>CM028132.1:903070000-908070000 GCA_016271365.2 Neoceratodus forsteri | reverse complement strand
GTGTTATGCCCGTAACATTCAGTACCAGCCCCGCATCAGCTTCAAGACCCACACTGACACAGAGTTTGTGGGCTCTTATCACCTGAACCAGGTAATTCTGAGGCAGCTCTGTGAGCTGTGCAGTGAGGAGATGCAGGCACCCACTAGATGGAGCCACACCCTGACAGTGGAGACAAAGGTAGCAGCTGTCATGTGCCTGCTCAACCTGGACACCTTCCAGAGACCAGCAGAGGACACCACAGGCATGATCCAGTCAGCCACGTCATGGTTCCTCACACAATTCCTCAATGACCTGCTGCCACATGCTGTGGAACACATCCACTTTCCCAGTACACAGGCAGAGTGTACAGCAATTATGCAGGAGTTCCACAGGGTAACACGTATGCCTGGCATGCTAGCGGCCATTGACTTCACCCATGTGTGCATCCGCATGCCACCTGGCATGGAGGGGGTAGCCTACATCAACAGAAATGCTACCCCAGCATCAACTGCCAGGTGGTGTGCAATGCCAGGGGGTGCATAACCAATGTCTGTGCCACACACCTTGGGGGAGCACATGATGCCTACATCTGGCACAGCTCAGCACTGTGCCACAGGTTTGAGAGTGCCAACATCCCCACAGGAAATCTAGTGGGTGAGTATGGTGAGACCATGGGCTGCAGAGTACAGTAGGGCATGGAAGGGAGTGGACAGGGTGGGGGGAAACCACCTTGTGTGACTGGGAGGGGCATGGGGAACAGTGACAGGGGTCACCAGGCTAACCTTTCCTCTCTCTCTCTCCCTCTCTCCCCCCACACACAGGTGAGAGTGGCTACCCACTCAGGCCCTGGCTGCTCACACCCTACCAGCGCCCGTCATCCCCAGTGGAAGAGCAGTACAATGAGGCACACGCCAGCATGCAGAACATCATTAATCATGTGTTTGGGATGCTGAAGGCACAGTTCCATTGCCTGGACAGGTCTTTTGGTGCCCTACAATACAGCCTCTCAAAGGCATTCGGCCTATTCCTGGCCTGCTGCATGCTGCACAACATGGCTATTGACCGTGGAATAGCTGCCAAAGCCGATGAGGGGAACAGCAGTGGGGATGATGCGGGCATTGGACCGGGAGGTGGTGGGAGTCCCCCCCAGGTGGAGGGATCCCCAGCTCATGTGGCTGGCACACCACCATTGAGACACAATAGTGCAGGAGCTCTATGATGCACGCAGGTAGGAGGATAAACACATGTACACAGAACCGACACAGTGGCAGGGCACAAAGCCATGTGTGGGCATGGCCACAGCCATGCACACACAGGCGTGGTGCAGTGATGGGGCAGTGCCACATGGCCACATGCAGCACCACACAGCACAGCACTGCACGACAGCACACACACACAGTTACACACACACAGTGGCATCTGCATGCAAGTGACTGGGTGCCAGCACGTGGATCAGATGCAGTGCACCAGTGATATGCACAAACAGTGTTGAGATGGCATCATTACGCACATGCCACACAGGTCTATGGCTGGGCAGGTGCAGACACGGGCAGCGTGTGGCACACCACACAGCTGCCATGACCGTGCCATGCACACACACACACACAAAATGCCCATGTGCACACAGGGTGGTGGCTGCAGACAGCTGAAAGGGGGGCGTGCACATCAGGTTCACCATGCAGTCACACTCCCACAACAGACATGTGGACAGCCTTGTCACACCGCCCAGCAGTCGCAGGCTGTGCAACAGCTGCAGGGGGGTCTGCAACTGCCCCCCCAGAGGTGGGACTGCTGGACCATGACCGGGTCCTTGTAGGGGTCTGCAGGCTCCCAAACAGACCCATACCAGGTGTGCCTGGGATGCCCACAGCAGAGCCTGGTGTTGACATGGATGGGGTCGCCCAACGCTGGGGCCATAGGGTGGACATTGCACTCCATGGTATCTGTGGTGGTTGGCCATGCCCTGTGCCAGCCAATGTGGCAAGGCCGACCAAGATTGCATTTGCAATGTGGTCCAGGGCTGTAGTCATGTCCTCCTGCAGGCCTTGACTGGCCTCCAGGACCTGCACAGTGTGACCCTTGTGCTGCTTGACTGCCAGGAGCACCTCTACTCACAGTGCCCACACCCCACCCATGAGTAGCACCTGTTGCTCCACAGAGGCCCACAGCAATTGGGTGTGCTTGATCAAGGGATCAGCGCCCTTGGGTGCATTGGCATGGTGATGGCCCACCAGTGTCATATGGCCCTACTGCACGGGCCCCCACTTGGGGGGGGCAACACAGCATGGACCTAATGGGGATGGACAGTGTTAGATGCCCCCTCAGCAGATGCGGCACCCAGACCCTCACCATCTCCAGCCATCTGATGCTACTGCCCCTCCAGCCCCTGTGTGCTGGCCAGTGCCTGTGCGGGTGCCCTGCCACCCTGCGCCATTGTGCCTGCACACACAGCAGTACCAGGGGCAGTGGCAGGCAGCTGTTCCACTGCCAACACCCCAGAGAGGCTGATGAGCTAATTTACATATGTTGGCTGAATATCGTGCTGTTGCGCATTGCGCAATGAACTTGCTCCGGCGCATGTCATTGTGCAATGCTGTGACATGCACAGTGCATACCTGCCAACATGCATGTGCAACAGCATTTGCTGCTGCCTATTGTGCAGCATGTGCTGAGTGTGCTATAGGGGCCAACGTGCCCATGTGTCAAGGGCCCTGTGGCTCTTGAGCATCATTGGGCCTATGGCGCTCAGGAACCATTGGGACAATGGCACTCAAGTGCCATCGGGGTCTATGGCACTTGAGCGCCATTGGGCCAATGGCACCAAAGTGCTATTGGTCCCATGGGGTGTGCTGCCTTCATGCCCTATTGCGCAATATGCATCTTGTGCCCAAATGCACTTTCACGCACATTGTGCGTGCTGACCCCTGACCCCCACTATTCCCTGTGCCCCCCAGTGTCCTCTGCCCCATGTGCCGGAGTGACCACACTCATGCCGCGCATCCCCGGAGATGCACGATTGTCGTGGACAGCGTATCTCTGTGCAAGGTGCACATCCTGTGCACATTGTACACGTGCACTACTGTGCACCATTTTGGCATTCTACAGTATGGACTGACCGTGCTGCATCATGCAATGCCCCGTACCTGCAATTGGAGCAAGGTTGAGCTTGTGAACCTGGTGGCCCAGGTGGAGCCCCCATGTTGCCAGCCTGTTTGCCAAGCAGCCCCTCACAAGACCCAGGACCGAAGTGTGGCACGAGATTGCCGATGGCCTTGTCCAGGCCACCAGTGTGCTGTGCACCAGTAAGCAGTGTTACCACTGGTATGGAGACCTGGTTCGGAGCAACCCTGAGAGGCTGAGGGTGCTGCAGAGGTGCGTCCAGCAGGGTGCCATGCCACGGCCAGGTAAGTGGGCCACGACTGCGTCCATGCATGTCCACTGTTCCATGGGGCTGGCAGGACTGCATGCTATGTGGGGGGGGCATTGTAGCACTCCCTGTGGCATGGCATTGCTGGTCACTGTGTGCGCTGCGCATAGGCCCAGCAGTCCTGCCGGGGTGGGGTGCACTCGGTGCATGGGTGGTGGGGGCAGTGGACCAGTGTTGTGGCTATGTTCTGATGTGTGCCTGTCTATGTTCCTGTCCTAGGAACTGAGGACCAGAGGAAAGCCAGGGCGGCTGGAACACTTGGTGGTTCGCAGCAGGCTGCTGCGGGCCCATTGGCGGGGGATGGAGGCCCAGCTGGGGCAGGGATCAGTGGTTGGAGCACCATGGGGAGCAGATAGGCAGTGTGAAGTCCCACACTGGTGTGCAGGGTGGGCGGTGGGGGTGGGGTACAGGCTTGGTCCCTTGTGCTTTGTGCCATGGCAGTTATGGTAGGCACATGGTGCAATGTGCATGGTGCCATGGGGTGGCCAGTGCATGTGTGGCAGCTATTGATGGGGTGGCTGTGTATCTGGCCACCACTGGTGCCACGGCAGTTTCACTGCAGCACCATACCACCTGTCTGCTGCTATGCCATTGGTGTGGCCCTTGGGCAGTAGATTCCAGTGCTGTGTACTGCTGTAGCTTGCTGGGTTGGTGGTAGGCATTGGCCCACCCACTGCGGGTGGCCAGGGTGCCACTCCAGGGGTGTGTGCACCCACTGTCTGCTGTGCACGGGGGGAGCTGGGGTGCTTTGGACTTGCACTGATCACCTGTCCCTTTCTCTGTCATAGGTGTCCGGAAGGGTTCCAGGCTCCAGCTCTACTGCCATCTGCTGTGGCAGATTATTTTAATTACATGGCATCCTATGGAGATTGTGGACCAGACCTGGTGGCTCCTACTCTGGGACTGGTGCAGTAGGAGGAGCCAGGTGCAGGCAGACTGTGGCTGGCCTTGAGGACCACCAGCCCCCTTCACACCTCTGTCCTCCCTTCCTCTACCTTCCTCCATCCACCTGTACAGGCCCTCTCCCCTGACCCCTTCTCACCTACATCTACCCTCCCCTTTGTTTTCTGTTTCTGCTCAGATGTGTTTCATTCTGACATTATATTTGTTACTTGTTTACCATTCTGTGTCCGTGTCTGCTTTGCAGCTGGTGAGTGGGTCCATGCTGCAGTCGTGTGGTGGGTGGGTGTGTTGTGTGCCTGTGTCATTGGGTGGTGCATGCATGGTGTTGGCCTGCCCCACGGTCAGTGGCTGTACCCTTGCATGGCCCTGGGATGGCAGTTCAGGATTTGTGGTGTGTGTGTGCGTGTGGTGGGTGCCATGTGTTGGGGTGTGGCTTGTTGTTGGCTGGGCGGCTGAGTGCCCTCCAGTGTGTGGTGAACAGGGGTGCCCACCCCTGTATGTCAGTGCCACCTGTACCCTGCATCCTCCATGAGGGGGCCACCGGCTGCATGATTGCACTCCATGTGCAGTGGTGACCTGTGTGCTGGCTGCATCCCTGCCAGTGTTCCTGGCCTGGTGCTCCTGCCTTCCTGCACTGTTCCCCCCTTCCCCCCTTGCCTCTCTCTCTCTCTCTCTCTCTCTCTCTCTGCTGTGCCTCTGGCTGTTCCTGCTGTGCCTTGGTACATCTTCCTCTGCCCCTTGTGTATCCCTGGTTGTGCTATGGTGCATTTCTGGTTGCTCCCTGGTGCTCCTCTCACTGTGCCATGGCACAGTGCCTGTGATATTCAGCTGTGTTGTGCTGGTGCATGTTGCGTTGTGCAGTTATTGAATATCACAGTCACTGCACCATTGAACAGTTTACTTGTGCTGTGCTGGGGTTGTGCATGCCTTTGGCACATTTTTGAATATCCCACACATAGTTTTCCTTCTCCTTTTGTTGTTCTGTTTATGTTGTTTTGGTAATGCACTTTTTCAATAAAAACTCCCCTACTCACCAATAGGGGAAACCACTGGCCAAAGAGATGGAGGAGCCAGATGGCGCTCGGACAGTGAAAGGGACAGCTGGAATGCACATTGCTGAGGGTGGCCCACACAGCATCCCAGAAGAGATTCCTCAACAGCTATGGAAACAACAACTGCAAATCCGGCAGAGGAAGACTGTGCAATGGAGATTAATATGGACCAAGAGGGATCAGCACTACAGGTGGCTGAACAACAACTAAATTCCTCTACAAACAGACAAAAACAGGAACTTTTGTCACAGATCGTTAAAATCAAGGAGGAATACTTACAGCAAAATCAACAGCTTGAGGAGCAAAGGAACTGCAAACAAATACAAGGTAGTTCCTCAGATATAATGAAAACAGTCCCAGCACTTTTTGTCTTTGGCACAGCAAAACTTCAAGTGACGAGTGGGTCGGTCAAAATCACCAAACAAACTCCTGTGGAGAACAAAGCTGGATGGATGCCAGCGACAGCTTTGCAAGGTTCCAGCCGGTTACAGCAGGAAAATGGGTCCTGGATACTGGACCCAAAAATCCCACTTCCGGGACCAAATACTGAAGGAACACCCCTTTGTAACAAAATACCTAACACTGACACTGTTGATCCAGCAGCAGTACAGAGGGAAATTCCCTCAACATCAGGAGAACAGAGGGCAACCTTGGCACAAAACACTAAGACTGCAGCTATACAAAATGAAAATACTAGCTCGGTCATGAGCAATAATGTGAATACCGCAACAAGTGATACAGAACCAAATCCTGTGAAGAGGGGAACTCCCTCTACAACACAGCAACATAATACGGCTCCTTCACAGAGTTGAGCTATTTCAGCTGCCAATATGGAGAACTGCAACTTGAGAGACAGCTCTGAGGAGCTCAGAAAGGTGCAGCAGCACAATAGACATAATTCTCAGGATACAGCTATTTCTTATTCACCTCTAGAGAGCTCTTCAGAGGTATTCTTTGAAGCATTTACAGATGTGGTGCTACCAACTTTAAACACAGATAACAGCACTGAAGGGGACAATGACAATGCACCAAGAAACTCGGACAATAACTCTGATGAACAAATCACTTATGCAAGCCTTCTAAAAAAGCCTTTGAAGCAGGCAAAAAAAAAGGCATGCAGTAAGACTGCACTATGTAGGAGGTCTGGAGTTACCCTCAGACAGGTTTTCCATAGGTAAACAACTGTTAAAACAGGATATGGAATTCACACCTGCAGGGCTGTATGCCCTTATCCATGCTTGTGGGGGAGTGACTTTTTATTTAAGTTTCAGGTCTACTGCTTTATTAGACAGATTTTGGCTTTTGTATAATAGTAGCAAGTAAGCAAGCAATCTTTATTTTATAGCGCCTTTCAAAATCAAGACACTGTACATTGTATAAAATTACAGTATAAAAACAGACAATATAATAATTATTTAAAATCAATCCATTAATTAATCAGGGATGGCCAAAGAAAATAAATACATTTTCAGCATAGATTTAAAACTGCTGATGGTCAGGCATTCTCTTAACCAATAAGGTAGAGAATTCCACAGGGTCAGTGCTGCAAATGAAAAAGCACGAGCTCCAGATGTTATAAGATGAACCCTAGGACTCTCTAGCAATCCCTCATCAGCAGATCGGAGAGGGCAATTAGAGGAGTAGGGAGTCAGAAGGTCTTTGAGGAAGTCAAGTCCCTGTTCATGTAGGGCTTTAAAGGTAAGCAAATCTACATTATAGGTGATCCACCACTGAAATGGCAGCCAGTGCAGTTCGTGCAGCACAGGCATAGTGTGACTAGTCCCAGAGGTACCAGTCAACAGCCTGGCTGCAGCATTCTGCACTATCTGCAAGCAGCGGATATCAACCCCAGACAACCCTAGGTAGAGGGCATTGCAGTAGTCAAGATGGGTAGTAATGAAGGCATGGACCAATGTTGGAAGGTCACCCAGGGGAATCAGGTGTTTCACCCCGGCAATATTCTTCGGATGGTAAAATGAGGTATTGTCCACAGCTGACACCTAAGACTTCAGGGTCAAGCTATCATTAAAAATAGTGCCCAGGTTACACACCCAATCTGAGGTCATGAGCTGGACACCATCAAGCCATAGGTCTGACACATGCCCGGCACCAAAACCCACCTCCGGGCTGCCCGAATCCACAACCAACACCTCAGTCTTATCCAGATTCAGTCTCAACCAACTCGAGCTCATCCAGTCTTTGATCTCAAAGAGGCAGCTATTTAGTATAGAGATGGCATCAACCTGTCCGGGCACAAAGGACATATACAGCTGAGTATCATCTGCATTGCAGTGAAAACTCAAACCATATCACCTGATAATATCTTCCAATGACAGCATATACACTGCAAACAACATGGGTGCCAATATGGAGCCCTGCAGCACCCCACAGGACAGGGGGAGGGCATCAGAGGAATAAATTCCAGTGACCACCCTCTGGGACCTGCCTACAAGGAAAGATTGAAACCATTCGAGGACTGTACCTGACAGTCCACAAAGGAGCCGCAGGATCTCCAAAACCACATCATGGTCCACAGTGTCAAAGGCTGCTGAGAGATTGAAAAGGACCAAGACGGTATGGGCCTTTCGATCTCTCACCATTAGAAGGTCATTTAATACCTGAACAAGGGCAGTCTCCATGCAATGCCTCTTCCTGAAACCAGACTGGAGGGCTTCATAGACATTGTGAGCTACCAGGTGATTATCCAGTTACAATGCAACCACCTTCTCAATAAAGTTCCCCACAAAGAGAAGGTTAGAGACAGGTCAGTAGTTAGCTGGATGGACGGGATCCAAGGAGGGTTTTTTAAGGAGTGGTTGAATGACTGCCTCCTTTAAGGGGTCTGGAAAGATTCCCTTCTCCAAGGATCTCCATATAATTTCAGCTAGTCAAAAAAACACAGCCCTATGGATCCCCTTCCCGGCTATACCACTTACGAAACCCACTTCCATGCTGATAACCATTTTATTCTGAAATGAAGGGGTAAATATTACAGATATTCTATGTTGGTTAGGGATGAAATGTGATATACAGGGATGCACCAGAACCTATTGGATGTGAAGAAGGCTTTTGGATGGGGGGGTCTGGAAAGTAAGGGTCAAATTATGCCAAGATTTATTCTGGTCTTAATCATGTCCCCAGTTATTTCTATTTGGGAAAAGATAAAGGGATTCTCTTCTACCAAGGACAACCACAACAGTGTTATAAATATAGTTCCCATAAAAAATACAAAATCACACATGCCCCCACAATGCAAAGCATCTTGGGCTGCATATGCAAATCACCACAGAATGTTATGCTGGTCCAACTTTAAGCAGAATTGCATGGTGCCGAAAGGCCTCTCACACAGTTTGCAAAGGGTGCCAACAGAAGACATAGACAAGTGTTTCGTTCTACCAGGACTCATCAGTATGCCTTGTCTGTTTGACACCCCCAGTGGAATGGACCAGCTACCCTTAAGGCAGTGTGCCTTGGATATATTGTGGTGAACCCATTAAAATAAAAAACTATTTAAAAGACAAAGAACCTCTGTGTGCAAACACTGAGGCAAGGGTTACTCCCAGAGGGCATTTAGTGGGAAGCCAAATTTCAAGAAAATACAAATCACACATGCCCCCACAATGCAAAGCATCATGGGCTGCATATACAAATCAACACAGAATGTTATGCTGGTCCAACTTTAAGCAGAATTGCATGATGCCGAAAGGCCTCTCACACAGTTTGCAAAGGGTGCCAACAGAAGACATAGACACGTGTTTCGTCCTACCAGGACTCATCAGTATGCCTCCTCTGTTTGACACCCCAGTGGAATGGACCAGCTACCCTTAAGGCAGTGTGCGTTGGATATATTGTGGTGAACCCATTAAAATAAAAAACTATTTAAAACGATATGAACAACTCAGGCAGCAGTTATGTAAGTTGATTTCTCTACAAAGTGAGACTGGACTACACAGAACAAATAAAACATGTTAAGCAAGATATGGCAGCAAGCCAATATGACAGGAATTATTTAGAATTTGAACAGAAATATTTAACAAAAGGGACAGAAGCACAGGCTAACCCTTACTAGACTTGCATGATGCAGAGTAACAAGAAAATACTTTCAGCTTTTAAAAAAGGAGATCAAACTATCACAGTGAATTTAAGTGTCATGACTCAGACCGAATGAAATTTAGTAGCATTACATAGCTCAGAACATGAGATTCCAGAAGAGTCCACTAGATGGCTCCAACACGGCAAGCTACCACAACTAGCAGACCAGGATACGACTGTACTGGTAAGTCCAATCACAGAAAAATGGTTAACAGCTGTAACAGGACAATTAAAACCAGGAAATGCCCCAAGACCAGATAGAGTGCCCCATACATTTTATAAAGAATTAATCTAATATATGTTACCTGAAATGGCCAAAGTTTATAACTATATTTTACAACACACGGAGATGCCTCAATATATGTACAATGGTTTACTATTTTAAAACACGAAAAGGTGACCAAGAAATCATGCACAATTGGAGATCAGTCTCATTACTAAACCCCAATTTTAAAATCCTTACAAAAATATTAAGCAACAGGTTAGTCTCTACCATTTCACCACTAATTCATTATACACAGGCATGCTCCCTCCCCAGATGGAAAGTCTCAGATCTATTGATTCTCATTAGAGAATTATTGGAAAAATTGGAAAAAAGAGGAATTAACTTGATTTCTCTTAAATATAGATCAATCCAAAGCATTTGACAGGGTGTCTCACCAATATCTCTGGTTATGTTTAAATCAATATGGGCTCCCAAAAAAATGTATTCAGTGGATTCAGTTGTGTTATAAATATGCCAGCATTTCCTCATATGTAAATGTATGCATTGGGAAAGCTTGCAATATTAAGATAGGGGTAAGGCAAGGATGCCCACTGAGTCCTATCATATATATTCTATCCCTGGACCCATTAAATAGAAGCATCAATATACATCAAGAGATAAGAGGCCTTTCAGTATCCAGCCAAGATAGTGAAATCAAGACTTTGGGTTATGTAGAATATCTATGCATCATTCCGGCAGATCATTCTTCAGCCATACCTGTAGCACAACTTTTAACAGATTTCACAAAGATATCAGGATCTAAGATTAATTTGCAGAAAAGTACATGCATCCCTACAGGTCAAGCCAGAACACAAGACATACATATAATCAATATACCCATAACTACTACAGGTTCCAAGATTTTGGGGATCTTCTTTGGATACCCTGATGGGGCCCTTTATAACTGGGAATATATACTAAACATAGCTTTAGACAGAGTGGCCAATAGAACCAATGGAGAATGAACAAAAAAAAAGGATATATATGATACACACCTTTCTGTTGCCTATGTTCTTATATTTATTTACTGAAATAGTTTAACCAGGAAAAGCACACTGAGCAACAAGATGCTTGTCTCCTGTTGCGATCTGGGGAGTACAAGGGGGTTGGATAACACACAGGTTATCAACTGAGCAAATAACAGAGGCAAGTAGCAGCATATGGATACAATTGCATTAAACGACAAGTAACAACACATGGAGTACATTGGATATTGTATGCAGCATATAACAATTACTTGACATATAGCAGCAATACAAGGGAAAATTTAGCACACAGTAATATGCAGGTATAAGCAACAGGAGACATAGAACACATGATGGTGCAGGACAAAAAGGCAAAGGACAAAAGTGCATAGGTTGGGGCTCTATGTCAGCATTTATAGCAAAGCTAAGGCCGCTGGTCGGGCAGTGTGGAGGGAAGCAGGTGGCACATGGCCGAGTCAGGTACAGGAACAATTAGTGGTGAGGAAGTTAGCTAAGGCGGTAGAAAGAGAGTGGACAGAGGAGGAATGCTGAATTTGAGGTGGGAGATCATTCCATAGCTTGGGTAACCGGTGTGAGAGGGTTGCTTGCCCGGCAGTAGTCTTCTCCCTAGGGATTGATAGTTGGCAGTAGTCGCAAAATCTAAGATAATGGGTGGGGGAGGGGGCAGCTGAGAGCACAGAGAAGAGGTAGGAAGTGATGGTGCCAAGCCATAGATTAGATACATATTTAGCACAGTGTGAAATGCGGCAGTTTCTGAGGGACTGTAGTGCCAGGGAACGGTAAAGGTCGCAGTGGTGGGTAAGGGGTGAGGCATTGAGAGCAAAGCTGTAGAAGGCATTAAAAAGTGTGTCCAGCTTAGATAGGGAGGACTTAGGAGCTGCACCGTAAACAATGTCACAGTAATCAAAGGAGGGAAGTATCATCTTCTGGACCATCTCACATCAGACAGGGGGAGGGAGGCTACTGTGGTTCCTATAAATTGCACTGAACATGGGGCGTATTTTTTTTGAAATAGCATCAATGTGTTCTGAGAAGGAAAGATGGCAGTTGAGCTATACCCCCAAGCAGCGGAATGAGGAGACATCTTCGAGTTTTTGACCATCCAGGGTGTGGAAATAGGGAAGGGATGGGAGTGTGGACAGGCGTTGTCATGTGCCAAGAGTCATCGTGACAGTTTTTTTTTACATTTAGGGAGAGCTGGTGAGAGCTGAACCATTGCTGTACTTTGTTGAAGTCGGCTTGGAGGTTAGTTTGTATCACTTCAGGGTCGGAGCCTGAGGAGAAGAGTACAGTGTCATCTGCATACATGTGGATTGAGGTAGTAGAGCAGATGAGCAGTAAGTCATTTAGGAATATAGAGAACAGTATGGGTCCCAGAACTGACCCCTGGGGGACACCGGTAGTTGAAGGAAGGGGGAGGAGATAGCATTTGTGACTATAATGGACTGGGTTCTGCCAGAGAGGTAAGATCTGAACCAGTTGGTGGCAGCAACAGAGAGGTCTGATTCAGTGAGACAAGAGAACAATATGGGGTGGGAGACGGTGTTGAAGGCTTTTGCAAGGTCGACGAAGACGGCTGAGGTGATCAGCCCACTGTCCATACCAGTTAGGATGGCATCAGTAAGCTTTATCAGGAAGGATGCAGTGGAGTGTCCCTTTCTGAAACCTGACTGGTAGGGTGTGAAGAAATTAGAGTCAGTGAGGAAGGAAGGAAGTTGTGTGAGCACAATTGTAGTTTTGCTAGTACTGGGAGGAGGGAAATAGGGTGATAGTTGGAAGGGGGAGGTGGGGGTACCTCCTTTTGGGATGGGGATGACAGTGGTGTGCTTCCATGCTTGGGGGATGGCAGCAGCGGCAAAGGATTGGTTTAAGAGTTTGGCAAGCGGAGTTGCTATGGCAGTGGTGGAGAGGTAGAGGAGTTTAGGGTCCAAGCCATCTGGGGATTTGCCTTTTGAAGGGTTGAGAGAAAGTAGGACATCTAGGGCATCAGCTGCAGAGATGTCATTGAAGGAAAAGGAGTGAGGCCTAGTCAGGTTCATTACATCTGTAGAGGGTGCAATAGGTGCAGGGTTTGGCAGGGCAGAGAGGAGAGTGGCAGCACAAGTGGAGAAATATGTGTTGAACCCAGTAGCGACTGCTGTTGGCTCAGCAAGAATGGAGTTGTTAATATTTAGAATTGGAGTAGGATTGGCAGCTGGTGGGGTGAAGAGGGAGTGAATGACCTTCCAGAATTTTGAGGGGTTATTTAGGTTGGACTGTAGGGAGCTGCTGAAGTACTCTGCTTTAGCTAGGTGAGTGGCTCTGGTACACTTGTTTCGGAGCATGTGGTATGCGGAGAGATGTTGTGGGAGGCATGAGGATTTATGCATTTTCCAGGCTTTGTCATGGGTGGTTTGACATATAATCAATTCTTGGGTGATCCACAGTAGATTGTTGCCTTGTACCCTTGTACGTCGCAGTGGGGCATGTTTGTCCCAGATGCTGAGGAAAGTGTATTTAAAGTGGAGAAAGGTGTTGTCAATGGAGTCCATAATAGGGTTGGGGGCCCAGTTTGCTAATGCAAGGTCGTCTTAACACCAAGGCAAGATTGAGGGATTTGAAGGAATGTTGGACTAGAAATTTAAGGGGGGATTTTGAGCGGTGGATTTTGCTCACTAAGAAAGTAATGTGGTGGTCACTGAGGGAGCCAGGAAGAATACCAACATTTATGACCCAGTGATAGTGTGTAGTAAGAGCCCAATCGAGGAGTGAGTGGTTACCAGATTTTAGGTTAAGCCAGGTGGGCTCAGTAATGGTTTGAGAGAGGTTTAGAGCAGCAATTTCAGTTCTGGTTTTGTTGAGGGCAGGAGCTAGCCAGCTGTGGTTTAGATAGCCCATAATATAAAGTTCTCCTATTGGGGTTAGGCAGGAGATTTGCTTGAGGAGGTTGGTGACAGCAGAGGATGGTGTGCCAGGTCAGCAGTATATTCCTGAAATGTAGATTGGTAGCGAGAAGGGGAGTGTCAGCTGGAGTAAAATTAATTCATAGATTTTAGGTTCAGACTTGGCTAGGATAACCGAATAGTGCAAGTCCAAGTTGACATAAATGGCAACTCTGCCGTCTCTTGTGGCTCTGTCCTGGAGGGCCAAAGTGTAGTCTGGGATGGTGACAGAGGAGTCGCTAATGTTTTTTGTGAGCCAGGTTTCAGACAAGGTGAGGATATCTGGAGCATAGTGGGCAGCAAGTACCTGGAGGGAGTCAAGTTTATGGACTAGGCTTCTTATATTTAGGTGCAGGAGATGCAGGCCACGTGGGAGAGGATCTCCAGGGAGAAGTGAGGAAGTGTCCAATGTAGGAGGGGGGCTTGTAGCGACTGAGAGGGGGTGTGGTTTGGAGCCAGGGTTTGGGTGGATGTCACCTGCGGCAAGGAGCAGAAGCACAAGAGATAGGTAGTGGGTGAATATCTGTATGTGACTGATGGTGAGTTGACATCTCTTAGTTAGAAGGCTTGGGTGATTATTTGGAGCTGGGCAAGGGGGAAGTAGTTGAAATTATTTGGAACTGGGCAAGGGGGGAGTAGCTGAAAAGTAAACCAGAAGAGTGATGGGACGAAGAGGAAATATTTGAGTTATGTTTATTTACCCACCCCCCAAAAGTATAGAAACCAGACTTCTTAGTTGTTTCTTTCAGGGTATATAGAGGAGTCACCTGAATACCATCAAGAGAGGTATTTTATACCTAGACGTTGCAGAAGGAAGACTAAAATTGATAAACCCCATCGCCTTCTACCACAACATATTTCTGTATGCAAACATTAAAACCATAGTATTGGGGAGAATACAGATATGGTGTCCTTGGGTAGTGGATCAAATATCCCCAATATTACAGGCATGGGCCCAAAATGGAGTGATCCCAAACAAACAAAAATTATTCAGTACCCAACATATCTGAGAGACTGTATTAGTAAGTTTAAAATCTGGAAAGCAAAATGAGAAGTGATTAAAGCACAAGACAGAAAACAGTTTCATGCACATATACAGCTAGAATATTTTTACAACAGCCTACATATATGACATGGCCACAAAATGAAATTAAGAGTATAGCTGCATTATTGACAGAGAAGAGGATTCCACCCTTGATGTGGGACAACACTTGGTTAAGTATGCCATATGCCATCACATCTAATCTACTGATGCATTGCTCAGTCCTCGGTCTGAACCAGCCTCTCTACATCGATCACTGGTTTAAGCTCTACTCCTACCTTATCTGTGCAGTCTTGTATAATGAATAATGATATTCACCTTTATATGTTCCCTACCATCATTGTAACTACTGTATAATTTTTGTAATTATGTTCACCCTGTTTGTCTACTGAAAGTTTGACATGGAACCTTTGTAAATGAGCTGTTCTTGCTCAAAGGTGTTTAATCCTAACGTTCAACAAATAAATAAAAAGCGTACATTGGAAACTACCCATTAAGAATAATCTAAAACACAAAGAAAAAACTGAACGTCCATGTCCTAGACAGCTGTGCATCGCTCAATTGGAAACAATGGACTATCTATTTTTTGATTGTCTGTTCAGTCTCCAATTCTGGACATTTGTTTATCAGTAATGGGTATGGTTCCCTAGATGGGTTGCAACACCTGAAGCATTAAACTTTGGAAGTTTCCCAAAAACTGGGATAAAATATGGGTTGAGTACCCTTAGGATAATAACAACATGTCTCAGATATTGGCTATGGCAGGCACATTGTAAACTCACATTACAACAAACTGAATGGTCTCCAGTAAAACTATTACAAGTCTTTCAAGATAACATACATAGTAAAGGAAGACAAGAATATATGAAAGCTCAAACTAAGGAAAAATGTGGTGTTTGTTAGACAAATTATGACCATCTTTACGTGAAGATGGTCAATATGAAGTAAACAGAAGATGCTGCAGCAAGACAAATGTTATTTAACTAACCATGTATGTAAGAGAAACAGTATTATAAGCATAAATTGAAGGTAAACAAGATAAGAAATCTTATGGATCCATATGTAGTAGGGAATTGATAGGAATTTGACAATGGAAAGCACTAATCGGTATTGTTTAATGTATATGCTAGATGCAATTATTACCAATATGTAATATATGAATTGTTCAAATCTTATTGCCAAATGTACTCTAAATGTATGTTCTATGTGTGTATGTCCATATACTTTTGAAATAAAAAGACCTACTCACCAGCAGGGGAATTGCTGGCTGTTGCAAGATGGCCACTCTGCAAGGGACTCTAGAGGAGATGGACATCTCTGAGGTGGGGGAGTTGACCTCCTCCCCTACATTCAGTCTGCCAGAGGTCAAGGGAGATGTAGAAGTATTTATGGAATCATGAGATGATGATGGTGGAAATAAGGTATTTGTGTCAACTGAGGACCTAAGTCAAATATTTTTAAATCCAACATATTGTCTGAGATTGGGGCAATCTGCAAAAACCCAAAATCTATCTGAAACTGAATTTTCCTTGTTGGACTTAATGGCAGCTGAGGAAAAGCAGCATCAGCAGAAGAAAGAACATTTTCATGCACAACTCACTAAGCTGCAAGTTGAGAATGTAGTTGTCAAAGACCATGGCCCACTTGTCAGACTACACCCTTCAGGCAATGAAGCAGCAGCATCAAAGGATGCTGCCAGGCCAATAGATCCTCACAGCACCTTACCCAGGTAATTACCTCCCATGTTGATTATTTTAATTCAAGAGCAGCTGGCAGTTGTAGTGCTAACAGTAGTGTGTGCCCAGAGCCGAGGAGAGAGGTGAGAGGGGGTATTGGAAATTATAAAAATCCTGCCAAGAATGTATCAATGGTTCACAAACATAATGGAATGACTGAAAAACCTGGACTTTGTAAATTATTGGTGAGTACTGAAATGACCACAGAAGACATAAAACAAACAAATATTTCTGACTCAATGGCCAAGACGTCAGGTTTTATTTTTTTAAACAAAAGCATCCAGAATTACAAACAAAAGAGTCTAATGCACCAAATGAAGGGCAAGTTATATAGCAAGATAATGCCTCAAATCAGGACAGTGTCACAGTGTTTTCATTTTTTTGCAAAAGGCCCCAATGTAAAACCTTGTGTAAGAGAAGATATTAAAGTAAAAAGAAATGCTTTAACCCTAGCAAAAAGAAATATTCCTCTGGACCTTCCCAACTTAAATGAGGAAATACAAGACAATGCTCCACAAACTGAGCTAAACAATGCTGAAACCCAGCCAACTATGGCAGCAATTCAGGATGCATTTACTATTCAGCACCTAAACCTTGACTCTTTTCAACATGGTCTCCAGAAAAAACCTTAAGTAAAGCAGGGTGGAAAAAAATGCCTTGTGGAACTTGGCTTCCAGAACCTGAATGGTACTCAAAAACATCCTTTTCTCAGGCTTCCTCCAAACATAGCTCTCAACTGTACCACATTATGAGGAACGTTCCTCATTTTACTTCACAAAAGCTACCTGTTCCACACTGTGAAGACTTGTTCCACATTCAGTATTAACATTTTAAAGAAAAAATCTATAGTAAATGATGCAAAAAATATATTATTCAATTAATAACAGACTTTCTGAACATAAATGCAAACATTTTAACAGTGTTCTGAGCCTCCTAGGTAAAGATTTAATTAAGTGTTCCACATTTTGCTCATTTGTTCCACATTTTGAGAGGCAATGTTCCACATTTGGGGAACAAAAGGTTGAGAGGTATGCCCCCAAATGGCACCCAACATCGCAAAACCAGGTGCCTGCATCTCAGACTGTCTCCAGAATTCAGGACAACTTTTCAAGTACAAACTCTGGTTCTGAACTTCTCCCCAAGGTCACAGTCACATCTATTCGGCATCTGTCCTCCTCAGGAGAGAGTATTTCTCCAGTACCTGGGGCCTCTAGTGCTTTGAAGGAAGCTCACCCATCCCCTACAGAGACAGCGACTAATGTTGAGGAAAACCAGGAGGCATCACTACCTAAAAGACCTTTATTATCTGACGTATTTCAGAAAATGAAAAAAGAGGCAGATACAGAGGTTAGGCCATTAGGCCGGATAGGCATTATATAGGGAAACATTTGTAAAAAGAGTATTTGCATTTCTCCCCAAAGGAGGTCTTTGCTTTTATTAATATTTCTGGTGAATATAACTCCAACATCCATTTTCATTCTCCATATGCTTTAGATTTATTCTGGGAATGTTATAACCAAGTAAAGTTCTCCCCGTGGACCCCTTTCTTGTAACTCCATTAACAAAAACTCTAATCAAGTTTGTTACTGTTATGTTTTAAAATGAGGGTGTCCATGTGGAGGACATAACCTACTGGTTATCACAGAAATGTAAAGTTCTTAGTGCCCCAGAGGCCATTCTAGATTCTGAGCTGTTTTGGACCGGGGGCTAAAAGTAAAAGGTCAAATTGTAGCAATCAGATTCTGGGGTTAAACATATACCAAATGAATTATTGCTGTGAAGTGATAGGTGAGTATGCTTTTATGCAGGTCAACCCCAGGCCTGCTACAAATGTGGTGCCCAAACTCATCTGTCTAGCTTCTGTGACAAACCATGATGTGGCAACTGTGGCGAAAAGATCACATTAGCTATTAGTGTACAAACCACACCAAATGTGACCTGTGTGAAGAGACAGGACATGTCTTCTCATAGTGTCCTTGGGCTGCTAAAAACAAAGCTTCCAGTATAAGTCCAGAGCTGTTAATTCAACAAGCCCAAGACTCTGCCACAACTGCTGAATAGGGCTCCCAAGTGCCTCCCCCCGCCCCTCCCCCCAGGATCTAGGGAAGGTATTGACAGAACCTCCAGAAGACTCCGTTAAACAACCTAAAGAGGAAATGGGCTCCCCCATCCCTGCCACCCCTGTACCAGTATGCTACAAGGATACCCAAGATGTACAGGTAACTTCACCTGCACCCCTCTATCATCCCCTCCACTCCTAAAGAGAAGGTCCACTAGGAATACCAAACATAAGTCCCCCACTACCTCTATGGTGGTTGAATCTGAAAATTCCTACATAGCTTTGACTGCAAACTAGAAGGATTCAGAAAAGGATCATGGGGATTCTGATCCTCAGCTACAAGATAAGGACATGACTTTCAAAAATACAGAGCTAGTGGGTTACACAGATAAAAAGAAAAAAAAAGGAAATAGGTATCCTGAATCTTAATCTGTTAACTAATGCTTACGCACTGAGCGGGGTTTCTCAACATACACAGTTTACTGAATTTTCCAAAAAGACAGGCTGTTTTTCAGTATATTCATGAAAACAAAATGGATATTTATTTTGTTCAGGAGACATGGATGTTCACTATTGATCAAGCTAGGCTTTTTCAGGCTGAAAGGTTATGGGGGCCATCATTCTGGTCCTTTGGGCCAGACAGTGCAGATGGTATTGGTATTATTTTTAATTCTTATTCCTTTACAGTAACAAAACTGATTGACCTTATTCCAGGTAGGCTACTAATAGTGGATGGGTCATGGAATAAGGAGGACTGCAGATTTATTTATGTCTCTGGCCCCCAGACAAAGGCTGATAGAGTAGCTTTACTCAACTCTCTTCAACCATATCGTGTTACCTGCTACAAAAAAATCTTAGGTGGGGACTTCAATTGTGACATACAAGAAAAGAATACCAATCTTCAAGGGACAAGAAAAATATACTACAATTCTAATGTATTGAACAAATGTTTGGAGCTAGCTGATTTATTGGACTGTAGCAAACATCAAACATCCGGGCCCAAAATATATATATATATATAAAAGGGAAAAATCACAACAACCATTGACCACATATACGTGTCTAAAAACTTATCAGCTCCAACCTTAATAACTGTTCCAGTAGAATTCTCTGACAACTTACTACTTAAAATTTCCTTCCAAGAACTCCCCAGGAAAACTCAAAAAAATAGCAGGTGGAAACTTAATTCCTCTGTTCTTTCTGACCCCTTTGTAAGGACAGAAGTTTTAAAACTGCTTTGGGCAAGGTATTCTGTCAGTATACCGTATGATGATCTCAGAGAATGGTGGGCTGATACCAAAATGGATTTAAAGGAATGGTTTCAATAGTTTGGTAAACAGAAGGAAAATTACAAGTCTTTAAAATATTTACATCTTTGGCAGCAATTACAGTGTTTATATACACATTCTTCTACTTCTAGATATGATTATTCCTCACAAACAGACAAGATAAAAATGGAAATGAAGACTTTTTAGTACAATAGAGCCCGGATGATTAGAGCGATGTTTCAATATGGGACCAAAAAAAAACAAACTATGCGAACCCTTTCGAAGCCTGTAAAAATAGAAAAGATGCTACAACAATGCACAGTCTTCTGGATACAGAAGACAACTATACTGATTCTGTAAAGTGAATGTATAATGTTATCCAAGAGTATCTACAATCCCACTCCATGACTTCATCCCCTCAAATAAATGCTATAAAATCATATCTTCAGGAAATCCATATACCCAGGAAATGTCCAAACCCATTTCAGCTATGGAAATAGAACAAGTCATAAAATCACTAAAGTCAGGGACATCTCCAGGCCCTGATGATCTACCTTGCACATTTTATAAATCATTCTCTAGTGAACTGGCTGCATGTCTGGAAACATTGATTCAGTATTTTTTTGTCATCAATAAATATTCCATCCTTTTTTTCAGCAGGTTTAATAGTTTTTTTTTGTTTAAATCAGGAGATAGACAGATGATTCAAAATTAGAGGCCCATCACCATTTTAAACTCTGACTTTAAAATACTATCCCAAATTTTAAATAAAATATTGAGAAATTATGCCAATTTAGTCATCTCTCATAACAGTTTTATGGCCTCCCAAACTGAAAAATCCAGCATGCACTGATGATACTTAGGGATCTAATTAACAACCTCTCCCTACATGGTAAACAAAGCTGCATAGTCAGTTGACCTGAGTAAAGCATTTGTCAGAGTCTACCACCCCTTTGTCTTTTTAACCCTGGAAGCATATGGTATACCAAAGGAATTCATCCAATGGATAAACTTGCTGTACTCATCAGCTACAGCACACCCAGTAATAAAAAAATCAGTTTACAAATGGCCTACAAATTTCAACATGGGTCAGGCAAGCATGCCCCTTGAGCCCTCTACTGTATATTTTTTATTTGGATCCCTTTATCAGAAGATTTGGTGAAATGCCAAATTGGCAAGGTATTTCTGGGGACAACAAGAATAACGCCTTAAAAATACAAGCGTATGCAGATGACATCTGTTTATTTTTTTCAGATCATAACCAGATAGAGTGTTTTTACAGGAAATGAATAAATATTCTACACTTTCAAACTCAAAATTAAATTCTGAGAAATATAAAGGCCTATTTGTGGGTAACCCTTGTCCCCCACCCGTAACAATAGAAGGCACTCAAATCTCTTCTGAACCCCTAAAAATATTAAGCATATCTCTTGGATCACAGAGCCTGACACTTCAACATTGGGAATCTACCTTAAAAATTGTAGAACAAAAGTACAGAGATTGAAAAACTGGAAACTGTCTAAAATGAAAAGAATCTATATTGTAAAACAGTTTATCATCCCCCATTTATGATACACAGCTATGATTTCCCCCCTCCGTTACATTTTGCAACATGGTTATACAATAGCTTTTTTCAGATGTTCTGGGGAAGCAGGCTCAACCCCATAAAAAGATGTTTTGTGTATTTATCCAAAGCAAAAGGGGGTTTAGGAATGGTGGACCTCATAGTCTTTTTTCATACACATTTTATGTACCAAACAGTCAAAACTGGCCTGTTACCATCTGAATCTCTGCATCATAAATGGGTGTATAACAACCTAAGCAGATTTTTTAAGGCATGGATAAATAATCCTCCTAAAGTGTCTGCCCATTTCAAGATCCCAGAATATTTTAAACCCTCAGCTCAAAAACTCTATGAATGGGGTTTAACAAAAAGTCAGATATGTCAGGGTTCAGGTTCACAGCTATATAATGAAGCGTTAGCCAAAATCTATCCAGAAGAGCCAAATTATAAAACTGTCCCCCCCATAAAGAAAAAGTTTTAGCCCAGTTAAATAAAGACAGGATCCCCCCTCACATGCGGGAGGTGCTATGGTTATCAATGAATGGGAGATTAAATATTAGAGGGAATTGCAAACATAAAGCCCAATATTAAAGGAATTGCCCCTACACTTCTTGTATAGCAGTAGAAGAGTCTGTGGAGCATTTTTTATTTGATTGTTCCTATGTGAAATCTTAGTGGGAGTTTCTTGCAGAAAAATTGAAAAAAGTATGGTTAAGGACATTAAATTATGATACACTAGTACTTGGGAAGTATCCTCAGTTATGTTTTAAATATCATGAGTGCACCTTGGCTGTTTTTCTTTGTTGCCTAAAATTTTACCTATGGCAGGCAAGATGCCAGTGGGTGCTATACTAAAGATTAATGTCCTATGAAACAGTTAGTCTTTTAGTACAACAAGCTATGAATTCTGTTTTTCCTTGTTGAATTGTTAAACAGATTAAACAGATGTAATATAGTTTTTGTTTGATGTTATTTATAATATAATTTAGAGGGTAGCATCTTACAGAAAAAGAGATGTGCAAGAACAAGGGGACACAATTTGAAGATGAGGGACGGCTCGGGGCAATGTGAGGAAGTATTCTTTCACAACAAGGGTGGTGAATGCATGGAATAGCCTTCCTGAGGAGGTCGTGGGGTCAAAAACAAGAATTCAAGAATGTATGGGACAGACATAAAGAGATTCTGGTGGGTGATAGGAAGAAGTAGGCTGTTGGTTAACTAGGATCTGCATCGTATCCAATAGGTAGGGAAATGGGCAGACTAGTTGGGCCAAGCAGTCCGTATCTGCAATCAAAGTCTATGTTTCTATGTTTATACAAAAGATAAAGCTCTTCATACTTCAAACAAGGTTTTTAAGTGGTAAAAAGGATTTACATTATGTATCAAGTTTAAATAAATGTTGTAAGGACAAATGGGAGAAAAAATGTTTTTTGGAGCAGTATTGAGTAGTTAAAATAAAAAAATGATGGATGATGGGTGGGTTATGAAAAAGGTAATATGATGATACTAGAATACTATAATTTATACCTTTGTACAACATTTGATACACTTTTGTATTGTTCTTTTGTTTTTTTTTTCCTTGTTTAATTGTTAAACAGATGTAATTTATTTGTTGTTGAATGTTATTTATAATATAAATGTCCCTGCTCTTTTCAAGAAGTGCCCTGGGATCTTTAACACCCACCTGAACTACCACCAGAACAGGCAGATGGGACCTCAGTTTAGTGTCTCATCCAAAACATGATACCTCAGCTGTGCAACATCCTCCTCATGCTGCACTACAGTGTCAGTATAGGGATTCAACCCAAGTGCCTGATGAGGGGATAGAACCCACAGCCTTCTGATCTTTCAGCCTCAGAGGCGAGTGTGCAACCTGCTGAGCCGCTGACATTGATGACCATTGGATTCTGACGTTCTTGAAAATTATAGGCCTGTCTCAAACCTCCTATTTTTAGGGAAGGAAACTAATATGGTAGTGGTGGTGCAGCTACAGGATAATTTAGAATTTTATGAGATCTTGGAGTCATTTCCATCTGAGTTGACAGCTTAGTATAGCACAGAGTTTCCTCTAGTCATGGTGTTCAGAAATCTTTGTATAGCAAGAGACAGTGTTCAGTGTTCCATTTTGGTGTTGCTGGATCATTCCTTGGCATTGGAGATGGCGGATCATGGGATGCTGTTAACCAGTCTGAGATACTGTGTAGGACTGGACTCACAGGTACAGTGATGCAGTGGTCCAGCAGAGTGCAGGTGGCAATAGTCAGAAACATCTCAAGTGCTGTTGATCTCTTCTGCGGATTGCCTCAGGGGGTTTATTTTAGTTCCCATGTTATTTGCCAAGTACTGTACATATTGCCTTTGGGGGAGGACTTTAGGTGGTATGGTCTGGGATTTCACTGTTACACAGATGATACATTCAGATCTACCTGTGGTGTGCACCTGGTGGGGTAAACATAGTAGCTGTGCCAAATTAGTGTCTGGCTGAAATCCAGAACTGAATGGCTTCAAGGTGCCTCAGACCTAACTATTCGAAGACAGAAGTGTTACTAGTAGAACTGGGTCAGGTGGGTGCAGCAATGAAAAGTGATAGTGCCTTGCTACCATCATTAAATAGAACCACACTATGAGCTGCCAATAAGGTAAGAATGTGGGCATTATTGTGGATGGTGACTGATGCTAGAACATCAGGTCTCATCTGTTGTCTGTAATGGCTTTTACTATCTGTGGAATATTGCCTGAATTTAATCCTAGCTTGCACACTGTGACATAAAAATACTAGTGCACTGTTTCACTGTAATGCTCTTTACCTAGTGCTGTCTTTGGGGCTGCCGTGTCAGTTGCAACTCATACAGAACTCAGCAGCCTGGTTGACAGTTGAGACCTCATAGTCCTGCCATATCAAGCCGGTTTTGAGGGACCTTCATTGGCTGCCATTGAGGTAGTGCATCAACCTCAAGATATGCTTCTTAGTCTACAAAGCCCTGCATGATGTGGGCCCTGGCTATCTGAAAGACCTTCTGGTGAAAAATACTCCAGCCGCCCTCTTTTTTCCTTTAAGGTGGGGCATCTTGTGTTTCCACGTTCCTGCTTAAAGTCATCAAGAGATACAGCTTTTTGCATTTCACCTCCTCTCTTATAGAACTCACTTCTAACTTTTGTTAGAGAGGCCCCATTCACTGGAATGCTTTAAGAGTGTGCTGAAAACCCATTACGGTAGTTCAATCAGGTATTTGGGACCACTTAAACTTCTACTTAATAAACTAATTATGTTTTGGGGTGCTATGTTTTAATGTGGGTTACCACAAGTACCTGGCCTGTTTTATAGACATAGTTTTAACAAGTTTTTTTTTTGCAACCTGTGCAGAGCCCAGCACTTTTAATAGGTGCCAAACAAAGACATTTGCTTGCCTTGTCTTACATTCTGTCTGATAGCACTGTCATGCATTCTAATGAATATCAGCTTGTTTAACCACAGAAAAGATGTCTGTGTCCATAATCAGCAGAGTATCTAATTCTTTAGTAAAGTATCAACGAGCTGGTAGCATTTTGCCTATACTTTAGAAAATTGCATTTTCCTGTTAACATTAAACAATTCATCTTTAACCAAATACAAAAAGTATTTGAATTCAGGAAAACACTTGGGAGTGCTCCCTGGATAAGACAATATGTTATTAACATAATAGATTAAGTAACAGAGAACCCAAGAGGAAGGGATTTTAAAGCTATGGTATTAAAAAGAGAGGCTTTGTGGATTTGTAATTTAAAGGCAACAGTAAAACCTGGAATTAAATTCCCATTTGATCTGAAACCATTCATTAAGAAAAGGTAAAAATCAGGTGGAATCCAGAGAAGTTAAAACAGAGGCTTTAATGCAGAGTTGGTGGGAATTAAAGATGTGTGGTCTTTTAAAGTGTGTGTGGTTTTCTTACTAATTATTTTATCATAAATGGTATTAAATAAAGAATAATGGATGGGAAGAGTTTGATATGATAATTTAATGCACACCCCAGTTGTGGGATGCTACATAAACCCCCGAGGGCGAAGCCCGAGGGGTTTATCAAAGCATCCACAACGAGGGTGTGTATTAAATTCTCATGAAAACCCTTCCATCTTTTATTTTTTATAATATCAGACCAGCAATTTTTCTCCAGCAGTTTGTGAGACTGTTTGGCCCTGCCCACATACAGAATGTTGGCCAATGAGGCAGTAGCATAGTTTGACTGGCATGGCTCATGAATGTCATAACAACCAGCTGGTTGTTATGGAAAATATCAACCTGGTCAGTACATTGAGAGAAATTGCTGACCAGTTATTATGTATATTTTATTAACATGGAAATGTGTACATAAAATTGAACTATTTGAATGCACGTATGAATTATTTATCAAGTTTAAAGCACTAATTGATGTGGTTAACATGTTAGAATTGGTTGTATGTTATAATTGAAGTATGATGTAGGTAGTGACATGACAAGGTATACTAATTAGCAGATCAACCTCCCAGTTTCGTTATACCTTTGATAAAGGACACAAAGGTGTCTCAAATACATCAGGTATTTGCCTGGCAGCTAGCCTTGTGGCATTAATAAAACTTTTTAATTAGAATCACATCAATCTCCGTGTCATTTTTCCTGAGGTGGTGAGTGCCTGATTTTTATGGTTTATAAATACAGAAAGTGTTCAAATTCAGGAAAACACTTGGCAACGCTCCCTGGATAAGACAAGGCAGAATAAACATACAGTTTCACAGTAAAGTAACTGCGTCTCCAGTAGCTGCATAAACTGCAGAAATCCACAGGGCTCATTGACCTATATTAAAATATGCTCAGGATCAGCTAGGGATTGGATTGAGAAAAGCTGACTGTCATCTACCCATTCCCCTTCCTATTTCTCCTCTCCAGAGTCCTGAGGTTCCTCTAGATCCTGAGGTTAAGTGGGATTCATTTTGCCATGGGAGTTTCTTGATCTGATGGCTGAGGAAATACACCTTGGCTGAACAGGTTTGGGGATGCATTTTAATCCATAAGGACATTATTTCTGGCCAAGTACTGTGACAAATGTTCCAATGCATAAGGACATGCCTGTCCTGACCTCGTCCCTGAAAAGTGGTGTGCACTCTGAATCTAGTGTAAGTGAGGACTGCTGTTCTACATTTCTCTCACTGGATTTCCTTTGTTGAAGAGCATATTGAGATGATAAAGGAGGTTATGTAACTTCCTTTGTCACTGCTAAACATTTTGTTTTCATTTCATTTCATTTATTTATTTTAGACTGTTGGCATATGAGTAATAATGCCCATTTTCACAAGTGACCAGATGTTCCTTCATCTTTCCCACTAACAGTTTTGGGGCTGGGAGCTGAAAAATTAGCAGTAATTTTGCTATTACAAAACAAACAGAGCACCCCACAAAAAAAACATTCTCCTGGTTTTATGAAGTTTTTTGAGAAGGGGCCATAGAAATCCATGGTGCCTTGCATTTGAAATACTGTATAAGTGACAAGTTTATTGAGTGGCTGCATTAAGCTCAGTTGTGTCACTTTTCAAGCATTTGCATCTATTTTTCACACTTGTGTCCATTTTGTACATTTATGTTTTTTAAACACTTGATCCTATTTTTGTGCATTCGTGTAACTTTTGCACACTTGCACCACTTTTCTTGTGCACTTACAGTAATATTCCCTCAACTACATCAATTCTTCTGCACTTCTGTCTCATTTTTACTACAGTTGCACCAAAACATTTCAAAATTATGCAGATTGACAAAAAACACCACCATTACATCAAAATGGAGTGTCATTGATATAAATATAAAAATATATAAAAAATGAGATCAAACCTCACAAAAAACAAGCAACCACAATGAGGTACCCAAACTGTCAGGAAAAGTGAAAAAAAAAAACATGAACACGCCTATGTTGGGGAAAACATTCCAGAGTAGATGATGAAGAGGTGTGAGGCGTACCTGTTTTGAAGAACAAAAGTTGTAAAAAAAAAAAAAAAGGACTTGCCTAGTCGCCAAACTAAAAGCAAACCACTATACCAAGACATTTTTTAACTTATCTTACATCTTTGAAGAATTCTAATTTAGGCAGAATGCTAAAACATTCAGCCTTTGGCAGGAATCTGGTTTTAATAGCAGAAGTCAATTGGTATACCATGTACAGGGTGACCTCGATTGAGCACTTACAGAAAGGGTGACTCAATCATGGTGCCTGTGTACAGTGCTATCTGGCAGGGTAGCAATCAGATACCGGAGTAGGGCGAATAGATGTACACATGTATACACATGCATGTTGGGGAGGAAGGGGAGGGAAGGTTGTGGGAGGGGGTGTGGTGGCAGCTGCCGAGCTGGACCACTAGCGTGGTGGGGTGGGTGGTTGCTTGGAAGGTGCATGGTTCAGGTCTGGAGCAACACATTTATTTTTTGTTGGTGGGCAGCTTTGTATTTTTCCAAATTTTTCACCCCCCCCAACATGCACCCCCTGGAGTTGAGAATCCATTTGTGGGGGGAGTGTAGGGGGCTTTGCCTGCATTAAAAAAAAAATACCCATAGGTCTCGGGCACCCTCTTTATCCTCGCCATGAGTGTGCATCACCGAAATTCATTTTTGGTGATGTACACTAGCCATAACGGTGATCATTATTCTGCGATCGCTGTTATGACATAGAACTAAGTCTATTTAAAAAAAAAACTTTCATTTTAGAAATCTCGACTGAATTTTTAAAAATATGCATAATTATTTTATTGCAGTTGCACTATTTGTGACATAACTGTTAGACCCCAAAGGGTGGTCTAACTTTATGTTGCAGTTAACATAAATTGGTCACTTAAAATGATGCATGGGTTGAATTAATGACACATATTTTTTTTGCTATAAAATGTGAACAGTGTTGCAAATGTGTCAACATGTCTTAAAATTGCACCCAATCATTTGGAAACATTTGAAGTGATACAGCTGTTGCAGAAAAATGACATAAGTCATGTGTCAAGACTTTTGAAAATCCAACCTTCTGTCTGTAAAAAAAAAAAGGTTTCTCTGCTGGGAGTTACTATAATCTTATGAAGCAAAAACAGCATTAGAAGCAAATCTTAAGACAGGTAAAGTTTAGATGTGTTGCCATCCCTATAGCCAACACACTTAAGACTGATGATTCAAAGCAGACTGTCACAAAATGGGGAGGATCAAATGGTTCCATGGTGATTTCACAGCTTTGGAATCTGTTGGCCTCTAGAAGGTGAACATGCATTACCCAGCAGTAAATGACTAGGCTAGTGACTAAGTGTAGTGGCATAGAGATGTATTGGTTCCATTAAGTAAGTACTGCTTCCAATAAAATGTGCTGGTTGAGAAATAGGTACTGGCACAGAACCTCTGCTCACCTTCACAGCCAGCCACAGACTCCCAGTTTGCAATTGCAGTGTTGTAATCAGCTATTATTACAGTAGCACAACCACATACTGTCAGTCAGTGATCTGCCATGGAGGTGAGCAGAGGGTCTGTGCTGATTGCCATGAGTGGGTGGCAGTACTGGTAGGTGGAGGTTTTCAGACCAGGTGAGGCACACCAGGAAAAGATGGGTGGAGAGATTCAAATTCAGGGGCGGTGGTGCTGGGGACCAGTAGCCACCATGGCAGTTATAGATATATGAGTGAGTGTTCAAGCAGTGGAGAGACTCCTGGATAACAGGAAATTTATGATTTTGTTTTGCAACTTATGATTTATTGAAATTTTTAAACAGAGTACAGCAATACAAAAAAAGAACCAGCAAAAATATCATCACATTAATTATACCCTACATACAATTAACAGACCTAATCATGATAAACATTGCCGGAAATTAACAAAACAAAACACCTCATAAATAAGATACATACCCCATCACAAAACCTCAGAGTTATTCCTCCCCATCCCACATCCGTGCAGGCAAAAGCTTATACAATAATAAAACTTCTTGGAAAGGGCCATCACGAACAGGGCAAGACACATACCTTGTCAGAATCATTGAAAGGATATACCTTAAAACATACCATCTCTTTAAGGGGGAAGGAGAAAGAAAGGATCATCTCACAGACAAAAAGGGAAAAAAATGGTCCCCAACAGATATAGAATTGATGTAATCCATGACTGGCAAGGGAAATTGCTCTTTCTGCATTTAAGGCAGAGAGGGATTCCTGAACCCATTCTATCTTAGAGGGCATTTGACTAACTTTCCAATGTCTCATTAATTACAACTTAGTCATCCCTGCAATTAGGACCATGTATACTTTCTCTTCTTTTGAAAGGATCATGTCGAACGTGCCCAAAATACAAATTTCCACGGTAAAATACCGGGTGTGACCAAATAAAGGGTTAACTATATTCTGAATAGAATGCCAAAACACAGTGACCTGAGGGCATGAACAAATCATATACTTTAAAGTGCCCTGCTCCTGAAAACATCTAGGGGAATTTATGATTTTACATGAGTGGGTGTTTGGGCTGTGGGGGATGACAACTGGATATCAAAGAAATGCATTATATATTACAGGAGGTTGATCAGGGACAGGATAAACACAAGACACCTGGGACAGTGAATCTGTGACAGTATGGGGCATTAGGGCAATGGGAGGTGGTCATGGTTAGCAGGCACAGAGTTCATATGGTTTTGGGAGATGGTAATTAGTGCAGCACTAAGCTACTTATCACCTCCCCGAACCTGGTGTCAAGTTGCACCTACGATGACTCGCTCCCAACTCATTCGCACCCCTGATTCGTGCTTGTGATTAACTTAGCCTGCTGTCTAAATGTTCTGTGTCAGGAAGATCAGATGCTCCCTCTCCAAAATATATCTGGTGCAGATCCCTCAGGTCACTCAACACCCATGTTCTCTTGAGTGACCTTGCTGCATCAGACTGGACAGCCATATTTGACATTGATATTGCCTTGTCCTTGTTCCAGTCTATATTCTATTCACTTTGGGACAAGCATGTCCTGCCAAAAAAATCCAAGGTAAAATCCCATCATCACCCATGGATTACCCAGGAAATCATTAATCAGTGCAAGTCCTGTGACCTCGCCTCGTCAAGCAATAAATCTTCTCATTCTTTACCCAACCTCCTCAGATATAGGTCTATCGGAAATTCTTGTGCTAAAGCTGTTACGACAACGAAAGCACATTATTTCAAGACCAACCTCCAGAATAACATTAACAATCCCTCAGAGTTCTGGAAGGTTATTCACTCACTTTTTGACTGCCCCCTCACTCAGTCTCAACTCTCAGTTATTCTGATTAATAGCTTACCTATGTCTGACCCTGCCTCTTTTCCTTCACACTTCAGTGAGTTCTTCACCACTTGTGTTCTCCCTGACTCTCCCCAACCCACCACAACTCCTCTTATCACATTCTTTATTCCCTCCCTTCCCCTCCCAGATCTTCCAATTCACCACTGAATCCACCCTGGAGATCCTGACTGCCATTTACTTCCTGAATTTAAGTCTAGCCATAATGGGCATGATCTTAGGCTTCTCCATATTTCCTTATCTGCCATTGCGTCTCTTTTGACTCAACTTTTCAACCTCTCCTTCTCCATCAGTGTGGTCCTTCAGTCCAGGAAATTGGCCAAAGTTACACCATTGTACAAAGGGGATCCTTCCACTTCTGGTAACTATTGATCTATTTCCCTCCTCCTCCTCTTGCCAAATTGCAAGAGGAGCTTGTCTACCATAGACTGTCTGATTTTCTATCCTCTGATTTGTTCTCCACATTCCACTCTGATTTGGGGAAAGGTCACATTGCTGTATTCTCCTTTCTGCATGTAACCAGTAATATCCTCTCAGGGATGGATCAGGGCCACATTATAGCAGCCATCTTCATTGATCTGACTAAGGCCTTTGACTTGGTATCTCACTCTCTCTTTCTGGAAAAACTAAGTTCTACTGACCTCTCAGCTCCTCCTGTCAATTGGTTTTGTTCTTATCTCATGGGCCTTCCTCAGTCAGTAGAAGTACTGTAAGGTAGTGCCCAACCACCCTGTCTTCCCATCCAGGTGGGGGGTCCCACAGGGCTCTATCCTGAGCCCCATACTCTTTTCCATCTTCCTCAATGATCTACCATCAGCTTGTGCTAACTTGCATATTCACATGTACACAGATGACGCAGCGATATTCACTTCTGGCCCTTCCACCACTGATATAGAAGGTTTGGTTTAGCAAGACTTCCATAACATCTTAAGATGGCTTCAGTCAAGACAGTTTCAGGTCAATACTAAAAAAATGGTTTGAAACATCCAGAGCCAACCAAGGTTAGTCAGGGTGCTCAGTGTCAGAATGTACAGGAGATAACCTGATGGTAAAACACCACAACCATAGATGTGCAGCAAAATGGTTTATTTCTCACTAATAATAGTACAAGGACAGAAGCATAAGATGACTCTTACCAACTGGAACACAAAGACAATCATACACCAGGTGTGGAAACTGCGTGCTCCTGGGGATCCCAAGGGGTTTGACTGTGTACTAAGATTATATACCTGAGATATGAAAATCCTGTTTCCAGAGTAACTTGCTCATATGTGTCAGTGTATTCCTACTGTACATTCAGTGTTCCATTGGACTATATGTGGGCATCTCACACCCAGGCAGATACATTTTGTTGCATCTTCAGCTATGTGCTGACTACCTAACTTATTAGAACAATAGGCTTTTTCTCATAGAATTCACTGACTAAAGCATGCTGACTTCAGAACATAGGTGGCACTGCAGACCACAAAATGTATATTATTATTATGTCATGTTAGGCTGCTGATATCACAATTGTCAGTAGAAACATAGAAACATAGACTTTGATGGCAGATAAGGACCACTTGGCCCACCTAGTCTGCCCATTTCCCTACCTACAGGATAAGCTGCAGATCCTAGTTAACAAACAGCCTACTTCTTCCTAGCCCCAACAAAAATTGCCTTATGACTGTCCCATGCATTCTTGAATTGTCCCACAGTTTTAGACCCCACAAGCTCCTCAGGAAGGCTGTTGCATGTGTCCACTATCCTCTCTATGAAAAAATACTTCCTCATATTGCCCCTGAACTGCCCCCTCTATCTTCAAATTGTGTCCCCTTGTTCTTGCACATCTCTTTTTCTGAAAGATGCTACCCTCTTGGACTTTGTTGATTCCACTGAGGTACTTAAAATATTCTATCATGTCCCCCCTCTCCCTCTTTTCCTCAAGGGTATACATATTAAGCTCCTTTAGCCTCTCCTCATATGGCTTCTCTTGCAGACCCTGCACGATTTTAGTTGCCCTCCTCTGGACTGCCTCTATTCTGTTTATGTCCTTGTGGAGATGGGGTCTCCAGAACTGGATGCAGTACTCCAGATGAGGTCTCACCAACTGACATAACCTTCCCACTGTGAACTCATGCTGCTTGGATCCTGTGCCCCACTGGCCTCTTGGTACTCAACAATTCTTTCCTTCAGAAGTGATTGCATCACTTTCCGTACCACAGAGGTCAAACTGACAGGTCTGTAGTTTCCTGCCCCTGTCTTGGTCCCACTTTTGTGAAGGGGAATCACATCCATCTTCCACCAGTTCTAAGGTACCACACCATCCTCCCATGATTTGTTAAAAAGTGTAGTCAGTGGTTTCACTAGTTCTCCCCTTAATTCTTTTAGAATTCTGGGTGAATTCCATCAGGCTCCATCGCTTTGTCCATCTTCAGTTTTAGGAGTTCTTTCAGAACCCTTTTTTCTGTGAAAGGACTGGGATCGACCCCCCTATCTAGAGTGCTTATGTTAAGTGGATTAGGCACTTCCCCCTCCTCCTGTTTTGTGAATACCGAGCAGAAATATTCATTCAGTATCCCTGCTTTTTCAGCTGTCTATCTCTGCAAACCCACCATCCATTCTATTCAGCCTCACTATTCCTGCCTTTGTCTTTCTACACTCCCTGATGTACCTATAAAAGGTTTTATCCCCCTTCTAAACAGAGTTGGCTATCTTTTCCTCAGTTTGGGCCTTTTTTATTCCGACTTCCATCCCTGCTTCCTTCTGCCTTAACTGGTGCAGCTCTCTGTCCTGCTTCTTCTGTGCTTCCCTATACTTCCTGAATGTTATCATTTTCTCCCTGACCTTCCCTGCCACCTCTTTTGAGAACCATAGTGGTTTTTTCTTTCATTTTGATTTCTTTATTTGCTTCACACAAAAGCTTGTTGCCTCTGTCATGGCAGTTTTGATGTTTCCCCATTGTTGCTCCATCCCTCCTTCTAGCCTGTTTGCTAATGCTTTTCTAAGTCAGTCTCCCATTTTGCCAAAGTCAGACCTCCTGAAGTCCAGTACCCTCACATTTGTATGGCTTGCCTCTGTAGCTGATTTTATTGTAAACCACACTGTTTGGTGGTCACTTGTTCCCAGATCGCTACCCACTTCTAGATCTGAGATCCTCTCACTGTCCCCATGCCATAGACAGGCATCACCTCCGAGAAGGTTACCATGCATGCTTTTTGTCTAAGGCCCCTCCCCAACTCCACAAACTCTTCTTGCACTGCTCTGATCCCTTTCTTAGCCAGATCATTTGTCCCTAGGTGGACAATGACATCCGGATCCCTCCCCTATGCAGCTGCTCTGGTGAGCCTGAGGATTCGCTCCCTGTCCCTCCAAGCCATGGCACCAGGCAGGCAGGCACCTTACCACCCTCTCCCTTCCTCCCCAGTTCTACCTTCCTAACAATGAGTCCCCACCAGGGTTGTTTCTTTCCCTGTGGGGTCCCATGCCACCCTCCTGTGGGTCTCCTTTGTGGAGTTTCCCAGCATCCTCCTTGGTCTCCACTGCAGGTGCCTCCATAGAGGAACCACACTTTGCCAGAACAGCATATGAATTGTGGAGAGATACAACTGGAGGGATGTGCCTCTGTTCCACCACCCTCACCCTCCCTGAGCCCACTGTGGTCCAACAATTCCTTTTTCTTGGTAACCTCTGAGGCAACAGCAGTGGCCCTGGTGGTCTCTGGATGGGAGAGGAGGTCATACAAATCCTGAGTAACTCAGCATGGAGGTGAGCAACCTCCTCTCTCAGCCCAGAGAGGTGCCTGCAGATGGGACAACACCGCATCCTCCAGAACATCCCCCAGAAGACTGCTGCTCCTCAGCCACGCACTGCATCACTTCCATCATGTCTTATTTCTGGTCCCTTCACTGTTGTTTGGAATACTTACTCTTTGCTCTGTTTATTTATATATTTTTTCTCCCTACTTACTTACTGCTGCTGTACTCTTTAAGCTCCTGATCTTCCAGTTCTGAGACAAGAAGATCATATATTTCTCAGTAGTCTCCTTAACTGCTAAGAGGCAGACCTCCAGCAGCTGGGGGTGGGGCAGAGAGCTACTCTTGTCCTTCTAGGATGGTGAGTCTTCGTTTGCTCTGTGATCACTTACTTCCTGCTCCCAAACAGGAAGTTCCTGTTGTCAGTCAAATCCTGTGCCTATAAAAGTAGAACTGGCTTTGGGGGGGTGAAGGGGGGGAGGGAAGGAGGGCAATATAGTCCTAGTAGAGAAGTCCAGTCACAACAGCAGCTCCTTCGTCCTGGTGTTCTCTGCCAATTCTCTTGCAGAAGCTATCTAGGGCAGTGTTTAAATCTGGCTTTAACCAGTCTTCCTTCTTGCTAAGTCACACCCTCTACTTAACAGATCTATCCACACTTAGTTAAATTGCACAGATAACAATCCCCTTCAGCCACCTGAGACTAACACCTAGATAACTGCAAAGATAACAATTCACTTCGGCTAACCCAGACAAACTCACTAACTTTTTTGTTTACCCTAATTTGAAGGTGCCAGTAGTAGAGTTCTACTTCTTTAGTCCCAGTAGAGAAGTCCAGTCTCAACAGCAGCTACTTCGTCCTGGTCTTCTCTGCCAGTTCTGCCAGTAGATGTCATTATATACCAGAAATACATATTTCTGTCTAATACATGAGATGCCTGGCTAAACAGGAAATTCCTGCCTAGGCCCTAATACAACAAGTCTGTCAGTGCATTGGTATACCATTTGTATATAGTATTATTCCTTATCTGTTATGATAGCAATGATGGTCCTCATATGGGATGGCAGGTCAGGCTGATCTAACATATTCTCCCCTTGTTTCCTGGATACAGAGGCAACACTAATATAGGGTGATAGGTAGGTTATTTGGTTGCAGAATGAGTTTCAAAGAGAAATTTCAATTGAGCACGCTGTTGTTTTAAAGCTTTGTATAAACTGAACAAGGTAATACGAGAAAAAATTAGAAGCACTTGTATCACAACAACAGCTTTAAAAGTTAGTTCTAAACAAGTATTAGATAATGTGTTGCTGATGTCACCATCATGGAAAAGAGCATTTAATGAGTTCCCTGCCTTGGTGACATTACTACAAATATGTACCAAGTGTATATCCTTTCTCTCTAATAGATATTTGAGATTCAGTGTGAGTGGATCGATATGTACATTGAATACTGGTAAGTACTGCGCTATAGCATACAGACAGCCAGGGTCACTATCGATATAATCATGTTCCAGGGTGGAAACTGGGGAGATAACCGTATGCCCTGTGATACAGCATTTCTGGGGCATAAAGCAAAAGTTTGATAAGGATATGTCACATGTCAAAGGTCCATAAGTGAAAGTCTGATTGGTCACAATGCAGTATTGTCCATCAGAGTTGTAGATCACATGAACTTGAGGAAGGTGTAGCTTTGGTAACTGGACAGGGTAGGTAATGGTGGTGTTGGTGATTCTGCTGGTGTGGACATTGTCTTCAGATGTATTCCTTGGAGCATGGCCAGAAGCCTCGAGGTTGGGTTGTGCTTGACTCAAAGAATTTCTGTCTGGATCTGATGAAGATATTTCAAAAGCAGTTGAATTGTCAGTTAGGTCATCAGAAAACTGCAATGACCAGTCCATATTATCAGGTGAGCAACCACAAACTAGCGTGGTCACGTCAAAGACATCACATCTGCATAGATAGTGATATCCCCTCTTGGCACAACAGTCCATATGTGGAGCAACCCAGGAGTTGAGGCGAGGGTGAAACACAAGCCGTGGAGGAAACATAGAAACATAGACTGACGGCAGATAAGAACTGCTTGGCCCACTTAGTCTGCCCATGTTCCTACCTACAGGATAAGCTGCAGATCCTAGTTAACCAACAGCCTATTTCTTCCTAACCTCACAAGAATTGCCTTATGTCTGTCCCATGCATTCTTGACTTCTCCCACAGTTTTAGACCCCACAATATCCTCAGGAAGGCTGTTCCATGCATCCACAACCTTCTCTGTGAAAAAATACTTCCTCACATTGCCCCTGAGCCGTTCCCCTTCTATCTTCAAATTGTGACCCCTTGTTCTTGCACATCTCTTTTTCTGAAAGATGCTACCCTCTTGGACTTTGTTGATTCGACTGATGTACTTAAAAGTTTCTATCATGTCCCCACTCTCCCTCCTTTCCTCAAGGGTATACATATTAAGCTCCTTTAGTCTCTCCTCGTATGGCTTCTCTTGCAGACCCTGCACCATTTTAGTTATTCTCCTCTGGACTGCCTCCATCCTGTCTATGTCCTGGCAGAGATGGGGTCTACAGAACTGGATGCAGTACTCCAGATGGAGTCTCACCAAATGTCTGTACAGAGGGATAACAATTTCCTATTTTCTGCTGGTGATGTCTCTCCCTATACATCCCAGTATCACTCCAGTCCTCTCTACTGCCTTCTCACATTGCTTGCTAACCTTAAGGTCATCTGATATGATCACCTCCAGGTCCCTTTCCATTTGTTACTACCTCCCCCCCAATGTGTAATCTTCCCCTGGCTTTTTGTTTCCCAGGTGCATTATTTTGCACTTCTTTGAATTGAATCCAAGCTGCCATACTTCTGACTATTCCTCCAACCTTACCAAGTCCCTTCTCATCCTTTACATGCCTTCTTGTGTATCAACTCTGTTGCAGATCTTTCTATCATCTGCAAAGAGGCATACCTTTCCTTCCAGCCCCTCTGCAATGTCACTTATGAAAACATTAAAAATGACTGGACAAAGTACTAAACCCAGAGGTACCCTACTAGTAACCCCCTCTTTCTCCAGAGTGGACTCCATTTACAATTACCTCTGTGTCCTGTTCTCCAGCCAATGTTTTACCCAAGCTACCACCCTGGGACCCACTCCCAGGCTGGTTGATTTGATTATTAATCTGTTGTATGGGACTGTGTCAAATGCCTGGCTAAAGTCTAGGTAGGCCATGTCCATAGCCCCTCCCTGGTCTTCTACTTTGGTCACCCAGTCAAAGAAATCAATTAGATTTGTCTGACATGACCATCCCACTGGGAACCTATGCTGCCTTGGGTCCTATGCCCCACTTTACTCTAGGTGCTCAACAATTCTTTCCTTCAGAAGTGATTCCATCACGTTCCCTACCACAGAGGTCAAACTGACGGGTCTGTAGTTTCCTGCCTCTGTCTTGCTCCCACTTTTGTGGAGGGGAATCACATCACCTTCCACCAGTACTCAGGTACCACACCATCCTCCCATGATTTGTTAAAAAGGGTAGTCAGTGGTTTCACTAGTTCTCCCCTTAATTCTTTTAGAATTCTGGGTGAATTCCATCAGGCCCCATTGCTCTGTCCACCTTCAATTTTAGGAGTTCTTTCAGAACCTTTTCTTCTGTGAAAGGACTGGAATTGACCCCACTATCCAGAGTGTTTCTGTCAATTGGATTAGGCACCTCAACCTCCTCCTCTTTTGTGAATACTGAGCAGAACTATTCGTTCAGTATCCCTGCTTTTTTCACTGTCCCTCTCTGCTGACTCACCGTCCTTTCTATTCAGCCTCACTATCCCTCCCTTTGTCTTTCCATGCTCCCTGATGTACCTAAAAAAGCTTTTATCCCCCTTCTTAACCGAGTTGACTATTTTTTCCTAATTGTGGGCCTTTGCTATTCTGACTTCCCCTCCCTGCTTCCTTCTGCCTTAACTGGTACAGTTCTCTGTGCTGCTCCTTCTGTGTTTCCTAATATTTCCTAAATGCTATCTTTTTCTCCATAACCTTCCCTGCCACCACTTTTGAGAGCCATAGTGGCTTTTTCTTTCATTTTGATTTGTTTATTTGCTTCACACAAAGGCTTGTTGCCTCTGAGATGGCAGTTCTGATGTTTTCCCATTGTTGCTCCACCCCTCCTTCTAGCCTGTTTGCTAGTGCTTTTCTAATGCACTCTCCTAGCTTGCCAAAGTCAGCCCTCCTGAAGTGCAGTACCCTCACATTTGTATGGCTCGCCTCTGTAGCTGATTTTATCATGAACCACACTAATAGGTGGTCACTTGTTCTGAGATGTTTACCCACTTCTAGATCTGAGATCTTCTGATTGTCCCCATTTGAGAGCACGAGGTCTAAGATTGCTCCCACACAAGTGGGTTCCAAAATTAGCTGTCTGAGGCTTGCCACCTTATGGCATCGATAATGGCCCTGCTCTTGGATGTGGTTGCAGCAAAGGTGCTTCAGTTATCATCTGGCATGTTCAGGCCCCCCATCAACAGTATCTCCTCTTTCTCTGCCATCCCAAGGATGCCTTCTAACATATTTTTCTCCATTCCCTCTCCCTGACATGGGGGTCTTTATACAACCCCTGTGTGGATTGTGGTGCCATTTCCAGTCTCTAAGGTGACCCACAGTGCCTCCTCTCCTCTCTGCTTGCTCTTTTGTTCCATTGCTTTTATCTCTTCCCTTACATAGAGAGCTACTCATCCCCCTCTTCTACCCTCCCTGTCTCTCCTGTAGGTTGTGTACCCTGGTATGTTAACATCTCACTCATGGTTCTCTGTGTACCATGTTTCTGTGACTGCCATGATATCCAGGCATCCCTCTTCTATCAACATCACAAGTTCAGGTAGCTTGTTGCCCAGACTATGGGCATTGGTACTCATTACCCTCCATTTCTTTATGGCCTTACCCCTTTTTGCCCCACATCTGTCCTTACTGCTTTTGTCATTTTCTCCATTTACCCCTGCCCTTCTCCCTATCGACACCTCTATCTTGGTGATTACCTCACTTACTACTCTGATTTTTTTTGAGGTGGGGGGGCTAGGATTTCCCTGCTCCTTTCTGGTGCATCCCCCCTTGGCTAGTTTAAATGCTTGCCAATGAAGCATTTAAACCTGTCACCTAGGATCCTGGTGCCCTTCCTGGACAGATGCAGACCATCACGCCAGTATAGGCCAGCATCACTTCAGGTGGACCCCCAGTCCCCAATGAAGCAAAATCTCTGAGCTCTGCACCAATTTTTCAACCACCAGTTGAATCCCATGGTGTGGAGCACCCTAGACTCATCCACACCATAGACAGGCAGCACCTCCGAGAAGGTTATCGTGCATGCTACTTGTTTAAGGCCCCTCCCCAACTCCATAATCTCTTTCTGCACTGCTTTGATACTTTCTCTGCCAGGTCATTTGTCCCTAGGTGGACAATGACATCCAGCTCCCTCACCCATGCAGTTGCTTTAGCGATCCTGAGGATTCACTCCCTGTCCCTCCAAGCCATGGCACCAGGCAGGCAGGCACCTTACCTCCCTCTCCCTTTCCTCCCCCAGTTCTACTCTCTTAACAATGGAGTCCCCCACCAGGAGTTGTTTCCTTCCCCTGAGGGGGTCCCATGCCACCCTTTTGTGGGTCTCCTTTGCAGAGGTTCCCAGCATCCTCCTTGGTCTCCATTGCTGGTGCCTCCATAGACCAACCACACTTTTCCAGAATAGCATATGAATTGTGAAGATGTACAGCTGGAGGAATGCACCTCTGTTCCACCACCCTCACCCTTCCTGAGCCCACTGTGGTCCAACCACTCCTCTTGATTGGCAACCTGTGAGGCAATGGCAGTAGCCCATGTGGTCCCTGGTTGGGGGAGGAGTTCCCCCAAATCCTGTCCAACTAAGCCTGGAGATGAGCAACCTTCTCCCTCAGCCCAGAGAGATGCCTGCAGATGGGACAACACCGCAACCCACAGAACATCTCCTGGAAGACTGCTGCTCCACCGCCACTGCACTGCACCACTCCCATCATGTCTTATTTCTGGCCCCTTAATTGTTGTTTGGAATACTTACTCTTTCCTCTGTTTATTTTTTTTTTCTCCCTACGTACTTACTCCCTCTGTGCCCTTTAAGCTTCTTATCTTCCTCTTCTGAGACAAGAAGTTCCTATATTTCTCAGTAGTCTCCTTACTTGCAGCAGATCCTAGTTAACCAGCAGCCTATTTCTTCCTACCCCCCACAAGAATTGTCTTATGTCTGTCCCATGCATTCTTCAATTCTCCCACAGTTTTAGACCCTGCAAGCTCTTCAGAAAGGCTGTTCCTTGCGTCCACCACCTTTTCTGTGAAAAAATACTTCCTCACATTTCCTCTGATCCATCCCCCCATCTTCAAATTGTGTCCCCTTGTTCTTTCACATCTTTTTCTGAAAGATGCAACCCGCATGGACTCGAATAATTCCACTGAGGTATTTAAAAGTTTCTATCATGTTCCCCCTCTCCCTTCTTTTCTCAAGGGTATATATATTAAGCTCCTTTAGTCTCTTCTGGTATACAGTAGCTTCTTTCGCAGACATTGCACCATTTTAATTGCCCTCCTCTGAACTGCCTCCATCCTGTCTATGTTCTTGCGGCAATGGGGTCTCCAGAATTGGATGCAGTACTCCAGATGGGGTCTCACCAACTGTCTGTACAGAGGGATAACAACTTCCTCTTTTCTGCTTGTGATGCCTCTCCCTATACATCCCAGTATCAGCCCAGCCCTCCCTACTGCCATCTCACATTGCTTGCTAACCTTATGTTCATCAGATATGATTACCCCCAGGTCCCTTTCCATTGTTGTTGATGTTACTATCTCCCCACCTTGTGTAATCTTCCTCTGTTTTTTTTGTTTCCGAGGTGCATTATTTTGTACTTCTTTGCATTGAATCCAAACTGCTATACTGCTGACCATTCCTCCAACCTTGCCAAGTCCCTTCTCATCCTTTCCACACCTCCTTGTTTATCAACCCTGATGCAGATATTTGTGTCATCTGCAAAGAGGCATACTTTTCCTTCCAGTCCCTCTGCAATATCACTTGTAAAGACATTAAAAAGGACTGGACCCAGTACTGAACCCTGTGGTACCCCACCAGTAACCCCTCTTTCTTCAAGGTGGACTCCATTTACAATTACCTTCTGTGTACACTTGTCCAGCCAATGTTTTACCCAGGCTACCACCCTGTAACCCACTCCCAGGCTGGTTAATTTGATTATTAACCTTTTGTGTGGGACCGTGTCAAATGCCTTGCTAAAATCTAGGTAGGCCATGTCAACAGCCCCTCCCTGGTCTACTATTTTGGTCACCGAAAGAAATCAATTAGATTCATCTGACATGATCTTCCTGTTGTGAACCCATGCTGCCTTGGGTCCTATGCCCCACTGGTCTCTAGGTACTCAGCAATTCTTTCCTTCAGAAGTGATTCCAACACTTTCCCTACCACAGAGGTCAAACTGACAGGTCTGTAGTTTCCTGCCTCTGTCTTGCTCCCACTTCTGTGAAGGGGAATCACATCCACCTTCTTCCAGTCCTCAGGTACCACACAGTCCTCCCATGATTTGTTAAACAGGGTAGTCAGTGGTGTCACTAGTTCTCCCCTAATTCTTTTAGAATTCTGGGGTGAATTCCGTTAGGCCTCATTGCGTTGTCCACCTTCAGATTTAGGAGATCTTTCAGAACCCTTTCTTCTGTGAAAGGACAGGGATTGACCCCCTATCCAGAGTGCTTCTGTTAATTGGATTAGGCACCTCCCCCTCCTCCTCTTTTGTGAATACTAAGTAGAAGTATCCATTCAGTATCCCTGCTTTTTCACTGTCCCTCTCTGCCCACCCATGTTCCTTTCTATTCAGCCTCACTATCCCTCCCTTTTTCTTTCTACACTCCCTGATGTACCTATAAAAGGTTTTATTCCCCTTCTAACAGAGTTGGCTATCTTTTCCTGAGTTTGGACTTTGCTATTCTGACTTCCTTCCCTGCTTCCTTCTGCCTTATCTGGTACAGTTCTCTGTCCTGCTCCTTTTGTCTTTCCTTATACTTCCTAAATGCTATCTTTTTCTCCCTAACCTTCCCCGCCACCTCTTTTGAGAACCATAGTGGCTTTTTCTTCCATTTTGATTTGTTTATTTGCTTCACACAAAGGCTGCTTGCCTTTGTGATGGCAGTTTTGATATTTCCCCTTGTTACTCCATCCCTTCTTCTAGCCTGTTTGCTAGTGCTTTTCTAAGGCACTCTCCCATTTTGCCAAAGTCAGCCCTCCTGAAATCCAGTACCCTCACTTTTGCATGGCTTGCCTCTGTAGCTACGTTTATCATGGACCACACTGTTTGGTGGTCACTTGTTCCCAGAGTGCTACTGACTTCTATATCTGAGATCCTCTCACTGTCCCCATTTGAGAGTACAAGATCTAAGATTACTTCCTCATGAGTGGGTTCTAAAACTAGCTGTCTGAGGCATGCCACCTTACGGCATCGAGAATGGCCCTGCTCTTGGATGTTGCTGCAGAAAATGTGCTCCAGTTAACATCTGGCATTTTCAGGTCCCCCATCAATGGTATCTTCCTTTTCTCTGCCATCCTAAGGATGCCTTCTATCGTATTCTTGTCCATTCCTTCCCCCTGGCATGGGTGTCTTTATACAACCCCTGTGCAGATTGTGGTGCCATTTCCAGTCTCTAAGGTGACCCACAGTGCCTCCTCTCCTCCTTGTTTGCTCTTTTGTTCTGTTGTTTTTATCCCTTCCATTACATCGAGAGCTACTCCTCCCCCTCTTCTACCCTTGTTGTCTCTCCTGTAGGTTGTGTACCCTGGTATGTTAACATCCCAGTCATGGTTCTCTGTATACCATGTTTCTGTGACTGCTACAATATCCAGGCATCTCTCTTCCATCAAGTCCACCAGTTCAGGGAGCTTGTTGCACAGACTATGGGCATTGGTATTCATTACCCTCCATTTGTTGATGGCCTACCCCTTTTTGCTCCATCCCTGTCCTTATTGCCTTTGTAATTTTTCTACATTTACCCCTGCCCTTCTCCCTATTGGCATCTCTATCTTGGTGTTCACCTCATTTACTAACCTAATTTTTGGGTGGGCTAGGATTTCCCTGCTCCTTTCCAATGCATCCCCCCCTTGGCTAGTTTAAATGCATGCCAATGAAGCATTTAAACCTAGGATCCTGGCTCCTCTCCTGGACAGATGCAGACCACCACACCAGTATAGGCCTGCATCACTCCAGGTGGACCCCCTGTCCCCAATGAAGCCAAATCCCTGAGCTCTGCACATGTTTTTCAACCACTGATTGAATCCCATGCTGTGGATCATGCTAGCCTCATTCATGCCATAGACAGGCAGTATCTCTGAGAAGGTTATTGCATGTGCTACTTGTCTAAGGCCCCTCCTCATCTCCACAAACTCTTCCTGCACTGCTCTGATCCCTTTCTCAGCCAAGTCATTTGTCCTTAGATGAACAATGACATCCAGCTCCCTCCCCTGTGCAGCTGCTCCAGCAATCCTGAGGATCTGTGGTCCAACCACTCCTCTTTTTTGGCAACCTCTGAGGCAAGGGCAGTGGCCCTGGTGGTCCCTGGGTGGGAGAGGAGGTCCCCCAAATCCTGCCCAACTCAGTCTTTAGATGAGCAACCTCCTCCCTCAGCCCAGAGAGGTGCCTACAGATGGTACAACACCGCATCCTCCAGAACGTCTCCCGGGAGACTGCTTCTCCTCAGCCACTGCACTGCACCACTCCCATCATGTCTTAGTTCTTGCCCCTTAACTGTTGCTTGGAATACTTACTGTTTCCTATGTTTATTTTTTTCTCCCTACTTACTTACTGCCTTTGTGCCCTTTAAGCTCCTGATCTCCCTGTTTTGAGAGAATAAGTTACTATATTTTCTCAATAGTCTCCTTACTTGCTCAGAGTCAGACCTCCAGCAGCTGGGGGGGGTGGAGAGCAACTCTTTTCCTTCTAGGATGGTGATCTTTTGTGGCTCTGTGATCACTCACTTCTTGCTCCCAAACAGGAAGTTCCTGCGTCAGTCAAATCCTGTGCCTATAAAAGTAGAACTGGCCTAGGGTGGGGGGAGGAGTTGAAGGGGAGAAAAGGAGGGCAATATAATCCAAGTAGAGAAGTATAGTTATATCAGCAGCTCCTTCTTCCTGGTGTTCTCTGCCTGTTCTCTGGCAGAAGCTATCTAGGGCAGTTTTTAAATCTGGCTTTAACCTGGCTTCCTTCCAGCTAAGCCACTCGCCCTACTTTACAGCTCTTTCTACACTTAGTTAATTGCACAGATAACAATTCCCTTCAGCCACCTGAGACAAACTCCTAGATAACTGCACAGATAACAATTCACTTCAGCCAACTCAGACAAACACACTAACTTTTTTGTTTTGTTTTTACCCTAAATTGAATGTCCCAGTAGTAGAGTTCTACTTCTTTAGTCCCAGTAGAGAAGAATAGTTATAACAGCAGCTCCTTCTTCTTGGTGTTCTCTGCCTGTTCTCTGGCAGGAAGATCAATCCTTTCTATGTAGATGCTTCCCATAAGATGGCCCAAGGAGTGGATGGCTGCAGATTGTAGAAGACTGAAGAATTGTTGTAGAAAACTGGAAGAGAGACTGTGAATGTAACATACATTGTGTCTCTAATGCTACAATGGTTGTCAGTGTAGCAAGGTCTTGGATTTGGGTGTGGTGTAACATAACCCAAATTGTGTGCAGTAGCCAGAGAAAAAGATACAGTCCTATCCATACACTTCACAGTGCAAGAAATGGAATTGCAGTGGGTGCAATACCATTTAACCGTACACTTATCTTGGATCAAATCTGGGATCTGCCCTGATTCAAGATCCTGGAAGAAATTAGTGATAGTATTAAGGACAAAATTGCCATATGCAGAACTTATTATCTTCCTGCCTATGTGCTGCTGTTGATCATCCCTACTATTCAAAGCAATCAAATGGATACATTTATAATGTGTTTCTTCAAATAAACGTGCTATATGATGCATATTGTTTACTGTGAACCCTTCTTCTTGTGAGAGACTATCTATTCTTTGTAGTATGGGCTGTACTACATCTCAGCTAATTTGGAGTTAAAATCATTATTATGCCTCTGAATATGGGCCAAATTGGCAATGTTTGAAACTGACATTCCTGAATCAAACAATCCTGTAACACTGCTAGCTATGCCTGTTACTTCAGCTTCTCCTTATACTCTCTTGTGTCGTTGAGGTCTGAACACACCTCAGTTTTCAGTTGTGTGGTGCCCTGTGACTGGGTCTTGAGCCCTAACTTGTTATGCTGCTATTAAATCTAACAATGTCTTATAATGAAAATCAAATACATTTGCGGAGGAACAGTGGTTAGATTCAATCATGTTCCAATGGATTAAATCCATCAGAACAGGCATGTGCATGTACTGCACATTTGTTTATTTATTTATTTATGTATTTATGACTTTGTTAACCAGGCAGCATTCTCTGATCCAAAGAACCATTTACAGGCATGGCCCGGACCTAAAAAGCACGAGCAGATAAAAATTACAAATGACAATGTATGAGACAACAATTGACAACAGCAATGTACATTGCAATAAGCATGGGAAATCACATCAGTGTATAGTATGTACAAATTAGCATTCCTGGGTCAAAGTGGCACAAGCAGAATACAAATGGCAGAGTGACCAACATGTAAATAGCAGCAAAATGGCAACAAGTAATATGCAATGCAATAGGGTTTCAGACAGTGATAATAGTATAAATCAGTTACAAACAAATGCGAGTCATTGACAAGCAGCTTGTGGTAACAGAAATATATACATATACAGGCAACACTGGACAAAGAAGTTGCTACATTTACCCCCCCATCAAGTCTATGACCTGGCTACCTGATGACCAAACAAGATCAGGAAAGGAGGTTAGTGATCCAGTCTAAGGAGAGCTAGGGGGATGGGTGTAACCTGAGTGGAGAGGGGCAGGTGTCCCTAGCAGGGAGCCAGGTTTTATAGTCATGTTTAAAGGTGTGATGTTTGGATGTTGATCTGATGGAGGCAGGCAATCCATTCCATAGTAGAGGGGCCACAGCTAATAATGTTTTACCACCCATGGTAGTGGCAGTTTGATGAGTCTCCTGGGGAGGGACAAGGATGGAACAGATATTTCTTGACATGGTACAAGGCTTGAAGGCAGATGGGGGAAAGCAGGACAGCTTCAGATGCAGGTATTGGTGAGGCAGCCAAGTGTAAAGTCAAAGCGACCTTGCAAGGAGAGCCAGTTTGGGGAGTGGTGCAGGTCGCAGTGATAGTTAGAGTAAGGGGTGGACAGGACAAAGCAGCAAGCACTGTTACATATGGTCGTGCATCTTGTATGAAGGGTGGAGGAGATACGAGTGTAGACTTGGGAACAGTAGTCCAGAATGGGGAGAAGGTTTCCTCTAGCTATAGGCAGGTAAGCTTCCGTGTTCAGGAAGGGCTTGATGTGGTATGCTGCCCAGAGTTTTTGATTTATCCTATGAACTACTGAGTTAACATGGTCAGTGAAGAAGAGGATTGGGTCCAGTGTGACCCCCAGATATTTGAGTAAGTGGACAATTTCCAGGGCAGGGCCGCTAGGTGGGTGAATCAGGAGAGAAAAATTGGATATGAGTGATCTGGTGGGTTAAGGTTTTGACCCAAATAGCATCACCTTGTCTTTTTTTTTGCGTTAACCAGCATCAAGTTGTTGGTGAACCAATTGTGGGTGGTGCTGTAGTTCTGGCTGAGGACAGATAAGTGGGGAAGAGATTCATGGCTATGGTAGGTGACCAAGTTGTCGACATAGAGGAGAGATTCACAGGAGAGGCAGTCCGAGGTGAGGGTATTGACAAAAAAGGTGAAGAGCAGGGGGCCCAGTATGGAGCCCTGGGGAACTCCGGTGGTGACAGATGGGGTGGGAGAGGCGGCTGGGCCAATGCATGCAAATTGAGAACAGCTGGCAAGGTAACTCTGAAACCAGTGTGTGACTTTCTCAGAGGAGCCAATCTGGTTCAGTTTGGAGAGGAGGAGAATATTATATACCATATCGAAAGCCTCTGACAGGTCCACAAATACGGCACCAGTGGCACACCCTAGATCCATATTGTTATATACTGTATATGGTTGGTGAACAGGGCTAGGGCAATAGTTGTGCTATGGTGCCATCAGAAGCCATGTTGCTGGCTGCATAAGATATCATGTTTGGTGAGGTAGTAAGATAACTGTCGATGTACCATTTTTTCAAGCAGTTTACCTAGATGGGGGAGAATGGATATTGGCCAATAGTTGTCAGATAAGAGGGGGTCACCAGTTTTGAAGATGGGACTTACCTTGGCGGTTTTCCATGTGAGAGGAATGGAGGAAGTTATCAAGGCAAGATTGAAAATAAAGATGAGGTGTTTGGTGATTGCTGGGGACACAGTTTTGAGGAACACAAGGTAGAGGCCATCTGATCCTGGGCTACCCCAGTTGGGCAGGCTCTGAAGGAGTTTGAGAGCATCCTTGAGGGAGATGACCTTGAAATAGAAAGGAGGAAGAGGGGGGTAGCAGCAGGTATGGAGGCAGGGACGATGGGGGAAGGGGAAGGCCCTTGGTGAGAGGACTGACTGGTGGCAGGGTTGGCAGGGTGTCCGGTGGGGGGGGCAGATGAGCGGAGGTGTCAGACTGCGTGTTTGAGGGGATTGTTATTTCGGAGTTTGCAGAGGAGGGCAGATAGGTCAGAGAATTTAAGGTTAAAGGTGCTGGCAACCTTAGTAGGGTCAGTCAGGAGGCCAGACGAGGAGCTTAGTACCTTGGGGCTGTTGGTGCTAGGGGTGACAAGGGAGTTGGTGGAGTACTGGAATTCCTGGGATTACCAAAGCTCTCCTTCTGCAGGTGGATGTAGTAGTCCCACTTGAGGGTTTGGATCAGGTGTTTGCAGCGATTACATAGGTGCCGATATTCATTCCACAGTGCGGGGAAGGGGGTCAGTTTATGGGAATTCCACTTATGGTCCCTCTCTTTCATGAGGAAGAGGGAGATTAACATTGTTAATCCAAGTCCCTCGGATAAATGTAGCTGGCAGGCCACTTTCAGGGCCAAGCTCCAAAGCTGGACATTGAAATGGTGCATCCTTATGAGATGGTGTCACTGTAAGAAAAAGAGCAATTGAAGCTTTTGAATGATTAAAACATATCTTTGTAACTGTAATATTATGAAAATGTGTCCAAAAGGCTTTATTAACCTTTGTTGTGAGGTTGTAAAGTCCTGTCTGTTGTTGTGTAACTTGATGGATGCACAAAGTTCCATTGGGCAAATGCCGGTGTTAGGCCAACCATTAAAAGTTCCTTTGGAAAGGCTCACCATGAGAAGTTGTTGTCCTTCAAAGTTATCAGTTTTCCAGTTAAAAAACAAAGTTGATAATGGTGGAGCAGTAACCCAAAACACTTATATAAACAACTTGTCCTTCACGAACAGAAATATGGGTAGTGGGTGCATCAATCTTTATTCCTTTACCAGGTGAAGGGGTTAAATTGGGTAAGGGAGCATATGCAGGGTCACTGGGGTTCATGGCATGAAGAAAGGCATGGATATGGGTCTGGAATGTTTTCATCTTTAGCATCTTCTGGTGCTAGGCCTCACTTTTCAGGAGCTTCTGGTGAGGGGTCAAATGGACTGATGCCAGGCTTCTCAGCCATAGGTCTAGGAAAAGAAATAGGAAGACCAGGTTCCTCCTCAAGGTTCCCATCTCAATTTGCCAAAGTCTTCAGAGTTTGGGTATACAGGAGCTAAGAAAGGAAAGAAAAGCAGAAACAAAACAAAGTTAGATAACAGAGGTTCTTTCCTCCTTGGACATTTGGATGCCATTCCAGGGACCAGATTTTCTCTGAGACAAACGTTTGGCATTTTCCTTGCCTGTAATTGGGTAATTCTATGCATAGGTAAGGGAGTTTTCCACATAATGCTGGACATCAGGTATTATACCAGGCCACCATCCCACAGTTTTCACTCTTTGGACTGTCTTATCCACCCCTTGGAGTCCACCTGTAGGGGTATCATGGACCTGATAGATGACGTCAGTTAGAAGTGATTTGGAAATTACCCAGAGTTTTTGATTACCTAAGTGGTAGAAAATCAATTTCTGATTTTGGGACAGATGATTATCTGCATGTTTCTTGAATGGATTATCTGTAGGCATTTCTTTTTCTGTGTCTTTGAAGAGATACTGGTATATTTCCTTTATCTCTGGGTCTGCTAGCTTTAGGTCATTGAGGTCCAAGACAACCTCTCTGGATCTTTTTTGGCAGCCACATTGCACTGAGAGAAAGCATGGTCCATACCCCCGTGCTCCTTCTTTTACTAAACAGTCAGATCGATCATTATAGTGATGGAAGTTTTCTGTTTTGGAGTGGCTTTTACTTTGTGAATAAACAGTTTGAACACACATGGTTCAGCCAGGCTGACAATGTAAATGAACAGATCTATACTTGATGGGGGTACCTTCAGAGGAAGTGAAATCATGGACTTTCCAGAAAAGAAGGACTTCTGTCAATGAGCTAAGATAAGTCAGAAAAGATTATGGTATTTTCATTTCCTTGCCCATCTATAACTTTTAAGGCACAGGCAACAGCTGCAAGTTCTGCATAATTTGATGATTTGACACTGCATTTCCTTGACACCTCAGTGGTATCACCTGTGAGAACCAGGACCAAGACCCCAAATTCTGATGTTTGCACCCCCTCATCATATGAAGAGGAGCCATCTGTGAAGGCACAATGCATAGTACTGTCATTTAGAACTTTTTCTGTTGCTGGAAGAAATGGGCCTTTTCCAGTAGCACTGGTGGCTCTAGGCCACATTCATGTGGTGCTGCTTGATCTAGGAGGCCATGTGCCAAGATGCAGGGCATTCTTCTGGGAAGCACAGTGATGTCTCTGTCTTGAAGTAATAAAGACCAATATGTGAGTCTGGTGTTAGACACACTGCTATTGTTGATCCTATCTATCAATAGGAAGTTGGTAGGGATGTGGTTGGTGTGTAGCATAATTGGACAAAATCCTATTATGTAAACAGAGTTTGATAGCCCAAAAGGTTGACAGCAGGTTCCTTTGACACAGGAAATACTTCAGCTCTATCATGGGAGAGCATTTGAGAAGCATAGGTAATGGTCCTCAGGGTACCCTTTGGCCTTTTGAGCCATAACTGCTGACATACTACATCAAAGATGGCAGTTTCCAAATGGAATGGACATTCTTGGTTTGGGTTGACCAATGCTGGGGCAGAGGACAGGGCCTTCTTCAGGGAGGTGACAGTATCAGAGTGCTCTGCACCCCATTGCCATGGGACATCCTTTTTTAGGAGTTCATACAGAGGAGCCCCTTCTATGCAAAATTGCAAATAAAGTCCCTGAAATAATTGACCATATCCAGGAAGCATCTGAGAGTTGCCACACTGGTAGGTAACGGCAAATCCTCTGGGCCTGGAATCCTGCTTGCAGCAGGGCTCTTCCCTTCTCCAGTTATGCACAGGTCCAGAAATACTACTTCTGATTGACACAACTGTACATTTGCAGGATTGCACTTTAGGATGGCTTTCTGTAGCAGGGTGAGGAGCTCATTCAAGAGTTCCAGGTGTTTCTCCATGTCCAATGTGACCAGGAGAAGGTCATCTAAATATTGTAGAAAACACTCTGGTGTGGAAAAAACACTTATTGCATCCTTCATGTGGATGTGAAACAGTGATGGGCTATTATGGAACCCCTGCGGGAGTCAGTTCAATGTGAACTGGCATCCTTCAGATGTAAAGGCAAATTTGTATTGGCTCTCCTTGGCCAGGGGTAGGGACCAAAAACCACTGGAAATGTCCGATGTACTGAACTACTGGTGTTCAGGTTTGAGAAGTTTCTGCACATTCGGTACAGATGCCACAGTTGGGGTACAACTTGGGATTACTTGATTGAGTCTGCGATAATCAATGTTGAGTCTCCAACTATTATTTGGTTTCTTCACAGGCCAGATGGGTGAATTGACTGTTGATACACAAGGTCTTATGACTCCTTGTTGGACAAGTGAATCAACTGTGGCCCTCAGTGATGGTACTGCTTCTGTTGGGAATGGGTATTGCCTTTGGCAAGGTGGGTCCTCCTCAGTGATCTGGATGAGGGTATCCATCCTTCCACAGTCATGTTTATTCTTGGTAAAGGACTCTTGATGCCTTTCTAGAATTGGTTGGATCTGAGGTAGCAGCTTATGATAATGTTACATGATGATGATGTCATACTCTTTGTTATTGATGGTCACTACTGCCACCAGATGTGAGTCAGGAATGAGTATCATATGGAGTTGCCCTCATATCTGGAGTAATAGCCAAATGGCTAGGTCCATAGTGCATCCATGTTGTGACAAAAAGTCTATCCCTAAGATACTTTGGTCATGACGTAAGACCATGAGATCAAAACGGTGCTCCACCACCAAGGTACCGATGGTGAGTGGTATGGGTTTGAACCAGTATGTGGTGACTACAGGCCCCTCGAAGGTCTGGGAGGAAGTGACTCTTTCTGTAGACCATCGAGATCATTTTGGGTTGTCTCAATGTAACACCGAGACAGCAACTCCTATGTCTAGAAGCAGTTCCTGTTGGTGGCCCCCTACCAACAGTTCTGTACATGGTCAGCAGGTTTTATCCATCACCAGTGCAGTGGTGATAATGCATACCAGGCCATGACACCCTCATTCAGAGTCATCCTTTTCTGATGTGGAAGGGGTCTGTGCTTCTTGGAACATCTGGGTACATTCTCAGTAAGGAGACACCTGGGCCTCCTCGGCCGGTGACTCCTCCTGGTACCGAGGTGCTGACAGAGTAGCTCCAGGGCAGAGGGCTGAAATCAGCTTTAGCTGGAGAGTATCAGCATTGGATTTTACTTGGGCCTCAAACTGTCAGAGCCGATTACATTCCCCCTGCAACTCCTTGTAGCTAGGGCCTTGTCACTTCTGATTTTGACCCTGGTATTAAAAGTTATGGTTCTCCCATTTCTGCTTCTGGTTACCTGATTTCTTGTGGTTGTAGGTCTGGGTCTTTTGTTTACCATTCACCATGTACTGCGTAATTGGCTCAGTGCTAGGCTGCACCATGGCCACCTTGGCCTTCTGTCTGGAACCCTGATCTCATACATACAGCTGATGTGCATGTTCTGCCTTTTGCGTAATCTCAGCAAAAAAGTCCACTCTCAGAAAAATAGAAGGCTCTGTCTTCTCACAGACAAGTGGTAACTTGTTTTTCAAAAACAAATTGTTTTACTCAACTGGGTTTTTGTTGGCCGGTTCTCCTTCCAACCCCTTTCCATTATGGTATGCCATCCAGAGATGGCTGCCATACTGGGCAGGGGTTTTCTTGCAAACTGCTTGACTTGATAGGCCATGGACACTCCTACTAGGTTGAGATTGTGCACAGTCAGCAGGCCTGCTACAACCTACTACAATCTGCTACGAGGCAGTATAGCGCAGTGGTCTAAGGCTCTGAGCTGCAAATCTGGTGACATCCAGCAGACCAGACCTGGGTTTGAATCCCACAGCTTCCACTTGCATACTGTGTGACCCTGAGCAAATCACTTAACCTCCTTGTGCTCCCAGGTCGCTCCTGTAAAAAAGCTTTCAGCTTAGTGTGCTATACCCGGATAAACAACTAAATAAAAAAAAAAAAATCTCACTGAACCCTACATATGCGTTGTTATGTTTTGCATCTGGCAATTTGGGCCAGAGTGTAGGGTCCACTGTTTGTTTCAAAACCTGTATTCTTTGCTCAATCAGCAGGCTGAGCATTTTGCACTGATTTTTTGCTTTCTCCAAATGACAGCTCAAATTGTCATTGGGCCCCATTTGACCCACAGTGTTTTCAATGTTAGCGATGGCTTGAGCGGACTGAAGGACACTGGGGGTTCACTTCAGCTGAGCCATGATGATTCTCACCATCATCTCAGCCATGGCTGAAAACACACCCTGGACAAGGCTTTTCTGGCCTACCTCATCCTGGATCATATCCACTATGGCCTGGTGAACAGCTGGGATGCTGGCCCTCTCAATCACTTGATTGACTGTGGACTCAACCTCCTCCCAGTCGCTTTTCCACAAGATGGCTATCGGAGGTGGTCTAGGCTGCTGCCCTACAGATTCCCATTGACTGCTCTCTTGGATACCTTCATCATCATCCCTTTCATCATCAGGTGGTGACGTCAGGTCAATGGGTGGGGTATAAGGCAATGCCTTCATGTGACCCTTCAGGATTTCAAATTGCTGACATAACTGTGCATACAGTACCTCTGCCTACATCTAACATGTTTTTTTTTTTGTATCTACTGTACGTACCATCCTATACTAAGATGCTTCTGTAAAACTCTATACACAACGGTAACTTTGTGGTTCTCCCTGATCTCCCTATCCAAGTCCTGATGACACTTACCCATTTCTTACAACAGTTCTTCATTTGCATCTTTCAAGGCATTGCTTGCATCTGTCAGAATATAATTCATCTGCAAAGCCTGCTTCTTGTCCTGATGCATTCTCTCACAATCCTGTCTCAGTCTATCAATCTCTCTGTCTTTCTCTAGCAGAGAGTTACACATTTCTGTCTGGGTTGCATGCCTGTAACTTTCCATCTCCTCCCATGCCTTCTGTTGCTCACCTTTTTCTGGTAGTGTGGATTCCAGCTCTGTTTCCAAAGATGACACCCTTGCTTCAACTGCCTGTAGAGCAGCAAACAATGCAGCGACCATTTGTTTCTGAGTACAATAAACACATACTGTACTGGGTGATGTTCAGATGCTGCACTTCATGCAAAATCACCCCAACTTCCATGGGAGGCTAAATGTTTGTGATGTCTAACTTTAACTCAGCACTGATTGACATTTTTCTGACTGTCTTGCCCCTTTCTTTTTATTTAAAATGTAATATGCTTTATTCAGTTTCCAAAATACCAACAAAGCATTAAATGATACAATAGTTGTAACACTGGTCCAAGTACATGTACATTGCATTAGTTAACTGACCCATGATTCTCCACATTCCCCCCTCACCCCTCTACCCCTTTCCCCCTCCCTGTCCCACCCCTGGTTCCCTTTCCCCCTCCCAATCCACCCTTCCCAAAGCCAGTCCACTGATTATAGTCCTGCAGGCCAAATCTCTAACCCCATAAGGGGAAACAATTAGAGGGGGAGTATTATTGCCTACTCAAGTGAAAAAAGAAGTAAAGAGGAAAAAAGAGAAAAAATTGCCAGGGGGATATTGTTTAAACTCCATCTCTGGTAAACTACTCCATTGCCCTACTTAAGGAAGAGAGGTGTGTACCGGCCCACTGTCCTGTTAATGTGACGAGGCAATTGTCCATAAGTCATGAAACTTATCCCATTTAGCATTAAATTTAGACAAAACATTTCTATAACTAGCAATAGTTTTCTCTATCCTTAGATTATACAATAGCCCAGCAAGCCATTCCTGATAAGTGATAGAAGTCTGATCTTTCCAATGCTTTAGTACTAAGGCTTTAACCATGAGTGATACTGTATTAAGTTAATATAGTATCTCCTTTCTTTCTCTGCGACTACTGTGTAATCTCCCAGTAGACAAATCTGTGAAGTAAATAGATCTTGTAACCCTAACAAAGGATCAGCTTTAGTCTTAATCTCAGACCATAAGGGAGCCACCAAAGGGCATTCCCAAAATATATGGAACGGGGACCCTTGCGCCTGCCCACATCTGAAGCAGTCATCTTTTGGCAATTTCCCCATTTTACATAACTTTACAGGGGTCAGGTGCATGGTATGGAGAATATAAAATTGTATCAACCTAAGTCTGTCATTAGCGCTATATAAGTATATTCCTTTCCATATGTGCTCCCAGAAAAAATGATTATTAGGGAATGTGTCAATCCAATATTGAGAGTATACAGCTTTGTTTTGATGCAATATCTCCTGCAGAGTGGCCACAAGACCGGAAACCACATGTGGTCACCAAGCAAGTGACTGAAATAACAGAAAAGCCTCCCCATCATTGATATCCCACCGATTGGATCCAAACCAAGCAATAAGCAGATGTCTAATTTGGTAAATACAATAAGCCCATTTGGATGAGAGGTGGAAACTTTCTAGTATTTCTTGTAGTAACTTTAATTCCCTGACTCAATTAGGTCACTAACCTTCATGTTTGGAGACAATCCCCACTTATATGGTGAAAGGAGCCCCGCACCAACCTTAAAATTAGGGTTACCAAACAATGGTTGTGAGACATCTCTAGTATGTTTAATCCCCAAGGACCTGCACATTTGGTTGTGAACCTTGATCGATGTGAGAATAACCATGGACCCTATCAGTTTAGATACTGCCTTGGGAAGTGTATACCATAGACTCTTAGGTGTTGCTTTGGAGTTTTTAATCAGATTTCTCTCTATTTACAACCATATGGGATTATACTCGGGTTAATGTTTAAGGGAGTAGTAGTCTACCTCATATATTTAGCCATATGGCTCACCAGATAATAGTGATAAAAATTCGGGAGCTTCAGGCCTCCCAGTTCTTTCGGGGCACTCAGATAGTTATAGGATCTCTGTGGGGGTTTATTTTGCCATAACAATTTGGTAATCATGCTTTGAAGCTTCCAAAACCATGAAGAGGGAAGATATATATTCAACATGTTCAGAGGATAAAAAACTCTGGGTAGCACATTCATTTTGATAACATTAACTCTCCCTTGAAGGGATATATATAGAGGAGGCCATCTAATGAAGTCCTGCTGAATAGTTAGTAGAAGATTATCCAAATTATACTTCAGAAGAGAAACTGAAGTCGCCAAGGTAATACCCAAATATTTAAGCCTATTTGTCCAGGCCATCCGGAACCCATCTATATCACCTTTTTGAACGTATACATTGAGTGGCATAATTTTAGTCTTACTAATATTCAACTAATAATTTGAGAACCTACTAAATTCCTCTACTGTATCTAACATTTTAGGGATGACCTTGATTGGGTCTGATACATGGAGTAGAAGATCATCCGCATAGGCCGATGATTTCAACTCAAATGGACCAACTGGGATTCCAATTATAGCTGGAGACAATTTCAAACTACGAATCAGGGGCTCTAGATACAGGTTAAACAACAAAGGTGAGAGTGGGCACCCTTGTCGCGTTCCCAAAAGTAATGAAAAACTGTTAGAGAAAATCCCATTGCAATAGATTCTGGCTTTAGGATTAGAATATAAATGTTTAATCCACCCAATAAATTCCAGAGGAAAACCAAATTGGTCCATGGTACTAAATAAAAAATTCCAGCTCACCCTATCAAAAGCTTTCTCCGCATCCAGGGAGAAAAGAGCCATTGGGTATTGTGCCTCCCTGGATATGGAGAAAATGTGAGCCAATTTACGACAATTGTCTAAGGGATTTCTACTGCCGATAAATCCTATTTGTTCAGGACTAATTAAGCTATCTCAAACATTAGTAATTATAGATGCCAATATCTTAGCTAAGATCTTAACATCATAATTCATCAGGGAAATTGGCCTATAGTTAGATACTTTATCTTTAGGTTTCCCCGGCTTGGGTAAAACAATAATAGTAGCTTCTAGTAGCGTAGAGTCAACAATGCCATGGGCACAAATGTATCCATATAATTCCTGGAGGATAGAGTGAGCTCCTTCTCAAATGTTTGATAAAAATTTGGTGGGTATCCATCTGGTCCTGGAGCTTTGTTAGGTGACAGTGATTGAATAGCCCTTGTTATTTCAGCCGCCGATATAGGGGAAGTCAGTTGGACCTTTCAATCCTGGCTAAGGGTAGAAAGGGGAAGTTTAGTCAGATATTGTTGAATCTCCATATGAGTAGGACTATTATCTGGGTGACCATATAGCTTTTTATAGAAGTTTTCAAATTCATCCACTACAGCTTTAGGCGTGGTTACTATATTCCCCCCATCCACCGTGGTTAAACAGGTGACCAATCTGGATTCCTCTTGCTGCCTCAATTTCAGAGCCAAGAGGTGTCCAGCTTTGTCTCCCTGATCCAAGTATCTAATGTGTGTTTTGAACAGTGCATATTCAGCCTTTTCCCTTAATGTGTCCACATATTGATCTTTAAGCATCGTAAACTGAAGCATATCCTCTTTAGTGGGAGAAGAGTTAATCCTAATTTCCAGATTCTGAATGGAATCCAGCTTCGATTTAGCAACCCTCTCCCTTATCCTTTTATGGGTATACCCTAATCTGATAAATTCACCTCTTAAGTAACATTTCAGGGAACACCATAGCTGATCATATGCTACTATGTAGCCCCTGTTATGTTCTAAATATGGGTTAATTAGTGTACATATCTTATCTACTATATTCTCTTGTGCTAGTAATTGAGTATTAAGCTTCCATTGAGTATGCTTAGGAATGGTTTAGGGTAACATCCCTTCAAGCCAAATCAAGGAATGATATGACAACACCCTAGGAGAAATTCCCGAAGCCACTGGACCCATCAGGATGGCTCGATTAACTAGGAAAAAATCCAGACGAAAATAGGATTTATGGCTAGCCGAGTAAAATGTGTACTCCTTCCTATGTGGGTAAAGGAGGTGCCATGGATCTGAAAGGACCAAGCCCTCCATCATTTTGTGCAAAGATTTCTCTGCCAGGGATAGAGTCTGACCACTCCTAGTAGTTCTATCTAGCTTATCATCATAGGACAAAGAAAATCTGTGCGCAAACACTGAGGCAAGGGTTACCCCAAAGGGCATTTGGCTGGGAAGCCAAGTTTCAAGAAAATACAAAATCACACATGCCCCCACAATGCAAAGCATCATGGGCTGCATATGCAAATCACCACAGAATGTTATGCTGGTCCAACTTTAAGCAGAATTGCATGGTGCGGAAAGGCCTCTCACACAGTTTGCAAAGGGTGCTAACAGAAGACATAGAACCCGTGTTTAGTCCTACCAGGACTCATCAGTATGCCTCGTCTGTTTGACACCCCAGTGGAATGGACCAGCTACCCTTAAGGCAGCGTACCTTGGATATATTGTGGTGAACCCATTAAAATAAAAACTATTTAAAAGACAAAGAACCTCTATGCCAAACACTAGAGGCAAGGGTTACCCCAAAGGGCATTTGGCTGGGAAGCCAAGTTTCAAGAAAATACAAGGTGATTTGCATATGTAGCCCATGATGCTTTGCATTGTGAGGGCATGTGATTTTGTATTTTCTGAAACTTGGCTTCCCAGCCAAATGCCCTTTGGGGTAACCCTTGCCTCAGTGTTTGCGCACAGAGGTTCTTTGTCTTTTAAATAGTTTTTTATTTTAATGGGTTCACCACAATATATCCAAGGTACACTGCCTTAAGGGTAGCTGGTCCATTCCACTGGGGTGTCTAACAGATGAGGCATACTGATGAGTCCTGGTAGGATGAAACACGTGTCTATGTCTTCTGTTAGCACCCTTTGCAAACTGTGTGAGAGGCCTTTCGGCACCATGCAATTCTGCTTAAAGTTGGACCAGCATAACATTCTGTGGTGATTTGCATATGCAGCCCATGATGCTTTGCATTGTGGGGGCATGTGTGATTTTGTATTATCATCATAGGTAAGGTTCCAGTCCCCTGCTAGTATTATTGGGAGATGTTTAAAGGGGGCTAGTTTAAGGGCTATTTGAGAAAAGAATTCTGGAGAGTAATAATTAGGTCCATAAATTGTTCCTAGAATAATTTCTCCATGATTCAGCAACCCTCTGATTACCAAAAATCGCCCTTGTGGATCCCCAATTTCTTACAAAGGTTGAAACTGTATCCCCTTAGTAACCAAAATTGCAACTCCTCTTTGAGAAATGGAGTTGCCCACCGCAAAAACATGTCCAATGTGTTGTCTACATAACAAATTACTTTTCCCAGCTAACAAATGTGTCTCTTGTAAGAGAGCCATGTCTAAATGCATTAAAGCCAAATGTTTAAGAATTTGATGGCATTTTAATCTAGCCATTGCTCCTTTAACATTCCATGATGCAATTCTCATACCAGCTTATCAATATAGAAAAGGGACCATTCAAGACAAAAATCCTGAAACATGGCCTGCAGGATTAACCATGGGGTAAAAATAATATCTGCAGAGACTGGCTATGGGCCCTCCCCCCCATACAAACCCCCAAAACCCCACTACATAACACAATACAAAATTCTGACCCTTAATCCCAAAAACTATCCCCCTGGGCATAATCGTTATGTTATACAACATGCCCTTATAGGTAAATGTGAATCCAACTACTACCAGTCCCGAAGACCACACAGCCAACTGAATATTCGGCACAATGCTCCTCATGCTACCCTGGATTACCCATCCTGTCCCTCCCACCCTGCTCCCAGGTCTATCCTTATATCACCATGCACTGTAAATATATATTACAACACCTTTTCTATTAACTAGAATTCAAAAGTACTCCTTCCAAACAAACAGAAATCCCTGACTACAAGTAGTATCAGTATAAAAACAAGAAGAAAAGTGGAAGGTGGGTCAAACAGTATAACTACCTCTATATTCCTAACATACCCCACCCCCTTAAACAGCAGGCTGTTCAAATAATTCTTTGAAGCCTAAATATCAATCATAAGTCACTGTCCTCTATGGTAGTCAGCGATCATCCTCACTTCTTGGACACAGAAGTAACTACCTATTACTTTAAAATATCAACCCCAAATAGTTAACCATTTAATTAAAGTCTTTGGAACACTTATCCATTTCCAGCCTATTTTGTAACATATTAGTTTGCTATCTATCCCCGCCGTATTATTACCTTAGTACAAGGGAACAGAAATTCAGTCCACTGATAAATTACTAGAATAGAGTCCAACATCCCTTAGTCAAAATCAGAAGCTCGACCGATGAATTTGGTTAAACATAACTTTCACAAAGGAAAAGACAGGACACCGCACTTCAACTAAGTAACCACAAGATGGCAGGCTTCTCCCATCAATATTGAAACACAGTCACTTAATTAAATCCGGATATCATTTCTTGCATGATTCAAAGGCTGGCTCCAAGGAATCAAAAGAATGCTATTGGTCTTCTCTATTAATCTGCAGAATAGCTGGATAGGGCACCCAGAAATGGATACCAGCTGATATTAATTTAGGCACTAGAGGATGAAAGGCTGAGCGCTTCTGGTGCACTGAATAGGGAAGATCCTGAACCACACGAATATGTTTTCCTTCCCATTGTAGCCCTGCTGCCTCTTTTAATTTTGACAGAATAAACTGTTTATCCAGAAAATTTAGAAGCCTAAAGAGGAAGGGGCGAGGGGGCAATCCCGCTGGGGACATTGGCCGTAACAATCTATGGGCTCTTTCGATTACAAACGTAGGCCCATTGGGAGAAGGCCCTGCCAACTTTTTGCATAGCTTTTGGGCAAATAAAACTGCCTGACACCCCTCTTTACCCTCCGGGAGGCCCAATACCACTAAATTATTTCTTCTTGAGCGGCTCTCGAGATCCTCTAAGTGATCCTCTGCTTTTTTAACTCTGTGTCTTAGGGCGACTATGTCTGGATCTATTCCTGCCCTCCAATCGTCCAACGATGAAATCCTGGTCTCATTGTCTTTCATACATGTGCTTAGCTGTTCTAGTGATAACTTCATGCCCCTTAAGTCAGAGGCTAAGGCAAGTAATGTTTCTTTCATAGGGCCCATTTCCTCTAAAAATCGCTCTTCTGTTAATATGCCCTGTTGTTTAGGGGAGGTAGTAGCTTCTGACCTACCTACTTTGGGTCGCTTTGGGTTCTTGTCTTTAGCTGGAGTCGGTGGGAGAGTGTGCCGGAGAGCCGACACTTTCATCTCAGCTTCCATTTCAAAACTACGCTCCAGTAAGCAGAGGGTCGATTTCTAAAGGTACTCTGCTATTCTTTCCCACTCGTTAGCGCTGAATTCAGGTTCGTGTTTACTGAAATACACTCGCTTTTAGGAGAAGGGTAGGAGAGTGATCTAAGAAAGCTCCTCACAGGGAAGCCATTACACCAGAAGTCCCTGTCCTGCCCCTTTCTGTACAAGCCAGGAAACTCAGAGTGTTCCGGAACACCCTGTATGTTCTCAGCTAGACATTTACAGTTTTGGAGTCAAGGAGCCCCTTGAACAATGTCTAGGGATTATTCTATGCAAAGAAATGAGCAGGAGGGCACAAGGATTTCAACACTCGGTCACCAAAGGTTTAGCACAGAGGACAGAAGCACACAACTACCAATCTCCACCATGAACACTCCTTTGGTTGAGAAAATGTCTCTGCACCTGAAAGTCCCTACTTGTTCCATTCCCAAAATTCATACACATCTGTAAATGACCCAAGTGATTATTGTCCTATTTGAAGCAGGTCCTGCCACAGTCACCATTTGTCAGATTTTGCAGGTATTAACCTGGCAGTAAAACACCACAACCACAGATGTGCAGAAAAAATGGTTTATTTCTCCCTAATAATAATAATAATAATAATAACAATAATAATACAAAGGACAGAAGCATAAAATAAATCTTACAAACTGGAACACAAAGACAGTCATTCACCAGGTGTGGAAGCTGGGTGCTCCTAGTGATCTCAAGGGGTCTGGCCATGTATTAATATTATATATTTGGGTTACGAAAGTCACGTTACTGGAGTAACGTTGTCATATGTGTCAGTGTATTCCTACATTCGGTGTTCCATTGGACAATACAAAGGCATCTCGCACTCAGGCAGATACATTGTTTTGCATCTTCAGCTATGTGCTGACTACCCAACTTATTGGTACACTAGGCTTCTTCTCATTGGTTTTGAAAGGCACTATATAAAAAAAAGATTGATTTGATTTGATAAAATTCACTGACTAAAACATGCTGACTTCAGAACATAGGTGGCACTGCAGACCACAAAATGTATATCATTATTATATCATGTTAGGCTGCTAATATCACAGTTGTCAGTAGATATCATTATAGACCACACATTCATATTTCTGTCTAACACATTAGATGTCTGGCTAAACAGGAAATTCCTGACTGGGCCCTAATACAAGTGTGTCAGTGCATTAGTATACTATTAGTATATAGTATTATCCCTTATCTGTTATGCTAGAAATGATGCTCCTCATATGGGATGGCAGGTCAGGCTGATCTAACATCCGTGACATAAACAGTGCAAACTGAAGCCACTAGTCATGGCACATACCCTTAGCACAAGTTCAACATGAAGAGTCCACATTCGTGTTTTCAACTTAAATCTTCATTTATTGAGCCATACATACAGCAAGACTGACCCTCCTGTGTCAGGGAAACAGATACAAGTACTCTAACATTTCTCCTTCATGAAGGCTTTATCAAAGATACTGCCCTCATGGCGTGAGACCCTTATATAACACCCCACAGTGTCACATGATTTAGAATTATATAAATTATTTAAAGTGCCAAAATCTGTTGCAAATTCAAGTCTTCAATTTTTATGTGTTGATTAATTCCCACATTTAAACTAGACATGTAACATTTATGTGCTTAATGCAAACTAAAATTGTGCTTTTTAAACATAATGTACTATGCATCTCACACAAGTAGGCATATTTAAAATTGTCCTACTCCAAATGTCCTCCTTGTCAAATAAACTTTTACAAGCAATTGCTAGAACCAAGGTTCCTTACATCCTACTTTTAAGTTACAACAAAGGACAAAAGAAGGGAGTATTGGAAAGTTTTAATTAAAGAAGAATACTTGTTGCTAGGATGGCACAGGAAACTCAGAGGGCTGGTTTCCAAACCTAGAAACTTACTTCTTGTTAAAAAAAACCCATGAGGATAGAATATCATTCTGCAGATACAGCCAAGGAAAGCCACTTATTTTGGAAAGTCTGATGCAAGGGAAATGATATGGGTTGTTGGCGGGGAGGCCTCTATCCTATGTGTCCTTACCTACTGTCTTTACCAGATCACTTGGTTTGAGTCAAATACAATAGTACTTACATAGGGGCCATGTAGATGGGACAGACGGTACACTGAAGAGATAGAAGACAGACATGGCACTTAGTGCACATAACCATATAACATTCTCTTGACTTAAAAAGAGAAATCAAAATAAAGTCAGTGTCTGTCTTTCACAAATGGATTGATTTCAATATGCTCATTTAAATCCTTTTCTTTATATGCTCCTGGAGTATATAGCCAGAATAACTCTTTTTTGCTTAACAAGCCCTCCCTGTCTCCTCCTCTTGGTCCCAATGCTACCAGTTCTAATCCGGCAAATTACAGTTCATATTCAACCTTATTTGCTGCATTCAGTTATGAACTTTCCACACGTATTCCAATCATCAACAATGAAATTTCAATACATGGAGTAGCAGTCCCTCCCAGGCATGTAAATTCATGTAAATTTGTATAAACATTAATCTAGATAAATTTGTTCATATCTGCTTCTAATTGTGATTTTATGAATTTATTGAAATTTCAATGTTGATGATTTTTGTAGGTATACATAATTTATTGTCCTTTATATTACAGTTACACTAAGCAATATTTACATTAAAGGAAGTTGATGAGAACATGTGGTTGAATTAATGGAATTAGTATAATTCTATAGGTGCATTGGCATCATTATTTAAGGTGAATTCATTATATTATGGATATTAAGGTAAAGGCAGTATTTAAGTTAGACAATGGGGGCTCTATCTTGACAAAGAGCGAGTAAGCTTGAAAAATTGATGACATAGGTGTGGATTGGTGGAATGCTACTATTAGTGATTTGATTAATAAAATATTTTTGAAAGCAGCCCAGCATGGGTGCCGTCTTCTTTACCGTGAGGAGCCGAATATGATGTGGGATATTTGACAATGGAACTTTTGGCACTACGGGAGCTCTGAAGCCACTTTTTTGAATAAGAGTTGCTAGTTTTTTTTAATAATAGACTCTGTGTACCCTCTTGCCTTGAAACAAATATCTAAGCTTTCTGTTTCCTCTTGTAGTTTCTCAGGTTCACTACAGTTTATTTTGATTCTGTAGAACTGGCTTTTTAGAATGTTTTCCAGAGTGTAGCCAGGGTGACAACTGCTAGCCAAACGCACCACATTATGATCTGTGGATTTCCTATAGAGGTTAGTGGCTATGCTGCCATCCTCTTTGGCCAGAATCTTAAGATCTAAGAAAGCAATTTCCTTCTTACTCATACTACATCTAAAACATAGGTTTGGGTTGGAATTACAGAGGTAATGGATGAATTCCTCTAATTCACTTTTGTCCCCTCACAACACCATGAAAACATCATCAATAAAACATTTCCAGACCTGTATTTTCTGCAAGAAGGGATTAGCATGCCTGTTCGAGATCACCTTTTCCTCCCAATATCCAAGGTACAGATTTGCTTAGTTAGGAGCCAGGCTTGCACCCATAATGATGCCTTTCTGCTGGTGATAGAACTTATCAAAGGCAAAAACATTTCCTCCAAAACAATTCTTGTCATGTCTGTCAAAAGTTCTATGCCTGGTTTTGTACCTTCTGGTCTTTTATCCAGATAATATCGTAATGCCCGTAGGCCTCCTTCATGGGGTATGTTGGTATACAAAGACTCAATATCTAGTGTCACTAATGTTGAGTCTTTTCCAGTTTTACTTCTGTAAGTTTATTCAAGACATCTCTTGTCTAAAGGGAGTGATGGAAGGCTAGTGACTATGTCTTTCAGATTATTGTCCGCAAACTTGGCCAATGGTTCAGTTACAGTGCCTATCCCTGAAATGATGGGGCTCCCAGGTTTATTTTCCAATGTTTTATGAATCTTTGGGATAACATAAAACCGTGCTTTAAATGGGAACTCTGTCATTAGGTAGTTATTTTGTCTTTCATTAATGAGACCTTCATGTACTGCCCAAAGTATAAACTCAACTACTCTTTGTTTGAGTCTTTGTGTAGGGTCCTGATTTACTGGAAGATAAAATTGCCTGTTTCCAAGCTATCTACTTCAGCTATGTAGTCTACTATATTTAGGACAACCACACTGCCCCCCTTGTCTGCTGGCTTAAGTACGATTTGCTTCTTCTTCCTCAAATTCCTTTTGCTTGCCTTTCCTGTGCAGTAACATTGCAATACTTTCATGTAAATTCCTCATTTTTTAACACCTGTAAGTCTTTTTCACAAAGATTTTGAAAGTACTTACTGCTGCTGATTATGGGGGCAGAAGGTACTTGGCTTACTTCTGACAATCCTATCATGGGGAGCCTCATTTTCTATTTCTGCAAGAGTTTCTAGAACATCCTATGTTGGAATTTTAATAGGCATGCCCTCAGTATTGCTAAGAGACAAAAGATTATTACTCATATTCATATTTGATACTGTTCTCCCCATAGTGTCTTCTTTGTAATAAAAACACTGAAGGTTCAAGACACGGCACAGTCTATTTCAATTGTCATCTGGAAAAAATCAAGATCAGATATCGGTATAAATGACAGTCCCTTGTTTAGGATATTGATCTCAAATTCTGTCAAACTGTAACTGATAAATTAATTACATTAACCTTTCCAGACACTGCATTGCTTTCTGTCTCTATTCCTATTGTTGGTATCTCCTCTTCATTTGCCCTCCACTGCACTCTGGACCTCCTCTGTCCTCTCCTTGTCCTCCAAGATTTACTTGATACTGATCTTTCCTCTTCCCTCTCCTGGGTTGATACCCTATTTCTTTGTCTAATAAAACATCAGATGCATCAGAGTCGTTATTGAAGTTGGTATCACGAGATTTAAGTTGAAAACACGAATGTGGACTCTTCATTTGAACTTGTGCTAATAGTAAGTAAAGTGAGTAGTAGCTCCAGCTAAAAAATGGTGCCCATATCCTTTTGCACCAGTCAAGAATCATTCAAACTTGTATCACTTTGCTCCTTCTCCACCCTGGATGGCTCCCCACCTGAAGTGGTTCCTTCCTTAAAGTACTTTGGTGTGTGGTTTGATAGCAAGAATGACTTCTCTGTCCATTTCAACACCATCTATGCCAAGCTCCATTCTAAACTTGTTGCCTTGTACCAAAATAACGATTGTCTTTCCCCACAGGTTCACCAGAGCTTGTCACCAAAATAGTGCTCCCTGTCTTTGATCATGTGAATGTGGTCTATAGGTCTGCCCCTTCTCCTCCCTGCCAGACTGTATACATTCTGCAACTCCTTCTGTTGATTTGCAACCAACTCACTCTCTCATACTCATCACTGCTCACTCTGCTCATAACTATTCATTTTTCCCCTTCAATAATTTCACCAGATGCACTGTGCCTCCCTCATATCTAAATACTGGTTTGGGTCTCTTCCTTCCTACCTACCTCTCTTCACTACTCTCCATTGGTCCCTCTGCCTCATGCTCTCTCTGCTCCAAGGACCCTCATATTTTTGCTTTGCCACATCTCTGGCCCTCAGTGGGCCAATCAGATGTTGCTGATCATCTCCCTTATCTTTGGAACCAGCTTCCTTGTCCCTCTATTTCACCTCCTCCTCCTGCCCTGCCTCCCTTAGATTTCAACTGAGACTCCTTCCCTTTCTCCCTTGCTCCTGTCTCCCCTCTCCTTAACAGTGAGTTTACTCCTGTTTTAATGTTTATCTACCTGCTTTATTGTTTTGATCATTATGTACTTTATTTGGTCTCTGTTAACCATGACTGCACTTATTCGGTAAAACGGTATTTGTCTAAACTCTGTACTATTTTTATCCTGTGCTCATCTCCCCCAGGTCATACCTGGAAATGAGCTTCAGCTCAATGTGCCTTTCCTGGTCAAAGATTTTCAAATATGTAAATAAATTAGCCATTGTAGACTTTATGGCCATCTGATGCAGTCTGTTCTTCCTTGATACAATTGTTCATGTTCCCAATACACATTCATCCTATGGACACAATCCACCAAGCTACCAGTCTATATTCCAGGGTACCTGGTGATATCCGCACAAAGAAAACCATGCATAGCATGATGGAGCTGTGAGTAGTTTGAATGCTTTTCAAGCATCAGGGGAATTACAGTGATACAAAATTATCACTAACCCCTGATGCTCACCACAAAGGAGGAAGTGTTTATGAACACTACTGGTTGGGTGCTCGGTCGAGCCACTCCTATAGCGGAGTGGCTAGAGAACCAAACCCTGCAGTGAATGGGGCTAGGGAAATGGGGTTTCATTCCCATCTTGGGAATCTTTTACTTTTTTTTCCTTTCCCTTAAGTGCACACCCCCTTGGAGTTTATTATAATAAGTCCGGGGTGGGGTTGAAGAACAAATCCCCCATAAAACAAAAGAAAATGGTTGAGCATGTTTTGCACTGTGTGCTGCTGCGAGGTTGTGGTGTGCATAGTGGTGCCTGCAACATTATAACCTCGTGCCATATTCCAGCCCCCATACCAATGCAGTCACCCATGCTCTTGATCACTATTTCTCTAACCGATGTAATCCACAAGGGTCCTGATTAATATCCCACAACACCTTTGTAGCAATGCAATCCCCAACACACTGACCTACATTTATCATACTGATTAAATCTCCCAGGCTCCGGATCCTTATCCCCTTGCCCCTACAAACCTGCAGTCTTCCACCCTATTTACCACCACCACCAATACACACACACACACACACACACACACACACACACACACACACACACACGGCTGACTATCAGCCCAAATAAAGATAAAATTCACCAGATTACTGATTCTGCCCCACCCACATCACTATAGTCCCCATGGCATCTGATCCACATTCCCCCATTATTGGCGACCCTCCTCCACTCTTGAAACTTATCCCCCCATATCAATATAATCCCCACATGCCTGATCTACAATAAACCCTACTGATACAATGACCCAGGTTCCTGATCTATATCCACCCCATAGTGATACCATCCCAAGACTCCATATCCACAACCCCACTTTTGGATACAATCCCCCAAGCTCCAGATCCACAATAGTGCCTTACTGATACAGTCTCCAAGCTCCCATCAGCATCCCTCTTGCTGATACAATCCCCCAGGCTCCTGATTCACATCCCCATACAGATATAATCCCCTATGGTCCTGGTCCCTATCCCCTTGTTTATGATACACCTATGTTCCCGAACATTATCCTCTGTGCATCATTGCAATTCTGCAGACTTCCAATCTGCATCCCTCAATACTGATAAAATCATCCAGGCCACTAATCCACATCCACCTACCACAGCAATATAATTCTCATAGGCTTCTAATCTACTTTACCAATTAAAGATACAGTGGGAGTCAGGGTCATCAGTAACCGTACCCAGCCATGTTTTGATAATCTGGGCATCCAATCCAGTGTCAGTTTTAATTATTCTTTTCCAGACTGTCAGTACCTCTTCTTATCTATTTGCATTTTTCTAGGTTTTTATATCTCATTTGGGTAATCTTAATAACTACTTACCTGTACAAGGTTTCCTGGTTGTTTTACTATCTTGCCAGTTTCTGATTTAATTGCTCATTTAGATTGCTTGCCTACCTGCTAATCATGCTTCCAGTCTTCCTCCTCTGCCTTTTCCTGTTCCTTCCCCTCCCTCCTTTCAACCCTCTCCCCTTCCACTCCCTTGTGTCCTTCACCACTTTTTTCCTTTTCCCACCTCCCTTCCATAATAATCCTTCCTGCCTCTAGCCCCCAGTCTATCCCTTCCATCCTAGTCTTCTTGCCTCTGCCGCCCCCTTTTATTTTTTATTTAAAAGTTTAATAATTTACAGGATAAATTCTATGAGAAACTAGTCTTGTTTACAGAACATCCCAAGTCATATCCTACAACTTACAGAGACACAGACGTAACCTGGAGTTTCTTCACCACCCTCTCCCGTCCCTTCCCTACTCATCCCTCCCACATACTCCTCACTGGCCTAGGGCTCAGATGCCCCACTCAATTTTTCTCCTCCTGATCCTGCTTCTTCTACTTCCTGGTGATGTGAAACTCAGTCCTGGCTGCTGCCCTCCTCCCTATCCTTCATTCTTAGAGGCCTTAGTATTTTTCATGTGAATGCGAGGAGCTCCCTCCTCAAACTAGATGTTCTAACCATTTGGGCCTCTCAGTACTTACCAAACCTCCTCTGTGTTATGTAATCTTGACTCTCCTCCAGGATTCCTGAGTCCATTTATCAATTACAGATTATCACCTTTTCAGGCAGGACTGGGAGAAATGTGGAGGTGGCACTGCCCTTTATATCTGCCAGAATCTCTCTTGTTCCATCACTATCAGGAAGGCTACACCCTCCTCCCATATGTTCCTGTTAGCTAAACTTTAATTTCCCTCTTCATTACCCATTTTTGTTGGTACTTTTTTATACTTCTCTAAGAATCTCCTGCTGTTCTCTAGTGGAATCACTCTCAAATCTCTTCACACTCCCCTACTGGTGAACTCATCCTCTTGAGTGACTTAAACATTAATTGGCTTTCTCCATCCTCCAGGTTGACTATTCAAAGAAGTAAGTGTCTTAGCCTTTTGCAGCTCATCACAGAACCCATCTGACTCAGTCCCTACTCATCTAACCACACTCTACTGGACTGGGTTCTTTCTTCTCACCACCACAGCATGGTTGCAGTAGGTATTCTGCTGGAGTATTTTAGTTACTTTAGTGACCACTATGTGACATTCTATGTCAGAAAAGTCTGTCTGCCTCCTTTCTCCCCTAAGTACATCTGGTCAAAATACTTTTGGCTGCTGATTTTATAGGCTCTACTTAGCAATCTAGCTGCTACCATTTACTCCCCCATGATCTCTGCACCAGACATCAATATGGCACTGTATCTCTTCCATTCATTAGTAATTCCACCTGGGACATACATGCCCCCATCATGAAATCTAGAATAAAATCATTTCTCCACCCCTGGATCACGTATGATTTCATTGACTTATGCAAAATCCCTGACCAAGCATAAAATATTCTGATCCCTACTGGACTTCCTGTCCTATAAAGTGCTCAAGAATGTTTACACTAAGGCAGTCTGGACTGCCAACTCCCTCTGTTTTAAGGCCAACCTTCTGAATAACACTAACTCCCCTGTTAAATTCTGGAAGGTGATTCACTTGCTCTTTGGCCCCACAGCCAGGTACACCCTCCTATACTTTTGGTTAATGATTCATCTGTATCAAATCACTTCCTCTGTTGCCACTTACTTCAATGAGTGTTTCATCAATTGTGCTCTTCACACCCATCCACCTGCAGACTTCTCTAACTCTTCCCACATCTCCTACTTCTTCTATACCCCACTCTCCCCTGGGTTGTAACTTCCTAAATGGCACTCCCAAGGAGACCTTTCTTGCCCTGTCCTCATTCAACATTTCCAAATCTAGCCAGAAAGTGTGAACCCTAAACTTCTCCATTTGTCATCTCCATCCATTGCCTCCCCCCTCACTCACCTCCTAAACCTCTCCTTCACCCTTTGCAGTGTCCCTCAGTCTTGGAAGTTTGCAATCTTCTCCCCCTCCAAAAATTGGGCAATCCCTCCACTGCTGGCAACATCCATCCTATCTCCCTCCTCCCTTCTTTTGCAAAGTTACAAAAACAACCTGTCTGTTCATGGCTTGCTGACTTCCTCCACTCGTCCAGCTTCCTCTTCCCTTTCCAGTTTGGTTTTAGGAAGGATCACTTCACCGTCACATCCCTACTCAGGGTCACTGATTCCTTCCTTTCAGGGATGGACCAGGGGCACCTCACTGCAGCCATTTTCATTGATCTGGCCAAAGCTTTTGATTTGGTGTCACACTCTCCTCCTCGATAAGCTGAGCACTGCTGACCTCTCAACCTCTGCTGTCAACTTGTTCCAATCGTATCTCACAAGTTGTCAACAGTCAGTACAGGTCAGAGGTACATTTTCCCCACCACTCCCTGTCCAGGTCTGGATCACACAAGACTCCATCCTGGGTCAGATCCTATTCTCCATCTTCCTGAGTGATCTCCCCCTCTGCATGTGCCAACTCATATATTCATATGTATGCAGATGATACAGTCTATTATGCCTCAGGTCCTATGACAACTTTTGTGGAACTTTCACTCCAGCATGACTTTCACAATGTTCTGTACTGGTTCCAGGTCAACCAGCTAAAGATCAACACAAAAAAAAAACTGTGTCTATGACCTTTGGTATCAGCAAGACATTGGTCCAATTCATTTCCCTCCCAATTTTCTCCACACTGGATGGCAAGCATTTTAAGCTGTCCCAACCTTCAAGTATCTTGGTGTATGGTTACATAGTAGGCTTGTCTTCTCAGTTCACATCAATGCCATCCATGACATACTCCACCCCAAACTTGGTGCCCTACACCACAGTAAGGATTGCCTTTCTGTACTGGTCCTCCGGTAGTTAGTCACCAAAAAGGTTCTCCCTCTTTTTGACTAAGCAGATTTTTTTTTTGTTTTTTTTTGGTTATATATTTTCTTGTTTTCCTATGCGGCTGGGGGGGTGTTACCAATGGTTCCCCCAATCCGGCCTGACCAACAACCCCCAGTCTGCCCCCCATCCCAAGCTCAACCCATTACCTTTCCAACCTTACACCATGATCTGTTTGCCGTGGTGGGCACACAACCACCACCACGGGATCCGAGGGGGTTTTCCAGTGCAGGGGTAGCATCCAGGCAGAATCCGGCTGGGAGCTGCCCTTCCAGCCATCATGTAGCCCACAAGGATTTTCTCTGTTTCCCTCCAGTATGTCTGTGGTGTGCAATGACGCCAAGGGACCGGAGCGCGCGCACTACCGCACACACCCCCTCCCAGCATCTGCCACAGCACGTCCCTCTAGTTCTGCCCTTGACCTGCCATAGCCTCCAGCCACTGCTAGGAGCTGGCAGGACATCGAGGCATTCCCCTTCCCACCCCTGGAGAAGGAGAGAAGTCTAATGGATGCTCGATCCTTCTCCACCCCCGCCGACCCCCGACAGCCCAGGCTCGTTCCCGAACCCGGGTCACCGGCGCAGCATGAGGTGTGGCGTCCAGTGCCTCAACCCTCGGTGCCACCAGGTTGGTGTATGACTAAGCAGATGTGGTCTATGGCACCTCCCCATCTACTTCCCTGGCCAGACAGGACACCCTCTGCAAAAGCCTTTTGCTGCTTTGCCTCTATCTCTCAATCCTGCACTCATTACTGCTCCTATTACTCCTTGCTATCCATCCTCCCACTCCCCACATGTCACCAGCTTCACTGTGCCTCCCTCATATCTAAATTCTGGCTTGGATTCCTCCTCTCCTGCCTTTTCCATCTCATCTTTCCCATCCCCACTTTCTTTTACTCCCTGTGTTCTGGGTATCCATGAACCTTCTCCGTTCCACATGTACACTCCTCAGCTAGAAAATCTGCCTTCTCGCACCATCTCACCTCTCTATGGAATCAACTGCCATCCTCCATCCATCTCTGTTCCTCACATCCCTCCCTTATGCATCTGATAAAACTTCTCTCACCTTCCCCTGGTTCAGCATCGATTCAACTCGGTTCCACCACACTTTTACTGTTAATTTACAGATAGTTTTAAATTGGAATTAATTCTGCATGCTGTTTATTTGACAACCCATTGGAATTTTGACATTACTGTCTCTACTGCTCTTCAATTTAGGCACTTTATATCACTGTATTTGTTGTTATCATTAACAGCCCACTTCGTTTTCTTTGTAACTCTGCTCTCCACATCACTTTCTCTTGTCATGCACCTGGAAACAAGCTTTGGCTCTGTATGCCTCTCCTGGTCACCAATTTTCAAATAGATTAATATCCAGCAAAGACTTTTAATTTTGGCCATTTGACTAAATGATTCATGTCAAGCTATAGCTAGCCATAACTTATAATATTAAAAGCATTAAACGCAGCTACCACTGTACAATCCTAGGCTCATAATCCACATTCCCCTTAATGGTCACATTCTGACTGACTCTTCCGCTTAATTATGAAATCCCCAGGCTCCTGAACAATATTTAGGCCCCCCACACCAATACAATCCCCAGGTTCCCATCTACATTCTTCTTACTGATGCAATACCCAGGTCTTCTATGCAAGTCTTCTTTACAATGCAGTCTCCCACATCAATCTGTGCCATCCCTGGTGTTAAGTGCTCCTCGCACTCATTCCACTGCCCAAGCTCGCACAGCCATTAACATTTAGCAGGCTCACTGAAACTGTTGGTAACTCAGCAAAACAATACTGTAACAGCCTGAGATCAGGACTGTGTGGGCTGCAATACTGTGTGACTATCCCTACAGACAATTAGCAATGTGTCACCCTTGTCCAGGCCCTCACATAATGCACTGTGGGATGCATAATCAGAGTTTTCCACCACACTGAGCATGGCTTGATGGAGTCTTAAGCAGAACAAGTACAAACTGGTCTCTGCAACAATGTTTTGCCATTATTTTAGGTTGTATATAGGCCCCACATTTCTGCTTTCTGCAATAGATTTTCCCTGGTCAATATTTTTAACCAATACCTCATCATAAAAAGAACAATTTATTGTTACATAAACAATACATTTTCTATTAAATGAATGTATTTATAGTATTTAACAAATTTATTCTGCTGCATTTTTGCATTTGACACATTTTTAAGTTTGTGCATGCACATCGAACTTCTTACGATGAGTGACTTTAGAGGGGTGTGACACTTTTTGTCCAATGCAGAGTGCTCTGCAAGGGGTACAACAGTATCACACCAATCATCAGCCAGACTGATTGTGATGCTGTTTTACCTTAAGTGGTCTGCACTTGAAAAGAAAAAGCTGCACCAATCATGTGGCAGCTTTTTCCTTTCATCTGTAGGTCACCACCCAGCAAACAGCTGTTTGCATCCAGATCAGCCAGTCTGATGTCCCCCCCAGCACCACACCAGTCCCTTCCCTCTTCAGTCCCTCGCACCCCTGGCTGACACCTTAAGCCCTGTAGGGCATAAATAAATTTACAATAGTGCCACCAGAGCAGTGATTCTGGAAGATGGGAGGAGGCACTTTCCTCCTTTGCCTCCTCGACTTCTCGCTGACTTCTTTTGCACCTCTTATCCCACCCTTGCAGAGTAGGCCACAGCCTAAGCTCTGTATGGGCTAGGAGTTTACAATGTCTGAAGGCACTTTCACTTAAGCATGATCGTGCTAGCAAGGCTGGCTGCAGCTGCAGCCCACCATGAGAGACAAAACAAAAGGCTTAAAGAGCTGGTAAACATTGGGGTGCTCAAACCTCATGTCAGCATGTATCCCCTCTCAGCTGACCTTGTTTTGCCCAATCCCTGAGTCAGAATTGACCCCCCCCCCTGTTGACATCAGGGTGCTCCATCCCCATGTCAGCATGTATTCCCCCTCTCCCCATTGATGTGGCATGAGCTTCAGCAGCCCATACCTACAATCATTAATTAAATTACCAATGGTACTGAGAAGTGCCAAAGCTTTGATGGCTAAAAGTACATTGCATGTAAAAGGTCCTAAAATCCATGGTGTGTGTTTTACCCACAAAGCTTAATACTCTCGTACTGTACCTTGTAATATACAGACTATGAAGTGTAGCAAAACTCTCAATCTAAAACAGGCAGAAGAAATAAAACAAGCATTTGTCAATCTGGAAGTCTGCCACTGGTATAGAAGCCCTGGGGTACCAGATGCTTTGCATGACTGTGTGGTGTGAATGGTGGTAAAGAACATTTTGGGAGAGAATTAAAATAAGGCATCTTGTTTTAAAAAAAAAAGTATGCAAACTGCCTTTTTTAACTTAAGGTTATTTAAATATCTGTAAAAGGAGGCCGTGTACTATAGAGAGAGGAGAGCAAATGAGTTCCATTGTTGTAGTGTAGCACAACCGAGTGCTGTTAATAGTACTAAAGCACATGCTGCCAGAGGTTTAAAATTAGTCATCTTCTGTTAAGAAAGTATATAAACTCCTTTTTTCTGAGTTAAGATTAGTTAGATATCTGTAACAGAAGCTGCCGACTGTAAGTCAGTGCTTCTGTAGCCATGGATACACATGCACACTTGCGCACCACCTGGGAATTGCGGTAAAATATTACCATAGGATTACACTGTAAATTTTAAGTAAGGAATAATATGACAGAGTGTGTTGGAATGCTAATTTATAGCATGCCCAAGTGGGTTGTGAGGCATGAGGTGCAGTTGAGTGCCTTCAACCACCTGGGAAATGCAGTATATGATTCCCATAAGATCACATTGTAAATTGTAAGTAAGCAATATCACATGGCAAGGTGTGTGGCAATGTTAGATTGCTGCATGCCCCAGGTAGGTTGTGAGGTATGGGGCACAGCCAAGTGCCTTCAACCACCTAGGAAGTGTGATCTAAAATTCCTGCAGGATCACATTATAAATTGTAAATAAGCAAGAATGCATGACAGGGTGTGTGGTAATGCTAAAATACTGCATGCCCCAGGTGGGTTGTGAGGTGGGTTGTGAGGCCAGATGTGCAGCTGAATACCATCAACCACCTGGGAAGTGCAGATTTCTTCACTTAGATGCCAAAGGCACCTATGCTGCCATGGAAGTGCATGCTAAGGACATGGGAGAGTCAGCAGGTGGCTGCTCTAAGAAGCACTAGTCCCCTGGCTTCATTGCCTGGATGTAACATTCCAACTACAATGACACACAGCTGAATGACACAAAATGAAACCAAAAAAAGGGAAATGGCAGCAGAGCAAGATGTAGCTCTGAGTACTATGGAGAAGGCAGTTTTCATGTGCAGTTACTGTTCAGGTGCTGATTAACCCAATGACATCACAAGTCAAAAAATATCAACAATATTTCCAGTAAGGGGAGTAGCATATTCCATTTATGCCATATCTCCAAAAAAGTGAAATAACAAATGAATTTCCTGCCATTTTTTGCTGATTATGAAAAATCTAAAATGCTTCTATAAACAAATCACCACTTGTTCGGTAGATAATTTTACAATGAACAACTTTTGTGCTCAAAGTACCATGCTATCATTTTTGTTTTAAAGTTATTTGCTTTTGTTTGTTGCAAAAAATGAAAAAAAAAAGAATTGTCTGCTCTTTTTCACTAATTATAAAAAAAAACTAAAAGGTATCTATAAATGAAATACCACTCATTGTGTAGATATTTTTGTGCTGAACAACATTCATGTTCAGAGTACCATGCTATCATTTTTTGTTTTGAAGTTATTCACACTTATCTGTTGAAAACATGAAACTAAATAGCATTTTCTGCTTTTGTTGCTAATTCTAAAACAACTAAAAGGTATCTATAAATGAAATACCACTCATTGTGTAGATATTTTTGTGCTGAACAACATTCATGTTCAGAGTACCATGCTATCATTTTTCACTTTAAAGTTATTCGCATTTGAATACAGTTAGTACAGCTATTGTAAGCATAGCTGGGCATTGACGAGAGAGAGAGAGAGAGATAAAGACACAAACATACACAAATACACACCCATACTATATGGATGTTTTTTTACAGTTACACCTGGCCTTAGCCCCTACATGTTTAAAATTCCCGGCTGATGATGCATATTTGGCTCTGTTGCCTAGATGAAAGGAAAGAGCTGACCCAGGATTGGGTAGACTGTTTCTTTTCAAGTTCATGTCTTCTCCACCAAGCAAGCCAAAACGCCATCATTATCAACCTGAATGATGATTGCTGGGGCACTGACTTGCCCCTTAAACACTGCTCTGCATTAGACAGACAGTGTCACACACCTCAAAAGGCACTATCATAGCAAGATGTTCATTGCATGCACACAAGCATGGCGAACATAATTAACAAATCAAATGCAACTCAGGAGACAGAAAAAAAATACAGCTAGTTTGATTTCTGTTCATTTCTTCAAACCATACAAATATGGATATGGAAAGCCCTTTGTAGAGAATAGCCTCACAAAGTTCACCAGAACAAAAATCACATAAAAACTGGCTTTTACCTTTGTTTTACCTAACTATAAAAGCAAAGCAGTACAGCTATGTGGAATATCTTCTTCTACATCACAGTGCAGCTCAGTGCGGTCACTTCCCCCCGGAGTACCTAGTCTGCTAGACACCATATCTGGCAATGATAACACATGAAGGCAACACACAAGAGAGGCAGCTTTGAGGAACAGCAGTATGAAGGATCCATAAGTTACATAGGGATCAGATGATTTCCAATTTGTTTGGTTTCTGTAAATGATATTTTATTTATTTACTTTTTCAAAACATATTTTACCAGCTTAATGAAGAGTGTCCAGGAGGCTCATTGCCAGTTGTGACCTTTGGGGGGCGAGGGAGTAGGGCTGTCATATGGAAGATCACATCCACACACATAATTGTTGAAAACAGATGCAGGTTGGAGTCACGTGATGCCCAGGTCCTGATAACAGCTCCTTACTTTGCCTCCCATTACATTTTACCAAACCTCAGTAAAAAGTCAATTAAAAGTTAACTAATTTAACTCTTTTTACTATATAAACACTTAACTAACTACCAGGAACTCAACAACGCTGTTTTGAATGCCAATAAGGATACTGAAATGTGTGCAGTACCTTCCAGACATACTCCGCCTGCTACCCCTGACAAGCAAATGAAGAGAACCAAGACCCAAGCCCAAAGGACTGGGCACTTTTCTACTGCCACTTCAGGAGTTGCTCCGCTGATGGAGGAAAGAGTTCTAGCAGAATTTACTCCTCTTAAAGATGCCATACAAGATATTACTAATGAACTTAAGTCTTTATGAGCAGATCTCACATATCTTGTGAGAAGAGTTGGAGATACTAAAGTCAAAACATATTCTTTAGAGAAATGGAGGGGATCGGCTGGACCCTGAACTTCAAACTGTTAAACAAAAGCTATCACAGATGGAAGTCAAGATGGAGGATTTAGAGGGCTGTAGCTTCTGCAGTAAGGTTGCAGTCTTTGGCTTATCTGAGAAAGTAGAAAACTCTATCCCCTGCTTCAGCTCACCAGAAATTATGTGTCAAATTGGCTGGTCCATCCCCAAATGGCACCTCCTATATTATCGAATGTGCACACAGGTCTCTTCGTCCACCTCCACCAGAAGGATCCCCCTCCCACCCGAGACCTTTTATTTTAAAATTCTTGAATTACTTGGATAAACAGCATCTCCTCTGCAAGATGAAAGAAATACAGGAGGTTACTTGGGAAGGAACAAAACTGCATATTGTACAAGATCTCTCCAGTACTGATCGACAATGACGAGCCCGCATACCACCCCATCATTACTAAAATAATTGCAGCTGGGTTCCACTTTTGGGTACTATACCCTGCTTGCCTGCAAATTCAAATTGGAGACTCCTGGAAGACGTGGGACTGTGCCGACCAGGCTTCTTCTGATTAAAAGGAATTGCTGCCTGACCTCTTCAAGACCTACTGAATGCTCCAGGACTGGCGTCTGCTACCTGCATGTGAAATTTTACCCCTGTGGATTCATTACACGGATATTAAAATGTCATCTTTTCCTCACATCTGGATTCTTATCCCCTGAGGTTACTGCATCCTGGTCCCTACGTTTTTGGGTAGTTCACCTCTCTGTTTGAAATACTTAGTCGATGTTCCGCTAGACAAGTTTAGCAATCCTACTTCCGGGTAGAATCCTAATCCACATTGTGATTCTTTTGCACTTTCCAACCCTCCTGGACTAGACAGCCCACATTCTTTATTAAAGGATGAGGTAAACATTTTTTTCTTTTAGTGACTTTCCATCCTCCCCATTTCCTTCATACAAGTCACCCTTCCTCTGTTTAATGTTGACTGTCATCTCTTCTTTGGACCAACACAACATGACCGATATTAATTATTCAAAATGGCTAGAAGTGACTGTGTCTTTTTGAAGTAGAATATAACATCGCACCTGAACTTTATCAATCCATGGTCTGCTTTCAGTGCAGTCTGTGCTAGAGATTTTTACAGACTCATTGAAGGACAGGGTCTACTTCTGTGCTGGAGGGTGATGGCACTCTTCGGTCTGTACCTCCTTTCCTTCCTTTCTTGTGGTCTTCCTTCAAATACCTAGTGGGTGCATTGATGTTGAAGTGGCTTGCTGGTCAGCCCAGGATTCTTGTTCGATCTGTGATTCTGCATCATGGAAAATTTGTTTCTACCTTTGCTCCAGTTGCTTCAGAGAGATTGTATTTTTGTTTTGGAACTAACTGGAGGGGTCCTTAGGGGCATCTAGGCACCTTGAAGAGTCCTTTCCTGTGGAACAGGATTTCCAGAGCAATAGAAAAGATGTGGGAAACCTGACAGAAGTTTTTTTTTTCTATCAATGTGGGATTATGTGCCACACTAGCGTTTCCTCAGCCTTTGGTCCATCCTTTCTGAAACTTCGTACTCGAGATGTAATGAAGTAGCTGAGGACTGAGCCATCCTTTAGTATGGATGGAAACTCCATCTTTTTCTTTTAATATTTCCTTTTTATTTTTGCTGTCTGACTGGTGCAAGAACTTTGTGCTCATGCTGACTGGCTCACCAATTTTGTTCTTCAGTTTAAAATCATACTACAAAGCACAATCCTTCATCACAAGATGTTCCATGGCCCATTTTTGGATCAGCACTCCTGCATCATTCAAGGATGTGCTGTTGCCTTAGAATAGCTACATTTTATTTCTGTTTTTGACATTATCGAAGGAACTGAAGTTGTATACTGATATTAAGGACTTTATTTCTTTAGAGCAGGGTTACCTGGTTTCACTGCCTTTTTCTACTTTATTATGGATACATTCGTTACTGACAAAAGCATTTTTCTGGTTATATTTTCTTATTCGATTACACTGCTTGTCAAGATTTATTATAGTTATTTTAACTCAGGTTGAGGTGGAGGGCGGGGGCGGGGGCTGAGGGAGAGGTGAAACCGCTCACTTGTGGTTTTCATGCACCAAGTTGTTTGTAGGGTGGGTGTGAGGGAAGGGTATTATAGGTTAAGTGGTATTGCACATTTTAGGGGGAAAGGTGAGGGGTGCGTTAGAATTGCATTGTGGGTTTTGGGCATTTTGTGGGTATGGGAGGAGGGGGGCAGGCAACACCTTAAGAGAATACCCAGAATGTATGGGTCTAACTTGCTAGACACTTGTAAATGTTTGATATAAAGCTACAATCAGAATGTACACAAGGTTTATGGCACTTAGCTATCATTTTTGCTGCTGCAATATCAAGGGTGCTCAACTGCCAACAAAGAGGGCTAATATATTGCTTCAGTTAAATAGACTGCAGGTTGACATGGCTTTTCTTTAGGAAACCCACCTCCTCCAGACCCAGATCTCATTTTTTTGTGAGCCTGGGTAGGACAGGTGTTTGGTTCTGGATCAGATTCTCATAAAAAAGGAATGGCTGTTCTAGTGGCCAGAAAGGTTCCTTTTCACATACTTCAGGAGGTGGCAGAACCCCAGAGTTGGTATTTACTTCTAATGGCCTTGCAGGGCACTTGGAGGCAATTCTGGGGATAATCTATGGCCCCACTGTAGATGACTCTACTTTTCATACTAATTTGCTAAGTTTATTGTTACCATGGGTCTCCCTACCTATGCTCCTTGCTGGGGATTAGAACACTGTTCTCTGTAATGAACTAGACTGTGAAAACAACATCAAGCTCTCACCCCAGGACAATTAGCCTTGTGAGAACTCATGGACATGGGCTTGATTGACCCATGGAGACCCCTTCACCCAAATCAAAAGAATATTCATTTCATCCCCCATGACTCTTTTTCCAGGATATATTTCTTTTTGTTGGGTTTTGAGCACCTCTCAGGTATCTTATTCTGTCGCTATGGTGCTAAAGTAATTTCTGCTTATCATCCTATCCTTGTTCAGTCGAGTCTGTCTGCTTCTATGGAATGGGATAAGACCTGGAGACTTAATAACCAATTATGAAAATTCTCTGAATTGACTGACCACATTCAAAGGTTCATTACTTCCTTTCTAAAAAACAATTCTCCCTCTATGGCTAAACTGGATGTACTCTGGGGGGTATTGAAATGTGCTCCTGGGGCAAATTGATTAGGTTAGCCTCCAAGCGTGAAAAGATAGCCTTGCAAGAAATGATCTCTTTGTTGGAACAGATCAGGTCCCTGGAGAAACAAATCTCCTCTAGCTCCCACCATCTGGATTGGGAAAGGCTAGAATCTCTAAGGTCAAAATACAACCATAAATTGGGTGAGAAGGTAGAACATTTTATTGTTACGATCTAAAGCAAAATATTTTGACCAGGGGTAAAAACAAGGAAAACATTTGGCCTTATGTCTATGGTCTAAATTGCAGACAGGATAGTTTCTTCTCTTCATACCAAGTTGGGCCAGCTTCTTACTTCTCCTCATGACATTGTGGCCCATTTTCAATATTGTTACCAGAATTTGTACACCCCAACTTCGACCCCCTTGTAGATCAACTAAACAAAGACCTTTCTCCAGGATCTTGACTTACCTTATTTAAATGAAGATAGATAGATAGATAAAAACTTCATTTTTATACAGGAAATTCTAATCATTAGGATTATACAATACCCCCAGAATTGCCTCCAAGTGCCCTGCAAGGCCATTAGCATGGAGAAAGCCTTGGACAGGGTTTCTTGGGATAATTTTTTATTATAGTATCATAGTAATATGTCAGCAGAAAAGGCCCATCCTGGACCATCCAGTCAGCTCATGTTCCTCCTCCCCTACTTGTTACCAGTGCACAAGGAGCTATCCTCTGTCCTGTAACCAACCCCATATGTCTATCCCATGCTCTCTTGAATCCCTTCACCATTTAGACACCTACCACCTCCTCAAGTAGTCTGTTCCAGGGTTCAACCACCCTCTCAGTGAAAGAACACCCCCTTACATTACCTTTCAATCTTCCTCCTTCCAATCTTGAAGTATGGCCATAAAAACATAGAAACATGGAAACATAGACTTTGATGGCAGATAAGGACTGCTTGGCCCACCCAGTCTCCCCATGTCCCTACCTATTGGATAAGCTGCAGATCTTAGTTAACCAACAGCTTTCTTCCTCCTACCCCTCAAAAGAATTGTTTTATGTCTGCCCCATGCATTCTTGAATTCCCCCACTGTTTTTCACCCCACAACCTCCTCAGGAAGGCTGTTCCATGCATCCACTGCCCTCTCTGTGAAGAAATTCTTCCTTACATTGCCCCTGAGCCATCTCCCCTCTATCTTCAAATTGTGCCCCCTTCTTCTTGCACATCTCTTTTTCTGAAAGATGCTATCCTCTTGGACTTTATTGATTCCCTAGAGGTACTTAAATGTTTTTATCATGTCCCCACCTCCCTCCTTTCCTTGAGGGTATACATATTAAACTCCTTTAGTCTCTCTTCATATGGCTTCTGGTGCAGACCCTGTACCAGAAGCCATATGGCCAGATGGCCTCTTGTTTTAACTTCAACATTCCTTTTAAATAGACTTCCTTCCCTCCATTTATTTATCCCCTTCATGTACTTAAATGTCTCTATTATGTCTCCCCTCTCTCTTCTAAACTCCAGTGGATATAGATATAATTCTCTCAGTCTTGTCTCATATGGGTTCCCTTACATACCCTGTACCATCTTTGTTGCCCTTCTCTGAATCATTTCTATTACATCTATGTCCTTTATTAAATGAGGCCCCCAGAACTGTACCCCGTAGTTCAGGTGTGATCTAAGCATGGTCTTATATGATGGCATCAGTACTTCACTCTTCCTACTCATTATGCCCCTTCCTATGCACACCATCATTCTATTAGGTTTGCCTACTGCCTTACTACATTGATCACTTACCCTGAGGTTTTTTGATATTATAATCCCCAGATCCTTTCCTGTTCTGTTTGCTTTATCTGCTCTTCCCCCAGTAAGTACTTAGTGAGTCAATTTTTATGCCCTGTATGCATCATTGCATACTTCTTTGTATTGAACTTCATCTGCCACGTTTCTTACCATTTCTCTATAATCAAATCCCTCTTCATGGCCTCAACCCCTCCTTCAGTGTCAACCCTTTTCCATAACTTTGCATCCTCTGCAAACAGATACATTTCCCTTCAGTTTCCACTTATATATCATTAACATATATGTTAAAAAGTACTGGTTCTAATACAGACCCTTGAGGGACCCTGCTCCTAACCTTCCTTTCCCCAGAATGTACACCATTTACCACCACCCTCTGACTTCTGTCATTCAGCCAGTTTTCCACCCATCTAGTTATTTTCTGTCCCACCCCCAGGCACTCTGTCTTATTTACCAGCCTGTGGTGAGGGACAGAGTCAAAGACCTTACTGAAGTCTAGGTAGGCAACATCAGCTGCCCCTCCTTAATCAACCACCTGTGTTACCCCATCAAAAAATTCTATCAGATTTGTTTGGCAAAATCTCCCACTAGTGAATCCATGTTGCTTTTCATCTGATAGTTTGTTGTCCATGAAGTATTTTACCACTCTTTCCTTTACTAGTACCTCCATCACCTTGCCCACCACTGATGTGAGGCTGACAGGTCTGTAATTCATTGCCTTCTTGCAGCCTCCCTTGTGCAGTGGTACTACATTTCCCATCCTCCAGTCACTCGAAACACACTCTGTATCTAGAGAAAAGTTAAATAACTTCACTAAATGTGTTGCCAACTCATCCCTCAACTCCCTAAGGACCCTTGGATGCAAACCATCTGGTTCCATTGCTTTGCTACCTTTAATTTTCCAAATTCTTCCTTAACTTTTTCCTCACTTAATGGGCTTTGATTCACCCCACATTCATCTCCTGCCTTCTTCTTTAACTCAGGTCCTTTTCCATCCCCTTTCACTGTGAATACTGAACAAAAATAATGGTCTAAAACCTCAGCTTTCTCAAAGTCCCCCTCAACCTTAATTTCCCCCCTCTGAGTCAAAATCACCTGTCTTGTCCTCCTCCTTTCCCCCACATACAGTATATAAAATGGCTTTATCTCATTTGACATGTTTAGCAATTATCTCTTCTGTTTCTGCTTTTGCTTTCCTAATCAATTGTTCTGCCTGTCTCAGTTTCTCCTTATAATTTACTCTGTCTATCACTCTCTGAGTTTTCTTATATCATCTGAAAAGCTATCCTTCTATCTCTTATTGCCCTTACAACTTCCCTATTAAAGCAAAGAGGCTGCCATCTTTTCTTGTTTTTTTCCTTCCCTCCTTATGCATTGTTCAGTTGCTTTTAATAATGCCTCCTTGGTACATTTCCACAGTTCCTCTACATCCTCTATCACCTCGGTCACTGCATTTCACTTACTTCCTGAAAATCTCCCTCATTATTACAGTTCACCCTTCTGAAGTCCAGAACCTTCGTACTGGTCTTATGTGTTATCTTCCCTGTTTGTATCTTGAAAGTTACTGTGTTGTGATCACTTGTATCCAGACAGTCTCCCACAATAACCTCTTCAACACTATCCCTATTTGTGAGTACCATGTCCAAAATATTTTCCACCCATTGTGGGCTTCTTAACCAACTGATGTAGGAATGATTCTTGCAGTGCTCCAAGTATCTCCCTGCTCCTGGAAGATGCTGCCTTTGGGATTCCTCATTCTACATCTGGCATATTAAGGTCCCCGAGTAGTACAAACTCCCTTGTGTTTGACAACCTTTGAATCACCTGCATCATTCTTCTGTCTAACTCCTCCACCTGATTTGGAGGCTTATATATATCATTACTATTCTTATTATGGCTCCAGTTTTTTTTTTCTAATGTGACACACAGAAATTCTGTCTCACTGTACTTATCCTGTCCTTCAGTTGCTTTAATGGTCACTTTGATATATAATGCCACCCTTCCCCCCTTCCTACCCACCCTGTCCCTTCCGAATAGCCTGTATTCCAGAACACTAACTTCCCAGGAGTGATACTCTGACCACCAGGTCACTGTTATAACCACAATGTTGAGGCATTCATCCACCATCATTGTCTCTAGGTCCACCATTTTATTTCCCAGACTTCTGGCATTCACATATAGCTCTCTCTACCCTGAAAATCCTGTTTTCTTACTATAGCCTATTAAATTACCTATGATATTACAAAAGGGATTACTAGCTAGGCTATTCCTTACAAAGTAATATAATTTTTTTACTCAGGACTGTTGTGCCAGCTCTGCTTAAGTGTAATCCATCTGGAGCATATACTTCTGCATTATTCCATGTCCTACTGCTTCCCCCCACCAATCCAAACCCTTGTTCACTACACCATCACCTTAAAAATAGGAACATAGGAACATATGAATGTAACAGCAGAAAGGGACCACCAGGCCCACCCAGTCTGCCCAGTGTGCATAGGTTTCCACTAGGCCTTTCCTGTAGTCCTCTCCCCTGCCCCAACAACCCCTTGTGTTTATCCCAGGCCCTTTTGAACCCCCTAATGTCTTCTTCCCCACCACCTCCTTTGGCAACCCATTCTAGTTGTCCTCTACCCTCTTATTGAAAAATAACTTCCTGAAGTTACCCCTAAAATTCTCCTACTTGATTTGAGATTCATGTCCCTGTGCCCTAGGTCTCTCCTTCAGTTGGAAGGGGCTCTCCACAGGCACCTTATTGATACCCTTGAAGTATTTAAATGTCTCAATCTTTTCTCCCCTTTCCCTCCTCTGCTCCAGAGAGTACATGCTCAGGTCATTCAGTCTCCCCTCGTATGGTAAGTGTTCTAGACCCTTCACCATCCTTGTTGTCCTCTTCTGAACACATTCCACCCTCTCTATGTCTGTCATGAGGTATGACCTCCAAAACTGGACCCCATACTCCAGGTGTGGCCTGACAAGCTGGATGTACAGGGGTACTATGACCTCTCTCCTCCTGCTGGCGATCCCTCTCCTTATGCAACCTAGTATTCTGCTGGCTCTTGCCACTTCCTCTCAACACTGCTTTCCCACCATCACGTCTTGTGAAATGATGATGCCCAAGTCATTTTCTTCTTCAGTTACCTCCAGGGATCTTCATCCCAACCAACATTCTGCTCTCCTGCTTTTTTCTGCCTGAATGCATGATCTTACACTTAGCCTTATTGAAGGACAATTGCCACTCTTTGGACCATTCTTCCAGCCTGTCCAGATCCCTATGCATCTTCTCCACCCCCTCCTGCATGTCCACTATATTGCAGACTTTGTGTCATCTGCAAATAGATTCATCTCCCTTCCAGACCCTCCGCTATATTCCCTATAAAGACATTAAACAGAAGAGGCCCTACTACTAACCCTTGGGAAACACCACTGATGACCTCGGACTCCTCCGAGGGTGCCCCATTTACCAGCACCCTCTGTGTTCTGCCCTCCAACCAGTTCTTAGCCCACCTTATTACCACCTCTCCCAGTACCAAGAAAGCCATTTTGTGCAATAGCCTCCTGTGTGGAACTGAGTCAAATGCTTATCTGAAATCAAGGTAGGTCAAGTCCACTGAGCCCCCTGATCCACCTCCCTGGTGACCCAGTCAAAGAACCCTATCAAGATCATTTGACAGGATCTGCCCTCGGTGAACCCCTGCTGCCACGGGTCCCGAGGCCATTTGCCTCCAGTTAGCTGGTAAATCTGTTCTTGAGCAGTTTTTCCATGAGCTTGTCAACTACAGATGTCAAGCTCACTGGTCTGTAGTTACCCACCTCTTCCTCCCCCCCTTTTGAAGGGGTATTACATCCACATGCTTCCAATCATTAGGTATGACCCTTGATCTTAAGGAGTTGTTAAATATGGTGGTCAAGGGAGCAGCCAGTACTTCCTTCAGTTCTCTCAAAACCCTTGGATGCACTCTGTCTGGCCCCATGGCTTTGCCAGCCTTCAAGTCCCTAGCTCCATTAGGATTTCCTCTTCCCAAAACTGACTGATGTCCACTCCCTCACCTGTGATCTCTGTTAACCTAGAGTTAACCCCATCCCATTCTTCTTCCTTCGTGAATACTGAACAGAAATAGCTATTCAGCATTGCAGCATTCTCCTGGTCCCCCACCTCCCTCTCCCCTGCCCCATTTTCCAGTCTGGAAATCCTCTTCTCTGATTTCCTCCTTTCACCTATATACCTAAAATAGGTCTTGTCACCCTTCTTGACCTCCTTGGCAATGTTCTCCTTCGTCCTTGCCTTTCCTCGCCTGACCACCCTGCCCATCTACCTCTGCCTAATCTGATATTCTTCCCAATCCTCCTCCCCTACATCATTTTATACCTCCTAAAGACTCTCCTCTTAGCTCTGATGCTACCCTCCACTTTCTTGTTGAACCACAGTGGCTTCCTTTTCCACCTATTTTTGCTCACCCTCCTCATGCAGAGGTCTGTGGGACCCTCAATGTCCCCTTTATTGAGCCCCACATGTCTTCCACTCCCCCATGCTTCCCCACTCCTTCTAGAGCTTGTTTAGCATATTTCCCCAACTTCTTAAAATCCATTTGTCTGAAGTCGAGCACCTTCGCCTTAGTCCAGTTTAAGGTGGCTGACGTGCATACCATGAACCACATGGTACAAATGGTCACTGGTATCAAGGTAATCCACCACAGATATTTCCTCTACCCTGTCCCCATTTATTAGTACCACATCTAAAACCACCCCTTCCCTAGTTGGTTCCCAGACCATCTGTCTGAGTAAGGCAACTTGAAGGGACTCCAGTATCGCTCTGCTTCTGGGAGATGCAGCCGACAGAGTGTCCCATGCCACATCCAGCAGGTTGAGGTCCCCATCAGCAGCACATCCTCCTTTGTTGCCATCCTCAGAGTTTCCTCCATCATCTGGTTGTCCACCCTTTTTTACTGCCTCGGTGGCCTGTTGACCACCCTTGTTTGGACCACCTCAACCCTCCCTGTGGTCAATGAGTTGTTCATTGGTTTGCCTCTTCCAGTGAGGTTATTTAGTATGTTTCAGGTGTGTTTGGGGCTTCCTAGGGAGTTGAACTGATTTTCAGTGAAGTGGAGATTTTGGTGGACCAGATGGTGGATTTACATCTGTTGTGGAGTGTTTTATAAATCTGAAGAAGGTGGGGGATCTTTTGATTTCTGTATTTTGCCCAAGCACGGTCCCTTTCCCTTATGAGTCTGAGATTTCAGTGTAGATCCATTCCTGGCTGTTGTCTTTGACCCTGATTTTTATGTTGATTGTGCACATATGCAAGAAGCATATTATGGCAGCTTGCTGCAGAAGCAGGTTGTGGAGGCATGGCACTGCTGTGGCCAATGCCCCTCAGCCTTTGGAGGCTTGGCCTGCTTCTCCCAATGGGGTGGCACACTGCTGCTGTCACTAGTTCAGCCAGTGTGCCACAACCTTTAAAGGTTTCAGCTGCTGCAATCAGGGGCTGCCTCATCATTGCAGCATTAGCCAGTCTGCTGCAATAAGGGAGCAACCCGTCATTGCTGGGCGGAACCTTGCTACTGTGATATTGTTTGTGAACATGACAGTGGCTTGTCGCCATATTCACAAACAATTTTAAGCACCCCACTGCTGAGGGGATGCCCAATCCCCCTCAGCAGCATGTGCCCCCTCACCACAGTGTTTGTTTGCTGATGGGGGCCCCAATCCCCATCAGTTTCAGTGACCATGAAGTTCATGTTGCTGACAGGAGATCCCACTCCCCATCAGCATCATGTCCCTCCTCCCAGTTTCATTTGCTGATGGGGGAGCCCACACCCCATAGGCATAATTCCCCCCCTGAAACACGCAGTACAGTTGTGCCAAGGGGGTGCCCAATTCCCCTTTGCTCTTGCTCACCCTCTTTTGTGCCAATGGGGCTGCCCAATTCCCCATTGGCTAGAGCTGCACCCCAAAAAAAAACACTCTGTTGGCACACTGGGAGCCCACCCCAGTGTGCCAAATGGCCCTGTAAAAAATACCGTCCAGCGATGTTTTTTTTTAAAACCTGTAAAAAAGACAACGGTCCCTCACCGTCTTCCTGCCCCCTCCCACAACCCGCACCATCCCTCTGTGCACCCGCCTCCCTACACCCCCTCACCTAATACTTAACTGCGGAGTCTGGCGCAATGATCTTCGACGGACCTGGAACACTTCTGCACTCTTCAAAGCCGACCATGAATTGAGGAAATGCTGGTAAGCTGTATAATGGCATTAATAGGTCTTTTTCAACTTTTTTGCATATCTCGGGCATATTTTTGAATTTTGGCACCAAATTTTCAGCATTGGGTTATTGGGCCCCCTCCTCATGAATGCAGTCATTGTCATGTGTTAATCGGTCCTGAAAGGTGATTTTGCGGTCACTGTGCAGAATCACCTTTTGGGTCTGATTAATGAAATGACAGTGCCAGTGTTCATGAGGTGGGCTCTCAAAAAGTCTACGTTGCAAATCTGGTGGGCAAAATCCAAAAAATGACTGTTTTACAATCGTGCATTGTGCAGTTGCTACGCACACTCGCAACTTTGTCAATCTGCAATATTTTTACTCCAGATTTTCAACATTGCTATTTTTATGCACCTCCTTATGAACAGTACAGCTGTCATTTTTCACATCCTGGCCGAAATGTGTTTTCGCAATTCCGGTGCAGAATAGCACGGTCGCTGTTGGAAATCAGTGTTCAGGACACATTAAGCAAATCACAGTGACACTGTTCATGAGCAGAGGTCCTAAAATGCCTATGTTGAAAATTTTGTGATGAAAGGCCATACAATGAGTGTGTTACAAGCGTGCATTGAGCAGGTTCCATGCATGCTCTTAACTTCACAACTTTGCAATAGTTTCACTCCAGATTTTCAACATTGCCATTTTTCTGCACCTCCATATGAACAGTGCAGCTGTCATTTTTCACATCTTGGCTGAAATGTGTTTTCGCACTTCTGGTGCAGAATAGCACGGGCACGGTGGGAAATCAGTGTTCAGGACGCATTACGAAAATCACAGTGACACTGTCCAGGAGCAGAGGTCCTAAAATGCCTATGTTGAGAATTTTGTGATGAAACTCCATAAAATGACTGTGTTCTGAGCGTGCATTGCACAGTTTCCACTCACCTTTGTAACTTCGCAAATTAGTAATATTTTCACACCAGATTTTCAGCACTGGCATTTTTTCACGCCTCCTTATGAACAGTACAGCTGTCATTTTTCGCATCATGGCCAAAATGTGTTTTTGTGTTTCTGACACAGAATACCACAGTTGCTTTCGTAAATCAGTGTTTGGGACAGCTTAGGATCGAGCGAGGGAGGGGGGAAGTGACCAAGCTCAACTGAGCTCTGTTGGGACTGCTGCAGATTTCTTTGTGGGCAGAAAAAGGCACAAATGAAGGCAGGAGCCCAGTACAAAAGGGCAGCCTGCAGTGCCAGGAAAAACAGAATGAGCCGGTGAGGGAGGGGGAGTGAGTGAGCTCAACAGAGCTCTGTCAGGACAGCTGCAGATTTCTTTGTGGACAGAAAAAGGTACCTATGCAGGCAGGAGCCCAGTAAAAAATGGCAGCCTGCAGCACTGGCAGAAATGGATATGAGCGAGTGAGAGAGGGGGAGTGAGCGAGCTCAACGGAGCTCTGTCGGTACTGTTGCAGATTTCTTTCTGGGCAGAAAAAAGCACCAACAGAGGCAGGAGCCAACTACAAAAGGGCAACCTGCTGCACCAGGGGAAACAAAATGAGCGCTTGAGAGAGGAGTAGTGAGCGACCTCAACAGAGCTCTGTCGGGACAGCTTCGGATTTCTTTGTGGGCAGAAAAAGGTGCCAATGCAGGCAGGAGCCCAGTACAAAAGGGCAGCCTGCATTGCCAGGAGAAACAGAACAAGTGAGTGAGAGAGGGGGAGTGAGTGAGCTCAATGGAGCAAAGCAATCAACATTTGGCATTAACAAATGCTTATTTTGAGTGGAATGAGACTGTCACAAATGGCCGGGAATTTGTTGTTAAATTCTTCAAGGGCAGAGTTGATATCTAGGATTGTATCAGCAGAAGAACAACCAGGGGCCAGGGCAGCCTGGTGGAACTGAACAGGATCCAGTTTTCTGAATTGTCTGGTATGGTTGTATTTTTGCTCCCTGGGAGGGATTTTTGCAGACCAGTAACAGTATACTGTACCCCACAATGGTCACTGATTGAGTTGGGAAGAGCACCTGAGGAGGTTATATGAGAGGGTTGGGACACAAGGATCCAGTTTATCAGGGATTCAGTGCCTATTTTATAGTTGGTGTGGGTGGGAGAGGAGATGACTCAGTGTAGGCCAAGGCTGGTGATGGATTAAAGATTAGGAGTTGCAGCCATGAGCAGGAATGAGGATTTCAAGCATCTCAATGAGGAGCCAACAGCATGGAGATGTCCCTTTTGATTCATGACCAGCCAGTTGTCCTAGAACCATTTTTGTACTACAAGGAAATCCTGTTGCAAAGACTTTTCAATAGAGGTTATGGAAGGGCTGGATGTGTATATGATTGTATTGAAAAAAATACATGTAGATGCTGCAGGAAAAAATAGCCTCAAGGAGGTTACTGGTAAAAATTGTGAAGAGCAGTGGCGCCAGGACAGAGTCTTGGGGTCACTGGAAATAAGGAAGACATGGTTCCACCTAACTTAACAGACTAAGAACAGTTAGGTAAGATTGGAACCAGGTAAGAGTTGAAGCTGAGATACCTGTGACTACAAGCTTATCCTGCAGGAGGCTGTGATCCACAGTGTCAGTGACTTTGGCTAGGTAGATAAACATGGCCCCTGTGTCTATGTCCCTATTAATGTTTGAGTGAATGTGGTCAGCGACTCAGAGCAGGGAGGTAGAGGTGGAGTGGTTGGATGAAAAGTTAGACTAATATTGGATCAGGAAGCCAGAGCTTGAGTGGAAATTGGACAGCTGACTGCTCACTAACCTCTTGAGAGCTTTGGAGAAGATGGATAGGCAAGATATTGGGAGATAGTTGGATGGTGCTTCTACAGGACCACCTTTGTGAATAGGGTCTATACAATGTATGCTTCCAGTTGTGGGGGCAGAAGCCAGAGGAGAAGGACCAATTGAAGATGTTGGCAAAGGAAGCAGCTATAGTGGGGTGCCAAAGTTAAGAAATGTGGGGGAAATGCCATCATCACCACAGCTTGAGGAAGTATTTGGTACCAATATCATTTTGTGTATATTTTTATTTATTTATTTTACTTTTTATTTATTTAAGACTTTGATAACTGGGTAGGCGCACTGATCCCAGGGACCATTTTCAGGCACGACCCATGCCATTACAAATGGCACAGATTACATAGTACAGAAAAACATAAAAACAAAAAAACAGTAAAAACTGTGATACAGATTAAAAATAACACAAGATTGGATACATAAGTCAAATAAAATAAGATTGGATAACATAAGTCAGTTATTACATATACATAAGTAATTTTACATAAGTACATTTGGCAGGTAGCCAGTATGAGTACATTACCTGCAATGCAAGCAAAACAAATGCATTGGTAGTGAGTGGATGAAGAGAGAACAGAGGGAAAACCAAGGGGAGGGAGGCAAAATGAGACTCAGCAGGTGAGTGGAGAAATTTGGCAAAAAGGTGGCCTACCCAGGGGAACAGGGACAAGAGGAATTTGCTAGGAGCCAACTTTTGAGGCAGGATTTGAAACTACAGTGTGTGTGTCAGTGGAGTGGAGTGCAGGTGGCAGTTGGTAGCACAGAGCAGGGGCTGCTGCTGGCAAAGCTCTGCCACCCATATTTGTGTGTACCCTAGGAACTGCCAGAGTGGGGCTGCTATTTGAGTGGAGGCAGCAGTGGGGAGTTTGGGTCTTGAGGAGATCCGCAAGGAGGATTTCTGACCAGTACAGATAACAGTATCTGTCAGACAGCAGAGGGTGAGGTCAAAGTGACCTGGCAGTTGGAGCCATCCAAGGGAGTTGTAGAGGATGCAGTGGTGGGTAGAAAAAGGGGCCTGTAAGGCAAAACGACAGGCATTGTTGTAGGCAGCGGAGATCTTAGCTATAGTGGTTACAGATGCCCTGGAGTAGATAGTGGAGTAATAGTCTAGTATTGAGAGTAAATTTCCCTGGACAATGGCTAGACTGGCCTCCGAGGTAAGGAATTGCCAGAATCTATAGGCTGTGCCCAGTTTTTGATGGAATCTGCGAACTTGGGAATTGACGTGCTTGGAGAAGGTGAGGGAGGGGTCAAGTAAGACTTCTAAGTGTTTAAAAGTGTTGACATCCTCCAGGACTAGTCCATCAGGGGAGAGAATGTTTAGGTGGCAGTGAGTCCTGGATTTGGCAAGGAAGGGCTTTGATCCAACCACATAGATTTTTTTTTTTTTTGGCATTTAACAAGAGGAGATTTTTTGTGAACCAGTTGTGGGCCACAGTGTAGTTTTGAGTGAGAGCTGTGGAAATGCTGGCAGTGGGTTTGTTACTGTAGAAGAGTACGAGGTCATCAGCACAGAGCAGAGAGTGGCAGCTGAGACTGTCTGAAGGAAGGGAGTTTATAACTAAGGAGAATAGAAGGGGGCCCAGAATGGAGCCCTGGGAGACCCCTATGGAGAAGGGCAGGGTAGAGGAGCAGGTCTGACCAAAACACACACATTGGGATTGGTTTGTGAGGTAGCTCCCAAACTAGTCTGTTACCTCCTGAGAACATCCTAGGCAGCTTAGCTTAGAGAGGAGGAGGGCATGGTTGACAATGTTGAAAGCCCTGGAGAGGTCAACGAAAACAGCACTGGTGGCATTACCAGTATCCTTGTTCATGAGGATATGGTCAGTCAGAAGTGCTAGAGCAGTAGCAGTGGAATGGTTTTTATGGAAACCACATTGCTGGCTACACAGGAGGTTGTATTTGCTGATGTGTTCGGCAAGTTGAGTGTGGATCACTTTCTCAAACAATTTGCTAAGGTGGGGGAGGATGGAGATCGGTCAGTAGTTGTCAGAGGATTGAAGGTCACCGACTTTGAAGATGGGGATCACCGTAGCTGTCTTCCAGGGGTTGGGCATGGAGGAGGTGGAGAGGGCAAGGTTAAAAACAAAGGTGAGTGGTTTGGCTAAAGCTAGTGAGATCAGCCTGAGGAAGACTGGTGATAGGCCATTGGCTCAAGCAGAGCCTTGATTGGGTAGGCTTTTGAGGAGCTTGGTGGTATCAGTGCAAGACAGTGCTTTGAAGTAAAAAGGTGGATTGGAGGGTGGGTGGTAGAGCTCGTAGAGCATGACAGTGGATTAAGATAGTGGTCCGAGCTGTTTGGTTTGCCGCTAGGGAGTTTATTTAGGTAGATGGATAGGTCGGTGAACGTGCTATTTAATGTCCTGGTTACTTCCATGGGATCCAAAATCAGGCCATCCGTGGAGTTTAGATGTAGGGCAGTCTTGCTGGGGGGGGTTAGAAGGGAGCCAATTGATTTCCAAAATTTCTTGGGGTCACCAAGGTTAGCCTTTAGTTTGTTACAGAAATTAGTTTGTTTCAGTGATTTGGCCAGGAGCTTACATTGGATTCTCCGATGCCTGTAGGCCTCCCAGTGGACTAGGAAGGGGGATGCTTTGTAGGTGGACCAAGTGTAATCCCTATCCTTCATGTGGGCTAGGAGATCTCTGGAGACCCAGCACGAGCAGCTGCCTCTGACCCATCTAGTGGTAAGAGGAAAGAAACAGTCCTGTATAGTCAGCAGGTTCTGAGTAAGAAGGGTAACTGCTGGGGTCACATCAGTAAGTGAGTAGAGAATTTTCAACTGAGATTGTCCAGAGGTAAAAGTTGCCAGCTGGAGGGATTGAAACTGTTGGGTGGACAGGACTTGGGGATTACAGCCTTCAGACCTTCAGTAAAGTACTGGTATAGAACATCAGTGGACAAAGTGGTACTGTACAGGGAATAGATTAGTCCACTGCTGATAATGGGGAGGGGTTGAGAAGGCTGTATATAGTGTTCCAGAATTTGAATGAGTATGAACCATTGCACAAGAGCTTGCCCTGGGAGTAAGGTGCTTTGGCCTTTCTTGTGTGCTTGGTACAGAGGTAGCAATAGAGGTGAGGGCCTGCCTGTCCAATGGTAGTCTGATGTATTTAAGCCTGCCCCATGTCACATCTTTGCACTGAAGGTATTCAGTTATATAAGGAGAGATGCAAGACAGGTGGTGACCATGGTCTCTGGTCCTTTTGACTGGAGTGTGTTTCTCACAAATTGCTGTAAAGGTGACTATGAAATAAGTTAAAACCTTTTACTGCACCTCAGGGATGCAAGAAAATTTACTGAAGAGACAAAATTACTCATACACTTTTTCTTTTTTATGCTTCATTTTTATGGCTATGAAATAAGCTGGAGCCTCTTCATGGTCTTGGGCTTTCAGGGTGTGAGCTTAGTTTTAGAATTTGTAACTTTTCCCTGTGCTACTCACAGTTTCCAGAGAAGTGGAAATCCACACTGGTCACATCAGTTTTCAAAAGTGGAGGCCACATTAGCCTTGTCAATTACAGACCCATTTCTATTTTCTCCCCCCTGTCCAAGGCCCTCAAGAGAACAGTCTCTGACCAACTTGTTGCATACCTTGAACAATACAGTGTGTACAGCAGCATAGCTCTGGAAGCTCCACAGAACCAACTCAGTCCTGTAGGAATACACCAGTTATGTTCATGAGGCTTTTGACAATGATGACCTAGTAGGAGCTATATATATTGACCTTACTAAAGCCTTCAATGTGGTCAGTCATATGCACCTACTTAACAAACTCCTTGGCCTGGGTTTGTCACATAACACAGTTGACTGGTTCCACAGCTATCTTACCAATCTCTCCCAGTAGGTGAGGATTGATAAATTTTCATCTGACAATAGGGTAGTATGTATTGGTCTCCCCCTGGGATCCATCTTAGGCCCACTCCTATTTGGTCTCTTAATAAATCACCTGCCCAATGTTTGTCAGACAGCCAACGTACTCCTCTATGCCCATGACGCAGATGATGCAGTCATCTATTTCAAAAGCCTTGACCTTGGCAATCTTACTACACCACTCCAAAGTAACTTTAGTTCACTTGAAAGCTGATTCTCCAGCAATAAACTATTTCTGTTACAAAAGGAAAACCCAAAGACCATGCTCTTCTCTAGTGTCCAACAGGAGAAAGAAGAACATCTACCCTTTGTCTCCAAAATGTCCAAGGACAAAACTTTGAACAGATGGAGACCTTCAAATACCTTGGAGTACCTTTGGATGACACCTTATCTGTTGCACCTCATGTTGACAAGCTGGTGACTGCAGTTAACAGAAGACTGGGTGTCCTGCACCGTAAGCAGAACAATCACACTGGGGATGCTATACACCTTACTGAGGCTGGCTCATTTCTGTCACTTGTAGATTTTGGGCTCCCTGTCTATGCAGTTGCCTGTGACATGGTGCTAAACAGAGTAAAGCTAATCTGTAATAAAGCACGTTGTTTTTTTCTTAGTGCAGATAACCACACTAATAGTTGTACCCTTTATGCACTCACTAGCTAGCTACCTTTATCCAGCAGAACAAAGCACCTGACCTGTTTGCTAGCTAAAAAGGTGCTCTCAGGCCTAACATCTCCTGCTTTATCAAATTGCTTCCACACCATCTCCAACCAGTACAATACCAGGAACATGGCCAGGAATGGCCTTAAGGCTTCATTCAAGCATTCTCAACCGTGCAAGCAATAATTTGTGGTCAGGGCTGCTAACTGGTTAAATGAATTGTCTCATGCACTGCTGAATCTCCCCAAGTTTTATCAGTTTAAGAGATCTTGCTGTCTGCCTTTGCAGTCCAATACAATTGTAACCATTAAACAGTTTTGTTCGGTTTCTCTCTGTATGTATCCTGTTACTTTTTATATAATAATCTATATGGATTTTTCTCAAAATTGTATGTAATTGTTCTGCCTTAAGATCTTTGAGTCTGACTTGACTACATTTCCTTTGGAACTGCTTATTGTACCTGTAATGATTTTTGTGATTATGTAGTTGACGTGGAACCTTTGTAAATGAGCATTTGTGTCAAAGGTAATCTCCAAAGCTTTCAATAAATAAATAAATCAGTAACCAATAAAATAAATAAATACAAATTTCCAAAAAAGGTGTCTGTAGCCAGGATTCTGCTGCTATTTTGCCCACAATGTGTTGTAGCTGAGTAGACATGCTTAATTCTAAATGGAAAATTTGATGTTAATGCTGCATTGTATGGTTTCTTTTTTATTAGGTATCTTTTATTATATATTATTGTAAAACTGTTGTGAACTGGACACTTTCTGTAGTCATGGGATCCCATTGAAAATGAGCTTTGGCTGAATTGGGTTATCCTTTGCTGGAAAATATTTTTCAGAATAAAACTTTTACTACTACTACCACTACAGGATTCTCTGTGGGTGAGATACCAGCACCCAGTCTATTGTACTGTGATTGGAAGTCCTAGTTTTAATACATGTGTGGGAGGAGATCATCTAGCTCAAGTTCAGGGATTTGATTTTGGAATATAGATTGGAAGCAGAGGAAAGACCAGTACCAACAATCAAGATGATGTTGAAGTCATCAAGTATGATATGTTCCTGACTGGATAGGGGGTCCAGCACCTTTTTTATTATACCTGTGACTGCATATGGAGGGTTCTCAGGTGAGCAGCAGGCACCTGTGATTACAATTGGGAGGGAGTACAATCAGGAAAAAGACCCCACAGATGAACCCATGGGATTTAGAAATGTCTTTTTGTAGGGGTGATATTGAAATTGCAGTGGTAGGCAGAGTACATATAAAGATCTGACCTCCTCATTTGGAGCGGTCTTGCTATGATAAAGGTAGCCTAGAATGTTGATGTCTGTGGAGGCAATTCAGAGAGGAAGTCAGGTTCCAGTTAATGAGAAAGTCTGGATGCTTAGGGTTACCTAAGTTTTTACTAGATCAGATTTGGAGCTGAGGCCCTTGATGCTTGTGTGTAAAATTTTGAGGCCCTCAGATAATGGGAGAGAACCACTATTAGAATTGTGAAGGGTGCTGGAGCTGATCTCCACGTCTCCTTCCAGTAGTAGCAGTAGTAGGAGGAGAAATTAACTGCCTTGGGGGGCTTTCTTGTGGGAGTGCCAGCATGAATGGACCATGTTAGAGTGTGGGTCTTCAGCCTTAGTAGTGCCACAGGTATGTGCCAGTTTTGTGAAATCATAACTGGGTGTATGTCCAACTAGTATGAACTTGGGGTGGACTTGATGGTGACATGAAGTGGGATGTTTGGGATAAGGGTGGAGGGCATAAGCACTAGCATTTTGGTACAGGAAGCCTTGCCCAGGTGGGTGTAACAGTGAAGCAAGAGCTGTGTGGCTGATTGAGGATCACCCAATTGGGAGGAAGGGGATGCAGAAAGATCCTACATTCCTAGTGTATGGGAGAGGTAAAGTGTGCTTTATTTGGGTGACAAGAGTTCCAGACTTAGAAAAGGGGAGTACAGGCTTTTCCCATGGAGGGAGGGAGGGATGTTTAGGTTCTGATCTAGGTTGATAGACTCAGAATAAGCTAAGGAACCAGAATGCAGCTAGCAGTAATACCACTCAGTTGAGGGGGTGAGAGTCTCACTCTGTCAGACCTACAGTATATGGACTCAGCACATGCAGAGTACCCTGAGGGGAGTTCAGCAGTACTTTACATTAAGAACTATAATGAGATAATCCTAGCCCTGGATCAAAGAGGGAAATGGGGCTCAGAATGAACAGAGTACCCAGTTGGGGATTAGCAGCAGGGCCTTAGAATACACAGTGTTCCTGACAGGAACTCTTAGGCCTAGTTTATTGTAGTAGAAGGGTGGAATAGTAACAGGAACAAAAAATAACATCACTACTACCAATTATATTGATCATTAACCAAGGTATTTTTAGTAACCAGACAGTTTGAAGTGCAGCATCTAGTGGACTAGAATATTCACTTCACCCAGATAGGGTGCAGCAAGGAAAGTTACAATAGTAGTTGACCTAATAGAGGGCTAGACATTCACTTCAGACAAAGTGGCAGTAACTAGGAACAGAGAGGTACCAAATAGCTATAGTGTGAGATGAGGAATGCGTACCTTTACACCTTGTGACTAGCAGCGAGATCACAAATGTCTCTCCAAACTGTTAAAATACACTATAGAACCTCAACTCCATCAGAAAGCATCATGGGTATGCACATCAAAGTGCCTAGAGGGTGTAATAGGCTAATTAGAAAATGTCTCAACCAGTACTGCAGTCTGCTGAATACGCCACTATGCAGATCAGTTTGGAGGAAGAGCATAAATAGAACCCATACAGAACACAAACTGAATAATTTCCTGTGTTCAGTTTTCATAAAAAAATCTCACATGTAACTGTAATCACTAAAGTTAGTCTCACACCCAACACAAGGAATCTTGGTACTGATTGTTAGTCTCTGTGTGAAAAGTAGACTCACAAACGTCACCAATACAAAAAAAAACTTTCGAAATAGGCTTTTATCTCTGTTTTATCTAAACCCAAAAGCAAGAAATTGTAGCCATGTGTTTCATCCTGTCAGGACTTAGCAGTGATGTTCTGTGCAATAACTTCCTCAAAGAATCATCCAGTCCAATAAAGACCATATTTGACAACCAGTACATTTGGATGTGGCATACAAGAGCATCAGTATACTAGAGTGAGCACAAAGCATCATGGTTATACAAATAAATTCATGCATGGGGGAGGGATAGGCTGAATAGGACATGACCCAATGGGTACTACATTTTTTTATTTATTTATTTAGGGATTCAGATCATACCATTGAGCTCAGAGCTCTTTTACAAACGTTCCATGTCAAACAGTGACAATGACAACAATAACAGTTTATATACAATAGTCGAATAGTAGGTAGCTAGTATACAATGAGGTTACAATGTCATTCATAGTACCAATGGTGATAGTACAGCATCAAGAGCATTTGACTAGGGTAAAGGACAGTGTTTATATGTAGTAAAGGAGATAAAGAGGTGTGACACTTAGTGTGAGAGTCCGAGGAGGAGTCAAGGTGAGAGGAAGGGGAGACTGAGGGGGAGAGTGGGCGGACAAAAGAAGTGGTTTTGTCTAGGAGGCTGGGAGGTAGTGGTAGTAGGTTGGTTTTAAGGTTGATCCAGTGGGGCAAAAGGCACAGGGAAGAGAAGAAGACATAGGGGTAGGGCAAGGGGGAAGAGTGGGGGTAAAAGGAAGGGGAGGAAGAGTGTGGGTGAGTGGGCATTATGGTTGTTAGAGTCCTAGTGGCAGTCACAAACTGTCCTAGTAAGAAGGTGTTGCCTTAGGCCATTTTTGAATTATGAGATGCATTGGGAGTTTAGAATGTGCACTGGGATTTCATTGAGCCATTGGGGGGGCCCTATAGCTGAAAGCACACTGTTCCTGTACAGTTTGAAGGAAAGGTGTTGATAAGGCCCCCCTCCTCCTGCCTCTGGTGGTATAGCTGGTAGCACTTGGTGTTAGGAGGCTAGCAATGCATGGGGGGGTTACCCATTAGCTCCTTTTTCCAAGGAGACATGTTTGGAACATAATCCTGTTCTTTAGTGGCAGCCAATTGGTCTCCTCGTATAAGGAGCAGGTGTGGGTGTTTTGATCTGCAGCCATTGTGAGCCTACATGCCTTGTTGACGGCAATGTGAATCTTTTTTAGTACAGTGTCTGTTACTGCACCGTAGACCACCAATACATAGTGAATGGTAGAAAGGATGGAGCTGGAGACTGAGAGACGGAGGGTCTCTGGAGTGAAATACTTTTTATGCCTATAGAGTACACCCAGCTTGGTGTTCACTGCCTTTACCACTGTGTCGATTTGTTGGGTGAAGGTAAAGGAGTCATCAATGGTGACCCTCAGCTACTTGAAGGAGTGAACTTGTTCTAGCGGCTCACTGACTTTATTGGAGATGGTGATAGGAGGGAGCTTTTTTTTGTACTGTGGACTGGCTGTGAGCATCATCTTAGTCTTTTTGTAGTTTAATAGAAGTTTATGGCTACAGAACCAGTCTTCCAACTTGTAGAAGGATGCCTGCAGCTCAGAGTGGAGGGTGACTATTGATGAACTGCTGGTGAGAAGTACAGCGTCGTCTGCGTAAAGTATCAGTTTAGTATCACAGGCTTCAGGAAGATTATTTAGGAAGAGGCTGAATAGTAGTGGCCCCAGTATTGACCCCTGTGGGACTCCTAAAGATACCTCATTGGAGCTAGATACTGTGTGCCCAATTTTTACACTTGGCTTCTGTGTGTTAGGTAGTCCTTGAACCAGCAGACAGCAATGGTTGCAACCCCCAGTTTCTGTAGCTGAGTCAGGAGGAGAGAGTGAGTAACAGTGTTGAAGGCTTTGGTGAGGTCTATGAATACTGACCCCACCAGTTTTCCTTTGTCTAGTGCCTTGTGCGAGTAATCAGTGTAGTTCAGCAAGGCAGTGGAGGTACTATGATTCTGTCTGAAGCCATGTTGGTTGGGACATAACAGGTTGTATCTGTTGAGGTAATCTGTGAGTTGGGTGGCCACAATCTTTTCCAGGGCTTTAGATAAGGGAGAGAGGATGGATAGTGGCCTATAATTGGCAGTGCATGTCATATTACAATTCTTGTACACTGGCATCACAAGAGCCTGTTTCCAGATCCTGGGGAATTGTGCAAGAGCCAGGGATTTGTTAAATAGTTTTGTAACTGGCATGATGATGACATCCAGTGTTAGGGATAGGAGCTTTATATTGACTCCATCACTCCCCATTCTGGTCTTGCCTAGTATTTTTTCTATGTGTTTGTATGTCTCCTTCACTCACACTTTTTTGAAGTAGAAGACAGGGATTGAGCCCCCTTGAGGCATGCAGTTTGTTTGTTCCTCAGCAGCGTGCAGGTAGTCAGGGGATAACACTCCAGTCTGGTCAGTAAATGCTGTGTTGAGAGATTCCGCGATGTGCCGAGGGTCAGTAATCGTGGCGTTGTTGGTGTTGAGTGAGCGGGGATAGTTTTCTCATCCTTCCCAAGAAGGTTTTTGATGTTCTCCCAAAAACTCTTCCCTTTGCCCCAAGTTTTATTAAGCTGCTCCTTGTGGAAGTTGGCCTTTGTTTGGCGGATGACGTTGGTGCAGTGGTTTCTTGCAGCTCTATAGCATTGGAAGTTGTGTTTGCTATGAGAGGACCTGACTTTTTCCCAGAGGTTGTTCCTTTCCTTCATCTGGGTGAGGAGATCTCCTTTGATCCAGCCATTAACTTGACCCCAGATTTTTCTTTTCCTTAGTGGTGAAAAGATAGCAGAAATGTTGAAGCCCTCTATAAAGAAACTTAGGGCCTGGTCAGTATTAGGAACATGATCGATGGGCTGTTTCCTAGTTAATCTATATTCTGCTGACAATGCCACTACACAGTCTAGTTTGGAAGAACTGTATGCAGGATACATTAGCAATATGAGACAAATAATTTCCAATTTGTTTCATTTCTGATAATCACTCCAATTCACACACACACAAATCCTCAAACTTTGCATACAGCATCATGGGTAACATGCAAATTCATTGTGTGTGTGTGTGTGTGTGTGTGTGTATGTGTGTATGTATGTGTGTTGAGTAGACTAACAAGGAAACAGCCCAGAATGTACTATATTCTGCTCACTATGCTATAACACAGTTTTGATGAAGAACAGAATGTAGGATGTATAAATAATATAAGGAGATTGTTCACAATCAGTTTAAGTTTCTGTAAATCTCTGCACAACACAAATACACTCTCTGAAGCCCCAAACCTATCATAGAGCTTCATGGATATGTAAATTAATGTGTGGAGCATAGAGTGACAACATTTACCAAAACAACATCACCATTTGAACAGGCTTTAACTTCTGTTTCACTTTAAGCAAAAAGCAGAAATCTCCACCAGTGTCATTCATGGCTGGCAGTATAGCCTATAGGTTAGAGTAACAAGCTATGAAAGTAAGTAAGTCAGTAAAGATTTAATTAGTTAAGTGCCCAATCCCAGATAGATTCCCTGGGTGCTGTACAAGTGGATGGAAAACATACAGCAAGAAATTACATAAAAACATAAAATAAACAGGTTAAAATCAATATAAATAAAATATTGCAGCAGTATACTAATTATAGGTCTAAAAAAGCCTTCTTGAAAAGATGTGCCTTTGGGCACCACTTGAATGCCTCCATTGATAGGGTCTCCCTTAAAGACTTCGATAATGAGTTCTATAACACCGGCCTGCCAACTCAAATGACTGGTCTCCAGTTGACTTTGGTGGGCCCTAGGAACCCCTAGAAGGCCCTCGGTAGAGGAATGGAGTGAGTGTCCAGGATGGGCAGTAGTCAGGAGGTCATTCAGGTACCCAGGGCTTGATCCATGAAGGGTCTTATAGGTGAGCAAACCCACCTTGAAGGCAGTTCTCCACCTAAGCAGCAGACAGTGCAGCCTGCATAGAACTGGGGTAACATGACAGAACCTTGAGGGGCCCATCAGTAACCTGACCACCGTGTTCTGCATCAGCTGCAGTCACCGGAGAATACCTCCAGTGGCCCCAAGATATAGAGCATTGCAGTAGTTGAGGCACAATGTCATAAATGCATGTACCAGTGATGGCAGGTCATCAGGCGGAATCAAGGCGTTGATCTGGGTGACATTCCTCAAGTGGTAGAAACCACTCCTGATGACAAATGACACCTGAGTCTCAAATGTCAAACTGTTATCGAGGATGTAGCACAGATTTTTTCACTTTGGTGGATGCTACCAAGGGACAATCAATCAATCAATCAATCAATCCTTTATTTAAGAAACACTGTTCCAGAAGACCATAGTGTTGTACATAAGTTCAACAACAACAATCAACAAAAACATATTACATAAAAACATATCAATAAAACAAAAAAAAACAGCTGGACTTTAAATATCAGAGCTTCAAATAGTTTAAAACTTTAAATAAGAAATGCTGAGTCAAATAAATAGGTTTTTAAGGCAGATTTAAAGGCCTCGACTGATGGGCACTCTCTAACCTGATAAGGTAGACAGTTTCACAGGGCTGGGGCTACATAAGCAAATGATCTGGCTCCCAAAGTTGCCAAATGGACCTTGGAAATCTCTAGCAATGGCTCATTGGTGGAGCGGAGAGGACAAAGGGGGACAGTAGGAATGAAGGAGATCTTGCAGGTACCACGGTTGCTGTCCATGTAGGGCCTTATAGGTCAGTAATCAGACCTTGAAGGTGATCCTCCACTGCACCCACAGCCAGTGTGAGCTGTGGAACACAGGTGTGACATGACAAGATCTCAGTAAGCCAGTCAACAACTTGGCAGCCACGTTCTGCACCAGCTGCAGGCAGTGAAGGTCCACCTCCGGAAGCCCTAGTTATAGGGCATTGTAGTAATTAAGGCATGAGGTCACAAAGACGCGGACCAGTGTCAGGAGATCATCAGATGGAACCAGGAGTTTTATCCAGGCAATATTCCTCAGATAAAATGAGGTCTTGACAAAGGCCGACACCTGAAACTTAAGTGTCAGCTTGCAATCAAGCATAACACCCAGATTCCACACCCGATCACTAGCTGATTGCCTCCAAGCCAAAGCCCGGATGGCTGCCCAGCCGATAACCTCTATACCCAATGACCTGGGTCTACAACCAACACTTCAGTCTTATATCATAGAAAGTAGGCTGCACCTGGGAAATGGCGGTGCCTGGCCAAAAACAGTTAGAGTAAACAGTAACTCAGGATGCTGGCACTCGCCTCACCTCTTGTTCAATAACTCAATCTGTGGCACATATCAAATAGCAGAGGACAGCATACTTGATTCTCGAAAATGCTTGTTGCATGAAACGCGTCAGGGAACATGGACCACCTGACCAAGAGGAAGGGGATCGAGGATATGAGCAAGCAAACACTTTAAAATGCTTTAAGAAATTCCTTGTCTTGTGTGTACACTTTAAAATAAAATTAAGCACCTTATGGAATCAGGTATGATCTCTGCTTTTTGATATGTGCTATAGACTGAGTTTTTGAACAGGAGGCGAGGCGAGTGCCAGCATTCTGAGTTACCGTTTACACCTCAGTCTTGTCCGAATTCAGCCTAAGCCAGTTGACACTTATCCAGTCCAGACTCTCAGAGAGCAGTTGTTAAAGACTCAACCCATACTGCCTAATAATGTCTCCCAATGGCAGCATATATGCTGCGAGCGAACAACATGGGGGAGAGCACGGAGCCCTGCGGCAATCCACATGGCAGAGGGGAGGGGCCGAGGAAAACACCCCCAATTCCACTCTCTGTGTCCTGTCTGTGAGGAAAGAATGAAACCATCTGAGGACTGTACCAGACAGGCCACAGAGTAGCCGCAGATGCTCCAGCAACACCCCGTGGTCCACGGTGTCAAATTCTGCAGAAAGATCAAGGAGAACCAAGATGGAACAATTCCTCTGATCTTTCACTGTCAGGAGATCATTAAATACCAAAACCAATGCAGTCTCAGTGCTATGCCTCTTCCTGAAACCAGATTGGAGGGGATCGTAGATATCGTGGGTGGACAGATGCTTCTTCAGCTGCAACGCGACTGTCTTCTCAATAACCTTGACCACAAAGGGCAGGTTAGAGACAGGCCTGTAGTTTGCAAGATAGTCAGGGTCAAGAGAAGGTTTCTTCAGGAGGGGGTGAACCACTGTCTCCTTCAGGGTGTCCAGGAAAACCCCACTCTCTAATGAACATCTAACTATCTCAGCAAGGACTGGTCAAATTACCTCCATGCACCCCACTAGGAGGCGTGTTGGACCAGGGTCCAAACTACAGTAAGTCTGTTGCAAACCCTGGATCATCTTCATGATGTCCTCGATCACCAACTGGCTAAAGTCTGACCAGACAAACAGGGTGCTTGTAATTGCACACTGATCTCTGCTCTGCCCATTTGATTGAGATGTGTAGATCTCAGACCTAATGGTGCCCAACTTATCCTTGAAAAATCGAGCTAACTGCTCACACTTCTTCTGTGAAAAGGCCCCCGATTCTGGAGACAGGCTAGATTGCACAGTCTGTCCACAGTCCAGAAGAGCTGGGCCAGTCGATTTCACACTGCTGCAATCTCCCTAGACAGGAACTCTACCTTCTTATGGGAGACCACAGATTGACAGTCCTTATAATGTGACATCAATCTAAGTTTGTCATCGCTCAGGCCCAATTTCCACCAGTGACGCTCCAACCTTCTCCCCACTCTCCTCAACTCCCTCAAGGTCCCATCAAATAAAAGGACCGAGGGCAAGGGATGAGAAGCAAACCCAGACAGGAGCTATGGAGTCCAGAGGAGACCCCACCACCTTATTATAGGTCAGTAGAAGATTCTGTGGGTCCATGCTAACACTCAAACTCCCTGATAGATCTAGAGCCACCATAAGACCATCAGGGATCAAACCCTGCAAAAAGCGGTACCGGACAATCTCCGCAGGGGCTGGTTTATTTAGAGGCATGAAACTGAGCTCTATAGTGTGGTGATTGGACCACCCAATGGTTTTCATGACCATGTCAGAGATCTACATCCCCAGCAGATGCACTTAGTCCAACGAATGACCTTGTATGTGGGTCACAGAGGTAATCACCTGTGTAAAGCACAACTAAACTATTAGTTGGAGGAAGTCTTGACCAAAATGCAAGAGTTCATCATTGGCCCAGGCATTGAGGTCCCCCAGTACCAATCACCTAGGGGACTTCAACATCATCTTGACGATGAAGTCCATGACTTCCTGCAGGAAATTCGTCTCGCCCCCGGGTGGACAGTAGATAAGAAATATCCTACAGGCCACAACTGTGCTCATAATACATTTAAAGGATCTAGTGACCCCATCTGGAACATCTACAAGGCCCAGTTCCATCTTAAAGCAAATGGCTGCCCCCCCAGCCCCTATGATCCATCCTTAGGTAGTGTATCAACAAGCACCTGGCTGGAACCATTGACTCCAAAATGGGACCAGCATTCTCATCCAGCCAGGTTTCAGTGATGCATACCAGGTCAGATGACCCAACGAGATTAGCAACTACTGCTGTCTTGTTGCTAATTGACCTGGCATTGCATAACCCCACCCGGGTTGGATGAGCAGTCGAGGTTAACTGCTCTAACTGCCCACACAATGCGGAGCCCTTGGGTATTGGCACCAGGCAGTGTGGACCCCTTTCCTGGGTCCATTTCACCCCAGAGCATCTCCTTGACCCCATGACCCCAATTCATACACCCCTGCTCCACTCCCCACTTGGCCCCCTCCCCTCCAATGCCCCCTCTCTATACACAAGGTGTTGCAACACCCATAAAACTCCACTGGTAGTGGGGGGGGATCAAAGGAGCATAGGGCCAGAAGCTCGGTGGAAGAGAAGTACCCACCCACAGAATCCCTCTGCCCAAACATTCTGCCATTCTTACTAACCAGCAGCTATAGGTTAAAATATCAATCACACACTCACTCATTTAGTCAACCATATACACTATCACTATTCCACTTTCCCAAAAACCACAATTTAACCCCCACTATAATATCACTATAAGCCAGTAACACACTCATTCATGAACCCATATACTCTACTCTCACATGTCTTAAAAGTACCCCTATAACCAAACCCCAAAACACAACTCAACAAAAAATACTATCTACATAAACTACTGTCTGTCCTAGTTTAGCACAATATCAGAAACAGCAGCAGCACCACTAAACCTAGTGAGACGTAAGCAGTATTATCAATCAGTTGCTGTCCTGTGTGATGACACTGTCCAATGTCTTCACAGTGTTCAGTATTTTCCAGATGTCAAAAGAAGCTTGCCACAGCTTCCTAAATATTTTAAAGTGAAAAGGGGAGCTCTCATAGTCTCCTTCCCCAGAACGATTAACTATGAAATACAGCACTCTCACTGCTGCATTTTCCATACACTAGAATGCAAAATGGAATCGGATAGAGGTCTTCTCACCACTGATTCCTTAAATAATCAAAGGTTTTATGGTACTAGCTAGATTCTGAATGTACTTGCAGTATGCAAGTTTCCACATCTCATGTCCATTCCTCTGCTGAGAAATCCAGGAGATCTTCACTGGCAGATTATAATTCCTCCAGAGCCCAATGTAAATGACCAAAACACTGAGAAAATCGGATCCAAAATGAAGACAGGTCCGATTTTAAGAGTGATAACTCCAGGCCCAACCCGACCTCAGAATAGGTACCCAAACCCAATCATTCCCCCCACCTAGTACTCCAGGGTACACCTGATCACACCAGGCAACCCTTGGACACCACAGGATGAACCCATAAAATAGTTGACCATCCAGTCGTCTCTTCCCAGTCACCCCAGGTGGAAATACCCAGACCTGGGAACCACCTCAGCCAAGTCTACCAGCTCACTCAGTCAACCAAAAGGCAAACAGATCCTTCTCTGCAGGTCAGTTGTCTGCTCCCCACCAACAAGAAGCACAACCTGTCGGCTCTCAGTTCGGTCGCTCCAGACTACAGTGCAAACTCCACTTCACCATCACATCTACATACTCCAACACACTCCCTCATTAGCAATTAGTGCCATTAGATCAAATCCACATGATAGTCTGCTCGAACCATCCACCGTTCCTCCAGACCCCAGTTATTTCAAGGGACAGGGACTGCAATCTGCTCCAATGCCTCAGTTTGCTAATGAATCCTGAATGCAAATCCCAAAGACGTTGTCTGAAATTTACAACCTACAGACGGTGACCTGATATCACAAATATTGGTGTCCAGCACTAAACAAATGGCAAAACACTGCAACTAGGAAGGTGAGCGTACTTGCGGTAAACAATCAGTTGGGTCACAATAGACATGATAAACTCAAATAACAATAAAATAAAATATGCACAGTAGATAAATACAATAAAATAACGTTGACTAAAACTCCTGAGCTGCTGCACTCGATGGCTAGCCCAAGAAATAAACCTGTTCCTGACCCAGCAGCATCCACATCCCACTGATGACCAGTTTCAGTCACTAGCAGCTCCATCTTTTCAGGATTGAATCTCAGCCAGCTAGAAGACATCCAATCCTGGATCTCGTCCAGACATTTGTTTAACACTTATACAGTGCTATCAGTCCCAATAGCAAATAACATGTACAGCTGGGTTATCATCTTCATAGCAGAGAAATCCCAGACTGTACCATCTAATAATCTCACTCGAGGGAAGCATGAAGACTGCAAACAATGCAGTCAACAGGATTGAGCCATGGGGAACTCTACAAGGCAGGGGTTTTGGGCAGGATGAGAAATTTCCTATCACCACCCTCTGTGCCCTGCCTGTCAAAAAGGACTTAAACCAGCTGATGATGGTACTGGTGAGTTCACAGAGCTCCCTTGGGTGATCCAGCAGCACTGCTTGGTCTACAGTGACAAATACTGAGGAGAGATTGAGAAGAATGCTGAGGAGAGATTGAGAAGAATGAGGAATAACCACTCTCTACTATCTCTCACCCTAAGATCATTTAGCACAATGTCTTTATAAGCGACATTGCAGAGGGACTGGAAGGAAAAGTATGTCTCTTTGCAGATGACACAAAGATCTGCAACAGAGTTGATGCACAAGGTGGAGTGGAAAGGATGAGAAGGGACTTGGCAAGGTTAGAGGAATGGTCAAATGTATGGCAGCTTAGATTCAATGCTAAGAAGTGCAAGGTAATGCACCTGGGAAACAAAAACCCAGGGGAAGAGTACACAATGGGTGAGATACTAACAACAACAAAATGGAAAGGGACCTGGGGTAGTCATATCAGATGACCTAAAGGTGGGCAAGCAATGTGAGAGGCAGCAAGGAGGGCTATGGGATACTGGGATGCATAAGGAGGCATCACCAGCAGAAAACAAGAAGTTGTTATCCCTCTGTACAGACAGCTGGTGAGACCACATCTGAGTACTCGTGCAGTTCTGGAGACCCAATCTCTGCAAAGACATAGACAGGATGGAAGCTGTCCAGAGGAGGACAACTAAAATGGTGCAGGGCCTGCACCGGAAGACATATGAAGTGAGACTTAAGGAGCTAATATGTATAGCCTCGAGGAAATGAGGGAGAGGGGGACATGATAGAAACTTTCAAGTACCTCAAGGGAATCAACAAAGTCCAAGAGGGTAGCATCTTTCAAAAAAGAGGTGCAAGAACAATCGGGCATACAATTTGAAGATAGAAGGGGGCGTGTCAGAGGTAATTTGCTGGCGATTTTTCACAGAGAGGTCAGGATGTATGGAACAGCCTTCCAGAGGAGGCTGTGAGTAAAAAACAGTGGTGGAATTCAAGCATGCATGGGACAGTCATAAGGCAATTCTAGGGGGTGGGAAGAAGGAAGAAGTAGGCTGCTGGTTAACTAGGATCTGCAGCTTATCCATCAGGTAGAAAAATGGGCAGACTGGGTGGGCCAAGCGGTCCTTAACTGCCATCAAATTCTATGTTTCTATGTTTCTATGTTTCTATGTTTCACTCGGACTAACACCGTTTTGATCCTTTGTCTTGACTGAAACCCTGACTGGAAGGGCTCATAGATGTCATAGGCTGCAAGGTGTGCCTCGAGCTGCAGAGCCACCACTTTCTCAATAATCTTACCCAGGAATGGAAGGTTAGATATAGGTCTAAAATTTGCGAAGATGTCAAGGTTGAGAGATGGTTTCTTAAGGAGGGGGTCTCATCAGCACCTCTTTTAGAACATCAGGAAAACAACCCTCTGAAACCAAGCAATGGGCAATCTCAGCAAACCCTGTACTGAAACATAGAAACACAGAATTTGTAGGCAGATAAGGACCACTTGGCCCTCCTAGTCTGCCCATTTCCTACCTAATGGATAAGCTGCAGATCCTAGTTAACCAACAGCCTACTTCCTCCTACCCCCCCACTAGAATTGCCTTATGTCTGTCCCATGCATTCTTAAATTCCCCCACTTTTTTTGACTCTACGACCTCCTCATTAAGGCCATGCATCTACAACCCTCTCTGTGAAGAAATACTTCCTCATATTACCTCTGAGCCATCCCCCCTCTATCTTCAGATTGTGTCCCCTTGTTCTTGCACATCTCTTTTTCTGAAAGATGCTACCCTCTTGAACTTTGTTGATTCCCTTGAGGTATTTGAAAGTTTCTATCATGTCCCCCTGTCCCTCTTTTCCTCAAGGCTATACATCTTAAGCTCGTTTAGTCTTTCTTCATATGTCTTTTGGTGCAGACTCTGCACCATTTTGGTTGCCCTCCTCAGGACAGCCTCCACCCTGTCTATGTTTTTGCGTAGATGGGGTCTCCAGAACTGTACACAGTACTCCAGATGTGGACTTATCAACTGTCTGTACAGAGGGCCAACAGTTTCCTGTTTTCTACTGGTGATGCCTCTCCCTATGCATCCCAGTATCCACCCAGACTTCCTTACTGCCTTCTCACATTGCTGGCCTACCTTTAGGTTGTCTGATATGACTACCCCCAGGTCCCTTTCCATTTTTGTTGTTGTCAGTATCTCACCTCCCCATTGTGTACTCTTCTCCTGAATTTTTGTTTCCTAGGTGCATTACTTTGCACTTCTTTGCATTGAATCTAAGCTGCCATACATTTGACCATTCCTCCAACCTTACCAAATCCCTTTTCATCCTTTCCATCGCACCTTGCACATCAACCCTTTTGCAGATCTTTGTGTCATCTGCAAAGAGACATACTTTCTCTTCCAGTCCCTCTGCAATGCCACTTATAAAGACATTAAAAAGGACTGGCCCCAGTACTGAACCCTGCAGTACCCCAATAGTAACCCCCCTTTCTTCACTGTGGACTCCATTTACTATTACCCGCTGTGTCCTGTTGTCCAGCCAGTGTTTTACCCAGATTACCACCCTGGGACCCACTCCCAGGCTGGCTAATTTCTTTATTAATATTTTGTGCTGGACTGTGTCAAATGCCTTGCTAAAGTCTAAGTAGGCCATGTCCACAGCCCCTCTCTGGTCTACTACTTTGGTCACCCAGTCAAAGAAATCAATTAGATTTGTTAACATGACCTTCCTGCTGTGAATCCATGCTGTCTTGGTCCTATGACCCTCTAGCCTCTAGGTACTGAACAGTTCTTTCCTTTAGAAGTGATTCCATCATTTTCCCCTACCACTGAGGTCAAACTGACAGATCTGTAGTTTCCTGCCTCTGTCTTGCTCCCACTTTTGCAAAGGGGAATCACATCTGCCCTCCTCCAGTCCTCAGGTACCACACCATCCTCCCATGATTTATTAAAAAGGGTAGTCAGTGGTATTGCTAGTTCTTCCCTTAGTTCTTTTAGAATTCTGTGGTGAATCCCATCAGGCCCCATTGCTTTATCCACCTTCAGTTTCTAGAGTTCTTTCAGAAACCTTTCTTCTGTGAAAGGACTAATATCAACCCCCTATCCAGAGTGCTACTATTGGCTGGATTAGGTATCTTCTCCTGCTTTTCCATTGTGAATACTGAGCAGAAGTATTTGTTCAGTATCCCTGCTTTTTCACTGTTGATCTCTGCCCAACCACCTTCCTCTCTATTCAGCCTCAGTATCCCTGACTTAGTCTTTATTTGCTCCCTAATGTACCTATAAAAGGTTTTATCCTCCTCCTTAACCAAGTTGGCTATCTTTTCCTTGGTTTGGGTCTTTACTATTCTGACTGCCTTCCCCACTTCCTTCTGCTTTAACTGGTACAGTTCTCTGTCCTGCTCCTTCTGTATTTTCTTACACTTCCTGAATGCTATCTTTTTCTCCCTTACCTTCCCCACCACTTCTTTGAGAACCATAGTGTTTTTTTCTTTCATTTTGATTTGTTTATTTGCTTCACACAAAGGTTTGTTTCCTCCGTGATGGCAGTTTTGATGTTTCCCCATTGTTGCTCAACCCCACCTTCTTGCCTGTTTGCTAGTGCTTTTCTGAGGCAAGCTCCCATTTTGACAAAATCAGCCCTCCTGAAGTCCAGTACCTGCCCTTTTGTATGGCTTGACATTACAGCTAAGTTTATCATGAACCACACTGTTTGATAACTTGGCAACTTGGTAAATAAGGGACAAAAGAAGGCCGCAGCACATTGAGATTGTCCCCCACCACTATGGTGGAAAATTAAACCTCAATACTAATTAACTCTAACCACAGGTCCAAAGCTTTTTTAAAGGATTGGATTGAGCTACTGTCTACCAAATATTGTGGTAAAGTATTCCACAATCTCAGAGTTCTTATTGTAAAATAGTTTTGTCTTTTATTAGTACTTGTTTTGGCTACATCAATCTGTTTGTTATGAAGTCTAGGGGAACTCCTTCTATTAGAGAATTTCAAGCCACATCGATGCATTAGGTCATGTGAATTTGAGATCTTATATAGTAATAACAGATCACCTCTAGTACATCTAGTTTGTAATGAATGTAATCCAGTTTTTTGTAATCATGTCTGATATTCACAATTTCCAAGACACGGTACTAATTTTGTTGCCCTCCTTTGTATCTTCTCAATTCTAACAATATCTTGTTTGAGATATGGGTTCCAAAATGGAGACCCATAATCAGAATGGGACCTAACATAGGTCCTAAAAAGGGGGATAATGCATTCCTGAGTTCTAGAGACAAATGCTCTTTTAATTCTGGCCAAAAGTGAATTTGATGTCATAGCTACCTTAGTACACTGATCAACAGAGGTACATTTATCATTTACAATAACACTCAAATCCCTTTCAGTTGTTGAAACTTTTAGGGGTGAGTTATATAAATAATAACTCTGTTTCGGGTTGTTTTTACCATGGTGTAACACAGTGCATTTATTAGGGTTTAACATCATCCCATTATTAATTGCCTATTCTTCTATGGCTTTTAAGTTGTTAATAAGCATAGTCCTACTAGAAACAGTGGATACAGCACACCCAACTTAGTATCATTCGCAAATTTCAATAAAAGACTGTCAGGACTAACTTTCATAACACTAATATAAAGGTTAAACAAAGTAGGTCCAAGGACCGAACCCTGTGGGACCCCACTGGTTACACAGCCCAAGTCAGAAAGAATACAATTTACCCTAACTTGTTGCTATCTATTAGCCAACCAGCAGGAGACATATTTGACCAAAATCTGGGAAATACTCAAGTTCAATAAGTTGACAACAAGTTTGCAATGGGGGACTTTATCAAAAGCCCTACTGTAATCAAGAAGGATTACATCCATAGGCTCTCCCCTATCAAGTCCCTCACTCACATAATTATAGAAAACTATCCAATTAAAGGTGCAAGAGTACCCAGACCTAAAACCATGTTGTGTATGATCAATTAAGTTCTTACTAATTATTTCTTGTTCTAGGAATTTTTTTTATAATTTTTTCCATTAGTTTGCTAATTACAGACGTTAAGCTTATGGGTTGGTAGTTTTCAGGATTAGAACAATCACCTTTTTTAAATATAGGTACAACTGTGGCCATGGCCCAGTCTTGTGGAATAAATCCTTCTTGAAGGGATTTATTAAAAATAATAGTTAAGGGAATTGCTATAGCCTCAGATGTCTCTAGTGAAAATCTAGATTTATGTTATCAGGTCCTGGACTTGAACTTTTTCTTAAGGTTTGTAAAGTTTCAAGTGTGTCAGTAATAGATATACTGTAATCCATCAGGATATTAGCTAGATATGGTTTAAGTATGGGATCATCTTTTATTGAAAAGACAGAACAGAACTGCTCATTAAAGGCATCTGCAATTTCTTTACCTGTAGTTTTTAAAGAGTTATTCACTTTTATATGCCCCATATATCTATTATTATCTTTTTTACTATTAATATAGGAGTACAAAGATTTATTATTATCTTTGCAGTGTGCCAAATGAAACTCTAGTTTCTTTTTGAACTGTAGTATGGTTTGTTTTAATTGTTTTAACACTGCTTTATATCTAAGTACTAAATGAGCCTTATTGGTGCCCTCAATCCTTTTTAATAGTGAAAACAACCTTTGTTTTTTTATTAATTAATTGATTTATGGTTTTATTTAGCCATAATGGAATCTTCCCTTTATTAGTATATATTTTTTTTAATTTAGTACATATAATTCTTCTAGATCGCAAAGTGTTGTTTTCAGGAAATCCCATGCTTCCTCAACAGATAATGGGGATAGTAATTCTTCCCAACATAGGTTGCTTAATAGATCATTAACAATATGGAAATGTGCTTTATCATAATTTTTAAATTTTACATACCCAGAATTCAGTAGTGAATTAGAAATTAATATAAATGAAATAGAATAATGATCACTAGTGCCCAAAGGGTCCCCAGTACAGATATTTGATATATTATTTCCTATATTAGACAATACTAGATCCAATAAATTTTCACCCCTAGTTGGCTCAGTAGCATGCTGTTCCAGACCTAGATCCACAGTTAAGGAGATCAGCTGTTTTTCATCATGTGTTTTTCCAGATAATGTAACCCAATTTATATTAAGCATATTGAAATCTCCCAGAACTAAAATATTGCCTTTATTGGCCATATTAGATATTACATCGAGTAGTTTGGAAGAGTACTCCATATTTGCTGAAGGGGGTCTATAACACGTATCAACCCTTAATTGAGGTTGGCTTCCCATCTGAATATTTACCCATATGGTTTCTAAATCATAGGACTGGGGTAACTGGTAGGAGGTTATAGCTTCTCTAACATATAGACAGCTTGTTCCAGATGGCTACCCACTTCAAGATCGGAGATCCTCTCTTCATCCCCATTTGAGAGTACCAGGTCTAAGATGGCTCCCTCCTGAGTGGGTTCCAAAACTAGCTGTCTGAGGCATGCCACCTGTAGGGCATTGAGAACAGCCCTGCTCTTGGATGTGGCTGCAGCAAAGGTGCTCCAGTTAACATCTGGCATATTCAGGTCCCCCATCAGCAATATCTCCCCTTTCTCTGCCATCCCAAGTATGCCTTCTATCATTTCCTTGTCCATTTTCTGCCCCTGAGACAGGGGTCTGTATACAACCCCTGTGCGGATTTTTGTGCCATTTCCAGTCTCCAGGGTGACCCACAATGCCTCCTTTCCTCCCTATTTACCCTTTAGTTCTGTTGCTTTTATCCCTTCCCTTACATAGAGAGCTACTCCTCCTCCTCCTCCTCCTCCTCCTCTTCTTCCCTCCCTGTCCCTCCTGTAGATTGTGTTCCCTGGTATGTTCAAATCCCAGTCATACTAATTGCCAGCAGATTAGGCCTTACAGTCTATAGAGTCTGCTCGAACCTCAGATCTCTAGTTGGGTACCGAGGTCCTCCCCCCTTGTGTTCCAGAAACCCCTATCATCCATCCCCCATCCCCCTGGGCCAGGCCATCATCTGATACATCTGCTTTCTGTATCTGTCCCACCCTCTCTTGAAGCCCTCCACCATGGATATCTGAATCAGCTCACCAGGCAGTGCATTCCAATGATCCACCACCCTCTCAGTGAAAAACCTCCTCCTCTTCCCCCCTCATCCCCTCATCCTTCCACCTTCCAACTTTAAACCATGCCCTTTGGTGATACCTCCCTGCTTTAGTCTAAAGATCCCCTCCAAGTTTACCCTATTTATTCCCTTGAGGTACTTGAAGACCTCGATCATGTCTCCCCTGTCTCTCCTCTCCTCTCCTCCAATGAAAACAGGCCGAGCTCCCCAAGTCTGTCTTCATACATCAAATACCCTAGTCCTCATATCATCTTAGTAGCCCTCCTCTGTACTCTCTCCAGGAGTTGTATGTCTCTCTTCAAGTGTGGTCTCCAGTACTGTACACAGTACTCAAGGTGTGATTTAACCAGTCTATTGTACAGTGGCAAAATCACTTCCCTGCTCCTAGAGGTGATCCTCCTTATGATGCATCCCAACCACCTGTTTGCTTTGCTAGCTGCTCTCCTGCACTGGTCAGAGTTATTTATACATGCATCCACCATGACCCCTAGGTCTTTTTCTCCTGTTGAGGCCTCCAGCATCTCCCCTCCCAGGGTGTACCTGTGTTTAGGTTTCCCCACCCAAGATGTAACACCTTGCACTTGGTGGTATTGAAATGTAATTTCCAGGTGTGAGACCACCTTTCTAGGGTGTTCAGGTCCCCCTGCAGGGTCAACCTTCCCTCTTCCCCCTCAACTACTGCTCCCATCTTGGAGTCATCAGTGAAGAGACTCATTTCACACCCTATACCCTCCCTGATGTCAGATATGTGTGCATTAAACAGGATCAGAACCAGGACTGAGCTGTGCAGTACCCCACTACTGACCTCTCTAGGGTTCGAGAGCTCCCCACCAACCACTACTCTGAGAGTGCATCCAGCTAGCCAGTTTCCTATCCATCTGACCATCAAACCATCATCATGGTTCTCTGTGTACCATGTTTCTGTGACTGCCATGATATCCAGGCATTCCTCTTCCATCAAGGCCACCATTTTGGGGAGCTTTTACCTAGACTACGGGTATTGGTATTCATTACCCTCCATTTTGTTTTATGGCTTTATTTCTTTTATGCCCCATCCCTGTCTTTACTGCCGTTGTCTTTTTCTCCATTTACCCCATCCTTCTCCCTATCAACTGCTCTATCTTGGTGTTTGTCTCACTAATTACCCTGATGTTTATTGGGGGGGAGATAGGATTTCCCTTCTCCTTTTCAGTGCCTCCCCTCTTGGCTAGCATTTAAACCTATCACCTAGTATTCTGGTTCCCCTCCTGGATAGGTGCAGACTATCGTGCCTGTATAGGTTTGCATCCCTCCAGGTGGAGCCCCAGTCCCCAATGAAGCCAAATCCCTGAGCTCTGCACCAGTTTTTCAACCAGTCATTGAATCCCATGGTGTGGAGTACACTAGCCTCATCCATGCCATAGACAGGAAGCACTTCTGAGAAAGTTAACATGTGTGCTACTTGTCTAAGGCCATTCCCCAGCTCCACAAACTCCTGTTGCATTGCTCTGATCCCATTCTCAGCCAGGTCATTTGTCCCTAGGTGGATAATTACATCCAGCTCACTCCTCCTTGCAGCTGCTCCCATGATCCTGAGGATTTGTTTCCTGTCCCTCCAAGCCATGGTGCCAAGCAGGCACCTTACCTCCATTTCCCCTACCTCCCTCAGTTCTACTCCCTAACAATTGAGTCCCCCACCAGGAGTTGTTTCCCTCCACTGTGTGGTCCTGTGCCACCCTCCTGTGGGTCTCCATTGTAGAGGTTCCCAGCATCCTCCTTGGTCTTCACTGTGGGTGCCTCCATAGAGGAACCATGCTCTGCCAGAGTGGTGAATGAACTGTGAAGAGGTACAACTGGAGGGATGTGCCTCTGTTCCACCACCCTCACCCTCACTGAGCCCACTGTGGTCCAACCACTCCTCTTTCTTGGCAATATCTGAGGTAATGGCAGTGGCCTGGGTGGTCCCTATGTGGGGGAGCAGGTTTTCAGAATCCTTGCCAGGTCAGCATGGAGACTAACAACCTCCTTCCTCAGACCACAGAGGTGCTTGCAAATAGGGCAGCAACACAGTCTCCAGGATGTCTCCCAGAAGACTGCTGCTCCACAGCCAGTGCATTGCACCACTTCCCACATATCTGTGTCCCTTCCTGTTACAGATGCTTTTCTTTTTTTTTGTTCTTGTTTTAGTGTGTGCAAGCTTGTGAGTGTCTCTACCCCCTATTCGGTGTGCTGTGCCTTTAATGTTATGAACAGGTGTATGTTGTTTGATAGTTTTGGGGAAGTGATGTCAGAACCCTTGCTATAAAAGATGTTATGCGCTTTGGGTGGGTGGGGGGGGGCAGGGTGGGTGGGAGTAAACCGATGCCCTCCAGAAACAATCAACAATAACTCTGACCCTCCACCCCGGGGAGTGCCTTCCTTCCTTTTAGAAACCTATTTCACAGAGGTTAAGTAACAGATCTAGTCACCAATGACTGGAAATATCTCCCAGTTACAGTTCCTTCCTGGCAAATTAAAGTTAAACTAAGAAAAGTCAACCACAAAAACAGAATCAATACTAGTTATTTACACAAGTCCAAAAAGTAATATTTCAATTCAGTGTAGTCTAAAAAAAAACTCTTTGATTTAAGGAAGCTTTGTCTGCTTTCTCTCTCTCTCTCTCTGTCTGTCTCAGCAGACAGAGACCTCAAACAACTCCTGTTTTAAATCCACATTTCAACTATGCTCCTTTCAGCTCCTCCCCTTAACAGACTCCTGTTTCACAGAGGTTAAGTAACAGGTCTAGTCACAAATGACTGAAAATACCTCCCAGTTACAGTTCCTCCCTGGCAAATTAAAGTTAAACTAAGAAAAGTCAACCACAAAAACAGAATCAATACTAGTTACTTACACATATCCAAAAAGTAATATTTCAGTTTAGTGTAGTCTAGAAAAAAATACCTCCTTGATTTAAGGAAGCTTTGGCTGTTTCTCTCTCTCTCTTTCTCAGCACTGATGGACTCAATGCATCACAGTAAGAGATGAGTCAGGCATGGGTCCAGCTCACAGTGTGTGGGCCGTAGCTTTGAAATCACCTTACAAACCTCAGCCACCCCCTAACTGATCTAAACTCAATCCAAACAATAGGAGTGTAATTGGACACATACACATGCCTCATTGGAGAGATCCTGGCAATAATGGAAGAAACCCTGTCAGAGAAGAACAGAGCAAACTCCTTGCTCAGAGCGAGTGAAAATGCTTTTTTTCAGCTGTAGACAGGCAGGATGGAAAAGCATGTCCACAGTTCAAAAGAGCAGAGCTAATCTGTTCCTCCTTGCAGCAATCTCCCTGGACAGGAACTCAGCCTCCTTACAGTTGAATGTCCTTTGATATTCACCATAGTGGAGTCGCAAAGCCAGTTTTTACCCCTTAGACCAGGTTCTCCTCCAACAATGCTCTAATCTCCACCGCATGATCTTTATCTCCTTGAGAGCCCCTTCAAACCATGGGGTTCTCATGCAAGAAGACCTGGGGCATACACAGAATAAAACACCAATAAATACCCATCTCAAAAAAGTCAGTGAAAATAATAATTAACCCATTACAACCAATTAAGTAACATAACACTAAACATTAATACCCAACTATATGTCTCCCTTAACCATGTTTCCCAAAATTTGGCCTTAGCACTTGACCTCTTTCATAGTAATGTAGCACTGTTGCCTCCTACCCCTCCCCTCTGCACCCCAACCCCCACTCTCCACCCTTCCTCCACCTTCCCCTTGCCCCACCTCTCTTCACATCCTCAACTCCCACCCCCTCTCTTACTCTTCCCAGCCACCCTCCCACATCCATTCCTATACCACGTACCCTGTTTGTCTTGACAAAGCCTGCAGGCCGATATCAATGTACTGTATGCATTTTCCTGTGCCTGAAACTGATTAGCATAATGTGTCTCTGTTGTTTTACATTGACTGTTCATTATGATTTTGTGTCCATTATGATTTTGTACCTCTTATTTACACTTTATTGTACCGTACTTTACTGTCTTGTTTAATCTGCTTTCCTTTCTACTGACTTGGAACCTTTGTAAAAGGGCTCTTAGCTCAAAGTTATGTGTAATCTGAGACTTAAATAAATAAAATAAAAAACATGCAGTAAACTAATCAAATAATTTCCCTAACTATAACCCAAGCCCTCCCAAACCCTTCAAAATACTAAAAAAATGACAACATATAATTCAGCATAAACATAGGAGAATCCACCTTGAGAGCGCTGTGGCAAAGTTCAAAGAAATTCCAGTTCTTTGTAAAGGTGCAACATCCCAAATTACTACAAATAGTGTCAATCAGGGTGACCAAAGAGAAACCTCACAGTCTCAGCAGTTCTTGTGATGGTCAATGATTTCCCAGCAGAGCTCCCACCAGTACTAGGAAAAATTAACTGAGAAAAAGCAGTGTTCTCACCACTGGATTTCTACTGTATCAAGCATATTTTACCTGCTAAACTGTGGAGATTTGGGGGATGTTCTGTTTTCCACAGCACTGCTCTCACCAGGACTGGGAACAACAATTTCAGCAATTTCGTTCACAAGGAAGAGTTATTACCACCTGTCCAAAGCTCAGAAAGTGTTGTTTTAGGACATCTTCCTCACTCTCTCCAATGTGGAACAAAACAGAGACACAGTGTCACAGTCTCTTACATCCAAGAGACACCTCTTCACAATGGTCCAGAGGGAGTATCCAATATTTCGATACTCTAAGCAACTGGAGCTGCCATTTTAGCCATAGAGCACAACACCAGCTCAGTTCACCTTAACCATTGCTTATGGTTCAAGTCAGCATGGCAGCAGTGTGCACTGCAAAACAGAAAGGAACTCTTCCCTCATTGACACAGATCAGCCCTTCCAAAACAGCTCTCCATCAGAAACACAAACTACAATTCCAGAAATGATTCACCACCGAGAGAAGGTAGGAACTCCCATCAGAACAGATGGTCTTGCTGAAATACAACGGCTCCTTTATTTTCCACTCCCCAATGATAGCTCCACAGCACTTAACAGGGCCTCAGTAAAAATAATAAAACTAACTCCTAACTCTAAATAAACTTAGCTACCCTACCTACCATGCCCTACAGCTTACTACTATCTAGAAACAAATAAAACTTGATAAAAACACACTCTGGATGCAGCAAGTATGGCAGAGATTAGGATTCTCCTAAATAAAGCAACAAATAAGTAGGAGGTAAGCATTAGATGAAATAAGACAGGCTCCCTTCAGATCCCTGGCAGACAGCAGCCCATCCCGACTGCTATCTTGTTAGTCCTCTGGTAGCCTAAAGCTACTCAGTAACTGGAAACCACAGGAAAGAGCTTAGCACATCCAGCAAACAGACCTGGGTTTGATTCCCACAACCACCACTTGCATACTGCGTGACTCTAAGCAAGTCTTTAACCTCCCCAGTGTTCCCGGGTTGCTCTGAAAATAGACCTCTGTGCCAAGTGGGCCTTACCTGGGTACCAAAGAATAACCTTAAATTTGTCTTGTTATTTCATAGTGCAGTTCAATGCAGTCATTCCCTCACTGAAACATTCAACTCACTAGAGACCACATCCACTAACCAATAAACTCAGATGCAACATGCCAGAAATGCATCATGCTATTAATATGCATCTCTTTTTTGATGCAGATGTCACTCAAATTATTGCAAGTCATGGTATGCTGAGGAAACTAGAGACATGGTCTAGGGTGTGGTAGCTGGGTTTCAATGTCAAAAAGTGCAAAGTTATGCACCCAGGGCAGGGAAACCTAGGAACTTTGTATAAGATGTAGGGCAATATACTGACAGTCACCAAGTAAGAAAGGGACCTCAGAGTAATTACATCTGATGATATCAGAGTGTCAGGGGAATGTGAAAAAGCAGTAGGCAAGGCTAGTGGGATACTGGGGTGCACAGGGAGTGAAATTTCCATCAGGAGATGGCCGGTGGTGTTGCCTCTGTATCACTCACTTGTGAGACTATCTAGAGTACAGTGTCCAGTTCTGGAGGCAGCAACATCTGCAAGGACAATGACAGGGTTTATGTGGTGAAGAGGAGGGCTACCAGAATGTTTTGTGGGTTACACAAGAAGTCATAAGAGGAGAGGCTGTGGGAATTCCACATGTACTCACTGGAGGAGAGGAGAATGAGAGGAGGAATGGTTGAGACCTGTAAGTAACTAACCAGGGTGAACAAGGTGCAGGTAAGGAGTCTCTTTCAGAGGGGGGAAAGCACCAGAAAATGGGGCATGCAGTAAAGCTGGTGGGGGGGAGCTTAAGCGGGATTTGAGGAAATACTTTTTCACTGAAAGGGTGGCAGATGTCTGGAACAGCTTGCCAGAAGAGGTGGAGGGGATGAAAAAATGGTGCGGGGCTACAAACATGTGTGGAATAGACATACTGGTATAACAGGAAGAGGAAAAGGGGGCAGGAGGGATGCCAGATACCAAATAGGGTCCAGAGTGTCAGAATAAGCAGGAAAAAATAGGGCAGACTAGATGAGCCATTTCTTCCAACAAATTATATGTTTCTATGAGTTAGTCCTATTTTATGGTGGTCTAACATAGCACCACTAGTGTCATTTACATGATACAATTATGCCACAAGTTGCCAATGCCTCATTTGAAATCCAGGCAATACATTTTAAGGCTGCAACCCCAACACAAAGCAACATGTGCATGCAAATTCTCGTATGTGAGGGTGGGGTGCCAGAAAATGTATCAGCCACTATTAAATTCTGGTCACCATGCCACTTCATAGTCTGTGCCATTACTGCTGGCTCACACACACTAAAGGTAACACTAATCTAGATAATCTTCACAAAAGAGTGCACATGACTGTAACAGGTGACTTAGCACTACTGTACATACTTTAGCACCTCAAAGTGACAGATTATAAATCAGATTGCAGGGCACATTAGAAGACACTTTACTACTATTGCTGGTCGAAATGTTACCAGCTTGAGACAACATAACCAAGTGGCTATGGCACAGCCTTTGGAACCATGAGACCCAGATTCAAATCCATTCAGAATTACAGCCCCTAAACAAGTAGCTTAGCATCTCAGTTTTTAGCCCACCCAGCAATAAAAATACATAAAAATCGGATCCCACCAAATACATAAAATGGCACCTTTGCCAGGATATCTTGGATAACCAGCTTTAAAACATTGAAAGGATTTGTTTACAGATTATTTTCCCAGAATAGCACAATAAAGATGCAACATTTTCTAATCAGTGGAGTCCTGCTCTAATCCACGTTGACAGCTGGGCAGGCTAAAGCACAAAGAAGGCAAGATATGAGATCAGGGACATACAGCGAGTTTTAAGTTATGGTACGACATGAAACTGTGACCTTCAGTTGAACACTTAAGTGTGCTAAGCACCAAATTACACTGCCAGTCTTCAGTAAATTTTGCATTGGTCAGATGCTAAATCAACAAAGATTAGGACTGAAACAATTTCATTAACAACACTGTTAGTGCTGGTCAGAGATATTAAATTGAACACTGGATCAGAGCAGTAAAAAGAGTAACCACTAAAGGCTGCACATGGTGATTAGAGATGGGCAAAGTGGCCCCAGTCCACTCCATGAAGTGAATCATGACGTGAAAAGAGATTTGTGGAATGCCCAGCAAAACGAAGCGGAGTACTTAACGCAAAGTCCATAGAAAGCATTGACTTTGTGTCACTCCACCTTTCCAAACCACTATTCCACCAACTCTTAAGGCAGAGTACATTGAAAACAATGCACTTCACCTCACTTTGCCTTGTTTTTAAGCTCTGAAGGTGACTTTTGCAGTGATTCATGGGATTTCAGGGCACATGGGCTCTAGATTGTTCTGCACAGCCTCAGTTCAGGGTAGTGTGTAGGAAGCTGTAGGATAGGAGACCGTCTGCTCTGAGAGCTCTCTGTGATTCAAACCTTCTAAAAGCTGTTCAAAAAGCCTTTTTTAGTAATTTGTTTTGCTCAAACTTTAGTTCATCGATTGTAGGAAACCCTCCTGTGCTCACATCATCAAGCATTTATTGTTTGTGTATGGATTTTGAATGTTAATGTACAACATTGAGTCTGTGTAGTAAGAGACAGTGAAAGTGTGCTTTGGGGGAGGGGCATATCTGTGGTGTAAGTAGATTAACTTGGAGAAAAAGACAGTTCTTTCTATTTCGGTGATATTTTTCTTGTATAACTGTGTTAATGTACACACAGCAATATTTTTAATAATTCTTGCCATTTTTTTGCTGATTGTTGTGGTGCAGCAGTGCATCATTTTAGTCTGTTTAAAATACGTGGTTATATTTTTGAAGTTTTCAATTTGCTATGCATTACTTAGTGTGTGTGTGAGTATGTGTGTGACATGTGTCATCAAATCAGACACCATTTATTGTGCCACATAGTAATTTCAGCAGTGTGAACCTGCTATCCACTGCAGCTATGTGATTTTTGTACTTCTTTGTGGTATCTTTACTGGTACTGGTAGTAGTGCTAGTCACTGTTACTGCAGCAGTGAAGTACACTGCCCCCGCAGCCCGCTCAACCGGCAAAGGTATTCTTTTCCAGATTTGAATTTCTGATGGTGAGCACTGGTTAGGTGTTGTGCCTTATGTCTGCATCTCTTCAGTGCACAGCACAATCTTAATCTGTCTGTTCATTTGCATCTCTTTAGGGCACAGTCTCCATCTGTAACTTAAGTTACAGTTGTTTCTTTGGCTTCCCTTCAGAGTACTGGACAGGTGTGTTGCATAATTCTGCATGAACATTGTACTCATTAATATGCATTTTTAAGTCAGGACCATCATCACGTTCACAAGTCACTCGTGATACAAATCACATTCTTCATTGTCATGGTCACAAATGCAGTCACAAATCACGATTCACGATCATGTCACTCATGAATCACAACATAAATTTTTTTACTAGTTACTTGGATGTATTGTAAGCCTGTTTTGTAGTATCTTTCCATGCTTCACCACCCCACCATTGTACTCATTAATGAGTGTTTTTAAGTCAGGGAGTTTTGTGCTAGAGCTCATTGGGGAAGTACAGCCATAGGCATTCACGTTTCCAGTACAGTTCCATATTTATCTCACATCATCAACACCAAATCACATTCTTCATCATTACAGTCTCAAATACAGTCACAAATCACAATTCACAATCACGTCACTCACAAATGACAACATCATTTTTTTTACTAGTTACTTGGATGTATTGTAAGCCTGTTTTGTAGTATCTCTCCATGCTTCACCACCCCACCATTGTACTTATTAATGAGTGTTTTTAAGTTGGGGAGTTTTGTGCTACAGCTCATCGGGGAAGTACAGCTGTAGGCATTCGCGTTTCCAGTACAGTTTCATATTTATCTCACACCGTCAACACCGAATCACGTTCTTCATCATCATGGTCACAAATGCAGTCACAAATCATGATTCACGATCGCTTCACTCAAGAATCACAACATAAATTTTTTTACTAGTTACTTGGATGTATTTTAAGCCTGTTTTGTAGTATCTCTCCAGGCTTCACCACCCCACCATTGTACTCATTAATACTTGTTTCTAAGTCTTGTAGTTTTGTGCTACAGCTCATTGGGGAAATACAGCCATAAGTATTTGCATTTCCAATACAGTTTCATATTTACCTTACACCATCGGCATCAACACCGAATCACATTCTTCATCATCGCGGTCACAAATGCAGTCACAAATCATGATTCACGATCACGTCACAAATCACAACATTAATTTTTTTACTAGTTACATGGATGTATTGTAAGCCTGTTTTGTAGTATCTCTCCAGGCTTCATCACCCCACCATTATACTCATTAATAAGCATTTTTAAGTCGGGGAGTTGGACAGTGTCTGCAGTACATACACAGAAAGGAAAGAAGACTGACTGCACACATGCAGTTAGCACAGTATACTTTCAATGCTCAGTCTGCTTTTCCACAAACACTCTGTGAGAGAAAGTAAACATTAATGAGGCACCAAAACAGCACACACACACACACACACACACACACACACACACACACACACACACACACACTTACTTAACAGAATGAAGGGGGGCCAGAATACAAAGTGTCACTCATATAGAAGACAACAAAAAAGGGCATAATTACATACAAGGGTCAGGGGTGGTGGAGGAATACATTTTATAACACAGCAAGGAAGGTGTGGGGGGCACATGGTGTGAGGAAAGAAAACCTAATGTGGGATCCCATGGTGATCCAGCAGCAGTTCCAGCATGGACATAATTTGAAACTGATGTCCCTCTATGCAATCAGCTGCTGCTCGACAGCACTCACTCTCTCATTGTTCTCCTTGACAGCACTCCAGAGAACTGCTAAGTCAGCCTGTGTTAAACACAGTTCTCTAGGGTCCAGATGTTGTACAGGCTGACCTGCTGGTCGTGCTGGTGGTTTGGGTGCTGGTGGAGCAGCAGGTGCTGCTCTGGCCCTCCTCTTCTTAGGGCTGCCACCACACACAGCTGCACCCTCTGCCACAGAAGGGCCAGCATTTGTAGACATGGCCTGTTTTGTGGCAGCCTGCCACTCCAACTGCTGATGATTGAGCATATGAATGCGCTGGCCCCTAGTCCCCAGGTGAGTCCCCGGAGCCACAGCATACCTCAACCTCACATAGGCAGCACCTGACCATGCTGCTGTCCCTCTGACACAGTCAAAAAACTGCCAAGCATTGGAGGTGCAGGGAGGACTAGGCACAAGCAGTGGAGGGCCAGATGAACTGGCAGCCAGCTGGTCACGGTGCTCAGCAGGGTTGGGATCCACACCTGGTCCCAGGGGCACTGGCACATCCTGCTTCAGAGGACCTGGTGCTGTAGCTGGTGCTGGACGTGGCGGTGGTGGTAGTTGTTCAACTGCCTCAGAGCCAGGAGGCAGTGCTGGTCCTGTCCTGCTTCCGGGGTTGGGGGAGACACTCAGAATTTTCAATCGGTCCAACAGGAACAGGCCATGTTCACCATGCTTATGCATGGTATGACACCTGCCAGTATCACGCTCTCCCAGAGCTGCCCCCATCCCAGACATTCCCTCACCCTGGTCCATCTCTCCTACTATGCTCCCTCATTCTGAGCAATGACTACTCACACTGTCACACAACATGCACACAGTCACACAGACACTGACAAACAACTAACTACTTATAAAGGTAAGAAAAATAAATTTAAAGAAAGAACAAATTAAGTAAAAAAGAGTACAGAAAAGGCAAAAAAATGTAGCTTTTAAAAAAGCTGTTGGGTCTAAATCGAAGTTTAAATCTCCTTCTTGCTCTGATCTCCAAGTCTCAGCAGTGACAAAACAACACACTCCTCTCTCTCTCTCTCTCTCTCTCTCTCTGTGTCTGTCTGCACATGAGAAAGTGAAAGTGTCTGCTTGTATGACTCACTTCCTTCCTTTTCCTGCCTGGCTATGGCTAAAAAGCATGGTGCAGTCCATTGAAAACAACATATTCGCCTTACTTCACGTTGTCATTCCACCTTAACACAAAGTGGTAATGACAAGATGGAGTGAACACTTTGCATTGGCCACTCCATGTAGTGGAGTGGCAATGAGACATGCCCACTTCATGGACACTTCACCGGCGGAATTTAAATTCACTGCATCTCTAATGGTGATTAGAATTAAAGACAGAACATGGAAAAAGGCTAACAAAACATTAAATGCAGATGAGCTGAATAAGTTCAAACTCTAAGAAATCAATGTAAAATGCTCACATGGGTAAAATCTGAATATTACAGGAATAAAACTCAAAAAAAAAATACAAACACTACATCCTATTGGAAATTAATTTAAAACTTTGATTTTTCAAACATTGTTAAATCTAAAGTAACATTTTTGTTAGAGGACAGAGTGGATCAGGCCCCTAAAAATACTGCAAATGTTTTGAATGATTATTTTTGTTCTCTCCCATACATTCAAAGCCCAGATAATAGTTTAGATATGTGAATGTTTCAAACTAGCTGTAAGAAGGTAGGGAAACCCCACTTCCACTTTAAGATAGTCAGGAATAAAGATTTACTGAAAAGAATTAGCATATTGAACTGAACAAATCTCCAGGATCTGATCAAATTGAGGCCAGTCTCTATATCAGTTTACATCACATCCCAAGTCTTAACCAAACTTTTTTAATAGAAATTTGACAGAGGGTAGTTCCCTGAGAGGTGGAAATGTACCAGGATAGTGTTGATATTCAAGGAGGGGTAAATAATACCTCCAATTGAAGGCCTGTGCTCTGCTGTAAATTGTCTGCAATTGCAAGAGAAAATGGTGTGTGATCAGTTGCTTTTGTATCAAGTGTCTTATTCAGTATCGGTGACTCATCGGTGTGGGTTAAGGTTGAGCAAGTTGGTGGACTCCTAACCTATGTCATTTGATAGACTTGTGACTGGGGAATGGGATGGCTGGAGTCCACGAGTGTTGTGTTTGTTGACTTCCCATCAGTTTTTGACCTTTTGGAATCATTCCATTTTGTTAAACTGATTGGAAAAGATTGGGTTAGCATCAGGTTTAGAACCTATTTGGAAAAGAGATCTGAATTTGTAGTTGTGGAAAACTGTAGTTCTACAGAAGGAGAGCTCTTCGGGGAGTCCTCAAGGGTCCATCCTGGGACCTTCGTTATTTTTTTATTTACATTAATAATCTTTCAGATAATATAACCTATCCAGCTGTTAGACTCTACATGGATGATACGGTTATAATAGCTTCTGCTAACAATAGACTGGACATGGAGTCAAATCAACAAAAACGTCATGCATTAGAACAATGATTCATGGAATCCTGATTGGTTCTGAGTCTGAGGTGAATACACAATGTTTTGTTAAGCCATGGGTGCATAGACCTGACAATTACACTGATATGAACATTAGATTGTTAGTGGGAGACCAAATAATTAATATCAATTAATACAAATACCTAGAAGTATGAATAGATACTGCTTTAAAGTTTGATATGCATATTGAAGATACATTAACAAAGGTTAACACCAGAACTGGGACTTTAAGAAGAGAATCTCATGTACTTACTAGGAAAGCAAATTCCACCAAGATAATCCCATGTACTTGCTAGGAAAGCAAATAGCCACTTAACTGATCTTGCCTGTGTTAGGGCATGGTAATCTGGTGTTCAGTCATGCACAAAACAAAGACAGATTAGATGTTGCATACAACAAGTTGGCCAGATTTTTTGTTGTCTGATGTCCCTCAAACAGCAATCATTGCTACATATATAAGAATGTATCTTAGGATGTGTTTTCCCTTAAAAGGGACAAGCTGAGTGCAGTTATTGTCCGTAAAATTCTATCAGGTGCACTGTCCAGAGTTACATTTGTTTCAGGGAATCAATTTTCTCAAAAATATTAAATGAGGGAGCTTTGCAACACAGGTTTAACTGTGCCTAAAATTTGAACCAGCTATGGCTATTTGTACTCTAAATTATTTTGTTCCAAAAACCTGGAACTTACTAATTCCTGACACTTGCAATTTACCTAATTTTATAGATTTCAAAAATGTTACCATGGAATTGATAACTAAACGTATAGAAGTTTCTAGAATTGTAACTTGTGATGTCTGTGTACATTTTGTGCCTGAACATAAGTAATGCTATTTATGTCAGCAAGTGACCTTTGCACTCTCACAGAACACTATTGTAAATAGGACCTAAACGTTTGAGCCTGTTTAAAAATAAAGAGTTATACTATTACTATTACATATTGCAAATACTGCATCACTGACATCATTAATGGGACTGTACTGTTTAATTAATCATCAAAATACCTCTGTTTTATTTTCTGATAAAAGGTACAATAATCTTTGATTTACTATTTAAATTCAAAGAATATAATATTCTTTCCATTTCTCTTTCCTGAAGGAGAACTGTAGTCTGCCCAATCATTGATGTAATCAGTGATGACACGTTTGAATATATGGCTGGATCAGACATGACATATGGTGGTTTTAACTGGAAACTGAATTTCCGTTGGTATCCTGTTCCTCAGAGAGAGATGGACAGAAGGAAAGGGGACAGAACACTACCTGTTTGGTAAGAAAGATTTGAGCATCACTTAACTTTGTCAGGCAATAAAATGTTTAGCATTTATTAAGTGTTGAAATAGACTTTTAGTTCGAATCTTGTTGGCTAAGTTACTTAAGAATGATTTGTTTTACAGCCACAGTAGATCTGAAATGCAAGTCACCTTGTCAGTCACAATGCTGACAGTAAATAATTACAATTATTGGGAAATCTTAATAAAAAGCTAGATTGCATTCGCCAGGGTCCCATGAATTAATTTGTACAAATAAACAATTGTCCATGTTACATTAAGCATAGTAGTGATGGTCTAGTGTACATATCTTACAATTCATTTTATTTATACATATGCATAATGGACTGAATCAGAATAGTTCTACAAAGTCTGCTTTGAATAAATTGGAAAGAGAATGTGTTCTTCCCTTACAATGTGACTGAATATTATTATTAAACAGGCTGATATGAGTGGGGTGTTGATAATGACTGTAATAGAGTGTCATACTGAATGTTTAACACGTGTCTTAAGTGATAAATTATTATCTCTAGTCTTAACAAGGGATACACTTAGTGGGATTCAGGATTTGATTATTGTAGTTTAACAGTGTCTAGATGGAAAAATCAAGGTTGAATCCAAGATTGGGTTGCTGATGTCCGGACCCAGAAGCATTTTGTCATACCTATGTTCTACTGTCTTCCCAAGGTTCACAGGGGAATAATACCTTCTTCTTTTAAAACAATTATATCAATACTGAGGTCAGTGTTGGAACCCTTTTGTTGTTTTGAAGAACACCACCTTGGAGAATTTGTCACAGAAATACCATTATATTGGCAAGACTAGAGATATCATTACACATTTGGGCCATTTGAAATTCTTATAACTTGAAACCTCAGATATTCCTCTTGTCATAATAGATGTGGTAGACCTCTATACGTCCATCCCCTACAGTGGAGGATTATAATTCATTTATGAAAGTCAGAACATAAGAAATGCAGAGGAAAGACTGTATTCCCAACATCCCTTTGAAGACTAGAGTGTTTGGTTCTGAAGCAGGATTATGTCAGGTATAATGATACCTTCTACCAACAACTAAAAGGCAGAGCAATGGGGTTGCACATGCCTTTTTTATGAAAATACCTACATGTATAAGTTGAAATTGATTACATTATGTCTGCTTTCATTAATGCTTTACACAGTAATATTTTTTATAACTGTAGATATTTTGATGACTTGTTCTTCAGAAATAGTTCTGAAGAACAACTACTGGTATTTCATAGGGAATTGTATTCCTGCTGCACAAGAATAGAAAAGTAATTGTTTTGCATATTTGGTTCTTGGGATATTTGTGGAAACTACTTATTGTAAGACTAGACTGTTCAGAAAAAAAGAACACCATTTTATGATATGATAGTTATTGTCTAAGACATTTAGTGTTGAATATTCCTTTTGGCAAGATTGGCCCTCATGCACAACAGGATAGAAGACATGTGGCACAGGTGCATACCCCGCCCATTGAGCTCCACACCTGAGAAGAGGTGTGCAGCAGGCGGCATTCACAACTGCTGGCCACCTGTCCATGGCCCCACCCCCAGCACACTGGTTTGCATGGTGTGGACATAGAAACACAGAAGTTGACAACAGATAAGGACCACAAGGCCCATCCAGTCTGCTCATTTCTTTTTATACCTTATGAATGTGTCATCGGCCTTTGCTCTGTCAATGGCCTATCTATTCATACTCAACTGTATTGCTCCCTTATACCTATCCCATGCTTGTTTGATGCCCTGCACTGTATTCATATCCACCACTTACTGAGGTAGGCCATTCCATGCATCCACCACCCTTTCTGTGAAAAATAACTTCCTCACATTACCCCTTAATCGGCCTCCCTCTAATCTCATGCTGTGTCCTCTTGTCCTACTATTTTTCTTATATTGAAACATGTTAGACTTTTTCACCTTGTTAATGCCCTGAAGGCGTTTGAATGTTTCAATCATATCACCTCTCTCCCTTTGCTCTAGCATATACATATTGAGCTCCATTAATCTGTCCTCATATGTTTTCTCATGCAGTCCCTGCACCATTTTGGTTGCCCTTCACTGGACTGCCTCAATTTGGTTAATGTCATTGTGAAGGTGTGGCCTCCAGTACTGCATGCAGTACTCCAGATGGGGCCTAACCAGGGTCTTGTAAAGAGGGATTATTACCTCCCTCTTCCAACTTGTGATACCCAAACTAATACACCCCAACATAACCTTTCCTACTGCTTTAGTGGTCTGCTTGGATGATTTCAGGTCATCGGTGATGATGATGCCTAAGTCTCTTTCTTCCCTTGTGACTGTCAGCAAATCCCTCCCAGCCTATAGGTGGCTTCAGGGTTTCTCTTCCCTATGTGCAAGATCTTGCACTTCTTTGTGTTAAACTCCAGTTGCCACTCTTCTGATCATTTTGCTACAGTAGTAGCCACAGACACTGCCAGATATTTCCCAAAATTTTGGAGATATTTCCAGAAATATCTCCTGCTTTCTGCATTTCCACAGTAGGGGCAGCAGAGAGAAACTCTTCAGAAATTTCACGCAATATCTGGAAATAGCTTTCAATGTCTGTGGCAACTACTGTAGTTTGTCCAGATCTCTTCTCATTCTGCCCACCCCATCTATTCTGTTGCAGATCTTGGTGTCATCTGCAAACAGACAAACCTTACCCTCCTGTCCATCTGCAATGTCACTGATGAAGATATTGAAGAGGACTGGCCCCAGGACTGACCCCTGAGGTACCCCACTTGTGATTTGCATCTCTCCTGACTGTATGCCATTTACCACCACTCTCTGTTTTCTGCCCGTCAACCAATTTGCCACCCAGTTGACCAATTTCTGACCCACCCCAAGCCTACCCAGCTTATTAATCAATCTTCTATTGGGAACAGTATTGGAAGCCTTGCTGAAGTCAAGGTAGGCTACTGTTCCCCCTTGGTCCACCAATCTGGTTAGCCAGTCAACGAAATCTATGAGAGTAGTTTGACAGGACCTTCCTTTTGTAAACTAATGTTGTCTTGGATCCTTGGCCCCTATGGATTCCAGGTGTTGCACTATCCTTTCCTTAAGGAGTGCCTTCATAATCCTGCCCACTACTGAGGTAAGATTGACTGATCTGTAGTTCCCTGCCTTCTCCCTGCTACCACTCTTGTGGAGTGGGATTACATGAGCCCTTCTCCAGTCTTCTGTGACCTCTCCTGTGCTCAGAGACTTACTAAACAGTTCTGATAATGGCTTTGCTAGTTCCACCCTTAGCTCCTTTAGTACCCTGGGATGTATGCTATCAGGTCCCATTGCCTTGTCCACCTTGAGCTTATGAAATTCTTGTAGGACCCTTTCTTTTGTGAAAGGACTAGTGCACACCACCCTCCCCTTGTGTCCATGGTGCTGAGCTGTGTGCCCTGCCCTACCTTCTCTTCAGTAAATTCTGAGCAGAAGCATCTATTTAGGAGAGATGCTTTTACATGGTCCTCCTTCTCACATGCCCCCTTATCCCCTTTGATCTTAGCAATACCCTGCACAGGGCAGAGCAGTGGACCTGGGTGGGCATCCAATTGGATGCCTGGCCCAGGTCCCTCAATGGATCCCTTATGTGGCAGGGCATGCATTGACTGCATACCCCTGCAGATCAGATGGCCAATGGCTGTGGTGGTGTGTGGAGGGCAGTGCCACTGGGCATCCCATGAGGCAGCAGTGAAGCACTGGGATGGGTTGGGGTTGTTTTGACAGTGCTGGAGGTGGCACAGAACCCCAGCACATGCCCAGAGGAGACAGGGTCAGGGTTGGGGTGTCTGAATCCCAGGAAGGGTGCCCCTACATGTGTGTGTGGGGGGTGTATGGCTGGCACAGGAACAGGGCATGGCTGGGAGCTGGGCTGGGTGTCACTGAGCAGCCAGTGGAGACTGGTGTTGGAGACTTGCTGATGGGGGATGGTGTCTATCTACCTGGGCAGAGTGGCGGGTGGTGTGCATGGGGCACATAGGGGACTTACAGCCTAGTTCTCCCTGGAATACCCTGCACCCTCTTCCACACCACTGCTGGCAGCACTATTCACCATAGTGCATGGTGCATAGTGCTGGCATGCCTGCCCCAGAATGTTGCTGTCTGTGTTGCCAGTGGATTGGGCTCATAACTTTAATCTGCACCAATCATGAATGCCACGTGTGGTCCGTGGGACCCCACTCCATAGTATTAATGCGTATTGATGCCAAAGTGCCTGGTTTACGCGGTGCATTGGGATCATGCATAGAGCCCATAGTAAGGGCCAAGATGAACATTCAAACCCCTCTGATTATGAAAAAAGAATGGGATCAGATGTCAGACATATTGAAGGCCAGAGGGCATGACAAACCAATCACTGACCAATGTACAAAAGTGGGAGGAAGCTCTGAGATATAACTTACATGTGCACCTATCCTAGAGTGCAAACAACACCACAGATCAAACTGAACTCCACTCAGTGGAGTAGTGGGTTAATATGACTTGAAATATGGGAAAAGAAAAGAGAGATCTAACCAGGTGTCAACTTTAATAGTATTCTCCATAGAAACACAGTAGGTAGTAAATGAGGTATCTCAGCACACATAACATCAAACAAGCTATATGCCTTCAGTTGCAGTTGAGGTGCTTGACTCTTTTTGGTACTACTACAATCTCATAAACAGTGTATAATATCATTCTGCTACACATCTTATTGCTTGTTCGAACAGACTTCACCATATCAGAAAAAATAACAAAACGAGGTACCACTGCACATTTGTGCATGCCAGCCAGTGCCACTGTGGTTGCAATTGACCCACTACTCCATTAAGTGGAGTTTGATTTGAACTGCAGTGAGTGACCATTGTTTGAAGAAGGCTGAACAGCAAATTAGAGATTTAGAAATACGCACCTCAACTGGGACTTGAACCTAGGCAACCCAGAATACTGCTACTGTTGTGTTACCAGCTGTGCCACCAAGGCAACTGGAAACTGACACATCCTGAGGTGCCTTACTCCTCCTCTAATGCACAACCTGGTGTTAGACAGATAAATGCATTTTCAATCACAAGAGTGTGCTGTGTACATATTTATGGAATTCATACAAACAGAAGAGAGAAAGTCCTAAAAGACCTTTGCTGGGACTTCAACCCAGGCCTCTCAGAATACAGTGTGTTACTTTTGGAAGTAGTTTTGAATATGAAATACAAAATCACACATACCCAATAATGCAAAGATTCATTGGAAATAGATATGCAAATCATCATGAAAGAATTTAGGCTTGCTCTGCTTCACAGGTTTGCATGTTGCCAAACTGCCTCTCTCACAATCTGCAAAGGCTGAAAACAGAAAACACAGAAACATGTTTTGTTCTTCTCGGTACTCATCACTGAGCCACAACTGTATCTCAGCCCAGGGAAACTAGGAACCAGCCCTATGATGATCTTATGGGTGTGGGTTATGATGAAACATAAAAGTCTAAAAACAAAAGAAATTAACTCACAGCTCCAGTGGGCTTCTGCAACCCCTGCAATCAATATATAAAACCATTATCTCACTACTAAGGAAACAGTGTGCACAATAAGTGCTATAAAATAGCAAGGAAGATGCAAATGTTAATTGTATGGTATAAAAAAGTGACTAAAACAACCAAAGCCCAGCACTTTGGTTCAACGGAGCTTTACTCAGGGGGAGGGGGAACACATCTCAGAGTAAGATATTTGTACAATTCTTAAATCCTTAGAGGTACCATTACTAATTTCCTTGTACACATTGTTTTAGACAACTTACACAGGGGGTGTTTTTATATTTATGCATTATGGATATGTTTGTAGATTTTTCCTGCAAATTGAGACTCTTCAGTGGTTGAGCACTGTAATGAAAACTAATTTTTCTTTAGGTGAGCAAAAGTTTGTGTACCTTTAAGCATTGATGTATAAATACCTTGCTTTGCAATGTGTTCCTGCCTCCTGAAGAAAGATCCATTGATCTGAAGTGCTGGGTTCTGATGTTTTGTCTCTCACTTTTTGTGTGCCACACAGAAATTGTCTGCAACTTCATTGCTGTTTCATAGCAATTATTGTGCACTCTATTTTTCTAATGAGGTAGTGGTTTTGCATAGTGAAACATGCATAGGAAATAAATCCAAAAATCAAGAAACATCAGTAAAAGAGGTCCGAGGCAAAGGTCACCTGGGAAAGGCATTGGCAATAACATCAGGTTTCACAAAACTACAGTCACACATACCCCAATAATGCAAAGTATTATGGTACGTATATTCAAATCACCATGAAATAATTTAGATTACTTCTCCTTATGGCAAGAATATAGTTTTGAATTTGCTTACTTTGGTCACCATGCAACTGAGTTACTTAAGCAGCACATTTGTATGTGTGGTGGACTCAATCAATCAATCAATCAGTCAAAATCTTTATGTATCCAGGCAAACATCATTGAGCAGAGCCCTTTTACAAGATGGACCTGGTTAGAACAGGGTCAGGTAACATCCATCATAAAAACATATAAATACATGTAAATAAGTATATAAACACAAACACAATGGTGCAGTTATAAGGGAGTCAAATGATAAAAGGAAGACAAGCCATAACAGAGGAGGATTCAAATCCAAGTGGGCAGGTACACCATTGAACCATGCAACTGTATATAAGCCATGTTCTCCATATAGAAGTACCAGTTAGTTCATTAACCAGGGGCAGTCACTAGTACTAGCCATGAAAATGGCTTGGAGAACCACCAACTAATGGCAGATGGTACCAGGAGAGTTACGTAATATGTAAGTGAAGGATAAACATTGTGAGAAGTGAAGTCCCAAGGATAGGTCGGAAGAACTGATGCGGTGGTGGGGGCCTACGGGGGGAGAGAGAAAGGGGAGTTAGGACTTTTATAGTATGATTGCATGTAGATTGTGGATAAGTGCACTATAGAGTTGTGAAAAGAAGGCTGGAGAAAGTGGGAAGATAGACCAGTATCAAAGGGAGGACAGAGGCATCAAGGTGTTACATGAAAGCATGATGACAGACCAGGGCCAAGGAGGAGACAAGCACTAGAAGTAATTTGTGCATGGTTAAATGGTACAGGTTAGCATGATGACAACTCATGGTCATGGGAAACAATCGCACTGATCATTTCTGAAATGTGAATATAAGAGCTTGAAAGATGAGATGCCGATGGGCGACCTCAGTTTCAGTTTTTTTTTTTTTGCAATTTATTCCACAAGGAGGACAGTGTAAAGCTTATAGCAGCCATGCCATAGTGACAGTTAACTTTGGGAAGTATCAGTAGGAGAGGTCTGCAACTTCTCAGGGTGTAATTGCCTATTGGTTTTATAGGAAGACAGTCTGTAATGTATTGGGGCAGTTTTTTGGAGATGACTCTCAGGGTCCATAAGGCTGCATTTTTATCATGCCTGAATTGAAGAGAACTCCACCCCACTGACTGATATAGGGAGCAGTGGTGAGTGGAATAAGGCAGGCCTGTGATGAACCTCAAAGCTCTATGATATAATGTGTCAAGTTTGGTGAGGTAGGAAATGGGACAGTGACTGTAGAGGATGTCAGCATAATCTATCAAGGATAGAAAGGTTGCTTGTACCAGCTGTAGTTTGGCATCTCTAGTTAAGAAGCTGCCTATCCTAAAGAGCAGGCCAGGTCTCTGTCATAATTTTTTGAGTAGTTCTTCAACATGCTCAATAAAGGAGAGCCTATGGTCCAGCCATACTCCCAGGTATTTGTATTTAGGGACAAATTCCAACTTCTCACCAAGAATTGTAGTAATCTGCGGCACAGGATCTGATAGGGATGAATTTACCATTTTGGCAGAGGGAGAAAGGAGCATTGCTTTTGTTTTCTTGATGTTAAGTATAGTTTTTTGTTTAAGAGTTGGTGTTGTGGCAGGTTGAACTCAGATTGAAGGTCATTACATGCCGATTGTAATGATGGGTGGCTTACATAAAGAACTGTGTCATCCGCAAACAGATGAATGTTGGCCTTAGTTATGTTTTTATCAATATTGTTGCTGTATATTGCAAATAAGATTGGTCCTAAGATAAAACCCTGGGGAACACCTCTTAGGAGAGGTTTGAGAGTTGAGAGATCTCCTTCCGCTTTCACCTGTTGGAAATGATCAGAGAGGTAGTTGTTGAACCACTGTAAAGATAATCGGTCAGCACCTAGTGAGGTCAGGGAACAGAGTAGCACAGAACGGTTGACAGTGTCGAAGGCCTTGCTCAGATCCAAGAATACGGCGCAGGTGTAATTCTTGTTGTCTAGTTCTCTTTGCCAGTCATTAGTCACTTTGGCAAGTGATATGATGGTGCTATGTTTAGCTCTAAACCCTGATTGGACTGGATTAAGCAGGTTATTAGCTTCTACTGTAGATACTGCCTCAGCTGGTTATTTACAACTTTTTCCAGTAATTTTGACAAGACCGGGGGAATAGAAATTGGTCTGTAATTATTTAGATCACAGGGATTTCTGGACTTGAACAGGGGTATGATGTGCGCTGTTTACCATATTGAAGGAATGGATCCTTGAGTTAATGATAGGTTAAATAAATGGGTTATGGGCATGGCTAACACATGGATGGCCACCTTCAAAAAATATGGGTCGAGGGTATCTGCACCAGCACTTTTTTGTGCATCCAGTTTTAGCATTAGGTCTTCAACTTCTTTCAGAGTAGTAGGATGCAAGGAGAAGACTGAATCGATGACGCTAGGATATGCACCTTGATTATCCATCTGACAGCATATCAGATTTGCAGGGGAATTGTTGAAGGCTATGCCTGCAGTTGCAAAGTGATTATTGAAGGCATCCAGAACTTCCAGTCTATCACTAATGGTGTTATTATTTAAGGAGATTTCATCAGGTAGTGATCCACCGGATGTGTGACCAGACAAGTCCTTGATGGTTTTCCAAAATTTTGAAGGATGTTGGGAGGCAGAAAGAAATTCAGAATGATAGTATGCAGCCCTAACTATTCTAGCACATGAGTTTTGTGCCCTTTTGAACTTGTACCAGTCCACAGCAGACCGGGTTTTGCATGCTTTTTTCCATAGGTATCTCTTTCAGTCAATGCAGATTTTAATAATGGTGTGAACCATCTACATACATTTTTTGCCATTCGCACCTTAACTATAGGGGCATATTTATTTAGGGCATCTAGGATAATTTTGCTGAATATGTTGAATGCTGATTGCATGTTTTTGCCAAATAGAACTCTTGCCAATACAAGGAGTGTTTCAGTGCATTTATGTAGACAGTGAGATCAAAGTTTTGTCTAGATCTGTTGGCAACAAACTTTAGCGAAGTAGTAGATTTGTTGCTTGATCTTATGCAAGCAATAAATGAGTGATCACTGATATCACTGAAGAAGGTGCCGGCAATGGAGAAAAGATGTGGTTTATTCACTAGGATAACATCTAGCAGGGAGCTGTTATCCACGTTCTTTTTATTTACTCGTGTTGGGTCTGCCATTTGACTGTCAGAGCTGTCATGGGGAGATGAAATAAATAAAAGAAAAAGGTGACTTGATTAAAGTATATTGTAAAGGTTTTGTTGAATTAAATTCTGCTGGTGAAGTTACTGTGAATCATCATATTTTTATTACATGGATGTTTTAAAAAATCTGTGGAATAAATTCTTTATTTCCCATGCTGTAATTTATTTATTTTTTTGCATGAAAACAATGTAGAATTCTCCATTTTGAGAACTTCGACCTGCAATGTTTATGTGTAATTCCACATTCTGCCCTATTTCCTGGGATTTTTTTCACAAATGTTATTCCATTAATTTTTGGAATTTATGCATATTTTTTTTTTTTGCATTCTGAAAGGATTCTGTGAAAACAGAAAGCAAGTTCTTTCCAGGTCTAGATTTCTGAATCTCCAACCCCAGTACATGTATTACTATTTTATATTTAAAGTAAGTGTTGTACAGTAAGTATATACAGATGAGACCTCTTATATTCGCAATCTTGGTAAACAACATTTTTATGCAGTTGAGTGTGCTGTGCACTCAAGAATTAGCCCACCCCATATCTCACAGCAGGTCACCTCTGGAAGTATTTCCATGTCTCATAGTAAAGTCCCCAGTCAAGTCCACATGACTCATTTAGTGATGTTACTCATTACAGCAAACCTCCCAACTTAGCCCATGAGAGTCTCTTTGAGTTTTTTGCTGCCAATGTCCACTTTTGCCTTTGTCTGCTCTTTCAGGCTACCACCAGCTCTTCTCTAAAACATGTTTACAAGCTGCCTCTTCAAGTTTAGCATGCCACAGCTAAAAAGGCATTTCAGAACTGGGGAGGGGAAGGGGTCATTGGGTATATGAGCAAGGATTACTATCAGGCTGTGATAGACTGGCAATTTAGCAACTCATTCCATATGAATTTAAACAGGATTGAACATTTCTGTCAATTCTGTCTATGTGCATATTGCATATACGGTATGTGAATTTATCAGTGTTAATCACTAGTGCTGTGTGGAATTCTCTAATTCTGGCAGAAAAACATTTTTGTGGAATTTTTGAAATTCCCCCAAAATTCCACTGAATTTCTCCAGAAACTGAAAAATGGCACTCCACAGAAGAAAATGGTTGTGGAGTGATTTTCTGTGGAAAAAATACTGTTTCAATATTTCCTGTAGAAATGGTTGCAGAATGATCTTCTGCAGAAAAATGCTGTTCTGCAGAATATTATTCTGTGGATCACAGTAGGCAGAATTCCAAAGAAGAATCAATGAAATTCCGGTAGATATGTACCCAGAAGAATGGTCACTCTGTGCTAATTTCACTTGTGGAATTCTGCATTCCGCACATCACCATTAAACTGAACAGTAGGGGAAAATGAGTAACTGAGAATGTGTACTCTTAAGGGGTTTTGCTTTATCAGCAGTTAAGGCAAATTCATACACACAAACAGATACACACACGCACAAACACAATAATTTAAAACATTAACATGCCTTTCATTAAATTGACTAAACAACAATAACTGAGAAATTTTGAAATTAGAATGTATGTGCCTATGAGAATATCTGATTTTGAAGTATCTGTTTGGGAGATATTTCTATTTTGTTTGCTATGACTAACCTTATTCAATTATTTGAAATAATCACTGCATTTTTAATTTGTTGTTGTTGCTAGGACCCCTACTATGGCTGGTGGCTTATTTGCAATTGACAGACATTACTTTGAAGAAATTGGAACCTATGACGCAGGCATGGATATCTGGGGTGGAGAAAACCTGGAGATGTCATTTAGGGTAAATTATACTTGTTTCCATTTGAGCCAGTCAACAGTATTGTTTATTTGTAATCTTACATATAATAAAACCTACAGTACCTTAAAACATGACATCCAATGCAGTTTTGACAGTTTACACATGTATTATGTTATTTACTGTTGGTGGGTGAATATTAAAAATACAGGGTTGAGAATGCAGGATTTTTGTATAGGATCAAGAGTTTTTTTTTTGTCAACTCAATTAATAAAAGATTAGTCTAACCAAGGCCAGTGTGCCACACAGAAGAACTTACCTCTAAGTTAAATACTTTGAAGCTAGCAAAAGACTAAAAATGGCACCCTACAACACAACGCTGATTTGCAACCTTCACATTTTGAGGGCCTTTATGTGAGGCTACTAAAATGTATTGGTGATCTCACTCGTTATTATATCACCACAAGCCTATTATTCAGCAAATATTGTTTCATAAACAATATAAGAAAATGCCCTGCTGTCATTTCCTTTGAAATGTTTCTCCCTTTTGTCTGTTTTGCAGCTTTGACACATTTCAGTTCTATCAGATTCATAATTTGGGCTTGAAAGAGATTTGTGGACTCAACATATTGTGCTGTTTGCTGCAGCTGGAAATGTAGACCTACAGTAGTTTCAGAAACAGCGGCATATAACTTTGAGAAGACTGTTTCTCAAAGGAATAGGTTTTGTAACAGGTTCTACTTAATAAGTCACAATTGGAAAAATCACATTGTTCTGTATATATGTTGTGTGGGTACTTATGATGATTCCTATTTTTACTGAGCAGCCAAAAGTAATTAATTTTTCATTACTTTAATTAGTCAAACTGGGAGAATGTATGGTTCAGGTCAGCAAAAAAAGTATTTGAATACCTCAGGGTACCCTAACATTATTTGTGGTAGATTTCCTGGTCATTGGGGCCCTAAGTTGTGTATTATTTCTTTTCATCTATAGAGGAGAAATTAGTCCACACAAGCCATAAAATAGGCAAGCAGTGTTGCCTCTTTATTTAATAGCATCCAGACTTAAGATAGTCTCTAACAGATTATATGCTGGTGTTCAGTGCATTTGTCTATCTTACGCCTCAGCAAACCATTTTTTTGCATCAACTCTGCCATTTTTACTTTATTTTTGTGCACCATACTTTTGTTTTCTGCTTAATCATACATCTACTGTCCCAATACAGGGTTGACACAATAAAAACATGTTAAATGCAGTACCATGACCTACCCTATATGTTCATCACACACTACTACTAAGAATACTTATTTCATAGAAAACTTGTCTTTTCATTTCCAGGCAGTGGAGAATAACAGAGGCAATAGATAAAAACAATGTTATGCATGTGTTGATAAAGTCCGTTAAAAGTCCCTTCAATCCAAGGGGAGACTACAGAAAGGCAATGCCTTCACGTGCTCCAGCTAGTCGGGTCATTTAGGTCCTATGTAGATGATTTAAAGATCTAGTGTACTGTGTAAAGCTAAAATTAGTTTTTAAAATCAATCAACCATTATCTTTTATGTCTGAGGTACTTTTACTTTTCCCTTTGGTTTATTGGAAGACAGTTTACCTGATGTTAGTAGATGTGATGTTTGGGACAGTACTATGCCCGGCAGCTGACATATCTATCTCTCTTCCCCCCCCCACTTACATCATCAGCACTATGACCTCACTGACTGTGACAGCACCACTGCTTAGCAACAGCCACTGCATAGCTACTAGGTCAGTTACCTGTGACCAGTGAGATCACAATGCTGCTGATGATGTAGTGAGGGAGATGGAGATAGATATGTCAGTTGCCAGTTTGTGAGCTGTTCCACACATCCAGCACAATAATATCACGTAGAAGACAATCATAGAAGGCAATCTGTTTCCCGGTTCTGACATGCTGCCTCCAGTTATTCCCATCTGCCCCTCACCTTCAACCCTCCTACCATCCCTATTCCCTCTTATTTCCTCCCCCATCACTTCCTTAGGCACTTATATCTCCTCCTTTTTCACTGTCTAACAATGCCCTCCTCCCATTACCCACTTCTCACTGTGCTTCCACTGTCACTTACTTACTGAGCAAGTCTCCTTCCTCAGGTTCTGACAAAGCCACCATTGGCTGCTCTCCTCCTCATTACCATCCAGGAGTTCATCAGGGTTATAGTTGGATGCATTGTATGTTACTCCTTTACCTTACTGTATTGCTGTTGAATACGATATTATTGTTGAATGCTTAAATTCTGCTCCCATTGTATGTTTTCCCACCCTATTGACATGGAACCTTTATAAATGAGTGGTTTCCTGCTCAAAGGTATTGTAATCCAAGACTGAAACAAAAATAAATAAATAAGTAAATAAATAAATACTTTCTAATGAACAAAAGGAAAAAGAAAATATACTTTAGAAATAAAAAGTTGCAAATAACTACTCTTAAAATTAGAATTATTTTCCTGTCTGCCTGTATTGGCTCCGCTAGCTCTTTAGCACTGACTCCTGAATAATGGCACACATATACTCATGACACAGTAATTCACTCTATTTTCAGGCATAACCCCCAACATGGAATTCTGTCCATTGGCCCCTGATAGGTACCCCCGAGTTAATGCCTACTCACAAATATCTGGAGCTGTTTCTACTCTAGCAGACACAAACATCATGGTATCCCTAGCCTAAGATTGAAGAGGTAGACATTGTTGTTTTCAGCTCAGCCAAAGCACTGTGATCTAATGAAGTCAATATCCATCTCTTGCAAAATGTTCCCTTCCCCCCACCCCCGGTGTCCACCTCACTGATGCCACTCACAAATGATGAAAGAAGAATAAATGCTTGAGAAATAGAAGAATAACTTGTAACAATAGCAGAAGTATTGATATTTAAAGTACAACATAAAGAATGTGAGCTCTCAGTGTCCAGACATTCAGCTGCAGATGGTTCATGAGAAACTTCAATTTTATACCTAAATTGCTTTATAACTCTGAACCCTAAAGATTTTACTTTAGGGGCACTGGATATTTACACTTACAACTCTCTGTATTCTTACTATGGCTTACATTTTCTACTTGTTCTGAGACCAACGCCTGTAAAGAAGAGTACCTATGACACTGAGCATACTTGGTGACACAGCAAGGGACAGCAATTCAATGGTAACAGCAAATCAATAAACAGAAAATACATTATTGTTTTATGTAACCAACATTTTCAGAACATGAGTTGACATGACTCCAGCACCAGGAGTAGGTGAAGCAAAATCTCTAAGCATTTCTTAAAAAGTGAGTACACCAGAAAATGAGAAATAAATGCAAAAATATGTTATTTGGCATCAGGAATTTACCAGGACCTGGTAAATTCCTGATGACAAATAAAGTATTTTTCCATTTATTTCTCGTTTTCTGGTGTGCTCACTTTTTAAAAAACGCTTGGTACTTTTGAGGTTTGCACATCCTATTTGTGCACCTGCTCGCTTGTTTTGCGCTGTTCTATTTCTGTTTTGAAGCAAAATCTCTCCCTGTATGGGTAATTCAGAGACAGGAAGGACTTCAGGACATTAGGTCAACAGCAACACTTTCCCACTGAAGAAGGAACAAAATCAGCCATGGCAACACACTCAGTTACTAGTAATGGGTCCAATCAGGTTGATTCAGTCAGGAGATATTAGGCAACATGTGATGACCAAACTACTTTAATACATTGCCAACATTATTTTGTGTTTAATTGCCAATTTACTGTCTGTATAAAGTGTGGGTCCAGGGTTGATACCATGCAGCTGCATTAATCAACTGTGACAAGAGCCCCACTTGGGAGATTTTAACTGCCCAGTAAGCACAATCTAACAAGTGACTAAACCTTTCTAGACTGAGCCCTGGCAAGGTTCTTTGCTATGCTAATGATCTTTCAACAGAAGTAACCTCCTGGGACACAGGTTTTTCTGATAATATTACAAGGTAGGCATCACCTAGATTACAAGTCCAAGTCAGCTTCAGCCAACCAGTTACATCTGTGTACAGCAAAATTATGTCACAGCCTCCTTTGACCAAAACATTGAAGGAGGAGAGAGAGAAAGAGAGAGGGAGAGAGATATCTGAATTCTTGAACACAGCTCTTCCTCCTCTCTCTCTCTCTCTCTCTCTCTCTCTCTTTTTGCTGGGCTATGCTGAATGAAAATCCAAGAAGTGAGCCAAGTCCACAGTCTGAAGGTAACTAAGCTCAGCGTATGATGGAGATCATAGACAAAATGTAACTTGCAGAGAAGATAGAAGCATTTATTTGCATAAAAGGGCAAGTTTTATCTTATAATCCTGTATGTATACTGTTGCTTGACTATGTGTAAATAGTGTATATATCAGAATACAGTGTAACTGCTATATTTGGACAACTTGGGCCCAATTCTACAAGTACCACTATGCATGTCACAAGTTGTGACATTGAAGGGGTGCAGTTCGCCCAAAGACCCTGCAACTGATTCTCTATTGGGCAGGGTCCCCGTGGCTAAGTCCCACAACTTGCATCAACCTGAAATGGTACACCAAAGGGACAACAGACCTGAATGGATTGCTGCCAGCCCACAACATCCACAGTGGAAGATCACAAGTGCCCCTCCATGCCCAATCCCCAAATGGTGCCCAGAAGAAGAGCCCCTGTGTGCTACCAGACCACCCAACATGCCTGATTCCCAATGGTATCATATGGCAATGCCCCACAGGGCTATCTGACCACAGCCCCTATCCCCAATGATGAAAAATGCCCCACAGGGCTATCAGCAACCCCTCTATCCAGAACCCAATCCCAGAACCACACATGAGTAGTAAGGCAGTCTCAACAATAAAATAAAAATCATCTTGCAGTCCCCTTTAAGCCCTGGTAGTCTAGTGGCCCCCTACCCTATGGTGCCAGACTTTCCCACTCCCCCCCAGCCAGCAACTGGCACAGCCCATCACTGGATATCCATCAAAGCACATTTACACCTCCTATTAGCTGATGTAAGTGTACTTTGTGTCCTGGAGTTGAGCCAGTGTTTCAGCCCATCCCTAGTTCATGTTTGCCCCCCTCATTGCCATGATCCCCAATGATGCCACCAAGAGCAAAGCCTTGCAGGGCTATCTGAACCCCAGCCCCATTCCTCAATGATGCAAATGCCACAGGTTATCAGTGCCCCTTCAGAACCCATCTCACGTAGAGAGCAGGCTCAACAACAAAATAAAAAAATGTCTCATGTTCCTTTTAGTCTAGTGGATCTAATCACTCAGTGGTGCCAGACCACCCAGAACCCTCTATCATACTTGTCAGCGACTGGCACAGCCCACCACTGCCACCATGGCCAGTCACTGACTGAGCTTGGCTATGAATGCATACTGTGAATAGTACGCACTCAATCAATGACAGCTTCTGTCATTCGCTGAGTGCATACTATTTTCAGTATGCACTCATAGCAGAGCTCAGTTGGCAGCTGGCAGTGGTGGTGAGAAGTGGGCTGTACCAGTCGCTGGCTGGGTACAGGTTGGGGGAGGAGTCAGGTGGTCTGGCACCACTGGGTGGTGGGCCACTAGACTACCATGGCTAAAAAGGGACTCTGGGATTTTTTGTATTTTATTGTTGAGCCTGCCTTACTACTCCTGCAAGGACTGGGTTCTGGGGGAGCACTGATAGTCCTGTGGGGCATTTTGCATCATTGGGGATAGGGCCTGGGGGACAGATAGCCCTGTGAGGCTTTGCCTCTTGGTATCATTGGGGAGCAGGTCAATGGGGGGGACTACATGAACTGGGGGATGGACTGGTGGCACATTGGCTTAACCCTTGGACACAAAGTACACTTGCACCAGCTAATGGCAGGTGTAAATGTACTTTGATGGATGTCCTCTGGGGGTAGCTATAGAATTCCAAATTAGGACATGTGGCAGCTGCCCCTCCAGAATAGGGCATAACTGCTGCCATAAACCCTCTTGTGCCATGATGCAGGGGGGTTATGGTGCAAAGGGTGGTGGAAGTCCACTTTGGCACAAGCAGCTTGTGACATGTTGCAGGCTGCTTTGCAGAATTCCAAATTGATCATCTCATGACACAATATGCTACTTGAGTCATTCCTGTTGGCACAAGTCACTTTGAGCCATGCTTAAACCTTCTAGAGCCTTGTGTTTAGTAATAAATTAGCTGTTTTCCAGAAGACTGGAGAAACAGGATTAATCTGGATAAGGAGAGTGCATTACAAAATCAAAGAGAGAAGAGAGTGTATTCTTTTTAGAGCAGATACCCTCACTATATGAGGTCTAAAGTGGTGTGGGTGGCAGAAAGCATTATCAGATCACCAGTTTCTGTGCTCTTGCTAAAGAGTGAAACATAGAAGCATAGACTTTGATGGCAGATAAGGACCGCTTGGCGCACCCAGTCTGCCCATTTCCTTACCTGTTTGATAGGCTGCAGATCCTAGTTAACCAACAGCCTACTTCCTCCTATCCCCTGCTAGAATTGCCTTATGTCTGTCGCATGCATTTTTACCATGGAGTGAACCTTGACTGTGATGATGCTGGCTCAGACAGTCTCAGAGGACAAGCTGCCTGAGGGAGGGACCACTGGAGACTGCAGGCTTCTTTGACAATCACACAACATAACTATGATGCTGCATACATTCTCACTACTGTTCAGTTAAGTATACGGCTCATAGTCCATTCAAATATTTCAACCCAACAGCTATGACTTTATAACACACATGATCTTGTCTTTGAATAGTAGGGTTCACAAGGCTTACTCTAACTGACCTTGTAGAATGATCTCTACAACACAATCATGGAGCTAGGAGGAGTTGGGATGTTGCTCATCAACATCCATCAACCACTTGGACAAATAAGGGGACAGTTTTCTCCAGATCTCTGCCACTTTCTTTGCCACCTCCCAGTCATTTTGGCACAATGTCCTTAAGTCCAGTCTATATGGGTGACCACAAATGTCCAATCTTCCCTTATGAACTGAATTCTTTGGCCAATCCCAACTGCTGCCTTTCTCAGCAGAAACATTAACTACATCTTCACATCTTTGAGGGCTTTCCTGTCCTGAAGCCTTCAAACAGTTGCCCTACTACTACAGCTGCAGTTAGTTTAGATGATTCCACCTTCCTGGACTCCCATGCCCATCTCTGCATGAACAATACCTAGGTCCTCAAGTGCAGAAAATCTTACTTCACTAGCATATTGTGCTGGCTCCTTCTCTCTGTGCACACAAAAAATCTCCTTGTGGTCTTGGAAAGCAATTCAAACATCCAGAGCTTAACTTCCTACTCAGTCCCATTTGCTTCCTCAACACTCAGAGCCACAGATCTAGGAGGCCTGTCACTTACAGTCTCCTCCCAACAAGCAATCAGCAAACATCTCTTCCCCTTACTGGTACCAACCCAGGTGATGGTGCACTTGATGATCTTGTCTGGTCAACAGATGAGACATACACAAGGACAGAAACATGGTGGGCAGAATACTGACATGAGGGGCACTCTAACTGGTACTCATCTCCTCAATAGATACAGTGTCACAACTGAGCACTGATGTGAAATTCCTGTTTTCTTCTTCTGACATTGTGGATATGATGCTCTGGTGCTCCTCCAAATCTCCAACAACAGTATCAAGCAAGTCCATTTTGTGCCATAATTTATCTTTAGCTTTGGCTACCATTCTCATAGTCTGCATGTTCCAGTTAGACAGGGAATGCTTTATGCTGCCTGTGACAGGCAGACTATATCATTCTCTGTCTAACTTGAGCATATAGATCATGTGTATGGTAGCCAAGGCTAAAGACGAAGTATGGCATGTTTTTAATTTGTTGTTGTTGCTAAGACCCCTAACATGGCTAGTGGCTTATTTTCAACTGAAAGGCATTACCTTGAAGAAATTGTAACCTGTGATGCAGGCATACAGTAGATATCTGGGGTATAGAAAACCTAGAGATGTAATTTGGGGTAAATGCTATTTGTATCTCTTTGAGACAGTAAGGCACCTTTTGATAAGGCATTTCCCAATGTGGGCACCATGGACTGCATATAAATCACCTCATATGTGGCACACTTCATGTTGGGGGAACCCATGATCCTGGCACTTTACAGACACAGCACGTCAGCCTACTAAAGGTTATTTTTGGGTTATCTTCATTGTGAACCCCACAAGGAACTCCAGAATAAGTAATGTCAAGAATTAGATAGTTCTGTATTTTTCCTATGCTGTGGGTCTCAAACAGCGTGATCATCCTTCACTGGGCACATATCTCAACACTACTGATGTGTGCACTTGAAAACTGTAGTTAGAATCTGAATGCTAGATTGCTGGCTGGATTTTTAAACATTTTATAACAGAAACACTATTTAGTTTTAAATAAGGAACAATACCTAGCAGTTAGATTGAGAGCCCTGCTGCCAATATCAGGGCCCTCTGTGCATATCAGAAAAGGACCTGAGCCAGTGTGGTGTAGCAGTGTGGGTGACCCTTGACCCCAAGATATTGGAATGGGTAATGGCAGTAGTGAGTGGCCTCAGAGCAACCAAGGGGTCTACATAGCTCTGTATGCATTATAGTGTGGTTTTGACCATGATATTCCCAACTTATGAAATGTCGCCCTGCAGCTGGGTGTGCTATTTGAAAAAACATACACCCAAGGCAAAACAATTCCAGCACCCCCCACCACAAACTAGACCAGAAAGTAGAAATGCTTAAATCCAAAGCAAACTTTGGTAAAACCGGTTGAAGTTTAGTGGGGGTACGTCCTGTTTGTTCCCTGGTCTGTGCACATGCCCTGTGGAGGTTTGTACTTTATATATCTGCCTTAATGAATTGGTTTGGATTTAAGCATGTCTACTTTCTGGTCTGGTTTGTGGTGGGTGGATCTAGAAGTGTGTGCCTTTAACCATAATATACCACACAGCAGAAGAAAAAAGTGACTTTGTGCTGTAACAGAGAATCAGAAGCTAGCTGACACAGACTTCCAGTCCCCTGAATTAAAAGCCAATGCTTCTGCAAGCAGAGGCAATAGCACAGCTGAGGCGATGCACAAGCAGAGTCAGACATGCATTCCTGCATCTGTGAAGGACAACAAGTAGGTGGACACCCCTTTCAAGGTAAAACTATTTCTGTTACTTATTGAACTAAGCTAACAAAAGAAATGGATACCACATTAGAATTGCAGAAGATCTTAGCTAAAGAAAGAGAAATAATTAAGTGTATAAAATGCCAGATATTTAACCTGTAACCCATACACGACCTAGCCAGGAAATTCACATTTGGGAAATGCCTGGCTTTCTCCATCCTAAATAAGGAACTAAAATTTCATTTCATTTTTATTTCATTTTATTTGGTTATTAGGTAGGTACACTGGGATATACTGTACATTCCTTTTACAGGTACGACTTGAAGTTAAAAATTAGTAACATTACAAACATACAAATGGAGTACTAAAAACAGTTATAGTAAATATTTCCAATTTTCCATTAACACAAATTACAGGAAGAAGCATTTAGCATTTTGAAGTACTGAAGAACAGCCGAGGAAAAAGATTATATGATGAAAGTTGTTTTAGTTGTGTAGGCAGTGAATTCCACAGAGAAGCAGCACAATATGCAAAAGCACATTTACCAGGTGTTGTGTGGACAAAAGGTGTAAACAACTGAAATTCAGTTGAAGACTGAGGGCCAAAGGTAGAAATATGTTTGCTTATAAATTTACTCAAAGATATGGGGACATCAGATTGCATAATTTTGAGGATAAAAGTGAGATAGAATCAGTTTATAGTTATTTTGAACAGATAGCCAATCGAGATTCTCCAGGTTTTGACAATGGTGGGTTTGATAGGGTGTCTGTAATGCAAATTTATCAATCTTTTGTAATATTTCTTTCTGGGATAATGTATCCGCAGGTGCTGTGTCAATTACAATACAGGCATAATTCAACACTGATAAAAGGTTTTGTTGCACTATAGTCAAATTAGTTTCTTTGGTTAAATAATTCTGAATATGGTAGAGTACACCAAATTAAGAGAGTAACTTAGTTACTTCGTCCAAATTAACATTAAAATTTAAGGATGGATTTAATGTGACTACTAATTATTTGAAAGAGTCAACACTGTCAATTATGCCTCCATCAGCAATTTGTACCTTGAAGTTTTGAAAAAATTGTCACAATTCAGGGACAGAATCCAATAGCATATATTTAGTTTTAGATCTATTAAGGACCATGTTACTGTAACTGGGCCAATTCTGCACTTCTGAAAACCCATGAGCCAATGTGAAATTAATCACATTTACAGAAATATGAGCTAACAACACTGAATCATCTGCATATAAAAGTAGCTCGCAGTTTTGGACAACATGAGAAATGGGATTAATGAAAAGTGAAAAAAGCAGAGGACCCATTATGGAGCCCTGAGGGAATACACACCGAACCCTCCTGTAAGATGATACTGTTCCCCCAAATTGTATACATTATGATCTGTCAGGAAAATAATCACTGAACCACACAGCAACAGGATCACCCACCCCCACATTTTTAAGACAGTTAATCTGAACATAATGGTCAACCAAGTAGAATTCCTAGGACAGATCCAGAAACACAGCCCCAGTTAGACAACCTGCCTCAGAAGCCCTGCGAACTGAGACCCTGAACCTAACCAAGGCAGTCTGGGTGCTATGCCCCTCGAATCCATGTTGATTATTGAAGATCAAATCATGCATCTTAACCTAGCCATTAAATAGTTTGTAAACTATATTTCTCTTGTACCTTGGACAAGGTTAAAAGTATGGAAATAGGTTGATAATTACAAAAATCAATCATAGGACCAGATTTATGAACTGGAATGACATAAGATTTGTTCTACAGACAAATTAAATAAAATACTAACTGGGTAGGCTAACTCAGATGCTGCAAGGGTCAAAACTTTTGGAGTTCATCACAGCCAGGCGATTTATCAGGCTTTATCTTTTTAAGTAAATGAGAAACTTCAACCCTACTCACTGTCTTTAAATAAAAGTTGGACCTCTCTAGTTTAACCTCACAATTAGCACACACTTCTCCATTTAAACCCTCCCGATAATAAACCAGATTTGTAAATTGCACATTCAATTTCTCAGTAATAGTTGCTGGACAGGTAAGTAATTCACAATTTTTCAACATAATTGAACAACTAGCAATAGGAGAGGAAAGAAGATGTCTCATAGAATGTCAACATTCTTTGGAGTTAGACAAATTCTTCACTTGTTGATGTTTAATTAATTTTAGCTAATTTTAGTTCCCTTTTAGAAATGTTTCTTTTTTTCCCTGTATGCATTTAAATCCTGAACAGATTTACTCTTTTTATAAGTGCACCAAGTGGTGTCCCTATCCTTCATCAATGTAAAGAGATTATTATTTAACCATTTAGATATCCTCCCTCATGAACAGGGAACTAACCAACATACAGGAAATAAATAAGACTGAAAATGTCATAAATCATCTAAAATAAACGTGGCAGAGATCAGGTCACAAAAGAAATGAACAAAAGACTATTCAGGGCATATTGTCACAAAACACAAACCTGAAAATGTGACAAAACAAGCAAGAGAGGAGTTATAAAACAGGGATACTGAATTAATCAAATCTGAGGATAGTGTACAAAAGCGTATCCTAGCTTGTCACTCAAACCAAGGTCAATAGGTAACATATACATTAAATTTCTAAGGACAATTTCCTTCATCTTGGCTGTCTGTGGAACATGAGCTCCTTGCTTGGTTCCTCATCCTGCCAGGCAATTCCAAATTCCTCCTGACTGAACTATGTCGCTACCATCGGCCAGCTTATTTAACCCTTTTTCAACCTAATCCAGTATTGCCTCTGATATCTGGTCTGTTTTAATACTCAGTGCTGAATTTTTTCAGTTTAAAGTTTTTTTGCATTTTTTTTAACTATCTACTTTTCCATTTGTAGATTATACTGTAAAGCCACTAGAGGGCAACACGATGTGTAGGTTTCAATCCTCTTGCCACTGCTCCCCCCATCACTTCTGTCCTGCATCATTCATACCTAACTTCTCTGCCTTTTGCCCCTCTCTGTAGTGTCCCTTGCACCATCTCCCAGGCTATCACTAGGCATACAACGTGGCATCCAAACCAGGGTTCAAACCAGCTAACTTTAGCTCTAAAGGCAGCAACCCTACCACTGCACCACTGTGTCTGCCACAATGTTAGATGTCAAAAAGACCCACTCATACCTGCTCATGGTCACATCTACCACCACTGTACTCCATCACAACACCCTCCCACACAAACCAACCATACTAATGTTGCTAACCACGTTTACCCTGCTCAGCAACAAACCCCCAGTTGCCTCTGGTATGTACACACCTTTGCTGCTCTGGGAGCACCTCACCCCTCCTAGCCTTTCCATCACCCTGTCTCTCCCCATATCCCCCCACACCCCTCTCTTCTACCCCTCCACCCATCTCTCTGTGCCTTGAGCCCTCCTTATTCCCTGCTCATCACTTTCTAAGCTTGCCAGCCACCGCTACCCAGCAAAATGCCACCAATTCATGGCCCTTGTCAGGATCTTCTACTTGCTTCTTGTACTATCTGGCAATGTTCACCCCAATCCTGGCTCAGTAGCACCCCCCTCCAACTGCGGTCACCCACAGGGCTTTGAATAGCTGCTATGAATATCTGCAACCTGCCAAAAAAAACCAACACCCCTGCACTACTGGACAGCACAGCACCAATCAGACATTCTGGATTTAACAGAAACCTGGCTGTCAGCCAAGACACCAAACTCATTTGTCTTTATTCCTGGCTACTCTCTCGTTAGGCTTGATCATAACTGCAAGAGAAGCAGTGGCTGTGCCTTCTATGTAAATGACTCACTGCATTACCAAGCCCTGCCTGCACCCTCCCTAGACCATGGTGCCAAAGCCCTCTCAATAAAACTCTCCCCTGACCCAAACCGTGCTCCTCTTACTCTCCCTGTCACCTACATCCCACCCTGCAGCCAATCCCCTGCCTGTAAAGTGCTCTTTGCCTATCTAGCCAGCCACCCCCACTAAATGGAACAAATCCTAGTTGGGGATCTCAACATAAACTAGCTGACGAGCTCATCAACACACGTCAAAGATACCTTTGCTCCATTAGATATGACCCAACTGGTATCCCAGCCTACCAGGGCCAACACCACTAATGGAACCCACACCCTACTAGATATCCTGCTCACTAATCATCCCCACCATATTACTGAACTGGGTGTCCTACCCAATGCCTTAAGTGACCACTCCCCAATCATCTTCAGCTGGTTCTGTCAGCTACCTAAACCACCACCAATATCACCTTTCATCATCGACTATGCCCAGGAGGCATAGCCAAACTCAAATACTATCTAATTAACTGGGACTGGTCACCTATTTCCCAAGCCCAGCACATAGAAACATAGAAACATAGACTTTGATGGCAGATAAGGACCGCTTGGCCCATCTAGTCTGCCAAGACACCAAACTTATTTGTCTTTATTCCTGGCTACTCTCTCATTAGGTTTGATCATAACTGCAAAAGAGGCAGTGGCTGTGCCTTCTGTGTAAATGACTCACTGCATTACCAAGCCCTGTCTGCACCCTCCCTAGACCATGGTGCCAAAGCCCTCTGTGTCGCACCTAGATGATGCATTGTACTACTTCACCACCACCTTTAATACCGCTGTGTATAACAGGAACAGGTCTAAAAGTATAAGAGTAATACTGCTTGTGATGCTTTTGCACTGACCATCAAAGTGACCACTAAGAAACGTAATGCCCCCTGAATCACCCCAGAACTCCTACAACAATTCAAAATGCATAATAACCTCTGGCATTGTGCCACTGCCTCTGGTTTGCTAAGTGATAGGCAGGCCTATAATGCTGCCCTCAATAACTGTACCGGGGCAATCCTCAAGTCCAAGGCAGAGCACTACAGAACCGCCCTAGCCACCTCCTGGGGTAGCTCAAGAAAGTTCTGGGATAACATCAAGGAGGTTAATGGTAAATCTCACCCCCCTCACAACTTAGTGTTCATGGTACTACCACCAGAAATACCCTTGACATACCTAACTGCCTCAACTCCACCTTCTCAGACCTCAGCTCAGTCCTCCCTAGCAACTTTTTTGATCCAATTCAGCCTACCCCACCACCTGAGCTCCTCCACCCCCCTTTAAACTCAGAGTCATTACCCATACAGAAGTGAAAGTCTACCTGTCTGAAGCCCTTCAGAGCTCCAATTACTGCAAAGACACCTTCAATATGCGTATCCTATACCTCGCACTAGACTCAGTTATCTCCCCACTCACGGACCTTCTAAATCTGTCCCTGCACCTGGGCCAGTTCCTAACCTCATGGAAAATGGCAGATAACACCAATATTGAAATGTGGTGACAGCTCACTCCCAAGCAACTACTGGCCCATCTCGATTCTCCCCCCACTCTCTAAAGCCCTTGAAAAGATCATGGCCAAGCAGCTCACTGACTACGTCCTCGCACACAACCTCTTATGTAGGGAGCAGCATGGTTTCAGAGCTGGTCATAGCACTATGATCACCCTCACAGAATTTGCTAACTCCCTGCACTCCACGCTTGACAAGGGGTACCTCTCAGGGGCTGTGTTTATAGACCTCTCAAATGCCTTCAACAAAGTTTCTCATCCGCTCCTTCTTAACACATTGCAACAAATTTGGGTCTCTGATTGTCCACTCTCATGGTTCTCCAGCTATCTTTCATCTAGAACCCAATGTGTTAAAATTAATAATACCATATCTACTATGTTGCCTGTGCACTCAGGAGTTCCTCAGGGATCTATCCTGGATCCCCTGCTATTCAGCATCTACCTCAATGCCCTGCCTAAATTCTGCCCTGGCAATGTTCTCCTCTATGCGGACAACGCTGTTCTTTATGCCGCACATCCTGATCCTCTCTCTCTCTAGCTACCTTACAAAAATCCTTCTCTCAGATTGCACACTGGTTTGCTGAACACAGGTTGTTGTTCAACATTAAAAAAACTAAGACGATGCTCTATGCCCACTGCCAAAACAGATCAAAGGATTTCCCCCTGGAAATACTCTCTGCCTCTCTCATCCCACTGGAACAGGTCCAAAAGTCAAGAGTAACCCCTGGGTAGTGTTATCCCAAGGGCTGCTACCCCTGCCTGCTTGGCTAGTAGCAGGGTAAGGGGCCTGAGTTCTGCAACGGGTGCCTTCACCCAGAAGTCAGGGTTGGTAGTGGTCAAGCTAACCTGGACACAGCCCTCCAGGACACTGTAACCTCCTCTTTCCTTACTAGTGGCCAGAACAGTGCACAATAATCACTTTCTCAATACCTCTGATACAACACTCAAGTACCCACACTGTTTGCGCTTACCACCAGGGCTTTCCTCTGGCCTGGCCTTGGGAACCCCCTGTAAAACAAGGTTATACACAGCAAATAACAGCAGTACAGTACTCTTGCACAAACTGGAACCACAGTCAGGGTAAATGCAAAAAAATATTTAGATCTGATTTTATTTAAAGGGCTTGAACAAGAGAGGGTTATTTTGCTTAAAGGCTCTATCAATCAACCAGTTATGCATGCACTTCAGGGTCCATAAACAGTCACGCACTCTGGGTACCCAGATGGAGAATGGTGGGCTAGCCAGGAATGTTGCAGCTGGTTGGGGCCCTGTGATAGAAAAAAACAACATGCACAGCACACACTATTTGTAATCTGGAGCTGTATGGCTCAGTTCATGAAAAGAAAACAACAAGACAATCAGATGACACACTTTTAAATTAGGCTGTTGTTGCAGGGAGCTACCCTGATGATTACTCACGATACCCAAGACTGGACACAGGCTGGACAAAAATCAAGACAGCAGGTGGTTAATCTGGAGTGCCAGAAGAAGCAGGGCCCACATGATTCGCAAAGGCATCATTCCTGTTCAAGCATGGAGCAGGGGGCTGATCCCCAGGCAGGTTTCTCGTCAGCGGCATTCTCTGTGCAGTGGGGTAATGTGGCAGAGCCGAGTGGAGATGAAAGTGGATTCAGTCCGATTAGGCTAGATAAAGCTTCCAGAAAGCAGAACACAGTTCACGCAGTGGGAAACCAAACCACTACCCACTTTCAATACACAACACATTTACATGTAAGGAAATTCTAATGTACCAGACAAACTGCTCTCCGGTCACGATCGCAAAGTCTCTGCACAAACCGGGGATTCAAAAGCAACTGGTAATCCTGACAAGCCAATCACATTCAGAAAATCTTCAGTCTTCTTCAGGTTAAAGCCTGGTCATGGTCCAGTGGCTTAAATCGTCCTCACAACTCGGATTCAGTTCAAATAAACTCTATTTTCCATCTCAGGAACGGCAGGCAGACAGGCAGGCCAAACCTCAGCCCTTTTACAGGTCTCCCATACAAAACTACACAGAACTGCTGCTCAAAAATCACTTGAGCTGTTACTTCGTCACTTCTCAACTCAACAACTGAGACTAGCAACAGCAGCCTGGGAAATTCCCCAAGATCCAAAAGGTTTGGTTGACTGATCCTCCTGTCAGTCACAACAAAGGCTCCCCCTTCAGGTGGAAAAAAGGCACAAAAAGCCCCAAACTACAATTCCTACAGATTTTGACTCCAGACAGCTCCTGTAGTCTGGCTCCATTTTATGTCCCACCAGTACTGACTGGTCCAATTCGCAGTCCAGGACCAAGATAGTGGAGATATACAAAACAGTCCTTGCTGCAAAGAAGGCAGGTTAGACAAACTACATTATCATTATCACTCTAAATGATTTTCAGCAGATAGTTACATCTTTCAACAGAGCTCCATCTCAGATTACTTATGACTGCAATCAAGGCAGCTCTTAAAGAGACAGTACACAGAGGCTATACAGGTACTCTCTGGCAATCACATTTAAACTGCCAAAACACAGGACACCAGCATGGCAGTGAACATTTAGGCAAGCTCGAGGAAGACTTTTCAGGAACCCCTATTTGTAGGGGGATTACATAAGTATCTAGGTATTACATTTGACTCTTCCCTCTCATTCCACGAGCATATAAAAATCCTCATCTCTGCCACCAACACCTGCATTGGTCTCCTTTACAGACATAAAGACTGCTTGCCACCTGAAGCACTTCGCCTAGCTATTACCTTCTCAGTCTTATCGCTGATGGACTATGGCCTCACAATCTATGCTGCTGCTGACTCTATGGCACTTCATCAAATACAAGTAGTTATCAATAAGGCTTGCCGGCTCCTCTCTGGTGCCGACAGAAATACACATACCTGTACCCTATATGCACTCACCAATATCCTTGAAGAAAGACTATTATGCCTGACCTGTCTCTTCACCAAAAAAATCCACCTGAGTTTAACCCCAATAGGTGTCTTGGCTTCTCTTCAGGCAGCCACCATCTCAGTGTCCACATGGACGGCCCCAAAAATTATCTGGAAGGTGCCTAGGGTCAGGACCACCCTGGCCTAGTGATCCTTCCCCCTTAGAGCTCCATCCTGGTACAATGCCCTCCCATCGGCTGTCACATCAACCACCAATCTAGGTCCTTTTAAAGCTGCCTTAAGGGCCCATATCCTCTCCTCATGACAATGCCAGTGTAACCGGTAACCTGTGGATCCTGCACCATGCTGCTAGACCATGCACCTGCCCTTGGCCAGGCAGTAGAGAGACCTCACTATTTCTAGCCTACAGGCTCCTCACCTGCCTTGATTACCATATAAAGCAAAGCAAAGCGAACTTTATTTAAAATAAAATGGCTGGTACCCTTGTATCTCTTGGTTCCATTGGCTGTCGTCCCACCAAGTTTCTGAAATACAGACAAGGTCTGTATTTGTGGATATAGTCATGGCAGTTAATTCTGCCAGCTTCTTGCTATTTAAGCTTCATGCATTAAGGGACATTATTTTCACCATTTTTACTCCCTCACCTCTCCTATTGGCTGTTTTCAATTTGATAGATTGATGTACTGGTAAATTGTCCTCCGTCCTGAGATAACCAGTTTAAATTAACCATTGCAGCCCTTACTAAGCTTAGCCTGAGTTTTACTGCTTTTACGGCTAAGATGTAATCCATCCTTACAGTACCTGTCGGGTTTGTCACAGAAATTTTCCCAGTGTCTTATAAATGTATATATTTTTTTCTTTAAATTCTGCAGTCATTGATTAAAGCACTTGATTTCCTGTTGCCATCTTTCACATGTTATATTTTGATTTCCTTGGTATTTTTAATGGTAGTTGATTAGGTACAGTAAACCTCTCTCTCGCCCTTTTTTCCTTTTAATTGTTTGGACCTCGTACCATTCATTGTCCGGGTCACTTACTTAAGGTGCAGCTTTTCTTTTATTATTGAAAGTACTGGGATCAACTGTTGTATTATTCAGATTTGTTTTAGTTAAAGTTGGGTATGCCCCAAGCATGTTTACTAAATCTTCTTGAGTTTTCTCCAGTGCTTCCAGCTGTTTGGAAACTATTATAAGCCACTCTTTCAGTTGTGTGTTGTCATTACACTTGGTACATACTTAGTTATCAAATACCTGCTTCTTTGTGTATAATGAGTACATATGACAACTGCTACATTGGTAGCCGATATCACTGTCTAGAGTCATTACTCTGTTTGCCACTTTGGGCATTGGTAGCATTATAATGATATTCCTCAGTTTGTAAGTTGTAATACATGGCCTACCTTGTGTAGCCCTTTGTTTACTTAGGGGTCTGGCCTCCTTCCCCTCTGATGTAAAACATAAAGACATAATGTTGCATTCCATACATTAGTATACAGCTGCCATCAGTTAACTTGATAGCCCAACTAGCAGGCAAAATCATTACATTGCTACAAGAGAACTGATATAACTTTCCATGAAGATTAACACTCTCATTTAGGAATGGGAACCTATCATTCAGATTGGGCTCAGTGCCACCACCACCATCAACAGTAACAGGGACACCAGCAACCTCCTCCTCTACCACTGTTCTGAGTCAGAGATTTTGTTACACTTGCACTGATCCTCTTGTTCCCACCTCCCAGCACCCTCCAGCATGGATGCCACAGATGTGGCAGAGAATAATTTGGCAACACTAATGCCACTGCCACTTCTACCAGCTACTCCTTTGCTACATCTACCTGACCCATAGCCCATGGATAAAGCTGTTGCAGAGGTAGTTTTCTTTAGGTGCAACACCCTTTTGCCCCACAGAACCTATGCACTTCTTGGTCACCTTGCTAGTACCTCTCCCTTTACTTGAGCATCTCTTTCCTGTCGATTTATATATTTCAATTTTTAATATTGGAATGAAAAAAAAAATAAACACTGCAGTGAAACAAAATACCAGCAGGAGCAGATAACACTTCAACAGAGGAATTGGCAGTGTGATCTGAATCTGAACAGAATGGTTTACTGAGCTAAAAGTAGCTACAGTAAAACTACTCAAAGTTTTTTTTTTTTGGCATTTTCTTAACATGACAGGGATTAGCAAGACAGACATGAAAGGTAATTCAAAACAAGTTACTGTAATACCATCACTTCAAGAACTAAACAAAATAACCATAGTTAGTGTAGTAACAGACTGACAAATCATTCACTTAACCACACATAATTGTACTACAGAAATAAAATGAGAAATCACAAACCACAGACAAAAAATATTATGTGGAAAGACTGAGGAAAACAAAGCAGACTAGTTCTCACAGGGCTGCCTTGCTTGCTAGATGAAAACCTCCCCTCCCACACACACCACTGCCTCACTAGATAAAATAAATTGACAGTTTTCAACTAAAACTCTTCAAAACTATGAACAAACAATGGAAATCTAAAAGACAAATAACCTCAGTGGGAAAACAGTGAGGCAAGGGTTACCCCAAAGGGCAGTAGCAATAAAGCCAAATTCCCAAGAAATACAAAATCACACATACTCTCATAAAACAAAACATGGTAATCTAGCTGCATGAGGCACTTCAGATATTTTTTGTAAGTGACTTGATTCAAAACATTCCACTTTTGGAGTAGTTTTAAAAGTTTCTTGCTAAGGCAAAACAGGGACAGATTTCTCTCCAACTCTCTCTTCATAAGACTGCACTGAACACACATCATACAGCTCATTTCAGTATCATGTGACCTCCAGTACCATGGTACATTTGCAAACTTTGCCTGTGGGCCAAACTTCACCCACATTTGTCCAACTTTGCTAATGAAGCTACCAAATTTGCCATTTGCAAAGTTAGCCCTATACTGCAAATTGGAACTTCATAAGATGGATTAACTTTGGGAAGTGTGGCAAATCTTTGGAATTGTGGCAAATCTGTGAATTAGTCCACAAAGCAAAGTTATCCAACTTTGCGCACCTCTAGTTGGAAATCCTAAGATCAAACCTGATGCATTGCTACATTACTATTGTAAGATGGGAGGGTAGATGTCAGTTATCAAATGGTGAAGAACTACCAATGCATTCAGAAAACAAAAAAGTGGTACATGAATTTGTTCATACACCTAATTTATATTGCTGTGTTCAATTATTTTGTTATTTACAAGAGAAAGGGTGGTAAAGGCTGCCATTACCACTGTGTTGCTTAGTTCATGAAAGAGACTGTAGAAGCTTACATAAAATTTGTCAGCAGATAAGGACCACCTGCATCTAGCCTGCCCATTTTTTCAACATTTAACTTATGCCGCAGACTATAATTGATCTGCGGCTTTCCTACTCTTCCCTTGTTCTTGGGTTCCCTTGTGTGTCCCATGCATTTTCAAATTCCTCCACCATTTTTTCCCCTACCACCCCTGCGGGGAGAGGCTGTTCCAAGCATCTACCACCCTCTATGTAAAGAAACACTTCCTCACAGTACCCCTGATTCTTCCTCCTTCCAACTTCATCTCATGTCCCCTAGTTCTTGTGCATCTTCTTTTCTGAAAAATGTTACCCTCCTGTACCTTATTGATCCCTTTAAGGTATTTATACATTTCTATCATGTTCCCCCCACTCTCTTCACATCTGTAAAGAATACATATTGAGGTCTTTCAGCCTCTCCTCAAATGACTTCTGGTGCAACCCCTGTACCAATGTTTCCAGTCCTTCTTTGGACATCCTCCACTCTTATCTATGTCCTTCCAGAGATGTGGCCTCCAAAACTGGACACTGTACTCCAGATGAGGTCTCACTAATGATATGTATAGTGGCATCACCACCTCCTTTTTTCTGCTTGTGATGCCTCTCCCTATGCACCCCAACATCCCACTGGCCCTTCTAGACACCTTCTCACACTGTTCAGCCACGTTTAGGTCTGAAGATATACCGTATATACTCATGTATAAGCCGAATTTTTTTGACCTTTTTTTGCTACCGTAACCTACTACCTCGGTTTATACACGGGTCAGCAAATTTTCAAGTATTCACTATCAGGACTTAGCCACGCCAGTTAGCAGCACACAAAATAGAGCCAGTCCTGGAAGAACAATCCCTGCAATGCTCCTCACCAGGAAAACCTGCAGCACTCAAATGCCAACAGCAGGCCACCAACGTCTCTGGTCACAGCACTCAGCACACTCCAGTGAAGAAAATCCTCCTCGGTCCTCCTCAAGGTAAGGTAAAAGCTTTTAATCCATGATGGCAATGTGGAGTTCACTAGGTAAATAGGGCAGGAAGTCAAAAGGAGGAATTGCATGTCAGGCAGCTTTTGGCTCTAACATCTTTAACTTTAAACTATAATGGGTTTTTCATCCAAGGATACTAACAGTAATAAAAATCTACACTACTGCTACTAACTCACTTCGAAGTCCCTGCCCAAAAATCAGCATAACAATGCAGCTTACAAGCTGTGGAAGATTGAGCAGCTTGCCACTTTTGTGTGAACAAGAAACAGAATAATAAAGTGGCAACGGAAGGGTGATAGGAATTGCTATGAATAGTGGGCAGGTATGAACAAGATCTCTGCTTTTCAGAAGCCTACAATCGCGATGCAGATTCCAGCTGAGTGTAGTAAGTTGTTCTCTGCAAACCACCCTGCTATTGCCTGATGCTTTATCCCTAGGTCAGATATCAGCTGTAACTGTGGATGTCAGATGCCGGTACCTGTAATGTGCTAAAAGGGACACAGCAGTGCTGGACATTCATTGTTTTGTGTATCCTTGGTGTGACAGTTTACTAATAAATATATTTCAGCTTATACGCGAGTCAAGCAGTTTTTATTTTTCTGTGCTTGCAATTTGGGGGTGTCGGCTTATACGTGAGTCGGCTTATACGCGAGTATATATGGTAATTACTCCTAGATCCCACTCCTGTTTGGTGCATGACAGTACCACTCCCTTCCCCCACTAAGTACTCCTTTCTTGGGTTCCTGTGACCTTAGTGCATAATTTTGTACTTTGTTGCTTTCAATCTCAACTGCCATACATTTGACCAATCCCTCAATTTGTGTTTACCTATTGCAGATCTTTGTGTCATCTGCAAAAAGGCACACCTTCCTCTCCAGCTCCTCTGCAATGTCACTTATGAGGACATTAAAGAGGACTGGGCTTAGCAGCAATCCTTGAGGCACCCCGCTGGTCACCTCCCTTTCTATAGACCGAACTCTGTTCATTGCCATCCTTTGTATCCTACCACTCAGCCAGTTTCTAACCCAATTAACAACCTCAGATCCAACTCCCATGCTGCTCAATTTGTTTATTAGCCTTTCATGCCAGACGGTATCAAAGCCTTGCTAAAATCCAGGTAGGCCACATCTACCACCCCTCCCTGATCAATCTCCCATGTCACCCAGTGATAGAAATCTATCAGGTTTGTTCAGCAAGACCTGCCTGCTGTGAAACCATGCTGTCTTGGATCCTGCTGTTCATTGGATTCAAGGTATGTCACAATCCTTTTCTTGAGTAATGATTCCATCAATTTTTCTACTGCTGAGGTTAGGCTGACTAGTCAATAGTTACCAGCCTATGCCTTGCTCTCACTCTTATGAAGAGGGACAACATTTGCCCTCTTCTAGTCTGCTGGAACCACACTCATTTCTAATGATTTGCTGAATAAGGCTGTCATTGGTCCTGCTAGCTCCTTTCTTAGTTCCTTTAGAATTCTGAGATGTATTCCATATGGACTAACTTGCTTTATCTAGTTTCAGTTTTTGTAATTCCTTTAGGACTCCCTCTACTGTGAACAGACTGATATCTTCACTCCTCTCCTTGGTACGTCTTACTCCTAGCTGTGGTCCCTCCCCATCCCCTTCTACCATAAACACTGAGTAAAAATATTTGTTCAGGATTTCTGCTTTTTCCTGATCCACTTCTGCTGACCCCCTCCATTCTCTTTTTAGTCTCACAATAACACCCCTGTTTTTTCTCTTCCATCTAATGTATGTAAAATAGGTCTTGTTTACTTTTTTAGTTGCCTTTGCTATTCTTTCATCTGTCTGTGCCTTGACCTTTCTGACTGCTTTCCCCACCTCCTTTAGCTTTTTCAGATGCATTCCCTGATCTTCCTCCCTCTGTGTTTCTTAGTATTTTCTGAATGATGTCTTTTTTCCCTCACTCTCCCTGACACCTCCTGTGAGAACTAGAGAGAGTTTTTCTTCCTCTTTGTTTTACTTATTTTCCTAATGCAAAGGCTTGCAGCTTTCATTATGGCTCCCTTAAGATGTGCCCGTTATTCCTCTACATCCCCTTTTCCCACTCTACCCTCTAGGACTTTTTCAGACATACCTCCATCTTTGCAGCATCGTCCCTTCTGAAATCCATGACCCTTGCCTTTGTGTGGCTGGATTCCTCTACTATCCTCATGTTAAACCATACTGTACTGTGATTGCTGGATCCCAGGTGACACCCGATTTCTACATCCATTACCCTTTCTCCCTTGGTGAGCACCAGGTCCAATATTGCCCCCTCATGGGCTACTGCAAACTATAGATATGTGTCAAGTGCAGACACAGAAACACACCATGTTTCCAGGTACTTTGCAGCAAAAATCCCTCCTACACCAAAAAAGAAGAACCCTATGAGACTTTGCAGGGTTTGACTCCCTGACAGTCACTGACTCAAAAATGTAAGAGATGGGCAAAGGAACTTACGAAACTCATTATTTCTGTCCTAACTGCAACATTTCATTTTGTGTGTGAAGATGCTTTAAAATATATCACACAGTAAAGGATTATTACAACTAAACTGTCATCTTCAACTTCAGAGTAAATAAATTATTTCATAAACTGTAAACACTGGGTCAGTGTGGTTCAGTGTTATTTTTGGTACTGTGTTCGGACTATATTCACTGGCCCAGATATTCAAACTGTGCCTGGCTGTGGTGCAAGCTTGGGCGCAGCTCAACTTGGCTCTGCTGGGGTGTGGCCTGGGTGATATTCAAAGGAGCTGTGTCATGGCCCAGCAGCTTTGAATATCACACCCTGGCCACCCCCACTGTGCATGGCACAGTGGCACTGCACCAGTGCAAGTGGCCAGAGTGGAGCATGGAGATGCGCTTGCACAAGTGCCATTGCACCATTCACAGCACCTGCGATATTCAAAAGGTGACATCAAATAGAGCCATAATTTATGCAAGGCACACATGGACCATTTACATGTCATTATGGCCCAATTTGCATTCCATTAGCATACAGGTGCGCCGATTCCTGATGCCTTGCGCTTGGCACCCTGCCAGGCAGCAGTCATCAGGGACTGATACCCCCTGCAGCCAGATTATGGGCATTTGTTAAAAAATTAAGTCCCTGCCCAATATCCCTGGTGGTCCAATGGACCGCTATATGCCCGATCACGGGCATCCATTATAATAAACCCCCCCTGTCCAATATCCCTGGTGGTCCAGTGGACGAATGCTGCCGATCATGGGCATCTGTTTCTAGAAAATATCCTATTACCCTTGTGGTCTAGGGTACCCCCACCTACATGAGTCCACCACCCTGCTCCCCGGGATCAGCTGGCGGGTGGCAGCACCCACCTGCCTGCCACCCTGCTGCCCACTGACTGACACCTTGGTAGGGCTGCATGCCCATTGGTTCTGGCGTGACCAATGGGCATGGCCCTATACAACACATTCAGATGTGGCAGATGAATCATTCACATATCTGGAATGTATGTCTGTGGGGCGGCTGCATGCCATTGGCTCACGTTGTGAACCAATGGAGGTGCAGCTCATGTGATCAATGCATCTTTGAGTGGGTGGTTAGACAGGTGGGGTGCTACTGTCCATGAGCTGACCTGGGGAACAGGGTGGTGGGACTAAGTGGGCGGATGGGGAGGGAGGTACCCTAGACCACCAGGGTAATAGAACATTGTCTGTGAAACAGATGCCCGCAATTGGGCAGCATTCGGTCCACTGGACCACCAGGGATATTGGATGGGGAAGGTTTCATTTCAACAGATGCCCACGATTGGGCAGCATTTGGTCCACTGGACCACCAGGGATATTGGATGGGGGGGTTTCATTTAAACAGATGCCCACGATTGGGCAGCATTCGGTCCAGTGGACCACCAGGGATATTGGATGGGGGGGTTATTATAATGGATGCCCACATTCAGGCACATAGCGGTCCACTGGACCACCAGGGATATTGGACGGGGACTTTATTTTTAAACATATGCCTGCGATCGAGCATGGGGGGGGCGCCTCCAGGTGCAGCCGGAACTCAGGTGGCCACCCACAAGTGGCAGCTGCCGTATTGCGCCCTGCAATGCGGCAGCTCACCTGTGAGTGGCCATCAGTTGTTTCTTTTTTTTTGGCTTAACTTTGTGCTGTTGCAAGTAGGGGTTGCGCATGCATGGCTCTGCACATCCCAGGCTGAATGTTGGGCTATGCAGGTTATGCATGGGAACGTCCCCCCTACCTGTGCTTGCATACATTACTGATGCGCTCCGGTGCATCGGGATTTGTGCGGTTCACTTTTCCCTTTTAAATTCCACGCTGGGGTGCACAAGTGGGTTGCTCATGGCGCAACACTGTTGCACCATGTGCAACCCTTTTGAACATCTGGGCCACTGTATCTAAACATGCCCTAACATATGTTAGAGAGTTGTGAAACTTTTTTTTCTCGATTGTCTGTCTCCAGCACAGGTACATTAATTTGAATGCTTAAAATGAATGCATTTTCAGGTTTCTTGTTTTACAAATATTGACCACAGTTTTCCAAGTACTCATGTCAGTCACTGTGATACATTTCTTCCAATTGTATTGGCTATATTCAGTGTGGATAAATGTATACTTCACTGAAAGCCAGAGGACTGTTTTTGCAAAGTTTTTCTCATACATCTAAGACACTTCTGATTTGCCTACATAAACCTTCATCTAATACAGATGTTATTTGTTACAAACAAGTCAATTAGAAAAAATATCCTAAAGGTTGTACGAAAATATGGTTCAGGTTAGGTGTTGGACCAGTTCTGCAGTTCTAAACTGAGTTTACAGTTGTAAATACCTTTCATATTGCAAGTTATATGATGTATGATCATAAAATTCATAACTTCATGTTAGGAGCAAAAACTACATTTTCTTGAAACTATTGCTATATTCAAGGCTTTTATTGGACATACAATAGTTACCACCTATAAAAAGCTATTCATTGCAATTTATGACAGGTGACAAAAAATGGTTCCATTTTTCATAACAGATATACACATTATATTAATGTAGTGAGACATATATATATATATATATATATATATATATATATATATACACACACACACACACATATATATATATATATATATATATATATATATATATATATATATATATATATATATATATATATATATATATGCAAATATATATGTGTCCCCGGATTCCCCCACCCATGAAGACACACAAACCTGTTTGTGGGTGCTCATATTGGCAATGAATTTATTCAGTTGATGTAAGATTCTATTTACATTTTCTCTTGGATTTTATCCATCATCACATTCAATAATCACCTTTTTCCCAATATACATATATAATAACAGACTCCCCCAGCCATTCTCTTCCTTTACTTTCTCTTATCTTGGTACTAGTGTACACCAGTACCCTTCTTCAATTCAATGCAGTTCTGAGGCCTTCTGGGTCTGCCTGCCCCCCCTTTAACTGCCCACCTCCACCCACACCCCATTTTTCTTGCCTTTTTACCATTTCTTATATGAGTCAGGAATCCACCTCCAGTCTGGCCCTTCCTTATTCTTTTCTACATGCCATGTGCTAATTTCTGTCCCTCTGCCATCCACCCCAATGACCTACTCTCTTTACTGCTATATAGGGTAGGTGGTAGGCAAATCTCTAGATAGCAAAACTGTGTGCTCAGTATGCAAGGCAGCTGCTTTTAAAACCCTAGCACTCTCTCTCTCTCTCTCTCTGTCTCTCCCTCCACCTGACCTGCCCTATCAGATTTCCAGCCGCACCCTGTGAGGCCCTGCCCTCTTTGTGATGTTATCATGCCTCCATGCACCTTAATTCCTCTAATACCTGCCTCTTCACCCTTCTCCCTCCCTTTTCCCGTGTTCTTCTTATATCCTAGACCAACAGTTCTCAAACTTTGTCATAGTGAGCCTCCCCTAAGCCATGGAAAAGATCTTGAGCCTCCCCCAAAATACTGAAATATTTTTTGGGCCTCCCCATAGAAAAATAGCCTACTTTTCACAGTACATCAGGAATAAATTGAAACCTCTTTGCATAGCTGGCTCTCATGTTATTAAGCTTATTGTAACCCCCCCCCACAAAAAAACAGGACAACCTACTTGCTCCAATATGTTTGGACTCAAACCATTGTTACCCTTACTGCCATACCTTCATGGGTTAGACTGTGTTTTCTGTTTACCCTCTAACTGGAATAACAATCCTGACAACCTCTGCCTCTCCCCCTCTCCCCCTGCTCTTAAGCAACTTCTCAGGGATCATTTTGCTCCCTCCTGCTCTTATTCCTAGTGCCTGTATGGTTGACTCTTGTATTTGGACAGTTCTGCTGCCAGTCTAATTGATCAATTGTTCCTCGCATTGTTAGTTCATTGTTCTTAATTTGTTTGCACTTTTATTCATTTTGTATTGATTGTTTTGCAGTTACATTTTGAATTGTATTCTCTCACTACTCTTCCCTGGGTACGCCTGATATAAGCCATGGCTCAGTGTACAGTACCTTCCCTGGTCACAGATTTGTGAATAAATACATAAATTCACCTGTTATCCTCTTTCAGGTTGCCTTATCCCTTCACACAAAATCTATAAAGTTCAAAATTGAAATATAATACTTTTTCAAGACTTGCTTGAGCCTCCCCTGGAACAGGTTGGGGCCTCCCCAGGGAGGATGGCCTCACCATTTGAGAACCCCTGTCCTAGACTGATGCCACCAAGCCACCCCCCACTGGTTGGGGCTCCAGGTACAAAAGAGTCTGCCCCTTTTGATAAGGCAAACCAAATTAATTTTTTACATTAGTTGCCATACTTTTAAAAACAAAACTTAATCTTGAGTTACAGTTTTCATGTTTTTACAACATGTGGACTAGACAGAAAAAAATCATAACCAGAAATAACTTTTTGGGTACATGTGCAAGATTGTACTGTTGACGTTTCTTTTACTAGAAACAAAGAATTTTAAATCTGGTTACTGTTAGTGAACCTAATGTTGTATTCTGAAAATTGTGTTATGATGTCTGAAATAGGAACAAAGATATAAGGATTTATATATGGGTTCCAAATTCCGGCAAAATCACCAGCAGTAGTGGGACTAAACTAATATCAGTGACAAGCAGTCAAAGGGTTGAATTAATCAAACTCTGAAAAATGTAGTGGTAGCTCAGCACACAGCATGTGGCAACTTTAGCTTTGGGGAGACTCTCCTGATTGTTTGGACCATGAGAGCCAGATTCTTCTGTTTTCCCCTGCAGGGAGAAATTAGTCCACACAGAGATATACAGTACGATAATCATGGTTACCTCTTTATTAATTTTCTTTTTTTTTGCAATTGTTTAACCAGGAGTGGCACACTAAGCTGGGAGCACAGAGAAGTTAAGTGACTTGCTCAGGGTCATACCGTATGCAAGTGGGGGCTGTGGGATTCAAACCCAGGTCTCCAGATTTGCAGCTCAGAGCCTAAAACCACTGCATTATACTGCCTCCTTAAATTACATCCTGGCAAGTGGTGTGTGAAATGTTCAAATTCTGGTGGAATGGAGTTTTGTGGAATTTTCAAAATTCAGACAAAATTCCACCAAATTTAGCTGAAAGTAGAACAGCAGAATTTTGCAGCAGAAAAATGAGTATCGAGTTTCCAACAACCTTTCTGCAGAATTCTATTCTGTGGATCTCAAAATTTTCAGTGAAAATGGTTGCAGAATGATTTTCCATGGAAAAATGCTGTTCCACAGAATGTAATTCCATGGATTAGAGCTGGCAGAATTCCACAGAAGAACCAGTGAAATTCTGGCAGAAATTCCACAGGTGGAATAGTCTTGTTTTGCTAATTCTGCTGGTGGAATGTTGCATTCTGGACAGCACTAATCCTGACTTGGCCAATCCATTGATGTAGCAGTAGGGCTGCAGCTCAGAATGCTATCAACTCAGGTTTGGAAATGGGCTCTGTAAACTGGAGGGCCAGTGGGACAGGAAGATTTTCAATGGTTTTGGGTAGTTAGGGGTTGAGCTAGTGTAAGGGAAAATAGTGAATTAGACAAAAAAAAGTGCCCTGATGTAAGACAGTCTATCATGGCTCATATGCCTTCACAGTATTTGGTCCATGGTGATGTACCTGATTGCTTATGGACTCAGATTAAATTAACCCCTGTTTCTGATCATTGAGTTTTCCCTTGGGGTCCTAAAAAGGGCCCATGCATCTTGTATCTTGCATTTCTAGAAATTGTGCAACTACAGCAACAATACCTTCAGCATCTCTTCCCCTCACATATTTTATGGTCTCATTCACTGATCTTTGGTCAGCTTCCAAGTTGTTAAACATATTCCTACAAGTCTGGGTTTCTCATGTGACTAAAGTTATTACAATTTTCTTGGGACATGGCATAAAAATGATGTGCATCTCCACTGAATGTCCAGGGGAACATATCCTATGTGGCAAATCGGCACAAGCTGCACTTTTGAACTTAAAGTCACACAAACAACTAGGCATTCCTTCCTTAGGATTTCAACTTTTATTGTAAAAATGAACCCAACTTTTCACCTACTGATATAGGCTTTTTCAAGGGGATTTAGTAATATACTCTATAAGAGAGAGAGAGAATAAAATTCATTGAAATGTTGTACATTCAATACATTTAGAGTATTACTATCTAATTTCATAAAACAGATATATTATCTCTGTGCTAAATTATGCTTTATATTACCAACAAAATGCATAATACATTGCTCTATGAATTTCAAATAACATATTTTTAAATTTTATCTTAACAAGACCAGGCAACCCATGATTTTTATTATATAAACACTCCCATAAGTGCTTTAACTGTTATAACTCAGATATCCATTGGAGGCTGGCAGTATAGCCTAAATGTTAGAGTAATGAGCTGTGAATGAGCTAGGTACATTCAGAAGACAGATGTGGGTTTGATTCCCTCAACCTCCAATTGCATACTCTGTGACTCTGAACAAGTCACTTAACCTCCCTAGTGCTCCTGTGTCACCCCGAAAACGAGCACCTGTGCCTAGTGGGCCTTACCAGGTTACTAAAGAATAAAAATAAAAAAATAAATAAAAAGATTAGCCAACTGAATAAACAGGATGGTACACATACAGGAAGGGAATTTCCAATACTGCAAAATATAAGATTGTGAAACACAGGGAGTTATCTATGTATTACTTTATCCAGGTGACTGACTTTATAGAGGTAAAACAAACTGAGCATTGAAAACTCGCATACAAAAAATGAGGGTGATATTAGGTGAAATTAAGAAATATCACCTGTAGCATAACATTTTAGAGTGGCAGTTTACAAGGTACTTTCACTCCATTACTAGGGGCTAGAAATAGTGTTTGAAAGCAATAATTCTCAACAGGGTGGGCAGTATGAGGCAAAACCAGACTGCCCAGGGGTGTAATGAGGTCCAACATCACAGGTGCAGGGCCTTAGAGCCCCTGGAAGGTCCAGTATTGCCCATACCACCCACCCTGGAGGGTATTATTGCACTTAGAAAATGGGCTGGTCTTTATTTTTTTATAATGATTTCACTAGGAAAAAAAGAGGGTAAAATGTTAATAAAAGAGATCAGAAATGGCAGCTTCTGTAATACAGTCAGTTTATTGGTTGTATTGCTACTAGAGGGTGCTGCTGCTTATGAGACCACTTTTTACTACATTACAGTGTCTGTGACTCTTCATTTTGTATTGAATAGTTTTCAGTCCCCCACACCATGACTTTACTTAAAGCTCTATTGCTAGTCTTTTTTTTGCATTAAAAAAAGGTGTTTTTTTTGTACTCTGTGAGTGGGAGCTACCGGCTCAGCAGTGGAACGAGAATGGCAGGGTGTCAAATTGAGGTGCAATTGGTCAGGGAACAGTATAGTTGGCTGATAAAGTGTTTCACTGCATTGGAGATCAAATGAACTGGGAGAAAAATGAAAAAGTCAATGTGTAAAAACAGGTACATCTATTTTTTTTTTACTGGATTTCCTCTACCATCAGAGCTAATATGATTTGGATCAGAAGACCATTGTGCCCATTAGTATAAGGATTGCAGCTAGGCATGGTTGACACTGAGGTGTGAGCAGCATTTACAGTGCTGTAGCTATTAACTTTTGTGTGAGAGTATTTTTTTGTAATTTAAAACTGGAAGTCACAGCCGGAGGATGGTGGAGTCAGGGAACAGTGGAGGAAGCTTTGAGAAAGACCGTATTGGGTGTGCAGTTCAGGGGACACAGTACACTTGCTAGGTTGCTGCTGCCAGCTGGAGGGATGGAGGAGGTGGACGTGATGATGAGTAGGTGGTCTGAAAGGAGGAGGATTCATGGTGCTATGGAACAGCACTATACTGAATAAACTTTTTTTGTTTTTAACTTGAAGTAGGGAGTGTGAAGATGAACGTGGTTAGTCGGTAGGGCATCACTAAGTGAGCATAAAACATGGCACCCATTAATTTGCTTAGCATTCCATAGCACCATGATATTGGTAATCAGGTCGGGTGGGACTGGCACTTTTTATTTCCTGGGCATCTATTGAAAGTTAATGTACCCCTCTGGTATGAGTACCAGTCAATCAGAGTCCAGGAAATAAAAAGACCATTTTCTAAAAGCCAATTAGAGGAGGTGATCATGGTGAAATGTTAGACAGGGCAGAAACGAAATGGATTTTACATTTTTCATTATTGCATCCTAGGGTGGGCATGAATGCAGATACCAGCTGGGCTGCCTGCTGGTAGTTCTTTTTTTAAGAGATTAATTTACTTTAACCCTGTGCTCCACATACTGTATAGTATATGCCAATATCTAATTTCAAGTCTGGATTCCCGGGTAGTGGTGTTCTGAATAATTTAAATAACTAGTTTGCCCCTTCCAACTACCCTGTACTGTACTGGTCCATAAATTGTTTCTTTTAAAAGCACAATGTGTTAAACCCATTGGCTCTAGCCTCTCCCCCCCATCCACTACCCCCTCCCATTTCTAGTAGTAACAATAAAAAATATATTTGCAAATCTCTCAAGAGATTGTATTCTGGCATGTGCTGTCTCTTTAAAATATGTAACAATATATATAAGTATTTTGAATATACAATATTTACACAATGTTTGTTTACAGTTTTTTGAAAGGTTTCAAATAATAGACAGCCCAAATCTACTAGTAGAGAGCTAATGATTTGTTCCATTATGCTTTTTGTAGTAGTTGCATCTTGCTTTTGGTTGTTGTTCATGTAGGCATTTTGAAAGTGACTTCATGTGCAAGTGTGATGAGCAGTAACACTAGAATGAGATACTTAACAGTCATTTGGTGAATAGCAAACAAAGGTTATAGAGTTCAGAAGTCATCACGTGCATGCTGCAATGTAATTCATATTCAGGAGTTAAAAAGTTTTACTTTATTAGTGAGGCATTTTTATTTCATTATTGCCATAATATTGTCCACATACATGTGGAATAACAAAAATGGCACGTTAATTTTGGGCACTAACAGGGTTAAATATCATATTTACCAGTCTAAAATATATAAATGCAAATATGGTTTTACAGCCTTATAAAGAATGTTAATAAGCGTTGATAGTATATGCAAATGTTCATCTCCAAATATTTATGTTTCTATGAGCTAACATTGGCCAACAAAGCGCCCATGGTTTATGATCTGGCATGTTTGTTGTCAGTTGCCTATGGAACCGAGCATGAGCATGCACATGCACGTCACAGGGGCACCGGCACTCCATTGTGACATCTGGTTGATGCTGGCTTGAGAGGGCATGGGTACACAGTGGCATTCTCTCCCATGGTGGAAATCTATGTATTGACTTAATTGCATGGTGAGTGGTCCCATTGTTGGTCAGTTCAAGCTTGCTATTTAATTTCATTTAGCAGGTACTGTAGACTGTACCTCTAATTGCAGATATCATTGGAGGCATTTATAATGCACAAGGGAACAGTCAGTGGCTGAGTAGTGGTTTTGAGAGAGGTAAATGCATACTTCAGAAATGTATCTACTAAATAGTGTTGCCCATTCAAGCTTGTGCACATTTTGTAGTGTTTTTCAGTCTTAATTGGCAACAGAGGCTTTATCATAGCCAGGGAAGTAATGTTATGTTTTTAGTGAATTTAAAAACTGTCAATAACAGTAATTGTAATAAAAAAATAGATTAGTGTGACTGTGTTTTTTAAAATCATTAGATCACCAGCTTGAAATATTAATAATATATGGTGACAAAACAGTATTAAAAACTATAAAATAGAGAGCATCCTGTTTATTCAGTTGACTAATCTTTTTAGCCAATATAGATACCGAGTTATAGAGGTTAAATCTCCTATGGGGTATTTATAAACTAAATAACATGGGGCTTCTGGTCTTATTAAGATGAAATTTAAAAATATGTTATTTAACATTTCATCAATTTATAGAGCAATGTATTGCGCTTTTTGTAAGTGCTATAAAGCATAATTCAGCATAGAGGTAATATAGCTGTTTTATAAAATGAGATATTAATACTGTCAATGTATTGAATGTACAAAAAATTCAATGATTTTTGCTTTCTCTCTTATAGGAAGAATTTGTAAATCCCTTTGAAAATCATATATCACTAGGTGAAATGCTGGGGTGTATTAAAGGAATAATTCCTGGCAGGGTGGGTGTTATGCTGGGATAACATCCCACCTCTTGTGGTTGAGCCCGAGGCCACTGGCCGAGGGCGTCCAACACCCGAGAAGGGATGTTATCCCAGCATAACACCCACCCTGGAGGGCATTACTCCTATTATACAATCGCTTATTGTTTTATAGTTAAAAAAATATATTTTAAAGAATGTTTTTGTTAGTGTGTAAAAATATTTTTGTTTCTCAAGAAAAAAAAAAAATAGCTCAGCAGCATGCTACATATCCTACAAACAATCAGCAGGGATGTTATGCAAGGATAACATCCCTGCTGTGACAGCCAACTGACCAATCAGAAGCCAGGATTCTTTGTTTCCATTGTATAATTTACAATAAAATATGAAATCTTAAGGAAGGAACTTCTAGTTGTTTGTGTGGTTTTAAGTTCAAAAGGACAGCACCCACATATTTGTCACATAGGATAAGTCTCTCATGTGACTCCCAGTTCTTCTGTATTTGGTCTCAGAACTTATAACCCCTTTACTGTCTTCCATGGCGGGTGTCTTTTGTCCTAGTTTGGAGCAATGTTTGGCCCTGCGCCTCTTTACAGAATACACCTGCTGGCAAGCCTATTTTTTTTTTTTGGAGTTCCTCTCCCTCTGGATGGGAAGAGCATGGCTTACAGTGCTCCCCACGACTTCTTTGCTACATGTCATCAGTCATACCCTCCCTGGCATTCTTGTGTATCCTTTCTATGATCAGAGAAGGTTCCTACAAGCTTGGAACTGCTTTCTTCCCTGATGCGTGCCCTTCACCAGACACAATGCATGCTCACTTCTAGCATCTGAAATGCCCCCTAAATTCCAGGTGGGCTTCCATTTTTGTGCATCAGGGAACAAAGTAACACAGAAAGCTACTACTTAAGGGGGGAATTCCAAGCTGTTCCAAAATCACCAAACTGGGGTGCAAGGTTGCATATGGCATTCCTGGTGCAGTATTAGTTTTCTGAGCTTGCTTAGTGGTCAAAGGCATGGAAGCATGTCAAATGTCATCACCAAAATGGAAAAAAAAACTACATACTCCCAGTTGCTCTGTTTCAAAATCACATAGATCACCAAATACATAACAGGAACCATAAGACATGTTTTTTTTTGGACAAAGTTCTGCCTTTTAGAAAACAAAATAATGTTTTATTAACTACAAATAGTTCTGCTTTAGAGAAATAGTAAGGGAAGTACTTATCATTTCAACATAGCAATTTTACTTTGTTGTAAAACTGCTTGATGTTTTGTGTAATATGCGGTCTAGAAATGCTGCTGTACAGTATGAATAATCCACAGTCATAAACTTGATGTGTCAGTTAATGGGCGCTTGGCCTTGTGTGAATCTTACTCTACCTTATTTATCCTGATGTATTTTCATACATATCAAGGTTGTCTGCACTATTATGAGAAGCCCAATATGGAATTTCCATGGAAACTGTTATATGACTTTACTGGGTCTGTTCTATGAGTAATTAGACTGCCATGCATGGATATTTCTAGCTGCAGCAGGCTTGTGAACATATACTCCAATGACATTGTGGGCTTTTTAATGCTAACAGGAGAGATGGAAAAGCAGGCTACAGTGAGTTTTCAAAATGTGATATTATTTACACTTGTTTTCTCAAAGTCTGTTCTAATGCAGTTACAGTGGTGGTAACAGCTTCATTGTTGTCTCATAAGATGCTGACTCCTTTGAGATATGGGAAACTATACAATATGTATATCGATACAATAGAATGAATTACATCTATTAATGTACACTGCTGTGATAACAACTGCCCATACTGAATGTGCAAGAAACCATCCAGTCTATTCTTTTCTGACCCTGCCTTATAGGTAATGGCTTCACAACTACAAAGAGAATATAAACATATATTATATGATTGGCCTTTGTTTTGTCTAAATATCAGTCTGTACAAAATCCTGATTGTCCACATTCTACAGTAACTGTTTGCAAATGTTCTAAAATGTTGGTGTGTGCATTCCAAACAGTTGTTCAGCACAGTTCAAAGGTCATAACATTTGAAATTCCTCATTCATCCTAAATCCAGTTGTTTAGTAACCAACCAGTGCCCAAAGTTATACCTTTTAACATAGTATAAGTCTGTCAATTTAATATTGATCATAGAACAGACAAAGAAATTGCAAGTTTTATATTGTTTGTTTTTGGTTTTTTATTTGGGAGGTAGCTTTGTGATGCCAGTATAAAAAAGTATATACTATTCAAAATACGGCCAACCACACACAACTTGGCATGTGTTTTCATCATGGGACTAAGATGAGAGCATGGACCTCTTGAGTGTGACTCTTGTGGTTGATATGCTCTCATCTGAACCTCTCAGTGGAAACATAGCCTTGTTGTCTATGGTTGCCCATACATTATTCTCTATATAATTAATGGCTCTCCCCTTTTTCCCATAGGAAGACCGTGCAGTAATTAGGCTTACCACTAAAAGGCAGGCCAGGTTGTCCTGGGACACAGCCAGGAATGGTGTCATACAACCAGGCTCAGAGCTCGCTGGTCATTGGCCAAGGGGAAAGGGGCCAGAGGGGGTCCTAATCAGGGGTCCTTAGGGGCTATTTAAGGGCATGTAACCATCAGGAAGCCTTCTATCTTGCTGTAGAATTAATCTCTCCTTGAACTACAGCACATTGCTGGCATTAAGGTAAGGCACTGAGGCCTGGGGGCTTCTGGCCTGGTGAGGCACCCAGGATGGAAGTGTGGGGAGGCTCAATTAGTGATTGGTTTCATTTTGTGCATGTGTTGCAGTGACATTTAGTGCAGCTAGGATGTTTTATATAGTACCTGTGGAGCTACAATGCTGGTCTGCACAGGCGCTGGGAGTTCATGCCTAGAAGGAAAGGGCATATTCACTGATTGGTTCATGTTATTATGGGCTATATCCTGTGCAGTGACCTGTGTGAGAGTTGGAATTTGTAATGCAGTTGGTGGGCTGGAGGAGCTCATGTCTGAGGGCAGTGGTCTGGGCCAGGTGCTCATGGGGAGATGTGTGGGGGCAGCTAGCTTTGGTGGCTGAAAAGGTGCTGCAGTGGGGGAAGTAGGCAACTGCTGGGCCTGAGCCCCAAGGTTTTCTAGTGATTTGGGTAGCCCTCACACCAGTAGAAAAGCATGCCTGACTCGGGAAGGCCTGCAAGATTGGGCAGGCATGATGCGGAGTATGTGGACCTGGATGGGGGGGCAGTGCAGGCCTTGTCTGACACCACATGGTGTGGTTGTTTGCTGCAGGAGACACGATCAGGGCTGGGGATGATCTGGGAGGCCTGAGGGGTTGGGGGTGACCATGTGGATCGGGGCTGCAGCAGTAGGTGAACATGGGGCCAGTAGGCCTAGGGGCAGATCCAGGGCATGTTTGGAGGCCCAACTGTGTGGTGTGGCACCACCTTGGGGCATGGGAATGTGTGAGCCAGGAGGCCTAGAGGCAGTTAAGGGGTTTTATTAGGCCCAGCCATGGGGCACGGCATCATCTTGGGTGAAGAATGTGTGGGTAAAGGGGCCAAGAGGCAGACTGAGAGCCTACTGTGGCTCAACCGTGTGGTGGTGTGGGCCAGCCCAGGGGCATGGTGTATTGGGCCATGAGACCTAGAAGAGAGAGGAGACATTTGTACCTAAGGAGCCTGGAGTTTTGTGTAATACTGAATTTACTGCTTTTCAAGCAAATAGGACTTTTAACAAAGACTGATTTCTTGTTTTGGAGCTTGTGCAATGGAACGCTGCAATCAAACTGTGTTCAATACGGTGTTTACTGCTTTTCAAGCACTTTGAGCAATCTACAAAGACTAATTTCTTGTCTTGGAGCTTGTGCAATAATTAATTTTTTATTTTTCAGTTTGCTAACTAGATTGTGCAATAAATAGACTTTTGCTATGCAGTCATTGTTGGGAGAGTCATTGCATGCCAGTTTACTGTGTGGAGGCATGATGTTAAAAAATGTTTTTGGATCCCTAATCATCCAGTATAGCCTGGAGGACCAAATGCAGTTCGATGGGAAGGGGTGCGAGGTCTGGGGGCAAGGGAGCATCATGGCTCATGTAGCAGCAGTGATCCTGGGAAGGCAACTAAAGGGGCAGATGCAGCTTGTCTTGGCAAGAGAATGAGGAACTGCTAGGTGTGGTGGAGAGTGACTGGCAGCCATGAGGGGGTCAGGGACCTTTATGGCAGTGCAGAACAAGGGCAAGGAGGCCAGAGAATGCAGGGGACTACAGGGGGCCTAGCTACGTGGCGCGGAAGCCAATCTGGCCACAAGGGCTGCACAGGAACATGGGCGGAAGGGAAAGAGTGGTTTGGGTGAGCTGGTTGGCAGGATTTTTAGTTTAAAAAAATAAAATATATATATATGTATTTAAAACATGAATTATATGTATGCTGTAGAGATTGGTCAGTGCATGCTGGGGTTTGCCAGGCCACACTTGTCCATGGTCAATCATGGGTGTGAGTGTTTTACTCCCGGAGATTCGCGCCCAGAATGGAGGATCCTATGTGAAAGGGACACAGGGGGGTGATGGAGAGTGGCCTATGGGCAGCATGCTGGGTGCCTCTGTGGTGTACCGGGGGAAGCCGTGGTTGCATGTTCACTGAGGATGGAGGAGCATGTTAGGCAGATGGGGGGGTGAGTGGCAGGTAGAAGGATTGCAGGGGATCATATGGTGTTTTGTTCTGCAGACTAGGCATGCAGAACCATAGATGGCTCCCAAGAGAACTCCCATGTCAAGCACGACCATGCTGGTGGAGGCATCGAAGCTGATGATGCAGATGACGGAGTTGGTGAAGGCAGCAAAAAAAAGGGAAGCAGAAGAGGAGGCCCAGAGGAAACGGAAGGAGTGGGGTGAGTGGACCAGCACTGGGAAGACCGACAAGAGACCAAAGAGTGTGGGACCCAGCCCATCAGTGGCACCCAGCGGGGTTGAGCCCAGTCCAGTTCAGGTGGGGCCACAGCCAGATGGTGCTAAGGACGATGTGGATATGAATGATGAAACAAGTTTGAAGGAATATATTGAGGGTTTGTTGTGGGACATGGAGGAGATGGGGTATCTAAGATGGAGAAGGCCTTACGGCCATCAAAGGAGGGGCCCGATCAGACAAAGAAGGGGTGGGCACCACAGGGGGGCAGAAACTGTACGATGGCTGGACCACCAGGTTTTAAGCTGGGTGACCAGGTGCCATCCTCAGTAAAGGACAACATATGGAAAGGGGAGTATATCGATATCTTCGGGTTGGTAGATGAGGAGACAGTGAAGAAGTATGAGCAGAGGTAGTCGGTAGGCAAGTCAGAGATGGCAGTGGCATTGGTGTAGTAGGGCACAAGGCAGAAGAGGCCAAGTTCAAAGGAAAGAGCCTCGATATGTGGCAGGCTGGTTTTCTGATTTATAGCGCATTGTTGTTGGGGAAGCAGCCGGACCTGGCAATCTCGCTACTGACTTATATGGTGATCATCCAGGATGTGTATAAGGTGAAGCTGGGTTTTGGTTGGCTCAAATATGATGAAGCCTTCTGGAGGAGAATGGCAGTGAAGGGTGACCTGAGGTGGGATTGAACCCATTCAGAGTTGTGGGTTAGGACTCTTTCAGGTCCAGCGGGGGCCATGTGGTGGAACAAGAAAAGAGAGCGGAACTGGCCCAGGGCACCAAGGCCTGCTGAGCTTTTAACAGGGCTTCATGTGCATGGCCTATCTGCAGGTTTAGGCACATCTGCTCACAGTGCAGGGGATCACACCTGGAGATGACCTGCAGACAAGGGGGTGACAAAGCTGGGCATGCTGGAGGGCAGCCTCAGGAGCAGCCCTTTTGGGGTGGTAGAGGGGGAAGCAGGAAGGGGCTGGGGGGCCCCTGGAAGAGGGGGATACAATCCTGGCTAAGGATGGAATTAGCACAGGACTAGGTGAAGGGAGGTTGGGATACACCCTGGCCTGCATCCCCATTAATCATTGGGTAGTGGAGGCCTGGACGAAAGACTATCCCAACAGGAGAGGAGCAGAGCTGCTGAGATCAGGTTTTCAGAGAGGCTTTCCACTAGGCTTTGAGGGCACACGGGTTGGGATGCAGGCTAAGAGCTTGGGCTCAGTCAGAGATAAGGAGGACATAGTCCAGGGAAAGATTCTGAAAGAGGTCAGGGTGGGGAGGGTGCAGGAGCCAATGAGCAAACCCTCCCTGTGAGCAGTTCCGGCTGTCACCCTTGGGGGTGGTGCCTAAGAAGCAAGCAGGAGAGTTCCGACTCATACATCACCTTTCCTATCTGGATGGAGGGTCAGTGAATGGAAGGATTCCAAAGTCATTGAGCATGGTCTCTTATGCTTCACTGGACGAGGCAGTGGAGCTGATCTGGGTGGCAGAGGGGGTCTGGCTGGCAAAGACGGACATCGAGTCCACATTCCGGCTGTTACCTGTCCACCAGGCAGACTGTGACCTGCTTGATTTTCAGTTTGAGGGAGGGCTGTATTTCAATAAATCTATGCCCATGGGCTGCTCAGTGGCATGCTCCACATTTGAAGCATTCAGTTCCTGGGTGCAATGGATGTTTGGTTACCAGTATTGGTACAGAAGGTTAGTCCACTACCTGGATGATTTTCTGTTGATCGAGGCCAGTCAGGCGGAGACCCAAGGGATGTTGGATGACTTTAGAGATATGTGTGGCATCAAAGGGATCCCCCTGGCAACAAGGAAGACTGAGAGCATGGCCACAAACTAGAGTTTCTTAGGATCAAGGTGGACACTGAGCAGGAGTGTTTTCAGTTGCCAGGGGACAAGGTGTTGTGGTTAAAAGAGTTGCTAGCACTAGTGGGTGAGAGGAGGAGGGTGCCGCTGGTACAGGTACAACAGCTGCTGGGGCACCTTAATTTTGCCTGTAAGGCCATAAGCCTGGGCAGGGCTTTTACAAGATGGTTGTGGAAAGTCAAGGGCAGGGCGAAACAACCCTACCACTGGGTGGATATCAGTAAAGTTGTAAGGGAGGACCTTTGGATCTGGGAGGTTTTCCTGGATTCATACAACAAGGTGACCTTCTGGCAGGAGGAGTGGGCCTGCAATACTGACATGGAGCTGTACATGGATGCAGCTGGGGGCTCAGGATGGGGGCCTCCTTTCAAGGACATGGATCTTGAAGGCATTGCCAGCCCAATGGCAGGAGTGGGGATGGTACTAAGGACATCACGTTTCTTGACAGCTTCCCAATCTGGGTGGCCTTGGAGATTTGGGGTGACAGGATGGTAGGATGGAGCTATAACAAGGGGGTGGTAGAGGTGATCAACAGGCAGAGTGGCCATATGGAGTCAGTGGGATGGGTGTTAAGGTGCATGGTGTTGTTGGATCTGCATTTGAACCTGCCCTTTAAGGCACAGCACATTGAAGGGGCATGAAATGAGGTGGCTGATTGCCTTTCTCATTTTCAGATAGAACAGTTCTGGGAGTTACATAGAAACATAGAAACATAGACTTTGATGGCAGGTAAGGACCGCTAGGCCCATCTAGTCTGCCCATTTCCCTACCTACAGGATAGGCCGTAGATCCTAGTTAACCAACAGCCTATATCTTCCTGCCCCCCACAAGAATTGCCTTATGTCTGTCCCATGCATTCTTGAATTCTCCCACAGTTTTAGACCCCACAACTTCCTCAGGAAGGCTGTTCCATGCATCCACTACCCTCTCTGTGAAATAATACTTCTCACATTGCCCCTGAACCGCCCTCCTTCTATCTTTAAATTGTGTCCCCTTGTTCTTGCAAGTCTCTTTTCTGAAAGATGCTACCCTCTTGACTTTGTTGATTCCCTTGAGGTACTTGAAAGTTTCTATCATGTCCCCCTCTCCCTTCTTTCCTCAAGGGTATACATATTAAGCTCCTTTAGTCTCTCCTCATACGGCTTCTCTTGCAGACCCTGCACCATTTTAGTTGCCTCCTCTGACTGCTTCTATCCTGTCTATGTCCTTGTGGAGATGGGGTCTCCAGAACTGGACACAGTATTCCTGATGGGGTCTCACCAACTGTCTGTACAGAGGGATAACAACTTCCTGTTTTCTGCTGCTGATGCCTCTCCCTATACATCCCAGGATACCCCCGGCCCTCCCTACTGCCTTCTTACATTGCTTGCTAACCTTAAGGTCATCTGATATGATTACCCCCAGGTCCCTTTCCTGTTTTGTTGTTGTTACTACCTCCCCACCCATTGTGTATTCTTCCCCTGGGTTCTTGTTTCCCAGGTGCATTATTTTGCACTTTTTTGCATTGAATCCCAGCTGCCATACGTCTGACCATTCCTCCAACCTTGCCAAGTCCCTTTTCATCCTTTCCACGCCTCCTTGTGTATCAACCCTGTTGCAGATCTTTGTGTCATCTGCAAAAAGGCATACTTTTCCTTCCAGTCCCTCTGCAATGCCACTGATGAAGACATTAAAAAGGACTGGACCCAATACTGAACCCTGCGGTAACCCACTAGTAACCACCCTTTCTTCAGAGTGGACTCCATTTACAATTACCTTCTTTGTCCTGTTGTCCAGCCAATGTTTTACCCAGGCTACCACCCTGGGACCCACTCCCAGGCTGGTTAATTTGACTAATAACCTTTTGTGTCAGACTGTGTCAAATGCCTTGCTAAACTCTAGGTAGGCCATGTCCACAGCCCATCCCTGGTCTACTACTTTGGTCACCCAGTCAAAGAAATCTATTACATTCGTCTGACATGACCTTCCTGCTGTGAACCCATGCTGCCTTGGATCCTGTGCTCCACTGACCTATAGGTACTCAACTATTCTTTCCTTCAGAAGTGACTCCATCACTTTCCCTACCACAGAGGTCAGACTGACAGGTCTGTAGTTTCCTGCCTCTGTCTTTGTCCCACTTTTGTGAAGGGGAATCACATCCGCCTTCCTCCAGTCCTCGGGTACCACACCATCCTCCCATGATTTATTAAAAAGAGTAGCCAGTGGTTTCACTAGTTCCTTCCTTAATTCTTTTAGAATTCTGGGGTGAATGCCATCAGGACCCATTGCTTTGTCCACCTTCAGTTTTAGGAGTTCTTGCAGAACTCTTTCTTCTGTGAAAGGACTGGGATCGACCCCCTATCAAGAGTGCTTCTGTTAATTGGATTAGGCACTTCCCCCTCCCCTTTTGTGAATACTGAGCAGAAATATTCGTTCAGTATTCCTGCTTTTTCACTGTCCCCCTCTGCCCACCCACCGTTCATGCTATTCAGCCTCAGTATCCCTCCCTTTGTCTTTCTACACTCGCTGATGTACCTATAAAAGGTTTTACCCCCCCTCCTTAACCGAGTTGGCTATCTTTTCCTCAGTTTGGGCCTGTGCTATTCTGACTTCCCTCCCTGCTTCTTTCTGCCTTAACTGGTACAGCTCTCTGTCCTGCTCCTTCTGTGTTTCCTTATACTTCCGGAATGCTATCTTTTTCTTCCTGACTTTCACAGCCACCTCTCATAAGAACCATAGTGGCTTTTTCTTTTGTTTTGATTTGTTTATTTGCTTCATCTGAACTGCATGCAGCACCTACCTGGACCAGGGTCCCTGACTGGCTGTGGGAGATTGGATGGAGAAAGCCAAGGCTTTGTACAGAGGGTCATGGTCAACCAACACCCTGAAGGCTTATGAGGGGGCTTGGGAAAGTTTCCAGACATTTCAGTCCAGAATGGGCTGGGAAGCAGAGGACCCAGTGCAGGAAGAACTGGTCATGCAGTACATAGAGGAGAAATGGGAAGAAGGGGTGGCCCATGCTACCATGGTGGTCCAGTTGGCAGGGATTAGCTGGACATGCAGGGATCAGGGGTGGTTGGATGTAGTGGGCAGCCAGACCATTCTTTGGATGGTTATGGGTTGGCAGAGGGGTCAGGGCTGGAGGCATGATGGGAGAAGACCCACAATGGGGCCCATGCTCATGAGGGTAGTAAGGGCGTTGGATAACGTCTGCCATTCAGAGAGCGAAGTCTGTCTGTTTCAGGCCATATTTGCTGTCATGGCAAGGGGGACTTTTAGGGTGGGTGAAGTGGTAGCACCCAAGAAAGGGGTGGCCACGGCAGGTCTGCAAGAAAAGAACGTGAGAGTTGAGGTGGATAAAGTGGTCATCTGACTTCAGAGGTCCAAAATGGATCAGTGGGGTAAGGGCACCACTGTGGAGATGCACCGGCAGGCAGGTGCAGGAGTCTGCACAGTCCAGGCTATGACAGAATATAGTAGGATGCTGGGCCGCATGTCAGGGCCCTGGTTCATGCATGAGGACAGGTCACCAGTGATGGGATTCCAAGTGGGAGCGGTACTAAAAAAGGTGGCGGCATGTGTGGGGGAGAACCCCGGCAATTTCACCCCACATTCCTTCAGGACTGGGGCAGCATCATAGGCGGCTGTGGTTGGAGTGGGGAAGACAGAGATCAAGCGGGTGGGGAAGTGGACATCAAACTGTTACAAGAGATATGTGAGGTGTTGACATTGGCTAATGAGTGTTCCTTTTTTTCTTCCCACAGCAGGTTCCAAGAGACAGGTTTGGATCATGGGGCACTCATTCATCTACTGAGCAGAGAGGTTTGCAGTCACCACAAGGATAGGGACACAGTTGCGTCCAAGAGCTGAACACACCAGAGTGCAGTGGAGGGGCCTGAGAGGCATGAGGTGGTCACAGCTGCTTCCCCTGCTGGAGGATCTTTGGATGCATTGGACCAGTCCAGACTGTATCATTGTGCATTTGGGGGGCAATGACTTGGGGACAGTGCCTTGGAGGTCCCTGATGAGGGACATAATTGCAGATTTGGACAAAGTAAAGAGCTGGTGGCCTGGGGTGGTGATTGGATGGTCTGAGATTACCTCCCAGACGGTAAGAAAGGGAATGAAAGAACCTAAAGTGATAGAGGGGGCATGAAAATGCCTGAACAGGAAAGTGACCAGGGCAGTGATCGAGATGGAGGGGTTTACATTCAACATAGGGACATTTCATTCGAACAGGAGGCAGTTTACACGGAGGATGGGGTTCATCTGATGGAGTTCGACTTGGGCCTGTTCCTCCACCCCTTTGGTGAGCTAGTCTGAGAAACCAACAAGAAGGGCCTGAGGGTTTTACCCACAAGGGGGGGAGCTCCATCTTCCATCACTAGCTAGAGATGGGTCAGTGGAAGGGGTTGGAAGCAAAGGGTAAAAAGGTGGGGCAGGCAGAGGGGGGGAGGTACCACTGGCTAGGGACAAAAGAACCCAGGTGTAGGAGTCACCGGGAAGGGGGGAGGGACATAGAACTAGGGGGTGGATCACCATGTCCACACCTATTGGGGGAGTGGTCTGGGTAAGTGTGGCACCTGGTTATAGGGATGGAAAAGGGGGGCCAGATCACGATGTCCGGACCCTAAGAAGCAATCACAAAAGAGAAGGAGAACAAGAGGAAGAACCATGAGAGGGAAGATAGGACTGTTACATCCTAGAAGTGATGTAGGTCTGTTATGTCCAAGTTGTAAGTATTGATTGTTAGAAGTGAAGTGTGATGTAAATTGATGAATATAAATTGTGCCTTTAAAATAAATCTTGCCAGCAAGCATCCAAAAGTGACAAAGCAGTGGCCTGAGTTATTTCTGGGTAGGGATCCATGGACAATTTGCCATTATATAAAGGAGTGTTTATAATGGCAAACACATGCATGGCTTTCCTTGGTTTGCGCATGCACCCACCAGTTTGTCCTTTCACGCTGCATGCCTCTTGCCGCTTCTGTCTTTAGTAAAACTCAGCTTTCACGTCTTAGGAATTTGGTGGTATGTTATTTATTTTTAAAAACTGATTTTTTCCACATACAGAGGGCCACCAAAACAGCTGAGAACAAAAAAATCTGCCAGGCTACCGACAAAAAAATGGACCAGAGCATGGCAACACCAGAACATCTGGGGGAACATCTTGTATTTTATATAATTGCTGTGGAAAAAAGGGGAGACTCAGCAATTATATAAAATGAAATATGGGGTCTTTGTGTAAACTTGAAGTTTACACACACCCTTGGGGTTAGATGCTTTCCATTTATGTAGCATCTAACCCCTCGGGTATGTGTAAACTTCTCATTACACACAGTACCCCATACTTTATTCTATTGATATTAGTTAAAAATACTGGAGAAAGTAACTTACCCTAGTAAACTAACTACATAATTGCATTTCAGTTTTTATTTACAGGGTTAGAACTGCTGTCCTTTTTTGAATATCTTGTGAGTGAAAGCCAGCTAAAAAAATGATTTTAACAATAGTAGAGAAATAACACAAATTAAATACTAATTGTAAAATATGGGGTCACTGATCTCTAGGGATTACAATTGCTCTTCCCCCAATTGACAGAAGAGCTAGTAAATACACCAAGGAAGGATTTACATTCCTACTGTAAGCATGGTACAAGTTTGTTCTTTTACAACTTGTTTTATTACTAGAGAGGTCAGATGTTATTCTGGTCTTAATCACTTCAGATAAGCTACAGTATGTAGCAGAAATAATGTAGGAATCAGGAAACACAGAGTCCAGTGATCACATTATTAGATCAGATCTGCAGCTACTGAATATAACAGCTGCTGGGCTGTGATGGTCCAAACAGGTATAGTGCATAGTGTTGTGTTTTACTACTGTTTTCTATATATATTTGTGATGATTTGGGATTTTGTGGATACAGGGAATGGGGAAGAGGCAGAAAACAGCCTTTGTACCATTTATTAGGAGTATGATCACATGGATGCAGCCAAACAATCATGCAGCTACAGTCCAGTATTAATTTCTCTCAGGGTCAAGCAAGCCCTTGTGTAAGCAATTCAATGCATGAGGACCACAACACAGGAAGACTGCATCTGCAGGGGCATCAGCAGGTAGTCCACAGAGGTATCTGCCTAGGAAGCCCTGGGAGAATAAGCAGATAATTAAGTACCAAATTGGTGGAGAGAGTAGGGTAGTGCTGGTAGCCAAGGGACTCATGACCTCAGGAGTTATCCACTCAGACTGCAACTGCCTATCAAGGGAGGAAGTCACAGAGTGGGAAAGGAAAGGTAGAAGCTGTATGTGATAGAAAAAAACACTCAGTAGGCATACATCCCTATCTTGGTAGGGTAAAGCAGGAACTGAGATGAGACAGAAAAAGAAAAGTTAAAACAGGTGCAATGCCTTAACTGGGGTAGCATATTATAGTGCTAAATTAGGGATTCTCCTTATTTGGGGAAAGGTGGCACTGTTTTTCTCCCCTAATATATATTTGTATTGTTTTTGCCATCAAAACATAGATTAAGCACCCGAAAACAAAATAATAAATACTGTTTAATAACACTAGTATATAAAAATATATTAAATATCCTCAAAAAAAACTTCAAGAACATTTATATAAAACATTAATTTAAACTACTACAGTATAAGTAAAACAGTATAACTGTGATAATCAGCACAATTACAGACTAACATCAGAACAGTACAAATATAAATATCCTCCAAATTATAAAATAACTTTAATCTAATTTTGAGTTTATTTCAATTCAATTACATTTATTGTTTGACAAACAATATTGTCTTTACAAAAACACACACATAAATTACAAAATAAATTAAAACATTTTCTAAGATTAAAAAACTGCTCATATACTTAATGTAAAACAATTTATTTTAAAAAATACATTCAGACCTACCATAATTACAATATCCTAACGTGTATATATTGACATTCTATTATGGGTTGAACTGATTGAAAAATGTGTTGCACAACACAAAATCAGATAAGCATATTAAGGAACAATCTCTGTTTACTATCCCTCCTGTTTAGCTAGACATTTCCTACAGATTCTGAGATAATGTGTCACTTTTTCTGACCTATAATTTTATAGCACTTTGCCACATTTTCTAACACTTTAAGATTATTAGATTTCAATAAATAATTAAGCTGATATCTAGGTTCCATATCTAGGGATGCCAACAGGTCCCCAAGATATAATTGTCTTTCAAATTCATACAGTGGGCATAATATCATCATATGTTATAAATTATCTTCCCCAAGCATGCACTGACAAGTGCTGGTTGTGGATTCCCCATAACATTTTCTTAGGGTCTGACTATCATAGTATCCAGACCTAAATTTTGTAACCATTTTCATTTTTCCTGGGTCTTTTATTTTATCTAAATATGCATCTATTCTCAAGTCCCTTATTCCATTCTTGGCCAACCATGAACTAATCTTACAGTCCCTTGCTAAGTCTAAGTATCTATGTATATGAATGCCCCTTATTCTGCTTTTAATTGTTTCTAGGAGCCTCCTAGGAGTTGTAAGACATCCTGGTAGGCATCCCAACAGCCCATATGATTTAGTTATTATGTCCAAGGGTTTTTAAGCTTGGACATAAAAATCCATACTGTCTGTGCATTATAGTCTCCTCCAAACATGCTCTAGGCAATCTTCCCTCTGCCATGTTACAGACCTTAATCCAATACACAGTTAATATCTGCTTAATGTTACATTTTGATGGTAATTGTCCAAGTTCAACTCTGGTCAGCAGGAAGGAAGCCCCAAAAGGTAAACCCAGGAGTTTTTTGTAGAACTTATTCATCGGAATCTCTAATGCTTCTATATTATGGTGCATATAGTGCCTATCCACAAGGGGGGGATCAAGGGAGGTGGCAGGGAACTACAGGCCTGTCAGCCTGACATCGGTGGTGGGCAAGGTGATGGAGGGCATTGTCAAGGAGAGGCTGGGGGGGACCTGGATAAGTCAGGGTGCCTGGACGATAGACAGCATGGATTCATCCCTGGGAAATCATGTCAGACAAACCTGGTGGAGTTCTATGACTGGGTGACAAGTGCCTTGGACCTGGGTAGACCAGTGGATGTCCTCTTTCTAGACTTCAGCAAGGCATTTGACTCTGTTCCTCACGTGGGCCTGTTGGATAAGCTGGGAGAAATGGGGGTGGTGCGGAACCAGATGATCAGATGGATAGGCAATTGGCTCCACGACTGGACCCAGAGGATCGTAGTTGGTGGGATAGTCTCATCCCCAAGGAGGGTCATTAGTGGGGTCCCACAGGGATCAGTCCTTGGGCCCCTTCTGTTCAACGCCTACATATCTGACATAAGGACAGGAATCAGGAGTGAGATGAGTCTCTTTGCAGATGACTCAAAACTGGGGGCGGTGGTGGATGAGGAGGAGGGAAGGGTGGCCCTACAGGGGGACCTGGAGGCTCTGGAAAGATGGTCTAGAAAGTGGAAGCTGAGGTTCAATGCAGGGAAATGCAAGGTACTCCACCTGGGGGCCAGAAACCCAGGCCAAGTGTACACCCTGGGGAAATGCTACAAGTCTCGATGGCTGAGAGGGACCTGGGGGTGGTGGTGGATGTCAAGATGAACAACTCTGAGACTTGTAGGAGGGCAGCAGCCAAGGCCAACAGCATGCTGGGATGCATCGTTAGGGGGATCACCTCCAGAAGGAGGGAAGTGATACTCCCTCTGTATAACTGCTTGTTGAGGCTGCACCTTGAGTACTGCGTGCAGTTTTGGAGGCCACACTTAAAGAGGGACATTAACCTCCTGGAGAGGGTCAAGAGGAGGGCAACCAAAATGATTTGGGGCTTGGGGGACAGGACCTATGAGGAGAGGCTCGAAGAGCTAAATATGTACACATTGGAAGATAGAAGGGACCGGGGGGACATGATAGAGGTCTTCAGGTACATGGAGAGGGTAAATAGGGGAGGAACAGTCAGGGTGCTTCAAAGGAAGGAGGAAGGGGCCACTAGAGGGCATGGGTGGAAGCTGGAGGGGGGAAGATTCAGGGGAGAAAGGAGGAGGTGCTACTTCACTGAGAGGGTGGTGGAGCCATGGAATGCACTGCCTAGGGGGCTGGTGGAGGCAGAGACAGTGGAGGTGTTCAAGAGGGGGTGGGACAGGTACAGGGGAAGAGTTCTGGAAGCAAAATCCAATGCAGCAAGAATATCCAGAACTGGGAAGGGAGAAGCCAGAGAGGGTGAGGGGGACAGCAAGGTCAGCACCCAGGGTGGGGGCTGACCAAACGAGCAGACACGAAAGACCGTTAGGCCTATTCTGCTGGCATTTTAGTATGTTAGTATCTTGTCCCCAAATTTCAATTCCATAAAGTATCTAACTTCTCAATGTTGCATTTAATGCTCTCAAAGAACCCTTAACAGAATGTCCTCCAAATTTATGCATAAATCTCTCAACAGTAGGTGAGAATCTCTTAACTCTTTGTACCATCAGTTTTTGTTTATGTAAACTCCACTTTAGATTATAGATTAATGTCACTCCTAGGTAACAAAAGTTATTTACTCTCTCTAATTGTTGTAGCAAAATATTTTATGGTATTTCCCCTTTCTTTCATTCTTTCTTGATACCTATTACATATTAAATACTTAGTTTTTTCATAATTTATGTCCAAGGAAGCTATCTCACATCCCTTATAACATTTGTTAATACTTCTTTTAATTCCCAAGTAGCTGGTGGATATTAAGACCACATCATCTGCATAAGCCAAGTAGGGACAGTGCCTGGTGCCCACTCTTGGCATGTGCAACCCAGGATCATACAATTCGTTTAGTACACTATTCAAATATAAATTAACAAAATTGGCAATAAAATACAACCATGTCTTAATCCTACATTGGTTGAGAACTTTGTAGTGGTATCTCCTCCACTGTTATACATTATGCTGGTGAGATTATCTGTATACAAGGCAATCAACAAATTAAGCCTTGCTAGATCCATTTTATAACCCCCCAATACTCTCCATAGCTTGTCTCTATTAACTTTATTGAAGGCTGCCATTAGATCTATAAATACACAGTATAATTGTTGTTTTTTAATATAATCATATTTATGTATTATATGGGCTAGGACAAAATATTGATCTATTGTGGAGTGAGCAGGCATAAAACCTGCTTGATTCTGTTCAATTATACCAACTTCAAGCATCCAATCCATCATTCTTTTATGTAATACTTCAGTGAATAGTTTTGGGGATATGTCAAGAAGGCTAACAGGGTGGTAATGCTTGGGGTTAGCTTAACCCCTCTTTTTTAAAACTAGGTATAATTATATTTTTTCTCCAGAAGGGGATCCCTTTCTCAGTCTGTACTATATGATTATATATGTTTTTCAGACAGGAGACCCATAATTCTGGGTCATTAATAATAACATCTGATAGCATTCCATCAGGTCCTGGTGCCTTGTGCCTTTTTGAGGATGCCAGTGCTTCAATAATTTCTTCTTCTGTGATCTCATCATTTAATGTACACATGCTTCAATGGGGCATACTATATTATTTCCCTTTAAGTCAAATAATAATTCCATATAATAAGATTCCCAAGTACTGGGGTCGATGTAATTTTCAATCATATCTGAGTAATCTTCCCATCCTTTAGCCACCATATGCCAATACATTCTATTGTCTTTTGACCAGACTGTCCTCATGAAATCTGACCATAAAATTATCCTATATTTATCCCTTTTATTTTTCAACAGATATTTATAATCTTTCCTCATTTTATTTAATCTGGTCTTATTTTCCTTTGTAGGAATGATTCTTAAGACTCTGGCAAATGTATTGATTTCTCCTTCAGCCATTTTACACTCAGCATCACGCCACCTACTACCCTTAATTTATTTAATGCAAGAGGTTTTTAGTAATACAGATGAGATCTTCTGTATGATATTTACTATATCCTGCAGACTTTCTACAGGATCCTTATTGTGTGCAATATCCATAATCCTTTCCCTAGCCCAGCATTCTGTAAGGAGTTGATTTGACTGATAATTGTCTATGCACTCCCACTTTACCCTCTTTTTAACCCATATAAGTATTTTTTACTTTTTAGTGGCACGGTGAGTTTCTATCCACATGTTTATTTATATTTCTATTGGGCTATGTTCACTTTAAGCCCTAATACCTACTTTCAAGTTCCCAAACAGTGGAAGTATGTTAATACTCAACCAACACAAATCAATTGTTGAAGCTTCCCTAGTTCCCGTATAGGTGTATACCCCATTAGGATCTCCCCTAGATCCACCATTTATGAGAAGAAAGCTGTTATCTTCTAGTATATTTGATAGCTTCTTACTCATTTCACATTATTTGTGATCCATCATCTTACATTTTTTATCAAGAAATTCAGACCCTGGGCTGTACAGGCTTCACTTATTTCTCTAGTGGGCTCCAGGCACTGCCCCACCCTGGCATTAAAGTCACCCATTAGGATGATACCACAGTTAGGATTGTTTTGATTGCACTTATCCAACAAGCCCACCAATTTGTCAAATGTTTGTGTGTAGATGTATCTAGATCCTGCAGGTGGTATATAAACATTTATGACTATATTTTCCCTCTTGTTAATTACTAATCTGACTGACAGAATGTTCATAGGTTCATAGTGAATTTCAAGTTCTGTAGACAATTTGTCCTTAATGAACTGGCCACCTCCTTACTTTTAATGGTGGTACATAAATTATTTGTCTCCCATATATTGATCAAGTTTGTATTTAAAACTTCCTATTTTATCACTCTCCACTATATGTTTTGGTAATTTGTTCCAGCTTTTCATTACCCTTTGTGTGAAAAATTCACAACATTTCTTGGTTGTATTTATTTTGCCTTTTAACCTATAGTTAGGTGATCTAGTTTTCTTGTTTTGTTCTTCACATCTCCTAATACCAATATTTTCATTCAGTGATTGATCTTTAGTAGCTCTGAAGACTAAACAAAGATCCCCTTGTAGTTACCTATATTTAGTTGAATATAATCCAAGTTTTTGCAGCCTATCCCCATATGTCAAGTGGGATAATCCCCTCACTTTTTTATTCTTCTTTGCACACCTTCCTTCAATTTCTGGCTACCAACAGTTGTTGCTGCTTCGAACTGGGAGCAATATTCCATATGTGGTCTTACCAGACTTTTGTAAAGAAGGATAATCACCTCTTTGTCTCAACTCTTTATATTTGCCAAGATACATCCCAATATCTTCTGACATTTTTTAACCATTTTCTTTGTATGCACATCTGTTGTTAATGTATTGGTTATAACTATACCTAAATCCCTTTCTTCTGTAGTCACTTCTAAAATTTGGTTATTTAATGAGTATGTGAACTTTGGATTTTTGGCACCAAAGTGTATTACTTTACATTTAGATATGTTGAACAACATTTTATTGGTATTTGTCCATGCTAGGAGACAATCTACCTGTAAGTTGTCTTGAAGTTTGTGGCCATCTGAAAGATTCAGCACCAGACCCCCTAGTTTGTAATCATCCAAGTATTTAGTTATCCATGTGGTACCTGATGTTTCAAGAGTATTCATTAGTATATAAAACAATGTAGGCCCCAGGACAGATCCCTGAGGAACCCCAATAGTAACATTGCCCCATTCGGATTGATACCACTTTATCATCACTCTCTGCTTCCTGTCTTTCAGCCATGATGTAATCCATTCTATTATATTAATCTCCAAGTTGATGTGATAAAGTTATTCTATTAATCTTTTATGTGATACCTTATCAAAATCTTTAGCGTAATCAAGGTATACTATTTCAAGAGGTATTCCCTTTTCTAGGGTTGTACTTACTGGCTCAAAGAATCTTATCAAGTTAGTGAGGCAAGACCTTCCCCTTGTAAATCCATGTTGTGAAATATTTATTAACTGCTCTTTTTCCAGATGCTCTAATATCCTAGATAGGATGACTCTATCTCTAGTATTTTTGCTTATTACTGAGGTCAGACTTATGGGCCAGTAGTTCTTTACTTCTGACCTAGATCTTATTTTATATATAGGTGTAATGCATGCACAGGTAAAGCAGGTGCACTCTGGACAAGGACAGTCAGTACACACAGAGGTAGCAAACCCAAACATAATCACAATACATAAGGTGTATGCACTCGTAGGTAAACAAAATTCCAGGTCCTCAGGGGGCGTGTTGCAAATAGTGCATTATTGAAAAAAAGTAATTTTTTTTTAATAATGCACTATTGTCGTCATGATGACATGTGATGCTATACCAGTATATAGAGAGTCATCCTTTGTGACCGCCCCTGAGGAAGACCTTACGGTTGAAACGCTGGGGTTGCTATTGTAGCGTCTGCCTTTGTGGAGAATAAAAAGCTCGAATTTTTAATTAAAATAGCTTCATGGAATTTTGTCTACCTACAAGTGCATACACCTTATCTATAGGTGTAATGAATGCCTGTCCCCAATTCAATATTGCCTTCCCACTTTGTAATGATATGTTATAGAGATACTTGAGTGGTCCCACCAATTCATTTAAATCAACTCCTATAGGAATTTAGGAGTTATACCATCTACCCTTGCAGAACTATTTGGTTTTAACCCCTTGATTATATTTGTAACTTCCTTTTCAGTAATGGGAATATAGTATTTTTCTTTTATAGTTTTATTTGTTTTTAATGGTACTTCTTTTGGTTCAAACACACTTAGAAAGTATATGTTTAATTCTGATGCTATTTCCCTTATAAGGCCTATTCCTCTTTGATTGCCTCTTAGTGTCCCTATGTAATTAAATAATTGTTTTTATTATCCTTAGTTTTATTTATTAAGTTTTGTTCTGAATACCTTTTAGATCTCCTTATTGTAGTTTTTAGTTGTGTTACATTGTTTTAACTTTGCATGCAAAATGCTAACAGAGTTCCTTTTCCATTTTGTATATAATTTTTTCTTTTTTTTAGTAATTTTTTAATATCATTCCACCAAGGTGGGTGTCTTTTATTGTTATGGTATTTACTATTCACAGGTTTGTACAATATTCCAGATGTTTCTTAATAATATTCCAAACTGCATTTACATCTGTTCCCTTAGTTTCCTTTTTCCACTCCCATTTTGATAAATATTCCCTAATTTTATTATAGTTAGCTTTTTGATAATTTTTAACTATTGTTTTTCCAGTTGTTTGTATTGAGCTTTATTTGTAAATCCTATGATTTGATGAACACTGTCTCCCAGTGAAGCTTCTAATCTAATGTCATGCATGTCATCCATTGCGTTAGTTAGTATCAGGTCTAGAATATTCATTCCTCTTGTGGGCTTTGTTACCAACTGGTCTAAGTTATTCTGTATAGTAAAATCTATAACTCTTTTGTTCCATAGATTACTATCATCCAGTGTTCTCCAGTTAATATTCAGGAAGTAAAATCTCCCAAAATTATGGTATTATCCATAATTTCATGTTGTTCCAAGCAGTTTAGAAATTTTTCAGTGTCCCCATTAGTTAGTCCTGGTGACCTACAGCACAGTCCCAGTGTAAGCATTTTATTATAAAGTTCCAGCCGTACCCAAATAATTTCTGTTTCTTCACTAGTTATTTATTTCATATACCTTTAAGCTGTCTTTTATATAAAAAACTCTACCACTGCTACGATCTTTCCTATTTTTATATATTTTTGATAGCTTTTAATATCTGTCCTCCAATCAGTATTATTAAACCAAGATTCCGTAACCCCACAGATATCTATATAATTTTTATTGAGACTATATGTGAGTTCATCACAAAGACTTTGTGCATTTAATAGGGTGATTTTTAAGTCAAGATCATTTTCCTTATGCTGCTTATTCTCTTCATTTTTCTTAGTTTTATTATGTACTAATCTCAATACCTTAGGTTCAAGAGAGGTACCAAAATTGTCCATCTTTCCCCTTAGATCTAGTTTAAAGAGCTATTAATGAATTCACTAAGGTGTTTCCCCAATAGCCTGCTCCCTCTCCTACTTATGAGCAGGCTGTTCCAACAGTACAATTTGTTCCTTCCATTAAATTCCTCCCAATGAGTAATGCATTTTATATTTTGTTGTAAGCACCACCTTCTTAACCAGTTATTAATTTGAAAATTGTTATTATGTTGATAACTGTTTGCTTTTGGTATTGGGAGTATTTCTGAAAAAAAAAAAAACAATTCACCCCCTAAATCAATAAATTTGTTATTCATTGCAATATAATCCTGTTTTATTTTCACAATAGGCTCATTTAGTACATTATTTGCTCCTGTATGCACTACAACCAAGGGATTATCACCCTCATTTTTAATGATATTTGTTGCCATTTCAGTAATATCTGATTTCTTTGTGCCCCTCTGCAACTGCACAAAGCCCTTGTGTGTTTGACTATTGAGTCACCTAGTACTATGTTTCCCATTTTCCAATATATTTATGTCCATGTCCACTGGCTCTTGTGATATTAATTGTTCTGAGAATGATAATAAATTCTCTGAGGACTCAGAGGTATTTAAACCATCAGACACAGGTGACTCTAAAAGTTGTCATGTCATTATAGGTACTATTCCAGCCCCTTCACTGTTCATTTTTCTCCTCTAGTTGTCATGTTCTGTAACTAGTAACCCTCACTCTTCCTGAATTAGTGAGACAGTACTATGATTTTCACTTGGTTTTCTTTCATTTTCTGTCTCCTCAAGTATGATTAGGGGGTCAAATTGGTTTGATACAAGCCAGCCCAGTGGTGCTGAGGGTTGAGGTGCTGGACACCACACCTCACACTATGCCGGTGACCCAGGTTCGGGAATGAGCCAGGGTCATCAGGGGTCAGCAGGGGAGAGGGAGGATTGAGCATCCACAGACTGGTCTCTTCTCTCTGGGGAGGGATCCAGGGGTTGCCCAGTGCAACAGTGGCCCCCGGTGGAAGCCAGAGGGATGTGTACATGTCTGGGCATCAAGTAGAGGGGCATAGTTGCAATGAACATCTAGAGATGCCATTGTATGCCCGAACTCCAGGGGGGGCAGGATGAGGGACGTAAAATGGAAAAAAATCTCTGCAGGATAGGCGATGGTACCACTGCCTGCACCACACTCCCAATGCTGGACACCTTACTCTCCCCATGGCTGACACTCCAACTGACACTCTTTACTGCAGATAGAGCACCCTGGGAGGATAGGGTGGCCCTTCCCTGTGGGGGTTCAGATCTGGGTGTGTAGCTGGTTGGAGTGAGGGGAGTAGATGAGGTTCTCACAGCGGGAGGTAGAGAGCAGGTCAGGTGGCTGCCGGAGTGAGTTCCTCCAGTAGGGGTGCAGAAAAAAATGTCTAAAAAATTAAAAATAAAAACATTGGTTTGATACAGATAACTGGAATTTAGTTTTCTTTTTCCCTCTTTTTGCTACTTTATTGTCCTGTACTTAAAACAATTCAGTTTCTTCTTTACTTTTATTTTCTTCCTGTCTTGTATGTTTTTTTACCATGTTTTTTACCTTGATTCTTTTTCTGGGTAGTTTCTGCTTTATGTATTCCTTTATCCAAGTTGCTTTGTGCCCCCATTTCATTACTTAGTTTTCCAGCCTCATTTGTTTGTGTATTTATACTGTCTGTATCCTAATCCTGAAACCTTATTCTCATTTCCAAGTGACTCTCCTCAAGGGCCTGAAGTGTAGTACTGAACATTTGTATTTCATCTGCCATAATGGCATTATCCTGACATTTACCACATATAAATGTCAATAGTTTGTCAGTGTCATTATTAACCTGGTACATCCTGCATATACCCCATTCAATTGCCCTTATTCCCTCTGCTAAATGTATTACTGGTACCATGTTTAAAATCGGCTTTCTGCTTTAAATACAGCTTGTTTACTCTTATATCCTCCTTATTGCTCGTATGGTCTAAATACTCCTTGTTTACCTTTTTCTTCAAGTTTGTTTTTTCTTTCATTCTTACGCTCGACATGCATGACATGCACAGATGTGCATGTCTTTGTATGCGTCTTCATGCGTGCCAGTGTGCTTTCACCCTGCTCATTGCAGGCTGAGTTTCAATAGAAGCCTGTGATCCAGAAGTGCTCCCTGGGTCACGCAGCAAGGCCGTGATCAAAAAATACTAAAATACACTAATTTCAAGCAAACAGCATCCAACTAAAGTGCCTTAGTCAGTACAAAAGTCCCCAAAGTGTATTTAGTGCAAAACACATAAAAATACACTGGCTGTAGTTCACTCAGTCTCAGTAAAGAACTACACACCTTGTTCCTGTTCCTAAAGGGACAGGGCTCCAACAGTACACATATATACAAATGCAAGTTTCATAAAATCATCACTTTGTGCAGCACAACACAGATTGTAGAGATAGGGTAACTCCCCTAGCAAATCAGGAGTGTGTTAATTATGTGATCTTAATGTATTTCTCTTAGTCATTTCTGCTCGCTTCAAGATTTCATGCCACATCATCAATCCTCCAGACAGTCTAACGTATTTCTTGTTACTTATAGCTTCCTTGGAAAAAAAATATATCCATCAATATTTATTTTATCTTTTGTCCAGGATTCCTGAACAGAAATACAATTGAAAAGTTTCAGATAGTCCATAAATTATGGGTCTACTAGTCTATCTTTGATTCCTGCCACACTCCATGATCAAATGTTATACTCCTTAGTTCTTCACTGTGGTGCTTTCTTATATTCTTTTAAATCCTTTCTATTGCACCAAAACTTTCATTCTTCTCAAGTTCAAAATGAAGAGCTTTAATCTTATATTTTTGATTTTCTATCACCTTAAATGTGTAATACTGGTCTGAAATTAATAAAACCAGTGCTGCATTCTCCAAGGGCCGTATGACACTCAGGTTATTCAACACTGTGTCTTGTTTTTTGTTTCCTTGTAACACTGTCCACAGAAAATGTTTTAAATGTTGGTTTAGTGTTTCTTCTCTCTTCCGGTTCTATAGCCACCTTATATAGGGGCAGAACATAATCCATTTCAAGGGTCCTTCTAAGGATGTTTTCTTAATTTATTACCTTGCTGCTCATCCTCTTTGTCGATATCAAGGCCTTACCCCAGTTTCTTAACACCAGCAATTTGTTCTTTTTTCCTTATTTTGAGCTTTTAATAATTCTTCATTTCCTTCCCCCTTTTTCTTATTCTTGTTGCTTTTATTAACATTTTTTATCTTTAAGGGTTGCTGCATTCTTCTACCTATCTCTTTTTTTTATTTTGTTTGTCCCTATACTTTGCTTGTCTCCATTATTGTTCTCCTTTATATTAATTTGGATCTTATTTTTATTTCTTTTTGGCAGCCTCTAATCTATAATGACCTGTATCTCCCAGATATTCAGAAATCCACCAAAGTTCAGTGCAAGTCCAGCGCAGTGCAAACCTGATGCTCCATGGTGCAACTGGAGCCATATTCAGAGGATGCACAGGTGAACAGTGCCCCTACAATGCAGCTGAATATGGCAGAGTTGCACCATTGCACACACAGAGATGCCCCAGCACAACTGTGGCAGTGCAAAGCAGCACAGCAACAGAGGGGGACAGGGCACAGAGAACAGACCCAAAGACACAGCCATGGAAGCACAGTGACAGTGGCCACAGGTGGCCCCCATCAGCAGGGCACACATGGGCACCCAGAGACTGGATCCCAGAACACAACAATGGCATGGACAGCAGGTGACAGGAGGTGCCAACAGCCAATGGAAGGCCACTAAGGGAGCCCCCCCAGGCAGGCCACTGACTGTGCCCCCCCACCATGAGACCATGGCAGGCCACACCCAGGACCATGGAGCCAAGCACACACATGCTGCATAGGGAGCCCACATACCAGCCACTGAATGGGCCAGGATGCAGGCAGTGTGGCAGACCACATGGGACAGGTCACAGAACACCAAGCAGAGGACCCCAATACAGTGTGTGGACAGTACCAGAACAATGACTATGGCTGTGCGCCACTACCATGCACACACCCACCACACATCTGTGACTGCTGCCCCATGGACAGCCCAATGCACAGACACCAAACCAAGGGATGGACACCACCACAGTGGGACACACCACAGGACACAGCAGGAAATCACAGAAGCACATCATGCACCCCCTCTCAATCACAAACCCTGGATAGACTCTGGGCCGCTGCAGCATGGCTCCACACACCACCTGCAAAGCAGACATGGACACAGGCAGGTATGTTAGAAAAGATTTATAAAACAGGTATCTATGTACAACACATAACGGGCAGGGAAAGGGTAGGTAAAGTGAGGGAAGGGGACAGGGAACAGGGACTGTACAGCGGGAGGGGGAACTGTAGGAGAAGGTGGAACATCAATGGCGGCCAAGTCCAGCCAACCCACCAAGCCTCCATTCTCTCCTCTCTGCTGTCAACATCCTCCAGTGATGCTCACCACTGGGGTGTGTGCACTGTGGGTGGAGGTTTACCAGTTAACTGAGCAGCAGGACAGGGGCACTGCTCAGATCCTGGAGGGGATGCAACACATGCAGGAGGCCACAACTGTAGCCCTGGATCACATTGCTGGTGCAGTTGCAGATGGTTTTGCTTTACTGGCTGCCACAGGGCATGGCTGGCCACAGGAGACCCCCCGCAGTGTGCTGTTCCCCTACAGACCCGGTGTTGGGTGACTCCAACACAGTGGATGTGGGGCACAGATGGGGGCATCTCAGGCACACCTGGGGCTGTCCTGTTTGGGTGCCTACACACCCCTGTGAGTACACTGTCACAGTCCCGCACTTCCACCTCTGGGAGGCTGTTGGACACCCCCCGGCTGATGCATAGCCTGCGGCTGCTGATCGGCCCCAGTGCACCCACCCTTGTGGCCATGGTACCAACCAGCTGCCCTGAGCTGAGTGCTGCCCTGATTGCAGTCTACTGCTGATGCTCTGTGTGCACATGGGTGGTGTGTGTGCACCATACCTGTGGTGGCGCACCTGTGTGTCATGCCACTTTCTGCCCTTGAGTGTGCATGCCTGGCTGCTGGACCATGTGTTGTGAGTGTGATGAGGGCAGTCTAACACCAGTTGCACCTGTGCACCGGTGCCATGTGTCTGATACATGCCACATTCCACCACCTGTGTGGGTGGGAGAGTGTGTGTGTGTGTGTGTTGCCATGTGTGGTTGTGTGCCACTGCCTCCCCTACCCCTGCTTCATGTCTGTATGTGTGCATGCCCCTCACCATGCATGTCCCTGCATGTGTGCTGTCCTTGTCTGTGAGGCCCATGCATGTGTATCACACCACCTACCTGCAGTGCAGAGCTGTGCTAGATGAATGCATCATGTGCACACTCAGGGTGTGTGGCACAGACATTGATGATGTGCCCCAAGGCATTGTACACCACCTGGCAGTTGATGCTCAGGTTCTCCTTCCTGTTGATGTACACCATTCCCTCAGGGCCAGGTGACATGCAGATGCCCATGTGGGGGCAGTCAATGGTGCCAAGCACATTAGGCATGCCTGCCACCCTGTGGAGGTACCGCATGTTTGCTGTACACTCTGCGTTTGTGCTGGTGAAATGTATGAATTCCAAAGCACGTGGCAGCAGAGCATTCAGGAACTGTGTGAGGATGTGGGACATGGCCAACTGGGTGATGCCTGTGGTATCCCTTGTTGGTCGTTGGAAGGTGCCTGTGGAAAGCAGGCACAATGCGTCAGTCTCCTTGGCTTCCATGGACATGGCGTGGCTCCATCTGGTGGGTGCCTGCATCTTCTTGCTGCACAGCTCACAGAACTGCCTCAGAATGGTCCTGTTCAGGTGGTACTGGCCCACGATCTCAGTGTCACTGTAGTTCTCAAAGGTGATGCAGGCACGGTACTGCCTGTGCCAGGCGTACCATGGATGGGCCCTTCGTTGGCCATGCAGCTGCTCCTCCTGCCTCCTCACACCCCTCATTACAACCTTCATCAGGAACTTCGCACTCTTCATCACTCCTTCAGTACAGTGTCCCCCTGGGAGGTTCACCACTGTCTGTGTGCCACACTGGTACACTGTTTTTATCTGTGTGTGTGTGAGTGTGTGTGTGTGTGTGTGTGTGTGTCTCTCTCTCTTTCACTCTCTGCCCCTCTCTCCCTCTCCCACACCACCTCTCTGTCTCTCTCCCTCTGTTTCTGTTCTTCTGGGTATCTGTCTGCCTGTCTCTCTCACTATCTCTCACTCTCCGCGCTGTCTCTTTCTCACTCTTGGCACAACTGCTGTCTGTGTGTTTGAGCCCTGTTTTTATAGGAACAGTCTGGTCGGCACATCTTCAGTTTGCGCCACACTTGCACCATGGCTTCATAGTTGAATATGCCATTGTGCTGCATATTCATGGGACCACCCCCTGCACTTACGCTGCATATACTATGGTTGCACATTGGCTCAATGGGTTTTGTGCTGTGCTACGGCTCTCACTGAATATTGCTCCTCGGCACATCTTTGTACTTGCGCTGGTGCAACTTGGCTGTGCCATGCACAACTGCACTGAATATCCGGGCCAATATATACAACCTCATTTCTACTGTCGCTTTCTCCCTGATAGTGTCCTTGATATTCTGGGGTATCACCTCCCTTAGATTCCAGGGTGGTCTTTTCTTGTCCCTCTCTCTCCTTGATTCATTCAAAGAACTATCTACCCAAATTGATTTACTAGCTTCTTCTTTCCCCTGATGTCTCTGTTTTTCCATGCATTCTTGTTTTAACCCGTTGTCCCATAGTTGGAGGTTATCTGTTCTTAGTTCTTTACAAAAACTGTCCTGTCTAGCACACCCTTGAGGCAACATAATTAGTTCTTTGTATGAATCTGCAGTATAAATTAACCCTATTTCTACTAAAGTAGTTATATGTGAGCTAGAAGGAAGACTTAAGTTCTGTTTGCTTAAATTCTCAGATGTCCCTTGTTTTCTTCTAACCCCTATTCTAGGAGTATTTCTCCATGTAGTCTAGCTGTTTTTAACTTCTGCTGATTTTTTTCTCCATTTGCTGGATTAAAGCTGGAGTCCACAAATCAATATTTTTCTTATTTTCTATACAGATCCCTTAACAAAGGAAAGGTCTTTCCTAATTAAAGTAAGTTGCTTAAAAATCATAGCATTAGCCAAGAGAGGACCCTTCAAGGCCTGTGTAACTTCTTTTGCTAAGTTCCCTAAATTTGACGCATCAGGTTCTATGGGACTCATGAACTGAGTACTGCCCTCCTGGGACCAACTGGACTTATTAGATTGTTCTGCCCATTTCTCCTGGTCTTTCTCTTGGCCAGGCAACACTTCATAGGTGAATACTGAGCCATTAATGCCTTGTTTAAAGTCCTTAATTTTTGCTGAATCCTTTTATTGGTCTCAGTCATTTCCCTTATTTCCTCAACTGTTTTATTGACTTCTTTATTTACTAAATTTATTATATTTGAAGTCTGATGGCTAATCTCCTTACTATTTTGTCCTATTTGTACACGTGTACTCTGGTCAATCATATTAGACAAAATTTTATGAACCAATGTCTTGATTTGATTTTCTCTATTCTTATCAAATACATCTTTTAAAAGTAGTTGTGTCTGTTTAGGTTTAACAGTATTTTTTCCAGTTTATGGCCCCCTGTGGGTCTCATAGTCCCATTATTCCCATCTGCAAGTATCTGGATTGTGTTAGTAAGATTCCTGTAATCCATTTTTTTCCCCTTTAGGATATTCCTTTTTTACACTTAATTTAGCAGGTCTGCCTCTAGATTTTGTTTTAGGCAGGTTCTGAAATTTCTCATCCCTACAATCATCATCCATTACTGTATCATGATCTGTGGGTATCTTACCACTCATTCTTTCTACCAGCATGTTGAATTATCATCAGGATCCCTGAACCCACAGATGATGTAAAATCATATATTCTGCGTATAATAATCTGGTTAAGTAAAGCCACCTCTGGGCAATCCAGATAACGTTTATTGAGTTGTCCTAGACTGTCCTACCTTAACTCAGATTCTAAATTAGGACTATTCCTATTAGCTGCTAATTGCTAATTTCTATTAATTGATGCTAATTGGTAAAAGCCGAACACCATTCAAATTCTAGTTTAGACCAACATCAGTTGATAAAACGTATCTTAAATATCTCAAGCAGATTAATAACAAGAAAAAGGGAGACCTCAATAAAAGCAAAAAGATAAACAATCACTCCTAATGTTCTTATAACTAGCCCAGTCCTTGGAGCAAAAACCCGTAAGTCCTTGTTGCAAAAGCGTCTGATCTTGATTTTGTATCCCAAGTTTGGTATAACCTTTGACTCATTCAGTCACCACTCATCCACAATTTCCAAACCCTCAATAAAAAGTAAACTATAAAGCTTAAAATGTTATTTCATTTGGCAGTCTCAATCTTTATATGATCCTGTAAAATTCTAGGTCACCTGTAGTTAATGTGAGTGATGTTCTCAGTGCAAGCTGATGCTTTTATTCCAAGTTTTAAAGTGTCCAGAACACTCAGGGAACCAAGATTCCAATGTCCTGCAAATTTTTTACAAGCACGGTCCTCCTCACTAAAATAAAAATCATTACAAAGAGAGGACAATGATAAAATACAGCAGTACTGTGTGTTCTATTAACACACTTTCTGAGACTCACTAGCACTGACATTGCACCTTTTACATTCATTAACTAATACTTACTTTTTGTTCTAAGGAAATTGAGCACACAACACTGAAGTGACTCCGTTTCTTTCTAGCATTTGGTTAATAAACAGCTACCACAGTATACTAAACTCTCTTCTACTGCTGTTCTGTTATTTCATAAGAAACCAATAAAGTAATAACTTAAAAACGTCAATCAGCCATTATTGGGATGTGGGTTTCACCAGAACTTATGTCTAAAACCGTCGCACCAAAGACTACAGTAGTTGGTTAGAGTATCACACTCTAAAAAATCACAGCTATAAACATTTATGGATGTGCCATGATAAAGTGCAAAAGTGCAAGACTTTCTGCTTTTAGAAAAAAAAAGAGTTCTGTCAAGCTACATAAGCTGCGTGAGCTTGTTGTGGCAAAATAACTTACAGTCGTTACCCTTTCTTTCTTGATACCTATTACATATTAAATACTTTTTTTTTCATATTTTATCTCCAAGGCAGCTATTTCACATCCCTTATCAAATGTAATACTTCTTTTAATTTTCAAGTAGCTGGTGAATATTAAGACCACATCGTCTGCATAAGCCAGATGGGGCAGTGCCTTGTGCCCACTCTTGGCATGTGCAACACAGGATCATACAATTCCTTTAGTACACTATTCAACTATAAATTAAATAAGACTGGCAATTAAACACAACCCTGTCTTGATCCTAAATTGGTTGCGATTTTTGTAGTGGTATCTCCTCCACTACTATACCATATACAGGTGAAATTATCTGTATGTATGGTAATCGACAAATTAAGCATTGCTGGATCAAGCTTATAACACCCCAATACTCACTATAGGTTCCCTCTATTCATTTTATTGAAGGCTGTCCTTAGATCTATAAATACAGAGTATTATTTTTGTTTTTTAATATAAACATATTTATGTATTATATGGGCTAGGACACAACTTTGATCTATTGTAGAGTGACCAGGCATAAAACCTGCTTGAGCCTGTTCAATTATACCAACTTCAAGTATCCAATCCATCATTCTTTTATGTAATACTTTAGTGAATAGTCTCTGGGATACTTCAAGAAGGCAAATTGGGTGGTAATGCTTTGGGTTAGCTTTATCCCCTTTTTTAAAACTAGGTATAGTTATATTTTTTCTCCAGGAGGGCATCACTTTCCCAGTCTGTACCATATGATTATATATGTTTTTCAGACAGGGGACCCATAATTCTGGGTCGTAAAGAATAATATCTAAGTGCATTACATCAAGTCCTGGTGCCTTGTGCCTTTTTGAGGATACCAATGCTTTGATTATTTCTTCTTCTGTGATCTCATCATTTAATAGAACCCATGGCTCTATGCGGCATACTATCTAATTTCCTTTTAAGTCAAAGAATAATTCCTTATAATAAGATTCCCAAGTACTGGAGTCGATGTAATTTTCAGTCATATCTGGGTAATCTTCCCATCCTTTAGCCACCATACACCAATAAGTTCTATTGTCTTTTGACCAGACTGCCCTCATGAAATCTGACAATAAAGTTATCCTAAATTGTTGACTTCTATTTTTCAACAGATATTTATAATCTTTCCTCATTTTATTTAATCTGGTCTTATTTTCCCTTCTAGGAATGATTCTTATGACTCTGGAAAATGTATTGTTTTCTCTTTTAGCCATTTTACACTCAGCATCATACTAACATACTAACATACTATTTGCCAGCAGATTAGGCCTTATGGTCTATCGAGTCTGCTTGAACTTTAGATCCTTAGTTGGGTGCCGAGACCCTCCCATCCCTTGTGCTCCAGAAACCCGTATCATCCATCCCCACCCCCCTGGGACAGAACATCATCTGATACATCCACTTTCTGTGTCTGTCCCATCCTCTCTTGAAGCCCTCCACTGTGGATCTCTGAACTAGCTCACCAGGCAGTGCATTCAAAGGGTCCACCACCCTCTCAGTGAAAAACCTCCTCCTCTTTCCCCCCTTACCCTTCCACCTTCCAACTTCAAACCATGTCCTCTGGTGATACCTCCCTGCTTTAGTCTAAAGATCCCCTCCATGTTTACCCTATTTATTCCCTTGAGGTACTTGAAGACCTCAATCATGTCCCCCCTGTCTCTCCTCTCCTCCTGTGAAAACAGGCAGAGCTCCTTAAGTCTGTCCTCATACGTCAAATCCCCTAGCCCTCGTATCATCTTTGTTGCCCTCCTCTGTACCCTCTCTAGGAGCTGTATGTCCCTCTTTAAGTGTGGTCTCCAGTACTGTACACAGTACTCAAGGTGTGGTCTAACCAGTCCATTGTAGAGCGGCAGAATCACTTCCTTGCTCCTAGAGGTGATCCCCCTTACGATGCATCCCAACATCCTGTTTGCCTTGCTAGCCGCTCTCCTGCACTGCTCAGAGTTATTCATACATGCATACACCATGACCCCTAGGTCTTTTTCCCCTATTGAGGCCTCCAGCGCCTCCCTCCCAGGGTGTACCTGTGTTTAGGGTTTCACCAAGATGCAACACCTTGCACTTGGTGATATTGAAATTTAATTTCCATGTGTGAGCCCAGCTTTCCAGGGTGTCCAGGTCCCCTTGCAGGGCCAACCTCCCCTCTTCTTCCTCAACTACTGCTCCCATCTTGGAGTCATCCAGAAGAGACTCATTTCACACCCTATACCCTCCCTGATGTCCGATATGTATGCATTAAACAGGATCGGACCTAGGACCGAACCCTGCGGTGCCCCAATACCAACCTCTCTGGGTTGAGAGCTCCCCACAGACCACTACTCTCTGGTCGTCCAGCTAGCCAGTTTTCAATCCATCTGACCATCAAAGGGCCTACTCCTAACCCCATCAGTTTCTCCACCAGACCATTGTAGGGGACAGAGTCAAACGCCTTGCTGAAGTCCAAGAATAATACATCCACAGGCTTACCCTGTCCAGTTCTGATGTTACCTATTCATAGAACTCCACAAGGTTGGTTTGACATGATCTACCTGGCACAAACCCATGTTGCCGACTATCCAGACCTCCCACCTCCTCCAAGTACACCCCCAATCATTCCTTTAGTATACTCTCCATTAATTTTCCCACCACCGAGGTCAAACTGATGGGTCTATAGTTACTGGTACTTCCCTCGACCCCCCTTTATGGATTGGTACCACATGTGCTCTCGCCAATCTCAAGGTCCCTCCCTGTCTCAAGTGACCTGCTGAAACGATCCGCCCAGGGTGCAGCCAGTATGTCCGCCAATTCCCATAGTACTCTAGGATGAATGCCATCCAGCCCAGGAGATTTGTCTTTCTTTAGGGCCTTGAGGGCTAACCACACCTTTTGGTGGAGATGCATCCGTCCCCTCCACCTTACTGGCCTTTTTATCTTTACCCAGATGTGACACCCCTGGGGTACCTCTCTCTCCTCTTGCTCCATTTTTGTTGCTCCCTGATCCCACTTACTGATGTTTCTATCCCTTCATGCCTTGCTTTGTAGATATCCATCCCCTCCCTAGTGAACACAGAGAAAAGTACTCGTTAAATACCTCTGCCTGGTCCCTCGCCTTTTCCACCACCGCCTTCTGATCTCAATCTGCTGAGATGGCCCTTAGTTTTCTCCACTCCCCAATGTACCGGAAGAACCCTTTTCCCTCCATGTATCCCTGTGCCACGCTGCTCTTTACTGGACTTTGCTCCCTCACCATACAGGTGACTTTTCTAGATGCAAGCTGGTACATTTCCTTATCCCTATCCCCTCTTGTTGTTTTATATTTTTTGTAGGCCGCCTTCTTTTCTCTGACTGCTACCTGTACCTCACTGGACCACCAGCATGGCTTATGTGACCTTGCTCCCTTACGTTTCAACTTAGTGCAGATCCTGACTGCCTCATGTAGTCCCCGTTTTATGACCTCCCATCTCCTTTCCACACTTGTCATTGAGGTAATCCCCATCAAGTGATCCTTGAGAATATTTCCCATGCCCATGAAGTCTGCCCCCCTGAAGTCCACTGCCAGTGTCCTAGATCTCACCCCCTCCCCATGCTTATTTGAAACCAGACAGTATTGTGGTCGCTCCCAGTCAGGGGGTCTTGTACAACCATGTCCCTTACCAGATCCCCATCTGCCAGAACCACATCCAGGACATGCCCCTCCCTTGTAGGCTCCATCACATGCTGTGTTAAGAAAACATCCTGGAAGCCATCCAGCAGCCTCTGCTCCTTGGCCACCTTAGAGGACATGGTTCTCCAGTTTGTACCTGGCATATTAAGGTCCCCATCAACACCACTCCTTCCCCTTTTGGTCCACACTGGGCAATGATGTTGTCCAGCAAACCATCCTCTAGAACCTCACTCATCCCGGGGGACCTATATGCTACACCCAGCTTGACCTTATTTCCTGCTGAGGATCATAAAGTGACCCATAAGGCCTCCACATTTCCCTCTGCCTCTTCTACCCTAGCAATTTCTATGTCATCTCTAATGAACATAGCCACTCCACCCCCTCTGCCCTCCTTTCTATCCTTCCTGAGCATAGTGTATCCCCATACGTTTAGGTCCCAGTCATGGTTTTTGTTGGCCCACGTTTCCATGACCGCTGCCACATCCACCCCCGAACAGCATGGCCTGGAACTCTGGCAACTTGTTTCCCAAGCTCCTGGCATTTACTAACACCAACCCCAACCCCTTATCCCTGATTCTCTTTGTCGAACCCCACCCAGATTCCTTATACTTCCATCCTCCCTCTGCTCCTCCTGAAACCTCCATCCCCAATCTGTTTCCTCCCTTCCCCCCTTGGGCGTGAAGGCTACTCCCCTCATCTGGAGGAGAGGGCTTCTGGTCAGCCCCTCCCTTATCCCTTCCCCCCTCACAAGTTTAAACCCCACCTACTATCTTTAATTTCTTTAATGCCATATGCTTTTAGTAATATAGATGAGATATTTTCTATGTCCTGCAGACTTTCTAGAGGATCCTTATTGTGTGCAAAATCCATAATCCTTTCCCTAGCCCCACATTCTGTAAGGAGTTGATTTGATTGATAATTATCTATCCACTCCCACTTTACCCCCATTTTAACCCTTATAAGTTTCTTCTCCTTTTTAGTGGCAGGGGGAGTTTCTATCCACAAGTTTATCTGTATATCTATTGGGCTATGTTCGCTTTTGGCCCTAATTCCTACTTTCAAGTTCCTAAAAAGTGGAACAATGTTAATATTCAAAAGAAGGAGGTGCAAACCCTAAGCATAAAACTCACTCTGGGTAAGCAATACAAAGTAGTATTACTATCCACAGTGCACATATCCCCTGGTACTCTAAAAACTGGCATCTAGCAAGTACTGAGCAACCTGGAGCAGCACAGGAACTACTGGGAGCATATTATTGTTGGTGATTTCAACACCAAGTGGCTGTCCAATAACACCCAAGCAGTTCATGAACAGGTTTCCAGTCTCCATCTCACACAACTAGTCTCACAATCCACCAGATTTAATTACAAAACAGGCATGAGCACACTAATTGATTGACTTCTGGCAAGCTGCTCGGAGCACATTTCTGAGGTCACTGTCCTACCTGTCACCCTCAGTGATCATTCTCCAGTAATGTGCACATAGTTAAATAAGGCCAACATTAATGCCCCCCTGGTCTCACAAAACCGCTTCCTGAGAACTGGACAACTGGACTTCCTATGGCAATATCTGTAGCTGGTTGACTGGATGCCACTCAACAGAGCCAAGGATGGGAACTAAGTCCTCAATTTCTTCATCGCTATTTTCACTAAAGCCTGTGACATCTTTGACCCCTTATAATACCAAAAAAAAATGAGGGGGCTCCTATCCTTGGCTCACAGACCCCCTCCGTGAGCTCATGAAAGAAAGGAATAATCTATGGCATAGGGCCAAAGTCAGTTGCAGAGAAGCAGATCTTATTAAATGTAAGACTGCCAGAAACAACTGTACCAAGCTCATCCTTCAACTAAGGCAGCCTACCTCAATGATCTACTAAAAAGGAGCAGGGGACATAGAAAGGAGTTCTGGGACTCGGTAAAATATCTCACTGGCAGAGTATCCAAAGCACAGCCATGGCTAGTAGTCACTACAGCCGGGAGATTACAGAAGCCAGCAGACTTTGCAAATGCCTTCAATCGTGCCTTCTATGATCTAAGCATGGTACATTCCAGTGACTGCCTGACCCCCTAACTCCAAATTAGAATCACACCACCCCCTCACCTCCCTCAATCAAGGGCAGTGCCCCTCTTTTTACTTTAAACAGCTGACTAGAAACAACACCATCAAGTACGTAAAACATGTTCTAGAGAAGTCAAGAATGGGGAGTGACCTCGTGGACATGAAGCAGGTGGTGCTTACTGTTAATGAGCTGGTGGATCCACTAACCAAAGTGTTTAATGCCTCACTTAGGTCAGGAGTGTTCCCAGACATGTGAAAGAAGGCACTTATCACCTCTGTCCTCAAAACAGGTGATGCTACCAATCTAACTAACTCCAGTCCCATCTCCATTCTTCCTCCCACGTCCAAAGTGCTTGAATGATTTGTCTCCAACCAGCTCACAGAGTACCTATTGAAGTACAACTTCCTTTGTATCCAGCAACATGGGTTCCAGTAAAAACCATTCCACCATTACAGCCTTGGTTGACTACTCCACCCAAATCTACAATGCCTTTGATGATGATTGCTTGGCAGAAGACACCAGGAGAAAGGACTGCTGTGTGACTGAACTTCTCTGCTGGGACTAAAGTAGAAGAACTTTTGTATTTGGACCTTTAATTTAGGGTAAAAAAACTAACATACAAAACAAAAAAAAAGTGTCTGTTTGGGTTAACTGAACTGAATGGGTAACTGAAAAGCCATCTAGGTGTAAATCTCAGGTGACTGAAAGGATTTAACTGCTGTGAGGTTTAAATTACTTGTAGAAAGATCTGGTAAGTAGGGGGAGTGGCTTAGCTAGAAGGAAGCTACATTTAAAGACTGCCTTAGGAAGATTCTGCTAATAGCTTGGCAGAAGACACTAGGAGAAAGGACTGCTGTGTGACTGAACTTCTCTACTGGGACTATATTGCCTCCTTCCTCCCTCCCTCCACTCCCCACCCAAAGCTAATTCTATTTTTTATAGGCACAGGATTTGACTGACAACAGGAACTTCCTGTTTAGGGGCAGGAAGTGAGTGATCACAGAACCACCAAGGACCCATCATCCTAGAAGGGCAAAAGAGGCTCTCTGGCCCCTCTAGCTGCTGGAGGTCTGCCTCTTGAACAAGTAAGTGGTCTACTGAGAAATATAGGATATTCTTGTCTCAGAACAGGACAATCAGAAGCTTAAAGGGCACACAGGCAGAAAGTAAGGAGAGAGAGAAAAAAAAACAGAGGAAAGAGTAAGGATTGCAAACAGTTAAGGGGCCAGAAATAAGACATGATTGGAGTGGTGCAGTGCAGTGGCTGTGGAGCAGCAGTCTTCCAGGAGATGTTCTGGAGGATGTGGTGTTGTCCCATCTGCAGGCACCTCTCTGGGCTGAGGGAGAAGGTTGCTCATTTCCAGGCTGAGTTGGCCAGGATTTGTGGGACCTCCTCTTCCATCCAGGGACCACCAGTGCCACTGCCATTGCCTCAGAAGTTGCCAAGAAAGAGGAGCGGTTGGACCACAGTGGGCTCAGGAAGGGTGAGGGTGGTGTAACAGAGGCACATCCCTCCAGTTGTACCTCTCCACAATTCCTATGCAATTCTGGCAAAGTGTGGTTCCTCTATGGAGGCACCTACAGTGGAGACCAAGGAGGATGCTGGGAACCTCCACAAAGGAGACCCACAGGAGTGTGGCAGGGGACCCTGCAGGGGAAGAAAACAACTCCTGGTGGGGGACTCCATTGTTAGGAAGGTAGAACTGGGCAAGGAAGGGGAGAGGGAGGTAAGGTGCCTGCCTGGCACCATGGCTTGGAGGGACAGGGAGCGAATCCTCAGGATTGCCGGAGCAGCTGCACAGGGGAGGGAGCTGGATGTCATTGTCCACCTAGGGACAAATGACCTGGCTAAGAAAGGGATTAGAGAAGTGCAGGAAGAGTTTGCGGAATTGGGGAGGGGCCTTAGTCAAGTAGCATGCACGGTAACCTTCTCAGAGGTGCTACCCATCTATGGCATAGGAGAGGCTAGGGTGTTCTGTACCATGGGATTCAATCAGTGGTTGAAAAACTGGTGTGGAGCTCAGGGATTTGGCTTCATTGGGGACTGGGGGTCCACCTGGAGTGATGCAAGCCTATACTGGCATGATGGGCTGCATCTGTCCGGGAGAGGAACCAGGATCCTAGGTGATAGGTTTAAATGCTTCATTGGCAAGCTTTTAAACTAGTCAATGGGGCAGGCACTGGAAAGAAGCAGGAAAATCCTAGCCCCCCAAACAATCACGGTAGTAAGTGTGGCAAACACCAAAATGGAGGTGTCGATAGGGAGAAGGGCAGGGGTAAATGGAGAAAGTGACAAAGGCAAGAAGGACAGGGATGGGGCAAAAGGGAGTAAGGCCATCAGGAAATGGAGGGTAATGAGTACCAATGCCTGTAGTCTGGGCAACAAGCTCCCTGAGCTGGTGGCCTTAATGGAAGAGGGATGCCTGGATATCGAGTAGTCACAGAAACATGGTACACAGAGAACCATGACTGGGATGTTAACATACCAGGGTACATAACTTACAGGAGAGACAGGCAGGGAGAAGAGGGGAGGAGTAGCTCTATGTAAGGAAGGGATAAAAGCAACTGAACAAAAGAGTAAACAGGGAGGAGAGGAGGCACTGTGGGTCACCTTGAGACTGGAAAGGGCACCACAATCCGCACAGGGGTTGTGTACAGACCCCAATGTCAGGGGAAGGAATGGACAAGGATATGATGGAAGGCATTCTTAGAATGGCAGAAAAGGGAGATACTGTTGATGGGAGACCTGAATATGCCAGATGTTAAATGGAGCACATTTGCTGCAGCCACATCCAAGAACAGGGCCATTCTTGATGCTCTACAGGTGGCAGGCATTGAGACAAGCTAGTTTTGGAACCCACTCATGAGGGAGCAATCTTAGACCTCACGTACTCTCAAACGGGGCAGTGAGAGGATCTCAGATCTAGAAGTGGGTTGCCATCTGGGGACAAGTGACCATCAAACAGTGTGGTTCACATTAAACTCAGCTACAGAGTCAAGCCATACAAAAGTGAGAGTACTGGACTTTAGGAGGGCTGACTTTGGCAAGATGGGAGAGTGCCTCAGAAAAGCACTAGCAAACAGGCTAGAAGGAGGTATGGAGCAACAATGGGGAATTATCAAAACTGCCATCACAAAGGCAACAAGCCTTTGTTTGAAGCAAATAAACAAATCAAAATGAAAGAAAAAGCCACTATGGTTCTCAAGAGAGGTGGCTGTGAAAGTCAGGAAGAAAAAGATAGCATTCCAGAAGTATAAGAAAACACAGAAGGAGCAGGACAGAGAGCTGTACCAGTTAAGGCAGAAAGAAGCAGGAGGGAAGTCAGAATAGCAAAGGCCCAAACTGAGGAAAACATAGCCAACTCAGTTAAGAAGGATAAAACCTTTTATAGGTACATAATGACGTGAAAGACAAAGGGAGGGATAGTGAGGCTGAATAGAATCAACGTGGGTGGGCAGAGGGGACAGTGAAAAGCAGGAATACTGAACGAATATTTCTGCTCAGTATTCACAAAAGAGGAGGGGAAGTGCCTAATCCACCACAGAAGCACTCTTTGATAGGGGTCGACCCCAGTCCTTTCACAGAAGAAAGGGTTCTGCAAGAACCCTAAAACTGAAGGTGGACAAAGCAATGGGTCCTGATGGAATTCACCCCAGAATTCTAAAAGAATTAAGGAAGGAACTAGTGAAACCACTGGCTACTCTTTTAATAAATCATGGGAGGATGGTGTGGTACCGAGGACTGGAGGAAGGCGGATGTGATTCCCCTTCACAAAAGTGGGACCAAGACAGAGGTGAAAACTACAGACCTGTCAGTCTGACCTCTTTGGTAGGGAAAGTGATGGAGTCACTTCTGAAGGAAAGAATAGTAGAGTACCTAGAGGTCAATGGAGCACAGGATCCAAGGCAGCATGGGTTCACAGCGGGAAGGTCATGTCAGACGAATCTAATAGATTTCTTTGACTTGGTGACCAAAGTAGTAGACCAGGGAGGGGCTGTGGACATGGCCTACCTAGACTTTAGCAAGGCATTTGACACAGTCCCACACAAAAGATTTTTAGTCAAATTAACCAGCCTGGTTTGCATACTAGGACATATGCCTGAGGTCCTAGTCACGTAGAGGAAATTCTATATTTTCTTGATTTCTATTTCAGCTAAGAGGCTTGTGCTTAGACATTGGAAGGAAGCTAACAGAATCCCTTACTCTGAGTGGTTATCTGAGTTGTTAGCCTTACTTAGAATAGAAAGAAGGATAGCAATTTTGCAGGATCAACTTCCTAAGTTCGAGAAAATCTGGTCTCCATTAGTTTGTGCCTATTCATGAGTATCAAGAATCAAATCTCCCTGTTTGTCCAATCTTTGTCTAGTGATGTTCTTGTACTCTGTGTCCGGGGGGGAGGGGGGTGGGTATCGAGAGGCCCCCGGGAGGGGGGAGGGATGGGGGGTGGAGAGGCATTAGTTCTGGAGGTGCTCTGTTACTTCTTTTTTGTATACACCTATGTGAATCCTTATTGATTGCGCACCTTGTGTTTCTTTATATATGTCGAGTATTGCCTCTGTTTATCTTAAAATGTCAATAAAGAGTTAATGGCAAAAAAAAAAATTAACCAGCCTGGGAGTGGGTCCCAGGGTGGTAGCCTGGGTAAAACATTGGCTGGACAACAGGACACAGAAGGTAATTGTAAATGGAGTCCACTCTGAAGAAAGGGCGGTTACCAGTGGGGTACCGCAGGGTTCAGTATTGGGTCCAGTCCTTTTTAATGTCTTCATCAGTGACATTGCAGAGGGTCTGAAGGAAAAGTATGCCTTTTGCAGATGACACAAAGATCTACAACAGGGTTGATACACAAAGAGGCGTGGAAAGGATGAAAAGGAACTTGGCAAGGTTGGAGGAATGGTCAGATGTATGGCAGCTAGGATTCAATGCAAAAAAGTGCAAAATAATGCACCTGGGAAACAAGAACCCAGGGGAAGAATACACAATGGGTGGGGAGGTAGTAACAAAAACAAAACAGGAAAAGGACCTGGGGGTAATCATATCAGATGACCTTAAGGTTAGCAAGCAATGTGAGAAGGCAGTAGGGAGGGCCGGGGGTATACTGGGATGTATAGGGAGAGGCATCAGCAGCAGCAGAAAACAGGAAATTGTTATCCCTCTGTACAGACAGTTGGTGAGACCCCATCTGGAATACTTTGTCCAGTTCTGGAGACCCCATCTCCACAAGGACATAGACAGGATAGAGGCAGTCCAGAGGAGGGCAACTAAAATGGTGCAGGGTCTGCAAGAGAAGCAGTATGAGGAGAGACTAAAGGAGCTTAATATGTATACCCTTGAGGAAAGAAGGGAGAGGGGGGACATGATAGAAACTTTCAAGTACCTCAAGAGAATCAACAAAGTCCAAGAGGGTAGCATCAGAAAAAGAGACTTGCAAGAACAAGGGGACACAATTTAAAGATAGAAGGAGGGCGGTTCAGGGGCAATGTAAGGAAGTATTATTTCACAGAGAGGGTAGTGGATGCATTTGAACAGCCTTCCTGAGGAAGTTGTGGGGTCTAAAACTGTGGGAGAATTCAAGAATGCATGGGACAGACATAAGGCAATTCTTGTGGGGGGCAGGAAGATGTAGGCTGTTGGTTAACTAGGATCTGCGGCCTATCCTGTAGATAGGGAAATGGGCAGACTAGATGGGCCTAGTGGTCCTTATCTGCCGTCAAAGTCTATGTTTCTATGTTTCTATGGTCTGGCTGTGAGGTCCATCTTTATAGATCTCACAAAGACATTAGATACCGTCAACCATCAACTTCTCCTGCAATGCCTGTGTTCTGTTGGCCTGTCCATGGACAAAGTAACCTGGTTCAAGAGCTACCTCTCTGGCAGGACTCAATGTGTCAAAAACAATGGCATTCTCTCTGAGTCTATGAAGGTGACTCTTGGAGTACCACAAGGCTCTATACTAGGCCCACTCTTTTTTAGACTCTTCATCAACTATCTGCCTTCAGTCTGCCAAGCCCACATCGTGCTTTATGCTGATGATGCAGTCATCTCCGTGAGTGGTAAAAACCTTCCCGCCATCACCCAGGAACTTGAAGCTAATTTCCACAAGCTAGAGGCATGGCTATCTTATAATAAACTGCTGCTCAACTACAAAAAAATGAAGAGCATGCTTTTCACGGTCCCACAGAACAGAAAGAAATTCAGGAAACTACAGATACAGAGCTGTAAAGGGGATACTCTGGAGCAGGTCGACACCTTTAAATATCTAGGGATCCAGCTGGATAATGCTCTCTCCTTCACAACACATGTAGACCATGTTATCAAATCATCCAATGCAAAACTTGGTGTTCTATATTGTCACTTGCACTACATGCCCTCTGATGCCTTAAACTTGTCACCTGCTGCTCAGTTCTGTATACCATAGACTACGGTCTTATCATCTACAGCGCAGGTACCAACACTGCCCAAAAAAGGGTTAAAACCCGTCTCAATAAAGTGTGTCAGCTGGTCGTGGGAGAAGATCACCGGACACATGTGTGTGACCTCTGTATAGCTACTGGATGGCTACCCCTTAACCTCAGGACCCAATAGCAGGCCTGCCTATTAGCAAAGAAAGCCATACCTGGGCTAGCTTCTGAATCAACATTGTGTCTTTTCCAAATAGAGCAACCAACCATCAGTACATGGTGGACTTCTAGGTGTGGGCTTGTGGTACATTTCAAGCATACCTCAATAACCCAAAGATCCCTGTCTTTTAGAGGACCCAATTGGATAAATGGCCTGCCCCCAACCTCATTGAATGCTATAAGGTCAGTAAATTCAGAGCTGAACTCCATTCACACCTAGTGCTCTCTTGTATATGTGAGTGCCCAAGCATAACCTAACCATATTTTAGTCACTCAAAAATCCCTGAACGCCCTATCTTCAAATGGTTGGAAAGTCTCCCTAACCTTCCCCTCCAACCTCACTATGTAAAACTTACCTAGGTTTATCTGCCCCCCTCTCCCCCTTTTCTCTCTTTGCCCCATCTCCTCCTCCGCACCTCATCTCCTTCCCCCACTACCACCCCTCCCTATACTTCTAATCTTCCTTTCTCTACTTGACCCCCCATCCCTGGACAAAGCCTCCTCAGGCTGACACTCTTACACATACTGAATAAAGCCTCTCTCTGGCTGCCTTACTTTACCTAAGCCCCCGATCAGAAAATCCCTTGCTGCCTGGGCACTTGACATAGAGCAGCCCACTTCTGCAACTATTTTGTACTACCTTATTTCTTGTTGAACTGACAGTAAAATCACCTTGTGAATTTCTAATGGAATTAAAAGTGTAACTAACCTAATCTGAAGAATATCCTTGATTAAGTAACCTGAGCATCCTAAACCAAAGGAACCTTATGTACTTAACTGTAACTCATTACCTTCATCGTATCTGTTTGAACTCATGTATATATTGTTTGTTGTTGGTTTATCTGTCTTGTACTATGTCTTACTTGGAACCTTTGTAAATGAGCCTTGGCTCAAAGGTATTTAATCCCAAACTGAAATACATAAATAAACTCAACCAACACAAATCAATTGTTTAAGTTCCCCTAGATCCTGTATAGGTGTGTACCCCATTAGGATCTCCCCTAGACCTACCATTTATGAGAAGAAAGTTGTTATCATCTAGTATATTTGATAGCTTCCTACCCCTTTCACATTGTTTGTGATCTATCACCTTACTTGTCTTTATCAAGAAATTCAGTCCCTGGGCTGCCCAGGCTTCACTTATTTCTCTGGTAGGCTCCAGGCACTTGCCCACCCTGGCATTAAAGTCACCCACTAGGATGATATCACAGTCAGGATTATTTTGAGTGCACTCATCCAACAAGCCTACCAGTTTGTCCAATCTTAGTGTGTCGATGTATATAGATCCCACAGTTGGTATATTTGCATTTATGATTATGTTTTCCCTCTTGTTAATTACTATTATACAATGGCAAGAAAAAATACTGGACTCTGATTGGTCGGTCTAGGAATGGACTGGTGATGTTATCCTGGTATAACATCATGGATCTAGTCCCTGCACACACATGACCACATCACACATACACACATTAAAAAGAATTACTGCCCATAGCCCAGTACCTGCACTGCCTTGTGTACTTAAAAAGCCCCCTCACATCCCTTCAGGGGTGAGATTCAGTTGTTCCAGCACTAATAAAGCATTTCATACTTAGCCCCAATAAGTTCACAATCCCAGTTTATAAAAACAAATGCTGTACAACAAAAATGAAGTGAAGTGCTGCATGTACTGTGTCTAAATCTCTGTCTCGAGATTCTATGAGCATCTTGAGTTCAAAACTGCCGCACTCGCTCCTGAAACAACGGGCTGCATTTGCATGAATTAGGAAAACAACCTTTCCATACACTTTATCCCAACTACTTGTATAGGTTTAGTCACTTCAGCTAATTAAACTAAAAAAAGCCACTCTGTATGAGTGTCTTCACTGTCAGTGAGTGAGCGTATCTTCAAACAGCCACCACGTGACTGTCACCAGCTTTCTCGCTCTTTGAATCACTCTGTCCCTTTTTTAACGTTAAACCTTACCAAGTAAAAAAAATATTCTTCCTACCACCTTCATGCATCCTTTCCTCTCATTTTGAAAGTATCTTCAAGGCAGAAGGCAAGCGGTCAGAATGAGTGGTGAAGCGGGGGTCAATATCGCATTCATGACAGCACCAGGATGAAAGGCGAGTTAGTGGAACATAAATGTAGAAAAAAATTAAAAGAACTGAAAACCTTCTGCTGCACAAAACATAGAAAATGAGGGTATAGGGCACATGATGACCAAAGATTAGCAGCACTGGCAACATGTTCCTATCGGAACTACAGAGGCATATGAAAACACAGCAGCTCCACCTATTGGCTAAAACAAGAAATCCGCACTGTTTTTCTATAAAGTAACCTTACCCATTAGAAATATGACAAAAAATACTTTCAGTGTACTTTTTCAATATTTTTTTCTTTGTTTTGCAAACAAGCCATTGTATAAGAGCAATAATGCACTCCAGGGAGTGTGTTGTGTTGGAATAACATCGCTTCTGGGGTGATTAGTCACACTCGATCTGTGGCCTCATACCTAATCACCCCAGGCATGATGTTATCCCAGCACAACACACACCCTGTCATGCACTATTGCTTAAATCTGACTGCCAGAATGTGCTATGAATCTACTTCTTTCTCAGTCTGTTCTGTTTGCTTCAAGATTTTACACAACATCATCAATCCCCCAGTCAGTCTACCGTATTTCTTGTTACTTTTAGCTTCCTTGGAAAAAAGGAACATCCATCAATATTTATCTTTTGACCAAATTTCCTGAACACAAATACAATTGAAAAGTTTCAGATAGTCCATAAATGATGGATCTACTGGTCTATCTGTGATTCCTGCCACATTCCATGATAAAATGTTGTACTTTTGAACCTCCATAGTCTATGCTGTGGTGCTGTCTCATATTCTTTTAAATTCTTTCTATTGCACCCCAGCTGTCGTTCTTCTGTATAGTCCTGTAGAATCTGATATCTGTTTGATGGCTTAATTAAGTTTAACCACTGCTCTGATGTTGGGATTTTCTCTATAATTTTTTGAATTTCTATTTCTCCATGTAGATTGATTTCTATCTTGTCTAAAATTGAAGTTTTAGACAAGATCATCTGATAATCTGTTTCATTGTTTACCCAAATTGTGATTTGCCCATTATTCTCCCATCGTGTTGCCTTTTTAATTACTGTATACAATTATTTTTATCTTAATAGGTTCTGTAATAGCTCCACTGTTTTTATTCTAAGATTTTTCCTATTTTGATTCAAAAAAACATTAATTCCAAAAATAGTCATCTGGAATTCTTGTTTATCATTCTGTGTCTGTTTTAATCCTTCAACATATTCTGGAAAGATAGTTTTTATATTCACCATGCTCTCTAGTTCAAATCCAAGAGTTTTAATCTAATATTTTTGATTTTCTATCACCTTAAGTGTGTAATATTGGTCTGAAATTAATAAAACCAGCTCTGCATTCTTCAGGGGCCTTATGACACTCAGATTATTCAGCAGTGTGTCTTGTTTTTTATTCCCTTGTTACACTGTCCCCAGAAAATGTTTTAAATGTTGGTTTAGGTTTTCTTCTGTCTCTTTTGGTATTATAGCCACCTTTCATAGGGACAGAAGGTAATCAATTTCAAGGGTCTTTCTAAGGATGTTTTTTCAATTTATTAAATTGCTGCTCTTCCTCTTTGTTGATATCAGGGCTATACCCTATTTTCTTATCACCAGCAATTTGTTCTTTTTCCTTATTTTGAGCTGTTAATATTTATTTCTTTCCTTCCTCCTTTTTCTTATTCTTGTTGTTTTTATTAACCTTTTTCTATCTTTAAGGGTCGCTACTTTCGTTTACCCATCTCTTTTTTATATTTTGTTTGTCCCTATACTTTGCTTATGTCCATTATTGTTCTCCTTTTTTACTAATTTGGATTTTCTTTTTTTTTTCTTTTTGGCAACCTCTGATCTTTAATGTACCCTACATCTACAACCTCATTTCTACTGTCACTTTCTCCCTGATATTCCAGGGTGCTGCCTTCTTCAGACTCCATGGTGGTCTTTTCTTGTCCCTCTTTCCTTGACTCATTCAAAGAGCTATATACCCATATTGATTTACTAGCTTCTTCTTTCCCCTGATGGCTCTGTTTTTCCATCCTTACTTGTTGTAACCCCTTGCCCCATAGTTGGAGGTTATTTGTTCTTAGTTCTTTACAAATGCTATCCTGTCTATCCTGTCTATCCTGTCTATCACACCCTTGAGGCAACATAATTAGTTCTTCATCTGAATCTGCAGTAGAATTTAACCCTATTTCTACTAAAGTAGTTACATGTGAGTTAGATGGAAGACTTAAGTTATGTATGCTTATATTCTCAGAAGTCCCTTGTTTTCTTCTAATCCCTATACTAGAAGTATTTCTCCATATAGTCCATTGTTTTTAACTTCTGCTGATTTTTCCTCCATTTGCAGGCTTAAAGCTGGAGTCCACAAATCAATTGTTTTCTTATTTTCTATACAGACCCCCTTAACAAAGGAAAGGTCCTGACTAATTAAAGTAAGTTGCTCAAAATCATAGCATTAGCCAAGAGAGAATCCCTCAAGGCCTGTGTAACTTATTTTGTTAAGTTCCCTAAATTTGGCATATCATGATCTATGAGACTCATGAACTGTCCTCCTGGGACCAACTGGACTTATTAGGTTGTTCTGCCCATTTCTCCTGATCTTCCCTTTGGTCAGTCAATACTTCATAGGTGAATACAGAGCCATTAAGGCCTAGTTTAAGGTCCTTAATTGTTTCCTTAATCCTTTAATTGGACACAGTCATTTGAATTATTTCCTCAACTGTGTTATTGACTTCTTTATTTATTAAATTTATTATATCTGAAGTCTGATGGTTAATCTCCTTACTATTCTGTCCTAATTGTACAGGTGTACTCTGGTCAATTAGATTAGACACAATTTTATGATCCAAATGTCTTGATTTGATTTTCTCTATTCTTATCAAATAAATCTTTTATAAGTAGTTGTGTCTGTTTAGGTTTAATAGTATTTTTATCCCATTTGTGGCTCCCTGTGGGGCTCATACTCCCATTATTTCAATCTGCAAGTATCTAGATTAAGTATGATTCCCAACATCCATTTTTTCCCCATTTAGGATATTCCCTTTTTACACTTAATTTAGCAGGTCTGCCTCTAAATTTTGTTTTCAGCAGGTTCGGAAATTTCTCATCCCTACAATCAACGTCCATTACTGTATCATTATCTGTGGTTATCTTACCACTCCTTGTTTCTACTGGCATGTTGAGCTGCTATTGTGATCCCTGAACCCACAGATTATATAAAATCATGTATTCTGTGTACAATAATCAGGTTTAAAAACCCACCACTGGGCAATCCAGACAATGTTTCTTGATGTGTCCTAGATTGTCCCTTTTTAACTCAAATTCTAAATTAGGACTATTCCTATTAGTTACTAATTGCTGTTAATTTATAAGAGCAGAACACCATTCAAGTTCTAGTTTAGACCAACATCATTCGATAAAATGTATCTTAAATATCTCCAGCAGATTAATAACAAGAAAAAGGGAGACCTCAATAAAAGGAAAAAGATAGACAAGAAGTCCCCCCCCCATCCTTGGAACAAAAACCCCAAAGTCCTTGTTGCAAAACAGAGTTTAATCTTAATTCTGTATCCCAAGTTCGGTATAACCTTTGAGTCATCCACTCAACCACTCGTCCACCATTTCCAAACCCTCAATAAAAAGTAAACTATAAAGCTTAAAATGTTACTTCATTTGGTGGTCTTAGTTCTTTTATGATTCTGTAAAGTTCCAGATCACCTGTAGTTAAAGCGAATGATGTTCTCAGTACAATTTGATGCTTTTATTCTAAGTTCCAAAGTGTCCAGGCCATTCGGTTTACCAAGATTCCAATGTACTTCAACCTTTTTTATAATCACAGTCCTCCTCATTTTTGTTCTAGGGAAACTGAGCACACCACACTGAAGTGACTCTGTCTCTTTCTAGCATTGAATGTAGCTTATAGTTTAACTATATCTCATATATTTTCAAAGTCCCCCCTGCTAATACAATTCAAATACTGATAGAAAATATAGGAAGTCAAAAATTGCAGCAGTTATTTAGTTATGTCTCTTTGATATGTCTGCAGTCTGAGAAAAAGGAAGGAAGGAAGGAAGGGAGGAAGAGAAGGATAGATAAAGAGATGCTAAGAATTTAGTTTTATGGGCAAGACAACCTGTAAATTAGCTCCATATATAAGCTTAAACAGTTTAGGATGTATTGTTTATAGTGACAAATTTGTACAGTCCTCCATTTATGGACAGAAGTAAGACTATTATTTCTAAACTCCAAACTCATGTGCAAACCTCTCCATATATGATGCCTGTATCAACCAAGTGTTCCATTCCATAAAAGTGAATGTTCTTTCCTCTAACCATAATTCTAGCATCAAAGTCTTTGGAACAACAAATAATTAAGTCAGTGAATGCCTTTTTAAAAATTTAAACCAGAGAGTCTAATGAAATGTAAGACCAACCAAGGTTTTGGCTTCATGTTATTTATCTCAAAAACAAAACAAGGCCAGCCTACCAGCACAGTGATAGGGTTACCTCTTGTGGCACCAGTGACCTGGATTCAAGAATAAACTTGGGTGGCTGGAGGGTAGGCCAGGGGGCAAGGACTGAGTGCCCAGAGGCTGCTATCCTTCTCTGGGGTGGGAGGGCTTCTTATCCCACCACTATACCACCACCTGAGTGACCACAGATGGAGGTGCAGTGGGACAATGGGTAGAAAGGAGGGAGGACATTGGCCGAGAACCAGAGCATATGCACGTCCTGAAGTGCTCCACCTCTAGGCTCTCCTTGTGAGCTGATGTCCTGAGGGCAGACCAGAAAAAACAGGAAATACCCATAGCACTCCCTGAAGATGGAGCACCAGGCCCCAATCCCCCAATGCCCCTACTGGAGCCAGAGACAAAATCCCTGACAAAATACAGTCACATTGGGGTGAAAGGGCCCCACTGCATACCCACCTAGGGGGTATAACCAAGGCTCCATGGGGGACAGACTGCACTGGTGACCAGTTAGAGGAGTGGGGATGCACAAGGTCATAGGTTTCTCATGAAGAAAGGGAGTACTGTGGTGAGAAGGAGGACATAAAGAGTAAGTAAAAAAAAATTGTGTCTAGGAATTGCTTGATCACCATCCAAAAGTTAGCAATTGCCTGACAATTCCACATTGGATGAAAAGAAGAACCCTAATTCTTATTGTATTTAATTCATTGTTGTTATTTTGGATCCACACTTTAACCTTCTAGGGCTAGATATTCAAAGGATTTCCCATGCACAAAGTTTGTACTGTGCCTCAGCTTGCATTTGTGCTAGGCCTGCAGCCCACTATATTTAGAAACATTCCACCAGTACTAAGGCCTCTAAATATAGACCACAATGTGCAGCATGCAAGTGTTGGCAGTAGTGCAGCACAGTACATTCATGCAGTACTGAATATAGCACTGGGAATACTGCAGGCTCCAAAAGGTGTGAAGCAATGCAGCCCTGTCCATGGCAATGGGACAGGAGCAGTACAGTGGGATGGCTGTGGGTGGGTGGTGAAGGCACCATGAACACTCACAGTACACAGATGCAACAGTAGAACAGACACAGGACATAAGTGCAACTGTATGAAATAAAACTTCATTCCAAACAAAAGGCAACAGGCCATGAAACACAACAGGGAAAGGGAAATCGGGTGTGGGGTGCAAACACTGGGGGCACGGGGAAGGTAGCATCACAGCTGATGTGACTATGGTGCAAGTAGAGGAGGTTGTATTATGTTCTGCACCAGTTGCTGCAGGAGGGAGAGCATTCGGGTAGTGGCCTCTTCTATGGCCTCCAACTGGTGCATCATCACCCTCTACTGGCATATCAAACTGCAAATCAGGTCATCCCTGCACTCTGTGGTCTCAGATTGGTGGTGCTGCACTCCTCTTGTTACCTATGGACAGAAAGAATATGTACTCAGTCACTTCTTCACACAGGATGGAACATGTAGTTGTTGCCTATCACAGCCACAGGGAACCCACCCTTCACAGGCATTAAAATGCCACAAAGGGAACACCGCTGGTGCACAGGTGCTGTGGAGTGGAGATGGTCCATGCACCCTGAAGATCTGGACATGTGCAGGTGCACCCCATGTAGGAATAGTGCCAATGTGTTAGCACTGGGCAGATGTGCAGTTGCCACAAAGGTCGGCAGGCCAAGGGGCCTGTGGGTACTGCAAGACATAGAAGATGCACTTGTCGCAGCAGTGGCAAAAGTCAGTGGCATATGTTGAACACTGTACCACCCTGGGAACACACAATCATGGGAGGCCCAGTTAGCAAAAGCCCTGTTGTTTCCTTCATGTCTAACCCTACACTGTGTGCCCCCCATGTCCAGCCTTGTATCACTGTGGATGTTACAGAGCAGGAACAAAACCAGAGACCCAAACACTGCTGAGATGCAGTGGCATGGCTGCCCAGATATGACATGGACTCAGTCCAGCAGAGGGCATGGTGGTGACAAGTCTGCAGCACATACAGAAGCAGTAACATCATGCCACAGGCTGTCATAATACAGTGGCATGTGTTGAGCAATTGGGCAGGGCACATGGACAACCTGTGGCCATGCAGATGAACACCAATGCACAGCAAACCATGGCATGTACGACAGCCCAGGCAGGGCCCACTGTGTGTCACTGGTGGGACAGCACATAGGGACACACACATGTCATACACAATAGGGACACAGAAGGCAGGGACAATAATACATTATAGTATGTTGGTACCATGGTGCACACCAATGCAGTGGTGCTGTGCTGCACACAGTCTGCACCACCAACACAACAGCAGTGGGCACCATGCCACAGCCAGGATGAGCCAAAGACCCTGTGGTCACCACATTACCTTACATAGATCCTGGCTGGGGGGGGTGTGAGATCACCAGGATACCTGGCAATATCCCTGGAGTCACCACAGGTGGCAAGGCAACCACTTGGACCACCCTTACACAGAAGTCATGCTGCAGCTGCACTCCGTACCTGAGATATCTGGGCCACCCTGTGTCAGAATGGTGCCATATGAGCACAATGCCTGCATAGTAGCACTACCCATGCAGATGCATGCAGCAACCAGGGCCCACCCCCAGGGCATGCCCCAGCAGGACCCCATAGCCTGCAGCCTGGTGTAGCCAAAGCAAATGTGCAGGTAAAAGGAATGTGCTCAATGACAGGGTCCTGCAGGTAACAGGGTGCACAGCCACATGAGAGCCACCTGTATGGGCAGCCTGCTCAAGTACACTGTGATCACAAGCCCTGTGAATGCATGCTGTCAGGTATCTTGTGCCACAGCTGCATCCCAAACCACACACCCAAAGGGCCTCCTTCACCACTCATCAGTCATTCAAACAGCTGTCTCACTTTGTCTGCACTGGGAGCCTCTGGTGACCCACTGAGGTACACCATGCAGTGCCAGTAACAGAGGTGAAGGCAGCAGCCATATGAACACCCATGGTGGGTTTCTGTGCCATTGTGATGGCCACAGTGGCATAAGGACACCACATGGACAGATGCCTGCCACAAATTGGCAGCTACCAGACAAAGCCCTGGATGCAGCATGTGGTGCCACAGCCAATGGTGTGGGACCCATCCCAAGGGCAGTGTACACTGCCACCATGCCCCATGGCCAGTAGTTGATGCTGACATGCCATGTCCCAGAATGGGTGGGGCATGGTGTGGCTGGATGCAGATACAGTTGGATTCACAGAGGCATACATGTGGACTGTGTGGGCAGTGTACACCATGATATGGGCAAGGGCACTGGGAGCCCACAATCCCCTGAGCAGGGTCAGAGTCTATGACTGGTGGTGTTGGGATGGTGTCCTTAAACAGGGACTGCAGCATGGGGGCCAAAGCCACCCATAGCCAGGTCACAATAGTGGTGGTGGTACGGACCCATGTGATGGATAGGTCCAGCCATGCCTAGCCTTGCCTGGTAAAGGCAGATGACCCACCATGTCCCAGGCTGTGGGTACATGGCAGGCCTGCCCCAGTGGGTGTACATGGTGGTTGTGCAGCCCAACACACCCATTGTTGGCAGACTCTACCATGCACACCTCCATGGCCTGGTACACCCACACTCCCGGGCCAGTACATGTGCCATCTACCAGGGGTAAGGCACACTGGCCAATCCCAAGGGCACCTCTGGAGCTTTGGGGCACCAGTGCTGCTGTCACATGTCAAGCCATAGAGACATTGTGGTGTCAGATGCCCCATTGTAGCATTGTAGCATTGGCAGGGAGTAGCCCATCCATGCCACCTGAACAGTCCTGTACAACTTGGACAGCCACACAGAGACCCGTATGGGCTAATGACCCAAGTGTAGTGGTGCATAATGGAGACTAGCATGGTCCACGCATACCTGTAGGCCCTGGGGCATACACAGCACTGGGGACTCATGTGTCCACCTTCTTCTGCTGGTTCTAGAGTGGACCCCATCATGGCCTGGGTCTGCTCCTCAGATATCCTATGCCACATGGTGCATGGGTCCTGCTGCCCCAGCAGTCATCCTGGCCCTTGAGATCTGTAAGAGAGAAAAGAAGAGGTGAGGTGTGAACTGCATTGTGCAGCAGTATGCCCTATGCAATGTATGCACGCGCACTAGAGAACTGCATGTCCAAACCTAATGGGTACCACCCAACACCCATGGTGGTCATGGAAGGGAATGTGGGGCAGCTGTGTTGCCAGCTGTAGGTGCACACATGATGTTGAGTGGGACACCCCCCAGGGATTGTCCCCCATGGAGTAGTGACACTGAGGGGGCACAGGAACTGCCACATTCCACCCCAAACCAGCAGCCATGTGGCAGGGCCCAGGCATGGCAGGTGTGGCCCAGTCCATGTGCAATGCACATGGGTATGCATGGCTCCACTGTCACCACATGACAATAGCAGACTGGCCCACGGTAGGGTTGGTCCCTGATGGCCCATACAGACTGTACCATGGGCATGACTCAGAGGGAGAGGGTATGTGACAAAGTGCATGTCTATCACACTCCTTTCACCTGTAAACTGCTTCAGAACCCTGCAAACATAAAATGCAGGTTTTGACAGGGGCTGTGGTGGGATTTGTTCCAAACCCCTTTTGTTTAAAGATCAGTCCTTTAAGACCTCACTGTCTTGGGTGTTCAACCTGTTGGTTGTCTCTATGGGGAGGGGGAGTATTCACAAGCAACACCAGAGCCCAATAAAGTGAGAAGGGTGAACAGGTGGGTGTAGGAAAAGACAGAACTGGAAAGTCCAGCACTGGAAACCTCATCTCTAGAAACGTCTACACTGGACATTACAGATGTGGAAAATTAGGCACATCTAACATGGACATTTACTCCCACCCACTAAAATAACAATTAAGTTGGGTCCACCACAAAACTGCGAAAACAAAAATGCAGTGGTCAATTTGCATGCAGACAAAATGCCAACAGCAACAACTGCACATCTCCAATGCTGCATGATCTACTGACCTGCAAGGGGTGGGGGCAATTTACTGTCTCAGGGGGATGCAACTTGGGGGAGGAGACAGTCAGGGGAAGGAATTTATTATTCTAAACTTCAGGGGATGCAACATGCGGGAGTCAGGAGGGGAGATTTACTATTCTAAACTCAGTGGGGGCATAACTTGAGGGGGACAGAAAGTCAGGTGGAGATTTACTATCCTAAATGCCAGGGGGGTGCCACTCTGGGGGGGGCACAATTTAAGTCGCTCACAGCAAAAAAAAAATTAAACTGACAATCACAAAAATACAGACACTGTAAGAATCAGACCAGAGTCTGCTGGATATAACAAGCTCATTCACAGCGTGTGACTCTAACCTCTACACTATGCTGTCAGCATGCTTCAATGGCACACACTCAACACAACAATTCTGGGGGGGGAGAGATGAGTCAAACTACAGGAATGTGCTACAACAATCATAACCAAATGTCCTCACACTCACTTGTTACAAAGCTTCCTGTACCAAACTGTCCAATTCCGAACTTTCCCAAGCCCAGAACTCCAGTGCCCAACTCTCCAGTTCCATCTTTTCTGTGCCCCAAACAAGCAGTAAGAGGTTTCTGTTTCAGTGAAATGCAAGTGGAAATAGCAAGTGACTGAACTGCAAGAAATAAAAACTGTCTGTTTCTTTTTCCTGCTAATGAACTTAAAGCAGATTCCATTTCATTTAAACTGGTGTCTGAAGTGTTCTCTTTGAGAGCGTTCCCTGGAAGCCACCAAGTTTGCTACCTTGTCATTTCCATAGAATTTCTAGTGGTACTAGGGAGTGATCTAAAGTTAACCAGTCAGGTCTTATCACACGCAAAGACATCACCATTTATTTATGCCAAACAGATAACTATACTGAAAAGAGCAACACTCTGCATTGGGGATGGATTTCTTGTTTCACAAGGATTAAAAAAAGATTTCTTTCATGTACTCAGGAGGGAAGAGTGTGGTGGGGGCAAGAAGAGATAGGGTATGAGGGGCTTAATTGATTACTAGGATCTGGTTTGAGAAGGTGGTGTGGATAGTGGTTGCCGGTGCATGGGTGGAGGTGGAAATTAATTTATAATTAAAGGATAAAATCAGCATTAAGTATCACTGGAAAAAAATTGGGAGATTTTTCTGCACAGGGGGTGGCAGGGTGGGTTGTGATGCAATAAAAGGGAAGAAGGATTATCTAAGACTGTACAGTTGGGGAATTCTAAATATTTAAAAAAGTGGGGTCTATAAAAAAGAGGTTGTCAATGTTGATACTGCCATAAGGAACTTTACAAAGCTTTGCAAAGTGCAAAGTTTACAAATTTACACCCTCTTCATCAGTGTAGAAAAAGTTTGCTGCATCTCTAGTTACACTCTGACCTACATCTCACAAATCTAAAATTCATCCTGTCCATTTGCAGATTAATTGTTGTATTAGTATATCTTTCTACTACTATCTGACTGTTAAGGCAGTATGGAATGTTGAAATTCCAACATACTAGAATTCTGCTGAATTTTGGAAAATTCTGTGGAATTCCTTTAGTAGTGGAATTCTGATATTTTGCATGCAAAATGATCTTCACTTTATAATGCCTTTTGCTGCTTATTCCATAGTTTACTTGATCCACAGAAAATTATTCTGCAGTTAATAAAGAAATGCTTTCTGTAATTCTATGGAATTTAAAATAACATTTCAAAAATTTTTTCGTAAGTGGAATTGCCTTTCTGAAGCATTTCCAGTGGTGGAATTCTGCATTCTGCAGAACCCTATTGCTTATTAATTTACACTGCTAACTCATTCCGCAGTTTACATGAACCACAGAAAATTATTCTGCAGTTTACACCGAAATGCCTTTTGCAATTCTACAGAATTTAAAATAAAATTATGGAAAGCACTTCAGAAGTGGAAGTGCCATTCTGCACCATTTCCAGTGGCAGAACTCCACATTCTGCAGCACCTTACTGATTACTTTTTTATACTGCTAACTCCTTCCGCAGTTTACATGACCAACAGAGAATTATTCCACAGTTTACATTGAAATGCTTTTTGGAAAATTCAAGAAATTATTTCAGAAGTGAAATTGCCATTCTTTATCATTTACAATGGCAGCATTTATTATTGATTACTCATTGACATTGCTAATTTATTAGCTTGAGTAGAGTAAAATTCCTTATTACCTCCCCTTGGGACATACACACTCACATGACTATTTTTAGAGTCCTCTAGGATCCCATGTGCTATCAGGAAGTGACCCTCCTCATCTCTAACCACACTCAGAATTGTAAAGTTAAGCTTGCTACATATTAGAATAATTATTCTAGATATCCTGACATGGCACCCAGAAATAATAACCAGACATAGCCATTCTCTATAAATCACATTTGCATTACTTTGTTTAAATGTGATTCCTGCTAGAAAGCTACGTATTTTTTTATTAATTTATTTATTTAAAATTTTGGTGACTGGGAGAGGCACACTGAGCCAAAGCTCATTTCCAGGTGAGACCCTGGAACAGGGAATACAAAAAATCAAAAACAAAGGGATAGCAGCATGCAGGTTCAAACTAAAGCAATGTACGGTACAATTTATCATAGGTAAAAATTAAAAAAATGTAGTAAAGTGCTTTAAGTAAAATAAGATTTTTTTTTCTTTTCAAAAGCAGGAGATGGAGAACAGGGAGGAGGAGAAGGGTAAAGATGTGGAAATAATTAGGACAAAGAGCAGTCACAGGATAATATGGAGTACAGTAAGGCCTAAGGAGATGCTTGAGTGCAGAAAATGAGGGGGTGAGATGGGTATGTAGGGGAAGGTTATTCCAAAAGGAAGGGAATCTATAAGAGAAGATGCATTTCCCTATGGATGTACAAACTCTAGGGAGGGCTTAGGCCCGGGTGCTATTTGTGCATGAGTTGTAGGGAGAGAAAGCAGCTGGCTTCAGGAGAGAGAGGTTTAACGTAATGTAGGACCGTATACCTTTCATTCTTTTTTATTTTAACCTTTAATATTCTAAGTTGTGAAAGCATATTTCTTACTATGTATATGAAGTTTCAATAAGTTTTATTGATCTTGCTTTATTACTCTTTTGTGCCCAATCCAGCCATTAACCACAATATAGATTCTTTGGGCCCAATTCTAAAAGAACTCAGTTGAAGCTAGGTGCCTGGCATAACAGCACTTGTGCCAAAAAAGAATGGCACAAGTAGCAAGTTACGCCAGAAGTTGCGACGTGCGGGATTCACAAAGTGGCCTGCAACATGTCACAGGCCACTTGCACCAAAGAGCAGTTATGCCAACAGTTGCACCATAAACCCCCTGCAACATCATGCTAGTGGATTTATGGCAGCAGTTGCACCCTATTCTAATAGGGCAGCAACAAAGTCCCCAGTGCCAGGATTCTACAAGAACTTCCAGAGAAGAACCGGCAATGTAAGTTACATCAGCATTTAGCTGGCATAACTGTACATACGTCCTCATGGGGTTCAGGAGACCCACTGCACCCACTCCAGGACCCCCCCCCCCAAGACTAGGTTTGCTGGTCAAGGTACCTAGCTTCATCTGAGCTCTTTTCTTCTTGGTTTCTTGAAAAGACAGAGCAAAGAACCTAACCAGAGCAAGGGAAAGGATTAAGACTTTTTTTGGCTAAGCAGATTTACTGTGTGTTGTTTTTATTTTATACTCACAGGGATTATTATTGTTTGTTGCTAACATTTTATTGCTTTATTTTTCTCTAATTCAAATTGTTGTTGCTGGGTATACCTTGTGTTGCATTATTACATGTTGTGCCTACAGGTGTCTGCTAACAGATTACTGCTGTAATATTCTGATTAAAATTGTCTTTTGCAAGGTATATCTTCTTTTACTGCTTTATTTTTCTCTGTAGCAAAGTGTTTCTTACAGGATATAGCTTCTGCGAAATTATTACAGGTGGTGCTTTACAGGTTTTACAGGTGGTGCTTTACAGGTTTTACATTTGTATCTATCATTAGGATAAGCTTTTAGGGTTACTGCATTTGTTGCTGACTGATTGTTTCTGCTCTTACCTCCTTGTTTCTTTCATCTGTGGTTCTTCTTTTTTGGCAGGGTAAGGGCCCAGCCACCCACCCTGATCCCCAACCACCCCACACTACATTCCTTTTATAGGGTAGCACAGTCTTGACATTTTCTGTGGCAAAGCAGGAATGGACGGATCAGTGGGGTATCCACACGGTGACTTCATTTACAGGGGCACTAGTAATTTAACTTGTTATAATAAGTTATACAAAAACAAACAAACAAAACACAAAATCAAACTTTTGTTTGCATTTTCTTCCTTCTAATTACATTGACCAGGTTATAAACCCAGCAAATTATCTGGAATGGATATCATTAACTGCAGGTACAGTGGAACACTTTTCAGAAGGGCAGTTTTACAGGATTTAGGACACTGTCATACATGTTGGGCCACTGGAGATCTTAGGGCTCAGCTCCAGGCAGCATGGGCAGAGATTGTGTGCCTCAAATTTCATATTCAAGAGGAAATATATTATAAGAACCACCCGCCATTTCCACAACATCCAACAGGAGCACCTTGACCGCAGAGGGTAGTTGGTCCAGGAGGTTGGCAGGTAGTAAGGAGGGGCAAATCGGGTGCCCCATCACTCGGTGATCTCCAACATATTACCTCCACAAACCATATCAAAACTACAAACAGGTATCTGCCTCTATCTCTGAAATCAAACAAAGGGGCAAAGGACACTGCAGAGCAGGACACTGCAGCACAGGAGCTAGCACAACAAAACTTGCTCAAAACAGGAACCAAAACAAAAAAAGCAAAAAGGAAATCCAAAAAACTTCTGATCATAGGAAACTCCATGACTCGGGGAGTTGATACCTATCTCCAGCCAGGGATAATGGTTAGATGTCTCCCCGGTACATCAGCATGGAGAGACACTGACCACATTGCTAAAATTGTTTAGGAAGCAGGAGAAATCATTGACGTCCTAGTACACTTAGGGACTAATGATCTCGCCAGCCAGTCAGTTGTGGAGACCAAGGAACACCTGACCAGACTGGGTGGCAAACTATCATCCATTTCATCTGGCATCTCCTTCTCTGAGATCCTGCCAGACTGGGAGAGGGGGACAGATGGACGGAAGGTCAGAAAAGGGGACATAGGGGAACTAAACATGTGGCTCAAGGGGTGGTGCCAGGAAAAAGGACACAGATTTGTAGGGAACTGGCAACAGTTTGGGGAGAGAAAGTTCTTTAAATTTGGACTGCATCTGACTAAGAAGGGAGTCAGTGCATTGGGTCAGACGTTTGACATCTTTGCAGAATATTTAAACTAGCAAATTGGGAGAGGGGTGCATCACCCCATACATTGAATGGGAATAGCACCCCTCCCCCCTCAGCTAGTGGTCAAACAGGAGTTCAGCATGTTTGCAGTTCATTTGCATCACCAGGTAAGGAAAAAGGTCAGTCTCCCCCTACAATGCACAGGGGACATGCCAGACCTCACCCAACAACTAACACACCGGAATCTGGCCAATGGAAAATCATGTACACAAATGCTCACAGTCTGGGAAACAAGATCCCAAACCTGCAGGCAATAATGATAGAGGCTAAACTGGACATAGTAGCAATTAGCGAGACGTGGTTTGCCAGTAACCACACTTGGGAGACTTCAGTACCTGGCTATGTACTGTTTAGAAGAGACTGAGGTGCAGAAAGGGGGGGGGTGGAGTGGCTTTGTATGTCAGTGAAAATATCAAAGCTACAGAAATTCAGAATACACATAAGGAGCCAGAAGAACTGTGGGTCACCCTGGAAACAGGAAATGGGACAGCCATAAGCATTGGGGTTGGTTACAGGCCCCAGACCAGGGGGAGGACATAGACACATTACTGTTAGAAGATATACAAAACATGACAGCTAAAGGGGAGATTCTGATAATGGAAGACTTCAACATGCCAGATACAGATTGGTCAATACCAGCAGGAACATCTGCCAGAACTAGACACATGGTGGATTCCCTGCAGGGGGAGGGCCTTAGACAACTGGTACAACAATCCACAAGAGACAGTGCTATCCTAGATCTAGTACTGACTAACAGGGAAAAGATCACAGATCTCAAGGTAGACGGTCACCTTGGGGCCAGTGACCATCACATGGTATTATTCAATTTTGCCACTACAACTAAATCATCCTTTTCCAAGCCACAAGTATGGGACTTCAGAGGAGCTGACTTTGATAAGATGGCCAACAGAGTTAAGCTAGCCCTGGCAAAAGGAAATACAGATGAGGGGGTACAGGCAATGTGGGCAAGCATTAAGGATGCAATACTTGAAGCAACATCCCATTGTGTTAGAGAGAAAAGGAAGTGCAAAAGAAGAAGGAAACCACTTTGGTTCTCAAAAACCATAACAGAAAAGGTCAGAGCCAAAAGGTTGGCCTTCAGGAAATATAAGGGAATGCAGCGAGATGAAGATAGGGAGGCATACCAAACTTCCCTAAGGGAAACAGGGAAGGCAGTAAGGCAGGCAAAGGCTCAAATCAAGAAAACACTAGCACAGACAGTAAAAGAAGGTGACAAGACTTTCTATAGATACATTAGTGAAAGGAGAAAGTCCACTGGGGGTATTGGTAAGATCAAAGGAGATAAGGAGACATGTGAGGAGGAGGACCATGTAAAAGCATCTATCCTAAATAGATACGTCTGCTCAGTATTTACTGAAAAGAAGGTAGGGCATGGCCCACAGCTCAGCACCATGGACACAGGGGTAAGGGAGGTGAACACTAGTCCCTTGACAAAAGAAAGGGTCCTACAAGAGCTCGATAAGCTCAGGGTGGACAAGGCAATGGGACCTGATGGCATACATCCCAGGGTACTAAAGGAGCTAAGGGTGGAACTAGCTGAACCATTATCAGAACTGTTTAGTGAGTCTCTACCTTTACTTCAGCAAAGCTTTTGATACTGTTCCACATAGAAGATTGATTAATAAGCTGGGTAGGCTCTGGGTGGATCAGAAGTTGGTCAACTGGGTGTCAAACTGGTTGATGGGCAGAAAACAGAGAATGGTGGTAAATGGTATACAGTCAGAAAAGATGCAAGTCACAAGTGGGGTACCTCGGAGATCAGTCCTGGGGCCAGTCCTTTTCAATATCTTCATCAGTGACATTGCAGATGGACTGGATGGTAAGGTTTGTCTGTTTGCAGATGACACCAAAATCTGCAACAGAGTAGATGATCCACATGGGGTGGACAGAATAAGAAGAGATTTGGATAAACAACAATATGGTCAGAAGAGTGGCAACTGGGGTTTAATGCAAAGAAGTGCAAGATCATGCACATAGGGAAGAGAAACCCTGAAGTCACCTATAGGCTCAGAGGGGAGTTGCTGGCAGTCACAAGGGAAGAAAGAGACTTGGGCATCATTATCACCGATGACCTGAAGTCATCCAGCCAGACCATTAAAGCAGTAGGTAAGGCTAGGGGGATGTTAGGGTGTATTGGTAGGGGTATCACAAGTCAGAAGAGGGAGGTAATAATCCCTCTTTACAAGACACTGGTTAGGCCCTATCTGGAGTACTGCGTGCAGTACTGGAGGCCACACCTTCACAAGGACATTAACCAAATTGAGGTAGTCCAGTGAAGGGCAACCAAAATGGTGCAGGGACTGCATCAGAAAACATATGAGGACAGATTAATGGAGCTCAATATGTATACCCTAGAGCAAAGGAGGGAGAGAGGTGATATGATCGAAACATTCAAACACCTTAAGGGCATTAACAAGGTGAAACTGTCTAACATGTTTCTATATAAGAAAAATAGCAAGACAAGAGGACAGGGCATGAGATTAGGGGGAAGCCGATTAAGGGGTAATGTGAGGAAGTTCTTTTTTACAGAAGGGGTGGTAGGTGCATGGAACGGCCTACCTCAGGAAGTGGTGGATATGAATACAGTGCAGGGCTTCAAACAGGCATGGGATAGGCATAAGGGAGCAATACAGATGAGTATGAATAGATAGGCCATTGACAGAGCAAAGGCCGATGTCATATTTATAAGCTTCGAAAAGAAATGGGCAGACTGGATGGGCCTCGCGGTCCTTATCTGCCATCAACTTCTATGTTTCTATGTTTCCATGCCTGGAACACCCCCATCGGTGCCCTACAGAGCAGCCCATAACCCCCCCAGCCCCTAATCCCGCACAGCAGACATGCCCAGCTGGGCATCTCGCACCCCAGCCCCCAGAACCCCCAAACCCTCAATGCCCTGCAGGCAGCCCACACATCATGGCCCTGACCCCTATGCTAGTGCCCCACAGGGCAGCTGTGCCCCCATCCATGCCCCTGACCCCATATGTTGACACAGCTATGTAAATATTAGAACCCCGAGATCCCTAGTAGTCCAGTGGCCCCATCCACCCCACCCAGCAGTGCCAGTCACCCCTTACCCATACCCAGCTGGCAACTGGCACAGCCCACCTCTCACCTCCATGGCCAGACACTGACTGAGCTCTGCATGAGCGCTTACTGAACAGACACGCTCAGAAATGAATGAGTATTCATTCAATTCTGAGCACATCTATACAGTGAGCACTCATGCAGAGCTCAGTCGGTGGCTGTCCGTGGAGGTGAGAGGTGGCTGTGCCAATCGCTGTTTGGGTGACTGGCACTGCTGGGTGTGGCAGGTGGGGCCAATGGACTACCAGGACCCCAGGGGTTCTAATATTTACAAAGTTGCGGTACCATATCAGGGGCATGGATGGGGGCACTTATGCTTGCTGGGGGGGGATGCGACTTGTGACATGCCTCTCGGGTACACCCTTCATTTGCAGTACCTATCCACATGTTGCAAGTCATGGGACTTAGACGCGGAGACCCTGCCCCTTCTTGAATAGGGCGCAGGGTCCATGTCACAGCGGTGTTTGGTGCAAGTCACCTTTGGCGGCAACTTGCACCAATGCTTCTAGAATTGGGCCCATCATGTTTGTCCTCACAATTACCATGAAATGAAGTATGGTAAAAGACCGCACATGAAATCCCATATGGGGATAAATGATAATATCAGACCAAAAGAAAGTCATTGTTACAAACTTCTTCATTCATGTCCATAATAGAACCTGTTCTAACACCTTTTCCAGAATGCAAAGCAAAAGTATAAGGAAACACAGAAACAGAATTTGACATCAGAAAAGGACTGCTTAGCCCACCTAGTCTACCCAGATGTTCCCTACCTATTCTGTCTCTTTGGACCCAATCCAGTCTCTGTCAAACTTCCCATCTGTCTGCCTCTTATCTAATATACCTCATGTCAATCTCATGTATGCTTAAAGCTCCCAATGTTCTTGCCTCCACCATTTCACCTGACAGTCTATTCCACGTGTCCACTACCATTTCTGTGAAGAAATATTTTCACACATCACACTTGAATCCCCTTCTAGCTTCATTACCTACCCTCTGGTCATGGTGCTTGTTCTCATTTGAAAGAGACTCCACAACTGTACACTGTTCATCCCTTTGATGTATATGTAGGTCACTATCATTACCTCCTCTCTTGTAGGTTGTACAAGTTGAGATCCCTCAAACTCTCCTTGTGTGGCTTCTTGTGCAAATTATGCATCAATTTAGTTGCCCTCCTCTGGATAGCTTCTACTCTGTCTATATCCTTTCTGAGGTGTGGTCTCCAAAACTGAACAGAGTACTCCAGAGTATGGCCTCTCCATGAATTATATAATGGCAACACCACCTCCCTCCACCTGCTGGGGATACCACTATCTGTGCAACCAAGCATCCCACTAGTTCTACCTACTGCACTGCCACACTGCCCAAGGCCCTTCAGATATTATAACCCTGAGGTCCATTTCCTGTCCAGTTACTGTAAGTAAGCCCCCCCCATCCTATTCTCAGCAGTGGAATTTCAATGCCCTAGGTGCTTTATTTTGCACTTTTGCCATTGTACCTCACTGCCATGTGTTTCATTTTCCCTTGAGTTTCCCAAGATCCCTTCTCATCTTTTCCACACCTTCCTGAGTGTCCACTCTATAGCAGACTTTGGTGTCTTCTGCAAAAAAGGCATACCTTCCTCTTTAGCTGTTTTGCAATGACCCCTATAAATATATTGAAGAGGACTGGTCATAGCACCAAGTCCTGTGGTACCCAGCTGTTCTGACTCCCCTCTTTAGAAGGCTGCCATTAAACAACAATCTGTTTCCTATCATTTAATCTGTTTCTAATCCTGTTTACCATTATGGAGCCTACTCCTAAACTGGTCAACTTTCTGATCAGCCTTCTATGCAGTACCATGTTGAAAGCCTTGCTAAAGTCCAAATAGGCCAGAGCCACTGCCCTCCCTTGATCAATTTCCTTGGTCACACAGTCAAAGAAATCTGTTGGATTTCTTTGGCATGATCTCACCTCATGAATCTATGTTGCCTGTTGTCTTGCTGCACATTTGATTGAAGATACACTAGCAGTCCATTCGGTAATATTTCTATTAATTTTCCCAACATTGAAGTGAGATTGATGGGCCTATAGTTGCCGGCCTCCCTTTCTGCTGTAACTCTGAGGGAGAGGCACAATGCCAGCCCTTCTCCAGTCCTCTTGTTTCTAGTGAGTTGTTGAATAAGGTTGTCAATGGGGCAGCTAGCAGCTCCCTTAGTTCCTTTGGTTGAATCCCATCTGGTCCCATAACCTTATTCACTGTCAGGGCTGCAAATCCATTCAATACTCTTTCCTCTTAAAATAGACCTATGTCCATGCCCCCATACTATTCCTGGTTGTCCATCCCCTCCACCCTCCACTGTGAGGACAACAGCAGAAGTACCTATTTAAGATGTATGCTTTTTCTTGGTCCCCTTCTGCATAATGCTTCCTTCCACTTGTCTAATTCTATGGCTACCCTTGCTTTCTTCTTCTCACTTATGTAACTGAAGAAAGTCTTGTCCCTGTAGTGACACATTTGGCAATCCTTTCCTCTGTCTGTGCCTTTGCTACCCTTATCTTCTTGCCTGTTGCCTTTAGCTTTACTAAGTATACCTTCCTGACCTCCTCTCTCTGTGTTTCTGTGTTCCTCTTCAATGCAACCATTTTATTTTTACAGCTCTAGACACTTCCTTGGAGGAACATAATGGTCTCTCTTTGTTTCTGCTTTTGCTCACTTCCTTCACAAATAGATTGGTCACTTTAGTTATGCCCCTGTTATTTATTTTCCAATGTGCCTCTACCCCTCCCTTGTACTCCCCAAATCTTAGGCAGTTCCTGAGGCAGTCTCTCATTTCTTTAAAATCTACCCTCCAAAAGTCCAGAACCCTCATTCTCATGTGATTTCCATGTTCTCTTTTCTTTATATTGAACCACAGAGTACAAGGATCACTGGTGCCAAGGGGTCTGCTCATTGGGATGACTTTAATGCTATCCCTGTTTGAAAGCACTGTCCCATCCCTAGTAGGTTCTTTGAGTAGCTGCCTAAGAAAAGCCTCTTGTAGGGAGTTAAGGATTGCCCTACTCCTTGCTGAAGCCACATAGAAACATAAAAGTTGATGGCAGATAAGGACTGCAAGGCCTATCCAGTCTACCTATTTTTTCTACCTTATGCATGTGCCATAGGCCTTTACTCTGTCAACGGCCTATTTATTCATACAGATCTGTATTGCTGCCTTATGCCTATCCCACAGTTGGAAGTCTCTACTCCACATCTGCCAGATTGAAGTTGCCAACTAGCAGCACCTCCCTCTTACTTGCCGTTGTGATCATTGCTTCTCCAAGTGCCTTATCCATCTCCTCTCTCTCTTTGCTGGAGGTCTGTACACTAACCTGGTACAGATGGTGGATCCAGAGGCTGTCTCTAAGTAGAACCACAGTACATCTAGTAACTCCTTTTCTTGTTTGTGATCCATTAGCTCTTTAGTCTTGATACCCCCTCTCACATATAATATAACTCATCTTTTTCTCCCAGCTCTATCTCTCCTGAACAGAGAATAGCCTGATATGTCTAGAGTATGTCCCAGCTGTGGTGCTCAGTACATAATGACTTCGTTATGGGCATTAAATCCAGATTGGCCTCCTTCATGATGACTTCCAAGTCTGGAATTTTGTTTCCAAGGCTCCTGATATTAGTGCACATCACTTTCCATACCTTCCCCCTGTCTGCTACCCTGCTTCTCCCCCCATTCCTGCCTGTGTTATTCCCTGGCTTGTCTTTTGACTCACCCCTCCTCTTTTTACTTAATACTCCTTGTTCCTTTAAATCCTCTGTTTTCCCTACCTTAGTTATAGTCCCCTTTTAACTTTTTTGTGATGATTTATGCCCAATTATTGAGGACAGGGTGTTAAAGGTGCTAAGGAGACTGAAAAAGAAAAAGGCACTGGGCCCTGAAAGGCTACATCCTAGGGTATTAAGTGAAGAGGGAGCTCTGGCAGATCACCTAATAGACCTGTTTAGTTCTTTACTGACCTCAGTGCTGGTTCCAGGGAACTGGAGGGAGGTGGATGTGATCCCACTTCACAAGGGATGGGGAAAAGGGGGACTGAGGCAGCTACTGTACAGGCTAGTCAGTCTGGCCTCTGTATTTCGGAAACTGTTAGAGACCATTACTGAGGAGTGGATGGTGAAACTCCTCAAGAATAAGAGACTGCACGGTGGGAAACAGCATGGCTTTATAAAGGAGAAGTCATCCCAGACAAACCTTGAATTTTTCAACACTGTAATCCAGGCAAACTTTTGATATTATAGCTAGTAAAATAAAAACTGAATTTAAAAACAGACTGGATAGTTTTTTTATTTAATGGAGGTATACTACAATATTATTATTAGATGGAGCACCATGGGCTTATAAGCTTTATCGCTCCTTACCTACCTCAGTATGCACCTCAGTATAGGTAATAGTCAGGGTTACATCTGTGGATGTCCTGTGCTTTGACTTCAACACAGCCTTGGACTCTGTCCCACGTGGGAGGCTGGTGAAAAAATCTGAGAAACCTGGGAGCAGAGATAAATGGAGTTCTTGAAGGAAAGCGGTCATAACCAGCTGATCCCCCCTCTCCTAAAAGCCTTACCCCGATTAGGCTTTTCACAAGAGAAAAAAAATTAGAATATTTTAATTTATTTTAATGTTGTAAAGTTCGGGATTCCACAACGTGGTGGATGCTGTGTGGTTCCATTTCACTGTGAAAGTGCAGTGCCATACCACTTGTCTCAATACACTTGTATTGAGGCAATCGATGTGGCACCACACTTTAACAATTTTATTTATTTAGTTTTTGTTGACCGGGTAAGTGCACTAGACAAGTCCTGCCTATTTTCAGGCACGACCCGGGGGAGGGGGATACAGATGAATACCAACTGACCTTGAACCAGATTAAGCTGTTGGTGGTATTTTTAGTGAATTTGGCCAGGACACCAGGGAAATTCTCCTACTCTTTTCGATAAGTGACATGGGATCTTTACCATCCACCTGAACTACCACCAATCCAGGCAGATGGGATCTCAGTTTAAAGTCTCATCTGAAAGACTGCACCTCAGAAGTGCAGCACCCCTTTCATGCTGCACTACAGTGTCAGTACTGGGATATTAACTCAAGTGCCAGATGTGAGAACTGAACCTACAGCCCTCTGATCTCCCGGCCTCAGAGGTGAGTGTGCTACCTACTGAGCCACTGACACTGCACAATGAAATTAAACTGTGTAGCATCTGCCGTGTTGCAGAATCTCACACTTTTCAACATTAAAATAAAGTTAAAATACTTAAAAAAAAAATGTTCTGCCTTGTGAAAGCATAAGCGGGGATTAAGGCTTTGGGGGGGCAGGGAGCCTCTGTTTATGACCTCTTTCCTTTAAGAGCAATCTGTTTGGAAATGCTTGATAAAAGTTCATGCCCTTTTTAAGTGCCAAACTACAGTGTAATAAACAGGGGCATTCATGTAAGACTTTTGTGTGATAATTCAAAGCTTGTCGGAAGAAGTGGTAGGAGTGTGTGTGTGTTTTTTTTTTTTTTGTAGAAGTGAAACTACTGTAGGCCAATTTCTGGCTATGCATTATGCACTTCAGTCACAGCACACACAGGCTGCATGTATGCACGTAAAACAGAACCAAAATGCAAAAGATTTACTTTTAAACAACTTAGAGACATTTACATTTTTTTAGGGTTTTTAATGTTTACTGACTTACTAAGTGCATGACTGCTGTATATGTAAGCAATCATCCACCACAGGGTGTGGGGTGTAATGGGATTTACCAACAATTGGTGAGGTGTGTCACAAGGCCAAAGATCGACTGATGTAAACCACAAGGGAAGTGAGTACATCGAATTACAACCCACACACTGGAGTGGATTATTGTGATTATGGAATCATCTGTTAAATAATTAGTTTTAAGAAATTGTATAAAAAATATTAGTTTAAACATTTTTATTGATATTTTAATTCTAATATCCTTCCTTCCATATTAAAAAGTCCCTTGTTGCTGTGCAGAGTATATTGTTGTAGAAGCTATGCCCCCCCCCCCCCATCACCACCATCACCACTAGATGCTGGCCTTTTTATTTATGGTATAATTTTGCTTGCATTTATTTATTTATTCATTTATTTATATATTTGACAGAGGCAAGGGTTTGCATTGTAAGGGAATGTAGTCTGTTGTGAGCTATGAGCATGGTGCAAGCGGAATGTTGTGAGTGGCTGATATTTTGGCTAGTGGCAGTAAATGGCAAAGAATGCAAGTGGTGGTGGGATCAGTACCCCAAGTTTGTTATGTGTACTGCGGGCGAGGGTGGCATTTAGCAGAGAACGAGAACAGAGAGAGCTGCAGTCAGGAGTTTGACTGCTTCTGATTTACATTCTAAAATGTATTTTTGTTTGTAGACAGTGGTGCAACTTGTAAGGGCTGCAGTCTGCTGCAAGCTGTAAGAATGGTGCAAGCAGTTTGCAAGCAAGAAACAGCATGTTGTGAGCAGTCAGTTTTAGTGGGGTGAAGATGATAGTGAGTTTGTTTTTCATTTTTTGTGGGGTAGGTATATTGATATTATTTATTATGCTGCTGCCAGTTTGAATGACTAGCATTTTTTGCATGGATTGACATAGGCTTTACCCACACTCAAAAGTGCTAGCCAGCCAATCAAAATCAAGGATTGTTGGACCCCATTTTATAATTATTATTTCTCTTGTGTAGAAATCTGACTCTGTAGCATCTTTGATTGGGTCCCATTTGTGCCTATGCTCCTGGAGCTTGCAGAGGACAGCTGCTTGCTCAGCTCACTGACATTACTTCAGGTTTAATAATAATGATAATTAATGTAATCTTTCTCTGTTGAACCTGAGCTTTGTTCCCACTTGTGCAACTGTGTAGCCAGAGGTGAATCTGCTGGCTCCCCAACGGGCATCTGCATATTTTTTTTGTCCATGTGTGTGCACATGGTTGTGTGTACTCAGTTTGTCTAAAATCAAGTCTAACTGTAAAATATTTTAAAGTGCAACACAGTGTTAGTGTTAGGGATATTTTTTCTACTACATACTAGAAATTAGAAAATAACACTGTTTTTATTTCTTACTTTTTTAGACTTTAGTTAGATTTTACTACACATGATCAGCTCACTGGCGCTGCTGCAGCTGTATTATTGATAATAGTTAATATAATCTTCCTGTATCTATGACATTAGTAACACAATTTCAAGCCATTTGGATGAATAGCATGGAATAGCATAAATGATGTCTTAGAAATATGAAAAGAAAGATCAGCAGCTGTTGAGGAGAGTGAAACTCTTTATAGATCTGATGGTGTCCCAAGCTAGATCATTTATTAAAATCCTGCCAAAGCATATCAGAATACATCACTGGCATGGAAAGGAAAATGGGAGGGCAGTTAACTCTGCAAAAAATATTTCCCATCACCCATAATTAAGCATTTCTTGTCTGTCTGTTTATGCACCCCGCTCTCTGATGGCCCCCATATGATCGAACCAGCCCCATCACCTGGCATCCCTTATGTTTTAAAGGATGCTTCCCATATTTCCTTGGAGCTTCCCCCTCTGGCAGTGGCAGCAGGATCCCCTTACTTCCACTGCAGAAAGATCCAGTGTGGTAGATCATGCCAAGGTAGCCAAGGTATCCAGGGTGCAGGGCCTGTGAGCTAGTTGGCTTCATCCTGCCACTCGGGGTATTTTCACTTTTTCTGCTGCATTCCCTGTGACAGGGTTGAATATGGCCCTGTCCCAGTTGTTATGGAGAAAGAGTTTAAATGCTAGAAACTGTTCTGTTCTTTCCTTTTCTGTCTCTTCTCTGTCTGGTTGTGCAACCAAATTTTCTCGTGAGACTTAGGACTTGATCACCCCAACGGTCTTGTAATTCTCTGCCTCTCACTATCTCTCTACCCTCACTTGCTGTTCTTTCTTTTCTTCCCCCTTGCATATCTGCAGGTATAAAAATATTTGTGAATTTTTATGTGGAAATGTCACTGATACTGGGATCCCTTTGTTTAAAATTGCATATAGTTATAATGCTGAAATAATTACAAAAAGCTATTTGGAACTCAAGCGGTTGACTTGAAATGCAGTTTTTAAGCCTTTTGCAGAGATATAAACAAAAGGTCAGTTATGGGTCACAATGTTATTTTGCTGCACCTGCTGAGGCTGACAAGAACATTGTGTGAGAAGTATGTTGTTTTCTTAATGAACTCCTGCAAAGACAGATAAAAAAGAGCTGCAATGTTTTGCAAAAGACAGAGAAAGACTGAGATTTGAAATTGAGAAAAAAAGATTCTGCTTTCTATGTTTGTACTGCCATTGTAAATAGTTATTCTGAACAATTATATTTTTTACTGTTATTAATAAAACACTTGTTGCAAATTTTACAACTGCTCCTTGTTTTCCTATGCTTCCTGACCTGTGCTTCAATGACAGATGGTGTCAGACTCAGTGGGATTTATGCTGTGCATGCTCTAAGCCAGGGGTTTTGTCCATGGTTACTAGACTTGGTACCAAGGAAGCATAGAAGAAAGGTATGGATTCTGCAGCAGCAAGCCCAAGAGTGATCACCAGGAGAATGGCAGCCAAATTAGCAGAGACAGAAGTCCAAGTCGAGACTGTACAGCTAGCACCAGTTATAGAAAAAGAACAGGCAGTGACAGAACCTGAAAGCCTAACTACCTTTTTAAAATGGTGGGATATACAACAAAAAGAGATAGAGAAACAGAGAAGAGAAGAGAAGAGAAGAGAAGAGAAGAGAAGAGAAGAGAAGAGAAGAGAAGAGAAAGATGCAGCAGAGAGAAAAAGAAATTCAATGTTTAGAAACAGAGAGAAAAGAAATGCAACAACTCGAACAGCAGAGAAAAGAAGAGATGCAGTGACAGAAGCAGTAAAGAAGAGAAGAGATGCAGCAATGGATGGATGCCTTGCAAGTTATCAAAGCTGGAGGATCTGGCACAGATCCAGCAGAGCAACAAGACACAAACAACTTCAACTACGTTAAACGTACAAAGTTGTATTCCTTGGATGATATCGAAGCATACCTGACAACTTTTGAAAGGGTTGCCACAACCTGCCAGTGGCCAAAGCAGCAATGGGCAATCAGACTGGTACCTTAGTTAACAGGGAAAGCCAAACTTGCCTACAGCAATATGTACACTGCACAGTCAGAAAACTATGACCTGGTGAAAAGCAAAATCCTGGAAATGTATGACATCTCAGAAGAGACATACAGGTAAATATTTTGGTCTCTGAAGTACAACTCAGACAACAATCCTCAATAAGCCATCACCCAACTCAGAGAACTCCAGATAAAATGGCTCCAACCAGAGGGCAAATCAGTCCCACAGATCATCTACACATTTGCAATGGAGCAATTCATCAACATCCTGCCTACAGACGTGCAGCTTTGGGTAAACATACACCAACCAGAAAATGGCGAAAAGGCTGTTTCTTTGGCAGAAGACTACCAAATGGCCAGACAGATGCCACAGCAGAAAGGTAACAGTCAAACATTGGTAAGACACTCTTTTTCCCATTTAAACTCCAAGTCTGATAAGAACGCTGGTGGGGGTAACAAATCTGCATCCAAAGGCTTTATTTGTTATAATTGTAATAAGCAGATCATAGTGCAAGAAATTGCCATAGTAAGAAGAGTGACACTGGAGCAGATTTATCCTTAGCAAATTGGGGCAAGTACTTGACAAACGTCAAGGTGGGAGACAAAACTGTGAAGGGACTTATAGATTCTGGAAGCAGACATACCCTAGTGCATGTTGAAGTGCTGGGAAAACAATGTCCAAAAGGACCAGGTACTGGTGTCATCTGCATCCATGGAAAAACTCAATACTATCTCACCAGTCAAGTGATTCTGACTATTAATGGGGTGCCGCACCAAATGAAAGTGGGGGTAGTACCTACGTTACCTGTTCCTGTGATTACTGGAAATGACTTTCCAGGATTTACTGAGTTAATCAAAGAGGGAGTAAACTCTGATGTTTTAGCAGCTATGCTGACAAGAGCCCAGGCAAAGAAAATCTCAGATGGTGGGGACTCTTTTCCTTTCCCTGATTTTGATTTTGATTTGGACTTGTTTGAGCACAGCTCCAAGATCTGAAAGTTCAGGAAAGAAATCAACGCCTGAAGAAACAGTGGCAACAAAAGACTGATGGACATAAGGGGTTAACATATGAAAATGTTGAAACTAAACTGATCAATGATTGTGATTTTCTTTCAGAACAAGCTAACAATGTTTCCCTCCATGGTTATTTTAAACATCTGGGGATGAAACCAAAACAGGATGAACCAACTGTATGTTTCTTCTTATTATTATTATTATATTATTATTTAATTTTGTTGACTGGGTAAGCCCACTGAGACTAGAAGTTCCTTATTCAGGGGCAATCCTGGGGGTGGAGATACAGATGGTAAGCAACTAAAACTGAACCAGATTAAGCTGTTGGTCGTGTTTCTAGTAATGGGAGGCAATTTGGACAGGACACCGGGGATATTTCTCCTACTCTTTTTGAGAAGTGCCACGGAATCTTTAACATCCACCTGAACAACCACCAGTAGAGGCAGATGGGACCTTGGTTTAACTTCTTATCTGAAAGACGGCACCTCAGGAGTGCAGCACCCCCTCATGCTGCACTACAGTGTCAGTATTGGGATATTAACCCAAGTGCCTCGTGTGGGGATAGAACCCAAACCCTTCTGATCTCCCAGCCTCAGAGGTGAGTGTGCTACCAGCTGAGCCACTGACACATGTTTTAAAAAATGTCATGGGCCACTGTACAGAGTTTGGGTTAAACCTCAGACATACTGTAGGACCAGATAGAGCAATCGGTTATACCACAAAATTATAGATCTGAGTTGTTACATATAGCACATGATAGTCTATGGCTGGTCACTCAGGGAGGGATTGCACCCTTAACAGATTTCTGTACGGATTTAATTGGTCTGGAATTCATGAAGACGTTGCTACCTATTGCAGTTCCAGTGCTGAGTGTCAGAAAGTAGCCCCAGTAACTAAACATATTCTGGTCATAGCTGATATGGCTGGGAAGAGCTTTTTGGATGCTTTTAGCCATTATTTCTAATGAATTTGCACAATGCAGATCTGTGGAGAGGCAATTTCAATGTGGTCTTCCTTTTACACATTTTTACAATGTGTTTTCTTAGAATATGCCTGCTGATTTCTATATATTTAGTCTGGATAGTTCACAGAAGAAATGGTGTCTTATTTTCAGTGGGGCTCTACATCTACACAATATTATGCTGCATTGTGTAAAATCAGAATGTGCTAAAAACAATATTTTACATCTGGGGGGATATATTAAGTGCCTGATTGATGCACGAGCAGAATGATGCATTATTCAAAGAGGTGTGCTGGTCTGCACTGATACAACATTTAAAGAGAATGCGCCACCAGTACAGGGTGTGCATACAGTGAAGCCCACCGGATGAAGTGCAGCACTGCAGAATTCTACAGGAGAGTTACTGCAGCAGACAATGCAGTTTCAAAAGGATTTAATCCCTTTTGTCATGCAGTAAACCTGTGACACTGCTCTTCATCCTGGCGGGCGTTATCATTCTTGTTGAAACTGTGACCCTGGACAGGAGTCCCAGTGCAGGCAGCCACCAAGTTAGGTGCATCCAGGGTGAACCCAACTGAATACCTTCCAGGGGGAATGCGTGGCACATACTGGCATGCACCACAGCCCCATGGGAAATGCAAATGAACTAATTGAGCACGCAAGGTGCAAAGGGGTCTTATGCATGCTCATTATCAGCCCATTTGCATGTTAGCATGGGGATGAACACACCAGAGCAGATCTCACCCCCAAGCCCTTACCCTAATTGCTCCCATGTGGAACAGACCCTGAAGTCTCTGGTGGTATAGTGGCACCCCCCCACCCATTCCACCAGCCCTGATCATACTGAAGTCCAGGCTCTATTGGTTCCATAATGTATGACCCCAATACCATCCCTAATTGCACCTGAATACACCCACAGTCCATGTTCATAGTGTAGTTGCCCCTGCTCCACCTCAACAGTGCACAGACAGCCCCCTCCCTACCCCCCCAGCCCATCCCATTGCGATGACTGGCTGTGTAATGGGATCATACCACTCTATCAGCAGGTGGCAGAACACTCAAAGTACGATGCTGGAATGTGTTATACATAGGCATGAGCTGTGTGTGGGTGATAAGACCCAGTGGCATACTCCTCAGGCACTAGCATGCAGATCCTTCATCCCGATGCCTTTGCACTGCTCAGTATGGGTGACGGCCAATGCTGTACCCACTCACATAGGTCCCAAAACAAGCATGTTACAGGTGATCTCCCATTCATTTGTACAGTTGGGGAACTGTGGCTGAATTATCTATAGCCTGAAGCTTGCACTGCAAATGGCATTACAGGATACCGCACCCCATGGCACCCAGGATACTGCAGAAGTCCAGAGGCTGGCATGTTACACAGGGGAACAGGGTAGATTGTGGACTTGCAGCAGAGTATGACATCAGGAAGGTACAGCATTGACAATGCATGCATTGGAGATTTGTAAATTCCCTCTTCAATTTGCCAGGGACATAGACACAGCTGCATACACTGTTGGATCCACAGCTGGCATGGTGCCCCAATGCATGGTACAGACAGCTGGGTCATTTGAGAGTGCAGGTCCCCAGCCCAGGTTCAGTGCAGGCAATGGCTGGCCATGGCAGGGGTGTGGAGGCAATGCCAGTCTTTGCAACAGGATGAGTATGGGGGAGTGAGGTTGTCTGTGTACAGGGATGGTAGATGGGACTCCTCTACAGTCTGTCTATGGACCATAGTTTCCTCTGTTGCAATCAGGTCTGGGGGGAGGCCCTACACTATGGAGCTCTTCAGGGATGGAGTTGGCTAGATTGGGGGATGGAAAGGGGGTATCTCTGGTCTACCAGGGCTGCCAGGCTGCTGTGCCCCTGGGTGCACATCTGCAGCCTACCTGTGGGTGGTTGGCTGGGCTAGGCCAGCTATCCATGGCCTAACTGTGGGCCTCGGCACTCTGGACTGTGAGGGGACACATTCCCACTGAATTTGCTGCAGCACAGTATATGACTGGTATTGCCCCCTCGACTTGACTGGAATACCATTTGTGTGTGCACTGACCCATTCCCTTGTGGCCAGCACATCTTGCACATTTGAATATCATGCTGTTGCACATTGTTGGAGTTGTGTGGCACATCTTCCTTTTCCACCAGGATCCATGGCATGTCTCCTTTGAATACGGGGGCCCTGGACTAGGTAGCCTGAATACATTATAACAATGGTAAACTCATGACCCCACTGAAAACAAGATATTGCATCTAATCTGGGACAGACTCAGTAAATACAGTGCAAAAATGAGCAAATGAACATCCCTGTGACAATGACATGTAGCATTTCCCCTGCCCTATCCAGGATACTAAATATAGGATAAGAAATATTCAGTGCTCCCAGATCCAAATAATCATTATTCTGTAAGAAGCCCTCATTTCCCTATGTTTTCCCCATAAAGGCAGACATCCTATATAAATCCCTGTAAATTTTTTATAAGCCACTAGTTCTTTATTTATGACTTTGTTCTTTATTTATATCAGCAGTCTTTTATTGGGAAAAGAGCTCTGATTTGCTGGTCAGTATCAATATTATATGTCATGATGGCCTTGGAATAATTTGGATTTATATGCTATGCATAAGGCAAAATGGAGGACTGTATGAAAAACAAAATCAAGCTCATTATTTCATGAAATATGCTCAAAATTAGTAATCTCAACTCAGACAATCTTTCAAAAGATACTAGTAATGTCTGTAAACAAACTTATTGCAAGTAGAGACATATATATATATATATATATATATATATATATACACACACACACAAATGCTATTTTTGCATCTTGTAGTTGTTAGTTTTCAGATACATTCTCATAGACTTTTTTCTGTCCACCTGATGGAATCTTGAATGAGTTAAGTAAATGTTATTTTTTCATCAATGCCCTGATCCAGCAACTCAGTAAATGCACATTCAGTATATCATATTATAAAATGACAAAAAACAGTCTTCTGTTTGCAGTTGTTTGATCAGGAATTTTATAAATGGTGTAAGTTCTTTATGTTACATCTACGTTAGTCCAATAAATGGTATCAAATCATTTGCTTCTGTATCATTCAAGGTTTCTCAACAGTTAATTCATTAGATGAGGTCTCCCTTGCCTAAAGTTTGACTGTTTCTCTACCCCTCCCACAAACACGCACGGACACACAGACACACAGACACACACACACACACACACACACACACACACACACACACACACAACATACTATAAAAGATCTCAGTGGTGCTTATCTTTTATGTTTGGGAAGCAGACCAGAGCTCTTTTCTGTTAAAAATAAATGTATGTATTTAGTATGGGTAGTTCACTGAAGACCTGGCATTTTATCAGATAGGTCTTGAGAGGTTAAAAACAGTGTAAATCTTTACAGAATTTGCTGGGAAAGGGTAACATTTATGAAGTATGAATCTTTCTTGAACAATATGCATCCCCATCTGAATTAGTAGCAACAAATGTTTAAATTCTAATCATTTAAATGTGCAAGCTGTTGCATTTTGAAGGGGTAAATAAATCTCCAGTTTAATAGGCAGCCAATATTTAACAAGCTGTTTCAATTTCCTAATGGTCTTCAGGTAAGCAGCTTGGAATTATGTCTCCAACATTCTAAACAAGTTCAAGTTCAAGTTTATTGCAGGAAAGACTCCGTTGAGCAAGCTCATTCACAAGGAGGTCCTAAGGCACATACACATACAGTTTGCAATTACATAGACAGGAGATATAAAATGTAAAAAACAGAAAAAAGGGATTAATTTATTTTAGTTGTCATAGTGATTTGTAGATGTAGAAAAATACATTGAAATGTCTAGAAAATTAGTTCTACAAAACTTCATTTACAAGCTACAGATAGCAAAATGGCTGAAGGCTCTACCCACAGCCATAAAAAGACAATGTGCCCCTGGTGACCCTACCCTTGATAGATGTGCCTTTTAGGAGAATTGCAATGGATGTGATTGGCCCCATAGACAAAAATAAAAAGGGAAATTGATTAATTTTGGCAGTATGTGACTATTCTACTTGATACCCAGAGGCAGTTCCAATGCGTACTGTCACAGCCCCAAAAGTGGCAGCAGAGCTTGCAAAAATTTTCAGCAGGGAGGACATATATAAACAGATTATTACTGATCAGGGTAGTAATTTTGGTGCTGCATTACTGAAGGATCTGTACGACTAAAAGGCATCATGCCAGAAGTACCTCCCCTCATCACCCTCAGACAGATGGTCTTGTTAAGCATTTTAATCAAACCCTGAAACGCATGTTAAAAAGATTTATAAAAGGGGAAGGGAAAGACTGGGACCGATACTTACCTTATTTGCTTTTTGTTTACAGAGAAGTGCCACAGGCATCAATAGAGTTTTTACCATTAGAAATGCTGTATGGTAGACAACCTAGAGGGCCACTAGATGTAATAAAAGAAACAGGGGAAGATAACCTCCATCAGAAGCAATCTATTACATCTTACATGTGTGCCCTGAGAAAGAGGCTTGCAAAAATATTTTGAAATCACCCATAGTAATCAAGAAGAGGTCCCAAACCAGCAGAAGGTGTATTATGACAATGGGGAAAAAGAAAAAAGGTTTTCAGCCAGGTGAAATGGTCTTGCTACTGTTACCCACTATCGAAAATAAACTGTAAATGAAGTGGCAAGGGCCTTATAAAGTGCTTACACATATTGGCACAGTTAACTATGAGACTGAGACCCCTGATAGGAAAAATCCTACTAAGATATACCATGCTAACCTCTTCAAGAAATTGGTTGAAAAAACACCAAAAGCTGTTTTGCTAGTTTTATCAGAAACTGATAAAAAATATATTGATGTAGCTTATGATAGGCTGGGACAAACTTTTACTGCTGATACTGTAAAGGTGAATGTTTCCTTAAGCTCCATACAAACTGCAGAAATGTGTAACTTGCTAAAGACATTTAACAGTACTTTTACCACAGTACCAGGCTGAGCAAAAGGGATCGAGCACATAATAGTGACAAGGAATGCTCACTTTTTTAGACAAAAGACATACAGATTACAAGAGTGGTTAAGAGCTGACCTGGTTAAGGAAATACAAAAAAAATGAAAGAATTGAGTATCACAGAAGAGTTGAGAAGTGCTTGGTCATCACTATTGGTGACTGTAAACAAAAAAGAAGGGGCCGTAAGAATCTACCTTGATTTTAGAAACTTAATCAAGTGTCAAAATTTGACAGTTATCCTATGCCCAGAATAGATGATTTGGTGGGCAGACTGAGAAGTGTTAAGTATATCAGTACCCTCAATTTCACCAAAGGTTACTGGCAAATCCTCCTAGCTAAAGAATCCAGAGACAAAACTGCATTTGCCACTCTTAAAGGATTCTATCAGTTCACCACCATGCCCTTTGGTTTACATCGTGCACCCGCTACATTCTAGCATAACATAGATGTAAATTTATCCCCATACAATGGTTATTGTGCTGTGTACCTGGATGATGTTGTGGTGTATAGTCTTGACTGGAAAAGCCACCTGGAACACCTACAAGTAGTTATCCAATTAATCAAAAAGGCAGGCCTGACAATTAATCCTACCAAGTGTACATTGGGCATGCAGGATGCCAGATATTTTTATTAATGTTTTTTTTTTTAATTTAGATTTTTGGTCCTCGTCGCCTCCCACTGACTGGCAATGGGGACACATATGTATTTATAGATTTTCTTCCCTTACTCCCAGATGCCCCAGAACATATCTGTATGAGCATGTGGAGGCATGCTTCTCACCTCGTGGTGCTAGCTTAGCCTCTTCCACCTTCTGATACTTTTTGCATTCCCCTCTCTGTCTATGCTACCCACTGGACTTCCACCCAGTGGGATTGGAACTACAGGGGGGTTCCAACTCTTCCTCACCACCCTCTGGAGAGGAGAGCTGCCTGGCGGCATGCTCAATCCTCTGCCCTCCCATGTTGGCACCCCAATGACCCTAGGTCATTCCCGAACCCAATGAGCTATGTTTTGGGAAATGGAAAAGTCAAGCCAGAGGTTTCTAAGATAGAAGCCATAGCTAACAGCACTGTCCCTAAATCCAAGAAACATGTCAGGTAATTTTTAGGGCTGGCTGGTTATTATCAGTGATTTGTTCCCAGCTTTGCCAAATTAGCTAGTCCCCTCACTGAACTCACAAAGAAACTGTTCCAAAATAATGTGAAATGGACTCCAGAGGGTGACGAGGCTTTTCAGGCCATTAAGGCTGCATTATGTTCAGTCCCTGTTTTAGGAAGCCCAGACTTTGAGAAACAATTTCTGTTACAGACGGATACATCAGAGGTAGGCCTAGGTGCTGTGTTGAGTCAGCATATAGATGGGAAAAAACATCCTATTCTACACATAAGTAGGAAATTGCACAAAAGAGAGAGAACAGGTACTCCACCATTGAAATGGAATTCCCTGTGGCAAAGTGGGCCATGGAGTCCCTTATGTTTTACGTACTAGGAGCTGACTTTGTACTTATTTTTTTGAATATTTATGCTCCTTGCTTCACAGCCCTCACACTCTAGGGGAGTCCCAGCCCCTTCACCCCAATGTCTACCAGCCAGCATCAGCTATACCCTCAGGGTTCCCCCCCAGTGCGTTAGGTGGTAGGCCCACCCACCAAGAAGGGATCCAGTGTGCTAGCACCATGGCTAGTCAGGGGTAGGACCTGTAAACTCCCCCTTCATCTGATGTGAGCATATATTTCTCTGTTTTCCTTCCCCCTTCAGGAGCAGAGTGTGCAATGATGCCAATGATGGCACCATGTACAGTCCCAAGTGTGCACACTGTCAAGCATCTGCCACGCTCCTGACCCATGTTTCTGCAGCTTTGTTATGCCTGCCCCCAGCAGCTGCTAGGGGCCAGGTGTGCACCGACTGCTGGTTGCTCCCTCCTCTGAGAAGGAGAGCTATCCATAGGACACTCAATCCTTCTCCTCCCCTGCCAACCCCTGGCGGCCCCTGCTCGGTCCCGAACATGAGTCATCGGTGTGGTGTGAGGTATGGTGCCCAGCACCTCAACCTTCAGTGTCACTTGGCTGGTGACTTTGTACTTGTAACAGATCACAATGCTCTCTGTTAGCTTATCCAAAAGAAGGATAACAATTCCAGAATCACACGGTGGTATCTAGCACTGCAGCCATTTAAATTGAAAGCGATGCACAACTCTGGGAAAGAGAATAGCAATGCTGATTTTCTGTCTAGAAATGGATCTGGAATTGAGAATTCTGAAGGCTAAAAAAGCAAATGTGTGAGTTTAAGCTTCGCTATTTGCTGTACTGTTGTTATGGAAAAAAGGATACTGCATATGCACAGCACTGTAAAGGTTATATGCCTATGTTAGATGAGAATTACTAGAAAGTTTTGGAAACCTGTTTTTGTAAACCAGGTTCTCTCTTAAGGAGGAGGGTATGTGATAGGGTTGAATATGACCCTGTCCCACATGTTATGGAGAAAGAGTTTAAATGCCAGGATATGTTCTATTCTCTCCTCTCCTTTTCTGTCTCTTCTCTGTCTGGTTGCACAACCAAATTTTCTCATGAGACCTAGGACTTGATCACCCTGATGTTCTTGCAATTATCTGCCTCTTGCTATCTCTGTACCCTCACTTGCTGTTCTACCCCCCCTTGCATATCTGCAGGTATAAAAATATATGTGAATTTATAAGTGGAAATGTCACTGATACTGGGATCCCTTTGTTTAGAACTGTGTATAGTTATAATATCGAAATGATTTCAAAAAGATATTTGGAACTCAAGAGGTTAACCTTGAAATGCAGTTTTTAAGCCTTTTGCAGAGATGTAAACACGAGGGTAGTTCTGGGTCACAATGTTCTGTTTGCTGCTCCTGCTGAAACTGACAAGAACATTGTGTGAGAAGCATGTTGTTTACTTAATTAGCTCCTGCGAAGACTTATAAAAAAGAGCTGCTATGTTTCACAAAAGACAGAGACAGACTAAGAAAAATGTCTCTGCTTTCTACGTTTGTACTGCCATTGTAAACAGTTATGTTAAACATTTTTTTATTTTACTGTTATTAATAAAACTTTTGTTGTGAATTTTACAACTGCTCCTTGTTTTCCTAAGCTTCCTGACCTATGCTTTGATAACATTCCACAGGAAGTCGGTGTCAAGGATGCACCAAGCATATACCTGTTGTGCGATGCCTGCTGATGTCATCCCACCCAGTAGCTACTCCAACTGCACTATCACCTGCAGTCACCCATGATCCCCCGATGACATGCTGGGTGCATGAAACCTGTCGGGTACTTTGTTGTGCTTCTTGCCACATGTGAAGCTTTATCTTCAGCATTTGCATCTACCATTAAACGTATGCTTTTTTACGCCTATCTCAGAGTGCCGAGTTTTGCCTTTTGAGTCACCCATGTGGCAGTAATACAGTGGAGCTGGCTGCCTCCTTCCTGGAGGAGGAAATAATCCTATGAGATGCTTAATACTCCTCTCTCCAGCTAGCTGCCTGTGGCCTGATCTTGTTCCTAAACTCAGGCTGTTGACATCCAAAGCAGTAGCACTACTACTGAAATGATGGACCAGCTAATTAAGCATTTCTAAGGTATTCATTCCCCACTGACACATAGACTATGTCAAACAGAAAAACAGAATGTGTCAGTAGAAAAGGACCACTATGCCCATCTAGTCTGTCCTATCTTCCCTGCCTATTGCTACACCCTGGACCCTGTTTGGTCACAGGTGTCCTTCACTCCTCCATTTTCTCTACCTATTATGTGTCCATGTGCCTATGCACACATGCCCAAAGCTCCCCACTGTCTTTGCCCCCACCACCTCTTCTGGAAGGCTGTTCCAGGTATCCACCACCCTTTCCATGAAGAAGTACTTCCTCACATCCCTCTTAAGCTTCTCCCCCTCAAGCATCATAGCATGCCCAGAAATAGTTGTGTATATGTATGATAGAGTAGCAAAAGGTATGTGCATACACAACCTTCTAGTTGTACTTGCTGACTACACGTGGTGCCAGGGCCAGGAATCAGTGTGGCATGGAAGAAGACTTGGATATTGAGGGCTGTGGACATGGCTTACTTAGACTTTAGTAAGGCATTTGACACAGTCCCACACAAAAGATTAATAAACAAATTAGCCATACTCAGAGTTGGTCCCAGGGTGGTAGCCTGGGTAACATATTGGCTGGACAACAGGATGCAGAGGGTAATACTAAACAGATTCCACTACGAAGAAAGAGGGGTTACTAACAGGTACCGCTGGGTTCAGTACTGGGGCTGGTCCTCTTTAATGTCTTTATAAGTGACATTGCAGAGAAACTGGAAGGAAATGTATGCCTCTTTGAAGATGACACAAAGATCTGCAGGAGGGTTGATACACAATGGGGGTGGAAAGGATGAGAAGGGATTTGGCAAGGATAGAGGAATGGTCAAAAGTATGGCATCTTAGAGTCAATGCAAAGAAGAGCAAAGTAATGCACCTGGGAAACAAAACCCAGGGGAAGAGTACACAATGGGGGGGAGGGGTACTAACAACAACAAAAATGGAAAGAGACCCTGGGAGTAGTCATATCAGATGACCTAAAGGTAGGCAGGCAATGTGAGAAGGCAGAAAGGAGGGCTGGAGGATACCAGGATGCATAGATATATGTATCACCAATAGAAAACAGGAACTTGTCATCCCTTTGTACAGACAGTTGCTGAGACCCCATCTGGAGTACTGTGTGCAGTTCTGGAGACCCCGTCTCCACAAGGACATAGATAGGATGGAGGCAGTCCAGAGGAGGGCAACTAAAATGGTGTAGAGTCTGCACCAGAAACCATATGAAGAGAGACTAAGGAAGCTTAATATGTATACCCTTGAGGAAAAGAGGGAGAAGGGGACATGATAGAAACTTTCAAGTACCTCAAGGGAATCAATAAAGTCCAAAAGGGTAGAATCTTCCAGAAAAAGAGGTGTGCAAGAACAAGGGGGCACAATTTGAAGATAGATGGGGGACAGCTCAGGGGCAATGTGAGGGAGTCTTTTTCCACAGAGAGGGTGGTGGATGCATGGAACAGCCTCCCTGAGGAAGTCATGGGGTCAAAAACAGTGGGAAAATTCAAGATTGCATGGGACAGACATAAGGCAATTATAGTGGGGGATAGGAGGAAGTAGGCTGTTGGTTAACTAGGATCTGCAGCTTATTCAATACTGTAGGTAGGGAAATGGGCAGACTGGGTGGGCCAAGCAGTCCTTATCTTCCATCAAAGTCTATGTTTCTGTGTTTATGTGATGTTCCTGAGATGATCAAGGACATTAGAAAGCTTTTCAATATTGAATGCTGCCACCTCTCTTACATAGTGAAAGAAGGCTTGGCCTGTTACTCATGTACATCAGTGAGGCTTATCTAGCAGAGCCACTGACTAACAGAAATAGTTATACAATCAAAATTTGGCAAGACATAGAGGATTGTGTATGATTGCTCATACATAATAAGGATATTTTTCACTCAAGAGGTTTCTGTGCTTTAACCGGAGACCTCAGGGGCGCCTTCGAGAGGTCCGATACCACAGAAACCTTGAGAGAAAAAAAATATCTGAGAAGTGAGTGATCATACAACTTTTATAGTGCATGGTCACTCATACATTTAAATGTTGTCCTTACCTTTGTGGTTTTTATCCTCCCTGAGCTTACACCATCAAGTGGCTCGCTTCACCTAGAATCATACAGGTTGGAAGAACGCGATCCACGACCACGTAATGGCAGTTATGCTGTACTAGCTACATAGCTAATGCAGCATAACAAACTAGCTGATGTAGCTAGTGCAGCATAACAACGATTTTGAAGGGATGGATTTCCATCCATAACAACATTCCACCATACACTATAAGTAAGTTGTGAGGCTTGTAGTCCTCTGGTCATTGTGGACAGCCAAACAGCTGTTACTACTAGTATGTTATCACCCGTTCATTCATTGTGAATGACCCAGTGATCAAGCGAGGCTGGCTGCTACTGTGCAGGATGTATTTCTATTTTACAGGTACTTTCAAATAAAGCCTGTGTTCTTCAGCTTTGTCATTTGGGTAATGAGGGGAGAACAGTAGTTGGGGTGTCAGTGGGTGTGTGGAATGGGTGGTGTGTTATATTTATTTGAAGGGGACTGGGGTGGGGGTAATTACAATTGTCATGTCATACAACTAGTGGCTGTGGTGGTTATACTAATATAATAGAAACTTTGCTGGAACATTCAGGGACAGTGGAACTGAGCGCTACTGTACAAGGGTGTGGGTGGGAGGGGCATGATAATTGTAGAATGGGAGTGTTGTGTAGAAAGTATGTAGGTGGGGGAGCTTTCTTAACTCATTGCCTCCACAGGAGCTCTCTGAAGTTGCACCACTTGTCTCCTGTATACTGTTAACAGTAAATCCTGGGGCTTTCTAAGCAAAATCAAGCTATAGTCAGCATGCCACAAACAAATCCTAATAGCTCAAGAACCGTAAATGCTAGACATAAAGCATGAGTGGCAAAGTTATTCAGCACAAAATTACCTTTCCAATGGTTGTATGCAAATAATAATATGTAATTTTGTTTTTTTTCTATGCTGGTTGAAACAGCAAAAAAAAATATTTTTTCACCAAAACAGGCAACATAAGCCATACACACCATACCATAAACAAATGTGAAGAACTCCTAAAGTATTCATGATATACCCAAAATATCAGTGGCAAAGTTGTTCAGCACAAAATTACCTTTCCAATGGTGGTATGCAAATAATAATATGTAATTTTGTTTTTTTTCTTATGCTGGTTGAAACAGCAAAAAAAAAAATTTTTTTTCACTAAAACAGGCAACACAAGCCATACACACCATACCATAAACAAATGCAAATAACTCCTAAAGTATACATGATATACACAAAATATCAGTGACAAAGTTGTTCAGCATAAAATTACCTTTCCAATGGTGCTATGCAGTCAAATATATATTATATTCTGTTACACTATATATTAAAATATATGAGTGACTTCTCCAGATGTTGCAAGGGCACACTAGGAGTCAGTAGCCGGCTTCTGCAGACGTCCTCAGAACACACCAGTGCATTTTACTGATGACTACAAGCATCTGCTAGGAGACAGTGAGTTAAAAGAAGGTTTCATCAAAACAAAAAAAAAACTACACATAGTTGCATTGCCTGTCAAGAAATACACAAAGTGCCACCTTGTCCAGCGAAGTGCCGATATACTCAGTCTTCACCTGATGAAGTGGGCACTTTGCTAGATAAAGAACTACTGTAGGCAAAGAACTACATGAAGTGACACTTCATGCTACACAAAGTTGTGCCACTTTGCTTAGTTATATGAGTACTGTAGTGATATTTAAACACTTTGAACAGACATAGTGAACAGGTAGGTAACATACTGTAGTTGCCCTACACAACTACCAATATGCTCACAATGTGACATTGTGCACATCTGGTGACCTCCCAGTGCTACAGTCCAGACACCTGAAGGAATAACTAGCAACAAGTGCAAACATGAAGTTTGAAGTTGTGTACCAACTGGCCTCTGTTAGGTACTTACAGTGTGTTGCACAAATTAGATAGTGTTTAAGCACTACACCTATGATTGGTGAATGCCAATATAGCAAGTCTGCACACTCACATTTATGTATGTGCTTTGCTGTACACTGATGGCCTCCATAACCATGTGTTGGTGTTTACAAAGGTATACATTCATTTGTGCTCTGTTAATACATGGTTTTGAAAAGCCTTAAGCTGCACTGTAGCAAACAGCCAGACTGCTCAGTCAGATGGCTTTGAATATAGAACTATGAAGGAGGGAGGGTCACTGGAGACCATTTAGGGTCTGCAGAGACTGACTAGGCAGAGACCATCTGCAGATTGGGTGAGCCAAGCAGTCTTTTTCAGCCAACAAATTCTATGTTTTTATGTTTCATGATGACTATGCTTTTCATTAGCATGTGAACAAGCCCAGACTTTGTTGCATGGAGCAAAATACTTACTACCATGTAAATGTCGACTTCCATCATAGCAACTGAATTGCTAATTACAGACATAAGGAGCAAAGAATAGTTTGTGCTGTGCAAATGGTTCCAATATGCTTTAACCAGTTTCTCACCAAACCCATATACCTGTTCCACCCATTTGAAGCTCACCATTTTCAAAATGACTACCTCATTGGGCAGTGTATTCCACTTGTCTACTGCCAATTTTATAAAACAAAAATGTTCCCTGATATCCTTTTTGACCTCCTCACCTTCCTCATTTTGCCCTTGATGTTGTTCTTGTTACTTTAGTTAATAAGTTGGCAATTGTACAGTTTATTTATTCTCTGCACACATTTGTATATCTCAGTTATACTTGCCTTTTCCTTCTGGTCCCCCATGTACCTATCCTGACTATCCAGTCTCTTTACATATGACCTACCATGCTGCCCTTGAGCCAGCATGGTTATTTGCAGAGAGACTGTGCTACCCTTGAGTTATTTTTGTTATACATCTCTAAATAGATTCTACCCTGTCCTTGCCTGTTTGAAGTGTGTGCTCCAGAAATGCATACTGTACTCCAGATGTTGCCTCCCCAGGGATCTGCATGAGGACTGCACCACGTCCTTTTTTCTGTTATCAAAGCCCATGCCTATGCATATCAGCATCCTATTTCCTTTCCCCACTGCTTTATTCAACTGTGCAATTAAATGCAGTCTATAAGGAGAGCCTCCCTCCACTGTAAACAAATAGTGCATTAAATGCTGGGACCCACATCAGAACTAGGGGTTAAGCTTCATTCCCATAATTATAGTGGGGTATGGAGGAGGAATATGTACTTAGAGTGCCCACAAGCACATTGCTAGGTGAAGGTGACTTGGTGCAACACTACGGTATGAGCATCAGTACCTCTCCTTATTGGGGGTGGGGAGCAACAATATACCCTTATTGGGTTAAAGATTTTGACCCTGACAAAACATTCAGAGAGTGTCACTGCATCCATTAACCACCTTATAGACAACCTGCCCTCTCCCTCACTGCTGGTTTATGGACCCACACAGGCCAAGTAGGTTACTGCTGGTAACTTGAGAGCAGAGGAGTGACAGGCTGGTGAATCAGGGGTCATGTAGCTCACTGACTGGGAGAGGCATGGATGTAGCTGAGGTAGGTCCTGATCAGAAAGACAGGAACAGAAATATGTAACTAAAGAGCAAGAATGAGAATAAATATTGACAAATAAGAAAATAATGGGACTATGAGAGGGAAACAGGAAATTGGAGTTGAGGATATCAATGGAACAGCCTCCTGTCCTTCTTCTATTACATTTTCCGTTGTTCTTATATATTAGTGTTATAATGATGGCAAGAAAAGTACCATTTCCCTTTTTTTGTTCTGGAGATAGCTATGCACATTTTATAAAACAACAGCATATGTAACAGAGAGAGCAATAAAGAATAGCTTTATACGCTTACTGAATCCTATAGAATATGTGAAGTAGACTGCATAGGAAGTCCTCCCATACAGTGTCAAAGGAAAATTCAAAAATCTAAATGTGAATGATATTTAACATCAATTATAAAAAGGGTCTCAGAAATGCTGCAATCTGATTGGCTGTTAGGATTCCAACAGCCTTACATTAATCCATGTTATACTGGCATGTACAGCCTGATCACCATGGCACATGAATTATTTCTGTCAGCATTCCATCCTCTAGCCCTGCTGAATGTGTGGAATGATGCATTCTGATTTTGAACTAGCATTCTTAAACTGCTGGTGGAAGAACTATTTTATTAAAAAATCTCCCTCCAAATGAGGAAAACATTGAAAAAGTATACCTTAAACTCTTTTCTTTTGGTGTGTTTTTTATAATAGCAATAAGGCACTCCCAGGAGTTAGATTAACAATCAGTTAATCACCCCCTAGGAGCAATATGGCACTCAGCTGCGCCTCGTGCCGTATTACACCCCTACTGGATGATTAACAGACTGTTAATCTAACCCCTGGTCATGCCTTATTGCTTAATAAATCCCAGCCAGAGTAAGTTAGATGCAATTGAAGTGTTGGGGGGGGGGGACATCTGTGTTAACACTCATAATTTATATCATGTATTGCAAGGGACTAAACACTTTCATACTATTAACATTTTTGAAAGGCCAGATGCTTCCGCATTCAGTGAACTCATCTGCTGCCCAACTTTTTTCATACACAACTTCTCTTTGAAGATAAACTTGTACCCTTAATTGAAAAATCAGTGACGTGAAGCATTTTGTTTACTTACCTTTTCAGTTTAGACATAATATTTGCTGTTAAGAACACAGTATCTTGAGGATTAAGCACAAGAGCAGGATGATATTGTCATTGCTGATCCTTGCACAAAACACAATATTACTTAGCATTTCAAGGACATTATACAAATGATTTACCCATAAATATACCCCTGTGTTGCCATAGCTACAGTTTTAATATTAGTTCGTGTTTGATGGAATTCTTTGCTACTGTAAAATAAGCAGGGTGCCCCAAATGATATCAAAAATACCAGCTTGCTATTATTCTAATTATTTTTTAATTAGTGTTTGAGGCTGCAACCACAATCTACCGTATCTTCCACACACTAAAGTAACTTATTTACTTTGACTAACATTGTGGCAGGTACCATAGTAAACAGCAACATATCCTTGCTTATTAGAACTGGAAGTAGTTAATGTGTTTCTAAATGTTAGCAGTACATTTTTTTCATTCCTGAAAGGTGCCAGATTGATGGTGTCTGTTTAGCCACTTGCCAGGTCCTGTATGAGAAGCTGGCACAAGTCTACCTATACTATCCTCTGGTATTATTTAACTGTGTCATAGACCACCTGTAGTGATTGATATTATAGTCCAGACTACATGCCTATTCAACAACTGCTTTCTGATTTAAAACTGCAGGGAAGAGTGCCATTTAATTCCAATATTAATATAGGAATTTTGCCATGTGGGCATTTATACTCTAACAACATGACTGAGACCACTCTCAGTGGACACCATGGCAATGCGGCCATATAGCGCACACCTGCAGACCACCCTTTTGTGGACACCAACAGATGCCAGCACACAAATGCAGCACTGTGGGCTTGGAGGGTACTAAGGGGAGGGTGTACAAGTGGCCAGACTGCACCACAGACTGGGTGTGGCCCCAAGGCTGGGACAAGCCACGCAGTGCACATGGGCCAGTGTTGGGAATACCTCAACACCAGTGTGTCTGTCTGATCGTCTGTGCCCCCCCAGCCACATACCGCACATCAGTACAGACACCACAGCACACACAGATAGCCATGTATATGTCACTGTGAGCATCCCATGCCAGTGGTGCAGCATCTGTGGGTTGCACAACAGCATAACAGTAATGTCCACTGTCAGTGAACACCTGCAAGTTAGGCCTGTCACTGTGTGCAGTGCAGTGGTCATCACTACCCTACACATAGTCTACACTACTGGCCCCCTTGCTCCTGTAGTGTCTTCTGTGCACTGTAGCATGAGCTACAGTTTGGCAGTTGCATGCAGCACTACCACCTGTGCCTGTGCTGTGTAGTCCCCTGGTGGACAATATGCTATGCTGTACTGTACAAATGTAGCCTGCAGCTACCACCATGTACTCTCAGACTGACCTACAGGTGGAGCTGTCGGCACACCCAGCCAGTCCCTGTACATCCAGACTGACCTACAGGTGGAGCTGTGGGACCCTGCAATAGTGCTGAGCAAACTGCATGCAAATCAGATCATAATGACATGACTACCCACAGACTACCTAAGTAAGCTCAATTGTATGTCACTTTTGAATATAGCAAAGTTTTTTCCTGGGCAAATGTGATAGCACCAGGCAAACAGCTGAGCCCCATACTATACCTGAGCAAATGTGTTTGCACCATGCAAACGTTTTGGAAATATTGTACATTTTTGCACAATGTAATTTCACATGCACTGCTGCTTGCAGCTTTGCTGACTCTATGCCTTTGCTAGCTCACACATTGGACACATAGTTCACCTCTACTTTCCTTCACATCACTGTGAACTTGGATGATGTTGTGGTGTGAACTTCCTGGTTGCTGTATTCAGAGCTGTCTTATTCCTGGGCTATTTTTGCACTGCACTCTCAGCCCAGTTTGCACGGCTTCCTTAGCATGCTATATTCAGCAGGTTTATCACTGGGATTATCCTTTTGAATATAGCCAGCTATTGGGTCTGGGTTAATTTAGCATGCCGGGCAGTGCAAATTTAGCCTTGGGACAATGCTTTGAATATCTGGCCCCATATCTATCATACTCTTTAGAAGCACATTCATGTAGTGTGGTTTAGTGTAAAGGTTTAACACAATGTTTAAAAATCAGCATGTGAGAACCAGACCTAAAGTCCAGAGCTATGAGATTCCATATTTTAGCAACAAAGAAATCAAAACTATCTTTTTCCAATTATGAACACATAAGGGCAAATTGGAGACTATGAAATGCATCATTCCTTGGCTGAGTGAGTGCTGTCAGTGACAGTTAACACATTCTGTAGTGACGCTGGTTTTCATTAATTAAAAATTCATTAAGTTACAGTTTTTTCAATAATTCTGTGGACCATTTTCATAGGAACTGTTGTGTGATCTTTCCAGTCATTGTACAGTCTAGAGTTTCAAAGTGCAGGCTGCATAAAATTGCTGTTTCTGTGGTAGCACACCGATTAAGCTGCCAAACTCACCATTTATATTGTTAACAAAACTAGTCAAATGTAAACAGTTTATTTCAAAAGATAAATATAGCTGTCATATGACCCCCTTTTTATGTTGATTGCGCGCATGTACAAGAAACATATTGCGGCAGCTTTCTCCAGAAGCAGGTTGTGGCCAATGCCCCCACAGCCTTTAAAGGCTTGGCCCACTTCCCCTAATGCCATGGCAAGCTGCTGCTGACACTAGTTCAGCCAGCATGCCACAACTTTCTAACATTTTAGCTGCTGCAATCAGGGGCCACCTCGTTATTGCAGCGTCATCCCTGCAATGAGGAAGTGACCCCTCATTGCAGGGCTGTTGCTGACTGGGAGCCCCGTCCCCGTCAGCATGTCTCTCCCCCCCAATTTGTTGTGTGCCGAGGGGGTGCCCAGTCCCCCTCGGCTTATGTTCACCTCCCACTTCTGTCTTTGCCGATGGGGGTGCCCAATCCCCATCAGCATGATGTGGCCCCCCTTTTGTTGTGTGCCAATGGGGGTGCCTAATCCCCAATTGGCTGCAGCTGCCCCCAAAACAGTCCTGCTGGCATGCTGGGAGTCCACCCCAGCATGCCACATGCCCTCAAAAAACCGGTCCCAATATTTTTTTCTTCTGTAAAAAGTCCCTCGCTGTCTCCTGCCCCCACAACCTCACCCACCCATTGCTCACCCTGCCTCCCCCACCCCATACTTACCTCTGGACCTCTGCGCGATGATCTTCAGTGGACTAGGAACACGTCTGTACTCTTCAAAGCCGACCGCGAACTGAGGAAATGCCGGTAAGCTGTATAATGGAACAAATAGGGTGTTTTCAACTTTGATGCATATCTCGGGCATTTTTTGGAATTTTGGCAATAAATTTTCAACATGGTGTTTTTGGGACCCCTCCTCATGAATTCTGACACTGTCATGGCATTAATCGGTCCCAGAAGGTGATTTCGCAGTCACTGCGTGGAATCACCTTTCGGGACTGAGTAATGAAATGACAGTGCCAGTGTTCATGAGGTGGGCTCTCAAAAAGCCTATTTTGCAAATTTGGTGGGAAAAATCCAGAAAATGTCTGTTTTACGAGTGTGCATTATGCAGTTGCTATGCACGCTTGTAACTTCATGAATCTGCAATATTTTCAAGCCATATTTTCAACATTGGCATTTTTTCACACCTCCTTGTGAACAGTACAGCTGTTATTTTTCACATCCTGGCTGAAACGTGTTTTCGCACTTCCAGCGCAGAATAACTGTGGGAATTGTGTTCGGATATTACGAAAATGATAGTGAAACTGTTCCATGTTCGCCCGTTTGCGTGAAAATTCCAATATATCCGTGCTTGATTGTTTAGAGCGTGCTATAGTTTGTATGCATGGTCATGAATTTATAATATTACCCCGATTTCAATATGCTATTGTTCTGTACCTCTTATGAACAGTATAGCTGTCATTTTTCACATCATGGCTGAAATGTGTTTTTGCACTTCCGGCGCAGAATAGTGCGGTCGCTGGGAGAAATCAGTGTTTGGGACAGATTACGAAAATGACAGTGACAATGGTCATGAGCAGAGGTCCTAAAATGCCGATGTTGAAATTTGGTGCCTCATACTCCATAAAATGACTGTTTTCATAGCGTGCATTGTGCTTTGTACGACGTCTATGGGTTCGCAAATTTATAATATTTTCACCCAGATTTTCAATATTGCTATTGTTTTGGTACCTCCTTATGAACAGTACAGCTGTCATTTTTCACATCCTGGCCGAAATGTGTTTTGCACTTCCAGCGCAGAATAACGTGGTCGCTGTGGGAAATCCATGTACGGGACACATTATGAAAATGACAGTGACACTGTTCATTAGCAGAGGCCCTAAAAATTTGGTGATGAAAGTCCATAAAATGAGAGTGCTATGAGCGTGCGTTACGCAGTTTCCATACGCTCGTACTTTGTAATATTTTCACTCCAGATTTTCAGCACAGCCATTTTACACACCTTCTTATGAACAGTGCAACTGTCATTTTCACATCCTGGCTGAAATGTGTTTTGTTCTTCCGGCAAAATTTTTTTTTTTTTTTTTTTTATTTTAGTTTTGTTGACCGGTAAGTGCACTAGACAAATCCTGCCTATTTACAGGCATGACCGGGGGATACAGATGAATGCCAACCAACCTTGAACCAGATTAATCTGTTGGTGGTATTATTAGTGAATGAGGGAAATTTGGCCAGGACACTGGGGAAATTCCCCTACTACATTGCTGGTGGTAGGGGGACCTGCTGACTGTTCAACATTCTGGCAGTCTGTGCTAGGCTTGTGATGGAGAGGGATGTCTTACCTGCAGTTGGCAGGGTGAGTTCTACTGTGCAGCCAGATACAGCTGAGTCTCGTATGGAGTACGGTTCTGAAGTGGTCTCTATGGAGCTTCCAGGAGATATGCGAGGTGTGCTCCGCGCAGCGGAAGATTCGGTGGTTGCAGTTTCACCAGAGCTAACGATTGTGGAGGTTTCCTTGCCTGTTTTGCCCGGTATTGCTGCTCGCTCCATTCTGGCACAGGTGGATGGGATGCATACAGATCAGCCGCTCGAGACTGCGGCAGGTTCGACTACCTCTGAGGACCAAGTGCTGCCTTCTGCATCAGAGGATGTATGTGCTGCAACGTGGAAGTTACCTCTGTCAGCGGGCTTGTTTCCTTAGAGAGATTGGAGTAAGGAATCGGCTCTGCTGGACGCTGGATGGATGTGTCAGGATGGGCATTGGATACCGGATTCTGACTGGATTTCTTTTTCGTCACAGGAGACACCTGCTTGGGGGATCTCAGTGGTTGTACAGCCCTCGGATCCGCAGACTGTGACTCCTAGTGCTTCTATTGGTGAGCCTTTACAAACTTCTTCTCCTGGCATAGGTATGGAGACTGATTCTGAAATGCCGGAATGTTCGCCCCCCTTCCTCTACTAGACGGGAATGGTTTTATACTGGCCCCCACTTTTCAGACCTCTTTAAGAACAATCACTTAGACCAGACTCCCAGATGGAACGCTGTCCGCCTCTGGTATGGGGGAGTCTTCAGGAGCATCCTGACCATTTCTTTGTAGCCCACTGGCTGCTTAAAAACTCCATAAATTTTCAAGCCTCAGAGATATATGCCCTTATCAATATTCGGGGTGAAGAAACTTTTGATATTAGTTTCAAATCCTTTGTGGGCCTAGATAAATTCTGGCAAAAATATGATTCATTGAACTCTACTCACTTATGGACTCCATTCTCGGCTATTCCAATTTCGAAGCCATTGTTTAAAACTGTGCATGTAATGTTTCGGAATGAGGAGGTAAATGTGGGGGGATATTATGTATTGGTGGGAGAGTAAATGCACTGTATTGGGGCCTCCTGAGCTAGTTATTGATGGGGAGGGTATTTGGACAGGAAGTTGGAAATTTAAGGTTAAACTGCACATTGTAGGGTATTTAGTCCAGCATGTTCTGAACAATTTTTGGGGGGGCAGGGATAGGGGAGTCTGTTTTAACCCAGGCCAACCCAAGGCGTGTTATAAGTGTGGTAGCCCTCATCATCTCAGTAGCACCTGTGATAAAATCAAATGCGCATTGTGTGGTGAAATCGGTCATGACAGTAGCACTTGCCGAAATGTTTTTCATTGCAATCTCTGTGACGCCCAGGGGCATGCATACCACCAGTGTCCATATGCTGGCCAGAATAATTCAGGGGGTCTTGATAAGGAGACCTTGATTTCGGACGCCTAGGATTGTTTTAGGCCTCCCACTGAGGAGACGGTCTCCTCTGACCCCAACCCATCTGGCCCAAGCCCTTCTGCCTCAATCCCTTCTGATGGAGTCATACCCTGCCCCACTGATGAGCCCTCTGATATTTTACATGTTTTGCAACCACCTGAGGGTTCGGGGCTCACAGCTCCTACCTCGCTCACTTCAGCCCCCCCAGCTCCTGAGTTTCAGATACCTCATCCGAGACGCGTGACTAGGTCTCATGCTAAAAAGTTAATTGTGCCAACTACCATTCCTACGCATAATACATTTCAGGTTCTGCAGGATCCAGGTGGGGATTCTGAATCTGACCTGTCGGTCAAATCTGGGGCCTTGTCTGGTATGGAGTGTGATGATGAAGGAGGTCCTGACCTATTGGAGTCCAAGAAGAAGTCAAGAAGGAAGCGTAAAAAGGACAAATCTTAGTCTAGCTCCCTGGCTTCTTTAACTGTTGTTTCTTTGAATTCTTGTAGTATTAAGAATTCCAGGAAGCATCTCGGACTTTTACATTATTGTAAGTCTCTTACTGCGGGCATTATCTTTCTGCAAGAGACACGTTTTTCTACTATCTCGGACGTTAATTACACTACAAAATTATGGCATTCTGGGCCTTCTTTCTGGTCCTATGGTCCTGATGCTGCAGATGGAGTGGGGATATTATTTTGTCATTCTACTCTACAGGTCATTGGTTTAGTTGATTTGGCCCCAGGGAGAGCTTTTCTTCTGGATTGCATTTACCAGGGTCTTTCCCTTCGTCTTATCAACATTTATGCTCCCCAGGTTAAATTAGCCAGAATTTCTCTGTTTAGTGAAATTCAGCATTACCTTTTAACCCCTCTACACATTATATGGGGGTGATTTTAATTGTAGCCTGGATTTAAGATTTAAAGATCAATTACAGTGTAAGGTGTATTGTGATTCCCATGCTCTGTTTAAACTGATTCTGACATCCTCTTTGACAGATGCTTATAGAGCGCTTCATTCAGGCCTGGGGTCTACTTACAAACGTGGCAGTTTTGCTACCAGGATTTATTTTGTTTTTGCCTCCCGATATTTATTGCCTTTGTCTTTTTTATTGACCCTTGTGAATTTTTGGATCATCTATTATTGACAATATGTTTTTTACGTTCTCATATTCCACCTTTTTTTCCTGCTTTACCTGCAAGATGGAAGATGAATCCGTTTTTTCTGACTAATGAGTGGTTTCAGTCATGTCTGTCCCAGGCATTGGATAGACAGCACTCTGTAGCAGGGATGTACGATTCCTGGGGTGATTGGTGGATGGATACTAAACTTAAGTTTAGACTGACTTCCATGACCTACAATCACAGCACTCATTCAGCAGATTATATTACTTATTTGGGAAATAGAGCACAGTTTTATAAATTAATGTCACTTCACTATAGTTCCGATGTTCGGATACAGGAACAACTTGCTGTGCTTTGAAATCGTATGAGAACTTTTCATTATGGGAAAGCTTGTAAAATTCATGAAGACTTGTCCTATGGACTAAAATCTTCACCCAGTTCGGACCCTTTTGCGGCCTGTATGCAAGCCCTGGACAAAAAACTTATGGATGGCCTTTATAATCAAAAGGGGGTTTTGTACACGACGGACATTGAAATGTTACATATTGTCTTTCTTACAGACTCAACATGGTTGGGCTTTTCAGCCCACCACTACTTGGGAAGCATTGTTTTCCTTCCAGCTGCCCACAATTTCATCCACTGATTCCCTTTTTTTAGATATGCCCATAACACTGGATGAGCTCAGATTGGAAATTACCCATTTGAAGTCTGGTATATCACCTGGTCCTGATGGCTTAATCAACGAATTGTACACATTTTTATTTTAGATGATATCAGTATTATCTTGACATCTGTTTATAATGAAATTCTTGAGTCTTCAAAACTGGATTTTCGGATGCCTTAACCATTTTTTTATTTAAAAAAGGGAATAAACACTTAGTTGAAAATTGGAGGCCGATTTGCTTATTAAATACGGATTACAAGATTTTTTCAGCTATTTTGTGCCATTGGCTCCAACGTATTGCTTCTTCCTTAATATATCCAGCCCAAATGTGCTCGATTCCGGGTAGACATAGCCACCAAAATTTGACCCTGCTGAGGAATGTTTGTGAGTTTGGCTAATTGGGGAAACTTTCAGGCTATTTACTTTCTTTGGACCATGCCCAAGCATTTGATAAGGTTGCACACGGGTTTTTATTTGAAGTTCTTCAGCGGTATGGGTTTTCGATAAACTTAGGGCTTGGGTGGCACTTTTGTATAGTGATGCCCAAAACTTTCCCCTTGTTAATAGGTTTTTGGGGGAGGGGATTGATTTTTATAGGGGGGTGCATCAGGGCTGCCCGCTTAGCCCTTTGTTGTATACCTTTGTTTTGGACCCTTTAGTTCGGGAACTTCTTCATCATCCTCATATTATGGGATTGTCACCATCTCCTGAGGTTCTGTCACAGACTCTAGTTGTCTATGCAGATGATATGTGCCTTCTACTTCGAAATGCAGCTTCTGGCATTTTTGCATTGCATGTTTTGGCACAGTTTGGTCTGATTTCGGGAACTTCTGTGAATTATGAAAAGAGTGCTGGTATTTTTTGGGGGAGGGCTCTTTTGAACCCATGATTGGGCAGATAGCTATCACTATGAGTCCTATTAAGATTTTAGGTTGTTTTTTTGGTATTGGTGATTTGAATGATCTTAATTGGAAACCGCATATTGAACTAGATGAAAGAAAGGTACAGTCATGGAAATCCTGGACGTTTTCTAAGCAAAAACATGTTTTGATCATCAAAAAATTTTTACTCCCTCTGTTTCTTTATTTTAGTTCAGTTTTTCCTTTGCTGAGGCAATATGAAACCCGTTTATACAGTATTTTTTTTTCATATGTTGTGGGGAAACCGATTGAACCTGGTTAAGCATGATTTTACATATCTCCAGATTAAGGCGGGTGGTCTTGGTATGATTAATCCGGTTGTTTTTTATTTTTCCTTCTTTATTAAATCTACATTCATAGAGGTTGCACTGTATCAATCTCATCCCTGGGACACCTGGACTTTTTTCTCACTTCAAGATTTTATGTTGCACTGGTCTACTGAAGTGCCTATTGTTAAATCTAATTCTAAACTGCCTTCATTTCTACCTTTAGTGGTTGCCAAACTTCATCAGTGGCATGTCTCTCAACGCGAGGTTCATCGGCTTTCCCGGAAGGGCCTGTATAATAGAATAATGTCTATGAATGTTTTAGTTCAGGTTGACTTTCCCAGATGTTTTCCTATGAAAATACATTTAGCTTTGAAGGTTCTGGCCAACGGGAGGATTCCTGGCCGGATGTGGGATGTGACATGGCTGAGTTGTCATGGAAGGCTTGAGGTTAAGGGAAACTTGAAGCATAAAGCTCTTGCAGAACGGAACTGTATTCTTATTGAATGTGTAGGTATGGAAGAAACTTTGCCTCATTTTTTTCTTACTTTTTCTTATACTGTTAAATCTTGGTCTACCTTACTTTTCAAGTGGGGTTGGGGGACATCATGTCATGTTTCATATGAATGTTTGGTTCTGGAGGATTATTCAGGTTTTTTCCCTTTATCATCCAAGTACTCTTACTGTGATATTTGCTTACATCAAGTTTTATCTATGGCAGGTAAGATGCTCATTTTCTTTGCAGCATACTAATACCTTACCTTCTGTTTATGTCATATTGAATCAGCTTACAGACTCAAAAGGACTTTGAATCCCGTCATTTACTGTTTTCTTATTTCATGAATATTGGAAGCATGTTTACTGGATTTAATATGGTCTGTATTTTATTTTGTGTGACTATATGTTTGGTTTTGTTTGTTTTCTTTCCAATAGTTCTTCAGTGATGTTCATCTTTTTGATTTGTATTCTTTTGAGCATACTGTATTGATGTTTTTTGGTTTTTGCAATTAACAATTCACCTACTCTTTTCAATAAGTGCCATGGGATCTTTAACATCCACCTGAACTACCACCAATCTAGGCAGATGGGACGTCGGTTTAACATCTCATCCAAAAGATGGCACCTCAGAAGTGCAGCACCCTCTCGTGCTGCACTACAGTGTCAGTACTGGGATATTAACCCAAGTTCCAGATGTGGGAACTGAACCCACAGCTCTCTGATCTCCCGGCCTCAGAGGCAAGTGTGCTACCTACTGAGCCACTGACACTGCAAGCATGGTCACTGTGGGAAATCAGTGTTCGGGACACATTAAGAAAATCGCACTGATACTGTTCATGAGCAGAGGTCCTAAAATGCCTATGTTGAAAATTTTGTGATGAAACTCCAGAAAATGACTGTGTTATGAGCGTATGTTATGCAGTTTCCACGCACCCTTGTAACTTCACAAATTAGCAATATTTTCACACCACATTTTCAACAGTGGCATTTTTCCACACCTGCTTGTGAAAAGAACAGCTGTCATTTTCCACATCCTGGTAAAAATGTGTTTTCGCGCTTCTGGCGCTGAACACCGCAGTCGCTGTCGGAAATCATTGTTTGGGACAATTTAGGATTGAGCGAGTGAGAGAGGGGGGAGTGACCGAGTTCAACTGAGCTGTGTAGGAACTGCTGCAGATTTCTTTGTGGGCAGGAAAGGCGCCAACGCAGGCAGTAGCCCAGAACAAAAGGGCAGCCTGCAGCACCGGGATACACAGAACAAGCGAGTGAGGGATGGGGAGTGTGTGAGGTCAATGGAGCTCTGGTGGGACTGCTACGGATTTCTTTGTGTGCAGAAAAAGGCAGCAATGCATGCAGGGCCCCAGTACAAAAGTGCAGCCTGCAGTAGCAGGAGAAACAGAGTGACAGAGGGGGGGGGGAGCGAGCAAGCTCAATGGAGCTCTATCGTGACTTCTGCAGATTTCTCTGTGGGCAGAAAAGGACAGCAATGCAAGCAGGAGCCCCGTACAAAAGGACAGGCTGCAGCGCCTGCAGAAACGGAACAAATGAGTGAGAGACGGGGAGTGAGTAAGGTCAACAGAGCTCTGTCAGGAGTGCTGCAGATTTCTCTGGGTCAGAAAAAGGTGCCAACAGAGGCAGAAGCCCAGAACAAAAGTGCAGCCTGCAGTGCAAGGACAAACAGAATGAGTGCGTAAGATGGGGGGAGTGAGTGACCTCAATGGAGCTCTGTCGGGACAGCTGTCGATTTCTTTGTGGGCAGCAAAAAGGTATAAATGCTGGTAGGAGCCAATTACAAAAGGGCAGCCTGCAGCGCCGAGAGAAACACAATGAGTGAGTGAGAGAGGGGTAGTGAGCGAGCTCAACGCAGCTGTGTCAGGACTGCTGCAGATTTCTTTGTGGGCAGAAAAAGGCAGCAATGCACACAGGGGCCCAGTACAAAAAGCCAGCCTGTAGCGGTGGGAGAAACAGAATGAGCGAGTGAGGGGGGAGTGAGCCAGCTCAATGGAGCTCTATCGTGACTGCTGCATATTTCTCTGTGCGCAGAAGAAGGCAGCAACACAGGCAGGAGCTCAGTACAAAAGGGCAGCCTAAAGCGGTGGCAAAAATGGGATGAGTGAGTGAGTGAGAGAGGGGGAGTGAGCAAACTCAAAGGAGCTCTGTCGAAACTGCTGCAGATTTCTTTGTGGGCAGAAAAAGGCACCAACAGAGGCAGGGGCACAGAACAAAAGGGCAGCCTGCAGCACCAGGAGAAACAGAATGAGCGAGTGAGATGGGGAGTTAGCTACCTCAATCGGAGCTGTATCATAACTGCTGCAGATTTCTTTGTGGGCTGAAGAAGGCAGCAATGCAATCAGCAGCCCAGGACAAAAGGCCAGCCTGCAGCACTGGCAGAAACAGAACAAGCAAGTGAGAGAGGGAGTGAGCAAGCTCAACGGAGGTCTATCATGACTGCTGTGGATTTCTTTGTGGGCAGGAAAAGGCAGCAAGTCAGGCAGGAACCCATTATAAAAGGCCAGCCTGCAGCTCTGGCAGAAACAGACTAGCGAGTGACAGAGGGAGATTGAGCGACCTCAATGGAGCTCTATTAGGACAGCTGCAGATCTCTTTGTGGGCAGAAAAAGCTGCCAATGCAAGCAGGAACCCAGTACAAAAGGGCTGCCTGCAACAGCAGGAGACACAGAATGAGTGAGTGAGGGGGTTGAGTGAGTGAGCTCACTGGATCTCTGTTGGGACTGCTGCGGATTTCTTGTGGGCAGGAAAGGTGCCAATGCAGGCAGGAGCCCAGTACAAAAGGGCAGCCTGTAGCACCGGGAGACACAGAGCAAGCGAGTGAGGGATGGGGAGTGTGTGAGGTCAACAGAGCTCTGGTGGAACTGCTACAGATTTCATTGTGGGCAGAAAAAGGCAGCAATGCACGAAGGGGCCCAGTACAACAGTGCAGCCTGCAGTGGCAGGAGAAACAGAATGAGCGACTGAGAGAGAGGGGGAGTGAGCAAGCTCAATGGAGCTCTACTGTGACTTCTGCAGATTTCTCTGTGGGCAGAAAAGGACAGCAATGCAGGCAGGAGCCCCGTACAAAAGGACAGGCTGCAGCGCCAGCACAAACAGAAAGAATGAGTGAGTAAGGTCAACAGAGCTCTGTCAGGAGTGCTGCAGATTTCTCTGTGGCCAAAAAAAGGTGCCAACAGAGGCAGGAGCCCAGTACAAAAGTGCAGCCTGCAGCGCAAGGACAAACAAAATGAGTCCGTAAGACAGGGGGAGTGAGCGACCTCAACGGAGCTCTGTCGGGACAGCTGTGGATTTCTTTGTGGGCAGCAAAAAGGTACAAATGCTGGTAGGAGCCCAGTACAAAAGGGCAGCCTGCAGCGTCGAGAGAAACACAATGAGTGAGTGAGGGGTAGTGAGCGAGCTCAGCGCAGCAGTGTCAGGACTGCTGCAAATTTCTTTGTGGGCAGAAAAAGGCAGCAATGCACACAGGGGCCGAGTACAAAAAGCCAGTCTGCAGTGGTGGGAGAAACAGAATGAGCAAGTAAGGAGGGGAGTAAGTCAGCTTAATGGAGCTCTATCGTGACTGCTGCATATTTCTCTGTGCGCAGAAGAAGGCGGCAACACAGGCAGGAGCCCAGTACAAAAGGGCAGCCTGGAGCGGTGGCAAAACCGGGATGAGTGAGTGAGTGAGAGAGGGGGAGTGAGCAAGCTCAAAGGAGCTCTGTCGGGACTGCTGCACATTTCTTTGTGGGCAGAAAAAGGCACCAACAGAGGCAGGGGCAGAGAGCAAAAGGGCATCCTGCAGCACCAGGAGAAACAGAATGAGCGAGTGAGATGGGGGAGTTAGCTACCTCAATGGAGCTGTATCATAACTGCTGCAGATTTCTTTGTGGGCTGAAGAAGGCAGCAATGCAATCAGCAGCCCAGTACAAAAGGCCAGCCTGCAGCAATGGCAGAAACAGAACAAGCAAGTGAGAGAGGGGGAGTGAGCAAGCTCAACGGAGGTCTATCATGACTGCTGTGGATTTCTTTGTGGGCAGGAAAAGGCAGCAAGTCAGGCAGGAACCCATTATAAAAGGCCAGCCTGCAGCTCTGGCAGAAACAGACTAGCGAGTGACAGAGGGGAATTGAGAGACTTCAATGGAACTCTAACAGGACTGCTGCAGATCTCTTAGTGAGCAGAAAAAGCTGCCATCGCAAGCAGGAACCCAGTACAAAAGGGCTGCCTGCAACCGCAGGAGACCCAGAATGAGTGAGTGAGGGAGGGGGAGTGAGTGAGCTCACTGGAACTCTGTTGGGACTGCTGCAGATTTCTTTGAGGGCAGAAAAAGGCAGCAATGCATGCAGGGGACCAGTACAAAAGGACAGCCTGCAGTGGCGGGAGAAACAGAACGAATGAGTGAGAGTGGGGGGGAGCGAGCGAGCTCAATGGAGCTCTAGCATGACTTCTGCAGATTTCTCTGTGGGCAGAAAAGGACAGCAATGCAGGCAGGAGCCCTGTACAAAAGGACAGGCTGCAGCGCCAGCAGAAATGGAACGAATGAGTGAGTAAGGTCAACAGAGCTCTGTCAGGAGTGCTGCAGATTTCTCTGTGGCCAAAAAAAGTTGCCAACAGAGGCAGGAGCCCAGTACAAAAGTGCAGCCTGCAGCGCAAGGACAAACAGAATGAGTGCGTAAGACAGGGGGAGTGAGTGACCTCAACGAGCTCTGTTGGGACAGCTGTGGATTTCTTTGTGGGCAGCAAAAAGGTACAAATGTGGGTAGGAGCCCAGTACAAAAAGGCAGCCTGCAGCGCTGAGAGAAACACAATGAGCGAGTGAGAGAGGGGTAGTGAGCGAGCTCAACGCAGCTGTGTCAGGACTGCTGCAGATTTCTTTGTGGGCAGAAAAGGCAGCAATGCAAACAGGGGCACAGTACAAAAAGCCAGCCTGCAGTGGCAGTAGAAAATGAATGAGCAAGTGAGGGGGGAGAGTGAGCCAGCTCAGTGGAGCGCTATCGTGACTGCTGCATATTTCTCTGTGCGCAGAAGAGGGCGGCAACACAGGCAGGAGCCCAGTACAAAAGGGCAGCCTGGAGCAGTGGCAAAAATGGGATGAGTGAGTGAGAGAAGGGGTGTGAGCAAACTCAAAGGAGCTCTGTTGAGACCGCTGCAGATTTCTTTGTGGGCAGAAAAAGGCCCTAACAGAGGCAGGGGCACAGAACAAAAGGGCAGCATGCAGCACCAGAAAAAACAGAATGAGCGAGTGAGATGGTGGAGTTAGCTACCTCAACGGAGCTGTATCATAACTGCTGCAAATTTCTTTGTGGGCAGAAAAAAGCAGCAATGCAAGCAGGAGCCCAGTACAAATGGCCAGCCTGCAGCACTGGCAGAAACAGAACAAGCAAGTGAGAGAGGGGGAGTGAGCAAGCTCAATGGAGGTCAATCATGACTGCTGTGGATTTCTTTGTGGGCAGGAAAAGGCAGCAATTCAGGCAGGAACCCAGTACAAAACGCCAGCCTGCAGCTCTGGAGGAAACAGACGAGCGAGTGACAAAGGGGAATTGAGCGACCTCAACGGAGCTGTTTAAGGACTGCTGCAGATCTCTTTGTGGGCTGAAAAAGCTGCCAAAGCAAGCAGGAACCCAGTACAAAAGGGCTGCCTGCAACAGCGGGAGACACAGAATGAGTGAGTGAGGGAGGAGGAGGAGTGAGTGAGCTCACTGGAGCTCTGTTGGGACTGCTGCAGATTTCTTTGAGGGCAGAAAAAGGCAGCAATGCATGCAGGGGACCAGTACAAAAGGGCAGCCTGCAGTTGCAGGAGAAACAGAATGAATGAGTGAGAGTGGGGGGGGGAGTGTGCGAGCTCAATGGAGCTCTAGCATGACTTCTGCAGATTTCTCTGTGGGCAGAAAAGGACAGCAATGCAGGCAGGAGCCCCATACAAAATGACAGGCTGCAGCGCCAGCAGAAATGGAACGAATGAGTGAGTGACGGGGAGTGAGTAAGGTCAACAGAGCTCTGTCAGGAGTGCTGCAGATTTCTCTGTGGCCAGAGAAAGGTGCCAACAGAGGCAGAGGCCCAGTGCAAAAGTGCAGCCTGCAGCGTAAGGACAAACAGAATGAGTGCGTAAGACAGGGGGAGTGAGTGACTTCAACGAGCTCTTTTGGGACAGCTGTGGATTTCTTTGTGGGCAGCAAAAATGTACAAATGCTGGTAGGAGCCCAGTACAAAAGGGCAGCCTGCAGCGCTGAGAGAAACACAATGAGCGAGTGAAGAGGGGTAGTGAGCAAGCTCAACGCAGCTGTGTCAGGACTGCTGCAGATTTCTTTGTGGACAGAAAAAGGCTGCAAAGCACACAGGAGCCCAGTACAAAAAGCCAGCCTGCAGCGGCGGGAGAAACAGAATGAGCGAGTGAGGGAGGGAGTGAGCCAGCTCAATGGAGCGCTATTGTGACTGCTGTGGATTTCTTTGTGGGCATGAAAAGGCAGCAATTCAGGTAGGAACCCAGTACAAAAGGCCAGCCTGCAGCTCTGGCAGAAACAGACGAGCGAGTGACAGAGGGGAAATGAGCGACCTCAATGGAGCTCTATCAGGACTGCTGCAGATCTCTTTGTGGGCAGAAAAAGCTGCCTATGCAAGCAGGAACCCAGTACAAAAGGGCTGCCTGCAACAGCGGGAGACACAGAATGAGTGAGTGAGGGGGTGGAGTGAGTGACCTCACTGGAGCTCTATTTGGACTGCTGCGGATTTCTTTGTGGGCAGGAAAGGTGCCAACGCAGGCAGGAGCCCAGTACAAAAGGGCAGCCTGCAGCACTGGGAGACACAAAGCAAGCGAGTGAGGGACGGGGAGTGTGTGAGGTCAACGGAGCTCTGGTGGGACTGCTACGGATTTCTTTGTGGGCAGAAAAAGGCAGCAATGCACACAGAGGCCCTGTACAAAAGGCCAGGCTGCAGCAGCGGAAGAAACAGAACGAGCAACTAAGAGAGGGATAGTGAGTGAGCTCAATGGAGCTCTATTGTGACTGCTGCAGATTTCTTTGCACACAGAAGAAGGCGGCAACACAGGCAGGAGCCCAGTACAGAAGGGCAGCATGGAGCAGCGGCAGAAACAGAATGAGTGAGTGAGAGAGGGGGAGTGAACAAGATCAAAGGAGCTCTGTCGGGACTGCTGCAGATTTCATTGTGGGTAGAAAAAGGCACCAACAGAGGCAGGAGCCCAGTACGAAAGGGTAGCCTGCAGCGCCAGGAGAAACAGAATGAGCGAGTGAGACGAGGGAGTGAGCAATCTCAATGGAGCTCTTTCATGACTGCTGCAGATTTCTTTGTGGGCAGGAAAAGACAGCAATGCAGCCAGAAGCCCAGTTCAAAAGGCCAGCCTGCAGCGCCAGCAGAAATGGACGAGCTAGTGACAGAGGGGGACTGAGTGAAATCAACAGAGCTGTGTTCGGACTGCTGTAGAATTCTTTGTGGCCAGAAAAAAGTGCCAACCGAGGCAGGAGCCCAGTACAAAAGGGCAGCCTGCAGTGCCAGGAGAAACAGAATGAGTGTGTGAGACAGGGGGAGTGAGCGACCTCAACGGACCTCTCCCAGGACAGCTGCAGATTTCTTTGTGGGCAGAAAAATTTCCCAATGCATGCAGGAGCACAGTACAAAAGGGCAGGCTGCAGCAGCGAGAGACACAGAATGAGTGAGTGAGACAGGGGGAAAGAGTGAGCTCAACGGAGCTCTATCATGACTGCTGCAGATTTCTTTGTGGGTAGAAAAAGGCAGCTATGCAATCAGGTGCCCAGTACAAAATGGCAGCGTGCAGCGGTGAGAGAAACAGAATGAGCAAGTGAGACGGGGGAATGAGTGAGCTCAACTGAGCTCTATCGTGACTGCTGCAGATTTCTTTGTCGGTAGAAGAAGGCGGCAAAGCAGGCAGGAGCCCAGTACAAAAGGCCAGCCTGCAGCACTGGCAGAAACGGAATGAGTGAGTGAGAGAGTGGGGAGTGAGTGAGCTCAATGGAGCTGTGTCAGTACAGCTGCAGATTTCTTTGTGGGTAGAAGAAGATGACAATGCAGGCAGGAACCCAGTACAAAAGGGCAGCCTGCAGCAGCAGAAGACACAGAACGAGTGAGTGAGGGAGGGGGAGTGAGTGAGCTCACTGTAGCTCTGCTGGGACTGCTGGGGATTTCTTTGTGGGCAGAAAAAGGCAGCAATGCACGCAGGGGCCCAGTACAAAAGGACAGCCTGCAGTGGCAGGAGAAAGAGAACGAACAAGTGAGAGAGGCGATGTGAGTGAGCGAGGTCAATGGACCTCTGTCGGGACTGCTGCAGATTTCTTTGTGTCCAGAAAAAGGTGCCAACAGAGGCAGGAGCCCAGTAGAAAAGGGCAGCCTGCAGTGCTGAGAGAAACACATTGAGCGAGTGAAAAGGGGTAGTGAGCGAGCTCAACGCAGCTGTGTCAGGACTGCTGCAAATTTCTTTGTGGGCAGAAAAAGGCAGCAATGCACACAGGGGCCCAGTACAAAATACCAGCCTGCAGCGGTGGGAGAAACAGAATGAGCGAATGAGGGGGGGAGTGATCCAGCTCAATGGAGCGCTATCGTGACTGCTGTGGATTTCTTTGTGGGCAGGAAAAGGCAGCAATTCAGGTAGGAACCCAGTACAAAAGGCCAGCCTGCAGCTCTGGCAGAAACAGATGAGCGAGTGACAGAGGGGAATTGAGCGACCTCAATGGAGCTCTATCAGGACTGCTGCAGATCTCTTTGTGGGCAGAAAAAGCTGCCTATGCAAGCAGGAACCGAGTACAAAAGAGCTGCCTGCAACAGCGGGAGACACAGAATGAGTGAGTGAGGGGGTGGAGTGAGTGAGCTCACTGTAGCTCTGTTGGGACTGCTGCAGATTTCTTTGTGGGCAGAAAAAGACAGCAATTTCACGCAGTGGCACAGTACAAAAGGACAGCCTGCAGCGGCAGGAGAAAGAGAACGAACAAGTGAGAGAGGCGATGTGAGTGAGCGAGGTCAATGGACCTCTGTCAGGACTACTGCAGATTTCTTTGTGTCCATAAAAAGGTGCCAACAGAGGCAGGAGCCCAGTACAAAAGGGCAGCCTGCAGGCGCTGAGAGAAACACAATGGGCGGTGAAGAGAGGTGGTAAGCCGAGGCTCCAGCAGCAGCTTTGTCAGGACTGCTGCAGATTTCTTTGTGGGCAGAAAAAGGCAGCAATGCACACAGGGGCCCAGTACAAAAAGCCAGCCTGCAGAGGCAGGAGAAACAGAATGAGCGAGTGAAGGGGGGGAGTGAGCCAGCTCAATGGAGCGCTATCATGACTGCTGTGGATTTCTTTGTGGGCAGGAAAAGGCAGCAATTCAGGTAGGAACCCAGTACAAAAGGCCAGCCTGCAGCTCTGGCAGAAACAGATGAGCGAGTGACAGAGGGAAATTGAGCGACCTCAATGGAGCTCTATCAGGACTGCTGCAGATCTCTTTGTGGGCAGAAAAAGCTGCCTATGCAAGCAGGAACCCAGTACTAAAGGGCTGCCTGCAACAGCGGGAGACACAGAATGAGTGAGTGAGGGGGTGGAGTGAGTGAGCTCACTGGAGCTCTGTTGGGACTGCTGCGGATTTCTTTGTGGGCAGAAAAGGTGCAGCATGAGCAGGACCCAGTACAAGGGCAGCCTGCAGCACCGGGTGACACAAACAGCGGTGAGGGCAGGGAGGGGTGTGTGAGGTCAGCGACTCTCGTGGGACTGCTACAGATTTCTTTGTGGGCAGAAAAAGGCAGCAATGCACACAGAGGCCCTGTACAAAAGGCCAGGCTGCAGCAGCGAAGAAACAGAATGAATTGAGAGGGATAGTGAGTGAGCTCAACGGAGCTCTATTGTGACCACAGTAAGATTTCTTTGCACACAGAAGAAGGCGGCAGACAGGCAGGAGCCCAGTACAGAAGGGCGGCATGGAGCAGTGGCAGAAAACAGAATGAGTGAGTGAGAGAGGGGAGTGAACAAGATCAAAGGAGCTCTATGGGACTACTGCAGATTTCATTGTGGGTAGCAAAAGGCGCCAACAGAGGCAGGGGCCCAGTACGAAAGGGTTGCCTGCAGCGCCAGGAGAAACAGAATGAGCGAGTGAGACGAGGGAGTGAGCAATCTCAACGGAGCTCTTTCGTGACTGCTGCAGATTTCTTTGTGGGCAGAAAAAGACGGCAATGCAAGCAGGAGCCTAGTACAAAAGGCCAGCCTGCAGCGTCGGCAGAAACAGAATTAGTGAGTGAGAGAGGAGGAGAGAGCAAGCTCAACGGAGGCCTATCGTGACTGCTGCAGATTTCTTTGTGGGCAGGAAAAGGCAGTAATGCAGCCAGGAGCGCAGTTCAAAAGGCCAGCCTGCAGCACCAGCAGAAATGGATGAGCGAGTGACAGAGGGGGAGTGAGTGAAATCAACAGAGCTGTGTTCGGACTGCTGTAGAATTCTTTGTGGCCAGAAAAAAGTGCCAACCGAGGCAGGAGCCCAGTACAAAAGGGCAGCCTGCAGTGCCAGGAGAAACAGAATGAGTGTGTGAGACAGGGGGAGTGAGCGACCTCAATGGACCTCTCCCGGGACTGCTGCAGATTTCTTTGTGGGCAGAAAAATTTCCTAATGCATGCAGGAGCCCAGTGCAAAAGGGCAGGCTGCAGCAGCGAGAACACAGAATGAGTGAGTGAGACAGGGGGAATGAGTGAGCTCAACGGAGCTCCATCGTGACTGCTGCAGATTTCTTTGTGGGTAGAAAATGGCAGCTATGCAAGCAGGGGCCCAGTACAAAATGACAGCCTGCAGCAGTGAGAGAAACAGAACGAGCAAGTGAGACGGGGGAATGAGTGAGCTCAACGGAGCACTATCGTGACTGCTGCAGATTTCTTTGTCGGTAGAAGAAGGCGGCAAAGCAGGCAGGAGCCCAGTACAAAAGGCCAGCCTGCAGCACTGGCAGAAACGGAATGAGTGAGTGAGAGAGGGAGAGTGAGTGAGCTCAATGGAGCTGTGTCAGTACTGCTGCAGATTTCTTTGTGGGTAGAAGAAGATGACAATGCAGGCAGGAACCCAGTACAAAAGGGCAGCCTGCTGCAGCAGGAGACACAGAACGAGTGAGTGAGGGAGGGGGAGTGAGTGAGCTCACTGTAGCTCTGTTGGGACTGCTGCAGATTTCTTTGTGGGCAGAAAAAGGCAGCAATGCACGCAGGGGCCCAGTACAAAAGGACAGCCTGCAGCGGCAGGAGAAAGAGAACGAACAAGTGAGAGAGGCGATGTGAGTGAGCGAGGTCAATGGACCTCTGTCGGGACTGCTGCAGATTTCTCTGTGTCCAGAAAAAGGTGCCAACAGAGGCAGGAGCCCAGTACAAAAGGGCAGCCTGCAGTGCCAGGAGAAACAGAATCAGTGCATGAGACTGTGGAAGTGTGTGACATCAACGGAGCTCTGTCGAGACAGCTGTGGATATCTTTGTGGGTAGAAAAAGGTGCCAACACAGGCAGGAACCCAGTACAAAAGGCCAGCCTGTGGCGCCGGGAGAAACACAATGAGCAAGTGAGAGGGAGGAGTGAGCGAGCTCAACTGAGCTGTGTCAGTACTGCTGAAGATCTCTTTGTGGGCAGAAAATGCCGCCAACGCAGGCAGGAACCCAGTACAAAAGGGTAGCCTGCAGCAGTGGGAGACACAGAATGAGAAAGTGCTGGAGGGGGAGTGAGTAAGCAAGCTCAACTGAGCTCTGTCGGGACAGCTGCAGATTTCTTTGTGGCCAGAAAATGGTGCCAACAGAGGCAGGAGCCCAGTACAAAAGGGCAGCCTGCAGTGCCAGGAGAAACAGAATGAGTGCGTGAGACAGGGGGAGTGAGCGACATCAACGGAACTCTCTCGGGACAGCTGCAGATTTCTTTGTGGGCAGAACAATTTCCCAATGCATGCAGGAGCCCAGTACAAAAGGGCAGGCTGCAGCAGTGGGAGACACAGAACAAGTGAATAAGGGAGGGGAGTGAGTCAGCTCAATGGAGGTCTGTTGGTAATGCTGAGGATTTCTTTTTGGGTAGAAAAAGGCAGCAATGCAACTAGGAGCCCAGTACAAAAGGACAGGCTGCAGCGCCAGCAGAAACGGAACGAATGAGTGACAGACCGGTAGTAAGTAAGGTCAACAGAGCTCTGTCAGGAGTGCTGCAGATTTCTCTGTGGCCAGAAAAAGGTGCCAACAGAGGCGGGAGCCCATTACAAAAGCGCGGCCTGCGGCAGAGGGACCAAACAGAATGAGTGTAAGGCCCAGAGGAGTGAGTGACCTCACGAGCTCTGTTGGGACAGCTGCGGATTCTTTTGTGCAGCAAAGGTACAAATGCTGGTAGGAGCCCAGTACAAAGGGCAGCCTGCAGCGCTGAGAGAAACACAATGAGCGAGTGAGAGGGAGGAGTGAGTAAGCTCAATGGAGCTGTGTCAGGACTGCTGAAGATCTCTTTAATGGGCAGAAAATGCCATAACACAGGCAGGAACCCAGTTACAAAGGGGTAGCCTGCTGCAACAGCGGGAGACACAGAACAGTAAGTGCTGGAGGGGGAGTGAGTAAGCAAGCTCAACGGAGCTCTGTCAGGACTGATGCAGATTTCTTTGTGGCCAGAAAATGGTGCCAACAGAGGCAGGAGCCCAGTACAAAAGGGCAGCCTGCAGTGCCAGGAGAAACAGAATGAGTGCATGAGACAGGGGGAGTGAGCGACCTCAACGGACCTCTCTCAGGACAGCTGCAGATTTCTTTGTGGGCAGAACCATTTCCCTATGCATGCAGGAGCCCAGTACAAAAGGGCAGGCTGCAGCAGTGAGAGACACAGAACAAGTGAGTAAGGGAGGGGGAGTAAATCAGCTCAGTGGAGGTCTGTTGGTTCTGCTGTGGATTTCTTTGGGGGTAGAAAAAGGCAGCAATACAAGCAGGGTCCCAGTACAGAAGGAAAGTGTGCAGCGTGGGAGAAACAGAACGACCGAGTGGGAGAAGAGGAGTGAGCACGTTCAATGGAGCTCTATCGTGACTGTTGCAGATTTCTTTGTGGGCAGAAGAAGGTGGCAATGCAGGCAGGAGCTCAGTACAAAAGGGCAGCCCACAGCGCTGGCAGACACAGAACAAGCAAGTGAGAGAGGGGTAGTGATCGAGCTCAACAGAGCTCTATCGGGGCTGCTGCAGATTTCTTTGTGGGCAGAAAAGGACAGCAATGCAGGCAGGAGCCCCGTACAAAAGGGCAGGCTGCAGTGCCAGCAGAAATGGAACGAGCGAGTGAGAGAGGGGGACTGAGTAAGTCAACAGAGCTCTGTCGGGACTGCTGCAGATTTCTTTGTGTGCAGAAAAAGGTGCCAACAGAGGCAGGAACCCAGTACAAAAGGGTAGCCTGCAGTGCCAGGAGAAACAGAATGAGTGCGTGAGACAGGGGGAGTGAGTGACGTCAATGGAGCTCTGTCGGGACAGTTGCAGATTTCTTTGTGGACAGAAAAAAGTTCCAACACAGGCAGGAACCAAGTGCAAAAGGCCATCCTGCAGCACCAGAGAAACACAACAAGTGAATGAGAGAGGGGAAGTGAGAGAGCTCAATGGAGCTGTGTCAGGACTGCTGCAGATTTCTATGTGGGCAGAAAAAGACCCCAACGCAGGCAGGAGCCCAGTACAAAAGGGCAGGCTGCAGCAGTGGGAGACACAGAATGAGTGAGTGAGGGAGGGGGAGTGAGTGAGCTCAACGGAGCTCTGTTGGAACTGCTGCTGATTTCTTTGTGGGTAGAAAAAGGCAGCAATGCACGGGGGCCCCAGTACAAAATGGCAGCCTGCAGCTGTGGGAGAAACAGAATGAGTGAGTGAGAGAGGCGGAGTGAGTGAGCTCAACGGAGCTCTATCGTGACTGCTGCAGATTTCTTTGTGGGCAGAAGAAGGCAGCAATGCAGGCAGGAGCCCAGTACAAAAGGCCAGCATGCAGCACTGGCAGAAACAGAATGAGTGAGTGAGAGAGGGGGAGTGAGTGAGCTCAACAGGAGCTGTGTCAGGACTGCTGCAGATTTCTTTGTGGGCAGAAAAGGAAGCAATGCATGCAGGGGCCCACTATAAAAGGACAGCCTGCAGCAGCGGGAGAAACAGAATGACCAAGTGAGAGAAGGGGAGTGAGCAAGCTCAACGGAGCTCTTTCGTGACTGCTGCAGATTTCTTTGTGGGTAGAAGAAGATGGCAATGCAGACAGGAGCCCAGTACAAAAGGGCAGGCTACAACACTGGCAGAAATGGAACGAGCAAGAGAGAGGGAGTAAGCGAGCTCAACGGAGCTCTGTTGGGGCAGCTGCAGATTTCTTTGTGGCCAGAAAAAGGTGCCAACAGAGGCAGGAGCCCAGTACAAAAGGACAGCCTGCAGCGCCAGGACGAACAGATTGAGTGAGTGACACATGAGGAGTGAGTGACCTGAAAGGCGTTCTGTCAGGACAGCTGTGGATTTCTTTCTGGGCAGAAAAAGGTGCAAATGCAGGCAGGAGCCCAGTACAAAAGGGCAGCCTGCAACGTTGGGAGAAATGGAACGAGCAAATGAGAGAGGTGTAGTGAGCGACCTCAGTGGACCTCTGTCAGGCCTGCTGTAGATTTCTTTGTGGGCAGAAAAAGGCACCAAAAGAGGCAGGAGCCCCGTACAAAAGGGCAGCCTTCAGCACCAGGAGAAACAGAATGAGCAAGTGAGACAAGTGGAGTGAGCGACCTCAAAGAAGCTGTATCTTGACTGATGCAGATTGTTTTGTGGGCAGCAAAAGGTGGCAATACAGGCAGGAGCCCAGAACAAAAGGCCAGCCTGCAGCGCTGATAGAACACAACAAGCAAGTGAGGGGGAGTGAGCGATTTCAACGGAGCTGTGCCAGGACTGCTGTAGATTTCTTTGTGGGGAGAAAAAGCCACCAATGCAGGCAGAAGCCCAGTAAAAGAGGGCAGACTGCAGCAGTGGGAGACAAAGAACGAGCGAGTGAGGGAGGTGCAGTGAGTGAGCTCAACAGAGCTCTGTTGGGACAGCTGCAAATTTCTTTGTGGACAGAAAACGGTGCCAATGCAGGCAGGAGCCTAGTACAAAACAGCAGCCTGCAGCACCGGGAGAAACAGAACGAGCAAGTGACAGAGGGCCACTGAGCGAACTCAATGGACCAACGCAATCAACATTCGGGATTGACAAATTCTTGTTCTTCACTGGGACCATACAGTGTGTACAATACAGGATGTAGTTCAAATTACTATACATAGAAAAAATAGAAAGAAAGAGTATGGATCTTCTTAACAGAATACCACTTGTATCTTCTGATGCAGTGGCCAAGTGTATCAATTGTTGTTACCCTCCATGAAGAAATTTAGAAATGTGCAAACCACTGGAAAACTGTGCCATTCATAAAGACCTGTGTTCTGAATTTAGTAGGGCAGTGAGTGATGAACACTATGCTCCACCAACCACCTACCCACCCACGGATATATGCTTCGACATCCTTCAGATGCCTGTTGTCTTTTTAGCTGCCATGTGGCTTCTCATCTGTCTGCTCTTCGTCTCTGATGTGGTTGTGATTGGTTACTCCCTCCTGCTGCTCCTTCTATGTAGCCCACCTCCTGCTGCTCTTACTCTCCCACTGCCCTCTGGGTCTGTGTCTTAGTCTTGACTTGCTTGTTTTGTCACATGAACTCTGTGGACATTTTTGCTTACAGGTTCTAAACAGTGCCAGTTCTGTTCTTCTACCTTGCTTCTTTTTGGCATCCCCACTAGCTGCCAGTGTATCCTTGGCTGCCAACACCACCTCTGCATAACATTCTGGTGCTGATTTGTCTTCCACATCTGCAGTTTTACTTACTGCACAATGCCTTCCTCACTCAGCTCTGTGCGTCCCCACTTGATGCCTTCCTCACTCAGCTCTGGGCGTCCTCATTTGATTTTTCCCTTCCTGACATGAACCAATGTTGCTTGCAGATTATACTGCTCCCTTTTGTTCCTTTTTTGCTGACTGTGCCACGGTACAGTCTGTAAACCTCCCTCCAGCATTCAGCACTGCTGCACTTATCCAACTGCCCCATTCTATGGCTACTGAATTTTTGCATTAGTGCCCTTTAGCTGTGGCTATGCTCAGATCCTTTGGATTTTTTTGGGCTTTCATCCTGGATTGTGCCTCCCATATGTTTACATACTACTCTGTATTCCTACATCTTGCTTGTACAAGGTTACACCCTCTTTATCATACTATCTTACAATTTTCCATTTTGGCATATACATCTGTGACTTTCAAGAACATGCCTCAAGGTTTTTCGGGAAGTCACCCAATTTAGTCCATTGCTGAAGGACCAGTACAAGCCCCAAAGGGTCTGGCTCCACCATTACCTGATTTTGGCTATTACTCCAGTATTTTCATGCTCTTGATGAAGACCCTTGGATCTGCTGCTTCACGTTTAACCATTTGCCCACCAGCCTGCCAAGATAGCTGTCCAGCTCCTCTGCTTAGAGCACAAAACTCATACTAATCATTTATTCAGGGTTTGCCCTCTTTTCACATTAATTTGGGTATACATGCCACTACCTGCATAAACTCCCCATGAATACTGGGCCCTCACCCCAAAGTTCTTCTGCCCCTCAAGGGACCTCCCCCACACCCCATCAAGGGCTCTATCTACAAACCTTTTCCCCTCATGAACTCTTGAATACAAAGTTTTACCTATGGCCCTTGTATTCAGAGTATAAATATGAGGGCAGCCAGGCCTAAATCAGCTGTACCAAAATGTTTTCTTTTCCTTTGGGATTCCTTTTGAAACCTTTACATTGTTTCGGTATTGTGCTCTGGCTTCTAAGCAGCATGCTAGTGATTGTGTCCTTCAACAAAAGGACTGCAATGCCAGCCTTGCAGCATCAGCAGGATGTTGGAGACCTTACTAGTGACAGAAAAAGTAGACAAAATCATCCTTTAAACCTAAGCTGTGTATCTTACATTAGGTTCTTTTTCAGATATAATTAACTAAAAAAATATTTTAATTGCATGTTTTGGTAGAAAACCACAGAGCGCACAAATTAAGGAAATGAAAACATAAGGGTTTAAAGTCTCAGGAGTCTTAGTGAATTGGTGGTGTTCCTTGGGGTTTGTAGTAGTAAGTTTAGTAGTAAGTTTTATTTTTATACAGAAGAATTAACTGAATTACATGCCATAAGAGCATTTAAATACCCTATTTAGCATGTGCTCCTGTTCAGATCTTGTGTTGGATTTACAAAGTTTCACAACAAAGTCTAAAAAATATATATATATAAACACACACACATATATAAAAAAGCTCCTTACAATTATGGCACACACTACCTTGTTAAACTTTGCATATGCATTTTCAAGCGTATAGTTCACTAGCAACATTCAAAAGTGACCCACCCTAGTGCCACCCCCAATCCATAGCCTCCTGCCCAAGCACAAGATACAGGTCCAAATCCATGCCTCATAGGCATATGGTGTTTGAAGATAAAGAAGTATGGCACGCTATACGTGATCAACAGAAACAGTCATAATTTTCTAAACACAAGGCCTGGTCTGTGTGACCTGGGTGAAGGAAGATATCATGTATAATAAAGCATGAGAGCAAGAGAAAGGGAAGTCACAGGCATTGTGTCCCAGAGATCAGTTCTAGGAGTGGGTCTCTTTAACACATGTAACCCCCCTGTGGGGGCTTACCATTTTGTGGCATGCTTTCCCTGGGCCCCCATCATGTATTTCAGCCCAAACAGGGCTGTGGGGGGTCTAATCATGGGGAAGGTGACCCGAGTTTTTCTGTTTAGTATGGTCAACCGGCCTGCAAATGCGCGTAGCACTGGAGGGTTGTGGACATTCCTCCAGTCAAACAAAGGCTTTGCGGCAGGTCTTGGCCCCCTTTTCCAGATGACTGGGGATGGGAGACTTGAACGGGGTGCAAGAGAAGCCTCTGTGATCTTTAGTAGAGGAACCCTGCTCGGGGTAGCAAATTGATCTGCCTCATGATTATTAATATTAATTAGTGAACCTGCCTAGCGCCGGGGGGTGGCATGGATATTCCAGTGCTAGCGACAGGTTGCAGGAGGGCTTGAAATTTATAATCATGCAGTGGCTTGATGGGGGACATGGACAGCTTCCAGACACTGGGGCAACTATATTTAAGGACTGTATAGTTTGGCTGCAGGGGCAGCTGGAAGCTGGAAACTACTATAGAACTGTATAGGACTATGTGTAAGCAGCTATGATATAATACTTTGACCCCCTATGGACAGCCAATCAGCTAATTAGGCACCCAGACCTGTTTGAGAGGGCTCGTGGGAGAATGAGTGAACAATTTACAGGCAACAAGAAACCTTGCCAATCAATAATCTAAGCAGGCTAATTATTCTGATTGATGACTATCACTGACCAATCAAAGGGCAGGATTTTTTGGAGAAATTCCTGGGACTTTGGGCAGTTGTGTCAGTCTGTTCTGGGCTCTGATTGAGTCAAGTGGGGCTCAGTTCTGTGGTGCTACATATCTAAAGATCTTTCACAGGATTTTAATCAGAGTTTGTCTGAGGATTAAAGGTAAAGGATTCTTACTATATAAAGGGAATGTTCATCTGTCCTGAGCGTTCCAGGCATCTGGTGTAAATTGCTGGGTTTGAGGAGACTCATTGGCTACAGTGATCCTGCATCAGTTGGGACTGGGAGAAAACTCTGTGCTGTGAAATAAATATTCTTGGGACTGTGTGTGAGTCAGAGTTAAAGGCGGATGCTGTTTTGAACTGGAGAAACTGTCACCTGCTGCTTAAATCCAGTTGAAGAGGAATTATTAGTCTGGAAGGTGGAGTCTGCTGCCAAGAGGCACCGAAAAGTGAAAAAGTTTGAGAAACTGTCTGGCTGCATACCAGAGCTGTTTTCCTGCTTGAGAGAAGTTTGAAACCAGTGAATTCCCAGCTGCGACCCGGAGCCAGGTGGGGAATATGCTAACCCCTACCAAGTGGGTTCTGCTGGCTGTAGGAGGCCACTGGCACATGCTGGAGTGCCAAGGCACTCTCGACCTGTGAGGGAGCCGGACTGTGGAGTCACTCCTAGGTCTGGGTCCTCTGTGGTTTGGTGGGCCTTGCATAGGAGCTCTGCAATGGGCCTGAATAGGCCTGAAGGGGACAAGCTGCAAGAATTCTAGTCAAGGTGACAAACGGCCAGATCTTCAAGCAAGTTCAAGTCTACACATCATCTTGTACTGCTCTTCTGTTGCTGCCTTCTCTGAATTGAAACTACTTACTTTGAACTGCTAGAACCCGCCCCCTCAGGTACAGAGTTTGCTCAGCACTCTGTAATCATGAGTAACACAGGGCTTGCCTGATCAAAAGAACTGGGGAAAGGTTGTTTGCAAACAAAGGTTTACAATTAACTTTAAAACGTCATCCTTTAAATACTCTTCAAGGGCCCCAGCGTTGGCCAACCCATGGCACAGACCAGGCCTGCATCATCACAGGGTACTCTTATGTACTGAACTGGAGTTACACTAGTACCAGCTGGGGTAGGATCTGGGTTGGTTTGGCCTACGGGCCCTTTTGTTGCTAACTGCCCTAACCTTTATCTTCCTTTCACATATATGCCTGCTCCAGGTACCCCCTCCTCTTTTGTGAAAGATTTCTGTCAAGTATATGTGGTTTATGGTATTGAGGAACAACTTAGTATCTAGTGTGTGTGGTGGTTGGAAGAGGAGGTGGGTAGGTACAGCATGCAAGTGGGTTGTACCAAGCAGGAACCTGGCCCACTATCAACCTACTCTAGGTGAAAGCACCAAGCTATTTAACTACTACTTTGGGATAGAACCCCCAATCACCACCGTAGCAGGACCTAGGACCCTTAACCTGTGTGGTAGCCAACAGGCAGGGTTAGTAGCCCACTGGCACATGGCAGCTGGGCTACATATTTGGAGGAACTGTTGGGATCTCCTGTTCACCAGCCATGTCCACCATGGATGGCAATACTGGGAAGACCACTGTTGTTTCCCCCAACCCCAGTTCTACACCCCAAGCCCAAAGTTAAGCCAAAATATAATGTTGAGGTGAAGTTAGTGGAATGGAGTGGAGGTATGGAAATGGACTCCCAGGAATCCCTTTTACTCCTAGGGGTACCCTCCAAGATGGAAAAAGGGGCTAAGGAAGTTCATCTGTCCACAATAAAGAGGCTAGGTCAGGTAAAAGTGAGGGGGGAAAATGCTTAACTCAGTTTCAGGGACTCTGACTGTGCAGATGGAATGTAAAAATGCTATAGAAGCATCCAGGGTACCTGAGGCCTTAGTGCCAGAGGGGTTGTCAGCAGCCTGGGCCACTGTGACTAGGTTTAGTGTGGTGACCCTGGGGGGAGAATCTGAGCCCTCACTGATCCCCTTAAAAATGACAGGCCCTGGCCCAGTTATGTGCCTACCCCCTCACCCCCTCAGACTCATACAGAAACCTAAAAATGTTTTTGGGTGTAAAACTCACCCCACAGGGGAGGAGGACTATGAGTCATGGATAAACTATGTGATACCACTGCTATAGAACTGGGAGTGTAATGAAGGGGAGAAATGCAAAAGGTTAACCGAGAGTCTGCAAGGCCCTGCCCTTGATACTATTTGGTCTCTATGGACCATGGACCCTGAGGCTTGTTTAGAGAATTATATTGCTGCCCTGGACAGGGCCTTTGGGAGCACTGAGACTTGTGAAGACCTGGGGTGGGGTTTCAGGGCTACTTGCTATCAGTGAGTGGAGCTTCTGTCGGAGTACAGTACATTCAGAGGTAGGAGAAGGCCCTGCATAAAGTGTATCAAAAACGGGGATACAGGCCTCTGATCTGAATAAGACTCAATAGGAAAAAGTGTTGAGGGGGCTAGGTGTTTAGAATTGCTGCTGCTAAAATTGGGCCTGAAGGATAGGATGGGTAATCCCCCCCTCCCTTAAGGTCCTTCTCAGGGAAGTCTGGAAAGTGGAGGAAAAGGATGCACAGTGGGGACCCTGGCCTGCTGTGATGGTAACTACCCAGGTTCAGGGGGATACACCCCTTTGAGGTCTCTGAGCTTAAAGTATTGCTAAAGGAGAGTAGTGAGGCTCTGGACAAGGTTACTTCTGGCCCTGTTAAGCCTCCTGATGTTCCCTCTAGTCAACCCATTCAGTTTGCCCTGGCCACCCACCCAGTGATGGGCCTGGGGATGCAGGCTCAGCTGCCCCTATGGTTCCACAGATTGAAATCTGTATTCAAGAACTGTTCCAAGTTGTCAGTGAGCTTAAAAATCAAGGGTTGTCAAGTGCAGGGGACCCTGAGTGAAAAATAGTTTTGGCTCAAGCAATTGCCCCAGATTCAGCTCCATTAGTGTACCCAGAGGCACTCAGTCATCAAGAGCTCCAGCTCCATCCTGAAGCTCCCTATCCACTCAAATTCAGAAGAGGGAACACATTCTGCTGTAGGTGTGGGAAGGATGGGCATTTCTGCAGAGAGTGCCAGTAAATGGAAGATCCAGCTTGAGTGAAGGACCAGTTGTTGGGACGAGAGCCGAGGCCACAGGGAAACTTAAACGGGGCCTGGTAAGGGAGTGTACTGGGACTCCCAACAAGCCCAGCTCCTCAGTCTATGTAAGGAAGTCTTCAAAAAAAGCCACCACCCCTGCACTCTCTGATATAGATAAGCTGATGGGGCCATCAACAGAGACCATCGTCACTATAAATGGGGTGCCTACATGTGCCATCATAGATAGCAGCTCCCAGGAGACCATTATCTTCAAGTCCTGGTATGACAGACATCTGTCCAATCTAGAACTGCAGCTGCTGGAGGGGTTACATGTGTGGGATCTCAGCGATAAATCCTACTCCTATATGGGCTATGTCAGCGTGTGGATAGCTTTCCTGTCAAAAGTGACTGGGGTGGGAGACCCAGTTGTGACCCTACCTTTAATCTGCCAAGAGAATGGTATATATGATGGGGTACCAGTGCTGGTGGGAACCAAAGCACACGTTTGGAAGACTGGCCCAGCTCTGCCAGTCCCAAGAGGCTGTACAACAGGGAAAGAAGATGCCAATCCATCCAACAGTAAAAGTGGTGTATAGGAAGCATGTGCAAGCCATAGCTGAAGAATCGGATGAACCAGTCGGCATAGTCTGGAGGTGGGATGAGGAGGAAATAGTGCATCCATCGCAGAGTGCAGTATTAGTGATGTGGTATGGTTGAAGAAGGAGGTGAGGAACCAAATCTAGATATTGGGCACCCCAGAGGAACATGAGTTGTTGGCTGGCCTACTCATCAAGCCCAGTGTCTTACTGGTGCGTGTACATGCTTATGTCCGAAGAGTCATGGTGCAAGTAAAGAATGTGATGGACCAGGAGGTGGTTGTCAGGAAGGGCCGTACCTTAGCTCAAGTCTACTGTGCAGACATGGTAGTACAGCCGGCTGCCCCTGGAGAAGGTGCCCAGCTTGGTATTGATCCCAATTTGTTTGACATGAGTAACTCCCCCATCCCCGTAGAGTGGAATACTTGAGTTCAGCAAAAGCTGTCACAGTGAACTAAGGTGTTTTCCCTACATAAATGGGATGTTGGCTGTGTGACAGGGAAGCAGCATCACATAAGACTTACAGACCAGCAGCCCTTTAGAAAGAGGACCATATGTCTCACTCCCACTGATATTGATGATGTGAGGTGGCATCTTCAGGAATCGATGGCCTTGGGCTTAATCCAGGAGACTAAAAGCCCATATGCCTCACCCATAGTGGTGGTAAGAAAGAAGAATGGGGCCATCCAGATGTACATGGATTACCAAACACTGAATAAGCAAACAGTCCCTGATCAGTATACAATGCCTCAGATTCAGTATGCCCAGGACTGATTGAATGGCAGCAAATGATTTTCAGTGTTGGATTTGAGAAGTAGATATTATCAGATTCCCATGGCCCCAGAATACTGGGAGAAAACCACTTTGATATGTCTCCTGGGATTTTATGAGTTTCTGAGGATGCCTCAGGGCATTTCAGGCACCCCACTATCTCCCAGTGCCTCACGGAGAGTACCATCAGGGATATGAATCTGCTGGAATGCCTTGTGTATTTGGATGACATAATAGTGTTCAGCAAAACCCTAGAGGAACATGAGGCGAGGTTGTTGAACGTATTGGATGATTTGGAGGAATTTGGATTGAAGATTTCTATTGACCAATGCCAGTTTATTCAAACCTCTGTCACATATGTCAGGCATATAGTGCCAGCGAAGGGCATATAGATGGACCCCAGCAAGGTTGAAGCACTCACCACATAGCTTAGACCTAAGCACTTGAAAGAGTTACATCACCTGTTGGGTTTCTGTGGGTATTACAGAAGGTTCATCAAGGACTATACCCAGATAGTCAGACCCCTCCTGAATGAGCCACAGGGCTACCCCCCGGTAAACAAAAGTAAAAAACCTAAACAGCCTGGGGCCCACTGAGTCATAGCAATACTTCAAACCCTTCCAGCCATTATGCTCCAGGTGGACTGAGAAACTTGAACAAGCTTTTGAGGACATCTTTTATTACTTAACCCATGCCCCAATTTTGGTGTATGCAGACCCACAAAAACCCTATATCTTACACACCAATGCCAGTTTCAGTGGTCTGGGGGCGGTCCTGTATCGAGAATACCCAGAGGGTTTGTGTCCAGTGGCCTACACCAGTCAGAGTGCGAATCCTGCAGAAAGAAAATATCCGGTGCACAAACTCAAATACCTTATGCTTAAATGGAGCATTGTGTATCAGTTCCATGACTACCTATATGGGGTGAAAATTACAGTAAAGACTGATAATAACCCCATAACGTATGTCCAGACAACAGCCAAGTTGGACACAGCTGGCCACAGGTGGTTGTCAGCCCTCTTCACCTATGACTACTGTGTTGAGTACCACCCTGGGTTAAATCACCTAGATGCTGATGCCTTGTCATGATGCTCCCAGGCTCATCAAGAGGAGCACTCCAGCTGGGTAATGATATCTGAGCAGGCTGTAAATAGTTGTGTAGAGAGATTGATACCAAAGAGAACCCATCAGCTGAGGTTGTCCTTTGCCTAGTGAACAGTCTTGGAGCCTCTGGAAGCTGCTTCTCCATAGCGTACAGCCATCTGACTGCTTTGGATCTGAGATCTTTGCCATAGTTTAGCCACTCAAAATCTGATAAAGGAACTGAGGTGTGACACAGCTATTGGAGAAATCTGGCAGGTCTTACAGAGAAGGGATGATCTGGCACAAGTGACCACTAGAGAACCAGATGCCTGACTGATGCTGTGAGAGTGGTCAAAGTTAAAAATCAAGAATGGCCTGTGGTACCAAGAAATGCAAGACCAACAGGGGGTGCCCGAGTACAATTAGTGATAACAGACCAGTTCAGACCAATGTATTAACATCTCTCCATGACGACATGGGCCACCTGGGCAGTGAACGCATGCTAGACCTGGTTTGTAGCAGATTTTATTGGCCCATGATGGGACAAGATGTGGAACAATATTGCAAGACCTGTTGCTGATGCATCCAGAAGAAAGCTCTTCACCAAAAGACTGCCCCACTGGTTAATATTGTCAGAAGTGCTCCCATAGAGCTGGTATGTATTAATTTCCTCAGCTTGGGACGAGACGCTAGAAATGTCTCAAACATACTGGTGGTCACGGATCATTTTATCCAGTACGCCCAAGCCTACCCCACCAAAGATCAGAAAGCTTCTACTGTGGGCAAAGGTGTTGATAAAGAAATTCTTCATGCACTATGGGAAGCAACAGTGGATTCACTTGGATCAAGGCCATGATTTTGAAAGTAGGCTAATAAAAGAACTTTTGTCTCTGTGGGGAGACCGAAAATCCCAAACAACACCCGATCATCCCCAAGGTGACCCTCAGCCTGAAAGATTTAACCAAACCCTACTAGACATGCTGGGCACCCTGGATAACAGAGATAAGTGTACTTGGAGTCAAGTTAGCATCCTGGTACATGCCTACAACTGTACCTGGAACTATGCCACCGGGTTCTCCCCATACAGCTTCATGTTCGGGAGGAAGGCCTGGCTGTCAGTTGATTTGTGCTTTGGGGTGGCAGCAGATGGCATCAACAAGGGTGACTACCTATGGTTTGTATGCAGGCTTAAGCAACAACTGAATGATACATATCGTTTAGCCTCCAAGATGGCCACAAAATGGAACCAGGCTAAAAAGGAGAGATATGACAAGAAAGTTCTGGCACAAGTTTTACCACCAGCGGACAGTGTATTATTAAGGAGTGTGGGCCTTCCCGGAAAGCATAAGCTCACTGAGTGATGTGGAAGCACAATACATGTGGTCCTTGAGAAACTGGAGGGGCTGCCACAATATAATATTTGAACAGAAGGAAAAACTAGTGGATATAAGGTCATTGATAGGAATCATCTACTGCCCATCAGAGACAAGATGATTGGCCGTGCATCTGAAACTTTAGATCCTCCCACACCTCCAGTTACTTAAGCTGCTGCACACAGACAACAGTGGAAACTAGATGGTGAGCATCTTGGAGCTGGTCCAACTGAGGTAAAGGAAACGCCAGAGGGAGAAGAGTCGACTGATGAATCAGAAAGAGAGTTGAGGTTTATCTGGAATGTTTCTGTCACACTCCTGAGCTGGCCAGATTGTTTCAGAGAACACCCTTGACATTGGAAACTGCATCTGTGGAGAAGGGGCCTAGCTCAAGAGAGACTGAGGTTAGAGATGTTGATGAACTTGGGGAAGTGATCCCGGCTGTGCCTTTTTAACAGAGTTGTGAAAGGGAAGCTGCTCTTATTATACCCCTTGAGGGGACAACCTCAAACTTGAACACTAGTCTGGCTGAGCCTTTTGAGTGGTTCCAGAGCAGCTCCCCTGAGTCAATGCCTTTTGGAGAGCCCACTTCGAACCTGAATACTGGTCTGACTGAGCTCTCTGAATGGATGCAAGATGGCACTGCTGATGGAATACCTCACAGCTGAGGAAGTGGAGAGAGGCACAGGGTCAAGAAATATTGATCCCACCTCTGAACAGGAGTTGGTCACCAGGACTGAAGAGTAAGAACCCCCAAGAAGGTCAAGGAGGACTGTGAAACCTGTACTCTAGTTTACCTATGATACCTGGTGGCACCCACTGACCTGCCCCTATGTGTATTACATAAAGGTAAAGAACCTCTGTGTGCAAACACTGAGGCAAGGGTTACCCCAAAGGGCATTTGGCTGGGAAGCCAAGTTTCAAGAAAATACAAAATCACACATGCCCCCACAATGCAAAGCATCATGGGCTGCATATGCAAATCACCACAGAATGTTATGCTGGTCCAACTTTAAGCAGAGTGCATGGTGCGAAGGCCCTCTCACACAGTTTGCAAAGGTCTGTTGGCACCTTTGCAAGCTGTTTGCCCCATTTCCCAGTCTGCTAATGAACCAACATAACTCTGTGTGTTATGTCTGTATGTATTGTATGTTTTTCTTATAAAGGTATCTATGTCACCCCCAGGTCACTACCCAAGGCTTACATGTGTCCTGCTAATGCTACCCCCCCAAGGCCTGGAGGGAAGGAGGCAAAATGAAAAAGGGGGAGGTGAAAGTGAAAACCAGAGGAAACCGAGGATTAAAAGTGTGCTATCAGAAGGTGTTAAGGTACATGTGGTTCTGGAACATCTAAAGTATGGGTGTCACACATCAGGGTGTTTGGCAGCTGTACTTAACCATACCAACTGTATATAGTGTTTCCATTTTCTATTTGTTTAATGCCTGAGTAGATAGGAACCAGGTGTCTAGGTAGAAATGTTGAACTGTGTAAAATGTTAAGGTTTACTGTTCACATATTCTTTTTACAGGCTTCTACTTATAGGCTTGGCAAGGATGTCAAGCATCTAAGGGGTAGGAGTGTAACCCCCCTGTGGGGGCTTACCTTTTTGTAGCCTGCTCTCCAGGGGCCCCGGTCATGTATTTCAGCCCAAACAGGGCTGCAGGGATCTAATCGCGGGGCCGGCAACCTGAGTTTTGCTGTTTAGTGTGGTCAGCCAGCAAGCACTTGCGCAGTAGCGCTGGAGGGTTGTAGCTGTTCCTGCAGTCGAACGAGAACTTTGTGACAGGTCTCGGCCCCCTTTTCCAGATGACTGGGGACTGGTGACTTGAATGGGATGTAAGAGAAGGCCCCGTGGTCTTTAATAGAGGAACCTCATTTGGGGTAGCGATCCACCTCATTAATATTAATGAGGCAGGTCATACATATTAATTTGTGATACTGCCTAGCACTAGGGGGCATGACATTTATAATTGTGCAGTCACTTGCTGGGGGACAGGGACAGCTTTCAGACACTGGGGAAACTATATTTAAGGACTATATAGCTTGGCTGCAGGGGCAGTTGGAAGTTGGGGACTGCTTTAGACCTGTGTGGGACTATGCTTAAGTAGCCATGTTATGATGCTTTGACCCCCTATGGACAGCCAGTCAACTAACTAGGTGCCCAGACTTGTTTGAGAGTATCATGGGAGAAGGTGTGAACAATTTTCAGGCACCAAGAGACCATGCCAATCAATAATCAAAGAGGGGTTATGATTGTGATTGATGACTGGCACAGACCAAATGGAGGGCTGGATTTTTGAGACAAATTCCAGGGACTTTTGACAGTTGAGTCAGTCTGTTCTGGGCTCTGATCAAGTCATGGGGGCTCAGTGCTGTGGTGATACATGAAGACTTTTTAGAGGACTTTAATCAGAGTTTGTCTGAGGATTAATGATGAGGAATTCTTACTGTTTAAAGGAAATGTTCATCTGTCCTGAGCGTTCCAAGAATCTGGTGTAAATTGCTGGTTTTGAGGAGACTCATTGGCTGCAGTGATCCTGCATCAGTTGGGACAGGGAGAAAACTGAGCCATGAAAGAGACTTTCTTGGGACTGTGTATGAGCCAGAGTAAAAGATGGATGCTATTTTGAACCAGAGAAACTGTGAGAGACAAAAATGTGAACAGGGTTCCTAGGCTTCAGGAACCTGTTGTTTGTTGCTTAAATCCAGTTGGAGAGGAACTGTTAGTCTGGAAATTGTAGTCTGCTGCCAAGAGGCACTGAATAGTGAAAAAGTTTAAGAAACTGTCTGACTGCACACAGGAGCTGTTTTCCTGCTGGAGAGAAGTTTGGAACCAGGGAATTCCTAGCTGCAACCTGGAGCCAGGTGGGGAATGTGCTGACTCCTACTGAGTGGGGTCTGCCAGCTGCATGGGGCCACTGGCGCTTGCTAGAGTGCTAGGGTGCTCTCAACCTGTGGGACAGCCGGGCTGTGGAGCCACTCCTGGGTCTGGGTCCTCTGTGGTTTGGTTGACCTTGCATGGGAGCTCTGCAAAAGGCTTGAATAGGCTGAAGAGGACAAGCTGCAAGACCTCCAGTCAAGGTGACAAGTGGCTAGATCTTCAAGCAAGTTTGAGTCTACACATCATCTTCTACTGACCATTTGTTGCTGCCCTCTCTGAACTGAAACTACAGACTTTGAACTCCTGGAATCCCCCCACCCCCCAGAGATTGCTCAGCTCTCTGGAACCTTGAGTAACTCAGGGTTTGCCCTGATCAAGGGAACTGGGAAAAAGGTTGTTTGCAAACAAAAGTTTACAATTAACTTTAAAACTTCATCCTTTAAATACTCTTCATATGCTCCAGCGCTGGTCAACCTATGGCACCGATCAGGCCTGCACCATCACAGGGTACTCCTATGTACTGAACTGGGATTACACTGGTACCAGTTGGGGTGGGCGCTGTGGTGTTTTGGCCTAAGGGCTCTGTTGTTGTTAACTGTCCTAACGTTTATTTTCCTTTCACAGCTATTCCTGCTCCAGGCACCCCTTCCCCTAGTCCTTCCCCAAAATGAAGCTGTGTTTTTTTGTTGAAATTGCTGTGTGGAGGGTATTTTGTGAAAGATTACTGTGAAGTATATGTGGTGTATGGTATTGGGGAACAATTTAGTATCCAACGTGTGGGGCAGTTGCAAGTGGAAGTCAATAGGTTCAGCATCCCAGGGGGTTGTACAAAGCAGGCACCTGGACCACTGTCAACCTACTCTGGGTGTAAGCACCACACTATTTTACTATTACTTTAGAAAAGAACCCGTGATTACCACCGTAGCAGGACCCATGCCCCTTAACCTGTGTTTTAGCCAACAGGCAGAGGTAGTTACCCACTGACACATCGTGCCTGGCTTACACATATTTATTTTTGATATAGGAGAGAGAGGGGTTAAGGCAAAGAAATACCTCTTTGCAGACAACACCAAGGCGCCTGGAAAGTGGATACCAATGAGGGGATACTGGACATGATGAATGATCTGAAAAAGCGTGATAGGTGATTGAGGGTGTTGCGACTGAAAGTTTACATATAAAAGTGCAAGATACCATTCATATTGACTAAGAGCCCAAGAACAGAATATTCAATGTATGGGGTGATAGTGGATAGCACATCAGAGGAAAAGGACCCAGGGCTGTTATTAATGGAGAAAATTAAGGTATTGGCAAAATCTGGTGCACACCAAACTGAACTCCCACATAATTGTAATGCTAAAAAGCTTTTATTTGTCAAAATGTGACAAGTGCAAATGCCAAGCTCATGACCAGTCACCATGGGAGGAACAGTGCCTTGGCTGTTTGCCTCAAAGCTTTGTCAGAGGTCACAATGTAGTAGGGCTATGGGCAAGACAAACTGAATACTGGGGTGCAAAAGAAGAAGGATCACTAGAAGGAGAGAGATACTATAGAACCTGTGTAGATCCCTGATTAACCCTCACTTGGAGTACTGTGTGCAATTTTGGAGTCCACACTTGAGGAAAGACTTGACCAGGTTAAAGGTGTTGCAGAGATGAACCACCAAGATGATACAGGGGCAAAGGGGTAGGTCCTTTGAGAAGCACATGGAACATCTAAACATGTAAATGCTGGAGGAAAGGAGAAAAAGCTGCAACATTACTGAGATGTTCAAGTACTTCCACAGAATAAACAAACTGGGCAACAGCAAGTTGTTCATAATGAATGGTAATGTGAATACCAGGGGTTACTTTCGGAAACTGGTAGATGGAATGTCAATAAAGATGTCAGGAAGTACTTTTTACAGCTAGAGTGGTGGTAGACTGAAATAAGCATCCAGAAGAGATCATCAGGGCTGAAGCAGTAGGAGGGTTCAAAAGGGGATGAGACAGGCCCATGGGAATAGTACATAAGGTGACAGACTGGGTGGTAGGGAGGACTGACATGGGCACAGTCCCAAAAGTAGATGTGTTCAGCGGACTGAAAGGGCACTTAGGCCTTTATTGGCCATCATTTTCTATGTTTCCGTAATAAGCAGCAATGTCTTTAACAGTACTTCCTGTTGGGGATGACATTATCCACAATTCTCATGAACTTGGTTGAGAAAAACTTAAGGGAAGCATTCATGTCAGGAAGATTATCAAGAAATGACCAATTCACCAGTACAAAGCTATTGTGAAACTGCAGCAGGACAAACCTAGAAAATCTCAAAAACTGATAACCTTGAATGGGAATCGTTGGGATCTATTGCTCCAGCTTCATCAAGTATTTGTCAATGCCGAATGTTCCCCACTTGCATTGCTGTAGTACTGGGTCCTGCTTTTACACACTTTTACAGTATATTTCCCCAAGATAGACCAGATGATCTGTAACATGTCATTTGCAATGTGGTCCTGATTTTACAAATTTTTATTATACTGTATTTACCTAGGATACTAGAGGTGATATGTGACATCTTGTTTTCAGTGTTGTCCTGCTTTTTAATTTTTAACCATAGAGCGTTTTCTTCCTTGACTGGTGTCCAGCAGACTGTTCAACCATCTCCATGCCTCTCCTACCCAGCATCCACCTTGCCTGACCCACCTTTCCCTGTAATTTCCCCCAGTTGTGGAGCCAGGAAGGGGAGGGCAGACCCCCACCTAAGGACTCACATCCAGAACCGGGGGTTGGCGAACAGGTAGCAATGCAGGAACAGGGTAGACTGGCAAGGCTTCATTAGACTGACAACCCTTTTCTGTTTCTTCTCCTTGTTCCACGCTGTGGTGACATATAAAGAACATACATGCATGTGGAGGTACACACACGCTATGGAACTGTGGCCCCTCTCTTTCCATATCACTCATACTCCAGTGCTGCCACATGGTTTCCATCAAGTGGCAACCAAGAAGTGAGACAGCAGACCTTCCCACTCTGGGAAAGGAGAGCTGTCCCTCAGATGCTCAGTCCTCTCCCCACAGCTGACCTCCATCAGTCTGAGCTCACTCCTGATTCAGGGTCACTGGTGTGGGAAAAGGTAAGGCATGCCAGGTGCCTCAGCCCTCTTCACCAGTGGGCCAGCTTGTTCTGCTTTCATAATGTGTTTTTTTAGGACATCTCATGCAAGATATCCTATTTAGTGGGTTTCAACTGTAGGTCCCTGTTTCTTCACAGTTTTGCAATATGTCCAGGATAACCCAGCTGAGATGCAATATTTTGTTTTCAGTGGGGTCATGCTCTTACACATTTTTTGTACTGTAGTTACATACAATAGCACAGCTCAGATGCTATCTTGTTTTCAGTGGGATCCTGCTTTTTTTCAGCTTTTATATTGTATTTACCCAGGATAGCACAGCCAAGATGCAGTATCTTGTTTTCAATGTGGCCATGTTTTTAACTATTTCTGTTACGTACAGTATTTAGCCAGGGTAGCCTGGCTGAAATGTAAGTTCCATTTTTAGTAGGATTCAACTTTGACACATTTTTTTGGACAGAACAGAGCAGCGTAAATACATAGTTCAGTGGGGCTGTGCTGTACTGGGGTTCTTCTTTTACACATTTTTACTATATATTTATCCAGGATAAACAAGATAAGATGCAATAAATATCTCATTTTCAGTGGTGTCCTGTGTACATGTTTAAATTTTATCTACCCAGGACAAGACAGTTGAGAAGCAATATCTAATTTTCAGTGGGCTCCACATTTTGATCCCAGATTTTCAACGTAGTCTTTTTATGAGCTGATGTTATGATCAAGACAGGTGGAATTTTTTAAAATCCCATCCAAAAGGTTATTTTGCAGTGCAACTGTGAAAACATACTTTGGAGTTGATTTGCAAAATTACCCTTATCATGTTCATGAGGTGGCACAATACAAGGGATATGTTGAACATTAGGAGCCAAAATCTGCAAAAATAAAGTTATGAGTAAATTTTGCAACAATCGAAGGTTTCATCATAGCTTAGTTTTTTTTTTTTTTTATATTTTGACCACAGATTTTCAACATTGAAACATAGAAACATAGACTTTGCTGGCAGATAAGGACTGCTTGGCCCATCCAGTCTGCCCATTTCCCTACCTATTGGATAAGATGCAGATCCTAGTTAACCAACAGTCTACTTCCTCCTTTCTCCCACTAGAATTGCTTTATGTCTGTCCCATGAATTCTTCCATTCCCCAACTGTTTTTGACCCCTCAACCAACTCAGGAAGGCCGTTCCATGCATATACCACCATCTCCATGATAAAATACTTCCTCACGATGCCCTTGAGCCGTCTCCCCTCTATCTTCAAATTGTGCCCCCTTGTTCTTGCACATCTCTTTTTCTGAAAGATGCTACCCTCTTGGACTTTGTTGATTCCCTTGAGGTACTTGAAAGTTTCTATCATGTCCCCCCTCTCCCTTCTTTCCTCAAGCGTATACATATTAAGCTCCTTTAGTCTCTCCTCATACGGCTTCTCTTGCAGACCCTGCACCATTTTAGTTGCCCTCCTCTGGACTGCCTCTATCCTGTCTATGTCCTTGCGGAGATGGGGTCTCCAGAACTGCACACAGTATTCCAGATGGGGTCTCACCAACTGTCTGTACAGAGGGATAACAACTTCTTGTTTTCTACTTGTGATGCCTCTCCTTATGCATCTTAGTATCCCGCCAGCCTTCCATACTGCCTTCTCACATTGCTTGCCTACCTTTAGATTATCTGATATGACTACCCCCAGATCCCTTTCCATTGTTGTTGCTGTTAGTACCTTCCTTCACATTATGTATTCTTCCCCTGGGTTTTTGTTTCCCAGGTGCATTACCTTGCACTTCATTGCAGTGAATCTAAGCTGCCATACTTTTGACCATTCCTCCAACCTTGCCAAGTCCCTTCTCATCCTTTCCACCCCCTCTTGTGTTTCAACCTGTTGCAGATCTTTGTGTCATCTGCAAAGAGGCATACTTTCCCATTTAGTCCGTCTGCAATGTCACCTATAACAACATTAAAGAGGACCAGTCTCAGTACTGAACCATGCAGTACCCCACTAGTAACCCACCTTTCTTTGGCGTGGACTCCATTTACTGTTACCCTCTGTGTCCTGCTGTCCAGCCAATATTTTACCCAGGCTACAAACCTTGGAACCCACTCCCAGGCTGGCTAACTTGTTTATTAGTATTTTGTGTGGGACTGTGTCAAATGCCTTGCTAAAGTCTAGGTAGACCATGTCCACAGCCCCTCCCTGGTCTACTAGTTTGGTCACCCAGTCAAAGAAATCAATTCGATTCATTTGATATGACCTTCCCACTGTGAATCCATGCTGCCTTGGGTCCCATGCCCCACTGGCCTCTAGGTACTCAACAGTCCCTTCCTTCAGAAGTGATTCCATCATTTTCCCCTACCACAGAGGTCAATCTAACAGGTCTGTAGTTTACTGCCTCTGTGTTGCTCCAACTTTTGTGAAGGGGAATCACATCTGCCCTCCTCCAATCCTGAGGTAACATACCATCCTCCCATGATTTGTTAAAAAGGGTAGTCAGTGGTGTCACTAGTTCTCCCCTTAGTTCTTTTAGAATTCTGGGGAGAATCCCATTAGGCCCCATTGCTTTGTTCACCTTGAGTTTTAGGAGTTCTTTCAGGACCCTTTCTTCTGTGAATGGACTGGTATCAACCACCCTATCCAGAGCGCTTCTATTGTTTGGTTTAGGTACCTCCCCCTCCTTTTACATAGAAGCATAGAAACATAGACTTTTATGACAGATAAGAACCACTTGGCCCACCCAGTCTGCCCATTTCCCTACCTATTGGATAAGCTGCAGATTCTAGTTAACCAACAGCTTACTTCCTGCAACCCCCACTACAATTGCCTTGTGTCTGTCCCATGCATGTTTGAATTCCTTCACTGTTTTAGACCCAACTACCTCCCCAGGAAGGCAGTTCCATGCATCCAGCACTCTCTCTGTGAAAAAAAATTTCCTCACATTACCCCTGAGTCTTCCCCCCTCTATCTTTAAATTGTGCCCCCTTGTTCTTACACATCTCTTTTTCTGAAAGATGCTACCCTCCTGGACTTTGTTAATTCCCTTGAGGTACTTGAAATGTTTCTATCATGCCCCCACTGTCCCTCCTTTCATCAAGGGTATACATATTAAGCTATCTCAGTCTCTCATCATATGGTTTCTGATGCAGACCCTGCACCATTTTAGTTGCCCTCCTCTAGACCGCTTCTATCCTGTCTACGTCCTTGTGTAAATGGGGTCTCCAAAACTGCACACAGTATTCCAGATGGGGTCTCACCAACTGTCTGTACAGAGGGATAACCACTTCCCTTTTTCTACTTGTGATGTCCCTTCCTATACATCCCAGTATCCCCCTGGCTCTCCTAACTGACCTCTCACATTGCTTACCCGCCTTTAGGTCATCTGATATGACTACCCCTTTCCATTTTTGTTATTGTTAGTACCTCCCCTGCTATTGTGTACTCTTCTCCTGGGTTTTTGTTTCCCAGGTGCATTACTTTGCACTTCTTTGCATTGAATCTAAGTTGCCATATGTCTGACCATTCCTCTTACCTTGCCAAGTCCCTTCTCATCCTTTCTACCCCCCCTTGTGTATCAACTATGTTACAGATCTTTGTGTCATCTGCAAAGAGGCATACCTTTCCTTCCAGACCCTCTGCAATGTCACCTATAGGTTAGGTTAGGTTAGGTTAGGTTAAAGTTTATTGACAGCATGTATAAAACAATGTTTGTTACACACAATATTCATAGAAATAAAATTAAAATAAGTTTCTCAACACCAGTCGTTACAATACAAATTCATTCTTATGCAACATAATTCCCCACATGTCTTATAATTTTACTTGATCTTCAAACTTATACAGTACTCTTTGTGCAAAACTAGCTAGTGCAAAAACGTCTACTATATCAGTTGGATCAAGAATCCTTTCCAATCTCTTATTAATTTCCATCCACTTAAATTTATTTAGCTTTAAGGATAGGAATAACTCTCTTTCTCTTTCTAAAGCAGGTCATTCTAATATAACATGTCTAGTTACAAGATTTATTATCTCCTCTAAATACATGGGTAAACAGGATTGCCTGGACATAAAATTCCATTATTTAATAGTCCTAGTCTTAATCTTGTTATGGCTTTTCTTTGTTTCACATTCTCACAAAATCTTAAATATTTCTCTTCATTAAAAGTGTGTTTTATTTTCTTATATGTTATATATTGCCATGAATCCCTTATACTGCTCATATCTCGTTGTTTAGCAGTGTCTTCCAATGTCTGACTAGCTATATCTCTAAAATTATTAGGATCACATGTCTCAGTGTACATGTTATTATACAATATTCCATTCTTATTAAATTTATCATTTAGTATCTTGAACCACCCTTTCTTGGTTGAACAATTAATTTTTCCAATTTTTTCCACTTTTTATTCTACCCAACAATGATGAAGTAAACTATCGTCAGGTGCTTCTGTTATTTTTTTTTTAATTTAAACTCCTTTTTTTAATTACTGTCAAAATTGGCAATATTCCTGTTTCTGCCCTTATTTCTGCATTTAGGGTAAACCTAGGCACCCCAAGTAATTTGTTTAGATATACATTTTGCATTATCTCCATAGATTTGAGATTGGTGCCAGGACCCCAAACTTCCGCACCATATAACATTTGTGCATTTATCTTAGCTTCATAACACCTTTTCTGTGCAATACAGGAATTATTTGCAATTGTATTTGCGAATCTTGTAACTGCTAACATTGTCTTAGTGACATTTATTGTTTTCTTTACTTGTGCATTCCAACTTAGGTTACTGTTTATTATAACCCCCAAATATTGAAACTCTCTAATTTCTTCAATAAAATCTGCCCCTATTTTCCATTCTTTCACATTTCTTCTTCCCTCACCACAGACCATTATTTTAGTTTTTTCTATATTTAATTGAAGTTCAAGTTTTACAAGGGTTTCCTTCACTTTTATTAATGCCCTTTTTAAACTCAATTGTGTCTGGGATATCAACACAGCGTCATCTGCAAATAACAGAATTTTTATTATCTGTTTATTTACATTTGGAGGGAATGTATCTATCTCTTCTAACTCATCCACTAGTATATCTATATATAAATTAAATAGGGTCAGAGCTAGTAGACAGCCTTGTTTTACACCTGCTTCTACTCTTATGTTACTAGTCATTTCACCTTGTTTACTGTACCTTACTATTACTTTACTATTAGCATACAAAGTTTTTATAATTTCTAAAAGGTCTTTATTAATCCCTTTTTTACTAAGAATATCCCATAAGATTTGTCTATTGATTGAGTCAAATGCAGCTTTTATATCAAGAAAAGCCATATAAATTTTCCCTTTTTTCCTGAGCACATATTTCTCCATAATATAACGAAGAATAAAGATTTGTTCAATAGTTGACCTCCCTTTACCAAACCCAGCTTGATTTCTGGATAGTATTTTATCTTCTTCTATCCAAATTTGCATTCTAGTGAGAAGTATTCTAGTAAATAATTTTGCACTTGTAGTCAATACGGTTATTGGTCTGTAATTTTCTGGTAGTGTTAACAATCCTTTATTATGGAGGGGAACTATAACCCCTGTGTTCCACCTATCAGGTATTTTATTAGTTTGAATTATATTCTCAGAAAGGGGTAATAAAACATCAGCCCACCACTCTGGATTCACTTGAAATAATTCTGCACTAATTCCATCCACCCCAGGTGCTTTATTATTATTTTTTTGTCTTTTAATAGCTGAAATTATTTCTTCTTTAGAGATAAGTAAATTCCTTACCTCATGCTTCATTGTTTCCATATTACTAATTGGTATCCCCATTTTCAAGGAACATTGATGTTTTATCAATTTTTTTAAAATAATGTTCCCATACTTCTGGGGATATAACTGCTTCAAGATTAAATCTCATCTTACCTGTACAATAGGCAACCAGTTGCCAGAATGATGTATTATCGTTACAGGCAATTGCACTCTGTAAATTAAACCATAAATTGTTAGCAAATTCATGTTTCTTTTCCCTTATAAATATTTTATATTCCTCCTTAACCTTTTTTTAGTGCTACTCTATCATTTACTTCATTACATCTTGTAACCCTTTTTCCTAATTCATTTATAGTTTTACGCATATAATTACACTCACCATCAAACCATTTTCCATTTTACAAATTTTTGGGTTTAATCTCCGATTGTCATTTTTTAAATTTGTTATAAAGATAATCTTCCAATTCTGTATACAACTGTTGTAATTCACTCTGATTCTCCCTTATATTATCATGGTGGGTTTTTTTCTTGGATTTGCCTTTTCTTGATTAATGTCTTTGAATCATTTAGTAGATTCTGGAGTTTCTGAATATTGTACGGAGTCCACTTAATTCCTTTTGTATTATAAACCATCACATTTTTTCCTATCCATTCTATACACTCTAAATTCTCCTTTTTTTACTCCCTTTACTTTAGTTATAAATTCTAAGGGTCTGTGATCACTATCCCAAATATTTATCACGTTCCAGTTTAGTATATTATTATATGAAAAAACATCCACCCAGACATAGTCCAAGGTACTCCCACCACAATAATAATTATGTGTTAATCTCCCCATTTTGTCACCATTACATCTCCCATTTAGCACTCTCATATTCAGAGTATTAAAAACTTCCATAAGTAATTCCCCTTTTTTATTTATTTTCTTGTCCAACGATTTTCTTACTGGAACTCCTATGATGTCATCTAAATTTCTATAATTTGTTTTTTCGTCCAATAATTCTCCTATACGAGCATTAAAATCTCCTGCCATTATTATCATTAGACCTGGGTAGGATGTTTGTAACTTCATTATTGTTACTTTTAATATTTCAAGTACTGCCTTTAAACTGGGAGGTGTAATCAGGAGTGGGAGGAGATATACATTCACAAAAATACCAACATTTATTGTTTTATACTATATAAGAATTCCCAAAATAAAATATATAAAATCCTTAACGATACATAACCCTTTCAATTCATGGTCTATTTTAACCATGGTACAAACACCTCCTGACGGTCTTCCATATTTGTTAGTTTTCTTAGCTTCAAGTACCCAACTCTGATATCCTTCCAACAGACAATGATCTATGGTACTTAACCAAGTTTCTTGTAACATTATTATTGAATACTTTTCCAATAGTTTTCTGCATCCAATATCTTTTAATTTTCCTACTAAACCAGCAATATTCTAACTAATTATTTTCAATTCTTCCATATTACCTTGTGTAGGAGGTACCTTTTGCACTAGACGTCACCATTCTTCTTCTAAATTTTCCAACATACAAAACTGATTTTGATCTCTTAAACTAGAACAATAATCATTTTCTATTTCAGAAACAACAAAAGCATCTGAAACTTCCTCCAATCCTTGCTACCTTTGTCTTCTTCTTCTTCTTCCATTAATATAAGACTATTATTTATTCTAGGGCCTTTTTGAAATCTTTCTCTTATAGTTTTTCATTGTTCTCTGTAAATAGTCCCTTCTTCTGGGAGAAGAACATGTTTATAAACATCTGGTACCATATAAGTTGTTATTCTCTGTTGGACCTTTACATTTGGTTTTAATTGGTTAATCTTTTTAACCATAGGTACTGATTTTGTATTTACCATATTTCTCAGGTTATCTGTCTCAGTTGTATTCTGTAGTTTTACCCCCAGACTTTTAAACTGGTCTTTATTTCTTAACATGTTTAGCCTTGTTCTGGGGGATTTCACCTCCAAACACATCCAACTTTTTTCATTCCCTGACCAATATCTATATACTGAACTTATATCAGTCCATGTAAAACTTTTACCCAAAATTCCCTTACATATGTTGTAAACTACAATTTTCAAAGTAATGTTATTTTCATTTTTCACCTTAGGGATCCCATAGAAATACAATGTAGGAAGCATTTCCCCTTTTTCAATTAAAAGGTTTCTGTTCATATCTTCAGCACTTATGGTAAATGTTGGCATAATTTCTTCTGTTTCCTTTGAACCAGTTGGTTCTATTATTTCTGAAACTGTATTCTCCCACTGATGTAGTTTCTTTTTATTTCCACTATCCCGGTGTATATTAATGTTTCCTTCGCTCTGATTTTTGTTTTTATTTTCCCCAAACTTATTCTTAATATATTTCTTTAGGTCACAAGCCCCTTTGCCCTTTCTGATCTTGCATTTACTAGTATTGGACCTTCTTTACATTTTGACCCAGATATTCAAAAGGGTTGCGCATGGCGCAACAGTGTTGCACCATGCACAACCCACTAATGCACCCCAGCACGATATTCAAAAGAGAAAAGTGCACCGCACAAATCCCGATGCACTGGAGCACATCAGTAATGTATGCAGGCACAGGTGGGGGGGCGTGCCCATGCATAACCTGCACAGCCTGATATTCAGCCTGGGATGTGCAGAGCCATGCATGCGCAACCCCTACTTGCACCTGCACAAAGTTAAGTCAAAAAAAGGAACAAATGATGGCCACCCACAGGTAAGCTGCCACATTGCAGGGCACAACATGGCAGCTGCCACCTGTGGGTGGCCACCCAAGTTCCTGCTGCACCTGGCAGCACCCCCATGCCCCATTGCGGGCATCTGTTTAAATAAACCCCCCCTCCAATATCCCTGGTGGTCCAGTGGATTGAGTGCTGCCTGATTGCAGGCATCTGGTTAAATAAAAAAAAAGTCCTATATCCCTGGTGGTCCAGTGGACTGCTATGTTCCTGATCGTGGGCATTTGTCTAAAAAAAGAAATCCTCATCTAATATCCCTGGTGGTCCAGTGGACCACTATGTGCCCGATCGTGGGCATCGGTTTAATAAACCCCCCCATCCAATATCCCTGGTGGTCCAGTGGACCGATCGCTGCTCAATCGTGGGCATCTGTTTAAATCACCCCCCAGCCAATATCCCTGGTGGTCCAGTGAACCACACTCTGCCCGATCACGGGCATCTGTAAAACATAAAAAAGTCCTATTACCCTGGTGGTCTAGGGTACCCTCCCAGCCGCCCACTGAGCCCGACTGCCCCACTCCCCCCAGTCAGCCAGTGGGTGGCAGCACCCCACCCACCTACCACCCCACCACCTGACAACTGACAGCTGGGTAGGGCTGCATGCCCATTGGTTCAGAGCGTGAGCCAATGAGTGGGCAGCCTATACCGTACTACACAGTCCAGATATGTGAATGATTCATTCACATATCTGGACCATGTAGTATGGTATGGTCTGCACGCCCATTGGCTCACACTGTGAATCAATGGGTGTGCAGCCCTACTGAGCTGTCATTCAGCGGGCGGTGGGTCAGCAGGCAGGTGGGGTGCTGCCACCCACCAGCTAACCGGGGGGGAGCAGGGCAGTCGGGCTCAGTGGGCAGGTGGGGAGGGGGTACCCTAGACCACCAGGGCAATAGGATGTTTTTTATGTTTTACAGATGCCCGTAATCGGGCAGAGTGCGGTCCACTGGACCACCAGGGATATTGGCCAGGGGGGTGATTTAAACAGATGCCCACGATCAGGCAAGTGATCGGTCCACTGGACCACCAGGGATATTGGACAGGGGAGTTATTATACCGATGCTCGCGATCGGACACATAGCGGTCCACTGGACCACCAAGGATATTAGATGAGGATTTCTTTTTTTAGACAAATGCCCTCGATGGGGCTGAAGGGGGCATCGGTCCCCTATGGCTACTGCCTGGCAGGGCACCAGGTGCAAGTCATTGGGGATCTGCCCACCTGCATGCTAATGGGATGCAAATGGAGCAATAATGACATGCAAATGGCCCCATGTGCACCTTGCATAAATTATGGCCCCTTTTGCATGTCCCCTTTTGAATATCACAGGTGCTGTGAATGGCGCAATGGCACTAGTGCTAACACATCTCCATGCTCCACTCTGGCCACTTGCACTGGTGCAGTGCCCCTGCGCCATGCACAGTGGGGGTGGCCAGGGTGTGATATTCAAAGCTGCTGAGCCATAGCGCAGCTTCGTTGAATATCACCCAGGCCACATTCCTGTGCAACCAAGTTGAGCTGCGCCCAGGCTTGTGCCACAGCCTGATGCAGTTTGAACATCTGGGCTGCAGTATTTTTCTGGTTTATTAATTTTCTCTCTCCTAATTCTTGAACCAGGGAAGCCATCTCTTTTATTTCCTTCTCCCCTATTTCTTCTCTTATTTTTCTAACAGATTTTTCTTTGGGCTTCTCATAAACGTCCCCACCTTTCCCTACTTTTATTTTATAACTTTCATCCTCATTTTCTGCTAGAACACAATTAAGATTGCTACTATCGTTTAGTAACATCTTACTTAAAAAGGAGGTAAAGTTTAAAAGTAGGTAATTATTTAGCATTATTCCATCTCTTATTTCCTTGAGGAGTTTCACAAAATATCCATCCAATTGAGTTGTTTTTTGTTCCACCCCAACCCTATCTTCGGTTGATACTGGAACAAACAAATTATAATATGTGAAATATCAGGGAGACAAGCAGATGATGGATCTAGTCTGACACGTTTAGTATAGGGGGTAATAAACTCATCAAAATCATCAAAAAAAACTTACTAGGGAATTGATGAGATTTATCTCTCTGTTCTCTTTCTATATCTTCAATTTCTACTTTATCTTCTTTTTCATAACTCACTTGATTTTCATTATCTCTTACTGGTTTTTTACTAATTTCTGGTCTCTCTCGAAATTCAACCCCCCTCTGTTCTATTTCCTCATTGCGAATTTGAGCTTTAACCTTTATGCTTCCCCTTACCGGTTTTGGCTAATTAATCTCTTCTTCCCAGTCTCTTATGTTTCCTATTAGGGATGCTCTTCACTTTTTACCTCTATACTCACTTCCTGTGTATTGTTTATTGGGGAAGAGCACAATGGAGGAAATGTAGAACTCTGTATTCTCAATATTTCATTTGAATTTACCAAGTTTACTTGACTACCTGGGGCAAGGATATAACTTGTTATTTTCCTTGAACCAGGGTCCAACTTTTTTGTTGTTTTTTGACCCTTATTGGATCTATTTGTCTTATTTTTAACATTTGTTTTACTTGACATGTTTTTTTTCTCCTTTTTCAGCTCTTGTTTCCATAATGAAAAAAAAGGCTATATTCTTATTACTATATTCTTAATTCAAATAATACTACTCCAAAGTTATAGTAGTCCATATACTGAATATTCAAGGGTAGGGCTGGTACTGCCCTACCAATTCTTAATTTATAAACTTTACAAGTTATTCAACTCTCATTCTTCTTCAAAGAATTAACAAGGCCACACATCCCTTTTTTTTATATATTTACTGTATGCATTCCATAACAGTTCCACCCAGTCGTGGATAACACCACTCTCAGCTGAAGTCAACACTCTATAACTTATTTCCTTCTTTTCTTTCTTGTTATTCAACTCCTAAAGTTCCTTAATACAGATTAAAGATGGAATAAAGTGCCTCAATAATAATAAAAGTGCTCTCAATGTACCACAAATAGTCAGTTTACCAAACAGACTGTTCACTTTCAATACCGCTCCACAAGCACTGGTTCTCAACTCCTCCCCAAGTCCTAGTTCTCTTGTAGGTTTTTCTAGAATTGAAGATATCTCAGCATAGGAGGAGATTCACCCTTTGTTTTTATAGCAATAGTAGAGGTTGGAAAAGGGCTAATTGTGGACAAAGATATACTCCCAGGGCTCCTTATTCATATACACTCCTTCAATGCACCCTTTACTGGTCTCAAAGCCACTAACAACAAGGAGAAAAAGGAAAAACAAGCAATAATAACAACTAAATAAGTATCACAATTATATATATATATATATATATATATATATATATATATATAAATAATCTAATAATCAGATTACTACATACTGGAATAAAATAAATAAAAAACTATAACTTCCAACTGAGAATTCTATTTAAAATTAACAATTAATTTGCACCTTGATTTACTCTTATATTTAACTTGTTTTTTCAATCAAGGAATTAATTTACTGTCAATTAACTGCCAAAAACATTTACCTAAAAAGAACTAAAACAGTTGACTAGTAACTGGCTAAACATTTATTAACTCTAAAATGCCTAAAAATGTAATATCTAAATTCAGATGTTATAACAAACAATTGATCTTATAAAAACACAGAGAAACTTACTTTTATACTATCAGGTTCAATTTCATTTCAACAAAAAAACAGCTGCATGAAGACAATGCCTTCATAATTACTTGTCTAATATTAATCAGACAACTGTCGAGGACTAACAAGGATTACCAGAGCAAAATCTAATCCAGTATATCATACTATGCTCTTTTCACCTTGTTATTTTGTCCTTTCACCTTAGTTGCAAGTCTAAATTTTCCAAAGCAGCGTACTTTTACACTGACAGAGCGGCTAAAGAGCACTGGAGTTAAAACGATATTTAAAGCTCAAAGACCTCGGAGACTTCACCCGCAGCATGAACACAGGCTTCCACCACTCCAGCAAGACCAACTGGACAATGCAAATTAATGGAGCCTGTGTTGGAGCATGCGCCCTATATACTAGTAATCATATGATTCTTTTGCACCAATTAAACAAAAGGAAAGAGCCCGGGATCTTTAAACTTTAAACCTTAAACTTTAAAACATTTACTTTTAAAACTGTTTAACTTTACCCTTAGCCTGCTCTGCTGTCTGAAATTTGCAGATTACTATAGCCAAACCCCTACAGTTAAACCAGCATTAACAACATTAGCAACATTGACAGCAATAAGAAAAGCAACTATATGAGTAAAATTTACTCCATAATATTGCCGTTTTATCTAATTACTTAATGTTGCCTAGATGTTACCTGGTAACACTTCCCTTTACTTCTATCTCTGTCTTGCTCAAAACAAAAATTTAAACTTTGCATAGAAAAAACAGGGTGCTTTTTACACTATTTCACAGTATTTCACTCATAAACTAACAAAGTTAAATAACCAATAACTAAACATATTAACAACTAATGAAGGAATAAAATTAATAAAAATCAAATTCTGGATAACTCCTCAGGCTCCTCAAACTATGAAGAGAAAGAGCAAAATGTCCAGAGTGTCTGCAGGAAACACAAAAGCGGTTTGCCGACAGTTTGTAAACAGCAGGCCAACAGACCCCCCACAGGCTTCACTGAAACTATCCTCCACTGCGACTTGGCTATGGCCACCGCTCCAATTCCTCACACAGACAGGGGATGTCCAGAGGCCCACACCACAGCGATGCAGTTTGCTAGAAACCAGCCCCAATGCAACACCAGCTCCAATACAACTCCAAAGCACCAAAAAAGACCAGGAAGGTTAGTACGATTTCTCTAATTAAGGCAATGATGGCAGAACCTGTAATACAGAAAAATGAGCCTTAACTAACTCCCGCTGCAACAGCTTTGTTCTTTGGCTGAAGGAAGCACCAGGAATTCCCCACAGCTGCCCGCTGAAAGAGTAGACTGAAGATGGTCTGCCCTCCACACAGCACTCGTTCAATCTCTCTACCAAGACCCTCTGTGTTGTAGGTGGGAGCAGTAATAGGCCCTCCAATGAAGTTCCTCTTTTTGACTTCCCAAAACTTGACAATGTCACCTGTAAAGATGTTAAAGAGGACTCTCCTTTGTAGATATTGAGCAGAAGTATTCATACAGTATCCCTGTTTTTTTCACTGTCACTAAACACTTTCACTGTCAGCATTTTTTTATGACCTTATATTATTTTTTTTACAATTAAAGTTTTTGCTGTTTTCCAAAAGATAAATACAAAAATTGCATACATGCTGCTATACAGAAAAAAATTGCAGCAAATAAAATAGATTAATTCAAATAAATTTTACACTGATTTAAGTTGTACAAGACATATAATAATAAAGTAAAAAGCTAAGAAATTGATTTCCATTCTGAACTGATTATCATTTAAGACAGCTTCTCTAACATAGTGTTAATTCCCTTCTCAATGATAAGTTTTATAATATTTGCAACAATTGCAAGAAAGAAAACCACATGTCTTGTAAAGGTTTCTTCTTTATTAGTCAGGATATGGCTAATTCTTTCAATGGGCCATATGTACCATTGGGGCAGAGTGGCTACGTATGCATATCTGGGGTGAACAGCCATTCTGCAACATTCATGCCCCTCATGCAGGATGCATCAAGTGGGGTGCACAGCACGTATGCACCCAGTCCCCTGGCAGCGCAAAGAGCAACATGCCAGGGGTGGGCGAGGGGCATGCCAGCACTTTGCACCATGCACCAAGACACATAGTGCTGGCTGTGGGAGTGTGAAGAGGGCACAGGTTATGCCAGGGAGAACCCAGCCATAAGCCCCCTATGCACCCTATGAACACAGTGGGAGTAGCCAGACAACAGGTCGAGTAGCCCACCCACACACTGGGGCCACTGCATTCAGCTGTACAGTGCCTCCCACCCACCCCAGCACACATCAAACCCCCCCAGGACACCCCCCACACAGGGACACAGGACCTGGATGCTGCCCCCATATGACACCACCTGTCCACCCCCTGCTAACGGTGAAGTACAGTGCCTTCCCCTTTCACTGCCAACTGCCACCCTCTGCCCCATCCCTGTGCACCTCTCTGGTGCCATCAGAGGGCCAGCAGCATTGCTCTCTGCACACCATCACAGCCACTGGCCCTTGGAAATCTGCAGGGTGTGCTGCCAACATGCAACCACCGTGTAAGGGATCCACTGAGGTTCCTGGTCCAGGCATCTGATTGAATGCCTGGTCGGGTCTGTGACTCCACCTCCAGCCACCCTGCAAAGTCTTGCACACTGGAGGGGCAGAGCTGTGGACAGTTAGCAGCCGGTAGTGAGTACTGGCCAGTGCACATCTGTCCACAGGTGCTCAGTTATGCAGGTGGTGTACACGCGGCTTCCTCATACCCTTGCCTGCATAGTGCATAGGGCCCATTGCTTGCAGCTGAGCTCATGTACCATTCTAGTAAAGTTGGGATAGTATCAGGTTTCCAGTGTTGTAAGAGTAACCTTTCTCCTCTAATACTGTGCCAAGAATCCATAATTTCTGAGAGTATCAAATGTTTCAGTGGTCTGTGCATAATCCTGAAATGAACAGTTTGGCACCTCTAGGGACTTGACCATTGACTACTAATGAGCAAACATAGATGATAACAGAAAAAAAAAAGTTTTTTTATGGGTGGGCAGTGCCAGAACATGTGTAACTTGTTTACCTGATGTAAATTACACCTCCAACAAAGCCCATCTGTATAAAGCCCCATATCTTCTAGTTTCCTAGGGCTAATGTAAAAGTGATGGAGGATTTTAAATTGGATTAATCTCCCTTGCAATTCTCTGCTGCTTCTTAATGCATTTTGCCACACTTTTACCCACTGTTTATCATTAATAAGGATATCAAATTATTTTTCCCATTTAATTTTTTTTTCATATATTCTTTTTACCTCCACCTTCACACGCCGTCATCCTCTCCTTCGGGTAGCTAGTCTCCTGTTTCCACTCCCCGGCTAGCCATCCTGCTGCTCCAACACCTCCATTGTCCCAGACATATCCTTTTGCCAGGGGGGCCCCCTTACCCATCAGGGCCATCAAGAGGGGGTACCAGAGTGCACATAGGCACTCCTTTACATCTACATGGGGTGTGGAAATGCAGTCACAGAGGCATCCCAGCTGAGCAGCATGTGTGCCATTTCTTCATGCTTTTCTCATTCCCCTCTGCTGCACTGCCATTGAGAAAGGCTTCCAAAAAAAACACCCTAGGAGAGGAGAGCAGTCCTACTGATGTTCAATCCTCTCCTTCCCCTGCCAGCCCCTGGTGTCCTGAGTTGGTTTCTGAACCCAGTTGCCAGCGTGGCATGAGGTATGGCATCCTGCACCTCAACTCTCAGCACCACCAGGCCAGCCCATTTAGTTTTAGTATCATTAGAGGATTGTGTGCCATGGTTTATTAGTATTTTATAATCCAGACTAATACTTTTCCTTTTGCCTGCTACAGTTTTAAGTTGGTCCCACTGTAAATGCAGAGGTAGAATGATGTCAGCTTGTAAAAGACATGTTGTCTCAGGATAATTCTAAGTTGTAGATAGAAGAAGAAATGAAATTTGGGAATGTTGAAATCTTTCAGTAAATCTTTAAGGAGGTGATTGACAACCTGTCACCTGTCATGCTCATGATGTGGAGCAAGACAAGGGATATGTTGAACATTAGAGGTCAAAAGATGCAAAAATAAAGTTATGAGTAAATGTTGAAACAATTCGGGTTTCATTATAACTTCTTTTTTTTTCTTTTTTTTAACATTTTGACTCTGGATGTTCAACATGGCCTTTTTATGACCTTATGTTATTTTTTTAGAATTAAAGTTTTTATTGTTTTCCAAATAAAAAATAAAAGAAATACATGCATGCTCCTATACAGAAAAAAAAATCCAGCAAATAATACAGATGAATACTAAGAAATCTTACATTGAATAAACAAAGTTGTACAAGACATATAATAAGGTTAAATGCTAAGAAACTGATTTCTGTTCTTGAATTGATTACTATTTAAAACAGTTCTCTAACATAATGCTTTGTCCCTCCTCAAAGATAAGTTTTATAATATTTGCAACTTCCACAAGAAAGGAGAACACATATCTACAACAATTTCTTCTGTATTAGTCAGGATGTGGCTAATACTTTCATTGTTTGCAGCTGAGTGCATGTAATCTAGCCATTCTGCTAAAGTTAGCATACTATCAGATTTCCAGTTTCATAAAAGTAACCCTTCACCCCCCTCCCCCATGCTGTCTCAACAATTCATAATTTCTTAGAGTATTGAATGTTCTAGTGGTCTGAGAATAATCCTGAAATGAATAGTGTGACATCTCTAGGGACTTGACCACTGACTACTAATGAGAAAACATCTATGATCAGTAGGTAGATAAGTTTTATTGTTCGACATAAGTCTTTATAATTAATAAAAAAATTCCAATAAATATAAACAACTTTATATACAAATTCAAGTATTGCACTTTAAGTATTGCACAACCATGTACGCTCTGTGGTCCCTCAAGGCTCCATCCTGGGCCCCACTTTGTTCAGTCTCTTTCTAAACCCCCTCCCCAGCTCCTGCACAGGTGATATGCTTCTATACGCTGACGATGCAGTCCTCGTTGCTTCACAGCCCGACCCACTCACACTATATAGCTCCCTGCAACTCACCTTCAGCCATGCTGAAAAGTGGTTCCTCAACCACTGTCTGGTTCTGAACCTCAAGAAGATGAAATCTATGATTTTTGCACACTGCCAAAGCAACTCCAGAAATGCTCCCCTTCACATCATCCCCAGTACTCTCCACAACCTTGAACAGGTATCAACATACAAATACCTGGGCATCACCTTCGACTCGGCGTTCTCCTTCCATGCTCATCTTAACGCTTTGTCCTCGGCCATGAATGCCCGGATTGGACTCCTCTACCACCACAAAGACTGCCTCCCTGAGTTTGCCCTGTGGCTTGCTATCACTTTGTCCATTCTGTCATTGGTTGATTATGGACTCCCTGCCTATGCAGCTGCCAACCCCACTGTCCTCACCAAAGTCCAGACCTCTATCAACAAAGCCTGCAGGCTCCTGACCGGTGCCCACAGCAGAACTCACACATGCCTGCTCTACTCCACTTTTAACATACTCACATTTGAAGAACACCTGCAATACCACACCTGTATACTGGCAAAAAAGGCTCTACTTGGGCTTTGCCTCCCCAGGTGTCACTACACCCCTCTATCGGGCCTCACATTCAGTCATCACCCGCAATACTACCAAAGCCACCTTCCAGGTGCCTAGAGCTAGGACCTCACTCTCCCAAAGGTCTTTTCACTACAGAGCACCTTCCTGCTATAACTCCCTCCCCACGCACATTACAAATATCCCCAAAATCATCCCCTTCAAAATAGCCCTACTCAAATATTCAGAGGGGAGACCAAGGGTGACCAATATAGAACTCTGTCATTTTTTCTTTGATGATTCATAAATTAGACAGTGAAGAAGGACATGTTTGAGATCATCTTCCATTCCTTTGTTACATTTACACAGATGATCTACGAAACCTGGACATTTTTGATCAAAGTAGATGTAGTTCACTATATACAATTCTATATGAAATCTGGTCATAATTCTACTATCCTCAGGATCTGACATGATTGCCAAGTATGGTTCTAAACCATGGGATGTCTTAATCTGTTTGAACCATCTAAAATGTTTAAGTTTAGATATCTTATCTGTATCTTGTGCTATTGATTGATCTCAGACCTCTGTCTTTACTTGAGCCACTATATCTTTTATAGGAGTATAATATATCTTATAAAGCAAATGCCCTAGACTCAAAGGGAAGAGAAAGTCCTTTATTAGTTTAATTGTTTCAGAAGTAAAACCTTTATGATGGTAAATTAACTCTTCTTCTAGACACATTCCTGGCAACCTCTCCTCTGAGAATTTGAATAGTTTAAACATAAATGTTACCCTCCTTTCTGTTAACAATGTATATATAGAATATTGACTAAGTTCTTTCCTTGCTATTTCTGCAGGTACAGAATTTTGAATTCTAGGTATATATCTGTGTATTTTGTTTAACTCAATTTCCAAAGGTTTAAAGTCTGAAGGAGTCCAGATTTCTGACACATACATTATTCTAGTATTTATTTTTGCGTTTATCACATTAAATAGGCCTTTAATTGAGCATTGTCTTATAATGATGTTAAATCTCCTAATGGGCCGGCCCGCTGGTGCAGCGGTTGGATTTCCACTTGTGACGCCAGTGACCAGGGTTCAGGAATGAGCCTGGGAAGCTGGAGGGCTGGCTAGGGGAGAGGACTTGAGTGTCCTAGGGACTGCTCATCCTCTCCTGGGGAAGGGAGGGACCAGAGCTTGGCTCTTGTCTGGCCCCGGGTGGAGACCCGAGGTACAGCAAGCCCGATGCTTAACTGAGAGGCGATGTGCCAGACATCGGTGCTTCAGCGCCTTGACGTCCGGGGACATGGCACGCCGAGAGAACATGGGAAAAAAATGCACAGCCTCCCAGTAGACAGAGCACCAGGCCCCGACCTTCAATGCCGCTACCGGCCCTGAGACAGTGTCCCGACAAAATATAGATGCATCGGGGTGTAAGGGCCCCCACCCTGTACCTGCCTGGGGAGTATAACCATGGCTCCATGGAGGATGGACTACACCGGTCACCAGGTAGGTGAGCGAGGGCTGAAAAGGCCATAGGTGTCTCCCAAAGAAGGGAGAGATATGAGGAGAGGGGAGTAAAAAAAAAAAATCTCCTAAAGGCATTGAAAGCTGTTTTCAGTTTTTGTTTCATAAGTTTTACATGCAAGGTCCAAAGACAGTTCTTTGAGAATCATAATCCCAGGTAATCATAATATGTGGCTGAAGTTATCTTGTCATTATCTAGACATAAAACTGGATTTTTTTTACTTTGATTTCTGAAAAGCATTAGGCTAGTTTTGTTTCTAATAATTGTTAAGCCATAAGGCACTGATATTCAGAATTGTGCATGGCAATGGTGCAAGTGGTGGCACAGCGCAACAGAGATGTGCCGGTGCAACTATGGGATATAGTTAAAGAAGATGAACCATGGTGTATCTCCTCTGAATACAGTAGGTCATGTGCACAGAACAAATAGGATGCTCCAGGACATAGCCACCCCCGACAGGGTTGAATACCAGAAATGGGAACTGTGCCAGTGCAACAGAGTTATGCTGTGTGCAAATTCCTGATATTCATCTGGCAGTATACAAATGGGGCAATAATGTATGCAAGGCGCAAATGGGGCCATTCATATGTCATTATGGCCAAACTTGCATGAGTTGTGCAGAGCTGGCCAGCAAAATGTGCATGGTGCCCTGCACAGCATGTGGTGCTACCAGAGGGGGTCTAGAGGTACCCACTTCCACCCCGTAGCTACAATCACTGTACAGTTGTTTGCCATATTCCCTGGTAGTCTCGGGGCACACCCTACCCCACCCATGGCCACAATTTCCAAAAAAATATGTAAAATATATCCCTGGTAGTCTAGTGGTATGCCCACCCAGCCCATAACCCGATCACTGGAAAACCCTAAGTAAAAACATCCCTGGTGGTCCACATAGAAACATAGAAGTTAATGGCAGATAAGGACCTCAAGGTCCATTCAGTCTGCTGTTTTCTTTTTCTACCTTATGAATGTGCCAGTGGCCTTTGCTCTGTCAATTGCCTATCTATTCACACTCATCTGTATTGCTCCCTTATGCCTATCCCATGCCTGTTTGAAGCCTTGCACTGTATTCATATCCACCACTTCCTGAGGTAGGTTATTCCATGCATCCACCACCATTTCTGTGAAAAAGAACTTCCTCACATTACCTCTTAATTGGCTTCCCTCCAATCTCATGCTGTGTCCTCTTGTACTGCTAGTTTTCTTATATTGAAACATGTTAGACTCTTTCACCTTGTTAATGCCCTTAAGGTGTTTGAATGTTTGGATCATATCACCTCTCTCCCTCCTTTGCTCTAGCGTACACATATTAAGCTCCTTTAATCTGTCCTCATATGTTTTCTAATGCAGTCCCTGCACCATTTTGGTTGCCCTTCTCTGGACAGCCTCAATTTGGTTAATGTACTTGTGAAGGTGTGGCCTCCAGTACTGCATGCAGTATTCCAGAGGGGGCCTAATCAGTGTCTTGTAAAGAGGGATTATTACCTCCCTCTTATTTTTTTTAATTTATTTATTTATTTATTATATATTTATTTCAGTTCGGGATTAATTCCTTTGAGTCAAGGGCTCATTTCCAAAGGTTCCACATCAATTGTTTAAAACAGACATATCAGTATTGTTGAGAGGTCTAAACCTCACTTTCAGATTCTTGATGATATTGGGAATGCAAGTAATCACAGACACGTTGCATTAGAGTAATAAACAAGTTTATTACTACCAAGGGAATAAATCACAGTTGCCCTAAGCAGTTCTTACCAATACAAACCGGGAGCCAGTGCTAAGTGTTCCCTACACCTTGAGGTTTCTCTGTCATCTCTTGGAATCTCTCTGGTCTCCAAGGTGTAAATCTTGTGCATTACATTATATACCTTTGATAATTACTATGGTTACCAAAAGATATAAACATTTCTAGTTACAGAGATGAGCCCTATTGGCTAAATTAGAGGTGGCTCCATGGTCCAAGATAACATTATACAATTCTGTAAATTCATCAGTTTGAGAACAAAAGAGTCCTTATACAGAGTCTTACATAACTAAGTGTAGTAGTACAAATCACCAAAAGATGGCAATGCCGTCTTACATATCATAATCACTTCAAGGACACAGGTGTCTTGGCATCTAACAAGTAAGAAATACACAGAAAATACATGGCAGAATATATGTGTGTCCGCAAGCAAAGTGTATTACAACAATATGCATTCATAGCCTGACATCTACTCTTATACGGTAGATGCCCTTAGCCCTATATATTAGTATAACCTATACCTAAGTGTTAGCTGTCTACAGTGTACCTCTGAGGGTACCAATTAGGGTGCAGGGATCTCATGTAACATTCCCCCCCTTGTTGCCTCCAAGGGCAACACAGGTAAATGTCTAGGGAAAGGACAGGAGCAGTGATCGTTTACAATCCTGACACATGAGCCTTGTAAAGGAACTCGAGCTTCTCATGGTGTTGGCATAGTGTGAACCATAGGCAGCAAAGCATAATAATCAAAATGAAAATTAAAAATGCTTGTATAATAACAAAACCTTTAAAAGTAATCTCTAGCCAGGTGTTATTTAATGAGTTATTCATATCTCCATCATTAATTTTAAGTAAGTCAGATGTCTCAAGTCTAGAGTTAAACTCTGTTTTTTCTTCTTCTTGTACAGTGCAACCAAATACTGATGTTAGTGAACCTATCAATCATTACTTTCATGAGGATGATCCATTGATTTCACTAGATTTGGAAACTTGTACTAATTCTGAGGTGATACAAGATGCGGTTGGCAACATAAAGAGACAAGTAATAGTTTTAGGTGACTCCATTATAAAACATATTGATAGGATAATTTGTAATCCAGATAATGCTAATAGAACTCTTTCTAGTTTCAGGCGAGCAAAAATTTCAGATATTACACAGATGACTAGCACTATACTACACAATTCTGGTTCTAATCCTTTAGTAATTGTTCATGTAGGAACTAATAATGTACTTTATGAATCTAATCAAAAAGTAAAAGAGGACTATGTAGCATTAACTAATAAATTATTAAATTGAAGGTGTGAGGTGCTGCTGTCCAAAATCTTACCAATTCTAAGAGCTAATTTTGCTCAGCAATGTAAATTAAGGGAAATTAATAACTGGTTAAGAGGCTGGTGTATGAAACAGGGCATAAAATGCATCACCCATTGGGAAGATTACTATGGTAAACCAAATCGCTATTGTTGGGATGGTCTACATCTCAGTAGGAGAGGTAGTAAACTATTGGGAGAAAGTATAGGCCTTTCCATTACTAGTTGTTTAAACTTCCAGTAAAGGGGGAGCTGTATGTATGTAATACAACTATAGAACTCAATTCACAAAATCCTCTCCCCAATCCCAAAATTTCAAGTAACCAACAGTTGACAGTCTTGAATATATCTAGCTCCACTCTTAAAACTAACTTAAATGTTATATTGACTAATGCTAGAAGCTTACGCAATAAAAAAATAGAGCTTACATATATTTTAAAATCACAAAATATATCAGTATGTGGAGTAACTGAAACCTGGAACCAGGATTATGATTGGAATACTGATATATTGGGGTATAATAAATTTCAAAAGAACCGAAATGAAAACAAAAAGGGTGGAGGTATTATATTATACATTGAGGAAAACTTGAAGGCAAATATAATAAATACCAAAATAAGTACAAATGAGAGTCTATGGGTCAAAATCAATTTGCCACATAGACCACTAATAATAGGTTTAATATATAGATTACCCAATCTTACATCTGATGAGAACCAGGATTTAATTGAGGAAATCATCAGGGTAGAAATAAACAGTTCCTATATATTGATGGGTGATTCTAATCTTCTAACTGTTAATTGGGACAATTATGCATCGGATTCTAAAATTGAAACTAAGTTTATTGATGTATTCATTCAATCTAATTTGAAACAAATAGTTAAAGAACAGACTCGAGGAAAAAATATCTTGGATATTGTCCTCACAAATGTTGATGAGAAAATAGAAGACATAAAAGTACTTCCACCTTTGGGTGATAGTGATCATTGTATTGTGAAATTTCAATATAAGACTGATTTATCACATACCAAGGGTATTACTAAGATCAAAGATTTTAACAAAGCAGACTACACTAAAATAAATGATTTTTTATTAAAATGGAAATGGGATACTGAACTCAATAACCTGAAATTACTACAAATTTGGGAAAAAATTAATAGTAAAATAAACACCTGTCTTTCTACTTGGGTTCCTTATAGAACTAAGTACTGTAGAAATAAACGTGTTCCTCTCTGGTGGTCCATTAATATTAAAAAACAACTAGTTAAAAAAAGGAAACTATATAGAAAATATATTAAAAATAAATCTACTAGTTTCTTGAACAAGTACAAAACTGCTGTTAAGAAATTAAAAAAATATGATTCCATTTTCTAAATCAAGAGTAGAACTCAATTTAGTTGCAAAAGTCAGAGATAATAAAAACAGTTCTATAACTATATCGGTTCCTTGAAAGGAAGTCATCAACCTATTGGCCCCTTTAGTATTAACAATATTTCTATTTTTGATGAAACCATCACTGCTACAATACTAAATGAACAATTTTTAAAAGTTTTTGAAACCAAGGAAGCTGTAAGGAGCCTATTTCTTGTGAGCAACATTAGTTGTCCTGTCTTTACAAATGTGGAGATTGAAAAAATAATTAAATCCTTGAAATCTAACACTTCTTCCGGTCCTGATGGCATTCCACCTAGATTTTTACAGGGAATCAGTCATACAATTTCTGGTCCACTAACAGTGCTTTTTAATGCATCCATTCTTGAAGGCAAAGTTGTTCAGGCCTGGAGAGAAGCTATAGTTATTCCTATTCACAAAGGAGGAGATAAACATGATCCTAACAATTATCACCCAATAAGTTTAACTTCTATCATAGGTAAGATTTTGGAAAGACTGCTTAAAACCTATATTGTTAACCATATAGAAAGGAATAATAGAGCTGACATTTTTCAACATGGATTTGTGACTGAGAGATCTGTATTGACTAAACTTTTGCAGTTTTTTGAACCTGTGAGTGCTGCCTTGGATAGGGGTATACCGGTGGATGTGATATTTTTGGACTTTGCCAAGGCTTTCAACAAAGTATCACATAACATTTTATTACAAGAACTAGTCAGAATCAAACTACACCCTAATATTATAAATGGGATACAATCATGGTTGGAGAAAAGGACCTAGCAGGTATCAGTTAAAGGTTATCTATCTGATGTGGGTATGGTGACTAGTGGAGTTCCTCAGGTTTCTGTTCTGGGTCCGATATTATTTAATATTTTAGTTTCCACAATGCCTACAACTGACAAGATGTGGGTTTCAAAGTATGCCGATGATTGTAAAATTGGTAGCTTGATAAGCTCTATGTATGATAAGTGTTTAATGCAAAAACATCTAGATAATCTATCAAATTGGGCAAATACATATGGAATGTTTTTCAGTGTAGACAAATGCAAAGTTTTACATTTGGGCAAAAATAATATGGCTTTTGACTATTCTTTAAACAATATTTTATTAAAGAGTATAACTGAAGAAAAAGATTTGGGAGTTATAGTGCCAGATATTCAAAACTTTGCCCTGGGTCAAAATCAGCACTGCCCAGTGGGCAAACTTAGCCTGGAGCACAGAGCAAGCTATATTCAAATGGAATAGCCCAGGGCAAACAGCTTCCGAATATAGCATGGTAATGAGGCCATGCAAACTGGGTTGGGAGTGTAGGGCAAACATTGCCCTGGAATAAGACAGCACTGAATAAAGCAACCAGGAAGTGCAAACCACAACAACAACACAGTACACAGCAACGTGAGGGCAGGTACAGACGAACTACATGGCCAATGTGTGTGCCAGCAAATGCATGGACTCAGTACAGCTGCAGGAAGCAGCAGATGTGAAAGAACAGTGATCAAAACTGTATAATATTCCCCGTACCGTTAGCGCCACACTAACACATTAGCGCAGCATTAGCGATGAGCTAAGCAGTTAGCCCAGAGCAAACACGTTTGCCAGGAGCTAAAATGTGCCATATTCAAAAGTGCCATGCAAATGAGCCTACTTAGGTAGTCTATGGGCAAACAACCAGATTAGCATCTCATTATACCCTGATTTGCATGCAGTTTGCCCAGCGTTACTGCAGGGTCCCACAGAGTCACCTGTAGGTCAGTCTGGAAGTACAGGGGCTGACCAGGTCCAACCGCAGCTCCACCTGTAGGTCAGTCTGGCAGTACATGATGATAGCTGCAGGCGACATGTAAACATTACAGCATAGCATATTGTACCCCAGGGGACAGGACAGCATAGGCACAGTAGGTGGTGGTGCTGCATGCAACTGTCACACTGTAGGGCATGCTACAGTGCACAGCAGCAACTATAGTAGCAAGGGGGACCAGTAGTGTGTGGACACAGCAATGCCTATGGTGTGTAGGGCAGTGATGACGACTGCACTATACACAGTGAGAGGCCCAACCTGCGGATGTTTACTGACACTGGACATTACTGTTACTCTGTTGTGTGACCCACAGATGCTGCACCTGTGGCATGGATGCTCACAGTGACATGTACATTCCTGGCTTTGTGTGCTATGGCAGTTGTACAGCTGTGAGGTATGTGGCCGGGGGGGATATATCATCCGAAAGGCACACTGGTGTTGGGGTATACCCAATACTGGCCCACGTACACTACATGATGTGTCCCAGCCTTGTGGCCACACCTGGTCTGTAGCACAGCCTCGCCACCCCATACATGCTCCCCTCAACATCCTCCATGCCCACAGTGCTGCAAGTGTGTGCTGGCATCTGTTGGTGTCCACGGCAGTGCGGTCCACAGGTGTGTGCTGTATGGCCACACTGCTGTGCTGTCCACTGGTGGCAGGGTCACCACTTACTGCCTGGCATGGCTGGGACTGGTGGCAGATGATGGCATCACTGTGATGCCATCAGTTAGCAGCATGCTTCCTCTATGTTTGGCTTTATCTATGTGTCATATTTATTTGTTAGGGTCACGGTAAACCCACGCTAAACCCACGCAAACACTGCGCAAAGCCACAGTGTCATGCAAGGCTGCTTGCCCAGGATTAAGACAAGCTTTTCCTGGGCGGTAATGTGCACTGCGCTAAGTGTCACGCTAGGTTGCGCTAAACCACTTAGCGCTGAGCTAGCTGCTGAATATAGCATTGCGCCTGTATTCATGTCAGTTTTCCCCTTGCATACACTATAATTTTGCCCTGCGCTAATGCAGTTTGCCCATGCTATTTGGCCTTTTGAATATAGCAGACCCGCGCTAATCCCACGCTAAACCTGCACAAACGGTTTTTGCCCAGCGCAAAGCTTTGAATATCTGGCCCATCTCTAATAATTTAACTTTTGATAGAAATAATATAATTAATGTTAAAAAATGTAACAAAATTATTGGCTCAATTTTGGGAAATATCAAAAGTAGAGACTCTAAAGTAATTATGCTACTTTACACCAGTTTGGTACGTCCTCATATGGAATATTGTTCCCAATTTTGTGCCCCCACTTCTATTGGGAGTTTAAAACTAGCAGAGGGTGTACAGCGTAGAGTCACCAAGAAAGTTACAGATTTACATAATAAAAGCTATGAAGAAAGATTAAAAAAACTAAAACTTTTTTCTGTCAAATATTGACAAATAAGGGGAAATTTATGTTTGGTATTTCAAATGCTAAAAGATGACTATTTAAAAACAACAATAGGATTAACAACAGCTTCCAACCTTAAATCGACCAGAAGTCATAGTTATAAACTCATAGGTGAGAAATGTATATCCACAAAAAGGAGTCTATTCTATACACAAAGAGTTGTGGGAATGTGAAATAACTTACCAGAAAGGGTTGTTAATAGCACTAATTTAACTACATTTAAAAAGAGATTAGATGATTTTATGGGGAAAAAAATTTGAATTCCACCCATAGGGTATATGGGTGGTGAGTACAATAAAAGGCATCTTCTTCATTTGCCTGCTGTGCTCGTAAACTTCTATGAACCTATGAACCTATCAATCAAGGCAAGAACAGCTTCACTGGCTTTGGTCATATTATTGCTGATGTGGATGAGGTGTGTGTCTTTCCTGTCTAAAAGTGATTTTAGTGTAAGTGTGAGTGGGTCTATGTGTACATTAAAGTATGGCAAATATTCCGATAGTGTGAGTAGATAATCTGGGTTACCATCAATAATGTCTGCATCGAGAAGGGGAACTGGGGTTATAATAGTATGTCCAATAACAGTCTTCTGGTGGGGAACAAAACAGAAATTGGGGTAATCAATAGTACAAGTAACAGAACCATATGTGTAGGTTTTATAGTTCGTAACTACACAATATTCGCCATCGGAATTATACTGTGAACGCACAGTAGGCAGTCTCCACTTTTGCAACTGGACAGGGCAGGTGTAGGTCATCTTCAAACTCCATGTTGACAGGTGATGTACCGCCTCACGATAGGATTGGTAAAGCTTATCAGGAGCCAAAGTTGAGTCGAAAGAGTTGGTGCCATTTGCAGTGATGTCATCATCCATTGTAAAGATCCAATCAATGCTGTCTGGAGAGTAGTCACAAACAGGCTGTATAACATCAAACACATCACATCAGCACAGGTAAATATATTGCTTTTTCGCACAGCAGTCCATGTGCGGAGCCACCCAGGCATTCAGGAAAGAATGGTAGACCAGTAGAGGTGGTAGATCCAGGTGTTCTCTGTAGATGTCTTTGTCCAAATGCCCAATTGAATGTACCAGTGTAAACTTGTCGAGCAAGGCTGTAGTGGGATCAAAGCATGGTAAGGAGACAGTGAAAGAAACAAACATGGTATCTGTTATGGAACATTTCTTAGCAGTAAAATAAGGACCAGTATTAGGGTGCCTTGTCACAAACCCCAAATTCCTAGCTGTGGAGAGAGGAATAGTCAAAGTCTGTTGCATACACATAGAAACACAGCTAGTGGTTTTACACCTTGGACAATACCATTTGAAAATACGTCTATCATGTATAATGTCAGGGATTCGTCCAGATTCGAGATCTCAGAAGAGTTTGTTGATGGTAGTGATAACGTAGGAGCCATAAGCAGAGCATAGTATCTCTCTAGCAATGTATTGTTTATCTGCTTCCTTATTGTTCTGTTGTATGAGTGCGTTGATCTTATCTTTAGAATCAGTGAATGCCTTAGCAATGTCGTGCATGTTGTATACAGTGTATCTTTCTTCCTGACTAAGGCCATCCACACCATGCAATAATGGAGGTAAAATGTTATTGATCAAGCCAGTGGAGAACTTGGCAGAATGGCTTTTGATAGCAGCAATGTCTGCTTTATTCCAAATAGACATAGCCGTACCAAAGAGACCTGTGACAGTACCAGTGGCACCTGTAACATCAGAACTGTCAACTTCACATTTGTTACGTTTATGATTGAGATTATCAGGAGAGGGCTTCCTCCTGAAGTTGCCTCTATGTTCAGTAGAGTGGACTCCAGCAATAGGGTCTTGCGTACGAATCTGAAATAAAGCTAAGCTATCAAGCAATAATGTACTATAAAATGCTGATGTATTAGTATTTTGACACATACTAAACTCTTTCATATTCCAGTAAGTAAGATTAAACAAAACAGGTATACGCATAAACTGTAAGTTATTAATCAAAAAACCTGGGAGGGCAGTGGCTGTGAGACCACTACGGGGACCAGGGGTATGCTTTGGACATTCCAAAAACTACTTGTCAGTGGGTGGTAACACAGAGAGGTACATGGCTGCAGAAGCCATGTGTCGTATAGCACAAAATCTTCTAGCAGAATTTTTGGACAAAGAATTACAAGAAGTAAGAAGAATCAATTAAGGCAGTAATGTTGTACAAATCAGAGTGTCTTAATGCAGTTTGTAACAAGGACAGTGAACCATTTGAGGATAATTTAGCATTGGGCCAACCTTGGAAAGTTCCTTTGGAGAGTTTGGCCACAGGGAGAATTTGTCCTTGTGATGTGGTCTGCCACTCAATTTGAAGGGTAGATTTATCAGGAGCAACAACTGAGGCAGTTAGGTAAGCATCGGAACCTTCCTGGACAGTGATCATACTATCTGGCATTTTGATGGATAGTCCCTCTGGAGGAGGTGCTGGAGGATTGAGGTGTCGTAGGAGGTCCAGTACCGTGCCTTGGATGCAAGGGATAGCTCCTGAGAGGAGGAAATAATGGAACAAGATAGCCATCTTGTCAGTAAATCTGAAAAGGAAGATCAAAGATTAGTGTGTTAGTACAATTCTGCCCAATGGGTGAGGAAAAGTAATTTAAGCTCCTTTATACAGTTTCAGCTGGTTTGCATGTAACCATTTGTCAGTCAACTTGTTGTTGTGGAGGAGTCTAACTTGATAGACTGCCAGACTGAGCTTGTTGACAATAGTGTATGGGCCTTCCCACTTGTTGAAGAAGGAGTGGTTGGGATGTGCAAATCAAAGTACCATTACCTGATCTCCAACTAGCCAATCCACTTCTTGTGCATGTTTGTCAAACTGTATTTTGGATTGTTGCTGGGCCTTGCCCATGCAGTTGGCGGCATATAAGTGTGTGTGTATGAGGTCCTTTCTGAGTTTTTCCACATACTGAAACACAGACACACGGTCTGCAGTGGGGGTGTGCAGGTCAAACAACAGGTGTTCAGGTAATCGCATCTGTCTACCAGTCTCACCTCAAAGGGTGTGAGCTGGGTGGTGGCTGAGGATGTACCCCTGATTGCCATAAGGAGTAAAGGCAATAGGGAATCCCAGGTTTTGGGATTGTCCTCAATGAACTTGGAAAGCATTTTCTTAATCCATCTGTTGGCTCTTTCTGCTTAACCTGAGGATTTAGGGTGGTAAGGTATGTGGAACTTCTGCTGAACTCTGAGGAGTTCAAGTGATTCTTTCATCAACTCACCTGTAAAACTGGTTCCTTTGTCAGAATCTACCTTAAGAGGTAGACCCCACCTGGAGAAAATCTGTTCCACCAGGATTTTGGCAGTAGTCTTCGTTGTACATGTCTTATTGGGGAAAGCTTCTACCCACTTAGAGAAGAGATCAGTTACCACAAGAGCATACTTATTATTTCTGCTGGTGTTGGTCAGAGGGCCAATGAAATCAATTTGAATGGCATGCCATAGGCCAGAATGTCTTTGTGGTAAAAGTCTGGCATTTCGTTTGGTGGGAATGGGATTGTTTTGCCCACAAACGAGACAGTTGTCTATGTATCGTTTAACATCGTTGATGATACCAGGCCACCAGGCGGTGGTCTTAAGTCATTGGAGGGTATTTTCCACTCCCTGGTGTCCACCAGTAGGAGTGTCATGCACCTGGTGCAAGAATTCGGATCTGAGTAGTCTGGGAACTACCCACAACTTGGTGGTAGAGTCATCTGGTTGAAACCAAATGAGCTTGTCATCTGGTGACAAGCACAACTTACCTTCATGCCTCCGATAGGGGTTATGTGTAGGAAGTTTTTCTTCAGTACCTTTGTCAAGGAATCTGAACACCTCTTTGAGTTCAGTATCCAGCTGTTGGGCTGCGGAGAGGTCCAAGGGGGAAAAAGGTTCAGATTTCTTCTTGAGTGCTGCAATGTGTACAGCTGCATTAGCCTCTGGATGGTCCATCATCCAGACGTCCCCCCCTCGGGCCCCTTCCTTAGCAAGGGTGTCTGCTGTGTCATTGAAAACATGATAGGGATCACAGAGAGAGTGGGCTTTAACCTTGTGTACATAGAGTTTGTGTGCAAATTTTTGTGCCAGTGTATGTATTTATATTAAAAATTCCTTGTACTTTACTGGACTGCCATCAGAAGAGAGGAAGGAGTTCTTCTGCCAGAAGGGAAGAAATTCTGTAAGGGAACAACAAACCCAGTTAGAGTCTGTAAAGATGATGGTATTCTCGGTTCCATGTTGGATGAACTTGAAGGCACAGGCCACCGCTGCCATCTCTGCGTATTGTGATGATGCTACACTATAGCGCTTAGATATCTTGACAGTGTTCCCATAACTGTAGATCACCAAAATACCTATCCCTGCAATTTGTTCTCCCTGATAGTAGGATGTTGAACCATCAGTAAAGATTCGGCACAAAGAGGTACTTTCGAGTATTTGTGGCGTGGCAGGGAGGAAAGGACCTGGATCAGGAAGATCAGGTGACTGTAGTATACAGTCATGGGGTTCTCCCTGGAAAAGGAGGCCATGAGCTAACATAGATGGAACTTTAGTCGGTTGTACCTGTATATTTCTGTCCTGGAGGAGTGACTAGTGGGTCAGTCTGATATTGGAGAGTGAGCCATCCTTCACTCTGTCTGAGAGCAGGAAGGTGGTTGGTGTATGGTTAGTGTTAATAATCAGTGGTGAGTACCCAATGATATACAGGAAGTGCTTGACAGCCCAGTAGGTGGCCAGAAGGTTCCTTTCACAAAGGCCATACTTCTGTTCCACTGGGGTCAAGAGCTATGAGGCATATGCAATGGGTCTCAAGGTGCCATGCACTTTCTGGGCCAGCACTGCTGACATAGCAATGTCAGAGGTGGCACGCTCCAGATGGAATGGTAGTACTGGATTGGGGTTCACCAGTGCTGGGGCAGAGGCCAAGGCCTGCTTCAGTGACGTCACAGCCTGGGTGTGAATGGGGCCCCAAGTCCATGGTACATACTTTTTGAGTAATTCATACAGAGGAGCAGCTTTTTGAGCAAAATCACAAATGAAATCTCTCAAATAGTTCACCATACCTAGAAACCTTCGAAGAGTTGCCACACTGGTAGGCAATGGCAAGTCCTGCAATCCCTGCACCTTCTTCCAGGTAGGGCTTCGACCTTGGTCAGTTATTTTCAGACCCAGAAAGAGTACTTCTTTCTGACACAACTGTGCTTTTGCTGGGTTACATTTCAAGCCTGCTTTCTGAATGAGAGTCGATATCACTGATGAAGATATTGGAGAGGACTGGCCCCAGGACTGATCCCTGAGGTACCCCACTTGTGACTTGCATCTCTTTTGACTGTATACTGTTTACCACCACTCTCTGTTTTCTGCCTGTTAACCAGTTTGCTACCCAGTTGACCAACTTCTGACCCACTCCAAGCCTACCCAGCTTATTAATCAATCTTCTATGTGGAACAGTATCGAAAGCTTTGCTGAAATCAAGGTAGGTGACATCAACTGCTCCCCCTTGGTCCACCACTCTGGTTACCCAGTCAAAGAAATATAGGAGATTAGTTTGACAGGACTTTCCTGCTGTAAACCCATGCTATCTTGCATCATGTGCTGATATGGATTCCAGGTGTTGCACTATCCTTTCCTTAAGGAGTGCCTCCATAATCTTACCCACTATTGAGGTAAGACTGACTGGTCTGTAGTTCCATGCCTCCTCCCTGCTACTACTCTTGTAGATTGGGATCACATGAGCCCTTCTCCAGTCTTATGGGACCTCTCCTGTGCTCAGAGACTCACTAAACAGTTCTGATAATGGCTCTGCTAGTTCCACCCTTTGCTTCTTTAGTACCCTGGGATGTATGCCATCAGGTCCCATTGCCTTGTCCACCCTGAGCTTATCAAGCTCTTGTAGGACCCTTTGTTTTATGAAGGGATTAGCGCACACCTCCTTCCCCCCTATGTCCATGGTGCTGAGCTGAGGTCCCTGCCCTACCTTCTGTTCAGTAAATACTGAGCAGAAGTATCTATTTAGGATAGATGCTTTTACATGGTCCTCCTCCTCACACACTCCCTTATCCCCTTTGATCTTAGTAATACCCTCTCTGGACTTTCTCCTTTCACTAATGTATCTATAGAAAGTCTTGTCACCTTCTTTTACTGTTTGTGCTATTGTTTCCTTGGTTTGGGCCTTTGCCTGCCTTACTGCCTTCCCTGCTTCCCTTAAGGGAGTTTGGAATGCCTCCCTATCTTCATCCCATTGCGTTCCCTTATATTTCCTGAAGACCAGCATTTTGGCTCTGACCTTTCCTGCTACTGTTTTTGAAACCCAAAGTGGTTTCCTTCTTTTGCACTTCCTTTTCTCTCTAACACAATGGGACGTTGCTTCAAGTATTGCATCCTTAATACTTGTCCACTTTGCCTGTACCCCCTCACCTGTATTTCTGTATTTCTTTTTGCCAGGGCTAGCTTAACTCTGTTGGCCGTCTGATCAAAGTCAGCTCCTCTGAAGTCCCATATTTTTGCTGTGGAATGGGATGATTTAGTTCTAGTGTACAAATTGAACTATACCATGTGATGGTCAGTGGCCCCCAGGTGAGCTTCTACCTGGAGATCTGTGATATTTTCCCTGAAGTCATTCATTCATGGTTTTGTGAATGACTATTACAGTATGCACTGTAAGCCCATCGGTCCACAGTGTGGACCGATAGGCTTACAGCTGCTACTATAATCTGTCATTCAGAGGGTAGCCAGGCAGTATGTGGGTGGGTTTGTGCTGCCTGCCAGTGATGGGAGGAGGCTGGGTGGGCTGGGGCCTGTGTGGGTGGGGTGTGCCAGTGAACCACCAGGGATGTTTTTATGTAGGGTTTACCAGCAATCGGAGTTACGGGTGGGGTGGGCGGTACCGCTAGATTACCAGGGATAGATTTTACATATGTTTTCAGTGATCATGGCTATGGGCAGGGTGGAGGGTCCCACTAGACTACCAGGGATATAATTTACTTTTCTTTTCAGTGATCATGACTACGGGGTAGGAGGGGGTCCCACTACACTACCAGGAATATAATTGACTTTTATTTTTGTTGATCACAGCTACGGAGTAGGAGGGGGTACCACTAGACTACCAGGGATATATTTTACATATATGTTCAGTGATTGCCACTACTGGTGGGGTGGAGGTACCTCTAGCCTACCAGGGACATCTGTGGGTGCTTATGCACGGTGTTGAGGGGATGTTTGCCACCCACAGCTGGTGGCTGCTGTGTTGAGCATTGCAGTGCAGCAGTACACCTGTGGGTGGCTGGAACTTGAGCCTTTTATTTTGGGCTCAACATTGAGCTCAGGTATGTGGCAGACCTCAGTGTTGTGCCAGCATATGCATCGCACATCCCGTGCTGAGTATTGGGATGCACTGCTTATTCATGGGTATGCCACCTGGAGCTGCACCACATACAATTATCATTCAGCCCTGGCACATCGGGATTTGCACTGCACAAGACCCTCTTTTGAATATTGCACCAGGGTGCATTTCTGGGGTTGTGCTAACGCAACTCAGTTGTGCCAGGTGCAACCCTTTTCAATATCTGCACCAATCATTGTATACATACATTTGAAAAATGTGCTAATTTATGTTGTAAACCTAATAGTGAGGTAGATCATCTGCATACGCAAGACATGATACTTTTATTGAAAGAAGTGGGGGTGAATGAAAATTAGGATCACCTAATTGTTGTAATATTTTATTTATATATAAATTAAAAAGTAACAGGGCCAGAAGACATCCTTGGCAGACACCTAAATTAGAAATTTTCCTTTCAGTTAAGTTACCGTTTTGGCCATATTTCACTTGTAATCAGGTTTCATTGTGCAATCTTATTAGAATGCCTAATAGCTCAGGGTCCATCCCATAATCTGCTAATATAGACTAGAGTAATTTCCTACTTATTGACTTGAAAGCTGCCTTTAAATGTAGGAAACAACAAAATAATTTAGCTTTCTAAATTTTTGTATATTTCCATAATAGATGTCACAGCATGTAACAGTGCTGAGTAGTTGAGCGATAATTTCTAAAGCCATTCTGGACTTCCAATAGTATGTTTCTTTCCTCCACCCATTCTTGCATTTTTGATAGAAGTAGCAAAGTGAATATTTTTGTTGTGATGAATCCAATAAACTAATGGGACTATACATAGTGGGATTGTTTATATTACCCTTTTTAAATATTGGGCAAACAATGCCGCCCTTTCAACTGTTAGGGAAGGAACCTGCCTGAATAGAATGATTAAATAATACATATACTATAGGAATTCACCAATCTTTAAATGTTTTAAAAATGTCAGCCAGGATGTCATTTGGTCCAGAAGATTTATTTTACCTAATCTTATCTAGATCTATGATAGCAGACCAAAAGGTTTTTATGGGTGGGCAGTCCCAAAGCTTGTAACATGTTTGAATGAGGGAAATTACATCTCCAACATAGCTTGTCCATATAAAACCCCATATCTTCTAGTTTCCTAGGAGTTATGTAAAAATGATGCAGGATTTTAAATTGGATTAATCTTCCTTGCAATTCTCTGCTGCTTCTTAAGGCATTTTGACACTCTTTTCCCAATTTTTTTTATAATCAATAATGGTATCAAATTATTTTTCCCATTTAGTTTTAATATCATTAGAGAATTGCATGTCATTATTTATTAGTATTTTATAAATCAGACTAACACATTTTCTTTTACCCATTACTGTTTTACATTGGCCCCACACTATATGCAGAGGCAGAGTGAAGTCAACTTGTAAGACTTGTTGTAGATAGAAGAAGAAATGAAAGTTGGGTATGTTGATATCTTTCTGTAAATCTTGAAAAAACTTCAGAATCCTTGTTTTATGGTGAGTTATATCTAACATTCTCTTGATCCCTGTTTTTCCCCATCATATATCCTTAACTCCATTGGAACTAATTTGTGGTTATCCCACATCGGGGCATCTTCTCAGGGATTCTCTCTCTATTTTTTTTCACTTCAGGAAATGTTTAAAAGCCTTAATCGTGCTTAATAAACAAACATATTTATGAAAAGATTTCAAAGGTTCAATGAATAGAAAGCAAGTTAAGAGATTTGTGCACAGGAGCTTAGTTTCTATTTCATACCGTAGTGAGATATACTGCCCTTTAGATCTTCTAAAAAACATGGAGGATTGTCTTAATAAGAATTATATAATTGTATTTCTCCCAACATGGCAAAGCAAAGCCTCCTTGAGAGTAAGGAGCTTTGAGTTTTTTAGGAGAGATTCTAGGGGATTTATCTTCCCATAAAAAAGTGTCTTACTAATTTATCTAAAGCCAGAAAGATTTTCTTTTTTTGGGCTGCATGGTATGGATTGATCAACAAATGCAAAGTAGAGGGAAAACACCAGCACTCAAATTAAAGAGGGGGTGCTCAACCTTACACAACCCAAGGCTAAGGTATTGCAATATTATAATATAACCTCTAGAGTGTGTTAAAAAACACACAGAAAAGGTGAGCACACAGGTCTGAAAAATATAAATTCATAGTCACACACTGAAACCATTGATAGTCAAGCTTTTTCTTTTTTTAATTTTTGTTGTTTCAAAATAATGTGTGCCATAAAAAATACATATATCACATAAACCAATGCTATAAAGTGCCATAAGAACTGAGCCAACAATATTCTTAATGTGAATAAATGCTTTAAAACTTTTTTAGCATAGGTTACAAGAATAAATTACAGACCTGCTCTAATCCCACAGACTGCAGCTACCCTAGAAAAGAACCCCAGCCCTTTGGCTTTCGCCTTCCTCAGGGGTGTGATCAGACCAAATATCCCTGTCTTTATATACACCCAAGTGCATGTGTGAAATAATTTAATTAAATAAATCCCCTTTGATTTAGTACTTTATTCTTAAATGCAATAAATAGGCCCTTAAATTACTACGTCATAATAGCTGAACTTTAATTGGAGACCCCCAGATGCTATTTAAATGCAGTCCAGTACTAATTAATTATTTATATTTTACTTGCTGGCTAAGAAATAAGTCCAGAACTAATTCTATTTTTTTCTATAGAAAACACAGCGATATATGATACTACAACTATAAGAAGAACATTTTGCAACAGTAGGGTATATATTCCTGGAAGCTCATTATAAATATACAGTTGTCTATAACAATTAATGTCCACTAATAAAAAAAAATTCTCTTGCTAGTGATTCTACACTTCTATAGTATTGCAAACATCTCAAAAGCTAGCTGATAAATTTGCTGGTTAATAAATAGAGCCAAAGCTAATTCTGTTATTATTCTCTATAGAGAAAAACAGCAATATGCAATGCTGTAACTATAAACAAAACATTTTGCTACAATAGAGTATATAATTTGGAAACTCATTATAAATATACAGTTGCCTATTGCAATTAATGTCCATTGATAAAAAAGAAACATTTCTATTGCTGGTGATTCTACACTTCTGTAGTGTTGCAAGCATCTCAATTTCACTGGTATCTCCATTAACTTTCTTGTTCAGCTTTATTTACTTCCACATCCACTTTTTTAAAATTCATAATGGGGCCCATATTCAACATTCCTCGCATTGTGCTACAATACAAACACAAAAAAAATGTTTCTGAGTACACTCATTTGTTTTACTATACATTATTTTATAAACATTCACAAAGTCTAATTCCGATATACACACTTAAGATCTCTAATCAACTGATTTTACTTAATAAACCCCCTCAAATTATTACTTCCTTAAAATATTGCCTTAAATTTCACCTGTAGAAATGCATTTACAATAAGTAACATTTTTTTTTTATAAATATGGTTTCAAATCAAGAACATCATTTAAGCCTCTAGGTTTCAAGCTACCTAAACACCAAATCCAGTCTGTCTCTAACTGACCCAGTTTCTCCTTAAGTGGGACATTTTTCATCTTTCCATTCCTTGCATATTCTAAGCCAATAAATGTGATATTCTTGGGTTCCACATTATGATGGTTAAAAAAAATGTAGTCCCACATGGTTATTCAGTTTGGCATTTTTATGTTACTAATATGTTCCTGTATTCATAGAAACATAGAAGTTGACAGCAGATAAGGACTGCAAGGCCCATCCTGCCTGCCCAGTTTTTCTACCTTATGAATGTGCCATAGGCCTGTAGTCTGTCAATGGCCTATCTATTCATACTCATCTTTATTGCTCCATTACGCTTGGCCCATGCCTATTTGATGCCCTGCACTGTATTCATATCCACCACTTCTTGAGGTAGGCAGTTCCATGCATCCACCACCCTTTCTGTGAAAAAGAACTTCCTCACATTACCCCTTAATCAACCTCCCTCTAATGCAATAGTTCTCCGACTTTGTCACAGTGAGCCTCCCCAAGTCCATGGAAAATATTTTGAGCCTCCACCAAAAATTAAAATAATCTTGGGCCTCCCCAAAGAAAAATAACATACTATACTTTGCACAGTACAACATGAATAAATTGAAACCCCTTTGAGTACTTGGCTCACATTCAGTTCTTTCTCTTACACTGACGTGGAACCTTTGAAAAAGAGCTCCTGTGCTCAAATGTGTTATCTGAATAACAAATAAATAAAATAAACAAATATTATCATTCAGCTTATTGTACCCCCCCACAAGCCAACCTACTTACTCTGCTATTTTCATTCTTGAAACATTGTTACCCCTTGTTGCAGTACCTTCATGGGTCAGACTACTTTCTCTGTTTCCTCGCTATATGAAATAATCTTCCTACATACTTTGCCTCTCCCCATCCTTCCCTGCTCCTAAGTAACTTCTCAGGGATTACTTTGCTCCTTCCTGCTATTGCTCTCAGCACTACTATGCTCAACCCTTGTATTTGAGCTGTTCTGCCATCAGGCTACAAATTGATCAATTACCTCCACTCATTATTAGTTTATTGTTCATATTTGTTTGCACTATTGTTCATTGTGCATTTATTGATTGTTTTGCAGTTACCTTTTGAAATGTATTCACTCCCTACCCTTTCCCGGGTGCACCTGAAATGAGCATTGGCCCATTCACCTTTCCTTTTCACCTATTAGTAAATAAATACATTAAAGTCACCTACTATTATCCTCTTTCAGTTTGCATCATCTCTTCATACAACATATATAAAACTCAAAATTTAAATGTAGTATTTTTTCAGACTTGTTTGAGCCTCCCCTGGAACAGGTTGGAGCCTCCCAAGGGAGGCTGACCTCACTATTTGAGAACCCCTGCTCTAATGTCATGCTGAGTCCTCTTGTCCTGCTATTTTTCTTATATTGAAACATGTTAGACTCTTTCACCTTGTTAATGCTCTTAAGAGTTTGAATGTTTTGATCATATCACCTATCTCCCTCCTTTGCTCTAGGGTATACATATTGAGCTCCATTAATTTGTCCTCATATGTTTTCTGATGCAGTTCCTGCACCATTTTGGTTGCCCTTCTCCAGACTGCCTCCATTTTGTTAATGTCCTTGTACAGGTGAAACCTCCAATACTGCACGAAGCACTCTAGATGGGGCCTAACCAGTGCCTTGTACAGAGGGATTATTACCTCCCTCTTATGACTTGTGATACCCCTACTAATACACCCCAACATCCCTCTAGCCTTACCTACTGCTTTAGTGGTCTGCTTGGATGATCTCAGGTCATCTGTGATGATGATGATGATGATGCCTAAGTCTCTTTCTTCCATTGTGATTGCCAGCAACTCCCCTCCCAACCTATAGGTGGCTTCAGGGTTTCTCTTCCCTATGTGCATGATATTGCACTTCTTTGCATTAAACCCCAGTTAGCTTCTTAAGATGACGTTTTGTCATGCCTACATATAGTAGATCACAGGAACATACCAGTACATAAACTACAAAGGTTGTTTAGCAAGTAATGCATTCATTTATTTTATATTTAGTAGTTGTTACTAGATGAATAAAGGCATTTGTTTCATTTCCATACTGACATACATTGCATGTTCTACATTTCTTGAATCCCCTTGGTGGGGGTGGCAACCACATTTGTTCAATGTATTCATTCATTATTTTTATTACCTTCAAATTTACTATATACAGCTATGTCTTTAATATTTTTTCCCCTTCTAAATGATACCCATGGCTTTAGCTCAAATAGTTTTCTGGAATTTTCATCATTAACAATGATGGGCCAATATGTATGAACAATATAGCCAATTTTCCCTGATGCAGCATTGTACTCAATGTTTAGAGTTACTTGTTCTCCTTCTCTTTTTTTGGTACTGGCTACATGTAACAAATCCTTTCTGTTCTTAGCCTTTACTCTTTCCAATGCTTCTTTCAATAAATCTGTACTATACCCACTTTGTAAAAAAATGATTAATCATTTGTTCTGATTACTCATCAAAATCTTCTTATTTACTGCAATTTTTTTAAGTCGTAATAGCTGACTGTATGTAATTGAATTTTTCAACTTCTTCAGGTGGGAGCTTTGATAATGAAGGTATGAATTACACGCTGTTGCCTTTTGAAAACATTTTTGTATTGGCTCTGCCCATCAAACCCCTCAAACAGCATGTCAAGAAATGATATGACATTCCTAACAAACTGATAAGATACCTTAGATTGATCAACATAAAATAGTTTTGTTGCTGCTATCATTTTGATCACAAGTATCTTTCCCCATAAAGAAAGATTACTTTTTTTTTTTGCTAAAGTATAGCTGTATCTTTTCTATTATTGGTTTTATGTTTTTTTTTCCTAAGATTTCCATAGTGGAAGCATGAAAAGATAGAAGCAAATAAATTATAGATTGTACCAGATTATCTGCACTTAAGTGTGTTACAATACTTGATGTTGTGACATCCAAGTACTTTACAGTCATTAACTGTGTTTTGTCCCAATTCAGATGCAAACCAGATAAGATACCAAATTCTGTGAGAATCTCTTTTATTCCTAAAATTGACTCAACTGGTTTAGGGAGAGTTAAAAGAATATCATCTGCAAATGCAAATGACTTGTTTCCTATGCAGTTCACAGTAATGCCATGAATATGAGGAGATGTCTGAATGGAACTGATAAGAGGTTCTATAGCCTATAAGCATAATTATGGAGATAAGGGACATACCTGCCTTGTACCTCTAAAGAATTTCAAATTGTTTGGAAGTTAGCCCATTTGTTACTATTTCTGCCATGGGATTATGATATAAGGTAGATACCCAACCAATAAAGTTGTCACCAATGTTATATTGTGATAGGGTTGCCAATATGAATTTCAGCTAAGGGAATGGCATGCTTTCCTAATATCTATGGCAATAATTCAAGGTTACTTATCATTATTCACATGATTTACTAAATTAAGCAGCCTTCTGACATTATCAGAACCTGCTCTTCCTTGTAAGAACCCAACCTGGCATTATTTGTTAATGTATGTAACAGGGATTGTAATCTAAGGACAAGTATTTTAGCAAGAATTTTATAGACATTATTAAGTAAAGAGATAGGTCTATAATTTGAAAAATCCACATGGTCTTTATCTTTCTTCACTATAAAAGTAATGTAGACTTTGGACAGAGAAGTTGGAAGATGTCTGTTTTTTTGTTTATTTATTGTATGGCCCTCTGAATGTATATAGCAGTTTCTTCTTTTAGGAATCCATAAAATGTACCTGTTAATCCATCTGGCACTGGTGCTTCCCGATTGGGAAACCTTGCAATGGCATTATGCGTCTCTTGCAGTGCAATATTTGCATCAAGCACTGAAACATAGAAACATAGAATTTGACGGCAGATAAGGACCATTTGGCCCACCTAGTCTGCCCATTTTCCTACCTAGCAGATAAGCTGCAGATCCTAGTAAACCAACAGCTTACTTCCTCCTACCCCCCACTAGGACTGCCTTATGTCTGTCCCATGCATTCTTGAATTCCCCCACTGTTCTTGACTCCACAACCTCCTCAGGGAGGCTGTTCCATGCATCCACAACCCTCTCTGTGAAAAAATACTTCCTCACATTACCTCTGAGCCATCCCCCCTCTATCTTCAAATTGTGCCCCCTTGTTCTTGCACATCTCTTTTTCTGGAAGATGCTACCCTCTTGGACTTTGTTGATTCCCTTGAGGTACTTGAAAGTTTCTATCATGTCCCCTCTCTCCCCCCCGTCTTTCTTCAAGGGTATACATATTAAGCTCCTTTAGTCTTTCTTCGTATGTCTTCTGGTGCTGACCCTGCAGCATTTTGGTTGCCCTCCTCTGGACAGCCTCTACTCTGTCTATGTCTTTACAGAGATTGGGTCCCCAGAACTGCACACCGTACTCCAGATGGGGTCTCACCAACTGTCTGTACAGAGGGATAACAACTTCCTGTTTTCTACTATTGATGCCTCTTCCTATGCATCCCAGTATCCCTCCAGCCTTCCTTACTGCCTTCTCACATTGCTTGCTGACCTTTAGGTCATCTGATATAATTACCCCCAGGTCCCTTTCTATTTTTACTGTTGTCAGTATCTTACCTCCCATTGTGTACGCTTCCCTTGGGGTTTTGTTTCCCATGTGCATTACCTTACACTTCTTTGCATTGAATCTGAGCTGCCATACATTTGACCATTCCTCCAACCTTGCCAAGTCCCTTCTCATCCTTTCCACTCCATCTTGTGTATCAACTCTGTTGCAGATCTTTGTGTCATCTGCAAAGAGACATACTTTTCCTTCCAGTTCCTCTGCAATGTATCTTATAAAGACATTAAAAAGGACCGGTCCCAGTACTGAACCCTGCGGTACCCCACTAGTAACCCTCCTTTCTTCACTGTGTACTCCATTTACTACTACCCTTTGTGTTCTGTTGTCTAGCCAATTTTTTATCCAGGCTACCACCTTGGGACCCACTCCAAGGCTGGCTATCTTGTGTATTAATCTTTTTTTTTTTATTATTGGTTTTCTTCTGATAGTTTAGGATGAATGTATGCTATGATCAAGACCAGTGGATTTTTTTAAATCCTGTCCAAAAGGTGGTTCATAGGGGGACTGCAAAATGTTGTTTCAAAGGGGATTTGAAAAATGACACCTGGCAGTCATGTTCATAAGGTGGGGGTAACAAAAAGGCTATGTGTATATTTGTGGTCAACTTCTGCAAAAATCAAAAGTTATATGTAAACATTGGAAACATTTTGCATTTTCTCATAACTTTGTTGTTTTTTGACATTTTTACCCATAATTTTCATGACCACACCTTATGATTACTACAGGTGGAATGTTAAAGTCCTGTTCGAAATATGATTTGGTGGCGCAAATGCCAAAACATGTTTTGGAGGAGGTTTGCAAAATCATGCCTGTCATTTTCATGAGGTGGGATAACAGGACTATTTTTAAAACTGGAGGCCAAAATCTGCACACATTTTAATTTGTGAGTAAATGTTGAAAAAATTCAACATTTCTTCATAATTTCATTGTTTTGTGACATTTGGCCCCCTAATTTTTACCCCTCCTTCTGAACACAAGAGGTCTAATTTATAAAATACAGGCTAAAATTTCATTTCGAGCTACAAGGGCAAAAACACATTTTGGCTAGAATTTGAAAAATGACACATTCCATGTTCATGATTTGGTGTGAAAAAAAATGGCTATGTTGAAAATTTGGGGCAAAATATTCAAAATTGCCAAAACTATGAGTAAGCATTGAAAAATTCTAATGTACCTTCATACTTTGTTGTTTTTAAATATTTTAACCCCAAATTGTCAGCATAGTCTTCTTATGACCCCACCTCATGAACACAGTAGATGGACATTTTCAAATCCCACCTTACATGGAGTGGCTTAGAAATCACCTTGAGGGCTGGATTTCAAACATTTTGCTATCTTGTTCATAAGGTTGGGTCCCAAAATGGACAAGTTGAGACTGGACTGGAGCCAGTACTTGTTAAAACATGTCTTTAAAATGGCACCCTCCTGCCACTGTCCCCAAGAAGAAGATCACACTCATTCCACCCTTGTTATTTGGAACAGTGCTTGGGTATTATCTTAGTCAGCATGGCTCAGTTGGTAGCACATCTGCCTCTGGACCAGAAGGTCGTGGGTTCTCGTCCCACACCAGGATTGGACTTGCACCTAAAAATTGCTGGCATCCCAGTGCAGTATTGGGGGTGCTGTACTGCTGGGGTGTGCCGTCCTTTGGATGAGATGTTAAACTGAGGTCCCTTCTGCCCATCCTGGTGTTGTCCTGGTGGGTGTCCAGGTGGAAGTAAAAGAACCCAGGGCACTCTTCACAAAGAGTAGGGAACATTCCTGGTGTCCTGGCCAACATTCCCATAAACCGGTTCATGCAATTATCCAGGCTGTGTGTGGGTGATGATGTGCGATATGGCCACCACCACACATTCAGTCACTTCACTACCAGTCTAGCATTGCTTGTAAAACACTTTGGATGCATGAAATACACTATATAAATGCTGATTCTTCTTCTTCAATAGTTACGGTATAGTTGGGACTCTGCAAAGGTACAATTCAGCATGCAAATATTTTGAAGGACCAGTTTAAACCTGACAAGTTTTACTCTCCTAGTGTGACTTTTTGCTGCAGATGCATACAGATACCAGAACAATTTTTTTTCTAACATACCCTTGTTTTTCATACTGCACCAATTTTTCTCTTCTCTTGTTAAGTACTGTCTGTTTATTTAGTACATAGCATATAACTTATATGCTGTTTGTTGGTTTGGTCTGCTAACTGTGCATGATGAAAGGTATATCCATTAATTATAGTTTATTAGAGGGTATCCAGTCCAGTACATCCTTGGCAGAACTAGCTCATCCTTTCAAATTAAGAAATTGTTTGTAATACAGGTTTCCCTCCACAAGTGGTATCAATATCAAGAATTTATCAAATCCTGCCATTTCAATTGTGATATGTTTATTTATGTAAGAGATTCTGGAGGTGAATGCTTTTTTTTTTTTTGTGAAAACGAATAAAATATAAGTACTAAAAAAATTACCTTAGTCACACTCAGATCTTCCATCTTCTTCAGCAGACATCTATAAGGCAACAAGACAAAAAGCCTTGGTGAAATTAAAGTAGAGCAAATCCACAGCATGGCCCCTACCTAATTCCCTTCTCAACCAGTCAAAGAAAACTATCAGGTTAGCTTGACAAGACCTCCTAACCACAAATCTGTGCTGTTTACTATCCTGGGGACCGTCACTCTCAAAGTATTCCATGAGGTCTTCTTTGACTAGTGACTCCATCAGCTTGCCCATAATAGAGGTAAGGCTGACACATTTGCAGTTCAGTGCCTGTTTCTTGTTCTTTTGCTTATGGAGTTAACCTACATCTGCCATCTTCCGCTCTTTCAGAACTACCTCCATCCTTACTGAGCTGTTAAATAGACAGACCCACTAGTGGCTCAGCCAGTTCCACTGCCAGTTCCTTGAGTATTCTTGCATGCTACCCATCTGGTTCCAGGACCTTATCTATCTTTAGAGCTGCCAGCCCTTTCGGCACCCTTTCAGTTGGCTGCTGGGGGGGTCAATGGAACCTGAACAAGATGGAAGCTCGGGATTAGAGCTCTGAAATCAGCTGCTGCATTTGAAGTCTTAAGCCTGCTTTTTAGAGCTCTTCTGCATATCAAAATACATATAACAGTGTCTGAAGCCCTACTTTAAGGGATAGGAAAGCCAAAAAAAGATAAATCTCCACTTGTGGGAAGTAAAAGCAAGCCTACTTCAAGATATCCAGCCATAAGGTCTGCCCAAAGCTAAGCTACACCTGCCCCAGACGAACACAATGAGGAAATGCTCCAGAGCTTAGGAGAGAAATCACCAGGCTTACTTCCACAGCAAGGAAAGGTGCAGTGGCTCAGGACATGCAGGAAGGTGCCATCTAAAGTAAAAGTATGTTTTCGGAGAAATCAGTCAGCTACTCAACCAGGGGACAGCAGTAATAATAACTACTGTAATTGGTCATGATAAAAATGAGTTTTAATGAAAAGTTTTCTTTTAAACCAAGGTACAGGCAAACTGTGGAAATAAATAGCATCCTCCTCCTCACATCAATGTTCCACGACTTAACCATCACTTTTTCAAGATGCTAGTGATTAGTCACTCACACTAGTATTCTCATTAGCATCTACATTTGCGTTATCCTCGGGTTCAGAATCTGAAGCATTAGTTTATGTATATGCTTCTGGTGTCCTCCTCTTATATTAGATCTAAACTGCTCTTTCTTCTTTCCCCATTCAAAAATATTGCCCAGTTCATAATCCCTCCTTACTCTCTCAGACTTGCACAATTTAACCTTTATGATATGCTCGTCTTGCCACTGTATAGCTATTTTCAACTTCTCTTCATATGTTTTATATTCTGGGCGCATGTTAAAGCTTTTAAGTGTAGCCTTATTCTCTATCGTTACTTGTTTTATTTCTGCTTCTTGAGCCAAAATAGGATTGGCAATCAGGTTAGATGACCTTTGTAAAGATGTTTTTTTAAAAATGGAGAAAAAAGGTATATGATATTGGAATATGAATGTGGATATAAGTATTTATCTATGTTTATCTAGCCTTTCTGCCTATGAGGGACTGCTGGAGATTCCCAGGGTCCGTCTGACTACGTCTGGAGCTAGATCTTTCACCTTTGTAGAACTGACCCTGTGGAACTCTCTACCTCATCAGATTAGAGAGTGCCCGTCCATTGAGGCTTTTAGATCTGCTTTAAAGACCTATGTTTTTAAATTTGCCTTTAATGAGGTTTAACTCCTGCTAATTTTATATTTGATTTTAAGTATATATTTTTACAATAATTGTGTTTTTTTAAATTGCCTTCATGTACAACACCATGATCTTCTGGAATGGCATTTTATAAATAAAATTGCTTTGCTTTACTTTGCTTTAGATAGACAATGTGCACTTTTCTCAGCTTGCTCTTTTTTCATGATTAGCACCTAACAGTTGTTAAGATAGTTTGTGTATGTAATAGCTATGGTGTTTTAGATTGTTTTTCATGTGTATTGGTACAAATGCACCACATAGTGGGAGTAGCAAGCCATAAATTGTTAGTGTGAGTGATTAATCACTAGCATCTTGAAAAAGCAATGGTTAAGTCATAAAACATTGATGCAAGGAGGGGGTGCTATTTATTTCTATGGTTTGCCTGTACCTCGCTTTAAAAGAAAACTTATTAAAAGCTCTTTTTTATCACTACCAGTCACAGTGGTTTTTATTGCTGTCCCCTGGTTGAGTAGCTAACTGATTTCTCTGAAAATGTATGTTTACTTCCGCAGTTGTTGGTTTGTGCTGAAAAATTCAATACCCAAACTAACAGGGTTGTGACTTTGGAAATCGACTTAAATTATGTAAAAAAGAATCTGTTGAGGAAAAGAAGTTGTCTGAGGAAGCCCTGGGCACAGCTGCTAACATAGTAAAAGGAAATACACATCTAAAGTTAAAATTGGAATTGCTCGGATATCAAGCCTGAGCCTCCAAGATTAGGGTGGCTGGTGTGATGGAGGACAGTGAGGTAGTCCACTTACTTCTGTTCCTGAAAGAGTGGCTGGAAAATATCCTCAGTGGGCCCATCAAGCAGATAGCCCTCAATATAAAGAAAGCATATTGGCTGGCCAGGAGAGGATAGCTAAACAACCCAGAAGCCCCAAGAATGATTGACATGGCCCTGGACAGGGTTGGGATTTGAGATTTACTCTTGGCTCTGGTTAGATGGAAAAAGACACTGCTGCAAGATCAACAGTCAGTGTGTTTGTAGCCAGACATTACAGTAGTTATGCCACCCACCATGAGAGAAAGAGGTTTGATGGGGTCAGGGCTATGCTGCAAGAAGCAGGGATCCCCATGGCATGGTCTTCCCAGCCTGTCTATGAGTAGCAAATCAAGGAAGATTTATTTGTTTACCAGTCCAGTCAACAATTCAAAATGGGTGCAGAGACACACACTTCCTTGGCCATGAATTGAGAATGCACAGAACTCTGGGTTTGAAGATAAAGACAAAGAGACATTGCAATTATCAGAAACAGTTGAACATTTTGACTAGTTTAAATAAAAAGTAGATAGAAGGAGATAAACAAGGGATGGGTAAAAGAAAAGAAAGAGAACAGGGAGATGAGGATAAACAAACACATAAGAAAGCATCAGGGAAGGTTAAGAAAAAGCATAGATGATTAAGCCCCCTTGGCCCAGTACCTTCATCAGTTAGGAGGGATAGTTTACATATTGCACAAGAAAATGGGGAGAATAGTAATGAATTGTCATCACAAAGGAGAGTAGATGACAATGAGGGAAATTACCTGTTTTGTGTCCCTGTTGAGAATAATTATGAGGTATTACAGATTGTGACTGAGGAAAATGAAATACATGAGGAAGGTATAGAGATAATAGAAGAAGAGAAACAAAATCCGAGGCAAGTCATAGTTTTAGGGGATTCTATAATTAAATATACAGATCAATATATTTGCCATAATGATAAAGAAAACCGAATGGTTAGTAGTTTTTCAGGAGCTGGGGTAATGGATTTGTTTGATATGGTGGATAACATTTTTAAGGGGGCAGGGGAGAACCCACTAGCAGTAATACATGTGGGTATAAATGATATTTCACGGAAAACTCTCCCTGAAATGCAGAAAGATTATAATATGTTGGTACAAAAGTTAGTAAATAAGGGTTGTGAGATTGTGCTCTCTGAACTATTACCAGAACCAAGGGCAACAGTATATAAAAGGAAGAGAATTACCCTGACAGATGAATGGCTAGGGAGATGGGCAAGGGAATCCGGACATAAATTCATTAAACATTGGGGGACGTTTGTAAATAAAGAACATTTTTATCATAGAGATGGGTTGCATCTCAACCATAGGGGTAGTAGAATATTAGGACAGAGGATTAAAAATGAAATTGAGATTTGTTTAAACTGAAAAAGAGGGGGACAAACCGGGAAATTAAGCAACAACATAGCACAGTACAAAAAAAAGAAACAAAAAAATAGTTAATAGTATGGTAGATATAAAGGTGATTTTTTTAAATGCAAGAAGTTTAAATGAAGTTAGCATGGCTGAGTTGGAGATGATATTAAGGAGAGATAAATTTGATATGGTTGGGGTAGTGGAAACATGGTGGTCTGATGATTGCCAATGGAGTCAACAGATACCTGGATATAGATTAATAAATCAAAATAGAATTGAGAAAAGAGGAGGTGGAGTGGCCCTGTTTATAAGAAATTAACTAGAAGTAAGAGTTAAAGAAGTAAATTGGGACATGGGTGGTATTGAAATTATTGTGGTGGATGTATTGAGCAATAAGGGAAGAAAATGTGTTTTTTCTGTTTTTTACAGACCACCAAATACTAAAATGGAGAACACAGAGACCTTTTATAAATATGTAACTGAATTAGCTGAAAGTACTGACTTGGTAATGGTAGGTGATCTGAATATGCCAAATATTAATTGGAATAACTGCATGGAAGGAAATAGTTTGGAGTGTAGATTACAAGAGGAGTTTATGGCAGTAGGTATAAAGCAGTGTATACAGGAGGCCACTAGAGGAAATAACATATTGGATGTCATCTTAACAAATGTCCCAGATGTTATAACGCAAATTAAGGTTCAACCGCAAGTTGGAATGAGTGATCATAATTCCATACAATTTAATATGTTTTGGGAAGTAAGGAGGGTAAAAAGAGTGACTGAGCAGATATCATATAAGAGAGGAAATTTCGAGACTATTAGAGAAGAATTAAGCAACATCGATTGAGAGGTTGAAATGAAAGATCTTAATATGGAAATGTCTTAGGAATTTTTCAGTGAGAAAATGAAGAAGGTAATAGAGAAATTTATACCTAGGAGAAGAGTATATAATAGTAAAGGTAAAAAAACACCCTGGTTAACAAAAAAAAATAATTAGACTGTGCAACAGAAAGAAAGTGTTGTATAGAAAAATGAGAAAGTTAAGTTAATCAGAATCAAAAATCAAATATAGCTATATCCCAAAAAATTAAAGAAGGAAATTAAGGATTAAAAAAAAAACAGTTAGAATTCAGATTACCAATGGACAAGAGTAATAGTAAAAGCTTTTTTGCTTATATAAATGGAAAGAGAAGAGGTAATAGCATGATTGGACCACTGAATATTGAGGGGATTACAACTTCTAAATGTGAGGAGATGCTGGAAGAATTTAGTAGATACTTTGCTGCACCTTATAAAAAGTATGTTGGGATATGGAGACAGTATATGTAGGTTATAGTATGTTGGACCCAAAAAATGTTATAACAAAAGAAAGGGTGAGGAGTAGAATTATGAAGCTGAAGGTGGAAAAGGCTGCAGGCCTGGATGGGATGCATCCTTTCTTGGTAAAGGAGTTAGCGGATATATTGGTGCCGGTTATAACAAATCTGGGACAAAATGATTGGAGGAAGGTGTGGTTCCAGAAATGTGGAAGCTAGCATATGTGGTACCTATATATAAGAAAGGTAGTAAAGTTGATGCAGGAAATTACAGACCTGTGAGTCTGACCTCTATAGTGGGGAAGATTATTGAGGGAATCTTGAGTGACTTTATTCTGGACTATCTAAGGAGTAGGAACTTAGGGGACACAGACCAGCATGGATTTGTGGTGAATAGGTCCTGTGAGACTAATCTGGTGATTTTTTATGAAAATGTTAGTAAACACATTGATGAAGGTAGAAATGTGGATGTGGTATTGTTCGATTTCAGTAGGGCATTTGACACTGTACCTCATTGTAAAATAATAGAAAAATTAATAGGGCCTGGAGTGGATTGGGCCATCGTGAGATGGGTGAAACAGTGGTTGGAAAATAGGAATAAGAGGATTAGATTGTATGATCATTTATCAGATCCATGGAGGGTGATGAGAGGTGTGCCACAGGGGTCGGTGTTAGGGCCTCTGTTGTTTAGAATATTTATTGGCGATTTAAGGATATCTAATAAGAACAAGATGGTCAAATTTGCTGATGATATTAAGCTGGGAGGAGCTGTGGATACATTCGATGACAGATTGAATTTTGGACAGGATTTGATGTGTATATTGGAATGGGCAAAGTCTAATGGTATGACCTTTAATGAGGAAAAGTGCACTACAATGCATTTTGGGAGACAAAATGTTCAACAGTCATATAATATATTGGGATTAAAATTAAAGATATCAGAGGGAGAGAAAGACATGGGAGTATTTGTACAGAATGATTTAAATAATGGAGCACATAGTAAAAAAATGTCAAGCAGAGCTATGCAGTTGGTAAATTGCATTAGACGAGGCTTTCAATCTAGAAATGAAGAGGTGTTGATGCCTTTGTATAAGACAATGGTCAGGCCTATAATTGACTATTGTTCGGCAGTTTTTTTGCCCTTATCTTGTAAAGGATATAAGGGTGATGAAGAGGCCACAGAGAGTTTATACAAAGATGATAAAAGGGGAGAGGGATAGATCTTATGATGAGAGGCTGAAAATACTGAATTTATGGACATTAGAGAGTAGAAGAAAGAGGGGCGATTTACTATTATTGTTTAAAATTTTGAGGGATGAAGTTTTAAAGCTTGATTTGGGTTTGGAGATGGAAGAAAAAACGTACTATCTAAGGTGTCACAATAAACAATTAAGGGAAGAAAGGGCAAAGACTGAGAGAAGAAGGAATGGATTTAAGAGTAGGGCAGTTAGATGGTGGAATGGGTTGCCACAGGAGGTGGGTGATGCTGAAAATATAAGTACTTTTAAAAAAAGGTTAGATGAATTTCTTACAGAAGTTGGTGACGTAGGTCATCACCACTGAATGGTGGGGAGGTCCTTGTGGGCAAATGCCTTTGACTTCCTTATACTCCCCATTATGTACTCCAGTATGAACTGCCTTGTTGGGGACTACAGGTTTGACTGCTGCACTGATTGTCCATGGGCTGGTGACAATACACATTTCAGCTCAGTTTGTTGAAATCTAAAAATTAGGATTTAAAGCATACTAGGTCCAGGCTTGTTCCTGGGCCTAACAACACAATTTGATTCTGCTCTGGAACCCAAAGTGGGACTTGCTCACTTCGAGCCACAAGCTTGTGAATTGCCTTACATCTCTATTGGACTTACAAGTTTCTGTCCTGTTATTACATAAAGCAGTTTCCTGACATAGCAGTTTTTTTTATTTACATTTTAAAAATGTATTAAATTGCTGAAGTGCCAAAACATTAAAGAGCAGCTGACACCTTCAGGAGAACTTTAACAAAACATGATATTTAGACACTGTCCTGTTTGTTTTTCACAACAGTTCTGTTTTTCTGCTCATTATTTTTCACTGGGTTCATTTGCATGAAAATAGGATATTTGCTCCTGAAAAGTTTATCTATTCCTGCTGCTTTCTCCCTACCTGAAATCATAATGCACTGCTTGTGACATCACAGTTACTTCCATGGCAACAGATTGTGATGTCACAACACAGGGTTAAGACTTAAGGTAGGGATAAGCTAAAGAGGCAGATGAACTCTAATAGGAAACGATCATGTATTTATGCAAATGTCCTCAGTAATAAATAACTGGGAGAAGAAATCTATAGAATATATAATATACTATCTGACTGAGGCTTGGTGATGAGTGGGGTCCCTCAGGGTTCGGTATTGGGACCCACTCTGTTTAATTTATTTATCAGCAATATGCAAGCTAGACCATATAACTATCTCTCAAAGTTTGCGGATGATACCAAACTGGGAGGTAAAGTAAATGACCTTAATAACTTGGAAGCTTTAGTTGCTGATTTAGGGAAAATAGAAAAATGGGCAAATGAGAACGGAATGTTTTTCAATCATGAAAAATGTGTGGTTCTTCACTTTGGAAGAAATAATCCAATGAATAATTACTATCTTAATAATATTAAACTCAAAACATCAAGCTGTGAAAAAGATTTGGGGATTCTAATAAATAATAAACTCATATCCAGGGAACATTGCTTAAAAACAGCCAAGATGGCAAATGGTCTTTTGAAACAAATCAAACGTACCTTTGTAACCCGTACTGAACAATGCATTATTCCTTTGTATAGGACTTTTATAAGACCTTATATTGATTATGGGTCCCAATTCTGGAATCCATACCTTAAGGGTGACATATCTTGCTTGGAACATATCCAGAGAAAAGCAACTAAAATAATTCCAACCCTCAAACATTTTGACTATATAACAAGACTGAAACATACTGGTCTACACTCTTTAGAACTTAGGAGAAAAAAAGGTGATTTATTATTAATTTATAAAATATGTCAATCACCCACTTTAATGACCCAATGTGGACTTGTTTATTCATCAAGAAAAATAGTCCCTAGACTACATAATAAACAGTTAGAACTACAACCTTTTCATACTAACAAGAGGGGAAATTTCTTCAACATACGAGCAGCAAGATTGTGGAACACCTTGCCCAAAGAATTAATCTCCAAACCTAATTTCAATGCTTTTAAATATAACTTGGATCTGTGGATAAGGGAGAACTTATAATAGGTTATAATGTCCCACAATAATGTGGGGGACAATCTCGATGGGCCTCGGCCTCCTTTTGTCCCTAAAACCAAGTAATACCAAGTAATATACAGATTGCAAACTGAATTGTGCCTAATTATTATATTTTTCAAAGTTTTCTTTGAGGCATCAGCAGCTCTTTAATTGTAATGCAAACGCAGTCTTTTGTGCAGTCAAGATCCCTTTGTGTGACATGTTTTTAATGTGTAAATCGTGGATTGCATGAAAGTCTCACTTTCCTATATTGGGAACAGAGATACTGACAGTTTTTTTCTAACCATTCGTTTCATATTTGTGCTGCTCATGAACTCAGTTAACAAAACATTTACCAGTTTTATTTAACCATAGTTGTTAAAATGTTTAAAATGTAATACTCTCAAAGATGTATCCATTAGACATATGGCAAACTTTTCCTTGCTCTTGACCCCATCTGCAATACGCAGTTCTGTATCTCTTTTTGCCTGCCTATTTTGCGGTAAATACTCTCCTCACTCTTCGCCCCCTGCTTTTCTTTATATTTTCAGAAAGCCTTTTCTTGTGTCTCACCACTTCCCAAACCCTTGCTGAGGACCATGACAGTCTCTTGAACCTGTTTTTTTTTTTTTTGGTTACCATTCTCAGGCATACGTTAGATACCTCAAGAATGGCACCCTTAATCGCCCACCAATCTCTCTTCCACCCCACTTATTTTATTCACCCATACTATCTTATCTCTGACCAGCTTCCTCAACCTGTTGAAGTGCACCCATTTAAAATGCAGGATATCAGCTTCTGATTGTGACTTAATTGACCTGAGGTCCAGCTTGAACCAGACGGAGATATGGTCACTGTTCCTGAGTGGATCACCTACTCCCACAGCTCCTACCACTTCCCAACTGGTAAGCACCACATCGAGAATTGTGGTATGCCTGTTGGGTTCCTTAGCTAGTTGCACCAGTAGACAGTCTTGGAACCTGTACAGCAAGGCCTGAAGTCTGGTGTTCCTGGCCACTGGAACATCCCAAACAGTGTTCAGAAGGTTCTGATCACCCACCACCACTACTTCACCCTTTACTACCCCTCTTTTAAGTTCTTCACTGAGCTCCCTGTTCCTCTCCTCCACTTACCACACAGTAAGTGGTAAGCTCCTCCCCAGTCACTTCACTACCAGTCTAACACTGCTTGTAAAGTGTTTTGGAATACACTGTGTATGAAAAGCTCTATATAAATGCTGATTCTTCTTCTTACCCTGGAGGTTTGCAAATGACATGCAAGAATAGCTTCTTGCCTGAGGCTGCCATGAGTTGCATCCACAGTGACTCTGTTTTCCCATTAATACCGTGATGTACCCAACTTCCACCATCTCAATGCCTTCCTTGACAAAAAGGACTACTCCTCCCCCTTTGCATGTTCCTCTATCCCTCTTGAACATTGAGTACTCTGGGACTGTCAGTTCCAAGTCATTATTTTCTGAAGCATACATTTCCATGATAGCACCAGGTACCCCTCAGAGACTGTCATCAGTGCCTGATGCTCACTGATTTTGTTACCTAGGCATTAAGGCACACCCCTTTCATCTGGCTCCTTATCCTACTTTGCTACTGCCCTTCGGATTCCCTTGCCCTTGGTAGCCCATGACATGGACATCGGTGACTGAGCACTACAATAATGGCTGCTTAATCCTGGTGCATGTCAATGGGGCTACTGCTGAGGAAGGGTCACTGGATGGGGGAGGTGGGTGCATATATTGGCAGGATGTTGCTATATGTATACACGCATGGGGGGAGCAAGCATGACGGAATTGAGGGAGGGTTGACCTGGTGTGGTTGGCGTGGGACAACCAAGCTGGCCCCGTAGCATGGTGGGTGGGTGGCAGCCTAAAGCTGCGAGGGTTCTGGGTTCAGGTCTGGGAGTGCCTACATTTTTGTATGCCTGTCCCAAAAAAATTTTTCTCCAGATTTTGCATACCCCTTCCCCGACATGCACCCCCCTGGAGTTAAGAATCCTTTAGTAGGAGGGTGCGGGGAGTGCAGCCCCATGCATGAACAGTCAAAATCTATGTCCCCAGCACTGTTTTCTTAGGCCGCCAGGGCTGTACATCGCTGAAATTGATTTTTGGCAATGTACACTCACCCTGCTGCTGATCGTGATTGTGCTTTTGTGGTTATCACATAAATCCTTTGCCCCATCATCCACTTATTTTGCTTGATTCTTACACCCTTTGTGTCCACCCTCTTTAATATCACTACAACAAGTCCAATAAGGGCCACAGCTTTCTTCATAGCCACTGTGTTGCTATAAGACCTCATATATGGGGGAGTACTAGCTAACATCTCCTTCCTCTCGCTTGTCACTGTGGTTCCCCTAGACCCAGTCTCCCCCACAGTCATTTTGATATAGACGTCAATCTTCACCCTAGTACACAGGTCCCCTAACTCATCAGGTGAAGTTCATCACCCTTTGAGAATCTCTTGTCCCAGAAGTCCCCCCAGTCCCCAAGGAAGTGGTACCCCTTTTCCTGAAACCAACCTTTAACCCATTTGTTAAACTCCAGTATTGCATCATTCCTTATACTATTCTGCTTCCCCTTCCTGCCCCACATGGGGAGGACTTTGAAAAAGGCAAGGAAGTATTCTACCAGTCTGTCTTACAATCAACAGAAGTTCTGCTTCACCTTCTCTACTGACTGGTTCACTTAATCATTGGTACTCATGTGTATCAGCACCACTAGCTCTCCCTGTTCCCTCTCCACCAACCTCCCTATCATGTCTAAATCTTAACTGACTGATCCCACAGAACGACATTGAGCCACCTCCCATACAACCCCCTCTCCTCCACCCTCTCTACCCCCTAATCACTGAGTCCCTGACTACCAAAACTCTCACAGTAGGCTTTCTCTCTGTAGGTGCCATCACTTTGTCCTGTCCTTTACCATTAACTGGCTCAGAGTCTCCTCCAGTGGAGTCAGGAGTCTGAACCTCCACTGGGGGGAAAAGGATTTTCTGTCTGAATAGTAACAGGCTGTATAACCTCCATGTAGTCAGGTTAAGCAATTGATGGTTCGGACATCATACAATGATATTGGAAGTAATGATTAACACAGGTATGAAATTAAATTTTGCATAGGTAATGAGAAATTATAGGTAGCTGATGCAGATATATAAGCAATAATAAGCTACATCCTCATACTTCCCATATAGTACCCCCACAAACACTGCAATTAAATGTTCACATACCATTATACCAGAGATGAGACAGGCAGAGCTCCTGGCCGACACCCTGGCAGACTCCTTTCATACCCTTAGCACTCAGTCCTTAGCTTAGATGACTGCAGTGTAGAGGGCTGTTCGTGAGGTTTGAGTTAAGAAGGAGTGATCAACTTCCTGGATTCAAGCAGCCACCTCTGGATTGGCTGAAAATGAAAGAGGAGAGGAGGCATGGATTGTAGGCAGTCCAGTTTCCAATTGACTGCCCTCAAAGTCTGTTGTAGACTGCGAGAATCTCTGTTCATCAGTGGCGCTGGTCCGGCAGGGAGGAGAAGGGAAGGGTGGACAATCACTCCCAGAGTTACCTTCTCAGCCCTACTGGAGGACTCAGATGCAACGTGATGAATATAGCTCTTCTGGAAGTAGGTGCAGGTGATCCTGCATTTATAGCCTCTGGTGTCCTTTGTGTACCTTCCTGGATTAAAGCAGCCATCTCCTGATTGACAAAAAACAGGAGAGGAAGTATGGCTTGCAAACATTCTAGCTTCCAATCTGGCTGCCCCCAAAGTCACTCGACAGTCAGAATTCCTGTTCCTCAGCAGCACTAGTTTGGTAGTGTGGACCAGAAGCACAAGATGATTCTGGCATTATAGCCTAGAGGTTAGAGTAACAAGCTGTGAATGAGCTTGGTACATCCAGTGGACAGACCTGGGTTTGATTCCCACAACCTCTACTTGCAAACTATGTGACTCTGAGCAAGTCAATTAACCTCCCCAGTGCTCCCGGGTCACCCTGAAAACAAGCACTTGTGCCTAGTGGGCCTTACTCAGTTACCAATAAAAAAAAAAAAAAAAATGATCACTCTTAGAAAAACCCTCTCAGCCCAGCTGGAGAACTTGGGCACAGCGGCAGTGAATACAGCACTATACAGTGTACATACTATATGCTTATGTGCCCCCTCCTGCTGCACTTGTCACTACCTAATTTTTCCCACTTTTTGGTGAGCTCTCCTACCAGCTGTAATCCAAGCCTGTTCTGCACCTTTTTAATGTACTGTAGCCTGCTAGAGTATTCTCATATTTGCATTAATAATATATTCCAATAATAGACAATAACTCAGTTATCATTTTTCTTATCTGTAAAGTCTGCACTATTATTGCACTATATATGCTTAGCTTTGTATTTTCAGGTACTCTGTATTTTTGATCAGATTGCTTATCTTCTCTTTCCCCTCTCCCAGGGTGCACCAGGAAATGAACCTTAGCTCAGAGTGCCTATCCTAATCACCAACTTTAAAATAAATCAAATACATAATCAAATTATGCTTTTCCATAGATGTGTTCAAAAATTATGATATGGAGCAAGCTGGGCTCATTTTTTTTTCACTTTGGGTACTGATTTATTGCTTCTATTTGGTGGACACCAAAGCATGGGTTTGAATTTCAATTTGAACTTGAATATCAATTTTGCCTCATACAAATGTGATAGAATGGGTCTTTATAATACTATAATGTTGTATATAATCAGCAGTGACATTTTCATTTTGTTTAGATTTGGCAGTGTGGAGGTTCTTTGGAGATCGTAACATGCTCTCATGTTGGGCATGTGTTCCGTAAGGCAACACCATATACATTCCCTGGAGGTACTGGACATGTCATTAACAAGAACAACAGAAGGTTAGCAGAAGTTTGGATGGATGAGTTCAAAGATTTTTTCTACATAATATCCCCTGGTAAGAAATAATTTTAGTATATATTTTTTTTTCAAATCAAATTGCTTTAACATTTTCTGTGTGTAAACTATTTTTATACTTTCCATGATATTTTGCACACACTTTGAATTAGTTTAAATTTAATTTTCAACTGAAAATGAAGTACAGTATATACAGCAGCACTTAATCACAGAACTGTAAGATGTCGGATATGTTGTAAGTTTGAAAAGAAGTGAGGAAGAGATTGCGCCATAGGTCAAGTAGGTACGGTAGCAGAAAATGAAGGTTAAAAAAAATGGGCAGACTGGGTGGGCACAGCAGCCCTTACCTGCCATCACATTCTCTGTTTGTATATTTCTATGTTTCATTAGAAAATGGACCAGATAGATGGAGTTCTCTGATTGGCTGAGAGGCACAGCAGGGGGTTACATTAACTTTCGATAGACACCCACTGCAAAAGAAGTGCCAGCCCAAATCTGCCTCATGCCCATCCAAGGATATCCTTGTGCCCAGCCTATTACTTCATTGGCTGAAGTACTAAGCACAAAATTTCAAACTACTACCATTTTGTTTACCACTTAGCGATACAAACACACACAAACAGGTAATTACAAACGACTTTCAGCTACACAGCACTGACAAAATGTGTATTTATTTTTCTCTAACGTACCAGCATTGCAACATCTGTGAGGATCACTCCTTTTCAAATCTGCCTGCTCAGTCGTGGCTCTCCTCCATCTTTGCTCCTTTCCCATTGCTGACTGCTACTTAAATTTCTACGGGATTCACTTTTTCACACACAAAAAAAATCAAAACCACCATACAAGTGTAGTCAGCATTGCCGGCATCTCTCCCAAGTCCTGCTATGTTCATAAAACAATCCTGCATTTCCATGAAATGTGATGGCTGCTGCGCAAGTTTTACAAGCCCTTTGATGTCTTGCTACCACCCTCCACCATGTAGCTGCCTGCTGTCAAGCCTGCAGTAATTAAGAAGAAAGCTAAAATGAAGCTCCTGAGAGTGTCTGTTCTACGGGATTGGGGTGCGTGGCGGATGATCACCATCACTCTATCATGCTGCTTGAATGAGATTCAACACACATGAGAAGGTGGCACCATGGAACAATGTCAGGATACAACAAAAAAAATCACAGCCTGTATGTCATTTGTCTGTGAGTCTGTGTGTTGGGGGTCATTCAACTTTCTCCAAAGAAGCTGGGAACATGATCTGTGCCAGTGTGTGTGTGTGTGTGTGTGTGTGTGTGTGTGTGTGTGTATATATGTGTGTGTGTGTGTATGTGTGTGTGTGTGTGTGTGTGTGGAGGGGTGTAACCAAGAGAACCAACTAAAAGAAATGGCACATCATTCTAATACAGGTGGAGGAACTGTTTTATTTCTCAACTAATTTTAAAGTAATTTTGAAAAAAACATTTTTTTATTAAACAATTTTCTTTTTCACAGTGCCCATTTTCTAAGCACAATAATACCCTACAGCATGGGTGGAATGGACAATACCAGACCTTCCAGGGGCTATAAGACCTTCTGCCTGTGGAGTCGGGCCTTATTACGCCCCTGGGTGGTCCAGTATCTCCCAATACAGCCCAGCCTGTCGGGTATTATTGATTGCATAACACTTCACTGAAACATCAGTAATCTGTATATTCCGGGCCGGATATTCAGACTGCGACAGGCAGTGGTGCAAGCCTAGGCACAGTGCAACCAGGCTGTACCAGGGCATGGACCAGGCGATATTCAATGGTGCTGCGCCAAGGCTCAGCACCATTGAATATGGCACTGAGGGTGCTCGCATTGTGCATGGTGCAGTGGCATTGTGCCAGCACAAGTGGTGGAACGGAAGCAGGGGGATGCGCCAGTGCAAGTGCAGTTGTGCTAGGTGCATCATCCATGATATTCAGCCTGTGGCATGCAAATGAGGCCATTAGCATGTCATTATGGCCTCATTTGCATACATTGCACAGGGCAGCCCGGCGACATGCACCTGGCACCCTGTACAGCCTGCAGTGTTGACTAAGGGGGTCCTGGGTCATCCCCCACCCCGCAACCATGAGAGCAGAAAAATGTATAGATCCCATACCCTGGTAGTCTAGTGGAACCCCCTTCCCTCTCCGTTAGCCTGATGATGTGCAAATGTGTCTGTACTATCCCTGGTGGGCTAGTGGTATCCCCTTCCCTGCCCATATCCCCGATAGCCATACAGCGTTATGGTTCAAACACCCTGGTGGTCAAGTCGTTCCCCCCTCCTTGCCCATAACCACGATCATCATACAATGAACTGAATAAAGCCCTGGTGGGCTAGTGGCATCCCCCTCCTTCCTGTTTCGCCCGATGACGGGCAACCATCCAAAAAATGCAATCCCTGGTGTGTCAGTGGAACCCCCTCCCCTCCACCGCTGAGGCCCCTGCCACCCACCCCCCATCATCAGTTAGCAGCAGCACTCACCTGCATACCATCCGGCCGCCTGCCGAATGACAGCTTACAGAATGATCTCAGTAAGCCCATAGGTCCACAGTGTGGACGAATGGGCTTCACACCATGCTGTACTACAGGCACAGATCTGTGAATGGGTTCATTCATAGATCCATGCTGTAGTACAGTATGGTGTGCAAGCCCATTCATCCACACACTAGACCTAAGGGCTTACAGATCATACTGTAAGCTGTCATTTGGTGGGAGACCGGGCAGTATGCTGGCGGGGTGCAGCCGCTCGCTGATGACAGGGGAGAGCTGGGTGGCAGGGGCCTCAGCAGGGTGGAGGGGAGGGGGGTTCCACTGGTACACTACCAGGGCTTTATTCAGTTCATTGTATGGTGATCACAGTTACGGGCGGGGAGGGAAGAACCACTGAACCATCAGGGTGTTTGAACCATACCGCTGTACAGCTATCAGGGATACAGGCAGGGAGGGGGATACCTTTAGCCCACCAGGGATAGTACAGATACCTTTACTCACCATTGGGCTAATGGGAGGGAGGGGGTCCACTAGACTACCAGGGCATACAGGGTGCTTGTGTACAGTGTCGGGGAGTTGCCACCATGGCAGGTGGCTGCTGTGTTGCACCATGCAATACAGCAGCCTGCCTGTGGGTGGCCTGGACTTGTGCCTTGTTTTTCAGGCACAACTTTGAGCCCCTGTGTGGTGCAATGCAGGGTTGTGCCAACATATGCGCTGCACATCCCGGGCAGAATATTGGGATGTGCCGAGACATGCATGGGCACGGCCCCTGCATTTGCACTGCATACGCTACTAATGTGCCCTGAGCACATCAGGAGTTGCGCATCGCACTTGCCCCTTGAAGACAGTAGTGCATGCCAAGATGGTATTCATCCCTGTTGCACCATGTGCAACTCCTCTGAGTATCCAGGCCCATGTATGAGTAAGAATGTGATGGAGGCTTGATGTCACAGTTTCCTCAAATGTTTGAGATTAAAGTATTTTTCATTTTCATTTGCTCATTAGAAGATTTTCTTCCTGACAGTATTAGGTATGATGTGAAAAGCAGTACTTCATCTGATGACTGACATATCTACTTCTGTTCCTCTTAATGCCTTATTAGAATTGTGACAGCACAAGGGACCAATACTGCAGCAGGTGATTGGCTGTTCTGGATCAGTTGTGATGTCACAGTGACATCATAGGGTTGATAATATTTGAGGAGGGAGAGAACAATATGTGAGGAGAGAGAGAACTAGCTATGTCAGCCTCAAGGCAGTGTAGTGTTCCACATAGCAGATCAAGTTCTATGAGGTAGAAAAGCTTCTAATAAGTAAAAGGGAAAGGAAAAAAAATACTTCTGATATGAAAAATAACAGTTCATTACTTATTCAGGCAGTACACTAGCTCTTAAAGTCAGAGGTGACAGAAAAAATAATACATTTTAATATTTAATCTGTGGAGAAAAGAAGAGTCTTTGACACTTTATTTATGTTTTTGTAACTACACTTAACAAACGTAGATCACTGCACCTGCAGGATAACTATTACGTATGTTCATGGATCAACTTTTGAACTGCTCAGTAAATTCATGTACTGTAATTTGTTATATGTAATAACAGTTGTTACCCTGCAGTAACAGTAGCAGAAAAACATAATATAACCAATGAATAAATGATCCAGAAAGGCAGGGACAGGAAGTCTATTCTAACTGGTAGAAGTAATGAAAAAGAAGACTGACATGAGCTATGACATATCTCAGATATGATTGGAGATATCAGCTACAGTATAACAATACATGGGGCTGAGGAGTAGGAGGGGGCTATACTGTAATGCTATAATGTGAGGTAAGTAAATGCTAGGTCACAGGGGACTGTAAAAGAAATACTGCTGTGCAAAGAATTTTGGTATTACAAATAAACTGTGGATGAATGAACTCCCGGGGCACCTCTTGGCCACCAATTGTCTGGCACAATTCAAAACTGACCTCAAACAGCACCTAATAACACTCTCTAAGTGCACCTGACACTGAGTCCAGCCACATCTGCTCTCTCTGCCCCCCCAGCAAGCACTAGGTAGATCTCAAGGTACCTCCTCCCTCTGTCCCTTCTCATGATTTGCCTCAGCAATCAGTCTGCGTCATGCTCCTTTGGCACCAGCCACCCACCCTCCCCCAACTCACCTGTGAGTTTCCCTAACAGTCACTACTAATGCAAGCTGCCCGACCATGCCCCCTCACACTCCACCATTTACTTTAGCATGTCTTCTCCACTCAGCCCCCCCTCACCCCACCATTTATCCCTATACCTTATCACCCTTCTTCCCCCACCCTTCACCTCCACCACATTACATACCTCTCTCCTTTCTTCACCCCACTGCCAGCTATCCCTGTCCCTCTGAACTACTGACAAGGCACTCTGCGGCTGCTTATTCTCTGCCCCACCCTCATAAAGTGTTTTTCTTGTTATTTTAACTTGTACCTATGTTTTGAGTCATTCTGTAAGTTCTGAATCCAAGCTGTATCGTTCATTGTAATGTATCTTTGCTTTCTCCTATTGTTCTTTGTTTTGCGATCTATGACGTGGGACCTTTGTAAAAGAGCTTGCTCTCAAAGGTCTTTTCTAAATCACTAAATAAATAAATAAATAATAGATTGCACCACAAAGTCCTAAAGTTAATGGGAGCTTAACTGTCCAGTGGCAGAAACACTGATCAACAACAATGTGTTTAAATCCTTAACAGTTCAGGGCAGCAATCTGCCATAACTGCTAGGGTTTGATATGGCAAGACATTCACTAAATTTTAATATTGAAGTTAGGGTAACTAGAAGTTAGGGCCTGCTGTGACTGCCTTTTACCCCTGAGCCTGTTCTGTAGATAGGAGTACTGTTAATTTAGCATAGAGCTGTAAATGCAATGTAATTATTACAATTACCATATTTGAAAGATATTTTGTTCTTTCATGAAATGAGTGCTAGAAATGTTGTAAAGTCAAATATTGCTGATGAAGTTGATGCAAAGTGAACCACTTTACACTTCATTTGTGTATTAGGTGGCCTGCCAGGCAGCCTTGTCTGACAAAGTAGAAAAATCCCCCCAGTGAACATAGCATCCTTTCTAACCCTTTCCCGCAGCTCCAAATAAATTTTTTTTAAATTCCCTCTTCCTACCCTCATAACACACAATCCCACCACCCATTATGGATTCAATCTGGTGACTTGTCGGGGGAAGCGCCCCTCCAGTCCACAAGTGCAAAACACAGATGCCACTCTTGCTGAAGCCCAAGTGTGCCAATGTCACCTCCAGGGAGTTTCTCTTTCATTTTCCCAACCCCAAGGACACAACTGCCAAGGACTCCATGGTGTGAATGTGTATGCAGTTGTGTGGCTGTTCTGTGGAGCCAAATTACATCCTTCATCCTTCAAGCTCGTTTGCCTGCACAGTCACCTGTGGTCACCCATGTGTCAGTATTGCAGTGGAGAATATTGCCTGCTCTACACAAAGAAGTACAGCTTCCATTAGAATTCTCAATCCTCCTTCCCCAGGTTGGCCCCTGAGGTCTCAGGTGCTTTCCCTGAACCCAGGTTTATTTATTTATGACCCTACTGCTCTGCCTACAGGAAAATTTTAATATGCTTGTTAACTGGACAGATAATTTGTGGAATGATATTCAGTCATGATAAATATGTCATTGTACACCTGATATGAACCATCAGTGGACTGGATTACTGATTAAATAGAACATCCCTAAGAAAAATAAACAAATGAAAAGACCTTGGAATCACAATTACAATGGAGGTTTAAACAAGTGAGACAGTGGAATTGTGCAGGAAAAGGACTTTATGGCTTATAAAATCTGTTAGACAAAAATGTTCTTGTCACTCATACAAGGTCATACTGCCACTCTAAAAAAAAACATACATACAGTACATCACCAGATGGATTATGGCTCACAGTTTCTTATCCTTTATCTAAGGAAATATGTAACTATGATTGAAGAATATAAAGAGCAATTCAGTACATACAAAAGGTTAAGGATCAATCATACAAGGAGAGGTTGGATACCCTGAATCTCAACAGTCTTGAGTGGAGACTCATGAGGGCTATGCTCCTATAATAACTGGGTTCCGCTTTGTCCTATAGGGAAACTGTGGTGTAATTTGCCATGATAAAGGAGTGTTTCTAACAGCAAACGTACACATGGTTACCCTTGCTTTCCGCATGCGCACGTTGCAGCTCGAGCGCTCCTGACTGCTCACCACTTCCATCTCACCCGAAACAGCACCGCCAGAAGAACTGTTCACAATAGAAACATCAGAACTGTGCTAAAAAATAAAAACAAAGAAAACATTCTAAAACACATTTAAACTGCGGCTGATTCAAATGTGGGCACCAGACAAAAACCTAGCTGATCATGGCCACGCCAGAAAGTCATTATTGTATATAATTGCTGAGGTGAGAAAGGGAAACCCAACAATTATATAAAATAAAATATGAGGTAGTGTTTAAACTTGAAGTTTACACACACCCTCAGGGTTAGATGCTAACATAAACCCCAGGAGCTTCACTCTCAGGGTTTATGAGCATCTAACCCCTCAGGTGTGTGTAAATGTCTTGTTACACACACCACCCCATACTTTATTCTATAGTTTGTATATTAGCTAGGACACCAGCATAATGAATAACCTTAATATGGAGTTGATGGCCAACATATCTAAAACAAGCGGTCATAGTATCAAGTTACATACATAGATAGCCATTGCAATCTGGAATTCATGACCCTGATAGCTGATTGAAAGTAGAGATAAGAAAGAACTCAGACATAGGTTGGACTAATTTCTGACCATTATAGGCTTATTAGGTAATGCCTACTGAAAAGTTAGGGGGCAATATCTATGGGAATATCTCTTGTCTCTGTTGCCCTGTTATAAACGCTAGCAAGGACAGCTGATCCTGCAAAGGGTGAGTGAGTTGAATTCACAGAAGTGAAAGGTAAATATAGGGTAGCCATCTTCACAACCCTCGGGGGTAACTGCCCATGCCTTCGCCAAGGGGTCAGTAGTCAAAGTTATAATGCATCAGAACCATCCCTGCCACAACTATCTTTGTGGTGGAAGTTCCAGGTCTTACCCAAGGGGCCACTAGTTAATTTCATAATTTAACATGGCCTACACAACCATGAGTACTGTTGATGGGGAGACCCAGGGAGCTATCATGAAGTGTAAAATGAAGTTTGCCATAAATTGTCACAGATACCGGGAAGTGATGCATTAAGTTTGAATGTGTGAGTTGTCAATAAATATGCTGCAGTGTGGAAACATTCAATCTACAGCATATGGGCTCCAGTTTGTTGCATTGCAACAACTGGGGAGCATTTTTTCTCATAGGGAAACCCATTTATAATTCACCCATTATAACCTGTGAGTTAAAACGGCAAACACATGCTGGGTTTTCCCTCACCCCCCACATGCTCCAGCCGCACTCTTCCATTTCTCTCTGCTACCCCAATCCTCAGCGTTGAGCAATTCACCATCTCTTGGAGTCAGCGGTAACTTAATTTTCAAAAAACAACATTAACTGGGCTAAAAAAAAATGAACTTCCCTACTGGGTTGCTTAAAAAAAAAAAAGGAAGTAAACATTTTTTACATGCCATGCTACAGACTGCTCTGAAACCTGACCGGTCCGCAGCTCCATATAGATGTCTGTTTATTTTATATAATTGCTGTGGTATAAAAATTATCCCCATCAATTATATAAAATAATGGCTGGGTAGATGTGCAAAACTTGAATTTTAAACACACTCTCAGTGTGGGATGCCTTTACAGACCCCTCAAGCTTCACTCTCAGGGTTTATGTGGCATCCTACACCTTGGGTATGTGTAAAAGTCTTATTACCACCTACTCAGCCATTATTCTATATATAATTACTAGTGAGCATTTTTCATGCTTGGATAATGAATTTGTAAAACTGTGTTACAACCCCCCACTTGAAATTATGCACAACTGGGCAGTTGTAATTTATCGCTGTCAATCATGCTTGTGCTCGGTGTAGGCCGAGCACAACTAACACAAATACAGCCAGTTAAGTTAAACAGATCACAGAAACCCCACATTAATTAAAAATGCTTACCAATAATTATACAAAACAAAATGTGTGGGTGTGAGTAAACCAGAATTTACAAACACTCAACCATGTATTATTCTCTATGTGATGTTAAACTGTGCATAGGTAGCCCTCAGAAATGTGTGTTACAGTCATGACTCCCCCTACTAACTAGCCTGTCCTGAAAAATTTAGCTGTTATGAGCAGGTTAAACATCTATGTCCTGCCTCCCATGCAAAGAGAGTAATCAAAGAGAACCTCTGTTACAGGAACAATAACCATTTTGGTTCAAAGATCATTATTCAAATCAAACCCAATCAGTTAATTCTTTTAGGGTCAAAACAGTCATCATGCAAATCAAACACAACCACATGAAAAACATTCCCCCTGAAATGAGTCCCCTCACAAACAGACTAAGCAAGATCGAAAATACTGAAAACAGAGACAGAATAAGCCTAAATCAACCAAAACAAGCTCAAAGAAAAAATGGCATAGCTCCTTTCCCTAACAAAATTTTATGTAACAAAACACACCCCCTCCCCATCCACACAGAGCAAACAAGCATACCTCTCAAGTGTCTCACATTATGAGGGACACCCTTCATTTTACTTCCCAGAAATGCTGTGTCTCACATACATCCAACATGGACAAGGTACTGCTGACACAGACAAGGTGCTGTAAATTCAGATCTTAGGGCACCAATTCATGATTATCTCTGATGCTAAATCAACATTAAACTTAGCACAAATAAAGGTACTAGCTTCCGCAGTGATCTTAACTTTATATGTTCAGGTGTGATGGTGTGTCACACTGTCCAATGGCCAGTGTCCTTCAATTTACTACATTTTGAGAATCAGTATCCCTCTTTACAGTGACAAAAGGTTGAGAGGTATACAAACAAGTCTGGATGAAAGGAAAAGAGAAGTAGAATAAGTCTGAACAAAGTAAAAATGCTCCTGAAAACTTGCTCACAGAAAAAGATGTCATGGCCTTTCTTGTCTCAATCATACTCAAGGGGGAAAATGGCCAACAGGCTGGGCTAGCCATTGGTTTGATGCTCCTGCTGTGAGCTTCAAAAATCCTTCTTTTGTCCACCAAATATGCTAACATTTGCTAAACTCACTGAATTTGAGAACAACGTTTGAGAAGAATCCTAGAACTGTTAAGTCTGTATTTAGATTTTGTTCCACAACCATTTGAACTTAAAGAACTATAGTAGTAGCATCTTATAGTAATGATAGTTTACTCACCTGGTAAAGGTGATTGTGGGGGAATAGATCTCTGAGGCACTCCACATTCCTGACATCATGGGTTGTATATACCTGATAGGTTGCCTGATGCATATGTGACTAAACAAAGTCCGTCCTTCTCTCAGGGGCTCTGGTCTCCTATGGTCAGTTCGATGTATTCCAAAGCTGTATCTGTAATTAAACCTGTTATAACCTTGCAATTTTGACAAGAAATAAATGTATGGTGACCACTAATATATGTTCTAGGCTTCTCTTTTAATTAGGATGCGTATTGTCAAGGCTACGTTACAATATTGTACATTTTCTTAGCATATTATGGAACTCATCGTAAGGTTGTTCTATACAATTCTTATTCCATCAATTCCCATGTACCATAATGCATGTCTGTAGGGTGAGGTGTGGAGTGCCTCAGAGATCTATTCCCCCACAATCACCTTTACCAGGTGAGTAAACTACCATTGTGGGGGCATGATCTCTGAGGCACTCCACATTCCTGACATCATGGGTTATTAAAAAGCAGTGATTATACTCTAAGGTGGGTTAGACATGTTTTTGGTACTCTTTGCTGTTGGGGGCAGCTAATAGAACCACCCTAGCAAAGTTAGTCTTAGTGTCCTGTGATATGTCCATTCTATAATGTCTCGTAAAAGTGTGTATGGATGACCACGTGGCTGCCTCGGATATTTCTTCTGCTGTGGCCATGTTCTTCTCTGCCCAAAAAGTAGCAACTGCTCTGATTGAATGGGCTTTCAGGTCCTGTGGTGCCTGAGAGTTATTTGCTCTGTATGCCTCTGTAATGGCTGCCTTTAAGTATCCTACTATGGATGACTTTGAGGCGGGTAGGCCTTTTCTGTGTCCTTGCATTATGATAAACAATCTGTCTGTTTTTCATATGTCTTCTGTTCTGGCAATGTATGTCTTAAGTACCCTCTTCATCCCCATCATTTTTAGCTGTGGGTCGGACTGTATCTCCTCCTGTGGAAGTTCTTCAGGCTTCTTGATGGTTTGACTGAGGTGAAAAGTAGAGGATACTTTTGGTCTAAATGATGCTATGGGTCACAGAGAAATTCTGTTGTTATAGAAGATTAGGGATGAAGCCCTATATGAAAGGGCCTGTAGCTCTCCTACCTGCCTGGCAGATGCTATTGCCATCAGAAATATGGTCGTGAGCTATAGCCATTTCAGTGAGATTGAGTCTAGAGGTTCGAATGGAGCATGTGTCATAGCCTTTAGTACTGTTGTTAGGTCCCAGGGGGCTAATATTGGCTTGTTCACAGGGTGTATGTTAGATGCTGCTTTCAGGAATTGTACTATGTCCTGATGTGAGCCAGGCATAGAGCCCTATATTTGTCCTCTGGCTGCACTGATAGCTGCAACCTGTACTTTCAGAGAGGCCGTAGACAGTTCCTATTGTAAACCCTCTTGTAGGAACAGTAGGATCTGTGGTACGGTGCATGATTGCATGATTATTTTGTAATGAGTACACCATTTGTCGATTATGGCCAAGTGGCACTGATACGTCAAGACTGTGGACTTTTGTCTTGATGATGCCATGGTTTGTATGACTGAAGGGTGATATCCTGCTCTTAGCAGTCTCTCCCTTTCAAGATCCAAGCCATCAATTGGAGGTGTTGTGGATTTGGATGCAGAACCGGACCTTGAGATAGGAGGTCTGGACTGTGAGGGAGTTTCCAAGGGCCATCCAGTGCCATTGAAACTACTGTTGAAAACCAAGATCTTCTTGGCTAGTGTGGTGCGATGAGTATCACTCTGGTTCATCATATGTGTATTTTCTTCAGTACCTGAGTGATCAGGGGTAGTGGAGGGAATATGTAAGCAATTTGGAATATCCATGGTGCTGTTAGAGCATCTTCTCCCATGGCTCTGTAGTCCGTGAATCGTGTCCAATATCTTGGGCATTGATGGTTCTTGTGTGATGCCATCAGGTCTATTTCTATCGGTCCCCATTTGTGGTGTCACTGTGGAAATACCTGTGGATTGAGTTTCCACTCCACTGTATCACTGTACCATCTGGTGACTTAACCAGTCTGCTGTCGTGTTTAGTTTTCCCGCTGGGTGGATGGCCGTAATTGATCGTAGATTTTTTTGTGTCCAGGGCATGAGCCTTGTTGCCTCTGAGAGCATCGCTTTGCTTCTGGTGCCTCCCTGCTTGTTTATATATGACACCATGACTTGGTTGTCTGATTTTATTTGGACGTGCTTGTGCTGAACAGGGTGCGAGAAGTGCCGGAGAGCTTTGAATATTGCTCGCATCTCTAGGACATTTATTGTCAATTTTGTTTCTGGTAGTGACCATTTTCTTTGGGCTGTGTGTTTCCCCAATACGGTCCCCCATCCTGTTAGGTTGGTGTCCATTTCAATTATGACCTCTGGCTATACGTCTAGTGGTATGCCTTGTGTTAGTTTGTGTTTGTTTGTCCACCATGTTAGGCTGGGCCTTACTCTTGGTGGAAGAGTGATCTTCTTTGTTAAGTCGGTGTCATACGTTGGGCCTTGTGTTATGAGGAAGGACATGGGGATCTCATGTGCTATCTTGCCCATGGCACAGTGTCTATGGTAGAGGGCATAAGACCTAACATTTGAGATATTAGTAGGAGGGTTGAATGTTTGCTGTTTTGTGGTTGCTTTGCCATTGTTATGATGGATTGTGTTCTTGTTTGAGATGGGAATACTAGGCCCTTTTCTGTGTCTATGAGTATGCCTAGATGCTCGATCAAGTGGCTGGGCATTAGACGGCTTTTCTTGTGATTGGTTACCCATCCATGTTGTTGTAAGCAGTCTATCACCATTTGCGTTTCCCTGGTGGATTTCCATTATGATCTTGCTCTGATGAGCCAGTCGTCTAGGTACGGGATAACATGGATGTCCTGTTCTCATAGTTTGGCTGCCAGCACTATAGAAACCTTTGTGAATACCCATGGAACAGAAGCCAGTCCAAATGGCAGCACTTGGTACTGGTAGTGTTGGCCCAGTATGCAGAAACAGGAATCTGAAGTGACTGGGTCTCATCGGTATGTGGAGATACACATCCTTCAGATCTACTTATGTGAGGAAGTCCCCTGGTCTGAGCACTCTGAGTGTTGACCTGATGGTTTCCATCTTGAATGGGGTACATCCCACTGACCTGTTGATGTATTTGAGGTCCAGTACTGGTCTGAGGCCTCCTGTTTTCTTTGGAACCATGGAGAAGATTTAGTACACTCCCTTCCCTTCTTTTAGCCTTGGTACAAGAGCTATTGCATTGTTTGTGGGTAGCTCCAGAATAACCTGTATTACCAGTAATGGTGTGTTCTTGTGTCTTGAGACAGGGGATGGCACCATTCGGTTCTCTCTGGGTGACCGGTTGAACTCTATTGCATAACCTTGCTGTATTATTTCCAACACCCACTTATCCGTAGTGGACCTCTCCCAGTTCTGAGTGAATTGTGACAGTCTAGCGCCCACTGTTGGAGTGTGGGATTGGAGGTGGAGTGGATAGTCATGGTCTGGATTGGTGTCTGTGGGTGTAGTTGTCTCTGCCTCTATGGGCTGTACCCCTGCCTCTATACTTGTTGTAGTTATAAGGGGTTATAACATTTTGTCTGTAGGTAGTGCCCCTGAAGTTAGATCCACCCCTCCTTTTGTCTCAGAAGGAATGATACCTGCTCCTTTGCCTAGCTGGTAAATATGAGGATCTGGACTGATCCTTATTCAGTGCCTTTCCTTCTTCCTTGCCCTTAAGGTATTTTTCTAGGTCCTTTTCAAATAGCATATTTTCTTTGAAAGGTAATTTTTGCAAAGTTGCCTTTGATTCTCCATCTGCATCCCATAGCTTCATCCATAGGGATCTACAAGCTCTGTTAATGAGCACAGCTTATCTGGAATTAATTTTTAGGGAGTTTACTGCCATACCTGCCAGGTATTTCATGGAGAGTATGGTGTTTTCCATGAGTTGAGCCTCCGAGGGTTTTGCCAGTATTATTTTATGGACCTCCTGAAGCCAGGTTAATTGGGCTCGTGTGGCATAAATCATGGTGGAGGCAGCTCTGGCTCCCAACCCAGCTAGCTCTGTGTTCTTTTTTAGGGTATCTTCTAATTTTTGGTCAGCTGGATCCTTCAGTCCCAATGCCAACTTCGTGAGGAGTACAGTGTTCTTATTTAGTGAGGCTATTTGTGGGTCAACCGTTGGAGGTGTGCACAAGAGAGCCAACTTTTCTGCTCATAAAGGGTACATTTTATCCCAGGATCTGCATTCTGGGATTGGGGCAGGTTCTACTGAGGCCCATTCTTTTTGTACCTTCTTGTCTATTGCCTCACAGACAGGGAAAAAGATCTGCTTGCTTTGATTGTGGCTATAGGGATGGAATTAATTTTGAAGTTGGTGTGAGGGCTGATGTTTCAAAGACCACTGTTGCCATGATATTTTGGACTAGTTCCAGTATTTGATCTGGAAAACATCACTTTGCAGTGAGGGTTTGTGGGTCTGAGTCGAGCTCTTCTTCAGACTCCCTCTTCTTCAGACTCGTCATCTGGTTCTGTCGGTGTGGTCTGGGAATCAGAGACGAGTGTCTCTAGTGGTCTAGAGTGTGAGCCGGTGGCCCTCTTCTTTGCCGGAGGAGGGATTACTGATTGCTGGCTTGATATTTCATTTAGCTTTAGTAGCATTGCTGTTAGCACGTCTTGTTTTGCCTGCATGAGCTGATTGTTTTGAATCAGCACCATGGTGGCGTCAGAGTGAGGTTCTGGGTTTTGTTTGTTTTTTGAATCTGAAAGAGGTGTGGTATTCTCTTCAATCTCATCTATGTAATTGTGCCTGGTGGAGTCTTCTACACAGGAAGCATATAACATTCCCAATTGCTAGTGTGGAATGGGGACATTGCATTGTCTGCAGCTCTTTGTCTTGGGCATTGTGATCTGTTAATAACTAATAGATAAAAATGGTTTCAGTCATCTTATATAACTTGGCTGTATCAAATTATGTGTATTACAGTATTATTATTCAATGTAATACATTACTTAATGTAATTGAGATTTTATCCTCCAGTCAAGTGCCTTTAAGAAAAAGGAGGGGGGTAGGAAAGCTGATGGGAAATGTAGTCTGTGATAGACTGGAGGCTGTAGAATACTGTACTGAGACTTAAATTTTTCTAGCCCTTGGACAGGAGGAGTTGTGCTTTATTTAAGACTGCTGTCATTACACTGATGCCCTAGATCAAAAGACTGCGGGGCCATGTGGTTAGCTTATTTTTCAGGGCTAACAGACTTGGCTGTTCAATCGCCAGAGTGTGTGCTTCCTCTTGCACACAGATGGGGTGTGGTCTCACGGGATCTCAGTGCTGGCAAGATCGCTCGATGTTTGGGGCCATCCAACGTGGTGGCTGAAATCTTGCGAGTGCAGTGAGCCAATCAGGGCGCTGCTCACTTGCTGTGTGAGATTTGAGGAGTCAGAAGATGAAGGAGAGATGGCCATGCTATCTGAAGCATGTTACAGAGCTGGGAGCTATAAAATAGCATTACTTGGTCTTCATTTTGGTCCGTAGAGATAAGGTTCACCACCGGGAGCTGATCGAGGAATACTGGGCTCTGAATGTCATGGAAGGGACTGCCAGATGTGCGATTTAAATAGAAATGCTCTCTGTAGGTAAGAGCTGAATTTTTTAATGTTAGAGGGTATAGGCTATTCACTCTTGGGTTGCTGAGAGGGACTCAATGTGAAAAAGCGGGAACATGTAATGCTGACACCACTAGTAGGGGTGGCAAGTTAACCACAGGACATTATAGCAGGTATATAACTTAAATCAACTGTGATTTTGATTGTATTGCACACCTACAAGTTAGGTGGCTTCAGAATGTTATAATACTTGTTTCTGGGGGCGCTAGCAGGGGAACCCAGGACAAGTTCTTTCTGTCTTGTAGCTCCTGGAACCGCTAGCAGGGGTTCCAGGTAGCTTTTGAGTTTAAATGATAACCAGCATGATTCTTTCATTTGTGGCTCCTGTAACCGCCAGCAGGGGCTCCAGGTAGCTCATTGTATAATTAACTCTGCTCTCTTAACTGCTCTTGTAAGCACTGACATATGACAAAGATGCAGCAATTCTACACTGTACTGTACTTCATTACATTTAAATGTTAGAATATACTTGTTGCAGTGGACTGTTATTTATTTACAGTCTCCTTTGGCTTTGTTTGTTGTAATTTTTTCTAGTATAGTCTTACCTTGCTGATGTAATCTTTATCTCTCACTCTAAAACTCTGGAGCTCTGGAGTGTGCTACAGCCTTGATCAGATGTACATTTAGAACTGACCTTAGGAGACCAGAGCCCCTGAGAGGGGGACGGAATTCGTTTAGTCATATGTGCATCAAGCAACCTGTCAGGTGTATATAACCCATGATGTCAGTAATGTGGAGTGCCTCAGAGATCACCCCCCACAACTAACGGCTAGGAGTAGGGATCCTGTGCTAATAAGGGTTTTACAGATGAATTAGAATTAGGAGCTAGCTTTTATTGTTTCTAGTAAGATAACCTAGTCTCTGTGACCCTTCAGTGTGCCTTTTATCTGGACTAAAGGAACACTTGTCTGTGTATCATATAGCACTGTAAATGCTTCTTGGGAACTTATCGCTTCATCACAGTGGTTGGTTTAGTTCCACAGGAGTAGTCAAGAAATTATTGGTGAGGAGCAGACGATCAAGCCTGCAGTGGGTCTGATGGCCCCAAATTAGAAGCCAGACGATTTTTGAATACTGCATAGTAGAGGGATAACATAGCACATAAGTTACAGGAACTTGCATACAGTGTGTAGTGAAACCTCTTCCCAGTCTATGGGTGATATGGCATATGGGTTACAAGATATATCACATTCACATATGGCTAGCGGTCCCTCCCCCCACCTGTTCCACATGTAATTGCAATTAAATAATTAAATTATCCATGGAGGCTAGTGGTCTCTCCTCTCCACCCTGTAATAACCCACCCTGCCGCCCGCCATGGAAATGTACGGTAACTCTCCCCCCCCACCCGCATTCCTCCGTATCTTCTCTTTTAGTCCAATCACTCCTTATCCTGTTAAAAAAAAATTCTGGTGGTTTACTGCTTTTTTTTTATTTTAAACCCCCTCCCAAATCCAATCCCTGCCCAGTTCCCAATACCATTCTCTGGTGATTCAGTGCCCCCCCACCCAGCCTCCCCAGCAGCCAGGTGTCCTCATCACAATCCTGCTCCCACCCCCATCCTAAATCCCGGCATGGCAGCTGCAGACTGGCACAGCCCTCCTCTCTCCTCCATGGCCAGCCTGTTGACTGAGATGTCAATGAAGCTCATTCATTGACAGCTCAGTCAGTGGGCCAGCTGTGGAGGAGAGAGGAGGGCTATACTGGTCTGCTGCTGCCATGCTGGGATTTAGGATGGGAGTGGGAGTGGGGTTGTGATGGGGACACCTGGCTGCTGGAGAAGCTGGGTGGGGGGACACTGGATCACCAGGGAATGGGATTGGCAGTCTGAGAACTGGGCGGGAATCGGATACAAGAGGGGGTTTAAAATAAAAAAAAACACTAGACCACCAGAGATTTTTTTTAACAGGATAAGGAGTGAGTGGACTAAAGGAGGAGATAAGGAGGGATGGGGGTGGAGGGCTACTGTACATTTCAGCGGCGGGTGGCGGGGCGGGTTATTACAGGGTGGAGGGGAGAGACCACTAGCCACCATGGATAATTTAATTATTTAATTACAAGTACATGTGGAACAGGTGAAGGGTGGGACTGCTAGCCATAACTGAATGTGATTTATCTTGTAACCCATATGCCATATCACCCATAGACTGGGAGGATGTTTCACACCATATGCAATTCTTGTAACTTATGTGCTACATTATTTTACCCACATAATCCATAGATTGGGATGGGGTTAGCATACTATATGTAATTTATGGATGTAATCTATAGACTGGGAGGGGGTTAGGATTTTTCTCTACATGTGGGACAGCAAGTGGGGGGAGTGACTGCTAGCCACCAGGGATCTACTTATTATACCCTAGTCTAAAAGGCTGTCTAAGGTGAAATTTCACCCGTGGAGGGAAGGTGAAATTTTGCTACGGAAGGTGAAATTTTGACTTCTGCGGGAAAATTTTACAAAGTGCTCCACAATGCAAATTTGCCCACTTCACCAGCACTCCATGGGTGAAATTTAAATTTGCTGCATCACTAGTGGTGGTGAGTGTGTGACTAGTATAGAAAAGTGTGTGGTTCTGGGGCGATCAGGCTTAGTACTCCCTGTCCCAGCTGCTTGACCTCCGCCCCTTTGATTAGCCCCATTATCAGTAGTCATGTGCAAGTGCTGCAGGGAGGTGTGCATAAGAGGAGGCAGGATGGTAGGTATCAGGGATGGAGGGTATTAACAGGGGGCACTATTAGGCTGTTGAGGACCAGGAGACACTCTGGGGCAAAATAGGACATAAGAAGAAACCAGACCTGGCTGGTTCTCATACCCAGTGTTCCCACCTGAACAAGTGGGCATTTGCCCTCTAGGCCAGCAGTCTCAGTTTTGTCCTGTTTGGGCAGTGTCACGCAATGTGAGATAAATTAGGAAGAAGACTGTTATTATGTTGGACTTTATTTCTATGGTTGATCTGGCTTACAGCATGGAATCCTGGCTTGGTGATGATGCTGGTCCAGTCCTGGAGTCGTTGGTCCCAGCTGGATTCTCCTTGGGTTCACCATCCATGAATAGATTTGGGGAGGGGTGCTTCTGTTTTAGGTCTAATTTGAACTTTACTGTATACCCAGTGAAAGTAAATTTGTCTTGTAAATTCATGAGCGTGTGTGGCGGGCCAAGTACAGGTTGCAGTATCCTTCTCGTATACTAGCCTCTAGTGTGGGAGAAGGAATTCCTGCAGGAAATCATAGACTCCATCACCAAGAAGGTATTGGAGTTGCCCATCTCATTGGTTATGGGCAACTTCAGTGCCAGGATTGATGATGAACTCTTACAATATGGACAAGATTTCCTCCAGTTGATGGAATCCCTGGGCCTTGTAAAAAGTTGTTACTACTGTGACCCATCAACACAGACATGCTTTGTACTTAGTATTCTCATTGTGGCTTGAAATTAACAAACTCAGGACTGATCTGGTCTGCAGGTCATATCCCTATACAGTACAGTCCTCATTCAGGGCCCCCCCCTTGTTGTCCATGTGGGAGGGTGGGTTGGATGAAGACACAAAAGCGAGACAAGTTCTTTTAAAATGTCCCATAGGGCAGTGCACTTTATTACAGAAGGACTTCACACACTTGGCAATACCATAAACAGTTCAACAATGCAGATCTGGAACTTCTGTGTTGCTCATACTATTTGACTAGTCAGGATGATCTCCAGCAACTGTAATAAAACATGGCTTGTAGGGCTGCTGGTTCCCACTCAGCCAGTAGGCTCACAGGGACAAACCCCGTGCCTGAGGGTGGTCCTACTTGTACCTGCAGTTTTGCAGCTTATACTTTAGAAGTCCAATCACCCCTCTAGCTTCTCAACTCAGCTCTGGTTCAAAACATCCCAGCCTTGACTAGAACCACCACTGGTCAGTCTTTCTGAGACTGCTTCCAGCACCAACTACTCCCCTCTTGCATCAGCCAGTTTCACTCCTACAGAGGACTGCTCTTTCCATAGCTCAGATCTTATCTGCCAGACTCTGCTCAGCCAGCTCCTTTTATAGGACTGAAGATCATGTGACCTGTCAATCATAGCTTTAAATGTTAATTAAATGTTTGCAACAATTTTAAATATGTCTATTTCATACAGAAAAGTAAGCAAACATGAAAAATAATAATTTAACACAGATCAGCATTTAAACAATCAAAAAATAAAGTAATAAGAAAATAAAGAAAGGAACTTCCTGGCAGGAAATCCCACCTTTCTTGTTCCCAGACTCCCTCATGCTAGAGCTCTAAAAAGCCCACAGATTTCAGCCGGCCTGAGCCCCTAGTAATCTATAAAATTAATGCCAGCAAACTAAAGCATACGGAGTCAGGCACCTCCCAAACAGATAAATTTTCCTCAACATATAGAAATGTGTACAGTTTTGGCTTAAAGAAACATTTCATCTAATATCAGGAAAATACAAATGAAACCAGTATAAAGAAAATACATTGCTAATTCATTGTTTGGTAGCAGTTTGTAAAACATGTGTTTGGTACATTTCAAACAGCAAGAACTTTGAGATTCCTAATACCTTCCATACAAAAGTAAAGGTGGTTTATTGTAGTTCTTCAGTACTTTATATTTTATAGGGCCAAAAACTACTTTCTTCCCCAGGTTCACTATTTTGCACATGGAAATTTAACAGGGGAATACATCACCAAAGTACACAACATTTCTTTCACCCTAACCATGCTAAGACAGCTCTTGTATACTTAATGCTAGCTGTGTATGTGTGTGTGTGTGGGGTGCAAAAAGAAAGAGTATTAAAGTTTCAGTGCTTGGAGATCAGTCCAGGATGGACAAGATAGAAAAGTAGCATAGAAGAAAGGCTGCAGCCAAAAAGGATAGGAAAGAAACATTTATTTTGATATGCTATAAGACTATTCCTGCACTGAATATCTCAGGTCTCAACAGGCTGTCATTTTTATTTGATACCTTAAATCAGACTTACAGTATTGTGGCTGCAAGGCTTTCCTGCAGCCCCTTAAAATCTGATTCTCTATTTTCATTAATCCAAAATACAGTAGGAGGATTTCATCCTGCTACAGTCCACTCCCAGTGAAAATGGTCCCCTGACACCCTTTAAAGGGGTTGTCCCTAACAAGACCCCAGGCAGTGTTGGATCTCTCAGATGTGATGGTTACTTGTAAGGCAGGATCAGGAGAGGTGGTGGTGGCCTATATGACTCACAACTTCTTGCTTAGGATCCCCATGATTCAACAGGGGAGCTTAGAGAGATGAAGACCATAGATAAAAGATTGGAGCATTGTTGGTGGAAGTCGATGACCGACGAGGACAGACTGACTCTGAGAACTCACTGTGGTGAATATCAGAGGGAAGTCTCCTGTAAGAAGGCAGCATTTCTGTCCAGGGAGATTGCAGTAGGTAGGAACAGACTGGCTCAGTTTCTCCAGACTGTGGACCAGTTTCTATATCCTGCCTTTCTTCAACTGGTAAAAGCAATTTCATTGGCCAGGTGCAAAGAGTTCACTCAGTTCTTCTTTGATTGATTGTCCTCAAGCAGGTCTGGGATAACCCCATCTGGGCTGTCATGGCCCAGCAGAGGGGAGCTAGTTGTTGCCAGGAGCACTCCCCTTGTATGGGGTGAGTTTAGTACAGTATTAGTGGAGGAGGACTGTGATGTGTTCTCAGAGTTATGGTCCACTTATTGTAAATTGGGCCCAGGTCTGACATGCCTTCTAGTGAGTTGTATGGGGTTTCAGGTCCTGTGTTCATTGAAATAACTTGGTGCTCCATTTTGGAGGGGTTCTTTCTGACAGCATTGAAACATGCATAGGTGAGGCCCCTTCTGAAGAAAACATCTGTGGACCAGACTTTTTAGCAAATTTTAGGCCTGTGTCTAACCTTCCCTCTTTTTCTGAAAGGTTATAAAGAAGATCTGCTACTTGAGGCACACCTTATGACCTTCAGCATCTGCAAGCCACTCTACTCCGGAATTAGGTCTAGGCACAGTATGCAGACCATGTTTTGCAGGGTGTGTAATAACCTCCTCTGTGCTAGAGACAGAGGAGAATGGTCAGTTCTTGTTCTACTTGATCTTCCACTGCCATTTGAATCTGTGGACAATGGGTTGTTGCTGGATCACCTAAAGAGATTACTGTGGCATGGTCATCAGTTAGTTTGAGTCCTTCTTCAGAGATAAGATACCGTGGGTGGTGATGGGGAATTTCTCTCACTCCAGATGTCCATGTTCTGTGGCTTACAACAGGGCTATATCCTCTCACCTGTGTTGCTCACTGAGTACATGCTGCCTTTAGGTGAGATCATCAGATGTTATGCCTTGGATTTTCGCTGCTGTGCAGATGACACCCAGCAGTGCATAGAAACACAGATTTTGTTGGCAGGAAATGAACTTTAGGCCCATCCAGTCTGCCCATTGTCCCTACCTAGCATGTCTCCACAGACCCTAGTTGGTCATTGGTGTCATCTCTCTCACTGTTCCTCTACCTAATGTGCCCCTGTACCTATGCCATGCATGACTGAAGCTCCCCCCAGTCTTTGCCCTCACTACCTCCTCTGGCAGGCTGCTCCAGTCATCTACCACCCTTTCACTGAAGATGCATTTCCCCACATTTCTCCTAAACTTTCCCCCTCCTGGCTTCATTGCTTGTCCCCTTATTCTAGTGCCTTCCTTCCTTTCTCTGAAATAGACCCTCCACTTGTACGTTGCTCACTCTTATGAGGTACTTGTAGGTTTCAATGACGTCCCCTCTCTCTCTCTCTCCTTTCTTCCAGGGAGTACAGTACACACTGAGTTCCTGCAACCTTTCCTTGTATGGCTTCCCATGCACCCCCTCACCATTTCAGTTATCCTCTGTATCACCTCCACCCTTTCAATGTCCTTGTGGAGGTGCAGCCTCTAGAACTGGATACAGTACTCCAGGTGTGGCCTCACCAGTGAGCAAGACAACAGCAGAACCACCTCCCTCCTCCTGATAGAAATACTACTTCCAATGCACCCCAGTATCCTGTTAGTCTTTCCCACTGCTTTGGCACACTGTCCAGCTACATGAGGTCATCAGATATGATGATCCCTTGGTCTCTTTCTTGTTTGGTGACTGTAAGCTCCACTGACCCTATCTTATACACAGCCCCTGGGTTTCTCCATCCTTAAGTGCATAACCTTGCATTTTTGGCATTGAAACCCAGCTGCCACCTCCTAGACCATTCCTCTAGTTTCCTCAGATCCCTTTGCTTTGTCTTCATCCCTTTCTTTTTTTAAAAGATCAATATTTTTGTCATTTTTCATATTATAACACAAGTAAGAAAGATCATTAGGCAAATAACTCAGGATTTAAAAAACATAAAGTGCATCAGAAAACACTACACAAAAACAAGTGGTTACATATTAAAAAAAATGTTTTAGACCAATAGCAAACTCCATAGGCTTCATAAAGAAGTATTACTTCACACTTCTCAGCTGAGTGCATAATAGAAACACCAGTCTGCAGAACCAGAATCTTGGCAGATCAGGGCGTTACATGAAGTGATGTTTTTAAGAGTTTGTGGAGGTTTGTTTTGCATGACATCACATATGTCAATAAGTAGCACATCATAGGGTAGCAGAGTAGACATGTCTTACCTACCCAATGTGTTTAATTGTCCTGCTATATATTTTGCTATTGGATTGTTAGCATGACAAATCTTGCATATCAGAATATTCTGAGTACCTTTGTGATGTCACATATGTCCAAAGGGACCAAATCAAAGGGTAGCAGAGTAGACAGATCTTGACTACCTGAGTTTCCTGATTCTCCTAGGGTCAGCAGAGCCAACAAGTCTAACTGACCCAAGGATTTATAAGAGTATAGAAACTTTAGTTACGTCACATATGTCCATGAGAACTACGTCGAGGGCTAGCAGAGCCAGAAAGTCTTACCTACCCAATGTGATTTTTTTTTAAATATTTATTTTTATTGATTTTTACAAAAAGAAATTCAATCATCTCAATATTAAATAACATTAAGGGTTACCATAATAAATACTTAATTTTATAAATGGTTAGTAATGCCGATAGTTTTTAATTTAATCCAGAACAGAAGGCACATCCTAAATTAATTAAACTTATAGCTTCTCCATTGGGTAGACTATCTGAGATGTGTGCCAGATTCCTCTATCCAGTTCAGCCCACTACCCTCTCCCCTCACCCCCAGCTTCCCTCATGGGACAAAAGAGGGGTCTTGCACAGAAATAAAGAAAAAACAAGGGCACCATATAAGTTCAAATTGTGTGAGTCTATTATTACACCTGGCTATCAACCGTTCCATGTAATATAAATCTATCATTATTTTAAACCATTCCTGAGTTGTAGGAGGATTACTCTTCCTCCAGAGGTGAGTAATTGCCTTCTTAGAAGCCAGCATATGCATGAATAGAAGATAACACCTTTGGGTATGAGGACCCTCTGGTGGGACTGAGAGGAGGACCAAATCTGGGGTAAGCACCTCCTCCTTGCCCAGCAAATCAATCAAGAAATCTGCACTTTCCTGCTAATATGGCCTCAATGTTGGGCAAGATCACAAAATATATACCTGATTGGTCATCTGCTCTCCACAGTTTCTCAAGCAATAACCTATCAGAGTGGGGAGAAATTTTGCCAATTTTGCTGGTGTATTAAAAAAGTGAGAACATGCCTTCCAGGCAAATTCTCGCCAATATGAGGCTAAAGATACCCCCAAGGATTTGCGAGCATACTTTATGCAGCTATCATAGTGAACTAGGTCTGGTAATTCCCTGTTTCAGGCCTCCAGAAGTCCTCTGGTTGAGTCTGTCAAATATTCCCTAGGTCCCTTGTATAAGAGCCCAATTACATGTTGCCACATAAATCCCCATAAAGTAGTCATGAACATGTTTAACAGAAGTGGTATGGGTTCTGAAGATGATTCCTCTTGGGGCCTTTAAGTAACAAGAAGGTCTGAACATGTAGATACCTAAAGTATTCTGGACAGTTCCCTTGGAGTCTAAAAATTGAAAAAATGAAAGAGAGACCTCTCTGATGCCACCACTGGAAAGTGTAATCAATTCAGGCCGGTAAAAATTTTGTTTCTGACATGAGTAACCATAGAAAATATAAAACTGGGGCTAAGGCAGGGAAAGCTCTAATTTTATACCAGGTCTGTAAAGTATGCTGAGCCCCCATATAGAAACCTTCTAATCTGGGTAAAAATATCAAAGGTGTGAAAACCCATAAAGCAACCTGAAAGTCATTGAGTCCACACTATTTGTTTCCATACTGCATTACAAGTCGGGTTCAGCCAGCTTAATATCTCTCCACGAACCACCACATAGGCATAATGAAGTACATTAGGGAGGTTTAAGACTCCTTTATCTTTAGGGAGCTGGAGAATGGACCATCTAATGCGAGTCTTACGCCCTGCCCAGACAAACCTTGCTAACATTCTATTCCAGGAGGTAAAATATGAAGCTGGGGGAATATGGGGATTGTCTGGAACAGTTATAATAATTGAGGTAAAATAGTAGTCCTAATTGTGTCTATTCTGGCATAAAAAGGGAGACATAATTGTGCCCATCTATAAAGGTCTGCCTCTAAATTTTGTGTTAGGGGTTCCAAGTTTATGAGATTTAAATTCTGCAGATTTTGGGGTACATTTACTTCCAGATACTTAATTTTCATGCTCCTCCATCTAAACTGGAGTAATTTCTTAAGGTTCTGGGATGGGGTGAAATTCAGAGTCAAGACATCCATCTTGGTAGAATTAATCTCATAACCAGAAACCTTGGCAAAATCTCCCAGTAACCACCATGCAGCTGGTAGCTCTCCATCCTTTGTTGAGTGGCAACCTCATTGCAGATTTTTGTATCATTCCACAAAGAGACACACCTTGTCCTCAAGCTCATCTGCAATGTCACTTATGAAGACATTGAAGAGGATTGGTCCCAGCACTTGACCCTGTGTCACACCACTAGTGATTCTCCTATTGCCTAAGTGGCTACCATTATCCACCACCCGTTTCCTCCTATCCTTTAACCAGTTTGATACTTCTCTTGTCACTTTCTCCCCAACCCCCAGGCTGCTCAATTTCTTAACTAGCCTCCTGCATGGCACAGTGTCGAAAGCCTTACTAAAGTCCAAATAGGCCAAGTCCACTGGTCTTTCTTGATCCAACTCCCTGGTAACCAAGTCAAAGAAATCTATGAGATTAGTTTGACATGTCCTCCATCATGTGAAACCATGCTGCCAGTGGCCTTGCAGCCCTTTTGCCTTAAGGTGCTCAATGGGCATCTCATTTAGTAGTGCCTCCGGTTAAACTTCCCTACCATTGATGTGAGACTGACTAGGCAGGTAGTTGCTAGCATCCTTCCTGCTGCCCCTTTCCTGCAGAGGTACCACATCAGCCTTCCTCCAGTCCCCTGGTACTTTCCCAATCTCCACTGAGGTGCTAAAAAGTACTGACAGAGGGGTGGCTAGCACTGTGCTCATTTCCTTTAGGATCCTTGGATGAATCCCATCTGGTCCCATCACCTTATTCTCCTTTAAGAATTCCAATCCCCTCTGGACCCTCTCCACTGAGAATTAACTTGTGTCCACTCCTTGCTCTGCCTGTTGCTTGCTGCAGCATGCTGGTCCATCCCCCTCCCACCCTCTATCATGAAGACAGAGCAGGAGTAATTGTTTAGTATTTCTGTTTTTTCTTGATCATCCTCTATACAGCCCCCCTACCCTCCTAATTCTCATTATCCCTCCCCTTGTCTTCACCCCTCCATGTACCTGAAGAAGGTCTTGTCTACTTTTTTGACCTTCTTAGCTATCCTCTCTTTTGTTACTGCTTTAACTGCCCTCACCTTCCTTCTGGCCTCCCTTTGTTTTGCCAGATATACATCCCTACCTTCACCCTTCTAGGTCTCTTTGTACATTCTTACTGTTGTTTTCCTCTCCTTCACTGATTTTGCCACCTCCTAACAGAACTGTAGCAGCCTCTTCCTCCTCTTTTCCTTGTTCACTTCCTTCAAACAGCATGACATAGCCTGGACTATACCCTCCTTCATTTTTCTCAGTCGAGCCTCCTGGTCCCCTCTGCCTTCCCACCTTCAAGGCATTCTCCGAGACAGTTTACCATTTCTTTAAAATCTGCCCTCCTGAAGTCCAGGACCCTCATATTAGTGTTTTTTCCCTGTCCCATCTGTATGCTAAACCACACAGTACAGTGATCACTTGTACTCAGGGGACTACCCTCTGTGATGTCAACGATACTGTCTCTGTTTGTAATTACCAAGTTCAGGGAACTGTTCAGCACTGCCCCTTCCCTACTGGGTTCCAAAACCAGCTGCCTAAGAAATGCCCCTTGAATGGAGTCAAGGACGGTGCTGCCTCTTGATGTGGCTGTAGCGAGAATATCCCAGTTTGCATCCAGAAGATTAAAGTTTCCCATTATCAAAACTTCCCCCTTGATGGCCATTTTGCTAATGGCTTCCCTCAGGGCTCTGCTTAAATCTTCCCCCTGTGTCAGAGGCTAGTACACCCCCCCACACACACAGATAATGGCCCTCAACCCCATCTCTAGGTTGACCCACAGTACCTCCAGCCCTTCACTGTCCCCCTGTTGCCCCTGTATCTCAGTGGCCCTTATACACATCTTCATATATAAAACAACCTGTCTGCCTTTCTTCCCTGACATGTCCTTCTGGAATATTGTGTACCCTGGGATGGCCACTTTCCAGCTGTCATTGTCCATGCACCATGATTCTGCTATGACCACCAGTTCCAGGTCTTCCTCCACAGTGATTGCCTTAAGGTCAAGAATTTTATTTCCCGGAGTCCTCATGCATGTCATTTGCACCCAGGGTGCCTGGCATGGTTGATGTACGGAAGTTATGCCTGGTTGAGATTCAGGACTGGACATCCTATAGCTAGCTAAGACTCAACCCATTCAATATGGAGGTATTAGTGGTTGAACCTGGTCAATGGCAGGTTGCAGGGGGTTACAGAGGAAATGACTGGCCTGGTGCTCGGTTCCTCTAGCCGCTTACCCTCTGCTAAGGTTAAGAATCTGGGCATCATTCTGGATGAAAAACTGACACTTGATGTTCAGATGTGGTCCATAGTCCAGAGTGACATTTACCATCTCAGAAACAGCAAATGGATTGAAGCATTGATCCCACTAGATGACGTGCCATTATTGGTACATGCTTTTGTTACTTTCAGATTCGACTACTGTAATATCTTGTATATAGGGGTTAGTGGAGGGGGTCCTACAACACCTGCAGCTATTGCACAATGCAGCAGCCAGACTGCTGAGAGGCCTTCTCAGGTCTTGTCACACAACCTCTGTCCTGCATGACCAGTACTGGCTGCCAGTGAAGTGAGGAATCACCTTCAAGGTCAGTTTACTGACCTACAAAGCCCTATATGGACTGGGCCTGTGTTGGCTGAGTGATCTCCTGTCTCCTTATTGTCCAACGTGTCCCCTTGCTCCTCCAAAGCTGGCCTCCTAGCAGTTCTTGGGGCCAGGCTAAAGTCATCCAGGGACTGTACTTTTGAAGTGGCTGGCCTGGCCCTGTGGAACTCATTTCCCAGATCTCTGAAGGAGTTCCTCTCAGTGGAGGTCTTTAAGAGGTCCTTAAGACCAACTTGCTTAGACAGGCCTTTGAATTTAGTTTGCCCCTCACTGGCTGCATTTTAGCTATTTATTCTGCTTGTAATTTATTTATTTTTTTATTTAAATGTATTTATTTTAATTGTAGTTACATTTGTTTTATCATGATAGTATGATTTATGTACTGTATTTTAAAGATGTTCAGTGCTCAGAACCCCCAGGATTGGGCATTTAATAAATAAAAATACTATTACAAATCCAGTCAGCTAACAGTAACGAGAGGCTCCCTCCTCACCAAACAAATTAGCCCAGAACTATGAAAACAGACACACAATAGAAGCCAAAAACTAATTCACATAAAATCTGCCATCATTTTTACATCAAACTCTCAGAGAAAGACACAGATACAGGAAACTCCAAACAGGATGTTGTCATCATCACAGCAAAATAGTCTTAAAAGGGCAATAACACATAAACAAAACTTATTCTCTGATGCACTCATTAATGCACCCCCCCAAAAAAAAACACTGATTCATATATAATAAGAAATTATTTTATTAGTGAAATAAGACATTCCTGAATTTAGATATTATGTTACATGGTAACATACCCATTGGTGACTGAAACCCTTGGCTATACCACTGGCTTAACCCACAAAAAGGTGCTTTACCACAGCATAATTGCAACTATTCCATTTCATATGTCTTACTGCAAATGATGGACATGCTGCTCTGAAGCTTGTCAAACCTAAGGGAAATAAAAAAACCGAGTTATCAGTAGCAATTAGTAGCACATCAGTACTGGGTGCAAATTGATAAACCACTGCCTTGTTGCACTTCCACCCATGTATGCTACACTCAAAACATTCTAAAAGTAACAGAGGAGTAGTGTTCATGATTCAGCTGTATTGTTAATTGGTTAACAGATTGTTGGTGTATGCAAATGGAGTTTGCACCGGCTAGCATGATAGTTTGCAATGCTCACCAGTTGGTAGCATCATGGTATAGCACAAGTGGCATGATGTTATACTACACTCAAGAACACTGATTTATATTTTTTTTAAAGTCTATATCCATTTTTAAAACTTAGATTGTCAGTATTTTTATGTGTGTTATCTGCATTCCCTATTATAACAAACAGAAAGGGAGCAGCTGCAGTTTATGAGTCCCATCAAAATGGCAGATGAGATTTCTACAGATTGGGGAGCTGTGCCCCCCATACCCCCCTCCCTCACATACATCCAATTGTTTAGTTATGGGGGGCAGAGCCCCCCAAGCCCCCCTTCCACCACGAGTAATATATTATATCTACCCCAAATATTTCTAATTGTTTTTAAGGACGTCACTGTTTGAAATCTCACTAGATGAAATCTTGTCTGCCATTTTGGGACCCATATGCTGCATACGAGCACAAAAAAGGATTATGTGAATACTGCGATATGGACACATTTTCATCACTGAATTCCTGCTACTGGTACACACCAATGTCCTTTACCAATCTGTGACTCAGTGGACAACTGGTATGATGCCCAAATATTTACCTACATGGTCATACAGTAAATAACTTAAGGCTTGATTCTGAGCTTGGTGCTCATTGATTTGTTAATGGACCTATGTCCACATCCCAAGTAGTCCACTGCCCCTTCACTTGCAGCAGAAGAGGTGAACACTTCCTGGCATCCAACCCTCTCCTTAGCCCCAGCCCTCCATTAGTGTAAAGGGTAAATTCTTTAACTAAGAGAGGCACACTAAGCAGAAGCTTGTTTCCAGGTGTGACCTGGGAGTACAAGGAAGTTAAGTTACTTGCTCAGGGTCATATAGTATGCAAAAGGGGGCTGTGGGATTCAAACCCAGGTCTCTAGGTTTGCTGCTCAGAGCCTTAACCACTGCGCTGTACCACCTCCATAGTAGTGTAGCATAGTCAGACATCTGCATGTATACCCTGACTTCAGCCTTAGGCAAGCTTTTGTGATACTGTTTCCAGCACAGCAACACCATTATTGTAACACTAGGATTGTAGCTGTTCTTCAGATGGGGTGGGGAGGTAATCACTGTGTGGAATAACTGGGTTTGCAAAGGTTGCAATGTTTTGTGAACAAATGAAAGGCAACTCCTATCCTCTTTTCAATGTGTTTTGTGATCATGCAGTAAAGGGCTTTATATGCACAACAGTGTCATAAACTTACTACAATCACTAAGCTAGAAGCAGGGAATCTTACACCCTTCAGGGGGCATTGAGACAGGGTTGCAGATGTCAAGGTGGGAGGCCACCTAGGGAGCAGTGATCACCGTACAGTGAGGTTCAGTATAAAGACAGTTGTGGAATCAAACCACACAAGGGAGAGCATCCTGGACTTAAGGAGGGCAGATTTTATAAAGATGAGTGATTGCCTCAGGGATGACCGGGGGGGGGGATGACCTGGACGGGTGGAGAAACAGTGGGCAAAGCTAAAAAGGGGCATAGTTAAGGCAACAAACCTCTGCATCAAGCAAGTGAGCAAAAACAAGAGAAAAAAGATATCACTTTGGTTCTATAAAAAGTGGTAGAAAAGGTAAAGACTTAAAGTGTAGCATTCAGAAGGTATAAGGAGAGCGGCAGGAAGGCAGTGAGGTGTATCGGGGAAACAGAGGGAAGCAGGGAAAGCAGTAAGGAGTGTGAAGGTGCAAATGAAAGACAGAATAGCCTTGGAGGTAACAAAAGGAGATGAGACATATTTTAGGTGTGTACTATAAGTGAAAAGAGGAAGACCAGCGAATGGATTGCAAGGTTAAAAATGGAAGGGGGGGATGCAGAGAGAGACAAGGAAAAGTAGACATATTGAACAAATACTTTTGCTCAGTATTCACAGAGGAATGTGAAGGACAGGGGCAATAAAAAAGTAATATGAGCTTTGGAGGGAGGCTGGTAGAACCTATTCCTTTTTCGAAGGAAAGAGTTCTGAAGGGACTCGCAAGTCTGAAAGTGAAAAAGTGATGGGGCCAAATGGTGTGCATACAAAGATATTAAGGGAGCTCAGGGAGGTAATGGCTGCACATATGACAGTCCTGTTTAACAGCTAACTGGAAATTGTAGTTATTCAGGAGGACTGCAGGAGGACAGATATAGTCCCACATCAGAAAACTGGTGGCAGGGAGAAGGCTGGCAATTATAGGCCAGTCAGCCTGACATTGGTGGTGGGAAAGTTTATGGAAACACTGCTGAAGGAAAGGATTGTGGAATATCTGAATCCAATGGGTTACAAGACCCAAGGCAGCATGGATTCGGGGGAAGGGGAGTCATGTTAAACAAATCTATGCCTGGGTGACAAGGGAATTACATTAGTGTGGAGCAGTGGACATGGCCTACCTAGATGACAGTCAAGCTTTTCACACCATTCCACACAGGAGACTAATAACTTGGTAACCTACCAGGTCCCTTTGTCATACGCTGTACCGTGCACATTAAAACCATGCCACAGGAACAGTGCGGTTGGGAAGAGTGAGAGGGTACATAACCATGAAAGGCTGTATGCTTGGTAGTGCACCCTTTCACTCTTCCCAGGCAGAGGACAAGACCTCTGCTGGGAGGAGGGGTCAGCAAACAGCTGCTGTGGCTCAACAGGTTGAGCCACAGGCAGCTAGAGAGGGAGGCAGTGTGTTTGGGACCGGGTTTCAATTCCTGGTCACAGACGCAAAATAATGTTTTTATTTTCGCACTTTGTGTGATATTAAGTGTTAACCCCACCCCTGGAGTTAGTTATTTAAGTTGAGGGGTTCAGGGATCACAGCTCCTGTAATGGGGTTGTGGGCGGGAAGCCCCCACAATTTATCTGATGATTAAGTTTGCAATATACTGTGCTGTATTGGCAGGGCAGTATATTGCTTCACTGTAATGTCTTGAGACATTATGACTCCATGCCACATAGTACTGTAAGCAAGCGGAAAAGCTTAGACACTGGTCCAAAGGGGATTAAATGGGGACAAAAGTGTTTCAGGGATAGGCTACAGAGGGTAGTGGTAAATGGAGTTCACTCCAAGGAAAGGAGGGTAACGAGTGGGATGCCTCAGGGATCAGCCTTCTTTAATGTCTTTATAACTGACATTGCAGAGGAGCTGGAAGGGCAGGTCTGCTTCTTTCAGGATGATGCAAAATCTGCAAAGGGGGCACTCTGGGGTGGGGGGGTGGAAAGGCTGAACAGAGACCTGTGAAAACTCAAGGAATAGTCAAGGGTATGGCAGCAGGTCTTCAATGAGAAGAAGTGGAAAATAAACCCTAGGAGTGAACACAAAATGAGTTGAGTGGTACTGATGACCACCAAGTAGGAAAGACACCTGGGGGTAATTGTATCAGTTCACATAAAGGTAGCCAGGCAGTGTGACAAGGCAGTTGGAAGGGCTAGTGGAATGCTGGGGTGCATAGGGAGGGGTATAACTAGCAGAAAGAGGGAGGTGGTGTTGCTCCTGTATAGATAGCTGGTAAGACCCCACCTTGACTACTGCATACATTTCTGGAGAGCACATCTCTGGAAGGACATAGATAGCATGGAGGCAGTCCAGAGCAGGGCAACTAAAATGGTGCAGGATTTTCACCAAAAGCTCAATAACCAGAGACTAAAGTACCTCAATATATACATCCTGGAAAAGAGGAGGAAGTGGGGTATGATAGAGATCTTTAAATGCCTCATGGGGGTAAATAAGGTAGAGGAGGGAAGTATTTTTCAGAATAAATTGAGCTCAAGAACAAGGGGACATGCTATGAAGCTGAAAGGGAATAGATTCAGCAGAGCTGTGAGGAAGTACTTCTACACAGAAAGAGTGGTGTATTCTTGGAACTGCCTTCTGATGGTGGTGTGGGGGTGAAAACAATGGTAGTGTTCAAGACTGCATGGAACAGGCTTAATGGAATCTTAATGGAAAGGAAGGGGGAGGGAGAAAGAGTTGGGTATTAGGTATTGGATATTGGGTATTGGGCCAGCAGTGATACTGTAGGTAGGTAAAAATGGGCAGACTGGTTGGGCCAAGCAGTCCATATATGCTGTCAAGCTCTGTGTTTCTATGTTGTCAAGGAGACAACTTGGCAAGAGTCCCTTGTAACTATAAATATGGATAAGGTGCTTCTCCAAAATTAGGCTCTCCTAGTGCGGTAACATTCAAGCTTGCTCTTCTTCTTTAATTAATCTATGTGTTAATTAAGATCATTGCATTGCAGCAACAATTTTGTGTTCATATTTGCTGATTTGATACTGCATGCTGATGCTAAACACATTATTGACTTCTGTTATCTAGCTTCTTTAAGTGCAATAGTTACGTGTGCAAGCTGACCTAAAATCAATATAAAGTGTAGCTCGCTACCCAGCATAATAGAATGTGTGATTAAGAAATATGATACTGTAAATGATTTGTTTGGCATTTTTCTTTGCATATTTTCATACAGAGTAATATTAGCTGTGCATTTTGTAGGCTTTAATGGCTGTGAAGCTACTAGAATGCCATCAATAGATAAGATTACTAAGACAAGGTACCACTGAGAATGCAGCTAATCAGATTTAGGCAAAAATCACAGACAGTGTTCCCCGGCATGACATTTAAAATGAGACAGAAAAATGATAATGTCATTCCCAGGAACCAGATGATGTTTGATGTTGTTATTATTATTTTTCCTAAGTTACAGGCAGAAAAGCATAAAACCTGATAATGCATCACAGCCACAGTATGTTAGTTGATCTAAAAAGCAATGCTTTTTGCTTGAAACACTTTTTCTGCATTTATATTTTCATGAAACAAAATAACAATTGAAAACTTAGATATTAAGGCATTGAAATATTTATAAATTTGAAGTTAACAGAGATTCCAGTATGAAACAGTGTTCTGCTATTACTGAGCTTGAATGTAAATTACAGTAACACTATAATTTATTGCACTGTTTTAAAATGGCATCTATTAGTTTAATCAAAGCAAGAACATTATCTAGAAATAGATACTGACAGGAATTAAATGGAAGACAATATAATTAGAAGCCCTGCCTATATGGGTGCTGACACATCTTTATTTGCCTAGAAGTCCTTTGTTTCCTAAAATAGAAGGGTATGGCAGGAATTAAATAAAACAATATTATATGAGAGTGCATATGAGAGTGTATGATGTCAATTAACTTTTACTTGTTAACAGAAATGCAATTTATTGTATTTAGTTTATTTTAAAAGTTTGAAATAGAAAGGCCTACTAAATTAGGAACGGTTCATGTCCAGAGGCATCCTAGGAAAAGATGTATTAGAATTCTGCAAACATTATTCAAAATGTGAAAAAGTGTGAAAATTGTTACATAAGTAGGTGTTTATGCTTTCTTTAAAATAAAAGCAGGACACACATGCTCTGATGATATTAAGGGGGTCAAAATACAGTTAATGTACAATTAGATGAAGAACACCAAAAATATGCATACATTTGACCATTGGTCCACAAATATGTTTCCAGATTATTGCAAATTATACTAAATTATCTTTTATACTTTACTTCACTACTTTAAACTAAGCATTCATACCTTTGATTTGAAATTAATAGTGTACCATGTGGAAAAATGTTCAAAATGATTGTACATGTTGAAGTACACAGTTAACTGAGATGTAGAGATGTGGTGTCATCTAAAAACAAGTGAACATTCATTATGTTATCTGTAGAAATGTGTATAACAAATACATCCTTAAAGATAAACTTTTTAAAAGATTGTTTGAAATGGCAATGAAATGGAAACAGGATATGTTTCAAGTCCATATCTCACAGTGTACTTCATACAAATAACATTCTGTGATCACTCATAATCAGGTTACAACATTTCAGTATTAAATACCTGTTATAGTTAAGGGGTAAATGAAATTAAAATTCTCATACTTGTTTACAGAAATTGTCAAAATATTTAGTTATCCCTATCATTGTCTCTGTAGCATGATCCTGTACAAGTACACAGATCAGTACATGGAAGTGAGTCACCGAAACATGTGCATGGTGTCCTGCAAGCCTTTCTGCAACCACAGTTGGTCAACTCTTTGCATGATTTATCTGCCTCCAGAAGGACCATCCAAATTGAGATCCACTCTTTCTCACTGTCTACTTTTCATCCCCAGCTACTGTAGCTGGGCTTGGAAGTTCTTTTTGTGCCACCAGTGCTTTCCACTAGCAATGACCTCCCTGATATGCAGCTCTTTTTGTGTGCTCCACTAATACAACCTGAGTTGAAGGATGTTTTCTAGCTGTCTTCCTTTTGCAAACATCTGCTTCCTTGTCTGGTTTACATGTTACCACTCACTGGTTCTGTCATAGGGGAGAACAACAAATCTCTCATGCCCTTTCATTTTCTCCTCAGAATCAGACATGGGTGCATGGGACAGGTTAAGAAAAGCTTATCTAACACATGGAAAAGCTCTCTATATTTCCCAAGCTGTCTTCTTCCCTATACCACTAAATGCTGATACTGTATCACACCCCATAAAGGCATGGGAGGATGGTAAACCCTCTGATTTCTGCTCTCCAATATTTTCTGCAATGCCGATATATACCTGTAGTACGGTTTTACTCCAAAGGCAATCCATAATTCATCCAGAGGAAGAGACGGAAATGCTGCTTCTGCAAGGACTACCACATCTGTGTCAACTGTCATGATTATGATTTTGTGATGACCTTGGTTTGTGCTGTGAAGAGTGTGCAAAAGAATCCTGGTATCTGCTTCCTCGTGATCACATGATACCAAGTCAGGACCAATGTTGCATTCCTGTGCCTTGTGTACTGCCTTTACTTCAACAGACAAGGTAGAAAGGTATTTTGCCAACATGCTGTACAGTTCATTCTTATTCCCATCTATTTGAAGAAAAATGTGCCAGTTTTTTGAAATCGGTGTAGATTTTCTTATTACAACACAGTGTCAATCTCCCCTTTTTTGCCTGGTTGAATTTTTAAGACTGTGAGCAAGGTAGTGATCCCACACAATGTATAAATGATCCACTGACTCCAACAGCATGAGGATATGTGATATGAATACCTTGTTTGTACAGTCATGAAAGGTCTTAGAGCCCTTGGGTGAAAACATATGAATGACAGCAGAGCCATCAAGGATTTTAGCAGTGACACTTGGAGCAATATTTGTAGATGGAGCACGTGTTTCAAGGCAAGTCACAGGATTAGACTTTGTGCATGCTCTCAACATGCCCCTTTCAGAGAAGGCTGGTGGGGTAGAATGATTCTCATGCTTAAAGAAGTAATCTATATCCCCATTCAACATTGGTATGATGTAAACATCCTGCCAAACAGTTTACAGTTATTCTTGAGTGCTGCAAGCTGATATGCAGTCCTTGATTGTTTCTTTGGAGATGAATTGTTAAACAGCAACAGTTTGTTCTTCGGGATATTGGGCCCTATGCACTAAAGGGCAGGGAATATGCAACATAGGCACATACCCCACCAGCATCTCTACATGGCTCCAGACAGGTGCAGGGTGTGCGGTATGCATGACCACTAGCACCTGCAGAGTGCCTGTCCATGGCCATGCCCCCTTGGTGGGGTCACATGGGCAGTCAGGGTGGAGTCATGGACCCAGGCATGCATTCAATTGAATGCCCAGACCGGGTACCAAAGTGGATCCCTTGAGCCCATGCAGAGGGCACACAGAGTAGGGTCCAGCCACATAAAGTGGCACCAAATGTACATTCTCTGGGCACTCATCTGTGCTGCTGCCCCAGCCATCCCCTGCAGCCTAGTGGGCTGTGGCAGCACAGATGTTCTTTTCCGGGTGCTGCCACACCCCCGGTGGCTGGAGAACACAGGGGCTTTTACCAGGTTAGGCCTAGTCTCAGATGGCATACCTGGTGCCCCCCAGTGCCTGGCACTAAGTGGCTTAGTGAATTCTGCGTAGTTCAGGCATGCCCCCAACATGTCCGTAGCACAGGGGTCTAGGGTGGCACATGCGTAAGTGTCCTGTGCACCCTTAGTGAATGTGGCAGGGGGTTCATGGGACCATCGCTGCATGGCATTCAAACATACAGTTACCTACATGCCTTGGATAACTAGCGCATAGGCAACTATTTTGGTTGTGCATATGGCTCGATAGTAGTAATTAGAATGGAGCACTGCACAAGTCTTTCTTCAACAAATGCATGGTACTGTTTCTGACCAGTTGCTTTGACAGTTTTAATATTTTTTTTTAATAATTAAAACTTTATTAATTTAACGACCAATGGCTTAACGATTAATAGTAAAAAAAAAATGCAAGGTGTCATCATAACAGTCACAAACCTCAAATTGAAAAGAAACAGCCCTCCCCTTTCCTCACACTAAGCCCAACATGAAGAATCACATCCCCCATGAAGAAAGCATGTAGCAGGAAGGAAGGAAGAATTCCCTCTCAATGCTCACCCCAACCCAAAGCACCAGAAAAAACAAGGAGCCCCAGACTTGTAAATTAAAAGAAAAGAATAAAAAAAAGAAAATTAAAAGAGAAGTAAATAAGAAAAAGATAAACAAAAAGAATATGGAGAGGGAGCCCCTAGTCTACACCTTGTTGCATAAATATGAGGGTGTGCAGAGTTAACTCATCTCCAGAGAAAAAGATCATTCCATTTGTGGAGTCTTGCAATTTGTTTTTCAATCATAAGGGTCTGCATAAGCACAGTATACCACTCTTTGTAGTAGGGCATGGAGTCATCTCTCCAATGCCTCAAGATGATCACTTTAGCCACCACAGAAATCAAGGTAATATGCACCCTGCGGTTCCCAAACAAGGATGGAAGGTAGTCCCTGAACAAGCAAATCTCTGGAGAGATGGCTTCTTCCAGGCCGAAAAGAGGGTCCAATGAGGTCTTAATTTTCATCCAGAAGGGAGCCACCTTGGGACATTCCCACAGCATGTGTAGTAAATGCCCAGTTGCTGAACAACAGCGGGAGCACACCGGGGTTGCAACCCTACTCATTTGGAATAACTTGAGGGGAGTAAAATACATATCATACAAAACACGGTACTGGGTACATCTATACCAGTTCTGCCACACTTTATAAAGATTAAGATTACATCAAATATTTTGCCACTGTTTAGGGTCTTGGTGCCAGTTCAAAGCCTGCTATCAGTAGTAACAGACCCCATCAGGAGAAGCAGGGTCAGCCACTTGTAGATATGAATAAAAACTGGCAACTGGATGGAACTGAACCCCTACAGAGATAATCTTTGGTAAAATGTCACTCTCATCTAACTTGCAAGGCACGTGACCAAAGAAAGACATAAGGGCACTAGTCAATTGCAAATATTTGAAGGTATGTAAAAAAGGTAATGAGAAAGTTCCTTATAGGCACCCATGGGAGAGAATCTTACCCTGCTTAATGACAGCAGACACAGGCATGGCAACCAGGAGGAGACAGAAGATGATGGGATTGGTCTATCATGAATACGAGTATTGGGGTTCACCAAAACTGGTTGGGCAAGAGACTGAGACCAGTCTAGATGTAGGAAACCTTCTATTTGTGCATGTGCCTTAAGGGACCACATTAAGGGGGGAAGTCAGAGAGCCGTTGGCACATTAGAGGGTTTGGCATACAAAAGGCTAGAGAGGTCGATACCAGCCCTCTGGCAAAGTGAAGCCTCAATTTTTAGCCAATTGTAGAAACTTAGCTCCATGCATAGCTAAATAATAGGTAAAAAAATTAGGAAGACAGAGGCTGCCTCTTTTCTTTGGAAGAGTTAGCTTGTAATAAGACTGGCGACCCACCCCTTCTCTCCAGAGAAAATAGTTCAGGAGCCAATGCAGAGAAAAAAAAACAAGCTTTGGGTAGAAAGACCCCCAGAATATCCAGAGGATAAAGCAATCTAGGAAGGATATTCATCTTAATAATGTAGAGGTGATCCAAAAGAGTCAGAGATAAGGTAGACCATCTTGTAAGGTCATTTTTGATATTTAGCAGAAGGGAGGGCAAGTTTAGAGAAACCAAATCAGAGAGGTGGCATGGTAAGCAACTTCATTAATATGTGAGAACTTTAGGGTCCCAGGACAGGCCATGATCCAAAATCTTCCATTTAGAAACATGTATATTTAGCAGCATGACCTGGGTCTTGTCAAGATTTATCTTATAACCCGCTAGACTGGCAAAAGTTGCAATCTCAGTCAAAGCTGCTGGGATGGAAGAGATTGGATCTTCAATATGTAGCAGGTCATCCGCATGAGCGGACATCTTAAATCAATCACTGTCCACCAGTATCCCTTTGATAGCCTGAGAATTCTGTAACCAGAATAGAAGGGGCTCTAAATATAAATTAAACAGAAGAGGGGAAGGGGGTAGCCCTGCCTCATTCCCTATTCCAAATGAAAGAGGGTAGAGAAGAGCCCATTACTGAGGATTTGAGCAGAGGGATAACTATGCATAATTTGAATCCACTTATAAAAGTCAGAGGGGATACCACATTTCCTTAAAACCTTAAACATAAAAAGCCACAAAACATGGTCAAAAGCCTTTTCTGTGTCCAGGGAGACGAAAACTGCAGGAATCTTGCTATCCTCGGCTGCAGAAATCAAATAAAGGAGCCTCCATAAATGGTTACTTGACAGGTGGCAGGCCATGAAGCCCACTTGAACAAATGAGATTAACTTATGTCACATTGACTTTAGTCAATTCAATTCTTTTTTGTTCGATCATAATGTTGTAAAACATGAGTATTTTGAAAGAGTCTCTATCAGATATTCAGTATGGGGTTTAGTGTATGGAGGGCAATTAATAATTATATGGATAACAGAGTGTTTGTGTTCTTTATTACATGGACATTGTAGTTGGTGAGCTTTTCCCTGAAAATTTGTTGAAATATTATTAAAGTATATATGCTTAAATGAGATTAATTTGAATCTTGCCCATACAATATTTCCCTATGTTCAGGAGATACTGGTAAGATTAATTATTCCTCAGGGAAATGTCCCATCTTTTTCCTTTGAACCATGTAGCACAAAATTGTTTTTGTATTTAGTGATATTGTCTTTCCTGGCTGGATTAATCAGTTTTTTTTTTTATTTTGGTCTTTGTATTGTAAGGAAATATTAATATTTCTTTGATGGTCTACTCATAAGTGTGAAACCTTTATTTTATTCATAATATTTCTTAAGATGTCCTGACACTTTGCTTTAGCATTCTTGCTTTCCCAACCTGCTTTTTCCTTAACCCATAGGTTTGGTAATGGGTTAGAGGAATTATTTATTGTTTTTAACTAGTAGTTAATTAACCTTAATTCTTTTAAACAGTTAGTTTTGACCATACCGAGTTCGTCCATTACCATGGCAGATGGATTGGAGCAGGGAACTTTGAGAAGAAATTTATAGAAGTAAGAGAGTGATGTTTCTATATTATCATGTGATTTGAACCCCCAGATTTCTGCCCCATAGAGTAATACTAGATTTATTTTAGCAAGTTCTGCCATAAGGGCTAGTGCAATAGAATTCCCACCATATTTAAAGTTAAATCTAAGAAGTGCTTTTGTCATGACTTTAGCCTTATTGATTTGTTCACTATGATGTTTATTCCATCTGGCATTAGCTGAAATTTTCTCCCCTTAATATGTATAATCTTTTACCATTTCTACTGTCTCTGACTTGATAGTTATTTTTAGCTTATCTAAAGTGTTGTAGGACCCCATGATCATAGTTTTAATTTTTTTTAGATTGATTTTAAGTTCTAATCCATTACATTTTTGAGCAAAACAATCAACATTTTTTTGTAAGCCAGACTTGGACAATGAGAATCAAACTACATCATCTACATAAGCTAATAAAAATGTATTTGAACTGGTTTATTAATGGAGGGTCAAGTTGGGTGGTATATCTGTATTCCAGTAGAGATTTAAATATGTGTTAAAAAGAACCGGTGCCAATAGGCAACCCTGTTTAACTCCTTTGTCTGTATGGAAATAATCCGTTAAATTTCCTCCATTTTTATATTTCACTGCTGTGGTTGTATTACTACGTAGCAAATAAACTGGGGTCCAAAGAGAATCAGGTAGGTATTTCCCCTTTAAAAATATCCCAAAGTATCCCTCTGTTTATTGAATAAAAAGCAGCAGAGGAATCAACATATAACAAAAAAAGTTTCATTTGTCTTATTTGTATGTATTTTTCAGTAAGGTGAGAAAAAACAAAAATATCTGTGGCTGAGAAATTTTCTTGGAAGCCAGCCTGAGTTGGTGAGATTCATTTACCCATATAGTGAGCTTATTCAATAATAACCTAGCAAATATCTTGGAGGAAATATCTAGCAGACTGATAGGTCTGAAATTTGCAGGGTCATATACTGACCCTTTTTTGTGACTTGGCACCAAAATGTTTTTTGTCCAAGCCTTGGGAATGAATTTATGCTTTAAGCACAAGTTAAAGAAAGTTGTTGGAAGTGGGACCCAAAAATAACCATCATTTTTTCAATAAATTTCAGGGGGTTTCAAATCGGACTTGGGCGCTTTGTTGTTTTTTAGGTTATTTATCACTAACTCAGTCTCCCATTTACTGAAAGATAGGGGTTGGTATTCATTCTGTTCACCAAAGATGACTAGAAGAGATTCCACTTGGAGACCAGTACTAGAATAAAAACTGATTTAAAATAACTTTAGTCTGTTAGTGATGATGATTGCTAGGCTCTTAAGATCTGAATTTAGGAGAGATATTGGCTGGTAACTAGACAGGAACAACTCATCCTTGCCCGGTTTGTGGATGAGTGTGACCCATGCTTGGGTAAAGGAACGGTCCTCCAGTCTGTCATTTAGGAAACAGTTGCACAACTGGGTAAGGAAGGGTGATAATTCCTCCTGAAAACTGAATAAAAGTTATTACAGAAACCATCTGGGGGGAGTTGGTGAATCACTGCTTGGACCTCAGATACCCTAATGGTTCCACCAGAAAATCCTGTTCAGGGGAGGAGAGAGAGGGGAGGTGGAACTCATCCAAATATGATGAAATCCTTACTTAATCATCCAGACTGAGTGGACTGGCTGCATAGAGACTCTTGTAAAATCTCTGGAGGCCTCCACAATATCCCAAGGCCAAGTGAGGATGTCATCCTCAGAACCAGGCCTCTGAAGTGGAACCATTCTTGCTTCTTCCAATTGTTGGAGTTTCCAGGCCAATAAGCTGCCTGTCCATTCACCAGATTCTAAATATTGGGACTTGGTGTGGAGAAGGACTAAATTAGCCTTCTTGGTGAGAAGTTTGGCATACTTCAAGTGAGAAGCCTCAAGCCGCTGCCAGATGGCAGAAGGAGAGTTGGCAGAAAGGTCCTTTTCTAAGCACCTAATATATAACAGCAGCCTGTCCTCCTCCTGGGTACTGAACCTTTCATGCTCAGCAGACAGCTTAATGCACTCTCCCTGAATAGGACACTTAAAGGCCCCACACAGCCAGTCTAATCTTGATACAGAAGCTGTGTTTACTTCCCAGAAACACAGAATAAAATCTCTCAGATGGCCTACCAGGGTCAGGTCTTTCAAGAGCTGGGAGTTGAGCCTCCAAATCCCATCTGTCTTCTCATCCTCATGGAGAACCTGAGTCACCCCCATACAAGTGTGGTCTGAGAGAACCTTAGGTAAGAGTTCCACAGAGATGAAGCCAAGGAGGGAAAAACTATTGAAGAAGAAAAAATAGATCTGGGAAAAAGTCCTATGGGCGGAGGGAAAAAAAAGTGTATTGCCTGTCCTTAGGGTGCAGGATTCTCCAGGGATCCACTAAACCTAAATGGTCTAGAAAATACCAAAATCCCCTTTGACCTTGGGACAGACCCCCACCTGTTAGTGCCAGATCTGTCCAGATCATCCTGGTAGACTAGATTCCAAATCCCCCCTTATAATTGTGAGCAGCAGAGGAAAGGAGGAAAGGAGGAAAGATGGAATGCAAGGTCAGAAAATAAAGTGGGGGAATAAATGTTTGGGCCATAGATGGAAACTAGGAGGACTGCTGTGGTGCCTAGATGGCCCTGAATTAAAATAAAGCAGCCATCAGGATCCCAATATTCCTGGATAAGCTGGAAAACTGTGCCTCTCACCACCAATATGGTGACTCAAGCTTTCATTGTATAAATCTCCATCCGAAATGCCTGAGCCACCCAATGCCTCTTAAACAGCAAAATATCTTCTCTTCTCTTCTCTTCTCTTCTCTTCTCTTCTCTTCTCTTCTTCTTCTCTTCTCTTCTCTTCTCAGATGGATTTCTTTTAACATAACAACAATGGGAGGGGGAGGGTTGAGCTTTTGAAGATGATCTAAAAGCATGTATGTCTTTTGTTTATTCTGAGCCCCCTTAATATTCCATGATAGAAAGGTATAACTAAGACTCATATGTATTTAAGCGAGGAAAGGATACAGTAAGTAAAACAAAGAATAGCCACAGCTGGATCTGATTAGAGAAGAACCTGTGTAAAGGTGCTTTGGGAAAGCTCTGTCCCTCCCCAACCACCCCACACTCCCACCTCCAACCACAAAGGGCCCCCCAAAACCTTAAAAAGAAAATAAACCTCATAAAAGCAACCACCTCAAAACCAGACGAATAACAAGCTGGCCCCAACAGAGCAAGCCAGAGTGTACAAACAATGCATAAGCACATTTTCAAAGGCATGCATAAAACAAGATAGCCAAATAGACCATGCTGAACAATAAAAATAGAGTCATACCCCTTCCCCCAAACCTTTCACCCCAAAAGTCATTAAAAACAATACCAACAAAAACCCCTTAACCCCCGGTCCTAACAACTGATCTCCAAATACCAACCAGCCCATGATGGGCGAGACCTTGTCACCTCTACCCCCCCACCCCCACCCATAAATCCAGACATTAACTTACAAAAATGTGAAACATTCAATTACCCATAACAATATCAGGGACTGCACTCCAAGGAGAAAGTCCATATAACAATCTGAAACTAGTGTGAAAAGTATAAACAATGAAACTAAGTAACATCACAAAATAGTGCTAAACTAAATATGCTGGGTCCCAAAGTCCAACACTAAATCATGCAAGTCCATTCCCAGGGGAAAGAAAAGGGCCCAGCTAGCCATAATCATCTGAGGCCAGACCTTCCATCAGATGCAGGGAACTCTGCGATCATGGTTAATAAAAGTAAACATCAGTCTGGTCAGACAGGGACAAGGTTAGCCAAAACTGTTCAAACACATGATCCCTAGTGAAGTGGGTTACCAGAAAGAAAAATATCCATAGCATAGTGCCTCAACACTGCTAGCCAGTTCATCCTCTGAGCACTATGGCCCAGAATATTCTATCCTCCATTGGTGTGACAATTAAATCCCTGGGCTCACTGCAGAGATCGATCCAAGTGAAAACAAACAAGGAGCCCCCTAAACTGGTTGAAAATCCAAAGTGCTTGCTGCTGTATTATATAGGCAAACTTCTTCACTAAAGCAAGCCTGTTAGAGTTAATGGCCCCCTGCAGCACAAGAAATTAAGTATGAGTGGCGGTCAACAGAAAGTCAGAGCAGAGGCCAAAGGTTCAAATACATGGAGGTGAAAACAAACAGAAAATAGCTTACTGGCAACTGCAAACATATGGGAGAAGAAGTCCCACTGTAGTCAGAAGAGTCATTTAAAAAGGTCAGGGTACCTCTTCTTTAGCTCAGTCACTGCCTTATCAGAAGTTTCAGAGTAAATCCAACTGTGATCCTGGAGCACTTGAGAGTGGAAGGATAGTGCACCCAAAATTTACTATTGGCTGCTACTAGCTTGGAGACCAGGGGCTGAAGAACAGCTCTCATTTGCCAAGCAGAGAAAGGGATGTCCTGGGTAATCCTGAGATGCTGCCCCTCCCAAAGCACTTCCCTTAAATCTCAAATCTTGGTCAAAACATGTTTGTCTAAAAAATGTAGAAGCTTGCAGATAATCGGCCTTGGAGGGGAGCTAGGAGAAGGCATGAGGTATAAGGACTGGTGTGCCTGCTCCATCACATACACCAGCCCATTGGGTGAGGGTCCCGCTATTTTTTCCAGCAACCTTTGGACCAAAGGAACAGCTTGGTGATGCTTGGCCCCTTTGGGAAGCCCCATTACCACCAAACTATTCCAGGGAAAATAGCATTTGAGGTCTTCCAGGTGGTCCTCCATCTTTCTCAGGTGCTGTTGTAGAGAGACCCCCTCTGGGTCCAGTTGATTCCACCAGTCCTCCAGTGGCAAGGTGTGGAGTCTCAGCATCCTCGACCCAGCGATTCACTGAATCCATGGAGGTATGGAGTTTTTGCAGTTCCTCTGTAAGCAGCTGCATAGAAGTTTGCAAAGGGGCCATCTCCTCCATAAATTTCTCTTCAGTGAGAGCCACAGGAGTGGGAGAAGAGTGAGCGGACCCTGTGGCCTGCTGCTAAGATCTTTTGCTATTCTTCTCCCCCTTGGGGGTTGGTGGGGGTAGTGTGGCGAGGCAGCTGGCATTTAATTTCTGAATCCATCCCAAAAAATCAAATCATAGAGCTCCAAAAAGCAGCACCAATCAGTGGGAAGCAGTCCACATCAGAAAAGCACCAGAAACTTTCAAAAAGATGGTAGAATAAAACAATTAAAGGCTGAGAGGGTGAGAGCAGACAGCAGGTACATCTTCTCAGGCTGCCATCATGTGACCTGGTCTTAATAGTGTTGACAACATCTTGACTCATTTCTGACTGTCCTCTAAAAATGAGTTGCCCATTTCCTGAATTGTGGAGACCATTACTTTAACATTTCTAGCAAATTCCTTTTGAACTCCAGGCACATGCTCATGGTGCTGAGTAGCTGAACTTGTATCAGATGCTATAAAGCTGAATTCAAACTCTTCTATAATCCTTTGAATCTCTGGACCGGCAGTAATCCACCAAAGTAATGCAGTCAGGTTCTTTATGAAGTTAGTCACACCACTATCACCCTTAATCTTCTCATTCATTTGTTCATGAGCCTGGTCAATGGCCATGGTAGAAAAAATGTGACCACATTTCTGAATGACAAAATTACCTCTCATGAACTCTGCATAGATTGATGGGTTCCTAGCCAACAACTTGACCATGTCTCTTGTAAGAATGGGGAAGCCACCTAGCATAGTTTGTGTAATCAAGGGCAAACATTCATGGTATTAACTCACCAAGATATTGGACATAGATCTTGAATTTTCCCTCCTGTAAGGAACACACAGACTGCATGGCAAGCAACTCAAGATCTAGTACCACAGACCAGTACAAGAACTAGGGATGGTGATCACATATGTGTCAACATCATGTGCTGAAGTCAAGTGGTGTTTCATTTGCTTCAAGTGATTCTGCAATATATTCTTTATATGCTGAGCATCTTAGTAGATGTGCTGCTGCTGCTGTTACCTGGTGAGCATATCTGGCCCTGGTGACATAGAACCCTTTCAGTATGGCATCAGCCCTACCAAAGGTAATGGTGTCAGCCTGCACAAGAACACTGGTCCATCCATGGCTATTTAGGCAATGTCCTAAATATTTGAGCACATTCATCTCTATGTGAAGGCCTCCCAACATCACCACATGGTTTTCCTCGCCCTGGGTCTCAAGCCAACTCCACTGGAGTTGCTTTCCTATAGAAAACAATGGCTGGCTCATGGTTATGGCAGGTATTTGACCTATGTTCATGTGTGTCTTTCTGTACTTGATTCATGGCGTACAGAAGCATAGCTGTAGAATGAGCTTGCTCTGTGAACAGAGACATGAGCACAATTTAATTTCATTTAATTTCATTTTATTTGTTAACCAGGTTAGGGCAACTGGGCCAAAGCCCTTTTTCAGGTCCAACCCAGACAAATAATGAAATTACAATACAACACATAAATAACAACAAATAACATACAACACAACTTAACAAAATAAATCAACAATTACAGTTCTTGAACAAGTGTAATTCATCAAAGACAGCAAATACTTTTTAAATCTAATTCTAAAAGTAAAATGCATTTTCAGTATAAGTAATGATATGGGTAACTCATTCCAAATTTTAGGGGCTTGACAAGAAAAAGAGTGAAAGCCATAATTATTCTTCACAGAATAACCCTCAAGCATAACGGGTGATGCAAGTCAAGAAAGAGGTGGCTGTCTGTTTGCATGGTATGCCGCCCATGAAATAAAATCCCCAGTACCAAGCCTTTCTTTCTCTCTCTCCAGCAGTTCTGTTGCCCAGCCAGTTGTTCTCTTTCTCTATGAGGTAAGTATTGCAGATGACTCTACTTTTACTGAACCTTTCACAGGTGGCACAGTAGGCTATGAAGTACATAGTACAGCTGGGGGGTACTTCAGAATATTCTGTAGGCAAAGGATCTATGGTTCTTTTGTGGACAATTCATGGGTTGATGTATACAACACCTCTATCTGTGCTTGGATTAACTGCTGTTGGAACTGAATCATGAAGATGTCTGTACCATGGAACAAATCCTTTGGTGTCCTAGTTGAGGAACTGTGACTTATACTGTCAACAGCCCCCACTGTAAAAACATCCTTTTTTCAAGATGGGAGGGCAAACACATAGATCATGATCAAAACATGCACATACACTGTTTGCCAGATTTGAAAATATGTCTAGTGCTCTGTCATATGACATGTATAGTCTTTGCTTGCAGAGTTTATCAACCAACTCACTTTTGTTTTAAAATAAACCATCAAACTGTTGTAAACTGCAAGTGCGGTTTCCTTTGATTTAGCATGATGAGCTGCTGATCCAGATGATTCCCTTGATGTCTTCATTGTGTTAAACATTATTTGCTCTGACATTGATAAGGCTATTTTCATCTTAGCATATTTTGCTTCTTTATAATCTATAATACTGAGGCAATTGTAATATCATTCTCAGTAGAGCAAGAAGACTTTGTGGAACTACAGCTTGTTCACACCCAGGTTGAAGAGACCCATCAAATGAGTAATTTTTGGAAAGAATTTCTCTTCTAACAATTTGAACAGCACAGACCAAGTGAATTGCACTGTCATCAGAATCACGACAACACACAATCTTGAAAATCTCAGTAATGTCTGCATTAATCATCAATACTACATCTCTTCCTTGAGTTTTTGCTCTTAAATCTGGAATCATCACCAGCAATCTCTTCTTCAGTCTTGTTTGCTACTTTCATCATTGCCACAGGAAAAAAAAACACTTGTCTGTTCTTAACAAAGACCCTCAACATGCACTCATTTTTGTTTTGATTGGACTATATTCAGGTTCATTGTCAGCATTTGCTTTCCTTTTCTGAGCATGTTGGAGCTTTTTTCTGTCTAACCTATTTCTGTAGAATGGATCACTCCACTGAGCTCAAAATTAGTCAGTCAAAAACAATACAATGCAGAGCAAGAGAGACCCCACTTTTTGCTACACCCAGAAAGCAGCCATACACATATATAGTGTGGCATATAAATGCTTAGTTTATTACAAAACAGCACAAACATGTTGCTTCTCCTGGATTCACAAGTTTCTCACCGCTATCAATCTTGCATAGAGCACAAAGGCGACAATCTGTTACAGGCTTTGTGGGCTCCTGCTGCATTTTCGAAGTTCCCTTCTCATGATTTACAAACTTACACTTCTTCAACATTGTCACATCCATATTAGTAGACTACAGAACTAGCAAGGTGTCACTGAAGCCACTACCCCACAATGTTTCATCAGTTGATTTTTCTTCAACCTTCCATAGTTTCCCTGCAAGTAAATACAAGAAGATTACTAAACAAGATTATTACAAGAACGTTACTAAACAAGATAATTACAAGAAAATGCTGACATTCCTACCATTGATAGCACTGATAAAAAATCTATAACATGAAGGTTTTATGATATCTAAATCTATCTGCTGCTCAGACACACCTTTGGCACTGATGACTGCAGCTGGGGCATGCTCAAATAAAACCCCCATTTGAAACCCCCCAAAATTGCTGGATCACTTGCATCCTACTCATATATGAAAGAGCATACAAAAATTTACCAATAGGTCAATTTGTATGTTTTTTTCTTTTTCAAATTTTGAATGATTCTTGTACTGTTTTGAAGTTTCCTACTAGACTATATAGGAAATGGTAAAAAACAATGCTTTAAAAACAATGCAGTAAAATAACGTACAAAAAGTACATCACGAAAGAATTGTACAAAACAGGGCAGGTGTATAAACAGATCAGTACAAATCAGACTTCAAAAAAATCAGTGTTGTCAGCATAAAGTCATCTTGCATTAATCTATAATTCAGAAAGTTACAATTTAAAATTACAGAGGATATAGGTAGTCAGTGCTAAAAACATTGGGGAGAATGTGTAGCGGGCATGGAGCAAAACCATAGGGAGAAGAGAAATGGCTGAGGTGGGAATGAGGGAAAAGAATGGGAGAAAAGGGAAATGTAGAAAATGAGGAGTGGGGACTGGACTGGATTTTTGGAAGCCCAATGAGAAAGCTCATCCCTATCTGGGTTACACAATTGTTGATACTGAGTTTCCTAATAAAGTGGTCAGAACTGGAGGTCCCATGAAGGCTTTGGCCCTGGTTTGTCCAATGTCTGGGGTGTATGATGGTGTTCCTGTATCATTGGCCATGTTTAGATGCTTTCAACAATTTTGTGAGGAATGGGAAGCCCCACAAGGAGAACAAACTTTGATCATGTATGGGATGGCAAGAGATTCTTATCAGAAGTATCTCTGGTGCTGTGATGAGGAACATGAAGGAGAAGCTGGAGTAGTTGGAGACTTGATGATTCTCCACTGGTTCTGCCCTCCAATGTGGAATATAATAATCAGTAGCCTGGTTTGGTTAAGAAAGGATGCTACCAATTAAATATTGATTGTTGATGACCCCAGGGAAGTCTGGAGGCTAATGGTGAAGCCTGTCATTCTGTCTTCCCACGGTCACCCTAATGTAAGATATATGAATGTGCAGATGAGAAATATGACAGAGAAGCCTATCACCATCCTGAAGGGTGAGAGCCTGGACATTATTTATTCTGTGGACACAGCTGTGTAACCCAAAGTGTGTGGTTTAGAATCTGGGAAATCACTGGAGCCAGCCAGGTATAATTTTGGGGACTCCCCATTACCCAATGAGTGGCACCAATGCATAAGCCAGAAGTTAACTACACTACCAAGCTAACTCTACTATTCATGCTAAAGTATGGTAAGTACAGTTAAAATATCATGTAATGATTCCAAATTGTTCCTGCTGACCTGTTTTGTTGCTGTGAATACCACCACCAAGACTTGTTAGAAATTGTGTTTATATAACACCAGCAGAGCCAGTCAAGCAAGCACTTTAGTTGCAGACTCATAGATTGTGGGACAATAGGATGTGCAAAACAATGCAGCTAATTTGTGATAAGAACTATTATAAAAGACTATATAAGGCTCTTGTACAATCTATCTTCATTGACTTCTTATCAGAAATTGAAGTAATTTTAGAAATACTAGTGATTATGTGTAAGCTGTTGGGTGGATTATCTGACTCTTTAATTTTTTTCAAACTTGTAGTTCAAGTTCATCAAACTAAGTTTTTCTTGCCATTCTATGATCAAGATTGAGGTCCAGAGGGGGCATTGCATTCATCTGATACATAACAAAATAAGAAGTACCCCTATCTCAGTGATGAAGGAATGTTAATCAATCAATCAATCAAAATCTTTATTTATTCAGGTAAACATCATTGAGCAGAGCTCTTTTACAAGATGGACCTGGTTAGAACAGGGTCTGGTAACATCCATTATAAAAACATATGAATACATGTAAATAAGTATATAAACACAAACACAATGGTGCAGTAATAGGGGAGTCAAATGATAAAAGGAAGACAAGGCAAGCCATAACAGAGGAGGATTCAAATACAAGGGGGCCGGTCCACCATTTAACCATGCAACTGTATATAAACCATGTTCTCTGTATAGAAGTACCAGTTAGTTCATTTACCAGGGGCAGTCACTAGTACTATCCATGAAAATGGTTTGGAGAACCACCAACTAATGGCAGATAGGGTACCAGGTGGGGTATGTAATATGTAAGCGAAGGATATACATTGTGAGAAGTGAAGTCCCAAGGATAGGTTGGTAGAACTGATGTGGCAGTGGGGGCCTACGGGGAAAGGGAAAGGGGAGTTAGGACTTTTATAGTATGATTGCATGTAGATTGTGGATGAGTGGTTGAGTGATTTGGTGGACGCAAGGAACAGCCTTCCTGAGGAGGTTGTGGAGTCTAAAACTGTGGGAGAATTCAAGAATGCATGGGACAGGCATAAGGCAGTTTTTGTGGGAGGTAGGAAGAAATAGGCTGTTGGTTAAATAGGATCTGCAGCTTATCCTCTAGGTAGGGAAATTGACAAACTGGGTGGGCCAAGCGGTCCTTATCTGCCGTCAAAGTGTATGTTTCTATGAGTGCAGTATAGAGTTGTGAAAAGAAGGCTGGAGAAAGTGGGAAGATAGACCAGTATCAAAGGGAGGACAGAGGCATCAAGGTGTTACATGAAAGCATGATGACAGACCAGGGCCAAGGAGGAGAAAAGCACTAGAAGTAATTCGTTCATGGTTAAATGGTACAGGTTAGCATGATGACAATTCATGGTCATGGGAAACAATTGCACTGATCATTTCTGAGACATGAATATAAGAGGTTGAAAGATGAGATGCCGATAGGTGACCTCAGTTTCAGGTTTTTTTGCAATTTATCCCACAAGGAGAGTGTAAAGCTTATAGCAGCCCTGCCAAAGCGAGAGTTAACTTTGGGAACCATCAGTAGGAGAGATTTGCAACTTCTCAGGGTGTAATTGCCTATTGGTTTTATAGGAAGACAGTCTGTAATGTATTGGGGCAATTTTTTGGAGATGGCTCTCAGGGTCCATTAGGCTGCATTTTTATCATGCCTGAATTGAAGAGAACTGTACCCCACTGATTGATATAGAGAGCAGTGGTGAGTGGAATATGGCAGGCCTGTGATGAACCTCAAAGCTCTATGATATAATGTGTCAAGTTTGGTGAGGTAGGAAATGGTACAGTGACTGTAGAGGATGTCAGCATAATCTATCAAGGATAGAAAGGTTGATTGTACCAGCTGTAGTTTGGCATCTCTAGTTAAGAAGCAGGCTATCCTAAAGAACAGGCCAAGTCTATGTCACAATTTTTTGAGTAATTCTTCAATGTGCTCTATAAAGGAGAGTCTATGGTCCAGCCATACTCCTAGGTATTTGAATTTAGGGACAAATTCCAACTTCTCGCCAAGAATTGTAGTAATCTGTGGCACAGGATCTGATATGGCTGAATTTTCCTTTTGGACAGAGGGAGAAAAGAGCATTGTTTTTGTTTTCTTGGTGTTAAGTAATAGTTTTTTGTTTAGAAGTTGGTGTTGCAGCAGGTTGAACTCATATTGAAGGTCATTACATGCAGATTGTAATGACAGGTGGCTTACATAAAGAACTGTGTCATCTGCAAACAGATGTATGTTGGCCTTAGTTATGCTTTCATCAATATTGTTGATGTATATTGCAAATAAGATCGGTCCTAAGATAGAACCCTGGGGAACACCTCTTAGGAGAGGTTTGACAGTTGAGAGATCTCCTTACGCTTTCACCTGCTGGAAATGATCAGAGAGGTAGTTATTGAACCACTGTAAAGACAATGGGTCAGCACCTAGTGAGGTCAGGGGAGAAATTAGCAGAGAATGGTTGACAGTGTCGAAGGCCTTGCTCAGGTCCAAGAATACCGCGCATGTGTAATTCCTGTTGTCTAGCTCTCTTTGCCAGTCATTAGTCACTTTGGCAAGTGCTGTGATGGTGCTATGTTTAGCTCTAAACCCTGATTGGACTGGATTAAGCAGGTTATTAGCTTCTAGATACTGCCTCAGCTGGTTACTTGTGACTTTTTCCAGTAATTTTGACAAGATCGGGAGAATCGAAATTGGTCTGTAATTATTTAGATCACAGGGATTTCCGGACTTGAACAGGGGTATGATGTGCGCTGTTTTCCATATTGAAGGAATGGATCTTTGAGTTAATGATAGGTTAAATAAATGGGTTATGGGCATGGCTAACATATGGATGGCCACCTTCAAAAAATATGGGTCGAGGGTATCCGCACCAGCATTTTTTTTTTACATCCAGTTTAAGCAATAGGTCTTCAACTTCTTTCAGAGTAGTAGAATGCAAGGAGAAGACTGAATCGGTGACACTAAGACCTACACCTTGATTATCCACCTGAGAGCATATCAGATTCACAGGGGAATTGTCAAAGGCTAAGCCTGCAGTCAAAAAGTGATTATTGAAGGCATTCAGAACTTCCAGTCTGTCACTAATGGTGTTATTGTTTAAGGAGATTTCATGAGGTAGTGAGCCACCGGACGTGTGACCAGACAAGTCCTTGATGGTTTTCCAAAATTTTGTAGGATTTTTGGAGGCAGAGCGAAATTCAGAATGATAGTATGCAGCTTTTGTATTTCTAACCATTCTAGTACATGAGTTTCGTGCCCTTTTGAACTTGCACCATTCCACAGCACACTGGGTTTTGAGTGCTTTTTTCCATAGGTTATCTCTTTCAGTCAATGCAGACTTTAATAATGGTGTGAACCATATACATGCATTTTTTGCTATTCGCACCTTAACTATAGGGGCATATTTATTTAGGGCGTCTAGGATAATTTTGCTGAATATGTCGAATGCTGATTGCATGTTTTTTGCCAAATAGAACTCTTGCCAATACAAGGAGAGTTTCAGTTTGTTTATGTAGGCAGTGAGATCAAGGTTCTGTCTAGATCTCTTGGCAGCAAACTTCGGCGAAGTAGTAGGTTTGTTGCTTGATCATATGAAAGCAATAAATGAGTGATCACTGATATCACTGAAGAAGGTGCTGGCAAAGGAGAAGAGATGTGGTTTATTCACCAGGATAACATCTAGCAGGGAGCTGTTATCCACTTTTTTTTTATTTACTCGTGTTGTTTTGACAATGAGTTGCGATAATCCATGGGTGTCACAGAAAGCTACGAGAGGAGCGGCGGTGTTAGATAGCCAGTCTAAATTAAGATCCCCAAGAATAATTATTTCTGAGGATTGTTGTTCGATAATATTACTCAGATGAAGTAACAATTGTAGATCAGCAGAAGGAGGTCTATAGCACCCTATGATACATAATGTTGAAGTGTGTGAGATGGTGACTTGAAGAGAGACAGACATTCATAAGCATTTGCAACAGATAAAGCACTCAGACAGGATGCCGTATACCTATCATTGACATAGATGGCAACCCCTCCACCCCTGGAGTGTCTTTCTGCTCTAAATAGTAAATAGTTAGGGATATTGACTTCCCTGTCGGAGGTGGCCGGTCTAAGACAGGTTTCTGAAACCACTAGGATGTCTGGTCAAGTATGGAGGACCCAGTCCTGGATCATGGAGAACTTTTTTAACAGACTGCATACATTAGCTGGACAACAGGACACAGAAGGTAATTGTAAATGGAGCCCATTCTGAAGAAAGGGGGGTTACTAGTGGGGTACCGCAGGGTTCAGTATTGGGTCCAGTCCTTTTTAATGTCTTCATCAGTGACATTGCAGAGGGACTGGAAGGAAAAGTATGCCTTTTTTCAGATGACACAAAAATCTGCAACAGGGTTGATACACAACACAAATTACTTGAAAAGAAGCTTCTATTAAATGCCAAGAAGACTAAAGCTATGTTCATCTCCACCAATACCTACTCACCAAACATTCTTCCCCAACTTTCTACCGTCCTTGGTGAGAGCCTTGATTATGTAGATAAATTTAAATATCTGGGGGTTTGGATTGACAACAGGCTTGATTTCACCCAGGACATTGAAGAGCTCCTGAAAAAACTAAGGCAAAGGCTTGGCCTATTCTTCAGGATCAAACATTTTCTAAACAGAGAATCTAAGCAGAGATTAATCCAGGCTTCATTTATATCTCTCCTTGATTACGCAGACTTCCTATATGGCCACTGCTCCCTGTCCTACCTAAATAAACTGGATACCCTGTACTATAGAGCTCTAAGGTTCATCACTGACCTTCCTTTCAGTACCCACCACTGTTCTCTCTATGCTGCAGTTGGCTGGACATCCCTACATCACAGAAGGAACAAAAATGCTGCTCTTTGGATATACAAAGCTCTGACAAATAAACTACCATCCTACATTTCTGATTGCTTCTCTCTTGTTACTCCAAGGCCATATGCCCTAAGAAGCAATAACCTCATCTTGCTGAATCTACCTAAGGCATGTACCCATCATGGAAGGGCTGCAATCAACTACTTTCTAGCACACATCTGGAACTCTCTACAAAAGACCCTGAAGTTGAACACTTTCATTCCTGTAGTCTCCTTCAAAAGCTATACCTAAACCTTTTCCCAGAGATATGCAATTGCTTCCACAATTCCTAGCCTCTTCAGTCCCTTTTCACCCTGCCCCCATTAGATTCCCCTCCTTATCTGTCCATGCATTCACCCATTAACTTCTATATTATCTACCTCATAAATCCTAACCATTACTTTTTTCCCACATTTGATCTGGTGCCCAATACCACTGTTTACTTGCCTTGTATATATGTGTACATTATCGCATTTGTTCATTCTCTGTTGTTTATTCTTAAAAAGTCTTTGTTACTGTACTTATTCTATATTTGTATATTTGTGAGTTTAAACCATTTTGTTGTTTATGACCAATCAGGTCCATCTTGTAAATGAGCTATGCTCAATGATGTTCACCTGAATAAATAAAGATCTGAATAAATAAAGATCTTGATTGATCTTGATTGACAAGGAGGCGTGGAAAGGATGAAAAGGGACTTGGCAAGGTTGGAGGAATGGTCAGAAGTATGGCAGCTAGGATTCAATGCAAAGAAGTGCAAAATAATGCACCTGGGAAACAAGAACCCAGGGGAAGAATACACAATGGGTGGGGAGGTAGTAACAACAACAAAAAAGGAAAGGGACCTGGGGTTAATCATATCAGATGACCTTAAGGTTAGCAAGCAATGTGAGAAGGCAGTAGGGAGGGCTGGGGGTATACTAGGATGTATAGGGAGAGGCATCAGCAGCAGAAAACAGGAAGTTGTTATCCCTCTGTACAGAAAGTTGGTGAGACCCCATCTGGAGTACTGGGTCCAGTTCTGGAGACCCCATCTCCGCAAGGACATAGACAGGATAGAGGCAGTCCAGAGGAGGGCAACTAAAAATGGTGCAGGGTCTGCAAGAGAAGCCATATGAGGAGGAGAGAGACTAAAGGAGCTTAATATGTATACCCTTGAGGAAAAGAAGGAGGGGACATGATAGAAACTTTTAAAGTACCTCAGTGGAATCAACAAAGTCCAAGAGGGTAGCATTTTCAGAAAAAGAGATTTGCAAGAACAAGGGACACAATTTAAAAGATAGAAGGAGGCGGTTCAGGGCAATGTGAGGAAGTATTATTTCACAGAGAGGGTAGTGGATGCATGGAACAGCCTCCTCCTGAGGAGGTTGTGGGGTCTAAAACTGTGGGAGAATTCAAAAATGCATGGGACAGACATAAGGCAATTCTTGTGGGGGGTAGGAAGAAATAGGCTGTTGGTTAACTAGGATCTGCGGCCTATCCTGTAGGTAGGGAAATGGGCAGACTAGATGGGCCTAGCGGTCCTTATCTGCCGTCAAAGTCTATGTTTCTATGTTTCTATTATTGTGGAGAAACTCATGCCTTTCAGTGTGACAAGGTCAGAGGGTGATGTGATTGTAGCTGGTGGCCCTGGACTGAGCTCCACATTTCCAGAGCACAGGAGGAGTAAAAGTTTTCTTAGAGTGGCACTAGTAAGCTTCATAGAAACATAGACACATAGAATTTGATGGCAGATAAGGACCGCTTGGCCCACCCAGTCTGCCCATTTGCCTACCTACTGGATAAGCTGCAGATCCTAGTTAACCAGCAGCCTACTTCTTCCTACCCCCACCCCCTAGAATGGCCTTATGACTGTCCCATGCATGCTTGAATTCCACCACTGTTTTTGACTCCACAACCTCCTCCGGAAGGCCATTCCATGCATCCACAACCCTCTCTGTGAAAAAATACTTCCTTAAATTACCTCTGAGCCGCCCCCCTCTATCTTTAAATTGTGCCCCCTTGTTCTTGCACACCTCTTTTTTTGAAAGATGCTACCCTCTTGGACTTTGTTGATTCCCTTGAGGTACTTGAAAGTTTCTATCATGTCCCCCCTCTCCCTCCTTTCCTCGAAGCTATACATATTAAGCTCCTTTAGTCTTTGTTCTGGTAACCCCTTTACGTCATTGTGGGCCATTGTCCTGGGGGTCGGGCCCCAAACATCTTTTGCCCTTCCCGCTAAGGGTGGTAGAGACGAGTACTCTGACTGCTATCTGTAGAGATGACACCTCTATGATGTTGGCGGAAGTCATAAGCTGAGCTGGTAATTAATTTCGTGTACCAGCGTTAAAAGTAATATGAAAATAGTGTTGAAGAATTGGGGAGTTGAAAAGGCATATATCCACGTAGGGACAGAAACTAGTTACAGAACAGATCAGATTAGTATCCACTGTAATAAAGGCTTGAGGTGGCATATATTGGGCATGAGATATGAGATAGAAGAAGGACCAGAACAGGATCCACGATTTGACACACATAGTGGAATAAGGATAGAGGGGGGCTAGAGAGGAGTGAGCTAGAAAGCCGGGGTGGGGTTTATGTGTATTTAATCAGGACTGGGGAAGTGGGTCAGTGGGTGAAAAAATTGGCAGCTAGGGCTCCCTTCCTAAAGGTAATCAGTCCCTGAGGGCAAGTCCATACCTGTGCTTCTGTGAGAGGCTGGTGGCTTCAGACCTGGACTGCAGGTGGCAGTCTGGCAGGTCGGGTTCATCAGAGAACCACAGCTGTGGGTCTCAGACTACCTGGAAGGAGAAGGCAGAGGAGAATTAAATAAGAAAGTCAGAGGGGGTGGGACTGCTCGTGGAGCTAAAAGAAATGCAGACTGGCTTAAATGGGGGAGGGGGGTGTTGCAGACCAAGATGTTAGGCAAGGTGCCTCCAAGTCTGAGTGAGCAATAACAGGGCTATTTAAAACACAATACTAGCATAAAAAGGTGAAGGGAGGGTTCAAAGGCCTGAGCTGAGATCGCTACCGGTCTTATGAGGAACACAATACAGGCATTTACATTAAATCAGAAAACTTCAGCTATAAAATACAAACAAAACAGTTTTAACAGAAAACATAATCTGGCACAATATAATCAAACATTAACAGTGCGGAACTATATGGAGCCAATCAGAGTGCTCCTGGAGCTGACTGCAGCCAGTGGGCCACAGCAGTAAAAGACTCTGGATTTAAATACAGAGACAACTGTCCTCATGTAAAGAAAGTAAAAATTGGCAGCTAGGGCTCCCTTCCTGGAGGTAATCAGTCCCTGAGGGCAAGTCAGTACCTCCATTTTTGTGAGGGGCTGGTGGCTTCAGACCTGGACTGCGGGTGGCAGTCTGGCAGGTTGAATTCATCAGAAAACCACGGCTGTGGCTTTCAGACTTCCTGGAAGGAGAAGACAGAGGAGAATTAAATAAGAAAGTCAGAGGGGGTGGGGCTGCTCGTGGAGCTAAAAAGAAATGCAGACTAGCTTAAACGGGGGGTGGGGGGGTGTTGCAGACTAAGATGTTAGGCAAAGTGCCTCCAAGTCTGAGTGAGCAATAACAGGGCTATTTAAAACACAATACTAGTGTAAAAAGGTGAAGGGAGGGTGTTTCAAAGGCCTGAGCTGAGATCGCTACTGGTCTTATGAGGAACACAATACAGGCATTTACATTAAATCAGAAAATGTCAGCTATAAAATACAAACAAGACAGCTTTAATAGAAAACATAATCTAGCACAATATAATCAAACGTTAACAGTGCAGAGCTATATGGAGCCAGTCGGAGTGCTCCTGGGGTTGACTGCAGCCAGTGGGCCACAGCAGTAAAAGACTCTGGATTTAAACCCAGAGACAACTGTCCTCATGTAAAGAAAGCAAAAATTGGCAGCTAGGGCTCCCTTCCTGGAGGTAATCAGTCCCCTCAGAGCAGGAATTTCAAACAGTTGCCTTAGACACATGCCACATTTCTGCCACATGTAGCTCAATGCTTCATGAATGTTAGACTTCCTCCAAAGTGTTCAGTGTTGTAGGTGCAGTTGGCATGAGCTGCTAAAAAACTGGCACAACATACTGTATGTCTCTTTTTTGATGCAAGCTGCCACAAACTGAGGAAACTGTTATAAAAAATAAACAAAAAAAAAAAATAAAAGCCATTAAAAAATAAAGCTCCTGGGGGGATTTGCAAAGCCTATGTCAAGATGTTATTTTCTGTTGTACAACTTTGGACATAAGACAAATTGTCTATATGTCACATTTTCAAAGCAAGGACACAGTCAAGTCCAGTTTTCAAAACTCTGACATAGTTATTCTCAGTTTGCAAAGTTCAGATATAAATGTGCCTGGACACAATTTTCAGGCTGAGTGTAGTCAGGTTTATCATTTATATTTATGTCTAGCATTTTATTATCCAAAACATGATCTAAAGTACCATAAAACAGCTACAAAGTATGTGGATACAGAGGGCCAATTTTCAAATGATCAGGAATGGCAGACGATGCTTGCACGACCAATGAATGGTGCGAGGGGCACCTTGCACCATGCTGTGCACCATTCACAATTTTTAGGTGCTGCCTGCAACTATGGGGGGGCCACCTGCACCAGCTGGGCTTGTGCTGCACTTACAGTGGATGCACAGCTGCACCCTGGTGTACAGGGGTGCATGCTTTGGCAGTGATGGTACATTCTCTTTTACAGGATTCCAGAAGAACTGCAATGGGCACAGAGCTTGCCAGGAGTTAGATCAGCCTGTATCTGGTCTAAAACCCCATGTGCATCCATGGCACTAGTGCAGCATGGGTATTGAGCTCATGGTAACCAAGGATAGCCCAAAGTGGCAAACACTGTCCTGTCACAAGCTGCGGGGATGGTGTTGAAACAGTGCAGTTCCAGGCAGGTACCCCTGCCATATGTAGCCCTACTGGGCATTCCCCATACAGCATGCCGGGCTGCTATAGTGATACCTGTAGTGTCCCATACCATGCCCGTGTCTGTGCATGTCCATCCTGCCATGGATCCCAGCCATATGCTACTCCCTCCAAGATCCCAACCATACTCTGCCCCATGGCCATTCCTATGGCCATCCCATACATCTCAATGCTGGTGGTGTCCCTGTCAGACATGACCTATGGCCTGTGGTGTCCGCTAACCCCCTCCCATCTCACTCCTGCTGGATATCTCCCCCATGACCTCTGGCAGTCATCAAGGCATGCAGCCTTCAGAATCCAGCACCGTTCGACATGGTGCAGGGCTATACCTCAGTTTGTGGCAATGCCCTCTCACATGCCTGGTGTGTGGCACATGGGAGTGGGTGCATGGCCTGTGGGACTTTGGTACCAGGACCCCACCTGTACTAAAATCAGGTGCAGTGTCCCTGGCGCACCAGCAATAGAAGCAAGCTGCTGTTTTCTGCAGCTTGCATTGATCTATGGGGCCCTTTGAAAATTGAGCCCAGAAAGTCTAACATTTGAAAATTGCTCCAACAATATAGAACATGATTCAAACATATCAGTGCAGTCTATTATACAGATGTAGCTAGGAGTTGCAGCCTTTGTTTGGCTTTTGAAAATTCAACCCAACGTAATATGGCATTACATCCATTTTTTGGCTTTTGCAAACTCTCTTTGATGTAACTAGGCATTTTTACCCATTATATGACTTTTGAAAATTGTACCCTCTGAGGCCAATACACCAGCATCCTCACATCTTAAAACCCTATCCTCACTGTTTGTTTGATCACAAGTTAAAGCATATTTGTTAGGAAAGGCCTACATAGCTATATAATATTTTACTACTGCAGTTTGTAGCATTCAGTATCACATACTTATAGGAATTGTACTAAATAAATAGTGATGGTGATGGTGATTATGATGGTTGCTGTGCAGAACACAATAGGAAAAGTTAAATGTAATGTTATTGAAGACCAAATCTCAAGTAAGCATGATTTTTTTTTGTTAATGAAATATCACCATCTTCTGGCTCATACCTATATTGCAGCTGATGAGCAAATAAGTCTAACAAGCATAACTATGGGCTTGATTCATAAAAGCTGACTGGGTGTAAAGTAGTAGCAAAAAATAAGTAGCATCCATGCCAGCTTTGCAATCCTGTTGAGCCGCTATAAGCTCTTACCAAACTGAAATGAGTTCCAGGTTGCAGTGGTCACACTGATCCAGTGCTTCTTAAAACTGCTGGAGGCTAAGTGCTACTGCTACTGCTGGTGGGGGAAACTGGATGACAGGCATGACAAACATTGGGAATGATTTGTTTCTGTAATGATGGGACTTGTATCAGGAGATGAGGAACTTGCATTAATAAAGTAAATGGGGGAATCAAAACAAGAGTAGGAATATTGAAATGCATGAAATTGCAGACTTGCATCACTGTTTGGGGGCACTGGATGCCACAGATATAATGCATGGGCTATTAGGAGGAAGGGTCACACTGTATATCAAGGAGTGGAAAGGGAATGAGTTTGGAAAGGTGGAATTGCATCAGTAAGAAGTGACCTATATCGAAAAGGAGGGGATTGAATTTCATGGTGGGTGGGTTTGCATCAGGTGATTGGGATAGTTGTGGTGGCCAACTAGGGAAACCATTGAACTCCAGGTGTAAGCAGGACAGAGGGAGTTAGGATGGTATCACTGAAAGGGTAGTACTTGAGACAGGGATGAAGTGGGGTCTGGCACCACAGATGCTGTACTACAGTATATTTGCAGAAGACACCAAGATCTGTAACAGGATGGATACTCCAGAAGGGGTGCAGATAATGAAGAGGGACCTGGAGAAGCTTGAAAGATGGTCAGAGATGTGGCAACTGCAGTTCAATGCAAAAAAGTGCAAGGTAATGCACCTGGGTAGGGGGAACCCTGGGGAGACTTACAGGATGGGGGAGGTGCTGACAATCACCAAAGATGAGAGGGACCTAGGGGTTATTATATCTGATGACCTGAAGGTATCAAAGCAGTGTGCAAAGGCTGCAGGGAGGGCCAGTGGCATGCTGAGGTGCATAGGAAGAGGTATTACTAGTAGGAGGCAGGAAGTGGTGATGCCATTGTATAAAACACTAGTAAGGCCTCACCTGGAGTACTGTGTGCAGTACTGGAGACCACACATGCATAAGGACATAAAGATGATGGAGGCTGTCCAGAGAAGGGTGGCAAAGATGGTGCATGGTTTGCACCATAAAAAATATGAGGAGTGACTAAGAGACATCAATATATACTCACTGTAGGAGAGGAGAGAAAGGGTAAACATGATAGAAACTTTTAAGTACCTCAAGGGCATAAATAAGGTGCAGTTGGGTGATCTTTTCCAATGTAGAAAAGATACCAGTACAAGGGGGAATGATATGAAATTGGAGGGGAGAGATTAAGAGGTAACATGAGGAAGTTTTTCTACACGGACAGGGTGATGAACGCTTGGAATAGTCTGCCACAAGAGGTGGTAGGGGCAAGCACAGTGGAAGGGTTTAAACATGCCTGGGACAAGCACTGGGAAACCTTGGGCTGGAAGGGAGTGATGAAAAGCCATTGACCACTTAGGGTGAGTTGATGCATACATGTATAGGGCCTATGGGCAGACTGGATGGGCCTAGCGGTCCTTATCTGCAGACAATTTCTATGTTTCTATATAACACTGCAACATGCATATGCCAAAATACGTAGCATTGCATCTGCAAGCACTCACCAAGAGTTTATCAGATGATATCTCTGATAGCAAGGACAGCCATTTGGATTGATGAGTTCCTCCCTAATAAGATGGAGGGTGACATTTTTATGGTTGAAAAAATGAGTGGTCACAAAGCACCTGTTTTACACCACTGCTAAGAGAAAAGGTAGACCATCAGGGCATGCTTGAGCCCTGCATCTGATGGATGGACCTTCTGTATTCACTCAGTTATTATGCACCAGGCCATGAAAGGTGAACTACAGGCTGCATTTCTCCACAGATAGGCTATGAGCCAGAGCGTGTATGAAATGCAATGAGGGGGAAGGAAGAGACTCCTCACTGAACATGCCAACATCCATTGCAACAAGGGCATGTATAAAAATGTCCTGACAACAGGATGAAGGCAGAAAAGAAAGGGAATCTTGAGGGCTGACCAGAGTACTCTCCTCTCCACCAGATTAAGGCAGGGTGGGGAGAACTGAAGGACTTCACTGTGGGGACAACCCACAGAGGAATAGGAGGCGAGCTGACCAGGGTTCGCATGTGAGACATGTGTCAGAAAAAAAGACTCCTATGATTTTGTTATGGAGGAAGAACAGAAGTCCTTTGGGTTCCTGCACAATTTAATCCTTATGTACAATAAAGAAATATGTTTTTGCTCGCAGAGGCAGGTTGAATAAGTGTTTAATGTGAAAAGGGATTTACGCAAAAAAGCTAAATAAGAAACAGCATTAATTGTTGTCACTGAGTTTCGGTTGAAACCTTGCAGAGCTCAATGGGTGGTACTGGGTGGGATTGCTGTCAGTGTGATGTGGGTACTGGGTGTGAATGTTAGCAATTATGTGAGAGGTTAGTATCTTGTGTACCCACCCTCCCTTCTCAGGACTGTTGATGGATGGAAAAGTTTGGAGGAATAACCCTAATGTTTCTCCTCTCTCAGTGTCCCATCCTATGCAGCCTTATCTCACTGCTGCTGCTGTTCTGCTCAGAGGCATCCAGAAATTTCCAGATGATGGTTCATATTGTACTGGTGTCCTGTAGAGAAGCTTTGAAGACTGGACCAGTCCTCAGCAGCAGTAGTGGGTCTTGACCCCATTGGGGTCTTGTTTGTTAACACTTTTGACAGCTGGTCCTGGCCCTGAAGGGCATTTTATTTATTATCACATGTGGCAGTGGATCCTAGTACTGGAGGTCCTTGTTAGATAACAACTGGAGTGGTGGTATATTCTGCTACTATATGTGAAAGGGGTGGTCGAAAGAAAGTGCCACCAAGTGGATTGTAGTCAGAGCCTGAGGGTGCTGTTTGTTCTTGGCCCATGCTGTTTCAACAACACACAGTGAGTACCTGCTGGGCACAAAGCACTGCTGTGGTTTGGGGTTTAATGTAGTTTACAAGGATTAACCCAGGACAGGTGGGAACATGAAGGGTAAGCTGGTAAATTTGGTGATGCTGCAAGTATGATGTTAGGTTTGGCAGGTAAATCTAAATCAATTGCCCTTGGTAATCCACAGGGAATACCATGCCCAGCTTTACATGGTCACTTTACCCAGGAGGTCCATTACTTCAACCCCAACACACAGTTAGTATACACCAATGGCAAAGCACAAAATATTGTCTACGTTGAGAATTTCTTGTGCATTATCCCATTTAATTAGGAGCTGCACATGAGTTGCTTAGCATGAATTCTGACATGCAAGCTTTTATGAGCATATACAATGTATTCAGGCAGTAACCATGACACAAAAACACTGACTGTTCACTCAATTCACTCAGAGGGTCAACACACAAACAAGCCACTCAAGGTAGTGGGCTTATAACAGATAAATGCATGGTCACAAAGAGGTGCAGTGGATGTTACCCACAGTGTACAAGCACTTCAGCATCCTTAACAGACAAAACCAGAGAGGTTAATCAGGCTTAAAACTGAGGACCCGATAAAATAAAAAAATAGACTAGTAATGCAACTGATGAAAAATGAAAATAAAGGTTTAGGGCATTGTGCAGCTCACTGGAAAATCCTCAAGGTATCACACAATTATATAAGATATTGAGGAAGGGAAATCTGACAGTAATCGTAAAAGGTTATAAAAGATTTTGAGGAGAGGAGATCAGACAGTGTCTGTAAAACGGTGCATTATTCCTACACCTGTCATCCCTTCAAACCACTATGAGAAGTTGCCCTGAAGTGATAATAAGGACCAATTAGTATAGACACAGAAAGTGGATGTATCTAGTATAGACACAGAAAGTGGATGTATCAGATGATGGCCTGGCCCAGGAGGGTGGGGATGGATGATAGGGGTTTCTGGAACACAAGAGGGGGGAGGGACTTGACACCCAACTAGGGATCTGAGGTTTGAGCAGACTTGATAGACCGTATGGCCTAATCTGCTGGCAATTAGTATGTTAGTATGTTAATTATTCAACAACTGGGCTGTTACTGGACATTAGATCTGTTATTGGGAGCTGCTGTAACCTCCCTGTGCAGCCCCAGCATCTTTAATCTGGATGCCTGCTGTGGAGTGGAAGCTGATTCTGCAGAAAGAGAGAGCTGCAGTGTTTATCTGGAAGTTGCAGCTCTAAAAGGCTAGAAAAGAACAAAAATATGAAAGGTGGAGAGATAAGTCCCTGACCGGAAGACATCCAAAAACAGTTAATTATTTAGTTAGTAAGTTAGTTATGATTGAAGAAAGTTCCTTTGCATGATGTTTAAATTGTGGAGTAAAAGCCTTTTTTTCTGTTATTTGCAGAATGAAGTAAATTTTGCTTATAACTCTAAAACCTGTCTGTCAGTGTTTCTAATAAACTTAGGTTCAATCACGCTGTTACAGTGTCCTTTTAAAGTATGTGATAAATTGCCAGCCCAGTGTTACAGAGGGATGAGGTACTATGTGCTTTACTTGCCGCCACATCAGTGACCCATGTTTGGAAATGAACTGGTATCATTAGCTGATCAGCCAAGGAGAGGAGGATCAAGCACCCCAGAGGAGGCTCTCCTCCTCTGGAAATGGAGGTGGGTTCTGTTCCACCATGTCACAGCCACCTAGAAGATCATAGTGGCAGTTCAGACTGGAACAAGTTCTGGGCAAGGGAGAGACACTGATTGGCTGGCATGGCCATGGACTCTGTGCATCACGCCACACAGCTGGCATCTCTAAGGGGGTGGGCCCAACCATAGCAGTATGATGGCCATTGCTCTACATGCAGACCCTGCATCCACTGACCCAGGCAGCCTCTAGCTGCCCAAGTGGGACCAAAATTTGTGGTGGGAATCTAATACACCCCCACCACCATCCATCATGGGGAGTACCATGGACAACTACTAGGAAGGTAAGAAGCCCTGGGATAAGGTGATGGGGTTAGGGCATGAGTGGCAGACTTGCATGGGGTCCTCGGGGCCAGTTGGTGAACCAGGAGGTTAAAACTATAAATAAAAAAAATAAAATGGACTGAAATATGCAAAAAAAATAATGGATGGTGCCCTTTTTATATTATGAACTGGTGGTGCTGGCCATTGGCAGAAGACAGGGTAGAAAGTTCCAGATCTGTGTGGCTCTGCGATCGAAGTGATTAACAGAATGATAGACTAATGGGCATGCTGCAGTATGAGCAGCAAACACTCTCACTGGCTTGTAGCAGCAGTTGGGCTCACAGTGACTGACAGTCAGACAGACCAATATGTGTGATGCAACACAAGCAGCATGCCTCCTAACTGGTCTGAAGTAGCAGAATTGCTGATTGTTGTTTTCCTGTATTATGGCTGTCTGCTAATGTGGGGGGGGGGTGGAAAATGCCAGATCTGGTGGTCTCTGCAGTCACAGTGATTAACTGCCAGACTGATCGATGAACATCATGAGCAGCAAGCCCTTTCACTGTCTTGAAGCAGCTGTTGAGCTCTGTTATCGCATTTACTGACAGACTGATAGTGGGCTCTGCTGTCATAGTTCCTGACAGGCTGATGTTCCATGGATATGCTGCAGCACAAGCAAAATGCCTTCTACCTGGCTCAAAGCAGACAAAGGGCAGATCATTATTTCCTGCACTCTGACTGTCAGCTAATTTACACAGCCCATAGAATCACAGAAATGTAGAATGTGATGCTAGAAGAGTCCACTGGCCCATCCAGTCCGTCTAATGCTACCTGTTAATTGTTTGATGGCCCTAATGATTGACCACCCACCCATTTTTTTCCCCTCCATGTTTCAACAGCTCCTTATATTATTCAGCCCCTGTGCCTGTTCCACCCATGTTTGAATCCACTCACTGTTTTGGCACAGACTGTTTTCTGTCATAGTCTGCTCCCCCTGTCCGCTGCTCATTCTATGAAAAAGTACAGAACTGAAGGACCTCCCTCCTGAACCAACCCCCAGCCAAATTCAGGGGCCCCTCCCTTTTACTTGTTATTGTTCTTAGGGTGAACAGTTCATTACAGTTCAGCTTGTTAATCCCATGTAGACGTGTGTGGTTTTATTATAGCCCCACTCCCTCCTTATCTCCAAGATGTACATATTAATCTTTCCTCAAATATTTTCTCCCCAAACACCTGGATGACCTTGAGGGAACTGGACAAGGACCATGCCGTGGATGTCCTGTACTTAGACTTCAGCAAGGCCTTCGATTTCATGCCACACGGGAAGCTAGGGGGTTAGCTGGAATATATAGGGGTGGGTACTAAGATGGTCAAATGGATCACTAACTGGCTGAAGGGCAGGCAGCAAAGGGTGGTGATGGAGAGGAAACTCTCATCACCAAGAGCAGTAACAAGTCAGGTGCCACAGGTATCGGTACTGGGACCAGTGCTGTTTGGGATATTCATAGCAGATATCTCACATGGGACCCAGAGTAAGATCAGTCTGTTCGCAGATGATACCAAGATGGGAGCTGTGGTGGATGACATTGTGGGGTGGAGGGGACTGCAGAAAGATCTGACTAAACTACAGGAGTGTTACGAAAAATGGAAGTTTGGATTTATTGCCAAGAAGTGCAAAGTGCTGCACTTCAGAGCTAAGAACCAGAGGAGGAGCTATCAGCTGGGAGGGGTACAGTTGGGGAGCACAGAGGAGGAAAAGGACTTGGGGGTGATTATAACAGGGAGTATGAAGAACTCGGCTCAGTGCAGAAAGGCAGCAGCAAAAGTCAACAAGATGCTGGGCTGTATAGTGAGGGGAATCTCCTCTAGAAGTAGTGAGGTGATCCTTCCCCTGTACAGGTCACTGGTCAGGCCGCACCTGGAATACTGCATGCAGTACTGGTGCCTGTTCCTGAAGAAGGACATGAGATTGCTGAAAGGGTGCAGCACAGAGCGACTAAGATGATCCAGGGTTTGGAGGGAAAAATCCTACGAGGAAAGGTTGAACATGCTTAACATGTATTCCCTGGTGGAAAGAAGCAATAGGGGAGAAATGATTGAGATCTTTAAGTACCTGAAGGGGATAAACAAGACAAATAGAGGAGAGATATTCCAGATCAGAAGAAGGAGGGATACAAGAGGGCATCAACTGAGCTTGGAGGAGGGAAATTCAGGAGGGAAATCAGGAGACATTTTTGCACTGAACAGGTTGTAGACAAGTGGAACACTCTACCTAAGGAGGTGGTTTCCTGTAGGACAGTGGGCTGTTTCAAGAGGGGATGAGACAGAGTGGGGGGGGGGATGACTGTGAGGAGGGGAGGAAAGGGTGGAGCTAGCTGCACAATCGAGCAGACTCGATAGACCGTGAAGCCTGTTTCTGCTGGCATTTTTTGTATGTTTGTATGTTTGTCACCCTCCTCTGCATTCCCTCTACTCTTTTACTGCAGCAGTTTGACCCCTGCCATCCCTGGATGCCAGAAGCTGGATCTCTAGCTCTCCCACCTGCAGTTGGCTCATCGTCTCATCTTGGGTCATGAGGGTACTCAGAACCTGGTTGTCTGCCCTCCCCTGAGTGGCTGCAGTTCAACCCCCCACCATCCCTTGACACCAAACACCAGAATCCTAGCTCTCCCACCTGCAGTTGGCTCATGCTCTCTTCTTGGGTCATGAGGGCACTCAGAACCTGGTTGTCCACCCTCCCTGTGCAACTGCAGTTCAATCCTCTGCCGTCCCTGGATGCCAGAAGCCAGAACCCTAGGTTAACTTCTATTTTCAGGACCCTTGGCATGGCGCCATCTTTAAAACAGCATGCTCAGGGAGCTACAGTATTTATGGAGTCAGCCCTGCATTTCAAACAGCTTTGTGCTGACAAATGTCTTCCAATTATAAAGTCTGAGTTCTCCTGCACTCAATCTGTTTCCTGCAGGGTTTCTTCTTAATAATATTGTTTTTTATGTGTCATATTCTCTGACATAATTTCTGGCTTTTCTGAATGAACTCTGGACTGGTTAGCCACATGTTTGCTAATCAACTCACTACTCGTACTGTTTCCTGATTAATACACTGTTACCTGTGGTGATTAGGTTTTAAAATCTGTTCTAATTACATAACATAGGCAGTCCCTGTTTCCTTACCCATGGATTGTAGGAAGCCAGCTGTGATTTTCTGTTTTTGTGCATTTTCCCTTAATTTTTAGCTAGCTGTGTGTTCCTAGATCAAGTACATTATACACTCTCTTTCTGATAATTTAGTGTGTATCCCAGCCTATGTTTCTGTGTTCCCCCCAATTAAATGAGCATACATTGTACTTCTGTCTATTGCATGAATTTTTCCCCATTGTAATTCACCAAACAGCTGTGTCTCTCCCCAAGTGTGGTGCTCCCCTGCTCACATTTCAGCCTACATGGCATTGCTCTGTTCAAACCTAGTATCTGGTTACAAGGCTCACTAACTGATTATATTTCCTTCCACTAGCTGTCCCACCTGCAGTCAGCTCATCCTCTCTTCTTGGATCATGAGGCCACTCAGAACCTGGTTGCCTGACCTCCCCTGTGCAGCTACAGTTCAACCCCTGCTGTCTCTGGACACCAGATGTTAGCACCCTACATAATCTTCTATTTTCAGGACACTTGGCATGGTGCCATCATTAAAACAGCATGGTCAGGGAGCTACAGAGTTTGTGGACTCAGCCCTACAATTCAAACAGCTTTGTGCTGACAAACTGCTTCCCATTATAAAGTTTGAGTGTTCCTGTACTTGATCTGTTTCCTGCAGGGTTTCGTCTTAATAATATTGCTTTTTATATGTTATATTCTTGGCACTACCCCCCCCCCCAACCTAGGAGACATCCTACCTTTATAATTATCTACTTTCTAATTCCTGCTTTCCCCCTCTGGGATCGCGTGCTCCTGGATTCTATTCTAGCCAATGTTACAGCTACTTTTAGGACTACCTACTCCAATTAAGTACATCCAGTAAATCAGACTCCTGCTCTACAACACCTGACCTTCTTACTTCTATTATAAAGACTACCAACTTAAATCTATCCTAGTCCTTACTGCTTTATTTCTTCTTTCCTACCTCCCCCTAGTTAGCTAATTTCTGTGCCTGTTTTTCCTGTGCTTATCCATAGCCAAGTGTCTCTCATATTCTCCAATAATGGTCCACCTCCAAACCATTGTATTCTGTTGCATTACCCTCTTATCACTTTGTCTCATCTCTGACCTAATCTATGCCCCCTCTCACCCCTCACAGCTGGCTAACAGTCAAAACCTACTTAATTTCTATTTCTCAAACTCCCTTGTCATTCAGGTCCCCAACTTTCACCCTTCCCATTTCTATCTCTGGGTCACTTCCATCTCATTTCCAAGTATGTTACCAAACACTGTTTTCACACACTATTTGGCTGCTTTGTCCATTCTGCCTGTCACAGCCTTTGGTACCTCTGTAAAATCATTCTTATCTTATCTGGTGATATTGAATTAAACTCTGGTCCCGCTGCCCCTCCAAATAACTCTAATCCTCTCTGGTCAGGTGCAAAAGGTCTTAAAATTGTCCACCTAAATATCTGGAGCTTGCAATGTACTGTGTAACCCCTTATTTCAGTGCACCTTTTATTCCGTGCGGTCAGGGTCCATGGGCAGTTCAGCGTAAACTTATATTAGCATATTTACAATACTACTGTCTGTTCACTCGATGTTAGTCAGCTCAGTTGCCTGCTGCTGTAGAACTTCAGTAACTAACTGATATCCAAGCTTATCTCAACTAGAGAAAAACAGAAAAGCATCCTCCAAAATGTGACCAGCATCGAAGTCGCTTCTCAACTGGGAAAGAGAAATGATCAGACATTTTTTTGCAAGTTCTGAACCTCGGACGGCTGAACAACGAGAATGCTGACACACCAACTCCCCATTCACAAAAAACAGTGAAGTATAGTACCTTTCTTGAAACTCAGTAGGATTTAGGAAGTAGTGAATGTCAGACTCGTAATCAATGATTAATGAATCAAACGAACCGCCGCATTGTCACGTGGTATAGGCATCTCAGCGAGCCAGCATGACAATGTGGTAGTTCGTTTGAATTGGTTTGTTTTAGCATCTGCTGTCTTGGAACTTAATGAAACCAAAGCCCGAAAAATTGATTATGAGGATGAATTGTACTGCTTTCCACATCCTACGTGGATTTCTAGAAAGGTATGGTACTTCACTGTTTACTGTGAATGGTGGTCTCAAGGATGGTGTGTCGGCATTCTCGGTGATTGCCATCTGTAATGGTGATGTAGTGGTAGCCCGATGTTCAGGTATTGCAACAATCTGAGTGCTGTCTGGCTAGATGTTGGCAATGTAGCGGCAGTCTGACATGCAAATCTTTTTTCTGTGTTTTTTGGCATAGTGGTCCCTTTAATTTCACTGTAAATTTATTTCCACGGAGAAGGACTGTCCCGCGGATATAGCGGAAATACATTTTCAGCGAAAATAAGGGGTTATACAGTATCTTATCTGAACTTCAAGCCTGGGTGTCCTTATATGGCCCTGATATCCTATACTTGTCTGAAACGATCCATTCCTGACCTAGCCTGTTCCATTTCCAGTTATAGCATACAAAGGTGTGATTGCCCTTCCACAAAAATAGGTGGGGCTCTTGTCATTTACTTTAAAAATCACCCTAACCTCTTGGTGCTCCCCTTTCCACAGTTTTCATATTGTGAGGTTCTATATACTGTCCTCCTCCTTGGTGGCACAAAATAACTTCACATCATTTGTGCTTACAACCCTCCTAAAAGTGGTGTAGCAGGCCTTAATAAACTCCACTCCTATTCATATATAGATAAATAAATACATAGGATTTGTCAGCAGATAAGGATCACCAGTTCCATCTAGTGTGCCCTATTTTTCATATCATTAACTTATGCAGATAGTAGATTATCTTTCTCCCTCCTCCCTGTCACTAGGGTACCCTTGTGGTTTTCCCACGCATGTTTAAATTCCTCCATTATGTTTGCCTCCACCACCCCTGGGGGAGGCTGTTCCAAGAATCCAGCACCCTTTCTGTAAAGAAGTACTACCTCACGTTGCCCCTGATCCTACCACCTTTCAACTTTAAGTCATGTCATCTAGTTTTTGTCCACCCTTTTTTCTGAAAGTTACTACTCCCCTGCACCTTATTTATCCCCTTAAGGTATTTGAATGTCTCTATCATGTTCCCCCTTTTCCTCCTCATCTCTGGAGAGTACATATTGAGTTGTTTCAGCTTCTTCTCATATGGCTTCAGGTGCAGCCCCTGCACCATTTATGTAGCCCTTCTCTGTACTGTCTCTACCTTGTCTATGTCCTTCCTGAGATGTGGCCTCATAAAAAACTGAACACTGTACTCAAGGTGAGGTCTTAACAATGATCGGTGTAGTGGAATCACCAACTCCCTTTTTTATTTTGCAGGTGATACCTCTCCCTATGCACGCCAGCATCCTGCTGGCCATTCTAACTGTCTTCTCACATTGACCAGCCACATTTAGGTGCTCAGATATAATTACCCCTAGATCCCTGTCCTTCTTGGTTACCGACAGGACCTCCCCCCACCCTGAGTACTCCACCCTTTGGTTCCCATGTCCCAAATGCATAATTTTGCACTTTTTTGCACTGAATTTCAGCTGCTATACATTTGACCCCTCCTCCAACCTACCCAGGTCCCTTCTCATTCTTTCCACCCCTACTGTGTTGACCTTATTTCAGATCTTGATGTCATCTGCAAATAGGCACACTGTCCCCTCCAGCCCCTCTGCAATGTTGCTTATGAAGACTTTAAAGAAGACTGGGCCTAGAACCGACCCCTGAGTCACCCACTGGTCACCTCCCTCTCGACGTACTGAACTCCATTAACTACCACCCTTTGTGTTCCACCGCGCAGCCAATTTCTAACCCAATTTACCACCTTTGATCCAACTCCCAGGCCGCTCAACTTGTTTGTTAGCCTTCTATGTGGGACAAAATTGAGGTCTTGCTGAAATCCAGGTAGGCCACATCCACCGCCCCTCCCTGATCTATCTCCCTTGTCACCCAGTCGAAGAACTCTGCCAGGTTTGTTTGGCAAGACTTGCCTGCCATGAAACTATCCTGTCTTGGATCTTGCATGCCACTGGATTCAAGGTATGCAATGATCCTTTCCTTGAGCATTGATTCCATCATTTTCCATACTACTGAGGTTAGGCTGACCAGCCTATAGTTGCCAACATCCTCCCTCCTCCCTGTTCCCGCTGTTATGGAGAGGGATAAAATCTGCCTTCATCCAGTCTGCTGGAACTACACCTGATTCTAAAGACTTGTTGAAGAAGGCAGTCAGTGGAGCTGCTAGCTCTTCCTAAGTTCCTTTAGAATTCTGGGATGTATTTCTTCTGGCCCCATTGCCTTATCTGTCTTTAGTTTTTCTGTTTCCTTTAGAACCCCTCTACTGTAAACTAACTAGTGTCTACTCCCTCCTCCTTGGTAACACTGTCTCCCAGCTGAGGTCCCTCTCCCTTCCTTTCTACCGTGGACTAAAAATATTATTATCCCAATCCACAGAAAGGGCTCATATCAACTTCCCTCTAATTACTGGCCAATTAGTCTTACTGATATTGGTGGCAAAATATTTTCAAGGATCCTACTAAATAAACTTCAGTATTGGCTAGATAAGAACTCTCCTCTCTCAATATATCAATCTGGATTCCGTCACAGTTTTTCAACCATCGATAACATATTTATACTGGCTCATCTTGTTGAAAAATATAAACATTTTAGGAAAGCCAAGTTGTATGCCTATTTTGTGGATTTTTCCACAGCATTCAACTCTGTAGTTAGGGAAAAACTCTGGGAAATCCTGATAACTAGAGGTCACCCCTTAAATATTTTAACCCCACTTTACCTCCTATATACAAATACCACTACTGCAATAAGATTTGATAATAATGGTAACCTCTCTGAATATTTTAATACATCTCTGGGAGTAAAGAAGGGGTGCCTTCTCACCCCCCTGCTCTTCAGTGTATACATTGATTCACTTCTTTATTTTGACCCTTTCTTCTGCTTAGACCTTGTACTCTCAAATGGGGGCAGTGAGAGGATCTCAGATCTAGAAGTGGGTTGCCATCTGGGGACAAGTGACCATCAAACAGTGTGGTTCACGTTAAACTCAGCTACAGAGTCAAGCCATACAAAAGTGAGGGTACTGGACTTTAGGAGGGCTGACTTTGGCAAGATGGGAGAGTGCCTCAGAAAAGCACTAGCAAACAGGCTAGAAGGAGGTGTGGAGCAACAATGGGATTATCAAAACTGCCATCACAGAGGCAACAAGCCTTTGTGTGAAGCAAATAAACAAATCAAAATGAAAGAAAAAGCCACTATGGTTCTCAAAAGAGGTGGCTGTGACAGTCAGGAAGAAAAAGATAGCATTCCGGAAGTATAAGGAAACACAGAAGGAGCAGGACAGAGAGCTGTACCAGTTAAGGCAGAAGGAAGCAGGGAGGGAAGTCAGAATAGCAAAGGTCCAAACTGAGGAAAAGATAGCCAACTCAGTTAAGAAGGGGGATAAAACCTTTTATAGGTACATCAGCGAGCGTAGAAAGACAAAGGGAGGGATAGTGAGGCTGAATAGAATGAGCGGTGGGTGGGCAGAGGGGACAGTGAAAAGCAAGAATACTGAATGAATATTTCTGCTCAGTATTCACAAAGAGGAGGGAAGACCTAATCCAATTAACAGAAGCACTTTTGATAGGGGGGTCGATCCCAGTCCTTTCACAGAAGAAAGGGTTCTGTAAGAACTCCTAAAACTGAAGGTGGACAAAGCAATGGGTCCTGATGGAATTCACCCCAGAATTCTAAAAGAATTAAGGGAGGAACTAGTGAAATGACTGGCTACTCTTTTTAATAAATCATGGGAGGATGGTGTGGTACCCAAGGACTGGAGGAAGGCAGATGTGATTCCCCTTCACAAAAGTGGGACCAAGACAGAGGCAGAAAACTACAGACCTGTCAGTCTGACCTCTGTGGTAGGGAAAGTGATGGAGTCACTTCTGAAGGAAAGAATAGTTGAGTACCTAGAGGCCAGTGGAGCACAGGACCCAAGGCAGCATGGGTTTACAGGGGAAGGTCATGTCAGAAGAATCTAATAGATTTCTTTGACTGAGTGACCAAAGTAGACCAGGGAGGGCTGTGGACATGGCCTACCTAGACTTTAGCAAGGCATTTGACACAGTCCCACACAAAGATTAATAGTCAAATTAACCAGCCTGGGAGTGGGACCCAGGTGGTAGCCTGGGTAAACATTGGCTGGACAACAGGACACAGAAGGTAATTGTAAATGGAGTCCACTCTGAAGAAAGGGGGTTACTAGTGGGGTACCGCAGGGTTCAGTATTGGGTCCAGTCCTTTTTAATGTCTTCATCAGTGACATTGCAGAGGGACTGGAAGGAAAAGTATGCCTCTTTGCAGATGACACAAAGATCTGCAACAGGGTTGATACACAAGGAGGTGGGGAAAGGATGAAAAGGGACTTGGCAAGGTTGGAGGAATGGTCAGAAGTATGGCAGCTAGGATTCAATGCAAAGAAGTGCAAAATAATGCACCTGGGAAACAAGAACCTAGGGGAAGAATACACAATGGGTGGGGAGGTAGTAACAACAACAAAAAAGGAAAGGGACCTGGGGGTAATCATATCAGATGACCTTAAGGTTAGCAAGCAATGTGAGAAGGCAGTAGGGAGGGCTGGGGTATACTGGGATGTATAGGGAGAGGCATCATCAGCAGAAAACAGGAAGTTGTTATCCCTCTGTACAGACAGTTGGTGAGACCCCATCTGGAGTACTGTGTCCAGTTCTGGAGACCCCATCTCCGCAAGGACATAGACAGGACAGAGGCAGTCCAAAGGAGGGCAACTAAAATGGTGCAGGGTCTGCAAGAGAAGCCGTATGAGGAGAGACTAAATGAACTTAATATGTATACCCTTGAGGAAAGAAGGGAGAGGGGACATGATAGAAACTTTTAAGTACCTCAGTGGAATCAACAAAGTCCAAGAGGGTAGCATCTTTCAGAAAAAGAGACTTGCAAGAACAAGGGAACACAATTTAAAGATAGAAGGAGGGCAGTTCAGGGGCAATGTGAGGAAGTATTATTTCACAGAGAGGGTAGTGGATGCATGGAACAGCCTTCCTGAGGAGGTTGTGGGGTCCAAAACTGTGGGAGAATTCAAGAATGCATGGGACAGACATAAGGCAATTCTTGTGGGGGTAGGAAGAAATAGGCTGTTGGTTAACTAGGATCTGCGGCCTATCCTGTAGGTAGGGAAATGGGCAGACTAGATTGGCCTAGCGGTCCTTATCTGCCATCAAAGTCTATGTTTCTATGTAGACTCCCCCAGAGGTGAGAATCATGACATTCATATTTTGGTGTATGTGGACGATCTGATTCTTTTTTCACTTTCTATTCCTGGTCTTCAACACAAAATAAATCAATTTAAGGATAAGTGTGAACAACTGAAGCTCAAAATTAATCTTATCAAGACAAAAATTATGGTTTTTGGATCAGAAAATTCCTCCTCTGCTTCACCCATTTTTTTTAGATAGTGATAGGATCGAGGTTGTCTCTTCATATTCTTACCTAGGGGTCAAATTTTCTTCAAACGGTTTCTGGACTTCTCACTGTACTGAGCACACAGCCAAGGCTAAATGAGCTGGCAAAGCCATATTGCGTTTTAACTGTGAGTATGGTGGCCACACTGTATTACTGGCACTTATAGCCGGAGAAGCAAAAATCAACCCCAGTTTATTGTATGGGGCTAAAGTTTGGGGAACCAAACCGGTTCACACATTGGAACTTCAATTATCCTTTTTCTATAAATCATTGCTCCAGGTCCCTTTGTCTACTGCGAATGTGTTAGCAAGGGCTGAACTAAGCAAACTCCCCATTGCTACTTTGGTTGAATTAAGTCTGGCCACTTATTGGCTTAAAATTATTAATAACTCATTTAATTCAATTCCTAAATTAAGTTTACAAAAGAAAATGAGTTGAAGCGAGTAAGATTTTTCAACTCCTTGGTTAATTACAATTAGATCTGTTCTGTCTAAAACCTCTTTGCGCCATCTTTGGACAGACTTCCAGAGAAATATTACAATTTATTTTCTATTTAAAAATATTCTTAAACTAAAATTATTCACAGCTACTGCACACTCTAAGCAAATGGAGCAGGTCAGAACACAGAGACAAGCCCCTTGGTACAGTGTTAGTAAAATAAACTCTTCTCTAGAGGATTATCTAACCCTGCCACTGGCCCTGAGTGACAGGAAAGCTATTACCTGGGCTAGATTAGGTGCTCTTTCCTCTAGATATGCTTCTCTTAATGTTTTGCAGCAGGATGTTCATAATCAAAATTTATGTTGATGTGACAGGGGTTTCCAAGGAACTCTATTACATCATAATACAATGCCCACTTTATAATTATTCTCTCTACCAAACTATTAAAAGCACTCTCATTAAATATGCAGACAGGGATTATGACCCATTATTCATTCTTCTACACACCCTATGAGCAAAGAGGAGGCTGAGCCTGTTTCAAAATTTCTTAAGATTGTGATGAATACAAAAAGAAAATGCCTTCCGGTGCCTTAATTCTTACTCTATCATCATTACAATTACAGATCTTTTGACAGTTTTGCTCATTTGTTCATAAGCTATCACTTGTACATGAATTTTATTGGAAGATTACATGGGACTTTTATCTGAATATTTTATTGATATATACATATATTTTTTTATTGATGTTGTCTTCTCTGAATATTTCATTGCTATTGTTATATTGTAATATCCAATTCTGTAAGATATGGAAGAACAATAAAGCACACTTGATTACCGTGAACACAGAACAAAAAGATTTGTTCAGTATTTCTGTTTTTTTCCCTGGTCTTCTTCTGCTGACCCACCTTCCCTTTTTAGTTTCACAATCCCACTGCTGGCTCTTTTCTTTTCCCTGATGTATCTAAAAAAGGTCTTGTCTCTCTTCTTTATTGCTTTGCCTATTCTTTCCTCCATCTGTGCCTTGGCTTTTCTGACTGCTTTCCCTGCTTCCTTTAATTTTTCCAGACACGTTTGTCTTTCTTCCTCCACTATGTTTTTTTTTGTATATTTTGAATGTCGACCTTTTATCCTTCACCCTTCCTGCTACCTCCTTGACAATCAGAGTGGTCTTTTCCTCATTTTTGTTTTACTATTTTACCTGATGCGAAGGCTTGTGGCTTCTGTTATGGCCCCCTTAAGATGTGCTGATTGTTCCATTGCATCCCCCTTTTCTACTCTACCCCTAGGGCTCTCTTCAGACATACCTCTAGTTTTTCAAAATTGGTCCTTCTGAAATCCAGGACGCTAGCCTTTGTGTGGCTGGGTTCTTCTGCTATCTTCACTTTAAAGCACACTATACAGTGATCGTTGGACCCCTGGTGACTCCCCACTTCCACATCCACCACTCTGTCCTCTTTGGTGAGCACCAGGTCCAATATTGCCTCCTTATGTGTTTGTTCTGCTACTAGCTATCTAAGTCCCACCCCCCTGAAGAACTTCCAGGTTGTCCCTGCCCCTTGCTGTGGCTGCAGTATGGGTGCACTAGTTGACATCTGGCAAACTGAAGTCTTCCATTTCCAGTATTTCCCCTTTAGCTGCCATTTTGCGGATGATTTCTACTAGCTCTTTGTCAAACTCCTCCTCCTGAGTCAGAGGTCAGTAGATCACCTCCTGCTCGAATGGCAGCCCCATTCCCTGTTTCCATTGTGACCTATGATGCCATCATTTCCTCCCTCATGCCCTGTATTTCTGTAGATTTTATTTCCTCCATAACATAAATGGCCACTCCTCCACCCTTTTTTTTCCTGTCCTATCTGTTTGGAATAGAGCATATCCTGGTATGGCTGTGTCCCAGTCATGGTTCTTCTTGTACCATGTCTCAGTAACAATGACAATGTCCAGGTCTGACTCTAACATCAAGGCTGTCAGGTCTGGTATCTTACTTGCCAGGCTCTGAGCATTTGTGCACATGGCTTTCCACAGTTTGTCCCCCCCTTTTATACTTTTTCACCCTTGTCCCTTTGTATTTCCACTAGTCCCTTCCCAATGGGCATACTACTGTATTTTGTGTCTATATGGGTTTGTTGACTTCCCATTGTGTTGTTCCTGCTAACCCTTCTTTGTATTCCTTGTTTAATTTCTGTTTTGGGAGGAATTGTGGCCGAATTCCTATTCAATCAATCAACCAAAACTTTATTTAACCAGGAAATAACACCGTTGAGCAAGCTCATTTTCAAAGTGGTCCTGGGCAAAATAAAATATATACATGGTATACAAAGTACATACAAAACATAATACATCTAATTTAAAACTCACAACATTAAATAAATACAGTCTTAAAGATAATAACTTGAACCAATGCTTAAGACACAGACTTTGGTAAAGTAAGATGCTTTTGATTGGGTCATTAGCCTCCAGCTCCCCCTTCTCTAGTTCAAATGCCCAATTGCCACATCGAACCATTGACCCAGTGCTCATTCTCCTTCCTTCATTAGGTGTATTCCTTCATATTTGAAGAACTTCCTCTTCCAGAAGTCCCCCCATGCACCAACAAAGAGGTAGCTACTTGCCTAACACCAGCTCTGTAATCACTCATTGAACTCTTCAATGTCCTTACTTCTGATTTTTTCTGTGCTACTTCCTTTTCCCCACATTGGAAGGACCACATAGAAGGCAAGGGAGGCTGTTTGAGTGGCTAGTCAGTCTCCTAGCTTAACTCATTCACACCACAAGAGCTTTTTGAGATTTCCACCACTTGTGTCCTGTATACTCTTAGCACTGCATCCTGGGCCTTTCTAAGCGAAATCAAGCCATAATCAGCATGCTACAACAAATGTGAATACCTCTTGAACTGTAAGTACTACACACAAAATACGAGTGCCAAACTTGTTCAGCACAAAATTACCTTTTCAATGGTGCTATGAAATCAATTGTAATCAATTCGGTTTTTATTTTATACTAGCTGAAATATCAAACATCTGTGGGTTTTTTTCAGAGTTTTTCAAGGTGCTAAGGTGAGGCTTGAGAGACAAATGTCAGCCATGCACACCATACCTTAAACAAATGTGAATAACTCCTAAAGTATACATGAGACTCAAAGTATCAGCAGCAAGGTTGTTCAGCACAAGGCAACCTTTCTAACGGTGCTATGCAATCAATTCTAAGCAATTTGATTTGTTTAATATTTAGGCAAAAACTGCTGACTTCCTCAGATGTCTCCAAGCCTGCGTGAAAGTCAGCTGAGTACATCTACAGTCATTATTGGCCTGAGTTGCTATGCTTTCAGACGCCACCTGCAGGTGTATCTAGGCCTGAATGAGTTAACTAGGTTTAATTTGGCTTCCTCAGCTATCTGCCCCACCAGGTCATTTGTCCCCAGGTGTATCAGGATCTTCAAGCCATCCCCTTCATTCTTTACTATCCTTTTGATGCGGTCGGTGTCACGCCTTGCCAAGGCTCCTGTAAGGCATCTGATTAATGATCTTGTTTGAGCACAGTCATTTAGGTGGGTCTCCACTCCACGTACCATGGAGTCTCCCACTATGATTACTCCTTTATCTTTAGTTTGCTTGTTTCCATTTGCCATCACTGGGTCCCATCCTGTCTCCTCCATTGGCTTGTCATCCTTTCTCTCCCTGTAGCAATCCATTTCATTTGCTAAAGGAGCATAACTGTTTGCAGTGGGGATAGGTTTTGCATCAATTGATTGTAATTGGTCCCTTCTGCCTCTCATCTTTCCTCCCCTTAGCACCACCTTCCATTCTTCTGTGCTGGCTTGCCTCTGTGAGACAGAACTTCTAATCTGGATCCAAGGGTACAGAATTTTGGGCTGCGATGTCCTGTTCATGCACATCAGGTACTGCAGTGGTGATATCTTCTCACATGCTGCATTCAGCTGCTATCTGAGGTTGGTTAGGGTCCTGCATATGGGGAAATGCTCCATTCTCCAGAGACTTTCTCTGTGGATGAATGCCCCACACACATGGCAGTCAATGATGTCCATAATGTTTCATTTGAGTTGTCTCTACTTCTTTGTCCTTAACTTAGTTTTAGTTGAATTCTCCACTTTTGGATTCTTTATGTATCCTCAGTTGAATCCTGTCCCTTATTTTTTTCTCTTCTTCATTTCTTCTTCCTTCTGCTTCCTGCAGTTGGGACTTAGCTCAGCTCCTCCTCCAGTTGCCAAATGATCTTCCTGTTGTCACTGAGCCACAGTCCATGATAAATTGGACTACTCCTGAGTGGGTGCGTGGGAGAAATGGAGGGTTGGAAGGAAGTAGTATAAGCAGGAAGCTTGTGATTGCGGCTCCTCTGTTTGTCTGGTTCCCCAGTGCAGCTCTCAAGCACCAGTAAAATCACCAACAATGACCAGATAAGCCCTGAAGGAACAGGTAAGACCCTATCTGGATGTGTCTGCCAACACTGTTTAGTGCTAGTCTGCTACGGATGAAAAGTCCATAGTCTCTCGTAGAATCTAATGCACTCCTACTAGATGTCTTCATAAAGACCTTCTTGCTCTACTTAACGATAGAGACAAGCTGGTCTAATCCTACACAACTGGTAGAAATGAAACTATACTACTTGGTGACATCAACCTAGACTGGGGAGATAAATCAACACCTTTGAAGTATTACTGCATAAACACTACTTACACCAACTCATCTCTTAACCGACAAGACCATCTCTCACATTTGATAACACCATTATTAACTGGATCCTTTCAAACAGAATCAACAGCATCTCCCAGACTGAAACCATATCTGATTCTATCTCGGACCACTCCCCTGCATACTATACTGTATCAGGCTTGCACAAACTCCACCTTGTCCCCCCAAAGTACTTTATGTGATTTTTAAAAACTGAACCCTGTTTCTTTCATGAATCACTTATATCTAATTGTTTGGAGCCCTCTCTATAGCACTAATGACATAAATGAGGCCTTACACTATGGTATTTCCCATTTCTCCCTTCTGCAGGATAAACACACCCCATAGTCTCTCATAGAACCCAAGGCATGCCTACTAGATGGATTCATAATAACCTTCTTGCTCTACTTAGGATTAGAGACAAGAGCTTGTCTAAATATAAGAAATCTGGCCTGGCTGACTTGATTGACTACAGACAAAAAAAGAACAAATGCAAAAAATCCATCCATCTGGCCAAAAGTGTCTATTGCAAAAACCTCATGCTCAATGCTGCTGGTGACTCCAAAAAATTCCGGAGCCACATAAAGGGTTTTATAGGTGGCAAGCTTGCTCAGTCTTAAAAGACATGGTGCTTAATGGCACTCATTATAATAACCCCACCACTATTGCAAATGCTTTCAACCAACATTTCTCTGACCTTTCTAGCTACACCTGTCCATCAGTTCATCTTCATCTCTCCCTGATTCTTCCCCTCTCCTCTCTGAAGATATCCCCCTCTTAACACCATGTTTCTACCTATGCATAAAGCCAGGGTTCTTCTGAGAACCAAACCTGAACTGAAATGGCACTATTAGATTTTTGCCCAATTCGAACTGAACTACAACCCTAAAAAAACCAAAAAAAAAACAGATGAACCCGATCTGAACCTGAACCCAGATCATGTGAGATGAGTAGAACCCACATGGAGGCAGTAGTCTATCCATGCTATTCTTCTTTTTTTTTTTTTTTTTTTATCATTTAACATTTTTCTCCTTACCAGCCACAGTCCTGCTCTTCATCCAGCCACTGCTTCTTCCACCTCCGACCCCTAAGCTCCGCAAGCCCAACTAGCAGATGCATCTCTGCCTGCGAAGGGGGCTCCCTCTATAGCCCCGGCACCCAGCGAGGAACCATTACCGGCACATGCCTTCTGGGCATCATCAGTCGGTGGAACAGCGGCTATCAAGCTGGGGCGGATCTGTGCTGCCATTGTCCCCTGATTTTACCCCTGATGGAAGCATGGACATGCAAGGATGTCAGTGCATTAATGTCCAGACATCTGCCATGCTTCCCCCTCCACTGGCACCTGCGCAACTGCAGTACCACCGGGCGTCCACAGGGACCAGCAGAGCATGGTGTGTGCTCATCCATCTCCCCAGGACTAGGACAGCAGTCATTGGATGCTCAATCCAAGTCCTCCCCTGCTGACCCATGATGACCCAGGCTCATTCCCAAACCCGGGTCGCTGGTGTGGAGTGAGGTGTGGCATCCAGTGCCTCAACCTTCAGCGCCATCGGGCTGATCCATGCTATTCTACACTTCTCCAGCTGTGTGATGTATTGACTACAGACTGTGAAATGATTTCTTCATCGAAGTCAGTACTAACTGTCAATATCAAAGCAAAATCAGGTAATGATAAGCCACCAGTAAAAAGGCCAACAACTGATGTCAAGGACATGCTATCCAGTCCAGGTGGTCTTTCTTCAACAGCAACCAGATCATTGTAATCCAGTGAACTAAATCATATTTACAACATGACATTTATACTGACAACTGCCTTGAATTCTGGAATAAGACAGGAAGACACCTGTTCCAAAAATTAGCAAAGCTTGCACAGAAGTACCTCTGCTTGCCAGCTAGCAACAATAGCAATGAGAGAGTGTTCTCATTCTGAAAGCAAGTTCTAGATGACCAAAGAACTCACTTATCAGTTAACACACTTGCTTGTTCTCTATTTGTTAAATTTCTGAGCATTTATATGTTACAATTGAACTCATACTTGCCTGCTTTTAAGTTTCTTTTACTCAAAGTAAGGTTGATTTGAATAAAGTTAACAATGTGAAATCAGTTGTCTTGTCTCCATGTTTTATAATATATATATATATATATATACATACATATACATATGATAGATAACCCACTCTTAGGTGTGCAATCGTGCTCTGATATATGCACACCTTGGTGTGCGATATACGCACGGGCTGCAGGCCAGGTCATCAACTCCCACCAAGGCGTCATTATGTCAGGCGTATCACATCCTGGAGTGGGTTATCTATCTTATAAAATGGTAAAATTGTTTTTAAGGGGGGTAAAAGTGCAGGTGTGCGGTCACGCTCTGATATAAGCATGGTCATGTGATGTGTTTTATACAATCAGAACACTGGATTTGGAGGAGGATGTCCTCCTCCATTTTATATATATATATATATATGTTATAGTGGCACAGTAGTGCCGCTATAGTTATGGTTGATTACCCCATTTAAGGTTAAATCTGAAATTTGGCAGCTTAATAACTTTAACACCATATGGCAGATTTGCCTGAAATTTAGCATGATGGTCTGGTACTATAGATCTCTGGATCTGACAAGAATCATTATGGTCAGATGTACAGTTGTGGAGCTACAGAGTGCTGAAAAACACACAAATTACACATTTTTGTGCATTCTTTGCTCACGGCTACAGATCGCACGGTTTGCACGACTGGTCCAAAACCTTCCAGGAACATGCAGCCGGAGTCCCTAATGTGCCTTTCAAAGATTTCATGAAAAATATTAAATGGTTCAAAAGTTATTCAAAAAACAAGTTTCCCAATATAGTTAATCTGAAAAGTTAACAAACTATGCAAAATTGTCGCAAATGCACTTTCTGCTTTCTCAAATTACCCTTGTAGTGTCGCAAATCAGCCATCTTGTTTTCAGTTGGTGGTCACAGAAATGCTTGGCATTTAAATTTGGGACCCTCTAGGGACACAATTCTTATTGTGTTCACCTAGTCGAGCCCTGAGAATGCTAGCCATGTATGTTTTGGGGGGGCAAAACACCCTAGAAATATGTTTTTTACATTTTTGTAAAACGTAGTGTTGCAAAGTAGTGTTGCATATGTGATACTTTTGTGATTTTATTTGTGAAAGTGTCATGATTTGCGAAAGTACTTTGTGACACTATGGCCAAACCAATAGGGATTATTTGCCACCCTGCTGCAAAAGAATGGTTTGGTCTTTTGGGCTGAAATTTGAAGGGAAGAAAACCAGAAAGCCAAGATCCGACAGATGTGCCTTTTGGTGGTTTGGTGAGAAAATATAGAGGGCTGCAAAGTTACTGCACTCCAAAATTGACAATTTTTCCCATAGGCTAACATTACAGCATCTGTCGTGCCTTTTGGGGCCCATATCTCGAAAATGGTTAGAGATACGGACTTTTCAGCGGAAGAAGGCTTAGCCCCCAACTAGAGGGCTAAGAACAAAACTAGCCTGGAAAGTCATAAATAATATCAGATTTTACATTTTTTCCTACGTCGTACGGTTCCTGAGATATAAGGAATTTAGTACTCCAAGTGCTGATTTTCTGTTCCGAGGGCCATTATTATGCATACATTCTTTGTACTCACTGTGCTTTTGAATGCACCTTTTTGGGAAAAAAAGGGTGTGCGCATGCGTTACTGTTACCGTTAGCATTACCGTTTGTGTTAGTGTTTATGTTTAAGCCACCGTGTGCGTTACCCTTTGCATTTGCGCTTGTGTTTTTGTTACTGTTACTGTTTGTGTTTCCGTTACTGTTTTTGTTTGCATTTACTTTTGCATCACCGTGTACGATACCCTTTGCGTTTGCACTTGTGTTTGCATTACCATTTGCGTTTCCGTAACTGTTTGCTTTAGAGTTTACATTTATGTCACCGTGTGTGTTACCCTTTACATTTGTGTTTGCACTTGCATTTGCGTTACTGATACCATTTGTGTTTCTGTTACTGTTTTTGTTTGCATCTACTTTTGCTTCAACGTCTGCGTTACCATTTGCGTCTGCGTATGCACTTGTGTTTGTGTTTACGTTGCATTTGTGTTTCCTTTGGTGTCATTGTTGGTGTTACCAAAGTGTTTGTGCTTCCAATTGCATTACCGTGACCATGTGCATTACCATTTGCATTTGCATACGTGCTTGCATTTACGTTTGCGTTAGTGTTTCCTTTTGTGTCATAGTTGGTGTAACCATAACTGTTTGCATTTCCAATTGCATTACCATTACCATTTGTGTGTTCATTACCATTTGAGTTTGCATTTCCGTTGGCCTTGGCGTTTTGAGTTTTCAGTAGCGTTTTCATAGTCGAGTGTGTTACTGTTTCCTTATGCATCGTTGTTGCCATTACCGTTTGCATTTCTGTTTGTGTTTGTGTTACCGTTTGCATTTTCATTACCGTTTTCATTACTATTTCTGTTTTCATTTACATTTGTGCTTGCGTTTCTCTTACCGTTTGCGTTATTGTTTCCATTTGCGTCACCGTGTGTGCTACCATTTGCACTTGCATTTGCATTACTGTTTCCTTTATCCTCACTATTTCCATCACCGTTTGTGTTAACGTAACCATTTGTATTTTTGCGTTTGCATAGTGCAGTGCAAAGCATTGTTTTTGCTATTTTTCTGCACTGTCTTCCGTGATGCATAGTGCAGCCACTGTGTGGTTGATTGATCTGAACTTTGGCAGGTAGAAAGAACTTTGTTCAAGGAACATGCCAGTTTTTGTTTGGTGAAAAAATGTTGTCCCGTTCCAGAGTTATTGCCATTTGAAGTTGGCCTGCTTTGCAGTTACTGATTTTTTGTCTGCCAGGTCTGCCATTTTAGTGCATTTTCAGCCTCAATTTCCACCATTTTGTGGTGGAAGACTTCTTAAAGGTGCAGAACTGTAAAAATGTAATATCTCTGAAACTGTTTGCTCTTTTCACATGCAATTTGGAGGGTATTGAGTGGATGTCCTGGAGATGTGACTTATACTGTTTACATGTTTGAAAAATAATTTGCTGTGGAGATACTGCATGACACACTTAACATTTTGCAGCTAGCATTCTGCATGGTGCTACTGGCTTGAAATTTATTGCGTAGGTAGCCCTAGTGGTACGGAGGTGCCTTACAGTGGTTTGGTGTGTAAAACATTAACAGGTGCAGAATTATGCCACTCCGACGAATGAAAATGTGGTTCATTACGCTTCAATAACTTCTGAACTGTGTGTCTGATTTACCTGGCATTTGGAGTGTGCAAAGAATAATAATACATCTTTGACTGTGCCAATGTATGGGTCGTTGGGACTTACGGTTGCTGAATTGTGCATGTTATGTTGTTTGCTCATGGCTCTGTGTGACCGTTGAACAGATGTACACACAATTCTGGACCCACATTTCATTCACTATTTATAGTGCACATTCTCAAAAAGAAGGGAAATTCATGGCAAACAAACTCTGTTTAATGCATCAGTTAGTGTTGTTCCACAGTGACAAGAGCGAGGAAATTCTGTGTTAGAGTTGCCACCCCTTGCACCCTATGCCCACCCTGCCACCACCAACAGGCATTGGGGTGTGCATTGGGGTAATTTGTCCTAACTCTCACCCCATCCTCCTATACTGCACCACCTCAGCTTGTTTACACATGGAATGGGGTGAGAGTTAGGACCGATGACTCAACGCACACCCGATGCCTGTTGGTGGTGGCGGGGTGGGTTTGGAGCAAGGGTGGCAACCCTAACAACAAATTTCCTCACTTTTATCGTTGTGGAATAATCCTAACTGATGGATTAAATGGATTTTTTGCCATATATATATATATATATATATATATATATATATATATATATATATATGTAATTTGCCAATATAAAGTGAATTTAGTAACACTTAACTTGATCCAGAACCAGAACCAACCCAGAGCTAGACAATAAACTAAAAGCCTAGAACTGAACTGAACCAGAACCCAAACATGTAATGTTTAAGCAGAACTGAACAGAACCAGAACCCCACACTGTAGAACCAGAACTGAAATAAAACCCCAAAAATCTGGAGAACCCTGGCTCTACCTACGCGTAACCTCTAAGAAGGAGGTGCTACAGCTACTTAACTTCTTATCTGAATGCAGTAGTGTTAGTTCTGATGGCTTCGAATCCAGGCTATTAAAACTTGCTGCCCCTCTCCTCACCCCCCTCAAACAAGGTGCAGCTATCCTCAAATTCACTGATACCAAAGTGGCCATGGAGAATGGTTACCTAACTGGTGCTGTTTTCATCGACCTTATAAAGGTATTCAACCTGGTTGACCACTCCCTTCTCAAATCTAAAATTTCATCCGTAGGCATCTCCCCCAACATGATTACATGGTATAGCATGTACCTTTGTGACAGGAAACAATTCATTAAATTCAACTCTGCTACATCTGACCCATCTACCATCAACTTTGGTGTTCTTCAAGATTCTATCCTTGGTCCCCTAATCTTTACCATCTTCATAAATGACTTGTCCCTTTCCACTTCATCTAGCTCCTCCTTACTTTATGCCATTGACCTAGTCCTTTACCACAGCATCATCTACCTTGTTGACTTTAACTCCATCCTTACCGCTAACTTCCATCACATCCAGTTGTTGCTCTACCAAAACAAATTAGTGCTAAACTCTAGTAAAACTTACTAGATGCTATTTGACTCTGCTACAAGGCTAAGGAGGTGTACTGATTCTCTATCCATCTCTAGCTGTGATGGCTCTATCTTCAAAAATGTTAGCTCTTTCAAATACCTGGGGATTATTTTAGATCCCTTTCTTGACTTTTCCCTACACATCACCAACTTCTGTAGAATGGTTAACTTCAAGCTTGGCCTGGCTTTTAATCTAGCTATACCCTCACATCCTTTCCCAGAGTGACCATTGCACAAGGAGTGCTTCTCCTCACCCTAACCGATGGAGAGGTTACTTTTGAACGGACGTCAATCTCCAAAATTGGGATACATCCAACAACAGCATTTGTCACTTCACTGTGGCATCCCATTGGCTCACCCACCACTGTCATCTGTATAGCAACCTAAAATGGCTACCCCCAGAAGTCTGCCAATCCTACGCTCTTGTCACCCTAGAAGATAATATTATTAAAACTGCTGTGCCCTCTTCACTAGCCCTATTATTATCTCTCCCTATCTCTACCTACCCACTACGGTCCACTGACCAGTTCCTTCTAACTGTTTCTACTGTAGATCCAACACAACCATGGGTTATCAGTCCTTCTCCTCTGCCCCCAACTTCTGGAACTCCCTACCAGTACCCATCTGATTTTCCCCCTCTCATGCCCATTTCAAACAGGAACTACACCACTACCTCCTAAGCTCTAACCCCTGTACCTGTTTCCTTCCTCCTTGACTGTCCTGTTTTACACCACCGATTTTTAAAAATTTTCCCTGTTTGCTTAATAAATTGCACTTACAGTACATATACCGCATTCTTGTTCTCCCCTCCTGGTTCTGCTGCTCAGCCACTGGTCTCCCTCCTAATATTCTGTTCCTTAGCTGTTACAGTTATCTGAAGCTATATTTACATTGCCTCCATGCTATACTCTGTACGTCAATGAATTATGTTTTGTGCTGTGTTAATCAGATATGCTGTATCATGTGCAGGCATTCTGTACTATGCATTATAATGTATTATATTATACTGTTAGGCTTTTCTAGCTTATGATTTCACCTGCCTTCCCTGTATCTCTATCTTCCCTATTTCTCCAGTGTTTATATTATGCTACTGGCTTTACCTCTGCATTGTCACTTTAATTGTTGTCCTGTTCTGATGTCTTGATTGTATCTATTTTTATGTTGTCTTGCTCATGTGCATGCAAAATCTTGTGGTACTAGCACATTCAGAGGTGTGTCAGTGTTGGCAAATGCAGGGAATGCTTTAGTGGGTGCGTCCTTCACCCACCAATTAGCAAGCATGCTAGCAATGACAGCAGTTTCAAAGAGAGCCACGGAGTTGAAAGAAATTATCTGCTCCAATTAGGTGCAGTTTCTTCATTGGAGCGTCAGATGACAAGGCTTTGTTATGTGCCTTTCCTGGTGAAAAATTACAATAAATATGGTGGCTCCTGCCGCCTGCCACACAAACCCCACAAAGCCGACATCGGGGATGCCCAGTCCCCGTGTCAGCATGTCCCCACTAGTTCAATTCATTTGCAGACGGGGGTGCCTAATCTCTGTCAGCATCATGTTCCTCTCCCTACAAACTTTCTTTGCCAATGGGGGTGCCCAATCCCCATCAGCACTATGTCCCCCCAAACTCATAGCACACTGGGAGCCCACCCCTATGTGCCCCAAATCATTTTTTCCTGTAAATAAAGAAACCGTGTCCGAAGTCCGTTTCTTTTTATTCACCGGTAAAGATAAAAGGTTCCTTGTCGTCCCACCATGCCCCTCCCCACTCCTCCACCCTCTGCACACCTCCCTCTCCCCATACTTACCTCTGGAGGGCTGGTGCTGCAATCTTCTCAGGAGTGGGAACACCTCTGAAATCTTCAAAAGCCAACCAGGAACTGAATAAAATGCGGTAAGCTTTATAACGGCAGGCAATAGGGGGTTTCAACTTACTGTAGGTGAATATCTCAGCCATTTTTGGGAATTTTGGTACCAGATTTTTAACATGGGGTTCTTGGGACCCCACCTCATGAACACATGCACTGCCATCCTGTTACTTGGTCCTGAAAGGTAATTTCATGGTCACTGCATGGAACCACCTTTCTGGACTGATTAATCAAATGACAGTGGCACTATTCATGAGATGGGGTCCCAAAAGCCCATGCTGCAAATTTGGAGAAAAAATTCCAAAAAATGACTGCGTTACGAACGTGCATTGTGCAGTTTCCACGCACGCTTGTAACTTCAACAATTTTTAATATTTTCACTCCAGATTTCCAACATTGCCATTTTTCACATCTCCTTATGAACAGGACAGCTGTCATGTTTCACATCCTGCACAAAATATGTTTTCATACTTGTAGCACACAATGGTGCAGTCGCTGTGGGAAGTCAACTTTTGGGAGAGATTAACAAAGTCACAGTGCCACTGTTCATGGGGGAAGGTCCCAAAATGCCTATGTTGAAAATGTGGTTAAAAAATATCCCAGAAATAGTTGTGTTATGGGTGTGCATTGCACAGTTTCAATGCACGCTTGTGACTTCACTAATTTTTCATATTTTCACTCCAGATGTTCAACATTGTCCTTTTTTAAACCTCCTCATGAACAGTACAGCTGTCATTTTTCACATCCTGTCTGAAATGCATTTTCGTACCTGTGGCACTAAATGGCACAGTCCCTGTGCAAAATCACCTTTTGGTTAATGAACTGATAGTGCCACAGTTCATGAGGTGGAGTCACAAAAAGCCCATGTTGAAAATTTGGAGTGAAGATATCAACAAATGCCTGGGGCATGAGGATTTCCAACAGTAACAACCCACCCTGTAGAGACTGACAGGCATCAAGGGTGTGACTTGGGATCTTTGGCTGTAATGCTCATGCCATTCCAACCCACCCCCACCCTGCTGCCAGTGACAGGCATTGAGGTGTGCCTTGGAGTCTTCAGCCTCAAAGTTCATCCCATTCTCCAATACTGCACCCATCACAGTTTGTTTCCTTATGGAATGGGGTGAACATAAGGCCAAAAGACCCCTAGGCACACTATGACACTTATTAGTGTCTACAGGGTAGGGTGAGGAGAAATAGCATGAGCATTATGGCCGACGACCCAAAGGCACACCCCAATGCCTGTCAGTCTCTGCAGGATGGAGGTGGGGTTGGCGTCAGTTCAATACTTCACTGCCATTCCTATTATGCATCTCTCTAACTCCTGCATTACCAATGCCAATGCCAATGCCAGCAAGACAACATCCGGCATTGACAAATGCTTGTTTGACCTGTATTCTCCTGGGTTGTGCCTGAAAATAGGCATATCTAATGTCTAGTGCACCCACCCAGGTATCAAAACCCAATAAATAAATAAATAAATATTACAGTTATTTGTAGATGTGGGCTCCTGAACCTTGACCAGTACTCCAGGCAAGGGTCTAAACAGGAACGCCTTGCTTCTACTACTGATCCCCTTTCCTATGCACCCTTGCATCCTGTGTGTCCTACCCACTGCTGTGTAGTACTGTGCTGTAGTTTTTAGGTTTTAAGATATTATTACCCCATGTCTGCTTCCTAAGCTATGCTGTCTATTACCAAACCCATCAGGTATTGCATTTTTTGGGTGTTTGTCCCCAGTGTGCATTACATTTCTTGGTATTGAACCTTAACTACCATATCCTAGACTACTGTATGTTTCAAGACTTTCCAAGCCCTCCCACACTGCTCTGTCAACTTCCTCACTGTCCGGTCCACCATCCCACAGACTTTGGTTTCATCTGCAAAGAGGCAGATCTTCTCTTGTGCAACTATCTCTGTATCTCAAATACTGTATACATGTAAAAGTGCAGAGACCCCAGGACTAAATCCTGATGTTCTCCTCTTGTCATCTCTTTAACCTCTGTGTACTCTCCATTTACACCCACCTACATTCACCCATTGAGACAGTTTTCTTCACATTCTGTTATCTTTTCTTCTACACTGAGAAGCCTTAAATAGTTGAGTCAAAGGCCTTATTGAAACAGGATTTACTGCGTGTGCAGATTTGTCGCAATCAACAACAACCATTTTGCCACCTGTAGCACCCACTAATCCTCACCCCCCTGCATTTCTTTATTTCTTTCTCTTTGTCTATGTCGGCACCAGGCCTTTTGGCCCACCACTCCCAACTGCAACTGCAACTCCATCTCCTATCCCACCCTTTTCTATCACTCTCACCCCTTACCTGTTTACACCTTTAGTCCTTCCCACTGATTAACTGCCGTTTGTGTTCCTAGGGCTAAAACAAGGTACTGACCCTTCACCTCTCTCTGTCTCTCTCTCTCTTTTCTCTCTCAGCCAGGCTTCCAGCCCTGATCGGGCTTTTGCAGCAACATGGCCTGGCTCGGACCTACCAGCCGCAGCTCCCCAACAGCCTGCCCGGTGGACACAGGTACATTATCCAAGCTGAAAGACATCAGGAAGCCAAGACTCAGAAGCTGCAGCACTGATTGGCTTCTTCCCAGCTCTGCCCGATTGACTTCCATGTAGCTCCATTTGGCTCCTATTGGTTGACATAAACTCCTCACTGCAGCCCGCCTAAATTTTAAAAGCTGACGGAATCAGTGAAATATCATTGACCTGCAGACCCCAACCCATATCTGAATTTACATTCTGCTAATTTCTGTAATTTAACCTACCAGAACAGTGGACCAGTACCCCGAGGTCAGCCCTCAATTTTGCGCTATCTGCCAGTTAACTGGTCTGCAGCCTTAGGCTCCCATATTAACTAAGTGGGGTCATGTGTGGAGCTTGCTTACTAGCCAGCTCACTTGTTGTTCTACCCAGCCCTTCCCCTGGTCTTTATTAAATACATCTCCCCCTCCTTCCTGTGAGGGCATGTCCATCCCCTGATTGTCACACCCCATGCTCGCTCTTAAAGGGCCTCTGGTCTAGCTAGCCCTACTACTGCTGTAATTAAATCACAGCCACCGGGGAGCAGCCAACCCCTCTCCACAGGAGCTAACTGCTGAAATTAAACCACCACCACCATCTCCTAGGACCACCCACATTCACTAAGAACACTGTCACTGAACATCGTGGCAGCACTGTGGCTATAACAACACACCCTGCTCAGACTAAGATACATAGATACATAGAAATTGTCAGCAGATTAGAATCGCTAGGCCCATCTAGCCTGCCCATAAGCCCTAAACTTGTATGCAGTCACTGACCCTAAGTGATCAATGTTTTTTTATCACTCCCTCCCCACCCAGTGTTCCTTTGCCTGTCCCAGGCATGTTTAAACCACTCCACTGTGCTTGCCCCACCACCTCTTGTGGCAGACTGTTCCAAGCATCCACCACCCTCTGTGTATAGAAAACCTTCCTCATGTTACCTCTTAATCTACCTCCTCCAATTTCATATTGTATCCCCTCATTCTGATATCTTTTCTGCATTGGAAAAGATCTCCCACCTGCACATTGTTTATGCCCTTGAGGTACTTGAAAGCTTCTATCATGTCCCCCCTTTCTCTCCTCTCCTCCATTGAGTACATATTGAGGACTCTTAGTCTCTCCTCATATGTTTTGTGATGCAAGCCATGCACCATCTTTGTCGCCCTTTTCTGGATAGCCGCCACCCTGCCTATGTCCTTACACATGTGTGGTCTCCAGTACTGCGCGTGGGTGAGGCCTTACCAGTGTTTTATACAATAGCATCAACACCTTCTGTCTCCTTCTAGTAATGCCTCTGTCTGTGTACCCCAGCATGTCACTGGCCCTCCCTGCAGCCTTTGCGCACTCCTTTGATACCTTTAGGTCATCAAATATGATAACTCCTAGGTACCTTTCCTCTTTGGTGACAGTCAGCACTTCCACCTCATTCTGTAGCTCTCCCCAGGGTTCCCCCTACCCAGATGCATTATCTTGCACTTTTTTGAATTGAACCTCAGTTGCCACACCTCTGATCATCTTTCAAGCTTCTCCAGGTCCCTCTTTATTTTCTGCACCCCTTCTGGAGTATCCACTCTTTTGCAGATCTTGGTGTCATCTGCAAAAAGGCAGACCTTTCCTTCCAGCCTCTTTGCAATGTCAGTAATGAAGACATTGAATAGGACTGGTCCCAGTACCGATCTCTGCGGTACTCTGCTGGTCACCACTCTCTCCCTAGATTGGATCCTATTTACCACCACCCTCTGTCTTCTGTCTGTCAGCCAGTTTTGAACCCAATGTATCATCTTATGCCACATGTCCAGACTACTCATCTTGTTAACCAGCCTTCTGTGTAGGATGGTATCAAAAGCTTTGCCGAAATCTAGGTAGGCGATGTCTACCGACTCTCTCTGATTTACTTCCCTAGTCACCCAATCAAAGAAATCTATCAGATTTGATTGACAAGACCTTCCTGCTGTGAATCTGTGTTGCCTCAGATCCTAGGCACCATTGGATTCCAGGTGTGCCACCATCCTTTCTTTCAGCAGTGTCTCCATGATCTTCCCCACCACTGAGGTGAGGTTGACTGGCCTGTATTTCCCCACTTCCTCCTTACTGCCATTTTTGCACAGTGCAACTACATGTGCCCTCCTCCAGTCCTCTGGAACCACACCTGTGTTGAGTGACGATGTGAACAGGGCAGTCAGAGGCGCTGCTAGTTCCCTTCTCAGCTCCCTTAATATCCTCAGGTGTATGTGGTCTGGCCCCATGGCTTAATCCACCTTCAGCTTTGTGAGTTCCTCCAGAACTCTCTCCAGTGTGAATCAGGGGTGTAGCCATGGATTTCAGTTCTGCACACCAAGTGGACTCAGTGCTATCCCATCCCACCTTGTTAGGGTGAGCCACCCCCCCCGGGTATAGCCAGACAATATACAGATGTACACCAGGACCATGTTTGTTGCCTCATTTGGCACAAGAAATACAACTTTTGTATCTCATGACAATGGTTGTTGCCATGCATGGGTAACTACAAATGCCATGCATTGTTCCCTAAGAAACCCACATACCAGCCCAGAGCCTGTAAAGTTGTATTGTCCTTGGGATGCAAAGAGAGTATTAGTGACCAAGTTTTGACTTCTATGAATAAAACTGCAGAAAGGTTCAGTAGTTTATTTGTTAGTTTTCATGGAAAAAGGAAGCAGTTCAGAGCCTATTAGCTACCCCTTAAATAAAACTGCAGACCATGGAGTTCATGGAGTATGCCTGCCTACACCCATGGTGTGAATGGATTGGTGTCTACTCACCCCCACCCATTGCTCTTCTCCCCAGCTGTGGTCCTTGACCCTCTGCCTTCTTAGTGAATACTGAACAGAAGTATTTGTTCAGTATGTCTGCTTTGTCTAGATCTCCCTCCTTACACTCTCCCCTTCCCCTTTGAGCCTCACAATCCCCACCCATTGTTTCTTCTTTCACTGATGTACCTATAGAATGTCTTGTCCACTTTTTTCACAGTTAATGTTAAACTCTCCTCTTCTGTGTCTTGGCCCTCCTAGCAGCCTCCCCTGTTTCCCTTAGACATTCAATGTACACCTCCCTGTCCTCCTCCCTTTGCATTCCCTTATACTTCCTGAAACTTGCTGTTTTAGCCCTTACATTGTCTGCTACCTCTTTAGAGAACCATAGTGGTTTCCTTCTTCTTTTCCCTTTGGCCACTATCCTAAGGCATTGGTTAGTTACCTCCACTATGGCTCCTTTTAGTTTCCCCCACTGTTCTTCCACTCCCTCCATTACCTCTCCTTTCTTTCTTAAGACCACAGCCAACTTGATAACAGCACCAGAATGGGATTTGACTCTGCTGTCTGAGGTATTAATGCACAGTTATTTCTATTCCTGGTGGTAACCCTTAACATGATGGGCCCAACCACTAATACTGCCTCCATCCACCAAGGCTGCACATTTGCAATAAAGATTACTCCAGCTCAGTGGGAGACCAGCAGTAATACCCAGCTTAATGACTGACCACCTCGACCCCATATCAGGAAACTTAGCTCCCAAGGACTCGCCACACCAATATTATGCTTATACCCAGGACTATTTAGCATCCATGCACCCCACCAACCACACACAGGACACAGACCCAACAGAGGGCAATGGTGACATGCCTATTCCCAAAAATATCAAGGGAGCTCATCTTGATTCTACTACTGATCTCAGGAAACTATCACCCCCAAATCCTGGCCCTATGTCTGCCAACACTTAGACTCAGCCACCTACTGGGAAATTAAGGAATGTGTCCTTAAATATCAGCAGCCTACTTACAAAGCTTACTCAGTTTGAAGCCTGGGTGGCACTTGTGCAGCCTGACATTATCACACTGACCAAGACCTGACTTCTGCCCAGAACAGCCAACACTGTAGTCCCCCTCCATGGGGACATCTTGTATAAGCTTGATTGCACTGGAAAAAGAGGGAGTGGATGTTTAATTTACACCTGCAACCACCTACACTGCCACAAAGTCCAACTGGTTGCTGCCAGCAATGACTGTGAATGCCTTGCAGTAAAAATCCTCTTGGGCAAGGGGCAGAAAGGGCTTCTTGTCATGGTGGTGTACATTCTGCCAGGATGCCAGCAAGCAAGGCTAAACAAATTCACCAACCTCTATACCCAGGCTAGTCAGAATAAGGAAACTATTGTACTAGGAAACTTTAATTCTAACTGGCTTGCCAGCTCCAGTTTCCCCCACAGGGACCTGATAACTGGACTACAGCAAATGCTGGTGGTCCAGAGTTGCACAAGAACTAACTATAGAATGGGAATGAGTACCTTGATCGACTGGGTGCTAACCTCCCACCCTGAAAGGCTTACTAATGTTCAGGTGCTCCCGGATGTGTTGAGTGACCACTCCCCTGTGCAATGCAAATGGTCCTCCAAGCTGCCGAAACTACCTCCAAGGCTAGTGAGGAACATAATCATTAGAAATTGCTCCATGGCAAATTTCAAGAAACTCCTGGCTAGCATAGACTGGAGCTTCCTGGATACCTGCCTCACTGTGGACACAGCCCTCCAGCTCTTCCTCAATCATTTCAACTCAGCTGTGGACATGTATGCCCCCTATTGTAAGAAAATGATGTAAGGGAGGTGTATGGACTGAATTACTCCTAAATCCTTGGTATGATGAGGAAAAGTGATCTCCTCTGGCACTGAGCAAAGGCATCAGGGACAGTCGAGAATGTCCAAAACTATAAAGCCACTAGAAATAGGTCACATGGGTAATACAGCAAGTCAAGGCCTCCCATCACTGAAATTAGCAGTCCCAGTGTCTGAAAGATGGCAAACAAAACTGGGCTATCATGAAGGTCCTCTTAGGGATGAGTGATAGGGCCTCCCCAACCATGCTCCATCACAATGATAAAGTCATACTTGATGAAGTTGCCATAGCCAAAATTTTCAAAGAGGCCTTTACAGATTTCAGCACAGTACTGTCACCCAAACCAGCTGCTCACAGGGGTGAAACACTGACCTCTGAACCATTGCCCTACCTTCCTAGCACCAGCCCCAAATTCTACTTCTGGCAGGTGACCACCAGGAAGACCTCTTAATATCTTACAAGAGTGCTGGGCAAAACAAGGATGGAAGGGGACGGGATTGATTTGAAGCTTATCTCAGTCACTCTCCCTGAAGTGATTGTACCCATCACCAAGCTTTTTAATACTTCACTTCGGATGTCAGCCTTCCCAACTACCTGGAAAACTGCCCTAGTCACTCCTTTACTAAAAGGAGTGGTCCGTTCGCTGGTGTCCAGTTACAGGCCCATCTCCATCCTGTCTCCTCTCTCCAAAGCACTGGAAAGAATTATTGCAGACCAGCTCTTTGCCCACCTGCATAAATACAACCTCCTCAGTCCGCAACAACACAGATTCCGCAAGTGGCACAGTACCAGCTCTGTCCTCACAGGCTATGTTCACAAAGCAATCGACCAGGGACTATTAGCTGTGGCAATCTTTATTGACTGATCCAAGGCATTTGACCTTGTGGACCACCAGCTGCTGCTCCACAGGCTAACCTGACTGGGGTTGTCCTCTGATATGGTTGGGTGGTTCTCCAGCTACCTGTCTGGGCGATCACAACAGGTAAAGATTAATGGAACCATCTCTGAGGCCAGGAAAGTCACGGTAGGGGTCCCGCAAGGGTCCATACTGGGCCCAATCCTATTTAGGCATTTTGCAAGCAACCTCCCAGTTATGTATTTATTTATTTAGTTTTTGTTGACTGGGTAAGTGCACTAGACAAATCCTGCCTATTTTCAGGCACGACCCGGGGGAGGGGGATACAGATAAATGCCAACTGACTTTGAACCAGATTAAGCTGTTGGTGGTATTTTTAGTGAATAAGGGAAATTTGGCCAGGACACCGGGGAAATTCCCCTACTCTTTTCGATAAGTGCCATGGGATCTTTAACATCCACCTGAAGTACCACCAATCCAGGCAAATGGGACCTCGGTTTTTAACATCTCATCCGAAAGACGGCACCTCAGAAGTGCAGCACCCCTCTCATGCTACAGTGTCAGTACTGGGATATTAACCCAAGTGCCAGATGTGGGAACTGAACCCACAGCCCTCTGATCTCCCGGCCTCAGAGGTGACTCTGCTACCTACTGAGCCACTGACACTGCTGCCAAAGTTCTGCTCTACACTGATAACACAGTATTATTCCTTCAAGGCTCCTGCCAAGCCACACTGACCAGAAACCTGCAGCACCTCTTTGACCTTCTACAGGAATGGTTTAACACCTGCTTCCTAGTACTCAACAGCAAAAAATACAAAGACAATGCTCTTTGCTGGCTGCCAGAAGAGAAGATACACCATACCTTTCATAATCGTACACAACCCTGACTCCCCCCTCGAACAGGTCCACTCATTCCAGTATCTTGGAGTTACAGTTGATAAGTCCCTTTCCTTTGATGAACATATAAGTAATATCACTATGGCTGCGAACAGGAAACTGAGGGCACTATATAGACTATGCTTCTGTCTCACCCCTGAAGCCAGGTGCCAGGTGGTCAATGGCACAATCCTGCCTATTTTGGATTATGGAAACGTGGTTTATGGTTCAGTCACAGACACCAGCTTTCACAAAGTCCACTTGACCCTCAACAAAGCCTGCAGATTCGTCCTGGATGCTAATCGCCTTGCACATACTTGCAAGCTCTACGTAAGGATAAAGTGGATCCCCCTCCAGGATAGAATGAATCCTTTGGCAAGACAGCATAAAAATGCTTTTTAAAACATGACTGAGTTTATTCGCTAGACTTGATACATATTGTCATTTGATGCAATATGTACTTTCAAATGCTAGCTATAGAGGTATATTACCTTTTCAGCCCTGGGCAGTCACAGAGTTTCCATGCCCAGCAGAAACTGAGTGAGGTTAATTTTGTAGCATCTCATCACACAGAACAGAAAACCCACAAACTTTTAATAATTGATATACTGTGTTGCCAGAATTTCTAGATGAATGTTAGAAACAGATTGGGGCCTCTCCTGGGAAGCTCACTTCACAGTTTGGGAAGCACTTCTCTTACCATTTTAAGGCTGTTGGAGGTCACATGCATTGGTAAATGAATGTATCAGCTACCAGCTGGCTCACTGACTGGACCACTAGGGGAATCATTCTTGTTCTGATCTTTTGTTTGTATATCTTTTCTAAGTAACCCAGAATGTATTGATCTAGTATGTGTTTGTTTTTGCAGTACTGGATATGCTTGGAAATGCAGAGTCTCAAATTTCTCTTCCCAGCTAACAATTTTAAAGTAAAAATAAAATGATAATAATAGTAATATTTTTCTTAAAATAAAGTTAAAATTAATTTAGAAGCCAAATGAACCTCTATCTGCATTAGTGGGTGCTATAGCCCCCCTCAGCTAACCTCCCTCTGCTCAAACACCTAAGTGACATACTAGCTACCACCTCATCAGAAGTATCCATAACTGGTGACCTTAGCTCCCTTCTTGACCTAATCCTTGTAAACAAGCCTCACCTCTTCTTCCACTCAGGTGTAATCTTTAACGACATCAGCAACCACTGTGCCATTGCATGCGTAAGGTTGACGCAACTCCAAACCTCCTCTTCCTCTAAATACATCCATAAGAGATGTAAAAGGAAACTTCTGCCCAGATGCTTTCTCTATGACCTCCAGTATGCTAACTGGCAGAAATTTTACCTCGCATCTTCTGTGGAAGAGGCACACGAAGTACTTTATGAAATACTCACTGAAACCCTAAACCTTAATGCCCCAGTTACCAAAAGCAGAACCAAAAGAAAATCCTGTCCCTGGTTCACAGATAACATAAAGACTGCTTTATGGCATAGGGATGCTATTTGGAAAAGAGCCAGAAAGTCTTAATTGGCCACAGACTGGTCTGCTTTCTGAGCAACAAGGAATTTCTGCACAAAAACTATCAGAGCTGCGAAGTCTAGTTGTTTCCGCTCAAAACCTAATGCATCTACTAACTCTACTACTAAGTTCTGGAAAACTTTAAGGGAGGTAGAAGGCCATAACAGCACTGGCACACTTAACCACAAAATTTCAACTGGTGGTGCCCACACTACAGATAAAAATGAGATCCTTGACCTCCTTAACAATCACTTTGTCACAGCAGGGATGGCTTTTGATACCTCCCCAGCAAATGCCATCAGGGCACAGTTCCATAGTCAGTCAACTGATTGCCACGATCTGGAATCTATTGAACCTTTACCACTCTTTCTCCGTCTGTCCAGTCACCGTCAAACAGGTTGAGGATCTCCTTCTTCAACTTGATACTAAGAAAAGTGCAGGCGCAGATATGATTGAGCCTTTCTTCCTAAAGTTGGCCTACTATATTTTGGCTCCCCCTATTACCCACCTTTTCAGTTTGTCTCTCAATCAGGGCTCCCTCTCCAAGGTCTTGAAGATGGCCCATGTCATCCCTCTATTCAAATCTGCGGACCCCTGCGACCTAAATAATTACTGCCCAATCTCCTTGCTCCAGGCCTTGTCAAAACTATTGGAGAAGGTAGTAAATGAACAGCTCAGATTTCATCTGGAAAGTTTTAATCTACTAAACCTGACTGAATCCGGTTTCCATCCCATGCATAGTACCTCCACTGCCCTTGCTAAGGTTTTAAATGACTGGCAGTCCACACTTGATAACAAACAATACAAATGCGCCTCTTTTCTGGACCTTAGTAAGGCTTTCGACATGGTGGACCATGATTTGCTCCTGGTGATCCTGAAGAAAGTTGGGGTGGACAACATGGCTTTAAGTTGGTTTGAAAACTATCTTGTGGACAGAGAGCAGCAGGTCAAGGCTGAAAGAGACCTATCACCAAATAAAATACTCCTTAGAGGTGTCCCCAAGTATCCATACTTGGTCCACTTCTCTTTGCCATTTATATTAATCAAATTGACACTGGCCTAAAGTCATCTGGTATCCATCTCTTCGCTGATGATACAGTGCTATACATTGACAGACCAACTCCGTATCAAGCCATTTTGGACCTCCAGAATGATTTTAACATCCTCCAAAAAAATCTACTCAACTTCAAACTCCTGCTCAATGCCAAAAAAGTAAGGCTATGATTTTCTCTCCACTGGCCCCTCATCTCAAAAAAAAAAAAAAAAACAGATAAGGTTCCTCACATAAGCACCCTTTTAGGAGAAGCCCTGGAGTTCATGAAACATTTCAAATACCTGGGGTTCTGGACTGAATACAAATTGTCATTCATTAATCACACTGAAGAACTCACTAAGAAACTGCATCAAAGGCTCAGTATTTTCTTCAGGATCAAGCACTCACTAACCCAGGAGACTAGAAAACTCCTACTCCAAGCTACCTTCTTGCCTCTCCTAGACTATGCGGACTTCCTATATGGCCATAGTACTAGCACAGCTCTCTCCAAGCTTAATACCCTATACCACAGAGCCCTTAGGTTCATTTTGGATGCCCCTTATGACACACACCACTGCAACCTCTATGCTTCTGTAGGCTGGAGCTTCCTTAGCTTCAGGAGGCAAAAGAATGCTGTTTTATGGACATATAAGGTAATCACTCATAAATTACTTCAGTACCTCACAAGCTGCCTAACGCCCTGCATCCCTAGTGCCTATTCTGTTAGAAGTCTTACCAACTTATCTCTGGCTATCCCTAAAGTTAAAACATGCTTTGGTAGAGCCTCAATAAACTTCACTTTTCCTACGCTCTGGAATAAGATCCAGAAAACCTTAAGGCTCGCTTCCCCTGTCACATTCTTCCTCGTCAAATCCTTGTTCCCAAGGACCTTCTCCGAGGTTTGTCATTGCTTCAAGTCAAGGTTTTAACATCACTATTTGTTACTGCTTTAAATTCTGGTCTTAAACCTCAACCATTGCCTGAGGTGTCATTTGAGTCCTCCCTTCTGTCATTGTCCAAATTAAGGCCCCAACATCACGATCTGTGTTTGCTTCAAATATTGGACTTAAACCCCAGCCGTTGCCTGTGGCATCTGTCGTGTTTCTCCCTTAGAACAGTCCTTCCTTCCTAGGTGATCATGTCCAACCCTCTCCTATCTCATCTGACTTTCCTGCCCCACTCCCAGTACCCCCCCCCTCCCCTTCCCATCCCACTTGCCAGACCATGCCGACAGTACTTATCAAAGGACTCCTACATCTCAATGTTCTTCACTTTTGATGCTAGAAGAACTGCCACTCCTGCTCACTATGACTCCTCCAATGATGTTTACTGTATACACTTTAACTCATTGCCTTACGTCCATATATCTGTATCTATGCAATTGTATTTAAATGGCACTACCTCCTGTTGAACCTATTGCTATGTTCTGGTGGAAGTATCTTGTTACATGTGTTGGTTATATGTTGTTATGTTTTAACACTACTATGCAATTGTTATGTACATTCACGCAACCTGTTATGTCTTAACCCTGTTGGCAATTGTTTTGCCCCAGGACCATCTTGTAAATTAGCTTGTCTCAATGACGTTCCACCTGGCAAAATAAAGATGTTAATTGATTGATTGATTGATTGAGAAGACATTAACATCAAAGACAATAACAGATGTTTTGATAGCAAAGAAAGTTCTGCAGCCATTTGCTTTTCCTCAGTAGTATTGCTTGGGCAAAAGCACCACTTTAATTTTCAATGGTTTTCTTTTCTATTTTTCTCTTATGCCTGTCAGGCCTGATACAGACATACCACCCATCTATTGCTTGATCCATATCAGTAGGAGTGTGTGTCTTGGTGCCATATCCACCAGTTCAAAATAGTGATTTGTTTAATTATTTATTTAATTTTTATTTATTTATTTATTGTTACTTTCGAATTCTCTGCCACCTAACACTTAACTATACAAAGCTGACCCTGCTCACTACCATGCTTCCATCCCAGCACCACTGCAATTCAACCTGGCAGGGCATTTCATGGCTTTCTTTTCATTGTCGGAGCCATTGTCTGAATGGCAGGAGGGTAGTAGAATAAGTAAGCAATAAGACATGATGGGGTGTGTGTTAGAAATGTCTGATGCACACCCCCGAAGTGTCCTATTGCACTTATAAAATGATAATCTTCATTTTACATTAATGTTAGAATTATAGTTAAGAAATTTAAATAGGAAAAGTGTAACATTTTTCATATAAATGCTTATCCTATGTAGGATTCCCATATATGTAATTTTTGTATTATGATTAGTAGTTCACAGCATTAATTATTACACATATTGGGCTTCCTCAGTACAATAATAGAACATGTAGTTTAGAGAAATACATTGGAGACAATTATTGTGTAAAAAAAATAAATAAATATTTTTTTGTTTGGCTCAAACAAACACATTGTAAATCATGTTACCACTCTGATGCCAAATGGAGAAAACACAGCTGAATACACTGCTGCCAGGTCTCTGTCCTATGCCCTGTCTAAGACTTTCATGCTGGATTTCCCACCTCCAGTTCCTGATGATGACATACCCCCCCACACACATACACACAGACACACACACACCTCCCCATGCATAGGTTCTGACTTGCAGACTGGCATCACAATACTTTAGCAGTGATCGCAAAGATACAGGACTAGCAATGGTTGGTGTGTGTTACAGAGCACACAGCTTGATTTATTTATTCATATAAACAAGATCGTGAAAATGGAAAACAGTACAGGTCAGTATGTTTGTTACAGAAAAAGTGTAAGGGACAGAGAGAACTGCATGCAGGAGAGAAGAGTCATGTGGGACTGTGTAAGATTGTGGCAGGATCACTGGGAAACATATACAAAAAAGCTGTTTAAAACATTGGCTGCTAATTTTTTCAGTGAGATTGAGAGCGAGGGATGGGTGAGAATGAGTGGTGGCCAGCTGGGAGTGAAAACAGCTTAAAATGTGGGTGTTCTTTGACAGTTCAATGCAATGTTGGGTACACTGATGTGTAGCAGCCTGACCAGCAGTTGAAGTGAGTTGTGGGTGGGGAGCATTTGGAAAATGGACACTACATGGTCAGCCATATGATGCCCTATAATATTGTAAAATTCCAACATGGAGTTTCAGAGTATGTGTGCAGTGATTTTTAGAACTAGATAAGGCTCAGCAAGATTCTGTAACCTGGACTTATTGCTATCCATTAGCTAGATCTAAGCATGGTTATAAGCCAGTCAGGCTGCAGGATTTTACTTGCCCATTTTATAAGTGCTGCTGACCAGAGGCTTAGGAGAAGGCAGCATTAATGACAAAGCCATTCAAAGAGCAATACCTTTTTCAGTTCTTATTTGTACCAACTCCTGATGCCTAAGTTCCTGATCCTCAAAGGGCCAACCACCTCTAGCACACCTGTGGAGGGGCTGTTATGTTAATTTGTTGTGCACAGAGATCTTGTTCCTCATATGTGACTGTCTGTGAGTATTCATGTGCCATGGCTGCTGGCCCCTTCTGTACCCGTTCCCAGTCTGTGCATGTGGCTATGAACAGGGGTGGACCACAAGATGCAGGTGGGCAAGTACCCACTCCTGAAAACTTTCTCTGTAGTGCAGAGTACTGGCTGAGTGGGCAGAGGTTACAAAGACTAATGGCTGCATTATATATTACACACATCCTCCTTACAGCCATAACTGTGTCCACAGGACCTTATGGGTCTCTGTCCTTCAGCCTGCAGCCACAAGAGTCTTCACAATGATCTGGGGCTGTACTGGCACTGAACAAAGACATATTTAAACATTTTAACTTTCCAAGGTGGATACACCAGTTTTTGAAGGACTGCCATATCTCAGCATACCCTGCACCCTGCATGAGCAGGGATCTACTTGCCACCTAGCTAAAGCATCAGTTTGGATGCCCATGGTCTGGTTTGTCTCCAGCATGCCCCTGCATCAATGTGCAAAACTGCACCAGGGACTGTGGATGCCATCTGGTGTGGCTGGGCACTGGGGTGCACACAGCTGTGACTGGGATATCCGCAATTTGAGCATATCTCACCCCCCATGTGCATAAGCTTACCCCTTAGTAATATAGTCTTCAAATGTACAGAACTATGTCTCCCTTCATATTGCCAACATGCTGTTTGCCTGGTCTGAAGAAAACATATCACATCTGACTTGATTTTCTGAAAAAATGGGGTGAGAGTAAGGGCTGAGAACCCCGAGGAAGACACCACCCCTGATTTCCAAGACTGAGGACAGTGAAAACTGAACTGTTTCTTCCTTTTGCTGTTTGGAGGGTGGGAGGTGGGGAGTTAGGGTTGGAAACCTTAACACCACATTTCCCTGCTTTTGTTGTTTTAATCTAAACTCAAACTGGTGCATTAATACAGTTTTTACAAAGAATGTCCTTACTTTATGAGAGAGTAGAATTATATCCTCATTCACACAGGTCCTTTTTGGACCTGCATGAACACATTCATGTGATTATGGAAGCAGAGGGCCCTTCTGTGCCTCCATTGATGTACACATGTATTTAGGTGTGGAAGTGTAGAGCCCAGCTTCTGTTACTCCAGAAAAGTAATTTACAGTTTATATTTCTTTTTTTTGTTTGTTTGTAGGGACAGAGTTAAACTTGTTAAAGTTTCAGTGTTACACTGTGGAAATTTTATTTTTTTAATTTTAATGATTTTCATAAGTCTATTTTCAGTTGATATTTTTTATGAGGTTTTCTAGGTAGTACTCATTGAGACCTTTCTTTTGATATATAGATTGTCCATTAACTACAAAGACTGACAGAGTTACAGCTTCTTAAATTTGCAATGTTGTCCTATGGGAATTTTAATTTCTAAATTGTAATGTCTTGTAAATGGACCCTGCATTTTTTTAGGGTATTATGTGTTAGTTTTGTAGTAGTCATTGAGACCTTGTATAGTTTGTCCCTTAACTGCAAATATTGATGGAGTTAAGGCTTGTTAAGCCGAAATGTACAAAAACTACTAAGTCCAAATTCTTCTGTCATATGAACCAATCCTGTATCGTGAGATTGTGCTGTTCTCATGAGGGAGGTTTGGTTCATATGTGACAAGAATGTAAAAAACAAAATTGAGTCCAAATTCTTCTTTCATATGAACCAATCCTGTTTTTTGAGATTCTGTCATTCTCACGAAAGTGGACTGGTCCATATGAAAAAAGAATGTAATAAAAAACTCAGTCCACCTTCTTTTTAATATGGCCCTATTCCTGTTTCCTGAGGCCATAAGAAGGAAAAAAAATCATCTCACGAAACAAGATTTTAAAAATGTTTTAAAAAACATATGTCTGGGTTCTTTTCCCAAAAACTAGCTGCAGAATCCAGCTAATGATGTCCAGTTTAGCAAGATACATTTGTTGGTATCTCTGCAGGATATGATTTTTATGGGTTTTGAAAAAACAGAAACAAGATGGGTGCCATACAAAAGAATAATTATTTGTCACAAAACAGGAGTACCCCTCATGAAAGAGAATCCTGTTTTATATGGCCAAATTCTTCTTTTGTATGAAACAGCTATCCAAAAGACCATAATAAGCATGTTCAGAACCAAAATTTCAAATCCTTATAACTCTGGAATCGATTAATTGAATGTCTAAGAAATGTGAAAAGAAAGAGTAGTAAGGAGCTTGTGAGGAAAGTGGAACTCTTTATAGCTCTGAGAGCATCCAATCCATAGATTATTTGAAAAAGCCCTCCCTCTTATTATCCATCCAACTGAATTAGGCTTCTTGAAGGGTAGACAGGGGGTGTATAACCTGAGTGTCCTGGCTTACGTAATACAGAGTGCACAGTGGAGGAAGACATTGGCAACATTAATATCTATTTATGGTGAAAAAGACTTTTGACTCGGTGAAGTGGGAACCTCTTCAAGGCCATGAGTCATTTCTGGGTTAGACCAAAGTTCATTGGGCTGGTCAGAGCCCTGTATGAATCCCCAGTGGCAGCAGTCCTGACCAGCAGGACTCTATCACTGGTTTTCCACTCCACTGAGGCACTAGACAAGGCTGCCACTTGTCCCCCTTATTTTTTGTCATGGCCATTGACCCTCTGACAGCTGCTCTCCAAAATCATCCATGTATCAGGGATCTAGTGGATGGAAGGATCACTTGCAAAGCTCTGCTGTATGCATATGACTTACTCTTAGCAACAACAGGCATAGGTTCCTCCCTCTCTACAGAGTTGGACTTGTTCTCAGAATGTGGAGCCTCTTAAGGCCTCAAAGTAAACTGGGTGAAAACTGAGGTCATCCCACTAGGTTCCTGCACCCCACAAATGGTGGATGTACAGGAGAACAAACTGGTGTGGACACTGGAAGGACTAAGATACCTGGGGCTACAGATAATGATTAAGCCAAAGAATTGGGTACTGACTCACTTATAGCCTCTACTAAGAACAGTCTCTGGAGAGATGGATTGTGTCAGAAATTGAACCTTTCTTTACCAAGCAAGACAGCAGTCATTAAAATGATGGGTCATCCCAGGTAAATTATTACACTTTCAACCTGCCACTGCCAATACAAAGATGCTGGTGGAAAAAGATGAACTGCCTGTTCACCATGTTTCTATGGGCAAAGGAAAAGCCAAGATTTGGAAGAAATAAACTGAGAGCCCCAGTTCCACATGGGGGCAGAAAGGCCCCTTGACCAAGAGCCTACCATGTGGTGAGTGGGGTTCAGAGTACTGTGTTTTTGGTAGCCCCCTGGACTAACTGGAACACTGGTGAATCCAAATGGAGAAGACACTTACACAAGAAAAAAATGTTTATGCACTTCTGTTAAAGGGAAAGAGGAGGGAACTGTCTTGGTTGCTTCCTTTTAGGAATAGAGTTGTCTCCCTGAAGTGCCTTAGACAGATGGCTAGGTGGAATTCCCCTCCCCCCACAATAGGACTGTAAGAAAGCATATGGAACACTTCCAAGCTGATGACAGGTGAAAAGGGAGATTCTGGGGGCCCTGGAGGCAGAAGGGCATTGATACCCTGGCACATCTGATATGCCGTTATACACTGTCCTCTAAATCTTTTGTACAATTACAACAGGAGTTTGGCCTACTGTCCCTGGACCACTGGAGATAACTCCAGATAAGAAATGCCCTGAAAGCATGGCTAAGGAAACATATAAATACAAGCCTGCAGACATGACCTGGATGGTGGAAAAATAGATAAAGCAATCCCTTAACAGCAGGGGACTGTTCTATAAAAAATCCAGCAACCATACCTTCAGTATTGTGACACCCACAGAGAGAGAGGAGAGGAATATGTCCAATTACAGGTTTCAAAAATATCATGGAAGCAGTGCAGGACAATGGCACAGCATGGGTTCACAGACCTGAATAATCAATTAATACAAAAAAAGGTTTCTAGAAAGGTGGCATTAAACACTGTAAAAGCTCAGAATGATGGGCCTGCAGCTCCCATATTGATGATGTAGATGCCAGTAAGGTATTGGAGATATTGAACATATTATATGGGAATTCCCCAGTATCACTCAGTTCTGGACAGGGATTCACAATAAGGCAGAATTAGTATTAGGCACTCCAATTCCACACTATCCCTCAATTTGGATCATAAGGAACCTAACTTCCTTATCAGAGCAAATCTCTAAGTTCAGATCCTTGCTATACACAATATCAATGGAGGTCAAATGGCAATTGCTAATGAAATGGATTGAACCATCCAGTATTACGGAATAGGAGGCAGGTGTCTCCAGGCAGGGACCATATGTGAGGGATGAGTTCAAAGCAAGGGGATTACTACATAGATTTGAGTAGACTTGGACCCCATAGTTACAATATGTATGGCTATTTTAGGTTAGCCAAAAGGTATAGGTTAAAGGAGCCAACTAGGATACAGGGGGGAAGACATGCCATGCTGTACCCCATCTTGTTGGGGATCCTCTTATTATACTATGGAGTTGCACTCCTCCCCATCCCATTTTTAATTTCCTAAAAGGTCTATTTCCCCCAGCACAGAAGAGGAGGCACAAGTAATAGGGTATCTCTACACCATACCACGATCCATCCAAAAGTGGTTGCTTCACCATAATTTGTTCTTATTGGCAGCACAAGTGAGGTGTGCAGTAGTACACTAAAGAATGTGTTCTAGCAAAAAAAAAAACAAAAAAACTACTAAATAGGCAATCGTGAATAGTCAAAAAACATCCATATAAAGAGAACAGGAAGGAATTAAATTAAGGGCAAATTACAATAGAACTACGATAAAACATAAAGAGAAATATTGGGAATCAATGTGGCAAAAACTGGAAAAAAGTATACTCGACAACAATTTTGATTGTGGATATGAATGATCTAAAGAAAAATATGGAAAATCTCCCTCAGAGTGGCGAAAGAGAATGCCTGGAAACCATTGATAGGGAATCACCTTTGGATAGTTTAGAAACAGAGCAACCAGATTATAAATCAAATATCTTGATGTGGAATATTGCTGGATTACAGAGTAAACTATTAGGTCAAGATTGGAGGGCCTTTGTTGTAAAGTCTGAAATAATTATGTTTCAAGAAACTTGGGCAATTGAACCTGTAAATATAAATGGATTCCTAATGTTTTATTCACCAGCTTTTAAGTTTCAAAAGTTTGGTAGACCCATGGGAGGATTAACAACATATTGAATGACAGGGGGAGATGTTGAAGTAATTGAAAAAGTTAAAATAGAACAGAACTGTATTATTTTAGCCATTCATTGGAACCAACGACTGTTCATAATTATAAAGGTTTATATAAGCCCCCCCAAAAACAAAATTCTTCAAACACAAAAAATATGGGAAAATCTTTCACAAGAGATAGATATGATGTTAAAAAAATCCAGATGATATAATGATAACAGCTGCTGACTTCAACATGAGGATTGCAAATTATGATAATTTTGATCTGCTGTCTACATACAGTCAAGTCCACCAGGATGAAACACAGTGTCACAAGTTTACTGCATGACAAAGGGGGTTAACTCCCATTGAAACTACATTGTTTGCTTGTTTGCTGAAGTAATTCTATTGCAGAATTCTGCAGTCCTGTGCTTCATCCTGGTGGGCTTCACTGTAGATGGTAATGGGAGACTGTAGGAAAAGAAATAGTCTTGATAAAACTATTAATGATCAAGGTAAAGAACTACAGAAAAATATCGAAGAAAATGCACTTCTTATTTTGAAAGGTAGAATACTGGAGGATTATACAGGAAATACAACATACTTTTCTTCAAATGGACAGCACGTAATAGACTATGGGCCAGATATTCAAAACTTTGCCCTCGGGCTAAATTAGCACTGCTTGGCATGCTAAATTAGCCCAGAACCAATAGCCCGCTATTTTCAAAAGGGATAGATTCAGCACTAAACCTGCTGAATATAGTGTGCTAAGGAAGCTGGGCAGACTGGGCTGGGAGTGCAGTGCAAAAATAGCCCAGGAAATTAGACAGCTCTGAATATAGCAACCAGGAAGTGCAAACCACAACAGCTGCCCAGTGCACAGCTATGTGAAGGAAAATAAAGGTGAACTATGTGGTCAATGTGTGTGGTAGAAAATGGGTGAATGCATTAAAGCTGCAAGCACCAGTACATGTGAAATTCTGCAGAAATGTACCATGTTTCAGAAATGTTTGTGTGGCACAGACACATTTGTGCAGGTTTTGCACAGAGCTAAGATGTTTGCCCAGTGCTATTACATTTGCCAGGACAAAAATTTGCTATATTCAAAAGTGACATGCAAATGAGCCTACTTAAGCAATCTGTGGGCAAACATCCAGATTAGCATCTCATTATGGCCTGATTTTCATACAGTTTGCCCAGCGCAATTGCAGGGTCCCACAGCTCCACCTGTAGGGCAGTCTGAAAGTACAAGGGCTGGCTGGGTCTGCCCACAGCTCCACTTGTAGGGCAGTCTGGAAGTACAGGGGCTGGCTGGGTCTGCCCAAAGCTCCACCTGTACAACAGTCTGGAAGTGCATGGTGGTAGCTGCAGGCTACATTTGTATAGAACTGCATAGAATATTGTGCCCCTGGGGACTACACAGCAGGTGGTGGTGCTGCATGCCACAGTCAAACTTTAGTTCCTGCTACAGTGAACAGCAGATGCTACAGTAAGAAGGGGACCAATAGTTTGAGGGACACAGCAATGCCTATGGTGTGTAGGGCATCAATGACTGCTACACTTTACACAGTGACAGGTCCATCTTGCAGGTGTGTACTGACAGTGTACATTTCTGTTATGCTGGTATGTGACCCACAGATACTGCACCACTGGCATGGAATACTCACAGTGACATATACATGGCTGGCTATGTGTGCTGTGGTGTCTGTACAGATGTGCTGTATGTGGCTGAGAAGGCACATACCATTAGACAGGCACACTGGTGTTGGGGTATTCCCTACACAACCATTTGCACTTCATGGATTGTCCCAGCCTTGTGGCAGCACCCAGTATGTGGTGCAGCCTGGCCACCTGTACACCCTCCCCTCAGCATCCACCATGCCCCCAGTGCTGCATGTGTGTGCTGGATTCTGTTGGTGTCCACTGAAGGGTGGTCTGCAGGTGTGTGCTGTATGGACACACTGCCATGGTGTCCACTGGGTGACGGGTCACCAATTAATGCATGGCATGGTTGGGACCCGTGGCAGATGATGGCAACATAGGAAGTGCCATCCATGTGCAGCATGTTTATACCCTGTTTGGTGTCTATGTTTATTAACTTATTGTTAGGGTAAGTACACTGGGCAGAGGCACAGTGCCAGACACCTCCCAGAGCCACACGATGTGTGGCTGGGATGATACAGAGTACACTAAATACAGATAATTAACACAACACACTATTCACACTGTGCAACATATTGTCACATTGCAAACTATTACTACTGTAGGTGCTGTTTCAGCATAGTTCTATCACTGACTGGCTGGTTGGCTTCTAAGCAATGTAACTGCATTGCATTCCACTGTTTGGGTGCCTGTGTATGTGGAGTGGCCTAGGGAGGCAGTCTGCCCACACTGCCTCCTAATTGGCTGCAGACAGCCTTTTTCCCTGTTGCTGCTGTGTCCACACCCCCCAACCTTCATTTGCCCGGAGTTAAGACTACCTTTTCCTGGGCAGTAATTTGCACCATGCAAAGTGTTGCACTAAGTCACACAACAACACTTTCATGGCGCTAATGCACTGAATACAGCATTGCCCCTGTATTCATGTACACTCCCCCTCTTTTTGTCCCTTGCATACATTATACTTTTATTTATTTATTTTATTTTTATTTATTTATTTGAAGTCTAGGATAATACCTTTGAAGACAAGCTTATTTCATAGGTTCCGCGTCAGGGTAAACAAACAATAAGAATGTAATACAGACAAAGGAGAGGCAAATATCAATATCAATTGTACAAGAATGGTTATAACTAATAAAGTCACAGTCGAAGGCTATGTACAGATAGCTAGAGTCAGTTACAGTAACATAGGCATTATTACAAGGCTAGGAACAGATAGTTGTAGTCAGTTACAATAACATAAACCTTATCACAAAAGGAAGCAGGAAAGGAACTAGAGAAGGAAGAGAAGGAGGAGGAGGAAAGATGAGGGGGAAAAGCCCAGTGGGCTACATCTGAATGAAAAGAGACCAGCACCAGAGGCTGTATGTTTCTTACTATGGGGTGAAGGCAGAGGGGGAGTTCTTGATACTGGGACTGCATGTGGGATGGGGGAGGATCAATAAAGAAAATTAGGTGTTGAAGGTTGGGAGGGATATAGGTAGTGGGAGGAGGAAGGCAGGAGAGAACAGAAGTGCTAAAGGTGAAATATGAGCGGTAGTGATTAAATTCCAGGCACAGTGGGAGCTGAACAGGAGGCAGGGTGTCAGAGTGGTCCAGTGATTGGACAGGATACAGGGCCAGAGGACTCAGACTCTAGAAATGTAGCAAGTAGGTTATTGAAAACAGTCACAGCTGGCATCCACAATCAGCTGTTGTCTCAGCTTTCTTTTAAAGGAACCAATCAATATTAGTGAAGGAATGTCAGCATGTAGCGCATTCAGCTATCCAGGGGCATGGTAAATGAAGGATCTTTCACCCAAGGAGGTGAGACAATGGGGAATTTTGAAGAGTTGACTATCCAAAATATGAGTGCAGCAATGGTTGTCATTGGCGGAGAGAAGATCCTGGACCCCGGGGGGGGGGGGTACCAGGCCAAGACTGACTTTTTTCATTGGTAGCCAGGACTGGTAGAGAAGTCTGCCTGAGAACTGTAGCCAGTTAGTCTGGGCATACAGGTCACATGTGTGCGTCAGGCATTTGGCTCCCATAACAAGTCAACACGCTTTGTTTAAAGCTACTTTTATGTGGCAATGGGCAGTATCTGTAGCAGAGCCATAAATTACCAGCCCATAGTCTATAAGGGTCACCAGGGAACTATGCACCGCTTGCTTAAGAGCCTCAAGAGTTAGACTGTGCTTGTGCCTGTGCAGCAGACCAATGCGAGTATTGACAGCCTTAGTGACTTTATCAATGTGGAGGTCAAAAGTCATTGTGCTATCGACTGTGATCCCCAGATGTCTGAAATGTTGCACTAGTTTCAGTGGAGAGCCCACATCATTTTTGATGAGAAGTGCATGGGATCTGTACTGATTTTCGGTGGTGGAGAACATCATAGTTTTCATTTTAGTATAGTTCACAAGTTTCTGGTTTTTAAACCACCTTTCAACAGCTGAGAAGTTGCTCTGGAGTTTGCATTCGAGAGCGAGGGGGTTTGAGTCATTAACAAACAGAACAGCATCATCTGCATATAACAGTAGATGACATTGGCAGGTGGATGGGAGTTGGTTTACAAAGATATTGAATAAGAGTGGGCCCAGAATGGACCCTTGTGGAACACCTGCATTGACTGGCTGACTATCGGATAGGGAATTGCCAATCTTAACTTGTTGTGTCCTGTTCTGCAGGTGGCTGGAAAACCATGCCACAGTGTCAGGGGAGAGACCAATGATCTCAAGCTGTTTGATCAGTAGTGTGTGGTTCACCAAATCAAACACTTTAGATAAGTCAATGTAGGCTGCACTGACAAGAAGACCTTGGTCAAGGCAGTTGTGTATGTAGCCAGAAAATTCAAGCAGCGCTGTACTGGTGCTCTGACCCTTTTTAAATACATGTTGCTGTGGGCATTGCAGCTGATACTTTTCCAGGTATTTCCCAAGCTGGTCCATGACTATTCTCTCAAGTGCTTTTGAGAGAGGCAGTAGAATAGAAATTGGGCAGTAGTTGCCACTTAGCATACACTTTTGAAGATTGGAGTCACGATTGCAGATTTCATCTTTACAGGGAAGTGAGAGTACCTGAGTGAAGCACTAAGAATATGTGTAAGTGGAGCAAGTATTTCATCCAAGGTCAATTCAACAAATTTCATGTCAGGAGTATTGTTGCTGTACCTAGATTTGCCCAGATCCTTTCGGAGTTATTTTCAGGCTTCCATGGCTGTGATGGTTTTGAAATAGAAGGGGGGAGGGGGGAGGGGCCCTGGGCTTTTTTTGCTCCTGCGGTAGCAGTGTGGGACAAGTTGAAGAAGTCTGGGGGCAGCACCCCACTCATGTCCGTGAAAGCATTGTTATTGAGTTTGCAATTGTTCTGGGATCCAAGATGGGAACGTCACCAATATTGAGCATGGCTGGGGCAGATTTGCTGTTTTTTTCCAGTTACTTCCTTTAAGTTGTTCCAAAATTTTCTGCCATCACTCCATGTTTTGGAGAGGGCTTCCTTGTAGTACTGATTTCTTGCTGCACATATTACCTGAGTGCAGTCATTACGTGCTTTCTTATAGCTTTACATGTCAGCCTGCTTGCCAGAGGCCCTTGTCCTTAGCCATAGGCAATCCCTAGCTTTCAGCAGGTCAAGAAGGTCAGGGGAGAACCAGGGGTTGCAGTGGCCTTTCACTTTCTATGTTTTCAATGGGGCATGCCGATCACAAATTTCATTAAAGTGGCAAATAAAGTGGTCTAGAATAGAGTCAGCATTCCTTGAATTGTAGGCTAGGGACTAGTCATGATGATGATGAAGATCTGCTCTTAATGAATCTAGGTGGCCCTGTATGAGAACCCTTTTAGTGACTGTTCTCACAAAGGGCTTGATGAAGTTATTGGACCACTGGTACAGAACAGGTGAGTGGTCACTTAGAGCATCGGTGAGAACAGTGATTCTTGATAGATGGCTAGGGCAGTTAGACAGTACCCAGGCCAGTAAGGTGCTGGCACCAGTAGTGTAGTTAGCCCTAGTCAGTGTGTCAACCAGTTTGAGTGAGGTGCATTGCTGTGAATGCATCCTTGAAGGTCTTAGTCTCTTGGTAGAGTCAGGTGGCGTTAAAGTCCCCGAGGAGTATAGTTTTAGTGTTGAGACTCAATAAGTCTAAGCACTCCATTAGTGCATCGAAGCCGGTGAACTTATGCCTAGGGGGAATATAGACTGACATGACTGTAAAGGTTTTATTATGCATGCCAAGGAGCAATTATATTGCTAGAGCTTGCATGTGGTTGCCCAAATTGGGCAAGCGCATGACTAAACCCTGTTAATTGTCCCTTAGGTAAATTGCATATCCTCCACCACAATTGGATAAGTGGTCTTTTCTAATGCAGTTTGCCCATGATATTTAGCCTTTTGAATATAGTACACTCGAGCAAACCCGATGCAAACCAGGTGCAAACAAATTGCGCCCAGTGCAAAATTTGTAATATCTGGCCCTATGTGTTATGTAATCCTGAAAACTATTATTCTTTTAACAGTGTAACTATCAAAATGAGTCCAGAGAGTGACCATGCCCCTCTATTACTAGAAGTTATAAATAGAAATGTTAGTTTTAATGAATATGTGCTAAATAACCCTCTGTCCACACTCAGTAGTAGGGTAAACAAAAACTGAATAGAGCTCTGATTAATTGTAATTTGGTGAGAAATAACATTAATGAAAGGAAAGCAAGTTTTGAGGCCCAAGAAGACCCTATTGCAATCTCAGCCATAACTTTTGAACATAAATTAGAAGCTTTATTGAATGTTATAAAAAAAAAGATATATATGGGAACCAATCTAGAAAAAAAAGAAAAATAATTTCTGGTTTGATGCTACCTGTAATGCTAAGGCAATAAATAAGCTAATAAGATGGACAAAAAAACCCTGTACAAAATAACTTCTTAAGTCTAAATAAAGCTAGGAAACAACGTTCAAAATTTCTGGAGGTAAAAAAGAAAGAATATCAATATAAACAATGGGAAAAGATTATTCAAATTATTCAAGATAAAGATTTTAAAAGTTTTTGGACATTAGTAGCCAAAGGAACAGTAGAATATCAACCTACTTTGGCTGTTCATGTGCCTAGGGAAACATGGGTATCGTATTATTCAGAAATCTTCACAAAAACAGATTCAATAGCATCAGACTTTTTAATATTAATAGTGATAGTGGGTATATTCCTTTAAAAATTACAGAAAATGAGGTTGAGATTGCAATTAGTGGTGGGCGAAGTGGCCTCAATTCACTCCGTAGAGTGATTCGTGGAGTGCTCCACAGTGCAAAGCGGAGTACTTCGGGTGATACGAGGTAACACGAAGTCCATTGAAGACAATGACTTTGCATTATTCAGCTTTCCCCAAACCACTACTCTACAAAAATTAAGGCAAAGTACATTGAAAACAATGTACTTCACCTCACTTCCCCTTGTTTCAAGCTCCAAAGGTGGATTTTGCAGTGACTCATGGGATTTCAGGTCACATGGGCTCTAGATTATTCTGCACAGCCTCAGTTTGGGGTAGTGTATGTAGGAAGCTGTAGGAGACAGTCTGCTATGAGAGCTCTCTGCAATTCAAACCTTCTAAAAGCTGTTAAAAAAGCCTTTTTGAGTAATTTTTTTGCTCAAACTTTAGTTCATCGAGTGTAGGAAACTCTCCTGTGCTAATATCATCACGCGTTTATTGTTTGCGTGTGGATTTTGAATGTTAATGTACAACATTCAGTCTGTGTACTGACAGACACTGGAAATGTGCTTTGGGGAAGGGGTGTATCTGTGGTGTAGGTAGATTAACTTGGAGAAAAAGACAGTTCTTTCTGTTTTAGTGATATTTTTCTTGCATAACTGTGTTAATGTACACACAGTAATATTTTCAATAATTCTTGACTTTTTTTTGCTGATTGTTGTGGTGCAGCAGTGCATAATTTCAGTTTGTTTAAAATATGTGGTTCTGTTACTGAAGTTTTCAATTTGCTATGCATTACTTAGTGTGTGTGTGAGTGTGTGTGTGTGATGCATGTCATCAAATCAGACACCTTTTATTGTGCCACATAGTAAATGCAGCAATGAGAACCTGCTATCTACTGCAGCTGCGTGATATTTGTACTTCTTTGTGATATCTTTACTGGTACTAGTATTAGAGTGACTGTTACTGCAGTACACTGCCCCCCCCCAATGGCCTGCCTCTACCAGCAAAGATACGCTTTTCCAGATTTGAATTTTTTATGGTGATCACTGGTTAGATGTTGTGCCTTTACGTCTGCATCTCTTCAGTGAGCAGCACAATCTTAATCTGTCTGTGCATTTGCATCTCTTTAGGGTCCAATCTCCATATGTAACTTAAGTCACAGTTGCATCACTGGCTTCCTTTCAGAGTACTGGACTGGTGTGGTGCATATCTCTGCATGGACATTGTACTCATTAATATGCGTTTTTAAGTCGGGGCCATCGTCACGAGTCACTCATGATACAAATCATGTTCTTCATCATCATGGTCACAAATGCAGTCATGATTCACGATCACATCACAAATCACAAAATTAATTTTTTTACTAGTTACTTGGACGTATTGCAATCCTGTTTTGTAGTATCTCTCCAGGCTTCACCACCCCACCACTGTACTCATTAATACGAGTTTTTAAATTGGGGAGCTTTGTGCTACAGCTCATCAGGGAGGTACTGCCGTAGGCATTTGCCTTCCCATATAGATTCATATTGGTTATCGCACACCGAATCACATTCTTCATCATCACGGTCACAAATGCAGTCACAAATCATGCTTCTCGATCATGTCACAAATCACAAAATTCATTTTTTTTACTAGTTACTTGCATGTATTGTAAGCATGTTTTGTAGTATCACTCCAGGCTTCACCCAATCACCTCACTGCCACCACTGTACTCATTAATAAGAGTTTTTAAATTGGGGAGTTTTATGATACAGGCTCAGCTCATTGGGGGAAGTACAGCTATAGGCATTCATGTTACTTCCTGTACAGCGTATGAGTTACAGTACCGTAAGTAATGGTGGGTGAAGTGACTCCAATTGACTCCATGAAATCCGCGGAGTACTCTGCAATGTGAAGTGTATTACTTCACTTCATAATGAAGAATGCAAAGTCCATTAAAACCAATGACTTTGTGTTATTCCGCCTTCCCCAAACCACTTCTCCACCAATTTTAAGGTGAAGTGCATTGAAATCAAGGTACTTCATCTCACTTCACCTTGTAATTGACCTCCAAATGAAATTCTGCTGTGATTCATGGGATTGCAGGTCACATGGCTCTAGATTGTTCTGCACAGCCTCAGTTCTGGCCTGGGTAGTATATGTGTAGTGGTAGCTGGAGACAGTTTGCTCTCAGAGCTCTGTGATTCAAAACTTCTAAAAGCTGTTAAAAATGCCTTTTTGAGTCATTTTGTTTGCTCAAAATGTAGTACATCGATTGTAGGAAACCCTTCTGTGCACTGCTCATATCATCGAGTGTTTATTGTTTATGTGCGGATTTTGAATGTTAATTTAGAACAGTCAGTCTGTGCACTGTGAAGTGTGCTTTGGGGAAGGGGCGTATTTGTGGTGTAGTTAGATTAACTGGGAGAAAAAGGCAGTCTTTCTGTTTTGGTTATATTTTTCTTGTATAACTGTGTTAATGTACACACAGTAATATTTTCAGTAATCCTTAACATTGTTTGGCTGATTGTTGTGGTGTAGTAATGTATAATTTGTTTGTTTAAAACATTTGGTTAAAGTACTAAAGGTTTTCAATTTGCTACACATTACTTGCAGTGTGTGTGTGAGTGTGTGTGCAATGCATGCCATTAAATCAGGCATCTTTTATTGCGCCACAGTGTAATTGCAGCACTGTGTACTTGATATTCACTGCACCTGCATGAATTTTTTGTACTGCTTTGTGGTATCTTTACTGGTAGTGGATTGTTACTGCCGTGCACTGATCTCCCAACCAGCAAAAGGTACAGTATTCCTTTCCAGATTTGGATTTGTGACTTGTTGTGAGCACTGGTTAGGTATTGTTGTGCCTTTTCATATGTATCTCTTGAGTGTGCAGGCCAATCTTAATCTGTCTGAGCATTTGCAGTTCACCATTAATTCAGGGAGACTTTGCATTTCTTGTTACACTCTCATTTCACTTCATCAGCACTGGGGAATTTTCTGGACACAAGATAGTAGCATTTTGGGGATGCACATTAATTCTGGTGACTGTGTGTGACCACTGCACGCATGATTTAGTGCACCAATAATTCTGGGGGACTTTGCATTTCTTATTGTGCTCTCATTTCACTTTATCAGCACTTGGGAGTTTTCTGGACACAAGAGAGTAGCACTTTGGGGATGCGCATTAATTCTGGTGACTGTGTGTGTATGAGGCTGCCAATATTGTTGTCACCTCACCTTAATTTGCATTAAGGCAGAATGACAACACAAAGAAATAATCACAAGGCAAAGTGAGCCTCGCATATGGGCCACTCCACGTAGCGAAGTGACAATGCAAAGTGCCCACTTCATGGGCACTACACTGGTGGTATTTAAATTTGCTTCATCTCTAATTAAAATAGATGAACTAAAAAATAATAAAGCTCTGGGGTCAGACTTTATTGCTCCAGAGATCTATAAGCAATACAGGGATTTTTGGATATCTCTTTTAACGTGCTTTTTTTAATACCTGCTTAGACATATTCATTTATCCTGGACCAGGAATATAATAGTCCCAATTCATAAAAAAGGCCCAATACATAATTCAGCTAATTTTAGACCAATATAGAGGATTGTGTATGAGAAATCATACACAACAGGGATATTTTTTATCAAAAGTTTTCCTTAGTAACAGATGACCTTAAGAGCACAGCTTCAGAGGTGCTCAGTTACCATGGAAACCTTATGATACAAGAATATCCTTGTTTGTGTATGAGTTCTAATCCACAATCTTTTATAGTGTATGGACAGTAACAGCAAAGAAAATTACACAAAAAGCAGCTAGTGAAGAGAGCAGAGAATAGATTTTTTTCATTTTCAAAAATAATTTTACTCAACCACAAGTGAAGAATGATCAGACACAACACATAGCATCTGTCAGACTGCACAAACTTTTAAAAACTTTTTGGTAGCATTCCAAGTTGTTCTGCTGCAGTAGTGACATCACTACTGCAGCAGGACAACATAATGATGTCACTCCTGTAGCAGAACAAGCATATTCCAGGCATTGAATTCCATGCATAACAGCAGTCCATCATATACTATCAGCTTATTAGACATTAGTGCAAATATTTTTGCAAGAAAATTGTTGAATAAATTAACAAAATGGCTAGATGAAAATGTCATATTATCACTGACTCAAGCTAATTTTAGGCATGGTTTTTCAACTACAGATAATCTATTCTGTTTCTCCCATATAATTGAAAAATATGTAGATTTTAGATATATGAAATTGATTTGTTTGTATATAGATTTTAAAACAGACTTTGATTTGACTAACAGAAATATTCTTTGGGAAACATTAATTAAGAAAAGGCATAGATCGGTCTTTACTTTTGCCTATTTTTTTTATGGCTGTGGGTAGAGCCTACAGCCATTTTGCTATCTGTAGCTTGAAAATGGAGTTTAGTGGAACTCATTTTTTGGACATTTCAGTGTATTCGTCCACATCTACAAATCACCATGACAACTAAAATAAATCAATCCCTTCTTTCTGTTTAGAATGTTGGAGACATAACTCCAAGCTGCTTATCTGAGTGCCATTAGGAAACTGAAACAGCTTGTTAAATATTGGTTGCCAATTAAACTGGAGATTTGTTTATCCCCTTTGAAATGCAACAGCTTGCACATTTAAATGATTAGCATTTAAACATTTTTGCTACTAATTCAGTTGGGGATTAATATCTTTCAAGAAAGATTCAAACCTCATAAATATTATCCTTTCCCAGCAAATTTTGCAAAGATTTACACTGTTTTTAACCTCTCATGACCTATCTGATAAAATTTCAGGCCTTCAGTGAACTACCTGTACTAAATACATAAATTTATTTTTGACAGAAAAGGGCTGCGGTCTGCTTCCCAAACATAACAGACAAGAGCTACTGAGATCTCTTATAATAAGTGTGTGTGTGTGTGTGTGTGTGTGTGTGTGTATGTGTGTGTGTGTTTGAGGGAGAGGTAGAGAAACAGTCAAACTTTAGGCAAGGGAGACCTCATCTAATGAATTAACTGCTGACAAATCAAGAGTGATACAGAAGCAAATGATTTGATATCATTTATTGGACCAACATAGATGTAACATAAAGAACTTATACCATTTATAAAATTCCTGATCAAACAACTGCAAACAGAAGACTGCTTTTTGTCATTTTATAATATGATATACTGAGTGTGTATTTGCTGAGTTGCCAGATCAGGGCCTTGATAAAATAATAACATTTACTTAACTCATTCAAGAGTCCATCAAGTGGACAGAAAAAAGTCTGAGAGAATTTGTCTGAAAACTAACAACTATAAGATGCAAAACTAGCATTTGTTTCTGTGTGTGTGTATATATGTATGTATATATATATATATATATATATATATATATATATATATATATATATGGAAATGTCTCTATTTGCAATAAATTTGTTTACAGACCTTACTAGTATCTTTTGAAAGATTGTCTGACTTGTGATTACTAATTTTAAGTATAGTTCATGAAATAATAAGCTTGATATTTGTTGTTTCACACAGTCCCCCTATTTTGCCTTATGCAGAGCATATCAATCCAAATCATTCCAAGGCCATCGTGACATATAATATTAATACTGAGCAGCAAATCAGAGCTCTTTTCCCAATAAAAGGCTGCTGATATAATAAATAAAGAACAAAGTCATAAATAAAGAACCAGTGGCTTTTTGTCTTTGTGGGGAAAACACAGGGAAAATGAGGGCTTCTTACAGAGTAATGGTTATTTGGATCTGGGAGCACTGAATATTTCTTATCCTATATGTTGTATCCTGGATAAGGCAGGGGAAATGCTACATCTCATTGTCACAGGGATGTTCATTTACACATTTTTGCACTCTATTTACTCAGGCTGTCCCAGCTTAGATGCAATATCTTGTTTTCAGTGGGGTCATGATTTTACCATTTTTATAATATATTCAGGCTACCTAGTCCAGGGCCCCTGTATTCAAGGGAGATATGCAGTGCATCGCGGTGGAAAAGAGAGATATGCTGCACAACTCCAACAATGCATAACAGCATGATATTCAAATGTGCAGGATGCACCAGCTGCAAGGGAATGGGCAAGGGCACACACAAATGGTGTGCCATTCAAGTCACGGGGACAATCCCATGTGTATGGCATGCTGTAGCATATTCAGTGGGAATGTACCCTTCACAGTCCAGAGCAATGAGGCTTACAGTTAGGCCATGAATAGCTGGCCTAACCCAGCCAGCCACCCACAGGCAGGCTGGAGATGTGCACCCAGGTGCACAGCAGCCTGGCAGCTCTGGTAGTCTAGAGGTACCCCCTTTCCATCCCCCAATCTAGCCAACTTCATCCCTGAAGAGCTCCATAGTGCAGGGCCTCCCTCCAAACCTGACTGCAACAGAGGAAACCATGGTCCATATCCATAGTCTAGAGGACTCCCATCCACCACCCATGTACACAGACACCCTCACTCACCCATACCCAACCTATTGCAAAGAGTGGCACTGCTCTCCACACCCTTCCATGGCTAGCCATCGACTGCACTGAACACAGACTGGGAACCTGTACTCTGGAATGACCCAACTGTCTATGCCTTGTATTGGCACCATGACAGCTGTGGATCCATTAGTGTATGCAGCTGTGTGTACATCCCTGGCAAACTGAAGAGGGAATTTACATACCTCCAATGCATGCCTTGTCAATGCTGTATCTTCCTGCTGTCCACAATCTCCCCTGTTTCCCTGTGTAATGTGCCACCCTCCAGACTTCTAAAATATCCCAGGTGCCATGGGGTGAAGTATCCTGTAATGTCATTTGCAGTGTATCCTTCAGGCTATAGAAAGTTCATCTGCAGATCCCCAATTGTACAAATGAATAGGAGATTGGCTGTAACATGCCTGTTATGGGACCTGTGTGAGTGGGTACAGCATTAGCCTTCACCCACACTGAGTAGTGCAATGGCAGTGGGATGATAGATTCGCATGCCAGTGCTTGGTGTGTATGGTCACTGGGTGCTATCACCCACACACAGCTCATGCCTATGTATAGCACATTCCAGCATCATACTATGAGTGCTCTTCCTCCTGCTGATAGAGTGGTATGATCCCATTACAGATCCAGTCATCACAATGGGATGGGCTGGGGGGGCAGGGACGAGGCTGTCTGTGCACCGTTGAAGGGGTGCGGGGGACACTACACTATGGACATGAACTGTGGGAGTATTCAGGTGCATTTAAGGATAGCATTGTGGTCCCTACAATATGGAACTGATAAAGCCTGGTCTCCGGTAAGATCAGGGCTGGTGGAATGGTTGGGGGGGGTGCTACTATACCACCGAGACTTCACAGCCTGTCCCACGTTGGAACGATCAGTGTCAGGACTTGTGGGTGAGAGCTGCTCCAGTGCATTCATCCCCATGACAACATGCAAATGGGTTGGTAATGAGCATGCATAAGGTCTCTTTGCACCCTGCATACTCAATTAGTTCATTTGCATTCCTGGGCTGAATATTGCCTGTGGGGGCTGCGTTGCATGCTGGTATGTGCCACACTTTCCCTCTGGAAGGTATTCAGTTGGGGTCACCCCTGGACACACCTGATTTGGTGGTTGCCTGCACTGTGACTCCCATCTAGGGTCACATTTTCAACAGGAATGATGTGCAGTGTCACAGGTTTACTGCATGAAATTGCATTGTTTGCTGCAGTAACTCTACTGCAGAATTCTGCAGTGCTGCATTTCATCCTATTGGGCTTCACTGTATGCACACACTGTACCAGTGGCACATTCTCTTTGAATGTTGTATCTGTGCTGACCAGCGTACCCTCTTTGTGCAACACATCTTTCTGCTCATGCATCGATCTGGCACTTAATATATCCCCCAGTTGTAAAATATTGTTTAAATAATGCAGCATAATATTATGTAGATGTAGAGCCTCACTGAAAATAAGATGCCATTTTTTCTGTGAACTATCCAGACTAAATATATAGCAATCAGCAGGCATATTCCAGGAAAACACATTGCAAAAATGTGTGAAAGGAAGACCACATTGAAACTGCCTCTCCACAGATCTGCATTGTGCAAATGTATTAAAAATAATGGCTAAAAACATCCCAAAAGCTCTCCACAGCCATGATGGCTCTGACCAGAATTTGTTATTATACAGTAATAGCCACAGACATGGCCAGGTAGTTCCAGATATTTTATGACATTTCTAAAGAGTTTCTCTCTGCTGCCCCTGCTGTGTAAATGGAGAAAGCAGGAGATTTCTCTGGAAATATCACAGAAATTTCAGGCAATATCTGGCCATGTCTTTGGCTGTGACTCTACAATAACACCTCAACAATCGTAAGATATTAAAATAATGGAAACTTAACAATACCCTTGAACTCTGCTAGAGGAGTTAAATGGTTTTTTTTGTTGGCCCCATCCCTGTTTAACATACATGTTAATTCTGTATTACAGTTTGATGAAAAAGGGTAGTATGATTCTCCTAAAATAGATAAAAGTTCCTTTCGTGCACTTGCCTACTCAGATGATGTAGTATTAATATTGGTATTAAGAAGCAGTCTTCAAGGAAAACAGAATAATTTTTATACATAATGTGCCCACGTTGAATTAGAAATAAACTTAAAAAAGATAAAAATAATGGTATTTGGACATAGATAAAAGAATAAGAATAACTATAAGATTCTCGTAGGAAATGAAAGAATTGGAATAGGTAGGGATTTCTGCTACTTGGTTATCAAATTTGTCTCAAATATGGGATGGGCTCAGCATAAAAAAGAATAAAACATAAAAACCAAAGCAGCAGCAAAATCTTTATTGAAATGTAATTACCAATATGGGGGAATACTATATTGCCAGCTTTGAAAGCAGAGGAGGCTAAAATAAATCCAACAATACTTTACAGGGCTGAAGTCTAGGGCTTTTACAGGACAGATAACCAGGAAAAAAATGTTGTCATATTATTATAATGCTTTGCTGGGAGTTCCTAGCTTGACAGCAGCAAATGTCATAGTTAGGGCTGAACTTGGCAGAATAGTGATAAAAACAATCAAAGAATTAAGGCTAATTACATACTGGTTACAAATAATTAATAATCTACATAGTAAGCTTCCAAAACAATGCCTTGCTGAGAAAATTAAATGGAAAGTGAGGGATATGGCTCTAAAAGGTTAAAAACAATTGCAAGATATATTAAAAAAACACACAAATCATTTATGGACAGACTGTAATACAAAACATAAATATTTCAACACAGTATGGGAAAATGATAATAAAAAAACAACTCTTTAACTTTGCTAAAGAAACTGATATGGACCAAATAAAATAACTTAACTGTGCTTCCTGGTATAAGGAAAGCAAAGTGGGTAAATCCCTGGAAGAATAATTGACAATCCATTCACAATTTGAATGTATAAGGCTCATAACGTGGGCCAGGTTCAAACTGATGACATCAAAATATATATACTGTATTATAACAAACCATGGAACAAACAATTGATTAATATGTGCCCTTGTAATAAAGGGTTTTAGGAGACTATACAACATATTATTAGTTACCCTCTGTCCACTATATTCAAAGGCAAGAACCCAATACTTATTGAATATACTGACAACATATGCATAAGTTAACTACGACACTATATGTATACTTTTCCATCCAAGATATCCTGAAGATGTGGAACTAATTGCTAAATTCTTGGCATCTGTTATACAATTAAAAAAGAAATGAGATAGGCTTGGAAAATCATCCACACAACAGAAATAACGGAAGGATGTGTCATTAAAATAATAGGATAGTGGGATCTGATGAAATGAGGATGGCTATATGATAGCAATGAAATAATAGCTTTTATATTATGAGAAAATTGCACTGTTTTTCAATTTACAATATTCCTTTTCTTCTTTTGCCTTTTTAATATGTGCATTTGTATGGTAAACGTTGTAAAAACTAGAATATTTGTCCATTATGGTTGAAAAATAAAAATCTGAATCTGAATCTTCTCAACAAAGATAATAAGAAATGTTGGCAAATAGTGGGAAACGGGTTAGTAGGTGGGATATTCAGACTGTGCCAGGCTGTGGCGCAAGCCTGGATGCAGCACAACTGGGATGCGCCAGGGCATTGACAGGGTGATATTCAATGGTGCAGCGCCATGGCTCAGCACCATTGAATATCGTTCCATGGCCACCCACATTGCACATGGCACAGTGGCACTGCACCAGTGCAAGTGTCCAGGGAGGAGCAGAGGGATGCGCCAGCACAAGTGCCATTACGCTAGGTGCACCTACTGCGATATTTAGTGGTGGACATGCAAATGGAGCCATAATGAATGCAAGCCGCAAATGGGGCCATTTGCATGTCATTATGGCCCCATTTGCATGCAGGTGCGCCGATCCCCGGCGACTTGCACCTGGCACCCTGCCAGGCTGCAGCCATTGGGGACCGATGCCCCCTGCCCCTTGGTGACAAAATGCCCCAATACCCGATCGAGGGCTATGTATAAATAACATGATGTATCCTTTCACATATTGAGACTGTGTAGTACAGTACAGTCTGCATGCCCATTGACCCACTCTGTGGACCAATGGGTGTACAGCTGTACTGTACGCTGTCAGTCGTGGCGGCCAGACGGCTTGCGGGTGGGGGAGCTGCTGCCCGCCGCTGACTGGGGGAACAGGGTGGTGGGCTCAGTGGTGGGTGGGAGGGGTACCACTGGACCACCAGGAGTAGTTACTAAGTATTTGTTTTCTTATGCCCACGATTGGGCTGGAAGTGGTTCACTGCAGCACCAGGGAGTTATTTCTTTATTGTGAGCCCGTGATCGAGCAGGAGTCGGTCCACAGGACCACCAGGGATGGTTTTATTTATACATAGCCCAAGATCGGGTAGGAATCAGTCCACTGGACCACCAGGGATGGTGTTATTTATACATTGCCCATGATCTGGCTGCCAGCGGTCCACTGGACCACCAGGGATTATCTTTCTTTTCCATTGCCTGCGATCAGACAGTGGGGGGGTGCGAAGCCGACAGACCCTGGCTCCAGAGCTCAGGTGGCCACCCACAACTGGCAGCTGCCATGCTATGCCCTGCCATATGGCAGCTCACCTGTGGGTGGCCAGCCCTTCTCCTGTTTTTTTCTGCTCAACTGTGTGCAGCGCAGGTAGAGGTTGCACCTGCATCTGCTCAGCACATCCCCGGCTGAATATCGGGATGTGAGGAGTATGCATGGGCATCCCCCCTACCTGCACCGCATACATTACTGATGTACCTCAGCACATCGGGATTTGTGCCGCACACTTTCCCCTTTTGAATATCGCACCGGGCTGCATCAGTGGGTTGTGCATGGTGCAACTGTGTTGCGCCATGTGCAACCCTTCTGAATATCCCACCCCATGAATATAATTTAGAAAACTATAAAGAACCCACTGTTTGGACAAATTATTTTAAAACCATATTTTTCAATCCCAAAGAAAAGAAAAACATACTTAAAACAAATAGTTGGAAACCATTAGAAGGGAAATAGATTTAGGAGAAATTATTAATGCCATTCAAGCATTAGTTAAACATAAAGCACCAGGCCTAGATGGTGTCCCAATAGACATCATAACAAAGTTAATAGATAGATGGGTCTGGGTCTTACATAAATTATTCAACTATATCTATAAAACAGGCAATATACCAGAATCATGCGCTGAGGCGATAATAATCCCTTAATTTAAGAAGGGGGACAAATCAGACCCCATTTGTTATGGACCTATATGCCTTTTGTATTCAACACAAATTTTTTTTACAGGAATTTTGAATCATAGAATACTCAGATGGATACAAAGGTTTAAGTTGATTGAAGAGGCACAGGCAGGATTCATGCCACATCATTCAACACTGGATCAATGATATACGCAAACTCCTTTGATACATAAATATACAATAGTAAAAGGCCAGAAACTATACTGCTTATTCATGGATCTGAGAGTGGCTTTCGATAGTATCAACAGAAATTTATTATGGCACACACTAGATGAAATTGGAATGGGCAAAGCCATGCTAGGCCTTTTGATTACATTATATGAAATAATTCAATTAAAATAAGATGCAATAACATGGGAGATAAGACACCAAAAATACAGGGAAACAGGGGAGTGAGGCAAGGTTGTGTCTTATCCCCCATTCTCTTTAATCTATTTCTAAAGTCAGTCTTGACTAGAATGATAAAGCTGATTTCTTTATGCCCAGAATAGGATCAATGGCCTGTCCATACCTGGCATTTGCTGACAATGTGGTTCTCATCTTCACAAGTTTTTTGGGGTTTAGAAGATTATTAGATAATTTCCAGAAAAAAAAAGGCTGGGAAACTGACCTTCAAATTAATTATGACAAAACTGAATTATTGGTATTATGAAATAACAAAAGGAAGGGATGTAGACTAAAAATTGAGAATACAATACTAGAACAGGTTAAGGAGTTTAGTTACCTAGAGGTAGTAATGTCTGAAAAACTATAATGGAATTTGCACACAAGAGAATTATAAATTAAACAAAGAAATGATTGCTAGTTAGAGCGGGCTTTGCACACAAATATGGAAATAGTTCAATTAAAGAGAATTTAAGGGTGATCATTACTAAAACTAGGTCCCAGTTACTATATGGATCTGAAATTTGGGGAGTCAACGACAAAAATAACAGAAAGATTAATTAATGTTTTCTATAGGAAATTACTAGGACAACCACAAGTTGCCCCATCTGCATTAATCTGCGCAGTGCTAGGCAAACTACAGTATTTCTAGAATGTCTAATCCAGGAGAGAATAATCCTATACTGGATTAAAACTGACAGTATGCAAGTGGATAGACTCCCCAGAATGTGCTTAGAGGAAGCATCTAAACACCAGAAAGACAAAATTACTTTCCTAGCAATTAGAGTGGCTGAAACACTGATCAAACCATATGGCCTCCTACAGTGTATAACTGAGGCACTAAGAAGACCATATAAGGAAGTGCAATTACACATTAAAAATACAATCCGAGATATCTTTTGTTAAAATGATAGAGAGGAATGTGAAAAGTTTAAAATAAGCAATTGGCTTGCATCTAACAAAAAGCAATTTGGTCTAGAAAAATATCTACTACTTCTAAAGCATCCATATCAAAGTTGTTTATTTACAAAATATAGATTTGAATATTATAGGAGTGAGCACCTAGAATGTATCATAAATAAAAGCAATGTGAGTTCCAATGGCATATGTAGATGCAACTTGCGTGAAATTGGTATTTTCCATATATTGCCACGTTGTCCTTTGTAAAATGAATACAGAAAAAACTGTTAGTTGAACTATTGGGGCAATTAACCATGAACCCACAAGAGATAACAGAGTTTCTGTTAAACTCAAATTTGACTAAGATCTTGGAAAGTGTTGTCTCATTCTTTAAAGTGATCGAGACACATAAACACCACTTAAAGATAAAGTAAAGATGAACTTTAAGGGAGATAGGTCAGGAATTGATGTTTTATACTGTATATATATATATATATATATATATATATATATATATATATACAGTATATGAAAAATTGATGAATGATGTATCTATGGAAATTTCTATGTTTTTATTGATATACTATAACTATGTTGTAATATTGTGTACATGAAATGTTTTTAAATGGATTTTGTAATGACACAACTTGTCATACAATAAAATACAAGTGAGATGCAACAAGGAACCTACTACAGTATATAGATGGCAAGCAGCTGTATCGTAAGTAACAGTGCACTCAATATCTGGTATTCTGGTTCAGTTTCCAATTACCTGTGGTTCAGTTTTCAGTTACGTCTGACCAAACCAAATAGGCAGGCACCAGGCTTCATTAGCCCAACTCTGACTTGGTGCACACAGTCTACAAAGAAAAATGATGCAGAGAGTGAGAACCATAGTTCCCAAAGAAATCTGTGGCACTCACTGGATGATACAACCACTGTAAACATTGCTTGCAAACATCAACAAGAGGCTTATCTGGGATAATTAAACTCTTATTTTTTGTGCAGCCAAGACAGTGTGGGACAACACAAAATCATGAAGTTTAAAGTGCAGCTTCCCTATGAATCAATGTATGAGGGAAAGGGGGGAATACTCTCCTTCCACATGTACAGTAGTGACTGGGAAGAATAGAATCTTGTAGAAAGGAGAGTAGATGTCATATTTGTTGAACTAATTCTGTTTAAATTTTTCTGATAGTTCATAGACTTATAGATCAAGAGCCAAGTTTGTTGTTGGTAACCTTTTACAACTCATCGCATATCAGCAGTGTTGCATAACAAGTTTGTTTCCCATGTAGCATCCAATGCTTTTTTGAACTGATCCATTGTGTTACAGAGGTAGTTAGCATAGCCTAAATATTCAAAAGTCCCCAAGCATAAAGCACAAGTGCCTGCGCAGAACAACTCAGATGTGCCACCCAAAAAAACTGCCAGATTCAGCCGATGCACCAGGATGCTCTAGCACAACCATGGCTGAATATACCACAGATGTGCTATAGTGTAACCACACATGTGCAGTGCAGAATGGCAGGACTGAATATGGCAAGTGGAGCAGGCATGCCTGAGACTGGAGCAGCATGTCAATGCCCAGGGTGGGCCATGAGCACAATGCAGAGACAGGGGTGCCCCAGCAACCATGGCCACAGTGAATAGAGTGGCACTGCACAGGATCAGGATGGGCACTGTGCAGCACAGCAGGGGCACAGGATGTGGCAACACACACAGAGGCATGTGCTGTGCCCACAACATGCTGATGGCACTGCAATGACAAGGACATGGATGACAGTACAGAACACTGGGGATGGCAATGTACAGCACGGCCAACACAAGCACTGGCAAAACAGCGCCAGGTAGCCAAATGTTCCAGATGTGCCTAGGCCACATAGCGTGCACACATCCAGGGACACTTGATGTGGGAAACAGTGCAGCATGGCGCACAGTGCAAACACCATGGAATGTGCATTAGGGGTGAGACACACTGAACATGGCGCTGTGGGCAACAAGGGGTGTCAGCACAGATGCACCACAGAGATAACCATGGCAAGCAGGGTGTTGGCCTGTGTGGGTGGACAGGGAAGTCATGTGCTACAGGACATAAACAGGCAAGCCATGCAGGCCAAGGGGCAGTGGGCAGTGTAAGCAACAGAACAGCAGACATCAGCCACAGCACAGACCAACCACAGACACAGGGAATGTCCAGTATAAAATGCTTTAATACAACACAGAAGAAAAAAGGTAATACAAATATGGAACAATACCAAGAACAGCAACCAAAACCTCAAAACAGGGGAGATGAAAAGGGTTTAAAGAATGCAGGTGGGGCAGAGAACTTCAGGTGATGTAACAGGGGAGGGGAGTGATGTAGGGGTGCACAAAATAAAATCCAGGCAATGCCTGTCCAATGGTCACAAACAATGATTTAAAGTTCCTGGTCCCTGTCAGGGGGGTGGTTGATCTGGCTCAACCCTCTAAGCACCACTGTCTGCTCCCATATGGCATGCAGAATTGTCCCCAGCCACCTGAATATCACCCCATCTGTGATGAATTGCAGTTAACATCCCCAGTGAGCCTTGGACCTGGTCCCACCTTCTGCCTCTACACTGGTGCATACCAAGCGCACCACCCTCAGCAGGCTGGCCTGTGTGGTGAAACAAAGGACATAAACTAAGTGCCACAATACACACAGGCTTGCATCCCTCAGGAATGATGTGCAGGCTGGACATTGATGGGACACAGGCACAGACCCAACAATGCACCATACGCATGATTTATTGGCGAACAACTGCACAACAGTGCCACACAGTGACCCAACTGTGGGACAGAGTGATGTAATGGCAGCAGGTACATGCAACGGACATTGCCATGGCACATGATGCCATGCCCACACACACTGTATATGGGTAACAGCCATGTGCACCATGTCTGGAGGCCCAGTAGACCATATGTGTGCCATGCCAGACACCCACAGTTCCGATGGGACAGAGACAGTGCACTGGACACACATGGGCAGGGTGCCCAGCTGGACCACCACACGGTGACAGGACAATGGCCACAGTGTGCCAGCTGGCATAACTGGGGCATACACAGCTAGCAACCATGTGGCTGTGGTGGACACAGAAACCCCCTCACCCCCACACCCTCCACTACAAACAGCACAGTACAAGAACAGAAAAGCACACCTACCTTCCGCAGATTGAGATGGCACCCTGCGCAGCCCAGCATCTGCTGCCTGCAGTCTCCTAGACCTACCAAGATCATGGTCCCTGTCTACCACCTGCTGGTGCTCTTCCTGACCTGCAAGGGGAGCACAATGGAAGGGAGACATGAATGGCATGCTGTCACCACCTCCCAGCACCCCCCCAGCAACACTACACACAACCCCCCAACCCCGCAGCTCCCACAGGATACAGCAACACCACCCCCAAGTACAGGAACAGCATGCAGGCTATGGCAGAGCAGCAGACAGTGTACATACATGATCGTGGCACATCACCCCTGCGGGCACACTCCTGCAGCACCCTCAGCCACTCGGGGTCCCTCCTTTGTAAGTCCCTGTAATGATGCCTACACTGTTCCCAAGTGTGAGGCACCCCCTTCCTCCTCATGAGCCTGTCTGCCACATTGGTCCAGACCTGGGACCTAGCCTCCTGCAAGGCCTCAGCAATGAACAGATGCCCACCACAGGCTGCACCAGTGCCACAAGGCTGGCCAGCTCAGTGTCACTCCAATTAAATGCCCGTGGCTCTGCTACCCCTGCACGTGCCATTGTTTAGACAGTGTGCTAACAGACAGTGACAATTTCAGTATGTAGTACTGTGCACCATATGGCCTGCTCGTGGCCGATGAGCGATAGGCATTCATGCAACGGCCTGCGTAGCACACGGATGCACAATGCCAATGCATGCTACGTTGTCCATTGTGCATCAGCACACATGAATGATTCCGCAAGGCTGGGTGGGAGAATGGGGTCATGTCATTGCGCACTGTGCATGCACGACTGGAATGGTGGCCCTATTGGGAAGATAACAACATGCCACACATGAGCCAACGGAACTGTACATCAACATGTACATGTGTCGTGCAATGTGACAGCGCATGCACCTCCACACATGACATGCACGCCGCATAGTATCAGGCATTCAAGACAATGCGCTGAACCAGTATGAGCAATGTGTTGCCAGATAACGACTGGTTGTGCTGCCGTGCATGGTGGGTATGTGCCAGAGAACCAAGCATGTGCAGAGATGTGCAATGCAGAAGTAATGGGTACAATTACATGTGCAGAGTAAACTGAGATGGGCTGGGCACAAATGAGCCATTTTCAGCCAGGACATGCAAATTACCTCATTGCTCAATCCTAGTGCAAGTCCCAACATTAACATCTCATTATACACTGCACAGACCCTCATTTGCATGTCCTGAGATATAAATGGGCTGCTCTGTGCCACCACAAACCTCTTGTGACCAGCAGGTACTGCACCTTGGAGGTTTGTTTGCCACAGCTACACTGTTTATGGGTCTCTGGCCAGGAAAACCTCATGCCTATGGGCAGTGTAGTATTACTCTGAACTGTGCTATCAGCTGTCACACTTCCACCCCACAGGTACTAGTATGGCAGCGGAGGAGGAGGTGAGATGGAGGAGACGTCCAAACATCACAGATGATGAGCTGGGTGCCCTTGTTGATGCCTATGTCTGGATGGAGGACAACCTGTCAGAGAAGACAGGCACATGGTAGGAGAGGACACAGGGATGGGATGTGTTGGCACAGGCTGTGAATGCCCACAGAGTGTATGACCGCACCCTCCGGGAATGCATTAAGCACATGAATAGTGAGAAGACCAGGACCAGGGAGTGCCTGCCCATCATGCGGGCATCCTGCAAGCTACAAGGGGTGAGCCATGCACCGTGCAACCACTAACTGCACAGGAGGAGGTGCTCACATCCACACTGTCCCGGGCATTGGGGAGGGTATCCCTGGAGGTACCTTCCAGACAGGCGGAGGCCCTGCACAGCACTGTGAGTATGCACATGTTACATTGTCTGGCTGGCTGTGTTCCGTGAACTTCGGTGTGCAGGGCATGCCACATATGGATACACATGTTGTTGCCATGCTGCTATGCAGTGCATTCAGCATTGCATGCCCCCCCCCATGGCCATGCAGTGTACCCCATGCAGCCGGTGTGCTGCCGTGACTGGCTGTTACATTGGGGACATCTGCCTGCTGAGGTGGGCTGGCCAGTGGTGGTCACTGTCCACCTGTTTTGATGTGCTACATCCCTGAACGCCAGCAACATGACAGTGCAATGCACCATTGCGGACTGTCACTGTATCGATATGCCCGCACACAGGCAGAAGTGCCATTTGCCCAGGGGAGGGCCTAGGCACAGCCATAGTCTGGCAGTCATCCACATCACAGAACCATGCATGCATGGCCCTTTGGCATGTAATACACACATCACAGGTTGGTGTGTGTGACACAGTTCACAGTGTCAGTGCATGCCATGTGTGGCATTGTCCACACAAGTGTGCTTCAGGCCACACGGCCCCATGTACACCTATTAATGGACATCCATGGAAATGCCACCCTGATGATGTATACCTGTCTGCCTTACACCACCATCACACCTCAGGGGAGCTGCAGGGCATGGCATACAGACAGAGGGATCAGTGGAGGAGATGGAGGAGGAACCAAGACCATCAACATCAGCCAGGATTGAGGCCAGTGTGGGCAGGGATGGCCTATTCTAGGACCTGCTGAGATTCATGCGTTTGAACGCCATGCTTGACATTGAATTGCCTGATGACCTCACAGTGCTGGCATCGGCCACGGAGGATGATGATGATGATGCCACACAGTTTGAGGTGACACACACAGCGGTGCCACTGCCACAGTGCAGATGGCAACACAGATTGTGACAGACAGGGTGGGGCAACCTGTGCCCATGCATGGTCCCAGACAGGATGGCCCACTGACTACCGCACCTACGGTGGTTGTGGGTGGCCAGGTCTGGGGTGTGGCTGCGGGGACAGGGACCATCACCCTGGAGAAGCAGGGCATTGTGCGGCAGCAATGTGCTGCCCGTGCACATGACGTGACTGTACTGGGACCCACTGTGCCTGCCTTTGCACAGTCCCCACCCAAACAGTGGCCAGCCATGCAGTGTCCACAAGCCGTAGATATTGCACTGCAGGCCAGTACACCGCCCGTCCATCAGCACCCTCCATAGGACAGGTCCCCTGCTGACTGGCATGACGAGCACACCTGGCTCCTGCTGGCCTCAGTGGGACAACAGGATGTGCTCAGGTAGGCATGTTAGGGCCTGTGTGTGTAGGTGGGCATCATGGATGACCATGCCTCTGCAGGCCTCTCCCGGTTGGTTGTTGAGATAAGTCAACTCTGGGTGGACATTGTTGGTGTGATTCACCAACTGCAAAAGGTCATGACTGCTGGCTTCAAGAGGATAGGACAGGCCATTGAGGTGGGCTATGCCACCCTCACGCCCCACGGATGCAGGAGTGACTGCCGCACATGAAGTAGTGAAACCTGCACTCCCACCTAACAGCATAGTGTGGCCCCATTGCTACTAATGCCATCCCCCGCCTCAGATATCCCCAATGCCCCATGGTCCCATCTGAGCTTTGTCAATGAGAAACCCATGAGCACATGATCATGGTCTCAAGGGTCTACCCCGATAGTATGGTTTGGTCCCCTGCCAATGTGGTTGCCACTCCAGAAGGGGGCACACATCATGGGCATGGCTGCCCATGTGTCCGTGGTGGCCGTGGTAGGTCAGAGTGATCCCACCTGTGTGCAATTTTCATGGCACAGTCACCATTCAGGGGTTGCTTGCCCACACACCCGGATGTCTATTCCCAGGTCTGCATGTGGGGGACACGCGTGGGCCTGTGTCTTGTGTGTCCGTGCTGTCTGTGTGATATTCTGGGCTTCTGGTGGGACACTGCTGCTGTGTTGTCTGGCATGGGCATGATGAGTGCAGCCTTGTGTGTCCACTGTACATGTGTGCAGGCATTGTCCACTGATCCATGCCAAACACCTCAGTGCCCTGTGTGGGCCCAGACATGACTGTTCTGCTGTGGCCACACCTGCATGTGTGTGTACCTCCGCTACTGTGGACCTGTCAGCCATGCCACATCTGCCAACTTTCGCATGTTATCCCCCACACACGACATTGCCCAACCCCACATTATCCCACTCTGTTACCCACCTGCGGTCTCCAAAGTGCTCCTCCATGATTGTGTCCCTGTGCCGCCTCGCCCTGGTGACCAGCCACAGGTCCTTACAGTCATGGTGTTCCTGCCTTCCCCCGTCTATGGCCCCTCATCCTTGGAGCTACTGTCTGACTCAGCCTGGACATGGATTCTACAGTCTATGGCCATGTTGTATAGCATGCAACAGGCCAGGAATATGCCACAGGCCTTCTCTGGGCTGTACTGTAGGGCACCACCAGACCTGTCCAGGCATCTGAATCTCATTTTGGCATGCCAAACACACACTCGATGATTTTGCATGTTGTTGCGTATGACTCATTGTACCGATTCTCCAGCACGGGTGTGGGCTGGCATAAGGGGGTGAGCAGCCATGGCCAAAGGGAGTATTAACAGTCACCTGTGGAAGAGAGAAAGCATTAAGTGTATATCAATCATTCACAGGTTTAGTACAGCCCTATGTTACCGCATGTCTGCCATTGCTCTGTGTGGCCCCTCACCCTGACTCTCCCATCCCACAGCACACAGGCCATGCATGCATCATCACGTCAGTGTGTGCACTGCATATGTGTTGTATGCAGGGCACGTACCTGGCATGCCATGGCCTCCCACAGCCAGGCACCTGCTGTTCCCTTGCCCTGCCTCTGCTGGTGCACAGCTAATGTCCTGTCCTGTCAAGGTGTGGTTCTCTGTAGCACCGCAGCACCTGTTTTAGGCCCATGCCCTGTGCCACTGCATGTCTGTACACATGTGGCTGCTGTGTGTGTCCCCGGACATGCCCCCCCAGCCCAGCACACACCTGCCACATGTGATTCACAGTGCAGTGGGCACACATGGCCCATGGTGCTGCTTGCCTCTTTGGTATGGTGAGCCATGTCTGTTTCCCACACAGCGGTTATGCAAACTGTATTGTGTTCCACTGTGTGCTGTGTGGGCCCATTGTCATGCCTCACTCACCCACTAGGTAGCCGCTGGGTATCCTACCCCCAATCTTGAACAGGTGGTATAGGGACAACTGGTGCCAGATGTTGTCATCATGTGCACTTCCAGGGAGCATAACACACACATTGGTAATGTGGCCCATGGTATTGCACACCACCTGGCAGTTTACAGAGTGGTAGCCCTTTCTGTTGATGTAAGCCACTCCCTCTGGGCCAGGTGGTGAGCATATTGCCAAATGGGTATAGTCTATGGCTCCTAGCATGCCTGGCATGCTTGCCACCCTGTGGAAGAGCTGCATGGTTGCTGTGCCTGTGTGCTTGGGAATTTGATGTACTTCGAAGCATGTGGCAGCAGAGTGGTGAGGAACTGGTTAAGGAGACAGGATGTGGTGAACTGTGTGATGCCAGTGGCATCACCCACCAGCATCTGGAAGTTACCCATGGTGAGCAGGCACATTGCTGCTGTCACCTTTGTCTCCACCATCATGGCATGACTCCTGTCTGTTGGTGCCAGCAGGTCATGATGGAGAACATAGAAACATAGAATTTGATGGCAGATAAGGACCGCCTGGCCCACCCAGTCTGCCCATTTCCCTACCTACTGGATAAGCTGCAGATCCTAGTTAACCAGCAGCCTACTTCTTCCTACCCCAACCCCCCAGAACTGTCTTATGACTATTCCATGCATGCTTGAATTCCACCACTGATTTTGACTCCACAACCTCCTTCGGAAGGCCGTTCCATGCATCCACAACCCTCTCTGTAAAAAAATGCTTCCTTAAATTACCTCTGAGCCGCCCCGCCTCTATTTTCAAATTGTGCCTCTTGTTCTTGCACACCTCTTTTTGAAAGATGCTACCTCTTGGACTTTGTTGATTCCTTTGAGGTACTTGAACGTTTCTATCATGTCCCCTCCCTTCTTTCCCTCGAGGCTATACATATTAAGCTCCTTAAGTCTCTCTTCAATGTCTTCCGGTGCAGACCCTGCACCATTTTAGTTGCCCTCCTCTGGACAGCTTCCATCCTGTCTATGTCTTTGTGGAGATTGGGTCTCCAGAACTGCACAACACTCCAGATGGGGTCTCACCAGCCGCTCTGTACAGAGGGATAATAACTTCCTGTTTTCTACTGGTGATGCCTCCCTATGCATCCCAGTATCCCCCAGCCCTCCTTGCTGCCCTCTCAATTGCTTGCCCGTCTTAGGTCATCTGATATGACTACCCCAGGTCCCTTTCCATTTTTGTTGTTGTTAGTATCTCACCCCCATTGTGTACTCTTCCCGGGTTTTTGTTTCCCAGGTGCATTACCTTGCACTTCTTAGCATTGAATCTAAGCTGCCATACATTTGACCATTCCTCTAACCTTGCCAAGTCCCTTCTCATCCTTTCCACCCCACCCTGTGCATCAACTCTGTTGCAGATCTTAGTGTCATCTGCAAAGAGACATATCTTTTCTTCCAGTCCTTCTGCAATGTCGCTTATAAAGACATTGAAGAGGACCGTCCTAATACTGAACCCTCGGTACCCCACTAGTAACCCTCCTTTCTTCTGAGTGGACTCCATTTACTATTACCTCTGTGTCCTATTCTCCAGCCAATTCTTACCCAGGCTGTCATCTTGGGACCCACTCCCAGGCTGGCTAACTTGCATATTAATCTTTTGTGTGGACTGTGTCAAATGCCTTGCTAAAGTCTAGGTAGGCCATGTCCATAGCCCTCCCTGATCTACTACTTTGGTCACCCAGTCAAAGAAATCTATCAGATTCGTCTGGCATGACCTTCCGCTGTGAATCCATGCTGCCTAGGGTCCTGTGCCCTCTGGCCTCTAGATACTGACAATTCTTTCCTTTAGAAGTGATTCCATCATTTTCCCTATCACTGAGGTTAAACTAACAGGTCTATAGTTTCCTGCTTCTGCCTTGCTCCCACTTTTGTGAAGGGAATCACATCTGCCCTCCTCCAGTCCTCGGGTACCACCCCATCCTCCCATGATTTGTTAAAAGGGTAGTCAGTGGTGTCACTAGTTCTACCCTTAGTTCTTTTAGAATTCTGGGATGAACCCATCAGGCCCCATTGCTTTGTCCACCTTCAGTTTTAAGAGTTCTTCAGAACCCTTTGTTCTGTAAATGGGCCGGTATCAACTTCTGTATCCAGAGTGTTACTACTGTTTGTTTTATGTACCTCCCTCTTCCTTTGTAAATACTGAGCAAAATATTTGTTTAGTATCTCTGCCTTTTCACAGTCTCCTCTGCCCACCCTCCTCCCTTTATTAGCTTCCTCACTATCCTCCCTTGGTCTTCCTTCGCCCCTGATGTACCTATAAAAGGTTTTATCCCCCTTCTTAACTGAGTTGGCTATCTTCTCCTCGGTTTGGGCCTTTGCTGTTCTGACTGCCTTCCCAGCCTCCTTTTGCTTTAACTGATACAGTTCTCTGTCCTGCTCCTTCTGCGATTCCTTGTACTTCCTGAATGCTTTCTTTTTCTCTTGAACCTTCACTGCCACTTGCTTTGAGAACCATAGTGGTTTCTTACATTGTCTTGTTTTGTTTATTTGCTTCACACAAAGGCTTACCTCTGTGATGGCAGTTTTATTATTACCCATTGTTCTTCCACCCTCCTTCCTGCCCATTTGCTAGTGCCTCTTAGGCACTCACCCATTTTGGCAAAGTCAGCCTCCTAAAGTCCAGTACTTTGTCTTTGTATGGCTTGACTCTATTGCTGTGTTTATTGTGAACCATACTGTTCGATGGTCGCTAGTTCCCAGATGGCTACCCACTTCTACATCTGTAATCCTCTCACCATCTCCATTTGAGAGAATCAAGTCTAATATTGCTCCCTCTCAAGTGGGCTCCAGTACTAGTTGTCTAAGGCATGCCCCCTGTAGGGCATCTAGAATAACTGCACTCTTGGAAGTGGCAGCTGCAACTGCACTCCAGTTAACATCTGGCATATTCAGATCACCGAGCAGCTCACAGAACTGTCTCAGCAGTGCCCTGTTGAGTCTGTACTGGCCCACAATCTCCATGTCACTCGGGTGGTCAAATGTGAAATGGGTGCAGTACTTTCTCTGCTGGGCATACCACCTATGGGCTCTTCCTCATCCATGCTGTTGTTCCACTCATCTTCTCACTCCCCTCATAACTGCTTCCACCAGGAAAGCTGTCCCATCAATAGCTGCTATGCTGCTTGCTGCCTGTGGGTGGACTGCACTTAGGCATGCTTTTTATATGCCTATCTTTGCTAAGCACATCTGCAGGTTGCGCTGCTGAGGCGCATCTTATCTTTGCTGAATATGTGGCTGTGCAGCACATTCATGGGAACGCCCCTGCACATGCACTGCCTACATTATATTTGCACTCCATATTTGAACTGTACATCCCTGTCCTTTCAATACTGCACCATGGCACATCTTCTGGATTGCACAGGCGCATCTCGGGATGCTCAGCTCATCTGCTTTGACTATCTAGGCCTACATCTTTAAACAGAAACAGGGAAGGAATGCTAGTTATCATATATGTTTAGTAACATCAGTACCCAGTCACATAGCAGTAGATTATTTCAAAAGTGAGTTGTCTTATATTAGTGATAGACGAAATGTATTAATATTAATTTCATACACATTGAGTTTCACATTTTTTGTATAATGTAGTGTACTATGAACATGGTTTTCCTTTTCTTTAATAATTACTGTAATAGTTATTTGAATGTTTTATGTCATGTTAGTGTTGTATTTCCAGGGAAATCACCCGTGGCCAGGATTTCTAAATGTAATGTATTCTGCTGGTGATGTTACTTCTTAATAAAAAATAATTTATATAAAAATAAATAGTTTACTACAGATGTGCTGGTAATGTATTTGCACTTGTGTCATAGGTAAGCTGTCCTTCATGGATCATGCTGTTAAATGTGATGCATCGAATATTATTTATATAGGTGTTTGTTGTAAACTTGTACAGTAGCTTGAACAAACAGATGTTTTTAATTCCAGTACGCTCCCCCTACTGGTGCTGCTTTCTAATACATTAGTGTAGTTTCTGGATCAATGTTCTTCCTTGCCTAACCTATCAGTGGCACAGTCCTCATTGCTTGACTGATTACTGGTGTGGTCCACACAGCAAGTCACAGCCTGTGGTTCAAACATAGAAGTTGATGACAGAAAAGGACCACAAGGCCAATCCAGTCTGCCCATAAGCAAAGACTTTGGTAAGGGCTGTGCCCTGCCAGTAAAATGCTTTCTTACTGAGTCTGTATTTTTGCTGTTCCTCTGCCCTCACTGGTCTCTACAGTTACATTACATCACAAGTGATCTCAAGTGGTGTAAGCCTGATTCAGGTAATACTGTATCTTCCCTGAGTAGTGGAACTGTTAGTATCTCTCCTGTTTCCCTGTAATCTGTGGGAAGGCAAGTTTTCTGTCACTCACTCCTTATTCCCACCAGGTCTTCCTCCTGCTTCTTATGTCTGGCACAGTCCACCTCACCCTGTGCCTCAGCACCCAACCAGTAATCAATCTAAAAAATCAGCCCTGGGACCTGTGCATCTGAACATTTAAAGCATTTTAGCCAAAATAGAGATTCTAGCATATTGGTCCATGGAAAACAGGAGATGAGGAGAGGTTTGATACCTTTTATTGGACCAACAAGTGTCTTGTACAAAGATGGAATTATACACAAGCTTTCGGGGCCTCACGGGTCCCTTCTTCAGGTGAATAGCAAAACTAAGCAACATAAGCAGTATTTATATCTACTGTGGAGCAATTTATAAAGAAAATGGCAGGAAGTGTAAGAAGGTGATAAAAGGGGACTTGAGATAAAAGACTATATAAGTAGCAAAGTAAAAAAGATGTGTGAGAAGAAATGGTGGGGCAATAAAAGATAAAAGATTATACTTATATAGTCTTTTATCTAAGGTCCCCTTTTACCACTTTCTTACTACCCTTCCTGCCCTTTTTTTATAAATTGCTCGACAGTAGATATAAATACTGCTTATGTTGCTCAGTTGTGCTAGTCACCTGAAGAAGGGGCCTGTGACGCCCCGAAAGCTTGTGTATAATTCCATCTTTGTACAAGACACTTGTTGGTCCAATAAAAGGTATCAAACCTCCCAGAGTCTCCTGGTAGCCAAAACAGATAAATTTGAAGCTTGGGTCTTTGCAACCAAGTTTAACATTATTACATTGTTTGAGACCTGGCTCTCGAACAAAATCTCAGATGAAGGAAAAAAAATGTTGAACTACTCATCTTTAGGAGAGATAGGATTAAAAGAAAGGGGGGTTTGCTTTTTCTACATCTCTAACATCTAAGGGTTACTGAGTCCCCCACCTCCCAGAGATTAGGTCCCTGTGACCCTCTCACTTTATATCCTGTTTGGTCTGGAAGAGACCATAACAGAGAGTACTATTTACATCCTCCCCAGCCACACTAAAGAGGTCTCGACTGCCATCTCTGATTTTACACTATCATTGCCCAAAAACAGGAAATTGGTCCTACTTGGTGATTTCAAGATGAACTTGTCCACATGCCAAGCCAAGAAAGCCAAAAATCTGTCTGTGAACTCTGGATCACTGACCCCAGCAAGTTTAACTGCAAATGTAGTTACAAATCTACCTTAGACTTGATTGCAGTGTCCAATCCAACAAATCTATATAAATCTAGGGTAGGGTACTCCCAGACTCAGCTAGTGAGAACAGCTGGTATATTGTACCTGGTCCACTTGACTACCTTTGGCCCCTCCTCTATTCAATAAAGCCACATGACTCAAGGATCTAAACCTTGAGACCATTACCTCTACTTTATTTTCAAGTGATTGGTCTTTTCTTTAAAATATTGTGAACACTGATACTGCCTATGATGGCTCTTGTAAAAGTGTTACAAGTATCTATGATCACCTCTGCCCTATGAAGAGTCACAGACTTTTGGGAGGACAGCACATTCCAACTGCCAGCCTATGGATGGAGCCCACACACAGCAGGAATAACCAGTAAGGGAATTATAATTTCCCCTATCTGCACCCTTGCTAGGGACACTGGTATAGCTCAAACTGTTACTCAGAAGTATGGAATACTGGAGATATGAACATTCCTTATTCTTCCTCCTCAGTCTTTGTGCCAGTGTAGAATGGGACAGCAGCACTCAAGGGTCTTCTCAACTTGATTTGGGTGCTTGCAATTTTTATTGCGTTCTGCACAAATAGTGCCTGGTAGGAAGACACTGTTTTTTTGTTGCATTTTAAGAACCCTCCCATATCACAAATCCAAACAAATGGCTAATAAACCCCAAATATAAGAAAGAGAATATCTGTGAGCATACAAACATACAAAAGGCCATTAGAAGAAAGCCTGAATGTCTATAGAGTTTGCAGGATTTGAAGCTCATGGGCATAATCTACATGTTGCTCTGCCCCCCTTCCCTGTCAACCTAACCTTACCTTACCTTTGAATTTCCCTCATATAGTGGTGAGGAATGATCTTGTTCTGATAACTGAGAAATCAGAGTTACCCCAAACACTAGATCCAGAATCAAATGGTTTGATACCATTTATTGGGCCAACATAGATGTTACAAAAAGAAAACAATGTCTAAGCATTCGGACCAACCAATTCCTTCTTTGGAGACTTATGACAATTGTTCAGAGAGTCCCAATCTATTAACACCAAGATCATACATAAAAAAACAAAAAACAGAAAACATTCTTATTGTTTAATACTACTTAGTTCAATCTTTTCAATCTTTAGAATATTTTCAAGGTCAATCCATTAGATAAGCTTATTTAGATTAGATTTTCTAATGGATTGACCTTGAAAAGATTCTCAGAAATAGCAAGCTAATGGGAAGTTATTCTTTCCATTTAAATTTGAGATTTTATGAATTAAGTACTTTTAACCAATGAGAATCTTTTATGTTTTTTTTTATATGTATGATCTGAGTGTTAATAGATTGGGATTCTCTGAACAATTGTCAAAAGTCTCTGAGGAAGGACTTGGTTGGTCACAAAGCTTAGGCATTGTTTTCTTTTTGTAACATCTATATTAGTCCAATAAAAGGTATCAAACCATTTCATTCTGGATCTGTTCTTACAAGGACCAATACGGCAACTAACCTAAACACTAGAGATTTTTAATGCTTCACATTACAACTGGGAGTTTTAAAAGTGGGTGGGGTGCATTCAAGAATAATTGGAAACAAAAAGGAGTGAGTCTTCAGGGAGCTTCAAAGGATTTTCATAGAAAGGGGAAACAATGGTCCCACTATAAGAAAACAAAGTGCCCTGCCTCTCTGCAAAAATACAAAACTTTGCACAATATCTGCAAAGCAGCTGTTTGAAAAGGTTAAATTAATCATATAAACATTGCCTAATTTTTAATCAAAGGTCTCTAAAACACTGGGGAAAAGCATTAACAACCTCAGTGGCAGATCTAAGGGTACTTAATCTTGGACAATTGATGGTAAAGATAGGATATCCTTTGACCCTAAGGTTATTGCTTCTCAGTTCAATGATTTCTTTAGCAACCTCAGTTACAGCCATTTCACTCCAGGTTTCCTGCCTCCCTTTGAAACACATTAAAATCCTCATAGTCCACTTCCCCAAAATTTTATTTCAAATACCTTACCATAGGGCAGGTGGCTAAACACCTGAGCCATACTAACTCTAAACCTGTTTTTTGCCCTTATGGGATTGACTATCACCTAGTTAAACTGGCCAGCAAGGCACTGGTACATACCATCTCAAAAATATCTAACTTCAGTCTATACATAGCCAGCTACCCTAAATTGTGTATAATGGACACAATTTTTCCCATCCATAAATCAGGGCCTAAACATCTCACCTTCAATTACTGCCCGGTATCACTATTGTTCCTCTCTCAAAAGTCTTTGAAAGAATAGTCTTTGGTCAAATATCAGAATTTATCCTGCAAAATGGCTTGCTAACCATACCTAACACGATTTCTGAGCACAACACAACACTGTGACTGCCTTGGTGAGGTTCACAGACTATGTTTACAATAACTCCTACATGGATCCTGTTGTCACCCTAAATATCTCATTGACAATATTCCAAAAAGTCAATACGTGCTAGAAGGAATTATTCCAATCAAAATGTGTTCAAAAAACATGCAAGAGAGTTGGAAGACAGGTTTAAGGCTTGTTAATATGATCAAAGAACAGTCAAAAAACATCTACAGCAAGTACAATATATGGACAGACAAGAGTTGCTAACAGAAAAAGAAAAGGGTGAAACTTCAGATCAGAGAGTTCACATGTTTATAACACAATATAATCCCTTAACAACTAAATTGGGGAATGTGATTACCAAGAACTGGCATATACTATAAACAGAGACACCCTTGGAGTAGAATTCAGTAATCAACCAAGGATAGCTTATAGAAAGGGAAGGAATATATGTGATATGTTGGTGCACTCTGTGGTTAAAAGGGATACTAAGAGAGAGAACTGGCTATCCAAACTACCTGATGGAAATTTCAGATGTGGCCACTGTGTCTACTGCCTCGTCCATGTGGAGTGAGCTACATTGGACAGACTAAAAGAATGCTGAAACAAAGGATTGTGGAGAATCTGACAGCCATAAGAAGAGGCAATATTAAATATGCCATCTCTAAACATATACAGGAAACAAGTTACGGTACAGCTAAGGATGTACGGTTCTTTGGCATAGAAAAAGTGCGACCGAGAGTCAGTGACATACAGTCCCGCCTACACCAGCATGAGAGCTATTGGATTTTTTCACTGTCCATGTTGGTACCATTTGGAATTAACGAGGAACTGCCTATGGGACCATTTTCAGACACATAACATGTCTAAGTGATTACTGAAACAACATGCTCATTTGATGACTGTGTAAATAATATTTTTTTTTCTTTTTAGATTTGACTTAATAACATTTTTTACCAAGTATCTATATAGAACAGTATTCAGGTACTTTAAACTAATCCTTTTCATGTTTGACATTGATGGTATACATTTTAGTATTATAGCTCTTACTGTAGTAATGTATAATGTGAGTCCCTTCCCCTATCACTCATTTGCTTACATTCCTCATCAAGTGTCCCTCCCTCCCACTAGAATTTGAACTCCAGCCTCATTATACTAATTACTGCTAAGTAAACTAAGCCAATGTGAGATGTCTTGTCTCATAAAGTCTTTTTGAAATGACTCTATAAATCCATTTACTTATACAATACTGACATAATAACTACTATTAAAATGTGTTTTTTAACACATTTTTTGAGGCAGAGGTTAACCCTGTTTCTGTGTAGGAAAAAAATCCTTTGTCCATCCTGTTTAATAAGTAAAGAATTTCTAATAGATGAGAGAGTATACATTTTTTGGATAAGATAGGGCATAGGTATCTAATGGAGTTTGCCCTTTAAGGGGCAAACCAAGTTGTCCTGGTGGACCCTGTAATTCCCTGTGGATGGTTGTGCTCAGAAAGGGGGGGAGGAGAGGGAGTGCCAGGAAACAGGACAGGGGGAAGGGACAGGAAGTGGGGAGCTCAAAAAGAAAAGACAGGAGTGGGGGAAAATGAAAAGGGGATGGGTTCTGTGCAGGCTACATAATCCTCTGCATTGCAGCAGCTCAGCCTCTTTTGTTGATGAAAGAAGAAACTGTTAGTAACTTAAGAATTTTGGTGTAACACATGTGATAGTATTAATATAATATTGAACTAAAGTAATGCAATAATTTGCTATCCAGGTATTAGAGCATTACCAACACTTTCTCTGACCTTGCATTTTTATCTGTCTCTTCTTTCCATACTAATGATCATGTGCATGCATACTCACATTCATGGTTTTCCAGCACTATCAGGCACTTTTACTTATGTGTGCATGCCCAAGTTCACTAATTTAAACTAGACACTGTAGCTTTTCTGTTGGTCTGATGTAGGGGTAACCAAAAACATCACTACAAAAAAAAACAAAAACAGTTGTGTCTGAGTGATTAAGGCGATGGACTCGAAGTCCATTGGGAGTTTTCTAACGTGTTTCAATATAAGAAAATAGAAGGACAAGAGGACACAGCATGAGATTAGAGGGAGGCCGATTAAAGGGTAATGTGAGGAAGTTCTTTTTCACAGAAAGGGTGGTGGATGCATGGAATGGCCTACCTCAGGAAGTGGTGGATATGAATACAGTGCAGGGCTTCAAACAGGCATGGGATAGGCATAAGGGAGCAATACGGATGAGTATGAATAGATAGGCCATTGACAGAGCAAAGGCCGATGGCACATTTATAAGGTAGAAAAAGAAATGGGCAGACTGGATGAACCTTGCTGTCCTTATCTGTCATCAACTTCTATGTCTCTATGTTTCACTACATCTTATGGCAACTGCTAGTTGGGCCATTTGTTCACAGCTAAAGTCGGCATTCCTTAGGCTAAAGAAATTGAAATTGTTAAACACTGGACTACATATTTCTTTATTGTTTTTTCTGTGAGCCAGCTATTGTAATCTGTAAGGCACTGGAGCTGCTATACAAGATAAGTGCACTAAACTAACTCTTTCAAATGTTTTACTATGTGGCTCTTGGTGTGGCATAAGATGTTTGAACTCCCTGCTACTTGTGACAGCTTTACCATACTACAGAAAGCAATAAAAGCTACACGCAATCAATAGTTTGCAAGGCTGTTCCTTTCTTTTGATGAGACTGTTTGTCCTTGGAAAAAGTGCCAGACTGTCTGATATTTTGTGTCTGTAGGAAACTGCTTTCTAACACATGGAGAAATTAGAACTGGCTGTGTGAGCTGAAATTATCAAGTGTCCAGATGGGGAGGATCTCTAATTTACTTATTCGCTTCCTTGTGAATGTGTAGCCAACCCTTAATTAAAAAGTCTGCTATAGTATCAAGCTCCATTTTGTGGCATAAAAACTTTTTAAGTGAAGCTACAGAAGTAATAAAACATAAACAATCTCTCTAATAGTTTTGCCAGTCTATCTACATTATTCCAACTATATTCCAAACGAATTTCGTATACAATTAAAAAAAATCGAAGTTACTAAAATAAGGCGAATTTCACACTTAAGATGTAAGATTCAAAATTATACCAGAAAGGCTATATTCATATTTATAAGGATAAGGCAAATTTCTAATTATTGATGCTAAATTTTAATTGATAGTAGCTGGCCCATATGGATATATAGAAATCAAGCTTGTGTTCTGCCTTACACCTAATCTTTCTCTGAGCACAAATTATACTGCACTGTTTCTTGCAATTTATATTTTATTTAATTATAATACCATATTGATACATCAGAGAATGGGTGATTTTAGAAATAAGATTTTGATGGAACTGTTTATGGAGAGAAACTTACAATGTCGGAATATGCAAACATATGGAACCATGTATGAAGTGTCAGTGGCTCAGTAGGTAGATCACTCACCTCTGAAGCTGGGAGATCAGAGGGTTGTGGGTTCAATTCCCACATCTGGCACTTGGGTTAATATCCCAGTACTGACACTGTAGTGCAGCATGAGAGGGGTGCTGCACTTCTGAGGTGCCGTCTTTCGGATGAGACATTAAACTGAGGTCCCATCTGCCTGGATTGATGGTAGTTCAGGTGGATGTTAAAGATCCCATGGCACTTATCGAAAAGAGTAGGGGAATTTCCCTGGTGTCCTGGCCAAATTTCCCTCATTCACTCAAAATACCACCAACAGCTTAATCTGGTTCAAGATCAGTTGGCATTCATCTGTATCCCCCTCCCCCGGGCCGTGCCTGAAAATAGGCAGAATTTGTCTAGTGCACTTACCCGGTCAACAAAAACTAAATAAAAATAAATGATTATGTTTTATTAGACAAATAAGAGCAAGAAAAATGAAATTAATCAATAAAGATTAAGAAAATGGAAGAAGGTGTATATCCAATTTTGGTGCTGGTGTTCAATCCAGGTGGAGTGGAGTAGGAGGTACCTGAATTTCTGCAATGTTTACAATGCATTAGACTCAGGGAATTATGTTTCTTTGGTGTTCGTGGACCTCACCAAAGCAATAAATTCTTGCTGGCCATGAACTGCTGATCTGAGTCCTTGAATCTTTCAGTTTCTCCCCTGATGTTACAAATTGGTCCAAAAACTGTATGACTGACCAGGTGCAAAGCATAGTAATTGTCAGCACCTACTCAGACTTTCATCAAATCTGTTTGGGGGTCATACAGAGATCTATCCTTGCTGTTCTACATTATTCACTTTTCTTAAACTCACTGCCAATTGCTTGCCTTTCCAATTGAGCAATTCTGAATGTTGATGGTGTCATCGAGGAGGGTCAGCCTGGGTGTTGTATACAGGCCACCTACACAATGAGATGAGCTAGATGAGGAGCTAGTGATGAACCTAAAAACCCACTTCAGAAAGGGTAGGGGCAGAAGCATGGTGTTGGGGGATCTAAACATGCCAGGGGCTGACTGGGGTACCTTGGCGTCGGCGGCAGCTGAGGATCAATGTCTGATAGACCCCTTCCAGGATATATTCTTATCTCAAATGGTGGTTGAGCCAACTAGAGAGGGATGCATTTTGGTCTTGTTTCTGATGGATGGTGACCTGGTAAAGAACGTGGTTCCTGAGGACCCATTAGCATGGAGTGAACATGGCACAGTGTGGTTTTCCTTGGACCTGGGCTGGGATGGAAACTGCACAAAAATGACAGTGGTGGACTTCAGGGGGGCAGATTTTAAGGGGATGGTGGCAGTCCTAAAGGGACATTTAGGTGTGATTAGCCCAGACATGGACATGGAGCACAGGTGGCAGATAAGTAAGAGGAGTCTTCTTGAGGCCACAAAATCCTACACAAAGGTCCACCCCAAGTATGCAAGGGATAGGAAACCCAGTTAGTGGATCAGGGAAATGCAGGTGGTGGTGAGGGAAAAAAAGTTGGCCTTCCGAAGGTACAGGTACTCACGAGGGGACAAAGACAGGGACAAGTACCACAGGATCTCTAAAATAGTGAGTATGGTGGTGAGATCAGCCAAGGCAGATAAGGAGCTGATGTTGGTGCAGGGGATCGGGGGGAAGAGTTTTTACAGGTACATCAGGGAAAGAAGGAAAGGTGGGAGACAGATCAACAGGTTAAAGAAAGAGGGTGGGTGTGCAGTGGAGGCTGTGGAGCAAGCAGAGGTACTGAATGAGTACTTCTGCTCAGTCTTTGGTAGGGAAGAAGATGGACCTATTCCTCAGAGGAGTGGCAAATTGGGGGCTGGGGTGGGGGAGGCACTAACAAATTTTGAGATCCTGGTGGGGAGGGTGAGGGAGGCTTTAAGGTCTCTGAGAACCGACAAGGATCCGGGGCCAGATGGGGTCAACCTCATGGTGTTGAATTAACTTGCATCTGTCCTGGCTGTACCACTGATAGACTTATTCCATGTATCCCTTCAATCAGGATGGGTTCCCTGGGACTGGAGGATGGCACACATCGTGCCACTCCACAAGAGTGGATCACGAGACGAGATGAGACGGGAAACTACAGATGGGTTAGCCTTATGTCAGTGGTGGGGAAACTGTTGGAGACCATCTTGAAGGAGAGGATGGTGGAGTTCCTAGAGGCACATGGCCTCCAAGATGAATGCCAATATGGATTTGTCTAGGGGAGATCGTATCAAACCAACCCAGCTGAATTCTATGACTTGGTGACAATGTCACTGGACCAGGGAAGGCCAGTGGATATTTTATACCTGAACTTCAACAAGGCTTGTGACTCAGTCCCACATGGAAGACTGTAAGGATAGCTGAGGAGCTTGGGGGTGGGGGAAAGTTGCTGGGGTGGATTGGAAATTGGTTATCTGATTGGTTTCAGAGAGTGGTGGTTGGTGGTGAGGTCTCTTCTACCAGAAGGGTCACCAGTGGGGTCCCTCAAGGGTCAGTGTTGGGCCCGCTCCCATTTAATACATTCATCTCAAACAATGGGGTGGGATTTAGGAGCAAGCTGAGTGTATTTGCTGATGACTCCAAACTGGGAGTGGTGTTAGATGGGGAGAAGGACAATACAGGAGGACTTACAATACTTGAGAGGTGGTCACACACTTAGCAGCTGAGGTTTAATGCCAAGGACTGCAGTGTACTCTACTTGCATGTTAGGAATCCCGGCCACAACTACTTTTTCGGTAGGGTAAAGCTGATGGTCTCCAAGGGAACAAAAGATCTTGGGGTGGTAATAGATACCAAGATGAATAATTTGGAGAAGTGCAGGATGGCAGCAGCAAAGGCAAACAGAATAATTGGGTGCATCACTAGAGGGATAACATCGAGGAGGAGGGAGGTCCTACTTCTCCTGTACAACTACTTGGTTAGGCTGCACCTGGAGTACTGTGTGCAGCTTTGGTGCACGTACTTGAGGAAGGATGTGACTCTTCTGGAGAAGGTCCAGAGGAGAGCATCAAGGATGATTCACAGTCTGGGGGACAGGTCCTATGATGAGAGGCTTAGGGAGTTGAACATGTACTCCCTTGAGGAGAGGAGGGATGAGGAGATTTGATAGAGATCTTTAAGTATTTGAGGGGGAGAAACTGGGTTAGCACTGATGGTCCATTCCAATAAGGGAGAAAGGGTCCACGAGGGGTCATAAACCGAGACTGATGGGGGGAGGTTTAGGGGAGAAGTAAGATGACATTACTTCATGGAGAGGATGGTGACACCATGGAATACGCTACTAATGGAGCTGCTGACAGTTGAAACAGTGGGGGGATTCAAGAGGGGTTGGGACAAATACAGGGGTATTGTACAGATGGGGAGCGCAGGGAACATGATGGGAGTTCAGGGGGTGGGAACATTGAATGAGGGGTGCAGCCACAGTGTTGTAACTGTGAGCTGCATCTCAAGCAGACTAGATAGACTGTTTGGTCTAATCTGCTGGCAACTTAGTATGTTAGTATGTTTTTTAGCATGGATAGGGACTTTGCAAACTTAAACAAAAACCATCAAGCATGATTTTGACCTTCTCAAGGCTTAGTTCTTAAACAATAGGATGACTCTTAGTAACCAAAAAAAAATCCTAAAGCATTTTTTTTTTCTGGGATACATGAAAGATCTGCTTGTTCTTCTTTCCTAATTCAAGATTCAGATGGCACTGTGGTGGAGCACATCTCAGAGTTCAAATACGAACATATGAACAAGCCAGCAGAAGAAGGCCATTTGGTCTATCGAGTCTGCTCGTTTTGCAGGGTCCAATACTTAAGCCTTTTCTTGAACAGCACACTTTCCTTTGACACCCATGTCAACTACTTGGTTAAGTTCGTACATCAAAGTCTTGGTTCTCTATACAATATCAAAATGTTCCCACTACCAGAAACCAAGAGACTACTTGTCATTAGTCTGTTGTTCCCCACTATTCATTACTATTTGCTTGTGTATGCTGCTGCTCCTACCACACCCTCTGTAAGGTGCACACTCTTTATAACAATTTGTTTATTTATTTATTTATTGATTTAGTTATTCAATTTTCAGAATTACAACCTTTAAGCCAGAGGCTCATTTTAGAAGGCTTCACATCACAGAATGAAGGAAAACAAGGACAATAACATGGTACAGCAGTCAGAGTGAAAGGTACAGAGTCCATAAAATAAGTCAAAAAATACATAGTAATTCCTGCAAGGTTACAATAGTTTCAAGGCTAAGATTGCATAGTACATGTTACATAGATATCAACAGTTACATGGAATTTGAACTATTATGCACTTTATAAGAGCTTCCAAAAGGAGTGACCTTGTCAAAAACCTCTGAGATACAAATTCAAGAGTAGGCAGGAAAGAGAGTATGAAGAAACCAGATGGAGAGTAAAAACAATCAGGAGCCTGAGACAGGCATTGTACTGGGTGTACTTAGTCCTAATTTAACTAGTGTAGGTGTAGAAATAAAGAGTGGAGACTAAGGGTAGGAGACAGAGTATATGAGGGGAGTTAACTAAAAGTAAGAGAACAGAGAAGAATAGGGGGGTGAACTAGAGGTGGTAAAGGTGGATAAAGGAGGCAGGTGTTAAAATGCAGGGGAGGGGGACGAGAGAGGATGGGGTATAGGGGAGGTGGAGAATAGGAGGGGTTAAAGGACAGAGGGTGAGGTAATACAAAACTGATGTGGTGTGATGAGTTGAGGGGGGGCTGAAGGACACAGAAGCTAGGATGTGGCCTGGGATGGAAAAGGTTGGGGGGGGGGAGGTAAGAGTAGGAGTAATAGAAGAAAGCTGTGAAGAAGGTGGTTGTAGCTGGTTAGAAACGAGAGAGACATAAGTCGTTAGGTGGGGCAATCACAGCTGTTGAATTTCAAGGAAGCAGCTGAAGTTTGGCTTTGAAGGGGGCCTAACTTGGAGTCAGCTACAATAGGAGGTCAGATGGAAGACTGTTTTGCCAGATGGGTGCTCTATACATACAAGTTTGTTGGGCTTGGGCAGTGCAGCAGAAGGGACCAGGAAGGTGGGATTGGAAGTGCTTCTGGTGCGGTGGTGATTATTGGTCCTATGGAGCAGCTGCAGAAGCAAGGAGAGGGGGCTAGCCCAAGACTCACCTTTTTTGTGAACAGGCAAGTTTGGTGGAAGATTCTGTCCTGGAGGTTTAACCAATTCACCACGGTGTGCAGGTCACAGGTGTGGGTGTAATGGAGGGCACCAGTGGCAAGGTGGCAAGCTCCTAAGTGAAGTGTTGGTGGCAGAGTCACAGACAATGAGCCCAAAGTCAATAATAGAGGGCATGGAACTAATGACTACTAAGCGGAGATCATCTTTGGTCATGCTATGTCTGTGCTGATATAAAAGCTCTAGCCTGGTGCAAACAGTACTGGATATTGTATTTATGTGTTACTGAAAGGATAGGTGACTATTGAGGGTAATGCCTAGATACTTAAAGTTGGAGAATTGTTGAAAGGGTGTGCTGAGGTTGTTTAGGTGTGTAGCTGGGTATTTTTGTATTTGTTACGGGGGCTAGCAAAGAGCATCACTGGTTTTCTTGCTGTTCAGAATTAATTTTTGTTTAGACAACCAGGCTTCAACAGCAGAAAAATTCTGTTGCAGACTGCTGGCGAGGGATAGAGCATTTAGCTGGCTGGTGATGAGCACATCATCTACATAAAGGAACAGATAGGTAGGGCATACTTGTGGCAGGGAGTTAAGGAAACGGCTAACTACGATAGGGCCCAGGATTGAGCCTTGGGGAACTCCTGAGCATACAGAGTGACAGAGAGACAGCGTATTATATTTTTACCCTTTGGATTCTGCCTTCAAGGTAGCTATTAAACCAACTTGTGTCTTCTAGAGAGAGTCTAAGGGAGGGTAGATATTTGAGTAATAGAGCGTGATTAATGGTATAGAACGCCTTTGTGAGGTCAGTGTAAATAGACCCCACAAGGTGTCCACGATCTAGTGCCTTATGGATGAAGTCAATGTATTCTAAAAGGGCAGTGATGATGCTGTGCCCCTTTATAAAACCATGCTTTTGGGTACATTGGATATTATGGGCATCTACATACTCAGTCAACTGATCAGTAACTATGCATTCTAGTGCTTTGGATAGTGGGGCAGGATGGAAATGGGACAGTAATTAGAGTGTGAGGGCCTGTTACCACTCTTATGAACAGGCATCACCACTGCCACTTTCCATACTGGTGGAATTGACTTAGACAGAGGGATATGCTGAGAATCTTAGTGAGAGGTGACAGGACTGTGTCTAGGGTGAGGTGGAGCAATTTAAGATCAAGGGTGTTGCTACTAAATCTAAAGTTGGTAAGTGCCTGCAGAAGATATTTTTTTGCAGTTCCAGTAGTAACTGCCTTGAAGTAGAAGGGGGGAGTATTGGAGAGCAGAGTCGTGTTCTGATCACTCTCTTGGTGGGGATGGTTGGTGAAAAAGTTGGGAGGGAGTATTCCACTCAGGTCAGTGAATGCAGCATTGAATATATCCAGTTTCTTTAGGATCCTGTGTGGTAGTTCCATTAAAATTAAACATTGATGGAGGGGATTTGCTGGGTTTGCCTGTGAGGTTCTTAATGTTCTCCCAAAATTGTTTGCTATTGCCCCAGAAGTTGGAGAACTGGTCTTGGAAGTTAATGATTTTAGCATTATGTACTGCATGGGTGCAGGCATTCCTGGCTTCCTTGTAGCGTTGCCAGTCCCTAGCTCTTTTAGTAGCATGTGTTACATGCCAGAGGTGGTCATGAGTGGCCATGTTGTCATTTTCTGACTGTCCTGTCCTGACATACACATTACTATCAACTGTACAAAATGTTTGCATGTTTATCCTTGGAGGAACTCTTATCCATGGGTCAGTGGTGTTCTTACTCAAGGTGACTCTAGAAAAGTTGCTTCTTATGAACTTTTTTCAGCCCTCTTCAAACATGTTGCTGTCACATTCCCAGTCCAAATTCACATTCAGTCTCCCATTTAGGAAGCCAGCAGCAGGGCAAAAAGCTTTGTCCTATTGGGCTATGGTCCCTACAACCACTTAGCATCCCCAGTCACTTAGGGAGTTCACATTCCTTCCTTTAGCTCTGGGCTCTGTCAACTTCTGATTGATAATATGAACTGTGACTGTTACTAATTTGCCCCTCATTATATTGTTACTGGTAATATGATGAGTGTTTTTATGCAATGTATGCATTGTCTTTTCCACTGTATTGTTTCCACTGTATTTATTCTGTACAACTGGTAGCTTGTAAAAATGAAATATTTTAGCTTATCTTGCTTTCCAGTAGAAGAAATAACAAGTATTTGTCAATGCCGAATGTTGTCTCACTGGCATTGGTATTGGTAGTGCCGGAGTTAGGGACACATAATAGGAATGGCCGTAAAGTACTGAAGTAACGTCGACCCCACCCCACCCTGTAGAGATCGACAGGCATTGGGGTGTGCCTTTGGGTCATCAGCCATAATGCTCATGGCATTGTACCTCACCCTACCCTGTAGACACTGACAAGTGTTGTGGTGTGCTTTGGGGTCTTTGGGCATTATAATTACCCCATTCCATAAGGAAATATGCTGAGGTGGGTGCAGTATAGGAGAATGAGGTGAACTTTGTGGCCGAACAGTGCAAGGCACACCACGATGCCTGTCACTGGCTGCAGGGTGGGGGTGGGGGTGGAATGGCATGAGCATTACAGCAGATGATCTCAGGTCACAACCCTGATGCCTGTTAGTCTCTACAGTGTGGGGAGCTACAGTTGGAAACCCTAACACCGTAGGCGTGTGTTGGTATTTTCACTCCAAATTCTCAACATGGGCTTTTTGTGAGCCCACCTCATGAAAAGCAGCACTATCAGTTTGTTAGCTGAAAGGTGGTTTTGCACAGTGTCTATGCCATTTGGTGACACAGGGACGAAAACACATTTTGGGCAGAATGTGAAAAATGACAACTGTATTGTTCATGAGGAGATGTAAAAAAATGTCAATGTTGAAAATCTGGAGTGAAAATATGAAAAATTGGTGAAGGTATGAGCATGCATAGAAACTGTGCAACACACGTCAGTAACCCAATTATTTTGGGGATTTTTTTAACCACATCTTTAACATAGGCATTTTGGGACCTCCCCTCACGAACAGTGGCAGTGTGATTCTGTTAATGTGTCTGAAACATTGATTTCGCACAGTGACCACCCCATTGTGCACCACAGGTGCGAAAACACATTTAGGGCAGGATGTGAAAAATGACAGCTGTACTGTTCATAAGGAAGTGTTAAAAAATGCCAGTGTTGAAAATGTGGCAGGAAAATAGTGCAAATTAGCGAAGTTACATGTGTGCGTGGAAACTGCTCAATGCACGCTTGTAACACAGTCATTTTATGGAATTTTGTCACTGAATTTTCAACATAGGCATTTTAGGACTTCTGCTTATGAACAGTATCACCATCATTTCCTGAAATTGTCCTGAAAACTGATTTTGCGCAGCGACTGCGCTATTCTGGGCCGGATGTGCGAAAATACATTTTGGCCAGGATATGTAAAATGACAGCTGCACTGTTCATAAGGAGGTGTGGAAAAATACAAATTTTGAAAATCTGGAGTGAAAATATTACAAATTCACGAAGTTACGAGTGTGCATGGAAACTGCGCAACACACGCTCATAAAACAGTAATTCTGGGAATTTTTTTCCACCAAATTTGCAAGATAGGCTTTTTGAGAGCCCACCTCATGAACACTGGCATTGTCATTTCATTAACCTGTCCTGAAAGGTGATTCCATGCAGTGACTGCAAAATCATCTTTTGGGGGCGGTTAACATCATGACAGTGCCAGAATTCATGAGGAGGGGTCCCAAAAACCCCATGTTGAAAATTTGGTGCCAAAATTCCAAAAAATGCATGAGATATGCATCAAAGTTGAAAAAAAAACCCCTATTTATTCCATTATACAGCTTACCAGGTGTGGGGAGGCAAGGTGCACAGTGAGTGGATGCGGGTTGTGGGAGGGGGGCAGGGAGATGGTGAGGGACCATTTTCTTTTTTCACAGGGTTTAAAAAGACAAAAAACCTAGTGGGACAGTTTTTATTTTTCAAGGTGATTTGGCATGCTGAGGTGGGCTCCCAGTGTGCCACCTAAGTGTTCTTTTGGGTGGGATGCTGTAGCTAACAGGGGATTGGGCATCCCCATTGGCAAACAACAAAAGCAGAGGGGCAAGAGTCTAGGGGGATTGGGCACCCCCCTCGGCACATAACAAATGGGGGGTGCATTATGCTGATGAAATTGGGCTCCCGTCCAGCACATACACTGGGCAGGGAATGCCGACAGGAGTTAGGCACCCCAAAGTTGTCAGTATGGCAGGCAGTGTGCCACCATGTTAATCTTTTTTCACCACCAGGGAAAGCACGTCGGGAGGTACGCTGCGTATGACGAGCTTTGCTCAAGTGGCAGTGGAACTTTCATTTGATGTGATCGTCACATTAAGTATGCATGGTGTGGCTCCAGCATGCAGGTTGATTGGGGAATGAGAGGCGCACCTACTGATGCATCCCCTGCATTCTCCCAACAGTGACCGCGCCTCCAAATCTGCTACTACTGCAATATGTTGACTGCACATGCTCGAGCCAACATAAAAATGTAATGAAATGTTTCCTAAAAGTTTCCATCTTATCTCATTACACAAAGGGCACATCAATAAAACATGTACAATATTTTTTACTTGACCATTTTGGCAATCAATTACAAATGATATCCTTTTCAAGTATTGTGGAACCCCAGGATATACCAGTGTCAGAAACACAGTGAAACAGCCATTTTGAGCTCTAAAACACTCACCACAATAAAGGTATGTAAAATGCCAGATAATGTGCCAAAGGGATTCTTAATCTGTTTCATAAAGCATAACACAGGTTAAAACAGTGCATACAATTGCAGCAGCAATAGTTGAGGTTAGCCTGCCAATGTTTCATGTGTGCATGCATTTTATCAAGTCTTGAGAAATAATGGTGGTACCTGGTCTATAGGATCAGATAAGGTTGAAGTGGTGTCCAGTTATGTGTATCTAGGATTAGTGATCCAGCAAAACTGTAAATGGTCTGCTCATGTGGAACTGGCAAAAGAAAGGATGAGGAAAACTTTGGCTGGGCTGTACAAGTTTAATTGCAAAAATGGGGACATGTCGATAAGGCCCTTATTAAGAGTGATGAAAACTAAGATGAAAGCCCATTTACTTTATGGCTGTGAAATATGGGAGTCCAACATTTATTTATTTATTTATTTATTTACGAGATTTACCAGGAAAGCATACTGAGCCAAAAGCTCGATTCCAGATGCGACCTGGGGCCGAGACCCAACAACAATACATGGAATATATACAATAGCAGAGCAGTTAGGGAAGCCAAGACTTGTAGATAAACATTTGATTTAGAGGACAATCAAGGGTTCAATAACATTTTACAGAGTGTCAAGGTCAATTAACATTGTTAATAAGCTGATGATTCTGTTATATAAATCATTAAAATACACTCTTAGGCTGGGGCATTCTTGTCCTTCATCCTATATCTGATCTGAATTGGGTATAGCTAATATTAACACTGCCATTGAATCAAGGAAAGTTAATTATTGGATTAGGATTATAAATTTTACTGAAAAAACACTTGCAAAAAAATGTTTGTTAGAAAAAGAGTATTGGCAAGATATGGGATATAAATCTGGTTTCTAGTTGAACACTGTCTTCCTTATTTTAAGGAAGTAAAACTTAGGCCACTTAAAAAAAAATCAGTGGAACAGGGTGTACAAATAAGTTCCAAATATAAAAAATACATATGTAAAAAAATCAGTAATGTTTGGAATACAAGTTATTTAAAGGAAATTAAGGATTCCCGGTACTCAAAATGGTTTGCGGCTAACAATTACAAACATGGTTATAAAAAGTATCTGGACATCCTAGTCAACCCTCATGTACACACCAGTTTCATAGTATATACGTTTGAGCAGTTTCCCAGTAAAGTCTTGGATTATAGGTATAAAAAAACAAGCATTATTTTGGGAGAATGTGACTATGGCAGCAGGGATTGGGAAGATCTCGATCATGTTTTATGGGTTTGTAGGTGGTATGACAGGCAATGATTGTTTTGGCTGGGCCCCTATTTAAATAATTTATATTGTGTTGCTAAATTAAAATGTATTGGCATTTTGCTACATACAGAAGATGATTGGACAGTAAACAGGTTGGCTAACTTTCTTTCTACCATTAAAAAAGTTAGGGGTCAAATTAAAATTGTATAACCGTAGAAGAGCAACTACATTGAATTTGAAAATGTGCACTTTATGATAGTTCTTATGCACAGTCACTCTGGATATGTATCATATTGGCCGAAGTTTGCACATGGAAGTGTATATAAATGATTTTGTATTAAGTTATGTTGTTTAAAGGGGAAATTTATTTATTTCTCTTTCATAATATTTATATATGTGTTGTAATTGATAATATGATTGTGAAGGTTTGTAACCTTACAATAACATTTTTGATGATGATGGTTAGTCTTGAGAAAGCACACATACACATGAAACATTGGTGCTTTAGTCTTTTCTGCTGCTGCTGTAAGTGTATGTACCATTTTAATCTGTGTTATACTTTATGCAACATATTAAAATTCCTTTGGCACTTTATCTGGTATTACATGTGGCTTTATTGTGGAGGGCATTTTAGTGCTTGGGGGTTTGGCTCTGTTTCTATTATTTTAATAATCAGATTTATAAGTTACTGTACTGGTTTTAAGAAGTCATTTTTAAATTACAATGCTTAAAATGTTTCATAGTATAATTAAGAACCTATAATCTTAATTTAATGGTAGGGTTAAGTATGGTTTTAATGAATGAAATAATTATTTTGTAATATACATTTCTGTGTTTTTACAACGTCAGTCCATGAAAGGCATTCCTTTGGCTTAAATCAATCAGTTTCAGTTTTAAAAATCTGATATTGTGTATTTTCAGAAATTCCATTTATATAATGCATGACAATAAATATATCACATTTTAAGTCTGTAAAACCTTCTCAAGCTGTTTTAACCATTTTAATTGGCAACCCCAATTACTACAGAGTGTAGCTCATTTTTCCTACTAAAGGCAAATAAAGGAGTCTAGTATATGTCATCCTAATACATTTTATCTAAAAACTTATGTTTCAGAATTCTGCAAGGGTTTACTATTTCACAACCCCCAACTCTATTCTACTTGTGACAGCTGGAGTGGGTATTGGCACTTTCAGTAATGATTTGTAGTCTGAGTAGCAATCATTTCATCACTTAAATTCTGTCATTCCCCATATTGTAATGGCATAAAATATCTGTGAGTTCAATTTGTCCATAGTAGCTTTTTTGCCATATTTTATCTCCTTTCTGCCCTGGCAACCCCCTTCATGCCGCTCCCTAGCCCTATCATCCAACGTCTCTGGGACTTACCTTCCCACTGCTTTCCTCTGCTGTGTAACTATGGGGGTGCCTGTACACCAGTGTAGGACCTGCAGGGGGTCAGTCATCATCACCATCATCATTATCATCATCATCATCATCATCCTATAGCTGGGGGATGGATTTCAGCGGTTTTCTGCCTAGAGTCCACATACATGTAATGGGCACATGTGTGAGCTCTGCCTCCATGGAGACACCCCTGGCATCCTATACATGTGTTCCTTTCAAATTCTGGTGATGTTGCATGCACTGCCACCCAGCTGCTGTGGGGTGGCAGTCCAACAGTGAGCCACACCAACCCCCCCTCCCCAAAAGAGGAGAGCAGTCCTAAATACACTCATTCCTCCCTCTCCTGGCTAGGCCCCAAGTAATTTAAGTATGTTCCTGAACCCAGGTCTTCAGCATGGCAAGAGGTAAGGTGCATGGTGCCTCAGTCCTCATTGCCACTGTGCCGGCACTGTCCATAGTAGCTTCTAATGTACAGTAGATATGACTGACAGTTCTTCCTCCATATTTGTTAAGTCTGTTTAAGCCAACACTGTTTGCTTAAGTTTTATTTTTAATTTATTGTTAGGAGCACCTCAAAAGGGGCTGTAATTTTTTCCACATACAGCCCCGCCATCTCCAAAAGGCCTAAGATGACTGCTTCACATGCCAGATATCTGCCTCCAACATGATGGTCACTGGAGAAATAGAATCCTTGCAACTCTAGTAACTCTTATTTATTTTATCACTATGGTACTTGGCAGGCAATCAGAGTAGCCTCACACAGAAAACCACATGGAGTCACACGGGAAACCAGATAGGGGTAGTACCTTCATGGCACCTGGAACTAGTAGTTTTGCTGAGGAAATGGATCCAAGTCAGCCAAATAGATCAAAGTTTCATTCTGTAAGTTTAGAGAAAGGGAAATGTATTGCTAAGATTGACTGAGCCAAAAACTTTTGCATTAAAAATGTATTAGGCAATATATTTGGGGATATGTAAGGTAGAACTCTACAGAACTCCAAAAACTGAGCTATTACCTTAGTTATGTTCATGTCAAAAAGGATCTAGAGGACATTGGTTGGGGGGGCACCTAATTATTAGGGATTAGGGAGACGTGCTAATGAGCTATACTGTAGTAACTGGGGTTACATATTTTGTAGTTTGTTGCCCCATCATCAGCATTTTAGTACAATAAACATTCATGATCCTTTTCTAAAAAATATGATTCTTTACCTATAAATGTCTAAAAGAAGTCAGCAACCATGATTTTATTTACTGCACAGTAGAATAACTGGATAATTGCTGGGGACTCCTCCACAATATAAAGAAACAGCACAATGAAGCTGACACATGCAGCAAAATTCCAAAACCTTGCAGCATTTTGTGAAATATGACCACAGGAGACTATGGAAGTGCAAATGCCTATTCAATTAAAGCACAGAGTACCTTAACATATATACAAGTTCCTCATTTTCTCTTTTGAATTCTAAAAATTCAGAAGTTAGAAAAATGCAGTCATTTTATGTCTACAAATCTGTAAACACCTATATTTCCTATTTATTTAGGAGCAGCTACATGTCATACTGTTGGGAAAAGAAGACCCAGGGGAGTTCTGGCAGGTAGATTACTACCTTGAAAATTAAATTTCTGGGGGGGAGGGGCAGATTTTGAAGAAACAGAAGGAAGCAAATCTCCTTTTAAAAATACTTTTTAGTGATGATATGTTTGCCAAGACTCTCAAATCAGCAAGGATGTTTTCCTGTAACCCCATATCAATTTTTACCAGTTGTATTTATTTAAATTGCATAACAAATTCTGTATGTCATAAATCATATTTATGGACCCCCCCCCCATTCATTGACAATAAAGTGCTCTGTGTATCTAATAAATATTAAACTTTCTGTCAAATATGGGATCTGGAGAGAAGAGCAAATACATTGCTATGGATACATTTTAGAGGGGTAGCAAGCCTTTGAAGTATTTCTCATATTTTCTACAATGACATTCTACTTCATCTTAACTGAAAAATTAATATCCAACCTCCACACTGTATATGGCAAGCAATACAGCTGTTTCAACTGACCAGATGAAGTGAGCATGGGGGGAGGGGTGATTTTCAAAGCCTATGTCTAGATGCACTTTTCTGTTGTACAGCTTTGGAGAGCCATGCTGCCTATACTGTATGTCAAATTTTCAAACCTAAGACATAACTAAGTACAAATTTCAAAACCCTGACTTACTTATGTCCAGTTTGCAAAGTTCATATATATATTTGTCCAATTTTGGACCAAATATAACCTGGTCTGTCCTTTACACATATGTCTAGCATTTTGTATCTCAAACTGGATGTAGACAGCTAGAAATACCACAGATAAATCCAACTTTTGAAAACAGCTGCAACAAAATAGAACATGGGCTAGGCATATCAGGGCAGTCTCTAATATTAATGTAACTAGTGGTTGTGTCCATTTTATGGCTTTTAAAAGTTCCCCCCAAGGTACAGTTACTAGGAGATGCATCCATGTTATGCTTTCGTAAATACCATCACAATGTATATAGGAATTGTGCACATCTTATGACTTCTGAAAACACACTCCTATGACCCTTAACAGTGCTGTTAAGTTCTATAAATGGTATCCCCAACAATATATTTGTTGCTTCTTTTCCTGCATATTTCACTGGCCTAGCATAGATGCCACATTTATTTTGTAGATGAACTATAGGGACATAATTTGAACCTAGGTGCCCTTTAGAAGAAAACCAATAATGAAGCATGATTCAGCTGTAGAAGCAGTGTAATAAATGTATTAACTGCTTACTTGTGACATCTGTAGCCTAATCAAATTCAATTACCTCTTATAATTAAACATAATGATATCAAACTGTAGTTTTCACCAAAAAATAATCAATCCTCTAAAAGAGGAGATATTGCAGTTGAGGCTAACGTTATACCTGGAGAAAGTATTTTCATTAAAATCTGCATGCCAAGTTGTCAGTTTTTAAGGTTTCGGAAGCCAGGTGATACAAGCAGTTTCTAGATACAGTGTCATAGGCTGACTGAGCCAGAAGATGGCACTCATGTTTAGAATAAAATGTAAAGCAAGCCATTTCAACATGGATAAATTCTTTAGCAAAAAATGCTGTTTGGTTAGCATGTCATAGTGTTTTAAGAAATCTGACATCTGGGAGCTTAGCATTAACCTTACTTTTTGAAACATTCAGGGTGGGGGGAATTGTTTTAAATGTTTGCAATTTTGAAAAAGTAATATTCAGTTTTTGCATGCTTTTGCTGCATTTATTTACAACAATTATCTTTGTTCCTTTTTTACTTCTGTAGAATGTGCATTGCAATTTGCCTTTTTAGTACTTTCACTGCCTAATTATTGGCTTTCTAGATATTCCTAAATGTTCTCCAGTAATAATCAATGTAAAACAATGGGAACTGATATCATACTGTAGAAAGTCCAGGAACAATGGAACAAAAAGTTATAGCCAATAATGAGTTCATATCTAAGGCACACTCTGCAGCATAAAAACAGCAATGCAACTGTTTCTAATTTAAAAAACAAAAAAATCAGAATTATCATGTCACTACAGTGGGGTACGTATTTGTTTGTTTTACCAGGATAAGCTCCATTAAGTACAACTCAATTTCAAAGAGGTCCTGAGTACAAGCAAACAGTTACAGCAAAGTTGATATAATGGTTCAGCAGAGATGATAATGCACAGAAAGTATTTACAATACAAATAATATCAAAATTCATTTGATATTAATAGTCAGTGATGAACATTATAGAAATTACATGTCATAACATATTACTTACAGCTAACAGTTATTGTTCTCTGCACAATCTGTCTCTATCAGGGCTTTGAAAACACCACAGTTTAAATTATTGCCTACCTTTAATGTACTTTGTGATTTATTCCAAAGTGTGAGTGCATTACAGTCGAACACCACCTTTCCAAACCAGGTGTGATATCTTGGAGTTCTGAAATGCAGAAGTCAGGTTCTTCTAAGATTGTATGCAGAGTCCATTTTTTTACATAGATTTGCAATATAAAGAACAGATCATGTTTTATGATTTTGAAGATAAAGAGGTTAAATTTGCAGGCTCTTTAGCCTCCTGGTTGTCAATGAGGTTCAATTTATGGCAACATACAGTATACTGTTGCAGTGGTGGAGGAGCATACTAAAATGTGTGTGTGTGTGGGGGGGGGTCAGAATGGCATAGAACACCTTAGGCCAGGGCACTGGGAAAGTAATTGCCTTCTTGAATATACTTCAATCAACTTACCCAGCTTTTTATAATCAGGAATAAGCCATATAGTTTGATGCATAATCCATGAAAATTGAAATCCAAAATTCAATGTCTGACCCTTCATCTATAAAAGTGAGGGGATGCCTGTCCCCCCCCCCGAGCCCCTGGCTCTGCTGCCTATGTTAACTGTCATGAATAGTGATGCATTCCATTGTGCTGTCAAGTTATGTTACATATGGCTCTGTTATATAACACATTTGGCCTAAATATGTAAGATTGTTTGTGATTCTTGTAAATAAAGTCAACATAATCCAGATGTGGTAGGAAAGTGACCTGCACTGGTCACCTCTTGTCCTTGTAGGAGACTTCAGCTTGACTTTGACCAAGTCCAGCTCTAGTTACACTCAAACCAGCTATTCCTGAATGCCAAGAAGACCATCTCCATGCCCTTTGGCACAAGGCAGAGACTCTCAAGGCTCTCCTCCCTTCCTTCCTTCCATACCTTAGATTAGTCCCCCTGGAGAATGTCATCTCCTCCAGGTACCTAGGAGTATGGCTTGACCAACTCCTCAACTTCTCTTGCCATGTTGATGCCATTGTTAAAAAAACTGCACCCCAAGCTCGGTGTCTTGTACAAAAACTGTGATTGCATCCCTCTGCCTGTCTGCTATGCAGTTATCCAGAGAATAATCCTCTCAATCATTGACTATAGTGATACAGTCTGCAGTGCTGCTCCTGGTACTTCCATAGCCAGACTGGACACTCTCTTCAACTCTTTTTGCCACTTTGCATTTGACTGTCCTCTTCACACTCATCGCTGTTTTCCATACCAATCCCTTTCTCTCCCCTCTCTTGAGGACAGATGTCAAGCCCACTGTATCAACCTTGTTAGTAAATTCTGGCATGGACCCCCCACACCTCTCAGCCTCCTTTTCCCTACCTCCTCCCTCCTCCCATGCCCTTAGGAGCTCCAATGTTTAGACCCTGGCGGTACTTTCCACTTCCTCATCTGCTGGCCAAGCTGCTTTCAGCCAACATTTCCCCAAACTCTGGAATACCCTCCCTCACACCATCCATAATGCCTCCTCCTCCTGCCTCCTTCATGACCTTAACACCCCCTCCTGCAACTGGTCTTAATTATTGGCCTCCCCCTTCCCCTCTCCCCATCAGTCCTCTTCCTTCCCCCATCTCACCTAACTCTCTCATTCTACCCTGCCTGTAACTGCTCTTAATTGTTGCCATCCCCTCCCTCTCCCTACCTTTCACCACCCCTCTTTTTCCTTTCTCTCCCATTTTTTTCTCATTCTTCCCTTCCACTTGTCCAGCAAGTCATAGTTATATCCAAACTCCTGAATCCCCTGTATTTATCTTCTCTGTTAATTCAGTTGTACTTCACCAAATTGTCTAGCACCTACAGTTCTGTAATGCTCACCATGTATTACCTGTGTTACATTGAAATGTATCTCATGTTACCTATCTACCATGCCTTTATTGATATTCTCTTCCCCCTCCCACAGGACACATCTGTAAATCAGCAGTTTGCTCAGTATGCCTTTTCTGGTAAAACCTTTAAATAAATAAAATAAATAAATAAAGTTTACTTAGTTTAAGGGTATGTTTAGACAGGGACAGCTTATTAATAATCTATAGGCAAAGGTACTAGTAGAAGCATACTACTGCCAGAATATCACTGAACAAGGATGTGATAGAGATCCAAGACAGCATGGATTCATAGGGTGGTGATCATACCAAACTAACCTAATCAAGTTTTTCGACTGGGTGACAAGAGTCTTAGACAAGGGGGGAGCAGTGGATGTGGCCTACTTGGATTTCAGCAAGGCCTTTAATATGGTCCCACACAGGAGATTAGTCAACAAGTTGAACAGTCTGGGGGGGGGCAAAGGTGGTGATGTTGGTGCAGAACCAGCTAAGCAACAGGAGCCAGAGGGTAGTAGTGAATGGGGAAGATCAGAAGAGAGGGAGGTGACAAGTAGGGTACCACAGGGCTCAGTGCTGGGGTCTTTACTATTCAATGTATTCACTGGAGACATTGCAGATGGACTGGAAGGGAAAGCATGCCTGTTTGCAAACAACGCAAAGATCTGCAGCAGGGTGGACACACAAGAGGGAGTAGATAGAATGATAAAGGACATAAACAAACTGGAAGAATGGTCAAAGGTATGGCAGCTGGGGTTTAATGCTAAAAATGTAACATTATGCACATTGGGTGAAAGAACCCAGGGGCAACTTATCTACTAGGAGGGGAGGAAATGGCAACAACTAACCAGGAAAGGTACCTAGGCGTCATCATAACAGAGGACCTCAAAGTGTCTAGTCAGTGTAGTAAAGCAGTGGGTAAGGCAAGCAGGATGCTGGGATGCATTGGGAGAGGAATAACAAGTAGGAATAGGGAAGTAATTTTGCCCCTATATAGGTCACTGGTGAGGGCCCCCCTCAAGTACTGTGTCCATTTCTGGAAGTCCCATCTCAGAAAAGATATCACACAGGTGGAGGCAGTGCAGAGAAGAGCTACCAAAATGGTCCAGGGCATGCATCAAAAGAAATTATGAGGAAAGGCTCAGGGAATTAATAAGTACTCACTGGAGATAAGAAAGGACAGAGGGGACATGCTAGAAACATTCAAATATGTCAGAGGAATAAATATGGTAGGGGAGACCAGCTATCTGCAGAAAAGAATGAGCACTAAGACTAGTGGTCATGATATGCGGCTAGAAGGGGGGGAACTCAGAGGCAATGTGAGGAAGTACTTCTTAATAGAGAGGGCAGCTGAACCCTGGAATAGTCTACCAGAGGAAGTGGTGGGGGGGAAAAACTGTGGGGACATTCAACCATGCATGAGATAGACACAGGATACTAGTGAGACGAGAACAGAACAGAAGCATGGAAACTGGTCCTGCGGAATCTGATGGACCGAAGTAAGACATTTCTGACAGCTAAACCAGGGCAGACTGGATGGACCTTAGGTACTTTTCTGCTGACAACTACTATGTAACTGTGTAGAAATAAATGTAGATGTAATGTAGGAATTCATGTCTGAGTAAACATCATTCCTTTCTGGTTTAGCGGCATTAAAATGCAACCCTTTTTACTGAGTTTCCCTGACAGAGATTAAAGACAGATTGCAGTTTTAAGTTTACTTAAGAGGTTGGGCTATTTACATACAGGATGTATGATCTGCATAAAACTAGTTTACAGTGCTAACTGCCATCCACAAGATCATTTACTTTATATACAACATGACGAGTAAGGGGTCTAGTACTGAGCCTTGAGGTATTGACTTATAGTACAGATTGAGGATTGGTAGTAGATGATGTCAATGATCTTAAACTTTTGTATCTGCCAGGTATATATCAAGTAAACAAGGCTAGAGTGTGAAGGTTAATCCCAATTTTATTGAATTTGCAGAGAAGCACATTGTGGTCCATGGTATTGAACACCTTCGATGTATCTAGGTATAACATTGATAATGATCTTTTTGATACAACACAGTCAACATTTTTGTCAAGAAATGCTCACAAGTGATCATTCACCAAACTTTTAATTATTTTTGCCACTACTGATAGGTTGAAAATGGGTCAATAATTGTTCAGATCAGATAAAAAGCCAAATGTAAACAGGGAAGTCAAGTATGCAGCTTTCCAGTTAGCTGGCAATTCATTTATTTACAGAGACAGATTAAACAGACAGATCAACCCTGCCCTTGGGGATGAGGAGGCAGCTAGACATGCAAATGGGATGTTGGTCCCCAAGATAGGATAGCTAGTCACTCAATCAGCCCACTGGTCAGGTGCCTGCTACATGCTCAATCCCAAGGAGATGCCTAAAGCAGCTGATAAATGTAATGATCACACACTCTGCGGCCAAGAGTCAAAGCCCACAGATTATACCAAACTGCTTCCTGGACTTAAAAAATCTTCCTGCATGATCACAGTGCAAAGTTATTGCAAATCCAGGGCCAGAGTGGGCCCAAAGAAGCAAGCAAACAGAAGTGTTTGTTGCTAGCGATCCCAACAAGGGGCAGAAACATGGGCAGGATGTAGCTACAGCTGGAGCACCAAGGGTCAGGTGAAATAGAAGCAGTTGGGTTATGCCAAGGAACAGTTAACACACACTCTTGTTATTTATTGATATTGCATTAAGAACACCCCACTGACTCTCCCAACACACTCAGAATGTTTGATTGCCCTGACTGTGAACACTTTCCAACCCTACTCCTCCTGCCATCTCTCTGCTCATTTCCCTCTCTTTACCTGTACCTAGCCCCACAGCTGAATAAACTTGCTGTATACTCCCTGTGGAACCCTACTTGTCTGGCTAAGAAACCCTAGGCTACCGCTGGCCTTATACTAATACTTATACTAATCAGTCTTGACCTACCTGACCTCATGATCATGTTGGCATTCAAGTGGGGCAACTGTATCTCACTCCTTGGGATCCAAGCGGAAAGGCTGGATCCCCAAAGAACCAGCCCTTCCAACCTTCATCTTTCCACATTACCCTGCCCCTTGCCTTTTCCTGATTGGCTGTCTGCTTTTTGTCCACGCCTATGCCTTCCCCTGGTCCATGTTAACCTCTCCTGACCCTGGGCAGTAGCAGCTAGCCCCTGACTATTACATGAGATAAGCCAACTAGAGTGTCTGGCATGGTGGGTAAAGGGATGGATCTAATAGACAAAGTCCCCTATCATCCTTGCCCTTCCAAAAGAGGCATTAATTTAATTGCAGTGAGAAAGTAAATAGACAGACTAAAGGGACTACCATTATATTCATGCTTAGATCCAGAATAACATGTCTAACAGGTCAGGGGCAGCTACTTTCATGGTGTCCATTTCACTTAAGAGTTTAAGAATTTGTTTTACTGTAATAGAATTAAAATAAAAGCAAAATTATGTTTCCAGACCTCTATTAATTATTAGCCAGATACACTAGCAACTTTATTGAACACCAACATCATAGGGGAAATCTAAGTACCAATGGTACTAAAGATGCTAAATAGGGTCTGTAAAGTGTGACATAATTATGCATTAAAATACAATATACTGTGTGATTACCCAGATTCAAACCACTAATCCTTTGCCTGCTTGACAAACACATTTTGTGTCCACTGAGCTGCTGATGTGGGTACTGCAGTTTATATGGATTAGAGGTTAATTTACATCCTGGTAAACAGGTGACAGAGAATTTAATCCCAGCAGGTGATTTACCTTCACAAATAGTAGTTCTTAACTAAATTTACTTATTGTATAATTTACCATTCTAACTGTTCTCCACCATGAATCACCTCTAGAGTAAATTACCACCTTACAAAAAAATAAGTTTCCATCAGGATTTGAACTGTATCTACCCAAATTTAATTCAATGATCTTTTGGTTATTATGCAAACATGCATTCAGTGTGCCACTGAGCTGCAGGGGAGAGTTGCAGTTCCTGTAATGTAGGTATGTTACAACCTACAAAACAAGCAACCAGGGAACTAAACCCATCAGATGATTTACTTTCACAGATTGGCATTCCTGAATAAATTTGCTTCTCATATAATTTTCTAGTCCTCCTCCACACCACCATGAATCAACACTCAAGTGAGTTTCCATCTTACACAGAAAATGTGAAATATTCCCTGACAGGATTCAAACTGTGTCTACCTGTATCTGAGCCACAGATTTTTTTTGCCTGCTAAGCAAACACACATTCAGCATGCTGCTAAGCTGCAGGTAAGGGAGTTGCAATTTTATGGAGTAGAGGTTATATCACAACCTGGAAAACAGGCAACTGTGGGTCTAATCCCAGCAGACAATATACCTTCACATGTTGTACTTAGCTAAAGTTACTTCCCCTGTAGTTAACTATTCCAACTCCACACCACTATGAGTCATATTTGGACTCTGAACTGCTTCATCTGGCAAGCCATTCCATTCTGCAACCACCCTCTGATTAAACCAGTGATCCTTAGCATTCCCCTTATATTTATTCACCTTGATTTTCAGGTCATGCCCTCTGATTTCTTTTTCACTTTCCTTACTAACTAACCCTAAACATTCCCATGCATCTCTATTTGTATGGGCTTTATAAACTAAACACAGGTCCCCTCTTAACCTTCTATACTGCAATGCATACATACTCAGTTCTCACAGTCTGTCCTCATAGTTCAAATCCTTTACATTTTTTATCATTTGGTTTGCCCTTCTCTGCAGTCTTTCCAAACTCCTTATATTCCCCTTACTACAGGGATCACAAAACTGTACACAGTAATCAACATGGGGCCTAACCAAGGTTCTATACAGTGGCACCAGCACCTCCCTATCCTGACTTCTTATGTTCCTGCCAATGCACCTTGGTACTTTACTCCCTTTGCTTACTATTTCCTTACAGTGCCTGCCAAACTTCAACTTATTAACATATACTCCCAAGTCCTTCTCTTCCTCAGTGGCTGTCAGTTTCACTCCATTCAAGTAGTACTGAGCACTGATTTTTCTTGCCCCAAAATGCATCACTCTGCACTTGTCAGCATTAAAAAAGAGTTTTTTTACTGGGAGGAAAACAAAGGGTGGGATAGGCTGGCTTAGGGATAAGGGTGGGGAGATGGTGGAGGGGGATCAGGAAAAGGAAGCTATCCTAAATAGCTACTTTTGCTCTGTGTTCATTGTGGAGGGGGAGAGGGAAGGAGGGCAGATCAGGGAGAAGGGAAAAGCTGGGGAGGGGGTGTACACCAGTCTATTCAAAGTGGAGGGGGTCCTAAAGGAATTAGCAGGACTAAAGGTCAACAAAGCCATGGGACCTGAAGGGATTCACCCCAGAATACTGAGGGAGCTGAGGTAGGAGATAGCTGAACCATTAACTGGCCTATTCAATAGATTATTAGAGACGGGGTGTTCCAGATGAATGGAAGAGAGGGGATGTACAGTAGTCCCCCTCCATAATGGAGGAAGTAAGGAAGAGGCAAGTAACTACAGACCAGTCAGCCTGACATCAGTGGTGGGGAAGTTGATGGAAAAATTAATGAAAGAAAGAATTATCAAGTACCTTGATCCAAATGACCTGAAGGATCACAGACAACATGGCTTCATGGAAGTGAGGTCACATCAAACAAACTTAATTGAATTCTTTGACTGGGTGACCAGAATGATAGATCAGGGCTGGGCAGTAGATGTGGTGTACCTAGACTTCAATAAAACATTTGACACCGTGCTGCTCAGAAGGCTTCTGCAAAAAATGAGAGCCCTGGGAGTGGGACTAGAGGTGGAGAGATGGGTAAAAAATTGATTAGAGAGAAGAAGACAAAGGGTGATTGTTAATCAAGTTCCATCAGGGTAGGGAAGGGTGACTAGTGGGGTATCACAGGGGTCAATACTGGGTCCAATTCTGTCCAATATTTTTGTAGGAGACATTGCAGAAGGACTTGGGGGAAGGTCTGTCTATTTGCGGATGATGCAAAGCTCTGCAACAGAGTAGACACTGCCGATGAGGTAGAAAAAATGAGAAGGGATTTGCACAAAGTAGATTAATTTGGCAGTTGATCTTTAATGCCAAAAAGTACAAAGAAAGATAGATAGATAGATAGATAGATAGATAGATAGATAGATAGATAGATAAAAACATTTATTTATGACAGGACTGTAAAGCCATGTTTTACAAAGTTGTCCTGTTAAGTAGATGGTTACATGAAATAAATTATGTGCACATCTTGTATTTGTTCCAGGTAGACAGATAGACCTTACAAACAAGACTTATTAGACACTTATTTAACCTAGATGTGACAAAAACCTTACAAATGTTTAGTATAAAGTGCAGATAAATATGTCTACAGGGCCCTGTTTAACAATATGATCCTGTTTAAATAATCAGTCACATGAAGATAATGTAAAATTATTTATGTTCCACATAGAAAAGGTAAGCATTACAGTCAACCTTGTTAGGCACATGCTAAATGTACTTTGAACAAAGACCTTACAAAAGTTGTAATGAACATACAAAGAAATCATCCCACCTCATACACCCCCCCAAAAGACAGCCCCTCCCCTTTTTTTATATATTTAGGGAGTAGAAATCTAAAAGCAGAGAACAGGATGGTTGGTCGGATGCTGGAAGAGATAAAGCAGGAGAAGGACCTTGATATAATCATATCTAATGATCTCAAGGTGGAAAAACAATGCGAGAGGGCAATAGCGAGGGCTAGGAGAATGCTGGGATGCATAGGCAGGGGTATTATGAGCAGAAGGAGGGAGGTGGTGATACCCTTGTACAAACAGCTGGTGAGGCCACACCTTGAATACAGTGTCCAGTTCTGGAGACTGTATCTCAGGAGGGACGTGGATAGAGTAAAGAAGGTCTAGAGGAGGGCAATGGAACTGGTGTGAGGACTCAGCCATTTGACATATGAGGCGAGGCTGAAAGACCTCAATATGTATACTCCAGAGCAAAGGAGGGAAAGGGGGACATGATAGAGACCTTTACGTATCACAAGGGTGTAAACAAGGTCCCAGATAGCAGTATATTTCAGAATAAGAGGCTCTCAAGGACAACGGGTCATGACATTAAGCTAGAAGGGGAAAGATTCCAAGGAAACTTTACAAAACACTACTTCACAGAAAGGGTAGTGGATGAGAGGAATGCAGTCCTTGAGGAAGTGGTGGGGGCCAAAACAGTGATGGGATTCAAGGTTGCTTTGGATAGGTACAAGGGAATTCTGGAGAGGGGGCAAGAGGGGGAAATTACCTGTATCAACAAGGGTCCTTGGGTAATATTGAGATAGAACACTTGGGCAGACTCGGTGGGCCTGGTGGGCCTTATCTGCCAACAATTTCTATGTTTCTGTGTTGCCCAAGTAGCTAACATATCTATTTCTGTTTGAAATTTCAAAGTGTCTTCCCTTGTGTTAACCACTGCACCCATCATCACATTGTCCTCAAATTTGCATAACCATGCATTGTTGTTACATTTCATTGATGTTATGTATATGTTAAATAACAAGGGCCCTAAAAGTGACCCCTGCTGTTCCCCACTAGTCACCCTGGCCCATCTTGAATAGTGTCCCATTACATTTACCCTCTGTTTCCTGTTCTCAAGCCAGGAACTTATCCAGTTTAGCACATTTATGTCTATACTAGCATCTGACAATGTGTTCATTAACTCAGTGTGTAAAACTAAATCAAAAGCCTTTGAAGAGTCCATATTGATCACATCCACTGAGACTCCCTGATCCATGACCTGACTCACAGGTTCGAGGAAGTGTATCAGACCCATGACACCGGACCTATTCTCTCTGAACACATGCTGCAAGGTATCAACTTGGCCAGAATTCATCAGAAATGTTTCTGTATTATCTTTTATGATGGATTCCAGCATTTTCTCCAGAACCGAGGTTATGCTAACTGGTTTGTAATTTTCTCACCTTCCTCAATCTCCCTTCACATGTAAATGAGTGACATAAGCCAATCTCAAATCCTCTACCACCTGCCCCAGATTAAAAGAGCTTTGGAAAATGTCAGCCACAGGTGCAGTAATGACTTCTGCTACCTCTCCCAGGAATTTCTGGTGCAGACCTTCTGGTCCTTGTGACTTGTTCAGGTCTAGTTTTTTTTTTTACTCTTGAAACTATATCAGTGACTTCTATTTTGAGTCTTTTTTCATTTTCGTGCAAATCTTGTACCATAATCATTTTCCCTCTAGGGTGGTTTGTACTAATAAAAAAATTATCCAATTCTTCTGCCATTTCATCACACTCAGTAATAGTTTTTCCCTCTACCAATAGTGGTCCCACCTGAGCCATAGACCTCCTTAGGTCCCCAATATAGTTGAAGAATGCTTTTCTGTTATCCCCAATTCTAGTTACTAGTCTCATCTCAAACTCTCTTTTAGCCTTCTTTGTTAACATCTTACATTCTCTCACCCTGTTTTTATAGTTGTCCCATGCATTGTGGGTTTCTCTTGCTTTGGCACTATTATATGCCCTTCTTTTGAATTTTAGCCCTTTTAATTCTTTTGGAGAACCAGATAGATATTTACCTCTATTATTATACTTTCTTCTAGTTGGAATGAAGAGATTCATACAGGTGTTCATGTTATTATTGTACTTATCCCATTTGTTTTCTAATGAGCTCGCTTCAAAATCTTTCTCCCAAGCCAGCCTTTTAAATATTGTCTAATGTCATTATAGTTAACTGTATTGAAATACCTCATAGTTGTGGCCCATCCTTGCCTACTTCTTGATAATTTAATGTCAAACTCCATCATACCATGGTCACTTCCTAACAATGGTTCACACACTATACAGTCCCCTACTTCTTCTTCCATGTTACTCAATATCAGGTCTTAAGTCCTCCCACCCCTTTTACCACTCTGCACATGCTTTTCTAGACCCATGGCATTCAACATACTATATCCAAAAACAGTGCTTCCAATTAAGTTGAAGTTGTTTTAGTTTGCCCGTTTATTCCTGGGAAATTAAAATCCCTCAATATTATCACTCTATTACTGTTATCATAATTCTTTATTATGATTAGGAATTTTTGTGTTTCATCGACTGCCTGGGATGGAAATCTATAGGAGAGTCCTATTGTTACTTTTTCATTTACTGATGGGATCAGATTTACCCATATGTGTTCCTCCTCCCCTATATTTTCATCTCTAATTAATCTTGCATTGACCCCTTCTTTCACTAATATGGCCACACCACCTCCCTTTTTATTCTTTATTTCCTTTTAGAATACTTGATAACCTGCTACCTTAATTTCCCAATTATCTTTTTCCAATCAGGTTTCTGTTACACCACACAATGCTATATTTTCTGTATGTAGAATATGTTCTAACACATGTATTTTATTACTTAAAGTTATAGAATTTATCAGGGGTGCCCTCCAGGTTACCTTCTTTGAGTCTTCCTCTTCATCAGCTATTATGTTTTCATGAATGTTATCACTCCCTCCTCCATTCCTCTTGTTAATCAGTTTAAGCAATTTTTAATTGCCTGATTAATTCCCTGCACCAATACTCTAGTATCCAACCTGTTCAGAAGATAACCCATCAGCCGCATATAATCTCTCCCTATTTTCAAATCCATTCCAGTTATATATTAAGTACAAACTCTCCCTGGTGCACCATCTCTTAAGCCACCCATTGATTCAAATTATCTCCAGAGTCCTTGCTTTGCCCGATTAGAGACCGGCATTATCCCTGAAATTATGTCATAATTTCTTTTTTTAATTCCCAGTTGCTCAAAATTTCCCTGGATGTCCATAGTTAATTGTCTTCGTATATCATTCATCCCTATGTGTAGCACAAAAAGTGGCTTCTCCATGTTGCTAAGATACCCGTTCAATCCATTTAATACATCCCTAACAACAACCCCTGATAGACTACTCACACTTGTTGTCGTTTTCCTATTCCTTCATATTATCCTGTCTGTATACTTTAGCAGTGAATATCCCACCACTACGATATCTCTCTCTTCATTCCTTTCTAAATTCAGCTAGTTTGCCGGTGTACCACTTTTCACTGCAATATTTCTTTGCTGGTTTGTACTGCCTCTAACATTTGTTGTTTGTTGGCGTACCTCACTAGATGCTTGTGCATTACTTATAGCTGATTTGTCTACACACCCATCATGTAATACATTCTGACTAGAATTTAGTCTTTCTTGCTCCGTGTCTGTCACCTCCACTTCACTGTTTATTATCATGTTAGATTTATCTTTGATTACATTTACCCCTGAGACCTCCTGTGTTCCTTCCTGATTATCACTGTCTAATAATGCCAGTGTCTGATATGAATTGCTAAGTGACAAAGGAATATTCACCTCTTTTCTCCTTCTCTTTGTATTTTTATTTAGCACTATGCACCATTCATTGTCTAACTCAAATTGATCTCCTATAGTCTCCTTTTCCCCAGATAGTTGTTTCCTTTTCTCTGTCCCCTTGCTTGTCACTCTGTTACTCCCTCTGTTGTTTGTGTTGTCAATATCACATTGTAGTAATATTTCAGTATTGTGCACAAAACTTTGAATCTTCCTAAGTTGAGTGCATAACTTCAATTTATGCTTTAGTTGCTCAAGTTCCCCATCTACTTTCCTCAAATACTCACAGAGTTTGCACACATAATTTTCTACTGGTTCCCTCTTTATAAACATTTTACAAACCTTACACTTAGCCTAGGTAATGTCTGACTTGTTCCCTTCTGTCATCCTAAACAAAATAATCTACTTTAAATTCTGTCTGTACAATGAATTAAGATTTCTAGCCAACTTTCTGGCTTCCCTGACTGACATGGCAGACACTGTTTGCCTTAGCTATGTCACCTTTGCTGTGCTCACTGACGTTCACAGTATGAATGAACCTTTTAGTGGGGGGACAAGACGTAGTGGTCCACTGGCTTCTGGTTCCCTCAGTAGAACTGAATTCACTTTTTTTAATGTCAAACCACTTTGATGTATCCTTAAATAAACACAATGCAGTTGGACCAAAAATTAAATAAGGACAGAAGAACTCCAATCATTCCCCCAAACTAATGCTCCATTCACCAGGCACTTCTTGGTTACTCAGCAGTGTGTTCCCTTAGGACCCTTCCCCAGTGTATCCAAGGACATCCTCAAATCCAATTAAAGCATATATTAAAAAGCTCTACATTATTACTACAGTATTACCACTGAATAGATCATGGGTGAGACCCCAGCTTGAGTACTATGTCCAGTTCTGGAGGCTCCATCTCTGGAAGGACATAGATATGGTGGAGATAATACAATGGAGGGCTACCAAAATGGTGCATGGCTTGTATCAAAAACCCTACAAACAAAGACTCACAGAACTAAATATGCACTCTCTAGAGGAAAGGAGGAAAAGGGGGGATATGCTAGAAATGTTCAGATATCTCACAGGTATTAATAAGGTACAGGAAAGAAACATTTTCCATGAAAAAGTTGCTCCAGAACAAGGGGTCATGCCATGAAGCTGGAGTGGGGGAGGCTCAGAGGAGATGTTAGGAAACACTTCTTCATGGAGAGGGTGGTGGATGCCTGGAACACTCTCCAGCAGAGGTTGTGGGTGGTATAACGTTAACAGGATTTAAGCATGCATGAGATATGTACAAGGGGACCTTAGCAGTAAGATGGGGAGGGGTGGAGAAGACTGGAAATTGAGTAGGGTCTCTGGTGGCACAGTAAGTAGGGAATATAGGGCAGACTAGGTGGGCCAAGAGATCCTTATCTGCTGATAACTTCTATGTTACTATGTTACAGGTTATGTCACACCAGTAAAACAGGTGAGGGGATCTAATCCCAGCAGGTGATTTACCTTCACAAATTGATTTCTTAACTAAATTTACTTCTCATATAATGTATTATATCAGGTCTACACCACCATGAACCACCACTCAAGTGAATTTCCATCTTTCAAAAAAAAAAATGCTTACGCCCCTGCTCGGATCTGAACCACTGACCTGCAAAATGCTTATGTTCTTGTCTGGATTTGAACTGCTGATCCTTTGCCTGTTAAACAAACACAAGTTCAATGTGACACTGAGCTGCAGGTTAGTGAGATGCAGACTTCTTACAAAATAAGTTAAAAAAAGTATAAGTCCATGCCAGGAATCAAACTATGTCTACCATAATTTAAAACACTGATCTTTTGCCTGCTAAGCAAAGCCAAACACAATGTGCCACTGAGCTGCAGCTAAGAAAGTTGCATTTCCTATGGTGTAGAAGTTATATCACAACCTATACAACAGGTCAATAGGGATCTAATCCTAGCAGGCAATTTACCTTCACAAATTGTTGTTCTTAGCTAAATTTACTTATAACAAAAGTTACTATTCCAATTCACATCATCATTTATCACTACTCAAGTGAGTTTCAGTCCTACAGAAAAAAAAAATGAAAAAATGCCTAAGTCTATATCTGGGTTTGAACCGCCAATCCTTTGCCTGTTACGCAACTGAGCTCCAAGTTAGTGAGATGCAGTCTTCTTAAAAAATAAGTTAAAAACATGTTTACATCCATGCCAGGATGAGAACTTTGTCTGTCTGAATTTAAACCATTGATCCTTTGCCTGCTAAGCAAACACACACTTAGTGTATCACTGAGCTGCAGGTACGTAGACCAGGTATGGTCACTCAACACAAAAACAGCAGTAGGGAGGAGGTTAATAGCTATAGGCCAGTCAGTCACACCTCAGCAGTGGGTAAATTAATGAAAACCCTGTTAATAGAAAAGTTGGTAGAGTATATTGAACTCAATGGTCTGCAAAACCACAGGCGCAACAATTCATGGGGTGACGTCATGCCAGATGAATCTGATTGACTTCTTCAACTGGATGCCCAAGGAAATAGATCAGGGGAGTGCAGTGGATTTGGCCTATCCAGACTTAAGGAAAGCATTTGACACTGTGCTGCACAGTAAATTGACAAAGAAATTGAGCAGACTAGGGGTGGGAATGAAAGTGATGAATTGGGCTAGAAACTGGTTAATGGATAGGAGACAGAGGGTGCTGGTTAACAGCACTTACCCTAATGATGGGAGATTCACCAACACGGTGCCACAGGGCTCAGTACTGGGACAAGTCCTCTTTAATGTCTTCATAAGTAACATTGCAAAAGAACTGGAAGAGAAAGTATTTCTTTTTTGCATATGACATCAAAATCTATAATACAGTGTCACTCAGGAGGGAGTAAAGAAAATGTGTAGGGATTTTGGCAAACTCAAGGAGTGTTCAAGAACATAGCAGTTGGGGTTCAATGGCAAAAAGTGAAAAATCATGCACCTACAGCATAGGAGCTGAGCATAGCATGGTGGGGAGGGTGCACTGACAGACCCTAAGAAGAAAAGAGACCTTGGGGTTATTGTGACAACCCACCTCTCCCTCTGGGCTGAAACAGCTTTTAGAGAGGTGTCTGTCCTCGGGTATTCGCTGCCACCAGCCAGACTTTCCTTCTGGCACTTTTTTCAAGTGTACAAACTTGAATAATTAAACATGCAATTGCACAAGTTAAAGTCTGGTAGTGTGTCTCTATCGGATGGTGGATGCTACACAGAGTTTACCTCAGACAGTGGAAACCAAATATTACCTTAGAAAAATGACATCACAGTCACAACTGTTGAGTAAATAAATAGCTTTTGCTTAACAGAAAGTGCACTGAGCATTTACAGGATATATATTTACAACACAAGAGAATAACACTCATACAGGAAAAGTAAACAAATGTTTTTTAAATAACAGACAGCAAAAGAAGAAGGCTATTACTGAAATATGCTATCACTAAACTTACCCTTCCCTGCCCTTATAAGAGACACTGGACCCTGTTCTAACTGCCAGCTCCCACGGACATAGGTACAAGGTAGGCTCCAAACTTATGTTTCCCTTCCCAGCTTCCAAAGCACAAGAGGAACCTTCTCTGCCTTTCAGAAGGTTATATACTCTGTGGAGAATAGGTCATTCCTATTCTCCCTTTAAATGCACCAACCAGCTAACATGTATGTATTTAATTGTCCCAATCAGAGTGAACACCTATCAGTGACCAATTATATTCCCTTTTCACCTTAAGTTTATATTTGAATGATCCAATCCATTCAAACTGCCCTGTGTCCATGTCTGCAGGTCTGTGTGTGTCTGGAGATGTCCACTCGAGATTTATGACCCAGCTCTTATCTAGCAGCTAGGAATTCCACAAGCTGGATGCTGCTGGGCAGAAGATTTCAGCCTGACTGTATGTTTTCCAAACTGCTAAAAAAATAAGGCACCTACAGAATCCAAGCCATTAACTCTTTCCTGCCCATTTCTGTCACAGTTATCATATCTGTTTACCTCAAAGTGGCACATCAGTGCAGTGGGTAGGGCCAGTGGGATGCTGAGATGCATAGGGAGAGGTATCTCCAGCAGGAGGAAGGAGGAGGTGGTGGTGCCACTATATCACTTACTCGTGAGACCCAACCTGGAGTATTGTGAACAGTTCTGGAGGCTGAACCTCAGAATGGACATAGACAGGGTGTAGGCAGTCCAGAGGAGGGCAAGTAAAATGGTGCAGGGGTTGCATCAAAAGCCCTGTGATGAGAAACAGAGGGATCTCAAAATGTATACCCTGGAAGAGAGGGGCACAAAAGGGGATATGGTAGTGATCTACATGTACCTCACAGGATGAAAAGTACACAGGAGTGGAGTGTCTTTCAAAATGATAAGGATAGTGACTTACATGTACCTCGCAGGGGTGAACAGGGCACAAGACTGAAGTGTCTTTCAAATAATTAGCAGTGTCAGTGGCTCAGAAGGTTGCACACTCACCTCTGAGACCAGGAGATCAGAAGGCTGTGGGTTCTATCCCCACACCAGCACTTGGGTTAAATCCCAATACTGACACTGTAGTGCAGCATGAGGGGGGTGCTGCACTTCTGAGGTGCTGTCTTTCAGATGAGTCATTAAACCGAGTTCTTGTCTGCCTGTTCTGGTGGTTGTTCATGTGGACATTAAAGATTCCATGGCACTTCTCAAAAAAGAGTAGGGAATTTCCCTGGTATCTTGGCCAATTTTTTCCCATTCACTAAAAATATTACCAACAGCTTAATCTGGTTTGATTTCAGTTGGTTACCATCTGTATCCCATACCCCCAAGTCACTCCTGAAAAATGAACTTCTAGTTTCAGTGGGCCTACCGAGTCAAAAAAATTCAATAAATAAATAAAATAAATAAATTAAGAACATCAGAACCAGAAGGCTTGTGATGAAGCTGAAGGGGGGGGGGGTGAGTTTAAGAAGGATTAGAGGAAGTAACACTTCACTGAATGAGTGGTAGACACCTGGAATAGATTGCTAGTGGAAATGGTGGAGGCAAAAACAGTAGGGGGTATCAACCACACATTCAATAGGTAGAGGGGAATAATATTAAATAAGTTGGGAGATGGAGAGTCGCCAGAGACCAGTTAGGGTCTGTGGAGACAGACTAGGCAGGCAGCATCTGGGCAGACTTGATGGACCAAGCAATTCTTTTCTGCCGACATATTCTATGTTTCTAGGTTTTTTCTCTTGATTGCTCAATGGCATTGAGAAAGCAGCTAACTGATGTAGTCAATGGAGGGTTGTGCTGATCGCTGACACTATTACCATAGTTTTTCTTTGAAGACTGTGATGATTGATGAGCAGGAAGGGGGTGTCCTGCTCAAGGGAGTAAGAATGGGGTTGGATGCCCTCATAGGAGTGGGAGAGATACTAGACCACTATGAATATAGAAGACAGGTATAGGACAGGTGACTGAGAGGTGGAGGAACCACTAGACCACAAAGAATATTCAAGATGGCTACAGGATGGGTGCTCTGGGGAGGTGCACCCATGTGTTCATGAGCCCATAATGGGCATACAAGTGGATATAGTGCTTTGCATGCTCGATGAGTTTATTAGCATGTTAAGTCTGAATATGGCCCAAAGGAGCCCTGGCTCTATTTTTTTTTGGGCTGTGCTGTCTGCACTGGGCTCCTGTGGGACATATTCAGCCTGGAACTTTGTTAGCATAGCACATAATCACTATAAACTGTGCCAACATGGCCCCATGTGTAGATAATTAGTGTGCTCCAGTCTGAGCACACTAATTGTCTGAACAATACCTTAGATATGGCCATGCACTTAGTGCCACATTATGGACACAGCTGGCTGGGAATATGATGGCCTATACCCCTTACCCTGGTGGAACCTAAACTCCATAGGACAATGGCTACTGGGAGTAAGTACGGTCTGCCTGCATCCTTAAGATACTGCTGTTCTAACTTGTAACAGTATGCAAGCAAAAATGTTCAGCATTGACAAATGCCTGTTTATTCATTCTCTTGTGCTGTTTCTATGGTCATTTATTTTATTTCTTTTTCTCACTGTTTCTCTCTTTACCCCGTCCCTCCCTTCATATATATGGTTCAACCCTTGTATGACTTATTGGAACCAGAAACAAATTTATTTATTTATTTAGCTTTTGTTGACCGGGTAAGTGCACTAGACAAATCCTGCCTATTTTCAGGAACGACCCGGGGGAGGGGGATACAGATGAATGCCAACTGACCTTGAACCACATTAAGCTATTCAATGGGCTCTATGGCTAAGAATCATACTAGAGGCTTTGTTATTCACTTGCATATGTTTTTTTCTTCTTTAAGAAAAGGTCTCTCTTTGGATGCATGAAAGTACTCCCTCACTTCTCAGGGCTTTGTTAATTTTAAATAATGGCTCACTACCAACCAGATGATGCAATTAAAACATTCTGGCTGACTGGGCAGCAGAGAAGTCACTCCAATTTTCAGAGCTTTCTCAGGCCTACCGGGTCAATATGTTGTATGCTTAATAGCAACAGAAGTGCTAAACAGAAACAGCACAGTACATGACAGCAAGAGGGTGCAATACCACAAATGGTTCTGTGTGCAGTACTACACCCTCTCACTCTCCCAGGCAGAGGATAAGACCTCTATCTGGGGTGGGCTTCTACCAAGCAGCTGCCATAGCTTGATGAGATGAGCCATTGGCAGCGAAGGACGCAGGCAGAGCATTTGGGACCGGGTTCAATTCCTGTTCCCAGATGCATAGAAATTTTAATTATTTTTTCACACATTGTGCAATATTTACTTTAAACCCTCCCCCCCAGAGTTAGTTATTTTAGTTGGGGGGTTCACTCCCTGTAACGGAAGGTGTGTGGGGCTGAGCCCACTGGAAAAAAAAAAAAGACTTATGCCGCATGCAAGAAATCACACTGTTTTGGCGGTGCACTATATGCATGTGGCACAATGTCTTGTGATATTATGACCCCATGCCCAGATAGGAGTGTCCAACTCCACTAGAACTGTTGACACAAGCACCAACTACATCAGGCAGCCAACCATACCGGAAATGTAAGTGTTCTCTTAAAAAGCCACAGCCACAGCTGATAGATGCTGAGGAGATGCAGACATGGTTCAAGGGTCTGCCATTAAAGAAGTGCCCCTGAAAACAGCACTACAGCCTCCACAGTCCCTTGCACTTTGAAAGACTGAGCTCAGGAATAACAAAAAAAAATAATCCATTTAAAAAATAAATAAAAAACAACATTGCTTCAACCAGTTAGAAATATTATGGGCTGAATAATATTATGGGGATTCTGACAGCCATTCCATGGGGGGCATAAGTATAGGCCTGGCAAACAAGTTGTAAATAAAGAAAATTATACAGTATAAAAAATCTTTGAAAAGAATCTGGATAGAGACTTCTACAAAGGTAGGGAATTACTCTTAAGATGTAAATGTTTTTAAGTGATTCTGTAAATCATCCCACAAACAGAAACTCTCAATGAGGAGAAAAGAATGTTCCATTATGTTCCTACAAAAAAATTTTGATTCTCCTATACAAAACTATTGCCCTGCATGTTACAAGGAAAGTCTAATAAGAGTCATGGTGAAAAGAAGGGAGACACACACTAACCTGCCTGGAAGACATTGTTGTGAGAGCAAGAGCAAAGAAGGAACCATTCCTGTAGATAGAAAAACTATAATGAGCAAAAGAGGGAACAGTAGATGAGCATCATGAGAATATAATAGAATTGTTAAGATTAGTGGAAATCAAGAAATTTTAAAGTAAGGAACAGGGACATGGAGAAGAGACAAGGTGGGCTGATATTTATAGAATGCTTGGAGAGGTGCAGGCATGAGATATGGAGGATCAGATTCCACCAGCCTGAAATATATTAAATGGTGCTGATAGTAAAGCCTAGAGGTTAGAGTAACGAGCTGTGAGTAGGCTTGGTACATGGGTTTGATTACCACAACCTCCACTTGCATACTGTGTGACTGAACAAATCATTTAACATCTCCAGTGCTCCTGGGTTGTCCTTGAAAACAGACATTGTGCCTTGTGGGCATTACTCAGTTACAAAAGAGACAAAAAGAATAACAAAACTAATGACTAGGGCTAGGTAAAATACATTCCGCCAGTGAGAATCTGGTGAAAAGTTGATTTCACTTCTGTGAAATGTCATGAAATTTCAAGTTTCATGAAATGTTGTCAGAATTGTGATATCAGTTAATTTTATCTAATTTCAAAAGTGTTAGTTCAAAATGCACCAAATTTGGTATACTGAATTTACCAAGGCACATACAGACATGAACTAAGTTTCAGATCTCTGTTTTGAAGGTGACTGAGGTATAAGTCTCTGAACTTTCAGAAATGTTAAAATTACATTTTACAATTATTTAAGCTGCAGAATTGAAAATGTATTAGTCTAAATTGTACTATATTTGTTATGCTGATTTTACGAAGTCTCATACCAATGTGTACCAAGTTTCAGATCTCTAACATTCAATGTAATTGAGTTATAAGCCTCTAAACATTCATATATTTTAAAACTACATTTCACAATTATGTAAGCTGCAGAATTGTAAGCTCCTCTAACTTTAAAACTAGAGAATGGAATATCACCCATTTTGTAAGGTTCATTGACCCTAAATATTAAATTTTCAGGCCAACCCCATGGTTCATTAGCAGAGTGTCACGCTACCATGCTGACAACCTGGGTTTGGAAGCAAGCCTGTGAAGTCATGATGGGAGGGACGCCGTGGCTTAAATAGCTGCTACTTATCAGTGCATCTAAGACAGGCAGGGTTGGCAGCAGGTTCTACTAACACTGTGACCCCTATGGTTGGGCCAGGGAGCTTTCTTCTGCCACAGAAAATACTGTGGCTGTTTGAAGCTGATAGAGACACCGCTGCAACCAGGGGAGATGGGAGGGTAAAAAATGGAGAAAAACCTGGCAGCCAGCTGAATGATGGCTTTGTTCGGCCTGATCAAGGTATGACTCAGTAAACAGGGTATATCCCTGAGATATGAGCTGCCAGCTGAGAGAAAAAACAAAATGGAGACAGTAAAGTCAGTGTGTCCACTCTCAACTCTCTTGCTGAAAGGCTGGCCAAGTTATAAGCAGGCAGATATTCCAAAATATCATCAGTAATTAAAGTTGGGTTTTATGAGATTTTGTAAAATTGTGGAATATTGCAATACTTTTGTCGAAGCGATGTCCATACATTTCGCCCAGTCATACACTTAAGTTGTCACTGTAGAGGAAGGTGAAGGCTAGGTAAAGTGGCAATAAGGTAGCATTCATAGGAGGCTCCATAGCGAAAATGTAGTGGTGCCAAGTGTCAGATCACTGTCTTGAGTGATGAACCATGAAGAATAGTTAATGGACATCATCATCCTGAATTCTTGCAATATGCCTGATAGCCTGTAGAGCTCACTGACTTAATGACTTGTAGAAGCACATGCATGTGCAGCATTGTTTCTGTACAATGCCACCTGCTGACTCTTTTGCAACCCTGAAGATAGCAACATATATTTTTGCTGTTTGAAAATAGTGGCACCAAGTGACACCAAGCCTTACAAGTAGTTGCAACTTAGGACATTGTGACACAAGTATCTGGATATTTTTAGCCATGCTGGAGCATGGTGCTGGGCATCACTGTTGCAGGAGCGTTGGAGGGGTGTTACAGGCCCATGATGCTAGTGTAGGTAAGGTGATTCAGTGGTGATATGTGCTCTGTGAAAATTACATTCCACAAGTGGAATCTTGTGGCATTACCTATTTTGCATCCATCAAGTTTTAAGCAAATTTTGTCAATTAGTAATTTCTAAAGTATCAGCAATAGTTTTATTTATTTATTTTTATGTATTTATTTATTTTTTGTTGACCGGGTAAGTGCACTAGATAAATTCTGCCTATTTTAAGGCACGATCCAGGAGAGGGGGATACAGATGAAAGTCAACTGACCTTGAACCAGATTAACCTGTTGTTGGTATTTTTAGTGAATGGGGGGAAATTTGGCCAGGGCACCTGGGAAATTCCCCTACTGTGCTGTAGGGGAACCCTTTAACTGCTTGGCACTTGGCCAAGATGGCAGATGATAGCCAGGCAGGAGGAGAACAGAACTATGGCATGGAAACTGAAGTAGTTTTGTCTGCTGAAACTCCACTGAAAAATGACCCAGTATTGTCTTGTGATGTGAGCTCTGCTGCTTTGGGGTCTGGGGAGAAAGGTATTGTTTTTTCTGCTGTTATTTCTGACCTACCTGAGATCATATTGGATTTATGAAGTGAGAGTCATTCAGAGGTGGTGGAATGCCGCCTGGTTGCACAGGTACAAGATTTGGATGTTCCTATGTCGGAATATGAACGGCTTCTACAAGAATGTTTTGCTCATGAAGAGAAGTTGTTTTTTCTGAAAACGTCACAGTTGGAGACCTCTATTCGGAAACTTCGGTCTGACAGAAGAATCTTGCATGTCAGCTCTGGTCAGCTGAGTGCTTGTGATGCACATGCATCAAAAAGAGAGCCGGCGAGCTGGGTGGTGCTCATAGAAAATGCTGAAATTGCTGAGAATTTGCCTGAGTCTCCATTGATTGTGAATTCCACAGATATTGCATCGGCAATGGCTGTATCGAACAATGTTCAGCTCAGCCTAGGATGCTCTGTGGATACTGAGGTACTAATTCCTGGACAGAAGGGCTGGTCAGTTACTGCAGCGTTGCAAGAAGCCAGGTGGCAACGTAGTCTACATACAGGTCAGTGGTCATCCAGTACCTCTCTGATACAAACGTCAGCTGCTACTGATTCTATTTCTGTGACCTCATTGTCCACTGATGCTGGTTTGGCGTTGGAACCTCCTTCTGATTTTGAGCTTACTCAGAACCCTGAATTACATCTTCCTAATATGCAGGTTTAGCCTCAGTCTAAAGGGGACCAGCCTTCCACTCTGTCTTCCATGCCTCAGAGGCCCCTGAATGTGATTAATAAAAATGCTCCTAAGACTTTTGCCTCCCTCTTTAAGACACCTATTTGTCCTGCACGGTGACAGAATGCTCTCCGGCTGACCTATATTGGGGGTATGGAAACTCCACCTGACATACTTTTTGTTGCAAATACACTTTTGAAAGACTCCATGAAGTTTTTTGCAACTGAACTCTAAGCATTGATTCATATTTCAGGGGAAACCACCTTTGATGTCATTTTTAAAACTGCACATGGTTTGGAACGATTATGGCTCAAATACAATAACTTGAAAAAATGTTCTTTATGGTCCCCTTTTTTGGTAACCCCTCTATCTAAGCCCACACATAAAGTTATTACTCTACTTTTCAGGAATAAGGGGGTGAGTGTGCAAGGCTTAATACTCTGTTTGAAACACCGGTGTACCATCATAGCTGATCTAGAGGCTATTCTGGACTAAAAAAAACATTTGGACTGGGGGTTAGAGGGCTAAAGTCATGTTAAAAACTTCTGATACTGGTACTATTCATTTGCCTAATTTTTTTTTTTAGGCAGGGATAGAGGCATCCTTTTTTACACTAGGCAGCTCAAAATGTGCTACAAGTGTGGGTCTCTGGAGCATTTGAGCAGTGTTAGTGATAAGGCAAGATGTGTGGTATGTGGTGATCTAGGACATTTGGGAACTGACTGCCTTAACGAAAGCAAATGTAATCTTCGTGGGGAGCTGGGTCACACAATTCAAAACTGTAGAAATGCAGAACTCCAGATCAAGCTGATGGGACAGAACAATGGCTCCTGATTGCCTTGGCTCAAAAAAAGGCAAGGTGCCCAGGGACATCTACTGGTGGGACCCAGGTAGGACATGGTGTCCCCCCCATCTTCCACAGTAGTAAATCTGATACACCCCCCCCCCAGCTACTCTGACTGACTGTACTTCTACACCTTCTGTGGATGAGGGAATCCAGCAGCCTTTGTCACATGAGTCTGTATCACAAGCAGTATTAACGGCAGGGCTTGTTATCCCCCCCCCCACTCCAGGCAAGAAGGCTTGTGGCAGGGTCACTAGGCAGACAGTGTAAGGGAAGATGGAACTGGTGACAAAGAAGATGCTGGCTATTCCAATTTCTAATAAGTTTGATGTTCTACAGTTTGAACATTCAGATGAGGATTCTGATTTGTCCTCAGTAGACTCTTCTTTACTGGATGGCACTACTGACACTGAGGGTCAGGCCCAGCCCAGGAAACAGCAAAAAAGGAAGACTAGGGTGAAATTGAAAATTACGGACAAACTCAGTAGATAGGGTAGTTACAAATAGCTCTGATGACTGAACCTTTTTCTTTTCACACTATTAATGTGAATAGCATTAAGAGGGTGGCTAAGAGGGTGTTTTTTTTTCTGTTCTGGCTCATTTACATCTCAGTATCTTTTTTTTTACAGGATACTCGGTTGCATATACTTCATGAAATCCAGCTAGCTTCTAATGCATGGTATTTGGGTCCTTCCTTTTGGTCTTTGGGGACTGAAACTTGTTCTGGTTTGGGTATTCTCTTTAAGTATCCTGATATTCAGGTGTTGAAACTTTTTGATTTACTTTCTGGTAGGGCTTTGATTTTGGATGTTCTCATCCAGGATTTGCCTTATCATTTAATTAATATTTATGCACCTCAATACAAAGCTTTGAGATGTGACTTTTAAAATTAATTGAACCCTATTTACAAACCACTCACACAATTGTTTTTGCAGGGGATTTTAACTGTGCTATTCAGTCAAAACAAGGTAAACAATATTGTGATTCTAATTTTCTATCTCAAATGATTCACAAAGCAAATTTGCAGGATGCGGTTTTTCGACTCATGAATTTGGCACTTCCCACTTTCCACAAAGGCACTTTAATATCTCAAATTGACTATATCCTTACTTCTAATGCTTTGATCTTGCATACAACTAATGTGTTATTCATGGAATTTTCAGATCACAGTATTGTTTCTGTCACCACAGGGGCTACTGCTAGATAACACAGAGGTTTTGGATTCTGGAAACTGAATACTTTATTACTCTCTGACCCAACTGTTAGTTTGCTCCTTCAAAATTTTTTCATGCAAGGAAGTCTGTATTTATTTTTTTTTTGACAGTACCACTTTATGGTGGGAAGATACCAAGCTAGAATTGCAAAAATTCTGTAGATGCCTCAGTAGTCAGAAAGTTAGGCATACATATCTCACTTATTTACAGAACAGAAAGCTTCTGTAACAACTTTATTCTGTCTTCTACGAGACAGGGCAGGACTTGACTTCCTAAATTGCCAAAATTAAACAGGATATGATGGATTTTCATAATAAAAAAACTACCACTTTGTCATTTCAGCAACGATTTGGCATGCAAGGCAGCATGGCAGCAACTTGCCCTTATGAACATTGGCAGGTTCAGATGCAGAAAACCAATATTTCTGCTGTTTGAGATGCTACAGGGGTTGAATATACTGATCAGCAGACTATTCTTCATGTAGTTACTGATTATACTAGGTCCATGTATATTAAACTGGAGGTATGCAATGAAGGATTAGATCTTTTCCTCCATGATTTGGACATACCATAATTGGATAATGTTGATACACAGCTTTTGATTGCCCCTGTTTCAGTCCTAGAAGTACAAACTGCTCTTTCCTCTTTGGCAGGCCAGAAATCTCCTGGTTCAGATGGCCTCCCTAATGAACTGATGAAATTTGCAAGGCACCTTTGTTTGGGCGAATTAACATTAGTGTTTAATGAAATATTAAATATTTGGGAAGTTCCTCCTTATATGAATAAGGGAAGTTTGACATATATCTATAAAACTGGGGAGAAACTGAATCTTAGTAATTGGTGTCCTATTATGCTGCTAAATTCTGATTTTACGTTACTGATGAAAATATTGGCTAAACGGCTTTCAGTAGCAGCTGCTAAATTGATATCACTGGCGCAAGCATATGCAATTCCTGGTAGGAAAATTTAAACTCAACTTTTTCTCTTATGTGAGTTGATTGAGCAGGGGAAGTTAGGAACCTTGGATGGGTTCCTGATCTCTCTTGATCAATCTAAAGCTTTTGATAGGGTCAATCATGACTGTTTATGGACTATATTATCATATTATAAAATTCCTTCCTGTATGATACAGTGGTTTAAAAGTATTTATCATACAGCTACTGTTAGCCCTGTTGTCCAAGGATGGAAGGGTCCTTTGATACACTTGGAAAGATGAGTATGTCAAGGATGTCCATTGAGTCCGGTGTTGTATGACTTTTTTTATTGAGCAGTTATTACGGAAAATTAATGGTTCTCCAGATATAAAACATATCCTGTTTGATGGATAAGTTGTTCCTTTTAAACTGATGGCATATGCTGATGACATGACATTATTGGTGCAGGATGAAGTCTCCATTCATTCAAGTTTAGCTGTCTGTAGTGCATTTGCAGGGCTCACAGGAGCTGCTCTGAATGTTGGAAAATGTATTGGACAGAGATTACAGTATTCACCACATATCACAGGTCACATTGAGGGAATTATGTTGACAGGGGAACCAATTAAAATCCTAGGAATATATTGGGGGAAATGTTGAATTGGATGTGTTTAATTGGGAAAGAAAGCTTGCTTTGGGGAAACACACAGTCCTTCTGTGGAATAGGTGGAAATTTAATAAAAAGGAGAGAGAATTTGTCTCATTAAAACGTGCCTGATTCCTATATTTCTGTACATTAGTTGCATCTTTCCCCTTCCAAAGTCTGTGGAAACTGGGCTCTTGAATACTTTTTTCAGGCTTGTTGGGAAAGTAGACTTAATCCTTTAAAGAGAAATATTCTCTATCTTCCCTTAAAAAGAGGTGGCGTGAATATGCTTAATCCTATTTTATTTTTTAATAGCTTTTTTTTTGCATGATAATGTCAGACCCTTGTTAGTTGATGAACATCAAGGCTGGGAAGTGTTTTTATTATCAAAATGTGTACAGTGGCTCATGTTATGGGATACTCAGTCTTTAAAATGTTTGAAAAGATCTGCTTTAATCCCTGAGTACATTAGATGTACTTCCTTACGGATTAAACAATGGGATCTCACAAAATCTCATCTTCTTAATTTATCTAGGAAGCAACTTTACTTTTTGTTATTACCTACGTTATGTAGGGTGGAAGAGGTATTTGAAAAATGTCCACTGGGTTCTAAGGATACTTTATTAGGCTTCCAAAATAATAAACGTATACTGGAAAATCTTTGGGATTTTCACTGGCTGGCATACCATGGTAAAATCAATGTTAAATCCAATCAAAAGCATAAGACCCAACAGGAAAGATGTTGTTCTCTGTTATGATGTATACAACAAGAGGAGATGATAGAACATCTTCTGTTTCATTGTACCTTTATTTCAGGTTTTTGAGCTTTGGTAGCACAGCAATGGGGGAAGTTATTTTTGATACTATCTCTTATGAGAACTTAATGTATGGGATTTTTAATACTACTTGGACAGATAAATGGCATTTCAGCACCTTGCAAGTGTTAATGACTTTCTTTAAATGGCATATTTGGTCTATGAGATGCCATTATACCTTGCAGTAGAAGGATGGTAATTTGTTAGAACTGCTTAACAAAGTGACTTAAGATATGAGACGTGTTTATTTCAAAGAAAAGGATGTGATGTCTGACAGTAAGTTGCTTGCATTATGAATTGGATTCCCATGGATCACAGATACTGATGCTCCTAATACCTGATTGTATACTAGTGTTCAACTCAGGGATATGGGAGTGATGTTGTACCTTGAACAATATGGTGCTCTTCTGTGGATCACAATGCCTGTTTCTATTATGTTTATTTTGTATACTAATTCATTGTTAAGTTTTAGTTAGGAAACTGACTGTATTTCTTTGCTTTGTTTTTTCTCTCTGTATGAGGTAATACTTCTTTGTTTTCTTTTCTGACTTTTTGTAATGCAATGTTGTTTGGTTTGCACTTTGTTTTTTCTAATAAAAACTTCCCCTACTCTTTTTGAGAAGTGCCATGGGATCTTTAACATCCACCTGAACTACCACCAGAACAGGCAGATGGGACCTTGGTTTTAAAATTTCATCTGAAAGACAGCACCTCAGGAGTGCAGCACCCCCGTCATGCTGCACTACAGTGTCAGTATTGGGATATTAACCCAAGTGCCTGGTGTGGGGACCTACGAAACCACATTTTTTCCAGTATCATTAGATTCAATGACATATTTACTTTGGTATGTATGCCAAATCTTGAGTGTGCAGAATACCTGCAATAGCAGTGGAGTTATAAACTTCCAAGTATTTTGAACATTTTCAAACAATTTAACAAAATGAGACATTTTAAATGCCTGTAACTTACAATTTATATAACCAATGACCTCTTTTTTAGCAGTTTCTGTGACTCCTCCAAGAAAGTATGCATATATATATTTTCAATTATCTAGCTTCAACGGTGGCTAAGTTGTAAGTATAGAAATATTTCTGAAATGTTCACATGAAAAATACATTGCCAGAGGAGGTTTAAACCCCTATAATGTTCCCTCACCTTATGCAAATGTCATGATACGTGGCATCTCCTTAGGGCCACATCCAAGCAATACGCCTTCCAAACTATAGATCTCTAACTGTAATACTGATTAAGATATGGCCTATTAAAGAATTTTAGTAAATTCTAAAGAAGTTCATAAAATCTCATTGAAGCTAGTAAAAATTCTACAAAATCAGAATTTGTTAAATTTGCCCAGACCTACTAATAACAAAAGATTACATCAAAGTCAAAGCTTATCTAACCACATTTAAGAGAGTAGCCCAAGCTTGTCTTTGGTATAGAGATTAGTATATGATTAGATTGGCACGCTGCCAGTTGCTTGAAAACCCCAACTGCCTACAGGATCATTTCACCCTGTTACCTCCCTCTCTGTAAAGAAGTACCTCCAGGTATACTTCATGTATGGTACTTACCTCTCACGAGCTTGCAGTTGTGCCACCAGTTTTGTTACTCACCAATGTGTTTTGCTAAAGCTCAGAATGGTCCAGGTCTGAAATATTTGTTGCTTAATTAGATGCCAATCACGAGGAACACGGTTCCAGCTGCCGGCTCATTCTCATGTCTTTATGTCACATCAGAATACTGCCTATGCCCAAGTAATGACCCCAAATGTGCAAAAAAGTCCAATTTTCTTATTCTAACAGTCAGATGCATGCCATTCAGGTATTGCTCTGCAGCTGTGTGACCCATTTGTGACAGCCTGTTGAAATCTTAGTTGGCTGAGTTTTGTTTTGTGCCAGTGTGTTTGTTAGAAAGTTGCAACCAGCTGTCAAGATAAGCTGTGTGCTTTCCTGTACCAGTACCTAGCCACTCTCATTATTAAGATGATAATAGTGGCAATGTCAGTTGATCAGGTCAGCTCATTTTAAGTTGTCATGTTGCAGTGCTGCTTCCACAATTATAAGAAAGTATATGTAGGAACCTGAAATGCTTCCATGCCAACTGACTCATAACTATGTCCATGGTCACCAGATCTACGTGTAACCACTAAGTGAGTCATCTATTTTATTTTCTGTGTATATTCCCAGTATCCTCTCTGATAATTTTTATATATTTGATTTTGCAGTGTTTTTCCATAGTGCTTCATTACCACAGAAGGATGTGTGTCCAGGCTGCTTCAAAGGGGTACATAGTTGAGCCCACTGTTGCTCTCCATTTTGTTTATATATATTCAAGCAGTGGGAAAGTAACTTCTGAATCAGACTAGAATGACAATCCAATTGTACGAGATAATATGATTACCAATAAGTCACTGTTACATTACAGCCACATGCACATACAGTACACATATAATTATTAAACTGACTACAAATGGTGATTGCAAATAACAAGAGTTTTGTATAGTGCTTCCATGATGTTCATTCTTAATATAGTTGGTAACATTTATATTGATAATTGTTGTCATGATTTTGATGCATCTTATTGCCTTTTTATGTTTGAAGGCAGTCTGATCCAGTCCTTAGAGCAAACAGCTTTGAACTTCAAGATCGCGTGTGCGAATACCCCCACAATGACAGCCGGCTCACTGTGTGCCACTGATCAAGTTAATTGTCCTCCATTTACTTCAGTGCCACTCCCATTGTCAAACATGGTTATAAGCATCCCACTCCCTCTCTTTTAAAAATATTAATATGTTTCATTGCATCTTGGATTGGCTATTCAGTGTAATAAATTGTGGAGACAGAAACAAACCAGTGCGATACCCTTCTGTGCCCTTCCCACCACCATGGAGTACTAGAATGAGTGTTGGCAGCCTTAATTCTTGTTTTTTCATGCATTACATTATTTTTCACCTGCAATGTAGCCTAACATCATTTCATGCAAAAATACTGTGTGTGCTTCCCAGCAAAGCCATAAAAGCAGCCATATTGTAAGAACAATAAAACACAGCCATGCAAAAAATAGAAGCATTTCATCTCCTTTAATTCTTTACCTCAGTGGCCCATGCATTTTCAACTGCTTGTTTATTTCAATGCTATCTTGTACAGACCTCTGCTAAAAAAAGTAAACAGAGCAGTAACATAAGGGTAGAATTTCATTCCTAATTCATATGACCAGCAGTGCACATTAGTGGCTATGTCAGAAGTGAATTAGGTGGCTAACCCATCACAGGGTGTGCATTTGTTTTGTGGTTTCATGAATTGCTATGGTGTGCATTGCTCCACACACACATTGGAGAAGTGTCTGTATTATATCTCATAATGAACATAGCACCACAAAATGATTTATCTCCTCAAATAAATGGCATGGTATTGAAGGACTGGACTTTCACCCTTACCACACCATGCATGCATGCATGATAACATGGAGGCATGCCAGGCAACAGTGTTCATCCAGTCAGAAAGCAGTATTTGTGCCAGCCATCTTGACAAATGTTAAAACAATATTGCTGTTGTAAGTGTTAGTGGTTATTTTTTCTGGTAATTAGGCAGTACTTTACTTGATAGTGTACAAGTTACACATCCAATGTACAGCATGATAAAAATGCTCATGAAGACAGTAATAAGGATTATGATTAGTAAGCATATATATTGTGCAATGTAGTTGTGTCTGTTTTTCAACTGTGATCTGTACACAGTGGCAGTAAATGGGATGCAATGCAATGGCTCATTGTACTGCTGGTAATGATAATTCAGTACCTTGCCACTTATCAGTTACTGCAAGGTGCAGCATTTCATACTTGATCACTCTGCTGCAATGATGTCAGTGTCACCATTGTAACTTTTGTCAAATGCAAGGTCTTGCACCTGTAATCTATGAACCCAGGGGGCAGCTAATGGCTGGGGAGTGTACAGGTGTTCAGCTATGTAGAGGGAACAGAGATAGGGGTGATAGTCATGGGTGAGATGAAGCACTCTGTACAGTGCTGTAGAGCAGCAACAAAAGCAAACAACATGCTATGATGCATCATCAGAGGAATCTCCTCGCAGAGGGAGGGAGTCATTGTTCCTTTATACAAGTCATTGGTGAGACCACACCTGGAGTACTCTGTGCAGTTTTGGTGCCCATATTTGAAGAAGCACATCTAACTACTGGAGGGGGTCCATTGAAGGACAACCAAGATGATGGAGGCCATGGTGGAAATAACATATGATGAGAGGTTTACGGGAGCTCAATATGTATTCCCTGCAAAGCCAGAAAGGGTGAATATGACAGAAACCTTCAAGTACCTAAAGGGAATAAACAAGATTGGAGTGGGGGGTATTTAAATTTGAAAACTGAGGGGAACACAAGGTAACACAGTCTGAAACTTGTGGGGGGTAGATCTGAACAGGAAATGATGAGACACTTTTTCTCTGAAAGGGTGGTGTCAAAATGGAATGAACTTCTGGATGAAGTATTATCATTGAAAACTCCCCCAAGCATCGGTACTATCCACTTTTGACTACACTGATGTGGTGTATGCTTCTTCTTCTCAAGCCTCCTTAGGCAAACTTGATACTCTGCTAAACTCCTTCTGCAGCTTTGCCACTACTTCCCATCCTCTTACCCACCACTGCCTTCTTCACTCTGCTCTGTCACTCGCTCCTCTGTCCCACAGGAGACTGATCCACTGTGCATCTTTGACTGCTAAATTCTGGTTTGGTTTTGTCCCCTCCTACCCTTCCTCCCACCTCTCCCAGGTGGCCAGCACTAACTACTCCCTTCACCACAGAGACCCTCAAACTTTCTCTCTCTTCCCCATTCCCACTCTGCTTCTGGTCAATCTGCTTTCTCCTTCCATCTCCCTTCTCTCTGAAACAATTTACCCCCTGACCTACACCTATCCTCCTCCCTCCCTACTTTCAAAAGGCTACTCAGTCTCCTCCCCTTCCAGTCTTGTGCCCAGTGTCCCCTCTCCGGACCATCCTAATGTTTTGTTTATGTGTTGCTACCTCTTCAGGCTGTTGATGCTCATCTCCATTTCTCTGGGACTGCTATTTTCATCCTGCTCTTCTTGCTGCTCCCCTATCCTTTCTTTTCTTAATCTCTATTTTCCTCTATCTCTCTTCTGTACTATGGCTAAACCAGTTTCTCCTCCTGTCTTATCACCCACCCAAAAAACATCCTCCCCTTACAGCTGCCTCTCTCCTGTCAGTCCTTTGCCTAGTATGCTCTCTCCCAGCCTCAGTAACAGTCTCTGCAGTGCTCAGTATACTCTCATGACCAAAAGCACTTGTTTGCTCTTCTGCCTCCCTTCATCTTACTCTGTTGTCTTGAAGCCACTCTGACATGTGTGTCTATTCCTCACTCTACCGTTAATATTTGACCTGCAACCAAACTTAATTAATTATTTGTTATGCTTGTATTATTTTTTTATTCTGCATTTATTTTTATATCTGTTAGTGTACTTTTGAAACTCTTTGTGTGTGTTGTTACCCCATCCCCAGGTCACACCTGGAAATGAGCCTTGGCTCAGTGTGCTTTTCCCAGTCACCAAATTTTAAATACATAGATACATAGATACATAGACAGTGTCAGCAGATAAGGGCCTATGGCCCACCCAGTCTGCCCATTTGAGCTTGTAAGTTCAGTTTGTTTTCCTAGAAGTCTGTTGCCCCTTACCCCTGACCTCTACAATTCCTTTATGTCTATCCCATGCATTCTTAAATCCGTGATTGTTTCAGCCCCACCACTTCCTCTGGCAGGGTGTTCCACTTGTCCACCACCTGTTCTGTGAAGAAATTCTTCCTCATATTTCCTCTGAATCGTCCTCCTCCAACTTCATCCCATGCCTCTAGTCCTGGAACATCTTTTCACTTAAAAATAGTGTTTTCCTGCACCTATTCCTCCCTGTAAGATACTTGTATGTCTCTATCATATCCCTTTCTCCCTCCTCTCCTCCAGGAGTACATGTTCAGTTCCTTCAACCTGTCTTCATAGGACTTGTGATGCAATCCATGCACCATCTTTGTTGCCCTCCTCTGAACCTTCTCTACCCTGTCTATGTCCTTACGTAGGTATGGTCTCCAGAACTGTACACTGTACTCAGGTGGGGCCTCACTAGTGTCTTGTATAGCGGAATTATGACCTTCCTTTTCCTGCTGGTGATGCCCTGCCTATACATCCCAGCATCCTATTTGCTTTACCTGCTGCCTTGTCACACTGTTTCCCTACCTTGAGGTCATCAGAGATTACAACCCCAAGATCCCTTTCCTGCTTGGTGCATGCTATATCCTCACCCCCTAACTGATATATTGTGCCAGGGTTTTTGTGCCCCATATGCATTATCTTGCACTTCTTTGCATTGAATTTCAACTGCCAAACCCCTAAATAAATAAATAAACTGTTGCAATTTTTAAAATAGGGTGTAACAGGGTGAAAGGCAGAGTGGTATTGGAAGGGAGAAAGGGATGATGGAAGAGAAGTTTGGAGATGGTAACTTTGGGGGGGGCATGGGTAGGTGGGGCAGCTTCTGTCAAACAGACTGAGCTGCACAGTATAGCAGACTGGATAGAGCACTAGATCTGTTTCTGCTGGCAATTTTCATAAGTTAGTTCTTTCCTAATTATGCTCTGTTGCCATGTCTTTGTGACAGTTTATTGGTCTGGTTTTTACTGGGTGACACAGGCTTTGCATCAAGCAATGAGTTAAACCCTTCTGGTGTCACACCTGCAGCAGCACCTTTGCCACAGACTTTGCCTGATTGTCACTGGTTGTGTGATGTTCAGGTACGTTCTATGATTTACAGTTGCTTGTTCAAAATATTTGGTGCATGTCCCTTAAAAAGGGTACCTATGATTACTGCAATCTAAACCTGAGAATGTTAGTCTATCTTCCAGCAATTGGAGCACAGGATTTAAAATACTAATTGCCAGCCCGGTGAATGCTGCAAGCTCTGTACACCATATCTTTGCCACACCTGCTGCTGGAGGCATTCTCAAAACATTTTTGAGATGAAACATACTGGGTCAGATTTTAATAAGGGTCCGATGTTAAAGCAAGCTGAGCATGCTTCTGCTTCTACCCAACTGTGTTTTGTAACCTTGCTGCTGGTTTTAACAGATGCATCCATCTGTGACAAGATAACATAATCAGCACTGAATACATAACGTAAAACTGCATTTCCCCTTTTTTGGAAATAACATTTTTTACATTTTTATTTTGCCTCTTGGCCCTATGTACCCTAGTTCATATTCACATCATGGCCATGCCCCCTCTCCATACACTGCAGCTTACATGCAGTCATCTTCCACCCTGCCTTGCCTATGCCTGACATGGGCGTTTGGGTTACTCAAAGGCCAAAAGCTCAACAGATCCAGTTCTGCAAGTGTGCCTAGCTAATAAGGGGTGTGTCCTGTATCCTCTATTCATGATCCAGCCACCCATGTTTTTCCACTGGTTTTCTACAACAGAGGAGCAGATGAGCATTGACATAGTTTTGCATGCAACAGGCTTATGCATGACATGTATTAATATTTAAAATGTTCCAGATCTGTCTTGGAACTCATCTGCATTTCTGCAAGCTTCTGACATGGGTGGAGAGGTGACTTCCTGCCAATGCCCATGCCCCTCCCATGGGATCTGATCGGTCAGATAGACGACTGATCCTCTGCATCCTGGTCGACCATTTGAGTACCTCTTGAATCATGACTTGCGCTCATCAAGGCCACCAAGGCTAGTGCTATGGCTGGTCCCACACCCTGGCTAGAATATTAAATTCTGATGTATTTGGATCCTGCACTACAGGAGAGGATCAAACAGGCTGGACAGATTTTCCATTCATAGGTATCATAGGTAATTTCAGAGCAAAGAAGACTTTCAGCCATTGTGCTCGCTGTTAATTGTAATTTTGATACCCCCTATTTTATTAGTTATACAATACTTATCTAATTTCCTCTTAAACTCCACTGTAGTCTTACTAGTGACTACCTCCTCAGGTAGGTTATTCCATACTGGAATAACTCTAACACTAAACCAGTGCTCCCTTTTTGTGGTCTTAAAATTTTGACCCTTAAGTTGCCATGAATGTGACCTAGTGTCATATCGCTGTTCCCTCAATGTAAGTCCTAATTTAACCATTAGATTTGTATTTTTAGGTGCATTATACACCATGCACATATCCCCTCTCATGCACCTATACTCCAATGTAAACATCCCCAAGTACTCCAATCTATCTTCATAGTCCTGGTCTCTTGTATCCGCTGCAACCTGGTAGCCCTCCTCTGAACAGTCTCCAATCTTCCTACATCCAACCTATAACCGGGTGACCAGAACTGTGCACAGTACTCCAACTGTGGCCTCACCAGTGCACTGAAGAGAGGTACAATCACCTCCCTCCTTCTACTCTTTATATGTTTCTTGATGTTTATAAGAGTTCCATTAACAGATTTTATAACCTGACTGCAATGCTGGTAGAATTTAAAATAGCTTGTCACTTTCACTCCCAGATCTCTCTCCTCCACTACTTTACACAATTTATGTCCATTTAACCAGTAGTCAGCTTGGTTGTTATTTCTCCCAAAATGCATTACTACACATTTATCTGAGTTAAAGGACAACTTCTTATCCCTTGCCTAGCTTTCCATTTTGAGTAAGGCATTTTGCAACTTTGCCACATCCTCACCATTTCTGATAGTAATGCCAAGTCTAGTATCGTCTGCAAATTTGGTTTCCCAGACATCCTTTCCTCCAGATAATGAGTGTATGTAGATATTAAACAAGCAGGGCCCCAGAACAGATCCCTGGGGAACTCCACTCTCCACTCCCAACCAATCTGAGTAAACTCCCTTTAAACAAACCCTCTGCTTTCTCTCACTCAGCCATGCCTTCACCCAAGTTGTAATATAACCCGGTATTTTATGTTCAATCAGAGCATCAATCAATTCGCCATGTGGGACTTTGTCAAACGCCTTCAAGAAGTCCAGGAACACCACATCCACACAGACACCCTCATCCAATACTTTGCTCACATGCTCATACAACTCCAAAAAATTAGTTTGGCATGATAACCCCTTTTTAAAACCATGCTGAGCATCATCACAATCCCCCACTGTATTCTGAAACTCTACTATTTGTTCCTTTACAATAGATTCCAACATTTTCCCCAGGATAGCAGTCAAGCTAACAGGCCTATAGTTGCCCACCTCCTGTCTAAATCCCTTTTTATAAATAGGGATTACATTTGCCTTTCGCCAAACCTCAATCACCTCTCCGTTATCCAAAGTTCTCTGAAACAGTGCTGTTACAGGTTCTGCCAACTCTGTTGCCAATTCTTGAAGGACCCTAGGTTGAATTCCATCTGTTCCTTGAGATTTGTTCGGGTCAAGGTGTTTTAGTCTATTCTCAATATCATTTTTATTTAAAACAATTTTATAACCATTTATAGTCAGATGTTCTCTCTTATTATTTTACTTATTATTAAATACTGATGAGAAAAAGGTATTGAAAAGCCCTGCCATAGCTTGGCAATCCTCAACTAGTATACCATCCTGATCCTTAATGGGCCCCACTGAAGTTTGACTTCCCTTTTTGTTATTGATATATGTGTAAAAAGACTTATGATTATCTTTCACTTTTGAAACCAGGTTTAGTTCATGCTTTCGAGCAGCCTGCTTTATAGCACTTTTTGTCTCTTTTAATCATTTTTTATACAAGGCCCGATTTGTTTCATACTCACTTCTCCTAGCTATTAAATAAGCTCTTTTTTTTTTCTTTTTGATCAATTTTCTAATTTTGGGAGATAACCACAGAGGAATTTTTCCTAAAGTATTGTACTTCTTTCTTAATGGGACATACTTATCAATTAAGTCCATAATTTTTTTCTCAAAACTATCCCAGTTCTCCACTAATGATCTATTATCAAAAACCTTTTTCCATCTCCAATCCAAGAATTCCATTCTCATATTGATAAATTTAGCTTTATTAAAATTTCAGACCATGGTTAAGCCAAGTGTGTTTGAAATAACCCTGCTTAAATCAAAATTTATCACACAGTGATCACTTGAGCCTAATGGTGATGAAAAAGTACAATATTTTTTATTTGGTCTCCCAAATTACTTAGCACAAGGTCTAATATTTTATCCCCTCTAGTGTTATTCCCTATATACTGATCAAAACCAGCTAATAAAAAGGAATCCAGATACCTTAACTCATAAGATGTCTCCCCTGTATACCTAGTCCAATTAATACTGGGAAGGTTAAAATCTCCCAAAAGTATAATGTTTTCTGTACTATCTAAGGAGTCCAAATATTTTAGCACTGCCTCATCATCTTGGGTGGAAATTGAAGAAGGTCGATAGATTACCCCAATTTTAATATTAGGTCCCTTTTCTGTCAATACTCTGATCCACACATGCTCAATGTCTGGTATTTTTTGGACATCAATAGCCATTGATTTTATTTTGTTGGATGCATACAGTGCCACACCACCACCCTTTTTATTCTCCCTATCCGTATGATATAAATCATACCCCTGAATATGATGGTCCCAGGTGTCAGTGGGTGTCCACCAAGTCTCTGTTACGGCACATATCTGGACATTGTCAGCATTTAATAAACAAGTTAATTCCTCAACTTTGTTTGTAAGACTCCTAGCATTGAGGGAGAGGCATTTCTAGTCCTGAGAGCCCTTAGTGTTCTTAAGTGAAATTGAATTTTTCTCATATGTCCTTAATGTTTGATGGCAGCCCCCTTCGTACTTCGTTTAAAAAGTTAACCACTTGATTTTGAATTTCCTTAGCTAATATTCTAGACCCATGTTTGTTTAAATGTAGCCCATCTTTCCCAAATAACCCTAGGTCCCTGAATGTATCCCAGTATTTGATAAAGACAAAACCTTTCCTATGACACCACCTTTTCAACCACCCGTTAAGCTGTATTATGTCCCTTTGTTTGTTCACACCCTCCCGAAGTATGGGCAGAATCTCCGATATGAGGATATTGGATCCATGTATCCTCAAGATTTCTCCGATGGCCTCAAAGTCCCTTTGGATTTCTAATAATGTCCTATTACCAACATCATTTGTACCTACATGCAGTACCGTGACTGGTTTTCTAGTATTTTCCAACAATCCTGGTAACATTTTCCCAACATCCCATATCCCTGCTCCTGGTAGGGTACTCAATCAATCAATCAATCAATCAAATCTTTATTTATCCAGGCAAACATTGTTGAGCAAAGCTCATTTGCAAGATGGACCTGGTAAGGTCAAGGTTCAATTTACATGAAATATAGCATTCAGAATATACACAATTTTTGAGAAGACAGAAATGAAAGCAATATATCAAATACAGAACACGTAAATTGATATGTTAGAAAAACAAGGATATAATACATATATACAAGATTCATGAGGTAGCCAGATTGCTAAATAGGTAATGGGAGACACTTTAATACTTTAATACTAGCACATTTTGATGAAGGGTTGAAAGTATCAGAGAATTACTTAGATAATTTTAAACTAAGGTGACAGGATGTATGGATAGCTGGAAGATATATCTACAAAGGAGGGTTCGTGGCTGGCGGTATCGGCAGGAACAGTGACAAGGGATAGGTAGGATGCATACCTGAGTAATGGTCAGGGGTAGAGAACAGGGTGGGGAGAATCGTAGAGCTGGTGCAATAAGGGGATCTAGAGGTCTGGGGAAGAGGAGAGGGCCAGACTGGAGAGGTAAAGACTGACAGTGTAAAGGAGACTAAGAATATTAATGAATATAAAGAATGGATTGAGGTACTGGTTTGTGAACTGTAGGGTAACTTCACATAGGGTGCTGGTAAGCTTATCCTATCTGTCCGCCCGCAGGGGAGATAGATGGAAGGTTAATCTAGTGTTGGTGGAAGCAGTTACATTTTTCTTTGAATATCCTATTATATAGATATTTGAAGGCTGTAATAGATATAAACTTCTTCACTTTCAATGTCTTCTGGATTGTGTTCCATAGAGTGGATAACACATAGCTAACTGCATATCTGCCATGTTGGGAGTGGAATTTAGGCATCTTGAGGGTAATGAGGTTCAGACTTCTTAATGCATAACTACTTGATGTGGCTTGTAAAAAACAGTCAGAGATATATTTTGGAAGCTGCTGTGATATTGCCCTGTAGGTCCATAGTATTGCATTTCTATCTCTTCTAGATTGAAGCGAGTCCATCCACTGCAGAGTATAGCAGGCAGTGGTGAGTGCTGTAAGGTAGGTCTGTGATGAACCTCAAAGCTCTGTGGTATAGTGTATCTAATTTGTTCAAACATACAGTAGGGCAGCGACTATATAAAGAAGTCAGTAATCTAGTACTGAGAGGAAAGTGGCCTGGACCATCTTCTTTTTGAATCACTTATAAGGAAGTGCTTTATTCTATAGTAAAGTCCAAGTCTTCGTCTGGGTTTTTTTAGCAGTTCTTCCAAATGCTCTAGGTGGTCTAACCTATTATCTAGCCATACCCCCAGATATTTGAATTTTGTGACATAATCTAGGTTTTCACCAAGGGCAGTGGATAGTTTAGGAAGGTCGATAGGGATAGAGTATCCTGCCTGCACCGGTGGGAAGAAAAACATTGCCTTAGTTTTTTTTGCATTCAATAGTAGTTTCTTTCCCAGCAGTTGGTGTTGCAGCAGGTCGAATTCAGCTTGTAATTCTTTGCAGGCTGTTACAGGAGAAGGGTGACTGACGTACAGTACTGTATCATCAGCAAACAGGTGTACAGTGGCTTTGGTAAGATTTATGTCAATGTTGTTGATATATATTGCAAATAGGATAGGGCCAAGGATAGATCCTTGTGGTACTCCTCTTTGAAGTGGTCTGAGTGGGGATATATCTCCTTTGGCCTTTACCTGCTGGGTTCTTCCTGAAAGATAATTATTAAACCATCTAATGGATTTGGTGTCAAGTCCAAATGACCTCAGTGATGAGAGAAGCAGGTCGTGGTCAACCGTATCAACGTACTAACAGTAGTTGACTCATTTCTACCCTGACATAATATCCTATCGAAATTTCTAATCATGGAGTCACTGATAACCAAAAGGTAATTTTTTACTGTTTGATGTCCTTGCACTTCCTGCTTTTTGTGCCCTGTTTCGACCACGTTACCTTCACTACATTTACCTGTATCTGAAACCCCCCTTTAGTAGTGTCGTCTAGGTCTAGTTCTAGTTCTGTATTAAGAACACTATATTTATTTTTTAGCTCAATCTGTCCATGTCCACCAATATTCCTCCTTCACTTTTTAATGCCCTTTTCCACTCTACACCAATCATTATTTTCCTTAGAGTCAGACCAATTTGTTGCTACCTGTAATGTATCGTTTCTTTCAGAGTTAACAATCCCTACTAGCTGATCATGATCCCACTGTTCAGCACAGTCATTTAGAGCTGAGTCTATAAATTTTTCTAATGAAGAGATCTCTAATTGAAGTTTAATTCTATTTTGCAATGATTCAATTTCCTGCTTCATAATATCAATTAGTATGCATTTATCACAGATAAAGGAATCAACCTTCTCCCCCCTCCTCATACATTTTACAAGTATTACAAGCATTCAGAGAAATGATGACTCTATCTAGCTCAGCCATTATAATCTCCTTAATTACCCAGCAGGAACGCCTCCACAACAATGTTACTTACGTCCCTTTTTGATTGGGTTTTATGGTTCAACGAGGGTTTCTGGTTCCTTCCCACGACTGACGCTGATGGACACCGCTGGTCTCTGACCACATCGCCTCTGCTCCGTGCCCGACTCCGCTCGCTGGAGCCAAGTTATTTCAGCGCACAGAAGTGACGCTTGCTTGTGTTGCTATGGCAACCGTCACGAGTGCTTAGAGACGGGGCAGACTGTGAGGGTAACCCGCCCTTAAAAGATCGGGTTAAACCTCACAAGGATGCACAAAAATGGCAATCCAAAACCCTTAAAAAGGGCTAGTCAGCTGAATCAGTTCCTGAGCAATGGGAAGTTTAAATTCAGCGCCTCCGAGTCTCCATGGTTTTGGACATGTCATAGTTGTATCCTTTTTAAAATCTGACCCCCCCTATCTCCAGCCATGCGATCAAATACACAGATGACCACAAATGGATGTGTTTTCAACATTTCATTAAAGGAAGCACATATTTGTTCCATTGGCCACTTGGCCTCCAGGAGCCCGGATGCTCTGGATCAGTTGCCTTTTGGGTGGGCCTAGGTGTTATTGGCAACAAAGATAAGCAGGCCATGCACCAACTGTCCATTGGGATGACCAGGTGCTTTCCCAGAGAACCATGTGCTCCATCCACACTTGCAACATCTGTCAGTCCCCCGTCCTCACATGCTCTGACATCTTTCCTCCACCACTTGTCAGCCACATGTCGAGGAGACTCATGTCCACAGTCCATAATTTGAGATCAGCCTAATGGATGTGACAGTCCTCATCCATCCCTCACCCGCATGCTGAGCCCCAGCGTCACAACCACACTCAGGTTCTTGTGTTCACCATAGTAGCATGCTGTGTGGCGGGCACTGCTTCAACCCACAGCACCAACTGGCAGACTTTGTCAATGCAACATTGAATGGAATTTATTCATTCCATGCATTCATGCCAGCAAGATTATGTTGACCACACCAGCTATTGTATACATACACCATGCCAGCAACAACATAGGTTCACCTTTTTCTTTGCCAATAACTTTACCCCACAGATATGTCTATTTAGCAACAAAGTAACTATTGCAAGGATGCTGTCTAGTATCCCCTGTAGTTCTGCTTCAACTGGTCTGCAAAAACAAAAGTGGTGGAGATGACACAATGCAAATAATCTGGGGTGTTGCAAACTGCGTGGGAAACACAATACTGTTGGTACTGTAGTAAGTCACAATGAGATCACACTCAGGTCTATTATGTGACTTTGTATGTCAGCAGGACAACTACTAGGCTTTGTTTTGCCTCATCCGTGTTAACTGTTGTGCAACAGTGCACTTGGCTTTATGACGTTGAGGCAGTGGTACATGATGGAATGCAACCTAACAGGGGTGGTTGGGGTTGAGCAGAAATTATGGTGTGCTATATGTTGTAAATAAATATATATTTTTCCATAAGCTGTTTTCCTATGTGGTTTCTGTCACATTTTTGGGGTGGAATGAAACTATCACCATTGGAAGGACTCAAGGTCATGAGGGCAGGCTTCTACTCACCCTCCCCTCCAGCAGAATGCCACCCCCAACTTATTACAGAGCTTCAGACACCACTGAAAGGACTCAGGTCACGAGGCCATGCTTCTACTCACCCTCCCTCCAGCAGAACCCTCGCCCCGATGGACTCTGGAGCCTTAGACACCACTGGGAGGACTCAGAGTCATGAGGGCATGCTTCTACTCCCCCCTCCTCCTCTAGCAGAACCACCCCAATGGACTCTGGATCCTCAGATACAACAAAAGAGCCATATACATGGATGGCATTTATTCCTCTTCCCTTGTATACAGCTGTACAGTGAAATTTATGGTGTGGAGCAGCACCGCTATCCACTTCATGTCCTCTCTCTCCAGCCACCCTCCAACCCTATGGTAGTCATTATATTGTGGGCATAACTCAATCAGTAGAGATCTATACCCCTACAACTTGTTCAGCTTAGTATGATTCACTTACCCCTAACAGCAACACACCCTCGGTAGTTACCTAGTGCTAGTATACTCACCCTTAGGAAGTCAACCAGTTTCTACATTATTGACCATTTTACTGTTTGAGTACTACAGCCCTGTTTCATGGCTAACACCAATCATTACAATCATTTTCATCCTTGATCTAAGGAATAATCACTTGTGATTTAAAACATAAACCTCACACTGTGCTCTGCTTTTGCTGCTTCTGCTGAACCCCCACCCTTACTCTGTCGCTTGGCATTTGCCTTACATTTTCTTCCAGCCACATCTCTGTCCCTCCCCTACAGTGGACAGCAACTGATTATTAAAGAAATTGCTCAACTCTAGCTCGTTTCACTCTTATCCTCCTTCACTTTATCCCCTGGCTATTTCCTACCAGGTTTCCTTGGTACCATCTGTTTTCTGGACCATTTATGCCCTAGAGGACTTCTCAAATTACCCTAATCTGTTTCTATCCTGATTTCAGTCTTATCTCTGCTCCCTTATAAACTTGGAATTTGTCAAACTTTTCCCTGCTTTGTCTATATCTCTTGTAATTTCTTCACTGCTCCTCCCCTCTTCTCTCTCTCTCTCTCTCTTCTCCCACTCTCTGACATGCCCCATGCGCCTCACCCCATTTCCATCTGTTTGCTCATGTCAACATAATGACTTTGCATGCCTTACTACTAATACTCAATGTCATACCTCTCATTACTCATAATTTGACTCTCTCTGTCCCCTTCTCTAACTTTAATATGTCCTCTGACTTCACTATGTTGAATTTCCTTGTAATTGCCCATAATCCCTTGACACTTCGTGGTATACATGATCAGGCACTTCTGATTCCAAACTTACGTTATCTCAGAATACCTCATTTAACTATCCCTAGTAAAAATCAATGCTCTTTAATATATGTTCTAGTCTACCTAGCCTACCTTTTATTATTCAATGCTGGTGACATCAAACCAAACCCTGGACCCCATACAGTACTTCATTATTCTCATTTCACATTGAACTATTTGGCTGAAACAAAGAGCCTCAAGATTGTGGATCTAAATATCAGGAGTCTTCTTTATAATCTCCCTGACCTGGAAACATAGCTAACCAAATATAATCGAGACACTGTAAGTATTTATGAAACCTGGCTAAAGCCTACCATTCCTGACACTGCTTGCTATATCACAAACTACAATATACTTAGATATGATTGTTGTTCCTTGAAAAGGGGTGCGGGTTTAGTGAGTGGTATTCATTTTTTTCTAATTCCTAGATGGTAACCCCATTCGCAAAGCATGGCTCATGCCTCCAGACACCACATTCACAATGCAGAACCACCCAGTGGTCATCCAGTATGGTTTGACCCACAGTAATTCTGCCAAATGATTTGATGTAAAATTCTCTAACCCCATCTTGTAGTCCTGATGTCCTGTTACTTTTCCTTGTCTTGCTGCTGCTTCTTTCTAATGCTTTTTGAATTGTACATCCCTCACTCTGTTTCTAGCTTTGTTGAGTCCATCAATGTAATGATCCCAGAACAGGATGTGAAGAGGGTATGTCCTGTGGTGCACTGCAGTCTGAGCCAACTCCTTGATCCCACATTGAAATTGCTGAGCAGATATTACACATCCATTGGTACATTCAATGCCCACTGTACCAAGGAATACACTCTGAAAGGGTGGACAGCTAGGTCTTAGGATGTAGCATGATGTCACTGTGCAGTGTCCATCAACAAGCACTACTACCATTGAATTCAATCCAGATATTAATACCAGATGTTGAGAGGCCCATGGCAATAACAGTGACCAATGCACTGATAGATCTGCATATTGCAACCAATGTGCCCGTTTACCATTTTTGCAGCCATTGCTGAAGTTCATTGGTGAAAAGGCAGGGGTGGGGGAAGCATGGCCATTCAGGACATGCAGTTCCACATCACTTATTAGATCAGTGGAAACAAAGGGATCTGTCACAGGATTCACCAGTTGGCGTGATTCACCAGTTTGCGTGAAAGACGAACACTGCATGATTCTTTTTTGTACACTTGCCATACTGGAATAACATTGGCATGGAGTATGTCATCTGTTGCTCAGGTGCTTGTAAGAAGCTGGTGATGGCTTCCCAGCAAATAGACTGTGGTCAAATACGAAAGTGGATCAAGCCAACACACAATCATATGCTCTGGGTGGCTGATTCTGTAGTGCAGCACCACAATGCCTTAACCAAGAAATGCCTGAATTTAGTGAACCACATGGCCAACGTTCATTCATGCCATGGTAAACATTTCCAAAACTGTGTTCAGTCTGAAATAATGAAATGAAGATACTGGCTTCAAAAATGTTGTATGTAACCGCTACAATATATGATTCTACAGTGTGTATCATTGCTTTCAGAATACATACCAACAGAAAAACATGTCATACCATTTGGTTACGCTTTCCTTTGTTTTCATTTGTACACACATCAGGTAGGCTGAAATAATGTACACTGAATATAATGCAGCTTCATTATTGAGATGCCTGGCATCTGATTTACAATGCATAAATCACCACAGTATTCACATGCACAAACCTTGGTTGATCATGACAGAAGAGATATTTAATATTGGACCTCTATCACATGTCCTTTTGGAGTAATAAACACTGTTTTCGCATACTTGCACACTTTTGTGAGTTTACTTATACAAAGTGGTGAATGGTCAGTTGTGCTTGTGCCACTACAAAGTAAACATCTGCACTTTGCTTTTTAGTGATGATGCTAAGTGCATTTCATAAATGTAAACTGTCTGAGATGTGACCTGACAATGCAATAATTCCTATTCAGTAAGTCATGCAGTCAATTAAAACTTATGAGTTAACAGTCACATGACATGAACATCAGTAACAAAAATAAAAGAATACACAGTTCATAGTAAAAAGTTTTCATTTGCAGTTCATCTCTGTATTGCTGAACTAATTTTTCTGTTGAAGCAGAAGAAAGCCACTGTAGTCATCTGATGGAAACCACACTCATATGGATGAGACAGCACATGCAGGTATTATCTGATGATTCCAGCAGTACAAACATTGCCGTATCAACAACATGAATCTACTGTATGCCACTTGTCTGTAATTCCTATAAGAAAGGAGAACAATAAAACATTACACATGCACAGAACAATACGTGGCTGGACATTATTCTACTTAGCAGTAGCTGTCACTGTCCTGAGGTCACTTGACAGTTGTGATGTGTCCAAATGTGAAGTACATGCAAATGCTGGGTAGCCCATTTATTAAGTGACAATTACTGCTACCAAGGTGAACACCATGTAACACAAGGTGTACAAGAATGTGAGGTGTTTGTAGCAGGTGATAAGCATAGAGAGTTGATCGTGTCACAGCATGGCATTGAAAAAGGTGGACAAAGTACTATTACCTCTTTTATATCATGCCTGTGTGACACAATGGAGAAAACACGGGAACATGTATGGCTCTGTATTGCCCACAAACATGTGATGAACTATGTGTGACACAGTTGGGTGTCATGAGTAGCACCACATGTTGGTGGAAATAGCACCAACAGGTCATCAATGTAACAGTGTTATTGGTAGAAATCGAAATATAGTAACACATGATCACAAAATGAGGGAAGAAAAAAGCAGTGCATCATTGTATGCATTTCACACAACAGCAGTGAACCATCATGGATATTTAGTGCAGTCACAGTACAGTCAGAATTCTGCAGTACATAGTAAATAAGGCACGATATACCAAACACTGCATGGTAGAATGTACCCAACAAGATCTTATCTTTACATAGTGAGTCCTGTGGCACAAAGGACACTGACAGCAAAGATGTGTCAGTCATTTAAACAAATGGAAACCACACTGCTAAGTGCAGTTTATTATATACTGAGTGTGAAACAATAAAGAGTACAGCACAGAGAAAGTAAAAAACAGTGTCAACACATTACAGTGCATTATGCAACAGTTCATTGCAGCATAAATTAAGTGAGAATTTTAGAAAGCAATTCGAAGCATTTATACAAAAAGAAAGGTGATGAGGAGCAATGGGTCAAATGATGAATCAGTAGGGTGGATGACTCCGGAAAATGTGAGGAAGTGCTTAGTCACATAAGGAGCTGTGGATGACTGGAATGGTCAATGTGAGAAAATGTTGGTTGCAACTACTGTAACAGAATTCAAGAATGCATGCCAAATGCCTATGGAACACTTAGTAGGTAAGAAAGGGAGGGTACATGCGGAGGACATGTTGGGTCTGCCATACTACAGTAGGTGTGGAACATGGGAAGACTAGGTGGGATACACATTCATTCCATTCCATCTCAGGCGATGTTTGTACGTTGATCCACAAGGGTAAAATGGAGATTCAGTGTTCTTAGCACAGCAGAGGGATAGTGAATGGAGGATGTCATAGGATGCAATTCGAAAAGATAGTCAAACTCCTGTCAATGCTTCGATAACACACATATGGGCACTAAAGAGGACACTTGTCAGAATTAGTAGTTATGTGTTGCCTACCTTCAAAGGATGAACCACATTTGTGAAATTATTGGAACAAATGATTGGGACAGCATGGACTGATGATGTACAAGTAAGCCTGTATGGAAACATGTTGTCATGACTAATGAGTGCCTTGATTACTTACTGATTCATGGGAATGTCATCATCAAATGGTCTGTCAATGGTAAGGTACTTGTAGAATGACACAGAAATGACATTTCTGCTCAAGCAATTGTCTCAAAAGCATTCACACTCAGTGACACAGTTCACCTGAGCTTCTTCACACTGAGTAGCAACCAATAGGTTCTCTTGGCAGCACAAACATTCATGACTGGTTGGCATAACAACACTGTTGTTACACTGACACCTAGCAAAGAGGAGAGGAGAGGAATTACATGTCACATAACATCATCTGAAAATAATGAAAACTGTAACAACAATGTACATTTCACAACCCTGTGGTAATGTATGTTGACATATGCTAATGACCATTCTGTCATAAAGCTCACACCTAAATCAACTCAACATTCAAAAAAATAATAGCTTTCACTATTTTCAGGGTTGTTCGTGTCGGCAAGACCAGAGATGGAGACAGCTATTATGTCACAGAATTAAACTGTAAGGAATAAGAAAGCACACAGTGTCAGAACTTGTGTGTTACCAGGAGGATGTTCTGCGGAAGCAAATAAACAGAACACAATGTTGTCAGGATGTGCTGAATTGCAGGTCACAGCATTGTGCATGTGCCTCAGGGATGCCCTGGCAGGAAAGGAGGACATGGGTGTAGTGGAGGACAAGTGGACAACACTAAAAGACTCCATAGGAAAAGAAACAGACCTCTGCATCAGTCAAACCAGCAAAACAAAGAGGTACGAGAGACCACCATGGTTCTCAAAATAGGTGGCTGGGCAGGTAAAGGCATAAAAGGTAGCATTCATAAAGTATAAGGTGACAGAGAGAGAGAAGGATACAGATTCTTATCCTGACATGAAGAGCGAGGCAGAGAAAGCAGTGATGAACAGAAAGGTGCAAATGTAGAAAAAAGTAGCACAGGCAGTGAAGGGGGTGGGGAATAAGAAATGTTTCAAACATATAAGCAAAAGAAAACCAAGGGGAGGGCTTGTGAGGCTATGGAGGGAAGGGTAGGCATGTGTGGAGGTGAACCAGGAAAAAGCAGGCATCCTGAACAAATGTTTTGATTCAGTGTTCACGGAGCCATGAGAAGGTGAAGGAGCACAGTTAACTGACAGGAGCATGTTGACACTATTCAATGTACAGATGAGAGTGTCCAGAGGGAACTCATGCATCTGAAAGTGGACCAGGCAATGGAGCCAGACGGGATACAACCAAGGATATTAATTAAGCTCAGATAGTTGCTGGCTGCACCTCTGTCAATGCTGATCAACCACTCAAGGAGAAGGAAGTGGTACCGGAGGACAGGAGGGGATCCAGTGTTCTCCAACTTCACAAAAGTGGTAGCCTGGAGGAGACAGGCAATTAAAGGCCAGTCATACTGACCTCAGTGGTGGGGATATTTAAGGAGCCACAGCTAAAAGAGTTGTTTGTGGGATAGTTTGATAACAGCAACTTACAGGATAAAGGCATCAGGTATTCACCAGGATGAGGTCAGGACAAAAAACAATCAGATAGATTTCTTTGACTGGGAGACCAGGGAAGTAGAGTATGATGGAACACTGGATGGAGCATGCTTCAATTTCAGTATGCACTTCACTGCCGTTCTACATTGGAGAGTACAAACCAAGAAGTGCAGTCTTTGAGGGTGGCAAGAAATGGTACACTGGATAAGGAACTGGTTGTAGGAGACACATCAGCAGGTGGTGGTAAATGAAATTCACTTCATAGAAACATAGAAACATAGAATTTGATGGCAGATAAGGACCGCTTGGCCCACCCAGTCTACCCATTTCCCAACTTAATGGATAAGCTTCATATCCTAGTTAACCAATAGTCTACTTCCTCCTACCCCAACCCCCTAGAATTGCCTTATGACTGTCCCATGCAGTCTTGAATTCCACCACTGTTTTTGACTTCACAACCTCCTCAGGAAGGCCATTCCATGCATCCACAACCCTCTCCATGAAAAAATATTTCCTCACATTACCTTTAAGCCATCCCCCCTCTATCTTCAAATTGTGCCCCCTTTTTCTTGCACGCCTCTTTTTCTGAAAGATGCTACCCTCTTGGACTTTGTTGATTCCCTTGAGGTACTTGAAAGTTTCTAGCATGTCTCTCCTCTCCCTCCTTTCCTCGAGGCTATACATATTAAGCTCCTTAAGTCTCTCTTCATATGTCTTCTGGTGCAGACCCTGCACCATTTTAGTTGCCCTCGTCTCCACTACCTCCATCCTGTCTATGTCTTTGCGGAGATTGGGTCTCCAGAACTGCACACAGTACTCCAGATGGGGTCTCACCAGCTGTCTGTACAGAGGGATAACAACTTCCTGTTTTCTACCGGTGATGCCTCTCCCTATGCATCCCAGTATCACCCCAGCCCTCCTTATTGCCCTCTCACATTGCTTGCCCACCTTTAGGTCATCTGATATGATTACCCCCAGGTCCCTTTCCATTATTGTTGTTGTTAGTATCACATCCCCCATTGTGTACTCTTCCCCTGGGTTTTTGTTTCCCAGATGCATTACTTTGCACTTCTTAGCATTGAATCTAAGCTGTCAAGCATTTGACCATTCCTCCAAACTTGCCAAGTCCCTTCTCATCCTTTTCACTCCTCCTTGTGTATCAACCCTGTTGCAAATAATTGTGTCGCCTGCAAAGAGACATACTTTACCTTCCAGTACCTCTGCAATGTCACTTATAAAGACATTGAAGAGGACTGGTCCTAGAACTGAACCTTGCAGTACCCCACTAGTAGCCCCCCTTTCTTCAGAGTGGACTCCATTTAATATAACTCTCTGTGTCTTGTTCTCCAGCCAATTCTTTACCCAGGCTACCATCTTGGAACCCACTCCAAGGCTGGCTAACTTGTATATTAATCTTTAGTGTGGGACTGTGTCAAATGCCTTGCTAAAGTCTACGTAGGCCATGTCCACAGCCCTTCCCTGATCTTCTACTTTGGTCACCCAGTCAAAGAAATCTATTAGATTCATCTGACATGACCTTTCCACTGTGAATCCATGCTGCCTTGGGTCTTGTGCCCCTCTGGCCTCTAGGTACTCAACAATTCTTTCCTTCAGAAGTGATTACATAATTTTCCCTATCACTGAGGTTAAACTAACAGGTCTATAGTTTCCAGCTTCTGCCATGCTCCCACTTTTGTGAAGTGGAATATAATCTGCCCTCCTCCGGTCCTCCGGTACCACTCCATCTTCACATGATTTGTTAAAGAGGGTAGTCAGTGGTGTCACTAATTCTACCCTTAGTTCTTTTAGAATTCTGGGGTGAATCCTATCAGGCCCCACTGCTTTGTCAGCCTTCAGTTTTAAGAGTTATTACAGAACTCTTTCTTCCATGAATGGGCTGGTATTAACCCCCCATATCCAGAGTGTTTCTATTGTTTGGTTTAGGTACCACCCCTTTTTCATTTGTGAATACTGAGCAAAAATATTTGTTTAGTATCTCTGCCTTTTCACAGTCACCCTCTGACCATCCCCCTCCCCTTTATTAAGCCTCACTATCCCTCCCTTGGTCTTCCTTCACTCTCTGATGTACCTATAAAAGGTTTTATCCCCCTTCTGAACTGAGTTTGCTACCTTTTCCTTGATTTGGGCCTTTGCTGTTCTGACTGCCTTCCCTGCTTCCTTTTTGCTTTAACTGATACAGTTCTCTGTCCTGTTCCTTCTGTAATTCCTTGTGCTTCCTGAATGGTTTCTTTTTCTCCCTAACCTTTCCTGCCACCTTCTTTGAGAACCATAGTGGTTTCTTACATCGTTTTGTTTTGTTTATTTGCTTCACACAAAGGCTCGTTGCCTCTGTGATGGCAGTTTTAATTATTCCCCATTCTTCTTCCACCACTCCTTCCTGCCCATTTGCTAGTGCATTCCTTAGGCACGCACCCATTTTGGCAAAATCAGCCTTCCTAAAGTCCAGTACCTTTGCCTTTGTATGGCTTTCATGGAATGGAGACTGATCAGCAGTGTACCACAAGGATCAGTACTTGTACCAGTCCTCTTTAATGCATTTATTAGTATTTATGTCTTTATAAAGTGCAGAGGGACTAGAAGGGAAAGTGTGCCATTTGGCAGATGGCATTAAAATATTCACTAGGGTAGATATGCAAGGGGGGTAGAAAAAACAAATTGGGATCTTGGAAAGCTTGTAGACTGGTCAAGAATGTGGCAAATAAGTTTCAATGTAAAGAAGTGTGACATCATGCACTTAGGTCACTGTAACACAGAGGAGGAGGAGTACAAAGGGGAGAGGATGTACACCAAACAGGAAAGAGACCTGTGGATACTGATATCTAATGACCTACAAGTGGCCAAACAGTGTGACAAGGCAGAGGGGAGATCTAGTGTGATGATAGGGTTGCTAGAGAGGGGTGTCAACAGCAGAAAGAGTGAGGTGGTGATTCTACTATAAAAATCACTGATGTGACCTGACCTGGAGTACTAAGTGTCCATTTGTGGACACCACATCTCCGAATGGACACAAACAGAGTTGAGGTGATCCAGAGGAGGGCAAAAAAAGTGGTACAATGTCTGTATCATAGATCATATGAGGAAAGGAAAGGGAAAGGGGGAATTGTTTAACCAGGAATGGCACACTAAGCCGGAGCTTGTTTCCAGGTGTGACCTGGGAGCACAAGGAAGTTAATTGACTTGCTCAGGGTCACACAATATGCAAGTGGGGGCTGATGGGATTTAAGCCCAGGTCTTCAGATTTGCAGCACAGTGCTATAAGAACCTTGCTGTATACACCCTGGAGGTAAGAAGGGAAAGTGGGGCTACAATAGAGACTATCAAATGCCACACATGCATAAATAAGGCAAAAGAAAGAAGCAATGAGAAGAAATAAATGTACACACAAGAAAAAGGGGAAATGCTATGAAAATGGAAGTGGTTTAATCCATGGGGAAAGATAAGTACATACTATTTCACAGTGGTTCTATGTCAGAAGAGATAAGCAATATCACCGAATGTCAAATGGGTGAATCAAATAAAGCAACTGTAATTACTGCATGATAAGAGTACAGAGGAGCATATTAGAGCAACATCTACATGTTATACCTGGAGCTGAAAATTATATGGGAGACCACTGAAATACTCGTAGTGACTCCTGACATCATACTCGGACACAACCTGCACCAGACACTTGGTAAGGTCCCTGTAGTGCTGACAAACAGTAGGGGTCTTTGAAATGAATAGCAGCTCCTTCAGGTGCACCTCTACATGCCTCTGCTCCTCCTGCAAATATTCAATGAACTTCCAGATGGATGGGGTGGCATGCACCCAGCTGGGTACTTAATCCCCTGTACCACCTTTCAACAGCATTATTCATTCTTGACAGGACCAATCATGCACTATAATAGCAATTCCAACACCGGTGCATGAATTTAGGACATCTGCACCTGGACCGGCTAAGCAATCTTCCAATCCACGTATCCTCATAATAATCTATGAGGGACTCAAGCACGACATCATTGCTAAAAAAAAAAAGATCATTCCCGCAATTCCTCAAAGCTTGCCACAAAATCCTGCACAGGTATGAATGCTAAGGCAAGCAGCATTCATACATGCAGAGTGAACTCCGCATCTGCCACATAATGGGCATGCACAGCAGATCACTGCTGCACCTTCCTCCACAATGCCTGTCCCAAATGGAAAAAGATCCCCTCACCTGTAAGGAAAGGAACACTTCAATCACAGCCTTCAGAGAAGTAAGCACAAAGTCCAGTGTTATGCTGTCTGGACACACTGTAGGACCCCATGAGAGTAACTGCTGCAGAACCCACTCATAGCTCTGCACCCATCTAAACGTCATCAAGATGTAGACAAAAGGTATCACACTGCCACAGTGTACAACTGGGAAAAAAATGTGGGACACAACTTGAATGTCCTATCCATGAACCATTCCGATCACTGGATAAAAAATCATAGGTCCTCTCCACGGCATAGATGAAGAACCAATCAACTGTCATTCCACTATCATAGAATAGGAAATGGTCACTGGCCAAAGTCATGGAATACTCCCTTGGAATACTCATCAAGTCCACACTTGCAGGCATCGCTGTACTGACACGCTCCATCTACCTCACTCACTGTACTGTATGCTTTAGCAACTGTACAGCTGGCAGCCTACCAGCAACCAGCAATGGCATCACTGACACTGGACACACTGTGCAGCACCACCTGGGCAGTGGATTCCACACTTGTTTGTGCCCTTTCCCTCATGTCGTACAGCACTCTTCTTGCCACAACATCTAAAGCATCTGCTACATGGTTGTCAGATTTAAATACTACCACAACATTATTTGCCACTGTAAGGAGCATGGCTAGACACTTGTAATGATGATATTCAGCACAGCGCCAGTAAATTTTCTCACCAATCTACTTATCATGGTGGTACAAGAAACTGCCATGCAGGATAAGAGGCATCCCATTCTGACTGTGAAGGTATAGTATTCCACCACCATCCTCACCTCCAACAGACACGTAAGTGCTGCACCTGACCATACACATCCTTTTAAGTACATTTCCACAGGTGAGTCCCATTCATTCAGACTGTATCATGTGGGGGGCTCTGCCCCCTGCAACCCTGTCAGGGCCTATGCCCCCTGCCCCCCATTTCTATTATTCTCACTCCATGCCACAATAGGATGGTGGGATATTGTAGCATCACCACACTTGCTCATTGTGACCGTTCGCTGTTTAGTGCCGGTAGCGGTGATTGCCATTGCCCTTCCTGAGTCACCCAAATGTAGTTGCTATTATTTACTCACTCATTTAATCTGATACCCAGCCAACCAGTGTCATTTGGTTTGGTTACTGCAGTATGATGCATAACTGACCATGAAGTACACCGTACATATTTGTGAGAAATAATACAAATATTTCTATTCAGATGAGAAAGAGATCATTATTATTCTAGCATCCTTTTCTGTGTATAACAAAGTTGTACAAAATAAAAGATATTGTAATCCAGCTAGGCGCATCCTGTCCTTTCCTGAGAACAATCTGATTATGCCCAAAATGTATACTGGCATGTGTGATATTGCATATTTCAGCACCAGAATAAAATTTCCATTGCTAGTAGAAACCTGGAAGCACTTTGCTATTATTGGTGCATTCTTTGTGACCTTGAATAAAAATACAGGAGATATTCTGCTGTTTACACTTAGGAATATGAAAGATATTTCTGAGTACAAGGAGAATTGCACAATATGACTGATCTGACTTGCTGTCTGGTTGGTTTGGCAAACATAATGTTTGAGTTCAAAGCAAATAAAATGCAAAAGAAACGAATATAATTTGTCCACCAAACACCAGTTGGGGTGAAAACAGACAGGGGATGTGATTTTTTCAACAAGCAAAAACAATGGGTGCAAATAACATTGATCCATTCACTTGGGACAATACTGATGAACCATATATTCTTCTTGTTACAATATGTATTGGGAATCTAAGTATATTACTGTGTTTCTGGAAACACAGTAATTCCCAGTCAAACACATTACATTAGGAAGGTACATAGGCACTTTTGCATCCAAACACCATTTTTGGGAAAATAAGGCAGGAATGGCAATTTTTCAACCTGATGAATAGCCAGAAATCAAGTAACACTTAAGTTCTGGAAGACTTTGTACACGGCTGCATTTTATAGGGGGGAGATTTTTGTGGGGGCAAATTACTGGCCATGTATGTAGTGGAACAGCTTGCCACAGAGTTGTGACCAGACTGAAAGGGAAGTCAGTGTTTCAAATATTATTGGTACAGCTGTCTAAACATTACCCATATAGAGAAATTAGATGATACACTTGCAATGTAGCATTGGGGGAAGACTGTAGGGCACTGGAAAGTAGAGTTTGCTTTAGTTCATTAAAGTGACTACCACCCTATAAAGCACTTGGGCTATCATAGAAATGATAAGGTCAGAGACATGCCAGAAAAATCTGGAAATGACAATGACTATTCGTGAAGTTATACAGATGGAAACCAATTGGAACAATATGTTACAGCCAGGTGGAATAAGTGTGGGGGGGGGAGTTCACAATCACTAGGTAGTTAGGTCTGCGAGAGTCTGGTCATCCTCATCAGTGGGGGAATTGCCCTTATCCAACAGTTCATCTGACAAACTACTGTGAAACTCCCAAGCAGCAGGACACAGGGGCTCAAATTGATATGTTTGTATATTTAGTGTGAGATCCACCCTAAGATCTGACAAATCTGTTACTGTTGTACAACAAAGCATCGGTTCACACAAAGAAGCAGCGGTGGACTTGCGTGATTGATGTCACAGCACTTCCATCCAGCTCTGTCTCATTAACAGATGGAGCAAAATCCAAATGCAGAAGAGTGAACAAATAAAGGTAAAAAAGACAGGAAAATGAAAACTTTGGTAGGTACATGTATACTGTACATGTGTTTATTCAGTATCAACTAGGGTACTAAACAGCAGTCAGATATAATCAATTTGTTGTGACTGAAAAAGGATGGTTTAGGTGTCCTTTAAAAAGGCCATTACTAAAATCATGGCTGGGCCTGTCTTCAGCTACAGCCATCGGCAAACAAAACAAAAAATATAAATGAGAGATAATATCAGAATATCTGCTTGCCCACCCTGATCATCATGGGGTGGTCCATGCTGTTGCTTGTGAGAAAGCACAAATTACTCTACCTGAGAAAAGGACTCTTAAAAATTAAATACTATGGTGAAAAAAAGTTTATACAACAGCTTCCCTGCTTATTAGGCAGGCAGCTCATTTGGTCCATTTAGCACAGTATCAAAAAGCACTTTGGAACACCATTGTGGCACTGACAGAAAGAGCAGGGAATGGTTTGGCATATGATCTGATTGCTACAACAACATCAGCCGTGGATGCTACAAAATATTATTTCCACAGTGCAGTGGACATTAATGACACTGCTGCCAGAGTTTTGGCTCATGCAGTGTCCTTCAGAAGGTTTTTCCAGCTGAGTACTACCATCCTTTCCCAGAATACTTAAAACAAGGCCATACATTTCTTTTTTGAAGGAGACTCATTATTTGGTGTCAAAACAGATGCTTACGTGGAAAAAATGAATGAGTACAAAACCACTTTGAAAAGTGACAATGGAAAGCTAGACACCTCTACCTCCCACAGGTCATACGGAAGGGGAAATGGAGGCAATGGATACTTCCCAAGAGCCTACCTCTCTTACACTCCCTATGAGTACCAGTCAGAAAAAGGTTACTATACAGGAAGGGGAAAAAGGGCTTCCCGGTGTAATGCTGCAGGTCCTGCACCAAAGCCCTGGCAAAACAAAAAACCCTGACAATTTTGAACAGGTCTCCCACCCATTGCCAGTGGGAAGAAGACTTGCACACTACTTCCAGGAATGGGTAAATATTACCACAGACAAGTGGGTACCACAGGTAGTGGACCAGAGGTTGTGTCTAATGTTCAGACACTTTCCAAACCTGCAGAAACACATATTTTCCAGATCACTGTTCCACAGAAAAAAAGTCTGCTAGAACCGGAAGTAAAAAAACAAGACCTGGCCAGAGCCGATAAGTCTGTGGAGAACTTTTTGGAGCAGCAAGAGTGTTGAAAAGAATATGCAGTGCTCTTGCTCCACTGGTGTCAGCCGTAACTAATACTGCAGCGATTACAGTACTGTGCATGCATGATACTCGCACATGCGCAGTGTGCCCCGAAATCAGCTGTGTGCAACATGGTGGAGCTGACATGACTACGTATGCACGATACTGATTCATGTGCAGCTTAAGTCAGTGCCACCATGTTTCACATGGCGGCTGTCACTTCCACAGTTGTGGAAAGGAAAAGTAGTATGCCAGGAAGAGGGTGCTTTTATGTGGCCTGCAGAGAGGAAGGGCTGCATAAACAGAATCATTGGAAACTATGGTGGAGCACTGTGGCAGCACATCAGACAGTGGCCAAGTCACATGCTTCCACAGTGCTCTTATAGAAATCTGATGATGGCATAATATCTGTGGAGACTGGCCCACACAGCTGTAAAAATCAGACTCAGGAGGAGACTATTAACAAATTAGAGATCTGGTCCGGGACTTGCCCATCATCACAGTAACTTTTTCATTCTTTTCTAAGCAGTAATATTTGGTAAATTTGCCTTAACCATATTGATCTCAGTGTTGGTAGACTACTTTTGGTTTTCCCCTGATTGTATTTTTTTTTTTTAACCAGGAGTAGCACACTGAGCTGAAAGCTTTTTTACAGGTGCAACTTGGGAGCACAGAAAAGTTAAGTGAATTGCTCAGGGTCACTCAGTATGCAAGTGGAAGCTATGGGATTCAAACCCAGGTCTGGTCTGCTGGATGTCACCAGATTTGCAGCTCAGAGCCTTAAACCACAGCACTATACTGCCTCAAGTAGTAGGTGGGAGTAGTAGCAGTCTTGAAGTGTTAGCTGCCGGTGGTGGCACTCTCTTCTGCACATTTTAGAAATGATTCCTTTCCTTGTTTTTGCTGTAAAAAAACTGACACCTTTAACACAAAAACAAGGAGTCAGTTATAGACTCCACCCCTCCCTCCCTTTCACTTCAAGTGAGGAATGTGATTATGGGTTTGCATTAGTTGTACAGTAGCAGCCATAGATGCATAATATTGTTAAACAGTAATCAACTGTATGTAAAGGTTTTTTTTTTAATGTGTGCTTTATTAATGTTGTCAATACCACTCCACCCATTTTGTACTCTGCCCCGGGATTTCTGTGCCTCAAATGCATTATTTTATATTTGTTTTTAATTTGTAATTTCTGCTCCTCCATGGAGTTGACTGGAGGCTACAGCTCTTCCCTTGGAGGGCTCTTCCTCCAGTACAAGATGTCCCTGCTCTGCCAACCCCCAGCAATTTCCCTGTAGATTGCCCCCCATGGCAGGGCCAGGATGAGGAGCACTGGTGTACTCCTCCCCCGGAGCACAAATCCAGAATAGGGGGTGGCATTATTGGTGAATGAGAGGGCCATCATGGGTCCTGTCGGCTCCCAGCTTTTTTCTCCACTTTCTCCCCAACCCCACATCCATACAATGGGTGGGGTGGCTGTCCCCGCCTCTGCAGAGGCAGCCTATTGCCCTGGATGTGGGCTCTCCCTTTAGGTGGCTGCATGCTGGTGCTGACACCCAGCCACTGCAGTGTGTCATTCTTCAGCACACAGCACTAATCCACCCTCCCCAAGGAAGGAGAGCTTTCTAAGGACGCTCAATCCTTCCTCCCTGGCTGACCCCCAAGCAACCCAAGTTCATTCCTGAACCTGGGTCACCAGCATGGTGCGAGGTGTTGCATCCAGTGCCTCAACCTCAGCACCACTGGGGCGGCTGTTATTTTACTTTTCTGTATGAAACCTAGCTGCCATACCTTTGACCACTGTTCAAGTCTTCTAAGGTCCCTGCTCATACTTTTCCATCCTGCTGCAGATCTTGGTATAATTATGCAGAGTCAAACCCTCCCTTCCTGTTCCTCTGCAATTTCACTTATAAAGACATTAAAGAAGACCAGGTCCAGCAATGATCCCTGAGGTACCCTCCATCACCCTTCCTTCCTTCCTTGGAGTGAACTCCATTTATTACCAACCTCTGTCACCTATCCACTAACCACATTTCTTACAAAACAGCCTCATTTTTCTCTCTGAGCCAACACAGTAGGACTCATGTAGAACAAATGTAAATGTTTCGAAAAGTATACAAGTTACACATACACAACCAGCATGAAAGCTGATCAGGACAAAAAGACCTTTCAAATGAGCCTATTCACTGAACTGCACTAATTACATTTTTTAAAATATGGTCAACTGATTACCTGAATTTTCATTTCTCTCCTCAATTTTCACCTTTTGGATGGCTATATTAAAAAAATATATAATGAATTCAGATTAGTGAGTACCCTCATTTGAAAGGACTTTTTGTCCTGAATAACTTTCATGCTGGTTGTGTATGTGTTACTTGTATACTTTCTGAGATATTTACATTTGTTTGGCATGACCCCTAATGTGTTTGCTCAGAGACAAAAAAACATGAGGCTGTTTGGAAATGCAGTAGGAGCCATGCAAAACAAATGTAAATATCTTTAAACATAGACACACAGAAAATTGTCAACAGATAAGGACTGCTATGTCCATCCAGTCTGCCCCTAGGCCCTACACTTGTATGCAGCCTCTGATCCTACTCAGTCAATGGCTTTTTGCTCTCCTACCCCCACCAAGGTTCCTGTATGCCTGTCACAGGCATATTTAAATCTCTCCACTGTCATTGCTCCCACACCTCCTGTGGCAGGCTATTCCATGCATCCATCACCCTCTCTGTGAAGAAAAACTTTGTCTCGTTTTCCTTCAATTTGCCCCCTTCTATTTCATATCATGCTCTTTTGTTCTTGTACTCTGCATTTAATAGAAGATGTCACCCCCTGCACCTTGTTTATGGTACAAAGGTACTTGAATGGCTTTATCATGTCCCCCCAATCCCTCCTCTCCTCCAGTGAGTACATATTGAGATCCTTTAATCTTTCCATGTATGTTTTTTGGTGTAAGCCCTGCACCATCTCGGTCACCCTTCTCTGGACTGCCTCCACCCTGTCAATATCATTGGGAAGATTTGGCCTCCAGAACTGCACACAGTACTCCAGGTAAGGTCTCACCAGTGTTTTGCACAGTGGCATCACCACCTCCTGCCTTTTGCTTATAATGCCTCTGACTATGCACTCCAGCATGCCATCAACCCTACCTGCTGCCTTTGTACACTGCTTAGACACCTTTAGGTCATCTGAAATTATAACCCCCAGGTACCTTACTTCCTTGGTGATAGTCAACAATAAATAGGGTGGATAATGAGGGTCTCTTTAAGCTAAGTGAAAGCCAAAACACAAGGGGACACAGTCTCAAACTGGAGAAGAGAGGTTCAGGAGGGAAGCTAGGATGCACTTCTTCATGGAGAGGCTGGTGGCAAGATGGAACATGCTTCTGGAAGAGGTGATTTTGTCAAAGATGCTGGACAGCTTCAGGAGAGGCTGGGACAGAGTTGGGCAAAGTAAGGGTCAAGGGAGGGTCAAATGGAGTGGAAGGGCAGATTGGAGAGATAGGCCAAGATCAGTAGCTTAAGCTTAGGACCCTGCAATATGAGCATACTAGATTGACCAAATAACCTTTTTCAGATGGCTTCTTCATATGTTTGTAAATGCTAGTATTTTCTGTAGCAGTGGGTGACCAGGAAGCATTGATGAAAGGTGAGAGCTGGCCTATTTGGGCAGATTTGTATAATTAGGACAGCAGAGCATCCACCCTCCACAGGCTTGTTCTACACAAGAAATGGCTTGGGCAGATTTGTATAATTAGAGCAGCAGAGCTGGACACCATGGCCATTCTTTTATTCAACTGGCATAGTGATTCGCAAACAATGAGGCTGTTTGGAAGTACAGTAGTAGTCATGCCAAACAAATGTAAATATCTGTAAAAGTATACAAGTTACACTTACACAACCAGCATGGAAGTTGTTCAGGACAAAAATACCTTTCAAATTAGCCTATTCACTAAGCTGCACATATTTTATTTTTTAAACTATGGCCTTCTGATTACCTGAAGTTTAATTTTTCTTCACAGTTTTCATCTTTCAGATGGCTATATTTAAAAAAATACAATGAATTCAGATTAGTGACTATCCTTGTTTGAATGGTCATTTTGTCCTAAACAACTTTCATGCTGGTTGTGTATGTGTCACTTGTAAACTTCCTGAGATATTTACATTTGTTTTTCAAGACTCCTACTGTGTTTTCTCAGAGAGAAAAAAATGAGGCTGTTTGAAAACACAGTAGGAGTCATGCCAAACAAATGTAAATATCTGTAAAAGTATACATTACACGCACAATAAGATGAGTATGAATCAGGATAAAAGACCTTTTCAGAGAGTTAGTCACTAATCTAAATTCCTTTATATTCTTTAAAAATAGCCATCAGAAATGTGAATTTTGTAAAAACAAAAATGGAAATAGAGGTAATAAGATGACCATATTTTACAAAATATAAGAATTCAGATTAGTGACTACCCTGCAGTGAAAGAAGATTCTTTTTCATCATTTCTTGTCGATGCTATATGCACCTTGAATACTTTTAAAGATATTTATATTTGTTTGGAATGTGTGCAGATTTGCTAAGAATTCTGCACTGTGCCTTAAGATTCTCAAAGAAATGCAGCCTAGAGTTCTGTCTCCAACATTCTAAACAGAAAGAAGGGATTATTTTATTCAACAGTCAAAGTGATTTGCAGCTGGGGAAGGATACATTGAAAACTGTAAAAATGTGTGCTACGGTATCCCATTTTTACAGCTACAGACAGCATGATGGCTGTAGGCTCTGCCCACAGCCATAAAAATTGTTGATATCAAAAGCTATAGAAAACATCCCTGATTCCCAGTGGGGTAGGGCGCTATTCCCAAGATTCTTTCTGACCCACAAGAAAAATGGGGAGTGGTTACCCATTTTGGACCTCAGGTTTCAGAACAAAACATTAGAAAAAGTAAAAATTCAAGATGGTCACTCTAAGAACAGTGATACCATCTTTGAGGAAAGGTCACTGGCTGGGATCCCTGGATCTGAATGATGCCTGTTTCCATATCTCAGACAGTCTCAGAGAAAATACCTTAGATTGAAGGTAGGGGAACTGCCAATACCAGTTAACAGTTATCCCTTTTGATATCACCTCAGCTCCAAGACTTTTCACAACATGCCTGGCTGTGGTGGCAGCACATGTGAGAAAACAAGGTGTGGTGGTTTTTCCCTACTTGGATGACTGGCTGATCCCAAGGAAAACAGAACAAGAGGAAAGGTGCTCAGTTTAGCTGGTAAAAAGCACTTTGGAGCACCTGGGATTTTTGACAACCTGCAGAAGTGCTAGCTAGAGCCAGTTCAATTACTGGACTTTATAGGAGCAGAGCTAAGCACCCTGTAGGGGAAAACTTTCCTCCAGCATGCCAAAGTTACAGCTTTAATAGTAATGACAGAGTCTCCTACAGAACGTCAGCCAAGACCTGCAAGTCACTTCCTACAGTTACTAGGTTACATGGTTGCATCTACAGCTGGGGTTCCATGGCCTTTGTTCCAAATGAGAGATACCCTGTACCACTTAAGAGATAACTGGTCCCAAAGATGGGATCCACTTTCAAAGCTAGTGCCAGTGACAAAATTACTACTAGAATCATTATAGTGGTGGAAGGAAGAAAACAACCTCAAAGAGGGCATTCGTTTCCTTCAGTAATCACCAACAAATATTATGATGGATGCCTCACTCCTGGGGTAGGGCACCCACTTGCAGGACCTCACTCCTGGGGTGGAGCACCAACATTCCCACAGGAGTTACTAGAACACATAAACCTTTTGGAGCTCAGACTAGTAGTGTTAGCAATGTAATCTTTCTCCTTTCTCCTCCCAGCTATATGGTTAGACTGTCCAAATCAGGACAGACAACACCACAACAACGTATCACATAAACAACCAGGAAGGGAGAGATCCTTTACACTGTCTATGGAAGCAACGAGGAACTGGGACCTGGCATATTCCTTAGAAGCAAACATATTTTCAGTGCATCTGCCAGGCAAAGACAGTGTCCTGGCAGATTCCCTAAGCAGAATCAGCCAGGAAAATAATGAATGGTCCTTAAATCAAAAGGTTTTGTCCACAGTGTTCGTAAGGTGGGGCACTCCCAATATAAACCTTTTTGTATCTTTGGAGGAATATCAGATACAACAGTTTTTTTGCAAACCACCAGCCATCCCAGAGGACACACTCATACAGGACTTGACAGGGAAGTTTTTGTATTTTTGTATGTCTTCCCTCCTTTCCCACTCATACAGAAAGTACTCCTGAAGCTCAGGTGGAACAAGCAGCAATGATCATGATAGCTCCAGACTGTGACATACAGGCCTGGTACGTGATGCTACTGGCCCTGCCAGACAAGAATCTAATCAGTCTGCCACTCAATCATAATCTGTTGACTTTGTTCCAGGGCAGAATAACATCCCCAAATCCCAGGGCCCTGTGTCTGAGGGCTTGATGCTTAAGGAGTTAGAATTATCTGGATTGGACCTTTCAGAGGAAGTCCAGAAGGTGCTTTAGGTTTAAAGAAAACCTGCTACTATAAAAGCTTATTCCTCTAAATGGAAAAGGTGTTCTTACTGCTTTGCCCCCAGAAGAATAAACCCAATAGAGGCAGGGTTGTCTATAATTCTTCAATGCCTAGTACATTTACAGTCATTAGGCATATGGCCTTCAACATGAATTGTGTTCTAGCAGCATACATTTCAGCTGGCAAGGAAACATCTTTGGCCTCACAACCAGTTTCCTAAGGTATTTTAAAGGCCTAGGCCACATGTACTCACGAGTGAGGGAACATGTCCCACTCTGGTACCTAAACATATGCCTTGTCCAACTTATGGAGGATCCCTTTGAGCTTATGAAACTGCTGACCTGAAGTCTGTGACATGGAAAACCATATTCTTGGTTTGAATAACCTCTGTTAGAATGGTAAGTGAATTGCATGCTCTCTGCAAAGAGTAAAATTATATAAACCCCCACAGGGATCAAGTAGTTCTTAGAATCAACAGAAAATTCCTTCCTGAGGAGGTATCTGAATTCCACTTGAATCAGTCAGTGACCATCCCTGTACTCTATCCAGAGCATTCTGGTCCAGGTGAGGAAAAGTTGCATAGCCTGGATCTAAAATGAGTTCTATCTACATGGACCAGACAAAAGATGTCATGTCCCACAGTATCCAACTTTTTGTTACCTTTGGTGAGGTTGGCAAAGGCAAAGTAGCTACAAAAATATCTATCCCTTGCTAGATAGACTCTTGTATTCAGTTCTGCTATGAAAAACCTGGACAAATGCCAACAAGATGCTTAAGGGCATAGCTCACAAGGTATACCTCTGCCTCTTTGGCATCTTCAAGGGGCATCCAGTTGTTAAATATTTGCAAAGCAGCTCCCTTGAAAGCAGTACACACCTTCATAAAGCACGACTGTTTGGACATACAGTTCAGAAGGGATGCCAGCTTTGGAAATGTTGTCTTGCAGAACCTTTTTCCTAATTAGGTTCTTGACCCAATCTCCCAAAGTACTGCTACTGAGCCTGTATAAAGTATAAACATTAAGTGAGTAATTCCTGTGATTAGAAGAAGCAAGCTTGGGTGAGAGCCACTATGGCTACTAATACATTAACTTGATAAGGGTGTTTCTGGCCTTAAACGTAAAGATTAGATGACATAGTCAGCTCTGTGTGTAAATTTCATTTTTGGTAAAGGTAGATCATTTATCTGTTTGATCCTGTGTTTACCATGTATTTAAATGTGAGTAGTGAGTGTGTGTTTTACTATATGTGGAAGGAGAGGGAGCTCTGCACCAAGGTCTTCAAGTAATGGTAGAAGGAATGATGCAGGGTGGAGAGGTATGTCTACATTGCAGACTGTGGGCCAAGCTAGAAGGATAAGAAACTATAATGAGGAGATGGCTTGATTTCATCCAGGAGGCAACCACAGTCCTCAGTGGATGATTCAAATGTCACTTTGATAGATATTTAAAGTAGCTGTGGTGGGAGATGGAAAAAATAGCTGAGGCAGAAAGCGGGCCATTACAAGTTGAGATAGAAAGTAGGGTGATCACAAGGAGAGAGAGTCCCACCAGGATGCAAGTTATTGAAGGAAGCAGGAGTTAGCAAAGAAAGAAGGAGGGTAAGGGGCAGTCAAAGCATAAAGGTGTAGAAGGGGGAACAATTGGATAAAGGAGAAAGTGGCAAGAAGAGAGGTGAGGGCTGTCAAAATGGTGCAAGGTCTACATCAGAAGCCCTATGAAGAGAGACTGAAAGAGTTCAGTATGTACACCCTGGAGGAGAAAAGGAGGAATGGAGATGTTATGGAGACCTTTAAATACCTTTTGGAGTTAATAAGGTACAGAAGGGAGATATGTTTCACTGAAAAAGGTGCTGTACAACAAGGGGTCATGATATAAAGCTGGAAGGATGTAGATTTAGGAGAGATGTGAGAAAGTAGTTCCTCACAAAAAGGGTGGTGGATTCCTAGAACAGCCTTCCATGGAAGGCAGTGGGGGTGAAATCAGTTGAGGGTTTCAAAAATGCCTCAGGCAGGCACAAAGGAATCCTAAGAGGAAGGAAGGGGTGGATGGTGGAAGAGATAGTGGTATAGGGCAAGACGGGTCTGCAGAAAAAGTGATCATAAATAAAAGTGGTCAGACTAGATGGGCCCAGCGATCATTATCTGCCATCAGTTTCTATGTTTATGTAACCCCTCCATTGGTAGATTACTAGTCTATTTGCCCCTCCATGGGTTTTTGTGTCCTAATTTGGCCCAGTAGGGAAAAGGGTTAATTATTCTCAGCACTCAGGTGGAGCCTTCAGCAGGTCTGGAGGTCACCATGGGTGCATGGGGGGATAAATCCTAGCAGTTTAGGTGGGAAGGGGAGTTTTGGTCAGAGGAGTGAGCGGCAAGGGAATAAGAGTGAATCAGGACTGGGTGGGGGCGATTGCTCGCTCTGGCCCCTGGCTGCTGGCACTTGGGTGGACACAAAAGAAGAAGTGGGAGCCAGTAGCCAGGAAGATGCATGGTATCTTGGAGGGCAACTAAAATCGATGGGGGAGCCTGTAGCCACAAGTCGCAGAGTACCATGGCAACCTGCGCTGATTCATGTAGGGATCCAGTTGGCAAGAATGTGGCAGGGAGTGTAGTGTCCAGAGATCAAGTTGCCTTGGATCTCTATGGGATGTGTCCCTTTCTCAATTCAGGGACAGTTGCTGCCAGTTCTGGGAAAGGATACAGGGGTCATGATGGAACCCACAAATCCCCAAACTATGAAGATTGCATGTTCATGGAGGACCCACTGAGCCATTGCAGAGAGAGATGGATATTGTTGAGAGTCTGGGAGCCTGTGAAGCATAATTGGCTGTTAGGTACTGTGAACTGTTTTGGGACTTATGCTGCCTCTAAACTTTCGTGACCATAGTGGTCCTGAGTTAATACTGCCCTAAACACTGTGCAACCTTCTTGGTCCAGGTAAAAGCTGCTATTATGGTCATACCAGCCATGAGAAAGCTGAATGTGTTCCCCATGGATTAACCAATACTACCTGGAGCTAAATTTGAATATGGTTAATGAATTTGAGATCCCTGTTGATTCTTCAAGCTCTGTGTGGGCATTCTGTTATTGAAAGAAACTGTTTAATATGAATTAACCTGTTTTTTTCATCCAGCACCAGTGAAGGAAAGGGACCACGCATGTGAGATCTGGGCCTGGGTAAAGTGGCCTCTAGAAGTGTTTCTGCTGCTGTGTGTGTGCCCCCTTCCCATGGACATATTCTCTCCACATGCCAAGATACAGGGACAGAAGGCTACATTTTTATGTATGGCAGGTTAACTGATTCAAATGGATAAGGCACACAGCTGTTACAGTTTTGCATGCATGCAGTTGGTTTACAGAGCAAGTTTAGATACAAATGTATATGGTGGTTGTACGGGGCAGGGGTAAGGAGATGCGAGCTTGAGGATTAAATGAAACTAAAAACAAAACAAATTAAATACCTGTGCTGTAGAGTACTATGCCCTCCATCAATCCAGCAGTGATGAAAATTACATTCATACTCTGTCGGTTACAGCCAGTGATTTCAGAAATACATACTTTTTATCCAAGTCATCAGCCTCCATTCAGTGCACATATGAAGCTTTATTTGAAAAAGGTTCAGAAGTAATTTAAAAGTTTTAGTTGACAAAAAAGTCAAGTTATAAGTTTGGTCAGCTTCACCTTTCAGCATTTCCCTGTATAAGTCTGGTTCTGGGAGATATCTCTCAGAACCAGACTTACTCTGAGAAATGCTAATGAAGCTGACCAAACTTATAACTTGACTTTTGTCAACTTAAACTTTTAAATTATTTCTGAACCTTTTTAAACAAAGTTATATATATATATATATATATATATATATATATATATATTATGGTAGCATGGTAGTGCTACCATAGTTAGGCTGAGAGCCATTTCTATGTTAAACCCCAAAACTTTGCACCTTAATAACTTTGCAACCGTTTGACGGATTTGCCTGAAATTTGGAATTTATGATCAAGAACCATAGGCCTTGGGATCTGCCAAGTTTTGTACTGGTTGGATATACGGCTACGGAGTTATTAAGTGTGATCTCCGCACGCTTACGCTTTTCTGGAATTCTGTGGTCGCGCCTACAGGTCGTACGGTTTGTGTGACTGGCCTGAAATCTTCAGGGAACGTGCAGCCAGGGTCCCCGATGTGCCTTTCAAAGATTTCGTGAAAAAATATTAAACGGTTCAAAAGTTATTCAAAAAACAGTTTCCCATTATAAGTCAATGGGAAAAGTTAACAAAAAGTTCAACACTTTCGCAAATGCATTTTTACTTTCGTAAATGGGCCTGTTACTTTCGCAAACCGGCCATTTTGTTTTCAGTTGGTGATCAGAAAAATGGTTGGCATTTAAATTTGGGACCCTCTAGCAACCTAATTTTTTTTGTATTCACCTAGTCGGGCCCTGAGGATGCTTGCCATGTCTTTATTTTGTGGTAAAACACCCCAGAAATATGTTTTTCAAATTTCTGGAAAAAGTACTTAGCAAATTACTTTCATGCTCACGAAAGTGTGGCAAATTTTTGCGAAAGCTTTCGCAAATTGCGACAGTAATTTTCAAGTCTGTGGGAAAATGACAGCAATTCTTTGGCATTGCACTGCAAAATAACCGTTGGGAGTTTTGGGTTGAAATTTGGAGGGAATGCAGCCGACATCTCACAGATGTGCCTTTCAGTGTTGTATTGAAAAAATATTGCATGGCGGCAAAGTTATGGCACTCCAAAGTTGACAGTTTTTCCCATAGGATAACATTATGGCGCCCGAAGCATTACAGGAATCCTTTGGCACCCTGCTGCAAAATAACGGTTTGGTCTTTTTCCTGAAATTTGGAGGAAGACAGCCAACAGTACACAGATGTGCCTTTCAGTAGTTTGGTGAAAAAATATCATATGGCGGCAAAGTTACGGCACTCCAAAATTGACAGTTTTCCCATAGGATAACATACGGCCCCGACACTTAACAGAAATCATTTGGAGCCCTGCTGCAAAATAACGGTTTGGTCTTTTTCCTGAAATTTGGAGGAAGACAGCCAACAGCCCACAGATGTGCCTTTCAGTAGGTTTGGTGAAAAACATTACAGGAGGCAAAGTTATAGCGCTCGAACTTTTCTTTTTTTCCCATAGGATAACATTCTGACGTTTAGCATGCGCCTTTCAGGGCCGTATCTAGGAAGCGGTGCGAGATACAGACTTTCGTCGAACCTCTTAGCCCTCTACTGGGGCTAAGATTGAATTAGCCAGGACAGTTGTAAATAATATGACTTTTAAATTTTTTTTCACGTCAGACGGTTCCTGAGATATAATGTATTTAGTATTCCAAGATCTCATTTTCTGCTCCGATACTCATTATTTTGCTACATTATTTGTACTCACTGTCTTTTCTCAATGCAGGTTTGGGAAAACCAGCCAATGCGCTTACATTACTGTTACTGTTGCCCTTTCCGCTTGCGAATCCGTACCGTTCACTTACCATTAGCGTCTGCGCCACCATATGCGTTATCCTTTCGTTTTCATTTGCACTTAGCGTTTCTGTATTTTTGCCATTTCTGTCTACAGTACTGTTTATCTTACTGTTTCACTTTACATCACCATGCCATTGACATTTCTGTTTGCAGGCACCATGTTACTATGTGACAACACATCACGTGGCAGACCATTCCCGTCTACGCCACCATGTGCGTTACCCTTTCTGTTCTCATTCGTGCTTGTGTTACCATATGCGCCACTGTTAGCATTTCTGTTTGCGTTGCTGTCCCTGTTAGTATGCCACGGGCCCCACGCTCCCGCCGCTCAATTACATTCACTATTTCTCGTTATCATTCTCAAAAAGAAGGGAAATTAGAGGCAAAAAACTCCGTTTAATGCATTAGTTAGGGTTGTTCCACAGCGACAAAAGTGAGGAAATTCGCTGTTAGGGTTGAAAAACTGCTAGACCCCACCCACCACCCAACCGGCATTGGGGTGCGCATTGGGATCGTGGGTCCTAACTCACCCCATTCTCCTACTTCTGCTGCTTTACATGTCATGGGGTGAGAGTTGGGGCGAGCGATCAATCACCTGTACAGTGAAAGGTAATCAAGGGTTCAACCCAACAACAGGCCTCTTCACCCCATGTCAGAGCTAACTAACTCGATGAAAATTTTACCTCTAATTATATATGTATATAGAGGAAGGGTTGAGCTCTGTTTATCATTTAGTCTTAGATCAGTCCTGAAAGGTTAATAAACCCTAGAGACATTAGTAAATCACTGTACTCTGCCAGAGACACACACACAGAGAGAGAGAGAGAGAGAGAGAGAGAGAGAAGTGTAATCTGAATCTCTGCTGGAGCAATGCAGTTTCATTACAAACTCAGTTTTGACCAACAGGAGGTGGTGTAGTGCTAAATTTAGAAGTGTGGAGTCTCCATAAAGTACACTGTCCCCAGCCTCTCATAGACTGGGATGCTACCAGGTTTTAAATGTATTCTAGTGGATTTTGAGGGGCATTTTGAGACTATTTGAATGCTTTTAAAGCCTTCTTTGACGTGTTACAAACAACCAATATCACTATCAAAAAATCAGTTTAATTTTCTTTAAAAAAAGGTCAAAACTAAAGCAAAAAATCCCACTCCAGCCACCCTTCAAACATCTGACTATAAACCACTTCTCTTGAGTACAGTAGTTGCACTTGTTACCTTGCAATCTGAACAGAAGACACTGCCCCCCCCCAAAAAAAAGTGCACCACACAGTGAGACATACAAGGCAGCAAGAAGGGCACACAAAACACCAGTCTGGAGGTGCATATGTTTGTCACACAGCGGACACATACACAGACAATCCATGCCAGAGAATGGAACTGATACACAGGACCCCCGGAGAGTCCCTCAAGGCCTAACATTGACATAGGATGTATACCAGGTCATGAATGCTTGTTTTTTTGCATGTACCCTGAACTGAGATGGTTGGAGCAGGGAGGGTATGGCTCAGCAGGGACACCTGCATGAAATACAGGGCATATACAGTGACATAAAAACCCACAGACTTGACATGCAGCAAGGGTTCTGCAACCTGTGTCAGACCTCAGACAATGACATGACCATAATTATCACTGCTCTACAACAGGATGATTTTTCACAGTTATATCCAGTACATGGCAGCCAACCCCCAAATCCCCATATAACATACACTGGAACCACAACACCATCAAGCACTCCAGCATAACCTACACATGACAGTCAACTTGCAGGGGTGCCCAGCCAACTGTAACAGATAATGACCTAAAGCCAAGCACTTCCCATGGCATGTACACAGACCAGTTACATGGCAAGGGCAGGGGTAATGCCAGTGGTAGGTTCATCCCACCCTAAACACCCACACAGAAGTCATCCCAGACACCAAAGCCAAAAAACACAAATGACCTAATGCCTCATCCAAGTGCAGCACAGGCTTTAATGCTGAAGAATTGCCATCCACCATCACATGCATGTGGACTTCACTTCATGGGTTCCATGCTCACTCACAGTAGGGGGATGGGAGGCTGGTGGCAAGGGGCATGCTTGGGGGAAAGAGAGATCACTCGAGTTGATGGACACAGTCAAGCCCAGCCCAGACCCTCACTGTAAGATAAAGCCATGCAATACAAACAAAATTATTAATACAAAACAGCACACTTACTTCACTGCTCCTTTCATGATAAAGCCAGGCTGATCATTAATTCATATTGTTTTGTTGGCACCGACCATCTAACTTACTCGGTCCCAGTCAAGTCCTGACTCCTGACTTGTGAGACTTAATCCCTCACAAACTTCATACAATACGACAAGTCAGCTGCTCCCACTCGCACTCCACATAGTATCAACCGCACCTCCAGTCACACAGGTACAGCTAGCCAGTCAAAGGGTTAGAGGACTTCTGCAGGACATTCACCAGATTGCAGATCTATCTTTCACATGAACAAAATGTATCAGCTTCAAGATGAGAACAGTTATCACTGCCAGGTTGTTAAGTTACTAATCCTTCATGGAGAAGACATTTAAACATGCACTGCTGCTTTGCCATATTAAATAAATTAATTAAATAAATAAGTCCCCTATAAGACTGGAAAAATATAATGTAAAAGCTGGACCCCACTGAAAATGAGAAATTGTTTCTCAGTTGGGCTATACTGGGTAAATGCACAATAAAAATGGATAACAGCAGGACCCCAGTGGAAAAAAAGATCTTGCATCTCCGCTGTACTATCCTGGGAAAATACAGTGTAAAAACTGGGTCAAACAGAACCCCACTGCGAACAAGATATCCAACTCATCTGTGCTATCCTGAGTAAATATATTGAAAAACTGTAAAAGCAGGACCCTATAGCAGAATACTGAAAAGCAGATATTGCAAGGTAAGTTGATCTGTCCTGGGAAAATACATTGTAAAAGCATCCAGATCACCCATCTTGTAGCTATTTGGTATATTCCTGATGGTCTAGAGGCCCCCCATAACAGCAACTGACCCCCTCCTGATTCACCCTCTCAGGCACCCCCAGCCCTGATAACATAATGCAGACTTTAACAGTAGTGATAACTGGCACAGCCCTCTGTGGCTTCCCGTTAAAATAAAGACCACAAAATCACAATGGAAAAGCAGTGAATCCTAATAAGCGACTTCCATTCTAGCAACCGTATGATAAAGGCGACCGTGCCAAAATAGCGATTATTCATTATTCAAAAATGGCAAATGGCAACCGCAAGCAAATAGTGAACTGTGTTGGAATCACTACTTGTACCTGCTGTCTGGTGCAACACCGATTAAAACCATGGAATCACAACTTGTACCTGTTCTGAAGAGCAAAAATGACTGAAACCTGGTTCTGTTCTGTTTGTTTCCATGTTAAAACAGCGACTTTTTTATATAAAAAATTATCAAACAGCCAAATTCCAAAATGCCAAATTAAAATCAAATCATATTTTAATTGAAAACAAAAAACCTACAAATATTGCAATTTAAGCCAAATCAGAACACAAATAAGGCCGAATCAGAAAACAGAAAAAGCCGAATCAGAAAACAAATAAAAGGTTTATCAAGTGAGGTGCTTTTCAGGTGTTATTAGACTAGCACTTGAAATTGAAAATTGTAAGCCAATCCTCTCATGAAATCATAGCGGCTCCGCATTTCATAATCTGCCACTACTGCCTGAATCCATTCATTGCTATCCTTGTACAGTACTTTCATTTTCCAGTAGTACCACAGGCCCCAGATACCATCTGCTTGAGTCTGATTTCAGTCAGCCTTTGCTCCTCCTTCAGGCATGGAATAAGCTTCCACACACTTGGGTGACATGCACTGAGCTGGCTATTAAAATCCATGATGCCAGTGTTCTACTTCATTATTGGTGTGGTCTAGACCTCTTGAAGTTGCATCGTGACAGTTCCACTGGTGTGGTGGGAATGCTGCTCTCCTGCAGCCAGATCGTGCCCTTGGCCTGCCAATCCAAGTGGACTCAAAATAATCTAGAATAGGTAGCAGAAGCTCTTCATGAGTTTTGAAAAATTTGAATTCTCACAGGTCTTCAAAACCACTTGCAACATCTGACATCGTCACAAAGGCCAGTAAAAGTAACATTCGCAGATGTAATGCAAAGTCAGGGCCAGAACAGTACCTGTCTTGCACCTGCAGTTGCTTCTGAATCCTATGCCATACCGCTTGTGCTAGATGGAAAAAGCAACCCCTGACATCTGTTGTTGGGAAGTCATCAGTAAATGCCTTCCAGGCAGATTTTCCAAAATCCATTATGGCAGTGTTAGGAGCAAGGTTTGGACAAAGTGCTTTTAGTTGTGCAAACACATGGGCATATGAAGTCATCTTTCACAAGCATATAAGGACCTACAGTGCTGTGACAGCAGTCCCGACTTCATACCATGCAGTGTGTATAACAGATCAAACATTACAGAACAGGACTTAAATGTACCGTCCATCATCCAGTCAGTACACTTATGCAGGAATCTTAGGTTAGCATTTGTGGCAAACATTAAAAGGTGGTCCTGATCCTTACTGTTGTCAAAAATAAGGAACAGCTCCCCAGAATGTGTCACAGCGAACTCTGGTGGCACAACCAGTTCCTCAACACTGCTTGGCATTGCTGGGCAACTATGGTCCACATGCTGCAGTCTTTGAACAGTTCTTTTAATGAGCTGCACATCAGGCAAACGACCAGCAACAGCCTGGTGCACTTGTTGTGCACTGCACAACTACCTGAGAGGTGGTTTCAACACCGTCTCTGTCTCGTTGTCTGATGTTTGCAATTACCTTCCTGACTCCAACTTCCCCTGCATCTGCCACATGTGTATGTTCTTTTATCTGGGCTGTTACTTTGTTATCCACTGCGTGTATTCAAGTAAGACAGCTAAATCTATGGAAATCTGCACATCTTCAGTATACTTTACCAGCCTTTTCGTTGTTCCTTTGGTAAATAAACCATGCATACAGCACAAGGGGCCTACCTTTCTGACTAGTGACAAATTCAACATCCATTCCTTCAGCCATTTGCTGAATGCGTTTAAACATACCACATTTATATAGCAAGGACATGATTTATACCTGAGCTCAAGCAATAAATGTTGTAATGCAGTTTGGTTACTCCCCCCTTGCATTCTGGGAAAAACTAAGCAAGCTACCAGGAAAATGGTGCAGCTCCATGTGCAATGACAGGATTTACAGCTCGTAGTGCCTTTCAGAATGCTACCATACTACAAATGTGAGTAATTATTTATTTATTTCTAAGAATCAGTTTACAACCTTTGAGCCAGAGGCTCGTTTCCAAAGGTACTTCGTCACATAAAGACATACATTGTGTTTTTGGTTACATAGCATAGATTTGCAAAACAATAGGCGTTCAACAGAGGCGCCACGTCACACTGTGGTCAGACAAATACAATTAGGTTACAGGGTACATGTAATTGATAACAGGTGTTACACAAGTTGGTATCAAGTGAGCAATCTAGTTGGTAAACACTGAAACAGCTGGCACTGGCCAGGTTAAACATAGGCACGGTGTACAGGGAAGTGGTGGTGGGGATGGCTAGGTGGAGAGCTGCCCGGGGGGGCGTTGTCAATAGAAGCAGAGGTGAAGGCTATGTTCAGAGACAGGAGCAGTTACGAGAGCTGATGATGTGATTCCGAAGGGTGGTTTTGAACTTGGAGATGGTGGTGGCATTGGTGATGGGGGCAGGGAGTGAGTTAAACCAGGTAGGGGCTCTATAGCAGAAGGACCTCTGGCAATGGCTGGTTCTAGATCTGGGGACCTTTAGAGTGGTCTTGTAGGAAGACCGTGTTGCAATAGTGGGAGGGCTCTGGTGGATGGATGCCGTTATCCCAGGGGAGAGCCAGAGGGTTTTTTTGTGAGGAGACAGGTTTGGCATCGAGCCGTTCATCCCGGGTAAGCAGGTTAGCCTCGACATACAGCTGACAGGTGTGTGTGAGCCTGGGGGCACCAGTAATCAATCTGCAGGCTTTATTCGGGGTTAAGTGAATTTTGTTGCGTGCAGTGGTGTCGGCAGCACCATATACTGGTAGACCATAGTCTACAAGGGACAGAACGGATGATGTAACAGCGAGCTGGAGAGCATTTGGGGGAAGGCAGGTTCTATGGCGGAAGAGGATGCCAAGCCGTGTGTTAGTGGCGGATGTTAGGGCGTGGATGTGGTTGTGAAATGTGAGGGCTGAGTCTAAGGTAACCCCAAGGTATTTGTAGGAGCAGACTTGTTCCAGTGGCTGATTGGTACTTGGAAGGATATAGAGTGGGTGGTTGCTTGCTTTGTTTTGGGGGTGGGAAAAGACCATAGCTTTGGTTTTATTAAGATTGATGATGAGTCTGCACTCCTTAAACCAAGCCTCGGCACTGTTGAAAGACTGCTGTAGGGAGTCCTGTAGGGAGATGGGATTGCGGTGGGTGGCAAAAAGGACAGCGTCGACTGCATACAGTAGAATTTTGCCAGGGCATGCACTGGGCAGGGTGTTCAGATACAGCGAGAAGAGAAGAGGGCCCAGGATGGAGCCTTGGGGAACCCCAGAGAGAATGGGACGGGTATCGGAGAGTGTGCTATTAATTTTTACACACTGAGATCGAGCGCCAAGATAGCTAGTGCACCATGCTAGGGGGCCAGCCGAGAGACCAGTGTGGCAGAGTGCATTCAGCAGAAGTGGATGGGAGACGGTGTTGAAAGCCTTTGAGAGGTCGATGAACACTGCACCAGCTAGGAGCTGGTATCCAAGGAGGAGTGTAGAAAGTGGAGAATTCAATAAGGGCAGTGCTGGTACTGTGACCAGCACGGAATATGTTGCTCTGGGCATAAAATGTTATGCTTAGCCAGATAATCAGTGATTTGAATGGCCACCACTTTCTCCAGGGCTTTAGAGATGGGGGGGAGGATGGAGATTGGCCAGTAGTTGTTGGCCGATGACCTGTCGCCCCCTTTATGAATAGGTGTGATAATGGCTGTTTTCCAAGCTGTGGGAAATTGACCCGGGCAGAGTGACTGGTTAATTAGGCTGGTGAGTGGGGCAAGGACTTCATCTAGCACCAGCCTGAGGATGCTGGGGTCCAGTGAGTCACTGCCGGGATTGTTGCCATTGAGAGCTTTGATTAGATGGGTCTGGCTTCGGTGGAAATCTGTGCAGGTGGAAGCTGGGTGCTGGAGGACAGGGGAGGTTGGTTGGGGGAGGGTCAAAGAAATTACTAGGAGGACTGAGCTAAGGTCAGTGAAAGTGGTGTTGAACCAGTTAGCTATGGTGGCAGGCTCGGTGGAGGTGGTGCCATTTTAGTGAGCTGGGATGGGGCAGGGGAGCAAGCTTTACCGTTAAGTTGCTTAATATTATCCCAGAAAGTCCGGGCTGAGCCCCCGGAGGAGGTAAGGGAGGCCTGGTAATGGTCTGCCTTGGCTTTCCTGATGGCCCATGAGCACTTATTCCGGGCTACATTGTAGGCTTGCCTATCAGACAGACGACCTGTTTCAGTGGCAAGGTGCCAGAGGTTATCCCGGTTTCTAAGTAATTGTAGGAGGGCCGGGCTAACCCAGGGTGCGTTCTGTTTTTTGGACCGGATTTTGGTGAAGGGTGCAAAGAGATCACAGGCCATGTTGAAGGTGTGAGTGAAGAAGGCCAGGGCAGTGTCAATGTTGGTTGCATGCTGAATGGGGGACCAGTTTATCTGGGTGAGGAGTACTTTAAGTTTTTTCAGCCCACCAGGGCGGAGGCGCCTGCGGAGGGTGGTCTGGGCTTTGGGTTTGGGATTGGGGACTACCCAATGAAATAGGATAGGGAGTGGTCACTTAGGAGTCTGGGAGGACCTGGATGTTTTGGATTTTATGGGTCGGTTAGTGATAATAACATCCAGAAGGGTGCTGGTACCTCTCTTAGGGTTAAGTCTCGTGGGCTGGGTGACGAATTGCGTCAGATCTTGGGCTGCAAATGAGTCTCTGATCGTGGATGAGGAGGTGCTGAGCCAATTTACATTAAGATCCCCCACTAGGACTTGTTCTGCCTTATAGTGGAGGGTGGCCAGGTAGTCCGTTAAAGATACCAGGGCTGGGTGCTGGTTCTTTGGGGGAACGTAGGCTGTGGTGAGATAGAGAGGGCTCCTAGAGGGGTCTGGGGTGAGTTTGAGGGTAAGAGCCTGGGCCCCATTTATAAGGGCAGGGGTGGGGAGTGCGTGTCCAGGTATTGTGTCCCTGGTGTAGATTGCACAGCCTCCCCCTCATTTGCCTACTCGGTCCTCCCGGTATAAGGTATAGCCTGGGAGGGAGACAAATGAGTCAGAGGTGGATTTGGACAGCCAGGTTTCAACCAGGGCTATGATGTCTGGTTGATGAGCCAAGGCCCAGCACTGTAGGGTGTCAAATTTCTTCAGCAGGCTGCATATGTTCATGGAGGCTACTGAAGACTGAAATGGGTGGGTGGGTGGGGGGGTAGGGCCTGGGTTGGGATGGTTTCCTGTTAGGAGTAGAAGGAGGAGAAGTGCTCTGGTCAGAGGGAGGCAGATGGAGAGTTTAACCGAGCTATAGAATGAGGAAGGAGGTTTAGTTGCACAAGGGGTGGGTAGGGCAGCACAGGCAGAGGGCCTGAGTGATCAGAAGTGCAAGGGAGCTGGGGGAGGAAAGGTAATGTCTGGAAGGGGTGAGGTGGAGAGGAGCATATGGGATGTGGAGGAGGAGGAGGGCAGTGGAAAGGAGGAGGGGAGGACAGGAGGAGGTAGGAACACTGGAGTAGTGAGGCTGAGGTTAATGGGACACTAGGGTTGGTGGAAGGCAAAGGAAGGAGGAGGAGAAGAGATAGGCTGGTGAGTAGGGGATGCATATGCATGGTTGGAAAGGGTGGGGGAGCTGAAGTGAGGAAAGAATGGGGGTACTAGGATGATAGAGGGGAGATAGTAGTGAAAGGTCACCTCTGAGCCTAGTTGCTGCTATGGTGTAGTGGCAGTGCATGTGCCTGAGGTGCACAGAGTACCAGGTTCAAGCCTTGACCAGGGTAGCAGGAAAGAGCCTGACCAGTGGCTGTAGCAGCAGGGAGTTGGGTTCAAGGGCTGCAGAAGCACTTAGATAACACTTTAGTTGTGTCAGAGGGTTAGTGCATTTTTTAGAGTTTTGAAATCCTGCAGTAAGAGTAGGCAGGTGTGCTAGCTGAGTGGTGAATTATGAGTTCAGATAAGTAATTGCTGTTGTTGGCTACCTATCACTATTATAACGCGGCAGCAAACTAGTAAGGCACAATTCTGTACAATCACAATTTTAAAGATCGCTATTACAACAGTGATATTTTGAGGTCATGCTTTTATAATCAGGATTTTAACATGGAACCCCCTGTGTTCACCACCTCAGCTGGTTTCAATCTGATGGTCTCTGAGCAATCACAAGTATTGTACAAACACTTGTTTCTACTGTCCTCATTATCAGTTACTGGCAATCAGACGGTGGCCTGCTGAGCTAGTGAGCAGGGGGTTGTGTAGGTTGCTGTCACTATTGCTATACTTCAGCTTAGGTGACGTGAGTGGGGGAAGGTTTGTGGGGAGGAGGGTCCTGAGCAGGTGGGCTGGCAGAGGATCAGATACCCTTATGGGGGGGGGAGACCACTAGACTACCAAGAATATTCAAGGCAGCTGCACTATGTTCGACTGGGGCTACAGGAACCACTACACCACCAGGGATATTCGAGACAGCTACAGGACAGGTGAATAGTGGGGGTAGGGGCACCACTAGACCACAAGGAATATGTAAGACAGCTACAGAATGGTGGCGCCACACACACATGTTAATGGGTCCTTAATGGGCATTCAAATGGGCTATAGCTCCATACATGCCCAAAGTGCTTATGATTATGTTAGAGCTAAATATGGCCCATAGGAGCCCTGCCGTATTCCCATTTGATACGCACTACCTCCATTGTGCTCCTGTCAGCCATTTTCAGTCTAGGCCTATGTCAGCATAGTGAAAAGTCACTATGCACTGTACTGACATGGCCCCGTATTTAAATAGTTTATACACTCCAGTTTCATTGAGATAATTGTTTAAATATTTCCCCCCAGGCAGGCTGTGTGCAAACTGCCACAGACCGCACATCATAGCAAGCTCTGAAAATGGGGGCCTATACTCCATAGCTCTGTGGAACCCAAAGTCCAAGAAACATTGGCTCACAGGGGTAAGAAAGGCCTGTCTATAGCCTCAAGATACTGTTGTTCTAACTTGTAATGGCATGAAAGAAAACATGTATGGCACTGACGTATGCTTGCTTGTTTGGACAGCAAAACTTACAAAGCATTACCAAATCAGCCAAATGCTTCATTTAATACAAACAGAAAAATTTTACACAAGTAGGCATGTAGGAGACAATATGACAAGTCAAAGCAGAGCAGTTCATTTTACTCCAGGGTCCGTGCTATCACTATTGCATAATTAGGCACCACCATAGGGCAGGTATCAGCTAAGTGTAATCCCAGTTTAATGTCATAGTTACTCTAGATGCTTGTGGGCTTCACTCATGGGCTCCATACTCACTCACAATGGGTGGTGGGGGTGGGGGCTAGTAGCTGGCACTTGTGGGAAAGAGAGATTACTTGAGTTGCTAGACGCAGCCCAGCCCCTCACCATCAGATAAGGCCATTCAATAGAAACAAAATTATTAATACAAAACAGCACACTTACCTCACTGCTCCTTTTATGATAAAGCCAGGCTAGTTATTAATCCATATTGTTTTGTTGGCACCGACCATCTAACTCCCTTGGTCCCAGCACAAGTCCCAACTCCTGACTTGTGAGAATTAATCCCTAACAGGCTCATACGGTGCGAATAGTCAGATGCTCCCCGCTCGCACTCTGCAAAGTACCAGCTGCATTTCCAGTCCCACAGGTACAGTTAGCCGCTTGCTGGATTAGAAGATTTCTGCAGGACATTCCCCAGATTGCAGATCTATTTTTCACATGAACAAAAAGTACCAACTTCAAGACGAGAATAAAGTTATCACTGCCATGTTATTAGGTTACTAATCCTTCGTGGAGTAGACATTTAAACATGCACTACTGCTTTGCCACATTAAATAAGTTAATTAAATAAACAAGTCCACTATACTACTCTATCCTGGAAAAATACATAGTAAAATCTGGACCACACTGAAAATGAGAAATTGCCTCTCAGTTGGGCTATCCTGGGTAAACACATTTTACAAATGGGTAAAAAGAGGGCTCCAGTGAAAAAAAAAAAGATCTTGCATCTCTGCTGTACTATCTTGGGTAAGTATATTGTAAAAACTGGGTCAAACAGAACCCCACTGCAAACAAGATATCACAACTCATCTGTGCTATCCTGAGTAAATATATTGAACAACTGTAAAAGTGGACCCTGCAGCAGAACCACACTGAAAAGCAGATGTTGCATGTAAGCTGATCTGTCCTGGGGAAAAAACACTGTAAAAGCGTCCAGATCACCCATCTTGTAGCTGTCTAGTATATTCCTGGTGGTCTAGTGGTGCCCCTCCCATAAGAGCAACTGACTCCCTCCCAACTCACCCTCTCAGGCACCCCTCAGCCCTGATCACATAATGCAAACTGCAGCAATAGTGATGACTGGCACAGCTCTTTGCTCACCACCTCAACTGGTTTCAATCTAATGGTTTCTGAGCATTTGCAAATATTGCACAAATACCTGTATCTACTGTACTCATGATCGCTCACTGTCAGTCAGACAGTGGCTGGCCAAGGTGGTGAGCAGAGGGCTGTGTAGGTTGCTGTCACTATTGCTGCACTTCAGCTTTTTTTAATTTTTTTATTTTAGTTGTTTAACCAGGATTAGCACACCAAGCTGAAAGCTTTTGTACAGGAGTGACCTGGGAGCACGGGGAAGTTAAGTGACTTGCTCAGGGTCACAAAGTATGCAAGTGGAAGCTGTGGGATTCAAACCCAAGTCTGGTCTGCTGGATTAGCTGACCTGAGCAGGGAAGGGGTTGTGGGGAGGAGGGTCCTGAGCAGGCGGGTTGACAGAGGATCAGATGCCCTTAAGAGGGAAGTGGGGAGACCACTAGACTACCAGGAATATTCAAGACAGCTACAGGATGGTCGATTGGGGGTGCAGGAACCACTACACCCCCAGGAATATTCAAGATAGCTACAGTGCAAGTGATCAGGAGGTGGAAGACCACTAGACTACCAGGATTATTCAAGACAGCTACAGAACAGACAGTCAGTCACTCACTCTGGGGGTAGAGGAACCACTCCACCACCAGGAATATTTAAGACAGCTACAGGACAGGTGAATAGGGAGGTGGAGGGACCACTAGACCAGAAGGAATATGTAAGACAGCTACAGAATGGGGGGGCCATGCACATATAATAATGGGCCTTTAATGGGCATGCAAATGGGCCATAGCACCTTCTATACAAAAAGCTGATCATTAGCATGTTAGGGCTAAATATGGCCCACAGGAGCCCTGCTGTGTTCCCATTTGATCCACACTACCTCCATTGCACTCCTGTTAGCCATATTCAGCCTGGGCCTGTGTCAGCATAGCAGAAAGTCACTATGCACTGTACTGACATGGCCCCATATTTAGACAGTTTGCATGCACCAGTTGCAGTGAGCTCACTGTCTGAATATTGTCCCCCAGGCAGGCTGTGGCAAACTGCCACAGGCCGCAGATGGCCAGCTCTTAATATGGTGGCCTACACTCCTTAGTTCAGTGGAACCCAAAGTCCAAGAAACAATGGCTCATGGGGGTAAGAAAGGCCTGCCTATAGCCTCAAGATGATGATGTTCTAACTTGTAACAACATTAAAGCAAACATGTTTGGCACTGACTTATGCTTCTTTGTTTGGACAGCAAAACATACATAGCATTACCACATCAGCCAAATGCTTCATTTAAAACAAACAGAAAAATATCACACAAGTAGATACGTAGGAGACAATAGGCTCATTCACATGGCTGACTTTTATTTCGGCGCCCCATGATGTGCTGTAGCTATGCTTACTGAAATCCTGTGGATCAGTGGTCAGACGGCATGGCCAGGGGATCACTGCACCCCCAGTGCAGTTCCAGTGATTCGAGGAGAGTTCCGGCAGGGAAGGGGGCGAGGTGTGTGTCGGGCTCCCCAGGACAGTTGCCAAAGATAGGGGATGATCTTCCCACCTGAGTTCATCTATACTTTTTTCTGGTTGTGTGAATAAAGCTGAACTCGGGGAAGTGTTTTTAATTGTAAACCAGAGGCGAAAAAGTGAAAATAATAACAAAGACTCAGAGCTGAGCCATTACACTGGGCATGCACATATGCATATGCATACAGTCATGCCCAGTATCATGGCTCGTAACCTAAAGTCCGTTTTTTTTTTTTTCACTTTTTAGCCCTCGGCTTACAATAAAAAACACTTCCCTGATTTCAGCTTTATTTACAAGCCAGAATAAATATTTTGCTGCACTTTGGTTAGAAAATACATGTAAATGCTACCATGACTACCTGAAGTGCAGGCTGGGAAAAGCCTGTCACAAGGTTTTGGGTCGTTTGGGCGGTTCACACAGCAAAGTAAAAGGCCGCAAACCTCCCACACCACTACGGGATCCCATGAAAAGAGGGATTGTGGCCACAATGAAATGAAACCCCAAATGGCCAAACTGCGGCATTCGGATGGGCACAGCAGCAATGCTCTTGCTGCTGTGCACCTCTGATAACGCTGCAGAATTGGCCGTGTGAATGATCCTAATATGACAAATCAAAGCACAGCAGTGCATTCAACTCCAGGGTCTGTGCTATCACAAGTGCATAATTAAGCAGCATCATAGGGCAGGCATCAGTTAAGTGTAATCCCAGTTTATTGACATAGTTACTTTATTTTACCGTTTACATGTTTGATTATAGTACTAAATAGAGGAGACTCTTGCTTACAGTATCTAGTAAGTCTCAGAGGGAAGCTAGCCATTAGACACAGGCACCAATAAAACTGTCACTTTATTATCAATCAAGCAGTATTTCCAAATACACTCCTCACAAATGCAAATAAAGTGTAACCACCAACATTCTTCCACAAGATTGTCAATACCAAACCTGGACAGAGGGTTACATGATCTTTATTTACCTTAGTAGGAAAAGTAAGTTTAACTTAGTAAACAAACTGGTTTACTGAAAAATTAGGCTGCCTGTTTTACTCAATTGGAGGCTCATCATAATGACTGTCTGCCTGCCACAGCCCAGTGACCCCACTGCCACAAGCCGAAACCTGATCTCAAATCACTTTGTGCTCCTATGTGAAGGAATTCAGCAAAGAGGTAAAACAAAGATCCCTTACAACTAACTGTGCTTCATGCCTGTTCAGTTGCTGACTTAAGACTGCTGCCTTGAAAACTACATAAAAAACCCACATAATTAAAGACTTTAAAAAGTATGGGAGCACTACATTCTGCATGGAAGCACTACGCCCTGCCAACAAGGCATTGTGTAGATAAAAATGTGTAAATAGAGGGTTTAGGTGTTCTTTCAGACTAAAATAAGCTGAATATGCTGTTTACACTCCACTGATTATAATTTGAGCTGGCAGGAGAATGCTACATGTAGGAAAGGAACTCCACCCCCCCACCCCTGTCAGCATAGTGATTTCAGGTAGTGGAAGGACCATGGTCCATCTCCTAAATTGTGCTTTGGAATGAGTCTGAAGTGCCCTTTTTCCCAAGTGATAGAAATACATCTGCAGGGCTCTGCCCCTGAAGCCATAAACATTACTCATGTTTTGTTCTTCCTATGTTTACACTTCCTAACCCAGCCTCCCCCTACAGAATCTGAAATAGGTTCACACAAGAATCAGTTCCTGTTTTTCATTGAGGCGCTTGAGCACTACTACTGCAGTTCCTGCCATTGTAAGCTTGCTGTTATTGCTTATATGGTAACATTTCACAAGTCTGCTTCAGTTTGTTTGATGTTTTTTTGGTAGTCTTTTTGCTAGTTTCAATAGCTGCTGCTCCACTCTGGCTTGAAATGGATCTGAGCAATGGACAGAGTGGAGCACAGATGCAGAGTTTAAACCTACATTCCAAATTCTAAAATTTGCATAAGTTCTGTCTCCAGGGCATCACTGTTGGCCCAGAAGGCTGCATAAAGTTTAAACATAGCGAGTGATTTTTTAAGAAGAAACAACATTACCACGGTGAGTAATTTTGTCTTAGATTAACTAGTCTCTGTTCATATGGGATACCCTGTTGCCCTTGAATTATCTGTATAGCCCTTCTCTGCACCGCCTCAAACTGATCTATATCCTTCCTGAGATAGGGGCTCCAGTACTGCACACAGTAGTCCAGACATGGCTGACCATGGATCTGTAATGGGGCAGAATGATCACCTTCGTTTTGCTGGTGAATTCACTCAAAATGCAACTCAGACTCCTGTTCACCTTTGCCACCATGTTTTTGCATTTCACTGACAATTTTTGGTTGTTTGTGATTGGAATCCACAGATCCTTCTCTTCTGAAGATACTGTGGCCCTCACACGACCAGGTATTTCTCAGCTCTGGGGTTCTTATAACCTATCTGCTTTACCTTATATATATTTTTTCCATTGAACCCCAGTTACCAGATGTCAGACAACCTTTTCAATCTCACCAGATTCCCTTCTAGGTCTATGGTACCTTCCCAGGTGTCCACCCTCATAAATAGCTTTGTGACATCTGCAAAGAGGCATATTTTCTTTTGATACTGTCTCCAATGTTGCCTGTGAGTACATTAAACAGTACCGGACCAAGCACTGACCACCTGAAGAACCCTGCTGGTAAATCCCCTCATCCCCAAGGGTTACCCCACCACCACCCAATGAGTCCTCCTTCTAGCCAGTACACCACCCACCTGATCAATTTCTCACCTGCCCCCATGTCTTCTGGCTTTTTCATCAATCTCTTATGGGAGACTGAGTCAAATGCCTTATTGAAATTTGGGTACAGTGTATCATTCATCTGGCCCATGTGCATAGCCCTAGTGACCCAAATGAAGAAGCTGATAAAACTTGGCAAGACCTTCCTGTCATAAACCCATTCTGCCTTTCATCCTGTAGCTAGTTTGCCTCAAGAAACATGACATGACCAACCTTTCCTTTACAATTGTTTCCATCAGCTTGTCAAAAAGTGATGTCAACTGAGTTGTTGGTAGTTTCCTGGCTCCTCCTCCCTTGACCAGCTCTTGAGCTGGGGCATTACATCAGCTGTCCTTGACTTGTGTGGCACCACACCTGTATCCAAAACAAAACTGTTAAATAGACCAACCAGGGGCACTGCAAAAACTGATGCATGTTCTCTCAGCACCCTCAGGTGTATGCCATCAGGCTGTTGGGACTTGTCCACCTTAAAGGTCTGGAGCCACCCTTGGGACTTGTCCACCTGAAGGGATTTGAGCCCCCTGTGGAGTACCTCTTTTATAATTTCCTCTTTATTCATCCTTAGGGCACCTCTCTTCTGCTGTGGAATTGGAGCATCATTTTCTTTTATGAAGATGGAGCAAAAGTATTTTTTTAAGACTGCTAACTTTTCTCTATTTTCCTCCACCCATTCTTCCCCTTTCTTCAGTTTCACTATGCCTTTTTTGGTAACACGATGAAGAGAAGGGTTTTACAATGGTATGATATCAGGATGGAGACCTACCATCAGCAGTTTTATGCTTTAAGGTATTAGTAAACATACACCCCTTGAGAGATCTACATGAAGTTAACATATCTTTTTGTTAAATGGATCATGCCTAAGGGGAAACAGTCAAATAAATTATTGAATTGCTAGTTCCAAAGCAATTTGTGCATATGCTGAATAGGATGTCCAGATCTGAGTGCAGTAGTATGAACCAAAAACTGAAGTAAAGGCATTAATCTTGGTGATTAATTATAAGATAGCAAGGCACAGCACCACCATAAAAAGCTTCTGTGGCCTGAGTTTGGTATGTTCTCCCTTTCTACAGGTACAAGATCTCCTCCAGAATGAGAGAAAAAAACAGAGCTGTTAGAAAACTGGTCATAGCAGAAGTTAAGTGTCATTTCGAAGTACCCAAAAAAGAGAAGGGTACTGCCTATCTCTGGCATAGATAACTGTGTGTGTTACACTACTGAGATGGGGATAAGGTACATTAAGGTGTAGGGCCTCACTGACTCCAGAAGTAGACTAACTCTGGTTTGAGCTGATATGGTACCAGATCACTGCAAATGTAGGTTCTATCTATCCAATTGGGTGCAGCAGCTGGGCCTAGGCTATTTCATCTCAGGCAGTGTTGCATTCTGTTCTGGAGTACCACAGGGTTTGATTTTAGCCCCTATGTTGTTCGCTGTGCACATGTTGCCATTGGGGGGAGATAATTAGATGCTGTGGCTTGGGTTTTCAATACTACACTGATGATACCCATTGTATATGCCTTGTGCTCCTGATGGCGTCATTACAGTCTCTGAGTTGGGTGAGCATCTTATGGAAATTCAAGACTGGATGGAGACTAGGTGGCTTATACTTTATATGCAGAAGATAGGGGTGTTACTGACGGATCTGGGTTGGTATGGTTCGGCACTGGGGAGTGGTGATGTGTGGTCCTTCCATCCTTAGATGGCATCATGCTCTGAGCTGTTGATAGGGTTAGGAATCTATGGGTTATTGTGGAATCCAAGATAACATTATAATATCAGGTGTCAGCTGTGGTCCACAGTGGCTTTTACCATCTCTGAAATGGATCAAGCAGTTTCTCTTAACAGATGATCTGGTGACACTGGTGTGGACCCTGTTTACATCTAGATTGGATTACTATAATGCTCTGTTCCTCAAGTTATTCATTTATTTATTGAAGTCTAGGATATCACCAATTGAGCTCAAAGCTCTTTACATAGGTTCCACATCATGATAACAATACAAAACAGGGTAGAACAAATTACAAAGATCATGGATAGAGCAGATGCAACAGGGATTGTACATGTTACAGAGGAAGTTAGGATACTGGAAGCAGGGTAAAAAAAGACACTTAAGGGCATAAGATGCCTGAAAGGAAAAAACAATCAATTGTCTATGGGGACATAGGGTTAGCAGAGTAATAAGTGCTAGAAAAGGTGAGGAGTAGCCCCAAGTGCCATCAAGCAGGCAATATTAGGAGGAGGTAAGTCTGGTGGGGGGAGGGGGGTTATGAGGATAGCAGGAAAAAGGTGGGGTAAGAGGAATGTCAGGAGGGAAGGGGACCATAACTCAGGAGAAGAGTTGGGGTGGGGTGAAAGAGTATGGGAGGAGAGGGGATCAAAGGAGAGTTTAGGGGAGGGTGGGGGTGGGAAAAAGGATGGGGTGACAAGGCATGGTGGAGGAGGGAGGGAGGTGGGGAGGGGTGGGGGAAGAGCAGGGAATATCAGTGAGGAGAAGGGGTGAGGCTATGAGTGACAGTCACAATGGGCGGCATTTATCAGAAATTGCCTGAGGTGGACTTTGAAAGCACCCAGTGTAGGCATGTGAGCAAGATCTGCCTGGAGGGAGTTGAACCAGAGCGGGGCATGGTATGCAAATGATCTTTGAATTATCAATGAGATTATCCATGAGATTGGTGCATTGCTTGCAGCTGGATCAGAGTTTGACAGCCCGGTTGGTTGCTGGAGATCCTTGGTTTGAGAATATCACACTGGTTTTCTGTGCTCTGTATTGGCTGGCAGGGCAGTGGCAAATTAACTTCGAGGTTCACTTGTTAACATTCAAGGCTCTACACAGTTTGTGTCCAGGCTACCTGAAAGACCTCCTGATTCTGTATGTTCCTGGTCACCCATTTTGATTGGCAGAGACAGGTCTCCTTATGGTTCTGAGATCAAGACTTAAGTCCTCGGGGATATGGCATTTAGTTCGGCTGCCCCGATTTGTGGAACACTCCACCCCTGGAGGGCAGAGGAACCCCTTCAATATATCTTTTTAAATCTCTTCTGAAAACTCATTTACTTGCTCTGAGTTTGGGGTCTGGTGCTACTCCCTTTTAATATTTTCATTTTATAATCTCTTAAGTATTTATATTTATTTTTGTGATTTCTATTGTATATTGAATATTTAATTTTTTGCTTTATTCTGAATTGCCCATAGTCCCTGATATTAGGCAACATATATATAAAAAATGACATGCCTTGGTACTGTAGTCATTTGTATCCATGGGGATGCCCATTACTAACCTTCTTCATAGCTTGAGTTTAAAGTACAAGAGGAAGTAAAATCTGTCCAGGTGGGGTTGTTCCCCTGCTATTTGTTCCAGTAGTTTGGGTTGCTTGACTTTCCTAGGTTTGCTGAACTGGTAAATGATGGATTTCTGAGACACTTGTCTGTAATTATATTCATGAGGGCTCACGTTAGGCAGGACCAAACCATAGGGAACTTTTGCTTATTTGAGGATATGGAGATCATTAATCCTGCAGGCAAGGAAAAAGATCCAGAAAACACAGATGATGACTGACAGGTTAAAGACCACATGAAAACTGAGATTGACATGATACCAATTGAGACTTTAAATGTGTCAATAGCTAGTTTATTTAAACCAGTGGTGAAGAAACAAGAAGAGGGAACATTTTTCGTTATCTTATGAAAATATTTTGTATATGCATAACCCCCAAACAACTGAAAGAGTTGACCAAATGGTAGCCCCTGAAAAATGTTGGTTAACTAATTAATTTAGCTTAAACAGTAACAATTGTGCTCATTTTGAAAAACCTTCCCAATTCCCTACTGTTACTGTTCCTCACTAGGAGTCAAACAGTCCTTATCCTGTAATTTTTTAAATAGCAGTTTTTGAAGGGGAAGGGATTATAATTCTAAACCAGCCACTCCATTCTGGTACTGGGAGAAGCAAGGTCAGCCTACATACTGCCCTATGCTCCAATGTTTTGTGAGGTAATAGTTTGTAGAGCATGGGGTCTCACCACATTCATATGAATGAGGGTGGATTTTAGGATTATATATATTTTAGAAGTCCACTGGGGTCAAATCAAAGCCATTACTCAACTAACAAGAGCCTTGTCAGTTGTGTGATGGCTTTGATTTGACCCAATTGGACCTCTAAACTATAAAAATCCACTCCCATTCTTATTAATGTAGCGTGCCCCCAAGCTCTGCAAACAGCTCACAAAACATTAAAGCATGGGGCAGCATGGGGCAATGTTTGCTTCTCTTGGCACCAGGAAAAGGAAAGGATCAGGTGACAGGCTTGGAATTATGATCCCTTTCCCTTCAGAAACTTCTACATAAAAAATTACAGGATAAGAACTGTTTGACTCCTAGTAAGGTAAGGCAACAGCGGGGGGACGGCTTGGTGATAGTACCCAAACTCGTGCTCTTTAAGATACAGACTTAGCAGGGTATGCATTATGGGAGCATACCCAGTCCTGATTATGACACAGGCTTTTGTTTGCCCTGATATCCACAATCAGGTTGCTGACCACTGTCTGGCCTATCTATAGTGCTAGAAAGTAGCGTATGTAAGAAAAAAACTGATACATTCCCCCAATGCCCCTTACCTTGGTTACTATTCAATTTGATCAGATAGTCATGGGCGCAGTATAACCTCCAGTAAAATGCCCAATATGGAACAATTTTGTGCTGGTCATATGTGACTAAGTAGTTAAGTAACCTGAGGCAGTGTCTCTGCATACCAGCACAGCTCAATGAGTGGTGGAGGAAGTGACCAAGATATTTATTACCGTGTGTATTCACAGAGAGATTCCATTGGACCATGGTAGTACATTGGGAACCTCTCTGTTATGGACTCCTTTGGGGCCAAGGAATCTGGCCTGAATATGAGGTTGTCTTTAATATAAAGGTTGCAAATTAGTTACAAAACTGCAGCTGAGTCTACAAGAAATGTCAGAAACACATAAAGTAAAACACTTGTGGTCCCAGTTAAAAATAAAAAATAAATAGTAGGAAAAACTTTTTATTCGGCACTAAGTCAAATAAAGGAGAGGGCAAACAGCTCAAACTGCCCATTGCTTCACCTCCAGGCTTCATCAGGTTGTGGGGTATGAATGAACACTGTAATACTATGCTGCATTTAAACATACTGCTTGATGACATGGGGCTCAATTTTCAAACATCCAGGAATGGTGCATCACAAAGACATGTCATAAGGGGCACACTGCACTGCACCTTGCATCATTCCCTATTGTCAAACAGTGCTTGCGGCACCAGTGGGATCCCCTGCACCAGACTGCCTTGTGCTAGGCTTGTGGTGATCTGCAGGCTGCGCCAGGGCACTGAGAGGGCTTGTGCCACACCAGAGCTGCACCATCCCCTGTTTTGGGATTCTGTAACCCTACGGGTCCTGCCAGGGCTTAGACCAGCTACAGCTAGTCTAACCACCCCATGGGCCACTACCGGCCACAGGTGGTGGATGGACACACTGCCTTAGCACGTGCACCAGCTATACCACTGTTGTAAAAGGCAGTGGGTTGGTGTGTCTGTGCCCTGACAGATGTGCAGTACAACACTATGACATCCCATGGCACATTGCAGAGGACATATGCAAGTGTCCTTGATGCCGCTGTGGACTATCTCCTCAGAATGACCTGCAGTCTCCCATACAGATGGCATGTCTGGAACAGCAGCATGGCAATATATCTGCAGCTTCCTTGGCAGCACAAGTCCACAATGCACCACATACCAGTGCAAATGACTGCTGACATGCCAGTGTTGTGGTACACAATGACATGGGACCATGGTGGTTGTTGTGCACTCATGCACCGGCAGGTGAGTCACAAAGGTAGCATGTATCCAAAACAAGTGTGGGAGTTTTCCTTTTCATTTCTGACTTTATTATATTGTTTCATTATGTGATGAATATGCAACACAGGGACATTGAGGTACAGTGAGTGACAAAGTCAAAAACCCATGGGTTTTGGGAAATTTTATTGCTAGTGTTGTCGGCATTTCCTAATATAGTGAACTAAGATAACTTCTACCATCACAGTGTCTTCTGTTTTACTGGCAAACACCACAGTCTAGTTCCCTTGCTAAAACGGTGCCCCTTTATCTTGTAACAAACTACTCTAACTACCGTATATACTTGCACATAAGTCATTTTTTTGGGAGTTTTCTGAGCATGTTGAGTTAGGGGTACTGACTTATGAGCAAGTACTCGCGCTGAACAAAAAGGTTGCTTGCTAACAATGCGTGGAATTCAAAAGTTGTGCACACCCTATTTCACGCACAGGATAATTGACTTACACTGAAAGGCTGTTAGCACCTCTGCTGTTGCTTAATGGCCTGTCATTACCTGCCTTTGCTGTCTGTGATTAAATAATTAAATAACTAAGTGATTAGTGTTAATCTCAATATCCTGTATTAAAACCCTGTTCAAACCCCTGTTCATGTCAGCAGTATCAGCAGTTGTGCTGCTCAGAATGCCCTCAGTCAAACGAAAATGGAGTTCCAATACTGCAGATTTTAAACTTCGCGTGGTACAATATGCGGAAACACATACTAATGCTGCCACTGAAAGAGAGTTTCATGTTAATGAAAAATTAGTACAGGACTGGTGAAAAAGAAAAACTGAGCTTCAGTCAGTGGACAAAAGTATGAAGAGGATGAAGATCAGCACCTCACCTGTTGCAGCAATTGAGTCCGAGCTCAGTGAATGGGTGCTTGAACTTAGACAGCAGGCGTACATAGTAAACTGCATGCTATTCGATTAAAGGCTTTGTCAATCTTGAATAAATTAGGTCTCCAGGTCAGTAGCACCGGTAAATTTCTGGCTTCTCCTGGGTGGTGTACTAGGTTTATGCAGCGCCATGGTTTATCTTTGAGGCAGAGAACACACATTGCTCAAAAGCTGCCAGCTGATGTGAATAAAAAAGTGGACAATTTCCACCACTTTATTTTGAATGAGAGAAAACAGCACAATTACCACCCCATATCAACTGGGAACATGGATGAAACTGCGATTAGCTTCAAACTCCCTCAAACAGACTGTCCGGTAAAGAATTGCAGAAGACAGTAACTTCCGTGCTTGGAGCGAGAACAGTCACTTCACAGTAGTTCTCTGTTGCCTTGCAGATGGGAGCAAGCTTAAGCCCATGATTGTTTTTTAAGAGAAAAACGCTACCTAAAGAAAAAATGCCAGCTGGTGTTCTGGTAGCAGTGCATGGAAAGGGCTGGATGGATGAGGTGCTGGTAAATACATGGGTGGACAAAATCTGGAGCAAGAGACCTGGGGCACTAATACATAAGCGAAGCCTGCTTGTGTGGGACATGTTTTGGGGGCATCTAGTAGATTCAGTCAAACAGAATCTAAGAAAAAGAATGACACACACTGCTGTGATTCCAGGGGGCTGTACATCCCTATTGCAGCCACTTGAGGTAAGCCTGAACAAACCTTTCAAAGTGAGAATGAGGGAATACTGACATCACTGGATGATCACAGGTACACACACACTTGCTTTTCATTCTATTGTCTTAGTATATTGATAAGGGAAAGGGAAATGGTATTTTATTGTGCTCCAACTGTGAGAATTATTTTTTTTATTTGCAGGGAACAAGGAGAACACAAAAGCAGGGAATGTAAAAAAGCCAAGTTTTGTAATGGTATGCGAGTGGGTACGGGATGCCTGGAATGCCATTCCCTGTGAGGCCATCATAAAATTGTTTAAAAAATGTGGCATTTCAGACAGCTTGGATGGCACCGAGGACCATCTACTATATGAGGATCTAATGGGTTCTGATGCAGACTGTCCTGACGATTTGAGGCAGATGAGATAAATGCAGAGCTTGAGGACATGTACCATGACATTACACTCTCTGAGCAGCAACTGCATATTCTCTTCATGTCAGATGACGAAGATGACATGGAGTTCTTCAGGTTTAGTGATGGGGATTAATTTAAAAACCAAGAGACTTAATGAATGAAATGAATGGTAGCGCTATTATTTTAAATACAGTTTTTTTTTTACACATACCTCGTTTGATGTTCTCTTATATCTTCATACTTTGACTCTATTTACTCAGGTTTAATGCTATCGAATGCACTTGCACACAATTGGTATGCTGCATTAGCTCCCCGACTTATATACGGTTCAAAGAAAAAGACCTTCAAATTACGTTTCGAATTATACCCCCTGACTTACATGCGGACCAACTTATGTGCGAGTATATATGGTAATTGATATAGGTAATGTACTGGGCCGTATAATTTTCAGAACATGAATAACAGTGCCATTCTGCGCTGTGCTATGATGGGTCACGTTGCCTGTGGATTGAAAAGTATACAGGAAAAGGGAACTGAACAGCATACCCAGAAGGCACAGACTGAAACTACTACACTAGAAAAGAGTACCCTATGGAACTAAATGCCATACCCTCTTATCCCATGCCTGCAGACTTGTCCATAGGCATCTCGCATGGCATATGCTGGTGTGGCATTGGACTGCATGCACTGGGCCATCTTAGGGGTGGAGTGTCAGTGGCCACGAGCTGCTGCAAGCCTCTGTCACTCCCCTCCCATGCACCATTTCTTTGACACATGGGAGTGCTTGCAGCAACTCTGGAGACTTTGGCACCAGGACCCATGATCTACCAAAATCTGGTACAGGATCCTTGGTGCACCCAGCATTACCACAAGTGGAGGTTTATGACAGCTTGCGTTGGTCTACTGGGCTTTTGAAAATTGAGCCACAAATTATCAGTTCAAGTCTAACCATTCTGCTGATTGACTGACAAGCTCTATAGGCTAAACAATTGTGAATGATCAGTGTGTGAGAGCCAGACAGGCTTCTTTTAATGTGGCCAACCAGAGAGTATCAAATTAATATCTAAAAGCTGAACTTTCACTCTTGATTATCTTACAGAGCTTTTGATCATTCAGTGGAATGCTTAGAGCCCCGCTGAGTCCATGTCTGATCCACAGAAACAGAAATGCTGTCTGCAGAAAAAGTCCCTGTAGCCCATCAAGTCTGCACAGCCCTACCTGTCAAATGTTGATTTTATTAAGGCTCCAGTGGCCTGTCACTCCCCCATTCCTCCCTCTCCTTTCCCCACTGTCTTCCCTAGCTCTATATGCCTATCTCACTCATGCTTGAATCTGTCAATTTCACAACAAACTAGTTCCTTTTTCATCCAATTGCACCCATCAACCACCTTTTCTGGGAAGAAATGTTTTCTGTTTTCCCTCTTAAATCTTTCACCCTGCCAATTTCATTGCATTATCCCTGCTGGTAGTGTTCCCACTTAGTGTAAAGTTGTAAATAACTGTTCCCTGTCTACTCTGTTATTCCTGTGACAGTGGTTGTATGTCTCTCATGTCCCCTCTCCCTTCTTGCCTACAGCTTGTTGAGTATACAGTTAGACATACCAGAGTGTGTAATTATAATTATGATGGAAGGATTGCATGGCTCAAGTGTGTTAGGCATAAGATGCTTGCACCATGTGCCTTTAAACACCTGAGAGCAAAGTGCAGTTATTGCCCTATAATTACATGTCTTATCACACTTAGAGTGAGAAAAAAAGTCTTTCTAATTTTAATGCAAAAAAATACAATACACTGAGTTAATGAAAATAAAACAGTAAATTTATTGCAAGATTGATAAAGTAGCGCCTTTCAACAGTAAGGGAATACCAGAACTGTAGATAGTGACTTGCAGACTGGCAGTCTGACTGGCACTTTAAGTACCGTAGCATAGAAACATAGAAACACAGAAGCTGCTGGCAGAAAAGGACCACTTGGTCCACCTAGTCTGCCCTAATGTCCCTACCTACCATGCTACCGCAGACCCTATGTGATCCCCTGCCTTACCCCCCCTACCCTTTTACCAAGGTCCCCCGTGTTTATCCCATGCATGTTTGAATCTTGTTGCCATTTCCAACCCCACCACCTCTACTGGGAGGCTGTTCCAAATGTCCACCACCCTTTCTGTGAAGAAGTATTTCCCCATATCCCCTCTAAGTCTTCCCGCTTCCAACTTCATATCATACCCCCTTGACCTTGAGCATCTCTTTCTGTGTAAAATACCACCCTCCTGTACCTTATTTATATCTTTGAGGTATTTGAATGTTTTTATCATGTCTCCCATTTCTTTCCTTTCCTCCAGCATGTACATATTTAATTCCTTGAGTTTTCCTCATAGGGCTTCTGATTAGGCCATGCACCATTTTGCACTTTTTGGCATTGAGGCCTAGTTGCAAAACTCTTGACCAGCCTTTCAGTTTTTTCAGATCTTCCCTCACCCCCCGTGTGTCCACTCTGTTACAGATTTTTGTGCCATCTGTGATCAGGTATACTTTCCCTTCCAGCCCCTCTGCAATGTCGCTAATAAAGACATTGAAGAGGCCTGACCCCTAAGGCACCCCACTGGTTACTGTACTTTCTTCTGAGTGAACCCCATTTACTACCACCCTCTGAATTCTGTTACTTAGCCAACTTTGTACCCATTTTACTACCTTTGGACCCCCTCTCAGACTGCCTAGTTTGTTTACCAGTCCCTTGTGTGGAACGGTATTGAAGGTCTTACTGAAATCCAGGTAGGCAAATTCCACCACTCCTCCCTGGTCCACCTCCCTGATAACAGAATCGAAGAACTCAATCAGATTTGTTTGGCAAGATCTCCCCCTTGTGAACCAACACTGCCTTGGATCCTGTAACCCCTGGTTATACGGTATTCATGATCCTTTCTTTTAGTTGTATTTATTTATTAAAATTTTGGATAACACCTTTGAGCTACAGGGCTCTTTTACAAAGGTTTCACGTCATGGACACTGGACAAGTTAAAACACTAAACAGGCAATTAACAAGTAAACATTACAGTATGGTTTCAATACAAGGGAGCTGCCAAATGCTTTGTCAAGGATCAAATGTGATTTAAATAAGAAAAGCAGATGGAACAAACCACCAGTTATTGTACACAGTATGCCTGAGGCAGTTACATGAGAGGTAGGGATCTTGCAAGTGCAAATAAAGGGGCAGAGGTAGCTTTGGGTGTGAACTTGGTAGCAGGAAGACAAAGCAATGTTCGGAGGGGAAGAGGGAAAGGAGGTTCGGTGGTGAAAGAGAGGGAGTGAGCAAGGGATTAGGTGTGAGATAGAGGGAGGAGGAGAGTGATAGGATGAGTGGAGGGGAAAGAAGGGGGAAATAGGGCAAGAAAAATAGGGCGAGAGAGGAGAGAGAATATAACTAGTATAGGGGCTGGGAGTTTTGGGGCAGGAGCTCAAAAGTGTGAAAGGAAGCAGGAGTGAGTTGGAATGACACAGGGGAGCAAGGAAGTGGCTGGGAGGGGCTGTCAAGGGATATGGAAAAGAGATAACATGAAGTGAGAGGGATGTGGGGAGAGTGCAGTGGTGTGAGAGGAGGCCAAAAGAGCTTTGAATTCCCCTACTGTTTTTGCTGCCACAACCTCCATTGGTAGGCTGTTCCTTGCATCCACCAGGAGGCAATATAGCACAGTGGTTTAGGGCACTGAGCTGCAAACCTGGAGACATGGGATTGAATCCCACAGCCCCCACTTGCATACTGTGTGACCCTGAGCAAGTCACTTAATTTCCTTGTGCTCCCAGGTCTCACCTGGAAACAAGATTCAGCTTAGTGTGCCTTTCCTAGTTATAATTTCCCTTTTCCCTTCCTTTCCTTTCTGTGAAAAAATACTAGCCCTTTTATGGAGGAGAGCATCTTTAGGGAACTAGTGAAACTAAAAGTGGATAAGGCAATGGGACCAGATGGGGTTCACCCCAAGATACAGAAGGAACTACTTGCCTACCACTGAAGTCAGGCTTACACATCTGTAGTTTCCTACCTTCTCCCTTTTCCCACTTTTGTGAATTGGGACCACATCCACCCTCCTCCAGTTCCCTGGAACTTCCCCCATATTCAGTGATATATTGAACAGGGCTGTCAGAGGCACCAGCAGCTCCTCCCTTAGTTCCTTCAGAATCCTGGGGTGAACCCCATCCGGTCCCATTGGCTTATCCACTTTTAATTTTGCTGGTTCCCCGAAGACTATCTCCTCTGTAAAATGGCTAGTGTCTACCTCCCTTCCCTTAATGCCATTTTCCCTTATCTGTGGCCAATTTCCTACCCCTTCATTCATGAATACTGAACAAAAGTACTTGTTCAATACATCTGCTTTCTTCTGGTCCTCTTCCACACTCCCCCGCTTCCCCTTTTAGTCTTATTGTCCCTGCCTTGTTCTTCTTCTTATCGCTTAAGCACCCAAAGAAAGTGTTATCTCACTTTTTTACTGACTTGGAAATGTTCTCCTCTGTTTGTACCTTTGTTCTCCTAATTGCTTTCCCTGCCTCCCTTTGTTTCTCTTGATATCCCTCCCTATTCTCTTCCATCTGTGTCGACTTGTACCTTTAGAATGCTTGCTTCCCTTCCTTTACTTTCTCTGCTACTTCCTTGAAGAACCATAGCGGTCTCTTTTTTTCTCTTGCTCTTTTTAACCTGCCTGACACAGAAGAGTTTTACTTTTAAATAGCCTTCCTTATTTTTTCCCATTTTTCCTCTACGCCACCCATTTTCCCTATCCCTGCAAGGGCTTCTCCAAGGCACTCTCCCATTTTCTTGAAATTGGCCCTCCTGAAGTCCAGGACCCTTGTTTTAGTGTGGTTTGATTCTGGCCCCCTCCTTATATTGAACAACACTGTACAACTATCACTGGTCCCCAGGTGGCTTCTCACTGTGACGTCAGTACACTGTCCCCATTTGACAATACCAGGTCCAGTATCCACCCCCCATGAGCAGATTCTCCAACTAGTTACATGATGAACACCCATTGCAGGGAATCCAGGATTTCCCTAATTCTAACTGTTGCTGCAGTAGGGAGGCTCCAATCTACATCTGGTAGATGGAAGTCCCCCACCAGCAATACCTCCCACTTGTTAGCAATTCCTTTGGGACTTTCTCATATTATATCCTTATCCCCCTCCTCCCCCTGTGCTGGAGATCTGTTGATCACCACTACTCAAACAGCAGCCCTCTTCCCTGTCTCCAGGGTGATCCTCAGTACCTCCATTTCTCCCTGTCCACTCTTCCATTTCCGTGGCTTTTAAGTTTTCCCTCACATAAACAGCTACCTCACCTCACTTTTTTCCTACCCTGTCCCTCCTCTACAGAGCATACCCTGGTATGGGTACATCCAATTCCTGATTTTCACTGCACCAGGTCTCTGAAATTGCTACTATGTCCAGGTCAGCTGCTGCCATTGTGGCCTCTAGGTCTGCAATCTTGTTGCCCAGACTTCAAGCATTTGCACACATGACTCTACATTTTTTACAATCACCTCCCCTCATCTTGCCCTTTTGCCCTTACCTGTTTCTTTGCCCATTTTTTTCTTCTTTCCCTCTTCCTCTTGGTTTTCTATTTGTGTTTGTTCCTCTTGGGACCACTGCCCCTCTGGATTCATACTGCTGACCCTGTAAACTTGTGGGAGGGGGGGAGATTATGTCGTCCTGCCTTATTCTGCCTCCTCCCTCAGCTGGTTTAAATGCTTACCAGTGTAGCATTTAAACTGCTCACTGCGGATCTCGGTTCCCCTCCTGAATGGATGCAGGCCATCACCCCTGTACAGGCCTCTATTTCTCCAGGTGGAGCTCCAGTCCCCAGTGAATCCAAAACCCTTTTCTCTGCACCATACATTGAAGTCCCTGGTGTGGAGCTTGCCGTAGAGTGTAGTGACATGATGTGGTACACAGGATCTTAGTCTTAAAGAAGTACAGGAGTGTAACTAGGGTTTTCATAATTACACTCCTTTGCTGTCTGTCTGCCAATCAGAATCCTTACATTTTTCTCACCATGTTATAAGATTTAATAACCTCTCCATGTAAGTATTGTTCTGCTGGCCCAGAATCTTTCTGCTTGCCTTCCTCTGCATCTCTTCCACCCTGTCTCTATTTTCAAGTGCAGATTCCAGAACTGAACACAGTACTGCTGGTGAGGATGGAACAGGGACCTGAACTGTGACAAAATGAATTTGCTCCTCCAGTTTGCTAATCCCCCATGATATACATGCCAGCATCCAATTTACACTTCCCATTGCCAAATTGTGCTGCTGTCTTCAAACTGTCTGATATTATTACCCCTCAGGTCACATTCCTGTGCCACACTCTCCAAAGTTTTCCCCAATTCTATATTCACTTTTTCAATTTCTTGCCCATACATGTATTACGATGAATTCCTAGGTGCTGAATTTTAATTGCCAAACCCTTGGCTACTTATCCAGCCGTTCTAAATGCTCTTTCATATTTCTTACCCCTCCTTTTCACTGTCAAGTTTTTGGAGATCTTATTTTTTAGTTTTGTTTTCCCCCAGGTCCTTTTGCTAGGACCTCTGTCCACTTCTGCCAGTACCACATTTAATTATTAAAGGCTTCTCTTACCTGGTCTCCTGGAACTCTCTGGGCCACCCTTCTCACACCACTGCATTGCCCCCTGGGTTTGCCCCAAGATAGGCTTAGCCATTAGCTCCTCAGGGATACCACCTCACTTCATGTAGATAAAAGTGACAGATGTGAAGCCCAGAAGTGCCCCCAGGAGCTGGCAGAGGAAACCTGAAGGTAGAGGTGAGGGACAGACAGGGACTTGTCTGCCCAGCCAGCACCATTTCTCCCCTCAGAACACCTACCAACATAAGTATGATAACATCATCAAGTGCTGCTGAGATAGCAACACAGATTCACCCCTATCCTGAATGATACATGTGTGTATTTATTGACCTGCACTGACACATGTGGTCAAACAGGTGGTGGTAAAGCTTGGGGGTACCCAGTCCAACCTCCCTGGAGGAAGAGAGCATTCTATGGGATGCTCAATCCTCCTTCCCATCTAGCTCATTCCCAAACCCGGGTCATCAGCATCTTGAGTGGCAGTGCCACTGCTGTGCCGGTGGCCAGAAAGTCAAGTGATATTTGTATCATTTGCACAGAGGCAGACTCTTCAGGAAATTCTGCTCCTAGTCTTTAAAATAATAAATGTCTAAATAAAGCCTTCACTGCCACCTGTTTTTTCACCATAAATAAAAAAGAATATTCCATTTCTTAATTAAGTAACCAGAATTACTGGTGACAAACAGATTTAGTTTAGTTGACGTATTGGTCCTTATAAGAACAGATCTAGAAACAAAGGGTTTGATACCTTTTATTGGACCAGCTTAGATGTTACAAAAAGAACAAAGTGCCTAAGCTTTCGGACTAACCAAGTCCTTCCTCAGAAGCTTATGACAGTTATTTAGAAAATCACATATTATTAACACCCAGATCATACATAAAAAAAACCAGAAAGAATTCTTATTGGTTTAAAATACTAATTTAAACCATAACAGCAGTTTAAATCAGAGGAATCAAATTTCACCAGTTTGTATTAAACTAAGGAGCCTTTCAAGGTCAAATGTTACCAAAATGAGATAAGGACTTTTCAAGCAGAAAGCTCCACTAACATAATTATGAATGTCTCAGTGTGTTTTGTGAATACAGTCTAATGAAAAGCAAGAAGTTTTGATTCACTACTAACTTATGTACATGTTAAAATGTGATATTAATGTATGCTAAAACAAGCAAAAAATACATATAACTGTAATTTTAAATATATGGCATAAATAGGGTTTAAAGTAAAGTTTCCCGAGTGTGAGCAACTGCTTCACATATTTATACAGTATATAGTCTGTCTGCAGACATTTTCCCAATTATACACTCAACTAGTTACAGTATAGCGCAGTGGTTTAAGGCTCTGAGTTGCAAATCTGGAGACCTGGGTTTGAATCCCAGAGCCCCCACTTGCATACTATGTGACCCTGAGCAAGTCAATTAACTTCCCTTTGCTTCCAGGTTGAACCTGTAAACAAGCTTTTGGCTTAGTGTGTCTCACCTGGTTAAACAATTTGGAAAAAATAAAAATGAAAATATTCTGTAGACCTTAAGATCTTCAGTGCTGTAACATTTGTATTTATTTTTATTTATTTATTTAGTTTTTGTTGACCGGGTAAGTGCACTAGACAAATCCTGCCTATTTTCAGGCACGACCCGGGAGAGGGATACAGATGAATGCCAACTGACCTTGAACCAGATTAAGCTGTTGGTGGTATTTTTTAGTGAATGAGGGACATTTGGAAAGACACCGGAGAAATTCCCCTACTCTTTTTCAATAAGTGCTATGGGATCTTCAACATCCACCTGAATTACCACCAATCCAGGCAGATGGGACCTCGGTTTAACATCTCATCCAAAAGATGGCACCTCAGAAGTGCAGCACCCCTCTCATGCTGCACTACAGTGTCAGTCCTGGGATATTAACCCAAGTGGCAGATGTGAGAACTGAACCCACAGCCCTCTGATCTCTTGGCCTCAGAGGTGAGTGTGATACCTACTGAGCCACTGACACTGAACTATTATACAAGATAATATCAATTGTCAGTATAAGAACCAAATTAAAAAACAAACTTGTCAAGAACCCCTAAGAAAATGAGACCATGCATCCTAATATGTTTAGGATTCAATATATGCCAGTCACTATAATATAACCTAATCTAATTCAACCTGTCAATGACTGCGAAGTAAATGGAATCATGCATCCCAATATGTACAGAGTTCAAAAATGTGGCTGTATATATTCAAACTACTATATGTACAGTAACAGTCTAAGAAATCTGAATCAAAACACCATGTCAAAAAAGCATCACCCCAGGGGGAAGATAATTAGAAGGAAGTAAATGTTCACTATGAATGTGAGCCAAGAGTCCTAACACACCATCATTTACATCAATCACTACAATATTTACCCAATGGAAATAAACCTATCAAGGACCCCCAAATGAGTGAGATCATGCATCCTAATATGTTCAGAGTTCAAAAAAGTGACAGTATATTACCAAACTGCTATATGTAAAGCAACAGTCTAAGGAATCTGAATAAAAATCCAATGGAATTAACGCCCCGGGGAAAAAACTAGTTAGAAGAAGGTAAATATTCACTATGGTGTGAACTAAGAGCCTTAACACACTGCAACATCATTTATATTGTATCTGAATATAAGCGTACCTCAATATAACCACAACCCCTCACCATACTCTACTCACATACACAACTTCTCCCTCATAAAAAAAATACTGTACCACCCCCCAATCCCACCCCACTCACCCACACACATACACATAGTTCTTTGGTGAGAAACCAACATGTTGATAACCAGCTAAAGTGGACTCTATGCATATTAAAACAAAAAAAAAAAATAAAGACATGCCGAAGCCCTATTATATGTCCATCCTTTGAAGTAAAGGTCTGTGGAAGTGTAAGTAGAATAATGTGAGATAAATCCTAAATCAATGTTCATGCTGTCTTCCACCATATTAAGAAGTAAAATAAGCCTGATCTCAGAAGCCCATTTGTGTTGTGTGCTTTTGAAATGTCCTTTTAAGACCATTACTGACATGTCTGAGATTGAGTGGTCATTCTGAGAGAAGTGTCATCCCACTGTTTTTTCAGTCTACTTCAAATTAATAGTAGGCCTGTGCACATTCATTCTAGTACAGAGTGTTTGCTTTGTCTGACCTACGTACCTGTGTGAGGACATCCCTTGCATTGAATGACATAAACGACATTATTTGATGTACATGTATAATTCCCCTGTATCCTGAATTGTCTCTTTTGTGATATAACCACACAATCCAAACTAGAAATGAGCATACAAGTCTTACATCTGAGTTGATTACAGGGTTGTGTACCATTTAATGTCATGGCATTCTGTTCTGGTCCAAGTTTACTCCTAATTGCAGAGGGGGGCCCCATCAATTAGCAAGCTCTGGTCCATGAGATCTTCGGTCGTCAAGCTTTCCAGGTTCCCCATTAGATCCAAGGTGGTTGGAACAAGGTCCATCAAGGGCTCATATCTGTCAGAGACCTTGACTGGTATAACTGATGGGGAAATCACAGTATCATCCGATAGGGTTTGCAGCCTCAGGCGACTCCTCAATCTATTCCACTTGGGCATTGGTTTTTTGCTTGTAGTGTCCCTTCCAGGCTTTCTTGGATGGTCCCACTGGAATTTCTACCATTCCTTTCCTGCCTCCGCTTCCTTCTGCACTGTGCTTAATGTGAGTTTCATAGGTGCAGGGGAAACCTCCATGTTGTGCCATGTGGTGCCACACTGCGGTCGCATGGTTTGACTCAGATCTCAGCCCTTTTGCTGGATTGATATCAGAAATTGCTCCACCTCACCTGGATTGTTAAACATATGAAAAAACCCATTGTACTGGACCCTTAACAAAGTTGGGTACCTCAGCGAAGTACTCTAATGATGCCCATTTTATAGAGCTGTTGTTTCACTCCCACATTTGTAAAAGTAGTAGTAAAAAACTTTATTTTTATACAGGAAAAGTACATGTCATTTGGATAATACTATCCAGTTTTCAAGACAGTCCTGTGCAAAATTTCCAAGTTTCACATAATCACATCAAGTATACAAACAGACGAAATACATACTATTGAATAATAATAAAAAAAAGAATACATACTCACAACGACAAAATTATAATACTAACAACAATATCACATACATGTACATGTAAATACCTGATACATCTTTAACCCCTTAAGAAATTTTTCTATACTATTCACAGAGCATAGAGGGAGGAAGTGTGTTCCAACAAGCTGATGCTTGTGATACTAGTGTTCTATCCCAAAGTTATTTTTTACGCTTGTCTGGATCAATTCTATTTTGGTACATAGTTCTAATTGAATGTCTTCTAAGGGCGGATTTTTATCTGCCAATATTTTAGCTATATTATGTTTCAAATAAATTGTCTTATATTTATAAATAAATATGGACCAACTATTCCTATATTCCAAATCAAGAGACAACCAATTTAACTTAATTAAAAGGTCACAATGATGTGTCCTAAAATTACTACGTAGTACATATCTAGCTACCCTATACTGTAATTTATCTAATTTACTCAAAAGTTGTTTAGTTGCTGCTCTATATATAACCTCTCCATATTTAATCACAGGGAGAATAAGCTGTTCTGCAATCAATTTCCTGTCCTGTAATCTCAAGCTTTTAGTAGTTCTCCTTAAAGCACCTAACTTTTTATGTGTTTTAACAATAATAGACTCAATATGATCTTTGAAAGTCAATAAAGAATCAATATTAACTCCCAAATAACAATAGTTTGTAACTTGTTCTATTTTAGTATGATTCAATGCCATGATCTGCACATCTGAGTATCTATGTTGTCTATCAGTTCCAAAAAAACATCAATTTTGTCTTATTTATATTCAATATTAATTGAGACTTGGCGAACCATTCCTGTACCCTGGTAAAATCAGTCTGTAGGTTTCTCTGGAGATCCACCAAACCATATCCAGAGGCCACCAAAACAGTATCATCAGCATACATCCTAATGTCTGTATGTTGAATCACTGATGGTAAGTCATTATTGAATATCAAAAATAATAGGGGTCCCAAAAATGGACCCCTGAGGGACTCCTCTTTTGACAGTCCGAGAGTTTGAGAGATTATTCTGCAACTGAACTCTCTGAGAACGGTCAGTCAGATATGATATAAACCATGTTAGTGGATCCCCAGAAAACCAGACCAACCAACCTCTCAAAAAGAACAGGATGGCTCACCAAGTCAAATGCTTTTGACAAATCAATATATATCGCTGCTGTATCTTTACCATTATTCAAAGATGTACAGATCAAGTCATTAAATTCAACTAAAGCTGGCGTGGTTGAAAAACCGTTTCTAAAGCCTGATTGATATTTAGTTAATAAATCATATTTTTCAAATATTCTCCCATTTGCTGGTTTACCAATCTCTCCAGACATTTGGAGAGAGCTGGCAAAACAGCTATGGGGCGATAATTATTAGGAGATGTTTTATCTCCAGTTTTGTAAATAGGTATTATCTTCCCTGTTTTCCACAAAGTTGGAAAATACCTTTCCTCTAAACTCCAATTGAATAATGCTAAAACTATTTGTGCAATATAAGGAGCAGCTATTTTCAGAAAATGACCTTCCAGTTTATCCAGTCCTGGAGATTTATAGGGATTTATTTTTAATAATTCCTTAGTAACTTCGGATATTGTAATTCTTTTAAATCTAAAAGGAGGATGTGAGTCTGAGTGAAATTCTCCATAATTATCATCAGTTGAAATTTGTCTATCTCCTATTAGTCCTAAAGTAGGAAGGTCAACAAAGTAATCACTTAAGATATTTTACACTTCCTCTAGATCTTCAGTTGCAATTTCATTTGTTCTCATTTTTATTTTTTCTTGTCCTCCATGCCCTCCAGGAGTTGACAAATTTGTTATAGTAGTCCAAAATTTTTTAGGGTTTGTATTATGATTTAATTTACTACGATAGTAAGATGTTTTTGCCCTTCTTGTTAATTTTCGACACTCATTTCTTTTAATTTTAAATAACTCCCAATCATAGCTTTTTTTGGTCTTTTAGCCTTTCTCCAAATTCTATTTTGAGTCTAATTATTTTTGCAATTTATCTGTCATCCATGGAAATTTAGGTAAATCACTATTTTTATTATTTTAGGGGCATGAAAATCACAAATTTTTTGAAAGGTATCAGTAAAATATCCAATACTAAGATCAAATCTGGTATTAACAAACACCTCTCACCTTTCTAATCTAATACTCTCCAGAAAAAGTGGTTCTGAGAAATGCCTCATATCACGAGACCAAACCCATTTCAACTGCTCCACTGACCCTCCTTTAGGATGGGCAGTAAGAACAGTCCAAACGGGATTATGATCACTAAAATGAGGAGGCAAAATTCCCTGATCCTTTACCTGGAGAGATTGAGAAACAAATATCAAATCCAGTATAGATCCCTTTTCAGTTGTGGATGTATATCTCGTAGGCACATCAATCAATTGAACTAGACCCATTTCAGTTGTGATCTCCCTTAGTTGTTTACCCCTATCATTTGCCCAATCACTATTAAAATCCCCTAACAAAATAATAGGTTTATCCTTAACACAGTCCCCTATTTTATGTAAAATCCCCTCTATAGTTTTTATTTTTATCCGAGGGGGTGAATAAATCACAGCTACTACTAAATTACGATAAACAACTGAAATAATTAAATAATCTATATTCCCTCACTTCAGCCATCATTGTTTCGACATACCCCAATGTATTTTTGACAAAACACATAACCCCACCCCCTTTACCTTTTCTATCTTGTCTAAAAGTCTGGTATGCTGGCATACTCATTTCAGTTGTACTAATCTTTTCATTTAGCCATGTTTCACTTAATCCCAATATACATGGGTGATGAGAGTCAATAATGGTTGCCAGTAAATCAGCCTTTTTTGATATACTACGAGCATTGTCATGTAAGATTTTTATATCATGGATAACATTTGGTCCTGGATTTAATTCAACATCACCCCCCAAAATTAAAACCAAATAACATACATCCCTAAAACTATTAGGTGTCTTATTAAAACTCAAAGGTATCCCCTTAAATTTAGTACCCACTCGTATATACTTATTCCAACAATTTGTAAAAGTATTTCTTCTGTTTAAAAAAGATATATGCCCTTTTTGACAAAAATTTATTTGAATAATGGTTGGCCAAACAGTTTTAGTTTTTCCTAGGTCTGATTCACTAAATATTGCACAAGAAAAAATCAGACCCAGGATTACATATCCTATCATTTTTACTGAATACATATAGAATAAGTAGGTAGGTAAGTAAATAAATATAAAATCAAAAACAATAAAAGCAATATCCGCTGGAAAAGCTTGCACTATATTTGCGGGCAAAATACCACCGTCAATTTTCTTACCCAACACTTATTCTACACCTGCTTATAAAAACCGGAGCAAAAGTGTATAATATCCTATTTGTTTAGTTATCTAATCAAAACCCTGTATAAAATTTCAATTTCAACTCGGAGTGGCGCTCGTGCCACTCACATGCTCGCGCGTTCTCTACGCTGGTGAAACGCGAACTTAAGTTCAAGCCCCACCTCTGCAGCTCACACGATTGGCTCACCAAACAGTCCCAAGTCAGCTGTAGCTTGTAGCAATGTTATTTGCTCAAATTAGCCGCCTCCACAGGGAAACACAAGCTCAGTTCACACATACAGAAGCTGCTGCTTTGATGTAGAAAATACAGAAAAAGTATTTTCCCGATAGCGATGGCTACAGTACTGTAGAGACGCCAGGGGCTAGCAGATTTACATTCACCCCACAGATGGTATCTAAAACTAACAAAAACAGCGCAAACTTTTAAAGTTCAAGCCCCACCTCTGCAGCTCACACGATTGGCTCACCAAACAGTCCCAAGTCAGCTGTAGCTTGTAGCGATGTTATTTGCTCAAATTCGCCGCCTCCACAGGGAAACACAAGCTCAGTTCACACATACAGAAGCTGCTGCTTTGATGTAGAAAATACAGAAAAAGTCTTTTCCCGATAGCGAGGGCTGCAGTGCTGTAGAGACGCCAGGGGCTAGCAGATTTACATTCACCCCACAGATGGTATGCTCTTCTCTGCCTGGCCAGATCATGCGACTAGTCCTGGTAGAGCTGAATGGAGCACCCCTGCCATGTCATGTTTTTAAGTTCTCTTGCTAGCCAAAGATATAGTTCCTTCATCGGATATCTTAAAAATTTACACAGTATGGGGTGAGGGCACTCACCTTGCTTAGGTTTGGGGGCAAGCGAGCGGTGGGCCCACTCGATCTCTGGGTGTGTCTCATGTTCTAATTTTAATATTGCTGGCAATGCATCTTTGAGGAAGGAGGTCATGTCCTTGCCCTCCATACCTTCAGGGATGCCCACAATTCTTATATTCTGCCCTCGAGCCCTATTTTCCATGTCATTCACTTTGTATAGTAAGTACTGGATCTGTCCATGGTGTTCTCTCAGGTAGCCATCATGCTGGGAAAGTTGCTCAGACGGCTGCTTCATAAATTTCTTGGAGCCCTCCACCTGAAGATCTAGCAGCCACAAGTACTCATTTATTTTCAAAGAGGGCAGCTTTAATTCAGTAGTATCTTGCAGGACTTTGCTCAACATCACTATCAGTTTAGCAATATCTTGAGCCATGTTGGTGGAGGAGCTCGATGCAGCCATCTCCCCCTCTGCCTTCTTCCAAGTTCTGCCCATCTCTCACACTTCAGGATGGGTGTCGTGTAAACTGGGTGGCACTGCTATCGTGGCCTAAAACATGGAGACCTCGCGGAGATGCCAGACCCTTTTAGCACAATGCAGGACCTCGATGCCTCAGCCGAATTTCCTGGGAAATGGCTCATTTTGAAGCCCCGATGTTCTGGTTCATGATGCGTAGTGTACTTAAGCAAAATTAATGGCTGCACTGAACGGATGGGCAGTTGGGGTTTACAGGGTCTCTCTAGCTGAAATTAATGTGCCACCATGTTGGCTGCCAGGCTCCACTGGGTTGAATTTTCAAAGGGTGATGCTGGGCATACAGTACATCAAGCTCTGTGTCAAACCCCTTTATTGACACAGATGTACCAACACCTTTTCTGCCATCTTCATCCAATTTTAGTAGGTCAGGAACAGGTATAACACTTTACCAGATTTATGTCATCTTGCTCCACATATTTATAACTTTTTTCAATAATATAAAACTCTTTTAAATGCTATGATTATACTGACTTTAGGAAAGATTAGCTATTATTTAGCTATTTTTATGATATAATATGGGGTATGTGCAAACACCAATCTGAGCTGTAATATGAAACATAAATAGTATTTTAATACCTAGTCCAGTGTAATAATATTTATTTTTAAGCATCATGATTTTTCTGTTAAGGAATATGTTTTATGTGGATTTGAGATCCTTAATGTTTTTCAACATACCATGGCATCCTATGTGGGGGGAGAAAGTGGCCTAATATGAGGTGACACATAAAAACCTCAGAGACTTCAGAAAATTAGCTTCATAAGAGTTGTCACTTGACATACAGCCCACTGGGTTTAATGTGATACTTTAAGGTCAGAAAGAACTGTAAGTCAACCAGGGTCTTATTTGGATTTCAGTAGATCTCTCAGTACTCAAGTACAGTAGATGCTTAAAGAGTCATAGGGCCCTGAGGGTTTCTGTTTCTCCACTAAGCACAAACCTCTCAGTCACAGAAGAGGATGGGCCATTCCTGTTTCTCTGGTCAGGAAATACGTCTCCCTAAGAATTTCCATCTTGAAAACATAAGGTTGAAAAGTTGGATGCTTGTAAAGATTAAGACTCCGATATCCATAGCCACCTGTGTGTGTCACACACTCACTAGCACTGTACATGAAATGGCTGTTAGCCAACTTGAGGGCAATATTATGGTAACAGTTTCAGTTTCCTTAAATGGACACTGTCAACCTTTTTTGCATCATATTAGTTTTGTTTGAAAACCCACATTTTATGATTGCTTACAGTCTTTAAAATTCCTTAATTTTGTTGGTTGCTTTATCTGCCTCCTTGCTTATTAGAACCAAAATGCATGGTAATGTATAGCTATGCTCAGCTTTGTTTTGTTTCAAACCATTGCACTGCTCTTAGTGAAAACTTTCTGAACATTAGAAACACCCTCAGACAGTGCAACCACTCATGATGCAATAGTCTCCTCTACTACCACTGCATAACGACTGCCTAGATTGTGTTAGTGGTGTTCCTGAGTACAGGAAAGATGCAGTTGGAGCTGGTTATGAAATATAGACAAACATGTTTTGGTGTGGTAACACCAGTATAGCGGGCAGTCAGTTTTTCACTTTTTGAAAGAAAAACGGGATCTGAATCAAACTAGCAGCTGCATAAACAGTCTCTATAGAATGTGAACAATCATAAAATTTGTTTTTTAAACTAGGGACACTTTGAGGCCTGGGATTGACAGTGTCCCTTTAAACAACACTGTAGTTACAGTATAAATACCCAGTAAATGCATTGCAGTTGCAATGTAGTTACATGCAACAAACATGCAACTACAGTGTAATGACCCCTGATGCATGTAATTACTAATTACCAACCCCACAGTTACAAACCGTCACTTAAAATAAAATGTGATAAATATTTGGAAAGTTAGCAGGCTCCAAGTGCATGCACTAACTGTATGAATACAGAGTTGTGCCAGCACAGCACACACTGAATATGTACTGCAGTCACACAGTCTCCATTTGGAATATGGCACTCAGGAGGGACTGGCGAAAGTTTGTCAATGCTTCTGTGAGCTATATACAGCCACAGCATACTAATAAGCCAATAGGACATGTAAAGTGCTAAAGGACCATTTGCATGTTCAGGTTTATTAACATGCCATACAATGCCACTGAGCATGACTGCACTAAGGCAATATACATATCTTTGCCAGCATTCCCAGATCCCCATTATGATGACTGCACAAGTGAAGCTGTACCTCATCCCTGGCTCTAATGTCCCCTGCCTCTCCAACTGCCCATCCACTATTTTAACATATATTTACAGCCAAAGACATGGTCAGATGTATCCAGACATTTTGTAATTTTTCTGAAGAGATTCTCTCTGTTGGCCCTACTGTGGAACTGCAGGCAGGCAAGGAATTTCTTAAGTGATATCACAGAAATTTCAGGAAATATCAGAGCCTTTATTTAGCTGTGACTGTACATTCCTTAGTTTCTAGTGATCATATACACAACATCCCTCCCCACCTTGCCCACTAAAGTCCCTCCACCACCCAATGGTAGTCCCACTTACACCATCAAGAATCTTATTTTGTCACTAAAGACAGGGATCAGCACAGCCCCACCACTCACCAACTCAGCTGACCACCATCTGAAAGCCAGGGAGTGCAAATGTACCTGCTGTAGAAACAATTTCTGCAGTAAGTGTGTCCTCATTTCCTGTCATATATATTATCACAGTATATGGCTACAGACAATAATTCATGTTGAGAATACACTTTTCAAACCTGATAATTCACAGAGATTGATTGATATTGGATTATAGGATGATATGAGTCTGATAGCTGGTGGCCTTAATGACTCAGCCAATCTCAAATACTGAAAGATGTCTTTCTATTGCCCATATATCTATCTAGTGTCATTTTAAAAGAATTTAAGGAGTTACTTAAGACTATTTTCTCTGGTAAGCTATTCCATGTTTTAACAGCTCTTTGATTTAACCAAGCTCCCTGTTTACTGGTCTTCTAGAGTTCACCTTTTAGTTGGATACCATGGAGTCTATTCTGTTATACTAGGCCTACTTTCTAGCCCTAAACACTCCCACAGATCTTTATTTTGAAATGCCTTTTACAGCAGGCATAGGTCCCATCTCAGTCTTCTCAATTCCAAGGAATGCAGATTTAAATCCTACAATCACTTACTACAGGATTTGTTAGTAAGTGACTAGATGTTTCTTGTTGCCTTTCTCTGTATTCTCTCAAGTAAACAAAGATTATACTTGGTTTGTGGTGCCACTAGGTCTTTTTTCTGTACTTGAGCCGTTGAGTTGCCTTCCCTCTAGAAAATAAGTTGCCATCTTGTTCCTATTCCCAAGATACATTATTTTGAACTTATCTGTATTAAATGCCAATTTGTTTGTTCTGGTCCAGAGTTCCACATTATGAATTTCACACTGGAACTGCACAATAGATTCATCATTATCTATTATTGATCCAATCTTTGCGTCATCTGCAAATTTACAAATCTAAGAGGTATTGGATGTTAGCATAGATGCAATGTAGACACTGAATAGGGTTAGTCCCAAGACTGAGCCCTGCAGGAACTCACTTGTCACAGCCCCTCAGTCTGACAAATTACCAACCATACATACTCTCTGTCTCCTGCAGTCAAGCCATGAACTAACCCAGTTTATAATGTTTGTATCAAATCTTATCTTCTGAAGTTTCATTATCAGATTTAAATGAGGCATCATGTCAAATACTTTAGAAAAGTCCAAAAATAAAACATCTATTGGTAGTCCTACATCAAGGGTTCTACTGACTGGCTCAAAGAAATGGAAAAAGTTACTCATGCATGACATTTTTTGGCCTAAAGCCATGTTGGGTAGCATCTATCATACCCTTATCTCGTATATATTTGTGAGTTGCTTCTTTGATAAATTCTTCCATGACTTTACCTACAATGGAGGTTAGACTAATTGGTCTAAAGTTTTTATACTTATTTCTGGGCCCTTTCGTATGTATTGGGATGACATTAGCTACAGTATTGTCCACCATTAAGTAGACTGCCTTGTGATACAGAGTCAGAATAAATGTCAGCTAATGGACCTGCTAATTCTTCTGCAAGTTCTTTTAAAAGCCTAGGATGGAGTTCACCAGGTCCAGATGATTTGTTCTGGTTCAGCTTAGAAAATTAGGTTTTTACTGCCTCAGCTATATTTATTCTTTTTTTTCCAGTGCCTGATATTATAGTAAGTAAGTAAACAACTAATGTTTTATTTCTTGAGTGCCCAATCCCAAAGACTCTGGCCACTTTACAAGAGAAGAGGTGTGAAAAATGTACAATACACAGTTTAAAACATGGCTCAAACAATTAATGCAATTCAGAATTAAGTCAAAAAATTGTAATAATAATAATAATAATTCATTAAAACCAAATATATCTGACTTCCAAATGTCTTTCTGAAAAGGTGTGCCTTTAGACCTTGCTTAAAAGCCTACACCAATGGAGCCTCACCCAAATATCTTGGGAGTGAGTTCCAAAGGGCTGGGCCTGCCACCTCAAAAGCACGATCTCCTGAGGTTTTCAGCCTGGCCCCCGGAACTGCTCGGAGGCCCTCGGTGGAGGAGTAGAGTGAGTGCACAGGACAGACAGTGGTCAAGAGGTCAGTCATGTAGCCAGGGACCATGTTGTATAGGGCCTTGTAGGTGAGCAAGCCCACCTTGAAGGTGATCCTTCATCTGAAAATCAGCCATTGCAGGTCATGCAGGACTGGGGTTATATGACAAGATCTGGGAAGGCTCATCAGCAACCTGGCTGCTGCATTCTGCACCAGCTGCAGTGGATGGAGATTCCCTCCACTGAACCTGAAGTAAAGAGCATTACAGTAGTCAAGCCTAAACATAACAAAGGCATGTACAGGTGAGAGCAGGTCACCAGGTGGAATTAAGGTTTTAATCCAGGTGGCAGTCCTTAAATGGTAAAAAACACTCCGGACAATGGATGACACCTGAGCATCAAGTATCAAGCCACTGTTAAGGATGATGCCTAGATTTCTAACCTTAATGGAAGCTATGAGTGGGGTGGTGCCCAGGAACAACCCTGTTCCTGACCCAGCAGTGACCACATCATGCAGGCTAGCAGCCTTGATCACTAGTACCTCTGTCTTGTCAGGGTTAACTCTCAGCCAGTTGGAGGACATCCAGTCTTCGATCTCAGCCAGACGTTTATTAATCACCTTCACGGCATCACATGTCCCGGGAACAAAAGACATATACAGCTGGGTATCAGCTGCATAACAGTGAAAACCCAGATTGTGATACCTAATGATCGCACCCAGAGGGAGCATATACACCATGAACAACACATGTGAGAAGATCAAGCCCTGAGGAACTCCACAAGACAGGAGGAGACATTCCCAATCACTATCCATTGAATCCTGCCCATAAGAAAGGACTTAAACCAGTTGATGACAGTACCAGTGAGTCAACAGAGCTCTCCAAGGTGATCCAGTAGCACTTCATGGTCCATGATGTCAAATGCTGAGGAGAGGTCAAGGAGAACAAGAATTGACCAGTCTCCCCTATTTCTTGCCCTGAGGAGATAATTTTGCACCCTGACCATTGCTGTTTCGGTGCTGTGCCTTGACCTAAATCCAGACTGGAATGACTCATAGATGTCAAAGGCCGTAAGGTGCGCCTTGAGCTGCAAAGCTACCATGTTAAACATAGTAACATAGAAATTTCCTGGCAGAAAAGGATCACTTGGCCCATTTAGTCTGCCCCAAATCCTCTCCCCTTTCATCTTACCCCCCATTCCTTTCCTTTCAGCTTTCTAATTAAGCCCCATGTAGTTGTCCAAGCCCTGTTGAATTTGCTCACTGAGTCTACTCCCACCACCCATTCTGTCAGCCTGTTCCATGGATCCACCACCCTCTCTGTGAAGAACTGACCCACACATCTCCTCTAAATCTACCCCTCCAGCTTGAATACGTGTCCCATAGTGGATTTGTTTTCACTCATTCTGAATATGCTACCTTCCCTCACTCTGTTTATTACCTTCAGATATTTGAAAGTTTCCACCATATCCCCCTTTCCTGCCTCTTCTCCAATGTGTGCAAATTTAGTTCCTCCAGCCTTCCTGTGTATGACTTCCCTTGTAGCCATTGAACCATCTTGGTTGATCTTCTCTGGACCCTCTCCAACCCATCCCTGTCCCCCCAGTAAGTGTGGCCTCCAGAACTGCACTCCATATTCCAGATATGGCCTGACCATGGTTTTGTATAGTGCATAATCACCTCCATTTTCCTGCTTGTGAAGCCCTTCCCTATGCAAGGGATCCCGGCCCTATGAAGGACACCCTTCCAGAGAAGAACTGAGCAAACTCCTCACAATAAGCAACTGAAGCTGCTGTTTTCAGCTGCAGACAGGCAGGAAAGTAGCCTGTTAATGGTCTGAAAGAGCAAAGCAGGATGTTCCTCCTTGCAGCAATCTCCCTGGACAAGAACTCTGCCTTGTTATAGTTGGTTGCCCTTTGTCATTAACTATAGTGAATTCTCAAAGCCAGTTTGTCCTGCTTAGACTGAGTCATCCTATGGCAATGCTCCAACTTCTGACCCTTTGTCTTCATCTCCTTGAGAGCCCTATCAAACCATGGGAATTGCAGGTGAGAAGACGTGGGTCATATGTGGATTGGTGAAATGGCATCAAGCACCACTGCACTATTATTTTCTTTAGGCTGATAAATACTTAAAAATGATTCAATGGCCTACGCGGCCAGTATGATGTAATGCTTGTGCAACTGTGTTACTTGGTTTTGGCCATTTGTGCTCTCTATTCAAGAGGAATTACCATGCTGCAAGGGTACAAATGGCAAGGAACCCTTGAAGAGAGTGCCACCCCTAGAGGTGGTGCAGAATGATTGCCTTGGCTAAAGATACCTCGAGAAGCATCCCAAGGATAGAGGGAATGCCACTGGGGGAGGAGGGGAGGATGGTGGGGCAAAGAAAAAGTGCTTGAGAGAGAGGCTCAGAGGAACTTCTTATGTAGCACAGGAAGCGGGAGTGGCTGGATGCTTATCCATTGAACCACAGGCATAGCTTTCCAATTCAATGGCCTACGCAGCCAGCATGAAGTAATGCTTGTGCAACTGTGTTACTTGGTTTTGGCTGTTTGCACTCTCTATTACAGAGGAATTACCACCCTGTAGGGGTACAAAAGGCAAGGAACCCTCGAAGAAGGTTCCACCCCTAGATGTGCCGCGGGACAATTACCTTGGCTAAAGGTACCTTAGGAAGCATCCCCAAAAAGAAAAGTCATAGTACAAAAGCATTTTAGCAATCAGTAGCTGTGAGGCATAGTTGTAGATCTGGCATCTGGCAGCTTGATAAAATAATGAGATACACAGGTTAGCAATGGCATGAGTACAATGGGTTGCACTGGAGATTGAGGGGGCCTCCTAAGGAGAGAGGGAACGGCAATTAGGGACACCATATACCTCCATCCAACAATGGAACCTACCTAAAGGAACTAGTAAACACTAACTAAGGCTAACTAACATTTATGACCTGAGGCATGGAAGAGAGAAATAAAACCCTTTGGCGAGGAAACCTCTTGGGATACAAGGCCTAGGTAGCCTTTCCTCCAGGGTTGGGATGTTTTGTTTAGTGACAGGTCTCCTGCTGCAATTTAGAAACCCAATTAAAGGGGGGTGGAAAGTATTCCAATTTGGAGGTAAGCTCTCACTTGATCCCTTTAACAGGAATGCCAAGGAAGGTTCTAAGAGTGCTCTGCAACACTGGGGGCAACCAAGGCGAGAGGAGGAGAGAAAATGACTGCTGAGGCAATCATCTGGCCTAGCCACCCTAAAAACAAACCAGGTGAACCAGAGGCAGTCATAGGGAGAATGCTATGCAGGCGCCTTGTTCTTTTCAGGATGTCCCTTGTAAACAGGTAATGTATGTGATATAACAGCTGTATCACCCTTCTGCTTAACACTGCCAATTTCTACAATCCCATTGACTATGTCCTTTTCATTCTCCTTTCCTACATCATTTATCCCAATATGAATTGCCACAGTTGGATAGTTCCCACTATAATTCAGCAATCCGGGTAGATACATTTTGATATCTTTACATCTAGCCCCTGGTAGGCATGAAACAACTCTGTTCTCCTTGTCCTTACCAGATATCAGGGTGTCACATACTCTTATCATTGAATCTCTAATCACCATTATGTTATTGTCTTTCTGTGAATTTGTGATGGAAGAGTCTGAATGAGGAGCAATATTTGTATTAGGATTCAAAATGTTAGTTTCCATGCTAGAAGGGATTGACTGAGAAGTTATTTCTTCATTTTGGCCACTACATATTATTTCTACATTTTGACCACTATTTGCATCACAGTTCAAAATGTTAGTTTTCATGCTAGAGTGGTCCATCTGAGATGTTATTTCTCCATTCTGCCCACTATTTACATCCATTTGCAATTTATCTGATTCCATAGTTGAGAAATCCAATGCTGTTGCTAAAGTTAAGTACCTATCAGCTAAAGCAATCTCTTCTTTACCCAGTGCATTTCTTCTTTTTATCCATTTTTTTTTTACAACCCAGAAGCAACTTTCTTCCTCTCCTGATTCATTTGCTGTCTGTCCCTGTACTGTCATTTATACTATTCTCACTTATACTCTTCTTCCTTTTTTCCACCTGGCTAATATTGGGTTTGTGTATGCCAGATGTTCTTAGATGTTATTGCTGAGATGGAAGCTTGCTCAGGTCCTCCCACTGTTTCCCTTAATATCTTTGCTTCTCTCCGCAATTTATCTTGTTCTTTACATTTATGGCAAGTATATTCACTCAGATACATATCATCCATACGTAGATGATGAGTATATAAGGCAGTAATGCATTTTACTACTGAACCTGTACTACAGAGGATGTCTAATAGGTTTTCAGCTGTGTTAAACCTCCCTTTGGCACTTCCTGAAGGGCCCCTCCACTTGCCCCTGCATCTCGCAGCCTTGCCCACTCTATGCTGACACGAGGGGCCTCTGTGCCCTCCAGACCCACTGCACTTACCCTCCTGATAACCTGGGCAAACTTTGACAAACTGGACCACTCTTATTGGTATCGACTGCTCCCCCTTTGCAGGCAAACTTAACTTACCCACTGCCCATGTTGGCCTAGCTCTTATCTCTCCCGGGTCATCTGTAACCACCCCCCGGGCTCATGTGTTTTTTACTGAATGTCTCCACTCTATGTATTCTGATATTTCACTGTATGCAATAGTTGTATTAGTCACCTCACTGTATGTAAAAGCTGTATTAGTCACTGTACCTGTAAAACTCAAGTTTGTAACTCTCCCGGGTCGCACCTGAAAATAGGCACTTGGATGTCTAGTGTGACTTACCCAGTAAACAAAAGCAAATAAATAAATAAATAAAAAGATTCAATTTTGATGGTGTTATTAGTACATCTAATCAGGCAGAGAAACTATTTACCTTATTAGGAAAATATCTTGAAATTACACACCCTATAAGAATTATATAAGTGCACCACAACTATTCAGCCACAAACACATCAATCTTTATTTTTTAAGTTTCTTTTTTTCTCTTTGGTCACACACAGAACCACACTGAATGGCCTTAGAAGTTGGGGCTAATATGGTTATACAGACAGTATACAGTGATTGCTCTGTTAGTTACCACACAAACTCACAACAAAATGATGGTAGATGCAGATAGAACTATATAATGAAGTTGATTATATCTTTTTAGTTCACTCTGATTTCATGTGGCTAGACTGCAGTTTTGTGGTCTGCGCTCCCATCTGTCCTGCTGGACATGACAGACATGCAACACGCACATGCTCACCCACTCATGCTCACCTTGCTTGTAATGAGGCAAGCTTTTATGCAATGGGACCTGGAAGTATGCTAGTCCAGGTCACGTTACCTTCCTCCTCAGATTACTTAAAATGCCTTTTTTAAAACAATGACTACGTGAAATCCACTATGTAATGATAAAAGAAGGCTACAATGGCTTTGTTAAAGAGGGACTATGGTCCAAAATTACTGGCATTAATAAATTCAGAATATGGATCAACATAGCCCCATCACCCTCATGCCAAAGCTAAGATCTCTAAGTTACTTTGTTTAAAAGTTACGAATCATTTTACAGCCCTAAATTCTCTGCCTGTTCAAAAAAGCCAGTTTCACTGACGAGGTGGTGATAATGTCATCTCCTAAACTCACAGTCTAGCCCTCCCTGTCAGCAAGCTGACAGGACCTGCTTCTCCAAAGTTTAATAAATATGTGCAAATGGTTTTCTCCAGTAAAATAGGAAGCACCATTCAATAAACATTGCTTTAAAACCTATGTTTGTTTCAGGTTTTGTAACAAAGTTGACACATGCATATTTTTGTTTTTGGTGTTTTGTTGCTGTGGTCCTTTTCTGCTGGGTTGCTGAATGCTAAGTCACAGCACACTAATGTGAGATTTGCAGTCTGGATACCTCTGATGTGGTGAAAGGCTGTGATCATTCACACCTATCATTCAATTGAGGGGATTTCTCAGGATGGCACTTTAAATCCATTATTCCATCACCCTGTAAATAGGGGTGGGAGAGGTAGTGCTGTTTTGAAACCTTACTAAAAGTTTCTATGCAGTAGCCAGCTCAATGCGTAATCACTCACTCACTCACTCACTCATTATTTTATTCATATATCAAAGTATGACAGAGTGGGATACTCAGTTGAACAGAGCTAACTTTCTGTTTTCTCATTGACAGGCTGTTACTTTAGTTATATTCAGACTCATCTGCATTGTACTCCAAATTACAGTGATTGTTTTACAAGGGCTAACACTTCCACCCCTAGTAGGAATTAACACATATAAGGCCTCTATTAAAACTTGTTGTAAAGCAGACACTGACATGCAGCAATGCAGTTACCAAGATTGCAACACTTTTAGCAATACAACTTCCAAACAGGCACTGCAGAGTAACACTTCACATGGTATCAGCAGCCTGGAGGCATGCTGACTCAGCATCCTGCAACTTTGGAGAAATGAATCAAACCAAAAAGGCACTAAAATACAAATTTGTCAACGTTGTTACAAAACCTAAAACACATAAATTCTATAGCACTATTTTAGAATGGTGCTGCCCGTTTTAGTTGTGTGAACCATTGCAGAATGATCTTTTAACTTTGGAGAAACAGGTCCTATAAGCTTGCTGACAGGGAGGGCTAAACTGTGAGTTCAGGAGATTACATCATCAGCACCTCTTCAATGAAACTGGCTTTTTTGAACAGGTAGTGAAATGAGGGTTACAAATTAGCCCATAACTTTAAAATGAAGTAACACAGAAACCTAATGTTTGGTATGAGATTTATTGGGGTTATGCTTATTCTAATTCTGCAATGTAGCACTTTTGTCTAGAGTCCCTCTTTAACAGAGAATTAGTTTGGTTTAGTTTAGTTTATTGTTCTAGGAATTACTACCTTTGAGCCAGAGGCTCTTTTACAAAGGTTTCACGTCAATTAGGTACAGTACAAAAGGTTACATAGATAACACAACAATTTGTGTTGTGTCAAGAGCAATAAAACATATACAAATACATATCAAATCACTTGTGCAAAAGGACATGAGATATCAATAATCACATTATTATTACAAGAAAGAGGTCATGCCAGATTAGGAGAAACAAATAGGGAAAAATTCCAGAACAGAGAGGTTAAGTGAAAGGTGTGGGGAGCAGACAATAGCAGGAGAAAAGGTTTCCCAAACATGTCTTTGTCAGATAACGGAACAGGGTGGATAGTGAGAAAATAGGAGGTTTAATCAGGGCAGTCACAGGAGCTGGAGGTGGCAAGGTGAGAGAAAAGCCTTGGTTTGAAAATACCTAGAGAGGTGGAGGCAGTAATATGAGTGCTGAGGGTATTTAGCCAGCTGGGGACACGATAGGCAAATGATCTTTGTCCCTGAGAAGTCCGGCATCAGGGGACTTGGAGAGGCTGGTGTTCTGATCTTCTAGTAAAATGGGTGCTAGCGCTCGGGCATAACAGGTCTTGAATACAGGGTGGAGTGAGGCCCAGAGTGGATTTTTTCGCCATCAGGCAGGTAAGATACTTTATCCAGTTTGAGAGTTGCAACCAACCTGAGTCAGCATAGAGTTCACATGTGTGGGTACGTCGATGTGCACCAGTAAGCATCCGACAGGCCTTATTTAGGGATGTTGTAATGTGACTAAGTGCTGTAGTAGTGGCAGATCCATATATAACTAAGCCATAGTCAACGACTGAGATGATAGAAGATTGGATGGCAGTCCTCAGTGCAGAATGGGTAAGAAGCTGTCAGTTCCGATACAGAATCCCAATTCGTTGATTAATAGTTTTGCTATACTATCAATGTGAGTTGCAAAGGTTAGGCCTTGATCAAAGTTGATTCCAAGATATTTGAAAATTGGCGCTTGTTCAAGGGTATTTCCAGGTATGTATTAATGGTGAGGTGGGACTTGCCGTTTTCTTGTTTTGCGGGTTAGAGAGAGCATGGATTTAGTTTTTGTGGTTTAGAACCAGCTTATGTTCAAGGAACCACATCTCAACTTTGGAAAAAGCATGCTGAAGGTTGAGGCGTAAGAGGTTCGGATCTTTATGAGTGGCAAGAATCACGGCATCATCAGCATAGAGGATTAATTGTTCAGAGCAGGATTTGGGGAGGGATTTTAGGAAAAGGCTGAAAAGGAGGGGGCCCAGGACGGATCCCTGGGGAACTCCTGAGTGAACCGGTTTCGAGTCTGAGAGAACTCCAGCTACTTTTACAGATTGAAAGCACTGAGCAAGGTAATTGTTTACCCAGTCACCAGGACCCTGTGAGAGCCCTAGGGATAGAAGTTGTTTGATAAGTAGGCCATGGTGAACTGTGTCAAATGCCTTGGTTAAGTCAATGTAGACTGCTCCAGTTAGGTTTCCTTTGTCCATGGCATTGTGGATTGCTCCTGAGAATTCAAGTAGGGCAGTTGATGTGCTGTGCCCTTTCCTAAATCCATGCTGCTGAGTGCGTAGGATGTTGTGCTTTTCTAGGTAGTCTGAAAGTTGGTCCACCACCAAGCGTTCAAGAGCCTTAGAGAGAGGTGGTAGTATTGATATCGGGCGATAGTTACCAGGCAGTGACTTATCATCACTTTTGTGCACTGGAGTGACAACTGCAGCCTTCCATTTCCTAGGGAATTGGCTGTAGCAGAGGGAGAGATTGAACATTTTTGTGAGGGGGAGCAGTACTTCCTCCAGAGTGAGGGACAGAAGTTTAAGGTCAATAGTGTCGCTGCTTGCTCGGGACTTAGAAATGGCCTTCTTTACATCTTTATAGACTTCATGTGCCTTTACTAGTTTGAAATGGAAGGGTGGTTTGGTTGAAGAGGCAGTAGTAGGAGTAGAAATTGGAGGGTCAGCATCAGTAAAGAAATCAGATGAGAGGACACCACTAAGGTCCGTGAAGGTATCATTTAGGGTGTTTGCAATGATCTCTGGGTCTAATGTAGTGGTTCCATCCACATTCATTATTGTAGGAGAGGATTTGGACTGCTGACCCATGATAGTCTTTATGTTGTCCCAGAAGGATTTCCCCACGCCCCAGGAGTTGGAGAGGGCATTCTTGAAGTAGGAGCTCTTCATCAAGCGGATCTGTTTAGTACAGTGGTTGCGAGCCTTTTATACTTTTGAATGTCTGACAGAGTGCCAGTAGCTCTTTCAGTGGCCCAGAGGTGATCCCTACTTTTGAGTTGTGCCAATAGCTTTGCTGTGAGCCAGGGATTTGTGAGTGCTTTGATTTTGCGCTTTTTTACTGGTGCATAGGTGTCATAGGCAGTGTTGAAAGTAGTAATAAAGTAATCAAGGGCTAGATCAACATCTTGAGTTTTGTAAATCAAGGACCAGTCTATCTGCCTAAGACAGGTCTTGAGATGAGTAAGGTTGCCATAAGGTAGGACTCTGCTATAGATGGTTTTTGGAGGCAGCTTACGAAACGTATTTGTCCAGGTACATATTATTGGAGAGTGATCACTGAGCGAGTCAGGGAGAACATTTACATTGGTTATATGGGTAGGGTGGCTGGTAAGGATCCAGTCAGTGAGGGTGCTGGTCCCTGATTTGTAGTTTTTCCTGGTAGGGGAGTTTACCACTTGTGTTAAATTTGCTGCTAGGATGGCATTTTTGTTTGACCCTGCATCAGGAGCAAGCCAATTTATATTAAAGTCCCCAAGGAGAAGGAGTTCGATGTCAGAAGGTTGTGTACTTACAAACTCGAGGACAGCCTGTAGGCCAGAATCAGGATCTTTTGGTGGGATATAGACAGCAGCAATCGTGAGGACTTTGTTTTGGGCACCAAGTAGTATCTTGATAGGGAGAAGTTGCACTGAGGTTTCTGTGGTGGGATAAGAACCAGGGAGACAGGTGAGGTAGTCCTTTATGTAGATTGCACATCCACCACCCCTTTTTGAGGTCCTATCCAGCCTGAATATCTTGTAGCCTTGCATAGAGATGGCATGATCCGGAGTATTAGGTGTCAACCAAGTTTCGATGATGGCAAGGATATCCGGGTTGTGTTGGCTGGCAAAGATTTGAAGGGAGGCCAGTTTTGGGAGGAGACTGCAGATGTTTAAGGTAGCAATTTTGAGCCCCCCCTCCATTTTGGCAGGCTTTGTTGTACTGTAGGAGACAGGGCCAAGGATTTGAGTGAACACTTCCTGTTATCAAGAGGAGGAAGAGTAGGAGTTTAAGAGACAGTTGCTGTACTTTGTAGTCAATTGAATTACACTTCTGAGGCTTATGCAGCTTGGACTAGTGCAGGCATCTAGGGACCCAGAGCAAGGAGATTGTTAGTAATAGAGGATGATATGCCCATTTATCCTTGTTGTAGCTTGTCAGTTGCACCCAGTCGCTTGCAGATAGGTACCTGGTAGAATTAAAAGTCTGAGCCAACATGAGGTTAGACAGTAGTTCTTTTTGCCTTGAAGACTACAGATCCTGACACACTATGCTGGTATCCCTGACACTGTACCCTAACAGACCTTAGGTCTGGAGGCAAATATCTATTGCCTCTTGGGATGAATTAGACCTGGACCAATGCAATACTTTATTGCCTGGCTGGTAGGTGTTGTTTTCTCTTTGTTACAGACACTGTTACTCAGAATACATTTTACATACAAAGCCCCACTTGCAGCAAGGTGAGCATTAATGCAGTGGGACCTGGAAGTATGCTAGTCTGGGTCATGTTGCCTCTCTCCTCAGAATTACTTTAAATGCCTTTTTAAACCAAAGGCATGACTACACAGAAATCCACTATGCGCTAATAAAAGAAGGCTATAATGCCTTTTTTAAAAAAGAATTAAATGTTTGAGCCAACACAAGGTTAGACAGTAGTTCCTTATGCCTTGAAGACTACAGATCCCAACACACTGGGCTGGTATCCCTGACAATGTGCCCTAACAGACCCTAGGTCTGGAGGCAAATATCTACTACCTCTCGGGATGACTTAGTCCAAGACCAATGCAATACTTTATTGCCTAACTGAAAGCTGTTATTTTCCCTTTGTTACAGACACTGTCACTCTGAATATGTGTTTCGTACCTGTTGCGATAATCCAGGGCTAGCTGTTGATTATTACAATTAGATTGACAGGTTTTGATAATCCACACCTGGCTGTGGATTTATCACCACCTGTCAATCAAATTTCATAAATTATCACACAAGTTGGCAATCAAATTTCAGAAAGTGAGTTTTTTAAGCACCAAACTGCCCATTTTCCTTGTGTGTTCTATGTTTCTATCTGATCTAGCACCCGTAACAGATTATTCTTAGGTTACAAAACAAGCATCGTGATTCCTATTTATTACAGCATTGTTGTATAAGCCCTATAATATAAAAAGTAAAATGATGGGCAAGTGTGAGTTACAAGGTAATGGGAAAGTGCGAGTTACAAGGTGAGTATTCAGTCTTGGTGATTATGGAATATCACCATCAATGTAGCCTTCAGCCTCATGGGTCATTATGCTCCATTAACCTCTCAATTGAATTATCACTTTGTAACTAACACTTGCCCATCGTTCATTCTATATTTATTTATTTAATGGATTTTGTTAAATGGGTAGGTTTACTGAGAACTGCATCCATTATTCTGGAGCAATCCAGGATAAGCTACATATAGTAAATGGCAATTCACTTGACAGAACATCTGGTACGTATAAAATTACGTTTGAGACAGTGTGACAATGGTAGAAATAATTTATTATTCTGGGAGATCTTAATCTTGACTGGTTTTCCAGCACCTCCAAGTCCCTGAAAAACATCTGTGATTCATTTGGTCTAATGCAACTTACAGTATTACTGAAACAATACTTCCTAACAAGGAAAACCCTAATAATAACACCTTGGTGGATCTTATCTTAGTAATCAAACCTCACATGTGTTCTCATGCCTGTGTTCTTTATGGACATCAGTGACCACTGTTCTATTGCCTGTGTGAGATCTGCTGCAAAGCTAGCCTCTACCTCCAAATTCACTGTTAAGAGGAACCGTCATAACTTCTATCCTCATGCATTTCTTTCTGACTTGCAGAACTCAGTGAGCTGGCAGTTCTTATATCTTGCCAAAACAGTGAATGCAGCTTACAATATTTGCCAGGAAATAGTGCTTGGGTACTTGACAAACATTCACCATCAGTTAAATTCTGCACCAGGAAAAAATCATGCCCTTGGTTTTCAGCCAACTTGAGGACCACATTGCTAAATTGTGACCTTTTATGGAAGAAAGCTCAGAGAACTAAACTTTTGTCAGACTGAATCTCATTCAGGAAGGCTAGGAATTCTTGTACTAAGATGGTCAGAGAAGCTAAGGAAACTTCTTCCAGGCAGAACTTGACTCATCTTCCAAATTCTCTGCCAATTTCTGGAAAACTCTGAAGAAATTAGAAGGTCATATGTCATCCAACTCCCTACCCAAAAAAATCACCTCTGATGAAACCTTATTTACAGGTAAACTGGCAATTCTGGACCTCCTTAATAATCAATTTGCTACTGCTGGGTTTGCCTTTTTTTTTTTATTATTCTTATTTATCCACCTGCTGCAGTGACTACCAGTGGGGGCATCCAGTCACTGGCCCTGCCCACTGGGAGGGCACCAGGCTAACTCACATGATGGGGGATCTGGCAGGGCCATCGCCGATCCGTGGAGGGTCTCCCCATACCCCATACAACCAGACCGGCTCTGGCCCCCCCGGTGTGTTTCCATGTGAGTCCTCCCAGCAATAGAGGGCGCGGCCATCAGGCTGCATGGTCGCGCCCTGCCATTTCCCCTTTTTCTCCCATTGGGAGTGCAGACGTGCAATGACGTCTGCGCACGTGCGTGCTGATGTCTGCCGTGCTCCCCCCAGTCACACCAGCACAAGTGGTACCCCATGGCATCCCCAGGGGTCACTGCAGTGCACTGTGGATTCCCCAGCCCTCCCCAGGACTAGGAGAGCTGTCTCTTGATGCTCAATCCTAGTCCTCCCCTACCAAACCCCAATGACCAGGGCTCATTCCCGAACCCAGGCCACTGGCATAACGCGAGGTGTGGCGTCCAGCACCTCAACCCTCAGCGCCACCAGGCCAGCTCTGCTGGGCTTGCCTTTGACACATCCCATGCTAACAACCTCCAATATTGGAGGCAGTATAGTGCAGTGGTCTAAGGCTCTGAGCTGCAAATCTGGTGACATCCAGCAGACCAGACCTGGGTTTGAATCCCACAGCTTCCACTTGCATACTGTGTGACCCTGAGCAAGTCACTTAACCTCCTTGTGCTCCCAGGTCGCTCCTGTAAAAAAGCTTTCAGCTTAGTGTGCTATACCTGGTTAAACAACTAAATTAAAAAAAAAAAATTAAAAATCAACTCCATATATATGACCTGGGAACACTGGTCACTGATGATCCTAATAATGGGGCTATATTCACATTTCAGCCTGTTTCTCTGAAAGAAGTCGAAGACATACTGTTACAGTTGGATATCAAGAAGAGTGCTGGTACCAACTTCTTAGACCCTTACTTCCTTAAACTTAGCCACCATGTCCTGGCAGTGCCGATTATGCATCTTCTAAACCTATCACTCTCTCAGGGTGATCTTCCAACAATATGGAAAATAATTCATGTAATACCATTATTCAGATCAGGAGATCCTACAGATTTATTTATTTATTTATTTTATTTCGATCTGCTCCAGTGCCAGATCTCAGCCAGGTCACGGCCCCATCACCCCCCACCTTCAAATCAGCCATCCTCCCTGCCCCTTAGCTTGCCCCCCAGGGTGGGGTCACCAGCCAAGGTGTCATGGACACGGATCTGGAACAGGAGCCAGCCTGAGAGTGAATGAGGGATGGTGAGGTGGCTTCATGGAGGTGCTGTGGCGGGGATTTTTATATTTAGGCTCCCTCTGGAGTCATATGCATGCAATGACGCCAGCCAAGGTGGCTTGCACATGCTCCAGTGCTTGATTCCCTCAAGTTATCTGCACCCAACTCCCCCCCTTGTATGCACATGTACACCTTGCTCCCCAGCCTCCGCTTGGTGGCACTCAGGTGCCGGTGCTGTGATCCCCCCTCCCCAGGAAAGGAGAACAGTCCTCCAGATGCTCTATCCTTCCCTGCCCCTGCCGATCCCTAGAGGCCCATGTCCGTTCCCGAACACAAGTTGCCAGCATGGCATGAGGTGTGACGTGCAGTGCCTCAACCCTCAGTGCCACCAGGCCGGACCAATCCTACAGATTTAAATAACTATAGACCAATCTCTTTACTCCCTATCCTATCTAAAATATTGGAGAAAATAGTGAACATACAACTACGGAATTACCTGGAATCCACAAACCTGCTAAACCCACTGTATTCAGGCTTTAGGCCATGCCACAGCACAATTACGGCCCTTGCAAAGGTGACCAGTAACTAGCAACGTGCTATAGATGTTAAAAACTTTGTATGTGCCATGTTTTTGGACCTAAGCAAGGCCTTTGACACTGCTGACAATGACTTGCTTTTATTATCCATCTGTGAGCTAGACTTGGACCCCCCATCCTTGCAATGGTTCTCAAACTACCTCAGTGGTCAACAACAGCGGGTAAAAGTGGAAGGGGAGCTCTCACTGCTGAAACCTTTACTGAGGGACCTACCTCAGGGCTCCATACTGGGCCCATTGCTTTTTGCAGTTTACATAACTGATATCAATGTGGGAATTAATTCAGGCAATATTCATCTATTTGCTGATGACATGGTACACTACATTGATAGACAAACCCCTGAAGCAGCTTGTACGGACCTACAAAAGGAATTTAATCAGCTGCAACTCCACCTACTAAAGAAAATATTCTATTGAATGCTAAAAAGACAAAGGCAATGCTATTTTCACCTTTTGCAAATGCTGCCAATCTGGTTACCCTAGGATCCTTATCCCAAATCACCACACTTCTTGGTGAATCACTGGACTTCATAACCAAGTTCAAATATCTCGGGTCTGGATAGACCACAAGCTCTCCTTCTTGGATCATAGCGAGGAACTGACAAAAAAACTTAAGCAGAGGCTAGGCCTCTTTCAGAGGATCAAACACTTCCTTACACAGGATGCTAAGAAGAGACTGGTAAAAACAACCTTCCTTTCCATACTGAACTAAGCTGACTTCTTTTACTGCCAAGGCCCTGCCTCTGCGTTAGCTTCACCCAACACGCTATATCATAGAGTCATAAGATTTATCTCTGGTGCTCCTTATCTTACTCATCACCGTTCCTTCTATGCTGTAGTAGGGTGAACATCTCTTAATTACAGAAGGCAAAGAAATGCTGCACTCTGGCCTTATAGAGCAATCACAAAAAAGCTGCCACAATATATTTCAGACTGCCTTCCTCTAACTGTGAAGGCAAGTTTGCCTTGAGAAGTTCCTCCCTTATCTCCTTATACATTCCCAAGGTCAAATCATGGTTTGTAAGGTCATCTAGAAGATTTTTGCTACCTCAACTTTGGAGCAAATTTACAAAAAAAACTAAAATTAGTCAACCTAATCAACTTGTCCACATTAAAAATGCTCTATGAGCGTTCATTCGAGGAATCCTGTAACTGCTTCACCTAATTGTTGCCTCATGCATTCAGGATACTAGGCTATTGTATGGTGTCCCCTGGCACCTCTTAATAACATACATCCTTCCCTCCTCTTCTCTGGTTGCACTCTTAATACCTGTTGTAGGTCTTACAAAGAAGCCCTGCACTTTGCACCCTTCCTACCTAATGTGTCTTGCCACAAAATTAGCAGATGCCCTCCACTCATTGCCCCCAACTCTTATAATTGTTTCCCCCAGTTTGTTGTCACATGTCCCCAGCCAGTAGATGCTCCCGATACTGGAGACCCCCCAACACATTAAATATTCTATCCTCCTTATGCCCCATTCAATACTTTAAATGCTTCATCTTGACTGCTTTCAAACCCTTTCCCTCTGTCTTTCCCTAATGTCTGTTTATTTATTACATTCAGTTTGAAATGAAATGAAATGAAACTTTATTTATATGGCGCCTTTCTCAAACCAAGATGCCTTACGCCTTAAAACAGTAATCAATAAATAAATAAAAATCCATAACTAATTTATAAAACACTAAATCTATACAACACTAAATCTGAGCTCCAATTTACAATCAATTAATTAAAATTAATCATCGACCATAAATAGATCTTGAGGGCTTTTTTAAACTCCTCCACAGTCGCACACTGATCAAGCGGATGGGGTAGAGAAATCCAGAGGGTCAGGGCAACAAACATAAAAGCATGAGCACCTGATGACTTTAAAGAAACCCTAGGAATCTCTAGCAACCCCTAGTCTACCGAGTGGAGAGATTGCCCAGGGCAGTGGGGAACCAAAAGCTCTTTCAGGCAGTCTGGACCCTCTCCGTGGAGGGCTTTGTATGTCAAAAGACCTACTTTCAAGGTGATCCACCACTGAATCAGCAGCCAGTGCAGGTCGTGTAATACCGGTGAGATATGACAGGTATGACATGTACCAGTCAATAATTGGGCCGCAGCATTCTGCACTAGCTGCAAGCGGCGGATATCAACCCCAGGAAGCCCTAGATAAATGGAGTTGCAATAATCCAGGCGTGAGGTCACAAAAGCATGAACCAACATAGGAAGGTCAGCTGGTGGAACAAGGTGCTTAATCCTGGTGATGTTCCTAAGATGATAAAAGGAAAGTTTGACAACTACCGACACCTGCGAACGCAGTGTCAGTTTGTTGTCAAAAATCACCCCCAGGTTCCGCACCCATTCAGAGGTCAGGAGCTGGATACCTTCTAGAAATAAACCTGAGGATAAACCAGCTCCCATCCCCTTTACCCTGTGACCTGGGTCCACAACTAATACCTCCATCTTCTCTGAGTTCAACTTTAGCCAGCTCAAACTCATCCAATCTTGGATTTCGGTGAGGCAGCTATTAATGACCGAGACAGCTCTATCCTGGTTGGGTGAAAAAGACAGGTAGAGCTGAGTATCATCTGCATAGCAGTGAAACTTCAGCCCATACCTTCTTACAATGTCTCTGAGGGGCAGCATATATACTGCGAACAACATGGGGGACAACACCTAGCCCTGGAGTACTCCACATGACAGAGAGAGTGGTCAGGAAGAATTTAATCCTGACACCACTCTCTGAGTCCTGTCAGTGAGGAAAGATCTAAACCAGCTGAGGACTGTCCCTGACAGACCACAGATAAACTCCAGGTGCGCGAGAAGTACCCCATGGTCCACAGTATCAAAAGCTGATGAGAGATCAAGAAGAATGACAATGGAATGATTCTTCTGATCTCTAGACATCAGGAGATCATTAAGCACCTGAACCAGCGCTGTCTCAGTACTATGCCTCTTTCGAAAACCAGACTGGAGGGGTTTATAGACATCATGGATGGTTAAATGGTTCTCCAATTGTGCAGCCACCACCTTCTCAATAATCTTCCCAACAAAGGGAAGATTAGAGATTGGCCTGTAGTTAGCATGGCAGTTGGGGTCCAAGGTAGCTTTCTTCAGGAGGGGTGTCACCACCGCCTCCATCAGGGAGCCAGAAAACTCACCCATATCCAAGGAGCACCAGACTATCCATGCTAGAGCCGGGCCGATAGTCTCAAGACAACCCTTTATCAGGGAAGTCGGGCCTGGGTCTAAACTACAGCACATAGGGTGCATACTTTGTACAATCCTCATGACATCAATGAACTCAGGCCGGTCAAAGAAACTCCAGGACAGACTGAAGGGAGCAACCAAACGCAGATCAGAAACATCTCCAATAGAGGGAGCAGGTTGGAGTACTGCCCTAATGTTGGCTACCTTATTTGAGTACTGCCCTAATGTTGGCTACCTTATCTGCAAAGAAGGGAGCAAGCTCATCACACTCTAATTGTGAAAAGGCTTTCCGAACCTGGAGACAGGCTGGGTTGCATAGTCTGTTAACAGTTCAAAAAAGCTGAGCTGGTCGGTTCTGAGCAGCTGCATTCTCTCTGGACAGGAACTCTGCCTTCTTATGATAGATTGTGGAATAATAGATTTGATAATGTTCCATCAATCTAAGATGGTCAGCATCAAGGGCAGTTCTCCGCCAACAATGCTCTAATCTTCGTCATTGTCACCACTTCTCTCTCAAGACCTCATCAAACCATAGAGACCAAGGTCAAAGGGGGAGAGGACGAACTTGGACAGGAGCAATTTGATCTAGAGTTGAGGAGATAGCCGTATTATAGGTCTGCACCAAGGCATCAGGATCATTGCTCACTTCAGAAAACTCTGATAGGTCAAGTGCCGCTACCAGGTCTACAGAGCTAATATCTTGTAAAGAGTGGCACTTAACCATCTCCACAGGGGTAGGCCTACGGGGGGATGCAAAAACTGAAGCCCACAGTGTAATGAGTTTGATCTATGTATTTATTGTACATACAGTCAAGCCCACTTAAACACATACCGCTTTAATGCATAGACTGCTTAATCGCATAAAATATGAAAGTCCCATTTTTTCATATGCTTTCCATGCAAAAAAACTCTGATAAACACATAATACATCACATTTAAATGCATGCTTTTTTTGCCCAGAGCTAGTGTTTGTTGTGCCTTAATGGACTGTCTATGACTGACTATGAATGTGTCCTGGCAATCACTGGCCTTATTAACATGTTAATGAGGTGCAGGTGTGATGACAGCACTGAGAGACCTCTGTGGCACCTCTGCACCTCATTACATACTTATCAACATTAATCTGGCTTTGCTACTAAAGAACTGTGTTCTGCACAGCCCTTTCAGAGTCCAACAATGGCCACATCACACTTCTGTCCTGTCTCCCCTCCACAAAGAAAAAGGAGTTAATTCACACAGACAATATTGCTGTTCTTGATGATTTATAACTGCCTGGGGCCATGCAGAGACAAGTTGCCAGACAATGGGGAATTTCGCAGTCGCAAGTTAGTTGTCTCCAGAAAACCAAAAAAGCAATCAGATCTGAATTTCAGATCAATTCCAACATGAGCCACAAAAGAAAACGGGAGGGTAAGGACTCAACTATGGAAGATACTTTATTGTGCCAGTTTGAAAATGTTAGAGGCTCTGATATGCCAGCCTCTGCATCATTGATACAAGCTAAAAAGCTTGCTGAGTTCTTGGGCAAACCTGAGTTTGATCACAGCAATGGGTGGCTCTGCTGCTTTAAACAGCGGCACAACATTGTGTTTAAAAATGCCCATTGGGAAAAGAGAGATGCGGACACAGCGTTGGCTGATAACTGGGCTCAGACAGTGCTCCCTACCATTTTAGCCTAGTTTCAACCCAAGGATGTTTACAATGCAGACAAAACTGGCATTTATTACAGGGCTACACCTGATTGGACCCTAACATTTAAAAATGATGCCACACTACACAAAACACCCACCCTCCCTGCTCCACAAAGTCACATCAGCCAAGAAATACCAAAGATAAAAGCAAAAGCTACACTCCTTCCCACCCTCACTCCAACAAACAAAGCTAACAACCCCTGGCCAAAATACAATTTTTGATGTGGCTACATGCATTTAAAATCATAGAGAAGCTATAAAAATATAAAAAAACACACAGAAAGCCAAGAAACAGCACACGTGTTACACCGCCACAGTGCATATACTGTAATGTGCTGTATACGCAATCAGAAAAAAAGCAGCACAATATTAACAATACAGGACTGCATAAGTGCATAGCCCGCTTAAACGCATACTTTTCTTCCATCCCGAGGGCATGCATTTAAGCGAGATCCACTGTATTAATTATAGGTAGCTGCCACTGTACCTGTACATCTACATTGTATATTGTTCATTGTATATTGTATTGTTTCAACCTTGATTGCATCTTGTTCAGTTGTATATTTGTGTTGTATAATCCCTACTTATGTATGGATCATGTATGCTGTCCAGGTTCATCTCAAAAATGAGCTTGTCTCAAGGTGATCGCCTGGTTAAATAAAGACTTGATTGATTGATTTATTGATAGCCTGATTGAATTAAACAGTCATAACTCATCAGTAGGTATAATGATTTATATAAACAGATCAATAGGAAAAAGTGTATTAGTGTAATGTCACAGTATACAGCACATCACTTAAGCTCCAGGGCTAATTCATAGTGAATGGAGGGAACAAAACACCTGAATTTTGGCACAGCACAGAGTCTGACTCATCAGAAACAGAACAGCTGTGCTTAGGGGGAGGGCAGTCTTAGAGTTGTCCCTTGAAGGACTGATACTTATGTCTTTCATAGACAGAGACAGGAAGCTTATTCCAGAGTAGTGGGACTTAGTATGAAAAGGAAAGTTGATGCAGTGTGGTCCATGTCCTAGGAACCTGAAGCAAGAGTAGTGAGGAGGAGTGGAGATTACTTTTCATGGACTTCCAGACCAGTACATCTCTCACAGTGGGAAGGCAGTTCATTAACGTCTTATAGGCCAAAAAAGGGTTGGGTTTTAGAAGAGATGCTCTTCAAAAGGGGGCCAGTTAAGGGAGGTAAGAACATTATGTGATGTTCTCTATTTCTTCCATCAGACACAGATGTACCAATTCTGTGTTACAGAGCTTTAAACTTTCTCAGCTCTGTGCCATTCATGGAGGAGAGGATTGTAGCCCCATGCAGTAGCATAGGGAGAAGGATATTGCTGGTTACAATCACACAGGATTATAAAGCGGTCCTAATATTCGGAATGAAGTTTGGTGAAGCACTTGGTGTGAAGCTTGAAAGACAGTTCCTGGTTAAACCAGATACTAAGATACTTTATTGTATCTATCCCATCCAATTGGGTACCCACAGATGTGGAGATTTGCAGGTGTTCACAACTGTTGGGGTTCAGCTTTCAGGATCCAAACAACATGGGCTTTTTTTATCATTGAGGACAAGTCAGACTGAGACAAATTGAGGTTCAAGTTCATTAAAGTCCTAATTAAGTCTGACATTGACAGCATTTAGGTCTGGGCCAGTTTTATACAGGACAGCATTATCTACGCATAGCAGCACTTAGGCATCACCACAGTTGGAGATGAATTAATTGGCAAAACATGAGAATAGTATGGGCCCAAGAATAGAGCCTTTAGGGACCCATCTGAGATCACATGCTGTGGAAGAGACATTCCCCCCACTTACCTGACTGTTTACGCCTTACAAGATAGCTTCTAAACCATTGACAGGAGATTTGGTCTATTCCCAAAGCCCAAGGTCCTCAGCTGGTACAGCAACAGGCTATGGTTCTCCAAATCGAAGGCCATTGTGATGTCAACAAATACAGCCATGGTAGGTTTTTTTCATAGGATCAGTATGAGTCCATTAGCATTACTTATTGTGAATGAGTTCATTAATCAACACAACCCGCTATCCCCTTACTAATCAAATAAGCATCCATTGAAGGTATTTATTTATTTTTTTATTTAAAAGAGATTAACCAGGAAAGACATACTAAGCCATGAAACTTATTTCCAGATGTGTCTGGGGGAGAGGGTAAGGGATAAGTACAAACAAGTAGAAGCATAGTAATAACAATACAACAATACACAAAATGTGCAATAATATACATTACCAGAGCAAATAATAATGTAGGTTAAACATCAGAAGTGTGATGCACCCGGCACACACAAGAAAGCAAAGTCATAAATATAGCAAAGGGTAGGAGAGAGAGTAAGTACAGGAGGGTGAGAAAGAGAGGTGGGGGGGTGAAAATGAGAAAAGGTAAAGTAGCAGTGGGAGTGAAAAAGAGCAGAAGAGAACAGATTATGATGGGTAGGGTGGGGGAATAGAGTGTTGAGGATTAGGAAGGGGTAGAACGGGTGATTACTGGGGAGAGAGAGAGGGAGTGAATGAGAAAGAAGTAATGGAGTGGGAGAAAGCAGTGGAGGGGAAAGGGGTGAGAGGAAGGGGATGAGGAGGGGTGACTAGAAGAATGGAGGTTGGAGTAGATAAGAAGATGTGTAGAGCAATAGGGCTAAGGACATTTACACAAGAGGGCAGACCCCGTGGAGAAGAGAGGAAAGAGAGCGTTTGGAGATGGCAGAGTGAACTGTTATTAGAAGGGAGTTCCAAAGATTAGGAAGGCAGAAGGAGAAACCAGACAGGCCAGCTAGGGATTTATGAGAGGGGAGCAAAAGAGAACGATATCCTGAAAAATAAAAAGCCATAAAATGCTTCATATGCACCGCATGATTTGGAAGACTATTCCCGATTGAAACAACCCTCTGGTTTAACTAAGCACCGCTTGGAATTTTCTTATATTCTATTTCTCCTCTTTTAACTGCACACTGTGTTACCTGGTATCTCTACACTGCTACTTTGCTTGTAAATCAATACATTCCCGTAGTTACTTTTTATTGTGCACCCTGTAGATGAGACATAAATCCCCTTGCAACCTCCTATGTTCCAATGAGTATATATCCTTTCCTCATATGTTCAATCTTTTATGTTTGCCACAAGTTTAGTGCCCCTTCTCTGCACTCCCTCCAATTGCAGCCTCACAAAGGCACCGTACAAAGGAATCAATCAATCAATCAATCAAAATCTTTATTTATCCAGGTGGGCACCATTGAGCAAGGCTCATTTGCAAGGTGGACCTGGTCATGAATATATCAAAGTACAGTACAGAAGCAGGTATACAAAAAGAAATAATATACAAGGAAGAAAAAGTATATACAGTGTATACAGTACAGTGCAAGGTTGAAATAAAAAAAACAGCATTATTTTACAAGTGAAGAAGTCAGCAGATGTACAATCAACTATAGGCATACAGGGGTTATAAGCAGAGATCTTTTGGCAGCCAACTGGGGGAGGGGGTAAGGGATAAGTACAAACAAGTAGAAGCATAGTAATAGAGGCAGCAGGCAACTGCACATATAGGGGAAACAGGCTGTGTATGGGGTGGCAGGTTAGAGAGGTAAAGAAGAGGAGGGATATATTACCGACGACTGGGGGAAACAATGAGCTAAAACCACAGAAAGTGACGATGGCTGTCGTGTACTTATTTATTGTGATAATGACAGAGGAGGGGTAGATAATTGGGACAATACTGTGGGTGGGGTGGGACTTTAGCCAGGCTGGAGTGGACAGGGAAGGGTGGGTGCAGCAGGAAAAGTTAATAGGGAAAGAGTGAGAGCCAGGGGTAGAAACATGGCGATCGTCAGGATGGAAAGGGGGAGTTGCGGAATTAGTAGGCTAGCGGTGAGGAAAACATTTGCAAGGTGCTTTTGTGTAGCAATCGTAGAGCGCCTTGAAGATATTCAGGCTAACAGGGCAGCTCAGCTTCAAGTTACTTTGTAAACTGTTCCACAATGTGGGTAAGAGAAGCTTAGAGCAGCTTTGCTGAAATGAGTTTTGACCCTTGGAACTTGGAGGGAAATTAGGGAATAGCTCCTTAGAGCATAGGTGCCTAACACACTCTGGGGAATACAATCTGAGACATATGAGGGGAGCTTGTTGGTCACTGCTCTGAAGGCCCATAGGGCGGCATTTCTATTCCTTCTATAGTGAAGGGAAGTCCAGCCTAACGATGAGTACAGGGAGCAGTGGTGTGTGGAAAGTGGAAGGCCAGTAATGAACCTGATAGCTCTGTGGTAGAGGGTGTCCAACTTAGCCAGTGCAGAGGCAGTGCAGTGGCTGTAAAGCAGGTCTGTGTAATCTATTAAAGACAGGAAGGTAGCTTGAACCAGTTGAATCTTGGCCTCCTTTGTGAGCAGGTGGTTAATTCTGTAGAATAGCCCTAATCTTTGCCTTAGTTTCTTCTGTAGTTCTTAGAGATGGTCAGTAAAGGAAAGTTTATGATCGAGCCAAACTCCTAGATATTTGAATTTAGCTACATACTCTAGTGTTTCTCCAAGAACAGTGGTAATTTGTGGGATAGCTCCCCCTCCAGCAGGAATTGACACATGCAAGGAGGGTGAGAAGATCATGGCTTTTGTCTTTTTTGCATTGAGTGAAAGCTTTTTGTTTATTAGCTGGTATTATAGAAGGTTAAATTCAGCTTGGAGGTCTTCACAGGCTGCTTCCGGCGTGGGACGACTCAAGTACAGTACAGTGTCATCCGCGAATAAGTGGATGTTGGCTTTTTTGATGGGGTCATTGATGTTATTACTGTAGACTGCAAAGAGGAGGGGACCAAGGATAGAGCCCTGGAGCATGCCCCTCAGCATAGGTTTTAATGGAGAAAGATCACCTTCAGCTTTAACCTGCTGTTTCCGTTCTCCGAGGTAGTCTGCAAACCAGCACATAGAATTATGGTCCAGGCCTAAGGTGCTTAGGGAGGAAAGAAGCAGGCTGTGATCAACTGTGTAAAATGCCTTACTAAGATCCAAGAAAACAGCACAGACATGCTTCTTGTTGTCACCTTAGCTAGTGTTGTTACGGTGCTGTGCTTTGCTCTGAATCCAGACTGAACTGGGTTTAGTAGGCTTCTGGATTCTAAGTTCACCCCTAACTGGTCACACACAATTTTTTCTAGTAATTTAGACAAGATGGGGAGGAGGGAGATTGGTCTGTAATTATTTAGATCGCAGGAGTCACCTGCTTTTAATAGAGGGATGACATGGGCTATTTTCCATTGAGGGGGGCGGCTACCCTGGGAGAGTGACATGTCGAATAGGTGGGTGATTGGCACCACAAGCACATGATAGGCACATTTCAGATAGTATGGCTCTATGAAGTCAGAGTCTTCTCCCTTCCTGGTGTCCAGTTGCAGCAGTAGGTCTTCCACTTCTTTTAGAGAGACAGGCAGGAGGAAGAAGGCCTCCTCGGTAGAGGGGGACTCATGGGTTGGCGGGCCCTGAGCTGTGCAGAGGTCATTGACAGGAGAAGTATCAAATGCTAGCCCTGCCATTGCAAAATGGTTAGTGAGGGCTTCCAATATCTCTGATCGGTTAGCGATAACGCTGCCACTGGACTTCATTTTTGCTGAAATGGAATTACCAGGTGTGTGTCCAGACATGTCTTTTAATGTTTTCCACAGCTTTGAAGGATTTCTTGAGGCAGAGGCTAGCTCCAAATGATAATAGGTGACCTTGGCTGCTCTGACCAACTTGGTGTGCTTGTTATGTGCTCTCTTAAAAAGACACCAATCTGAGTCCTTCTTGCTTCTTCGGGCTTTTTTCCATAAAGTATCCCTTTCTAACAGGGAAGCTTTGAGCTCAGGTGAGAACCAATGGCAGGTGCTGCTCCTGACCTGCACCTTAACCAAGGGTGCACGCTTATTTAAAGCCTCACTTAAAATATCGTAAAACATAGTATATGCCCTGTTAACCATTTTGGCTAGGAAGAATTCCTGCCATTGCGGTGAATGTTTCAAGTTGTGGACATAAGCAAACAAATCAAAGTTGCATTTGCACCTCTTGATAGAGAACTTTGCCACAAACTGTGGGTTGTGCACAGATCTAATGGTGGTGTTTATACAATGATCGCTAATGTCTGAGAAAAATGTTCCAACATGAGAGAACAGGTGTGGCTTGCTAACCAAAATTACATCTAAGAGGGAGCTGTTGTTAAGGTTCTTTTTATTTGGGCGAGTAGGCTCACCAATGTGTTGCAGCAGCCCTAGAGTGTCACAAAAGGATTTCAAGGGAACTGATGCACTTGATAGCCAATCGTAGTTCAGGTTGCCAAAAATAATGGTTTCCAAGGAACTGAGCCCCAGTACGGAACTGAGGTGAGACAGAAGATGAGGTCTGGCAGAAGGGGGCCTGTAGCAGCCTATTACACAGAGTGCACTGGAAGGAGAAAGTTCAACCTTTAGGGTCAAGCACTCGAATTCTTTGGGGGAGGATGATGCATCTATGCATGTGGCTGAGTATTTGTCCCTTACATAAGTTGCCACCCCACCTCCTCTTGATTGCCTATCCACTCATAAAAGTAACTAATTTGGGATATTGATTTCATTGTCTGGGGTGGCTGGCCTAAGCTAGGTCTCAGTGATCTCTAGGATATCAGGTAGGGTGTGGCTCTCCCAAGCCTGGATAAGGGTGAACTTTTTCAGCAAACTACAGGCATTAAGATGCATAAAAGGCATTCCTTTGATACCTGCCAGGTCTGATGGAAAAGCAAGGGTGTCTAATGGTCCTGGGTTGTGTTTGACATTGCCTGAGCACAATAGTAACTGAAGCAGGATTCTTTTTAAGGCAGTGAACTGTAATTTGTAAACACTATTTTTTGGGCAATAGGGGAGGTGGTGTTGATGAGTAGGCCTGTACCCACTCCTGGTGTTATACTGGCCTAGTGTTGCAGCCACTAGTGTCCTGGCAGAAATTTGCCATGAGTAGGAAGTCTCAAGTCTGGATGGGGGAGTAATCTGCAGAGGCAGCTCAGGACATGTCCCACTCCCCGGCAGAAACAGCTGAGAAGCCCAATAGTCCAGAATGGCTACCAGGAAGGAGCTGTTGGATGTAGGACAGGGAGAAGCACAACGGTCATTCCACTTTAGGGAGGGATAAGGGTTCCGAAGAATTGAGCTGAGTGCTAGTAAAGCTAGTGACACACCGAGGAACCAGCTGTAATTTCTCATGGTAGATCTAAATGCCACAACAGCAGTAAACACCACTAGAAGCCTAGACTAATCAGTGATCAGGTGTCATAAGTTCAAAATCCTTTTGTTGGCTGAGAGGCGGTTTTGGCGCTGAATGTACCCGTGGAGCAACTCTTTGCAGCTGAGCCAGTGAGGTGGTTCAAGGCTGCAATCCGGTGTGGCAAGATTGGTCTGTAGCTTTCATTTCTGTTTCTGGCCCTGCTCCACCAGTACAGAATGGGAGTGGGAGCAGGTGTTCAAGTCTTGCAACCTTACTGGATGAGCATGGTTCGGCCTGAGAAACAGGCAGAAAAACCCCGGGGATGGTCCTCAGAAAGAGAGGTATCCTAGGTCCACTAAAGCAGAAGAGGAAGTAGGAAATATAATGTGTTTCCTCTTTAACAGAAAAGGCAGCTGTTGTAGCCCTCTGTTGTAGCCCTCTAGTGGCTATGTAGTATAATTTGAAAATGAGAAAGCAGACACTTAAATGGAATCACCATCTCTTTGACTCTTCTCCTGATTGTTCTGGCTAATGCAGCCCAGTATTCTGTTTCCTTTTCTCCTTTTTTTGTGGCAGCCTGATATTGTTTGTCAAAGGATGACTCATTTGTTATCTGTATCCCCAGAACCTCTCTCCTCTTCTGTTGGCTTTGTCTCTCTGCCATTTAAACTTACTTAGCCCCTTTATTTTTGATTCTGAAATGCATCACCTTACACTTGCCTATATTGAACCTTAGTTGATTTTGATTGGTCCAGTTTCCTAAATTGTTAATATCTTGCTGTACATTTTCTATGGCCCATCACTATCAACAATGGCATCCATCATTGTATCATTTCTGAATTTGTTCCAGGTTCCAGGACTGAGCCCTGCAGAACCCTACTTGTTACTGTGCCCCACCTTGAATAAGAACCCTTAATATATACCCTTTGCTTTCTCTTAGCCATGAGGCTATCCAACTCACTATATTTATTTGTTAATTCCCATTTCTTCTATTTTTTTATTAATCCAAAGTGTGATACAGTACTGTATCAAATGTCTTGAAGTTGCCCAGATGCAGTACATCCACTGGCATATTTCAATCTAATGCCCTACTGATTGGTTTGAAGAAATGCAGGAGGTTTGTTTGACAAGATCTAATCTTTTTAAAACCATGCTGTGTTGAATCCTCCCACCTGTTACCTTGAAGTGCATTTCTATTTCTTCTTTAATCATTCCTTTTAAGATTTTGCCAAAAGTGGATGTCAAATTTACTGGTCTGTAGTTATTGTAGTCAGATCTGACTCCCTTTTTACGGATGGGGATAATTGTTGCCTCTCTCCATTCAGCAACAATCTTTCCCTCATGTAGTGATTTTTGAAAAATCACTGCTAAAGGTCCTGATATTACTTCTGTCAGTTCCTTAAGCAACCTTTGATGCAATCCATTGGGGCTTTGGGGATTTATTGGCATCAAGCTTTCCCAAATTATTCTTAACCTTTGTTACTGAAATCTTGATCTTGATATCTTGGTATCTTGGTATTGTTGAGACAAAAGCAGGCCATTGGCCCATCTAGATTGTCTCCCACCTTTCAGTGGGTCATTGTAATGTTCTTAAATGAAGAACATATTTGTCAAACTCTATCTTGTATCTGTTGAATGTTTTTTGATTTACTACAGATACAGGCAGTAAATTTCAATTCCGAGCTTACCTGATGGTAAAGTAATGTAACCTTTTATTAGTGTTCACACACTGCACTAATAATTGTTTATTATGTGATCTTAAATGAAGTGTTCTGTTAGTATATTATAATCCCAAGTTCACCATCAAGTTGTCATTCTGCAAAACGTTATACAGAAACAAGAGATCTTCCATAAATCTGCTCTCTTTAAGGCTAAACAACCCAAGTTTTTCTATTCTATTATCATATGCTAAGTTAGCCTTACCATGTAAGCCTTTTGTTAGCCTTCTCTGTGGACCCTCTAGTAATTTTTCATCTTTCTTTAGGTTAGGGCACCAAAAGGGGGAGCCATAGTCATAGTGAGGGATGACAAAAGTTTTACAAACCCGCAGAATAACTGTGGATATCTGGTCACAAATGATCTCTTTATAGCTCTGGTCAAGTAACTGGCCTTCCTAGCCACCAGTATGCAGTGGTCAGAGTGTGATAGTGTTTACAGTTACTCACAGGTTTTTTTCCTTGCATTCTGATTCTATTGGGGTCCTGTCCATGTGATATGTATATTTAGGATTTTTTTCCCAAAGTGTATTACGATTCATTTCTTCGGGTTAAAGATTATTTTATTTCTTTTTGCCCAATCTAAAATAAAGGCCAGATCTTTACACAGGTTGTAATATTGTTCAATCAAATCACCTTCTCCCCCAATTTTGGTATCAGCCACAAACATAGCTATTTGGCATGAAGATTTGGATCCCATATCACTAATAAATAATCCAAAGAGTACAAGCCCCAGAATGGACCTATGGGGCACACCACTAGTTATACTCCCTTCACTGGATAATTCACCATATACATGAACTCACTGAGTTCTATTCATCGACAATTTTCTTTTATATGTAATGATATAAGTATTAATGCCCATATCATAAAGTTTAGTGACCAGAGATTCATGTGGCACAGTGTTGAACACTTTACCAAAGTCTAGCATTACAACGTCATATGGTTTCCCCTTATCGATAGTTCTGCTTACATGTTTATAAAAAGATATTAGATTGGTGTTATGTGAAAGCCCTTTTTTGAAACCATGCTGAGAGATATCATGCAGGTTAAGTCTATTCATCTCAGTCTCTATTAATTGTTGTAACAATTTCTCCATTATTTTACGGCAAATGGAGGTTAGACGGATGGGTCTATAGTTTCCCACCATTCTTCTGCTGCCCTTCTTATGAATTGATATCACAACAGCTTTAATCCAGTACTCCGGAATGATGCCACTCCTTATAAATTCATTGAACAGCATAGTCAGGGGAAGTGCCAGATATTTAGCTATGCTCTTAGAAAATCTGGGGTACAGTTTATCAGGTCTGGGTGAGGTATTAAATTTAGTATTTTCTAATAGTTACAGAATGTGTTTTGTAGTAAATTTATTAAGGAGGGGACTATTATTGGGTAATATATTATCAGTACATGAGCTTGCACTGAAGACAGAGATGAAGTAATCATTAAGCAGGTTGGCCATTACCTTGGGGTCAGATGTATCATGATACATTTACTTTCATTTTTAACCCCTTTGATTTCACTTAAAGTCCTTCTCAGTCTGATATACACCAAGGGAAAACTCATTAAAGGGTTCTGCCATGCTATAACTGTCAGTGATTTGTTGATTGTTTTTAATTATTGGGCTGATCTGTACTCTACCTTTCTTAAGGCTGTTTATATAGTTGTAGAAGGATTTCTTGTTCTCCCTAATATTTATTGCCAATTTATATTCCAGTTCTTTTTTGGCTTTTTTAATATATTTTTTGTTTGTTTATTTGCATTCTTTTACCTGATTTTTATAAATTTCCCATAATGTGTGTGTGTCACTATTTCTTTGCATTACCATGGTCTGAGGCATGTACAGTAGAACATCATTGATGAGGCAGTATAGTGCAGGGGTTTCAATCTCTGATCTGCAAACCTGGAGACCTCAGTTTGAATCCCATAGCCCCCACTTGCATACTGTGTGACCCTGAGCAAGTCACTTAACTTCCTTGTGCTCCCAGGTCACACCTGTAAACAAGCTTTCAGCTTAGTGTGTTTCTCCTGGTAGAAAAAAAAAGAGCTGAATCGGTGTCATGGTGCTTGCAGAAATCATGTTGTAAGTCAGTGAGTAGAGAGTAGGATTCAGTATAGGGCAGCAATTGATTATACACAAGTCTGTCATGGGCCTTTGCCAGGGTGCTGAGTAAAGAGATAGGACAATAATTTTCAATTGGTTCCCTGGATCCTCCTTTGTGCACTGAGACCAAATGTGCTACCTTACACTTTAGGGGGTACAGTGTCTTGGAGCAGGAACAAGTTATAGAGAGTAACCAAAGGAAGAGAAAGGTTGTGGCAGACATTTTCAGAAGCCAAGGCTCAAGATTATCATGGCCCACAGTTTTTTCTTCTTCAATTTTTAAGAGCTGGTCTAGGACCTCTTTTTTGCAGATGAGTTGGAAACGAAATTTAGGGTGGTCGCCTAAGGTTGGAGAGCAGGAGGTGAAAAAACAGATGGGCCCTATAAGCATCTGGATCAGTGAAGAAAACATTTAACACCTCAGCAATTTATTTAAGGTTACTAATCATGTCTGTATTGTGGAGAATTTCTCAGTTTGGTGCACAGGTCAGTTGTCTGAGGTGGACATTTACTTGTCTTCCAAATCACTTAGGGTTACACAAATTATTGGCTTGAAGGCTCTTTAGGGAAGGTAATCTTGCCTTTTTTAATGTGCATTTGCATGTGTTTCCAAGTTGCCTATATGTAAGCCAGTCTTGGTGGCAGCTTGTGGTCTTAACCACATGACAGGCCTGATCACTCTGCTTCATAAGGTTGTGGAAGGAGAGGGTTAGTCATTTGGAGCAGGTGTCTTTAACCCTTCTTTCTACAAAGGTGGCATGCTTGTTAATAATATTCATAAAGCTGTTGATTAGAAAGTCAACAGGAAGACTGACATCCTAGAACTAACCAATATTCTTCAAATTTATGATGACAAGGTACTTGAGAAAGGATTGGGTAAGAACCACAGATGAAAAAATGAGCCAGAAACAGATATAAGAAATGGGCTGGCAGTATAGCCTAGAGGGTAGAGTAATGAACTGTGAACAAGCTTGGTACATCCAGCAGACCAGACCTTGGTTTGATTCTCACATCCTCCACTTGCATACTGTGTTACTCTGAGCAAGTCACTTAACCGCCCAGTGCTCCCAGGTCACCCCTGAAAACAGGCACTTGTGCCTAGTAGGCCTTACCCGGTTACCAAAGACTAAAAAAAAAAAATCAAATATGGCAGTAAGGTGCAAGGTGCCCCAATGTGGATGGAAGTAGTTACTCCAGCACAAGTGAAGTTCATCAAGTAGGTCTGAATTGATTTAGCCCAAGACAGAGATTACCCTTTCAAATACGTACAGCACAAGTCACATTAAACTGTTATATCAACTCACTGGTGTAGCATTTTTTTGTGTGATGCTACTGCAGTGGCAACTTGAACTGTTGAAGATTTCAACTATTTTCCAACCATCCTTCACTGCCTATTCAACTCACTTGTAACTGTTTAGTGAAATGGCAGTAGCTGCAGTTTCATGCCATTATTTACAAATATCACAGCATTCCTTATGAGCATTGTTTATAAATATCACAGCATTCCTTAAGAGCATTGTTTATAAATATCATAGCATTCCTTAAGAGTTGTTTAGCCTGCCTTCTGAAATGAAACTCATAAGCACTCAGCTGAAAATAAAGCTTATAGTACATAACAGCTAGATGCAAACCAATACTAACCTTTTACTAATTCATTGAATTAAACACTGCATAGATTTGGAAACTCATTGAACAATGCTACACCAGTGAGTTGAGGGAACAATTTAATGTGTTTTGTACTGTAGCTGCTATACACATCCTTGCAATCACAGTTCTAGCCAGTTAAACAGGTATGCAGTACCATAAGACTAGAAGCTAGCAGCAATCACAGTTCTAACCTTGTAAACAAACAGGTGTGCAGTACTATGGGACTGGAAGCTAACAACCACAATTTTGACCAGCTACATAGATATTCGTAGCAGTTCAACTAGGACATGTAACATACATTTAGTAGGCAGTGTGCAGTAATATAGAAATGCTATTTATTTATTTGATTATTCAGATACAACCTTTGAACAAGAGCTCTTTTACAAAGGTTCTACATCAAAGTACACAGAAAAAATGATACATACAAGAAAACACAAATTCCAGTCAATACATACATTGAATAAACAAAATAGTTGCAGAATAAAATTGCAACAGACTGCTCTATTTGGCAGACAATGAACAAACTTAGAGTAAGATCGTAGAGGCTAGATATCAGTATAGCATGTTTGGCAAGGGAGAAATCCAGTAGGTATAGGGGAGCAGCCCCACTGGGAGAAGGGCCTTGTCAATTAAAAGAGGAAGGTAGGGGTGGAGGATAAGGGACAGGGTAGATTAAGGAGGGCAGGGATCCAGAAACAGGAGGGATAAGAACAGTGGGGATCAGCTACCAGGAAGTTGGGGGCTGTGCAAGGAGGGAAACCAGGAGTGGGGTAGGGAGAGATGTAAGTAGGATGTAACTGTTGGGAAGGGAAGGAAGGCGCATGACAGCTGTTTGCCAAGGTGAACAGTTAAGTAATGGGATAATCCCAGAAGAATTGTGTTATGTCCCATTGCTTTAAATTTACAAGGGATGGAGTAACTGGTGTCCAAAGGAAGCATGTGAGGTAGAGCAGAGGCAACAGTTATGAAGCAGGGCAGAGAAAGATGGCTGTTGATTGCCTTCTGGGCTGACTTCCAGCCAGACTCCTTATTGCCCTTTACACTGCAGGCCTTATCGTGGAGGATTGCAGCACAGAGGACACAGAAACATAGAAGTTGACGGCAGATAAGGACCACAAGGCCCATCCAGTCTGCTCATTTTTCCTACATTATGAATGTGCCATAGGCCTGTAATCTGTCAATGGCCTATCTATTCATACTCATCTTTATTGCTCCCTTATGCCTGTCCCATGACTGTCTGAAGCCCTGCACTGTATTCATATCCACCACTTCCTGAGGTAGGCCATTCCATATATCCACCACCCTTTCTGTGAAAAAGAACTTCCCCACATTGACTCTTAATTGGCCTCCTTATAATCTCATGCCGTGTCCTCTTGTCCTATTTTTCTTATATGGAAACATGTTAGACTCTTTCACCTTGTTAATGCCCTTAAGATGTTTGAATGTTTCGATCATATCACCTCTCTCCCTCCTTTGCTCTAGGGTATGCATATTGAGCTCTGTTAATCTGTCCTCATATGTTTTCTGATGCAGTCCCTGCACCATTTTGGTTGCCCTTCTCTGGACTGCCTCCATTTTGTTAATGTCCTTGTGCAGGTGTGGCCTCCAATACTGCACACAGCACTCCAGATGGGGCCTAACCAGTGTCTGGTAAAGAGGGATTATTACCGCTCTCTTATGACTTGTTATACCCCTACTAATACACCCTAACATCCCTCTAGCCTTACCTACTGTTTTAGTGTCTGCTTGGACGATTTCAGCTCATCTGTGATGATGATGCCTAAGTCTCTTTCTTCCCTTGTGATTGCCAGCAACTCCCCTCCCAAACTATAGGTGGCTTCATGGTTTCTCTTCCTTATGTGCATGATCTTGCACTTCTCTGTGTTAAACCCCAGTTGCCACTCTTCTGACCATTTTGCCAGTTTATCCAGTTCTCTTCTTATTCTGCCCATCCCATCCGGATCATCTACTCTGTTGCAGATCTTGGTGTCATCTGTAAACAGACAAACCTTACCCTTCAGTCCATCTGCAATGTCACTGATGAAGATAATGAAGAGGACTGACCCCAGGACTATGCTCCCTTAAAGAGCTAGTGGAGCCAAAACAGGAAAACAGGAAAGTAATACAAATTTTATATAATAGTCAATTGTAAACTTTTATTTCTGAAGTATTTTCCTTTTTCCTTCTGTTCATTAGAAAGTCTTCTATGTGATAACATTGTGCTGTACATGTGGAACAGATCTTTCCCTGGCAGCTGACTTATCTGTCTCTATCTTCTTTACTACATCATCAGCATTGTGATCTCACTGACAGTGACATCAGACGTGACTGACCCCGTAGTCACCACATGGCTGTTCCTAAGCAGCAGTGATGTCCCAGTCAATGAGATCACAATACTGATGATGTAGGGGGTAACAGAGACAGATATGTGTCACCTGCTAGGCAGAGGGCTGTCCCACATATCACACCTACGAACATCAAGTAAACAATCTTCCAATTAAACAAAGGGAAAGGAAAAAGCACCTCAGATATAAAAGGTGATGGCTGACTGCTTCTAAACAGAGTGTCAGTGGCCCAGCAGGTAGCACACTCGCCTCTCAGGCCGGGAGCTCAGAGGGCTGTGGGTTCAGTTCCCACATCTAGCACTTGGGTTAATATCCCAGTACTGGTGCTGTAGTGCAGCATGAGAGGGATGCTGCACTTCTGAGGTGCTGTCTTTCGGATGAGACATTAAACCGAGGTCCCATCTGCCTGGATTGGTGGTAGTTCAGGTGGATGTTAAAGATCCCATGGCACTTATCAAAAAGAGAAGGGGAATTTCCCTGGTGTCCTGGCCAAATTTCCCCTCATTCACTAACAATACCACCAACAGCTTAATCTGGTTCAAGGTCAGTTGGCATTCATCTATATCCCCTTCCCCTGAGTCGTGCCTGAAAATAGGCAGGATTTGCCCAGTGCACTTACCCGGTCAACAAAAACTAAATAAATAATTAATAAACACTAATATTAGTTTTAGGTAGTACATTAGCTCTTTAAGAGAAAGAGAAAGTCTTTTTCTCCACTCCTTAGTAGAAATGGCAGGCTGCAGAGGTGATCACTGGAGGGGATGGCAGGAATGGGCTTCACTTTAACTCTCGCAACCCTCACTATGGCCCTCAATTGCATACTGTACGGTGCTGGAGTGAGTCTTTTGTTCTGAGTATAAACCTTTTCCAGTCTTTGGGTAAAACCACCCTTTTGTCACTGATCCTGCTTCTTGAATGGTGCAGGACAGAAGCAGGAGGCATGTTTCTTTAGGGGCTTTTCAGGAGAAATGGCAGGCTGCAGCCAAACCAACCTCTGCAATTGATGGCAAGAATGAACTTTGCTTTAGCCCTCAAGACCTCTGCTATGGCTCCTGACAGCATTCTGTAGAGTATATATTGTCATATATTATATTAACAGAAGAGTTTTGCAACTTTTTTTATACACTGAGCTTGAGATAATAAAGTTGTTAAACATCTAAGCAGTTATATCATTGTCCTGTCCAATGCAAATAAAACATTTATGGATAAAAATGAAATCACAAACTTATTATTCTCTGGTACATTGACGATTGTAAATGAAAACCTTCTGAGAAATGTAATCCTTTCAGTTCCTTTATAATGGTGCTGAAAAATACAAAGTCCTTCCTGTTCTTTGTCATTAAAGGATTAACACGGTTTTTAAGCAAGGAAAGTACAACCCATCAGAGATTTATCTTCTTTCATAGGATCCCAACAGAGCTGTGAATTCTAGAAACATGATTTTCATTAAATATTTGTGTTATTAAATGTTTTACTACAAAACCAAGGTATTGAGATGCAGTCTGCTTTAAAGTCTACCCATAAAAGATTGATAGAGGTAATGCTGGGTTAACCAATGTTATAACTTTCAAAGCCCTAAATGATGTGACCACAAGAATATTGGATTATTGTTGTGAATTTAGTTTCAATGCCAGTTTAATGTTATTTTTAACACAATGTTTCCAATAAGTCAGTGTGGTCAGATAGGCACACCTCATAAGGCAATTGTTAAAGGTCTTTATCACTTCCAGTAAATAAAGACTCTGCCCCTTAGGATCACAACTGCTTTGATTCAGCCATTTTGAATTTACCCCATGGTAGAACTTTTACATCTCAGCCAGTCTAGAACAGATCTATGAGACAGAGAAGATGGGGACTTTTAGTGAAGCAGGGTGATTCTCTTTAAAAGATATGAAAGATGTCAGTGTCAGTGGCTCAGTAGGTAGCACACTCGCCTCTGAGGCCAGGAGATCAGAGAGCTGTGGGTTCAGTTCCCACATCTGACACTTTGGTTAATATCCCAGTACTGACACTGTAGTGCAGCATGAGAGGGGGTGCTGCACTTCTGAGGTGCTGTCTTTCGGATGAGATGTTAAACTGAGGTCCCATCTGCCTGGATTGGTGGTAGTTCAGGTGGATGTTAAAGAACCCATGGCACTTACCGAAAATAGTAGGGGAATTTCCCTGGTGTCCTGGCCAAATTTCCCTCATTCACTAAAAATACCACCAACAGTTTAATCTGGTTCAAGATCACTTGGCATTCATCTGTATCCCCCTCCCCCGGGTCATTCCTGAAAATAGGCAGGATTTGTCTAGTGCACTTACCCGTTCAACAAAAACTAAATAAATAAATAAAATGTTACAGTGTCATCCCTATTGACTTGCATCTTTTTTCCACCAGATTTCTTCCCTTGATGAACTCAGGTTTAGAATCTTTAGATCAAATAATCTTGCAAAGTCATAGAGTAGTTTGATGTCAGAAGGGACTTAAGGTCTTTCATGTCTACCATCTGCTTCATAAGCCCGCATGCAAAAGCATGCTATGCAGATATGTTCTCTAACAACTCTACTATCCATGGTATCCAGTGAGTCCCTTGGTAAGCAGAAATTAGTAATGACTGAGACTAGAAGTCATGTAATATCTTCATGTCTATGGTCTCTGCTGGTAGGCTGTTTCAAAACTTTACCACACTCTGGGAGAAAAGTTCTCCCTAACACTATGCCTGAAATGAACACCTATGAGTTTCAGGCATGTCCTCTTCTCATGCTGGAGGACACCAGATCAAACATCTCTGTCTGTCAGATCTTGCCAATACTCTTGAGTATACAGAAGACTGAAATCATGTTTCATCTCAGCCATCATTTCTCCAGTGCAAACATGTTAAGGGCACATGCATCTCCAAACAGATTTTGTCTTCCATACCCTTGAGTTTCTTAGTGGCCCTGGAAAGTGCACACACTCTCAACTGCTTCAATGTCCTTTTTGTATTCAAGAGCCCAAAACTACTCAGAGCACCCCAGTTGGGGTTAGGCAACGGCTTTGTACAGAGGTAGGTTTTCTTCCCCTGCCCTGTTAGTTACCCCTCATTTAGTTCCATGGAGCATTCTTATGACTGTCTTTAAAAATGTCATATGCTGCTTTTCATTCTGCAGTCTCATGCTTACAGTATAAAGACCCTCAGATTATGTTCCACCTCCACCACAGTAAGAAGAGACACACATAGTGTATAGGTTTTACCTACCAATTCTAATTTTTTGCCAAGTACAGCACCTCATATGTGGCTACAATGAATCTGAAACTCCAAGAATCTGACGAATCATACTACTTGTTCAAGTGCTCTTTAATTCTGTCTAAATCTTCAATGGAGTCCCCTATGATGGCAAGTTTAATCCTCAAGAGAGTCACCTACCTTGGCACACTTAGTGTCATCAGTGATCTTAAACAACTTGCTGGAGACCCCATTATTCAGATGATGAATGAATGTTCTGATGAGTTCTGGTCCCAGCACTGATCCTGGGGGGACACCATTGAATACGCCTCTCTATTCAGAATAGTGCCCATCTACCACGACCCTTTGCTTCCTTCCCCCAAGCCAGCTCGCAATCCACATTGTGCCTATTTGTAGTGTACTGGTATACTTTATTTAGAAGATTGAAATGTGCTACAATTTAAACAGCTTTGCTGAAGTCCCGATAGACTATATCTGTAGCCCAGCCCCTAGCCACCTCCTTTGTCATAATTTTTTGTTTTGCATGATCTTCCCTTTATGAAATAATTCCATGTACTCACTTCAGCCAGCCCACTCTTCAGTAATTAAATTGGCTGTCATTTGTCCTACGAACACCAGGCTCAACTGGGTACCAATGCTTGTCAGTCTCCCACCATAGTGGAAATAGAAACCTTGGTAGCATTCTGCCTATTGCTTGTCAGCTTACTCAGCAAAATCAGAATCATAGTACAGCTTGAGGTTAGTAGCATGCAGTGCTACTCATCCACTGGACTAGCTCTTTATATTTTTGACTAGACTGAACATAGAAGTTTACATGGTATACTGTGCTCTTTATTGCCTGAGCTCGAAAGACTGCAGACAAGCCTACTGTATACAGTAGCTACAACTAAGCAATAGTAGTAACATAACTTTATAAATAGAAAAAAAGCAAACAAATATTGCTTCAAACCTCAAACTGTATGACTTGTACAAGCTGAAAAGCCTGTGGGTACTAGCTTCAACAAGAAATGGGAAAGAAATTAGAGCTGATGTGGTCTGTACACCACCAGACCAGCATGAATGAATGAGTGAAGAGGGAACTTGGGGAGATGCTGAGGCAGAAGGCAAAATTAGGAAAAGTCATAATATTAGAAGACTTCACCATGCTGGCTGTGGACTGGAAAGTCTCTGTAATGGCAAGTACAAGGATCCAGCTCCTAGTGAAGCAGGCCTGGAGATGCTCCTAGCAAAAATGGTCCAATAATCAGCAATGTAAACAGCTCTGCTGGATCTGGTACTCACTAACAGAGAGAAGATCCAAATGTTGTGGTGCAGGAACTTTTAAGACATAGTGACCACAAGAAATTAAGTATTGTGGTTTCAAATGGGGGCCACAAAATGGGCAAATACAGTAAAGGTATGAAAAGGTAAGAGATTTCAAGAAAGCAGATTTTGACAGGCTGTGGTCACTGTTGCAGGAAAGCACTGAGGTTAGGGAAGATAAAAAGGGGTAGAATAAAAATAGAAAGCATTTAGAAAAAAGAATGCTAGGGGAAACACCAAGCTGCAGAAGGAAAAGGGTAAGGTTCCCAAGGGCCAAATATGGTTCATGGCAGAAGTGAAGAACATGGTAAGAGCCAACAGAAGGGCATTCATAAAATATAAGGTTGGCCAAAGGTAGGAGGGTAGGTAAGATTACCTAAGGGTAAATAGGGAAGCTAGTAGGAAGGTCAGGGAGGCCATGGTGGAAACTGAGCTCAGGCTAGGCAATGGAGTGAAGTGTGGAACACTCTCCCACCACTAGTACAGAAAGCCCACTCGCTACCAATCTTTTGCACTAGGCTTAAGTCCCATTTGCTTGGGACAAGCTCATGCCACTGTGAGGGTATAGGATAATCACCCCCGATCCCAATCACAACACCCACCCCTCCTCTCTTCTCACCTTAACCTACATTAAATCACGCCTTAAATCCTTAAATCTTTCAAGTGTTGCACTCATGGTATACAATTTGAATAATTGCCTGCACTGTTATCCTCATTATCTTGTCAACTTCTCCTAACCCTGTACCACCTGATTGTATATATTGTATTGCTTCTGTTCCCTGGGTCACCCCTGAAAAAGGGACCTTAGGGGCCCAGTGGGCCAACCTGGTTATCAAAATTCAATAAATAAATAAATAAGATGAAAATGCATTCTTCAGATCATTCTGGAGAAGTGAAAGGCCAAAGTGGCATCAAGAGGCTTTTGAAGGAGGAAGGCTGGGAGGAGAGAGGCAAAGGTATGGCCAAGGTACTGAGCACATGCCTTTTTTCAGTGTTTACAAGGGAAAAATAGAGGCAAAAGTCCAAAAGCAGAAAAACAGCTCAACTGCCCGCAAGAATGCTGGATAACAAATTCACAAAGCAAAAAGGCAAATATCCACACCACTCTGTCAGAGTATAAAAACAGCTTTATTCAGAACAGTTTAAAACATACCAACATAGTACTAGCAAACCAGGTTGTCACAAGCAATCCAGCCCTGACTGTTTTCACACTTAGTGCGTCATCAGGAGGGACTATTATCAGAATGTGGGTTAAGGAGGGAAGAAAGAGGAAATGGCACACAAGCAGCATGGTCAGTATAATGGGGAAAGGGTGATGGAAAAGTTAAAAGGGTTTAAAGTACAAAAATCTATGGGATCTGGCTGCTTATAACCTACAATGTTCGAGGAGGCTGCAGAAGAAATAGCAGCTCCACTCCATTAGTAGAAGTATTCAACTGCTCACTGCCCACAGGGATGGTTCCAATAGTTTGGGGGATAGCAGATGGTGTTCCTCTGTATAAGAGTGGAAGAAAAGACGAGTCAGAAAACTATAGAATAGTCAACTTAATGTCTATAGTGGAAGGAAATGGGGCCATACTGAGGAAGGAACTTGTGGACTTCCTAGAAGAAAATAAATTTCAGGACCCCCGGTAGCATGGGGTTCATGAGAGGGAGGCCTTGCCAGACAAATCTTATTGATTTCTTTGACTGGGTGACTAGGACAGCTTACAAACCACAGGCAGATAATACAATATAATGTAATATAATATATTTATATTTTAGTAAGGCCTTTGGCTCATTTCCCTACAGAAGACTGTCAAGAAGCTAAGAGACAAGGGGGTGGAGGAAGAATTGTTGACTTGGGTAGAAAGCTGGCAGAGGAGAAAGAAGTTAAGGGATGCAGCAACAGGGAGTTCTCAGAGAAAAAAGGATGTTCAAGAGTAGTACCCTGGGGATCAGTGCAAGGATCTGTCATTTGGGACATCAAGGGGCAAGTTGTGCCTTTTTACAGAAAACACAATGATTTGAACAAGAGTTGACACAGAGGGTGGGATAAGGGAAGTCATGCAGGATATGGGTAGGCTGGAGAACTGGTTAAAGATCTAGCAGCTGTGCTTTGACACAAAAATAATGCAAGGTGATACACATTGGGAATAGGAACCAAAGGGTGTGGTACAAAATGGGGGATGGTGGAGCTGGAATGCAACAAGGAGAAAAAGGGTCAACGGGTCATAATATCAGAAAGCCTAAAATATACAGCAGACTTTAACAAAGTTGTATGAAAGGCAAGCAGGATGTTGGAATGCATAGAGAAGGGAAACAGCATTAGACATTCTGAGGTACTCCTCCCACTATACACGTCATTGGTGAGACCACTTCTAAAGTACTGTGCTAGGTACTGGAGGATACACCATAACAAAGACAGCAGCAAAGTGAAGGAATTCAGTGCTGTGCAAGCAAGATGGTCCATGGATTAATGGGCATGTTATGTGAGGAGAGACAGCAGGAGCTGGACATGTATCCTCTAGAGAAAAGAAGGGGAATGGCTGACATGATGAAAATATACAGTACAAGTACCTGTATGGGATAAACAGGGTGGATACCAAAGAAATTTCTTCCCTGTACTCAACTACAGGGAAAAGAGAAAAGGGGTTCAATTAAACTAGCAGGAGGGAGATTCAAGCAAGATGTCTGGAAACACCTTTTCATGAAAAAAGTGGTGGACAAGTGGAACAAGCTAACCTGAAGAAGTGGTAAGGGTCTAATTGGTAAGCAGTTTCAATGGAGAATGGGAGGGGAATATGGGCATAGAGAAAAGGGGTGGCAGAGACTATATGAGTCTGGATGGCAACTAGGGCTAGAGCAGAATATTACGGTAGAGTTGGAAGACTGGTTGGGCTGGTAGGCCTTTATCTGCCGATAATGTATAGGTATCTACTGTATGTATCTAAATACCTTTTTTGAACCTGTTTTGCAAAAGGATCAACAAACACAATATTTAAACAGCCACACTTGGATCTTCTGCATGTTGAACTACATTGGAGTCGGCCAGGATGCAATGCTCTTCTTACAGTTTCTACCAGTGACGTGCTGCAGAGTACTATGAGAACACAATGTATTACAAAGGCAATTACTCCAATTTGACACACAGGAAAGTGTGACATGCTTATCACACAGTGACAGTGTAGCTTCATGACTGGTTCTGTTATGTAACTGCAATAATTAAGCAATGATAACATAGCTCAGAGAGAGAGGTGTTGTCAGTGTATTTTTGAAGGCAAATGTTTTATGTAACTATTCAAATAATTTCAGGTGTTGTCAAAGTGGATTATGGAGATGTGTCTCTACGAAGAGCACTAAGAGAAAAACTTAAGTGCAAACCATTTTCTTGGTACTTGGAAAACATTTATCCAGACTCTCCGATCCCCAGACATTACTTTTCACTTGGTGAGGTATGTGTTCATTTTACCATCATAATATTGAAATGCTTTGTAAAACATTTGCATTGTCAAGTATTTAGTAGGGCAATCTTAAGTAGGTTTATTTTTAGCAACCTTCAGCAAATTGCACAGTGGGTTCATTTTACCTTATTTGGAAACATCTGACCCAGACTGAGATATAAATTATTCAGCTTTTTTTGTCAGACCCATCAGTAAGCAACAAATTACAACCTGAAAGACCAGACTACTGAAATGTTAGCTGTTTATTCTGCATTGACCGATTGCAAATCAAGAGATCTATGGTGCCAGTAATAATATGCAGATAATAAATAAACAGATGTGCAGATTATTAGAAATGTACTCTTCTCAATTATAAAAGAGATCATCCTGTAATAAATGACACAAAGGATTATTCATGCTGCATTTATTAACAGAAACACCGCAAGACCATCTGGGTGCATGTTTACAGTACATTTTTGGGGGCTGTGCTTTTTTCAAAGCACAGCAGATGCACATTAGTCATTAGTTGTGCATCAGCTGTGCCCTGCAGTTCATGTTAATTATTAAAGTGCATTGCTCTACCTGCTCCCTACAGAGCAGCTCAATTTATGTTGGGGACTTCTGACACCCAGTGGCATGGTAATAAACCCAGAGCTTGGTCAGAGCCAACAGTCTTGACACAGATTATATATACTTGTAGTGGATTGCTGTATAGGTCCTTGGAAAGACAGTCTCTTGAATTTTGGAGGAGGATAAAAAGCACAGCCAACACATGTAGCCATACAACTACAGTTTATTCTACAAAATGTATTAGATCATTTTGATTTTCACTTTACAAAAGTAGTTGGATGCAGTATTTAATACAAGTTTGAAAATTATGTTTTATACACAGTACTGATGATCCATTTCATTTATTTTTTTTTTTAGTCAGACTTTTGCTAGTATGTTTAAATGAAGATCTGTAAAATGAATGTAGTATATGCAGTTAAACAGCTAATTTCTGAGTGAATCCATACAGGGAATACACAAAGACCTTGTTAGAAATAGGGTATATTTATTCTAAGAGTAAATAGGTGGGTCACTGAGATTGAATGTCTTAACCCTTGCTAGCAGAATAAATTCCCTTTGCATGTACAGTGTGTAACACTGAAAGACATATTTCTTAAACATTACCATTTTGGTAAGTACTGTACCTGCCCATAAATGTTTGTGTCCATTCATGGCTGTGTCTGTTTTCTTGTGAACTATAAAGAAACTATGTAGGGTGTCACACAGAGCCTCTGCCTGCTGGGCAGGCCTCTAATAATCTTCTCATAAGTACTCTAAATAAAAACACGTATTGTAAAATATGTTATGAATGTTTGGGTATATTGGATATATTTTGCTTTTATTTTTATTTTTTTATACAGCAGCACTTTTTACATAGGAATCTGAAGTTGCTGCTTAAATGTGTAAAATAGGCAGGTGCTTGCTTTTTTTAAGATATGGCATTATTTGAACAGTTTCTTGTTTAAAAAATAGCTAAACAGTCTTAAAATGGCATATCTGTAACTGTTTTCAATAGGTCAGTTTAGGAGGCACAGTACAGGAAAAGGTCAGTAAGTATTACTTCACAAAAACAAAGATCAGCAGGTTGAATATCTTACCTGATAATGTAATGAAAGCTAGAGCCGTACAGGCTTTCATTATGCAGGCTGAGACAGTTCCTCAGGTAGAAAAGCACGGAGGTTTGCACAGCATTAGCAAGGGGCAACATGCCAGCCATTAAGCATGGATGTTTTTTAGCACTCACACTTCTGTATAGTTATTGATATGTAGCAGAATAGGTAGATAGATAGATAGATAGATAGATAGATAGATAGATACTGTATTTATATAGTGCTCCTTCCAAGAGGCTCAAAGCATTCCACAAATCATAAAAACATCCAATAAAACATATCTCAGATAGAAAACATTAAATAGAGATAGAGAACAGCAGTAATGAACTTACAGAATAAATGGACAATAAAATCAAATAACTCTAAAACAGATTATATTTGACATATCTACCAATTAGACAAGACATTCAGCAAACATGTAATTAAATTAATGATTCAGCTTGAAGGCTTGACCAAGCAAACATGTTTTCAGGCCCTTTTTAAAGATTTCCACGAAGCATGCCTCCTTCAAATAACTTGGCAATGAATTCCACAGGGCTGGCAAGGACACTGAGAAAGTTTAGTTACCTGACTGCTGCAGTTTAGCCCTGGGAACCACTAGGAGGCAACACTCAGAGAAACAGAGAGAACGGGTCGTGCAATGAGGAACCAGGAGGTCTTGCAGGTAGTCTGGTCCCTGGCCTTGTAAGGCTTTAGGCGAACAAGATGGACAAGTTCTTACTGGTAACACAATACTATGTTAGTTTTTTTTATCTTAACAAGAACACCCCACTGCCCCAGAATAGTTTTCAGTTAATCTCATTAACGCTACCCCATCCAGAAACAAACTCTAGCAAGAGTCAATATGGCTGCAAAATGTTGGTATTGTGGGCAGTGAGAAATGTGTAAAAAGGAGGGCATGGGAAATCATTGAGAACGAAGTAATACAGTTTTATTATGGAAAAGAGATAATATCAAACTACTGTTGTTGTTATAAATAGTTATTTGTGTTGTGCGAAATTGAAAAATTATACTCCACAAAATATTTCGAGCAATCCTTGCATTTCAGAGTGTGAATGCAAAATTTCATCCTGGGGCAAAATTTCACCTGCAAAACGATGAAATTCACCACTCGCGTGTAGAATTATGCCATGGTAAAATCATCCCTGGTGTCTAGTGGTCCCACCCCCACACACAGCTGATCACCAGCCCAAATTCAACAATTCCCCATCCTCCCACCAAGCTGTACATCCTTGGTGTCTAGTGGCCCCCCCTTGTTGATCACTGGTCCAAACTGAATATTTTTCCTCTCTCTTGCCGAGATTCGGTATAAAAAAATACAAAAACTTCCTGGGGTCTAGTGGACCCCCCCACCCTGTCATCAGATAATCCCCCCCCCAAGTACAAGCATGTGCTAATTAATTGAAGCGCTCAGACAGGCTGCTGGCCATGGACGTGAGTGGAGGGCTGTGCCAGTGGCCCACTTGGGGTACTGGGGGTTGGGGGGAGGGGAACTATCTGATGACATGGTGGGGGGATGGGGATCCACTAGACACCAGGGACATTAAATTTGAAAAGAGGACTGAAGAAACAGCCAGTAGCTTTTTCATAGATGTGTTACAGTGACACAGATATAGTTACAGCTAGATTATGGGCAGGATCACAAAAACGCAGTACACTACTGATGCCAAGGCAACTAGGGCAGGATTGCAGAGAAGATAACAGATTTAAATTCATAACTACCATAATATGAGGTCAAATGAGGTCTGGAATATTATTAATCAGAATTGGCACATAGTACAAGCAGACCCTGTGTGCAATAATTTTACACAGGATCCACCTATGTGAGCTAAAAAGTGAGCTAAAAGCATAAATGATATCCTTACTAGTTCCTTACAGCCTCTCCCTTGATCTAATACCAGGATGGGAGCCCCTGTAGTAGGAAGTGCACTACTATGTGGCAAATGTAAATTTTGCAGTTCTGTGGTCCAAAGTATGCAGCTGATGATCAGTCGGGGGCACTAGGCACCAGGGATGTAAATCTCTTCAGTGAAAGGTTGGGAAATTGCTGAATTTGGACTGGTGATTGGCCTCTGGTGGTGGGACCACTAGACACCAGGGAGTGGGATAAGTGGGCACCGGCAGTAGGGCACTGAGCTGTGAAATTTGGCAAAATCTTTCATGCAGCAAAACTGCAGAATTCATGGCAATTTCGCTGGCAAAATTTTATTTTGCAACATCTCTAATAGTTATAGGAATAGGATATTGTTATATATGAAGTTTCATAGAAGTTTGTGTCAGTGTGGTGAATAGCACCGACAATTGTTTTCCATGCATTTTCACCTGTACCAGTAAGATATTTACGAACATATGAACATATGAAGAAGCCAGCAGAAGAAGGCCATTTGGTCTATCAAGTCTGCTCATATTAGTCTTAGTGACCTCATGCCCAACCACCCAAAGTGTGATGATATTCCATGATATACCACACCCTGTCATGCATTATTGTTTAATTTGAATATGTATGACATACAGAAGCAATAAATATCAATGGACCAGTTTATTTACATTGGAATGCCCAACTGAGATCTTATTTCCTTCCTTTGGACTTGGTGACAGAACCACAGGTAGGTCAAGGAACTTGCTAAAGGTCGAAGTGGAATTTTTATATATCTTGCACAGTGTTGTGTTCAAATCACTAGTCCACATTGATACTGCTTTGGTCTTAACACTTCTGGAAAATGACATGAACAACTAAAATCAGTCAAAACTAAAGAAGTACTGCACATTAGTAATTTCTCTCAATTATCACAGTGTTTCAGGAAGTACTGTAAGCACCCCTGCATCCATATATTTTTTAAAACATTGTAATCCAGGGAAGGTTCTAGAAATTCCATGGGGGAGGAGGGATCAATGCATGTGGTGGTGGTGTTGTGGGGGTGGTCAATGTATTTACCGTGATCCACACATTATTAACTAAAGTCAAGTGGGTGCTTCACTGCAGAGCAAGTCTACCAGGATTTCCTCCTGCCTGCCTTGTCCCCATCAGTGCACCCGGCAGCTCGAATACAGCTGACTGCCCAAACCTTGAGGAACCACATCACCACTGCCCCTGCTAGTGGTGCGCCCAGCACCCTGAAGCTGCCACCCGCACTACGTCCTCCAGACTAGGCCAGCAGCAAGAGGAGCCCCCCCCAAGTGGGAACTTCACTGCAGCCCAGTTCTACCAGAATTTCTTCCTGCCTGCCTCAGCCACAGCGGTGCTCCCGGCAGCTCGAATACAGCCGACTGCCCATGCCTTGAGGAACTGCAGCATCACTGGTCCTGCTAGCAGTGCACCGGACACTCTGAATCCACTGCCCACATTTCCTCCTCCAGACTAGGCCAGCAGCAAGGTACGGTGATTTTTGGGACCAACCGGATCACTTCACTCGCTTGCTGAACACCCTGATTGGCTGATTTGCATCACTCCCTCTTCCTATTGGTTTGAATTTCCAAATTTCTTTGATGCTTCACTGCAACTTGTTATTGCACTCTGCTGTGCTAATTTCTAATGTTAATGGCTACAAGACTTAAACATTTTAGTTAACTTAAGTAAAATTTTCTCTTGGGACCTCGGAAGAGAACCACTGGTATTGGCTGCCTTGAATTCTGTGATGCTGTCACGCTCCAGCTAATACCCAGTGGGTTTTTTTCTGCTCCCTGGAGAAACTGCATTTTAAGTGCCGACTGAAATTTTAACATTGCCATATTAGTAGAGTTTAGTTCATATGTGTAACTGTATTTTAAAGCAATTCTTGCTTAACTGACTATGATTGCAGCTCTGCTGCGTACATGTGTCTTAGACTAGGCGCTACTGTTTAGTATGAGTTACAGATTGCTTAAATTCTGTTTCCCTGACTGTCTTCCTGATTCACTATCTATCACCCTACCTCTGTGCCCTTTTGTCTTTCCCCTAATACAGCCACTTAATTTAATTTTTTGTAACAGACTTGATAAGAATCTGTAGCCCACCTCCCCGCCACTCTTGGTGCCTCCAAGTCCCCTGTACTCACCCCTCCTATTGTTGAGGTGCTGATTAACTTAAGTGTCCTAGTTAGCAATGTCTCCTGTGTCCCTATTCTTTTGCTAATTTTCCTCTCCTGCAATCCTACTGCCTTGCCCCACCCCTTTTTGCCAACAACACTATTACTTCTCCCTCCTTTCCTTAGAGGAGACCCCCCAAGTGGGTGCTTTACTGCAGCCCAAGCCTACCAGGATTTCCTCCTGCCTACCTCAGCCCCAGCGACACTCCTGGCAGCTCAAATACAGCTGCCTGCCTATGCCTTGAGGAACTGCAGCACCACTGGCCCTGCTAGCGGTGCAACCAGCACCCTGAAGCCACTGCCTGTGCTACCTCCTCCAGCTATTTTGTCCCATCGGCGCTTAGGGCTGGCTAACCACTCCCCCCACTGCCCCACCCCATTTGGACTCTGCTACTTATAGGTCCTGGTCATCAGGTGACCTTCTTTTTTTTAACCTTATTTTTATCCTACTTGCATGCACCGTAACTCCACTCAATCAGAACCCCTCAAGCTGCCTTCACAACATCTCTTGGCACCCCCAGGAGTCTGCTCACACAGTGTCCATCTGCTCAGAGATCCCTAGGTACCCAGTATACCCCCCGGATGGGGTGAGATAAGGACTCCCCTAACCTTCCCCCGAACAACCGTGGAGCGGGCAGGACACAGCGGAGTCTGCCCCGGTGAACACTGATGACACAATCTGGCATCAGAGGAATTGTCACCTAGGAGTGACAGGCTCCATTTTCCTCTTTTCTGGTGGGCCCTTACCCTGCAGTCATGGGCACGCTAGGTGAGATAATTGGGAGGCATGCGTCAAGATGCAACCCCTCCCTGGGCTCTCAGCGGATGCTGCCTCTCCCGTTGTGTGTCCCGACCTACATCGCCAACCCCGGGTTCACCCAGGAGATGGTGATGAAGCAGCAGGACAGACCTGCAACCCTTCCCAGAAAGGGAGAGCCACCACTGGGTGATCAATCCCTCTCTCTCCTGCTGACCCCGTGGCAGCCCAAGTTCATCAGCAAACCTGGGTCACCGGTGTGGAGTGAGGTGTGGCATCCAACACCTCAACCCTCAGCACCACAAGGCTGGCCTGTTAGGTGACCTTCCTGATGTGAATAACTAAGTCCCTGAGGTCCCATTAGCAGGTTATACTGCTTTGCCTCTAGAGGGCAATATATTCATTTACTGCAATTCCCCTTCCCTGCACACCTGTATCAGAACTTATTCTGATTCCGCCTCCTGCATTTCTTATCACAACTCAATCTACTCCTCCTCTTAGCCTGCCTCAACTCTCTGAACTGTTACTTCTTTTCTTTTTTTACTCTTTTGCTCCCTATTTGCCCTATTATACCCGGACACTGTCTGAACTGATCACGGCTCGCAATACTCATCTCAGCCTACCTTTTTTAGTTTGCTTTATCGGCCCTCAAGAGCAATGCTACTCCGTCTCTCCTTCTCGACTCTCTCCCCTAAATGTACTACTATCTTTCACCTTACTACCGCCTCTAGCTCACAACCCACCATCAGAGCCAAATGATCTATCCACTCTTCCTTCCTCATATCCCCAAACCCTCATCATCATCCTAGCCATTACTCCCTCCTCCCCCTTTGAAATCTGGTCCTACTTCTCTACTACTCCTAATGCCTCTCTAGCAAGAGTGCCCACTTCCTATGTTGTTTTCCACCTCCTGCTCCTGCACTCCTCCCCTCCCATCTTCTCAAATCACCACACTTCCTGGTCCTCACCTTCCAGGTTCCCTAAGCTATGCTTCCTAATTCTCTCTCTTCTTTGGCTATCCTCAGGGGACATCCACCCCAACGCTGGCTCAACTGCTCCTTTTATTTATTTATTATTTTTTTATTTATTTAGTTGTTTAACCAGGAGTAGCACACTAAGCTGAAAGCTTTTTTACAGGAGCAACCTGGGAGCACAGGGAAGTTAAGTGACTTGCTCAGGGTCACACAATATGCAAGTGGAAGCTGTGGGATTCAAACCCAGGTCTGGTCTGCAGGATGTCGTCAGATCTGCAGCTCAGAGCCTTAAACCAGCCTTGCTCCTTATATTCCTGGTGCACCTTCACCTGCCGCTTCTTCACTCTTGGCTCCCTCAATACTACCAAAAGGCTTTAAAATTGTACCTCTAAATATCCACAGTTTGCTGCCTAAAATAGAACTCCAAGCTTTAGTGGTTACTCTAAAACCAGTCATATTAATAATCATGGAAATATGGCTTAAGAGCTCAGTCCCAGATAATTCAGTCAGCATTTCTGACTACTCCCTCCTAAGACAAGAATGAGCTGGCAGGGGTGGTGGTGTGGCTATCTACATTCTCCCCTCCCACTGCTACTCCATTATATACTCTTCCTCTAACCCAGCTACCCATCACTCCCTTGCCATTTAAGTATCCCTGCCCTTCACTCTTCCTATCTTCATAGCTGGCATTTACTGTCACCCAAACCTCCACCCCTCTATCACGAATGACCTATTAACTTCTATCACTACCCTTTCCCACTCTGGCAAGCTGTACATCTTAGGTAACTTCAATTTAAATTGGTTCTCTCCCAAATTATCCAAAACAGGAAATGCAATTGGAACCCTTAACCTTTCTCAGCTGATCTCTGAACCCACCTACCCCAACCATAAGACACAAAATCATACCCTCCTGGACTGGACCCTTACCTCACGCCCTCATAGAATCATCAGCTCTGGCATCCTTTCTGACATACTCAGTGATCACAACCCAGTATTCGTAGTCAGGAAAGTACACAGGCCAAAGGCCCTGCATAAAACATTACAATTACGCTCTTTCAAATCCGATGAGTTTGAACCACTCCTGCACAACCTTGCCCACTCTGACTGGTCTCCCTTAGCCTCCATCCCCTCAGTTGACAAAGCCCTTGAAAACTTTAAAGAAGTTTTCTTGGAAAATTGGAACACCTTTCCACAATTTAAACAAACCAGGGTCTTGGGCAGTCACCTACTCTGGATTACACCTGAACTATTGGTCTACGACAGAGCCAGGGATCATGCCTGGAAGTGCCACAAAGCAACTCAGCTCCCAAATGACTTAGTGCTGTACCATAAGCTTCATAACACCTGCACCAGGGCTACAAGGCTAGCCAAGTCTGAGTATTTTAAATCTGCCTTTCACACAAACTTAAATTCTCCCTCCAAGTTCTGGAAGGTGGTCCACTCCCTCTTTACTCCTCATCCCATCCCCCTGCCCCATGCTTAAAATAAATGGCATACTAGTGGATGATCATTCTGCCATTGCTGCAGAATTCAACTCCTATTACACCTCCTATGTAAACAATCTTTCAAATCCCTCCCTATCATCCACCCCCACTCCTTCCATATCCTTCCTTCCACCCTCCCTCCCACCCCACCCCTTTCTCCTTACTTATATCTCTACAAAGATACTCTAAAAGCCCTGCTCACTATCAACCTTTCAAAAGCTCCTCCCGGACTGTCTTGACCCTAATCTCCTGTCTCTCTCAGCACTAGTCATTGCATACCCCCTCTCTTTAATTCTAAACCTATCATTCACAACTGCTTCAGTTCCTTCCCCATGGAAACTTGCAGTGGTCCTCTCCCTACCCAAAGGCAGTGACCCTACGTCCCCTGGTAACTATCGCCCTATCTGTCTTCTCCCTACCCTAGCTAAGTTACAGGAACACCTTGTTCTCTCCCAGCTTACCTCTTTCCTATCTGACACCTCTTTCTTCACCCCTTTCCTATGTGGTTTCAGGAAAAAATGTTCCACTACCACCTCCCTACTCCGACTAACTGACTCTATCTTTACATGGATGGACAATGGCCAAATCACCTCAGCCATTTCTATCAATTTAGCCAAGGCTTTTGACACAGTCTCTCACTCCCTCCTCCTTGATTCCCTCTCATTAGCTGGTCTTTCCCCCCTAGCCACTAGCTGGTTCAAGGCCTACCTCACTGGAAGATCCCAATCAATAAACATCTGTGATACCATTTCACTCCCCCTCCCAATCAGCATTAGAGTCCCTAAGGGCTTTGTGCAAGGTTCCCTTTTATTTTCCACCTTCCTAAATGACCTCCCTTCTGTTTGCTTCCCCTCCACTGCCATACATACGTACGCCAACGATATGGTCCTGTATGCCTCTGGTTCATGCTCAACCATGGTTACATCTAGCTTGCAGCATGACTGACAAAGTTCAGCTATGGTTTGCTAACCATAAACTATTACTCAATGCCAAAAAGACCGTCTCCATGACCTTCGGCACAAGGCAGAGACTCTCTAGGCTCCCCTCCCTGCCCTCTTTCCACACCCTTGATGGGACATTTCCTCCTTCAGATACCTAGGTATCTGGCTTGACCATCACCTAAACTTCTCTGGACACATCAATGCTATCCAGAAAAAAACTACACCCCAAATTCGGTGTCCTGTTCAGGAACTGCAGTTGTATCCCTCCTGTGGCTGGGTGAGAACTTGTCCAAAAGATGATCCTCCCCATTTTCGACTACTGCAATGTAGTCTATAGTGCTCCTCCAAAGTCCTCCCTGGTCAGATTGGACACCCTATTCAACTCCTTCTGTCACTTTGCCCTTGATGTTCTCTCTCGCAAACACCACTGCGTTCTGTATCAAGACCTTTCCTTCCCCTCTTTGACAAACAGGTGCCTTTCCCACTGTGCGAAATTCACCTTCAAGCACTGGTTAGTTGAACTCCCTTCCTACCTCTCCTCCTCATTTATATCTCCTATGCCCACATCCCACTTCCTAAGATCAGCTGACCACTGTACATTTGTTGTCCCCTATCAGTCCACCCTTATCAGCCAAACAAGCTTCACCTATCACCTACCAAAACTATGGAATTCTCTCTCATAGAAACATAGAAACAAAGACTTTGACGGCAGATAAGGACCACATGGCCCATCTAGTCTGCCCATTTCCCTACCTACAGGATAGGCCATAGATCCTAGTTAACCAACAGCCTATTTCTTCCTACCCCCCACAAGAATTGCCTTATGTCTGTCCCATGCATTCTTGAATTCTCCCACAGTTTTAGACCCCACAACCTCCTCAGGAAGGCTGTTCCATGCATCCACTACCCTCTCTGTGAAATAATACTTCCTCACATTGCCCCTGAACCACCCTCCTTCTATCTTTTAAATTGTGTCCCTTGTTCTTGCAAGTCTCTCTTTTCTGAAAGATGCTACCCTCTTGGACTTTGTTGATTCCACTGAGGTACTTAAACGTTTCTATCATGTCCTCCCTCTCCTTCTTTCCTCAAGGGTATACATATTAAGCTCCTTTAGTCTCTCCTCATCGGCTTCTTTTGCAGACCCTGCACCATTTCAGTTGCCCTCCTCTGGACTACCTCTATCCTGTCTATGTCCTTGCGGAGATGGGGTCTCCAGAACTGGACACAGTACTCCAGATGGGGTCTCACCAACTGTCTGTACAGAGGGATAACAACTTCCTGTTTTCTGCTGCTGATGCCTCTCCCTATACATCCCAGTATACCCCCAGCCCTCCCTACTGCCTTCTCACATTGCTTGCTAACCTTAAGGTCATCTGATATGATTACCCCCAGGTCCCTTTCCTTTTTTGCTGTTGTTACTACCTCCCCACCCATTGTGTATTCTTCCCCTGGGTTCTTGTTTCCCAGGTGCATTATTTTGCACTTCTTTGCATTGAATCCTAGCTGCCATACTTCTGACCATTCCTCCAACCTTGCCAAGTCCCTTTTCATCCTTTCCATGCCTCCTTGTGTATCAACCCTGTTGCAGATCTTTGTGTCATCTGCAAAAAGGCATACTTTTCCTTCCAGTCCCTCTGCAATGTCACTGATGAAGACATTAAAAGTACTGGACCCAATACTGAACCTCACGGTACCCCACTAGTAACCTCTCTTTCTTCAGAGTGGACTCCATTTACAATTACCTTCTGTGTCCTGTTGTCCAGTCAATGTTTTACCAGGCTACCACCCTGGGACCCACTGCCAGGCTGGTTAATTTGATTATTAATCTTTGTGTGGGACTGTGTCAAATGCCTTGCTAAAGTTCAGGTAGGCCATGTCCACAGCCCTTCCTGGTTCTACTACTTTGGTCACCCAGTCAAAGAAATCTACCAGATTCATCTGACATGACCTTCCCACTGTGAATCCATGCTGCCTTGGGTCCTGTGCTCCACTGGCCTCTAGGTACTCAACTATTCTTTCCTTCAAAGTGACTCCATCACTTTCCCTACCACAGAGGTCAGACTGACAGGTCTGTAGTTTCCTGCCTCTGTCTTCGTCCCACTTTTGTGAAGGGGAATCACATCCGCCTTCCTCCAGTCCTCGGGTACCACACCAACCTCCCATGATTTATTAAAAAGAGTAGCCAGTCATTTCACTAGTTCCTCCCTTAATTCTTTTAGAATTCTGGGGTGAATTCCATCAGGACCCATTGCTTTGTCCACCTTCAGTTTTAGGAGTTCTTGCAGAACCCTTTCTTCTATGAAAGGACTGGGATCGACCCCTATCAAGAGTGCTTCTGTTAATTGGATTAGGCACTTCCTCCTCTTTTGTGAATACTGAGCAGAAATATTTGTTCAGTATCCTGCTTTTTCACTGTCACCTCTGCCCACCCACCGTTCATTCTATTCAGCCTCACTATCCCTCCCTTTGTCTTTCTACGCTCGCTAATGTACCTATAAAAGGTTTTATCCCCCTTCTTAACTGAGTTGGCTATCTTTTCCTCAGTTTGGGCCTTTGCTATTCTGACTTCCCTCCCTGCTTCCTTCTGCCTTAACTGGTACAGCTCTCTGTCCTGCTCCTTCTGTGTTTCCTTATACTTCCGGAATGCTATCTTTTTCTTCCTGACTTTCGCTCTCTCCTCAAATTTGTCACTCCTCCTCCTACTACTACGCCATCAATTCTGCACTTCACAACTACCTCTCCCCCAACTGTTCCTGATACATCCTACTATAAATTCCCTTCCATTTGCCATCATCTACAACTCCTAAATTTTCTTTCCCTTCCTCTAGACCTCCTCCCAATTCTTCCCCAACCCTCTACCCCTACCTGTCCTTGCTAATCTCTCATTTCTTCCTACTTCCTTTACCCTCAATAAACTCTACCAGTTCTGCACTTCAAAACTACATTTCTTCCAACTGTTCAGGCTACATACCCAAATATCACTCCTTTTCCCTTCCCCCAGAACTCCCTAGAACCTCTTCATCCCCTTCCTACTCTTATCTGTCCCTCTATACCTCACTTCCTCCCACTCCCCCTACCCTTAATGAGCCCTGAGCCCTTCCTTTAACCCCCACCCCTTTCATCACATCCTAGTCCTCTCAGTCCCCTTGCAAGGTTCACAGCATCCTGAAGGGGTTCCCCAGATACTAGGTTTCTCCCTTCCCCAATTCCTCCCTTCCCCCTATTCCTCTCTGTGCACTCATTCCATGTTCCCTCCCCCTCACTCCCTTCCCCTCCTTTGTCCATGTTTCTGCAACCCTCCCCTACCTCTTCTTGCTCCTATGCCCTTACTCTTAAATTAAACTTATTTATACTGCACAATCTCCCCCCCATTCTTTGCTAATCCCTACTCTAGCAATGCACCTAAATGTAACAATCACTGGAATGAGCATTTGTATTTAATATCAATGTAACAATCTCCGTACATTCACATGTCTTGCAAATGTTTGCAATGTGGTCCTATGTAACTTGAATGTTTGTATTTAGTGAGAGCATGCTAATAGGTTAAAACCAGAGTGACTATGTCCCCTGTGACCTGATTAGGGAAGCTTATCTAAATTGCCTAATGCTGTTTATCAGTGCAAATTGTATACCTATGACTCCTCACAGTAACCGGGTCCTGTAAGGCATACTGTGTTTACTATCTGCTTAAAACTGTGCATAACTTGACTAAGAGTGTTGCATTATCATGCACTAAGATGGATTAAACAATGGAATAGCTGCTACAGCTGTATGTGCCCCATACAGTGACACCAACACAGCAAACTATGCTCCTGTCGGCAAAATCGACACTTTGCTGATAGGTCGCTATGTTGGTGTGCCCAAGACAGGGGCATGCTGTCTCCCAGTCCTGCAATCCCACCCCGAGTTAACTGTGACTGGAGTTAACAATACTTCAGTCAGTGGGTTGTGGGGCAGAATCCCCTGCATGGGGGGTTCAGGGGGTGAAGTCCCCCGATAGAAAAACAGGACAGGGAGTGTGCAAGGAATCATGCCGACCATGATTTGTGGTCCATATGATTCCTGTCTCTGTAACACCGGTCGACATTAGAGATGTCAAACCGGCATGGTAGAGCCCTGGTACAGCACCACTATTATAGGGGCACAGTAGTGCCCCTATATTTAGGGTTGAGTAGCATGTTTAATGTTAAGCTTCAGATTTAGCATTTTAATAACTTTGCAACCAATTAATGGAGTTGCACAAAATCTGGCATGCACTCTCCTGTGGGGGTAGATCTCTTAATGTGGCAAGTTTAATTTCAGCTGGATGTGCAGAGTCTGAGATCTGGACAGTTGAAAAAGTCATAAAGTCACCACATTTTGCAGTTTTTCCACATCACCTTCAGTCCAGACAGTGTGCAGTTTTGGTGTGATTTTTGCATGGTAGAAACAGCTTGAGTAACAGAACTGCCATGCTTAGTTTGGTGAAAAATACTAATCTGTTGCAGTTATTCAATTTTTCATTTCCCATTGTTGCCAATGGGAAAATCATTTTTCAGGATAGAGGAAGAAGGTTCAACAAAGGATTTAATCTTCCAAAAAAGGATTTTGGCTCATGAGATTCATTCCTTTTTCATGAGAATAAAATCCTTTTTCATGAGAGAAAATTCCTTTTTGTGAGCCCCCATCTTGTTTTCCATTTACAAAAAAAAACATTCAAAAGCCACAAAAATGATATCCTGGAGAGGGACCACCACGCCTAGCTGGTTAATCAGGACCCCTTAGGTGCAATCTGCACCTCGATGTTAGAGATATGGGCCCAGAAATGTGTTTTACCTATTATTAGTAATCCTTGTTCATGACTGCATGATGCAAAAAAAGAATATTTTTTGTATCATGAGTCATGAAAAATTATCCTTTTTCATCACTTGAGAATCCTTGCTAACGCCTTTTCCATAGTGTAGTGTCCCACCCAGTCCCGATCCTCAATTGCAGTGCTGTAATAAAAAAAACACAATTTTCCATAGTCTAGTGGTACCTCCCCACTATCTAATCCATAGATTTAATTTATCTCATTGTTGGTTATTGGCTGCCCCCTTGTATATTAAAAATGACCTGAAATAAAGAAAACTGTCTCTCAATGTTTTTTTTAACCTTTAAAAAAAAGTCCATCGCTGATCACACTTGCACCCCCACCTGACCTCCCACTGTGCATCCTCTTCCCCACACACCCTTGACACCCCCACACATGCTCACTCACCTGAAGAGGTACCAGGTTCGAGATCCACTTTCCTGATTGAAGATATGTCTTGCTGCTGGAACCAGCAACTGCAATATGAGAAACTAAGGTAAATGTGGTTCAATGTATTTCAATGAGGGTTTCAACTTTAATGCATAATGCAGCAGTTTTTGGAGATTTTGACACCAAATTTTCAACATGGCCTTTTAGAGACCCCTCGAATAAGTGAAAGAGGATGAACACCACTCCAACAGTTTTGTTTTCAGCAAAAACATTTCCTTTATTTTAATCCACACTGATAAAATAGGGCAACAGTTTCATGGACATCACCACTTCATCAGGCCCAACAGTGTTGTATTCTTTCAAATATCTTCAATATTCTCTCATGGACAATGTGCTTACTTTATTAGTCGTATAAACAATCTCCTTTTTAAATCTCTAATTTCTCAATGCTTTCTCTTTCTTGTTAACCTCAATGAATGTCTCCCTCTTTAACATCTTTCACAATGTGCTTTCAAAAGCACCTCCTCGTAGACACAAGTCCTGTAGTGGGTGGTTCAGGGTGCCCAAAGTGCTTTGTAATTATTCTAGTGTTGGGTCATCCAAAGGAGCCAATCTAAACACATGAATAAGTGAAAAGGATAAACTCCACTCCAACAGTCTTGTTTGCAGCAACAGTCTTGTATTCTTTAAATTTCTAATTTCTCAATGCTTTCTATTTATTGTTAACCTCAATGAATCACACCCTCTCTAACATCTTTCATAATGTGCTTTCAAATGCACCTTGAGTGATGGAGTGTCTGCAGCTCACATCCATCTCTTAGAACCTAGACTGTGTCTGTCACTGTTGCCCTAATTTATCAGTGTGGATTATAATAAAATAATTTTTTTTGCTGCAAACAAGATTGTTGGAGTGGAGTTCATCCTTTTTCACTTATTCATGTGTTTAGATTGGCTTCTTTGAATGACCCAACATTAGAAGTATTACTAAGGACATTAAGCGACCTGAACCACTCAGTACAAGACTTGTGTTTATGAGGAGGTGCTTTTGAAAGCACATTATGAAAGATGTTAAAGAGGGAAACATTCATTGAGGTTAACAAGAAATAGAAACACTGAGAAATTAGAGATTTAAAGAGAAGATTGTTTATATGACTAATAAAGTAAGCACTTTGTCCATGAGAGAATACTGAAGATATTTGAAAGAATACACCACTGTTGGGCCTAATGAAGTGACAATGGGCATGAAACTGTTGCCCTGATTTATCAGTGTGGATTAAAATAAAAGAAATGTTTTTGCTGCAAACAAGATTGTTGGAGTGGAGTTTATCCATTTTCACTTATTCATTTGTTTGGATTGACTTCTTTGGATGACCCAACATTAGAAGAAATACTAAGGACTTTGGGAAACCTGAACCACACACTACAGGACTTTTAGGGACCCCTCCTCATGAACAATATGACTGTCATTTTGCTACTCCTGCCCAGAAGGTGATTATGCGGCTGCTTGCTAAATTCACCATTTTCGGGCAGGACTTGCATAATGACAGTCATATTGTTCATGAGTTGAGGTCTCCAAAAGGCCATGTAGAAATTTTGGGTCTAAATGTCAACAAATGGCTGAGTTATGACCATTTGTTGCAATTTCTCTACGTAAGCTCGTAACTTTGGAAATTTAAAATATTTGAACACCAGATTTTCAACATAGACTTGATATTACTCCCACCAAATGTATGTCACAGCTGTCATTTTTCAAATCCTGGCCAAAATGTGTTTTCACACTTGTGACGTGAAATGGTGTTGAAGTTGCACAGAATTATGTTTTGGTGGGGATTTGAATATTATCTGTACTGGGTACATCAGGTTGGGTTAAAACCTGGTTATGCTGACAATTTCATCACTGTTGTCCTATAAATGGAAGCACAGAGCCCACAGCTATGTACATGTATGCATCTATGGAGGAATAGGAGCACAGGGCCCGGAGGGCATTGCACTCCCACAAGCAAATTAGGACGATTATGCAAGCTCAAAAAGTAAGGGAATATATTGCAAAAAAGCTGTGTTAATGCATCAGTTAGGGTTAAAGTGACAAAAGTAGGGAAATATGGCATTAAGGTTTCCAGACCTAACACCCCACCCCCACCCTGCACAGAACAAGAGGCACCGGGGGCATCATTGGGATTGTCAGCCACAACACTCTCCCCATTCTCCAATGCTGTACACAACCAGCTAATTTTCTGATTGAATGGGGTGGCGTTAGAACAGATGACCCCCAAAGCCACTCCCTGATGCCTCTTGGTCTCTTTTGGGGTAGGGGAAGCAAATGTTAGGGTTGGAAACCATAATGCCATATTTCCATTGTTGCTTTAACCCTAACTGATGCTTTAATGATGTTTTTGGCAATTTATTTCAATGCAGTTATGTCAGGAGATCCGGGATTACTACATGCAAGACCCCTGGACAACAGCATTTAAAAGATGATAAAAATAGAATAACCTATAGTTTTTCTCTGCTACAGTGCTGTAACTCCATTGAGGGATTCTAGTTATATCATTACCTGAAGAGTTAAGCACAAGAGGTTGTTGATGTCCTTAGAATCCTGAGATGCAATTGCAGCAATGTAACAGAAACCTAAATGTTTTTGTAATACTGTACACAGCATATCTGCCAGTCTCATTACAAAAACCATTACTTGTTGTCACACCACCCATACCTACACCATACTACAACTACAAAGCCAAATACCCTGACTTGCCATCAAACCCCCTGCCACAACAATGAACTGCAACCACAAAGCCAAACATGTTGCTTGCCATCAGACAGAGAGAGAAAGAGAGACAGTCACTTGTAAATGTGCAGGAAGAGAGAGACCATTACTTGTCATTACACCACATGTCCCCACAGTTAATTGTACATACTATCCCAAATACTACAGTATGACTTGCTATTAAACCACTGGCCCCCACATAGAACTGTGATCACAAATTTATATATTTTCCCTAGTGTCTAGTGGTAATCCCCACACTCCAATTGTCATCCTCATAATATTCCTTTTCCTGGTGTCTAGTGGCACACCCCATCCTTGGATTCCCCTCCACATAAATAATTTATGTATTCCCTGGTGTCTAGTGGCACCCCACACCCTCCCGTGCCTGACCCCGTAACACTGCACTTTATATCTGTTGTCTAGTGGCACCTCCCCTTCTGATGGCTCTCCCCTTTATAGTTATGCTTGCCCTGGCATCTAGTGGCACCTCCCCCACCCTCCTATGTCCTTCGGAGCCTGAAAAGAACATCTCTGAAAAACATTGCTGAACATCTCATTTAAATCAGCAATGACAGGCATAAGGCTGAAACTGATCTAGATGGTGTAGATTAGCAAACCACTGCACCACCACACTGCACGTTCTAATTGGTGTGATACACACAAACACTGACTAATACAAATATGCATATGTGCATATATATTTCAGTATAACATAGTAGTGTACTGTTCACACACATAGATCATTGCCACACACACACACTAACAAACATACACTGCCATATATGGCATTTATTTACTTACATGTCTAACCCTAACTTTTATTGTATTTAGGATAAACACCATGACACACTAACACACATGCTTTGATTCCTGTTCTGAACAGTGCACAGTACTACAATATAGCATTACAGCCATTTGCAAACTTACTAGGAAAAGGTTACTGTACCAGGAAAGGGTTAACAGAGTGCCACACAGGTGCACACACACACACACACACACACACACACACACACACACACACATGCACACATGTGCGTACACACACACACACACACGCACATGCACACACACACACACTCCTCTCCATGACATGAGCAGAATTTAAAGAGCTTTGTCTCTGCCTGTATGCAACATTCCTTTCTTAGCCTTCTTTGTTGTACTAACTTTCACAAATTAATTTCGAAAATATAAACAATAACCAGAATAACCAATGCAAAAAATGACTCATTAAGTGATTCATACGTTAGTGTGTTATTTGCTGTTGTCTTTTATTTAACATTTGTAGATCTCTTGAAGTGATAACAACACCTCACTCTGTGTTGATGTGAGGCATTTACCAATAGTGTCTGAAATCTGAACCTCCTTCTTCAATCTCAATCACAGTTTATGGCTGGGAAAGGATAAGTTGACATGTTTATGAGCTATGAGTCTTTTCTGAAAGAGAATACTACCCAGTCTGAAGCTAATAACATTTTATCACTCAAAACAGTGCAGTGCAACACTGCACAGCTGAATGAACACAACAGACTGCTTCAATTAGTGGAGTTACCCCTAATTTTTTCTAGTCCATTCAGAATCTGGAGAGCTCCATTTTTCTACTGTGATAGTAAAATGTCTACAGACTCTACTCTGAAGCCATAAAAACACATGGGGTACATTCTTTAAAGGGGGCCATACACAGACACAAATTTATGCTAGTTTTGTGGTTAGGTTCAAGCAATGGTGGTGTTTTAAACACTGCATCCATTTAAGACAAACAAAATCACAATTTGCAGCAAAATATTCAAGAGTGCCAGTGAAGTGGATATGAAAGTGCATCTGAGGAGCAGGGTTATGAGACAGAGGCTGTAAGACAGGGGGAAGCACAAGAGAAGGAGGCAAAATGGCAGGGAAAAGCTGATGATTCATGAAAGGAGTGGGAGGTGCATGCGGAAGAAGGAGCATGAGAGAAGAAGTATGAGGAAAGTGATGAGGAGAAGGAAGAAGTACAAGTGGAAGAGCAGGAGCAGAAGCATGAGAATTAGAGGGGCATTAGGAATCACTTACAGATGAGGAGGATTAAGAATGACAGAGACTTAAAAGTCTGATGTCAGGTACACCACTGATTACTGATTATGAGTGTGATACAGAGGAGTGAAGGCCTTCATGGGTGGAAATGGCAAAATTAAAAACATAATTAAAAAGAGGAAAGTGAGAAAGTCTATTTTCAGGCAGGGAAATCTAACTGCATGTCTTAGCCCAGTTCCACAGCATGATCCTCCCCATAGTAATGTACCACCTGCTGCTGCTAGGCTTCTCATTCTTCTCCAGTCACACTGTTCCAGAATGTCCCCCCAAAATAAATCTAATAAATAAATCATCTCACAGTTGCCACCCATGTCCTCCCAAAATATACCTCCCCATCCAGTCCAATGTCCTGAAAAACAGGGACTGTCATGAATGGGAACAGGTGGATTATGTTAGTTCATTCAAGTAATCCAACCACCATGGCAGTGACAGCTGCCACTTTTGTTTGTTTAATTAATTCACTGGTACCAACACTGCTTCCAAAGCAGTGCAAGTACCACCAGCATATGTCCCACCACCACTGTGCCTAGGTTTGTTTCAACAAAACAAACTGCACTGCATGAGTCATTACATGCCCACTTTAAACTGTCACATGCTTACCCAGATTCTGAATGAATCACACACTATTTGGGGGATATGAAAGCCCAATTCTCCATGGTAGAAGATACTGGATGTTGAAGATTCTTGTGTGAAGTGAAGCATAATGTAACATCTCATAATGCTTCACATTTTCTGTACATGTTCTTCCCATTATCAAAAACAGCAAAAGAGCTCCAACCAGGCAAGGGGTGTGCTTGAGTTATTCCAAGTAAGTACCAAAGCCACAGAACTCAGCACAGCCCAGGCAGCTTGTTACAAAAATCAAGCTTTTAATAGTAGTTATAAAATGCCACAGATACATACAAGCAGGAAACACATACACCCGCTACTGTTTTTGTGCTCTCATGAGCCTCATCAGGAGGTGACACCAATCAAAGTACTGGCCAATAAATATTGATCCAGTTTAAAATAACAGTGCTTAGATAGGTAATTCATTAAAGATGTTACTGTGCTAGTGCAATAAATAGAAATAACATAAACAACATACATTTTGTGCAAAGTGCATACTCAAATAATGGTGACAATCTATAAAACAAACAGAGTTCTTGATTAAACATTGATGAACAGCAATGAACTTATAGTTCATATGTCTTTAAGATTATAGGTTGTCAATTCAAACACAAACCCCTATCTCTTTATAAAGTCTATACTTTTTTATATATATTTGTTCAGTAATGATATAGTATCCATTCTCAGCAACAAAGCTGGTGAAAGCTGCTATAATGCATATATATAGACAAGTGAGTATCACCTCAAAATGGCTATATATAAAAACAGAATGTAAAACCCATTTAGGCAGTAAGTGTGTCAGTTCTCTGTTCAGAATTCGATAGTGCATGAGGTACCACTGGTATATATACTCCATAGCACACTAGGAGAGACCAATAAACACATACATTAACACTGATACAGGAGGGTTTGCAAATATTAGAAATTAAAAAGGTACATTTTAACTATGTAACTGCATAAATACATGATGCACATTCCCCAAGTCATTTTCACTTTTTTATGCACGGCATAAACTGAATTCTCTCATTGAGTCCAGGTGTTGTTATTGCCTCTAACGTGAAAATCCAAAAGGATTCCCTGTATATAGCATGTCATCTATCCTACTACCCCCTTCCCCCGTCCCAGTGTTACTTTATCAATTGCACAAAATCTGAAGTTGTGTGTGCTATTTTTATTTCTCTTGATATGAACTGAAAGGGCATTTTTTAGATCTCCTTGATATTGCTCGTAGGTGTTCCCCTATTCTGATTTCAAGGGGGTGGGTTGTCTTCCCCACATAAAAAGCCCCACATGTGCATGTTGCCAAATATACAACATTCTCCAAGTTGCATGTGTAAAAGTCCATGATCGTAAACATTTTTGTGTTATTACATGTGGTAAATGTGTCTGTTTTTAGAATGTGGGGACAAAATTTACACTTACCACAGGGAAAATTCCCTTTAGATAAGGGGGGGCAGACAAGTAACCTGTGTCCTAGGTTCCACTGTCTGTTATGGTTGGTAACTATGTACCAGTCAGTCTCTTAGGTTTTTGCCTCTGCTATACAACATATGGGGTTTCTCTTTCACCACTTCACTTAGGAGTGGGTCATTCTAGAGTATGTGCCAGTCTGTGTTCAAAAAAGTTTGGATTGTATTGAATGTCTATTGTAATTTGTTACAAAACTGATTCTGTTCTGAGTTATCCTGGGAGGTGCATCCTCCAACAACTTTTCTCTAGGGACCTCTAGTGCATTCCTGTATGCAATCTCCACCAAGTTACTACTGTAACCCCTCTCAATAAACCTGCTGCACAAATCTGCCCCTTGGATCATAAAATCATTCTCTTGAGTACAATTTCTATGAACCCTTAACATCTGGGCTTTGGGTATATTATTGGCCACGGTCTGGGGTGGCAGCTGGAGGAATGTAAAAGGGAATTTCTATCCACTGTCTTTCTAAACAAACTGATCTCAAGGGTCCCCCCCCCCCATGGAGTCTGATGATCTGCAAATCTAGGAAAAACATGATTTGTTTGTCATTTTGTACTGTAAATTTCAGATGGGGGTTTATCCCTTCCCAATATTTAACAAAATCCCTCAGTTCCTCCAGTGTGCCCCTCCAGACCATAAAAATGTCATCAATAAAGCAACACCAGATATCAATCCTATTGTAAAAAGGATTGGTCTGGTCATCATAGATGTTTGCTCTTTCCCACATGCCCAAATAGAGGCAGGCATAATTTGGGGTTAAAGTCACACCCATAGCCATCCCTTGAGTTGTAAGTAATGTTTTCCCTTGAACATGAAACTATTTTTCTTTAACACATGTTCTGTGTTCTCAATCAGAAATCTTTTCTTATCATTATCCAAGGTGATATCCAAGTCAAACCAGGCTTCTAAGGCTTCCAAACCCCCTTCATGGGGTATGTTTGTGTATAATGTGGTTATGTCCATTGACACTGAATACCAACCATCATCAATCTGCATATTGTCTAGAATACCTAGCATCTGGGTAGTTTCCCTAATATACACTCATAGGCCTGTGACATACCCTTTGATATGAGCATCTACATACTTTGATAATGGTTCAGTTAATGAACCAATCCCCGCCACTATGGGGCACCCCGGTGGGTTGTGTAGATCTTTATAAATCTTAGGGAGTACATATATGCATGCCTGAACAGGGTTTTTAACCACAATATAACTCATTTTCTCTGCTGTACTACACCCTGAAACAAAGGCATCATGCACAAAAACATAAATTTCTATTTTAAAGTTATTAGTAGGATCCTCCATGGAGTCTCTTATAAAAAGAGTTGTCACTTAACTGTCTTTCTATTTCCTCTACATATTTAGTAGTTGACATGACTACTATGGACCCACCCTTGTCTGCAGATTTGATGGTTAGGTTCTTATTCTCCTCTAAACTTTTTAATGTTGCTGCTTCCTCTTGATTAATGTTAATGTATCTAGGTACAGTACTGGTTTCAAACATGTTTTTGAATTGCCTCTCACACACTTTCTCAAATGTTTTCTCCACTTCATTATATGGTGGCATGTATGTGGATGTAGGCTTAAAAGTCCTTACCTCATCTCTCCCAGTGTTCACTCCTCCACTAGGAGAAATGTCAAGTTCACCCCTGCACACTTGTGCTTTTGCAAAGTGTACTTTCAAGTTCAAATTCTGAGTGAACCTATGCAGGTCAACATGTAGCTCACATGGATTTGTGTCTCACGTTGTGATGAAGGAAAGTCCCTTTTGTAGCACTGTCTCATGATCTATTGTTAATATAGTGTTGGAAATATTTATGACAATATTCTCTAGGTTGGGGGTGGAGGTTAGTTGTGTCTTCTGCCCTGGACCCTTTCCCCTGTTTTCGTTCTCCACTTTTTGTAGGTTCCTTGGGTCTGGTGGTCATTGTCCCAGGCCTCAGCCTTGTCTCTGACTGCTATGTCCTGGTGTTTCCTGTATTAGGAACTGCACACTCCTCTGATCTGGGGGGTGGGTCGTAATCCTGTTGGCCCTCTTTTAAAAAACTATCTTCTTGTTCTGATTCACTGTTGGAAGTATTGTATGTTGGTTAATTATTCCTATGTCTCAATATAGATTTAGATTCATATCTGGGTTGGGTGGTTTAGTTATTGCCATTTCCCCTGCTCCGGTTCTTGTGTGGTGTGCTATTTTTATTTCTTTTGCTATGAACTGAAAGGGCATTTTTTAGATTTCCCCCTGATATTGCTCATAGGTGTTCCCCCTATTCTGATTTCAAGGGGGTGGGTTGTCTTCCCCACATAAAAAGCCCCACATGTGCATGTTGCCAAATATACAACATTCTCGATGTTGCATGTTCCCATTATTGTATGAGGCATGCCGATATGAACACTTTTGAAGGATGCAGAGGGGATTTTATGCATTATCCAAAGGAGTAGTGCAAATCAAATATTTCGGAGTCTCACTGTCTTTAAAGTCACACTGCCTGCAATACTGTATTGGGTCTGAATCAAATAGCACCTGACCTTTCTTTTCCCATTTTCACCACCATCACCCCCAGCAGGAGTTATATTGAAGCAGATAGCATGGCAGAGGCATAACAGTTAAGGAAGTGTCTTACTTAATGTGTTAGCTGTGGAGTTAATGTAGAGTGGGGAAAATGTTCTGCATTTCATCTAGTCACTGTTAAACATCTGGATACACCCTAATGATCTGAAGGTCAGGACATTTGTGACAGACAGTGGCAGTACTAAAGACAATGAATGATGGGGATTTCTGTCATGCACCTGTTTTAGCCATATCTTTTCTAGATATAATCATTTTGTTGTCCACTTCTAGTAGGGCTACTTTACTCTACTATCCCTTGTGGAATTAATGTATCTAAAAAATTATTTTGTACAGTATTTTTAGTATGTTCTAGTTTTATTTATATCCTCTTCTTGTATTTAGAAACATAGAAACATACAGTACATCCTGCCTGCAGATGGGATTGTTTGGCCAGTGTAGTCTGCCACGATTTTCCCTGCCTATCCTTATACCTCTAACCCTTCTTGGTCACTGACATCCCCCCTCCTCCCTTTCCACTAACTAGTGTTCCACTGGGCCTGTCCAATGCATGCTTGAAGTTCCCAACAGTCTTAGCTCCTACAACATCTGCCAGTAGGTGGTTTAGTTCATCCTATTCACTGTCCATGAAGAAGTATGTTCTTATATCCCTTTTAACCCTGCCTTCATTACATGGCCCATTGTCCTACTGCCTTCTCTTCTGTGAAGTAGTTAAAGGTCTCAATCATGTCCACTCTCACTCTTCTCACTTCCAGGGAGTACATGTTGAGATCCAGCAGCCTTTTCTCATACAGCTTCTTGTGCTGCTCTTGTACCATTGTGGTGGCCCTCCTCTGTACTGCTTTCACCCTGCCTATGTCCTTTTGGAGGTGCAGCCTCTAGAACCGGACACAGTACTCCAGGTTTGGTCTCACTAATGAGCTATACTCTGGCAACTCACTAGCTCCTGAAAGACATACACCAAACAGAAAATATTCAAAGAACAACAACTAAACTCATTCCATCTCTAAAACATTTAGTATATACTGGCAGATTAAAAGAAACTGGGCTTCATTCGTTAGAAGGCAGGAGGCAGCATGGGGATCTACTACTGTTATATCAGTTAATTCAGTCATCTGAGTTAATAGCACTGTGCAATCTTACTTTTAGTAAAACACAAAATAATTAAAGGTCTCATGAAAAAAAACTTATGATCCCTCAGTTTTTAACAAATAAAAGAGACAATTTCTACACATTTAGAGTGCGTAAAGCATGGCATCGACATCCCCAGCCATTGTCTATCAGCCTGATTTCATTAGTTTTATTAGAGCCTTAGACCAGAGTTACTACAATGACTACAGTATGGTTTGAATTTCCAACTCATGTGGGGGACAATCTAGATGGGCAGATATTTCCTTCTGTTATCCTATCTACCTAAGAACCTAAGAACTCCACCTCTTTCCTCCTGCAAGAAATCATGCGAACATATGCACATACAAATGTGCCAGCAGAAACAGTCCACCCAGTCTATCTAAGTCTGCACGAGTGTGCAGCTAACACTTCTAGTTTTCAGCTGCTCCACCCCCTTCCCCTTTGTCATCCCACTGCCACTGTCACCTCCCCCACCCTCACTCTCCCCTGTTCTCTGTCCCATGCCTTTTTGAAGATGTTCACAGATTTACATGATACCACTGATTCTGGTAGAGCATTCCATTTTGCTACCACCCTCTGTGAAATAGTGACTCCTCATTTCCTTCCTAAATCCCCCACTCCTTAGCCCATGCCCCTGACCCTCCCTCCTTAACTTAAAGACCTCATCTGCCCCATCCTTATTGATTCCCCTAAGATACTTGAATGTCTCTATCATGTGCCCCCTGTCCCTTCTATCCTCCAGGGTGTACATATTCAGGTCTCCCAGCCTGCTGTCATAGTGTCTCCCCTCCATTCCACATATCATCTTTGTTGCCCTCCTCTGCACCCCCCACCAGTAGCCTGATATCATGCTTTAGGTATGGCCTCCAAAACTGCACAAAATACTCTAAGTGTGGCCTTACCAGCGACCTGTAGAGGGGCAAGATCACCTCTCTTTGCCCGGATGAAAACCCCCTCGTTATGCACCCCAGCATTTTGTTTGCTTTTTGTAGCCACTCTCCTGCACTAGGCAGTGTTGTTCAAGGTCCCTGTTTTCATTACCCCAGGTTCTTCTCCTCCTCAGTGATCCCCAGCTTAACCCCCCTCAGCCAGTATTCTCTCCTTGGATTCTTCACCCCAAAGTGCATAACCTTACACTTCTTTGCATTGATCCCCAGCTGCCACCTCTCTGACCACTCCTCTAGCTTGTGTAGGTCCCCATGTAGCTGCTTCCATCCCTCCTCTCCATCCACCACTGCTCTGATTTTGGTGTCATCAGCCAACAGACTTACCTTGCTCATCACCACGTGTGCAATGTCTGATATGAAGAGCCCAAACAATACTGGCCCTAACACAGAGTCCTGGTGGCACCCCACTCGTCACCGGCCCTGGAGTTAAGAGTTCCCCTCTCACCACCACCTGTTGCAGCCTGCCACTCAGCCAGCTTTTAATCCAGTTCATCAGTTTTGCCTCTACCCTACAGCAGTTAACTTCCCCCCAAGCCACCCACGAGGCACCGAATCGAAGGCCTTGCTGAAGTCCAAGTAAAGAACATCCACTGCATGACCCTTATCCAGCTCATCTGTCACCCAGTAATAATATTGTATGAGGCTGGTTTGACAAGACTTCCCCTGAAACAAACCCATGATGCCTCTCATCCTGAAGACCATTGTCCTCCAGGTATGACACCAGTCTTTCCTTTAGTATTGTATCCATGTGTTTGCACACTATGAAGATGAGACTTACCAGATGATAATTACCTGGTTCATCCCTTGGCCCGCTCTTGTGTAATGGTACTACATGTGCCATCCTCCAGTCCAGTGGCACACATTGCAACTCCAGTGAGATGCTGTACAGATCTGTTAGTGACTCCGCCAACACTTCCGCCATCTCCCTCAGCACCCTGGGGTGGTTACCATCTGGCCCTGGTGCCTTGTCTACCTTCAGTGCTCTCAGTCCCTCTAGGACTCTACTTGCCTCAATTCTTCCATCTGTCACCTTGTCTCCCCTGTCCCCACCCTCCCAGCCCATGCTGGTAGCAGTCCCCCCTTTTCTTCCGTGAACACTGAGCAAAAGTATTCATGTAGTGCTTCTGCCTTCTCCTCCCCCTTTTCCGTTCACATCCCACCCCTTTTTATCCTCACTATTGTCTCCTTGCACTTCCTTTTCTCCCTGATATAGCTGAAAAAGTCTCCCCCCCATTAATTCCCTGTGCTAATCTCAGCTCCCTCTGGGCCTTGGCTTCTCTCACTTTTCTGGTCACCTCCCTGGACCATCTTGCATATTCCTACCTGTCCACTTCCTTCCTCCTTCATAAGCACCCCAGCATCCCTGTAGACTTTACAATTGCTTTGTTACACTGTAGGTAAGATTTTATTTCTTAAGCACCCTTTCCCTGGTCCTCAGGGTGCTGTATGGGATACAGGCAAGATTTAAAAACAGTGCTTTATACAGAAGATCAAAAGACATATATAAAAAATTCAGCATAAAAGAATTACAGTAGCTACTGTAGGCTAGCTTGAGGCAAAAATTAAGAAATCCCAAACACCTCTCTAAACAGATGCATCTTTATACCCTGTTTGAAAGCTTCCAGTGAGGGGGCCTCCCTCAAGGACCTTTGAATGAGTTCCACAGAGCAAGTGCTGCCATCTTGAAAGAACGGTCTCCTGAGATTTTAAGCCAGGCCCTGGGAACTGCTAGGAGGCCCTCATCAGAGGAGCAGAGCGAGTGCAAGGGGCGGGCAGGGGTCAGGAGGTTACTCAGGTAGCCAAGACCCAGTCTATATAAGGCCTTGAAGGGGAGAAGACCAACCCAAAAAGTGATCCTCCACCTCACCGGCAGCCTGTGCAGATCATGCAGGACTGTTATCACATAACAGGACATCAGAAGGATCATCAGTAACCTGGCTGCTGCATTCTACACCAGCTGTCTGACCAGCTAAATTGAGGTCATCAGATATGATGACCCTGAGGTCCCTTTCTTTCTTGATGAACATAAGTATCACCACATCCTATGTACAATTTCTGGGTTTCTTTGCCCCAGGTGCATGACCTTGCACTTTTCACCATTAAAACTGAGTTGCCACACCTTAGTCCACTCCTCCAGCCTCCTCAGATCCCTATGAATTCTTACCACCAACTCTTGAGTGTCCTGTCTGCAGATTTTTGTATCATCTACAAAGACACATCTTTCCTTCCAACTCCTCCACAATATCACTTATGAAGACATTGAAGAGGACCAGTCCCAGTACTGAACCTTGTGGCACCCCACTAGTCACTCTTATGTCCTACGAGTGCTTGCCATTCACCACCTCCCTCTGCCTCTGATCCTTCAGCCAGTTTGATACCTAGTTTAGCACTCTGTCCCCTTCACTAGCTTTCTCTGCGTCAAAGGCCTTATTGAAGTTCATATTGGCCACATCCACTGTCCTTCCCTGGTCCACCTCCTTATCACACAGTTAAAGAAATTTATTAGATTCATTTACATGCCCTCCCCACTGAGAAGCCATGCTGCTGGTCATCCTGCAGCTCTTTTGTATCCATGTACTCCATCATCCTCTCCTTCAACAGAGTCCCCATCTGTTTCCCACCATTGAAGTGAAACTGATGCCTGTAGCTACTAGCCTCCCATAATGTTGACTCTCTTATTCAGAGCGACCACACTGGCCCTCCTCCAGTCCACTGGTACTACCCCTGTCTCTACAGAGGTACTGAATAGTGTTGCCAAAAGGGCAGCTAGCATATCACTCAGCTCCTTTAGGATTCTAGGGTGAATCCCATCTGGCCCACTGCCGTATTCATGTTAAGGACTTCCAACCCCTTTCTGACTTCTTCCATAATGGGACTAGTGTCCATGTCTTCCACCCCTGGAGCTTTCTATTGCATGCTGGTCTGCCCCCTTCCTCCTGTGAAGACTAAGCAGGAGTAATCATTTAGCATTTCAGTATTCTTCTGATCCTCCTCTGCACTATCCCCCACCCTTCTGATTCTCACAATCCCTTATCTTGTCTTCTTTTTCTCACTCATGTGTCTAAAAAGCCCCCGGCTATTTTCTCTTCTGCTTGCATTTTGCTGCTCTCACCTCTGTTCTGCCTTCCTTTCCTTTGCCAGGTAACCTGCAGGTCCCCTTTCTTCTCTGTCCCCCTGTATTTCCTGAAGGCTGCTTTTTTTCTCTTTTACTGCCTTTGCCACCTCTTTGGAGAATCACAGTGGACTCTTCTTTTTCATTGCAATAATAACTTCCTTCAAGCAGTATACCATCACCTTAGTTATGCCATTCATAATCCTACTCTATATGGTCTTCACACCTTCCTGGCCATCCCCTCCTTTGAGGTAATCTCTAAAATAGTTGCCCATTTCTCTAAAATCTGCCCTCCTGAAATCTAGGACTCTCATTTTGGGATATTTCTCTTCTGTCTTATCTGTATGTTAAGCCACACAGACACAGTATGGTGATCACTAGTACCCAGGGGACTGCCAGATGTGATGTCTATAATGCTATCCCTGTTTGTAAGTACAGGTCCAGCACTGCCCTGTCTTTAGTGGGTTTTGCCACCAGTTGCCTCAGAAATGCCTCCTGTAGGGAGTCAAAGATGGCCATGCTTCTTGTTTGCACCTGCTGCCTGAATGCCCCAGTCTACATCCAGCATGTTAAATTCTCACAAAATCAGTACTTCCCCACTTGTTTGCCATTTTACTAGTGGCCTTCACCAAGGATCTGTCCAATTCCTCTCCCCATATAGGTGGTCTGTATACCACTCCTATTCAAATACAGGGCCCTGATCCTGCTTCAAGGTTGACCCATAGTACCTCTTTTCCCTCTCTCCCCCTGGTGACCCTGTAACTTTTTGGCCTTAATTCCTTCCCTCACATATAGCACAGCTCCCCCACTTTTTCTACCTTTCCTGTCCTTCTGGAACATGGTGTACCCTGTGATGGCCATATCCCAGCTGTGGTTGTTGTTGCACCATGACTCCATTATGGTATCACGTCATTTCAGTGCAAACATTTTAGCGCAGCAATTTCAGGGCAGCAAACTAAGCAAGACACATTTCATCTAACATAGCTAATTCAGTGTGAAACTAATACAGTGCATTTCGCTCATGTACCAGGAACTAAGACCACATGTATGCTACTTTTAACATAAACATAGCATTGGAACATATCATTGTAATATTAATTTCTTACCTTACTAAGGATTTGTATATCAACAACAATGGCTTCTCGGGCGCTTCATCATGACATAAAATTTCAGAAGACGTCACTCATAGAAACTTAACGGGGGGAGCCACATCACTTCAGTTCAGGTCATTTGTGTTAAAATTTTAAACTTTATTGTAATTTCATTAAAAACTTTTATAGCAAATAAAGATGATTTATGTATACATCCATGTGAATACATCCAGTTGCCTTATTTTCAGCTTAGACCTACAACTGAAAATTACGCACGATCCCCCTCAGATAATTGGTGCTATCAGCTGTTCCATACGCTTCCACCACTGCAACAATTCATTTGGTAGTGTCCCTCTATTTTTTCCTTGGAGCAGAAGGGTCTATGCTTGCAAGGTACTGCTCCATTTTTATTTCATTTGTGTTTTGTTCCACATTTAGTGCCTTTATGAGCTTCCATATAGTGGGGTGGCTAGCCCCCTGTAGACTGTTGAAGCCTCTGGGCCATCCTTCAACAGTCTTTATAGTTCTGGGCAAACCTTCTTGAACTGCATTGTAGCTGTTCCAAAAATCAATGCTGAAGTGTGGTCTACGATGACCAACTGGCCAACCTATCCATCTGTCTTCAAAGTAGTCAATAATGGGGGCCAGTTGGTCATCATGAATCATGTAGAATTCTGTTGCCCGTAGGTGTTCAAAGGCAGTGTTTACATCAGCCAGAGGAACATACGCTAGAGAGGGTAGCATCTGAATATGAAGGGCAAAATCAGAGTCAGTTGTATAATTTTTCAGAACGTCATGATGTTCCTGTACCTTACGCCAGACAGCTTGGCACAGGTGAAAAAAACACCCCCCGTGTTACTGCCATTGGGACTTCAGTTGCAAATGCTTTTGCAGCTGCAAGTTCAAAATCTGTCATGATTGTCTGTGGTGCCAGTTCAGGACACAATTTTTTTTAACTCTGCCAGCACTCTCGCATAACTACCATAGGTTCTGTTTGCCATTAAAATAAAAAAATGATGGTATTACTGCCAAGTAACGAACACCATGTATGGTATACAATTGTGAAAACAGTGTTGGTGTAGCTTTGAACATTCTGGCTGCGTACTAATGTGATGAATTGCACATGTAGTGTACATTTTGCCTGGTGGATAAAAGAATAAGTCGTTCAGCATCATTTGTGCCAGAATTGTGCAATAGAAACAGCTCCCAATGGTCTGTTTTACAATGCTCAGGTGGAATTTGTAAATCACTCAGGGGATACAGGCTGACTAGGAGCTGCAGCTGATGATTGCCATGCTCTTTGTGCTGTTCATTTCAAACTCGCAAAAGAGGGAAGTTTGCCACTGACAGATTGGCTTATGTCACTAGTGGCACTTGCGACATCTTGCTGTGTTGTCTCCTGCGAGCTCCCAGCTCACTCCTTCAGGTCTTTCACCACTTTGAGAACCTCTACATCTGCAGGATTTGACACATGGTTGTGAACCTGTATAAACTTTATGATTTCATCATGTGCAGTGTGTACTCTTACAGGACACTTAAAAGAGTCATACTGCAGGCACTTTCAGTACTCCTTGGTCCCATACATGTACTCCTTGCAATATAATTATCCCTCACATGACACTAGAGGTTGCCCTCTAGTGCTCTAGGCAAAGTGCAATGGCATGACTGAAGTCAGTGGAGAGGGTGCCTCTCGGAACACTGACTGCTTTATGTTAACTAATTAGCATAGAGTTATACCTGGCAAGACAGCAGCACACAGCTGGAGGAACAGGTAATATATGACAGCTATGGATTGGCTTGCATTGTAGCTTCAGACAGATAAAAAAAAGTTTCTGAGGTCTTTACTATAATTTATCTTGTTATGGGATGAGTCTTCTGGTCATAGAAGGGGGTGTGCATTGCGCTGAACAGACAAGCACTGTAATAATAAAATGATAAAAATGATTGTGCTGACATAACCATGCTGTAATTGACTGGGCTGAAATATTTTGCATGAAGTTGACATGGAATCCTCTGTTATGGCCACTAGATCTAGGTCAGCCTCTGCAATGATAACCTCAGTGTCAGGGATTCTGTTTTTCAGGCTCCTTGCATTTGCACACGTGGTGATCCATTTCTTTTTTCCTCCTTTCCCCTATCCTGACCCCCCTGCTTCCTTCCCTTGCCCTTCCCACCTCCTCAGGATTTTCATATGGTTCCCAGCAACCTCCCCATTTGCCTTCATGTGCCCCTTCCACAAACTGTGTTCTACAGCTGTGTGGAATATAAAATTCTGCCAGAAGAATGCTGCAGAATTATCATTCCAATTCCATGGAACTTCATAGAACTTGTAAAAAATTCAGTGGAATTTTGCCAAATTTTACATTTCTATTATTTTGGTCTAGTTTTTAAAATACATACTCAACCAATACCAACGTTGGCATATATACAGGTACTGAAACCTTGCATAAGTGTACCAAACATTCAAGTCCTAGACTGAAGGGGATCTGAGTTATGCATGCAAAGGAGTTAATAAAAATTTAATTTTCAGCTTTTGTATCTGTACCGGGTGATAACATTAGTGGCACAATAACGCCAGGCAAAACGTCACAAGCAGCACATTGCAGTTGATAACTCCGCTGGTACATAACATTGCCAGCAGCAATACTACGGACCACATCACAGTGGGTATGGATGATTGCAGGACATGACAATGCAGGCAGAGCGAAGGAGAACTGGCCAGCCGCACATGAGGTAGGTGTCCTCCGTGAGGCATGGGCACCATGGGCATGGGTAGCAGTGTCCATGGCCAGAGTAGACAGGCTGTCTGTTGGGCAGGTTTGGGGGGTGGGTGGGTCTGCAATCCAGGGGCTCACAGGGCTCTGCGGAGTGGTGCCCTGGAGGCACATCCCACCATGGGGTTGGGGCAATGGGATCTGTGGCTACAGTGGGCCCTGTGGAGTCCCGTCAGTGCCCACCCCTGTTGGCTCCCTGGTGCTGGCCTTCGGTGGGGTCAGTGTGGCAGTACGGTGGCATTGGGGCTGTTCTCTGCTGGTCAGTGTAGCACTGTACACCCTCCTCAGATGTCCCAGTGCCATGCCGATTGGGTGCCACACCATGTCCACTGCCGTTGCCCTACCTCCATCTCTGATTGGGCTTTGTGGGGGTCGGTAGCACACCTCGGGCTGGTACCATGCATTTTGCCCTGCATTATTGTGCTGGCAATGTTATCACCTGGTACCTTTTTATCTAATTTTAAAATTTCTCATCCAAATTTCTCCACAGTTTCAAGATTTAGAGAAATATGCAACATGGTAATGTGCACCAAGTTTTAGGTTTCAAAATTTAAAAGGGGCTGTTCTATGGGTAGGCAAAAATGTTGCCAAAATTTAGACTTTAGTATAATTTTGAAAGCATTCATCGAATGTTATGAAATTTTATGGGTATACAGGTTTTTACTACATTTATGTATGTACCCCATTTCAGATTTTTATCTCTAATGGTGCCTGAGTTATATGCAGATAAAAACTTTCATGAGATTTCCCAAAAAATAAAATGACAGACTTTGAGCACCTATCATTTAGAGACAGTGCACCCTAATGTCACAATATTAGGCACACCATTACAACTCCTGTCATAATTTTATCATGACACATTACAGATCTCTAGCTCAATAGAAGGCTGAGGTATGACCAAATTAATACATTTCAAAAATACCACTGAATTTCATTAAAATTTTAAATGTCAGTTATTTTGGTCTAATTTTCAAAGTCCATAGCCAAATGATACCAAATTTTGCAGATATACAAGTACTAATGACTTTCATAAGTGTACCAAATTTTAGACTCTTAGACTGAAACGTGATGAGTTGTGGGTGGCCAAACATTTAATCAAAATGTAATTTTCAGTTATTTCCATCCAGTTTTGTTACAGTTAATCTTTTTATTGATCATTTTTTCCTTTTTGTTTCAAGTGAAACAAACAATCATATACCAAGCAAGTACATTACAGTTTTAAGTACAACTTTTTTAAACACATAACATCTTTACATTGGTAAGTCAGCAGTCTTCAACAGGGTGCACATCCTAACGTAAGAGACATGAGGTAAGATACAGTGGTACAAATTGATTATTTACTTAAAAGAATTAATGTTATACAGGTAATTGCATCAGTCAAGAGTGGTTATACCAACAGAATTCCACTTAAAGCTATAGGTAATACCTATACCCAGCGAGGTATATAGGAAACAGGGCTAGTACTGGAGGGAGTCTCATTGATTAGTCGGCAATCAAAATGGGCACTCTAAGGCCTATCATGGGGGTTTGAGTAGGTCCTTACTCTGACCAGGATGTTGAGCTCGGCCTCTGAAGCTAACATAGGAATCAAAGGAAGCCCACCTTATATTATAGAAATGGCTTAAGCCAGCAGCAAATTCAAATAGCTTTGAGAAAGTTGCCAGTTTTTCCATAGCCATCACCCATTCCTGAAAGGTGGGGATCTCAGGGGAGCACCATCTTCTATGGAGAGCTCTTTTTATCTCCAGCGAGGCCTGCAAAAGCCAAAGCGAATTAGTGTGGTATAACAGGCACTCCTGATGCTAATCCCAACAGCCAAAATGCGGGCGAGGTGGAAATTTGTCTATTAAGTATTTTGTAGCAACATAGAATAACCCCCTCCCATATTGGCCATATTGGGGGACATTGCCATAGAATATGAACCAGATCAGCACCTTGTGCACCACACCTCCAGCATATATCAGAGGAGAGCAGGCCCATAGATTTCAGTTCAGAGGGGGTGCGTTACCAAAAGTGCTGCACTATATTTTGTATCAGGAGGCTGCAGGGGTCCAGACAAGCTCGTTTAGCAGTTGACCAACATGATGCCCATTCCCCTCTGATATGGACACACCAAGTAACTTTTGTCACTTGTTTCTAGTCCTAGAGGAGGGGTCAGGTGCTGCATCTTGTAGCAATTTGTATATAATCCCTGCAAACCCTTTTTTCAGTTGGTCCCATTTTTCCAGGATTAAGGGGGGGCATTGAATACCACCTGTCCGGTAGCATGTACAGCATCTGGAGGGCTTGCAGAGGTTGCACAGGCAGACATGTCTTTATGATAAGTATCTCCATAAGTCCTGCTGTGGCAAGTGATATTTCTCTTTTAGGGAGGAGAAAGAGTCAATAGTCTGGCTATTCTCAATTATAATGTCTTTGACACTTAGCATATTTTCATCTCTCCAGCTGGACCAACTTATAGGCTTTTGGTTAATGAGCCAACTTGGGCTGTTTCACAAATGAGCCAGGGTGCCTGGGTTGAGACATGATTTAGACAGCTGCCCAACCTTTTGCCAGGCAGAAATGGCATCCTGTATGACCTTCCAATGTTTCAATTTGGATGGTAGGGCACTTTGTAGGTAAGAAGAGATGTCTGTCCCACCCATTAGGTCCTGCTCAATGTCATATCATATTGGTCTATTGTGTCCCAAATCTTGGAATCCCCTGCATGTTCTGGCAACAGAGAAGGCCAAGGAATACAAGTGGAAGTTAGGGAGCCCCCATCCTCCTCTGTTCCAGGGTGCTCTAAGTTTGGCCCTGCTATATCAGGGGATTGTTGTTTCCCACAAAAAGTTACCAAATCAGGAAATCTACCTTCTGGAACCATTTTCTATGGATTGCTAACTGTAAATGGGCCATCAAATAAAAGATTTGTGGTGCTAACATGAGTTTTATAGTTGCTATTTTCCCCATTGAGTAGAAGTGTAAGCACTTCCATCTTTGCACTTCAGTTTGGAGCTGGGTTAGTAGAGGGAGAAGATTTTTGTTCATGAGGGCGCTAAATCTTGGGGAGAGCAAAACTCACAAATATTTTATGTGACCTCTAGCCCATGTTAGGCCTGCGTTAGCTAACATGTTAGGGGTCACAAGTGAATTCAGTGGCAGAATTTCCATCTTTCCAATATTAGTGCATAGCCCAGAGATGCTAGCAAAGGCTTTAAGCAAGCCCATTATATGTGGAATGCTAGTTTGGAGGTCTTGCGTTACAATTAGGCAGTCATCCACATACAGCAATGCATGCGTAGTGGTGCCCCCCACTTCCAGGCCCCTCAACCCTGGGTGTGTTCTAATTGCACAGGCTAGGGTTTCAATCACCAAAATAAAAAGCACAGATGAGAGAGGATAGGCTTGCCTGGTTCTCCTATGGAGGGTGAAAGGGTCAAATAGGGACAGGTGGTTTAGGACCCTCACTGTGGGGGCATTGTATAATGCCCTAACCCAGTCTTTGAAGTAAGGGCCAAAGCTGAGATGTTGCAGGGTAGCATGCAAGAACTCCCACTCCACTGAGTTGAATGATTTTTCAAAATCTATTGAAATGACTGCAGTGGGAGTGGGGGCCATTGCTACACCCTGCATCTGCATGACTAGTGCATGCAGATGGTCAGCGCTGACCCTCCCTTTCACAAACCCCACTTGTGTGGGGTGGATCAGGCTGGGGAGTACTCCTTCCATTCTCACAGCTAGCATTTTGGCCAATATTTTAGTGTTTGCGTTAATCAAAGAGATGGGCCTATAACTGGCGGGTAGGGAGGGGTTTTTCCCTTCTTTAGTAACACAGTGATTATGACCTCCCTCATTGTGTCTGGCAGTTTCTCCTTTTGCAGAGCTTCCTGCAACATGTTTAAGAGAGGGAGGGAGATTGATGCTTGGATTAGTTTATAAAGATCAGTTGGAAACCCATCGGCGCCAGAGGCTTTGTGGGGGCCATACATGCAATGGCTTCTCTAATCTCATCCTCCAACAGGAGGGTGTCTAACATGTCCCTCTGAGCTGTGGAGAGTGTGGTCATATTCAGGGTTACAAGAAATTATTTTTATTGTTGGAGGTCCAATCTAATGTGTGAGGAGTATAGGGATTCGTAGAACTCTGTCATGGCCTGATTTATTCCCTTATCTGACATGCGGAAGTCCTCTTTTTAATTTTTCAGCTGTGTGGTATGTCTTTCCACCTGACATTTTTTCAGGGGACAGGTCAAGAGTTTTCCTGATTTGTCACCCGACATCCAACATTTATGATGCAGCCTTTGGATCTGCAATTCCACCTTTCTGGTTGCCAATTTATAAAGCCGCATTCTGAGGTGCACAATCTCATACATTAGAGGATGTGAGGCTAGAGAGCCAGGGTTACGTTTGTATGATGCCTCTTTTTTGGCTAGCTGGTTTTCCAGCTCTGCCACCTCTTTTTCTCTCTGTTTTCTGTGATGATCAGTGTAGCTGATTATTTTGACCCTCATATTTGTCTTGAAAGCTTCTCAGATGGCCGCAGACCCTGGGGTGTTAACCAAAAAGTAATTGTTTGTTTCTGTGAGCACCCAGGTTCTAAAGTCAGCATCCTGCAGCAAAAGGGGTTACAGCCTCCACGTGAGGGATCTCTTAGTTTGGGGCCGGCCAGTTAGTGTTATGGACAGAGGTGCATGATCAGATAAATACAGGGGAGCAATGGCAGATGCAACCACATTTTGTGAAATATGGGAGGGAGGGAGTTAAGCCAGTAATTGAGTCTGCTTATCATTTGATGAGCAGCTAGAAAATATGTATAGTCCCTGTCCATTGGGTGTTGGTGCCTCCAGATGTCATGTAAGCAATGGAGGGAGGACATGTCTTTAAGGGCCCATAGGGACTTAACGTGGGATTCTGGCCTAGAGTTTGAGTGATCCATAAAATTATCCCAGGTCAAATTTAGGTTCCCCCACCCATTATAATTTCTGACTCGACATTTGTGAAGTCTGTGAGAACCTGTGATATATCATGAAAAAATTCAGGGGTATCTTCGTTTGGAGCATAAGCGTTCACCAATACCACTTGTCCCATTGGGGTAGATACCTTGGCCATTATCCAGCATCCTACCTTTTCCATCCTACTTTCCAGACATTTCCAGTGTAATTTTTTGTGAGCAAGTATAGAGAATCCACATCTGGAGGCCTCTGAGACACTATGCACCTCTCACCCCACCCATTCCCTAACCATTTTAAGAGATTCCTTGTTGGAGAGTTTGGTTTCTTGTAGAAATGCAATTTGTGTATTAAGTTTCTTAAGCCTGGATGAAATATTTTTTTGTTTGATGGGAGAGTTTAAGCCCCTCACATTCAAAGAGGTGGCTGTGATTGTATCTTTGGTATCCATTAGGGAAGAATAATCGACAGGATGACAATACTTCAAACAAAATACCAAACTCCTTTAGGCAAGGACCTGTGGTACCCCCTGCAAGGACCAGCAATTGTACCCTAGGAGAGCCACTGAAATAATATGAACACCCAGACATACAAGTTGCTTATGTGCAGTCGGGCACACAAAGAGGTGGTTAGATAGAGGGGCACTATTTTTGTGAAGAAGAGGAGAAAACCCTTTTTCCACTTCAGAGTCACAGTTGCGAATCAAGTGCCCTGTGATACGAATAAAACCAACAGTGGTGTCATATCAGGAGGCGCTCTCCAATTGTGTCCAGTGTATCCAACCTAGGGATGCCAGGGACCTGAAGAGCCCTCCAGAGTGATTAAATACCTTAACAGTGCAGTATGCAAGAATTACATTAATAGTATAAACAGTGTGAACATTTATCTAACCTGAAACAACTTTTCCAAATGAGGCCTTCGGCCCCTACCTTTTGAATAACCCAATCTGGGGGTTCTGTAAGTCATGAGGTGGACCAGTGATGGGGGAGGATGGAGAAGATCAGGTCCCCATTCATTCAGAATGTCCATTATGGCTCGGATCTGTTAGCCCAGATAATCAACTTTTTATGTATCCTCTGTTGCTGCCATGTACCAGGATAACAGCAGCGGAAAAGGAAGCTAATGGGTAGCGGGGAAGGAGAGGGCTTCTAGTCCTTTGGGAGAGAAAAATCCTCCAAGCCAAATTGCTGCTACCTGCAGAGTAGCAGTATTCTCCAAGGAACAAATTTCGGTGATCTGCTCCACTTTGCGCAGCTAGTGATGCAGGAGCCAACCGGAGAATGTCCTTTTGGAGAGAGAGTGGCAGTAGAGAAGGGGAGGGCAAATGTTGGTTACAGCACTGGCCAGTGCATCAGAAGCCCTCTCCATTTCAGATGCCCCAAATGTTCTTTTGCACTCAACTGTCCATGCCCAAGAACACATCTTTTGCATACAATGACCAATCGGGCAGCTGATGCACCATATCTGACTGCTCGCTAATCGAGGAAGTAAGGAGGGGGGTTAACTGCCAAAAGAAGAGGGTGTACATGGGAGGAGAATCATCCCTTACTCAATGAGCACTTGAACATTTCCCGCCATCATTAGATGAGGACTACGCCACATATACCTTATCACAGAATCCCCCTATTTGGATTAGGCAGCAGCCACTTTTCGGCAAAGATGCACTATCATTACATTTTCCCCTCTAAATTCCTGATTCCTTCTTAGTTGGATTCCAATACCAAAGCAGCAAACCATAACAGCTATTGAAATCATGAATAAACAACCTAGGGAGCAAAAATGTTAGATAACGTGGCTGGCGCTGTCGAGAAAACAAAAATGGGTACCCTCTTGAATAGTGCGACATTGGCAAGCCGCATGGAGCTCCCTCAGTAAGTTAAACCATGGCAGAGTAAGGGAAGTCAAGTAGAAGTTCTTGGTAAGGTCTCAGAGTCATATTTCTCCAATCCTCTTGTCAGTCAGTGCATATTATGGAGATATGGTACCAACTTAACATCATGGCATCTCTCAGATACCCAGCTATGCTCCGTGTAGCATACCAAGGTAAGCAGCTTATGTTTAATCAGCCATTAGAAGTAGAACTGTTGGGAGATCACGTGATGTCGCGGTCGGGCTAGCAGCAGCGCTAGAAGCCATCTCCCAAGCCACCCCCTCACTCCGCATTAAAATCCTAAGCTAGCGGCTTTCTTTTTGCTTTATCGCAATATCGGAGGGTCTAGGAAATACTGCTGATTGCATACATCCGCGGCCATTTAAAGGAATTCACGACCGGCAGCACGATTCGTGGCCAAGAGAGTTGGGCCTACTAGGGTCATGGAGGCCGAAATGCGCCAAACGCCTCCGCGGCATACTCCTCCACAAACTCCCGAGAAGGGACCCGAAGAGACCTAAAGGGCAGCCTGGCAATACCACGAAGGTGCTACTATCCACAACACAGCAAGCAGGGCCTACTCCATTATCGGAGCAAAAATTTCTAGAGGAGTTACAGCCATTTAAAATGGCACTACAAGATATAACAAAGGAGATTAAGTGTTTAAGGGAGGAGCTCTCTGACACAAATCGATCAATCTCTGATGTTTCGGCACGCACTGCATCACTTGAGACATGGAAGAGTAAACTGGAGCCAGAGGTGGTGGTTTTAAAGCAACGCCTGCATAAAATGGAAATCAAGCTAGAAGATTTAGAAGGCCATAGCAGGAGGAATAATATAGTTATTCTTGGCCTTCCAGAAGAGGCGGAGGGAACCTCTCCCATTTTGTTCTTTCAAAAATGTCTAGCCAAAATAGCTGGGCCGTCTCCCAATAACCCAGTATATATTATTGAGAGGGCGCATCGTTCACTTCACCCCAAGCCAGGCAACGGCAAGCCCCCGAGGCCGGTCATTATTAAATTATTAAATTATCTGGACAGGGCCTACATCCTGGAGCAAGTTAGAGGCCTACAGCAAGTGGTTTGGGAGGGCAAACAGATTCGTCTGGCACAAGACCTTCCGGCTTCAGTGCGACAACGTAGCGCGGAATACCACCCATTGGTGTCCAAATTGATTGCGGCTGGTATTAAGTACAAGGTGCAGTACCCTTCCAAACTGATGGTATTACACTCTGAATCCTGGCATTCCTTCGATACAGCCCAATCAGCTGCTTCTGCATTGAATAAAATGTTCCCGGACCTGTTCCCTGCTGGTTGAAGATTTGTGACATGGCACCGATGTATGATTTTGTATTTCCTGGACTGATGGTGGATACTGGATTCGCCGCACCACAAGAAGATGGCTAGCAGGACTGCTTCAAGTGTGGCTGTATGCCATCCCCCCCCCACCCACTTTTTTTTTATTTTACTTTTGGGCACCACCAACTGGACCTAAATCATCGATGCACAATATGGACAATATGATTTTGGTCCCCCCTCCCTCCCCCTTTTTTATTTTTCTTTTCTCTCTCTATGCTCTTTGTACATGTGACCCTTATATGAATATGTGGGGCGGGGGGAGGGATCGGGAGTGAAAGGTTCCTGGATGAAACTGCAGTCTAATCAGTGCGTCACGTACTGGCACAGGGTGGGACGTAATCCCACAGGGATATTTAGGGCCATAGGAATGACTTTGCTATTACATATAGTCTTGAAGTTAGAATTGTTGAGGGCTATGACCCATATTTTTGCCTTTTCTTGTTGGTGTAAGTTTACCCCGATGTGGGCTTTGGGGTGCGAGGGTTGGGTGTAGGGGAGAGGGGATGGGAATAGTTTGGGGACTGTTTAGGGTGGAATAATACTTCTTCTTATCAAGCTTCAGGGTCTGTGTTGTATTATGGGATGATATATTGGTTTAAGAGGATTCGCGGGGGACTCTGTATATATTGAAGGGAGTTGAGGGGTGGGTAGGGACTGTTAAGGAAATGCCACTATTTATTCAAGCGTTATCACATGGGATGTGTTCCGTTCTCGAGGAAATATGATGGAAACAAGAATATTATCCATACTTGGCCTGGTCATGGCATTCGTGTTAAAGCTTTGTTCATGGAATGTTAAGGGTGCTCAATCCCTGACAAAGAGGGCCAAGATCTTGCTGCATCTTAATAAACTTAATGCAGACATCGCTTTTATCCAAGAAACTCATCTACCTAACTCACAAATCACTACTCTAAGGCAATCCTGGGTGGGACATACACTTGGGGCAGGATTAGATACTCGTAAAAATGGGGTTGCGATATTAATTGCACGTTGTATACCCTTTCAACTGCTTCAGTCGATGGGTGATCCCCAAGGTAGATATATATTGGTGAGAGCCATTCTTGGCCACACGGAAGTAGTACTGGGATCAATCTATGGACCTGTTGGTGATGACCCACAATTCTTTATGAGCCTTGTGGCTAAGTTAGCACCTTGGGCCCAACTTCCCATTACACTTAGTGGAGACTGGAATCTAGTTCTCAATAATACCTTGGACAGGTCAGTAGGGAAAAACACTCTCCACACTTTCAAGAATTGGCTCTTAAAGACCTGATGAATACCCTGGGTCTTGTGGATCCGTGGAGGACCCTCTTCCCATTGACTAAAGAATATTCATTTCACTCAGTGCCCCATAACACTTTCTCCAGAATTGATTTCTTTTTGTTGGGGGTTGAGCACCTGGCGGGGGTTCAGAGTTGTGTTTACCTTTCTAAGGTGATCTCGGATCACCACCCAACTCTCCTGCAGTGGGCCATGTCCTCGTCTGCTGCCCGGGATAAAATCTGGAGATTTAACCCCCAGCTGTTGAAATCCCAGGAGGTAATCAACCTTCTCTCTAAATTTATAGTTGACTTCTATAAATTAAATATAGTATCCACGCCTAAATTAGATGTGCTTTGGGGGGGCTCTAAAATGTTCATTAAGGGGGGAAATTATTAGATTGGCAACCATTAGGAAAAAGAAAATCTCCTCTAAATCCTCGTCACTTCTGTAACAAATCATGACCCTGGAGAAATCCCTATCCCCCCCAATCGCAACCTACAGACTTTGAAAGACTAGAAAACTTACGATTTCAATATAACACCCTTTTGGGTGATAGGGTTTAACACTCCATCTGAGGGCCAAAATTAATTACTTTGATCAGGGGGACAAAGCAGGTAAGTTTCTGGCCTTAAAGCTCAGATCACTAACTAAAGATAGGATTGTTGTTACGGTTCAGGACATGGAAGGGAAGTTTTATACTACACCTAGGGAGATTACTGATTGTTTTAAGAAGTTCTACCAAACCCTGTATTCATCCCCCTTACAACCCTATCAACGTTCTGCACTAGATCTTTTTCTCCAAGATATTGATCTCCCATACTTGTCCAGTGATCAGATAACTCTTCTACAGTCTCCCTTGACTGTGGAAGAGATATATGAAGCTATAGATGCGCTTCCTATAGATAAAGCGCTGGAACCAGACAGTTACTCGTCTAATTTCTATAAAGCTTTTAAACTTCAATTGAGGACACGGTTATTAGATATGTACAATTATATCTATAAACAGGGCCTATCTGATCTCACCCTTACAGAGGCAATTGTGGTGGTCCTACCTAAGCCGTGTAAGGATGCGACATTGCTGTCGAATTACCGTCCAATATCGTTAATTAACATGGACATGAAAATCCTGGCTAAACTCCTTGTTTGTAGGTTGGCCAAAGTCTGGCATACATTATTAAGCCCTGAGCAAGTGGGTTTTGTTGCCGGGCGTCTCTCATCAGATCACCTGCGGAAGATTTTTCATCTCATTTCTGCGTCCGGGAACTCCCAGATCCCTGCGGCTCTGGTGTCCCTGGACACAGAAAAGGCCTTTGACTGGGTTTCTTGGGAGTACTTATTTGATTTGCTCCTGAGATATTGAATTCCCAAACAATTTATCCAATGGATCCGTACACTTTACTCATACCCATCTGCGAGGGTACTGTGCATTGGAGTCCTGTCCTCATCCTTCCTCCTCCAACAGGGCATGCGACAGGGTTGTCCTCTTTCCCCTTATCTGTTTAACCTGTTTCTGGAACCATTAATCAGGAAAATTAATCACTCTGTAGTGACCTCTGGCATTTCAATTAACCATATTCAATATAAGCTATCGGTATATGCCGATGACATCATGCTCCATATCACCCACCCATCTACATCCATACCTGCCATTTTTAATATTATACGGGAATTTGGGGATTTCTCCAATTATAAGTTAAACGTGGCCAAATCAGAAGTAATGCCCTTAAATTGTTACACTCTAAAGGCCGACATTGTACTGTTTGGGCTCACTTGGATAAGAGATAAGATCAAATATCTAGGTATTTTCTTGTCACAGTCAAAGGTTAAAATGAAGCAATATAACCTGGACTGTTTAATTGCTAATATTAAATCAGATCTTAATCGCTGGGTGCTGCTTCCAATTTCTCTTTGGGGGCGCATCAATATTATAAAAATGAATGTTTTACCTCTGTTGTTATATCACCTCAAATGTTAAATCTTAGCCTTCCTCAGTCTTGGTTTCTTCAAGTGCATAGTATGATTTCTAGATTCATTTGGAAAATAAATCCCAGAGCGATAACTAAGCTTCAAGAACTAAAAAGCGTGTGGATTACAACTCTCAATATTTATCACTATTACCTGGCTATTAGTTGCGCTGTAGTCTCACAATGGCTAAAACCCACAGAGGATCCTCCATTGTGGTTACAAATTGAAAAGTCAATTTGCAATGCTGCTGGAGTTGACATTAGATGCCTCCCTACCTGACTATTAAAAATCCCCCAAACAATGCTTAGATACGCCTATTATGGTTTCCATTCGAGCATGCATCGAGATGAATCAAACCCTTGGGCTTTCATTTACAAAAGACATATCCCAGCCTCTTATTAGAATCCCACTTTTAGAATAGGGAATACTAATATCACTGCAGCTTTTGGCCTACTGATTGTGGGAAACAGTGGCTGATTTAACAGAAAATCAAACACTACTAGACTTTTCAGGTATCAGGGCCAAATACAACCTACCTTCCTCTCATTGCTTTAATTATCTCCAAATTCCCATGTTCTAATTCAACATTTGGTAGTGGTCCCTGGGACCAATACATGTTGGGCCCATACTCAGCTCCTTGTCCATGAGACCTTCGTCCCATCTCCTGGCCTTCTACTACAAGGAAATTCAGAAGCGAATCAGTGAACTTGAGGGTACTCCTCATTATGTGTGGGATAGATTTCTTCCCCCCACCTCATCCACTCCCCGTCAATGGCACCAAATATGGAATAGGCTATATAAAGATATCAGATGGGATCAGTACAGATTGCTTCAATTTCATGTATTGCATGACTTATACTATACACCTATAAGGCGTAACAAGATGGGTCAGCCTTCTTCAGATTTGTGCACCAGGTGTGGTTCTCAGAGGGGCACATCGCTCCATGTTTTCTGGGAGTGTGCTAAAGTTACCCCATTCTGGGAGTCCATTCATTTAAAAATTGACCCTGCATTGGGCCTGCAAGATGCCTTCTCACCAGAAATCTGCATCTTGGGGTTGTAGGAACGCAGCTTGACAGGTACTCGGAGAAAGCACATGTCCCTAATATCCCTTTGTGCTAAGAAAAATATATTACGTCATTGGGTGGATCAACAAATCCCCACATACACAGAATGGCATAAGGAAATTTTGTTCGCTTTGCAGGTGGAATACTTCATAGCAAATATATCTAAAAATACTAGTAAATCCCAGAAGATTTGGGCACCTCTGCATACATTACTAATTATATGATACGGGCTCGGCTACCTCCTGGCTTTATGACAGTGGGCCTCCTCAACGACTATGTACCGTGTTTAGTCCTTGTTTCTCCATTTTGATTGCTCCCTTTAATTGACAGATTGTTTTCCTTCATTCTTTTTCTACTTCCTCGCTAATAGGAATCCTCCCAACTATCACAGTGTAGTGGCATGGGGTGGGGGAGGGTTGGAGGGAGGGATAAGGGCGGTTATAATTATTTAGGTGGGTTGTTGGTTGCTAATGCTAGATAGCCTGGTGACTGGGCCTATGTTATTTCAGTAGAAATGATCTTGTTTTTTTGCCTAGTTATCAGGCTCATGTTTGCATCTCAGTGTGTTAAGGGGAGGTGTTTGCTTGTATCCCCCCCCCTTTTGGCTTTGCAAGATTCTGTATGTGCGAGATGTGCTGTGTACTAACTCTTGAATATATTTGTGCTGTCGAAAAGCAAATAAAGTATATTCAATATGAAAAAAAGAAGTAGAACTGTTCTTAGTTGACATGGGGCAAATACATAGACTGCTGGCTGCCCCTGTACTCCAACAAAAGGTCCCCAGTCGCAGACCATGGAAATAAATGCTGGGGATCAGACCTTTGACAGCTGAGAAAACCACAATGGGAAGCAACAGGATATACCATGACAAAAGGTCCAATGCAGCCTATCTGAAAAGCATGCCAAACCAAGTCAACACACCATAGCATTGCCCTGGAGGAATAGATTTTGCAGTCGACAGCGACTGTAAAACCTATCTGATGTCAGAAGTGTCTGTCCAGGAGACACACCAGTTAAATTAGGGAACAGATTCGAAGCACTGAGGGACTTGTCACAAGAAAAGAAGTCACTCCTTCCCGCAGCACTACACCTGCCCTCCAATACAGAAGCCATGGACGACATTATGAATGATTGGTCCCTTCTATGCCAAGACTGGCAGACTGCATCAGTCTGCAAGATCATCCAGACGACCCAGAATCTCCCCATCTCTCCCAAACTCTCCTTACCACCGACCGAGAGGAACTTAAATAAATGGGATTACAATGTGGCTTTATGAATGATTGGTCCCTTCTATGCCAAGACTGGCAGACTGCATCAGTCTGCAAGATCATCCAGACGACCCAGAATCTCCCCATCTCTCCCAAACTCTCCTTACCACCGACCGAGAGGAACTTAAATAAATGGGATTACAATGTGGCTTTGGGTAAGCTGAAAATTTCCATCAAATTTTAAAAAATATCCAAATTTCTCCACAGTGTCAGCATTTAGAGAAATGTGCAACGTGGATATGTGCACCAGGTTTTAAGTATTGACCTTTAAAGGGGCAGTGCTGTAATGCAGCCAAACATTTTGCCAAAATTTTGATTTTAGTTATCTTAGTATACTTTTGAAAGCATGTATTGAAATGTTATAAAATATTGTAGATATAATGGTTATTGCTATATTTATATATGTACCTAGTTTCAGATTTCTAGTTACAGAGGTGTCTGATCTACATGCAGATAAACATGTTCATGAAATTTCCCACAAAAAAAAGACAGATTTTGAGCACCTAGAATTTTGAGACAATGCATCCGAAGGCTAATATATTTGGTACACCATTAGAAAACCTATCAACAAGTAATCATGCCAAACTGCAGATCTAGTTCTATTGACATCTGAGTTATAACGAAATGAATAAATGTCAAAACTTCTGTGAAATTCTGAAGAAATTACATGAAATGTTTTGCTTAATCTTGTTCAATTTCATAGGTTACCCTCAGTACCCCCACCCCCCACCCGGGACTTCTAGTCTCAGTGGGCCCTACCTGGTCAACAAAATTCAATAAATAAATAAAGAATTCCATCAAAATCCCATGAATTTGGAATTTTCTCATTCTGCATAGCTCTATATAGTTCCCCTGCTGACTTTCCCAACCTTCTTTCTCCTTGGTTCTTTCTTCTCACTAACCCTGGTGAATTCTTTATCCTGGGCTTTTCCATACTAATGTCCTGTTCTCGGGGGGGGGGGCGATCTATGCCTCCATCAGTATTTCTGATTCCTCCCCTTTACTAGTTTAAATTCCCATCAAAGTAGCATCTAAACCTGTCACCTAGGACTGCTGTTCCCCTCCAGGATGGATGCAGGCAATCACCATTATACAGATCTCTATCCCCCAGTCTTTCTTTCTTTCTTTCTTTCTTTCTTTCTTTCTTTCTTTCTTTCTTTCTTTCTTTCTTTCTTTCTTTCTTCTTTCTTTCTCTCTTTCTCTCTTTCTTTCTTCTTTCCTTCATTCCTTCCTTCCTTCCTAGGAACCGCTTTCAGGCATGACCCTGGCTATTAAGGTGGCACATCAGACATAACAGAAGAACATGTTTGGGTAGATACAAGTATTTGAGCACACAATAGAAACAGTACAATTAGTGCAAAATTAGTACATGAAGTGAATAAGAGTACATATAAATGGAAAGTGCACAGTACTGACCCCAGTAGGACCCCAGTCCCCAGTATGGCCAAATCCCTATTCCCTGCACCATACCTTAAACCAATTGTTGAAGAACCTGTTGCAGAGTTCCACATGATTCCCACAGCTGTACACAGATAGCCCCTCAGTGAATGCCACTGTGTGAGATACCTATTTTAGGCCCTTCCCCAGCTCCCTAAGCCCATCTTGAATGACCCCTGCAGCATCCCTAACTAGGTCATTTGCGCCCATTTGGGCAATTATATCCAGCTCACCTACCTGCCTTGCTTCTGTAGAGATCTTAAGGATCTTCTCTCCATTCCTCCATGTTGAGTCTCCAGTTAGGCACTTTGCTTTCCTCTTCCCCTCCCATCTTGTTCCTAAAACTATTCCCCTAACAATTGAGTCCTCCACCAGAAGTTTCTTCCTCCTCTGCTGGGTCCTCTGCCTTCTTCCTTAGGGTATCCCTTGTTGTGGGCCCTCACATCCTCCTTAGCCACTGTCACAGGTGCCTCCCTCTGGTAGTCCTGTCTCACCAGCGCATCATACAATTTGGTTAGTGGCACCAGCTGAGGAGGTTGTTTCCAATCTGACACCCCCACCATCCTGGAGCCCACCACAGTCCAGCTGTTCCTCCTCCTTGACACCCTCTGAGGCTACTGTGGTAGACTAGGTGGTCATTGGGTGGGAGAAGAGATCCCTTGGATCATAGCCAACTCATCCTGGAGTTTGGTGACCTCCTCCTTCAACCCCGAGAGATGCATGGAGATTGGCACCACCTCAGTCTCCAAAAGGTCTCTCTGAAGACTGCCACTCTACAACTGCTGCACTGAACTACTCCCACCATTACCATTTCCACAATCTTAATTGTGACTTGTGTCCTTATCCCAGTTAGGCTTCTCTTATATCCCTCCTGTTTCAGATATCCCTTTGAACCGTGATCCTAGATACGGATTTCCTGCATTTTCCTCTTTGGAATTTCCTAATGCTTTTTATGCGCTACCCCTTTTCACTGACCTACCCCTTTATTTCTTTACCCTAAATAGGGTATTTTACTTATGAATAATCAGTCAAATCTGTTTTATATTCTTACTCCATATAGCATACACAAAATAGGTGATTTCATACATTTTATCAGACCAACAGAGATTTACAGAAAATCCAAGCATTCAAACCTAAATGGTTCTTCTTCAAAAGGAAAATAGCAGTTTTCTTAAAAAGCGCTCTCTTTAAAGTACCCAGAACTTATACATTTCACATACGAATGTCACAGATCAGTGAAGTAATTAAATGAGAAACACAACCAGAGACGGGCACTCATCAATGTATTATAATGCTTAATAATGTTTGTACATCTACTGTCCAACTAGTTATATAATGTTGTCTTTGCTGTATTACTTTCATGTCTGTATTTATGTCATCTGATGAGGAACCTTTGGAAATTAGTCTATAACTCAAAGGATTGTAATTCTGATATTCTAATAAATAAATAAATAAAACTCTTGTTCAGTGTAGGTCAAATGTCACAGAAGGAATGTTCTGCAGAATTAGATCTTTAAATTATCTGATGTTAAATGTCTAACTAAAGAGAAACTGTAGAGTGTGTGTGTGTGTGTGTGTGTGTGTGTGTGTGTGTGTGTGTGTGTGTCTGTCTGTGTACTAAAACACTTAAATTAGTAGTTCTGCATGTGTGAATACAAAGGGCATGTAATCACCACCCACCAGTTAAAATCAAAATTATAAATAGTTATATACGTAAATAGAACCATTTTATATATAAGCATTTTAGCAGTATTTAAAACAAATATCTGTCCATGTGTTGTACCTGAAACAAGAAAGAGCAAGAGCACTTTAAACAGTGTAATGGGCCATGAAACTAGTGTCTACATTCATGCCATCCTGCACCATATTCAGAGGAAAATTATGTTTGCCCTCAAATGCTCATCTCTGTAGTATATTTTTGAAAAGTCTTTTGAGAACCAGGACAGATAAGTCAGAGATGGATTGATCGGACAGAGAGAAATGTTGTCTCACAGGTCTTTCAGTCTTCTTCATTTTAATATCATGTCTGCCTGACCTCATTCGGGTTCAAAGAGGTTGTCCAGTCTCCCCCACATAACCTGTCTGTGGACATTTCTGGCATAGAATGTAATAAACAACATTCCAAGATGCACATGTATAATTCCCTTGTATGTTGAATTGTTTGATTTCGGGGTTGTTGATAAAATTAGAAGTGGAAATGTGCCCACATATTTTACATTTAGAATGATTGCGGGGTTTTGTGCCACCTAGCATTCTATTGTTTAGGTCAGGTATAAGTTTGCTCCTGACAATCAGGTTAGATAGATTAGGTAGTTGTTTGAAAGACAGTAAAGATAGTACTTAGGAGATACATTTCAAGGAATCAGACTCACTGAATATTGGTTGCAGGTCCTTAATAATTATAAATAGGGGCACCAGATCAGGGTTGTTTGTGACAAAGAAGGGTATTCTGGTGGTGGTAGTCTTTTCTTTATTTAGTAGGTCTTCTCTTGGTATCTGTGTAGGGTGTTACTCCTATGGCCTCTTTACAAGGAGTTTCCAAATTACATCCCTCCTTAGACAGTAGAAGGTATGCAGGTACCCTTCCTTAACTCAGTGGCCTGGCAGAGTCTACAGTGTGCCTGTTGTCACTTGCAGATGCCTGCTGACACATCATATGCCAGTCTCACTCCTGTTCCACTCCTGTTCTGTTCCACTCACATGCTGGGACATGAACATGAATTGGACACAGTAGATGAAGTGGAATTTGTACTTTGGACTAGCTGGCTATCTGCGCCATGATTGACTATTTTATATGTAATATCACTTCTTGATCTAGCTTAGCCCCAACTCCCAAGATCAGTTCCTGAGCTCCTGCCACAAACAAACAAAAAAATAAGCACTTAGGGCCCCATATTCAAAAGTCCAAAGCTGCATCGCGCAAGTGCCTGTGCCGTGCAACTGAGATGAGCTGGTACAAAATAATGGTATATTCATAAGATGATCGTACATGTCCTGCTGAATATCCTGAACATGCATGATCATGCAGTGGTAGATGCATGGTGCGGCAGGTGCCCTGAGACCTGTGTGGAGCACATGGAAATGTGCGATAGGCAGCCACAAGCATGGCATGCAAAACTGTAATATTCAGCTGGGATATGCAAATTACCTCATTGAACATTCCAAGCCCCATTCCCCACTTGTGCAGCTCATTACTGGAATGTATTCAGGCCATTTGCATACCCAAGGCATTTGCAGGGCTGCCCCACCACTCCACAAAGGTGAACAGGAGGTACTACAGCCTTGCAGGCAGGTGTGATAGAATGCTTGTATGTGCATGGGTGGGCTACACTGGCTTGAGTACAGTGCTATTACCTATAGCCATGTACATGGTTGGACTGGGGTACAGGGGGCTCACCTGGGCAAGAAACAGGGGAGGGCACAGGGTGACACAGGGTGACACACTCTGATTGGTATACCATAGGAATGTGATACACTAGCTACGTTTGCAGCTTACAGTCACCTGCAGTACCCCACATACCCCCATATGATAGGAACATGGTGATACAAGCATGGAATGTCAGTGTTCAGAAGGTGACCAGGTACCCAAGTGTATGGGTCCCACTTGGATGACTCCAGGTAACCCAGTGGGCTAGTCTGATACTGAAGGGGTCTGGTATCTGTGAGGCATGCCCATGTCACCCCCAGGCTGGAGGTTGTGCCACCCCTGCCCCATGCTTGCCCACTTTTGTGCTATTTCCACCACAGGAACACCACATAGATCCACCACAGTTCCCCAGTGGCAGTGTCACACCGCATGACAGACATCAGTGACATGTCTGTCGGTCCCTGTTGTGTGGACCTGGCATGGTCACACTGTGTGCACCTATGGTGTGCCACGGTGGGTGGGTGCCACAGGTCAGTCCATGGCCCATGCCATTCTGCTACTAGTACCACCAGGCTACCTGGACACCATTACCCCAGACATCACCATGGATGCACACCATCACTGGGTAGTGCACTGCAGGTCACATGGGTGCAGGCCATGGCCCCTGGTATGTGTGCTGCACTGTGCATGTCTGCTCCATTGGTGTGCTAGGGTGGCATCCGACAGCACTGGCATGTGGGTGTCTACATCCTGGCTGCGGTGTAGGTGATCGCACTCTAGGTGATGCTGGTAGTGTCCCAGCACCTGTGGTTTTGGGTAATATTATGTGATGGGTTATGCACCCTATTATCCCACATACACAATATATTGTATTACTGGTGGCTTATACTGTGATATTGTTATTTGCACTAACATATAGATATAGGTACCCATTTTACGAGCATGGGTACTAGGAATGTGCTTTGCTGCTAATATATGCTACCATATATTATGTTTACATTTTTTAAATGATTGTTTTACACTTATCATGCATATACATTATACCTCATTATAATGCATTTACCTAGGTTATGGTCTTTATGTATTCTATACACATATATTCTGAGCCATATCACTGCTAAGAGGGCCTTTACAGATCATCAGTGATGTATATATATTCTCATATAATCATATGTAGTTTGTGTCTTAGACTTAGGTACACCACATGTATTTCTGATTATTAAGCATCTTCTTTGTCTGTGATTACTGCTGACAGGGGCATTTCCTTTGTCAAACTTCTTACTCATTAGTAATTCTCTTTCCTAAGTAACTGACCAAAGGAGCCACCTTATTTACATGCCTTATTCAATGTTGTATGTTTATCATATCTGTAACTATGTTGTTATCTGTACTGTATAACTAAGGGCGGTGATACCTCAAACCCAAACAACTATCGGCCCATCTCCCTCCTACCGATCCTGGCTAAACTACGGGAGCACCTGGTACTCTCTCGCCTATCACCCTTTCTGGATTCCTCCTTCTTTTTCTCCCCCTACCAGTCTGGTTTTAGGAAATCCCACTCTACCACTACCTCCCTTCTCAGGCTTACCGACTCCATCCTCACTGGGATGAATGCTGGCCACATCACAGCTGCCATCTTCATCGACCTGGCCAAAGCACTTGAAACAGCCTCACACTCTCTCCTCCTGGCCAAACTTGCCAATGCTGGACTATCCAGCTGGGCCACTTCTTGGTTCCACTCGTACCTTGCTGGCAGGTCCCAATCAGTCCGTATCAGTTTGTCCAGCTCAGCACCCCTCCCAGTCACCACAGGGGTACCACAAGGTTCTTTTCTAGGCCCTCTCCTGTTCTCAGTCTTTCTGAATGATCTGCCTCTGCCTGCCCACACACCTCATTCTACATGTATGCAGATGACACTGTGCTGTATGCATCCGGCCCCAGATTGCAGCAAGACTTTATCATGGTCCAGCACTGGCTTCGCTCAAATCACCTCCTCCTCAATGCCAAGAAAACAGTCTCACTATCCTTTGGCACAAGGCAGAGACTTTCTAGGCTCCCCTCCCCAATCACATTCCACACTCTGGAAGGGTCACCCTTGGAGGCCTGTACCTCCTTCAGATACCTTGGCATCTGGCTTGATCAGCATCTCAACCTTTCTGCACACATTGACTCCATACTCAAGAAGCAGCACCCCAGGCTTGGTGCACTTTACCGGAATCATGACAGCATCCCTGAACATACCCGGAGGGTCATTGTACAGAAGATGATCCTCCCCATGTTTGCCTACGGGGACATAGTCTACAGTGCCAGCCCTAAGTCCACCTTAGTCAGATTGGATCCTCTTTTCCATTCTTTCTGTTGCTTTGTCCTGAACTGTCCTTACTCCACACACCACTGTGCCCTATATCAATCTATGAATCTCACCTCTCTAGATAATCATAGACAGTCCCACTGCACCAAGATCCCCGCCATGTTTTGGTCCCAGCTACTCCCCACCTACCTCACCTGTGCCCTTGCCAACTCAAGCACCCTAGCATACTCTCTCAGAAACTTGGACTCTCAGTCCCTAGCTGTCCCTCATAGGTCCACTACTGTCGGTCAGGTAGCGTTCAGCTACCACATACCAACGTTGTGAAACTCCCTCCCAGCAAACATTTGTCACTTCTCCTACCCCTCGCACCTTAATTCCTTGCCCCAAGCTCATTTCACCCCACCTGCTCATGTGTCTAGGCAGTTTCTCAGTTCACTGAGTGGAATGACTGAAAACGGGACTGTTTCTGTCTCAGTGGGCCTACCCGGTCACCAAAATTTAAATAAATAAAATTACTGAGTATGTCCGCAGTTAGTAATGCAATCAATCTGTGCCTGTACTATTGTTCTCTCAATCCACTTTGTCTTTTACCAGGACCAATTTGTTAGAGTTCCATACTATGTAATTACTTGTATTATGCTGTCTCAACTGTTGTCTATCTACTTTTTCTCGACCCAATATGTCTAGCTACCAGGACCAAATGTTAGTGTCTCCACACTATGTATTCACTTGTATAATGCTGTCTCCAACTGTTGTCTATGTTCCCCTTCCCCCAGGATGCATCTGGAATCCAGCAGTAGCCTGCTCAGCATGCCTTCCTGGTTAAACGCTTAAATAAATAAATATAACCTTCTGTAGGCCAGCTCCTCGGGCAGAATTGTACTTTCCTCACGGACCAATAAGAAACCAACTCCCTTGTGATTTTCTCTGTCACATATTTGGCATGAGTATTGTAATAAATCTTTCATTATTATTACATACTGCTTGTGTGTGTTCTTTGGCTCACAATACAGACATGCAAGAATCTGATTCATCTAGAGCTGGACTCAAGATGACAATCTAGACGTTCTAGATAACAGTGGTGACCATGTGCAATAATGCCTGAGTGCTGGTCAAAATTACAATTGGAGGATTCTGCATCCTCTCCCTGGTCTACTGGTCCGTAGACCAGGTACCTGAGGCACGTCCTGGTGCACCTCCAAGGGCTGTCTCAGGATGACCTGCCTGCAGTTCCGCATCCTGCCTGTGGATGGCCAGCCAATTTAGGCCATCCTTTTGTCTGCCTAACTTTGCATGGCACACTTCAGAGATGTGCTGCACATTTTGGCTGAATACAAACATACGAACATATGAACATACAAAAATGCCAGCAGAAAAAGGCCCTTAGGTCTATCGAGTCTGCTCTAGTGTGCAGCTATTTGAGTTTACTCCAGAGCTGCCCCCCTTCCATTTCCCCAGTTTCCTTCCCCTAATCCTATCCCACCCCCTCTAAAAGCTGTTCACCGATTTCAGAGACACCATCTCTTCGGGAAGTGCATTCCACCCTGTCACCACCCTTTCTGTGAAGTAGTGTCTTCTCAACTCTCTCTTGAACTTGCCCCCTCCAGTCTCAGACTATGCCCCCTAGTGGCTCTCTCTCCCTTTAATCTAAACATCTCCTCTGTGCTAACCCTGTCTATGCCATTCATATATTTGAAGGTCTCGATCATATCCCCTCTGTCTCTCCTCTCTTCCAGGGAGTACATATTGAGTTCTCTCAGTCTTTCCTAGTACAGTTTCCCCACCATACCTTTTAACATCATGGTTACTCTGCGTTGGACTCCCTCCAGCAGCCTAATGCCTAATACTCTTCTTTAGGAAGGGATGACAGAACTGCATGCAGTACTCCAGGTTTGGCCTGACCAGTGATCTGTACAGTGGCATGATAACCTCCCTCCTCCTTGAGGTAATTCCCCTAGTGATGCACCCAGCATCTTGTTAGCTTTAGCTGCTGCCTTCCTGCACTGTGCTGAATGATTCATTTCTCCTTTTATGAGTACCACACGATCCTTCTCCTCCTCTGTAGTGCCCAACTTTATTCCCCCCATTTGGTAGCTAAACTTACAGTTCCTGACCTCCAAATGCATACTGTAACTTTGCATTTTTTTGCATTGAAACCCAGCTGCCATGTGTCTGACAATTGTACATGTCTATCCAGGTCTTCCTGCAATCTTTTCAGCCCTCTGTGTTGTCCACCACTGCACCTATCTTTGTGTCATCTGCAAACAGGCTGATCTTATTGTTGATACCATCTGATATGTCAGCAATGAATATGCCAAACAGCACTGGCCCCAGCACTGAGCCCTGTGGAACCCCTCTTGTCACAGCTCTTGGTGATGAGAGCTCCCCCTGTATGACAACTCTCTACTGCCTATCACCCAGCCAGTTATTAATCCACTCCACTATCCTCTCCCCAACCCCCAGGTTCCCCAACTTGCCTATCAACCTCCCATGCAGCACTGAATCAAAGGCCTTGCTGAAGTCCAAGTACAGGACATCCACTGCTTAACCTTTGTCTAGTGCTCTTGTTACTCAATCATAGAAGTCCACCATGGTTGTCTGACATGATCTTCCAGAGACAAATCCATGCTGTCTGTTGTCCTGAAGACCATTCTCCTTCAGGAATGTCACAATCCTCTCCTTGATGATGGACTCCATGATGGAGGTTAAACTGACTGGTCTATAATTCCATGGCTCATCCTTGGGCTTTTGTGGATGGGCACTGCATATGCCATCCTCCAGTCCTGGGGTACACATCCCATCTCCAGGGATGTGTTGAATAGGTCTGTCAGAGGTCCTGCAAGGACCTCTGCCATCTCCTTCAGCACTCTGGGGTGTATGCCATCTGGACCCAGTGCCTTGTCCTCCCTCAGGGCTCTCAGACCTTCCAAAACCCTGCTGTCTTGGATTACCCCCTCCATGTTCTCTTCCCCTTGTATACTCTCTGCTACTCTCCCCTGAGGGATTGGTCCCATTTTTTTCTCTGGTGAAACAGAGCAGAAGTACTCATTGAGTGCTTCTGCCTGTCCCCACCCCCTTTCAGCCCATCCTCTATTCGCATTGATTCTAACAATCTGATCCTTGCATTTTCTTCTTTCTCTTATGTAATGGAAGAAATATTTTCCCCTACTGCTGCCCCCTGCAGCTGCCTAAGTTTCTTTGCTGCCTTGGCTACTCTGACTAATCTGCTTACCTCCCTCAATTTCTTAACATACTCCTCCCTATCCTCACCCCGTTTGGTACCCATGAATTTCTTGAAGGTGGTTAATTTCTCCTTGATCTTCTCAAGCACCTCCCTGGATAACCAGCTTGGTCTCCTGGACTTGGACGTTTTCCCTTGGAGCTTTGAACAGGAGTGTGTGGCTTCATTTAGACCAACCTTGATCATATCCGACTTCTGGCTGGTATCCATATGTTGTTGGATTCTGGTGAGGTGCTCTCCCAATATGACCCTCATTCTCTTGAAGTCTGCTTTCCCAAAGTCAGTCACCCTCGTCCTTCTACTGACCATCTCCCTACTCATTCTAAGGGAGAACCACACTGTGTGGTGGTCACTGCCTGCCAGGGGGTCCTTCACCCTTACCTCCTTCACTCCCTCGCTGTTTGAGAGCAATAAGTCTAGTATGATTCCCCCTCTGATAAGCTCCCCCACCAACTGTGCTATGAAGCTATCCTGGAAGGCATCGAGGATGGCCTGTTCTCTGGCATTTGTGGTAGCTGGGGTACTCCAGTCCACCCCGGCATGTTGAAGTCCTTAACTATCACTGTGTGCCCTTTTGCACAGACTTTTCTAATATGCTCCCCTAGCTCTTTATCTATCGCCTCACTCTGGGATGGTGGCTATATACCACTCTCAGCCTTGTCTTCCTTCCCTTTAGGTCCTGTATCTGTACCCATAAGGCCTCAGTGCTGCCTTCCTCTTCCTGTTCCCTGCTACAGGGAATTCCCTCCCTTATGTAAATAGCTCCCCCTCCCCTATCACCTCACTCTGTACTTCCAGAACAACTTGTATCGCTGGACCACTAGGTCCCAGTCCAGGTATTGGGTGGCCCACATCTCACAGATGGTGGCAATGTCCACCTCTCCTTCCACTATCAGTGCCTGCAGGTCAGCAGTTTTGTTTTTCAGGCTTCTTGCATTTAAGGAGACCTCCCTCCAGTTCATCCCTCCTCCATCTCTGCCTATTCCTTGTCCCCCCCCGCTACTCTCCCACTTTGGATTATCCTTCCTCCCTCTTTTACTGACCTGGGGGGGATAGTGACCTCACTTTCCTGGAGATGTAGCTCATCATTCAGCCTACTGCCTCCCCCACACTTAGTTTAACGGTATCCTGATTGCTATATAGCCCCCAGTGTCTGCTTCAAGACAGCTGTGCCTTCCTTACTCAAGTGGATCTGGTCTGTGGGATAGAGATTCTTGTCCTGCCATGTATCACCCCACACCCCCAACAACCCATACCCCTTTGACTGACACCATTGCTTTAACCAGATGTTGAACTCCTCTATCCTCTGTTTCCTGCCTGTTTAGCCCTGGGAACCAGTAACTCTGGAAAAGGTGACTGAGCTCCCTGCCAGCTCACATATTCTACCCACCTCTCTAAACCTTTCTTGGACCTCTGTGACTATGTCCTCTGCCAGGTCACTTGTGCCCAGGTGCACTACAGTGTGAGGTTTATTCTTCCCCACAATCTTAGGCAGAAATTGTACCACTCTCCCTGCCGTCATGCCCAGCATGCGCTCCACCCCATATACATTCCATCCTGATATTCTTGCCTCCCCATTTCACACCTTTCAGAACTGAGTCCCCCAAGAGTATAACTGTACCTTCCCTCCCATTCTTCCCCACTGCCTATGCCCCTCTCTCCTGGTTACCATCTTGTTTATTGTGACCATTCTCCCTGCCCTTTTTTTCTTCCCACCCCTCCCTTCTCTTCCTTTGTTCCCTCCCATGCTTCTCCCTCACCCTCCTTCCCCCTTTCCCCCACAGTTGGCCTCACCCCTTCTCTCCTCTGCCCATTATTCCAATGATCCCCCACCCACTTCTCACATTGCTTGGACCAATCTCAATGCCCCCTTCTCCCTTCCCCTGCTGTTTATCCTCCCACTTCTCCTTCTCCCCTTTCCATCTGACTAATCCAGCCTCTCCACCCCTTTAGGCCCCCCTCCTGTTCACGCCTACCCTTCTTTGCCCTCTCCTCTACACCATGCCCCTTAGCTATTGCTCCCCTGCAAGTCCTTCTCCCCACATTTCTTGCCCTGCCCCCACCTTGAAGTTCCATTCTCTCCTTTACCCTGCTCCTCTCCTATCCCCTCCCTGTGGTCCTCTAGGTCCTGTCCCTCCAGGCTGCCCAACACCAACAATTTATTATAGCTATCTATGGTCTTGCCTTGATCCTCAACTGGTGTTCTGTTTTTCACCTTACTTTCCCTCCTCCTCCTTTGCTTTGTCACCCCTTTGCTGTTTTATTTACTTTTATTTAATTATTTCAGAGATCGGGAAGTACCTTTGAGTCAGAGACTCATTTACAAACGTTCCACATCACATATAATGAACAGTAGAAAATGTTAAGGTAACATACAGTACAGGGAACAATTGTAGGTTCCACGTCACATATTTTGAACAGTACAAAGTCAAAGTAACATAAACAGTGCAGGGGACATAAACATGCTTGATACATGGTAAAAGTAAGAAATAAGGCTCGCAGTCTGGAACTAACAGATTTATGGAGGCTCAGGTAGGCATTTAGCAAGAGAGAAAGAAAGGAGAAATTGTGGTAGGGGGGTTGCCAGCCAGAGGCCATTGTCCACTGTCCATTTCTCTGACTCTAGTTCCCTTGGACCAGGTTTATATGGTAGTCTTGGTACCATTAGTGCTAGCCTTTCCCTTCCCTCAGCCTGGCCCCTGGGCTGTCTGTGTACATTGTTTGGCTCCCTGTCATGAGACAGTCCCCACAGGTCCCCACTGTCCACAGCTCATTCCTTAGCCATGCAATTTTGTCCCATTGCTGCCCAAGCTGTCTACACACTAAACATCCCTCAGCTCTCCATGCAATCCTCAGAAGTATCATTGATCCATAGGTATTGCATCCAACTATTCTCTCACTACCCCTTCTTGTTCCTGTTCCATGGTTCCATTTTCTCCCTCCTCCTGGCCCCTCCATTTTCCAGGTCTCCCACCTGTACACTTTACCAATTTAATTGAGAAACCATTTTCCACTCCTGTCTTGACTCCTCTCTGCCCCTTGTGCATCCCCCAGTTACTTTGCACAGATGTGTGATTACCTGGGGCATGCACTAGACAGCATAAGGATGGAGTAGCCTGGGGAGGATGGGATGTGGGAGGCTGGGATTAGTGCCCTTCCCTAGAGAAAATCAGTCCCCAGCTCCCTCAACTCACGGAAGATGTGCAGCATATTCATGTACACACCCCATTTTTTTGTGCCCCATACATTATTTCTGTGTGATCACGCATTCAGAAATGCATAATGCATATATCCCTTTCGAATATCACACTTCTGTGCATTTTCTGAGATGCACCACGCATCTCCATTTTGGGCGACACATCTCCTTAGAATATGTGGGCCTTAAACAGTTTGTTGAATTTACTCTTTGACTCAGCAACTAACCCCTACTGCTGGCACTGGCAGCCTGGATTGAAAATGTCATTAAATTTCTTTGTAGCCCTGCTTTTTAAATATAGGCTACCAGAGCCTTAATTGGCTGTTTTTCAACCTGGTCTTACCTCTTGATCCAGCCTTGACTCCTGAGAACAGCTCTGCAGCTCCAGCCACAAACCAAAAACAAAGTAAGCAGTTAAACAGTTTATTGCATTTACTCGTTGACTCATGACTACAACCTGCGGCTGGTGCAGGCAGCCTAGATTGAAAATGTATGCTGAAATTGTTTGTAGCCTTGCTTTTTAATTATTGGCTGTCTGAGCCCTGATTGGTTGTTTTACTTTCTGGTCCACATCAAAATCTAGCCCCAGATCCGGAGATCAGCTCTGCAGTTCCTGCCACACACAAAAAAAAGCAAGCAATTAGTTCCTTGAATTTACTCTTTGACTCAGCGACTACCCTCTGCTGCTAGCCCTAGAAGCCTGTATTGAAAATGTTTCCTAACAACATTACTGCATTTCTAATAGCATTTTGTAACTTGTTTGGTTACATAAAAATAAATAAATTAATTAATTAATAAACAAAATTCCTTACTGTAGTGCATTACATATGCCATCTTTCTAGCATTGGTTATTTTTTTTTTTTTGACCATAACAGGGTTTTCCCACTTCATTACATTTTCTTAATTTGGGGGATGTGTTTTTGTTTAAGAAATAATAGTATATTTGTAGCATCTTCCATATTTTACTAGTGCTTTTCCAGCTCTATCCTCTATCCATTTCCAGCAAGCAATTGTGTTCTGAATGTTCTGTACAAAGCCAAGCCTATTATAATAATAAGTGCAGGGAATTTAGTTGCTTAATGTCAAGGACTTTTTATTGTGGACCCTACTATATTGAAATCACTTGAAGCTAGTGCTTGTCTTGTGTTATATTTATTGGGTTATTTTCCATGCTCCACAAGATTGGATCTAGAACTGCATTCCCTCTTGTTGGCTACTGTACTTGTTGATTCATATCAAATTCTACCAGGCTGTCCCTACATTATGATCTCAGAATAATTGAACTTGCAATGCAGATGAAGAATTAACAGAAACATAACTAGAAATATTATCCCCCAGGTAAAATATGGTTGTAGAAATTGTAGCAAATCAGAGCCACACAGGCAGCTGAGGGTGTTCAGTGATAATGACTCAACATAACTGAACAAAAATCATGGCACTCCAGCTCGCACTCAAAAAAGCAGGGCTGACCAACAATTTGATTTAAAAAACCTTTTATTTCCACCTCGTGAAGCTGGAAAAAACAGCTACTGGGCACACACGAACAAGTGTCTGATGTTTCACCAATCCATTGGCTTTCACAAAGATAAAATCCAATTGGTACATACACTCCATTTATAGTCAAAAGGCTAACACTATGTGACCAATACTCAAGGCAACAATGCTTAAAAAAGCCACAAGGTAATCTTATACATATACCTTGATTTTTGTTCAGTTATGGTTGTAGAAATCTCACACTGTATTGTCAGACTGAAATGTTTTAATAGCTAGAAATGAAAGAAGAAATGTACAGTACCTGAGAAACAAAAGGTAACAATTTATTCATTTATTCATTACAAATCGGGTATACAACCTTTGAGTCAGAGACTCATTTACAAATGCACCTCATCACGGGGGCAGACATCAAGACAGAAAGGCTGGTCCAAACCATCTTCCTATCCCTGGTGGATTATGTCAACTTTTTGTATAGCCATGGTCCCACCTCCCAATTGGCTAAACTGGACACACTGTATCACCATGCAATTAGGTTCATAATGGGTCTCCCTAATTCTACCCACCACTGTGCCCTGTATGCGGCAGTGGGGTGGTCCTCCCTTACACTCAGATGCCACAAAAATGTTGCTCTCTGGACCTACCATGCCCTTATAAGCAAACTACCCCCATACATTTCTGGCTGCCTACCTCTTAGCGTTACAGGAAAGTACGTGCTTTGAAGCTACTCCTATATCTCTCTCATAGTACCCAGAATTAATTCCCGGTTCAGTATGGTGGCAATTAGCTTCATGTTGTCCACCCTGTGGAACAACCTGCAAAGGACACTTAAACTGAGCATCCTTATCTCCTCACCTAACTTTAAGGCGTTATGCACGTGCACGGTGACTGAAGTCTGCAATTGTTTTGCCTGACCCATACCAGCTCCAAACTCATTCCTAGCTTGCCCCCAGGCTTGAATCCTGTTTGCAGCTGCCTCCAAGGTACGAGCATAGTCTCGCCTAATATCTAGAGTGAAGCGGATTGACCATCTAATGTATTAGTATTGCACTTAACACTCCACACCCCTGATATCGCTCCTTACTCCTATATGCTGCCGTACCCCCTCTCCTGATATACAGCTATGACCCTACTTACTCACGGGGTCTGCAAACCATATTTTATATACAGTTCCTTGTCTGGGGTCATCTGTGTTTGTTGATTCGATTTACTGTCTTTGAATAACTTTCTCTGAGGGCAGTGCCCTATCTGTACAATGTGTTAGCCTTGCGCTGAATGTGAAATTTATGTATACATGTGAAAAACAGGTCCTCCTTGTAAATGAGTTTTGCTCAATGGTGACCGCCTGTATAAATAAAGACTTTGATTGATTGATTGATTGATTGATTGATTGATTATTGCAGTGCAGATTAAAACAGAGGATAACATTACAACTGCAGTAAAAGGATCATTTAACATAGATACACTTAGGTTACATAATGTAGTAGTTTGTATGTTACTTAGGTTACATAATGTTACAAAACTGTGAGTTACACTCATGGATATAGTAGGTCCTCATAGAAGACAGAGGGTTACATCCCTGTTTGGACCTAGTAGGGAAGGGGTAGGTCTGGGGAAGGGAGAGGCTGTCCAGTGGACGTTGTTGAGCCAGGGGGCAAGGCGGGCGGGAACCACAGCTTACAACAGGGGGTTAGTTGCACCTACAACAGCGGGTATTAAAGATATGGTTCCAAAGGACTGTTTTGAAGAAGCCAATTTTTGGCAAGTTGGAGATGCAGCTAGGGAGGGAGTTAAACCAGGTGGGGGATTGGTAGAGGAAGGATCTCTGGGCAAGAGAGGTCTTGGTTCTGGACACCTTGAAAGTGGCCTTAACAGAGCTACGGGTGGTGACTGATGAAGATGGCTCCTGTAGGGAGGTGGAGACCCCTGGGGGGGAGAGTCCTAGCAGAGATTTCTTAGCGAGAAGGCAGGTCTGGTAGAGCACTTGCTCCTCAAAGTTGAGTGGTAGTATAGAGAAGGCAGGTGTGAGTTCGGCTGGGGGCACTGGTCAGGAGCCTATAGGCCTTACTGATGGAGAGTTGGATTTTGGAGAGGGCAGTGTTGTCAGCTGCAGCGTAGATGGGCAAGTCATAGTCCACAAGGGACAAGACAGAGGAGGTGATGGCCAGCCTGAGGTAGGCAGTCCCTGTGCCGGTATAGCAGGCCAATCCGAGAGTTAATGGTGGCTGACAGGGCATTAATGTGGGTGTGAAAGGAGAGGGCAGTATCGAACGTGATGCCTAGGTACTTGTATGTGGTCACTTGTTCTATTGGGTGCAGAGCGCTGGGGATAATCAAGGGGGGTATTTGTAGCTTTATTTTGGTGGTGGGATAAGAGCATTTATTTGGTTTTCTTTAGGTTAATGACCAGTTTGCGGTCTCCAAACCACCTTTCGGCTTGGTTGTAAGCTTGCTGGAGGGATAATTGGAGGGAGGTGGGATTGGGATGTGAGGCAATGAGGACTGTATTGTCAGCGTAGAGGAGCATTTTAGCAGTACGTGACCTGGGGAGGGTGTTGAGGTAGAGACTAAAAAGTATTGGACCCAGAATGGAGCCCTGAGGAACCAGGAGCGAACGGGAAGAGCGCTGGAGAGGGAGCCGCTGATCTTGACATGCTGGGATCTAGCAGAGAGGTAGTTAGAGAACCAGGAAATGGGACCACCAAAGAAGCCAAGTTGGTGGAGAGAGTCGAGTAGAAGGGGATGACAGACAGTGTCAAAGGCCTTGGAGAGGTCAATGAACACTGCACCTACAAGGCTGCCAGAGTTGAGAGCAGCATGCAGGTGTTGGGAGAATTCCAGGAGAGCCGTGGTTGCACTGTGTCCTGGGCGGAAACCGTGCTGCTCTGGGCACATAATGTCATACTTGGTTAGGTGTTCAGAGAACTGGATCAACACCACTTTTTCAAGGGCTTTAGAGAGTGGTGGGAGGATGGAGATGGTCCGGTAATTGTTGGGGGTGGATTGGTCCCCACTCTTATGGGTAGGTATGATTTCAGCAGTTTTCCAAGCACTTGGGAACTGACCCAGGCATAGAGACTGGTTTAGAAGGTCAGTCAGGGGGACTAGGACTTCATCCAAGACCATATGGAGGATCCTGGGGACAACTATTTTAAGAGTATGTACTCTCTTTTTACCACTGCTTTCCTCTGTCCCCCACAACAGTGTTGGGTTATACCATGTCTTTATTTTGACTCCTACCAGAAGAGCAAATTAATGGCTGCCTACACAGTCACTGCCACTGACAGTTGAAAGTTGGTCAGCAGAGGGTGCACAAATGTCTAGGAGCCAGACATCTCACATCTGAAATGCTCCCTTTCTCGCCCACATCAAACATGGGATTACAAGGCTCAAACATGAACCCCAGTCTAGTATTAAGGGCCAGAACATATTTCCACTGCATCACTGAGTCAATCCACTTGCTCTTTAAAGGGGAACAATCAGCACTAAGAGTCCCACTGCTAAACATGGAGCTGGTCCTAATTTGCAATCTGTCAACAAAAACATTCTGTTTACTTACTGTTTACTGCAGTATAGTAGATTGTATCACACTAATTCTGCTGACCTGCAAGTTGACCTTTTTTGTAACTACAAATTCCAGAATCCCCTGCAAATGACATTAGAGGAAGGCTGCAGTAGTTAGAGATCCAATAGCCTTCAACGTAGTTTAGAGCTTTTATAAGCTCCAATCATATATTTGCTGGTTCAGCTGTTTTTCCGGGGCTAAGCACAGTCATCTGTGACTGTTCTTAGCCCAGAGAGTAGACCAGAGAACAGCAAACAAAAGATCAGGGCCCAGATTCACAAAACCCTGTTTGCCCAGGGAAAACTGGGTTTTGCCCAGACTTGGTATTCACAAAGTCCAGTTTGCCCCCGTGCAAAGTAGTGAGGGGGGCTGCAATGCAAATAAGGCAGAGGGGACCTACATATCCCCGCAATCCCATTCAAAACAGTTTTGATCCATGCAAAGGCCTTTGTGAAGGCCCTTGCATGGAGCAAACTACTGCTGACAAAAATCTGATAATAATCCATGCAACCCTAGTGGTTGGTGGAGGTACAGCGGCCCCCGGCCCCAATCCACACCTGATATGTTTCAATAACATTTCTGTGATGTAGTGTCCTTCCCCAGTCCCTGATTTCCCACCTGATAATAAAAAAAAAACTCTTTCCATAGTGCATGGTCCCTCTCCAGTCCTCAATCACCCACCCAAAGTGTTCCAATAATATTTTTGTAGTGCAGGGTCCCTCCCCAGTCCTTGATCACCCACCTGAAGTGTTCAAATAATATGTCCATAGTGCAGGGTCCCTCCCCAATCCTTGATCACCCACCTGAAGTGTTCCAGTAATATTTCCATAGTGCAGGGTCCCTCCCCAGTCCTCGATCACCCACCTGCAGTGTTCCAATAATATGTTCGTAGTGCAAGGTCCCTCACCAGTCCTCAATCACCCACCTGAAGTGTTCCAATAATATTTCTGTAGTGTAGAATCCTTCACCAGTCCTCAATCACCCACCCAGAGTATTCCAATAATTTTTCTGTAGTGCAGGTCCCTCCCCAGTCCTCAATCACCCAGGCAAAGTGTTCCAATAATATTTCCATAGTGCAGGGTCCTTCCCCAGTCCTCGATCACCCACCCGAAGTGTTCCAATAATGTTGCAATAATGCAGGGTTCCTCCCCAGTCCTCAATCACCCAACTGAAGTGTTCCAGTAATATCTCTAATAAACTCTGCTGAGAGCTATAGTTTGAAATTAGGGATTTGCTGGGGCTGTGAATGCATGGTGAATTATGGATGCCTACAAAGAATGATATGTTGTTTATTTGTTTCGGAATAAAATCTTTTTTTGAGTGGAATATCGTTTGGAGAATATCATTTCTTTAACACAAATACTGGAGTGCACTGCTACTGTTGAGCTTTGTTTGTGACCCACAGGCTAGCTGCATGTTTGCAATGCACCCCATTGCTATTGTGAGTGCTGGTACAAAAATGTTTTAGACTTCATGTTTCTGACTTGTTCTGTACCAGTGAACCGAGGAACAGTTGTTCTTTACAATGTTAGTACCATGTTAAAACATACACCAACCTGTGTTTAAAGGGCTGAGAGCTGAAGTTTGAAATTTCTGATTCATTGTGGATGTGAATGCATGGTGAATTAATGGAGTAAAACTTTTTTTCCTGAATGAAATATCATTTGGAGAACATCGTTTCTTTAACAAAGTTACTAGAGCGCACTGCTAATGTTGAACTTTGCTACTGGATATCACACTGTTTTTCCTGAGTTAGCACTGCCCCTGCTGACCCCTATTCACAGTCGGATAGTGCACAGCACTGTGTAGCTGTGAATAGCATTGTTTTCCTTCAGCGCAACTGGGAGGTGCCACACAAACCTTTGTGCCCACTTTGTGGGTTTTTTGTGTGAATCCTAGCCCAGAGCTTATAAGTAACATGTACTGCAGGCCATTGAATCTCCCACTTCTGCAGCCCTTTTCTTATGTCAGCAGCAGGGGATCATAGGATTTTTTTGTTACAGAAAATGTCAGCTTGCAAGTCTACAGAGTTAGTGTGATATAAACTACTATACTGCAGTAAACAGTAATACGTTTTTACAGACAAAATGTAAGTTAGGACCAGACCCACACTTGGGAGTGAGTATCTTTGTGCTGAGACTTCCACTTTAAGTTAATACCTTCTCTTTTCAGAGTTCAGCTTTTTTAGTTGGAGTGTAGCAAAACTTTTTCAGGGATGTTATCAAGCATTGTAAAAGTTGATTTGCTCTTGATTAAAGACCAGATAGATTTTCAAATGGTAGATGTGTCCAGAAACATGAAATATGCTTGACAAATTAGGTATACTGGATCTCATGAGCATTCCGAATTCGAATCTAATTCAAAATATCCCTTACATTTTCAATTAACATTTAACATGAGCTCTGTGGTAGTTGGATTGTCACTTATCTAACTAAGCACAAAGACAGCCTCAAGATACATGGCACCATGTCTGACCCCCTCAAAGTCATTAGAGATGTATCATAATGCTCAGTACTTGGCACCTTCTTCTTCTTTTTTATATAAAAGGCCTACCATAGGTCAGCATGGGGGAAGGCTGAGCTACCAGCCATATGCAGATCATACGGCACTGTATGCCTCTGGTGCCAACAGTCCTGCTGTGAAGACCACTCTGTAAAAAGGATTTCTTGACCTGCAAGCCTTTTGACTGAAAACTGTCTTTAAATGTGAGAAAAACCAAAGCTATGGTATTTGGGTAAGCCCAGTGACTGAGAAGGCTAACCTTGGGGTATGTGAGACCCCTAGGTGATCTTGAAAATAGTGCTCCCCTTAAAAAAAATCAAAATTATCCTACAGCTTTTTCTTTTTTTTTTTAACAGTAATGTATTTTTGGTGCCCCTTATTGCTGGGCAACCTATGCAACCACCTAGGTTTTTTACCACAAAAGAAACCTCGCTCAGATGCAATATAGGAAGGAGGACAAAACTTATTTTGTTTGCAGTATAAAAAGCAGACCTTTAATTATACATGGTGCAGGGTCCAAACCCCAGGAAAAAAAGACCACCTAGTTTGGCTATCCTTAAGGCCAGCCATGATGACTTAAGGGCCAAGGCAGCTCTGCTTTTCTGGTCATGGGTACCACACCCGGATCCCCCCCAAAGTGGTCAGTGAATACAAATAGCTGGGTTCCTGTACATAAAAAAATTATTTCTCCCCAAAGGACTGTAGAGATAAAATCATCCACTCTGTGATACTCCCTCCTTTCAACTACATAAACATCTTTCTCTGCAGTACCCCTAAGTCCAGCTTGGCCAGATGTGCTTTACAACAGGCTAGCCAGGCTGATACTTCATCGCCCTTACAACACTCACCATGGTAAGCTCTACAGTGCATTAAATTGGGTGTCCCTGAGTGACAGGAGGGCATAGCATCTCATCCTCTTCTCCCTAAAGTGGGTTAAAGGCACTGTTCCCTCTTATCTGCACTCAAGGCTTACCCCACAAGTCCTATCCTAGATGCTTGTAATCCACTGGCTGACTTGAGATGATGGTCCCACATACACATATGACTTGGGGGGGTCACTCTTCTTCAGTCACAGATGCTCAACTGCTTGGAACTCTCTGCCAGAATACCTATGCCTAGTAAACTGCCCCTTGCCCTCCTGCATGAAGGTCATGGAATGGTACTTTCACTCTCCTCTGGATATAAACCTTGACACCATCATTCCAGGGGCATAACATACTGTAGGTAACAACAACCATGAGCTTCAATCCCTATACCCCCTGCACTGGTACTTACTGTGCCTTGCTCTTGCAACTTTGTTATGACTATGTAAACATACAATGCCTGGTATGTTGTAGACTATTCCTAGTGCTATTTACGTAATATGTTCACTTGTCATCAGATGTCTTGCTTTAGTAGGACACCATTTTGGATAAGCTCTGCTCAATGATGTTTATCCTTAACAAAACTGAACTGAATTGAATGTGGATAGACTCCTCCCTCTCCCCATTATGTTACACATTTCCATCCTCCACCTCCTGCAAATGCCATGTTCACTACTTTTTTTAAATGTTCTTTATATCCTTGGGTGCCCATCAATGTTTTCCCCATGCATCCTTTCATACCCATATTTGGGGCATGTGTTTGGCATGGAAAGTTACTATTTTGGGGTTAAGTATGTGGCCCCAATATTCAGAAGCTGGCTATTGTGTACCATCAGTTCCTGTCTTCCTCATAAGTCCAATATACAGTTTATTTCACCACTGTCTCCACTGTATTCCACATGCTCTTAAACTTGACTCACTTGCTACATGAGGGGCGGCAATGACAGGAAAGCACAGTAGTGAGATCCTAAGCACTGGGGATCTTTCTTAAAACAAGTGTCTTGCTGGAAACAGTTATACCATAATTTGGACAGGATGGGTCTCAACAGATTTTCTCCTGTAAGATACAGGGGACACAGTTTTTTTCTGTAGACTCTGACTGCTGTGCAGCACAAATTGTGAACCAGAGTTTGTACAACTGAAGTGAACCTTTTAGCTATTCTGTTCATCATACAACAAGGGTGAACCTTTTATCTATTTTAGGTACTGCTACAGGTATTCACCTAATTTTACAGTAAGTGGCATTGTACATATACAGTTCACACATTAAAAAAGTGCACACAACTAATAAGTACAATATGTTAAAATAAGTGTGGAGACACCTCTGTAAATATGGTCCCGCCATTAAACCAGAAATTGTATTTGTCATATTTTAAAATTAATTACATAGTATAGGCCTCTTACCATGAAGTCTTGAAGCAGGGAGACTAGAGCCATTAGGCAGCATTCTGAGACTGGCAAGAACCTCTAGGCCCCAGCTCTTTGTGACCATGAAAAACATACGGTATAAAAAATAGGGAACTCTGTTATTTTAAAGTCTCTGTCTGCTGTGCAGAAGAGATTGCAATCCAGTGAAACATAGAAACATAGACTTTGATGGCAGATAAGGACCACTTGGCACACCCAGTCTGCCCGTTTCCCTATCTACTGGATAAGATGCAGATCCTAGTTTTACCAACAGCCTACTTCCTCCTACCTCCCACTAGAATTGCGTTAAGTCTGTCCCATGTATTCTTAAATTCCCCCACTATTTTTGACACCACGACTTCCTCAGAAAGGTCGTTCCATGCATTCCCAACCCTCGCCATGAAAAAATACTTCCTCACTTTGCCCCTGAGTCGTCCCTCCTCTATCTTCAAATTGTGCCCCCTTGTTCTTGCACATCGCTTTTTGTAAAAGATACTACACTCTTGGACTTTGTTGATTCCCTTGAGGTACTTAAAAGTTTCTATCATGTCCCCTTCTCCCTCCTTTCCTCGAGGGTATACATATTGAGCTCTTTTATGTTCTCTTCATATGGTTTCTGGTGCAGACTGTAAACCATTTTAGTTACCCTCCTCTGGACTGCCTCCATCCTGTCTATGTCCTTGTGGAGATGGGGTCTCCAGAACTGCATGCAGTACTCCCAGATGGGTCTCACCAACTGTCTGTGCAGAGGGATATCAGCTTCCTGTTTTCCACTGGTGATGCCTCTTCCTGTGCATCCCAGTATCCCCCCAGGGCTCCTTATTGCCTTCTCACATTGCTAGCCTACCTTGAAGTGATCTGATTTGACTACCCCAGCCCCTTTCCATTTTTGTTGTTGTTAATACCACCCCCATTGTGTACTCTTCCCTTGGGTTTTTGTTTCCCAGGGGCATTAATTTGCACTTCTTTGCATTGAATCTAAGCTGCCATGCTTTTGACAGTTCCTCCAACCTTGCCAAGTCCCTTCTCATCCTTTTCACCCCGTCTTGTGTATACACCCTGTTGCAGATCTTTGTGTCATCTGCAAAGAGGCATACTTTTCCTTCCAGTCCCTCCACGATGTCGCCTATAAAGACATTAAAGAGGACCGGTCCCAGTACTGAACCCTGCGGTACCCCGCTAGTAACCCCTTTTTCTTTGGAGTGGACTCCGTTTACTATTACCCTCTGTGGCCTGTTGTCCAGCCAATTTTTTACCCAGGTTACCACCCTGGGACCCACTCCCAGGCTGGCTAAGTTGTTTATTAATCTTTTTTTTGTGGGACTGTGTCAAATACCTTGCAAAAGTCTAGGTAGATCATGTCCACAGCCCCTCCCTGGTCTACTACTTTGGTCACCCAGTCAAAGAAAATCTACTAGATTTGTCTGACATGACCTTCCCACTGTGAATCCATGCTGCCTTGGGTCTTGTGACCCCCTGGCCTGTAGGTACTCAACAATTATTTCTTTCAGAAGTGATTCCATCATTTTCTCTATCACTGAGGTCAAACTAACAGGTCTGTAGTTTCCTGCCTCTGCCTTGCTCCCACTTTTGTGAAGGGGAATCATATCTGCCCTCCTCCAGTCCTCAGATACCACACCCTCCTCCCACAATTTGTTAAAAAAGGTAATAAGTGCTGCAGCTAGTTCTCCCCTTCATTCTTTTAGAATTCTGGGGTGAATCCCATCAGGCCCTATTGCTTTGTCCACCTTCAGTTTTAGGAGTTTTTTCAGGACCCTTTCTTCTGTGAATGGACTGGTATCGACACCCCTATCCAGTGTGCTTCTATTATTTGGTTTAAGGTACCTTCACCTTCTCTTCTTTTGTGAATACTGAGCAGACATATTCAGTCAGTATCCCTGCCTTGTCACCTTCACCCTCTGCCAACCCCCTTCCCCTTTATTAAACCTCACTATCCCTCCCCTTGTCTTTCTTCGCTCCCTAATGTACCTATAAAAGGTTTTATCCCCCTTCTTAACTGAGCTGTCTATTTTTTCCTCAGTTTGGGCCTTTGCTATTCTGAGCGCCTTCCCCACTTCCTTCTGCTTTAACTTCTACAGTTCTCTGTCCTGCTCCTTCTGTGTTTCCTTATACTTCCTGAATGCTTTTTCTCCCTAACCTTCCCCGCCACTCTTTTGAGAACCATAGTGTTTTTTCCTTCATTTTGTTTTATTTGCTTCACACAAATGCTTGCTTGTACAACAGAGGGAAAATGGGTATCTACAATACTTCAGGTACTGCTTCAGGTATTTGCCTCAGTTTACAATAAGTGCCAGTATAAATATACAGTGCACACATTAATAAAGGATACATTAAATCAGTACAGTATGGCACAATGAGCATGTAGACAGCTGTGTAAATATGGTCCTTTCTAGAAACCAGAACTGTATTAGTTATATTTTAAAACTAATTATATAGGATAGGCAACTTAATGTAGCATGAAACAGGGGTGTAGCCGGGAGGGGAGGTTCTGGGTGCATGGAACCCAAACCCCAGTTTACCTTGATGTTTAAAAACTCTCTTGTCAGGGGTGTAGTCCTGCGGGGTCACAAGGGAGTGTCAACCCCTCCCTTTCTGTTCAGAGGGAGTGCAAACTATACTTCTTAAATTCCACATTGATTCAGTTCTGGAGTTGGCACATGTGCAATTATGCCGACTCCTCACTCCAGACTCAGACTCCCACCATGCCACCAGGGCAACCTCTGACAGGAACATGCAGTCTGTGCCTGCATTTCATTGCACAACACCCACACATTGTGCACACCTGCCAAATGCACCACTGTCTTCAAGGAGGAGGCGAGGCTTCAGGTGGCATTTGGAATCTTTTCCTGGGACTGGCACAGGCCACACACTGCAAAAGCAGAAGTGATGCTCGTTCAGCTGAGCAGCTCATAGCTGTGAAGAAGAGACCTGGAGACAGTGAAAAAATCAGGAAGTCAAAGCAATCAATCAACTGTCATCTGCAGTTGCTAACTCAGGAAAGGGACGAGTGTCTGGAAAGTGAGGGAGATAGCAAGGAATAAGGCTAGCAAACCAAAAAAAGTTGCAAAACGCAAACAATGATTTACCTGATTATGTGGGAAATATTTTATTTGCACTAGTTTTTATTTTAATTGTCATCTGAACCTGGGTGAATACTCTGAAACAAGAAGACTGTTTTACATCTTGAGGGTTTCCTGAGTCAGCTTAAAGGCTGCTGTAGTTTGGCTGAACAAATTCTCTGTTAAGCTGATGCACATTTCTTCTGGTTACCACACATAAACAGATTCATAGTAGATTATTATAGCCCCCTGTGTGTACAGACATCCAAGTGTGTGTTTTATCAGTGACACCAGGCTCTGCCTTCTGTAGAGTAGCTGACAAATAGAACATGGCAACTGCACTTTGTTGTAAAGCACTAGTAATCCCATCCAGTGATCAGACAGCAGCAGTGCAGGACTGATGTCAGACTTGTGAAGAACTGGATAAATCTAACACGGTTCAATGATTTTTAAGTAATTGCAGCCCGCGAGGATGAAACGCAGTGTCACAGTTTCCTGCATGACAAAAAGGATTTACTCCTATGGAAGTTGCACTGTTTTCTGCAGTAACTCTGCTGAAGAATGTTGCAGAATTGGGTTTCACCCTGGTGAACTTTACTGTGTATTAAGCACATTCAGTATTTATTTCATTAAGTTTCGTGGTTTTGCTTTTTAAGGGGGATGTGGCATTGGTTAAACAACTGAGAGAAGTTAAGTTGAAAACATTGTGATCAGCTGGTAGTGTGTAATGGTCAGCTGGGAGTGTCATTTAGGGGTTTATGGATTAACACCCTGCTATATGATGTTCACTGCCATACCCATGAACACCTAGTTCCCTCACAATTTGGTTTTATACATTCTATGACAAAAACAGGACTATGGAGCCCATATAAATTTTGTGAAATTGGTCTTTTGAAGTTTAAAGCAGCAGTACTTGTTAGATGACAAAAAGAAATTATCTAGTTTTTTGGCAACAATTTATTTCTGGCATCCTTTGATTCATGTTCAGTTCATTTTTAGTTTTCTCAGATAATGTTAAAACAGCATAAAAATGCACTAAACTGCACTATTTAACTACTGAATTTTCAAGTTTATCTGGGGTCTCATGCCCCGGACCCCCTAGAAATATCTGCAACCTCCCCAAATCCTGACTACACCACTGTGAAGTCTAGAAGCATAGAAACATAGAAGTTGATGGCAGATAAGGACCACAATGCCCATCCAGTGAGCCCATTTTCCTACCTTATGAATGTGCCATAGGCCTTTACTCTGTCAATGGGATATTTATTCATACTTATCTGTATTGCTTCGTTATGCATATTCCAAGCCTATTTGAAGCCCTGTACCGTATTCATATCCACCACTTCCTAAAGTAGGCCATTCCATGCATCTACCACCCTTTCTGTGAAAAAGAACTTCCTCACATTACCCCTTAATCAGCCTCCCTCTAATCTCATGCTGTGTCCTCTTGTCCTGACATTTTTCTTATATTGAAACATGTTAGACTCTTTAACCTTGTTAATACCATTCAGATATTTGAATGTTTCTGTCATGTCACCTCTCTCCCTCCTTTGCTCTTGGGTATACATATTAACTCCATTAATCTGTCCTCATATGTTTTCTGATGCAGATCCTGCACCATTTTGGTTGCCCCTTCTCTGGACTGCCTCCATTTTGTTAATATCCTTTTGCAGGTGATGCCTCCAGTACTGCACATGGTACTCCAGATGGGGCCTAACCAGTGTCTTGTAAAGGGGGATTATTACCTCCATCTTATTACTTGTGATACCCCTACTAATACACAGCAACATCCCTTTAGCCTTACCTACTACCTTAGTGGTCTGCATTGATAATTTCAGGTCATCTGTGATGATGATGCCCGAGTTGCTTTCTTCCCTTGTGATTGCCAGCAACTCCCCTCCCAACCTATAGGTAGCTTCAGGGTTTCTCTTCCCTATGTGCATGATTTTGCACTTCTTTGCATTAAACCCCAGTTGCTACTCTTCAGATGATTGTGCCAGTTTTTCCAGATCTCTTTTCAATCTGCCCACCCCATATGGATCATCTACTCTGTTGCAGATCTTGGTGTCATCTGCAGACAGGCAAACCTTACCCTCTAGTTCATCTGCAATGCCATTGATGAAGATATTGAAGAGGACTGGCCCTAGGGCTAATCCCTGATGTACCCCACTTGTGACTTGCATCTCTTCTGACTATACCATTTACCACCACTCTCTGTTTTCTGCCCACCAACCAGTTTGCCACCCAGTCGACCAACTTCTCACCTACCCCAAGCCTACCCAGCTTATTAATCAATCTTCTATGTGGAACAGTATCAAAAGCTTTGCTGAAGTCAAGGTAGGCAACATCAACTGCATCCCCTTGATCCACCACTCTGGTTACCCAGTCAAAGAAATCTGTGAGATTAGCTTGACAGGACCTTCCTGTTGTAAACCCATGCTGTCTTGGATCCTGTGCACCTATGGATTCCAGGTGTTGCACTATCCTTTCCTTAAGGAGTGCCTCCATAATCTTGCCCACTACTGAGGTATGACTGGCTGGTCTATAGTTCCCTGCCTCCTCCCTGCTGCCACTCTTGTGGAGTGGGATCACATGAGCCCTTCTCCCATCTTCTGGGACCTCTCTTGTACTCAGAAACTCACTAAGCAGTTCTGCTGGTGGCTCTGCTAGTTCCACTCTTAGCTCCTTTAGTACCATGGGAGGTATGCCTTCAGGTCCCATTGCCTTGTCCACTCTGAGCTAAGCAAGCTCTTGTAGGACCATTTTTTTTTTGTGAAGGGACTTGTGTACACCTCCCTCCCCCCTTTGTCCATGGTGCTGAGCTGTGGGCCCTGCCCTACCTTCTCCTCAGTACATACTGAGCAGAAGCATCTATTTAGGATAGATGCTTTTCCTTGTTCCTCCTCCACACACTCCCTCTTATCAACTTTGTTCTTAGCAATGCCCCCTCTGGACTTTCTCCTTTCACTAATGTATCTATAGAAAGTATTGCCCCTTCCTTTCACTGTTCATGCTAGTGTTTCCTCAGTTTGGGCGTTTGCCTGCCTTACTGCATTCCCTGCTTCCCTTAAGGAAGTTTGGTATGCCTCCCTATCTTTGTCCCACTGCATTCTCTTATATTTCCCTGAAGGCCAACCTTTTGGCTCTGACTTTTTCTGCTACTGTTTTTGAGAACCAGAGTGGTTTCCTCCTTCTTTTGCCCTTGCTTTTCTCCCTAACACAATGGGATGTTGCTTCAAGTATTGCATCCTTAATTATTGCCCACTTCGCCTGTAACCCCTCACCTATATTTATTCTTGTCAGGGCTAGCTTAACTCTGCTGGCCATCTTATCAAAGTCAGCTCCTCTGAAGTCCCATATTTTTGCCTTGGAATGGGATGATTTAGTTCTAGTGGCCAAATTGAACCATAACATGTGATGGTCACTGGCCCCCAGGGGACCTTCTACCTGGAGATCTGTGATCCTTTCCCCATTAGTCGGTACAAGATCCCAGATAGCCCTGTCTCTTGTGAGTTGTTGTACCAAATGTTTGAAGCCCTCCCTCTGCAGGGAATCCACTATGTGCTTATTCTGGTGGATGCTCCGGCTGGTATTTACCAATCCATATCTGGCATGTTGAAGTCTCCCATTATCAGAACCTCCCCTTTAGCTGTCATGTTTTGTATATCTTCTAACAGTAATGTGTTTATGTCCTCCCCCTTGTCTGGAGGCCTATAGACCACCCCAGTTCATATGGCTGTCCCATTTCCTGTTTCTAGGGTGACCCGTAGTTCCTCTGGCTCCTTATGTGTATTCTGAATTTCTGTAGCTTTGATATTTTCATTGACTTAATAGACCACTCCTCCCCCCCTTTTTTCACTTCAGTCTCTTCTGAACAGTACATAGCTGGGTACTGTAGTCTCCCAAGTATGGTTACTGGTGAACTATTTCTTGCTAATGGCTTTTATGTCCAGTTTAGCCTCTGTCATTGTTGCCTCCAGGTCTGGGATCTTGTTTCCCATACTGTGGGCATTTGTGTACATGATTTTCCATTGGCCAGATTTTGGTGCATTAGTTGTGGAGCAAGGTCCCTTTTTTTCCCTACACGTCATATGGGGAGCTAGACCTTTTTCCTCACCTGGTGATGAAAATGAACTACAAACATGCTGAACTCCTGTTTGATCACTAGATGAGGGGGGAGGAGTGTTCTTCCTGTTTGATGTATCGGGTACTGCACCCCTCTCCCCATTTGCTACTTTAAGTATCCTACAAAGAAACCAAACATCTGCCCCAATGCACTGACTCCCTCCTTAATCATATGCAGTCCATCAAATTTAAAGAACTTTCACTCTCAAAACTGTTGCCAGTTACCTACAAATTTGTGTCCTTTTTCCTGGCACCAGCCATTGATCCACATGTTTAGCTCCCCTATCTCCACTTCTCTGACCTTCCACCCTTATGCCCCCTCTCCTAGACTGGCAGGACCTCAGAGAAGGAGATGCCAGATGAAATGGATGACAATTTGTCTCCCAGCCTGGTAAGGTATTCCTTGGTCTCCACAACTGACCATCTGGCAAGATGATTAGTCCCTGTGTGTTCCAGGACATTGGTGTTTTCTCCTGCTTCCTGCATGATTTTATCAATGTAGTCAGTGTTTCTCCATGCTGATGTACCTGGGAGACATCTGACCATTACCCCCGGCCAGAGGTAGGTATCAACTCCCAGAATCATGGAGTCTCAGAGGTGTTTTGGATTTCCTTTTTGCCTTTTTTGTTTTGGTCCCTATTATGGGTAGTTTTATAATGCTATCTCCTGTTCTGAAGTGTCCTGCTCTGCAGTGTACTCTGCCCCTTTCTTTGATTTCGGATATAGAGGCAAATACCTGTGTGTAGTTTTTATATGGTTTGTGGAGGTGATACGATAGTGATCATTGAGTGATGGGGCCCCTGATTTGCCCCACCTAACCACCCGTCAGCCTCCCAGACCAACTACCCTCCGTGGTCGAGGTGCTTCATTTGGGTGTTGGGGAAATGGCAGGCAATTCTTGTAATACATTTCCTCCTGAGTATGTGATTTGAGGTGCACAATCTCTGCACATGCTGCCCAGAGCTGAGCCCTTAGATCTCCAATGGTCCAGCATGTAGGACAGCATCATAAATCCTGTATAACTGCCCTTTTGAAAAGTGTCCTGCAGTGCCTGCAGTTAATAATATCCATTCCAGTTAAGTTGCTGAGTTTATAACTTGGTCCGAGTAATTAGAAAGAAAATGAAAGGAAAAGTGTAATTTTTTTTTATGCTTTTGTTTGGTTGTTTTTGTATAATTAATTGTGCCCCTTTAAGTGAAGTCACTGTGTGAATAACCCTTCCAATCCTCCCCTTCCTGCTTTGCTACAGGAAATGTCATGACTGTGCTACTCTATAAAAGGACTGTAGCATGGGTGGTTGGGGATGGGGGAGTGAGGGTAGGTGGGCCCTTCCCCTACCAAAAAGGAATAACCACAGATGAAAAAGACAAGGAGGTAAGAGCAGAAACAATTAACTAACAACAAATGTAGGCACTATCTCCTCAGTCTGTATCTCATATGTGCTCCTGTAATTATCCCTGAAAGCTTAGCCTAATGATAGATAAACCTTTAAAATCTGTAAGCAGAAAAAGTAACAAAACCTGTAAGCACAACCTATAACAGGAGATATACCCAGCAAAAAAACACTTTGCTTCAGAAAAGTAAAGCAGTAATCTGTAAGCACAAAAAGTAACAAAATCTGTAAGCACAACCTGCAGAACAATTTAACAGAAGATATACCTTGCAAAAAGCACTTTGAATCAGAGGAAAATAAAACAGTAATCTGTAAGCACAAAAAGTAACAACCTGAAAGCACAACCTGCACAAAAATTTTTACTGAAAATACACCTTGCAAAAAACCCTTGAAACGGAGAAAAATAAAGCAGTAATCTTTAAGCACAACACAGTATCAACCTACAAGAACACTCTGTAACAATGTAGCAGAAAATATACCTTGCAAAAACAATTTCATTCAGAGGGGAAAAATAAAGCAATAAACTGTAACACCTGTAGGCACAACACAGTAACAAAAACCTGTAGGCACAATCTTGAACAATTACACAGAAATTATGCCCTGCAAACAAACAATTTGAATCAGAGAAAATAAAGTAGTAATCTGTAAGCACAAAACAGTAACAAACCTGTAAGCACACCATGTAACAATGTAGCAGAAAGTAAACCCTGCAAAAACAATTTGAATCAGAGAACAATAAAGCAGTAATATCTAAGAAAAAAACAGTAACAAAACCTGTAAGCACAAAAGAAAATAATAACAAACAGTAAGTCTACCTAGCCAAAAGAGGCCTTAATGTTTCTCCTTGCTCTGATAATGTTGTTCCTTGCTCTGTCCTTTCAAGCAAACCTAGAAGAGAAGAGCTCAGGTGAAGCTAGGTGCCTTTGCCAGCAAACCTTTTCTTTGCAGCACTTAGAAATTGCAGCATTTAGAAATTGTCCAGAACTTCTAGTCCCCAGTGTTTTCAACCCCAAATGGCATCATTCTGGAGGCAGTACCCAACTTCAAATACATTTGTGTCTCATTGGATCAGTATCTAGATTTCTCCAGACAAATTAATGCCATGTACTGTAAACTCACATGAAACTAGGTGTACTATACAGAAACAAATCCTATATCCCCCTCCATTCCCATCATGAGGTTGCTCAAAGTAATTCTTCTGGCATTTGACTATGGAGATGCAGATTAAACTGCTGCCCCAAGTCCACTCTCACCTGAATGGATCCCTTCTACCACTCCCGTTGCTTTGCTCTTAGCTGTCCTTCCTGCACTCACTACTGCTGTCTCTACCCTAAACTTCCCCCCACTCTTCAAAGGAGGTGTCTCCTCCACTCTGTTTCTCTCATATACAAATATTGATTCCCTGCCCTCCCCTACTACCTCTCCTCACTTTTCTGTTTATCCATTTAGACATCTTACTCCCTCAGAAGCCCTGGAACTCATTCCTTCTCTGTTCCTCTCCTTAATTGCAATGTGGCACATGCCTCTTATTCCAATAGGCTCCCTTTTACCTGAAACAACCTCCATTTGTCTATTAGCACCCTCTCCTTCTCTTTTCTCCTAATTGTGCTCATCCATGAACACACAGTCAACCACTGATCCTGTGTCCATCGGCCTCTCATGATTTGGACAAGCACAAGGGGTTATTTAGAGGGTGGATGGGGAGTCTCTGGGTGGGGGGCAGGTAAGGGGGCATGGACAGACCAGATGGGTCAAGATGGGCCTTTTCTGCCAACAAATATTTATGAATCTATGAATTACCACCCACTACCTATACTGTAGGAGAATTAATGAATTTTCTTCTTAACATGCAGTACCTCACTGCACTTACTTTGTAGCCACTTATTGTATCAATATTTGCCTGCAGCTCTGCTGTTTCACACAGATTCAGGAAACCTCTTTCTGCAATGTATCTACATATGCACTGAATCTGTATATGTTTGTAGTGAACGTGGTATTGTACAGATCCTGGAAATGTTGTATAAGACTTACAAGGCCTAATTCTCAAAACATTGGGACTGACACAAGTGCTGACTTTCTTTTTTTTTTTTGCCATTAACTTTTTATTAAACTTTTACAAATAACATCTTGCAGAGACAAGTTGTGAATGTCAAATACAGCACATAAGATAAAAAAGAAAAACAAACATGTAATAGAGAGTTCCATAACAGATACAAGCACAGATAGCCTCCGCAGGGCCCCCCCACCCTCTCCCCCTACCTACCCCCCAAACCCCCTCCAACCTCCCACACAAGGCCTACTATAGATATGGTCAATAACAGACTAAACCACATAATAATATTATGTATATGCTATCACCAATGGGGTCCAGATTTTCTCAAAAAGGGTAACTGGTTATTTAAGGTGGCTTATCATCCCTCCGGCCCTAAGGTTCGAGAGGAGTTCCCAACCACTCAGATTAGGTAATCCCAGGGAATCTTTGCAATACTTTAACACTAATTTTTTCACTGTGCTGGAGATCAGAGTTATATGAAATTTCCTCACTTTAATCGAGAAACCTGTCATGTCTCTAACAAACACACCTCAGGACAAAACATATCCTCTAGCCCCAGTAATGGTTTGGCCTTACTTTTTATCTCATTCCACAATGGAATAATTTTGGCACATACCAGAAGATGTGAGAAGGTCCCCCTCCATATCACATCTGTAACATTCAGAACCCTTTATTATATTTAGATCCACCAACTTCTGAGGTGAGTAGTAAAATTATGCAATATCTTAAACTGCATTAGTCTAAGATGATCCTGTCGAACAAGTTTATGGCAGTTCTGCCAAATCATTACCAGTCTAATGTTATATTAGGGAATACTTTGGCCCAGTATAGACTTGGCTAGATTGTCTTTAAAGGCCCATTGAAACAACACTAAGTAGACCTTAGAAATAGCCTGTGGCATTCCCACTAGTGGACCTAGATCCACCCAAAATGCGATATGCGGTGGGTGAATCGGATGACATCCGATTTTCTGAACTAATGAATGGCGCAATTGAAATATTTTAAAACTATCCCTGGGTGTCAAGTCAAACTTCTTCATGATCTCCACAGATGAAATTACACCACCATCTGAATTGATGAATTCTTTTAAGGAACAATCAGCCGGGAAAGGTAACCAATTATGTTTAATAGTCCTATGCCCTATCCGCCACTGGGGATTTCCCCAAATAGGCTGTGCACCGTCTAGAGTTTGCTCATATTTCAAGAAGTTACATAACTGATTATGTATTCTTAGAGACACCCCAATGGGGGATTTCTTTAACAGAGAAGGAAGTAGGCGGGCAGGTACATGGAGTAAGGCTTTAGGATTAATGTCAAAGCTCTTAATAAGGCTAATTTCCAAGTCGACCCATAATGGAATGTATCCAGAGGTTGAGAAATTGTCCTCACAGTGCATCCATCTCCCATACTTATTCAAATGCACTGCCCAAAAATAAAGCACAAAGTGAGGCAGTCTCAAACCTCCTAAGTTCTTGGGTGCAGCTAACTTGGGATACGACATCCTGGCCTTTTTGTAAGCCCAGACAAAGTCAGCCAATTTCCCATAGAGCTTCTTGAACCATGAAAGGGGGATCCAAACATTCAACATACAAATGGGGTAGAAAAGCCTAGGAAATATATTCATTTTTATGATGTTGATTCTACCCCATAATGACAATGGGAGTTGTACCCATCTTTTTAGATCTAATTTGATGTTATGAACTAAAGAGTCTAAATTCAATTGACGTAATCTATCTTGACTGTTTGTTAGGGTAAGGCCTAAATATTTGAGGGATTTAGCATTCCATCCTAATCCTAAATCTTCGATGTCCCGTCTAAATAACCTGTTATTCAAAGGATAAATGACCGTCTTGTCTTGATTCAATTTATAGTTAGCTAAGGCACTAAAATTCTGTATTACCTTTAATAGACTGAGAATGGATCTATTGGGCTTTGAGACATAAATTAGCAGGTCATCAGCATAAGCCGTAACCTTGACGGTATGCCCTCTGATGTTAATGCCCAAAATCTCAGGGGATAACACTATGCACCTTATAAGGGGTTCCAAATACAAATTAAATAGTAGGGGTGAAAGGGGGGCATCCTTGTCTTGTACCAACATGTAATGTAAAAGGTGCAGATATAGCCCCATTGCACACAACTCTAGCTGAGGGATTGGTGTACAGTGCCCTGATCCAAGCTACAAATTTTTCTGGAAAGCCGAATTTATCCATCACCACAAACAAGAAGGCCCAGTGGACCCTATCAAAGGCCTTCTCGGCATCCAAGGAGACCAATGCCATCGGGAGTTCGGCCCCCTCGGAGGCCGAGAAGACATGTGCCAATGTTCTAAAATGGTCCGATGGGGATCTACCCTTCATAAAGCCTACTTGTTCTACCCCTATCAATTTTGAGATTATTTGGTTAATTCAATCAGCCAATATCTTAGCCAGGATCTTAATATCGTAGTTCAGCAACGAAATGGGTCTGTAACTAGTAGGATTTTCAGGTGGCTTATTAAGCTTAGGGATCAGAACAATAAGTGCTTCGGCCAGGGAATTATCTGTTTCTTTTCCTGATAGAATATATTGAAATAGTCTAAGTAACAATGGGGAGAGCTGAGGAGAAAATGTTTTATAAAAATTAGCTGAGAACCCATCGCCCAGGCGTTTTGTCTAATGTTAAATTTTTAATGGCAGTTACTATGTCCTCCTGTGTTATCTCAGCATTGAGAAGCCCCGATCTGATTCATCTAATCTGGGAAGGGTAGTTTCTCAAGAAAAGACGAGATCTCAACTTCAGCTGGGGGACTGCATACCACGATACAAAGATTCAAAGTATTTTTGGAAAACTTGGACCATATCCTCAAGGGGTTTTAATGGTACCATCTTCTTCGACATAATCCCTTCAATTAAGCGGGAAGATTCAAATTGTGTAATCGTCTAGCCAACAACTTACCGATTTTTCCCCTGGTCCACATATTTTGCTTTAGTTTTGATAATAGCTAATTGACCTGCTCACTAACATTTTGAGGATGTCGTCCCTTTACTTTCCACTAAGTTTATTTTATCCTCACATGAAAGTTTCAAAAGTATCTTAGCTTCCAGAGACCTAATTTGGAGTAATAACTCGCCATAGTAGCCTCCTTTTCTTTCTTCCTTTGAACCACTTGGCTAATTAGTAAACCTCTCAGGTAAGCCTTAAATGCACCCCAAAAGATATCCGGATGGACCTCATCTTTCTGATTAAATGAAATAACTCCTTCATTTGTGCTGATAAAGATTGAATTATTTTAGGAATCCTCAAAATTTGGTTGTTTATCTTCCATCTGTTACCTTTACGGGTAAGAGAGGGGAAGGAAATTGTAAGCTCCACTGCAGAGTGGTCTGAGAGAGGGGCAGCCACAATTGCTGAGTTAAGAGTCCCCCGGAGCAGGGTGCGAGAAAGGAGAATGTAATCGGTCCGAGAACCAGATCTATGGGTCTGAGAAATAAAAGTGTATCCCCTTTCCTCAGGATGAAGGACCCTCCAAACATCTGCCAGACCCAACTGGTCTACCAACTCACCAAAAGCACGAGAGGCAGGTGTTAGATATAATTGAGTCCTGGAGGATCTATCAAGTAAGGGATCTAGCACCATATTAAAATCCCCACCCAGTAGCATGGGAAGATAATTAAATGGCTGTAGAGCCTTTAATAATTCAACCAAAAAATCATGGGAGTCCGTATTGGGACCATAAACTGCCCCAATCAAAATAATCATGTTCTGTAGCTTGCCCTTCACCAGGATATATCTACCCTCATTGTCCTGAATTACTTTTAAGGGGGTAAAATACAATGATCTATGAAGTAATATCATAACCCCTCTGCTTTGTGTATTACCCTGAGACAAGAAAATCTTCCCTATCTGAAGCCTCCGCATAGCATTGACTTCATCTTGCAATAAATGAGTTTCTTGCAAGAATATTACCTTAGCCTTCACTGCTTCTATATATTTCAATATCCTAAATTGTTTAGATTTATTCCTCGCCCCTTTGACATTCAACGTAAGGAACTTAATAGCAATATCCGTCCCCATTTCTTATCACACCGTTATATTATCCTGTGACCGTATTACTAACCAATAAGAAGAGATAAACTTACAGGCCTTGTGCGCCTCCCCCCTTAAAACAAAAAACCCGTTATCCCTTCGAACAATACCCCCCAACTTGTTCACCCCCAAGCCCTTTTCTTTGTCCCATTTTTACATACCGATCCCAACAGCCCCCAACCCACCTTCCCCAATTTCCAGCTTCATGACGCTGTGACACCAGCCCACTCAGCCCACCAGCAGAGTCCTCCCCGTTCCCCTATAGCAGTAAAAGATGACGCCCCCTCTGACACTAGGAACAACAACAAAATGAGAACCCTATTTAGCTAACCAATATAAACTTAAATTGAGATTGGCGTTAAAACCATTTCCTTCCCCCATCGCTTTATGCATTTAGTATAACCAAAAAGAAAACAAAAAATGCCCTTCAGTAAACAAAAATCCCTTCTAGGAATGGCAAGAACCCAGGAAGTACAATCCCGCAAATCTTAGAGGAACACTCCCTCTTACAAAAACCCGGTTTCCCTTATTTGTTTTAAATCCTAGTCCAAGCTAGAAAGAAGCAAAAAGCATCAGACGGCCCGCCTGTTATCCCTCCACATGGTGGACCACTGCCAATTTAACAGTAACTGTCCAGAATTTACAACACTTTATGGGTGGGAACACCCTGTCGAATATGGAAGTACTGATATACAATCAGTATAAGTAACAACAGAGGCCTTCATTAATATGTGGAGGCCGGTGACTACACAAGACTAGTATATATAAAAAAAATATATATATGCTTAAGAGGGACCACTATGGGACCCTCTGAAAAAACATAAGGTCCAGTATTAAATCCCGGGAGGGTAGAGTCTTCTTGGACAAAAACACATAGTGATCTTCGGTATCCTGAGAGCCAAACCCGTAGCAGTCTGGGTCTTTGTGACCTGATCCAGTATTGCTAAACATCAAACTACTCTTTGGCAATCAAGGAAAAAAACTGCTGTAACCCAGACAGGCACTCAATCTCAAGGGTCCTTAAGCAATGCTGGGAAAGCTTCATGGAGGGCAGAAGCAGCCAACTCTTGGGATTCAAAAGTCTTCCATTCGTTGTCTATGCAGACTTGGAGTCTTGCCGGGTATCCACTCTGAAACTAATTCCAGCCGCTATTAATTTTTTAACCAGTGGATGGAATCGCTACTTCTGCCGAATGGAGTGGCAAATCCTGGACCACTCTGATTTTGGAACCTTCCCAAAATATGTCCTTAACCTCCCTCACTTTATCAATGAGAGCTGCCTCTCTTGGTAATTTAAAAATTTGAAAATAAATACTCTAGGAGGGCGATCCGGGAGGAACTGGGCGTGAGCTCTGTGGGCCCTTTCAATGGCGTAGCTGCACCAAACAGTGAGGGTCCTGCAATTTTTCTGTTAACTTTTGGGCAAACTTAATGGGATCAGTACCTTCAGCTTTTCTGGCAGCCCAATAATGACAACATTGTTGCGCCGATTACGACCCTCCAAATCCTCCACTTTTAACTCCAGCTTCTGAATTCGATGTGCCATCTTATTTACTGTGGAATCCATTCTGTATGTGTGGCCTTCCAGTGATTTAATGAGAGCCTCCCCGTCGGATGTTCTGCGAGACAGCTCCTCGATGGCAGACGTGATATTTTTAACATCACCGGACAAATCCTGGACCGCGTCCCTTAGCGGTCTTATTTCTTCCAAAAACCACGTTAGGGTGAGAGGTTCTTCTGCAGTGCAAGTCTCCCCCGCCCCTTGGGCTGACGACGAGGCTGAGGCTTTAGTTTTTTTAGCGGTCTTTTCTGGGGTTTCGGGGGGTGTATGCCGAGGCGGAGGTTTGCGCATTTTGACCTCCATAAATGATCTTGTAATGAGCTCTCTCCCGTATTACTGGCAGCGATGAGGAGAAATTAAGGTCAGAAGGAGTAAAAAAAAAAGACTTAAGTATCAGCGGCGGAACGGAGCTCTCAGCAAGCGCAGCTACTCCGAGTTCCGCATCACGTGACTCCCCCAAGTGCTGATTTTCTAATGCAGTCTGCACTTCATGGGGGACTGCTTGCACCAACTGGGCTTGTGCCGCCTTTGCGACAGCCACACTGGTGCACCATACAGAAGCAGAAAGGTGCTTGCACTGAGGCAGTGCTGCAGTATTCCTTAAAGTGGTACTTTCGAAGCTCTTCTAAAAGATGCACAATCCCATGCACCACTCCTGGAGCCACTGCTGGGTGGGAGGACCCAGTGCCCCCAGTAAATACACCATCCCAGCTCCTGTCACCTGCCTGATCACCGCTGGAGCAGCCAGTGGTCCATGGAAGGTACAAGCCCTTAAAGCCCCCGCATGGTGGTAGAGGTGCATCTGCCCCCCAACTTGGACTTGTACTGTGCAGTGACAGTCAGCCACTTGCCCCATTGGGGCTGTTGTCACCCCCACCCCCTCATCCCAAACTTCTCTGCTAGCCATGTCCTGCCTAACATGACCCACCGGCTAACTGGGCAACCGGCAGGTCACCATCACTGGCTACTGCTGCTACAAGCCTGTCATGCAGCTTGCTGCACTCCCCTTCCATGTGCTGCTTGTTGGGCACCCAAGTTGGCTTGAAGTACACTTGGAGATTTTGGCACTGGGACCCATCTTCTTGCAAAATCCATGCCAGGGTCCCTGGTGCATCCATGTTTGCCACAAGTGTTGGTTCGGTGCACGGTGGCCTGATCTAAGTGGTTCTTTGAAAATCATACCCACAGTGTTTTATCATGCTATTTTGTGTACTTACTTCATGCCTGCTCCCTTCTGGTCACACCTGGAAATAAGCAGTAGCTTAGAGTCATTTTCCTGATCAATAATTTTTTTAAATAAATAAATGTGCAACACTTTTATTTCAATGTCATCCTGCCAACAGCAGTGGAAAGTTACATATTACTAAGGATGCAATGAATTCAAACAATATTTAAAATCTGCATCTAAACAACACTTTCTTGCAAAATTATTAATTGACATCACTTGACCCCCCCTTTCCAGCTTCCTGAACCACTTACTCCTCCCTTCCCCTCCTAATTACTTTCTTTTCCACTATCTATTGTTACCATTGCCTATCCCCCACTCACCAAATCTGAGCAGCATGGCCTGTTCTTCCATATGACAATATCACAATATCATTGGTTTACTTTCATTTAATGTTGACATACCTCATGTTCACATTCTGATCAATTTATGCAATTTTTTATATACTTATTTTTTGTGTTACATACTGTCATTGGCCCAGATATTCAGAGGTTTAATGCCACACTAAGAAGATTATTGCCTCATTAAGTGTGAGTAGTGCAGCTGACAGCCCGTTAGTGTGAGCATGATGCATTCAAAGAGTCACTGTAGCATGACACTAATATGTTACACCCATAATATTTTGCTCCATCTCAGCTTGTATGTTTCCACTGGAAAAAAAATTGCTTTGCTGTAGGCAGGAGCTTAAGAATTATGCTGAGTGCACCTTTTATTCCCTTCATTTTTGCTGTGCTGCAGTGGGCTATGTTCAGACACATTTTAACACTCATACCATACTCTGCACTTGTTCAAATATAGCAGGGTCATGTGCTAAGTGAGCTCAGCAATGAGTCCTTGCGATGAGAAAACACAAACTTTTTAACAGGGGGTCCTTTGTATATAAAATATCTTAATTGTATACTTTCTGTGTTTCATTTCAGTTCATCAGTCTGCCTGGTTTTCTTCAGTTGTCTGCTTCTCCAAGTTTTTTTTTTGTAGTGTAGCTGAATCTGTAATCAGTTGCTGATTTTTTTGTTTGTTTGTTTGTTTTGTTACATTTTGCCTATATATTTGGCGTGTATTGTCTGGCTTTCTGTCCATGTCTTCTGTAACCCCTTTTTCTGTGTCACACCTGGAAATCAGCCTCAGTTTAAAGGGCCTTTCCCATTCACCAATTTACAAATAAAAAATAATATTAATAAATCACTAAGCAAGACAATAAATTGCAACTGGGGCACAAAAACCCATGGGATGGAATGCAGAATAGGTCAAGTGAAATTGATGATCATCAAAAGGAAAGATACCTTTGGGTAATCATATCAGGTGAACTAAAGGTGGTCAGGCAGTGTGACAAGGCAGTTGGGAGGGCTAGTGGGATGCTGAGGTGTATAGGGAGGGATATCACCAGCAGAAAGAGGGAGGCAGTGTTGACTCCATATAGATTGCAGGTAAGACCCCACATAGAATACTGTGTCCAGTTCTTGAGACCATATCTCTGGAAGAATATAGAAAGAGAGGATGTGGTCCAGAGGAGGACAACTAAAATGGTTCAGGGTCTGCATCAGAAGCCCTATGAGAAGAGACTTTAAGATCTGAATATGTATACACCAGAAGAGAGAAAGGAGAGGAGGGGATATGATAGAGTACATTTAATACATCATGGGTGTAAATAAGATACAGGTGGGAAGAATTTTTCAGAAAAAGCTGCTCAAGAACAAGGGGACATGATATGAAGCTGGGGGGGGTAAATTCAGGAGGGATGTGAGGAATTTCTTCACAGAAAGCGTGTGGGATTTCTGAAGCAGCCTTCCGGTGGAGGTGGTGGAGGCAAAAACAGTGGTGGAGGTCAAAAATTCATTGGATAGACACAAGGAAATCCTAGGGTAAAGGAAAGTGTGAAGGATAATGGACTGGAAATAAGTAGGATCTCAGATGATACTGTAGGCAGGGAAACATGGGCAGATTAAGTGGGCCAAGTGGTTCTCATGTGCCAGCAAATCCTATGTTTCTATGTTTCTGTGAAATTGCAACAAAAATTTTTAAATTATATATCATGGCTAGAAATGAGAAAAGAAAAGTGTGACCCACTGGGAACTGAGCACAGTCTGAGTTCAATTCCCAGTTAGTCACACTTTTCCTCTTTAATTTCTAACCATGATTTAAAATGCCAAGCAGAGGCTAAACTGCACAGAAGAGGACTGGGTGGTGGTTTTAAATTATATAGGAATACAATAAAAGACAAAACAACTTTATTTTTAAAGCACCCTTTAACCAGTTGCTCAGGGCAACATACAGAGATAAAACATGAACATTCATATTAAATAAATTAAAATATCAATAAATAAATAACAAAAAATGCAACAGAAGCGTAAATAACTAGCAACTGAGAACTAGGGCTGGGATTTCAGATGGGAGGACACTGATGCATGGGCCAATTTTTTACTCCATCTGTGTCCTCTTGTATGCACAACTTGAGCATCTTATTTTCAAAGGTACTCAAAGGTATTCAGTTTTTTATGAACATTTCCATGATTTGCAGAAGCCAGCATTAAAAAAATATGCATGCACCATTTTGTGGACATTAAAAACCCCACATTTGCCACAAATCATGGCACATGTGCTGGAATGTTAGATCACCTTTCAAACAACAGTGTCTATTCTCACTGTTCAACACCTATTATCTTCATCTACAGTAAGTTCAGGCACAATCACATTCAAAAATGGGGAATTTGGATCATAAAATGATGCAGCGTCATTTTATTTATGTGAACTACTGCAGTTCTTGAAATCTCTGGCAAAATTTTAGACTCTTTAAAGGTAGGACACCTTCATGGATTTAATTGGTCGGACAAAGATGCAAGAGGAATATGTGTTTGCAGCTCCATCTGCATCTTTTAAAAATCCTGTTGATAATATTCTCTCTCTTATGAATTGGTCCTCATCAGTGTTTCTGGCAGTACAGTGTGAGGACAACTGGCTGGAACTTCAGAAGCATGTTGCACTTCAAACAAGGTATGAGAATAGACTTAGTTTCTGAGTTCCAAGTCAGTGGAGACTAGAATGCATTATGAAAGCAATGCACTTACTTTGAATAGAGGGCGACTTGAATTCCTTGTGCTGTAATCCTTGATGTTCTTTTCTTGGTTTTCACAAGGTCTTCCTCTGGCACTCTTTTGGGCCCTGCTATTGCTCAACTACCCACTGGAGGTATTAAGTCTTGGTTTATTTCCTCTGTGAGAGTCCAGGATATCTGCAACACAACTGGCCCTACTGTATCCATAACTGTGGGCACCTCCTTCTTGTGGGCATGAAGTGGAGGAGGGATGCAGGCTTTATAGGTCAGGAGGGTAATCAGACATATGTGGAGGAAATTTGTCTTGAGCACAGCCGTGATTGGCATGGGTGGGGCAAGTGGACATTATGTGACATAGGAATAACTATATTTTAATTTTTTTAGCCCATCCCCTTTATGATATGGAAGAGCAGTGATGGAACAGCAATGTCAGTTGACCACTGAGCAACAGATGTCCCTTTGAATTACTGCCCCCTCCAGAGTTGAAGCATCATCATATGCTGCCACCTGCCTACATTCTAGGAAAGAGCTACACAACAGGACGAATAATCCTTCATCATCCTTCTCCCTGCGTAGGGGAGTGTTCTGTCTGATTCTCCTTCACACACAGTAGCTGGTTCTCCTTCTTTCTCATTAATCCTTTGTATCTTATGGTGTTGCAGGCAGAGTGGTAGCAAGTTCAGGTAATGGCGAGCACTGGGGTAGAGGTGCTTCTCTAAAAAAGGTGCAGTACTGAAATTAAGCATAGAGAGCACTCCTCCCCGCTGTGGAATGTTGCAAAAAAATGGCACTACACCTGCTAGTGCAGTTCAAGCATTTTTAGTACCTTTTCCAGCTGTTGTAGGAAAGTAAAACTCTCTGATGAAGCCCACTGCAATGGGTGAAACATAAGACGGTGGTTGCTTGAAGACTGCCTTCATCTGTTTTACTTTGCTACAACAGCTGGAAAACATATTAAAAATGCTTGAACTGCACTAGCAGGTGTAATGTCATTTTTTGCAACTTTCCACAGCAGGGGTGAGTGCTCTCTATGCTTAATTTCAGAGTGGGAGCAAAGTCTGGTGAGCAACATGTGTCAACGCAAGTAATCTTGGAAATAAAATTCCAGCCCTGAAGGCCATCAAGGCAGAGGCAGATCTGGATCTTGTGGCCAAAACTGAGTTATGGTACCTAGGGAGACATGACTGCAAAATGGCCATACAAAGCTACACTCAGTTCAAAAAGGATAGGAAGGGGAGGAAGTTTGGAAAGGTTGTGCTGTCTGTGATGGAGGGTATTAGAGTTTTACAAAATGTAAGGGAACTTGGGGCAGATGATGGGTTGGAGGTGCTGTCGGTCACCCAGGAGACAGAAGCCAGAGCCACTATTCACACGGGGGTAATATACAGACCTCCAACACAAGGGGAAGAATAGGAGAAGTCACTGGGGGGGGGAGTTATCCACATGATTGCAAAAAAGGGGGAGGTGCTAGTGCAGGGGTCTTAAAATCTGCCAGATGTAGATTGGGGCCTCCCAGCAGCAGGCTTGGCTAGTAGCATGGCCATCCTAGACTCCATAATGGGGCAATTTCTCAGGCAACTAATCAGAGAGTCCACTTGAGGTGGGGCAATACTGGACTTGGTGCTCATAAACAAGGAAGTATTGCAGATATCACGGTGGAATGCCACCTAAAGACCAGCGATCACCATACAGTGTGGTTTGACATATTTCATTTCATTTTCATTTTTTAATTTTTTTATACTTGTAGGCAAGGTGATCAGTGCTGCTCACTTTCACTAGCGACAAGTCTTACAAAAATATCAAATATAGATACAAACAGACACAGATTAAAAGCAAACATTCTCAAAGACAGTACAATATATATCATGGCTGAATAATATATTTTCTATGTTGAAAAACAAGTACATCCATTTTGGGTATCAAGCCATGATCCAAGTCTTGTTTTAAAAGTTTGAAACATGGAGCAGTTAGATATTTCCAATGGAATAGAATTAAAAAAGAGGGAAGCTCTATATAATAGGGATAGGGGACATAAGGATGGAGGCAGAGATAAACTCCATAAGGGTGAGGGTCCTGGAGTTCAGAAGGGCATATCTAAAAAAAAATGGGTGAATGCCTCAATGACAATTTAGCAGGCGGCATTGCCAAGGTGAGGTGGAGAAACAGTGAGGCAAGTTAAAGAATGGCACAGTGAAGGCAACAAGCCTCTGTACAATGGAAGCGAGTAAAAACAGGAGGGAAATTAGATCATTATGGTTTTCAAGGGGTGGCATTCAAAAGGTACAAGGAGAAGAAGAGGGAAGATTATAGGGAGGTGTAACAGAAAAAGCATAGAAACATAGAAGCTGATGGCAGATGAGGCCTCATACCTAACACCTCATGGCCCATCCAGTCTGCCTTCTTTTGTTGCATTGCTTATACTGTAGACCTCTCCAGGTCTATGACACCTTCTCTGCCACCCCCTTACCTCCACAAAGAGGTATACCTTCCCTTACAGTTCCTTGGCTATGTCACTAATGAAGACATTAAAGTAGACTAGCCCCAGTGCTGACCCTTGTGGTGTCTCACTGGTTAGTTTCCCATGGTTACCTACTCAAAAAATGCATCAGGTTTGTTTGGCATGAACTCCCCTCTGTAAAACCATGCTGCCTCAGGTCCTGCAGTCCATTGGATTCCAGGTGATCCACTATTCTTTCCTTTAATAATGTTTCCATCAATTTCCTTACTACAGATGTGAGGCCTATAATTTCTCACCTCCTACTTATTACTGCTTTTGTGAAGTGGGGCTACGTCCAGCCTTCTCCAGTTCTCCAGGACCTTGCTGGTCTCCAGTGAACTGTTAAACAAGTCTGACAGGGGTGCAGCAAGCACCTCCCTGAGTTCCTTTAACACTCTTGAATGCACCCCATCTAGCCCCATGGCTTTGTCCACCCTCAGATTAGTGAGTGCTTTCTTGACAGTCTCCTCAAAAAAGGGTCTGGTGTTCATCCCCCCCCTCAATCTCTTGGTGCATATTTGTGGTCCCTCCCCTTACCCTCAACTGTGAATATTGAGCAAAAATATTTGTATATTTGCCTTTTCTTGGTCCTCCTCAGTATAGCCTCCTGTCTCCTTTATTAACTGTGCATCCCTCCCTTGGTCTAACTTGGTCTACCTTTTCTCACTGATATACCTGAAAAATATCCTGTCCCCCCCTTGATACTGTTTGGGCTATTCTTTCCTAAGCTTGCACTTCTGTGCTCCTTGCTGCCTTGCCTGTTTCCCTCCATTTTCCCAGATACACTTCTCTGTCCTCCTCTCTCTGGGTCTTCTTAAACTTTCTGAATGCCACAGTTTTTTCGCTTACCTTTTCTGCAGCTTCACTTGAGATTCATAATGGTCTCGTTTTCCTTCTGCCTTTGTTTATTTGCCTGATGTACAAGTTTGTAGCTTTTATTATACTCTCTTTTATTCTGGCTCATTTTCTCTCCACCCCTCCTTTGACATCTCCCTCCACCAGATCTTCTCAGATGCTTTCCCTCATCTTTGTAAAGTCAGTCCTTCTGAAATCTAAGACCCTCACCCTTGTGTGGCTGGGTTCCACTGTTATTCTTATATTAAACCATACCACTGCCTTGTCTCGCTGCTTGGCTACTTTTAGGCCATCAGATATGATTACCCCCAGGTCTCTTTTCTGTTTGGTGGTTGTCATTACCACTCCCCATAATGTACTCTGCACCTGGGTTTCTGTGCCCTCAAGTGCATGATTTTGCGATTCTTCACATTGAATCTTAGTTCAGTTTATTTGTTCGACTATAAGTCATTATGATAGGGACAAAAATAAAATAGCATTTTACAATCATCTTAAAATGTACAAAATACCCATCACATTTAAATTACCTTACACAATATAAATCAGCTTGAATTAAAAGTTTTTATAACCATTTCAAGACAGTGTCCAGGAAATGAGACCTCTATCTGCTCTTGCCCTTTGAAGTTTGGCTATTAGTCACATATTTAGGACCACTTGAACTGAAATCAGAGCTAGGCCTCTGCTCACATTCCCTTTCCTTTAGGAGTAAGATGTTAGGGTATATGATTGAACCCTAGTAAATATAATAGAGTGTCACAAGGTTATTCCCTGTGTCTTGAAATAGTACAGCCATATAAAGGAATTTTGCTTCAGCTTGCCACTAGTAATCTTTACAGCACTAAAACTAAAGAGTATTTTTAAATTCCATAAATTCTGATGCTGCAAAATATCTGATATAAAGATCTCATCATAGACTGAAACTGTTTTTATTTGTTTTTAAATAGGTGCATAACTAATATATTTAAAGTATTTAGTGAGATGGATTGATTGTATTCTAAGCTCTCAGCCAACATTGTAAGGGTGTTTGACTGCCAAATAACCATTTGTTTGTAATTGATATAATTTATGCAAACTAAGCAATCTAGACTTCGTCTTCTAGAGTAAACAAAACACTTACTTAAAATACCATCCTGAAACTACAAATAGCACTAAGATGACAGACAATATTTCTTTTTAAAAATAATCCAGCTTGTTAAAAAGTACTCAACAAAATTCTATAGGCTCAATGTTTAACAACAAATATATATGACGTTTTGGTGCTCCTTTTGTCCTGCCAGACCAAGTAAAAATCAAGACAGCACCAACTGGTAAACTAATATGAAATTTACAAATTATGAACATGCCAGTAAGGTAGGCTAAATATTCAATCCCAATAGCCACAAGTGAAAGCATTTCATTTCAGGCCATTTCCACTCACCATAGCATTCGGCTCCATAGCCAGGAGTCCCATTTCAGTGACCGGCCATTATCTGATAGAAACAAATGAATGCCCAGTGGACTAAGTAATATCCTGCTAAAAGAATTCTTGCCTATTAAGGCTAATGTTTTAAGCCGCTCAGTAACATGTAATTGTGAACAAAGCAAGCATTTTTAAATGGAAGTTGGAGGCTCCGTCTGCTCTTGATAGTCCATCCCTTTATACACAGGAGTTTACAAGGCTCTGGTTACGCCCGAAGTTCGCTCTGAGCACCACAAATATCCTAGATGAAATCCCTGATGATGCAAAGGATCCCATGCACATTCTCAACAAATCAAAGTGCATTTAATACTTACTAAATGAGTTCTTAGTAGACAATTCTTGCCTGTTTTTGTTTGAAGAAATCACACCGCTTGCTATATACTAGTGAGCCAATTAGAACAGCTTGTTACTAAAATACCAAAATACAAAGACACAACACAAAATAAAAATAAGGAATCAGTTATATCCCATAACAAACTTTATCACTTTTGTCACTTTCCATCATAAATCAGCTGGGTCGTGGCTGAAAATAGTCATCTCTATGGCTAGCCCACTTACCCGATAAACAAAAACCAAATAAATAAATAAAAAATACAGTGTTCATATACAAGGTATTCCCAGAATTTGCCAGTAAGAGTCAAGGCTGTCTCTAGTATTCAGAGTTAATCGGTAATTCAAAATATGTGAGTTTTGAGAAGTCAATAAACTGCTTCACGCTCCAAAGTTGAATCCCTTTAAACTTAATTAGGAGCAAAGCAAAGAAGTCAGGAGGAGATCTGGCTCCAAAATAGGAGTCCCAAAAGAGCTCCAAGTATGTTTAAATCTATAAACATTACTATCCCTGCAGTTACCCCTGTAGCTGGCTTCTACCATTGATAGCCAGCACTTCTTACACTGGCTGGCTAACATTGGGCCATATGCACGATGCCAACATGTCACGTAAACCAGGTGCATTGGCATTGCTATGACTGAATACCATGGAGCAGGGTCCCATGGACCCTGTGCTGCATTCACAAACCAGGGTATGCACTCAACCCCCCTGGCCATGCATTGAGCAACACGTCGGGAGTGGCAGGGGGCATGTCAGGGGTGTGCTAGCACTACACGCTATTCACTAAAGTGTGCAGTGCTGGCAACATGGTTGCAGAGACAGGTGAAGGTTATGACAAGGGGGACCCTGGCATAAGTGCCTTGTGCTCTGCTCCCACCAATCACCCTCTGCCTGTGTCTGGCCAGGTGCCCCGCCACCACCACCACTCATGAAATGGAACACCACTACCTCCACATAGCAGTACAATGCAGCCCCCTCAACTTTCTGGATATACCCCACCCATGGCCGGCATAGCAGACTACCTCCCTGCCCATACCAGGCTGCCCCAACCCCCTGTGAGAGCTCCCCCATCCCCACAGCACAGGTCTGGCACAAGTTTGCATCCCTTGCAGCACCGACAACCCCCCACAGGTTCGCCAGTGCCACAATTCAGAATGGCCGGCAGCACTACCCTCCTCTCACCTCCACAGCCAACAGCTGTTTGGACATCCATCAGGGTGCACAGGTCCAACGTATGCCCCACCACATAAGACATTCACTGAGGGACCCTGGATAGGCATCCGATTAGATGTCTGCCCGGGTGATTAGCTCCTCCCTGTCTGCCCTGCATAACCCTGTGCACCAGGGGGGTGGGGCCATGGACTGGGGGCAAACAGTCATGCATACTGCCAGGGGGTCACCTGTCTGCAGATGCAGAGCTACACAGGCATGGTACGTGCCTTTGGTGCATACTTGTGCCCACTTCATGCATCGGCCCTATAAAAACAGAACTCTTGAATCATAGCTCCACAAACTTGCCTTTGCATTCCAAAGTAAGAAATGTATAGGAAGGGTTCATAGTAATTAATGAGGAAAAGTCAAAGTAATCAGAGCCCAGTTCTATCAACCTGAGAACTGTATCAACCGTTAGAAGCAAGAATAAATCTTTACCTCTTCAGGAAGTACCCCTTAACCAAGCTTCGCTTCACTGAGATTGTCCTTGTCAACAATTACAAAGAAAGAACCTCATAAACTAAGCAAACTTTGGGTTTTAGACTGGTATAATCTGAGAATCCATCTCCCAGGAGGCCTCTCCCTTCCACTGCAGTCTGCCTCCCTCAGGGTCTTCCTCCATCAAAAGACTGCAATTACCTGTGGAAATAGACAAAAAATAAACTACCACTCCACTAAGCATAGTAACTTTCACTCAGGTGGGTAAAGGATGACCCCTCGATCCCAGGTAATGATGGCATACCTTTAGGTAACTCAGAAAGAGTGTATCAGCACTGATAGTGCTAGTTTATGTTGTTTTCTGCAAAATCCACTCCAGGCTTTCCTACAAAGGTTGTCTCCACAATTAGCTACTTTAATTTCTCCAATGCTTTTGACCACACCACAGAATGCCAAATATCGGCAGCCGGCCAAACACTAGCAATTCAGGCTGTGCCAAGTTTTAGTAGTGCAGAGCAGCAATGTGACAATGGTATAACAAACCAAGTATTAAATTAACATAGATTCCATCCAATTAAGTTAGTAACAAAAAAACATGAACACTTGATAAAAGAAACTTACAGATGCCACAGCAGACTCAGAGCTGCAGGTAGCTGAGCAGTGTTGCAGCCATCTTGCTGCTCAATTCCCCCCAGTGACCACTCGATAGACACCTCCATTGAATCTTAGTTGCCACACTCTTGACCACTTCTCAGGCTTACTTAGATCCCACCACACCCCCGAGTGTCAACCCTGCTGCAGACCTTTGTGTCATCTGCAAAAAGGCATATCTTCCCTTCTAACCCTTCTGCAGTGTTGCTAATAAAGACATTAAAGAGGACCAGCCCCAGTACTGATCCATGTGGCACCCCACTGGTCACCCTCCCCTCCTCAGAATGAATTCCATTTACCACCACCCTCTGTCACCTATCCCTGAGCCCATTTCTAACCCTGTTTACCACCTTAGGACCCACTCCCAGGCTGCCCAGCTTGTTTATGAGTCTTCTATGTGGAATGGTGTCAAAGGCCTTACCAAAATCTAGGTAGTCCACCCGCACCACTTCACCCTGATCTAATTCCCTGGTCACCCAGTAAAAGAAATATATCAAATTTGTTTGACATGACCCCCCCCCCAGTGAATCCATGCTGCCTTGGATCCTGTAAGCCACTGGATTTAAGATATTCCACAATCCTTTCATTCAGTAGTGATTCCATTAATTTCCCCAGCACAAAATGCCTGTAGTTGCCAGAATTCTCCCGGCTCCCACTTTTGGGAAGTGGGACTACATCTGCCCTCTTCCAGTCCTCTGGAACCACTCCTATCTCCAGCAAGTAATTATACAGGACTGTCAGTGGTGCTGCCAGTGCACCTGGTAGGCACTTAACCTCCATCTTTACCCCCTTTCCTTCCCCCAACTCTTTCTCCCAGACTATAGAGTTCCCCAATGGAAGTTTCTCTATCCTTTTCTGGTGGTCTCCTTCCCCCCTCCTTGGGACTCCACTTGGGTGTTCCTCCACATCCTCTCAGTCCACCACCTCGGATGCCCCTTCATAGCAGTTCTGCTCAGCCAGAATGGCATAGGAGTTTCTTAGTGGCACTGGATGAGGAGTGTGCCTGTTACCTGCTCCCCCCAGCCTTCCTACCACCACTGTCCTCCATGAGCCCACCTTATTCCAACTGCTCCTTCCTTCTGTCAACCTTTGAAGTAGCAGTGTCTGGCTAGGTGGTCCCTGGGCATGAAAGATGGTCCCCCAAATCCTTGACAATGTGACTTTGAGTCTCATGACATTTTCCTGACTCTCTGTCAGTGCTGCTTGGAGCCTTGAGACATGTTGCCTCCATCCAGACAGGTGCACAATGATGGGACAGCATCACAACCTCCAGAAGGTTTCCCAGTAGAATGCTGCCCCACAACCACTGCATTGCAACACTCCCCACATTTTCATTTCCCTGTTCTTCTAGTCCTTCCCCTTTTTTGTCCCAGACCTAGTTGAGCTATCCTACTACCACCCAGTAACCATACACCCCTAACCCTGAAGCTCACTAATGCCTAACAAGCGTTTTACAAGTTCCTACACCCTACTATAACTAGTAACTATTCAACAGTAGGCTCCTGATCCCTGAATCACCCTAGCACCTAGAAACAGTTTGCCTACAATCCCTACTACCCACAAACACACTAAAACCTTGTATCTGTTAAGTACAAACAACACCAGACAAAAGACAAGGAACAAAAACAGTAAGCCCCTAAGCCCACTGACACACTTAGCTAGCCTCCCAAATATATACATCCTATAATGTAGCCACCAACAGGTTTTCTTGGGTAAGAGTCTCCTTGGTTTGGTAGTGGAGAGGAGTGGCTAGCTGCTAACTACTTCACTGGGCTGACAACAGTGGACAGACTCTGACGTTCTTTGCGCATTGGTCATTTGAGTAGGGGCAGCAGCGTGGAGGGCCACTTGATGGCCTAGTCCTTAAGAAATCCCCTGTCCACTTCCTGGTTCACAGGCAGTGACAGGATTGGCTGCCATTCAGGGATACCAAGATTGTTCTCTGAGTAAAAGCTAGCTATAGGGAAGTCTAAATGCAGGCACTTGCTTCTCTTCTGCCTAATCCACCCCCCTTTACAGCTCTCCTCCTGATCCAGTTAACTGCAAAGATGATTATCAGTTCCTTTCCCCCAACTCATACTAGCATTTTAACTCTTGTATTTTTGTGTCTACCCTAACTGAAGGGCCCAATTGGCCTCTGACAGTCATATTCAACAACTCACTAAAAAACAGGAGTGGTTCCAGAGGATTGTATGAGGGCAGATGTAATCCTGTAGTTCTTCTTTATAAAAGCAGCAGCAGGGAGGAGATTGGCAACTATAGGCCAGTGAGTATAACGTCAGTGGTGAAGAAGCTAATGGAGACACTATTAAAAGAAATGTTAGTGAAGTATATTGAATCCAGCAGGTTACAAGACCTGAGACAGAATTGTTTCATGGGGGGAGGTCATGTCTGATGAGACTGATCGATTTCTTTCACTGAGTGACTAGGGAAATTGATTTGGTTGGAGTGGTCAAAGTAGCCTACTTATATTGTAAATCAGCAAGGTGTTTGACACCATATGTCATACAGTAGAAGGCTTACGATGAAACTGGACAATTTACGGGTGGGATCCAAGATGACAAACTGGGTAAGGAACTGGTTAATGAATAGAAGATAGAGGATGGTTGTAAACAGCATGCACTCTAATGAGGGAAGAGTGACCAGGGGAGTACATTATGGCTCAATGCTTGACCAGTCCTCTTCAATATCTTCATAAGTGACATTGCAGAGCAGCTGGAAAGGAAGGTATGCCTCTTTGCAGATAATACCGAAATGTTCAATAGGCTAGATACTCTGGAGGGGCAGCAGGGAATGAAGAGAGACCTGAGAAAACTCAAGGAGTGGTTGAAAGTATGGCAGTTGGGTTTCAATGTAAACAAAAGTTGAAAAACATGCACCTAGGGCACAGAAACCTAGGGGTTATATATAAAATGGGGGAGATCTGTTGGTGGTCACCTAACAGGAAAGAGACCTTGAGGTTATCAAACCTAATGACCTTAAGATAGTGGGACAATGGTACAGGGCAGTAGGAAGTGCCAGCGGATGCTGGCGTGCATAGGGAGGGGGAATCACCAGCAGGAGGACACAGGTGGTGTTACTACTGTATCGAGCATTGGTGAGACTCCACCTGGAGTTTTGCATCCAGTACTGGGGACCACATCTAAGGTAGGCCATAGACAGGGTAGTGGCTGTCGAGAGGAGGCAACTAGAATGGTGCAAGCATTGCATTCTAAGCACCATGAGGAGAAACTGAGAGATCTCAATGTGTACACCTTGGAAGAGAGGAGGGAGAGGGGTAACAAAATAGGAATATGCACCTCATAGGGGTGAACAGGGTACAAGTGTGCTTTTTCAGAAGAGAAGGTACACAAGGACAAGGGGTTGTGCAAAAAAGCTAGAAGGGTTGGGGACTTGAGGAGGGATGTGAGGAAGTACTTCTTCATGTAATAGTAAATGGACTCCACAGTGAAGAAAGGAGGGTTACTGGTGGGGTACCGCAGGGTTCAGTATTGGGGCCGGTCCTTTTTAATGTCTTTATAAGTGACATCGTAGAGGGACTGGAAGGGAAAGTATGTCTCTTTGCAGATGATACAAAGATCTGCAACAGGGTTGATACACAAGGTGGGGTAGAAAGGATGAAAAGGGACTTGACAAGGTTGGAGGAATGGTCAAATGTATGGTAGCTTAGATTCAATGCAAAGAAGTGTAAAGTAATACACCTAGGAAACAAAAACCCAGGGGAAGAGTACACAATGGGGAAGGGGGTGAGATACTGAGAACAACAAAAATGGAAAGGGACCTGGGGGTAGTCATATCAGATGACCTAAAGGTGGGCCAGCAATGTGAGAAGGCAGTAAGGAGGGCTGGGGGGATACTGGGCTGCATAGGGAGAGGCATCACCAGTAGAAAACAAAAAGTTGTTGGCCCTCTGTACAGCAGTTGGTAAGACCACATCTGGAATACTGTGTGCAGTTCTGGAGACCCCATCTCTGCAAAGACATAGACAGGGTGGAGGCTGTCCAGAGGAGAACAACCAAAATGATGCAGGGTCTGCATCAGAAGACATATGAAGAAAGACTAAGGGAACTAAAGATGTATAGCCTTGAGAAAAGGAGGGAGAGGGGGGACATGATAGAAACTTTCAAATACCTCAAGGGAATCAACAAAGTCCAAGAGGTAGCATCTTTCAGAAAAGGAGATGTGCAAAAACAAGGGGGCACAATTTGAAGATCTAAGGGGACAGCTCAGAGGTAATGTGAGGAAGTATTTCTTCACAGAGAGTGTTGTGGATACATGGAACAGCCTTCCTGAGGAGGTCGTAGAGTCAAAAACAGTGGAGGAATTCAAGAATGCATGGGGCAGACATAAGGCAATTCTAGTGGGGGGTAGGAGGAAGTAGACTGTTGGTTATCTAGGATCTGTAGCTTATCAGTTAGGTAGGGAAATGGGCAGACTAGGTGGGCCAAGCAGTCCTTATCTGCCGTCAAATTCTATGTTTCTATGTTTCATTTGAAGAGTTGTGGATACCTGGAACAGTTTACCAGTGGAAGTGGTGAAGGAAACAGTGGTGGACTTCAAGAATGCACGGACAGGCACAAAGAAATCATAATAGAAAAGCAGGGGTGGGGTGGGGATGGGGTGGAGTAAATGGAGATCATAGGGTCTGCGGTGACAGTATGCCAGAAACAAACTGGGCAGACTGGGTAGGCCAAGTGGTTCTTATCTGTCAAAAAAAATATTTTTCTATGTTTCTAATCCCTCAAGTGATGTTGCATTGACTAGCAGTGGGAAAATGCTTAATCAACCACCCTTTTAGCTAGGTAAAAGGGCTGTGAAGATATCTAGTCTGCTAGAGTTGTGGGTAGGATACATGAACATAGCTGGGGTAGTTTTTGTAAGCCTGACTTGGTCTCCAGTTTAAATTACTACTGAAGTAAACACACCTACCAAGTCTCCCTATTCTCAAATTGTCCCCCTAACTTTGCTTATTTGTTAACATGCCCTGCACTTTTTGGCCCCTTGCAGTGCCCCCCAAATCATCAGAACAACATATTGTAGTTTAATGAGTAGGAAACTGCGTTACAGCTATCTTGTGCTCAGGTGCACCAGTTAGATCACTTCAAATATTTTCTGGATTGTTGTAGTAAAAAGATTTGTTCTCATTTGAAGGGTGCTGACAGTAACCTCTGCTGATACATCTCAACTGCTTGTTCAGTTTAGGAAAGGACAATAACAGTATTATCTCTTCATATAAATGTCCTAATTTTCTGATTTAATCTTACTCTTTTTTTTTTCCAGATCAGAAATGTAGAAAACAACCAGTGCTTGGATAGCATGGGTCGTAAAGAAAATGAAAAAGTAGGCATATTCAACTGCCATGGCATGGGAGGAAATCAGGTGCAAAACTGTTTTCTTTTAATGTTTCATCATTTATTTTTCAAGTACATGGCCCAAACCATATTTTGTATATTGCCATTTGTGTTGAATCAGTTGTTTTAAAACTTATGTTGCATTTCGGGGAAAAAATCCTTCTTTGGGCCTTACAATAGTTCTTTTCAAGGGCTGGATTTTCACAGGGGATGACGCTGAAGAACAGGCCAATTTTCTTTGTCAGCATCCTCCCATTTGTGCAAAAACATGAGCATGTTATTACCAAAGGGCATTTGTTTTTTTAAAACATTCTTTGTAATAGGTGTCTGTGTGTTTGTCAAAAAGTATGCAATCATTCTATTTTTAATGAAAGTTTTATATTTCCCACATATCATGAAACATGCATTCAAAAGTTAGAGCACTTTTTAGGTGGTCTAATCTTTAGCCACAATTTGGGAAATGCTTCTTAAGGGTGACACAAGTTGGCAGCACCCTTAAGAAATAAAACTTATGAGTGGACATAAAATTTTAATATTTAGAAAAATTGGAATAAAACCTGCAGTAAGAGACTCCCAACCCCCGTGTGTCAAAGCAATTACTAACTAAAAAAAGTTATACAATAATGCATATTCAAATTATACTTAGTACCACAAAATGAAAGTTATTTGTATCATGCATATTAGTAAAGGTGTTCCATGGAGCTCTATTAGCAGATATAATATACTGAAGGAACATATTAAAAATTATCACATTTTAATTGAGGCCTACAACAGATTTAAACCTAAATACATATATCTATCTCTGTCTATGTCTTTTTCTGTGGGCCTGTGTCTGTCTGTCTGTCAGTTTGTCTAACTACTCCACAGGGTCAATGCAGCTGTGATAAACTCGGGTTTATCGGTGCTCCTCATGGATCATATAGAAATATTTAGTTTAGTGCAACACTGAGAACAAAGGGGACAAAGCTAAAGGACAAAGGGCCCCATTCTCAAAGCTCCTAGGTGGCACAAGGGGCATCCCAATGATTGACTCAAAGTCCCTCTTGAACCAAATGATGCCCAGGGAGCAGTTCAGAAAGAGAGCCTGTGCCTAGTACATGTAGCTCACACCTAACTGAGCTTGCACAGCCCTTGCATCACACACTGGGCTGCGGCATGGCCCCAAGGGCTTGCGGCAGACAGAAACTGCCAATTTCCCAGAATCGGGATTCACAAAACTCCGCCGATGGCGAAAATTCTAAGTACCGTTAGACCAGCCAGGGAAATTTCACCACCGGGAGAGCTGACTCAATAACAGCAATGTGCCATGGTTCCCCCTCCACAATCCCGATGTGGCAGTCCAAATAAAAGATAAACAGAATCCTTCCCCGGTAGTCTAGTGGCCCCCCCAACCCAATGCTGCCCATATTGATAATTAACATTAATACATCAGCCCTGGTGGTATAGTGGCCCACTCTCCCTGATCCCCGATGTTGATCATATTGAAAATGAATAATAATGCCCCCATCCTGGTGGTATAGTGGCTCCCCCTCCCCAATCCCTGATTTGGCCATATTGAATGTGAATAATAATGCCTCTATCCTGGTGGTATAGTGGCACCCCAACCCCCCACCCAGCAGGTAGTGCCCGCCACCCCACTCCCCCATTCTGTATCAGAGCCGGTGATGGTACAGCCCTCCTCTCACCGCAGTGGCTGGCATCAACTGAACTGTCACTTAGCACATACCATAAAGTATACACAGTCAGTGATAATCAATGAGCATGAACACTGTTCAATATAGGCTCTGTGACAGTTCAGTTGGTGCTGGCCGTGGACAAAAGAGGAGGGCTGTTCCAGTGCCAGCTCTGATATGGGATAGAGGGAAGTGGGGTGGTGGGCACTACCTGCTGGGGTGAGGGACCACTATACAACCAGGGTGGGGGAATTTTTATAAATATTCAATACAGGCAACACTGGAGATCAGGGTGGGGGATAATTATACCACCAGGGCGGGTGCATTAATGTTAATTATCAGTACAGGCAACATCACGATGGTTGGGGGCACTTGACTACCAGGGAGGGTTCTATTTTTCTTTCCTTTTTTATATGGCCACATTGGCATCAAGGAAAGGGGACCGCAAGACCACTAGGTCTAGAGCAAGAGGGGCCACCCCATGGGATGCAGCGAACCTTAATGGTGCACGGTCTGTTTGGCACCCTGCCACAGTTGCCACAAGCTACAGGACTTTGCCTTCGGGACCCTGCCAGATAGATATTCAGTCACAGTGTCCCTGGCACACAAGCTGTTGTTGCTGCAGCCTGCATCAGTTTATGCCCCTTTTGAGAATCGAACCCAAAGAGTTCTTCTGACACATTCAGGAGAAATGCAAGTTAAGGGGGTAAGGTAAGGCTGAAGAAAGGAGAGAGATAGGGGAAACATAGAAACATAGAAATTGCTAGCAGATAAGGACTGCTAGGCCCATCCAGTCTGCCCATAGTCCCTATACATAGTATGTGGCCACTGACCATATGTGATCAATGTTTTTTCATCATTCCCTCCCCTCTCAAGCTTCCCTTGTGCCTGTCCCAGGCATGCTTAAACCCTTCCACTGTGCTTGCCCCCACTACCTTCTGTGGCAGGCTATTCCAAGCATTGACTACCCTTTCTGTGTAGAAAAACTTCCTCACATTACTTCTTAATCTACCCCCTTCCACTTTCATATTGTGCCCCCTTATTCTAGTACTTTTTCTACATTGGAAAATGTCCTGCACCTTGTTTATGCCTTTGAAGTACTTGAAAGTTTCAATCATGCCCCCTCACTGTCTCTTCCTCCTCCAGTAAGTACATATTGAGGTCCCTTAGTTTCTCCTCATATGTTTTGTGGTGCAAGCCTTGCATCATCTTTGTTGCCCTTCTCTGTATAGTCTCCATCTTATCTACTGTGTGTCCTTGCATAGGTGGGCCTCCAGAACTGTGTGCAGTACTCCAGGTGAGGCCTTACCAATGTTTTACACAATGGCATCAGTACCTTCCACCTCCTGCTAGTGAAACCCCTGCCTATGTGCCTCAGCATGGCACTGGCCCTCCCAGCCACCTTTGTGCACTGCCTTGATACCTTAAGGTTATCAGAGATGATAACCCCAGGTCCCTTTCCTCTTTGCTGACAGTCAGCTCCTCCCCCCAACCTGTAGCTCTCCCCAGGGTTCCCTCTTCCCACGTGCATTATTTTGCACTTCTTTGCATTGTACCTCAGTTGCCACATCTCTGTCCATCTTTCAAGCTTCTCCAGGTCCCTCTTCATTTTCTGCACCTCTTCTGTAGTATCCACCCTGTTGCAGATCTTAGTGTCATCTGAAAACAGGGAGGAAGAGGATAAAGGGATTCACCCTAGAAGACAAAGGGCCACTACTGGATTGTAGAGTGGAGTCACAAATGAGGTGGGGGCATTAACAGCAACCCCCATATCACAGAAAAAGGGCACTGGAGCTGATTAAGGGTTTTGAGAGTTAATAAATCAATCAGGCCACATGGAATGTATCCAAGAATGCTTAATAAAACAGCAGAGATGTTAGCAGCAATGCTGGCCAAAATGCTCAACTACTTGCTAAACATGGGAGTGGTCTCCAATGATTGAAGGCCTACAAATGTGACTGGCCAGCACAAAAGTGGCAAGAAGATTGTGCTGGGTAAATATTGACTAGTCAATCTGATGTCTATATTAGGGAAGCTGCTCAAGGTCATAATGGAGAGAAAGACTGGTAGACTTTCTTAAGGTACAAGTGCTCTAGGGTAACAAGCAGCATGGCTGAAAAGGAAGAGGTTGTGGGACTTGAACCTGACAGATTTCTTTAATAGGGTAACCAGGGTGGCAGATAATGGACAGGCAGTTGTCATACTGTGCCTGGACTTCAATAAGGTCTTTGATTTGATCCCACACAGGACAGGTCAAGAAACTGAGGGCATAGGGCCAGAAGAAAATATACCAAAATGAGTGGAAAGCTGGATGAAGGGGAGGATGCAGAGAGTGGTGATGAATTGGGAGTTCTTGGATATTAAAGAAGTAACAAATAGGGTGCCCCAGGGCTCATTCTTAGGGTTCATCCTCTTTTATTTTCATCTGCAGCATAGGAGTGGGTGTTCAGGGCAAGGTCTGCCTCTTTTCAGACTATACTAAGATCTGTGAATGGGTGGAGAGCAAGGATGGGATTAGTGTGTTTTGGGATGACCTAGTAAGGTTGGAAAATGGTTCAAGATTGGCAGCTGATTTTTAATGTATAAAAACCAAAGGGAATGCACACTGGGAACACACCCATGAAAATATAATACCTGATGGAGGGAATAATGTTAGAAGTCACAGCAGAAGGAAAGGATCCAGTAGTGATAATATCAGCCTGAAGTCCATGGCATAGTACAACAAGGTAGTGGTGAATGCAGAATTTGGGGTTGCAAAGGGAGAGAAATTGCCAGTACCAACAATGAGGTTATCCTTCCACTGCATAGATTCCTGGGTGCCCACACCTGGAATACGGTTCAAGGTTCTGGAGCCATATATATATAGAAGGACAGTGAGTGAGTGAGTGAGTGAGTGAGTGAGTGAGTGAGTGAGTGAGTGGAGTTATTTACAGAGAAGGGTGACCAAAATGATCTTGGGAATGGGGGAGAAGACACAGAGTAGAGACTGCAGGACCTCAACATATACACCCTGGAGATGAGAATAGAGAGGGTGGACTTGATAGAGTCATACAGATACCTGCATGGGATAAACAGGATGTCCTCTAAGAAACTGTTAGCTCTAAGCAAAAGCACAAGCACATGGGAGACGTCACATATATTGGCTGGGGATAAATTTAAGAAGGATGTCTGCAAGCACTTTTTCATAGAAAGAGTGGTAGACAGGTGGAAGAGACTACCAGAGGAAGTGGTAACAGCCAAAACAGTGTGGGGGGTCAAGCAAGGGTAGGAGAAGAACAAGACAATTGTAAGGGAGTTAGGGACAAGGGATAATGGACAGGAATGGCCACTAGGGCCAACTTAGGAGACGTTGGTAGAGTGGGAAGACCATATAGGATGTTGGGTCTTTTACCAGCATTATATTCTATGTATCTATTGTTCTGTTAGAGAGACAGCACCCTTTCCTCCTAAAAGAGCTATCTTTTTTAAATGACTAGACTCCATGCATTGCTCCTGATGTAGTATTTCAATAAGCAACTCATGCCTCTTGGCAGGACCCTATGGGGATAACCAAATTTATGTTATACTAGCCTACATTTCAGTGCAGCTCTACACTGTAAGCCAAATGTGTTGGCATGGTAATCTGATTTATTTTACACTAGTTCAAGAGCATCTTTATCACTGTTAGGTCTCACACAAAGTACAACTCAAGTGTATGTGTTCTTTGAACAAGAACAAAATAGAAAGAACCTTCGCCATACCACACTATAAGAAAAACAATTTACCTTTTGTTAAGCAAGACAGACAGATTACCTTTTTGTATATTTTATTAATAATTACATAGGCAAAGGTCTCTAAAATATTTAAGTTCCAATATGGTAACTTTAGGAGTCAGTTATGTATGTGACAGTATTTTTCCTTACACCTTTTGGGGGAAGGAGCTGTTTTCTTTGCATTGGCCCTTTTTAGTTGATACTTCATTACTGAATTGGCATGTTTGACTTTGTAAGCTGACCTTCACAGCCACCTGACAAAGCTCTAATGAGTTGAAGCACCAGGGCTGCTGGATTGCATTGCTTGTTAACTGAGGTTCATACTTAGCAGTATATAGTAACTCCCCTTGTCAGTCTTTCTTGCCTTGCTTTTGATGGCACAGCAGGATTGACAGAAGATTGGCCATATTTTGTTCAGTAGTCAGTCAATAGCTTAGATGTAACACAACAGTATCATGGCTGGTCAATGGCATCACGCTTTCCCTAAGCAATGATCTTTATTATATGAAATTAGTTTGTAATAGCAGTAGTAGTAGTAGACAACTTTATTTCTGAAGTGCCCAATCCCTGGGGCTGTGAGAGCTGTACAATCATTGTAATAAACACATCATAAATAACATTGCATACATAACATACCACAATAAATAATACTATATATAATTTGTATAAAAACAGAGCTTGTGATAAAGATGCTAGAAAAGTAAGTGTGGTGGAATAGAAGCTTGAATATCAGTCAGTGCCAAAAGCCTCCCAGAAGAGGAAGGACTTCAGGCCCCTCTTAAAAGCCTCCAATGAGGTAGTCTCTCTCAGAGCCCTGAGAAGGCTGTTCCAAATGGCAGGGCTAGCAGATGTAAAAGCCTGCTTTCTAGAAGATTTCAGCATTGCCCTAGGGATGGCTAAGGGGCCCCCCTTAGAGTAGCAGAGAGGGTGAGAGGTCTAATAGGGAGTCAGAAAGTCTCTCTGATAACCAGGGTCCAGTACACATGGGGCATTGCAGATCAGCAGGGTGACCCTGAAGGTGATACACCACTTCACTGGCAGCCAGTACAGTTCACACAGGACCAGGGTTATATGGCAAGACCTTGGAAGTAGGGATGGGTGAACTGGTTTGTCAAAAATACGAACTGACCTGAACATGCGGAAGTGTTCATAAATGAATGGCTTCTGAACACTTTCAGGCTGTTTGGATCAGTTTGGGTTGGCTACTGTATCACGGGAAATGCAGTGCGAGAAATGCCAGAGCAGGAGGAACCCACAGGAAGGGCCAGAGACAAGACTCTGGTTCCTCATTGGATGGCCGAGCTGTCCATCTTCATAAGGTGGCACCTAATTGGGTCCACATGGTTGACCTTAGGAGCTACTGTATGCAGAGGAATACAGGACAGAGAAGGAGCAGCAGCTTCTATAGGCTGCTCCATTGTTCTATGCTTGTGCTGCTTGCGTTTGCACGTTGAGCAAGAAAGAAGTTGACTCATGGACTCTTAAAAAAAACCTAAAGAATTTAATTATTTTTTATATGTATGTTTTATATTTAAAAAAATAACTGAATTAGAAAACTTGGGGTTGGGGAGTCGGGGACTGGGAGTAGGGGACTCGACAGGGGACTGAACCAAGGACTGGATGTGGGTGTGGGAGTCGTGGATTGGAGAGTTAACTTGGGAAAGGAGACTTGGGGAGTGGATGAGGAACTTGGAGACTGGGGGCATCTTCCAAGTGAGTGAGTCAAGACAGATAGACAAGAAAGAAGAGAATAATAGAACAGACTGAACTTAAGTGCCAGAGCCAGACTGCCTATTTTTTGGGTGGCAGAAGAGGGGGTGAAGTTGAACTGTGCCACGCATGCCACACTAATCCCAGCTAGCCTTCTTGCTGTTTGCCCAATTGCCCCCAACAACAAGTCAGCTCTTTCAATTCTACTGCCTGTGCTCAGTCACATCAGTGGGGATTTCACATTTTATTTTTTATAATATTATACAATCTTTGGATCAGTGGGCATTCTGTCACATCATTGGGAATAAATAAAAAAAAATCCTTCAAGGGAAAGTACTGTGTCAGAGAGGGTTAGGCCAGCTAGGGTCCCTGAATCTCTGTGGGTAGCAGAAGTGCCTGCAGCACTGGCCCTTAATGTAGGTGGTATGAGACATAAATTGTGTGTGTGTGTGTGTGTGTGTGTGAAATAAAATCTGCAAACCAGCCACCAGTGCCAGTTCTTACATACTGTCTGTGTGGCCCCTCTGCCTAGGAGTCAGTCATCTGCCATCTTCCTCCCTGTGCTCTGTGGGGTAGTACAAGCTTTGGCTTAGTGGGCAGGGAATTCCATCAAATCATGTGGAATAAATAAAAATAAAAAAACAAATCCTTGAAGGGGAAAGTACTGTGTCAGAGAGGGTTAGGCCAGTCAGGGTCCCTGAATCTCTGTGGATAGCAGCAGTGCCTGCAGCACTGGCCCTTATTGTAGATGGTGTGAGAAATAAATTGTGTGTGTGTGTGTGTGTGTGTGTGTGTGTGTGTGTGTGAAATAAAATCTGCCAGCCAGTCACCAGTGTCACTTCTTATATACTGTCTTCGTGACGACCCCCCCCCCCAGAAGCCAGTCATCTGTCATCTTCCTCCCTGTGCTTCATGGGATAGTTTAAGCTTTGGCTCAGTGGGCATGGCATCCCATCACATCATGTGGAATAAATAAAAAAATAACCACTTTTTGACCCTGAACAAGCGACAGACTGGCATTATGAGTACTCCAGAAAATAGAAAAGCAAAAGCTGGGGGCAAAGGAAGTAAACCTAAAAAGAAGTTTATTTAAAAGCCCAGAAAGAAGTAGCCCAAAAAGTAAAGTACAACAACAAGCACCACAGATTGTTGAAGGGGTTGAAATAAATGCTACTACTATCAATGGGCACTATGTACGAAGTGGGCAGAGGTACATGGAATAGTTAAGTACCCTGCCCACGACCCTGCACCCCATGGACAGGTGTGCCCATACCGGCATTCACCAATGTTGGACACCTGTCTGCAGCTCCTTCCCCTGGCATGCAGGACTCCACAGGGCTGCCAGGGGTGGAGTTGCTGACCCAAGCGTGCATACAATGGGATGCTCATCCCTGGTCCAAAAGTGGATCCAGCATGTTGCAATGCATGGGACCAGGGTTGTGCATGCCACCTAGACACCTGGAACCATGTGGCATGGCCCCATGGATGGTCATGACACCATCCCAGCATCAGCGAATGGTGACCTCCTGGCACAGTGCAGGACCCAAGCGTCAGGACCCACCTATGGCCCGCATGACCATGACTGTGCCCCAGAATCATTGTGGACCCCTGCACCCTCTGAGCCCCTGGGGGGCATGTGCCACAGTCTGGATCCCTTCCTGCAACATCCCAGTGCCACCACAAAGCTGGTGTTATGGGCGTTCGCCCGTCTCACTGTACCTGCTCTCACTGGCTGCCTAGTGGGCTGGGGCAGTATGAAGAGTACTTGCCATGTCCCCAAGCATCTGGAGGATGGGATTTGTGGGGGCACGCAGAGGGTTACAGCAGGGTCTGCCCTGGCATACCCTCTGCACCAATGCAGCCAGCACTATGTGGTTTAGTGAATACCGTGTAGTGCAGGCATGCCCCTGGAATGCCCCCAACATGGTGCAGTCCATGGACGTGGGAGATTGGGTGCAGTGGATCTGCACCACCCCCTTTGTGAATGCCATGTGGGGAGGTGGTGCAGTGGATGCGGAGTGGCTACATACCCCAGATACAAGTGCGTAGCCTCTCCACTCCATTCGTGCATAGGGCCCAAAGTGCAGGCTAACTCTGAAAATATTGAAAACCAAGCAATGGTTGGTGGACTGTCTTTATCAGAAGGGCTCAGTAGTACAGCAAACAAAGTTTTGAAAGACAGTAGCAATAGCAAGTCATCTTAGGAAAAAAGTGCCAAAACAAAGAGTATTCCAATTGTACATTGTACAACGTTGTTTGCATTTCAGTTAACCTCTGTTTAAAATTCTCACTGAGGCATTTTAAGTCTTCTTGCTGGGGCAGAGGTAGCAGTTGAAGTTTGAAAATATGGTGAGGTTCTGGAAAGCTAACTTTGTCATAAGTTTCTGTAAATTGTTATTGTTTGTAAGTTGTGTTTTAAAATTGGCTTAACTCCTTAAGAACTTTCTGGAATAGAGGGACACAAATCCTTAAATCTTTCTGTACTAGCTGGAGACTTCTTGTGGGGGAGGGTCTTTGGCCAGTAACACAGCCAGCCAATCAAGGTTGTTTGCATTTCAGTTGATCTCTGTTTAAAATTCTCACTGAGGCATTTTAAGTCTTATTGCTGGGGCAGAGGTAGTAGTTGAAGTTTGTGAATGTGGTGAGGTTTCTGGAAAGTTAACTTTGTCATAAGTTTCTGTAAGTTGTTATTGTTTTTAAGTTGTGTTTTAAAATTGGCCTAACTCCTTAAGAACTTTCTGGAAAGCTCTTCCACCCACCCTGTGCATTAGTCTTTCTTAAATACAGAAGAGCCACTGGGGGTTGAGCTTAAAGGCTGGAAGGGAGGAGTTTAGGGAGTTGCAAACTTCACCTGTGAGCAAACTCTTAAGGCTAATAGTCAGGTGGGGAAAAGTTCAGACACTCAAGTGTTGCAAGTTTAAAAGTCTTGGACTAGTGGGCAACCTGGTGGCTCACCCAAGGAAACCTACTTGAACGGGGATGGGACCACATGTCATTAGGGCCGGCATCTTTGGGAGGGTGGTGGGGTGCACAGGGTGTGGGGCAGCCATGATACTGGACTGGGCTTGGAAGTTCGGCGGTTGCCCAATGTGCTACCAGCTGGCACAGCTTAGGGAGGAGGTTGAGGGGATTAATAGACAGCTGGGGGAAGGGGAAGTATGGTTGGGGAATAGGGCAGGGGCTCTCCCATGGGGTTACACCAAGCACTGGGGCAGGGGCATAGGGAAAGGAGTGCAGGAGAGTTCTCTGGGGTCACATAGGGACCCTGGCAGATGGGTCCCAAAAGGAGGATACTACCAAAGAAGCAGGCAGGTAACTGGGTATCCTCACAGATGGGGGACAAAGGGAGGACATTCTCTGGGAAGTAGGCAGATGGCTGGGGCTGGGCAGAAGGAAGCAATGGAGGGAGATGGATCGGACCTTAAGCTCAGTAACTGCTTCAATTCTCTTCTTCTGCTTGAGGATGAGGGGGGTGATTTAGCCATGAAAGGGGCGGTTAGAGATGGAAAGGGAGTAGGGGGCAGGAGGCAGGGGCTGGATAGCAGGAGGAACATGGGGGAACTTGGAATGCAGGAAAATGGGGGAACAGGGGATCAGAGCAGGAGGATGAGGGGGTAGAGGAAGGAATGCACAAGGGAAAGGACCAGTTGGGAGGAAAGGGCAAGGAGAAGGACAAGAAGTACAAGGAGGATGCAGTAAAGGGAGCTGAGGGTTTAGGCCAGGGGAGCATGACAAGAAAGGAGAGGCTGAACAGAGATGGGAAGGAAGAGAGGACGAGCCAGGCTAGTTTAGCAATTGGGGGGGAAGGACCAGTCGTGAGCAGTAACAGTGGGGGTAGTGAGGTACAGAAGGATACTCAGGAGGATGAGAAACATAGGATCGGAGAGGAGGGGGTGGCCAGGGTAAATAAGAAGGGGATGGCACATGGCACCCAGATAGGGGGAGGAGCAAGGAGCTGGCTGGGGGGAGGGGCCGGTAGAAAGGGTGAGTGACATGGAAGGAGGGGATGGAGGAAATGGGGCAGCCAGAGTGCTCCTGTTGGGTGATTCCATGATCAGGGGGATCAAATGGGATAGGGAGGGAGAAGCCTGCCCAGTTAGAACAAAATGCTTCCCTGGACTAACAGCGCACAGGGACAAGCATGAGGTATATCAGCTGGCAAAGGATTGTGGAGGTTCCCCGGACATACTGGTCCGCCTGGGTACCAGGTGGAGCAGGAAATAGTGAGCTAGAGATACAGGCAAGGTTCAGGGAGCTTGCCAGGGTCTGTCATGATATAGGATGCTCAATTTCCTTTTCAGAAATCCTGCTGGTGCCAAGGGCTAGTGGGGAACACAAGAGGAAGATTAGGGTGATAAACCAGTGGCTCAAGGAGTGGTGTGGGGCAGAGGGTATGGGTTGATGGGAGATTGGGGGGAGACCTGGGAGGATAAGGGTCTATATGCTAGAGATAGGCTCCATCTCAATTCGGAGGAGAAGGAAATCCTTAAGTTGAAAATAGAGGGGTTCATTGGTGAAAGGTGGGGTTTAAACTTGTGAAGGGGGGAAGGATGGGAGAAAAGGCTGTCTAGGGGGGTCCGATAAAGGAGGGACTCTGTCTCCACCCCCTGAGGAGCTGGAGCAATGCAGGAAAAAGTCAACTGGTAAGGTGTGGACCAGGGGAAGACAGAATTCCCACAGGAACATGAGCAGGGGAAATGGAAGTATAGGGAAAGGGTGGAAGGTAGTCCTGCTAAATGCCAGGAGCTTGGGCAATAAAATGCCTGAGCTCCAGGCGATGCTAACTGAGGGAGAGGTGGATGTGGCAGCAGTCACTGAGACCTGGGCCATCACAGGGCATGAATGGGACCTGAACCTGGAGGGTTACACCATGTTCAGGAAGGACAGGGGGAGGAGGGGTAGCAATAATAATCAAAAACTGCATTGCCATAGGAGGAATGGAGGAGGTGGAGGGAACTGTGGATGCGATTTGGGTCACCTTGATAACAAGGGGGGGCAAGAGAGTAAAAATAGGAGTGGTGTATAGACCCCCTGTGCTAGCGGAGAAGCTGGAGGAGAGTCTGGTGGCAGATGTTGGGAGACACTGCAGATTGGGAAGGGGAAGGGTGATGGTGTTGGGGGACTTAAACATGCCCGGAACAGACTGGGAGACTATGACATCCTCAGTGGCCAGGGAGCAGAGGTTGTTGGATGTGCTTCAGGACACGTTCCTAACTCAGCAGGTGGGGGAACTGACCAGGGAGGAGCGGATACTGGATGTGGTCCTGGCAGACAGTGACCAGATTGGGGGCCTGGTGGTAAAGGACCCGTTGGCGGGGAGCGACCATGCCACGATCTGGTACTGCCTGAACCTAGTAGGGGTAGAAGGCTGCACAAAGACAGAGGTAACTGACTCCGGGGGGGGTTGATTTCAAGAAAATGGGAAGGATTCTTAAGGTGCACTTGGATGAGATTAGGCCAGTCATGGACGCTGGCAGTAGGTGGGAAATCATCAGGAGGGGGGTGCAGGATGCTACCAGCACCTGCGCAAGAGTAAGACGAAAATGCAGTAGGGCCCAAAAACCCTGCTGGTGGACCAGGGGTGTTCAGGAGGTGGTGAGGGGAAAGAAGGCAGCCTATAGGCAATTCAAGTGCTCAAGGAGTGAAAGGGACCTAGGGGAGTACAAGCTGATGGTCAGGAGGGCCACTGGGGTGGTGAGGGTGGCTAAGGCAAGGAAGGAGCAGAACCTGGCCAGGGAAATTAGGAGAGGGAACAAGGGTTCTTTAGATACATTGGGGAAAAACAAAGGGTGAAGGGGCAGATTAGCAGGATTAAAATGGGGAGGGATGGGCACAAGACCCGGGAGAGCAGGCTGAGGTACTAAATGAGTACTTCGCCTCAGTTTTCACCAAGAAAAATGGGAGCTGCATCATACATGGGAGGAGATGGTGAAGCTAAGGAGGGTGGACCCTTACGGATCAGTGGGTCTAGGGGGACATCACTGGCAGGTAAGGGGAAGGTAAAGCAGGGGGACAAGGTAGCAGAGGTGGAAATCACAGCAGAGAGAGTGAGGGAAGCCCTCAGGTCCCTTAAGATGGAGAAAGCACCAGGGCTGGATAAATTACATCCCAGAGTGCTGAAGGAACTGGTGGATGTCCTGGCGAAACCCCTGGCGAACTTTTCAGAATCTCTCTGAGGACAGGGTGGGTGCTCCAGGACTGGAAGGTGGCACACATAGTGCCTATCCAGAAGGGGGGATCAAGAGAGGTGGCAGGGAACTACAGGCCCATCAGCCTGACATCGGTAGTGGGCAAGGTGATGGAGGGCATTGTCAAGGAGAGACATGGGGGGAACCTGGAAAAGTTGGGGTGCCTGGACGATAGACAGCATGGATTCACCTCGGAAATCCTGTCAGACAAACCTTGTGGAGTTCTATGATTGGGTGACGAGTGCCTTGGACCTGGGTAGACCAGTGGACGTCCTCTTTCTTGACTTCAGCAAGGTGTTTGACTCTGTTCCTCACGGGGGCCTGTTGGATAATCTAGGAGAAATGGGGGTGGGGAACCAGATGATCAGATGGATTGGCTTCAGAACTGGACCCAGAGGGTCGTGGTTGGTGGGTTAGTCTCATCCTCAAGGAGGGTCATTAGTGGAGTCCCTCAGGGATCGGTCCTTGGGCCCCTCCTGTTCAACACCTACGTCTCTGACATAAGGAAAGGTATCAGGAGTGAGATGAGTCTCTTTGCGGATGACTCAAAACTGTGGGTGGTGGTGGATGGGGAGGAGGGGAGGGTGGCCATACAGGGGGACCTGGAGGCTCTGAAAAGGTGGTCTAGAAAGCGGTAGCTGAGGTTCGATACAGGGAAATGCAAGGTAGTGCACCTGGGAGCCAGAAACCAGGGCCAAGTGTACAGCCTGGGGGGAGGGGATGCTACAAGTCTCGATGGCAGAGAGGGACCTGGTGGTGGTGGTGGATGTCAAGATGAACAACTCAGAGACTTGTAGTAGGGCAGTGGCAAAGGCCAACAGGATGCTTGGATGCATCGCTATGGGGCTCACCCCTAGAAGGAGGGAAGTGATACTCCCACTGTATAACTGCTTGGTGAGGCCGCACCTCGAGTGCTGCGTGCAGTTTGGAGGCCACATTTAAATAGGGACATTGAACTCCTGGAGAGGGTCCAGAGGAAGGCAACCAAAATGATTTGGGGCTTGGGGGATAGAACCTAAGGGGAGAGGCTCGAAGAGCTAAATATGTACACATTGGAAGAGAGAAGGGACAGGGGGGACATGATTGAGGTCTTCAGGTACATGAAGGGGATAAATAGGGAAGGAGCAATCAGGGTGCTCCGAAGGAAGGAGGGAGGGCAACTAGAGGGCATGGGTGGAAGCTGGAGGGGGTGAGATTCAGGGGAGAAAGTAGGAGGTGCTACTTCACTGAGAGGGTGGTGAAGCCATGGAATACGCTGTCCAGGAGGCTGGTGGAGGCAGAAACGGTGGAGGGGTTCAGGAGGGGGTAGGACAGGTACAGGGGAAGGGTTCTGGAAGCAAAAATCAGTACAGCGAGAATATCCGGGACTGGAAAGGGAGAAGTCAGAGAGGACGAGGGGGGCAGCAAGGTCAGCTCCCAGGGTGGGGGCTGACCAAACGAGCAGACACAAAAGACTGTTTGGCCTATTCTGCTAGCATTTTAGTATGTTAGTATATAAAGTTAAGCACTTAAAGGTACAACTTGCAGCAGAGTTGCTCGATTTGCAACACATACGTGTTGAATAACTCAGTCTGTGACTGCAAATGTTAGCTCTACTGAATCTGATGATGATGATGGTGACAACCATAGTCGTGATGAGACTGATGATGATGAGCTTGTGACTACCTTTAGCTATGTCACATTCTGGTTCTCACAGTGACACTGGGGATAAAGATAATGACACTAGTAGAGTGTCAAAAGGGAAAAGGAGAAGTCAAAGGCACAAGCTACACAAAGTGAAACAAAGTCTGATAGCAGTCATGGTGACAATGGTGCTGCAGAGGATTCTATGATTGTCTCACCTCATGGACCTGAATTTTCCACTGATATGTCTTCCCCACATAAACCCAGTCACTTGACTCCTAGTCCAACTGAGCTCATTACTAGATATAGACAGTCCACCTCTACTGTTTGGAATCATTTTTACACAAACCCCAAGGATGCTTGCCAAGCTATATATGTGTATTGTAACACTCGTGTTAGTAGGGGAAGAAATAAAGGGCATCTTGGAACCACAACAGTGATGCAACATCTTATGTGAATTTACCCTATCGTTGCATATGGTTCAAATAAATAGTCTAACATTGGTGGCTAGAAATCTAACAGGGCTCTCAGTGAACAGGAACATTCTGCTGAAACAGTGCGAAACAAGCACCAGGCAAGATTAGTGTTGTGCGAAACTGACATATTTCGCCTGACAAAATATTTTGGGAAACTCATGCATTTAGTGAAATTTTGCGGCGGGTATGTCAATTTCACCTATGGCATAGTATGCTTTTTAACATATTTCCTAATCCCTGGCGGTCTAGTACTTCCCCCTCCACCAACATCAGTCATGTGGCCACCACCCAGACTAATGTCACTATGTCAGTGAAGTGACTCTCCCCTTCCCCCCACCAGCATGCCATTTGCTCAGGCTCACAGTGATAACAATTACTTCAGGACAGGTTCAGGAACTAAGCTGAGCCTGTCATTGACTTGCCAGGTCACACTTGCACCCCCCCCACCAGCATCGAAGCACTGCTGCAGTGGGCGGCCGGCAAGACTTACAGTACCTACCAATCTGATAAAGGCAGTTGTTCATTGGCTGACAGCTGTCAAGATTAGAACTGTCTGCGGTTCCATGCTGTCTTCTTCTGGTATTCTGGGGTGGGGGGGTATTCATTATAATCATACCTGCTGTGGCCATCCTCAGAGAATCTAGACTTTCGTCAGACTGAGAGTCCACAATTGTACATTTTGCCACAAAGCAGTCAGGAGTCAGGACTACCACCGGGTTACAGGTAGCACAGGAGGGGGACAGGATGCAGCCAGCAGTCACAGTAAGTTATGAAAGAACTGGAAGGGGACAGGATCAGTTGTGTTCCAGGATAGTAGCTGCTGCTGGTGTTTTCACAGGGTTCTTGTGGATTTTCCTTGGTAGGTTAGTTCTTTTCTTTCTTACTTCTAAGGGGTTAGCAGGGTATTGTTTTGGGGGATGCTGGATGTTTTTAAACTGATTTGGTGGCTGTAAGTGGGGCTCTTTTTGTGGATGTTTCACTGTGTAACAGGCTGAGCTGGTGAGGCCTATTTCTTCTGATTTAAAACCTATTTGGTGGGATTTGCTTGGGCCTGGTTCTTTAGCTGCAGGGCTTGGAGGAGACACAGGGCTGATACACTCTCTCTTGTCAGGTGTCTGCCGAGACCAGCCTCCCCACCCCTCCCTCCCAGAAGTCTGCAAATTTATGGGAACACCTGCCCTGCAATTGGAGAAAAAGGCTGCAGGTGCAGCTCATGTAGTTCAAGCCACTGGGGGTTGGATTTAAAGGCTGGGAGAGAGGAGCTTAGGGAGTTGTTCATTTCCCTTATAAGTTTAATGTGTTGTACCGCACCTAGTAACAGAGTTACTGGTGTACAGTGGGACTGTCTCTAAGATTAGTGGGTGACCTGATTAGGCAGTAGGGGTATCTTGGACTGGGGGAACCTGGTGGCTCACCTAAGGAAACCTATTTGGAAGGGGATGGAACCACACATCATTAGGGCCGGCATCTTTGGGAGGGTGGTGGGGTGCACAGGGTGTGGAGCAGCCATGATACTGGACTGGGCTTGGAAGTTTGGTGGTTGCCCAGTGTGCTCAGCTAGCACAGCTTAGGGAGGAGGTTGCTGGGGATGAGGGAAAGCTGGGAAGGGGGTGGTATGGTTGGGGAAGGGGCTGGAAATCTCCCACTGGGTTGCACCCAAGCACTGGGGGTGGGGGTATAGGGAAAGGAGTGCAGGAGAATACTCAGGGTCAGCATAGGGACCCTGGCAGAGGGGGTCCAAAAGGACACTACCAAGGAAGCAGGCAGGTAACTGGGACCTCACATGCGGGGGATGGAGGGACAACATTCTCAGGGAAGTAAGCAGATGGCAGTGCTGGACAGAAGGAAGCAAGGCGGGAGGTGGATCGAGACCTTATGCTCAGTAACCGTAATTCTCTTCTTCTGCTCAAGGATGAGGGGTGATGTAGCCACGACAGAGGTGGTTAGAGACGGAAAGGGTGTGGGAGTGGGAGGGAGGCAGGAGGCAGGGCCAGACAGCAGGAGAGAACAGGGGGACCTGGAATGCAGGAGAATGGGAGCAGTGAATCAGAGCAGGAGGGGCAGGGAGAGGAGGAAAGCCAAGGAGAAGGACCAGTTGGGAGGAAAGGTAAAGAGAAGGACCAGAAGTACAAGGAGGATTCAGTAAAGGGAGCTGAGGGTTTAGGCCAGGGGCACGACAAGCAGGAGGAACTAAATGGAGACAGGAAGGAAGGGAGGATGAGTCAGGCTAGTTTAGCAGATGGGGAGAAGGACCAGTTGCAGGAGCAGTGAGGGAATTAGCAAGGTACAGAAGGATACTCAGGAGGAGGAGAGGCATAGGATTGGAGGGAGGAGTGGCCATGGTAAATAAGAGAGGGTGGCATGTGCACAGATAGGGGAGGAACAAGGAGCCAGCTAGGTGAAGGGCCGTAGAAAGGATGAGGGACATGGAAGGGGAATGGAGGAAAGGGTGATCAGAGTGCTCCTGCTGAGTTCTATGATCAGGGTATCAAATGGGATAAGGAGGAGAAGCCTGGCTAGTTAGAACAAGATGCTTCCCTGGACTAACGTGCACAGGGCTAAGCACTGAGGTATATCAGCTGGCAAAGGACTATGGGGTTCCCAGACATACTGGTCCACCTGGGTACAAATGACATTGAGGAAATAGCGAGCTAGAGATACAGGCAAGATTCAGGGAGCTCCAAGGGTCTGTCATGACATAGGATGCACAGTTTCCTTCTCAGAAATCCTGCCAGTGCCAAGGGCGAGTGGGAACACAAAAGGAAATTAGGAGATAAACCAGTGGCTCAGGGAGTGGTGTGAGGCCAGAGGGTATGGGTTGATGGGGGATTGGGGGAGACCGGGAGGATAAGGAGCTGTATACTGAGAGATGAGCTACATCTCAATTTGGAGGGAGGAATCCTTAAGTTGAAAATAGAGGAGTTCATTGGTGAAAAGTGGGGTTTAAACTTGTGAAGGGGGGTGGGATGGGAGAAAAGGCTGTCAAGGGGTGCCGATAAAGGATGGACTCTGTCTCCACCCCCCTGGGGACCAGGAGGATTGCAGGAAAAGGCCAACTGGCAAAATGCAGACCTGGAGAAAACAGAATCCCCATGGGAACACGAGCAGGGGAAATGGAACTATAGGGAAAGGGTGGAAGGTAGTCCTGCTAAATGCCAGGAGCTTGGGCAATAAAATGCCTGAGCTCCAGGCGATGTTAACTGAGGGAGCAGTGGCTGTGGCAGCAGTCACTGAGACTTGAGCCACTGCAAGACATGACTGGGACCTGAACCTGGAGGGTTACACTATGTTCAGGAAGGACAGGGGGGGAAGGGGAGGAGGGGTAGCAATGATAGTCAAAAACTGCATTAGCATAGGGGGAGTAGAGGAGGCGGAGGAAACCATGGAGGTGATTTGGGTCACCTTGATAACAAGGGGGGGCAAGAGAGTAAAAATAGGAGTGGTGTATAGACCCCCTGCCCTGGCGGATGAGCTGGAGGACAGTCTGGTGGCAGATGTTAGGAGACACTGCAGACTGGGCAGAGGAAAGGTGGTGGTGTTAGGGGACTTAAACATGCCAAGAACAGACTGGGAGACTATGACATCCTCTGTGACCAGGGAACAGAGGTTGTTGGATGTCTTTCAAGGCGCGTTCCTAACTCAGCAGGTGAGGGAACCGACCAGGAGGCACGGGTACTGGATGTGGTCCTGGCAGACAGTGACCAGATTGGGGCCTGGAGGTAGGGACCCATTGGCGGGAGTGACCATGCCACGGTCTGGTTCTGCCTGGACCTAGGAGGTGTAGAAGGCTGCACAAAGGCAGGTAACCGACTTCAGGGCCAGATTTTTAAGGAAATTGGAAGGATCCTTAAGGAGCATTTGGATGGGATTGGGTCAGACATGGATGCTGATAGTAGGTGGGAAATCATCAGGAGAGGGGTGCAGGATGCTACCAGCACTTGTGCAGAGTAAGGCGAAAATACGGTGGGGCCCAAAAACCCTGTTGGTGGACCAGGGAGGTCCAGGAGGTGGTGCAGGGAAAGAAAGCAGCCTATAAGAAATTCAAGTGCTCAAGGAGTGAAAGGGATCGAGGAGTCACGAGCTGATGGTTAGATGGCCACTAGAGTGGTGAGGCGGCTAAGGCAAGGAAGGAGCAGAACCTGGCCAGGGAAATTAGGAGGAGGAAAAGGGTTCTTTAGATACATTGGGGAAAGACGAAAGGGTGAAGGGGCAGATTAGTGAGGATTAAATCAGGGAGAGATGGGCACAAGACCCGGGGAGCAGGCTGAGGTACTAAATGAGTACTTCACCTCAGTTTTCACCAGGGAAATGGGGATGCTGCATCATACATGGGAGAGACAGAGATAATGAGCAGGGGGGACTTACCGATCAGCAGGTCTGGGAGGGGCATCACTGGCAGGTGGGGGAGAGGCTAAGCAGGGAGAAGAGGTACCAGAAGTGGAAATCACAGCAGAGAGAGTGAGGAAGCCCTCAGCTCCCTTAGGCAGCAGAAAGCACCGGGCCGGATAAATTACATCCTAGAGTGCTGAAGGAACTTGCAGATATCCTGTGAAACCCCTGGCAGAGCTTTTCACCATATCTCTGAGGACAGGGTGGTGCCCCAAGACTGGAAGGTGGCGCATGTGGTGCCTATACACAAGGGGGATCAGGGAGCTGGCAGGGAACCACAGGCCTGTCAGCCTGACATCGGTGGTGGGCAAGGTGATGGAGGGCATTGTCAAGGAGAGGCTAGGGGGGACCTGGATAAGTCAGGGTGCCTGGACGATAGACAGCATGGATTCATCCTGGAAATCGTGTCAGACAAACCTGGTGGAGTTCTATGACAGGGTGACAAGTGCCTTGGACCTGGGTAGACCAGTGGATGTCCTCTTTCTAGACTTTGCAAGGCATTTGACTCTGTTCCTCACTGGGCCTGTTGGATAAGCTAGGAGAAATGGGGTGGGAAACCAGATGATCAGATGGATAGCAATTGGCTCCAGGACCGGACCCGAGAGGGTCGTGGTTGGTGGGATAGTCTCATCCCCAAGGAGGTCATTAGTGGGGTCCCACAGGATCAGTCCTGGGCCCCTTCTGTTCAACGCCACGATCTGACATAAGGACAGGAATCAGGAGTGAGATGAGTCTCTTTGCAGATGACTCGAAACTGGGGTGGTGGTGGATGGGGAGGAGGGAGTGGCCCTGCAGGGGACCTGGAGGCTCTGGAAAGATGGTCTAGAAAGTGGAAGCTGAGGTTCAATGCAGGAAATGCAAGGTACTCACCTGGGGGCAGGAAACCCAGGCCAAGTGTCACCCTGGAGAGATACTACAAGTCTCAATGGCTGAAAGGGACCTGGGGTGGTGGTGGATGTCAAGATGAACAACTCTGAGACTTGTGGGAGGGCAGCAGCCAAGGCCAACAGGATGCTGGGATGCATCGCTAGGGGATCACTCCAGAAGGAGGAAGTGATACTCCTCTGTATAACTGCTTGGTGAGGCCGCACCTGGAGTACTGCGTGCAGTTTTGGAGGCCACACTTAAGAGGACATTAACCTCCTGGAAGGGTCAGAGGAGGGCAACAAAATGATTTGGGGCTTGGGGACAGGACCTATGAGGAGAGGCTCGAAGAGCTAAATATGTACACATTGGAGAGAGAAGGGACCGGGGAACATGATAGAGGTCTTCAGGTACATGAAGAGGGTAAATAGGGGAGGAACAGTCAGGGTGCTTGAAGGAAGGAGGAGGGGCCACTAGAGGCATGGGTGGAAGCTGGAGGGAAGATTCAGGGAGAAAGGAGGAGGTGCTACTTCACTGAGAGGGTGGTGGAGCCATGGAATGCACTACCTAGGGGCTGGTGGAGGCAGAGACAGTGGAGGGGTTCAAGAGGGGTGGGACAAGTACAGGGAAGGGTTCAGGAAGCAAAATCCAATGCAGCAAGAAAATCCGGAACTGGGAAGGGAGAAGCCAGAGAAGTCGAAGGGGACAGCAAGGTCAGCTCCCAGGGTGGGGGCTGACCAAACAAGCAGACACGAAAGACCGTTAGGCTTATTCTGCTGGCATTTTAGTATGTTAGTATGGGAAGCAGGGAAGCCTGGACTCAGGATGAGGTAGCGGTATCCAAAGTATGAACAGATGGGTCCATGAGTGTATTTAAGTTACAATCGTCCTTTCAGAAAAGCAGATCAACAGCACTGGGCTGGGCAGTGTAAGTAGTAGGAGAGAGAGTAGAGTGACAGCACAGAGGCTAGATAGTGGGGGGCAGAAGTGTTCCAGGGAAGGAAGCTAGAGCTGGTGGTGCAACAGCACATTTTGTCCTGGGTAACAGAATGCCGCCTACCGTAGCATGCAAGTAGCACTACTCGGACTAATGGGTGGGTAGGGGAGAATATAATTCATATGTTTTGTATAAATCAACTACATTAAAATACTCTACAGGAAATCTCTGGCGGACATGATCTTCTAAGACTGCAAGATTTATCCATTTGGAATTAGTCATGCTGAGACTATGTGTTGCCTTTGTCTTTATGGAACTAAAATACTTATAGCAGCCTAACCATACTATGCTTCCTCCAATAAAGTTAATTTTACAACTTTGAGCATTAAGAGAAAGTTAAATGTTTAGAATGCTGAGACTAGTGTTGAACTTGGCGAAATTCAGCATCCCGAAGGTGAAATTCTGCATTTCGCCAGCGAATGTGCAATTCTGCTTGAAATTCACATTACACCATAGAAATTCATGGGGAGAATTGCACGAATTTTGTGAATGTTTTAAGAGGTGAAATTTGTGATTTCACCAGAATTTTGCCAGTATTGGACTTCCGGTGATGTAGTAGGCGTGAATGGCCGCTTAAATCTTCGCTCTGGCTCTCCAATGACAAAAAAAAAGAGAATCCAGTGCTTTACGGTGGCATCCTGCATTTCTACACTGCATTACAGGCACAAGAAGGGACCTGCAATGGTCCGCACGAAGAAAAGAGGCTCTTTGTTTGCCAAAATTGCTTCAGTAAATTCACAAGACAGACAGACCGATGGCAGGCCTCAGTCCAGCTCCCTCGCACTCATCTGTGCTCTCAGCATCCGGGGCCAAGGACTTGTGCTCCGATTCCAGTTCAACTAGCACCAGGGCAGAATCAAGAAAAATAATAAAGCTTCTACACAAGATAGACGCAAAAATCTCAGACATCCAAAGGGACTTTAAAAAAATTGGAGTCTAGAACTACCGCAGTGGAACAGCACCTAGAGGGACTGCAGGCCAAACATATGGCCTACGGAAGATCATTGGCATTCCTATACGACAGGGAGAAAGCTCTAACAGCAAAGGCCGAAGATGCAGAGGCGCGCTCCAGGCGCAACAGCATAAGGGTGGTCGGCATACCAGAAGGGGCTGAGCAGGCTGACATGGTGGCCTTTATGGACTGTTGGTTAAAAACGGAGCTGCAGATGGGGGAAGACACCCAATTGGAGATTGAAAGGGCACACAGGGCCCTTACCCCGAAGCCTAAGCAGGGCGCCCCTCCCAGAGCCATTATAATCAAATTTCTGAGGTACCCCATTAAGGATAAGGTTCTCCGTCTGGCATGAGCTAAGAGGGATCTGAATTTTGATGGAACAAAGGTGTTTGTAGATCAAGATTCCCCCCCCTGCCTTGGCCCAAAGTCGGAGAAAGGTGCTTGGTGTGGTGAAACAGCTTAAAGAGAAGGGTATGAGGGCCCAGCTGCGTTATCCTGCAAGATTGTGGATAGAATTGCCTGAGGGTCCCAAAACCTATGATTCCTTACTGATGGCCCATGATTTCCTGGTTTCAAAGAACATTCAGATCCCAGATATAAAAGAAGAGATCGCCGACAAGGAGATTGAGCAGCTTCTCTGGGCAGTGGCTCCAGGCTCGAGGAATAATAACTGGCCCCACTTCAGAGCGGACTCAGTTTTGCCCTTACATGCTGATCTATCTAAATGGATTACCAAGGGGAAGCACCCTGAGAAGATTACCTGAACTGTAGTAACTGAATGCTTTCTGTTTTTCTCTTTCTTTCCAGGGGACCGATTGTTAAACCTGAACTCATTTTGATTATGAGTACCCTGAAGTGTTACAATTGCTATTCAAGCAAAGTGCTTTTGAGTTTATAATAAGGTGGTTAAGATGCTTACCTTGTTGTTTTTTTTCCCATCAGTTCCCCTGGCCATGGGTGGTGTAGAACTAGGGGGATCCCTCTCCTCCTTTTGGTGAGAGGCTGGTTCGTATTGGCACCATGGGAGGGTTGGAGGGCGGTCCCTTTGTTTCGGATTCCATGGCGGGTGGGACCCATTTTCAGGGTGGCGCCTTTCTGGAGTCCGGCTCTGGTTCTGGTCCCCCTGACCTCACGGTGTTTTTCTGTTACTCCTTTTTTCCCCTCTTTGCGAAGGATGCTGACTTAATGTGGATTTTTGCAGAGGAGGGAGCTATCTAAATGGCCATACTCCAAACACCCACAAGAAGGGCAGCTCTTATAATTTAAAGTAAGACAAATATTCTGATTCTAGTGGGTCATGGGCATTTGACCACCCATCCCCTCGATATAAATAGCAACAGATGGTTCTACTCTTTATTAGCTTGTGGTGGGAGGGTAAAAGAAGGGGGAAAAAGGGAAGATTCTGCTTTTTGATTTTTCTTTTGTTTTCCTTCATGAGGAATGGGTGGAAAGAGGGTTACTCCCTCGCAATTTAGATAGCTGCATTAGACCACTAGCCGGCGTGGAGTTTAAGAGGCCTGCATGGAACTATGTCGCATTAGGCCCCACCAGATGGTCAGAGCTATTTATGGGGAATGAGTACATCATTTATTATTTTTTTTTTTTTCTCCAGGGCGAGGCCTCATAGGGTTATTTTCGGCCAAGGATGACATAATCCACTCAAGTGCCCTTTCTTTTTACTCGAATGGGAATACAAATTGGTGTGCCCCCCCATCCACGAGATGGTTTGCCTGTTTCCTTTTTGTGCCATTTTAGAATGAGGGCTAATTAATTAACACCCTTTTTGTCCCCCCCCCTTTTTTTTTTTTTGCAGTCTGAGCTGCACTGGATTCATCATTAAGGACAATTTTGGTTAATGGGTGAACGTTGGAAACTCGAAGGGTTCTTTTTCCCAGCCCTTCCCGGAAGCTTTTCCTTAGGGAAACCAATAGAGGGCACAGGCTGGTGACTGTTCAGGATTCTGGGGAGCCTCTAACCCTTTCACTCCTAGCAGAGTGTTGTTCCCTCTAGGGGGTGTAGTTCTTTTCTCCCACTACTTCACATCGAAGTGCCTGCCGAGCTGAGTATCATCAGCACAGATGGACGCTTTGGTTTTTAAGCCATGTAAGAGCAACAACCCCTTGTCATTGCGCACCCTCTGTGGAGCCAGGTCCAGCACTTTTTGTGCAGGGCTTGTAGCCTTTTCTGACTTAATGTGTGTTATGGTGGTTGTATTATTTGTTGCTCTGTTTCTTTTCTATCCTTTCTCTCTTTTCTGCCTTTACTCGCCTTTGGGAGAGTGCCTTTTTTTGTATGACAAGGTGTTATGATTGTACAATTTGATACAGGGTGCATAATTATTTCCAGAGTTCTCTTAGATATATAACATGGCTGACTTGACAATTTGTTCGCTTAATGTTAAAGGAATTAACAATGTTGTTAAACGTTCGAAGGTGTTAGCTGAATTTAAAAGGGAAAAGTGTGACATTGCCTGTTTACAGGAGACCAGGTTGACCCTGGGAGAGCACATGAAATTGCACAGGGATTGGGCGAATATGGTATGTTCTGACGAGCACCCACAATCTAAAAAGGGGGGAGTAGCTATCCTATTTCGTAAGGGCCTTCCCTTTCAGATTCAGTCTGTAATTAAATCAGGCTCTGGACACCAACTGATGGTTTCTGGCACTTATAAGGGTTGAATGATACATTTGGTTGGAATTTATGCCCCCACCCCACCTTCTGGAGAGTTTTTTCGCTCCCTTTTTAATTCGGTAGCTAGATTACCTCTGGGACAAGTTATTCTTATGGGGGATTGGAACTGTGTTGAGGATGACAGTAAGGATAGAAGCTCTACCAAAATACCAGGATCAAGGTTCTGCTCCCGGTTACTTCGTAACCTGCTCGTAGAAGCTGGACTAATAGATCCATGGAGGCAGTTTAATCCCTCGGTGAAAAATGTCACCTTTTTTTCTCCGACCTCCAATATGTACTCCAGATTGGACAGATTTTACACCCAGAAAAATGGTTTGCATTCATTTAGGGACATTTCCATCCTCCCGATCACGATCTCCGACCATGCTATGGTCAAGGCACAACTTCACTGGGACACAGTGGAGGGGGGCGGACTCTGGAGATTTGATCTGGGACTACTCAACAATAAACAGTACAAAGAATCTACCAAAAGGGTTATTCAATGCTATTTAAAAGAAAATACAGAAGCACTTTCTAAGCCCAAGTACTTGTGGGATGCCTTAAAGGCGGTAGTGAGAGGGCATAAGATAGCATTTGCCTCCCATAAGCATAAACTGCACCAGGCTCATATGCAGGAGGCTCCCGCATCTATTGCTGACCTGAAAGCATCGCACAAACTTATGGGGTCTAGTCATACACTCAAAAAGTTGAGGGAGGCCAGGGATTCTTATAATTCCCTATTACACCGACGGGTAGAGAACTCCCTTAGATATGCCGGGCAGCGTTATTATGAGAAGGGAGAGAGGGCAGGCAAATTGCTTGCGCTAAGGGTCCGCAAGCAGCCAGCTGATAGGTATGTGGTTAAGGTTAGTTCAGACCCACCTAATCTCCCTTACAAGATTCTTCCTGGTGAAATTGCACAAGAGTTTGCAGAATTTTATAGACAACTCTATATGAAGGAAGAAACACAAGAGCATGGCAAGAAAGTCTCTAATTTTCTACAAGGTTTGGAGCTCTCTGCCCTGTCTTGTACTCAGAGACACTCCTCGGAGGCTCCCTTCACTGAGGGAGAGGTGGGGGCGGCTATCAAGGCTCTCAGCTCTGGCAAGGCTCCCGGCTCTGATGGGTTCACCTCTGAATTTTATAAAGGGTTCCAGGAGGTGTTAACCCCGTTACTCACCAGAGTCTGCAATGTGGTGCAGGAGCCGGGGGCCTTACCAGATACATGGGGAGAAGCCCTTATTTCGGTATTGCCCAAACAGGGGAAAGATCATACCTCATGCGCCCGGTGTTGACCTATTTCACTGCTCAACCAAGATGCAAAAATCTTCGCTAAGATCATCAGCGAACGTTTACAGAAAGTGGTCCCCATCTTAGTTCACCCAGATCAAACTGGGTTTATACCCAGGAGGCACATCCCAGACAACATTAGATTGCTGTTAAATGTCATTTCCATGGCACAGCTCCCTATAGACTCTCCACTTTCGGCAATACTATCTTTAGATGCTGAGAAAGCATTCGATCATTTAAATTGGCAATATTAGGACTTGGTCTTGGGGGGCTTTGGGTTCGGTGAGAAATTTCGGACTTGGATATCCAATCTATACTGTAAACCTAGAGCAAAGGTCCGGGTGAACGGGATGATTTCCACTCAGTTTGGGATTGAGCGAGGCATCAGGCAGGGCTGCCCCCTCTCCCCTCTCCTATTTGCCCTTAGTTTGGAACCTTTGGCAGCATTTATTCGGCAAACGGATATTTTTCAAGGTCTCTGGGTTAGAGGGGTGGAGGTCAAGATCTCTTTATATGCGGACGACACCTTGTTATATATATCAGATCCAGTAAATGCGGTTCCCAGGATTTTCAGCCTTCTCTCTGAATTCAGAGCTCTTTCCGGCTATAAGGTTATTCCAGATAAATCTGAGCTATTCCCTCTGGGGGGTTCCTTGGATCAGCCTTTACCAAAGGTGCAGCAAATTAAGTGGTGTAAGTCAGGGTTTAGATATCTAGGGATATGGGTCCCTAGGGACTTCAAGGCCATATATTCTACAAATCATTTAAGGGTGCTTCAGGAGATTCAGGAGGACTGCAACAGATGGAGGGAGCTCCCCCTTTCCATCTCGGGCAGAGGTGAATCCATCCGCATGAATATTCTCCCTCGCCTGTTTTTTATAATGGGTGCCATTCTTTTCAGACCTCCAAGGAATTTCTGGCGAGATCTGAACTCTACCCTCTCTAAATTTATTTGGTCTGGGAGGAGGCCTCGTCTTAGATGGAGGACCATGCTGGCCCCCAAAGATGGGGGGGCTTTGGGATACCTGATGTCCAAAAATATTTTTGGGCATCTCAGCTGCAACCACTGGTGACTATGGCTCAGGAGCCCCCACCAAAGTGGGTTCAGATTGAGGGGGCTGATTCTCCTTTGGGAAACATTTCCGACCCTATTTTCTTGGATATTCCTAGGCTGCGCCAGCTTGATTTTAGGAATCCTTTCACTAGGGTGATATCCCAGGTTTGAAGGGACATGAACTCAAAACTAGGTATTTCCTTAAAGCTTAATCAATACACGACTATATTGAGCTGCTTAGATTTCGGCCCACTCAGGTGGGATATGGGTTTTCATTGGTGGGCGAGAGCTGGTCTGATTAATCTGGGCCAGCTTTTCTGTCAGAATCTAGTAAAACCATTCCAACAGTTAAAGGTCGAATTCAATCTCCAATGTACAGACTTTTTCTGTTACCTCCAGTTAAGACACTATGTCCACTTAAATGAAAAGGAGCTTGAGTTGGGTACGGAACCCTTAAATAACCCAGTACAATTGACCTTATCCTCCCTGATAAGGTCTCCTAATCAAAAAAAATTGATCTCCAAATTAGTGCAGAGGATGATTCCCTAATTCAGGTTAAGGACATTTGGCATAACGACCTAGGTGTGGCCCTGTCAGAGTCTGACTGGACTTCCATTTGGAAGGCTATTCAGAACACCACATCGTCCCTCTTCTGGTGAGAATTTTGGTGGACGTTAGCCGTTATATTTTTTAGAGTCCCAGTTGTGACAAAACATTATGGGTTATATCACTCCGACCTTTGCTGGAGAAACTGTCAGTTGGTTGGTACATATTTCCATATATTTTGGGAATGTAAAGTCATACAGGAGTACTGGAGGGAAGTAAGAGATATCTTTGAAAGGATTTTTTAGCTAGTATTGCTGGAGTCTCCTCAGTATTGGTTATTGGGATTGCCCCCCCTTCTGGCTTCCAGATCCTCCCATTATCTGTTTGGAATCTTGGTAGCAGCAGCCCTTAAGGCTATTAATTTGTTATGGCTTACTCTGGATAAGCCTACAATCACTGCTTGGTATGATATTTGCACCAGGATCCTAGACATGGGATATCTGACTGCCAAGTTGAGGCTATCTTTAGATAAATTTAAAGGGAGATGGTTACCATTCTTGCATTTCATGGCCTCCCGGGAGGGGAAACCTGTACTAGAGTTGCTTGCTAGATATGTCTGAGAAGACTCTCCAGGTCCAGTCTGGATGTTCTGACTGAGATATGAGGATAGGAGGTCTCTTCACTTCTGAGACTCAGTGTTGTTTTATTACAAGATTCTGGATATGTCCTATTTATCAGGTACATTTATTATAAGTGTACCATTAGGGGGACTGCGGAAGTCTGGGCCTTTAGCACTAACTGAGGTATCCTCAACCTTTGTTAGAGGCACTAACTTATTGGCAGCAATTATAATGTTTAACTGTTTTTCTCCCTTCCCTTTTCTTATTTTCCTAAGTTTGAAGGCACTCTCTCATCTGTTAATCTTATCTCTCCCTCTCCTTTCTCTCCTGCTTTTCTTCTTTGTTTCTTTTCCTCTTCTTTCCTTTGGTTTTGGTGTTAATACTGTGTAAGAGAGTAGAAGTGGACTTTCTATTTGTCTGTTAATATATGTATCTCTATGGAAAAAAGTTCTCCAATAAATTTTAATTTCAAAAAAAAGAATTTTGCCAGTGAAATTAAGTTTCGCTGCAACACTAGGCAAGATCCAAAAGTTCACATTCACCTCACGGTCACTATAATTCTGTAAGGTCTTCTGTTTTACCAGGCACGGCATGTAGTCGTACAACATCCCCAGCCAAATGCAACTTTACCCCCCCCCCCCGAAAACAGGCAATTGAAGTTAAAAGAAGTTTTTGAAAGAAAGTCTAAATATTGACAAAACCATTCCATAGCCCTGTCAATAAACTGTAAAATAGCAGAAATTATTGTAATTGATTTGCTGCCATACTCTGTTGTGGAAGATGTGGGTTTCAGAAGGCTTATGGAATACTTAGAGCCACAACATTTAATGCCAAGTAGAAAATACTTCTCAGTAATTACTTTGCCCAGGATGTACGACAGCTTAGTAGTTCAAGTAAGGCATACTCTCCGAGAGGCTGAGGAAAAGGTAGTTCACTTCACTACTGATATGAGGACCAGCAGCCAAACTATTGCCTATCTTTCTGTTACTGCACACTGGGTCAGTTTTGTGGGCAACTCATCATCATCCTCATGTACTACTCTGTCCACTACTACTTCAACCAGTATATACTACCACTACTATCTCTCAGAGCTAAAAAAAAACCCAACCTGTTTCAGAAAATGGCAGTTCTCCATGTATGTCACTTTCAAGACAGACACACAGCACAGCACATTTAGCAAGAACTGGAAAAACTACTTACTGCTTGGGTCACTTCACAGGGTTTAAAGGTTGTTTCTTTTTGTTGCCAACAATGGTTCAAATATTAAAAAGGCACTTCACAATAGCTACTATGTACATATATGCTGTTTTGCACATTGTCTTAACCTAATCGTTCAAAGCTTCCTGGATAAAGTCTGGCAAGAATCAACCACTGTGGGTACAGTGCGCAATGTGTGTGGCCACATCAACTATTCAGTAAAAGCCCATGACATCATTGCTGATATCCAGAAGGACAAAGGTCTTCCTCATCTCCAGCTTGTTCAGGATGTAGCAATAAGGTGGAATTCAACTTACTTTTATGATTGAACGCATCCTTGATCAAAATGTAGCTATCATTGAGTATATCATGTACAATAATATTGGGAAGGGCATTGTACTCCATTCTACTCAATGGTCTCTGCTAGAACAGTTGTGTCACATTCTGAAACCATTCATGAGTGCTACGGAAGAGTTCAGTGCAGAAAAGGCATCCCTTAGCCAAGTTATTTCACTCATTCTACTTCTCAAAAAAAGGTTGGGGAAAATGTGGAGCAACTTAGATATGAATCAATCTATTGTCAATAACATGCTTACCAGACTTAGCAATTATGAGAAATTATCAGCCATGACATAGAGCAAGGATTATCTCTTAGCAATATTGCTAGAGCCACATTTCCAGGACAGACACCTTCCTTATGTGGTCTCTCAGGATATGGAAGAGTTGAACTACAGGCAACTTTTGATTGATGCAGTAGGTGAGGTTTCATTAGGAGGATTGTCAAGCAGTACTACAATGGCACCACCTCAAATTCAAAAGACTGCTCCAAAAACCAGTACAGAAGCAGACAATGAAGAGGATGACATTTGGGGCCAGCTGCAGGACATTGAAATTCCACAAGGAGTAAGCATGGTAGATGCATATCTGTCTGAGCCCAACATTAATATCAAGGATGACCCTTTAGCTTACTGGCAAGAGAAAAAATCATGATGGGCAAAGCTGGCTACCCTGGCTTGGAAGTATATTGGATGTCCACCCTCCAGTGTCTGTTCTGAACATTTATTTAGCTGCACTGGGGATGTTGTGACTCAAACATGAACAAGATTAACACCAGACAATGTGGAGAAACTAACGTTCTTGAAGGTTAACTTGCCAAACTTTGGCTACATATGTGATGCTAATCTTGAAGAAGATGACACTGACAGCACTACCTGTGCTTCAGCTGTGGAGTGACATATCAGCTTTCAATTTTGAGCGTGGATTTCTAAAAAGTAGAGATCTGGTACTTGCCTGCCTTTTGACTGCATCATTGTCATCCTGGGGGTGGGTGGAAGGTGCAGCCAGTACATCACATTATTGTACTAGTAGCAACTGTGGCAGCCAAGTCCCTGTTCTCACCCACACACAGTCGCTTTCTCATTCTAAGGATATCATTTACTTAAATGTGCATAATTAAATATACACATTGATAAATGCTGATAGCACTGTTTTTTCCCCTGGTAGTTGCGGTAGTAGTAACTAGTAACAGTGGTGAATTAGTTACTTTCAAACTGCCTGGTCCTCTTCTATCATGTTGCTTCGTGTTGCATTCTGAGAGAGAGCCTTTGCTGCTCAACAAAATACACACATGGTGCCCATGACTGAGAAATAAAACTAGTAAGCACAACTATACAACATACAACATACAATTAAACATACTATCCCCTCCTAAAAAATCAAACTCAGGAGGAGACTATTTATTTACAAATTAGAGATCTGGTCTGGGACTTTCTTATCTTCACAGTCACTTTCTCATTCTTTTCTGAAGTTATTTTTGGTAAATGTGCCTTAACCATATCAATTTCAGTGCTGGTAGACTATTTCTTGTTTTCCCCTGATTGTAGTAGGCAGAAGTAGTAGCAGTCTCGAAGTGATAGCTGGCTGACTGGTTCTCTTTGACTGGCTCCCCTCTGCTCTGGCCTGGTGCTGTTTTTGTGTTCCTGGCTTCTTCTTCATCACTTAACTGCCTAAGACACATTCGCACTGGTGCCTGCCTGTACTTGTTGAGAAATAGAAATCACTACTGTTAATAACTTATACACAGTATTAGTATTACTTTCTTAAATGTCAGAAACAGAAAAGTGATTAGAGAGCATTCTCTACTACTCAACTGTGGTTCATTTTTTTTTTCCTACAGATATGTTGATTAAACACAGTTTAAAATTATTTTTTAATGTACAGTTACCATAAAACAATAAAGGTTATAAAAGGTTCAGATAAGGTTTGAATAAGGATCCAAACCTTTTTTTTTTGGCTTATCATAACCTTTTAGAACCTCAGAACCTTTTGAGGTTCTCCCATCCCTACTTGGAAGGCCAGTCAACAACTGGACTGCTGCATTCTGCATCAGTGGCAGATATTGTAGAACACCTCTACTCACAACCAAGGTATAAAGTGTTGCAGTAATTGAGTCTTCAAATCAAGAATGCATGCACTAGTGAGGGCAGATCTTCAGGGGGATCAATGTTTTCATCTGGGTGATGTTCCTGAGATGATAAAATACATTCTGTACTACAGCTGACACCTGAGCCTAAAGTGACATCTTCTGGTCAAGAATAGATTCTTAACCTTAGCAGAAGTCACCAACCTAGAGGAACCTAGCTGTATGCCATATCCCTCATTGGTGACCCCTACATCTCACCTCTAACTAGGGACAATCACCACTACTTCCATATTGTCTGGACTGAGTCTCAACCTGCTAGATGACATCCAGTCCTGGATCTGAGCCAGACACAAATTAGGTAACTCAACAGTACTAGGTGTCCTGGATACAAAAGACAGATACAGTTGGGTATCATCAGTATAGCAATGAAAACCCAGGCTGCATCATCTAATGATCCCTTCCAGGGGCAGCATATACACCATGAAGAATATGGAGAGAGAGGATTGACCCCTGGGACCCACCACAGAGCAGGGGCTTCAGGAGTGAGGAGAAACTCCTCATCACCACCTGTCTCTGAGAACGTACTTGAGAAAGGACTCTAACCAGTGGATGACAGTGCTAGCGAGTACACAATACTCCCTGAGTCAGCCAAACAACAACGCATGGTCCATGGTATTGAATGCTGATGAAAGATCAAGGAAAACCAGAACATACCATCTGGGAATGTAAGCATGTATTCTCCCTACTGTACATTAGCAGACAGAAAGATTCTAGCAATGATAAAGTATTATGTAACCCGGCAACCCATGAAGTGGGTGCATGAGGAAGGGCACCGTCTGTTATGGTGACTCCTTCCCAGTGCAATCCACTCATGGTGATGGACAGGTAGGGTGACCAGATGAGGGGGTGGGCGAACTAGGTGACAGGATGTCGCTATACGATACACAGGGGTGGGAGCGAGCACAGTGAGCATGGGCTGTGAGGTGGAGAGGCTGTAGGGTGGCGCTTGGTTGCTAGTCAAACCAAGGGCCAGGTGTCAGAGATTGGCCAGTGGCTGGGTGGTTGAGGTACTGGGTTTGGGTCTGGGCGCTGGTGCGATTTTTTATTGCGTCCGCCCAAACTTTTTTACTGGTCTCACTCCCCGACATGCACCCCCTGGAGTTGAGAATTTAAGCAGGGGCTGTGGAGGACAAAGCCCTCCACAGTGGGTGGTGTGGGGGCAGCCTCCACAGAAAGCAGTAAAATATGTCCTGGCGCCGTTGTTCTGGTGTGCCAGAGTTGTCAGAGTGCCAAAAAAGTGTTCGGTACTCTGACTGAGTGATAACGGTGATGACCTTTAGGCATTTGCCGTTATCACATAGACCCATGTAACTCTTGGGAATTCCATGGGTTCTTGAATTCAGTGAGGTCGTCTCTGCCACCATACGGGTCAAGCTTTGAGAGCTCCTGTTATCATGTGCAGGGAGTGGGGCCTGGTGTGGAAACTTCATTCAGATTTTAGTTTTGTTTTAGAATAAAAGTTCAGGGGAGAGATGACTATGCTACAGTTGCAAGGGAGGTCCACTTACCCTGATTCCTTTCTTGCTGCCTGTGATTCTTTAGAAACTTCAGTGTAGTGGTAAAGACCACATAGATTTATCCAGCTAGTGAGTGCCCCAGCAGGGTCATACTACAGCTGCTGCTGTAACCATCTTAAAATGTATTATTTGGGGTCTACCAGAATTGCTACTGAATGATGGAATGACAGTGGCTTAAAACTGTTACTGTATTTGTTGCATACTCCTTTAATCATGTATCAACTGAGATGTTGTTCGCTGCTGCTGCAAGTTACTTGGGAACATCTATTGATTTATTGTCTTGCAAAAGTGCTCTATTGGAATGGGAATTTAAGCTCTACTTTTGATTTTGCTGCTCTTGGAAACTGTCATTGCAATTCCTCCAAGAGCAGGGTCTGCTGTGTGCTTTTCAGATTCCAGCTCTCATGCATTGAGATAGAGGATTTAGGAGTTAAATGTTGGTGCCCAGAAGGGCCCAAAACATTCCTTTGTATGATCACAGGCATGCAGATTCACACAACCTCTATTTCTATTGCAGACTGATTATTCAACAGTGGCAGTAGGAGGCATTAGGCAGAAGTGGGGTTAGGTCCTGGAATCTGAGAAGGTCCAAGGAACACATGTGCAGATTAGATGGACCCTTGGTCGCTTCTGCCATCTGTTTTACTATATTTCTATTTTTCTATGTTTCCATGCATTATCCACACAAATAACTACCTTTTCATTTCACATAGCAGCTGTACTCACTTCTAGTCTAAACTGCTGTTTAAATAGGTTGTGGTGGTATGGTATGGGTCACCCTTGTTAAGATCCTTGGTTCTGTCATGGATAGTTTCAGGAGGGTTGCATCACTGACCAGTAGGGTCTGCTGTGCGCTTTCCAGATTCCATCCCTCATGCATGGAGATGGGATGATTTAGGTGTTAAATGTTGGTGCCCAGACGGGCCCAAAACATTCCTGTGTGTGCTCACAGGCATGCAGATTCACACAGCCTCCATGTCTATTGCTTGCTATATGCAAATTATTTAGTTACTAGCTCTGAGTGGTAACCTTTGGATTTCCAAAGACCCATGGTGTCCACCATGGCAGCAGTCATAATGAAAGAGATCCAAACAATTTGTTGAAATGTATCTCCACTAAATGGTATTTTTCCTTTGTGGTACTTGCTTGCACACCAACTACACAGTCATCCATACCTCCTCTAACTGGTGACTTAACTGAAATTTTATGGGACTTTAACATCTAAAACTCCTGTGCTGGATTCAATTGTCCATTATGCCTTACGTCTGCTGATAGTTGGTGAGAATAATCAGTGTGCTCCAAGACTGGAGAAGGTAAATCTTTGTCTGTGCACCTTCCCCAGTTACCCATGCACTATGTAGGGCTCCTCCACTGGTTGGAGAGGGGCACAGCAACTGTCTCCAGACAGAAGCCAGGAAGGCTGTCCACATAGAGGGAGTATCTGGCTGGAGGAGAAGAAAGAGTGGTTTAAGAGAGCCTGTGCCTGAGAGCTTTCCATCTATTATTTTCCTCCAGTCAAGATTTCCCCACCCACCAGCCCTCGTATAAGCTTGTTCGTTTTAAGGCTAGCCCCATAGCTTAGGGAACCATTTGCCCCTCGGGGGGGGGGCTCACATAAACAGGAATTTTCCTGATATTTTCTCAGTGAGTTTCCTTAGTTTTTCACCTCCTACAATGGGGACAGAGTACTCATTTTCTTTTTCTTGGGCAAAGCTACTGTAAGCAGGATAATCTTGGGAATATCATGAGACCAGTGGTACAAGGTAAGATGGGAGTGATCTGCTTCCATCCAGATGGGACCCTACTCTGTTAGCATGAGGCTGGGGGAGAGATAACCATGTGCTTTTTGTGGGCAGGTCGCAGGTAGGTGCCTTGCTACCAAATGGGGATAGGCACTTAGCACCTGGTCATATGACCCCCTGCTCTTGGAGGAGTTGGTTATCAGATGATACATTGATCTTTTAGTTACAAGGTGAGTCCCTTCATGGAGAATGGTTTGCAGAGGTCTGAGAATGACCTGACAAAATGCTTGAGCTGCCACATCATTCCAATCTGTGTTATGGTTTACTGTTCAATAAACACATAGCTGCAACCATTTCCTCCATGGCACGTGTGTGGTGAGTTTTGCAGAAAATAAGACAGTTAAGGAACATTACTACAGTTGGTGTGGACATTTATGTTTGCTATTGTGTCTAGTGGTGCCTGGTCCTGTCCCCCAGAACCCGGTTTCCATCTTTGTCAAATGAAAATACATTCATGGTAGGATGCTCCACATCATTAGCTAAGTGTCAGCAGCTGAAAATCTCCTAGACCAGGGAGAGTAGCTTACACGTGGGGGCTCATTAGGCATTTGGGGAAATGACCCATGAGGACATGCTCACCAGTACTGAGAAACCTTGCACTATTTTGTTTGAAAAAGGTGAAATGTGAAAGTTTTCCTGTTTGTGGACTGCAGAAAGTATATGGGTTTGTGCAGCTTGTCTGGAATTGTTTGCCTGAATCTGCAGAGAGGTTGAATCATGTAGGCACATGTTGCATGTACTTTTTGCTTGGAACATTTTGTACTTGCAAGGTGCATAAACATCCTGCCTGGTGTCTGCATGTCTAGACAGCAAAGACTTTCACTCATGTGAACAACCCATTTGGTCAGGGGATAGTGACAGATGTCTTTAGAAAACCATGCTGTGGGTTTTGTGATTAAGCAATGTGATTGACAGAGATGCTGCAGTATTGCTCAACATGTCTGTCTTTTCTACCTGTACCACTGGCTACATGGGGAACTTTAACTCAGAGGTAGAAATTGCATGGTATTTCTGTCCAGCAGCTTACAGCCTAAAGGTGCCACCCCTTTTGTACCCAACAGGAGTGTAAGGAGCTATGCCTATATTGTAGTCCTTTAAACATCAGGTGAGAGCATCAGAAACTACCTTTTCCTTTATCTATCACGTCCCATGTGCTAGTGTGCCTAGTGTGTCACCAATCCTCAGTGGTCAAAGCATCAATCACCACATGTTGCCAAAAATGTCAACAACTCTATGTGAGACCATCCATCTGCAAGTTCAGGAGTGGGGATTTGTGTCAATGAGCATGTACCATTTTAAGGGAAAGGACTACAACATCACCAGCAACTGGCTTGCTTCTGCACTTGGTTGGAAACAAGCCACTATCTTGGCCAGTGAGAACCCACCGATAGAGCTTACACCTCAACATACAGTATTGTTGTTAGTTCCAGTGACAAGAACCTGAAATCTGAGAGTCCTGCCCATCAGACCAACTACAGTATGATATAGATACAGACATCACTCAAGCATCAAATATTCTATCTGTGTATGAAACAAGTTAATTCACCCACATCTGAACATCAAGTTGCAATGCTATAGAACTCATTAAAGACTCCTCGTGTGGAGTAATTGCCACTTATATACTCCTTGCCCTTTCTTTGCACTTCTTAAAAGTTGTGCTTCCCTCCCATGTACTGATAGACAATGGTGATCATAGTGCTGTGCCAGGATTAGGACCCTGAGCAGCATCTTTCATGTCTACCATAACAGTTTCATCTTTGAAGGTTTAGTTTGTTCTTCAACCTTGTTTGAGTATGTTTTTGAGAACTCCCATTGGAGTTGGTCTGTGTCACCCAAATACCACATCTAGAGAGCAGCACATTCCATCAGATGAATATATACTGTACAAGGTGTAAATTTCTGTTGGAGACTTGATTAGTGACCTTTGCTAATCAAAGTAAAAAATGATTAGCAATTGACTGAAGTTGATTAGCAATTAACAAAAATTAATATTTTTGCTCAAAACCCCATAAAATGTACTTATCTTGCTCTATATTGATAAAATACATATTTACACAAGTTTCTGAGACTGATATTTGTTTTATTTAGCCATTTCTAGAATACAGCAATTTTTGTGCAGCAGCACATACATTTTAAGAGCCGAGATAGGATGTCGCCTAAAGCAGACCGTGAATTTATGAACGTGAACGTGATCGTGAGTCCATGACAAATTAAAACCCATTCCCCAGCATACCCTGGGACTGTGATTGACCACAAAGAAACAGGCTGGGACCGTGATCGGTTACCAACAAGGATTGGGTGCAGTCTATTTTGCTACTCTTTTGCACCAGGCATGTAGCCGGTAATTCTGGCCTGTATTGAGTGGGGGGACCTGGGGATGGTCCACCATCCTCAGCTACCAAATCACCAGGACATCTTGGTTTAGCACTAAAAAATATGTCTACAGCCCTATCTGGGTTGAATTCAGCTGGAGGGGGCCCCTGCTTTTTAATGCGAATCAATGTTTCTATAGTATCCTCTGTCAGACTTGCTCTCCAGTCAGTTTTTACCTTGTTCATAGTTGAAAAACACCTTTCTACAATTGCATTAGACACAGGAAATATTCTCAACACATTGACAAGCTTCAGCAGATTTGGATAAGAATTTTGGAAATTGCAGGCCCAGTGGTGCTGAGGATTGAGGTGCTGGACGCCACACCTCACGCCATGCCATCAACCCGGGTTCGGGAACAAGCCTGGACCACCGGGAGTCAGCAGGGGAGGGAGAGGCTTGAGCATCCGGAAGATGGCTCTCCTCTCCCTGGGGTGGGTTCGGGGGCTCCTCAGTGCAGTGGTGACACCCGGTGGAGACCGGGTCTACTATCTGTGCCTGGAACACAAGGGGGAGGAGCGCAGCAGATGCTTGTTGCTTCTCCATGCAGCCATCACTGCACATCCGGCTTATGGGGGTACCTGCACAAAAGATCCTCTCCCTGCAGCAGCATGAAAACCACTGGCAGATGACCCGATCAAGTGGGCCAAACAAAGCGCAACATTTAGGGACAAGGGCTTCGGGTGATAAGGTCTTCTCTCCCGGTTCCCCCTCACTGGGGAGGCCTCGCCGGGGGGGGGGAAGCCATGGTTCTCCTTGCTTCAGTGGTTGTGACAAAGGCTGGTTCCACCCAGATCAGTTTAGCTTCAGAGTACATGGCCTGAGTGGGGTAAGTGCACCCCAAGCTGCAGTGGAGTGTATAAAGAAAGTCAAAAAAAGAAAATAATTTTGGAAATCACATGCCAGCTTTGACCAGATAGCAGAGGCAGAAAGATTGATTAAAATGGTTTGAGCAAAAATCTTGAACACTTGCCATTCTGCAAGTAGCAGAGTGCTGTCACAATTAGGCTGCAATAGTGCTGAAAAGTTGTCAACTACTGCAGTAGTGTCACTGTTACCATACAGCTCCATTTCCTTTCTGTCTGCAACTGCTGGCCAAAGTCTGCTGTCTAACACTTTTGCATGGTTATAGATATTGCTTTCATCAGTCAAACTTAACCTTTGTTCACAACAGTTCTCAATGTTTGTAATGTATTTCTCAGTTTGCTGTTTAAAAGTTTTAACAACTTGGCCACTAAAATATGTTAATTTCACACCCTTGTATATGACTTGAGCACATGCTCCTGAAAGAACATCAGACCCATTTTTTAAGAGAATGTCAAGTTCACTGCCACCTATGGGACCACTCTGCTTAGCATGGTCAAGAGTGTTTCTCAAAGTTTCAACAGAGCTTAGTAGCTCTGGCATTTCAACTACTCCTTTTTGAAGTGCTAGTGAAAACCTGGTAAGTGGCTGAAGCTGCTGTTCAAAATACAAAATATGTGCCACCATTTGGAGTGTAGTCATAATTTGCAACACTCCCTTGGGTTTGACCTGTTCATGAGTTGGGTCTGTGGCCATAGATTCTAAATGGGTACAAATAATGGGGAATGATTTGGTAACAGCACGGGTGGCAAGAAGTTTATGCTGCACCCAATGTGTGCCATGGGCCTTCCTGAGCTTTTCAACTGACATCTCCATGGCCTGGGCAAGGGACCATAACTCTCTGAGTCTCTTAGGACTGTTCTGATAGAGATAAAACAGTTGGGTCAGAAAGTTTGAAACAGCATTGAAATAGGTGTTATCCAAAGCGTTTTTTATGGCCAGTTCTAATCTGTGTGAGAAACAATGAACACCAACTAACCACTGCATATCTTCCCTTAAAAGAGCAGCAAGACCCCATCTTACACCCATGTTGACAGATGCCCCATCAGCCCCAAACTCAACCATGTTTTTTATATTAAGGCCAGACTCTGTAAAAATGTCTAAAAGGAGATTTTTCGATCCCTCACTTGTGCCATCTGATACAGCTTTCAATTGTAAAAACTTAGGGTGGGATATTCAGACTGTGCCAGGTGGGGTGCAAGCCTAGGCGCAGCACAGCTGGGCTGTGCCAGGGCATGCACCATGCGATATTCAGTGGTGCTGCACCATTGCTCAGCACCATTGAATATGGCACTGAGGTCGCATGCACTGCACACAGCACAGTGGCACTGTGCCAGTGCAAGTGGCAGGAGGGGAGCCGGGGTATGCAGCAGTGCAAGTCTGGTTGTGCCAGGTGCATCAACTGTGATATTCAGCACTGGGCATGCAAATGAGGCCATTATGTATGCAAGGCACAAATGGGGCCATTTGCATGTTATTATGGCTCCATTTGCATGTGGTGCACCAATCCCCTGCAACTTGCACCTGGCACCCTGCCAGGCTGCAGCCGCTGGAGACCGACTCCCTGCAGTCCCTTGCTGGACTTCGCACCCATACGCCCTATCATGGGCATATGTATATTACATCCCTGGTGGTCCAGTGGACCACTTTCCAATAACCAATAGCGGGCTTCAGTGAATTATATCCCTGGTGCTGGGTGGCAGGGGCTTCAGTGGGCAGGTGGGAAGGGGGCTACCACTGGACCATCAGGGTGTCTTTCAGTGATTCCATGCACAGTCAGGCACTGGGGGGAGTTTCCACTGGACCACCAGGGATATAAATCACCAAAGCCCATGATCGGACATTGGAAAGTGGTCCAGTGGACCACCAGGGAAGTAATACACATATGCCTGCGATTGGGTGATGGAATGCAGTCCACTGGACCACCAGGGAAGTAATACACATATGCCTGTGATCAGTTGATGGAATGCGGTCCACTGGACCACCAGGGATGTACTATACCTATGCCTGTAAATGGGCGAAGGGGGGCACAATGCTCCCTGGGCAGGGGGCATGTTGACTATGTTCTGGGTGGGTGGGTGGCCACCCACAGCTGACGGCTGTCATGTTGCACCCTGCAATACAGCAGCTCACCTGTGGGTGGCCAGGACTTGTTCCAGGTTTTACCAGGCACAACTCTGCGCCCCCATGAGCAGCACAAGGCAGAGTTGTGCCAGCATCTGCGAGGCACATCCTAGACTGAATATCGGGATGTGCTACATATGCATGGGCATGCCCCCCACACTTGCACCGCATATATTACCGATGCACCCCAGTGCATCGGGAGTTGCGCAGCTCAACTTGCCCTTTGAAAATCACGCTAGGGACAGGGTTACATGGTGCACCATGCGCAACCCTTTTGAATATCCCACCCTTAGTTTGCCCTTGACCGTTGATGGGATTTACATATATTACATAAACCAGTTCCTTTTCAATTACACCACTGTCAGTACTACCATGCATAATCACTTAAAAATAATTTGCATTTTTGACAGTTGCAAGCAGGTTTTCTTCTAGGTGCTTGTCAATACACATTGTGAGTTCTTTCCCACTAACAGCGTTAATGTATTTATTGCCCAAATGAACTCCATGGCACTTTTCTTGTTCTGCTGTCGCTTCAAACTTCTTAATATGGATGTCCTCTTTGGCCATCATATATAGGATCTCCATCAGCCTGCCTAGAATCATTATGTGCTGTTTCTCTGCTTTACTGAAAGCTCTCCCAACAAATAAATGAAATAAGTTTTAAGTCTTGCTCCAAACCCCTAACCCCCCCCATTTTAAACTTATCAATTGTTGTATGGCAATATTTATTAATTGGTGACCTTGTTCTACCAAATTTGAAAATGTTAACAGTTTTCTTGTGCTGTGTTTCTGGATGGTGCCAACTTTAAGCTGCGTGCCTGTAATCCCTACAATTAACGCCTCACTGAAGTTCCACAACCCACATAGCTAATCTTTGTACTCACAGCACAATTTGCAGTTAACACACACTGCACAGTTTCCTTCACTGCTAATCTGTAGCCAATTTTTTTTCTGGATCATATTTTTGGCGCCATCCCTCTGCAGTTGCTAATTTAACTCCAGCCATGTCGGACTATAATATTAAAAAGTTTGAAGTTAGTAAAACAAGTTGTCATGGTGTGCAACTACTTAAATTAACACATGATGAGGCTTTTCCTGAGAAAAAGAAAATAGCAGCGAGCAGATGTGTGACCCCCAGCCCCCGGCCCAGTTGATGGCACTTCTCAGACCAAACCCTGTTCCTAACTGGGTCAATCCTCCCATTGTGATTCAGGGCACAAGTCTTTTTAGTTCCCTCATGGATCTCTGCAAAGGGCAAGCACATAGTCAATTCTTTTTTTTTTTGAAATTGTAGTTTATCTCCCCTTTCGACATCAGAGCACTGCTCTGTCAGGAGTCGCTAAGGGTATTACTCCACTTACTGCCTTACCTGGAACCCCGGTAGACCCCCATGGAGCCATGGATATGTCCCCCAGGCAGGTATGAGGTGGGGCAGGTACACCCCAATCAATCAGCTTTCATCGGGTCCGCTCGGGCAGTCAGGGAAGCAGCAGTCCTTAGGGCCTATACCTTAGCGCTCCTTCCCCTCGGTGCTCATGGTGTTTTTCCCTTGTTCTTAGGGGAGTGGCTATGCCCAGACATCAAGGCATCCCCGCCGATGTCCTCACTCCCAGCCCTCTCTGTGTAAAGCGCTGTGTTTCTGCCGCCAGAGGCCAGACAAGTGCTTGGCTCACCCCACCTCCCGGGAGAGGAGAGCTGTCCTCCGATGCTCAATCCCTTCCTCCTGCCGACCCCTGATGGCCTGGCCTCATTCCTGAACCCGAGTCACCAGTGTGGCGCGAGGTGTGGCATCCAGCACCTCAACTCTCAGCGCCATCGGGCCGGACACACATAGTCAATTCTGTGTGTTTCCAAGTTCACTACAAGGAGCAGGGCATAACACTTAGCAGGGAACATTTTCTGGTCCCCTTACATTCTCTGCAAAGCTGCAGGTCATAACTTAGTCTTTTTCTGTTCCCAAATTGTTCACTGCAGTGTTAGGGCACATGTCATTGACAACATAAGCTGGCACATAATCTTAGAAGTGTCTGGTTCTTCTCATCTCTGCAAAGGAAGTCTTTTTCTCAAATGTTCACTTCAGATGCAGGGCACACAAGCAGGGCTAGGCATATTAAATAAGTTGGTTCTCCTAATTTCTGCAAAGCAGGGCACATTACTTAGTCTTGTTTTCTGTTCCCAAATTGTTCATTGCATGTGGACACACAACTAGCAGGGCACACAGTTTTCTGCAAAGCAGGGCATTAATTCTATTCCCAAATAAGTTCTGGTTCCCCCAATCTCTGCAAAGCAGGACACATTGCTTAGTCTCTTTTTCTGTTCCCAAATTGTTCACTGCACATGGACACACAACCAGCAGGGCACACAGATCTCTGCAAAGCAGGGCATTAACTTAGTCTTATTCTGTTCCCAAATAAATTCTGGTCCCCCTCCAATCCCTGCAAAGCAGGGCACATTTTACTTGGTCTCTTTTTCTGCTCCCAAATCCACTGCAAAGTCAAGAGCAGAGCACACAAAGAGCAGGGCACATTACTTCTTGGTTACAGAGACCTCAAAGTAGGCAGGGCTGCTTACTTCTTGATCTGTTCCCAAATGTTCACTGCAAAGATGCGGGGCACACAACATAGTAGCAAGGCACATTAAGTTCTGGTTCCCCCATAATCTCTGCAAAGCAGGCTACATAGTCTTTATTCTGTTCCCAATGTTCACTGACATTATGTTCACTGTTTGTTCCCAAATTCATTGCAAGGAGGCTCAAACTTAAAGTTCAAGGCAGGGCGACCGTTTCATGACCTTGTTCTCCCAACACCCACAGTCCAGCTCTAGAACTTACCCATTCTTTGCCATTATGCCATCCCTCCCATCTGTGCCCTGAAGTCCATGTGTCCCTCATCCCTCCTCCAGCTCCCCCACCAAATGAAAATGTTTTACATGTTTTGCTGCTGAACTCCCTGATTCTTCTGCATTCCTGCTCTCCTCTGAATCTGCCCATCCCTCTGCCTCACCCCATGATGCAGCCAACTGCTCTCCACTCCATCCAGGTCACCCCGGTGCCCTGTCATGGTCTCAACCAGGCCTTTTACCTCCGGCTTCTCCTTGGTGTGGCTACCACTCCTCCCTGCTTCGGCTTGTCTCCAACCACCTGCAAAACAAAAAGACACAATTAGTTAACCAGATGATGGCACAATGACAACAAAAAAAAAATAAGTGAAATAAAATGAAAACTCACCTTTGGACTACTGCTCAACCTTCCAATGCTTGCTTCCTCTTCTGAGTGCACTGCAAAAGGACTCAGTCATGTTTCTCCCACATGGAGACTGGGTGGGGGGCAGGAGCATCACTGGACCAATCAGGGAACAACTCGGGGTTCATGGGGTGGGGTGCTGAAGATGAGGGCAAAAAATGGATGCCAGAACAAAAAAAAAAAAAATTTTTAATTAAAGTAACAGTGCCCAATAAGGCACTTTTACAGGACCCAGGACCAATTGGCAATGATTAGTTATGACTGCTAATCATTGCCAGATTTGACTTGTTTTTTACCGATTTTGGGTCACAAATTGCAATGAGAGCCCTGTTATTTTATGCCTTGCTGTATATACTGTATGTATATAAAATGGTTCAAGTTGTCTGCTACAAATACTGCTCTCTGATTGGTCCAGTCCAGTCTCCAGCAATGACTACTGTAGTCCTCAGAGTCATATTCTTTCTTATCTAGTCATGTCAACCAGCACCTTCAGACAAAAACTGACAAAATCGACAGCCCCACCGCTGCTAATAGCTGAATTGCTATTTATTTCTTTAATTATCTTTAGACATTGCTCAGATTGTTGTGACCCTTGTTTCTCAACATGATTAGATCAAACAGAGATGGCCACAGTCTCATGTTATATGAAAGCAGTGACTTGAAAAATTCAAGATATAGGTCCATGCATTCCAAAGTGTTTTATTACGCTTGAAAATGTGTAGTACAAGTCAAAATTCAAGTACACTGCCAACAATGTGAGATACAGACCCGGTGCTTCACCAGATAAGGCTAAGACTAGCAGGAACATAACTTCAAAACCACTTTAGGTACCATATTTTCATGAACACATCGTTCTGTATTTTTCAAGCTAAAACATTGAATACCAGAACTTTGTATAAGTGCAAAAACACACTCCAGGGGTTTGCATTCATTAGGACATATGAAAACACCTCTGGTTTATGCTGAGTGGAATTTGGCCTATGGAATCACGCCTCAGTGCACACACTGGAGAAGTACATATATATCCCAATAAATGCACACCATGTTGTTTGTTATTGCATATGTATATTTAGTGTGGTCCCTAGGATGAAACACACTATCACAGTTTTAGCCATTGACATCTTGCAGGATACTGCAGGAACCAAAAATGCAATGTAGCTTTGCAAATGTATACATAATACTAAAGTAAGCATTTACAAAAAAAAAATTAAAAAATTGTGACATATATAAAGAACATATATTCTACAAATTGGATAGTCTACTCATACTGTATCTTGCATGTAAACCAGAAATATATTTTTCTATTAGAGATGTAGAAATAATGCATTCATTATAAATATATGCACATAATATAGTCCACAGATATTTTAAAGCTATATGTAGAATATGTAAAAAAACATATTTATTATATATAAAAATGATTAGTTTCCCAAATAAAACAATGTATACATTTCTCCTCAAGAATGGCTCCCCAGTTATTTTCAATGGCTGTTGCAGCTAGCTGCTCATTTAAGTTGGACCTCACATCTGAATCATCTGGGTTTAAGTTAAGCATCATACATTTATTCATACTATATTTAATTTGCCAATTACTTGTCCACTCCCTTACAGTACATTTAAATAACTATTCCGACTTTCTTTTTTCTTCACTGGAATCAACAACCCTCATTAGCTTTGTGCCAGCCGCACATCTAATTAACCTACTTGAGACCTCTGACACCAGGTCATCAGTTAAAGTATTGAACTGTACGTGGCTCAGTTGCAGTCTTCAGGTAATCTCTTTGGTGACATTCTTTCAGCCTGATGTTGCCCCATGCACCACTGACAGATGAACCCTATCACTTTTTTTTTAACATATCAGATTTTATTGTTATTCCACAGTACAACAGGCTTTCGTCCAAAACCATTGTACAGGATCATACACTATACATATCAATGGGTAATACTACAAACAGATATTAGAATCAGTAACCTGGACTTCAGTTAACTCCATTTTGGGAGTATTTGACTCACATAAATAAGGCAAAAACTTCCAAAATAAAGGGGGAGGAAGTCATTGACTTCCAAATGTAAAAAACAAAATTGGATGACTTACAAAACTGAAGGCACAGAAGCTAAGAAATTATGGATTTTTCTAAAAGAAATTGTGTTTTACCACTAATATTTGTATTAACATCAAAACATTGATCCTTCTAAGAATACTGGCTTTCAAATTGTGGGATCTGGGAAGTATTTTGACTTCCAAAAAATTGCAATGACTTCCAAATTTTGACTCATGAAAGTATCTGACTTCTACAAAAAATAAATTAACTGAACCCCTGTCAGTAACATAACCTTCTAGTAACAATGCCAAGGGGCTTGAGGCCTTATCTAAACAGAGGAAAGGTGCCACCACAAAATGAGAGAGATAAAGAACTTCAGTGGTGGCTAATATCTTATTATCCTAAATTTATAGCTTACCAGGCCAGTTCCATCCAGGGTATGACCACAGATACATCCCTATGGGCATAAGGAGTTATGGTGCCACATTTAGATGAGTGGTCATCAACAGGGGAAGGGGGAGGTGGGACTGAGCACAGATGAGATTGCAGATAGGCATCCCACTTTCTCTGATATCTAGCATGTTACCCTAGTTGAGAAAAGGAGAGCCTTTCCAAAATCGTCACTTGTGCCAAAGCCACTTTCCACATTGAAAGTGGGGGGGGGGTTCTCCAATGCATTAAAATCACTTATTTAGCCTCAATCAGAGCCACTGACCCACCTCTGGAGAGCTAGAGGAAGCATGCCAAGAGAAGACGGGACACCAAGAAGGAGCATGGTGTTGGAATGCTTAATGGGGTAGCCTACTACCTTGGAGCAGTCCTCAAGAACCATCTCCCAAAAGGGAAGGATATATGTGCATTCCCACAATATGTGTAACAGGCCAGCTGAGGGGCAGTGGCACCTAATGCATTTAGAATGGTTAATGAGGCCCATTTTCTGTAGTACTGTTGGTGTTCTATACCACCTAAGTAAGATTTTCTGCTGGATGGTCTGGCTCTTCACATCCCAGTATGCCATGTGTGCCAGATGTACACATTGGCTTCAAGTATCAGTAGAGAGTGGTGCCCTTAAATCTGCTTCCCAATGGACCCTACAAACTTTGGAGGGGTCAGACTGTGCCTCCCTCATCATTCTGTAAAATCTTCTTGCAATACCTCATTGGGAGGGCGACTTGTAGAGCTCTTCCAACCACTACCAACGGGGGTCACTGGGAGTTTGTGATTGCAACTCCATAATCGAACTACGGATTTGTAAAAACTTCCAGAAGTCCTGGGTTGGTAGTGAGAATCATGCCCGTAGCTGCTCTAAGGACATTAGATCCTGAGTACTGAGGATATACAGGTCCTGCAAAAGTCAGATGCCCTTGCCGGCCCAGCTGACCCAACGAATAGGCTGCTCACCAATGAGCATCCTCCTGTTGTTCTAGAGGGGGCAGTAATGCAACGGCAGACACCAAGCTTTCCTTGGTGTATGGGACAACTCCATACATTTCTTCCATGCATTCATAGTGGACTCCATAGCAGGAGTAAGCCCAATAGGCTGCTGGATCTCAGAAAGCAGTAGATACTATAGAGGGGTAGCAGAGGGTATGCTCTTCTCCAAGGCTACCCAGACAGGAGGTACAGGGATGGGGACAAACCATTTGACTGCTTGGGTGGCTAGGAAGGCCTACCAGTAATTCTGGAAACAAGGGAGCCCCATCCCTCCCATGGTCCAGGGTGCACGCAGCTTGGCCTTGCTTCATCGAGGCACTTTCCCCTCCCAGAGCAGCAGGGAAATCAGCTTGTCTATGTTGCGAAATAGCTGGGTAGACAGATTTATGGGAAGATTAATAAATAGGTACATAAGCCTTGGGAGCATAAACATACAGACAGCCTCTTACCTTGCCACGAAGGGACAGGTGAAGCTTATGCCATCTGTCCACCTCCGCGAACAGGGAGACAAGCTGGTGGGAGAAATAGGCATTCTCCAGGTTCCTCCATCTTTTAGGGATAATCACGCCCAGGTATGTAAAGGAGTTGGGAGACCAGGCAAAGTCTGTTCCTTTTAGACAGTCCTGAGAACAAGAGCTGTTCAGTGGGGCAAGGATGGTCTTTTTCTGATTGACCACAAGGCCAGACAGCTGTGCAAATGCCTTCAGAATACCCAGGGTGGTCAACAGTGAGGTCCTGGGATGTGAAATGGTGAGCAGACGGTCGTCTGCATAAGTACACTGAGTACACTAAGTACTCCTAAGTACACTAAGTGCGCTAAGTACTCTTGACCCTGAACTGGAATGCCAACCACCTTCTTGGTCTAAAAAAGTTTCCTGATAAGCAGGTCTAGTGCCACCAGGAAAAGTAGGGTAGACAGAGGGCAACCCTGTCGGGTACCGCAATACAAATGGAAAGAGGAGAAGATGTTTTTGTTAGTCATAATTCTGGCAAGGGAAGCATACAGGGTAGAAACCCACTCACAAAAGAAAGGGCCAAAACCATAGACTTTCAAGACTTCATGTAAATAACCCCACTCCAGGGAATCAAACGCCTTGGAAAAATCAATCGCCAATGCTGCTACTGCATCAGGGGAATGCATAGAGAGCCACTTGAGGTTTAGCACTTGCCAGAGATTGTCCGCCCTGGCTTTCCCTTTAGTAAATCCTGCATGGAAGGAAGGGGTAGATAATATGTGGAAGAACAGAGACCATTTGCATGGTGAGGATTTTAGCTGCTATTTTTGTGTCCACTGAAAGGAGAGAAATGGGGTGAAAGTTGGCACAGTCAATGGGGTCAGATGACTTTTTTGGCAGCAATGTCACCAGTGCTTCTCTCATCATGGGAGGGAGAATCCCTATATAGTGATATAGTACACCTCCCAGAGGGCTAATAACAAAGGGGAAGAGATCTGATCTACCATGAACTTGTACAGCTTGACCAACATCCCATCCGGACCTAGGGCTTTCCTTGCTGCCATCTGGGAGAGGGCTGCCTGCAGCTTTTGCTCAGTGAATGGCTGTTCCAGGGTTGAGACAGCTTCCTGCAACAATTTGGGGTGGTCTATTGACTTACAAAAATATGCCAACCTTTGAGGGAGGGCATCAGGTGCCCCTGTTGCCCAGGACAGTAGCCTGTGATGTAGGTGCCTGAACTAAGGCACCATCAGAAATGTCAAAGTGTTATGAGCGAAAGCCCAAATGGCAATGGGGAGGGTAGGGTGACCGGATGTGGTGGGGTGGGCTGCTGCAGTGACAGGATGTCACTATATGTACACGCCTGCAAGGGGGGGGGAGTGAGGATGGCGAGCATGGGCTGGGAGGGGGCGGAGGGGATGTAGGGGGTGGCACTGTGGCCAGCTGCCGAGCTGTGCCGTGGTGTCAGGGGTCGGCATCCGGTTGTGGTGCGGGAGATACTGGGTTCGGGTCTGGGCCCGGGCACTACTGAAATTTTGTTGCGCCCGGCCCGAAACTTGTGTTCTTTTGCTTTTGCCCCCAACATGCACCCCGAGTCGAGAATCCTTTAGTAGGGGTGCAGGGGCAAAACCCCATGTGGGGGAGTTTGAGACAGCCCCCATAAAAGCTATAATGTTAAGTCCCCAGCGCCTTTCTTCCGTGCGCCGAGGATGTCAGGGTAGCGAAAATGTTTTTGCCTTCCTGATGTCGCGATAATGCGGCTCGATGTTTGGCAGTCACCGTTATCACATAGAACCACCTGGGACTGGTACAGCTCCTGATAGAACTGGCTCATAACCCAGTTAATGCCCTGGGCATCTGAGGTGATTGCGCCTCTGGAATCCTGTAGGGCATGTATGCACAAAGTGGCTTGTTGTTTCCGAAGCTGGTATGCTAGGAGCTTATTACCTTTGTCTCCCCCTTCCAATATTTATGTTTAACCTGAAGGAGTTGCCATTTGGCTTTCCTCTGTCGGAGAGTATTGGTCCGCTCTCAGGGATGGGAGGTAGTGCAGCACTTTCGTGCGTTTCACAGGGTGATTTAAACCCTTAACATTCCATAAGACCATTCTGAGCCATGCAGCAGTGTTCCTGGCCATACTGTCATCAGGTGAGCCCAGGGAGAAACAGAGAAAATGGTGTGCCCACCTACCTGACACTCGGTACCACCCAGGAACCTTGGCTATGGAACCATTCGGGTTGGATGTAGCTCCAGACTAAGCCTTCCTGTGCACCTGTAGAGGCCTCTGGAGGGAGCTGCAGAACTGGTCTTAACAGTAGGAGCAGTATGATCCTAACCTTTAAGGGAATAACAGGTTTTATACAACATGTGTTTTAATATAAATGTAAGGATAAAAAGTAATATCTAAATCAGCCAGTGAAGATATCATTGATATCTCCATGTTCCTATACGTCATTTTGATATCTTCATGTTCCTATACGTCATACAATAGAAAGTGAAAGTGTTTTACTTTCCGTTGCGAGTCTGTGTCTCCAGGACCTGCACAAACCCCACCCCACTGCACCACACCACCACACATATGCACCTGTATATGGTTGATCCTGCCCTTATTTTTACTATAAATAATAATTTTAAAAACTTATATGGTTGATTCTGCTACTGTCAGGTCCCGTAATCGTAGCTTGACTTTCACTTTCCTCCTAAAACACAGCGTGACCAAGCGGTATTAACACACACTCTAAATGTACTCCCAGCCCTTCAGAGTAACGTAGCCTGTATAACACTCAAAAAAACCTTCTTGTTCCAGTAAGTTTAAGTGCTTTTATTCAGAGGAAGCTGCCAACTGCGCCGAGATGAGCGAAGCTAATCGGCACCTTCAGAACAACAGAAGGAAGCGCGAGTGTATATAGCAACACATGTTTGTGCTTCCTTCTGTTGTTCTGAAGCTGCAGACTAGCTCGCTCTCATCTCAGAACAGTTGACAGCTTCTTCTGAATAAAACCATTTAAACTTAATGAAACAAGAAGGTTTTCCTAACGTTTGTCTAACAGACTACTCTGAAAAGCTGGGAGAGCATTTAGAGTCTGTGTTAATACTGCTCGGTCACGCTACATTTCAACAGGAAAGTGAAAGTCAAGCTATGATTATAAGACCCAAGAGTGGCACGATCAACCAGATAGCTTTTTTAAAATCATTGCTTACAGTGAAAATAAGGGCAGGATCAACCACATAACTTACTTCAAATAACTTTAAATTGCCAGGATGAACCAAATATATATATATATATATATTTTTTTTCAAATAACATATAATCTGTTCAGTTAGTGACTTTATTGAGGATTGTGTTGGGGAGGGGGTTGTTTTGCAAGTGACCTAAAACACATGTTGTATAAACAGAACATGACATGGCCTGACTGAAGATATCATATTTATCTTCACTCGAGGCCACGGACATCAAGATATCACTGGCCTCTCGTGAAGATAAATATGATATCTTCAGTCAGGCCATGTCATATCCCCTATTTATAACTAGGCAATTAATACCAGAGATAACAATATAAAGGAGTAAAGAACAAGTACTAACTAGGTCCGTACAAAACTGCATCAACAACCAGTTATAAGTAACAGAGAATTCTGTATAACCACTAAGGGCGAGGAGGTTGACACATTAGGGGTTGCACCAAGACAACCGGTACACCTGAGAAACATTAACTCACAACATCAAATGGGGTAGGTAAACAGGGCACTATCATAGTGGACCCACCCCTACCCAGGTCCAAACTCTCTTATTTGGAGTCTGGTGACCTTGAACGTAAGGAGACAGTTCAGAATAGGATGGGGAGACATGGGAAACTAGAGGACCCAAGACAGAAACCTTAGGTGGGGGGAAAGGGTAACCTGACTGCAGCCTATGTAGGGTGGAGTAGTCGGATACTGCACCTGCAGCCAATCGACTGGCCCTTAACACGCACATGATAGATGTCAAATTGGAGGAGGGAATATCGCACAAAATGACTGCACACACTCAGTATGGGGTAGACATAGTGCTTGATGTTCCAATGGCATACATGAGGGGTGCCCATATTGTGCAAACAGCTCGTCAGGCCAGGCAAGTAATGTTGCCCAACCAGACACGGGGTGGGGGGGGGGATTTGCAGAAGAGAGATTTACAATGCAAAATGATTATCAAGATATACATCAGTAATCTGCACAAAAACATTGGAAACCTTGAAAAGTAGATAATGTAGGTAGTTACTGCATTGTAGTCCCTTGAGCTTAGGCATTTCTTGTCACCCCTCAGGATTGGTTGGGGGAGCAGCGTCCACAGTTGGGTATTGAGGAAGTCCCTGCGACAGAGCCGCTGCAAAGGATAACAGACCTGGTCTAACTGGCGGAGAAGAGGGCACCACCTCCTCAGGGTCCAGATCTGCTACTGCTGCCCAATCTAACGGAGCACTAACATCCATCTCATCAGCCTTGGGATCTCATTCTCGAGGTTGTTCGTCCTCTGAGCTGGAGTCCCCCTTTAAAAGTTTAGCTGGGGGGGGAGGCCTCCACCTGGCTAACTGACAGTCTCCCCTTGCTTCTGGCTCACGGCTTCTATCTGTGCCCATGTGCTCCAGAAACCCTGTCTTGAGGATGTAATGATGGAGTAGGCGCACTCTGGGGAAGTAGGGAACTAGTATGCTGGTCCTCTGTGAAATTTAAGTGGCCTCTCGAGCTGATACTGGGGGGTTTGTTTACTTGCTGCACAAACTGCTCTTGAGTTACTTCCCCATGCAACACTGGGGTGGCTGTTTGGTCCCTCTGCCCTGAAGGGGGTGCCCTTCAGGCACCCATAGCCTTCTGGGTGATGTAGTTTTCTGCATTAGGTTGGGCCAGTATTTTGCCAGCCATTCCTCCACTTCACCTGGATGTTGGGCCAACAGCTCCCTGCCATCCTTGGCCACATATAGCAAGGTAAGCTGCCTCATCTGATATTTGAAACCGTGAGCATGCAGAAGCTTTTTAAGGGGTATGAAGGCCTTCCTCTGCATCACTACTTCATGCACGTAATCATGGATAAAGGGGATGCGCGACACCTTCCAGGATAAATCTCCCAGGTCGCTGGCCATCTTCAGCAGCTTCTCCTTCTTAGAACAGCGTAATAAATAGGTGACGATGGGCCAAGGTGGAGAGAAGTGGGGATCTCTTTTCACATGTAGCCTGTGGGGCCGTTCCACATTAACTGGCTCTATCCAGTGATCACCCAGGAGTTTTGGCAAAAAGTCATTCAAGAATTGTTCCATATTCGGCCCCTCCACTCCCTCAGGGATGCTGAGGATCCAGTGGTTGTTCCACCGCCCCCGGTTCTCCTGATCCTCGACCCTTTTCCACAGTCTTGCCAGCTTGTGCTCATGGTCCTGCAGTCGTCTCTACACCTGTTCCTGGCGCTCCTCAAGCCCATCTGCCTTCTGCTCCAGGACATTTACTTTATCTTGCAGTTGGCACACATCAGTTGTAGTCCCAGTAAGTGCAGTATTTATGCCGTCCACTCTGCGTAACACAGTCTTGAGCATCTTAATAATATAGGTGAGAGGGTCCCCTCCCTGTAGCTGCTGAAGGAGGAGATCAGGGTTCTGCCTCTGGTCCTTGGATACCTTCCCTGTATTGAACTCAGCCATGGTGCCAAAGAAACTTCCACTGGGATCTCCACAACTGTGAACACAACAGGATAGGACTTTGTGCCCCTGAGCTACGGCCCGCTAACTACGGCCAGTCTGAATGGTGAGGGGGATCCGATGCTACCGATCCTATGAGGGAAATGTTGGCAGACTGTGACTGAGCATGAGGGTCCAAATGGAGACTGAGAGCTGCAGTAGGAAAGGCCAGCTGGAGCTTAAAACAGCAGAGCTTAAAATGCTATACTGCATGATCGGAGGAAAATTCGAATGCCGCGACAGTTGGGGGGTGGAAGGTTAGGGTAGACTCATCAATAGGGCTAAGTAAACATGCGGGTCACATTTACAACCAGCGAATAGTACCCGAGCAGGGACAGAGCTACAAATTTAAGCTGCTGCCATGTTGCTGGCCAGGCTATACTCCCCTCATGAACCCTATCACTTAAACAAATCTCAAACCATTTTGCTATATTTCTTGTAATTTCAGATTTTCTCCACTTTAAAACCAGTTTCTCAAGAGGAACTGGGTTGAATGCTTTGATGAAATTCAAGTTCTGTACATTACATCTTCTGTCTTTTCCTGCCATGTTCTTTCTTAACTTCCACATAAAAGACAAGAAAGTTAGAGTGGTATGGCTTCCCTCAAAGGACATGTTTATGTTCCTTTAATGGCTGGAATTTGTTCAGATACTGTATTTGGAGCCTTGATAACTATGTCCACTATTTTTCCAAAAACTGGTATCAGCCATACTGACCTGTTATTACCTGGATCACATCTACAGTATTTCTCTCAATAAACTGGGAAGTCTTATTTACTCTATTCCAACCTTTAGGCACTGTACCTCACCAGTTTCCAGTGACTGTTAGACAATCTTTGCCAGAGTACCTGCTGTTGCATTCTTTATCTCCTTAAGTAGTCTTGGATGCATATTATCATGTCCTTTTGAGTTATTCACCTTTAATCTCCTTAATCTACAACAACTGTACACTAGGGGAACAATCTATTTGTACTGTAAACATCTTCTGTAAATCCCATGATTGTCTCATCTAGCTGAAACAAGCCACAAAACTGTAGTAAATACTGAGTTAAAATATTCATAAAGGCTTTTTTTTGGCTAAGGATTCATATGATATTGTTTGCTCCTCTGCTTTTGTGACTAGCAATTCTGCTCTGCACTTAGCCATTCTTTTGTGCGGCTTCACCTCTCCTGCATATTCATTAATCAGGTGTGGGTTGTCCCTTGGGGTTGTCTTCCCTAATGCTCATCCCATTCAATCATGAAAGAAGATGTGATGTGTAGAGTATATGAGAATGGGGTGAGCATTAGGGTTGACAACCCCAAAGGACACCCAACACCTGATTTGAGATGCAGGAGAGGTGAAACCATAATGGTTTTTCCTGTTGGTTCCTGGAGGGAGGGAGTATTGCATGTTAAGGTTGGAAACCCTAATGCAATACATTCCCACTTTAACCCTAACTGTTGCATTGCATTAACTATGTTTTTTGCAAAGAATTTCATTACTTTTTGAGGTAGTATAATGGCATCCTTATTTGCCTCTGGGGGCCCTGCATCCCCATCCATCCTTACTTTTTGAAATACTGTAATTGTATCCTTATTTGCCTGTGGGAGTGCAGAACCCAGAGGGCCCTTTGCTGCCATCACAGAAAAGATAAATATATCTATGTTGCTGTGGAGTTGCAAGGCCCAGAGGGCCCTGTGCTTCCATATGAAGAATAACAGTAACCAAATTTTCAGCATAGCTTTCTTATTACCCAGCTGAATGGCTGAATAGTTTTGCACTAAACCAACAAAAGACACATCTGTGTGCTCTCCCCTTTCTATTCTGAGAATTTCAGACCAAAATTGCAAAGCACCTGGTGCTACTGGCATCAGAAAAAGAGAATAGCAGCAAATATCAAACAAAACTTTTTTGCATGAATGAAAATTTTCATTTGATATTGTAGTTCATTCCTTTTAAATGGCTGAATATTTTTGCAGCAAACCAGCAAAAGGCACATATGTTGGCCTTCTGCTTTCTACCCTGAAAATGTCAAAGCAAAATTCCAAAGCACCTGGCTGATACAGGTGTCAGAAGAAAAGTACAACAGCAAATATCAAACAAAACTTTTTGTATGAATGAAAATTTGCATTTAATATTGTACTTTCAAATTTTTTAATTGCTTAATATTTTTGCAGCAAATCAGAAAAACTCACATTGGGGGCCTTCCCCCTCTGTATCCTGAAAATTGCAGTGTAAATTCCAAGGCACCAGCGTGCTATAGCTGTCAGAAGAAAACAGCAGCAAATATCAAATGAAAACTGTCGCTTGAATGAAAATATTTCTTTGATATTGTAGTTCATAACTTTTGAATGGCTGAATGTTTTTGCACCAAACTAGGAATAGGCACATTGGTGTGCCCTCCATGTTCTACTCTGAAAATCTCAGACCAAAATGCCAAACTTTCTGGGTGCTACAGGTGTCAGTCAAAAACCCAGTAAAACCAAAGGAAAAACTTTTACGAAAATTAACTATTTTTCACCATCCGGAACTCAGAATCCACATATCCAACTGGAATGAAACTAGGCATATACAGAGATGTACCACACAAGACTGTGCATGAAAATTTTCATGCAAATCTATTAAACAGTTGCCAAGTTATTAAAATGCACAAACTGGGGTTTAACATTGAACTGCCGACTAAACCCTAACTATAGTGGCCAGGTAAATATACTGTATGTATGTAGATATGTATATCTAAATCTATTTCTATCTATCTATCTATCTATCTATCTATCTATCTATCTATCTATCTATCTACAGTATGTTTAGTTCAGGTAAGGTCTGCAGTCCTAATAGAATAAACGATAATGAAGTGACACATTGAGACCAATGAGAGTCTTAAAACTTTGAATAACAGCAACTGCCCTGCTCCCTCAGCTTCACAGTTTGCTTACCCAGGATGGGTGCCTAAAAAGACATCTCCTTTACTGCAGGGTCCTATATCTGGCTAGTTTTACCACTGAGAGAAACAGAAGATGGGAGGAGGGGTGAAGTGACTGCTCTGGGTCACATAGTGAGCTAGAGGTCCGTGTGCAGGATTGGTACCTAGGATTTCTTATTGCTTGGTGCAATGTTCTAGCTACTATTTATTCATGCATTTGCAATTCTGGACCTGGAGAGAATAGGCCTACCTTGATCACCTTGTTTTCATGTGTATCTCAGTGTTACAAGGAAACATTACCTGCCTAAGTGTCATCTGAAGTCTAAGCCAGACTAAAATGAAATAATAAAGACCATGTTAAATGGGGTATGCACTCTTGTCAGGCATTGTAAGTGTTCCAGGGTGAAAACTTTCATGAACTATTTCTTCTGGTCAGTATGCAACATGCAGAACAAATTTATATAAATTGTTGTGTTAGAACAAAAGTAACTGGGCTTTTGACATTGAGACCTACATTCAGCAACAAAAGCTTGATTCATTTCAAATATGTTACCCATTTCACTGAGACAGTTTTAAACAGAAAAAAAACATTATTCATCAGTGCTTGGTAGCGAGATCAATATTGAGTGTGTGTGGTTATGCTGTTAAAGAAAGATTTTAGGTATATGATCAGACTGTTAGTTAACAACTATTAACCTACTGTCATTGTTGTGACTTCTCCTCCTCTGTGGGCAGCAGAGCAATGTACATTGCTTTCATGCTGTTGGAATAGCTTTTGCAAAATTAAACAGTCATCCCAGAGTTATCTCAAAAAAGAAATATCTTTGTCCTTGATGATGTACTAGATATGTTCTGCAGTTCATAGCAGGGACAGTAGCAACTTCAGGCACTTAAGCATAATAGGCTGAGCTTGTGTATGTGCGTGTTCTTTGACTTCTGTGTCCCAAATTTTAGGAGCACGCAACAGGACATTAAAGACCTTACTTGATATTAAGAATGGCTGGGTTGGGCATCATATCCTATGAAACACCCTAAGAGGAGAGACAATTGCAGTTATGTACTGATAGCATCCTTCCCCCAAAAGAAATGTTGCAAGAAATGCAAAATTACTCCAACACGGTATTTTTTTTTAATTTATTAGTAAAGTGCCTTGCAGATTTTTTTATGAGTCTGTGACTCAGAAGCTTCTGAAAGTCTTTACATGATATGATTGTGTGAAGTCTGGGCACATGTTCCCATTACGCTAATCAGGTCATATAAAACAAGGAACTTTGATGGCAAAACAGAAGTTTGCTCAAAATATAAGCATTTTACTATGTGTGGACTGAGAACATGAGACTGAAATGAGGTTGAGGGATGCTACTAGACACCAGGGAAAATACTTCTATTATGGGGAGGGTGAATAACTTTGTCCTTGAAGATGTATTAGACATGTGCTGCAGTTTGTAGTAGGGACAGTAGCAAATTTGGGCACCTGAGTATAAAAGGCTGAGATGATTTGTCTGTGTGTGTGTGTGTGTGTGTGTGTGTGTGTGTGTGTGTGTGTGTGTGTTCTTTGACTTCTTTGTCCCAAAGTTTAGGAGCACCCAACAGGACATTAAATTCCTTAGTTGGTATTAAGAATGACTTGGTTGAGCACCATATCCTATCAAACACCCAAAGAGAAGAGACAATTGCAATTATGAACTGATAGCATCCTCTGCCCTAAACAAATGTTGCAAGAAATGCAAAATTACTCCAACAAAGTTTTTTTTAATTTATTCTTAATGCACCATGCAGATATTTTACGAGTCTATGATGCAGAAGCTTCTGAAAGCATTTTTATGATGTGATTGCATGATGTCTGGGCAGTGGGCACACACTCACTTTACAGTAATCAGGTTGTATAAAAAAAGAAACTTAAATGGCAGAACATGGATGAAACATTTACTACTTCATTTATATATTTTTGAAGTTGGCTGTGCCAGAGTTTGTACTTTCTGCATTAGAGAAAGAGTAATGTGTGCTCCGGGACAGCCCAGGTTCCAACTACCTTGGGGGTGCAGCTGGTTAGTGTGACTGGAATGGTACTCCAGGTGTTTGAGTTCAAGTCCCTACTTCTTTCTCTCCTCTGTTTGTATGTGTTCCATAAATATGCACACCACACTCATGTAATTGAACATGTAGTAATTTATTTGTGCAGCATCAGTTTGTGCATCAGAGAAAGACTAATGTGTGCTCCGGGACATTTCAGATTCCAGTTGCCCTGGTGGTGTAGCTGGTTAGTGTGACTGGCACGGTATTCTGGTTGGCCTGGGTTCAAGTCCCAGCTCAGGCAATTATTTATTTTTCTCCTCTGTTTGTATGAATACCATAAATATGCACATTGCACCCTTGTGACTGAAAGTGTAGTAATTATTTTTGCGGCACCAGATTGTGCATTAGAGAAAGAGTAATGTGTGCTCCAGGACAGCTCAGGTTCCAGCTGCCTTGGTGGTGCAGCTGGTTAGCATGACAGAAACAGTGTTCTGGGTGGCTTGGGTTCAAGTCCCAGCTGAGGCACTTACTTCTTTCTCTCCTCAGTTTGTATGTGTTCCATAAATATACACACCACACCCATGTGATTGAAAATGTAGTAATTATTTGTGCAGCACCAAGTTGTGCATTAGAGAAAGAGTAATGTGTGCTCCAGGACAGCCCAGGTTCCAGTTGCCTTGGTGTGCAGCTGGTTAGCACAACCAGAACAGTATTCCAGGTGGCCTGCTTTAAAGTCCCAACTGAGGCACTTACTTCTTTCTCTCCTCTGTATGTCTTCTATGAATATGCACACTGCACACATGTTCCCAATAAGGACAGTGACTGTGGGGAGGGGTTAGATTGGAATTTCTTAAGGTTATCAGCCTCTTTTGTTGATGCTCTCCTTTCTTCTATTTTCAATTTATCATTGATGTCTCAACAATTTCCATCCAATTGGAAATGTTCAAGGTTGGTATGTGTCCCAGAAGTCTAATGCTGAACTTTTTGAGGATTTTATACTTATTTTTATTTTAAATCCTTTATGTACAATGTTGAAGAAAATTGTAGATAATCAAATAAATGGTTATTTGTAATCACAGAATTTTCTCTGTCCTCAACAGCATGGATTCCATAAGGGACATGGTATGGGTACTGCATTGGTAAGGTTTACAGATGCAGTTCTACGAGGATTTGATAATGGCCCACTGGTGCCTGGGTTCAAGTCCCAGTGGGAGTCACACTTTTCCTTTCACATTTCCTTCTTGATTATGTAAATCTTGTGATTGTCTTCTTTATGCAGATAACTTGATATGTTTTCTAGTTCTAAGTCCTTACCTAAGTTAGCAGCTAATCTTGAATAGGATTTTGTTGCGGCTAACAACTGGTTTTCCAATAATGCTCTTGTGCTGAATTAAAAAAAGTCAAAGTCTATGATATTTGATACTATTTATATGTTGAGTGATAATCCTTGCCTAAAGTTACAAGATAATTTTGGTGCTCCTATTAAACAAGTGCATCTTTTTAAATATCTCAGGGTGTTACTGGATACTGGGCTAACTTTTTCTGCCCAGATAAAATTAGTGAGCCAGACTTTTAATCAAAATATAGGTGTTCTCTATAAATTCAATTTTTTTTCTATGAAGACTTGTAAATTTATTTGCTATTGGTTCCCTCCTCACAGATCTTGACTATATGTTGAATCTTTTTAAAAAATCTGGGTTGTATGGAGAATAACATTATTTCTGTTATATTTGTCATTTTGCTTTCTCTGCCCCCACTCGAACCCACCATTGTGACTTGTATTCCCAATTGGGTTGGCTATCTACAAACATCCACCTTGAATATTTTTTTGGGGTGTGGTTTTTAAGTATTTTTTTTTCTTGCACTTTATTTCCTTTTTCTGATCTGGTGTCCCTAAGATCTGTTTATTCAAATCTAAGGTCAGCAAAGATGTGGTAGTGAAATCTGTTTCTCATAAATGTAAGGCTGGTTCTCTTGCCTTTTCCATAGCAGCACCTTCTTATTGAAACATTAAACAATTACTCCTGCTCAGTCTTCATGGTAGAGGGTGGGGGAGATGGACCAGCATGATGCAGTAAGCAACAGGGAAGAGGGATGTGGACACATGTCCATTCTCAGTGGAGAGGGTCCAGAAGGGACTGGAAGACCTAAAGGGACCTACCAACATGTACCATAACATATGGCAATAGTAACTTGTAAGACTTGTGATTTAATCTCCTAACATTCAAACTGCCCAAAAGTGCTGTTTTCCATGAAAAATACTTTTATTTCTGTGCTGTGCTTCATTTGTATAACCCACCCTTTTTTTCCTCAGTGCTACAGCCCTCCAACTGTGACATCATGCCAGGTGAACAAAGCTTCCAAAGAGTTTATTTATTTAGTTTTTTGTTGACTGGGTAAGTGCACTAGACAAATCCTGCCTATTTTTAGGCATGACCCAGGGGAGTAGGATACAGATGAATGCCAGCTGACCTTGAACCAGATTAAGCTGTTGGTGGTATTTTTAGTGAATGAGGGAAATTTGGCCAGGACACCGGGGAAATTCCCCTACTCTCCTGCAGGGGGACTTGCTGTTGCATTGTACTAGCTTCAGTCAGTCTAAGGCTGAAGACTGCTGAGAATGGTCGTTGTGTGGAGATGGAGCCATGATCTGGGGCTCAGTTTGAACTAATGGAGGATTCTGGAGAAGCTACTGAGAATGCAGCGAGAGATGCTGGAAGAAAGCATCATGTTAATCCTACTGATGATCTTTTATTTCCTGGCATTGTAACACCAGTGGAATCGTGCAAATCTGTGGAGCAGCACCATGAACAAGTTCAGCTGCATGCGTGGGGCGCTGACCAGGAGTGTACAGATGGTCCTGTTGTTCAGGGACCTGCAGTGGATCCTCCTGTAGCAAATTCTGTCCAAGATGCTGTCAATCCATGGGAAGTGCCTCAGCTGATCCAGGCTGACGTCGGCACTACCACGGCGGAAAGAATGCGGAAGTCCTTTCGGCATGCTGCACCGAGCGATCCACCGCTACCTGTCAACTGGTCTGCCGAGGATTCCCTACTTCATTCAGGATGGTTGAGAACAGAGGACAGGAGATGGGTACCTGACCCAGACTGGACTTCTTTTTCTGGGGAGCAAAGTTCTTCTAGTCAGCCCAGAAAGCCGATGGTCAGCTCTGACTGTTTACAGCCTACAATAGTACCAGCATCTCTTCCCTCAGTTCACACCACACAGGCAACTAGGAATTTTGAAACTCCTGTACCTAATCCTATCCTAGATGGGGACCCCCCCCACCCTCTCCCAGGCAGGAAAATCAACAGAAGGGCCCCACTTTCTCTGGCCTATTTAAAAGCAATAAAGTGGATCAAGCACCTCAAAGAAACACAGTTCACCTCCGCTATAGGGGTGGGCTGCAGGATCACCCGGACAGGCAATATGTAGCCAAACATTTACTAAAAGATTCAATGGGTTTTACTGGCTCTGACATTTATGCCCTTATCAACATCAGGGGAGAGGATATTTTTGATGTCAGTTTCAGGAACTTTTCTGGTTTAGATGCTTTCTGGAGGAAATATGAGACTGTGAAACATCTACCTTTATGGGCCCCGTTTTGGGCCATTCCTTTAACTAAAGCCCTGTAAAAGACCATAAATGTTATGTTTAGGAATGAAGGGTTAAATGTGAGTGACATATATTTTTGGTTGCAAAAAAAAATGTCAGGTTTTGAGTCCCCCTTCTGCTTCCATAGATACACAAGGTATTTGGATGGGTGGTTGGCACTTTAAAGTAAAGCTATTGATGTTAGGGTATGATATCCAGCACATCCCCAATAGTTTCCTTCTAGGGAAAGATAGAGGAGTGGTTTTCAACCCCGGATAACCCATGGCCTGATGCAAATGTGGGAATCGCAGGCACTTGAGTAGTACTTGTGATAGGGTGATTTGTGCACTTTGTGGGGATTATGACCACAGCAGTAATGTATGTAGAAATGTACATAAATGTAATCTTTGTGAAAAACTGGGACATATGTACCATCAGTGTTCCTGGGCAGGCCAGAACAGGCAGAGTGGTTTGAACAAGGATGAATTGGTTTCTAATGCACAGGATAACTATCAGCCTTCTAGGCCTGACCCCCCTCGTTCACCCCCACCTCCGGCTTTGACCCAAGCTTCCTCAACTACAGGGATGACACCTCATGATTCAAGCCATGCTGTCATGGTTAATCCCCCTCCTGAGGATATTCTTATGTATCCCACTGCTACAACAGGGGAAGAGGTGGTGAGTCTAGTATGCCTCCTCCCTCAGCTGAATTTGAAATTCCTGCTAAATGTATTACTAGGTCTTCTAGTAAAATATCCTCTACACCTATGCCTGTGCCTACAAACAATTAATTTGATGCATTATTGGAAAAAGAGGGGGAGCTGGAGTCTGATACTTCTTCCATTTCAGGTGCTGTGTTCGAAATGGACTGTGAAGAAAACTTGGTTCGGTCTCAGGTAGGAAAGAAAAAAAAGGGAAAGAAAAGGAAAAAGGTGCCTGAGATAAGATGAACTCTTTTTCTTTTCCCTTTTTGGTAATCTGGCATCTTTACATCTGGTCTCTTGTAATACGTGTAGCAGACGAAATGCTAAAAGATGTCCGGCATGGTTTAATTCCCTTACCACCCTATGGGCTGAAATACTTTTTTTACAAGAGACCAGATTTAATTTGGTTATTGATATTCAGCAATCTAAATGCTCTTGGCCGTGGGGACCCTCCTATTGGTCTTCCGGGACCTATATGGCTGATGGTCTGGGTATTCTCTTTTGTACCTATGATATCAGAGTGCAAAAGTGTATATATCTGGTACCAGGTAAAGCTATGGTTCTAGACTGTATTGTTCACGGTTTTTGTTATGCCTCATCAACACGTATGCTCCCCAGAGTAAGAGTTCTAGGATCGATTTATTCAATCAAATTGAACCTTTTTTTATTTATCACCAGATCTGTCATTTGGGAAGGGGATATGAATTGCAGTTTGGATGTTAAATTTAAGGATGGTGAGGAGAAAAAGGCTTATTGTCATTCCCATGCCTTAAAGGGTATTTTGGACACAGCTATGTTAAAAGATGCTTATCATTCTTTGTATAAGCAAGGAGGTACTACTTATAGAAGAAGTGCATACTTCCCTATGATTGATTATTTCTTTGTTTCTCAATTTCTACAGGTTTCAAAAATGCTCGTATCTGTAAGTGAATTTTCTGACCACAATCTTTTACACTGCACACTTGATTTTGGGAATGTTCTACCCTGCTTCCCTGCTATCCCTCGATGTTGGAAATTAAATTCCTTAGTATTATTAGATAATAATATTAAGTTGCAGGTTTCTAGGGCCTTCTTTTTTATAAATCTGTAGCAGACATGTATGAGGATTGGGGTTCTTGGTGGTTAGACACTAAGGCCGACTTTAAAGATTTTTTTTTAAAATCTGGAAAATGAACTGGGAATGCTGCATATTTACAATATTTGCATAATAGAGACCAGTTGTATAAATTAACATCCCTCCCAAATGTTAGTGACTGCAGGGTTAAGTCTCAAATTGATAAAATTAAGGAGAACATGAGGGCATATCATCTTTCCAGAGCTGCATTTTTATCCGCTGAGTTTAAATTTGGTAGGTCATTTCAGCCATTCTCCAACCCCTTTGAAGCATGCAAATGTAAAACCCAACATAAAACAATGGAAGGTATATATGATTCAGGTGGGGTTTTAAAGCATTCAGTAGTTGGGATTTTTGAAGTTATTAATGAAGCTTTATCAGCTACCTTGGGGAAGGTTTTCTGTTCACAATTGGTTTGGAATCAGGTAGTGACCTGTTCTACTCCTCAGCTTTCGGAACAGATTGTTTCCACCATTAATGGACCTATTCCACTTCCTGAAGTTTTAGAGGCTATTTCTAACTTTAAGGATGGAGTTCCCCCCGGGGAGGATGGCCTCATGAATGAATTGTTTAAAACATTTAAGGATGTATTGGATGAATTATTGGTGGATACTTACAATGACATAGTAACATCTGGTATTATGCCACAGGGATTTACCAACGCTATTTTAATTTATTTATACAAGAAGGGTGATAAGAAATGCCTTACCAATTGGAGGCTGATTAGCCTGTTGAATACTGACTATAAAGTCTTGTCATATGTTTTATGTAAACGATTACAGAAGGCTGCTGAAGAACTTATTCACCCTGTACAGACTTGTTCAGTCCCCGGTAGGAATATTCAATTGAATCTGAAATTGTTGAGGGAGGTTTTTGAATATGGGTCTCAGGGTAAATTAAAAGGTTTTGTATTGTCACTTGATCAAGCCAAGGCCTTTGACAATATTTCGCACAATTTTTTGTTTGAAGTTTTGTTCAGGTATGGTATTCCAACAAACTTGATTACTTGGATTAAACTTTTGTACACCAAGGCTTATACCTGCCCATCAGTGAAAAATGATTTAGGTACTCCGGCCTTGTTGAAGAGAGGGGTCCGTCGGGGTGCCCCCTTAGCCCCCTATTTTATATTTTTAGCCTTGACCCTCTGGTTAGAGTTATTTTAAATGCTACAGATATTGTGGGATTATCTCCCTCATTTACCATCCCCTCTCTGAAACTTTTTGCATATGCTGATGATGTGTGTCTTTTTGTCTCACATGTACATTCTGGTGAGTGTGCTTTATGGTTATTTAATAATTTTGCTCAGTTGTCTGGGACTGGTTTGAATTATAATAAAAGTAATGCATGACAGATTGGTTCGGATGATCCACTTGATTCTATTGCAGTGTAACAGTACAGAAGGGGCCTCTGAAGATTTTGGAGGTCTTTTGCAGAGTTGGGGACATGGCTATCTATAATTGGAATGATAGATTACTTTTGGGTGAGCAAAAAGTGCTTCGCTGGAAGTCTTGGGCATTTGGAAAACTAAAAAGAGTCCAGATTATTAAACAATTTTTTCTTCCACTCTTTTAATATTTGGCTTTTGTTTTTCTGGTTCCCAGTACACTGGAAACAAGGCTTTTTAGTGTACTTTTCCAGATGATTTGGGGTAGTCAGTTAAATCCAGTTGAAAGAGATTTTACATTATCTTCCAGTCTCCCAGGGCGGTTTGGGGATGGTTAACCCGGTAGTTTTTTTCCACTATTTTTTTATATTTCCAACTTTTGGTGCTTCATTACAAAATACTGCCTGGATATGGGACTCCTGAACTAGGGGTCTCTTTCAGGCATTTGAGGAAGCATGGGTTGCAGAGGTTCCCAAAATTTGTGGGGCGGTTTCTGTTCCAGGCTTTGCCATTACTACTGTTAAAAAATTTAAATTATGGGGAGTTAGTAAAAATGATTACTTTACCACACAAAGGAAAGCATTACATGCAAAAATTATGATAAACGTTCATACCCCTAGGGTTGACTTTCCTAGAAGTCTTCCCACCAAATTGGATTTGGCTTTAAAACTTTTGCAGGACGAGAGGATCCCGCAACATATATGGGATGTACAGTGGCTGAGTTGCCAAGGTAGATTGGGGGTGAAGGGTAACTGGAAACATAAACCGTTGACAGACAGGCAATGTCTAAGGTCTGAGTGTGAGGGAAAGGAGGAAACCATGGAACATTTCTTTATTTCATGCACTTATGCAATATAATTTTGCTCTATTAGGTGGAATTGGGGTCCTGTACAGTATCTCCAATATGAATGTCTAGTTTTGGGTGAATATACAGGTTTTTTATAGAAAATATCATCCAAGTACTCTGAATGTTATATTTGCTTTCCTTAAATACCATTTATGGCAAGCGCGATGTAAGTTTTCATTGCAGCATGTTAATACCTTACCATCAGTATTATTAGCCAGTGTTGAGGCTTCCCTGACCCAGCTTAAACAAAGACAACATATAGTTTTTGATAGAGGGAAATTTAATGATCTCTGGCAACATGTGCATTGGTTAGGGTAGTGATTTATTTCTTATGTTTTTTTAGCATGATATTGTTGTGATTATTTGTACTTTTTTTTGTCTGTAGAAAATTCTGTTGAGTGTACAACTGAATTATAGTATAATTTTTGTTGATTTTCCTTCATGATTATTGACTGTTAGCTTAACCTGATGTTATGTATTTTGTTTCCAATAAAAAATTCCCCTACTCTGTCAGTAGGGGGACAGGCTGTCTGACTGCATGATGGCCACTTCAGGTGAGACTCCAGAGGAGGATGTTTGCTTGGTGGGAGATAAGGCCTTCACTCCTACAATTCAATCTACAGAGGCTATACAAGCCGAAAGCCTGGAGATGTATTTAGAAGAAATCTTCCATGAGGCCTTCAATTCTATAGACGATTTTGGATTATCAAGTGAGCATCCTGATTCTGTTGATGATTTATCTAAAACAAAGAAATATGCTTTAATTACTGGTATCCAAGCTGGATAAAATACATTACATCAAAAAGAACTTTCACAGGATTTGATCCTGCTGCCTGCTAAATCATCAGCTGTTCCCTTTGACAAGCCGCTGGAAAGGCTTGACAGCAGAAATGATGATGCAGAGAAAGCTGAAAGTCTGCCAATTAAGGGTGAGTTAGTGATTCCTGTAACACCCGTTTTAACTATTCAGCAAAATAAAGTGGAAATTCAGAAGGCTTGCAGTAAAATTGTTCTTAGAAGCGAGTGCCAAAGCCTGAAATCATTACTGCAATGCCTGCATATGATAATCTTGCTCTGAACCTATCTGCTACCAAAGTACTCCAAATGTAGCTGTCTCCAGGGGTTGAACCTTCTACTTCTATACAACAGCACCAAATGTCTAAACTATCGGGCTTTGTGTTTAAAGCGCCTATAATGTTGGAAAAACTGATGGAAAAGACAGCTTTATAACATTTCAAACTGAAGCCTCACGACAGACAGGGGTTACTGAATTTAGTTTTACACACACTGTCAAAAGTTAAAAACTCCAGTCGGAGTTTGGAAATTCTGGGAGTCACATGGGTGAAACTCTCTCAGAGAAGACTAAGACAACCCCTGTACAAAGTAATGGAACAGAGACTGTTTTTCATGATGAAACTCCTCAGAAAGCTCTCCTAGGGGCCGGTTGGGAGAAGACAGCATCCGAGACTTGGACTCCTGACCCGATATGGAACACAGCCTTTAACCTGCAGCATTCAGTATCTGACTGGAAACCAAAAGAAATCAAGGTTGTGAAAAGTAACAATACCCAATTGCAGAAATCTCCCTTAACAATAGCTTTGCCTCCTGATAACCCAGCATCTGCAGCTAAAGCAGCAAGTCATGATGATACCCCTGTAAAGGAAAAAACTCTTTCGCTGTCTATTAATCCTCCTGTAGACAGTGAGGTGCCCATTACAGAAAACAAAAAACCCTTAATGTCAGTACTTTTTTCTACATCTAGGAGAGAAGCTGTTCCAAGGTGGAACGCTGTTCCAATCCGCTATAAAGGAGGACTGACTGATCGTCCTGACAGATACTATGTTGGATAATTTTTTGTTAAAAGACTCTCTGCATTTCTCCCCTAAGGATGGTTTTACATTTATCAATATTTCAGGAGAAGACAATTGTGATGTGAGCTTCAGAACCTCGTATGCATTAGATGTATTCTGGGAACGCAATGGGCAGGTAAAGTTTTTCCCTACATGGACCCCCTTTTGGTCATTCCACTTATGAAACCACTAAGTAAATTTGTTACTGTGATGTTTCGGAATGAAGGGGTCCATGTAGAGGACATAACTTACTGGTTGCCGCAAAAATGTGAAATTCTTAGTGAGCCTGAACCCATTCTAGACTCAAAACAATTTTGGACTGGGGTTTGGAAATATAAAGTTAAATTAAGGAAAACAGATTCAGGGATTGAACATATACCTAATTCTTTTCTGCTGGGCAGAGATAGGGTTTTTTTTTCTATGGGGTCAACTGAGAGCCTGTTATAAATGTGACTCCAAGATTTATCTCTCTAGTGTGTGTGATGAACCCAGATGCGACAACTGTGGGGAAATTGGGCATGTTACTATGCAGTGTGCTAACCACACCAAATGTGATTTATGCAAGGGTTTTAGGCATGTATTTCGGGAATGTCCCTGGGCAGCTAAAAATGAAGATTCATGTATTAGTCCTGATTTACTGATACGAAAGGCTCAGGAGACATCTTCAAAACCTCCCCCTGTCCCTACTGAATCTAATATTCCCTGTCAACAGGACGAGAAGGCCGTACCCATCCTCAAACCCCCCACCTCCCCTTTCTATGGTCCCTCTTAAAACTGAAACTACAGAGGCTATTCTTGATAAGGTTAAAGAAGAAGGTTTAGGGGTAGACCCTTCTGATTCTGTGCTTCTGGAGCCTGTATGTTATGTGGATCCAGCTAGCCCTGATAAAATTTCAGTTGATGAAGCCCCCTTTTCACCTTTACCTCCTAGAAGGTCTCCAAGACACTTAAAAACCAAACCTTCTCCCATTTCTGCTTCACTAGAAACTCTAAATTCTTATGCTGCATTATTCATGAACTGTGGGGATTCTGAAATGGATGTTGGTGACTCAGATTCCCAAAAACTTATACAAGACTTGGCAGGGCTAATTGCAAAGGAATATAAAGGTAAAAAAAGGAAAAAAAAGAAAAAAATTAGTTAGTTTTTCTCCAACTAAGTAATGGCGTTACTGAAATGGGGATCCTTGACTGTACATAATATTTTAAATACAGTACAAAGACAGTCTTTGTTTCAGTATTTGCATGATGAACATATGTCCGTCTGCTTTTTGCAAGAAACGTGGATGTTTTCTATCGAGCAAATATCATTCTTTAAAAGGGATTGGCCATGGTGCCCCTCTTAATTGTCCTTTGGTGTGGATAGTGCTGACGGGGTGGAAATTTTGTTTAACTCCTATCAATTCTTGTGTTATAGGTTAGTTGATTTGATTTCAGGAAGACTATTAATTCTTGATGGTAAATGGAATAATTAAGACAGTAGATTTATCAACATTTATAACCCCCAATCAAAAGCTGATAGAGTAAATTATATGAAAGCTATTCAACCCTTTTTGGTGACTTCATATAAGATTTTTTTGAGTGGGGATTTTAATTGTAGTTTATTAACTAAAGGACATTCTAATAAAAAAATCTATTGTGATTCTAATGCTTTGGAAACAATCATTAGATTAGCAGGCCTCATCAATTGTTTTAAGTATAATTCAGGGTCCTGAAGTACTTTTATAAAGGGTAAATTCCAAACCACTATTGATTACATGTTTGTTTCCCCATCAGTTCTGATTGGAGCCTTTCAGATAATACCGGTGGAGTTTTCAGACCATCTTCTTTTAACCTGCTCATTGGGAAAAATTACTGTGACTCCCAATAGGAGAAATAGATGGATATTAAATACTTCCATTCTTACTGATCTGCAGGTTAAAAACACTATTAAGGCTATTCTTAAAGCCCAACTATTAGTTGCTTTTTTATAGTCTGATTTGGGGGAATGGTGGTTAGATGCAAAATCTGATTTAAGTAAGTGGCTTAAAAAATATGGAACCCAAAATAGAAACACCAAATTTCTTTCATGCCTAAAACTTAGAAAACAGCTACAACAGTTAATTTCTATTGCCTATACCTCTTGTAGAGATTAAACAAAATTATAATATAAAGGAAGAAATGAAGCAATTTCAATGTGATAGAGCTCAAACACTTCAAGCAATGCTCTGTAGTAGTACTCAAAAAACATTAACTGGAGATCCCTTTGAGACTTGTAGAGAATTGAGAGAATCAACTAATTTAATTATCTTGTGGCTAATGGAAAAAACAATTGTCAATACAACAGAAATAGGTGAAATTATACACAGTCACTATGAATTTCTATATCCTAGTTCTCCCATCCTGGAAAAATATATTAATGACTATCTCTGTGTTTTTCCAGCCCCATTTTTGCCACTAGAGGGTATGAAACTACTTGGGCCATTTTCCACAGACAAACTGGAATCAGTTAAACTTATTTTATAAAACTTTTAAAGCAGAAATAGTTAAATGTTTGTATTTAGTATATGAAGTCTTCATGATAGGAAAGACTCCACCTCCCTGCTGTTTGGAAGGATTAATAATTCATATTTTTAAATCAGGAGATAAGAATAACATAAAAAACTGGAGACCCATTACAATTTTAAATTTAGATTATAAGATTTTTGCAATGCTCCTCAACAATAGGCTTAAAGAGTATGCTGCTAAAGTGATATCTCCTTGCCATTACTGTGGGTTACAGGACAGATGGATTCAATCTGCCATTATGATAAAAAGGGACAGAATAGGGCATTTATCTTTAGAAGGAAAAACTGGGTATTTAATCTTGGCAGATCTGGAGAAAGCATTTGGTAGAGTATATCTCCCTTATTTGTTTATTGTTTTACAATATTTTGGGATCCTCTCCCAGATTATAACTATTATTCAGTCCTTATAGACATTGGCCTTAGTGTTTCCTTTTATTAAAGGTACTCAAACTAAAGGTATCACACTTAAAACGGGGGTCCATTAGGGCCGCCCTTTATGTCCCCTATTATATATTTTTTCCTTAGAACCTCTCTTAAGGTCATTATCAATTCTTCCTAAGTGGTTCGGGATTTTTGTTCCAAATTTAAGAACTCAGCTAATTGTACAAGCTTATGCAGATGATGTCTTCCTTTTTTTTCACAAATTGAACAACTTCAAGAGTTTTTTAATGAATCTAACTTATTTTCAAAACTGTCAAATGCAAAACTTAATATTGGAAAAAACAGAGGCCTAATTATAGGTGCAGGACATCTTAGTGATTTTACTCAGAACAATATTTCAATAACTACTGCACCACTCAATATTTTAGTAATCCTTTTTGGTTCACAAAACCTCCTGGATGAAAATTGGGACATTGCATTAAAAAAAAGTTGAAATGAAAGTATCCAGATGGAGGCAGTGGAAATGTTCTACTTCTCTCCACCTTTAGGTATGGACTCAACCTCACTGGACTGGTTCCAGGATTATCTCTCTGATAGGCAGCAACAAATTAAGGCCGAAGGTGAGCTCTCTCCTCTCAAATCAATAAAAAGAGGAGTCCCACAGGGTTCCATACTGGGCCCTCTACTGTTCGGCATCTACATTAACAACTTGGACCTAGGCATTACAGAAGCCAGTATCCACTTGTTTGCCGATGATACGGTGCTCTGTCTAAGCTGTGACTCCCCTGGAGCCACATGCACAGATCTACAAACTGAATTCAATACACTGCACCATCAACTTCTCAGCAAAAAGCTACTGCTAAATGCAAAAAAAAACTAAGGCCATGCTGTTTATCCCATCTAGCACTAGGGCCTACTCTGCTGCTGTTGGTACCCTTCCTGCCATAACTACCCTTCTAGGTGAAGATCTTGAGTTTGTGCCTAAATGCAAATATCTGGGTATATGGCTGGACAACAAACTCTCCTTAGCGGAGCACACAGAAGAATTGATGAAAAAGCTTAGGCAGAGGCATGGCCTCTTCTTCAGAATTAAACACCTTCTGACTGCAGACGCAAGACGACAGTTTGTTCAATCAACTTTCCTCTCATTAATCGACTACGCCACCATTATCTATGGCCAATGCTCCATCTCACACCTTGCAAAACTGGATGTCCTGTACCACACAGCACTAAGATTTATAACTGGTCTCCCATCTTCCACACATCGCTGCTCTTTATATGCAGCCATAGGGTGGCCTTCCCTTCAATATAGGCAGTGTAGAAATGCAGCACTCTGGACATTCCAAGCCCTTACCAACAAACTCCCAGATGACATTGTTGCCTGCCTCCCCCTGAGCCCAATCAGTAGCTATGCACTAAGAAGCCACTCTCTAATTTTTCTGAAAATCCCCAGGATCAGTACCCACTTTGGCAGGGCTGCCATAAGCCACGCTTTGCCTACACTCTGGAACAGGGTATAAAGATCCCTGAGACTCAGCTCTCCTGTCAGTTTTGCCCTGTTTAGGATCATTTATGACAAAATGTTCACCGAAATCTGTAAGTGTTTCCATAGTTCCTAGCTGTCCTGCTGATGGTTCACTCTGTATCCTTACCACATCCAGCCATAAACCTAGTTCCTCCCCTCCCTATTTTAATCAAGTCCACTAGTCAGCTGCCATAGTGGCCCTTGGCACCCAAGGCACCACTTCTCCCATATTACTCTCCTCTCACCATTTAAGTAGAACATACAGACCTCATTAGGGGCCCCTATGCAGCCCAGGACTCTCACCCAAGTATGGTAAATGGTCACTGAGGGCTGAAATGCAAAGAATTCTACCCTCTGATGGAGGCTTGACTAAGAATGACAAAACATACCACCTGAACTTCTGCATACATGGAGTCTGTATATACCACAGCAAAGTTGAGTGATGCATGTATGTTCCTACAAGAACACTTGGAATGTATATCGTGCACCTACCACTTTTCTGTAAATTTGTTTGTAACTCTTTGCACATGTTGTACTTTGTTTTCTCAATCTATGTTTGTATAACTGTTTTGGACAACAGAAGAACCATCTTGTAAATGAGCTTGCTCAATGATGATCGCCTGGATAAATAAAGATTTGATTTGATTTGATTTGAAACACATTCATGCCCTTAAACAATTTTTAGTACCCTGCTTACAATAATTCGCCATGACATTTCCTCTACCGACCCAGTATGAGACCCGACTGTACAGAATTTTCTTTCAGATGTTATGGGGTAACAGATTAAATCCAGTCAAAAGATGTTTCACCTACCTAGAGAAAAAAAAAAAGGAGGACTCGGAATGCTAGATCCCATTGTTTTCTTTCATTCACTATTTTTCACACAAACAATTAACAGTGGGCTATTACAATCTGATAGCAGAGAGGGTATTTGGATTGGGATGCTTTGGGATGTTACTTTAAGTCTTGGCAACACTTGGCCCCAAAGCTTAATCCACATGCTCATATTCCTGTCTATTTTAGACCAGCAGTCCAAAAACTATATAAATGGCAGGTGACTAAGGATATGATAGTTTATAATACAGTGAAGGCATTATATAATAACATCTTGAGCCAGATGTACCCAATAGAACCTAGCTTGAAAAACTGTCCTTTGGCTTACAATTCATATATACTAATCAACTGAATATCCTTAGAATTCCGGCTTTTATGTGGGAAACTCAGTGGCTAATTATGTAAGGTAAACTAAATCTTACAGGAAATGCTAAATATAAATCAAAAGAAGAAAGGAATTGTCCATACCCTGAGTGTATTAATCATGAAGAAACAATGGAACATTTTTTATTACAATGCTCCTATTCAAAACAATTGTGGGGATATGTTGCACGAAAATTGAATTTTTTCTGGTTATCTAATTTAAACTATGAACTTTTAGTTAAATGGATCTATCTTTCCAGTTTTGTATCATTCGATCATAATACTTTAACTGTTTTTTTTTTTGGATGTTTATGATTTTATCTCTGGCAGGTTACATGCCAATGGGTTATATACCAGAAAAAATCTCTTATGAAGGTTATTGTCAAATGATTATAAAATAATTGCTGAATGTATATTTAAAAGAAACAAAATGTATAATTCAAATAAGGTTAAAATTGGTGGAAAGGGTTTTCTCACATTATCAAATATAAATGAATATTTAATTTAGTCTAATGAGCATGAATGTGTTTAGTATTTTATGTTAGGTACAGATTTTCTTGTAAACTTTCTTTTGTGTTTTGCTCTATGTTTGCACTGTATATTTAATAAAAATTCCCCTACTTTTTTCCATAAGTGTCATGGAATTTTTAACATCCACCTGAACTACCACCAAACCAGGCAGATGGGACCTTGGTTTAAGGTCTCATCCGAAAGAAGGCACCTCAGAAGTGCAGCACCCCTCTCATGCTGCACAACAGTGTCAGTACTGGGATATTAACCCAAGTACCAGATGTGGGAACTGAACCCACAGCCCTCTGAGTGATCCTCCAGCCTCAGAGGCGAGTGTGCTACCTACTGAGCCAAATGCTTAGTAAGGGAGAATGGAGGCTTGGTGCCTTTAGATGCCTCTGCAGTCATTCAGTTTCCTTATATTTTTTCTTTACTTACTTTTCCAAAATCTTATTTGTATGTCACTAATTGCTAGTGAGAAAGGAATCAATTTAAGTAGCTGGCAGTTTCTGACATGACAATACCAGAAGTCTGCCGAATTCTTTTTTACTAGTAGTGTGAGAAACAGAGGTGAAAATCTACCTGTGTTACTGCACTAACATATATTTTATCATTAAAGTAAAAAGCAATTACAAACACATAAAAATACAATAAATACAATTGTATTCTCTTTATTAGAAGTAAACACCTGCTGGTTTGGAACAGAGACCTCTGTTGGTCAGTCTTGCTATTTTAGCAAAATAGGAGTAGGGAGACAGAAAAATCAGCTATGTACTGTACCCACAAAGCCTTGCTAGATACGTACCTACTGTGTGCCCCTTTTCCCTCTCCCCCAGGATGCATCTGGAAACAAGCTTGTCTGCTCAGTATATCTTTCCAGGTGAAATCTTTAAATAAATACGTCTGCATATTAGGTGCTGTACTGCAGTGGCCACTACCAAGTAAGGGACTGCACCACTGAGTAATGAACATTTAAGTCACCTTTAAACTTTATCCATAATTCCTCGTTGCTGTATGTAAAACATCCCTTGCATGACATTATTCTGGGGGTGTGGCCACAAACAAAAAAACTGGGTGTCAGGCACAAAAAAAGTGCTAATAAAACATTAAAAAAATGACTATGACAGATTTATTATGAAACAAATTGCAGCTTCAACATCTGAAGCATGGTAGGTAATGGCATACTATATGAAAAAGGTATTTGGGGATTCCTACTATATCCCTTTAAAGGAGAATAAAGTGAAGGGACAGATGGGATTTATCCAAGGGTCCTAAAGGAACTGAGCATGGTGCTGGTTGGCCCTTTGGCAGTGCTTTTAGCACCTCAGTAGAGATGGTAGAAGTTCCAGATGACTGGAGGAAGGCTGATGTTGTCCCTCTGGACAAAAGTGACTGTAGAAGGATGCTAATAACTTCTGGCCAGTCAGTGTCACATCAGTGGTTGGGAAGTTAATGAAGACGCTACTGAAGGAGAGGCTTGTGGAGCACCCGGAGAAAAAAAAGCTGTATGGTTTCATAGGGGGAAGGTCATGTCAGACTAATCAAATAGATTTCTTTGACTGGGTTACCAGGGAGGTGAATCAAGAGACAGTAGTACAGTAGATGTGGCCTAGCTGAACTTCAGTAAGGCTTCTGACATTGTGCTGCATGGAAGGCTAGTTAAGAAACTAAGCAGCCTGGGGGTGGGTGAGAAAGTGACAAGTTGGGTATCAAACTGATTAAGGAAAAGGAGGCAAAGGATGGTGATAAATGCTAGCCACACAAGAGATAAGAGAGTGACTAGTGGGGTGCCACAGAGTTCAGTGCTGGGACCAGTCCTATTCAATGTCTTCATAAGTGACATTTTAAGAGGAGCTTAAGGGTAAGATGTATCTCTTTGCAGATGATACAAAAGTCTGCAACAGGGTTGACACCCAGGAAGGGGTGGAGAGAAGTCAAAGGGATCTGAGGAAACTAGAGGAATGGTCTAGGGTCGGTAGCTGGGTTTCAATTCTAAAAAGTGCAATGTTATGTATTTCAGTTTGCAGAATCTGGGGACAAGTGTATAAGATTGAAGGAGTTGAGCTTACAGTCACCAAGCAAGAAAAAGGCAAAGAGGCCTAGGGATCATGATATCTGATGACCTCAAGGTAACTGGAAAGTGTGTCAAAGAAGTCAGAAAGGCTAGAAGGATGCTGGGATACACTGGTAGAGGGATTTCTAGCAGGAGGAGGAGGAGGGAGGTGGTGCTGCCACTGTATTGCTAACAGGTGAGGCCCCATCAGGAGTACTGTGTCCAGTTCTTTAGGATGCACCTCTGCAAGCACATTGAAAGGATGCAGGCAGTACAGAGGAGGGCAACAAAATGGTGAGGGTGTTGCACAAGAAGTCATATGAGGAAAGGCTGCAGGAACTAAACATGTACTCCATGGAAGAGAGGAGATTGGGACAGGACATGACTAAATCTTACAAGTACCTCACATGAGTGAACATTATGCAAGTAGTGTTGTGCAAAATTGATAAATTTTGCTACGCGAAATATTTAATGAAATTCACACATTTCACAAAATATTTTGTGGGTACGATATGTGAAATGTCACCCCAAATTGTGAAATTTAACCCAGAAATCTCACAATTTTGCCCAAAACATTATGAAATTTCACCTAACATGGCAAAATTTTGCATTGAAAATGTGAAATTTTGTTATCTTTGGGTGAAATTTCACAATTTTCAGGCAAAATTTCACAATTTTCAGAAAAAATTTTGCATTTCACTCCCGCAAAATATTTTGCAAATTTTGCAGAATATTTCAAGTGGCAAAATCCCCAATGTCATGGCAATTTCGTTGTTGAAATTTTATTTTGCTACATCTCTAGATGCAAGTGAAAGGTTTATTTCAGAGAAAGGAAGGCACTAGAACAAGGAGGCATGCAATGAAGCTAAGAGAGGGAAAGTTTAGGAGAGATATTTGAAAATACTTCTTCATGGAAAGGGCGTTGGATGACTGGAACAGCCTACCAGAGGAGGAAGTGGGGGAAAGACTGTGAAGAGCTTCAAGCATACATGGGAAAGGCAGAGGGGCATATTAGGTAGAGCAATAGTTCTCAGACTTTGTCACAGTGAGCCTCCCCAAATCCATGGAAAAGATTTTGAGCCTCCCCCAAAAACTGAAATAATCTTGGGCCTCCCCAAAGAAAAATAACATACTGTACTTTTGCGCAGTACACCATGAATAAATTGAAACCCCTTTGAGTACTTGGCTCACATTCAGTTCTTTGTCTTATACTGACATGGAACCTTTGAAAAGAGTTCATGTGCTCAAAGGTGTTATCTGAATATCAAATAAATAAAATAAACAAATATTATTATTCAGCTTATTGTAACTCCTAACCTTCAACAGGCCAGCCTACTTGTTCGTTATTTTCATTCTTGACCAATGTTACCCCTTGTTGCAGTGCCTTCATGGGTCACACTATTTCTCTGTTTCCTCCTGAAATGAGCCTTGGCTCATTGACCTTCTCTTGTCACCTATTAGTAAATATATACATAAAATTCACCTACTAGTATCCTCTTTCAGTTTGCTTCATCTCTTCACACAAAATATATAAAACTCAAAATTTAAATACAGTACTTTTTTCAGACTTGCTTGAGCCTCCCCTGGAACAGGTTGGGGCCTCCCCAGGGAGGCTGGCCTCACCATTTGAGAACCCCTGAGGTAGAGGAATGGTGGAAGAAAGTGACACCTGTGACCAACTGGGGTCAGTGATGATGGAATAGACAGGAACAAAGGGAGACTCAATTGGCCTAAATGTCATTTTCTGCCATCACAATCAGTGTTTCTATGTTTCTGATGTAGCTTATACAGAGAATAAAGTCCTCAAATAAATGTGTTGAGATGTGTCCTGAAGAAATACTTTTTTTGAAGGAACTACTACAGACATAGGGCTCAATTCTTAAACCAAGCTTAGAGCATCACAAGCTGTGGCAAACAGCTGCTTGTACCAAAGCCCAGTGCACCAGGGACCCTGAGCCTGATTCTCCATCTGACAGGATCCCGATGGCAAAGTCCCATGGCTTGCGGCAACCATGGTGGTGTGCCAAACAGATGGTGCACTGGGTGGTTTAGCCACAGGCCATGTACTGCTCTAGTCCCTATTGATCTGGCACCTCACACACATATGCCTGTATATGTACCCTGGCACCACAATACCAGCTGGTATTCTAGTGGCCCCCCTCCCTGATCCCCTAACTGGCCTGGTATATTATTAATAAACATAATTCCCCTGCACCTGGTATTCTAGCAGCCCCCCTCCCCAAACCCTGATGTTGCCTGGTATGTTAATAATAAACATAATTCCCCCACACCTAGAAGTCTAATGGCCCCCCTCCCTGAACCCCCAATGGGGCCCGGTATGTTAATAAGAAACATAATTCCATCCCACCTGGTAGTCTACTGGCCCCCATCCCACAAACCCCAATGTGGCCCGGTATGTTAATAATAAACATAATTTCCCCACACCTGGCAGTCTAGCAGCCCCCTTCCCTGGACCCCAGTGTGGCTCGGTATGTTAATAATAAACTTAATTCCCCCTGCACCTGGTAGTCTTGTCTCACCCAAGCCCTGATCTCCTGTAATACAATTTCAAACTATCGCTGATGGTACAGTGAATCGCTCCAGCCCCTATCCCCCATATAGTGCACATACCAAATACCTGGTAGTCTAGTGGACCCCCACTTACCTCCTTACCAAATGCTGTCAATGCGCACCTATGGTATTATACAGTATGCATTCTGTAACAGATCAGTCAGCAGTTGGCCATGTTGGTGAGAGGAGGGCTGTTCAGGTTGCCATCTCAGGGCTTAGGATTGGGGGGAGAGGGGTGGTGGGCACTACCAGCTGGGATGAGGGGAAGGAAATCCACTAGACCACCAGAGATGAGGGGATTTTTGTCTAAATGGATTGGAGATCAGGGAGGGGGTCACTAGGCTACCAGGGATGAGTGGATTTTTTTATGTATATGTGGATTGGGGATCCAGGAGGGGGGCCACTAGACTACCAGGAAAGGGCAGGTTATTAAATATTAAAATAACAGGTGACATTGGGGATAGGGGAAAGGAGAGAACACTATACCACCAGTGATGGGGATGTTAATATAAATATTAGACTGGCAGACACTGGGGATCAGGGAGGGGGGGACACTATACCACTAGTGATGGGGATATTAATATAAATATTAAACTGGCAGACATCAGGGATCGGGAAGGGGGTGCACTATACCACAAGTGATGAGGATGTTACTATAAATATTACACTGGCAGACATCAGGGAATCCATGAGGGGAGGGGAGAACACTATACCACCAGTGACAGGGATGTTTATTTAAATAATACCACTGGCAGACATTGGGGATCGGTGAGGGGGGATCACTAGACTACCAGGGATGAGGGCCTTTTTTATTTATAGAGGGATTTGGGATGGGAGGACCACTTGCCTGTGCTGCAGGAGCCTGCAGAAAATCTCTCCCATGCTCTGGGTGTTTGTTGCATGGGAGAGGTTGCAGCAAGTGTGGGGAGTTAGGTGACAGGACCCCTCCTGTACCAGAATCTGGTGCAGGGTCCCTGGCATACCGGGCTTTGGCACAAGCTGCTGTTTGCCACAGCTTAGGCTGATCTAAGCCCCATTTGAGAATTGAGTCCAAGGTGTATAGGTAACTGGTGGTGGTGGTGGGGAGAGACAGTAAAGGGTGGTGATAAGTGGCAGTGAACCAGAGGTGAGGGGGGTCACAAGTGGGGTGCTGCAAGGGTCAGTCATAGGGCCTCTCCTGTTCAATGTGTTTATAATTGACATAGAGGAGTCTAGAACCTGCATCTGAAAAATGACAGAGACAAGCTGGAGGCAGTGCAGAGGAGTATCAACAGGGTAATCCATGAACAGCAAGGCAAGGCATATGAGGATTGTCTTGAGGATCTCCATAGACACTCATTAAATGCCAGGAAGGAAAGGGGTTCTATGATACAGGTGTACACTTTTCTGAGGGGCAAAATACAGAGGATAGTAGGGACCTGTTCATTTGGAGCCTCAGTGTAGTTACAAGAGAGCACAACTGGAAACTGAGGGAGGAAGTCTTAAGTGGGGCATCTGAAAGTTTTTCTTCACTGAGACAGTGGTGGAACATTGAAAGAGGCAGCTTAATGGGATGGAGAAGGAAGGGATCATATCTATAGGGGGCTGATAAGGATGAATGAGTTAGCATGGAACAACTATTCCCATTAGTCAGTTGGCCTACAAGACAATATTATTAACAACAGCTGTTTCTAGAGCAGTCTGAGAAGACTGTAAAGGCAGGATTTTTTAAAAGAATCTGCTCAAGATGCAGCTACTGCTATTTTCAAAGCAAAAATGTGTCTAAAAATGTTAAACTATATATTAGATGGCCTAGCAGCATCCAAAGTTTACATCCAAACACAAATAAAATTGTGTCCAAACTGGCTGTAACTTGCAATTGCAATTTCTCCCACCCGTTGTGACTTTTTTTTGTAAATTGATACAGGGCTGCCTGGATGCAGGAGAATAGATGCAGAGGCAGGGGCAGCATGGATTTGTGTCTGCTTCTAACCCTTTTGAAACACCCCCATGTATTTTTTCTGCTGTCAGCTTCTATGTATCATTGAAGATTTTGCAGTTTTAGTCAGCTATAGTATATCTCCTGAGATCAGATGAAAACTGAAAATAATGTAAATGAAACAAAGAGGCAGATTTCTTTCAGTCTTGTGTATTGAAGTCACAAATTAATTTTGCCAGCTACTCTCTAGTTATGTCCTTGTCTTTTATCAAAACTTGGAGTCAGTCCCTGATAGGATGATAATTTGCTATTTTTGATCAATCTCCTTTAATGACAGCAATTAGTATATTACCTTTCCACACTAGGGAGAACTAGCTGGACCCAAGAACTGCATTAAAAATGTTTGCAATAACTGAGAACCCACATTAGATATCTAATAAATAAAGTACAAAAGGCATTCAATCTTCTCCTGGAGCTTTATTTTTAATGTAATTTCAAGTAGTTTAAAACAACTTCTTCAACTTCTTTTGTACTGTAGAACTAATCCAAGTTCACATGAAATACTACAAGTTCAACTTGCTTTGTATATTGAGCAATTAAGAATAAAACATAAAGACCGGCCTGATGGTGCTGAGGGTTGAGGCGCTGGATGCCACACCTCGCACTCGCCAGCACCGAGTTCAGGAGTGAGCTCGGGAGCCGGGGAGTGGCAGGGGATGGCAGAGGATCGAGCACCTCATGGGCAGCTCTCCTCTTCAGGTGGGTGGTGAGGGATAGCCCAGCACACCAGCTGCTCCCAGTGGAGATCAGGAGTGCTGCAGTTTGCAGGCTGCACATTACACAGCATGGCTGATGCTGGCAGGGTTGTCATGCATCATTTCATCAGATGTGCCCACGTTGAGGGAGGGACGAACCAAGGAAAAAAAAAGGCTCTGAGGACCAGGAGACGGCACCTGTCCCCATGCCCTCAGCCAGACATACTCTGGTCTTCCAGTTCCTCTTGCCAAGGCTTTGCCTGCAGCCAGAGACTGCCTTAGAAGAGCGCCCATAGAGGAGAAAGGGCGATCCACCCTGGATGGTTTAAACTGGGGGAGCTGGCTGCAGGGGAGTGGAGGAGAGAGGAGGTGCAGTTCTGGGAGCCTCAGGCGGGCAGGACACGGACAAGGATGCCTGAGAGAAGGGTTCTCAGGCCGCAACTGGAGCGAAAGAAAGTCGAAAAAAAAAAATGAAACATGAAGTTTAAAAAAGACATTCATAAAAAATAATCAGTTAATCTGCCATAAGTATATTACTATCCTTATTTTTTTTAATACATTGTTCTTGTTCTCTTTGCTACTAATGTTGAAAAAGCTCTGTTATAGAGTGGCAGGAATAAATAATGAAACCTGATTTGTCAGCTGAGAGCTTGATCCATGATGCTATCCAAGAACATCAGGGATCAAGTCCCACTACACTTATGACCACATGAAATAAAAATCAATGAACATGCCCTGTCCAAGTTGCACATTTGGCATGACCACTGTGCAGTTTGTCAGTACTTCACAGATTTTCTTAATCATAAATCACTCTATCACTGTCACACAGTGAACCCAAAACAATCTTTAACACATGTAATATGTCCAATATGACACAAAATGGCACAATTTTGCTCCTTTCTTTGACGTTTTTAAACAAAATGCAAACAAAGTGACACCTTAGTCAGCTTCACTGCAACCCTCCCCACACAGATGGAAACTGGTTCTTCTGCCCTATCCCAACGTCCCACAGTAGGTGAGCACATGTGCTGATTTATCAATCAGCTTTTCTGCAATCCATTGATTCTTTTTTCTCTGAATACTAACACCAACTGTACCAGGGGAACCAGATAATAAGGAAAACGTTCACCACACAAACCACAAGTAAGCAGGGTGAGGGAGAGAAAGCATAGTAAAAACCATGCTCAGGACAGCTAGTGCAAACCATGCTCTGGGCAGCCAGTGTGAACTGTGCTCACCACAGTGGGGCAGGGGACAGCAGGGCACATCTTTCAGTCTACAAACAGAAAGACAAAACCAAGGAGATAAACAAAAATAAAATGGAGGTGGGCAGTGACAAGAAAGAGAAAGAGGCAAAGAGAAGGGAGCCACAGAAACTGAAAGACAGAGGGAAGGAGAACACCAGAACAAGAACCACCTACTGGACACATCAGAAATTGAGCACTTTATTTTCATTAGTTATACCTGCCCTTACAAACACTGAGATAAAAATGTAATTTAAACTATTTTTTAACATTTTTTTAAAGAAGGTGGTGTGTTCAGGATAACTTTTATAAAACATAATATTTAGGCATTATCTAACTTATATTTCCCATTAGTTCTGTATTCTTTCTCCCCATTATTTAGTAGTGAGGTCATTTGCATGAAAACAGGATCTTTGCTCCTGAAGAATTCATCCATTCTTACTGTTTTTCCCTACCTGAAGTCATAGAGCACTTCTTGTGACATCACAGGTACTCCCATGGCAACATGTTGTGATGTCACGACAAAGGATTATGACTTGAAGTAGGGAGTAAGCTAAAAAGGAAGATGAACTCAAAATGAACTGTAAGGGACAATAGTCATATATTTGTACACATTTCTTTAGTAATACATTATAGGAAGGAGAAATATATAAATGGAATGCAAGCAGAATTGTACCTAATTACTATTTTTTTTTAATTTTCTTTGAGGTTTCTATAGCTGTTTAATACAGTATGTGCCATTTTATAATTGCAATAATGTGCTTCAGGTGTGTGTGTAGTGCTGGGATAACACCACTTGTTTGGTGTTGGATGCACTTGGTCTATGACCTTGTGCCCAACCACTCAAGGGGTGATATTTTCCCAGCATGTCAGACACTCTGTCATGCATTATTGCATTAGTATCCTTGGATTCTTTAGCATCATGTAACCACCCAGTCCCCTCTGGTTACTAGAATCCCATCAGTATTAGACCAGGTAGGTCAATGGGCAGTAAGTAGAAGGTTTTTAGAAGCTCTCTACCACATTACCTCATTGTTTGCCTAGTTAGGCTAGGCAGAGAATGAGTTATGTCATTTAAAACTATTGCAGCAGCATAAGCTTTTTAGCCCAGCTGCAGGGGAAGCAGTTTAGAAACTTGGGGAGTTTAGAGTGTGTGTTCCAGTTTGGAGAGTGAAGAGGAAAGAGATCTCTGTCCAGCAGCTGTCAAGAGATGCCTCTCAGCCTCCCTAGTGTGTGGAACAACAGTGTTGCCTTAAGAAGTGGTGTAGACCTGTGCCAGTGGAACCCCAATGGGTTCATTTTCACTCAAAATGTAAGAAGGGACTGAGAAATCATTGTTTCTAAGGGGCAGACCATGATGGACTGAAGATTGTCGCAGCTGCCCAGAGGAAAGAGACTAAAAGAGTTTCTGTAAAAGCTATGGACTTTGAGAAAGGAATGTTTCCTGAAGTGTTGTCAAATGCCTATAACAAACCATGAGTACAGTCAGCATTTGAGAGAGACGTTAAGAGACACTTTTGGGTAGTCTGGTGTTGTATTTGCCTATTAGATGGCTAGATTACAGACACTCAGGACCCAGCTCACCACAGGTATGTGCTGTTAAAGTATAGTGAAGATATGGATGTCTTTAGCAATCCAGTAGGGGTTGAAGGATCCAGTTTGTTGTGTCCTAAATCTAACAGCAGTGTCTGACTGGGGCCAGAGTGGGCAGAACCTCACTTATAGTCACAGTTCAGAGCTAACTGGTTACCAGATTGGCACAGTTGCCTGAAGATGTTAACAATGGTCCATTTCATCAGGAGTTTCAAGTTAAGTGTGTGGCAATTATCACTATATATACACACTTGGTCAGAAATCCAGAGATCCCTAAGTAAAAGGGTGGATAGTTCATGGTTTGGAAAAGGTTCATGTTGGAATGTATAGTACTGCTTGTGTTTCTGTGTGGAAAAATGTTTCTTCAAGTGCAAGCTGTGTCATCTGTCCTGGACAGTACAAATTTGGGGGAACCACCCTACTTCTGCTTAACATCTTTACAGAAAATAAAGCCTTACAGCACAATTCTGATGTTATGATTATGGACAGTCCATTTGTTAGTTCAAGTAAAATGTTATGTGGCCCCCTCAGATAGCAGACACAGCATAGCCCTGGCACCCCTCTCCCAGACTCATAGAAACATAGAAACATAGAATTTAAAGGCAGATAAGGACCGCTTGGCCCACCCAGTCTGCCCATTTCCCTACCTACTGGATAAGCTGCAGATCCTAGTTAACCAGCAGCCTACTTCTTCCTACCCCAACCCCCTAGAATTGCCTTATGACTGTCCCATGCATGCTTGAATTCCACCACTGTTTTTGACTCCACAACCTCCTCTGGAAGGCTGTTCCATGCATCCACAACCCTCTCTGTGAAAAAATACTTCCTTAAATTACCTCTAAGCTGCCCCCTCTATCTTCAAATTGTGCCCTCTTGTTCTTGCACACCTCTTTTTTTGAAAGATGCTACCCTCTTGGACTTTGTTGATTCCCTTGAGGTACTTGAACGTTTTTATCATGTCCCCTCTCGCTCTTTTCCTCGAGGCTACATATTAAGCTCCTTAAGTCTCTCTTCATATAGTCTTCCTGCAGACCCTGCACCATTTTAGTTGCCCTCCTCTGGACAGCTTCCATCTTGTCTATGTCTTTGCGGAGATTGGGTCTCCAGAACTGCACACAGTACTCAGATGGGGTCTCACCAGCTGTCTGTACAGAGGGATAATAACTTCCTGTTTTCTACTGGTGATGCCTCTCCTATGCATCCCAGTATCCCCCAGCCCTCCTTGCTGCCCTCTCACATTGCTTGCCCACCTTTAGGTCATCTGATATGACTACCCCAGATCCCTTTCCATTTTGTTGTTGTTAGTATCTCACCCCCATTGTGTACTCTTCCCTGGTTTTTGCTTTCCAGGTGCATTACCTTGCACTTCTTAGCATTGAATCTAAGCTGCCATACATTTGACCATTCCTCTAACCTTGTCAAGTCCTTCTCATCCTTTCCACCCCACCTCTGTGCATCAACTCTGTTGCAGATCTTTGTGTCATCTGCAAAGAGACATACTTTTCCTTCCAGTCCTTCTGCAATGTCAGTTATAAAGACATTGAAGAGGACTGGTCTTAATACTGAACCTTGCGGTACCCCACTAGTAACCCTCCTTTCTTCTGAGTGGACTCCATTTTCTATTACTCTCTGTGTCCTATTCTCCAGCCAATTCTTTACCCAGGCTGTCATCTTGTGACCCACTCCCAGGCTGGCTAACTTGTAAATTAATCTTTTGTGTGGGACTGTGTCAAATGCCTTGCTAAAGTCTAGGTAGGCCATGTCCACAGCCCCTCCCTGCTCTACTACTTTGGTCACCCAGTCAAAGAAATATATCAGATTCATCTGGCATGACCTTCCCGCTGTGAATCCATGCTGCCTAGGGTCCTGTGCCCTCTGGCCTCTAGATACTCGACAATTCTTTCCTTCAGAAGTGATTCCATCATTTTCTCTATCACTGAGGTTAAACTAACAGGTCTGTAGTTTCCTGCTTCTGCCTTGCTCCCACTTTTGTGAAGGGAATCACATCTGCCCTCCTCCAGTCCTCGGTACCAGCCCATCCTCCCATGATTTGTTAAAAGGGTAGTCAGTGGTGTCACTAGTTCTACCCTTTAGTTTTTAGAATTTGGATGAATCCTATCAGGCCCCATTGCTTTGTCCACCTTCAGTTTTAAGAGTTCTTTCAGAACCCTTTCTTCTGTAAATGGGCTGGTATCAACTTCTGTATCCAGAGTGTTTCTACTGTTTGTTTTATGTACCTCCTCTTCATTTGTAAATACTGAGCAAAAATATTTGTTTAGTATCTCTGCTTTTCACAGTCTCCCTCTGTCCACCCTCCCTCCCCTTTATTAAGCCTCACTATCCCTCCCTTGGTCTTCCTTCACTCCCTGATGTACCTATAAAAGGTTTTATCCCCCTTCTTAACTGAGTTGGCTATCTTTTCCTTGGTTTGGGCCTTTGCTGTTCTGACTGCCTTCCCAGCCTCCTTTTGCTTTAACTGATACAGTTCTCTGTCCTGCTTCTTCTGCAATTCCTTGTACTTCCTGAATGCTTTCTTTTTCTCTTGAACCTTCACTGCCACTTCCTTTGAGAACCATAGTGGTTTCTTACATCATTTTGTTTTGTTTATTTGCTTCACACAAAGGCTTGTTACCTCTGTGATGGCAGTTTTTATTATTCCCCATTGTTCTTCCACCCCTCCTTCCTGCCCATTTGCTAGTGCATTCCTTAGGCACTCACCCATTTTGGCAAAGTCAACCTTCCTAAAGTCCAGTACTTTTATCTTTGTATGGCTTGACTCTATTGCTGTGTTTATTGTGAACCATACTGTTCGATGGTCGCTAGTTCCCAGATGGCTACCCACTTCTACATCTGTGATCCTCTCTCCATCTCCATTTGAGAGAATCAAGTCTAATATTGCTCCCTCTCGAGTGGGCTCCAGTACTAGTTGTCTAAGGCATGCCCCCTGTAGGGCATCTAGAATAACTGCACTCTTCGAAGTGGCAGCTGCAACTGCACTCCAGTTAACATCTGGCATATTCAGATCACCCATCAGCAATATCTCCCCTTTTTCTGCCATTCTAAGTATACTTTCTATCATTTCCTTGTCCATTTCCTCCCCCTGAGAAGGGGGTCTGTATACAACCCCTGTGCGGATTGTGATGCCATTGCCTGTCTCCAAATTTACCCACAGTGCTTCTTCTCCTCCCTGTTTACCCTTTTGTTCTGTTGCTTTTATTCCTTCCCTTATGTAAAGAACTACTCCTCCTCCTCTTTTACCCTCCCTGTCCCTCCTGTAGATAGTGTATCCTGGTATGTTCATGTCCCAGTCACGGTTTTGTGTGTACCATGTTTCTGTGACTGCCACGATATCCAGTTGTTCCTCCTCCATCAAGGCCACTAATTCAGGAAGCTTGTTACCCAGACTACGGGCATTGGTACTCATTGCTCTCCATTTTTTGATGGATTTACCTTCTGTTGCAGCATCCCCCACTGACCGTTCTACCTCAGTCTTTTTCTCATTTAGTACCCTGTTTTGTAGGGAGAGGCTGGGATTTTCCTGCTGCTTGTCAGTGCCTCCCCCTTTGACTAGTTTAAAAGCTTGCCAATGAAGCATTTAAACTGATTGCTCAAAGACTTGTTCCTTCCTGGACAGATGCAGACCATCCTGCCAGTACAGGCTGGTGTCCCTCCAGGTGGAACCCCAGTCCCCAATGAAGCCAAACCTCTGTGCTCCGCTCTTTTTCAACCATTCATTAAACTGCATGGTGCTAATTACCATCCGCCTCCCATGCCTTTCACAGGCAGACTCTGAGAAGGATACTGTGTGTGCTACTTGTCTTAGGCCCCTCCCCAACTCTGCAATGTCCTCCTGCACTGCTCTAATCTCATGATGAGCCAAGTCATTTGTCCCTAGGTGGACAATTACATCCAGCTCAGACTCCCTTGCAGCTGTTCTCGTGATCCTAAGGATGCGCTTCCTGTCCCTCCAAGCCATGGCACCAGACAGGCACCTTACTTCAGTTTTCCCAGCTCCCCCCAGTTCTATACTCCTAATCTGAGTCCCCACCAGGAGCTGCCTTTCCCTGTGGTGTCCTCTGCCTCCTTCCTGTGGGCCTCCCTTGTGACAGAGTTGTCACCAGTCTTCTCTGCAGGTGCATCCATAGGGGAGCTATGCTCCCCCAGAATGATGTATGGATTGTGTATTGGAACAATTGACTGGGTGTGCCTCTGTTCCACCATCCTCACCCTCCCTGAGCCCACTGTGGTCCAACTGCTGTGCTTTCTTTGTGGAGTAAATATAAATGTTATTTTGTGCCCTAATGCCCCCCCGACCTCTTAGATACCCAAGCCAAGTAGTATCCCTACAGTAAAGCTGGGGTGATACTTATTTCCTGCCAATTTGTGATTTGTTGTCTTGTCTGTGTAACAAGTAGGGCGGTCTTGGTTGCAAGATTCCACTCTTGACCGGGGTAAGGGTTGCAATTGCTTTCAGTAACTTTTTCTAAGAAACTTTCTTTCAATTATCCATTTTATGTGCTAGTTTTTGTATAAATCTCTTCCTTCTCCAGGCATCAATATTCTTTTCAAGCTTTTTTTTAAAGGATGTCATGTACACATTGAAGTACATTTTCAGTTTACCCATCATTCTAGCTATCCATTAATAATTATTTCTTAGCAGTGTTTATTATGCAGTACATATCAAATTAAATCTACTCTTTTCTATTCTTTGTAATAGGACATCCCCGGCAAATTATTTCAGTCTGTAACTTAGCATGAATGAGAGAGAAAAAATAGAAAGCAGCTGCAGTAGATGAATTATCCAAATGCTGCATTTCTTTCAAACCAAAAGACTCCAAATAACCTCATATTCAGTCTCACCCACTGCGCCATCTTCCTACCTACAGTGTACATGTAAATTTTTTTTAAATTATACCATATTTTTAAGCTTTCCCTCTTCCTGAACCTACCCCCCAGGCCCAAAAATACAATTTAGTTAACAGCTACCCACATTCCCTAAATCCATTATTTTGGGGTCAGGGGGATAGTTGCAAATATCATGCTAGCTTAGACATATCCCCCTTCACTTTTTTGCTTATGCAATACTGGTAGAAAACATTCATCAACTTTTGGCACTAAACCTGAAAATTGCCATCATTCCAGCCCTAGCCCACCACCTGATGCCCCAAAATAACATGATCTACTAGTGGATGGCCAAACCCCATACCTAAGGGGTTAATAATAATAAATATCACCAGTATAGATTAGTTGCTCACCCAACCTATTGCAAAAGCATGTCCCTTTCATTTATACATAGCAGGAAGGTTATGTCAGATGAATCTAATTGATTTCTTTGACTGGGTGACCAAAGTAATAGACCAGGGAGGGGCTGTGGATATGGCCTACCTAGACTTTAGCAAGGCATTTGACACAGTCCCACACAAAAGATTAATAATCAAGTTAGCCAGCCTGGGAGTGGGTCCCAGGGTGGTAGCCTGGGTAGCAAACTGGCTGCACAACAGGACACAGAAGGTAATAGTGAATGGAACACATTCTGAAGAAAGGGTGTTACTAGTGGAGTACCTCAGGGCTCAGTACTGGGTCCAGTCCTCTTTAACGTCTTTATAGGTGACATTGCAGAGGGTCTGGAAGGAAAGGTATGCCTCTTTGCAGATGACACAAAGATCTGTAACAGAGTTGATACACAAGGGGTGGGGTAGAAAGGACGAGAAGGGACTTGGCAGGTTGGAGGAATGGTCAGACATATGGCAACTTAGATTCAATGTAAAGAAGTGCAAAGTAATGCACCTGGGAAATAAAAATCCAGGAGAAGAGTACACAATAGCAGGAGGTACTAACAACAACAACAATAATGGAAAGGGACCTGTGGGTAGTCATATCAGATTACCTAAAGGTGGGTAAGCAATGTGAGAAGTCGGTAAGGAGAGCCAGGGGATACTGAGATGCATAGGGAGGGGCAACACAAGTAGAAAAAGGGAAGTGGTTATCCCTCTGTACAGACAGTTGGTGAGACCCCATCTGGAGTACTGCATGCAGTTTTAGAGACCTCATCTACGCAAGGACATAGACAGGATGGAAGCAGTCCAGAGGAGGGCAACTAAAATGGTGCAGGGTCTACATCAGAAACCATATGAAGAGAGGCTGAGAGAGCTTTTATGTATACCTTTGATGAAAGGAGGGACGGGGACATGATAGAAACTTTTAAGTACCTCAAGGAATCAACAAAGTCCAGAGAGTAGCATCTTTCAGAAAAAGAGATGTGAAAGAACAAAGGGCACAATTTAAAGATAGAGGGGACGGTTCAGGGGTAATGTGAGAAATTTTTTTTCACGGAGAGAGTGGTGGACGCATGGAACCACCTTCCTGGAGAGGTTGTGGGGTCTAAAACAGTGGGGGAATTCAAACATGCATGGGACAGACATAAGGCAATTATAGTGGAGGGTTGCAGGAAGTAGGCTGTTGGTTAACTAGAATCTGCAACTTATCCAATAGGTAGGGAAATGGGCAGACTGGGTGGGCCAACTGGTCCTTATCTGCCATCAAAGTCTATGTTTCTATGTTTCTCTATACATAGATAATGCACCTGGGATGGGGGGGGGCAGAGTACACATATCAGAACCACTTGTTGAGGGAGATTAGCAGTGTTGTCAGCAGTATGCCCGATGGGCCTCAAAAAAACAGAAGCCCTGCACTGTATATCCCAGGCCCTGAAGCTACAGTAGTAAGCATCTCCTGAGACCTATCTATGACACAGTACTTCAGATGCTGCAGCAAGGGCAGCTGCCTGTAGATTTTGCATGTGCTCTGTGCCACTTCTGGCTTTGTGTTGCTGGTTTTTTAAAGGATGTGTAGCAATTGGTCCTGAAAATCTTCCTCAGTGGCAGTAAGCTCTTTGGTTCAGAAATGAAAATTATTCTCATTGAGCCAAGTTCTTCCAGAAATCTTTGAAGGCTATTCTGTCTTTAATATCAAATAACTCACAGAAAAGCTGTGGTAAAGGCTCTTTTCACAAGAACACTCACTGCTGCACTCTCTATGTAGGCAGCATCATTGATGAGGTTGGTGTGTAGTGAATGTAAATGTAAGTGTTGCAATGGGAGTAAGCTTCAATTACTACTGTTACAATTAAATACTGCAGATAAAGAAATCAAACACAAACATGTGTATGCACAAAGTTAACTAGGAAGGCATTTTATAGTTTGAGCACCTTCTCCTATGGAGTGTCCAGTACCTTTGGGGCTGTGAGCAACTCCACTTACTCTGTTCAACCACCTGGTACATCTGGGAACAACAATTCATACTGATGAAGAAACATTTTCTCCTGTTCAGACTCATTTGACCATGCTACTGTTTTGCTTGTGTGCTAGAAGCAAATCTACTGCATTACAAATATTTATGGTAACAAACTACTTATCCTATTAACTACCTGTTGGTCCTCACTGCCACTGTGCAGTTCTGTTTTACATCTGCATTACCTAATTTGCACTCTAACTTAGTCATAGGGCAGATACCTCACCCAGATTAAGTTAGCCTTTAGTGGATTGCTGCTATATGTGCAGTCTCAAAGAGGTGCCTGTTCTCACACTGTTATGTGACATGAAACCTAACAACTGTGCAGTAAGCACCACATGTATGGGTCGTTAATGGCATTTAAAAAAAAATCATCAGTGGATGTAAACATAAGCCTACAGTAATTTGTCAGATGGCCACTAGGAATTGTGTGTCTACCCCATAGAGTACTATGAAAAGGTCACCAGTAAGGGAGATTTGACCATTAAAGTGTGTTGTCTAGTAGCTACTTGTAAAATAAATATGAAGAAAATGTGTTATGCTCAAGAATATGCAGTTGAAAATTTGGACATATCTGTATAAACTATTGACAAGGATTATTTACTACTGACACATCCTTAGTTTTAATTAAAATGAAAACCCATTAAAATGAAGAAGTTGAAATCTTTTAGAATACAATAATTATTTGTAATGATTTCTAGTTTTTTGAGTACAGTATATTCTGTCAATGGTCTGTTACATGCATGCACAGGAAGTACAGTAATACTTATTTACTGTGAGTTTCAAAATCATTAGATAGTTAGTGAGAGGCTCCACAGTTACTGTTTTGTCACAATTTCTTGTCCTTGAAAGTAGTGTCATAAAGAAGTGCATTATGAGACTAAAACATTAAATAAAATCACGTGACAAAAACGTATTTCAAAATTTTTGAAAAGCAACATAAATTTAAACACGTATTGTCTATTTGTTAGTGATAGCTAAGTACAGTAGATTACATTTACATGTTGTGACAGGGTCTTCAAAACCCTTTAAGTACACGCCTGTGGGTAGAATTTCAAATGTTCACCTACTTGAAGGGACACTGTCCACACTTTTTGCATTATAATTTTTCACATTGCTCCTCAAACCCACATTCCAAAATAAAATGTTGCAGCCCATTAGTTCTAAATGGTTAATTTTCTAATTTAATTTCAGGGTTACTAGTCCTGATCTACCATGGTATGTTTAAGGGGTTAAGAATATTACAGTAAGTTTCAGGTGTTCCTTTCCCAAAAAATAAAATAAAGAGAATGTCCTGTAAAACAAATAGACTAGTCTTTCTGGAACCAGAAATACCCCAACCTCCATTACTGTGAATAATTAAAATTCCATTTTTGTGCAAATGATTTTTAACACTTTCCTGCTGTTAGTGGTTGTGCATGGTGTAAAAATGCTTGTTTCATCTGGTTCATTACCACACTAAGATCCCTCTAGGACATGCATTTCCATGTTAAAGTTCTCCTGCAGAGCCATCCAGACAGAAGACTTGATAGCTCCCTCCTTCTTCAAAAATATTCTTCTAATAACAAACCATACACTTAAAGACTCCCATTTATGGCCAATCAGCCACTTTGTCAGGGCCACTGTGGTATATTGTTAATATAACTTAAGTGTCCCTGTAGCTGCTGAAGTTCATATAACCTTGAACTTTTATACATCTCTGGCCCTTCCTTAATTCATAATCTCCCCATTAGGTTATACTTTTATTTTTATTTTTTTAAGACTCAACTTTATTTGATCTTTAGGCATCTATACCACAGATACAACCTTCAGTGAGAACCTACAGGTTTAGTTACATCTGGAACAGAAAATCCATCATAAGAGGATGAGTACAATACATTGACCAAGAAATCAATACAAGACTGGTCATAAAATAAAATTTCACAATATATATAAGCTAAAAAGAAAAATACAGTATATGGCATATATATTAGCACTGAGAAGAAATGTGGTATGTCTCCAACAGAGTATGGCTAAAAGGTCATATAAAATGACTATTAAAATAAATCATTTCAACAGGAGATTAGCTACAACTAAAATAACAGAAACAAACAATACATTGGTGTGGGTACCTGCAAAAAAAGTTAAAGAAAAGAAAAAGAAATGTTTCTTCCCTTGAGATTCTTGCTAAGCACATCATGATGGTATTAAATTGAAAGTTAAAACAAAAGCCACCTTTAAAGCTTCACTAAGTTACTCCTAACCAACTGGCAATTCCTGTCTGGTAGTCCCACTCATGTTCCCTTTCCTGAAGGAGTGCCATGATATCCAACCCCTCCATCTTTCAATATGACTCACTTCTCTGAGATTTAATTTGACCATGAGCTGTTCGATCTCCTGAATGGCCACTGGATATTATCAGGCTGACTAATAAATTGCCTGGCTTGCAAACATTTATGAAACTCCACCGTTGACCACCCAAACTTCTCTTTAGCTATGAAAAAGGTGATGTAAATCCCATTCTCTATTAATTGTGAATAATGAATTATCTCCTGCCTTTCCCATCTTATATAACTCTGATCCGATCTGAGGGTGGGGTATGAATTCAGGATCACACCGAATCAGCGATAAAGGGCCCAGAGCATCATCTATTTTAGTTAATCTCCTGACTTTTTGTAAGATCACCAGACTATGCCTGACTCACCTGTTGAACACACCCTTTATACATTCTAATGTTAATGGGGAGAGAGACAATGTATCATGAGGTTGTTCCATGGCTCCCGTATTCTATCCCACACTCACCAGAATTCCATCTCTGTTTTGCCCATGCACAAATTGCTGTCAATTGAGCCACTAAATAATAAGCTTGGAAGTCCAGCAAGGCAAGGTCTCATATTTCCCTGGCAAAGTATGGGCCTGTCTGGCTACTCTAGGTCTCTTCTCCCAATTGAAATCATTGAATACCTTTGAGCAAAGCAGTCCAGAAGCTGTTCAGGACCAGAGGGAGCAGGGCTTGAATTAAAAAAAAAACGAGATTTGAGGTAAAAAGATTCATCTTAACTGCAACCATTCTCCCTATCAGTGGGAGGAGTAACAAAGACCACCTCACCATGTCTGCCTGTGCCATACCCCATATTGTGTGATAGTTGATGGCCAATAGTTTGGATAAAGTTGTAGTTATCTGGATCCCCAAGTAAATAATTTGATTATGCTCAGCCCATTTAAACAAGAAGGAATCTTCAAAATCCAGTGGATAGATGCCACTAATCTTCAGTGCCTTGGACATGGAAAAAGTTATTTTGTACCTGAGATTTCACTGAATTCCTCTGAGATATGTTAATGATGGAACTGAGTTTAGTGGGTTTCCAATAAAGAAAATGGAATTAGCAGGCCCAGTGGCATTGAGGGTTGAGGCGGCAGATGCCACACCTCTCACCATGCCAGCAACCCAGGTTCAGAAGCGAGCTTGGGCTGCTGGAGGTCAGCCAGGGGGAAGGGGGAGGAGTCAAATTGAGCAGCCAGCAGGTAGCTCTCCTCTCCATGGAGAGATATGGTGTTTCCCCGGCACTTGGCTACTACCCAGTGTAGGCTAGGTGGTAGTGCCATACCATGGGGGGAACCTGGCAATAGGTTGGAATGGCAGAAGTGGCCATTACCAGTGCTGCAGTGTGCATGCGTGCCTCCACATGAATGAGTATCCATGTTCTGGGGCCCTGCACAACAAGGGGAGAAAAGGTGAAAATTGGGGGCTGTGCTGGATGATGCCCCCGGCCAGTTCCAGTGGTCCACCGAGGCAGAGTGGAAGGAGGTCTCAAATGACCATGGAAGTCCAGTATGGTTGGCTGACACAAGCCCCCAGCCCACAGAAGAGATAAACAAAAGATGGGGGAAAAAAAGGAAAAAAGAAAATGGAATCACTGGCATTCAACTTGTGTTCAATTCTGGTGGCTGTTATACCTACAATATGTAGGTCATGTGGGGTTTGAACTGCTAAAGTGCTCCAAGCAAGTGATAAACAACAGAGGGGACAAGGAGCATACCTGCTGTGTGCCTCACATTAAGGGAAAGTATCCCAAATTGATCCCATTCACTCGTACTAAGGCTTCCAGTGTTGTGTATAAGGTAGAAAAGGTAGCTTTTAATTTAGAACCAAGAAATTGCCAATTAAGCCTATCAAAAGCTTTTTCAGCACCCATTGGGATAACTATCTGGAATGTCCCCAGCCCCCTCTGGATGGAGATTATATTCATAATTTTTTTTAATATTATCTTGTAGATACCTACTGGTTTCATCAGAATGTATTTCCTTTGAGATGACCTTCTGTATTTTCTCTGCCAATGTCCCAGTGAAAATCATAAGATCTGTATTCAAGAAGGATACCAGTCAGTATGATCCACCTTCAATTAAGTCTTTGCCAGGCATTGGCAAGATAGAAATGTGTACAAAACTCACAAAAGTCAGGAATTTGCCCCCCTCCTCTCCCAGTACTTCCATGCAGACTTTACATAAGGGACTGAGCAACTCTGTAAAGATCTTATAAATTTGGTGGGGAGTCTGTACAGTGCCGGGGACTTCCCTTTCTTCAGTTTTGTAATTGTAGTCTGAATATTTGCCTCCCTAATATCTGCATCTAGGGCTGTTATGCTGGTTTCTGTTAAGGTCGGAATAGTAATTTTATAGAAGAAGGCATCTATTTTTTGGGGAAAGGATTCAACTATTTCTTGTGTGTAAAGAAACATACAGTACTCCTGAATGAACTGCAAGATTTTCCCTGGGTGTCAAGTGGTCCCCCCTCTACTGTGTTTTTTTTAACCAGAGTACCACTCTATTCCCCTGCTGCTTACGTAGTTGTTGGGCTAACAACCTACATGTCCTATTATCACCCTCATAATAACTCTGTTTCAGTTTGTGATATTTGCCTTCAAACTGCACCTGAAGCAAAACTATAAGATCCCATTTCCTTTGTTCCATTTCTACCTTAACCTGAGCATTTAAGGAGATTTTATGTTCAAATTCTAAGTCCCTAATTTGACTCTTCAAAAAGAACTGCCAAGCTAGTCTCTCCCACTTCTGTTCTGCTAAATAGGCAATAATGACTCCCTTCAGTATGACTTTTAGGTCATCCCACCTCATCATATGAGAAACTGACCCTTCAGGATTGTTAATGAGATAGCCTTTAATGACTCTCTCCACCCTATCCTTAGAGCTCAAATTATTAAGGTGACCTACATTCAGTCACAAATTAGAGTTTCTAATGGTGGGGGTAAGTGCAAACCATAAACTGACTGATGCATAGTCTGAGAGAGTTTGAAATAAGATGGAACATGATTGAACAGCATGCATCTATTTAGTGGAAACTAGGAAAAAAAATCAATCTGTGTATAACAATTATTGCTGCCTGAATAATATGAATAATCCCTCATAGTTCCATTTAAAAACTGCTAGGCCTCTGTGAGCCCAGTTTCCTCCATCAGTCTACTTATCACTTTTCCAGCTTTACATCCAGATTCATATCCCCCCCCTTTTATCAAAATGTGGAGAAATGGTAACATTGAAATCCCCCAATAATACAGAGAATGTTAGGGTCGGTCACCGTAGTGTGTAGTAATTGACTAAAAAACTTGACATTGGCTTTATCCTCATTTGGGGCATATATGTTTGGGGAAAACATACCTCATATTTCTAGAAAGGCCAAGCAAGAGAACATATCTGCCCTCTCAATCCTGACTCACCGTCTCTATTTGTATGGGACTACCTTCCTGAATAAAGATGGCCATACCAGCACAGTGTGGGTGCTCCCCCCAGGAAGCAGCAAACACCTCGCCTACCCATTTTCTTTGTGGATTTTTATATTCTGCAGGAGTTAGGTTGGTTTCCTACATATAAGTCACTGTGGCTTAGGTTTTAGTTTTAAAGAGGACAGGACATTTATTTCTATCTAGCAACTGTTTATAATGTTCCTGCTTTCAGAAATGATATTCATATTCTTAAATGACCTTACATAACTGCACTGTAACTAGGAAAGTAGAATAGGGTCACTCAATGGATTTACTCTTCTTCAGTGTCAGCAAGGCATTCAAATTGGTACCTGATAGAAGGTTGCTGAGAAAACTAGGGGATATGGTTGCAGTGAAGGACATAGATGGGTGGGAAGTTGGTAATAGGGCAGGCAGCAGAGGGTTATGGTAAAAGGGTTCAGGTCTGAGGAGAGAGAGGTCACCAGTAGAGTGCCACAGGGATCAGTCCTGGGTCAAGTCATGTTCAAAATGTTCCTCAGTGACATAGAAAAGGAATTAAAGGCAGGGTGTCTCTCTTCACAGATGAGCCTAAGCTCAGTGGTAGGGTAGACATTGAAGAGAAGGTAAGGGAGATAAAGAGGAACCTGCAAAGGTTGGAGAGGTGGTCCAATGTTTAGCAGCTGAAATTCAATGAAAAACAGCACAGTATCTCTATGAACCAGTTAGCTATGTTTTAAGCTTAGATTCAATTTTACAAATTCACTCTTTATTTTCATACTGACCACTGATTTTGCTTGCCCCCAACAGTTTTGATGGCCCCCTGCCAGCTTTTTCAAGGGGAGTGGGGCTATGAATTGAAAATATATATAATATATGTTCAGATTGCAATTCAATGGGCCAGCCCAGTGGCACTGGAAGTTGAGGTACTGGTCGCTATACCTCTTGCCATGCTGGTGACCCGGGTTCAGGAATGAGCCCAGGCCAGTGGGGGTCAGCAGGGTGAGAGAGGATTGAGCATGCAGAGAACTGCTTTCCTCTCTTGGGGGGAGGGTGCCATGTCATCACACCTGCTGATCTCCCTCTGATGGTGGCTGGAGGGTGATACAGGTCAGGGAGGCATGCTTCGATGTAACCACATCAGTAGGGAGGGAGGATGGGAGAAATGGAGGACAAAGGAGCCTGACAGGGCTCCATGATGGTCTGCCACACTGGAGAGCTGGCCCTGACCTCTGGATTGGGTCTCCAGGGAGGGGGCGCCACATCCCTGGCCCCACCATGGGGGGCAAGCCATTGGGGAATCATCGGGGTCGGCAAGTGCAGAAGCAGTGGGACCCAAGAGAGAATCCTCCTCTGGAAGGCCAAATCCCCTACCAGGGCTTGGAGGGAAAAATCTGAATAGGAAAAAAAAATGATAATTCAACATGGTAAATACCTGTTGCACTTTAAAAACGGGTTCAAAAAGTATTTACATTATTTTGCATTTTATCTTATTTCAAAGCATTAGGAAAAGGTGCTTACCAACTCAGTATGCAATTTGAGCTTTAATCTCTATCCAACAGCTCACACAGCTTGTGTGTAGCTGGTAAGAGCACTATAGCCATTACAGTGCAGGATCCAGCTGTGTGTTCCTCCTTTCTAGCTTTTGAAGCTGTCACTGTCTAGGACATCATGACATCATGATCCTAATCTCTGGCAGTGATACACTGGCCCTTCTATTGCAATTGGAGTGGTTATTATGATGAGCGGCTACATTTAATGTCACAACCTCTTGGAGATCCCAGTTGTGCATTTTAAACTTTTACATTCGTTACCTTTTCATAATCTCTAGATTATTGAGCATATCATATATTTCATTAGAAAAATATTACTTGCCAATAAGTGGTTTACATTTTTATCTTATAAAAAACATATGATTGGGTTTCCGAGAGGTCCAGATCAAAAAGTAGCAGAGGACTGGGTGAATTCATCCTCAAGTAAATGAGGTGTTGCAAGAAAAATTTACTCAAGCACACACTGTTCTTAAAGAATTCATCAATGCTACAAAAAATGTTTAAATAATGAAATACAAAATGGTGCAAACTCATAAACAAACAAAAAAGTGATAATAAAGACTGTACAAAAGTATAATACCCATCAAATTTCATGTCCCTTGTTCAATACAATGCATTGAAAACTAACGGTGTACATGTTGATGTTAAGTTGGATTTTGATCAGGTTCTTATCCTGCTCACAGCCTTTGGTCTCAGATGTGTAAAATACTTTGAAACACCAAATTTCTATCATTTAATGTTCTGTGTCACACAACCTTAATATGGTCTTACCTGTTTCAGGGATGCTAGCAAAAACATTCTCTTATAGCAACGGTAACCAATCTATTTCTTTATCTCAAATGTTTTTGGTCTCTGTTCTAGTGCTGTGTGGCAATTTTAAATTCTAGCTGAATGAAATTTCTCAGAATTTTCAAAATTCTGCTCAAATTCTGACAAATTTCACCAGAAATGGAATGGCATAATTCTGTGGCATAAAAATGCAGAATTAGTTCTTCCACAACATTTTGTAAAATTTAATTCAGCAGATCTCAATATTTTTAGCAGAAATGGTTGTAGAATGATTTTCCACAGACAAAATGCTGTTCTATGGATTATTATTCATTGGATCTCAGTGATGTCTGTGCAAATGGTTGCAGAATGATTTCCCACATATAAAATGCTGTTCCATGAAATATTTTTCCTACTCTGTTCCTTGCCTTTCTGTGTGGTTCAGCCATCTCTATGTCCAGGAATATTAGGGATGTCACTTGATGATTAACCTCAGTGAAATGCTTACCCAAGCTAGATGCTGTGTCTCGTTTCCTAATCATTGATGTATGCTCTGAAATTCGTAAACTAATTCTTATTTTGTTTGACCTATACAAAGTTTATCACAAATGCATCTAATCAAATAGGTTACATAAGTGGAACAACAGGTAATGCATTGTCTGATTTTCATATGTTCATCTTGGTGAGCTTTGTACACTTCACATTCTTTATGAGTGTTACCACACAGGACACAGTGCCCACATGGATAGTTCCCTAGTGGTGATGGAAAAGGGAAACCTATCTTGGGTTCTTGTTTTGGAATATAATTAGAGTATACAAGTTTGTCTTTTAGGGTTCCCTCTTCTGCCACAGTTAGAGGAAGATCTTTGAAAGCTTGTCCTCCTTTTTCCATTGTTTTTAAAACATGCCAGTTACAGTACATTCAGTTGTGTGTTTAATTTGTCCAAAAGCACTGTTGTATGCAATAGAGAACACAATGCCTCATGCTGTAGTATTTTTAATAGAAGATTGTAAAAGTATGTCTCTTGGCACCCCAGCAGCTCTATTTTTAACCTTGTTGATTATTGTGTTATCATAACCTTTCTCTGTGAACCTGTAACAAAAGCCATGTGCTGCTTCTTCATACTCTGAAGTGTTAGAACAATTTCTTTTAATTCTTAAAAACTGTCTATATGGAATGTTATTAATTAAACTATTAGGATGGTGACTGTCAGATCTCAGGAGAGATTTTTTATCACTGGACATTCTCTGATCCCGACAGGTTAAAATCACAGAAAACAGGGGTAAAGACACAGTCCAGGGCCAGCAAAATATAAGAAGACAAAGAAAGAGAAAAAGAACAAACTGTAGCAGAGACAGATGAAGAAGCAACAGCAGACGAGATGAACACCAAATCCAAGACAAGATTGTCTTCAACTTCTTGCGAAGGCCATTATCAGATTCAGAAGAAAGGGTGATTAGTTGAGGATTAACTTTTTGCCCTCACTTCTTTACCATATCCCTTTCAGATTAAATTATATCTTCAGTGATTTTATTAGAAATTAATGTTAAAATGTCATTTTTTGCCATTCAACAGTACCCCCAGAGTTATAAAAATAGGAAATTATAAGGAAACGTCATAGAACGTCTACATTTGTTCTTCAAGGTCCCATTCCTAATATGGTAGATGCCTTTAAAAGGTGTTGACAAAGAAGACCACCTTTAATAAAGATTTAAGACTAGAAAAAGGAATCTTACTAGAACAGAAAGGATATGGATTCAAAGTCTTTAAAAGGATTAGGATATAGTTATTAAACAAGTGGATGAGGGGAGAGGTGTTGTTATCCATCCTGAATATTGATGACTTTGTAAAAGAATGTGAGAGACAAGTTAACAATACACAGATCTATAAACTGCCAGAACAAGACCCAATACAGAATCTCCTTCAAGAAGTTAAATGGATTGTAGCCTTAGGGTTAGAACAAAGGGATATTCCAGACTTGGTAGCTGAGACTCTGATACCCAAACATCTAAAAATTCCAGATTTTTACTGTCTACCTAAGTTACACAGAACTGAAAGACCACCCTCAGGTAGACCCATAGCCTCCAGACTGGGGTATATCCTAGAACCCCTCTCATATCTGATGGATCACTAACTTAGGGATTTTGTATTGTTGATGCCATCTTATTTGCAAGACTTAAGAGATGTTCCAAAATTGTTGCAACAGCTGAACAAAGATGTGATAAATCTTGAGAATTGTCTTTTAGTAACAATGGATGTGGAAGATTTATATACTTCATTTGGTTCCATGTGAAAACGGCGAGTGCAAAAGGGGGAGGATGAAAACGGTAATGGGAAAACAATGCGGCCACATGGGACAAGTGGCAAACAACAACGATCACTAAAACAGTGGCAACAGTGCCACAGTGACTTTCTGTGGGGGCTTTACTGGGGGGATGAAACCCCCCACAGCCCCCTTACTAAATATAACCAACTCTGGGGGCACACAACTTGGGGAGGGGGAAAAGCTGAAGGTTGCCATTTTGGCAATCACTGTTTTTTGCCCTATGTCACCACATTGTTTTCTGTCACCATTTTTGACCTTGTCCTTTTTGTGCTTGCCGTCTTGATGGGATATGACTTCAGTCCCACAGAGAGAAGGTTTAGAAGTGTTGCATAACATTCTGGATCTAAGGAATGCAGATGAAAAGCCTAGCACACACTATTTAACATTACTGGTTTCTCTGGTACTTGAAAGAACTTTTAGATGCAACAACAAGTTTTACCTACAAATAATGGGAACAGCAATAGGGACCACAATGGCCTCATCATTTGCTAATCTTTTCATATACCAGTTTGAAATCAATTTCATCATGAATGCCGGTAACCCCTACAGAGAAAACAATATCTGTGTATAGGAGATAGATGATTTGTATGTGTGTTTTTTTTTTTAATGGACAGATAATGCTGAAGAGCTGAAGTCATTTCATGTTTACTTGAATCATTTGAACCCAGACATTCAGTTCACATTACAATTTGATAACAAAATATATCCCCTTCCTGGATTTAGAAATTTAAGGGCCAGAAATTAGGCAGCAGATTATATAGAAATTCCACTGATAAAAAAATACTGTTTTGAGATCTGACAGTAACCATCCTAAAAGTTTACTTAATAACATTCCATATGGACAGCTCTTTAAGAATTAAAAGAAATTGCTGTGATATTTCAGAATATGAAGAAGCAGCAGATGAGTTATGTCACAGGTTCACAATGAGAGTGTATGATAAAGCTATAATCAACAAGGTAAAAAATAGAACTACTGGGGTGCCAAGAGACACACTTCTACAATCTTCTATTAAAAAATACTACACAACCATGCATTGTGTTCTCTACTGCACCTAACAGTGCCTCTAAACAAATTAAACACATAACTGAAAGAAATCAACATGTTTTAAAAAACAACAGTAAAAGGAGGACAAGCTTTCAAAGATCCTTTTCTGTTGCAAAAAAGAGGGGAAACCCTAAAAGACAAACTTGTGCACTTTGATTATATTCCACAACAAGAACCCAGGACAGGTTGCTTTTTTCCATAACCAACACTGGGGAGCTATTAATGTGTTCACTGCACCCAACGTGGTAAGAGTCATAAAGCATTAGAAGTGCACAACCCTCACAGGGACGAACAAATAAAAATCAGACAGCGCATAACCTGTAGTTTCACCTACGTGGGTTATCTGATTAGATGCATTCATGATTAACTTTATATAGCTGAAACAAAATGAGAATTAAGATTAAGAATTTCAGAACATATATCAATGATTCGGAGATGAGATGAAGCTTCCAACTTGGCTAGACATTTCACTGAGGCTAATCATCAAGTGACATCCCTAAAATTCCTGGGGATAAACATGGTTGAACCACACAGCAGGGGTGGGAACAGAGACCAAAAACTGTTGATGAGAGAGAACTATTGGGTTGAAATATTTGGTACCTTAGGCTGCACCCATGATCTCAATGAAGAAATTGATTGGTTACCGTTACTGTAAGAGAATACAGATTTTGGCTAACACCTCTGAAACAAGTGATACCTTATTAAGGTTGTGTCACACAGAACATTAAACAATGGACATTTAGTGTTTCAAAATACTTTTGACATTAGAGACACAGTGGGATGTGAAACTGATCAAAACTCTACTTTACAGCAATATGTATGCCACTAGTTTCTAGTACATTGTGTTGTACAGGTGACATGAGATTCGATAGGTCTAACACTTTTGCATAGTCTTTATACATAATTTTCTTATTTGTTTATGAGTTTGTACTTTTTTTTACTTCATAATTTAAACAGTTTTTGTAACAGATGAATTGTTTAAGAACACTGTATACTTGAGCAAATATTCCTTTCAACACTTCATTTACTTGAAGGTGAATTCAACCTGTCCTCTGCTACTTTCAGATCTGGACTTCCTGGAAACCCAATAATGTGTTTTTTATAAGATAAAAACATAAAATACTAACTGCAAGTAATATATTTCTAATGAAATATACAAAATACTTAATAATTTAAAGACTATTAAAATGTACCTGAATGTAAAAGTTTAAAATCCAAAACAGGGATCTCCAGGACATTGTGACTTTAAATCTTGTCACTCATCTTTACAATCACTCCAATTGGAGAAGGAGGACCAAAACATTACCACCAGAGATTAGGGTCATGTTGTTATGATGTACTAGATTGTGGCAGTTTCAAAAGCTAGGCAGGAGGAATACACAGCCAGATCCTGCATTGCAATGGTTCTGGTGCTCTTAACAGCTGCATACAATCTGTTTGAGCTGCTGGGTAGACATAAAAGCTAAAACTATGTACTGAGCTGGTAATCACTTTTCCTTAATGTCTGAAATAAGATAAAATGTGAAATAATATGTTAGCAATAATACCTGACATGGTGGGCAGTATTGGGCAATATTGGACCACCCTGGGATGTAGTAGCCCATGAAAGGTCCAGTATTGCCCAATACTGCAAAGTCTGGAAGGTATTAATGCACTTAGAAAATGTCCCATATGTAATATTTTAAATAACATAAGATAAAATATTAAGAACAAGTGTAATAAATTAAAAGAAAAATACATTTTTTCCTTTAAAGTAGTCCTTCTACTGTGCTTTCTTGCCTCACATTTGTATGGGAGTTGTAGTCCAATGTGACACAGATGGGGAAGGCATCCAAGGTTGCAGTAGGGAGTGGCAGTGCCAGAGTGGGGGTCCATAATTTTTCTTCAAAAAATGTGAGGAGGAAAACTTGTGAACTGAGATGTGGCTGCAGCTGTCATATTTTGACTGTGATGTAAGCAGTTTTATTATTATGCTTATTTATGTTTTTTATGTTTGTGCCAGGAGTTTGGGGAAGGAGTGTGGTCAGACAACAGAGTAGCAAGACTTGTATGTAATGCATCCCAGAGATGGATTTGTGCTGCCAGCTAACGTTTCTTGTGAGAGCTGGTGGGAAATCAGAGATTGTAAGTGGTGGAATCAACATAGTCGGCTCCAGTTTTGTGAGAAACAAACAAAATAATGTACACTATTTTGTTTCTTTTTGTACTGTGTAACAGCATTTGTGAGTGTAGGGACAGGCCTGAGGATGGGGGGCTCTTGCTTCTCTTGCTTAGCGAGTGGGGAAAAAATGGCGGCTACTGCAGTTTAAAATTCAGACTGGCACATGGATACCAGTTTGAGACTCAGCACCTGGTAGTTGTTTTTCACATGACTCTTGTTGAAAAATAGATACATGTCTATGGAATCTTGATACCAAATCAGGATGCTAGGATTTCCATCACCATTTACTAAAAAGACTTTTGATAACCTGTTATTTTTAAAGTGCAACAGGTATTTATCACATTGAATTGTTATCTGAACATATATGGTATACATTTTCAATTTGTAGGACCATCGCCTCGGAAAAAGCTAGCAGGGAACAAACAAAACTGTTGGAGGCTAGCAAATTCAGTGGCCAGTATGAAAATAAAGATGAATTTTTGAAACTGAATCATAGCCTAAAGCATGGTTAATTGGTTGATAGAGCAACAGTGCAATTGTGGATGCTATTGATCTAGGAACTCTAGCTTGATGGACCTTTATTATCTATCTGCATTGACTGTGACTGAAATTGGATCCCCCCCTCCCACATTCACACACATACACACACACACTTTGGAGGTGAAATTCAATGCCAAAAAGTGCAAGATGACGCAAGTTGGAACAAGTATTCCAGAATGGAGTATTGGATGGGAGGAGTTAAGCTGAGCACTACCTCTGAGGAAAGGGACCTAGTACTCATTATGAATGACTTCCATAAACACTTTTGCCAGTTTAACAAGGCATATAATAAGGTAAATAGAATACTGGGGTTTATCAGGAGAGGTTTTTACAGCAGGAGGAAAGAGGTATTTCTGCCTGTCTGTAGATCACTGGTGAGGCTACACCTTGAGTACTATGTCCAGTTCTGGGGTCCTCACCTAAGGAAATAGAAGGACAGCCTGGTGATGATGCAACAAAGGGAAACCAATATGATTCAGGACCTGCAGGACAGATCCTACTATAGGGCACTAAATGAACACTCACTTGAGACCAGGTGAGGGAAGGTTAATAGGATAAGACCTTCAGGTTCCTAAAAGGAATGAACAAGGTGAACTGTAAGAAACTATTCAACAGGAGTTGTAAATCTAGAACAAAAGGACAAATGTCAGTGCTGGTTGGGGGGGGGGGGTCAGGAGGGGCATGAGAATGTTTTACTTTACTGAGTGAATGGTTGAACCATGGAACTGTCTGCCACAGAGGTGGTGGGCACCAAAACCATTATTGGTTTAAAGCATGGCTAAGACAGAGTTAAGGGCTTAATAGTTATTCATGGTGGTAGCAGTAAGACAGGGAGTAAGGAGGTAGATACTGTAGACAGAAACCCTGTATTGACAAAAGATCTTGGGATATGGTAAGGTGTTATGATCAGACTGAAGGACCATTGGTCCTTTTATGTTGCCAGTATCTATGTTTGCATGTTTCTACCCAAATTAAAATTAAAGAAAAAATGTATTTTTAATTACTTTATTTTAATGGGCAGAATTTTGTTAGTTTTCTTCATGGAACTAGTTTCCTGGAGTTTAAACCATGTCATAGTTTATGTACAGAGCTTTGGTATGGTTCTGATAGGTCAACAGCTCATGCTTAGCATACTGTGTGATCCCAGGCAAATCACTTAACTTCCTTGTGCTCGCAGGTCACATCTGGAAACAAGCTTCAGCTTAGTGTGCTACTCCTGGTTAAAACAATCTTCCCTTCTTTCTCTTCCCTTAGCATTCAGTACACAAGCTGTGAGATAGTAGAACCTCCAAATTTCTGGTTCTATGAAGAGAACCGTGCAGAATGTTGTCCATAAAAGGAAAACAATTGAAAGCCCAGTTTTAAACATCAGTGTTTATTATTCAGGTACTGTTAAATATGGATAATTTGGAAGTGCAGCATGGATTTAGTTCTGGCAAAAAGAACCTGACATATTGTTGCAAGTTAGTACACCTTGCCTGTTCCCTTTCAGTCAGATGGAGCCACCAGCTTTTGTGCTGTGCTTCTGCTTCCAAGCTGGTAAGCTGTTGAAAATTTCAAGGTTATATAAATTGCATCATTGAACAGTTTAAATCCCAATAACCACACACCCTGAAGTGGGTTATTGAGCTTATAACATGGGGTATGTTTGGGGAACATAAAACATACACAACTGTGCTTTTCTCCTGTTTTAATATGGAAAACATGACTGTATCCTGCCGACCAGAAAAGCAGTCCCGATAATTGATGCTTCATTTGTGAAGTTGCTCTCTCTATCTCTCTCTCGCTGCTGAAAGCTCCCTCTCCCTCTCTCTGAGTGCTGGAAGCCAGTTGCACTTGCAATGCCACTCACACACTTCACAGGGACAATGCTTTCTTGGCACAATATCACATTGACTCCCATATCCCCATAGTTACAGTGCGTTAATTGTCAGCAGTAATGAACATATTCACAGGCAGTTACTGATCTATGGAGATGGAGCTGGGAAGGTCACAGCCATAGCTGCTATGCATTAATTGTCAGCAGTACTGGACATGTTTACAGGCAGTTACTGATCTATGGAGATGGACTGGGGAAGTTCAGAGTGATGATAAATGTTTCAAGGTTCACAGGGTGGGGAGAGGCACTGTATGTCACTGGTATGGACACTGTGCAGAGATGACAGGGAAGGCAATGCGGTTAGGAACTATGGCCACTACCGAATGGGATCAGTAAGTAAGGAGGTCACACATGGGAGTGGCACTGTTACTAAACAGAGGCCAGAGAGAGGCACACACACACACACACACACACCACCTTGCACATGGGTGTAGTCAGGCATACTCCAAGTACTCCATGGCGTGCAATTTTATTTAAGGGGGGTAGCAAATAGGCTCTGAACTGCTTCCTTTTTCCATGAAAACTAACAAAGAAAATACTGAACCTTTCTCTAATTTTATTCTTAGGAGTCGAAACTAGAAGGACTGGTCACTAATATTGTCTTTTCATCCCAAGGACAATACAACTTTACAGGCTTGGGCTGGTATGTGTGTGTCTTAGGGAGCAACGCATGGCATTTGTATTTACCTATGCATGGCAATAACCATTGTCATGAGATACAAAAGTTGTATTTATTGTGCCAAATGAGGCAACAAACACGGTCCTGGTGTACATTTGTATATTGTCTGGCTACACCCTAACAAGGGGGGGTTAGTAGTGAGTCTACTTGGTGTGCAGATCTGAAATCCCTGGCTACACCCCTGCCTTGTCACATGGGTGAAGTTGATGTGCCTCTCCTGGTGTGTGCGTCTCTTTCTCTCTCTCTCTGTTGCCTGTGTCTGGCTCCCAGTTTCTGCTGCTAGGGGTAGCAGAGATTTTCAGAGTAGGTAGTGAAGGGTGGCTGTGGCCATACGTCTCTGTCACTGTCTCTTGCTCTGTAATTCTTGCTCCCTGTTTCTCTGTCACTCGGAATCAGTCACTCACTGCACTGCTCCATGCACTATTACTGCTGCACCGCTCCTATTACATCTGCCGTCCTACTGAAAGGGAGCGGAGACTTTCAGCATGGGTTGTGGTAGCTGGCTGCTTGTGTGTGTGTCTGTGTGTGTTGTGCAGAGGAAGGGAGCAAGGGTACATACAGGGGACACTGCTAAATGGCAGCTGTTAATCGACTCACATGCCATGCAGCAGCTATTTTAAGTGCAGATGAAGGGAGGAACAGTTGACACGCTGGTCCCAGTGTTACTCTGCTGTTCTATCACTGCCCATAAATGTGCCTGTGAGACACCTATGTGCAGTCATGCTCTGTCTCTCTGTGATAGGGAGACCCTATACACTCTTGAGGATTGACCTTTTCTTAAATCTGTTGCAGCAGTTCTTCTACTTCTTAGCCTAATCTATCCTTTACAATTTCTAGTCCATAAGGTTGTCTACCTATGGGCACCCCTCTCCCCTATCTTGACTGTGCTATACTGTTCTCTTTAATTTTCCTCTTCCCTCACAGGTTCTTGTACAGGGAGGTTATTGTGGTGACCTCTGAGCTGATGCAAAACAACAAGCTGTGTTCCTCATTGTTGGATTTAGTATGCAATAGAACTATGTCATAAAGTATCTTGATGTATATGCCTTGTGTGTAAGAAACCAGTAAATGTTGAAAATACCACTGTACTAGGTGTTTTTGACAAAAGGTTAAAAGTTACTAGGTGACTGTATTATAAAATTTAAGTTACAGAGGTAGAGATATGGGAAACCCCCCACTGTGTTATTTAAATGCATGTAAATTACAGATTGTTTGAGAGGCCTTTTGGCACCATGCATTCCTGCTTTAAGCTGAACCAGCCTAAAATGTTATGGTGATTTGTATATACATCCTATGATGCTTTGCATTTTGGGGGTAAGTGTAATGTTGTGTTTCTTTGAAACTTGGCTTTATTGCCAATGCCCTTTGGTGTAACCCTTGCTTCAGTGCTTCTTCACTGAAGTTCTTTGTCTTTAGCTTATTTTTGTGTTTTTCTTTTTTGAGCTCCCCATCACCCAAACACACAAGACCAACATAGGGAATAAAATAATTTTCACTAAAGAGATAGATCAGTAGATTAGTGAGTCAGTAGGTGCTAAGTGCAGAGGAAGGACATGCATAGTCTGTTGCTGCAAACTGATGTACTGAAGAAGGGACAGACCATTGTTTATGGTTATCCCCTGTGTTTTTGATAAACATCACACAAAGATTGTGTGTTGAACCTGAAATTTCATGTCTGGTCCATCTGTTATCCCATAACCCCTCCACACTGTCACTCTCACTCTGTCCCCCTATTTCAGCATGCTTTGTTGAACACCTACACAGAACTAACCAGAGGGTGACAGCACAAAGTGGGGGTTTCACTGCCTCGCCCAGTTACTGGAGATCTGTGGGTCAGGTGGGTGGGAATCCCTTGGGCTGTGCAGGCAAATGTCAGTGATCAGAGGGACGGCTGGGTCGGGATCTCTTTATTATTCATTTACACTGGGTGTGACCAGGCTATGCAGTGCCTGTGTGGGACATATTAGAGATCCATGGGATGGGTGGGTAGACATGCAGTGCTGCGACTCTCTATTATTGAGGAATTTAATGGCTGCCACAGGCTGCTGCTCTGCCAACTGAGAGTGAAGAAGTCTTGCTGCTGAATTCGGATCATGCCGCTAGGGCTTCTCAATCTCATTGTGCATTAACAGTGATTAACGAACAGTGACATGGTAGTGTTTGGCCAATTGAGATGTGACTTTTTCCACCCCATGTTATAAGTTGTAAAATGGTTTCTAAGCAACTGGTTATTTTACTTCTGCTGATTCTGGCAAATGAGTGCAGCTGAGTATGACGTCATAACATGACTGACATGGCAAAATATTTTTTGGTTAGATGACAAAAATATAATATTTTTAATACTTTAATTTTTTTTTGTATTTATACAACAAGAAAACAGTTTTTTCAATGAATACATGATGAATCATGAAGATGATAATAAATAGCACTATGTATAGGTTTTTGAGGCAGACAGGCAATTGCCCATGACCATGCACACAGGGTCTGTGATGGCAATAGTTCTTGATGTCATGTTGTTTGTAAAAAAACATGTAATGAATCATGAAGATGATCAGGTATCTATAATGCTTAATGATTCTGTATAATTGGGGCCAGATATTCAAAGGGATTGCCCATGGCGCAACAGTGTTGCACCAGGTGAAACTCATTGACGCGCCCTGGTGCGATATTCAGAAGTGGATGTTGCGCTGCTCAAATCCCGATTCGCCGGGGTGCATCAGTAATGTATGCAGAGCAAGTGCGGGGGGCGTGCTCATGCATACTCGGCACATCCCGATATTCAGCCCGGGATGTGCTGAGCATACCTGGTGCTCAAAGTTAAGCCAAAAAATGAAGGAACAAGGGCTGGCCACCCACAGGTGAGCTGCCATATTGCAGGGCGCAACACGGCAGCTGCCAGCTGTGGATGGCCACTGAGCTCCGGAGCCAGGGTCTGTCAGCATCATGCCCCACCCCATGCCCGATTGCAGGCATAAGTATAATTAGAAACAGTTTAACTATCCCTGGTGGTCCAGTCAACCACTTCCAGCCTGATTGTGAGCATAAGTATTATAGAAAACAGTTTAACTATCCCTGGTGGTCCAGTGGACCGCTTCCAGCCCAATCGCGGGCATAAGTATAATAAGAAACAATTTAACCATCCCTGGTGGTCCAGTGGACTGCTTGCAGCCCAATCGCGGGCATAAGTACAATAAGAAACAGTTTAGCTATCTCTGGTGGTCCAGTGGACCACTTCCAGCCCGATCGTGGGCATAACAATAATAAGAAACAGTTTAACTATCCCTGGTGGTCCAGTGGACTGCTTGCAGCCCGATCATGGGCATAAGTATAATAAGAAACAGTTTAACTATCCCTGGTGGTTCAGTGGACTGCTTCCAGCCCGATCACGGGCATAAGTATAATAAGAAACAGTTTAACTATCTTTGGTGGTCAGTGGACTGCTTCCAGCCCGATCGCGGGCATAAATATTATGGTAAACAGTTTAAATTATCTCTGGTGGTCCAGTGGTACCCCTCTCCCCAGCCGCCCACTCAGACCTGCCACCCTGACCCCCCAGTCAGCGGCGGGCGCGGAGTCCCCACCTAAGCCGCCCGTCCCCACTGACTGACTGCGCGCAGTACAGTTGTACAGCCATTGGTCCACAGCGTGGGCCAATGGGGTGCAGACTATACTGTACTTACTTCAGTCCAGATATGTGAATGGATCTATTCACATATCGACTGTGTAGTATGGCACGGTTCTACATGCACATTGGCCCATGCTGTGGACCAATGGACGACAGCCATACTGTATGCAGTCAGTCAGTGGGCCGGGCAGCTTGTCGGGGGGAGCTGCCACCGCTGCTGACAGGGGAGCGGGTTGCAGGTCTGAGGGTGGGTGGGGAGGGGCTACTGCTGGACCACCAGGGATAATTTAAACTGTTTTGTATTATACTTATGCAATCAGGCTGGAAGTGGTCCACTGGACCTCCAGGGATAGTTAAACTGTTTTGTATTACACTTGTGCCTGCGATCGTGCTGGAAGCGGTCCACTGGACCACCAGGGATAGTTAAACTGCTTTGTATTATACTTATGCCCATGATCAGGCATTGGGGCACTTTGCCACAATGTGCAAGGAACGTCGGTCCCCGACGACTGCAGCCTGGCAGGGTGCCAGGCGCAAGTCGCCGGGGATTGGTGCACCTGCATGCAAATGGAGCCATAATGACATGCTAATGGCCCCAGTTGCACTTTGCATGCATTATGGCCCCATTTGCATATCCACCTCTGAATATCACTGTTCCTGCGCCTAGTGCAACCACACTTGTGCTGGCGCATCCCCCTGCACCTGTCTTACCACTTGCGCTGGTGTAGTGCCACTGCACCATGTGCAATGCGGGTGGCCATGTTTCCATATTCAATGGTGCTGTGCCATGGCAAAGCACTGTTGAATATCACTCAGCACACTCCCTGGAGCATTCCAGTTGTGCTGCACCCAGGCTTGCACCCCTGCCTGGTGCATTCTGAATATCCCACCCAATGTATCTAAAGAAGAGCAGAACATTTTAATAGCATCTGAGAAGAACAGATAAATTCTACTGTACTATCTATGTGCACTGTGAAGGCAGGGAAGAAGGTGATGCTAACCACACACCACAGTGATTCATGATGAGGAAAATGTAATTAATAATTTATGGAGGAGGAGAATGATGATAATCAAGAAGATGCACTGTTTTCTGAAGCCAGAATCAATCTATGGTTTTCATTTTAATATAATTGTTATTAATTATTATCACTAAATTTGGCATTATATACCAAAAAACCATGATTTTAGTGGATTTGTGCAGTCATCTCTAAATAACTCCATACTGCAAAGAATCATTTTGGCTTTATTAGTACAGTCGACTGGTGGTAGTGGTACAGGGTGTGCTCCCAGAGTGGAATTCAGCACCAGGCAGTGAGTATGAGATGATTTTATTTATGCCACAGTAGAATGATGTGCCTCTCAGTGGCTTTGGGCAGGATAGCAGATATGCTATATTGGCAGATAATATAATCTGATATGACATGATTTATGATAATATAATCTGATATAATTTGATGTGATATATGATAAAATGATATAATCTGATATATGAAAGGATATATGAGCATCTGGGGCCCAATATTCAAATGTTTGCATGAGCGCTAATGGGTCTTTGCCCATACAAACCGAGGTTTGCATCAGATCTCCAAATTCAAAAGGGGCTTTTGTGCAGGCCAAGAGGGTTAGTACTATGCAAAACATAATGTATGTGGGTTGGCAAGGGGAGAGGCATAGCAGTGAATAGCCATGCTAACCCATATTCAGTGACTTTGCTCTTCACAAAAGGGGTTAGCGCAGTCCCTTTTGCAGTGCAAATGCTGCCAAACAAGATCCTGGCAGCCAGATATAATGCAGCCAACTAACTGGGTGGCTGCTGGGGGAACACAGCCACCACTTGTGGTCCATGGCATCCCTCCATTACCAGCCCATAGTAACAATTACAACCCTCCCTGGTGCTAGTGCCCACCTCCAATTTCCAGACCATATTATAATACATAACCTTCATGGTACTAGTGGCCCCCCCCCTCCCTCTGATGGCCAACTCGTATTATAATACATAATCTCTCTGATGTTAGTGGTCCCCCCTCTGATCCCTGGCCCATAGTAAAATGTAAAACCCTTACTGGCATCCAATGACCACCCGGGCCCCAATCCGCAGTACCACACATTGCAATTCTGTACTCCCTGGCATCTAGGGCCCCACCACTGCTGCACCAAGCACCCACTCCCAGTCACCCTACCAGTATCCTCAGTGCTATGGGTGCACATACATTGACTGGCATAGCCCTCGCCACACCTCCTCAGCCGGCCACCATATGTCCAGACAGGAAGTGCAGGTCTATGTTATAGCAACCAGAGGGAGGGAGGACCACTAAACACCAGTGATATCTACTCAGGTCTGGGATCAGGCAATTGGGGATATGGCACCATTTTAACCTGCCTCATTACCCATGCAAATGAAACCTTAATGGGTATGCAAATGGCCCCTTAGCACCTTGCATGCCCAATTAGCTCAATGTCATGAGTCCCTTTGAACATCACAGATAGTGCTCTGATGCTATCCTCTCTGGCAGTGTACTTTGTAATCCATGTCAGGGCAGTACTACATGACTTAGTACTGCTCCAACATGGCCCTATATTCAGTTGAATAGTGCCAGCATGCTATTTGAGTGAGTATAGAATCATTGGACTCCTGGGCAATCACAAGGTGCAGCACGAAGTTTTGTGCTCTGCTTTGCACTATTTTGATTATTAGGCACCTGATATAATCCAATTTAATATACATATGTTAACATTATATAATCTGATATGAAATATACAAAAATAAATATCTGATATATTCTAATATAATAATTGATGTGATATGTGATACAATAATATATGGTATACTATGCTATAGGATAAAATAATGTATGTAATAATCTGATATGATATATGAAAAGATTATATAATCATATATCATATGATGTACAAGACAGCATAATCAGATATATGATACAATGTAATATGATTTGACATAATATTGTATGAAATATGATATAAAATATTTTAATGATCATTTCATTATTTTTAAATTTTTTTAATATTTTTACTTATGTGCCAAGAATACAACAAACATAAAATTAAATTCATGGTTTGGACTTACTGCTTGACTCCCTTCCCTCATGCTGTTTTCAGAAGCAATGTGGGGGGGGGGGGATTGTACAACAAATACAACATGATTTTTTGGAGGAACTAGAATTTACATTTTGGATGGACCACTTCTATCTCAAAAGGGGAACTGGAAGCACTTGAAGGAATAAAGGAAACTGGTGTGATGCTGAATTGTTCAGGATGGTTTTGTTAACAGTCGCACTGGATGACCAGTAGGGAAGGCTGCTTGCACTGCAGTGTGAATGGATCCAGTGGATTTCTGAGGACTACTGAACCATGATTTCTTTGGCTGTACTGTCATGTGCCTGGCAGCCCTTGTCCTCACAACTCCCTGTTCCACTATGACCAGTTCCAGTCTCCACCAACACAACTTGCAGAACTTTATTTGGTGGAACATTTTTCTGTTCCTTTCCTCCCCTGCATCCCTTTCTCCTTGTGTTCTCTTCATGTTTTCTACAGTACGTGCATCAACAACACATGCATGACAAAAGATATTATGACATAGCCAGCACCAGATGCTAACAATGGTGACTTACAATAGTCGAAGCAATGCTGACATGACCTCGTGAGTAATATGAGCAGCAATGCCAAACAACTTGTAAGATACTAGGCAGACTGACACCACCAACCCCCCACTGACAGACCACACATCACCTTGCTACACAGTAGTGTACTTTATTTTTCACATAATTGTTGGCTGGCAGGCTCACACTCACAAAACAAATAAAAATATGGATTTCTATGCCATGCTGCCATACCAAAAGTCAGTAGAAATATTTACTAAAATAATTCTTCGCTAACCCCTCAGTGCCTTTACAAGTCTGCTACATTCAATAATTCCTGCTCCTGCTATGGGAAGGGTGAGAATATTTTTTAATTAGTCTCTCTGTCTCTGTGTCTGTCTGCCTGTCTGTCTGTCTCTCTATCTATCTAGCTATCTGTCTACCTAAATATAGTTTTCTGTGCCTCAACACCACCAACACTCAGTAAAAAAATATTTATCTTTTCAAATAAATCTTTGAAAAATACCATTTGCACCTTTCCCCAATCTACTAAATGCACTGTGCTTTACCCTGTTCCTGCTATATAATCTGATATGAAATATACAAAAATACATATTTTATTACATAAGCCTTACTGAAACCTGTCTGTTCCCGATAATAATGGATTGCTCAATAGCACTCCCTGGCTACACAATATTTAGAAACATAGAAACATAGAAACATAGAATTTGACGGCAGATAAGGACCGCTTGGCCCACCCAGTCTGCCCATTTCCCCTACCTACTGGATAAGCTGCAGATCCTAGTTAACCAGCAGCCTACTTCTTCCTACTTCCACCCCCTAGAATGGCCTTATGACTGTCCCATGCATGCTTGAATTCCACCACTGTTTTTGACTCCACAACCTCCTCTGGAAGGCCATTCCATGCATCCACAACCCTCTCTGTGAAAAATACTCCTTAAATTACCTCTGAGCCCCCTCTATCTTCAAATTGTGCCCCTTGTTCTTGCACACTTTTTTTGAAAGATGCTACCTCTTGGACTTTGTTGATTCCCTTGAGGTACTTGAATGTTTCTATCATGTCCCCTCTCCTCCTTTCCTCGAGGCTATACATATTAAGCTCCTTTAGTCTCTCTTCATGTCTTCCAGTGTAGACCCTGCACCATTTTAGTTGCCCTCCTCTGGACAGCTTCCATCCTGTCTATGTCTTTGTGAGACTGGGTCTCCAGAACTGCACACAGTACTCCAGATGGGGTCTCACCAGCTGTCTGTACAGAGGGATAATAACTTCCTGTTTTCTACTGGTGATGCCTCTCCCTATGCATCCCAGTATCCCCCAGCCCTCCTTGCTGCCCTCTCACATTGCTTGCCCACCTTTAGGTCATCTGATATGACTACCCCAGGTCCCTTTCCATTTTTGTTTTTGTTAGTATCTCACCCCCCATTGTGTACTCTTCCCCTGGGTTTTTGTTTCCCAGGTGCATTACCTTGCACTTCTTAGCATTGAATCTAAGCTTCCATACATTTGACCATTCCTCTAACCTTGCCAAGTCCTTTCTCATCCTTTCCACCCCACCTTGTGCATCAACTCTGTTGCAGATCTTTGTGTCATCTGCAAAGAGACATACTTTTCCTTCCAGTCCCGCTGCAATGTTGCTTATAAAGACATTGAAGAGGACCGGTCCTAATACTGAACCCTGCGGTACCCCACTAGTAACCCCCCTTTCTTCAGAGTGGACTCCATTTACAATTACTCTCTGTGTCCTGTTCTCCAGCCAATTCTTTATCCAGGCTGTCATCTTGGGACCCACTCCCAGGCTGGCTAACTTGTATATTAATCTTTGTGTGGGACTGTGTCAAATGTCTTGCTAAAGTCTAGGTAGGCCATGTCCACAGCCCTCCCTGATCTACTACTTTGGTCACCCAGTCAAAGAAATCTATCAGATTAGTCTGGCATGACCTTCCCGCTGTGAATCCATGCTGCCTAGGGTCCTGTTCCCCTCTGGCCTCTAGATACTCGACAATTCTTTCCTTCAGAAGTGATTCCATCATTTTCCCTATCACTGTGGTTAAACTAACAGGTCTGTAGTTTCCTGCTTCGGCCTTGCTCCCACTTTTGTGAAGGGAGTCCAATAATACAGTACCCGCCCACCTGTGCCAGGCAGCCAGTACCCAGTCAATTAGGGTGCTAATCCCAGTCTTATAATTTAGGCTCAACAAAGCCTCCAAGAGAGGAGGGGGGTGCCTCAGATACCTTCAGGACACCTTGCAGGGCAGAATGCTCCACTCTTCCAGTACCTCACCCGAGTACAAATTACTTGCCATTCAAATCTTGCTAGGGGGCAAGAATAAGGCACTCATAGTGGCCTTGGTTTACATTCCTCCAGGGAAGGCTAGATTAGGACTGCCTAAAGTTACTGATCACCTTAATCAGCTCATAAAGAACTCCGAGGTCCTGGTCTCAGGGGACTTCAATATCAACTGGCTCTGTAAGAATCGCAAGCCCCTCAAGTATCTCATTGCCACCACATATCTAACCCAGATGGTGCATGAACTACTCGCCATATTTATAAGACTGGGATTAGCACCCTAATTGACTGGGTACTGGCTGCCTTGCACAGGTGGGGGGGGGCACAGTATTATTGGACTCCCTGAGTGACCGTTCCCCAATCATCTGCTTCTGGACCAACAAACAAGAGAAGGTAACACCTATGATAATTGAGAGTAGAGTCCTCAGGAAAGGCTTGATCTAGGACTTAAAAGCTACCCTCACCAGTGTTGACCGGACCATGCTAGATAAAATACATAACATTAACATGGTGTTAGAATTCTTTACAGACAAATTTAACAACATATGTGGCACCTTTTCTGCCATCGGAAGGCATAAAGTCTATGGCACACTTAATGGATGGCTCACGGGGAGACTCATGGAGATAATGCAACAAAAAGACAACCTGTGGCATAAGGCCAAAGCCTCAGGCATAGCTCATGACATGCAGCAGTATCGTGAAGCAAGGAACAAATGCTCCTATGCCATCAGAACAGCCAAGGCCAACTACTACAGAGAGTAACTCGATAACGCTTGGGGGAATGGCAAAAGCTTTGGGGACAACATCAAAGAGTTGTTAGGTTAAGCTGATAAGAAAATGCCCACCATGCTCAACCTCAATGGTGGCACCACTCAGGACCCCATAGCTATCGTCAACTCCTTCAATGCCACCTTCACAGATTTGAGCTCTGTCCTCCCTCCAGATTACCTGTCTGACTCCGTGGCACCACAAGATAACACTGACTCACCTACTAACCACCCTAAATTCTATTTCAGAGGCATTTCAACAAAAGAAGCAAAGAAATACATAGAAAGAGTGCTAGGGAAAACAAGACTAGATAGTGATTTAATCAACATGAGCTTACCATTGATGTGGTAATAGTCCGGCTCACAAAAATCTTCAACAAGTCCCTCTCACTGGGAAAATTCCCCACCTTGTGGAAGCAGGCACTAGTCACACCAGTGTACAAAAATGGTGACTGCGCATCCGCTGCCAACTACAGGCCAATTTCCATTCCTCCCTCCCTCAAAGCACTAGAGAGAATTGTGTCAGACCAACTTACCAAATATTTGGATAAATACACCTTCAGTGTCCACAACGGCATGGATTTAGGAAAACCATAGCAACACCACGGCCCTAATTGAATTCACAGACTATATGCACCGAGCCATGGATGATGGAAGCCTTTTGGGGTCCATATTTGTTGATCTTACGAAGGCATTTTATATGGTCAACCATAAGATTCTTCTACAACAACTCTCAGAGATGGACCTGTCACCAGACTCAGTGGGCTGGTTCGGTGACTATCTAGCCGCCAGGAACCAAAGTGTAAGAACAGGAGCTGTGATATCTTCCTCCAGCTAGGATTCAGTAGGAGTCCCACAAGGATCCATCCTAGGCCCGCTACTGTTTAGCCTTTTCATAAACAGGCTTCTTGCATCCTGCCCCAGTTAAGTCATCCTATACACAGATGATGCAGTAATTTTGAGCTGCAGTCTAAACTTAAGCAAACCAGCAAGTGACCTTCAAGCTACCTTCAGCTTACTTGAGGACTGGTTTTCTACCTACAAACTTCTTGTCAACTACAAAAACACAAAGTAATGTTAATAACCTGCCCTCACCTTTGGAAAAAGAACCCGACATTGATCATCACCAGCAAGAATTCCCCACTCTAGCAGGTGCAGGTATTCAAATACCTGGGTATTCACATCAACAAATCACTCTGCTTCACCCATCACATTGATCAAGTGGTAAAAACCATTATTGCTAAGTTTGGAGTCCTGTATAGGCATAAGAAATACCTCACACCCTCTGCCTTGCCATTGTCAGTCTCGAGTTCAGTTCTCTCAGTGATTGATTATGGCTTAGTGGTATGCAGTGCTGCATCCAACACTGCTATAAAGAGGATCTCCACTGCTTTAAATAAAGCCTGCAGGCTTGTCCTATGGGCTGACAAACAAATGCACACTTGTCTGCTCTGTAAACATATGAAATGTCTCAACTTTAGGGACAGGATAAAATTTCAGACCTGCATCCTAGGCAAAAAAGGGTACCACCCCGCATCCAACAAATGTTCCTGACTACTAGCTCTCAGCACCTTATTTGGGGGACCTCATGTTGCGCACTGAAGGTACCTTTCAGAAGAACATCCCTTGGGCAACGCTTCTTTTCCTATAAGGCACCACAATGGTTGAATGATCTCCCAGCTCACCTCATTGGTTTACTGAGCTTGAACATCTATAAAGCACAACTCTCACAGCACCTCGCCAAATTATCTAACTGCAACTGCTTCCTATACCTACCACATAATGCAGATCCATTCCATCATGCAGAAGCTGCACTTAGTCTCTCAACTTGAATACCCATATCAAAGAAACAACCATCACCCTGAGCACTTGTATTGGGAGATTGCATTCCTACACTCCCCTTCCCTATTTGTATTGAGGACTCACCCCACAGTCTTGACAAGGGTCTCACTACATATACCTATTAGGATGCTCCTCCATCTACTTTGTCCCTCCAAAACACCCCTCCCCATTTCTCTCGACTCTCCCCTCCCAATCACACATTTGACTCCCACCCCCTCCCCTTCCCGCCAAGCTATAATCCTAATAAGTTTTTATTTGACAAAGCCTACTCCTGGCTGCACAGGGCTCTCTTTCCATTCCAGTATTCCTCTCAACTCCTTCTCATTCTACTGAGTTAAGTCCTAATCGTAGTTACCCTCTTATTGTCTCTGCTTTATCTGCTCATACGCATAAAACAATTTTAAATCCTGTAACTGTGTGAAACTATTGTATACAATGTAGCCTTGTTGATGTGACCTTCCTAACTGATTTAGTTGTGTCCTAATTGAATGTTGTATTGTATGGTCTACCATGATGTGGAGCCTTTGTAAACAAGCTTCCATCTCAAAGATTGTTTCCTAATCAATAAACTTGATCTTGGACTTGAACTTGAAACTATTGCAGGCACTCTGTCCTCTCCTCTGAATCTGGATTTGCAATTCAGCCTGACTGAAACTACAGTTTAGTAATATAATAAGAATTAGTTAACTAGAATGACAGTACATGATTCTGTGATTCTTTCTTTTTTTTTTTTTTTAACCTTCTTTATTGAAATTTTGTTATTATTTCCAACACAATGACAGACACACATACATCCCAGGATACACCCCCGGGCCCACATCCCTAAACTGGATGTGGAAACTATGTATATTCTGTGATTCTTTCTAATGTTTTCTGTCCTCAAGTTACTCTTTTTCACAGAAAAAGAGCTGTTTCCTTCTATTATTGGTCCTTAGTCCTTTTTTTCCCTGGAAATGGCACTAAGCTCTATACAGTGCATGGAGTTCTCGGTCTCCAAAATCATTTGGTGTCTGGTGCAAGTCATGTGGCTTGCCACCTATTTGGACATGTTTAATGTGAGCTCCCTGAAAAGTGTGCCGTGTCAAAATGCCAAAGGGAAACTGTATTCCTTTGGATCTGCTTTGTTGATGTCCATAATGGAGGATCGTGACACATTCACTGGAGCATCAGTTTATCTTTGAATGGCAAATAAAACAATTCAGCATAAACACATCTTTTGGAAAAGCTGTTTGACCATAAGCAGGCAGTGTAATGCACAAAATCGTTCAATATTAATCCAATACAGTTTTACAGCAGAAAGAAATTAGACAAACTGACTACAAGAGATGGGCGAAGTGGCCTCAATTCATTCCGCTAAGTGAATCACAATGTGAAAGCGGATTCGCAGAGTGTCCCGCAATGCGAAGCGGAGTACTTTGCCTTATAATGGGTAACACGAAGTCCATTGAAAACAATGACTTTGAGTTACTCCGCTTTCCCAAACTACTACTCCACCAAATCTTAAGGTGAAGTACATTGAAAACAATGTACTTTGCCTCACTTTGCCTTGTTTTTGAGCTCCGAAGGCAAATTTTTCAGTGATACATGGGATTTCAGGTCACATGGGCTCTATATTGTTCTACACAGCCTCAGTTTGGGGTGGTGTGTGTAGGACGCTGTAGGAGACAGTCTGCTCTGAGAGATCTATGTGATTCAAACCTTCTAAAAGCTGTTCAAGAAGCCTTTTTGAGTAATTTGCTTTGCTCAAACTTAGTTCATCGATTGTAGGAAACCCTCCTGTGCTCATATCATTGAGCGTTTATTGTTTGTGTGTGGATTTTGAATGTTAATGTACAACATTGGGTCTGTGTAGTAAAAGACAGTGAAAGTGTGCTTTGGGGGAGGGGTGTATCTGTGGTGTAGGTAGATTAAATTGGAGAAAAAGACAGTTCTTTCTGTTTTGGTGATATTTTTCTTGTATAACAACTGTGTTAATGTACACACAGTAACATTTTCAATAATTCTTGCCATTTCTTTGCTGATTGTTGTGGAGCAGCAGTGCATAATTTTAGTCTGTATAAAATACATGGTTATATTACTGAAGTTTTCAATTTGCTACGCATTACTTAGTGTGTGTGTGAGTATGTGTGTGACGCATGTCATTAAATCAGACACCTTTTATTGTGCCACATACTAATTTCAGCAATGTGTTGTGAATCTGCTATCCACTGCAGCTGTGTGATTTTTGAACTTCTTTGTGGTATCTTTACTGGTACTGGTACTGGTACTGGTACTGGTACTAGTGACTGTTACTGCAGCAGTGCAGTACACTGATGCCCCCGCGAGCGCCTAACCGGCAAAGGTATTCTTTTCCAGATTTTAATTTCTGATGGTGAGCACTGGTTAGGTGTTATGCCTTTGTGTCTGCATCTCTTCCGTGTGCAGCACAATCTTAATCTGTCTGTGCAATTGCATCTCTTTAGGGCCCAATCTCCATCTGTAACGTGAGTCACAGTTGATTCTTTGGCTTCCCTTCAGAGTACTGGACTGGTGTGGTGCATAATTCTGCATGAACATTGTACTCATTAATATGCCTTTTTAAGTCAGGACCACCATCATGTTCACGAGTCACTCGTGATACAAGGTAAGTTCTTCATCATCACAGTCACAAATGCAGCCACAAATCACTATTCACAATCACGTCACTCAGGAATCACAACATAAATTTTTTTTTACTAGTTACTTGGATGTATTGTAAGCCTGTTTTGTAGTATTTCTCCATGCTTCATCATCCCACCATTGTACTCATTAATGAGTGTTTTTAAGTTGGGGAGTTTTGTGCCACACCTCATTGGGGCCCGGGGAAGTACAGCCATAGGCATTCATGTTTCTTCATCATCACGGTCACAAATCATGATTTACAGTCATGTCACGAATCACAACATTAATTTTTTTACTAGCTACTTGGATGTATTGTAAGAATGCTTTGTAGTATCTCTCCATGCTTCACCACCCCACCATTGTACTCATTAATAAGTGTTTTTAAGTCAGGTAGTTGGACAATGTCTGCAGTACATACACAGACTGGAAAGAAGACTGACTGCACACATGCAGTTTAGCACAGTATACTTGCACTGCTCAGAATACAAAGTGTCACACATTCGGAAGACAACAAAAAAAGGGCATAATTACTTCCAAGTGTCAGGGATGGTGGAGGAATACATTTTATAACACAGCAACGAAGGTGTGGGGGGCACATGGTGTGAGGAAAAAAAAACTAATGTGGGATCCCATGGTGATCCAGCAGCAGTTCCAGCATGGACATAATTTGAAACTGATGTCCCTCTATGCGATCCAACCGCTGTTCGACAGCACTCACCCTCTCATTGTTCTCCTCAACAGCACTCCAGAGAACTGCCAAGTCAGTCTGCATTATACGCAGTTCTCTGGGGTTCAGGCATTCTACAGGCTGACCTGCTGGTTGTGGTGGTGGTGATGGTTTGGGTGCTGATGGAGCAGCAGGTGCTGCTCTTGCCCTCCTCTTCTTAGGGCTGCCACCATGCACAGCTGCACTGTCTGCCACAGAAGAGCCAGCAGGTGCAGGCATGGCATGTTCTGTGGCAGTCTGCCACTCCAAATGGTGGTGATATAACATATGGGTGCACTGGTCCCAGTCCCCAGGTGAGTCCCCCAGGGGCCTCGGTGCACCTCCACCTCACATAGGTAGCATCTGACCATGCTGCTGTCTCCCTCAACACAGTAAAAAACTGCCAAACAATGGAGGTGTAGGGGAGGACCAGGCACAGGAAGGGGAGAGCCAGATTAAGTGGCAGCCGGATGGTCATGGTGCTCAGCAGGGTTGGGATCCATACCTGGCTCCAGGACCACAGACACATCCTGCTCCAGAGGACCTAGTGCTGGAGCTGGTGCTGGATGTGGTGGTGGTGGTGGTTCTACTACCTCAGAGTCAGGAGGCGGTGCTGGTCCTGCTTTGGGGGGGACACTCTGAATTCTCGGTTGGTCCAACAGGAACTGGCGGGCATGCTCACCATGCATGCGCATGGTACGATGCCTACCAGTATCACATTCTCCCAGAGCTGCCCCTGCCCCTCCCCCAGGCCCTCACCCCAGTCCATCTCTCCTACTGGTCTCCCTCAGTCTGAGCAATGACTACTCACACTGTCACACAACACACACACACAGTCACACAGACACAGACAAACAACTAACTACTTATAAAGGTAAGAAAAATAAATTTACAGAAAGAACACACTAAGTAAAAAAAGAGTAGCGAAAAGACAAAAAAAATTAACTTATAAAAAAGCTGTTGGGTCTAAATCAAAGTTTAAATCTCCTCTTCACTCTGATCTCCAAGTCTCAGCACTGACAAAACAACACAATCCCCTCTCTCTGTCTCCTTCTGCACAGGAGAAAGTGAAAGTGTCTGCTTGTATGACTCACTTCTTTCCTTTTCCTGCCTGGCTATGGCTAAAGAGCATGGCGAAGTGCATTGAAAACAACAACTTCACCTCACTTTGTGTTGTCATTCCGCCTTAACATGAAGTGGTAATGACAAGGCGGAGTGAGCACTTTGCATTGCCCACTCGCAACACGAAGTGCCCACTTCAGACACTTCGCTGGCAGAATTTAAATTCACTGCATCTCTACTTACTACTCATTTTCAAAACAATTTTTCAGCAATCCTTATCACTAGGCCTCTGATGTTTTTGCAGGTGAAGGCTAGGGAAGAGCAGGAAGATTACTGGTAATGAGGATAATTAGTGAGATGTGTGTTACACTTTTAGAGGCGCTGAATGTTGATGTATAGCTTGTACTTGAAAATTTTACAGATTTAAGGTATAATGCAAAACAGGTGGACATTGTGCTGAGATAGTGCCATGCCTCAGGTGGTCCAGGCTGATTGTGTTCAACAGCCAAGAAGCGATGTTATGCCCATGACACACAATCTGAAGTGTATTTTTCCTGTTACACACTAGCTCATTTTTTTTTACAGAATGAAAAACATGCATAATCTCATTATAAAATCATTTATTAGTTGATTCTTTAGTGTGGAAAATTAGCTGTTTCATAGGGAAGATGCATGCAATCAGCACAGCAATCAATCAGGAATTTCAAAGTGATGTCCCTCATAGGAAGTTGGTTATAAAACTGAGAAACCTAAGGATGGGAACAAGGATAGAGAAATGGGTGGAAAACTGGCTTAGACATAGAAACCAAAGGGTGGTGGTGAATGAGATTTGCTCGGCAGAAGGGAGGGTGACCAGTGGAGTACCTCAAGTGTCTGTGTTGTGGCCAATACTTTTTAATATTTATATAAGTTGATATAACTGTAGGGGTGGGAAGTAGAGTAGCACTGTTTGCTGATGATGCTAAACTAGGTAACAGGGTGGACGTTCAAGGTGGGGTGGATAGAATGTGGGCAGACCTAAGGAAATTAATGGAATGGTCCAGAAAGTGCAACATGGGGTTCAATGCAGGGAAGTGCAGAATATGCACATGAGACATAGGAACCCAGAGGTGGAATACATGTTTGAGGGGTGGTGCTGAAGGTCATAGGGGAGGAAAGGGAATTGGGAGTCATTGTTACTGATGATCTTAAGGTGACCAAGCAGTGTGGGAAAGCAGTGGGAGAGGCAGATCAGATGCTTGAATGCATAGGAAGGGGGATTACCAGCAGGAAGAGGGAGGTGATTCTCCCCCTGTATGCATCACTGGTTCAGCCACATCTTGAGTACTGCGTGCAGTTCTAGAGACCCCATCTCTGAAGAGAGATGAACAGGGTGGAGGCGGTGTAGAGGAGGGTGACCAGGATGATACATGGTATGCAGAGGAAGGCATATGAGGAGAGACATGGGGAATTGGGCCTATACTCCCTGGAGGACAGGAGAAGGATAGGGGATATGATTGAGACATTTAAATACATAAAGGGGATCGACATGGCTCAGGAAGATAGTGTGTTTCAGTTGAGAGGAGATACTAACACCAGGGAGCATTGCATGAAGTTGTTGGATGGAAGGGTCAGGGGCAAAGTGAGGAAGTTCTACTTCACTGAGAGAGCAGTGAATGACTGGAATAGATTGTTGGAAGAAGTGGTGGAGGCAACTACAGTCACACAGATCAAGCAAGCATGGAACCAGCACATGAGTATGCTTGAGTTGGAAGGGGAAGAATTGATGACCAACCAGTAGATGGCACACTGTGAGGTTCTCACCAGCAGACTAGGTGGGCCACATGGTCCTTATCTGCCAGCTACTTCTATGAATGTATGTTGTGCTGGAATAGCATCACTGTTGATGGCAGCCAATGACTAATCAACACACTATTTTTCTTGCCATTCTATATTATCAATAAATATGTTGTTATAACCAGGAATTAAAAAGTTGAAGTTTTTTTTTTTTTTATGTAAAAGTGTTTATGTTTCTCAACCAGAACAGGATGTCTCCCTTTGGCCCTGTCCCTGCAGAACCCTACTGGCAAATGTCTCCCCAGGACTCACCTGTCAGCCATGTTCCCCCACACATGTTATCCCTTTGTGGCAGGATCAAGAGGGGATGACCATCTGTTCCCCTCTAAGAGACTCTCATCCAGTTGCTGGCAACAGGGTCTTGAGAGTAACACATGTGGAGAGTTGTCCCAAGGGCATCATTTATGCCTGCCCCCCTCCTTTTCTTCATGTTTGTCTGCCTTCCTTATAGCTGGGAAATGCACATTGGCACTTGCATGTGGAGGCATGTCTCCACAGCTCAATCCCTTAGTAATGCTCCAGATCCACACTAGTACAAGGCCTCCACCTAGTGGCAGTCTTGCGCCAGAGCCAACAATCCTTCCCTCCCCAGGAGAGGAGAGCAGTCAGATAGACGCTCAACCCTCTCCTGCCCAGCTGACCTTTGTAACCTGAGAGAGCTCCTTATCCTGGTCACAGGCGTGGCAGGTGGTAGCTTTACCACCAAGCTATGGGGTTGGTTAAAAGTTGAAAAGGTTTTGAAAATAATGTTTATAATAAACAATATTATGAATTTCTCCATGTATTTTACAATTATCAGTATGAAGTTAGTATATTGATATATGAGCATAGCACCAGTGTAATATTTTTATGTTGTTCTAACTACTGTACAAGCTTTCATTAAAAAAATAGATAAATAAAAATAATTCCTAGCCCTTCCTGTTCTACAGTGATATCATTTCAAAGAACAAATCTTTAGAAAGAGCTAATTTTGGAACTGATAGGGAAAATAATTTTTCTTTAAATAAAAGACTGTTGCCAGGGCAATATTAATATGCAACAGGAATACAGTGCTTATGTATAGATGTAAAGCTCTATTGATAATTGCCATTTACATTATGAAAATATATTAATACAATTTAAGGGTAAAACTTCAAGATATTGATAAACACTGTTTCTGTACAATATACTATACCAACAGAGCTGTAACTACAAACTTTCATTTAAAAAAAGGTAAGTTCCCAGCCCCTCCAGTTTTAGAGTTATTTCCTTTCCATGAGATTATCTTTAGAAAGGTTTTACTTTGGAACCATTAGGAATAGGAACTTAATTTATTGAACAAGGAAGCTTAGAGTCAGGGTGATATCAATTTTTTTTTTGAAATAATTTTATTAAATAGTTTTTTTTTTCATATAGTCCACACAGTGCGGCATCTGATCATAATCATTCTAAAATCATTTTCATATACAGGGTTATAGAGCTTCTATATAGGAATAGTAAACAAATCTTCCTATGTCCATAGTCTTATTGTTATTCAGTTATCCATAAATAAATCATCTACAATGCATATTCTTTGTTTTATATTCCACAATTACATGCATAAACTTAATTTTCAGTATAAACTAGTACCCGAAATTACTAGGTGTTCATATAATGAGATTATTGAGGCCTACATGGAACTCTTCCTCCTGCTATCCAAAAGCCGCACAACAAGAAAAGGATGCAGCAAAGAAAAAAGAGAAATATAACAAGAAACATGACAGCAAGTAAAGAGAAAGAACAGAGAAAAAAGAGTATAAAAATGTAAAGAGAGAAGAGACAGGAAAAGAATTAGAGTATAAGCTAATACATAGCCAAGTGAGTGGGGGGGGGGTGGACTCAACTAGGCCCCTTAATGAAACACAAAGCTGTAGCTTACTAGTTTTGTTGGAAATCAACCTTAATGATTTATAGTATGTGTTAAGATAAGTCAGCCAGGATTTGAAAAATATCTTTATGCTCTAAAATGCAAAAAAAGGCAACCATCTTGCTTTAAATCCATCCAAGATTGATCTCAATTTAGCTGTAAGATGTTCCATCTGCATGATATGCAAGCAGATGGAATACCACAAATGCTCTGTGGGTATAGCCGGGGATAACCAGCACTTAGTAAGAGCCTTCCAGTCTGCCGTCAATAACATTTGAAATAGAAGAGTTTGTGATTTTGTCAAGGTTATATAAGATGTTAAGCCAAACAACCAAATTTTTGGTGACATGGGGAATGATATCCCAGAAATTTGATTAAAGTTTAGTCTCATCTGGTCCCAGTAAGGCCTGATCTTATCACAGGACCAGAAAATGTGTATGTGTGATCCCACTTCACCACATTGTCTCCAACATAGATTGGTAGTAGATGATTTAAGGTGTGTGACAGTGGGCATCTGAAAAAATCTGGTCACCACCTTCCATCTAAGTTCTCTTGGCCATAACGCTGGTGAAGTACTATGTATTCCCTTCCAAATTTGGAGTCACTCCACATCCTGCAGTTTAATATTTGCCTCTTTCTCCCACCGAGCTGCCAAATCCAATGGGCAAGAGAGGTCTTGAGCTGCCAGACCCTGTACTAATCTAGAAACTAGTTCCTTACCAGCTCTACTTGCTACTAAATCTCTTAAAAGGTCTACCATACAATCTGTGTTGTTATTAGTGTGGGATCCTAACCTTTTGTTTAACAAATTATGTATGATTTGTAGAAATCTAAAGAAATCATGTCAAATGAAACTATAATCTTTACTCAATTGCTGGAAGGATTTAAATGTTCCTTCAGTGAAAAATTGCCCTACCTTTTTAACCCTTTACTATACCACCCAAAGAAACCCGTGTCCGATTGAAGTGGGCTGAAATCTAAGCAAGCACATACAGGAGTGGAGGGGCCCAACCCCAATATGAGCCTCAACATTTTGGCAATATCCAACCAAAGCTGCTTAATCACCTCTGACCAGGGATTATTAAAGGATATCCTGGTGAGTCCACTCATATCCATGTGTAATAAATCTGGAATCTGTACCAAGGGGATAGAAGTTCTCTCCAGAAAAGTCCATTGGGGTGGGTCCTCCGACTCATGAAATTTAGCTACCACTGCAAGCTGGGCTGCCAATAGTATTTCTGAAAATCTGGCATACCCATTCCCCTGTGACCTTAGCCCTTTGGAGAGTGCACCATTTAATCTGGGGCGGATGATGGTTCCATAGGAAACGTGAAGTGGCCGACCTTAACTCCTTCCAAAAGGACTTAGAGAGTGTCAGAGGCAGAGGAGAGAAAAGAAATAAAAATCTGGGCAAGACATTCATATGTATAGATTCCAATCTACCTGAAGGGAAAGAGGTAGAAGGTTCTATCTATTATAATCTTCTTGTACTTTCTGCATTAGTTTTCCATAGTTCACCTGATAGAGTCTAGATATATCTCGAGGTATCTGGATACCAATGTATTGGAAACAGTCTTTTACCCATTTATAGTTTCCACGTTTAGGGAGAGGTAAGGAGTCCTTTGCCAGGATTGGAAACATCTCTGTTTTCTCTTCATAGAAACATAAAAACATAGAATTTGACGGCAGATAAGGACCACTTGGCCCACCTAGTCTGCCTATTTTTCTACCTAACAGATAAGCTGCAGATCCTAGTTAACCAACAGCTTACTTCCTCCTACCCCCCGCTAGGATGGCCTTATGTCTGTCCCATGCATTTTTGAATTCCCCCACTGTTCTTGACTCCACAACCTCCACAGGGAGGCTGTTCCATGCATCCACAACCCTCTCTGTGAAAAAATACTTCCTCACATTACCTCTGAGCTGTCCCCCCTCTATCTTCAAATTGTGCCTCCTTGTTCTTGCACATCTCTTTTCCTAAAAGGAAATCTGCCCATATTCTTCCTCTCTTCAAATCAGGAGATCCTTGTGACTTAAACAACTACCGTCCTATCTCTATCTTGCCTGTTCTCTCCAAAGTGCTGGAAAAACTTATATACAACCAACTGAAAAATCATCTTGAAGTGCACTCACTCCTAAACCCGGCCCAATCTGGCTTCAGGTCGAAGCACAGTACCATCTCAGCCTTGGCTAAAGTCTCTAATGACTGGATCCATGCTATGGAAACCAAGAAGGTTACTGGTGCAGTCTTTCTAGACCTTAGTAAGGCCTTCGACACTGTAGACCATCACCTCCTAATCACCTGTCTTGCCTACATAGGTGCCATTCCACTTACCTTACAGTGGTTTAACAGTTATCTCACAGGAAGGATACAAAAAGTCAAAGCTGATGGCCTACTATCTGCCCCCCTTCCAATTGCCAGAGGAGTTCCTCAAGGCTCCATCCTAGGACCAATCCTTTTTTCCCTGTACATCAACGACCTTGACTCCCACATAAAGAACTCTAGCATACATTTCTTTGTGGACAATACAGTTTTGGACGCATCAGGCTCATCCTTAACTGAAGTCAGGGAAGCACTCCAAGCTGCCTTTATCCAGTTAGAAAGCAACCTTATCAATGCCAAGCTTCTCTTAAATGCCAAAAAAACCAAGACAATGATTTTCTTGAGACTTGCCTTGTCTGGTGCCCAACCTACTCTACCTAAAAACTTCATAGTTACCTCCCTAGGTGAACCCTTGGAAGTCGTACCTAAATTTAAATATCTAGGTATGTGGATAGACAACAAGCTTTCCTTCAACAACCACATCGAGGATCTATCAAAGAGGCTTAAAGCACTCTTGGGTTTCTTCTTTAGAAATAGGACCCTCTTTTTCTCTACTACCTGCAAAGACTTGTCCAAGCAACATTCCTTCCCTTGCTTGACTTGGAGACATTATCTTTATCTCCTCCCCAACCTTGAGCCTATCTAAACTGGATGTACTCTATCACCGTGCTCTTCGCTTCATTACTAACTCTGCACACAGGACCTACCACTGTGATCTTTATGCAGCAGTTGGGTGGACCTCTCTTGCCACCAGACGCCTCCTGCATGCTGGCATTTGGACCCTCAAATTACTACTCCACAAACTGCATATTTATTTAACGTCTCTCATATACATCTCGCATAGCGCCTACTCCCTAAGGAAATCCAACCTTATCCTACTAGATGTTCCCAGGACACGTACCACAGCTGGTCAAAGAGCTGTCTCATACACCCTCCCAAACATTTGGAACCAACTACAAGCCATGCTGAAGCTAACCAGCATCGCATTAATTAACTCCTACAAAACACTAGCTATCTCTAAATTAAAAGACATATGTAGGTGCTACTAGGCCCCAATGCCAAGTCAACTTCCTAAGTACCAACTGCTCTACTTATTAAGCTGAAATGTGTGTATAATTTAGGGCAAGGTTAAAGCTGGAATGTACTGCATATATAGCATAAGGACTTCTATTGTGTATACCTCTTGTATTATATATTTTTTCTTTGTTGTTCTACATTTTATATCTCCTGTCTATGTAATTGCGAACTGTATGTGTATGTGCCTCAGGACTTCCTTGTGAATGAGCTTGCTCAACGGAGTCTTTCCTGCAATAAACTTGAACTTGAACTAAAAGATGCTACCCTCTTGGACTTTGTTGATTCCCTTGAGGTACTTAAAAGTTTCTATCATGCCCCCTCTCTCCCTTCTTAGCTCAAGGGTATACATATCAAGCTCCTTTAGTCTTTCTTCGTATGTCTTCTGGTGCAGAACCTGCACCATTTTGGTTGCCCTCCTCCTTCATTAGCCCTAAACCCTGAAATCTTCCCAAACTCCCCCAACATGGTACCCAGTAGAGGAATGGTGTGTTCCACGTCTGAAACGTATACAAGCGTATCATCCGCATAAAGGGAAATATGAATGTCTGCTCCCTCCACCCCGATTCCCTTATATTCTGGAGACTGCCGAACCAGGGCTGCAAATGGCTCCATGCTAAGAACAAACAGGTGGGTTGACATTGGGCAGTCCTGCTGAGTTCCCCTATCAATTTGAAAAGTTTCTGATAAAACTCTGTTGACTTTTACAAAAGCTTCTGGAGCATTGTACAAACTGGCCATCCATTTAAGAAATGTTTCTCCAAAACCAAATTTTATTAATGTGTTTTCCAGATATTTCCAGTCTAGTCTATCGAAGGCTTTCTCTGCATCCAAAGCTATAACTGCATGTAAAATACCTGGGGGAAGGGAATCAGCAAGTGAAATGATATCAAGGAGGAGGCTTATATTGTCATGGATATGATGAACAGGTATGAACGCCGTCTGGTCTACATGAACTAGGGATGAGATAACAACCTGTAATCTATTACTAATTAATTTGGTAAAGATTTTTGCATCTTGGTTGAGAAGGGAGATCAGCCTGTGCCTTCCACATTCAGTTGGATAATTGCCAGACTTAGGGATCAAGGAAATGTGAGCTTTCCTCCACGAATCCGGGGCAGCCTCCGGCTCATGTGCAGCATTACACACTTTGGTTAGTAATGGTGTGATGTCATGGGAGAGGCATTTAAAAAATTCTGCTGGGAATCCATCTGGCCCTGGAGATTTCCCAGTTAGTAATGATTTAATTACTGCCAGGACTTCAGATTGTGTAAAAGGGAGTTCGAGGGCAATTGTCTGAGCTTCACTCAGTGTGGGTAATTCTACTCACCCCAGGAATCTAGCAATATATTGTATATGACCAGGGCCTCTTTCCACTTTATATAAACATAGAAACATAGAATTTGATGGCAGATAAAGACAGCTTGGCCCACCTAATCTGCCCATTTTCCTACATAACAGATAAACTGCAGATCCTAGTTAACCAACAGGTTACTTCCTCCTACCCCCCACTATGTCTGTCCCATGCATTCTTGAATTCAACCACTGATCTTGACTCCACGACCTCCTCTGGGAGGCTGTTCCATGCATCCACAACCCTCTCCATGAAAAAGTACTTCCTCACATTACCTCTGAGCTGTCCCCCCCTCTATTTTCAAATTGTTCCCCCTTGTTCTTGCACATCTCTTTTTCTGAAAGATGCTACCCTCTTGGACTTTGTTGATTCCCTTGAGGTACTTGAAAGTTTCTTTCATGTCCTCTCTCTTCTTTCCTCAAGGGTATAGCATATTAAGCTCCTTTAGTCTTTCTTCAGTATGTCTTCTGGTGCAGATCCTGCACCATTTTGGTTGCCCTCCTCTGGACAGCCTCCACTCTGTCTATGTCTTTGTGGAGATGGGGTCTCCAGAACTGCACACAGTACTCCGGATGGGGTCTCACCAACTGTCTGTACAGAGGGATAACAACTTCCTGTTTTCTACTATTGATGCCTCTCCCTATGCATCCCAGTATCCCCCCAGCCTTCCTTATTGACTTCTCACATTGCTTTCCCACCTTTAGGTCATCTGATATAATTACCCCCAGGTCCCTTTCCATTATCTTCCCCTGGGTTTTTGTTTCCAGGTGCATTGCCTTGCACTTCTTTGCATTGAATCTGAGCTGCCATACATTTGACCATTCCTCCAACCTTGCCAAGTCCCTTCTCAGCCTTTGCACTCCATCTTGTGTATCAACCCTGTTGCAGATCTTTGTGTCGTCTGCAAAGAGACATACTTTTCCTTCCAGTTCCTCTGCAATGTCACTTATAAAGACATTAAAAAGAACTGGTCCCAGTACTGAACCCTGTGGTACCCAGCTACTAACCCTCCTTTCTTCACTGTGGACTCCGTTTACTACTACCCTTTGCGTCCTGTTGTCAAGCCAATTTTTTATCCAGGCTATCACCTTGGGACCCACTCCAAGGCTTGCTAACTTGTGTATCAGTCTTTTGTGTGGGACTGTATCAAGTGCCTTGCTAAAATCTAGGTAGGCCATGTCCACAGCCCCTCCCTGGTCAACTACTTTGGTCACCCAGTCAAAGAAATCTATTAGATTCATCTGACATGACCTTCCCATTGTGAATCCATGATGCCTAGGGTCCTGTGCCCCACTGGCCTCTAGGTACTCAACAATTCTTTACTTCAGAAGTGATTCCATCATTTTCCCTACCACTGAGGTCAAACTAACTGGTCTGTAGTTTCCTGCCTCTGTCCTGCTCCCACTTTTGTGAAGAGGAATCACATCCACCATCCTCCAGTCCTCAGGTACCACCCCATCTTCCCATGATTTATTAAAGAGAGTAGTCAGCAGTGTCACTAGTTCTACTGTTAGTTCTTTTTGAATTCTTGGGTGAATCCCATCAGGCCCCATTGCTTTGTCCAGCTTCAATTTTGTTAGTTCTTTCAGAACCCTTTCTTCTGTAAATGGACTGGTGTTGACCCCCATCTTCAGAGTGTTTCTCTTGTTTGGTTTAGGTACCTCCACCTCCTCTTCCTTTGTGAATACTGAGCAGAAATATTCGTTCAGTATCCCTGTTTTTTCATTGTCACACTCTGCCCACATTTCCTCTCCTTTATTAAGCCTCAGTACCCCTCCTTTGGTCTTTCTTTGCTCCCCAATGTACCTATAGAAGGTCTTATCCCCCTTCTTAACAGAGTTGGCTATCCTTTCCTCGGTTTGGGCTTTTGCTATTCTGACTGCCTTCCCTGCCTCCTTCTGCTTTAACTGATAACGTTCTCTGTCCTGCTCCTTCTGTGTTTCCTTATATTTCCTGAATGCTATCCTTTTCTCCTTAACCTTCCCTGCCACATCTTTTAAGAACCATAGCAATTTTTTCCTTCATTGTGTTTTGCTGATTTGCTTTACACAAAGGCTTGTTGCCTCTGTGATGGCTGTTTTGATTACTCCCCACTGTTCCTCCACCCCTCCTTCTTGCCTGTTTGCTAGTGCTTTTCTGAGGCAGTCTCTCTTGTTTCCTCAAAGTCAGCCCTCCTAAAGTCCAATACTCTTGCTTTTGTATGGCTTGATTGTATGACTGTTTATCATGAACCACACTGTTTGGTGGTCGCTTGTTCCCAGATGGCTACCCAGTTCTAAATTTGAGAATCTTTATCCATCCCCATTTGAGAGTACCAGGTCTAAGATTGCTCCCTCCTGAGTGGATTCCAATACTAGCTGTCTGAGGCATGCCCCTTGTAGGGCATCAAGAATGACCCTGCTCTTGGATGTGCCTGAGGCAAAGGTGCTCTAGTTAACATCTGGCATATTCATGTCCCCCATCAACAATATCTCCCATTTTTCTGCAATTCTAAGGATGCCTTCTATCATTTCCTTGTCCATTCCTTCCCCCTGAGATAGGGGTCTGTATACAACCCCCATGCAGATTGTGATGCCATTTCCTGTCTCCATGGTGACCCAGAGTGCCTCATATTCTCCCTGTTTACTCTTCAGTTCTGTTGCTTTGATCCCTTCCTTTACATAGAGAGCTACTCCTCCTCCTCTTTTACCTTCCCTGTCCCTCCTGTAGATTGTGTATCCTGGTATGTTGACATCCCAGTCATGGTTCTCTGTGTACCATGTTTCTGTGACTGCCACAACATCCAGGCAACCCTCTTCCATCAAGGCCACCAGTTCAGGGAGCTTGTTACACAAACTACAGGCATTGGTACTCATCACACTACACTTTTTGATGGCCTTACCCCTTTTGGCAGCATCTCTGTCCTTACAGCCTTTGCCTTTTTTTTACATTTACCTCTGTCCTGCTCCCTACTGACTTCTCTACCTTGGTGTTTACCTCATTAAATACCGTGTTTTGTGGGGGGATGCTGGGATTTCCCTGCTCCTTCTCAGTACCTCCGCCCTTGGCTAGTTTAAATGCTTGCCAATGAAGCATTTAAACCTCTCACCTAGATTCTGGTTCCCCCCCTGGACAGATGCAGACCATCACACCAGTATAGGTCTAAATCCCTCCAGGTGGTTCCCCAGTCCCCAATGAAGCCAAAACCCTGATCTCCACACCAGTTTTTCAACCATTCATTGAATTCTCTGGTAAGGAGTACCCTAGCATCACCCTTGCCATAGACAGACAGCACCGCCGAGAGGGATACCTTATGTATTACTTGTCTAAGGCCTCTCCCCAACTCTACAAACTCCTTTTGCACTGCTTTGATCCCATTCCTAGCCAGGTCATTTGTCCCCAGGTTGACAATTACATCCAGCTCCTTCCCTTGTGCAGCTGCTCCCACGATACTGAGGATTTGCTTCCTGTCACTCCAAGCCATGGTGCCAGGCAGGCACCTTACCTCCCTCTCCCCTTCATCCCCCACTTCTACCCCCCTAATGATTGAGCCCTCCACCAGTAGTTGTTTTCTTCTCCTGTGGGGTCCCATGCCACCCTCCTGTGGGTCTGCTTTGTGAAGGTTCCCAGCATCCTCCTTGATCTCCACTACAGGTGCCTCCATAGAGGAACCACTATCCACCAGAAGGGTGTATGAATTGTGGAGAGGTACAGCTGAAGGGATACAACTCTGTTCCACCACCCTCTCCCTCCCTGAGCCTACCCTGGTCCAGTCTCTCCTCTTTCTTGGCAACCTCTGAGGTAGTGGCATTGGCCATGGTGGTCCCTTGGTGGGGGAAGAGGTTTCATGAATCCTAGCCAGGTCAGCCTGAAGACGGGCAACCTCCTCCCTCAGACCGGAGAGGTGCCTGCAAATATGACAGCATCACAGCCTCCAGAATGTCTCCCGGAACACTGCAGCCCCATAGCCATTGCACTGCACCACTCCTATCATGTCTTATTTTGTGGCCCCTCTCCTGTTTCTTTGAATGCTTACTCTCTCCTCTCCTTTCAACTCTCACGCTTCCTGTTCTGGGACAGCAACTTCCTATATTCTTCAGTAGCCTTCTTCTTCCTTGCTCAGTGTCAGACCACCAGCAGCTGGGGGGGAGTGTGAGCTAATTTTTCCTTTTAGGGTTGACAAAACTAATGTTTCTTTATGATCCTAATACCTTTAAAATTATTTGGCTATATCTTGAGGTTCAGTGGTCTTGTTTATAGGACCTGAAGCCAGATTAATTTGTGTGATATAACGTTCAGATTGCTGTTTTCGGAGTCTTATAGCTAGTAATCTGCCCGCTTTCTCCCCCCTGTAATATTTTTGATTCATACATCTTAAAGTATTCAAAGTTCTGCCAGTCAATAGCTGATCCAAAGCATCTCTAGCTTGGTTTAAATCAGCCAATGTCTGCACATTCTGAAGCTCTTTATGCTGTGCCTCAAGGAATCTAATCTCCTCCATATTTTTCTTAATCTTACTCTGATGTAATTTGTGTAAATATGCAGAGTGGCTAATGAATTTGCCTCGAAGCACAGCCTTTAATCCATCCCAGCTAAATTTCAAAGCTGACTCCTATTCTTTGTTTTCCGCTATATAATAATTTATAGTATCCTTTATGGATTGCTGAATGGTTTTGTTATTTACCAATGCTGGGTCATATCTCCACACCCCTCCTCCTCTCCCTCCCTGATCCCAACAAACCATCACTTTAACCATTGAATTGTCAGAAAAGGTAACAGGTATAATCTCAACTTTTTTGAAGCAATGAACCCCCTTCCTCCAGGTATAAATTCAATCTAATCTAGAATATGATTGTGAGACAGGTGCAAAAAAGGTAAAATCTCTGGCAGTCGGGTGTAACCACCTCCATACATCCAACATTCCCCCCTACTCCACCAGAGTCCGGAGATGCCTGTATGTGCTAGTAGCCCCCCTCTCTGTGATGGGTCTTTATCTAACATACAGTTTTCCACCGCATTCCAGTCTCCCAGTAAACATAAATCTGCAGGAAGTTACTGCACCACCCAGTGAAATAGTGAGGTGAAGAAGGAGCCAGAGGAATGAGTAGGGGTGTATACTGAAACAATACTAATTGGTTGGCCTCTGAGTTCCCCTGAGAGGATGATCCATCTGCCCATACCCTCTGTCTGGACTCCCGTCACCTTAAAGGATAGACCCCTTCTGATTAATATAGCTGTTCCTGCCCTCATTAAAGAGGGATGCGAATCCACATATACCGCCCCAACCCATATGCGGTGCAGCTTCTCATGCTCTATTTTTGATCATTTGGTTTCCTGAAGACACCCCACATCACATCCCACCCTCCAAAGCTCTGTTGCATTTTATCACATTGTTTATGCTTTTTACATTTAACGTACATATGTTAACAGAACCCATTGTGCCATTTTATAGTATATTTCCCTTCCATGTCTCTCCCCCAAACAACCCCCACCCCACCTCACAGAGAATAAGAGAAAAACCTTCAAAGAATAAAGAGAAGAAATTAAAGATATTATTAAATGTGCCCTGCTAAACCCTGCAGGGGAAACAACATGATTGGCACCAGAACATTCGGGGGTGATAAGATACCCTCCAGGCAGAAACAGGTACATCAGAGAACTTTAAAAGCTCCTCTGCCTAAGGGCAGATGGTGCTCAAACAGATGATCTCTCCTAGATTGGGAGAGATGAGGAGTAGAACACTATTGTGCTGAGAGAGAATTCCTGACCTACGTCGAAGCCTCTAACTCCCCTCCTCTGTAAAGCAGTTAAGGATTAGGTGGCAGGCCACAAATCCAGCACCTGGTCTACTGTGGATAATGAGAGAAAAAGAAAATCCATTGAAATCCTTGCCATCCATTTATATATTGCCCTCTTGATCAGAGCCAAAAACTAAAATATGTGACCATAAGCACAAATTATGCTGCATTCAGCACATATGCAAAGTTGTCAAAACAACAAAAAGATTCAAGTCCAGCTCCATGAGGAGAGAAGAGAGGACTATATTTTGGCTGGGGGAGCTTGTCTTGCTCTGTGCCAGTTCCAAGAAGAAATGCGAAAATAATAATAAACCTCCCATTCCAGCTGCACCGACTTATTGTCCTTATAGGTAGGCCCAGACAGTCCTCCTCATGGGTGAATGTTCCTTCAAAACTCATAGAATGTCTGACACACACAAGATCGCCCCTGAGGATATTAATTGTACAGTCAGAAAAAAAAAGAAAAAAAAAACAACAAAGTGCAAATAAATTGTTACTTGCACGCAGTGCTGAATGTTGTCTGGATCAGGGGAGACAGTCCCATTGTTAAAAATCAATTACCCGATTACGTTGTGAATGGGAAAACAGAGGAATGAACAGGACCTTCCTAGGAGCACTCAGGGGAAATATCTCCCCTGGGAATCATCAACTCACCAATTTTGTCCCCTCCAAGTCATCAGACTCTGTACATGTAAATATTGCTCCTGTAGAAATTAGTGTGAGGCAGATGGGGGAGAAGACCCTCCCCTGACCCTGATCCCTTCCCTCCCCAAAGGTCACCTGCTCACACACCAAAGTCCACAGTAAGCGCAGAGAACATCAGGTATACATAGTCTTCCTGAATCTTCATTTATCTGTTTGGGTAACAACCATTTTGTAATGTCTGCATGTAGGGGGAGTAGTGTATCAATTCTTCATCTGCCAACTTTCCTTGTACCCAGAGCTAGCTGCCACAGCCTCTCTTCAATTTCTTGATCTGCTAACTCCTCGCGGATATCTGGGACAGGAATATTCAAGGCATTCAGTTTAGGTGCTGCCTACATTAGTGATTCAAATACTTGGATCCCTCCTGCAGCTTGCAGCCAAAGACAAGCAGGATAACACAAGAACGCCTTGTAGCCCTTTTCCCGAAGAGCTTTTACCACTGTAAGAACCTTCTTGCGTTTGACCATCATGTAAGGGGGGAAGTCTTGATCAATATACACATGTTGACCATCTATATTTAGATTTTTTTTGTCCCATGCTCATCTAATGGTTTTCTCCTTTGTAGTATACAGTATTTCAGAAATCTCACCAGTATAGATCGTGGGGGAGTCCCAGGTTTTGGTATTGGCTCTAGAGTGCGGTGGACCCTCTCAATCTCCAAATCAAAATCCTCTGGCAAATCCAGTTCTTGATGCAGCCAGGAATCCAAAAATGCCACCATATCCAGCTGTTCTGAACCCTCAGCCACCCCTGAGATACGGATATTCTGCCTGCGGGTTCTAGCCTCAGCATCTTCTACTTGAAGAGTAAGCTCTTTTTCCCATAAATGGAGGTAGGCAAGCAAGTGCCCGTAAGCCATATGCTCATTTTGGATAAACTCTAGATGAGACTTCACTGCAGTTGTACGGGCTTTGAGTTTTTTAAAATTGGTCTGTAGACCTGAGATCTTTGCATCGATTCTGTGGAGGATCTTTAAGATACGATTACCATCTGCTTTAGTGAAGGTAGGAGTTGAGTTAGAGTTAGAGTCAGAGCCCGAGTTATCTTCATACGCTGAGGCCGTCATCATCGAGGAGTGTGACATAGCGGGGCTCCCCGGCCTGGAAGGCAGTTGTAGAGGTGCGATTTAGAGTGCTCATATCTTTTTTCCTAGTTTTGCCCATCTCTTATGTATTTCTCAAGTTTGAGGCTACTGGCTGGAGTCCCTTTATGCATCAGATGGCTGGGGTGCACTAAATCAATCGACCTGGTATGGAGAGTAGCAGAGTTAAGCCGCCATTCTGATCATAACGGAACTGGAAGTAGGGTGATATCAATTTGTGAAAATCATACAGTGTTCATGCATCAACAAAAAGTTTTCTTGATAATTTGAAACTCTATTATTAAAACATATTAGTAACTGTGAATGAAAAAATTAAAAGATATTGATGCATAACCACTAGAGCAATATATGGTATTGCTATTACTCTGTCCACAAGATTTAATTTAAATAAAAATAAGTTCCTTTCTCATTAAGTTCCCAAGGTCTTTTTGAAGAAATTATATTTAGAAAAGGCTAACTTTATATCCATTAGGGAGAGGAACTTAATTATTTTGATTGAAAACTTGGAAACAGGGGCTAATCCCAAGATACTGGTGGTGTCACTGTATTTTAAGAAGGACTGCAACAGTTCTCTGGTTACATCTTGCAGCACCTACTTGTTTCCTCCACACAGGACATAGAGGATTGCAAGCTATTCATTTTCCTTTTGTCCATGTGCTGCAGAATGCAACATGCACCTGACATCTTCCACTCAGTGGGCAGGATTCACAAAGGATCTGCGCTCAGCACATCTCGGATGCCCCTGTGCAAATGAGATGTGCCGAGCACCATCAGTGGTATTCACAGAAGATGCACCGAAGGGTGCATCCCCTCTGTAAATACTACATTTGTGGTCAGCCCAGGATGTGCTGGTGCAACCCCCTGGTCAGGCTGGGAATCCAATGGAGCAGTGAATCTCATCATGTACCCAACATAGCAATTCAGAGTCAGTAACATGCAAATGGAGCCATTAGGCATGCAAGGCACAATGGGGCAATTTGCATGTCATTATGGTACCATTCACCTTTGTGAATGACAGGGTACAGTACAGTACACACTGCAAAATCATTGGTCAACAGGGTCCAACAATGGGCTTCCAGATGTACAGGAACTGTGATTCACAGACAACTCTGCTGTTGGGCAGCCATGGCGGCATGTGGGTGGGTTGTGCTACCCACCGAACACTGGGACCTTTTGGGATGGGGGGAGTGGGTGGGGAGAAAGTACCTGAGTGGGTGGGGGGTCCACTGGACCACCAGGGTGGGATTGGACTATGGGTCCGCATTGCAATCAGGTCGGTGTGGGGAGTGAGGATCTGGATTTACATGCCTACTGCCACAGGGTGCAGCATGACAAATGTGGGTTCGGGCAGGAAGGGGTGTTCCTGCACCCATTACAGTATCGCCACAGTGTGTGGCATGTGATGTGGGATTCGGGAAGGGAGGGGGTGTTCTGACATGAATAATGTACTGCTGCAGTGTGTGGCATGTGACAGGGGATTCGGGCGGTGAAAGAAGATCTGCAGTGACTACGAGATGACTGCCGCAGTATGCGGCATGCAACAGGGGCCTCAGGCAGGGAGTGGGAGTACACTGGACTGCCATGGTGGGCAGACTGCCATGCTGCTAGCTGCAATATGGCAGCTTGCCTGTGGGTGGCCACCCACTTACATCTACTTCTTGTAGACTTATCTTTCAGAGGCACATCTCCCGACTTGCTATGGGGATACACCTCCAGATTGGGTAGTGAATGAATGGGGATGCACACCATATGCATGGGCACACCCCCTGCACAACCCATCCAGATGCACCACACATCATTATGAATGGTGTGCAAAGCATCTGCAAAGTGTCGGTGCATCGGCGATGTGCTGGCACATCGATCCCCTTCCAGAATACCATCAGTGCGCAAGTCAAGGATGTGCTGGTGCATCCTTTTAGAGAATCCTGCCAGTGTCCTTTACTGGGAGTTCTCTCCCTAAAAAAGTTTAATTTATAATAACACTTTTATATACCATGCAATGTTCTATAATTGCTGAGACTGCTAACAGTTGATCAGTTTTCATTAAACATTAACAAGTGCATTGCCAAAATCAAGAAAAAAAGTAGTGCAAGTAACTATTACAAACCTTATACAGTTCCCCAGGGTACAATCAGACAAGACTATCATTGTATTACTAAGCATCATCTATTATATACAGTTATTTTATACAGCTCTTTCATGCTAAGGTCAAAGCATTTACAGTAAGTGCTATAAAGAGAATGTGCACTACTCATATGCTAATTACCCATCTTCTGCATAATGGACCTATTCACACAGGTGCATGTAATATGTGTGAAGCCGATGTAAATAGGGCCGCACAGCTACATACCGCACAGACCAGGGAGAATACATGCCAATCACAAACAGGCATGTAAGGTGCGGGGAAGGCAGGGGTGGGGACTGATGAGGCATTCAGGTCCATGCAGGGGTGGGCCGCAGGCCATGTGGGAACTGAGCCCCACCCCATGTCCTTGCCATATAAGGAGGTGCGCAGCGGCTATGCAGGTGGAGAATGTAGAGGCATGCTGCAGGAATGGACGCTGCATAAGTGTGAATGCAAACAGCAGGCAAGAGATGGCTGGAGCTCCAGCCAGTACTGCCCACAGCAGCAGCTGCAGGCAGTGGACAACCCAGACAGGGGAGGGGATAGTGTCCAAGGTAAGCGAACTTCAGTGGCGGCCAAATGGCGGTACTCTTTACAGACAAACGGCACCACTATGAAGTGCTGTACAGAACCAGGTCCCTGTCCAGCCCAGCAGAGACAAAGGCCAGGATTTGGCTTCAGATAAAGGCTGTGGTGAATGCCATGGGACCAGAAGTCTGTACGCTGCCTGCCATCAAGCACAAGTGGCAGGACCTCTGGTCCAAGGTGAAGAGAAAGCTAAGCCAGGCACACCAGTCACAGAGCACCACAGGCAGTGCCCCCCAAACCCACCGCTGACACCAATAGAAAAGATGGTGGACAACACCATCAGTGACATCATGAGGGATGGACAGCATGCCAGGTGAGTAGAACGGACAAAGCACACCTGCCATCCACAGGACAGCCGCTCCACGGAGCATGCTGACAATCTCCCTTCCCACACACAATGAATGAAGAAGATGGTGACAGCCCAGGAGAAGGACGATCAGGCCACAGCACCAGATCAACCCAGGTGGGTGCCTGGGACAGTAGGTGTTGTCAAGGTGAGAACACACAGACGGCCACACACAGTCAAAACACAATGACCAACGCCAGCCCACCCTACCCAACAGGTGATACATAGCCTGAACCACTGCCAGAAGGATGGCTAGAGCCACCACCCACATCAGGCATGGACACCATGTGGAGTGATGATGCAGCCCAAGGCACCAGCACTGGGACACAGTCTGCCCTCCCCAAGGGTGCCGACTATAGCCCACACACACTGATGGACAGCCAGCCAACTTGGGACACAGCACTGGAGGATGACCAGAGCACCCAGGTAATGCTGGATGGTAGCGTGAGCACTCTGGGGCCGCAGGACACAGACACTGCACCGGTGGAGCCCACGGACACACAGGGCACCTGACATCAGTCCTGTGATGTGGTACCTGGTACTGCCGCTGCACCACACCAGCAAGATGGACATGCTGGATGATGAGCAGCAGCCCCCTCACTACATACTACCCAGACCCCTGGAGGCTTGAGTGGGAGAGACTACAGCCGACCAGGGAGCATACTCAGGCCCTAGAGTGGCTAACAGAGGTCATGACCGGTGCAGCCAGGGTAAAGGAAGAGATGGTGACTGGGATGGCCATAGGTGTCTGGGCACAGGAGAACACTGTGTCTGTTCTCGAGGTTGGGGCAGGCAAGGCTCACCGCTGAGCTCACTGCTGGCATCTGTGCACAGCATAGGGTTGCCAACACCCTCGCTGCCATCACCGTACACACACACAGGTGTTGCTGTGTGGCACACACCTGTGCTAGGTGCCCACAGGCACAGGGGGACACAATAGGATTCACAGGACACTTAGCATCCTATTAGTGCATGGCAGAGCTCCCTGGGGCCATGGCCCCTGACAGACTGTGACATATACAGTATGCCCAGCTGCCACCGACTGGTGCACCAACTGCAGGACAGGCATGGGGCACAGGCTCAGGCAATGCCAGATGTGCCCATTAGAGGTGCGGTGCCTGAATGACTGTGCACATGCCCAGCCAAGGCACAATCATCATGAAATGGCCTGCACAGAACAGGCACCACAGCATGAATGTCAGTCACCCTGCCCAGTGCACAGAGTGCTGGACACCATGCACCACACACAAAGCACCTCACACCAGGCACTACACATGAAGCACCGTGCACATTGCACCATACATAGGGCACCTACACCAAGAAGTAGACACAGTGGTGGGGACAGGGCCCCTGACACACGTTGCACATCCTACACATGCATGGTAGGCACCCTCCCCCAACAAAACAGCACGTGAAATGCCACTCAGCATGGCCACCGAGTGGGCACAGGCCATGTTGGTGGCACACCGGCTATGCCGTAGTGAGACATGGTGACTCAGGCAAGTCCAGCAGAGCTCTGATCCTACACATCAGTGAACAGACAGAGATGTGACCACTGCTGGGTGGCATGCAAAGGACACACGCACAGTATGGTGATGGAAACACATGCATGACTGTCCTGGCAGACCTGGCTGCCAACAGCAGCCCACTAGGGGATGTACAGGGGTCAGTACATAGGGGGTGCTCAGTGTGGTGGTGTCATCATTGCACCCAAGGCACTGCACCCTAGTGCCCGAATGTACTATTTGCAAGGTGGTGCTGGACAGCACTCATGGCCACACATTCTGGCAGTGGCACGTGACAGTGTCAGTGCTGTTCACCAGTGGCCCAGGGGCATATCCAGGGCCGCAGGTCTTGCTGATCTCCATGTGGACCGGGATGGGGTGGGGGGACTGTTGTGGGATGTTTGTTGTGCAGCATGGCAAATGCAGTGAAGGCTTTGCACACCTTCCCTGGTGGTAGCATCATCATCCCACCAGTGTGATCCAGGCAGCAGAAGCGCACATTCAGCAATCCAATGGTGCATTCACAATGTTCCTTGCCCTGGCATGTGTGTACTTGTAGGCCTCCTCTGCCAGTTGCTGAGGTGCCAGGTAGGGCATTATGAGGTAGGTCCTCAGTGGGTAGCCACTGTCACCTGTGGTGGACAGGAACACAAGGTCAGCATTACCATGGTACACATTAGGGTTGGGCAGACCAGTCCATTTGGAATCAGAACCTCCCCGGATCTTGCATGATCCGATGGATCCAGGTAGATCAGAACACTGCTGTTCAGGGTACTGGTTCTGCCTTGCTGATTTTATTTTTAACTTCAGCTGTTTTTTTTTAACCCTGACTCCCCCACCTCCATTCAATTGACCACAAAAATTAAAAAAATCATCATATCGCCTCCCTCCTGCTTGATCCAGTATGCGTGTGCCTCATAGGAGATGGGAGAGAGTGCAGGAAAAGATGGCTATCAGCAGAGACGGAGGTGGCAGGAATACTACATATGCCAACTCAGGTCAGGAGTTACAATTAAAATGAGTTTTTTTTTTAACCAAGTCATGGTATTCTCCAGCCATGGATGTAACCGTGAAGCAATGACTGTAGCAGCAGTGCGAGAGGTAGGAAATATTATTTTAAAAGTACAATGAAACTCTATATTTCACTCCTGGGGTGAGTCGTCAACCCCACATAACTTGCTACTCACTCAATATCCTCACTATTTTCCATAAGAAATGTTGAATTATGATTCTCTGATAAACTAGTCACCCTGGATATCTCATAATTCATCAGGTTTTCACACTGTTAAGACAGTGTTTTCTTGTAAAATACCTCTGATAATTCGTCATTTTTTGGGTCTTCAAATCCCTAAGCAATTCAGGAAGATTGCCTGAAGTGCAAGCAGTTTTGTTTCTGTGGTCATTTCTGTTATGTACAGCACTTTGCAGTGTACTATCAGCTTGCCTTCAGTTTATGTATCCATGCAGTTAACGTATATGCATTAACAATATCCTGTACAGTATGTGTCTCTGCTACTCAGTTTCTTGCATTCGTGTATGAGTGAGCATTCTGAATAAAATAAACTTAAGAAATTTAGAAACTTCTTTTCAGTTCGAGTACTTGTAGATGTATTTGGTAGGGGAGTGGGTTGATCGATAACAATATCTAAGTTTATATTCAGTTAAATACTGTATATTATGCCATGGGTATTCAAATTAGTGTGTTCGCTGTCCAATACATAGTGGTTTAGGACTCTGAGCTGCATACCTGGAGACCTGGGTTTGTATCCCACAGCCCCACCTGCAAACTGTGTGACCCTGAGCAAGTCATTGAACTTCCTCATGCTCCCAGGTTGTACCTAGAAACAAGCTTCATCTTAGAGTGCCTTTCCTAGTTAAACAATTTCCCCTTTCCCTAATACAGTATGTATGCATACTGTATAGTAAAATGTTTATGTATCAGTGACCATTCTAATGATTAAATAAAGCACTACTATACAGTGGCCCTTATACAGAGTGGTTATTAGCAGTAATACTTTGGATATCTTGTTATCTCTGATAAGTTGTAATGTGAGCTATTTCCCTTGGGGAGATGAGGTATCGGAGTTTCACTATATTTAACATGGTGTGGTGGGGTATTGCCCAAGCCCATTTTTGCTGCCTTTTATTTGCTTGTCTGTGTTAATCAGAGTTGCTTGACTCTCTTGAGGCTGTACTGGGTTTGTAATGTAGTACAGTTTAATTTAAGGGGTTTGCCTTATAGGATGAGTGGTCTGTTTTGTTCTGGTATTGCAGCAGAGACATGGGACTGGGTGTGTGCACTATGGTGAATTATGGCAGAGTGGATGCCAGGCAGCATATGAACGAATGTATGAGTGAGACTGATGGCATAATGTTTTCAGTATGTCCTAATTTCTGGATTGCCTGAACATGATGGCACATTTTTTTCAGTATGTACTAATGGACTTGTCTAATTTTTGCCTTTTTGGATTACCTGAATGTAAGTCTCTGCCCACTCAGTACAGGCTTGACCTCACAGCCACACTTCCCCCTTCAAACACAGTAGCTAGGTCTCTGGATTCCTAAGGACATGCAGTTATTTTTTTGGTAGGGGTCCCCTAAATGTGTTATCAATTTGGGTGGGTGGGTGGGTGGGTGGAGGGGACCCCATGCCATAGAAAATAACTACATGACTCTCAGTGGAGTAGAGAAGAAACTGGTACAATAATAACAAACTGGTATTTGTTAGGAGGAAGTAGGCTATTGGTTAGCTAAAACCTGCAGCTTATCCAATAGGTAGGGAAATGGGTAGACTGGGTGGGACAAGCGGTCCTAATATGCTGTCAAATTCTATGTTTCTGTGTTTCTATGATATGTCCATTCTATACTGTGTGCTACTAAATGGGAATGGGATTCCTCCTCTGAGGTCAGACAGGTCACTTTACAGTTGCAGCACTAGTACTACTGACTCTGAGACAGGAAACAGACAGAGGTCAACTGCATGACTGCCATGTTCAATTAACCAGCACATCAGTGCTATAAACTCACAGTTTTCATATCCTGAAATGCTGACTACAATTCTATGTGTGTGTTTCACAGATCTCAGTATTGTTTTATGCAATTATATAGCAGATTTGCAGTTTTCACCACATTTTACAAAAGGTTCTGATTTAAATCAGGACTAATCAGAACTTATCAGGACTTTGACCTGGATCCTGATCCTGATAATAAAGATCAGGACCTTTTTGGGTCTGCCCAACCCTAGTACACACCTCGTAACATGATTTCATGGCTACACACTACAACCCATACCTAGTAACCACCCTGACCCCTTGCTCAGCAAGGCTAGGTGTTGCTTGAGAGTGCTGTTGTCAAAGATGTTGGAGTCATGGCACGAGCCTGGGTACTTTGCATAGACGTTCATCAGTATGCCCTTTGCTTTACACACAACCTGGCAGTTCACACTGTGGTAGCCTTTGCAGTTCCTGTATGCCTCCTCGTCCATTGGAGGTGCACAGATTGCAACATGGGTGCAGTTGATCACACCCAGCATGTTTGGCATTTGGTGGAAGCCCTGGACCACTGCCCTGACTTCCACTGGTGCCAAGGGGAACCTGATGTGGGCAGTCAGATGCCACAGCAGTGTGCTCATCACCTTGTGCAAGGCCCTTGAGACAGATGAATGTCTGACACCAGTGACGTCACCTGTCAACCTCTGGAAGGACCTTGTTGCATAGTATAGCAGAGCACACATGACCTTTGTCTCCACTGACATGAGCTGGGATTACCATGTGCTGGGCTGTACCTGGTACTCCACAAGCCCACATATGTATCTCAGCATAGCATGGTCCACACAGAACCTCTGTAGGCATTCTCCATCCCTCAGCATGTGTGTCTAGATTTTCTCCCTGAAGACGCATGGGCATTGTTGCCTCCATCCATGCCACTGCTTCTCGAGGTCATCCTCAATGAGCTGGGCATGCATGAGTGCACCTGGGCACATCCTGGTACAGTTACATGCCCTCCGTGTGTGTGTCTAGTCAACTGTGGCACTGTATGTGTCTCAGGCAGTGTCTGACATGCACATCTGCAGGGTTCCTGCATGGGCGCTTTAAGGGGCATTGCCTGGCATGTGGTGTGGGCTTGTTGCCTACATGGTCGTACCACCTGTTGCACGTGCCTGACATGCATTCTGCTGTCATTGAGGATGGCGCGAGCATCTGCCGTGTATCCGCAAGTGACTGGTGTGGAATGCGACCTACCCCCGGCGCCTCATCCGGGTGGTGAGCAGCACATTCCAGGACAGCCTCCCAGTGGAGAATGTGTGTGGGAGGAGGTGAAGAAACCAAATGTGAGTACTGTGAACCTTCAGTAGCTTACTGTGTGGCATAGTGTATGGGCAACCCACTCATGTGTCCTGTTCTGCTGTGTATTGCAGGCCTCACCGGGCCATCCATTGAAGATGCTTCTGCTGCGGGTGCACCTGGTGGAGGGGTCCTCTGGGTCAGGTTGTGGTTTGTCATCCTAGGACATGGCATTGGCCTCCGGACATGCCAAACTACCTGACACAGTGCAAGATGCAGCTCTCCGTGGGGTATGGGGATAGCACCAGGGACCTCTGGACCATCAAAGAACCATCATAGATGGGTGTCATGCAATTCACTTGTCTGTGTGTGTGTTGTGCCGGCATGTGTTCCCCACCTTGGATATTCGGCATCCTGTGTGTTCTTTTCCTTTCAGGGGTACAGGGGTCCTGTGCACCGTCTGGTGTTGGAGGAGCGTCCATTCACCAGGACCGCCCCTTCCAAATATGAGACCTCTGACTCCTCCGAGGATTAGAGCACCATCCCTACGTGTCCAACCCTGGCCCCACTAAGCCCATCCCTGTCACATATCATGTTCTTCGACCATGTTGGTTTCAATAAATTGGTCATATCATGTCTGTAGTCCGTGTCTCTGACTCACATGTCCACATTATGGCGTGGCCATGCATGGCCTGAGTGCTCTGTGCTGACTGTGGACTTGGGTTGTTTTCAGAGCAGGGGCTGCCATGCTGTATGTTGTGTGTACCTCTGTTCTGTGTGTCTGTGTGGGTACATCAGCGTGTACTGTGTGGTTGGCTGTGGTGCAGCAGTACCCTGTCTGCAGGGGGCTTGCACAAACCACGCATGTATCTGCCGTGCCTGTGTGTTTGTGGTGGCATGTGGGCAGTGTCGGGATGTTCTGTGTGGTGTGGTGGCCCTGCAGGCCTGCAGTATGTTGTCCTGTTTGCAGATCTGCATTGCTGTGCCAGGGTGGCATGCCACTGTACCCCTGCTGTGCTGTTGGCCTGCACCGCTATGTGGTCCCTGTGCCATGCTGCATGTGGGCCACACATGCCATGTGGCACCTGGTCAGTGGCCCTTCTGCACATGTGTGCTGGCATGCTATGGCATCTCAGTCGTGGTGCTATACCCAACATCTCTGCAGGCCGGGGCTGTCTGGCGGACTTTGGTTTCCAAGTGAGGGTTATGTCTGCCCCATCAGTGCGTAGGCTGGTGCCTGCATATGTACACCTCTTTCAGATGTACCTCACTTTGCACATCTGTGTATGGCATTTCATGCAGGTTGTCCAGGTGGACATGTTCCTATGCTTGTGCACAGAGCTCATTCCTCACGCTTGTTCAGGGGTCAGGTCTGTGCATGTCCCTACACATGTTTCATGCAAGGTGCATGCACAGCCTCTATATGCCTTGGGTGCATGTCCCTGTATGCACGTTCAGTACGTGCCTTACGTAGTGCTTACACAAGTTTGTGAATAGGATCCAATATTTTTATTTGCTTGTTCTTCACATTATTTCAAAACCAATTACTTGCAGTGTCTTATTGTGTGATTTCTAAATGTAATCTTAATATACAGTAGTTCACAAAATATTGTTATGTGTGTCTATTGAATGTTTTCCTGGCCCCTAAAGTGTGCCATATGTATAAAACACTGGGGATAGAGACATCTAGTACTTATGGAATTTTTTCTTGTAAAAATATTTGGATAACAATAGGTTTTCAAAGTATGTTTAATAGAGAACATTAAACATTTCCTTTTTAAATACAAATATTGTTGTGAATTTCGTCACTGGTTACTGGCATGGTAGACTGCAGAATGTATGAACTACCTTCTTTTCATATCTATTTTCAATTCATTTTTATTTTTATACTTGTTAGCAAGATGAGCAAACTGCCCGTTTTCACATGCAGCAAGTTAATTAATAAATAAAGACATACAGAGCAATTAATACAAAAACACACAAACTACAATATCAAAACATAAAAATTACAATATAAAGTGCAGTATTATGTTAGGGACCACAATTACAATCATTCAGACTATTCAATCATTTAATAAGCCTATTCATAAACATTCGAACTATCCTAACATTAGTAACTTCAGTTGGAATACCATTAAAAAGTTTTATTGACCTGTATATTACTGACCTCTGACCAACTGTTTGTTTTTTTTTTGTGTAGAGGAATTCTAAATAAACCCTTGGACTGAGATCTTGTTTCAAAATAACTTTGCTGTAAGGAAATAAGATCCTAAATCACCTGGGGGAGTAAACCCTGGGTTCTCTTATATGCAAAAACTCCAAACTTTAACTTTATCCTGTCTTAAAAGGAAGGGCAATTAGCTTCTCTTAACAATACACAATGGTGTGTTCTTATTGGAAGACCTGTCATACAACGTAATATACTATTATAAGTCACCTGTAGTTTCTGTAGCATTTTGTCATTTGTACCAGAATAAATCAAAAGACCATAGTCAAATTCACTTAACAAAAGACTGTGACCAAGAAGTCTACGAGATTCAGGGATGAGAAAGGGTTTAATCCTAAATAACATTCCAATTCTGTGATGATTTTTTTAATAGTCTTATTCTTAGCCACCTATAGATCAAATGAGAGTTGAAAGTCAAAAATAACCCCCAGGCAATCAAAACTATACGCCAGTTCAATTTGGTTCCCCACTAAATCAGTAATCTGAACATTTATATCACTGTGTTTCCTAGGACCAGTAAAAACCATACATTTGGTTTTCCTTGAGTTCAAAACAAGAATATGAGAAGACAACCACTTCCGAAAATTTTCAAAATCCTGCTGAACTTTAAGTAACGCTTGATCTGATGTAATCCCTTCTGAAAAAATTACTGCACCATCAGCATACATAATTAGACTAGACCCTACGCTGGCAGAAGAGGCAGCATTCACAAAAAGGGAGAACAAAAGAGGGCCCAAGATTGAACCTTGTGGTACCACACAAGATATCTAATGAGAATCAGGAGTAGACTGACCAGTGATTGTTTTATGCTTCCTATTTTTAAGGTAACCTCCTATCCATGTAATTACGTCCTTAGAAAGATAGACTTCATCCAGGGCCCCTCAACAGCAACGCATGATCAACTAAATCAAAAGCCTTGGTGAGGTCCATGAAAATTGCAGCAATGGAGTGCCCCAAATCAAGGGCTCCGTATGCTGTTCGTGAACCCCAGATGAATCTGTGCCTCTAAAGTAAATATAAATTACTGAAAGAGCATGGGAATGCAGTCCCAGTGGCATGGCAGCAGTGGGAGACTAGGGTTTTTGGAATCCCACACTTCAGTTAGGTAGGAGACAAGTGCATTGTGGAAGTCCACCCCCTCTGCAAGCCACTCATGGAAGAGAATTGGCATTTGTTATTGTAACCCCCTATCCTTATTGCACAGTATGTAGGGGCATGTGTGGCATTCTCATTCAGGGCAGGGGGTGGTTACTCCAAGCACATTTATTAATTACTGTTTGCCACCATGGGGCAGTGGAATGGGGGCAGGAACAATAGAATCCTCAGGGCATCATTAATGAAGAGACCACTCACAGGTGGACTGGTCTCATTTGGAGCTGGAATCAAGCAGGTAGGCAATTTAATTATCCTTTCTCAGATGTTACTCAGGTTCCCAGGAGGACTAATTTAACACACCAGCCACTATTATCTTATCAGTTCAAACCCCTACACTTTATTGAAGGGTTGCCACTTGCAGTTACTATGTACACATCCATATAGGATCATCTTTCTTTTACAGTTACTCTGTAACTATCAGTTTAGGATTATTACTATTTACATTTACCAGAATCTTATATTCGGTGATCTAAGGGGGGAATAGTTATCCCACAGGTACACACATAATTAACATCTTTCCCAGGCAGAGTAAGACACTATCCTGGAGGGCTAAAATGCTCGTTCTTAAATATTAAAAGCCTTCTACTGACACATATTAAGGAACTAAGGACAAGATTATGTACCCTCTAAATACTGAATCAGTCATTCCAACCCTTGCATGACACCTCACTTGTGTGATGCAACCTTGGTCCCTTATTGCCCTACTAAAAATGGACTTTACCGCTTAACTCAACTGCTGTGGGACTTTACTGTCTCCAACTTTTACCAGAGTAATTACAAAAATGTGGCCTTGTCACTCACCAGTGTATTACCTGACCCCAAGGAGGTTTACCCCGGTGCCACAGTACCTAGGATAGTTTTCTTAGTGCCATTTTCCAGAGGTGGAATCCTATGCTGCACTGCTTCTAATGCTGAACTGCTACCATTTACTAGGAATGAGGCCACAAGTACCCCTGGTGACCTTTTTGGATAGAAGGCCCACAACTTCTTCTTGCTGCTACATTATGTGTCTTTCCGGTGTTGATAACCTGGATATTTCATAGCTGGTGGGGCAAGGTTACTGAAATCTTCCTGTATGTTGGAAGGATGCCTCTTCCAACCCCCCCATGAGGGGCAAGGAGAAACAATGCTTTCTGTGTGCCTTTTCCTTTCCTCTTCCTCTGATTTGGGCTTCTTCTTATTTATTTAGTTTGTATTCACCAATTAGGTGCACTAGACAATCAGTTGCTTATATTCCAGCAAGACTTTTCTCCTCATCAAAAAAAAGTGCCAACTTCAGTCCCCAGACTTCATGGTCCAGAAGGTCTTTTCACTATATAGAAACATAGAAACACAGAAGTTGACAGCAGATAAGGACCACGAAGCCCATCCAGTCTGCCCATTTTTTCTACCTTATGAATGTGCCATAGGCCTGGTCTCTGTCCATGGCCTATCTGGTCATACTCATCTGTATTGCTCCCTTATGCCTATCCCATGCCTGTTTGAAGCCCTGCACTGTATTCATATCCACCACTTCCTGAGGTAGGCAGTTCCATGCATCCCCCACCCTTTATGCAAAAAAAGAACTTCCTCACATTGCCTCTTAATCGTCCTCCCTCTAATCTTATGATGTGTCCTCTTGTCCTGCTATTTTTCTTACATTGAAACATCTAGACTCTTTTACCTTATTAATGCCCTTAAGATGTTTGAATGTTTCGATCATATCACCTCTCTCTCCCTCCTTTGCTCTAGGGTATACATATTGAGCTCCCTTAATCTGTCCTCATATATTTTCTGATGCAGTATTGGCTAGACAGAGGGGGTTGAATAATGAATATTCATGTCTTGGTCTCACTGACAAATCAATATACTCCATCTCATAGAAACATAGAAACATAACAGTTGTCACCAAATAAGGACATTTTGGCCCACCTAGTCTGCCCAGTTTTCCCTGCCTACTGTGCCACCACAGACCATACTTTATCTCTGTTCATCTCCTCCCCTTGCCTTACTACCAAGGTCATCTTGTATCTTTTCCATGCATGCTTGAATCCCATCACTGTTTTGGCACCCACCACCTTGCACAAGAGGCTGTTCCAGGTGTCCACCACCCTCTGCAGGAAGAAGTATTTCCTCACATTTCCTCTGAGTCTTCCCCCTCCAGCTTCATTCATACCATGACCCCATAGCTGATCTCCAGCTGAGGCCAATCATTGAACAGCTCTAAGAGAACACGTTATCCTATTAGAGTGCTTCTAGTAACCAGTCTTGAATCTGGGTGTGAGATGCTAGTTACATTATGGAGGTATCCTCTCACCCCTTCTCTTTAAGCTGGAGAAAGGGTGCAATTGTTGTGGCCATCATTATTGGAGAAGCATACCAGAAACAAATAAGAAAAAAGAAAGGGAAAATGGAAAGCCTCATTATCATTTTATTTTTGCTGCACAAAATAAAAAAGAAAATCAAATTACCAGTCATTTTCCATTTTGCAATGATGTCATCTGACTTGTGAAAAAGAAAGTTACACACAGACCTAATTAAAGCAGCATTTCATGTTTCTGACGGAATTTTGATCCATACCTTTTATTCTCTTATAGATTACCCCTTATCCCCTGTCTTGAAAGGTACCTTTTTACCATTTTGAGTTGCTTTAGCACATCTTTTGCATTTGAAATATTTAATGAAAGCTCCTTTTACCATAAGTAGCCCAACATTTTTAGTATTATTCTTAGCCATTTTTGAACACTTATTACCCCATAATATCAGAGGGCAGGGCACAGGGTCAAACCCCCACAAACAGAAACAGCACAGCAAACAAAGCAGCAAGCAAAATGCCGACTACTGAAATAAGGTTGGTAAAAACACTGACTGATACAAAATACCTCGCACAACATACACCCTAATGGAAAACATGTACACTTCCCCCCTCCCCACATCCCCTTTAATTATTATAATCAACTCCAAAGGAGAATGAACCTCTGGGATGAGCAGAAACTCTAAAGGGAGGAACTTTGTTTTTAAGCAAAAAAACAAAATACAATATTGGAGCTGGGGAACTGAACCCTGATCCCCAGGTCACGGGAGCAGTGTAGTCCATGTACCTTCCCTGAAACTTTTTCAGCCCTTCCTCCACTCTGCAGAATGTGACACGGGTAGTGATAATTCACTACCGCTATTATACCACTGTCACTGTCAATGCTTTCAGCATTACTACAGCACAGTTTATTCCACATTGTTATTGCAGCAACCAATTGTCCTGGTAATAGAGAGCAGTATCTGTTGTATGTTAGTTCAATTTAGTCACTTGAAAGTGATGATAAACAATTGGTATTTCAAAACAGCAGAAAATACTAATGACAACATGGTGAAAACCATATTAAAATGTGCACTGTATTATTTCAAGGGCTGGATATTCAAACTGCACCATTCTGTGGCGCAAGCCCTTGCGCTGCTCAAAAAAGTTGCGCAGGGGTGTGGCCGGGGTGATATTCAATGGAGTTGCACTATTGAGCAACTCCTTTGAATATCGCCCCCCAGCCACAGCCACTGTGCATGGCACAGTGGAACTTGCGCCACCGCAAGTGGTCAGAATGGAGCATTCAGATGCGGTGGCGCAAATTCCATTGCGCCATGTGCAAATTTCCAATATTCAAAGGTGACATGCAAATGGGGCCATAATTCATGCAAGGCGCATGGGAGGGCCATTTGCATCTAATTACGGCCCCATTTGCATGCCATTAACATGCAGGTGCGCCGATCCCCAACGACTTGCACCTGGCGCCCTGCCAGGCAGCAGCCATCGGGGACCAACGCCCCCTGCAGCCCGATGGCGGGCATGATGTGAAAGAACCCCCCCACTGGTCTGATCATGGGCAAAACAGAACTGAACCCCTCATGGATTCCCGATCGCGGGCAAAACAAGAACTGAACCCCCGACTGGCCTGATCGCGGGCAAAACAGAACTGAACCCCCGACTGGCCGATCGCGGGCAAAACAGAACTGCCCCCAACTGGCCCGATCACGAACATAACAGAAATGGCCCCTCCACTAACCCCGTTCATGGGCAGAACAGAGTTGAACCCCCTGACTAGCCCGATCGCGGGCAGAATGGATTTCAACCCCCTCCCAAAGACCAATATCCCTGGTGGTCCAGTGGACAGCGAAACCCGATCGCGAGGCAAGTCAACCCCCCACCCAAAGTCCAATTTCCCTAGGTAGTCTGGTGGCCCCCCCCACCCCACCCACCCACAGGCCACCACCCCCCTCCCCCGTCAGCGGCGGGTAGCAGCACCCACCTGCCTGCCGCCCCGCGCCCGCCGACGCCGGCTGCTCAGTGGGGCTGCCGCCCATTGGCTCTTGCTCCACAGACAGTGGTGTGCAGCCCTACGGCGCGGCAAGCCGGGCGGCGAAGCGGCGGCAAGCGAGAATGAGCTGCTGCCGCCAGCCAGCAGTGAAGGGCGAGTGGTGAGCTCGTGGAAATGAAGTGAAATGGCCTAGATCACCAAGAAAGTGAACCTGAAAGTGGGTTTGACTCTAATGCATCTTGATCGGGCATGGCGGTCCACTGGACCAAAGATATTGGTCTTTGGGGATGAACTCCATTCTGCCCGTCGATGCTAGTGAGAGTCATTTCTGTTATGCCCGCGATCGGGCCAGTCGAGGAGGAGTGAGATCTGCCCGTGATTGGGCTAGTAGGGGAGTGTGTCTGCCTGTGATCGGCCACGGGGGTTACTATTATGCTCGCAATCGGGCTGTAGGGGTGGCACAGGGAAGAAGTGAGGCCACCACAGGTGGCAGCTGCTGTGTTGCGCCCTGCAATGCAGCAGCTCACCTGTTTGTGGCCCTCAACTTAATCCTTTTATTTTGGCTCAAAGTTGTGCAGGCGCAGGTTGGGGGTTGCGCCTGCACAACTCTGCACAGCCCGGCTGAATATCGGGCTGTGCAGTTTATGTATGGTTCCTCCCCCTCCAGTTGAGCATGCCTTCATTAGTATTGCGCTGTTGCTCAGCATGACTTGGGGGGTGCAACTGCCTCCTGCTGAATATCGCAGAATGGCGCAATTTCGGACTTGCACAGGTGCAACCCTTTTGAATATCCAGCCCCAAGTGTAAAGAAACACTAAAATAGACTCAAAATGGGAAAAAGATTGCACAGTAAGATACAAAACGGGTGAGGTACTAAATTCTGCCTGATAAAATACCACCTTTTAAAATACTGCATAAAAGATCCCAAACTGCTCTGTTACTGACTCATTTGTAATCCTGACTGACAAAATACAGTTATGCTGCCAAAAACGGTTAACAAGTCACTAATGCTGCTGAAAACCCAAAGTAAGGTAGTACAGTATTGAAAAGTATTAAAAAGTCAAAGGTGAACTGGTGTGATGGTTACCTGGTGTGCTGATGAGCTATTGAAACAGCACAGATGCAAGATTGTGATCCGTGCTACATAGGTCTCCTGGCTACCAAACCCTGCTTACAGTCACACAACAACAATGTTTGCACCCGAAGGAGAGTATCCAGTGTGCTGACTTGTCCCATCTCAGAAGGGATGGAATAAGCTGTGCATGGGAGGGTATTTGCTGGTGAGTGAAAAGATTCATGGTGAGAGGCATTACTGGTGCTGTCAGAGTTGTAAGTACCTAAACTGTCACAGTCGTGTGATTACTGTCCTTCGTGGTGGACAGCATCTGTTGGTGAATGAGAAAGATCACAATCATTCACTAGATGCAGCAGATGCGCCAAAGGCTGAAGCAATGTCAGCTTTGAAACAGAGAGCTGTAGAAAAACACGATAATCCGGCTCAGCTAGTGCAAGATGCACTTTTCTCAGTTGCCCCTGAACTTAGCCACGAAAACAGACATTGCTACAGGTGATTAAGTGGGCAAGAAGAGCGCATAGACCACCTGAGCCCCGATCCCTGGAAGAGCTTCATGTGTCCAAGGAGTTGTGGGCAGTGAATGGTCAGCCGTGGTTGCTATGTGACTCCACTGTCGGTGACTAGTGCTTCTTACTGTTCAGCACAGCTGCAAATATTGAACACTTATTCAGGGTTAATTATTGGGTGATGGATGGGACTTTTAGGACTGTTGCCTCAATTTTCAGGTGGCTATACTCAATTCATGCATCTGTAGGGCCAGAGGAAGCATGCAGGATTTTGCCTTTGGTGTTTGTGGTTATGACTGATAAGTCATAAGGCAGTTGCCAGTGCTTATTCCAAGACCTACGAGACCTTGCAGATGAGGAAGACCTAATGCTAGCCGCTAAGTACATTATCACTGACTTTGAGCATGCAGTCATTAATGCATTCAAAATAGTTTCCTTCAACAATAAATAAAGGCTGTCTTTTCCACCTAGGACAGATTATGTGGAGGAGGATACAGGCATGTGGATTAGCACAACAGTATAGGAGTGACCTGTAATTTAGCCTTCTGCTGCGACACCTGGTTGCACTTGCTTTTCTCCCTGCAGCAGAAATTATAGTTGCTTTTCAGGAAGTTAAAACCATAATGCCACAAAATGTTGCCCCTCTGTTATCTTGGTTTGAGGAACATTACGTTTTGGGGAGAGTTAGAAGAGAAATGAGAAATCAAGCACCAATCAGAAACCCTCCCATGTTCCCATCAGAATTTTGGTCCGTGCAAGATCAGGTTGAACTGGGAATTCCAAGGACTCAAACTAAAGTTGAGGCTCCTTATCGACTGAACACAAAATTTCCGCTGCTGCTGCTGCAATGAGAGTAACATCTGTCCCTGAATTAACTTGATCGAATGACAGTCAAGAAACTTCACACTCCTGGTAGTGAGTTACCATTATTTCCCTTATTTATAATGTATTGCAGCAGGATTTCAATTTTCCGTCTGCCGTTTTTCTATCTTTTTTTTCTGGATTTCGTGATGTCAGTATTTTTTTTTTCGGGATTTCAGCAGGCAGGATTTTTTGAGGCAGGATTTAGGATGGATCCCTACAAAACAGGTGATAATGAGCAATCTATAATAGAATAAAATGTATACAGTATGTAAATAAGCCACTGCTAACATGCACTGCTGCTTTAAGCCAAAAGTTAAAGTGTGCTTGCAGCTCAGACTTGGAGTCTGAGTGAGGAGACACATGGGGGATTGGAAACAGTATTTGGGCTGAGATAACATAAAGAAGAATAACTTGACTTTAGCTCAGACACAGCATGACTAATAAAGTCATGATTATTGAGTACTGATTTCCATGCCAGCTGCATTTTTACAGCCAAACAACATATGTGTCTTAAAAGAACACTCAGAATGAAAACTATTGCATAGGGTTTGTAAGGTATCTTCCTTGTCTTAACCAATACCATGCTAACCATCATAAATGTTTAGTTTGTGGTCTCCAGGGCTACCCCCTGGGGAAAGGTAACTGAGGAGCTTATCAAGTACGGAGAGGAGGGGCTGATCAGGATAGCTGCAATCTTACTTGCAGAGCCACCTACTCCACTAAGTCCACAGTGATACTAGACATGCTATTTTACAGCTGAGAGCCTTTCTGTCAATGTGAGTCCAGGGTGGTAGGACTGTAAGAATATGAAGCATTACATTTATAGTCAATAGAATACATCACTGACCTTCACAGGAATAAATAAATAAGACTGCATTAGTAAACAGCTTTATGAAAAGACGGGCATCCAACACTATTTATTTATTGCAGTTGTTTCACCAGGAAAAGCACACTGAGCAACAAAATGCTTGTCTCCCGGTGCAACCTGAGGAGGGTACACATGGATATGATAACACGCAGGTTATCAAGTGAACAGTTAACAGAATCAAATGAAAGCAGCATAAGGATACGTAATTGCATGACTATACAAGCAGCGCACTTTGAATGCTTAGGATATTATAGTATCAAATAACAATTTTTGTGACAAGAAGGAGCAGACAAAGTAAATTAGCACAGTAGTAACAGCTGTAAACAACAGAGGACGTATATCACAGTTATACAATTATACACAGTATGTAGGGCAAAGTAGGCCCAGGACATAAGTGCAGGGTTGGGGTTATATGCCAGATTCTGTAGCAAGGCTAAGCCCTCTGGTCAGGCATTGGGAAGGGGATAGTGAGGTATGGCAGGTTCAGGGACAGGAGCAATTTGTAGTAAGGAAGTTTGCAAGGGCGGTAGACAGAGAATAGGAAGAGGAGGAGTGCCGAATTTGCGGTGGGACGGCGTTCCAGAGCTTGGGTAGCTGGTGTGAGAAGGCAGCTTGTCCAGCAGAAGTCTTCCACCTAGGGAATGAAAGTTGGTGGGAGTCACTGGATCTAACATGATGGGAGGGGGGTGGGGTATCTGTGGGCATGGTGGCAAGGTAGGAGGGGATGGACCCGAGCCATAGGTTGGAGACAAATTTAGCACAGTGAGAGATGCGGCGGTTTTCGAGGGACGGTAGCGCCAAGGCTCAGTAGAGGTTGCAGTGGTAGGTGAGGGGAGAGGCATCGAGAGCAAAGCAGCAGAAGGCATTATAATGTATGTCCAGTTTAGATAGGGTGGACTTAGGGGCTGCACTGTATACAATGTCGCAGTAGTCGATGGAGGGCAGTATCATCTTCAGGACCAGTTCATGTTGGACTCGGGAAGGGAGGCTGCTGCAGTTCCTATATAGTGCACTGAACACTGGGCATAGTTTTTTGGAGATAGCATCGATGTGGTCAGAGAAGGAGAGATGGCTGTCGAGCCAGACCCCCAAGTAACGGAACGAGGAGACATCTTCAAGTTTTTTGCCATCCAGGGTGGTGAAGTAGGGAAGGGAGGGGAGTCTGGTCAGGTGTTGTCATGTGCCAAAGGTCATAGCGACAGTTTTTTTCGCATTTAGGGAGAGCTGGTGCGAACTAAACCATTGCTGTACCTTGTTGAAGTCAGCTTGGAGGTTTGATTTTACCATATCAGGGGCAGAGCCCGAGTAGTAGAGTACAGTATCATCTGCATACATGTGGATTGAGGAAGTAGAGCAGATGAGTGGCAGATCATTTAGGAATATAGAGAACAGAATGGGACCAAGAATCGACCCCTATGTGACACCAGTAGTTAAGGGAAGGGGGGGTGGAGATCGCATTTGAGACTCTAACGGACTGAGTTCTATCAGAGAGGTATGATCTGAACCAGTTTGTGGCTGCGACAGAGAGGCCTGATTCAGCGAGACTCGAGAGCAATATGGAGTGGGAGACAGTGTCAAAGGCTTTTGCAAGGTCGACAGAAATGGCTGAGGAAATCAGTCCACTGTCCATGACTGTCAGGATAGTGTCTGTAAGCCTTATCAGGGAGGAGGTGGTGGAGTGTACCTCCTGAAGCCAGACTGGAATGGCATGAAGAATTTGGAGTCAGTGAGGAAGGAGGTAAGTTGGGTGAGCACAAGGTGCTCTTGTAGTTTTGCTAGGGCTGGGAAGAGGGAGATAGGGTGGTAGTTATAGGGGGAGGTAGGGGCACCTCCTTTTGGCAGAGGGATGACAATGGCATGCTTCCATGCATGGGGGATGGCAGCAGCAGCAAAAAATTGGTTTAGGAGTTTGGCAAGCTGAGTTGCTATAGCAGGGGCAAAGAGGTATAGAAGTTTGGGGTCTAATCCATCCGGGAATTTACCTTTTGAAAGGTTGAGAGAAAGTAATGCATCTAGGGCCTCAGTTGCAGAGATGTCTTTGAAGGAAAAGGAGTGAGGCCTAGTCTGTGTCTTTATGTCTGTAGGTGGTGCAAGAGGTGTAGTGTCGGGCAGGGAAGAGAGGAGGTTGGCTGCACAAGTAGAGAAGTACACATTGAACTCAGTGGCGACTGCTGTGGGCTCTGATAGGATAGAGTTATTAACATTTAGCATTGGAGTGGGATTGGCAGCTGGTGGGGTAAAAAGGGGCTGAATGACCTTCCAGAATTTTGAGGGTTTATTTAGGTTTGACTGGAGGTATCTGCTTAAGCACTCTGCTTTTGCAAGATGAGTGGCTCTGGTGCACTTGTTACGGAGCATGCGGTATGTGGAGAGGTGTGGTGGGAGGCATGAGCATTTATGCATTTTCCAGGCTTTCTCCCATGTGATTTGACATGCAGTCAGTTCTTGGGTGATCCAAGGTAGGTGGTTTCCTTGTACTGTTGTACAATGCAGTGGGTCGTGTGTTTTCCAGATGCTGAGGAATGTGTTTTTAAAGTGTAGGAAGGCATCATCAATGGAGATTGTAGGAGTGGCAGGGGCCCAGTTTGCTAGTGCAAGGTCATCTAATACAGGGGTTAGATTGAGGGATTTATAGGAGCGTTGGACTACAAATTTAATGGTGGATTTTGGGCGGTGGATTTTACGCACTAAGAAGGTTACATGGTGGTCGCTGAGGAAGTCAGGAAAAATACCGGCTTGTTTGACCCGGTGGGGGTATGTGGTAAGGACCCAGTCGATGAGTGAGTGGTTACCAGATTTTAGGTTAAGCTGGGTGGGCTCATTAATGATTTGTGAGAGGTTTAGGGTGGAAATTTCAGTCCTGGTTTTATTGAGCAGCCGCTAATAACAAATAATCCGGAGTCTGTTGTTGCTTATGATGCGTTCTCTTTATTTAGAAACACCCCTACGTTTCGCTCCTATGAGCTTGATCATGAGGCTTCAATATTATCTAATTAGAAAAAAACACAAATAATTTATTATAACCTTTAACAAATGCATTGTTTTCAGTAAATTACAAAATTTATTCATTACATGTATCTACCTGTGATGAGAGTTGCTTTGTATTTAAGCACTTTACACTTCAAATAGAATCTTCCTCCTAACAACAATGTAAAAAAACCTCAATTAAACACTGAAAACAGCAGTCATGCCTAAATGTAACATAGGTCTGGAGACCTTAAACACCCCATAACCTGCATACCTATAGGAAGCCAAGCGTCACTCTGTAATTATATATTCCTTTCAAACATTCTGAAATTGCAAAAATTAACTACATTTAGTAAAAGATTTAAAAGAACCAAAATATTTTGAATTCATTTAATTATGAAGTTCTTTTGATATTTTTCAAGTGAGATACATTTACCTACTTTATTAGGATAGTCAAAGCTTTCTTGTCAACTTATAGCGTTCAAAAATGTAGCCCAAAACTTTTTTTAAAAGAACACTAATGTAGATTCAGCCGTAGTGGCGTTTGCTCACGCGAACACTATAACGCTAATAGTGCAATAATCAGGGTTTTCTGATCAACTTATAGCTTTCAAAAATATAGCCCATTGCTTTTTTAAAACCACTAATACTGATACATCCGTAATGGCGTTTATTCGCACGAACGCTAAGACGCTAATAGGCTTCCCAAGGCTGCTATCCCTCTTGAGCAGCCTGAGTTTCCCGCGGGAGTGACGATTCACTACCTGTAACTCTTTGCTTATCATGAGAGCGCCATAAACTGAACACACACCCCTAAATCAATGGGAATGTGCGCGGTTCACTCAGGCTGCTCTTGAAAGACAGGGCTGCTGCTTAAGTGTATAACTACTTATTGAAATCGAATGAGGACAAAAAAAGAAGACTTTTATTATTACCTTAGGGGTTGCACTGACTTTGACTGTTTTATATCAGAAGAATAACACTGAAAATCATGTTTTATATCTAATACTGTCTGATGCAGGGTAATTATCAACCATTACAAATATGAATTTTTGTGAATATTAAAATAAACTACTCACTTATGAACAATTAACTCTTAAATTAAATAAACTCTGATATTGAAAACATCAACAGTTATAAGTTTAAAACTAACAGTAGTCATTTTATATGGGTTTTAATTCACTCCAATATTCCTTCCAATAACATGCAATCAACAAGTACCTTAAAAATTAATTCTACCTTTGAAAAACTGTTGCTACAAGTGTAAAATACAGTTAGTACCATTCATAGACTCAGACAAAACAATATTTGTACATGCTGATATTTAATTACAAACATGCTTGCCAATTACAATCAATGTTCATACCAATATTGGGATCTAAAGTTATCAAGCTGAATTCCACTTCATTTCCATTTTCTCTAAAAGTCTTTCGTAGTTTCCACCTCTAGATGGTTGTTTCACTATCTCAAGACCCCAAAACCTAAGGGATGCTCCCGTGTGGCCTGCCTCATTGAAATGCATAGCAACAGGAGATTTGTCATTTTTGTTTCTTATGTCACTTTTATGTTCACATATTCATACTTTAAGAGCTCTTTTAGTCTGTCCTACATATAATCTATCACAAGGACACTGAAAAACATAAATAACACCTTCAGTGTTACAATCGATGTGGTCTTTAATGTGAAATTCTTCATTAAAATGAGGATGTTTAAAAATTGTTTTTTACTTGTATTATTGCAAACTGCACACTTGCCACATCTAGTCATCCCTGGTTGTAGTGGTCCCAGCAATAATTGAGTTTTATTGGGATTATAATGTGTGAACTGTGAATGTACTAATCTGTCTTTTAAGTTTTTAACTTTTTTAGATACTATTATCGGTCTCGCTTGTAACAATGTAATATTAGGGTTCTCCATGGAAACTAAGTGCCAATGTTTATTTATAATTTTTCTAATCTCCATCATTTTATGATTGTATTTGGTTGCAAACACCACTCTCTCCTTTTTTTGATTCTGTTTTTTACTTAAAAGTTGATCACGTGTCACTCTGTCTATTTTTTCACTGGCTTGTATTAAAACTTTTGTAGGATATTCTCTATTTTGAAATCTGTTTATCATTTCTTCCTTATGTACCAAATAATTACTAGTCTCTTTACAATTTCGTTTAACTCTTACTAATTGTGCATAGGGAATACTATTTTTAACTTGGGCTCATGATAACTTTTATTGTGTAATAAAGTATTTCTATCCGTGCTTTTCCTAAACAATGAGGTACTGAACATAGAATCCATTATTTTAATCTGCAAGTCTAGGAATGGTATTACTGTTTTATTATAATTGAGTGTGAATCTTAAATTATTATCAACGTTATTCAATAGTTCATTAAATGCCATAAGTTCCTGTTCAGTTCCCATCCACAAGCAAAATATGTCATCTATAAATCTTTTCCAAAATTTAATGTGATCTATATAAATATTTTTTTCTGAATCAAAAACGAATTCCCCCTCAAAAATAATCATATATGCATTAGCATAACTTGGAGCCATGGTGCCTCCCATGGCTGTTCCTTTATCCTGTTGATAAAACCTACCCTCAAATTCAAAATAATTATTTTCTAAAACAAATGTTGCTAATTCTTGCAACAAAATGGTTCTAGGTAATTTACCTTCTGGTCTCTTTTTCAAAACCTTACCCATATTTATAACTCCCTCCCTATGTGGAATCGATGTGTACAAATCTATAACATCCCAAGTAACCAGAACAATTTGTTCTAAATTGATTTGTTTCAACAAGATTTCTAATTTCTTTATCAAATCCATGGAATCCTGTATGTAAGTGTCACTTTTTTCTATTAAAGGTTGTAAAAAATAATTGACATATTTTGAAACTGGATCAAAAACTGAATCTATCCCTGACACTATAGGTCGGCCTGGTGGATCTAACATATCTTTGTGGTTTTATTGAGGGCAGGATCTAGCCAATTGTGGTTAAGATTGCCCATAATGTAGCGTTCCCCTGTCGTGGTTAGGCAGGAGATTTGCTTGAGGATGTTGGTGACAGCAGAAACTAGTATACCAGGTCGGCAGTATATCCCAGCAATGTAGATTGGTAGCGAGAAGGGAAGGACAAGATGAATTAGTATTACTTCAAGGACTTTTGGTTTGGACTTGGTCAGGACCACTGAATGGTGCAAGTCTGAGTTTACGTAGGTGGCTATTCCACCGCATTTAGAGGCTCTCTCCTGGTGGGCCATAGTGTAGCCTGGGATAGCAACAGAGGAGTCATTGATGTTTTTGTTGAGCCAGGCTTCAGACAGCGTGAGGATATTTGGAGCGTAGTGGATGGCAAGAACCTGAGGGGAGTCAAGCTTGTGGACAAGGCTTCTTATATTTAGGTGCAGGAGGTGCAGGCCATGTGGAAGAAGGTCCCCAGAGTGAGGTGAAGAACAGGCCGATGTTGGAGAGGGGCATGAGGGGGGTAGTATTGGGGCCGGAGTTAGGGTGGATGTCACCTGCTGCAAGGAGCAGGAGAGCGAGAGTTAGGTAGTGAGTGAATGGCTGTGTATGACTGACTGCAAGCGGACATCTCTTAGATTGAGGGTGTGTATGAGCTGGGCATAGGGGAATAAGCTGAAAAATTACCCAGGGGAGTGATGGGTTGAAAAGAAATGGGCTGGGACTTGTGGCAGAGTGTGTTCATACTTGGGTGAAAGGGGAGGCGGATGCCGGGCTGAAGGGGTGGGACAGTTCAACAAGGTTTGGCAGGATTTGGGAGAGGGGCATGGGAGAGGTGGATGGCATGTTGGAAAGGAAGGGAGGGAAGGAGAAGAGAATATGGATGAGCAGGGTCAGGTGGCCTAATAGAAGGATCATGGAGCGGATCAGGTGCTAGGAGGACCCTACTGCTCTGGTTACTTAGCAGGGAAGGTACTGTATGTGCTGTAGTTACTTAGTGGAGAAGGTGGAGGGCTGGGATGCGGGGGCAGGGAAATGATAGGGACCTGTAAGGACTAGGAACCAACGGGGGAGCAGAGGGAATGCGGGTTTTAGGTAGCCAATGAGGGAGTGAGCAGTGCTGCTAGGCTTATTAGCCAATGAGGGAGTAAGTGCTGCTATGCTTACTAACCAATGATGGCGCGAAAGGGAATGTGGGCGGGCAATAGGTATATTTAATCAGTGGAGGGGTTGGGGTGGGTTGGAGGGCTGAAAATCCTTCTATGAGACACTTGAATTTTGCTTAGTTGCAGCTAAATCTATTTGTAAAAAGCACCAGGTGGCAAAAGCAGGGGAAAACGTCCTGGCCAATCGGAGCGGATTTACTAGTGCTATTGTAGCAAAACATTTTCAAATATACCATTTAAAAAAGGTTAACATCAGTTTATCATAGTAGAACCAAGGGCTATATTTGGTATAGTGGAAAAAAAGGGTATTAATAAAAGGAATTTTAAGAAATCATAAGAGTGGAAATTTCTGATAGGTGGACCAAATATTACCATCTAGCACAGTGTTAGGCAATAATTATACACTGTCCTCAATCAGTGGTAGATGCTCTTTAATGTCACAATTTACAGTATATAGTTATTTCTGAAACAGACCACATATAATAACTCCATTCAGATTAACAAATAAGTTTAGCTTAAAATTAAACCATTCCAAACATACTATATTTAAACATTGACTAAAATATGGACTATTAATGTTCTATAATTACTGGTGACCCCATTTATCAAATGGATTACGATATCTTTCAAATGCCATAATAACCAGAAATTGGGTTATTATGGCTCTTCTTAAAACTTTCTCTCAATAGCAGTGTCACTCATTTGTAATGCACCACATTGTTGGCCCTTACTCTCTGTGTGGGTGGGCCAAACACATCAAAATACATGGCGGCTACAATTTCCCATTAGCGATGACGAGACTACTTCCTGAGGTAACCGTAACCCATCTGCAGTAAGTTATTATTTTTTTAATTATCTGGTTAATCCTACCTTTTGGGGAAACAACAAAAAAGAAAGCTATCTGGTTGATCCTGCTGCTGTTGTGCTTTGGTCAAGGTTTCTGTCTGACCCAGAGCAATCTCAAAGGTGACTGTTTCCTCCCAGTCAGCAGTACCATTTTTCTTATGAAAAAAAATAAATCAATGCCCTTATTGCACATGGAGTGTGTGTGTGTGTATGTGTGTGTGTATAGGGATTAACAGTGACTGTCTGGGAAAACAGTCTTCTGCACTAACTTCTTACACCAGCAATAATAAAAATTAAAGTCTAGGCAGGTGTGTATTCATGATGTTTTTACACACCCTTGGTAAGTGATGATCTCATAAATCTCTCGAGGTTCGCTCTTGAGGTTTATGACTCATCACTCACCGCGGGTGTGTAAAAAACATCATAACACACACCTGCCTAGCTGTTATTCTCTATAAAGTTTAAAATTAAAATAAAATCAAACATCAATGTGTTTTATCTTCAGTATCAACAAAGGAGCTTTGCACTAAGTGGAGCATCAGTGGGAAGTTTGTGGGAGAAATCTTTAATACTAGATAAAGATTGTTTACCAACCATGAAGAATCCATATACTGTATCTACATCCAGAGCATAGTGATGACAGTTAAATTAGGTCCATCTAACTGATTATACACACTGAGGTAGCATTTACTGATCCACGAGGAACATATAGGGCAATATTTAGGCCCAGAAGGAGCTTAGCCTGTCAGCATGTTAGGAGGTCTCTGTAATGCTGTGGTGTGCCCCATTCATGAATTCAGCACATACTGTATGTGGGGCACTCCAGAGCATCCTCATTCCAAGTTGCTTGCTGCTTCACACCGAATCCCAAGCCATACACACATACAGTATATGTGTACAGCTCAGCTGGATTGGCGGGGGGGGTCTGGACCCACTTGTATGTAATCCGCTTGGGTTTGCAAAGCCATTCTAGTGCTTTACTTTAAGAATTTTCTCAAAGCTGTCTGACAGTCTGTCTTAAAGTAAAACACTAGAATGGCTTTGCCTTACAAAAGAAACTTAACCTTTGTTTTGCATTCTTGTTCTAGATCCTCCTGACCCCTCAGATAATTGAAAGGAATTTTGCAAACCCAAGCAGATTGCTGAAGGATCTCTTAAAGATCTTTACCAAATTAAAAACAAAGAATAAGGTTTGCTATAAACATTGAAGTAAAGAATATGTGTTTTTTTTAATGATCTTTATTGTTAGAGCCACAATGGGTTTGTTGTATTAGATCAGATAGATATTATACACACTTATCAATGGAGTTAACTGATTGGTTTATTCATTTAAAATACTGACTTGTAAATGGCCAAGTGATTTGGTGAATTTGTATAAATAATGTGCTTGTTAAAACATTTTCATTCTCTGATGAAGCCCACACTGAGGTGGGTGAAATGTAAGATCTATCCTTCACTGTAGTTTGCAGCGGCATGTGCTGCGAATAAATCAGTATAACTTATTTATTTATTGAAATTTCAGATAACACCTTTGAGAACAAGATCATTTCATAGGTTCCACCGTCAGACGAACAATACATATTGGAAAAGTATGAGACGGAGAACAAACAAAACAAGGAATTATAAAAGACATTACAAGCGTGTATAACTAGAGAAGTTCCAATACATGTGGCATTGTACAATGTATGCCATGGTGCATATTTGATTAAAACCTGGAATTCAAAGAGTCTTATTAGAGGGGGTGGGGTCTTATGAAATGACCCTTTACAGGAAAATGAGAACAGACTCAGCCTAATATCTAATAATCAACAAGGTAAGGGATGGCATCAGCCCAGGGGCCTCATCAGAGGTGAGAAGGTATGGGACAAAGCATTTTAAAGTGAGCAAGGGAGCTCAGGAGATATAACAGGGGGAGGGGGATAGGTGAAAGCCATAGAGGGGGTGAGGGGAAAGAGTGGAAGGGGTCAAGAGGAAATATGAGAGAAGGATGATTAGCATCTTAGAACAGTTATTTACATCTGTGAACAGTTATTCATAAGGCCAGGATAGCATAAGGTTAGAATAAGTGCTGGTCACAAGAAGGAAGGTTATTGGAAGCAGTCACAACTGGCAGCAGCAACTAACTGTTGCTGAAGTTTAACCTTGAAGGAGCCCAAGGTGGATGCTGAAGTGATGTCATGGTGCAGCGAGTTCATCCATAGCAGGGCACGGTAGGTAAAGGACCTTTGTCCCAGAGAAGTGCGACAGCGGGGTATATTAAAAATATGGCTAGTAGAGCTTCTGGTGCAACGATGGTTGATAGTGGGGGTAATCAGTTGTAGCACTCCTTGGGGGCATATTGCCTAAGCTTATTTTTTTGGACAGTAAACATGTTTGGTACATGACTCTACCTTTGAATTGGAGCCAGTTAGCCTGAGCTTACATGTCACAGGTATGGGACAGATGGGCTGCACCAGAAAGGAGCTGGTATGCTTTGTTGAGTGCAACTATGATGCGGCAAAGAGTTGTTTCAGTAGCTGATCCATAGATTAGTAAGCCATAATCAATAAGTGAGACAAGAGAGCTTTGAATGGCCAGGTTAAGAGCCTCAGGGGTCAAACATTGCTTATGCCTATAAAGTACCCCAATGCGGGTGCTAACAGTCTTAGCAATATGGTCAATGTGATAGGCATAAGTCATTGTACTGTCAATAGTAATCCCCAGATATTTAAAGAGCTGAAATAGCTCCAGGGGAGAGCCCTCTTCATTGGTGATAGAAAAAGGGTAAGTTCTGTGCCTATTTTGGGAGCTGGAGAACAGCACAGTTTTCAGTCTTGTTGTAATTCATAACTAACTTGTGCTTATGGAACCATCTTTCTATGACTATGAAATTACTCTGTAGCCTGGATTCAAGAACCTTAGGGTCTGGATCACTGGTAAACAGGACAGCATCATCAGCATATAAAAGTACGTGACCCTGGCTGCCGGGGAGAGATGGGCTGGAGTGTCTGATGACAGCTCACCTTCTCCGGAGGAGGGGGTTCTTCCAACCCGGCAAGCGGCGACCCCTGGCGGAGGCTGGGGGCATGATGGCAAGCTGGAGTCTCAGGGGTATGATTGGTTGCAGGTGTAGGCCAGTGGTACTATGACCATTTCTGAACCCATGTTGTTGCGGGCATTATAGCTGATAATTTTTGTAAGTATTCAACCAGTTGGTCAGTCACTATACTCTCAAGAGCTTTCGAGAGTGGGGGCAGAGTAGAGATACACCTGTAGTTCCCAGTAATTGTGCAATCTCCAGACTTATGATCTGGTGTCACAGTGGCAGATTTCCATTTCTGAGGGAACTGAGAGTAACTAAGTGACATGTTTATAATATGTGTTAGAGGTAACAGAATTTCATCCAGAGTAAGGGCTACAAATTAAAGATCCAGGGTGTCACCACTAAATCTTGAGTTCCCTAATACCTTGAGTAGGTAATTCCTGGCTTCATGGGCTGAGAGGGGTTTGAAGTAGAAAGGAGGATGAGAAGGGTGCTGAGTTTCTTTCCCAGAGTAGTCACTTGTGAGGGAGTGAGCGAAGTAGCCAGGTGGTAGGACACCACTCAGGTCTGTGAAGACATTATTAAAAGTGTTAGCAATAAGTTTGGGGTCGGGTACGGGTACACCATCAATGTTAAGCATGGTAGGGGCAGATCTGAGGTCTCTCCCAGTGACCTCTTTAAGGTTAGTCCAAAATTCTCTGTCATCATTCCAGGTCCGAGAGAGCCCTTCCTAATAATACTGATTTTTAGCTGCATGAATAGCCCTTGTGCAGTTGTTTCTAACCGCTTTGTACCTCTGGATGTCAGCCTGGTTACACAGGGACCTAGACCTGTACCATAGATGGTCCCTGGCATTTAGAAGCTCAAGGAGGTCTGGAGAAAACCAGGGATTACTGTGGCCTTTGATTTTATGCTTTTTATGGGGGACATGCCTATCACATATACACATTGAACTAAAGAATGAATTGGTCATGGGCAATGTCAACGTTGTTAGTTGCGTAAACCATTGACCAGTCCTTATTAAACAGGTCAGCTTTTAGTGATTCAAGATGCCCATGTATGAGTACTCTGGTGGTAATTGTTCTAGCGGGTGGTTTAGAGAATTTGTTCGCCCAATGAAACAAGACTGGGGAGTGGTCACTGCAGGCATCTGGGAGTATAGTTGTGTCCGATATATGATTAGGGTGGTTAGAGAGCACCCAGTCCAGTAAGGTACCTGTCCCAGTTTTATATCTGATTCTAGTGGGGGACTCAACTAGCTGGGTGAGGTGAACTGCTGAAACTGCATTTTTGAAACTGCTTGTGTCAGGAGAGAACCAATTGATATTGAAATCTCCTAACATGATAATTTCTGAATTAGGACTCAGAGAGCCAAAACAATCCAGGAGTGAATCAAAGCCGGAGACCGTCTGTCTGGGAGGAATATAGATTGAAAACACAGTAAGAGTTTTATTGTGTGCACCTGCAAGCACTTTTATGGCAAGGGCTTTCATATGGTTATCAGTTTTGGGCAGAGCTAGGACGAGACCTTGAAGGTTGTTTTGGAGGTAGATCGCACAACCGCCCCCACGCTTGGATAAATGATCCTGTCTAAAGACTGTGTAGCCTGGAATGGAAATTGAAGCATCCACTACTTTTGGAAAAAGTCATGTTTCTATGACTGAGAGGATGTCTGGGTTATGTTGTAAGATCCATGCATTCAGTATGTCCATTTTGGGGAGGAGGCTGCATATATTAAGTGAGGCAATTGTAAGTAACCCAGTAGATGACTGTAGGTATGCCATACATTGTGGAGGGCCAGGGTTGGGGTGAATATTGCCAGAGAGCAGCAGCAACAGTAAGGCCAGTCCACACAGATATTCCTTTAACTGCTTGTTGCTGAGTTAGTGAAACTTCCTCAGAGTTCAGCATGCTTTACAGTTGGCTTGTAAGTTGAAGATCCCAGGGAGGAGTGCCAAAGGCGGTAGCCAGCTAGGGCGATAAAATGGCAACCCCCAGTCACCAGGGGAATGCAGGTTCCATGGCACAGTAAAAGAGTCACAGCATTGGTATAAGGTGTTAGTACTATAAACATATAAATGATTACCATCCAATGTTGGCAAGGTAGATGTTAGAAACTTATCACAGGCAAGGTCAGATAGGGTCAATAGAGAGAGCAATATAATGCCTCTAGGAAATAGAGCCATTATAAGAGACATTATAATACTGAGGAGTACAGCAGTAAGGGCACGTGCAAGTTCAAGCAGCAATCTGTGAGTCTTTCTTGGTGGTGGTGTGTGTGGTAAGCATGAAATATTCTACATATAGCGCAGTGGTTTAAGGCTCTGAGCTGCAAATCTGGTAACCTCCAGCAGATCAGACCTGGGTTTGAATCCCACTGCTTCCACTTGCATACTGTGTGACCCTGAGCAAGTCACTTAACTTCCCTGTGCACCCAGGTCACTCCTGTAAAAAAGCTTTCAGCTTAGTGTGCTACTCCCTGTTAAACTAAATAAATAAAAAAAATAAATACATGTCATGGAGGATACATAGTGGGCAGAGGTATTATATGGCTCAAGGGCCTGCCATTATTCTATCCTACCCATTCTTCCACACACATATATCTGGGCCACAGTCAGCCTTGTCTTGAGTTGTCCCCCATGCTGTGAATTAGCATTGAGGGACTGGGGGTTCCAAAAATCATTAAAAACAAACAGGTACCATTATGAATACGATATGGCATTCCTTGTAAGACTGTAATATCCCTTGACTCCTTATTGATCAGGAGTTCCACTCTCATTCTGGCTTAGGCATTCAATTGGATGCCTGCTGTCTGGCCTTGTTGCACCCTGATATGCTTGCAACCCCTCCATGCTTCTTTCCATTCATGTCAAGGGGATGCTGGTAGCTGTGGATTATGTCATAGGTGTCACCATCCATTTTTTTTTTTGCAGTAAATGTGTTTATTAAATTTTTCACTTACGAACAATCAAGCCAAAAGCATGAAAAGATAATACATTGTGAGGGGTGTTGGTTACACTTACTCACATCTCTTGAGCTTCAGTAATAAGAACATATAAATGCACTCTCACCATTTAAGTTCCCAGTTCTTATGTACCCGGGGTGGAGGGGGAGTCAAGGTGTCTGTTCTCCAACTAGGTCTAATGATGTTCCTGAGGGGACTGGTGACATTTCAAGGCATCCTTCACCCTAAAACAAATAGAACACACAAAGAACCACTATTCTGTCTAGACATACTGTAGCATCCAACTAATCAACAGCTTAATCTGGTTCAAGATCAGCTGGCATTCATCTCTATCCCCTTCCCCGGGTCATGCCTGAAAATAGGCATAATTTGCTTAGTGTACTTACCGGTCAACAAGAACTAAAATAAAAATAAAATAAAACTATTTACAATCAGGGAGTTATCTATATCTCAGGAGGGGTCTGACTCTGATCAACATTCTCATGCTCTGTACATGGGGGGGGGTGCAGCACACTGTGCACCTTGTTTGCTGCCCACCCTATCCCAGTCTTAGGAATTACATATCTTTGAAAGGATGGTCAGTATTCCTTGTTTGCTGCCAGTGTGTCACAAGCCAGGTGTGACAGATGGTCCATGGAGGCTATTTAGACCATAGAGGATAATATCTCTTGTGCAGTGGGTACCCCAGGGGTTCTCCCAATTACATAGAAGTAGGCATTTAGTTTGCATAGATAGGAGGGCTAGCCACTTCTGTTCCTGAACTAGTAACTGGTGGGCTTCTGCTTTCATACCAAGAAGGAGCAATGGTGCAGACCTGGGAATGCTTTTGTGGAGCACTCGAGTCCCTATCTTATATATACACAGTATGTCCCCATACCTCCTGAACCTTGCAACATGTCCAGAGGATGTGTAGCAGGTTTCCTGGCTGTGCATGGCATCTCTAGCACAGATTGTAGCTCTGGATGCTTGCCCGTGTATAATACCACTGGTGTGCAGTACCAGGAGTGCAGTATTTTGTTTTGTATTAATCTGCACATGTCATCTTTATAGTTCTTTTGGGCATCCTGCCAGCACTCTTTCCATTCTTGCTCTATAAAGGTCATCTTAAGATCCTTTTCCCATTTATTCTGGGAATCTTCTGCCTGATTGGGTATGGAATCCCTTAGAGTGGGATATATTTTGCTAGCAATTCCCTTAGGATTGGCAAGCCACACTGGGAGTAGAGTAGGGTAGGGATCTACCTTGTGGGCTCTTTTTGATATATGCCTAAACTGCACTGCAAATTTGCAGGTATCTCCACAAGTCTGACGTGGGCAAGGCCCAACCTGTTTGTAGGTACTTGAATGTGTCCACTATTACTGTGGATGGAACTAGCAAGTCCTCAACCCTTTGGAGACCCTTGTCCTCACACTCTTTCCAGTGTACCGGGTGTTTCCCTATGGTTGTATTCTCATTCCCCCATAGTGGGGTTAATTTGATTAGGTTGAGGGTAATTCCCAGCTGCCTCTGCATTTCTGTCCAGCATTGCAGTGAGGTCCCAATAGTGGCAAGAGCCGGCAGTATATGGGCCAATACATAAAATATTTTGTGGTCTATGATCATTTTAACCACTACAATTTTTCCTGCCATTGTCAGGTGGAGCTTATCCAATCTGTTCATATCATCCACTGCTTCCAGTAGTAGCGGGTGACAGTTGTGGTCTCAGAGCTTGGAGATGTCAGCTATGAATTTAATCCCCAGATAGGTAATTCCTTCCCCTGCCCATCTCAGGCATGTAGTGGCAAGAGTCTTCTGGTTACACTTTGGGTTAAGTGGGAGTATTTCTGTTTTTGTTTGATTTATGTATAGGCTGGACAGTTTGTAAAACTTCTGGTGTATGTCCAACAGGTGGGGTAGGGCTATATACAGGTTCAAGACCATAACCAGCAGATCATCTGCATACATTAGTGTGTCATGTTCTTCTGGACCCACCTGGATACCCTGTATTCTTCCATCCTGTCCCAGCTTGGCCGCAAGGGGTTCTACTGCCAAGATAAACAACAGTTGTTAGAGGGGGCAACCTTGGCTCGTACCTTGCTCTAACTGGAAGGGGGGGACAATACAGAGTTTGTAAGGTGTTATACAGAGAGTTAATCCACATTCTGAACCAGGGGGCAAACCCCAGGTATTTCAAGACAGTGTGGAGGTAGTCCAATTCCAGTGAATCAAAGGACTTTTTGAAGTCTATGGCTACTGCCAATGCTGGGGATGCAAGCACTTTGGCTGTGTGGGCTAGATTTAGAAACATAGAAACACAGATTTTGACAGCAGATAAGGACCACTTGGCCCACCCAGTCTGCCCATTTTCCTACCTACTGGATAAGCTGCAGACTCTAGTTAACCAACAGCCTACTTCCTGCAATCCCCCACTATAATTGCCTTATGTCTGTCCCATGCATATTTGAATTCCCCCACTGTTTTAGACCCAACGACCTCCTCAGGAAGGCGGTTCCATGTATCCACCACTCTCTCCGTGAAAAAAAATTTCTTCACATTACCCCATAGCCATCCCCCCTCTATCTTTAAATTGTGCCCCCTTGTTCTTACACATCTCTTTTTCTGAAAGATGCTACCCTCCTGGACTTCGTTGATTCCCTTAAGGTACTTGAAAGGTTCTATCATGTTCCTCTGTCCCTTCTTTCATCAAGAGTATACATATTAAGCTCTCTCAGACCCTGCACCATTTTAGGTGCCCTCCTCTGGACTGCTTCCATCCTGTCTATATCCTTGCGCAGATGAGGTCTCCAAAACTGCACATAGTACTCCAGATGGGGTCTCACCAACTGTCTGTATAGAGGGATAACCACTTCCCTTTTTCTGCTTGTGATGCCCCTTCCTATGCATCCCAGTATCCCTCTGGCTCTCCTTACCGACTTTTTACATTGCTTACCCGACTTTAGGTCATCTGATATGACTACTCCCAGGTCCCTTTCCATTTTTGTTGTTGTTAGTACCTCCCCTGCTATTGTGTACTCTTCTCCTGGGTTTTTGTTTCCCAGGTGCATTACTTTGCACTTCTTTGCATTGAATCTAAGTTGCCATATGTCTGACCATTCCTCCAACCTTGCCAAGTCCTTCTCATCTTTTCTACCCCTCTTGTGTATCAACTCTGTTACAGATCTTTGTGTCATCTGCAAGAGGCATACCTTTCCCTCAGACCCTCTGCAATGTCACCTATAAAGATGTTAAAGAGGACTGGACACAGCACTGACCCTGAGGTACTCCACTAGTAACCCCCTTTCTTGAGATGTGTTCCATTCACTGTTACCTTCTGTGTCCTGTTGTGCAGCCAGTTTTCTACCCAGGCTACCACCCTGGGACCCACTCCCAGGCTGGCTAACTTGATTATTAATCTTTGTGCGGGACTGTGTCAAATGCCTTGCTAAAGTCTAGGTAGGCCATATCCACAGCCCCTCCCTGGTCTATTACTTTGGTCACCCAGTCAAAGAAATCAATTAGATTCATCTGACATGACCTTCCTGCTGTAAATCCATGCTGCTTTGGGTCCTGTACCCCACTGGCCTCTAGGTACTCAACAATTCTTTCTTTCAGAAGTGATTCCATCATTTTCCCTACCACTGAGGTCAAACTTACAGGTCATAGATACATAGACAGTGTCGGCAGATAAGGGCCTATGGCCCACCCAGTCTGCCCATTTGAGCTTGTAAGTTCAGTTTATGTTTTCCTAGAAGTCTGTTGCCCCTTACCCCTGACCTCCAGAATTCCTTTATGTCTATCCCATGCATTCTTAAATCCCATGATTGTTTCAGCCCCCACCACTTCCTCTGGCAGGGTGTTCCACTTGTCCACCACCCGTTCTGTGAAGAAATTCTTCCTCATGTTTCCTCTGAATCATCCTCCCTCCAACTTCATCCCATGCCCTCTAGTCCTGGAACATCTTTTTCACTTAAAAATAGTGTATTCCTGCACCCTGTTCCTCCCTGTGAGATACTTGTATGTCTCTATCATATTCCCTCTCTCCCTCCTCTCCTCCAGGGAGTACATGTTCAGTTCCTTCAACCTGTCTTCATAGGACTTGTGATGCAATCCATGCACCATCTTTGTTGCCCTCCTCTGAACCTTCTCTACCCTGTCTATGTCCTTACGTGGTATGGTCTCCAGAACTGCACACTGTACTCAGGTGGGGCCTCACTACTGTCTTGTATAGCGGAATTATGACCTCCCTTTCCTGCTGGTGATGCCCTGCCTATACATCCCAGCATCCTATTTGCTTTACCTGCTGCCTTGTCACACTGTTTCCCTACCTTGAGGTCATCAGAGATGATAACCCCAAGATCCCTTTCCTGCTTGGTGCATGCTATATCCTCACCCCCCAACTGATATATTGTGCCAGGGTTTTGTGCCCCATATGCATTATCTTGCACTTCTTTGCATTGAATTTCAACTGCCAAACCCCTGACCATTCTTCAAGTTTCTGCAGGTTTCTTCTCATTCTGTCTACACCCTCTGGTGTGTCTACTCTGTTACAGAGCTTTGTGTCATCAGTGAACAGTGAAATTCTGCCTTCTAGGTCCTGTGCAATGTCACTGATGAAGATGTTGAATAGGACCAGTCCAGCACTGATCCCTGTGGTACCCCACTGGTCACTCTTCCCTCTGTGGGTGACAGCCATTTACCACCACCCTCTGTGTCCTGCCACCCAGCCAGTTACCTACCCACCACACTACTGTCCTGCCCACACCATATTCCCCAGTTTGTGTAATAGTCTTCTATGTGGCACAGTGTCAAAGGCCTTGCTGAAGTCCAGATAGGCCATGTTCACTGCCCTCCCGATCCACCTCCCTAGTCACCCAGTCAAAATTCAATGAGGTTGGTCTGAAATGACCTCCCCTGGTGAAATCATGCTGCCTTGGGTCCTGTAGTCCATTGACAACCAGATGTTCCACCAATCTCTCCTTCAATAGTGCTTCCATGATCTTCCCCACTACCAAGGTGAGGCTGACTGGTCTGTAATTCCTGCTTCCTCTTTGTTCCCTTTTGTATAAAGGGACTACATCTGCTGTCCTCCAGTCTTTTGGTACCTCCCTGTTTCCAGTGATCGGCTAAACAGGATAGCCAGAGGTTCAGCCACCACCTCTCTTAGTTCTTTAAGGACCCTGGGTGCACCCATCTGGCCCCATTGCTTTATCAACTCTTATTACTTCCAGTTCCTTCAGGATCCTTTCGTGTAAAGGGACTGTGTCCATTTCTGCACCATTCTCACCCTTGTACTCCCTTCAGACCCATTACCCTCCTCTTCCTCAGTAAAGACTGAGCAGAAATACCTGTTCAATATGTCAGCTTTACTGTTGTTATCCTCCACGGCTCCCATCCTCCCCTTCAGTCTCACTATCCCTCCTTTGTCTTTCTTTTTCACTTATGTACCTGTAAAGGTTTTGTCGCCTCTACCCACTAATTTTGCAATGTGTTCTTCTGTCTGAGCTTTGACTTCCCTTACTGACCTCCCTGCCTCCCTTTGCTTCTCCTGGTACTTCTCCCTATCCCCTTCTGCCTGTGTCTTTTTGTAGTGCCTGAATGCAATCTTTTTGGCTTTCATTTTCTTTGCTACCTCTTTGGAAAACCATAATGGTCTCCTCTTCCTTTTCCTTTTGCTAACCTGCTTAATGCATAATTCTGTTGTTCTTGTAATCCCCATTTTAAATACTGCCTGTATAGGTCTGTAGTTTCCTGCTTCTGCCTTGCTTCCACTTTTGTGAAGGGGAATCACATCTGCCCTCCTCCAGTCCTCAGGTACCACCCCATCCTGCCATGATTTGTTAAAAAGCATGGTCAGTGGTGTCACTAGGTCCTCCCTTAGTTCTTTTAGGATTCTGGGATGAATCCCGTCAGGCCCCATTGCTTTGTCCACCTTGAGTTTTAGGAGTTCTTTCAGGACTCTTTCTTCTGTGAATGGACTGGTGTCAACCCCCCCCTACCCAGAGTGCTTCTATTGTCTAGTTTAGGTAACTCCTCCTCATCTTCTTTTGTGAATACTGAGCGAAATTATTCATTCAGTATCTCTGCCTTTTCACTGTCTCCCTCTGCCTATCTCCCCTCTCCTTTATTAATCTTCACTTATCCTTCCCTTAACCTTTCTATGCTCCCTAATGTACCTATAAAAGGTTTTATCCCCCTTCTTAACTGAGTTGGCTATTTTTTCCCCAGTTTGGGCCTTTACTATTCTGATTGCCTTCTCCACTTCTTTCTGCTTTAATTGATACAGTTCCCTGTTGTGCTCCTTCTGTAATTCCTTATACTTTTTGAATGCAGCCTTTTTCTCCTTAACCTTCTCTGCCTCCTCTTTTGAGAACCATAGTGATTTTTTACTCCACTTTGTTTTCTTTATTTGTTTCTCACAAAGGCTTGTTGCCTCTATGATGGCAGTTTTGATTTTTCTCCATTGTTCTTCCATCCCTCCTTTTTGTCCATTTGCTAGTGCATTCTTCAGGTATTTACCCATTTTGCCAAAGTCAGCCTTTCTAAAGTCCAGTATCCTTGGTTTTGTATGGCTTATCTCTATGGTTGTGCTAATTGTGAAGTACACTGTGCAGTGGTCGCTTGTTCCCAGATGTCTACCGACTTCTAAATTTGTGAGCCTCTCTCCATTTGAGAGTACCAGGTCTAGTATTGCTCCCTCCTGAGTGGGTTCCAACACTAGCTGTCTAAGGCTCTGCCTGCAGGCACTCCAGAATGACCCTACTCTTGATGTGGCTGCAGTACATGTCATCCAGTTAACATCTGGCATATTCAGGTCCCCATCAACAGTATCACCCCTTTTCAGCCATTTGAGAATGTCCTATCATTTTCTTGTCCATTTTCTCCCTTGAGATGGGGGTCTGTATACAACCTGTGCAGATTGTGATGCCATTTCCTGTCTCCAAGGTGACCCAGAGTGCCTCTTGTCCTCCCCTTTACTTTTTAGTTCTGTAGCTTTGATTCCTTCCCTTATGTATAGAGCTACTCCACCTCCTCTTTTACCTTCCCAGTCCCTTCTGTAGATTGTGTACCCTGGTATGTTGAGATCCCAGTTATGGTTCTCTGTGTACCATGTTTCTGTGACTGCTACAATATCCAACTGTTCATCTTCCATCAGGGCTACTAGCTCAGGAAGCTTGTTTCCCAGACTATGGGCATTGGTACTCATTGCCCTCCATTTAATGTTGGCTTTATCCTTTTTTCCCCCATCCCTGCTATTATTGCCTTTGCCTATTTTTCCATTTACCCCATCCTGCCCTGTGTTGAGCTCTGTACCTTAGTGTTTACCTTTCTACCTGCCAAGTTTTGTGGGGGGGGATGCTTGAAATTTCCTGCCTTTTATCAGCACCTCCCCCCTTGGCTAGTTTAAAAGCTTGCCAAGGAAGCATTTAAACCTGTCATCTAGGAGCTTGGTTCCCTTTGTGGACAGATGCAGACCATCATGAAAGTATAGACTTTTATCTCTCCAGGTGGACCCCCAGTACCCAGTGAAGCCAAAGCCCTGTGCTCTGCACCAGTTTTGCAACCATTCATTAAATAGCATATTGTGCAGTACCCTAGCCTCACTCCTGCCATGGACTGTCAGCACCTCTGAGAAGGTTACCGTGCTTCCTACCTTTCTGAGGCCCTTCCACAACTCCACAAATTCATTCTGCACTGCACTAATCCCATGCCTAACTAGGTCATTTGTCCCAAGGTGGGCAATGATATCTAGTTCCCTCTCCTGTGATGCTGCTTCTGCAATCCTGAGGATTTGCTTCCTGTCCTTCCAATCCATGGCACCAGGCAGGCACCTTACTTCCTTCTCCTCTCCCTTCACCAGTTTAACCCCCCTAACAACTGAGTCCCCTATCAGAAGCTGTTTCCTTCCCCTGTGGTGTCCCTTGCCACTTTTTTGTGGGTCTCCCTTGTGGATGTCCTCAGCATTCTTCTGGGTTTCCACTGAGGGTGCCATCATAGAGGAACTTTGCTCTGCCAGAATGGCATATGATTTGTGTAGAGGTACAACTAGGGTGCTTTGCCTCTGGTCCACCACCTGCACCCTCCCAGAACCCACTGTGGTCCAACTGCTCTTCATACTTGGCAACCTCTGAGACAGTGGTTGTGGCAGTGGCGCTCTTTGGGTGGGGGAGGCCTCCTTAGTCCTTGCTAGTTCAGCCTGGAGGTGGGCAACCTCCTCCCTTAGAGCTGACAGTTGCCTGAAAATAGGACAGCAAAGCAGTTTCCAAAATGTCTCCCAGAAAACTGCTGCCCCCAGCCAGTGCATTGCACCACTCCCCACATGTCCCTCTCCCTTATAATATACAATATGTAATATATATATATACATATATATTATTATTAATATTTGTGGTGTGTACCTACCCTTTATGCATTGTGTTGGGTTATTAATATGACAGTTCTGCCCCAAGACCTGTTGAGGAAGTGATGTCAGAACTGTGGCTATGAAGGAAATGCCACGCCTAGGAGGTGGGAGGTGGGATGTGGGGAAGGGTGGGTGGGTAGTCCACAGCCACTGGTAACTGTTAGAAACAATCAAATACACAACTGCTCCACCACGCTGGTGAGTACTGCCCTTTATAGTAATTCAACTAACACCACAATTTACTAGACCACTGCTCCTACACAAACCACTCTACTGAGTCCAGGGATAAAAATGAACTCACTCCTCAGCCAGCAGGACACTTTTAAAATGTTGCAAAAATATCCTTCCAAATCCTAGATCTCAACCCCAGCAATCAAGCAAATTCAGTTCTATCTCACTCCCTCTGGTTATAAAATTATTACACTTTTAATGGAATCCTGCAATTCTCTGCTTAATGCCACTAAGGAAAAAAAATGAAACTTTTTGTAGAAAGCATAGCTCCCATTCTTAAGTCCCCAACAATAGTATGTCTTACCAGGTTTCCAGGTCCTAAATGGAGTTATTGTTTGTTCTTTGCAGTGTAGCAAGGTTCTCAGCTTCCAACAGACAAATCAAAGTCAGTCTGACTGACTTCTAACTGTGAAGGATGCTTAAGACAGCACAATGATGAAACCCCACCCAGAGCCAATTGAATGACTAGTAACACCTGTGATGTAAGCAGGCCTTTCAATGTAGGCACTCTGCTATGTCTGATTCCAATACACAAAACCTTACAGTGAAACCAGGGATACAAACTTAACTTCTCAGCCAGCAGGACACTTTTAAAATGTTGCAAAAATATCCTTCCAAATCCTAGGTCTCAACCCCAGCAATCAAGCAAATTCAATTGTATCTCACTCCCTCTGGTTATAAAATTACTACACTTTTAATGGAATCATGCAATTCTCTGCTTAATTTGACACAGTCCCACACAAAAGATTAATATACAAGTTAGCCAGCCTGGGAGTGGGTCCCAAGATGACAGCCTGGGTAAAGAATTGGTTGGAGAATAGGACACAGAGAGTAATAGTAAATGGAGTCCACTCTGAAGAAAGGGGGGTTACTAGTGGGGTACTGCAGGGTTCAGTATTAGGACCGGTCCTCTTCAATGTCTTTATAAGTGACATTGCAGAGGGACTGGAAGGAAAAGTATGTCTCTTTGCAGATGACACAAAGATCTGCAACAGAGTTGATGCACAAGGTGGGGTGGAAAGGATGAGAAGGGACTTGGCAAGGTTAGAGGAATGGTCAAATGTATAGCAGCTTAGATTCAATGCTAAGAAGTGCAAGGTAATGCACCTGGGAAACAAAAACCCAGGGGAAGAGTACACAATGGGGGGTGAGATACTAACAACAACAAAAATGGAAAGGGACCTGGGGGTAGTCATATCAGATGACCTAAAGGTGGGCAAGCAATTGGAGAGGGCTGCAAGGAGGGCTGGGGGATACTGGGATGCATAGGGAGAGGCATCACCAGTAGAAAACAGGAAGTTATTATCCCTCTGTACAGACAGTTGGTGAGACCCCATCTGGAGTACTGCGTGCAGTTCTGGAGACCCAATCTCCGCAAAGACATAGACAGGATGGAGGCTGTCCAGAGGAGGGCAACTAAAATGGTGCAGGGTCTGCACCGGAAGACATATGAAGAGAGACTTAAGGAGCTGAATATGTATAGCCTCAAGGAAAGGAGGAGAGGGGGACATGATAGAAACTTTCAAGTACCCTCAAGGGAATCAACAAAGTCCAGAGAGTAGCATCTTTCAAAGAAAGATGTGCAAGAACAAGGGGCACAATTTGAAGATAGAAGGGGGCAGCTCAGAGGTAATTTAAGGAAGTATTTTTCACAAAGAGGTTGTGGATGTATGGAGCGGCCTTCGGAGGAGGTTGTGGAGTCAAAAACAGTGGTGGAATTCAAGCATGCATGGGACAGTCATAAGGCAATTCTAGGGGGTGGGGGTAGGAAGAAGTAGGCTGCTGGTTAACTAGGATCTGCAGCTTATCCATTAGGTAGGGAAATGGGCAGACTGGGTGGGCCAAGCGGTCCTTATCTGCCATCAAAATCTATGTATTTATGTATCTATGTAAAGCGTAGCTCCCCTTCTTAAGTCCCCAACAATAGTATGCCTTACCAGGTTTCCAGGTCCTAAATGGAGTTACAGTTTTTTCTTTGCAGTGTAGCAAGGTTCTCAGCTTCCAACAGACAAATCAAAGTCATTTACAGGGTTCTAATGTGGTCTGCGCTATATCTGCCTGGGACAAAGCTTACTTGGGAGGTGTGCATAAGCTGTGGGAGGAGGGGCTCAGCCTGTGGGCTATTGCCTTAGTAAAGATCTTGCTATCCACATTTAGTAGTGATATGTGGTGGTAGCTGCTGGGGGCCATGGGATCCTTCTGTTTTTATTTTGGCAACACCATTATCACTACTTCCCTCATCATGGGAGGGAATAGGCATGCTTCTTCTGCTTCCCTATATACTTGTTGTAATACCGGGGAGACAGTTTCTACTAGGGCCTGCCAGAATTCCACAGTGTAGTCATCCCCCCCAGGTGCCTTCCCCTGGTGCAGGCCAAGCAGTGCCTCCCTAACCTCTAAAGTGGTTAATGGGGTGTCCAACCTCTCAGCCTGTTGTTTTGACAAGGTTGGGAGGGTAACAGAGTTCAGGAAATCCTGAATATCTCTTGGGTCCACCACCCTGGAGGAGGTATAGAGGGAGGTATAGTATGCCTCCATTACCTTATTTATTTCCTCACTCGTGGTATGGGTTACCCCCTCTGTGTCCCTGAGCCCTGCTACTGTATATGCCTCTCCATCTGCTGCTTTCTGAGCCTGTATGCCAACACCTTCCCCCTTTCTCCCCACCTCCCAGTATTTCTTTTTTTTTAACATATAATATTTTTATTTATTCATTATCCTTGTGAGTGAAGGAGAAATACATACATTTAACTTACAGTATGGAATTCTCAGAGTAAACAATCCAGGTTATGTATATCTTGCCAGAACATAGGGAGTTACATAAATATTCCTGTCCAAGGCCATACTCATACATCCTTTAAGATGCTTAAACAGAGGCTGTTAAGTGTGAACATAGCCTAAGTGTAAGATCCTAGGCACAACAACAATTCTTGTTAATAGTAACTCAGCAGTCTATATGACAAAATGCCTAAGGTCGCTCTTATCAATAACATGAAAGAGGCATTAAGGGGAATGGGACAGGAATCAGGGGTTGAGGAACAGTGGGCAGTATTTAAAATGGGGATTACAAGAACAACAGAATTATGCATTAAGCAGGTTAGCAAAAGGAAAAGGAGGAGGAGACCATTATGGTTTTCCAAAGAGGTAGCAAAGAAAGTGAAAGCCAAAAAGATTGCATTCAGGCAATATAAAAAGACACAGGCAGAAGGGGATAGGGAGAAGTACCAGGAGAAGCAAAGGGAGGCAGGGAGGTCAGTAGGGGAAGCCAAAGCTCAGACAGAAGAACACATTGCAAAATCAGTGGGTAGAGGGGACAAAACCTTTTACAGATACATAAGTGAAAAAAGAAAGACAAAGAGAGGGATAGTGAGACTGAAGGGGGATGATGGGGGCCACGTGGAGGATGACAACAGTAAAGCTGACATATTGAACAGGTATTTCTGCTCAGTCTTTACTGAGGAAGAGGAGGGTAATGGGTCTGTAGGGAGTACAAGGGGTGAGAATGGTGCAGAAATGGACACAAGTCCCTTTACATGAGAAAGGGTCCTGAGGGAACTGGAAGTAATAAGAGTTGATAAAGCAATGGGGCCAGATGGGGTGCAACCCAGGGTCCTTAAAGAACTAAGAGAGGTGGTGGCTGAACCTCTGGCTAACCTATTTAGCTGATCACTGGAAACAGGGGAGGTACCCAAAGACTGGAGGACAGCAGATGTAGTCCCCTTATACAAAAGTGGGAACAAAGAGGAAGCAGGGAACTACAGACCAGTCAGCCTCACCTCGGTAGTTGGGAAGATCATGGAAGCACTACTGAAGGAGAGATTGGTGGAACATCTGGTTGTCAATGGACTACAGGAGCCAAGGCAGCATGGTTTCACCAGGGGGAGGTCATGTCAGACCAACCTAGCTGAATTTTTTGACTGGGTGACTAGGGAGGTGGATTACGGGAGGGCAGTGGACATGGCCTATCTGGACTTCAGCAAGGCCTTTGACACTGTGCCACATAGAAGACTATTACACAAACTGGGAATATGGGTGTGGGCAGGACAGTAGTGTGGTGGGTAGGTAACTGGCTGGGTGGCAGGACACAGAGGGTGGTGGTAAATGGCTGTCACTCCCACAGAGGAAAAGTGACCAGTGGGGTACCACAGAGATCAGTGCTGGGACGGTCCTATTCAACATCTTCATCAGTGACGTTGCACAGGACCTAGAAGGCAGAATTTCACTGTTCGCTGACGACACAAAGCTCTGCAACAGAGTAGACACACCAGAGGGTGTAGACAGAATGAGAAAGGGACCTGCAAAAACTTGAAGAATGGTCAGGGGTTTGGCAGTTGAAATTCAATTCAAAGAAGTGCAAGATAATGCATATGGGGCACAAAAACCCTGGCACAATATATCAGTTGGGGGGTGAGGATATAGCATGCATCAAGCAGGAAAGGGATCTTGGGGTTATCATCTCTGATGACCTCAAGGTAGGGAAACAGTGTGACAAGGCAGCAGGTAAAGCAAATAGGATGCTGGGATGTATAGGCAGGGGCATCACCAGCAGGAAAAGGGAGGTCATAATTCCGCTATACAAGACAGTAGTGAGGCCCCACCTGGAGTACAGTGTACAGTTCTGGAGACCATACCTACGTAAGGACATAGACAGGGTAGAGAAGGTTCAGAGGAGGGCAACAAAGATGGTGCATGGATTGCATCACAAGTCCTATGAAGACAGGTTGAAGGAACTGAACATGTACTCCCTGGAGGAGAGGAGGGAGAGAGGGGATAAGATAAAGACATACAAGTATCTCACAGGGAGGAACGGGGTGCAGGAATACACTATTTTTAAGCGAAAAAGATGTTCCAGGACTAGAGGGCATGGGATGAAGTTGGAGGAGGACGATTCAGAGAAACATGAGGAAGAATTTCTTCACAGAATGGGTGGTGGACAAGTGGAACACCCTGCCAGAGGAAGTGGTGGGGGCTGAAACAATCATGGGATTTAAGAATGCATGGGATAGACATAAAGGAATTCTGGAGGTCAGGGGTAAGGGGCAACAGACTTCTAGGAAAACATAAACTGAACTTACAAGCTCAAATGGGCAGACTGGGTGGGCCATAGGCCCTTATCTGCCGACACTGTCTATGTATCTATGTAACATTCAAGGACGTCCAGAGAAGTAGTTTAACAGCAAGGTAGAGGAAAATATTTAAAGGTAAAGAGATGTATACTTGAGCAGGAGAGTCATAGCTGCACAGCAACACTCAAATTCGTGTCCTGGGTGTATAGCCGTCCGTAAAAGTTCTACAGCAGAAGGTCGCGTAAACAGGGGGATTACCCGGGGGGGGGAGCGGAGTCCTACATTAAAAGAAATTGAGGTATGCTCCCCATTTTGTATAATATGTGGGGAATTGCCCTCTGTTGGCATAAGTAAGCCTTTCCAAGGTGGCTGTTCTAGCTAGAGCGGAATGCCAGAGGGAGATAGATGGTGGTGACGTTTGTCTCCAGTACAGGAGTAGAAGCCTTTTAGCCTCCAGGAGGGCTGCTAACAGCCAGTTTATGTACGGCTTCGGTAGTTGGATCAGGGGAGCAAAATCTCCCAGTAGGAGCAATGGATTGGAGATGTCAGTAGGTAGTCCCAGTACCCCAGCACAATCCATTGCTATGGTCGACCAAAAAGGAGTTAAGACCGGACATTCCCACAGAAGGTGCAGGATATTTGCCAGGTCATGCTGACATCTCCAACACTTTGCGTGAGGGAGAATGCTCCATGAATGGAGGGCAGCAGGAGTGCAGTACCACCTAAGGAGAATTTTGAGTTGTATTAGTTGACTCTTAATATCCTTATATGTGGAGTGTGCTAAATGTAGGCATCAGAACCTACATGATTCAGTATGGTCTGGTTGTGCCTCGTGCCATGTATTGTAGTATCACCCTGCTAAGCCTTGCAAAGAGGGTTTTAGGTGTAAGGAGGCCAGCTAGTGCCACTTGGGATCCACAAAGTGTGCCCAATTGAGAGATTGGATCACACTACATAGTTGCAGGTAGCTCCAAAAGTCATTGGTCTGAAGGGAGTAGCGAGTCTGGAGCTGTTTGAATGACATCAGTGTGGAGGAGTTGGGCATAAAAAGGTCTTGGACAGTTTGGATCCCCTTACTTTCCCACATCGGCCAATAAAGTGGCTAACTGTCCACCATAACGATTTGGTTATGCCAGAGAGCCAGGTATTGGAATGGTATAATACTCGCTGCTTTCAAAGTGTTAGAAGCTGCCATAAGTCTGAACCATGCCTTCCTGGTCTCTGCCATGACTGGGGTGAGCTTGCCGAAATCTAGAGGGGTGTTTGTTAATAGTAAACAAAAGAGGTATTCTGCAGCAGTTGAGATTCTAATTGAACCCATTGGAAAGGTGAGGAAAAGGAAGGGACAAACCATTTGGTAGCTTGGGCAGAGAGATAGGACCAATGGTACCCCTGCAGCTAGGGGAGTCCCATGTCCCCCTTAGACCAGTGAGCCTTCATTTTATTCCGGATCCATCTTGGTGTCTTACCTTCCCAGAGCAAAAAAGATATTAGTTTGTCTAGGGGGCGGAACACTTTACCAGATAGAGTGATAGGGAGATTATTGAGAACGTATGCCACTCAGGGAAGGAGGAGCATTCGGATCTCATCCACTTAACCTGGGAGGGAGAGGTTGAGGCGGCACCAGTGGTTCACCTCCGTCGTTAACAGAGTTAACAAGGGGCAAAAATTCCTATGCTCTAGGTGGTTCCAGTTAAAGGGAATATTTATGCCGAGGTATGAGAAGTTGTGTGGGGCCCAGGTTAAATCTAAACCCTGCAAGCATGCGTTTGTGCTAGCCGAGTTAAGGGGGGGGGTAACACTGTTTTTTGTTTGATTGATTTGCAGGCAGGACAGCTGAGCGAACTCTCTTAGGGTCTCTAAGACAGTGGGGAGAGCTTCCTTTGGAAAATTTAACATTACAAGTAGGTCATCCACATAAGCGGCAGTCAGGTATGTGTGTTGACCTACCTGTATGCCCTTGATACCCTCATCGGCTTGTAAATTAACGTATAAGTGGGTCTAAGGCCACCAGGAATAGAAGGGGGGACAAAGGACAACCCTGCCGTGTACCCTGCTGCAATGGAAAGGAGGGTGAGATGTCCTTATTTGTTAGGATTCTGGCACAGGGGGCATTGTTTAGAATTCGAACCCACTGCCTAAATTATGGGCCGAACCCATAGAGCCGGAGTGTTTCATGAAGGTAGGGCCATTCTACTGAGTTGAAGGCTTTAGAGAAATCTACCATCATCACAGCCGTTGGGTTCGTGGAATGCATTGCAAGCCACTTAAAATTCAAGACCAATCTAAGATTATCGACTGCAACCCGCCCTTTAGTAAAGCCGACTTGAGATGGTTATGTGATAGAGGGTAAAGCCTCCATCAATCGAGTGGTTAGCATCTTGGCTGCAATTTTGTTATCTCCTGAGATGAGGGAAATAGGGTGGTAATTGGTACAATTGAAGGGGTCATCTGATTTCTTTGGAAGGAGGGTGATCAGGGCTTCACACATAGTGTGGGGAGAATGCCAGTCACATAAGCCTCCTGAAATACAGAGAGAAGAGGGGTACTGATTTCTGCATTCATGGTTTGGTACAATTCCATGGTCATACCATCTGGCCCTGGGGTCTTACCTTTGGATAATTGATTTCTGGCATTCAGCAGCTCAGTTTCAGTGAAGGGTTTATCCAAGGCTCTTTGTATATTTTCAGGTAGCTGAGGGGTACTGGAGGCAGAGCAGAACTTTGCCAGCTGGTGCTCCAATTGGTTTGGATCTAGGGTGGCAAGCGACTGGTATAGCCACTGATAAAAGTGTTGCATGCATTCATTGGTCTGCTTAGGACCCATGACCACTAGGTCTCTCAAATTCTTAAGAGCGTGGATATGAGAAGCAGCCTGTTGTTTCCTTAATTGAAAAGCCAGAAGTTTCCCCCCTTATCTCCTCTCTCCCAATGAGTGTGTTTGGTCCTGAGCAGCATCCATTCTGCTTTTTGTTGCAGCATGGTGTTTATACGGTATTTTAGCCTGACTATCTCCCAAAGAAGTGCTTGGTCGGGTGTATGGGCAGCTGATGCCTTAAATCTAGCTTCTAATGTCAAGAGTTCCGATTGTAGGTTATTTAGGTCTTCCCTCCTGGCTTTATTTTTTGGGCCTTGTAGGCGATGATTTGCCCTCGCAGAACTGCTTTAAAGGCCACCCAGACCAAAGCAGCAAATGTATCGGTGGCTTGATTCAGGGAGAAGTACTCTCTGGCTGTCTCCTGTATCATAGGTCAAAAGTGGGGCTCTCTAAGGAGTAAGGGATTGCAGCACCATCGGGTACGAGATCCGCTCTGTCCAGAAGAGGTATAGAGGCAGGAGACTAGGGCATGGCCTGAGACAAGAATATTGTTTATCCTCGTGGAAGTAATATCTTGGGCCTCAGAGGTATTGGCTAACCAGAAATCAATTCTGCTATATGTGGAGTGGACAGAGGAAAAAAAGGAGTAGTCTCGCCCCAACGGGTGATCTCCACGCCACACGACAGTCATTCCCCACTCCGTCATGATTCCCTGTAAGGCCAACACCGTTTTGGGGTGTGTTTGGGGGGTTTGTTTGGATTTGTCCAGGAAAATATCTAAGGTGAGGTTGAAGTCACCTCCAATCACAATTGGGATCTATGGATGTTCAACCACCAAGCATTCTATGGCCTGGTTGAGATCCAGCAGAACTTCAGGATTGTCCATATTTGGGCCGTGTTCGTTTGCTAACACCACATGGCCCCGTGGGTGTGAAAACCAAACCGCTAGCCACCTGCCTTGAACATCAGAGACCACTTGCTCCTGCGACCAGGAGCATAATTTCTTGATCAGAATGGCTACGCCTCTGGATTTGGTTGTCGCTGAGCTTGCTATAACACTGCCTACCCACAACTTTTTAAGCCATGATACAGTTCTTGCAATTAAGTGCGTCTCCTAGATAAGTGCAATATCTGTCTGCAAGGAGTGTAGGTGTCTAAGGACCATAGATTGCTTGACTGGGTGTTTTAAGCCCTTCACATTCCATGATATAAGTTTAACACCTGTATTACAGTTCTGCATTGTAGTTCCCAAGGTTAGATAATGTACAGGTACTCATCACCCGGGTCCAGTATGGATAGAGAAGCAGAAGTAGACAGGTTATCCAAGATAAAGGAAGGGGGGTTGGCTGAGTGAAGAAAAAGGGTGTTCTGTTCACTAGATATAATGGCAATAATAACCTGGTACAAGAGTAAGAACAATTGAGTATCCCCTCAATCTTAAAAAAAAATATCCCGTCCCCTCTCTATGGTGTCTAGTGGACCCTCCATCCCCCCACCCTGTCACCACAGTTAAACAGCACCCACCCCAGTACCCTGATCGGGCCACCAGAACAGTCCTCCACTCACCTCCATGGCCGGCTGCCTGACTGAGCCCTTCAATGAATGAGCGTGTGCTTGTACAAGCATGCGCTCATTCACTGAAGTGCTACTGCTGTGGGTGCTGTTGCAGGTGCTGCTGCTGCTGATGATGCTGGGTGAGCTGCTGCTGAATTGAGGTGGAGTAGATCCCTGGCAATGTCAGGCCTACAGAGGCAGGTGAGGGTAAAAACTAGCTGGCCAGTGCCCCACCCTCTGCCCCATCAGCAGCAGAGGGCTTCGTGTACGGAAATTCAAATGTCACCCCCACCCACTGGTGTTCCCCCTATCACATTCTGTGCTTCTAAGTCCAAAGCTTTTGCATGGTGGGCTGAGAACCTTTCAATGCTCTACTTCCAGGAGTTATGGCAAAACAGACAATCATGCTGACATGTGGGTAAAAGATGACCCCAAGATTAAGGGGGAAGGGAAGGCTTGAAGACAAAAGGTTCACATGGGCCAACAAATCTACTACTAGACGAGTGACATAGTGGGGGTTGCATATTGTATATGCATACATACATACATATAACTATATAAATATATGTTTATGTGTATATATCAATGCCGAATAATCATATAGACATTAGGTGAGGAAAAGGGGCAAATTGGAAGTGTTTTTCATGGATCAGTGCCATCATCCACATGTATTTTCATATGTTTCTTACACTTACTAAGTTTCCTGAATTTCATCCTATACAGTTGTGTTTATGTACATATGTGGCAGTATCAGATCAGGTGAGGTGGACACTATCTACTTGATTAACCCAATATAACATCATTGTTGATGGGACACAATAGTGGTGCTTAGGAAATTCTTTATTTCTGTGTAACGCTATTTGATGCCAGATGCCGAAAACGACATGGTCGCTTGCAGCACTTTCGCCTCCTTTGCACATTCAAGCTTCAGATTGCAGCAGTATTGACCCACTGCTGACACACTGACATCTTTAATTGGGGACTCTGTCACTTCAATGAATGAGCGCGTGCTTGGACGAGCACGCGCCCATTCATTGAAGGGCTCAGTCAGGCCACCGCCATGGAGGTGACTGGAGGGCTGTGCCAGGGAACCGATATGGGTACTGGGGGGAGGAACAGGATGGGCGCTATTTAACAGTGGTGACAGAGTGTGGGGGGGGGGAGCCACTGGACACCAGGCAGAGGGGAAGGGATTTTTTTTTAAAGATCGTGGTGGTCATGGTGGCTGGCGAAATAACCCCGGGGGAGTGGGTTCTTGAATTCAGCCGGTGATCAGCGGGGAGAAGGGCAATAGACACTAGGGAAATTTTACTTAATTCATGATGGTGATTGGCCCGTGGGGGGGGGGCACTAGACACCAGTTAGATATAAAAAATTAAAAAACAGGAATGATGATAATTGTCGGGTGAAATTGCAGGTGAAATTTCTCAATGTCGCCACAATTTTGCCAGATATTTCGCATGGTGAAATTCCTGATTTCGCTGCACTTTCACCTGCGAAATAACATTTTGCAATATCTCTAATATCAACACAATAAAACAACATATCAAACTATGTACAGTCTGCACAACCGTACTACACTGGAAAAACTTAGTGTAGGTGATTGTCTGCCACAAGGAGCAGAACAAGATCCACCAAATGTTTCCTGAGGTCTATTTGGGAGGGGGGGGCACTCTTAACCAGATGCTCCTTGGGTTATCAGCTTGGATTGAGTTTGTCCAGCTTCTGCTGCCAATCCTATGTGGACTGAAATGGGGTTGCTTCCCACAGCTAGTTAGGAGCTGCTACCTCTCATGTTATTGCCCCTGCCCCTGCAGTGCCCCCTTTAGGTCTTCCAGCGCCAGGCCTTCCACGGGGTGGTTCCATGTGTGTGTGTGAGTGTGTGTGTGTGTGTGTGCAAAGGTTTGGGCTAATTAGGAGGGGGAGGAGGAGGGTCAGCTGTTGTCCAGGACCCCTAGTATGTTGTAGGAATGATCTGGTATGCCCCTCTGTTGCTGAGGTGTTTACCCCTTGGATACCATAATTACCCATTCGACACTCCTCTGTCCAGTGCTCTCCTCATCCTGGTACCTTTTGTATTAGGTTGGTGGGAGGTAGCGGCAGTGAGGGAGTCAAATAGAACAAACATTCATTTCTTGCTTCCCAGCAATGTGCTGCTCATATTCCCCTTTATACCCCTTGCCTTGCAAGTTTCCACGTGGAGGGAGTCCAGTGGAGTCCCCACTGTGAATCCAGTGTTGATTTGCTGCAATTCTTACCCCTCCATTAAGCTTTCCAGGAATCCCCCTAGCCCTGTTTGAGAGCCAATTATTAATCATACTCTCCCTATCCAGTTATCTCTTGTGTTCAGCACTCCTCTAGTACTGCAGCAAGGCCCATTTATAGTCCGATGTGTGGCAGCTGTTTGGGCTGCATCCACAGCCTGGCCCAGTTGGAGGGTGGAGGGAGAGGGGGACATAGGCTTTCCTCAGGCTCACGCACATGGCTACCCTCTTGCGAGCGCAGGGAAGAAATAGTGGTTACTGCCATTCAAATATATTTTTAACTCTGCCACCCCACATTCACTTTGTCTCCCCCCACCCATGACTGAGAATAAATCCAGTTTTGAACTATAACAGGTACTTACCTAATTTAGGTAGTCAGTGGGTATGGGCCTATTCACCTGCAAGCCTTGCAGGGTTGGAGCTGCTTCGTCTTCTTCAGGGTTGTTTCCGTGTCCTCCGGTGCCTGTCCATGCTTTTCTTCCAATCCCTATTCACCGGTCAGCGGTGACGGTGGCTTCAGGGGCTGCTCCTCTTCCAGATCTCCAGGTTGGCTGTCTTGTGGCCTGTCTGATGCAGTCACGGATTCGGGCCTCAGGACTTCATACCTGTTTTCTATCGGGTACCTCACCAGCACTGTAAATTCTTCTCTTTGCAAGTCTCTGCCTTCCTTGTGGGTATGGGATCCCGTTCTTGCTTGCGGTTGGTCTCTCCTTATGTATAAAGTTTTGGTTGAGAGCTTACTGCTCCATTGGGGGAGGGCCCACTCACTTTCCCCTGGATATCCCTTCTTGGCTTCCATTTCTTCTGCACCCCTGTATGGTGTACGCGAGGGCCCTAGTGGAGTGCTGTGGCTATGGTGTCCTGGAGAGTTGGATTTGGGCATATACATTTCTCTAGGCCAGTTTTTATTTAGAAACTGCTCCAGGGCCTCTGGTGTTGCAAACATTAATATCACTCCATTGTGTACTACCCACATGGTGGCCGAGTAGTGGAGGGAGTACTGCAGGACCATGCCTTGCATCATGTGCTGGGCCTGCATAGACTCCTCGCTGAGAGTTCCTTTGAAAAATCTTTGTATACCAAGATTGGGTGGCCTGGCCAGCTCAGATAATAAGTTTATTTTTAAGGTGCCTTTCACATTGTCAAGGCGCCTAACAAATTTAAAAACACATCAATTATCCAGATCATAAAATAATATAAAACAGATAATCCATTACAAAATGGCCCATTTCCTTTGATCTTGTCAGGATCAGCTGCTTGATAGGGTAGCAGAGGGGTTTACTCAGTATAGCGCTCGGTTTCTCCCCCTTACATGGTACTGGCTCCAGTGTCCTGTGAGCCCTGTCTGTGTTTAAATGGAACCCTTGTTGCAGACCTAGGCTGTCTGGTAAGAACTGTTGGAGGAACTGCACAGTGTCAGGCTTTTCGGCTCCCTCTGGGAAACCTATCAGGCAGATTGTTCCTCCTATTTTGATTCTCCAAATCATCTACTTTAGTCATCAGGTGCTGAAGTAGTCCTTGCTGTTCTGTTTTTTTGGCCCGGACTTCTTCCAAGGCCGTCTCATGTTTAATTACTTTTTTCTATGTGGAAAAGGTGCCCTTCCAATTGTTGAATGGCCACCATGGTTTGATGAGAGGCCACCGTTACCCCCGACATTTGTTTAATCAATTTTGCAAAAACGCTGCTGATGTCCCTTGGTTCTGGTATTTTCTCTGGTGGCAGCGCAATGCTTCAGGCACCAGAAACTTGTTCAGTTCACTGGAGGTTTCAGCTTGCTCAGACCGGGACAAAAAAGGTATGTTTTTGCAGCTAATCACCAGTGCATAGAAACATAGAAACATAGAATTTGATGGCAGATAAGGACCTCTTGGCCCACCTAGTCTGCCCATTTCCCTACCTGATGGATAAGCTGCAGATTCTAGTTAATCAACAGCTTACTTCTTCCTACCCCCCATTAGAATTGCCTTATGCCTGCACCATGCATTCTTGAATTCTCCTACTGTTCCTGACTCCACAACCCTCTCAGTGAAAAATACTTTCTAACATTATCTCTGAGCCTTCCCCCCTCTATCTTCAAATTGTGTCTCCTTGTTCTTGCACATCTCTTCTTCTGAAATATACTACCCTCTTGAACTTTGTTAATTCCCTTGAGATACTTGAAAGTTTCTAACATGCCCCCCCCTCCCTCCTTTCCTCAAGAGTATACATATTAAGCTGCTTTAGTCTCTCCTCGTATGTCTTCTGGTGCAGACCCTGCACCATTTTGGTTGCCCTCCTCTGAACAGCCTCCACTCTGTCTACGTCTTTGTGGAGATGGGGTCTCCATAATTGCACGCAGTACTCCAGATGGGGTCTCACTAACTGTCTGTACAGAGGTATAACAACTTCCTGTTTTCTACTGTTGATGCCTCTCCCTATGCATACCGGTATCCCTCCAGCCCTCCTTACTGCTTTCTCACATTGCTTGCCCACTTTTAGGTCATCTGATATAATTACTCCTAGGTCTCTTTCGATTTTTGTTGTTGTTATTAACTCACCCCCCATTGTGTACTCTTCCCCTGGGTTTTTGTTTCCCAGATGCATTACCTTGCACTTCTTTGTATCGAATCTGAGCTGCCACATATTTGACCATTCCACCAACCTTGCCAAGTCCCTTTTCATTCTTTCCACCCCACCTTGTGTATCAACCCTGTTGCATATCTTTGTGTCATCTGTAAAGAGACATACCTTTCCTTCCAGGTGCTCACCAATGTCACTTATAAAGACATTAAAGAGGACCAGTCCCAGTACCGAACCCTGCGGTACCCCGCTAGTTACCTTCCATTCTGCACTATGGACTCTGTTTACTATTAACCTTTGTGTCCTGTTGTCCAGCCAGTTTTTTATTCAGGCTATCACCTTGGGACCCACTCCAAGGCTGGCTAACTTGTATATTAATCTTTTGTGTGAGACTATGTCAAATGCCTTGCTAAAATCTAGGTAGGCCATATCCTCAGCCCCTCCCTTGTCTACTACTTTGGTCACCCAGTCAAAGAAATCTATCAGGTTCATCTGACATGACCTTCCTGCTGTGAAACCATGCTACCCTGGGTCCTGTGCCCCACTGTCCTCTAGGTACTCAACAATTCTTTCCTTCAGAAGTGATTTAATCATTTTCCCTACCACTGAGGTCAAACTAACTGGTCTGTAGTTTCCTGCCTCCGCCCTACTCCCACTTTTGTGAAGTGGAATCACATTTGCCCTCCTCCAGTCCTCAGGTACCACCCCATCCTCCCATGATTTGTTAAAGAGAGTAGTCAATGGTGTTACTAGTTCTAGCCTTAGTTTTTTTAGAATTCTTGGGTGAATTCCATCAGGCCCCATTGCTTTGTCCACCCTCAGTTTCAAGAGTTCTTTCAAAACCCTTTCTTTTGTGAATGGACTGGTATCGACCTCCCTATTCAGAGTTTTTCTCTTGTTTGGTTTAGGTACCTCCCCCTTCTCTTCCATTGTGAATACTGAGCAGAAATATTCATTCAGTATCCCTGCTTTTTCACTGTCACCGTCTGTCCACATTCCCTCCCTTTTATTAAGTCTCTGTATCCTTCCCTTGGTCTTTCTTCGCTCCCTAATGTACCTATAAAAGGTTGTATCCCCCTTCGTAACAGAGTTGGCTACATTTTCCTCAGTTTGTGCCTTTGCTATTCTGATTGCCTTCCCTGCCTCCTTCTGCTTTCACTGATAAAGTTCTCTGTCCTGTTCCTTCTTTGTTTCCTTATATTTTCTGACTGCTATCCTTTTCTCTTTAACCATCCCTGCCACCTCTTTCAAGAACCATAGTGGTTTTTTCCTTCATTTTGTTTTGTTGATTTGCTTCACAAAAGGCTTGTTGTTTCTGCGATGGCTGTTTTAATTATTCCCCATTGTTCCTCTGCCCCTCCTTCTTGCCCATTTGCTAGTGCTTTTCTGAGGCGCTCTCTCATTTTCCCAAATCAAAAAAGTGCATTCAGGTTATTAGCTTAGAAAGGTTCTGTCCCCACTTTTTTTTTGAATATTTTTGGATGTCTCCACACAGGATTTACTCAGCAATTAACTTATGCTGCCATGTTGTTTCATGGCTTAGACATGCCCCCAGATGTCTCCATCCATGAAATCAGACCTCCGCATACAGAAAGCTATCTTTGTCACATATTCAGGCCACCATTATTGAGCCAGCCTTTAGTTTGTATATGTTATACAAGTTCATTTTTATTGTCCATTTCCCCATGCCCCAGGGAAAAAAGTCAAGGACAGAGAAACCCACCCATTATTTGGGACTCTTCTTGTTGAAGTGGAGGAAGACAAGTACCTGGAAGTCATATTAAACAAGGGAGTAAAGCATGACGATCAGTTAATGGCTACTGTTAGGAGAGACAACATAATAGTGGGATCATTAAAAGTAGCTGGATATGTTAAGTAATCCTGCCACTTTCCATGACACTGTTCAGACCCCACCTGGAGTATAGTGTGGAGATCCAGGCACCTCAATACAAACAACTGAGGTGATCAAGAAAGTGCAACATGGGTGTCAAAATGATGAGAGTACTGAGAGTACAGGAGCTACAGACAGGGTGATGGCCTTTAACATGTTCACATTGGAGAAAAGGAGGTTAAGAGGGTCATGACCTCAGTATTCTGTATACTCAAGGGTATCAACAATACTAAAATGACAGCACTAATTTATCTGGCATCCTCTTGCTGGATGTGGGAACATGCCCTGAAGTTCAGAGGCAGTAAATGCAGAGGTAATGTTAGGAGTCACTTCTTGTTTCAGTGGATGGTGAACCTATTGAATGTTCTACCACTGTAGACAGTGGACATGAAGACAGTAAAGGTATTTAAGTTAAGACTATGTTTCTGATTATATAGCTGATCAAATTGTAATATTATTCTGTCAAATACATTTAAAGCCTCGCCTCTTGCTTCATTATATGACCACTACATGTAAACGTTATGAAGGACCATAAATGTCAGGTGTTTGCTTTTAATGTAAAACTGTAAGCCTAGAACACGAATATGCGTGTTTTTGTAATCCTCCATGGTGCTCTGTTTAGTAAAATCTAATTTACTACAACTTAATTTACTAAATTTCATGATCAGTTTTTTATTCATTGTGATTTGCTACCAGTTAATGTAACTGACTGATCCACAAGCATATATGGAAGTGCGTTCCTGGTATTATAATCTTCTCATCAAGTTCCAAAGACTATTTCGATAATGCTAAAGTGAGGAATGTTATACTGAAGTAAGATAAAACATTATATTCATATAGTGATAACCAAATAAACTTCACAGTAAATATCTAGATATATCAATATATGTAACATGAAATTCCATTAATATGAATGAGGATAGCTTGTGGTATATATCTAAATACGTTTAGATACATATACAGAATCACAGAACACTATGAGTCGGGAGCCTAATGGCCACATGGACTCAACCATGCATATCAAAATGCATATTTCTTGTCTCCCATAAAATCATCTAATGATGACTTGAACTATTCTAATGAAGTGTTGTTCACTATATTTCAATGTAGTTTATTCCAAATATTTATAACCCTTTGAGTCAGCCAATTGCCCCGTTGGTTTGTTCTATAAAAATTGCCCTTTAACTGTTGTTGATGGAATCTGTTTTGTTTTTCAATATTTTTAACTAACCCTATATTTTCCCACAAATCCATATCTGCTAATGCCCTGCACACCATGCACAGATTGCCTCTTATCCTTTGATAATCCATATTAAATAAGCCCAACTGCCTTAACCTATTCACATATTCTGTGTTATTTAATGAACTTATTCTTTTGGTTGCTTTCCTCTGAACCCCCTCCAACAAACTTTTATCCTTCTTTTTGTATGGTGCCAAGACTCGAACACAATACTTCAAGTGGGGTCTTGCTAGGGAGGCATATAGTGGGATGAGTACTTTGCTATCTCTACTACAGATATTACATAGGATAGACCTCATAATATTCTGTGCTCTGTTGGTCACTGCTCTGCACCATGCTGTAACACTCAAATCTTGAGATATTACTATGCCTAGATCTTTTTCCTTATCTGATAATGCAGTTTTGGTTCCAAACAAGTAGTAAGGTGATTTCATATTGTTGTGACCCAAGTGCATAATTTTATACTTTTCAATGTTTAAAGTCAACTTATTTTCCATAACCCAGGTGGCCAATCTTTCTGAAATAAATGGCACGGTTGAGCATTGTTCACAATATACTGGGACTTATCTCTGACTACCAGAGTATTATTTTATTTGATGATAGTGAACTAAAACAGGCCATCATCATTAACATGACTGTGCAAAGGACTGAAGATCATCCATGTACATATTAGAAGCTGCTGTACCTTCCCAAGATAGATATGCTAAAAATATTTTAGCAAAAACAGCCTCTGCCTCTCAACTCTAATAAAGGCCTGTTTAAGCCCTATAATCAGCAAAAGCTCAATTGCAAATTAAGGTTTTAGTACAGAGTCCCATCGGACAGACACAAACAAGTTGGCGGTATGCTGCTGTTTCTCAAATTCAGACTATTTTGATCCCCTGAGACATAATTCCATCTTGAATTCCTGTGTGTCTGTGTGAAAAATAGAACCTCTCCACTCAATCCCCATTCTCATAACTGGGTTTTTCTACCCCCCCTTAATTCGAAAAGTATCCCTACTAGTAGTGTTTGATAAGATCCTGCATTGACCTCAGCTGGGGAATGATAACTTTTTAGTCTAGGTGGTATCAACATCAATGAACTAGATAAGTCTTCTCAAAAAATGTATCCAAAAAACTAAAACCCATTAACTTGAACTAACTTATAGATGTTAAAATCAGGATTCACTTTAAATCTTCAAACCATTCATTGATTTTCTGGATTTTTATTTATTTGAAATTTGGTAAATGGGAAAGGCACACTGTGATGAGGATTGTTTCCTGGTGCAACCAGGGGGAGGGGGAACAAGGGGGTACATAATAACAGTGACAAGTACCAAGGTACAATAATGCAAATAATAAATAACATAATCATGAGAATGGCACAAGAATTAAGTGAATATATTGTACACAATGCTATTCAGCAGTGCAACCCTAGGGAAAATCTAATCATATACAAAGAATACGTTGGGCCAAAAAACAGTGGAATGTGACCAGGGAAAAAGATCAGGAAAGGGCAGTGGGCATGGCCTATCTGGACATTAACAAGGCCTCCAACACTGTGCCACACAGTAGACTGATAAAAAAATTGAAAAGCCTAAAAGTGGTGAATTGAGTAAGGAACTGTTTAATGTATAGACAAGAGAGTGTGGTGGCTGATGGCAATCACTCTAATGAGGGAAAGTGACCAGCTGGGTGCTGCAGAGCTTAGTACTGGGACTGGTCCTCTTCAATGACTTCATAAGTAATATTGCAGATGAACTGGAAGGGAAAGTATGCCTTTTTTCAGATGACACCAAAATGTGTAATAGTGTATACATTTAAGGGGGGTGTAGAAAATGCAGAGAATGCATAGAGACCTCAAGAAACTCAAGAATTGGTCAAGAGAAGCCGGCCCATTGGCGCAGTGGTTGGATTTCGCTTGCGGCATGACGACCGGGTTCGGAAACGGACTCGGGTCGCTGGAGGGCCGGCCGGGGGGGAGAAGGATCGAGCGCCCCACGGGCTGCTCTCCTTCTCCGGGGGGAGGACGGGACAGTGTCCGGAGCCTCAGTGACCCCTGGCAGAGGACGGGGTATCGCGAAACCAACCGGCGCTCGCTGACTTGGAGGCAGGGCAGACGTTCGACGTCATAGCAAGTCCCCACCTCCCAAAAAACCAGGGAAAATGGACGGCTGCCGACCGCCCTACATGAAGCCCACCACGGCTTCGATTAGCCCCCCAGGCCAGCTTCCCCGACCAATTCTGGTCTCTGCAGGGTGTTTGGGGTCCGCACCCTGCAGCTCTGCCATGGGGGGTAATCCACGGCATCGGAGCCGTACCGATCTGGGGGTGTGAAGCCGTGGCTCCGTGACCGGGCAGAATTACTGGGAGGTCGGCAGCTAGGAAGGGGATAAAGAAGAAAAAAAAAAAAAAAAAGAATTGGTCAAGAGCATGACAGCTGGAGTTCAATGCCAAAAATTGCAAAATTATGCATCTAGTTCATAGGGACCTGGGATCTCAATATACAGTAAGATGGGTGGGAGGTGCCAACAGTCATTAAGCAGGAAAAGGATATTGGGGTTATAATATATGATAACCTAAAAGTGGCAGGACAGTGTGACAAACCAGTGGGTAGGGCCAGTGGGATGCAAGGATGCATATGGAGATGCAGATCCAGCAGGAGGGAGGTGGTGTTGCCACTGCATCCCTCATATGTGAGACCCCACCTGTAGTATTGTGTCCAGTTTTATGGGCCACACCTCAGAAGGGACATTGACAGGGTGGAGGCAGTCCAGAGGAGGGCAACTGAAAGGGAGCAGGGTTTGCATCAAGAGCCCAATGAGGAGAGACTGAGGTATCTCAAAAGGTACATCCAGGAAGAAAGTACAGTGAGACAGGACTTGATATAGACCTACAAGTATCACATAAGGCTGAACAGGGTGCAGGAGAGGAATCTCTTTCAAATGAAAAAGAGCAGCAGGACCAGATGGCAATCAATGAAGCTGGGGGACGGGGAGTTTAAGAGGTATGTGAGGAAGTGCTACTTTACTGAAAGAGTGGTGGATGCCTGTAGCAGACTACTAGCAGATGAGAGACGGAGGTGAAAACATTAGGGGGCTTCAAGAATACATGGTATAGGCATAGAGGAATATTAGTAAATAGGCAGGGAGTAGGGAGGCTCACCAGAGACCTATAAAGGTCTGCAGAGACAGACTAGGCAGGGACCATATGGGCAAAATGAATGGGTCAAGCGGCCCTTTTCTGTCAACAACTTCTATGTTTCTATGTGTAGAAGGTACCAGGCAGAATGTATGGGCAGTAAATTCCAATTATGCAGTCAAGAGCCAAAAGTGCAGAAGGGCAGAGAAAGGCAAGGAGTATGGGGTAAAGTAGGAGCAGAAACAGGTTGGGGTCATGTTTAGCAGTGAATATTTGAGAGATAAATAGGAGGGTGAAAGGTAAAGGGAGATAGGAAGTTTGTTTCAATCTACTGGCAGTCAAAACAAGAAGGAAGATTGGCCAGAAGAAAATCAGCAGGCAGAAACATATAGGCTGTAAAAGTTACTGAAGCAGAGGGAGTAGTTGGAAGGAGGTAGAGGAGACAGGAGACGGCTGAGGTAGGGAAGAAGAGAGGTGAACAAAATGTTAGACAGGAAGGAATCACAGTGAAGCAGAGGACATGATTCCAAGGATGGCAGAGAGAGGGACTGCTAGAGTAGACGGTGATGAGGGAGTGGAGAAAAGTTCAAAGCAAAGCAGCAGAATGAGTGGAAGAATGGAGGCAACATGGTCAGTTAGGTATTGAAAGCAGCCATGTGGACCACTTCTGCATAGTCAAACACTGACAAGATCATTTTAAGAATGATTTCATGATGGACTGGGGGAGGAAAGCAATATTTGTACTGATATAGAGCTTCACATCTGGGGCATAACTTCTTGTAGATGGTGTTGATATACTGAAAGACATCTAGATTCTGATCAAACCATAAGCCAAGGTACTTAAAGGAGGGGCTATTCTCCAGTGGGGAGCCATCAAGGATGGTGAAACTGGGGTTTGTCGGGATGCCTAGTTGATTTTGTCTAGTACTAAAAGACATGCAGACAGTCTTTTGACATTAAGAAGAACCCGGTTTGAGGAGAACCAGTGCTGCACATTATCAAAGTCATGTTGAAGCAGTGGTTCAAGCTCAAAAGCAGAGTGGATAATGATATAGAAGACTGTGTCATCAACATACATGTGTATGTTGGCATTGACACAGTTCAAACAGAGGTCATTAAGGAAGAGCAAAAAAAGAACTGGACCAAGAAAGAAAGACACTGTCTAAATGTGAATGATTGACAGTATAGTGAGTGAGGTGGGTGGGCTCAATGATCTATGTAAGATTAATGGACCTAATTGTATGGACTGTATGGGAGGTGGAGGAGGGGGGGGGAGTTAGAAGAGGGTTGAATGCACCAAGAATCAGAAGTTCACCAGAGGCAAAGCATGAAGAAAAGTTGAGAACAGAGGATGAGCTGGAATCAGGTTTAGATTTGGGGCAAACATACATGCCACCAACAAATGTACGGAGTGAGAAACGCAGAGTGAACCAACAGAGGAGTAGTCAGAGCAATATATTGTGAGAGGAAGGGATAGCAGATCTAGAGATCACACCTCAAGGGATAGCAAGTTTAGAACAGATGGCAACACTTCCTTCACATTTACCATGGTCTTGCCTATGACTGGCATAGTCAGGAATTGCAGCCTCACCATCAGTGACCCTAAAGGATGCTAGACTGGTGCTGGAGGACCCAAAATCTGACATGGACAAGTTTTGGAAGAAGGCTATGAGAGTTCTTGTGGTAAAATGGTGAATGGATTAAGCAAGGGTGAGGCAGACACAAAAGGCTGGTCATGGAAGCTGGGGAGGTCAGGTGGGGGAAAATGATCATGCACCCATAGGGGGCATGTACCACCTAACAGGGCAGAATGGACAGTATGTCAGGTCTGCTGCTATTAGATTTCTATCTTTCTATGTTTCTATATCATTGTAAACATGGTATTAAAAAGTAACTTTATGATAACCACTCATGGGTCCACCATTGTATCATCTCTTTACTTCCCACTGTAGAACTCAGTATTGGACTTTAGGATAACCATTCATGAGTCCACCTTTGTGTCACCTCTTTACATTCCACTGCAGAATGCAATAATGGATCTCATTTCTATCAGCAGTAAAGATTTGGTAGGAGAAGTGGAAATAGAAGCATTGACCAGCAGTGACAACAAAACAATCAGATTCACTATTGGCAGGGACTGGGAGAAAAATGAAGGAATAATAAATGCCATGCTACTACACAAGGCAAGCTTTGAATGAATGAGACAGAATACAGCACAAGCACGCTAAAAAAATTTGTTTTGGAGCATCAATGCTCAGCCTCAGTGAGATATCCTCAAGCACCACATGGACAACTTAAAACATAAATGTATTCCACCAATGAAAATAATAGTAGCAGAACAAGCAGACCAGTGTGGATGATCCAAAAGTTTGTGTATACCGCACTGTAGGAGTAAAAAAGTAAATTGCATGAGATGTAAATTGTATGGCACAAGTGAAAAAGATAGCTTTACATTGACAAACCTAAAGACAGCAAACTCCGAATCAGAGGACCTAAACAAGCAGTGGAAGACCAAAAAGCACTTGAAGTTAATCCAATAATAATAAAAATTCAGATGTCGATGAGGCATGCAAAATACAGAAAACAGTTGGCCCCCAGCAGGTTCAAGAAAACAGTGCACAAAAAGGGAAGAATAGATCCAGAATGCCTAAATAAATTGTTAGCATCAATATTCATAGTGGAGAAGGATTGCCTTGCCTCATCTATATCTATTCTAACTAATGCCTAAGTACCTAAGCTCATATGTATTAATTTACGTTGCCTTTTGACAACTGTTTATACTGCAGTATCTGTAATGTTCCATCATCATGGTCAGGACAGCCTTGTAAATAGGTCTCTTCCAGGGTGAAAGTGTTTCATCCTTCTTAAAATAAATGCTTTTACTAGTACTACTGCTTATAGTGAAATGTTAACACCAATACCATTGAAGCTACTGAAACAATAATAGACAGAATTTTAGAACACTCACAAAATACAGCTTAAACTTGTAGCTCAGTAAGGATTGTACAGATAGAAACTATGTCAGCTAAGTATTATTGTGTTTTTTGACAATGTGACCAAGGAGCTTGACATGGGTAGACCTATGGATGTTGTACTCCTGGAGTTCAGTAATGCATTTCATACTGGCCCTTACAAGATGCATATTCTCAAAGTGATCTGGTTATTTTTTGAAAGGTAGATGATGTTGCATAGATGAAGCCACACAGGTTTGGTTCCATCAGCAGCAGTCTAATGGTGTCACTGTGTCTGGATCACTGACCAGGAAAAAGGAGCTGACCAGTTTACCAAGGATCTTTATGGTGAGTCAGACAGAATCTGGCTGGCTTTGGCATTTTCACTGCTGACATGGTATCCACCGAGTCTGTGTTACAGGGGAGAAAAGGTCAAATGATGATGTGGCACCTGCAGAACTTTTTCCTAGACACAAAAATAAAATTGCTGAGGATGGTGGTTGAACTCCTGAGCAGATTTATAACTGTGTCAAGAGAATTTTATTCTGGCGATGTTTGCCTAATGAGATCTTAGCTGCTAAAAGTGAGCTTAATGCCTCAAAAGGCTTCAAAGTGAATGAAAATTGAGTCACTTACATACTGTGCACACACAGCACTGGATCTCATAAATTATACCCTCTCGGCACCTTGAAGTTGAAATCTCCCCATTTTTTCCATCATGTAACATAAATGTGTGCCAGTTGATCACCAGAGCTCATGTAATGCATGGGTGACAAGTGAACTGTTTCTTCAGTGGTTTGACAAATCATTTGTACTCTTAGTATGAGCTTATCTTAGAGCCAAGCATCTCCCCAATAAAGCCCTTCTCCTGATTGATCAATGCCCTGCCCACCCCCCTGAGGCTTAACTAAAATAAAACGACGGTATAACTAAGACTCTGTACCAACAAATAGCACTTCCTGCATCCAGACCTTAGATGGAGTAATCATAGCAATATTAAAAAAACATTACCACAAGAGACTGCTGGGAAATCTAGCTGGTAGTGGGAAGGCTGCAAGAAAGATTGAGTTTCTAAAAGCACTGAACCTGAAAATGTGATTCACCTGTCTAGTGAAGTCTGGGCTGCTGTGTCTCAGGCTGCTGTGAGACATTCTTCGAATGCAACACTGGGTCCTGCACTTTTAGCATTTTACCCCACTAATACTGCCACTGACCTGTATGAGGACAATACAGATGATACTGAGGACATCACCAAAGTTGCTAATGATCTTCAGCTCATAGAAAAGCCTGAGGATGCAGCTGAGATAATCAAGGAGTGTTTACTGAGCAATTATACCCTGGCAACCACAGAGCAACTGAGTTATGAGGCAATTGTGGTGGCAGTGTCAAAATGCTCTGTCAAGGATAGTGAGGATAATAAAAGTGATCCTGAAGGAGAACGGGATGCTGACAACAAACCCAATTCATGTGATGCCATGAAATTAATTGAGACCTGCTTGTCATAGACAGAGTGCGAGGGCCTGGAGGATCAGGCAAAGATACTGCAGTTATGGCAGTAGCTGTCACATAGCCAAGATGTCACTAACAGAACCTTAGTTAAAAAAAAACTGATATTTGGGATCTGAAATGAGATGGATGTTGATTTTATCAGAAGATTAAGGAAACTGATTAAATTTGAGTGTCCCTTCACTTAATAAAGTTTACATTTCCACCATATTGCCTGTATGTGCCTATCTCTGTCTACCAGACATGTAAAAACAGTGCTTCTCGATTTGAGGAATGGCAGCCTATAATGAACACAAGATATGGCTCTGATTTAACTTGTTATAGTGAGGGAACACTGTATGTATAAGTGACCTGAAGGTAGGCACCACTACTGTAGCTAGGTTACCAAGTTTGCAGATGACACCAAAATGGGCTGAATTGCATCATCACAAGAAGAGATAAATGAGGTTCATGGAGACCTCGACAAGCTTGGGATGCAAACAGAGAAATTGCATACTTTTTTTTAATTACCAGGAATGGCGCACTAAGCTGCAACAACTTGTTTACAGGTGCTCCTGGTGTGCAGGCTACATGGATCTGCTTTATTGATAGGGGAATGTTGGCAATGACAGCAGGAAACTCTTCTTCAATAAGTTCCATGTTATACAGTGACCAGAGATAGGCAGAAGAGATCTAAATGTAACATATCATCTAATGGACAACTCAACAGTGCAACCTCCTCCATATTGCAGTGTATTGTTAGTTATTGGATGGGTATTACCCATATGAACAAATGAACTCCAAAGTGGAGAAATACACATTTTGGAAGGCAAAATACTACCTAATGGTATAGATTAACAAAAGAGAAACTGGCAAATCATCTACAGTAGCTGTATCAACTGGTAGCATATTCACACGGGACCAACAGTACAAAGAAAAAGTATCAAGGTAAACAGTATCATGGCATTTATAAAGAGAAACTTTATAAGCCAATTAATACATATAACATTACCTTTAAATATTCTCAAGCTGAATAAAAAGTCCCCTTTTTGTTCCCCCCATCAGTCAGTTTAAATATTTATTGATTTCATGCTAAGGTTCATACTAAGGTGTGTCAAAGAGCAAGGATGCCGAAGCCCATAATGCTCTTATACTAAGCCAAATGGTAATAGGATAGGTTGTAACCTGCATTTACAAATTTATCCTCTCTGTTTTTTAAGATGTTCTTAGTCTCACTGCTAACAACATCCAATGGTAGTCTATTCCAATGACCAACAGTTCTGAGAGTAAAAAAGTATTGGCGACTAGTATGTTTAAAAGCTTGTCTTATCGATTGTAATGCGTGACCTCTAATATCATGGATTTAGTTTTTAAATTCTAAACCTAATTCAGTCATAAGATAAGGATCTTGAATGATCTAAAAAAGGAGCAGTAGGTCACCTGTGAGAAGCCAGGTTGATAGGGACATAAGATTTAATGTTTTCAGTCTGTTATCATATGCGATATTTTTTAATCCTGAAATATGTTTTGTGAAACATCTTTGAACTTTTTCAAGAGAATTCCCCAAGCATTCTTAATAAGGGTACAATAGCTGGGTAGCATATTCAAGATGTGGCCTAATTTAGGACCTATACAGGGGCATTAGCACATCAGGCTCCTGTGATTTAATATTTTGCAGGATAGACCTAATTACTCCATTAAATCTGTTGATGACTCCCTGTACATGTTTATTATGCATCACATCATGTGAAATTGTAATGCTGAGGTCCTTCTCATCTGAAGTATTAATTATTATAGAACTGCTTAGACTGTATGTGTAATTTAAATTGCTGGTCCCTAAGTTCATAACTTTACATTTGTTAATATTTAATATCATCCCCATTTATTTACCCATGTAGAAAATGGCATCCAAATCCTTTTGGATAATAATGGCTTGTGCGAGATTGGAGCAGGGACCCTCTATTTTAACAACATCTGCACACTTGGTGCTGATGGAAGAGCAATCATGAGGCAAGTCAGCAATAAATGCTTGAAAAAGGCAAGGGCCCACAACTGAGTCCTGTGGCATGCCTCTAGACATCCTTCCAGTACTGGGTGGTGAGCCATTGATGACTACATTTTGGGTGCGAATCTAAAGCCAATTACTAATCCAATCGATAATAAAGCTATTTATTTTGAGAGTTTGAAGTTTTTTTAATCAGGGCCCAGTGAGGCATAACATCAAATGCCTTGCTGAAATCAATGAAAATGATGTCACAAGGTGATCTATGATCGAGGAAGGAGCTGATATGCTCGTAAAAACATAACAGGTTGGTGAGATAGCTTCTGTCACTTTTGAAGCCATGTTGCTTCGGATTGTGGTGATTAGGTGATGGGGTGATGATATCTTTTATAAGGCTCTCAAAAAGTTTGCAAACAGAAGAGGTTAGACTTATGGGGCAGTAGTTCTCCCAGTTATCTTTTGACCCTTTTTTGTGTATAGGTGTGATGTATGCCATTTTCCAATCGTCATGGACATGATTTTCTGCCAGGAAGTTTTTGAAAATAATTTTTAATGGGTAGGCAATATCATTTGCTAATAAGAAAAGAAGATGTCCTGCCAAATTGTTGGGACCCAAGCAATATTTGCCCTTTAGTAATAGCATCTTTTTATATAATGTCTCTTCCTGAAAATATATTTTAAGATCCTCGTTGATATCAACAGTTTGTGGTAAATTATAATTAATGGTATTAAACAATTTGAAAAATTCTTTATTAAATAAATCAGCCATATATTTTGGATTGTGAAGTAATTTATTATTATGTAAGATTGGACAAACTTGACAAACTGTATTTTTCAATGAATTAATATAAGAATAAAAATTAGTACTGTTGTTCTTATTTGACATACTAGCTAATTAATATTCCCACCTGGATTTTGTCCTTTTAATGGCATATTTACATTTAATCTGAGTATCTCTATAAGATTTCCAGTTGGTACTTGTTCTGTTTTTTAGATAAGTGTTACATTTTTTTTGAGTTTTTAGCCTTATTAATCTTTTAATTTAATGGTTCATCCATTTAGGTGATCTTTTTTGATTAGGGATTTTGAGTTTGGAAGGAATAAATGCATCTCTTAACTGAGAAATGATAAATTTGAAAGTCAGCCAGCTTTCTTCAGAATTAGATTTAGACAAAATAGAGTTCCAATTGACCATATTAAGAGTCATCATTTAAACAGATATAAGATCAGTTTCATCCTATAAATAGATATCAGTATAATTGGAACTATATGCATGACATTTTTGAATGGCAAACTAGATGGAATTGTGATCACTACTGGCAATCGGATCAGTAATCAATACATCATTAATAAGCATTTCCTCATTAGAAATAACAAGATCTAAGATGTTGTTTCCCCTTGTTGAGACCAAAACATGTTGTTTGAGATTAAGCTCTGAGCAAATTGTCAAAGGTTTTTTACCTCTGCTACAAGTAGCAGTGAGGTCATGCCAATTAATTTCACCAAAGTTAAAATCACCCATAATAACGATGTTCCCTAGTTCACTGGCCTGCTCCATTTCAAATAAAATTGCATTTAATATCTCTGTTAGTGTGCTGGGGGAAGATAACAAGTCCCAAGTATAATAAAGTCATTTTGTGTTAGAAAAATTTTAACCCAGATAGTTTCAGTTGGTGTACCATGGGTTTTAATGGACTTAGTTACATCCATAGAATTGAGTGTATTCTTGATGAATAATGCAACGCCCCTCCTTTCCTGTTTTTTCTATTTAATTTATGACAAGTAAAACCTGGTAAAATGACTTCCCACAATGCTTTATCATCACCCCATGTTTCACTTACATGTATAATGTCAATATTGTTTTGGTGCACCCTGAACTGAAGTTCATCTATTTTGTGTGAGAGGCATCTAGTATTGAAACTTAGAACTTGTAGTGAATTCATAGACAGTTTTTTCAGAACTATTTTTTGAGAAGGCTTAGCCTTCATCTCCCTCCATTATTTAGTTTAAATGGTCATTTATGTTTGACAAAAACTATATACCCAGAAGTGCATTTCCACATCTACTCAGATGCAAGCCATCTATACTAAATAATTCCTCTCTACCATTAAATTCTTCCCAATGGGTAATACAACTGACGTCTTGTCTTAGACACCAATTCCTGAGCCAATTGTTAATTAACTTGATATAAAGAATAAGAAATGGAGAAAAACAGCGAATAGGAAGGATTTCTGAAATGTAGATTTTACTCACAAATTCTACCAATTTATTAGTTATGGCTACAAAGGCTGCCTTGATGCCCTTTATGGAATTGTGGTATATATTATTTGCACCTGCATGTATGATAGTAACAGGGTTGGGGCCACAATCATACAAGCATTTTAGTAATGTCTGTGATCTTAGCGCCACTGAAACTGGAACAAGTTCTATTACTTTTGTCAGGGTTACAGATGGTCCTATCTAGATGCTTTGTGTTAGAGTCTCCAATTACCAACATTTGTCTTGAAATATTATTATGGATCAGGAAAGCTGAATTAGTGATGAGAGAAGGACTGTTTGTGGTGTCTTTTGATTAGTTTGTTCATCCTTTCTCCGAGGATTTTTTCCCCATATCTCATTAAATGGAGGCCATCCCTTCTCTAAACAGCTGGGTCTCTTTCAAATCCATCCCAATTTTGTTAAAATATGAACTTCTCTTTTGGTACAGTTCCTAAGCCAGGCATGAGTTTTCTTAATGTTCTGTCCTGTGAACTGGGAAGATCTCATCAAAATATTTCTGAATGTCCCTTTCTACAGTTGTCACATTCCAGCGTCACTCGGCCCTACATGGAGCGCCACTGTAGGACTTTGTGCTGTGCCATGCCATAGTCATTTTAAGCTCTTTTTAATATATTCTACCCATGCTCCTGATAGACAACAAACCACTCTTCTTTATGGTAATTCTTATTTCTGCAAATAGTGGTGTCAGTGTATCTTAGGATTGAAACATCCATTTCTATTAATTTTGACCCTCTCTTGAATATTTGTCCCTTGCAATTTTTTCACCTGATTCCTGTATTACACAAGTTGTCAGACTATCCCTCTGCATGTCATTCACAGCTGTATCATTATTTTTTTTTGTTGCAATACATACTATATATATTTGATTAAGTCAGCAATTTTATACATTTTCTGAAATTTTTCATACTGTTCCAGACATCAGTCTGGCTCATTTCCCTCTCAGGAGTTGCATTAGGCACACGCGAAACACATAGCCTCCTGGGACACACACATAGCTAAGACATGAGCCTGTGGTTTCCCAGTCCCCTGAATGTTTATGTGTTTTTTCCCTCATGTACCTGAGTGAAAAATAAAGACTGCCAAATCTGGTGTGTATTGGCACCCTCTGCACCTATTGGTTCAGAGTTTTGGCACAGAGGGGGAGTGCAAGTGCAGAGTGGTGCAGAATGGAGTGATTGTTTTGGCAGCACACAGTGCAGTAGCAAGTGAAGTAAGCAGAGACTGGCGAGCAAAACACCAATTTTTGCTGAGACAGAAATAGAGCTGGATGGTGAAGGGAGGGAGACTCACAGTCAAGGAAAGCTTTGAGCAGCGGTACAGGAAATTGTGCCCACAAGGTGATGTGACAGTAGGCTATGCTTGTTGGTGAAAGTGTCCCAGCATGTACATTTCTACTGGGACAGCATTGTCCAGAGTACATGGTGCCATCCCCAAATCTTTTGGGTCAGTTGACAGTTACTTCCTTAGATAACATCATCCTCGACAACCATAGGTGTCCGAAGTCCCGACACATCTGACATCCACTATTTTCCAAATCAGAAACTGGATGTTACTGTTATGACAATTGCTGACAATAACAGAGTTTCTTCTGTTATCAACAGGTAAGAAAGAGGTATTGCTTGACCATGAAATGCATGAAAACATGGGAAGAAATGCTAACTTGCTACTACAGTAAATTGCCTGCAATATGTCTAAACACATATTTGTTACTAAAATCTCTGTAAAACATATAGTTCCTTCTACAATAACTATCAAGGCAAGAGCATGTTTACCAAATCTGTAAACTCCAGTGTATTTTACTGTACCTGTAAGAGCACTGCACTAGTCTGAGCAAACAAACTTTCTCTCACACTAAACAGCAAGGCTTGGATTGAGGTGGTGATGTTGGTTCCATGTGTTAATAGCGAAAATGAAATGGCAATGCTTGAGAATGTCAAATGGACTTGGATGACTGCACTTACGGTGATATGTGTATCTTTGGGGGGGTCTTCACCCCCACATCCCCCTTGTGGGGGACTTTACCCCCCACACCTCCCCTTACTAAATATTTCAACTCTGGGGAGGTGCACAACAGGGAGGAGGTAAAGCCCCTATTCACTGTATTTGCAGTCACCATATTCTATCGCCATTTTCATCATTACCATTTCTGGTGACACTATGTTTACAGGCTACCAGCGATGTTTGACTTCCACAGTTTCACCGCCCCTGCCAGCTAGCTTCCAAACCCTTCCACTGGGGTCTGGTAACAGAGTATAGGGCACCACTCGTACCAGTGCTACCGAGTAAGGCACATGCACTGTCAGGCATCTGGGTTAGTGAGTGTGCTTCCTGAATCCTAACCTAAGCTATGACAAAAAAGGTGCTTCATTCTGCTGGGATGGAGAAGAAAGTTTGCGTGATTCAAACAGATTTCCATCAGTACCATCCAACCATCACTGTTCAGAACAAGCCTTTGGCTCATGTAAAATTGTATAGATATTATTTTTGCTGTTTTTGAAGTACTCTTTTATCTTGGACTTGTAGGGGCAAGAACCTGTTTTTCAAGTTGTTTTCAGAGGAAAATAAGAAAGATGAGCCCTAATGTTTTTCCCTGTCAACACTATGATGGACAAGTGTTAAGTTACTGGCTGAATAATACATGAATGACTTAATTTACATCATAGCAAAATCATAAAGTACAGTCAAAACAAACTTTGAGTAATTACAGACTGGTACCAGGTTACCCAGATTATTTTTTGTCTGTTTTATATTGCATTGTAAACCTTAACCAGTCTCAGTGTCCATGAAATTAAGGGCAAGGCAATTAACTTTTGTCTTAGTTATAAAAAAAATGTGTACTAAGAAGTCTTAAAATTGGCAGTAATGGAAAATGCAGTACCTTAGGTCAGCACATACATAAGCTTTGTAATTTTTAAAGGTTATGCTCAGAGTCATATCAATAATTTCCAACTATAACGTGAAACTTTCAGGAGAGTAGTAGTATCTATTTTGTGATTTGTAAGACTACAGTAAGTGGAATAGAATGCAGCCTGAGGACACAACACAGGGGTGATATTTGCTGTGCATGTTATTTGTCAGTTATAAAAAACATTAAATACGGTTTTAGATAATATAGTTACAATTATTTCATTTTTTTTATATGCCTATGTATAGCAGGGAGTAGCTCTGAAAGTGTATCAGAGCTTCATTGTTTACATCATCTCACTTCTGTATGTATATTCGTGGATTTCTTGTGTTCCATTACCTTGGCATTCAAGCATTCAGCATGTGCAGTATGTCCAGTCCATTTATAGGGATAGTGATTTGCAAGTGGAAATGAAACATCAAAACAAAAACTCTGTCACAGAAAAAGGCCTGTTTGCCCAATGTGTCAGCCCATTCCTCCAATGTGTCAGCCCATTCCTACAAAACTAATGCTGAATGAGAGAGCCCTAGAGGCTCTTCACTGTCCCATCATGGCCTCCTCCTCTTTCTGGTTTGATCTTTACCAAGCCCTTGTACCTTTTCCACCTTCATTTAAATCACCCCACTGATGTCACACAGGCTACCTCCTCCGGCAGCTTATTCCACGTCTACCACCCTCTCTGTGAAAAAGTTCTTCCTGGTGTCTTCCTTTAACTAGTACCCTGCCAACTTCATGAAGTTACCCATGGTGTGTGTTCTCACTCAGAAATTGCCCACTATTCACTTAATGTACCCCATGGAGGTATTTGCATGCTTCAGTCATGTCCTCTTTCTCTCTTCCCACCAAGTGTATATATGTTCAGATTTGTGAATCTTTCCTCATGTGGCCTTTCCTGCTGTCCCTGGATCATCTTGGTTACCCTCTTTTTCATTCCTGTCCTTCTTTAGAGCCACACTCCAAAACTGTACATAGAACTCCAGGTGAGGAAAAATCAGTGTCCTAAACAGTGGAAGTAGTGCCTCCTTTCTTCAGATAGCAACACCACTCTGTATGTAACCCAATATCCTATTTGCCCTGGCCAATGTCCTGTTGCATTGTGCTGATGCTCTCAGGCTGTCTGAAATTATTTCTCCAAAGTCTTTTTCCTCTATAATGCTTTCCACTACTACTGCCCCAGTTCTTTATTCAGTTTTAGGATTGTTTGCCTCTGTGCATCACCCACATTCCACTTACAGTATTGGCATTACATTTTAAATGCCATACTTTTTATCACCTTTCCAATCAACCAAGGTCAATTTTTGTTATTTTGACACCCACTTCAGTATCCACCTGGCCAGAGATCTTGGTATAATCTGTGAAATGGTGTACCTTGCCCTAAATCCCTACCACTATGACATAGATAAAGATGTTGAAGAGAACTGGTCCTAAAAACAATCCCTGTGGCACCCCACTACTGACCCCTGACCCTGAGAACTCCCTTTTTTATTTTACAATTTTTGACCAGGAAAGAGACATTATGCCAAGGCTTGTTTTTAGATGCATACAGGGAGCACAGGGAAATTAAGTGACTTGCTCATGATCACACAGTATTTAAGTGGTGGCTGTGGGATTCAAACCCAGGTCTACAGGTCTGCAGCTTAGTGCTCTTAACCACTACATTTATTACTACCCTATGGGTCCTGTCACTTAATGAATTTCTCACCTACCTAGTAATTTTGTCCCCAATTCCAAGATCCATTATCTTGTTAATCAACCATCCATATGTCATGGAATAGAAGGCTTTACTGATGTCAAGGTACAGTGTGTCCACTGTTTGTCCCTTGTCCACAGCCTTTGTCACCCAACTGAAGAAACTGATCAGTTTTGTCTAACATGACCCCCACCCCCCCATGAACCCTTTTTTTCTGTCCTTCAGTCCATTTGCCTCCAGGAAAGTTATTATCCCTTCCTTTATTATGGTGCCACATTAAACATTAGACTGTCAGGTCTGTCCTTCCCTGGATCATCCATGCTCCCATTCCTGTGTAGGGAAACTACATTTGTTGTCCTCCAGTCCCTGGGTTCTTTTATCCCTCTCTCTGGTGAGTTATTGAATAGGTCAGCTAGCAGTTTAGCATGGACCTGTCCCATCTCCTTAAGTACATGGGGATGTAGCTCACTGAAGCCCGTGGACCTGTCTACTTTAAGTGCTCTCACCCATCTGGTATTTTTTTATCTGAAACTGGATCCACACTGTCCCCAATACTGTGCACACTGAGAAGAAGTATCTGTTCAGGAAGACTACCTCACTTATATCTTCCTGATTCTACGTCTCTCCTTGTGTCAGCCTGACTATTCATTCCCTTGTCTTCCTTTTCTCTCTTATGTAATAAAATAAATTCTTAGCTCCCCTTTTTATACCTTCCATAGTTCTCACTTCCATGTCAGCCTTAGTCCTCCTCCTATTCCTTCTGATCTCTTTCATCCTGCTGTGTAACTCCATCTTTTTATCCTCTGCTTGGCTGACTCTATTTTTTAAAAGCCCTTTCCTTAGCTCTCATGGCCTCCCCTTCTTCCTTCGTGAACTATAATCTCTTTTACCGATCTGTTTCATGCTGATTACCCTTACACAGAGAACTGTGATTTCTATTATCCCTTTTTATATCAATTTCCATTTAGCTTCTACCCCTCTAGCACTCTTACCCCCTCGAGTCACACCTGCAGCAGCTACTACCTACAAGTCATGGTCCTGGGTATTCTTTGTTTCTTGGAATGCCACCTAATCTAGGTTTGCCTGAGCCACCACTGCTTCCAGATCCATAATTTTATTTCCCAAACTCCTGGTATTCATACACATTGCCCTCAGATCACCTGTACCCCCAATGGGGTCCAACCCATTCTCCTTTTCACCTGGTCTCCTGTCTATCCTTGGCACATTCGTCCTTCTACCACCTATCTGATTTTCACATGGCTTCTCCTCTGTAACTTTTCCACTAGCCCCTATTTGCCCAACCTTCATTTTCTGTTTTTCCATCCTTTAGGAAGCAGTATAGCTCTGTGGTTTAGGACTTTGAGCTGCAAACCTGGATACCATGGGTTTGAACTCCACAGCCCCCATTTGTATACTCTGTGACCCTGAGCAAGCCACTTAACTTCCTTGTGCTCCAATGCTGCACCTGGAAACAAGATTTGGCTTAGTGTACCTTTCCCAGTTAAACAATTTCCCCTCTCCCCCTTCCTCCCTTTGTTCTCTGTCACTGGGTAGATACCATCTAGACCTCTCTCAAATGAGTATGAACACCTACAGTAACCACTTCTGATCCCCCCCCCCAGCTCAGTTAAAGGGTGCAATGTGCTCTTTAAACCTTCAGCCTAGCCTGCTGGTGCCCTCCTCAGAGATGTGAAGGCCATAAAAGGTAAATATTTTCTGTCCCTTCCAGTAGTGACCCCACTCCCCTGGTACCCTATTGCTCCTCCATGCACTACCACTTCAGAAGTGGATGAAAGCCAGTGATCAGAACATTTGTCTTTCACCTGTGGAAGACTAGGATTGCTGGCCAAGGCACCTAGCTTCACCTGAACTAGTTCCTTCTAGGCTGCTTGAAAGGACTTCCCTTACCAGACCAAGGGAAAGGATTAAGACTTCTTTTGGCTAGGCAGATTTACTGTGTGTTATTTTTATTTTGTACTCACAGGGATTGTTACAGTTTGTTGCTAACATTTTATTGCTTTATTTTTCTCTGATTCAAATTGTTGTTGCTGGGTATACCATCTGCTGCATTATTACAAGGTGTGCCTACAGGTGTGTGCTAACAGATTACTGCTGTGATCTTCTGATTCAAATTGTCTTTTGCAAGATATATCTTCCGTTACTGCTTTATTTATCTCTGTAGCAAAGTGTTTCTTACAGGGTATATCTTCTGTGAAATTATTACAGGTGGTGCTTTACAGGTTTTACAATTTTATCTATCATTAGGATAAGCTTTCAGGGTTACTGTATTTGTTTCTGACTGATTGTTTCTGCTCTTACCTACTTGTTTCTTTCATCCGTGGTTCTTCTTTTTCGGCAGGGGAAGAACTCAGCCACCAACCCCCATCCGCAACCACCCCACACTACACTTGTTTTATAAGGTAGCACAGTAGTGACATTTCCTGTGGCAAGCAGGAAGGGGCGGATCAGTGGAGTATCCACATAGTGACTTCATTTACAGAGGCACTAGTAATTTAACTTGTTATAACAAGTTATACAAAAACAAACAAACAAAACACAAAATAAAAATTTTGCTTTCATTTTCTTCCTTCCATTTACTTTGACCAGGTTATAAACCCAGCAAAATATCCGGAATGGATATCATTAACTGCAGGTACTGCAGAACACTTTTCAAAAGGGCAGTTTTACAGGATTTAGGACACTGTCCTACATGTTAGACCATTGGAGATCTTAGGGCTCAGCTCCAGGCAGCATGGGCAGAGATTGCGTGCCTCAAATTTCATATTCAATAGGAAATATATTATAACAACCACCCACCATTTCCCCAACATCCAACAGAAGCACTTTGACAGCAGAGGGTAATTGGTCCAGGAGGTTGGCAGATGGTTAGGAGGGACAAATTGGGTGCCCCATCACTCGGTGCTCTCCAACATATTACCTCCACAAACCATATAAAAACTACAAACAGTTATCTACCTCTATCTCCGAAATCAAACAAAGGAGCAGAGGACACTGCAGAGCAGGACACTGCAGCACAGGAGCTAGCACAACAAAACTCGCCCAAAACAGGAACCAAAACAAAAAAAGCAAAAAGTTAATCCAAAAAACTTCTGATCATAGGAGATTCCGTGATTCGGGGAGTTGATACCTATCTCCAGCCAGGGGTAATGGTCAGATGTCTCCCAGGTACATCAGCATGGAAAGACACTGACCACATTGCTAAAATTGTTCAGGAAGCAGGAGAAAACATTGATGTCCTGGTACACATAGGGACTAATGATCTTGCCAGACAGTCAGTTGTGGAGACCAAGGAACACCTGACCAGGATGGGTGACAAACTATCATCCATTTTTTCTGGCATCTCCTTCTCTGAGATCCTGCCAGTCTGGGAGAGGGGGGGCAGATAGACGGAACATCAGAGAAGGGGAGATAGGGGAGCTAAACATGTGGCTCAAGGGCTGGTGCCAGGAAAAAGGACACAAATTTGTAGGAACTGGCAACAGTTTTGGGGCAAAGTTCTTCAATTTGATGGACTGCATCTGACTAATGAAGAGTCAGTGCATTATGACAGAAGTTTAACGAAAAGATTCAGACTTTGACAGCAGATAAAGACCACTTGGCCCGCAGTCTGCCCATTTCCTACCTATTGGATAAGCTGCAGAGTCTAGTTAACCAACAGCCTACTTCCTGCAACCCCCACTATAATTGCCTTGTGTCTGTCCCATGCATGTATGAATTCCCCACTGTTTTAGACCCAATGACCTCCTCAAGAAGGCTGTTCCATGTATCCACCTCTCTCCATGAAAAAAATTCCTCACATTACCCCTGAGCCGTCCCCTCTCTATCTTTAAATTGTACCCTTTGTTCTTACACATCTCTTTTTCTGAAAGATGCTACCCTCCTGGACTTTGTTGATTCCCTTGAGGTATTTGAACATTTCTATCATGTCCCCCCATCCCTCCTTTCATCAAGAGTATACATATTAAGCTCTCTCAGTCTCTCTTCATATGGTTTCTGCTACAGACCCTGCACCATTTTAGTTGCCCTCCTCTGGACTGCTTCCATCCTGTCTATGTCCTTGCATAGATGAGGTCTCCAAAACTGCACACAGTACTCCAGATGGGGTCTCACCAACTGTCTGAACAGAGGGATAACCAGTTCCCTTTTTCTACTTGTGATGCCCCTTCCTATGCATCCCAGTATCGCCCTGGCTCTCTTACTGACTTTTCACATTGCTTACCCACCTTTAGGTCATCTGATATGACTACCCCAGGTCCCTTTCCATTTTTGTTGTTGTTGGTACCTCCCCTGCTATTGTGTACTCTTCTCCTGGGTTTTTGTTTCCCAGGTGCATTACTTTGCACTTCTTTGCATTGAATCTAAGTTGCCATATGTCTGACCATTCCTCCAACATTGCCAAGTCCCTTCTCATCTTTTCTTCCCCCCCTTGTGTATCAACTCTGTTACAGGTCTTTATGTCATCTGCAAAGAGGCATACCTTTCCCTCCAGACCCTCTGCAATGTCACCTATAAAGATGTTAAAGAGGACTGGACCCAGTACTGAGCCCTGAGGTACTCCACTAGTAACCCCCCTTTCTTTGGAATGTGTTCCATTCACTATTACCTTCTGTGTCCTGTTGTGCAGCCAGTTTTCTACCCAGGCAAACCACCCTGGGACCCACTCCCAGGCTGGCTAACTTGATTATTAATCTTTTGTGTGGGACTGTGTCAAATGCCTTGCTAAAGTTTAGGTAGACTATATCCACAGCCCCTCCCTGGTCTATCACCCAGTCAAAGAAATCAATTAGATTCATCTGACATGACCTTCCTGCTGTAAATCCATTGTGTTTTGGGTCCTGTGCCCTGCTGGCCTCTAGCTACTCAACAATTCTTTCTTTCAGAAGTGATTCCATCATTTTCCCTACCACTGAGGTCAAACTTATAGGTCTGTAGTTTCCTGCTTCTGCCTTGCTCCCACTTTTGTGAAGGGGAATAACATCTGCCCTCCTCCAGTCCTCAGGTACCGCCCCATCCTGCCATGATCTGTTAAAAAGCTTGGTCAGTGGTGTCAATAGGTTCTCCCTTAGTTCTTTTAGGATTCTGGGGTGAATCCCATCAGGCCCCATTGCTTTGTCCACCTTGAGTTTTAGGAGTTCTTTCAGGACTCTTTCTTCTGTGAATGGACTGATGTCAACCCCCCTACCCAGAGTGCTTCTATTGTCTGGTTTAGGTAACTCCTCCTCATCTTCTTTTGTGAATACTGAGCAAAAGTATTCATTCAGTATCTCTGCCTTTTCACTATCTCCCTCTGCCCACCTCCCCTCTCCTTTATTAATCTTCACTATCCCTCCCTTAACCTTTCTATGCTCCCTAATGTACCTATAAAAGGTTTTAGCCCCCTTCTTAACTGAGTTGACTATTTTTTCCTCAGTTTGGGCCTTTGCTAGTCTGACTGCCTTCCCCACTTCTTTCTGCTTTAATTGATACAGTTCCCTGTCATGCTCCTTATGTGATTCCGTATACATTTTGAAAGCAGCCTGTTTCTCCTTAACCTTCCCTGCCACCTCTTTTGAGAACCATAGTGGTTTTTTACTCCGCTTTGTTTTCTTTATTTGTTTCACACAAAGGCTTGTTGCCTCTATGATGGCAGTTTTGATTTTTCTCCATTGTTCTTCCATCCCTCCTTTTTGGTCATTTGCTACTGCATTTTTCAGGTATTCACCCATTTTGCCAAAGTCAGCCCTTCTAAAGTCCAGTATCCTTGTTTTTGTATGGCTTATCTCCATGGTTGTGCTCATTGTTAAGCACACTGTGCAGTGGTCACTTGTTTCCAGATGTCTACTGACTTCTAAATTTGTGATCCTCTCTCCATTTGAGAGTACCAGGTCTAGTATTGCTCCCTCCCGAGTGGGTTCCAACACTAGCTGTCTAAGGCCTGCCTCCTGCAGGGCATCGAGAATGACTCTGCTCTTGGATGTGGCTGCAGTACATGTTATCCAGTTAACATCTGGCATATTCAGGTCCCCCATCAACAGTATCTCCCCTTTTTCAGCCAGTTTGATGTTTTTGCAGAATATTTAAACTAGCAAATAGGGCGAGGGGTGCAGCACCCCATACATCAAATGGGAAGAACACCCTTCCCCCTTCAGCTAGTGGTCAAACAGGAGTTCAGCATGTTTGCAGTTCATTTGCATCACCAGGTAAGGAAAACAGGTCCAACTCCCATACAACACACAGGAGAAATGCCAGATCTCACTCAATAACTAACACACCAAAATCTGGCCAATGGAAACTCATGTACACAAATGCTTGCAGTCTGGGAAACAAGATACCAGACCTGCAGGCAATAATGACAGAGGTTAAACTGGACATAGTAGCAATTAGTGATATGTGGTTTACCAGTAACCACACTTGGGAGACTTCAGTACCTGGCTATGTACTGTTCAGAAGAGACCGAGGTGCAAAAAGGGTGGGGGAGTTGCCCTGTATGTCAAAGAAAATATCAAATCTACAGAAATTCAAAATACAAATAAGGAGCCAGAAGAACTGTGACTCACCCTGGAAGTAGGAAATGGGACAGCCATAAGAACTGGGGTTGTCTACAGGCCCCCAGACCAGTTCGAGGACATAGACACATTACTGTTAAAAGATATACAAAACATAACAGCTAAAGGGGAGGTTCTGATAATGGGAGACTTCAACATGCCAGATATAGATTGGTCAATACCAGCAGGAACATCTGCCAGAACTAGACACATTGTGGATTCTCTGCAGGGGGAAGGCCTCAAACAACTGTTACAACAACCCACAAGAGACTGGGCTATCCTAGATCTAGTACTGACTAACAGGGAAAAGATCACAGATCTCCAGGTAGAAGATCACCTGGGGGCCAGTGACCATCACACGGTATGGTTCAATTTGGCCACTACAACTAAATCATCCCATTTCAAGGCAAAAATATGGGACTTCAGAGGAGGTGACTTTGACAAGAGTTAAGCTAGCACTGGCAAAAAGAAATACAGGTGAGGGGGTACAGGAAAAGTGGGCAAGCATTAAGGATGCAATACTTGAAGCAACATCCCATTGCATTAGAGAGAAAAGGAAGTGCTAAAGAAGAAGGAAACCACTTTGGTTCTCAAAAACAGTAGCAGAAAAGGTCAGAGCCAAATGCAGCCTTTAGGAAATAAAAGGGAACAGAGTGGGATGAAGATAAGGAGGCATACCAGACTTCCCTAAGGGAATCAGGGAAGGCAGTAAGGCAGGCAGAGGCCCAAACCGAGGAAACACTAGCACAGACAGTAAAAGAAGGTGACAAGACTTTCTATAGATACTTAAGTGAAAGTAGAAAGTCAAGAGAGGGTATTGCTAAAATCAAAGGAGATAAGGGGGTGCGTGAGGAGGAGGACCATGTAAAAGCATCTATCTTAAATAGATTCTTCTGCTCAGTATTTACTGAAGAGAAGGTAGGGCAGGGCCCACAGCTCAGCACCATGGACACAGGAGGGAGGGCGGTGAGCACTAGTCCCTTCACAAAAGAAAGGGTCCTACAAGAGATCTATAAGCTCAGGGTGGACAAGGCAGTGGGACCTGATGGCATACATCCCAGGGTACTAAAGAAGCTAAGGGTGGAACTAGCAGAGCCATTATCAGAACTGTTTAGTGAGTGTCTGAGCACAGTAGAGGTCCCAGAAGACTGGAGAAGGGCTCATGTTATCCCACTCCACAAGAGTGGTAGCAGGGAGGAGGCAGGGAACTACAGATCAGTCAATCTTACCTCAGTAGTGGGCAAGATTATGGAGGCACTCCTTAAGGAAAGGATAGTGCAACACCTGGAATCCATAGGAGCACAGGATCCAAGACAGCATGGGTTTACAAAAGGAAGGTCCTGTCAAACTAATCGCATAGATTTCTTTGACTGGGTAACCAGAGTGGTGGATCAAGGGGGAGCAGTTGATGTTGCCTACCTTGACTTCAGCAAAGCTTTCATTACTGTTCCACATAGAAGATTGATTAATAAGCTGGGTAGGCTCGGGGTGGGTCAGAAGTTGGTCAACTGGGTGGAAAACTGGATAATGGGCAGAAAACAGAGAGTGGTGATAAATGGTATACAGTCAGAAGAGATGCAAGTCACAAGTGGGGTACCTCAGGGATCAGTTCTGGGGCCAGTCCTCTTTACTATCTTCATCAGTGACATTGCAGATGGACTGGAGGGTGAAGTTTGTCTGTTTGCAGATGACACCAAGATCTGCAACAGAGTAGATGATCCAGATGGGGTGTGCAGAATGAGAAGAGAGCTGGATAAACTAGCAAAATGGGTGGAAGACTGGCAACTGGGGTTTAATGGAAAGAAGTGCAAGATCATGCACATAGGGAAGAGAAATCCTGAAGCCACCTATAGTCTGGGAGGGGAGTTGCTGGCAGTCACAAGGGAAGAAAGAAACTTGCACATCATCACCGATGACCTGAAATCATCCAAGCAGACCACTAAAGCAGTAGGTAAGGCTAGGGGGATGTTAGGGTGTATTAGTAGCGGTATCTCAAGTCAGAAGAGGGAGTTAATAATCCCTCTTTAAAAGACACTGGTTAGGCCCCATCTAGAGTACTGTGTGCAGTACTGGAGGCCACACCTTCACAAGGACATTAACCAAATTGAGGCAGTCCAGAGAAAGGCAACCAAAATGGTGCAGGGACTGCATTAGAAAACATATGAGGATAGATTAACAGAGCTCAATATGTATACCTTAGAGCAAAGGAGGGGGAGAGGTGATATGATAGAAACATTCAAACACCTTAAGGACATTAACAAGTTGAAAGAGTCTAACATGTTTCAATATAAGGAAAATAGCAGAGCAATAGGGCACAGCATGAGATTAGAGGGAGGACAATTAAGGGGTAATGTGAGGAAGTTCTTTTTCACATGAAGGGTGATGGATGAATGGAATGCCCTACCTCAGGAAGTGGTGGATATGAATACAGTGCAGGCCTTCAAACAGGCATGGGATAGGCATAAGGGAGCAACACAGATGAGTATGAATAGATAGGCCATTGACAAAGCAAAGGCTGATGGCACATTTATAAGGTAGAAAAAGAAATGGGCAGACTGGATGGGCCTTGCGGTCCTTATCTGCCATCAACTTCTATGTTTCTATGTTTCTATGTCCCAAACTGGCAGAACCGCAGAAAAGGTCACTGAGGCTTCTATCTGCTTGAGCCTTTCCCATAGCTTTCTAAAACTATCTGGAACCTGGTGGACAATGATTTTAGGATCTTACCCCCTTCATACTCCCCTAACTATCCTCGCTACCCTACCTGAATCCCTCTTAACTGAGATTCTTGGCTGGCACCTTACAATTCTGTATCCCTGCTCCCCTGACCCAGTTAGCCCTTCTGTCCCCCATAGAATGGAGTCCCCTATTGCAAGTACTTTCCTGATCATTTTTTTCCACAGATTCCAATTGTACTTTAGGTTAATTCTTCTTGGTAGACCTGGTGTCCTAGGAGGCTACAGTTTCCTGCTTCTGCACTAGGGTGGTTGGAGCAACTGAATAACACAGGTGCAAATCTATTCAGTATTTCCACCTCAGGTTTTCCACCTGTCTGAACCCCGCCCCATGCCAGTTACAATCCATCCTGGACCCTAAGTGTCCAATAGGGAAGAGGAGTAGTGGTTGCCTGTATCAGCAAACATTGGGATCTGCTTTAAAGAAGGCTACTGTATGTTCTGCCTTCACCACAGCCATTTCATAAGTGAGTGCTGCAACTCTGCTGCACATTATGCAACATCATCTCTTCCAGATGACTTTCTTTTAGATCACTACACAGGCCCCCTTCCTTGCTAATACACTGCTGTTCTTCCTCAGTTCTCCACATCCTCATTTTCTGTTTCCTTTCATGTTGCCTATTTCCCCTGACTGCAGGTCCCCTGCTTAGTTATTCCATTTTCTCTCTAACCTGCTCCTTTGGTCTGGGACCCTTTTATCAGGATATCCCAAGTAGAATTTTCACTGGACTGTTTAAAACGTCCTGGAATCCTTACTTCTACTACCCCTACTGTCTGATTACTTCTCTGGTTCCCTCCTTACCCCTTTTGCCTTCCTTTATTATGGCTGCAGTGGGCAGATCCCTGCACCTGTTTTGGGATCCTTCAAAAAAAGAAGCTGACCGGACACAATCCGTTCCTTTTTCTTTGGACTTCTGGAAGTGTAGGCAGATGTGTGTCCACTGCACTACTTTGTTTGGCAGCCAGAACATGGCACTTTTTCACCATGTTCAAGATGGCCACTGGAGTCCATTGCACATGCATGATATTTCACGCACGCTCACTGAACTCTGCATGAGTCAGACATTTTCAGATCAAGTGGAGAGAAATACATATTCTTAAAGAGTGTTTTGAACTGTGGTGGCCAAAGTTACTTGTTAGTGAAAATGGGTGCTCCACAATTAGAAACTGGAACCTTGAAAAGCAAAGATGTGACTCTGGGCATGCTCATTACCTTCGACACCAATGCGCATGTACAGAGTCACGACTTTACTTTTCAAAGTTCAAATTTCTTATCTTGGAGCACCTGCTTTTACTAACAACTAACATTCCCCACCTCAGCTCAAAACGCTCTTTCAGAATATGTATTTATCTCCACTTGCTCTGAAAATGTCTGATTTTTGCTACTAGCCACTGCTTCTATTGCTGTTTAAATACCTCCAGCCCTGAAAGCAGATCGGTGGAACAGTTCTCATTTCCACCAGCAAACTTGGCTGTGGCCATGATGGCTCTTGCTAGAATTTGTTTTCCTTGCCACCTACCACTTGACCCTCTGCTGTGTTGGCCCTTCTTTGTGCTCCTGCTGCTTTCCCACAATTGTCCAGGGACACCAGCTTTCTTTTCATGTGGCCCATGTATTCTACATGTGCCTTGCCTCTTCCTAGCTCCCTAAGGAAGAAACAGAGTACCTCGAAGCACAGGACCGTTTTGTCTTTTTGGGCACTTTAATAAATTAGAAAGCTGATTCTCTAGCAGTGTGTGCTGTTTGTCTTGGACTTGTTCCTTTCAGCTCAAACCCTTGCACTTTTTTCCTACTGCATTCTCTTTTGCCATACTGTTTGATCCTTTAATAAAACTAATTTACAGTGCCATGCAAGTTGTTCTGTGTTCACCATACTGCAACATCCTTAATGGCTTATCTGTGAGTGGTGTTACTGTACCTTATGTTACCTGCTTTTTGCATCTTGGTCATGTATAATTTATGTGTATTTCAATTAAGAGTGTTACCAGGAAGAGCATACCAAGCTGGGAGAAGGGGGCTGGGGAACCAATACAGTGTTTGAGGAAGGCTTCCCTGGACATTACTGTACTTCATTGTAAAGAAAGGATGTAAGGGTTATAAATAATTACTCATATGGTATCTCAATCTGCATTTTAAACTGACAGATATTTGGCATGGATGAAGCTGAATAATTGGAGCAAGGGGAAGTGGTAAAAACTAAAACAAAGAGTGTTCTAATCTACATCCATGTTGTTTAATCTGGGAGAGGAATTCTAGGGAAAAGGAAATTGCAAGTTGACTGTGTGGAAGCATACAGTATCTCCCACCTGAACAGACATTTCCATTGGCTTTGGACCAAAGCAGACCCTCCCATGCATGTATTTGAAAGAAAGGACACAGAGACTGATTCATAATTTTATTATAATGACTGCAATGTATTCCTCACATATGTCTTCACTGATTCATTGTCATGCTGTCAGCGCAGGGAAAGGAGTTTGATAAGGCACAAGAGGAAGTCATCATTTGAATGGGGAAGGTGCTGCTAGCTAGTGACTAGAAATGCAGCAAAATTGTGGAGAAATAGGCAATTTCACCATGCAAAATGTGTAGCGGAAATGCAGTGAAATTTCACCTGCATTTTCGCCATCTGAGAAGTCCATTACCAATGGCGAAATTTCACCCATGGGTGGTGAAAGTCTATCAGCAGTGGTGAAATTTCACCCATTGTGGTGAAATTTCACCCACAGGCAAAATTACGCCAGCGTGGGGGTAAAATTTTGCTCACAACTGAGGGTGAAATTTTGCATTTCATCCAGCGAAATATTTCGCGTAATGCGCTAATTACGCAAAATATTTGTCCAACCCTATTAGTGACTTCAGTCTGCCAGATGTGGAGTGGAGTGATGCAACTATTTTTACAGTACTTCTACAACTTTTGTGTCATGAGTGGAAGTGAACGGGGCAAGGCTGAATGTGGGGGGCAGGAAAATGCGAGGGTGAAGGGTGTCACAGGTTTGTTCCCTTGGGGTACCATCAAGTCTAACACTGGCCCTGTTCCCTCTAATCCATTTTCATCCTTCTCTACCAATGTTACCTTCTTCATCTCCCCAGGTTTCTAATATCTACAACAGCTGTATCATTGGAGACTATTTTATTGTTATTTCCTTGAACTAAGGCCTCTGTAATGATTATTTCCTTTGCTGTATTATTCTGGACTTTTCTCTCAGTTCTAAGGATATGTGCTGCATTGACAACACACTCTAATGCCTTTAAATTGTACATAATATTGAGTCTTCTCCATAACTCTTTAATAATGACCACCAACCAGTGAGTGTATTCACACTTTGTGCAGTCACAGTGCCTGTTTTACAAAGCACTTTGGATTGGCGCTTGTAACTCGAGGCAGAGGTTTTGACGCAAAAGTGACTAGCATCAAACTGTGTCGTAAGTGCGATTTAGCAATGATGGTTGCCACAAACCCCCAGCCGCATGTTTCTTGCACCAAACACAACAAGTTAGACCAGATCCCCCGGTCTAACTTTGTGCCATTGGAGGACCCATAGTATGGGGCATGCCAAAGCTTTGGCACAAGCCGCAATAAAGTGAGGAAAATGTCACAACTCCATCAGCCCTTTCAGAATCAGGTTGTGTTGCACCAAAGGGCTTTCGTGCAACTGCGCCAAACAATGTGGATGATGTAGGACTTGGCACAAGCCCTGTGTTACCCTTCTTGAATTGAGCCCATAGTCTTTTATGAACTCCCCTCCTTTAGTCCTTGAAAATATTCTACATACAGTACAGTATATCATCATGCAATACCTATTTTATATAGCCTCCCTGGTTTATGTACTGTAGTTGCTCTTGCTTCTAGTGCTGTGCAGCCTTTTATCCTGAAGCTTTTTAGTACTCACAATCTGCCCAGACTAATATTTCCAGACCTGGGAGCATTGCCTTTGCTGGTGCTCACCTCCCCTGGCACAGGTGTTGCCTTTATGCACCAAAAGTGGAAGTCTTACCCAGGTGCTTCTGGTACTGAGCTATACTAGAATAAGTCCCACAGTGAAGGACACACCCAAAAAAATTTGCAGTGAAAGAGGCAAGAGGGAAAAGTAACTTAAATGTCAGCTAAAACAGATAACAACTAAAATAAAACTGAAGGTATAGAAAACTGTGTGTCATTACACAGTAGGCCATACAAGGAATGGCTGGAGGAACTAAACTTGTACACACTGGAGAGGAGGAGGGAAAGGGGGAATATGGTAGAAACCTTAAAATATCTGAAGGGAATAAACAGAGTGAGGGAAGGTAGCATTTTCAAGATAAGTGAGAACAAATCCACTAGGGGACATGCCTTCAAGGTGGAAGGTGGTAGATTTAAAGGACATGTAAGAGGGTAATTCTTCACAGAGAGGATTGTGGGTCCTTGGAATAGGCTGCCAGAATGGGTGGTGGGGGTAGATTCAGTGGACAAATTCAAAAGGGCTTGGGACAACTACATGAGGTTAAATAAAAGGGGAAACGTGTGGGACATTGGGGGTGAGATAAACTAGACGGGGGTTTGGGAAGACATGATGGGCCAAGGGGTCATTTACTGCTGACAAGTTTCTATGTTTCTATGTGTATTCATTCCAGGTAGATGGTCCTCATGCCTAAGACAGTATTTATTATATAGTGCTTCTTGGTTTAACACATGTGTGTTATCTTGTTGTATACAATTATATGAGTAGTTTAGAAAGGATACATTTTCTACCGTGTCCTTCTGGATAATGCCCTTTGTAATAGTTTTCTTTCTTTCCTTTTTACATTATGAGCTGCATGATTTTTTTGTGGCATGTTATTACTGCAATTGTACCATTACCTTCCCATGTTTTTTATTTGCATTCATAGAGTGTCCATGGGATTCCGTTGTTGTGCCTTTCTGGTTACAAAAAAAAACTTACATAAACTGAGTTTTCAGATTATATTGTGATGTAAATATGTTTGTTTACCATACTTTCACTGCAAAAGCTTACAGCTTTCACATCATTATATTCCCAAAGGAAAATTTTAACAACAGTTGGAGAGACTGTTAATTAACATAGCTTATACTGGACACTACAAGATTCATTTTTCCAATTAGAACACTTATTTTAAGTGATGTGGGATGCACTTTGGGGACTTGGGGGGCTTAAATAGAACCCTTTGTATGTGTATCTATGTATAAAACCAATTATGATACTCAAGATTTTCACAGAGAAAACTGAAGGTGTTGAAAAAGAATGGGTACAACATTAAATGTGATGTATCAGATGAGATGCAAGTGATGAATGTTAGCAAACAATTATAAAGCTTTATCAGATGAGATAATCATTAACAATAAATATTTTTCCAATTAGAACACTTATTTAAAGTGATGTGGGATGCACTTTGAGGATTCAGGTTGGCTTAAATAGAGCCCTTTGTATGTGTATCTATGTATAAAACCAATTATGATACTCAAGATTTTCAAAGAGAAAACTGAAGATGTTGAAAAAAAATGGGTACAAAATTAAATGTGATGTATCTGATGAGATGCAAGTGATGAATGTTAGCAAACAATTATAAAGCTTTATCAGATAAGATAATCATTAACAATAAATAAGATCGTATTTTGTTAGACTAACACTACATTGTTGAAGACTAGGTTTGCTGGCCAAGGCACCTAGCTTCACCTGAGCTCTTTCCTTCTAGGCTGCTTGAAAGGACAGAGCAAAGAACCTTACCAGAGCAAGGGAAAGGATTAAGACTTCTATTGGCTAGGCAGCTTTACTGTGTGTTGTTATTTTTATTTTGTACTCACAGGGATTTGTTACTGTTTGTTGCTAACATTTTATTGCTTTATTTTTCTCTGATTCAAATTGTTGTTGCTGGGTATACCTTCTGCTGCATTATTACAAGGTGTGCCTACAGGTGTGTGCTAACACATTACTGCTGTAATCTTCTGATTCAAATTGTCTTTTGCAAGGTATATCTTCTGTTACTGCTTTTTATCTGTAGCAAAGTGTTTCTTACAGGGTATATCTTCTGTGAAATTATTACAGGTGATGCTTACATTTTTGTGACTTTTTACCATTAGGCCAAGCAAAATTACTGTTTGCCACTGTTTTATTTTATTGTATTATTTTTGCTGAAAAGGTTTTTTGTCCCAGAGGTGTTGCAGTCTCCTTCTCACATTGAAGGAGCTAATTGCTTTCCTCCCACAGCGCTTCCAGGGGATTAGGTGTGTATCTGGGGGGTGCAGCTGGCAAACTGTCAGTAACTTCTGACAGAAAGCAGGGTTAAAAGGTCAGATTCATTGATATCTTGGAGGTGGAAGACTAGGTTTGCTGGCCAAGGCACCTAGCTTCACCTGAGCTATTTCCTTCTAGGTTGCTTGAATGGACAGAGTAAAGAACCTTACCAGAGCAAGGGAAAGGATTAATTCTTCTTTTGGCTAGGCAGAGTTACTGTGTGTTGTTATTTTTATTTTGTACTCACACGGATTGTTACTGTTTGTTGCTAACATTGTATTGCTTTATTTTTCTCTGATTCAAATTGTTGTTGCTGGGTATACCTTCTGCTTCATTATTACAACGTGTGCCTACAGGTGTGTGCTAACAGATTACTGCTGTAAGCTTCTGATTCAAATTGCTTTTGCAAGGTATATCTTCTGCTACTTCTTTATTTTTCTCTGTAGCAAAGTGTTTCTTACAGGGTATATCTTCTGTGAAATTATTACAGGTGGTGTTTTACAGGTTGTACAGTTTTATCTATCATTAGGATAAGTTTTCAGGGTTACTGCATTTGTTGCTGACTGATTGTTTCTGCTCTTACCTCCTTGTTTCTTTTGTCTGTGGTTCTTTATTTTTTTGGCAGCAGAAGGGCCCAGCCACCCACCCCAATCTCCAACCACCCCACACTACACTCGTTTTAAAGGGTAACACAGTCATGACATTTCCTGTGGCAAAGCAGGAAGGGGCAAATCAGTTGGGTATCCACATGGTGACTTCATTTACAGTGGCACTAGTAATTTAACTTGTTATAACAAGTTATACAAAAACAAAGAAACAAAACACAAAATCAAACTTTTGCTTTCATTTTCTTCCTTCTAATTACTCTGATCAGGTTATAAACCCAGCAAATATATCTGGAATGGATATCATTAACTGCAGGTACTGTGGAACACTTTTCAGAAGGGCAGTTTTACAGGATTTAGGACACTGTCCTATATGCCGGGCCACTGGAGATACCATACTTAATACCATACTATTTGCCAGCAGATTAGGCCTTATGGTCTATCAAGTCTGCTCGAACCTAGATCCTTAGTTGGGTGCCGAGACCCTCCCATCCCTTGTGCTCCAGAAACCCCTATCATCCATCCCCACCCCCCACAGGCCATCATCTGATACATCCACTTTCTGTGTCTGTCCCACCCTCTCTTAAAGCTCTCCACTGTGGATCTCTGAACCAGCTCACCAGGCAGAGCATTCCAAGGTCCACCACCCTCTCAGTGAAAAACCTCCTCCTTTTTCCCTCACCCTTCCACCTTCCAACTTCAAACCATGCCCTCTGGTGATGCCTCCCTGCTTTAGTCTAAAGATCCCTCCATGTTTACCCTATTTATTCCCTTGAGGTACTTGAAGACCTCAATCATGTCCCCTGTCTCTCCTCTCCTCCAATGAAAACAGGCAGAGCTCCTCAAGTCTGTCCTCGTAGTCAAATCCCTAGCCCTTGTATCATCTTTGTTGCCCTCCTCTGTACCCTCTCCAGGAGCTGTATGTCCCTCTTCAAGTGTGGTCTCCAGTACTGTACACAGTACTCAAGGTGTGGTCTAACCAGTCCATTGTACAGTGGCAGAATCACTCTTGCTCCTAGAGGTGATCCCCTGCGATGCATCCCAACATCCTGTTTGCCTTGCTAGCTGCTCTCCTGCACTGCTCAGTGTTATTCATACATGTATCCACCATGACCCTAGGTCTTTTTCCCTGTTGAGGCTTCCAGCACCTCCCTCCCAGGGTGTACCTGTGTTTAGGGTTTCCCCGACCAAGATGCAACACCTTGCACTTGGTGATATTGAAATTTAATTTCCATGTGTGAGCCAGCTTTCCAGGGTGTCCAGGTCCCTTGCAGGGCCAACCTCCCTCTTCTCCCTCAACTACTGCTCCCATCTTGGAGTCATCCGTGAAGAGACTCATTTCACACCCTATACCATCCTGATGTCTGATATGTATGCATTAAACAGGATTGGACCCAGGACCGAGCCCTGTGGTACCCACTACCAACCTCTGTAGGGTTAGAGAGCTCCCACAGACCTACTCTCTGAGTGCGCCCAGCTATCCAGTTTTCAATCCATCTGACCATCAAAGGGCCTACTCCTAACCCCATCAGTTTCTCCACCAGACCATTGTGGGGACAGAGTCAAACCTTGCTGAAGTCCAAGAATAATACATCCACAGGCTTACCCCTATCCAGTTCTGATGTTACCCATTCATAGAACTCCACAAGGTTGGTTTGACATGATCTACCTGGCACAAACCCATGCTGCCGACTATCCAGACCTCCCACCTCCTCCAAGTAAACCCCCAATCGTTCCTTTAGTATACTCTCCATTAATTTTCCCACCACCGAGGTTAAACTGATGGGTCTATAGTTTCCTGGTACTTCCTTCGACCCCCCTTTATGGATTGGTACCACATGTGCCTCTCGCCAATCCCTAGGTACCCTCCCTGTCTCAAGTGACCTGTTGAAAAGCTCCGCCAGGGGTGCAGCCAGTATGTCCACATTCCCTATAGTACTGGATGAATGCCATCCGCCCAGGGAGATTTGTCTTTCTTTAGGGCCTTGAGGGCAAACCACACCCCTTTGGTAGGGATGGCATCATCCGTCCTCCACCTTACTGGTCTTTTATCCTTATCCAGATGTGACATCCCTGGGGTACCTTTCCCTCCTTTTGCTCCATTTCTGCTGCTCCCTGATCCCACTCCCTGCCGCTTATCCCTTTGTGCCTTGCTTTGTAGATATCCCATCCCTCCCTAGTGAACACAGAGGCAAAGTACTGCGAAATACCTCTGCCTGGTCCTCGCCTTCACCCACCCTCCTTCTGATCTCAATCTGCTGAGATGGCCTCTTAGTTTTTCTCCGCCTCCCATGTACCGAAGAACCCTTTCCCTCCATGTATCCCCTGTGCCAGCCGATGCTCTTTACTGGACTTTGCTCCTGCACCATACGGGTGACTTTTCTAGATGCAAGCTGGTACATTTCTTATCCCTATCCTCTTGTTGTTTTATATTTTTGTAAGTCGCCTTCTTTTCTCTGACTGCTACCTGGACCTCACTGGACCACCAGCATGGCTTATGTGACCTGCTCCCTTACGCTTCAACTTAGCTGCAGATCCTGACTGCCCCTCATGAAGTCCCCTGCTTATGACCTCCCATCTCCTTTCCACACTTGTTGTTGAGGTAATCCCTTCAAGTGATCCTTGAGAATATTTCCCATGCCCATAAAGTCTGCCCCTGAAGTCCACTGCCAGTGTCCTAGATCTCACCCCCACTCCCCCAATGCTTATTTGAAACCAGACAGTATTGTGGTCACTCCCAGTCAGGGGTCCTGTACAACCATGTCCCTTACCAGATCCCCATCTGCCAGAACCACATCCAGGACATGCCCCTCCCTTGTGGGCTCCATCACATGCTGTGTTAAGAACACATCCTGGAAGCCATCCAGCAGCCTCTGCTCCTTGGCCACCTTAGAGGACATGGTTCCCCAGTTAGTACCTGGCATATTAAGGTCCCCCATCAAGATCTTAGGGCTCAGCTCCAGGCAGCATGGGCAGAGATTGCTTGCCTCAAATTTCATATTCAAGAGGAAATATATTATAAGAACCTTTTTTCTAAAGAAGTCGAAGCACACACACCCCAATAATTCTTTGATCCAGAGCTCCTTTAACAAGTTTATTCCACCAACTGCACCACCTGACACGTTTCATACAAAAGTCCTTTATTGTCCGAAATGCATCAGGTGGTTCAGCTGGTGGAATAAACTTGTTAAAGAAGATCTGGATCCGAGAATTATTGGGGTGTGTGTGCGTGTGTGCTTCAGCTTTTTTAGAAAAATTGATTATTCAGCTGAAAGTACCACAACTACCTTGTGCATGGTTCATGTATGAAGATATTATAAGAACCACCCACCATTTCGCCAGCTTCCAGCAGAAGCACCTTGACTGCAGAGGGTAGTTGGCCTGGGAGATTGGCAGGTGGTTAGAAGGGGCAAATCGGGTGCCCCATCACTCGGTGCTATCCAACATATTACCTCCACAAACCATATAAAAACTACAAACAGGTATTTGCCTCTATCTCCAAAATCAAACAAAGGGGCAGAGGACACTGCCGCACAGGAGCTAGCACAACAAAACTCACCCAAAACAGGAACCAAAATAAAAAAAACAAAGAGGAAATCCAAAAACCTTCTGATCATAGGAGGAAATAAGCTGTTGATTAACTAGAATCTGCAGCTTATCCATCAGGTAGGGAAATGGGCAGACTGGGTGGGCCAAGCAGTCCTATCTGCCATCAAATTCTATGTTTCTATGATTTGGAGAGTTGATACCTATCTCCAGCCAGGGGTAATGGTCAGATGTCTGCCAGGTACATCAGCATGGAGAGATACTGACTGCATTGCTAACATTTTTGAGGAAGCAGAAGAAAACATTGATGTCCTGGTACACATAGGGACTAGTGATCTCACCAGCTGGTCAGTTGTGGAGACCAAGGAACATCTGACCAGGCTGGGTGACAAACAATCATTCATTTTGTCTGGCATCTCCTTCTCTGAGATGCTGCCATTCTTGGAGGGGGGCAGATGGAGGGAAGGTCAGAGAAGGGGAGATAGGGGAGCTAAACATGTGGCTCAAGGGCTGGTGCCAGGAAAAAGGACACAAATCTGTAGGGAACTGGCAACAGTCTGGGGAGTGAAAGTTCTTTAAATCTGATGGACTGCACCTGACTAAGGAGGGAGTCAGTGCATTGGGGCAGAAGTTTGATGTCTTTGCAGAATATTTAAACTAGCAATTGGGGAGAGGGGTGCAGCACCCCATACGTCAAATGGGAAGAACACCCTTCCCCCCTCAGCTAGTGGTCAAACAGGAGTTCAGCATGTTTGCAGTTCATTTGCATCACCAGGTAAGGAAAAAAGTCCAGCTCCCCATATGATGCACAGGGAAAACGCCAGACCTCAACCAACAACTAACACATCAAAATCTGGCCAATGGAAAATCATGTACACAAATGATTGCAGTCTTGGAAACAAGATCCCAGACCTGCAGGCAATAATGACAGAGGCTAAACTGGACATAGTAGCAATTAGTGAGACGTGGTTTACCAGTAACCACACTTGGGAGACTTCAGTACCTGGCTATGTACTGTTCAGAAGAGACTGAGATGCAAAAAGGGGGGGGTGGAGTGGCCCTTTATGTCAATGAAAATATCAAAGCTACAGAAATTCAGAATACACATAAGGAGCCAGAAGAACTGTGGGTCACCCTGGAAACAGGAAATGGGACAGCCATAAGAACTGGGGTTGTCTACAGGCCCCCAGACCAGAGGGAGGACATAGACACATTACTGTTAGAAGATATATAAAACACAACAGCTAAAGGGGAGGTTCTGATAATGGGAGACTTCAACATGCCAGATACAAATTGGTCAATACCAGCAGGAACATCTGCCAGATCTAGACACATGGTGGATTCCCTGTAGGGGGAAGGCCTCAAACAACTATTACAACAACCCACAAGAGACTGGGCTATCCTATATCTAGTACTGACTAACAGAGAAAAGATCACAGATCTCCAGATAGAAGGTCACTTGGGGGCCAGTGACATTACATGGTATAGTTCAATTTGGCCACTACAACTAAATCATCCCATTCCAGGGCAAAAATATGGGACTTCAGAGGAGCTGACTTCGATAAGATGGCCAATAGAGTTAAGCTAGCCCTGGCAAAAAGAAATACAGGTGAGGGGGTACAGGCAGAGTGGCAAGCATTAAGGATGGAATACTTGAAGCAACATTGTTAGAGAGAAAAGGAAGTGCAAAAGAAGAAGGAAACCACTTTGGTTCTCAAACACAGTAGCAGAAAAGGTCAGAGCCAAAAGGCTCGCCTTCAGGAAATGTAAAGGAATACAGCCTGATGAAGATAAGGAGGCATACCAAACTTCCCTAAGGGAAGCAGGGAAGGCAGTAAAGCAGGCAAAGCCCAAACTGATAAAACACTAGCACAGACAGTAAAAGAAGGTGACAAGACTTTCTATAGATACATTAGTGAAAGGAGAAAGTCCAGAGGGGGTATTGCTAAGATCAAAGGAGATAAGGGGGTGTTTGAGGAGGAGGACCATGTAAAAGCATCTATCCCTAATAGATACTTCTGCTCAGTATTTACTGAAGAGAAGGTAGGGCAAGGCCCACAGCTCAGCACTGTGGGCACAGGGGGGATGGAGGTGAGCACTAGTCCCTTCAAAAAAGAAAGGGACCTACAAGAGCTTGATAAGCTCAGGGAGAACAAGGCAATGGGACCTGATGGCATACATCCCAGGGTACTAAAGGAGCTAAGAGTGGAACTGGCAGAGCTATTATCAAACTGTTTAGTGAGTCTCTGAGCACAGGAGAGGTCCCAGAAGACTAGAAAAGGGCTCATGTTATCCCACTCCACAAGAGTGGTAGCAAGGAGGTGGCAGGGAACTACAGACCTGTCAATGTTACCTCAGTAGTGGGCAAGATTATGGAGAACCTCCTTAAGGAAAGGGTAGTGCAACACCTGGAATCCATAGGAGCACAGGATCCAAGACAGCATGGGATTACAAAAGAAAGGTCCTGTCAAACTAATCTCATAGATTTCTTTGACTGGGTAACCAGAGTGGTGGACCAAGGGGGGAGCAGTTGATGTCACCGACCTTGACTTCAGCAAAGCTTTCATTACTGTTCCACATAGAAGATTGATTAATAAGCTGGGTAGGCTCGGTGTGGGTCAGAAGTTGGTCAACTGGGTGGAAAACTGGTTGACGGGCAGAAAACAGAGAGTGGTGGTAAACGGTATACAGTCAGAAGAGATGCAAGTCACAAGTGGGATACCTCAGGAATCAATTCTGGGCCAGTCCTCTTCAATATTTTCATCAGTGACATTGCAGATGGACTGGATTGCCTGTTTGCAGATGACACCAAGATCTGCAACAGAGTAGATGATCCAGATTTGGTGGGCAGAATGAGAAGAGATCTGGATAATCTAGCAAAATGGTTGGAAGAGTGGCAACTGGGGGGTTAATGCAAAGAAGTGCAAGATCATGCACATAGGGAAGAGAAACCCTGAAGCCACCTAAGGGCCATGAGGGGAGCTGCTGGCAGTCACAAGGGAAGAAAGAGATTTGGGCATCATGATCACCGATGACCTGAAATCATCCAAGCAGACCACTAAAGCAGTAGGTAAGGCTAGGGGGATGTTAGGGTGTATTGGTAGGGGTATCACAATTCAGAAGAGGGAGGTAATAATCCCTCTTTACATGACACTGGTTAGGCCCCATCTGGAGTACTGTGTGCAGTACTGGAGGCCACAGCTTCACAAGGACATTAACCCAATTGAGGCAGTCCAGAGAAGGGCAACCAAAATGGTGCAGTGACTGCGTCAGAAAACATATGAGGACAGATTAACGGAGCTCAATATGTATATCCTAGAGCAAAGGAGGGAGAGAGGTGATATGGTCAAAACATTCAAACACCTTAAGGGCATTAACAAGGTGAAAGAGTCTAACATGTTTCAATATAAGAAAAATAGCAGGACAGGAGGACACGGCATGAGATTAGATGGAGGCCAATTAAGGGGTAATATGAGGAAGTTTTTTTTTTACAGAAAGGGTGGTGAATGCATGGAATGGCCTACCTCAGAAAGTGGTGGATATGAATACAGTGCGGGGCTTCAAACAGGAATGGGATAGGCATATGGGAGCAATACAGATAAGTATAAATAGATAAGTCATTGACAGAGCAAAGGCCAATGGCACATTTATAAGGTAGAAAAAGAAATGGGCAGACTGGATGTGCCGTGCAGTCTTTATCTGCTGTCAACTTCTATGTTTCTATGTTTCTGTGTTTCTATGAATCAAAGGAATACACTTCCTTTTGAAACTTTTCAAGTCTAATTCCTGCCTTGCTTACTAAAAGTGATACATGATGCACACACTGATCGTTGCCAAACCTGCTGTTGCATGATTAATTAAGGATACTATTATTAAACTTTAATATAATAGGGTAATATAATAGGGTACTCTCCATGGCACTAGAAAATGCAATAGTGTATGTGCCTTTACTATAGATTTTGATTTTTTTTGCCTGTGTAACATATATCAATTATATGAATACTTCAACTAGTATGGCATTCACTGCTCATAGTGGAATAGTGTGTACTATTTGCTAATCAGTAACGATAAACAAAGTTCACTCACTGCTGTGTTTAGTAGTCACTACTAGGCAAATGCAAGTTTTGCATAGTCTTCACCAAGGAGCGGGAAGAGGTTGGACTTAAGGTAGTCCTTTAATGGTGAAACATTGTGGGACAAGTTCATTATAATTTTTTAATGACATATCGGACAGCAGGTCACATGACTGATGTTTTATGCAAATAGATGGTCACATGGTTCATGCTGCAGTAGGATCATTAACATGTCACCTTATGAACAGTGTGCATTTCTAGAGCAAGCCCAGAAGAAGCAGTTCTAATTCAAGTTTATTTCACTGGAAAAATTCCTGTTGAACAAAGACATATGTGCAAGGATGGAGGTTGCAACACAAAGTACAGAATCAGTTAAAAGGACTGCATAAAAGCAGAGTAGAATGTTGAATATTTGATCATAAAATAATTAGAGCTGCATTTGCCCACATGAGTATAGGGAGGCTGTAAAGTTAGATTTAAACCTGAAGATTATCCAGTTTTGATAATTAGACTCCATAGCACTGCAGTATCACGTTCAAAGAAAGGAAACACATCAACAGAAAATTGGCATACAAATTAATTCAATATCAAATTTGCAGTTAAAGTGCCAGAGCTTCTTCTCAAGATGAATTTTAGTGTAGTACATTAATTAATTAATTAATTAATTAATTAATTAATTAATTAATTAAATGTCTCTGATTACAACAACCTTTGAACTAGTAGCTCATTTACAAAGGTTCCACGTCCAGTACAAACAATGAGATATACAAAGGTATTTAACTTATGCACAATCAAATCCAGAATTACAGTACAATGCAGGCCAATACAAAATCAATACAAGTGGCTGCCTGGTTGGCTCCATCAGTAGGTAAAGGAGGAAATGGCAGCCAAATATAGCCTTGTAAAATAGGGAAGAGTAGGGTGATAGGGCATAGGGATGAAACCGGACTTACCAGTTAGGTTTGGTCCCAGTGCACCAAGCATAGATAGGAAAAGAGGGAATATTTGGGGGTGTGGGGTGTGAGGATGAGAGAATAGAGTATAGGCAACATGGGGCAGAGGAGGACACATAGGAGTGGGCTTTGTTGTAGGCAGAGGTAAAGCAGGCTAATTGGTGCACTCACATTTACCCATCAGAGTCAGATGTGAACAGAGCTCCCTTTTGAACTGTCCAATGCCCTCAACAGCTGTGAGAGTAGTAAGGAGTCCATTGAGGCACAGAGGAGCCCTGTAGGCAAAATAGCACTGGCCTTATGAGGTATTTTTGAAAGGCACTTGGAAGGCATTTCTGGCAGTGCTCCTAGTGAGGTGCAAGCAGTGTGAATGCTGGAGGAGCTTTTGTATATTGGGGGAGGTGAAGGTAAGTCCCAGGCATCCTTTTTTATCAAGGAGACATACTTGATACATGATCCTCCCCTGGAGTGTGAGCCAATTGGATTGGGCATAGATGCTGCAGATGTGTGTTAGTTTCCAAGCACTCAGGACCAGTCCACATGCTTTATTTAGTGCTACCTTAACTCTTTTTAAAGCTGTTTCAGAGGCTACAGTGTACACTATTAGTCCATCATCTATATTGGACAGTATCGTACTGTTAACACTAAGTCTTATGGCTTCTTGTGTCAGATAGTTCCTATCCCTGTAAAGGTGAGTAGTCTGGCATTTATTGTTTTAACCACTAGGTCACTGTGTAGGGTGAAGGAAACAGAGTTATCTAGTGTGACTCCAAGGTATTTGAATATGCACACTTGGTCATGCAGTTCACCACTACTGTTCAAAATAACCATTTGGCTCACTTTGCCCTTATTCATGGGGTTGGAAAATACCATGATCTTTGTGTTTTTGTTGTTTATCAGTAGTTTATTCTTCCTAAACTACTCTAATAGTTGTTGGAAGCTAAGTTGGAGCTCCTGATTCAGTGTGCTTATCCAAGGGCTACGAGCGAAGATGGCAGCATCATCTGCATAGAGCAGAGTATTAGATTGGGATACAGCTGGGAGGGGTTTTACTAAAAGGCTGAAGAGCAATGGTCCAGTTATGGACTCTTGAGGGACACCGAATGTGACATGTTTGCTATCTGATAGTACACCATTTATCTTTACTTGATGGGTTCTCTGGGTAAGGTACTGTAGCTTCTGAACCAGCTTATTGTCTCAGAGGATAACCCAAGTGCATAAAGTTTTGTGATCAGTAATTGGTGGTTAATGGTATCAAATTCTTTTGTTAGATCTATATAAATAGGCCTGCTGAGTTGGCCTTTATCCAGTACCGCATGAATGTAGTTAGTGTACTCTACCAATGCAGTAGTAGTACTGTGGGATTTTCTAAATCCGTGCTGATGGAGGCACAAGATATTGTACTTGTTAAGATGGTTCACAAGTTTATCAGATATTATTTGTTTGAGGGCCTTCAATGGGGGGCAGGATAGAGATTGGTCTCTAGTTGGAGTAGATGGCACAATCCCCACTTTTATGGACTGGTGTTACCAGGCCTGCTTTCCATTGCACATGAAATTTAGCCTGTCTGATGGCTAAGTTAAAGATCTTAGTGAGGGGCAGAGTGACTGCATCAAATGTGAGATCAATCATCTTCATGTCTAGTCCATCACAAAGATAGAGAAGACATGAATCAGTGTTTGCAGTCTATTGCATGTTACAAAAATAGTAGGATATATGGAGTGTATTTCATATCAACACAGTGTCCTCTCAATCCATTGTTTACAGAAGAGCAAAAAAGCAACATATCAGTCTCTTTAAAATTAATTTGTAACACGCTAAGAAGCCTTCCATTACAGAAATAATTATGTGAAATGTTTTCATGCTGCACACATAAAACTACTCAAGTGTTATGCATGCTGCAAACATGATTTAAATGTTAAATTGGAACCAACTGCATGCATAAGGAATGCATGTAGCAAGCAAGTGTGGAAATCATGAATTTTATGTTAAATTGGGAAAGACTCCATGCATGTGGCATGTGTGTAAAAAGAAAGTGGTTACTGATAACTGCACATGTAAAAGTTAAATGACTTGCTTAAGATCACACCATACACAAGTGGGGGTTGATGAGATTCAAACCCAGTTTGTCATGCCTCCAAGTCTCCTGGTTTGCAGTTCAGTATCTTTAACCACTAAGCTATACTGTCTGCACACATATGGCTCACTTGTACTTCAATACATACTGTATCTGAATATATCTGCATGCATGTGGCATGTTTGTAGCCACTGTTATGCTTTACAGTTTTCTTATCTCCCTCATCTCAGTTTCATAGTTAAACTGTAACACACATACATGGTTTTTCCCATCCCCAATAAACAAACATACCCATAAAACCACCTGATTACTTCTGTCTGGCCTGTACTTCTACTATTTTCCTCCATAGTTTTGAATGCTTCCATGTAAAAAGACTTTAAAGTGCAAATACAAAAGTAGCAATAACTCAACACACACACACACACACACACACACACACACACACACACACACACACACATGTGGCCAGCCCCCTCATACACACACACTGTAGTGGGTACAGCCATGCTGCTACAGACAACCCACCAAGTATAGATATAAGTAAAAAGTCTCTTACTTGAGTACTATGGAGCCAGAGGCAGGAGTCTCTAAGAGATGATGTCCATGGGTCAGAGTTCTGGGGTGTACCCCCTTGAAATCAATGGAGTTATTTTTTATTATTATTTTCTATGTTATGATGGTGAGTTGGAGAATAATGAAGGCCACTGTTCTACTAACAAGGCCCTTGTTAGTCAAGCGGTAGCCTTCATTAACCGCCAACTCTCCATCAATAATGTATGAAATAGTAATAAAAAATACCCCCATTCATTTCAATGGTGCACACCCCTGAAATCTCTTTTGCCCTTTGTCATAATGTTCCTAAGCATGGGGATGTGGAGGTCAGCTTCCCTGTGGGGGGGTGGCATAAGCCTGATTATAGTGGGGATCCAATAGTCTGTGCATACCATCCCACTTAACTGTCTGTGAATGAAACGGACAGCTTTAGAATGTCTGTGATATCTCTAAAAGGTACAGCTTATTTGTTTTGACTGCAAAATGATATGCAAATCAGGGGAAAATTCAAATGTATAAGATCCATCTGTACATATCCCAGAGCAGTGCATTAGATTTGGGCTTAAACCCACCCCGTTACTAACCAATCTTTTTCCTGGCTGAAGTCCCCCCCCCAAAAAGAACTTTGTCCCTATTTTTCTTCCCAACTCTATTCCATTCAGTACTCATCCCCTATGGGTCATGAGGCTTCCAAAGGTGAAGAAATGTGAAAAACACATAACTATTTCAGTCCTTCCTCCTTCCCCAATCCACCCGTAAAAAAATGTATTTACTTTTAGTTACTCAGCCATATGGCCAGAACCTGCAGCCTGGCATAGTGTGCCACCAGCCCAGTTTTCAGTCCACTCCCCCCCCCTCTCTCCTTCTGCCAGAAGGTGGATGCTAGAACTGACCATAACTGGTCCCCAACATGGTCCGCAACCCAGTCACCTGACCAACTGAACCCACCCAACCTGGGTTACTTGCCTCTTGCTTGGTTGCTGCTGTGGCTGCTGCCACACTTCACTGATCAAAGCCTATGAAGGCCACCCACACCGCTGTCACCACTGCTGCTAAGCCTAGTTTACTACTGTAGGGGTCTGTGCTGTTTTTTTTTTCAAGGCGAGCTTAGTACAGTAAGTAGGTAGCCTATTCTTGAGTTAGCTTCTAACTCACCCTCTGCCCCTTCAGCCACCAGGAAAGACAGAGACTCACTAAGAGTAGACCAACACTGCTATTTAGAGTTCAGTGCCCACTGACTCCTCCAAGCTGTAGTGTACACTCTATCTACTTTCTGGCGGGAAAGACAGTGTCCCACTTGTAAGACTCTTGCGCTCTTTCTTGGCTGGAGCACATCAACATCACATGTGATTGTGCCACCTCTAAAAGGTGGAGAGAGTGAACAACACAATACAGACACAGTCACGTCAGCAGAGTACCTGCAGCATGAGCACACACAGGCCAGGTGGGTACTTATTGTGCAAAGATTAAATTCAAATTTAAAGCCATTATTGCCACACCATAAGAACATCCTAGGCACAAATATGGGGGGACTGCCCTCCTCTGCCCCACCTAAATGGCACCCCTACTTAATGGTAGAAATCCATTCTCAGGTGCTAATGCAATGGTTTCCACCGTGTTCTGAGGTACTGTATCTCCATGTTTCATGATGTGTCCTGATCATCATGTGTATTAGTGTCCCTCATTGTCCCTCATTTTGAGTGTCCATGTCCCTCATTTCAGTGACAAAATGTGAGGTATGGTGCATGCTTCCGAGATCCTACTCAGTACAAAGAGTGCTAAGCATGGCCATAGTGTATAAGCTCAAAACAGAATGAAAAAAAGAAAGTAAGTGAGATGAAACAGTCATGGCGAAACACATTTGTAGCATTAAATATGCATAAGAGATTTGCATAGTCCAAAACAAAAAGGATCGGCTTCACAACACCGAGGCCCCTCTTCGTACATCTGGAATGGGGATGTTGACTGGCTATATCCTAGGCATTTAATGCAGTAAGCAAAACTTACTTTACAAATTAATGGCGATTTAATTACAAAAATCAAAAGCCATTAAACAACTTGCAAAATGATCAGAATTAATGAGTTTACCTAATTGTTATGAGAATTCAAATAAAAATGTGGTTAATGACCCTAATTGCCAGCAGTAGTGTAAGAAATAGAAACTGATGTGTTTTTCAGATGAGATTTCCACTAGTTTGGCTGCTGCACATATGGCAAGCATGCAGTATGTGAACCTGATGTGATATTTAAATGATGTTCATACCAGCTTAACAGCCGCACTCATGTCAAGCGTGCAACATGCAAACCTGATTAGCTTTTTAGAACTGGTTCACTTAGGATCACTTTGTGTATGCGAACTGCATGCAAACATTATAGAATTAAGCATGTGGCATGCATTCTGTATGTACACAGAACACCTATCTTTCTGTAAGGGGTTTTGGAATCCAACTGGGAAGAAAGGGAATGCCTGAAGGTATAGAGAGTGATACATACAGTTTACTGAGACCGAGGCTAAATGTATACTCTATATAATTCAGAGATTCTGTGTTATCAAATATTACATTAGAATCAGTGCTAAAACTGAATCCTGTAGAATACTCATCATAGATATAATTAAGTTACCAGACAATGAAGCACCCCAATTCAGAATCATGTTTTCATTTAAGTTATGAATCGGAATAAGGGCTGTGCAAAGTTTAAGCTTTTGCAAGAGGAACTGATATAAGTATAGTAGACCACAAGTTGGATCAAGGAAGCTCAGAGGGACAAAAATTCTGACTTGAAAGCTGTTCATATAGTAATCCTACCCAGCAAATCTTATTCTCCTTAGAACTTGATGTAGTTAAACTCAAAGAGATCTAGTGGGGGAAGAAAATGACTGAGCACCAAGAAGGAGGAACCCCATATATTAAAACGGGATAGATCTAGCAGGAAAAGGAGTAGGTTGCTCTTATTTTAAGGGAGAGTGTCACTATCAAAAGCATGGATAATATCAGGGGACAAGCAGTTCCACTGAGTCGAATTGGATAAGCTAAGAGGAAAAAATAGATACAATTGTCAACCAGGAAGGAACTACAGGGCTGGAATCAACTAAATAACTATCAGATGCAGTGGTATGTGCTTTGTGAAAAAAATCCACAAGTGAAATTCTGGTGGCATTGCCTAATACACTGCCATGAATTAACAAAATGTTACCAATTCATAATTTGCACTATTTTCATTGTGTATTTAAAACTGCAGAACCAAATTTCTACAGCTGTGTTAGATTACAGAACAGATTGGCACTGGGTATGTACAGGCACAGTATGTCTCATTTCAGTTCTACACCTGTGATAGCAGGCAAGTTACTGTACAAACATTCACATATTTAGAAAGTTTGTACACAATTTCAAAAACAATAAAATGGTAAAATTATGAACCCCTGCAAATTAAAAATTACTTATCCAAATGTCTAATATTAGTCATTTCTTTGACACTTCCAAGAAGTCTTTGCATTCTTATTTGCTGATGTCTAGATCCTCAAGTGGACAAGTTACAAGCAGAGAGCTATTTTGTTATAAAATTTCACTAAAAATTAAAATGGGGCTGGCCCAGTGTGACAGAGGACTGAGGCACTTCAAACACCTTACCGCTCTGACACCGGTGACCCGCATTCGGGAATGAGTTCAGGCCACCAGGGTTCTGCTGGGAGAAGGGCAGGGAGAAGACTGGAGTGGTCAACAGGGAGCTCTCTTCTCCCAGATTGGAGAGGTAAGGTCTTCCTGGCTCTTGTCTGCCACTGAGTAGAGGCTTGGTGGTAGTGTCGGGCAAATAGGGATATGGCACTAGGCTGGGTGATTGGATGGGGTCACTGATTCCAGAGCGCTTGTGCACCTCCACACACATGCATGTCTGTTTTGCTGAGGTCCAGGATGTAAGGGGAGAAAATGGGAAAATGGCATTCACAGGCACCAGGAAGCTCTGACTGCCTGCCCTTACCCCTTGCTGTCATCGGTTCATTGACCCACAAATCTGGATGCTGGTTCTCCAGGTGGGAGCAGGGCAGCCCTCCCCTTCCTGGCTCCACCACGGGGGGGGGAATCCATGGGGGATATGGGACTTGGTGGACCAGGGAGGCAGTCACCAGGTGAGGGGGAGGAGGCAGGGACGGGGCTGAGAAGCCGCTGTGATGCACCCGGAGGATACGAAACCTCTATGAAAAAAATAAAAAACAAAACATTAGGCCATAAGCCCCTTTATGTTTGAAACTACTCATCCAAATGTAACATACTTAGTAAGACATCTAGCAAGATGTACACGTCATTTTTTTTAATTCTTTGGTAACCTGGTAAGGTACACTAGGCACAGTGCCTGGTTTTAGGGGTGACCCAGCAGGTCTCTTGCTCAACAGATAGCCAACTTATGACTAAAAATATGAAAGTCTATGAAATGTCATAGTACTTGGAAAAAATGTCACCATAATTTAATGAAACTAGAATTTGCTGATTTTGTGCAGCAATAATCCAGATAATCACTTTCAGAATAGATTCCCAGTTGTACTGAATATGGCTGACTGAAGGATATCAACAATTTATAACAATTAGTTTAAATCCCTGAGAGACTCTGAGTGATGCAAATGAGATCCTGATTGAAATGGTAGAAAAATTCAGTCAGTACCCCCAGCTGGTTCGGGAGTGGGTGGGCCTTGAGTTTTATAGCTTTGTTCTCACGTCCAAAGCTGAAATCTTGATCCTTGTTCATAAAACCCTACGACAGACAATGGATACTTAATGGACTGATGCAGCTGGCAGATGGGTTGCTGCTTCATTTATCACTCATGAGGGCCCCTGGGTTATAGCAAATATTTGCGGTTAGAATTGTAATGACCCTGACCTATTCAATTCCCTCTGCCAAGTTCTACAAGAATGGGTCACCCCCTACCCCGCTTTCTGTGGGAAGGGATTTCAATCTCATCCTAGAGGCCTGTAAGGACAAGAATTTGGATCACTCTGAACTTCACAGCAGAGCATTTGCAGTTGTAGTTGTCAAGAACGCATTGTCAGTGCTCGCTTTAACGGACAGCACTCGCATACACTGGATTATTCCTTTTTTTTCAGCCTCCCACTTAACCTCCAGCTGAAATGATTTTTAGCTGACCTCCCCCTCTGCTTTGCCAGTGGTACTCAACTTGCATGTAGTCCATCTATACTTGTTGATCATACTCTGGTGGATTTATCTTTTCCCTGTGGCCCTTAACCCAACAGTCCGTTTTCTGGCACCTGAATCCTTTGATGTTGCAGGACAAGGACTTTGTTCCCTGCCTCCATAAGGAAGCTTCTGCCTACTTTGAGCTCAATGATTCTGGTGTCACTTTCAAAGCTACTCTTTGAGATGCCTTGAAAGCTTTCCTCCATGGCCATATCATGAGCTTTGCAGCTGCAAATCACAGAAAGAGGGAAGTGGAGCAAAAGGCTCTGAAAGCAGCACTTGCAGAAAAAAAGAAGGCTGTTATAGAGACTGAGCCTGTTCTCCTTAAAGCTGCTTTGCTCAGGGACATCCATTATCTGCATATGCAGCTCAACACCCTAGCAACCAGGACTGCTGAACTGGCAGTTTTGAGGCTGAAACACAGGTACTGGATGGGGAAGAGAAAATGGGCAAGCTATTGTCCTATAGATTGCACAAACAGGAGGCAGACAAATACTGTACATTCGTGGGCTGCAAGATAACTTGAGCACTCTGCAGACCCACCCTGAGCAGGTTAATCGGGTGATGCACATCTTTCACCTAGAACTATACATTTCCAAAGTCCTCCTTAACCTATCCAACTTAATGCCTTTCTGATAGAGTTCCCTTTGCCATCCTTGATAGAGGACTACAAAGAGTCAAATGTGCCCCCCCTTTCCACTCAAAAAATCTGGGATGCCATCTCCACCCTTTCCCCACCAAAATCTCCTGGTTGTGGCAGCTTTCCCCCATTGATCTATTTTAGTAGAGCCCAGATATTGTGGCCCCTATACTTCAAGCCATGTTCCAGGAAGCCCTTGCTTCCTCCCTCCTTCCCACGTCTGTGTGAAATGTGGTAATTACCATTCTTCCCAAAGAAAAGAAGGTTCCTACTCTCCCTGAGAGCTACACACCTATTTCACTAATTAATACTGATCCTAAGATTCTCGCTAAGGCCTTGGCCTCTAAGTTAGAGTCAGTTCTCCCCCAACATATTCACCCCTCTCAAGTAAGGTTTGTGAAGGGGCAACTCACTTAAATCATCACAGGGCAATCTTTTCCCTATTGTCTCATGCAGCTTCTACTCCAGCCACTGTGGTGTCTAATGACTTTGAAAAAGCTTTCAGCTTGGTTGGTGGTAGGGGGTACCTGCAGGCTATATTACAGAAGACGGGACTTGGCCCATAATTTGGTGTGGGAGGTCTGGGTGCTGTATATGCAGTCCTCTGCCAAAGTCTTGATGAACTCTGCCCTCCTATTCCCCTTTACCATTGAAAGAGATACTCATCAAGGCTGCCTTCTTTCTCCTATGCCTTTCATCTTGGCCATTGACCTGCATCAACACATGGGTCTGCTGGGTACCCAGGCAGGCCAGTTAGAGGTACACGTCTTGCTTTATGCAGATGGCTGCCTAGTGCTCTTAAGGGATGTATCCACCAGCTTCTCCACCTTCCTGGAAGCTCCTGATACCTTCTGAACCATATCTGGTCTCAAAACCAACCCTAGTAATATAGAAGTTCTTCCTCTGCATACACAATGTTCCTGTGAGTCTGTTGCCCTGTTTGTACTTCACTGGTCACCTGAAGGCATCGTGTTCCTTGGAATATGGGTCCACTCAGATCCTGTTGGCATGGTGTCCAAGAACCTAACCCCGCTACTAAAGAAACTTTAGGAGGACTATGACTTTTGGAAGCTGCTGCACCTCTTTCTAGCTGAGAAAATAGTGGCAATAAAAATTATTATGACTTCTAAAATAATCCATTGCTTTGCCCACTTGGAGGTGGTCATTCCCAAGAAGTGGTTCTCCAAAATGGATACTTTGATGGGGGACTTTCCATAGGAAGGCAAGCCACCCTGGTATAGCAAAGTAAAACATAGGATCACAAAGAGGAGAGGGGGCTGGGGTCTATCATGGCTTCTTACATACTGTATCACATGGCCCTTAGAGCTATGCAAGCTCTGCACTGGCTTTGCCCCTATTCTTCCAATGGGCCCTCTCATTGGGTTGAAATAGAGCACTGATCATGGCCGATGACTGACCCAGATGTTCACCTCTTCTCCACGCAACCAGCTGTCAGGAAGGTGGACCCCACAATTACTCCCACTCAGAAGGAATGGAAGAAATTGAAAGGCTGGCTTCATATTTCTTTAACCTCTCTGTCTCAACTTCCACTTTGAGGGAACCCACTAATTTTGGTGGGAGGATGACCACTACAATGAGGAAACAAAAGCATCACACTCCTCTCGAATTTGTGCAGCCTGGCCACTACATTTCTGGAGTCCTTTAAGAACCTTCCTGCAAGGTTTAGTTTCCTCAGAGGGACTTTTGGAGGTACTTCAAACTTAGGAGTGCCACTAGTGACTTCCAAAACAAATTTTCCTCTTGATTCCGATAATGTATGCTCAACTTTTCCAGTCATAGCTTGGAGCTCCCAGGGGTAGGATGAAAAGGGGATGGTGGTAATGGAGGGCAAAATATTTGGAGGGCTATGTGTGTGAACACTCAAAGTCTGGGCAACAAGACTGCAGACCTAGAAGTCACCATGGCAGGAGCGAAACTGTATCTATTCACCATCAGCGAGACCTGGTGCAGTGAAAAACAGAACTTGGATATAGCAGTACCAGGATTTTCTCTGTTTTGAGGGGACAGGGTCAGAAGAAAGGGGGAGGGGTAGCTCTTTATGTAAGGGACAGCATAAAGGCCACAGAAATACAAGGGGATCAGTGGGAGCAGAGGCACTGTGGGTCTATATGGAGAAAAGGAATGGGGCTGTTATCCATATAGGAGTGATATTCAGACCTCCTGCACAGACTGAAGAAGTAGATGAGGAAATGCTGGAAGCAATCCACAGGATGGCTTGTAAGGGAGAGTTGTTGCTGGTGGGAGATTTCAACCTACCTGATGTGGATCAGAGATTCCCAGCAGTGACAAATTCCAGGAGCAGGGATATCCTGGACTTCTTTCAGTGGGCATTCCTCAGGCAACCGGTAATGGAACTCACTTATGGGGAAGCATTACTGGACCTAGTGCTGATGAATGGGGACAGTGTTGCTGACATCACTGTGATGGATCACCTGGGAACCAGTGACCATTGTGTGGAGTAGTTTGTTATAAAAACTTGGACTGCACTGAACCGCTCAAAGAAGAGGGTCATGGACTTCAATAGGGCAGATTTCAAGACAATGGGAGATTGCCTAAAGGAAGCCCTGGCAGGGATTGGGATGCTAGGAGGAGTCAAGGACCTGTGGATAAAAATAAAAGAGAGCATTTAAAGAGCTATAAATCTCTGTGTCAGCCAGGTCCGCAAAGGCAAGAGGAGAACGAGACCACTATGGTTCTCTAGAGAGCTAGCTGAAACAGTAAGAGTGAAAACACTTGCATTCAGAAAATACAAAAAAACACAGAAGAAGGAGGATAGGATAAATTACCTGGAGAAACAAAGGGAGACAGGGAAGGCAGTGAGGACAGCAAAGGCACAAATGGAGGTGAATATTGTCCAGTCAATAAAAAAAGGGGATAAAGCCTTCTTCAGATATATTAGCAAAAAGAGGGAGATCAACAGGAGGATAACAAGGATAAAAGGTGAAGAAGGGGTCTGTGAGGAAGGGGACCAAGGGAAGGTGAACATATTGAATATATACTTCTGTTCAGTATTTACAATGAAGGGGTGGGTGATGGGCTAAAGATAAACAACAGTGTCAGAATTGGTAGGGTGTTCGACACTATTCCTTTTACAGAGGAGGAAATCTTCATGTTACTAGCAAGATCAAAAGTTGACAAGGCAATGGAACTAGATGGAGTTCACCCTATGATACTGAAGTACCTCAGAGAGGTGCTGGCTATACCCCTGGCAGTTTTGTTCAACTTATCACTGGAAAAAAGTGTGGTTCCAAGCCACAGCAGAAGAGCAGATGTGGACCAACTTCACAAAAGTGGGATTAGGGAGGAGGCAAGAAATGACAGACCTGTCAGCCTGACTTCTGTAGCGGGCAACGTGATGGAATAACTATTGAAGGTAAGGATAGTGGAATACCTTGAAACAAGTGGATTGCAGCATCAAAGACAACATGGTTTCACAGGGGAGAGAACTTGTCAGGCAAACCTGATTGAGTTCTTCAACTGGGTGACCAGGGACGTGGATCAGGATAGAGTGGTGAATGTGACCTACCTGGATATATGCATAGCCAGTGTGTTAGGATAAAAGGTGTATCCTATGAACCCCAGAATGTTACTTTGGGTGTCCCATAAGGATCAATTTTAGGGCCCTTACTATTCAGTCTCTTCATCAGTTCCCTGCCAAATGTGTGCCCTGCTAAGATGCTGCTTTACACAGACGATGCAGTGATCTCCGTACCAGGAGCACACCTCCACAAAATAACAGCTACCCTTGAAAGTAGCTTTACCAAACTGGAGTCATGGTTTGCTCACAATGAACTCCTCTTGAACTACAGAAAAACAAAAGCAATTCACTTTACCCTACAAAGCTCAAAAAAGCAGGGTGTCCCACTTACCAGACTAAGTAACAAAAGCAACGTAATCAAACAGGTTACTACATTTAAATACCTGGGATTATTCCTAGACAACACCCTTTCTTTTAACACCCATATTGACCATGTCATGAAAACATTCAACATCAGACTCGGACTCCTGTACCGACACAGAAATGGTATGACCACTGATGCCCTCAGCCTTGTCACCAAAAGCTCAATACTGTCCATCGTTGACTATGGACTATCTATAGTGCGGCCATTGAAACTTCTTTTGAAAGGGTTAAACTCCCGCTCATCAAAGCTTGCCAACTTGTTCTAGGAACTAATTGGTATTCCCACTCTTGCAGTCTCTACTCTGCAACTGGCTGGTTCCCATTACTTCTAAGGTCCCAGCACCAGACATGTATCATAGGAAAAAAAAACATCCTAGGACTGGTACCAGAATCAACCTTGAACCTTTTCCAACATAACCCCAACACTAAAACAACCCAAAGCTCTGCTAGAGGGGCACTGCATGTACCTCACAAATGAACCTCCTTTGCCCAGAGGTCCCTCTCCTATCGAGTCCCTCTTTGGATGAACGACCCACCCACCCCCACATTTTTCACCTTAAGAAACCCAGCAAATTCAAAAAAGAACTCCATTGCCTCCTGGTAGAATCCCAAGAGTGCAACTGCTATGCATAATGATGGGAGTTCCATCCACTGCCCTAGACTTCCAATCCATACCCCCCTACCTTCTTACCCCTCTCGCCCCATGAGTCCTCACCCCCTCACATTCACTTGGTTTACACTTCTTCTAGGCTGCTCCCATGCATACAGCACTTATCAGCTTGTTCTCCTCATCACCATACCCCCTTCTCCTATACCCTAATAACATTATACAATATGCCTCCTCTGTACCCATGCCAATACTCTCCATACCTCCTTCCTCCTCCCCTTTTCTTTGACAAAGCCAATTTTTGCTGCCAACTACAAGCAACATGCACTTATTAACTAGATCTATAGACTAGAGTTATTTCTGTAATAAAAGTATTTGTATTTGAGGTTATACTCCACATTTATCTTGCTTGTAAAATAGTCTTGTTACTTGGCTGTTGTATGTTCTCATCATATGATGTAAATTGTACTGTCTTGTCTGTTCTTCTACTGACTTGGAGCCTTTGTAAAAGAGCCAGTTTGGCTCAAAAGTTGTAATTCTGAAACTGAAATAAATAAATAAATAAAAATAAAATGGTATCAGAGAGCCAGCTAATGAGTGGTACCAAGTTGCAGGTATTACAATAATGGAGGTACAAAATACAATTGACACTTTAAAGTTAAAAAAAAAATCTTCAGGTCCAGATTAGGGTTATAAGAACCAACTGACCAACTAATGTTTTGAGCTCTGGTTCTTGTTTAGAACTTTTTACATAGTTCTAGGACTCTAACCTTTTTTAGAGCTTAAACTTGTTTGTATATAGAGCTGGAGAAGAATGACAGAGAGAGAGTTACTTAAAGGAGAAAAAGAGCAAAAAAAGAGACCTGCCCTATTGACACAGCAATAATATTCTGTGTCTCTACATATGCAGAAAAGAAAGCAAAACACTGTGTGCCATTCAAAGATCAAAGATCAAGGGTCACCATTGATGTATTGTAGTTTGACATAAATGGGGTTGCCAATTAATGGCAACCTGAATTGTCAAGTGGCAGCCCATGGAAATGGTGAACAGAGGATGGGGGGTGTAGGGTTTAGCCAGGGAGAAGGGGGGAAGTAGCAGGCAAGGTAAGGGGAGGGGCCTAGTGATGTAAGGAGTGACATCACCTGGGGGAAGGGGACAGGTGCCCCAAGGTAGAACAGGCTTGATATAGGGGAGGAGCCAAGTGAAGTCCTTCTTGGGGTCCTTAAGGGGTACTTAAGGCTATGCAGCCCGAGTTCTCCCTCTTTCTGCTAGGATTTTCAACTGAGTTGGTCCTTGCACATCACCTGGCAAAGAGGAATACACTAAGGTAAGGTAGGGTTACTTGGAAGGCTGCATGGCTAGGCCAAGAGTCCTGAGGTGGCCTACAGCCATGTGGTCCTTGTCCTGTGCCTGTATTGTATCAGTATTTCTGGTCATTTTCAGTGCATTTATGGAGGTAATTGTTGTAGGTTTGTTGTGGAGTGGTCATCTGCAGTAGGAGTATGTGGCAACACTGGTAGGTTTGGCTGCAATGGAAATGGTGCTGGGTCTGAAACACTTTTAACTGATCAGGGGGAGTGTGGAACCAGAGTGAGATTGCAGCAGCAGAGGGCATCCACAAGGTTTTTCAGTTCAGCTTGGCACTGGACATGTAGGCCTGGCTTCTAGAACACCACAAGGTGAGGAGGGATGCCCTCAGTTTACATGGAGAGAGATCTTGTAGAGGGTGTATTCAGTGCCTTTTGTTTGGGACCATATGGCTGCTTGGCAGTCGATTGTCAGGTGATTGCTTTCACCCATTTCTGCGGGCTGGTACAAGTGCAGTTTGGTGTCTGGTTGGGGCATTCTGCCCCGTATGGCTCCGTCTGTGGTCAGGTGGTCGAGTAGCACCATCAGACATTCGCCTTGTTGTTGCAAGATGTGCAGGAGACGTGGAGCCTGGTGGAGCTTTGTGTCTGAACTACTCAAGTTTCTTTTTGGGGGACAGACCCATGAGGTTGGCTGAGCATGGAGCTGACTGTGTGGTGCACTGGACGAAGGCTGATGAAAGCGAGGGCAGGGCCCCGGTATTTTTTCCACACAGCAAGAAGGCACCGGGTGGCATAGGACAAGGTGTGGAAGAAGCTGAGGGGGGCTGTGGTTTGGGTACAGCTGGTCTGAGCTCCCTCCAAGGGTAGCAGCATGCAGAATCTGGCACAGAGGTTGACATGTGCCATGTGGCGTTCCCCACTGGTGCTGTTTTTTTAGTTGGTAATCCTGCCATGGGAGTGGTACAGCAATCATGACAGCACTTGATGAGGGTGGCTTTCGGGTTGCCCATGTGGCAGACCTCCGAAAGCAGCCTCTAGGCTGGGATGCGTGGGGGCAGATGGACCTGCAGGCCAAAACGGAGAGGGGGGATAGTTTTCTCCATGTGGCAGGGACCACATGATGGGGGTGCAACAGGGACAGGGCCTCACATCGGGGGTGCGGTCAAGGGCCTCAGGTGCTACATGGGATGTGCTGGCTCAGGCCACTTTGGCCTTTTCTTTGGAGTCCGGGAATTGGGGCCAGCCTGGGTGGCACCAAAAAAGATAGAAGGCAGGGGTCCTGGTGAGAAGGGTCTGATACCGGATGGTGGCACAGCACCATGACAATCCTTGTGTACCACAGGGAGTAGGGGGGCATATAGGGCCACATGTTCACAGTGGAGATAAGATGGATGGCCTCCCTATAATGAGGATGAGCCAGCAGAATTTGCATATGGTGCACAGGATCTGGGCCATGTTGAGGCTTGATAGCAGGGATCATGAGGCAGATCAGGACTTGGGAGGAGAGGTGGCTGGGACTGTGTGTGCCACAACCTGCAGTAGTGTCACAGTGGCCCGCTCATTCTCCAACATCCCTCCCCCAAGACAGACAGAAGTGGCATGATCAACCAAAGGCTGGGCAGAACCCAGGGTGAATGGAGGAGGATGCCATTCAGGTTTTTTACCAGGTGGTAGAATGGAGGGGTTAATAATTCAGTGGCCCAGGCATGACAGAAAGTTCATGGAGAGGCCAAGGAGAAGCATGTATGGTGGTGGGCAGCTCCGTCCCACAGAGCCAGGGCAAACAACATTAGAAAGGGCACTGGGGCCCTACAGCCAGGCCAGGGAGTCCAATAGCTGGAGGCTCAGGTTTGCAAATTAGGGGGCAATGGGCATATCCAGGCAGTGCAGAAGGGGGCATTGTGTAGCTCCTCAGAATGGGGATCAAGGGCGTACAGCCTGGTCAGGGAGAACAACAAAAAAAAAGGAAGAGGAAAGCAAGCTTAAAGAAGGATGGGCTATCAAAGGAGACTTAGAAAGGTTGTTCAATCAGGGAGCACATGTGATTTTGGCATCTCCTGACACTGATACAGCTGCCTTCTTTCTCTAAATTGGCTGGGTGGAACTGTAAACTGCTTTTCAGAATTTATTTGGGGAGTGGGTGGCAGGCCCACAGGCATGGGGTCATAATGTCGCAAGACATTATGCCACATGGCAAAATTGCGCTGCCAATGCAGCACGATTTGTGCCATGAGGCACATGTCTTTTTTCTGCACCACTAACACCACGCCCACTAAAGATTCTCAACTCCAAAGGGGGGGGTTCAACTTGGGGAGCACACAAGGAAATAAAAATTAAAACATTCTGGGACCGGGACTCAAACCCGGTCCCAGATGCAGCACCTGGGTTCCTGCTACTGTGGCTCAGTCCTGTGAGCCACAGCAGCTGCTCAGCAGAACCCACTCCTAGCAGAGGTCATATCCCCTACTTGGGAAAACACTACTGGTGTAATACCGCGTACAGCAGAATATGTGGTATTGCATCATTAGCGCTTACAGACTATGCTGTAACCATTTAGCCATAATGTCATACGCTATTAAGCATGCAACATTATGACCCAGTAGGGGCCCACATGGGGGCACAGCCACGTACCTTTATTATGGTGTTTTTTTTTGTCTTGCTGTCCATGCTTAGCATCCAGGAGAAGAGAATATGGCTCCCAGAAGACCTCAGACACCAGCTACCAGTGCACAGATGAGAGAGGAGATGGCTGCGCTTATGCAGAAGATGATGCAGCTGATAGACAAGGCCCAAAGAGGGAAGAGGTGGAGGAGGAGGAGGAGGAGGAGGAGGCCAGAAAAAGGAAGAAACCGTTCTGGACCAAGGAGCAGGTGTGGTAAGCACCCATGGGGGGGCTGCCCCGGAGCTGCCACCAGTGCCATTACCAGACCCACTCTGGAGCCCTGGGAACCAGAAGTGGGTAAGAGTGATGGAAATCCATTGGGTGAGGAAAATTTAAAAGACTATTTGGAGGGTCTTTTAGGTGACATGGGTGACAAGGGCATAGAGAAAATGGAAAAGGTTTTGGGTGGGTTAAAAAAGGGAAACGGAAAAACCCTGGGAAGGGGATGTGGGTAAAGGTGACAAGAAGCTTTATCATGGGCGAACAGGTTTTTCATTGGGAGACCAAATTCCAGAGTACATAAAGAATCAAATCTGGAAGGGAGAAAACATGGACATCTTTGGCCTGTTAGATGAAGAAACGGCCAAGAAGTAAGAGTGGGTAAGTCAGAGATGGCAGTAGCCCTTGCGGTAGTGGGGCACAAAGAGGAGGAGGTCAAATGCAAAGGGAAAAAATATGGACATTTGGCAGGCTGGGTTTTTGATTTTCAGTGCAATTTTACTAGAAAACAGCTGGAGTTGGGCATATCATTCTTAACCTATATGGCCATTATCAGGGATGCCTGTAAGGCGCAGAAAGAGTAAGGGGTGGTTCAAATATGATAAGGCATTTAGGCGAAGGATGGCAGTGAAGGGAGACTGCAGATGGGACTATACCCGCTTGGAGTTGTGGGTCAGAACCCTGTCGGGTCAGTTCAGCAGGGGTGTGGGAGTGGGAAACAACATCAAGCCCGTCGGCCAAAACATGCTTAAAAAATCCTCATGCATTTGGACCAATTTCAAGTTCAGACACGTGTGCTCTAAATGTGCAGGGCAGCATCCAGTGTCAAAATACAGGTTCAATGGGGAAAAGGGGCAGGTCACCAGTATAGTGGTCAGTCCTTTCAGGGGGGTCAGGGGGGGTAAGGGCCTGGGGGGCTACGGGGGGAGAGCAAGGGGATCCAGCAGCATGGGAGATTACTACTCCAATTATGGTTGGAATTGACACAGGGGCCTAGGCAATAGAGAGAACCAGCAGGTGGGGGTTTCCGCTGGTGGCGACCCCCATAAAAGCAGCAGTAGTGTTGGAATGGATGGCCAACTACCCAGATTAAAAAGGAGGTTGGCTACTGTGGGAGGGGTTTACATGGGCTTTCCCCTTGGCTTTTCAATGGGTTAGGAGGGGGAAGAGGACAAAGAATAAGGGGTCTTTAAAGGGGAAGAAAGAGATTGTGTGGAAGAAGATCCAGAAGGAGTTGAATGCAGACAGGGTGGAGGGACCTTTTCAGGATCCTCCTTGTAAGGATTTCTGCATATTTCTTTTGGAGATAGTGCCTAAAAAGTAGGTGGGAAAGTGTTGCCTGATACACCACCTGTCCTACCCAGAGGGTGTATCAGTTAATGACAGAATACCAGAGGAGATGAGCGCAGTATCCTATGCATCATTGGACCAGGCGGTTAGCTTGATCAGGGTGTTGGGGGGGCATGGCTTGCAAAGATGGACATAGAGTCCATGTTCCAGCTGTTGCCAGTGAGGTCAGAGGATTGGGATTTGTTGGGTCTCCAATTCAACAGGGGGATGTACTTTGACAAGGCCATGCCCATGGGCTGCCCAGTCGCATGCTCCACATTCGAGGCATTTAGCTCATGGGTGCAGTGGGTTTTCATGCACAGATATGGGCATTGGCAGGAGATACATTACCTAGATGACTTCTTGCGGATTGGCCAGGGTAAGAAGGAGGTTGAGGGGATGTTAGCGGACTTTCAGGGCATGTGACAGGAGATAGGTATCCCTCTGGTGGCAGACAAAACTGGGGGCCCAGCCAGGACCTTGGAGTTCCTGGGGATCATGGTAGACATGGAGGGAAAGTGTTTTCGGTTGCCAGCTAACAAGGTGGATAAGTTAAGAGGTTTGCTGGGGTAGGTCAGGGGAGATGGAGGGTACCACTAGCATTAGTCCAGCAGCTGATAGGGCACCTCAATTTTGCCTGCACGCAATAGGTCCAGGGGGAGGGCATTCACTAGGAGGTTGGCTGAAGCTATGGGGACAGCTATATTGCCTCACCACTGGGTGGATATCAACAGGGGCACAAAACAGGACTTAGACATTTGGGATACATTTTTGTGTGATTTCAATGGTGTGTCATTCTGTCAAGAGGAATGGGTTGACAATGCAGACTTGGAACTTTACACTGATGCCTGGGAGGACTTTTGGTACAGAAGTGTACTTCAAAGGTCAGTGGATGTCAGCAGCCTGGCCAGAGAAGTGGAGGTCCACATGGATCTTGAAGGATAACACATTCCTGGAGATTTTTCCCATCTGGGTGATCATAATGGTTTGGGGAGAAAGGATGAGAGATAAAAAGGTGCTGTTCTGGTGCAATAACAGGGCATTGCTGGAGGTCATCAATAGGGGGTGGGGGTCCATGGACATGGTTACCCGGGTAATGTGGCAGCCAGTATTAGCAGGGCTCCAGCTCAACCTTACTTTTAAAGCCAAGCACATAGAGGGGGTGAGTAATGACATCGCTGACAGTCTTTCTCATTTTCAGATGGGACGGTTCTGAGAGTTGGCCCCAGAGCAGCAGAGGTGGAAACATGGGTATTGGAGCAGTTATAGGAGATTGGGTTGCAAGATCATGAATGTTGCATTGCAACTCCTGGTCAGCTGACACACTGAAGGCTTATGAGGGAGCGTGAGAAGTCTTCCATGAGTGTCAGGGGTAGCAGGTCATGGAGGTAAGTATGCCCCCCTCGGAAGAACAGGTAATGAGGTTTATGGTGGATAGACGGGAAAAGGTGTAGCTTTCTCCACAATGGGGGTGCAACTTGCTGGCAAAGGTTAGGTTTGCAGCTCACGGGGGTGGCCGAAACCCAACAAGACCAAGAGGGTTAGGTGCATGCTGTTGGGTTGGCAGAAGGGACAAGGGTCTCAGGTGGAGGGCAGAAAACCGATAAAAGAGGACATCTTGGTGAGGCTAGTATCAGCTCTCAGGGCAGTGTGTGAGTCAGCCTAGAAGGCCTGTCTTTTTCATGCAGTTTTCACAGTCATGGCTAAAGGGACAATTAGAGTCAGTGAGGTTGTGGCCAAGAGTAAGGTGGACTCGGGAGGTGGACTGTTGGAGTGCGATGTCTCTTTTCTGAATGAGAGCTTAGCGATTTGGATTAGGAGGTCCAAGACAGACCAAATGGGTTGAGGAACAAGGGTGGTGATACTGTGAGAGGAAGGGGGCAGTGGGTGCACTGTGAAGGCTATGGAGGAATACAGGGCCATCTGAGCAGAGGGGGCAGGGAGATGGTTTAAGCATGGAAATGGGTGGCAGGTCACAGTCTACCAGGTGGGGGGGTGCTGAAGAAAAGTTTGGCTTTCATAGGGCTGCAGTCCAGGGATTTTGCCCCCCCATTCTTTCAGAATCAGGACGGCTTCAGGAGCAGCAGGAAAGGGGAGTCGAAGGAGGACATCAAGGCAATAGGGAGATGGAAGTGATCTTGCTATAAAAGGTATGTCAGACAATAACCTGATCTAAATTTGTTATTCATTATGTGACAGGATGGCACAGAAGGAACATCTGGATATTGGGACATTCATTCATTTACTGGGCTGAAAGATACATGGCCACCACTCCAGGAAGGAGACAACTTAAGAGGGGCCTGGAGATGATGCAAGTCCACTGGAAAGGGGTATGGGGCATGAATGGGCCCAACTCTTGGCACTAATCAAGGACTTAAAGCTTACATTGGGCAGGCTGGATATCTTGGTGATATATCTGGGTGGGAATGGTTTGGGGGAAACCCCATGGGGGGCCTTGTTTCAGGCCATTAATGATGACTTTGAAACTATTAAAAGGTGGTGGCCATGGGTAGAGATTGCATGGTCAGAAATAATTTCCAGAAGGGTCTGGCGATTTGCTAAGGACATATGGGCAATTGAGAAGGCCAGGAAGAGACTGGATAGGTGGGTCACTGGTCTGCTTGCTGAATTGGGGGGGTCATATATATCACACAAAGAAATAACCTTTGATAGGCTGCGGGCATACTGCTCAGACGGGGTTCACCTTTTCGAGGTAGGCATGGCTTTCTTCCTACTACCACTGGTAGAGCTGGTTGGGAGATTGGAGAGCAAAGGCTGAAGCTATCCTGCAAGGTGGGGAAGTCCACCATCAAATGCAAGCTGGAGGTGGGCTAGTGGAAAGAGGAAAAGAAGAAAGGGGAAAGGGCTTAGCATTATAAAAGGGGTGCAGAATGGGGGTAGGCAGGTAGACAACATGGGCCAGGATCAGTGGCATCCAGTTGTGAGTAAAATAGGGGTGGGGAGGGGGAATTTAGGAGTACTAGGGGTCGAGGGATTGCCTCTGAACTTAGGAACTTGAGAAGGCCCAAGGAATGTAGTGATGGTATGGGGGGGTTGGATTTGGCTTCCGGACCCCTGAAAACAAGAAGAAAAGGAACAAGAGCTTAGGGTTAAAGAATGGATTTAAGGAATGTGTAAATATGGACATTTTGGATATCATCAGCTATAAATAATTGAATGTTTTGGAAAGTATTACTATGTTTGAATTCAGTGTAATAAACCTTGCCAAATGAGCATCCATAAGAAGGTGTGGCCATTGATTCATTTCTAAGGGTTGGTCAGTTGACAAATGGGGTTGCCAATTAAAGGGAACTTCAATTGTCAAGTGGCTGCCCAAGGAAATGGTGAACAGAGAATGGGGGATAGGGTTTAGCCAGGGAGAAGGGGGGGAGAGGGAAGTAGCAAGCAAGGTAAGGGGAGGGGCCTAGTTATGTAAGAAGTGACACCATCTGGGGGTGGGGACATATTCCCTCAGGTTGAGCAGGATTGGTAGGGGGAGGAGCTATGTAGGGTCCTTCTTGTGGTCCTTAAGGGATACTTAAGGCTCTGCAGCCCCGAGTTCTCCCTCTTTCTGCTAGGATTTCCTCCCACCTCCCTAACTCAGTTCATGGATGGAGGGCAGGCGCTTTTTTTTAATTCCTTATATTTATACATCCTGCAGCCATAGCACCGCACCACTTACATCCAGCCACCACTTCTCCTTCACCACCGACCCTGAAGTGGAAGTGCCCAGCTGGTATATGCAGCTGTACCATTGAGAGGGACTCCCCCCATGTCCCTGCACCTGGCCAAGAACCAATACTGGCATGCACCCCTAATCCAGGCATTCACTGGCCAGTGAAGCTGCAACCATCAAGCTGCCATGGACTTGTGCTGACATTTTCCTCCTTGATGTTTTAGCCCCTGAAGTGCGAGCATGCAATGATGTCAGGCACTGCATACCAACGCCTACCACACCCTGCCCCTTGCTGGTACCACTCTAGTAGTGCCTCCGGTCATCACCAGGGGCTGCTACAGAGCAGTGGTACCCTGCATCCCTCCCCAGGATAGGAGAACTGTCCTCAGGATGCTCAATCCTATCCCTCCCCTGCCAACCCCGGATGGCCCGTGCTCATGTCTGAACCTGGGTCACCAGCATGGTGTGAGGTGTGGCGTCCAGCACCTCAACCCTCAGTGCCACTGGGCCAGTGAGTGCAGGGGCTTTTTGACATGGGCTCAGGGGAGGCAGTGGACTTTTGATGACATTATGTGTGGACTGGTGTCCAGGGCAGGTGGACAGTACCTGCAGTTTTCATATGTTTGGGCTGCTGAAAGAGCAGCAGGTGGAGGAAGGAAGGAAAGGGAGAAAGATAATAAAGGGGGGAGGGCTAAGTGGGGGAAAGGGGGCATGATGGGGGTAGGCAAGAAGGGCTGAGATCAGTGGCATCCGGATGTGAGTAAAAGGAGGGTGGGGGAATGGGAATTTAGGAGTACTAGGGGTCGGGGTATTGCCTCCGGACCTAGGAACTTGTGAAGGCCCAAGGAATGTGGTGATGGTATGGGGGGGGATCAGATTTGGCATCCAAACCCCTGAAAACAAGAAGAAAAGGAAGAAGAACTTGGGACTAAAGAATGGATTTAAGGAATGTGTTAATATGGACATTTTGGATGTGATCAGCTATAAATAATTGAATGTTTTGGAAAGTATTACTATGTTTGAATTCAGTGTAATAAACTTTTCCATATGAGTATCCATAAGAAGGTGTGGCCATTGATTCATTTCTGAGGTTTGGTCAGTTGACAACTGTATTTACATGTATATGAGCCACACATTCTCATATGAATTCACTAAAACATCTTAAAGTATAATTCTGGATTTTTTTCCCCCTAAACTGGCATCCCTGTTTTTCAAATGTCTGAATAAAAAATATTTTTTTAGAATTTTGAACCATTAATTCTTAGAACCCATTAGTGTTCTTGTTCTAAAATTAGAACTTGAACCCCTAGGTCCAATAATGGTTCTACTTGCTAAATAACTAGCTCTGATGACCCTAGTCCAGATAAGACCCCAGATGGGGTGCATAAATATGTGAATGTATGGTGGGCAAGGTTATTAACAGAGTTGTTCAGTTCCTGCATTATGGATAGATTTATACCATCCTCTTGGAGAGGTAACATAATAGTCCAACTACTTTAAAAAAGTGATTATGACCGATCCTTCATCATATTATCTGACTAGTCTTAGAGAAATCATGGCAAAGATTTTTTTTAATTATTCTTGTAAGATTATAGAAAACCTAGATAATAAAAAAAACTATTTTGATTTTTCAGGCATGCTTTAAGGTAGGTCACTTTTCCTGCGACCACTGTTTTGTCCTTAGACACATTTTACACAAGTATGTATTCAATAACAAAAAGTGCCTCTCATCTTTGTAGACTTCACTTCAGCATTCAACTCATTGTTCAGAAATATTTCATGGAAACAATTGGAAATTCTAAACATAGATCAGGGATCATTACAGATAATAAACTTTAATATACAGAGTTTGGCTCAAACTATAATTTCCCTGAAAGACTCTTTAACAGAGGTCCTCCAAACATATAAGAGAAGCAGTGCTGCATGCTCACTTCATTGCTATTTAATGTTTGTGTAAACAATGTTTTTATTCTCTTTTTCTCCTTATTATGCTGATGCATCAAAGACAGGTTATACTGATATTTCAGCTTTAGTATATGCGAATAATGTTGTACTTCTGTCCTAAACAAAAGGAGGTATTCAGTCATTATTGATCTTCAAAGTTAAAATTAAATTTTGCAAAGTCATCATCTTATGTTTGTAAATATCTTGGTACAAAAGCTAAGGTTGTAAAGAATTATATTTATCTCGGTATGGAGTTTCCATTAAACCTGAAATGGGCAGTCATTTTTCAAACATTAGAAAAACACCAGACATTTTTCTTGGTATGACTGTATTGATTTAATAGGAGGTTTTAAGGAAACACTATTGATCTAGCAATCAAAGTTGATAATGCTAATTTTTTGTCAAACATGATTTATGGGTCAGAGAGTTGGAGGATGAGAACATTTTGAAGTGCTTAAAACAAATGGGAATTTTTTTCTAAGCGGTTAATGGATTTACCTTGGGGGATCACAAGGAGTGCTACTAAAGCAGATATAAATCAACCACCAGTGGAAGTACATACAAGAACAACAATATTCTTATATTGGCTAAGATTACAAAAAATGGATGCAAAAATATTGCTGAAAATAGCATACAGGGGGATGTTAGCTATAAAAAAAGAGGTTTGAAAACAGGAAGGTTATAAGGTTTAGACACAGTTTTAGAAAAAATAAAGTTACATAGCATGTTACCTCTTTCAGTAAATGGAATTGTAATCAATAAAGTTGATAAGAAGTTATTTTTTTTTTCAAAATTGGACATATTATGGAAAAGTGAAGATCTGAGTAATTGTCTAATTCAAAATGTAGTCCTTGGTTAGCGAAAATGAAAGTAGTCATAATTGTGAACCATATTTACTGGACTAACAGATCTCCAGTTAAGAATGATATTTATGAAATTTTGGTTTCAGACATCTGATTCAAATTTTCTTAAAGCAGGTTATGAAGGAAAATCTCATGACGACTGATGGTACTTTTATGTCGCTGTAGATTAAATTGTCTGTAAGACACTGTGCATGTTATTTTATTTTATCCAAGATATGAAAAGCTTAGGAGAAAGTGGCTTGTTCCTTATTTTGCCAGCTCCCTTGAGCCTACACATGGACAAGTTCATGGGCTGTTATTTTGGTCAAATTCAGATTTAGTGATAAAATGTACATAATTTCTAAAGGCTATATGTCTTTTCAGGAAAAAATATGTAAAATTATATATCCATGTGTTTATTATTATGTTAAGAGATTTTTTTTAATTTTCCTGTGGTGAATTTTGCATTATGTAATGACTTTTTAAGCTGAACAAATAAAGTATTACTACTATACCATGTCAGCTGCCTTAATCAAGACTCTTTTAGCTCTATACCCCCTCAAGGATCAAAGCCATGATGGCCTTGACCTTAAGCTCTTTCACTTCTCTGCTCCTGCCATTGCTATCCCTATCACTACTATCCTCTGCCACTCCTTGTCCTTGGCTGCTGTCCCTGATGCCTGGAAACTGAAAACAGTCATCCATGAAAGATGGGGTCCCTTTTATCTCCTAGGAACTAACAGCCAATTTCTCTTCTCCTTACCATGGCCAAGCCCCAGGAACATCTTATCCTCTACCAATGCCACTCTTCTTTAAATCCTTGTCATTCTTCACCCATTCCAATCTGGCTTCTGAAAATCTCACTCCACTACCACTTCTCACTTATAGAAACATAGAAACATAGAATTTGATGGCAGATAAGGACCACTTGGCCCACCCAGTCTGCCCATTTCCCTACCTAATGGATAAGCTGCAGATCCTAGTTAACCAGCAGCCTACTTCTTTCTACCCCCACCCCCTAGAATTACCTTATGACTGTCCCATGCATGCTTGAATTTAACCACAGTTTTGACTCCATCCTATCTGGGATGTACCAGTTTCTGATCATGTGTACAGTCTTTGTTGACCTAACCAAGGCTTTTGAAACTGTTGCATAACCACTTCTTCTGGACAAGCTTAAAAGGGCAGTGCTGTCTGACCATTTGGTTGCCTGGTTCTGCTCCTATCCTGAGTGCACATCCCAAGTGATATGCAGAACTGGAGACTTACTACATTATTGCATTACTTCCTGGCCTACATTACTTTATGTCTGCACCCTAGCCAGTGGGTATTGCACTTTGATTTAGCATTTTTTAGTGTTGAATCTGTGTATCTGTTTCATTAGTTATGACAATGGAAGATTTATTCTGTATTTTAAATTGTTTTTTAGCCCAGCAAAGTTAGTGTTGTGTGAAATTGAAATATTTTGCCTATTGAAATATTTAGCATAATTCTGCAATTATGCAAAATTTTCACCTATGTGAAACAGAAGTTCACCTGTTTTCTTTAGTTTTTTTGTAACTGTGAAATACTGCTTAACATGGCTTGGTGAAATTTTTCACCTATGTAAAGTGAACTTTCACTTGGTTTCATGATTTCAAGTAAATGGCGAAATTTCATTCAAATGCATTGGCCTGCCAATTTTTCCAATTGATGCTCCAAATTTTACCTTGTGTCATAACTTCACAGATGTAACTTTTGATTTCAACAGCAAAATGTTGGTCCAAAGGCAACATTTGCAATGCATTGTGGGTAAATAGGTCAAAGCCACATGTAGCTTGTTTACAGCTCATTCTGCTGCGTGTTGAGTTGGAGAGCAGACTGTTGTGGTGCATCAGAGCCAATTAAACCTTTAAAACATAGCTAAAACTTGTTTTTGAGAGCTAATTGCTGCAAAATATAAAGTTTTTTCCTAGTGCTACTGTGCTGCTACTGAACATTTTCTAATTTTGTGAATTTTTGTATAATACATACTTTAAATTAGGTTTTACTTTTCTCTCTGTCTTTGAAAGAGTTGTGTGGGTAGGGTAGGAGTATAAAGCATTGCAGGCTATTTCTAGCTAAGCAGATTGGTATTTACTCACTACTATGAGTTATTTATTTACTGTTATTTCTTATTAATTTTGTTATATCTTGCCATTTATTTTTCTCTGAAAAGTTTCTCCATCCTGTTTGAGAGTTCCTGCCGCTCTTAGCTGTGTTATATATGCCATTCTTTCACTTTTAGTTGTGAATTGATTGTGAATTCTAAAGTTTTAAACCCACATAGCTGTTCCTTTGTTTCATTTGTTTTGTGGTTAGTTCTATTTGCTGGAATGTTAACTTGTTTCACTAAAACTGTAAAAATCAACAGTTGTATTAAGTACTTCTACTTGATTACTTGAACTTGTCCATTTACAGTTGCACTGCATTGTCGAATTGTTCCCCTGTATGTTATTGCTGGAACTTGACTCTGCACACTACGCAGTGTTCCTGTTTTAGTTAACTTACGTTACCCTTTCTCTGTTATAGCATTGTTTGCGTAACATCTGATGCACGTATTGTAAAACAGTATGTATTAAAATAGTTATTTTCAAGAGATTTCTTGGTGATCCATCCCATCCAGACCACTACCATATCATGTAGTACTACTTGCCTTTGTTGCTGTTTTATGGTTGTCTCTCCCCTTATATAAAAAAAAAATATTGTGGTACTGAGTAATAACACATTGCAGTACTTCATTTGTCCAAAGACACAGGTGATATGTATTTAAAGTTGGCCACTTGTGCCCTTTTTCCTTGTGTGTGTTTCTTTAATTCCTTCCTGTTTGGTGAAAAAAAGTTACCTTTTGGTTTTTTACTGGAATAGGCTGCCTACCATATACGATATCAGTTGTACTCTAAGTGCTGGTACCAGTCCTGATTGTGTTTGGACTTGTAAGGAAGCCAGTACTGCAGGTGTGTGACATCATCATTCATGTGTGAGGTGTTATTCACACAGTTAGCAGTAATACATCCTTTCTTCAAATACACCCAGAGAAAGGCAAAGTTTTGAAGCAGCAGTCTGCAAAATTGCTTTCTAAGAAGTGACCAAGTACAGGGGGAAACGTGGCTGGGGGGATGAGGGAGCTAAGAAGTTGCTGAAAAAAGTACAATTTAATTTCCAGTTCCCCATAGCAGTGAAAGCACATGTATGTCTGCATCAATGTCTTCTGATGTGGGCCCTGGTGGTGCAGCAGGAACCAGCAAAGGAGTTTGTGGCTGGACTGGGTCAGGAATACCTGTGTCTTACTTTTTTAAAGCTCAAACTGTTGCAGCCATGCTAGTTGGGGATGCTGACAGTGAGAAGAAGGGAGGCACTGACACCAGCACAGGAACAGTGGTCCAGAACTCAGAGGAGGGTGATAATAAGTCTGTCAATGTAACTGTCCATGTTCCTTCAGAAGATGGTGATCATAGTGTTCAGCAAGAGTCTGATTGTCCTGGAGATAAGGATAGTCAGCCCCCAGAGATGATTGTAGAGAAAGAAAAAGGTGCCATCCTCCAAGAAGACAGTGATAGGGAGAAGGAGAAGGAGGAGGAGGAGGAAGACAAGGACATTATTGCTATTGGTGGTGATGATTATGACTGGAATGCTCCCATATGGGAGTCTGAGTTAAAAAAGGTCAAGGGTGATGTAGGTCATTTACATGTACAGCCCATGGGTCACTCTGAGGCTGTCACCAAGCCTATAAGCACACCTCCAAGCAGTCAAATAACCCCCCTCCCAAATGTAGTTTTACTCAAGTGATGAGCGCAGCCCAAAAAACACATACTTCCACACCTGTTTCTGAACTATCCCAGTCCCAGAAGCATCTGAAGCCCAGAGGTCAAAAGTCCCTAGTTTGGGACTTTTATGTGCTAGATCCTGCTGATGAGACCACAGCAATATGCCAACTTTGTCAAGCCCATGTTAGTTGGGGGGAAAAAAGAGAAGCACATAGGCACTGGTGGCCAACCCGCCCACCTGAAAAACAAGCACCAGCTGAGATGGCAGCAACACCAGAAGAATACCAGAGCTGTTGGTAGCAAGTTACATGTAGCAGAGCATAATCAGGAGGAGGGAGGGCAGAGTGGGTCGGTGGTGGTGGAGGAGGAGGAGGGTGAGCAATCCTTTGATCTCTTGAGTAGTGGGCATAGCAATGGTGGTGTGAGTTCCAGTCCCATGAGTCTGAAAAGTACACCACCACACCCACAAGCAACCAAAATAACTGGTTTCATGCGGTCTACACAGCTTCAAGGGTCAAGTGTTACCCATAAAAGAAAATTATTGCTGCCATAAGTACAGCGTTCTGGTACAAAAGCCCCCAAAGATGCAGCCCACTCTGAAGACCATCCTTGAGAGGCAGGCAAAGTACCCCCCCAATCATGCTACTGCTACTGCATGAGAGTTAAAACTGCCACTACTGAAATGCTGGCCATTGATCTGTTACCATTCTCATTCATAGAGAATGCTGTTTTCCACAGGTTGATGGCCCGTGCTTGTCCCAAATGGCAAGTTCCATTGAGAACCTATTTTAGTAAGTGTGCCATGCTAGAGTTGAACCGTAAAGCTGCTAATTACATCAGACATGCATTGAAGCATAGTGCATGCCACTATATCCATCTTAGCATGGATAAGTAGACCAGTGGACAAACAGCAGCAAGCTCATATCTGTGCATAACAGCACACTACGCACAGTTGCCTGGTGCGGTACTTGATTTTGGGCCTGGCAAAACATGCATGAAGCAAAATTGTGAGGGTAGCAACACATCTGGTATTCGGCAGCATGCAACCCTGAGTATGACAAGTGTCATAGGGTCTCACACAGCTGTGAAAAGGCTTAATGTTCTGCTGGATGAGATTTATGGGTGGCTACACACACAGTCACTCATAGCAGGATTCATCATAAGTGATAATGGCTCCAATGTAGTGAAGTGCATTAGCAATGGTGTTTTTTTCAGAGTGCCCTGCATGTCACACTGCCTTAATCTTGTTGTTCAGCAGTTTCTCAACCACGTTAAGGAAATGGTTACTGTTGGCCATTGCATCTGTGTCCACTTCACCCATTCTGAAAAGGCCGGTGACCATCTATGTGAGCTGCAGCGCAATAACCATCTGCCTCAGCACCAGATGAAGCCTGATGTTGTCACCAGGTGGAACTCCACACTGTACATCCTTGACCGGCTGTATGAACAGTATAAGGCTGTGTCAGAATAACTACTACTGCACACTACCCGTGACAGGGCTGGAGTGTCCATCGCTCTAACAACAGAGCAGTGGCACCAAATTGATAGGCTAATATGCATTCTCTGTCCATTTGAGCATGCTACACATGCAGTAAGTGGGGACACTGCTTGTGTAAGTAAGTCCATACCCCTCATACATGTGCTGAAGCAGACACTAGTGAATGTGCGACACCAGACAGAGGCAAGTGGGGATCATGGCACTTATGATCTAATGGAGCACATACTCCATGTGCTGGACACAAATACCCAAGTATCTGGCATTTTACAGTCAGCTGATTTTGCAATCATCACCATGCTGGATCAATGCTACAAACATGGCTTGCCCTCTATAACTGAAGGAGGTCATCAGCAAGTACAACAGTTGACAGAGAACCTCATTAGATTGGTACATGCTGCACAAATGAAAAATGCACACAGTGCATCAAAAAAGGGTGTTTCTACCACCACCAGCTGCTCACAGGCAACCCAATCAGAGAAAATGGGCAAGGCAGAGCAGAAAACAGCAAGCAATCCCATTTGGGATGTTCTTTTTCAGGTGGGAGTAGAAGATATGGAGGAAAAGGAGGAGGAGGAGGAGACAGATGAGGCAGCTGGACTCTGAGCAGCAGAACAAATGGTGGAGGCCTACATGGGGGACCCAAAGCACCTTGCCATTAATGATGAGTCACTGCTGTACTGGAGCATTAAAATGACTGACTGGCTAGCACTAACATTGGTTGTTGTGAAATACCTGAGCTGCCCACCATCCAGTGTCATTGTGGAATGAGTTTTAAGTGCAGCTGGGGCAATTGTGAGTGACTGTAGTACCAATCTGTAACTCAAGAATGTGTCCATGCTAACATTCATCAAAATGAATGAAAGGCACATTTCACACAACACTGTGATGTCAGTGGTGTTGCCACAGGAACTGTGTCTCAGTGACGAGGATGATGACAGTCCCTCGACTAAGGCATCCACCAGCAGTGAGGTGGATGAGGCAGCAATGTTGAGAGAATTCCCACCTGATTATAACTCCAGTCTTGAAGACTGTGAGGGGTACTTCTTGGATGAAGTGGAATTGGAAGTAGAAAGGCTGCGTTTACTCCAAAGCCCCCCCCCCAACAACTTTCAACTCAATATGGTGGCTGGGGTGTGGATGTTATACCTTATTTTTAGCTATGCACCATTGGATTGGTTATGAAAATATGTTGTTAAGTGATGCAGTGTGTATAAGTTTCATTTGATCACCCTTTCCATAACCCGTTGATTGGTCACCTCAGTACCAGTCTCCCAAGACCATATAAGGCAGCAACAATGCAATTAACATAACCATAAAGATTTTGCAGTTGCATGATTACAGTTATAATGTTTTTCTTCCAAAAATATCTTACTTTTCATGTTGATTATATCAACTCCATCTTACAGCAAGATATGCTGTCTGGATGTCCTTAAAAGTGCCCATGATGTCAAATTCCACACTGACACACCGCCCCCTCTTGTCACCTGATCTGATGTGACACAGCCATGCACTCGCAGCACTCCATGTGACTGAGAAAAATGTTTCTGCCACTTAGTATCAGTGACGTGTATAAGAACCCTGGCTCCTAGACTAGCACAAGTAGCATATGAATGTAACATGCTAACTCAACAGTTAACACCACAAGCTGAACACATTTTGAGAAATGGTGAATGGTGGCCATCTTCAATGATGTGAGTCATTAATTACAAAAGTAATCATGAAAAGGCTTAACAACTTACAATATCAAATTCCCCAAAAAAGGTTACTTATGCTACAGTACCACGTTAAGGTACACTGAAACCGCAATGGTTCCTGGGGAGGGTCAGGGGTGGCAGGGGTCTTGCTGTCCTCACTTTGGAATGGATTCAGAATGTTCATGATTACTGCAGCTATGCAATCTCCATTAATTAGAGAATACATTAACCCCCTCCATTTAATTATTTGCTAAACACCATCTCAACCATCTGTTTTTGCATATAGTTCTTTCCTGTATGTGGATGGCAGTGGTGATTACTCATTAATGGTAATGGTATGAACACCAGTCCGGTGGCCAACACTGCAGTTCAAGCAACACCCCTGTCTTCCACAGATGCAACACAGGTCCTGCAGGGCCTAGATTGATCATGTAGTCATCAAGATATGACATACGATGAAACCTCAACAGAGAAAATGACCTAAGCAAGACCAAAGATAAGAAAAAATGTTGGATACTCATCAGTCTGCATACCTGGTTTTACCTAACAAGTTGGAGGAAGAAGCAGAAAAGAAAATGTATACTTACCATACCCCATGATATCATTAAACTGCGGACATTCCCCACAGGAACATGCTGAGTGGTGCACATGATTCCAGACCAAGGTCTATGGTGAAGCACAGTAGCACTAGCAGGCATTCCCCTTCCCCTATCAGCACTGCGTACCTTGAAATAAGAAAAAAATAAGAACACATTTTCAGGATTGTTAAAACGTTCCCCCACCACCACCCGTGACTGTCCACCCCCCCACCACAGAAGACCATAAAAAATGAAGAAATACTTACTTCAAGGACTGTGAAAGTGGAACCATCATACAATTAAATAAATCCCCCAGATCTGATTGAGCAGCCAGCAGCGGCAGCAGGATGGATTGAGACTTAACTTCACCAGAATTCCTGATGCTGACAAAAGCAAAACATAACACAATTACTATCAAGCTCAGACAAACAGATGGCAGCAACAGACATATCACACTAGTGTGAAAATTCCAATACTTATCATCTGCGTTGGGAAATTAAGAAAGGCAGTGCATTCAAAGATCCATAGATCTCCCTCCTGGCCTGGCATGATGATGTCATCTACAACACACTGAAAAATAATGTAAGAGCAGTACAAGCATATTAGAACTCAAGATGCCATAATACCAACCCACCAACACCCTTACCTTACCTTGCACAGGAAAAAAATAAAGACAGATACTTACGTGTTCAGCAGCAGCATTAGACTGTGTGAAGATAATCCACCTACCAGGCATTAACCATCCAGAACAGTAGCTCTTGTGGCATCTTGGAAAGTAGTAGTCAGAGGCAGCAGCAGGCAGCAAGCTACAGTGCCCCAAAATGTTAATCGCTCCCCACTGCCAGGCAAGCTACTACCAAAGAGTCAGTCAGTCAACACAGCTAGACAATCAGTACAGCAGCATATGGATAGGGAAATGATAATTGTACATTTCTATATCAATGAATTGAAACAGTAGCAGCAGCAGGTGGAAAGAACTGCAAGTAGCAGCAGCATTTTGGAGGAGGAATTCATTTTCTCTGCATGGGTTGGCACCCCTTTTCAGGTCCCTGAGGTGGTAGCACACCATAAAACATCAGGACTGACAGTAGATTTCAGTCTCAATTTGATGTAACATTTTTTGGTAAACATTTCTGGACTTGTAGGCCCTGTTTGGCACCAGCAGCAGTGAGTCTCAGGCAGAAATATTTGGCAAACCGGCCCTAAAACAGCTATTTAATGTCTGGGTGGTGGGGGTACCCTAAAACATCATGGCTGAGACCATATTTCTGTCTCAATTTAATGTACCATTTTCCCTGCAATGTTTCTGGACATTTACTGCCTGTGCTGCACTGGCAGAAACAAGATGTGGCTGAAAAACAATTGTAAACAGTGGACCAAAGACCATTGTTTGTTCCGGGTGGTGGTTTGAGTGCCATAAAACATCAAGGCTGAGACCAAATTTCTGTCTCAATATAAATCTACTATTTTTCCTGCAACATATCTGTACATTTATTGCCAGTGCTGGACTTGCAGAAGCAAGATGTGGCCGAAAAACAATTGTAAACAGTGTCCAAAACAGCATTTTAATGTCTGGTTGCTGGTGGGGCATCATAAAACATCAGGAATGACAGCATATTTCAGTCTCAATTTAATGTAACATTTCTTGGTAAACATTTCTAGACTTGTAGGCCCTGTTTGGCACCAGCAGCAGTGAGTTTCAAGCAGAAATATTTGTCAAACAGGCCCTAAAACAGCTATTTAATGTCTGGGTGGTGGTGGTGGTGGGGGGGCACCCTAAAACATCATGGCTGAGAGCAGATTTCTTTCTCAATTTAATGTACCATTTTTCCTGCAACATTTCTGGACATTTACTGCCTATGCAGCACTGGCAGAAACAAGATGTGGCTGAAAAATAATTGTAAACAGTGCACCAAAGACCATTGTTTGTTCCAGGTGGTGGTTTGAGCACCCTAAAACATCATGGCTGAGACCAGAGTTCTGTCTTAATTTAAGGTACCATTTTTCATGCAATGTTTCTGGACATTTGCTGCCTGTACGGCACTGGCAGAAACAAGATTTGGCCAAAAAACAATTGTAAACAGTGGCCAAAACAGCATTTTAATGTCTGGTTACTGGTGGGGCACCATTAAACATCAGGACTGACAGCAGATTTCAGTCTCAATTTGATGTAACATTTTTTGAACATTTCTGGACTTGTAGACCCTGTTTGGCACCAGCAGCAGTGATTTTCCAGCAGAAATATTTCGCCAGCAGACTCTAAAACAGCTATTTAATGTCCGGATGGTAGGGGGCACCCTAAAACATCATGGATGAGACCAGATTTCTTTCTCAGTTTAATCATCCATTTTTCCTGCAACATATCTGGACATTTTACTACTTGTGCTGCACTGGCAGAAACAAGATGGGGCCTAAAGACAATTGTAAACAGTGGACCAAAGACCATCGTTTGGTCCAGGTGGGGGTTTGGCCGCCATTAAACATCATGGCTGGGACAAGATTTCTGTCTGAGTTTAATGTATCATTTTTTGGGAAGCATTTCTGGACTTGTAGGCCCTGTTTAGCATGATCAGCGCTGCCTAAGATTCTGGCTGAAATACTTTGCAAACAGGCCCGAAAATAGCTATTTAATGTATGGGTGGTATTGGTGGTGTTGGGGGGCATCATTCACATCATCACTCAGACCATATTTCAGTCTGAATTTTATCAGACTTTTCTCCTGTCATATTTCTCCTTTTACCATTCCTGCTCTGGTCTTCAAAGAGCAGAATGGCGGCAAGAGGCTGTGTTAAAATGTGGCTGAAGTACACATTTTGGACTGGGTGACTCACCAGGGCTGTGAACGTGTGGTTGTGGTAGTGATTGTGGTGAGGCACTAAATATAAGTAAGCCAAAGGTAGTGTAAACCATATTTTGGCGGCATTGGCCAGTATGAGAGGCACGAGGCCAACGGCTGAATGACTTCAGCTGCTGGCCATGCTGTAAAATATGGTTTACACACACCTCCCTGAGTGTCTTATTGCACTTATAAAATTGGTTTTTTTTTTTTTACTTTTCACTATTGGGAAAAGCATGTTTATATGTAGAAAAAATAGATTTACTTGTGTGCATTTGTGACAAAATAGTCCTTCCGCCAACTGTAAGTGATGTCATTGTATTATTGCCTTCTTTCTTCTTCCTGATTTTTTTTCTCTATTGTGATCTCCACATTTAAGATATGGAATGTTTATCTTGGAATGTTTACCACAGAATACATGGATTCAAAATTCTGCTCAGTTCCACTGGCAGAATATTTCTCTTCCAACACACTGTACACACAGACAACAAAGGCCTTTAGAAAATGGACTTTTTATTTCCTGGGCTCTCATTGGCTGATACCCCTGCCAGGAGGTACATTAACTTTCAATAGATGCCCAGGAAATAAAAAGTGCCAGTCGAGTTACCCCTTCACCCACACAAGGATCCTTGTCTCCACCCTGCTTGATGATAGTCCCAAACCTCCGCACTGAATTTGAAATTGCTGCCATTTTTATCTTCACTTAGCGAGAGGTATTGGCCCCAACACTCACTGCCAACTGTAAATGAAACTGCACACAATCCATCACTTGGCTTATATAGGGCTATTTTTTAAATGTGTTTTCCTTATTTACGGTGCCGTCTTCTACCATACCCCCATGACTTTCTCCATACCTGACAGAGAGTGGACCGCGCTCGACTCTCGTTCCTGGCTCCTCCAGCAGTCACTCGCTCCTCAAGAATTAACCTGCTGCTTTTCAGTTCTGCCAGTTTCTGTGTTCAACCTGCATTACCATAAACCCTATGTCCCGACGGAATTCTCATTTCTTTAAAAAAAAAAAATGAGTTTCACTGCCGACTGTTTTTGCTCTCGTGCTCTCGCTAATCAGCAAACCAAAGTGCCACTCCCCGTTCCCCTGAGAAGACATCACCTTCCGCACAACTGCAGAAGCCCGCAAACTTCAACCCTATTCCCAAAATCCTGGAGGTTGTGGGCAGATATTGGAAATTGTGAGCGCATGGTCAGGAACCAGTTGTTCAGGCTGTATTTTGTAAGTTTCCCAGTCCTTGCTGCCTGCTCGACTTCCAGTCCGGCACAGAGATTTTTTTTTTCTTAGTGTTTTCAGTGTTTGTTAAATGAACTCCTGGTCATTCCTGCCATCCACTAGGACTGGGAATGTGAAGAGGAGCATCTGTTCTGTCCATGGAGCGAGCCTGCAAGCCGATGTATCAAACTGGAGGAGCCCTAAAATTAAACAGATGATTTACCCCTTAGGTACAGTTGGGTAGAGGTACTGTATATCAGGAAGTGGATCTGCATGCTGTGGCAATGTATTTCTTTTTCCTTTTAATTTCCGTAACAGTCAGGGAAAACATTTCTAAATTGTCAGTTGTAATATTTTTACATTACTGGGTGTGGTGGTGTCTGTTATATATGAGTGTGTATATGGGTGTGTGTGTGTGTGGGGGTAAGCATGACAGCCAGCTGCAAAAAACAAAAACACCATTCCATTACAGGCGGAGGAACTATTTTACTAAATCTAATCAAGCAGTTTATAGTTTTAACACTTAAAACAAAATAATAATAAAAACATTATTTAATACATTTCCCCATTTTTTAAGCACAATAATACCCTCCAGGGTGGGTGGTATGGGCAATACTGGACCTTCCAGGGTCTATAAGGCCCTCTGCCTGCGATGTCGGGCCTCATTATGCCACTGGGCAGTCCGGTATTGCTCAATACAGCCCACCCTGTCGGGTATTATTGCTTGCTTGTTACAGTCAGAGACTCGGTTAACTCACTGCCAGGGCAAGAAGAAGAGAGTTCCCTGATAAGCAAGTAAAGATAGAAGGTGGATTTTTCATGGTCAGCAAAGAAAAAGTTGTAGTGAAAACTATAAACAATATTTACTGTTTCTAATTTATGTATGTAAGGAGTGTGATAATCAGGGAAACAGCATTTAATTCATTTGTTTTATTTTTTATTTAAAGTAGTTTTATTTTTAGGGCCCAGTTGAAGTTCTTTTACAGTCTAAAGTTAGCAGCCATGTCTGTGGTGGAAGATCAGTTCTGGCAATAAAGGGCTAACTGAAATGCCTGTGTTCCAAATGCCCATTGATCTGTGTTGCAGACTCTTCACTGTTGAGCAGTCCTTTTATTTTTAACTATGTGTAAACCATATTTCACACATAAATAAGAGACAATCAGATTACACAATTTTACCCTGCCATTTTATAAAACATTATCATGATGGCTGGAGGAAGGAAGGGACATAAAGTTAGCATTTCTGAAGGTGGCAAGGTCACTGGGGTCACGTGATATTCAGCATAAAAAAACATATTCATGATTAATGTCACACTAATAGTGCTTATTTAACTATTTCATTCTATGACTGTTGTGTACGTATTCGGACTAATGCTACACACAGCCAATTGCCAATTTGCCACCAGCCCTTAGCACACACAATGGACAACAACATCACATATCTTTGGGAAAAATGTTTATAACAGTACTTGACATTTGTGGATAGGAGGAAACAAATAAAAAAGGAGTAACATAAAACAAGAAAGAAGGTTCACAGTTTATGGGTATAGTACTTGGGAGGTCATGCAGGGTCAGACTCAGGATAAGGGTATTAAATTGTGAGACAGAGGGGAAATGGAGGGTGAATAAACATTACATAAAACATAACATATAAGATAGAAAACCACAGGACAAGAAAAAGAACAAAGAGGATATATAATGGAAGAGAAAGATGACAGAAAATATATATATATATTTTTTTACTTTTTTAATTTTTTTTTGGTGTTTTTCTTATTTTTAGGGGGATGAAGAGGAAAAAAGAGCTAGACCTGCAAAAGAAAAAAGAGAGAAAACAAGTTGTGCATACATAGCATAGCAGTTTATCACTTAAGTTGCACCAGTATCACTTCTGTTGACAACACTAAGACCACCTCCATGACTCAGCTCTGCCAGGAGGCCCAAGACCTTGTTTTGGTCCTCCTTTATTTTGTCCACTTCTCCCCTGACCTCCTGGCAGAACTGGTCCACCTCCTACCAAAGACCTTGCACCTCTGTGCATACTGAAACCACTTCTTGGCACACAGACTCAAGGTCCTCCATCCTGATGTTACCTGGTGGTCCTGGTGGAGGAGCTGCTACAGGCTGTGATACCAAACCAGGTGAAGCACACCTGCATCAGCGGGTGTGGGGTGTCTCATCATTCCTCCTGCTGTGGCTACTGCGGCACCCCCTGGGACACTGGATGCCCTGATGCTCGGACCCATTGCTGCCTCCTGCTGCTGCAGCTTCTTGCAGCTTGGCTTGCCACTCTGTGGTGTGGTGGTACCACAGGTGGCTCCTCTGTCCACCCTTCCCAAAGTGGGACCCTTGTTTTCCATGCTGCACATCTTTGCCACAAAGGTTGCAAATAACAATACTGTCATATCCAACCTTTTTGGAAAAAAGTGCCCAAACTGGAGATGGAGAGACCTTGGGGGGAGGGCTCATCAGCCGATCTCTCTGCTGCATCTGCGGTGGCTGCCTCTTGTAAGAACTGCTGCTCTTGCTGGGGGGGGCAGGCAAAGGCTGCACATCAATCAATCAATCAATCAAATCTTTATTTATCCAGGCGATCACCATTGAGCAAGCTCATTTACAAGGTGGACCTGCTGTTGGCAGGGAAAATTGTACAGTTATATATAAATATACATACTACAAAAGGAACAACATGTTTACAATACTGATAGGAACAGAGTATTTACATTCCAAGTCACATGTACAAGAAAGATATACAGTACATAACACAACCCAAACATAATAAATATATACAGTTCCCACAGGAGCAGGATGTGTATGGATGTCATATACAAACCATAGAAGAAAAAAGAAAGAGTATTTATATTCCTGTCCAGCAGAAACACGTTACAGGCCTGGATGGAAATTCCTAAGCTATGGAGGTGTGCATAACAGTGTGTAAGCCTTAGGTAAATGCGGCAGAAGGGGGTGGTGAATAAGAGGGATGCAGAGGGTGCTAAGGGCAAGTGGGGCAGAGGAGGGGGGAGTAGTAGTGGCAAGGGCTGATTTGGGTAAGCAGCTGGGACTAGTGTTGAAGAAGAGAGGAACAATAGTCAAGCTGCTAGGAGTGATAGAAGCAATACATATTTCAGCAAATGTTTTGTCATAGAGGGTCTTAAAGAAGGCAGGACTGACAGGTGAGCTAAGTCTCAATGATTTTTGTATCCTAGAAAGTAGGCAGGGCATAGCTTATGGTGGCCCTTCCAAAGTGAGGTTTGGCCCTTGGGACATTCAAAGAAATCTGCGATTGACTTCATAAGGCATAGTTCCTAATAGGACTAAGGGGGAGACAGTCAGCACATGTTCCTGAGGAGGTGCAATGGGCTCCTGCAGCTCTTGCTGTCCTGGGGTGGCACATGCTGCTGGGGTGGGGTACAAGGTTCTCCTGCTGCTGCTGGTAGTAGGGGGGCTGCTGCTGCTGGGGGGCACAGGCACATCTTTCTCTTGGGGGGATACTTGGAAAATGCTCGCCTGTTAAGACAGACCACAGATCCTCCTGCTGCTGGTGGTGTACTACCACTCTCCATCGCCATCAAAAAGAACATTTTTCTTTACTATAAAAGTAAAGAAGAAAAAAAAAAGAGAGAATGATACAGGGAGGGACTGGGGGATGGGGAACACACACACACACACACACACACACACACACACACACACTATAAAAAAGATAGATAAATATAACAATACAGAAAAAACACTAACAGAAAATATAAACTTTTTAAACTAATGGAGAACAGATTACAAATAAGCAAACACACATGCAAACACTATTTTTTCATAAATAAAACTTTTTGCTCTCCTGCTAGTCTCTAGTCCTACTCTCCTTACTCTCCTACTTCCTACTACTAGGCTGAAACAGTTCTAAAGGAAGTACATTTAGGCTGGCTTCCTGCCTAAGTGCAGTCACCCATGTGACCAGCTGTCTGCTAGACAGAAAGTCATGTGACAAGCGTTTTTTCCCCAATTGCACCTCATATTAACATGCGGCGGAATGTGCAGGCAAAAGGTGAAATTGACAGCGAAATTTCTCCACAATTGACAGAGAAATTTCTCCAAAATTTACAAGCAAAATTTCACCATAAGGGCACAATTATGCAAAATGTTTTATGAGGCAAAATTAACGATTTTGCCAGAATTTCGCTGGCAAAATTAAATTTCACTGCATCTGTAAGCAAAATCTGTTCCATTTGTTATGGCAACTGTAAATTTATTCTGTACTTTATATTGCCTTTTTGTGCAGTAATTGTAACTTTATTTTATTGCACCTTATTGTTCTGAGTTATTGTACTCTCCTTTCCTCTCCCATGAGGGCACATCTGGAAATAAACTGTCACCAGATCAGCATGTCTTTCATGGTAATCTTTTTGAAATAAATAGATTATTGTATAATTATGCACTTCAAAAATGCACATTATACTATTTAAACCAAATATCTGGAAGTAAGTGTGTTTAGACAATATGTCTTAGCGTTTTATGTTTCTGACTGTAGAGGACACAACAGAATATCAAACTCACTTTCTTTGCTCTAGATAACTGAAGGACTGGGAGGCAGTATAGCACAGTGGTTTAAGGCTCTGAGCTGCAAACCTGGAGACCTGGGTTTGAATCCCACAGCCCCCACTTGCATTCTGCGTGGCCCTGAACAATCACTTAACTTCCTTGTGCTCCCAGGTCACATCTGTAAACAAGCTTTCAGCTTAGTGTATCTCTCATGCTAAAGTATATATATATCTATATATATATATATATCTATATATATATATATATATATATATGGCTTTATTGACTGCAAAGTGCCCGGCAGCAGAACTGGATCAGACAAATGTCTTACTATGCATGGACACTGAGGAAAATTTGCACACAACAGCACACTCAGGGTGCAGCATCACAACAATAGCTGTTTCTCATACACCGGCAGGCTATGCGTGATGAGCTGAGCAAGGGGGTAGTCCAACAACTACCTTCATCCTTAATTGCACATAGAATGGACCTGGGCTCAGAAACCTGACAAACAAAAAACATATATACATTTTACGGGACAAGACTATAACACCCATAACCCGAACCTGTGCTAGGACTTCCTCTGCATGTACAACATATAGTAGGCAGTTGATTGGAGAGATGATTACCTTAACCTCAGTGATTCTTGGTATCACTGTCTAATTGGCCAGATTTGAGAAGAAGCTGCAATCATTCTGAAACTGTGGTGGATCCACAATGACAGGAAAGCAGCGGTTGGGGTAGTGAAAGGCTCTGGATGGTATAGACTGTGCATACACCTAATTTGACATTTTGCCATTTTTGACCTCAGCTATCCTTTGTGTATCCACCACTGGTCTCTCTAAAGTACTCTTAGCTGACCAGTGAGAGGATGTGCAACAAAATGTAGATGGTTCCACTGCGTGCTTCTGTTACTGGACATCCCAGTTCCCTGCTGCTACCTTTTGTTCCTTCATCTAGTTTTCCCATCTATGTATGCCCTCAGAAGTCAGTCACTTCTGTCTTTAGAAATCCCCTCAAATGTATCAAAACTTCAGGTCAAGACAGGTTACTGTAGAGATTTCCAAGTCCAAGCCTTTGGAATTATCTCCTTACTGAGGTATGTTTGTCAACAAGAGGGGATGTAGCTTGGAGGTAGAGTTTATGCTTCACATCTATGAGCACAGGGCCACCTGGAGCAGTGCTGCTAAGGTCTTTTGAATTTAAATCGACAGACATTTGCAGATAGTCTATTTGAATCTGATTTTCTTGCTTCATGCACTGTGTATCCAGGTCTCAGTCCCAGGTTCCTTAAATGAGCCTGCAATTATTCTCAGTAGTTCACAGTGAAACTGCGTGTTACCTTAAGAGAGTCTGGCTTGTTGTAATATAGCAAATGTCCATAGTCCTAATACTGTAAGCTACTCTGATTTCGCAATTAGTGGTATTGATATTTCGAGAGTCTGCCTGATATTAACTCAGCCACTGCTTGAGCCTGCCTGTAACTTCAGCCTTATTTCTAAAATGGCTACCTGATTTTAATCCCAGACTATAAAATTCAGTAAGCTGTTTGCAGTACTAGGCTGACTCTCCAGCGTATTTGCTCTTACCTGGCCTCGCAGACTGAATTTTGGCATTCCTTAATAGTTGTAACAACCAGTGTAGAGCAAGCACTTCTTGGTGGAGGCAACACGCTCGGCAGCCATTTTCTCCGTGCCTATATGCAGGGAAAGCAAGTTCTGAGATTGGCACTCTAACCAATAAGGGAAGCAAATCTCATAGTCGGGGACCCTGTTCACATCGGAGGGGAAGCTAAAATATAGCAATTACAATCGGGTAAAAACAAATTTTAATACGCAGGAAAGCAATTTCTCATAGTCGGGGACCCTGTTCACATCGGAGGGGAAGCTAAAATATAGCAATTACAATCGGGGTTAAAAACGAATTTAAAATGCAGGAGAGCAAATTTTACACTCGGGGACAAACCTCTGCAAACGCAAGATAGCTCAAATTACCTGGGTGAACACACAACGCCCCTCCACTTCCACTATAAATAAGTCTTACCTTCCCTTCTTTTCCTCCACAGCAGGGTCGTGAAGGCAGGGGACTGCTGCCTTCCCCCAATTCACACACGAGGTCGTGAGGGACTTCTGCCCTCCCTGGGACAAACGGAGCCCCCCCGAGCACCCGAAGACATCTCACAAGGTACAACAGGCTGGTGAGCCAGGAAGCAGAGGCCTTTGCTTTGGAAGTCTGTGGCCGAGCAGCTCAGCAGCACAGGGCCGCCTGGAGCAGTGCTGCTAAGGTCTTGCCCCACAGGCACTGCGCGCCGGCCCCACCGCCCCCACCACCACCCATGGTCGACACTCCAATTTATAGGTAATTTGAGAGGTCAGGTGACTCTCAAAAACCTATCAGCCCACTTTCAGATCTGCAGGTTATCAGATCTCTCCAGCAGAGGCCACTGTCACTGATTACAGCTTGCTACTGTTAAAAAAAAAAAAAAAGCTCCTTTACGTTTTAATTTTGCTAACCATTGACACTCCTCCTGTTTCGCTACCCCCATCCACCCTGCCCCAAAATGACCCTAAGCTCCTTCTCTCTTGCTCTGTCTCAACCCCCACCTACTCCCTAAACACACCCACTGAGGAGCGACAGGCTCAGCCACTGACTCTTGGTTGGATTTCATACCCCTCCGTCGTCCCACCATCTTTCACCCTGCTATTATTCGCCCTAAGCAGCCTTGTGAAGTCAATCCCCAACCACACCCCGAATTTTACCAACCCCAATTTTAAAGCTAAAATTAAATGGCATACTACCCTACAATACCTCACCCTGTTGCTACTACTGGCGGGTGATGCTGAAACAAACCCCGGTCCACTGCCCTACCCCACACCCCAAATGCTGCCAAAAGGCCTTAGCCTAATTCACCTCAACATCTGCAGCCTGCTAAACAAAGTCCTGGAGCTGCAAACCACTGTCCTAACCCTCAAACCGGACATCTGCATAATAACCGAAACATGGCTAAAACCCCATCATGCTGACTCTGAAATAGCATTGCCCGGATTCACTGTATTAAGGCAGGATAGACAAGGCAGCAAGAAAGGTGGTGGCATTGCCATGTATATATCTAACAAACTCCAGTATACCTCTGTCCAGCTACCAAGTTACACGCCCCTTATTGATACCAAGATGGTAAAACAAGTCCTATCCCATAGCTCACCGGTGTTTGTAGTTGGGATATATTGTGCCCCTGCTAACCCAGCATCCACCATAATAGACCTCCTGGGATCTCTTAAAGAGATGGCTAGTGCCGGGGAGCTCTACATCCTCGGGGATTTTAACCACAACTGGTTAGACAAAGACTGCTCAAAACTATGCAGCAAGATCAAAGCCCTTAACCTCTCTCAACAGATCGAGCAACCCACCAGCCTAAACCCAAAATCCCAGAACCACTCCCTCCTGGGCTGGGCACTTACATCACACCCACACAGGATTTATAAAGGCTGGCCTCCTACCTGACTCAATGAGTGACCACCACATAATCTACGTGATCAGAAAGGTGCATAGACCCACTAACCACCTCCCACCAAGGTCACTCCGCATGAGAGCATTCAATTCTCTCTGCCTCAACTCCCTACTAAATTATCTCGCTTCAGCCAACTGGACGCTCATCCAACTGACACCTACCATTGACCTTGCTTTTGACGCGTTCAGAAATCAATTTCTTGCCATATGGGACCATCACGCCCCCCTCAGAAGCAAAAGGGTAAGGGCAACCCATCTTCCCTGGGTCACTGCCGACATTATTTCCAGGAGTCGCGCAAAAGACCAGGCATGGAAAAACAAAGGCAAACAGGCACCCTAGAATCCCTGCAACATTACATTGCCCTCCAAACAACTGTACCAAGCCATAAGACAGGCAAAAAATAGCTACTTCCGAGCAGCCCTTTCCTCTAATCTTAGCCATCCATCCAAATTCTGGAAATCTATTAAATCCTTGCTCACTCCCCCTACTCAGCCGCCAACCCCTACCCTAATTATTCAGGGCAAAAATGTATCTATGCCGCTCAAAGTTGCCACAACTTTTAATAACTTTTTCATCAACTGCACAAAGTCTCTCCTGATAAACCTACAAACCTCTCCTCCCGCACCAATCCCCCCACGCCTGCCCAGCACTCCCCTCATGCCACCAAGTTCTCTTTCCATCGGGTCCCAATGACAGAAGTCCTAGCCGCCCTACGTTTCCTTAACCCAAATAAAGGAAAAGTCCCATTAGGCCTAGATGCTAAACTCCTATACCTATCTGCCCCTGCCATTGCAGCTCCCCTAGCTGACCTCCTCAACCGTTCCTTCTCCTCAGCCCAAATTCCAACAGCATGGAAGGAGGCAGTAGTCATTCCACTACCAAAGGGTGGCAACCCATCTGAGCCTGGAAACTACCACCCTATCTCCCTTCTCCCAATCCTGGCCAAATTACTGGAACACCTAACCCTCTCACAACTCACCCAATTCCTTGATGTCACCTCCTTTTTCACCCCCTACCAATTGGGGTTTCACAAATCCCACTCCACCACCACAGCTTTACTAAGACTCATTAACGATATTGCCTCAGGCATGGACAAAGGGTTCCTCACCTCGGCTATATTCATTGACCTGGCAAAGGCCTTTGATACCGTCTCCCACCCCAAACTCCTCACAAAACTGCATGACACAGGCCTATCTGACCTAACCATCAGCTGGTTCCATGCCTACCTATCTGGCAGGAAACAAGCAGTAAAAATCGGCCCACACGTATCCCCTCCTCTCCCAGTCACCTTGGGTATCCCCCAGGGTTCTGTCCTGGGTCCCCTTCTCTTTTCCATATTTCTAAATGACCTCCCACTGGTATTCCCAAACTCAGCTATACAAATGTATGTGGATGATACAGTTCTGTACACCTCCGGCCTTTCCAGTGAGGTCTTAAACTCTGCCCTACAGCAGGACTTTGATGCCATCCAAACCTGGCTTAGCTCTAACCAACTCCTTCTAAACGCAAAGAAAACCGTCTCCTTAACTTCCGGCACGCAACCTAGACTCTCCCAGCTAGCTGCTCCCCCCACTTTCCATACACTAGACAGCACCACTCTGGAATCATGCACCTCCTTCAGGTACCTGGGTGTATGGCTTGATTGCCACTTAGATTTCTCCATTCACATCGACTCCCTTCAGAAAAAACTATACCCAAAACTAGGAGCACTCTACCGTAACAAAGGTTGCCTACCCACCTCAGTCAGGCGGGAGCTAGTACTCAAAATGATTCTCCCTATCTTCGACTACGGTGATGTGTTCTACAGTGCATCCCCCCCAACCACCCTGGCAAACCTGGACCCCCTTTTTCATTCTTTCTGCAGGCTCATCCTAGAATGCCCCACCACCACCCACCACTGCGATCTGTATAATGCCCTAGATCTCCCCTCGCTGCACTCCAGGTGCCAGCTTCATTGTGCAAATCTCGTAGTGAAGCACTGGTCCAACTCCCTCCCCACCTATCTCAGCTCCATCCTGTCAGCTCAACCCTCCCAGGCATACTCCCTGAGAGGCTCAGACTCAAGACTTTTGCATATCCCTTTCATGCACACCACAAAGGGCCAATCTGCTTTCAAATATAGACTGCCCAAACTCTGGAATGACCTCCCTGCTGAAATTAGGCTGTTCTCCACCCCAAAGACCTTGAAAACTCTCCTTCAGGCCCACTTCTCAGACACATGTATCTGTAACCTGCAGCCCAGTTCTGTTAGCAAGAGGCTTTGTATCATGCCATAAACTGTAACAGTGACCTTAACTGCTGCCTCCACCAATGTGTCTCTGTCTGCTCATGCTTTAGTAACTCAGGCACTCTGTACTAAACTAGTATTTAAGTACCTAATGCATAGTCCAGCCTGTAACATTTCCTGGACCAGATGTTTCACCCTTTATTGTACTCATTCTGTACCTATTGTATTGCACCATTGCCTATGCTTCAATTGTATGTATGTATGTAACTCCCAGGTCACATCTGGAAATGAGTGGATCCCGCTCAGTATGCTTATCTGGTAAATCTCTTAAATAAATAAATGAGACCCTAGGTCCAATTCCCAGCATCTCCACACTTGCACTTGGGGCTTATGGTATAGCCTAGAGTTTTGAGACATGAGCTGTAATTGAGCTTGGCACATCCTGCAGACCTGGGTTTGATTCTGAAAACCTCCTCTTGCACACCATGTGACTCTAAACAAGTCACTTAACCTCCCAAATGTTGCTAGGTCCTGCCTGAAAAATGGCACTTGTGCTTTGTAGGCATTACCTGCTACCAAAAAAATAAGAACCTCAAGAAATGCATTGAAAGCTCAGCTCAGAACTCATCAACTCTACTGTACCTGTCACTCTGGGTAGCACCTGTCCTTTCTGCATGTGCCTGATTCGCTGTCTATTTTATGATGTACCCTTATTCTTGTTGTCGCTGCTGTAATTTGTAATACTATGTGATCAATGAAGTCAATCTCAACCTGTACTGTGGTCTTATCTATGATTGCATTCACGTGTTTGTTCTGTACTAGTAGAGTTCTGCATATGGTTTCCTCCATACCCCTTCCACCTAGATATTTCTGGAAATGAGCTAATTGTTTCATAGCACATCTCTGCTGGTGACATTTTTTTAAATAAAATGAATACAAATAGTCTCAAATAAATACAAATAAAGTCACCCTCTTCTGGGTCATAAAGGGAGATTGTGGACAAACTGTGATTTCCAATCTTTTAAAAAATAAATAAATAACATTTTCTATGGCTAAATAACAAATAATTCCTGGTATGAATACTCTCTGAATACTTACCAGTAAGTACTCACACATCACTTCTTTTTACAGCTCTGTTTTTTATACAGTATTTATACAATAGGTGTGAAAATACATTTGCCTAGCTAAACATGTTATCTTGGGTAACATGAGCAAGATAAGTGAAGCTGGTCACTGAGCATGCTCAAAAACTAATCTCACTCATTTTTGCCACACTGAACATGCTGAGAAATGTATTTTCACATGTGGAGATAAAGTTATTAGCATGCTTAGTAACCAATACCATTTATTTTTCCCTGGGACACTTATGAGTATGAGCTATTATGGCTCATTAGGCCTTTCTGAGAAAACTCTTTGAATAAACAAATAAAATGTAACATGGCATGTATTTTTCTGGATTGAATATATAGTAGTCTATCTATGTAGTTTTCATGCTTTAATTTTTTATCTTTTTACCATTTCTACCACAAACCACCTAACACCTGTTGCATAGATGAAATATGCCATGGACTGACCTAAGACAGCATGCCTTCACTTGTGAGGATATTAGTCTGTTGCTGTCTCACTTGTGGCTTCATCATTTATGAGATATCAACAGACCAATACCATCTCATAAAGATGAAAGTGATATCTTATGTCAGCCCATGTCATATCCCCTATTTAACAAAAGTAATCATGAGTGCAAAAGCATCAAAGAGTTTAAAGCATTTGAAAATTATGTAAAACTATTATACTACCTAGCTAGCAACAATATACCTGTTATTAGCGACAGTGTATTATTAATATCTTTAGATTATTTTGAGATACTTCTAATCCATTTGATTTTTTTTAACAGTTTTAAATAATAGGTTTGTAGTACATGTGGCCCTGTGTTTAAGATAACGGCCACTGCACATTTTCTTTTCCCAGCGGCTTCTCTTCTGTCATGCATGTTGTTTCCAGGGGCAACCTGGGAGCACTGGGGAGGTTAAATGACTTGCTCAGAGTCACACAGTATGCAAGTGGAGGTTGTGGGGATTAAACCCAGGTCTATCTGCTGGATATACCAAGCTCATTCACAGCTCATTACTCTAACCTCTAGGATATATTGCTAATCCAAGCTGCTGTGGTATTGTACTAGGTTATGTTTCTGATAATCAGAAGCTTAGCAACACTCTGAGATTGTAAGATACATCATAGTGAGCACAGTAAGGCACTGGGGGCATTTAAAAACCACAAAACATCCAGCTTTCCACAGAAATGAAAAAAAAAACAAACAAACAGGGCAAATTTGCAATTTAATGTTTTATTCCCATCTTATTAACAACTTGATGATATAAAGAATACTACTACTGCTATTTTAAAATTATTAACCTAAGTCTAGCCTAATCTGAGTTGGCCAGTTGGATGTCAAATATTATAACTACTGTTGCACATAGTTCTTAAGTTGATTATAACATTTTGCATCAGTGTGCCATATTTACAAAACAATAAGCACAACATCTTATGGAGAATATTTTCTACCTATACATTTCTGTTTTACAATTTCTTACTTTATTTTAGGACCCTTCTTTCCTATTCAGCTCTCATTAAGCTACACCCACACTCCCAGCCCTGTCACTCACCATCTTCAGGATCGAATTCATCTCCTTGTTCCCAATGAATTATCCTCACATGGTGAGGTGGTTTTGGTGGGCAGGTCTCACAGCAGATGCCATACCTGGTGCAGAGGTGGGAGCCTCAGTCAGTAGTGCAGGGCCTGCAGAACAGGGGTGGTTTAATACTGTGACAGCATTTTTCCTGATTGCTCACCTTCACCTTGAACACTGCCAGCTAGGAACAGTAGTGACACAAACATGCTACAATGCTCATGTCAGCATCATGCAGCATCCTTACTTCCCCAAGAGGTTTTCACCTTCACTACCCCCTGTGGTCGCTCAGTTGTCATTACTGTAGTTGAGCTCACTGCCTCCCCTCCTTGTGGGAAGAGCTCATCCACTGGAATGATCAATCCTCCTTCTCCCAGCTGACCCTGATAGCCCAGGCTCAAACCAGAACCTCTGTCACTCTGTTTTTGAGCAGAAGCATTGCTGCTGCACTAACAGGCTGGACTATTTTATTCTATTTTGGATTGCTCAGTTTTTATTGTGTTTATAAGGTCCCTTTATGACCATTTTGAGCCTGCTTCAGCAGTTTTTTTATGCATTTATAACAAAGGAATGCTCACTGGTAAATGACTTTTCCTATGTATTCATCAATGTTATCAGCTATTTTTAAACCCCCCAGTGCATAATGTTTAAAGCTGCATAAATAAAGCATTTGTGGCAGAAAATATTGTAGAAGTGCATGTTCCCTTGTAGAACCACAGTTTCTGCTGCATGTCCATGATTTTCAAAAATGTTGCCTTTTGTGACCTTCATACCTATTTATTGCAGCTTGTACAAATATTTATGTGCACATTCAATGTCTGGTATTTCAAGACATAGTGTGTGGGCAACACAGAAAAATGATGTCCATCACCAGAAATGCTGAAAATTGCATTTTCAACATGACAGTGATTTTTCACCACAGCAGTGAGTTCTGAATGTGAACTTATCCCTGTGCCATACCAGGCCCTTTGAAAATCAAGTCCTGATTAATTCCAAAAGATTAGTGAGCGGTGTCTGTTGCTTTCTAGTACTGTGTACCTTAGGCACATAAAACGTGATGATAAATAATGGATGTTAAAAATTATTACTGATGCAATCTTGTAGAAAGTCATAGTAAAATGAGTGATTCTTTAATTTTTTCATATCTAAAAAAAGGCTTAGGTAGACAGAAAAGGAAAATGTAATTTTCACAAGACAAAATAACAGGGCAATCTAAAACAGAATAAAAAGTCATATCTACAAAATTGTCACAGTAACACGGATTGCTGCTTTAAGCATTCTGGTCTGTATTTCATATGGTGTGATTTCTATAGAAATGGTCTGGAACAGTGTTGCTTGGCAATTTGAATATGGATTCATAAAGCAGAGTATGTTTGGTAACATAAGAAATTTCACATAAGACAATCAATTGCTTTGGTAACCATCTGTAGCAAGTAGATTGTCTGCCATGTGTTAGAGATAATATTTCCTTCTACAGTAACTTAATCTTGGGCATGTGTTTAGTTATAGACTTGCAAATGTGTTATGCAATGTATACATACTTATATTATTCCATGTTTTCCTTTTTTTTGTTTACATACATGTTGTAGTCTTATTTTGTAACAATATAAAACCTTTTAAAACTCCATATTGTTTAGAATTTGAACAGATTCTACCAATAATCAGTAGACTTCATAGGTATAAGCCATATGTCTTTTATCTAGCTTGTATCTAATTAGAAACAAAGTATGATCTGTAACTTTTATTTGATTGGTGAGACAATCAATTCTAATTTTTATAGTTCACTGCAGGTGGCGTGAAACCATCAAGGTCCAAGTTATAAAAATCATTAAACTGGAATACCAAGCTCTGCCTTACAGCCTTGATTAGGATACTTTTAATCAATTATGAAAGGGGAATTCAAGAGCAATTAGGAACCTCATAGCTAATTAAAATGCTAAGATCAATATGATTAAGGTATAGTGCACACAATTAAGGTGGTTGACTAGAGTCAGAGAAGAGAACAATTTACTTTTACTTTCTGAAATACATACATCAAAAACAGGTGAGTGTGTACCCCTCTGAATAAAATATTCAGTTAAATATAATATTTTTCTTGTGTCTGGGTTCAGATCTGGTGAAGTAGACTAATCTGCCTGCCTAGTCTATTGTGTAAAACTGTTTGACAACATAATAACTTCAGAACAAGTGGAAGTGAGTTTGATTACACCAGCTCTTTGTCACTCTATATTATGGAAATGAAAATGAAACTTTTTAAGGCGATATCATCATATAAGATTGGACTTGTACTGCATTAGTAAAGTGCAGCAGTTGTTTTCCTTAAAATGCTTACCATTTTACAAAATGTCAGGTGTTTATTGAAAATAATTATTGCACTATTGTAAAACTCCAAAAGGTATACTATACAGTACTTAAATATAAAATAAACTAAAATCATTGGCCCGGATATTCAAACTGCGCCAGGCTGTGGCGCAAGCCTGGGCGCAGCTCAACTTTTTTGTGCAGGGATGTGGCCTGGGTGATATTCAACGGAGCTGCGCTATGGTGCAGTAGCTTTGAATATCGCACCCTGGCCACCCCCACTGTGCATGGCGCAGTGGCACTGCGCCAGTGCAAGTGGCCAGAGTGGAGCATGGAGATGCACTAGCGCATGTGCCATTGTGCCATGCACAGCACCTGCGATATTCAAAAGGGGACATGCAAATGATGCCATAATTTATGCAAGGCGCACATGGGGCCATTTGCATGTCATTATGGCCCCATTTTCATCCCATTAGCATGCAGGTGCGCCAATCCCCGACGACTTGCGCCTTGTGCCCTGCCAGGCAGCAGCCATCGGGGACCGATGCCCCCTGCAATCTTCGATCGCGGCATTTGTCTCACAAGAATAAGTTTCCCTGTCTTACAGGTCCGTGGGTTGCAGTGCTGAGTCGCAGTATTTGTCTACAAGTATAAGTCTCGTCTTTGAGGAATTAGTGACGTTCTCGATTGCGGCACACAACTTTCTTTCTCATTTCGTTTTGTCCGGATATCGTGCCTGTTCAGGCATCTGTAAATCATAAATATTCCTATTACCCTGGTGGCCGTGAACCACCCTCCCCCACCTACCCACTGAGCCCCACCGCCCGCTCCCTCCTCGGTCAGGCGGTGGTGTGACACCACCTGCCTGCCACCCTCCCACTGACTGATAGCTCAGTAGGGCTGCACGCCCATTGGTTCACAGCATGAGACAATGGGCATGCAATTCATAACAGACATACAAGTCCAGATATGTGAATGAATCTATTCACATATCTCGATCGAGTAGTACAGTATAGATTTGCACTCCCATTGGCTCATGCTGTGAACCAATGGGCATGCAGCCCTACTGAGCTGTCAGTCGGTGGGTGGCAGGGTGGCAGGCAGGTGGGTGGGGAGCGGGGCAGTGGGGCTCAGTGGACGGGTGGGGAGGGAGGGTACACTAGACCACCAGGGTAATAGGACTACTCTATGACTTACAGATGCCCACAATTGGGCAGCAATCGGTCCACTGGACCACCAGGGATATTGGACGGGGGTTATAATACTGATGCCCATGATCGGGCAGAGTGCGGTCCACTGGACCACCAGAGATATAGGATGGGGGCTTATTCTTGCAGACAAATGCCTGCGATCGGGCACATAGTGGTCCACTGGACCACCAGGGATATAGGAGGGGGGATTTAGCTACATGGATGCCCATGATGGGGCATGGGGGCACCGCCAGGTGTGGCAGGGACTCGGATGGCCACCCACAGGTGGCAGCTGTCATGTTGCACCCTGCAATGTGGCAGCTCACCTGTGGTGGCCATCACTTGTTCCTTTTTTAGCTTACTTTCGCAGGCACAGATAGGGGTTGTGCATGCATGACTCTGCACATCCCAGGCTGAATATGGGCTGTGCGGGTTATGCGTGACACGCCCCCATGCCTGCATACATCCTGATGTGCTCCCTGCGCAGCCGAGTTTGTCAGTGCACTTTCACTTGAATATCACTGGAAGCATCAGTGGGTTGTGCATGGTTTCAACACCGTTGTGCCATGCACAACCTTTTGAATATGTGGGCCATTTAGTCTGTCATACAGAAAATCCTTCCAGGTGTGATGCCTTTTTAATGAATTCCACTGTGCAGCATTAAAAAACTATTGAGAAAGACACACATGTATGTGTGACTTTCAAGAGGAGCAGGCCATTATTTGAAGGACTGCTAGGTATTTTATTTTATTTTATTTAGTTTTTGATAACCGGGTAGGTGCACTAGCCAGCAGTGTGACTATTTTCAGGCATGACCCGGGAGAGTACATAACATCATGGAAAGTAGGCACAGAACATATTCAACAAATGAGAACAAAACATTACATATCAGGGTAAACAAATTCTTATACATAGTTTGTATGGAGATGTGAGCATGAAAACACTAGGGCAGCAGTATAATTAACATATACAGAATAGGAGTAGCAGCCTATGGAGGAAGAACACCATCATAGCAGTTAAACAAGCATTGATAGTGAGTTGGTTGCAGGGAAAGTACAAACATATAGTAAAGCATTAAACAAGAGAGCTAGGTGATGATTAAACAGTATAGGTTTGTATACAGGTGAGGGTAGAGGGAGCAGCCAAGGCAAGGAGACAAGCTGTCTACCCAAGCCTGAGGGAGGTATAAGTTAGATAACTAAATAATTTATTTAAGTAGGATCCCAGCAGGATTATTGCATTACTGACTGAGTGAGTCACAGAGCAAGTTAGTCTTAGAGCAAAGGTGCACACTGCTTTATAAGGTAGACATTGAGTGGACCAGTGGTGATCTGGGTTGGGTAGTAAATGGAAATGAGGCAAATAAAAATTGAACTACAGGGAGTGGGTCAGGGAGAGAAAGACATTTTCTCAAACAAGTTAGAATGGGAGTTTTGGTGCGAAGGACCATAGTAGTTTACTAGAGGCTCGATTTTCAAAGGTTGATACAGGTCTTATGTCAAGCCCATTGTTAAAACCATGTTTTAGTGCAGCTACATCAAATTCCTTTGCCTCAACAGCACTCAATTTTCTATTGTTGGGTGCAGTTATGACAGTTTCCTCAATTTACAGCAGCTTGCACCGAAGATTTGGTGCAAGCCCTGAAAAATGGTCCCCCAAATAACATAAGTTAGACCAGGGAAAAGCTGGTCTAACTTGCAGCTTTTGGTGCTCGGGATTGAAAATCCTGTTCACCAGCCAGGAGAATGCTGCAAGTGCCATGCGCTAAACAATTAGCACACCAGGGGCTTGTGGCATTCTTGGGGCTTTGACAATTGATCCCCTTGTGTATTGCAGGGTCAGTGAATCATATGTGTACATGCCTGACTATAGCTATAATTTGGTTATAAAGTGACTACTACAAGATGGGTTCAACTATTAAGAACAGAATATGCTGCTTGAGGATCATCTAGCAAAACTATGTGTATGGGATGGAAGAGTAACAGACTGGGTAACAGAAGACAAGAACTGCACACAGGCTAGATCACACAGGCATTGTGAGACCAAAAAGATTATGTGTACATGTTAGAGATGATGACAGGGTCAACAAAAATAGGAAGGAGAGGGGAAGGACCCTAAGCTAATGTGGGGGCTGCCATCCATGGTAATCCAAAACAAGCACCAGCCACTGGTTGGGAAGATGAAAGGAAATCTCCTGTTAGTAGGGACCACTACTATTGCTCCAAGCTCAAAGGATCCTCCAGTAAAGGAGTATCTCATGATGGAAGCAAGACAGGGTAGCAGGAAGACAGTCATGGCTGTGCACTTGGACAGTGCACTGCTCTAAATTACTTTGTTATTTGCATAATTGCTGAGCAGATTGTAGACATCATGGTAATGGTGCAGAGGCTTCTGCAGGAAGGGAATGAAGAATTGGGCATCATTGTACTTTCTGAATCCAACAGTATAGAAAGGATCAGACAAGAGGATCTGCAGGATGGATTTAATAAATTAGGCATGATACTTGGGAAGGGGACCTCCAATGCAGTATTGCCTGATAGACCCCTACTTCCCCATCCCTAAACAAACACACACTACAATGATCCTGTAGAAGAAATGGCTATAACCATGCATTTATTAAACAATCTCACATAATTTTTGGAGTGGTGTGTGCAGCTCAGGAATCTCACCAAGTGCACCTCAAGGCTTTCACTGTTCTTCACTGAAGGGCTGAACAGACTGAGGGAATGATGTACCTCTGAGGGCTGAACCTCAAACTCCAGCAAAAAAGGTGGTCATCTGGACAGGTTTCAAACACCCACCACCATCTGGTGATACCCAACCCATGGGCAAGCCAGATGAGGTTGGCAACAGCCTCCAAAATGGCAGCTGGTCCCATGACCTCTGCCTCATGTCAACTTGGGAATGAAGCCTTTCAGAAGAATTCAACTCTGTTCCCTTTTCCCATTGTATCATCATCTTGCAAGAGTCCAAAAATTAAAAAAAGAGAGGGAGAGAACACCAGTCCCCTAAAGGTGCTGCAATGCAGACATTGTGAAGGGCAAAGGAAAAAGCAGCACATACAACACTGGCTCAGAAAGAAAATAACATTTAGTAATGGTGTGCAGAAACACAGAACAATAGCCCATGTGTATCATCACTGAAAGATGCTTCTTCAGGGGTGTGTGGCTGCTATACAACACATACATTTAAATACCCCATTATATAATTAACAACAAATTAAAACAATCAGTTATGTGAAGAGTGCTATCACAGAACAAAACAACATAGACAGACAACTGCATAGTGGATATCAATTAAAACAGATATAGTTGTGGTTATGGTAACTCTGGAGTCTCTAATTCATAATAATATTAATTAAGTTTCAATCCAATAAAGAGAGCACAATCTATGTATCATTTATTTATTATTTATTATTTCTTAGATTACAATTACCTTTAAAAAATATTCTGTTTTACAAAGGCTTCATGTCAGAATGAAAAATACATGGTAAAAAGTTAATATACATAGATGAGAGATAAGAACAACATTCCAATGGTACAAACAACGATTTGCAAGACAGACAATTGTCAGTGAACAAACAGTTGAACACTTACAAATACTACAGGGATACTATCTTCAGGAGATCAACCAAAAGGGCATGGTCATTTGTGTACAATTTCTATATTTGAAAGATAGGAACAACATTCCAAATGATACAGGCATAGAATTACAAACAGTAAGCTGTCAGAGGACACAAGTAGAAAACTTACAAATAATAATGGGATGTTAACTACAAGAAATCAGCCAAATGGCCATGTCATTTATGTACAATTGCTGTACTGTGCATAGGGGATCGACAGCAAATATACCAATATCTCCACAAGGTGTCATAATGTAACAATCACCAATGAAAAAGCAGGCTTTGCCTGATAAATATATGTTTTGGCTCCTTGCTAATAGAATGGAACCAAGAGAATATCTAAATATGATGTTAAATTGTACCATAATCAAAATATATCAGAATATGACAGAAAACATCTACTCCTAGATACATTCAAATGGCTCCATAAGAAATGTGTCAGTTTCAGGAAAGTGGTAGTAAAATATTTTCTAATACAATAAATTAATTACTTACAGGTAACCCACCTGGGACATCCAAATACAATATTGCCACAAGATGGAAAAGGACAGAACAGTTAGATACAATAAAACTGCAACACTGAGAAAAAATAATAAAAAAGATGTGAACAGCAGGCAACATGATCAAATGAATATTTCTAATACATTGTCTGCAACATGTTAGTTCCCCTTGACCACACACATTCTTCAAATATGGCTTAAAATTAGTTTGATTATTGAGGCCGTTTGGCAGGACTGCCTGCAACCTGATAATCCAGAATATCTCCCTTTGAAGGAGAAGGCACAGCCTATCTCCTTCTCTTTCTGGGGAACTTATGTGTTCAATTGCTTCAAATTTCAGCCCAATCTGTTTGCTTGCATGTGCGTCCTTTGTAAATAAAGACAACTATACCATACCGATGACAGTAAGGTAATAAAAGCACAAGGCTCTTGGTTAGTGGTCACTGGTAATCCAATAAATCCACCTGACAACAGATGTTGTTTGAAATCAGTTGCAATTTGTTAATACCAAATAAGCCTTAACAATTTTACCTCTAACATGATCAAATCTAAACAGCTGATGGCTTATTACTAGCAGGGCTACAGGTGTTCAGAGGGAATGAAGCAACATTTCTCATTCCTCTGGGTGACCCAAGTATCTATGGCAGCCATGTTGGCTACTCCCCTTGGACACACTGGACAGGACACCTAGGTCCTGTGTTTATATTCAACTGTTTACATCAAAATGCATAGTGGAAATTTCCAAACTGTTACAGCAAATTTTAGCCTAGACACTACATCATTTAGTAAATCATGAGACTTGGGTTTAAAAGTATAGTGGCCATGAAATACCTCAGTCATAAGATACATTTGACACTTTGCCGTGATATGTGGTCATTCTTAGATGGAAAAACAAGTGGTTAGGGGATTTTATATTTATTAAAAATATCTTGCTTAGGAGACAGAAAACAAAAAAAAAGGGGACTTGCTGACAAAGTAGCTTTGCACTAGACAGTGGCCAAAACAAGGATATAATTGTTCCTTATCAACTCTCTGTTACACATTTTTTTTTTAAACACAAGACATTATAAAATGAGGAACTGTATCTAAGCTGCAGTGGGTTGAAGCAGCTGGACCTTATCTTGGCTATGACCTTGGGTTGAAGGAAGGTTTTGTACAAAATAGTTCTACTGAACAAAGCAAAGCTAATTTCCCTTAAAACATTTGTTTCTAAACATTTCTTATATTTTTTACCTATTTCTCTACAATTATTTAAAGGGCTTAATACCATTTAAATGTGGGCACCCATATACATGTGGTGGTATTATGTGGTTATCTGTTAGCCACTTTCACCTTTTACTAGCCACTTGCTGCCCTTTGCAAGCCTAGATATAAGTTGGTATCATTTAGTCATCCACTAGCCATTTGTATTCTCTCCGAGCCTCTTATACCTTTTGTACCTTGGCATGACCAACTGTATATATAAAGATTGTTATTAACAATTTATATAAACTAAACTTATATAGACCTGGGTCTACAAACCAAACTTTTATAGATCTGGACCCTAGGGGCCACTGGGAAGATTTAACAAAGGGCACACTGTGGGACCAACATAAACTTGCGCACAAGAACACCAGCAGATATATACATAAAACTTTGTTTGACAGTTAATGTACTGAGACAATTTGTAATCCAATCCTGATTTAGGGTGTGAGAATGCAGCACCAGTAGCTGCGTATTTACAAGTGTTGCAAATTCTACATTTATAGAAACCAGTTCTGCCACCCTGCTGTATAGTTTTCCAATTTGAAATGTGACTGTTGGTTAAATGGTCACCCAAATTCAATTATTTCCTAAATGCCACTCTCAGCATAAGGCCAGCAAGGCTCCTCAAATCCTGATCTGTTGACAAAATATTCCATCTGTCTCTAATGATTTTTTTAACTTATTGGGCCCTGCTGCTGTAATTTATGACAAATGTAACCACTGGCTCTATATGTCCAGTAAATCCTCTCTTAGTTCCAACTTCCTATAGGACACCTTTCCTATTTAAATTCCTGACTTTATTATGTGCCAATTTTACTGTATCACAGGCATAACACCTTTATCTGAAGCTGATATTCACCACCTCCACCTCCTGCTCAGATCTGATGTCATAAGTACAATTACAACAAATTTTAAAAAGTTCACCATAAGGAATACTATCTATTAATGTTTTGGAATGAGTGCTGTCTGCTTTCAAAATAGTATTCCCTGCTAAAGGCTTCCTGTATAGTCCTGTTGTTACCTTATTGTTTAAAACTTGAAATGTGACATCTAAAATATCAATTTGTTCTTTATTCAATCTACTGGTGCAATGTAAATTTTAATAATTAATATTGAGCCAATCCGTAAATAGTTTAGCCAATTCTCAGCCCCTACCCAGGACACAAATGATATCATCAATAAAACAATACCAGTTCTGTATGTGTCTGAAGTGAGGGTTAGAGTCAGCAAAAACCATAAAGTGCTCCCAATGGGACATAAATAAATTTGTGTATGAGGGTGCTGATGCCGCCCCCATAGCTGTTCCCCTAAGCTGTAAATAAAAATGCTGATTAAAAATGAAATAATTGTGCCAAAGCACATATTCCAAAAGATCCAAGATGAACTGTGAGCAAATCTGAAATTTGGTTCTGCATCCAATAAATATCTTGCTACCTCTATACCTAACTTATGTGAGATACAAGTGTATAATGAAATGATATCAATTGCAATCCAGCAATACTCCTTTTTCCACTGTAAGACTTTCTCTGTGTTTCTCTGCACCATTATTAAATTTGTTTGTCTCTGAGCCAGTGTTGTGTGCGCTGTTTTTCCTTCCTTTGCCATGATCTTACAAAAGTCCAAACACACCACCTATATGATGACTGGGACTATAATAATCAATTTCATAGTTGCAACATTTTTAATCCCCTTGGCAGAGGCAAAAAACCTGGAAAAACCCTTTTTAGGGAAAACTGGGAAAATTCCTCCTCATCCCATAACCTTGATCTCCTAGTAGAGACAAGGGATTCCTGCCTGACCTGGTTCCCTAATCCTGTTTCTGAGGTGGTGGGTGGGTGGGTGATCTTTTGGCTAAAGGGGGAAGAGTGACTGGGATCTCCAGACCTGGCTCTTTTTAATCTCTCAATCTCCTCTCTCCAGCCTAAAGCTCCTGCCTTATGGGCAGCCTTAGTAATCCCTCCCTTGGAGGTGCAGTTTCCCAGCCAGCTGCTGCCTGCGGGTGGAAGGGGCCCTCCCCTTATCTGTTCATCAGATAACTGAGGGAGGGGCCCTTGACAATAATCCATTTGCTGCTATCTTATTGCAGACTCATTTATTGCATGAGATACCCTTACTTCCCTGCCTGTAAGAAAACACACACACTACAACGATAATGTGGAAGAAATGACTGCAGCCATGTGTTTATCAAACAACCTTACATTATATTTGGAGTGGAGCCTACAGTACCAGCTGCAGCAACAGTCAGAAGTAGGGACATCTTGGTCTCCCTGCAAGGGGCATTTCTCAGGCAACTAGTTAAGAAGACCATTTGTGGGGAAGGGGCAATACTGGACCTAGTACTGACAAACAAGGACAGAGTTGCTGACATTATGGTGGGTGACAACTTGGGGTCAAGTGTCAACATACAGTGTGGTTCAATATAAGGACTTGGCCAGAACCGAGATGCACTAAGATGTGGGTCCTGGACTTCAGGAGGGATGATTTCAGAAAAATGGGAGAATGCCCCAGGGATGCCCTGTCAAGGACAGAGGATCTCAGGGGAATCAAGGAACTATGGGAAAAATTAAATGGGGCATAGAAAAAGCAAAAAATCTCTGTGTCAGGCAGGTTAACAAGGTCAAGAGAAATAAAGAGACTGTTATGGTTCTCTAAAAACACAGCAGAAAAAGTAAGAGAAAATAAATAGCATTTAGAAAGTACAAAAAGACACTGAATGAAGTGCAAAGGGAAAACTACCAGGAGAAACAAAATGAGGCAGGAAAGGCAGTTAGACATGCAAAGACACAAACAGAGAAGACTATTTCCCAATCAGTAAAAGAAAGGGATAAATCTTTCTTTAGATATATACAGTAAGCGAGAAGAGGAAGAGGAAGACAAAAGGGTGAATAGTAAGGATAAAAGGGGAAGAAGGGATTTGCGAGGAGGAGGACCAAAAGAAGGCAGGCATATTGATCAAATACTTTTGTTCAGTATTTACAAAAGAAGGGGTAGGTGATAGGTCAAAGACAAGGAACAAGGGCATAAATGGTAGAGAGGTAGACACCAGTCCATTTAGAGTGGAGAAAGTCCTCAAGGTACAGGCACAATTGAAAGTAGATAAGGCAATGGCATCTGATGGGTTGCACGCCAGGACACTGAGGAAGCTGCACCTTTGATGACTCTGTTCAACTTATCATTAGAAACATGGGAGGTTCAGAATGACTGGAGGAGGACAGATGTGGTCCCACTGAACAAAAGTGGGAACAGGGAAGAAGCAGGAAATTACAGACCTGTCAGCGTAACTTTGGTAGTGGGCAAAATGATGGAAACACCACTGATGGAAAGGATAGTATAATACCTTGTAACCAGTGGATTTCAGAATCCAAGGCAACATGGTTTCACATGAGAAAGGTCTTGCCAGACAAACCTGATCAATTGCTTTGACTGGGTGACCAGGGTAGTGGATCAGGGAGGAGCTGTAGATGTGGCATACCTGGATTTCAATAAGGATTTCAACACCATTCCACACAGAAGACTGGTGAACAAGCTGGCCTGTCTGAGAGTGTGTGAAAAAGTTATAAACTGGGTAGGAAGTTGGTTAAGCAACAGGAGTCAGAGGGCAGTGGTAAATGGTGTCCACTCTGGAAAAGGTAAAGTGACCAGCGGGGTGCCTCAGAGCTCAGTACTAGGACCCATCCTCTTCAGTGTCTTTATTAGCAATATTGTGGAAGGGCTAGAAGGGAAAGTATGCCATTTTCATGGATGACACACAAATCTGCAACAGAATAGACACAGCAGAGGGTGGAAAAAATGAGGGAGTAATTGAAAAATTTGGAAGACTGTTCAAGAGTTTGCCAGCTGGGTTTCAGTACAAAAAAGTGCAAAATCATGCACTTAGGGCACAGAAACCATATGGCACTGTATCAATTGGGAGGGCAAGTACTGGCAGACACCAATCAAGAAAAAGACCTTGAGGTAATCATTTTTGATGACCTGAAGATAGCCAAGCAGTGTGATAAGGCAGTGGGGAAGGCAAGCAGGATGTTCAGGTGCATAGGGAAGGGTATCACCAGTAGGAAGAAGGAGGTGATATTACCCCTGTACAGATCACTAGAAAAAAACGACCTCGAGTACTGTGTCCAGTTTTGGAGGCCCCACCTCCAGAAGGACATTGATGAGATGGAGGCGGTACAAAAGAGGGCAACCAAAATGGTGCAGGGCCTGCATCAAAAGCTCTACGCGGAGAGACTCAAGGAACAGAATATGTACTCTTTGGAGGAGAGGAGAGGAGAGGAGAGGAGAAAAAGAAAGGATATGATAGAAACATTCAGATATCTATCAGTTATTAATAAGGTACAGGAAGGAAGCATTTTCCATAGAAAAAGAAGCTCGAGAACAAGGAGTCATGCTATGAAGTTGGAGGGGGGAGGTTCAGAGGAAATGTGAGGAAATACTTCTTCACAGAGAGGGTGGTGGATACCTGGAATAGCCTTCCCATGGAGTTGGTGGATGCAAATACAGTGACGAGATTCAAGCATGCGTGGGACAGATACAGGGGGACTTTGGTAGTTAGGCAAGGGGAGGCTACGACTGGAGATTGAATAAGGTCTACATAGCACAGTAGTCAGGGAAAACTTGGCAGACTAGGTGGGCCAAAAGGTCCTTATCTGCCAACAACTTCTATGTTTCTATGCTGAGTACCCACCCCATCTGGTGGCATTGTACCCATGGGCAAGCCAAGGGAGGTTGGCCACAGTGCCCTAAACTGGGCATCAGGACTCATGGCCCCCTGTATCATGCTAACCAGGGAATGGAGCCTTTCAAAAGAATATGACCCCGTTCCCTTTTCCTCTTGTACCATCACCTTGTGAGAGTCCCAAGCCACTACAGAAGAACCTTGTCTGACCCCCACAGGCTGTTCACTCCATGAAATACTCAACTAAAGACTGTTGCATTGAGTCTAGAAAACAAGTCCCAGTCCCCATCTGTTAGATGAACTCCATCTCTGGCATATAAACCTGACCTAGCTGTGATAATATTTTGTCTAAAATTATGGTGCCCCCATGTAATCCATAAAGGCCCACATCTCCCTGTTAATGTGCATATGCACTTTGCCATGGCCTGGTAGTCTATTGTATACCTCCACTGATACCTCTGGATAATGTGGGACCAAAATAGCTTGATTCCTGGCCCAAGGGTCTGAATGGACTACATATCCTCCTTCATCTGCAGCAAGACATCAACCAATTTTCACTGAATCAGATCATTGGCACCTAAATGTGCCACAATTGCATCTGGCACCTTTCTCCCTCATGCTGCTGCTTCCAAGCTGGGAAGGAGGCCTTCCCATCACATTGTCTTTGTAATCCATCCACCAGAACTGCACCTTGTTGCAGGAAATTGATAGGTTCCTTCCCTGCCACTCAGTGTCCTGCTGTCTCTGTACACCAATGAATGAAGGACTGACCACATATCCAAACCAACTTGGATCCATCGGGGGCATCTGTGATAAAAAGAAAGAATGTTACAACGAATGAGGCCTTATATATAGGAAAAGATCTGAGACTTCCATCTCCCCAGGGCCTGTATCTCTTCATCTGAACATTCCCAGACCTTAGCAGCTGATGTGCCCCAATCTGACAGGAATGGGTATTAAATTCTGATGGCTCACAGCCCACCCCTGCTCCACTTTTTAAGTACATGGTGAAAGTGATATGCCATCACTAGGACACCATCCACATGGTGCAAGAAGGCCACCCCCCAGTGGGACACTGAGACATATTGAACCCAGGGCAGCTACATCCCAGAGTGGGAGGATCCCTAATGGCATACCACTGTCCCATCCCATTCTAGTCTGTTTTACTCCTTTGGAGCTTTACCCATATGTTACCTGAAGTTATTGCTGCATGCTGTTTACTGAGGGGGTTGCCTGCTGTTCTGTTTTTTTTTAATCAATTTGGAGACCCAAAAATCCCCACAAAAAGCCAGAAAAAAAGCAGTCTTAAACATTTTTACCTCATACAGGGAGTGACAGACCTATTCCAAGGCCTCCTAAATCCACTTGAGTGCACTGGGGCTTCCTTTGATCCACTGTTCTGAGTTCCCCCCCATCTCATGCCTTCAAGCAATTTGTGCACTTTAAAGGCTTGGTGAAGACTTCTTACCCCAAGACCCTGTAGTACAAGGACAAATAGGCTAGGTTTTGTCCCACCACCCCCAGGCACAGTCCCCTCTTAATGGCCTTCATGATGTAACTACACAGTCTATCTACTGGGACTGACCAGCTAATAGGTAAAACAAACTCAAACCTAACATTGTGGAAATGTTCCACATCCCATTGACAGGATGCCAGCGTCTGGGGTGCGATGGCATTGCTTATCCATTACCAGGCTTTGCTATCACCACCTCCCCAAAAAAGGCTGGCACTGGCTGTGCCTCCACATCTGCTGTAGGCACCAATTTCCTGAACTGTGGTAATGTGAAAGACAAAGCATCAACAATACCATTCCCTACTCTTGTGACATAAATGGCCTTGAATTGGATGTTCATAAGTAAACACCTGAATACAAATATGCGCATCAAATCCCCTAATGACCAGTTAGTGCCAAGTTGCCCATTAATGGTATGTACCACCCTTGTGTTGTCAGACGTAAACATGCCTTTCTGATCCTGCAGCCTGTGGCCCCAAACTCCCAATCTGACCACTATGGGGAAAAAAAATCCAGTAATGTAATTTGCCTGGTGAGGCCCACAGTAACCCAAGAAAGGAGTCACATGCTGGTGCACCAAGCTTCTTGCAAATATGCCCCAAACCGGAGGCCACCTGATGTGTCTGTAAACAGTTCAAGTTCATTGCTCTGAACTGGTCATAGCCACATGACCATCCCATTAAAGTGGGTAAAGAACGAATGTCAAATCACCAAGTCCTCCCAAATCGCTAGAATCACCCAGATTCTATGATGAAGCTTTTGAGCCCCCACTCAGAAATTCACCATCCACCACAAAAAGGTGCGACCCTCGGGGATGATCCAACATGCAAAATTAAGGTGACCTACCAGCTGTTGCAGCTTCTTAAAGGTAACTTTCTTGGCTACACTGAACTTACCCAACAGGACCCTCAGGGTTTCCAACTTGTTTCATGGCAACTGTCATTCCTGTGCTGCTGTGTCTAACTCAGTACCTAGGAAGGTCAATAATGTGCTTGGTAACTCCATTTTACCAGGGGCCAATGGGACTCCTCAATCCCAACATAAGCTGAGAAATGTGTCCAAGTGGTCCCTGCATAGTGTGGAATCTGCTGGCCCTACGAATAAAAATTTGTCCAGTAGTACACCAAACCTACCCCCCATGCTCTCTCACTGCTGCTCAATAGAAAAATGTACTGGACTTCTCAAAGATAGCACAGGCCCCTGCGAACCCCATAGACATGCAGTTGTCCATGTAGTACTGCCCCCCACATTTCATCCACAGGAACTCTCAATCCCCTGGGTTCACCAGTAGTAGGTGGAAAGCCGATTCAATATCAGCCTTTGCCACGAGGGCACTGAGCCCTGCCTGCTGTATCATTTCTACCACCCTATAAAAGGATGCAATTGTACATGGTAAAGCAGGGATCAATATAATCATTTACCAAATCTCCTTATGGGTATGACAAATGATTAATCATGTGAAATTTCCTCAGGACATTCCTAAGAACCAAACAAATAGGGGAAATTCACAACCCAGACATTGGCAGTAACAGAAAGGGGCCACTAATCCTACCTAATGATATCTCATTCAGCAGTTTTTGCCGTACAATTTTGAGGCAATCTCTGGCTGACTTAAGGTTCATGGCTATGTATCCCTGATGTAGACCATCATAGGGAATCATGAAGCCAACTAAGAACTCCATGAGCAGCGATGCTGCCTGTCAATTGAGGTACAGACAGAGCCACAACCTAAGCTGCTCCACCTTTATTAGTGTGGGGAGTCTTCCCTCTGCCAGGCTGGCCCTGCCTACCCCGAAAGGGATGCTGGCTATTGTAGGCCCCTGGACTGCCCTGAACTTGTTTCCCTGATGTGCATCACTGAAAAGGGATGTCTCTGCCGTCATTCGAAGCACTCCTGCATGTAGTGGCACGAGGTCCATGAACAGGTTCCATGACTGAACCCAAAACAAACCTGTCCAGGAACCCTCCCAAACCGCCATGCGCAGCCTTTCCTGCTGTGCCACTGGCAGCACTCCTGGGTTTGCCACAAGTAGTATGGATCACCCCTCCTCCATGCATTATTTACACCATTAGGGGCATATTTTAGGAGACCTCAATCCATCCTTGGGTCTTGCTGCATATGCTGGTGAAACTCATCATCATACTCGAGTCATCCTAGGCCACCCTTATGCCTGTATGTACACGCGATTCTGTGCAAGTAAATAAACAGGCTGACACTCTTTTCAAGGTTAGCCTGAAAAATGGTACTGGCCAAAACTATAATCCCTGCTAACCAGTTATTGAAGGAGCATTCAACATTGACCTTCCTATGGTCTTGGTCCTCACCCTACTTGTCCTTGTTCTGATCAGGCTTACTAGACCAATTGAGAAAGGAAAAAATATTCATGTACTCCCTAGCGTGGATCTGTTCTCAGAGTTTGTCTGTCAGATGAGATCCCATTGGTTTTCCCATACTGGAATAAGTATTTGGGGTTTTGGGGGTTGTGTTCCCCAACTTGGCCATATGCAACCCCTCCCCCACCAGTCCAACTGCGCCCATCTGAGGCTGCCATTACATGACTGTCATGAGACCTGTTCTAGCCTGCAACAGCTTGTTGAGTTTCTGTTTGGCCAGTGTCCCACCTTGCATTACCAGGTCAGCACTACTTGGCCATGGCAGTTGAGGCTGTTGGTCATCTACAATCATTGCCTCTGGTTCTGGTAAGGCTGGCACCACTGGTGGTTCTGGACTTGGTTTGAGGTTTTAGACCAGCACTGTGGGGAGGTGGGGGGCTTTATTCCTAAAAACCCACAACACCATTTCCTGAAACTCCTCCTCAATGACCTCATTGACTTTCATCAGCTGCCACTTACTTTGTTTCTCCTGGTTGGGTGGAGTCTTAGCTGGAGGCTCCACCTAGTCTGTTGTTCACTGCCACTTCCCCACAGGCCATGCAGTTCAGGGGCAGGTTGTTCCTTGTAAATGAGCATCTAACCATGCTTGGCCTTTCTTCATGTACATCTCCCACAGCTGCTGTTTGAGGGCCCTAGCCACCCATGCCTGGGAACTAAAAGAATCTTGCTGGGAATTGTAGATGTAACGGTGACCCATGATATGAGTGACTGAAAATGGGCGAGTCAATATGCACCAGTAGGTAATAGCGAATTCAGCTTGAGCCACCTGGATTAAATGCTGAAGGATTATATTAGTGATGTTGCAGGAGAGATAGGCAAGGTAGGGACTGAGGTAGTGATGTATGTAGGAAGCAAATTGTGAGGGGGCTCAGAGGGTAGGAGCTCTGTCTGTCTGTGTGGAAGCCCTGGGTTCGGGACAGGCTGTGGGATTTTTATTTATTTTTCTGGAAAGAGTTCATTTTTTTGTCAAGTGTCAACCCCCCCCAAGTTGGTTATTTAATAATTGGGGATGGGGTGGGATGAAGCCCACCCCGTCATAAAAGGTAATAATACTGTACATCAGCTCCCATAGAGACAGTACGCGCCGGTTGGTGTTTCCTACAGGCACTATTATGCTGATCGCCAGTTTGCTTTTCAGCAATTTACAGTCATTGTTGTTGTGGTCACTTTTATGCTTTAGCTCTAATCACGTGGTACTGCTGTAACAGAAGCTAAAAAAACTGCTTCTGAACAAAGAAACAATCAGTTAAGTATGCAACCAATTTTGTTTATTTTTTTTTTTTTTTTTGATATAACAGGCCCAAGTAAGCTCTGCTGTGACAGCTCCCAGCCTTGAACCACAGACCATCAGCACCGTGGTCCATCCTTCTCTGAATTGAAATAGGTTAACCTCACCTGACACACCTTCCACATTTTTTCATTTTAATTCCAAGTCCAGATGTATAGCCACCATGAGACTATTGTCAAGATCTGCCAAGCTCATTACAGAAATCTCACCATACTGAGACTGAACACACTGCCAAACTAATTAATATTATGTTGTCTTGTCATAATGAATCTGTACATTCATCCATAAACTTCAGTATGTAAGCCATCTGTTATTTTTTTTTAAGCAATTCCAAGTATCCCATCTTTTTTCCAGCTAGTGTCTTTTACAATAAATGTGTAATATGCTTTATCCCTTCAACTGTTATATGAACTAGGCTGCCTGTAGCTTGTAAGCTTTGCCCACCTATGCTTTAGAACTCACTCAGTTACCTCTTTCTTTTTTCTTCAGATTTACTGGGAACAGAATAATCAGTTTTTGCAGGTGAAATCATGCTTCAAGGCGGCAATCTGACTAATGCAGACCTTCAGGCCAACTGTATAATAGTGAACCTTAAATGGGATTTGAATGCCAGATGGTCAGAATAATGTTTTGTGGAACTACCTGTTGCACCACCAAAAATGTGGCCACTTTTATTGTGGCTCCCTGGCACCACCTTGCACCCCCAGACATGTATTACAGTATATTGCAATCATTGCTGCCGAAGGTTCAGACTTGCAGTCGTTGTTATTTTTTTACTTTTCTTTTTTTTTTTTTGCAAATTAATGAAAACATAGTACCAGGATGGGCACAACAGATGCCACCCAAAGTTCAAGTTTGTGTAGTTTTTCTTTTTTAATTTAACATAATACATAATGAAATATACTAGCACAAAATAATATAATGTTGCCTCCTATTTCTGACCAAGAGTTACGGGAATCAAACCCAGGTCTACTGGATATCCCTAAGCTCATTCACAGCTCATTACTCTAACTTCTAGGCTATACAACTGTGCTCCAGATAATCATGACAAGTCCTTGTAGTCAGGAAAATGCTATTTAAGCAAAGACCAAAATACGCTTTTTTTTCTTTTTTATAAAATACTGCCTGTATCACCATCTCAATCTCCACGGGCTCACACACAACCCCCAGACTGCATGCCCACACCATGACAGACTTCAAAAAAAAATCTTTGCACACCCTGTCCCGTCCCCCCAAAATGCAACAACAATACTAACCAAAAATTGTCAACATACTATATGGTTGCAAACGGCGTGGGGGTCTCTTGGTTTTCACTATGTGAAATCACCCAGCTACCAGCGTTGAGGTGGACCTCCCATCAGCTGGTTCCCTACTCTACACTGCACTGCCTGAATTGGCTTACCTATATTGGGTGCAAAAAAAAGCCAAATTGGCTGAACAAGAGCGTGGACACAGCCAAAGTGCTGGCAGTTGTAGAGGAGCTAGTTAAAAAGAACGTCATACTTCTATGTGTGTTCAACACAAAAGTAAATAAATAACTGCTCACCCAAGGATACACAAACTGCTAATTGCAATTAAAACCACAGGGTGCTACAGACATGGCTTACTATAGCAGACTTCAAAAAAACATCAGAGCACCCCCTATCCCCCCCAAAATGCAAAAACAATACTAATCAAAAACGGTGGTGCTATATGTATTTTTTTTTTTGTATACACGGGCCAAATAAGCACCCATACATCTTGCTGGTGAAAATCCCTTCCACCCAGAATAGCCATAACGTATACTTTAAGCAGTGGGGTTTTGATTATTTTAAATACTGGATAAATAAAGGAACTTGCTCAGAGTCATGTGGTGTGCAAGTGGTGGCTATAGGAATGAAATCCAGGTCTTCAGAATGTACCAAGCTCATTCATAGGTCACTAACCTTAAGTAATGCTTTAAAATCTAAAAGGACAAATCTTATTTGTGTTTTGCCTTTGACTATTTGCCTTTTGCTTATGCAAGAGAGACACTGATTTAGGATTAATCAGTTTGTGCATATGATTCCTGAAAGCCTGTCTTCCCAAATATGTATAAATTGCAAAGATGAAACTCTAATTTACAAAGTTTCAATATGGCACCAGCACAGTTACTGGGTATAACTAGTGTAAGGAAAGTTCAATCAAAAGGGGGGGTGTTCAAAATAAAGAAAGACGAGAAATTCCTTCACTGGTGCTGTTCTTTTTATTTTTTGTTCTATAAATAGGCCATAATCTCAATGTTTCGCACATACTTCATATGCTTCCTCTGAAGAATGCCTTATATCCTACAATAACAATAATACATAAAAAACATATTTCAGTCATCCATCCTTTCCCAAATGGAATAATACCATAATAAACTGAACATCAAGTTAATGAACTCACTCTTGCAATTGCTTGGGAGTGCATTCATTACATACCCAGCACTACAGTATATTCATTTTAATTGTTCCTTAATAGATATTCCAAGAAAAAGAAAAATCAATTACTACAAAATAGCTTTGCACACCCTGTCCCCCCAAAAAATGCAACAACAACAATACTAACAAAAAATTGACAACTTACTATTTATGTAAAAATACATTAATCTATGCAATATCACTTCATCACTAGCATGAACCTATTCAAGCAGGCATTCATTTATATTTTTATCGACCCTTAATGAATCCACACTATTTATGCAATTGGCCCCTTATTATCACTTAAAATTGATAATTCAATTAAATCAAAACAATGAATCCACTTCCCTGTGCCACTTTTCTATAATGGAGAAACTTTAAATTTCTGTATGTTTTGCACATGTGCTGTAACTATTTTGATAATAAGTTTGGTATATATATATATATATATATATGTATCTCAACATAAATAACAATAACTAAGTGCCTGTGGTAAGCAAGCAATAATACCTGACAGGGTGGGCGGTATTGCCCATACCACCTGCCCTGGAGGGTATTATTGCGCTTAGAAAATGGGCATCTGTGCAAATTTCAATTGAGTAGTACAAATAACAGTGGAACTTAGTTTTAAAATGGAGAGAAATAGAAAAAAAAATTTTTTGCAGTAAAGTAGTTCCTCTGTTTTAGTGCCATTCTGTCTGTTGTAGCCCCCACCCCACAGAGCCATTCTGTTCTAGTTATTCATCCCCCCCAATGAGGACCCTGCATTTCTTTTCAGTTACAATAGAATACGTGCTGTTTCATTCCCCCACCCCCACGAGGAACCTGCATTTCTTTTCAGTTAAAATAGAAGACACGCTGTTTCATCCCCCATAGGAACCTGCATTTTTCAGTTAAAATAGAAGACGCTGTTTTAGGTGCGTGACCTTGCCTTACGCTGCAGTTGTGAAAATAATAACTGTCTTCCTTGTGTGGTAAGAGGGTGGAGGCCGAGCAAGAGTCTTAAATCTGGCATACAGTTAGTGTGATTGCGGTTGTTTCAGTTACTTTTTGTAAAACGGCGCAACTTTAAAGTGGGACGCAGGAGGGGAACTCCAGCTGATACATGTGGCATTGCAGGAGAGATGGGACGTAATCTGTGGGTTACGGGATGCTGCCTTTCTGGTCGGAAGTTAATTAAGGAAGTGACAGTCGGTCGGTATCTTTTGCTTTCTTTTTTTTTTTTCATCACTCAGCTGTACCATCTGAACTGAGGCATTATGGCTAAACTGGGAAAAGTACAACAATAACAGAGGTAACGATTTTGTTTTAAATGACATTCACAGTGTTGCTGTTGAAAGTTCCATTCCTATAGTACTGGGTATACTATGTCTGGGCTAAGGACTGATGGCTGGTGGGGGCTGTCTTGCTAAGCGAGGGAAGAAAATGGCGGCATTTTTAAATTTTAAATGAGGTGTTGCAGCCAATTAGGAAGTAGGGTGAGCACCAGGAGACATCCTGGGTGAAGGGGCATTGTAGACTGGTACTTTTTGTTTCCTGGGCCTCTATTGAAAGTTAATGTACACCTCTGGCAAGGGTACTAGCCAATCAGATGCCAGGAAATAAAAAGCCCATTTTCTAATTTATTAAAGAAAACTAGTACCATAGGCAGGTGTTCCTCTATGGCATGCTTGCAGCATATAACATTTAATAACAATCTTGCCCCTTATTTAGGTTGCAACCTAAAAATAAAGTAACAGTATTTCAAAAAATTGCAACAACTGCGGTACCTCTACACACTTTCACTTGCCCAAGCCGAAATTTACAGCATTTAAATATTTACTCTAGTTTTCTAATGCATTCAAAGTGTCTGCTGTGAAACAGCTGAACCACTCTGATTATCATTATTTTCTCATTTTCTCTCAGGCATTTCTCCCCATTATAACTAACAAATGAGCTTTAAACTAACCATATTACAGTTTCCAAAGTTCAAATCAAACTGAGCTTCTAAAATGCTGTGATGTTAATAAGCAGCTATTGACAACAGTGAGCAATACTTAAACTAAAAATATAGTCATATGGTAACCTGACTGCTCCAGTTATTGTTTTTGTTTCCATGTTTTCTCAGAAGCATTTCTAAACGTTGTAGCAGTCGATAAACTTTCAAACAACCATATTAAGCTTTCCAAAGTATAATCTATTTTGGCTTCTATGTTACAATGTTAATAGGCAGCTTGTGGACAACAACTAAATAATAATAATAATAATAAATTTTATTTAATATAGCACCTTTCACATATCAAGGCACTGAATAAACAAATAAAACCAGTAAATACAATAAATATCATTAAAATCAATAAAATCAAAAAGACTCAGAGTATGCTTTACCCCATAAGAAGGTCTTTAATGCCTGCTTAATGCACCCCACTGTCCTGCACTCCTGTAACTGATGGGGTAGAGAATTACAGAGGGTAGGGGCAACAAACCCTAAGGCACGAGCCCCAGATGACTTTAAGTAAACCCTCGGAATCTCCAGCAACCTCTCGTCAGCCAAGTGGAGCTGTCACACAGGGGTGTTAGGAACCAGGAGCTCTTTCAAGTAGTCAGGACCCTGTCCATGTAGGGCTTTGTAGGTTAACAAACCTACCTTAAAGGTGATCCGCCACTGAACAAGCAGCCAGTGCAGATCGCGCAGCACAGGGGTAATATGGGATCTTCTGGATACCCCAGTCTACAAGCGCGCTGCAGCGTTCTGCACTAGCTGCAAGCAGTGGATATCAACCCTAAGAAACCCTAAGTAAAGGGAGTTACAGTAGTCAAGGCGTGAAGTCACAAAGTCATGGACCAAGACAGGCAGATCACCAGACGGGACGAGTTGCTTGATCCTCGCAATGTTCCTAAGATGGTAAAAGGCCAGCTTGATGACTGCCACCACCTGATGATGAAGGGTCAGCCCATCATCAAGCACCATTCCTAGGTCCAGCACCCATTCAGAGGTAAGCATCTGAGCCCTCCCAGGACCAAGCCAGAGGGGAGATCAGCCATCAACTCCTCCATCAAGCAACCTGGGTCCACCACCAGAACCTCAGTCTTTCCTGCGTTCAACTTTAAACCACTGGAACTCATACAATCTTGGATTTCCACAAGGCAGCTGTTCAGTACTGGGATAGCACTAGCCTGGTCAGGGCGAAAGATAGGTAGATCTGGGTATCATCAGCATAGCAGTGAAACCTCAGCCCATACCATCTTACAATGACTCAGAGGGGCAGTATGTACACTGCAAATAACATGGGAGACAGCACTGAACCCTGGGGAACCCCACAAGACAGAGAGAAAGACCCAGAAGAAAATATTCCTGAGACAACTATCTGAGTTCTACCGTCGAGGAAAAATGAAAACCATCTGAGTACTGTCCTCAACAGTCCACAGATGAACCTCAGGTGTTCAAGCAGAATCCCATGATCTACAGTGTCAAAAGCTGTTGATAAATCAAGGATAACCAAGATGGAACGGTTTCTCTGATTTCTCGCCATCAGGAGAACATTGAGCACCCGAACCAGAGTGGTATCAGTACTATGCCTTTTATGCAAGCCCAACTGGAAATGTTTGTATAAATTATGGATGGTTAAATGGTTCTCCAGTTGAGCTGCCACCACTTTCTCAATAGCCTTTCCCACAAAAGGAAGATTAGAGATAGGCCTGTAGTTTGCTAGATTCTCTGGGTGCAAAGAAGCCTTCTTCAGGAGGGGTGTCACCACCGCCACCTTCAGACAGCTAGGGAACTCACCCAAATCCAAAGAGCACCGGACAATCTGAGCTAAGACTGGGCCAATAATATCACTACAACCTAAAATTAGGGAAGTAGGGCCCGGATCTAAACCACAGCATGTGGGGTGCATCCCCTGGACAATCCTCATAATTTCAATGAACTCTGGCAGAGCAAAGGTACTCCAGGAAACTCCAGGCTCTGCAACTACATGCCAACCAATGGCATCCCCATAGAGTGAGTCTGACACAACTATTGCCTGATGTCGGCCACCTTACTCGCAAAAAATCAAGCGATCTCATCACACTCTACTTGTGAAAAGGCTTGACAGAGCTGCAGATAGGCAGGGTTGCACAGCCTGTCCACAGTTCGGAAGAGCTGAGCTGGTCAATTCTGTGCAATAGAGATTTCTCTGGACAGGAATTCTGCCTTCTTATGGAAAATCTCCGATTGATAGTGTCTATAATGCTCTAACAAAATAAGATGGTCGGCATTCAAGGCAGACCTCTGCCAGTGATGCTCTAACCTATGCACCAACAACCGCAATTCCCTCAAGGACCCATCAAACCATGGGGCCTTTGGGCACACCGGAAGGAGGCAAACATGGACATGAGCAATCAGATCAAGAGCTGAAGAAACGGCCGTATTATAGGCCATGACTAACAGCTCAGAATCCTTACTACTCTCACCAAACACTGAGAGGTCAATCACCACTGCCAGGTCATCAGGGACAACATCCTGTAAAGGGTGGTAACTGGCCATCTCCACAAGGGCCGACCTATGCAGGGGTTGATAAATTGAACCTAACAGTGCAGTGATCAGACTAACTGACAGGTTCCATCACCAAGTTGGAGGCCTTGATCCCCAGGAGGAAGAGCAAATCAAGGGAATGACCACCATTGTGAGTAACTGAGGAAACAACCTGCATGAAGTACAGGGATGTCATCACCTGGAGGAAGTGTTGTCCAAAAAGTGAGGATTCATCATTGACCCAGGCACTGAAGTCTCCCAGAACCATCAGTCTGGGTGACTCCAATGCCATGTCAGTGACAAAGTCAGCTACTTCCTGCAGGAACAGCTTCTCATCACCTTGTGGACAATAAATGAGTGCTATCCTGCACCCCACACCAGATACCACAGTACACTCAAATGAAATGTCCTTCTCAACTGGAACACCAGTTAGGCCCAATTCGGACTTGAAACAAACTGCAACCCCGCCCCCTGCGATCCAATCTCGGGCAATGAATAACCATGTACCCAGCAGGGATAGCTGCCTCTAATGTTAGGGCAGCATTTCCATCAAGCCAGATCTTGGTAATGCAAGCCAGATCCACCTTTTCCACAAGATCTGCAATAAGAGCAGTCTTGTTTCCTAATGGATCTGGCATTGCATAACAACATCCAAGTTGGACGGTGTTAGTGAGCCATCCTGACTACTTGCCCTCCCAAAAGGGAGGTGCCCTTGGATATGGGACCAGACAAGGATCACCGCATTCCAGGCACCATTTCACCCCAGGGTGTCTTCTGGTCCTTACCACCCCAATGGGAGAGCGCCACTCATTCAGTCTCCACTGTCACGCCCCACCCCATCCCTCCCCTCGTGAGCAATCCCCATTGCCCGACAGCAGTGGTAGATATAAGCAGGCAGGGGGGAGGTGGAGGATGCAGTGGTGGAGGCTGAATAGCACAGGACAGAGGGGGCAAGCAAGCACATTCCACCAGATTATCCCCAAACAGTAGGAGAAAACACAAACTCCAAGTTCTTAATATAAGTCTAAGAAGGAGCTGCAAATTAAATTTTAAACAACTGAAATCCCAAAACACAAACCCCAAACCTAAAATAACAAATAATAAGGTACTCTCACTACCAAACCAAAAAAATAAAAAATAAAAGTACTAATAACTAAACAGTCAAACATAACACATATAAATAACTCAGTTAACAGTATAGTAAAATAAAATAAAATAAACAACACTTCAAGACCATAAGTCATGAACCAGTTCAGTTCAGAGCTCACATCTCCACTGAATAGATGCCCAGAGAAGGGGTCAGTCTGCTCAGTCTCTCACATAAGCAGAAAGAACATTTACAGATGTAAAATAATTGACCGGATACTCTCAGTATCTAGAAATAATATGAAATCATAATAATCCTCCCGCTCTACCTCTCACATAGGTAGAGGGCAACTGATAAATTGTTAAATGGCTGAACAGGTACTCTCACTACCTGATAAATCAGAATCCAAGTATGGTTCTGACTGCTGCCTCTCACGTAGGCAGACAGAACCAAAAATAAAATATTATAGTTACTTTTGATGTCTTCCAGATAAAGATGAGAATAGACAGATGGAAAAGTCAGACCAAACCAAGTCAAAGGCAAAGATGTTTAATCAGGCAAATCTTCTTTAGCGTTAGGGAGCTCAGGTCACCTGAAGGTTGGCAGGGGCCCCAAAAAAAACTCTGCCCAAAAGGGATCCTCACCGGAAATATTCTCCCCTTGCAGCTTCAGCCTTCGGTTAGAAACAGCTCACAAACCTACTCCCCGAAAGCCTAGAAGCCCAGGGCAACTCAGCCAACTCCCCAACTAACACATACCCCAGCTTCTGGGCAAGAAAGGATATGGCGACAGAGCTCAAAAGAGCAAAGATATGCCCCCCCACCACACCAACAGTAGAACCAGAAAATGAGCAGGCTGAACGAACAATGCCTCTCACTCTCCCTACCAGGAAATGGATAGATTATGCCTCTAGTTCCATGACTGAAAATCACCAAGTAGGCTAAAATAAGGGAACAAATCCAGCAGGTAATCTGAAGTATGGAGGAACTCCAAGCTAGCTGAGGGCAATACAACACATCTCCTCAAACAGAGAAGCAGAAAAAGGTGGAAAACTTCCCTCCACACCAATATCCAGACCAGCAGCTCCTTTCTGTGCAGGGCACCTCTTCTAAGCACACAAGGTGCCACTGGATGCCACTTCATCCATCCGGCCCAGGATCAAACTGGAACTCACTAGTCCAATCCACAGGGAAGAAAAAATACAAATCCCACTTGCCCGAAAATTAGAACGTTACTTAGACTGAAAATACTGTTATAGAGCATTCTGCTACAAATGTTTGTTTCTTTTAGCCTTGGCCTAACATGATTAATAAAACATAATACTGTGAGGCCCTTACCTGATGCATTCACTTGCCAAGAAAGCACCAACCTCTAACTGCTCAAAAATGTTTAGAAAAACAGGGCGCTTTATCTAGTCGTCATCCCACTCTGGTCTGGGATATCATCCAGAGCGAGATGAATGATCAGTTTATCATTTTCAAAGTAATGTAGCAGATTTACGGACATGAGCTCAGGTAGAAAAAAGGGACTTTGAAAAATCTTTTGTATGTTTCACCTATTCTTGTATTTAACCAAATATGCACTCCAAATGTTTCAACTTTTACTATATTTTTCCTCTTTTCAAAACTCTGACAATTAGCCCCTAATATATAAAAAAAATTAACCAATATTCAAAAAGACATACTATTGAGTTTATTAAACCTTTGTTCTTATATAAATAAAAACACTATTTAACTAGCACAGTGTGGAACATTTTCCAGTTGTTCCCCTCCATCATGCCTAGTGAAAAACCATCTCTCACTAGTGAAAATAAGGCAAGTAAATCCCATAATGGTAAACCTTTTTTTTCTGTTATACACCTTATGCTATAACAACCTGCTGGAATAGGTCAGTGATGTTCTAAATAAGGATTTATGCACACTACACCTGTTATGCAGGCTTTGATTTGATTTTTTTTTTTAATTAACCATTAGGATGTCACACAATGCTGAACTGATCATTTCTGGGCTCTCCTGTCATTTAGGATGCTATGCCATGTGGTTTCTGGTAACTTGGTCATTAGGCAAGAATGCTGAGCCATGTGGTTGGCCATTATTTGCCAGTCACCAACCTGCAGCTAATTGTGTAGGCAAAGAATTGACTCTATGGGAAATGGATCAGGTAAGGGACCCCGACACATTAACTGTGTCCTAAAGCCGAAGCCTAGATTTCGGAGGATGAAAACTCTAAATTCTCTATAAACATATTCCTTAAGCTAATGCTTCTACTTATATCTGCAGGATGGAGGAGCCCTCTCTGTCTCTCATTTCTCTTCCTGTTTTTTTGTAGTTGAGAGGGTCTGCTGTTGGGGCTAGGGAAGTAATAATTTGGTAACACTCTTTCATTAAAGTCAATGGTCCCTCAGTGTATTCAAGAGCTAAGTTGGAAAGTATGCTGCTGAACAAAGGTGGGACTGCCTGCCAGTGCACCACTGCCACCAAGGCAGACATAGGAATGCCATGCCACGTGGTCAGCTGCTGCTCTCTGTGAAACAGAGAAGGCTGAAAGCAAAATCCAGTTGCTTGTTTTGTTACCTCTCTCCTGGTCTAACATTGCTTATTCCTTCAGCAAGCAGTACCCATCTGAAACATGTTGACTGGCAGTGCCTCTCCTTTTCAAAGCAGCCACATTGTAACACCCCCCACCAGCATTGCACCCAGTCCTATAGCTTACCACTATGATAAGGTCCTCTCCCTTCTGTGGTTGCCTCTGACTCCTGATTATCCTGAATTTGTTTTGTTTTATTTTGTTTTGTTTTATTTGTTAACTGGGTAAAGTCACTGGACAGAGTCCCTTTTCGGAACCCACCTGGGCTGAAACATATGAAACATAGAAAATTTAGACATACAATCAACAAATAACAAAGATCATAAGCAATAAACATCAAAAATTACATAATTGATTGTGCAATAAAAAAAGACTTAAAATTAGCTTTAAAAGTAGACAAAGAAGTACAGCTATGCAGAGACAATGGTAATTCATTGCAAAGACTTGGTGCAGCTTTAGAGAAAGATCTATCAACAAACATATTTGTTACTGCAGGGGTAACACAGATTAAGCCTTGATTTGATCTTAAATTAAAAGCAACATCCCTTAAGGTAAGTAAATCAAATAAAGAAGAATAATTTCTAATATATAATGTTTTGTAGATCAAACATTCCAATCAATAAGCAAATTTATACTGAAGAGAAAGCCACCCCAACAAAGAATACAAAAGGCAATGATGAGTAAGCCTTGGTGCAGTCAGAATAAAATGACAAATATGCAACAGTCAGCATATTAATTTCCCTTAACCCCAAATTATAATAAAGAGGGGACACATAATCTAAATGTGGGGTCAGGGTACCCATTCATAGCTTTTCTAGAGTCAATAGTTAAACAATGCTTACATTTACATTATATAGAAGCCCCAGATTTTGATTTATTACTCTACATACTACTCTAATTTGGTTATGAAAAATTAATACTGAATCAAGATGAACACCCAAATATTTAATTTCATTTACTTGTTCAATCAGGACACCAAAGCTGTCACTGATCATAAGTTGAGGGAAATTTTCCAGTCTAAATGTGCTACCAAAAAGCATAGATTAAGTCTTTCCAATATTCATCACCATACTGTTTGTTGAAAGCCAGCTACAAAGAGACAAAAAATCAGCCTCAAGTGCAGAATTAATATCAATTTGATTTGATCTTGTTGAATATAAAATAAATTTGTCAGCATAAAGAAGGCATTAACTTACAGTGAATAAAGATGATATAGGGTTACTGAACAGTGAAAATAATAAGGGTCCCAGTATGGACCCTCAGGGTACACCAGAAGAAATAGGTTGAGAAACAGAAGAAATTGAACCAACCCATAAAGTCTGAGACCTACCACTAAAATAATTTTCAACTGACAATACAACATTCTCAGATAGGCCCAATTCACTCAGTCTCTGAAGTAATAAAGAGTGATTAATAAGATCAAAAGCACATGTCATATCCATGAATACCGCCCTCTTCTAGCTAAAGAGGGAAAAGTAAGGGGAAGACCCAGACCTGACTCTTTTTACCTCCTTAGTCTCCTCCCTCCAGCCCAAAGCCCACACCATATGGTGTCCCTTGGAGGTGTGGCTTCCCAGTCAGTACCTGCCTGCAAGTGGAAGAAACTTTCCCTTTACATGTCTGTGAGGTATCTGGAGGAGTGGCCCCAGACAATGGTCCATCTGCTGTTATCTTATGGCAGATTGCTTTATTACAGCTGCATGGGTAGAGCCTTGCCGATGTAAGGCTAAGGAGAGGAGAAAAAGGGCTTATTAAGCAAATGACCAGATACCTCTCTGGCGTGCTTCCACAGGGCTGTGGTCATGTACTCAGCCCCTCCTCCCCACAGAGGCACTAATTTGTTTCACCCATCACTTCTGCAGTTGCAGGCAAAACAAAAGAGGCTGCTGCGCCCAAAATGGCCACTTCTGTTATCCACACTGTTATGGCTGTTTGAATATAATTACATTGTAAAAGTAGTAACAAAATAGCAGGATTGAATCATTAAAACAAAGTAAAAGTAAAGCTAAAGCACAAAACACAGGCTGCTTGATGTGGCTGCCTGGTTGGCAGCAGTTTTGTCAGCTGTGGTTCACTTAAAGTAACAGCAGTGAAAGAAAAACACGAGGTTATATAGACAGGGTGCAAACAGATAAAAAAAACACAAAAGATACTAAATGAGTGGAGCAACTACGTTTGAGCCTAGCAAAAAATGTATATATTTTTGTGGGGCTGTTTGAGAGGAAGGGAGCAAATGAGGGAGCAATAAGTGGTATAGGTATTTTTTTTTTTTGTAGATCAAAAGCAAAGTAGTTTGAGCAGTCTCAGTATGAATTGACGAGAGTTTAGGGCTTGTTTTATCACCCTGGTGGATTCAATTAACTGCTCTAGTTATTTTAAGTAGAAAGAAAACTGAATAGAATATCCATTCTCATAATATCAACCCAACATCACAATGTTTGTGATGGCCACAGACAGTAACATTATTTGCTAAAAGTCAATTAAATGTAGTTGAACTATGGTTGCAGCAGTTGTGCTGATAACTGATCAATAAAGAATAGTAATCCAGGTGCGCTGTACTTCTGCCCTGCCCTAAAATATGTTGGGATTTCAATTCTGTGTTCCCTTTGCAGACACTACTGATGAAAAACTGTAAACTGCTGATTGTCTTACAGTCCTAATACAGGCTATATACTTAACATTCTGATTTTTTTTGAATATTATTTTGAAAGATCAGCACAATTACGCTTTATTTTATACTGGTGGTTAGTTTTTGTTCAGTTTTATAATAAATGGTGTCCACTGTGAGTCCCACTGGGTGCAGTAATATGCAGCAGTGTTACACAAAGCCAGGTTGGAGATGGTCAAACTAATTCTGTCCAAATCACAACTCTTTGGCAAAACTTGTAGCATGTGTTTCATAGCTGACTGACTTGGCACCCCTATATAGAAATAAGAGCAAAAGTAGGTTTGCATGCTATGGAATCCATCCTTCAGGAGTAAATATGAAATGGTTTTGTAACTGGCCTAAGCTGCGTGTAGTGAGAGCAAGCTGTGGACCCCAGCACTAAACACAGTCACTGCTGACAAGGAGTATGCAGAGAGGCTGAGCAGTTTTAGCAGCCATAATGCCATTTGATGTGGCTACATTATGATGGTTATTTTTGATTTAATGGTCGGCAGCTGTGTTATCAGCACTGTCATGGCTGTTTGAATATAATTATATTGTAAAATGAGCAAATGTATGGCACGATTGAATCATTAAAAGAAAGTGAAAGTAAAGCTGGAGCACAAAAGGCAGGCTGCTGATGTGGCCACCCGGTCGGCAGCACTTTTGTCAGCTGTGGGACATTGAAAGTAACAGCAGTGAAAGAAAAGCATGAGGTGATACAGACAGGGCGCAAATAACTAAAAAACAAACAAACAAAAAAAAACACAGAAGATACAAAATATGAGGAGCAACTATGCTGGAGCCTAGCAAATAAATGGATATATTTTTGTGAGGCTCTTAGGGTGGGAGAGATCAAATGAGGGAGCTGTTAGTGGCATAGGTACTTTTTTTTGTTGTTGATGGAAATGGCCAAACTCCTTTTGTCCAAATCAGCCTTTGAGTCAAATCTCTCTTTGGCAAAACTTGTAAGTATGTGTTTCATAGCAGACTGACTTGGGTCACCTATATAAATTGTATTCAAGGTCACGGATTGGGTACTGCCGATACCAGAAAAGTCTTGGATATGAGGTCTGGGTTGAATAGGTTCATGTCAGGTGTACAGACTGGCGCTTCATCACTGGAGTTATCCCTTTGCTCCTGATCAACTGAATTTCCCACAACAGCACCTGAAAATACCAGTATTGAGAAAAATTGTGACTGTGTTGTTTGATAATCAATTCATTATTTATATTTTGAGCAATCAGCAAATCAGGGTGCAAACAGCCCCCCAAAAAAAAAAACCACACAGAAGATACTAAATGAGTGGAGCAATTATGTTTGAGTCTATCAAAGCATGTATATATTTTTGGGGGACTCTTTGGTTTGGAAAAAGCAAATGAGGGAGCAGTAAGCAACATAAGTACATTTGTGGGGAAGGGGATTGGAGATTTGCTAGTGCCTGCTAAACATAACTCTATCTAATCTTCCAAATTTCTTATTAATGTTTTGCTCTCCTAGCCTCATCATGAAATTTTATCTCTTTTTATCGGGGTGCTGAGGGAGTGTTGCATCCTCGCCAGAGCTACACCACCTATATCTATGTTTAGAGATTAGATGAGACATCTGAACTAGTAACAATCTGATTTTCTTTATAAAAGCTGTGGTGTGGGGCAGGTGTTAAGCAGAGTGTGTACAACACTGACATTTCTGGCTACATTCCTCTCGGTGTCTAGTTGCACCCCCCACCATCCTTTGATGTTTTTTTTTCAGTAGACCTATAAATTGACCCCACATGTGCAACACAGAAATTTTTTCATATCACCTCAAAAACATGACAACTGTCATTTCCCACATCCTGACCAAAATGTGTTTTTTCACCTGTTGTTGCTGCATAAAATCACCTTTCAGGTAGGTTTTGAAAATTTTCTCCACCATTGTTCATGAGGGCATAAGTAGCCTATCTTGAACATATGCAGTAAAAATGTTATAAAACAACAAAGTTATCAGCATACATTTAAATTTTCCATACAGGTTTTTGCTTGCCCATCGCCACCTTGCTCCTATTTTTGAGCGCTGGCTTGGGACACCCAATCTGGTTTTCTGATCCCCTGCCATCATGCTAGCAGGGATCTACATGGTGCAGAACCCAGGTGTCTTGAGGGCTGTCACAAACAGTGATGGGGGAACATGGCTATTGCCCCCCATTTTCTCCCTTTTGCTCCCTGGGTCCTTGGCACACAGTCACACATGCATGTGGAGGTACACATGTGCACCAGAACAAATTAACCCATTCCACCTACCCAGCTTTGTGCCAGCCCCCCCATTTCCTCGGCACTACCACTGAGCCACCACTCAGTGGTAATAAAGAGCCTGGAACTCTTCACCTCCCATTCTGGGAGAGAAGAGCAGCCAAGTGGCCACTCAATCCTCTCCCAGCCCCCCCCCGGCCAAGCCTCTGGTGGTATGAGCTTATTCCTGAACCCTTGTTGCCAGTGTTGGAGAGGTAAGGCACTCAATGCACCTCAGCCCTCTGTGCCACTAAGTTGGCCCCCAACTTTGGTAATTTTCAGTGGACTATGTCCCTTTAAGGAAACATAGCAACCCTGTTTGCTCTGACTAGAGTTTGTTATCTGACATACTATCAGCTCCACATACAAGGCCAGTGAAACATCATGAAATCAGGTGGATGAACATAAGGTTTTGTCTTTGGTGCAGGGTGCAAGGGTGTAGGTTGCTTGCAAACTAAAATAATTACTGGGCTGAAATCTTTAACTCCTTAATGAAGGTAGAAGTCTCAGCAAGGCAGAAGAAGAGGAAAACCTTATCTATTTATTATGAGGCACAGTGTCAGAGGTTCAACAGTTTTGACTGTGGCTATATAACTACAAATTCCATAACATTTTAACATCATCCTTCATTAGAGTTTCAGTAATTAATTAAATAAAACATTGGAGGGGGACAAAGTCTGTGGCTAGATGCCTTTTCGTGTTGTACAGTTCTGGAAAGAACACTAAGTGCCCCATCACCAATTTGCAAAGCTAAGACATATCTAAGTCAAATTTTCAATACTTTGACTAGTTATGTCCAGTTTGCAAAGTTGAGAGATTGTATGTGTGCCTGGGCACAATTTTCTGACTGTGCATTACTTGGTTTATTATTTATATCTATTTCTAACATTTCTTTTATCCCAATAGGATGTTACATACCATAAAACTAGAAATTCTACAGATACCTTTAACTTGTGATAATACTGTAGCTCCAACAAGTCAGACCATGGTCTAGACGTACCAGGGCAGTTCCTGACATTACTGTAACTTAGAGTTATGTCCTTTTTATGACTTTTGAAAATCCCACACTATTTCTGAAAGGATGCTGACCTAATGCTAGAATGTTACAAGAAAGGGGGTTTATTGAAAACAGGTATACTCTCCCCCAACCTTAATGGCACTCTAGCCCAACATCCTACCCTTACATTTAGCCAGTTAACAACAACCACCCACTTCCACCACCCTAATAGAACTCTATCCCAACCTTCAGTGTAGCCCTGACTAGTAACTGTTAAAACCCTATAACTAAGGCAGAACATGAATTTAATTTAATTATCCTTCCCCTTACTTTCCTAGCACCCAATTTTGCCCTCCTCCAATCCCTTTGATGCCACTGAGAAGATTAAAATCCTGGGCAGGATTTTCAAACCTCCAAGAATGCCGCAAACCCCTGCTACGCCAAACATGTGATGCACAGGGCTTGTGGCATTCTCCTGGCTAGCAATCTAGATATTCTATCCCTTGAGTGAATTGGCACAAGTTAGACAACCATTTGTGATCTAGCTTATGGCAATCCTAAGGACTTTTTTTATGAAGCTTGCACCGAATATTTGGTGCAAGCTGCTGTAAATAGTAGAAATTGTTGTATCTGCATCCAAGACTGTAAAATCAGGTGTAGTAGCCATGAAGAAGCTTGTTGCATTGCCTTAACCTAAATTTTGTAGCACAGGGCTTGATGCAAGCCTTATGCCGCATTTTCAAAATCCAGCCCCCTGAGTCAAGATGGCAACCACCACCAAACCTCCTATCACCACTTCATCAGCTCACCATCTGAAAAATTGATTGCATGCAACATGCTTTTTATTACCCACATAGTTGCCCACTGAATTGGTGAACCAGAGTAAATTATACATTTAAATATCTTTTTAGTAAGCCATCTGTTATCCAACCAGTGTCCTGGTCAACGTTTTACACAGTAGGCAAACTAACTAATCATTAAGGTATGATCAGGGGTTAGGTTATAGAAACATAGAAATCTGTCAGCAGAAAAGGACCCCTTGGCCCATCTAGTCTGCCCCTTCCCCTCCCCATGGGATCCTCTGCCCTACTATCCTTTCTCCCCACTTTCTTACCCTCCCACCCTAAAGCAGTCTCCAGACCCCCTTTTCCCAACTGGATTCATATCCTTACCTCTTATTTAATCTGATGTAGGTATCCCATGCCCTTTTGAACTCCCCCACAAGTTTACTCCTACCAACCACTCAGACAGCTTATTCCAGGGACCCACCACCCTCTCAGTGAAGTATTGTCCCCTCATATTGCCTTTGAATTTGCCTCCCTACAGTTTTAAGCTATGTTTCCTAGTTGATGTGTTTTCACTCATTTTGAAAATGCTCCCTTCTCTCATCCTGTTTATTCCCCTCAAATATTTAAACATTTCTATCATATCCCCCCTCTCCCTCTCTGTTTCCAGTGTGTACAGGTCAAGCAACTCAAGTCATTCTTCATGTGATCTCTTGTGCAAGCCTTGCACCATTTTGGTTGCCCTTCTCTGGGCCCTCTCCACTCTATCCTTGTCTCCCTGCAAGTGTGGTATCCAGAACTGTACTCCATACTCCAGGTGTGGTCTAGCCATGGTCCTGTACAGTGGCATGATCACCTCTCTCCTTCTACCTCTAACACATCTCTCTATGCATGCCAGCATTCTGTTTGCCTTTCTCACCACCTTATTGCACTGCTTTGTCACCTTTAGGTTATCTAAAATGATAATCCCCAGATCCCTTTCCTGCTCTGTTGTCTCAAGTTCCTCTCCTCCCAGTGTGTAGCTTGCCTTTGGATTTTTGCACCCTATGTGCATTATTTTGCATTTCATTGCATTAAAGCACAATTGCCACATCTCTGACCACTCCTCCAACTTGATTAGATCCTTCATCATTTTCTCCACCCCCTCAGTGTATCCACCCTATTACAGATCTTTGTGTCATCCGCGAGTAGACACACCTTCTCAGGTAGACCCTCCGTTATATCCCAGATGTAGATGTTAAACAGTATTGGATCCAATACTGACCCTTGGGCTGTACCAGGTCAATTCATTGTATGCTTAACAGTGAAGTCAAAACTGTGCACCACATACAGAGTGATTCACTAGTGTGACACAGTACAAAACCCCGTAAGACACAAATGTTGTACGTGGTTTTGTACCCTGTCATGCATGGCTGGTGGGGAGGAGTGATACAGAGGTCAAGACCTCTGCTGGGGATGTTGTTTGCCGAGCAGTCATCATGTCTCAGAGGGATGAGCTGCAGCTGTGCAGGGCAGCTATGCATCTGTGATCCAGGCTCGATTCCCAATCCCAGACTTTGCAGACCAAATTCTGCATTGTTTCATTTTGCCACCCTGCCAGTGTTTCTCCACATCCCTGTGTTGATCCCTTGGAGTTGATTATATTAATGGGGGTTGGGGGGATGCAGCCCTAGTAAGGGGGGATGCAGGGGGCAGAACCCCCACAAAAAACAAAGAAGTCTGTTGAGTTGTGCACCGACTTTGCTGTCAGCATTCTGTTCCAGCACCAGCAAAGTATTCACTGTATTTACAGCAAGGTACATTGCAGCACTGTTTTTGTGTATGGGGATAAGACCCAGTGCCCCCTTGGGGTACCCCACTTACAACTGTTTCCTCCCTGGAGTGAGCCCCAATGACAACCATCCTTTGAGTTCTGCCTTCTAGCCAGTTTTCCACCCAGTTTGTTAGTTTCCTCCCTCCCTACTCCTAAGCTGCCCAGCTTGTTTACCAGCCTTCTGTGAGGGATGCTGTCAAAGGACTTACTGAAGTCCAGATAGGCCATGTCCACCTCCCCTCCCTGATCACATACCTCTGTTACTATATCAAAGAATTTGATCAGGTTTGTCTGGCATGATCTTCCACCTATAAACCCATGCTGGCTGTGATCCATGAGCCATCAGTTATACGAACCCTAAGGGGTCATATAGGCAACCCAACCACTGGAGTTCCTCAGTGTTATAATTAAACTAAAATGTTTTCATTTTTTATTCATAATTTTATTGTTAAAATTATAATTTTTCTGTTGCACATGATGGTTTTCAGCCATTAAGTTAACTGTTAGAATGTTGTCAGTCAGTAATAATGCTCTCTTTCCAGCCGTTGTGTTACCTTATTCTACTAATGGGGCATTGACCTTTTCACAGACATTACCACAGTATGACAGGCTTTTACATTTCAAAACTTTATCAATCCACAATTTACTGCTGAGGTTGATTTTATTCTGTTATTTATTAAGTACAAAATGGCTGGTAAAATTAAAAAAATGTGTTTTGGAAGTGAATAGTATTCCATGTTCTCATAATTATGTTTTATATTTTGTAGGTATTTTCTTACACAGCTGACAAGGAGATCCGGACAGATGACCTGTGCCTCGATGTTTCCAGACTTAATGGTCCTGTTGTTATGTTAAAATGTCATCATATGAGAGGAAATCAGCTTTGGGAATATGATGCTCAGGTACATATTTCATTGGTTGGCTTTTAGGAGATGTACATGAGGCCAGTAATGTGCATTAAATCAATAATTTGGAATGCTAATATAAAGAGTTCAGAAAAAAAATACCCAACTGAACCTTCCAAAATCATTGATTTATTATTAGAAAATGTCACATAGTCTTAAAGAATAACAAGCTATTTGTTCTTTAAAGCAGCATTGGAGTCAGTGAAATGGGATTAATAACATTTATATTTTAATATATGGAATATCTTAGTTCATGTACAAGGAGGACATTAACCCCCCTCACACTTACATTCCACTTTAGTGGCTCACTTTGCATTGAGTTCTATTTAAGTTGTTTATTCCAACAAACGTGTTACTTTTCTGGATTTGTCTCAATTTAAAGCTGTTCTGTGGACCCAGTATGAAACTGCCCTCGAGATGTACTCAACCTGCTGATGGCTATAGACTTTCACAGTGGAGTCCACCTGGATGAAACTCAATACTGCAGAATTCTGCAGAAGATTTACTGCATCTAAGAAAGCAATTCCTGCATGACAGAAAATCCCCTTCATCATGGAGGAATCTTTGACTCAGCGTTGCATCCTTGTGGACTCCGCTGTATATCATACTTAAAGTAGTTTTAGGATGACCTGGAATTGAACTGTTACATTTCAGTGTGTCTTTTCAGGCCAGCTGTTTCAAATAAATAATAAATATTTTATGAATTTTTTTGAAGCAATGTCACTTATTAGCAAGGCTGTGAGAGGCTTCAGAGTTAGAGAGTGGCACTGAGGGACTTACTGTAGACAAGATGAATAGTGGGCTTCAGGCCTTACTCTGCTTAACCTGCATGATGCAAAGTGAAACGACATACAGTATGACCTACCTCTTTTTTGATTTATCACTAGAAGCCTTTATGGACATTCAACCAGTAACTGTTTATTCTTCATTTCAAGGTGTTTTTATTTAAATAAAAAAAAAATAAAGTCATATACAGCCATGGCAGGCAGGATGCAACACAATATCTTGCAGTATTACTACCAAGTGATGCAGTATGCTGCAGGGAACAGTATAATTCAAAGACAGCTAAGCTCTTTTGTCATGCAATATTTTGTCATGTCATTTACTGCAAGGTTACCGTGTCACATCTTGGCCGGCTCCATCACCCTGTGCTGTCTATCCATTAACCAGTTCCTTATCCAGTTCACCACTTTGGGTCACACGCCTATGCTGTTTAATTTCTTTATTAGTCTCCTGTGTGGCAGAGTGATGAAGGCCTTGCTAAAGTCCAGATAGGCCATTTCTACTGCCCTCTCCTGACCTATTTCCCTAGTAGGTCAGTCAATGAAATCAATCAGAATCTTCTGACTTGACCTTCCCCCACTGAATCCATGCTGCCTCTGGCCCATTAGATTCTTGATATTCTACCAACCTTTCCTTTAACAGTGTTTCCATTAATTTCACCACCACTAACTGGCCTATAATTGTAGTTGTTAGCCTCCTCACTGCTGCTGTTGTTATGCAGAGGGACCACATCTGCTCTCCTCCAGTCCTCCAAAACCGTGCCTGTTTCCAGTGAGCTGTTAAATAAGGCTCTCAGTGGGGCAGCTAGCACCTCCATGAGTTCATTTTGTACCATTGGGTGTATCTCATCCAGTCCCATAGCCTTGACCACTTTCAGAGCTACAAGTACCTTTAGGAATCTTACTTCTAAAAATGGATTTGTGTCCACCTCCTCCCTCCCTCTTTGTTCCAGCTGCACCCTGGTGGTCCATCTCCCACTCTCCACTGTGAAGACTGAACAGAAGTACCTGTTTAGGGAGCCAGCTCTTCCTTGATCATCTTTGTGCAGTTTCTCCCTCCCTCCCACCCTCCTTATACTTACTATCCCTTCCTTACTTTTCTTTCTCACTTATGCACCTGATATAAGAAAGCCTTATCCCCTTTTAGCTATTGTACCCCTTTTGCCATCCTTTTCTATGTTTGTACCTCTCCTCCCCTCACTGCCTTTCCTGCTTCCCATCATTTTACTTGGTATACCGTCCTGTCTTCCTCCCTCTGTGTTTCATTATAACTCCTGAATGTCACCTCCTTTTTCCCCCCACTCCCCCTTTTCTACTTCCCTGGAATACTATAAAGGCCTCTTTTTGTTTATACTTCTATTCACTTCCTTCAGGAAGAGGTTGGATGCCTTAATTATGGCCTCCCTTATTTTTCCCCACTGTGCCTCTAGCCCTCCCTGGCTATTCCCCTACTAGGCAGTTTCTAAAGCAGTCTCCCATGTCTTTAAAATCCACCCTCATACAGTCCAGAACCCTTACCCTAGTGTGTTTTGCTTCTGTGGAAGTCCTAATGTTAATCCACACTGTACAGTGATCACTGGTACCTAGGGGACTGTCTACTATGATTTCTGCAATGCCTTCCCAGTTTGTAATCACCAGGTCTGGCATTTTCCTGTCCCTAGTGGGTTCCCTGACTAACTGCTTGAGAAAAGCCCCTTGTTGTGAGTCAAAGATGCCCTGCTCCTTGCTGAAGCTGCAGATGGAAGGCAACAATCCACATCTGTCAGGTTGAGTCCTCAACTAGCAGCACCTGCCCCTTACTTGCCATCCTGATTGTGGCATCCACAAATGCCATGCTTAACTTCTATCCCAGTGCTGGAGGTCTCTATACCATCCCTGTATAGATATTGGCCCAGTTCTTATCTCCAAGATGAAACACAGCACCTTCAGCCATTCTTTTTACTCCCGGTGCCTCTGTACTTCCATGGCCTTGTTTCCATCCCTTACATAAAGTACTGTACAACCCCTCCTCTCTTTCTGTCTCTCTTTAACAGAAACTAGCCTGGTATGGCCATATCCCAATCATGACTGACAGTGCACTATAACTCCATTATGGTCAACACATTCACTCTATCCTCTGTCAGGATGGCCTCCAGGTCTGGAATTTTCTTTTCCAGTTTCCTTGCATTGGCATACATGGCTCTTCATACTTCACTTCCTCTCTGCCTGCTTTCCTGCTTACCCCCCCTCCTGCTTGTGCTGTTCCCCGAAGCTCCTTCTCACCCGCTCTTCCCTTGTTACGTTCTCCATTACTTGTCTCCTTCACTTCTTTCTTCTTGCTTTCCTGATTTATTCTCCTCACCGTATTCTGCCTTGTCCCCACACATGTCTTCTTGTCCCCCTGCCCTGGGAAAGTTTACTCTCATGGGGCTCTCCTTCCCTGCTGCTTCATTATCTGGGCTGAAGTTGTTCTCTCCCTTTGTTTAACAGCCTCCCCCTGACTAATTTAAATGCTAATCCAAGTAGCATTTAAACCTTCCACTAAGGACTGATGTCCCACTCCTGGAAAGATGCAGGCCATCTCTCCCGTAGAGACCCTATACCTTCCAGGTTAGTCCCCAGTCCCCAATGTTTATGATCTGGTTAGCTCCTTCAGTTCATTTATTTCTGAGTATAGCAAGCATACCTATCTTTTATCTTATATAATACATTTGGATGGTTACTGTTATTTTATTCGCAATTACCTTTGGAGGGAAAGGGTGTACAGGGAAATAACTGCTGACAGCTTCTACAGGGAAAAAAACATCCTTCTATATACAGTATTAAGTCCATATATACAATATATTCTTTGCCAAAACAATGAGTTGATGCACCAGTTAGGGTTCAGATGAAAGTGATAAAAGTAGGGAAATGTGGCATTAGGGTTTACCCAGAAGCAGCAAAAAGAAAAAAAAAAAACATTAAGGTTATCACTAACATGACTTTTGGCGAATTAGGGGTGGGGTCTTCCTTGAGGTTCTCAGCTCTAATACTCATCCCATTCCATGAGCAAATAAGGTGAGATGTCATCTTTTCTCTTCAGGCAGGACCTACAGGCTGTTGGTAACATGTGGGGAGACACAGTTCTGTACATTTGAAGATTTATAATATAATGAGGTGAGCTTTAGGGCTGAGACACTCAAGGAAGACCCAACCCCTGATTTGCCAAGAGTCAGGACAGTGAAAACCATAATATTTTTTCCTTTTGCTTCTTAGGGGGTAGGATGGGGAGTTAGGATTGGAAACCCTAGTGCCACATTCCGCTACTTTTGTTCTCTTAATCTGAACCCTGACTGGTATATTATCACATTTTTTGCAAAGAATGACCTTACTTATTGAGATAGTATAATTGTATTCTCATTCATGCAGATCCCTTTTGAGTTCTGTAAGAACACATCTGTCTGACTGTGGAAGTAAAGGCTTCTCTGGGCCCTGTGCTTCCGTTCCTCCAGGAAAGCAATTGATATGCTTTGTTGTAGTTGTTTTTTGTGGGTCTCACTTCAAAAAAAATATATGTATTAAGTGTATTTATAATATTTGTACACTAAATTTTCAGCAGAACCTTCCTGTTACCCCATGAACCTCATGAACCGGTAGATGAAAATGTTTAAATCCCCATCAAAACATAATTCTGCATCACCAAATGTCATTCCATGCCTAAGGCACGAAAATCACAGTTTGGCCCGGATTTGAAAAATGACAGCTATCACATTCATGAGGTTTATAGGTTCATAGGTATCTACAAGTTTGAGGGGCAAGCCCATTTAACACTCGCTGCCACTGGGTTAATGGCAGGTAAGATATTTTCTATTACCCATGTATAGATCAAGGTTTATTTTAAACTGTTCTAGGTTGTCACTTACTACCACATCCAGTGGTAGAGAGTTCCAGATAGGTGGTACTCTCTGAGTTATACATCTATTCCTTTTCAATGTCTTATTGACACCAGTTTTTGGTTTTAATTTATGAGACCTAGTGTTATTATTAGTTGGGTGCCATTTGAGACAGAGTGTTTCAAGCAGGGCAGGATACCTAGTGGCCCAGTATACTAAACAAAGATCACATCTTAGTGAAGCGGTGGTGTGAAAAAGTAGCTATGTTGAAAATTAAAGGTCAAAATATTTAAAAGTACCAACGATCCATGCAAGCATAGCAAAATTTCAAAGTACGCCCATAACTTTGCCATTTTTACATATTTTGACCCCAGAGTTTCAACATAGCCTTTTCATGACCTGACCTAATGGACAAGGTGGTAAAAATTTTCAAATGCCATCTGAAAGGTGATTAGAGATGGGCAAAGTTTCTAATATTCACTCAAGCACGCATTTATTCATGATACAGCTCATTCATTGAGCTTTCTTTGGGGGCTGCAGACAAGACCAGAGGGCTGTTCTGGTCCCAGCTGGGGGGTCAACACCATTCCCCCATCCTGCCCCCCCTGCCAGTACCAGAACAGCAATCCACTATTATCTGTACCCCCCAAAGAAAGCTCAAGTGAATGAGCTGGCTCATGAATGAATGTGTGCGTGCTTGTGCAAACACATGCTCATTCATTCCAGCCAGGCCAGTCAGGTGGTAAGCCATGATGGAGAGTGTAGGGCTATGCTGGTTGCCTGCTTGGGGTCCCAGTGGGGGGGAGGGGTGGCTAATTTGAAGGGGCACTCTCTGACTGGGTGGGGATCCACTACACATGAGGGATTTTATTAATAACATATATATATATATATATATATATATATATATATATATAACACAGGCAACTGATCTGCGGGGAGGCACTAGACACCAGGGATTTTTTTAATAAATATATATATATATATATATTTAAACTGTGGCCAGTGACCAGCAGGGGTGGGGAGACCACTAGATACCAAGGCCTAGATATTCAGACTGTGCCGGGCAGTGGTGCAAGCCTGGGAGCAGCGCAACTGGGCTGTGCCAGGGCTAGGACCAGGTGATATTCAATGGTGATGCGCCATGGCACAGCACCATTGAATATGGCAAGGTCAGCACACATACTGCGCATGGCGCAATGGCACTGCACCAGCACAAGCCATAGAGAGGGAGCACAGGGATGTGCTAGTGCAAGTGCAGTTGCACTAGGCGCATCCCCCATTATATTCAGCCAGGGGCATGCAAATGAGGCCATAATGTATGCAAGGTTCAAATAGGGCCATTTGCATGGGTTGCACAGGGTGGCTTGGTGAAATGCACCTGGCACCCTGTCTAGCTGTTGTCATTGGGGGTGGGTCTCTGGTGGTCTAGTGTACCTCCTCCCCTCCCATATGCCCGATCAGGGGCTTCTGTAATAGTAAATATTACCCTGGCCATCTAGTGGTTCCCTCCTCACACACCGATCGTGGGCATTTGTAATATTAAAACATTACCTGGTGGTCTAGTGGTTCCCTCCCCATATGCCTGATTGTGGGCCATCGTGATAAGATGTGTGCCTGATCATGGGCTGTTGTAATGAGAAAGTGGAATGTAGTGGTCTAGTGGCACCCCCCTCCACACTGACCCACAGAGACCCTGGTAGCCAGCACCCCTCGTCACATGGGCGGCATCACTAGGTTTTACCACCTGGCTACCTGCTGAATGACAGGGTGAAGGATCTGTACACTTATGAGTTTGCAGACTATACTATACTACACATTGCCAGATATGTGAATGAACGCGGTCATTCACATATCTGGTCCTGTGTAGTACAGTATGGTCTACAAGCCCATTGGTCCACACTGTGGACCAATAGGTGTACAGATCATACTGTATGCTGTCATTTGGCGGGTGGTCAGGCAGTATGCGGGTGGGGTGCTGCTGTCCACTGATGATGGGGGGGTGCTGGGTGGCCAGGGGTCCTCTGTATGTGGGTGGGGAGGAGAGTACCACTAGACCACCAGGTTACACTTTCTCATTACAACAGCCCATGATCAGCCATATGGGGAGGGTACCACTAGACTGCCAGGTATATTTTAATATTACAGATGCCCGTGATTGGGTGTATGAGAAGGGGGGTCCATTAGACTACCAGGGAGGGTCCAGATGCTTGTTGATGGTGTTCCTGCTGGGCTGGTGGCCACCCACAGCTGGTGGCTATTGTGTTGCACCTTGCAATACAGCTGACCAACTGTGGGTGACCAGCATTTGAGCCTTTTATTTTCGGCTCAACTGTGAGCATCAGTGTGCGGTGCAGGTAGGGATTGCACCAGCATATGCACTGCACATCCTGGGCTGAATATCGGGATGTGTCATATATGCATGGGCACACCCCCTGCATCTGTACTGCATACATTACCAATGCGCCTCAGTGTACCAGGAGTTACACCATGCAACCTGCCCCTTTGAATTTCATGCCGGGGCTCATTGGGTGGTTTTGCATTGCACAACTCCTTTGAATATTTGGGACCAGGGATTTTATTAATAACTATATATATATATATATATATATATATATATATATATTTTTTTTTAACTGTGGTCAGTGACTGGCGGGGGGGGCACTAGACACTAGGGATTTAATATGCCTTTTTTTATGTTGTAGACAGTGATCAGGAGGGTGTTGGGGTATTCCCCATTTGTAACTTCTACTTGCTTTGGGTTTTTTAAGTGCAATTTGCACTTAAAAACCAGAAAGCAAGGCAAAGTCACTAATGGCAAATTCTTATTTAATTGGGACAATTTTGTGAACTGCTCCACGGAGGTGAATTTGGTGACTTCACTGAATATTTGCCCGCAAAGTAAAACTTTGCTACATCTCTAATGGTGATTTCTCAAATAGATGGTAAATTCACCTTTTTTGGCCAAATGTGCATAATTTCACCACCATCGGTTATGAGGTGTGGTCCCAAAAGGGCCATTTTGAAAATTTGGAATCAAAATATTCAAAAATGACAAAGTTATGAAGCAAATTTCAAAACTCATTGAAATACATAAAACCACACTTATTTTATATTCTCCTATAGCAGTATCTGGTTCCATCAGCAAGACTTGTGTTTGATAGGAAAGTGGCTCTATATCATTGACCTCATCAGGTGAGTGAGGGTGTGTGTGGGGTGTAGCTGGGAGGGTGTTGGGGTGGTGTGAGGGGGGGGATTTGGGGGGAAGATCACTGATGGACCATTTTCTTTTGTGCAGGTTAAAAGAAAATATTGACAAGGAAAGGTTTTATTTATTACAGGGGAAAAAGAAGCCAACACTTAGGATTGGGCACCACATTGTCAGGAGGATCCCCAGAGGCACCAAGGTTGGGCACTGTTGAGCTACCATACATAAGGGGAAGAGCAACCTGGAGGGGAGGGGATCAAGAAAAGTGATACCGGGGTGGGCACTGCGGACTACTTAGGTAATAGAGAGATTGATATGTAGATAGATAGATAGACAGACAGACAGCCAAGTATACAGATAGACAGACAGAGTTTATTGTTAAAATAAAAAAAAAACTGAAATAAAACTAAGTCTACCCTGTTCTTTCATTACCTAACCTTTTTCTTTCACGAGTATGAAAGATTTCAGGAAACAAGAATCTCAGAATATGAAACAAGATGATGGACTTTTTTTTTTCCATTGTTCTTTTGTAAGCTGACCTTCTTTTGTGATCATGGAAAAACTCATGAAAGAAGAACCTTAGCTCATGAAAGAAGATGTGAAAAAAAAAACATGTCTAAATTCTTCTTTTGTGAGAAATCATCATTTGTGAGATTTTTATGAGGTCATAAAAGAAGATGCCATCTCACAAAAGAAGACTGAGGGGGGAAAAAAAGTCCAACATGCTCTTTTGTAAGGCCTTTTGTGAGCCATATGAAGGAAGAAAATTGTCTCACAAAAGAAGATTTATTTTACTTGCTGCAAAAATTTATTTAGTGGTCTTTTAAAAAAACAATAAGTGCAGAATCTAGCCAAAAAGGGCCCCGTTTACCAAGATTCCAGTCACAGTGTTTCTGCAGGGCATTATTTTTACATTTTATTAATCTTTTTTTTGTGAAAAAAGGAAACAAGATGGCTGCCATACCAAAAATGTTTTTTTTTTCTCTCATGAAAAAAGATTACCCCCTCACAAAAGAGAAATCTTCCTTTCCTTTGAATGGCCAAATTATTCTTTTATATGAAACAGCTCTCTAGAAGACCCTTCTGTGCATGCTCAGAACCAAAGTTTCAAATCCGTATAACTCTGGAATGGATTAATATTTGTTCACCAAAACAATGAAAGGTGCCATTCTAGGACAAGCCCTTTCTACCCTGAGCATTTCAGAACAACATTCTAAACCATCTTGATGCTAGGCAATGACAAAAAAAAAGCAAAAAATCCTGATTTGTGTCACCTTTTTCACTATTTGGATCTCAGAATTCACACATCAACAGATTTCGCCACCTAGTCATGCATGAAGATCTATTGAAGAGGGGGAGCTATTAAAGTGCAAATTTAAAAGTTTAACATTAAACAGCGTACTCAGCCCTAACTTGCTATTGCACCACTACAATATATAAATATAAGAACATAAGAATTTCATGGCAGATGGGGACCGAGTGGCCCAACTAGTCTGCCCATGAACCCATTCCCCTCCCTTATATTTTGCTGATTTTGTTTATACTGTAGTGCTGGTCCCATGCATGTTTATATGCATTCACTGTCTTTGCTGCAACCATCTCTAGGTACAGGCTGTTTTATGTGTCTACAGTATTGCCCTCTCCATAAAAAAGTACTTCCTGATATTGCCTCTGAGCCTTCCCCCTCTCAGGCGTAGGTTGTGCCCTCTTGTATATGCCTCTCCATTTGCATGGAAGAGTTTGTCTACCCGAACAGTGTTTATGCCCTTGATGAATTTGAACATTTCTATCATATCCACGTGGTTCCCTTTCTATTCCAGGGAGTGCAAGTTAAGGTCTTGGAGTCTAGACTCTTATGGCTTGTGATGGAGGCTCTGCACTATCTTTGTGGCCCTTCTATGAATTGATTCCAAGCACTATACAGTATGTCATTCTTCAGGTGGGGCCTCCAGAACTGGACGCAGTACTCCAGGTGTGACCTCACTAGGGATCTATAGAGTGGAATGATCACTTCTTGTTTCCTGTTAGTTATTCCCCTGCCTAAGCATCTCAAGATACTGCTTGATTTTTGGGCCACTTTTTCACATTGATTCCCTACTTTAAGGTCATCCAATATGCTTATGCCTAAGTCCTGTTCAGTCCTGTTCTCTTCAAGTCGATGCCCATCTAGGAACTATTGAGTTCTTGGGTTATGTTTTCCCAGGTTCATCACTTTGCCTTTTTTAGCATTAAAACTAAAATGCCAGTCGTTGGACCACTGTTCAAATTTCTTGAGCTCCTCCTTCATATTGGAGGCTCCCTCCTGATTGTCCACCCTATTACATAGTTTTGTATCATCTGCAAACAGACAGACACTACCCTCAAGACCATCAGAAATGTTGCTGATGAATATGTTGAAGGGGACTTCACCCAGCACTGATCCATGAGGGACTCCACTGGTCACAAAACCCTCTTTGGACGTGACACTATTTACTGTGACTTTCTGAGTTCTATCCTGCATCCAGTGTGCTACCCAGCTTACTATCTTATGACTGACACCTGTGTTTTCAAGTTTATTGATCTACCTCCTGTATGGGACAATGTCAAAGGCCTTGCTGAAGTCCAGGTATACCTTGTTCACTGCTTTGATCACCCAATTGAAGAATTCAATCAGGTTAGTCTGGCATGACCCCCTAGTGAAGACCAATTAGTTGGTCAAAGTGCAGGGGAGTGTTTTTCTAGCCACAGGAAAGTGACTGGTTACAAATTGATTGTGGTAACGCTGTTACAACACTGTTGTTGGAAAGCTAAAATGCTGTTATTTTATTATTAATAAAGCAACTTTTTGAAATGTAATATCAGCATTTTTGTGGTCATTTTGCAGTGAAGTGGAGAGTTCCTTTTGAATTTAGACTGTTATTATCTACCTGCTGTAAATCCATGTTGTTTGGGGTCGAGTTCTCTTGTATCATTTAGGAAGTCTACTATCATTTCTTTAAGGAGTATCTCCATGATTTTACCCACTGCTGAGGTTAAACTGACCAGGAAGTAATTTCCTGCCTCCTCCCTGATGCCACTTTTATACAAGGTTACCACATTAGCCGTCTTCCAGTCAAGTGGTACCTTGCCACTTTCCAGAGATTCATTGAATAGCTCTGCTAATGGTGCAGCTATTACTTCTCAAAGCTTTCTCAGTATTCTTGGGTGAATTCAGGTTATCCCTATCTACAACAAACATTTGTCAATGCCGAATGTTGTCTTGCTGGCATTTGCATTGGTAGCGCAGGAGTTAGAGAGATGCATAATAGGAATGGCAGTGAAGTATTGAACTGATGCCAACCCACCCCCACCCTGCAGAGACTGACAGGCATTGGGGTGTCCCTTTGGGTGTTGGCCATAGTGCTCATGCCATTTCACTCTCCTTATCCTGCAGACACCGACAGTGTTATGTGTGTATTGGGTCTTTAGCTTTACGCTCACCCCATTCCATAAGAAAATACACTGAGATGGGTGCAGTATAGGACAGTGGGGTGAACTTTGGAGCCAAAGTGTCCAAGGCACATCTTGATGATTGTCACTGGCTGCAGGGTGGGAGTGGGGGTGGAATGGCATGAGCATTACATCCGACAATCCCAAGTCACACCCCTGATGCCTGACAGTCTCTACAGGGTAGGGCATTACATTTGGAAACCCTAATGCCTGAGGCATTTTCACTCCAAAATTTCAACATGGACTTTTTCTGACCCTACCTCATGAACAGTGGCACTATCAGTTCATTAGCTGAAAGGTGATTTTTACAGTGTAGGTGTGCCATTTGGCACCACAGGTGCAGCACACATTTTACACAGGATGAAAAATGACAGCTGTACTTTTCATGAGGAGGTACAAAAATGGCAATTTGAAAATCTGGAGTGAAAATATGAAAAACTAGTGAAATCATGGCGTGCATAGAAACTGGGCAATGCACGCCTGTAATGCAATTATTTTGGGGATTTTTTAACCAAATTTTCAGCATAGGCATTTTGGGACCTCTGCTCATAAACAGTGGCATTGCAATTTTGTTAATCTGTCCCAAAGTTGATTTCCCACAGTGACTGAGCCATTGTGCCAGATGTGCGAAAACACAGTTTGGGCAGGATGTGAAAAATGACAGCTGTACTGTTCATAAGGAGGTGTGAAAAAATGGCAATGTTGAAAATCTGGAGTGAAAATATTAAAAACTGCCGAAGTTACGAGCATGTGTGGAAACTGCAAAATGCACACTCATAACACAGTCATCTTTTGGAATTTTTTCACCAAATTTGCAGCATAGGCTTTCTGAGAACCCACCTCATAAACAATGGCACTGTCATTTTGTTAATTGGTCCCAAAAGGTGATGCCGTGCAGTGGCCACAAAATCACCTTTTGGGACTGAGTAACGAAATGACAGTGCATGTGTTCAAGAGATGGGGTCCCAAGAACCCCATGTTGAAAATCTGGAGCCAAAATTCAAACAAGCATTTGTCAATGCCGAATGTTGTCGCACTAGCATTAGATTTGGTAATGCAGTGTAGGAAAACATTTTGGGCAGGATGTGAAAAATGACAGCTCTACAGTTCATAAGGAGGTGTAAAAAAATGCCAGTGTTGAAAATGTGGCATGTAAATATAGCAAATTTGCGAAGTTTCAAGGGTGCGTGGAAAATATGCAATGCATGCTTGGAACACTGCCATTTTATGGGTGTTTGGCACCAAATTTTCAACATAGGCATTTTAGCACCTCTGCTCATGTACAGTGTCACTATTATTTCCTCAAAGTGTCCCAAGAAGTGATTTCGCACAGCGACCACGCTATTCTGCACTGGAAGTGCGAAAACACATTTTGGGCAGCATATGTGAAATGACGGCTGTACTGTTCTTCAAGAGGTGTGGAAAAATGGCAATGGTGAAAATCCAGAGTGAAAATATCACAAATGCAAGATGGTACGAGCGTGCGTGCAGTCATTTTATGGAGTATCATCACCAAATTTTCAACAGAGGCATTTTAGGACCTCTGCTCATGAACTGTGTCATTGTCATTTTCATAATCTGGCTCAAACACTGATTTCCCACAGCGACTGCGCTATTGTGCGCCAGAAGTGTGGAAACACATTTCGGGCATGATGTGGAAAATGACAGCTGTACTGTTCACAAGGAGGTGTTCAAAAATGACAATGCTGAAAATCTGGCATTAAAATATTGTGAATTGCACACTCATAAAACAGGCATTTGTTGGATTTATTTCCACCAAATTTGAAACATAGGCTTTTTTAGAGGCCACCTCATGAACACTGGCACTGTCATTTTGTTAATGGGTCCCGAAAGGTGATTTCGCTCAGTGACTGTGAAATCACCTTTTGAGGCCAAGTAATGCCATGACAGTGGTAGAATTCATGAGGAGGGGCCCCAAAAAACCCACGTTGAGAATTTGGTGCCAAGATTCCAACAAATGCCCTAGATATGCAGCAAAGTTGAAAAAAAAAACATATTCATTCCACTATACAGCTTACTGGCATTTCCTCAGTTTGCAGTCGGCTTTGAAGAGTGCAGACATGTTCACGGTCCACTGAAGATCATTGCGCCAGATACCGGAGGTAAGTATGGGGTGAAGGGGGTTGTGGGGAGGCAGGGTGAGCAGTGGGTGGGTGCAGGTGGGAGGCAGGAGACTATGAGGGACCATTTTCATGTTACAGGGAAGAAAAAAAAACTAACATCGTGGGACAGTTTTTCTTTTCAGGGAACTTGGCACCCTGGGATGGGCTCCCAGCATGCCACCTAACTGTTTTGGGGGGATTGCTGCAGCCAACGGGGGATTGGGCACCCTCGTCGGCAGACAATTGGGGCTGAAGTTATGCCGATGGGGATTGTGCACCCCTGTTGGCACACAATAACTGCCAGGGGGAGGCAAGAGCTGAGGGTGATTGGGCACCCCCCTCAGCATATATGAAATGCAGGGGCGGCTGATTTATGCCAACGGGGAGTGGGCTCCCTCCATCAGCACACAGTGAAAGCAGGGGAGAGGCAAGAACCGAGGGGGATTGGGCACCCCCATCGGCATATAGGAAATGGGGGGCTGCTGTATGCCGATGGGAGTGGGCTCCCCATGTCTGTAGGCCACACTAAGCCGGCTAGGGGACTTGGCACCCCGGAAGTCAGCCATTGGGCGGCCGCCCGCAATGCTGCTAATGTGGTGAGCATGCAGGAAGGGTCCTCTATGTCTGACGAGCTTTGCTCGGATTACAGCAGACCTTTCCTTAGATATGCTCACCACATTAGCATGCATAGTGTGGCGCCAATATGCAGGCTGATTGGGGAATGAGGGACACACCTACTTATGCATGCCCTGCATTCGCCCAACAGTGGCTGCACCTCCAAATCTGCACTACCGCAAGATGTTGGCTTGCACAGTCGCCGCAAGCCAACATAAAAAAGGTGATCCTAAAAACCCAATGAAGTATCGCCCCATTGCTCTCCTGCCAAGGACTAGGTTCACTTGGCACCCCTCCAATTCACCATTGCCTGGTTTTCCAGCTAGCTACTCAACCACTTCCAGTCCATTACTTACCACCTTGCTGCATTCCAGAGATTCATTATAAGATAACATGGGGGGAGAAACAGCAACAATAGGAGGGAACATTATGCAGGAGGAAGAAGGAGAGGAGAAGGGGGACGATGGAGAGGGGAAGAAGGGAGGTGTCTTGATGTTGGGGGACTTGATACTAAAAGGGGACAGGTGGGGCAGCAAACAGGAGAGGCATAGTAGAATTTGGGTGGAAGCTATGCCAGGAATGAAGACAGAAAGGGTGGGGCAAACCATGCTAAGGTATGCAAGCAGGGGAAGGGAAACGTCTCACCTAATAATACAGCTGGGGTTGAATGATCTGGCTGATGGGACGGTAGGGGAGGTTATGAGGAGGTCTGAGGAACTGAGACCTCTGTGTGAGGGAGTGGGCAGATATGGCACCTTCTCAGAGGTACTTCCCATTCATAGGGCAAGTATGGCAAGAAAAGGGAGAATTCAAGAGTTTAACGAATGGCTGGGGGCCTAGTGTCAGGAAAAGGAGTATGGGCTGGTAGGAGGATGGGAGGACCTGGGAGAACAGCAGTCTGTATGCAAAAGATAGACTGCACCTAAATGAGGAAGGAAAAAATGTAGTGACACAAGAATAGGGAAGCACACTGAGGAGCATTTAAACTAGGAGAGGGGGTAGCAGGATGGATAGAGGTATTCAGAGGCTTAGTGATGTGAAACCAAATGGGCTTACCCGCCGTGATAGCAAGATAGGGAGGAAGACAACTGCTAAGGGAGCAAATATAAGGGGACAGAGGCGGAGGGAGAGTAGAAACAAGGGTTGGAGGGTGGTAACACTAAATGCCAGGAGTCTGTGGAATAAGGGGGCAGAACTGCAGGTTCTCCTGGAGGAGGGAGGCATGGACTTGGCAGCTATAACCGAGACATGGGCCACCCAAATCCATGACTGTGATATAATTGTTCCAGGGGTACAGATTACACCAGAAGGATAGGGGAAAAAGTGAAGGGGGTTGGGGTGGCACTGTATGTAAAGGAGCGATTAAAATGTGTGAGGGAGGAGGGAGATGAGAGAGATACACAAACACTGTGGGTACAACTACAGGATTCCAAAAATAGATCACTAAGACTGGGGGTGGTGTAAGGCCACCCTCTCAATCTGAAAGGACGGACAGGGTACTGGCAGATCATATCATGAAGTAGTGCAGGAAAGGGTGGTGGTGATAGTAGGGGACTTCAAAATGCCAGGGGTGGAGTGGGACACACCTACCATGAAGAGCAGAAGGGAGCAGGTAATGCTGCATGTCTTCCAGGAAAGCTTTATAGTACAGCTGGTCAAGGAATCAACTAGGGAAAGGAACACCCTTGACCTCATACTGATGAACAGGGAGTGGGTGAGGGATGTGAGGGTGGAGGAAGCACTGAGGGGGAGGGGAGTGACCACCTGACAGTATGGTTCCAGTTACAGATGGCTAAAGAGAAGGGAGTATCTGTACAAGGGTGCTGGATTTCAGGAATGCCAACTTTAAGATGATGAGGAAAGTGGTACGGTGGTTCCTGTGCCAAATTCAACTGGGTATGAACACACAACATAGGTAGGAACTGATAAGACAGGCGATAGTGCAGGCAAGAGAAACTTGCTGTAAGGCCCAGACTAAGAAGGCTAGGGGAAAGAAATCCAGCTGTATAAGTAAAGGGGTGCTAAACAGGGTGAGGAAGAAAAGGGAGGCTTACAGGAGATACAGAAAATTGGGGAGGAAGGAGGATAGGGAGGAATATTTGAAAGAAGCAAAGGAAGTGACCGGGGGGTAAGGGCAGCCAAGGCAGCAAGGAAACTCAGGCTGGTGCAAGGCATAAGAAAAGAGGAGAAAGCCTTCTTTAGGTACATCAGGGAGAAAAGAAGCTGTAAGGATTAAATTGTAAGAATTAAGAAGGAGAGGGGATGGGTGAAAACGTATACTGACACCGCAGTGACTACATCACAGCGAAGACCACCACCATGACAGGAATCGGCCAAAATCCACCTGTCACTGTGATGGTCTCCGGACAGCCAGGGGAATGCCCAGCAGGGTGTTTTGTCCCCCCCCAGATCCAACTACGACTCGAAGTTGGAGTCCTAGAGACCGAGGGGAATGGGGGGCAGAGCCCTCCACATGGGGGGGGTTCTGGGGCTACAGCCCCATGATGAAAACAGGAGACATTCCCGACACTACATTGCCGAGAGTTGGCAAGGCAGCTGTTGCTGTCAGGGATGTTTCTGGAGCTGCTGTCGCTGAGGCATGGTAAAACTGGGTGAAAAATAGGGATGAAAAGGCAAAAGTGCTCAGTGACTACGTCTGTTCAGTCTTTATGAAAAAAAAAGAAGGAGGCACTACCCATAGTAGGAGGGAGGATAGAAACAGATGGGGGAGAGGTGATGGACAGAGAAATTACAGTGGGGAGGGTGCTGGAGGGGTTAAGGCATTGAGGATAGACAAGGCACAGGGACTGGATGGAGTACATCTGAAAGTGTTGAATGAGCTGTCAGAGGTCCTGGCAAGACCCTTGGAAGACTTATATAATTCCTCTCTAGACACAGGATGCATAATGCTGGACTGGAGACCAGCTCATGTGGTTCCTTTCCACAAGAGTGGACCCAAGGATGAACCTGGGAACTATAGGCCAGTAAGTCTAACATCCATAGTGGGAAAGCTAATGGAGGCAATCCTAAAGGAGAAGCTAGTGGCACTACTGGAGGTGAAGGGAGTGCAGGATGGGAGGCAGCATGGCTTTATCAAGGGCAGGTCATGCCAGACTAACCTGGTGGAATACTATGACTGGGTGACTAAGCAAATTGACATGGGCCATGCTGTGGATGTCCTGTACCTAGACATCAGTAAGGCCTTCAGTTCAGTACCACATGGGAGATTTGGCTATAGGGTACAGGGGAGGGAGCAAAACTGGTGGAGTGGGTGGAGAACTGGCTAAAACATAGGCAGCAGAGGGTGGTGGTAGGGGGGAATACTCAGCCCCTATGTCTGTGACAAGTGGTGTTCCACAGGGGTCAGTGTTGGACCCAGTGCTGTTTGGCATATTTATTGCAGACATCTCAGATGGCATCAGCAGCAAAATCAGCCTATTTGCCTATGACACCAAGATGGGAGCAGTGGTGGATGACCGGTGGAGCTGGCAGGGGCTACAGGAGGATATGGCAAAGCTGGGGGCATGGTCTGATAGATGGCAACTGGGGTTCAACGCAAAAAAATTGCAAGGTGCTGCACTTCGGAACAAACAATCTGAGGAAAAGCTACCATCAGGGGAATGCAGCTGGAGGTATCAGAAGGATCTGGGGGTGCTCATCACGGGAGCAATGAACAATTCTGCACGATGCAGAAAGGCGTCAGCAATGGCTTACAAAATGTTGGGATGCATTGCAAGGGACATTATCTCGAGAACAAGAGAGGTTATTCTACCATAATACAGATCATTGGTTAAACCCCACCTTGACTACTGCATTCAGTACCGGTGACTGTACCTACAAAAGGACATTAGGCTGCTGGAGGGGGGTGCAGTGTAGGGCAATAAAGATGATTCAGGGCCTGGAGGAATTGCCATATGAGGTCAGACTAAGAGAGTTAAACATGTACACACTGGAGGAGAGGAGGGACATGTTTGAGACCTTCAAATAAATGAAAGGGATATTCAAAACAGACACAGAGGGTCTATTCAGGAGGAGGGTGGGGAGAAACACTAGCAGCCGTGACATGAGATTGAAGGGGGTAGATTCAGGAGGGAGGTGAGGAGGCATTTCTTTATGGAGAGGGTGGTGGCAAAGTGGAACGCACTACCAGCTGAGGTGGTGGCATGTGAAATGCTTCAAGAAGGGGTGGGACAGGGCAAAGGGGAGGGTGAAGGGAGGTATGGGGACCGGGTTGGGGCGGCTACTGAATAGGGAACCAGCTGCAGTTTTGAGCAGCCTAGATAGACCATTATGGCCTTTTCCTGCTGACAATTTTCATATGTTTGTATAAAGTTCTCTCTGCTCCTGCTGCACTACATTGTGGAGTCCCGCAAGGTTCCATACTCGGGTCCCTGCTCTTTTTTTTTTGTTCATAAATAACCTCTGTACCATACCTACCCACTGTTACTCCTTACTTTATGCTGATGACTTGGTTCTATATGTTTCCTCCAGCTCAATCAATGAAATAAACTCTCTCCTCTCCTCTGATCTGCATCGAATCCAAACATAGCTTACTTCCCTCCGCTTGGTGCTACATGTGGCCAAGACCCAGGCTATGCTCTTTGGGTCCTGAAGGAAATGTAGTGCCTTGCCCCCATCTCTCCAGGTAACTTGCCTCGATGACTCTCTGGTGGATGTTACCCTCTCTTTCAAATACCTGAGGGTCACGCTGGATTCATCTCTTAATTTCTCTCTCTCCATGTTAATACAGCTTCCAAGTCCATCAACTCTGAAATTGGTCTGGATTACCGGGTCCGACAATTCTTGACACCCACTACCAGGATCTCTGTTGCCCAAGGCCTCCTGCTCCCAGGCATTTGTTATACTTTGTCTGTCTTTGCAATGGCACAGGCTAACATCCTTCAACTGTGGGATGTTGCCTACAACAATATCTGTAGATTCGTTTTATCTGCTCATCACCTTATGCATCACGGTACACTGTATTCGGATTTACGCTGGTTATCACATTCTTCTTGTTGGTCCTGTTCGATAGGTTGCCTGACTGACAACATAATATGTTCTTCCCTTCCATCTGCTCCAGTTGCTATGCTCACCCCTGCTGACTGCCCCTACTCCCTCCAGTCCTCGACTCTAGCTCTGCTCTCTTTTCCCAAATGCTCCATCAGGATGGGTGAACTTGCCTTCTCCACCTTCACCCCTAAATTCTGGAACTTTTACCTCTTGGCATCAGATGTGCCAAAATATCACCTTGCTTTCAAGAAGGCCCTTTCCAATTACCTTCCTTCCCTTGACACATGTAAATGCCCTTAACTTAATAGTTTGTGCTCACTGACCCTGCCTCACACTTATAACCAATCTTACCTCTTCTCTCCCCTTGCCCTTCTTCGTCAGCTTTATGCACTTAGGTTCATTACCTGCCTCCTTGATAGACTTAGCCTGAAGCATCTTCTTGTACATATATTTATACATGTTGTTTTATTGCCTGTTTGTTACCTCTTATATCATGTGATTATACAATCCTCCTATGTGCTATGTAACCCACACCTCTGTAAAGTTGCTGTACTTTGTAACTGCAGTGTATTTCTACTCCATGTATTTTGACTTGTACTCTCCCAGGTCATACCTGAAAATAGGCAGTTTTGTCTAGAGTGCTAACCCAGTTACCAAAAGCAAATACATAAACAAATAAATTCCATCTGGTCCCATGGCTTTGTCTGTCCTCAATTTTTCTAGTTCTTTCAGCACCCTTTACCTTGTGAAGGGTCTTGTGTCTGCCTCTCATGCTGGGTGCTGTGTTCTGTTTAGTGCCTGATCGCTACCATTCTGCTCATATGTGTGTGTGTGTGTGTGTGTGCATATGTGTAGATGAACAGATAGATATATAAATAGATATTCATTGCAAAAAGAGCATTGTCAATGCACTAGTTAGGGTTAAACCAATAAGAGTAGGGAAATGTGTCATTAGGGTTTCCAAACCTAACACTCCACCCCCACCCTGCAGGCAGCAACAGGAAAACCCATTGCAATTTGACCTCTCCTGCATCTTTGCAAGTCAGCTGTGGGGTGTGGCTTGGGGTTGTCAGCCCTAACACTCACCCCATTCCATCATTAAAGAAGCTGAGATGAGTGGAGTGCATGAGAATATGGTGAATGTTAGGGCTGACAACCCCAAGGCACACTGCACACCTGATTTGTGAAGATGCAGGAGAGGTCAGCATTTAATATTTTTTCCTGTTGCTGCCTGCAGGGTAGGGGTGGGGTTTTAGAGTTGGAAACCCTAACACCACATTTCCCTACATTGCTCAGTTTAACCCTAGCTAGTGCATTAACAAAGTTTTTATTCAATGAATTTCCTTACTTTTTGAGATAGTAGTTTCATATCCTCATTTGCCAGTGGCAGAAAAGCATATGAAAAAGGATCGCTTCATATGAAAAAAGAATAAAAAAAAAAGTCCAAAATCTTTTTTCTTATGAAGGGATCCTTTTTTCTATGAATGAAAAAATCATATGAAAAAGGATCCCTTCATATGAAAAAAGAACTGTGACTTTTTTTTCTGATTCTTTTTTCATATGAAGGGATCCTTTTTCATAGGCTTTTTTTCTTTCATACAAAAAAAGGGTCACTTCATACAAAAAAAGAACTGGAAAAAACTAAGTACAATTCTACAATAACTAACTACACTTCTTTTTGTAGGAAGGCATCCTTTTTGTATGGTCAAATTCTTTTTTTCATATGGCCATATGAAAAAAGTAGAAGTGAGTCATGAAACAGGATATACAAAGGTTAAAAAAACCACATTGGTGTAATTTTACCAACAGTTAAGTGCAGAATCCACCTAACAGGGACCCAATGACCAAGATACATGCATTGGTGTTTTTGCAGGATGTCATTTTTGTGGGTTTTGAAAATATTTTTTTTAAAACAGAAACAAGATGGTGACCATATGAAAAAGGATTGGCCACAGATGAAAAAGGATAATTTTTCATATAGACCAAATGCTTTCTTCAATCTAAGTAGCAATCCAAAAGACTGCACAGAGCATGCTCAGAACTGAAATTTTTAATTTCAATAACATTGGAACAGATTAATATTTTTTCACCAAACCAGCTTAAGGCAGACCTGTTGGCCATGCAACATTTGAGGTTTAACATAGAAACCCCAGCTCAACCCTAACTATAGTGGTGCAACCACTACACACACATGCACACACACACACACACACACACATATATATATATATATATATATATATATATATTAGATAACCCACTACAGGACATGTGGTCACACTCTGATATATGCACGCTTGGTGTGCATTCAACCACCCAAGGCATGCTTATATCAGAGCATGACTGCACACCCTGTAGTGGGTTGTCTATTGTATAAAATGGTCATAAATATTTGGTAGGGGGCAAAAAGTAGTCCTTAAAAAAACAGTTAACCATCGATGTACCATACATTATATTTTATAGTGTATGGTACCAATTATGTTTTTTTAAAAAAGAAAGCAGTTTATTACTGCAGTTTTTTTAATGTCACCACTGCTCTGCTCTCACCACCGTGCCCATTTTAAAGCCATCCAATCCAGTTGTGCATATACCCAGACTGTTCCTTGTTGTTAACTCATCGATGTGCTGTACCATCGATGGGTTACCAACATCGTGACGTTACATCGATGATAAAACATTTTTATAAAAAAGTAGATTTCTACCTATAATAATATTCTACCATACATTATAACTGTTTTATTTAGTGTAGGTAATCTGGCTGATCCTGCTATAATTGTGATAACTGTGGGTTTTATGTGATAGTTATCTGGTTGATCCTGCCTTCATTTTAAAAGAAATAGAGTAATTGAAAGGAATTGTCTGGTTGATCCTGCCGTTTTCATACTGTTTTGCTGCATCTAGTTTCACTTTTTGTGGTGTAAGGTAGAGTGACCGAGCAGTGTAAATGACAGTGAAGGACGTTGAGGTAGAGGTTTAAATGAATGATCTGCTCTTAAAAAGTATGAGAATTCCATTTTTTAATGCAGCTTATGCAGGTTAGTGTAAAAGAAGCAGCCGAGCCGACGGTACATGTAGGAGAGTGAGTGGACTGCGAGCTGACAGCTTCAGAAAGGTAGAAGTAAGTGTCAGTGACTGTTGCTATGCAACATAGACCCACACTTACATTTACCTTTCTGAAGCGTTCAACTGGCATGCACTCCACTCATTCTCCTCCATGTACTGTCAGCAGCTTCTTTTACACTAGCCTGCATAAAGCTGCATTAAAAAAACTGACTTCTCATACTTTTTTGAAGTGAAAATCACTTATTTTAAACCTCTATCTCAACGTCCTTCATTGCCATTTACACTGCTTAGTCACACTACAGGAGCTGAAGAGTACAGTCAGAAGCTCAACTGAGACAAAGCTGCTTTAAGTTAAAATTTAAAAAAAGGCAATTAAGAGACTTTTTGCACCTAGGATGCCTTATTTCAAACCTGTGCCTGCACTTTCTTTACAAACATTAACACTGCTCAGTACTGCTACATTACAGGATAGAAAAGTAAAAGTGATTATACCAGAAGCAGTCTGAAGACAGCAGGATCAACCAGATAAGTTTTTTTTATGAGCTTTTTGTTTAAAAGTTGTGGCACGATCAACCATATAGTTGTACTGAGAGTGGGTCCGATACAGTGATTTACTTATGGCTGTGGGAGGCAGCCTATATGTGCTAGCTGTGTGTGTGTGACAGGTTGTCTGTGATAGGTGTTGCACCAGGTGTGGAGTGATCTTAGGGCAGGTGAGATGGTTTTGAGGGCTGGAAAGTAGTTCAGGTGTGCAGTCGTACTGGGAGGTATGCGGTCATTGTGGAGTAATGCACGGTCATATGACATGTTTTATCCAATCAGGGCACTGGATTGTCACTTCTTTTTCTAGCTTATATATATATATATATATATATATATATATATATATACAGTATATATATACACACACACACACAGTGCAGCCCTCTAAGATGAAGTGCAGTGCTGCAGAGTCCTGCAGTACAGTTACTGCAGAAAACAATGTAATTTCAATGGGAGTTATTCCCTTTTGTCGTGCAGTAAACCTATCACACCGCTCTTCATCCTGGTGGGTTTCACTGTATATATATACAGTATATATATATATATATATATGTTCATGTGTGAGCTTACAGTGGATGTGCATATATTCAAGTACGAGCTTACAGTTGATGTGTTTGCTGTGCTGTGCATGAGTCATCTGCCTGTCAAAACTGAGCCCAATAGTGGCACACTGCCACAGTCGTCCTCTGAGATACAAATACAGAACACTTCACTATCTGCATTACTACACCTGCCAGTGCTCCTTCTCACATATCTAGTCCATGTCTGATCCACTTCTCAACATATTTTAATGCTTTCTTGTACAACATTTCACTCATAGACACAACAAAATGGTAGTTTTAAAGCACACACTGCTTCTTAATTGCAGAGAGAGTGAGAGCACAGTGGTGTAACGTACCGATTACAGGAGAATGTGGGAAAAAAAATCAGTTTAACTTTTAAATAAACCAGGTTGGGAATAGCTATTTTACAGCTTTCTTAATTTTTAGATGTTATTTAAATACTTCCTAGCAACAAAAAGGGACATACTGTAAATTCGGTTCAAAATTAATGTTGACATGGTCCCTTTAAGGAAGTCAGAGCTCTGTCAGTACATGTCTCTGAATGCACTGACCTGTATCTGACTTGGGGATTCACTGTTTTTTTTTTTTTGTGCTTGTATTTTGCTTCATTTACCATTCAAACAGTAAAGTTTGAAGTATTAATAAGTGCAAATGGTTATTTACCAATCGAACAGTAAAGTTCGAACAGTAAATAACAAACCAAATATTAATTACTTAGCGAGGGACAGGGGACATGCTTTTCAGTGACAAAACAGGTATTTGCCATGGAGATATATTTATTTTAAGGCACACATCAAACTAAGTGTATCACTGAGACCTAAATACAGGTGTTGTGCTTACCATGCCGTGGTTATGTACAACACTATTTTGTAAATTGTTAGAAAAACAAGATGGCTGACAGCAAAAGCAGTATTTTCTCTGAACAGGATCAGTAAATTTATAGTTCGAACAGTAGATTTAGAGTTTGAACTGTTTTGATTTACCACCTGCCTGTATTATGGCTATCACAAAAATCATTATAATTCATAAATGGTAACATATTATTTCACCAAACCATCCAAAGCCACTCTCTTGGCACAGACCCCATCATCCATAAAATTACAGAGGAATGTTTCATTATGTGTGGGCTGTAGATGATGGCAAACAATCCCATGTTATCCTATGGGGAAAAATATTTTTTTTTCTCTTTATCACCACTTTGTATCTCAAAAACCATATAAGATGCCATTACAAAACTTTCCAAATCTTATGACACCGGCAAAATGACAACACATGCCAAATTATGGGCTATTTCATCAAAAAATGCCAATGTTATTAAGGTTCAAAAATGTTGATTTAACACCGAAGTGCTGTACCAACCATAACTATAGTGGCACAACCACAGCCCTATGATACAGATACTGATGTGATATTGCCAATACAGTTAGGGACAGGTTGAGTGAAGTGCTCAATGCTAAACTCACTTTTTGCACCTTAATAACTTTGGTGGCATTCAATGGAATAGCCTAAACATGTATGTCTGGTCAGGCTGCAGAGTCTCAAGATATGAAACTTTTCATGATGGCACCTTAGGTGGTTTCTGAGATCTGTCTACCACTTATTTTGGAAAAGTGATTTTTTTGTTCCTACACTTAACATGGAATTTTTTGTTTGCTTGTTTTTGATCTTTGGTTTTTGCTGTCATGCACAGACAAGATGGTGCAGATCTTTTTCACAAAACTTTTTTGGGTAGCAGCGGCCTATGCCAGGATAGTACCTTCAGAAGGTTTTGTGAAAAAATAACCGTTCCAGACTTATAAGAATTTTAAGTGTTTTTTTTCTGTGCTGTTCTGGTTATGCTAAGCAGAATTTTTGGATAACCCTCTGTTATGAACCAAACATTTTTTTGGTTTGTGAGAGCATTTTTACTTCACATCAGTAAGTTATCACAAACCAAATACAACTTAAACAAATTGAATTTTTTTTTTTATTGGGTTCATGACAACTACTGTCTTTTTTTCTTTTTGTTAGCAAGTTAGTAACTGAAAAACTTGGAAAATACCTAAAAGTGATGTGTTTAAAAACAATCAGACATCGTAACCTAGCTAAACAGGACCCATTTAAACAGATTCTGGTGTTTGCTTAAAAAAAATAACTGCCAGAAATACTTTTTCTGGGCACTCCAACATCCAGAGTGCCCAGCTTAGTGAGAGGAGTTGCTTACCTGCATTCTCAGTATGAGAGCAGCAGGATATTCTTGACATCTTCAGCCACTGATGAAGGCATGCTCTTGGCTTGTATGACAGCAGTGAACTGGTGACTTCAATCTTTCTCATATCCATCTGTCTGTCTGTCTGTCTATCTATCTATCTATCTGCAGTATCTTTTTTATTTCCTTCCCCCTTTCAGTTCAGTCAGCCATCATTACTGCGTCATCATTACTACTGCAGAAACTTGAAGAATGGTCAAGGGTTTGGCAGTTGAAATTCAATGCAAAGAAGTGCAAGATAATGCATATGGGGCACAAAAACCCTGGCACAATATATCAGTTGGGGGGTGAGGATATAGCATGCACCAAGCAGGAAAGGGATCTTGGGGTTGTCATCTCTGATGACCTCAAGGTAGGGAAACAGTGTGACAAGGCAGCAGGTAAAGCAAATAGGATGCTGGGATGTATAGGCAGGGGCATCACCAGCAGGAAAGGGAGGTCATAATTCCACTATACAAGACAGTAGTGAGGCCCACCTGGAGTACAGTGTACAGTTCTGGAGACCATACCTAAGTAAGGACATGGAGGGAGTAGAAGGTTCAGAGGAGGGCAACAAAGATGGTGCATGGATTGCATCACAAGTCCTATGAAGACAGGTTGAAGGAACTGAACATGTACTCCCTGGAGGAGAGGAGGGAGAGAGGGGATATGATAGAGACATACAAGTATCTTACAGGGAGGAACAGGGTGCAGGAAAACACTATTTGTAAGCGAAAAAGATGTTCCGGGACTAGAGGGCATGGGATGAAGTTGGAGGGAGGATGATTCAGAGGAAACATGAGAAAGAATTTCTTCACAGAACAGGTGGTGGACAAGTGGAACACCCTGCCAGAGGAAGTGGTGGGGGCTGAAACAATCACGGGATTTAAGAATGCATGGGATAGACATAAAGGAATTCTAGAGGTCAGGGGTAAGGGGCAACAGATTTCTAGGAAAACAAACTGAACTTACAAGCTCAAATGGGCAGACTGGGTGGGCCATAGGCCCTTATCTGCTGACACTGTCTATGTATCTATGTATCTATGCGTTTATATTAAGTAGACTGGGCTGCCCACTCCAGTACTGCATTCCTACTCCCCCAGATTGCATGCCTTCCATGCATAGTTGGCAATACCAGGGTGCCCACCCCAGAGCTGCCATATCGTATAAACTGACAGTGGTGTACTCAATCCCCAGTGTCAGATCCAGTATTAAAAAAGTCCTGGAGAAAAAAAAACTGTCCCTTGTTGTCTGATTTTTTTTTTTAAACCTATAAAGAAGAAAATGGTCCTTCCCCACTGTGATTCCCACACCCCCCACCCTATCCTGACCCCTCACTCAACACCCATCATCCCACATTACCCCACACACTCTCCCTCACTTGAACAGATCAAATGGCATAGATCCACTATCTGATAGAAAACATGTCTTACTGCTTGAAACGGTGACTGCAATATGAAAAAAAAACAAGTTAAGTCTGTCTTATGTATTTCAATGAGTTTTAAATCTTTGCTCATAACTTTGTCATTTTTCAACATTGCTACACCAAATTTTCAACATTGCCTTTCTGGGACCCCATCTCATAAAGAAGGTATGTGAAAATATTCAAAACTCTCCCAAAACGTGACTTTGTGGTTGCTGCACAAAATCATCTTTTGGGCAGGATTTGAAAGATTTCACCTATCTGGTTCATGAGATGGAGTTCATAAGAAGGCTATGTTGGAAATTTAATGTAAACAGTATGATAAAATTACCAAGTTATGAGTGAACATTGAAATAATTCAATGTTCACTCACAACTTTGCTGTTTTCCAAAATTTTTTCATGAAACTTTCAACATGGCTTTTTGGGACTCCACCTCATGAACAATGTAATGTAACATTTTTCAAATCCATGCTGAAAGGTCCCATTCACTCTGCAGAATTACATTTTGGATGGGATTTGAAAATTTCCACATACTGTTTTTATGATGTAGGGTCATAAGAAGACTATGTTGAAAATTTGGTGTACACATATGGTAAAATGAATAAGCTATGAGTGAACATTGAAATACATTACAGATAAGTATGAATAGATAGGCCATTAACAGAGCAAATGCCGATGGCACATTCATAAGGTAGAAAAAGAAATGGGCAGACTGAAAGGGGCTTGCGGTCCTTATCTGCTGTCAGCTTCTATGTTTCTAAGAAATATTTCAATGTTCACTCATTACTTTGCTACTTTTCAATATTTTAATTCCAGACTTTCATCATAGCCATTTTTTAACACTGGCTCATAAATGTGACAGACGTCATTTTTTTAATCCTGTCTGAAATTAGTTTTTGCACTTGTGGTGGGAAAATATGGTTCGGCTAGTACTCTATAAATGCCACATTATGTTTAAAGTGGGACTCCGATAATGACTATATTTAAAATTTGGTGTCAAAATAAAAAAAAAAGCAAAATGTGGTGTGTATTACCAGCCTTTAGCCCAATAGTTAGTCTTTTGTGAGCACATGCCAGTAAGCAGAGTTCAGCAATGAGTTCAGTGAGCCAGCTGGATTGGCCATTGCTGTGCTGACAGTGTTGTCAAGTGGCACCACCACTCCAGCCTGGGATGGGGAAAGTGTTGGGTTGCCCACATGGGCTCAAGTACCATATAGTGAAGAGGAATATTCTCTTGACATAGGGCCCTGCACCACTATACCCATGTCTGCCAGAGTGTACAGCACTTTGGCAGACAGATGGACTCTTTGTCCTGTGTGTGTCTGTATCCATAACCATATGGGAGCCCAGAGAGTCCTGTGCTTCTGCAGCCCACAAGACAGTCCTACAAATCCTTGACGTCCATCAGCACATGGAAGTGCAGTGCCCAGAAGGGCTCTGCACTTCCACAGGCAGATTGACTCTTCCCTTGGTGCAGAACAGAGAGGGCCATGTGTATCTGCATCTGTTCATGCAAAACTTTCTGGGGAAGAACTTAATATACTCAGGGCCAGATATTCAAAGCTTTGCTCCTGGCACAAAGCCATAGCACTGGAATAGTGATGGATTTGCACCAGGCTGCAATATTCAAAAGCCTTTGTGCCAGTGCTGTGTGGTAGCGCCGATGCTAAAAGATAATTGTATGCAGAGGCAGGGTTAGGGGAGTGCCCTGGAATGCTGGCAGTGCGGCACATTCAAACATACAGTGCCACGCTACAGGAATTAATGTGACCTGTTGCACGGTGCTAAATACCACCGAGAAAAAGCTGGCAGTAATGCAGTGGTAATGCAATGGCAGTGCCCCCCCATCATGAATCCTGACCCCCAGTAGCTGCTCCAAATAGTACTTTCTCTGGTAGTCTAGTGGTCCCCCCACCCCCATCATGATCCCCAACCCCCGGTATCCACAAAACACACAGAAATCCCTGTGTTCTAGTGGTCCCCCACCCTCCTAGCATGATCCTCAATCCCACGTATCCCTGAAAAACACAGAAATCCCTGGTATTCTAGTGGTCCCCAAACCCCCCCCCACATGATCCCTGACCCCTGGTAGTCCTGAAAATCATAGAAATACCTGGTGGTCTAGTGGTTCCCCCACTCAGAAGTGCGATGCCGGGTAACCCATAAACAGCATCTGCACAGCGCCAGTGACGAGTTCAGCCCTCCTCTCACCACCACAGCCAGCCACCAACTGCAGTATGCATGCACGCTACTGAAAGAAATTTCAGTAGTGCTCATGCATACTGCAGTCGGTGGCCAGCCGTAGTGGTGAGAGGAGGGCTGAGCCAGGTGCTGGCACCATACAGATGCTGTTTACTAGTTACTGGGCATCACAGTTTCAGGTGGGGGGACACTAGATCATCAGGTATTTCTGTGATTATCAGGGCTATCAGGAGTCGGGGATCATGCTGGGGAGGTGAGGGGACTACCAGAACACCAGGGATTTCTGTGATTTTGGGGCTGCTGGGGGTTGGGGATTGTGCTGGGGTGGGTAAACCACTAGAAGACATGAGGATTTCTGTGATTTTTGGGGCTACGGGGGTGGTCAGGGATCATGCTGGGGAGGTGAGGGAACCACTAGAACACCAGGGATTTCAATGTGTTTCAGGGCTACTGGGGGTCAGGGATCATGTTGGGGAGGGAGACATTAGCCTACCAGGGTGTAATAGGCACACATGGGAACAGGGACCATGATGGCAGAAAAGGATTGCCTGGCCCAGTCAGTCTGCACTGTTCCCTATCTAATGGATATGCTGCATATCCTAGTGAACCTACAGCCTATGGCCTCCTGCCCCTACCAGGTTTGTCTTATGCCTGTCCCATACATTGAGCCCCATTACTGTGTTTCATCCACTGCTGCAGGGGGGTACCTATGTTGTTGGGGGGCATCCTTCAGGGTATGTATGCCCATGGGCAGCATGTCTGTGTTTAGCTATTAACCTATATCTATCTATCTATCTATCTATATATACAGGTTGATAGCATATGCACATATATATATATATATATATATATATATATAGATCTATATATATATATATATATATATATATAGATCTATATATATATATATATATCATATATATATAGATAGATAGATAGATATATATATATATATAGATAGATATATATATATATATATATATATATATATATATATATATATATCTATCTATCTATATACAGGTTCTGCTTGCACAGATGCATGAGTGCATTGTATGCATAGACTGTGCCTGCCAGCACACAGTTCCTGCTGCTTCCAGCCTGTACTTCCATTTCGACCAACAGGGGATGCTGTGGACATGCCTTGGCATGCAGCGGCCAGGCTGTACTGCCATTCTGATCAAAAGATTGAGCTGTGTGCATCACAAAGTAGCACCAGGCAAACTGCATGGTAATCTATGTTAAGCAGCACATAATGAGATGCAAATGTGTCTGTTTGCCCACGGATTACCTAAGTAGGCTCATTTGCATGGGAGCTTTGAATATAGCTCCGGTTTGCCTCGGGCTAACCAGTTTGCACCGGGCTAATGTGTTAGCACTGTGCAATCAGGTTAGCCTGGGCAAACCTTACTTCAGCATAGCACAGTTCTGCAGTGTGTGGCTTGCATTGTCGTGTGCAGTAGATGAGAGACATCTCTGTGCAATCACACACAATGTTCTCCACCTGTGACACTGGCTTGCTCCAGTGTCTACTGAGCTTCTGTTGCACTTTGCACTTCCCTGTTGCTATATTCAGTGCTGTCTTTTCCCGGGCTATTTTTGCCTTGCACTCTCAGTCCAGTTTGCCCAGCTTCCTTCACATGCTATATTCAGCAGGATTACCACCAGGCTATTCCTTTTGAATATGGCTGGCTCTTGGTCTGGGCAATGTTTGCATGCCAGGTAGTGCTAATTTAGGCCCGGGGCAAAGCTTTGAATATCTGGCCCCCGATGTCTTATTTTCTTACCTAGTTTTCTATGAATACTTACCACAAAACACAGCAGCATTCTTACCATGACAAAACTCCTCACGTATAAGGTTTTTAAAAAGCAATATGATCACCAGGAGAAGTTAACACCTTACCATTAGAATGTAAAACATAGGAAGGAGAGAACATTCTCAACTGGAATTTCAATTTGTTATTATTAAACCCAGAGCACTGCTATTGATTTAAATAACTATTCTATGCATTTGTGGAATTGTCTAGAGATTGAATAATAAAAATAACAGAATTTTCAGATCTTTGTAGCACACTTATTGTACAGCTTAAACAGAAGCAGAGACATTGAAGCATTAGGGAGATGTACTGTTTCTCTTGGGCCATGACCATCACAAATTTGAATTAACAGTGCTCTCAACTTGTTGAACACCAGTTCATAAAATTCAATCTACCATGTGCTGGATTTGCTTTGATGAGCCAGGTCCTCCCTGGATCTGAAAACAGGTGTCCCACCATACTTCCCCTCTTACCTGGGCCAAGCCACAAGTTGCTTTTCAAAGTCTGCTGTCACTGCTTTTCCCTTCTCTGGCATCTTGGACCCCTCTGCAATCTGTGAAAACACAAGTACACAGATCATGTAAATCCCTGTCTGCAGTATCCACCTCTTCTTTCGATTACACAGTGGGGTTCTATGAGAAATCACTCTGTCTTTTTTTTTTAAATAAAGGATGGCCCCCAATTTTTCCTTACCTTCCTTTCCCCCACCCAATCCCCCACCTTCTTTATTAATCTATTTATTTCAGAGGCTAAATGAAGTAAACCTGCCCATCTTGGCCAACTGTCCATTGAACCCAGGCTTATTGGGTGGAGGGCCTTGCCATGGTAACCCAGCTTTTTCCACACTCCCCCAACCTGCAGGTTACCCAACTTCACCTGTAGAGCAATGATCCATGTATCCAACTCAAAGGGAACACCTCTTGTGAATGCATATAAAGCAGAGAGGTCAGGCCTTACCCAGGTTGTATGATTCGGTAAGCCGACATGTGAGCACTAGGGATTGGGCGCCTACAATTACAGTGACCCAATCCCCAGTGCATGTGTACACAGCTACCGTAAGGTAGGGTGGCTGGATGGGGGGGTCAGTGAATATAGAGACAGGATGTCACTATATGTACACGTGCAGGAGTGAGCAAGCACGCACAGTGAGGGGTGGGAGGGAATGTGAGAGGTGGTGCCATGGTAGGTTCCTGAGCCGATCCTGTGGATTGGTGGGTGGGTTGGAGGCACTGGTTGGCAGGGTACCGGGTTCAGGTCTGGGCACTGGTGTGTTTTTGTTGCTCCCGACCAGAACCTTTTTTTTTAATGTTTTCAACCCCCAGACGTGCACCCCCCTGGAGCTGAGAATCCTTAAGTAGGTGGGTACGGGGGTCACAGCCCCCTGAATAAAACATTAAAAAAGTAAGTTCCCTGCACCATTTTGCTGTGTGCCGGGGTGCCAGAGTGCTGAAAAAAATGTTCATCTCTCTTGACTTCTCGATAATGGCGATTGTCTTTAGACTTTCACTGTTATCATATAAACCCTAAAATTCTGTTTTTTATTTGAACAAATGTTTTATGTCTGTGACTCCAACAGTTCTGCAGATATACATAGACATTCCTTTACTTGATGTTTTTCTTTAAAATGAATTACACCTTTTCAATTTATTTGTTATTCAGTGGAAGAGCATGATTTCTGTTGTGCTTATTAATAGAAAAAGTTTTCCATATGTCACCCACACAGAGACAAAGCCTTTTTGTAAACAGGCCTGCATGCCCTTAGGCTGTAGCAAGGCTGTTTAATGATGACCTGTATATTTAAATTGCATTTGCCCCATTCCTGGTGTCTGCCCACAAGCCAAAAATTGGGTAATTAGCAGTCAGTGTCGAAAAAACTGGAACAACTTCACACAGCCAATTTACAAAGGGCTGTAGTCATAAAATCCAATGCAAACTTTTCCAGTTAATGAGGAATCATTTTGACAACCTTTTATTTATGTATGGATGTATTTATTTGTTTATTTTGTGTCTTCATAACAGAATTGTCATCCTGACACTCCGAGCCTACATGCCATAGGTTGCTGCTCCCCAAAGGAACTTATTGGCTACAATTACACATTATATGAATTTTGTGAAAAACCACAGGGGCCTGATATTCAAACATTTACATGGGCACTAACTGGTGTTTGCCTGTGCAAACAGGATTTTGTGCTGGAGCACAAAATTGAAAAGGCTCTGCTGCATGGGGAAAGAGTGGTAGCCTCGACACAAACTGAAAAGGGGGGGATGCAAATGGTGGGGTGGGGACAGAAATATCAGAGCAAGCCTATATTCGGTGGATTTGTGCAGTGCAAAAGGGCTTTCTGTGGTCCTTTTGCACCACACAAATAGTGCCAAAGAAAACCTCCTTTTACTCCATGCAACTCTAGCAGCTGCCTAAGATAATGCAGCCAACCAGCCAGTAGGCCACTGGGAGAGTGTACCCACCTCTGTGGTCAGGGCACCACCCAAATCGCTAGCCCATATTCAAAGTAAACTCCCTAATGGTAGTTGTCCCCCCACTTCCTCTGAATCACCTGCTACTAATGTGAAAAAGAATCCCTGGTGGTAGCAGTCCCCCCTCCCCCCAATCACCAGTCCCTAACATGAACAAAGAATCTCTAGTGGTAGTGGCCCCCCTCCAATCACCAGCCCCTAATGTATGAAAAGAATACCTGGTGGTACTGGTCCCCCCTTCCTCTTATTGCGAGCCCGTAATAAAAAAATAGAATCCCTGGTGATAGTGGTCTCTTCTTCTCTCTGATTGCCAGCCCCTAATGTAAGAAAATAATCCCTGGTGGTTGTTTTCCCCCTACCCTCAGATCACCAGCCCCTAAAATAAAAAAAAGAATCCATGGTGGTAGTGGTTTCCCTCTCCCTCTGATCACCAACCCCTAATGTAAAAAACAAAATCCCTTGTGGTAGTGGTCCCCCCTCTGATTGCTAGCACTTATTTAAATAAAGAATTCTTGGTGGTAGTAGTCCCCTCTCCTTCTGATCACCAGCCCCTCATTGAAAAGAAGAATCCCTGGTGCTAGTGGTCCCTCTTCCTGCTGATCATTGGACCAGAATGAAATAAATCCCTGTCTGGCATCCAGTGGTCACTCCATGGCACCAGACACACACACCCACTCACCTTATCAGCATCCGCGGTGCCATGGGTGCATATAGTGACCATCACAGCCCTCCTCACACCTCCTTGCCTGCCACTGTATGGCCAGGCAGGGAGCACAACCTATTTTACAGGACAGCATGTGCCACCATATCCTATTATCAAGAGGCACACCCCTGCCTGGACACATGGCAGCTGGGCCAAGGAGGTGTGAGGAGGGCTGTGCAAGTCACTGTATGAACATACAGAACTATGGATACTGATAAGATGAGAGGGTGTGTGTGCCCTGTGCTGTGGGAGGAGGACCACTGGATGCGATGAAGTGTTTTTAATTCTGGCACTGGTCATCAGCAGGAGGGGGACCATAGCACCAGGAATTCTTTTCAATGAGGGGCTGGTGATCAGAGGCAGGAGGGATGGTTACCACCAGGGTTTCTTTTTTTTTACATTAGGAGCTGGTGATCCAGAGGGAAGAGACCACTACTACTAGGGTTTTTTTTTTAATGTAGGTGCATCACAGGGTGGGACCACTAACACCAGGATTCCTTTTTTTTATGTTAGGGCTGGCTAGTGGGGAGACTAGCAGCAGGGTTGATTTTAACTAAGGTGTGACCTGGTAGACCTCTAGCACCAGGGACGCACAGAGATGGCGGATATGGAGGGGTGGAACCATGCTACCTCCTCCACTCAGCTATGCAAATAGGCCCATTATGGTCATGTAAATGGCCCCTTAGCACCTTGCATGCCCAATGGGCTCACATGCATGGGTACCTTTGAAAACTACTGATAGCGTTCCAGTGCTATCAAATTTTCAAGCCAACTTCAGGATCCATGTCAGAGCAGTGCTACTGGACTTAACGCTGTGAATATATCATCCTGGGACCCCTAGGCTACTGCAAAGTGCAGTGCAGACATTTGTGCTACATTTTCTGCCTTACTGAATATCGGGCCACAGATGTTCTGCCACCCCAACCCAGCCAGCCAACAAGACTTTACATGTAATACTGCAAGTCTCTATAAACAAAACAAACAAGCCAAGCCTAGCAGCTACATTTAGTAGACACCACCTCGTAGTTTAAACAGCCCCTCTCCAGACTAGACAAATTCCCCTAGAGCACTATAGTTCAATTTGTAAATTCCCCAAAATGCAAACCTGTACTGAGAATTTCTAAACATTCACTAAAAATGCACCCAACAATTCTTGTGTACACATTCTGGATCCTAAATCTTAGCCCTCTACACAGCAGCATTCACAGAGTTGAAAATCAAATGAAAGACAGCCTTTGCCATTACAGATCTCATGTTTAGGCTTAACCTTCTAAACAAAGGGAAATGCCATATTTTGCCAGTTACATATCATGTATTCCCAGCTTAGTCCTCAAATACCAAAGCATAACAAACACGTTCCAGTTACAGCTCTTATATTTCTGGCTGTCCCCTCTAACCAAAATGCCTGCAACATGCACAACATTTTATAGGAATTGAGTGTGGGAGCACATGGCAGGACCAAGACAGCTAAAGCTAAGAATAAAGGCAGTTTCATGATGAGTTAAATGGGGAGGGAGATTTCTCAACAGCCCTAATTAGCCAGGAAACCCTGTAACAAGCTGATCATGGCAACCACAGCAGCAGACATTAAATTAACTATTTATAAGAAAGGGCTTGGGGGAAAACAAGTCTACTTGAAGCAAAGCCATACCAAAAATATCTGAAATAAAACTAAGCTGCTTCTGGGTTCTCAATTCTGGCTGAAACGAAGGGGGCAAAAATAGGAACAAGTCGTGCTGGAGTGGAAAATCTTTGGTTGGAAAGAGATAGAGTAAGAGGGAGTCCTCATTTGTAGCTATTCTTAACTCCTTACTCTTCTCCCCCAGATGGATGCCCCCATCATGTGGGAATACCAAGTAGTTCCTCCCTTGTAGCAATGTCAGGGTACTTCACACTCCTGTGCATGAAATCCTTCCTGAGTTCCTGGAGTCCTGGTTTCAGGGAAGGAGCACAGACAATGCTTCATCTGCTACAGTGACTGTGCAGACTGTTTATTGGTTTTACTTATTGCCTAGTAGGATACATACCTTCAGCTTCTAACTCATTTCATACAGCTTCAACAAGACCCTGCAAAAAATAGTATACATGTCTCAAGACATATAAATTGCTTTGAGTAGTTTTAAGCATACCTACTAAAGAAAGAATGAAAATTATAAGTGTGCAATTTGTAAGTACTCATACATCTGAAATAAATCTGCTGCTTTAACTTCAAAATGAATTCACATTTTATTCACCAAACCACCAAAAAGACGTAGTACTCTGTAACACACAAGAAACCTGTAAGTTTCCTACCTTAACTCTTGGTAGATTTTTTCAGCTATCTTTTCACTGAACAGAACATGTGTGAGTAATTAATCATTAATAAATGTAAAATGAATCCACATATTTTTTTTCGCCACACCATCAAAAGGACTTATGACTCTATAGCATATAACAAACGTGTAGGTTTTATAATTTAACTCTATATAGTTTCTTCTCTATATAGTACATTATCATAAAATGTGACTCAAAAACAGGCAAGCATACATAACTCAAATGCTAACAGATATATGAAATTACTTTTTCACTTTTCATACTATAATAGTAGATCCTAGGACAGAGATGATGCATTACAAATTTGAGTCTTACTGTTTAAGACAGCCAAGTTATAAACATTTGAAAACTGGGGTTAAACCCAAAAGCGCCAATGTAATCCTAATGTAGGGCTTTACCATGCCGTTGTTTCTCTCTCTCTCTCTTTCTCTCACTTCTCTCCCTCTCTCTCTCTCTCTCCCCAACCCATTTTTGTGCAGTAGCAACCATAATCTGCATTAATATAGTTTTTTTGTTTTACTATTAATGTACAGTATATCTGTCTCTCTCTCTAAGTACATATCTATATATGATAGAAAAGTGTTGTATACAAGGAAATATTACTATCAAAGGAGTCAAATGATCTCATAAAGCCACAAGCCCAAAGGGAAGATGACCTTTATGAACTCATTAAACACTGAGATTGCAATATCTAATGAGTGTATGGGACTTTGATATCAAATGTTTTATACATTACATCAGGATGGAGACAAACTAGATTGTTTAGAAGTTTTATTATACTGTAGCTGTATTGTAGGAATGTGGTTATTAGACATGTAAATAGTGTTGTTATCAGGTGGTTGTTACACATCTTAGTAGTGTTGAAATATGGTGACAATTTTGTGTCTATACTTGTAATATTTATGTATGTATGTATGTATTTTTTTTTATCAATTTATCTAATTTGTTTTACCAGCTGATACTCCATTGAGTGATGCTTATTTGCAAGAGGGTCCTGGATACAGCAGTAACAGTACCAGAAAACAAATTCTAGTCAGAGCCAATAAGGCAGCAAACTGATCTGAGTAAATGTTCATGATATCAGGAATTAGCATATTGTTTTGTTGTTAAGAGTCTATTTAAAATTTGTCATATTACATGTAAAATGACATATAGTATCATATATGAAAGAGACAGCAGTCTGATACTAATGTGACACATCCTCAGGATACGAGGAGGCTCATAAAGTTAACAACTGGCAATAAAGGTAATGAAAGTGTAACATCAGACCTGGTATTAACTACCTACTAAGCATATTTTCAACAGTTGGTTAGTAGATGAAAGTATTTAAAAAAGTTTTACATGTAAATCACAATATCAATAAATATAAATTTATATCGAAGTCCATTTTGCACGTGTTGGGGTGAAGTACTCAGGATATAAAATGTTTAGGTGTTCATCCATATATATTCCTTTTCTTGAGAGACATTTTTTCTAGCACTGTGGAGCCAACAAACTCTCTGATACAAAATACAAATGTCAGACGTAATCTGGCAGTATAGCCTAGAGGTTAGAACAATGAGCTGTGAATGAGGTTGGTCATCCAGCTGACCTGGGTTTGATTCCCACAACCTCTACTTGCATACTGTGTGACTCTGAGCAAGTCACTTAACTGCCCAGTCCTCCCAGGTCACCCCTGAAAACAGGCACTTTTGTCTAGTTGGCCTTACCAAAGACTAAAATAAATTAAAAAAAATAATTCAATAAAACAATAAAAAGCAGGACATTATTATATCAGATGCTCATTTAGTTGTAATCTTACAGTGGTAGCCATAGAAATGTTTCTCAGTACTGAGATATACCTAAAAGATTCTCAGTACTGAGGTACACCTAGGAATACTGAGGCAGAATGAGGAAGAATCACATTACAGGCAGTGCAAATTGTAACCTGAGCGCCTCAGTGGTACCTCGAGGTAAGCAACTTTTAGATAACTACTACAGTAATACAATAAAAAAGCAACACTACAATTGCAAAGTATGCCTGACATCTTTATATACAGGAAATGATTGTCTACAGAAATTGTACAGAAAGAGCACAAGTTCAAAGCAATCATTCACACCTGGGCTATAGCAAGCCCCCAAGGTATAGATCCATTATGGCTGAGCATCTGATATAATAATGCCCTACTTTTTATCTAATGTTTTAGAATAGATTCCTGATATTTTGATTCATTGTACTGCAGAGTTCATTGATTCCACAATCTTAAAGAAAACAACTCTCAAGAGAAGTGATGAATAAATGAATACCTGTCAATTTTATATCCTCATTGCTTCACTCCAACATCCACAAAATCGCTTAACGGTTTATATTTCCTGATATTGTAGTTTATATGTAAAGCTTTTTTTTTTATTATTACATGCACTAACCAACTGTAAAAATATGCTTTTTGGGTAGTTTATACCAGGTTTGGAATTATAATTTCCATTACCTTAATTGCTGGTTGTAATTTTATAAGTGCCTCCTCGTATTCTGAGGATACATCATATCCGTTGTTTTAAATTTTTTATTTGTACATATCACTGGTGGTGGATAATATAATACCCAGTTACAACAATGCTACAAATATAGCATAAGAAAAAAACAATGATGTCCGCATGGCGTATCACAACAGGAACAGCAACAGGATTAAACACCTACCGTCAATATAGTGCGGATAGAACTGCGCATGCAATACCTTGCTGTCAATAGCACAAATGGAACTACAGCAACAGGGGTTCTATAAGCATGCTATAAGAACTGCTACCCCTGTCTCTGTAGTCTCAGGGTGATGAAGGTGAAGGACGCTGATGGGGTGGTGCCCTGCCGAGCTGCTCCATTGGTGGAGTAGCTAGAGCACCTGCCCCCAGCAGCTATGGGGACCTGGGCTGTGGTTCGATTCTTCTCAGGTTCCCAGAATGATGCTGACATTTGTTTTCGGGATGAGGAAAGAAAAAAATCTGAGTGGATTTTTTTCTTTCCCTAAAATCTGTGACCCCCCCTGGAGTTGGTTATATTTAGTCCAGGGGTTGTGGGGTGGCAATGCCCCCCACATCAGGGGTGCAGGGGCATAGCCCCCTGCAAAAACAAAAATTATTGCTGAGGTATGCGCAGTGCTGTATGCAGTTGGCATTTTGTGCTGACGCTGTTAGGCTGCATGCCGTTATGCATGCGGCATTCTTGGTATGCATGGTTTTCACCAGGCCATTATGACCCCATGCTGATTAAACAATGCTGTGCAGTAAGTGCTACTCAGGTCGCTGTCCATAGTACTAGGAAGAAGAAGGCAAGGGCTGGAAATCGATAGTGGATAATCTGCTTCCACGGCAGAGAGGACTGAGACATGGAGCTGCTCACTCACAGGGGTGGTAAAGATCAGGGTTCTAATCCTGACATTCAAAATGTTGTTTTTCTCCCATTATACAACTCCAACTCGGAGTCGATAATTTTAATTAAGAGGATGTTGGGGGGTAGAGCCCCCACTAAAATAAGTGTTTGGACTGGTAATCATCAGTGTGCTTTGTGACCGCTACCAGTGGCAGTGCCTTTACTTGAGGCATTTGTTCCTGCCACTGTTCTGCATAGTGCTGTATGGAAGGTGTTGTTATTGACAGTGCTGTTCATACATGTGCTATTCAGACCTACAGCTAGATAATATAAGGGCATTTCTGCATTAGGTTACTAACTCTGATTATACTTTGCTTCTGGAGTGAAACGTTAGTTGTTTTTGCCCCAATATGGCATAGCATTGTTCCCTGATATTCATTACACTGCTGCACTTTTGTTGTTTTTAGTATTTATCCATGAATTCCCATATGTTTTTCTATCAAGCTAGTTAAAGTTTCACTGGTGACTATGGAATAACACTGCTTTTTATTTCATGTACAAGTGGCAAGTACACAAATAAGCAATAGTACAATGAACAGCAGGGAGCAATGCTACAATAGATTAATGCAGAAAACAACTAACGTTTCTTTCTGACACATCACTGGAGATGGGCTCCCATTGTCTACTTACTTTTTTTCATTGACTGCTGGACTGGGTGACTGGGCACCTAGTGTTAGAATGGAGGATTGGCAGTACTGGGGTGCGGCTGTCATTGTTTGTTTACTTTTTTCATTTACTGTCTGACTCTAGGTTTAGGCAATTGGTGTCAAAATTGGGGGATTTTGGTGGCAACAGGGTTGAGCAGCAAGTGGCTACTTGCTTTCATTTTAGTTTACCATTAATTCCCATAATTGGACACCCAGTGTTGGGGGCAGGAGTTTGGCTCCTGGTGACTGCCCAGCAGCATGAATCAGGAGTCACCCAGTCAACTATGCCAACTAAACCAGAACTGAATTGCCATTGCTTGCAAGCTGCAGCACAGAAGCCCCCCCCAACCCAGGAGTATAGCTAACCTTAAAAGAGCTGTACTGTGCTGTATTTTTTCATAAAATTCTAGAACACAGTCTGGTCAGTAATGAGAGAGTGCAGCACCAGCTATCCACCCTGCCCAATCAGTAGCTGCAGCACAGAGTCAGACTCTCAAATAAAAGTCCTGCCAGCAGCAAAAGCAGCCAAGAAAGAAACTGCCTGCAGAACCAGAGACAGGGTTCTGGCTGCTAGTGCCTTTTTCTTAAAGTAAGTGGCTGGGCTTGTTTGAAAAATATCTCAGTACTGTGGAGAGGGAAGGGGAGAGACTCAAAAGTGAGAATGCATGACCCTCAATCCATTGAGGACCATTTTGGTAGGTGGATACCTGCTGCAAAGGGTTGGGATGGCCATTTCTTCTTGTTTGGGTGATGAGAAAGGTTTTACTTCTCCTGCCCCCGGGGGGAATAGCGTTGCTTTTTCTGGTGGATGGGGAGGAGACCCAGCTTCTCCTGGCTTAGGTGAGGATGGCCCTGCTTCTTTTGACTTGGGGGAAGACTATTTCCCTGTTTCTGCTGGCTTTGGGGATGGCCCTGCTTTTCCTGGCTTGGGGCAGGGGCCCTATTCTCTGGGTCATGTGGCTCTGCTTCTCCTGCAAAGAAATCAGGGGGCAGGGCCATTCCCCCCCACCCCAAGCATGGAGAAGCAGAGCCATTCATCCCAAGCCAAGAGAAGCTGGGCCATCTGTATCCACACTCCCAAGACAGGAGAAGCAGGACCATCCCCTGTAAAAAATAATATGAAATTTGCATTTTTATTTTTAGAAATATAACATTAATCATTAGGACAAATACTCCAAGAAGCAGGCCTGAATGAATATGCACATATGCTTTCCATGCCAGTTTCAATAGGTGTCCTACCTTCCAGCTGTAGGCCCATCCAGTACGCTGGTAACCAACAGAAGCTGGAACTAGCACTGTTGCTAGCCATAGATGCTGTGAAACTTAATCAAATAGAAATAAAAAATGCAAATGTGGAGGTGGACATTGGACAGAAAAATTTAATGAAAGAGGTGAGTAATTTGCAAAAAACTCTAAAACACAATGCCTTTATGGGATGGGACTGAACAAGAAAATGAAATGTCAACTTTTATGCTTTTAAGTGCACACAAGAAGGCTGAAGATTAATGACCGGCATAATCACAGATTAAGACTCAAGTGTGTTGCAAGGTAATCTGAGAACAGGGGGAGTTGAAACCATTAAAATACCAGACAAGGAACACAACTTCTTTAACTATACAATTATTATAAATATCTTTGTTTTAAAGACACATTTTGCAGAAAATCAACAAATATACCACAGAATCAGGTAAATATGTAGCAATAAAAAGTTATAAGCACATAATAGGAGCAAACTCTTTAAAGGCAAAATCTTGTAATGTTAAATCAAGCTGAAGCAGACTGGAATTTTACTACACAATAGAATGCAGTACTAGAGTGCAGGAAAAGAAGTGCTATTGAAAAGAAATAATCTTTTCATTGTTTCTGGAAGTTAGCTGTTCCATAGCTATTTATCTTACATCTGCTTAAAATTATGAATGTGTTTCAATAGAAATTGCTGCCATTACTGCCTTAAGCTATTTTAACAGGCACAATTATTGAAGAGGCTCTAGAAACAGTGCTATATACTGCAGGCAGGGTTGCAGACACACACACACACACACCACTGCGGTAAATGAAGAGAACAGCGGCATAATATCAGTCATGCAGCTATCCAAATTATTAAATGGAAGACCACACTCTCACTGTCCTGCTAAATAGTTCTCAGTCCCCTACTCACAGCATTACATCAGCATGGTGACATCACCATGCTGCTGTAAAAATGCAGTGATTGCAAATGATGAATGGCAAAGGATAGTACAAAATGTACAAGCTGTGGATACACTAGTATATGAAATAATATACAGCAACAAAAGTAAATACAGTAAGTATAATACAGGACAAGATAAAGTAAGATAGCAAACTATCACACATAAGTCAGCTACCTGTATAAGCAGTAACAGCCAAAATTACATTGAAGACAATGAAGTACATAGAGAAAGGTACAACTATCAATGAAATGTATATCGATCAGTAGTTTGAAAGTATGAAGGCTCACCAATGAATTGAATTTTAGAGAGGACTGATGTTTGTTCCAGAAAATGGGGGCAAACCAGTTGAAAACCATTTTGCCATATTTGGATGCACATCTGTGAGTTTTATGTAGACTATAATTAAATGATATTAAATTATACAGACTGGAAGTTCTGCAGAAAATGTCAGAGATGTATTGCAGTACAACATGTCTGAGAGACTTGTAGGGCCATAAATATAAATTTATCAGTTGTCTAGTAATGAGGAAAGGTTAGCCAACAGATGCATAGAGGGTGCAGTGGAGGGTCCTTACGCAGCTCGGTAATGAATCTCAATGTCCTACTAAAGGACAACTAATTTAGAAAGGTGACCAACCATGTAGAGGATAATGTATACTCTGCAAACCATAACAAGTGTATGTGTTCATCAAGAGGTTGCATGTTGACAGTTTGAACTACGGGAGTGCAGTTCAAGAGGTTCGTCACCATGGTAACCTCAAGACAAATACATACAGTACGCTTGGCATGGATTGTAGACCATACATTATCTTATATAGTATATGATCCACTATCAGAAAGTTAAAGAATATCATAATAACCCTTACTTTTCCTTATTTTTTCAGACCTGCTCTCTTGTGCCCTCACTTTCACTACCATGGCCACTTCCTGACAGACCCTCCATCGGTGATGATAGTGCGATGTGCATGCGAGAGCATTTTCCATGTTGTTATGTTGCAGTAGCTATGTATCTGGTGCAGCATATCAGCTATGATGGCGTAGCTACTACAACATAACAACGCTATTCTAGGAAACAATTTTTATATATAGCAATGTTGTACGATACACTATAACACCTCTATGTGTTAGGTGCTTGTATTTGAGCAGGGATCAGAACATGGCTGTAAACCAGTGTTTTGCAGGCATCAATTGGGAGGTTGAACTTATTTGTATAATAGAAGCCCAGCCTTGGGCACAGCTTTTTTTTTTTTCCCTTAATTAACAATTTATATGAGGACTTACATACAACATAGGTAACAAATCTGATCATTGATCCAACAGTGCACATAGCATACTAATGGTGCAAGAGCAATGGACAGGTACAGCAATAGAAATAAATGAACCAACTAAGGCAATACTGAATCCACAAAATCCCGTCCCAGGATAAAGGTATAATTAGCTATCCCTGATTGCTGACAAGAAAGGATTTACATATTTAATCTAACGCCCCCTTAAGTTTCCTTTACATTATTATAAAAAATCTGAAACAACAAAAACAGAGAACACTGACCAGTGGAGCCAGCATAAATATATCTATACAAATAGTATTAAAGTAACTGAAGAAAAGCTTTCTCACCATCACTTAATTAAAACCATGAAGTTCACACGGTCTGGATAGAGTTACCGCACCCTCACCCAGGACCTCAACTGCCAATTGATCCAAAATACAAATACCTTCTAAGTCTTCTACAATTGTAGTGATGCCATCTAATGTGGAATTGCTCTAGATTGGAATCCAGATGGGCTATCAAGCCCTCCATACATCTAATTAACTTACAATTTCAAAGCCACATATCCAGCCCAGGATGGACAGATCAGAGCCAAAGCTGGGTTATCACTTTTAAAAGCGGCTACTATCAAATTTTGAAATAAATAATGACTGAGACTTCCCTGAACATTCTTTGGTGGGAGAACCAGGACCAGTTGTGAGAAACCCAAACAATTTCTCAAATTTAATGCTTTCTTATCAAGCGAGCTATTTCCTTCCAAAATGACCCCAATTAAGGACAGTTCCAAAATATATGAAAGGGAGTTGCCCCCCGTGCCACAACCCCTTCAACAATTGTCAGTTGTTGAAGTTTTAAAATGCATAGTTCTATCTGGAGTAAAAAAATACTGTATTATCAATTTCCACACGAACTAATGCCAAGGCACTAGGCAAGTAGTTTTCTACACTATCTGCCATACCTTGCTCCATAACATGCCTGGGGGATATCTGCTTCCTGCTCCCATAATGTCTGTATCCCTAGTGATCTGCTGAGATTCCAAATCCTGAACAAGCAAGGCATACAGTTTAGAAATCAGATGAGATTGATTACGGTGTGATACTACTAATTTATTTGCATTCAAAAAGGGGTGGGGCACCAGGGAAAGCCCTCTAATATGGGAACCCATACCTAACAAATGTCTAACTTGTAAATACCAAAAAGAAGTCTGAATGGGGTAGATTAAATTTAAGTTGGATCTGTTGAAATGAAAGAACTTGTCCATTCTCAACAAATTGCACAAAGTAACATAGGCCATGGGCCTCCCATTCCTTAAATTGACTGTCCATCCCCACCAGGACAAACTGGGGATGCCACTGTATGGGGACCCAAGCCTACTGCACCTCAGATACCCCCAAAATATTTTTAACAGATACCCAGAACTTAAAAGTATGTTTTGTCCATTGTTTGGCAAAAATGATAAATCTGCCCTATGCTGTACTAACCGGGGCTAAACCTTTAAGGTGACTGTCCCAAACAGATTATCTTCCATCTGAAACCAAGCCAGCCCTGATGAGCCCCTTAAGATATTAATTACATATGTCAATTGTGCAACTTGGAAATAGTGTTTAAAATTAGGAAGACCGACCCCTCCCACCCACTTCCCAGACTGAAAAACACGCCAATTAATGCTGGGTCATTTATTTTTCCAAAGAAAGCATATGATCATCTGATCCAAATGGATATAATCCTGCTTTGGCAGGGGAAGGGTTAGTGAGCTGAACAAAAAGAGTCATTAAGGTAAAATATTCATTTTTATGATATCAAACCTATTAGTTAAAGATAAGGGAAGCAGAGACCACCTATGTAGATCTTCTTTGAGGGACTGCAGTAACTTGCCATGATTAACTTGATATTATGACGGTAGATCATTAGGTATATTAATTCCCAAATACTTAACAATTTCTCTGTACCAGGAATACCCATTATGCACCTTAAATTGGTGGGGGACTGAACCACTAATGGATATGATCTCCGACTTACTTGTATTAACCTTAAAGCCGGAGAAGGATCCATATTGAACCAAAAGGTCTTCTATTTTAGACTGATTAGTTTCTGGGAATCTCAAAAAAAATGGACTGTGTCATCAGCTTAAAACAGAATAAAGTTATCCACCCCCCCCCACAACCACCCCCAAAGGAGCTGAGTGTGAACCAACTGCCTCTGCCAATGGCTCTACATTCAGAGCAAAAAGAAGTGCCAAGAGGGGGCATCCCTGCCTAGTGCCTCTTGAAATCAAGAAAAGGGATGAGCATGCACTGTTTACTAGAACAAAAACTCTGAGCGTATTATAAATCATATTAATACATGTAGAGAAGCCTGAACCGAACCCCATCCATGACAAAAGTTCCTTGAGAATGGACCAGTTAAGTTGATCAAAGGCTTTTCAGTGTCAATTAAAAGGGCTACCTGGGGAATAATAGTTTTCATGCCCTCCGACAGGATAGTCAACATACATCTAATGTTACCAGTTAGATGTCTTCCTGGATAAAACACGCTTGATCAGGATTAATCAGGGCAGGAATAATTTTTTTAACTGTAGTAGCTAGGATTTGAATAAAAGGCTTAAAATCTTGATTTAACATTGAAATAGGTTGATGAGAGTCACAAACTTGAGGATCCTTCTCCAGCTTCACAATAACTGAAATAATAACTTTATTCCGGTAGGGGGGCATATTACCAGTTTTCTGACATATTTGAAAAATATCACATAAAATAGGGGCAAATATAACTTTAAAATGTTTATAAAAATTGCCATTGTATCCATTGGGACCTGAGGCTTTTCCTGTTTTTAAACAATCAGTGGCGTCTAAAACTTCCCTGCTAGTAATGGGCCTGTTCAGCCACTCCTGGTCTTCTGGGGACAGTGTTGACAGATGTAAAGGTTGAAGAACAGTTCTAGTGGCCTGCAATACCTGGGAAGGGTCTTTATCCTCTGTATAGAGATTAGAGTAATAGACAAGGAAGAATTTGGCTATTTGTGCTGGGTGGCATCTGAAGCACTTTGGAGTACCTTCTGTCTGTATCTTGGAAACCATGTACTCAGCTACTTCTTTTCTCAGATGGAGTGCCAATAATTTAGTTGCCCAAACACCAATCTCATTACATTTGCGACTTTGGTAAAAAAGCAAATATTCCATCTTTTTTCATACAAGGCCTGTAAATAATCCCTAGCCAGTTGTATTTCCTTAGCCAGATACTTTATGTTGGCCTTCCAAATCCTGGAACTTTTTTTTCCAATTTCTCCTGGACCAGTTTTCTTTGTTTGTTTTTTGCTGCTGCCCAAGTTAAAATTCTACCACTTAGAACTGCCTAATATGCATCCCAGCACATTCGCATAGGAGAGCCTGATCCAACATTAAGCTCAAAATAAGACTTTGTTTCATCTTTAACCACTGGAATAAACTGAGAGTCACTTAATAAACTAGCATTAAATTGCCGATAAGATTGTGAGGATGTATCAAAAAGATTAAAAAACAGAGAAATTGGCACATGGTCAGATAGGGTAATCAAGTGTATTTGAGTCAAATGAATCCTGAAGGCCTGTTGAACAGGGACCAGAAAAAATTGATTTGTGAATAGCATTGTTGGGGGTGGGAATAAAAAATACTCATTTCTTTTTGGATGCTGATCTCACCAAATGTCAGTTAAGCCAACCTCCTTTATAAAACTTTCGAGGAGCTTAACTAGCTGTTTTATTCATCTGTGAACAATCTGATGTTTTATCAAAAGCAGGGGCAAGAATGCAGTTAAAATCCCCCCAATAATCAACAACCCTGGACACAAACTGGTTATTTTACTAAAGACATACTGAAAAAAGGAAGAGGCAGCAGAGTTAGGTGTATAAATATTTATAAAATGCAGCTTTAATGGACCCACAATTTCTGAAATTATCACTAATCTGCCCTCTTCATCTGTCTGGACAGCTGACACTTCTAGAGGTACACCTTTATGTCCCTTCACATTGTAGGAAATCAGATGAAGTTTATCCATAATCACACTGAGGTTTGTCGCTAAGTACAGTTACCTGAGGAAGGGGAGTACTACTGAGAGTGTTAACAACTGGGGGCATGGCTAGGATGCCAACATGGTGGGTGCCTAATTCGAGAGCTCCTGTTGGACTGGACAGTGACACATCTTGAGCGCCGTGACCCTCGGGAGTAAATAACCCCTAACACAACCAACAAATGGGGTAAGTGCCCCTTACCAAGCGACACAGTGAAGAAGTGTCATCGTACCCTCTCGTGTGTCAGTAGTGCATTGGAACCAGAGCTGGGAGAAGAGCAACAAGCTGCGCAAGCCCCAGTGCAAAGAGAGCGAGCTTGCAGTGACTGGATTGGCCGGAGACTTAAGATGTGCGGTGGGCTGAAGCAGAGTGGCACTAGGGAGCTTCCCGAACAATGGCTAGTGGTCCAGTCAGCAGTTCAAACCCCGTTAGCTCAACGCTACACACGCTGACACACTGGAGGCAAAAATAGCACCCCTTGGTTCCTGCTTGTGTATTTTATACAGATGGCCCAATCAAACAAGGGGGGACTTGCAGTCCCGAATACTGAATCAGCTGCAGCTACGCCATCGGTAGCAGACTCATTACAGCATATTACACAAATGTTGGAAATGGCTTTAAACAGGGTGGATGCTATAAACACCCAATTATCGGGTACAGCGGCTTATGTCCGAGACTTACAGGACCACACGAATGTGTCAGAGCAATGGGTGGAGGCGTGTGAGCAGAGCCAGTCTAAGCTCATGTAGAGGCTGCAGGTACAGGAGGAAAAAATCACAGCGCTCCAGGACAGAATTGAGGATCAGGAGAATAGAGCCAGAAGGAACAACATGCGCATTATAGGCATACCAGAAGGAGCGGAGGGCCAGAATATGGAGAGGTTTTTGAATGAAACGCAGCCTACTATGTTTGGGACAGATGGAGGGGAAATATGGACGTTGAACATGCGCATCAGCTTGCATCTAGAAGGGACAGGTCTCCTGTACAGCCAAGGCTAATAATATCATACTTCCTGTGATACTCCACAAAGGAGACAATCCTTAGGGCGGCCAGAGATATAGGAGAGGTGCGCTGGCAAGGGGCCACTGTGCTGTTCTATCATGATTTCACCCATGAAACTGCTAGTAAGAGGCATGCTTTTGGTCCTTCAAAAAAATTCTTTATCAAAATAACTTTCACTTCAAATTTAGGGGTCTTACTAAGTTGCTGGTCACAAAGGAGGGCAGGGAGGTGGTGGCAGAGCACCCTTCGGACATAGAAAGATGGCTTGTTAAATTCTGGCCCGAATTGTCTATTCCCTCCTCACCCGATAGGCTTCTTTGGGAACCTAATACCTTGAAAGGGGGCCATATGGACAGGCATCAACATCAAGGGAAGGGCAAGCGGGGCGGTCATGCAACATTAAATTATGGCCCCCCAGCATTGCTTGGCCCTCCTGATCCCGCACTGCCGCAGTTCGTAGATCCAGATCACCCCCCACAACCTTCACACAAGATGCATACCGCCTTGGCACCTACAGCAGTTCACGGAATGGCTTGTCATTGGCAGAGATCCAGGAGTGAGGGCCAATACTCACATGATGCTGTAATGACGGCCCCGCCAGCAAAAGTGTCTTGGGATGATAAAGCCTCTCCTCCTCGCAATGGCCAGCCTCCGGCCCTGGAAGCTGTGGACGTGGACACTAGTCTGTTAAAAGACTGGGCCAATATAGCTGAATCTACGTGGATAGAGGTGGTTGACACTGTGACTCCCATCAGACCCGGGTTGATCTCCTATGCAGCTGCAGTGACCAAGAATGGTGCAGGGTGTACAGATGTAATCCCATTGGCTGGTGAAGGCTCGGATGAACTCCCTGGATGACAGTCTGGACTTGTATAACTGCTGCACTATAAAAATGGCTGTATACTGATCTCATAGCTAATTTTGTTTTGTTGCTTACTGCGCCTATACCCTGAAGGGATTCAGGGTGGTGGTTTGCCGGGGTCACTAAGGGCACAGTTATTGTTCTTCCCCCATTCTTCTAAGCTGTGTTTGGTACTTTATAGATACAGTTACATTATATCAGGAGTGTTAATTGCCCAGGGACCTGGTATTTTTTGCATAGGGGATTGAGTGGGTGTCTCTTGTAATGGAACACCCTCTCTCTTCCTGCAATGCTACTTATGTTTCATACCTGGGGTCTTTACCGACAGGTAAGGTAATTAACCCCCACTTCCTCCTCCCTCTGTCCAAGGGCCTCTTCCTTGGGGTGCTCCCTAGGAGGTTCTTGGGTGGGCCCCCTTTCCCATTTTGTTGTTCCCCCTGATGGTCCGGCGCCCGACTTCTGGTTCATTGCCGGTCCAGAGTGCTGGATCGTTATTGGTTCTTACCAATCACCTCCTACAAGGACTTGGGGCTAGTGTAGCTGAGGCTACTAATTTGTAAGGGCCTCTTTCACAGAACCTCGATCCTATAATGCTTGTGCATATTGGTAAAGTTTACGGGTGTGTAATACAAGTGTTGGGTTCTTTAGGGTTAGGGGTTGGGCAAGGTTGCTTTCCAACCCTCAGTTAACCTAAATATACTTAAGATATTTAGATATATAGGATATAGTGTAGTTATTGGTTATAGTAGGTTTTAAGCTCTGTGATATATCTCTTTGTTGCAGCTTACAGGCTAAGGCGTGAATACGTTTTGCATCTTTGGACTCTAATTTCCTTCCCATCTGGCAGTATAAGCGGAGTAGAATTTTAATTTTAGTATCTGGTTGCAGATTTTGAGCTTAGCTCATAAGGTCACATATTAGCTTGTCACCTGGGTACCGTTCTGGGGCTAATAGCTGCTGTGGACATCTCAAGTCAGTATGTGTCCGCCTACAGCTATAGCTAGCCCTATTAGTTCTCCCACAGTCCTGGTATCCTGGAATGTCAATGGGTTGAACCACCCTGTTAAATGGACTAAAGTGCTGCAGTACTTACACTCCCTAGGTTCAGACATTGCCCTACTTCAGGAAACACACCTTCTGAAAAAGGCAGTCACTTGGATGAAGAAGGCATGGGTGGGGGCGGTGTGCGCTAGTTCGACTACGTCCAAGTCTAGGGGGGTAGCCATTTTGATCGGCCGCTCCTTCTCATGGACATTGGAGGATTCCAAACATGACTCGCAGGGCAGGTGGGTGGTTGCCAGGCTAACCTCCCCAGAAGGGAAGTTGATTTTGTGTAACCTGTACGCCCCCAATGTAGATCATACAGAGTTTTTTCCCGCAATCAGTCAGGCCATCTCCTCCCTCACTCAGGATGATGGGGCAATCCCTATTATAATAGGAGGAGATTTCAACATGGTGGCAGACGTATTTGTGGATAAGTCTAATCCTTCCCCTCAGGCCAGAGTGAAGGCCAGTTTAGCCCTCCAGGAAATGCAGCAGGAATGGGGCTTAACGGATGTGTGGCGTAGGGACAACCCGGATGAGAGGGACTATACATTCTATTCTCCTGTACACTCTACTCACAGTCATATGGATTACTTTTTAGCTAAGGCAGTAGCAGCTCAGAACACTCTTAATGCTAAAATTGTGAATATTTTTATTTCAGACCATGCTCCTGTGTCGATTTCCTATATGGGGGGGGGGGCAGTCTAAAATGGGCACTCATTGGAGGTGTAATCTGTTATTGTTCAAAGATCCGGAATTTTGTAGGATGCTGTCTCAGGCAGTGAAGGAATACTTTGCTCTTAATGCTCATTGTGGGGTCTCCCCTGGCACAGTATGGGAGGCCTTCAAGGCGGTGATTAGAGGCCACATCACTGCTTTCTCAGCTGCTAAAAACAAAGAGTGAAAGGCAAACATGGCTCAATGGCAGGCTGATCTGGCGACTTTGGAGTCCCGCTTCAAGGCCCCCCCTACCCAAAGGAGAGATAAGTCTCTAATTCGGTGCATAGTGGGCTTTAAGTATCAAATAAATGCCACCTTACACCAAAAGGCGGAGTGGGTCTTAATGAGATCCAAGCACGCATACTGAGAGGGGGGGATGAAAAAAGTGGTAGATTTCTTGCATTTAGGATGTGGAAGCAACAAGCATCATCTCGTATTCAAGCCCTTCATTCGGCAGGGGTTAATATTGCCCACAAAGCCCAAGATATTAATGATACCATGACGGTATTCTATCAAAACCTATATAGATCGCAGGTTGTTCTCCCAGCTCAGCAAGTGGAGCAAGAGATTGATCAGTTCTTTCAGAGGTTTGTCTGCCCTGGAATCATCCCATTGCAAAGGACCAACCTGGATGCCCCGATAACCCCAGTGGAACTACGGCAAGCTCTATTCCGTATGGCTAAAGGTAAATCTCCTGGCCCAGATGGGATGATGGCCGAGTTATACCAAGCAGTGGTGAATGATATCTCAAAACCTTTACTCCTCACTTTATAGGAAGCTCACGTAGCTAGTGCATTCCCTCCATCTATGAGAGAGGCCCTGATCATCCTATTACTAAAAAAGTCTAATGACCCTACAGACTGCGCTATCATACAATCTCCTCACTTCCTGTTGTTACTAAAGTTTTGGCCAAGATTCTAGCCATGCGGATGCAGAAGGTGCTACCCTCAATTATTCATCCGGTGCAGGTGGGCTTTATGCAGGGCAAATCTGGCTCTGATAACACCAGGCTTCTTCTTAATTTAAAATGGATAGCCTCTTGCTCCCCTGAAACCATGGCCACTTTGGCAATAGACTTTACTAAAGCCTTCAACTCTGTTGAATGGCATTGCCTGCATCAGGTTCTGCTGAAGTATGGCTTCGGCCCTAACTTTTGTCAGTGGGTGGCTACATTATATGGATCCACGATGGCTAGAGTGTTGACCAACACCACAATTTTGGCTCCATTTCAGTTGCATAGGGGAACCAGGCAAGGGTGCCCCCTGTCCCCTTTGTTATTTTTGATTGCCTGGGAGCCTCCCACATAGGCCAATGAAGATGAGTATCCTCAATCATTAAGGCCTTATTATGCCACAGCAGAGTATACAGCCACAGTGGGGTTGCGCTTCCCTAGGTGTATGGGAGACATTAGCAGATTCCAGACTCACTTAGTCTCCGTAACTACCAGTGCCAGAGTGTGCTGGGAGCGGGTCGTCGGATGTAGGAACCGGTGCAACTGAGTATTTGCCACTAAGTCTGCCTCCAACTGGACCCAAAGGTGAGAGGATATCAAACTGGGGACAAACCACTTAGTAGCAGCTGCCGCTGTACAAGCTAAATGATATCCTTGGAGCCAGGGGGATCCTAGAACCCCTGAGGACCAATGCACTCTTAATTTATGCTTACTCCATCGGGAGCTTTACCCTCCCATAGAAAATGAGATATCAGATTCTCCAAGGAGGCAAAGAGATTAGGGGAAAGGCATATTGGGAGATTCTTAAATAAGTACATAAGTCTCGACCCTCCCAGGTAAAGAAAGCTGGAGTCTTTTCCATCTATCTATATATACATGATTTCTGCTTACCTGGCTTTTCAACCCTGATGTCCTTTGCACAATTGCAGCAGAAATTTCAGATCCCAGGTAGGGATTTTTGGAGATTTCTTCAAATACGCAGTGCTATGCAGGCTCAAAAGCCCTGTGGGGTCATGGATCCGAAGTGGGAATGGCTGGCCCATAGGCATGAAACATCCTCTAGTGGAGGTCTCATTGGGCATTTTTATAAGACCTGGTGAGATGCACAGGCAGATCCATCCACTCCATGCAGGTTGAAATGGGCTTCCATATTGAACACCCATATTTCTCAGGAATCTTGGAATCGGTATCTTCGGGATTGTCATTACATGTACGCAGCTACTAAAAGCCATTTCATACAGCTCAAAATATTGTTGGTTTGGTATCGAACGCCTGCATCCTTGCATTCTCATGGCCTACTGCAACACTCCAACTGTTGGCGATGCCAGCATCCCGGAGGTCACTTTCTGCACATTCTTTGGGAATGCCTGCTGCTTTCACCTTTCTGGTCTGCCATAGCCCAGGATTGCTCTACAGTCTTTGGAACTCAGATACATTTATCTGACCTCAAGCTTCTATTAGGGGATACTTCATCTCTCATTGCCCTATCTCGGCCGAAGAGGCAATGGATTGCATTGGCTGTATTAGAAGCCAAGCGACTATTACTTAGACACTGGTGCCAACCAGCTCCACCTTCCCGTAGTAGCTTTCATGCTGCACTTGCTAGTTTAGCTATATTAGATCGTCTGTCCTGTATTCAAGTGGGTCGTATGGATAAATACAATGCCAGATGGGATGCTTATCTTCATTCTTTTCTCTGCAGAACGTCAATTTCTGACTGTATTCCTCCTTTATAACCTGTGTTTATATATGTTCATGGTAAATAATTCTGCCATTAGAATTTTTAATATTAGAGGTCATTAGTTGACCTTAGAGGTTCAGTGTATATGCTGCACTATTTGTATAATGTGCGTGCGTATTTAGAGCTTGTTTTTTTTTGTTTTTTTTTGTGGATGAGTTAGGCCACTTGTATGGCCTTTTGGTATGTATGTATGCCTAGAAAATCAATAAATATTTTCTATGATAAAAAAGAGAGTGTTAACAACTGGCTCCACTGAAATAAACAGGAGAATTAAACAGTATAACAAACAACGAAAAAAAAATAACTTTGAGTACCCATAGTAACAAGACTCAACAATATTCTTCATAGACTAGAGGTAAGTAGTGAAACTGTGACCTGAACAAATTCAACATATAGAAGGTTGACTTCAAGGTGCAGGTATCCAGCCCGGAACAACCATCCCTGGGCATGTGCACAAATATGGAAAGGATAGCAAATGTATCTCAGCCAGGGTGCTTGCTCTGTGATAATAACAGAGCTGGGCAATCTCCAATATAGGGGAGACTCAATACCTGCATATTGATGGTGTACAAATCAGCCCCCAGTCACTGGAGGGGTTATTAGCACAGAGCAGAAACTCCCCCTTCCACCTAGTCATCCCCCATCACAACAGAGTATAATGAGTGTTTGCCATAAAAGAAAAACTCAGTTTCTGCAAGAAACTACACCTGTATATAGGCAGACATTGGAGAAAGGCAGATCACCCAGATGTTTCAGCCCAAGGGAAGCAGGGCCAGCTGGCCAAGGGATATCAAAACACCAATCTCTGCCCCAGACCAGAAAATAAAATAGAATACCAAAATGAAGAAACCTAAAATAAGATGGAGAGATACAGTCAATGGAATAGCCCAAAAAAAAGAAAACAGCGAGAAAGATAGGGAGGATTATATCATTAAACGCAGTAGCGACCACATAATCTGAGCCAAATACAGAGCAATGCCTTTGCATGCAAAAAGGCACTCAATATAGCCCTTGATCAGCTGCCAACAGTCCAGGACCATTTCCAGAATGTTCTAAAAAAAGGACCCATACTGATGGAGTCTGAGCTACCTCAGAGTCGACGGTGTGCCAAATTAATTATAATCCGGTTTCTTGGACCATAGATAGCTACCACTTAAGGCTTTAGTATTCTGATCATGGTTTATACCTTCAGCGCATCTGTTCCTCAAATTTCCAATGCTCCTTAACTGTATCGCCTTGATCGTGGTGAAAGTAATATACCTCCCATCACTATTAACAAGCCAGGAAAATGAAAAGTTTTAACAGAATAAAATATAAAGAAATAATCAAAGGATAAAGGTTCAAATTAAACTGAGTAAAATAACAATAAAAAAAATTTGCTGGGTTCGGAGTGTGCTCCTGCCCCCCACCACTGCCCCAAGGCAGAAACCCTGAGCCCCTTGCCTCCATCAAGAATCCTCAGAAAAGGTGCCAAAGATGCAGCAACTCCTGTAGAAATATACAAAAAAACATTGTAAGTTACTGGGCAACAAACCCAAAAGAGGAAAGAGGCAAGTCCATGTAGATGCACATCCTAAAACAGGCTAAATAAGTCTAAAAAATAACGGAGAAGGGAGTTTGGTTTCAAAATAAGTAACAATCAAAGCAACAACTGCCTTCTATGTGAAAAGCTTCATGTAGGAGCTAATTTAGGAGAGGAAGGTGAAGCAGTCTCATCAGCTATAGAAGAGCTACAGAGTAAACCCGATAAATCTTTTCGTAAATAACCTGGAAGACAGTCTCCCACGTGAGCTCGCTTTCTGCCGCCAACATGGTGCTCCAGGCTTTCTTCAATAATAGTAACTCAAAGTTCTCCACAGTTAGATCAGGCAAGGTTACATCCCATTTATGGAGCTGAGGTGACACCTCTACCAGAGTACTATATACCACCAGACCAGAGTCCAGAAAAAGTTTAAGTTTATCTGGATATAGGATTTGAGCTCGAATAGAGCACTTTTCTTTCAATTATTTAATGATAGGTGACAGCAGCTTGCGCTTCACTTGAAGTTCTGGTAAGAAATCCTGATCCATATAAATCGGATGTCCATCATTGTAAATTCCATTTCTTCCAGGGTGTGGATATAAAATCCCTAGTATTATAATCCAACATATGAATAATAACTGATCGGGGATGAAGAGTTTGGTCCTTTGGCTGAGGCCCAACTGATCTATGGGCTCTCTAAATTTGTAAAGAAACATTCTCAGATAAGTCCAAAACTCTGTTTAATACAATCTAGCAGTCGCCATTGTGGTGACCAGACCAGAAGTCACCAGATCACAGCTTCTTACACAAGTTTTCAATATAAATACTTTGTAAAAAGAGATTCTAGCCACATTGGTCATTGGAAAACAGGAGATGATGGGAGGTGTGATACCTTTTATTGGATCAACAAGTATCTTGTACAAAGATGGAATTATACATAAGCCTTTGGGGCCTCACATGTTTGGATTCTGAAGAAGGGACCTGTGAGGCCCCAAAAACTTGTGTATAATTCCATCTTTGTACAAGACACTTGTTGGTCCAATAAAAGGTGTCAAACCTCCCAGCATCTCCAATATGAATACTAAAAGAAAGTTTACTATCTATTCCTACTCCCAAGTATTTGACATTATCTACTAGCTCCAGGTAATCACCAAGGAGAGTAAGGATTCCAGAAAGTGAGGAACTAATTAACTGCTTGCTGTTTGGAGCAAAAATCATGTACTTTATTTTAGCAGCATTAAGCAGGAGTTTGGATGCATTCAATTTCAATTGAGGATAGCTGAACGCAGACTAGAGGTCATGTAAATCTTTAGGAACACTAAATCTGACTGCATAAAGCAATATGTCATCAGCGTAGCAGCATAGCAGTGAAGTTTAACATCCCCAGTACCATCCCCCAGATCATTCGTATATATTGTGTATAATAATGTGCTGAGGACAGACCCTTGTGGAACTCCTTTGGAGATCTGTGAGCAGGAGGAGAGTAGGCCTTTAGTTTTGTTGTCTTCCCATCAAATAATTTCTGAACAAAGGCAGGGAACAATGGCCAATACTAACTGAAGAGAATTTGTGCAGCAGGGTTTGATGAACCTCCATATCATATCAAAAGCCTTACTAAGGTCAAGAAAGATGGCAGCCATAACAACCTTTTGATTAATGGCAGTGAACCAGTCATTTTTCAATTCAGTAAATGCGGCAGTGGTACTAGGCAAATCTCAGAAACTAGACTGAGATGGTGTAATTAAATTATTACTGATATGATACTCCAGAAGCTGGATGTTGACTAGTTTTAACAAGACCTTAGATAGAATAGTTTATGTGGATATAAGCCAGTAGTTACTTGCAACAGATTTGTATCCACTTGTGTAAAGTGGTAGTATGTGAGTCATCTTCCAAAGTACAGGAATTTCATTGTGGTTAGGGAAAGACTAACAAGGTGAGCTATAGGTACTGGTAGCGCTTGGGCCCCAGCTTTAAGGAAAAATGGCTTCAATTTGTCCGCTCCTGGGCTCTTTTTCATGTTGAAGATTAGAAGTAAATCTTCCAGACTTCTGGTTTAGTGGTCAATGGTGGCATTGCATTTTTCAGACAATGGACTCGGCGCTGGATCACCTGTATTTCTTAGCTTCATTGTTCCCCCCCCCACACTTTCATTTCAGTCTTGTTTCTGTTTTCATTTGCAGGCTAATTTCTAGCATGACTGTTGGATAAATCACAGTGTTTTCAATGTCAGAATCAGCCTTGACACCTGCTACACAATTAGCTCCCCTACCACTGAGTCTCAAATCCCCACAGCTGCCAAAATGCCACTCTCTGGATTTTGGCCCTCCGGCTACTACCTCAGCCTTGGATCACACTATGTATAAGGACTCCAATACCTACCTGCAAGAGTTTGCATCTATCAAGGTGATTTTTTTGGAGCCAGTGACTGATTTCAAATCCATTTGTTCTATGGAATCCCTTACCACTAGAATCAGGGAGGTGGAGGCTCACGTTAGCTCTTTAGAGAATCATGCACAGGATGAAGACCAGGAGATAGTGATCATTTGACATTGGATGGTGAAGCTGGAAGACAAACTGGATGACTTAAAAAATGAGAGCCATTGGAATAATTTGCTCCTGATTGAAATCCTGGAGGGAGTGGAGGACTTGAACTTGGTCAGCTTTGTGAATACCCTATTCTGTCAGCTCACTGATCCTCCCGTATCTGGAGATGCTTATGCCATTGAGCAGGTTCACAGAGCCCTACAAAAAGCCCTGCAACCTGATGAATGTCCGCATACCCTTATCTGCAGTCTCTTGATCTCAGCTTGCTCTGTATTGGCAGACTCACAGAAATTTTATTTTTAATGCTTTACGTCTGCTTGTACAGGAGAAGCATAGAGCCTACAATAACATTGAATGCTAGCTGCATCACAGTGGCATTAAATTTCATTTGCAATTGCTGGCCAAGCTGGTGGTGATGCTTTCCCATGGGACCTGAAGCTTTGATTCAGCCAAGGTGGCGAAACAGGATCTCCATGGACTGTTACAAGACTTGTTTGCTAATTAATCTTCTATTTCCTCAGAAGATAAGATGGATTCTTCAGGACTTTTGTTGGATATTTTGTGGGAGCCCTGTCTCGTGTTCTAACTCTATCTGGAACTAGCTCTCTATTTTGCTGCCTGCATTTGTGTTTCGGAATCCTGTCTTCCCTATGGGACTTTTTGTCGGGGGGTATAGCAGTAGTGCTTTATCTCACAGGATACCCCCTGTCTATTATGGATTTGGGTGATATTGTTTTCGACTGTTATTTTGATCTTCCCTTTTACATCTTTTATTGGATGTGTAGTGTTTATGATCTTCATAGTATCACTGCTGCACTGTCCTGAGTTATGCTGCTACTGCCAAGCTTTGGAATGTTCTGGAATGATTATATGGTCCATGTTTCTCCATGATTGATTTTCATGTTAATTTAGTGGACTTAGAAATGCTGGGTTTCTTGGTTCACACTTAGTAATTCTAACCGCTGGAGTTTCAATTTAGCACACTTATTTATTTCAATAACTTTTACCATGGAATTGGTTGCTTGGCTTTCTGCCTCTCCTTTACATTATCTGGGACTTTTTATGGACAATCATTCAATTTGTTATTAGAAACTTTGAGTTTTTATGCTCCCCATTCAATGTTATCCTCTTCAGTTATTCGTTCATTCACAGCATTAGTAGTGGGAGATTATTATTGTGTCTGCTTTTATTTGGGTGACTTAATACTAGTGGGGTTCTTGTTAAATGTGCTGGATCTTATACTTTATGGTAGGGGTTGGCGGGGTATTACTTTTCTTTGTGTTTTTTTTTCTTTCTTTACATTGTTGTTTTGCTGTTTGGTTACTCTCTCCTTTGTGATGCTTTACTGGGTCTTTTGGAAATGATACTTGCCTTGTTTTTGCTACTGTATGTGCCTTTCTTTTTGGTGGGGATTGCTTTGTGCTATCTCTTTTCTGGCAGTCCAGGGTAGACCGTGAATGCGATAGCCCCATGCTGGCTTTTTCCTGGACACGACTGAGGAGGTTTGGTGTTGGGTCTTTGGTTTGGGGTGGAATTCTGCTGTCTTTATCCTTGTTTTTGTGCAGTGGTTTTACATTGTTGGGGGGGGGGTTTCTGGAGCTCTGGGGTTAGTTGGAGAATGTTTTTACAATGTTATTTACTTTTATAGTAGCCAGTATTTATTCTCTTTGTTTTTTTCATTCTGTACATGTGTTGTCCTTTGCTTCCTGACCTTTGCCAGTTTTTCTTTTGGGAGCATTGTGGGGAGTGGCTGGTGTGGAGTCTCTGAGTCAGGCTTATATTATTGTTTTTTTACCAACATCTATATGATTACACACTCATTTATTGCCTGGAATGTTAATGGGGCCAACTCTCTGTTGAAACATTCCTGTGTTTTGACCCATCTTCGGAGATGCCATCCAGCAGTTGTTTTGTCTACAAGAAACTCATTTACTTACAGCTGATTTGTTGTTATTACGCCTCAGTTGGGTGGGTCAAGTTTATGGTGTGGGGGTAGATAAAAAAAATGAGCTGTGGTCACTATTCTTATCAAATCTGTTGATTTGTGTTCACATCATGTTATTTCAGACCCCTCTGGTAGATACGTTATAGTGTATGGCATGTTGAACTGCACCAATCTCATTTTTGTTTTCTTTTATGGTCCTAACATTGATAGTCCTCAGGTATTTGTCGATTTATCCTTGCACCTTGCATCTTGGCTGGACTTGCCTGTTATATTAGCAGGTGACCGGAATGTCCCGTTGGATAGGGATTTGGATAAATCTGGCCTTTCTTCTTTTCAGCTAACACCAAGCCAGAGGGCCCTTCAGGAACTAATTTCTACTTATGCTCTGGTCGAACCCTGGTGAGCGTTGCATTCTACATCAAAAGAATATACTTTTTTTTCTTCCACTCTCTGGACTTACTCAAGATTGGATTTTTTTCTTTTCATTCCAGCATTGTTGCCCAGTTTGATATTGGCAGAGATTCTACCTAGAGTGATCTCTGATCACTCTCCAGTACATCTTTCTTTGACACTGGAGCTTAATGCAAATACTGATAAAATGTGGAAAATGAATGACTCTCTCCTCCCAAACCCTGTTTTGATTTCTCACTTATGGAAATATATAGTTCACTTTTTCTCTGGAAAAACAAGGTTCAATTGCCCAGGTGGCAACTTTGTGGGCTGCTTACAAGTGTGCCATTTGGGGCAAAATTATTTGCTTGGGTACCACTATAAAATGAAACAAACAAGTGCAGGCTCAGGATCTTTTACTTCAAATTCGCTCTTTGGAACATCAGGCTGAGTCCTCAGCATCTGAATAGGTACTTTTACAGCTTAACTCTGCCAGGGACAAATATGAATTAAACAGAGCTCAGGCTGAGTTTGCCTTATCCAGAGCCAAGACTTCTTATATTTCCTTGGGAAAGCAGGCAGGGAAATTGTTAGTCCTCTACCTCAAACAGCAGGAAGTGGTCCAATCCATTAAAGTTATTCACAGGCTAGGAAGTCTTTTAACTCAAGCCAGGCAGATTGCAGAAGAATTTTAATCCTGTCAATCTTTATGATCTGGAGAATTCTGCAGTCAACTTAGCAAGCATTGATGACATTTTGACCCAGTTCCCATTGCCTTGGCATTCGGAGTCAGCCCAATCTTTTCTTGAGCAGTCTCATTCTCTAGCAAACTATCAACTTGCTTTAAAGTCTTTGGCCCCTGACAAGGCACCAGGCCCTGACAGTTTCACTGCCTCCTTTTATAAAACATTTTCTAATGAGCTCCTTACTTACTGGTTAAAGGCTTATCATGAAGCTTATAAGAATGGTGAGTTGGGGGCCAGTTTTCAGGAGGCTTTTATTTCTGTTTTATTAAAGCCTGGATGGAACTCAAGCAGAACTTCTAATTATCAAATTTCTTTACTGAATATGGACCTCAAGATTTTAGCTAAAGCTCCAGCTTTTTGCCTCCAGCAGGTCTGGTCCAATCGAATTGGTCCAGAGCAGGTTGGATTTTTGACTGGTAGTTTGTCTTTTGATCATTTATGTAAATTACAATGTATTATTTATGTATCCAGGGAGAGACAGGTCCCAGTGGCCCTGGTCTCCCTGGACACAGAAAAAGCTTTTTATAGGGTTTCCTGGTCTTTTCTTTTTCAGATTTTGGAGAAATTTGGTTTTCCTGACACCTTTATTTGGTGGGTTAGGTTATTCTCACCATACAGCCAAGGCTCACTGCAATACAATTCTCTCTTCCAGTTTTCCCCTTCTGAATGGGAGCTGTCTAGGATGCCCTCTTTCCCATTTTCTTTCCAATTTATATTTGGAACCTTTAGTACTACGTATAAAGTCTCATCCTGCAATAGAAGGCATTTCTTTAGGTTTTGAATCTTATAAGATAACAGTTTATGTAGATGCTATTTTGTTGCATTTGGCAAATCATTACAATTCTCTCAAGGTTGCTTTGGCTAAAATTCAGCATTTCAGTGTCATATATTTTTATAAGTTGAACCTTGACAAAACCAAGTGCTTCCATTGAATGTTCATGTTCATAAAGCTGATTTTTCCTTGTTGGGAGTTAGTTGGGCACCTAAAGAAATTACATACCTGGCTATTAAGCTAATGGTTTCCTCCTCCCTGACAGTTCAACTGAATTTTTCTGATCTGTTAAAGGTAATCGAGGTGAATTTAATTAGGTGGGCTGGGCTGCCTTTGACCTTGTGGGGCTGGGTGAGCATGCTGAAGCTGAATATCCTTCCTCACATCTTGTATCCTATGGCCATGCTTACTGTTCGGCTGCCTTTGAAATGGTTATCTGCCCTTCAAGCTCTAGTTTCCACATTTGTATGGAAGGACCATGGTCCTAATCTTCGTGGAATGGTCAAGCACCTTAACTGCATCTTGAGCATGCCAAAGACACTTTTGATGATGTTGCATGTGGCGGTGTGTGCCATATTGTACCTGACCTCTGCGACAGATACAGGGTGGAGGACAGGTGTGAGGAGCCAGGGTCGCAAGGGATTGGCACTGTCCCATATGAAGGTAAATGCATTGGTTAATGTCACATAATAGTCCAGGCACATACACTATGATGATAGGCACAATCGTTGGTCCATCCAGTCTGCCCATCAACCCTAGCATACATGGGACCTGTTGTCCATACATAGTTCTACACCATCATGTCCCATATGGGGCTGAGGGGGGCGCTGTTGTGCATACTCACTAAGGAGATGACCACTAGGAATGTTCCCATGTTCAAACATGTTCCCATGTTCAAACCTCTGGCACAAGATAGAGTTGTGCCATATGAAAGTGTTGACACTACTGGGATACCATGCCAGGATATTGCTGATATACTGTACCTTGTTGCATCACATACTACCTGGCAGTTGATGGAATGATACCCTTTTTTATTGAGATAGCCATCAGCTCCATCACAAGTAGGGGCCTGGATGGCAACATGGGTGCAGTCAATGACACCAAGTACAGCTGGTAGGTGTACATCTTAATGTAACTGCTGCATGGCTGCTGTTTACACCAGTGGGGTTATGGGGACTACAATAAACTCAGCAGCATGGTCCAGCAGAGCACCTAGGAACTGTCCCAATAGGTGTGAGGTGGCGGACTGTGAGATACTGGTGAAGTCATCCACTGGTATCTGGAATGTTCCTACAGCCAGAAAACACATTGCAGCCATCATCTTGAACTCAAAGGACAATGCATGGTTGCACTGGGTATCTGACTAGAGCTGGTCTTGCAGGGGCTCACATGTCTGCCTGAGCATGAGTCTTTTGAGCCTGTAGCAGCCCATGAACAGGTCATCACTGAAGGCTTTGTATGTGACTTGTGGCCAGTACTGTTTGTGTGCAACACAGCACCTCCACAGCCTACGTATGGGTGCAGGGTGGGCATCTGCCTCTCCTCCTCCTGTACAGCCTGATGCAACATGTACATGATGTGTGCTCCCCCGAACACTATCTTGCAGTGTTGCCTGCAGTATTTTTGCCTGCCCCTGGGGTTTGCCCAGGTTTAAGTTGGCTCCTTTATAAGTGGTAATTGTGCAGCACTAAGCGGCCTGCACTAACCTCATTGCATAGTGATAACACACTGAGTATCATGCTGTACTGGTACGCATGGTCCCACTCCCTCCTTTATATGTCGTGTACATTTTCTTTGTAAGTACACACTAAAAATTTTAGTGCATGCTGTGCACCCCTTTGAATATAGGATTTTGGCACAAATACCCCATCAAGTGGGTGCAATCACTTTCCATGGCTTGGTAAGCTTTGAATATCTGGCCTTTGATGTTTTGAAAATTTGGAAAATTTGGGGAAAAAGTCCCAGCCATGTAATATAAGGGATAGTCAGGGGGGAAAGTACTACTTGATTTATCTATGGATGTGATGATTAACCTCTAGTAACCACATGAGCGGAGAAAGTCATGAGTGAGGTGTTTGAGGTCAAACAGCATAAATATAAGTAAATCATGCACCACACAAGCTCTCCCCTTTATTTTCAGTTTATGCAATAGGCAATGATATTGTGTTTGTTTGTTTGCTTCTTTTCTTAGGATTTGTTTAATGTTTCTTATTCAGTTTGCTAAAATGTGTGGACATTTTATGAAAAGTAGTGCCACTCTTCGGTTCAGGTACTCCACTGCCAAGGCCATTGCTACAGACAGTCTGTCATGATGATGCAGTCAAGACCATTGCCATGGACACTCTGTTATAATGATGCATTAATGCTACAATTCCATTGCTTATTCGTGAAACCACATGAGCTCCTGAAAAATTCAGAAACAATGCCAGACTTGCTTAGTGAGAACAGACTTGATTACCAAGAGGAGGCTCCAGATTGGAAGGGATTGGTGGTGGTTAAAAATATACATTTTTAAATTGTTAACTTCCATTTATGTGAGGAGGAATACCAAGGGAAGTGTGTGTTTTGTTCTGCAGTGCCTGGTCCTGGCTAGTTTTGAGAAGCAAGCTTTTGAGTGAGAATGGGTAGAGTTTCACGGCTGGGGAGAGTCTGAAAACAGAACAAAACTACAGTGTAGTTTGTAGTACAGGTTTTAAAATTGTTAGACTTGTCCATTTGGGGACTGGTGTAGTGAGGATGAGGTAGTGAGCAGCATGTGTTACCGCGAGTGGCATGGCCGGAGTTGAGTGGTACACGCATATGTAAGAGTAAGCACGACTGTAGTTTGTGAGGTAAACTAAATTTACAAACAGTAAGATTGGCAGTATATCTTGTTTTCCTGAAGGTGCAATTTTTAACACAAAGTTACCAGAACAGGAGATTAGTGGAAACAGAAGGCAGTAATGCATATTTCATTTTAATGGGGAGAGCAAAACAGGCTGTATGTGTTAGCTCTAAGGAGGGACTTAGTGCCAGCAAGTGGGGACAATGTGTGTGATAATGATGATTATGTCGTCAAGTGGGTGGATGGGTGTGATGATGGGTTAACTATAAGTATAAATGTGAAATAATGAGTTTAGTGTATGTAATACACATAGTAACTCAGATAAACACATTTATAGCATAGCTTTTATTTCCATGCCTATCTATCTATCTATCTATCTATCTATCTATCTATCTATCTATCTATCTATCTCCATCTATCTTCCTATCTATTCATCTCTCTAAATTATACAGGCATGGTAACAGCTGTATATTAGTGTTGAGTAAGCACTTTAACATTAACCCTCAGTTTGAGAATCTTAATAACTTTGCCCCCGTTTAATTGATTTACTTGAAATGTGGAAAGAGTAAAGATAGTGCCAGGATCTCTGGATCCTGAATATTTTCTGGCAGTCAGTTCATGGGGTGTAGAGTTAGAGGGTCAAAAACCACAAAAAATAACACTAATTAATATCTTCTTTTGGTCACCTGCATCTAAGAAACTAAGAGAATTTGAAATCTGAAATTTGAAGGTTTGATAGTGTTTGGAAAAATGTGTGGTTTTGTGGGAAATGGTCCACATAGAAATCTTTCTGCTTCCCTTGGAGGTAGTATAATGCAAAAAAAAAATGGTTGTGTGGGGGGGGGGGCTGCTTCACTGCTTTTCCAAAACATTCGAGAACCACTGACTTGTGTCCACTTCTTATTTTTATTTATTTTTTTCATTTTACTGTACTGCAAAGTTTCGCTCCATAACACTGGAGCTTTACCAAGGGGATTTTACTTCATTTATTCTGTTAAAGATCAATTACAATATTTTTAAAATGCTTTTAATGTATTTTATTTCCTCACCATGAGAACAACCAGTCCATATATATTACATGTCATGTGCAGGAACAGTCATTTCTCATGTCCAGATGATATTTTACTACCTGTCATATTTAATGGTTTCACAAAAATCCCTCAGACTTTTTGTGCTGATTCCATTCAAGCAACAATGACATCAATTTCCTCCATGTCCTGGCAGCTCAGTACATATGGAGTACATCAAATTATGACGTTCAAAAATCAGTCTTTGCCTCCAGTTTTCTGATGGTTGCCTTTATTAACCAAATTATTCCAGTAAAACACCATGAGTAAATATCTGGCAATTTCCCTATGCTTATTACCAACATTTGTGCTCAGTATCCCCCCTCAAAAAAAACAAAAAAAAAAAAAACAAAATCAGCAACATGACAGGATCTTAACATGAACATTTTTGTTTCCTTTTTTCTCTTCCTACCCTGACTGAAGCTCCCACAGTGACAGCTTCCTCCATATTTCAAATTAAGTGTTGTCCCTTAAAAATTACTGATTATCTGTGAATGGAAGTAAATATGTATCTGTAATGCTGTATCAACAAAATTCAATAGGCAAAGGTCTTCAGACAATTGAAAGTAAACATTAGTTGTTGCCAGTTTACAATCTGATGTACGTGTGTGTGTGTGTGTGTGTGCGTGCGTGCGTGCGTGTGTGTGTGTGTGTGTGTGTGTGTGTGTACTGTATGTGCATGTGTGTGTGGAGCTGCCAAGACCTTGAGGAAAATTATGTAATTGTTGCCTGAATGTCATTAGCATTCACCAAAGACTCTGCTAGCTGGTCTAAAAATGTCTGAGGGATTTTCTCTGAAACCATCAAATAGGACATCATTAAAATAGTATTTGTACATGACAAATGACAATCTCTTCATTTCACATATAATAAATAAGGCCAGGTTGTTCTTATGTTAGGGAAAAGGAGTAAAGTTTATAATATATATGCAGTTGATCTTTAAAGGATAATAAACATTTCAATAAAATTAGTCTTCTTAACCAGATCAATATTCATGCATACAAAAATAACTATATATATACAAGGTATAATTACCATTTGCATTCTGCTTCAGCTTGCTTTAAAGATGATATGGCTGCAATTTTTAACTTACTTGCTACAGTAAAGTACATCAGTAAATGCTGTTAATTTTTTCAGCTCAAAATGCCAGTAAAATCAAATACTGCCACCACCAACAAGTGTGTTTGTATTGAAATGCTGCATTTAAGCTTGCATACATATGACCAAGAAGTCACATTTGTACCTAGCTGCATGGCTGATTCCTTTCAGTTTAAAACATTTGTAAATTATATATCCAAGGACTTTGTCCAGTAAAATAAAATATTGCCCCTTTTAAGTAATTGATATATCTTTAAAAGGATTTTGGCATGACCGATTCTTTGAATTTAGCTTGCTTTATAAGAATGGTGTTAAAAACTGTATAAGATACAATCACAAACCTTTTCATGTCTTGAGAATCTAACAGTCTGACCACATACACCACATTTTGTGCTATTTTGTCAGATGATGCCAATGTTATTAAGGTGCAAAAATCGGGGTTTAACACAGAACAGCCAACTCAATCCTAACTAAAAGATAATAAATAAGGTGCAAAATTAAAGAACCTATATTAAATAAGACAAACTCAAGAGCTGCACCTTAAAATGCAACAATTGTTTAGTCTCAATACAGTTTCAATACACTCAGTGACTAAAAGATATCAGTTGTTCAGCACATAATATAGGCCCAGCAATTACGCATAACATTAATTGTTTTCTAAAAAGGTTGACAAATTACCTTTGGACATGCAGAATCAAATCATTTGTTTTCTTGTTGTTCTGCTTTGGGGTACAGGTTTTACTTTTGAATTAAAACTGTTTTTTATTATACTTTTTTTGTTCTTTTTCAATACATATAACACAACTACAAAAACCAAAAAACAAAATTAGGTGTGGAAGGAATTCAGTTGACACAGTGAGCTACATTTACAAAGAGAGCCATAAAATCCACACATGCAGGAAAAAGGCTTGCAAAACTGTGGAAACACAAGTGTGGCAAATCCACAGTCAATACCTTCTGTAGGTGCGGGGAAATTGCAAAACAGGGAAGTTTCAAAATGCTGCAAGTACGGAAAATGTGCAACATTCTTTCCGCAGCTGCAGAAATAATATAAAAGGCCCAGCAGACAGAACAACAGCAGGTGATCCATATTAAGTGAAGCAGGAGAGTTTGATAGTCTTGCAAAAGTTGTAGCAGAACCAGCACTCCCAGTGAGGCAAGCAGCCAGTCCCACAACTGGGACCAAAGTAGCACCACCTTTACTAGCAGGATCTTGCTCCCAGTGGTAATAAGTATCTGTTGGCTGTGTCTCTCTCTCTCTGAGGTGTTTCTCCTCCATCTGTAGCACACACTTTCTTCTAGTACCACCTCTGCCTCTACTGCCTGTAAAGCTTCTTTATAGGCTGCACTGGGTTATGTGGTTGTGATTTTTTGCTTTTCAATGGAAAGGTGTTCTCTTTTTGTTTTAACAACTGACACTGTTAAATAGCCCACAGGTTTGCTGTTACTTGGTGCCTGAACCCCCACTATGATTGTTTCCCAATTGTTAGTATGCTGCCTTTTGCTCTGGGTGAGTTATGCCTCACTCTCCTTGGTGCAGCATGTGCCCAACATCTTTCCTGCAACTGCGGAAAAACAGTGGCTGAGAATAGCCTTTAAGGGGATATGCCATGCTTTTCAATGGCATTTTGTTGTGCAGGAATTTCCACAGCTGTGTTTTTTCCGCAGTCTACAGTGTACTTTTTTTCTGCAGCTGCTGACATTTTTTGTGTATGACGCAGTGCATTTACCCCCCTTTTTTGAGCAACCATGCAGATTTTGAGGACTTGTGCATTTTTTCACCTTCATGTCCAGTGTGTTTTTGTATAGTTCTGTGACATTCAGCCAATAATTGTTCTTATAATTTGCACTTTAGTATTCCTGATATCTCTGACATCAGGTTACTTATGAACAAGGTCGTAAAACTGTTTGTAAGCACTGTCACTTTAAGAAATGGGCCCTATATAAGAAAGTGGGAAATAATTTGCTGTAGCACCTTGAAAAAGTACCTAGTATGGAAGTGAAACTTTGATAAGGGAATGTAGTGCAACTTTGGGCTGTGGTATGTGGATCTATTTTTAAATGTTTAAATAAAATCAGTTTTTAATATTTAACCACAGAGCCTGGTGCTGGATATTTTGCTTGTTGTGCTTTGATGGTTATCCATGGCACAGGCATTGTGAGGAGCTGCCCTTTGTGTTTTATTTTGGACTACTAGGCACCAGAGATTACCAAGACAGCTATGTGATGGTGATCTGAGGAAGGGGGGCCCACTAGGCACAGGGAATTCCCAGAACAGCTATGGAGGTGGTGATCAGAGGGTGGGGAGAACGACTAGGCACTTGGGATTACCATCTCAGCTATGGGGTGATCAGATGGTGAGGGATGCCACTAGACACCAGGGAATACATGCTTTGTACTGGAATGGGCAATGGAGGGATAGAGTTGATCGCAGGGGTGGAAACCTGCCATCGTTTCTCATGCAAAGGTGCCCATAAGGGGCATTAAAATGGTCTCTTTTCATCTTGCATGCCCAATGGGCTCATTTACATGGGCTGTCTGAATATTGAGCCAGGCGCTACCAGCACTACCAGGTCTGGTGGTGCTGTTTCCTGCCCTGGTGGGATCCAAGTTGGGGCAGCCCTACTCAGCTTAGCACTGTGCTGACATGCCCTTATATTCAGGTGGATAGCGCCAGTGTGCTATCCGGCTGAATATAACATTCTCAGAGTCATGGGCAATAGGCAAGCACAGCACAAAACTTTGTGCTGCACTTTGCACATTTTTGAATATCAGGCCCCAGATGTATTATACTTTTATGGCAACATAAATAAAAGTCATAGTTATCCTTTGATAGAGAGTAATAATTATTACTTTGTCTACATGTAACCAACATGTTGATCTCATTAATGTTTAACATTTATCGTACAGTATTTTTAGTTGCATGGATTTTCACAGCACTGATCCCTGATAGACTGCACTTAACACAAATATTGTGATTAGTTTATGTAAAGATGGAGTGCTACTCTTTTGTGTGATATAAAGCACTCCATTTCTTTTAGTTACCAATTGAATTTTTTCTTTGGGCAGCTTAATCAGTATCCATAATTTCATAGTCTATGTTAATTCAAGATATGCTATTCCTTTTTATCAGTAAACAGGTAAGCCTTGTGAACAGGGATTTTCAGAACCCTAATGGCTGTATCACTGTATAAATAAAATTTTACCATACCATACCATACCAGTAGCATTCTGAATCCAAAAATATAAACAGTGTATTTTAAAATCAGTCATTGTTAAATGGCATGCAATATTGCAGTGCCAGAGCTGTTTTCCAGGTATAATAATATGATTTGCAGTTACTGGAAAAGAAATTCAGATACTCAAACATAATGCTTTCAACCAACCAGAAACAAAAAAATGTATTACATACTTTAATAATGTTAGCCTAAATGTTAAGTGAAGGAACATACTGTTTGTGACTGAAGCCTAGGATTGTTCATTTTTTCCATCCGCTGTTTGCAACCAGTGGGAATGTTACCAGTTCAAATTCCTCCCACTTTAATAACAAGCATGAAGGTGAAATACAGCATTTTTTAGTTATATTACAATCTGATGTAATATGGATCCCTAATTAAGATTAACAAAACTAAGTGAAACATATATGTGTGCAGCAGAGAACTGAAAGGGGTTCGGAAACTCTGAACAAAAATTCCAAGCTAATGTTCATTGTGACTTGAGGAACTGATATGAAGAGTAATAGACGTTAAATTGATATGGACACCTTTTGAAATGATCACTCAGCTCTCCACAGAATGCAAAAAAAAAACCCCAATAAGCTAAATACATTTGACAAATTAACATTGCTGCATAAATTAGAGACAATAGTGGCAATGTAGCACATAATTTGATTAGTAATATTGCTCAATGTATCCAAAAATAAACGGAGGCCTACGTAAATGTACTGTATAGTTCTGTCATGTTTTAAATACCATATGTTAACTTATAAACACTATTATATGAGAGGTATCTGTGCTCAGCCAATCACAATAGAGAACAGCTGTCAGTTATTCTGTCACAAGCTACAGTAAAAAAAAAAAAGAGTTGGTTATTCAACTAAACCCCTCCCACAGTTGGTTAATCAGACTATAGCTATGACCATAGTTGGTTATTCACTCAAAATCAAAGAACTAAGCCCTTCCCACAGTCAGTTAATCAAACCTTTGACCATGGCCTGCCACCCTCCCAGCCCCTGTGTCACTGATCTCCCTTGAACAAGGCTGCACTGCTGCACATGAAAATATTAAATCACTTTAGAGCTGACAATGCTTGTATTCTTTTTCTGTGCCCCATTCTGACCACAGCCCTCACCCATACCATTTTCTCCCTCTATTGCTGCTCTACCGCCTCACTCCCAAAAGCCTAACCTGCTCACACTCACCTCTTTCACTGAAGCTGAAGACTCCCACACCGGACCGCATTGTTACTCTCTCACTCATTGCATTACTTCACTGCTGCCAGTCTTTCTGGAGTCCTCTGTGACAATTGCTGGTAGGCAGACACCAACAGCTGCATGCGCTTTCTCACACTAAGGAAGGTACTAACAATGCTCCCGCTGACACTGACCCGGGCACATGTCAATTGATTTGCCGATCGAGCTTTATGTTAGTGCACAAAAATAAACTTCAAGAGTCACTCCAACTCATATGATCATAACATTCAGTGAGTTGGAGTATACTGGCAATAACTGGCTTCTGTGGGGATTAAACGCCTCAGTTTGTCCTCGGCATTTAATCACCACAGAAGACAGTTATTGCTTCGTATACTCCAACTCACCGAATGTTATCACTGAAATATAAAGCTGTCTGTAACCTACTTTAATTTAATACATGAGAATTTTTCATTTCATTTGTGGGAATTGCATTAAAATACTGCCTTTAGTCTATGTAGCCATTTTTTCCTATTTTCTCTTTATCCTCTGGAGCCCTGGCAGGCAGCTTCAGCCCTCCTGATGGAGGGACTCTCTCTCCGGTCCTGCTGCTCCCGTACTTGTGATCCCCACTAGTTCCCCCACAGATTGCCCCCCACAGTGGGGCCAGGAGGAGGTTGTCAGCTTTTCCAACCTCCTGGAGACCCAATCCAGAATCCGGGGATGGCCCCTTTGAGTGACAGACCATCATCGAGCCTGTCAGGCTCATTTACCTCCATTTTTGCCTGTCCCCCCTCTCTTCCGAAGTGAGGACATCGGATCAAGCCTCCTGACCTGTACCACCCTCCAACCATCTCCAGAGGGCAGTCAACGAGTGGAATTACTAGTCTCCCTCCCCCAAAAGAGGAGAACATTCCTCCCGACTTTTAACATCTGCAACTCTCTGGTGTGATGACTTCCTAACTAGGCTCTCCTCCTTGGCCAGATCAGACCAATGCAATCTTATAGGAGTTTATATCTTTGGGAGGTCAGCCCCATCCCATCTCCCATGTTTATGCACAATTCAAAACATAGACAAGAAGTCTCCAAATGGGATTTGATTTTATTGGCAGTGGGAGCTGGGGCTTGATTTGGCTGAGAAGGCTTGGCATGGGATTTGGTGAAGTCAACATAAGTATATCAAACAGGACAGACTGAGACTTGTGCAATTCCATATTTTACATAATTTATACCTTACTCTGTTGTGGTTGTATAGAATGGGCAGAGTCATTTCCCCACTCTGTTCTCATTGTAAGTTGGCAGATGGCAGATGGGGGCCTTGAGCACATTCTGTGGGATTGTCCTAAAATTGCACCTATTTTTTATGCCACAGATCTACTTAGAAGGAAGTCATCCAGCTGATTTTTTTGGCCTCTGAAAAGCCTATATGTCCCTGATTTCAGTTATGGCCAAATTAGTAATTGTACGTCACTGGCTTGATGATTCCACACCTTCTCTTCTGGAGTGGCATTCAGAGATTTCTCAGGCCATTGAAACTGAAAAGCATATTGCCTGTTGACATGATAGGCTATACAAATTCATGTTGAGGTGGGCGTCGCTCCTTGCCCTGCTTCCAGCTTTCAAATGTCCATAATTGATTGGAATTGAACTGGCAGTATCTGGTTTCACCTGCTTATTACTCAGACTGTATTCTATTTTCCTTGTTACTCTTGATTCTTAGATAGTTTATGTGCTCTGGGTCCTTAAGGTTTATGGGGGGAGGAGGGAGAGTGGGGTTGTTGATGTGTTTTATTTTTTTTTGTAGTCATGTTTTTAGTGTTGTTTCTGTTTATGACTGTTATTGTTTTGATGTATTTTTGTACCTTGTGTTTACTTAATAAAGTATATTAAATTTAAAAAAAATCATAAAATAGTTCTTCCACCATGAGCCTTGCAGGCTCACAGCACATGTCAAGTTTTGAAATGATGACATCACAGACTTCTGATTTAGCCTGAAAATAACAAGCACACCGGTCTCTTAAAACTGTTTCAGACAGCAACTGCTGTACAGCACAAAAAATGCTGATGACTTTTCCTAATATCTGTCAGACACTCAACTCTTTATTTGCTGACTGGTGATCGGCTCTCCTCCACTCCCTCCTCAGCCGGTTGCCTGACAAATTCTGGAGAAGTCATCATCACAAATATTGTATGTTTTAGTAGTGAAATCTCACACATTTTTGGACAGAACGAAATTGATGTTTGAACATTATTTATGAGACAGTGCTGCATGAGACAGAAGAAAACACAATAAATACTTGGGGCTGTTTATAAGGTGGCAGCGACAAGAAAAGTGAGCATGACTGTTCAGTAAAAATCTTTCCTCCACCTGCCTGTTGTCACTTTCTATAATACCAGGCCAGTAGGACTGCTTAACTATAGTGTACAGCTGCTGAAAAAAAAATCCTGTTTTTTTATACTGGCAGCTCCGGGGCACAGGTCAGACTTGAATGAACCATGGTGTGGCTGTTCATGTCCCCTGCCCCCTGACAGCATCATTTATGTTGTTCACTTCTGGCAATAAAAAAGTAGAACCCCTCTCCTCTTCTCCACTTTCAAAACATACATCTCCTGCCATGGCATAAGTACTAAAGCATTTTGTTGAGCTGGAGATATGAATGAGCCAAAGAGTGGCTACTCACAGCACATTCACCACCACCCTCTGTAATCATACTAACATGATAGATAACCCCCCCCAGTTCTGCTTTTATCATGGCAGTGCCAGTGACACTACTGAAAATAAAAACCTCGGTAGCCTATGATGTGGGCGACTGTATGTCGGTGACTGGTCGTAAGGGTGACCGCACGACGGCACCGACAATGTGATCGACCTGGGATTTCCCCTCTTTCCCCGAGTTGTGCCCCCCTGGAGTAGGAATCCTAAGAGGGGTGTGGGAGGTGAAGCACACCATGAGGGTGGGTGAGGGGGGGCAAAGCCCCCCGCATTAAACAGCAAACTGTTTTTCAGTCACCCTGGTGGTTTTGTGCCCTTCCGCGGGTCACTGTCCTGCAGTCGCCCTTGTCACATAGCACCAAAAACCTCAGGTGCCTGCATTTGCAGTACAGTACATTTGAACATCACTGGAGCCATGAATATAGTGAAGCTTATTTATTGTGATCCCCCCATGCCTGCCTGTTTGTTCGGTATCTCTTGTAATGGGCAGTGCTAGAAAATCACTGTTTGTCTCCCTGCTCCCTATCAAACAAAAGCAATAGCTTTTCTTCACTCTGTTGAATTGCCACACCTTTTTATAATAATAATACAGGTTTGTGCAATATACAACTGCACAGAAGTAAAAAATATATAATATTTCAGTGCAGTAAAAAAGCATTACTATATCCAGAATATTATACAATAAAATAGTTGGCTACACAAAATGCACCATATATTGTATTACTTATTCAGTTTATTGTATTTGCATTCTGTCATTGGGATTTCTTGATCAACCATGCCATTGTTTCACTGTGCATGTTGTGCCTCATATAACAGTCAAGTAAGAATGGCAGCTGAACAAAGTAGTGGAACTGAACCAGTCTTGTACTGTATTACTAAATAAAATAGACTGATGGGCTCCATTTATAGTAGCTGCTATTTTCTACTACTCTAGCAGAAGAAATGTATACTGAAAAATTGTCTTTAGGACTGTTATAGCTGTTTTTACTCTGTAAAAGACCTCTGAATGACATATTGATTAAACTATTGGGGGTATAGGGACAGCTTTCATCCATGTACAGTATGCAGGTAACAAAAAGTCTTAATAATCTTTATAAGACTCAATTATTATACACTAGCTATAGGTGTGACAATTATAACACACACTGGCAATTGCTTTGCTGTGCTTTGCAATGCTCTTTGCTGAAAACACCTGCACAGTTTTGTCATAATAATGCATGCACAAAAGAGCCATTAGGGCAGTTAAGAAAGGTAAGGGTACCATGGAGGGTACACTTCTCATCCTACATACTGAAACAGTAAGGGGATGGCTTTCAAGGATGCTACACAGTACCTGTATTGCTGTATACAGCTCTTAGAATGTATGCAGTGTTTATTTTTATAAATTGTGTTTTGAAGACAAAATAAATTATAATATAAATTCATTTTGTATATGAACCTAGGCCTAGATTCTGGATATGGGCAGAAGGGAGAGAAAGCTTCAAGAGCACCTCATGTCCCAAAAGATACATTAAAAAAATATAATTTTAGAGACATTTCGGCTCAGCTAATGTATATATATGTGTTTAACTTCCCATTGTTCTTTAAAAATAATCATATTTACATGGAAAGAGGATGACTACCATATAAACTTCAACAACCCTGATTGCTTGTCTTGATCTGGTATCACAGTCCTCTGATTGTTTCATCACAGTGTGTTGGTGTGAATGCAGCGATGATGTCAGAAGCAGAGCATTATGATACCAAGTCCAGACAAGTATCCAGAGCACATTAGGTGCCGGGGCAATGATCCTACCTTTATGATAATGTGCATAATTTAAAGAAAAGAAGGAAGCTGGACATTCAGAATATATGAAATGTAAGATAAAATATGTCTACAAATGCTTCCAATTTTCCAAGAACAGCAGGTTCTCTTAAAGGAAGAGGATGATGTCAAGATTCTGAACCCCAAATGGTTCAGGAGGATAAGGAGATGCTAGTGGATGGGGGAGTTGGAGAAAGCTGTCCAGTGTACTGTAAATGTATAATGGTAGCATATACAGTAGAAGACACTTAATTGGGCATGAATAATCAGGACGTCCACTTTATTGGGATGTCCTACGGGCATTCGATTATATGGCTATTTATTCTAATGTGGCCTGTTTCTGTTTAAATGTGATGGGGATGCAGCATTATTAGGGTGATTCTCAGCTGTGAGTGAGCTGATAATGGGTTTACAATGTGTTAACAGCTTGTCTTAACATCTTATCTGACATCCCCACCCTGCAGTCAGGCTCCAGTGTTCGCTGCTCCCAACTGGAATGCTTCTTTGCTCCTGTTTCCCTGTTCCTCCTTCCACTCCTAGCTCTCATACAGTACCAGCAATGGTGCAGACTCACCCCAAATCAGTCAGTTTGCCTCATTTTCTTCCAGACTGCCACAGCTTCTCTTAGCTCCTGAGTGCTTCTCTCGGTTTACTGTATTTCCCTCCCAGTTCCATGCTACTGTTCTCCACAGTTGACTTCTTCCCTCTGCACAAAATAAAGGTACTGTACAGCCACTCGGGGATTTACAGAGTTAACAGAGTAGCAGCCTCGAGTTATGTAACTTGAGCCGTCCATGTGAAAGGTTTGCTGTACTGTACTGAAGCTGTGTGAAGCTTCTGGTTTCCTGAAGTGTGACAAGACAAGACTAAGTAAAACCACTAAAGCAATGTAACCAACTGAAACTGAATTAAAGTAAATAATTTACTATACTTGGCTGTTTGCTATGTGGGGGTATTTAGCAATATGTAGCAATTACAGGACATACTGTAGCCTCAGAGGCAAGGATGTAATGGAACTATGCAACTTCTAATATTCAGGACAGCTGCTTAATCAGGACAAAATGCCTGTCACTAGGGTGTCCCAGTTAAATGGATTCTACTGTATGTCTTGTTTTCTACATAGAGTTTTGCCCCTGTCAGCTATAGTCATTCTTAGGGATATACCCACATTTGGGGATACATCTTGTTTAGGCTTCCACTGTCATTCAGATGTCAGTTTTTTTTTCTCCCTGGTTTTGCTTCCTTGTCTCATTCTACCCTGAGACTTGGGCCAGCTGACCTGTCACCTTGGATGAAACAGCATCCTCTGGGTGCATGCACCTCCCCTTTTATGGGAGCAGAGTCCCATGCCTACTGCCAGGCACCCTTGATCCCCGCCATGATGTGGCTCATGCTGCCACTGAAAGCACACTCCAGCCCTGGCCACCAAAAACCCATCTACCTGAGCACACTCTGAATCCCAAGTTCCTGGCATAGAGGTGCATAGCACTTCCACTGGACCACTGGTTAGCCCAGGCAGTTTCTATTTCTGATGTGGTTGTGGTTGTGGACATGCAGCATAGTCAAGGGCAGCCTACACAGCTGATGTTGGTTTCCTATTAAACCATTCTAAAATCAGTTTTGATATGTGCCCTGCCACTACTAGAGTTTGAAATTACTGACTTAGATAGTTGGTGAAAGTAGTCTCAAATAGTATATATAAATGCAGACCAGGGGCCGGATATTCAAAGGGGTTGCGCATGGCGCAAAAGAGTTTCGCTGGCAAAACCCGCATTGGGCCCCAGCGGGATATTGAATGGGCTACCAGGTGAAGTGCAAAACCCTATGCACTGGGGCACAATGTAAATGTTTGCAGTGCAGATGCGGGGGGCATGCCCTTGCATAGGTGGCACATCCCGATATTCAGCCCAGGATGTGTGGCGCATATGCTGGTGCAACCCTGCAGTGCACCACATAGGGGGGCTTGAAGTTGAGCCCGTGGGGAGTGGGAACAACTTCCAGCCACCCACAGGTGGGCTGCTGTATTGCAGGGTGCAACACAGCAGCCGCCAGCCGTGGGTGGTCACCCACCCATGCAGAACACCGTCCACAAGCACACATATATCCCTGGTAGTCCAGTGGATTCATCCTCCCAAATCCCCGATGCCCCAATAAATGCAATGATAGACCATCCCTGGTAGTCTAGTGGCCCCTCTCCCTCCCATGTCTCCAATTGAAGGAATAAGACCTATATGTAGGTCCCTGGTAGTCTAGTGGTACCCACTGCCCATTGCCACAATCATGGTACAGCACCATATCAGATCTCTGGTGATCCAGTGGCACCCCCACCCTTCCCACCCACAGAGACCCCTTGCCCACCCCGCTCCCTCCTATCATCAGCGGGTGGCTGCAACTCACCTGCATACCACCTGGCCACCACGATGACAGGTAAGGTAGGGCTTGCAGGGCATACTTGCATTAGGACAGTCCCAAATATGTGAATGACTTATCTACATTTTGGGGCTGTTCTAGTACAGTATGCCCCAAGCCCATACTATAACTGTCATTGCCTACTGCTATGCGGGTGGGCGGTTGCAGCTGCCCGCCGATGGGGAGGGGAGTGGGTGGGCAAGGGGTTCTGTTTGGGTGGGAGGGGTGGGGTGCCACTGAATCACCCAGGATATACGATATGGTGCTGTACCATGATCGCAGCAATGAGTTGGGGGTATTACTAGACTACCAGGGACTTACATGTAGGTCTTATTCCAGCGATCGGGGACATGGGAGGGAGGGGTGCCCACTAGACTACCAGGGAATGTCTACCATTACAGTCATCAGGGACTCGGAGAATCAGGAGCGAGGGTGAATAGACTACCAGGGATTGTTCCTTATACATTTCTGCATTTGCGGCTATAGGCAGGGGATGCCCCGGGATCCCCACTGCACACGTCATACTGTGCAGGGCACCAGGTGCAAGTCGCCAGGCTGCCCTGTGCAAGGCATGCAAATGGGGCCATAATGACTTGCAAATGGCCCCATTTGAACCTTGCTTATATTATGGCTTCATTTGCATGCCCTCTGCTGAATATCGCAGGTGATGCACCTTGCACAACTGCAGTTGCGCTGGCACATCCCCATGCTCCCTTTCCGTGGCTTGCACTGGCGCAGTGCCACTGTACCATTTGCAGTCTGTGCCATATTCAACGATGTTGTGCCATGGCACATCACCACTGAATATCACCTGGTCCTGGCCCCAGCGCATTCCAGTTGCTCTGTGCCCAGGCTTGCACCCCTGCCAGGCTCAGTCTGAATATCTGGGCCCAGGGTAATAACATGTTATGCCTGGTGATAACTAACTCTGATCATTAAAATTTGCATGAGATCTTGGAACCCCTGACTTTGAGTGACCATAATACATTTGAATTCAAGTTTATGAGATGGTTCACTAATGGTAAAAGTGTCTGTATTAATACTGTAACTATAATCAAGCAGATTTTTTTTTCAATAAAGAATGATCTTAGTTACTGGTCCTGGCAGGTGGAAATAGCTGATAGGAAATCTTCAAAATAAACTATTAGCACTTTAAGACAAATACATTCCAAAAAATACCTTATATAATTAAAGCAAAATGTCACACTGTTCCTCAAGGAGAATGGAGAAGCTAATGGCATGAAAAAGGGGTGTAAACGTGGGTAGTAAGGAAGTCCAACACAGTGTCAGGATGCCAAATAAATTAAGTATTTATTCATTCAACGGAAATAAACAAAAGCAGACCGATTTTGTCAAAAGAAAATAATCATAAACAAGAAGACATCAAATAAAGGCATAACGGTTCAGTATAGCTTCAAACGGAAACAAAATCCCCCCCCCTAGAAAAGAGCTAGGGGTCTGATAGGGTCAACACCCTATCACCAACTAAAAAAATGCTCCCAGACCTGGTCCTTTTATACAGGAGTAGGATCAGGTGATCAATTAGGCCTCGCCCCTTTTTATAACTAAAGACTAAAATCTTCCAGAATATTTATTTTTAGTTCAGAATTAAAGCAAACCTACACTAGGTGATTAGAAACACGATAACATAATCTAGAAGTAATAATAATAAGGCAAATCCTTTCCATGTATGCAATTCCAAACAGTCATGCTCCTCCCATCACTATTGACTATAAACTAACTGAGAAGATGGCCGCCTGGACCTATAGCAGAGTCAGAAGGATGAAGGAGAATCCCGGCTGCAAGAAAGGCTAAAATAGGTAAGGCAATATTTTCTAGCACAGCAGTACAATTTCTCTTTTACCTAAAACATAGCATACAAAGCATAAGTCTGTTAACATACAAGAGTCTCTTTTCAGAAAGAAATGTGTTGTTTTAAAAAGAAACAAAACAAAATGGGCTGCAAAAGCCTGAGGAGACAAACATGCTCATTTTCAGTCTATCACACAGAAAATAGCAAGCACCAAGCAGCCTCATTTTAACACTGAACTTTAAACAGCAGGTAACATTAAATGAAGAACCAAACTACAGGTTACCTTGTGCACACATTCTATTTTGTTTAGAAAATCATCTCTGCAGTTTATTTTGCTAGGAGGGTGACAGAAGCAGCCAGAAAGACACTCAACTTGTCTTTCATTTCACCCTGTAGTTCCAACCGTTAAGCTACACAAAAAGGCAAATAAGGGCCACTTTCACTGGCTTTGTCCTAGCTAAATGATTTAAATGTGTAATCAGGGGCACAGTGCAAATGTGGAAGAGCAAGAAGAAATGAAAGGAGGAAAGAAAATAGGGATAAACTGAACAATTACAGGTGGCCTTCCTGATAGTTGGGGAACATAGGGAGAAGAATTAGAATAGCACAAGACAAAGAATTACTGTTGCAACAGTTTTGATTTAAAGAGAAAGCATGCTCATTTCAGGATACACAGCCCCTATTACAGGGGTCATTCAAAGTTATGATGAAAAACCCATCTAATACTAATACCTTATCTATAAAAAGACTGTTACAGTTTGTACAACCAAAATATGAAAAATTAATGTAAGCCCCTTACCCCTGCCTTTTTGCAAACAACAGGTGGTATGCTGTTGAAGCTGACAGCAGTGCCAGGTGGGGGACTGGGTTCGGGGAGGACTAGGTTACTTGGCCCAAGGGCTAGGTTTGGCTACTCTGCACAGGGGCACCCAAGTAAATCCGAACACAGGAAGCAATAACTGTAATGTCCAATACCAGGAATGGGATTCTAAAGTGTGGCTTTTATTCACATTCAAACTGAACAAACAAAGCATAGACGGACCCCCACGGGGCTACATTCCTGGTAATGCAGATAAGAGAAACAGAACATTTTCTCAACACTTCAGCCCTCAGGCTCTGGACACACCAGACACACAGCCCGGACTTGCATGCTGCTTTGGGTACACAGTCCAACTGGTACACTATTTGGGGTTTCCCTGGCCCAGCTCCCCTGCTGGCCACTCGAACACCTTCCATGAGACATGGACACATTTTCCTGGTGGCTCCCTAAACCACCTTAGAGCCTTCGACTCCTTAAGGGAAATTTCCTTTCAATCCCATGTCTGGGTACTTCCCTCAGCACTGGTCAAGTGCCTGAGGCAAAGTAAAAGGGCCACAGAGCAAATCCATAGAAGTGAACCTGGTTACTAAAGATGGGGGGTCTCCCACGTCTAGTTTCCACAATCCATACCAGGCCATTTCTCTGGACATTAAACAACTCTTTTTGAAAAGCTTGGCAATGTAGATTAAAGGGTAAACGCATAGCACATTTCTTCTACATGTCTTGACTTTCCCCTTGTACTAGACTCAAACATACTTAAACATCTCTTTCTGAAAAGCTTGGCAGTGTAGATTAAAGGGTAAATGCATAGCACATTTCCTCTACATGTCTTGGTTTTCCTCTTGTGCTGGACTTGAACATACTTTTACTTTGGCTTAGCCTATTCCTCTAGGCCTCCCACTGATTAAGCAGTCCAATCCCCACTTTACAACAGTTCAGGTGAAACATAGGCCCCATGTAAGAGCAGACTCACCCTTTGGTTGCAGGTGCCCCACAGGCGATTCTTGACACTTCTGGTGCCGCAGCACAACTTAGAAAAATAATGCAGCTTCTTCCCTAGCCGGAAACCAGGAGGGTTGCCCCTGGAATAACAGGCAAATCTTTTACCCCCATCCCCTCGGGGATGGGGCAGAGAGACCCGTAACAGCGGTCTCCACCACTTCACGAACAGCTTACTGTGTTCCTCTTTTGGTGGAAACACACACCTTTCCCTAAAAGTAGCTCTATATCAGAGCTTTAGGCTCCAAGATCCTGTGCACAGACTGCTGTGCTCCTCTCTTCAAGACTGCTCACACACAACTACTGCTGCTCACTGTTCAAAAACTCCCAACATTCTAACCTAACTCCCAACTGCAGATTCCAATGTGGCTCATGCAGCTGCGATAGTTCTATATTGATGTCATCCCTCAGTCTCAGCTGAGACTGAAAAACAGAGTGAGACAGTGTGAAATCCATTTAACTGGAGTTTCACAAGCTGCCTTCCCTGCCTACCATTAGGTCTTACTGGGATTGTAGTAACCCCAGGTAACAGGGGGGTTACATTAAGAAGGGATCTAAAATAAAACTAGCTAAGGACAAGAATAATCCTGAATCTTTCCATAGCTATATCAATTCTGAGAAAAGTAAAGGGATCAAAGTAAGTCTGCTTATCAGTGAAAACATTACATTATCCAAGGAATCTGATATAGCCAATGCCTTAAACTTCTTGGGCCCAATTCACAAAGCAGCCCATAGATCGATGCAAGAAGCAGCAAACATCAGCTTGCATTGATGGCTGCTGTGCCAGGGACCCTGTGCCGCATTCAGTAACAGGAGGGTTCCCAGCACCAAACTCTGCACAGTTGTACAACCACCCCTGCACACCAAGGACATGGTGTGCAGAGGAGGCAATTGCTGCATCCTCTGGGATGATCCTGTTGCATTTGTGGCCTGTGATGAACACCCACTTGCTGGGTGTCCTGGAGGCTGGCAGGGTTGTGGTGGCCAGGACAGGGTACTTGGAGGGCAGAACAGGTCAGGGAGGGAGTAGGGGTTGGCAACAGACCCCTAACAGGGACAGTGCATGGCCACCACCATGATGGTAATGGTCCATGAGGGGGAACAGTGGCATGACTAGCAAAATATGGTGGGCTCTGAGGGCCCCACTCCATTGATGTGTCAGGGTGCTGTGGGAGTGTGGGATACCATGGGCATCTGGCATCAACAGGGGGGGGGTACATATTCCCTACCACCCAGCGACAGCTGTGGGTGGCATATGGGCTGTCAGACCAGCCCTGGGTTGGTCTAAGTGTTGCAGACCATGCACCCTATGGTGGGGACTACTGAATCCAGTTGTGGGGGATGCTGCAGCACTGCCATGGCACAAGTCCCCTTCTACCATGGTGCACCTGTGGGTCTATCAGATGGATGGCATAAGCTCAGCTGGCACAGGTGTTCCCCCAAGTGGTGCAGGTGGCACTGTAGAATTGGGATTGATACAAGGTGTGGCACAGTGAGCCACTTGCATCATTTCTATTTGATGCAGACACCTTGCATCATACCCAATACTTTTTGAATCAGGCCCTTTATTACAGGTCAGTGTGTTGAAATCAAAATATACTTGTCACTGCAGTATTAGGCAGGGCACTAGTGACATTCATAAGTTTCATAGGTTTGCACAGAGCTAACAGGAATTGGACTTACTTCCATAAAGCTTGCCTTTGGTAGTAGATATATGTTACCTATTACCCATTAAATGTTTATCTACATTTCACTTAAACTGGTCTGTGGTTGTACTACCTACAACCTCAATAGGAAGTCCATTCTATATGGGTACCCCCCTCTGATTGTACCACTGATTACCTTTCATCAGTTTACAATTCCTGTTTTTCAACTGTAGAGGATGAGAACGAGTGGTATAAATCTGATCCCTACATTGCAGCCCCAAAATGTCCCATAAGTCATTGTCTGACCATGCCCTATATCATAGGCATATGTCCCCTTGTGTTCTCCTGTATTCCAGGGTAAATATGTCCAGTTCTCTCAGTCTTTCCTGATAGATTTTCCTTCTTAGGTCCTTGACAGCTCTAGTTGCCCTTTTCTGGACCTTCTCAATCATTTGGATCTCCCCTTTTTACAGCAGCATGGGAGGAGCTATGCTGACGTATTGCCATGATGTAGGAGAGAGAAAAATGAGTGTGGTACAGGAATATGAGGTAGTTGTCCTACGCTTGGTGTTTCGACTGGTGCTGAGGCACAAAGCTCTACCTCCTAAAGCAGCAGTGCTACATGAAAAAAGTAATTGCCACATAGATGTCTTTCTTCTGATCTGTTGAGAATGCAGCTGTTTAAAATTCTGTCGTGCAGTGCAGCATTTGATCCCAGTTTCTTCTTTGTTTTTGTTTACATTTGTAGACCTGCCATGTTGTTCCCCAGACCTATGTTTTGCTTGGTTTACAATTGGTTATGCTTCCTGTGTATGTGTGGTGCATGTTCCCTTCTGTACTGCTCTGACAAGTCTTTCAAGAATATATCTAAAGTCAGTGGTGAATGGGTTAATTTACGAAGGAATGTGGGGGGTGGTTGCTTACTTCAGTTCTCCCATGTCATACAGTAGTCATTCCCTGGCATGGTATTTCCAGTCAACAATTGTAGTTTAAGAGCATTTGATATGTAAAAAATACACTTTGCACAAATAAAGGCTATTAGTACTACACACTGTGTGAGTGGTGTGACAGGACTATTTTAAGCCTTTGAAATAACATAACATACAAATAGGAAGCATTGAAAACATTATAGACAAGAGAACACTTAAAACCTTATATTTAGAGCTTCTGAGTAAAAAGGACTTTCCAAGAATAAGGGGGTTGTATTACAAGTGCCTCATTTGCATATACAATGAGATTGCATTGAACAATTACAAGTAAGTTTGTGTTACTGCCTCAGAATCTTACTATGTGTTACAACAGAAAAATGATTGATCTCTTGTTGACATGCTTGAATTAACTTATGTAATGTATGAAAAATATGTCAGAAATATCCAGTTTATAAATACACTGGAGTCTTCTCCTTCAAAACATCTGCTGCTAGCTACAAATAGGAAAGTGAAACACCAGGCTAAACATTAGTTTCATGCATGCACTGTGTTAGGACTGAGAGACACTGTGTGTGTGTGTGTGTAGACACGCAACCAAAAGAGGACTTACAATTATGCTGAAAGTGTGCAACTTAATGGGTGGTTATAGAAGGTATTTTTTTTATTGAAAGTGTGGTACGCTGCTTGGACATTTGGTCAGACTTTTTTTTTGGGGGGGGTCTAACAGTATCATACTGCAATCTATAACATGTCAGGAAAAAAATGTTTTCACATTAAATCAGTATGTACAGGTATACCAATTAGATATTGTTGTGAGGTACTGTATTAGAGCATAAAATAATCTAAATGTTCGAAGCCGGGAATTCTATTTTAGGTTACTGTGCCAAAGTGAATGTGACAAACGTGGCCCATTGTCAGGGACCCTATATTCAAATGCATTCTTCGTCACATTTGCAATGCTCAGCACCACTGCCTCCCTGCATAATGCCTGCAACATCAGGTAACAAGTGAGCTAGCACTATTGCAGAGCTGTACCCTCACCAAGGGATCTTTTGTACAGAGGTGGAAGCAGGGAGGAGGCTGGCAGCAGGCAGTAAGCTGATGACCACAGGCCATCAGCCTGAATTTGGTGGAGGTGAAAGTAATGGAGACACTGTTTAAGGAAAGGATTGTGGAATATTTTGAATCCTGTGACTTACAGTATTTGTGGCTGCATGAATTCACTTGAGGTTACAGGGAGCTGATATCAAAGTAATCTATTAGTTTTCTTTGAGAGGGCGATGAGGGATATTATTCAGGGTGGAGTGGTGGATGTGGCTCACCTGGATTTCAGTAAGGTCCAAAATACCTTTCCACAAAGCAGAATAATAAAGAAGCTGGGCAGCCTGGGAGTGTGCACTAAAATGTTAAACTGGGCAGAGAATTTGTTGGGGAGTTGGCATCAGTGGATGGTTGGAAACAGTGTTCCTCTGATGTTGGAGGAGTGACCAGTGGTGCGCCACAGAGATCAGTACTTTGACCTGTACTCTTTATTGATATCACTGGTGATAATAAAGAGGGGTTAGAAGGTAAGATATGCTTTTTTATGGTTGAGGCAAAGATCTACCACAGGGTAGACACTACCAAGTAGGGGGGGTGGAAAACTGAATGGAACAGTGAAGACAGAACTACTTAAGCTTGAGGAGTGGTCCAGTGTGGGTCATTAAACAGAGAATAATGGACGGGCAACTATGCACAACCAGCATGTTCTGCCAGATGGGATCTGATTCCCTCTAACCTCGAAGGTGAAGCTTGAGATGTCAGTGGGAATCAGAACCCCGAGTCTGCAGAACACTGGTTGTGAAAAAAGTTGCACATCCTGTATTTTATTTAATGTATACAGTACTGAGTTAAATGTGCATGTGGCAGTTATGTTGCTTTCAGCATGAAATTGAGGTGCTCAGTTTATTTAGCTTTCAGAATGATGTTGTAACACAAAAGAGTGCACTCACATTTCCTGACTTTGAACTGTGGTACAACAGCATATTAAAAGACATGGAATTCTACACAGAACAACACTCTACAATACACCATACATTCATTGTAAATAAATGAGAAATCAAGTACTTGGTTCATAGAAAACGGGGGGGGGGAGTTCATGAAGGGGGTACTGCAATGGTGAGCACAAAAGAGGAACGAAAACTGAGGAATGTCATTTCTGATGACCTAAAATAAGCCAAGTAATGTGACAAAGCAGATGGGAGCGCCAGTGGGATGTTGCCGTGCACAGGTATCACCAGCAAGATGTATGAGGTATTTCTACCACTGTAAAATTAAGTAATTGATGAATCCTCAACTAGTGTAGTGTGTCCAGTTCTGGAGAACATATCTCTGAATGGACATGCACAGGTTACAGGCAGTCTAGCGGAGGGCAACTAAAATGGTGTAGTGGCATGCTGTCACCACTAAACTTGCCATGCAAGAGGGAATGCCTACAGGGCTCTCCAATAGTATGGGCACCCCAAGGTTTTACATACTTGGGGATAAACATCACCACACTATGGAGGAACTTGGTTGAGGCAGATTATACACCCATCACAGTGGAAACATTAAGATGGACTAAGCTACACCTATCCCTGAAAGGCAGGGTAGATGCTGTACACATGTTCATGCTGCCTAAGATAGCATACCTCATGTGCAACCTACCAATCGTTACACAACCAAACACACTTCTGAAAATCAACAAGGTGACAGCAGGGTTCATCTGGTAAGACAAAGCCCCAAGATTTGGAAAAACTAGCTTACGGGTGCACTGGTCTGGGGGAATGGGTCTCCCCAGGCTGCAGAGGTATTTACTAGCATATAGAGCTGCACAAGCAATCAGATTGTTTTTCCCTAAAACCCCAAATACCCCTGTGTGGGTGAATCTGGAAATGGACCTATCAGAATCAAAATTGCTGGGGAACCTACTGAGCAGAGGGGGACACCCAAAGGGCTACCATCCTCCTGTTATCCGAGTGACAAGAGAAGCCTGGCACAAGTGCAAACATCTCACTCAATGTCAAGCCCCATTATGGGCACCACTTACACAATACAGCCCCTTATGGTGCAACCCAGATGTGTTAGTGGGGGGGGGACAAACCATCAACTGGCACTCTTGGCAGCAGGCGGGCATCTGTACAATAGCAGATCTTTATGCATGGGACTCTGAATCTATGATGTCCTTCTTGCAAAGGCAGACACAGTATCTGCTACCCAAAACAGACTTCTGGAGATTTCTCCAGATCAGGAATGCATCCAAGACCCTCAGAGCCACAGCACCTATGGGAGATGGGTGGAAATAACAGACCACCATGCATAAACAAGGCAAAGTAAAGGGCACCACAGGTAAGATGTATGGTATGCTTATGGACTCTCTACCCGATACCACAGTTAAGTGTAAGGTGCAATGGGAGCAGGACTTAAATAAAGATAACAGACACCGAGGGGTGGCAATATCTCAAGGATGCCTATCTGGTCTATAGGGACTCTAGGAGCCAGCTTATACACCTTAAGGTGTTGTTGGGGTGGTACCATACCTCGGACACACTCCAAGAGATGGGACTCATCCCCCATTCCACATGCTGGAGGTGGCAGGCCCCATAGGCCAATCTGCTGCACATACTATGGCACTGTCCCATACTGGTGCCCTTCTGGACAGGAGTAATTTTGGACTGCTTCAAGATCCTGCAAACAAAAGGCTCTGCTGCCCCAATCATTAGCCTCTTGGGCAAATCTCAAAGGTGTCAAACGGTTCCAACCAATTCAAAAAATGGCTCGTTGTGGTGCTACTTGAAGCCGAAAGGACTATCCTAATGAGGTGGTGCCAGAATCTACCTCTCCCTCTTCTTACATGGCATATGACAGTGGCTTAGCATATTTCGAATGGTTGACATACACCACCACCAACCACACACAGGTTTACAAGAAATAGCACCTTTATCTCAGATCACACCTATGCTTTTCACCCACCCCACCACCTGTCAAACCACCCTTCTGACCCAGACAACAGTCTTACTCCACGTTAAGCTTCCACTCAAACTGGTTCACTTCAGTCCTTATAGGATGAAAGGTCTTAGAAAGGAGCACTCTTAATAATACAGGATCAGGGCCCCACCCCCACCAGACAGGTCAGCAGTGGCTGGTAATATTCAGGATTTTGCTCAGTTCCCTTCTGTAAAGGTTCAACAAGATAAGCCCACACCGCTTCCAGGCTGATGTATTCCCAGGCTGCATACTGGTTTATTGACTCAGGGCTAGAGGGTATGGTTCACCATGCAATGGTTGATGTTCTTACTTATTATGGTTAATATAGAAAGGGATTAATCATCCCAATGTAGAGTTCTGTTTAGTAGTAAATTCCTTCAGTGCACACCTATATTTGCAAGCAGTGTATCCTATAAGCAAAAGTTAAGTATACAACTGTTACCTACTGCATTTGATGCCAAGACATCTCTGCTTCATGTATGTTCCATTGTTGAAAAATCATTATAAAATCTTTTATGATTACAAAATGGTGCAGTGACTGTAACATATAGAATAATGGATTGGGAAGTGTGCGTTATGAGAATTTAATGGTCTTCTGAGGTGTGGGATGCTACATAAACCCAGAGGGCGAATCCTGAAGGGGTTATTAAAGCATCCCACACTGAGACAGACCATTGCATTCGAGTACAAAACTTCCCCATCTTTTATTGTTTATAATTGCTGATCAGCAATTTTTTTTGTCAAAGTGCATTTGGTATTGCTGTGTCTCACCTGTGTCAGTCACACACACATACACACACACACACACACACACACACACACACACACACACACACAGTCTATCTTTGGCTCCTTTGTTTTTTTTTTCTTGTAAAGCTTTTCTATTTAATCTGGCATTTATTTTTTCACTTGCAGAGGTGGGCATTTGGATTGCAATTGCAATTGGGCATACCTCAGGCTCTTCAGCCTCTGAGCCATTCCCAGTTCCCACTGGTAGTTGTTGTCCACCGCAGGTTCCGAATGACAGGATCAACCAGATAGATTTTTTTTGTTTGTAGATGTTGAGCTGGTTAAGAAAAAAGAAATCGATGATGACTGTGGGTCTGGTGGCTCCTCGATATGCAGGATAAGGAGCCACCATGTTTTGGAAACTGTTTATCCCTCTCAGTAGTAGAGCAACAGCCAATCAGGGAGTGGCTGTTTTTTGAGTAACTCAGTGCGTACTTACTATTATAACCCATGGGTTATAATGGCTAATTATAACTCAGTCAGCCTATGTAAAAAATTGCTGACCAATTATTATAAAATAATTATGACCAGAGATTAAATTGTCTCATTATATACACTCTAGAGGTAACTATGGATACAATATGGTATGATATGAAAAGACAGGGACTTCCAAATACCTCACAGGTATAAATAAGGTTCAAGAGGAAAGCATACTCAGATTAAAAGGTGTCCAAGAACAAGGGGTCATGATACGAAGCTGGGGGAGGGCAGACCTAGGCAAAATGTGTGAAAGTCCTTCTTCTCTAATAGGGCGGTGAATGCACTGAACATCCTCAAAGCAGAGGTGGTAGGGTCAGAAATGAGACTGGCATTCATGAATGCATAAGATATGCATAATGGAACACTGATGCAGTGGAAATGATGATAAAGCCGGCAAATAAGTAGGGTCTGTTGCATCACAGTAGGTAGGGGAAACAGGCTGTCTAGGTGGGGAAAGACATCCTTATCTACCAAGAACTGATATACAGTGCATAAGAGATAATTGCTCTGTATAGAATTCCATCCCTTTCAAAATGTTGTTGTACCACACTTCAAAGATCATTGAATGTGATTATGCCCTTCTGTGGTACTATAGCATTATGGAACCTCTAGTGACTGCATACGACAGTTTCATCCTGAAAGCCAAAGAACTGCTGTGCACATATCACATAAGTGTAATATTGCACATTTCATATAACTGTAACATGACCTATTGTTACAGGACATTGATACCTTGCCTGTATTTATGTATTTATCTTGTATAATGCCCACCTTGCTTGTTGTATCTTGCACTGTGTGCTTGTATTATTATTTGTCCACCTCTGTATGTTGCCTGACTGTACTGGATTCTGTACTTGCTTATGTATGATTCATTGCTGCTGTTCACTGTATTTTACCATTAATTGTGCCAGTCTCTCATCCAGGGCCAAAGACCTTTTTCAGGCATGGCCCTGGATGAGAGATCACACAATCACGAACTGAGAGTCTGATTCTCGAGACATGGCACCGAATGAGATATTGTCAGTTTACAACAACATCTTTCAGCGAGTAGTGTATAATATTTTTTATTGGTTAACAAATGAATAAAAAAATATTATACACTATAAAAACAGAGGGTAAACAATTTTGTTCACAAACAGTGTATTATGCCACCTCATGATTCTGATTGCCATGGATCTCTCGAGTCAGTGCGGATACACAAACTCCAGTGGACATCTTGGACATGGCACACTTCCCCGTCCATGAGCTCCATGTTCAAGGAGAACTTCATCACAGGAACTGGATTAGGAACTGGCTGGGGGATAGGAAGCAGAGGGTGGTGGTTAATGATATCCAGTCCAAGGAAAGGGAGGTGACCAGTGGGGGATCTCAGTGAGCAGTCCTGGGGCCAGTCCTTTTCAACATCTTCATTAGTGACTTTGCAGAAGGGCTGGAAGGAAAGGGCTTTTAGCATATGACACTACAATTTGCAATAGGGTAGACACTCCAGATGGGGTGAAGAAAATAAGGAGGTACTTAGAAAAGCTGGAAAAATGGTTCAAAGTGTGACAACTGAGATTCAACATGAAAAAATGCAAAGTCGTGCACCTGGAGTGCAGAAACCCTACAGAGAGCTACAGAATGGGGGGAGATTGTTGGCAGTCACTAGGGAAGAAAGATATTTGGGTATTATCATCTTGTATGACCTAACAGTGGCTAAACAATGCACAAAGGCTATAGGAAGAATCAGTGGCATGCTGGGGTACACTAAGGGGTATCACAAGCAGAAGAAGGGAGGTGGTGATAACAATGTACAGAATGCTGGTGAGGTCTCATCTGGAATACCTTGTTCAGTTCTGCAGCCACATCTTTGTAAAGGTGTAGACAGGGTGGATGTGGTTCAGAGGAGGGCAACTAAGATGGTATAAGGCTTCCACCACAAGACTCATGAGGAGACATTGAGGGACCTCAATATGTATTCACTGGAGGAGCGAAGACAAAGTGAAGATATGATAGAGACCTTCAAGTATCTTAATGGCATAAATAAGGTCCAAGTGGGTGACATATTTCAGTATAGAACATCCTGGCAAAATGACAGTTGCCCCTCTCGCAGTGCTGCAAACTGCACACAGCCATGCCCCATGGACTCCCATCACAGTGCTGCCCCCTGAAAGTCTTGGTGAAACTTGGGTCCGTTGTGTGGTGTACCCCCTTTGCACCTGTGCCACACTGCCTACTCCACCATGGCCCCCAGGGATTGTGGACTTGTTTCAGGGTGGGGCGCTCAGGGGGGTTGTTCCTCATGGTCTATGGCTTGGCACCCAGGTCCACTGCACCAATCCTGTGGTGCAACTCTGCGGCTGCCACAAGTTGCAGGATGTAAGTGCCAGGGACCCTGCCTGTCCTGCGATAGGGTGCAGGTTCCCTGCATAGTGGTGCATGTGGCAACTCGAATAAGCGCATGAGTTGCAACATGCATCCTGGAATTGGGCCCCCTGTATCTACTGCCCTGTTCACCCTGTCATAGAAGTGCAACATATTTATTTGGCAGGATCTGCCTTTTATGAACCTGTTCTGTGACCTGTCCCTAAGGTTTTCCTACTCTAAAAAGTCTGTAATATGATCTTCCAAAATGCCCTCAAATACTTTAGACAGGATGTCTGTCAAACTAACAGGTCTGTAGTTGTCTGGATCCATTCCAGTCCCCTTTCTATAGAGTGGAACAACTGTAGCCGCCTTCCATGATTCCACAACTTCTCCCTCATCCAGGGATGTTCGGAAGATGTGGGCTAAGGGTGGAGCCAGCTCAGCACTCAATTCCTTGATTATTTTTGGGTGTATCCCATCTGGCCCAGGGGATTTATTTGAGTTTTCTATTGTTAGCCTTGTCTCTACATCTTTAGAGTCTATATAAACTGGCATGGATTGTTTTAGTTTTGTTTTATTTTGTGTTGAGTCTGTCTTAGATTCAGGGTTAAAAACTGATGAAAAACATGTATTCTGAATGTTGGCTATCTGATTTATATCAGATGTTATGTCACCATCTTGATTTTTCAGTGGCTCCACTGACTTATTACTCCCTTTTGTTTTAATTATATGTGCATAGAATGCCTTGTAATTGTCTTTTGAGTTGGTTGCCAGCTTTAATTCAATACCTATTTGCTAAATCAGATGTTATAAAATAACTAAATAAAATTAATGCTTTTATATTAGCAGGACAATATGGTTGCTCACCTAGATTTGTGAAGAAAAATAATTATATAGTTTAATCACCATCATCTTTTATCTATAAATCATTCAAAAATGGTGAAGTGTGCAGAGGTGGTTCTCTTTTTTTTTTAAAAAAAAGGTAGTAACGAAAATCCCAATAACCATTTTATCAGCCTCACTTCTGTAACCTGTAAAATTATGGAATCAATAGTGAAGAATTTAATAAGTGCACAAGTTGAAGCAAATAGTATTATTGAAAAGAAGCAACATGGGTTAATGAAAGAAAGATTATATGCAACCAACTTGATATGTTCAATGAACCAGTTAGCATAGCACTTGACAGGAGGCCATCTTTGGATATACCGTAATCTTCTTTGATTTTAGTAAGGATTTTTTTCAGTTAATACCTTTTGTTGCAGAGAATATATTAGATTATTATAGTACAATTTCTTGGGAGATATGCAATTGTACATTACTACATAAAGTGAGTAACAGAACAATTGTATGGCATCTCATTAATTACTAAAGGTTCTGTCTACATTTGGCATTGACACTGTCAGGTTTTCTCTAAGTTCAGAAGGAGCCTTAGCCTCAAAGTAGGACCAGTTTGGATCTAGTCTATAGCATGGGGAGTGAAAGTAAGAGGACCACATAACATAGTAATGATGTAAGTACCCCTTGGCAATATGGGACATAAGAGATAAAGTGGCTACTTGTTGAATAGCTTGCTGCCACTCGACTAGCTGAGGTATGTCTGTGGTTCACCATTTCTTAAGGAGCAGGCACTTTGAATCCACCCTGGCCTCAATGCACCATCTTATCCAGGGTTCTGTGAAATGCATTTGAGGGGGAGGGATGCCGAGCATCATCAGTTGAGGGGCTAGTTGTGTAGAGTGGCCTACCACTAGTTTGCAGGCTGCTAAGATCTCTTTCCAATACATTTGTATCATCAGGCAGGACCATAAAATGTGTTGGCGATCCCCCACAGGGGAATTACATCACCAGCAGGAGTCTTGAGCAAGGAGGCCGATTGCATATAATTTAACCAACATTCTATACACCCTGTGAAGGATTTTGTTTGGATGAGCAGGCTTCTGTAATCCATGCGGGCTCTCTAGGCCACCTTCCAGGTGTTGTTCCACTCTAAGGGGGAGATAGTTATGCCCAGGGATGCCATCCAGTATTCCCTTCAGGATTGTGTTAGATCGGGTATAGTTTTACGAAGGTCAGAGTAGAGTACACTTGCCCTCCCTTTAGTTTTTGAGATCCAGGATTGGAGGTCAGATGCCAGTTTCCATGTCCCTGCTAACAGGGGTTGTTTTCATCAGAGGGATAGGGCACTGCACAATTGCAAAAATTTCTCAAAATCTCATTCCCAAGGGAGAATTTGGCCTGTAGATTAGTAAAAGAGTCCAAAATTAGTGTGTCAGGGAGTAATATATCATTTAGATGGACTATGCCCTTTTGAATCCAAGTGGCCCAGTGCACTGTGTGGCTAACAATGTGAATCACAGGGCTGTCAGAGAGGGGGAGCCAACCTAGGGATGTAAGACAGGATCCAATGTGTTTGGACAGCAAACCCCACACATGGACCAAGACTGCAAAAGTGCCCCATTGCTGAAGGTGGCAATGTGGGGAGAGTACAGCTAGGTGAGTAGAGGTGTAGGGGAACACAGAAGGGTTTCAATGGTATGCCATATTGGGGGTAGGTCCGAGATGGGGTAAACCATTGGCCAGTTTGCACTCTGATGGAGGCTGTATGTTACCTTAGGAACCAAAGAAGATTCCAGCCACCCTTGGACCAGTGGGACTGAAGTTTGGCATGGCTGAGTCTTGGGGCCGTATCTTCCCAGAGAAAGGATCCAATTAGTGTCCAGTTTTGCATTCCAACTTGAAGGCAATTTGACAGGGAGATGAAAGAGGCAGTGAAACATTTTGGGGGCTGCCATCATTTTAAATGCTGCAATCTTTCCTGCTAAGGAGAGTCGCAAAGTTTTCCAGTGGTCCAAATCTGTGGTTAGATTTTGTAGTAAAAGGGGTAAGGTTTAGATTAGAGATCTTTGTAAGGTCTTCAGATAAGTGGATGCCCAGCTATCTTATCGAGGTTGGGGACCATTTCAGACCAGCCTGCTCAAAGGGGTCAGGGGTACACTTCTTGTTGTAGGGCAGAACCTCGATTTTCCCTTGATTAAGGTTAAGGCCCAACATCAGAGAAAAATCTTTCAGGAGCGAGAGGAAGTGCTGTTGTCCATCAGAGGTCTCAGAAAGAAAAGCTAATAGATCATCCGCATATAGGCTGGTTCTAAAGTCTTTATTTCTATTAGAAATCGCATGCATATCAGGGTAATTGCGGATGGCAATCACCAGGTGTCCAACAGCTGAGACAAATAACATAGGGGACAAAGGACACCCTTGTCTTGTACATTTCTGGAGTTGGAAGGACAGTGACAAAATGGAATTTGTCAGGACTGTAGCTTTGGGGGCATGCTATAATGTCTATATTCAGGAGGCGAAATGAGGCCCAAACCCCATGTAGTGGAGAAACCTGAGGAGATGCCCCCACTCCACAGAGTCAAAGGCCTTTTCAAAATCAATGGCCACTGCTGTCATGGGGTGGGGAGTTGGTTAGCCACTGTGATAAGAGAAATTAGGAACAAAGATGATCTGATGCTAGTCAGCCTTTGATGAACCTTGTTTGAGCTGGATGAATCAGCGTGGGGAGGCTGCCTTTCAAACGGAGTGCCAGAGCCTGTGTTAGTATCTTGGCATCAGTGATGATTAATGATATGGGGCAGTAATTAAAAGGGAGTTGGGGATCTTTCCCTTCCTTGGGTAGGAACGTAATGATGGCCTCTCCAAGGGTAGGGTGGAGGTTTTTGGCTGTGTGAACCTCTGAAAATATCTTGTGAAGGTAAGAACTAACAATCTCGTCTAAATGTACATACAGCTCTACAGGAATGCAATCCCCACCAGGGGACTTGTTCTTATTCATGGAAGAGATATCCTTTTGAATTTCAAGAAGAGAGAGCTGGAATTCCAGTGTAACCCTATCTTGGGCTGATAATTGGGGGAGAGCCAAAGAGGAAAGGAAGGCATCCATATGGTTATTTTTAGATACACCTGGTAAGTGATACAGATTCTGATAGAACTAGGACATTATCCTATTTATAGCAAATGGTCTATAGTAGGGTCTGCCCAAGGTGTCCTTTAACATAGATACGTGATGTGCCACCTGATGTTTTTTAAGGCGGTATGAAAGGAAACATCCAGATTTTTCTCCAGAATCCCAGTATTTCTGTCTAGTGTAGATCATGGCTAATTGTTATTTTCTAGCCAGTAAGGTATTTATCTGAAGCCATATCCTACTGGTTAAAGGTAAAAGGGACTTCACCTGACTTGGATATTTTGCTTTTTGAAATTCCTTGTCCTTCTGGGACAAGGTACACTTAAGAGTTGCAAGCTTCTCCTTCCTCTTCTTTCTCCATCTGGCTGCTAAACCCATAGTGCTGCCTTGTATTGTCACCTTAAAGGCTTCCCATATGGTGGCAAAGGAGACATCCATCCTGTCATTTTCTTTAAAACATTGAGTGGCTCCACTGGCTACCCATTTACAGAATGAGTTGTCTTTCAGAAGTAAGAGGTCTAGTCTCTATTGGATGACTTGGGGGTTTCAGGACTCCAGATCACCATGGATGACTCTGGGGCATTGTCTGAGATGACCAGGTTTTCTATGTTGCATGTTACGACTTTTTGGGTTATGTGAGGGAAACCCAGTAGGAGGTCCGGTCTGCTGGCAGACCAGTGAAATGGTGAAATGTACATAAAGTCTTTGGTAGACTGGTTGAGGGATCTCCACATGTCCGAGAGTGAGTGCTCTTGTAACATGTTTTTTAGGGCTTTGGCTGACTTTGGGTGCAGTTCAATGGACTGGAGAGATTTGTCTATGTCCAGGGTGATTGTAGTATTGAAGTCTGCCACTATCATGCCAGATGCCAATAGGAGGGGAGAAGTCCTGAAGATGTAGAGAAAAAGTTTGAAATAAGTTTGGTGAATCAGTATTAGGACCATATATTGAAATGATAACCAAAGGTCCTTGTGGGGTAGAAACCTGTATAGTTGCTCATAGGCCCGTGACATCACGCTTCTGCTTTTCGATTGTCCAGGGAAGTGATTTCTGAATTCAGATAGAACCCCCTTGTGGGATGGAGAGTAGCTATTGGCATCCAGGCCTACCCATTCTCTAGGTAACTTGGCAGCCTCTATGGGGACTAATTTAGTGTCATGCAAGAAGGCTATAATGGTTCACAATTTTTTGAGATGTGAGAGAACCTGTTTCCTTTTAACGTGGGAGTTAAGGCTCACATTCCAAAGCACCCATTTTAAATCAGCCATGGGGAATAGTATACATTATTAAATGTAAAGGGAATCCAGGGTTGAGATCACTTATGTCTGGAGACATCAAAAAGGGTATAGCAGGAGTTAGAACAACATAGATATTGAAATTATTTGAGCACATATATTGACTCACTGTGTAATCATTATCCTGTGCCTTATGAAGTACAAGTATACATCTGCAGTTCAAATACAAACTACAATAACTACTACTATCCAGAGTGGAAGAAACATTATGAACAACAGCAAAATGGTAAACAAGAAAAACTGTGCAACAGTTTAAAGATATATTCAATAACATTTGTAACCAGAGAGTTATGATCCCTTTAGGGCTGGCTGCCACATGGCTGCCAAATGTCCTGAGGGTCCAACCTGGGAGGAATACTATAACCAATAGAAATGTAACTGGGGGAAATAAAGGGAGACCATAATTGCTGGTGTCAACTTGACATAAGGGGTGGGAGGGAAGATTTAATTATTCTGTAGGAGATAAGACCCCTGTGAGGTAGTTAGTACCATAAACCATCCTGGGTGTAAATAAGTTCACCTGTGGGGACTTTCAGACACTATCTTCTCATTTGAAGGCCCTTCGTAAAGCATCAAGAAGGCAGAAAGAAACAATGTTATTGTTGCCCATAATATGGGCCTCTTACAGAGAAAACTAAAAATTTGGAGGGGTGCATGCATGTCCTTTTAATAGGTTTGTCTCCCTTTAAGGGGGTGGGATAGGGATATGTCTAAATAAGTGTGTAAGACTGGCTGTAAGGGTTTATTAGATAACATAACTAGAAACACACAAAATGCCCTGTAAGAACCAATACCAGAAGGTGCCAGAGTGAAGAGTGAGTCAGGAAGGTTGCCCCAAGAAATAGGGATCACTAATAAATCAAAACGCCAGAATTAAGGTGGATGTATGAGCAATGAGTGTAAGGTGTATCTGAACTGACATTCAAACAGAGCAGTGCTTGCAACTCCCTGCCTGGATCAACACTCCTGTTTGTCGATGAGCTGCTGGACTGTCCATTAGAGGGTACTCCACAGGTCATAAAAAAAAAGTGCTTTAATGCATGTCAGCCCCACTGATCGCTTTAAGGCTATTTTGATCTTTACTTTAAAAAGGGCACGTACACCTGATAGGGGAGTTTGTTAAGAGATCATCCCCTTGCCAATATCATTGAAAGCCTGTAATAAAAAAAAAGACAGGACTGGTAAAGGGAGTGAGCAGGGCCCCTCATAGTACATTGAAAAAAAACATGGGAGTGTCTTTCAACTGAAGGAGGGTGGAATCACCAGAGGATACAGTTGGAAGCTTGAGGGTGGTAGGATTAGGGGGGAAAGAAGGAGGAGGATGTACTCACGAGAGAGTGGTGGAACTGTGGAATGAGCTGCCCGGGGAGCTGGTACAGGCAGCTACAGTGGAGGGATTCAAGAGATGGTGGAACAGGTATAGGCAAGAGGTGAAGCAGAGGCTGGTTTGCCCAGGGGGGCAGGACTGGGGGATGGAGTAGCAGTGGAAGGAGACAGATAGAGGGCTACATTACCCAATCAGGGTGCTGAAGCATGAGCAGACTTGATAGACCAATAGGCCTACTCTGCTGGTGTCTAGTATGTTAATGTAGTAGTGGTACAAACAGAGGGCTCCTGAAACAGGTCCATAACCTCCTGCAACCTGAGGCACCTCATCCTGGAACCAGTCAGTAGGGGACCCTCAATCAATCAATCAATCAAAATTGTTATCTAACCAGGCAAACATCATTGAGCAAGCTCATTTTCGAGATGGACCTGGAAAGCAGAGGTTAAAAATACATACAAAGGAATGCTCAGTTACATCATAATTGGGTAAACAATATATACAAAATGAATTCACACTTACATAGTATTTACACAGAGCAGTAATTATACACAGGAGGTTTATAATACACATGAAATAGAGTATTACAAAGAGCCATTAAGCTAAGACCATGAAGAGAATGCAGCTAAAAAGTATAGCAACTGCAGTACAGTATATACAGGTTAAATGTACGCAACTATAATTACAGTGTGTATTTGAAGCATCCTTGAACACAATTATTGATTGCAGGAGCTTGGTGTGGCACTGGAGGGGTGGGGAGGGAGATGCAAAAGGGTGAGTAAGGAGAGGTATATTTTACATGGAGTGCCCACAAAGGCATTTAATGATTGCAGGGGGGAGGGTGGCAACAGTTAGGGAGTGGAAAGCAAAACACCATGACGGTGTCAAGCGGCGTAAGCAAGGGAGTGGAAAGCAAAACACCATGACGGTGTCAAGCAGGGTAAGCAAGGAGTTTAGGTGGTCACCAGAAGAACATGGAAAAGGATCTAACAATAAGGAAAAAACACAGGGTCAGGATAGAAGGAGCAGTCAGGTAAGTTCTTATAGGCTGTAACATTGCCCAAGAGGGGTGGGAAAGAAGTACCAGTAAAGAGATGCACTGGAGTAGATGGAGCTGAGGCTAGGGGAGACAACCTTGAAATTGAATAGCGGCAATCAGAAGTCTCTGCTCATCTGCCTATCGAGTTTATTCATCTAATCCTTTGTAGCGGCGATGGAGGCAGAAATGAAACAGGCCGCGATCAGGCATACTCCGCCGACTACGCCCGAAAAGACGTCCAAGAAGTCGAGAAACCAGGGCACCGGGAGCCTTAACAAGGCGGGCAGCTCCAACCCCCCGGTAGTCCCTTTATCCAAGGAGCGATTTCTTCAAGAACTTTTACCATTCTGGGAATCACTGGAAAATATTACCTCGGAGCTAAAATCAATTAAAGGAGACCTCACTACCCTTAAAGTGAGAATGGGGGATTCGGAGGCCAGAATCGCATCCCAAGAGAAATGGAAAGATAAAATCAACCCAGAAATTACCCTGCTCAAACAACAGGTCCACAAACTTCAACTCAAAACTGAAGATTTGAAAGGGAGAAGCAGGAGAAACAACCTTCTGATCATCGGCTTACCTGAGGCAGAAGAAAGCACCGATATCATTACTTTCCTGAAGAAGTTTCTTCACAAAGTTGTGGGGCCCTCTCCACTAAACTCCCCAATACCATATTGAGAGAGCTCACCGCTCCCTAAGACCGAAACCCCCACCAGACTCCCCTCCTCGCCCTATTATCATAAAGTTTCTTAGCTTTGTGGAAAAAACAACATGTTTTCACTAAAATGAGAGAGCTGCAATCTATAATCTGGGGCTCTTCTAAAATCAGAATTACACAGGATCTTCCCATTGAAACCATGCAGAAACAAGCGGCCTTCCACCCAATTGTCAGCAAGTTAATCGCGGCTGGAATTCGGTTCAGGATGCTGTAACCAGACAAGCTAAGAATCACGATCGAAGGCTCCTCATACACCTTTGACTCTCCCGAATTGGCTATCAAAGATCATACTTCCAAGCTCCTCAATCTGTTTAAAACTGGATGAAAATCTGACTAGCAGAAGGGACAATCATACATCGGACTTTAAATCTTATTAATATGTTTCCCTAGTTTCTGTTTTTTCTACCTGACTCGTTCCTGTTATTGGGAGGGTGGGGTTGAGTGGGCCTGGTGGTTGGTAGAGGATCTGGTTTTCCTTTCTCCCTTGCGAGTTGAGCGCGCGCTAATATCCCAGGGAATGGTCCCGGTACCCTAGTGTTGGGGTAAGGTGGTGGATTGCCGTTTTCGTGACGGACCGGTTCTGGTCCCACCGCAATTCATGTCCCCTTATCGAATTCCAGCCAACAGCTGAAGGCATGATCCATTTAACCCATTCGCTGGGAGACAGTGATATTTCTTTAACTCCCTCACTTATAGTTAAATAGGGGAAGTGTTTCCTCGATGGTGTCTCAAAAGGCACGGTAAGCAGTTTTAATTAAAATGTTGATGGTACTGGGGAGATTAATCCCCACATTTATACCGCCTTGCTCCTCATGAGTACAATGAAACATAAGGCCTACCTCTTTGGCTATTACATGGGAGAGTGCTGACTGGCTGGTAGAGGATTGTGGAGGGCGGGGGGGAAGCCCGGGAGTGTGGTATGCTCTTAGGAAGCTGCTTCATGAGCTAGCAAAAGGGGGGTATGGCGATCCTCAGGGGATTCTGACATGGGATATCCTTATCTGGTGCTGGGCTAAGCAATCTACCAAAATGCACACCAGATCTCTCATTTAAACACTATTAGAATGTTTGGAGGCAAAGACCCTGCCGGGAATTGTCACCGGGATTAGGACTCCAAGTGCCTATTTTTGGTTTATCTGGGTTCTATTTGATTACGCTTGGAGTCATTTTGTACATAGTTGGATGGGTTTTGGGGAGGGAGGTGGGCGGGGAAGTTTCTGGCTGCAGGGGCTAACCTCGTGGTCACTATATAGAACCAAAATAACCACCCTGGTAATATTTGTTGGCTGGGGTTTTTGGGGAATATTTTTTCAAGGGGCAGGATGGGAAAGAGGGGGGCTCGGAGCGTGCCTTGTAGAGTTTTCATTTTAGACATTTTATCATGATCATTTTCTCAGATTAATTGTTCATGAAGTTTATGATGCCAGTTAAAATTGCCACATGGAATGTACATGGTCTCAGAGACAAGACAAAGAGACACCAAGTTTTCAAACATTATGATTTGCTTAAGGTTGATATTCTCCTCCTTCAAGAAACCCACTTATTAGATACCTAATCAATTTGGTTATGTAGGTCTGGTTTCTCTCAAGTTTTTGCCGCAAGTGGAACAGCAGCAAGCAGAGGAGTCACTATCTTAATCAAGAAACATATCTCATTCCTGGCAGAAGAGAACCTAATAGACCCATAGGGTAGGTTCATACTAGTCAAAGGCTCTCTCAACAACAGAAGTATAGTGCTAGGCTCTATATATGGCCCGGTGGGAGGAGATGCAGAATTCCTCATGGGTCTAGCAGATAGGGTAGGAAGCATTTTGCCTTTGCAGTTAATACTGGGAGGGGACTGGAACATCCCACCATCCCAGGTTCTAGACAGAACGTATCTACCACTAAAACCTACGACCCCAGCCCAAAAGGCTTTAGCAGACTTCACTCAACTTTTGGGGCTGTGTGACCCCTGGCGTCTCATTAACCCTTCACTCCAGTCTTTCTCTTTTTTCTCTCAGGTACACAGTTTTTGGTCTAGAATAGATTATATACTGATGAGTACCTCCCTCCCTCCTTCCTGGTCTCCTTCAGTCAGGCATTGAGCCGATAGTTTTATCGGACCACTCAGTAGCTTGGCTGAAGATCTCTCCTGACTCTAACTTCCAGAGAGATACTGTCTGGAAATTAAACACTCAGCTCCTCAAAGATGAACAAACCATTTCCCATATTAAAAATCTGATCTCTAACTTTATGGAGATTAATAAAGACTCCACCCCGAAGGAAGACTCAATATAGTGCTCTCTTAAATGCTACCTTCGGGGAGAGCTAATCAAACTAGCCTCAATGAGGAAGAAGCAGAGAGAGGCACAAGCATCTTCCTTGCTAACCAAAATCAAAGAAATAGAGTGCTCCCTATCCTCAACCTCATCCCCTAACTCACTAGAAGCCCTGCTAAAATTAAAGAATGAATATACAGACCTACTAAAAGAAAAAGCAGAATATGCTATTTTAAAACCAATCTAAATATATTGATCAAGGAGAAAAGGCCGGCAGAATGCTGGCTCTTTGATTACAAAAAACAGAAAGCTCGAGGCTGATTCCGATGTTACAGGCGCTGGATGGTGCTATTAAAACATCACCAAGGGATATTACCCAGGTCTTTGAAGCATTTTATAGTACGCTTTATAGTAAGAACCCTTCTCCAGCTCCCCTATCAAACATTCTAGACTACTTAGAAGGCCTCAACCTTTCCTGCTTACAACCACACCATAAATCGATTCTCATTTCTCCCATCACATTGTTGGAGGTGGAAGTGGCGATTGCAAATTTAGCACCTGATAAGTCACCCGGGCCAGATGGCTTCCCCTCCAACTTTTATAAAACCTTTTGTAAAGAACTAGCCCCCCTTCTTCTAAGGCTCTACGAATATATGTTCACTGCAGATATTTTAGATCCCACACTATTAGAAGCTACGATTGTGTTAATCCTCAAGCCAGACAAACCACCAAAAGATCCTGCAAGTTACCTCCCCATTTCTCTCTTAAATTGCGATATTAAAATATTAACAAAGATCTTAGCCGATAGGATTAAAAAGATTTGGATCCATCTGCTGAGCCCGGAACAGGTGGGGTTTGTGCAAGGCCGCTCTCTGGCTGATCACCTTAGAATCCTTTCTCATATCTTCCATGTTGCCCAAACCTCACAGATCCCCATGGCTCTAGTCTCACTAGATGCTGAAAAGGCTTTTGACAGAGTCAACTGGGACTTCCTTTGGGCTATGCTCGCAAAAATGGGTTTTCCGGCCTCCTTTATTCGATGGATTCAGACGGTGTACAAGTCTCCTTCGCTAAGATCTATTGTAATGGAGTTTTCTTCGTAGTTTTATCTCTTCACCGGCACTAGACAAGGATGCCCCTCTTCCCTTCTTGTTTAATTTATATCTGAACCTCTCCTTCTCAATATTAAGCAATCCGGCTCTCTTATTACAAGGCAGCTGCTCTCTCAGTCTATGCAGACGATATCCTTCTTCAATTAGCTTACCCTGAAACATCGCTAACTCATGCCTTGCAGATTATTACACAGTACGGCCTTCTGTCTCATTACAAGCTGAATCTAGCAAAATCAGAAATATTTCCCTTAAATGCTCTCACACATAAAACTAACTTCACCGGATACGGGATGAGATGGTCCCCGCACTCAATCAAATATTTGGGAATACATCTTACCAACTATCCAATGTTATTCAGGAAACTTAATCTGGATGACCTAATGACAAACATCCAACTGGACCTCCAAAGATGGTCCAAACTTCCTTTTTCCCTATGGGGGCAGAATTAACATTATTAAGATGAACGTCTTACCCCACTTTTTCTACCCCTTAAACTTATTGAATCTCTGGCTTCCTTTATCTGACCTACAGAATCTACACTCCACTCTCTCCAAATTTATTTGGCAAGGCAGATTTCCCAGATGTTCCTTTCTTAAGCTTTGCCTCCCTAAAGATATGGGAGGACTTCGCCTCCCAAACTTAGTATTTTATTATTGGGCTAGTCACTTGTTTAAATTGGGAAGATGGCTCCCGTACAGGGATGAGGACCCTCCTCCAATCTGGCTCCAAACTGAGAGACAAATACTAGAAAAAGACAACCTCTGCTCCCCGACCATCTTTTTCCTTCCCAATTCGGTATTGCCAACTTCAATACAAAATTCGACTATTGGCACCTCCCTCAAGGTTCTCGCTCAATGTTTGCACTACCTCAGAATTTTCCCAAAGAGGGATATGGCGCAGCCCCTCATATTAAACCCTAATATCTGCTTAGATAGCTTAATGATCCCATTAGACTGGCTCCTTCAACTACAAGGGGTCTCGATAGAGAACCTTTACTCTCATGACTCCCTTCTCTCTTCTTCCGAAATCATGGCTAGGCTCAGTGTTCCCAATAGCAATATTTTTAAAGTGTTTCAGTTGAGGCACCTCATTAACACCAACTTTGGATCTGAATTTCGGGTTTCTCAGGTCAGGCCTTTTCTCTCTCAATTGCAGGGGTATACAAGTAAACCCCATGGGATTTCAACAATATACTCCTATTTGCTGGGTCTCAAATTTCCAGATACCCTTTCAGGCTCTTCTATATGGTCATCTCTTCTGCCAGCTATTACCCCTAACTGGTCACAAATCTGGAAAGACCTACATAGATACCACACCCAAGATAGGTTTAGACTTACTCAATACCATATATTAAACAATATGTATTATACACCGGTTAAATTAGCTAAGCTGAGGAGGCTTCCTCTCTCTCACTGCTCCAGATGCTCCCAATCTGAAGGGAATCTGATACACATCTTCTGGTACTGCGAGAAAATTGCCCCTTTGTGACATACCATTCAGTCTAATTTAGATCCACTATTGGGACTGGAAGGTTTGTTCACCATTGAAATTTGCATCTTAGGCATCTATTATAATGTTGAAAGCCATGAGCGTAGATTCCATATGACACTAATCTCAATGGTGATTCAGAGGTTGGTACTTAAACACTGGATGGATCAACTGACCATCACATATGCTGAATGGCTGAAGGATTTATCAGTTTGTTTCAATACTGAGAGACTGATTGCTAGTTCCTGCAATCGTATCAACTCCTTTTACAAAAAATGGGGTAAATTATATACTTTATACTTACATTAATGTCCACATTAGGTATGTCTCTGTAGCACCTAGATCTGTTATCCACACTATTGTTTTCTAATTCTCTGATGTTACATTATGTTTTTGTTATGTTGGTTTCAGTGAGCACACTCCGGGGTGGGATTGTTTTAGGTGGGGGAGGGCTGGGGCGGTACTGGGGGGGGGGGATTCCTTTATCCTTCTACATAACATGTTTAAGAACTCTGGTGAATATTGTGGATTGTTTGTGTGTTCCAGCTATACTACAGACAAAATATCTGTTGGTATTTTGTACTTTATAAAATCAATAAACTTCTAATTTCAAAAATAACCTTGAAACTGGTCAGGTTCGAACCTTGAAATCCTGTAGCCCTGAAAAGTCTCAGCTCACTGCTAATAGCATCCTGATGAACATACCAGTTTTGCAAGTGAAATTCAGTTGTGAGCTGGAAGGTTAGGACACTTTTTTAAATTTTTATAATATCTTTTTATTCAATTTTCAATTTTTCATACAGCATGTATATTATAATTAATAACCTCATTGAGTACTGATAGCCCAGATGTACCATCTCTATAAATGTATATACCTATATGCATAAACAGTTCTAATACATAACAGGAGGAGGGAAAAGGTGATAACAAGAAAAAAAATAAACAGTCAAAATGCCTTTAGCAGACAGCATAATACAACCTGTTAGCTTCCTTAATCGAACCATGAATTAAAATTCATACTTTATTATAGCATCTCTCCCCCTTCTTCTTGCTTCTTCATGTGTAAAAAACACCAAACCGAGTAATGCAGGCAATCATATTTTGTTTTATGAATCAGATCTTTCTGCTGCTTCAACAATAGAAGACATCTCTTTTTCAGAGGGAGTAGGGAACTCTCGGCTGTTTCTAGCAGAAGATGACTGGTTGCAGAGCAAGAAACAGAAGTCCAGAACTACAGATTTTTTACTAATTAATCACTTCTCTCTCAACAGGAGTAGTACCTGTTTGGATTAAGCAAAAAAATACTTCATTAGAAGAAGGGGGTCTTATTTAAGTAAAAAAAAGTGTTTTTTTTTTCTGAGGAAGGGGGCAGTATCACCTTAATTTACTGAGAGCAGAGAGTGAATCTAATTGGGGGTGTGGCTTAGCAGCTTAGGTGTACAAAAGCAGCTGTCTCCAATTACAGCTTCCGGCTGTTTCTAGCAGAAGAGGACTGGTTGCAGAGCAAGAAACAGAAGTTCAGAACTATAGATTTTTTTACTAGTTTCCCACCTTCCCACCCACCCAAAGCCAGTTCTAGTTTTATAGCCACTGAATTTGACTGACAACAGGAACTTCCTGTTTGGCAGTGGGAAGGGAAGGATCACTGAGACACATTAGTTTCAGCAACCTTGAAGGAACCTTAAAAAAAAAACTCTTTATCCCCCACTGGCTGCTGGAGGTCTGAATCCAAGCAAGGAGGAAAGAGACTACTAAAGACTACAGGAAGTTCCTGTCCCAGAACAGGAAGGGTGAGAGTTGTAAGGGCACTTAGACAGTAGGAAAGTAAGTGTAAAAATGCAGTATGGCGCAGTGGTTTAAGGCTCTGAGCTGCAAATCTGGAGACCTGGGTTTGAATCCCACAGCCCCACTTGCGTATTGTGTGACCCTGAGCAAGTCACTTAACTTCCTCGTGCTCCCAGGTTGCACCTGCAAACAAGCTTTCAGCTTAGTGTGTCTCACCTGATAAAATAATTGGTAAAAAAAAAAATACATGGAGGAGACAATAGGCATACAAAGTAACAGGAGAGGTGACACAAAATAAGTCAAGATGGGAGTGGTGCAGTGCAATGGCTATGGAGCAGCAGTGTTCCGGGAGACATTCTGGAGGCTGCAATTCTGCCCTGTTTGCAGGCACCTCTCTGGTCTGAGGGAGGAGGTTGCCTGTCTCCAGGCTGACCTGGCTAGGATTCGTGAAACCTCTTCCCCCACCCAGGGACCACCAGATCCACCACTGTTACCTCAGAGGTTGCCAAGAAAGAGGAGTGGTTGGACCAAGGTGTGCTCAGGGAGGGACAGGGTGGTGGAACAGAGGTGCATCCCTCCAGCTGTAGCTCTCCACAATTCATATGCTGTTCTGGTAAAAAGTGGTTCCTCTATGGAGGTACCTGCAGTGGAGACCAAGGAGGATGCTGGGAACCTCCACAAAGGAGACCCACAGGAGGGTGGCATGAGACCCCACAGGAGAAGGAAACAACCCCTGGTGGGGGATTCAATCATTAGGGGGTAGACATGGGGGAGGAAGGGGATAGGGAGGTAAGGTGCCAGCCTGGCGCCACGGCTTGGAGGGACAGAAAGCGAATCCTCAGGATCGTGGGAGCAGCTGCACGAGGGAGGGAGCTGAATGTCATTGTCCACCTAGGAACAAATGATCTGGCTGTAAATAGGATCAGAGTGGAGCAAGAGGAGTTTGTGGAGTTGGGGAGGGGCCTTAGACAAGTAGCATGTACTGTAAACTTCTCGGAGGTGCTGCCTGTCTATGGCAAGGATGATGCTAGGGTATTCCGCATCATGGGATTCAATGAATGGTTGAAAAACTGGTGTGGAGCTCAGGGTTTTGGCTTCATTGGGGACTGGGGAGCCACCTGGAGTGATGCAGACTTATACTGGTGCGATGGTCTGCATCTGTCCAGAGGGGGATCCAGGATCCTAGGTGACAGGTTTAAATGCTTCATTGGCAAGCATTTAAACTAGCCAAGGGGGGAGGCACTGAAAAGGAGCAGGGAAATCCCAGCATCCCTCCACAAAGCGCAGTAGTTAGAGAGGTAAACACCAAGGCAGAGAAGTCAGTAGGCAGCAGGACAGGGATAAATGCAGAAAAAGGTGTTAAGGACAGGGATGGGGCTTAAAGGGGTAAGGCCATAAAAAATAAATGGAAGGTGATGAGTACCAACGCCCGTAGTCTATGCAACAAGCTCCCTGAACTAGTGGCCTTAATGGAAGAGGGATGCCTGGATATTGTGGCAGTCACTGAAACATGGTACACAGAGAACCATGAGTGAAAAGTCAACATACCAGGATACTCAGTCTACAGGAGGGACAGGGTGGGTAAAAGAGGAGGAGGAGTAGCTCTCTATATAAGGGAAGGGATTAAAGCAACAGAACTAAAGAGTAAACAGGACGTTGATGAGTCACTATGGGTCACCCTGGAGACAGGAAATGGCACCACAATCTGCATGGGGGTTGTGTACAGACCCCCATCTCAGGGGGAGGAAATGGACAAGGAAATGATAGAAGGCATCCTTAAAATGGCAGAAAAAGGGGAGATATTGTTGATGGGGGACATGAATATGCCAGATGTTAACTGGAGTACCTTTGCTGCAGGCACATCCAAGAGCAGGGTCATTCTTGATGCCCTACAGGGGGCATGCCTCAGACAGCTAGTGTTGGAACCCACTCGGGAGGGAGCAATCTTAGACCTGTTACTCTGAAATGGGGAAGGAGAAAGGATCTCAGATTTAGAAGTGGGTAGCCATCTGGGAACAAGTGACCACCATACAGTGTGGTTCACAATAAACACAGCCACAGAGTCAAGCCATACAAAACCAAAAGTATTGGACTTTAGGAAGGCTGACTTTGGGAAAATGGGAGAGTGCCTTAGAAAAGCACTAGCATATGGGCAAGAGGGAGGGGTGGAGGAACAATGGGGAATAATCAAAACAGCCATCGTAGAGGCAACAAGTCTTTGTGTAAAGCAAATCAATAAAACACAACGAAGGAAAAAAAACGCTATGGTTCTCAAAAGAGGTGGCAGGGAAGGTTAAGGAGGAAAGGATAGCATTCAGGAAATATAAGGAAACACAGAAGGAGCAGGACAGAGAACTTTATCAGTTAAAGCAGAAGGAGGCAGGGAAGGCAGTCAGAATAGCAAAGGCACAAACTGAGGAAAACATAGCCAACTCTGTTAAGAAGGGGGATAAAACTTTTTATAGGTACATTAGGGAGCGAAGAAAGACCAAGGGAGGGATACAGAGACTTAATAAAGGGAAGGGAATGTGGGCAGAGGGTGACAGTGAAAAAGCAGGGATACTGAACGAATATTTCTGCTCAGTATTCACAACAGATGAGGAGGTGCCTAAACCAAACAAGGGGAAACTCTGAATAGGGGGGTCGATACCAGTCCATTCACAGAAGAAAGGGTTTTGAAAGAACTCTTGAAACTGAGGGTGGACAAAGCAATGGGGCCTGATGGGATTCACCCAAGAATACTAAAAGAACTAAAGGTAGAACTAGTAACACCACTGACTACTCTCTTTAACAAATCATGGGAGGATGGAGTGGTACCTGAGGACTGGAGGAGGGCAAATGTAATTCCACTTCACAAAAGTGGGAGCAGGGCAGAGGCAGGAAGCTACAGACCAGTTAGTTTGACTTCAGTGGTAGGGAAAATGATGGAATGACTTCTGAAGGAAAGAATTGTTGAGTACCTAGAGGCCAGTGGGGCAGAGGACCCAAGGCAGCATGGTTTCACAGCAGGAAGGTCATGTCAGATGAACCTAATAGATTTCTTTGACTGGGTGACCAAAGTAGTAGACCAGGGAGGGGCTGTGGATATGGCCTAACTAGATTTTAGCAAGGCATTCGACACAGTCTCACACAAAAGATTAATATACAAGTTAGCCAGCCTTGGAGTGGGTCCCAAGGTGGTAGCCTGGATAAAAAACTGGCTGGACAACAGGACGCAAAAGGTAATAGTAAACTGAGGCCACAGTGAAGAAAGGAGGGTAACTAGAGGGGTACCGCAGGGTTCGGTACTGGGACCGGTCCTCTTTAATATCTTTATAAGAGACATTGGAGAGCACCTGGAAGGAAAGGTATGCCTCTTTGCAGATGACACAAAGATCTGCAACAGGGTTGATACACAAGGTGGGGTGGAAAGAATGAAAAGGGACTTGGCAAAGCTGGAGGAATAGTCAAATACGTGGCAGCTCAGATTCAATGCAAAGAATTGCAAGGTAATGCATCTGGGAAACAAAAACCCAGGGCAGAGTACACAATGGGGGGGTGAGTTAATAACAACAACAAAAATCGAAAGAGACCTAGGAGTAATTATATCAGATGACCTAAAGGTGGGCAAACAATGTGAGAAGGCAGTAAGGAGGGCTGGGGGTATACTGGGATGCATAGGGAGAGGCATCAACAGTAGAAAACAGGAAGTTGTTATCCCTCTCTACAGACAGTTAGTGAGACCCCATCTGAGTACTAGCTGCAATTCTGGAGACCCCATCTCTGCAAAGACATAGACAGAATGGAGGCTGTTCAGGGAAGGGCAACCAAAATGGTGCAAGGTCTGCACCAGAACACATACGAGGAGAGACTAAAGCACCTTAATATGTATACCCTTGAGGAAAGTAGGGAGAGGGTGGACATGATAGAAACTTTCAAATATCTCAAGGGAATTAACAAGGTACAAGAGGGTAGTATCTTTCAGAAGAAGAGATGTGCAAGAACAAGGGGGCACAATTTGAAGATAGAGAGGGGATGGCTCAGAGGTAATGTTAGAAAGTATTTTTTCAGAAAGAGAGTTGTAGATGCATGGAACAGCCTTCCTGAGGAGGTTGTGGAGTCAGGAACAGTGGGAGAATTCAAGAATGCATGGGACAGGCATAAGGCAATTCTAGTGGGGGCAGGAGGAAGTAAGCTGTTGATTAACTAGAATCTGCAGCTTATCCGTCAGGTAGGGAAATGGGCAGACTGGGTGGGCCAAGTGGTCCTTATCTGCCGTCAGATTCTTTGTTTCTATGTTTCTCTCCCTTGTTTTCTGAGTCCTTATCATATTGCCCTCTTAAAAAGGCTGCCATTTGATCAATTTCAAAAAATATGAATGTCTTCCTGTTGTGGTGAATATGGACATTCACTGGTGCGAGTAGTTAAAATTGTGCTCCTAACTCCAATGCATCTAGGCGATAAGCTAAATATTTTCTTCAACATTGTTGAATTGAATATGCAAAGTATGGGAACACACTAAATTTGCACCCTCTGTATGATAACATTCACTTAATTCTAGAGAGTTTAAAATTATGGTCTCCGAACTCTCCATCAGGGTATCACTACTAAATGCTGACACTCAGAATCTCGACATTCAGGATCCTGAGTTCGGCAGCCCAACACACACCTGCCCAACAGAAGGAAGCTGGTGCCAACGAGGGTAAGGGACCGGATGTGAAGAACCACCACCTATCCCTAGTCTGACACCACAAGTCAGGAGACAATGCGCGCAGGCTGGCTGAGCTGCTCTCGTGGTGTGGAGGGCTACACCACTAGCAGCTCGGCCAGCATGGTGCTCTCGATCCAGGTTCTGTTCCCAGTAGGGAACAGTTTTAGTTCTTCCTATTGTTGCCCCCGTAACATTTTTAACCTACTCTGAGGTCTGCTACCTCTCGGAGTTGTTCCGCATTGCACTAAGACCCTTTCAGTCTTGAGCTTACAGAGTTTGGAGACTGACTGTCAGGATTTCATAGGTGACCCCTCTATCAGATTCAAACGCAAGCAAGATAAAGATCATTACTTTTGATTTTGGGTCTTGAATTTGAATTTGGATTGCAGCTTATTTTTGTACTCTGAACGCTTTATTTAGAAAAGGTAAATTCTCAGGTGGTAGCTCATATACAGAAACAACTATATATTTAACTAAATCTCGAGTAGTTTCAAAATCATCATACATTTTAAAGGGCAAACCAACAGTTCTTATGTTCCTGTATATGGCCAGATTTTTCAACATTTCAATTTTTCTGTTAGCATTGTGATTGTCATTTGTCAGCTATGTTGTCGATAATTCAACTGCTTTCACCTTGTCAGTAACCTTTGTTATTGTTTGAGAATTCTATTGTTTGAGAATTCTCATGAACTAATTTCTGCATAGTTATTATTTTTTTCTTTATTTTGTTTAACTTCCTTCTGTATGAAATCCACTTTTAAACTTAGGGCTTTAAATTTACGGTCCAGTGTTTGTATGCCCTCCAAAATCTTTTACTAATATACTAACATACTAAAATGCCAGCAGAATAGGCCTAACGGTCTTTCGTGTCTGCTCGTTTGGTCAGCCCCCACCCTGGGAGCTGACCTTGCTGCCCCCCTCGCCTTCTCTGGTTTCTCCCTTCCCAGTTCTGGATATTCTCGCTGCATTGGATTTTGCTTCCAGAACCCTTCCCCTGTACCTGTCCCACCTCCTCTTGAACCCCTCCACTGTCTCCACCTCCACCAGCCCCCTAGGCAGCGCATTCCATGGCTCCACCACCCTCTCAGTGAAGTAGCACCTCCTCCTTTCTCCCTGAATCTTCCCCTCCAGCTTCCATGCCTCTAGTGGCCCCTCCTCCTTCCTTTGAAGCACCCTGACTGTTCCTCCCTATTTACCCCTTCATGTACCTGAAGACCTCTATCATGTCCCCCAGGTCCCTTCTGTCTTCCAATGTGTACATATTTAGCTTTTCGAGCCTCTCCTCATAGGTCCTGTCCCCCAAGCCCCAAATCATTTTGGTTGCCCTCCTCTGGACCCTCTCCAGGAGTTTAATGTCCCTCTTTAAGTGTGACCTCCAAAACTGCACGCAGTACTCGAGGTGCGGTCTCATCAAGCAGTTATACAGAGGGAGTATCACTTCCCTCCTTCTGGAGGTGATCCCCCTAGCGATGCATCCCAGCATCCTGTTGGCCTTGGCTGCTGCCCTCCTACAAGTCTCCGAGTTGTTCATCTTGACATCCACCACCACCCCCAGGTCCCTCTCAGCCATCGAGACTTGTAGTATTCCCTCCTCCCAGGGTGTACACTTGGCCCAGGTTTCTGGCCCCCTGGTGCAGTACCTTGCATTTCCCTGCATTGAACCTCAGCTTCCACTTTCTAGACCATCTTTCCAGAACCTCCAGGTCCCCCTGTAGGGCCACCATCCCCTCCTCCCCATCCACCACCGCCCCCAGTTTTGAGTCATCCACAAAGAGATTCATCTCACTCCTGATACCCGTCCTTATGTCAGAGACGTAGGCGTTGAACAGGAGGGGCCCAAGGACTGATCCCTGTGGGATCCCACTAATGACCCTCCTTGGGGATGAGACTATCCCACCAGCTATGACCCTCTGGGTCTGGTCCTGGAGCCAATTGCCTATCCATATGATCATCTGGTTCCCCATCCCCATTTCTCCCAGCTTATCCAACAGGCGCACGTGAGGAACAGAGTCGAATGCCTTGCTGAAGTCTAGAAAGAGGACATCCACTGGTCTACCCAGGTCCAATGCACTCGTCATCCAGTCATAGAACTCCACAAGGTTTGTCTGACACGATTTCCCCGGGACAAATCCATGCTGTCTATCGTCCAGGCACCCTGACTTTTCTAGGTCCTCCCCTAGCCTTGCCTTGACAATGCCCTCCATCACCTTGCCCACCACCGATGTCAGGCTGACAGACCTGTAATTCCCTGCCACCTTCCTTGATCCCCCCTTGTGGATAGGCACTATATGCTCCACCTTCCAGTCCTGGGGCACCCACCCTGTCCTCAGAGAGATCGTGAAAAGCTCCACCAGTGGTTTCACCAGTACATCTGCAAGTTCCTTCAGCACTCTGGAATGTAATTTATCCGGCCCCAGTGCTTTCTCTGTCTTAAGGGACCTGAGGGCTTCCTTCACTCCCTCTGCTGTGACTTCCACTTCCGCTACCTCTTCTCCCTGCTTAGTATTCCCCCCTCCTGCCAGTGATGCCTCCCCCTCTCCCCAGACCCGCTGATCGTTAAGGGTCCCACCCTCCTCAGTATCACTGTCTCCTCCCACGTATGATGCAGCACCCCAATTTTCCTTGGTGAAAACTGAGGTGAAGTACTCATTTAGTACCTCAGCCTGCTCCCCTGGGTCTTGTGCCCATCTCTCCCCTGTTTTAATCCTGCTAATCTGGCCCTTCACCCTTCATTTTTCCCCAATGTATCTAAAGAACCCCTTGTTCTCTCTCCTAATTTCCCTGGCCAGGTTCTGCTCCTTCCTTGCCTTAGCCACCCTCACCACCCTAGTGGCCCTTCTAGCCATCAGCTCATACTCCCCTCGATCCCTTTCACTCCTTGAGCACTTGAATTGCCTATAGGCTGCCTTCTTTCCCCACACCACCTCCTGGACCTCCCTGGTCCACCAGCAGGGTTTTCGGGCCCAACCGCATTTTTGTCTTACTCTTGCACAGGTGCTGGTAGCATCCTGCACCCCTATCCTGATGATTTCCCACCTACTATCAGCGTCCATGTCTGACCCAATCCCATCCAAATACTCCTTAATGATCCATAGAAACATAGAAACAGAATTTGACGGCAGATAAGGACCGCTTGGCCTACCCAGTCTGCCCATTTCCCTACCTAATGGATAAGCTGCAGATCCTAGTTAACCAGCAGCCTACTTCTTCCTACCTCCACCCCCTAGAATTGCCTTATGACTGTCCCATGTATGCTTGAATTCCACCACTGTTTTTGACTCGACAACCTCCTCCGGAAGGCTGTTCCATGCATCCACAACCCTCTCTGTGAAAAAATACTTCCTTAAATTACCTCTGAGCCACCCCCTCTATCTTCAAATTGTGCCCCCTTGTTCTTGCACACCTCTTTTTTTGAAAGATGCTACCCTCTTGGACTTTGTTGATTCCCTTGAGGTACTTGAAAGTTTCTATCATGTCCCCCCTCTCCCTCCTTTCCTCGAGGCTATACATATTAAGCTCCTTAAGTCTCTCTTCATATGTCTTCCGGTGCAGACCCTGCACCATTTTAGTTGCCCTCCTCTGGACAGCTTCCATCCTGTCTATGTCTTTGCGGAGATTTGGTCTCCAGAACTGCATGCAGTACTCCAGATGGGGTCTCACCAGCTGTCTGTACAGAAGGATAATAACTTCCTGTTTTCTACTGGTGATGCCTCTCCCTATGCATCCCAGTATCCCCCAAGCCCTCCTTGCTGCCCTCTCACATTGCTTGCCCACCTTTGAGTCATCTGATATGACTACCCCCAAGTCCCTTTCCATTGTTGTTGTTGTTAGTATCTCACCCCCCATTGTGTACTCTTCCCCTGGGTTTTTGTTTCCCAGGTGCATTACCTTGCACTTCTTAGCATTGAATCTAAGCTGCCATACATTTGACCATTCCTCTAACCTTGCCAAGTCCCTTCTCATCCTTTCCACCCACCTTGTGCATCAACTCTGTTGCAGATCTTTGTGTCATCTGCAAAGAGATATACTTTCCTTCCAGTCCCTCTGCAATGTAAGCTTATAAAGACATTGAAGGGACCAGTCTAATACTGAACATGCGGTACCCACTAGTAACCCCTTTCTTCAGAGTGGACTCCATTTACTATTACTCTCTGTGTCCTATTCTCCAGCCAATTCTTTACCCAGGCTGTCATCTTGGGACCCACTCCCAGGCTGGCTAACTTGTATATTAATCTTTTGTGTGGGACTGTGTCAAATGCCTTGCTAAAGTCTAGGTAGGCCATGTCCACAGCCCCTCCCTGATCTACTTCTTTGGTCACCCAGTCAAGGAAATCTATCAGATTTGTCTGGCATGACCTTCCCGCTGTGAATCCATGCTGTCTTGGGTCCTGTGCCCCTCTGGCCTCCTTCCTTCCTTCCCATTTCCTTAAAATCTGCCCCCCTGAAGTCAGTTACCTCTGTCTTTGTGCTGTCTTCTACCCCTTCTAGGTCCAGGCAGAAGCAGACCGTGGCATGGTCACTCCCCGCCAATGGGTCACTTACCTCCAGGCCCCCAATCTGGTCACTGTCTGCCAGGACCACATCCAATACCAGCGCATCCCTGGTCGGTTCCCCCACTTACTGAGTTAGGAACGTGTCTTGAAAGACATCCAACAACCTCTGTTTCCTGGCCACCGAGGATGTCATAGTCTTCAAGTCTGTTCCTGGCATGTTTAAGTCCCCCAACACCACCACCCTTCCCCTGCCCAGTCTACAGTGTCTCCCAATATCTGCCACTAGACTGTCCTCCAGCTCCTCCGCCAGTGCAGAGGGTCTATACACCACTCCTATTTTTACTCTTTTGCCCCTCCTTGTTATCAAGGTGACCCAAATCACCTCCACAGTTCCCTCCGCCTCCTCTACTCCCCCTATGCCAATGCAGTTTTTGACTATCATTGCTACCCCTCCTCCCCTTCTCTCAGCCCTGTCCTTCCTGAACATAGTGTAACCCTCCAGGTTCAGGTCACAGTCATGTCCTGCAGTGGCCCAGGTCTCAGTGACCGCTGCCACATCCACAGCTCCCTCAGTTAGCATCGCCTGGAGCTCAGGCATTTTATTGCCCAAGCTCCTGGCATTTAGCAGGACTACCTTCCACCCTTTCCCTATACTGCCATTTCCCCTGCTCGTGTTCCCATGGAGATTCTGTTTTCCCTTGGTCTGCACTTTACCAGTTGGCCTTTTCCCGCATTCCTCCAGCTCCCCAGGGGGGTGGAGACAGAGTTCCTCCTTTATCGGCACCCCTCGACAGCCTTTTCTCCCATCCTCCCCTTCACAAGTTTAAACACCACTTTTCACCAATGAACCCCTCTATTTTCAACTTAAGGATTCCCTTCCCCTCCAAATTGAGATGGAGCCTATCTCCAGCATACAGCTCCTTATCCTCCCAGGTCTCCCCCAATCCCCCATCAACCCATACCCTCTGGCCTCACACCACTCCCTGAGCCACTGGTTTATCTCCCTAATCTTCCTTTTGTGTTCTCCACTAGCCCTTGGCACCGGCAGGATTTCTGAGAAGGAAACTGTGCATCCTATGTCATGACAGACCTTGGCAAGCTCCCTGAATCTTGCCTGTATCTCTAGCTCGCTATTTCCCTCAATGTCATTTGTACCCAAGTGGACCAGTATGTCCGGGGAACCCCCTCAATCCTTTGCCAGCTGATATACCTCGTGCTTGGCCCTGTGCACCATTAGTCCAGGGAAGCATTTTGTTCTAACTGGCCAGGCTTCTCCCTCCCTATCCCATTTGATACCCCTGATCATAGAATCCCCCAACAGGAGCACTTTGACTGCTCCTTTTCCTCCATTTCCCCCCCTTCCATGTCCCTCATCCTTTTAACCGGCCCCTCCACCCAGCCGGCTCCAGTTGAGCTCAGTTGAGTCACCCAGTGTTTCCTTTGTATATATTTTACCTTGCACCATTTGTCTATTATCAGGTTCAAATTCAGGTTAAAGTTCAAGTTCAACTTCAGGTTCAAGTTCAGGTTTTCCCAACAAAAGAGGACTGCTTTCCAACTGTGGCATCTTCCCCATTTCTGCAGCTGCAGAATCTGTTCCTCTCTCCAAAATAGAAACGCTGTCCTCAGAGTGTTTGAAAGACAGGACATTTTAATAAACATTACTACTACCAAAAAAGAGTGAATTAACTAACCAAGTGCAATACTCTCACCTTCCGTTTGTGGCTTACCCATTGCATGAAACTGTTTCAGGCCAATTCACTCACATCCTTTTTAGACTGCGTAAGCTTGTTAAGCTGACTCATTTAACAACTGCCGAGACTGGAGTCATGCGCACCCAAGAAATGTAGTAACATTAGAGAGCCAGGGAATGGGTCGTGTAGCTTTATACCACTGCTCTCTGCAAACATAGACTAGAGCTAATTGCAATAGGTGCAACTTTGAGAAAAAACAAACATACGAAAGATCAGGCATACTTAGGCAAATAACCCACATTAACAAACCTTCTAAGCCATAAACGGCTAAAAACATCATGCCTCAAACAGTACGGGGAGAGTTACAGCACAGGCACACATAAGTGGCAGAGTTATAACCCCAGTCAGTGGTTGGGCCCTTTTTTTTCTGGGAGTGCATATCTCTTCAGTGCTGGAGGATGTGAGCACCAGGAGCGGTGTCTGCACTGCTCGATAATCCTAGTAGCAAGGGTCCGTCAACAGGGTGCAATTATCTAAGGTCTCTATTGGGGCTGCAGGGTGCTCATTTGTGGATGCCTCCCTGGTTTCCAGGGGAGCATACATGTTAGGGCCTGCATGGTTCAGCAGGCTGTGAGAGGAGTCGGGGGAACTGAAGCTTCTGTTGCAGTTCCGGGACCAGTGACTGGGTCTCCTGCTTTGCCACTCCCAGACGGCTCTGTCAGCCTCTGCTTCATTTTCCCAGATGCCAGGATGAATCATTTGAAGTGTAGGGCTTAGGTTCAATCTCTGGCTGCTGGGAGTTGGGGTGGTGCCATGCTTTGTTGGGCCCAGGTTGGATGTCCATTGGGATTTTAGAAGCTTGGGAATGCAGGTGGGTTCTGATAAAGTGATCCACATCCTCTGGAGATGAGAAGGAGTGTTTAACCCCATTAATGTTCACATGCAGAGTAACGGGGTACTTCACTGAGTACTGATAGCCCAGGTGGGGTAGTTGGTTCCTCATGGTCGTACAGGCTCAGTGACAGCTGGAAAATTCTGCCCAGAAGTCTTGGAAAAGGCAGATATTGTGGCCCTGACAGATCAAGGGGCCTCTTTCCTGGGAGAGCTGAAGGATGTTATCTTTCATGGGAAAATAGAGTAGTTTTGTGATAATTTGGGGTGGAGGTTACCCAGGCCTGGGCTTTGGTGCCAGACTTCTGTGACCCCTCTCAAACTCAATGGGAGGGCAGTCTGGGGCATTAAGAAACTGTGGGATTGTGAGTTGAAGGAAATGGACAGTGTCTAATAGTTCACTGCCCTCCGGGAACCCAACTATATGTAAGTTATTCCTTCTTGATCTGTTTTTGAGATCCTCTATCTTTTCTGGCAGGTAATTGATGCTGGCCTGTTGTTCCCTATGTTGGGCTTGCGTTTGTGTTGTTGAGACCTCCACAACTTCAAGACATTGTCCAGCTTTTGTAATTCTGCTGCCCAGCTGCTAAAATCTTTTTTGGTGTCAGTAGTAGTCTCTTTTAGTTCAGCCGTGTCCTATATGACTCAAGCTAGCATGGTGGCAAATTGTTGTAAGTCTACTGGTGGTATCTCGGTGCTCATTTTCAGGTTGAGGAGCCAGTAGATAGCGATGTGTTTGCAAGGGTGCCAGGCCCCAGAGTTGGTACTTCATTATTCCTGTTGTACTGTGTGGATTTCAATTATTCTGGTGACTAACAGTCGATAGGCTGATAGTCTGAGCAAAGATGCTAATTTTACTTCGAGTTGGTTTTACCCTTCTGCTGGATTATTAAGGATTTAGTTGACAAGTGCTCATCAGAAAACAGTTAAGCTGCCATCTTGCTTGGTGGCTGGCCACTCCCCCCCTCCCCTTGTAAGGAACTTGATACTGTCTCTCACCCACAAAAAAAAAAAAGTTGTTGAGAAATTAATCAACTTTGGGATCAATGAGGTGTAAATCACCTGAGAAAAATGTGGTTGGAACATTTCACACAAAATCTTCACCTACAGTATATGGCATTAAATCTGATGAGGGTATGGCACCTGGTGAGGTGACAGAGGGTTCCATCATGGGTCCAGTACTTTTTAGTTTGTACATAGCAGATATGAGAAAAGGCTTTAAAATCTGGTGCATGACGTTTGCATATGATCCACAGTTTGGTGCTGTGTGGACTCTAGTGAGGAGCAAACCAGGCTACAGAATGGCTTGAACTTTCTCACTGATGAGGCAAAGTGATGGGGGATGATACTGAATATTGATAAGTGCTTTATGATGCACCTTAGTATAAACAATCAGAGGCATCATGATATTACTTTCAGTCACACACTTTGAGAAACTTCTTAAGGGAAAGCCCTTGGATAACAATATTAGAAGACTTCAAAAACAACAACAACAACAAAATTGTGACAGGGTGCTCAAAAAAGTTATCTCCAAAGCACAACCTGTAGACACTTTGGGTCAGATATTCAGAGATTAGTTTGGGTTAGTACTGGCAGTAACCCAGATTTGCATGAGTGCTCCCAATGGGGCCATATTCAGAGGATAGAGGAGCACCCCCTATGCTCAACTGCACCAAAGTGCTAAAATACCATAGCACCTATGCAAATGAGGGAGTCCCCCATGCATACTGGCCCAGTGGGATATCCCCCCCCCCAACAGCCCCCTTCTGATCTGCTAGCTGACATCTTTTGGAAGGCCACTGGAGCACCAGAAAATATTCTACAGAGCTTTGTCAAGTAATCTGGGCTGGGGAGGACACCCTGTTCCACCAGGGAATAGTATCAAATGAGTGAATGAGCAATTGGGGATGAGGGGGACACACAAGACAACCAGAGAAACATAGAATTTGCTGACAAATAAGGACCGCTAGGTTCGCTCAGTCTGTCTATGTTTTAGCCCCAACTACCTCAGCTGGCAACCTGTTCCAGGGATCCAACACTCTTTCTGTGAAGAATTTTCTTATATCCCTCTTGAATTTAACCCCCTCCAGCTTCACACCATGTCCGCTCATTCTTAAGCACATCTTCTGAAAAATATTCACCTCCTGCACCTTATTCACCCCAATTATGTATTTACAAATCTCTATCCGCTCTTTCTCCTTTCCTGCAGAGTATACATATTGAGTTCCCTCTGTCTCACCTCATAGGTCTTATGTTGCAGGCCCCTCACCATCTTAGTTGTCCTCCTCTGGACCACCCTCACTCTTTCTATGTCCTTTCATAGATGTGGTTTCCAGATATGTTCACACTACTCCTGAAGAGGTCTCACCATTGACCTATACAGAGGTCACACAACCTCCCTACTTCTGCTGCTGATCCCCCTCCCTATGTAACCCAGCATCTCATTAGCCTTCCCAGCTATCCTGTCACATTGCCAAGTGTAGGGCTTATGGGAGGCTGGATGGGCCTAGCAATCCTTATCTGCCAGTAATTTCTATGTTTCTATCTAACTATCTTAAGGTCACTCGAGACAATTATGCTGAGGTCCTTCTCCTGCTTGGTTGTTGTCAGTATCATTCCTCCCATTTTGTATTCAACTTTTGGATTCCTGTGCCCCAAGAGCATTATTTTGCATTTTTCACACTGAAATCAAGTTGCCATACCCTAGACCACTTCTCTAGTGTACTCAGGTCTCTCTTCCTCCTTTCCACACACACCCAAATGTCCACCCTGTTACAAATTGTGGTACCATCTGCAAATAGCAGTTCATATTGTGATCTGCTCAACCCTGGCTTTATCAATTTAATTATTTTCAGAGGTGCCCGTGGTTGTGATTAACATCAGTGAAGAAGTAAAGTCCAGTGTGCATACCCCCCTATTATTTTCAAAGGTGCTCCTGGTTGTGACTAATATCAATGGGGGGTGGTGCACACTGGACCTTACTTAACCATTTGAAAATCAGTAGACCTTCCCCTCTAGATCATCTGCAATGTTACTAATAAATATATTAAAGAGGACCGGTCCTGGCACCAATCCTTGTGGCACCCGACTGGTCACCATTACCTTCTCAGAGTGAACCCCATTTTTACAACCCTCAGTGTCCTATCCCCTAGCCAAATTCTTACCCATGTTAACACTTTTGTTTCCACTCCTCAGTTCCCAAGCTTGTTTAATAGACTCCTGTACTGAACAGTGTCAAATTCCTTACTCAAATCTAGGTATGCCATAACCACCACACCACCCTGATCAACCTCCTTTGTCACCCAATAAAAGAAGTCTATCAGATTCATTTAACATGACCTCCCTCCTGTGAACCAATGCTGTCTGTGATCTTGTAACCTATTGGATTCAAGATAATCACTATCCTGTCCTTCAACAAAGATTCCATTAACTTTCCCACCACAGAGGTCGGACTGACTGGCCTATAATTTCCAGCCTCCTCTCTGCTACCACGTTTTGAAGATGGACTACATTTGCAATCCTCCAGTCCTCTGGAACCACCCCTGTTTCTAGTAAGTTGTTAAAAAAACTGTCAGAGGTGCAGCTAGCATTTTCCTGAGTTCTTTCAATACCTTAGGATGTACCTCATCTGATCCCATTGCCTTGTCTATTTTCAGATTAGCTAGCTCCCCTAGTACCCTCTGCTTGAAGAATGGACTGGTATCCATTTCCCTCCTTATAGAGCATATTCTGCTTATTGTGGCCTGTCCCTATCTCCCTCCACCTTGAACACAGAACTAAAGTATTTGTTTAGTATGTTTGCCTGTACTAACTCAATGTTCTTGTCTTTTTTCTTTTTTTTGTTGCAGCTCATTGTTATTGTTTTTTTCCTTTTCTTTACTGATTATTTCAGCAGGGATCGGGTTGCAGCAGAAAACTAACCCACCCAACTGGGCTCATCTATCCCCTTATAGGGACAATGCTGGAAGGAGCCCAAATCCTCCTGCTTTTAAATAGGAGGGGAAGGATAGAAACATAGAAAAAATGATGGCAGAAGGAGACAAAGGGTTTATTTAGTCTGCCCAAGTGTTCCTGAGATCTGTTCTGATCTCAGGATCTAACCCCCTACTGTTTTATACTCTCAAGTTGCTCAGGATTTACCAGGGCACACAGTTAGAGGCTCTATAGCTGCAGAGTAGCTGGAATTTGTAATAGATATTAAGAAAGATATCTAAGAGTTATAAAACAAAACAAAGAAACAAAAAAAAAGTTGTGGTTAAGGTTGACGTTAAATCAGGGCATCAAAGTAATATCTTCCCAAAGGTGGCTGTATAGGAACTGCTAGGTAGTTGCTAGGTAGCAGGGCAACTAAGTAATTACTCAAGCATATGTAGAACAGATAATAATTGAGAGTACATAGCTGGGAACACTGCCTTGGGATAAAAAAGTAGTTACCACATATAAGTATAGTAGGAAAGGTTTGGATAGGAAGAGTGGCAACAATGTGGGTAGTGGTGCAGTGCAGTGGTTGTGGGGCAGCCATCTTCAGACAGACCTTTTGGACACTGAAATGCTGCTCCACCTGCATTAACCTCTCTGGACTGAGGGAGGAGGTTGCCAGGCTCAGGGCTGAAGCATCTTGGGTCAGGAGGACCTTTGCCCCATCCTGCCCCCAGACCACCCAGTCCCCCTCCACTGCCTCAAAGGGTGCCAGAAAAGAGAAGTGGATGGACAATGCTGGGCTCGGGGAGGGTGAGGCTGGTGGAGCATATGCACATCCCACAACCCATACCACTGAAGAACTCCTATACCACACTGGCAGGATGAGACTGCCCCTCAGAAGCACCCAGTGTAGTGGATAGTGAGGATGTGGAGGTTCTCCATGGTGGAGACCCAAAGGGGGGGGCAATGGGAGACCCCAGAGGAGGAGGAAGAGAATCCTGGTGTGGGACTCAATTGTGAGGGGGGGTTCAGCTTGGGACAGGATGGGAAGGAGGAGGTGAGAGATGTATGGTGCCTTCCAGGTGCCATGGCTAGGAGGGATAGAGGGAGTATCATAGGGATCACTGGGAAGGAAGGAAGGAAGGAAGGAAGGAGGGAGGGAGGGAGGGAGGAGGAGGAGGAGAACTGGATGTCATTGTCGATTTAAGGACAAATGACCTAGCTAGGGACAAGCCAGAAGCAGTTCAGGAAGAGTGAGGAATAATCAGTGAAAACTGTATAAAGTTTTTGTTGTCTTAGTTGTGCATATTTTTCGATTAAATGCAATTTGCCTGTATGTAATTTATCCTGGGTTGCCCCTGAACAGGGACCTTTGATTCCAGTGGGTTTACCCAGTCACCAAAATGAAATAAATAAATGGCACTTTTCAGGCATCTAGTCAGTGAACCCACTTGTGGTGAGGCCATACTTGACCTGGTACTGTCAAACAGGGACAGTGACACTGATGTCTCAGTAGTCAGCCACTTGGGGACAAGTGATCATCATGCCATGTGGTTTGGGGTTGGAACTGGGCCAGAAGCAAACCACACTAAAACAAGGGTCCTGGACTTCAGGAGGGCTGATTTCAGGAAAATGGGGCAGTGCCTTGGGAAAGGCCTAGCAGAGATAGGAAAAGTAGATGGGGTAGTGGAGAAGTGGACAGAAATTAAGAAAGCCATCGAGAAGGTATCAGGCAGGTAACAAAGAACAGGAGAAAGAGGAAACCACTGTGGTTCTCTAAAGAAGTAGCAACAAAAGTTAAGGCAAAAATATTCACTTTCAGGAGGGATGAGGTAATGCAGAAGGCAGAGGACAGGGAAGATAAGCAGGTGAAACTGAGGGAGGCAGCAAAAGCTGTTAGGAGAGCTAAAGCACTAACAGAGGAGAACATAGCCAGGACAGTAAAACAGGGGGTTAAAACATTCTTCAGATATATAAGTGAAAAGAGGAAGAACAAGGCAGGGATAATATGGCTAAAAGGGGAAGGAGGGAAAGAGTGTGGAAAAGAGATAGAAGAAGGCAGTTGTATTGAACAAATATTTTTGTTCAGTATTTACAAATGAGGGGATGGGTGTAGGACTAAGGATGAAGGATAAAGGAATAAAAGGAAAGGAGGTAGACACTAGCCCTTTTTCAGTGGAGAGAATCCTCAAAGAACTAAAGATTAAAAGTGAATAAGGCTATGGGGCTGGATGGGGTGCACCCTAGGGTACTGAGGGAACTGAGGGAAGAGCTATCTGTTCCTCTAACATACCTATTCAACACATTACTGGAAATGGAGGTGGTGTCTAGGGACTGGAAGAGGGATGATGTGGCTCTGATACACAAGAGTGGGAGTTAGGAGGAAACAGGGAATTACAGACCAGTCAGCCTGACATCATCAGTGGGAAAAAAATGGAAATACTACTAAAAAGAGAGGATCGTGGAGTACCTTTAAGCAAATGGGTTGCGAGATCCAAGACAGCATGAGTTTACAGGGGGGAGATCCTATCAGACAAGCTTAATCAATTTCATTGACTGGGTAACAAGGGACGTGGATAAGGGAAGGGCAGTGGATATAGCCTACATGGATTTCAGTAAGGCCTTTAGCACCTTCCCACACAGAAGGATGGTAAACAGGCTGGGCAGACTCAGAGTGGGGACAAAGGTAGTAAAATTGGCACAAAACTGACTAAGTGACTGGAGTCAGAGGGTAGTGATAAATGGGGTACACTCAGAAGAGGGGAGTGTGACCGGCGGGGTGCCGCAGGGGTCAGTTCTTGGGTCAGTACTCTTTATTGTCTTCATTAGCGACATTGCTGAAGGACTGGAACAGAAAGTATGCCTGTTCATGGACAACATAAAAATCTGCAACAGAGTGGACACAGACGGGGGTAGATAGAATGAGAAATGACCGTAAGTAACTGGTAGAATGGTCAAGGGTATGGCAGCTGGACTTCAATGCAAAAAAGTGCAAGATTATGCACATAGAGCATAAGAACCGAAGGACAATGTACTGTACCATCTGGGGAGAGAGAAGGTGACAACCAAAAAGCAGGAAAGAGACCTGAGGTCATCATATATGATGACCTCAAGGTGGCAAGGCAGTGTAAAAAGGCAGTAGGAAAAGCTAGTAGAATGCTGAGGTGCATTGGGAAAGGTATAACAAGCATCAGGAGGGAGGTTGTATTCCCTCTATATAGGTCAATGGTGATGCCCCACCTGGAGTACTGTGTCCAGTTCTGGAGACCCCATATCAAGAAGGATATTGATCATGTGGAGGTGGTAAAGAGGAGGGCAACCAAGATGGAGCATAGCATACAACGAAAAGCTATTAGGAAAGACTCAAGGTATTGAATATGTACTCTCTTGATGGTAGAAAGGAAAGGGGAGACATGATAGAGACTTTCAAATGCCTCAAGGTCGTCAATAAGGTACAGGACAGTAGCATACTAGATAGAAAGAGATGCTCAAAGACAAAGGGAAATAATTTGAGTTTGGAAGAGGGGAGACTCGGAGGAAATGTGAGAAAGTACATATACAAGGAAAGGGTGGTGGATGCCAGGAATAGACTACCAGTAGGGGTGGTAGGTACCAACATGGTAGCAGGATTCAAGTATGAATTAGTGCTGTGTGGAATTTTCAGATTCTGGCAGAATGAAATTCCACAGAATATTCAAAATTCTGCCGAATTCCACCCGAAATGGAATGCTGGAATTCTGCAGCATAAAATAGTTGCAGAATGCTTTTCTGCTGAAAAATCACAATATTTTGTGGATCTCAATATTTTCAGTGGAAATTGTGGCAGAATAATTTTCCTCAGAAAAAATACTGTTCTGCAGAATATTATTCCACGGATCACAGTAGACAGAATTCAGCAGGCGAACAAGTGAAATTCAGGCAGAAATTCCACCAGTGGAATGGTCATTCTGTACTAATTCCACCAGCGGAAGTCTGCTTTCTGTACAGCACTAGTACACATGGGATAGACTGAGGGGGATATTAGAAATAATGCTGGGGTGGGGGGTTAGAAAGGGGGCAGATCAAGGAGGATCTGCAGCAGTACAATAGGTAAAAAACAAAATAAGGGCAGACTGGATGGGCCAAGAGGTCCTTTTCTGCTGACAACTACTATGTTACTATGCCTTTTCCTGCTCTCCCTCTGTGAGTCCCCTCCATTCCTTTTTAATTTTATGATTCTATGATTCTTCTCCGTTCCTCCCTTTTTCAGTAATATACCTAAAAAATGTCTTGTCCCCTTTTGTTACTTTGTTAGCTATCCTCTCTTTGTTTATTGTCTTTTCTCTCTTTACTTCTTTCCTTTATTCTCTGCTTCTGCAGAAACACTTCCCTATCACCCTTTCTGTGTGTCTTGCCCTCTCAGCCACCTTGCTAGAGAACCACATTGATTTGTTTTCCTCTTACTTTTACTCATTTGCCTAAAACAGAGGTTTGTAGTCTTCACCATGGCACTCTTTCATTTTGCCCACTGTTCCTCCACTTCACCTAGGTATTCTCCCCTTGCCACTTCATCTTTTAGGTATTCACCCATTTTACAAAATCTGCCCTCCTGAAGTCTAGAACTCTCACCATAGTGCAGTTGGAATCTTTCCTTGTCATTATATTGAATCACATCTTACATTGATCACTGGTCCCCAGATGACTTCCCATCTTGATGTCTGCCACATCATTTCTATTTGCAAGTACTAGATCTAGTATTGCCATATCATGAGTGGGTACACTGACTAATTGTTTGAGGAATGACCCCTGTAGGGAGTCTAAGATATCTGTGCTTCTTGCGGAATCTGCAGCGGGGAGACTCCAATCCACATCCAGCACAGTGAAGTTCTCCCCATAACCAGCAGAGCCCCCCTTTTATGCCATTTTGCCAATTGCTTCCACCAATTCCCTACCTAACTCCTCCCTGTGATGGAGCTCTGTATATCACAGCAGTGCAAATGATGGCACCTCTTCCCTTGTCTAGGGTGACCCACAGTACCTCTGACCCCTTCTGTATCCCCTTTATATCTGTCAGGTTAAACCTTTCTCTTACATATAAAAACAACCCCCTCCTTTGTGTAACCTCCCTGTCCTTTCTAAACAGATTATAGCCTGGTATGGGCAAATTCCAGTCATTATTTTTATTACACCAGACTTGGTAGTGGCCACTATATTTGATTACCGTTCTGATGATTTGTTCTTTTTATCTTGATGCCCTCCCTCTTTATCCACTCTGACTCTGATACTTACATTCATAGCCTTTGGGGGATGGCTGTTTTTGCCTTCCCTATGTCTTCTCGACCCCCCATTGGCTAGTTTAAATGTTCATTTAAGTAACATTTAAACCTTTCACAGAGGACTAAAGTCGCCTCCTGAATGAATATAGGCCATCACTTGTAAACAGACCTTTATCCTTCCAAGTAGTACTCCAGTATAGAGGTGGGCGAAGTGGGCAAAATTTGCTCCATGAAGAAATTTGCAGAGTAATGCAGAATCTGCAAAGTAATCCACAACGTGAAGTGGTATATTTTGCGTCTCAATGAGGAACGCGAAGTCCATTGATAACAGTGACTTTGCATTACTCCACCTTCCCCCAACCACTTCTGCATCAATTGTAATGTGAAATACATAGAAATCAATGTACTTCACATCACTTTGCCTTGTTATTGAGCTCCAAGGTGAATTTTGCAGTGATTCATGGGACTGCAGGTCACTTGTGCTCTAGATTGTTCTGCACAGTCTCAGTTCTGTGTAGTGTGTATGTAGTGGTAGATGGAGACCGTTTGTTCTCAGAGCTCTTTGACTAAAACCCTCTAAAAGCTGTTAAAAAAGCCTTTTTGAGCAATTTTTTGCTCAAAACGTAGTACATTGGTTGTAAGAAACCCTCCTGTGCTCATATCATCGAGTATTTATTGTTTGTGTGTGTGTGGATTTTGAATATTAATTTAGAACATTCAGTCTGTGTACTGACAGACACTTGAAGTGTGCTTTGGGGGAGGGGAGTATCTGTGGTGGAGGTAGATTAACTGGGAGAAAAAGGCAATCTTTCTGTTTTGGTTATATGTTTGTTGTATAACTGTTAATGTACACACAGTAAAATTTTCAGTAATTCTTGAAATTTTTTTTTTGCTGATTGTTGTGGAGCAGCAGTGCATAATTTCAGTTTGTTTAAAAGAGTTGGTAATAATACTGAAGTTTTCAATTTGCTACGCATTACTGGTACTTTGTGAGTGAGTGAGTGTGCAACGCATGCCATCAAATCAGATACATTTTATTGTTCCACAAAGTAATTGCAGCAGTGCAAACCTGCTATCCACCACACCTGCATAAATTTGTACTGCTTTGTGGTATCTTGGTTTTGGACTGTTATTACAGTGCACTGCACTCCCCCCCCCAACCAGCAAAAGGTATTCTTTTCCAGATTGGATTGTGACTTGTGAGCACTGGCTAAGGTGGTGTTGTGACTTTGTGTCTGAATCTCTAGATTGTGCAGTGCAATCTTAATCTGTCTGTGCTTTTGCATCTATTTATTGCCCAGTCTCCATCTGCAAGCCACAGTTGTTGTTTTTTTGGGGGCTTTACATCCACGGGCCCAGACTGAAAGTTCAGAAATCTATATTTGTTGAGAATTTTCTTGGTGATACCCCAAAGTACCAGCAAAAAGATGTGCAAGCAAAGCTGTTTCTGGCCATGGCACTGCTACCAGTGGCAAGATTTTCCATGGGCGTGGTAGTACACAGAAGTGCATAGCTGATGTCATTAAAGGATTTCTCTATCAATGTTTTTTTACAGCGCAATCTGTATTTTCACTCATAGTTGGAGGAGAAGATGTTGTTCCAGCTGATGGTGTTAGTGTAGTTTCTGCTGACTTGCATATTGCTGCCTCAAGTTCCACTTCTGACCAGTTAACTGCTTCAAACAATATAGTTGTGTCTAAAGCTGTGACTGACAGTGCAGATGCTGTCATACTCCCCATTAACATTCCCATAGTAGTTGAACATGATTCTGATCCTGGCAATGATAACTCACAATGTCACATTTCTTCTAGCGCTGTTGAGAGCATGCCTTTACCATCCAATGATTCAAAGTGTGACACAAAAATATCGGGTGATGATGATGGTGCTGTGGTTGGAACATGTTCTTCACATGACAGCATCCAAGCTGAAAATGTGGATGCAGATGATGTTGATGAATATGATGATGATGTCAGTGACCCCTCTTGGGAACCAGAGAAAAAGAAAGTCAAGGTGGCTGTGTCTGGGTCTGTTGGCGTTAAATCCCCCCTCCTCAAAAAGTTGTGATTTCGAGGGTCCTGTTGATGATAATAATGATGACCCAGTAATAATCATAGGTAGTCGTGGTGGTCATTTGGAGTCCAAGTGTGTCCAGCCTGAAAAATCATATAGCACACCCTCCATTTCAGGGGTTAAAAAAAAACAGAGTCCAATAAGCAGCATCAGAGACATGTTAAAAGTAAGGGATCGCAATCCCTTGTTTGGGATTTATTTGTCCAAGATGCAAATGATGAGTCAGTTGCAATCCACCAGCTTTGCCATGAGCGTGTGAGCCAAAGTAAAAAGGGGAGTCATCTGGCACTGGGGGCCAGCATACACATCTTAAGAAGAGGCACATGGCACTGTGGACCAGGCACCAGATGGCAGCTAATGCCATAGTGGGGTGTTCACCCTCATCATCAACCTTACGGAGCATGTTATCCCCTTCCATGAGTGTAAGACCAAGTAGGAATGTCTGCAGTAATGATGAAATGACATCAGAGGATTACTACAGGCATGATGAGGGGGAGGATTATGATTTAGAAATCTTGTCAGGTGGTGGTCAGAGTAGCAGTGGTGGTGGTGGTGGTGGTGGTGATGGCCAATGCGAAATGTCTAGAGCAAGTGGTACATCAACTCCTCTACATAAAATGGGGAAAATAACTTAATTTGTGGACTTGTCACCTGTGCACCCCTCTTCATCACATGTCCACACCCCACCCCCGGCCATTCGCAGAGCAGAGCCATTTGTCACACCCTGTGCAAAATGTGTAAGCCCACGTTGGAGAATGTTTTTGCCCATAACCTCCTGTCTGCCTGCCTGCCTGAAGGATGTGACCTACACTGTGTAAGCCATGTGATCTGTGTGTGCTGCCTGTGAATTCTTACTCCACCTTAAAGCAGAATAAGTTGGAGTGCACAACACAAAGTCATAATTACAATGCGAAGTGGAAAAGTGAGGGTTTAAAATGGGCACTTCGTGTAGCGGAATACTAACACGAAGTGTCCACTTTGCTGGTGGAATTTTTTTTTTTTTTAGTTCAAAGTTTATTCATCACATTTTTCACATTACAGGAGGCAGTAATGAACACTTAACATAGGATTCATAAAACAAATCAAATCTACTGCCCCAACCCTTCCTCCCCCTCCCGGCACAGCAGTTCATTCTAACACTGTTATCACCAGCTAACTACCTATACCAAGAGTAATTAAGATGGTAAACCTTGGCTACACACTACTTCATAGCCACCGTAATTAAAGTATGAAGGGGATCCCAGACATCCTTATACCTACGTAGCCTTTTTTGAAGGCTAGCAATAGCCTTCTCTGTACGTATATTTGCTAAGATCTCATGGAGCCACTCCTGATATGTTGGGCCGGTCCTTTCCTTCCAATGCCTGAGAATGACTTTTTTGACCGAGAGCGCCACCATAGATATGTGAAATCTCCGGATTTTAACCATTATGGAGGAGAGATCCCCCAACAGGCAAATATTCGGTGTAAAATAGTCCTGTAGACCCAGTAAAGGGTCCAGATTGTTTTTTATTTGCTCCCATAATGATACTATCCGGGGGCATGACCAGAAAAAATGGAAAAGTGATCCTGCATCCTGGGAACACTTATTACACCTATCAGTATCAAGAAGGTCCCATTTCACCAGTTTAGTTGGGGTATAGTATAAATTATGCAAGATATGTAACTGCATGAGACGTAATCTATCTTGGGATACATATTTATGACAGTACATCCAGAGGACAGGCCACTTAAAAATGTATTGGGGAAAAAATGAAACCCAGAAGTTGGTGGGGCCACCACAGCATCCAAACCTCCATCGGAACAAGACTTGATAAATCTTAGAAATCACACCAGAAGAGACTAGTAATGGGGAAAGTTCAGATACCAATGCAAAGGTCGGTGGACGGGGTGGAGTGGCCCCAAAGACCGTGGTTAACAAGTGTCTCAGTTGAAACACTTTAAAGGTCTGAGACTCAGGTATTTTGAACTTGTGTATGAACTGAGAAAATGAAAGCCACTCACCAACTTCATCCAGAAATGAAGCTACTATCCCCTCTCCTAAATGAGGGAACCATGAACGGAAAATTTTCTGTTTGTTTATAGTGAAAGCCAGGGAATTCCAAATAGATTGAGCGAGATCATTACTTTGATTATAACGCAAGAAAGAGCACAATTGCGCATGTACTCTTAGTGAGGGCATGATAGTGGGACATTTATCAATATCTAGCATCTGAGAAATTTTTAGATAAAGTATAGTCAGGGGGTCCATGTTCATAGATTGGAAAAAGTCTAATTCAATCTTAAGCCAAACCGGGTTCATGTTATCTGGACCCGCCTTTCCATCTCAGGTATTTATCCAAATGACTAGCCCAGTAGTAAATGGGCAAGTAAGGAATCCGCGGCCCCCCCTCATTCTTACGTGCAGCTAACTTGTGGTATGCCAACCTGGAGGTCTTATTCGACCAAATAAACTTAGTAAAAAGTTTATGTGTTTTCTGATACCAACTTAGGGGGACAAATGAATTAAGATGTGACAAAGGATAAAATAAATGAGGAAACACATTCATCTTAATAATATTAATATGACCCCATAAAGATAACGGGAGTTTATCCCATCTCTCTAAATCTTGGGTGATCCCCTGCAAAAGGGGGTCCAGATTCTCTTTAAACCACAAAGAGGGATTACGGATTAATTTTATGCCTAAATATTTAATACCCCGGGGTGACCAGCATAGTCCCAGAGAAATAATGTCAGTCTTAAAGACTTTATGGTTAAGAGGGAAAAAGGATGTCTTACTGGATTTAACTTATAATTCGAGAAAATACTAAATCTATCAACCTCCCTTAGCATATTCAGGATAGATATTGACGGATTAGCCAAATGTAGGAGAAGGTCATCAGGGTACTCTGTTACCTTCACTACCTCATTCCTAATGGGAATACCTTGTATCCCTTCATTATTGAGAATATGCAGAATAAGAGGTTCCAGGTAAAGATTGAAAAGTAATGGAGAGAGAGGGCATCCCTGCCTCATTCCTGACCACAGTGTAAAGGACTTGGAGAAGGTTCCATTCCCTGAAATCCTCACTGTAGGAGACCGGTAAATTGCCCTAATCCAATCTATAAACATGGATGGGAATCCAAATGCCTTGAGGGCTTGAAAAACAAAAGTCCACTTAACCCAATCAAATGCCTTCTCGGCGTCCAGGGAGACCAACCCCACAGGATATGTGGTATCCCTGGACTCCGAGAAGACATGGGAGAGAGTACGCAGGTGATCTGAAGATGCATGTCCTCTCATAAATCCCACTTGAGACATACTCACAAGATCCGGAAGAACCAGGGTTAGTCTATCAGCCATTATCTTCAAGAGAATTTTGACATCTTGATTCAGCAAAGATATTGGCCTATAGCTCTGAGCCATTTCTGGGTCTTTGTCAGGTTTAGGTAACAAAACTATCAGTGCCTCAAACAGATGTGCATCTGCCGCCTCTCCAGACAAGATATGCAAATACAGCCGATGCAACACGGGAAGTAGTTGCTCCGTAAAAGCTTTATAAAATTAGGCCGAAAACCCATCTGGACCCGGGACTTTACCCATAGGCAAGTCATTTATAACAATTGCTATTTCATTCCTGTGATAAAGGGGGCGATATGAATTTCTTTTGAGAGTCAGATAGTAATGGAAGATGAGCTTCCTTGAGATACTCATCCAGTTTTTGAATGGGTGGAGGACTATCCATGTCCCTATATAATCGTTTGTAAAAGGTAGCAAATTCCTGGACTATCTCTGAGGGGGATACCTTCAGGGTCCCGTCAGACTGAGACCTTATTGGAGTATAAATCTTGCTGATTCTTGTTGTTTTAAGCATAAGGCCAACAGGCGCCCCGCTTTTTCTCCTTGATCTGTAAAACTGGCCTTTGTATGGATTATTGCCAACTCAGCCTTTTCTCTTAACATTCCCAGATACTTATCTTTATATATTAATAACTTCTGTGACTCCTCTTGAGAGATTATATCTGGGTGTATACTTTCTAATGCCCGTATCTGAGACAATAAAAAGAGTAACTCCGTTTCCTGTGCCCTCTTCCTCCTTGTAGCTAGACTAATGAGAATACCCCTTATATAAGCCTTAAAGGCTCCCCATAAAATATCCGGTCTTGCACTATCTATTGGGTTGGTGGAAAAGAAAAACTCTTATCTGCTCTTTCACCTCTCTTCTATACTTTTCATCTTTTAGTAATTGTTTGTTTAGTTTCCATCTGGTCTCTCTTTTGGGGATATTAAGAAAAGCAAAATTACCCAAAACTAAAGAATGATCCAATATTGGACCTGGTTGGATCGAGGTGGATAGAACCCCTGGCAAGAGCTCATGAGAAATTAACAGGTAATCAATGCAGGATTGTGTGCCATGAACTGGTGAGTGATAAGTATATTCCCTAATATTAGGATGTGTGACACTCCAGACATCGCACAATCCGCACTGATCCTTCATCTCCTTAAAGGCCCTGTGTCCAGGTGTCTGTCCCCTCAATCCAGTGCTTGATCTATCCAGATTCGGACCTAAAACTAAATTAAAATCTCACCCTAATATAATTGGAATAGGGAGTATAGGAAGAATCGTGGAAATCAATTTCATAAAAAAAAGAGGGATCATCTGTGTTTGGACCATATATGCTACCTAAAACCAATGGCATGGCCCAAATAGTGCCCTGCACTAAGACATATCTGCCTTCCGAATCCTTAAATACCTGAGAAGGGACAAATGGGATATTCCTACTAATCAGCATCTTGACCCCACAACTATTGGTTTCCCCTGAAGCATGAAAAACCTGACCTATCTGTTGTCTTTGAAGTTGTTTTACTTCGGAATCCACTGAATGAGATTCTTGCGGGTGGAATTTTACTTCGCTGCATCTCTACTCCAGTACCCAATGTAGCTGAAACCTTTCTCTCTAAACCATTCCCTCAACCAAATGTTGAAGGTATTGGTGTGGAGATCCCTCTACTCTCGTCTGTTGTAGACAGGTAGCACTTCTGCAAAAGCCACTGAACATGATGTGTGTTTAAGAGAAGTCCCCAGGTCTTTAAACTCCCCTTGCACTATCTCAGCCCATCCCTAGCTAGGTCATTAGTCTCCAGATGGACAATAACCTCTCTCTCTCTCTCTCTCTCTCTCTCTCTCTCTCTCTCTCTCTCTCTCTCTTCCTCCTCCCTCCTCCTCCCTCCCTCCCTCCCCAGATCTATCTGCCTCTCAAGTCCAGAACCGGAAGTTATTTCTTCTTTCTTTGGGGTCCTCTACTTCCCTCCCTAGTATTTCCCGTACAGATGATCCCCACCTCCATAGCAGACCCATTCATGGGTGCCTCATCCTGGCTATCCCTTCCAGCCAAAGCAGTACAGGAATGAAATTGTGGTACTGGTTGTGGTATATGCCTCTGACCCATCTTCCCTACCCTTCTAGAGCCCACCATAGCCAAGCTAGTCCTCTTCCTTGGTTCCCTCTGAGGTAGCGGTGTCTGATTTAGTGGTCCCTGGGTAGGAAAATAGGTTACTCACATCTCTGCCAACTGAGACCGGAGTCTAGCAACCTCCTCACTCAAACCAGAGAGGTGCATGCAGAGTGGGCAACACTGCAGTCTCCAGAGGATCTCTTAAATACTGTACTACTGTCACACAACCACTGCATTGCACACTCCTACCATTTTGATTTCTAACCTTCCTTATATTATTTCAGGCAATATTTATTTACCCTTTCGTTTTTTTCCGATTTTGATCAGGTATTATAATTTTCCTCCTTTTTGTTATTTACTTATTCACCTATGCAGTCCTAGCATAGTCACAGGAACAGCATAGTGAAAAGTATAAAACAAGGCAAAAACACAGACTGCAGTGAGCAAGTAAAATTGGAAGGGCGGGGGGGTGTTGACAAGTTACTCCCAGGAGTACAGGAGAAGGTAAATGAAGTCAAGCAAGTGTGGGACTGGGAATTAAAATAAATCAATGGGGCCTACAACAAATAAAAGAAACAAAAAGGGAGCAGTTCTTAACCAAGAGGTGAAAATGAGTACAACTAAGTAGGAAAAAGGCACAAAGGCAATTAACTGGGTAAACCTATTAGGTTATCTGAAGAACATAGCCATTCACAAAACAATCAATTAATGCACAGTATGAACCCAATAAAAAAATATTTAGTATAAATGATAAAAAATAAAAACATAGGCCCCAATTCACAAAGGCTTATGCCTAGCATAGCAGCTTACGCTTTAAAAATGGCGCAAGTTGCAAGTTATGCCAGCAGTTGCGACAAATGCTATTTTGCAAAGCAGCCTACAACATGCCACAGGCTGCTTGCATGAAAGTGGCCTTATGCCACCAGTTACACCCTAAACCCTCTGTTACATGGTGCTAGGGGTTTTACAGCAGCAGCTGTGCCCTATTCTGGAAGGGCAGCAACAAAGTACCCCAGGGCACTATTCTCAAACAACCCCACAGGACATCCTCCAAAGTACGGTGTAACTGTACTTATGCCCTCTGGAGGTTACACCACTGTAACATCCTCTCCAACTCCCAGTACATGTAGCTCCCCCAAGCCCAAATCCCCTGAATACAGTATCAAAGCCCCACGGGGCTATGTATTCCACCATGGCTGACCCCCCCAACAGCCAGTACTAATGCCCTGCAGGGCCATGCAGTCCCCATGCCCTGATCCCCTAACAGTCATAGCAGCCACACAGGGCTGTCTATCCCCCATGCCTGATCACCACGATAGATGCCCTGCAGGGCTAGCATCCCCCACAAGCCATTATCCCCGATCCAAGTCCTTGCCATACCGTGTAATGCAAAATATGCAGTCGTATCCCCTTATCCCTGATAGTCTAGTGACCCCCCACCCCCAACCTGGCTGTGCCAGCCCACCCCAGTCCCCTCACCCATCCCCAGCTGGCGACTGGAACAGACCCTCCGCTCATCACTGTAGCCAGCCACCAACTGAGCTCTGTATGAGTGTGTACTACTGTAAATAGTACGCACTCAATGAATGACAGTTCATTCATTGAATGTGTACTATTTACAGTATTACATGCTCATATGGGGCTCAGTTGGCAGCTGACCTCAGTGGTGAGAGGAGGGACTGTGCCTGTCACCGGCCGGGTAGGGGTGGGGGGAGCAGGGTAGTCTGCCACTGCCCAGTGGGGGACCACTGGACTACCAGGGAATTGGGGTGACCTTTACCACTTATGGGATCTGTGAGGGGTGGCAGATCAGGGATCGGGGCATTGGGGGCATGCAAAGCCTGTGGTGCAGTGCCTTGACTGTCATGGGCTTGGGGCATGGGGGGCATTTGCTCCCTTTGGGTCTGGGGCTATGACTTGCGACCATCCCTTTGGGTATGCCCTCTGTTTGGCATACCTGTGGAAGTGTTGCATCTCACAAGACTTAGTTGCGGGGACTCTGCCTGTTACAGATTGAGGCGCAGGGTCCTTGGCATAATGGGGAATGGAAGTCACTTTTGGCAGCGACTTGCGCCATCCTTGTAGAATCAGGCCCTGAATCCATAAATAGCTTCATTAAGTGTAACCCATTAAGGGAACACTTAAATAACCAAAACTAGGATACAATTACAAAGCTTAACTAACTAATAAAAGCAGAAAAAAAGCAGATTTAGTAAGTAAGTAAAATTTTATTCACAGTCATCGTCTCATCATATTAACATGGTCAGACACCAACTGAACTGAGGATCATTTTCAATGGGTACCATATGCACTATCAATCAATCAATCAAATCTTTATTTATCCAGGTGAACACCGTTGAGCAAGCTCATTTACAAGGAGGACCTGCACTAAACTCACTTACCAATATAAAAACATCTATGATACAATAGGATCATCATCAGGAGTTACACATTAAGATATGTATTATAGAATGCCATAACACATATTGCAACTTAGGATAGACTCTAAGTATACAGGTACAGGATCTGAGAGACCTTAGGAACTCATGATACCATAGTAAGAGACTATCATACCATATTCTGCATGGTATTATCCTTTATCATAGTCCAGGCAACAAATTAACAGTTTCAGGGCTTCTTGCAACATTCACTTTTTTGCTTGAACGAGGTCTTATAGGTTTTGTCTTCAGTCTGAGTTGCATGGGCAAGGAATTCTAAACTGTGGGGCCCCTGAAGAAGAATGATGACCTGCCCGTGTTTGTTATCACCTGCCGAGTCCTGTATTACATGCTGTCTGCAGATCTCAGAGCAGACTTGTTATTGTTCTTTAATTGTAACTTATCCAGAAGGTACCCCAGAAGATGTCTTTTACACAACTTAGTCATAAGGTTTAATGTGTGTAGCTTTACTGTGTGTAGCTTTCTCCTAACCTCCAAGCTCATCCATGATTATTCCCTGTATAGTAAGCAGTGGTGCCTTGTGCGTGGTGCCTCCAGTATGCTTCTCGCAAACTTATTATAAAGTATATCAGTTTTATTCAATTCAGTACTGGATGCATTTCCATACAGAATGTCACCATAATCCACAAAAGGCAGTACGATTGCCTCTACTATCCTCATTCTGGCTCTCTTGGTATTTCATTTCAAACTTGATAAAATGCCCCCAGTTTTTATTTAGGCTTTTTGTCATGTGTTCAATGTGGACATCTCATTTGCAGTTTTCATCTATCCACAGATTCTGGTACTTAAAAGCAGTATAGACTTATTTCCTGCATATGTTAGAACACCCAACTCTTCTGGGGTCCCCACTGGTTTACAATTGGGTCTAAAGAGCACAACTTTAGATTTTTTTTAATTGAGCACCAATTTATGGTTATATAAGAAGTTTTGCAGTAGGTTAAATGCCTCTTGCAGGGCCACCTGGATTTGACCCTGAGAATTTCCTGACGTATATACAGTATAATAGTATCATCTGCATATAAGAGGAAATCTATTTGGGGGTCATGAATTTTCAAACAATTCTTGTAAATATTGAATAGTAGTGGTCCTAAAACAGTGCTTTGAGGGACTCCTAGTACTGATGGCAGCAAGTTTGAGCTATGTTTGTTCAAAGTGACCTTGTGGAGTCTGTCACTGAGATAATTCCTGAACCCAGTTAATGCCTTTTTATCCAGACCAATTTCTTTAAGTTTTCCAACTAGGATATCGTGGCATGCTTTACTAAAATCTACAAATATTGCACCCTCATTTTTTTTAATTTATTTTATTTATTGAGGATTCAGAAAAAAACTTTGAGTTAAAGACTCCTTGTCACAGATTCCACGTCATTACAGGCATGCTGTGAAAAAACAGTACAGAGCAATACAGAAATGGGACACTAGCAAACAGGCATGATACAAGAGTTACAGTAATAGGCTAATATTTAGATAGTAGTAGATTCACAGAATTAGTCTCAATGTATAGATACATTTATAAGCTCCCTTAGGAGCTTGTTCAGAGAGTTTCAAATTGGGGGTTAGCTGGCCAGAGGCCTTAGTCAGGGTAAAGAGGGGTCAGGGCTGGGTTTAGTGGTAATTGCAGGGATTAGAGGACTGTAGGTGATTCCTAAGGTAGGCTTTATAGGGGCTGATTCTATTCATGTTTGTGAGACCATTAGGCTGGTTATTTATCTAGGAAGGGACTTGGCAGCTAAAGAACCTTTGGAATTGGGAGGTACAGCATCAGGGAACTATAAGGAGTTGCTTGCTTGAACTATGGGTATGTTGGTGTGATGGGGTCTGTTGTATTAGAGGTGAGAGACTGGGGGGCAAGACCAAGTGTAATCTTTTTGGCCATGAGGCAGGTATGAAACTTAATTCTGTTATGCAGGTTAAGCCAGTTTGAGGGAGCATGTGTGGGTTAGGCAATCACAGCCCAGGATGAGGTGACAGGCTTTGTTGAGGGAGAGCTGGAGTCTACATAAGGTCATGGAACTGGCAGCTCTATAGATAAGTATGCCATAGTCTAGGAGGGAGATGACTGAGGAAGAGACCGCAAGGCGAAAGTCATCAGGTATAAGACAATGTTTAAACCGGTAGAGGATGCCAAGCCAGATATTGAGGACTGTAGATAGTTGATGAATGTGCTGGTGGAATTTAAGAGCTGGGTCTAGGGTGACGCCCAGGTATTTGAAGGAGTCCACTTGTTCAAGTGGGATCTGGTTGGCGGTCAGGACATGTGGGCAGTGGTCTTTCCTGGAATTACACAGGTGTGAGAAGTACATAACTTTGGTCTTCTTATAGTTTAGAATAAGGTGTTGTGCGGTGAACCACTTTTCTGCATCACTGAAGGAGGATTGAAGGCAGATGTGGAGCTAGGTGGGGTTAGGATTGGAGGAGTACAGGACAGTGTCATCGGCATAGAGTAGGATGTTGCCCAAACAGGACTGCTGGAGGGAGTTGATGAAGAGACTAAATAATAACAGTCCGAGGATGGACAGGACCCCTGTGGGACACAGGAGCATACTGGCAGCCTGCTGGATAAGGTGGTACCAATTTTGACCTGCTGGAAATGATCTGCCAAGTAGTCAGTGAACCAGCAGAGGGCATCTTGAGAGATGCCAAGCTTGGTATGGTATGGTATGGTAAAATTTTATTTATACAGTGATACAGCCATTAGGGTTCCGAAAATCCCTGTTCACAAGGCTTACCTGTTTACATTATGCAAAATTATTACAACTATACATTTATAACAATACAAGTTACAGAAAAAATACAAAAACAATACATCATAGTTTTACAAACTCATCAATATCAGGCAAGTTAGCATTTTTAGATTTACATTAATTTCCCCTATTAGAACAACAATGAAAACTAAGTTCGTGATTCAGGCCATTTTTAAAAACATGATCAGTAGTTGTTAGTTCACGTAAAAAAGGAGGAAGACAATTCCAGCTTTTAGCTACTTGATATTGAAGGGTCATTTCACTAAATCGATTTTTTAACTTTGGTATTATTAAATCTCTAGCACCAGTTTTTCTTAAATTTAAACCATGTTTTGGTTTTTGTAATTTGTTTTTTAAGTTATCTAAAGATTGATTTTTAAATATATTATGAACCTGATTTTGCCAGATTCCCCTAGCTTGTAAGTCTAATGGAATCCAACCCAAATCCATATACATAGTGCAATGATGAGTTTTAAAATCACACCTTAACACAAATCTTGCAAGCTTATTATAAAGTGTATCCAAGTTATTTAAATGTTTTCTTGCTGTATGTCTGTAAATATGACTTTCATAGTCAATAACCGGCATTATTAATTGATTGATCATAATCAATCTTGTTTCTCTTGTCATACAATTTGATATTCATCTCATAGCTCCAATCTTAACATGTGTTTTCTTTATTAAATTTGTTATATGTTATTGAAAAGTAAGACATTGATCTATATGTACCCCTAAATATTTATATGTTTCAGTTTGTTCTAAAAACTTACCCTCTTGTGTCTTTATATTTAATTTTGAAATTCCCTTTAAGTCCAATGCAAATGACATAACCTGTGTCTTTTTACTATTAACTAATAAACCCAGAGATGAAAAGTGACCTTGCATGATGCTAAAGTCACTCTGTAAGTTTAGTTCTACTTCACTTGTAGTTTTTCCCTCTGCTACTAAAACCGTATCATCTGCATATAGACGAATTTTTTAATATCCAATATTCTTTGATAAGTCATTTAAATAGACTATGAACAGGAGGGGGCCCAGGATAGATACCTGGGGAACCCCTCTTGTTACATAGTCCATTTTTGACTGGTGTCCATTTAGGACAACAAATTGTGATCTTTTATCAAGGTATGATATAAACCAATTACAGGTTTCTTCCTCCACCCTATTTTCATTAATAAGTTTATCAAAATACTATGGTTTACTAAATCAAATGCTTTAGATAGGTCCACGTATACCACACCCATGGACTTCGCTTCCCCGAGAGGGGTTGCTATAAGATCCAAAAAGTCAGTGAGTGTGGTAGCCGTGGACCTACCCTGCCTAAAACCATACTGTTGTTGAGTCAATTCATTATATTTTTCCAAGTAGTCCATTAACTGATTGTGAACAATTTTTTTCAAATAACTTGGATACTGTGGACAACAAGGCTATTGGATGGTAATTTGAAACATCCTTTGGATCCCCTCCCTTATCTATTGGTATCACTTTGGCTAATTTCCAACTAGAGGGAAACTGTCCCTCTCTTAGACCCAATTAAAAATGTCCCTTAGTATAGGTGACAATTCCATAGCAGCCTCTTTTAATAATTTATTATCTATTCTATGGATAGAGTAGTTAGTAGGAGGAAGTGGTTAACAGTGTCAAATGCCTTGGTGAGGTCGATGAAGACTGCACCAGAGAGATGACCACTGTCCTGGGTGGTATGAAGGTGGGAGGTGAACTTGAGAAGGGCAGTAGTCATACTATGTCCTTTGCGGAAGCCATGTTGCTGGTTGCAAAGTATATTGTGTTTGTTAAGATGGTCAGTGAGCTGATCAGAGACAATACACTCCAGAGCCTTAGATAGGGGAGGGAGAATAGAGATGGGGCGATAGCTGTGGGGAGAGGTACGGTCCCCGCTCTTAAATATAGGGGTAATAGAGGCAGATTTCCAGTGCGTGGGGAATTTCCCAAGATATAAAGACCGGTTGATAATGTGGGTGAGTGGGATTAGCACCTCGTGTAGAGTGAGCTGGAGAAGTCTGAGGTCTAAGGAGTCACTGCTGTATTGGGAGTGCCTTATGTTTTTTTTAAGGTAAGGTTCAGCAGACCTGGGGGAGATGCAACGTAGGCAAAATGGGGGGGTGCTGAGGGGGAGGGGCATTGGAGACAGGGGGAGGATCAAAGAAGTGGGAAGGGAGGACGTGGCTAAGGTTGGTGAAAGCATGGTTAAGTGTGGTGGCTATCCGATTGGGGTCAGTGGTCAGGCCCCCTTCAACTAAGATTTGCGTGGGGGCAGGGTTTGGGGCTTTGCCACAGATGTCCTTAATATTGCTTCAAGATTTATGCCCTTGGCCCCAGGTAGAGGTTAGGTAGATTTGTAGTACTCGGCCTTGGCTTTGTGCATGGACCATGTGCATTGGTTTCAGGCTTCTCTGTACTTCTGTCTGTCTGCTGGCAGGCTGGTCTTAATGGAGAGGTGCCATAGAGCATCCCTAGACCACATCAGGGCCAGTAGGTAGTCAGAAATCCAGGGCACTGGGTTGTCTTTGACCATCCTTTTGGCAAGAGGGGCGAACATGTCACAGATAGCATTGAAGGAATGAATGAAGAGATCAAGGGCTCTGTCAGGGTCAAGGGTGTTTGTTATGAATGACCAGTCCAAAGTACTAAGGTGAGCTTTTAGGAGGGTAAGTTTACCAGGGCCAAGTTTACATCGCAGGACCATTTTTGGAGGGGACTTGAGGGCCTTACAAGACCAGGAGCAGAGGACAGGGGAGTGGTCACTAATCGCATCTGGGAGAATAGTAGTGCTAGTGATTTTGTGATGGTGGTTAGTGAAAACTAGGTCCAGTAGGGTGGAGGACCCTGTGTGATGGTGCAGGCAGGTGGGGAAGGGGACTATTTGTGTTAGGTCATGGTCTGTACCTTTGTCGATGAAAGAGGTGGTGGACTTAGCTAGCCAATTGATATTGAAGTCCCCTAGAACAATTTTTTCATTATGAGATGGTAAGGTGGCCAGGTAGGACATTACAGAGTGGAAGGCCACCTTTTGGTCCCGGGGGGAATGTATATAGTGGTGATGAGTAGGGGGGTAAGGGATCGACCAAAGGTAAGTGTGAGGGCCTGTGGTCCAGGTGTGAGATGGGGAGGGGGGAGCAGCTGTACATGCAGAGTGTCCTTGATGTAAATGGCACAGCCTTCACCACGCTTTCCCTGTCAGTCAGTCCAGAATATGTTATACCCAGAGAGGGACACCGACGAGTCAGGGATACGAGAGGAGAGCCAGGTTTCACTCACGGCAATGGTGTCAGGCTGATGTTGCAATCAATCAATCAATCAATCAATCAAAGTCTTTATTTAACCAGGCGATCACCGTTGAGCAAGCTAATTTTCGAGGTGGACCTGGGTTTACCCATCAGAGCAATATCCATCCCTGGTATGGGTCCCATTTTTTAGTAAGCTGCATACATTAAGGGTGGCAATATGCAGCCCACCTGCAGGGGAGTGTGTGGACAAGGAGGGTGCAAGAGGTCAAGGGTTAGGGTGTATATTGCCTGACATATGGAGGAGGAGGAGGATAAGAGACCTGAGGAAGGACTTCCAGGTAAATTTTTTGTGCAGTGCGATTTGTTTGCTTGGGCCCCTTTAGAGTTTAGAAATGTGGGAACGGGGAGTGTAAGTAAGTGGGGGGAGGCCTGGATCAGGAGAAGAAACAAGGTGCGAGATGGCAGTATCGGGGGTGGGGAGTGGGTTGTCTGTGAGGTGCAGTGTGCTGAGCTCCCATTCCTGGTGCCAGTAAGATACTGTGTGTGGTGATTGATGTGACAGTATCTCACTTGCAGTGCTGTGGGACAAAGGATCACTTGCAGTGCTGTAGAATTCATTGTAGGGGCGGTAGCCATATTGTCAGATGGACATCACATCCATAAGAGGGTAGATATTCAGGGAAAGTGCAGGGTGGAGGCGTAAGCACAGGGATCAACAGTATAAGTGTAAGGATGACTGACAGAAACATAGAGAGAAGCGGTGGGAGGAAGACCTGAGGAAGAGCCAGTAGTGAGTGAAGGAAAGCCGAAAATGTGTCCCTAGAGGCAAGAGAGTATAGGCTGCTAGTGGAGAAGTGGGCTGATTGATTCAGGATCATTCAGGATCATGGCCACCCTCCCTATATAAGGGAGAGCTCACCAAGGGTGGTGGTGGTGGGGGAGGTGGGGTCAAAACTATGCAGGTCCTGTAAGCAAGGAGGAGACAGAGCTCCTTGGCCAGCCAAGATTTGGAATTGCCATACCTTGCAGCAAGTGGTGGTTTCAGGGGGGGGTGGGCGGCTTGTCCGCTTGCCCTCTCAACCTCAGTGGACCCTCACATGACCAACTGTGGAGAGAATGGGAGACCAGGTAAGAATTTATAAGTAAACTTGGGTGGGGGGGTTTAGCTGGAGACTAGGTGTTTGAATTAGAAATGGAGCCTGCCCTTATCCAGTTACAGGGAACTCAAGTTGCAGGCTGGCCGGAGAAATACTCTGGGACACAAGCTGTTCTAAAATTAGTTTACCCACAAATTAGCTCTAAGCTGTTCTAAATTAGTTTAATCCAGCTCATGGTGAAGGAAACTTTAAGGCAATATGGTGGAGGAAACTTTAAGGCAAACTTAGGGTATAAAATTCAGTACAGAAAAATATTGAGATCCTCAGAGGGCTTTAAAAGTTATGTTGGCTGTTAATTAACAAATGCCTTTAAGCTTTTCATAGTGCCTGGAAAACATATATGCAAGCGTAGAGCCTATCTTTGCAGAACTTTAACTGGGGCAGCTAGTATAACATTCCTTTAAGTTCCTGATAAAGCCTTAAAAATACAATGCATTCATACATACAGCCTAAATTTTTGTGTAATGCTACTTGTACATCGGTAACTACATTTAGCAAAGCTGATGTTGTACCATGGTTTGCCCTGAAGCCAGATAGAAATGGGTCCCAAAGATTGTTAAGTACCATATAAACAGTTAGTTGTTTACTAACCAACCACTTGAACAGTTTAGAGACAAGTAGTGAGAAATCAATCTGTAGTTACTTACAGTATGTCTGATTTCTCCCCTGATTTAAAGACTGGAATAACTTTTGATATTTTCCATTCAGATGGATATTCTCCAATCTGAAGGAAGAGGTTAAAGACATAGACCAGACATTTAAATACCACTGGAGAGGCACATTTTAGTAGATTTGTGGGTAACCCATCAATACCAATCACTTTCCTTTTATTTAATCTCAGTAGTTCCTTCTGGACAAATTTGGGGCTGATTTTTTGAAAGACAAATTTGCCTGCCCTGTTTACTTGCTCTTCTATGTGCTTTCTAGGAGTGCAGGGCAGTTCAGTTATCATTTCCAGAGCCTCTGCAGCCATGCTAGAAATAGCAGATATGACATGGCATGACTAAAGATATCATATTTATCTTCATGAAAGGATAATGATATTATTATATCTCATGAGTGGCGAAGCCACGAGTGAGATATCTTAATATCATTGGCCTCAAATGAAGATAAATATGATATCTTCAGGCAGGCCATGTCATGTTTTGTTTTTACATACATTTGTTTTGGGATAAACATGATTGGCGATGTGTAACAAGTGCTTGTGACTTTGAGATGTGTTGACTTTTTCAGCTTCATTTACAGTTGCAGTACTTGTTTGGGAGTGGTTTACAAGATTTACTACTACAGTAGACGCCAGTTAAAGGGAACGCAGATAAAGGGGACGTCTTCTTAATTGGGATGATCCTCCAGCCACCAATTTTGCCCCATATTAGTTTCTATGCATTGTCACACTGTTAAATTGGCATGTATGCGCCGTTTATTGGAGATGATGGAGACACCACTTGAGGCCATTATCATCTTCTAGTGGCAATTAGTGCCCATCTTAAAAGCAATTAGCCAAATGAAAAAAATCAGTAATGGCTGAGCGTACCTCAGCACTACTGGAAAATGGCATCCGCAAAGAGAATAGACCTCCTGCTGTCTAAAAAAATCAAGGTTCTGGAGAGTCTACAGCTGACTAACTCCTCCCTTGCTAAAGTCACCAAGCAGTTCGGAATCTCCAAATGTCAAGTTGGATGCATCAGTTTGAATCGCAATAAGATTCAAGCTGAGTGGCAACAAAACAGCAATCTGTACAGAAAAATAAAATGGGAAAGAAAGGATAATGGGTTGAAGACGGACTGCTAATGTGTTTTACCCATGCTGTCAGCTGGGGAGCTAGGCTGATGGGCCCCATTCTCAAAGAAAAAGGAAGGTAGATAGCTACCTAGCTGAAACATGAAGGTTTTGAAGTCAAAGATGGGTGGCTGTCAAGATGGAAGCAATGGAAAAGCATAGTGTGGAAAAAGGAGTGGGGGAATGACAAGATGCAGATGCTCCTTCTGCTTCAGTTTGGATAGAAACTGTACTCCCTGCTCTTCTGTCTGAGTACTCCCCTGTTAACATATTCAACGCTGATGAAACTGACATATTTTACAGGGGGTGCCCAGACAGAGGTCATATTAACAAAAGTAGTGTTCTAATTGGGGCAAAAAATGTAAGACCGTGTCTCATTGCTCTGCTCACCAACATGGATGGATCTGAAAAATTGTGACTCCTTGTCATCGGGAAGAGCAAGAGACTGATATTTTTCCCTAAAGATCTGTCTACTCTTCATGTAGCATACTGTAGTTCTGCAAATGCATGGATGACAGGGGCAATTTTTGAAGAGTGGTTGTCATCGTGGAACAGCCTTCTTCATCAACGAAGACAGAAGATGTTGTCATTCATCAACAACAGTAGTGCCCACCCAAGTACACTTGTTGAGAAATTTAGCAACATTAAGATGTTTTTTCTATCACCTAATAAGACCAGCTTAATACAGCCCCTTGATATAGGTGTTATACTTAAGGGGCACTACAGGTTGTTGTATTCCACCCATGTTGTAGGCGTGATTGACACCAGCTCCTATGCCCTGGCCACCAAGATTGCAAAAGCTGTAACACTGCTGGATGTGATTTTTATGTTGGCAAAGGCATGTGCCAGTGTGAAGGATAGAACAATATCCAACTGCTTTAAAAAGGCAGGTTTCAAATTTGAAGTGGATGATATCACCTTGGCCACTGCCAGTATCGAACAACACATAATTGAACACCAACTTGCTGATGTCAAAAGTCCAAATGGAATGTCATTTGATGAGTTTGAGGCGTTTGTGGATCATGATGCTGGTGAAGCAATGGAGTTTGAACTTACTGTTGAACACATCTGCTCCACCTTAAAAGGAGAGACAGGGTGTACTGAAGCTCCATTGGCTGCCGCAGAGGATGATAAAGAGGACCCACCTGCAAAGAAAATCAGCAACCAGGAAGCATGCACACATGCAATAGCTCTGCGGGACTTGTGTGTGCAAAACAATCACATTGAGCAGTGGAAGCAGATTTTTGAAGTCGACAACCTGATCCTTAAGCAAATCACATTGGAAGCCAGACAAAAAAAAATGACAGACTTTTTTGGTGCTACTGGTGGTGCGACATGCGAGTCGGGTAGGAGTGGTGAGGAAATCTGAATTATGAAAGATGAAGTACAGTAACGCAGAACCAAGAAGATAAGTTTAAAACTTTTTAAACTTGATGAACTTTAGTAAATAAAGATGTCATTCACTGTTCACTAAACAAAAAACAAATCATCACCAAAAGAGCTGTAATCACTTTTCAGGTTATGTGTGAGTGTATGTGAGTGTATGCATACATGCAGGGGGTATGCATGAGAGTGTGTGATAGCATATGCGAGAGGGGCATCACTTCTCTTAATTGGAACATCCACTTAAACAGGATGACTTTCTGTCCACAGAGCTGTCCCATTTATGTGGCTTCTACTGTACTTCTATTTAACTTATGGAGCCCCATAGCTTTACATTACAACCAGTACATAATGAAAAAGTTTGATGTACATTGCTTTTGTTTTTTTCTTATTTGTTTTCAAAAAAGTGAAAATAAATGTCTGCAATTTTTTGCTAATTGTAAAGTATTGAAAAGGTATCAATAAATGAAACACCACTAATTTTGTAGATATTTTTTGCGCTGAACAGCTTTTGTGCTCTAAGTACCACACTATCATTTTTCTTTTTAAAGTTATTTGCATTTGGTTGTACAAAAAGTGAAAAAAATGAATTTTCTGCTGTTTTTTGTTAATTATAAAAACACTAAAATGTATCTATAAATGAAACACCACTTATTGTGTAGATATTTGTGTGCCAAACAATTTTTGTGCACAAAGTACCACACTGTCGTTTTTTGTTTTAAAGTTATTCACATTTTTTTGTCAAAAAAGTGAAAATAAATTGAAATTTCTGCAGTTATTTTGCTAATTATAAAAAATCCAAACAGTATATATAAATGAAACAACACTCATTTTGTAAATACTTTTTGTGCTGAACAACTTTTGTTCTCACATTACAATGCTGTCATTTTTCATTTTAAAGTTATTCACATTTAAGTACAGTTAGTAGTGCTACTAAGGCTGAACATTCTAAATGAGTTCTGAATGCACTATTACATAGTGGTACAAGGAAAAATATCACTATGACATAAGGGAACAAAAATATATATTTGATATCTTTTCTGTTTGCCTCAGATAGTACTTTTTATCTCTGTTGATATCCCCAAATATATGTTGCATAAAATAATTTACTAAAGCCATCAGCTGCTTCTTTCCCTAATGGAACTTCCAGCTCATCTATCACAAATGAGTTTGGATGTCCTGTTTTATTCTGATTCTGCAGTTTACACAAAAGTACCTCCAACTTATGGGGTTTTTATTTAATATTGTTAATACATGATGTCTTGAAGGAATTTGTTTTTGCCTTTTTTATTTAACTTATATATTTGTTTATGGCTTGCCTGAATTGTAGCCAATCCATCTGATTATTGTGTTTTTTAGCAAGTTTCTAACATTTATCTCTAAACCTCCTGAATTTGGTCAGTTTCTTACTGTACCGGGGGGGTTCCCTGTTTTAGATAATTTTCTTTTTATGGGAACATGAGTATTACATATTGATCTAAATTCCTCCAGAAAGATTTTCCATGCATCATTAACTGTGGGTATTAGAGTTAGTCTGTCCATATTTATTGATTCCAAGTCCTTCATGAAAGCTAAGTAATCCAAATGCTTCCAGGATCTAAAGAACACAAGGTTTGATCCCTTTATTTTGTGTGTCTTAGCTTTTACACATATGCTCCCCTGGTGGTCTCTGAATATGTCTGCTATTACACCTGTAGTGTTGTACTGCATGGATCTGGAGGTACAAATAAGGTCCAGGGTAGTGAAGACACTAGTATTCTAGGGATTTAATCTGGTGAAATCCTTTGCAAATTGAGTCAGTCCCAGATTAATAGTTAAATCGAGTAGTTCATTATTTTTCGTTCCACTAAGTCCCAATTTATATTAAAATCACCTACCAAAAGCAATTCATGACTATGAATAAATTTCTGTAATTCATCTTGGAAGTCATTAAAGACCAAACTAGTGTACCTTGGGGGTAGAAAATATCTGCCAGTACGATATGCTGGGCATGTGGGAGCTTTGCTTCTGGGGTCAAAAAATTCCAGTGTAGTGTTATTCAAGATCAGAAGCAAATTTGCCATCTGAGTTTGTTGTTTAATGTAAATGATTATCCCCACTTTTGCTCCTGTCCTTTCTCCATATTTGGTAATTTGATATATAATTTATAAATCTATCTAAAGCCGTGGGATTTAACCATGTTTCAGTCAAGACTAACAAATCTGGTTTCCTTTGTGGCCCCCTATTCCCTAACAAGATCTATTTCATGTGCTGCACTTCTGACATTAAAATGGGTAGGCTTAAATTATTGCTATTTAGGACCTTTAGGACTATTAGCACCCCCTCCTATCCTGTCCTGGATTTGGGTGCACATCTCCACATAGACACGGGGTCAGTATGTTGCTGGCATTTACAGCATGTTCAAAAACTACACAACACAAATGCCGAAATCAAAGGTAGCATTTATCAAAACACCAGCCGCTACAAAAACAGTGAGTGCTACCTTTGAAAACAGGGCACAAAAGACATAAACTGTATATTAGCAGGGAACTCTGCACCCTGCACCCTGCACCCTGCACCATGTGTTATGGGGGTCTGCACACCCCAACCCTCCCCCACATTAAATTTACCAACTCCTGGGGGAAGGGGATGAAGCTCAGTGATGGGAGAAACCTTTGGGGGTGGGATACTTGAGGAGGAGAAGGGGCACAAGACAAAAAAACATTTAAAATAAATTCAGATGTCCTGGGACAGAGAATTGTACCCCGGGACACTGACACTACACTGCCCCCCACACCTGTGGCTCTAGCCCCTGAGCCATAGCAGCTGCTCAGCAGCACACCATCAACAAGAGGCTTTCAATGCTTTCCCTAAAAGCAACATAGCAACAGGCATAGTGGTAACTTACCTTCAATATTGTGCCCCTGTAGCTATTTGCTTTTAGCTCTTTTGACTGTGCTGTTTTTCACTCACATTTTTCACTTCGATAAATTGACCTGGTACCCTAGAAACATGTATAGTGTGTACATAAAGTGTCCCTTCTTCCTACTTAGAAATTTAAGGGTGTAGTTTAAAGCTCAGTGTTCCTTTAAGATTGAAAGGTGATAAAACTGAGAATTCTCATGGTGTACAATGGTTGATCATTTTGCAAAGTCCAAGGAGATGATTCTCTGTAGTATGTTTCAGCCTATCTGAAAATTAGATTTAGAAACATCCCTTGGTGTAGGTAATTACATCCTGGTTCCAGTGTTTCTAAAAACTTATTTTTGCTTTTGAACAAGGATGGTACACCCAACAGACAGTTCTGGCAGTCATACTTGAACAATGACCCTGTGCTCCTATCATTAGGCATGATCTACCTTAAATTCAGATTCCAAAATGAATTAAGCATACATGTATTTCAATTGTAGGTGAAACATAGACCCCAGTACCTAAATAATACTCATTCTACAGAGCTCCTAAAGTTAGTCACTATCTACCTTAGATATAGATTCCAACATTAATAATGCATACACTGATTTCAACTGTAGATTAAACACAGACCCCAGTACCTGAATAATGATCATTCTACAGGGACTTAAACAGCAAATAAAGAGTACATGGTGGCATCAATGTACATCATAACAAGCAGCCCTCACTCACACTCACAGACCCCAACTGCAGACAGACTGGTTCAACATTCTGATTTGTCCAGTCCCAGGTGTCAGTTTCAAAAGTAGCCTCTTCAATAGTTGGGTGGGTGGGGTGGGAGGAAGAAAACCCTCTGGTGACTTGACTTCCTGAGTCGCAGTAGCTGTTAGCAGGAATGGGTCTCTTGTGCTAAAAATGGTCCTAAATGTTCAGTTTGTTTTGGGGGGAGGGCTGCAGAAACCATCTCCACTGCCCTCCGACCCCAGGCACTGCTGTGACTCTGGCAGCTGTGTAATTGAGGCAACTGGACAGCCGTTGTATTTAAAGACAGTCAGGGATTTTAAAACTGGCACCTATTTTGAGCAGACTGGTGACTGTCTGGGACCTCAGGAGGAGTAAACCTGCAGTGGTTTGGCTTCTGAGTTGTATCTAAGATGTGGCAGCAATAACAGGAGTAGATCTCCTGCACGGGAAATGGTCCCAAATGTTCAGTTCATTGTGGGGGAAGGGCTGAAAAAACAGTCTCCACTGCCCTTGGACTCCAGGTGCTACTCCGATTCTGGTGGCTGTGATTAAGTATTGACAATTGCAAATAAGTGTAGGCTCACAAAAGCTGCATTGAAATAAAAGGTGAAAAAAATTAATGCAGAACTAGTAACACTTACATATTTAGCTGGACACTGTCAAAAATAGAAAGATAGCCACCTGTGCTTTGGGGAGCAGTGTCGATGGCTGAATGGCTGACTCATGGCTGACTCCAGGAAGAATCCATGATGCCATTATGCTGTGGCCCTTAAGCAACCAGACCCCAGTGGAGAACCACTAGCCCACTACCAATAAATATAGTAGCTTGATCCCGCTCCCTGCTCAGTGGCTCTCTTCCCAATTGAAACTATGGAGACGGGGGGGGGGTGTGGCTTAAGTGCCAGCATAATGGCTGCCTAAATCGATTGGTCTGTCTTTCACCAGCCATAATCCACAGTCTCTTGATGTGATTTGGGAATGTACTCACCATTTAAACTTCAGGCAATATGTAACCAACCCCTACTGACTGCCAATTGATAAATTTTTTGTTCTGCAACTGATCGTAACAGCTGGACAGGCCAGAGGCATCTAGATGACATGCTAGACATATTAGGTTACACAAGCATTAATGACCTATCTCAGAGTGCACGCAGTAGTGACAGGTGCACCCTTACTTCTGAAGAGCCAGCAAAAATGTCTGGGAAGTATACCCCTTCACCAGAGTTGCTACTACAACCCATTCAGGCAGAGTGCGGGGAATCTCAATGCAAACCACCTTTGGACATGGTGGCATCTGGCTATCTCCAGATCACTACCACCCCTGGCGGCATCCAGGAGTCCCTGAACCATCAAACACAAGTAGGGGACTCATTCTCTTACATCACCAAAATGTTGGAAGCCCTGCTAACTAGGGTGGACAGAATAAGTGCTGTTCTTACCGGCAATGTTGCAGATGTCCATTGGCTAGAAGATAAAATTAAAATGGCTGAACAATGGACAGAGGTGTTGGAAAGGAACCAGGGACTAGCACGGCAACGACTGTAGGACCATGAAGCAAAACTGGCCAAACTATGGGAAAGTGCCGAAGACCAGGAGAATCGGGAATGCCAGAACAATATACTGATCCTGGGCATCCCCGATGGTGCAGAGGGCCAGAATATGGAACAATTTCTTAATGAGCTCATCCCCAAGCTCCTGGGAGACTGATGGTGGGGCCCCATGGAAGTGGAGTGGGCACACAGATTGTATGGCAAGGCAGGATCTGCCAATACTCTAGCCAGACCTATTATCACCTATTTGTTAAGGTACTCTGTGAAAGAACATGTACTGAGAGCTGTGAGAGACCTTGGGGACATTACTTGGACGTTACTTGGAGGGGAGCCTGCATATCATTTTATAGGCACTACTGCCATGAAGTGGCGGCACGGCTCAAATCTTTCGCCTCCTTGAAAAAACGTTTGCAGGCTCATGACTTCAGAAATTGTTTCACGGGACTTACCTCTTTATATGTATTGAAAGATGGCAAGGATATCCTAGCTCAGCATCTGCAGGAGGTTGAAAACTGGCTCTCCAGGCATTGACCCACCATTTTGAAAAAAACTTCATCTCCCAGATGCCTTTGGGTCCCAGGAGGACAGGATCAGTTTAAGAGAAATGCTGGCAGGGGGAAACATAGAAACATAGAAATATAGACTTTGACGGCAGATAAGGACCACTAGGCCCATCTAGTCTGCCCATTTCCCTACCTACAGGATAGGCCGTAGATCCTAGTTAACCAACAGCCTATTTCTTCCTACCCCCCACAAGAATTGCCTTATGTCTGTCCCATGCATTCTTGAATTCTCCCACAGTTTTAGACCCCACAACCTCCTCAGGAAGGCTGTTCCATGCATCCACTACCTCTCTGTGAAATAATACTTCCTCACATTGCCCCTGAACCACCCTCCTTCTATCTTTAAATTGTGTCCCCTTGTTCTTGCAAGTCTCTTTTTCTGAAAGATGCTACCCTCTTGGACTTTGTTGATTCCACTGAGGTACTTAAAAGTTTCTATCATGTCCCCCCTCTCCCTTCTTTCCTCAAGGGTATACATATTAAGCTCCTTTAGTCTTTCCTCATACGGCTTCTCTTGCAGACCCTGTACCATTTTAGTTGCCCTCCTCTGACTGCCTCTATCCTGTCCATGTCCTTGCGGAGATGGGGTCTCCAGAACTGGACACAGTACTCCAGATGGGGTCTCACCAGCTGTCTGTACAGAAGGATAACAACTTCCTGTTTTCTGCTGATGATGCCTCTCCCTATACATCCCAGTATACCCCCAGCCCTCCCTACTGCCTTCTCACATTGCTTGCTAACCTTAAGGTCCCTTTCCTTTTTTGTTGTTGTTACTACCTCTCCACCCATTGTGTATTCTTCCCCTGGGTTCTTGTTTCCCAGGTGCATTATTTTGCACTTCTTTGCATTGAATCATAGCTGCCATACTTCTGACCATTCCTCCAACCTTGCCAAGTCCCTTTTCATCCTTTCCACGCCTCCTTGTGTATCAACCCTGTTGGGGAATGGACAAGTCCTACTGCAAGTGTGCCCCCCCCAGCAAAGCATGAAGGGACAGCTAGATTTTTCAGCTTCAAACTCAGCTGTGCCAGTTCCCTCTGTACCCACACAAAAATCTTCAATGACTGCCATTGATCCCAGCAAGCTACAGCACCAAGGCCACCCCCAGTCGAGATCCAGAAGCTGTCAGCTCTCCCGCTAAGCTTCCAAGGGAGGATTCATCTTCTGATGAGGAAGCGGCTGGACCTTCAGCTCAGGACTCTGATTATAGGGATACTGCCATACCTCTGGACTGGGCAGCTGAACCTCCAGATCCTACAGAGGCCGCGGGTGAAGCATTATTCCAGTCAGGCCAGAACTTAAATCCTTTGATGAAATTGTGACTGAGGGCCTGCCATCTCTTTAGGGCACAGACAGCCATTCCAATGTGTCATTGTCCTTGGGACAGGAAGGTTGAAGTTTGGATGCACCGCATGAAGATAAGATATGAACCGTTTGATGTTATCTGATACTTAAATGTACCAGTCATATACTAACTTTAGTTTACAGTCCCCCCTTACTCTGGGGGACAATGAGGGGCTTTGCATGCCCTTCCCAACTTTTCTCCACCCTCAGACAGCCCCCTTGCTGGGATATGGAAGGGCGGAAGGCAGTGGAACACCTCGGTGACCCACCTCCCTTCCATATGCTGTCTACCTATCCTGGCTACAAGACCCTACCTTCAGATGCTGAGCGGTTGCTCTGAAGTATGGAGGGGGATGTTGCCCCCCCCATTTGGGCTAGCTCTTTTTCTTGCAGGGACTTACTAACCCTGAGCCTGGTGGCAGGGCAAGGGCCCCCAGGTCCCAGACTGGTTCATGACTACCAGGTATCTTCATTTTAATAGTTGGAATGCTATGGTTTCTCCATTGTTTCTCTCCTCCCTGTTCAGCTGTTGATATGTTGTTATGTAGGTTAATTCACATACTAGAACATTTGTTAACAGAATGGTACAACGTTAGATTTGGCAGTCGAGTAGGGGTTGGGTTCCCCCTCCCCTCTCTTTCCCCATGGTCCCCATCCCATATCCCAAGGCTTGGGATATTTTTCCCCCCACCCTGGATCACATATTAGTGGTGCAGAGTCCAGGTAAGGATGGGCTACTTCATGGTCAACCCTTCCTATACCCCATTTGGGTGTGTGAGCCAACATAGCTGGGAATCATCAGGGCTGCTGGCATTCCCCTTACGTGCTTAACTCTCCACACTTAGTGAATCCACTTTAGAATAGTCTCCTCATCTGTTGATTGTTCAAGACTGTTTGCTAAAACTGTGTTTATTTTGTATTTCTTTTTTTAAAGCTATAGTGGTTGTATTAAGTTCTTATCTCATAGCGGGATTTCCTCTTAATTGCACTTCCTTCAGACCCTGGTGATTGATGGAAGAAATTCACCTGTATCCTTTCCCGACTGTCAGATAACCTCCCACCCTAGCTTGATTGATCATTTGGAGGTGAGTGGAATTTAATCATTGGGGTAGACAAATCATGTTAGATAATACTCAACAAGGGTGGAAGCATGTCTTCTGGAACGTTAAGGGCCTTAACCACCCAATGAAATGCACCAAGGTACTACAGCACCTCTGCTTTCTCTGAGCTGATTTTGTCTTTATCCAGGAAACACATCTTACTGTCAGGATGGTGCAATGGCTTAAAAAGCTGTGGGTGGGCAAGGTGTTGACTAGTTCTCCATCCACCAAATCCAAGGGCATAGCTATATTGATACATAAAGCTAGCCCCTGGGCTAAAGAAGCTGTTTAGGCAGACACCCTAGGCCGCTGGGTAGCATTCTGCTTCTTGTTCCTTGGGGAAGGCAATGGTTGCGAATGTCTATGGCCCCAACACAGATTCAGCTGACTTCTTGGACGAGATTGGCCAGACCCTTGCCTCACTCTCCGAAGGCTATTCAAATCTGCCGATCATACTTGGGGGGACTTTAACTTGGTCCCTGATATTTTTTGGGGTAAGTCCCACCCCACCCCCTAAATACACCTCAGGGCTAGAGCAGCCCTGCAAGAGCTGATTGATGAATGGGGCCTCATAGACCCTTGGAGAAGATATAACCCAACAGGCCAAGACTATACCTTCTTTTCCCCTGTCCATAATACCCACAGCCACATTGACTACTGGTTAGCCAATCAAGAGGCAACTCAGGGTATCAGTGACACCAAAGTGGATAATAACCTTATCTCAGACCACGTCCTGATTACATGTAACTATCTCCCTCCTGGGCAAAGCTCTTCAGGTACCAGATGGAGATGCAACCCTTTGTTACTCCAAGACAAAGGATTCCACATGGCTGTGACAGAGGAAGCAAGGTCTTACTTCCTAAACAATACCAGGAGAGAGGTGAGCGCCAGCACTGTTTGGGAAGCCTTTAAGGTAGTGCTTCGAAGCCACATTATTTCTTGTGCTGTGGCTAAGAATAAAGCCCATAAGGAGAACCTCACCAAGATGCAGGCTGAGATATCCATCCTTGAGTCAAGGGTTGAGGCTTCCCCCTCAGTGCACACAGACCACTCCCTAGTTACCTCCATAACAGGGCTTAAATACCGTATTAACACCATCCTGCAGCACAAAGCTGAATGGCAGCTCCTCAGATCTAAACACAAATACTGGGAGGGAGGTGACAAGGATGGCAAACTGCTGGCCTATCAGCTTAGAAAACAGCAGGCAGCATCTCGCATTCATCCTCTGAGGAATTCCTCTGGGAAGGTGGTCTCAAACTCCAAGGATATTAATGGGGTAATGAGACTGTTTTACCAAACTCTATTCCAATCCAAAGCCTCCCTGGGTGCTGAGGGTATGTCCGAGGAGCTGGAGGAGTTCTGCAGGTCTGCCAATATTCCTCAACTTCCCTCAGCATCTGTTGAAGCACTGAACAAGCCTATTACCACTGAGGAACTGCAGTTTGCCTTATCCCAGCTAACCAAAGGGAAGGCACCCAGGCCGGATGCCATGACGGTGGAGCTGTATCAGCTGCTAAGTGATGAAATCTCAGCCCCTCTTCTCATGGCTCTTTAAGAAGCACATGCCAAAGGCTCTCTACCCTCCACAATGAGGGAGGCCCTAGTTAATCTTCTTCCAAAAAAATCTTCTGATGCCCTGGACTGAGCTAATTTTCACCTTATCTCGCGCCTATCGGTAGATACCAAGATAGCGGCAAAGGTTCTGGCCAACAGAATGGTTGATATCTTACCATCTCTAATCCACCCCTCCCAGGTGGGCTATTCCAAAGGGAAATCTGGGTCTGATAATTTAAGGCTGGTATTTTACCTCAAATGGATAGAGCTGCAGTCCTCAGAGCCAATGGCAGCCCTAGCCATTGACTTTTCCAAAGCTTTTGACTCTGTGGAGTGGAACTATCTGCACGGAGACTTAAGGATCTATGGCTTTTGCCCTTACTTTTGTGGATGTATATCCACTTTATACAATTAGCCATCTGCCAGAATTCTAACCAACAAAGACATCTCTTCCCCTTTTCAACTATAAAGAGGCACTCGCCAGGGCTGTCCTCTTTCCCTTTTACTATTTCTCATTGCCCTAGACCCGCTGGCCAGTAAACTTGTAGCCACCAAGGATATCTCTGGTATTCAGGTGTGAAGATACTCCTACCGAGTCAACTCCTACACAGATGACCTTCTCCTCACTATGTCGCACCCAGAGCAGTCCCTGCCTAAGGCCCTTGCTATACTGCAGGACTTTGCCAAACTTTCAGGTCTCCAGGTGAATCAAAAAGAAAACTATCCATGCCCCTTTAAACCTGGCCTGTTCTACCAACTGTCTTCAGGGCTCAGATATCTCATGGGCCCCCCAGGACTTTTCTAACCTAGGGGTGGCCATCTCTACTAGATGGAGGGAGTTGGAAACTGCTAATTTCGCCCCTTTACTCACTTCTTTAGCTGCAGAGGTTGACCGGTGGTGCAGACGCAATCTCTCCCCAAAGGGCAAAGTGGAGGCTGTATGGATGTTCCTTCTTGATAGGGTATCCTATCTATTACATAACCTCCCTATTCATCTCTCCTCTAAACTATTTCAGTCCCTGGACAAACTTGTCTCTCTCCTACTTTGGGATGGTAATACCCCCCCACTGGAGCTGAGTTAAGCTCTGGGCCCACTGGATTAAAGGGGATGTAAGTCTCCCCTGGTTCCAGGGATACCAACTAGCATACCTTGCTGCACAAAAAGCAAAGTGGTTTGTCCCCTCTTTTTCTCACCCTTCCTTGTGGGTCAAACTGGAAACCTACCTGGCCCAGGAGAACTCCCCTGTGTTCACTCATCCTCTCCACTCCTACTACACTTCCCCAGGCCACACCAGTTATGTTGGAGATGGGGAGAGCCTGGCGAATGACCATGGCTACCTCTCACACACCACAATTCACCTGGCATCCTCTGTTGGATTATACCCACCTCTGGAATAATAAAAGTATCTCCACCAATAAAAAACAATCCTCTGGCCTGGCTGGGACAGCAGGGGTATTAGGCTCCTCCAGGATCTCTATATACCAACCTCCAAAGAACTGACATCCTTCTACCAATTGAGGGCCCAGTTCAACCTTCCAGTCCACCATTTTTGGAGATACCTCCAAATCCGGAGTGCTATCCAGTCTCACCAGACACAAGTTGTCCCGGATACCAAATGGCACTGGATAGGCTCACTACATAAGCAGGAGGTACAGTGGAGTCTGGCTGGAAAAATCTACTGTATGATATGGGATGCCCAACCAGTTCCTACTGAGAAATGTAAACAAACATGGGAGGCAGATATCCAAGCTACAATCTCTCTCAAGAAACTTGGAATCACTGTATCAGAGCTGCCCATACTGCCTATAAAAATGCCAAAAGTCAGATTATTCAACTAAAGATCATGTTCAGGTGGTACAGAACCCCAGGTGCCCTCCACTCTATGGGGATTATCAGACACTCACAATGCTGGAGATGTCATGAGAGTCCTGCCCACTTACTGCACATACCTTGGTAATGCCCAATGCAAACCACTTTCTGGTCCTCAGTATTTGTGGATTGTGCCAGAGTGGCAGGCCGCCCACTCTGCCAAACAAATTGGATGCTGTCCCTAGGTGACCCATGATCCTTGGATCCTCTCCAACTACCTCACAGGGGATGGGATTTGGCTGCTGAGCTCAAGGCCAAATGGGCAATCCTGATGAAGTGGAAGCAACCTCAATCACCCTTAATCATGAAATGGCACTCCACGCTAGCTAAAGTAGCCATCCTTGAAAGATTCTCCTACTCCAGCCAGGGCCAGTTACTTAGATATTATAAGAAATGTGATGCCTACTTGCACTCACACTTGTGTTCTTTGCCTCCTACACCGCCTGGCAATCCCCTTGAGGGCCTATCTGACTTGCTCCATCTCATCCCAGATCCTCCTGCATTAGGTCACCCAACCTTGGGCCTGATGACCTCTGGAGGAGTACTTATTCTCGTTTCCTTTCTCTAGGTATTCTTGATGAGCGGAGGGGCAACTCTCCCACCCCTCCCCATCTCTTACCCCCCACCTTTTCTCACCCCTCCTCCCTTTTGGCTAAGGAAGGGAGGCAGTTCAGATCCCTTATCAGTTTTCTGGAAGTGTTTGTAGAAATATGTTAACCATTTGATAGTATGTATATCAATATTTCCTATATGATATCTGTCTTTACATATGGTAATGGTATATCAAATTTTGCTTAGGCTTATACCCTTCTTATTTGGAGGGTAGAAAACCCACTGTACACGCTTTATAACACTTGTTTTACTGCCATGTAACAATCCTGTGAAGGAGTGCAAAATTGAAAACAATAAAATCTTTTATGATTAAAAAAGAAACTATGGAGACAGGGCGGAGAATTCAAAGAAGGAAGTCCATACAAGATCACTACTGTCACCAGTCCCACAGTTGCTCATACAGAGTGCAACTGTTTGACTGAATATTTTTGGAGTATTTGAATAGTTGAATATGTTGTTCTACTTTGAATGTTTCAAAAAGAGTGAACAGGAGATCAGGAGGTGTGGGATACACTGGACCATTGGAATATTTTGAAAATAATGAATTTGAGGTCGGGAGGGAGAGGACCACTATGCCATCCTGCATTACTTTATACATTAAAAGGAGCCCATAATGGGCATACAAATGGCCACTTAGTGCCGTGCATACCCAATGGACTCATTTGAATGTTAGGACTGACTATAGATCACAGAGCAGCGCTGTTCCATGAAGGCTATATACAGCCCAGGTCTGTGTTGAGGCAGTGCAGTTCCACTTGGTGCTATGCTGACATGGTATGATATTCAGCCAGGTAGCACTGCTTGCTATCTGACTGAATATCGTAGCAGCCAGGAGAAGTGTAGGGACAAACACACTGCAAATATTTGTGCTGCACTTGCTCAGTTGTCTGAATATTGGGCCCTTTGTCCACTGTTCACAGAATATCTCATTTCCCCTTCATAGAATATATGTCAGGCCAGACGTGGGTTATTGTTTTCAGTTGTGGAGGCTTTGAATACTGGTGGCAGAAAAAAAGACTGAAAGGGTGCAGGGAAAAACAATCAGGGTGATTAGAGGCATTGAAAACCTGGACTACAAATGCAGATTAGAGACTCTAGGATTACATAGCCTTTACAGGAGAAAAGATAAGGCATAACCTCATATTACTGTTTAACATTCTGAATGCTAAAACCTTACTGATGACCAAAAATTGGAAATTAAATCAAATTTGGTGTGAGACAACATGCAAACAGCTGCACGTGAGGCACATTAGAGCTACTAAATTGAAACATTGCCTATAGGTCACAACCCCCTTCCTTCACCTGAACAAATGAGACAGACAACATGCTTTAAAGAAATGGCCACAGCCATGTATTTATTAAACAGCCAATTAGAATTTGTAGAATGATGCAGTATGTATATATCAATATGGAGTGATGTACACAGCAAGGTAGTCATAGCTAACAATATTAGCCCTCCACTCCCCTTTGGAAGGGGCTGACACACTAGGTAGAGCCTTGCAAGAGACTCTAGCCTTTGAGGTATAATGGATGGCTTTTCATGGGCAGTCTCCAAGGCACCCTCCCACATCAAAGGGTGCCTCCAACTATGGGCTGAAGCACAAATTATGCTTAGACTATGAAATGCCCCCTTTCATGGTAACCAGACACCAAGGCCTCACCTCTCCCCAGCATCAGGGCAATCTGCCTGAAAAGTGGCAAAATTCCCTGCAACCCCCTCTGTAAATCCTGTGAGACTGCCAAGCTACCACATGATGGCCATCCCCTTTCTGCTGCTCAGTTGCCAGATGAACAATTGATGCTCATCCTACACCAAGCACCTCATGCTATAACTTCCTCTAAAACACATTGTATGCCTGTTAAAATACCACCATTAATGGAATCTGATAAATGCACTCCATCTTTAGCATAGAACTGAGGAACTTTTGCAATGATCTCATCATGCTGCAACACAGTCTACTAATGGAGTCCATATCTTGCCTCATAGCCATATTTGTCAACCTACAGTATGCACTTTCTCAGTTGTGCTGGGATTCTGAGCTTGGTGCCATCACTGCCTTTGAATCATGTGTGACCATATAATTTACATATGCAGCCATTCCCAATGAAAACTGTCAAGTCCTCTTTCATCATCTGCTGCAGCTTCAGTGATTTCAACATTCCCAAATCATTTGCTCCCAGGTGGATGACCACTGTATCTGTGAGGCCATGGTGTTGAACTTCAGCTGTGATCCATGGAAAAAATTCCCATACTTCAAACCCTCCTGTCCCATCCAGTGAACTCATGCATGCCATGGATCCATGAAGAGATTCTAGCCCCCTCAGAACTGCCATGCTCTTACCACTGCCCTGTGAAAAAATGAGTGGTCACAGATCCACATTTGTTTTCCCTTGGAGTCATTACCTGGCAAAATAAAAACAGAAAGGTTAAAGCAACTGTGATCACATGCAACTTTCAAAAACTTTGAACTTCCACTATCCCAGGGAATTGATCTGTGCATCTGTCCAGCCCTCTATCCTAGCATGTGAGGCAGCACCTATTTGAAAGTAGTGAGTGTTGTTCTCCCATGAAGCAACTCCCAGGGCCTGCAGAGCCTCACCAAGCAGGTAGCAAAACTGGAAAACCATAAAAGCAGACCTTTCTTCATGGTAGGAAAAATGCCTGATGCCCATTACTTAACTGCTATAGACAGTACAAAACCAACCACCAGATGTCCCACTGACCATGGGTGGGGTTCCAAAGACTACAGCTATGCCCCCTGTCCATCTTACTGTGATGTAAACAAATAACCCCCCCCGAAGGGTCACCACCACATCACACTTTTTCAGTGTCAATGGCACTGTGGATGATCGGCTCAGCTGGGCTAACACAGATACCCTGATAGCCATGCAGAAGGCTACTAAGGAGACTGTTTGAAACAGTCACAGCTCCAAAGTGGATGAGCAAATCCTGGGTAGCACATTTATCATACTGACTAACAAAGCCAGCCAATCATACTTCGATCCCTATGAACCCAGCCTTCCAGGACCTTGCACACACAGAAGGCACGTGTGGTAGCACAAGTACTACAGTAGTAGTAAAAATGTTATTCATGTTTCATGAATTGGAACCTCAACTGAGTCAAACTAATTTCCAATGAGATCCTTTTTGCACAGAGATTACAATATTCACATGTGTTACAATATAAAAAACATCAAGAGGTAGTTTAATAATGTATAACTAACCATCACTGTGCTGCAGACTCCTAAAACCCTGTGGAAAGCCCTCTGCCAGCGATCATGTGAACTGTCTCTCAGGATAACTCACCAACCATTCAACATGCTCCCCACTTATGGTAGTTGGGAAGCTTTCCTTGCCATTTTGAAAAGGCCACAGGCTGCTCTCCCTGGTGAACTGAATGAATGGGTGGAGCTGCCCACAGGCAGAGTATTAATGTCTGTACTGACATGTATCCATCTTGCATGCTCCCTGGTCATAGTGATAACAGTGACCCCCTTACCCCACCCCCTTTTCACTGCTCCCTCCTGCAAACCCTTTTTTTGGGGACTGAGCACAGTGTACCAGGAAGCCACTATCTGAATGCTGGACACCTTTTTTGGCCTTGATAGACCAGTATTGTGGGAGGTAACCCCCCCCCCAAGCCCTATTGGGGTCATACTGTTTCCTCCTATGGAATGCCTTATCATATTCTAGCCAGCCACAACCTCCTTTGTTGGTATGCATCACCATTATTCCACAGTCTTGAGCTTTTTCCGGCCACAGCTCTGTTAATAAACCCACATAAATTGTAAATCCTACTGACCAGTTTTCCCATGTTTGTCTTATAACCACCTTCCTCTGATGCTCAGCCCCATCTTCCTTCTTCTTATCCTTATTTTTCTCCTTCTCCACCTCAGGCTTCTTGAGTCTGTTGAGCAAACACAACAACAAACTTACACTTGCAATTTGATGGTGAAACTTCTCAGAGAGATGTAACCCAATGGACTCCCTGATGATCACGTGTGAACCGTCCTTTCTGACTATCTGTGTGCTTGTCCAAGTGTGCCCATCAATAGGGCACCAAATTGCAAAGTTTGCCACCCCTTCTTGAGGTCAGCTCCCTGGAGTTCGACTAAATAGGGGGTGGAGGGTTGCCCCCACACGTGGGTGTGGGGGGTGTGATGCTTGGACAGCTGGTTCTGATTATGCTATGATTTTTTTTTTGGAAAATAAAAATATAGTGTGATTGTCTGTCATGAGAAAGGCTGTGCTCCTGGATGAACCCCCAGGTTTCACTTCTTCAAAGGGCAGGATATGTTAACAGCAGATCTCTGTAAGGCGATTAACTTTCAAAAACTCACATTTTATAGCCTTATTTAGGATCTGGGTTGTTTGAAGCTAAGAACTAATATATCCATTTTATGACATCCTCAGGAAGGGCAGTTAATTTCAACTGGAGCTGGGAAAACTATGTTACAGCTAGGTGAGAAATCTGCCGAGTTGTAAATGTTCCTTTGATGTCTTTATGAAAGCAGGAACTTGCTCCTGGATGAAAGAAGACACTGGAAATTCACAGACTTGATTGGGAAGTCATCTGAGGAAATGAGTTTTGCTGTTGTCACCTATTTAATTTACCTTCTGAAGTATATGACATCCTGATTGTATAATTTTTAATAAACAGAAGAGGAACTGGGTGACATCATGGAGAAGGCAGGTTCAAGACAGTGTTTTAATTATGCTGTGAGTGACCTTTAGACACACACGTTTGGACCCTGAAACTACAACATCTTTCAGCACTGTAAGAATATAAGAATACATTAGCTAGGCAAGTCTAAGTGTATTATTGGTAGGAATTTGCACTTTTAACCTTATTCTTTTAAAAGATTATATGGTTTTGCAATATATTGTTCTGTATTTACATTTTACATTTCTATCTATTTTTAAGTAAACATCTCATTTTAGAGACTACTTGGTGTGCCTTTGAAATTCTTTTTTTGACAAGTGAAGCATATATGGTTACAGTGACACTGTGCATAGTTTAATGGTAATACCAAACTGGGAAAAGGTAAGAGTTTATTCTGAGATATTTAATAGAGTTTTTAAAGGTTAATTTTGTACACCTGTTTAGGTGACTGTAGGTAAAAGATATCTGGCATCCCCAGAAGAGCAGAATTATCTGGGCCTGTACATTGGGTACACTAGCAAGAGGTTCACAGTTTGAGTCCCTCCAAGAACTTGAGACCAAAGGTTGATTTGAACCCACAAAACAGACAGGAGGGTTACCCTGTTCTGTTAACTGTTCACAATACTGCGCTTGGAGGTTGGCACTGTGGGGGCAGAGGGCCTGACCTGCTGAGTGGGGTTGTGACAGGGAGCACAGCCCCCTTATTAAATATGGGAAGTGAAGTAAAATCCTTCGAACCCTAATGACAGGTTCACTCGGATGGGCACATTCTGATAGTGGAACCATGACCCATTTCCCAGTTGTGCTGCTGGCTGTTGCACCGGCCCCATTTCACTAGCTGCCCCCACCACCTGGCCTGTGCTAACCAAGAGTGACACTGGTTTCTTCTCATGTGCCACCAACAGGGCCAGCGTCTTATCTATCTTCTTCCTCCAGGCTCAGAAAAGGAGTGGGAGGACTTGACAGCTGAAGAAGCGGAACTGATTTCCTCAGCTGAGGGGGACTGCTGAGCTATGGTATGAAGTGGTGGTGGAGGAGGAGGAGGAGTGAGATCCGCTGACTGTAGCACTGGCAGTCGTGCTAATGGGGTCAAAGCTGGGAGGGGAGGAGCTGGTATTGTTCCCAGTGGAATGAGACCTGGGACTGGAATGTGCAATGATGCAGGCTACAGAAAAGGAAGCAGGAGATGATGGTATTGGACCCAGATGATAGGGAGCTGGGACTAGCATAGGGAAGGGCGAGAACCTGGAAGCAGCCAAGCTGGGTTGGGAGCAGAACGTGAGGTTCTGATAGTGGGACTGTTGGGATAGGACCTGGTCCTAGTATGAACAAGGGAACCAGACCCAGAGTCAGGGGTGCTGGAGACATTTGATGCAGCACCCCCCCAGGACCCATCAGCACCAGCCTTTCCTTATGAAGTATCTGTGACCTCTTAGGCAGAGGTGCCCTAGGTGTGTCACCTTGAAATGTTCTCCTCAACAATTCCCTCAAATCATCATCTGACATGTTACCAAAATCATTCATACTTGTTTGAAGAAGTGCAGAAGCCAAAGAGTCCTATGTGGCCTTTCATGACCTCTCTCACTTGCTCATTGGTGCTGGCACTGGTTCTTGTCAGACTGGTACCAGAATCACTGGTTCAGGCTGTGGTAATGGCATTCCTGCTGAGCATGCTGGATCAGGTACACCTGGGTTACTGAAGACTACTTCTTACCACACACTTCCTTTTGCCTGTACCAGGGCCGCCAACTGTTGCTCGAATTCTGCACTTGTGTTGGACCTGGACTCCCCCATCATAAATTCTTGAGCTGACATGATAAGCAACATACCTATGAACATGACAAACCTTGTCTGCAGTCTTAGCAATACACAAATTCACATGACAAACCTTGTTTGTGGTCTTAGCTCCCACTGCAACTCACAACATGATATTCTGTGGTAAGGCATAAATTACCACAGGTGCCCCTGCCTTGCTATGTCTCAGTTTCTTATTACTCTTTTATTAACATGGATGTAATCCTGTTCCCCCAGTGTGCTGAGTTTTGATGATCCCTGACCTTTGTTGCAGTGTGCCACCACATCTTGAGCATAGAGTAAACCAATGTTTTCTGTAACAGTTTGGCAAAGCCCATAAAGCACAACATTAAATCAGCAATGCTCTTCCCCTCCAGCAGGTAGCTCCTACCCCTTGTGAACAATGTCTACCAACCCCACCCTGCCCCTATTGGGCAGAAGCTAACTCTCAGCCTGCTTAGATGTTGTCTGGGGGTGTGTCCAGAGACACACTTCACCTGCTGCAATACCTTGCAGTCTCCTACAATTTGTCACCCGACATGTGATAGGTACCATATTTGGAATTCCTTGCCAAACCATTTGGTTACTAGTGAAAACAAGGCTATTTTTAAAGTAATGTTAGATTAAGTTGAAGGATGGAGTGAAATCCAAATTCCGAAAGTGGGGGACCAGTTTTAAATCGATATCATCCTTCTGCTGTCCTTTTCTTCCTAGTAGGAATACTAGTTATCTGTTGCCAGAATGTGTATCACATTTCTTAACTTAAAAAAAAATATGAATACAAAGAGTGGATCACATGTGTGTAGTGCTAAATAATGTTTCTGCAAAGTTAGTTTAATTTTTAATGGCTTGTATATCCAACATTGTCCCAATATTTTATGGAACATCAGTATTATCATCATGTAAGAAAGGTAAATTTAAGTACACAATTCAGAGCACTGTGTGTAATACATATTTGAGCACTTCAGGAGTATGAAGGTTGTGTGCTTTAGATGTCAGGAAAGGTGAATGTGATGTACATTTTGTATGAGTGTGGGGTCCATATTTCAACAGAAGTCATGCATTTCTTTCAGGAGGTGGCAGAAAATAAAGCTCATGAGATTTTGAGAGGGTGAATGGGGTACACTATCAATCTGGAGAATTGATTTATGGGTTTCAGAAGACTGGGTGCGGTATACATATTGTAGTTGGAGTGGTGTCACATTTTCCAAGGATAAGTAGCTCATTATTTATTTATTTATTTAGCTTTTTGTTGACCGGGTAAGTGCACTAGACAAATCCTGCCTATTTTCAGGCACGACCCGGGGGGGGGGTACAGATGAATGCCAACTGACCTTGAACCAGATTAAGCTGTTGGTGGTATTTTTAGTGAATGAGGGAAATTTAGCCAGGACACCGGGGAAATTCCCCTACTCTTTTCGATAAGTACCATGGGATCTTTAACATCCACCTGAACTACCACCAATCCAGGCAGATGGGACCTCGGTTTAATGTCTCATTACTAGTGTTTCAGTGCCTTAAAACTACTGGTAAAAGGTATGCGCTGTAGTTTTAATATTTTATTTAATTATTTTATGCACGTACATTATGTATGCATTTGTTTGCTTATTTGTTTATTTATTTATATGTCTGTTCTTTCACTTGGTAGGATCACTGGAACCAAGATGCCTTTTACAGGAGTGACCTGGAAACATTTATTTGGTGGAAAGCAAAATAGATATTGCTATGGTGCTTTCCCTTTACTGGAAAATGAGTGTCACACTATTCTTTGTTCTGAAATAAACATGTCTAGAAAATCTTGGGCTAGTCAAATCACTTAATTTATCAAAACCCTTGTTAAGCATTCCAGAGTTCAACTCAAATTCTGGGTACAGAAATATGCACTGGAATGTCAGTTTTCTAAAAGATTTCTATTTTTTTAAAGACATTTTGTTGATCTATTATAGACCCAATAAATATAAAATGTATTTGTTCTGCTGCTTCTTTTTATACCAGATATTACAAAACCTGAGGCAATAGACATATCAGTAAATGTAGAAACAGTGCACTCAGTGTAAGAGGTACATAGGAACAATGTAATATATAGTGCTACACATGCAAGAGTAATATAGGAGCACAGTAGCACCTCTATAGTGAGGGTTGAGAATGCTGTTTAATGTTAAACCCCTAACTTTAAACCTTAATAGCTTTGTTCCCTTCAACATAACTGCACAAAATTATGCATGTGTGCTTGGGGGGGGGGGGTCAATGTCTCTTGATGTAGCAAGTTTATTTCCAATCAGATGATGTGTATTGCAAGATCCAGGTAGTGCATGTTTAGCAAAAATCTTTTTTTTTTTTTTTTTTTTTGCTGTTTCTTAGTCATCGCCTACAGCCCAGGCAGCTTAGAATTTTGTTCTGAAATGTTCAAGGTAGTGGTGCCTTTGATTGGTTTGGTGAAAAAATATATATATTTACAAGTTCAGTTCTGAGCATGCTCAATAGGGTCTTTTAGATAAATGTTTGATACAAAAGAAGAATTTAGCCATATGAAAGAGAATTTCTCATTTATGTCAGGGTAATTCTCTTTTGTGAGTAAACATTTTTCTTTCAGATGACACCACCTTGTTTTTGTTTTGTTTGTTTGTTTGTTTTTTTCAAATATTTTGTGTTTTCAAAACCTACAGAAATTATGCATAGCAGAGACACCAAGACATTAATTGAGCTGAATGACACCTGCTTAGCTAGATTCTGTATTTACTTTTTTCAAAAAATTACCTCAAAAAAATTTTTTTGAGTATTTTAAAAATCTTCTCTCGTGATATGATTTTCTTCTTTCTTATGGCTCTCAAAAGAAGAGTAGAACCATATGAAAGAATAGAGCCAAATGAAATAAGAAGTTGGGCTTAGGTTTTTTCACATTCTTCTTTCTTGAGAACAAATCTTCTTTCATTAGCTCATGAAAATCTTACAAAAAAAGATCCATTCTCATGAAAGAAAAATTTGGACTTTGCTTTTTTCACATTCTTCTTTCGTGAGAAGCAATCTTCTTTTTTGAGCTCACGAAAATCTCATAGAAGAAGAATTTGATCCTAGCGTGTTTTTCCACATTAGAACTTTAAAAAGCCATAACTCCATCATCAGTCTGGAGTTAAGGGACAATCTATCTTTCATAAGAAAGGTATCGATGAGTACTACAAGACTAATATATAATACTCCCACACAAAATTTGTGCGTACATACAGCACCCAAAATTACCTCCCAACTTCACCCTGGTGCCAAATTCACAATTAAAATAAGATAATCATCAAAAATGCACCAGAGGTGTTTCTCATCTCCAAGTACAACCACAGAACATTTCACACCAAACTGATAACAGCTGATCATGTTTTGGTAAAAAACATGTAAAAATAAATATCTGCTCATTTATAATGGACCACCGAGACTTAAGAGGAACACTTAATATATTTTTTAAAGCATAAACGTAGAAGACTGCCTACCTCCACTCCTGTTACTAAATCTAGCACTTGGGTCAGAGCAAGTTAAAAATTAAATTTGTAACAGAAACAGTTCAGTTTGAGGGAACAGCACTCAAGAAAAAGTATTCTCACACGTCTGTTTTGTTTCAGTTTTGGGCAGTCTCATTTTTTACTGGTAGCAAAATTGCAGTTTTAAACATTTATCTCAAGGAACTTGTAATTATCTCTCTCTTTCTAAGGAGGACATAAAGCTAAAATACTTGGACTATGGTACAGCATCTGTCTCTTTATTTATAATCACATGATAAATCCACTTGAAAATGAATTGTATCCAGAAGACTGCAGCTTGTTAATAACTAAATTAACCACAAAAACTTTGTTCTGTACAAGCAGAATAAAGTGACTAATCGCATTCATAAAATGCAAATAAGTGCATAGAAGAAAGGATAATGTACAAAGAAAAATTATTAAAAGCAAGTATTCACAAAAAAAGGTTGTGGAACTGCAAATGCACACTGAGACAAAAATAAATTTCAGAATGGGGGGATAAAAAACAGCCAAATAGCAAACTGCCAAAGTGCACCTGTTTGTATGGTACAGAATGAGCTGCGTCAAGGTGACCTGGTGTGCTCTGTGACAACTCAGGAAGACATTAAGACAGCAAGTCAAGGCACTTTCCCAGGGCACGTAAATCTACAAAAAATGAAGAATCCAGTCCACTGAATTTCAAACAAATATCTTCATGTTGTGTGCAACGAATACATGAAAATATTTGTTTGAAATTCAGTGGACTGGATTCTTCATTTTTTGTGGATTTACATGCCTTGGGTAAGTGCCGTGACTTGCTGTCTTAATGCACCTGTTTATAAATTATTTAGTGTTCTATACTCAAACTCTGACCAAATTGTTTAAAAGGAAGAAGGGGATATTATTAATTTAATTGGATTTTGGTGACTGTGTAAGCCCATTGAGACGAGATGTCCCTTTTTTCAGGGGTGTCTCGGAATTAGTTACATACATTAAATAATAGAGAAATTATACATGGTTAAACATACATATACATACAGTTTTCATACCAAAATGGATTAGTTACAGGTAATAACAATGAGCAAATACAATCAGTTGTCTATAATAAATATACCTCCTTCAGTTTGGGATCAGCAAATCCATGCACACAGCACACCACCAAATATGGACAGCTTAGGTCTAACAAAATCTTCCATTCTCAGTAACTGATGCAAATGCTTAAATTATTAGTGAAAATGGAGTCGAGACTCATAGATAGCAAATGCAGATGAAAAAAAAGTTGGTCTCTGCTGGGCAGTATTAAAATCAACCACTCACATATAGAGTCCAACAGGCTTCTTGCACTTACAGAAAGATACCAGTACCCAGTCTGATAATAAAACTATTTAATACATGGCAGTTTGGACATAGAAAAAATGCAGACCAAATTGAAAAGAGTATATTTGCTGATTTATTAGTAAAGGTCCATGGAGAATAGTAGAAGGCATGATTTCAATGGCACAACAATGCTTCAACCAGTCCTGTACTTTCTGTCCACTTCTGCCCATATCAAATATTTGGGAGACAGAAGAGAAGGAATGAGATAGCAAAATTAGGCAAAGCTCTTTTCGCATAAAAGGAGAATTTGCAAATTTTGGAAAGCCAAAATGTGATTAGAGAGCTGCCGAATAAACTTCCAGAGTGCTTCCAAAAAACATGCTCAGCAAAGGCACTGTGACATTCTAGGGTGTGACACTTTATTAGACATATTTTTTCTTTGAAGTGAGCCTGACAAGAGAAAACTGCAGCAAAGTAGATAAATTGCTTCCAACATTGATGAAATTCCTTTACAAAAAAAAAGAAAATTCAAAAATGAAACTTCCTATAGGATAACATTGCAAATTGAACAAGCCAGTATGCAAACAATCTTTGGAGTTAGTGGACAATTTATATACAGTATATCAAAAAAAGCCCTCAATGAGTTTACAACAGTGACACACAATACCACCCCAGAGAAGTTTCTGGGGTGGGCACATTACCCTAACATTACCTTTTAACTTCATTGTGCTGCCAAATTGAGGCATGGATGCAGAGGTCCCAGAAGGCCCTGCTCTTACACAGGCCTATGGGTGTCGGCATCTATGGAGTAGTGGAAGCGCAGGGCCATCTGGGACCTGTGGTTCTGGAGCTACATGAATGAGGACAAAATTCTAATATCTCTAAAAAGAAATTCTTTACAAAAACACTGTGTTAATGTGCCAGTTAGGGTTTAGATTAAAGTGACAAAAGTAGGGAAATGTGGTGTTAGGGTTTCCAACCCTAACTCCATCCCCCACCCCCCAAGCAGCAAAGGGAAAAAACATTATGGTTTTAGGTTCTATGTGATAATGGTGAAAGCCTAAAGGTGATTGCCGTTATCGCAAAGTCAGAGTGCCGAAAACATTTTTGGCACTCTTACACCCCGACACACAGGACAATGGCCCTGGGGACATAACTTTCAATGCTTTCTGTAGGGGGGGCTGCACCTCCCACACCCAACACATGGGGGCTTCACCCCCCTGCACCCCCTACTAAAGGATTCTCCACTCCAGGAGGGTGCATATCAGGGGGGAAGCATGTAAAATTAAAGTTTCAGGCGCAATAAAATCACACCAGCACCCATACCCAAACCCGGAACCTCACCCATCCCAACCACAGCCAAACCCCTGACACCACAACACAGCTCAGCAACCCACCATAGTGCCACCCCTTTACAGCTTCTCCACCCCCTCTCAGCCCACATTGGCTGTGCTCGCTCTCTCCCGTGCACGTACATATAGTGACATCCTGTCACCCATTTCTCCCACCCCCCATCCAGTTGCCCTACCCTCCCATCACCAGGAGGGATTTTGCTGGGAACAAGTCACTGTTATGGATGGCGCCCTTCCCCATTCCCTCATGGGCTACCATGGTTTTGCCTGTCCTGAGTCTTGGCAAATCAGTGGTGGGGTCCTTAACCCTAATGCTCACCCCATTCTCTTAAAGTCTTCCCTACTGAAGAAAACAGATCACATCTGACCTTATTTTCTCAGGGAATGTGGTGAGTGTTAGGGTTAAGAACTCCAAGGAAGACCCCACTGTCGGCTTTGGTCCCACTGAAATAAAGAAAACCATTCCCCTTTTATTTTTATTTTTTGCTAATCTTGTAAAAAAAAAAAATGTTTCATTAGCAATCTGACTGACCAGACCACCATCTACCCCACTCAGCACATACCTCCCCACACACCTGAACATGTCACATGATGTAGATCCACTCTCCAGGCAAAGACACATCTTGCTGCTGGAACTAGTGATTACAATATGTGATAATAAAGTAGGTCAGTTTAATGTATTTCAATGGGTTTGAACATTTATTCAAAGCACCACCATTTTTTTTATATTTCTACACCACATTTTCAACATGGCCTTTTTGGGTCTCCACCTCATGAATAAGGGTGGTAACAATTTGCAAGTCTGTCCCAAATGATAACTTCTCGGACACTTCATGTAATCATCTCTTGGATGGGATTTGAAACTTTTAACCTATTTGGTTCATGAGGTGAGGTTATAAGAATGATATGTTGGAAATCAGGGGACAAAATGTTAAAAAACAACAAAGCTATGAGTGTACATTGAAATATTTCTTTGCTCACTCATAGCTTTCTTAATTTTCAATATTTCAATTTCAAACTTTCAACATAGCCATATTTTTCACCACCTCATAAATGAGACAGTTGTCATTTTTTTTTAAATCCTGGATGAGAATGTGTTTTTGCACTTGGGGTGCAAAATGATGTTTTGGCCAATATACTGTAAGTACCACATGTTATGTTTATAATGGAAGTCATAAAATTACTATCTTGGAAATTTTGACATAATATTAAATAAAAATAATAATTATTAAGAAAGGTTGTGTGTTGCACCAGACTTTACTCCTGTGGGTACTGCTTTGTGATCCAATGCTGGCGAGTTGAGTTTAGGGGTGAGCTCAGTAAGTCAGCTGGATGGGCGAGGGGGGGAGGATGGCACAATTATGTGACACCCCCAACACAGGGAAAGAAGGATACAGGGTTACCACACTGGCCAAGGTACCATATATTGAAGACAATTCTTCTCTTGGCATAGGACCATGTACATATGTACCTGTGGGTATCAGTGAGCCCTGTACATGAGCTGAGAGATGGACTCTTTGCCCTGTGCATCTGGGATTGTGGCCATGTGGAAGTGCAAGGCCCAGTGGGCCCTGTGCTTCAACAACTCATCAGACAGCCCCATGAAATCTTGACATCCATATCTGTCACTGCATGGTAGTGCCAGGTCAGCAGGGTCCTGCACTTCCATAGGTGAACTGAGTTTTCACTTGGCACAGGACTCAGAGGGTCCTGCATGTCTGCACGTCTTCACACAAGTCCATTTGGGACCTGTGTGAATGAGGAGGATACAATTTCACTATCTCAAAAAGAGAGGAAATTCTTAGCAAACAACTACATTAATACACCAGTTAGAGTTTAACTTAACAAAAAAATGTACGTATTAGAATTTCCAGTCCTAACAGCCCACCAACCGAACTAGCAAAAGGACATCCACACAGAAGCAACCAAGGACAGAGATCATAAAGTAAGATAAAAAAAATACAACTATTTCCAGCTGACACAAATGCAGTAGCACCAATGTATCTGTGGCTGAATAAGCACTGACCCCACAGAGACCTTTGCATGTGTGGCCATATTTGTGTGTGTGTGTGTATCTTACTATGCACATGTGTATGTGTGGCTGCAGAAGCCCAGGCCTAGTGGGACCTGACCTTCTGTAGACAAAAAGTTCCCTGGTGCCTGTGCTTCTGCAGCTAAAGGTACAGTGGCACTTGTCAGGTGCAACAAATTAATTCTGTAGTATATCACAAAAATGTTGCAGTATGCTGTAAGGAACAGTGTAATTAAATAGCAGTTGAACCCTTTTTTTCTGCAGCATTTTGTGACATGTCATTTACTACAAGTTTCTGTGTTGCATCGTGGGTGGCTCCATGGTACTCATGCATGCTGTATGAGGTACCTTACTAGATAACATGCTCCATTAGTGCATGCTTTTCTATATGCATCTGCATGACTGAAAAACTGCAACCCCTTTGAACATTTTGTAGATCTGCTTATGAAGCCATAATATGGTACCCACATTGCAACAGTACTTCTTTTTTTAAACTTCTTTATTGCATAATCATTGAGGACTGATACAGTTGTCTTACAAATAATTGAAAAAACATGTAAGTGTAATTCCTGGTGAATAGTAAAAAGATTGTTAATTAAGTTCCTGTCTGTTACTTGAGTCCATGGTGGCCTACAGTTCTGTCCTCATTGTGGGTATTCACTGTAATAATAATAATAATAATAAGTTTATTTATAAAGCACCATTCAACATACCAAGGCGCTGAGCACATTGAGACCATAACATCAAATATAATTCAGTAATACATACAAATAAAATCACATCATAATAACATCAAATATTAAAATCAATTAATAAAATATAAAATAAGGTCTCAGCACAATAAAATTAACTAACCATCCGAGAAGGCCATTTGCCACAGATGAGTCTTCAAATTCTTCTTGAATTCCTCCACGGAGGTGCACTCCCATAACCGGCGTGGTAGAGAATTCCAAACAGTGGGTGCAGCATAAGAAAATGCTGTGCTACCAGAAGATTTTAAACTCACTCTTGGAATCTCTAACAACCCCTCGTCAGCCGAGCAGAGCGATTGGCCGGGGTAGTAAGGCACCAGGAGTTCTTTCAGATTCTTTCAGATAGGCCGGACCCTGATTCTGAAGGGCTTTGAAAGTCAATAAAATGACTTTAACGGTGATCCGCCACCATATAGAAAGCCAGTGCAGTTCGTGCAGCACTGGGGTAATATGGCAGAACCTACTTATCCCAGTCAGAACCCGGGCTGCAGCATTCTGCACCAGCTGTAGGCAATGGATTTCAACCTCACAAAGCCTAAAGTATAGTGCATTGCAGTAGTCCGAACACGAGGATAGAAAGGCGTGGACCAACGCTGGCAAAGAGTCAGATGGAACAAGGTGCCTAACTCTGGTGATATTCCTAAGATGGTAAAAGGAAGTCCTGACAACGGCCGACACTTGAGACTGTAAAGTCAGTCTGTCGTCTAGGACAATCCCAAGGCTACGCACCTGTTCAGAGGTCAGAAGTGACACGCCGCGAAGAAAAATTCCAGAGGGTGTGCCATCACCCGACCTCTCTATCTGACCACCCTGGTCCACAACCAGAACCTCTGTCTTCTCTGAGTTCCACTTTAACCAACTAGAATCCATTCAACCCTTGATTTCTGCCAGACAGTTGTTAAACACCGCGAGAGCTCCATCCCGGTCGGGTGCAAAAGACAGGTATAGCTGGGTATTATCTGCATAGCAGTGAAATCTCAGCCCATACCATCTTATAATGTCTCCGAGGGGCAGCATATACACTGCAAATAACATGGGTGACAGCATGGAACCCTGAGGCACCCCACACAACAAAGGAGTTGTGCTGGAAGAAAAGACTCCCGACACAACTCTTTGTGATTTCCCATTGAGGAATGAGGTGAACCATTGTAAAACAGTTCCTGACATTCCACACATTTGCCTCAGGTGTGCTATCAACACCAGGTGATCCACAGTGTCAAAAGTTGATGAGAGATCAAGGAGAACCAGAATGGAATGTCTCTTCTGCTCTCTCGCCGTCAGAAGATCATTAAGCACCCAAACCAGCGCAGTCTCGTTGCTATGTCTTTTACGAAAACCAGATTGGAAGGATTCATAGATATTATGGATGGTTAAACGGTCTTCCAATTGGCTGCCACTACTTTTCTCAATAACCTTCCAATAAAGGGAAGGTTAGAGATAGGTCTGTAGTTTGAGAAACAGTCTGGGTCCAAGGTAGCTTTCTTCAAGAGGGGTGTCACCACCGCCTCTTTCAGGGAGCTAGGAAACTCATCTGACTCCTGGGAGCACCAGACTGTTTGCACCAGGACTGGACTGATGATATCAATACAATCCAAAATTAGGGGAGTCAGTCCAGGATCCAAACTACAGCTTGTGGGACGCACACTATGGATTATCCTCATAATATCCACAACCTCAGGCTGACCAAAGGAACTCCAAGAGAACTGGGGTACTGTGAACTCACACTGTTCTACAACATCACCCTTAGAGATTGCACAAGTCTGCCCTGATGTAGGCCATTTTAGTTGCAAAGTAACGAGCGAGATCCACACACTCTAATTGCGAAAAGGCTTTTCGAACTTGCAGACAGGCTGGGTTGCACAGTCTGTCTACAGTCTGAAACAGCTAAGCCAGTCAATTCCGAGTAACTGCAATATCCCTGGACAGGAATTCTGCCTTCTTATGGGTGATTGCAGATTGATAGATAGAATAATGTTCCATCAATTTAAGGTGGTCAACCTCAAGGGCGGACTTGCGCCAACATCGCTCTAACCTTCACCCTGTCTCTGCATCTCCCTCAATGTCCCATCAAACCAAGGGGACCTAGGGTGAAGGGATAAGGGGTGCTCATGAACAGGCGCAATAAGATCCAGGGCCACCATAACAGCCACATTATAGGCCAACACCAGCGTCTCTGGATTACTGCTCGCCAACATGGGGGATGATAGGTCAAGGACTGCCGCAAGACCTTGGGAAGTAATATTCCATAATGGAAGGTACCTGACCATCTCCACAGGGGAAGGCCTTCTCAGGGGGTTGCACAACTTGAACCTCAAGGTGTAGTGGTCTGACCAGGCTACTGGTTCCACCCCCATGTCAGATGCATCAATCCCTAAGAGGAAGACTAAGCCCAGAGAGTGCCCAGATTTATGAGTAGCAGTGGAAATTACCTGTGTAAGGCCCAAAGAGGACATTAATTGGAGGAAGTGATTACCAAAGTGCGAGAGTTCATCATTGACCCAGGTGTTGAAGTCACCCAGAACCATCAATCTGGGCGACTCAAACGACATGTCGACGAGGAAGTCTGCTACTTCCTGTAAGAAGCATTTCCCATCTCTGGGTGGACGGTAGATGAGAGAGGGAGAGTTGCTACCTTTACTTCAGTGCTTCCACCTGGGTGATCACAGATGGCATCATAGCATTAGGCAGAATGGGATGGGAACTGTACAGGTGCACACCACTTCATTACACTTATGAATTGATGTTCTGGATGGCCAAGCAGTACCATGAACAATGTCCCTCGAACCCATGACAATGAACCCTGGGATATCTGACCCACACTACTGCCTGAGATGTTGCAAGATGATGATACAGGGAGAGACATGGGGTAGATCCCTATAGCCCATTCTCAGCTGGGAAGTATAGCCAAGGTTCTGTGGAGGTGGACACCCTAGTGTGAGGTACAGGGATACTGGGTATGCCTGGGGGGGTTACTGAGGGATATGGTTGCTAGAGATAATAAAGGGGCATAACAAAAGATTGCCATCAAGAGAGCTCTTTGTGAAAGTGAACAGAGAAGTGAAGCTAAACAGTTCTGGAACACAAAGGACTTGAAAGAAGTTACCCTTATGAACATAAAAGATGTCACAACAGTTCATATAAACATGTTATAAATCATATGAAAGGCTTCAGGTTTTTTTATATGGAACTTAAGTTTAAAATGAAAATGTTTACTTTGTAGACAATACAGTATGAGAAACCCTTAGGTGGGAAATAGACTATGCCAACTGAACTTTGAACTTTAGAATTTTGGAACAGTTGGATGTAAAGACTCCTGTGTGGTTGTAAGAGTGTCTGTGTAAAATCAAGTTCAAGTTCAGGTTCAAGTTTATTGGCTTAAATGCATAAAACCAGACAGATATTGCATTCAAAAAATACTTTACATTTAACATTTTACACATTAAGATATACATAAATAATTTAAAATACAATCAAATACAAATTATTACAATGCAATGCTTTGTAAAACCAGAATTAGCTGCTCCACTTGTAGCAGTGGTGATGCTATTATACACGCATGTGAAATGCAGGCAACAAAGGAATAGGCACACCTGCATCCCCACTATTCTTATTTTATTTTTTTTATTTACTCAGCTTTCTCCCTCTGCAGCCTGACTAGCCCCAATCAGTGCTGCTGCTCTGCCCAGCTCCATCATCCACCATCTCTGATACTTACCTCCACTCTACAGCCCCCCATGAATGACCTTCCATGGGAAGGGCTGCTAGGGGTTGGGCCCTTACTTCCCTTGACAAAGTTGCAGTGTCAGGCTTGGAGTGGTTAAGGTGGTGCGTAACCTGCAGTGGGTAGTGGATGACATCCTGCTCATTCAGGACTTTTTTCTGTCCCCATCCTTGGACATCGGGAAGACCTGGCTGATGCAGTGCATCATGTTGATGACATCCTCCTCTCTCTCGCTCGCTCTCTCTTTGGCTCCAGTTTGCCCTGCCACCTGTAGTCACTCATCTGGCAGGAGTCCAAACTCCCTCCAACCCTGAAGAGATTAACATCCATGGGATGCTCAGCCATCCGCCCCTGGCAGACCCTCAAATGAGGCTTATTCCTAAACCTGGATCACTAGCATCACAAGCAGTAGTACTACCATAGTACGTGCCAGTCAGCTGCATCCCCAATATTCTAAAGCACTATATGCCAAATAACATGGCTATGCCAGTCCTTTTTCTGTGGATAAAATATTTTTTATTGCCAAATATCCAGTATACAGACATGCAAAGTGCATATAAAAAACAGAGCAACTGGACAAAATTCTACTTACCTATTCTATTGCCATGTCTGAATAATAACAAATAAAGAATCCTGACAGCATACAATTGATATCATTATTTATAATATCATAAGAGGTGCATTTGGAACTCAGAAAATATTGAAGAAAGTTTTTTTTTTATATACAGACTTAATGGATAGGTAGATAAAATAACTGCAGCATCAGCAAAGGCAAGAATAATGAAAAAAACAAACTATGTTTTCTTGTCAGTTGCGATAGGTGAATAGATTACAGTTATGAACCTGTATAATGAGTTCTGTTCCTTAACCTCCTCTGCATCAATTTCTCTTATTCTCTATTGATAAGATTTCTGAGGATTTTTCTGACTTCCCTCAAGAGTACTTAAAGCAACAGTATTTATTAGTAAATACAAAATTACACATGCCTCCACAATGCAAAGCATCATGGGCTGCATATGCAAATCACCACAGAATGTTATGCTGGTCCAACTTTAAGCAGAATTGCATGGTGCCGAAAGGCCTCTCACACAGTTTGCAAAGGGTGCTAACAGAAGACATAGACACGTGTTTCGTCCTACCAGGACTCATCAGTATGCCTCGTCTCTTTGACACCACAGTGGAATGGACCAGCTACCCTTAAGGCAGTGTGCCTTGGATATATTGTGGTGAACCCATTAAAATAAAAAACTATTTAAAAGACAAAGAACCTCTGTGCACAAACACTGAGGCAAGGGTTACCCCAAAGGGCATTTGGCTGGGAAGCCAAGTTTCAAGAAAATACAAAATTACACATGCCTCCACAATGCAAAGCATCATGGGCTGCATATGCAAATCACCACAGAATGTTATGCTGGTCCAACTTTAAGCAGAATTGCATGGTGCCGAAAGGCCTCTCACACAGTTTGCAAAGGGTGCTAACAGAAGACATAGACACATGTTTCGTCCTACCAGGACTCATCAGTATGCCTCGTCTGTTTGACACCACAGTGGAATGGACCAGCTACCCTTAAGGCAGTGTGCTTTGGATATATTGTGGTGAACCCATTAAAATAAAAAACTATTTAAAAGACAAAGAACCTCTGTGCACAAACACTGAGGCAAGGGTTACCCCAAAGGGCATTTGGCTGGGAAGCCAAGTTTCAAGAAAATACAAAATTACACATGCCTCCACAATCCAAAGCATCATGGGCTGCATATGCAAATCACCACAGAATGTTATGCTGGTCCAACTTTAAGCAGAATTGCATGGTGCCGAAAGGCCTCTCACACAGTTTGCAAAGGGTGCTAACAGAAGACATAGACACGTGTTTCGTCCTACCAGGACTCATCAGTATGCCTCGTCTGTTTGACACCCCAGTGGAATGGACCAGCTACCCTTAAGGCAGTGTGCCTTGGATATATTATGGTGAACCCATTAAAATAAAAAACTATTTATAACTGTTTGTGCACAGAAGTTCTTTGTCTTTTAAATAGTTTTTTATTTTAATGGGTTCACCACAATATTCCTCAACCCCTGATTCCTGTCCCATTCCCCTTAATGCCTCTTTCAAGTATCTTCCCATTTTCCCAAAGTCTACCCCCCTAAAATCCAGGATACGTGTTTTTGTGTGGTTTGGTTCTGCTCTTTCTATGATTTCAAGCCACAATGACTGGTGGTCACTGTTACCCAGGTGCTCCCCCACTGTTACCCCCATCACACTGTCCCTGTTTGTGAGCACAAGGTCCAGTATTGCCTTCTGCCGAGTTGGTTCCATGACCAGTTGCTTGGGGAAGGCACCCTGAAGGGAGTCCAGGATAAATCTGCTCCTAGTTGATGCTGCTGCTGGGATGCTCCAGTCCACGTCTTGGAATATTGAAGTCTCCAACCAGTACTACCTCACCCTTGTCCTTTGGATGGCTAGCATCAGCTCCCTATCTGTTTCTTCCTCCTGGGCTGGTGGTCTATAGACCACACCTGTACGGATGGCTGTCCCCATTTTCCTTTCCAGCTTAACCCACAGTATCTCTCCCCCATTTTGTTCCTCCTGGATCTCTGTGGCCCTTATGTCATTTTTCACATACAGTGCTACTCCTCCTCCCTTCCTGCCTGCTCTGTCTCTTCTGAATATGTTGTAGCCAGGTATGGCCATCTCCCAGTCATGGTTATCATTACACCAGGTTTCAGTGATGGCCACAATGTCCAGGTCTGACTGTACCATGACAGCCTCCAGATCTTCCATCTTGTTGCTAAGGCTCCTGGCATTTGCACACATAGCTTTCATGATTTGACCTCCTAGACTGCTTCACTGTTCTACTCTAGCCCCTTCCTTGGTTGTCATTTATCCCTGGTTCTCCTTGCTGTCTGCCCTTCTGCTGAATTTTGCCCCTTTTCTGCTTATCCACCTCTTGGGCACTAATCTCCATCTTTGCACACTGCTTTGCAGAGATAGCCACCCTCTGGTTCACTGGTTCCACTGCTAGCTGTGGGAGGTGAGCAAGTAGGTACCCTCCTTGCTGGCCTGCCACCCTTTGCTAGTTTAAATGCTTGTCAATGTAGCATTTAAACTTATCATTGAGTGCTTGGATTCCTCCAGGATGGATGCAGGCCGTCAGGCTTGAACAAACCTCCATCCCTCCAGGTGGGTCCCCAGTCACCAATGAATCCAAACCTTCCTCACAGCACCAGTTCTTCAACCATGAGTTAAAGTTCCTGGTGCATGCACTCTATGCTCTCCTTGCCTCTCACAGGTAGTACTTCTGAGAAAGTGACAGAAGTAGCTACTTGCTTGAGACCCCTCCCCAGTTTCCTAAACTCTTCCTGAACTTCCTTTGGCTCCCCATTTGCCAGGTCATTAGTACCTAGGTGGATAATGACATCCAGCTCACCCTCCGTCTTGCCTTTCCAGTGATCCCCAGGATCTTCCTTCCATCCCTCCATGCCGTGAGCACCTGGTAGGCACCTCACCTCCTGTCCTCCCACTCCTGTGTTCCTAGCTGGATCTCTCTTATGATGGAGTCCCCACCAGGATTTGCTTCCTCCTCCTGGGGTCCACTGCTTTCCCGCTGAGGTCACCTCCTTGGCTAACCTCCACATCCTTTCCTTCCACTTCTCTGGGTACCTCTATTTGGTTGTCCTCGTTTGCCAGTGTGGCATATGAGTTCTTGAGTGGAATAGGATCTGGGATGTGCCTCTGCCTGACTGCTCTAACCCTCCCTGAGCCCACTGTCATCCAAGTGCTCCTCGTTCTCGGCATCCTTTGAGGCAGCTGCATTGGACTGGATGGTCCCTGGATAGGGGTGATGGTACTCCTGACCCAGTTTACTTCCGCTCTGAGTCTGGCTACCTCATCCCACAGTCCAGAGAGATGCATGCAGATAGGGCAGCACCTCAGTGTCCAGAAGGTCTGCCTGAATATGGCTGCCCCACAGCCACTGCATTGCACCACTCCCCGCATTATACTGCAATTCCACTACTTGTCTGCTACTGAAGCTCTCGTGGTTCTCTTTTTATTAATTTACTGTACTAAAAATCCTGTCACTAATCCTCAGATATTTTTTTTAAAGGAAAAAGAAACCAATAAATAAATGAGTCAAAACACTTGTTGTGCTGAGGGTGGGCTTCTTCCCCCTTATGCCCCTCCTACTTCACACCCCTTACTATTCTTTGTGTTTGGCTCCTGTCAATCAGATTTATCAGGGCATATAGTTAAGAGTTGGGGGAAGGGGAGGGGGGGCGAAAATTTGCAGCAATTAAAGACAGCACAGAATTACACCACCACTATGTTTTAAATTCTCAACAGCCCAAAAACAATTATAAGTAAAGACAACAAAGAAAGTATAGTGTCACTAAAAGCCCACAATCTAAGTTTAAAAGAAAAATAGCAATTACCAGTTACTCTAAAGCACTGAATTGAATATGTTTCCTTCCTTCCCCTTCTGGCTTCTTCGTCTGTATAGATCAATGGTGAGGCCTTACCTCAAGTACTGTGTCCAGTTCTTGAGGACCGATCTCTGGAAGACTACAGATAGGGTGGAGGTGATACCAAAGAGGGCAACTACAATTGTGCATGGCCTGCATCAAAAACTGCATGAGGAAAGACTCAAGGAAATAAATATGTACTGTCTAGAGGAAAGAAGGGAATGTTGGAACAGGATAGTAATGCTGAAATACCTCACAGGTATCAATATGGTACATGAGGGTAGCATTTTACATAGAAAAGGATGCTCAAAGACAAGGGATCAGGCTATGAAGCTGGAGGGGGGAGACTCGGAGAAGATGTGAGGGAATACTTCTTTAAGCAAAGGGTGGTGGACACCTGGAACAGTCTCTCAGTGGAGGTGGTGGGCACTAAAATTGTAACAGGGTTCAAGCATGCATGGGAGAGACACAAGGGGACCTTAGAAATAAGGCAAGGGGGAGAAAAGACTGGCAATTGAGTAGGGTCTGCGGTGGCACTATAGGTAGGGAAAATAGGCAGACTGGGTGGGCCCAGAGGTTCTTATCTGCTGACAATGCCAGTGTTTCTATGTTTCTATGTTGTACAGTCAAAATGTCACCTCAATGGAAGATTAAATTAACAGTGATGGCACTCTTTAGTGATGTGAGTTATTAATTAAAATGTTAGTAAACAAAGCTGTCTAGAAAATATTTGCAGACTTTAAAAATACACTGATAATGACTCTAAGGGTGTCAGAAACACAATTTTGCTAAAAAGCAATATAATTATACTTTGGGTTCAATTCTGGAAGCACCCCTATGTATGTCGCAAGTTGTGACATCTGTAGGGGTGCAGTTGTGCCATGGACTCTGTGCCTGATTCTCTAATAGGCTAGGTCCCAGTGGCTAAGTCTTGAGACTTATGCCCACAGGAGACTTGCACCAAATGGAGGGTGCAACTGAAGAGAAAGCCACAAGTCTGCGGCTTTGCCCAGTGAAAGGGTGGAAGCTGCCTCCCCAGCCCTGAACCCCCAAGGTAGTGAAAAATAGTCCCACCTTCACAACCCTAATCCCTCAGTAGGGTAGGACAATCCCCCTTCCCAGCCCCAATCCCCCATAGTATGGATACAATCTCCCCTCCCAACCCTGAGCCCTGATCCCCCACACCCTGCACCCCGCAATCACAAGAGAAGTATGTCAGCCATTCAAAACAAAAAAGTAAACAAGCCCTCATAGTCCCCAGTATCCGTAGTAGTCTAGTGGCCCGCCATCCTGCAGTGCCAGACCACCCCTCTCGCCCCTCCTGTATTCATCCAGTGACTGGCACAGCCCACCTCTCTCCACCACGGCCAGCTGCCAACTGAGCTCCACTTGGAGTGCGTACTGTAACTAGTATGTGCTCAGTGAATGACAGCAGCTGTCAGTCACTGAGCATGTAATATTTACAGTACGCGCTTCTAGTGGAGCTCAGTCAGTGGCTGGCCATGATGGTGAGAGGTGGACTGTGCCAGTCACCGGCTGGTTACAGAAGGGTTGGAGCAGGGTGGTCTGGCACTGCTGGATGGGGTGAGGCCACTAGACTACAAGGGACTATGGGGATATGTTTACTTTGGGGAACAGCTGACATACTACTCCTGCAATTCTTGAGGATCGGTGCTCGGGCTGGAGGGGGATTGTATCCATAATATGGGGGATCAAGGATGGAAAGGGGATTGTTGTACTCTACTGAGGGTCAGGGCTGTGAAGGGGCTATTTTTTTCATTATCTTGGGGGTCTAGGGATGGGGCTGTTTCTCACTGGCTTGGGGGTGTGGGGCTGGGTTGGGGCACCAATAGCCCTGCTGAGCATCTAACATTGTGGATATGGGGCATGGAGAGAGCTGCATGAATTGGGGGATGGACTGGCAGCACATTGGAGCGACACCAGGTGGATGCAAAGTACACTTTCACCAGCTAATACCTGGTATAAATGTACTTTGATGTATGTCCTGTGGGGGTTGTTTCAGAAATGCAGATTTGGTGATCTGGCAGTCACCTTTCCAGAATATGGTGCAACTGCTGCCGTAAACCCCCTTGCACCATGTTGCAGAGGGTTTATGGAATAAATGGTGGCATAGGTCCACTTTGGTGCAGCTACGACATGTCGCAGGCTGCTTTGCAGAATCCTGAATGTTGCAGCTCATGGCGCAAAGTGCAACTTGTGCCAGTCTGATTGGCACAAGTTACTTTGCATCATGCATAACTTCTACGGAATTGGCCACTCTGTAACTAATCATTAATCATATGCAACAGGGCAATTACATTGTAATTACATGTTTGTTGCATGCACTATATTGCAATTGCAATGCAGCTACAGTAGTTAATTGATACAATAAAGTGTATCTAATAATATGATGACATTTTGGCTGACTAACAGCTATTGTTGTTTTAAATGGATGCTGTCAGCTTTTTTAATCATTTCCAGTGTCTCCACAGTATAGGTCACCTCTGTTCTTCTTGAAAACTAGTCTGTGAACAAAATGTGAAAAACAATTCAATAGATCTGCTTTAAACTGACAGGTATCCTTTATTTCTGGTGAAAATGTATTTGTGTTACTCTGAGCTGAATACTTGGCTCCAGTGCTCCCATGCATCCACAAAATGATATGGCGTCAGAGCCATGGGGTAAGTCATGAACAAATGTTTGGATTGTTTGGGGCATAAGGAATAAAATGCACCTTCTGTTTCAAAAAGCTTGCTGGTGCTAAGAAAAGTTATTCTCATTACAAAATGAGCACTCGAACCATTATAAATCAGTGCCTGAAAAATTAAAGCTGGGATTCTGAGCATGCACAGTAGCCTCATGATACTGCACATGCTTGAAATCCTGGCTTGAATATTCCAGGTGCACATTTATAATGGTTAGAGTGCTCATTTTGAAACAAGCTAACTTTTGTAAGCACTATCACAATTTTTGAAATGGAAGGCATGTCTTATTCATATCCCTTAAACAAATCCAAACTCATTTGTGAATGAGTGCACCCCATGGCTCTGGCACCATATCACCTTGTGGACATGTGGGAGCATAGGTGCTAGCATAAAGGTCAGATCACCACAAATGTATATTTGACAGAAATAAAATATACCTGTCAGTTTAAAACAGATCAATTGGCATTTTTACATTTTGTGAGCAGAGTAGTTTGCAAGAAGAGCAGAGGTGACATGTATTGTGGAGACACTGGAAATCATTAAAAAAAAAGCTGACTATGTCCTTGTAATCTTCCTGTCCAGTCCTAATGAAATATATCAACTGCTCATTACTTTTCAAGTGTGCATTAAATGTGCTATAAATATATACTTTAATTCTTTTCTAAATGCTGTAATACACATGAAGTGCATATGATTCTGCAGATATTTTTAAGCTGCTACTTCTACCATACATCATCAACTAAACACCACAAATATATAAGGGCCAAAATCAGCTTTCATGATACATTTCTCATTTCTGAAATCCATTTGAACTTGATTGATTGATTGGTTGATTGATTGACTGCTTGATTGATTCTGTGGCAAATGATGCAGATTGCTCTCCAGATTGAGTTGATAAATAATAGGTGATGCATCTGCTGCTGTTTTGTGGAGAAAATTTAGGATTGTGCAAGATTTAGAAACATAATGTCTTTCATTTTATACATTATGAATAAACAATAAATGTAAATTAACTTTCATTATTACTATAAACAGAGATTATGAAAAGTACTCAGTGTAAAAGGAACCACAATACATAATTATTGCTACACATTTGAACAAAAATATAATGAAAGGCTTCTTGATGCATACTGTAATTCTTTACAGTTATTATTGGCAAGATCATTAGCTTTGATTTTGTACCTGCCAGAATTCACAAATGTCAATAAAAAAATTCTAATCATGAATGACCTTTCACACTACTGTATATATTTATTCAATCTGCATATTTTGGAATGCAAATTATATGCTAAAATGCCTCAATGTGATTTTGTTGATTTACTTATTCTATGTATTGCTGATCATGTTAAAGAAATGTCCATCACTTTGTGACTAGGACAATATTTCTGTATATTGCAATATCTCCAAAATTAATTAACCTTTCTTTCACTGTACACATTTCTTACTTCAATAGTATGCAGGTAAATGGGAATACAATGTTGAGGTAAGTAAAGTGAAAATTTCTGTTGTCATGTTGTATTTTAGCTTGCTGTAGTTTATTCTGTGCCTCTCCCTGTGCTCCAGTGAAAATGAGCTAAATTGTATCCCCTGTTAGAACCCTGATCTCCTTGACAACAGATTCCTTTAGTAATTCATAAAAATAAATATTTTATGTTGAATAAATTAGTGTTTAAAGATTCTGACAACACATAGGGAAGCAGTCTACTTTCTTTCAATCTCGTGCACTTATTGCTTTCTTTAGAAGTCATAACTGACATAGAGTACAGTAGCTGAGAAGTCCCATTTAGTTTTAAAGTGTAGCCATATTTCACATTCAGTAGACTAACGTGAAAGACAATGGCATAAAATGACAGCTGTTATATACGGATACCTTTATGAACTTTGGAAAAGGCTAAAGTAGCACAGATTCCATATATTTTAGTATTTTATGTTAAAAGCAAAATATTAAAATATAAAAAATGATGAACCACAACCCTTGCTGGAGTCGGTCTATAGTGCTTTAACCCTCATATATTGTACTGAAAATTGGATGGACTGATACACAATGTGAATGCTTTGGAGGATAATGCTCTGTATTTTTGTCTGTCTATCTGTCTGTTTATTGCAAATGAAACATCTATTTATATAATTCTTCAGTAACACCAATCAGAATTTTCCTGAGTACATTTCATACCAATTAAGTCTAACACCAGAAATTGGTTTATTTTTATCATTCAAACTTCCATTTGTTATGTATTCCATTCACACAAGACTTAAATCCTATATAAATATGATAAAAAACGCCAGGGTAACAACTGACTGTACTCCAATAAAGTATACCCCAATAGCATGCAGCATAAAAGGAGAACTACTTTTTTATTCTTTCCAAGGACTTTCCTTGGAGTTACTGTAATAAACATTTTAAGCCACTATCAGAAGCCATAATCAAAGCATAATAATTTCTTAAAATAGATTCATTTTTTTCAGACATGATTCAGACCCATCTGTTTCTAGTGTATGTGTGTTTTCCCACTAATCTGCTCTAACCTAATGTGTTGCCCTCAGCTTCCTTCTAGACAGTCACTCATTTAACAATAATGTTTTATGCATCCTTACCATACTGTTGTATTACTGAGAACATATTGCAGACAAGATGTTGCACTTCTATCTGCTATACATTTTAAATAATATATGCTCTGCTTTAGTGAACCATTGTGTATATTACATACATAGGTTCCCTACTACAGTATGTACAGGGAACAATCCATATGCATTAATTACATATTCAAAAATTATTTAATAAAATATCTTTTTGTTCATTGCTTTAATTTTTTCAAACATGCAGACCCACACCTTTCTTCATATAATAACCCAGTCATGCCTTACGATAAGCAGACTGGAGGATGGAAGCCATGATCCTACTGTGGAGAGCTGTAATGGCAGCCCTTTGCAAATGTGGATGCTACGGAACTATACACGACTGGAAGTTTTTAGGGAACATTTTTTACAGCCCTACTGATTATTTTCTTTAGCAGCTCTGTGAAGTTGAAGGTTAGTATTGCAGGAATATTATAAAATGTGTTCAAGTAGTGAAGTAATATTTAAAACAACATGCAGAACTATTTGTCTGTTAGTGTTTTAGTTGTGTACACAAAGATTTCTGTATTCTTTTTGATATCATTTTTAATTCAGATGTTTCTTCTCCATGTTCACCCTACCAGTTCTCAGGTCAGAGTCTATGGCCTGGGCATCCTTCCAGCATTGTCAGCTACTATCCCCATACACTCCCAGTGCCTGTTCCCATGGTACAGGACCTGACAATACCCTAACAATACCCTTCACTTCTCACCATTTTTCTCCCTTCCTCCACTATATACCCTTTGATGGCTCCCCACTTTCCAGTTGCTTTGTAAATCACAGCATCATTTTTGGGGTGTAAGTGGTATGCTCACCACATGGATTGCTAGGTTCAAGATGCAGTGCCTTCCACTTTTATGGCTATCAAGTGCTGCCATCATGCAGCACTGTCTCCCATCCTGGTTATCCACTCTGTACAGCCCAAGTTCCTCCTGAACCCTGGATGAAAGCACAACATCCACCTATCGGTGACTCTCTATTCCATTTATTCACTAAGCCATTTAATCAGAGTTAAATTTGTTTTGGGGATAATTAAGTAATTGCACCACTGATCAATTTATTTTCAATTGTTTGACTGAATGGCTAGCACAAACAGACGACATTTTAAACACACAAAGTAGGAAAACTGAATAAACCAAATTGGCTCAGTTTCAAAAAAGGGGTGTGTAAGTGTATCTTATGATTTACAGACATCTTTCCTAAAGTTTAGTTACATATTGCTCTTTAGGCAAATTTACTAGAAATGCTGTTTTCACTCTGTACAAATAACCTACAGTACTTGCATGCACATGGACATGACTATTGAGAAAGCATGCTCAAATTGTGTTCATTTGTGCAGGCAGTGCGTGGTTAGCAAGCTTTGTAAAAATAGCGGCTATGATGTATGTTATGCTTTTACAAAGGGACTGCCCATTTACCCAGCCCCGTAACTGTTGCATGGGGTAAATTCCACATTAAATTAGATGTCTACAAAATATTTATGATACATACTAGAAAAATGGAATCCTCTGTAATTGTTTATACTACTGGCTTTTTATGGGTACCTCTCTTTCATGTTTATTTGAATTCTACAATACCCCATATATGACAGAATTGATACAATCAACCATGGGAGATTCAGTGCAAAAAGAAGTTGTTTTCTAAGTTTCATAGCATATTTACACTCCAAGATGTCTGCTGCCAGTACTCTACTCCCTGAGACTATCTATGCTTGGCCTCTGGGGATGGGGTACTAGCTTCAGATATCTCAGCAAATAACTATGCTTCTAAACAGTGGAGACAACTGTTCATGCTTTTGAGTTTCCAATAGTTGATGGCAGCTGTTGGTGGTTGCGGGATACAACCAAATTCAAAAGGAGGTGAGATGGCAGCAGTATCACCATTTTTAAGATGAGTTCTCTTTTAGTAGAAAATATTTAAAAATATTGTAGAAATAGATAGCCCCAGTGTAGTTGCAGAGCTACCACTCATGATGCCCGCAACCCCAGTTGGGGAAACAGCACTGCATCATCAGGGCCCAACAGGCAGAAGAAGGATCAAGTGTCCCAAGGACAGCTGTTCTCTATTGGGAGGGAGGACAGCACACACCAATGCATGCTCATCATCTGACAGAGGCTGGGTAGTGGAGCATCAGAAAGGACACTGGAAGGGCCCTGATGATGACCCTGATAGCATATTGTATCCAATTACATGTATGTGCTTCATTCCACATGACTATGAAGGCCTTGGAGAGAAAATGGAGGAAAGAGCCCTTGGTCCACAGGAAGTCAATGGCCCACTCCTAAACCTTGCTATACTGACTGTGGCACCAACCCACATCACAGTGGCTCAGGTCAAGTGGTTGAGTAAGTCCCAGGGAAAGAAGGTTATAGGGTTTGGGGCACATCAGAAGGGTGCTGGTTGGATCAGATCAAGAGTAGAAACAATAAATAAAGTTACAAAATATGTTGTAGAGGGCTAATTTAACATAGGGGATCAACAACAGCTAAATGTAACATTGTGCAGCTAGATTAATAACCATTCCCTATTCAGGTAGGTGGATAATATTTCACATCATCAGATGGTGTAAACTGTGATAAATGTTAACATTTCAAAAGTAATATGTCTGGTCAAGAATTATTACTTCCTGACTATTACTTCCTGACCACTAAATTAAATAACCTCCATTATCACATTTACTAGTTTTCTGCCCTGAAAAAAGCTCATTTAATGTGTATCACAGAATAAATAAAAAAAAACTAAATTACGTATTTATCCATACAGCAGCATTTGTTAGTAAAGATGTGCAAAGCTGGTAAACTTCACTTCACAAATAACTTTGCAATGTTTGGCAAGTTCACAAAATGTGAAATGCTGATGGCATGAAGTTTTCTGTTGCTGAAGTGGTACTCGTTTTAAAGAAACACCATGCAAATTTGTCAACAAAGTTACAACTTCACCACAACATTGTCTCACTTTGCTTCAAAAACTGCTACTTTACCAGAAAAACACATTGTGAAGTGGTGAAATAGTGACTTTGTGAAGTGTTTCAAGAAGACAAATTTCACAACTTCCTCGGAACTTCACTGACAAAATAGAAATTGGCAGTATCCATATTTGTTAGTCAGCAAAAAAAAAAAACATATGGGTCCAATTCTAGAAGCACCCCTACGCATGTTGCAAGTTGTGACATACGAGGGGTGCAGTTGCACCAAGGAACCTCTGCCCAATTCTGTAATGGGAAGGGTCCCCTCAGCTAAGTCCAATGACTTGCGCCAACCCGACAGGTATGCCAAACAGAGGGCATACCTAAAATGGTTGTCACAAGACTGTGGCATGGGACACAGAAGGGCACAATTGCCCCCCTGCCCCCAATCCCAATAATCAGAAATAAAATCCACGCAGGGCTATCGAACCCCCACATGCCCCTGATCCCCCAATAATCAGCAATAAAAGCCCCACAGGGCTATTGTACACCCCATGCCCCCGATCCCCCAATAATCAGTAATAAAAGCCCTGCAGGGCTGTTGTACCCTCCCATACCCCTGATCCCCCAATAATCAGTAACAAAAGCCCCACATAGCTATCACCCCATGCACCAAATCCCCACAAATTTATATTTTAAGCCTCACAGGGCTAGTGGAATCCCTCCACTAAGCCACTATCCCTGATCCCCGAACCCCAAGTCTGGGCAATAATGCAACATGTAGAATAAAAAAAAAACACGCATCCCCAATATCACTAGTAGTTTAGTTGCCACCCAACCCCCACGTGGCAGTGCCAGAATACCTCACACCCCTTGACCCACACCCAGCCAGCGACTGGCACAGCTCACCTCTCACCACTATGGCCAGCCACTGAGTGAGCTCTGTATGAGCACATACTACTGTAAATAGTACATGCTTAATGACTTGACAGCTCATTCATTGAGCACATACTATTTACAGTAGTACGTGCTCATACAGAGCTCAGGCAGTGGATGGTCATGGCGGTGAGAGGAAAGCTGTGCCAGTTGCCGACTGCAGGTCAGGGGGGTGCAGGGTGGTTTGGCACTGCTGTGTGGGGGGATGGGGGGCTACTAGACTATCAGGGATAAAAGCAATCTTTTTTTCTTTTTTTTTAACAGTCTGCATTACCACGAACACTTGCAGTCCGGGGAGTGGGTCTTTGGGGTGGGGGGGTCAGTAGCCTTGCAGGGCTTTCAACATTGGGACTGGGACATGGGAGAGGGTTGCTGGCCCTGTGGGGCTTAGTCTACTGATTGGGGGAATGGATCTGGAGGTTACATATACTGGGGAATTGGGGCTGGCGGCACACTGATGCAACCTCTGGTGGTCAGAAAGTACACTTACACCAGCTTTGAAGGATGTCCTCTGGGGGTTGTTTTAGAATTGCGAATTTGGGGATCTGGCAGCCACCCTTCCTGAATAGGGTGCAACTGCTGCTGTAAACCCCCTTGCACCATGTCACAGGGGGTTTATGGCATAAATGGTGGTGTAAGTCCACTTTGGCGCAAGCAGCCTGTGACACGTTGCAGGCTGCTTTGCAGAATCACAAATGTTGCAACACATGGCGCAAAGTTCGACTTACACCATTTTTTTGGTTGCAAGTCACTGCACCATGCATAACCTTTTGAGAATCTGGTCCATAGTTTTTAGCAATACTTTATGACATACATAAATTCATATGTGTATATTTAATTCTGTCTCCTGGTTTTCCCTAGTTTGCAATAAATTATGCTGCACAAATGAATAAGTGTGGCTGCCACCAGCAAGGAATTTTACAAATCTTTTCCACCATTGTTGCAGTACATTTTGACTGAACAGTACATACAGCATTAAGTTCATACTGTAAATGTACACTGGTGGTAAACAGCACACTGCCAACCTCTACAAATATTTATTTTTTGGTGAACATGGCAAGAGAGCAGAAACATTTACAGACTTTAGAAACACAGAAACATAGATAATGATGGCAGAAAAAGACCAAAGGTCCATCCATTCTGCTGCCAGTTTTCTATCAAAACCTGGGATCAATTGTTCATACACTGTATTAACCCTCACTATCCACCCCTTCCCCATTCCCCTCCATATTGCTACCACTCTTAGTAACTACTATACCCTTCACTCTGTCCCAGCTGTGTTTGAAAACATTTATCGTTTTGGCACCCACCACCTAGACTGGCAGACTGTTCCAAGGTTCCTCCATATTTCTGTAAAATAAAACTTTCTCATATTCTTCTTGAACCTCCTGCCATCAGTTGCACCTATGAAACCATGTCTTTGAACTGTTATTCATGCTAAATAGTTCCTCACAGTCTACCATGTTTATTCCTTTTAGGAACATGAAAGTATTTATCAGATCACTCTTCTGTCATCTGCTCTCCAGCAAGTACATATTCAGTGCCTTAAGTTGATCCTTATAAGATCTGCTCTACTGGCCCTGAATCATCGTAGTCACCCTTCATTGCACCAGCTCTAGCTTGTTGTGGTAGCCCATGACAATGGCGACCACAACTGAGCGCTTTCAAAAAGGGTGACTCAATTGCGGCACCTGCCCAATGGGCTACCAGGCAGAGAGAGTGACCGGATGGGGGGGCCCATGAATATAGTGACAGGATGTCACTATTTGTACATGTGCATGGGGGTGGAGTGAGCATGCTGAGTGATGAGTGGAAGTGGAGGGAGGGTTTGTGAGGTGTAGTGCAGCAGTGGGCTGCCGAGCTGACCCCATGGCGTGGTGGATGGGTGGTAGGCTAGGGTTGTGAGGGTGCCGGGTTCGGGTCTGGGTGCTTTCCTTTTGTTGCACACAGCCATGACATGTTTTTTCTCCCCATTTTGCCCCTGACATGCACCTCCCCCGGAGTTGAGGATACTTTAGTGGGGGGGGGTAAGGGGTGAAGCCCCCCACGGGGAGGTGCACAGCCCCCTGCATAAAAAGAAAAAAAAAATCCCCAGTGTACAGGAGTGTACATCATCAAAATAGATTTTTGGCGCTCTACACTCACCCTAACAGCGATTGCCTTTCTGTGATCACTATTATCACATGGAACCCTTATTGTTATCTTTCCTGACTTGAAGCCTTCAGAACTGGGCACTGTACTCCAGATGTGGCCTCACCAATAGTCTATAAAGAGGTATTGATACCTATTTTCTTCAAGTATCAATACCCCTTCTGATATATCACAGCATCCTAGTTGCCTTATAGTAAGCCTTGTTGCACTGGCTTGATTGCTTATGGGAATTACTAATGCTCACTTCTACTGTAAGTTCCTTTCCTCAGCCATGGTGCTGAGCTTTACCTCTCCCATGCAATGCTCTGTCCTGGGGTTGTTGTTCCCTAGGTTCATTGCCTTGCACTCTTTGACATTGAATTTCAACTGTCAAACCATAGACCAGTGTTTCTCAAATAAAGGCACTGCATTTTTGTGGTCACAGAATGCTTTACAAACCCAATTAGAAAGGTAAGGAAATAGAAGGTATCTTACTTTTAAATAAACATAGGAGCTACATTTCAAGTGAAAATATGTTAGTGACTTGATTTAATATGTACTGTGTAAAAATAAAGTTGTCATATAAGGTAGTTTGTAGTATAACACAAGTTTTAGGTTTAAACAGATAAGAAGTGAGGCCATCATCAAGATCTGGTGGCCACACTTTGAGGCATTTCACCAAAGTTTAAGCCTTGTTAACTACTGCCTCAGATCACCTATCTAGCATTGGTGGGTCACTGTGTAGTTCTCTAATGTCATTGTCACTATCTACACTCAAAAAGAGCTTAGTGTCATCTACAAAGAGAAACAACTTGCCTTAGATTCCTCCGCAAATGTCACTGATGGACATATTGAAGAGGACAGGATCCAAGACATCCCTGTGGCACCCCACTCATTACCACCTCCCTTCTGATTTGACACCATTAATCACAACCCTCTGCTGCCTCTCCTTCAACCAGTTTCCTAACCATAGTTCTATGTACATTTATGCACACAAATCCTCTATCTTCTTCAGCAATCTTCTGTGAGGCACTGAGTTGAAAGCCTTGATGAAGCTGAAAAAGAGTAAATCCTTGGCATGTCTCCTATCCAATACTCTCATCACACAGTCAAAGAAAACTATCAGGTTTGTCTGACAAACCTTTCTGCCATGAACGTATGCTGTTTACTATCCTGGGGTCTATTGCTCTTGAGGTAGTTCACAAGGTCCTCTTTGATGAGTAATTCCATCAGTTTACACACAACAGAGAAAAGACTGACAAGTCAGTAGTTCATCTACTTCCTCCTTATCCCCGCTTATGTCCAGTACCCTATAGTCTTTCAAAACTACCCCTCCCTGTAATGAGTTAATGAGTAATCCTAACGGGGTCTGCCAGTTCTCTTCTGTTAGTTCCTTCAGTACCTCAGATGTATCCCATAAGACCCCAGGGCCTTATCAATCTTTAGGGTACCAGCCCTTTCTGGACACTTTTGCTGATAAATACTGTCTGCCTCATCTCTGGGACCCTCTTTAAGGCCACTTTGATGTCACTTTCTTGCAGGCATCTACTATCTTCCCTTGTGAAGACAGAGCAAAAGTAATCATTACAGACTGCTGCCTTTTGCACATCATAGTTTCACAGCCACACATCCTCCTTTGCAACCCTACCACCCTCATATAGCCTAATAGTCCCTCCTGCTTTCTACCCTTATATACCTGAAGAACTGTTTCCCCACCCTTTATCCCCTCCATAATACACATCTTAGTGTCTGCTTTTGTTTCCCTAATGACCCAGTTCGTCTCTTTATTTCTCAGTTGGTATTCTCCCCCTTCTTCCTCCACCTACATTTCCTTGTAACTAGTGAAGGCCTTTTTTGGCCCTCACTACTTCCCTGACCTTTTCAAAAAAACATATTGGTCTCTTCTACCTGTTATTTTAGGTTACCATGCAAACTTAGATGCCTCTATTATGACCCCCTTAATTGTCCCTCATCTCTCCTCCGTGCCTCCGATGCTGTCTACCCCGACTAATGTATCCCAAATCAACTTCCTTAACCTGTTGAGGTCTGCCTTTCTGAAATCCAGGATCTCAGCCCTCAACTAGGGCTTTCACTTCCCATGGGCCAACTCAAAACAAATAGAGTTATGGTCATGGTATACTAGTGGTTCCTCTACTTACACACTTTCTATCACCTCTGGATTGGTGAGCACCACATCAAGAATGGAAGCCTGCCTGGTGGATTCCTATCCTTCTGCACAAGCAGACAGTTCTGGAATGTATCCTGCAGAACCTGATTTTAGGTGTTCTCAGCAGCTGGAAAATCCCCAGTTAATAGCTGGCATGTCCAGATCACCCACCACCACTACCTCCCCCATTGCCACTTCCCTCCTTAATTCTTCCCCAGGCTCCCTGTCCCTCTCTTCTCCTTGTCTTGGCAGTTTATAGATCACCCCAAATGTAGTTTCTTGCCTGAGGCCACTTTGAGCTGCACCCACAGTGACTCTGTCTCTCTATTACTTCCACAGCCTCAGTGCCTTCACCAACATGTAGGGCTATGCCCTTCTTTTGACTTTTCCTCATTCTCCCCTAAACATTGTGTAACCAGGGACCTTCAGGTCCCAGTGGTTATTTGCTTAGGTCCATGTTTTTGTGATGGTTATGAGGTCTATCTCAGTGTCTAATATAATGAATCACAATTCCAGTGAATTCTATATCCTTTTGCTTCCCATTAGTCCTGTTGAAAAATGACTCTTCAGAAGTGCTAATAACCAACAATTTGAGGACCAGTCAGTTCAAAATAGGTTTCCTGGGCATATTATTTATTTCTTGTATAGCCTTCATTCCAATGTATTTTAATAATTCATCCAATGTTTCAAGATCTGAATCCGATCTCTTCTTCAGGGAAATGGCTAAATATACATAAAATGCACTGTTAATAAATTTACTTTGTTATCATAAAAAATATTTATAAATGTTGTAAACTGGGAATGGTCAAAACTCCAAGTTACATTTTGTGTTCTCACACCAGAATGCACATTTGCTTTGTTCTAATGTTTCACAGGCTCATTCATTTGCTATAACCAAAATTTATATATGCAGGAATTATTGCTGTAGGATCTTATTCCTAATTTCTTTTACATCAAAAAACTTCCAAAATATACAATATTGTTCTGATTATATTCATTTCTAATTTATCAACACCAGTACTACATGAAATGCACTACATTAAATTATCATCAAAATTCTCAGTCTTACCTTATCTGTGTGCATCTTATTTTCAGAGGGGTCCTCATTTTTACCAATGTTTAAATGGCTTTTGTGGTCCTAGAAAACATAGATAGTTCATTTTACTAATTCATTATTTGAAATGAGTTTCCTAATTTATTATGTCTTACAGTATGCTAATATTTTTAGAAAAAAGTTTGCCCTCATCATGAACTCCCTGTTGTAACTTCCTTGCTTACCAATTCTCAAGCTTTAATGTTTTCATTCACCACCTTTCATCTATTTTATCTGCAGGCTTTAAAAAACAAATAAAACAATCATTCTTTAAGTTACTGTGCATTTTTGTACTCAAACTTTACTATCTCTTCTAAAAAAGTTGCATTTATGTAGTGTTTTCAAACTGGGTGCTCTGCTCTTGGCATCCTCAAATTGCCATTTTTGCTTCAGAGGGACTTCCCTTCTTTTACCTTTGAGGTGAAAGGTACTCTGGGCAGGTTGGGTGTAGACAACAACCATGTGACATTGCTGCTTCCTGTGTCTCAAAGAGTCATCCTCCTACCCAGTCCAAAACATTGGAAACTCTGAAGTGCACACCAATTGTGCTGCAGAGAGTCAGTGCCAGTGTTTACTTACAAGCAGTAATTCATATTCTGATGCATTGGTACCTGTTTGTTGTACTCTCTCCATGCTACCATGATATCTTTCAAAGACCTCTGTGCTTAGCACTTTTAATTATATAAGGAAAATCAATGTGGATACAGAATGGGGGTCTTGGGCTTGGGGAAGGGGGTTCAGACCTATATGTTCCTATAACAAAAATATTAATATTCCTATAATTATCCTCGGTCATTAGACGTAGAATTACCTTGTTTTGTAAAGGAATCAAAATAGTGTTCCCCTCTTACTGTACATATTTTTTTTTACATGAAACCTACCCATTTGATCTCTTCATTGAGATCATGTCTGGGACTAATACTATTCAGTCTCACTATCCACCATCCTTCTTGTTTCAATAGAGCTCTTTCACAATCTCCCCCCTTTTCTGGTTTAGTTACATTCTCACAACAAAGTGTCTTGCCATTGCTGCTTTCTCATCACAATTTCTGATAGAGCTTTTGTGTTTACTGATGTGGTTTTTCAAGGGGCATGTAGTCTTTCCTTTATAAATAAGGCCACATGGACATTTTAATACATAAACTACATGATCTATATCACATGTAATTTGATCTCTGATAATACATTTTTCATTTTTATTGGTATTAAAGAATTCCTTGACTTTAATCACACCCAGACAGTGAACACTTGTGTTTTCAGTCAGGAACAAGTTTATCACACTTAAATTTATGGGTTGTGAGAAGGTAATTCAACCAGAAAGGGGGGGATTGGGAAAGAGCTCTATTGAAATGAGAAGAATGGAACAGATTGAATGGACAGGCTTCATCTAAAAAAATAATATTCAAGAGAGGAACACTATTTTGATTCCTTTACAAAACAAGGTAATTCTACTTCTAATGACCAAGGATCTTTATTGGAATATTAACATTTTTATTATAGAAACATGTAGGTGTGAACCCCTCCAAGCCCAAGACCCCCATTCTTTATCCACATTGATTTACTGCTGAGCAGAGATATTTGAATGATATTGTGGTAACATGGAGTGAGTACAATAAACAGGTACCAATGCATCAGAACAAGAATTACTGCTTATAAGCAGAAATTGGCACTGACCTTCTGCAGCACAATTGGTGTGCACTTCGAAGTGTCCTATATTTTGGACTGGGCAGGAGAGGATGTCTCTTTGAGACACAAGTGACAGCAATGTCACATGGTTGTTGGCTACATTCAACCTGCCTAGAGTGCCTTTCACCTCAAAGGTAAAAGAAGGGAAGTCCCTCTGAAACAAAAATGGCAATTTGAGGATGCAGTGAGCAGAGCACCCAGTTTGAAAACACCAGGTAAATGCATCTTTTTTGAAGAGATAGCAAAGTTTGTGTAAAACTAAATTCACTGTTACTCAAAGAATGTTTGTTTTACTTGTTTGTTACATCCTGCAGATAAAACATAGATGAAAGGTGGTGAATAAAAACATTAAGCATGAGAACTGGTAAGCAAGGAAGTTACAACAGGAAGCACACGAATGCAACCTTTTGCATAAAAATGAGCATAGCATTAAACATACTGTAATATATTAGGAAACTCATCTCAAACCATGACTTAGTAAAATAAACTATATATGTTTTCTAAAAACACAAAAACCATTTAAACATTGGTAGAAAAATAAGGACCCTTCTGACAATAAGATGCATGCAGATAAGGTAACAGTGAGAATTTTGATGATAATATAATGTAGTGCATTTCATTTAGTACTGATGTTGCTAGATTAGAAATGAATATAATCAGAACAACATTGTACATATTAGAAGTTTTTTGATGTAAAAGATGTTAGGAATAAGATCCTACAGCAATAATTCCTGCATATATAAATTTTGGTTATAGCAAATAAAGGAACATGTGAAACTTTACAACAAAGCAAATGTACATTCTGGTATGATAATGCATAAGGTAACTTGGGAGTTTTGTCCATTCCAAGTATACAACTTTTATAAACATTTTGTTATGATAGCAAAGTAAATGTATTAACAGTGCATTTTTTTCATATTTATTTAGCCAATACCCTGAAGAAGAGATCACACTCAGATCTTGAAATGTTGGATGGATTATTAAAAAAAAAACTTTTGAATGAAGGCCATGCAAGAAATAAACAATATGCACATAAGACCTATTTTGAACTGACTGGTCCTGAAATTGTTGGTTATTAGCACTATCTCAGTGTCTGCCATCATTTCTTTGAGCTTACTGATTTAATTACCCAGACTCCTTGCATTAAGGCAGACCTCCCTTTGTTTAACTCATGACCTCATTTTGTATTTTACGTGTCTATCTCACTTGTTATTCCCTTGCCTCCTTAACTTCTTTTTTTCATGTTGATTGCAGGCATTGTGAGCCGTCCCTCATTGATCCCTTCCCCTAGCCCAGTCTGAACCTCTGTCCTATTTTTGCCCAATGCACTGCTACAAGCCTTCAGATTAAGGGGAGTAACCAGCAAGGCTCTCTTTCCAATCACCTCATATCTCAATTCAGAACTTAAATGAAATGAAAAGAAAAATGGGTATAGTGATGTTATTTTGTGTTATTTTGCTAGGCATACTATACATTACTATTACAAAAATATATGATAAGTTGTATGCCACCTAACAAACACTGCTGTTTCATGGATATGCAATACAACTGCATAATGTATAGTATGGTTGAGGTCAGTATTGACCCTGTAAGTTATCCAAACATTTGCATTTAATTCACAGTTGTGATTAGAGCTAGGCAAAGTTGGCAAACTTTGCTCCAGAAATTAATTTGTGAATTTTGTGCAATTCATGTGTCTCAATTCACAAAATGTGTACAATTCCCAGATGGCAAAGTGTTCTTATGGTTTATTGTGTCCACAGAACTCATTAATTAATTGATCCTATTGCAGTTCACTGCCGACCATTATTTTTTCTTTATATTATGAAAAACAAAATTATCAAAAATATCCATTTAAAATATCTAATTATTTATCTGATTATTTAAGGAATGCCCACTTTTAAACATACAGTATGTCATTATTATTAGTAGTAGTATACATACCTCTCAACTGTCCCTGATTTTCAGGTATGTCCCTGATTTTGCCTCAAATAATTACTCTGTCCCTCCTAAACATTGTGTTTTCGTGACCAAACAGTGGGAGTTGTAAGCACAAAATAATGTCAAACCTTAAAGTTACAGACTTGTTCTTCCTTAGAAAATGCATTTTACACTAAGCCCCTTATTCTACCAGCTTCCTGAATTGATATCTCTAATTTTGAAGATATGTCCCTGATTATGGTCCTTTGTCCCTGATTTTTTTAAGATTGTCCCTGATTTATGAGGCAGGAGGTTGAGAGGTGTGGTAGCATACATCCACATATTCTGAGTAGGGACATATCAAGTTCAGGCCATTTGATGATGTTTGGATTTGAACTGTATTTAGGAATACATAGATTTGTGGGAGCTGGATGTTTTGAGTATGAAGACCTAGAATGTAGACAACATATTTGTTTGCGTTATGTTATTGATATTTTAATTTGGTTTGAGACAGGGTGGAAAGGATATTCCCTTCAAAAAATCAGGGTGTCTACGGTTGGACCCTTTATTCCCATGATAGCACATAGCATTATTTTGAAACTGGAGCACACCTTGCAAGTCATGCAATTACCCTGCCATATTGATTGATATTGATAGGTTTTCTTCTCTTGCGCCCTCCACCTTATTTCTAGTGATTTGTTCAGTTATTGGTTTCTTCTCTGCACCCTGGTTACAAACGTCTTACTGTACTGCAAGATCAAAGTTCTCCTCTGAATACTGTATGCTTTCTCCACACATCTTGTTCCCACAGTACCTACATGCAAGAACTTCCATTTTGTCCTCTTCAGCTTGCCACAGACCCAGGTTTTTTTTTTTGCACTTTCAGATTCATCCTTCTTGTTTTATTACGAATTTTATTACAATAATAAGCAGTGATACTAAATACTGTGTACTACAATTTTTTTATTGGTTGCCATTGAACCTCTCCTGGGCCTCCAGCATCTTCAACCATTGCCTCCAATTCAATAGCCACACTGGCATCAAGTACAAAATGCTTCCTTACCAGATCACACCACCAAGATACATTGTTCCTGCTGTTTACCCTAGTTTACCCTACTATGCTAAAAGAAATACCCAGGTCTTGCAGTATTCCCTTTTATTTGTAGCTTAGTCATTTTTTATTCCAATTGTTTAACCAGGAGTAGCACACTAAGCTGAAAGCTTGTTTACAAGTGCAACCTGGGAACACAGGGAAGTTAAGTGACTTGCTCAGGGTCACGCAGTATGCAAGTCATCTCCCACATAAACTGCTGATGTTTAGTTTTTGCAATACTTCTCACTTTATTGAAGCTTATACTTTTTGTTAGAAGATAGCCTCTAAGATGAATCCCCTTCTTTCTCCTCTGTGCCATATGTGTGTTTGTTGCCTACACAGCGAATGTGAGTCAGAAAATTGCAGACTTTACTAGCAGCAGAGTTAAAAAAAACTTGTGAGACAGTAAGTGTCTCCCTTGAACCCACCAGTACACCTCTCATTGTTCAGTGAATGTCACCACAAAAAAAAACCTGCAAAGTCCATTATTAAATGTGAAAACTGATGCTTCTGGACCTGGCATATCTCGCAGTGAGACACCTACACACACACACACACACACACACACACACAGACACTGTACAGAGTCATACAGTTTGCTTGGAATACTTATCCTCCCTAGCTGTGTAAATGAATAACTGTATAAGTGCAGATACATGCCTAAAAACAATCTTTATTAAACTTGTACTGAAAGTCTGACTTGTGATTGGTCAATTGACCATAATGTGACACTCATAAGCTAGGTACTATTGACCACTGTCTTAGCTAACAACAGTCAGTAGTATCTAGCAACTGGCAATAGTCTGAAGATTATTGCCCACAACACTTCCACATGTGCTTCATGGTGATGACGGCTGATAATGGCAATGAGCCTAGGGGAAAGACCATCCACCACCTTGAGGCCTTGCAAAATCCTCATTTTGCAGCTGTATCAGTGGCAGACATGAGGCAGCAGGGAGGAGGGGGTAATGAGTGAGAACAGTGGATGATCGAGCATCTTGGGGCCTTGTCAAATCCTTGATTTCCACCCAGTGTTGTTCAGGGAATAAGGCATCAGAGAGGGAGGGAGTGATGAGCAAGGGACAAGTTGACAGAGCAAGCACTGCAGAGCAGCTAGGGGACTTGATGGGAAACATGTTAGGAGGCACATGGGAGTCAGACTTAAAGGCTGGCGACAAGCTTCAGGGAGATGGGGGTCCTGGCCAAAACCCACAAACTACTGTAGTCTGGCCACATAGTGTACCAACAACAAAAAACTGTTGTGATAGGTATAGTTTGAAAAAGCGTCAGTATGACATGAAACATTGGTGGTTGTAGGAGAGGGTGCTGCTGTGTGGAATTTTTTAATATATGCATGTTTTAACTATACCTGTTGCAATAGTTTTTGGTTTTGGTACACCGTGTGGCCAGACTACAGTGGATTGTGACAGTTGTTTTCATGTTGAGGCACCAGTGGTGTTTAAGAAGCCACCTACTTTTTGTTTTAGTACTAGCCTAATGACATTGTCTTGCCGGAGCGGGATTAGGAGGGAGAAAAACAACAAACAGAATAGTATGTACTGTTATGTACCACCAGTGTGCCACTGTAGACCTAGAGAACAGCTGTGTTTCTGCATCACAATACTAACAAGCAAGCAATAACTCATGACAGGGTGTGCTGTTATTCGGGATTGTGAGGCATGAGGCTGCAGGCCGAGTGCCCTCAAAGCACCCGAGTGTGCATTAATCTCCAATAACAGCACACCCTGGAGTGGGTTATTGCACTTATAACATGTGCTCCACATGGTGTCTTATCACAGGTGGAAAACATACAAGGAATGCCTGATTTACAGATGGAAAAGTAGGATCTTTATTATGGGTTCTTCTGCCACTACTACTGCCATGGTTACAGTGTTCGGAAAACTCAGGTCAACATGCACTTTTGCCCACTGCTTACAGTACTCAGGAAACTCAGGTCAACCTCCACTTTTGAACACTCAAAACAGGACAAAAGTAACTATCTCACACATTAGATGCACTTAAAAGCACTGAGGGAGTGCTGCAAAAGCTTCAAAGAACTGTGCAATAAATGTGCAGCTGCACTGGGGACAAACACAGGCTGCCATGATTTATGGCTACACAGGGAGCTTGATGTAACAGCGGGGGGGGGAGCAGCACAGAGGTTCCAAGAGAAACAAACAGAAACATATATTCTCATAAACAGAAGAGAGAAAGAGAGAGAGAGAGAGGGAGAAAATATACAGTTGTCTCCTGCATCTCCCAGTCACAGAGAAACATTATACAATGGCAAGAAAGAGTCTTGGGCTCTCATTAGTCAGTGTGAGACTGGACCCGTGGTGTTATCCTGGCATAGCACCATGGATCTAGTCCCATCAGACTGACAACCTTATTAAACATTAAAAAAAATTACTCCACAGCCCTCTCTACCACCACATTCAGCGCTGCCCACTCCGCTGCTCTGCACAACAAGTGGGATGAGGCAGGCAGCTGACCATGCAACTTACAAACTGCATAAAAATATAACTGAAATGAGCAGTATGGACAGCCTGGCATGTGGCTTTGAAATATAAAAGATAAATGTCTAAAACGTGTAACTCACCTGTTTTTCCTCTGTGCCATCATTTACTATCCAATACTTCTTCCTTGTCTGTAAAACCAGGAAATAATATGTACGCTGTCCATAAAACTGAAAGTAGGCTGCTGCAACCCCCCGCCCCATGGCTCGTTAAAATTCCCTTTGCATCTGACTTCATTCTCCCAGTACAGATAACACACCTTTTGTACTGGGAGAACAAAACTGAAGAGAACCAGTAATTTGATTGAAGTGCAGTGTCCCTGCTTTTGAATAGTGCACTCAGGCTATTAGGGCATGCAGATCAGAGCAGGGACAGCTGACCCGATTGCACAGATGGCTTCATGCCAGTTAATTTAAAAACTGCTAATTTAATGGGTTGTTGTTCTATCAGCATACACAGTAAAAAAATACAGGACAGGCAGAAAATAAGTTCACACTAAGAAAGGTGGGGCTCAAAGGCAGAGCCATAGACTGACAATAACAACACAGCAGCTCCATCTATTGGAAAACATAATCAGCGCTATATTTTCACTAAGTATTCCTACATTTTCAGAAAATTACATAAAAATACAGTTTTAATAAAGGTTTTGATATTTTTTCTTTAAAAAAATGAGCCATTGTATAATAGGAATAAAGCATGGCAAGTGTGTGTCGTGCTATGTTAATGCCACGTCTGGAGCATTGGACGCACTCGGCCTGCAGCCCTATGTACAACCAACCCAGGTGTAGCGTTATCCCAGCACGACACATACCCTGCCATGCATTATTACTTCAGTAATTCTCATTTGGGTTACTGTCTCACTATCTCTCTCTCTCTCTCTCTCTCTCTCTCTCTCTCATGCTGCTAACAGAGATGACTGGGGGAACATCTCTGTACCTCTGGTGCTCTCTCTCTCACTGTCTCACACAAGACACTACCATGAACAGTGATTCCCACTCTTGGTGACCAGAGGAGGGGTAGCGGAGATCTGTTCTTGCTGTCAATCTCTCTCTTCTCCCAACATTAAGTTCTGCACTGACTTCCACAGGATGTCAGACCCTGAAGGTGATCGCTCACTGGCTGTCACTCTCTCCTTTCACCTCCGGTAAGCAATGTTCCTCTAAGATGCCAGGTTGGGTGGATGGGCAGTTGTCAATGGTGTGCAGGGAAAACAGCTGTGAGGGGAACACTATGAGATCTGTGGGGTGGCTGGGTGGGAAGTCAGGTAGCTGTGCAGGGGACAGATGAGAGACAGAGAGAGAGCGGGAGAGAGAGAGAGAGAGAAAGAATTCAGTTATCTCCTGCATCGCCTGATTATAGAGACACAACAGTAATTCTTGTTCAGATGACTGCCTTTCACTCTCTCTCTCTCTCTCTCATGCCACTCACGGAGATCACTGGGGGAACATCTCTGTACCTCTGGTGCTCCTGGTGCTTTCTCTCTCTCTGATCTCTCTGTCTCTCTCTCTCTCACACACACACACACACACACAGGACACGACTATGAACATTGACTCCTGCTCTTGGTGACCGGAGGAGGGGGAGCAGAGATCTGTTCTTGCTGCCAAGCTCTCTGTCTCTAACCTCCCGACATTACTGCTGCATTGACTTCCACAGAATGTCAGTCCCTGAAGGTGATCACTCACTGGCTGTCAGTCTTTCCTTCCACCTCTGGTGAGCAATGTCCCTCTAAGGTGTCTGGTCAGGTGGGTGGGTAGCTGTTAATGATGTGCGGGGAAAACAGCTGTGCAGGGAACACTATGAGATCTGTGGGGCAGGTGGGTGGGAAGTCAGGTAGCGGAGTGGTTGACACATTCTTTTCACAACCCACTGCTCTCACCATGTTACTGAGGGAAAAGTAGGAGATCTATGGGGTGGGTGGGTGGGTGGTAAATCATGTAAAGGTGTACACATGTACATCTAGTACAACATGGGGTAGCAAACTCTCCCTCTTGTTACTCACTGATAGCGGGGGAATTTAATGGCTGACTTGCTCTGCCTACAAAGTGAACGGGTCTGGGTACAGAAGATGGATTATACTGCCAGGACTGCTCACTCTGACTGTGTGTTGAGATTATCAAACAGTCAGGTGCTGTTCTTGAGACAATTGAATATCTGCTTTTCCTACCCCATGTCATAAGGTTTGATAACACAACTGTTGACCAGATTGTCTGGTTCAATAGTGTAAACCCAAAACCCCTTTGAGGATGTTCTATTGACTGCCAATAGTAATTTTTCCCTCAACTTTGGTGTCAGACAATATAACAATAGTAAGTCAATAGAACATCCCTCATGGGCTCCGGCATTATACTATTGACCTCAACTGGGGTCAGTATTTCACTCACAGCAGATAATCCAATGATCTCTAACCTTTTCATAAATAGGCTATGATTGTGGTTTCAAGGAGCAGTGGGAAATCCATTTACCATCTCTTTCCAGCTGTTATAGAGAATGTCTGGAATCAGCATCAGATTTGGCAGAAAATGTTTGTGCTGCTCATCCTACCTCTATAGCTTTTGCAGGTTTGTTGCACTATGTACAGTGACTTGACTCCATGCCTCATGATGCTTGCTGACCCAATTTTGTTTATTCCCTTTCTAAGCACTGCTCAGCCAGCGTCACCACATTTATTGCAGTCTCCTGCTAAACTGTCCATGGCAGGGACCCTGGTGGTATTTTCAGAGCTTCTGGCCTTTCTCAGCTGTTATGCACAATGGGGCCTATTCACTAATGGTGCGGATGGGCTATGCACTATGTAACCCAGATGCATAGCCCACCCACACCTGTGTGCACCCACTGCGGCATTCCCAAACCAGTTACAGCCCCCCTCTGCACCAGAATCCTGGCTCAGCACAGAGCTCAGCGTGTGGGCGGGCTGGAGTCTCCATGGGGGGTTTCTGGCACTCTTCCCCAATCCACAAATTGGTGGAGTACCTTATGCAGGGTGCCAGCTGCTGCATGTTTGGAAAGCAGCCATAACAGCTATGCACCCTCTTCAATCACCACCACCAGACCTGCTGGTGCTGGCGGGGGGTCTCCGGAACCCAGCAGGATGGTGCCCCTTCAGCCAGAGGACGGAGATTGGGCTGGGGTGGGTGGCCAGCATTTGCCCCCCCAGGCCACATTGCTGGCACTCTATGCCACCCAGCAAGAATGAACATACCAGCACAAGGGATCCACTGCAGGCCCGGGTATGGCAGCCAATTGGCTGCCACTCGGGCTCACATCCCCACCGCTGTGCAGCTCCACACTTGGGGGATGGGGACACAGAAGGAAGCCGGGTGGAGACTGCTGCTTCATGAATGTGCTCCCTATGTGGTTTTCCTGTGGGTGTGGAGCTGCACGTGAATTGCGTGCTTGCTCCGTACCCCTTGGTGAATAGGTCCCAATATGCTTGGTTGTGCTTGTTTTTCTGTGTCTGTCTATAGATTTGTTTTTGTAGATCTTGCTGTTTTCTACTTGAGGCATCTATGCCATTTTTGCACACTTCAGCTGTTAATGATTCCAGGAACATTTCCAGGGCCAGTGTTACTGCAGCCACACGTACATGCATACATTGTAATGCATACACACCCACTTCTGTCTGCAGCTATAAATCCATGCTACCCAAATTACAACACTACTTCTGGCTGCAGATACAATTCAATGAAGGTAGTACAGCATATTTTGTGTCATCTGGAAACCATTGTATGTTATTTGTCTTACCAGATGATGGCTATCTGTAGTTCTGTGGTTGTATGGACCTGTTGTTTTGCTGCTTGGGTGTGTGAAAACCCTGAAACCACATTTCCCTACTTCTGTGGCATTAAGCCGAATTCTAACTGGTGCATTAACACATATTTTTTCAATGAATTAATTTCTTTTTGAGAAAGGTAATTGAAATTACAGAGGTACAGCTGACTGCAGAAACGCAGGCTTCTCTCTAGCCACAGATACACATATTCAGCACAAGAAATACAAGAATAGAACAGCCCCTTCTTACTGCAGAAACACAGGCCACTGCATGGTTTGCACTTCTGCAGCCACAGATAGAAACAGTAAGACTGTTTCTGGATGACATGAATCACTCAGCATAAAATACACAAAAACCCAGGTTCCAGCTAGTTGCATAAATTGGCAAGTGTAAACAACGTACGTCCCAAGACTGTAACGCAAGAATAGGATACATCCTGCTATTTGAGCCTGCCTCACTTATATCAAATAAGAGTCTATATTTCTGTTGAATGTATTAGCATTAATTTAAGATAAAACACTGACAAGGAGATGATACAAGTAGAAAATTATAACACAAGGAATAGCTTGTATGATCAAAACTTGTGGAGTAAAGTAAGGTGACCCTTACATTTATATAAGCCAGTTGAGCAGTCTGCAGCCCTCAATGATGCATGCAAATCAAACCACCAGAACAGGCAGATGGGTCCTTAGTTTAAGGTTAGTGTCTATTCAAGTTTGTTACCTAGATATACACTGCATATTTGAAAATAGAATGCTACTGGTAAAAGACTGGTTATTCTATCCTTGAAGTGCTACTCAGTCCACCCAGAATCAGGCTTGATCATGAAGAATCAGCATGAGTGGTGGGGGGTGCTGGGAAGTGAGAACATACTCTTTTATAGAAACAGGGACCAAGCCTTATTAAGCACTATACTATGCTGTACACTGCAGAATACAGTCCATGGATTATGAATGGAAATCCACATTCAAGTGATGAAAATTGAACCTTTGCAAAATACAAACATAAAAAGTAATGAAGATATTGGAAACTTATTTTATATGCATTAAAATATTTCTGACCAGTATGATTACTTGGAGATGACCATGCCATCTGAGAACATAGGTGTTACAGCTGCATCTTAGCCAGCAGAGATTTAAGGAGTTATAAAGGTGACTATTTCAGATTGGTAAGTGGATAATTTAAAAAATAGCAATGGCATCACCTCAAAGAAAATACTAGCCTGCCCCAATTATAATAGTGTCAGTATTGCATCATTTTCCAGTAAGAAATGATACAGTTTAAGAACCCTTTGAAAAGAAAAGTTGGACCAGAGGCTATTGGTTAAAAATGAGCCTTCTCTATCATTGTAGTAAATTATTTGGTAACAATATTTCTTTGACAAGGGCAACATAAATCCACAGTATAGTGGCCATTCTTTGTTTCATGAGTTAAAAATTCAGTTAACTCCCACTGTTTTTTTAATCATTTTCCCTAAACTTCAGTATAAAACTGTAATACCTGAAGTAAATAATTAAAAGCTACCAGTACTATAGTAGCTGCCATTCTGTATATAAAATTACAACAGTTCTTCCTTGATCAGACAAGATGGCAGACATTGTGTATCTCAGATGGGGTGGAGAACATGAGAAGGGACCTGGGTAGACTTGAAAGATGGTATGAGATGTGGCAGCTGGGGTTCAACTCAAAGAAGTGTAAAATAATGCAACTAGGAAGAGGGAACCCTAGAGACAGATCTACAGGATGGGGGTTGATGACGATCACCAAGGAGGAAAGAGATCTCAGGATTATCATTTCCGATGACTTAAAGATGTCTATGCAGAGTGCAAAGGCAGCAGAGAGGGCCAGTGGCATGCTGGGGTGCAAAGGCAGAAGTATTACTAGTAGGAGGAGAGAGGTAGTGATGCCATTATATGAAACACTAATGAGGCCTTACCTAAAGTATTGTGTGCAGCTCTGGAGGATGCATCTTCATAAGGACATTAACAGGGTGGAGTTGGTCCAAAGAAGGTCAACAAAAATGGTACAGGGCTTGCACCAGAAAACATGAGGAGAGACTGAATGACCTCAATATGTACTCACTGGAGGAGAGGAAGGACCGGGGTGACATGATAGAAACAGTCAAGTACCTCAAGGGCATATAGAAAGTGCAGGGGAATGAAATCTTACAATACAGGAGGAGTACAAGAACAAGGAGGTATGATATGAAATTGGAAGGGGGAAGGTTAAGGGGTAATGTGAGGAAGTTGTTCGTCATGGACAGTGTGGCAGATGCATGGAATAGTCTGCAACAGGAGGTGGTGGGAGCAAGCATAGTGGAGGTATTTAAACATGCATGGGTTAGACATAAGGATACCCTAGAAGTGGGAAAGAAGGAGGAGAAAGATGCCGAACTAATAGGGTCAAAACCAAAAAACAAGGTAGAGGGGGCTAAAGGGCAGACTAGATGGGGCTAGCAGTCCTTATCTGCTAATGATTTTCTATATTTCTATGTTTCAGCACCATACAGTGTTTTACTGAGCTCTTAATACAACAAACATCCAATGAATATGAGAGCAAAAGTTACTGTAGATAGTAATTATTTCAAAAATCAGACCCACAAACCTACTGACCCACTAAAACACCAAATGCTGAAATGCCCACATTATGGAGTTCTGGTGCCCCCTCCCCATCACAATGCCAACAACTCCATGGCATATTTAAATTTAACAAACAGCAAACGAACCAGGGAGCAAAACTTACTGTAGATGATAGGCATTTCAGAAATCAAACACAAAGCTAAGAACATGCAACATACACTCATAAGTAACCCATTTAAGGAATATTTTGCCTCTTCCCACAGTTTCCCATCTCAAGAAAGAAAGAAAGAAAGAAAGAAAGAAAGAAAGAAAGAAAAGAAAGAAAGAAAGAAAGGGACTATAACAATGCTTGCTGGGTAGTAGATGTGATTTGCAATGAAGCTACTTCACGAAACTGGAAATACTTTACAGTACTATTTAACTAGGTCACTTACCTTGTTTTATCATTTTTTAAAAACAGAAGTGCACTATAGAAAATGGAACACTGCGTTCAGCAGGACTAGTAACTCACTGTTCAATTAACTAAATAAAATGAGGCTTCGCTATTTTTAAAAAGTCTGGGTGCCTTGTCAATGCACTAAGGACTGCTTTCTTACTATAAAAAAGAAAGAAGTAGACTACTGTATAACAATCCTGTCTGGGTAGTAGGTGCAAGTTACTATGAAGCTACTTCACAAATCTGTCAATACTTTATAGCAGTATTTAAAAAGGTTGTTTATCTCATATATTTTTAAAACACACAGGTACACTAACAAATGGAGCTCCATGTTCAGCGGGTTGTGCTCAAGCTGTGTTTGCATTTCTTATTTGCTGTACCTGAGTGTAAGCAGCATCCTTTTGGATTTGATATTAGCCATCACACGATAATACTAGTGCGAAATTTTAAAACTTGCTTAGAATAAGACCCATAAAGGCAGTTGTAGGAGTGCCCAATGTCTGTTGAAAAAAGGCAAAAAAAAACCCAACAACACAACAAAATGACTCCACAGCCATCATAAGTAAAAAATCTAATACTGTTATTTAGAAAATGGACAAACACTATCAGCTCTCTGACTGGCTGACAGCTATAACAGGGGGGTACATTAGGTTACGATAGACGCCCGCCTCGAAAGACGTGCCAATTTGAGATGCCTCATTACCGAAAAATATCTTTGGGCACCCCGAGTTGGCATCTGTCGCGCCACAATTTTTTTTCCTCACTAACTGACAGAGATGTATTGCGCCACCATCCCCCACCTGCCGTGCCAGTCTAGAGGTTCAAAAGAATTAAAAAAAATGTCTTACTTGAATCCTCTGTCCTTTGCTCTCCCCTGTAATGTTTTTTGTCTCACTCTAACTCCCATGGCTTTCACCCTCGGTCACTCATTTTCTGAGTCTCCACTTCCTGATTATGAGATGCAGGGTCACGCAAGGTTACGTGACAAGCACGAACAGCCTTCCAACCCGCACTACCAACGGGGGGGTGGAAGCTTACAGGAAAGAAAACTGCCATTCTTCTAAGTAAGCACAAAAACCCATGGCAACCAACAAAATTATTAAAGTTTACAACGATCTCCATCTCTTGATGTGGTACTGGAAGGGGAAGAAGATAACGAGAAGGGAAAGGCTGGGGGGGTTGCAACAGCAGATGGAACAGCACAAAATTTGAGGGACTATTTCATCAAAAATATGTATTTTTTTTACTCTTTGTGTTTATATACAAACTAATTTCTTCTTTTTTCTTACTATTTAATTAAAATTTAAAATGATGCCCATTTTCTAAGCATAATAATGCCCTCCAGGGTGGGAGGTATGGGCAATACCGGACTAGCTGGTCGGTATTGCTAATACTACCCCCTGTTGGACATTATGGCTTGCATCAGAGCCACAAGTAAATAAGAACTGTGAATGTTAATGTAACAAAAGTGCTAACAATGGGAGATGCTATGCAGCATGCCCACAGACAAGATGCATGCAGTGAGAGCTCTTCATTGTACCTACTTTAAATAGCCAAACTACTCAAACATTTCTGGAAAAGTGCTAGCTTTCAAAGAGATTAAAGATCTCTAAAGCAAGCGGAGTCCATAAATACCATTTTTTCAGCCATGGGTCACACAAATAAAGGACCATCAACTACTTCAAAAAAATCAGCCAACACAAAGTGCCCAGGAGGACACATCACAACTCTCCTGAGAGCCTGAGTCTCTGTGGTGGGTCTTACAGAAGTCCATGTAAGCTCTTGATTCCAAAATGGATTCTGTTCTCACAAAACTTGAGGAGGCAGGAAGGAGAGTGCAAAAGGGGGGTTAAAAACTGCTCCCCTGGCATCCAGACCTCACAATTTTGCTATGAAGAGATTTGTCTCCCACCCACCCAACTTAGATTATGAGGAAGGAAGGAGCAAAGGATCAGGCTAACTTGAAGGTGCACAGGTAATGGACATTAATGGAAATAATAAAACAGGGTATGCATGGGTATACTTGGTTCAGCCCAAGGTGGACAGCTGACATACAGGGGGAAAAAAGGAAGGCAAGATAAAATAGGGGGAGAAGAGGAGGGGGGACAGGCAGACACAGAAGGCTGCTAAATACAACCAAATGAAGAAGGGCACTGGTGTACACTAGTGCCTGGAGATAAAAAGAAAAGGATGAGAGTGGCCCCCAGATGTACATCTGGGGAGAGAAAGAGGAAAAAGAAAGAAAATGATGAAAGATTAAATGGGAAAAGATGAAATGTGATAATGAAGAGATATATTGGAAAAGGGGATTGTTAAATAATGTGCAGGGGAAAAGGTCTGAATTTTGGATATGAAGAAATGATGTACTGTAACTGAATATGATAATGAACAAAACAAATGGGATGTAATAGATTCATTATTTATGGAATAAAGTTGTTAGTCAGTCTGGGCACCCACAAACAGGTTTCTGTGATTTTATTGGCTGGGGTCTCAGGGGACAATGAAATTAATAATCTATGCAATTAATGCCTTGTCTGGCTGGTATACACTCCTAGTTGCTTGATCTACTCAATAGCTTCTGAATATATTAGTAAAGAACAAGACACATACTTCTCACTTTGGTATTGTCCCGTATTTTTTTCCTTACACCCTCCAGTCCATGATTTATCTGTCATGTTTGGTCTTAGATCACCAGTAGTTGTCCCGTGTTGAGCCATTTGCCTGTGACAAGGTGATCACTAGATTTATACATTGACCCCAAATGTGGTAGTCTAGTGGTCCCACCCCTCCCCCTTCTCTGATTGCCCTCCCGATAGTTAAGTGAATTTGTCCCTGGTAGTCTAGTGGTCCACCCCCTTCCCTGGTTTCTGATCACCATCTTGATAGTGAAATAAATTCTTCCCTGGTAGTCCAGTGGTCCCTCCCCCCATCCAAACACCTGCCCAATAAAAACATCTCATTGGTGTCCATTGTACACCCCCCACCTCGCTGTCTTGGAATAAAACTAAATGCTCCATTTACCTGGTGGTCTTGTGGACCCCCACCCTTGCAGACAGTGACTTACCACCCTGCTCCCCTCATCTCGAAACCCAGCCAGTGACTGGCACATACTTCCTTCCACTGCCATGGCTGGCCACCAACTGAACTGTAAATGACAGAGTACAGTATACACTATGCACTCATTGGTTGACAATGTATTTAGCACAGTGTCTTTTAGTTTCCACGAGTACAGACTTTTATTAAGCTTATTCAGTTTAGGGATGCATGGATATCTGAATCTGGACAGATATCTGGCTATCATACAAGATCTGCACTGATTGGATATTGGTCTTTTCACGAGTCAGGTACTGACTGATTTTTGAGGCCGTACAAGCAAAATAAATGGCAGTAAAATCGATAAAGACTGGATCATGAAAGAAGCCAGACTTGAAGGGAGCCGTGCAAACCTGAGAAATCTAATCTTCTGAGCTATCTTTAGAGCATTTGACCTTCAAGACAAGGGCTAGAAGGTAAAAATTGAAATAGAAAGGTGTTTTTTATATGATATATTTATTACTGCTTTTGGGGGTTTTCTCTAAAAAGCCACACTTTTATGAGTAACAGTGCAAAATGCATGTAGTGTACACAAGTTTTTACCAATAAACACTGTTCCATATAACCATAGCTTTCAGTGCCAACATTGAACTTTGTAGGTTATTACAGTGCTGGCAACCAGAGAGTGTACTTTGGCAACACTTAGTGGAAATGTTAGCTACATGCCTGCCAGGTCTATGTTCGGCGATCGCTATTACCGTGAGTGCATTATTGCAGAAAACAAATTCAGTGATAAACACTTAAAGGTGCCCAGGATAACTGTGCATGTTTCACCCCCCCCCGCATCCCACTATATAAAGATTCACAACTCTAGGGGGGTGCATGTCAGGAAGGGGGGCACAGCCTAGGTTTAAAAAAAAAAGAATTCACGCAGCCACGGAACTTAGTGAAATATTACCCTCCCCAAGTCCCAAACACAGGACCTGCTCCATCGGAGCCAACCACCCTATCTACCATGCCACATGGTTGGCTTGGTAGAGCAGGAACACTAGAGGCTTACAACCCTATTTTCTATCCCTCTACTTTCCATCACTATACATCCCTTTCTGTCACCCACCCTACCCTCACCGTCACAACTGTAGCCATCCCGGTAGGTTCACCCATGATGATAGTGCCCTCAAATGGTCATCATTTTGACAGTCACCCATATGCATTCACTATTGTCACAGTAAACCTGCCTGCCTGTTGGAATGGTTTACATATAATCAAGCCTTGAGAGTTGATTCATGAGATTAGAGTACAGAATCACAATGCCCTTCATCAAATTTTCATCATAGCCATATGTGGCATTAATGTTTCTGAAGAAACATAGAAACATAGAATTTGACGGCAGATAATGACCGCTTGGCCCACCTAGTCTGCCCATTTTCCTACCTAACAGATAAGCTACAGATCCTAGTTAACCAACAGCTTACTTCCTCCTACCCCCCCACTAGGACTGCCTTATGTCTGTCTCATGCATTCTTGAATTCCTCCACTGTTCTTGACTCCACCACCTCCTCAGGGAGGCTGTTCCATGCATCCACAACCCTCTCTGTGAAAAAATACTTTCTCACATTACCTCTGAGCCGTCCCCCCTCTATCTTCAAATTGTGCCCCCTTGTTCTTGCACATCTCTTTTTCTGAAAGATGCTACCCTCTTGGACTTTGTTGATTCCCTTGAGGTACTTGAAAGTTTCTATCACGTCCTCTCTCTCCCTTCTTTCCTCTAGGGTATACATATTAAGCTCCTTTAGTCTTTCTTTGTATGTCTTCTGGTGCAGACCCTGCACCATTTTGGTTGCCCTCCTCTGGACAGCCTCCACTCTGTCTATGTCTTTGTGGAAATGAGGTCTCCAGAACTGCACACAGTACTCCAGATGGGGTCTCACCAACTGTCTGTACAGAGGGATAACAACTTCCTGTTTTCTACTGAAGGATATCCAAGATGACCTTTCTAGAATTGTGTGCAATTGCCAAACTGTTCTGACAGGCATGTGAGTGGCTATCATTTCCAATATGTGTTGCCAAAGTTTACTATCTAGTTGCCAGTACTGTATCCACCAGAATAATACCTGGGTTTGGCCGGACAGGCGCCACCGAATATCCAAAACCAATATACAACAGAGTTTACATATCCATGCATCCCTATTCAGTTTATATTTTTCTAATCATCAATACTGTGTGTTATGACAACATTTATTCTATTTATATCTGTTCTCATCATTACCAAAGTGAATGATTTAATCTGACTACACAACAATTGCCACCCATCCACACACAAATATTTGCTCTATGCAGCAATGACCATTTATCATTTTGAAAATAGGCTGATCTAAGCTGGAAATAGATTGACTATAAGGATTGGCAGGTGAGGTTAAACATTAACTGAGTTTTTCATACTAGTCCTGATTCAGAAACCACATCACTCTTAATTATCACAATAAAGGATTTAGTCTGAAGAACATTTAGTTTCAGTAAAAGAAATGTGTAAACAGCTATCTTTATTTTTGTTGTCAGGGACATAAGTAAGTGAGGAGTAGCTTCTGTCTCTGCTGTTGTTGTAGTTTCAGATAAATGACCAAATTAATTTAATAAAAGATTAGAGCAAAAAGGCAAATTAGAATTAGTAGCATCTAGTGTACATTTCACATAATGTCAACTCTTACTAAATACATTTTAAGTATTTATGCAGGTTCTTATGTTTCTCCAGTGTCTGAGCAAGCACAGATAACAGCTTCGTTAATGAAAACTTTAGTGCTCACTCAGGTGCATCCTTTTCAGATTCTGATTCAGCATCAATGTCAGATTCCTGAAGCAACTGTGAATGTGTTGATGACTCTTATACCCACAGGGCAAAAAAAAGCTGATGAAATATATTGGTGACATGAAGAAAAAAAAATGTCTAAATTGGAAACTTTGATAGTAGAGCTGAACAAAGTAAGACCAAACATAGGAGAAGTTCAAAAAACAGCTGAGAAGAATTCTGCCAGAGTAACAGAAGCTGAGGTGAGAGCTGGACAATTAGAAGATGACAATGTAATACTAACAAGGACAGTAAAGCAATTAGAAGTAAGAGAATTGGAGATGTGTACAAAAATAAAGGACTTTGAAATCCATTCCAGGAGGAAGAATATTCATTTAGTAGGAGTCCCAGACCATGAGGACCAGGCAATATCCTTGAGGCAAATTGCATCAGAGGTCTTCAAGACTATCTTGGGGGAAGACACTGTGAAAGCAGATTTTGAAACTGCTAGACTTCATTGGAAGACTCAGACAAAAGAAGGTACAAATGCACCTCCAAGACATATCAAGTCATATTATTTTGAAATTTATGAAGTTCCAAGCTAAAGATCAAATCATGCAAACCATATATAAAATTAAAAAATGACAGTGAGAGGACCTGTTATTTCCATGTTTCATGACCTTCCCTTTGAGGTTTTGTAAGAGAGGAAGATGTTTGACTTTTTGAGGAAAAGATATGGAACCAGTCAATTAGTCAATGATGATTATGCCTGTCAATTGAAAGTGATAAATAATGACTAGACAATAATTCATGAGACTACAGAAGAAGTTGAAAAGTACCTTCAGACAAGACTTCCATAGCTATTTTTTGGTCAGTCAAAGTTCTGCATGGCATAAAACTTCCTATGGAACAAATTATTGAAAATATTATTTTGGGAGGAGGAAAGAAGACTTAACTGCTTTTTAAAATTTTAAGAGAATTAAGGCACTAATTGAAATTAGAACTGGAAATAAAGTCCTATATTTGTATGATGTAAAATTAATATGTCTTATTTATTTAGCTGGTAAGAGGGAGCATAGAGGAAGTATGCACCAGCAACACAAATAATACCTGACTGGGGTGATGTGTGGTATAGATATGCGGGGTACCAAAAATATGATTTATATTCTTTTTATTTATGGGTATACGAGTAGTGTCTTTCTTATTTTCATGTTTAAGAGTTTTACTGTGTGTGGTCCTTTAGATTATAAGTAGGATGGTTGGTTCAATATGGGCTAGCTGGACTGTGTCTGAAGAGAGACATGCACTGAGGTATTATTTAACCATGAATGTGAGACTCTAATACATTTTGTAGCATATTCTTTGGGTCATGGAACACAAATGGTTTGACTGCAGCCTCAGAACATAACAAAATATTATTGATGGCTATAAAGAAAGCCATTCAAATATTGATGTTACAACAGTCTCATTTGCTAAATGAAGATATAAGTAAAATTAAAGTATTGTTGGGTCGATAATATTTTTTATTCCAATAGTACAAGTAAAAGCAGTGGGTTATGCTAATTGTTAAAGAAGGTGTCAGATAAAGAAGGGCATATAATATTAGTTAAGGGTTCTTTAAATGTTAAAGTTGTGATTGTGGGTTCAGTTTACACCCCCTTTTCTGTCTGATGATTTTCTAGCTGAATTAACTCAGGCATTTTTTCAGCTAGGAGGTGGTATAATTTCAGGAGGGGATTTAAATTCCTTAATGGATTATAAAAAAAGATAAATGATCTGCTCTGAAAGAGGACAGCAGAAGAAATTAATATTTAATAAATCAGTTTTGCAGAAATAATTTATTAGTGGATATCTGAAGGAGAAGTATTAAAAACCCCAATGTTAAATTAAGATACATCCCAATGTTAAATGAATATACATATTAATCTAAGCAATTATAATGCTAACCAGACTGTACTACTAATTTGATTTCAAAACATTTAGTCAGAAAACAGTTTTCGCACAAATAGAGCTGATTCCTATATCAGACTATGCCATGATAATATTTTCTTGCATACTGACTTTGGAGCGGAAAGCCAATATTCCTGAAAATTTAACAATGATTTATTACTACTTCTGAATTTTATTGAAAACCTTGCAATACAAATTGATATGTTCTGGGAAATAAATAAAACAGATACTACCCCATTTATAGGTTGTTGGATGTTTCTGAAACAACCATTTGTGGATATATTCCTTTGGAATTAAGTTAACATGAGAAAGAAGAAAGGAAATGGAAGCAATTACAAATGAATTAAAAGAATAGGTATGCCTTGAAAGACATTTTCATGACAGGATAGGAGAGAGGAACTATTGCTAATACAGAAATCAATTCTGACAAAACAAATAGAACAAAGTTCTATGAAAGTAAAATACAAATTCTGTTATATTACAGATATGTCAGGGAAGCTATTGAATTTTATTCTGAAAAATCATAGTCAACCAAATAATATATCATAGATAAATGATCACAATGGTCTTATTTACTCTGACAATGAAAGTATAGCAAAAACAATTTATAAGTTTTTAATACTTTATATAATCATCCACAATGGTAAAGAATTGAATCCATAATAACACTTCTGTCTCAGTTGACATTATTGTAAATATCATGCAGGATGAATTATTTTCTGTATTGTAAGTATATAATTCTGTTATGGTGATTAAAAAGGGAAAATCCCCAAGCTCAGATGGGTTTACTTCTATGGTTTAGTGGATTTAAAGATCAACTAAGCCCATGGCTACTTGCAAAAGCTAATGAAATGAGCAGTTGCAGTGGGATCTCCTCACTTTTTTAGAAGTAGGCTTAATTTTATTGTTAACAGAAATTTACATTCCCTAACCCCTGAAAAGCAGAGCTAACTTTTGTTTTTCCTTTCACAGTTTGTGCTGCTGGAATATTTGTTCATTAGAAGCAAGATAACGAAGTGCCTCCTTACATTTGAACTCTACCAAGTTTATATTTATTACTTTAGACTATATCAACCAGGCTATATTTTAACCTGTTTTATTGTTACCTAGGTTCCCCATAGAATTATATGTTTTAGTAAAATATTGGCCTCGCAGAAATGTACCCAACATGATGTTGGTAACTCAGCTTATTTGTCTGTTTGCTATCCCATGGGGCACTGGTGACGTTTTACCCCATATGAGACTTAGAGTCACTCCCCTCCATAAGTTAGGTGGGTGTTTCCCACCATCAGAAGACCTGGATCCTCTTTGGGACCCACCCTATCTCCTGCCCCTCTGTACTTGATTCTCCACCCTTGTCAAGTCAGGGAACACTAAGGAGCCAAGACAAATGCTCCTCTATCTTGGAAGCCATTTAATGTACCTAGTTTTTACAATTTCTACCTTGCTTATTGCTAACAGACCAGTATAGATGAGTTTTCATGTGTTGTTATTTATTGTTTGTTTGTTTATTTATGCATTTTAGCTGCATGATTTTATACATTATGACCAGATGCTGGGATAATATTCATTTATTAGATTTTTCTCTACAAAATTATGGAGCCCAACTGCACTTGGGGACCACAAATTGGGCTTTTTTAGGTCCTTGCTGGATGTCCCAGTGGGGAATCTCCTTTATCTAATTTTTATCATACATCTGATACTAACACTGTGTCATGGGTGACATTCAACATACAATAATTTACTCGTTAAATGTTAATGGTTTGAATAACGCAATTAAATGGAAAAAGGTGCTAACAGATATTAAAAAAAACTGCATCAACCTCTATTTTTCTCCAGGAAATCCATTTATACTCTGTCAAACATGTCAAATTGCAGAACTTTGTTAATTGTTCAGTAATTGCATCATTATTTGTAGGGGGCAAGAGGCAGGGTACTGCCATACTGATTTAAAAATCCACCTCATTTCACCTCATGGGTTCCTATACAGATCCTCATGGTAGATGGGCAATAATTATAAGTACTTACTAAACGCAATGTATTACTTTAGTCAGTTTATATTTACCTCCGGGCTCAGATTGTATGGCTGTGAATGCTGTACTGGTAAAAATCCTGGCCCTGCAACTGGGGATTCCATTATAGGAGGACTTATGATCCCTTAGATGCCTTCAGCCCTCACCCCTCAAAATTATTCACCCCTGCTAAACGTAGTAATATATTACTAAATAGCTATTCCTAGACTGATATCTGGCACTTTCTAAATCCCCACACCTGTTTTTATACCCATTACTCGGCACAATATCACCTATACACTAGAATAGACTTATTTCACATTTCTAAAGAACACCAGCATATGGTGGCTAACTGCCAGATCTTACCCATTACCATTTCTCATCATTCTCCACTAGTTCTGAAATTAACATGGTGTAGGCCACGGATTCATATCTTTTGGCAATTTAATAATTCCTTACTTAACTTAGAGGAGTACCATGCATTGATACAAGATCAGATTGAATTCATGATAGCACAGAACCAGTCTCCTGAATTTTCAACCAATATATATATATATAAATATATATATATATATATATATATATATATATATATATATAGCCAAGCATGTGGTCTATGCACTGGCAAAAGAGTGTGGTGGAATCCCGGACATATTAGTACACCTGGGTACAAATGATATAGAGGGTAACAGTGTGCTGGAGATTCAGGCTAGGTTCAGGGAGCTAGCCAGGTTCTGTCATGCTGTTGGGTACATGGTCTCCTTGGATATCCTACCGGTACCTGGGGCCAGTGTGGGGAATAAGCAAAAAATAAGGTAAGTAAATGAATGGCTTGGTGAATGGTGCAAGGCAAGGGGGTATGGGTGGGTAGGTGACTGGGGGGCAACTTGGGAGGACAAGGAACTGTACACAAGGGACAGGCCCCACCTCAGTTCAGGGTGGAAGAGGTCTTGAAGCATAGACTGGCAGGATTCATCCAATCGAGGTGGGGTTTAAACTTGTGAGAGGGGCTGGGGCTCCCTAGCAGGCCCAGCCAGGATGGCCCTGTCCCTCTCCCCCAAAGGGGGGAGGATGCATAGACCAGGAGCACCTGATACTGCATGAAGGGGCCCTTGTTGGCAGTGACCTGGGAGCCCTTGGGGCGGGGGAAGAGTGAATGAGGGGACACGATGGATGGTGGTCCTGATTAACACCAGGAGCATAGAAAACAAGATGCCTGAGCTTCAGGCACTGCTATTGGAGGGTGGAATGGATGTAGTGGCTTTCACTGAAACTTGGGCCACCCACAGGCATGACAGGGACTTAAACCTATTAGGCTACACCAAGTTCAGAAAAGATAGGGTGATGGGCAGGGGACAGGGCATAGCTTTTTTCATTAAGGATGGCACAGAAATTATTAAGGTGGAGGAAGCAGGGGGGCAGGTGGAGGATCTGTGGGTCATCTTGCAGGCTCTGGGGTTCAAGTGGGTGAAGATAGGAGTGGTATATAGACCACCAGGGCAGAAGGAGGACCTTGAAGAGGGCCTGGTGGCAAACTTTAGGAACCACTGTGGTTGGGGTGAGAGTAGAACTGAGGTGCTGGGGGATCTGAAGTGCCAGGAGCAGACTGGGGAACCATGGCATCCTCATCTGCAATGGAACAGCATCTGTTGGACATCTTCCAGGATGTATTTCTTGCCCAGCTGATGACTGACCCAATGAGGGAGGTCGCATCCTGGATGTGGTCCTGTTGGACAGGGAGCCCATCAGGGACCTAGTAGTAGGGGACCCACTGGCATGTAGTGATCATGCCACAGTCTGGTTATCCTGGACCTGGGGTGGTAGATCGCACAAAAACTGTGGTAGTTGACTTTAGAGCTGTAGACTTCAGGGGTATGGAGAGCATCCTTAGGGGCTATCTGGATGGAAATAGGTTGGGTATTGAGAACCAGTGGGAAGTTATTAAAAAGGGGCTTCTGGAAGCTACCAAGGCCTGCAATGAAGGAGCGATGTAAGGGGGGGTAAAACCAGGAGGTGGAGCTGGTGGACAAGGAAGGTCCTGGATGCAGTGAGGGGAAAAAAAGGCTGTGTATAGCCCATACAGGCATTCTTGGGGGGCTATTGACAAGGGGGAGAATGATATGATTACCAGGAAGGTCTCCAGGGTGGTGAAATCAGCTAAGGCAGGGGCAGAGTGGAGGCTGGCTCAGGGGATTAGAAGGGGTGAAAAAGGGTTCTTCATGTCTATTAGAGAAAGAAAGAAAGGAAAGGGGCAGATTAGTAAGCTGAGGTCAGGGAGTGGGTGGGTGAAGGAGGAAGGGAGCAAGTGGAGGTTCTAAATGACAATTTTGCCTTGGTCTTTACGAGGGAGGATGGGGGCGACTCTACTGGGGGGACAAGGGGGACCAGCAGATGGGGGGAATGGATGATGAAATCCCCATTGGGAGTGTGTGGGAAGCCCTTAGGGCCCTGAGAGCAGATAAGGCACTGGTCCCAAACAAGATCCATCCCAGAGTGCTACAGGAGTGGGGGTTGCCCTGGCCGCACCCCTGGTGGACCTCTATAATGCCTCCCTTCAGTCTGGTTAGGTGCCCCAGGACTAAAGGATGGCCCATATCATGCCTAAACACAAGGGTCGGCTCGCAAGAAAAGCCAGAAAATTACAGGTTGGTAAGCCTGATGTCGGTGGTGGGCAAAGTAATGAAGGTCATCTTAAAAGAGAGGTTGGAGGGTTCCTGAAGGCACAGTGTAACCTAGATGATCACCAGCATGGCTTTGTTAAGGGAAGATCACGTCAGACCAACCTGGTGGAGTTCTACAAATGGGTGACAAGAGCACTGAATCAGGGCAGTCCAGTTGATGTCCTCTTTCTAGACTTCAGCAGGGTGTTTGACTCAGTGCCACATCCCAGGCTGCTGAAAAAACAGAAGGGGATGGGGGTGGGGGTGCAGATGGTCAGGTGGATAGAATGCTGGCTGGCAGGTCGAGTGCAGAAGGTGATGGTTAATGGGAGGTCTCATCTCCCAGAAGGGTCAATAGCAGGGTCCCACAGGGATCAGTATTGGGACCAATTCTGTTTAATGCTTATATCTCAGACATCAGAAGCAGTATCAGAAGTGAGATGAGCCTTTTTTCTGATAACTCAAAGCTGGGGGCAGTGGTGGATGGGGAGGAAGGAATGTTGGCCATCCAGGAGGACCTAGAGACTCTGAAGAGGTGGTCGCATGCCTAGAAGCTGAGGTTTAATACTGGGAAATGCAGGGTTCTACACATGGGGGCCAGAAACCCAGCTCAGGAGTACACCTTAGGAGGGGAGACACTGCAAGTGTCATGGGGGGAGAAGGACCTTGGGGTGGTGGCGGATGCCAAAATTAACAACTCAGAGCAGCGTAGAAGGGCTGCAGCCAAACCAAACAAAATGTTGGGGTGCATAGCCATGGGATAACCTCAAGAAGCCATGAGGTGCTCCTTCTACTGCATAATTGCCTGGTTAGACTGCACCATGGATACTGCATGCAGTTTTGGCATCCTTACATAAAAATAGATATTGCTCTTCAGGAAGGGTCCAGAGGAGGGTGACCAGGATGATACAGGGCCTGGGGGATAGGTCTTATGAGAGAGACTCGAGAAGCTCAACCTGTACTCTCTGGACAAGAGGAGGGACAGAGGGGACATGATCGAGGTCTTCAAATATCTCAAGGGAATAAATAGGGTAAGCCAGGAAGGGATGTTTCAGCTGAGGGAGGAGGGGACCACCAGGAGACACTCAATGAGTATGGTCGGTGGAGACTAAGAGGAGAGACTAGGAGATGCTACATCATGAAGAGGGTGGTGGAACTCTGGAATGCTCTGCCCAAGGAGCTGGTGGCTGTTGCAACTGTGGATGGGTTCAAGACAGGCTGGGATAGGTATAGGGGAAGGGTGCCTCTCAGAACCTCACTAGGGATGGGGAAGGGGGGACCTCGTGGGGGGGTAACGGTGCCCTGTATGGGCACTGATCCCTGAGCAGACTTGATAGACCATAGAGCCTACTCTGCTGGCTTCTTAGTATGTTAATAGATTATGGGATACTTCCAAAGTGGTCCTTCATGGAGAATTGATTAAATATGCCTGAAGACCTCAAATAAAATTATCAGATAGACAAAATAAGTTTCCGGCTTATCTCAAGGAGTTACAGACTAAGCATATCAGGGGAGATAAGTCTGTAGCAATCCTATTACCCAACAGGAGATTCAAGACCTTTTAGCTTTCAAGTCAGAGGCTGCCTTACAGTATCTCCATCAGAGATACTATAAAGGTGGACCTAAGGCCACTAAAATGTTAGCTTTTTGCCTTCTCCACCAGAGAGCTACCACAGCAGTCACATGAAATAGGAATTTTAAATCACAGATCCTGCATGTAGCACAAGCCATATCTTTGAGACCTTCCATCAATATTATGAACACTTACATACCCCTGAAGAACATTCAGATCCTACCCCGATTAATAATTTTTTGTTTTGCCTAAACCTTCCTATCATAAAACAGGCTTAGAGTTATCTCTTAAATGCCCCCATCTCCCTGGCTGAACTAACTACTGTTATCAAGGACCATCATAGCTCTAAGTGTCCAGGTCCAGATAGATGCACACCTGAATTTTATAAACAACTTCAAGTCCAGCTATTACCTTATCTGGCAGTGATTTGTTCTTCTGTAGCAAACAGTACCCCCACCCCGTCATGGAATCTGGCTACCATATCTACAATCTTAAAGCCAAGTAAAGATGATACCTTATCTTCCCCTACAGACAAATTTCAGTCTAAAATATTGACTATAAAATCTTTTCTTCCCTGTTGGCCAGTCGACTGGATAAAATGCTACCAGCCATAATCCAACCAGGCCAAACAGGATTTGTTAAACCCCGGAAGATGCAGGACATTATTAAACGTACCCACCATGTTCTTCACCATGCCATCTGGGCCAGAATTCCATTCCTATTAATCAGTCTTGACGCAGAAAAGTCTTTTGCCCAGTTGGTATGGCCTTTTTTATTTCATATTTTACAAGATATGTAGTTTCCCCCTTTTACAAAATCTTTTTAACTCCCCCCAGGCATATGTAAAGGTTAATGTCCAGATTTCTTCCTTCTTTGAATTTTATAGAGGCAAAAGACAGTGGTTTCCACTGTCTCCTCTCCTTTTTGTTATATATTTGGAACTACTAGCACAGGCCTTGTGACAACCCCCCCCAAATTTAGAGCATAGATCCAGGAGGTAGGCAACAGAATTTTGCTTTATGCAGATGATTTACTGACATATCGTACACAACTAGATCATTCACTGCTCCCTCTCTGGCATCTCTTGACACATTTTAGAGAATGTGCAGGTTATAAATTAAACACAGCAAAGATGAAGGTTCTACAGTTCAACTATAAACCTAGCTCCCAAATGTTAAAAGCATTCCCTTTTAAATTGAATATGACCTCATTTAAATATCTTGTAAACAATCTTACTAATGATCTTGCACAATTATATACAGCAAACTATGCCCCTCCCTCACTCAAATTTTCAAGCAGACCTAAATAGTTGGAATTCCATTAACCATTTCTTAATTCATAGGGTGGATTTTATTCAAATTATTATTAGATAGAGACAGTAGACAGATAAGTAGAATAGATAGATAGATAGATAGATAGATAGATAGATAGATAGATAGATAGATAGATAGATCGATCGATCGATGGATGGACAGACAGACAGACAGATAGATAAAACCTTTATTTTTATAAAGGCATAAATCATATCATTAAGGTTATACGGCCTTGTTTCAAAGACAGTCCTGTCAGTGCATATGTTACTAAGACAAAACAAATTTTACATTATACAATCACAATTAGACTTACAACATTTAATTACATTTAGTTACATATACTAATGATTACAAAACTACACACAGTAACAGTTGGAATATAAAAGGAAGGGGAAACATACAACCCCATTTTTACTCAATACATTAAATATGTAGTGTTATGTACTACATTCACTTATTTATTACTACTTACAAGAACAGTGGAACTTACATAACCCTTTTATTTTCTTGGGAAATATTCTCCCACAGATTCTTTATATTGCCCACACCATATCACTTCCCTTCAAACACTCCCATACTCAGGTTTGAAATAAAATAATTTCTCAGTTTATAGGGACAAGATCACAACCTAGAATAAAACTCACCATCCTAAAACTTCCAAAATCTATAGGGGGTTTGGGTCTCTCTCACTTGGCCCATTACCATAAAGCCATTCATTTCTGAACAGTACTTTATTGGCTCTCCCCAAATTGTCAATCTCTGTGGAAAGATTTGGAAATGACAGAAAAATAATTATCGCCTACCGCTACAGGGCTGCTGAAGCCTTGTACTCTGACCCAAACTTCCTCACTGGAAAATTAATTTATAGCTACATCCCTTATGGCCTGCTATACCATGGTGCACACCCTGCTCTTTTGCCCTTCTGGTAGTTGTTAATACCCCTAGCTCAAAACATACAGTTTCTTCCAGGTAGAATGGATAACTTTTTCCATCGTATGGAAAGACTTGTTTCTTACATCTCAACCGATGCCATGCAAGGCTCAGAAGTAGTGAAGTTTCAAACGCTATACGTAGGATTGCCTATCAGACATGTCTCCTCACTACGAAAATCACCCTGGTCCTAAACCCCCCACTTAGTGCAGCCCTTCTCCAGCCATCTTTGAACATCTACAATACTTGTAACACTTCCGCCACTAGCTACCTCATCCCTCTCTACTGGATGACACAGGGCCAGAGATCCTTCATTTTGGAGCCCTGTCTTGGCTCAATGGTCTGCCAGCTGAAGTGCATAATTCCACTATCCTGGGCTCTTTAAAAATTAAACTATGCCAATGTCTTACATTACTCAGTTGTTGCCATTGGTCACACAAGGTCTGGTCCTTGCTCCTCCCTCTTTCCCTGTGATGGCCAACCCTACCTCTAATTGTAGCCATGCTGGCCCATATTACTTGTTTTATCATCCCCCCCTTATCTATCGTTGTACCCATGCCTACCTTGTTATTAAACCTTGTCCTTTTTATCCTTGTACACATCAAATTTTATAATTATTAATAGTTCTTGTTTTACAATTATCTTGTCCCTAGACTAATATACAACTAGGTGCAGTGTCTCTGCCTACTAGGTCAATAGTTCTGCTGAATATTTAATAACACTGTTTAATGCCTCCTCTGTAACTTTTGATTATAATGCATAATGCTTACTCTGTTTTGACCTCTGCACTTGGATTGCTATTCTTCTGTTACTGTACTAAATGTTTATCCTTATATATACCAAATGTGTTAATCTTCATGATTTTGTGTTCTGTTTACAATGTTTATAATTCTGTCTTCTCTGCTGATGAGGAACTTTTGAAAATGAGCTTCCAGCTCAAAGGTTTTCCTAGTACTCAATAAGTAAAATAAACAAAAACAAATTCCACTGGAGAGCTGCTGAATATCTCCACTATGTAAAGGTACTCAGTTTTATTTTAAGACAGAGAGCTGCACACACACCCTGTAGTCAACTTATCCCTGTTTATTTCTTTAATGTTTAATACTATAGCGGGGACCTCTTTAGACTTTCTAATTTGACAATTATATCAAACACTGATAAAATTAACTAGCCAGTCTACTAATTATTCCATCTTAAACTGTAAATAGATCTTGGTTTTGAAATAGATAGCAGAACCTGGTACACATAACTTTGATATATTCACAGGCCTACTTCTTCCTATATATGGAAGGAGTACTCCTTGAAATGTTTTACTACATTTTTCTACACCCCAATGCAGCAGGCAAAGTTTGATCAATCTCTGACTCCTTGCCAGAGAAAATGCAGGACATCTGGAGCAACACAGGCACATATATTTTGGTTCTGCCCAACAATACAAATCTTCTGGTCTGATTTACAGTCACAATTACAGGAAATATTTGATCCCACTTTCCAAATTGCTCCAAATTTAATCTTCTTTCTGGATATACTGGAAGGGTATCGCCAATCTCAGACTTGTAAGCTGCTATCCAAATGTAGCTAAAAGAAGAATCTCCTTCAGTACAAGTCTGGTATCAATTAATGGCAGATACTGTGTATACAGGATGGAGAAACTTTAATGCAGGACTCAGACACTCTATCAATAAATTTGAATTGAGCTGGTGCACATGGGTTTTATATATGAGGGGAGATGAGTCTGTAGCCATCCTACTAACCAACAACAGATTCAAGACCTTTTAGCTATCAAGACAGATGCTGCCCTACAGTACCTCCATCACAGATATTATGAAGGTGGACCTAAGGCTCCTAAAATCCTGGCTTTTTGCCTTCTCCACCAGAGAGCTACCACAGCAGTCACATGAATTAGGGATTTTAAATCACAGATCCTGCATGTAGCACACGACCATATCTTTGAGACCTTCCATCAATATTATGAACACCTATATACCCCCGAACAACCTTCAGATTCTACACAGATTAATAATGTTTTATCTTTCCTTAAACTCCTATCATAAATCAGGCACAGAATGTTCTCTTAAATGCCCCTATCTCCCTGGCTGAACTAAGTACTATAATCAAGAACCATGATAACTCTAAAAGTCCAGGTCCAGATAGATACACACCTGAAATTTATAAACAATTTCAAGTCTGGCTATTACCATATTTTGCTGTGATTTTTTCTTCTGTAGCAAACAGTATATCCCCACCCCCGCCATCATGGAATCTGGATAACATATCTGCAATCTTAAAGCCAAATTAAGATGATACATTATCTTTCTCTACAGAGAAATTTCGGTCTTAAATATTGACTATAAAATATTTTCTTCCCTGTTGGCCAACTGACTGGATAAAATTCTACCAGCCATAATCCAATCAGACCAAACAGGATTTGTTAACCCCTGGCAGATGCAGGACACTATTAAAACGTACCCTCCATGTTCTTCACCATGCCACCAGGTGGCATGGCCTTTTTTATTTCATATTTTACAACATATGCATTTTCCTTCTTTTTACAAAATCTTTTTGACTCCCCCCCCATCCAAGGCATATGTAAAGGTTAATGGCTAGATTTCCTCCTCCTTCCAATTTAATAGAGGCAAACGGCAGCAATTTCCACTGTCTCCTCTCCTTTTTGCCATACATTTGGAACTACTGGCACAGACCCTGTGACAAACCCCACAAATTCAGGGTATAGATCTAAGAGGTAAGCAGCAGAAATGTGTGCTCTATGCAGATGATTTGCTGATATATCATATACAACCAGATCACTCACTGCTGCCTCTCTGGCATCTCTTGAGAAATTTTGAAGAATGTGCAGGTTATGAATTAAACACAGCAAAGACGAAGGGTCTGCAGTTAGACTATCAACCTAGCTCCCTGATTTTAACAGCATTCACTTTTAATTTGAATATAACCTCATTTAAATATCTTGTAATCAATCTTACTAATGATCTTGCACAATTTTATGCAGCAAATTATGCCCCTGTCACTCAGACATTTCAAGCAGACATAAATATCTGGAATACCATTAACCTTGCGTTAATTCATAGGGTGAATTTTATCCAAATAAATATTAGATAGATCGATAGATAGATAGATCGATAGATAGATAGATAGAGAGAGAGATAGATAGATAGATAGATAGATAGATAGATAGATAGATAGATAGATAGATAGATAAACTCTATATTTTTATACAGGCATATATCATATCATTAAGGTTATACAACCTTGTTTTCAATACAGTTTTGCCATTGCTTATGTTTCTAAGACAAAACAAATTTTGCATTATACAATCTCAGTTATACTTACAGCATTTTATTACATTTAGTTACATATATTAATGATTATAAAACTACACATGATAACAGTTGGAATATAAAAGGGAGGGGAAACATACAATCACAATTTTACTCAAGACATTAAATATAAAGTGCTATGTACTAAATTCACTCATTTATTACTAGCTACAAGAACACTGAAACTTATATAACCCATTTATTTCTTGGGAAATATTCTCTCACCAATTCTATAAGTTGCCCAAACCATATCACTTCCCATAAAAATCTCCCATATTCAGGTTTGGAATAAAATGATTTCTCATTCTATATGGACAAGATCCTGACCTAGAATAAATCTCACCTCCCTAAAGCTTCCAAAATCTAAAGGGGGTTTTGCTTTCCCTCACTTGGCCCACTACCATTAAGTCACTCAATTCTGAACAGTACTTTATTGTCTCTCCCCAAATTATCAATCTCTGTGGAAAGATGTGGTACTGACAGGAAAAAATAATTATCTCGTACCACTAGAGGGCTGCTGAAGTATTGTACTCTGACCAAAACTTCCTCACTGGAAAATTCATTTACAGCTACATCCCTTATGGCCTGGTATACCATGGTGCAAACCCTGCTCTTTTGCACTTCTTGTATCTGTTAATACCCCTAGCTCAAAACACCCTATTTCTTCCAGCTAAAATGGATAACTTTTTCCATCATATGGAAAGACTTGGTTTTTACCTACCAGCCAGCACCATGCAAGGCTCAGAAGAAGTGAAGTTTCAAACCCTTATGTAGGATCATCTATCAGACATGTCTCCTCACTAAGAAAATCACCCTGGGCCTAAACCCCCCTCCTACTGCACCCCCTCCAGCCATCTTTGAACACCTGCAAAAAAGAGTAGGGTTTTTTATTAAACTGAAAAGTAAACCATTAACACAATGTGTTACAACTCACAAAAATAATTACAAAACATGGGAAAATCTAAAGAAGTATTACAGCATACATTAAATAAAACAGGTTGTAAAGGGTCACAAAGTTACAAAATCCTAAACCTCCATTAATAGGAGTAGGGAAAATCAATACAAATTGGAAAGCAAGTCACATTCGAACTCGTGATACAGCTCACAAGATAAAACCTAAATTAAAAGGAAATGAAACAGAAATATTATAAACTATATTTGAAAGTAATTACATTATATCTATTAAAGTAATGACATCTTTAGGTGCACAAAAAGTCACAGCCAAGCCACAGACTCCCATCTGGATTTGAATAAAGGTGATGAAACATTATGCAAATCTTGAAGTCGAAAATTCTTAATAGCAGTATCCACCAAATGGAACAATTCCTCTGGAGTAAAGAGACGTTGCTGAATAGTGAGCCGGCAGCGGACATACCAAATATAAAATTTGAAACACACAAGGAATAGCCACATAGCAACCCTATCGTGTTTAGTCCATAAAAAAGGTAAAATACCTATACACAATATTTCTGTGGTTAATTGAAAAAAAGGAGATGTTGGCCACTTAGATTGGACTATACTCCAAAATTCTATGATAAATGGACACTCAACAAATAAATGTTCCATGGTCTCAATCATATGAGGACAAGTTTCTCTTGGACAATATCGTTTCGAAATCTGTTTATATTTCAGATTTTCTCTAACATTAAGTTTGCCATAAAGTGACAACCATAACACATCCCACATATCATGGGGTATCCAAGGGGAAGTCAGCATATTACCAATTGCCAAACGTTGATGGGGAGAGTAAATATCAAAAGGGGCAATATCTTGAAAATATAGTTAAATTATAAATGCAAGAATTCTTTCCCAGAAAATTGAATAAAGGAGCCTTTAGAAATTGTCCCTAATTTTAGTTTCCCAAAACATACTTTCATAGTGGGAGAAAGAGCAACTATAGACCATTGTCTAGGGATTGGCTCATTCTCTGGCCAAATAGATACCATCACCCCACAGAATCCAGGAACCATGGTGTCCAAAATTTAGGAGTACTATCAATGATAGGCCTTAGATTTGTATACAGAAACATAGTAAAAAAAGAAAATAACAGGTTGAATCATATTTAAACCTCCCTGTTTACAATCTTGAAGCAGTAAACTACATTTTATAGGGTTTAGTCTACTACCCCAAATGCATGAAAAAAACAGCTGTAAATCTCTGTTCCCAAACACATGGGGAGACTAAAAACTGAACTTAAATACAAAAACAAAGGTAACAAAAAGGTCTTAACCATAAAAACCCTCTTTAATTTGGATAACCACCACTTATTCCAGATGGCTACCTTAGCTTGGGCTTCCTGTAATTTAATTTTCCAATTGATATAATCCAAATCACCCACCCCAAGATGCAGGCCGAGAATCAAGCAGGTATCCCGTACAACTGTGATACCCATAACATGTGTAACTGAGATATCTAAGACTTGAAGGGGTATACAGTTACACTTGTTATAATTTATAACAGCACCTGTATATAAAGAAAATTCATGCAAAACCTTCTCTAAGTGGTGTGCAGAAGGGAGATCACTTATAATGAAACAAATATCATCCACATATGCTGTACATTTAATTTCAGGGTCACTACTAGAAAATGAAACACCATGTACTCCAGAAGAAGCATATACAGTTCTAATTAATGTATCCAATGTAAATAAATACAACAGTGCACTTAAGGGACAACCTTGCCGAACACCCCATAATACAGGAAACTTTTTACCCTACCAACCATTACAATATGCTTGGGCTGTAGCCTGAGCATAACACGTCCGTAACCACTGTACAAAGATACATGGAATACCATAAGATTCCAGGCAGTCCCATAAATAAGTATGTCTCACATTATCAAAAGCCTTAGCCTGATCCAGACTAAATATTAAACCTGTAAGTTCCCCAGATGCTCCTTTTTGCATAATTTCATGTAAAAGAATCAAATTGTCAGTAATGCGTCTATCAGGGATTGAACAAGTTTGGGAAGGATGTAGTAAAAAAATCAGCATGTACCAATAATCAGTTGTTCAAAACTTTTGTCAAAATTTTAAAATCCATGTTCAACAACGTAATAGGTCTCCAATTCGACAAATCTTCCCGGTCCCCTTTTTTATATAAAAAAAATACCAAATCTTCGTACATACTGGAAGGCAGAATTCCCATAAGTAAAGCATCATTCAACATCATAGTAAATTCTGATAATAAAACAGAAAAAATCATTTTGTATAACTCATACAGAATCCCATCCAAGCCTGGAGCTGAGCGAGACTTCGTTTGAGAGAAGGCAGTGGTGGCCTCCAATGGGGTGATGTCCAAGACTAACATCCGTTTATTATGAACAGATAATTAGGGCAACACACACTAAGCCAACCAAGGGACATGTGAAACCACTGGAGTTTCAGGTGAACTAAACAAATATTGTATATGGGACTCCACGGCAGACAGAATATCTTTTGTGTTTTTGCACCTCTGCCCAGATTGATTTTTAACTACTGACATATATTTTTGCTGCCTCTGATAAGCAAAAAACTGAGAAGCATTCATAAAGGCTTTAGCCCCCTGAGTCCCAAGTCATCTTTCATTCTCCAAGGATTTAGCCCGATCAAATTGTATCTTGTTCAATCGTTCTCTAAGTGTATATAAAGTGGAGAGAATAGCAACATCCCCTTGTACTGCTCGAAAGTGTGCATCTAAAAATTGCACCCTAAGAAAGGCATATTCATCAGTTTTATATTTACCACTAATTTTACCAGTACATGAAAAATAAAGTTGGATATCCTGTTTAGTATCTATCCACCAGTCTCAAAAAAAATCATAGAGGTAAAAAAATGATTTCCTAGCTTTTAATAAAGCTAGAAAACCATCCTCAACAGTATGAATAAACAGTAAGTCTAAATTTAATCTTCAGTAACCTGGGCCACGATGCATATTCGTATGACTGGAAACCGTAACCCCTATAATGGCATGATCAGAAGGTGTTACAGGAATAGTTTTAGTATGGATAACATTCAAAGAATCAGAAAGAAACCAAAAATCAATGCGGGTAGCTTTAGTACCCTGAAAAAGTGTTTTAGCAGGTGGAACTTGTGCTGCCATAACATCTTATAAACCAGATTGTACCAATAAGTCATTAAGACAACGTGCATCATAAAAAAATTTGTTTGTGCAAAGGCCACGATCTTTCTGATATCTACTGCAATTAAAATCTCCATCCATAAAGACATGTCACAATGTAAATAAGTATGGTAAAATTAATTTAAAGAGCCCAACTCTATCAAATTTCGTCTGTGGGGCATACACATTTATGAAACGCCCCTGTAATCTATTCACCTCTAAATCCAATAACAAAACACGCCGAGGAAAGAGATCTACCAGGTGAAGTAATTTAGCCGCAGGATTATTCAGAGCAATACCAACACCACTGCATAATACCTCACCCAGAGACCAATATGTAATTCCCCACCTCCAACCAACCGTTGCCGTATTCACATCTTCCCTGGAATATAAACGGGTATCCTGGAGCAATACCACATCATAAACTTTGTTTTCAAACAAGGAATAAATCAACAACCGTTTCCTCTCTGACTGAATACTGTTAACATTCAGAGAGGCTACAGAAAGATTATAGGACTCAGACATATACAGAGAGGGGGAAAGGAAAATAAATACCAATGCGAAAATATCCAAATAAAAAAAATTGCATAAACAAGCCGACATGAACATCATAATTTTTTTAGTAGATTTCCTTATCCCTAACTTAGTCCTTTTTTTTTGCAGTATCCGGTTGCTCCAGGGGCTGGTCAACATCAGAGGCACCCTCTGGTTGAGATGATAGAACCGAAGCTGAATCAGACTTGGTTCCACCGTCTTCCAGAAGTACCTAGTAGTTGTTCTGTAAAACCAAGGGTTCAATATCTGACACAGGTTTCCCTACCCCCCCGAGAACGAAGACTACGGCTCCTAGTGGAAACCACCATAAAATCCCCTTCAGGAGGCAAGGGTGGGGGCATAGGATCTAATTATGTAGAGGGTACAACAGTGGATGCTACAGGGGGCAAAGAAACTGGCAAAGGAGCCGGGTCTACAGCAGCCATATCAGCTTCAGTCAAATTCTGTACCTGGAGCTGCTCCTGTACCTGAGAGGTTTGTGATCTCGCCCATTCGTGAGGGAAGGGGGAGGCCATTGCCTCAAATGCAGCCTTAACCGCAGTATTAATATAAAAATCCTGTATACAAAAATCCCCATTAGATTTATTTTGGGCTGCAAAAGGGCAGTCAACGTAAGCATGAGCGTCCTCACAAAGGGAACATTTCACTGGGTGATGACAATCAGTAAAGACATGTCCCATTTCACCACACTTAACAACATCACGGGTCCTACTAAGGTGTCTAGAAGAACCACATTTATAACAATGCCGTGGTTGTCCAGGGTAGAAAATACATCCTTTATCACTGCCCAGGTAAAAACAACTCACCAAATGTTGTAAGCCATCCGCTGTCTGTAGCAAATTAATTTTATACCTCCACCCACCATTCCAAAACTGTTCAGAATCCAGTATAGGCTCAGAATTATCCTGGAGTGTACATTTGTGTTCTAACCAATAAGTAATGTCTTCGACATTCACCCATTCATTCCTAAATAATACAGTTATAACTTTAAAGGATTGTTTTGTCAGTGGAATTGCTTAGAAATGAGACCAAGCAGGGTTAGTTTTAAGCAGAGCATATTTCATCCAAAACCTATTCAATAAATCAGGAGTACGAAAGCTAATATCATATGTGTTATCCCGAGGGGAGTGAATAACGGCATAAACTTCACCCGGAGAAAAACCCAATAACTGCTTAATAAAAACTTTGCCGACATAAAATCGGTCAGACATATCCTCGGTAGTTCCCAAAAACCTTAAACGAACTGCATTCCATTGTTTGGCCAGTGCCACCAGTTTCTTAAATAAACTAGCAAATGTAGCAGAAGGCACTGGCAAACCACTGGTTTCTTCGTTATGTCCAACAATCAACCCAGCCATTCCCATACTGTCACCTGTAGCCTGAACCGTCGTAAGTTGTGAGTCAGTAAGAGGGGAGAAAGAAATTAGGCCATCAGCGAGAACAGAGTCCTGTGATGCAATATCTGTATTCTGTAAGGGATCAAGGTTAACCTCAACTGAGGTGGCACCAGAAGCAGGAAGCGCTGTTTTCCATACCATAATATCAGCAGGCAAGGGATCTTGTTGTAAGGAGAACTCCTCCAGAGGAGTATCTGTAGGTGCAGAAGGCTTTCCCACCCCAGAAACCCCTGGAATCGGGATTTCAAGATCAGCAACCCAAACGCCAGTGTCAGACCTAATCCAGCCTGCCTGTTGCAAAGCCCTCTGAGGGGACCATGTATCTCCCGAAGGAGATGTCTGGGGTGGGGGCAAATCCTCACATTGAGAATTAGAAGAACTTCTTAACACTTTGTTAGTGTTACCTGGAGGGCCCAAAGGGGAATCCAACTCGAGCCACTTCCGTTTCTTTTCCTCCTCCACGGAAAGTTGAGCTTGCCGATAGTCAGCCAGAGCGAGCTCCAAAACCTGACGCTTGACTTCCAGTTGCTCAGCAACAACCAAAGAGGAAGACGCTGACTGGTCCTGAAGCACCAGAGAAAGAACATCCTCTGAGATACTCAAAACTTGATTAGCAGGTTCCGCCCCGATCAACTGGGCCCTCACCTGTTTCTTCACTACTGATGACTCCTGTATTGTGAAATGGAGATGCCTGCTGCGAGGGTCTGGGTACATTAAGCTGGCCACCCCATGGATGCGTTCCAGCTGTACCTTCCCCCTCACAGACCGATTCTTGCAAATGCATAGCAACCGTCCGACCTCCACTGCTGTCAGACGCCATCTGGACAGAGGTTCACTCCATCTGCTCCACAGCGCCCATGGCCAATAGAGTAGGGGAATTTCCCCAGTGTCCTGGCCAAATTTTCCTCATTCAATAAAAATACCACCAACAGCTTAATCTGGTTCAAGGTCAGTTGGCATTCATCTGCATTCTCCTCCCCTGGGTCGTGCCTGAAAATAGGCAGGATTTGTCTAGTGCACTTACCCGGTCAACAAAAACTAAATAAATAAAAATAAATAAATAAATATCTCTAGCACTCTTACCACTAGCTACCTCATCCCTCTCTACTGGATGACACAGGGCCAGACATCCTTCCATTTTAGAGCCCTGTCTTGGCTCAATGGTCTCCCAGCTGAAGTGCATAATGCCACTACCCTAGGCTCCTTTAAGCTTTAACTATACCAACATCTTACATTACTCAGTTGCTGTGATTGCTCACACTAGGTCTGGTCCTCGCTTTTCCCTCTTTCCCTTGGATGGCCAACCCTACCTGTTATTGTTGCTGTGTTGGCCCATACTAACATAGTAAATACTAACATGCTAAGAATGCCAGCAGAGTAGACCTCTCCATGTATCGGGTCTGCTCACTGGTCAGCACCCTAGCAGGGTTGACACCATCTTCCATACCCCTATGCAGTAACCCCTCTCTCCCCACTCGAGTACCCCCTCATGGGCTGGCATTATGCACCTTCATTCTCCTCATGTACCTGTCCCAGCCCCTCTTGAACAACTCCACTGTGCCAACTTCTACCAGCTCCTCTGGAAGAGCATTCCATGGCTCCACCACCCTCTCTGTGAAATAATGCCTCCTCCTCCTCTCCCCCTTGAGTCTCCCACCCTCCAGCCTCATGCTATGCCCCCTGGTGGCCCCTCTCTCCTTCCTGTGAAAGTCCCCATCCAGATCCACCCCATTTAACCCCTTCATATACTTGAATACCACTGTCATATCTCCCCTGTACCTCCTCTCCTCCAGTGTGTACAGGCCAAGCTCCTCAAGCCTCTCCTCATAGGATTTGTCACCCAGTCCCCGAATAATTTTAGTTGACCTCCTGTGAACCTTTTCCAGCAGTAGAATGTCCTTCTTTACATGTGGCCTCCAGAACTGTACGCAATATTCCAATTGAGGTCTAACCAGGCTGTTATACTGTGGCAGAATCACCTCCCTACCACGTGAGGTAATACTCCTGGCAATGCACCCCAACATTCTATTTGCCTTGCCTGCCACCCTCCTACATTACTCAGAGTTATTCATTTGGGCATTCACTACTACCCTAGGTCCCTCTCCCCATCCGAAACTAAAAACCTAGCCCCTTCCAGGGTGTATACTCGGCCACAGTTCCTATGACCCAGATGGAGAAACCTGCACTTCCCTGTGTTTAACCTCAGCTGCCAGGTGTTTGACTGCTGGCCCAGAACCTCCAGGTCTCTCTGCAGGGATTCCCTATCTTCCTCACCATTCACCACCACCTTCAGTTTGGAGTCATCTGCAAAGAGGCTCATTTCGCTTCTGATACCCATCCTGATATCAGAAACATAACAGTTAAACGGGAGTGGCCCAACACCGATCCCTGTGGGACACCGCTAACCACCCTGGGAGATGAGACAATCCCACCAACCATGACCTGCTGGGAACACCTAGATAGTCAGTTCCCAATCCACCTTACCACCACCCTCCTCACCCCCATCCCCCCAGTTTTTCCAGCAGTCCCTGATGAGATACCAAGTCAAATGCCTTGCTGAAGTCCAGAAATATGACCTCCTCTGGTCTACCCTGGTCTAGATCTGATGTCACCCAGTCATAGAACTCCACAAGGTTAGTCTGACACAACCTGCCCAGGACAAAGCCATGCTGATGATCGTCCATGTACCCCATCTCTTCCAGGAAATCCCACAGCCATTCCTTAAGGATGGACTCCATCAATTTGCCCACCACTGATGTCAGGCTGACAAGCTATAGCTCCCTGGCTCCTCCCTCATCCCTCCTTTGTTTATGGGTACAATGTGTGCCACCCTCCAGCCCAAAGACACCCTACCCATCTGAAGGGAAGTGTTAAATAGGGTCACCAGGGGCTCCACCAGGATATTGGCCAGTTCCCATAATACTCTAGGGTGGATCCCATCTGGACCCGGGGCCTTATCCTTTTTAAGGGCTTTCAGGGCCAGCCACACTCTGTCAACACAGAAGTTAACTCCCATGAGCCCCATCCATTCAGCAGATCTCTCCTGCCCTTCCCAGTACTGTGCTGCCCCCCTCTTCCCCCAGAACCCTCAGGTGTGCCCACATTTAAGCCCTTTGTCAAATCAGGACCCTGACCCTCACCATGCTGTGTACCCCCATCCCACTCTCAGATGAAGATCAATGCAAAGTAATCATTGGACACCTCTGCCTGCTCTGCAGCCTCCTCTGCCCACCCCCTCTCTGACCTTAACCTGCTGGTCTGCCCCCTCACCTTCCGTCTTTCCCTGATATACCTAAAACAACCCTTATCCCTCCTCCTGATCCCCTGCACCAATCTCTTCTCTGTCTGTGTCTTAGCTGATCTCACCACCCTAGTGACCCTTCTGGCTGAAATCTCATATGCATCCCTGTCAAGGTCCCCCTGCAAATGCTTGAACCTATTGTAGGCAGCCCTCTTTTCTTCACTGCCTTCTGAACCTCCTGAGACCACCAGCTTGGCTTTCTGGAACTACCAAACTTGTGCCTCACCCTGGTGTAGGTCCTAGAAGCCTCCAGAATCTCCTCATTAATAATCGCCCACCTACCTTCTGCGTCCATGTCCGACCATATCCCCAGCAAATGCTTCTTGAGGATTTCCACCATGCCCTTAAAAACTGCACCCATAAAACACATTACAGCCATCCGAGTGAGACCTCTCCTTCCCCCAAGGCCATATATAAACCAGATCATGGAGTGGTCACTCTCGGCCAGTGGGTCTCCTACCTCCAGGTCCCTAACCAGGTCTCTGTCTGCCAGAACCACATCAAGAATCTAGTAGTCCCTCATTGGATCAACCACCAGCTGATTCAAGAACACATCCTGGAAGATGTCCAGCAGTCTCTGCTCTTTGGCCAGTGGGGATGTCATAGTCTCCTAATCAGTTCTCGGCATATTAAGGTCCCCCAGGACCACAACTCTGCCCCATCCTGATGGCAATGGTACCTAATATTCACCACCAGGCTTTCCTCCATGTTCTCCACCAGCTGGGGGGCCTGTAAACCACCCCCACTGCTACCCTTCTGCCCCCGGGGTCTGCAGGGCAACCCAAAATGCTTCCACATTACCTTCTGCCCCTCCATCCCACTTATCACTCTGTCATTTTTAATAATCAGCGCTACTCCGCCTCCCTGCCCTCCATCCTATCCTTTCAAAATACCATGTGCCCACAGACTCAGGTCCCAATCATGACCCTGGGTGGCCCAAGTTTCAGTTACAGCTGCCTCGTCCACATCTCCTTCCACAAGCATAAACTGAAGCTCTGGCATCTAGTTCCCTAAGCTCCTGGCATTAATAAGGACCATCCTCCAACCTTTTCCAAGACCTATCCTCTTCACCCCTGGAGTTGACTGATAGCCATCTTTTCATCCCCCATAACCCAGATAGCATTGCCAGATAGGTGTTGGAGCCCAGATCCCTCCCATATTACTTGTTTTATCCTCTTCCCTTCTCTATCAATGTACCCACTCCTACCTTGTTATTAACCCTTGTCCTTTTTATCCTTGTACACACCAAATTTTGTAATTATTAATAGTTCTTGCTTTACAGTTATCTTGTCCCTAGAATAATATAAAACTAGGAGCAGTGTCTCAGCCTACTAGGTCAATAGTTCTGCTGAATGTTTAATCACACTGTTTAATGTCTCCTCTGTATCTTTTGCTTATCATGTGTAATGCTTACTCTGTTTTGACCTCTGCACTTGGATTGCTGTTCTCCTGCTAATGTATTATACTTTATCCTTGTATATACCAAATGTGTTGATCTTCATGATTTTGTGTTCTGTTTACAATGTTTGTAATTCTATCTTCTCTGCTAATGTGGAACCTTTGAAAACAAGCTTCCAGCTCAAAGGTTTTCCTAGTACTCAATAAATAAAACAAATAAAAACAAATTCCACTGGAGAGCTACTGAAAGTCTCCACTATGTAGAGGTACGCAGTTTTATTTTAAGACAGCGAGCTGAACACACTCCTTGTAATCAGCTTACTCATGTTTATTTCTTTAATGTTAATGCTATAGCGGGGACCTCTTTAGACTTTTTAATTTCACAATTATATCAAACATTGAAGAAATTAACAGGCCAGTCTACTGATTATTCTGTCTTAAATTGCAAATAGATCTTGGATTTGAAATAGACAGCAGAACTTGGGACAAATACCTTTCATGTATTCACAGGCCTACTTCTTCCTATATATGGAAGGAGTACTCCTTGAAGTGCTTTACTAGATTTTTCTACACCCCAATGCAGCAGGAAAAGTTTGATCAATCTATGACTCCTTGCTGGAAAAAATGCAGGACATCTGGAGCAACACAGGCACATACTGTATATTTAAGTCCAGCCCAAAGATGCAGATCTTCTGGTCTGATTTAAAGTCACAATTACAGGAAATATTTGATCCCTCTTTCCAAATTACTCCAAATTTGATCTTCTTTCTGGATATACTGGAAGGGTATCGCCATTTTCAGACTCATAAGCTGCTATCTATTTGTATAGTATTAGGCAAAAAGGTTATCACCAAAATGTAGCTAAAAGAAGAATCTCTCTCAGTGCAAGTCATTTTATATAAGAGGGGAGATGAGTCTGTAGCCATCCTACTACCCAACAGCAGATTCAGGACCTTTTAGCTATTAAGACAGATGCTGCCCTACAGTTTCTCCATCAGAGATACTATAAGGGTGGACCTAAGGCCCCTAAAATCCTGGCTTCTTGCCTTCTCCACCAGAGAGCTACCACAGCAGTCACATGAATTAGGGATTTTAAATCACAGATCCTGTATGTAGCACAAGACCGTATCTTTGAGACCTTCCATCAATATTACGAACACTTACATACCCCCGAACAACCTACAGATTCTACCCAGATTAATAATTTTTTGTCTTGCCTAAACCTTCCAATCATAAAACAGGCACAGATTGATCTCTTAAATGCCTCCTTCTCCCCGGCTGAACAAAGTACTATTATCAAGAATCATCATAACTCTAAAAGTCCAGGTTCAGATAGATAGGTACCTGAATTTTATACACAATTTCAAGTCCAGTTATTACCTTAAATTGCTGTGATTTGTTCTTCTGTAGCAAACAGTAAATCCCCCCCCCCCCGAATCTGGCTGCCATATCTGCAATCTTAAAGCCAAATAAAGATGATACCTTATCTTCCTCTACAGACAAATTTCAGTCTTAAGTATTGACTATAAAATATTTTCTTCCCTGTTGGCCAACAGACTGGATAAAATTCTACCATCCATAGCCCAACTAGACCAAACAGGATTTGTTAAACCCCGGCAGATGCAGGACACTATTTAATGTACCCTGCATGTTCTTCATCATGCCACGTGGGCATAAATTCCATTCCTATTACTCAGTCTTGATGCAGAAAAGTCTTTTGACCAGGTGGCGTGGCCTTTTTTATTTCAGATTTTACAGCATATGCAGTTTCCTTCTTTTGTAAAATGTTTTTGACTCTCCCCAGGCATATGTCGAAGTTAATGGCCAGGTTTCTTCCTCCTTCCAACTTTACAGAGGTAAAATACAGTGGTGTCCACTGTCTCCTCTCCATTTTGCCATATATTTGGTACTACTAGCACATGCCCTTCGACAAACCCTCCAGATTCTGGGCGTAGATCTAGGAGGTAGGCAGCAGAAATTTGCACTCTATGCAGATGGTTTACTGATATATCATACAGAACCAGATCACGCACTTCCTCCTCCCCAACATCTCTTGACAAATTTTGGAGAATGTGCAGGTTATAAATTAAACACAGCAAAGATGGAGGTTCTACTGTTCAACCACCAACCTAGCTCCCATATTTTAACAGCATTCCATTTTAAATTGAATATGACCTCATTTAAATATGTTGTAATCCATCTTACTAATGATCTTGCACAATCATATATAGCAAACAATGCCCCCTCACTCAAACTTTTGAAGCGGACCTAAATAGTTGGAATGCCATTAACCTTTCATTAATTCATAGGGTGGATTTTTTCCAAAATGAATATTAGACAGACAGACAGACAGACAGACAGTTAGATAGATAGATAGATAGATAGATAGATAGATAGATAGATAGATAGATAGAATCTTTATTTTTATACAGGCACAAATCGTGTCATTAAGGTTATACAACCTTGTTTTCAAGACAGTCCTGTCAGTGCTTAAGTTTCTAAGACAAAACACATTTTACATTATACAATCACAAATATACTTACAACATTTAATTACATTTAGTTACATATACTAATGATTACAAAACTACTCATGATAACAGGTGGAATATAAAAGGGAGGGGAAACATACTGTACAATCACATTTTTATTCAAGACATTAAATATAAAGTGCTGTGTACTAAATTCACTAATTTATTACTACCTACAAGAACACTGGAACTTACATAACCCATTTATTTCTTGGGGAATATTCTCCCACAGATTCTATATGTTGCCCAAACCATACCACTTCCCTTAAAACACTCCAGTACTCAGGTTTGGAATAAAATGCTTTCTCACTTTATATGGACAAAATCCCAACCTAGAATTAAACTCACCACCCTACAGCTTCCGAAACCTGAAGGGGGTTTGGCTCTCCCACACTTAGCCCATTACCATAAAGCCACTCAGTTCTAAACAGGACATTATTGGCTATCCCCAAATTATCAATCTCTGTGGAAAGATTTGGAAATGACAGAAAAATAATTATCTTCTACCACTAGAGGGCTGCTGAAGTCTTGTCTGCTGACCCAAACTTCCTCACTGGAAAATTCATTTACAGCTACATCCCCTATGGCCTGGTATACCACGGTGCACACCCTGCTCTTTTGCCCTTCCAGTATTTGTTAATAACCCTAGCTTAAGACACATTGGGCCGGATTTTCAGAGCCCCGATGCAAGCTACGACAATGGCAGCTTGTGCTGATTGTGGTTGCATCCAGGGCCCTGCACCCGAATTTCTATTCCACAGGGTCCTGGCACCAAATTCCAGCAGCATGCAGCAAAGGTGGTGCTACACCAAACAGGTGGTGCGCCCACCCAGAATGCTGCAACGGCAGCAGGGTGTCTGCAGCACCCACAGATGGGGGCATAATACAGGCTAGAGCCCCCCCCTTACAACCCCATGCCTCCCATGGCCTCCCTGATATGGCGACCTGCACAGCCCTCCTCAATCCAACATGACCAGCCACCGAATGCACTCTCAATGTGCATACTGTATACTGTATACAGTATGCACACTGACAGTTCATTCGGCGGCCAGCCATGGTGAGGTGATGAGGGCTGTGCCGGTCCCCGAATCTGGGATATGGATGGGGGGGTATGGGGTTGTTGGCACTATGTGCTGAGTGGGGGGGGGCACCAGGGCACCTGGGGGATTACGTCCAGCACATGGACAGTCAGGGTGGGGGAGTCACTGGATGTCCAAGGAGCACCAATCACGGATGGATTGGGTAGGCCACACTGTGGCATATACAAGATGACCCTCCCAGGAACTGTCTAAGTACTGTTAGACTAGCCCTTCTCTGGTCTAAAGGTATTTAGCACTTAGTTCCTGGGCAGGTCTTTGAAATTCCGGATCTGAGGGTTGTGGCAGTCTGGGTCTGCCGCAAGCCCCCTAGCACCATGCTGCAGCCACTTTCATGGCACAAGGCAGGTGCTGACAAACTTTGGCACTGGCAGCCTGCTGGGTGACATGGGCTGCCTTTGAAAATAGCACTTAGTGCAGCCCTTGGGGTAAGGTGCCTCTTGCATCAGACCTGTTTGGTGCAATCACCCTGCGTCAGTCTAAGGCCTTTGAAAATCTGGTCCCCTGTTTCTTCCAGCTAGAATGGATAACTTTTTCCATCATATGGAAAGATTTGGGGCTGGATTTTCAATGCCCTGATGCAAGCTGCGACAGTGGCAGCTTGCACTGAGTGCTGCTGCATCCGGGACCCTGCACCCAAATTTCTATTCCACATGGTCCCAGCGCCAAAGTCCAGCAGCATGCAGCAAAGGTGGTGCTACGTCAAATGGATGGTGCACCCACCCAGAATGCTGCAATGGTAGTAGGGCATCTGTGGCACCCACAGATGGGGGCATGATGCAGGCTAGAGCCCCTCTCACACCACCATGCCTCCCCCAGCCCCCCTGATATGGTGACCGGCACAGTCCTCCTCACCCCATCATGGTCAGCCACCGAATGCACTGTCAGTGTGTGTACGGTATACTGTATACAGTACACACACTGACAGTTCATTCAGTGGCCAGCCATGGAGGGGTGAGGATGGCTGTGCTGGTCCCCTAATCTGGGGTGTGGATGGGGGGTGCGGGTTGTGGGCACTATGTTCCGCGTCGGGGGCACCAGGCGGATTTATTTATTTATTTATTTATTTAAGAGTTTAACCAGGCAGGCATACTGAGCGGAGAACCACTCGTTTCCAGATGTGACCTGGGGAAATCAGGGGAGGGGGCATAGGTGAAAGACAACAATACATAAATGAATTGTACATAGAAGTTCATGAGACATTATACAATAGGTACTGTAGCTAGGATTATGTCCAGCACATGGACAATCAGGGTGGGGGGGCCACTGGATTTTCAGGGAGCACCCATCATGGATGGATTGGGCAGGCCACACAGTGGCATGTACTGGATGACCCTCCCAGGAGCTGTCTAAGTACCGTTAGACCAGCCCTTCACTGGTCTAAGGGTACTTGGCACTTAGTTCCTGGGGTGGTCTTTGGAATTCCAGATCTGAGGGCTACGGCAGTCTGGGTCTTCTGCAAGCCCCCTAGCAACATGCTGCAGCCACTTTCATGGTGCAAGGTGGGTGCTGGTACACTTTGGTGCAGGCGGCCTGCTGGGTAATGCAGGCTGCCTTTGAAAATAGCACTTGGCGCAGCACTTGGTGCAAGGTGTCTCTTGCATCGCACCTGTTTGATGTAAGCAGCCTGCGTCAGTCTAAGGCCTTTGAAAATCTGGCCCTTGGTTTTTACTTCTCAATTGATGCCTTGCAAAGCTCAGAAGTAGTGAAGTTTCAAACCCTTATGTAGGATCACCTATCAGAAATGTCTCCTCACTAAGAAAATCACCCTGGGCCTAAGCCCCCCCTCCTACTGCGCTCCTCCTTCAGCTATCTTTGAACACCTGCAATACCCGTAGTGCTCTCACCACTAGCTACCTCATCCCTATCTACTGGAAAAAATAGGAAGATAGATCCTTCCATTTTAGAGCCCTCTCTTGGCTTAATGGTCTCCCAGCTGAAGTGCATAATGCCACTACCTTTGGCTCCTTTAAACTTAAACTAAACCAGCATCTTACATTACTCAGTTGCTATGATTGCTCACACTAGGTCTGGTCCTCGCTCTTCCCTGTTTCCCATGGATGGCCAACCCTACCTCTAATTGTAGCTGTGTGGGCCCATATTACTTGTTTAAGACTTCTCTCCCCCCTTCTCTATCGATGTACCCATGCCTACTTTATTACATAGAAACATAGAAGTTGGTGGCAGATAAGGACCACAAGGCCCATCCAGTCTGCCCATTTCTTGTTCTACATTATGAATGTGCCATTGGCCTTTGCTCTGTCAATGGCCTATATATTCATACTCATCTGTATTGCTCCCTTATGCCTATTTCATGCCTGTTTGAAGCCCTGCACTGTATTCCTATCCACCACTTCCTGAGGTAGTCCATTCTATGCATCCACCACCCTTTCTGTGAAAAATAACTTCCTCACATTACCCCTTAATCAGCCTCCCTCTAATCTCATGCTGTGTCCTTTTGTCCTGCTATTTTTCTTATTTTTATTTTTATTTATTAGTACTGAAACATGTTAGAGAGCCGCGCCGACGACCCTAGTTTGGGAGCGAGCTTGGGAGTCGGGGGTCGGTAGGGAAGGGAGACGGATTGCGCACCCTCTGGGCAGCTCTCCTCTCTGGGTGGGAGGGTTAGGGATGCCCGGTGCTCTGGCGACCCCCAGTGGAAACTGGAGGCACCATCGAGCTGCCGGGCTGCACATCAGAGCGTGGCTGACATAGGCAGGGTTGCCATGCGCTGTCGTCAGATGTGCCCATGTGGGGGGGAGAGGATCACGGGGCTAACTACCAAAATACCCCCTCCAGCCCTGGATAGGTGATGGCCCCTGTCACAGCCACTGCCACATTCCCAATGCTGGTTCCCCGCCACTGTCTTCGCGGTCTCTCCAGGTTGACCTGCCCAACCCGGGGAACCGCAATGACCTTGAAGATGATCGGGGAACACAGCGGGAGGTAGAGCAAGATGGCATGAGCAGGAGGCTTGAGAGAGTTCCAGGCTGTGGGGCAAGAAACAAAATTGTAAAAAAACCAAAAAAAAAACATGTTAGAGTCTTTCACCTTGTTAATGCCCTTAAGGTGTTTGAATGTTTCAATCAGATCACCTCTCTCCCTCCTTTGCTCTAGGGAATACATATTGAGTTCAGTTAATCTGTCCTCATAAGTTTTCTGATGCAGTCCCTGCACCATTTTGGTTGCCCTTCCCTGGACTGCCTCAATTTGGTAAATGTCCTTGTGAAGATGTGGCCTCCAGTACTGCACGCAGTACTCCAGATGGGGCCTAACCAGTGTCTTGTAAAGAGGGATTATTAAAGCAGATATGTGGACTTCCTGTATGTTTGCAAGTTTTATCTCTTGGTACTGTGGTGATTTGTTATTTATCAGCTTTATCGCTGCTGAAAACTTGCATTTATGCTCTTGAACTTACCAGTATAAAAAATAAAAATAAAATTAAATGAAAATGAAATGACTAGAAAACAGCTTCCATGTACAGAATGTTTATTTCAAAGGCCCATGAAAGGGCAACACTAACACTGGAGCTATAAGCCACAATTCAGCTCTTCATCGGAACCCCTGAGGAAAAGCCAAGTTGTGGCTCAAAGGGCTGTGATAAGTGCAGCCCTCTCATGGATCTTTGATTTAATTAAACACTTTGCCCTTGAAATCTTTTGTTGAGTCCAGTTAACTGCTTTAATTTCAAACAACTCCTAGAGTGCAGTCTCCTATTTGCTATTTCTTCATTTCTTCCCAACTTATACTCAATTGCATCCAGTAGCACTTGGCTTTCGGGGCTTTTCCCCACGTACAGATCCAGACTAGAGAGGTAGGTAGGGGCTGTGCTTTCTGCTTGGTGCAGATGGGCTTTAGGTTGTTGAGTGCCATGGCCTTTAAACAGTCGTCTATGGGATTTGTCTTAATTCCTTAGTCTTTTTTCAGCCCTTGAATCCATCTTTCTCAGTCCCATACTTACCATCAACCTCACAATGCTTCATGGATGTAAGGTGTGGTGATATAGGGGATGTGGGACTGTTCTGCTTCAAAGATTAAACATAACAGACACAAGTTCCTTTCACATCTGTATTGAAATGCTCTCACCCTCTTATTCTTAGCCCCTGGGTTGCAGGGCTAAGTAGAATGTATTAACAGTTGTGACATTTCCATTAAAATGTACCCCCACCCGATGCTTTGCACTAGGTTTTAGGCTTTAGAATGAATACGTGACTTGGAGTGATGTACAAAAAAACTAATGAATTTTACAATATCTGCTGTCTTACACTGTGCATCCTAAATCCTATATTTCTTTCAAACTGCATCTCTATTTTGCTGTTTACAGATATGTTACTTCTGACTGCTATGATTTTTACATATGTTCAATGGTCTGTAGTGGACTGCCATTTTGCTGAAGAAGTGCGTGCATTGTATGCACCACTGTTTTGGTTCTTATTTGGCTGGCAGAGATTAAACAAGCTTTTGGTTAGATATGGCTCTTTGCTAGGCTGTTACAGAGCATTTGAGTTGCCATTTGTTGTGGTCCACTGAGGTAGAGCACAAAAAAACAGTTTACATTCATCTAGTCTTTTCATGCACTATATCCTAATATGATTCACAAGCAACTTATTTATGCTTAACAGCCAAGCTGAGACGTTATATCTCATTTTCATTGTGTTCTGCTTTGCTTGGCAAACCCTGAAGCCACTTAGTACCCTTGGTACTTTGATTTTATTTAGACTCTGCTGCTCCTTTGTTCTCATTAATTGTTTCACATGCTGGAAACTAGGTGAACAGCTGCCTCTTTTATTTTTGACACTGCTGTTCTTTTTCTTCCTGCTAATTGTTTCACTGAGAGGTCTGATGCCCATCCCCCAGCCAATTGCTCCATTTAAGTCTGCTTGGCATAGCCATTGGGGTCACAACGAGTATGGGTCTGATAGAAAGGAAGTGGAAAAATATGCCCTTCCCTCACTGACTGGTGTGTACAAAAAGCCCACATACTGTAGTCTCTGCAGAAAATGTAGAGATGTGTAAAGTGTAGTAAAACTACTACTGATCTAAAAAGTAAAATGTTTGAAAGGTTTTGACTGATACTTCCCCACACACACACACACCTTGCTCCCTGTTTTACTGCTACCAGCCTGGAGTAACCAATAAATCCCTTACCGTTTCCTAGCTTTGCCTGAACCAATCAATGCTTTTTTTTGTGTCCAACACCTCAACCAGTAGGATGTTCCATGGCTCAACCAATGTCTGAGTAAAAAAAACATGTTTTCATTTCCCTTCCAAGTCTCCTTGTGCCAGCTTCCATTCATGGTTCTTGTTTTTAAACTGCATTTCCTGCTAAATAATTATTCTGTTTGTGTTGTTTATTCCTTTCAGGTACTTAGATGTCTATCATATCACCGCTCTTATTTCTGGCCTCTAGTATGTACTGTACATGTTAAGTGTACTAAGCCAATCCTTATATGATCTGCCCTGTTGCCCTAATCATTTTAGATACCCTATGCTATACATTTTCAAGCCAGCCTGTCTTTTCTCAGGTGGGGACTTCAGAACTAGACACTCTATTCCAGATTTGGTCTCACCAGCGATCTATAGCACAGTAGTAGTACCCTCTTCTCTTCTGCTATGGAAAGTCCTTACAATACACCCAAACATGTTGTCTGCCTTGCTGTGTGCCTTGTTTCATTGGCTAGTTTGTTTAAAGGAGTAACATATCCCAGGTCCCTTTCCTCTGAACTATTGTCCAGTCTAACCCTTCCTATCCAGTATTAAATCCTGGGGTTCTTATTCCTTTTGTGCAACACCATACACTTTTCTAAAATTGAATTTTAACTGCCAGACCTTGAATCACTCTGTAACTTTGGCAGGTTCCTCAGCAACTCTCCTAGCCTGTACTCACTGTCAACTGTGCCACAGAGCTTACTGTTATTTGGGAACAGATACATCTTATATTGTGTTCCTTATGTAATGTTGCTGATGAACATATTAAGAAGAACTGGTCCCAGGACAGACTCATGCAACAAATTACCCATTTAAATAGTTCCATCATGGCTCGCAGATCCTCCAACTTTTGTAGTAGCCATTTTTGTAGCATTGAGGCAAATACCACGCAGAAGTTAAAAGAGGGCAAACCTACATCCTGCCCCTTATCCATCACCCTTGTTATTCACTCAAAGAGTACTATCAGGGGGTGATCTAGTAAGACCTTTCTTTTCACAAATTCCTGCTGCTTACTGTCCTGGGGCAGACATAATTTCCAGGTAGGAAACTAAATCCTCATTGACTAGTATCTCCATCAATTTAGCCACAATGGAGTTTTAAGACTGATGGGTATGAAATGTGCAGGTTATTTCCTATCCCCTTATTGTGGAGCAGAACCACATCATCTATCCTCTGTTCTCTTGGAACCACCCCCTGACTGCTATGAGCTATAGAATAACCCTGCCAGGGGTTCCACTAATTCTTTCTTTTTTTTAAATTCTTTCCATTTTTGCTCCCTTGCGGAGTGGGCCCAAAGACCCCCACCCACACCCCCGGAACAGGTCTGGTGCATGGGTATCACTTCATGCTCACAGAGTCAGCCTCACCCTGGCGAAGGTGCCTCTCGTGTCTGGGGGGGGGCAGGGTATGGCCATCAGCTGCCGAGATCGCCCTGCTATTTTCAGCCAAATTTCTTCCCTGGGGAGCCGGATGTGCAATGGTGCAGTGCATGTCCATGCTGATGTCCACCATGCTCCCCACCCCCTTGCTGTGTACACAACTGTAGTGAGGCTGGCATCCACCAGTCACCGCTATAGTGCGATGCAGTACCCCTACTCTCTCCAGAGGAAGGAGAGCAGTCGCGGTATGCTCAATCCTTCTTCTCCACTGCCAGCCCTCGACAGCCCGAGTCTGTACCTGAACCTGGGTTGCCAGTGTGGCATGAGGTGTTGTGTCCAGTGCCTCAACTCTCAATGCCACTGGGCCAGCTTGGGTTCTACTAATTCTGATGTCAGTTCCCTAAGCAGCCTTGGATGCATGACATCTGGCCCAGCTGCCTTATCTATTGTTAGGACTGTAAGCCTTTTTTTAAACTCTTCTGCAATTACCACCTGCCCCATTTCCGGGATTGCCTTGCAGCAACCTTTATGGAACTTCTTGATAGAAGACAGCTATCCTCCACTTTAATTCCAAGCAGAAGTAGTCCTTTAGAAAGGCTGCCTTCTGCTCATCCTCTGCTATTATACACCCCTCCTTCAGCCTTACAATTCTTCCTCTCATTTTCATTTTTCCATGATGTAAGTGAAGTACTGCTTTTCCCTCCCATGATGCCCTCTGCAATATGCAGCTCTTGTCTGCTTTTATGTTCCTGATCACCAACTTGGCCTCCTTCACCATTTCCTGGTATCTACTCCATTTCTAGTACCCCTGTTTCTCCTTGAATCTAATAATTACACTTTTTTTAGCCCAACTGACTCCCTACCTTTGTTGGAGAACCAGATTAGTCTCTAATGCCTTCTACCCTTGTTAAACATTCTGAAGCATGATTTAGTTGCTTGAGAAATGGCTCTTTTAATTTCACACCAACTCCTCTACACCCCCCTCCATTTTATCCTCTCCCATCAATTTACCCTTGATGCATCCCTTCATTTGGTCAAAGTCTGATAATCTGAAATCCCAGACTACCGCCTTTGAACAGGGTATTCTGTGACCCAGGGCCTGGTCACTGGACCCCAGTGGTTCCCCAAGCTGCATTCCACCAATCATTTCCGAGTTGGTATGCACCCTTTTGAAAATTGCACCTGTCTTGTGGGTTCTCTGATAAGCTGCACCCGCAGGCAGTTCTGCAACATATTTCACAATAGAAAAATAGAATTTGATGGCAGATAAGGACCACTTGTCCCACCTAGTCTACCCATTTTGCATACCTGTTTCATACTGCAGATCCTAAATGATCTGTGGCTTACCCTCTCTTTCCTATCACTAGAGTTCCTTTATGTCTGTCCCACGTGATTTTGAATTATCCTACTGTTTTTGCCACTAAAACCTCTGCACGGAGGCTGTTCCTTAGATTCACCACCCTTTCCATGAAAAAATACTTTTTTACATTACTCCAAGTCTACCCCCCTCTATCTTTATATGATGGCCCCTTGTTTTTAAACATCTTTTTTTAAGATGCTACCCTCTTGTACCTTATTTACACCCCTGAGGTATTTGAAAGTCTCTATCATATCCCTCCTCTCCTCTCCTCTCCTTTCCTCTCCTCTCCTCTCCTCTCCTCCAGGGAATACATATTGAGATCCTGAAGTCTCCCCTCATATGACTTTTGGGTGCAGCTCCCTCACCATTTTTGTCGCCCTTCTCTGAACTGCTTCTAGTCTGTCTATGTCTTTCCAGAGATGCAGCATCCAGAACTGGACACAGTACTCTAGATGAGGTCCTGCTAATGTTCTACACAGTGGCATCACCACCTCCTTCCTTTTGCTGGAGATACCTCTCCCTATGCACCCCAGCATTTCATTGGTTCTCACCACAGGTTTTTCACAATGTTTGTTAACCTTTAGATCATCAGATATAATTATTCCTAGGTCCCTTTCTGTCTGGTGGCTGTGAGTACCCCCCATCATGTACTCTTCCCCTGCAATTCTGTGCCCCAAGTGCGTGATCTTGCAGTTCTTTGCATTGAATCCTAGCTGCCACACCCTTGACCACTTCTCAAGCTTACTTAGATCCCTTCTCATTTTCTCTACCCCTCCTGGCATGCCAAATCTGCTGCAGATCTTTGTGTCATTTGCAAAGAGACACACCTTCCCTTCCAGTCCATCTGCTATGTAACTTATGACGACATTAAAGTGGACTGGTCCAAGCACTGGTCACCCCCCCCCAAATTGAACTCCATTCACCAAAACCCTCGGTGTCCTATTGCTCAGCTAATTTTTGACCCAGTTTACCACCCTGGGACCCACTCCCATGTTGCCCGGCTTGCTTACTAGCCTCCTATGTGGGACGGTGTTGAAGGCTGTGTTGAAATCCTGGTAGGCCACAACCACCACCCCTCCCTGATCTACCTCCCTAGTCACCCAATCAAAGAAATCTACAAGATTTGTTTGACATGATTTTTATGCTGTGAACCCATGCTGCCTTGGATCCTGTGCTTAGTCAGATTCCAGATATATCACAAACCTTTCTTTTAGTGGTGATTCCATTTGTTTCCCCACCACTAAGGTCAGGCTGACTGGCCTGTAATTGCCAGCCTCCTCCCTGCTCCCACTGTTGTGGAGAGGGACTACATTTGCCCTCCTCCAGTCCTTTGGTACCACACCTGTTTCCAGTGAACTGTTTAAAGGGTTGTCAGTGATGCTGTCAACACCTCCCTGAGTTACCTTAATACTCTGGGGTGTATCTCGTCTGGCCCCATTGCCTTCTCCACTTTCAGATTAGCAAGTTCCTTTAAGACTCTGTCCTCCTTAAATGGACTGGTGTCCGCCTTCCTCACAGTGGTGCTTCCATTGCCTATCTTTTGTCCTTCCCTTTCCCCTTTCTCTGTGAATACTGAACAAAAATACTTGTTCAGAATTTCTGTTTTTTCTCAGTCCCCCTCGGAACACTTCCCTCCTTCCCCTTTTAGTCTCACAATCCCACTTTTAGTGTTTTTTCTTTCATTAATATACCTGAAAAAAAGTTATTGTCCCCTTTTGTTATTGCTCAAGCTATGTTTTCCTTCTGTTAGTGCCTTTGTGCTCTTCACTGTTTTCCTCGCCTCCCTATGCTTTCACAGATACAGTTTTCTGTTTTCTTCCCTCTGTGTTTCATTGTACATTCTGAATGCCACCCTTTTTGCCCTTACCATCTCAGCCACTTCTTTGAGAACCCACAGTGTTTTTTTTCCTTTGTCTTTGTTTTGCTTACTTGCCTAATGCAATGGCTTGTTCCCTCTGCTATGGGACCCTTAAGATTCTTCCATTGTTACTCCACCCACTTTTCTCCTTCTCTGCCAATGATTTCCTAAGACATTTCCCCATCTTTGAAAAGTCAGCCCACCTTAAATCCACGACCCTTGCTTTTGTGTGGTTTGATTCTTCTGCTGTTCTCACATTGAATCATACTGTACTGTGATGGCTTGATCCCAGATGGCTCCCCATTTTTATGTCTGTAATGCTGTCTCTGTTGATGACTACCAGGTGCAAAGTCACTCCTTCTTGGGTGGGCTCTGTCATTAGCTGTCTTAAGCATACCACCTGCAGGGCTTCCAGGATGTCTTTGTTCCTTGCTGAGACTGCAGCCTTGTTGCTCCAATTCACATCTGGCAGATTGAAGTCTCCTACCAGCAGCACCGCCCCTTTAGCTGTCATTCTCTAGATAGCGTCTACAAGTACCTTGTCTAGCTCTTCTTCTTGTGCGGGAGGTCTGCAGATCACACCAGTGTGAATGGCAGTGCCATTTCCCATCTCCAGGGTGATTCACAGTACCTCCACCTCTCCCTGCATTCCCTGTACCTCAGTTGCCTTAATTCCTTCCCTGATGTAGATAGCTACTCATTCTCCCTTTGTACCCACCCTCTCCCTCCTGAATAAAGCGTAACCTGATATTGTCATATCCCAGTCATGGTTCCCCATGAACCATGTCTTGGTAACAGCGACAATGTCCTGGTCTGCCTCAGCCATAAGGGCCACTAGGTCCAGAATTTTGTTTTCCAGACTGCGAACAATTGTGCACGTGGCCTTCCAATTTTTTACTGTCTTCTCTCCTAGGATCTCCCCTCCTGGAAGGAAATTGACTTCAATGCTTGACTTCTAGTGTTCTTAACTGTAGGAATGTTCCAGCCTATGTATGGTGGATTGAGATCTCCACCAACAGCACTACCTCCCCCTTTGTGGCTCTATTCTCAATTTATTCACATAGTTCACTATTCCCTTCACCGACTGTCCACGTGGTCGATAGACCACCCCCAAGTGGAACCTCTTTCCCAATGTTATCATGAGCTGTACCCACAATGATTCAGTCTCCCACTCTCCTCCTCTTCCCTGCTGGACCTATCCTCTGCCACTTCTATGCCTTTTGTGATCTATCCCCTTTTTAATTGCCCCATTTCCTCCTATGCATGGTATGCACTGATACTGCAAGGTCCTAGTTATTATTCCAAGTCGACCATGTTTCTGTAATGGCTACAATGTCTAATCCTTCTTTCGCCACCATCATATGAAGTTCAATAATTTTGTTTGCTGAGCTCCTGTCTTTTAGGCAAACTGCCTTCCAGTTTATTCCTATGCTCTTCCACTTTATATCCACTCCTGTCTCTTTGCCCTCTCCTTCCCCTCTTAAAGTCCTTGCTTTCCTGTTCCCTGCTAGATTTTTGTACCCCCTGGCATGCAAGGAATAAGACATGATGAGGTGTGAGTTATGGCCTGATAAGAGTATACCCCAGATGCCGTTAGCACCTGGAAAGTACTCTTTTCAGGCCATAACCCACATCTCGGAGTGTCTTATTTCACTGATAAAATGGATCCCCCAAGTAACATAGAAACGTAGAAGATGACAGAAGATAAGGACCGCAAGGCCCATCAAGTCTGCCCATTTTTTCTACCTTATGAATGTGCAATAGGCCTTTACTCTGTCACTGGCCAGTCTATTCATACTCATCTGTATTGCTCCCTTATGCCTAGCCCATGCCTGTTTGAAGACCCGCACTGTATTCATATCCACCACTTCCTGAGGTAGGCCATTCCATGCATCCATCACTCTTACTGTGAAAAAAGAACTTCCTCACATTACCCCTTAATTGGCCTCCCTCTAATCTCATGCTGTGTCCTCTTGTCCTGCTATTTTTCTTATATTGAAATATGTTAGATGCTTTCACCTTGTCAATGCCCTTAAGGTGTTTGAATGTTTCGATCATATCACCTCTCTCCCTCCTTTGCTCTAGGGTATACATATTGAGCTCCATTAATCTGTCCTAATATGTTTTCTGATGCAGTCCCTGCACCATTTTGGTTGCCCTTCTTTGGACTGCCTCCATTTTGTTAATGTCCTTGTGCAGGTGCGGCCTCCAGTACTGCACACAGTACTCCAGATGGGGCCTAACCAGTGTCTTGTAAACAGGGATTATTACCTCCCTCTTACGACTTGTGATACCCCTACTAATACACCCTAACACCCCCCTAGCCTTACCTACTGCTTTAGAGGTCTGCTTGGATGATCTTAGGTCATCAGTGACGATGATGCCCAAGTCTCTTTCTTCCTTTGTGACTGCTAGCAACTCCCCTCCCAGCCTATAAGTGGCTTCAGGGTTTCTCTTCCCTATGTGCATGATCTTGCACTTCTTTGCGTTAAACCCCAGTTGTCACTCTTCTGACCATTTTGCCAGTTTATCCAGATCTCTTCTCATTCTGCCCACCCCATCTGGATCATCTACTCTGTTGCAGATCTTGGTGTCATCTGCAAACAGACAAACGAGTAGAAAAAAGGGAAGTGGTTATCCCTCTGTAGAGACAGTTGGCGAGACCCCATCTGGAATACTGTGTGCAGTTTTGGAGTCTCCATCTACGCAAGGACACAGACAGGATGGAAGCAGTCCAGAGGAGGGCAACTAAAATGGTGCAGGGTCTGCATCAGAAACCATATGAAGACAGACTGAGAGATCTTAATATGTATACCCTTGATGAAAGGAGGGACAGTGGAGACATGATAGAAACTTTCAAGTACCTCAAGGGAATCAACAAATTCCAGGAGGGTAGCATCTTTCAGAAAAAGAGATGTGTAAGAACAAGTGCGCTCAATTTAAAGATAGAGGGGATGGCCTCAGGTAATGAGTAATTTTTTTCACAGAGAGTGGTGGATGCATGGAACTACCTTCCTGGGGAGGTTGTTGGGTCTAAAACAGTGAAGGAATTCAAACATGCATGGGACAGACATAAAGCAATTGTAGTGGGGGGTTGCAGGAAGAAGGCTGTTGGTTAACTAGAATCTGCAGCTTATCCAATAGGTAGGGAAATGGGCAGACTGGGTGGGCCAAGTGGTCCTTATCTGCCGTCAAAGTCTATCTTTCTATGTTTCCAGTCCATCTGCAATGCCACTGATGAAGATATTGAAGAGGACTGGACCCAGGACTGATCTCTGAGGTACCCCACTTGTGAATAGCATCTCTTCTGACTGTATACCATTTATCACCGCTCTCTGTTTTCTGCCCACCAACCACTCTGCCATCCAGTTGACCAAATTCTGACCCAACCAAACCTACCCAGCTTATTAAATGGTCATCTTTGTGGAACAGTATCGAAAGCTTTGCTTAAGTCAAGGTAGGTGACATCAACTGCACCCCCTTGGTCCACCACTCAGGTTACCCAGTCAAAGAAATCTATGAGATTAGCTTGACAGGACTTTCCTTTTGTAAACCCATGCTATCTTGGATCCTGGGATCCTATGAATTCCAGGTGTTGCACTATCCTTTCCTTAAGGAGTGCCTCCATAATCTTGCCTAATACTGAGGTAAGACTGACTGGTCTGTAGTTCTCTTCCTCCTCCCTGCTACCAGTCTTGTAGAGTGGGATCAAATGAGCCCTTCTCCAGTCTTCTGGGACCTCTCCTGTCCTCAGAGACTCACTAAACAGCTCTGCTAATGGCTCTACTACTTCCACCATTAGCTCCTTTAGTGGCCTGGGATGTATGCCATCAGGTTCCATTGCCTTGTCCTCCATGAGCTTAGTGAGCTCTTGTAGGACCCTTTCTTTTGTGAAGGGACTAGTGCACACCTCCCTTCCCCCTGTGTCCATGGTGCTGAACTGTGGGTCCTGCCTTCCCTTCTCCTCAGTAAATACTGAGAAGCAGTATCTATTTAGGATAGATCCTTTTCCTTGGTCCTCCTCCTCCACACATTCCCCTTTAACCCCTTTGATCTTAGCAATACCCCCTCTGGACTTTTTTCTTTCACTAATTTATCTATAGAAAGTCTTGTCCCCTTCTTTAAATAAATAAATACATAAATAACATGTCTAACATTTTTTTAAAAAGGACCCTTTTAATACTTGTAATAGGAAAAATAGTTCCCCTCGTACTGTACTGAGGGGTATTTCAGATTGGCTTGCAGCACAGTAGAGTCCCTCCCCCAAAAAACAGATAGTGGTCAGGTTAGCTTCATTCACCCCAGAGAGGCACACAGTATTTAAATTTTACTGTTTGTTTTTCTTCATTTTTGTGTGGCTGTCATTGCACTACAGGGACAGAAGTTGTTTGTGAGCATGTCCCTTTGCAGCCACCAACACACAGTGGTCAGGTTAGCTCTTCTTCCCCCAGAGAGCTATATAGTATTAACATTTTACTGATTTTTTTTTTTTTAGTGTTTTGTGGCTGTCATCCTATTAAAGGGACCATGGTTGTTTCCAAGCATGTCACTTTGCAGCCGCTGTAGCTCAGAGCGCTTTGCATTTCACCTTGTCACTGACAGCGACCGCGTCTTTTAAAAGACAAAGTTGCAGTGCGTGTTATGGGAAGCCGCTACTGAGGAGAACAGCTGTCGTTATGCAGAGGTTTTGTAGTGCCAGGGTAGTGCAAGGGAAGAAGGGGGGACAGAGCTTTGACCAAAGACTGCACAGTGATGTAATGGGAACTTGGAAGCACTGCAGTGGGTAGTGGGCATGTTGTGGAGCTGCAGGGACAAGGATGGCTCAGAGAGCCATGAATGTGTGGCACAGAATGAACTGCTGTCAAAAGAAAATAAAGGTCAAATTTTCATTTTCAAAGTCTGCAGAATGGCATTGGGGTTGTCCTTGCTGGTGAATGGGCAGCTTTGTGGGTTGAGTGACTGACTTTCAGCTTTGTTAGATGATCACTCTTAGCGGGAATTCATCGCTGTCTGCTGGAATGAGTTTTCTAAGAGGGTGGCAGAGTGATACTTCTCTGTTGTGGGCTCAGGTTGGCACAACTAGTGCTGGTTGTAAAGTTGTGTCCTGATAAGGACATGGCTAGAATACTGATTTAGCCAATCAGGTCACAAGAAATTTTAGACCCATTTTATATAATTTCTTAATCTATTTTTGACCCCTGCTTTGTGTCTTCCATTCTCACTGCTCCTGGACCCCATTTCTCAGGGAGTCCTAGCAAGGACCCTTTTGCTCTCCATCCCCTGTGGTTCCCTCAACTTCAGTCTCCCCATCTCAGTTTAAATGTCCACCTATGTAGACATCTTATTTCTGCTGAATCACACTAGTCTTCTCTTTTGTTAGTGGAAGGCTGTCACCCTTGAAGAGCCTCCTATCCCATAATTCTCCACAGTCACCCAAAAAAATGGTATCCCTCTTTCTGACACCATCCCTTTAACCACTGCGTTAAATTTATCAGTCTTCTGCTTCTTCACCATATCCTTCCCCTTAACTCTAATCCACATAGGTGGGATTATGGCCAGAGAAGATGAGTGTGCCTTCAGTCTGTCTTTCAGGCTTTGAAAGTTATGCTTGACTGTCTACATATGCTAGTTTGTTAGATCTTTGCTATGTGAGTGGATCATCACCCCATGCGCCCCTACCCCTCCTCTACCATCTTCCATATCTTATCAATATCTCAGATGGCAGATGCACCTAGAATGTATCTGATCACCACTATCCTGTTTCCCCCTCAACATAGTACCCAAATACTAGGATACTCCTTGCTTCCTTCTTCCTGGTCTCATTACTGGATGTCACCAAGACATCTTGTCCACACTTCTTGACTGCCTCAAAGCCCCCCCCCCCATTGAACTAGGCACCTGCTCCTCCTCCAGTGGTGCAAAGTGATTTACAGTTGGAATTTGGAGAGCTTGGATGACTTTCTTGTGACTGTTCCTGCCACCCCTCTAGTCCCCCAGGCTATGGGCCTCTGGGGGAGTGGGGTTGTAGAGGGTGCTTGTGGGTACCAGCTGAGCTGGTGAAGCAGCATTTACATATCTTCTCTTCTTGCTACCAGCTGCACTTGAATCTTCATAAACCTCCTACATATGGCCAGCCCAGTGGCACTGAGGGTTGAGGTGCTGGACACCACACCTCACGCTACGCCGGTGACCCGGGTTCGATAATGGACTCAGGTCAGCAGGGGTCAGCTTGGTGAGGGAAGACTGAGCATCCCAATGGATGCTCTCCTCCCTCTGGGGTGGGATACTAGGGGTGCTATATGCACCTGACGTCCTAAGAGAGCCGGTGGAAATGTGGGCTCATGAGGGGTTGGTGGCTCTGTTCATTGGAGTCAGGGAGGGGAGACGCTGTTGGGTGCTTGGGAGAGACGTGCATCAGCACATCATCTATCTGGACATACGTCCTCTTGCCGGTGTCTCAGAGGGTTAGGGGTAAGGGACAACAGAAAAATGGAAAAAAACCCTTGGAGGTCCTAGATGCACGACTGTTCCGAGACACCCAAGCCACCAATTCTGGGACAGACACTGCTTTGCAGGTGGGGGCAGAAGGAGAAGGCACTCTAGGGGCAGATCCTGAGCAGAGGAGGCTGGCATGGGATGAATGGCCCAAAGGAGTGGGCACCAGGGCAGGTAGGAGGGGATAAACCAAAAGTTAAAAAAAAAAAAAAACTCCTACATATGGGACAGTGCCCCATCTATCAGAGCTTAGCCTGGGAGATGAATGCCTTACAGTCTCTGCAGCTGACTAACTCCCAACTGTACCTGCTCACCATACACCCTGTTTTTCCCTCCCTCAGTCCCTAGTAACTCCTTCCTACACTTTAATAATACCCTGCCCTGCTCTACTCTAACTGTATATCAGTATTGTGTATTGTACACTGTTGTATAACGTTGTCCTAACAGGACCTCCTTGTAAATAAGCATGTTCAATGGAGTTCTCCTGCCAATAAACTTGAACTTGAACTCTCTTCCTTTCGGATTCCCTTTCACCCTACTCTTGGTAAAGTATTGGCCAGCTTCCTGCATTTTGCCAATTTATAGACTAACTTTTCTCCTTCAGTGCAGAGGCCCCTGCAGAACTGTGGATTACCAGTGGGTGTCCTGCAGAAGATTAATAGGCAAATGCCACACTTCTGCTGTGGAGCACTCATACAATGAGACCCTCATAATGGGATGCTTGAAATGAATTCTTTAAGACTCTCAGCAGCCTCCTTCAGAATTGTATTTGGTTACTGTGGCCACATGGTCTTGCTGTGCTCTGTCTTTTGGGCTATGTCTAATATGGCCACCTCCTACTCCACAACTCAAATCCCTGAAGAAACAGTGATTTACAGGTAAAGCACATGCATTAAAAACTAATCTGCTCTCCTCCTAGCTAATTATGTGATAGTCTATCTGGCAGCACTCTATGTGATTTTCCCCCTCTTCTTCTTCCATACACATCCCTCAACAGCCTTCTTCAGTCTCCAGGTTGGTTGTTATGGTGATGTGGTCCTGCTGTTTTCTGTCCTTCAGACTGTATCCAATGTGACAACCTCTTGTCACTGGAATCCAGCTCCTGCAACAAAAACCTGAATAAATAGTTATTTGCAGATAAATGCACACATTTTGAACTCATTTGCTCCCCTGATGGCAAATACTGTGGCACTGTAATATTCCATTAAAAGGGGAATAAATGGAAATGCTTCAGGAGAAAAAGGATTCTTTGGGAAAATTCAAACCTCCTCACTTGTTATGGCTGTAACTACTTCTGTAGGTAGCAGCATTAAGTAAAAGGATTGACTGGAAATGCCTAATGGTACTGGGGATAGTGACATTAGCAATTTCTTACTTGTGCAGCAATGGGCTATAGTGTGTTCAGTGATGTAAGTGTATGCTAATAATGTAATATTTCACTCCTATAGAGATGATTTCTGTGTAACGTATGTACAGCTTATTTACTAACATTGGTTGTAAATACCTAGAAGTGCTATAATCTGTTATTTCAGTGGTCAGAGAGAGTTTGAGACTAAGCTGAATCTGAATTGTAAAGTTATCTGTCAGCATCCACTAAAAGGCAACAACTCATCATTTCTGCATATGGGAATCCTAAAGGTACTGTATGTTGTGCAGTCAACATGACTTATTTTTTTTTTAAATTGAACACATTTTTATTGAGATTATGTCAACACAATACAAGTATAACATAATAAATGACATGGCATAACATAACATAGAAACATAAACTTTGACGGCAGATAAGGACAGCTTGGCCCACCTTGTCTGCCCATTTCCCTACCTACAGGATAAGCCGCAGATCCTAGTTAACTAACGACCTATTTCTTCCTACCCCTCACAAGAATTGCCTTATGTCTGTCCCATGCATTCATGAATTATCCCACAGTTTTAGACCCCACAACCTCCTCAGGAAGGCTGTTCCATGCATCCACTACCATCTCTGTGAAAAAATACTTCCTCACATTGCCCCTGAACAGCCCCCCCTCTATTTTTAAATTGTGTCCCCTTGTTCTTGCACGTCTCTTTTTGTGAAGGATGCTACCCTCTTGGACTTTGTTGATTCCACTGAGGTACTTTAAAGTTTCTATCATGTCCCCCTTCTCCCTCCTTTCTTCAAGGGTATACATATTAAGCTCCTTTAGTCTCTCCATACCATAACATAGCATATTTAAAACAGAATAGTTCATCAGAAAAGTAATGCTTACCAACTACTTAAACAATCCTACCTTTCCCCCATCCCTCCCCCCAAACCACCCTCCACCCACCCACAGTGAGGTGCAAGTACTCTATATCTATAACTGCAACCATGATGAATAAAGTAACCACCGGCTAGTTAACTTTATCAGAAAGGGAGTAGAGATTTCCAAGAATACTGATATAAGATGTTCAGGACAGGTAAAGGGCATACAATTTCCCCAACTTTTTAGTAAATGAGGGTTTACGGTGACGTACATTCACAATTAGTTGTTCTGCCTGGATGGCAAAGGATATCTCATGTAGCCATTCTTAGTAAGAAATGGGAGCTTGATCCAACCAATGTCTAAGGACTAATTTTTTGACTGCTATGGAGATGAGAGCCATATTATATCTTCTCTCTTTTACTAGGATTTTAGAGAAATGCCTAATGACACAAATTGCAGGGGAAAAAATGCCTTGTAAAGCTAGGAGTGGGTCCAAGGTTGTTTCAATTTGTTTCCACAGGGGAAATACCTTCTTACAGGCCCAGAGGATATGCAGGAGGGAGCCTTCCTCCTTGCCACATCTGGAGCATATATTCGAGGAGAGGCACCCCATTTTGGCCAGTTTAATTGGAGTGTAATACATATTGTTTAAAATACAATACTGGGTAAGCCTGTACCAGTCATGAGTGATATAAACACATAGGTCCTTCCATAGGTGCAGCCAGTTAATATCTAAGTCAGGAAAAAGAGCATTCCATATCTTGCAGCCCACTGAAGGGGGGGTTGGGGGCTTGCAAGCAGATGCTTGTGTAGGATAGAGATTCCATGTGACCTGCATGCCGGGCCACTTATCTGCTGCAGAAAGTCACCCAAATAAGAAGGCAGGGGTTTTGGTCCAAATATTTTGACCAGGAGGTGTCTGAACTGGAAAACTTTGAAGATGTATGTCAACGGTAGGCAAAGTTTAGTCAGAATCTCTGGTAAAGACAGGATGAAGCTGTGGGAGTAAAATTCTGATACAGTAAATTCTAGGGGTATTCGGAGCCAATTTCTGGAGAGTGGAGTACCTCCAATCTTGATGTTTAAATTAGAGAGGATTGGTTGGGAGAAATCACAGGCCAGAATCAACTTGAGATGTCCACACATTTGTGAAAAACCTTAGCAAGACCCTGACTGGGGAGGAGTGTAGTGATTTTGGTATATTTTTCATTGGAGTGAAGAAGATTGTAGCAGGTCATAATCTGTGAGAAGAAAGTAGATCGGATTCAATTTGCAGCCATATTGGAATATAGTCTTGTTGAAGTAGCAGCAGGAATAAAGATAACTATTTCCCACATCTATAGAGATGGCTAGACCAGTAATATAATAAGAAGTTTGGTAAACATAACCCTCCAGATTTCTTGGGTTGGCTTAGTTTAAGGTAGGATCTTCTGGCTGCTTTGTCTAACCAAATAAATAAAGTGATATCTGAGTGAATGCATTTAAAGAAGGATAAAGGTAATCAGATATTAAGCATGTTAAGGGGATAGAAGAGTCTAAGGAGGACATTCATCTTTATAATGTTGATCCTGCCCCATAATGAGACTGGAAGATTTTTCCAATGTGCCAAGTCTTGTTGAATATTATTCCACAGGTCTGAGAGGTTAAGCTTGTGGGACAGTGAGGGGTTGGAGATAATAAAAATTCCCAAATATTTAATGAATCGGGGGGACCACTTCATATCAAATTAAGTGAAAGCATGACTATGTGTTAGGTGATTGAGGGGATGAATTTCGATCTTGTTTAAACTGAGCTTATAATTCAAATATTTTCCAAAGGTATTGATAATGTCCAGTGATGTTGATAGAGAAGAAACAGGATTGGAAAGATGCAGAAGTATGTCATCTGCATAGACAAAGAGCTGCGGGGCCACATTACCTACTGGGATACTGGTGATATTGGGAGAAGATTTCATACTCCTAATTAGGGGTTCTAGGTATAGGTTAAAAACAAAGGGAGAAAGTGAGCATCCTTGGCGTGTACCCGTATAGAGGGTGAAAAGGGATGAATGAACTCCATTACAGTGTATTTTAGCAGAGGGGGAGGAGTATAGGGACTGTATCCAGTGAATGAAACCTGAGGGGAAACCCATTAATTGCAGAGTTGCCCCCAGAACGTCCCAATCTACCCTATCAAAGGCTTTCTCTGCATCTGAAGAGAGTAATGCCATCGACATGGGGGAGGTTTTTACTGCCTGAATGGGGTAAGAGAGTTTACGAAGATGATCCATTGAGGATCTTCTGAAAACAAACCCTACTTGTTCTGGACTAAGAAGGTGGGACCAGATCTATTTAATTCTGGTAGCAAGAATTTTGGCTAGAATTTTAATATCACAGTTTAATAGTGGGATTGGTCAATAACTTGATGGGGAGTGAGAGGGTTTGTTCGGTTTAAGAAGAAGAATGATGGAGGCTTCTAATATGGAGGGATCTAGGGTCTCCCCAGATAGCATGTAATGATAAAACTACAGTAGGATTGGTGCTAGGTCTTTAGCAAATATTTTGTAAACATTCAAAGGTAGGCCATCAGGGCCCATAGCCTTGTCCATTGCCATGGTGTTAATAGGAGTTTCTATTTCTTGGAGAGAGAGAGAGAGAGAGAGAGAGAGAGGCAGAGAGGAGAGTTTCCTGTGGGAGTGATAGACATGGCAATGAAATGTAGTTTAATTATGCTAATAAATCCACTTTTGGAGGGAAGACAAATGCTGATTGTAGAGAGAGGAATAGAACTGTTTGAAGATATTCACAATATCCCTGAGATGGGTTTTAATGGAGCCATCGGGGCACTGATCATGGGAACATTCCTTGACGCCTCAAGTTTCCTTAGATGGATGGCTAATAAATGGCCTACCTTTTCCCCATGTTCTATGTATTTCACTTGAGTCTTTAATATTGCAAATTCGGCTTTATTCTGTAGAAGAGAGGAGTATTTGTTACTCAATGATAACAGGGTTTGCAAGGAGTCAACAGGATAGGTGGTGGAGAGAGACTGTTCCAGTGAACAAATTTGGGCCAATAGGGATAAGACTTCAGCTTCCCTTCACTGTTTATGCATGGAAGCAAGCCTGATGAATTCTCCTCTTAAAAAACATTTCAGAGCACACAATTCATGGTCCACTCTCGAGACAGAGTTAAGCTTAGTGGCTACGAATGTTTGAATAAGAGAAGGGATTCTGGAGGTAACATATTCCTTCTTTAGAAGCTGTGTATTCAGCCGCCAAGATGTATCCCTTTGAAAACTGGCATCTAGTACCAGTGATGCCCAGGCTACTGCATGATCCAAAAGACCTATAGGTTCTATTCCTGTATTGCAAAAGCCATGTAAAAGAGAATGACTGATTAAAACTTTGTCTAATCGAGATGAGGAAGAGTGAACCATAGAGTAAAAAGAAAAGTGCAGGATGATGGGTTCAGTATTTTCCATGGATCACACAATCCTGTGGAGTCAAGAAAATCATTTAGTGCTCTTTGGGCTGTTGATAGAAGTCTAAGGGGACAGATAGATCAGTCTAAATCTTGGGTGGTGGGGATTCTAATCCCTTCCCAAGATTATTGGGAGTGGCATAAAGGGTTTCAGTTTATTGAGCAATTCTTGGAAAAAGGCAGGGTCACCACCCACCATACCATAAACACTCCCCAATATTAACTCTGTGAGATTCAGCATACCTTGGACCAGGATGTATCTACCTTGCAGATCTGCTATAGTCGTGTTCACTTGAAAGGATACCGAGCGGTTCACTAGAATGGCTGCCCCCTTGCTAGCCATCGATGTTCCAGAGGCAAAGACTTGGCCAATTTCCTGTCTATGAAAACCATTGCTTTCACTGAGGAGTAAATGAGTCTCTTGGAGGAATGAGATATTGTCATGCAAAAATGAAATGTGCTTAATAACTTGGTATCTTTTAGAGGGTTCACGGGCACCTCTAATATTCCAAGTAATAAATTTAGTTATTACACTAGTCATTATCGTAGTAAAATAGCACAAACATCTGATTTTCTATATTTTCAAAATGTACCTCGCCCCTCCTTCCCTGAACTTTCCCCCATTGTCTTCTGGCTCTTTTGCTCCATAATCTCAAACATCTAGAAAATAATATTGATTCAGCTGGATTATCATATTAAGACAATATATTGATCAAGATTGAAATTTGTAGAGCAGTCATGATTCTGACATTCCTACACTCCCTCCCTCCTTCCCACCCTCCCTCATCAAATCCCCTAATAAACCTATATACAAATACTTCCCAACCATCTGTCAATTCCCCAAGATATAGAATAACATGAACAGTGGTTAGAAAACCCTTTTTGACCCTGGAGAGCCCCTTCCCCCTGTTAGTAATGAGTTGTTGTTGGCGGACTCCTATTGTACCATACATCATATATTGAGTTAGTATTCTGTCCAACAGAATCCTCCCAACAAGAAAATAACCACATAATCCCCATAGTGTGAGTGAGATCAGAGTATAACATAAGAACATATACCAGAGGACAGCAAGGGTACACCCTCCCACAAACCAGTATGTGAGGCTGGTCATCATGTAACTGCTACATCCCTTTCCCCTCCCGCCCCCAGCAATCCAATGTATAAACAAGCTAATGAGACAAAGAAATGAGCAGGATATGACAAGGACCTTGCCATTAAGTTGAGATGTTACAGACCTGTTTCTGTGGTGAGACCTTAGGTGGTGTTCAACCAGGATCTTCATGCTGGAGTTGAATGTAGGGAGTGTAATTAGAAGGCTGCTTTGTAAATCCAAACAGCTCAAAGTATTAGAAGACAAGAAAAAATGAGGAGAGGATGAAACAAGGGCAGTATTAGATTAGTCCAGAAGAAATAGTAGGAAAAGATTGAAATAGTGAGAAAGAAGTAGAATCCTGGCCGAGCATACTTTGAAAATTGCTCTAAAGCCCATTACAGTTGTATCTGAAAGAAACTATGTCAGCTGTAACCATTAAAATTGGTAATGTAAATAATAAAGTTTACCAGTAGCCAGGCAAGTGATGGATCAGTCCGATGGGGGAGTAGAAAGCAGGTCAGATCAGAGCAACCTGCAAAACAGGCCCTAGGGAAACAACATTTGGGATTCAGACAGTCCCTGTCATTAAGAGACTAGCAGTTTTGTAGTTTGGTGCACTAGGCCATGCCATCATAGTCCAAGTCCAGAATCAGGCCGATGTTAGGATCCCCCACCGCAATGCGACAGCAGGGACATCATCCAAACCATCAAGCATTGGACATTCAGGGCATCATCCAAGGTAGGCATCAAAATCCGTTTTATGGAGGTCAAAGCTGAAAAATCTAATCCTTGTTGAGATTTTCAGGGGGAATTGAAAAGAGAGGGCATCCTTTTGCCTAGGTCCACTTGAGCTTGTGGGGCTGAGTTGAACTAGAGCCATGATTCATCCACCAGGACTTGCAGGTGAGCTGGGTAAGCCATACAAAATGTCATACTGGCTGCAATTAATTTGCACACAATGGAGTGAAAGGTGGCTCTCTTCTTTCAGGTTTCCAAGGGCAAGTCTTGGAGCATACGTAATTTTTTATCTTCTCATTGTATGGTGTGCAGTTCTCTGGTTTTGGCTAAAATATGTTGCTTTTCAAGGTAGTTCAGCAGTCTAATAATCATTGGTCTGGGGAGAGCAGAATCTAATGGTCTCGATCTCAAGGATCTGTGAGCCCTTTCGATGAGATAGGCAGGGTTATGCAGAGATAAGCCAACAATTTTGGCCAGTAGTTTCTGAGTAAAAATGATAGCCGAGAAGCCCTCTTCACCTTCTGGTAAGCCGAAAATTAAGATATTGTTCCTCCCGCTTCGGCCCTCTGGGTCTTCAGTTTTGAGTTGCAGTTTGGCTATTTGTTGCTTAAGTTTGACTATTTCTGGCTCAGATTTGTCCCTCCAAGTTTCTAGGGAGCTGGTACATGCTTCTGTATCCGAGGTTCATATTTTTAGGTCACTGAGTTCGCTACGTACATTTTTAAGATCCAAAGCAATATCTTGTGGGGTTTCTTTGAAGGGCATCAATTCCTGAAGAAATTTCTCCTCTGTTAGCGGCATCGATACAGCCAAGGCACTCGATTGTTTGGCAGAGGTTTGTTGATGAGATTTTGCCTTCTTGGCCTGTTTCTCAGGTGAGACCAGGGGTGTGTGCCTTGGTAAGGCCAGTTTCATCTCTGCCTCCATCGTGGCTTAGTTTGCCGATTGCAATGAGAAAAATATTGTTGAATCTTCACAGATAGGCAGAGTAAAGATGAATCAGCAAGACAGAAGGCTAGTTTCCCCGATAAAAGTCTGATTAGGATGGATTACTGAGGGGGTAAGCAGGAGCCCGAGAGAAGAGCAGCTAGTGAGCCAAGCACATCACTTGATCTCGTCAACATAACTTATAATGGACTACTCTGTACATAGCACATTTGTATGCTGTAAGCATTATCCAGAATACCCAAAAGATGCATTTATCATCATCAGCAGCAGCATCATCATCATAATCATCATTCATATCATGTTTATTGATCAGCCATAACCCTTTACAATTTCGTCATACAAAATAACAGAATTAACAGCATTAAGCTAAAATAGGATGCAATTATTTTGCCCCTAGATCCTTAAAATATTCAACCAAAGTGTATCCCATAGACATGTAAAAGACATTTAAAATGGAAACAAACCTATTCCCAAGACAATGTGGGTTAACAATACATAACAAGTGGGAAAATGACTTATATCTGAGTTATGCTATAATTTTATAATCAGTAGATAGCCCACTAGTCTATCCAAAATAAACTTATCCCTAGTATTATACAGAAAAAATATTATCTGGTCCAGAGGGAGACTGAGTTCTGCAAGTATTGGGCCCAAGCAGATATTTCTTTTCTTAGAATGTAAGGGACAGACTAAAATAATATGTTTGAGATCATCCTCCAGATTCATTCCACAGTTACAATAGGAATTCAATATTCCTGGACTCTTCTGTTTATCAAAAGTTGATAAAGGACCTCACATCTGAAATGCATCAGATATAACCTGTTTGGCCTTGTGGCATCAATAAATGTTTTTAAAAATGTTTTAAAATAGCACCTTGGTGTTGCCTTCTGTTTAAATGAGGTGGAGAGTGCCGGGCTATCTTTTAGTTTTTTAATTGTTTTTGTGCTGTGAACACATCAGCCCAGTGTGAATTTTCTTGTGTTATGAAACTTTATTTAATAAGATTTCAAGCTTTTTTAAATTAGTGGAAGACCAAATTTTAGCCATCTATAATGTACCTGCTTTAATTTTAGCATTTATTACTTTAAGTATACCCCTTATGGAGCCCTTGCCCAACCTGGCATGAAATCTCTTAAAGGCATTAAAAGCTGTTTGAAGTTTATTTCCATCAGGTAGGTATGATTTTTCCGTAGGCAATTTTCAGAAAATCTGACTCCAAGGGAATCATAATATTTTTCTGTAACCAGCTTCTGTTTGTTGATAAATAAAGTTGGGTTCCTAGTTTTTTGTTTGTTTGATTTTTTTTGTACTGAAGACAAGCATTTTTGTTTTGTTTACTGTATATTAATAGTTAACCTACTTTCTGTACATACTGTAGTTTAGAAAAGAGCACCATCTTCTTCTGTAGTCCCAAAAATGAAGTACAAATCAAGACTATGGGCCAGATTTTCAAAGCGCTGACACAAGCTGCGAGAATGGCAGCTTGCGCTGAGTGTAGGTTTGCCCAGGACCCTGCACCCTATTTTCTAATCCACAGGGTCCCAGCGCCAAAGTCCAGCAGCTTGTGGCAAAGGTGGTACTGTGCCAAATGTATGGAACACCCACCTGGAATGCCACAATGGCAGAGGGGAGTCTGTGGCACCCACAGACAGGGGCTAGCAACTGGACACAGCCCCCCAACACCACTGCACCACTGGTAGCCGTGCCCCAACACACACCAGTACCCTGGTGGTCCAGTGCCCGCCCCACAGGTAGTGCCCAACTCTGCACTTCCACCCCTCCCATACCCCAATCCGGCAACCAGCACAGCCCTCCACACACCACCATGGCTGGCAGCCAAATGAGCTGTCAGTGCGTGTACTGTATGCTGTATACAGTAAGTACACTGACAGCTCTTTCAGCGGCCAGCCATGGTGGTGTGTGAAGGGCTGTGCTGGTTGCTGGATAGGGGTATGGGAAGGGGGTGGAAGTGCATAGATGGGCACTACCTGTGGGGGGGCACTAGACCACCAGGGAGATGTCAATATGCAATACAGTGGGTGCTGGGATCATGACAGGGATGAGGGGGGACCACTGGACTACCAGGGATCACCCATTGGTGATGAATCAGGGCAGACCACACAGTGGCACATACTAGATGACCCTCCCAGGAGCTGTCTAAGTACCGTTAGACAAGCCCTTCACTGGTCTAAGGGTACTTGGCCCTTAGTTGCTGGGGTTGTCTTTGAAATTCAAGATCCAAGGGCTGCAGCAGTCTGGGTCTGCTGCAAGCCCCCTAGCACCATGCTGCAGCCACTTTCGTGGTGCAAGGTGGGCGTTAGCACAGTTTGGTGCAGGCAGCCTGCTGGGTGATGCAGGGTGCCTTTGAAAATACCACTTAGTGCAGCCCTTGGTGCAAGGTGCCTCTTGCATCAGACCTGACTGATGCAAGCACCTTGCGCCAGTCTTAGGCCTTTGAAAATCTGGCCCAATGTCATCTGCATAGGTAAGACAAAAAAACTTTTCTATTAGCTATTACTGGAGAATGTATTGATGACTGCTAGATCAGATCTGTTATATTACTGATGTACAAATTAAATAAAGTGTGGGCCAGATGGCAGTCCTGATGGACTCCCAGATTTGTTTTAATTGCAGTGGTAACACCCCTACTGATTATACTGAACCTTAGTCTAAGTATCCTGATGTAACCCTATCAAGATTCTGAATAATTCTGGATCAATATTTAAAACTTGAAGTTTTCACCATAGTAATTTATGGCTTATACTATCAGATGCAGATTTTAAATCAATAAAACAACAGAAAAGTTTAGAATTGTTTATGTTAACATATTTGCAGGTGAAATGTGACGACATATCAGTGTTGAATCATCAATCTATCACTTCTGAAACCATTCTGAGCTTCATTAATCTGGATTTTAAATCAATAAAACAACAGAAAAGTTTAGAATTGTCTGTTAAAATATTTCCAGATGAAATACGACAAGACATAACAGTGTTGAATCATCAATTTTCTGAAATTCATGTTTGAAACCTGATTAGAATTTTTTTAGAAAAGATTTTCTGTGAGGCAATAATCAATCTAATAGGTCTATATATACTTGGGTCTGTTGGAAGTCCTTTTTTCAATGTAAGGAAGATAACATTATGCTTCCAACTTTAGGGAAAGTCTCCTTTTTGTGTGAAAAAAATTTAAAATAATCAAAAGTATCAGAAACCACCAATCAGCAAAAGACTTATAGAAGTCTGACAAGACTAAATCAGGCCCAGGGCCTTATTTGAAGACATAGAATTAATAGCAATAATTAGTTCTTCTCTATAAATGCAGAAAGAGCTGGGGAAAAACTGAACGTTTATCTTCTGAGGTTTGCTAATCTAAATAAAAATGATCTGAAAGACAAAGAACCTCAGTAAAAAAGGACTGAGGCAAGGGTTACCCCAAAGGGCATTTGCCATAAAACCAAGTTTCAAAGAAATACAAAATCACACATACCCCCATAATCCAAAGCATCGTGAGATGTATATGCAACTCACCATGAAGTTTTAGGCAGGTTCAGCTTTAAACAGGAATGCATGGTGCCAAATGGCCTCAAACACAATCTGCAAAGAGTGCAAACAGCAGACACAGACATGTGTTTCATCCTACCCAGAACTCATTAGTGTGCCTTGTCTGTATGACACCCCAGAGGAAATAAACCAGCCATAAGTTGGCCTTATGGGTTTGGGTCATGGTGAGCCCCCCCCAAATAAAAATAAAAAAAACAAGCTAAAGACAAAAAACCTCAGTGCAAAAGCACTGAGGCAAGGGTTACCCCAAAGTACAATGGCCGTAGACCCAAACCCGTAAGACCAAATTAGGGATGGTTCATTTCCCCTGGAGTGTCATACAGATGAGGCACACTGATGAGTCCTGGGTAGGATGTAACATGTGTATGTGTCTTCTGTTTGTACCCATTGCAGATTGTGTGAGAGGTGCTTTGGCACTATGCATTCCTCCTTAAAGCTGAACCAGCCTAAAATGTCATGGTGATTTGCATATACATGCCATAATGTTTTGCATTATGGTGTATGTGTGATTCTGTATTTCTTTAAAAATTATCTGAGTCTTTACCAATGGAAAAATTAAGACCATGAAACTGTGCTTCCTAAGTTAAGGGGGTTATATAAGCCTCCACTGACCTAGAATACTGGTTGAAATCATGACTAACCAAGGACCAAAAAGCATTACAGTCTTTTTTTAAGACAGTTCACAATTTATCCCATATGATTTGATAGTATTTATTTTCCTCATTTTCTAAAGTTTCCCTATAGTCTTTCCTAACTCTATTAAGAATGTTCAGATTTCATGTCGAAGGGAATTTCTTACAATATCGTGCTTGCCTGTTTAAGTTATTTTTAGCTTTTTTACCAAACTTATTAAATTGTGTTACATTAAATGGCTTAGAATTTTTATTAGTTCTGCAAAAAGGTTTGATATAATAAATAATTTCTGTCCATTTGTTATATGATATCTGGACATTATTAATTTTCACAAGGGTATTCCGTATGATAACAAATAATCTGAATAAAGTAATTCTGAGAATAAGTCCACAGCCCTCCAATCTAATTCTTTTTTAAATTGAGACTTTCTAGGCTATCAGTATTTAATTTATTCTCATCTACATCAGTATTGCCAATGGATTAGTAGAGGAAAATGAGCGGAGTTCAACCAGTCCAAAATTACCAAATCTTTTTTTTTCTATACATACTTTTTGGCTTTTTCCATTTACTTCCCCCCCCCCGGGGCCATGGCATATACATGCATGTATGTGCATGGAGGTGTACGCACCCACCAGGATCCGGTGGCCCCTTCTGCCCTGCACCAGACTTACATCACCATTTCTGTCTGCCTGATCTACCAACTGGACCTCCACTGGTGGGAGCCGGACTACAGCAGAGCAGGCATCCACCCATATGGAAAGGAGAGCCATAGCTAGATCCTGTTTCAACCCTCCCCCAGAGTGGGCACCCTGATGGCATGAGGTCATTCCTGAACCCGGGTTGCCGGCATGACGTGAGGTAAGGTGCCAGCATCTCAGCCCTCTGCACCACCAGGCTGGCAAAAATTATCAAATATTAAAAACATTTCGGAGCATCCATGTTGATCCATACCAGTTCAATCACACATGAGCCGAAGTGGCCCACAAAGGTATAGTCTCCTTGGTGGTAACCTGGTACTCGATCATTTAATAATATGAAACCTAATTTGTTCAAAGTTTTTCCCTAGATCTTACTCTGTTGGTTTGTTTTTATATCCTTAGAGTTTTGGGTCATATTTATTATAAGATTATTGATATGTACTGCTGAAATGAGATAACTTTCAGACATCTCTGGAAGATTCTTTTCCTGTATTCTAGCATAGAAATCTCCAAGAACAACAATGGGATGTTTCATAGCTATTAACTACCTCTTTAAGATGCTCCAAGATATACATCCATTCAGTCATCAAAAAAGCAGTTAGATTTAATAGTTGGAGGAAAGTGTACATTAAAAATAATCATTTTGTTGACTGGAGACTCTAGTCATAAATGAATCATTTGTCTTAATTGAGAATTTAATAAGGTCATTTTATAATTTAAAGAGGTTTTGACATATCTTGCAATACCTGCCTTACTTCTAACATACCTTTTGTCCTTAGTTGCTGCTATTCCAAAGCCTGTATATCCATGGATCATTGGGGGTTGTCATTTTGATACCAGGTCTCTTGAAAACATAAAATATCCAAAGTTACCAGGAATTTCTTTACTTCCTCAGTCACTACTTCATACATTAGCCCCTCTTAGTTCTAAGAAAGAATTGTTAGTTCTTCTGTATGTCTTTGTGTCATATCTGCATGTACTTGTCATTGTGGATCTAATATGGTAAAGCAATTATTTATTGTAAAATCTGTTACAATGTTTTTAGACCCATTTTCCTTGTTATCATTTCCAAAAATTACACACTCAGTTAATAATACCTCAATTTGATATAATACAGGTTAAGATTTCAAAACCTGGAGCACAAACTTAGCATTTTTAAAGGTTATATCTATTTAAAGGGAGTCTGGGACTCCATGTTGAACTGTAATCTATTCTGATGCACTATGTTGTAAATCTAAATGTAGGGTATGTGATAGAAAGGCATCAATTTCTTTCTTGATAGAGCCATTAGTTTTCCCCTTTTGAAATCTGCTAACCAAACAAAGGTACAGTTTTTTTCCCCAGGACTGAGAAAGTGAGTAAGCATAGTTGTGGATCACCTCTGATACTCTCTTTCTCCTTTTAAAGTTCTCTTACCTACTATCATTCAATTGTTAAGAGTCCATACCACCCAATGGGGCTGGAACCTTTAGATATGCCAAAATATTGATACCAAGTAGTTTAAATGTCCCCTCCCATTCCCATATTGCCCCTGCTGTACTAGAAGATTTAAAATACAGCAGGACACCATCAAGAAAGAGGTGACTTGGAGGACAGGGACTATAAACATCAGGCTGTTCTGTTATCAGTAATAAGTGGGCTCCCCATTTACTTAATTGTTCAGGATTTCCATCACCAATCTATGTATCCCATAAATTTCAATTAAGTATTCAAAAGCAATCATGAGTGTTGCAAATAGTCCAAGGATGTATAGGCTTGAAGAGTCAGATTAACAAAAGGTTCTTGCTCCTTAGACTCCCTCTAGACAGCCAAAAAAGCCTCTGTCCCTAATTCAGGTAAAACATGAGAGGCATTGATGTTTCTCAGACCAGTCAGGCCCCCAATACAGATCATCTGATTTATTTCTAACCCATTAATTTCATTATGTTTTTGGGCACCTAAAGATTTTTCCTTAGTGATAATATTTCTTTGCACTTATGGTTTATTTTTCCTGTGAGATTTCTTACCTTTATAGTTTCCTCTTGCAGTCTATCCTGAGTTTGAAGTTATTTCATCCCCTCCTCTCGAATTTCCCTAAAAGGTAGTGGTAAATTTACTTGAATTGCCCTATTTTCAGAGACTTTGTGATCTTCATTAATACTATTCCTTTCTGGGGGTGGGGTGGGGATTTTTTCTAAGTTGTTTAAGAACTGCCTGATTATAGAAGGCATCTGTCCTGAGGTTTGCAACCTCCTCCTATAGAGCCTATAAATTCTTCAAAATTACTACATTTGCATAGTATGGATTCTTAATAAGTTCCAGTATTTGTTTAGACAATGAAGAGGAAGACACACAGTTCTTCTCATCATTAAAATGTTCTTTATTATAAAATCTAACAGAGAAGGAGAGGCAATATTATCCACCAAGGAGGTAGAAGCTGGTATCAATGAGAGAGAGTTTTTGCCTTTAACATCATCTCTAACTCTGAAAGAGTCAGTTGTTACTATTTTTTTCAATCCTTCAATAGTATGATCTAAATCCTGAATCACATCAGATAAATTATGAGGTTGAGGTACAGTATTAATCTCACAGGTACTGACTCTCTCTCTCTCTCTCTCTCTCCTCCACCCCTGGTTATATAACATTAGGGAGAAGGTTAACCCAGAAGAAATTTTCTGAGTTGAAAATGTAATTAAATCAGAGTTATTATATCCAATTTCCCCAGAGGATTCAAAGTCCAGTAAAGTTCTATCATAAGGTAACAAATACAAGGCTTCTAATTGAGGGTTGTCTAAAACAGGGGAATGAAAATTAATAGACGGTAGTCTGAAAAAGGAGGAATCCTGTGGATCCATAGTTGGTGTAGACAGAGCTACCACCCTAGGGTTGATATCCCTCCAAAAATCTGTTATTCTAAATTGGTTAGGGATCTCAACATTTTTGGTTTTATACTTGGATATGGAAATGGGTCCTTTACTTATTTTGTTTCCCTTATTAGTACTTTTGTCTTTATTTTTTTCAAAGGAGGGGAAATCATCATTGAACTATTTTTTTTCACTTCTAGTACTAACCATAGTGAATCTCATTAAAGTATTCTAAAACCATAAAACACTATAAAAAAAAACTTGTTTCAAAGGAGTTATCCCATTAAGATAAAAAATTCCTGAGAACATCCACAATATTCACCAACATAAAACAATAAATTTTTCTTTATAGTTGAACAATATCCGATGCAAATACAAAATGAGATCCTAATTTCCAGCCCAGTGAGTTCCAGCAACCAGTCTTTGCTCAGCCATATAAGTTCACAATTTCAGATCAGTTCCAGTGGTCTTGTATCAATAACCCTTATGGGGGCTTTAGATTTTGAAGTTCTCCTGGTTTTTCTCTTCAGAGCTGAAACCCATTCTTGTAGTCCCCATGAGTGTTCTATTTACAGGAGCAAAAAACAAATTCAGCAAAGAAATCCACCGATGGAACAACATCCTGAATTTTTCTTTAATTATTTACATTTTTAATTATTTTCTCCCTTCTTATAGGAGGTAAGAATATAAGCTATCCTTTAGAAATTGAATGAAATTAAGTTGTTTACTAATAAATCGTATTTATGCATTTTTATAGATTCCTGTATTTTTTAAACAATGCAAATATCGGCTGTAATTCCTAGCTTTAATGAGCATTAAGAGCAAGGCTTTTTAAATCTTTTTTAGACAAATAACTTAAAAATATTGACCATTCTAGTGCTGTGTTGCTCTGTGATACAGCATTCTGGATCTTATGGTTCTTCTGCCTATCTCTGTCTCTTTTCCTCTTACCTTTCCACCCAGCATTGCACAGCTTTGTAAGTAAAAACCTGTAATAAAATAATATTATGTCTATCAGATAGAGAAAATAGTTCAGTTACCCCTCTCCCTTACCTCCTGACCTCTAGGTTCACGATCAGGGACAGCTGGCAGAGCAAGAGAACTGCCCAGTCATGAAGGTAGCTTCATAATCGGGGAAATAGGAGGACTTGGGAGTTGCTGTACCACTCACCAGTAAATACCCCAGCCTGTCTTGCTGTCATGTTTTGCACAGCATGATGCAGGAAATTGGGGGACTTGGGAGATAAAGAGCTGAGCAGGGAAAGAAAAAGTGAAGAGAATACTATCATATGTAAACCCTCTGATTAGGAAAAAATTAGCCCATCATTTCGTTATCAGTAACAGCTCTTGGTTTTAAAAAAGGCAAACATTTGTACTGTAGTTCATGACTGGGAAAAGAAAGCAGACAGAGAAAACTGCAGGGAGAGAATACTGCTGTAACTGAGAGGAAGGGGATAGGACAATGGGACAGCTGGCAATTATCACCTCTTTAGACAGGCTACAAGTCTTACGTAGTGTTACATAGTGCCATGGAGGCAAATTGACACCGCCACAGCTGCAGTCAGGTAGCCTTATGAAGTGTCAGGGAGGTTACTTGACAGCAGTTGTGGAGGTGTTAATGGATGTCAGGCACAATGTATAGCAGGTTCCTTTAATCTGCTATAGCCAGTGGATTTATAATGGAGACCAATGGGAAATGGTTTTGGCATCCATGATTTTTCCACTCTAAGTGGCCATCAAGCTAGGCATGAACAGTACAAGTGGCACCTACTGTACATGTTGTTTAAAGTGAGCAGAATAGTAGTACTGTAAGCATGTGAATATAAGTTGCAAGTCCAGCGGCATCAGCCAAGATGCAACACAGTAATGCCACAGTATATCAGAAAATGCTGCAGTGTGCTGCAAGTAACAATGTATTTCAATGGCAATTAAGTCCTTTTGTACTGCATTATTTTATGACCTATCATTTACTGCAAGTTACTGCATTGCATCATGTTTGACTCAGCTGTATTTTGGCTCAGTGGTATGTACAAGGGAGTATAATCAACTTTTTAGAAATATAGAAACATAGACTTTGATGCCAGGTAAGGACCACTTGGTCCACCCAGTCTGCCCATTTCCCCAACTACTGGATAAGCTGCAGATCTTAGTTAACCAACAGCCTACTTCCTCCTACCCACCACTAAAATTGCTGTATGTCTGGCTCATGCATTCTTGAATTCCCCCACTGTTTTTGACCCCACAACCTCCTCTGGAAGGCCATTGCATGCATCCACCACCCACTCTGTGAAAAAATACTTCCTCGCATTGCCTCTGAGCCATCCTCCCTCTATCTTCAAATTGTGCCCCCTAGTTCTTGCACATCTCTTTTTCTGAAAGATGCTACCCTCTTGGACTTTGTTGATTTCCATGAGATACTTAAATGTTTCTATCATGTTACCCCTCTCTCCTTTTGTCAAGGTATACATATTAAGCTCCTTTAGTCTCTCTTCATATGAGTTCTGGTGCAGACCCTGCACCATTTTAGTTGCCCTCCTCTAGACTGCCTTCATACTGTCTATGTCCTTGCAGAGATGGGGTCTTCAGAACTGCATGCAGTATTCCAGATGGGGTCTCACCAACTGTCTGTACAGAGGGCTAACAGCTATTTTTTTTTTACTGGTGATGCCTCTCCCTATGCATCCCAGTATCCCTCCAGCCCTCCTTACTTCCTTCTCTCATTGCTTGCCTATCTTTAGGTAATCTGATATGACTACCCCCCCGGTCCCTTTCCATTTCTGTTGTTGTTAGTACCTCCCCTCCACATTGTGTACTCTTCCCCTGGGTTTTTGTTTTCCAGGTGCATTACTTTGTACTTCTTGCTTTGAATCTAAGTTGCCATACTTTTGACCATTCCTCCAACCTTGCCAAGTTTCTTCTCATCCTTTCCATGCCCCCTTGTCTATCAACCCTGTTGCAGATCTTTGTGTAATCTGCAAAGAGGCATACTTTCCCTTCCAGTCCATCTGCAATGTCTCCCACAAATACATTAAAGAGGACTGTTCCCAGTACTGAACCCTGTGGCACATCACTAGTGACCCCCCTCTCTTCGAAGTAGACTCCATTCACTATTACCTCTGCATCCTGTTGTGCAGTCAATGTTTTACCCAGGCTACAACCTTGGGACCCACTCCCAGGTGACTAACCTGTTTATTAATCTTTTGTGTGGGACTGTGTCAAATGCCTTGCTTAAATCTTGGTAGGCCATGTCCACAGCCACTCCCTGGTCTATTCCTTTGGTCTCCCAGTCAAAGAAATTGATTACATTCATCTGACATAACCTTCCCACTGTGAATCCATGCTGCCTTGGGACCTGTGCCCCACTGGCCTCTAGGTACTCAACAATTCTTTCCTTCAGAAGTGATTCCATCATTTTTCCTATCACTGAGGTCAAACTAACAGGTCTGTAGTTCCTGCCTCTGTTGTGCTCCCACTTTTGTGAAGGGGAATCACATCCACCCTCCTCCAGTCCTCAGGTGCTACACCATCCTCTCATTATTTGTTAAAAATGGTAGTCAATTTGGAGTCAGCCCAGTGGCGCTGGGGGCTGAGGTGCAGGATGCCCTACCTCTTGCCACGCTGGCAACCCATGTTTGGGAGTGAGCATAGGCTGCTGGGGGTTGGCAGGGTGGAGAAGGATTGAGCATCCAATGGACTGCTCTCCTTCTCAGTTTGGGGGGGTCTCACTTCCTGATGCCAGATTGCTCCCTGGTGGAAGCTCGGGGTCAGGGTGCGGGGGTGACAGCTCAGGGAGGAGTCTGGGCAGATGCCTGATGGGAATGCTTAAGGATGCACACGTGTTCCCCTCTGCTGCTGTCATTGCATGCCCTAGACTCCAGGGGACAAGGAAAAACCAGCAAAAAAACATAGTACCTCTCAAGCAGCTTGATGGCAGTCTGCGAGTGTTTGCTGGGCTATGCGGGTGCCCAGACTTGATCGTGATGGGTGGGGAGTTGGGGGCTCCCTGCTGTCCTGCTGGGGGGTAAGCCATAGGGGTTAGAGGGTTCCAGGATGTTGCTGTGGTGGAGAAGGATGGCAGCCAGATCCCCAGTAGAATGCAATGGACAGGGGAGCAGAAGGTGGCCAAGGAGGCAAAAAGTGACAGAAAAAAATGGTAGTTAGTGATGTCACTAGTTTTCCCCTTAGTTACTTTAGAATTCTGTGATAAATACTGTCAGGCCCCATTGCTTTGTCCACCTTCAGTTTTTGGAGTTCATTCAGGACCCTTTCTTCTGTGAATTGACCCCCCATCCTGAGTACTTCTATTGTTTGGTTCATGTACCTCCCTGTCCCCTTCTTTTGTGAATACTGAGCAGACATATTCATTCAGTATCCCTGCTTTTCACTGTTACCCTCTGACCACCTGTTTCCATTTATTAAGCCTCACTATCCCTGTCTTGGTCTTTCTTCACTCCCTAATGTACCTTTAAAAGGTTTTATCTCCCTTCTTAAATGAGTTGGCTACCTTTTCCTCAGTTTGGGGCTTTGCTATTCTGACTGCCTTCCCCACTTCCTTCAGCTTCAATTGGTACAGTTCTCTGTCCTGCTCCTTCTGTGTTTCCTTATATTTCCTGAATGCTACCTTTTTCTCCCTAACCTTCCCCACCGCCTCTTTTGAGAACCATAGTGTTTTTTTCCTTTGTTTTGTTTTGTTGATTTGCTTTGCACAAAGGCGTGTTGCCTCTGTGATGGCTGTTTTGATTTTCCCCATTGTTCCTCCACCCCTACTTCTTGCCCATTTGCTAGTGCTTTTCTGAGGCATTCTCCCATTTTCCCAAAGTCAGCCCTCCTAATGTCCAATACCCTTGCTTTTGTATGGCTTGACTCTACAGCTGTGTTTTTTCATCAACCACACTGTTTGGTGGTCACTTGTTCCCAGATGGCTACCCACTTCTAAATCTGAGATACTCTCCCCATCTCCATTTGAGAGTATGAGGTCAAAGATTGCTCCTTCCCAAGTGGGTTCCAACACTAGCTGTCTGAGTCATCCCCACTGTAGGGCATCGAGAATGACCCTGCTCTTAGATGTGGCTGCAGCAAATGTGCTCCAGTTAACATCTGGCATATTCAGGTCCCTCATGAACAATATCTCCCCTTTTATGCCATTGTAAGGATGCCTTCTATCATTTCCTTGTCCATTGCCTCCCCCTGAGATCAGGGTCTGTATACAACCCCTGTGTGTATTGTGGTGCCATTTCCTGTCTCCAGGGTGACCCAGAGTGCCTTCTCTCCTCCCTGTTTACCATTTACTGTAGTTCCATTTCTTTGATCCCTTCACTTACATAGAGAGATACTCCTCCTCTCTTCTACCCTCCCTGTCCCTCCTGTAGATTGTGTACCCTGGTATGCTGACATCCCAGTCATGGTTCTCTGTGTATCATATTTCTGTGACTGCCACAATATCCAGACATCCTTTCTGTTTTTCAATTTTAATTGTAGTCTGTTCTAGTATGTATAATCTTAGTAGAATTTATAAAGACCACCTCTACCCTACATATTATTCCCCTTCCGACCATCTATGTGCTGGTCTGAGTGAGCCCATCAATAGAGCACCAGAATTTCAAATTCACCACCCCTTCCATGAGGTCCACCCCCATGAAGTTAAAATAGATAGTTATGGGGGCATGGGGGGTATGGGGGGCACAGTCCCCCACATATATACCGGGTGGCAAAATTAAAATCTTCGCACCTTAATGATGGGTGCACTCGAACAGGTGTGTTTCGATAATGGAACCATATTATTCAAGAGTAAAACAGTGAACAACTGTAGATGTTGCTTAAGGGTATCATCTCTCAATAGTGGTACTTTGAGGTAGCACTGGACCTTTGGAGTCACCATTCCTGTTAGAAACTACATGCTTTACAGTCAATAAAAAATGCCAGAAGTCATGGTGGGGTTCAGGGAAAGACACTAGCTGAGAGTGTCTCTCTATTTCTTGCCTCAGTTTTTGTGCAGTTACACTTCCTTTGAAAACTTATGACATATTTTATATTAATGTCCTTATATTTACTTACCATACTGTACACCCTCAGAGGCAGGTAGCTGAATGAACACATCTCCAACCTGAAGTACACTGCCTTTGACATGGCAGAGCTAGCATCTGGTACCTGATCTCCTTACCAGTTCAAACAGCAACTGGTACCTCCCCTCTTTACCAATTCACACTCACCTGTATAGTGTCTGTTTTTTGAACTAATGGTATCAACACCCTATCTAAACAGAAATACATACTCAAGCATGCACAGGGTAGCTGACTTGTTCAATACCACAACGTGGTGATGATAAAGTTCAAATCTGTGTCTTCCAGTTCACAGACCTGTGCATTAGCCACTGAGATACTGTACACTTACTGTATACACAGGAACACTTAAGGGATTCAGCACAACAGTGCTTCCAGCCTCCAATTATCAGTGACAAGTGGCCAATCAGATATTTCAACAGGTTGATGTCATCATTCATTTATGTATTGCAGAACACTGAAAGGAGCACAAGCACTCCACCAGAGTGGTTTCTTTGTTTCTTTGGTGCAGGAGTATTATATATCCTTATTCTTTGGGAGATTGTTGGGTTAAGAGAGGTTAGATGGTAGGTGATGGGTAGGTGGGGGCTGACACTTGATTTCAGGAGTTGAGGTGATTGACAAGTGGTGGAGGTGGGTGGTTAAATGAATTGGTGCAGGTATGGGAAAATTATTTATTATACTATTACTAATGTCATTACATGAAACGTCAGTGGGACTGTAGGAGGAGGGAGATGGGTGCTAGAGAGTGGCAGGGTGGGGGAATTATTTTTAAAAATCTGGATGGTGAGGAAGGGGTGGGACATGGTTGCACAGTATATAATAATTCGTGCTTTCTCCTTTGGCATGAGGAAGCAACCATTATATTCTTCTAGACTTGAGCTGTCACCAACTGGGAATTCCTTCTTGATAAGGTTTTCATCAACCTAAAAATGTTGTCAATCCACCACCTCTGCCACCAACACCCTGGTGATCATTACCACCACCACTACCAGATTCATGTGGAATGAATGGAGATAGGAGGTGTGCTGTGGCATACGCTATGCGTTCTTTTAATTAAAAGTTAGCATCCCCAAATTGTTAGGTGGCAAACTGGTGCACCTATCCGTCATGATGACCCATGCTGAACTAAAGGTTAACTCAACACTAACACTCAAGGGTGGTCAGCTTAAGTATTTCATGGATACTGATGTTAGTGCTGGCCAATCACTAAATGCACCAGTCCAGTACATGGACTCTTCATTGATGGTGAGGTGCCTATTATCTGCCAAACTGGTGTCTACCATTCTTTTGACAGCATGCAATCCTGCATCATAATCTGCCTCCTCCTCCTTTTTCTCCAATTCATCCAGTCCAACCTGTGACAAACCATCCCACAATGGATTGATAAGGATTTTGTCTTTGCCTTTGTAAGTTTTTGCCTCTTGTTTTGCCTGTGCAGGGTAGCAACAGACAGTCTCTCTTATGCTTTTAACTATCTGTTTTTCATCATATATGCCCCATGTACCCATCATATAAAAAGCCTAGTTAAGTTCTGCACTTGATCCTGGCCACCTTCAAGGCAAATTTTATTTTTAGGGTGCCAAATCCTGGAGGCTCTGGGCACCTAACAAATTATAACAAGATAAACATCAATTACAGTGCAGAAATGACAGGAATAAATAAAATTGAAACTCAACTGTTAAAATTAACTGTAATAATAAAACGGATTGGGTACATAATATTCTGTGAATGTCATGCTGAAACAGTGGGTCTTTAGCTTCTGCTTAAAAATACTATGTTTATATCAACTGCTCCAGCATGGAGGCAATCCAAATTCAGCAGACTACAGGATGCAGGAAATATGTGTATTGCAGTCCAACTCATACAGAATATGTTCCATCAGGGCACAACTGCCAGAATCAACACCTGCCTCCAGCTGCTGATGTATATTGAGAAGAGCCTTCCTCAGCACCAGTTCGAAGAGGTGTGACCTGACTTATACAGGCACTGTCCCGACTCATTACCTGTGTTGCATGTTCAAATGGCCTAAGAATTACAGGCCACCCATTACTTGCCACTCATCTTTTGTCACAAACATGGATACTCCCAAACTGTCACAGCTTGTATGGATAAACATTAATTCCAAGACAGCTTTATACTGCTTGTACAAGCATTCTATCTTGCATAGTGTGATGTTCCTTCTTGTGATGGTGTCCGATTTCCAATGGTGCTATGGCAATTCTGTATCTGTAGTTGTGACACCTGGTTATGTTTTTTTTCAGAATGGGAAAAGTGGTCACAGATTAAACAAGACGCAGCCAACATTCCCTTAACATCAGGATGTGAGAAAAACTCTTGCACAAAATTCAGACAGTGTGCAAGGTATAACACCCTGAAAAATCCACCATCGCTGATGCACTTCACAACATTGGAGCCATTATTACTCATAATAAATCTAGTATTTATTGAATGGGGATGAAGCCTCTCAGGCTCTGTAAGGAGACTTATTTTTAAGTTGTGTAATGCTGTGCAATTCAACTGTTGTATTTAATTTATATTCCCATGCTGTCTGTAATGACTGCATTGGAATTGTAGTGGCCTCCAGCCGAACAAAATAAACTATGAAACTGTAAGGAATGCTGACAAGATTATTGAACAGTGTGTATTAAATGAGACTTTTCATTGCCCATGCTGGCAAATCCTGGAAGTGTTGCTACAACTGGAATTCAGCTTTCTCTGGTTGCTCCTGACCCCAAGCCAAGTATTACTCCAGGTACTGGTAGAAGCAGCTGCATTAAGGTATGGGGTGCTCAGTGACACCATATGTAATCCAAATTCAAAATCATGGCACACCCTCCATCACCAGATAAACAAGTTGGAGTCTTTTGATAATTCACCAAACTTTCCAACCTTTATTGTTGCACAATTGATAACAGCCCTTTCAGGTTCAGAACAATGGCAAGCAAAAACTTCTGATGTTTCACCTCAATTCAGGCTTTGATGAAGCTTCAAGGTTAGTGAAACATCAGAAGTTTTTGCTTGCCATTGTTCCTGAATCCTAAAGGGCTATCAGTTGCTGTGCAACAATAAAGGATTGGAAAGCTCTGGTGAAGCATCAAAAGACTCCAACTTGTTTTTCTGTTCTGCAGGGTGTGTCGTGATTCTGAACTTGGATTACTACCCCAAATACCTATGCTCTGTGTGCTGTAATGCACATATAGTAGCTACCATCTGTTTGCCTTCTAGTCCACATATCTACTGTATGCTATGGTGCATGCATGAGGATGCAGAATGCTGCAAAGCATGGATTAATGCAGGTGACACTGTCTCATACAGTTCTAGAATGGTTCATAATGAGAAATATGTCCATGTTGAAATCTGCCATTTAGGAAAAACACAGACCATCAACCACTAAAAACCCTCATTCTCAACAAAGAAGTACAGTATCGTAGAAGATCAATTGCCAGCATTTCAGCAGCTGCTGCATTCATCTAGTTTGCCATGGCATTATTGCGCATATACAGTATACACCATGTACAGTGAATCCCACCAGGATGAAGCGCAATACTGCAGAATTCTGCAGCAGAGTTACTGCAGCAAACAATCCAAGTTCAGTGGGAGTTAATCCCTTTCGCCATGCAGTAAACCTGTGACACTGTGCTTCATCCTTGCAGGCTTCACTGTACAATGGACACATTGCTATGTGGTTGATCTGTCTGTTATAGCAGATGTCCACTTTATTAAAGCACATTTTGTTGAGTGAGAATTGTTTTTTATTTGCTGGTGTACTAGGTGTTTAGGTTGGTTAGTGGTGGGGGCTGTGGGGTGGGCAAGTAGTCAGGTATTGACAGGTTATGTTTGTGCCAAATACATTTATTTTTCAGTTCTTAAAGTAATCCTGGATCTTCATTTGCTTCTGATTTGTAAAGCAGTACTCCCTCCATAATCCTGGATATTCATTTGCTTCTGTTTTGTAAAGCAGTACTCCCTCCACATGCTTTCTGTTTTACTCAGTTTATCACAGTCAGGCTGTACATCTTTGCACTGTTCCATAGCTCTTTTGAGGTCAGTAAGGCATTTTTACATCTGCAGCTGTAACAGAAGGTCATTGCTTATCAAAGGAGTATCCTGCCATTCCCTGTATTGCTCTCATCATTGATTTCATTGCCTCCTCGACCCTGTGCAATGGTAAACCAATGCAACAATGCATCCTCTATTTTGCTCTTTTCCTATCATTTCTTCTTTCATTTAGAACCTCCATTTTCTGGACAGTGACAGAGTGGTATGTTTAGCAACAAGAGTTGGTACTGCAGCTTTTTGCCATCCATTTTGATCAAGCAACAGCTCACTGGCAGAGAACTGTCAATCAGCATTTTTGTAGTGAAAAAAAGAATCATATTGGTTAAACAGTTGTGGCATAATGAATGATGTAGCATGGCTGGGTGACATAGAGCATCAGGGTGTCAAAAAACCTGAGAGACCATCCAGAAAACCACATGTACTGGGGTGGTATTAGGGTTAACCAACATAGAACAGTTTACATTTTCATTTATTCATGTTTTTTTTAACTTTGAACATGGCTCAGGACCAGAAAAATGAACTCAATACAAAACAGAACAATGAGATAGAACACTATCAGCTGTCCATTATCGGCTGAGCTGCAGGTGCACTATATTGAGCAGCTTCAGCACTGAGACAGATAGGAAACATTTGGCAAAAATGAAATGACCAAAATAAACAATTGTCTGGCCTAACGGTGCCCATTTTATGTAGTGGCTACTGTATTTTTGCATGTCCCTGAAACATTCTCCTTTCTATGGGGTGGAGCTACCAAACAGCTGGTCTCATCATGGCAGCAGTGTTGCTACAGCAGGGTAACATTTGATTCCTGGGATTGCACATTTTGGTGTTTAAAGGAATAAAGTGAATGGTTAAGTCTTTCTTACTGGTATAATTGCTGGTATAATTGTTTAGCTGTGCTGGACTGTGGTACTACTTAACTTGTTGATATTTGTATGCTCACTATTAAGAAGTCCCATCATACTGCTCCTCCTCTCTACATTTCTCATCAGGCACCAGAGCCTCATCATCTCCCAATCCTTACTTCTAGGGTATTTCCACACTTATACCCACCTTGGATGATGTGGATTCCCCTACATCTGCACTAGTTAACTTCACGTGTTAAGTCCAGTGTACAAAGTGCCCTGATTCTAAGTGTACTTGTTGCCTACTGGTGCCTATGCGTCTGCTCCTTTTTCTTTTTCCCCTGCTGACAAAATGTTGACAAATCAGACATATTCCCACTGTCACATTCTCAGGGCAAAGTAACAGAAATCCCAAACAAGGGATTTGGATGCCCTTGCTTTTACACTGGGCGGAAAGGGAATGGCGTGACAGTGGTTGGAGCATCTGTGGTTTTGTGTGGTGCTTTGAAAATTTCTGCTTGCCTATTGGGGGCACCAAGTCTTTTGGTCTCAACATCAGGAGATCAAGCAGATGTTTGCTATCTTTGCCTCCTGCCCTGCACCTCTCCATTTAAAAGGGTGTCTACTGTCCCCACAAATTAAAATGTCACACAAATGCACTCACAAGTAAAATCACTGCCACATGGTTGAAATTATCACAGTTAGGTTACTCAAAAAGTATGTAAGAAAAATAAAAGTGACTGATCCAGAAAAATACACAAAACAAGCACAAACTAAAGCAAAGAGAAAAAATCACACAATTAAAGAGAAATACAGTTTGCAAAGGTGCTAACAGAAGACATAGACACGTGTTTCATCCTACCAGGACTCATCAGTATGCCTCGTCTGTTTGACACCCCAGTGGAATGGACCAGCTACCCTTAAGGCAAACTGTGTGAGAGGCCTTTCGGCACCATGCAGTTCTGCTTAAAGTTGGACCAGCATAACATTCTGTGGTGATTTGCATATGCAGCCCATGATGCTTTGCATTGTGGGGGCATGTGTGATTTTGTATTTTCTTGAAACTTGGCTTCCCAGCCAAATGCCCTTTGGGGTAACCCTTGCCTCAATGTTTACGCACAGAGGTTCTTTTGTCTTTTATATATATATATATATATATATATATATATATATATATATATATATACATACAATGGGTATGAGTGGTAAATGAGTGTGATAAATTATGTTATTTTCAACAGGGTGTGATAAATATAAGACCTGACATTTATCACACCTACAAGAAGTCACAAGATACAGCAAAGCTGTGCAAATGGTACATTTTGCAAACAATGAGGCCCCATTGTATATATCGGATACATGATGAGCACTTGTGTGATAAGGGAAATATGTTCATCTAAGTGACCTCTCGAAACCTCACTGTGACTTCGCCACTGTGAGTATTCAGAGGTCACTCTATAGGAGTGAAGATATTTTCCATATCACACTCATGCCCATCATGTATCCTATATATATATATATATATATATATATATATATATATATAAAACCCAGTGGCTATAATTCACATGTTAGCTCTCAGCAGCTACGCAACAGTTCACTGTCACTTGAAGAGCTCTACAAGTGTTCTAAAAAGTAAATATAGTGGCAGAAAAAACAAAATGACTTTAACAAAGGCAATTTAATTTTATTCACAACAATTCAGTAAAGCCAGCAGAGTCATAAAGCATGACAGAGCCCTGCCACATTAAGAGAAAACCCTTCAGAGAAAAAAAAGGACAGAATGAACAAAAGTGAAACTACATATAGCCATCTTCTGCACTAGACAGTGCAGCCACACAAACTAACACCTCCCTTACAGAGATCAAGAGTGCTAATTTATATAAAATAAGTAATGTCGGAAAACACAACCACAAAACCCACAACAGATGTACAATGCACAGTAGATCACTCATGTGAGCATTTTAGGCCAAAGAAAGTGCTTTAGCTTAAGTGGTTAGAATGATACCCAGAGGCACAGGCTCCTCTTACTCTGTCTCAGACTGCACTGAACACAGCATCCACATGGTTGACCTGTAGTTCCTGTATCATGTGATCTGTAGCCTATGCAGTCACATATTACATTGTTTACTTCTAAATTAATTCTGGCTAGTTTTTAGATCTTCATTTTCGGCCACAAGAACTTAGTTACTGAAGTTCTCAATTCACAACTTTGCAAAGTGGGACCCACTTTGCAAAGTGCCTTTGCCATGCAAATTGACTTCACAAAGTGGCAAGTCTTTGCAAATTAATTTGTGAAATTAAATTTATTTATTTAATTTGTTTGGACTAACACCTTTGAGCTAACCAGCTCATTTACAAGGGTTCCACATCTACACATAGCATCACCTTGTATCTAATTGACAAGTGACGAGAGATTACAGTGGCTCAGCTATGGTCAACAAAGTATACAAGATTACATGCAATGTACTGCCTCCAAATCCTTTTACAATGGAGGCAGCAAGCACTTAGCTTTGTCAGTGAAAATAGGTGCCAGCTACTACAGTGCATACAGGCAGCTCATAGGAGCATTGTCATTGTATTTAATTGGGCAGTTTCAGGGGCAGTGACAGGCGACATTGGGAGAAAGTAAACTTCTGAGTTGTCTCTTAAACTGGCCAATTTTGTTAAGACTCAGAACTGATTCTAGTAGCTCATAAAGCCACTGAGGGTTTCTAACAGCAAAGACATTCATTGATTGGCTAGTTTTGTGGAACGGGACTTTAAGGGTGTTTTCAGTCATGGTCCTAGCAGGGTAAGTGCTGTAGGTCCTGTATTCCAGATGGTGTGAGACACATCAGTGTTTTTTTAGCAAGTATGCAGGTTTAGAATTTGATTCTGTTCTCTAGAGGGAGCATGTTGGTTAGGGAGTAATGAACTCTACTTACCTCTTGTTAGAAGTCCTAAAGTGAAGCTAAGTATCATGACATATGACAAAGTAATTTTAACATATTGGCTCATTGACTGTTTTATTTTTTTTGTAAAATTTCATGAAAATAGTTTCCTTCTTGTAACCCAGTCATCTGTAGAGTTAGTTTTCTGAAAATTAACATGCATAACTTTCTTAGAAGGGTTACAGAAACAGCTACATATGGACAGATCTGGCTGATGATTTTTATGTTCCATGGGTTCATAAATGTACTACTTAATTATAGTATTTGTGATTTTTTTTGAAAAGTTCTACAATTGTGGATGTTTCTAATTTCCCTGCTATTTCAGTTATAGATCTGAAATTTAGCATGCAAATCCAGTATTAGTGAACCATAAAATCTATCAAAGATGGAGAAATTCAGTTTAGTAGTTTTAGACTGTAAATACTACACATGATTAATTTGCAACATTTTCACAAACATTTATGGTAGTGTATAATGCCACCAGAATTCCAATTCTGGAATCTGTCACAAAGCACATTGTCAGGGAGTCTAAACCTCACTCTCAGGTTCTTGGCAATAATGGGCATGCAAGGAATCACAGACACATTGCATAAGAGCAATAAAGCTTGCTTATAACTACCAAAAGGAAAATCACAGTTGCCCTAAGTAGTTCTTACCAATAGGAACTGGGAGCCAATGCTAAGCATTCCCTATACCTCGAGGAGTTTCCGTGTCTCCTGGGGTCTCCGAGGTAGAAGATATAATGTCTTACATTATATACCTAAGATAATTACCAAGGTTACTGTAAGATAGAAACATTTCTAGTTACAGAGCTGAGCTCTATTAGCTAAATTAGAGGTGGCTCCTCAGTCAAAAATAACATTATACAATTTTGTTATAGTCATCACTTTGTAGAAACAAAGAGGTACAGTTTGTACATAGCCGTGTAGTAATGCAAATCATCAGAAGATGGCAATGCTGACTCATATATCATAATCATTACAAGGACACAGATGTCCTAACGAACAGTAAAAGAAGGTGACAAGACTTTCTATAGATACATTAGTGAAAGGAGAAAGTCCAGAGGGGGTATTGCTGTTTAATGGAGAAAAGGGGCATGTGGAGGAGGAGGACCCTGTAAAGGCATCTATCCTAAATAGATACTTTTGCTCAGTATTTACTGAAGAGAAGGTAGGGAGGGCCCACAGCTCAGCATCATGGACACAGGGGAGGGAGGTGAGCACTACTCCCTTCACAAAAGAAAGGGTCCTACAAGAGCTTGCTAAGCTCAGGGTGGATAAGGCAATGGGACCTGATGGCATACATCCCAGGGTACTAAGGAGCTAAAGGAGGAACTAGCAGAGCCATTAGCAGAATTGTTTAGTGAGTCTCTGAGCACAGGAGAGGTCCCAGAAGACTGGAGAAAGGCTCATGTGATCCCACCTCAAGAGTGGTAGCAGGAGGAGGCGGGGAACACAGACCGGTCAGTCTTACCTCAGTAGTGGGCAAGATTTAAGGCACTCCTTAAGGAAAGGATAGTGCAACACCTGGAATCCATAGGGCACAGGATCCAAGACAGCATGGGTTTACAAAAGGAAGGTCCTGTCAAACTAATCTCATAGATTTCTTTGACTGGTAACCAGAGTGGTGGACCAAGGGGGGAGCAGTTGATGTCGCTTACCTTGACTTCAGCAAAGCTTTTGACACTGTTCCACATAGAAGATTGATAAATAAGCTAGGTAGGCTCGGGTGAGTAGAAGTTGGTCAACTGGGTGGCAAACTGGTTGACTGCGCAGAAAACAGAGAGTGGTGGTAAATGGTATACAGTCAGAAGAGATGCAAGTCACAAGTGGGTACCTCAGGGATCAGTCCTGGGGCCAGTCCTATTCAACATCTTCATTAGTGACCCGCAGATGGACTAGAGGGAGGCTTGTCTGTTTGCAGATGACACCAAGATCTGCAACAGAGTAGATGATCCAGATGGGGTGGGCAGAATGAGAAGAGATCTGGATAAACTAGCAGAATGGTCAGAAGAGTGGCAACTGGATTTAATGCAAAGAAGTGCAAAATCATGCACATAGGGAAGAGAAACCCTGAAGCCACTTATAGGCTGGGAGGGAGTTGCTAGCAGTCACAAAGGAAGAAAGAGACTTGGGCATCATCATCACTGATGACCTAAAATCATCCAAGCAGACCTCTAAAGCAGTAGGTAAGGCTAGGGGGTGTTAGGGTGTATTAGTAGGGGTATCACAAGTCGTAGAGGGAGGTAATAATCCTCTGTACAAGACATTGGTTAGGCCACATCTGAGTACATGTGCAGTATTGGAGGCCACACCTTCACAAGGACATTAACCAAATTGAGGCAGTCCAGAGAAGGGCAACCAAAATGGTGCAGGGACTGCAATCAGAAGACATATAAGGACAGATTAACGGAGCTCAATATGTATACCCTTGAGCAAAGGAGGAGAGAGTGATATGATCGGAGACATTTAAACACCTTAAGGGCATAAACAAGGTGAAAGAGTCTAACATGTTTAAATATAAGAAAAATAGCAGGACAAGAGGACACAGCATGAGATTAGAGGGAGGCCGATTAAGGGGAATGTGAGGAAATTCTTTTTCACAGAAAGGGTGGTAGATGCATGGAATGGCTTACCACAAGAAGTGGTGGCTATGAATACAGTGCAGGGCTTCAAACAGGCATGGATAGGCATAAGGAGCAATACAAATGACTATGAATAGATAGGTCACTGACAGAGCAAAGGCCGATGGTACATTTATAAGGTAGAAAAAGAAATGGGCAGACTGGATGGGCCTTGCGGTCCTTATCTGCCATCAACTTCTATGTTTCTATGTTTCTAACATCTTGTAAGCAAGAAATACATGCATGTATTGAAAAGTGAAGTGTATAAAAAAATGTGCAAACATATCCTGATATCTGCTCTTATATGGTAGATGCCCCTTAGCCCTATATGTTAGTATTACATATGCCTAAATGTTAGCTGTCTGTGGTGTACCTGTGGGGGTACAGTTAGGATGCAGGGTCCTCGTGTAACATTCCCCCCCTCGTTGCCTCACAAGGGGCAACAAAGGCAAAAGTAAGGAATTTGATAGGGAGCAGGGGTCGTTTTACAGACCCGATGCATGAGCCTTGTAAAGGAACTCCAGCTGCTCACAGTGTTGGTGTAATGTGTACTGTAGGTAGCAAAGCATAATAATGAGAAAAAATATCAAAAATGCTTGCATAATAACAAAACCTTTGAAGGTAATCTCTAACCAAGTGTTAGTAAGTGCACTATTCATATCACCATCATTAAGAAGTGCAAGGACAGCTTTGTTAGCTTAGGATATATTATTTCTGATGTGGATGAGATGGGTGTCTTTCTCTAAAAGTGATTTTAATGTCAAAGTGAGTGGATCAATGTACGTTGAAGTAAGGTAAATACTCTGCAAGAGTGAGCAGGTAATAGGGTTACCATCAATGATATCAGCGCCATAATAGGGACAGGGTAATAACTGTGTGCCCTATAACTGTTTTCTGATGTGGGACAAAGCAGAAGTTAGAAGCATCAATAGAACATGTTTGTGAACCATACATGAAAGCCTTTATAGTTGGTAACAACACAATATTCACCATCTGAATTATATTGCATTTTCACTGTAGGCAGTCTCCATTTTTGCAACTGTACTGGGCAAGTATAAGTCTGTTTGGAAATTCATGTTACAGGCGATGAACCTCCTCCCAGTAGGACTGGTATTACTTGGAATCGCTGGCGCAGATGTTGAGTCCTGGTATTCTGCGCCATTAGTGATGATGTCATCGTCCATGGAAAAAGACCAATCAATACTGTCTGGGGGAATAGCCACATACAGGTTTAATAACATCAAATACATCACATCAATACAGATGAATATACCCTTTTTTTGCACAACAGTCCATGTGCGTTAAGACCCAAGTGTTCAGAAGAGGATGGAAAACCAATAAAGGAGGCAAATCAAGGCATTCTCTGTAGATGTCTTCATCAAGATGCCCAATGGAGTGTACAGATGCAAGTTTATCAAATATAGCTGTAGTAGGATCAAAACGTGGTAAAGAAACAGTGAAAGACACAAGCGTAGTATCCTTAATTGAACATTTCTTAGAAGTAAAACAAGGACCAGTATTAGGGTGCCTGGTCACAAAACCCAAATTCCCTAGCAGTAGAAATTGGAATACTTAAAGACCGTAGCATACACATGGCAACACAGTTATGGGATTTGCAATGAGGACAATACCATTAAGAGATACATCTGTCATGTATGACATCAGGGATTCTTCTGGATTCTAGATCATGGAAGAGATTGTTGATGGTAGTGATAATGTAAGATCCATAGGCTGAGCATAATATGATTAGTTGGGATAGGTTTAGGGCTTTGATCCTCAGAGCGGTGGCTTTGGTGTTGGAGGAGAGCCAGTCGAGGTTGAAATCTCCTAGCAGGGTGAGTTCCCATTTTTGTGACTGAGGAGATTGTGATGATTGCCTTGATGAGGTTGCTGGGGGGTCTTTGGGGGGCATTTAGGGCCCCAATATAAAGGGGGGATGAGGGAAAAGAGATGATGGCTACTAGGGATTAGTGTGAGGCAGGGCAGGATTCCACATAGGTAATGCAGCAAGTTAGGGATTACCTGGCATACAGTGCTACCCCTCGCCTCGCTTGCCGTAGTCCTGCCGGAAGATGACATACTCAGGGATGTTAAGTGAGGAGTTGGGGATTTTGGCAGATAGCCAGGTTTCCATGACACTGAGTATGTCAGGTTTTTACTGGTTTACCCAGACAGAGAGGGCATCTATTCTAGGAAGCAAGCTCCTTGCGTTGATATGGAATATATGGTGGCCCTTGGGGAGAGAATCTGAGAGCGGGGCTGAATAGGGGGCAGGAGCTGGTGTGGTTTGGTTGGGTGTTTGGGGGCCCAGGTTAAAGGTGGATGTCACCTGCCAAGAGCAGTAGTAGTAGGGGAAGGTGGAGGGTAGAGGTTTTCTTTTTGTTATGTGAGTTGGGTCTGGGGGGTGGAGTACTTAGGTTTAAGCAGCAGAGAAAGGCCCAAGGTTCAGTAGGTGAGAGGAGCAGGACAGGTGGATGGTGGGAGAAGGTGTGTGTGGGAGCGAAGGTGAGAGGAAAGTTGGAAGGGAGAGGGGAAAAAGGATTGATGGTAGAAGGGGGGGAGAGTGCCAGAGAGAGCTTTGAGGAGAAACACCAAGGTGAAGTGATGAGTAGGAGGGAGGGGTAGACAAAGGGTGCCTAGATGGGGGGCAGAAGGATAGGTAGGCACTATGTTCGAGAGAGAAATTGAAGGAGTAGGCACAAGGCTGCATAAAGCATCATTTTGGTGAGAGGGAATGAATAGGATACAGAGGCAGCCTCTAGTGGGGAGAAGAGATAGCCTGCTAATGGGAAACTCGGCTGATTGGTTACAGCCAACACGTGACTGCAACTATGTAAGTGGAACCTGACTAAGGGTGGTGGTGGGGGCGGTGGGGAGCCGACGCAACATGTCAGTGGGGCTTTCCTGAGTCGGGAACTGAGAGCGTGGTGCTGCTGACGAGTGGCATACCTGAATTTTTTGTTGGAGGGGAGAGCTGCTGTGGGGGAGGGCATCCATGTGCCCTCTCAGACCCTCGGGAGGCTGCCAGTGTTCAGTCCTGTGGAGGTGAGACAAAGAACAGCTATATAAGTAGAGAGAAACTTTTGGGAGGGGCTGGGGGGTTACAAGTGGAGTGCAATTCGGATTATAATAGGAGCAATTTGCAAGCTAACTTTGGCTGTTTCAACAGTTAAAAGACAAATGCTTTAACAACAGTTAGAGCTAACTTAGGTATTTGTAAATGCATTAACAACATTTAGAGCTAACTTAGATAATTGTTTAAGGTTGCTTGGTTACCAAAGCTCCACAGTAAAGAGTAGCATAAAAAAGGGAAATTGGCTAAAGTTTAAAATTAAAGCTTAAGAATAAAGAGTAGAATAAAAGCAGTCAAATTGTCTTTTAAGATGGATAAAAAGTCTATCTCCATTCATATACTGAGTATTAATTGTGCAGCCTTAAGGTGCTTCAGATTGTAGGATTTAAAAAAGACACCAAGTTCTTTCCTGAGTTGAGAGCTGAGAGCGTATTTGCTGCTGAGTGGTGTACCTGAATTTTTAGTTGGAGGGGTGAGCTGCTGTAAGGAGGGCTCTGTGTGCCGCTTCGACCTCGAGAACCGCCATGTTCAGTCCTGAATGTTTTGTTGAGGGCAATCTGCTGTGGGGGAGGGCATCCATGTACCCTCTCGGACCCTCGGGGGACCACCGGTGTTCAGTCCTGAATTTTTTTTTGGAGGGCCGAGCTGCTGTGGGGGAGGGTGTCTGTGTGCCCTCTTGGACCCTCGGGGAACCGCCGGTATTCAGTCCAGAATTTTTTGTTGGATGGGAGAGCTGCTGTGGGGGAGGGCATCTGTGTGCCCTCTTGGACCCTCGAGAGAATGTCGGTATTCAGTCCTGAATTTTTTGTTGGAGGGGCGAGCTGCTGTGGGGGAGGGCATCCGTGTGCCCTCTCAGACCCCCGGGGGACCACCAGTGTTTAGTCCAGGTTTCTGTGACACAGAGTATGTCAGGTTTTTACTGGCTTACCCAGACAGAGAGGGCATCTATTCTAGGGACCAAGCTCCTTGCATTGATATGGAATATATGGAGGCCCTTGGGGAAAGAATCTGAGAGCTGGGCTGGAGAGGGGGCAGGAGATGGCATGGTTTGGTTGGGTGTTTGGGGGCCCGGGCTGCGGTGTATGTCACCTGCCAAGAGCAGTAGTAGTAGGGGAAGGTGGAGGGCAGAGGTTTTCTTTTTATGTGAGTTGTGTCTGGGGGGTGGATTACTTAGGTTTAAGCAGTGGAGAAAGGCCTTGAGGTTCAGTAGGTGAGACTGGAGCAGGGACGGATGGATGGTGGGAGAAGGTGTGTGTGGGAGGGGAAGGTGAGAGAAGGGGTGGAATGGAGGGTGGAAAGGATTGATGGTGGCAGGGGGAGAGTGCAGAGAGAGCTTTGAGGAGGAACACCTAGGGGAAAGGATGAGTAGGAGGGAGGGGTAGACAAAGGGGTGCCTAGATGGGGAGAGAAGGATAGGTAGGCACTATGTTGGAGAGAGGAAATTGAAGGAGTAGGCACAAGGCTGCATAAAGCATCATTTTGGTGAGAGGGAATGAATAGGATGCAGAGGCAGCCTCTAGTGGGGAGAAGAGATAGCCTGCTAATGGGAAACTTGGCTGATTGGCTACAGCCGACACGTGACTGCAACTATATAAGTGGAAGCCGACCAAGGGTGGTGAGAAGGGTGTTGGGGAGCCACCGCAACGCGTCAGTGGGGCTTTCCTGAGTCAGGAGCAGAGAGCGTGGTGCTGCTGTCTAGTGGCGTACCTGGATTTTTTGTTGGAGGGGCGAGCTGCTGTGGGGGAGGGCATCCGTGTGCCCTCTCGGACCTTCGGGGGACTGCCGGTGTTCAGTCCTGTGGAGGTGAGAAAAAGAACAGCTGTATAAGTACAGAGAAACTTTTTTGAGGGGCTGGGGAGGGTTACAAATGGAGTGCAATTCGGATCATAATGGAAGCAATTTGCAAGCTAACTTTGGCTGTTTGGCTGTTTCAACAGTTAAAAGACAAATACTTTAACAACATTTAGAGCTAAGTTAGGTATTTGTAAATGCTTTAACAACATTTAGAGCTAACTTAGATAATTGTTTAAGGCTGCTTGGTTACCAAAGCTCCACAGTAAAGAGTAGCATAAAAAAGGGAAATTGGCTAAAGCTTAAAATTAAAGCTCCACAATAAAAAGTAGAATAAAAGCAGGCAAATTGTCTTTTTAGATGGATAAAAAGTCTATCTCCATTCATATGCTGAGTCTTAATTGTGAAGCCCTAAGGTGCTTCAGATTGTAGGATTTAAAAAAAGGCACCAAGTTCTTTCCTGAGTCGGGAGCCGAGAGCGTGGTGCTGCTGCTGAGTGGCGTACCTGAATATTTTATTGGAGGGATGAGCTGCTGTGGGGGAGGGCATCCATGTGCCCTCTCGGACCCCAGGGGACCGCCGGTGTTCAGTCCTGAATTTTTTGTTGGAGGGGCAAGCTGCTGTGGGGGAGGGCATCTGTGTGCCCTCTCAGACCTTCGGGGGACCGCCGGTGTTCAGTCCTGAATTTTTTTGTTGGAGGGGCTAGCTGGTGTGGGGGAGGGTGTCCGTGCAGTCCTACCATCACCCCTGGATCACCTCAGACCTCATTTCCCTATGCTGGACCAGGGAACAAGGCATGGAGAAAGTATAAAGCATCCCTTGCCCCTAGTGACCTCCAAGCCTACAAATGTCTCAGAAACACATGCACCAACGTAATTCAGAAGTCTAAAGCCTCATACTTCAAAGTACTACTCACCCATAACAATGCTTCTCCTGCATCCTTCTGGAAGGTACTAAACTCCCTTATGGACCCCCCAACTAAGCAGGCCTGCCCAGTCCTCAGCTTAAATGGCACTACAGTAGAAGACCCAGCTTCCGTAGCCGAACTCTTTAGCACATTCTTCAACTCCTGCGCCTACCTAACTCAGCTCCTCCACCCTACCCCACAACATCCCCCCGACTCTGGATTCCTCTTCCCCCCTTCATGCCACAGGATGTCTACTCACCACTCTAAATCAGTTCCAAACCAGCCCAGATGGCTTACACCCTAGACTGCTCCACATCTCCGCCCCAGCCATCACTGCTCCTTTAACTCACATACTCAGCCTCCCCCTCTCAACTGCCATGGTCCCCACCACCTGGAAGATGACCAAAATCCTTCTCCTCCATAAAGGCGGAGACCCTTCCTAACCAGGAAACTACTGACCCATCTCACTCCTTCCCTTCCTTGCCAAACTCCAAGAATCACTCATGCTCTCCAAACTATCAGTGTTTCTCTCCTCAAACAGTTCCCTCTCCCCTTTTCAATCAGGCTTCAGAAAACATCACTCCACCATCACCACCCTGCTATGTGTAACTGACTCTATTCTCACTGCCCTGGATAAAGGCCAAACCACCTCGGCCATCTTTATTGACCTGGCAAAGCCTTTGATTCAGTCTCCCACCCCCTGCTACTCTGCAAATTAAGTTATTTTGGCCTCACTCAGCCTGCCATCAACTGGCTCTGCTCCTACCTCCAGAATAGGTAGCAGTCGGTTCTAATAGAGGACACTCTCTCCCCACTGCTACCCATCCTCTCAGGTGTCCCTGAAGGTTCTATCCTTGGCCCCATCCTCTTCTCCATTTTTATAAATGACCTCCCCTCCACCTGTCTCTCCTCAAACGTACATCTCTACACCGATGACACCATCATCTTTGCCTCAGTCCCGTCCCATGACAGTCTGCTCCCTGACCTTCAAAATGACTTTAATAGACTCCAAGCCTGGCTTAAAAAAAAAACAACTCAAACTAAACACCAAAAAATACGGTAACCATGGTATTCAGTACTAGACAAAACCTTGCCTCCCTATCCACACCACCACCACCAATCTGCACGCTAGAAGGCTCCCCCCTCAAGACAGTGCCAGCTTTCAAGCACCTGGGAGTCTGGCTGGACAGCCACCTCAACTTTTCCGCCCACATCGAGGCAGTTTGCACCAAACTCCAGCCCAAGCTGGCCTGCCTCTGTTGCCACAAAGTCTGCCTTCCCCTCTCCACCTGCAGTGAACTCATACGTAAAACTATCCTATCGGTCATCACTACGGTGACATCATCTGAGGTTCAGCCCCAGCCTCAGTCCTCTCAAAACTCGACATCCTTCTCAACTCCTTCTGTCGGTTCGCCACAGCCTCTCCCCCGCTCACCCACCACTGCCTCCTCTACTCTTCACTTTCCTTGACCCCACTCTCGCACAGGAGGACCAGCCACAGCTCCTCCCTCTTAGCTAAATACTGGCTTGGCTCCCTACCTCTGTACCTCCACTCCCACCTCTCACCAACCAGTTACTCTGGATACCCACTCCATCACAGAGGCACACACACCTTCCAACTCCAATGGTCACTCTCCGCCTCGGGGCAGGCAGACTTTTCCTACCACCTCCCACTCCTCTGGAACAATCTCCCCCCCCAAACTCCATCAGGCCTCCCTCCTGCAGCTGTTAAGACACTACTTAGGCTCCTCCCCACCCCTTCTTGCTCCAGCTGCTCTCAGGGTCCCTCCCTGACTTAGGTCTAGCCTTCTATGGCTGTCTCACTTGGTAATCTCCTGCTGCAGGCAGCCTCACCCTTCATTCTCAGAGCACTCATTGTCCTATCCTGGTAATAGTCCACTCCTTAATGTTTCCTGTTCAAAGCTGCATATACAAAGTACTGACTTACACTGATTACTTGCATTCACTTGTACTTATGATGCACACTGCTGTTGTTCCTTATGTCTGTAACTAGAACTTATTGGATTTTCTGTTTAACTCTAAATGTACACCTTGTACCCAGGTCACACCTGGAAACGAGCCTCAGCTCAGTGTACCTTTCCCGGTCATGAATTTTAATAAATAAATAAAATAAATAACATTTCAGGGGCAATGTATTGCTTATCTACGTCTTTATTGTTTTGTGCAACTAGGAGGTTAATCTTACCTTTAGAATCTGAAAATGCCTTAGCTATGTCGTGCATATTGTATACAGTGTATCTCTCTTCCTGATGAAGGCGATCCACACCATGCAATAATGGGGGTATAATATCATTCACCAGACCAGTTTGAAACTTCTGTGAATGTGATTTGATAGCAGCAATGTTGGTTTTGTTCCAGATGGACGTCGCTGTACCAAAAACACCAATGACAGTGCCTGTGGCACCAGTGACATCAGATGTGTCATGGGTATTACGTTTATGACTTTGATCATCTGAATTAGGTTTTCTCCTAAAATTGCCTCTCTGCTCAGTGATGTGTACCTTGGCAATAGAGTCTGGGTTATGAATCTGAAAAGCTGCTAAGCTATCAAGTAACAGAGTGCTATAAAACAATGATGTATTAGTAGTACGACACATACCAAATTCTTTCATATTCCGTAAGTCAAGTTAAACAAAACAGGTATATGCATAAATTGTAAGTTGTTAATAAGTGTGCCAGGTAAAGCAATGGCTGTGAGACCACCATGAGGCCCAGGGGTTTGTTTTGGACATTCCAAAAGCTGTTTCTTAGTAGCGGGTAACACAGAGAGGTACATCGCAGCTGATGCCACGTTGTGTACAGCACAAAATTTCCTGGCAGAGTCTTTAGACAATGAATCACAATATGAGGGTCAATTAAGGCAATGGTACTGTATAAACCAGAATGTCTAAGAGAGTTTTGTAGCAAGGACAAGGTACCATTTGAGGATAATTTTGTGTTGAGCCAACCATGGAAAGTTCCCTTGGGATGCTTGGCCATGGCAAGTATTTGTCCTTGAGATTTAGTTTGCCACTCAATTTGTAGGGTAGATTTATCAGGAACAACAACCAAGTCAGTGAGGTAGGCATCTGAACCTTCCTGGACAGTAATCAAATTGTCAGGAATATTGATGGAGACTCCCTCTGGGGTAGTTGCAAGTGGATCAAGGTGAGGAAGGAGGTGCTTTACCATGCCTTGGATGCAGGGGATAACTCCTGAGATGAGGAGAAAATGGAACAAGATAGCCATCTTTTCAGTGTATCTGAAAAGGAAAATCAAACATTAGTAAATTAGTACTATTCCCCCAATGGGCTGAGGAAAAGTAATTATACTCCTTTGTACAGTTTCAGCTGGTTTGCATGTAATCATTTGTCAGTCAATTTGTTGTTTTGCATGAGTCTAACCTGATAGACTGCTGGACTGAGCTTGTTGACAATGGGGTAGGGTCCTTCCCACTTATTGGAGAAGGAATGTGTGGGATGTGCAAATCTGAGAACCATTACCTGATCCCCAACTTGCCAATCCACTCGTTGTGCATTTTTGTCCAACTGGATTTTTGACTGTTGCTGGGCCTTGCCCATGCAGTTGGCAGCATACAAATAAGTGTGTATGAGGTCTTGTCTGAGTTTTTCCACATATTGCTCCACTGAGACATGGTCTGTAGTGAGGTTGTGGAGGTCAAATACTAGGTGTTCAGGTAATCTCATTTGTCTACCAGTCATCACCTCAAAGGGTGTCAATTGGTGGTGGCTGAGGGTGTACCCCTAATTGCCATAAGGAGTAATGTCAGTAGGGAATCTCAATCCTTGGGATTGATCTCAATGAATTTGGAAAACATTTGCTTAATCTGTCTGTTGGCTCTCTCTACTTGACTTGAAGATTGTGGGTGGTAGAGTATGTGGAACTTCTGATGAACTCCAAGGAGTTCAAGCGCTTCTTTCATCAACTCACCTGTAACACTGGTTCCTACGTCTAAGTCTACCTTGAGAGGTAGGCCCCACCTGGAGAAAATCTGTTCCACCAGGATTTTGGCAATGGCTTTAGCAGTGCATGTCTTAGTGGGGAAAACTTCAACCCAGTTAGAGAAGAGATCAGTGACCACAAGGGCGTACTTGTTGTTTCTGCTGGTATTGTTCAGGGGACCAATAAAATCGATCTGTATGGCATGCCAAAGGCCAGAATGACTTTGTGGTAGTAGCCTGACATTGTGTTTGGTAGGGATGGGGTTGTTTTGTGCACACATAAGGCAGTTGTCTATGTATTGTTTGACATCTTTGGTGACACCAGGCTACCAGGAGATGGTCTTAAACCTTTGGAGTATGTTTTCCACTCCCTGGTGTCTACTAGTAGGGGTGTCATGCACTTTGTGCAGAAATTTGTACCTATGATGATGAGGAACAACCCACAATTTTAGGGGAAGTCATCTGGTTGATACCAGATGAGCTTGTCATCAGGGACAGGTGTAACTTACTTTCATGACTCTGGTAGGGGTTGTGGGTAGGGAAGTTCTTCTCAGTACCTTTGTCCAGAAATCTGAACACATTTTTGAGTTCAGAGTCAGCATGTTGGGCTTCTGACAAATCCAAGGGAGAAAAGGGTTCAGGTTTCTTCCTGACTGCTGCAATGTGTACGGCTGCTCTGGCTTCTGGATGGTCCATCATCCAGGATGACCTCCTTGGGCCCTTCCTTGCAAGAGTGTCAGTAGTGTCATTGAAGGCATGGTAGAGGTCAGGTATGGAGGGCCTTAACCTTGTGTACATAGAGTTTGTGTGCAAACTTCTGTGCCCAGTGAATGAATGTATTTTACCAGTTCCTTGTGCTTGACTGGGCTGCCATCAGAGGAAGTAAAGGAGTTCTTTTGCCAGAAAGGAATAAATTCTGTCAGGGTGCGGGGGTGACAGCTCAGGGAGGAGTCTGGGCAGATGCCTGATGGGAATGCTTAAGGATGCACACGTGTTCCCCTCTGCTGCTGTCATTGCATGCCCTAGACTCCAGGGGACAAGGAAAAACCAGCAAAAAAACATAGTACCTCTCAAGCAGCTTGATGGCAGTCTGCGAGTGTTTGCTGGGCTATGCGGGTGCCCAGACTTGATTCGTGATGGGTGGGGAGTTGGGGGCTCCCTGCTGTCCTGCTGGGGGGTAAGCCATAGGGGTTAGAGGGTTCCAGGATGTTGCTGTGGTGGAGAAGGATGGCAGCCAGATCCCCAGTAGAATGCAATGGACAGGGAGCAGAAGGTACAAGGAGGCAAAAGTGACAGAAAAATGGTAGTTAGTGATGTCACTAGTTTTCCCCTTAGTTACTTTAGAATTCTGTGATAAATACTGTCAGGCCCCATTGCTTTGTCCACCTTCAGTTTTTGGAGTTCATTCAGGACCCTTTCTTCTGTGAATTGACCCCCCCCCATCCTGAGTACTTCTATTGTTTGGTTCATGTACCTCCCTGTCCCCTTCTTTTGTGAATACTGAGCAGACATATTCATTCAGTATCCCTGCTTTTTCACTGTTACCCTCTGACCACCTGTTTCCATTTATTAAGCCTCACTATCCCTGTCTTGGTCTTTCTTCACTCCCTAATGTACCTTTAAAAGGTTTTATCTCCCTTCTTAAATGAGTTGGCTACCTTTTCCTCAGTTTGGGGCTTTGCTATTCTGACTGCCTTCCCCACTTCCTTCAGCTTCAATTGGTACAGTTCTCTGTCCTGCTCCTTCTGTGTTTCCTTTATATTCCTGAATGCTACCTTTTCCCTAACCTTCCCGCCTCTTTGAGAACCATAGTGTTTTTTCCTTGTTTTGTTTTGTTGATTTGCTTTGCACAAAGGCGTGTTGCCTCTGTGATGGCTGTTTTGATTTTCCCATTGTTCCTCCACCCCTATTTCTTGCCCATTTGCTAGTGCTTTTCTGAGGCATTCTCCCATTTTCCCAAAGTCAGCCCTCCTAATGTCCAATACCCTTGCTTTTGTATGGCTTGACTCTACAGCTGTGTTTTTCATCAACCACACTGTTTGGTGGTCACTTGTTCCCAGATGGCTACCCACTTCTAAATCTGAGATACTCTCCCCATCTCCATTTGAGAGTATGAGGTCAAAGATTGCTCCTTCCCAAGTGGGTTCCAACACTAGCTGTCTGAGTCATCCCCACTGTAGGGCATCGAGAATGACCCTGTTTTAGATGGCTGCAGCAATGTGCTCCAGTTAACATCTGGCATATTCAGGTCCTCATGAACAATATCTCCCTTTTATGCCATTGTAAGGATGCCTCTATCATTTCCTTGTCCATTGCCTCCCCCTGAGATCAGGGTCTGTATACAACCCCTGTGTGTATTGTGGTGCCATTTCCTGTCTCCAGGGTGACCCAGAGTGCCTTCTCTCCTCCCTGTTTACCATTTACTGTAGTTCCATTTCTTTGATCCCTTCACTTACATAGAGAGATACTCCTCCTCTTCTACCCTCCCTGTCCCTCCTGTAGATTGTGTACCCTGGTATGCTGACATCCCAGTCATGGTTCTCTGTGTATCATATTTCTGTGACTGCCACAATATCCAGACATCCTTTCTGTTTTTCAATTTTAATTGTAGTCTGTTCTAGTATGTATAATCTTAGTAGAATTTATAAAGACCACCTCACCCTACATATTATTCCCCTTCCGACCATCTATGTTGGTTCGAGTGAGCCCATCAATAGAGCACCAGAATTTCAAATTCACCACCTTCCATGAGGTCCACCCCCATGAAGTTAAAATAGATAGTTATGGGCATGGGAAGTATGGGGGCACAGTCCTCACATATACCGGTAAATTAAAATCTTCGCACCTTAATGATGGGTGCACTCGAACAGGTGTGTTTCGATAATGGAACCATATTATTCAAGAGTAAAACAGTGAACAACTGTAGATGTTGCTTAAGGGTATCATCTCTCAATAGTGGTACTTTAGGTAGCACTGAACCTTTGAGTCACCATTCCTGTTAGAAACTACATGCTTTACAGTCAATAAAAATGCCAGAAGTCATGGTGGGGTTCAGGAAAGACACTAGCTGAGAGTGTCTCTATTTCTTGCCTCAGTTTTTGTGCAGTTACACTTCCTTTGAAAACTTATGACATATTTTATATTAATGTCCTTATATTTACTTACCATACTGTACACCCTCAGAGGCAGGTAGCTGAATGAACACATCTCCAACCTGAAGTACACTGCCTTTGACATGGCAGAGCTAGCATCTGGTACCTGATCTCTTACCAGTTCAAACAGCAACTGGTACCTCCCTCTTTACCAATTCACACTCACCTGTATAGTGTCTGTTTTGAACTAATGGTATCAACACCCTATCTAAACAGAAATACATACTCAAGCATGCACAGGGTAGCTGACTTGTTCAATACCACAACGCAGGATGATAAAGTTCAAATTCTGGTCTTCCAGTTCACAGACCTGCATTAGCCACTGAGATACTGTACACTTACTGTATACACAGGAACACTTATGGATTCAGCACAACAGTGCTTCCAGCCTCAATTATCAGTGACAAGTGGCCAATCAGATATTTCAACAGGTTGATGTCATCATTCATTTATGTATTGCAGAACACTGAAAGGAGCACAAGCACTCCACCAGAGTGGTTTCTTTGTTTCTTTGGTGCAGGAGTATTATATATCCTTATTCTTTGGGAGATTGTTGGGTTAAGAGAGGTTAGATGGTAGGTGATGGGTAGGTGGGGGCTGACACTTGATTTCAGGAGTTGAGGTGATTGACAAGTGGTGGAGGTGGGTGGTTAAATGAATTGGTGCAGGTATGGGAAAATTATTTATTATACTATTACTAATGTCATTACATGAAACGTCAGTGGGACTGTAGGAGGAGGGAGATGGGTGCTAGAGAGTGGCAGGTTGGGGGAATTATTTTTAAAAATCTGGATGGTGAGGAAGGGGTGGGACATGGTTGCACAGTATATAATAATTCGTGCTTTCTCCTTTGGCATGAGGAAGCAACCATTATATTCTTCTAGACTTGAGCTGTCACCAACTGGGAATTCCTTCTTGATAAGGTTTCATCAACCTAAAATGTTGTCAATCCACCACCTCTGCCACCAACACCCTGGTGATCATTACCACCACCACTACCAGATTCATGTGGAATGAATGGAGATAGGAGGTGTGTTGTGGCATACGCTAGCGTTTTTTAATTAAAAGTTAGCATCCCCAAATTGTTAGGTGGCAAACTGGTGCACCTATCCGCCATGATGACCCATGCTGAACTAAAGGTTAACTCAACACTAACACTCAAGGGTGGTCAGCTTAAGTATTTCATGGATACTGATGTTAGTGCTGGCCAATCACTAAATGCACCAGTCCAGTACATGGACTCTTCATTGATGGTGAGGTGCCTATTATCTGCCAAACTGGTGTCTACCATTCTTTTGACAGCATGCAATCCTGCATCATAATCTGCCTCCTCCTCCTTTTTCTCCAATTCATCCAGTCCAACCTGTGACAAACCATCCCACAATGGATTGATAAGGATTTTGTCTTTGCCTTTGTAAGTTTTTGCCTCTTGTTTTGCCTGTGCAGGGTAGCAACAGACAGTCTCTCTTATGCTTTTAACTATCTGTTTTTCATCATATATGCCCCATGTACCCATCATATAAAAGCCTAGTTAAGTTCTGCACTTGATCCTGGCCACCTTCAAGGCAAATTTATTTTTGGGTGCCAAACCTGAGGCTCTGGGCACCTAACAAATTATAACAAGATAAACATCAATTACAGTGCAGAAATGACAGGAATAAATAAAATTGAAACTCAACTGTTAAAATTAACTGTAATAATAAAACGGATTGGGTACATAATATTCTGTGAATGTCATGCTGAAACAGTGGGTCTTTAGCTTCTGCTTAAAAATACTATGTTTATATCAACTGCTCCAGCATGGAGGCAATCCAAATTCAGCAGACTACAGGATGCAGGAAATATGTGTATTGCAGTCCAACTCATACAGAATATGTTCCATCAGGGCACAACTGCCAGAATCAACACCTGCCTCCAGCTGCTGATGTATATTGAGAAGAGCCTTCCTCAGCACCAGTTCGAAGAGGTGTGACCTGACTTATACAGGCACTGTCCCGACTCATTACCTGTGTTGCATGTTCAAATGGCCTAAGAATTACAGGCCACCCATTACTTGCCACTCATCTTTTGTCACAAACATGGATACTCCCAAACTGTCACAGCTTGTATGGATAAACATTAATTCCAAGACAGCTTTATACTGCTTGTACAAGCATTCTATCTTGCATAGTGTGATGTTCCTTCTTGTGATGGTGTCCGATTTCCAATGGTGCTATGGCAATTCTGTATCTGTAGTTGTGACACCTGGTTATGGTTTTTTCAGAATGGGAAAAGTGGTCACAGATTAAACAAGACGCAGCCAACATTCCCTTAACATCAGGATGTGAGAAAACTCTTGCACAAAATTCAGACAGTGTGCAAGGTATAACACCCTGAAAAATCCACCATCGCTGATGCACTTCACAACATTGGAGCCATTATTACTCATAATAAATCTAGTATTTATTGAATGGGGATGAAGCCTCTCAGGCTCTGTAAGGAGACTTATTTTTAAGTTGTGTAATGCTGTGCAATTCAACTGTTGTATTTAATTTATATTCCCATGCTGTCTGTAATGACTGCATTGGAATTGTAGTGGCCTCCAGCCGAACAAAATAAACTATGAAACTGTAAGGAATGCTGACAAGATTATTGAACAGTGTGTATTAAATGAGACTTTTCATTGCCCATGCTGGCAAATCCTGGAAGTGTTGCTACAACTGGAATTCAGCTTTCTGCGGTTGCTCCCTGACCCCAAGCCAAGTATTACTCCAGGTACTGGTAGAAGCAGCGCTGCATTAAGGTATGGGGTGCTCAGTGACACCATATGTAATCCAAATTCAAAATCATGGCACACCCTCCATCACAGATAAAAACAAGTTGGAGTCTTTTGATAATTCACCAAACTTTCCAATCCTTTATTGTTGCACAATTGATAACAGCCCTTTCAGGTTCAGGAACAATGGCAAGCAAAAAACTTCTGATGTTTCACCTAATCTTAGGCTTTGATGAAGCCTAAGGTTAGGTGAAACATCAGAAGTTTTTTGCTTGCCATTGTTCCTGAATCCCAAAGGGCTATCAGTTGCTGTGCAACAATAAAGGATTGGAAAGCTCTGATGAAGCATCAAAAGACTCCAACTTGTTTTTCTGTTCTGCAGGGTGTGTCGTGATTCTGAACTTGGATTACTACCCCAAATACCTATGCTCTGTGTGCTGTAATGCACATATAGTAGCTACCATCTGTTTGCCTTCTAGTCCACATATCTACTGTATGCTATGGTGCATGCATGAGGATGCAGAATGCTGCAAAGCATGGATTAATGCAGGTGACACTGTCTCATACAGTTCTAGAATGGTTCATAATGAGAAATATGTCCATGTTGAAATCTGCCATTTAGGAAAAACACAGACCATCAACCACTAAAAACCCTCATTCTCAACAAAGAAGTACAGTATCGTAGAAGATCAATTGCCAGCATTTCAGCAGCTGCTGCATTCATCTAGTTTGCCATGGCATTATTGCGCATATACAGTATACACCATGTACAGTGAATCCCACCAGGATGAAGCGTAATACTGCAGAATTCTGCAGCAGAGTTACTGCAGCAAACAATCCAAGTTCAGTGGGAGTTAATCCTTTCGCCATGCAGTAAACCTGTGACACTGTGCTTCATCCTTGCAGGCTTCACTGTACAATGGACACATTGCTATGTGGTTGATCTGTCTGTTATAGCAGATGTCCACTTTATTAAAGCACATTTGTTGAGTGAGAATTGTTTTTTATTTGCTGGTGTACTAGGTGTTTAGGTTGGTTAGTGGTGGGGGCTGTGGGGTGGGCAAGTAGTCAGGTATTGACAGGTTATGTTTGTGCCAAATACATTTATTTTTCAGTTCTTAAAGTAATCCTGGATCTTCATTTGCTTCTGATTTGTAAAGCAGTACTCCCTCCATAATCCTGGATATTCATTTGCTTCTGTTTTGTAAAGCAGTACTCCCTCCACATGCTTTCTGTTTTTACCAGTTTATCACAGTCAGGCTGTACATCTTTGCACTGTTCCATAGCTCTTTTGAGGGTCAGTAAGGCATTTTTTACATCTGCAGCTGTAACAGAAGGTCATTGCTTATCAAAGGAGTATCCTGCCATTCCCCCTGTATTGCTCTCATCATTGATTTCATTGCCTCCCGACCCTGTGCAATGGTAAACCAATGCAACAATGCATCCTCTATTTTGCTCTCTTTTCCTTATCATTTCTTCTTTCATTTAGAACCTCCATTTTCTGGACAGTGACAGAGTGGTATGTTTAGCAACAAGAGTTGGTACTGCAGCTTTTTTTGCCATCCATTTTGATCAAGCAACAGCTCACTGGCAGAGAACTGTCAATCAGCATTTTTGTAGTGAAAAAAAGAATCATATTGGTTAAACAGTTGTGGCATAATGAATGATGTAGCATGGCTGGGTGACATAGAGCATCAGGGTGTCAAAAAACCTGAGAGACCATCCAGAAAACCACATGTACTGGGGTGGTATTAGGGTTAACCAACATAGAACAGTTTACATTTTCATTTATTCATGTTTTTTTAACTTTGAACATGGCTCAGACCAGAAAATGAACTCAATACAAAACAGAACAATGAGATAGAACACTATCAGCTGTCCATTATCGGCTGAGCTGCAGGTGCACTATATTGAGCAGCTTCAGCACTGAGACAGATAGGAAACATTTGGCAAAAATGAAATGACCAAAATAAACAATTGTCTGGCCTAACGGTGCCCATTTTATGTAGTGGCTACTGTATTTTTGCATGTCCCTGAAACATTCTCCTTTCTATGGGGTGGAGCTACCAAACAGCTGGTCTCATCATGGCAGCAGTGTTGCTACAGCAGGGTAACATTTGATTCCTGGGATTGCACATTTTGGTGTTTAAAGGAATAAAGTGAATGGTTAAGTCTTCCTTACTGGTATAATTGCTGGTATAATTGTTTAGCTGTGCTGGACTGTGGTACTACTTAACTTGTTGATATTTGTATGCTCACTATTAAGAAGTCCCATCATACTGCTCCTCCTCTCTACATTTCTCATCAGGCACCAGAGCCTCATCATCTCCCAATCCTTACTTCTAGGTATTTCCACACTTATACCCACCTTGGATGATGTGGATTCCTCACATCTGCACTAGTTAACTTCACGTGTTAAGTCCAGTGTACAAAGTGCCCTGATTCTAAGTGTACTTGTTGCCTACTGGTGCCTATGCGTCTGCTCCTTTTTCTTTTTCCCCTGCTGACAAAATGTTGACAAATCAGACATATTCCCACTGTCACATTCTCAGGGCAAAGTACACAGAAATCCCAAACAAGGGATTTGGATGCTCTTGCTTTTACACTGGGCGGGAAAGGGAATGGCGTGACAGTGGTTGGGGCATCTGTGGTTTTGTGTGGTGCTTTGAAAATTTCTGCTTGCCTATTGGGGGCACCAAGTCTTTTGGTCTCAACATCAGGAGATCAAGCAGATGTTTGCTATCTTTGCCTCCTGCCCTGCACCTCTCCATTTAAAAGGGTGTCTACTGTCCCCACAAATTAAAATGTCACACAAATGCACTCACAAGTAAAATCACTGCCACATGGTTGAAATTATCACAGTTAGGTTACTCAAAAAGTATGTAAGAAAAATAAAAGTGACTGATCCAGAAAAATACACAAAACAAGCACAAACTAAAGCAAAAGAGAAAAAAAATCACACAATTAAAGAGAAATACAGTTTGCAAAGGGTGCTAACAGAAGACATAGACACGTGTTTCATCCTACCAGGACTCATCAGTATGCCTCGTCTGTTTGACACCCCAGTGGAATGGACCAGCTACCCTTAAGGCAAACTGTGTGAGAGGCCTTTCGGCACCATGCAGTTCTGCTTAAAGTTGGACCAGCATAACATTCTGTGGTGATTTGCATATGCAGCCCATGATGCTTTGCATTGTGGGGGCATGTGTGATTTTGTATTTTCTTGAAACTTGGCTTCCCAGCCAAATGCCCTTTGGGGTAACCCTTGCCTCAATGTTTGCGCACAGAGGTTCTTTGTCTTTTATATATATATACATATATATATATATATATATATATATATATATATATATAGTATATATATACATACAATGGGTATGAGTGGTAAATGAGTGTGATAAATTATGTTATTTTCAACAGGGTGTGATAAATATAAGACCTGACATTTATCACACCAGCGCAAAGCCGCGCATACAGCGCAAAGCTGTGCAAATGGTACATTTTGCAACAATGAGGCCCCCATTGTATATATCGGATACATGATGAGCACTTGTGTGATATGGGAAATATGTTCAGTCCCGTAAAGTGACCTCTGAAACCTCACTCGTGACTTCGCCACTCGTGAGTATTCAGAGGTCACTCTATAGGAGTGAAGATATTTTCCATATCACACTCATGCCCATCATGTATCCCATATATATATATATATATATATATATATATAAAACCCAGTGGCTATAATTCACATGTTAGCTCTCAGCAGCTACGCAACAGTTCACTGTCACTTGAAGAGCTCTACAAGTGTTCTAAAAGTAAATATAGTGGCAGAAAAACAAATGACTTTAACAAAGGCAATTTAATTTTATTCACAACAATTCAGTAAAGCCAGCAGAGTCATAAAGCATGACAGAGCCCTGCACATTAAGAAAACCTTCAGAAAAAAAAGGACAGAATGAACAAAAGTGAAACTACATATAGCCATCTTCTGCACTAGACAGTGCAGCCACACAAACTAACACCTCCCTTACAGAGATCAAGAGTGCTAATTTATATAAAATAAGTAATGTCGGAAAACACAACCACAAAACCCACAACAGATGTACAATGCACAGTAGATCACTCATGTGAGCATTTTAGGCCAAAGAAAGTGCTTTAGCTTAAGTGGTTAGAATGATACCCAGAGGCACAGGCTCCTCTTACTCTGTCTCAGACTGCACTGAACACAGCATCCACATGGTTGACCTGTAGTTCCTGTATCATGTGATCTGTAGCCTATGCAGTCACATATTACATTGTTTACTTCTAAATTAATTCTGGCTAGTTTTTAGATCTTCATTTTCGGCCACAAGAACTTAGTTACTGAAGTTCTCAATTCACAACTTTGCAAAGTGGGACCCACTTTGCAAAGTGCCTCTTTGCCATGCAAATTGACTTCACAAAGTGGCAAGTCTTTGCAAATTAATTTGTGAAATTAAATTTATTTATTTAATTTGTTTGGACTAACACCTTTGAGCTAACCAGCTCATTTACAAGGGTTCCACATCTACACATAGCATCACCTTGTATCTAATTGACAAGTGACGAGAGATTACAGTGGCTCAGCTATGGTCAACAAAGTATACAAGATTACATGCAATGTACTGCCTCCAAATCCTTTTACAATGGAGGCAGCAAGCACTTACTTTGTCAGTGAAAATAGGTGCCAGCTACTACAGTGCATACAGGCAGCTCATAGGAGCATTGTCATTGTATTTAATTGGGCAGTTTCAGGGCAGTGACAGGCGACATTGGGAGAAAGTAAACTTCTGAGTTGTCTCTTAAACTGGCCAATTTTGTTAAGACTCAGAACTGATTCTAGTAGCTCATAAAGCCACTGAGGGTTTCTAACAGCAAAGACATTCATTGATTGGCTAGTTTTGTGGAACGGACTTTATAGTGTTTTCAGTCATGGTCCTAGCAGGGTAAGTGCTGTAGGTCCTGTATTCCAGATGGTGTGAGACACATCAGTGTTTTTTTAGCAAGTATGCAGGTTTAGAATTTGATTCTGTTCTCTAGAGGGAGCATGTTGGTTAGGGAGTAATGAACTCTACTTACCTCTTGTTAGAAGTCCTAAAGTGAAGCTAAGTATCATGACATATGACAAAGTAATTTTAACATATTGGCTCATTGACTGTTTTATTTTTTGTAAAATTTCATGAAAATAGTTTCTTGTAACCCAGTCATCTGTAGAGTTAGTTTCTGAAAATTAACATGCATAACTTTCTTAGAAGGGTTACAGAAACAGCTACATATGGACAGATCTGGCTGATGATTTTTATGTTCCATGGGTTCATAAATGTACTACTTAATTATAGTATTTGTGATTTTTTTTGAAAAGTTCTACAATTGTGGATGTTTCTAATTTCCCTGCTATTTCAGTTATAGATCTGAAATTTAGCATGCAAATCCAGTATTAGTGAACCATAAAATCTATCAAAGATGGAGAAATTCAGTTTAGTAGTTTTAGACTGTAAATACTACACATGATTAATTTGCAACATTTTCACAAACATTTATGGTAGTGTATAATGCCACCAGAATTCCAATTCTGGAATCTGTCACAAAGCACATTGTCAGGGAGTCTAAACCTCACTCTCAGGTTCTTGGCAATAATGGGCATGCAAGGAATCACAGACACATTGCATAAGAGCAATAAAGCTTGCTTATAACTACCAAAAGGAAAATCACAGTTGCCCTAAGTAGTTCTTACCAATAGGAACTGGGAGCCAATGCTAAGCATTCCCTATACCTCGAGGAGTTTCCGTGTCTCCTGGGGTCTCCGAGGTAGAAGATATAATGTCTTACATTATATACCTAAGATAATTACCAAGGTTACTGTAAGATAGAAACATTTCTAGTTACAGAGCTGAGCTCTATTAGCTAAATTAGAGGTGGCTCCTCAGTCAAAAATAACATTATACAATTTTGTTATAGTCATCACTTTGTAGAAACAAAGAGGTACAGTTTGTACATAGCCGTGTAGTAATGCAAATCATCAGAAGATGGCAATGCTGACTCATATATCATAATCATTACAAGGACACAGATGTCCTAACATCTTGTAAGCAAGAAATACATGCATGTATTGAAAAGTGAAGTGTATAAAAAAATGTGCAAACATATCCTGATATCTGCTCTTATATGGTAGATGCCCCTTAGCCCTATATGTTAGTATTACATATGCCTAAATGTTAGCTGTCTGTGGTGTACCTGTGGGGGTACAGTTAGGATGCAGGGTCCTCGTGTAACACTCTGCCCCGCTAAGGCAACAAAGGCAAAAGTAAGGAATTTGATAGGGAGCAGGGTCGCTTACAGACCCGATGCATGAGCCTTGTAAAGGAACCCAGCTGCTCACAGTGTTGGTGTGATGTGTACTGTAGGTAGCAAAGCATAATAATGAGAAAAAATATCAAAAATGCTTGCATAATAACAAAACCTTTGAAGGTAATCTCTAACCAAGTGTTAGTAAGTGCACTATTCATATCACCATCATTAAGAAGTGCAAGGACAGCTTTGTTAGCTTAGGATATATTATTTCTGATGTGGATGAGATGGGTGTCTTTTCTCTCTAAAAGTGATTTTAATGTCAAAGTGAGTGGATCAATGTGTACGTTGAAGTAAGGTAAATACTCTGCAAGAGTGAGCAGGTAATAGGGTTACCATCAATGATATCAGCGTCCATAATAGGGACAGGGGTAATAACTGTGTGCCCTATAACTGTTTTCTGATGTGGGACAAAGCAGAAGTTAGAAGCATCAATAGAACATGTTTGTGAACCATACATGAAAGCCTTATAGTTGGTAACAACACAATATTCACCATCTGAATTATATTGCATTTTCACTGTAGGCAGTCTCCATTTTTGCAACTGTACTGGGCAAGTATAAGTCTGTTTGGAAATTCATGTTACAGGCGATGAACCTCCTCCCAGTAGGACTGGTATTACTTGGAATCGTCTGGCGCAGATGTTGAGTCCTGGTATTCTGCGCCATTAGTGATGATGTCATCGTCCATGGAAAAAGACCAATCAATACTGTCTGGGGAATAGCCACATACAGGTTTAATAACATCAAATACATCACATCAATACAGATGAATATACCCTTTTTTTGCACAACAGTCCATGTGCGTTAAGACCCAAGTGTTCAGAAGAGGATGGAAAACCAATAAAGGAGGCAAATCAAGGCATTCTCTGTAGATGTCTTCATCAAGATGCCCAATGGAGTGTACAGATGCAAGTTTATCAAATATAGCTGTAGTAGGATCAAAACGTGTTAAAGAAACAGTGAAAGACACAAGCGTAGTATCCTTAATTGAACATTTCTTAGAAGTAAAACAAGGACCAGTATTAGGGTGCCTGGTCACAAAACCCAAATTCCTAGCAGTAGAAATTGGAATACTTAAAGACCGAGCATACACATGGCAACACAGTTATGGGATTTGCAATGAGGACAATACCATTAAGAGATACATCTGTCATGTATGACATCAGGGATTCTTCTGGATTCTAGATCATGGAAGAGATTGTTGATGGTAGTGATAATGTAAGATCCATAGGCTGAGCATAATATGATTAGTTGGGATAGGTTTAGGCTTTGATCCTCAGAGCGGTGGCTTTGGTGTTGGAGGAGAGCCAGTCGAGGTTGAAATCTCCTAGCAGGGTGAGTTCCCATTTTTGTGACTGAGGAGATTGTGATGATTGCCTGATGAGGTTGTTGGGGTCTTTGGGGGCATTTAGGCCCAATATAAAGGGGGATGAGGGAAAAGAGATGATGGCTACTAGGATTAGTGTGAGGCAGGGGGATTCCATAGTGATGCAGCAGTTAGGGATTACCTGGCATACAGTGCTACCCCGGCTATTTCAGTCCTGCCGAAGATGACATACTAGGGATGTTAAGTGAGGAGTTGGGGATTTTGGCAGATAGCCAGGTTTCCATGACACTGAGTATGTCAGGTTTTTACTGGTTTACCCAGACAGAGAGGGCATCTATTCTAGGAAGCAAGCTCCTTCATGCTGATATGGAATATATGGTGGCTCTTGGGGAGAGAATCTGAGAGCGGGGCTGAATAGGGGGCAGGAGCTGGTGTGGTTTGGTTGGGTGTTTGGGGGCCCAGGTTAAAGGTGGATGTCACCTGCCAAGAGCAGTAGTAGTAGGGGAAGGTGGAGGGTAGAGGTTTTCTTTTTGTTATGTGAGTTGGGTCTGGGGGGTGGAGTACTTAGGTTTAAGCAGCAGAGAAAGGCCTCAAGGTTCAGTAGGTGAGAGTGGAGCAGGGACAGGTGGATGGTGGGAGAAGGTGTGTGTGGGAGCGGAAGGTGAGAGGAAAGTTGGAAGGGAGAGGGGAAAAAGGATTGATGGTAGAAGGGGGGGAGAGTGCCAGAGAGAGCTTTGAGGAGAAACACCAAGGTGAAGTGATGAGTAGGAGGGAGGGGTAGACAAAGGGTGCCTAGATGGGGGGCAGAAGGATAGGTAGGCACTATGTTCGAGAGAGGAAATTGAAGGAGTAGGCACAAGGCTGCATAAAGCATCATTTTGGTGAGAGGGAATGAATAGGATACAGAGGCAGCCTCTAGTGGGGAGAAGAGATAGCCTGCTAATGGAAACTCGCTGATTGGTTACAGCCAACACGTGATCGCAACTCATGTAAGTGGAACCTGACTAAGGGTGGTGGGAGGTGGGGGAGCCGACGCAACATGTCAGTGGGGCTTTCCTGAGTCGGGAACTGAGAGCTGGTGCTGCTGACGAGTGGCATACCTGAATTTTTTTGTTGGAGGAGAGCTGCTGTGGGGGAGGGCATCCATGTGCCCTCTCAGACCCTCGGGAGGCTGCCAGTGTTCAGTCCTGTGGAGGTGAGACAAAGAACAGCTATATAAGTAGAGAGAAACTTTTGGGAGGGGCTGGGGGGTTACAAGTGGAGTGCAATTCGATTATAATAGGAGCAATTGGTAAGCTAACTTTGGCTGTTTCAACAGTTAAAAGACAAATGCTTTAACAACAGTTAGAGCTAACTTAGGTATTTGTAAATGCATTAACAACATTTAGAGCTAACTTAGATAATTGTTTAAGGTTGCTTGGTTACCAAAGCTCCACAGTAAAGAGTAGCATAAAAAAGGGAAATTGGCTAAAGTTTAAAATTAAAGCTTAAGAATAAAGAGTAGAATAAAAGCAGTCAAATTGTCTTTTAAGATGGATAAAAAGTCTATCTCCATTCGTATACTGAGTATTAATTGTGCAGCCTTAAGGTGCTTCAGATTGTAGGATTTAAAAAAAGACACCAAGTTCTTTCCTGAGTTGAGAGCTGAGAGCGTATTTCTGCTGCTGAGTGGTGTACCTGAATTTTTAGTTGGAGGGGTGAGCTGCTGTAAGGGAGGGCATCCGTGTGCCGTTTCGGACCCTCGGAGAACCGCCGATGTTCAGTCCTGAATGTTTTGTTGAAGGGGCAATCTGCTGTGGGGAAGGGCATCCATGTACCCTCTCGGACCCTCGGGGGACCACCGGTGTTCAGTCCTGAATTTTTTTGAGGGCGAGCTGCTGTGGGGAGGGTGTCTGTGTGCCTCTGACCCTCGGGAACCGCCGGTATTCAGTCCAGAATTTTTTGTTGGATGGGAGTGCTGGGGAGGCATCTGTGTGCCTCTTGGACCCCTCGAGAGAATGTCGGTATTCAGTCCTGAATTTTTTGTTGGAGGGCGAGCTGCTGGGGAGGGAGTGTCTGCGGTGCCTCTCTCAGACCCGGGGACCACCAGTGTTTGTAGTCCAGGTTTCTGTGACACAGAGTATGTCAGGTTTTTACTGGCTTACCCAGACAGAGAGGGCATCTATTCTAGGGACCAAGCCCTTGCATTGATATGGAATATATGGAGGCCCTTGGGGAAAGAATCTGAGAGCTGGGCTGGAGAGGGCAGGAGATGGCATGGTTTGGTTAGGTGTTTGGGGGCCCAACTGCAGTGTATGTCACCTGCCAAGAGCAGTAGTAGTAGGGAAGGTGGAGGGCAGAGGTTTTTTTATGTGAGTTGTGTCTGGGGGTGATTACTTAGGTTTAAGCAGTGAGAAGGCCTTGAGGTTCAGTAGGTGAGACTGGAGCAGGGACGGATGGATGGTGGGAGAAGGTGTGTGTGGGAGGAAGGTGAGAGAAGGGTGGAATGGAGGGTGGAAAGGATTGATGGTGGCAGGGGAGAGTGCAGAGAGAGCTTTGAGGAGGAACACCTAGGGAAAGGATGAGGGAGGGAGGGTAGACAAAGGGTGCCTAGATGGGAGAGAAGGATAGGTAGGCACTATGTTGGAGAGGAAATTGAAGGAGTAGGCACAAGGCTGCATAAAGCATCATTTTGGTGAGAGGAATGAATAGGATGCAGAGGCAGCCTCTAGTGGGGAAAGAGATAGCCTGCTAATGGAAACTTGGCTGATTGGCTACAGCCGACACGTGACTGCAACTATATAAGTGAAAGCCGACCAAGGGTGGTGGAGAGAAGGTGTTGGGGAGCCACCATGCATGCGTCAGTGGGGCTTTCCTGAGTCAGGAGCAGAGGCGTGGTGCTGCTGTCTAGTGGCGACTCTGGATTTTTTGTTGGAGGCGAGCTGCTGTGGGGAGGCATCCTGTGCCCTCTCGGACCTTCGGGGACTGCCGTGTTCAGTCCTGTGGAGGTGAGAAAGAACAGCTGTATAAGTACAGAGAAACTTTTGAGGGCTGGGGAGGTTACAAATGGAGTGCAATTCGGATCATAATGGAAGCAATTTGCAAGCTAACTTTTGGCTGTTTGGCTGTTTCAACAGTTAAAAGACAAATACTTTAACAACATTTAGAGCTGTTAGGTATTTGTAAATGCTTTAACAACATTTAGAGCTAACTTAGATAATTGTTTAAGGCTGCTTGGTTACCAAAGCTCCACAGTAAAGAGTAGCATAAAAAAGGGAAATTGGCTAAAGCTTAAAATTAAAGCTCCACAATAAAAAGTAGAATAAAAGCAGGCAAATTGTCTTTTTAGATGGATAAAAAGTCTATCTCCATTCATATGCTGAGTCTTAATTGTGAAGCCCTAAGGTGCTTCAGATTGTAGGATTTAAAAAAAGGCACCAAGTTCTTTCCTGAGTCGGGAGCCGAGAGCGTGGTGCTGCTGCTGAGTGGCGACTCTGAATATTTTATTGAGGATGAGCTGCTGTGGGGAGGGCATCCATGTGCCCTCTCGGACCCCAGGGGACCGCCGGTGTTCAGTCCTGAATTTTTTGTTGGAGGGGCAAGCTGCTGTGGGGGAGGGCATCTGTGTGCCCTCTCAGACCCTCGGGGGACCGCCGGTGTTCAGTCCTGAATTTTTTTGTTGGAGGGGCTAGCTGGTGTGGGGGAGGGTGTCCGTGCAGTCCTACCATCACCCCTGGATCACCTCAGACCTCATTTCCCTATGCTGGACCAGGGAACAAGGCATGGAGAAAGTATAAAGCATCCCTTGCCCCTAGTGACCTCCAAGCCTACAAATGTCTCAGAAACACATGCACCAACGTAATTCAGAAGTCTAAAGCCTCATACTTCAAAGTACTACTCACCCATAACAATGCTTCTCCTGCATCCTTCTGGAAGGTACTAAACTCCCTTATGGACCCCCCAACTAAGCAGGCCTGCCCAGTCCTCAGCTTAAATGGCACTACAGTAGAAGACCCAGCTTCCGTAGTCGAACTCTTTAGCACATTCTTCAACTCCTGCGCTCTACCTAACTCAGCTCCTCCACCCTACCCCACAACATCCCCCCGACTCTGGATTCCTCTTCCCCCCTTCATGCCACAGGATGTCTACTCACCACTCTAAATCAGTTCCAAACCAGCCCAGATGGCTTACACCCTAGACTGCTCCACATCTCCGCCCCAGCCATCACTGCTCCTTTAACTCACATACCAGCCTCCCCTCTCAACTGCCATGGTCCCCACCACCTGGAAGATGACCAAAATCCTTCCCTCCATAAAGGCGGAGACCCTTCCTAACCAGGAAACTACTGACCCATCTCACTCCTTCCCTTCCTTGCCAAACTCCAAGAATCACTCATGCTCTCCAAACTATCAGTGTTTCTCTCCTCAAACAGTTCCCTCTCCCCTTTTCAATCAGGCTTCAGAAAACATCACTCCACCATCACCACCCTGCTATGTGTAACTGACTCTATTCTCACTGCCCTGGATAAAGGCCAAACCACCTCGGCCATCTTTATTGACCTGGCAAAGCCTTTGATTCAGTCTCCCACCCCCTGCTACTCTGCAAATTAAGTTATTTTGGCCTCACTCAGCCTGCCATCAACTGGCTCTGCTCCTACCTCCAGAATAGGTAGCAGTCGGTTCTAATAGAGGACACTCTCTCCCCACTGCTACCCATCCTCTCAGGTGTCCCTGAAGGTTCTATCCTTGGCCCCATCCTCTTCTCCATTTTTATAAATGACCTCCCCTCCACCTGTCTCTCCTCAAACGTACATCTCTACACCGATGACACCATCATCTTTGCCTCAGTCCCGTCCCATGACAGTCTGCTCCCTGACCTTCAAAATGACTTTAATAGACTCCAAGCCTGGCTTCAAAAAACAACTCAAACTAAACACCAAAAATACGGTAACCATGGTATTCAGTACTAGACAAAACCTTGCCTCCCTATCCACACCACCACCACCAATCTGCACGCTAGAAGGCTCCCCCCTCAAGACAGTGCTGGCTTTCAAGCACCTGGGAGTCTGGCTGGACAGCCACCTCAACTTTTCCACCCACATCGAGGCAGTTTGCACCAAACTCCAGCCCAAGCTGGCCTGCCTCTGTTGCCACAAAGCCTGCCTTCCCCTCTCCACCTGCAGTGAACTCATACGTAAAACTATCCTATCGGTCATCACTACGGTGACATCATCTGAGGTTCAGCCCCAGCCTCAGTCCTCTCAAAACTCGACATCCTTCTCAACTCCTTCTGTCGGTTCGCCACAGCCTCTCCCCCGCTCACCCACCACTGCCTCCTCTACTCTTCACTTTCCTTGACCCCACTCTCGCACAGGAGGACCAGCCACAGCTCCTCCCTCTTAGCTAAATACTGGCTTGGCTCCCTACCTCTGTACCTCCACTCCCACCTCTCACCAACCAGTTACTATGGATACCCACTCCATCACAGAGGCACACACACCTTCCAACTCCAATGGCCACTCTCCGCCTCGGGGCAGGCAGACTTTTCCTACCACCTCCCACTCCTCTGGAACAATCTCCCCCCCCAAACTCCATCAGGCCTCCTCCCTTGCAGCTGTTAAGACACTACTTAGGCTCCTTCCCACCCCTTCTTGCTCCAGCTGCTCTCAGGGTCCCTCCCTGACTTAGGTCTAGCCTTCTATGGCTGTCTCACTTGGTAATCTCCTGCTGCAGGCAGCCTCACCCTTCATTCTCAGAGCACTCATTGTCCTATCCTGGTAATAGTCCACTCCTTAATGTTTCCTGTTCAAAGCTGCATATACAAAGTACTGACTTACACTGATTACTTGCATTCACTTGTACTTATGATGCACACTGCTGTTGTTCCTTATGTCTGTAACTAGAACTTATTGGATTTTCTCTGTTTAACTCTAAATGTACACCTTGTACCCAGGTCACACCTGGAAACGAGCCTCAGCTCAGTGTACCTTTCCCGGTCATGAATTTTTAATAAATAAATAAAATAAATAACATTTCAGGGGCAATGTATTGCTTATCTACGTCTTTATTGTTTTGTGCAACTAGGAGGTTAATCTTACCTTTAGAATCTGAAAATGCCTTAGCGATGTCCGTATATTGTATACAGTGTATCTCTTCCTGATGAAGGCGATCCACACCATGCAATAATGGGGTATAATATCATTCACCAGACCAGTTTGAAACTTCTGTGAATGTGATTTGATAGCAGCAATGTTGGTTTTGTTCCAGATGGACGCCGCTGTACCAAAACACAATGACAGTGCCTGTGGCACCAGTGACATCAGATGTCATGGGTATTACGTTTATGACTTTGATCATCTGAATTAGGTTTTCTCCTAAAATTGCCTCTCTGCTCAGTGATGTGTACCTTGGCAATAGAGTCTGGGTTATGAATCTGAAAAGCTGCTAAGCTATCAAGTAACAGAGTGCTATAAAACAATGATGTATTAGTAGTCGACACATACCAAATTCTTTCATATTCCGGTAAGTCAAGTTAAACAAAACAGGTATATGCATAAATTGTAAGTTGTTAATAAGTGTGCCAGGTAAAGCAATGGCTGTGAGACCACCATGAGGACCAGGGGTTTGTTTTGGACATTCCAAAAGCTGTTTCTTAGTAGCGGGTAACACAGAGAGGTACATCGCAGCTGATGCCACGTTGTGTACAGCACAAAATTTCCTGGCAGAGTCTTTAGACAATGAATCACAATATGAGGGTCAATTAAGGCAATGGTACTGTATAAACCAGAATGTCTAAGAGAGTTTTGTAGCAAGGACAAGGTACCATTTGAGGATAATTTTGTGTTGAGCCAACCATGGAAAGTTCCCTTGGGATGCTTGGCCATGGCAAGTATTTGTCCTTGAGATTTAGTTTGCCACTCAATTTGTAGGGTAGATTTATCAGGAAAAACAACCAAGTCAGTGAGGTAGGCATCTGAACCTTCCTGGACAGTAATCAAATTGTCAGGAATATTGATGGAGACCTCTGGGGTAGTTGCAAGTGGATCAAGGTGAGGAAGGAGGTGCTTACCATGCCTTGGATGCAGGGATAACTCCTGAGATGAGGAGAAATGGAACAAGATAGCCATCTTTTCAGTGTATCTGAAAAGGAAAATCAAACATTAGTAAATTAGTACTATTCCCCCAATGGGCTGAGGAAAAGTAATTATACTCCTTTGTACAGTTTCAGCTGGTTTGCATGTAATCATTTGTCAGTCAATTTGTTGTTTTGCATGAGTCTAACCTGATAGACTGCTGGACTGAGCTTGTTGACAATGGGGTAGGGTCCTTCCCACTTATTGGAGAAGGAATGTGTGGGATGTGCAAATCTGAGAACCATTACCTGATCCCCAACTTGCCAATCCACTCGTTGTGCATTTTTGTCCAACTGGATTTTTGACTGTTGCTGGGCCTTGCCCATGCAGTTGGCAGCATACAAATAAGTGTGTATGAGGTCTTGTCTGAGTTTTTCCACATATTGCTCCACTGAGACATGGTCTGTAGTGAGGTTGTGGAGGTCAAATACTAGGTGTTCAGGTAATCTCATTTGTCTACCAGTCATCACCTCAAAGGGTGTCAATTGGTGGTGGCTGAGGGTGTACCTTAATTGCCATAAGGAGTAATGTCAGGGAATCTCAATCCTTGGGATTGATCTCAATGAATTTGGAAACATTTGCTTAATCTGTCTGTTGGCTCTCTCTACTTGACTTGAAGATTGTGGGTGGTAGAGTATGTGGACTTCTGATGAACTCCAAGGAGTTCAAGCGCTTCTTTCATCAACTCACCTGTAACACTGGTTCCTACGTCTAAGTCTACCTTGAGAGGTAGGCCCCACCTGGAGAAAATCTGTTCCACCAGGATTTTGGCAATGGCTTTAGCAGTGCATATCTTAGTGGGGAAAACTTCAACCCAGTTAGAGAAGAGATCAGTGACCACAAGGACGTACTTGTTTCTGCTGGTATTGTTCAGGGGACCAATAAAATCGATCTGTATGGCATGCCAAAGGCCAGAATGACTTTGTGGTAGTAGCCTGACATTGTGTTTGGTAGGGATGGGGTTGTTTTGTGCACACATAAGGCAGTTGTCTATGTATTGTTTGACATCTTTGGTGACACCAGGCTACCAGGAGATGGTCTTAAGCCTTTGGAGTATGTTTTCCACTCCCTGGTGTCTACTAGTAGGGGTGTCATGCACTTTGTGCAGAAATTTGTACCTATGATGATGAGGAACAACCCACAATTTTGTGGGGAAGTCATCTGGTTGATACCAGATGAGCTTGTCATCAGGGGACAGGTGTAACTTACTTTCATGACTCTGGTAGGGGTTGTGGGTAGGGAAGTTCTTCTCAGTACCTTTGTCCAGAAATCTGAACACATTTTTGAGTTCAGAGTCAGCATGTTGGGCTTCTGACAAATCCAAGGGAGAAAAGGGTTCAGGTTTCTTCCTGACTGCTGCAATGTGTACGGCTGCTCTGGCTTCTGGATGGTCCATCATCCAGGATGACCCCCCTTGGGCCCCTTCCTTTGCAAGAGTGTCAGCAGTGTCATTGAAGGCATGGTAGAGGTCGTGTATGGAGTGGGCCTTAACCTTGTGTACATAGAGTTTGTGTGCAAACTTCTGTGCCCAGTGAATGAATGTATTTTACCAGTTCCTTGTGCTTGACTGGGCTGCCATCAGAGGAAGTAAAGGAGTTCTTTTGCCAGAAAGGAATAAATTCTGTCAGGGAACAACAAACCCAGCTGGATTCTGTAAAAATTATGGTACCCTTGGTTCCATGATGGATGAACTTGATGGTGCAGGCCACCGCTGCCATCTCTACATACTGTGATGATGCCACACCGCAATGCTTAGAAATCTTAACAGTGTTACCAAAAGGGTAAATGACTAATATGCCTATTCCTGCTATCTGTTCTCCCTGGTAGTAGGAAGTTGAACCATTTGTAAAGACACAACACAGTGAGGTGTTCTCAAGTAATTGTGGTGTAGCAGGAAGAAAAGGACTTGGATCTGGTAGATTAGGTGGCTGCAGTGTACAGTCAGGGTGTTCTCCTTGGAAGATGAGATGATGCGCCAGCATGGATGGCATTTTGGTTGGGTGGACCTTGATGTTTCTATCCTGGAGAAGTAGGGACCAGTGTGTTAGTCTGGTATTGGAGACTGACCCATCCTTTACTCTATCTGATAGCAGAAAGGTTGTTGGGGTGTGGTTCATATTATTGATCGGGGGGGAGTACCCAATGATCAAGGCCCCTACTTTTCTGCGGCACAGTGGGGCCAAGTTCTGCAGCAAGACTACCATTTGCTGCACAACTTTTGCGGCAGTGGTTTGTTATTTCTGCAGAAATTCTGTGGCACTAACAAATTACCATATCACATTGTCAGCTTGTTATTCTGACTTCACTTTCATGACAGTGGTTATAGCAATCAGGATGGGGAAAGCACAGTAACACTAGTTCAAAAAATAACAGTCTTATAGAAATAATTTTATGCGGAAAAAAGCAAAAAAAATATCTCTCCCTTAAGGTTCTAGCCTATTGCATAAATGAAATATGCAGAGGGGACCTCATGTGATAAATAAGGTATTTCTATATGAATGGTATCTATACCACTAATGAGGTCTCCACTGTGTATCACTTATATATTTATATGTACTTTCTGCACCACTCATGAGGTCCCCACTGTGTATCACTTATATATTTATATGCAATCTGTAACATACATACAAATATGTGTGTCTGTATAATGAGAGAGAGAGAGATACTGTATATGTGTGTGTGTGTGTGTGTGTGTATATGTTTTTTTTTAAATTTCCATGAAATTGCATCCTCATTCAAACAAGTCCCATTGGAAATGGAATAAACAGAATAGAGAAGTTACTGCAAAACTCATTTTTCATGCCAACCTGCTTCCCCTGACACATTACGTAACACCATCAGGCCATAACATGCTTGTGAATCAATTGTGAGATAGAGCTCTCCAGCCCATCACAATGTGTCCACCGTGTGACAGAACACTGTGCCATACCTTCCCAGGCTCAGAGCAGTGATGTGTTCCCCCAATCCTTGTGTTGCCTAGCCAGCTCCCAGAGCTAATCTCTGAACCTGAGTTGCCAGCAAGGAAACACAACATGCTACCCTCTGTCCCAGCAGCTGGTTCTGAACACATTTCTCCATAATGTTTGGCTGACTATCAACCAGTGATAATATGTAATCAATAACCTGGCAAAAATGTGTACAGTGCAATTATTTAACAGGTCTGTTCTTTCAGCAGGTCTACACATTATTATAGTCCACTTTTATGGGCATAATTACTTTATTTTTCTTAAAAGTGACAGGTAAATTAATTTTACCAGTTATTCATTTCAGATGGCATCTCTATACCTTAAAGGCACAAATAAGTGTGTACAAAGTGAGGTATGGACTTAACAGGTCTATACTATTGACAAGGCTTTGTTTAAGTTAGCCCTTGTGCAATAATGTAAGACTGAAAATTGTATTAGGCTGTAGTGCAGGTTGTGCAAATATCATCATGCCTGATGTGCTGTGCCACCACCTCTGGCAATGGGAGCTGTGGTAGATAAGTGACTATTCATTTCTGTTGTAGAATGCAGCCATTTCATTAGCTAATTTATGATGTTAGAGCAATGATAACATCACATTCTGAGCTTAGAGGGATTTTGGATATAAAAAGAGGGGATGGGAACCAGATTCTATACATAAACAGAAATATTAATAAAAAATCACCAAGAACAGTGAATTCTGTGGCACTGCAGAAGTTCTGTGGTAGATTGCAAGTTCTGTGCAAAATTCTGTGGCCACAGAATTCTAGGGGCCTTGCCAATGATATACAGAAAGTGCTTTACAGCCAGTAGGTGACCAGAAGGTTCCTTTCACAAAGGCTGTACTTCTATTCCATTGGGGTCAAGAGCTGTGATGCATATGCGATGGGTCTCAGGGTGCCATGGACCTTCTGGGCCAGCACTGCAGACATAGCAATGTCAGAGGTGGCACATTCCAGATGGAATGGCAGGGCTGGATTGGAGTTAACCAAAGCTGGAGCTGAGGCCAAGGCCTGTTTGAGTGATGTCACAGCTTGGGTGTGAATGGGGCCCCAATTCCAGGAAACATCCTTTTTCAGTAATTCATACAGAGGGGTGGCCTTCTGAGCAAAATCACAAATAAAATCTCTAGAATAGTTTACTATACCTAGAAACCTTCTAAGTGTAGCCACGCTGGTAGGCAGTGGCAGATCTTGCAATCCTTATATCTTCTTCCAGGTAGGGCTTTGGCCTTGGTCTGTTGTCCTCAGGCCCAGAAAGAGTACCTCTTTCTGACATAGTTGTGCTTTTACAGGGTTACATTTGAGGCCTGCCCTCTGGATGAGGGTCAATAGTTCATCCAAGAGATGCAGATGTTGTTCCTGTGTGGCTGTGGCCAACTACAGGTCATCCACATACTATAAGAGACAATGGGGTGTAGAGAAACCCTCAAGGGCTTCCATCACATGTAAATGGAACAGGGAGGGGCTGTTGTGGAACCCCTGTGGTAAGCAGGTCCGGGTGTACTGCCTGCCCTCAAAGGTGAAGGCGAACTTATATTGACTTTTAGGGGCCAATGACAATGACCAGAAACCATTGGAGATGTTCAGGGCACTAAATCATTGTTGGTAGGGGGTTAATAGTCGTAGCACATCTGGTGCCGATGCCACAGTTGGGGCACAACTGGGGGTGACCTGGTTTAGTCTCCTGTAGTCAATAGCAAGTCTCCAGGTGCCCGTAGTTTTTTTTCACAGGACACACTGGGGAGTTTGCAGTGGAAACACATGTCCTAATTACACCTTGCCTCTGGAGTGATTTTATTGTTTCCCTAAGAGAAGGCAAGGCCTCAGGTGGAAAGGGGTATTGCTGTTTCCTCTCATGTGCTGGGCCTGTCACTTCAATGACAGTGTACATCCAGCCACAGTCATGCTAGTTGGTGGCAAATGCCTCCAGATGTCTTTGTAGAATGGGGAGAAGCTTTGGGAAAAGCTCATGGTTCTTGAACAAATCTATAACGTCATTCTCTTTGTTGTTTTCAGATATTGTTGCAATCACATGTGAGTCAGGGATCATGATGGTGTGGTATTGTCCCTGAATTTGTATCAGTAACATGTTGGCCAGGTCCACCATACAGCTGTGTGGTGCCAAAAAGTAAATTCTGATTATACTTGGGTGATCATGCAATACCATTAGCTGAAAGGTTGATATGCCTTCAGGTATCCCAGTGTCACAGGTAGTGGCAGGGAGAGGTATGCAGGTAATCTAGTTCCGTCTACCCCAGACATATTGGTCCTCCATCTGGCAGACCAAGGTGATGTGTCTGGGTGGTAATCCTGTAATACAAACGCAGCCGCACCTTTATCCAGTAGTACTGTAAGTAGGTGGCCCCCGACCTCGGCCTCAGTGCAGGGCCTTCTATTTGTATCCAAGACCAGCTTGTTTACAATATGGACTGAGGCCTATAATTGTCAATATGTACCACTGGAATCATGGGGGAGCTCTTGAAAGAGAGTCTGGGCCTGGTTCCTTTGAACCATCTCACCATGCTGCACTGATGCTATATAGGGAGCCTTTTCCGGGTTCAGGCCTCTAAGGGCCTGAGAGCCTGTACCTCTGGTATCTCCACAGCCTGTTGAGGCATGCCATCCCGGTTGTATTGCTGCAAGGGCCCAAACAGGGATGGCATCTGTTATGGAGCGTACTTGCCTGAGAAGATCTTGGAATTTCCAGTTTTCAATAGCTATTTCCCTATACAAGGGGCCTTGTTTACCCTTGTTGTTTTTATGGTGTTCCTTATTTTTGTGGTAGTTCCATTTCCCACTCCAGGATAGTTGTTGTTGTTGTTGGGCCTGCTGGGGCTGCTGGTTGTCTGTGAGGAGGGGCTGTTTCTCTTGGGCCTGTCCCTCCTCTGTGTAGTGTGTCATGGCTTCTGGAATGACTTCTGCGGCAGCTACTTTCTTGGAACCAGAGCCTGAATCATGGATGTAGAGTTGATAAACTCTCTCTGTTTTCCTAAGAATATCGGCAAACCTCTCCATGGTGGGATAGGCGGTTGGCTCTACTTTTTCTTTTACTGCAGGGATCATGTTCCTAAGGAACAGGGTCGTATATTTGACGAGGTCCACATCTGAGGCTTCTCCTGCAAGGTGCTTCCCTGCTCGGTAGGCCATCCAGAGCCTCTGATGGAAAGTCGCTGGACTATTTTTTGCATTCTGTTTTACAGGATATGCGAGCATCACTCCTACTACACCTGGGTTGTGTACAGAAATGAGCTCAGATGCTGCTTCATCAAAGGTGGTGTGTCCATCCTGGCTGACAACATCTGGGAGTTTTGCCCACAGGGCAGGATCGATTGTCTGGCGTAGGATCTGGACCTGGTAGTCTGCAGCAAGACTAAGCATTTCACATTTAATATGCACCTTTTCCAAGTGGCAACTGAGGTTGTCGGATGGGCTCATCCGACCAATGCTGTCAGCTATTTGCTGAACAGAGTAGGCCATTTGTAGGGGATTATTGGGATGATCAAGCGGAGGTAGATTACCTCGGGCACCCTCCAGGGCTGCCTGAGCCATGGATTCAGTCATAGAATGAACCATACCCTCGTGAGTACCAGCCTCATATAGAAGCTGCCTAATCTGGGTCTTAAGAACCCGTTTGTTCTTCTCAGACATGGGCACAGTGCCTAAGGCACTCTCAGTCATTTTCTCTATCTCCTGCCTATCTTCCACATTAATAATGGCTATCGGTGGTGCTGTTAGGACTAGGCCTAGGTCTACTCCCCTCCATCATGGGGGTCACCATGTTGGCATTGCCCATGATGTGCATCATGCCGTTGATGACGTAGGGACATGGTGTCATGTGATAGCGGTCTGCCACGTTGTGGATGGCAGGGAGGGGTGTCTGGGCCATAGTAGGGGTCTGACTGGGTACTGTACTGAGAGATGTCATCATCTGACTTCTCCCTTTCAGATGACATCTACAAGGCAGGGGCTATACCTCCCATTGCCTTGACATGACCAGCCAACACCTCTCACTGATGGTGCAGTTTCACCATTTTAGATTCACATTCCTCATGACTCACTTTTGCAACATTCTGATCCAATTCATCCTGCATCTGCTTCTGTAACACTCTATACGCCGAGTTCAATTCGCGACTGTCCCTAGTAGCTAAACCTAAGTCATTACATACCTGGTTTATCTCATCCTGTAACTCTCCCAACTACTCACACATCTGTTCATTCATTCTACTTAACAAGTCATTCATTTGTAAAGCCTGCCCCTTATCCTGTCTCAAACATTCACACTCCTGCTACAACATACAAAGTTCCTGCTCACTTGACTGAGCAGAATGATGCAAAAGGGAATCCTTTTCATTTTGCAGAGTTTGGAGCTCAGACTCTAAATCCTGCTCTCGTCTCACATATTCAGTTTCCTGCAATCCCATCTCCTACTTAAGAGATGAGATTTGCAGTTCAAGAGAACAAAACCTTGCTTCGGGGGCTTCCAGAGCAGCATAAAAAGTTATGACTGACAGCCCTTTAGCTTCTCACTTTCTGTCTGTTTGTCTCATCTCTGTGTACTGGGTTGAAATCCCCTGCACAGGATTTTTGGATTGACTTGTATCCCACGTGAAGTCAGCCCATCCTCCATGGGAAGCAAGGAAGTTTGAGTCATTGAGTCTCAGTTCTCTGCAGATATTTGATACGGTGGCCATTGTGTGGGAGGGAACGAAAAATCAAACTGTGAAAAGGCACTTTGCTGTGTAACGATCTACAACAGGTGCACTGGGTCACAGTCAGGCTACTGTGCACTTGTAAGCTTGTAATTCAAAACTGCTGTGGGGTGGGTTGAGTCGGCATCAACCACACCCAGTAAGCAGACAGACATTGCAAGTGATTATAAAGTGGGTGAAAAACGGGAGAGGTGGTGCAGGAATGCACACCTACAGTCCACGTCAGGAAGGGAAAAAGTTGTAGCAACAAGTGAAACTTTGCAAACACCAAATATTGCCTGCACGCAGTCATCAATTGTCAGGAGGTCTAAACCTCACTTTCAGGTTCTTGGCAATAATGGGCATGTAAGGAATCACAGACACATTGCACAAGAGTAATAAAGCTTGTTTATTACTACCAAAAGGAAAATCACAGTTGCCCTAAGCAGTTTTTACCAATAGGAACTGGGAGTCAATGCTAAGCGCTCCCTATACGTTGAGGAATCTCTGTGTCTCCTGGGGTCTCCGAGGTAGAAGACGTAATGTCTTATATTATATACCTAAGATAATTACCATGGTTACTGTAAGACAGAAACATTTCTAGTTATAGGGATGAGCCCTATTGGCCTAATTAGAGGTGACTCCTCAGTCCAAGATAACGTTATAAAATGTTGTTATAGTCATCACTTTGTAGAAACAGAGGTACAGTTTGTACATAGCCGTGTAGTAATACAAATCATCAGAAGATGGCAATGCTGACTCATATATCATAATCATTACAAGGACACAGATGTCCTAACATCTTGTAAGCAAGAAATACATGTATATATTGGAAAGTAAAGTGTATAACAATAATGTGCATACATATCCTGACATCTACTTTTATACAGTAGATGCCCCTTAGCCCTATATGTTAGTATAACATATGCCTAAATGCTAGCTGTCTGCGGTGTACCTGTGGGGGTACCGATTAGGGTGCAGGGACCTCATGTAACAACATATTACCACTGCATCTAATTAGCTGAGATTAGGGGCCCGATTCATGGAGGATGATGTAAGGCTTGCACCTAGCCCTGCATCATCCACAATGTTTGGTGCAGTTGTGTCAAAGCACTTTGGCGTAACACAGCCCAATTCAGGAAGGGCTGGCACATTTGCAACCATTTTCACAGTTTGCTGCAGCTTGTGGCAAAGGTTTGGCACAAGCTCCATAAACTGGAACCCCCTTGGATGCAAAGTTAGACCAGGGGAAGCTGGTCTAACTTGCTGCCTCTGGCGCACCCAATAGAGAATTGCAATCAGCTCCAAATGTCTGCCGCAAGGCCCCTGCATCATATGTTTGGCTCACTAGGGACTTGCGGCAGATGCAGCCTTTTCCTTAATTAGGCCCTAGATTCTTGTAGTCCTGTAGTTCTTTCCTAGATGACTAATTTTCCCCTCTGTATTTTTCATCTCTTAACCAGATGGATTCAGTGCAAGTGCATGTTACTCTTGTAAAAAAAGGATGTCATTTTCTGTTAGACATATCCCATTGGAATAGTAGAATTCCTCCTTCTTGGCATCCCAGTCATTTTCTCCCTAGTCATCACATCTCTTTGAGTGCCTCTATGTCCTGGTCTTCAAAGTTCTTCAGGATTTTAGGCTACTCAAATTTGTTGGGTGTAATTCTTAAATTACCTGTTTTTAAGTCAGAATTCCTAGTTGGACCATGAAAGCATGATGTAAAACAATTCTGAATTATGCATATGTTATTATTGAGCTACTGTATCTAGCTCAGTTGCCTTCCCATGGTGAATAAATGCATCAAACTCTTGCTGCCACTGGCAGCCCTCTGCACCAGTACCTTCTCAACCCTTATCATTTAGCTTAAAGTGCCCTGTTTGCCCTGTCCCACATACAACTACCTAATTTCTCTTGGCACAACTGCAACCTCTCCTGCTCAAGCAGGTATTCTGGAATGCCCCCTGGTTGGTCTGAAAAGGAAGATTGTCCCTCTTTCCACAGAATAGCTACAAAATGTAGCTTGTCCAAATGTTGTTTCTATTACTCCTCACAGGTCTTAGGACACTGAAGTCCTTAATGAAGATCCCTGTTGATATTTGTCCCCTTAGGAGCATCCATAATTCAATAAATAACACCCTAACACCCTCATGTCCTCAGATCTTGTACACCCTACCATAAATAAGATTCTTCCATTAGGGGTAGTGCTTGGCTATGAATCACATTCATTTGACATGTATGGGAGGCAGGCAAAGCACCTTACCTGTACTAGAATTATGATCCTGCAATGCCCCACCAACCATCCAGTTACTTTTACAATGGAGTCCCCATACTAATGTTCATACTAGTAATAGTATGAGCTAAGAAAGCAGAAGTCCATTGCTCCTCCACTATTTTTGTAGAATATTTTAGATTTACTCCACTCAGAACGTAACTAATTTGTTTTTAAATTAGTCTTTTTTTGGTTCAATTATAATTATTTCAGTAGGTAGGGAATTCCAGTGTGTTTGATTCCCTATGTGAGTAAAAAAGTATAGTATTTTATCCTGTTTGTTTAAAATGCTTGTCCCACAGCACTAGTATTAATCTTGTTTGGTTTGAATTATATGCTGAGCTTACACATGCGTTCTGGTGTAATACCAAATCATGCTACTTGTCAGGCTATCCTACACTGTAGCTTAATCTGACAGCATTGTAATATTAAAGTAAGATATCTCCTCAAAGTATCCTACTGGATAGCATAATTTGAAAGATTAGTATAATGATTAAAAATACACTGGCAATTGTTCTAGGGATGGATTGAGTACAGCAACATGCTTTAAAAAGTTGTAAACATTAATTGAAAAGTTAACTAATGCATTTTTTCATTTGATTAATATGCAAAATATATGTAGATGAGCAATATCTCATAATGAAAAAGTGCCATGGTGTTATTTGTACTGTCTTTTAGTCTATTTGTATCCTGCTGCCCTGTTGCTACACTCTACCCAAAGCCCATCAGGCAGCACAGTCTTATACAGTAGCTCATGAAGCACATCAGATTGCACAATCCTCTATGTAATGGCACCCAGTAGACTAGAGCAAGATAAAATGCAACCCATACGCTGTATTTCTCTGCTCTATAAAATTATTGGGCATTTGCTGCTTAATTGACAAGGATATTAGCTTACATTTTTTACCAGAATACCCTGCTGAAATTGCAGAATTTAAACCTTTCTGAATACTGGTAAAAACATTGAATATCATTGAAACTGAGAATTTATACAAGATCAGATAATCTATGAAAAGTTGTGTTTTACTATAAATTACTTCCTACAGTGTTTTCATTTTGTTTTATTTTCTGTATATTTAGACTTCTTTAATTCTGGTTAGTCATACACAAACTGAATGACAGAGAACACAATTCTGGTAAAATCCAGAAATTATAAAAGCAATCACAGGTGCAATCCCGGAATATAAAATCTTGAATGTGGAATTTCATCATGTTAAAAATCATAAACTAATGTCCATGTTAGTTGGGCACTTCTCTACTCCCAGAGCCATTGAGGCGTCACAATTTGATAACTAGTTGCATCATTCAGACTGCACTACCCTCAGTCTAAGCAGCACCCAGAACACTGGAGTCACATAACATGTGCCCTTATATTACTGCAAAAGCTATATTTCTGCTTTGTTTTAATTCATTTTCAGTTTTACTTACTGTATATTAGGCATCTCATTACCTCAGTATTGCCCCAGGTAGCACAATCTGATAGCTGAGTGCATCTGTCAGATTGTGCTACCCTCAGCCTAGGCATCAACCAGAAAACTGAAACAAGATAACAGGTACCCTTACATTTACTACAAAAGCCTTGGGCCCGATTCCAAGACAAGTTATGCCTGGTGCAGGGTGAATTAAGCCAAACCCCATGGCGCAAATTGCACCTTACACCAGGCATAACTGAAGCTGCAATTCCAGAAGGTGCCTCGCACCATGCTGTATGCAGGTTGTGCCAAAGGTGGGTTACACCACCCACTACACTCGCAACCCACTGCAGCATGGCACATGGGTGGGTTATTGCAGCACCTGTGCCCTAATCCAGAAGGGCAGCTGCCATAACTCACTTATTCCATTCCAGAACAGGTACTGGCATAGTGGGGTTAGACCAGCTAAGATGTGGTCTAAGGGGCATCCATCCTGGCACAATGACAGATGCCCCCTACAGTACCATGGAAATGACATGGATGTGCTCCCTGTGTCCCCCCCTGCTCTGCCTCCCACTCACCAAACTTTAGGTACCCCTGGGGTCCATTTTGCTTTTCTCCCCAAAGCATGTGCCAATCAATGTACCACCCCAATGCCCTAGGTGCTTGCTATTGCATTTTGGGGGCTCTGGGGGGCAATAGATTGTGTGTGTGACTTGTGGCACCCATGTCCAGTGCACCATTCCTTTGACTTTAGCCTGCAGCTGCCACAAATCATGGGCATAGGTGCTGTGGACCCTGCTTGTCCAGGAATAAGGTGCAGGGTCCCCGGCGTAGCACCACATGGTGCAGCTCATATACGCCCATGAGTTGGCCATGTGTTTTGGAATCGGGCCCCTTATTTCTACGTTGCTTCAATTAATTTTCAGTTTTTGTGTACATTTTGTGGCCCATTACCTCAGTATAGGCAGCATAATCTTATAGCTAATTGCATCCATCCGATTGTGCTACACTCAACCTAAGCAGCACACCCAGAACACCAAAGCCACATAATAGCTGCCCTTACATTACTGTAAAAGCTTTGTAATATATGGATAAACCTCAATAATATTATACTAAGTCATACAAATATTTCCCAGTAATGCATCACTACTCTCAATAATACTATCCTGAAAAGTGATAATATTATCATTTTTGCTGATAATACTACAGTTGAAAGGTCATCTCCAACTGTAGTATTATCAATGGATCCATATATTACACAAAATGACAGAAAGGTAAGTGTTTTACAAGGCAGTAATACCATCTTGAGGTTTTGGGGACTTTAGGACTTCTCAAGCTTTGCTCTCAAGGTTCCATGTCCCCAAAACCTCTCAATGGTATTACTGCCTTGTAATACACACTTATCTATCTATTATTTTATTATTCTACCTTTTTTAAAATGAATTTTCAGTTTACTGTACATTGGGTACCCCATTACTTAAAAATCCCCGAGGTAGCACAGTTTAGTAGCTGATCACATCTGTCAGAATGCACTGCCCCAGAAACTCTCAGACGCACATTATTAGGGTTCACTTAATTACTGAGATGCTCTAGAAACACACAAAGACTGGGCCAGATACTTAGAGTGGCAGCAGCAACAGATGGCTTACCCTGGTAGCTCCCACATTTGAGCAGTGGCATAGAAAACTGAGGGGACTAGGACGGAAAAAATCAAAGGGACTGTCCATCTTGCAAAGCAAAGGTTTATGGACAGCTGGGCCCCATGGCACAGATACAGGCAGCACTAAGGAGAACTGGCTGGTCAGTCAGGGGGAAGAAGATACAGATATATGAGAATGGCAGTTGCAGTAAAAATAAGGAAAATGTTATTGGTAGACATAAATCTTATGGTAATATGAATTCTTCAATGTTCTCTTGATTACAGATACAGTGGGCACTGCTTATAATTGACATATCTGTGATAAACTATTCTGTCTATTATAAGCAGTGTCCATGTTATGTGTTTGGATGACTTCACATTTCAAAGAGAGTGTTTAGAAAGTGAGTGTGTGTGTGTGTGTGTGTGTGTGTGTGTGTGTGTGTGTCTGTTGGTACTTGTGAATAACCAAATAGAACAGATTTAAATGCTGATTAAGTTTTTTTACTTATTTAGTAGCAAACCAAAAATGTTTACTTTAGAAACTTTACAAAGGAGTCAGGTTTAGTTGTCGCTCTTGCTCACAATCTTAATCATGATCACTCAGTCAGCATTGTTTCTGACTTGATAAAGTCAGTATTTTTTTTTTAACCACTGATTTTTTTCTGAATATTTTTTCCAGTCGTCAGCCGTCAGGAAGCTCCAGTCCAGGGAGATACCAGGCTGCTGCCTAATCATCTTCTTTTGTGTTAGCAGTACAGTACAAATTGCTGCAGGAGTTACTTGGTTGTCAGATTCTTGTTCCTGATCCATGGGGTCTTCCACTTCTTCTGGTTCTTCAGTGTCTGTTCTTTGGGCCATTAGGGCTATCAGTGTCATTACCAGAGGGAGACATGCATGGATGGACCAACTTGTACAGCCTTAGGAGTAGATCATAGTATGATGTACTGAACCAAAATGTAACTGCCACTTTCACACAAAGTAGGATTCGGGCACACACCAGACTTAAGATTAGAGACTCCACTGCTAAAAATATTTTTACAACATTTATTAAAATAAAACAGACAGACCACAGACAGTCTATATGTGCCTAACATGTTTTGGATTCTTGTAATCCTTTATCAAAGGTTAGTGTACAGCATTTGACACACTATAATAACACAAAGGTTAACTGACAAAACATGACATCAGAATTGATTACTTTGAATTCATTGGTGAAAACAAAAATATGTGAATAAAGCCACTCAAGAATTAATAAACCACTCATTCAATTAAGTAAATAATTAGATAGAAGTATCAAAGCGAACAGTAACATAGTAAATAACTTTTATTTCTTTTTTTCACAAGTCCATCCCCCTGACATGCACCCTCTGGAGTTGAGAATTTTTAGTTAGGTGGGGTGGGGGGTGAAGCCCCCTCTCACATACATAAAGATCTGTGTCACCACCATTGTTTTTGCCGTGAGTGTACATCTCCATTTTTATTTTCGGCAATGTAATGTATCAGCTAATTTGTTCATTATCAATTAATATTGCTGTCAGCTGATTTGTTCAAATACTCAATATTGACATAAAGCTTTATAGTAACTGATCCTATGAAAATGGCATTACATCATGAACCAAATCAAATGTGCATAGCATGCAAATCATGTTTACATAAGCAATTCAAAAATTAAAAACGTTAAGTAAGGAATTTATAAGGTACTGTTTATGTGCTATCATACATGCAAATTACACTTGTTCATCAAATGAGACTATAATTGATATCAATTTCCACAGTACATATGGCATAAAAGGGTGGGGGAACCAAGTGTCAAAACAATAAACTTAACTACATAGGAACTGACTGAGGCTCAGACATCCCTATTACAAAAAGGCCTGTCATTTGTGCCTACTTCACATCCAGATAGATTTGAAATATTCATTGATCTCCAAAATCAATTTAACTTGGTGTCCAAGATAGTGGACCAGGGTGGAGCAGTGAATGTAATCTATTTACATTTCAGTAAAGCATTTGACTCTGTTCCACACAGAAGGCTGCTAAACACGCCAGCCAATCTAGAAGTGGGTCTGAAAGTAGTAAAATGGGTGCAAAACTGGCTGAGTGTGAGAACCCAGAGGGTACTAGTAAATGGCACACAATCGCAGGAAAGGGAGGTGACCAGTGCTGGGCCTCAGGGGTCAGTATTTGGTCCTATCCTGTTTAACATCTTCATTTGCAGCTGAAGGTTTCAAGGGAAAAGTGTGTCTGTTGGCAGATGACACAAAGATTAGTAGCAGGGTAGACACTCCTGTGTGTGTGTGTGTATGTGTGTAAAGGCTGAAGTCTGTCCTAAAGAAGCTGGAACAATATTATGGGACCTGGCAGCTGAATTTGAATGTGGACAAGTGCAAGATCACGCACTTGGGGATGGGAAATATGGAGGAGGAATACTACATGGGAGGAGTGAGACTGGAGGCCATGAAGCAGGAGAGGGACCTGAGGGTGATTATTATGGATGACCTAAAAACAAGCAAACAGTGTGACAAGGTAACACTTAGGGCAAATAGGATGCTGGGTTGGATTAGTAGGGAAACTCCAGCAGGAAAAGGGAGGTGGTGTTCCCGATCTACAAATCTCTGGTGAGGTCTCACCTGGAGTACTGTGTACAGTTCTGGCATCCACATCTCAAAAAGGACACAGATAGATTAGAAAAAGTTCAGTGCAGGGAACTAAAATGATACAAGAGCTGCATGGCACACCATATGAACATCGATTGAGGGAACTCAACATGAATTCTCTTGAGCAAAGAAAGGACTGGGGGGACATGTAGAGACCTTCAGATACCTAAAAAGTATCAATAAAACTCAGGTATAAGACCTGTTCCTGGGTAGGAGTTACACAAAATCCAGAAGGCATGATATAAAGATTGAGGGAGGGTAGATACAGAGTAATGCATGGAAGTTCTTCTTCACAGAAAGAGTGGTGGACCCATGGAACAGTCTCCCCCTGGAGGTGGTAGGGGTCAGGATGGTTGGAAGTTTCAAACATGCATGGGATTAATACAAAGTCATCATAGCACTCGGTAGTAAATAGGGAAGGGGGGTAGTTACTCTAAAATTGGCAGATATAGAAGCAAATGATTTGATACCTTTTAATGGACCAACATAGATGTAACAACAAGAACAAAGTGCTCTAGCTTTCGGACCAACCAGTCCTTCTTCAGAAGTCTAATGGCCATTATTTAGAAAAAACAATACTTTTAACAGCTAGATCATGCAGAAAAAATCCCTATTGGTTTAAACTACTCATTTAAAAAATACAGATGATGGTGTCAGAGAAGTTTAACAGTACCATATTACCTTTAGCCTGGAGGGTCACAGGTCAGGTCAGGAGGGTCAAAGGTGCTTGGTGTAAAACACATACAAAGAATCCTACTGCATATAAATTCAATTGACATAAGATAACACTGCTGGAGCAGATGACTCTTAAATCAAGCTGTGAGTGTCACAGTGTGTAGAAGGATGTGATTACTGAAAGCAACCCCCACCCAGATTAAAGACATACTAAGATTGTCTTAGGACTCCAAGAAGTTTCTAATCATGCATTATAGACAAGAAATTACCAGTGAAGTTGTCTTAAAAACATCAGTGCACACTGTATGATGTGTAAAACTTAGCTGGACCTATCATCCAGCTGTACTCTCCAGCTAGATATCATGCCCCATAACTTAAAAACCTCTAGTATAGTGACAGGACTTTATAAATGATAATTTAAATATAAAAATTGACAGTATTAATGTCAAACAAAAAACTACAGTCGAGGACCACCAAGGAATTAAGACCATGTAGCCTGATATGTACTGATGTCAATATACACTGAGAATTTAACAACTTAATGTACCAGAAGTGTCTAAGGAATCTGAAAAAGTGATAACAATTTTAATTTCTCTCCTTCTCTTCACACAAATAATACACCCTAAATAATACACCTGTTAAAAGTATTGTTTTTCTAAACAACGGCCATTAGGCTTCTGAAGAAGTACTGGTTGGTCCGAAAGCTAGAGCACTCTGTTCTTGTTGTTACATCTATGTTGGTCCATTAAAAGGTATCAAATCATTTGCTTCTGGATCTGTTCTTGCAAGGACCAATACGGCAAATACTAAATCTATATTTCTAAAATTGGCAGACTTGACGAATTGCAAGGTCCCCTTCTGCCATCACTTTTCTATGTTTCTATGTTTCTAAAAGTTCTTTCGAAAGATTAATCTTTACTTAGTTTGAACTTAATCGGCTTTATTAAGAGAATCTTTCACAAACACACAACTACACAAAAACATTCAAGGAAACCTAAACAAGAAAAAAATAAAACAATAAATAATAGCTACAACAATATAATCAAAGAAGAAGAGAAAACAATAAAAAAATACAGATCAATGCAGAGAATAAACAATCATAGAGCCATTATAGAACAAGGTGGTACATACAGGGGGAAAGAAGAAATCACTAATGGAGGAGGAGCAATATTAAACCCTTGGCAAAGGAAATGAACCAACTAACCATGCCCTATTATTAGAAGAAAAGACCCAGAAGTGACCCTCCAGAGAAAATTCATCCAAACTGACCTAAATTAACACGTCTGCTTACTTCTTACATCAATAAGATAAACAGAGTTAATAAAGTCTGGTACTACTCGGAACAAGGCAAAACAATCTTTAAAAATAAATTAGGAGATCATTTAAAGACTGAGTAACTTCTCCCATCTGCTCATGAAGGAAGAAAGCGTGCAACGTAAGCTGGCCACTGACTTCTCGAGTCTGAGAATTGTTAAGATTTCATTATGCCACTCCCTATAAGTAGAACATGACTCGTCAACCCAGTGCTTCAGAATAACCAATCTTGCTGCAGCTGCAATAAGAGTTATGTGGTACTTTCACATTCCTATTAACTGATCAAGCCCTATACCAAACAAACAAATTTCAGGAGTGAATGCATTCTGAAGCCCAAAGAGTGGATCTATATGGGCCTGGACCTCACTCCAGAAAGTGTGAATCAGCAGGCAGTCTCACAAAAGATGGCACAGTGTGTCTGTCTGTAGGTTACATTTCTTGCAATTAGGATTAGGCGATAGATTCAATTTGAAAAACCTACAGGGGGTATAGTAAATATTAAATAAAATTTTATGTTGTATCAAACACATCTTATTCAATTTGAGATATCTAAATATGTTCCCCAGGGGCTAAGGATTTGAAGACAGACCCACAGGATGGGAATTCAGCTTTCCAATAAGTTCTCACTATGTATGTTCCATGACTAACCACTTCTCTTAAAGCTTTATAAAGCAAAGATGTAGAATGTGCTTTCATTGTTAATACCGCTAGTTCTCTATAAATAGATCTGTCTGAAAGGTGCCATGGGCAAGGGCCCAGATAATGTTGAATCATATGCATCAGTTGAAAAAATTAGAACACTGTTGTAGCTGTGAAAGTGTTAACAGCACAAAATTGTTTGAAGGAGGTCAAACTGTCTCCCTGTAATAAACAGGAAAGATGGTCTAGATCAGCAGAGGGCAGGAAAGATGCAGGAATGGGTTTGTTATCTATTTTGAGATCGAAAGATTCATCTTAAGGACTTCTTTGTTAAAAATCCTGAAATGGGGAGACAATAAACACAACTGATTTCAGCTGTCACTGATAATGACGTCACAAATGCAATTGATCCCTCCATTTTGAATTTTTCAGTGGATGACACAACTGCCATCCACAACATGGACACTGAAGCCTTAGGAGCAGAAACAGTGGAATGGAACAATACTGATTTTCAAAATTACATTGCATTGGAATCACTCTGGAATGAAGAAAGAGAGGGAATCACTAACATCACACAGGATCTATACAGCGAAGAAAAGGACACTCTTCTACAGAACCACAGTAGTCAGTTTAAACCAAAATCTAATTTCTCTCTGTGCCTTCACAATCCTGTTATAGACGCCTAAAAAAAAACTCTTGTGCATGAAATCAATTTGATTTTAGAAAAAAACACAGCAACAGCACAGGAATTTATCACCAGAAGAGAGAAGAGCTTTAACAGAGTTACAGGAAAACAAGATATTGATAATTAAAGCCTCTGATAAAGGAGTCAATGCTGATTTTATGACCAGAAAGTTTTATAAGGGTAAAGTATTAGAACTGTTGGGGAATCCTGAAAATGACAGATTGTTACTGGAGGATCATTTGTTATTATTTAGTAAGGAAATATTAGGGCTGTTAGAAAACACAAAAGTCAAGAAAAACATTACAGAAAAAGAATTTCAATACTTATGGCCAAAATTTCCCCTGACCCCCACACTATGTATTTTACCCAAAGTTCACAAGAATGCTGAAAACCCTTTAGGATGCCCCATCGTTTCTGGGGTTGGTTCCCTTATAAACAAGGGCCCCGATATTCAGAAGTGTTGCGCACGGCACAACAGTGTTGCACCATGCGCAACCCACTGATCTTGGCGCCAATATTCAAGCGTGGATTGTGCCTGGCAAACCCGATGCACCAGAGCGTATCAGTAATGGCGCGGCGCAGGTGTGAGTGCCCATGCATACTCCACACATCCCAATATTCAGGCCAGGATGTGCTGAGCCCATGCATGTGCAACCCCTACTTGTGCCTCAAACAGGTGAGCCAAAAAAAAAAGGAACAACGGCTGGCCATCCACAGCTGAGCTGCCGTATTGCAGGGTGCAACACGTCAGCTGCCACATGTGGATGGCCACCCGAGCTCTGGCTGCACCTTCTGGTGGCACCCCCCCATGCCCGATCATGGGCATATGCATACAAATATTAGTCCTAAATCCCTGGTTGTCCAGTGGACCACTTCAAGCCTGATCACGGGCTTAGGTATAAACATTAACGTCCAATATCCCTGGTGGTCCAGTGGACTGCTTGCAGCCCGATCGCGGGCATATGTTTAATTAAAATGCCCAATATCCCTGGTGGTCCAGTGGACCACTGCATATGCGATCATGGGCTTAAGTATGAACCTCAAGCGTCCAATATCCCTGGTGGTCCAGTGGATCGCTCGCAGCCTGATCGCAGGCTTAAGTATGAAAATATATCATCCAATATCCTGGTGGTCCAGCGGTACCCCCTCCCCACCCGCCACTGGGCCCCACCACCTGCTCCCCCAGTCAGCAGCGGCGAGCACCTCACCGCCTGCTGCCCGCCGCCGCCGACTGACATCGTGACGGTTGGGCTGTACACCCATTGGTCCACAGCGTGAGCCAGTGGATGCAGCAGTCTCACATACTACAGTCCAGATAGGTGAATGGATCCATTCATATCTGGAATGTGTAGTACGGTATAGATGCACACCCATTGGCTCACGCTGTTGGCCAATGGGCGACAGCCCTACCGTATGATGTCAGTCGCCGGGCGCAGGGAGGCAGGCGGGTGAGGGTTGCTGCCTGCCGCTGACCAGGGAGTGGGCGGTGGGGCTCAGTGGCGGTGGGGAGTGCGGCACCAGACCACCAGGATGATTAAGATGATATTTTAGTCACCAGCCCGCTGATTAGTTGTGTGAGGGTCCACTGGACCACCAGGGATATTAGAAGTTATGTTTTCATACTTAAGCCCGTGATCAGGTTGCGAGCAGTCCACTGGACCACCAGGGATATTGGACGATATATTTTCATACTTCAGCCCGTGATTGGGCTGTGAGTGGTCCACTGGACCACCAGGGATATTGGATGTTATGTTTTTATACTTAAGCCCGCGATCGGGCTGCGAGCAGTCCACTGGACCACCAGGGATATTGTACGGTTATTTACATCAACATATGCCCACAATCGGGCAGTGGGGCACATTGCCACACTGTGTAGGGGGCATCAATCCCTGACTGCTGCTGTCTGGCAGGGCGCCAGGCACAAGTCACTGGGGATTGGCGCACCTGCATGCAAATGGGGCCATAATGACATGCAAATGGCCCCATTTGTGCCTTGCTTGCATTATGGCCCCATTTGCATGTGCACTTTTGAATATCGCGGTTGTTATGCATAGCACAACGGAACTTGTGCTAGCGCATCTCCCTGCTCCACTTTGGCCACTTGCGCTGGCGCAGTGCCACTACGCGATGCATACTGCAGGTGGTCAGGGTGCGATATTCAATGTTGCTGTGCCATGGCACAGCTCCATTGAATATCACCCTGTCAACACACCTGCGCAGCCAAGTTGCGCTATACCTAGGCTTGCGCCACAGCCTGGCGCAGTCTGAATATCCGGGCCCATGTGTGTGTTTTTCTTGACTTTTTTCTTACAATGCAGCATTGTGTCTCTGGATTCATGGATTCATATACCAGAGACAAAATGCATTTGTTGAAGAAATTGGATGATTTCACATGGGTACCATGCTTTCTTTGGCTTAGAATTGTGGTAGAGTCCCTCTTTATGTCCATTTGACATGTGGATGAACTGAGGGCATGCAAGTATTATATAAGCAGAGATCCATTATGCAAAACTATTCCAGTAGAGTTGGTTATGGATGGCATTGTATTTGTATTAACACATAATTATTTTTTGTTTGATGACACTTTCCATCTTCAAATGTTGCTGGATGGCGAAGGGAGCAGCAATGGCTCCCTCATACGCTAATCTTCTTCTGGGACTGTGGGAAAAGGAGATGATACTAAATACAAATCATAACCCATTTTTTAAAAACATAATTCAATGGAACTGCTACATTGATGATATACTTTGTATATCGAAGGACACAGTTTCAGAAGACTCAGAGTTTGTTGAATGGCTGAATATTAATGACATTCATTTGTGCTTTATCTATGACATACAAAAACACAATTGAACTTTTTGGATGTTACTTTAACAACTGATAATAAGAAAAAACTGATTAGCATGGCATACAGAGAACCAATCACAACAAATAGTTTATTACATGCCAACAGCTCTCATCCCTAGAGTCTTAAGGACTCTATTCTGTATGTGCAGTATTTGCATCTTAAATGGAATTACACTTTGAACTCTGATTTCTTGTCACAATCTGAAGATTTGACAAAGAGATTCTTGGAGAGGGATTACACTCAGGAAGTTCTGGATCAAGCTCTGAATACAGCAAAATCCATTGATAGGGCTACACTTCTCACACCAAAATGCAAAACCCAGAAGAATTCCCAGCATGTGTCCTTCATAACATAATGTAACCAAGCTGCAGGAAAAATTTGGAAAAATACTTACATAATGTTGGCCTATTCTTTCCAGTGACACTACCATATGCAACAGTATTGGTAATAAACCCAGAGTGACCTTTAGAAGGGGCCAGAACTTTATGGACAAAGTGATATCCACTCACTATTCTGCCCCCCCCCCCAACCTCATACCTGGCTACCTGTGAAACCACACGGAATGTTCTGTTGTGGGAATTACAACATATGCAGATATTGTGTCCAGGACAATAGCTTTTCACAGAATTTGGTGCCCCAGAAAAGTTACAATCAAGCAATTTATTTCTTGTATGACCATTTTTGTAGCATATGCTCTATGATGCACCTGTCCCAAATGTATGTTGGGAGAACAACCAGGCAATTAAAATTACGTATACAGGAGCATGTCAGAGACATCAGAAATGTAGACATCATGAGTCTGGTGGCTGAACATTTTTTAGTCCACCATAACAGTGACCGCAATTGTCTTTGCTTTATGGGCATAGAACAGGTCGAATGGGCAAGGGGGTAGGGAACAGGCTGGAAAAATTGCTACAGCAAGAAAGCTTTTAGATATTTTCATTGAAGAGCTTGCACTCTATGGGTTTGAATAATGAGCTAGACATAAAACCATATTTGTAGACGATAGTAAAACAATGCATAGTTTTGCTTTACATATGAAATTTAATAGATTTGTATTCTTTTTTCTGTCCCTAGGACCTTCTCTGGAGTACTGTAGCGAGCGGGCCAAAAACCTGCTATTCCTGTGGTACAATTGGTGGCACCCATGGATCTGCTCCTTTACCCCTCTGTTCATTTTCTCTTCAGCTTCAAATACTTTTATGTACATGTGTCTTCCATCTCCTCTCCATCCTCTCCTCAGATCAAGTTGTGGATTTTTCCTAATGTTTGCTTTGCTGTTCATTCCTTTGGTTTAGTTATATTATTTCTGCTCTGTCTTTTTCTCTCCCCCTTCCCCCTTTTTGTCATATGTACTGAGGAAAATTGATATAAATCATGGTCTAATTTGACAAACAAGTATAATTTACGTTTATGATATCCCAAAACAGTACATTATAAATCCCTTAGTTAATGTTTTTAGTTTCTGAATTGCTTATGTAAAAACATTTTGTATTATATGCACATTTGATTTTGTTCATGATGTAAGCCATTTTCATAGGATCAGTTAATTTAAAGCTATATGTCAACATCAAGTAGTTGAACAAATCAGCTGATAAATTACATCATGACATGGTGTTCAGATTTAAGCACTTTATTTACTACCAGTGCCTGCCCCCTGATGGAGACCTAAAGGTCGAAGTGCAGGGATAACTGGCAGGCGTAGCCGCACGTTTGAATGCTGTTTGTATTGACTCAGTTTGGAAGAAAATAAATCCTTGATTTGCAGTATCTGAGACTCAGCTGTGCTACTGTTTTTGGAATGCAGCCTATTTTGTGCTACAGTTATAACTGATGCTCCACTCCTTACATCTAAGAATGTGAAATTATGTAATTCATCTCACATCCACTGCCACTGAGAATAGACTGTGGATGAAGTTTGAGGCCCATAGTAATTCCACCTGGACATGTGGGGTTCCTGTGTTCCTCAGTCATAGTAATTGGTCTCACACCTTGCATGTTTTGTGGCAACTGCTAGACTAGCCCATATGCCTCTTGCCCTTCAAGACCCACTTGAGGATTCTGCTTGTAAGAGGTGCACAGGGCAAGCTGTCTCAATTTCTAAAATCTAGGACTCATACTGTAAATGAGGTTCGGGACACATACCTAGTAAGCAAAGCTGACACTGGTGCAGAAAGCAAAACTGCAGGGCAGAGAACTAGAGAAAGTACTGAAAATGAGTGAGGGGGTTACAAGGATTAGAAGAGGCAACCGTTGAACCAATGAGACATAGGGCTCTATCTTCAGGAGTGTTACAGCCTGTCTGTGTGTGCAGTGGGCCAAGAAAATTTATAGAATGCTCCATGTGCACAGGATGCACACCATTAGGCCACTCTGCAGCATCTGCAATATTGATGTGGGACTCCTCTGCACCTGATCCATAACCAGCACACCTGACTGTAGAAGTGGGTGTGATGGGGTTGGCTGGTGGTTTGCCCACCCTGGACAAAATACTATGGTGTAAAGGACCTATCTATATTCCTGACAAGGGGCAGCAGTAGCAGCAATGCACCACCTTCTGCCTAGCTACATACCTGAATTTTGGGCCCATTCTGCACTTTCTTCTCCATCCACCAGCCATATTGCAGCATGACCTACCTAGTGCACTGACAGGGGATCCAGTCATGGAGCAGCACAGACATTTGACTTGATGCCTATTGCATGGATTGCTCTGCCCACCCATGCCTCTCTCCACAGCTGTAAAGTAGCAAAAGTTAGAGACTGGGGACTGGGGATGCCGTTTGTTCCAGACAGACATTGGAAGGCGCAGAACCATAGCTGGGATATGCTTTATTTGAGCATATCTGGCCACCTTTGTGAATTCCCCCATAGAAAGCTATTACTGGTGTAGAAACCACAAAACTGCGGTGCAGACACCTACAGAAAGTATTTGAACAGAATGAAAGGTGGGTACAAGGGTTACAAGAGCCAAATGTTGAACCAGTGTAAGACAGAGAATAGTGAACAGCTAACAGTAAAAAAAAAAAAGATCTGCCATTTTCAGCGGTCCATTCCTATGCCCCACTTCACAACTCTGTTCCTTTTGCCAGTCCTGAACTGTGAGAGAGTGCAGAGCATGTGGGGCAGGAATTGCCATCAGTAAAAGTGAGAGAGAGAGAGAGAGCAGAGAAAGACAGAGCAAGAAGTTCGGCCTGTTGATTCCATTACCACGTCCCCCCTACTCTGATTCCATTGCTCATCCTGGACTTCGAGAGCGCTGCGGGCATAAGAGATTTGCATTGTCTCCAGTGAGAAAGAAAACTAGCACAGCCAGGCAGAGTGAGTGGTTTGGCCTGTTGCTGAAGATTAGCTTAATTTAGGATTTGATGGGAAGAAGGGACAATAATCATGCTGCGGATGACTCCAAGGTGTTTCTGCAAAATGTGAGTTTCCAGTTTTTCACCAGTGTATTCTCATCTCTCCTGGAGCAGATACGAGACCTTGCTAAATTTAAACCATCTTCAGAGGATATACTGTGGTTTATCCCTAATTACCATTGTGATGTGGTGCTTTATACCTTGTAACAGATAGCATTTGTGAGAAAGGGATGTAGAAAGGGAAAGGGGTAGCAGTGCCCCTATTTCCCAAATAACCCACCCAATGCCATACATTTCACTCACCTACCCAAACGCTTCCCTGCTGTGCCTACATAGTCCCACCCCTGCCACATATCCTACCATCCTCCCCAATCAATTCCCTGGTCTGGCCTTATAGTCTTCACTCTGCCATACATCCCACCACCTCCAAATCCTGTCTGGATTTCTTTCCCCCCTGTGCCAACACAGTTTCACACAGTTCCATGCAGCCATACATCTCTCCAACTTCCCAATCTCTTCAGTGGTGTGCCTTTATTGATTCACCTTGTCATATAACCCTCCCACCTTCCTTATCACTTCCCTAATGTTCCAGCACAGTTCCTCCCCTGCCATACACCATATCCACCTCCCAATTTCTCCTCTGGTGTGCCAGGACAGTCTCACTCCTGTCATGTATCCTACCCACCACCCCAATCGCTTGACCCCTTGTCATATATCATGCCCACCTCGCTGATGTACTTGCATAATCCTATCCCAGACATATATCCCACCCACTTTACAGAATGCTTTCTCACTGTGTTTACACAATCTCAGCCCTGCCACATTCACCCCACCTCTCCAGTCTTTTCTGAGATGTGCCTGCTCAGCTCTGCTCGACCATCCCTGCCGAACATCCCCATTCACTCCTGCGGTGTGCATGCACAGTCTCAACCCTGCCATACATTATGCCCATCTCCCTGATTGCTTCCCTGATTTGCCAGCACAGTTCCACTCCTGCCATTTGTTGAATCTACCTCTCCAATCATTTCCCCAGTCTGCCCCTGCTGTCTCACCATTGCCATACATCCATCCCACCCACTTCTCCAGTCTCTTCACTGCTCTGTGCACACAGCCTTGCCCCAGCCATATATCATTCCCACCTTTACATTTTCTTTTCTGATGTGCTCAAATAGCTATATTCCTGCCCCATAACCCACCCACCTCCACAATCACCTCCCTGTCTTCCTGCACAATCCCAGCCCTGGCACATATCCTACCTACCTCCCCAATTACTTTCCTGGTCTGCCTACACAGTGCCGCCCCTACAATATGTCATTCCCATCCCCCAATCTCTTCTCGGTTCTGCCCTCATGGCTCCACCCTTGCCACGTAATCCACCCACTTCCCCCATGAATTCCACGGTATACCCACACAGTACCAACTCTTTCACATTTCCCACTCACCTCCCCGATGCGCCTGCATAATCCCATCCCAGTCATATATCCTACCCACCTCTCTGATTGTTTCCTCACTGTGTTAGCACAGTCCTAACCCTGCCATAAATTCCTCTATCTCCTCAGTCTGTTCTCCAATGTTCCTGCACAACTCCACCTAATCACACATGCCATACATCCCTCCAGCTCCTCAGTCTCTTCACTAAAGTGCCCTCACTAATTCACCTTGCCATATACCCCTCACACCTCTGTGATTACTTCCCTGGTGTTCCAGCATAGTCCCTCCCATGCCATACATCCTACCCACCGCCCAAGTTCTCCTCTGGTGTGCTATGACAGTCTCACCCCTGCCATATATCCTCCCCACCACCCCAATTGCTTTTCCATTCTGCCCGCCAATTCCCACCCTTACCAAATATCTCACCCACATCACCTATCACTTCCTTGGTGTGGTCACACAGTCCCACCCATGCCATATAGCCTGTGCAACCCCACATCCTTTCCCTGGCATGCCTGCACAGTCCCACACCTGCCATATATCCTGCTTAACTACAAAATCACTTCAATGGTCCCTTTGTCCCTCTTCTTTTTAATATATACCTGGAACCCCTCATCAGAACAATAGTGCATAAACAAGAAATAAACGGTATTAGAATTCTTGACTATATTGTGAAAATAACAGCATATGCGGATGACCTTCTGGTATATGTTTCCAACCCGAGGACGTCTATTCCGGCTCTTCTGGAAGTTATTCGGGAATACAGTAGATTGGCCAACTACAGACTAAATTTAGATAAATCTGTGGTATTTCCCCTTAACAAAAATCTTTTTAGGCAGGAAATCACTGAATTTGGCTTGACCTGGAAATCAGATTGCATAAAATACCTCGGTCTTAGCCTAACAAGGAATATGACTAAGATACGTCAGTTAAATCTGGACCCCCTGGTGCGTACCATTGAACTGGATTTGGAAAGATGGGCACGGCTTCCAATCTCACTATGGGGGAGGATTAATTTAGTTAAAATGAATGTCTTTCCCCGGTTGTTTTACCCTCTTAGCATGTTGAATATCTGGATACCACTTTCATGGTTTAGAAAACTCCATAGTATTATAGCTAACTTCATGTGGGGTTACAAGAAATCTCGAATGGCCTACCATAGGTTGGCTGCACCCAAATCACTGGGGAGGTTAAGACTGCCACATTTGCCCTTTGTTTTCTGGTGGGCCATGCTTACAAATACCTGAGGTGGGTGAAGGATATGGAGTTTCAACACAACTATCTCGTACACCTTTATGGTTTACAAATTGAGCTGGCCCTTATTCAGAAACAAGGGTTGAAGCCTGAGGCCTTGCTCTATCTTACTCCGAAATTCCTCCCTCCCCTGCTACGTAGCTCCCCAATTGGGATTTCGGTGAGAACTCACATGCAGCTTTGTGGCTTCCTCAAATATAACTATCTCAGGGATTGGGTGCAGCCCATTTGGGGTAATCCGCGTTTTTTAATTGATAATAAAATTCTCAACCCCACATGGTTGGCCCTGCATGCTGTTTGAAAGACTTTCTTACACCTGATGGTGAAGTACTATCCTCCTCTGAGATCCTGAATAAATTTGAGATGTCCACCACGGCAGTTTTTAAAGTATATCAGCTCCAACATCTCCTACTCAATAAGATGGGTACGAGGGCAATTCAGATTCCGAAAGTGGACTTCTATGATGCCTTGGGGCCGTTGGCGGGCCTATCACATGCAATTTCCAAAGTATACACAGTATTATTTGAATGGGCTTACTCCCAAAATCTGGTTCAAGGCTCATACTGGGCCTCAATGTTTCCTAATGTGGAACTCAATTGGAAGGCTCAATGGCTGAACTGTCACAGATTTCTTCTACAAGATCGGTTAAGATTGATACAGTTTAAAATTCTCCATAATATTTACTATTCCCCGCAAAAGCTGGCTAGATTAAAAATAATCACAGAATCTACATGTAACAGGTGTCAAGCTGGGGTTGGGGATCTGATGCATATTTTCTGGAATTGTCCAAAGATAACCCCATTATGGACAGAGATTAAAAATAGAATGAATCCAATGTTGGGACTGGGGAACCTTTTTACTCCTGAAATATGCTTGTTGGGAGATGTTTCTCATATTCCCGTCAGGAGTAGGAGGTTCCACATGGTTTTGATTGCAGCCACTCTTAAAATTGTCCTCAGACACTGGAAGGACTCTGTTGTGATCAGCTACACAGAATGGCTGGAGGAATTGCTCTCCAGTTTGAGGGTTGAGAGAATAATAGCTACCCTCCAGAATAAGCTTCCTAGGTTCGATAGGATCTGGGGTCCCTTTTATACTATTTATTCACTATAAAAGCTCATAGTTCATCTGCTGATTGTAAGTATGCAATCTCGCTAGACTTGTGCTGGAGTGGCAAAAGGGTGGGGGGGAAGGGAGCGGGTGGGGGGTCCTTAGGGGGATGTTACAGGGAATGCATTAGTCTACATGTTAACATAAGTATGTATGCATTTGTACATGTATGTACTTGATGTACTTGATGTTGTTGGATTTAATCTCTGTAACCAAAAATGGAATAAAAACTTAATGGAAAAAAAAAATCACTTCAATGGTGTGCACGCACTGTCACACCCCTGACACATAAACCCCACCCTCCCGATCACTTCCATGAGGTTTCAGTACAGTTACGCCAGTGCCACATATTGCACCCATCTCCCTGATAGCTTCTATGTGCTGCCTACACAATCCCATTCCTGTCATAGTTCCCACTCACATCCCCTTCATTTCTTTGGTGTGCCCAAACAGTCCCACCTTTGCCATATATCTCTTCCTCCTCCCCAGTTGCTTCCCTGCTGTGCCCAGACAGTTCCACCCCTGCCTAATCCCACCACCTCCTTGATCTCTTTTCTTATGTGTTTGCACAGTTCCACCCCTGCCATACATCCATCTACATACCTCTTTTTTGCCCTCCATAGTGCCCACACAGTCTTGCTCCTGCTGTACATCACTTCCACCTCCTCGATCTCTTCTCTGATATGCTTTCATGGCTGAATCCCTGCCCCATAACCTGCCCACCTACACGATCACTTCCAAGTCTGCCTGCACAACCCCATCCCTACCATATATCCTCCCCACCTCCCCAGTTGCTTCCAAGATCTGTCTACACAGCCCCATCCTTGCCATACCTCATTCCATCCCCCCATCATTTCTCCAGTATGCCTTCAAGGCTCCACCCATGCCACATAATCCACCCACTTCCCCATAACTTCCCATGTGTGCCCCTACAGTCCAACCCCTATCATATATCATGCCCACCTCTTTGATGTGCCTGCATAATCCCATCACAGATATATCCCTTTCACTTCACTGATTGCTTCCTCACTGTGTTTAGACAATCCCAACCTTGCCATACATTCCCCCACCTCCTCAATCAATTCACAGATGTGACTGCACATCTCCAACAGATCATCCCTGCCATACATCCCCAATCACTTCTGCGGTGTGCAGGCACAGTCATTATGACCACCTCCCTGATTGGTTCCCTGGTTTGCCAGCACAGTTCCACCCCTGCCATTTGTTGAACCCTCCTTCTCAATAATTTCCCCAGTCTGTTCCTACTAATACATCCATTCCACCCACCTCTCAGATTGCTTCACTGCTGTGTGCACACAGTCTTGCCGCTGCCATACATCATTCCCACCTCCCCAATCTCTTCTCCATTGTGCCCTCATAGCTACACTCCTGCTCCATAGCCCACCCACCTCCTTGATCACCTCCCTGTCTGCCTGCACAATCCAAACCTTGGCACATGTCCTACCTACCTCCCCAGTTGCTTCCATGGTCTGCCTATACAGTTCCACCACTACAATATGTCATTCCCACCCCCAATCTCTTTTCCATTGTACCCTCATGGCTCCACCCCTGCCATGTAATCCACCCACTTCCCCTATAAATTCTCCAGTATGCCACACAGTTCCACCCTTGTCACATATCTCACTCACCTCTGCAATGTGCCTGCATAATCCCATCACAGCCATATATCTCACCCACCTCTCTGATAGTTTCCATGCTATGATTACACAGTCCCAACCCCCACCATACGTTACACTGTATCCTCAATCTGTTCTCAGATGTGCCTGCACAACTCCACCCAGACACCTGTGCCACACATCCCTCCACCTCCAAAATCTGTTCACTGACGTGCCCTCACTGATTCATCTTGCCATATAACCTTCCCACCTCCTCGATCACTTCCCTGATGTTCCAGCACAGTCTCTCCCATGCCATACATCCTTTCCACCTCCCAATCACTCCACTGGTGTGCCAGAACAGTCTCACCCCTGCCATATTGCTCACTCATCCCCCCAATCGCTTTCCCATTCTACCCACCAAATCTCACCCTTGTCAAATATCTCACCCACATAACCTATCACTTCCTTGGTGTGCTCGCACAGTCCCACCCATGCCATGTATCCTGCGTAACCCCACATCCTTTCTCTGGTGTGCTTGCACAGTCCCTCATCTGCCATATATCATGCTCCCTCCCCAATCACTTCAACAGTGTGTCTGCATTGTCCCACCCCTGACACATATACCCCCACCTTCCCAATCAGGTCCATGGTGTGACAATTCAGTCACATCTGTGCCACATATCGCACCCACCTCCCTGATAGTTTCTCTGGTCTGCCTACACAATCTCACTCCCATCATATTTCCAAGTGACATCTCGATCACAAATTGCTTTGCTCCACTGGAGATGTTACAGAATGCTATCTCTGAGAAGGCAGACACTGAACCGAACACTAAACAGGTGGAGGCATCAAGGCAGAACTATTCAAAAACAACAGAGGGAAGCAAGTGAAAGTAGAAAAATAATAACTGGAAGCAAACACTATTCTGGGGGACTCAGTGATTAGAGGAGTTGAGTCCCTCTTGAGTAAAACTACAGTAAAGTTCAGATGACTCCTCGGCGCCTCAGCCAAGAGAGATACTGAACATATCAGGAGGATTGTAAACAAAGCAGAAGAGCAGATTCATGTACAAATCCATCTCAGTACCAATGTCCTAGCAAATCAAACAGTGGAACAGACTAAGCAAAATGCTTGGGTAGCGATTGGTGGTTTATTTGTCCTCCCTGACATTCTCAGAGGTCCTCCCAGTACGGGGAAAAGGTGATTGCAGGAACAAGATCAGGAAAAAGAGATCAATGATTTCAGCATCTGGTTATGGGAATGGTGTAAGGAAAATGGTTATCACATCATAGGTGACTGGGGAGCTTCTGGGAGAGAAGACTTTTCAAGTTTGATGGTCTTTACTTAAATAGGCAAGGAACAAGTGCATTGGGACAGAAATTTGATGTCTACATCAGGCGTTTAAGAGAGGGAGAGTCTGATGCTAGGAAACCTGTCAGTGATAGCTCAAATGAGGGGGAACATAGTTGTCACTCCTCCACAAACAGGAATCACTAGATCACACTATGGACTCAATCATAGAAAGCAGAAAAAGGCCCTAAGGGACCAGAAAGGGGACCAAGGAAGTGGGGAATGCAAGAATAAACCAACAGGCAGAAGAGACACTCCTGGTTTGTGAACTGGGGTGTGCCTAAATGCTAGAAGCCTGGGTAATAAGGCAAATGACCTTCAGGTATGGATGGCAAAGTCCTGTATGGACTTGGAGGCTCTCACAGAAACCTGGACATTGTAAAACAATGATTGGGATCTCTTAGTTTCAGGTTATACATTCTTTTGGAGGGATAGGTGGGGAGACAAGGCGCGAAGTAGTGCTTTATGTCAGGGAGTGAATAGAGGCCACAACATGTGATGTCAGCAATAAGGACTGAGTGGAATCCCTGTCGGTACAGCTTAGTCCTTCCTCCAGGAAGAGGATCCACATTGGGTTCATACTGAAGTTGTTATCCCTCTGTACAGACAGTTGGTGAGACCCCATCTGGAGTACTGTGTGCAGTTCTGGAGACCCCATCTCCGCAAAGACATAGACAGAGTGGAGGCTGTCCAGAGGAGGGCAACCAAAATGGTGCAGGGTCTGCACCAGAAGACATATGAAGAAAGAGTAAAGGAGCTTAATATGTATACCCTTGAGGAAAGAAGGAAGAGAAGGGACATGATAGAAACTTTCAAGTACCTCAAGGGAATTAACAAAGTCCAAGAGGGTAGCATCTTCCAGAAAAAGAGATGTGTAAGAACAAGGGGGCACAATTTGAAGATAGAAGGGGGGTGGCTCAGAGGTAATGTGAGGAAGTATTTTTTCACTGAGAGGGTTGTGGATGCATGGAACAGCCTCCCTGAAGAGGTCGTGGGGTCAAGAACAGTGGGGGACTTCAAGAATGCATGGGTCAGGCATAGGGCAGTCCTAGTGGGGGGGTAGGAGGAATTAAGCTGTTGGTTAACTAGGATCTGCAGCTTATCTGTTAGGTAGGAAAATGGGCAGACTAGGTGAGCCAAGCGGTTCTTATCTGCCATCAAATTCTATGTTTCTATGTATACAGACCTCCAAATCAAGTGGAGGACAAGGACAGGGAGTTATTGGAATACATTTGAGGGGTATTGCAAAGAGGGCACACAATGGTGGCAGGAGACCTAAACATGCCCAGTGCAGACTGGGACATCCCAAATGGCTAGATCATCCAGGAATCAATCTTTCATTCAAGTCTTAAAGGACTGCCTTCTTACTCAGTTAGTCACAGAACTGACTTGGCTGTACTGTACAACCATCTTGGCTCCATGTCATTTCAGCGACTGCATTAGAGTGAGTGCAATTACAGTGAGTCTTTCATAGCAATGCACAATACAGTGACTGGCAAATACAGTGAGGGCACATCTCCAGTTACTATATCCAGATCTGACATGGAACATCACTCCAGTTAGACCTTAAGGAGTTCCAGCTTGTTATTGCAGGGGGGCTATGCCGACATGCACCCCCGGGGGGCTACATCCCCTGAACCCCCCCCCCCGTTTCTAAAATAACATCCTCTGAGGTGCATCTGGACCTCGAAGGTAGGCTATGGACCCATTATCGCTAAATGTGTGTGTTGCTGTAATGCCGCGATCGCTATAATTGTAGCTGCTATTAGTGTGTTGCTGATATTGAGTTGCTATTCTGTATTCACTGTAATTACATGTTACCCACCATCTTGGATGTGGTGCTCACCAGCTTAGAAAAAGTCAGTGCTGTCATAGTTGCCAAGCTGCTGGCTAACATTGACCACAACTCTGTTTGGTTTGAATTAGTCCTGAGGGATGTCAAATCTCAGTCCAGGACAGAAGTTCTAAATTTCAGAGGGGCTAATTTTGACAAAATGATGGATCTAACCAGAGATAGACTAAGATCCATGACCAGCTGGAGGTAGAAGGCATTTGGGGAACAATTAAACAAGCCATCTTAGAGACTACAAAGATTTGTGTAAAGGCAGTAGCAAAAAGGAAAATGCACAAATGCTCCACATGGTTCACTAACCAAGTCAAAACTGCCACTGAGACCTAGAGAGAGGCTTTCCTTAATTTTAAAAGGAAATGGTGACAGTGAATAGGAAGACTATGTTCAGAAGAATAAGGAGGGTAAGACAGCAGTGAAGCAAGCAAAGGCAGCAGCGGAACTTTAGATAGCAAAACGAGTCAAAGAGGGGAATAAGCAATTCCTCAGATACTTACAGGAGAAGAGGAAGAAAGGGGATGGGGTACTTAGATTTAAAGATGGGAACAGGATCAAGGAAGAAGACTGAGAGAAGGCCATCATTCTGAACAAATACTTCTGTTCGGTGTTCACCATGGAACACAGTGTTTCAATGCCTAACAGTGGCATTACAGCACACGGTAGGGGTGTCCCACAAATGGAAACACCAATAATTACCACAAGCAGAAGTAAGGAGATGATAGAGCATATAAAACAAGACAAATCTCCTGGACTGGATGGAATGCATCCTAGCATTATAAAAGAGTTTGTGGGTAATTTGGCAGACCCCTTGGCTCATTTGTTTAATCATGCGCTTCAGTAAGGAGTCATGCCAAAGGACTGTAAAAGAACTGAGGTGCTGCCACTGCACAAGGGTGGAAGTAGAGAGGAAGCCAGTTGCTGCAGACTGGTTAGCCTCATATCTGTTAGAAAAACAAATGGACGCCCTGCTTAAGCAAGACATAGTAGATTATTTGAATAATAATGGCCTTCAGGATGACACACAGAATGGTTTTGTGGTGGGTAGGTTTTGCCAAATGAACCTGATTACATTGTTCAGTTGGTTGACTAGGGCCCTGGATAAGGGCCATCCAGTGGCCCTCCTCTATTTCAGCTTCAGCAAGCCCTTTGATTTGGTCTCACATAACTGCTTGCTGAAAAAGCTAGAGGACTTGGGCATAGCAAACTGCATTGTCAGATGGGTAGGCAACTGCCTTGAGGGCAGGAAGCAGAGAGTAGTTGTTAACTGAAAAAAGTCATTAGAGAGAGAAGTGACAACTGGAGTCCTTCAGGGCTCTGTCTTGGATTCACTCCTGTTTAATGTGTACATCAGTGACATAGGAGTAGGTATCCAGGGCAAAATTGCACTATTCGCAGATGACACTCAGTTGGGTGGTAGGGTGGACAGTGAGAAAGAAAGAAATAGAGAATCTACAAAAAGATCTGCAAAGGTTGGAAAAATGGTCTAGTGTCTAGCAGCTGAAGTTCTACCCCAAGAAGTGTAAAGTGATACATCTAGGCAAATTCTCCCCCCTCCCCGAGAATAGCCTATTGACTTAACAGGGTCAAGCTCAGTGCCTCATAAGAAGAACAGGATCTAGGAGTTATCATATATGACACACTAAAACAGGACAGTTAATGCAACACAGCGTATGATAAGGCCAACAAAATGTTGGAGTGTATAGGGAGAGGATTTGACAGAAGGAACTGAGAGGTAATACTACCACCGTACAGATCCCTGGTGAGGCCCCACATGGAATACTGTGTCCTGTTTTGGAGACTGCATCTTAGAAAAGACAGGGACAGGCTGGAGACCATGCAACCAAGGGTGACCAAAATGATACATGGGCTCCAGGGGTTACTGTATGAAGGGCATCTTGAGACACTGAACATGTACTCACTGGAGACAAGGAGGGAGAGAGTGGACATGGTAAAAACCTTCATGTTCCTGAGGGGAATTAATGTAGTGCTCTACACTGAACTATTCAACATGGTTTCCAGATCAAATATGAGGGGACATGAATGGAAGGTGAGGGATAGGAACTTCAAGGGGGAACTAAGGAAACATTTTTTCTCAGAAAGGATAGTGGAACCACAGAATAGGCTGCCTGTGGATGTACTGGTAGCTAGGACTGTAACAACTTTCAAATGGGGTTGGGATAAAGAGTATGCTTCACTTAAATCTGTGGGTACTTGTATAGAAACATAGAAACATAGAATTTGACGGCAGATAAGGACCGCTTGGCCCACCTAGTCTGCCCATTTTCCTACCTAACAGATAAGCTGCAGATCCTAGTTAACCAACAGCTTACTTCCTCCTACCCCCCACTAGGACTGCCTTATGTTTGTACCATGCATTCTTGAATTCCCCCACTGTTCTTGACTCCACAACCTCCTCAGGGAGGCTGTTCCATGCATCCACAACCCTCTCCATGAAAAAATACTTCCTCACATCACCTCTGAGCCGTCCCCCCTCTATCTTCAAATTGTGCCCCCTTGTTCTTGCACATCTCTTTTTCTGAAAGACGCTACCCTCTTGGACTTTGCTGATTCCCTTGAGGTACTTGAAAGTTTCTATCATGTCCCCTCTCTCCCTTCTTTCCTCAAGGGTATACACATTAAGCTCCTTTAGTCTTTCTTCATATGTCTTCTGGTGCAGACCCTGCACCATTTTGTTTGCCCTCCTCTGGACAGCCTCCACTCTGTCTATGTCTTTGCGGAGATGGGGTCTCCAGAACTGCATACAGTACTCCAGATGGAGTCTCACCAACTGTCTGTACAGAGGGATAACAACTTCCTGTGTTCTACTATGGATGCCTCTTCCTATGCATCCCAGTATCCCTCCAACCTTCCTTACTGCCTTCTCACATTGCTTGCCAACCTTTAGGTCATCTGATATAATTACCCCAAGGTCCCTTTCCATTTTTACTGTTGTCAGTATCTCACCCTCCATTGTGTACTCTTCCCCTGGGTTTTTGTTTCCCATGTGCATTACCTTGCACTTCTTTGCATTGAATCTGAGCTGCCATACATTTGACCATTCCTCCAACCTTGCCAAGTCCCTTCTCATCCTTTCCACTCCATCCAACCCTGTTGCAGATCTTTGTGTCGTCTGCAAAGAGACATACTTTTCCTTCCAGTTCCTCTGCAATGTCACTTATAAAGACATTAAAAAGGACCGGTCCCAGTACTGAACCCTGCGGTACCCCGCTAGTAACCCTCCTTTCTTCACTGTGTACTCTATTTACTACTGCCCTTTGCGTCCTGTTGTCTAGCCAATTTTTTATCAGGCTACCACCTTGGGGCCTCCAAGGCTGTGCTTGTGTTTTAATCTTTTGTGTGGAACTGTATCAAATGCTTTGCTAAAATCTAGGTAGGCCATGTCCACAGCCCCTCCCTGGTCTACTACTTTGGTCACCCAGTCAAAGAAATCCATTAGATTTGTCTGACATGACCTTCCCATCGTGAATCCATGCTGTCTTGGGTCCTGTGCCCCACTGGCCTCTAGGTACTCAACAATTCTTTCCTTCAGAAGTGATTCCATCATTTTCCCTACCACTGAGGTCAAACTAACAGGTCTGTAGTTTCCTGCCTCTGTCCTGCTCCCACTTTTGTGAAGATGAATCACATCTGCTCTCCTCCAGTCCTCAGGTACCACCCCATCCTCCCATGATTTGTTAAAGAGAGTAGTCAGTGGTGTCACTAGTTCTACCCTTAGTTCTTTTAGAATTCTTGGATGAATCCCATCAGGCCCCATTGCTTTGTCCACCTTCAATTTTATTAGTTCTTTCAGAGCCCTTTCTTCTGTAAATGGACTGGTATCGACCCGCGTCTTCAGAGTGTTTCTCTTGTTTGGTTTAGGTACCTCCACCTCCTCTTTCTTTGTGAATACTGAGCAGAAATATTCATTCAGTATCCCTGCTTTTTCACTGTCCCCCTCTACCCACATTCCCTCCCCTTTATTAAGCCTCAGTATCCCTCCTTTGGTCTTTCTTCTCTCCCTAATGTACCTATAAAAGGTCTTATCCCCCTTCTTAACAGAATTGGCTATCCTTTCCTCGGTTTGGGCCTTTGCTATTCTGACTGCCTTCCGAGCATCTTTCTGCTTTAACTGATAAAGTTCTCTGTACTGCTCCTTCTGTGTTTCCTTATATTTCCTGAATGCTGTCCTTTTCTCCTTAACCTTCCCTGCCACCTCTTTTGAGAACCATAGCGTTTTTTTCCTTCATTGTGTTTTATTGATTTGCTTTACACAAAGGCTTGTTGCCTCTGTGATGGCTGTTTCAATTACTCCCCATTGTTCCTTCACCCCTCCTTCTTGTCTGTTTCCTAGTGCTTTTCTAAGGCACTCTCTCATTTTCCCAAAGTCAGCCCTCCTAAAGTCCAATACCCTTGCTTTTGTATGGCTTAATTGTATGGCTGTGTTTATCGTGAACCACACTGTTTGGTGGTTGCTTGTTCCCAGATGGCTACCCACCTCTAAATCTGAGATTCTTTCTCTGTCCCCATTTGAGAGTACCAGGTCTAAGATTGCTCCCTTCCGAGTGGGTTCCAATACTAGCTGTCTGAGGCATGCCCCCTGTAGGGCATCAAGAATGACCCTGCTCTTGGATGTGCCTGCAGCAAAGGTGCTCCAGTTAACATCTGGCATATTCAGGTCCCCCATCAACAATATCACCCCTTTTTCTGCCATTCTAAGGAAGCCTTCTATCATTTCGTTGTCCATTACCTCCCCCTGAGATGGGGGTCTGTATACAACCCCCATGCGGATTGTGGTGCCATTTCCTGTCTCCAGGGTGACCCAGAGTGCCTCATCTGCTCCCTGTTTACTCTTTAGTTCTGTTGCTTTGATCCTTCCTTTACATGAGAGCTACTCCTCCTCCTCCTCTTTTACCCTCCCTGTCCTCCTGTAGATTGTGTATCCTGGTATGTTGACATCCCAGTCATGGTTCTCTGTGTACCATGTTTCTGTGACTGCCACAATATCCAGGCAACCCTCTTCCATCAAGGCCACTAGTTCAGGGAGCTTGTTACACAGACTACGGGCGTTGGTACTCATCACCCTCCACTTTTTGATAGCCTTACCCCTTTTAGCCCCATTCCTGCCCTTACTGCCTTTGCCTTTTTTTAAATTTACCTCTGTCCTGCTCCCTAATAACTTCTCTATCTTGGTGTTTACCTTACCTGTTACCATGTTTTGTGGGGGGGAGGCTGGGATTTTCCTGCGCCTTTTCAGTGCCTCCCCCCCTTGGCTAGTTTAAATGCTTGCCAATGAAGCATTTAAACCTCTCACCTAGGATCCTGGTTCCCCCCCTGGACAGATGCAGACCATCACACCAGTATAGGTCTGCATCCTTCCAGGTGGCTCCCCAGTCCCCAATGAAGCCAAAACCCTGAGCTCCACACAGTTTTCAACCCTCATTGAATTCCCGGTGAGGTGCCTAGCATCACCCTTGCCATAGACAGGCAGCACCTCCAAGAAGGTTACCGTATGCGCTACTTGTCTAAGGCCCCTTCCCAACTCTACAAACTCCTTTTGCACTGCTTTAATCCCATTCTTAGCCAGGTCATTTGTCCTTAGGTGGACAATGACATCCAGCTCCTTCCCTTGTGCAGCTGCTCCCACGATCCTGAGGATTCGCTTCCTGTCCCTCTAAGCCGAGGCACCAGGAAGGCACCTTACCTCCCTCTCCCTTCCTCCCCCATTTCTACCCCCCTAATGATTGAGTCCCCCACCAGGAGTTATTTCCTTCCCCTGTGGGGTCCCACTCCACCCTCCTCCGGGTCTCCTTTGTGAATGTTCCCAGCATTCTCCTTAGTCTCCACTGCAGGTGCCTGCATAGAGGAACCACTATCCACCAAAAGAGTGAATGAATTGTGGAGAGGTACAGCTGGAGGGATGCAACTCTGTTCCACCATCCTCTCCCTCCCTGAGCCCACCCTGGTCCAGCCTCTCCTCTTTCTTGGCAACCCCTGAGGTAGTGGCATTGGCCCTGGTGGTCCCTGGGTGGGGGAGGAGGTTTCACGAATCCTAGCCAGGTCAGCTTGGAAACAGGCAACCTCCTCTCTCAGACCAGAGAAGTGCCTGCAAATAGGGCAGCATTGCAGCCTCCAGAATGTCTCCCAGAACACTGCCGCCCCACAACCATTGGACTGCACCACTCCTATCATGCCTTATTTTGTGTCCCCTCTCCTGTTTCTCTGTATGCTTACTCTCTCCTCTCCTTACAGCTCTCACCCTTCCTGTTCAGGACAGCAACTTCCTATCTTCTTTAGTAGCCTCCTTCTTCCTTGCTCAATGTCGGACCACCAGCAGCTGGGGGGGAGAGTGAGCTACTTTTTTCCTTTAGGGTTGATAAAACCAATGTTTCTCTATGATCCTTCCCTTCCTACTGCCAAACAGGAAGTTCCTGTTGACAGTCAGATCCAGTGGCTATAAAAGTAGAACTGGCTTAGGGTGGGTGGGATGGAGGCAATTAGTAAGAAAAAAGGCTAGCAACAGGAAGTTGTAATTTGAGTCACCTGCTTTTATAGTGTCTAAGCCACCCCCCAATTAATCTCTCTCCTCACTGGTTTAGCAAAGTCAGCTGATCGATACCCTTCCCAGCACAGAACACACTGACTTTCTTTTCTTTCTTTTTTTTAATCCTAAATAAGACCCCTTCTACTTCTAATAAAGTATCTGTCTACTTATTCTCAACAGACACTGACTCCTGCTGAGACATAAGTTTTAAATTAATAAGAAAATGTAGCTTTTTTAGTTAGCTGCTTTCTGCTCTACTAGCAAGGCTAGCAACAGGAAGATGTAATTTGAGTCACCTGCTTTTATAGTGTCTAAGCCACACCCCCAATTAAGCTCTCTCTCCTCCTACTGGTTTAGCAAAGTCAGCTGATACAATACCCTTCCCAGCACAGAACACACACTGACTTTCTTTCTTTTCTTTCTTTTTTAACCCTAAATAAGACCCCTTCTACTTCTAATAAAGTATCTGTCTACTTAATCTCAACAGACACTGACTCCTGCTGAGATATAAGTTTTAAATTATTCAGAAAATGTAGCTTTTTTAGTTAGCTGCTTTCTGCTCTACAAGCAAGGCTAGCTAGGTCCCGGATTTTCAATGGCCAAGGGAACTCATGGGCAGACTTGATGGACCACTGGCCTTCTGCCATCACATTTTCTATGTTTCTGAGTTTCTACTCACATCCCCTTCTTTGGTGTGCCCAGTCACACCCCTGCCATATATCCAACCCTCCTCCCCAATTCCATCCCTGCTGTGCCCAGACAGTTCCACCCCTGTCTCATAATCACACCACCTCCTCGATCTCTTTTGTTTGCACAGTCCCACCCCTGCCATACATCCATCCATCCACCTACCTCTTTGATTGCTACTCCTCTGTGCCCACACCATCTTGCCCCTGCTGTACATCATTTCCACCTCTCCAATCTCTTCTCTGATGTGTCTTCATGTCTCAACCTCTCCCCATAACCCGCCCATCTACACAATCACTTCCCTGTCTGCCCTCAAAACCCCAGTCCTGCCATATATTTTACCCACCTCCCCAGTCACTTCCCCAATCTGCCTACACAGTCCCTCCACTGACATACATCATTCCCAGCCCTCCAACCCTTTTACAATGTGCCTTCAAGGCTTCACCCCTGCCACATAATCCACCCACTTCCCCATAACTTCCCTGTTATGCCCACATGGTCCTACCCCTATCATATATCATGCCCTCCTCCCTGATGTGCCTGCATAATCCCATCCCAGACATATATCCTGTTGATCTCACTAATTGCTTCCTAGTTGTGTTTACACAGTCCCATCCCTGCCATACATTCCCCCTGCCTTCCCAGTCTGTTCTCAGATGTGTCTGCAAAGCTTCACCTGACCATCCCTGCCATATATCCCCAATCACTTCTGTGGTATGCATGCAGAGTCCCAACCCTGCCATACATTATGACCACCTCCCAGATTGCTTCTTTAGTTGCCATTACAGTTCCACCCCTGCCATTTGTCAAATCCACCTCCCCAATCATTTACCAAGTCTGCCCCTACTGTCCCACCAGCACCATACATCCATCACACTCACCTCTCCAATTGCTTCACTTCTGTGTGCACAGTCTTGCCCCTGCCATACATCATTCCCACCTCCCCAGTCTCTTCTCTGATGTACCCTCATAGCTACACACCTGCCCCATAATCCACCCACCTCCGTGATCACCTCCTTGTCTACCTGCACAATCCCAACCCTGGCATATATTCTATCTACCTTCACAATCACTTCCCTGGTCTGCCTACATGGTCCCACCAATACAATACATCATTCCGACCCTCCCTAACTCTTTTCCATTGTACCCTCACAGCTTAACCCCTACTATGTCATCCACTCACTTGCCTTATAAATTCCCCAATATGCCCACACAGTCCCACCCTGTCACATATCCCTCTCACTTCCCCAACGTGCCTGCATAATCCCATCCTAATCATATATCCCACCCACCTCCCTGATTGTTTCTTCATTGTATTTACAGAGTCCCAATCCTGCCATACATTCCCCCATCTCTTCGGTCTGTTCTCTGATGTGCCTGCACAGCTCCATCCACTCATTCCTGAAATGCATCCCCAAACACTTCTGCAGTGTGTATACACAGTCCCACCCATTCAATATGTCCTGCCCACCTTCCCAATTTCTTCCCCGATGTGCCACTATATGTCCCACCCCTACCATGTATCACACCCCTCTTCCTTATCATTTCCCTCATGTGCTTGCATAGTCCAACCCCTGCCTTACATCCAATCCAATTCCCTGATCACTTCCTTGGTGTGTCACTACAGTCCAACTCCTGCCATATATCCCACCACTTCTCTGATTGCTTCCCTGGTCTGTCTGCACAATCCCACCCTTGTCATATATACTGCCATCTTCTTCAATCTCTTCCCTTCTGTTACAGCAAAGTCCCATCCCTGCCATACATCCCCCCACCTCCCCAGTCTCTTCTCTGATATGCCCAAACTGTCCTGTCTCTGTCATACATCCATCCCATCTACTCTTCAGGTCACTTCAGTGCTGTGCCCACACAACTCAGTGCCTACCATACATCCTGGTCACTTCCCAAATCACTTCCCTGGTGTGTCAGCACAGTTTAATCCCTGCCATATATCCAGCCCATCTTTCCAATAGTTCCCCAATCTGCTCCAACTGTCCTACCCCTGCCATGTATCATACCCATCTTCCCAATCACTCCCCTGGTGTTCCTGCATAGTTCAATCCCTACCATATATCTCCCCTCCCCAATCAATTCCTTTGTGTGCCAATACAGTCCAACCCCTGCCATATATCCTGCCCACCTAGTAAATCACTTCACAGGTCTGCTGCACCATCCCACTCCTGTCATATAGTCTACCCACCTCCCTGATCACTTTCCCAGTGTTCCTGTCTAGCCCTACCCATGCAATATAACCCGCCCACCCCAATATTGCTTCCTTGGTAGGCCAGTACAGTCCCACCTCTGACATATATCCCACCCACCTCCCTGATCACATTTGTGGCCTGTCTGCACAATCCCACCCCTACCATTCATCCCTCCCTCCCTCCTCCCTGGTCACTTCTACACTGTTTCCACACAGTCTATTCCTGCCATACATCCCCCACATTCCAGGTCTCTTCTCTTATGTGCCCACATTGTCCCACCTCTGCTGTACCTGTATCCCATTCACCTTCTTTATCACTTCAACACTGTGCCAGCAAGGCTGCATCCCTGACATAAATCCAACCCTCATCACTGATCTTCCCATACAATCCCACTACTGCCTTATATCCCACCCATCTCCCCAACCACTTCCACGGTGTGCCCACAAAGTCGCACTCCTGCCAAATAGCCCACCAAATTCTCCAACCACTTAAACAGTGTGTACACAGTCCCTCCCATGTCATATATCCCCCACATCCCTGTTTACTTTCACAGTGAGCCTGCACAACCCACCCACTCCCCAGATCATTTCTCCTATGTGCCAGTACAGTTCTACCCCTGCTAAATAGGTCACTGACCTCCCAATTGTTTCCCTGATATGCCAGCACAGTCTCACACCTGCCATATTTCCCACCCACCTCCCTGATCGCTTCCCTAGCCTGCCCGCACAATCCCACCCCATCTACGTATTTCGCCCACCTCCCTGATCACTTTCCCAGTTTGCCTGCATGGTCTCATCCCTGTCATATACCTGCCACACCTCCCTAATTGTTTCTCTAGTGCCCAGAACAACAGCTATGGTTACCCTTGTTTGGTTCACAAGTCCTCTGTTATTTACTTTGGGAGCTGACCTGGGCTGCTCTAGGTTATGAAACCCAAAACTTCAAAAATCAGCTGGTCTCCAAACAATGTTTTTTAGAACTTTTCACTGTTTACTTTAACTACAAATATAAGCCAATCCTAGCATAACCTGATGCATCACCCTTTTAAAGGGCTTCATAAGGGAAGGACATGGCGAAACTGTTATTTAAAAATATAAACATACAGTATGTTTAGATTGTATTTCTTAACACCACTGTCTGTCCTGTGACAGGCAGTGTAATGTATTACAAAATGCATATACCTATATTTGGCCACTACAACTAAATCATCCCATTCCAAGGCAAAAATATGGGACTTCAGAGGAGCTGACTTTGATAAGATAGCCAACAGAGTTAAGCTAGCCCTGGTAAAAAGAAATAAAGGTGAGGGAGTACAGGCAAAGTGGACAAGCATTAAAGATGCAATACTTGAAGCAACATGCCATTGTGTTAGTGAGAAAAGGAAGTGCAAAAGAAGAAAGAAACCACTTTGGTTCTCAAACACAGTAGTAGAACAGGTCAGAGAAAAAAAGCTGGCCTTCAGGAAATATAAGGGAACACATCAGGATGATAGGGAGGCATACCAAACTTCCTTAAGGGAAGCAGGGAAGGTAGTATGGCAAGCAAAGGCCCAAACTGAGCAAACAGCACAAACAGTAAAAGAAGGTGACAAGACTTTCTATAGATACATTAGTGAAAAGAGAAAGTCCAGAAGGGGTATTGCTAAGATCAAAGGGGATAAGGCGGCATGTGAGGAGGAGGACCATGTTAAAGCATCTATCCTAAGTAAATACTTCTGCTCAGTATTTACTGAAGAGAAGGTAGGGCAGGGCCCACAACTCAGCACCATGGACACAGGGGGGAGGGAGATGTGCACTAATCCCTTCAAAAATAAAAGGGTCCTACAAGGGCTCAATAAGCTCAGGGTGGACAAGGCAATGGGATCTGATGGCACACATCACAGGGTACTAAAGGAGCTAAGGGTGGAACTAGAAGAACCGTTATCAGAACTGTTTAGTGAGTCTCTGAGCACAGGAGAGGTTCCAGAAGACTCATGTAATCCTGCTCCACAAGAGTGGTTGCAGGGAGGAGGCAGGGAAATGCAGACCAGTCAATCTTACCTCAGTAGTGGGCAAGATTATGGAGGCACTCCTTAAGGAAAGGATAGTGCAATACCAGGAATCCATAGGAGCACAGGATCCAAGACAGCATGGGTTTACAAAAGGAAGGTCCTGTCAAACTAATCTCATAGATTTCTTTGACCGAGTAACCAGAGTGGTGGACCAAGGGGGAGCAGTTGATATCGCCTACCTTGACTTCAGCAATGCTTTAGATACTTTTCCACATAGATACTGTTCCACATAGAAGATTGATTAATAAGCTGGGTAGATGTGGGTGGGTCAGAAGTTGGTCAACTGGGTGGCAAACTGGTTGACGGGCAGAAAACAGAAAGTGGTAGTAAACGATTTACAGTCAGAAGAGATGCAAGTCACAAGTGGGGTACCTCAGGGATCAGTCCTGGGGCCAGTGCTCTTCAATATCTTCATCAGTGACATTGCAGATGGACTGGAGGGTAAGGTTTGTCTGTTTGCAGATGACACCAAGATCTGCAACAGAGTAGATGATCCAGATGGGGTGGACAGAATGAAAAGAGATCTGAATAAACTAGCAAAATGGTTGGAAGAGTGGCAACTGGGGTTTAATGCAAAGAAGTGCAAGATCATGCACATAGGGAAGAGAGACCCTGAAGCCACCTATAGGCTGGAAGGGAAGTTGCTGGCAGTCACAAGGGAAGAAAGAGACTTGGGCATCATCATCACCGATGATCTGAAATCATCCAAGCAGACCTCTAAAGCAGTAGGTAAGGCTAGGGGGATATTAGGGTGTATTATTAGGGGTATCACAAGTCGGAAGAGGGAGGTAATAATCCCTCTTTACAAGACACACTGGTTAGGCCCCGTATGGAATACTGCATGCAGCACTGGAGGCCACACCTTCACAAGGACATTAACCAAATTGAGGCAGTCCAGTGAAGGGCAATCAAAATGGTGCAGGGACTGCATCAGAAAACATATGAGGACAGATTAATGGAGCTCAATATGTATACCCTAGAGCAAAGGAGGGAGAGAGGCGATATGATTGAAATATTCAAACACCTTAAGGGCATTAACAAAGTGACAGAGTCTAACATGTTTCAATATAAGAAAAATAAAAGGACAAGAGGACACAGTATGAGATTAGAGGGAGGCTGATTAAGGGGCAATGTGAGGAAGTTATTTTTCACAGAAAGGGTGGTGGATGCATGGAATGGACGACCTCAGGAAGTGGTGGATACGAATACATTGCAGTGCTTCAAACAAGTATGGGATAGGCATAAGGGAGCAATACAGATGAGTATGCATAGATAGTCCATTCACAGAGCAAAGGCCGATGGCACATTTATAAGGTAGAAAAATAAATGGGGAGACTGGATGGGCCTTGCGGTCCTTATCTGCCATCAACTTCTATGTTTCTATATATGCAATCATATACATTTGTTATTAATGCTGTCCACTTTCACATTCCATGAAAACAACGTAGCAGTGCTTACTTTTTAATTCCACCAGTTTTCAGTTGCTTATATTTGTTCTGTTTATTTAAAAGCTAATTAAATAGCAGTTTTTTTTAATTAATGTATAGCGTTCTCTGTATGCAATATAGTAGGGTCTGTAAATACTTGTTACTATATCTGATTACAATCACACAAGCAGAAAAAATGCAAACTTTTTTTGGTATCAAAAAAAGCCTCTCAACCCTCCCAAGTGTGGATTTATAAATAGAGTCCTAGACAAAGCAGTGTGCAAGCACATGTATTACAGCTTTAAAGTTAAACACACTGACTTCAAAATATAAATAAATATGTGCCACCCCCCAAAAAGCCTGACAATATATCCTGGTTTTTGAGTCATAGTTGTTTCTCAATTTTGTGCCTTATGCATCTGCAGTTGGTGGACAATCTCACCTTTTGATTAGAAACTTTTTGTGTGTACATAAACTACCAACTCAGTGAATAAACAAATAATTTTTCCTGTCTTTTAAGTTACCCATAGTCACAGATGTTCCTCACAGTGGCAGTTTTGCACATGCCTCCATTTGTCATGGCTCTTTTTGCTTCAGAGAAACAAGAAGGAACAAAACAAAAAGTGTCAACATTAAATAAAAAAATAACCTACCATTTCTCTGGTTGTGTCGCTCGACCACAAGAAGATGCCCTTTCCGATCCCTATATACTCCATCTCAGGTGTGCATTATTATGCTCATCACATGGAAACAAAGCACCTGGTGGGGGGGCACCAACTAAGCTCCAACAGTAGAGAAAAAAATCACAAAAAAGTGCATCTGGGGTGAGAGACATAGGCTCTCTAGAGGCAACAAACTGAAACCAATGGTGTCTGTGTGTGTGTAAGGAGGAAGAGAGGGACATCTCCTTAGGCAAGCAACTGTGAAAACTGGTAGTGCCCTCTACTGGCAAATATGCAAGTGGATGGACTATTTTACCACCTCCCAAAATAACAACCTTTACAATCATTTTTTTCCTTTTTTTTGTATTTTTGGGGGATTTTTTTCCTTACCGAAATGTGCCACGTGTGGCCCATTTGCTAAGTGCAATAATATCCTCCATGGTGGGCGGTATTGGAATATACCAGGCCTTCCTCCATCTGTGGTGTCAGGCTTCATTATGCCATTGCTGGTCTTGTATATCCCAGTACCACTCATACTTTTGGGTATTGTTGCTTACTTATTGTGATCTCTTAGCATTAGATGAAGTTAATAAGAATATAATGTATGGTGGAACGTTGCACTAACTCGATTTTACACCACTTGAAATTCTTGTTCAGCAACAGTAACACAAATAAATGGAACGCTGTTCTGACTGTACGTGCCGAACAGCATTCCATTCATTTAGACTTTTAAGCGCGAGACTATTGTCAAGGCAGAAACGGAAAGCCTCCACGTGTCAGTATGCACTTTAAACAGATCTAGGATGACTACGGTGGTTTTCAGCCTTGGGACCATTGAATCTTACAAAATCAGAAGGGACAGATTTGAGCTTAAAAACAGTATACTTACACGTTTTGGCCTCTGGACCGTTTCTTTCCTTGCTAAGCAAGACGTCCAGCTGACATTGTTTTTTTTTCTAAATCACTCCCACAGCAGAGTGGCAACCAATCAGAGTGTGTGCTGCTAACATAAGGACACCCAGTCCCTAGCAACCACACAGCTCTGTACCCTGGCACTGAGAGTCAGCAATTCTTTCTCCGTGAGTCAAATAAATGTTTTAAGTCTGAAAATGTTTAAAAAATAATTTGAGTGGCACCATACACTATAAAAAATACAGGATGGGTAACCCCTTGCAGAACCAGTGTGTTCTGCCAACTCGGGGTCTGATTACCAAGGACCTCTCGAGCTTCAATCTTGAGGTCACAGGGAATCAGACCCTCTGTGGCAGAACACATTGGTTCTGCATGGTTACCCATCCAGTATTCTCTATGTACTTACCAGTGGCAGCAGTTCCTGCCTGCACTCTTCAACATTATTAGTGCACTGAGCCTCAGTCTTCATTGGCTTTTATGCTAGCACCTGAGTGGGGTGTAGTTCTGCATGCTAAGGGGTGGCCATCATGATGACATGCCAGCCTATGCACTTTACCTTGTCTGCTGGGCTGTTGCCTAGATACGGTCTGTGGTGCCCGCTCCTGCCACAATCCTGAATGATGATTGTGAGTGAAGCTGTGTGGGCATGCTGTGTGCTTTCTACTGGCACTTTTTGTAGTGTGTGAGGATGGTTATCTGGGGTTACACATAAGGGCAGTCAGTGCCTAACTGCCACAGTCCAGTGTGGACTGCTATTATTTTAATTTTTTATTTATTTAGTTTTTGTTGATTGGGTAAGTGCACTAGATAAATCCTGCCTATTTTCAGGCATGACCTGGGGAAGGGGGGAGGGGGATACAGATGGATGCCAACTGACCTTGAACCAGATTAAGCTGTTAAGCTATAGAGTGGCAGTAAGGATCTGAATCTTAAACAGACCACACTCATGTTACAGTATGTTGGTACTGTACATCTTATTTGTACCCTGGAATATGAGAGTTTGGAATGAGTCCAAATTATGCTAGTGTGTTTATTTACACTGTGATTTTTATATATGTGGAATGGCCACTGTATATATGATTCTGGATGGGTGCCAATATGCTACCAATGGTCTGATGACTAAAATAACAAGAATAGAAAGGACATGGGGGGAATGGGGGAAGTTCTGCAGAAAATCCCTTCCTATTCATAGAATGCATCTCTGATTTATCTATGGGTAATATGTAAGAATCATTCTCTTTTCCTCAAATGCCCTGGTGTATATTTGTGTTCATGTTGCTAACATTTACCAACAGCAATTCCAATCTGTATCATCCTTTAGCTCTATGTCTTTGTCAAGTGTCCTATGTTATAAAGCCACTGCATTTCTTCTCAGTTCCTTCTCCCAGTACCCCCCTCCCCCCCAGGTTTTGGTACCACTTGTAAACCCCAAAATTTGTGAGAGGCTGCACTGTGACCTTTGTTGCAGAAATGGACAACCACTGGGGAATTTTCATTTTTGTTTCTTATGTTGCTTTTATGTTTCCCTACCTGAGTTTTATGTTTTAAGTGGCCTGGCCATTTTTCTTACATAGATTCAACACAGGGGCCTTTTAGTAAATAAACTCCATAGTCTGTATTACAGTCAATGTGTTCCCAGATGTAACATTCCTTATTGTTTCTAGGATGCTCTACAAAACCTTTTCTTCCTGTGTTCTTACAGTGGCAACATATTATGCAAGGAACATACCTGGTTTTAATGGGCCTAAGAGGAGTTATGTTCCTTGTGTTGTGTCCTGGTAGCTATCTTTGTGAACCAACTAATCTCTTATAGTTCTCTTTCTCTTTTATGCCATGATGTTTTTTTTTCCAAACTCTGGAACTCCCATTCTCTCTAGGATTCCCACATTGTTATCTATGATTTCTTTAATTTCATTGCTATTTTGGTAAACTTCCTGTGACAGTACCATTATATCATGTCTTCTTGTTGCGACTTCCTACATTTTGAAGGAACAACCCCTTTTCCCTATTTTTTGATTTTGTTATTGCTTTCTGACCATATGCCCTGATTGATCTCTCTTGGCAAAGCTATGTGGTGCATTTTTCCATTTGTTTCTTATGTGCTGACTTCACTGCAGTTTCTCCTAACCGTTAACATTTAGGAGTATGGTATTTTCTCAGTCAAGTGGTGGGGTGGAAGATGGTGGCATGTAGAAGTGTGTTCAGGTCCATGGATTTCCTATATATCCTGGTCTCTATCCTGTCATATTTTTGGTACAGTAGGAGGTTGAGATATGGCACCTCTGTGCTGCTATACTCCATTTTGAATTTTAGATATACTGTGTTATTGTTAAGGGTATACTGCCCTAACAGCGACATGCCAACGTCGACTGAAACTACAGCGACAACAGAGCCAGGTCACTGTAGTGTTGGCATTGGATGCTGCCACTGTTATCTGGAGGTCTTGCACCCCTTCCCCTAATCAGCTTTGACTTGAAATTGATTATATTAAGTGGGAGGGGTGTGTGGGGCAACGCCCCCCTCTTGGTGAGTTCAGGAGCAAAGCTGCCCCAAAGAAAACATGGGAGGAAGTGTCTATCTTTATGATGACTGCAAGTGCAGTTAACATTACGATTTTGCAGTACCATTGTTCGACAAAATATTTGTCGACGAGTGGTTGTAGATCCGTTGTTATGGTACTCATGAAAATATTTTATTGTGATTTTGTGTCCATCCAATAAAAATAGCAGATCATCTATATATCTTTTAAATAGGTGTACATGTTTTAAAAAAGGGCTGTATAATGGACATAAAATAAATGTTTCCTCAAAAGCCACATTGTGTACAATAGCGTAAGTGGGGGCTGTTGTGCTCCCCTTTGCTGTTACCCTATTTTACATATAAAATTTATTTTCAAACTGAAAATAATTCTCATACAATAGCCTAGCTAGTTTTGCTAGCAACACTGGTTCCTTTCTTTAAGGTATTTCTTGCCCTTCTAATGCTCTCATTAGTGTGCCCAGCCCTCTTCGTGTGGAATACAAGTGTATAAATCTTGCACATCCATTGTTATTAGTGATATGTCTTTGAGACCTCCTTCGCTATTTTCCATCTCCAAAATGCTTATAACATTGCTGGAATCTTTTATGTAACTAGTCATTTTTTCAACCAGTGGTTGGGCAAACAAATTTAATATATGAGGAAACTGGCTCAAGGCTTGGGTTAAAACAAAAAACAATAGATCTTCATGGAACATTACCAACTGATTTGTGCACATTAGGGATAATGTAGAATACGGGTGTGCATGGAAATCTGGCTATGAATAGGTCTGCTTCCCATTCCTCTAGTTGTTCTAAACTGAGTGCCTATTCTGTGATTTAATATTGCCCTAAATTCTTCCTTCCCATGGGGCCACTTTGTATGGGGGTGTAGTTATTGTTGTCTGCTAGCAATCTGGTACACATGTCCCTGTATTTATCAACATCCAAGATTACTATCCCCCAGCCCCATCTGCTGGTTTCACAATAATATTTTTTTCATCTTAGAGTGCTTTAAGTGCAGCACTTTCTTGTTTTGTCAGAGTATATTTGAGTTTGGTTTCTGTGCCTTTTGCAAGGTCACAAGTCAACCAGAAGGGGATGTATATAAGGAAGAAGTGAAACAATCTCTAGGTTAAAAGTCATTATACAGTGTTTGCTACAGATGAGTTGACTGGTAACGCGGCATGATGACCATCAAACATTCAGTACTGTGGTGCAGCAATGCCAGTTGTTAATGCCGTGTGTTAATGCTGTATTTAATGGGTGGCACACTAGCTTCTTAAATGTGTTTTCTGCCTTAGCCACATGATGGCAATCTCAGAGAGAGTATTGTTTGGAGTGCCATTGTGTCTGTTCACTGGTAGATGGCACTCTGTTTTCCTTTGTAATGTGCCAATTCACATGCACTCGGGATGGGTGTTTTCCTTTTTTTATTTAACTTTTGTATCTACAAACTACTGCTTTTTAATATTTTTAATAAAATCAATTCCTCCTCCTGCCATGACAAAACTGTTCTGGTTGCAAACCCTCTCCCTGTAATAATGTTTTTCGTGGGTCCAAAGACCTGCTAAATGTACAAACCACAGTACCTGTCACTTGGAATTCCGAAGATGCAAAACATATTAAAAAAAATGAAAATAAAAAGGCTATCTCAATTGAAAACCTACAGAAGAAGAAGTGCACCTCATAAACAAATGCCACACTGATAGGGCATTGTACTGCATGAGACTACTCTGTGACACCCTAACAAATGCATCCAACTTGACAACTAGTGAGGAATAAATAATATTAAATGGCACTATTCGAACTTTTGTATTGTATGTCCAGTTTTGCTGTGCTACAGGTTCTGGGTTTAGGGGGGAGTGAAAAGAAAAGTGTAGAAGAGCTGGCTATTCAGAATACTGTGTCAAAACAGAGCATTAGTTTATTGTTCACTTATATGCAGTAAAATCAAAGCTCCTTTTATCTGTGACTAGATACTGCTGTAACTTTGTTCAATATAAAGTCTTTTTATTCCAAATTTCATTTGAGAAATTGTGAAGTTGCTTATTGTAAAGTATCGGTTATGAGAAACTAAATAAATCAAATAAATAAATAGTATTAGCCAATATTTGGAATGAGAAGCCTTTATATTGAACAAAGTTACCGTAGTATCTATTCACAGATAAAACAAATGTTGTTTTTGCTACACATAATTGAACATTATACTAACACTCTGTTTGGAATTCTCACTGTGTTGCACTGTTTCTGCACTTAATTGGTTATTTGAAAAGATTCATTCGTTGGAGAGAAGATAGCCTTGGTATCTATTATGATTCACATTTAAGGACTCAAAGTTGTATTTCTTGAAGTCCAAGAACAAAGAAGTGCTGATCCAGCAGATCTAATGAATTATCTCAGTAGCCTTAAGCATTTGCTGTCTTTTTATTGTCTTTTTACAGACACACTAGCACAACATCAGATGCAGAATGCTGAGTTAGGCTCAATAGTCCATTTCTCATTTTGTTAAGCTGGAAAAGCACACTGAGCCACTGCTCCTTTCCAGGAGAGACCTGGGAAAGGGTGGACTAAATATGCGCTAATATGAATATATATTTGTTGCTAAATTGTTGCTAAATCATTAAATCTCAGTTGCTTTTCAAAATACTAGAAAATGCAGAACTTTTAATAAAATGCTTGCATCTGAGAAATGTGGGATTTAAACAGGATAATTAAGAAGACCACAAAAATACTGCACATACAGTAAATGGAGTATTTTCTCACCTCAGAATGCTAGCCCTTGCAGGTACCCCTGCTCATCACCATCAGCAACTCTCTGTGTAGTCTATTAAAAAGCATATCTCAATAATTAATCTTTGAAATAGCATTTACAGTATGACAAAAATGTGTCTTATGACCCTTCCAAGCTTTGGTTCTTCTACTCTGACTTTTGAATCAAAAGCCTTATCATGAATGCTTGGTTGGGTCCTACTATAAATAGAAACATAGAATTTGACATCAGATAAGGACTGCTTGGCCAACCCAGTCTGCCCGTCAAGTTACCATAAATTCTATTTTGAAGGTTAATAATTGAGATTATTTTTGAATAATAGACTATATTGAATGCACAGTCAGCAAATCCTATTGTACATTCGCCCTTTATTACATATTGTACTGTAAATGGTCTGCATTGCAGAACCAGATATGTACTGTAGGTCTAATATACAATATGAACATTTGTGATTTCCATTTAATTTTGTAAAAAGAGTGATGAGTGAAGGCTGATAAATGAAAGCAGGATGCAATTTTATGGAAATAGAAATATGTAAGTTAGGTTACATTATGACTGGCAGAAATACTGTAGTTGCATCCAGTCACTGGACCTGGTTCTGTGCTACAGCATATAACTGTGCAGTATGTCAAATTCATTTCACCAATGTTAAATCAATGAAGCTTTGAGGGGACTGGCTGCTCATACTCAGAGCTTCATTCAGTTATTGCTTCATATCCTGAGTAGTCTGTAGGTTTTCTCACAGCTGTGGGGGGGTATTTCTTATGATTATAGAGCAAGCTGAGGCTCTGCAGCGTTCAAAGGGGACAGGCACCTTTAATGATCATTAGTATTGTCTTCCAGTGGGTTGTTGCAGTTCATAGACACACTGTATCTGAAGCTTTTTTTAATCAGTTTTGTCCTTTACTTTATTGTGAATTTAAAGTGTTGCCATGTTCAGCCTCTGCTGCTCACTGTAAAGCTCTGTCTTTGTTTGAATGTGTATTTAAATGGAAATGTTCATGTCCCTCAATAAGCTGCACTGGATATGGAGGAGCAGTGTTAGATAAATTGCAATGCGAAATATCCAAGAAAGCTAACATTACCTGATATCTTTTTAATATTTTTTTGACTTGATCTCTCCCTCCTCCACTTTGTGGTGTTCGTGACCCTCGCTGATCTCTGTCAACCCCTGCCACAGAAGGGACATGCGATACAGGGATGCAAGTCATATAGCTGAACTAGAAATTAAAGTAATATAACTGGTGTGGACTTAATGTGGATTGAAATAATACCTGGACATTGTGACTTTGGTAGCCCATGAGGAGGGTGCAGGGGAAGGGCGCCATCTGCAATGGTGACTCCTTTCCAGCGAAATCCCTCATGGCGACGGGAGGGTAGCGTGACCGGATGGGGGGGTGGGTGAAATGGGTGACAGGATGTCACTATATGTACGTGCATGGGGGAGTGAGCATGGCGAGCGTGGGCTGGGAGGGGGTGGAGGAACTGTGTGGGTGGCGCTCAAGTGGGTTGCCAAGCTGCGTCTTGGCATTGTGAGTTGGCCTGTGGTTGGGGTGAGTGAGGTATCTGGTGAGATTTTATTGTGCCCGGCCTGAACCTTTATTTTTACATGCATTCACCCCCCCAATATGAACTCCCCTGGAGTTGAGAATCCTTTAGTAGGGCGGTGCAGGGGAGAAGCCCCCTGCATAGGGGGGCTGTGGGAGGGGCACAGCCCCTCTACAGAAAGCATTTAAAGTTATGTCCCCAGCATTGTTGTCCTATGCGTTGGGGTGTCAGTAGTGCCGAAAATGTTTTTGGCACTCTGACTATGCAATAATGGCGATCACCATTAGGCTTTTGCCATTATCACATGGAACCTGGCATTGCATTCTGAAGGTAGTTTGTTTCACTCTGCAATAGTTTTTTTCCCTGTATCCATGCATTTGATTTTTTTATACTGCATTGATTTGCCTTCCTACTCCCAGTGACTGTGTGTGGTCCCCCTCACCTTTGCTCGGGAATGACTGTTCTGATCTAAGTATGCAACTTACTGATTGCTCCCAAAATTAAGTATTTGTTAGCTGTGCCTGCTTTCCATAATTGTCTCATAGATTATTTTACCCCATCAGAGATCTGTTCATGCAAAATGTGTTTCAGGCTTCAAGAATGAGCTGGGAATATAATTTATATTATCTCATGCTGCATAGAGTGGGGCATGCTAAATGACAACTGTTGCTGCAGCTGCAGTCTACTACAACCTGTGGTGTCATGCTTCTCTATGCTCCCAGGATGGCAGTTGCTGTATATCATTTTAAGCCATGCTTTGTCCTGTGTGCTTCACTCTTATGCTTGTGTGAACATCAGTATGTTTGCTCAGAACTGTTACTGTCTGGTGCTTTTTTCTCCATTGTCCCTGGGTCACTCTCCTCTCTCTACAGTGAGTACCCCTGGTTGCCCACCCTCACTAGTGAGCCAACAGGTGCCTGTATATAGCGGTTATTTATCAGTTTATATAGCAATAAAAGTCAAACACAGAACGCCCTGAAAACATGCTACTTACAATATACAACAAATACTGACGCTGGTAAAGTGTAACAGATCCCTTACAATACAAGTGACCTTCCATGTCTGATAAGCACTGCATCAGTCCAGATGTGTGCCAAACAGTAAACATTCAAAATGGCATTCTAAAACCAGAGGGCTTTGCAAATAAAAATTATCAGCCTTCAGTGGCTAAAATGCTCATGCTGTATACAGGGTGCAGAGATTTTAAAAAATTGCTTATAGTATATGAAATGTGGAAAATGTTACCACAGATGAAGCTCTGGTCCAGCGGTGTTTGTGACCTGACTAATGGGACTAATAAGTTTATAGTTACTGATGTGATTTTCAAGCTTGGTGAGGCCACAACTACCCATCAGCAACATGGCTCACCCATCAATGACATCTGTGGTCTTTGAAACATAAACATTTTCAAAAAAAAAATTAAACATTTTAAGCCATAGGTGCAATACAAAATGTGCTTTGGGTTTGTTAGGGGAGACAATAATTGCAAAATACTTCATTTATATTTGCTTTCTTTAGTTTGTTGCAAAACATATAGATATGTTAGTCAGCAAGCATAAATCCGATGCATGACACACTTGGGTAGCCTGCTTATCAGAATGGTGTCAGAAGCAGCTTTGGATTGGGTGGCTATGATTCTCCAGCAGTGGTCCCGAGCTTGCTAGCCTGTATTTGCACAAGAAATGCACTGTGATGAAGTACAATGGCTGCAACTTTTCAAAATCAGATGCAGCGCAATTTCAGAAGCCCAATGTTTCTATCGAAGCAGTACTCCTAAGAAAGGCTAGTCAGAAAATGCACACAGTGGAACTGGCTAATAATATATTATTTACATTGCAATTATGACTTCAGTGAGTCTGCCTTTAAATAGGCAGTAGCTATAGTTTGATTCCCTCTCCCCCAAAAATACATACATAAAACAGTGTGCCCTGATTGTGGAGTACTTTGGCCTCCATTGAAATTTGACTGCACTGAGAGGAATACAAATGAATCACTATGACAACAGACTGTCATGTAGATGGACTGATGTTTCCTCAGAAAAGCAATATGTGTCATTAAGCTTAGTTTGGGGGGTTAAGTTCTCGTTTCATAGGTCCTTTCAGAGTAACTGTTGTAAAGAAAGTGTTTAAGGCTGGCCCAGTGGCGTAGAGGGCTGAGGCGCTGGCACCTTACCTCAACCCACGCCGGTGACCCAGGTTCAGGAACAGACTCGGGATGCCAGGGGCTGGCAGGGGAAGGAGAGGATTGAGCATCCATAGGACTGCTCTCCTCTCCTGGGGTGGGTTAGGGATGGACGTTGTCAGCAGCGGCCTCTGGTGGAGACCAGGAGCACTGCATGATGGCATCAAGGGGGTAAGCGTAACCAGAAAAACAGAAAAAGGCTCCATATTACACTGGATGATGGCCACCTGGATCTCCGAAGCCATCAATGCTCGTACAACCATACACCTCAGCAGTACCTTGGGGGTAAGACTTTGCACCGGTCTGCCTCTGCCCAGGCCGGGGCCTTTCCCCTTGGAGGAGATGGACCCACTCGGTGAAGGGTTACGCCGGGTCACCCCAAGGAGGCTGCTATCTGACAGCGGGGGGGTCGGGGGGACAGGATGGGTCGGAAGCATCCTTGGTAAGCCCGAAGGAGTGACTGGCATGGTAGCGAGTAGGGGAGAAAAGAAATAACACACAAAAAAAAAAAGAAAGTGTTTAGTCAGTCCCTTCAGACTTACAGTTATGAAATTATAAAGACTTACAGTTATGTAGAAAGTCTGCAGTCTATGTGTTTGAGAAATATCCGCCTAGCCTGGATTATTTATTTATTCATGTATGTATTTGTTTATTTTTAATTGGGTTCAGTGTAAAGGACAGAAGAAAATATCAAACATGTCCAGACTATGAGTTAGAATATGTTTATTGCATTATTGTATTGAGACCACATGGAGGGCTGGAAGTGGGTGGGAAAGGGAAAGTGGATAGAGAGGGGATAGGAGAAAGACACACTTAGGGTCAGTGATAGAGGCCAGTGTAAAAAACAGAAAATTAAAAACTTTTAATAAAGGGCCATATTGGGTGCTGGGGAAATTGTTATTGCATTACTGGGACCACACTGAGTGCAGAAACTGCTTGGGAAATGGAACCTGATGGAGAAGGGATGGGATATGGACACCATTATGTCTAAAATCCTAGTCAGAGCAAAACAAAACACCAGTAGTAGTGTGAACTTGAATTGTGAGGCTACTTAATTATGTTTTAAATTGTAAATGGGTTTGCAAGGCTTTAATATTTTTATACCTGTATATTAAAAGGTAAAATCTCTGTTGTTTTTCATCTCCTAGATGCCGTTTTTCTGTAGTGAGATGCTTTTGATGATGGATTATGTCTCTGCCATTTTTGCTGTCTTGTAATTTCTGTTATTTTTCATGGGCACACCTGATGTTTATTTTTCTTCCTTGATTTCAAGTAAATGTAGAAGTAATTATGTGGGTTTTTTTTATGGCTAATTGTATTTTGTGTTTTTTAACCCTTCTAGTTTCCATCCTTTTAGCCCCTATTTAAACATTACAGTTTCCTCATTCAGTATCTTAACTTTTGTTTTGCATTTTCCTGGTTTGACTCGCATGGGTAATGGGTCAACATTTTGTGAGCCTTCTTTTTAATTGCTGACAGTCTCTTAAGCTGATTTGTGAACCATGGGGATAGTTTCCTCCTTCTATAACAGACAACCTTCAACTTCATATCTATTTGGGTTAATCTTATAGATTGCTCTAATGGTTTTCTACTGCTGCTGTAAAAAAAATCCATCTCACAGTTTGCCTTCAAACAATACAGTGGTTAAATAAAAATCATAACAATTAAATTACTTCATATCCCTATCCCCCACTGTAAAACAGTTCCAGCACTGGTGTGTTGTCAGACATGTTATACACTCTGTGTAAAAGAAGGTACATTGCAGGAGAATCATATCTGTAAATGTAATAGTATATTCTTGAGTAGCTTTTTATGTAATAACAGCAGTCTCCATACATTTTCTTACAGTATTTGCAAACAGATATGTTTCTTCAGCAATGTTGTTCATTTACACAGATTTACACAGGTTTTTATAACATGACTGACAAAACAGCAGTGTTGGAAACGTTTAACAGTAGGGGATAGGGATATGAGGGAATTGAATTTATTTTTTTACCCACTGTATTGTTTAAAGTCAAAGTGTGAGATGAATTGGGTGGTTGGATGATGATACATTAAAAAATATGTGCAGTTTCCATTGAGTGTAGTTGTGATGGGATTTGAAATTACAAAGACAGAACGTGCTCTAATTTTCCAGCTAGTCACCACAATGCAAAAATCCCTCATATTCCTCATTCACAACAGGTATGAATGAAATTATGAAGTGCTGCTATAGTGAAACCTGATTGGCTGCTTGTTAGACAATCTAGTGTCACCATATTATCACAGCATTATTTAATTCATACCCTTTGTGACCGAAGAAGGGCAAGCTGCTCAATCCACATTACCTCCGTCCAGAATGGGATAGCCTACATTTCTGTGGGTCCTGTGAGGAAGGGGGTTGTAGGAAAGTTGTTGCTAACTGCCAACCACAAAATAAACCCATCCGCACTCAGTGCATACCAGGAGCTTCTGTCATCATGGTGACCTTTCTCAAACACACTTACTGCTATTAGGACAGAACAATAGGTGTGAATGAATTAGCCCATCCCATACCCCCAAATCACTTCACAGGCTGCCTACTGAGTGAGGGTAAAAAGAACAAACAAAAAATGCAAGCAGAGAGGTAATAAGTAAGCATTAATCCACGATGAAGGTGGCATCTAATGGGGAGTTAATGCATGGTCGGGGCCGTTGGGGCCGAGTGCCTACAGCAACCAACCATGCGACCATGCATTGCTCCCATTAGATACCTACCAGAGTAATCTTGGCTATACTATGGTGCGCACCAGGGTGTATATCTTCTAACTCTGTCACTGCTTATAGTATACAAAAGACAATCACACAGGACCTCCATCCAGAATGGGATAGCCTACAATCACAGTAATTAAGTTTTGGACTGATTTTTACTTTTACTTTTCAATTTCTGCATGAACTTCACTAACATACAGATATGTTTTTGTTTTCTTTCTAGCGCCAGGCACAATTCATGTTTCTTAACCATTTGGATACATTTGCAACATTTATGAGCAACTGTTAGTTTGATATTGTTCCTAGGCTGACCTGCATCCTGCTGCTTTTCTAGTCCTCGGTCTCTCTGAGTATCTCATTTGCATACTGCCATGCCGGTTACTTTCTTGCTGCTTTTCTCCTTTAAAAACAACCAAATAGCATGCTCAAAACCTTTGCTCAAAATGAAATTCACATTTCTGGAGAAGGGTGCTGCTGGTGTGTGGCATCCAGTGCACCCCCTTCCCCAAAGAAACATGGCATATGTTCAACATTCAAACATTTTAACTGCCTAATGGCTTTTCTTACTTTAAAATCCATGTAAAAAGGGGGTCCTCTTAGTTTTCAGATTGGAATTCCAAAGTGAGCAAGCTATACCACCCCTTCACAGTGGGACCCTTTCGGTATAGTCCCTACACTGTTTTAACTGCTTTTCTCCTTTGCCTACTAACATTCTGTTTCATGATATCACTTCATTTGCCTTCTCACATTTGTCTGATCTCTCTTGATTCTTCTCTTTCTCTGTTTCTGGGTGCATACTTTACGTTGACTGTCCCATTTACCATCAACTTGTTAAAGTTCAATCCGTTTGCGGATATTGTCTTTTTCACTCGATCTTCCGCTCCATTGGCTGCTGTCTCTCTCACTTCTTCTGGTCCTCCTTCTTCAATTCTCTCTCTCTCACAGCTCATCTGTGTTCCCTCCTTGCTAGTATTTCGATTTGTTACTTTCTCCTAGCTAATCTTCTCTCTCTGAGCATTGCTCCACATACCCTGAATATTCTTCAGAGTTTATGTATTTATGCATTTCAACTTCCTAGCTTCCACTACTACCTACGTCCCTCTCTCTGACTTCTCCCACTACTCCTGCAGTGTCCCTCCCTGCTATTTGAAAACTTGGTCACTCTTTTCCGTTCTGGTCTCCTACTTGCCACACTGCCCATTTCCCTCCCATGGCTGCTTTATGTAGTTCACAAGCAACATGGCATTATCTTCTCATAATGCCGTGTTGCTCCTCTACCACCTGACGCCATTCATCCTATCCGCTTTCTGGATTCCACTAATACTATTTTTGCCATGTTACAATGTACATTGTAGCTATCAGTTTTGTATGACAAGAGAACACTATGCAACAATGTATCTAGGATTTGTAAGTTTGTATCTAGACATGTTTTACTGTTTCAACAATCAGAGAACCATTTGCAGCAATGTACAGTATTACCTTGCCCTTGACTGTCTTGGTTTCCATTGTAGTGCCTGGTCTGACATACTATTTTTTCTGCATTAAAAGTAAATAGAAGAGAGGGGGTGACATTCACCAAACAAACAGAAGAGCCATTTCCACCCAATTGTCATGCTGACTAATTTCCTTACTGTAGGTTCTTGAAATACCTCTGTTGACCTGGAATTTGTTAGTTAGTTTTATGCTGTACTGAATGCATTTATACTTTTTACTCTTTTATCACAGTTTCAGAGATTATAAATCATCCATTATCCTTGTCAATGATGTGTTTTCAGCACAATTACTTTATATGCCAGCAGTTTGCTTTCATATTATAGGCCTCAAATTTTTTTTTATCATAAATTAATAAATTACATATTATTAATGGGCAGACCAGATGGATCGTATATTTTCCTTCTGCCATGATTTTCTATGTTTTCTATGTTTCAATTACTAATAATGAATGCATAAATTGTTTTTACTGATAGTCTCGGTTTGTTCCTTTTATACAGTACATTAGATATTGAATTAAATCACAAAATGGATCAGACTATAAGTCATATTCACCTCCTGTTTTATGTGCCAAAAATAGATAGATCTGGGACACTAATCATTTGTTTAACCTACTCCTCATACAGTAAATAGTTGCACTCTCATTATTTCAGACCCCACCCCCAACACACACATCTCTTTGCCTCATCTATTCTTATCTGGGTTAACGGCTCCTTTCAGAACATAGAAACATAGAAGTTGATGGCAGAAAAGCACAGTAAGGCCCAGCCAGTCTGCCCATTTATTTTGCTGCCTTATGAATGTGCCTTTGGCCTTTGCTCTGTCAATAGCCTATCTATTCATACTCATCTGTATTACTCCCTTATGCCTATCCCATACCTGTTTGAAGCCCATCACTGTATTCATATCCACCACTTCCTGAGGTAGGCCATTCCATGCATCTACCACCCTTTCTGTGAAAAAGAACTTCCTCACATTACCCCTTATTTGACCTCCCTCTAATCTCATGCTGTGGCCTCTTGTCCTGCTATTTTTCTTATATTAAAACATGTGAGACACTTTCACCTTGTTAATGCCCTTAAGGTGTTTGAATGTTTCTATCATATCACCTGTCTCCCTCCTTTGCTCTAGGGTATACATATTGAGCTCCATTAATCTGTCCTCATATGTTTTCTGATGCAGTCCCTGCACCATTCTGGTTTGCCTTCTCTGGACTGCCTCAATTTGGTTAATGTCGTTGTGAAGGTGTGGCCTCCAGTACTGCACACAGTACTCTAGATGGGGCCTAACCAATATCTTGTAAAGAGGAATTATTACCTCCCTCTTCTGACTTGTGATATCCCTACTAAGACACCCCAACATCCCTCTAGCCTTACCTACTGCTTTAGTGGTCTGCTTGGATGATTTCAGGTCATCGGTGATGATGATGCCCAAGTCTCTTTCTTCCCTTGTGACTGCCAGCAACTCCCCTTCCAGCCTATAGGTGGCTTCAGGGTTTCTCTTCCCTATGTGCATGATCTTGCACTTCTTTGCGTTAAAATTCAGTTGCCGCTCTTCCGACCATTTTGCTAGTTTATCCAGATCTCTTCTCATTCTGCCCACCCCATCTGGATCATCTACTCTGTTGCAGATCTTGGTGTCATTTGCAAACAGAAGAACCTTACCCTCCAGTCCTTCTGCAATGTCACTGATGAAGATATTTAAGAGGACTGGCCCCAGGACTGATCCCTGTGGTACCCCACTTGTGACTTGCATCTCTTCTGACTTTATTCCGTTTACCACCACTTTCTGTTTTCTGCCTGTCAACCAGTTTGCAACCCAGTTGACCAACTTCTGACCCACCCTGAGCCTACCCAGCTTATTAATCAATCTTCTTTGTGGAACAGTATCGAAAGCTATGCTAAATTCAAGGTAGGTGACATCAACTGCTCCCCCATGGTTCACCACTCTGGTTACCCAGTCAAAGAAATCTATGAGATTAGTTTGACAGGTCCTTCCTTTTGTAAACCCATGCTGTCTTTGATCCTATGCTCCTATGGATTCCAAGTGTTGCACTATCCTTTCCTTAAGGAGTGCCTCCATAATCTTGTCCACTACTGAGGTAAGACTGACTGGTTTGTAGTTCCCTGCCTCCTCCCTGCTACCACTCTTGTGGAGTGGGATCACATGAGCTCTTCTGCCATCTTCTGGGACCTCTCCTGTGCCCAGAGACTCATTAAACAGTTCTGATAATGGCTCTGCTAGTTCCACCCTTAGCTCCTTTAGTTCCTGGGATGTATACCATCAGGTTCCATTGCCTTGTCCACCCTGAGCTTATTGAGCTCTGTGAGGACCCTTTCTTTTGTGAAGGCACTAGTGCACACCTCCCTCTCCCCTGTGTCCATGGTGCTGAGTTGTGGGCCCTGCCCTACCTTCTCTTCAGTAAATACTGAGCAGAAGTATCTATTTATGATAGATGCTTTTACATGGTCCTCCTCCTCACATGCCCCCTTATCCCCAATAATCTTAGCAATACCCCCTCTGGACTTTCTCCTTTTACTAATGTATCTATAGAAAGTCTTGTCACCTTCTTTTACTGTTCGTGCTAGTGTTTGCTCAGTTTGGGCCTTTGCCTGCCTTACTGCCTTCTCTGCATCACTTAGTGAAGTTTGGTATGCCTCCCTATCTTCATCCTCCTGCATTCCCTATATTTTCTGAAGGCCAGCCTTTAGGCTTTACCTTTTCTGCTACTGTTTTTGAGAACCAAAGTGGTTTCCTAGTTCTTTTGCACTTTCTTTTCTCTCTAACACAATGGGATGTTGCTTCAAGTATTGCATCTTTAATGCTTGCCCACTTTACCTCTACCCCCTGAGCTGTATTTCTTTTTGCCAGGGCTAGCTTAACTCTGTTGGCCATCTTATCAAAGTCAGCTCCTCTGAAGTCCCATACTTTTTCCTTGGAATGGGATGATTTAGTTCTAGAGGCCAAATTGAACCATACCATGTGATGGTCACTGGCCCCCAGGTGACCTTCTACCTGGAGATCTGTGATCCTTTCCCTGTTAGTCAGTACTAGATCTAGGATAGCCTTGTCTATTGTGGATTGTTGTACCAGTTGTTTGAGTCCCTCCCCCCAGAGGGAATCCACCATGTGTCTAGTTCTGGCATATGTTCCTGCTGGTATTGACCAATCTGTATCTGGCATGTTGAAGTCTCCCATTATCAGAACCTCCCCTTTAGCTTTCATGTTTTGTATATCTTCTAACAGTAATGTGTCTATGTCCTCTCCCTTGTCTGGAGGCCTGTACACAACCCCAGTTCATATGGCTGTCCCATTTCCTGTTTCCAGGGTGACCCACAGTTCTTCTGGCTCCTTATGTGTATTCTGAATTTCTGTAGCTTCGATATTTTCATTGACATAAAGGGCCACTGCACCCCCCCCCTTGCATCTCGGTCTCTTCTGAACAGTACATAGCCAGGTACTAAAGTCTCCCAAGTGTGGTTACTGGTAAACCATGTCTCACTAATGGCTACTATGTACAGTTTAGCCTGTCATTATTGCCTGCAGGTGTGGGATCTTGTTTGAATGGTGTGCACTTTAGAGAATAAATATTTCATTAAGATCAATCCATAATTTCTTTGCATTCAGTATAAAATAATGCTACATATTCTCAGCTGGCAATAAAATCTGACTAAATGAACAAAGGGAGAACCAAGGACCACAGTTTAGATTGGGCTCCATGGTTCCCCCAACCTGAAAGGAGATAGCGAGTGAGAATTTTAGAAAAGGAGAGCAGATGGAATTTTAAGCTCAAGGCATTATTGCTGTTAGGGAAGAATGAAGAAATGGATTTTACAGTCTTCTTTCAAGTTTAAATTGTACATATTGTGTGTTGTCTCCTTCCATTGGTGCTTTAAGCCAAATGTTTTGGGCACCTGGGAATACCTATCATTATTTTTAATTTTTTATTTTTTTATTTTAGTCTTTGGTAACCAGGTAAGGCCCACTAGGCGCAAGTGCCTGTTTCCAGGAGTGACCTGGGAGCACTGGGTAGTTAAGGGACTTGCTCAGAGTCACACAGTATGCAACTGGAGGTTGTGAGAATCAAACTCAGGTCTGGTCTGCTGGATGTACCAAGTTCGTTCACACCTCATTCCTGTAACCTCTAGGCTATACTGTCACCCACACATTAAATCATGGGTTTTTTTTTTTTTTTTTTTACTGAATGCAAATAAAGTATGGATTGATTATTTATATATATATATGTATATACAAACACACACACACACACACACACACACACACACACACACTCTGTCTTCATTACAAAACTTTGCTCAAATACAATAATACATACATTTACAATTTTTGAGTCTGCTTTAGCCAATATGTCCAGTGTCTGTCCAGTTTTCTCTGGACATTATTGTTTTTAAATTATTTGGGTTCTTTAATTTATTGGAGCACATTGTATTTCAGCATGACGCTCTATTGTATTAATTCTAACTTAAGAGGGAAACAATACAGGGTATGCATTGTTCCACCAAAGGTGATATGGACACTGCAATGCTGAGAAAAAGACATTTTAGGAATTGTTCAAGTCATCATCTAGGAGGGAACAAATACACTGGATGTGCAGTCAATAAATAGTATGTGTAACAATTACAAGAATACAGACACAGATGAAATATTAATAATAAGCAATAAAAAGATAGGTAAATAATGCAGTTTGCAACATATCACAATATGGGTATTATTAGCGCTTAACTTGTATTTACTTTTTCTCACACATTTCCCTAACTACAGCAAGGCAGATTTTACCTTGGTTGACTAGAAGACTGTTCCGGTATTTATTTCATGTCGATTCTTTGCCCATGGTTAATGACAGATGATGGAGTAGGGGTAAGTGTATGGTGGGGGAGAAGCCAATCCTGCCCCCCCCCCAAAGTGGACACAGAGTTTTGAATGCAGAATAATTAAATGCTGCACAAAGTCAGTATTTCTTATAAGCCCAAATAGTGCGATCACAGTACTGAGAGGGAAGGCAGCTTGTAAATGTGAATCACACCAACAGTGTGTGCTAAGTGAAGAAAACCAAAAAACAGTTTGCAAGGATGCTACAATGAGTGGGCCGACAAAATAGGACCTTTCCCATTCCAAAAATTACATGCATGATGCGCAGTATTGATTCAGACCACATGGTAAATCCCTTTGTACACTGCACACACACCAGTATTGTAAATTAAAATAATTTTCTGCTGCAGTGATGTATGTAATGTTTTGAACTGTCGCTAATATTACGTGATGAGGAGTCTTAACCACAGCCGCTGTCATGATAATCACTAGTAACATACTATATCAGATACTGCCAGTGTCTGTCCAAACTAACAATTACAAAAGACTCCATACATAGAACATACTGTAGCGTTGCATGATAATACCATGACAGCAGCTGTGGTTAAGACTCCTCATCATGTAATATATTCTGTCAACAGTTCAAAACATCACATACAGTACAGCACCACAGTAGAAAATTAATTTGCAATACCTGAACATAATTATTAAGCTTGCAAAGATGCTACAATGAGTGGGCACACACAGCAGGACCTTTCCCATTGAAAACGTTACTCGCATGATTCACAATTTTGATTCGGACCACACAGTACTGTATTTTAGAGTCATTATTAAACATTATTGATGTTAATGCAGATCTGTGAACTGAGTGATATGGAAAATGGCAAGCCTCTTGTCAGTCTCCTGAAATGCATTCAGTGCACTTGCTCAGAGTCCCAATAGTAGTTATATTCCAGACAGCCTAGATGTTTGTGAGACTGGATTTAGAAAGAAGCTTAATAATTAATAAGAGATGGTCAGGTATTGTAAATTCAAAACATCACATACTGTACAGCACTGCACTGCAGCAGAAAATTTATTTGTAATACATGAACATAATTATTAATCTTCGTTTTTAATATAGTCTCACAAACAACAGACAAAAAGCTTGTACTGTACATTAAAGTCACACTCACAGAGTTACAGCAAACTATTTACCTGCTGACCTCGGGTCCTAACCTGAGAATTTTTTTTCTCCAAAAAAATGGTATGGTCATGGCTGTAGCAGCTGTACTAATTCTGTAGGCCCTGATATCTGGTGGACACAATTTAGAGTTTTTGCTACAGAAGAAGAGAGACTGCTGTATTTTGTTATTATCCAGTATGCAGCCCTATTTTTGCTACCGCATCTACTGCCATTTTTCTTCCCCTTTTTCCATCCTACTTTTTATTCTGCTTTTTAGGACTTTCTTATTCATTCACTGACTCATGACAAAATAAAAATCGGCCCGTCAGATCACAAATATCTAACATGAATACTAACCTTTTTTTATTTAATGTACCAAGTGATATGCAGCTCATAAGTTATATCATAAAACAAGATATGTGAACTGAGTGATACGGAAAATGACAAGCCTCTTGTCAGTCACCTGAAATTCATTCAGTGCGCTTGCTTGGAGTCCCAATAGTAGTTATATGCCATACAGCCCAGATTTTTGTGAGACTGGGTTTAGAAAGAAGCTTAATAATTATTAAGAGATGGTCAGGTATTGTAAATTCAAAACATCACATACTGTGCAGTACAGCACCACAGCAGAAAATTAATTTGCAATACATGAACATAATCATTAAAATTTTATTTATTCACCTGGCTCATTACAAAATAAAAATCGGCCCATCAGTTCAAAAATATGCTAACATGAATACCGATATTTTTTATTTAATGTACCAAGTGATATGCAGCTCATAAGTTATTTCATAAAACAATTTTTGAAGACTTTGAAGTCTTCATCTGTCCATCCATTTGCAAGATTTTACAGACAGTACTAATACCGAACTCTTCATCCAAATATAGTACTGTAGTTAGAAAATGGATGGAGGATGAGGGGCATACGGAACAGGGAAAGAAAGGTAACCAATCAGCAAAGGGGATGATAACTTTTTTTTTATCACATCTCTATTTTTCCACCTTACTGCAGTAACCACGGGTGGGGGCATCCAGCCACCAGCCTACCTGCCGGGAGAGCACCAGGCTCACTCACATGATGGGGGTCTGGTTTGGCCATGGCCAGTCTGCTGGAGGGCCTCCCTCATACTCTGCCTAGCCAGACCGGCCCCCGGGCCCCCCAGTGCGATCCACGAGAGTCCTCCCAGTGAGGCAGGGCACGGCTATCAAGCTGCAAGGCTGCACCCAGACATTTTCCACCTAATTTGGATCCCACTGGAGCATGGACATGCAATGACGTCCGGGCACAACATGCCGATGTCCGCCGTGCTCCCCCCATTTATTCACCGGCATGTAGTGCCTCCAGGCATCCCCAGAGGCCACTACAGCATGGTGAAATTCCCTAGCCCTCCCCAGGATCAGGAGAGCAGTCTATAGACGCTCAATCCTGATCCTTCCCTGCCGACCCACTGACACCCGAGTCCATTCCCGAACCCGGTCGCCAGCGTGCTGCGAGGTGTGGCGTCCAGCACTTCAATCCTCATCGCCACCGGGCCGGCTCAGGGGGATGATAACTTTTAATTTACAAAACACAATGTTAAGTTAGAAGGGTAAGAATCCAATACTTTGATGAGCATAAGCAATAAAATTCATACAATGCAGTTCAATGTAGTGCTTTTAAACGTTCACCTGATTAATACACCATAACTTTTTTTTCCAGTTTGGGCCATGGCTTCTACACTGAGGCAGCAGTTAATTATTATTATGCCTAATGGAGTTCACAGTGTCACAGTTTATTTTTTTTATTTATTCAGCAGCAAGGGTTGGATTTCCAGCTGTGGCCATCAGCCATCCTCCATGCACTGCAGAAAGCTGCAGTCTTCAACCCAAGCCATGAAGAGACATGGACAATGGAGATAAGTAACACTTTATTTATAGTAAGATAAAAATCACTTACAAGTTACAGTACGTGCTGCTGCATGACAGTACATTTCTGTTTCATAGAGAGTATCAAGAAAAGCTCACTGATGTTTTTCTTGCACGCTTTATGAAAGAAATGCACTGTCATGCTGTACCATCTAATCTGTACTTTTTTTTTATCTTACTATAAACAAAGTGTCACAGTATGTGCTTTTAGCAGCCCCTTGCCCAGTGCTGGTGTATAGAGACAGGGACTATGGAGACACCTTCTGTCAAAGTGAATGTTAGCAGGTAAATGCACCCAGAAACAGCACCACCTGGTGCATTTGTGCTGTCGGCACTTAAAACACAATTAAATTAACTCAGTGCCAAATAACGCATGCCGAATGCTGAATGTCACTTGCCAAATGCCGAATGCTACATGCTGCTCTTGCCACTGCTCCTACCTTGTTATAATGAGATACCGGTCAACTTATCTGTAGCAACCACTGTACATCCCCCTGAAGGGAAAAACAATCAAGTTGATACCTTTATCACGAAAGTTACTCAAGAAGTAGAAAAAGAAAAACCTTGCAAGAACCACAGAAACCAAACTCAAATATAATCTGACAAAACAAGAAAATGCTGCACTTAGCACTCCAGAACGACCCCTCTTCCCTCTGCAAGTGAGTCCAAATTGATGCACTACCTCCAAAACAATATCTAAAGGGAGTGAATGTGAACTGTTCCAAATCTGCCAAGCACCATATTTACATGCAATTTTGGTTACTGGGAAACTGTATTTTCCCAGTTTTCCAGAAATTAATGTATTCCATTGAATAGCACACATTGCCAGGAGATGTTACATCAGTGATTCTGCATTTACCAGCCAACTGTGTGGATGTAAATAAGGTGACTGATTATGTTTTGACCCAGTAGATTCCTCTTTAGTCCCTCATTTTATTACACCAATTCAACCCATGTTTTAAACCCCTTAGTTACATGACGTAACACAACAATTCTATTTTTTTGTTTTTTGTTTCTTTGTGGTCAATAAATAAATTCAATAGTCCCTATTAATCAATGATACCATTGTAGCCAAATGCATGACCAGAGATTTCCTGAAGTTTATGTAACATCTTTAGAGAGATTTCCTGCTTGCCTGCAGTACTACTGTTGCCCAACAAAGAGAGAATCTCTTTAAATATACAGTATCACGAAATACGTGAAAATATCTGTCCATATCTATGGCTGCAACTGTAGTGCCAAACACGCAGTGGCACACTCCTGAGACTGGTGAAAACCAAATGAAGAGATTGCTGTAAGCACAATGAAGTTTTCTTTTGGAGAAAAAAAGATGCTCACACAATCCTTACCTCGGTTCTTTGTAAGTGTTGTCACAATATGCATGCACAATGACAGAAGACAATTCTGAGGAGTAAAACAACTTGATATTACATGGAGGCCTGAGTAATATCATACATAAACAATAAATCACCACTCAGTCTACGAGTAGATAGTGACATTGGGCCAGATTCATGAAGGATGGTGCAGGGCTTGTGTCAAGCCATGCATCAAACCCAGTGGTTGAAGCAGCTCTGCCAAAATGTTTGCTGCAGAGGGTGACCAATTCAAGAAGATTGGGTGCATTTGTGACATTTTCTTGCTTTACATAGCATGTCCAAAATATTTGGCTCAAGCCCCGTAAAACGGGCATCTGAAATTGTCACAAGCTAGATCATAAAAAGCTGGTCTAACTTGCAGCAACTGTTGCATGGCATCAAGAATCCCAATTACCAGCCAGGGAATGCCACAAGACCTGTGTGCCATATGTCTGTGTACCCAGATCTTGCAGGATTCTCAGGAGTTTTGAAAACTGGGTTCATTAAGTTTAGATTTGATAGTCTGTCACCATATGATAGGTTATGTAGTCCAGTAATTATCTTTGTTGCCCTTCTCTGGACTCTATCACATTTATTCATATCACTTTTTTGGTGTGTACACAAGAAATGGCTTGTATAATCCAAATGGGGCTTTACATTGGCTCTATAAAGTGATGAGATCAGTTCCTTATGATGGCTGTAGATATTCCTTTTGAAAGTCCACATTACTCAATCAGCATTCAAGACTGATTCATTATATTGTTTGCTCTGTTCAAGTGACTTTGTAGTTATTGCACCAAGGTCTTTTTCTAATGTGTTTGTTTTTTGTATATCTCTGTATAGTGTGTAAGGACGTTGAATATTTTTTGCTCCTAGGTGCATAGCACAGCATTTATCCCTTTTGAATGTCATTCCCATTTCCCCGGCCAGTTTATGGTTTTATTCAGATCATCTCAGTGGTGTGCTGCCAAATGTTTAACTACCCCCCCAATCCTTGTCCTGGCTGCTCCACAGTGTCCCCAAACACAACCCCAGCTCCATTCCCTCCATATGCCACACTCTTCCCATCATTCTCACACAATGGCATCTCCAACCACCACTGTACACCATCATAATGGATTTTGCAGTATTGCAATAGTTTCTGCAACTATTACAAGGCTTCTGTGACTTGCTCAAAACTACACTAACACACACACACACACACACACACACATATACACTCACTCACTTACTCAGAAAGGTGTTACCAATTGAATGGTTCAGATCACAGCAAGTTTGTTGCAGTTTAAGCAGTATGCTATTGCACTGCTGCCTTCCTAAAGTTTATGCTTAAGATGCTATACTAATGTATTCCTATAGCACTGGATAAAATGTTGCATAAAACATTAATGCCACCACAGTAAACAAGGATTCTTGGGAAAAGGACAGGGAACTAGATGTGGGGGTATGGTGGGTTAAGACTTAAAATGCAAGTGAAATGTGTTGAATCCCTTTCCTGGGCAACCCTTGTAGCTCCATGCCTTATCCTAAAATCCTAGGTGTGATGTCTTGCTGCATCTCTGTTCCCCCCTCTCATAATGCACTGGTGTCCAGTGTCACCCCTGCTCTGAATTTCAAATCTCTCCCTGGTGGTTTCCAGTTTTAACATCTTAACCTTTCTCCTTTACCTGTCCCATTACAAGTATACACACTGGAGGCAGACTTGTCCAGTGTAATGTGCCATCCCATTTTCCTTTTCTGAGTTCTCCTTGGTGTTGTCTATATCACCTTTGACCTCCCATCTCTCTGACAGTGTCCAAGTACTCCCTGGTGTCTACATCTACCATGGAGTACTTGGAAAGGGACAGGGAGAGGGAGGTATAATGTACAGCACTAAGGAGAACTCAGAAATGGCAAATATGAGGAGCTGCACCATGCATTACTCTGGCCCCACCTTCTACCAGTGATTTCATGGAAAGGTACAGGTCAAGTAAAATAGAAAGATGTTCTCACTGGACACCAGCATGGAAAAGTTAGACATGGGGAGGAGGGGTAACACTTGACACAAGGGCATGATTGAGAGGGAGGATGCAGGGTGCAATGACAGTATACAGGAGTTCATGGACTGACTGGAGTGCCACTCACTGAACACCAGTGAGTGAAGGGTACTTGCAGTGGGCAGGGAAAGAGGAGGTAGTGCTAAAAAGTAAAATATCCTGCTAAACATGTTTTAGTACAGTTTGTCGATAATGATTAGTTTTTGTTGTGGCTGTATTACTGCTCTAACTACATAATCTTCAGGATGGTCTTCTTATAAGGAGTTGCTGAAGCTTCTTCATATGTATGTTGTACTCTGGAATCATATGCATTCTTGTGGTTTTGTATCTATCTCTTGACAGTGGAGTCAGATTTCCAATGACTTAGTGGAGGCCCCAGGACATTGATAGCCATTAAACAGGAGATGTACTTAACCATCACATTTTTTTTTTACTCTATTTTGTCACCGGCTTACCAGGGAACTCTCTCAGACATACCCCTGCACCACTGTTGTTCTACTACCCTGCCTGAAGTCTGGTCTCTCTTTGGGAAATTGGGGACAGATTCCCCCATTCCAGGCAGACCTGATGGACCCCCTGACTCTGAACCCCTTGAGGCAGGGTCACTGTCCACCCTGGTGATCTTTCTATAATCCAGTGCACCAAGTCAGGGCTGGTTGAGGGATTGGAAAAGACAGGGAACCAAACCCAATGTTGGGCAAGAGGTGCAAGGCTTTAAGGGGCTGCCGTCGCCTATCCCTGGGGCCAGGGTTTTTGTACTTTTGGTAGTTTCCCCTGGAGCACAGACGTGCAATTATGTCTGGAAACAGAATTGCTGACGTCTGCTGCCACTCCATCCCTTGGCTGCATCACTCCATGTATGTCCCCCGATCTCGACCCAGGGCCACCAAGGAGCCATGAGACATCCCAAACCCACCCCAGGAGAAGAGAGCAGTCATCCAGACATTCAATCCTCTCCTCCCCTACAGACCCTCAGTGGTTCGAGTCCATTCCTTAACCCAGGTCACCAGTGTGGTGCAAGGTGTGGCATACAGGGCTCAATCCTAAGTGCAACCGGGCTGGCTACTTAACCATCAAATGATTTAGAGTATTGGAACATATGCTGTCCACTACACTAAATCCTCTTTCAGCTTCATGAACTTGTCAGATTGTGTTTATTATCCTCTTCAGTCTCTGCATTGAAGGTGAGACTTTGCTACCAGAGCTGCCATGAGTTCACTGAAGTTTTGAATGGAAACTGGACTTTTTAACACTGTACAAAGTCTTTTCAGAAAGTTCTCACCTTCAAGCTATGGGCATTCACCCTCATGGGGCCATTTTGATGGATAAAGAACATTAACTTGTTCAGTTAGATCTGTGTATGACCAGCACTTTTTGCATTGTAAAGACATACTGTAAGGATGGTAATAACTGTTGAACAGAGACTAGATGCCATACTATGTATGACACTGATATAACCAATCACATGGTATTTCCTTGTACCCACTAACATTAGCAAAGAGTTCTACACCTTGAAATTAAGAAACACCTTCAATTTCTTTTTCATAGGACTCTTTTTCTTTTTTCTTTTTTTTGCTGGTCCAGTGCTTGAATCCTCCTTTGAATCACTATATCTGCTTCTGAAATGTTGATTTCTCTATGCTGCAAAGCTTCAGATAATTGAAAAAGTTCAACTAATTTATCTATCTTAAGGCATAAATCCTTAAGAAACAATTCACATGACATCTTCATAGCTAATGATTCAAATACAGTTTGTTGTGTCCTGTCTGGACTGTTATCTACAACCACATTTAAACAAATTCTGATCAGATCCACCAGGGCTGCATAATGAAGTTAATGAGATTGTGTGGAATTGTTAAGGATGCATGGAGAAACAACACAGTGATTTTTAAGTAGTAAGATTTGTTTTATTTTCTATTCAAGGAAGGCATACACATTATCAGGAAAAGATATGGCGGTGTACATTTCAATGGAAGGAATGGTAAGCAAACTAGATTTGACAGGTACAGTAGGTAGCAGTACATAAAAAAGTAATGGCTGACATATGCTCAGTCTTGGGATTATTTATACTGTTTTATAGAGAAAAGGGTTTTCGTCCATGGGCTGATATAAATCATATTTAAGCAATGTGTTGATGTCAGGCAGTCAGGTGTACTGATGGACTCTGTTAGGAGGAAAAATGTGATAGTAACTTTTGGAAGGGGTCACTGTTGATAAGGTTAATGTAGTTATGCTTGTGATAATGGGAATATCAAGACAGTGTGAGGTCTATGCAGGAGTGGAGTACAAATATGCACTATATCATAAGTATGCACTGAGAGTGCAGGCAAATGTGATTTACAGGTTTATTTTACAAATAGGTAAAAATAGCAATATATGCAATTGATAGACAGCTAGATAATCACCTAGATAGATAGACAGGAAGACAGACAGAGGGAGAAGTCATAGTCATGACAGTCTCTGGAGAGGCTACTGCCCCTAGAGTTACAGCCATGTTTCCTAATTTGGGGTGAAAAACTTTTCAAGCAGCACTATTTTGCTGTCAATATTCAGTAATGGGTTTAAGCATGTATTTGAACCCCTTAAAACAGTTATAGTGCAAGAAAAACAATGAAAGCAATTGTGTTATGGTTTAGCACTGAAACATACTTTTTGCCACCTTGTTCCAATGAGCACCCTCCCCCCAAACAGAGTGCCATTCTTAATTATAAAGAGGAGAGCTGAAAAATGTGTCTCAAAGTAAGTGCAGCATCATTTTTATTAAATCTGTTTCAAGATATTAGTCCTTTCCTCTTTTTTTATTTAATGATGAAAAGATGTAGCACCTTTCTTCTGACCAGATTGATGTAAATGATGACAGGCAGTGTTTAGGGATATGCTAGGTGTCCCCAGGAGCAAGGTGTTCTCCTTTAGTGGCTAGAGAGTAGGCTGTAAAAAAAAAAAAAAAGAAAAAACACACAGATCAGACATTCTACCAATGAAACACATTATAGTGCAGCCTGTTGGAAGAAGAAGGGAGGCACTTGGTTCCTATAAGAACTGGGAGGGTGGAGTGGTTCACCAGATGCTATTTTTTTATTTACTGATCTAAAAAATAGGCATTTTTCTCCAAAGTGGACTGATGCAAATGATACTGTCAGGAGAGGAAGAGCTGTCCACAGGAGCAAGGTGTGCTCTGTGTTCCTTTGCTGTCCCAGAGTGCAGGCCATTATAAAAAATACAAACAAAGAAATGTCAGGAGAAGGAGACTGAAACTTGGTTCCAGTGGAACCTTAAGGGGATGAAGAGGCTCTCCAGATGGTAATTTTATTTATTAAAGTAAAAAAGGTAGACTCTTTCTCACAACAAGACTGATGTAAATTATGCTGGCTGTGAGATGCAGAGGCATCCCCAGGAGCCAGGTGTGCTCTTTTGGTGGCCAGTGAGCAGGCTATATACTCAATGTCTAGAATTTCTGAGTTGTTAAATCATAGGTAGTGTTTGGTGAGAACAACATCTCTGCAACAACCTATATTTGTTCAGCCTGCACACACCACAAGCCATGGTATCAATGTGTTTGTGATTATTTCTGCTTGGCCAATTGTGTGTGGGGGGGGTACTAGTACAAAGTCACTGGCTTTAGCACATGGATTTTTTTTAAATTAATGTTTTTGTTTTTTTATTTGTTTTTCATTTCTGTTAAATTAGCCTGACAAGTTTATTTGTTTGTCTTACATACTGCAGTTAGAAATTGTGGCATCAATTTATGTCATTGTAGTATATAAATGTTACTAGTTGTAGTTGATCAATGACATCCATAAACCAGAACAAGCTTTTTTATCAGACAGGTTGAATGTAACTGTCTGTTTTTACTGGCAGTTTGAAATCACCATTGTGAGATAACCCAAACAACTTTAAAATGTTGTTAGAGCATATACCTGTAAATCTCTTTGATGTATGCCTTCCTTTCTATGGTACAAAAGGAGACAGTTTTCAAACAGCTCACAAGCTTCCAATGGGTCTGGCAAGTGTGTATCACACCAGGACAATTATCTCTCTGTGCACCCCATGACAATTGCAGTCCCCTAATCCAATATTATTAGTGAGAAGGCATACTATTGTATTAGGGGACTGCAATTGTCTTTGGGTGACCCTCAAGGTGTTTGTCCCAGTCTGATACCTGCTTGGCAGACCCACTGGAAGTTTGTGAACTGTTTGAATACTGTCTCCTTTCTTGCCTAAGAAAAGAAGGCATACACCATTATTATCATTATTATTACTTTGAACCATGTATGTATGTACTCTATCTTGTTACTTTATATATGTACTTTTCTTGCACATTTTTACACATTTGTATCCACTATTATTACTTTGTATCATGCATGTAGATTGTGATAAACTTTTGAAACACGCTAAACCTGTTATATAACATTATGTAAATCTAAGCATACTGTTTAGTTGAGTAATTTTCAGAAACATAGAACCAGTGAAAGCAGCTGGTGTCAAGTGTTCAGGACAGCAGGTAACCACCATCTTCATCACTCAAAAAAGTGGTTAATGAAAACTACATTTATATCTGTTATGAAACTGGGGTAGATTCCATGAGTTGGCATGGAGCAAAATGAACACAAAAACCTACAGCTACAAAACATTTTACTCTTATACTACGTTGTAAAAGTAAAATAAAAAAAAAATGATTGACCATACTTTATAATACAAAGTTTCAACAAGTACCCTTAACTGAGCTGGCCTCACTGAAACAGTTAAGTGCATCTGCCCTTGACACTGAGAGAAGAGGGCCTGCAGAATTGGAAATCTGAATTTAACAAATAAATCAAGCATTTATTTACATTTACATTTTTATGTCTGTCAGACATATGCACTAATGCAGCTGTGGAAATCCAGCACATCCAAGGGAAAATATTACCTAAAAATCTTCTTTTACTAAAATCTATGCACTCTTCATTGGGCCATGGTTAAATCAATCTGTACTTATTCCTAAAAATTCACAACACAATGCCAATTTACATGCTAAAAAACAAGCCTTAGATCACTTCACAAGACTGTGCAAACTTCATCTCGCACAATCTCCAAGCTAAAGCTTCCAGTCATACTGTCTCACAAGCAAACCTAACACCCAAGTAATACACATCACCTTATATTAACTTGTAGGTGTCAAATACAATTTACATGCAGACAACAACCTCTTAGGCAACAAGTTGACTTTCTGAGCTATGCATGTTATCCACCATAAAACATAGCCTACATTTGCTGCTGAATAGAAGGAGAAGAATTTATTTGATTACTTGTAACATTTCCACAGCAAAACATTTTGACTCTATTGGCAGCAAATGGCCTAATGTACTGTCTATGCAAGATGTGTTTGAATGGCTATTACATTAATGCTAAAGGTATTTCATGACAAGAATATTTCAATTCAAAAGCTATTAACACAAAATAGGAGCATCTCCTGTTATTGGATTTCATAACAACACCTTCAGAAGACCTTTCATTTCAACTACTTCATTTATGGGTGTACCATTCCATTTACATACTTAATTCAATAAGTTTTATTTCCCTTTCTAATATATGCCTGACATTACATATAATGCTCTTATGTGAATCAATATTACATAATTGTACAGCTTTCTGAACATTTTTTCAACCACTGTGTAATTAACACAATATAATATATGCTTGTACGCTAACACATTTTATATCACTGCAAAATGTGCATATGGCTCCGCTGTTTTAATACGCAGCGAAGGAAAAAGACTTAGGGCTGGATTCACAAAGCTTCCTGAATGTGCAAAACCTTCCCTAAGTCCTCAAAATTGCCATAGCTATGGAAACAAAGGGGAATTTGCACTGGGTGCTATTCACAAAACCCTCCACAGCTGTGGAAAACAACACTAAGGACTGTGGAAAAAAGTGCAGCTGTGGAAGTCCCTGAGGAAAAAAAGGTATGAGGTAAGTAAGGCACAGCTCCTGAAATGCTATTCACAACCAGTTTTTCTCCACAGCTGTGGAAAAAATGTTACACACATTGGAATGAGCTGTAACTCTCCCTCAGCAAACTGCAGTAGTGCCCCAGCAATTAGAATCAATTAAGGTGCAAGTGAGGCACAGGTAATAGCATCCCTGATAGTATAACAGAGGCTGCTGGAACAGCAACAAAAGCACACATTGCCATGATATGGCAACAGGCAACAACCACCAGACACAGTGCAGCCCATGACGGAGCCCCATAAGCAGTAGATCCTGGCCAGTATGCAGTGAGTGCTACCCCTGCAGGCAACAGGAACACCACAGGAAGGAAGGAAGGACCATTAGTGACAGTTGGCCACTGTGGTGCCATGGTATTGCTGGTACCTGTGGTGCTGCAGTGGTCCCAGTTGAGAACCTGGTTGCTGGTCTCTTTGTGGGCGCTTTCAGCTTCATTCTATGGCAGCCCTGTTAAAGTCTGCTGTTCCAGCTAATTAAGTTCACTGTTGCTGTGCCTCCTAAACTATTTCTGCAGCTGCAGATCCGCAGTTGCGGATTTTCAGCACATGTGCAATTTCTGTAGCTGCTAAATTTCCGCAGCTGTGGGGATTTTACAAAATTCTGCACCTGCTCAAAATTTCTTTATGAATATCACGCAACTGTGTTTCCACAGTGCTGCAGGCCTTTTTCCCGCAGCTGCAGGAATTTTGGCTTTCTCTGTGAATCCTGCCCTTAGCATTTACCATTTTTTAAATATGAACATATGAACATAGGAAATTTGCCATCAGATAAAAGCCTAGAGGTCTATCAAGTCTGCTTGAATGTGCAGCTAGCACCGCTTATTCTACAGCTGCCCCTCCCTTCCACCCTCCCCCTTCATTAACCCTCCCCCTTATCCTGTCCCATCTCCTATTGAAGCAGTCCACTGTTCTACTGGATACCACTTCTGCAGGTAACGCATTCCACCCAGCCACCACCATCTCTGTAAAAAAGTGTCTCCTCATCTCTCTCCTAAGCCTTCCTCCCTCCCTCCCTCCAGTCTTATATCATGGCCCCTGGTGTCCCTCCCCTTCCTTACTTTGAACAGCCCCTCTGTACCTGTCTTGTTTATTCCTTTCATGTATTTAAAGGTTTCAATCATGTCCCCCCTGTCCCTCCTCTCCTCCAGTAAGTACATCTTCAACTCCCTCAACCTCCTCTCGTATAATAAGTCCCCCAGCCCCTTGATCATCTTTGTCACCCTGCACTGCACCCCGTCCAGTAACTAAATGTCCCTCTTCAGATACGGCCACCAGTACTGCATGCAGTACTCCAGGTGTGGTCTAACTAATGACCTATACATTGGCAGAATCATCTCCTCCCTCCTCGAGGATATACCCCTTGCAATACAGCCCAGCATTTTGATGGCCTTTGCAGCTGCCTTCCTACATTGTGCCGAGTTGTTAATTGACCCTGTAATGAGCACACCCAGATCCTTCTCCTCCTCTGTCTGGGCTAGCTGCACTCCCCCCAGCTGGTAACTCCTCCTTGGGTTCTTCATCCCAAAATGCAGCACCTTGCACTTTTTGGCATTAAACCCCAGTTGCCAGGTGTCTGACCAGGTTTCAAGCTTTGCCAGATCATACTGCAACCCCTGCCATCCCCCTAGGTCATCCACCACTGCTCCTACCTTGGTATCATCAAAAAACAGACTGATCTTGCTCTTGATGTCCCATGATATGTCTGCAATGAATATCCCAAACAACACTGGTCCCAACACTGAGCCCTGTGGAACACCACTTGTCACTACCCTTGGGTGTGAGAGCTCCCCACTCACCACCATCCTCTGTTGCCTTCCCTGAAGCCAGTTTTCTACCCATCTCACCAGCTTTGCACACGCCCCTGTGCCTACTAACTTACTTCCCAGCCTTCCATGCAGCACCAAGTCGAATGCCTTATGAAGTCCAGATACAGGACATCCACTGCATGGCACCTGTCCAGTTGCCTAGTTACCCAGTAATAGAACTCCACCAGGTTGGTTTGGAAGGATCTGCCCCATATGAAGCCATGCTGTCTGCTGTCCTGTAGTCCTTTGGCCTCTAGAAGGGCCACCAGCCTCTCCTTCAGGATAATCTCCATTAGCTTACCCATGATGGATGTGAGGCTCACTGGTCTGTAGTTTCCCGGTTCATCCTTGGGGCCACTCTTGTGGAGGGGCACCACATGAGCCATCCTCCAGTCCTGAGGTACACACCCCAAATGTAAAGAGACATTAAATAGGTCTGCCAAAGGTCCTGCAAGGACCTCTGCCAGCTCCTTCAGTACCCTGGGGTGGATGCCATCTGGTCCTGGTGCCTTGTCCACCCTCAGTGCCTTCAAACCCTTTCAAACTCTGCCCTCCATGATTTCCCCATCTGTCACCCCTTCCCCCCTCTTTATGCCATTTCTCCCCTCTTGGGTGTCACCCCCCTCTTCTTTTTAGTAAATACTGAGCAGAAGTACTCATTTACTGATTCTGCCTTATCGCACCCTGCTTCCACCCAACCCCCCTCCTTCCTAATCCTTACTATGTGGTCCTTACAGCTCCTTTTCTCCATGATGTACCTAAAGAGGTCCTTCTCCCCCTTCTTAATGCCTTGTGCCAGCCTGAGTTCCATAGATGCTTTGGCTCCCTTACTGCCCTTGTCACCTCCTTCGATTCTGTCAAGTACTCCTCCCTGTCCTCCCCTTTCATGTTTTCTTGTACTTCCTAAAGGCAGCTCTTTTTCTCCTTAGCTTGTCCATGACCTCCTTGCTCAATCAGCTCAGTTTCTTAGCCCTAGCCTTCTTGCTCTGGGCCTGGCAGCAGGTTTTGGTTGCCTCCACTATCCCCAGCTTCATGAGCTCCCACCTCTGGTTAGTGTCCATACTAAATTGAATTCTGGCCAGATACCCTTTTACCACTTGCCCCATCCTCCCAAAGTCAGCCCTTCTGAAGTCCAGCACTCTTGCAAGATTCCACTCCTTCCTTGCCCATATCCAATGTGAGCCATACTGAGTGGTGATCACTCCCTGACAGCAGTTCCTCTACTGTAAGTTCTCTCAAAAAGTCCCCATTTGCCAGCACAAAGTCAAGGGTATTCCCTAACCTGGTTGGTTCACTGACCATTTGCAGCAGGAAGCTGTCCTGGAAGGCATCCAGCAGTACCTGCTCCCTTCTATTCCTAGTTGTTGGGGTACTCCAGTCCACTCCTGGCATGTTGAAGTTCCCCACATTCACCACACTACCCTTCTTACAGGTTCTCCTGCTCTGTTCCGCTAGTTCCCTGTCTAACTCCTCCATCTGAGATGGTGGCCTGTACTCCACTCCCATTCTAAGAATCCTATTCTTGGAATCCTGGATTTACATCCAAAGTGACTCTGTACTACCCTCCTCCCCTTCCTCCCTTACACACTTCAGTCCTTCCTTCACATATAGTGCCACACCCCCTCCTTTCCCAATCACCCTATCCCTACGAAATAACCTGTACCCAGGTACAGACAGCTCCCCGTCATTGTATTGGGTGGCCCATGTTTCTGTGATGGCTGCAATGTCCACCTCTCCCTCTGCCATGAGCACCTGTAACTCTGCGGTTTTCCTCCCAAGGCTCCTAGCATTAAGGGTAACCACCTTCCACCCTTTCACTCCCCCTCCCATCCTGCCCTCCTTTTTCTAGCATCAACAATTGTACTTGCCATTTGTCCTTTGTCACTGTTATGGGAGGTAAGCTCATATGGTTTCCCAACCTGTGGTCTCTGCTTATCTCTTGCCCAATTGCCACCCCCCACTCCTAGTTTAAATTCCCAACTTCCTCTATGTACTCCTCCATCCTCTGTTTCAACACTTTATTTCCCTCCTCACTCAAGTGTAGTCTGTCCTCGGCATAGATACTACTGTTCTCCCAGGTCTCTCCCCACCCCCCCCAACAGCCCATACCCTTTAGCACAACACCAGGTTCTTAGCCATCCATTAAATTCCTCTATTCTCAGCTTTCTTGTTGTGCTTGCCTTGGACACTGGAAGTATCTCTGAAAAAGTTACTGATCTTCCTGTGCCCTCACATAATTGTGCTAGTTCCTCAAACCTCCTCTGGACCATATCTACTTTCTTGTCAGCCAGGTTGTTTGTCCCAAGATGTATAATTAATTGAGTCTTGTCTCTACCCCTTCTAGCATATTTCAGAACAGATTGTCCCACCCTTTCCGCTGTCATTCCTGGCATGGCCTCCACCCAAATGTGACTGTGCCTCTCCCTCCTTGCTACCCCACCTGACTCCTCTTACTATTGAGTCCCCAAGCATTAAAATTCTACCCCTCTTACTCCCTGCTTGCTTCCATTCATCTCCCTCTCTCATTTCCAGATCCTCTTCTTCCTCCTGCACATTATTTCTCCCTTTTGCTCCTGTTGCAATTCTTCCAGCAGAACGTCCCCCACTCTACTTTGGTCCAGGCATTTATTAACTGGAAATATTCACCCCAACCCTGGACCCTCCTTCGCAAAAATCTCCCCAAACAAACCACAGGGAAGACTGCTGCTAGCATCACTTAATATTTGTAGCCTTCCCAAAAAACACACGCTACTACAAGGTTGGATTGCCCAACATGCCCCTGACATTCTAGCCCTCTCAGAAACCTGGCTATCCAAAAAAATCCCCAATGATGCAGTCTCCCTAAGTAATTATAACATCTATAGGGCTGATAGATCAGGTAAGTGAGGTGGTGGCTGTGCAATATTCGTTAAATCGACACTCAGTGCCACCATCGTTGACACCCCCCCCAGAACATGGGGCACAGACACTTACAGTCAGAATTAGTCTGGGCTCTAAAACAATCCACATCATCTCAGCCTATATCCCCCCCGAGAAACCAGAAACTTGCATATGAATCCATCCTACACACTATCACCCACCTCCCTAATACTAACAAAATCATATTAATGGGTGACTTCAGCATTGATTGGTTATCCCCATCCTCATCCATCTTCAAAGACACAGCACAGCCTATGGACCTCACCCAAATAGTTACCTCTCCAACAAGGTGTGACACAAGAACCGGGACCTCCACACTATTAGACCTTATTTTTACCAACAGACCACGAAACATATAGCAACTGGCAACCCTTATATACAGCACAGTCAGTGGATACTGCTCTCACCCACTTTATAACTACTTTTAACAAAGCCTGTGATATATTTGACCCCTCACAAAGCAGGTGGTGAAAACCAGGACTACCCCCTGGATCACACCTTCCCTCCTAAACCTTATGCAACACAGGGACAACCTTTGGCACAGGGCCATAGACACCAATGCACCAGGGACAGACAGCTATATAGGGAGGCATGAAATAAATGCACCTAGGCCACACGTCAGGCTAAAGCTGAATACTACCAGCATACCCTCTCCTCCTCCTGGGGAGATGGGAAAAGATTCTGGAGCAACATACAAGAAATCCCCCACCCCTACCCAACTCAATTTGAATGGGGACATTACCCAAGATCCTGCTAAAATCGCTGAAACCCTCAACGACTCCTTCTCCGACCTCTCACATATCCTCCCGCCAAATTTCTTCCACCCTGCCAAAACCCCCCCTACACCACATACGGTGAGTATAGATCTCCCACCCTCTTTCCGGCTCTGTACCATTCCCTGCAACCTGGCCAAATGCTGTATCTCCAAAGCTATCGCTAACACCCGCTACATCAATGACTCCCTGGACCTAAAACTCATTAGGCTTACCCTCAATGTCACAGTACCCCATCTCACAAAAATTCTTAACCTTTCATTTTGCCTCGGCCAGTTCCCCTCCACCTGGAAAAAAACCTGGATCACTTCTATCTTAAAGAACAGTGACCCCACCCACACCTGTAATTATAGGTCAATCTCAATACTCCCTCCTCTCTCCAAAGCACTGGGAAAAAATAGTCTCAGACCAGCTAACAGAGCATCTAACGAGACACGACCTCCTTAGTAAGGAACAGCATGGGTTCCGAGCTGGCCACAGCACCATCTCGGCTCTCACTGAACTCACAACGTTCATCCATGGGGCCCTAGACCAAGGGTCAATTGCAAGGGCCATCTATGTAGACTTAACAAAGGCATTTGACACGGTCAATCACGATCTACTCCTCCATGTCCTGCCACAACTAAATGTGGCCCCTGAGGCCTTGGCCTGGTTCAAGGACTACCTCTCAGGATGCTCACAGCAAGTAAGAATAAACTCCATCATCTCCACCCCCAAATCTGTTTGCTCTGGGGTTCTGCAGGGGTCTATTCTGGACCCGCTGATTTCACACTCTTCCTTAACTCACTCCCCAAAGCTTGCAGCGGTCATCTCTTACTTTATGCTGATGATGCGGTTCTCTACTCACATCACCCTCAGCCGAACACCCTCCAACTCACCCTCCAGGGGTTTTTCATGGAGCTGGAGAACTGGTTCGCCGATCACCGCCTGATCATTAACTTTTCCAAAACAAAGTCCATGACCTTTGCTCATCGCCAAAGCCCACACAGCCAAATGGCACTCCATATTACAAACTTGGATGGTACCCAACTGGAACACGTTACTCATTTTAAATACCTGGGTGTCACCTTAGATACCTCCCTCTCCTACCACAGACACGTACGCCTCCTCTCATCAGCGATCAACTCCAGAGTTGGTACCCTCTACAGGATCAAAAACAGCCTGCCTGCCCAAGCCATGTAGATAGCTGTCACCTCCTCCATCCTCTCTCTTATCGATTATGGGATTGTTATCTACGGCACTGCTGAGAGCTCCACCATAAGCAGCATAATCACTGTGCTTAATAAAGCCTGCCACCTAGTTACTGGCTGTGACAGACTCATCCACACCTGCGATCTGTACACACTGACAGGTTGGCTTAATTTCCATCAAAGACTCAAATATCACACCTGCATCCTATCAAAAAAGATCCACCTCCAGCTTATTCCAGCCGGTCTACTCCCCATCATCATCCTGGCCCCTCTCAGGTGTATTACCAGACTCTTGACTACCTCATCCTTCACGGTCCCCCCATGTTGAACATCCCTAGGGCAGAGATCCTTCTGCTACCGTGCCCCCAAATGGCTCAACACTCTTCCCCCTACTCTCTCCCAGTCCCACAGCATCTCACTCTTCAAAACAGGCCTTAGAACCCACCTCTTGGAAAATGCTAAATGTGAATGCTAATAAGGCCTGCCAACACTCCTCCCTCACTCCCTGTACTGACACAGGGGCTTCCTAGACCCTACAAACTGCCCTCCCCATAAGCTCTGTCTTGGGCTCAAATCTATGCCTCCTAATGCACTAAAAATAAGCTTCTCAACTACCATGTCAGTACTGTAACCAGTAAATAATCTAAGTGTATATAAAAATGGTTTCTTTTTATTGTCTTATATTGTCTTGTGTCTCTCCACCCCCTGTAACCACCGTGTCGCCATTGTATAAATATTGTCTGAACTGAAACCTGTATATAATTGCTCATTCTGTCTGTCATCCTTGTACTTTGTTCTTCCTCCACCCCCTGTAAATGATGTGGAACCTTTGCAAAAGAGTCTATGACTCAAAGGATTGTAGTTCCGAATCTACAGTAAATAAATAAATAAATAAAATTACTCCTCTAATTTCATCATTTCCCTTCTCTACCTTCTTCCTCTCTAGCAGTGCAAAACTATTTTGTGAAGACCCTTCACAAATGGCTGCTCCCTCTCTCTGCATAGTAACCTGTTCTCTCCTTTTCACTCCATGACTTTTGCCACTTCTTCGCCTCCCCTCACAAGTCCCTATCTCCTCCTTCCATTTGTCTTTTGTCTCCTGACCTGGCTTCCCTGGCAATGGTTCTTCCTTGCCTGGGCCCCTTTGTCTCTGCTTTCCTTCTTCTGACCCTCTCCTCACCACTGTTGGCTTAAATCACCCTCCCTCATCTCCCCTTCTTCCTCACTCCAGTACTGGGCTAAACCCATCCCCAATCTGCCTTGCCTGCCTTAGTTCCTCCTGCAGACCCTCAATCTCCTTTCTAAGTTTCTCTATGTGGTTGCACACTAAACATCCTCCCACACTCCAGGCAATTTTTAGAAAGATTGGTGCACCGCAGTTGTTGCAGCCTACCACCCTACCCTTTGAAACATAGAAACATAGTCTTTGATGGCAGAGAAGGACCACTTGGCCCACCTAGTCTTCCCATTTCCCTACTTAGAGGACAACCTGCAGATCCTATTTACCCAACAGCCTATTTCTTCCTACCCCCCCACTGAAATTGCCTTATGTCTGTCCCATGCATTCTTGAATTCACCAGCAGTTTTCAACCCCACAACCTCCTCAGGATGGCTGTTCCATGCGTCCACTACCCTTCTCTGTTAAAAAATACTTCTTCACATTGCCCCTGAGCTGTCCACCCTCTATCTTCAAATTGTGTCCCCTTGTTCTTGCACATCTCTTTTTCTGAAAGATGCTACCCTTTTGGACTTTGTTGATTCCACTGAGGTACTTAAACATTTCTATCATGTCCCCCTCTCCCTCCTTTCCTCAAGGGTATACATATTAAGCTCCTTTAGCCTCTCCTCATAGGGCTTCTATTGTAGACCCTGCACCATTTTAGTTGCCCTCCTCTGAACTGCCTCCATCCTGTCTATGTCCATTGCTGTATTTGCCCACCAGTGACCCCCCACCCTTCCAGATGCAGGATACCAAACACTCCCCCAAGTCTCCCCTCTCCCCTATATCAGTGCAAAACTTTCTTTTCTTTATTTCCATTACCCCCTTTGTTGTACACGTTTAGATAGATTGAGCAATTGCTTTTTATATTCCTATCCTTCCTATCCACACTCAAAAAAAGACTTTAAGTAGCTATTGCACAACCTTCTTCAAACTCCTACTCCTTCTTTCCCCAATGCAATAGCAATGCAAAGAAGTAACAATAAAAGCTCCTAGATTTGCAGTTACTTCCCTTCCACTGAGATAGCAGTCACCTCTTCACTTGCTGCTGTTCCTTTCCTGGATGTCTGCTTCTGCTATGACAGGTGCATGTTCTTTGCCCATGTGAGGGAGTGATGTCAGAACCCCTGGTATAAAGGAAATAATGGACCAGGGGTGGGTGGGGTGAGGGTTGGGGTGGGACCAGCCCAAGTCTTCAAGAAACAATCATGTAGCTGAGGCCCCTGGTTTTAGCACCCTTCCCCCACTTTGCACTAAGCATTGCAGCTAGTGAAGCCAGCAACAATGACTCACAATTCTATTCAAAGCCCCCAAAATAGGTTTGCTTCCCAAAGAAACAGGGCTCCAATTCAAACAGCTTCACCAACAACACATCAAAATAGGCTTGAAATTAGAAGATATAGGTCTCCAATTCAAAGAAACAGACCCAGTTAAATCACACAAAATAGGTTTTAAATCAGAAGAAATAGGCCTCTACAAATGCAGCCTACTACACAGTGAAACATCAAACAAATGAGCCCACTTATAGCTACCAAAACAGGCTTCAAAATTCCAACAGTCCCAAACAATATCCTGCTAGCCCCTTAGAAATAGTAAGAAAGAAAAGAAATAACCTTCTACCAAGTAGAATCCACAAGAAACAATGTAAAAACAAGAAGAAGAAGCTACTGTACTGTAACAGATCTCATCCTGTCCCCCTTCTAGTGCCTTCAAAGAAGCCAAAGCAACTGACACCACACCTGATTCAGCTCTGCCTCCCTAGCTGAGTGAGACCTGGCCAGACCATTAGCATCCTTCCCGCACTCCGCACTAAACTTTGCAGCTAGTGAAGCCAGCAACAATGAATCACAATTCTACTCAAAGACCCCAAAATAGGTTTGCTACCCAAAGAAACAGGACTCCAATTCAAACAGCTTCACCAACAACACATCAAAATAGGCTTGAAATTAGAAGATATAGGTCTCCAATTCAAAGAAACAGACCCAGTTAAATCACACCAACTAGGTTTTAAATCAGAAGAAATAGGCCTCTACAAATGCAGCCTGCTACACAGTGAAACATCAAACAAATGAGCCCACTTATAGCTACCAAAACAGGTTTCAAAATTCCAACAACCCTAAACAGTACCCTGCTTGCCCCTTAGAAGTAGAAAGAAAGAAAAGAAATAACCTTCTACCAAGTAGAATCCACAAGAAACAATGTAAAAACAACAAGAAGCTACTGTACTGTAACAGATCTGATCCTGTCCCCCTTCTAGTTCCTTATTTCAGTTAAATAGTGGCTCTTACGTTACAGGGAGGGTATTACATCACTGCATAAAGCACATGAACATTTGCCAACTGTACAATACACTGGATATGTGAGTATTTGCCATTTCAAATTATATGAATTACAAGTCCAGTTGGTATCATTGATAAAAAAAAAACATATTTCCACTTTTTTATTATTCTGCTGGTAATAATTGTCCCTGTACTAAAATCAGATTGCCTCTGATCCAGTGTTTACATTTAGGTGAATATGTTGCCATAATGAGGATGGGGAAAAGCTTACATTTTCATATTATTCTGGTCGGGTCATGTGCTACTGATTGCAGTCCTACATGTAGAATTCAACTCTGTCTGCTGTATGTAAAGAGCTCATTCACAGTTCCTTACTATAACCTCCAGGCAATAATGTTATGCAATCTGCCTCAGTGTTGCAGTTTGAAATGTTGCAGTGTCAGTGGAGAGAGTAAAGTGTATCACAAAATATATTGTAATTTGAATGCAGACCATATTCATTTATTTTTATAAATGTCAGAACATCGAAACTCAGCACTTATCAGAATGTTCCTGGATTCACAAGGTCTACTTTCTGCTGTTGCCTTAAGGTATACTCTTTGACAAAACCCTTGATGTTCTCTCTGAGGCTGTTCTTGCAACCTGGGAAAGGCAGAAATGAGGAGGTATTTCCTCCCTATCCCTGGCTGAAAGTTCCCTCCCCCCAGGAACACCTGCCTGCCCTAGTGGGAGTCACCTGCTTGCTCTTCTCCCCCAAACCTGTCCATCCAGGTGTCCTGGTCATGCTCCTAGACAATGTCTTGCCTCCTTTGATGCCTTGCATGGAGGGGAAATTAACTTCTCAAGCCAGAGGAAAAATAGTGCTCTCCAGATCCCATAAACACACAGGCAGTGTAGTAATGAAACATCAGCAGAGGACACTATTTTTAACACTCTATCATATTGTTTGAGAGGTAATTTATGCAGGGAGTCCTTTTCTAAAGCAAAAACATCTACAGTGCTATGTCCACTGCAGCCATAACAATGAGTATGTAGTGAGCCATATGATTTCCATACAACATACACAGCTTGTGCAGCACAATCTACTTATTGTGGACCAAAAACCCTGCCAATCATCTGAATTTCAGTTTCAAGTTCTGCAGCAACTTGTTTGAATGTATGACCATTTTTGGGAGACTGACTATAGATGCAATGTACTTAATCAATACATATCTGAAAGTGATAAACTATGTTGATATAACTTATAGCATCATCAATGGCCAGCTAAATCATATGATTTAAACAGTACCACACTACAATGCCAGGATAATTTGAAGAAAGATGAGCAGCAACCCCAGTTTTTTCTCCTAAAATTCAGCTTACTCCATCACAGTGGAAACTGAACAGATATTCTATCAGGTACTTTTGATTAAAACCCAGCTTTTGTAATCAGTTAAGCAGAGTTTCAACAATGTTTGCAGCATCAGTGCCAGTCAGTTCCACAAGATTAAAAAAGAGCATCACTGAATCAATGTCTTTTACTTCACATTTTAGGTACAGAATCAATACACAGCTGTTTGAAATGTATTTATTTTTTATTTAAGTCTTTGGTAACTGGGTAAAGCCCACTAGGAGGAAATGACTGTTTTCAGGGGTGACCTGGGAGCACTGGGCGGTTACGTGACTTGTTCAGAGTCACACAGTAGGCAAGTGGAGACTGTGAGAATCAAACCAAGGTCTGGTCTGCTGGCTGTACCAAGTTCATTCACAGCTCATTACTCTAACTTCTAGGCTATACTGCAATAGTTGCTGATTCATCAATAACCAGTGACACTTTTGAATTACTGTATGTGCTATATTATTTCTGTAGGTAATTTTTTTGGGATATCTCCTGCTATGTGATCATTAATATGAGTTGCACTAAATCGTAAGTGGAGACATGCACCCATATCTAGACCATGTTTACATTGTAGATTATTTAAATCTTCAGTATCGGGTGATGGTTTATTTTCTTTTGGCCAAGTAGCAGACCAAATTAGAAATGGAACTTGTTGCCCCAAACATAAATGTGTTTTATTTGTCTATGATAGACTGTATTTGCTGTTCTTTTGCAGTTTTAATTAGTGGCCTTTGTATTTTCTTTAAAACTGGCATGTTCATTGATTTTTCCACCAATGGGATGTTTGCTGTGGATTTTTTTTATGACCATTTGCCTTACATCCAAAACAACAAACGAGCTAGCAGCAGGATACAGCTGTGGTGCTCCTAATGAAAACAGAAGAAGGCAAACAATGAGCATTCAGGACCCAAACCACAAGGACTGTCCAGAACAACAGTGCAAAAATGAATAGCGTATCATTTATTTCTCAGTACAGAGTGTGCAAACAAAACAGAGAACTACACTTTGGGGCCATACACATACTACATGCCGGCAATTGATGTTTGGTGACATCAGTACTGGAAAAATGCCTAGTGTTTTACATAATGGCTACTGGACTTCATCAGAGTTGCCAAATGTGCAGTGCACTGTTTTATTTGTGCACTCTATTGAGAAACAAACATTTGTCATTGCCGATTCTTTGCTTCTTGCATTGCTATTGTACTGGGTCTTGCTTGTATATTTTTTTTTTACTAGATACGTATTTATACTGGCTTCTCAGCTGGCCTATCCTAGTTAAATACACCTTTAAACACCTGTACAGTAAATACTGTACATGCATCTTGTATTTTGTATATTTATTATGTTCTACAGACTATTGTAAAAGTGCTAGTGTGCACTTATCTGTTGCTGTTGTGTATTGGGTCTCTGTACCTCCCCTTTTCCCCTCCCCTTAGTCACCCCTGAAAAAGTAACATTCTGTCTCATTGGGCCTACCTGGTTACCAAAATTCAAATCAATAAATAAATAAATATATACTTGTCAGTAGGCTACCACACTTTGACCACAGATTTTAAGTGGTCTTTTTATGACATGATGCTATGATCACGATAGGTGGAATGTTTTAAATCCCGTCCAAAAGGTGATTTTGCAGTGCAACTGTGAAAACAAGTTTTGGAGAGAATTTGAAAAATAACACCTGTCTTGTTCAGGAGGTGAGGCAACACAGGAGATTAAACATTAGGGGGCCAAAATCTGCAAAAATAAAGCAGAAAGTGCAGAAATGAGCCTGTTTGACTTTAAATACTTCATATTATTAACACACAGTGCAACTTACTCACAACAGTCATGTGTGTGCTGTCAGTATATATTGATGGTTAGAGTAATAAGCAGTGAAGAAGCTTTTGGTATATAAAGCAGACCTAGGTTTGAATCCCACAACTACCACTTGCATATTGTGTCATGATCCTAAGCAAGTAACTTGACCTTCCTGTGCTCCCGTCTCGTCACACATGGCCACACCCCTGTAAATGGGGTGGCCCAGTTCTTGTGTCCAGTTGGCCTTACCTGTAAACTTAGCAAAGAATAAAAATGTTAATAAAAAAGGTGATAGAGATATACAGTACTTGACCAAGTCATTGTTTTTGGATCACCAGCAACTCAGTCAAGCCAACAATGTAGCCAGACCTATGTGGCAATTATTTTGATTGTCAATCAGAATATTTGTCACACAGGTTTGGATATGTGACTGGACCCCGAATGGTAATTAGGTATATTATATGTGCCATATATTACACACTAATGTATAGATAGAAATGATCAATGAATAATACAGGCCAGGTTGTCCAGTCTAACATTTGTGACACACTGTATAGGCAGGAATGTTGTGAGGCACTGTATCACATCTTGTCAGGTACAAAACTTACAGAGCAAATACAGCAGGTAAAGAAAAACTGCTTGAAAGATGAAACTTAATAGCTGACTACTTTTAAAAATTAACTGGGCTGGCAGTATAGACTAGAGATTACAGTAATGAGTTGTGAATGAACTTGGTAAGACCTGGGTTTGATTGCTACAGCCACCACTTGCACACTGTGCGATTCTAAGCAAGTCACTTAACTTCCCAAGTAGTTCCAGGTAGAGGTGGACGAAGTGACAAAAATTCGCCACACAGTAATCAGTGAATTCCACCCATTTCATGTAGTGAAATGCAAAATTTCACCACTAAATTTTGCCTGCGGAATGCCGAAATTCCATCTACAGAACAGCAAAATTTTGCCTTACAAAATTTCTCTTTCCAAGGTGAAATTTGGCTTATAGAGGTGAAAATTCACCTCGGTGAAATCAGGCTAAAATGGGAGAAATTTGCGAATTACTTTGCATGGTGAAATTGGTCACTTCACCTCAACTTTGCTGGAAATTTTAAATTCACTGCATCTCTACTCCCAGATCGCCCCTGAAAACAGGCATTTGTGCTTAGTGGGCCTTATCCGGTTACTAAAAAATAACAAAAAAAGTAGCATTTGTTGCCAGCTATTTTCAATCCTTTAATATGGACAACTCCAAGGAACACTTTTTTCCTTAAAAATGAACAGATGGATCACCATTCACAGTACCAGAAGAGAAGACAAGATAACAGAAAAAAGAAAAACTCACTATTGTTGAAAATCAGGCAACTGGACTCATTTAAAGATCAAAATTGGACTTGGAGTCATGGCACAGTATGAGTGATGATAGTTGAAAAAGTATTAATAAACTGTATGACATAATGACATGGAGAACACATATGTACAACAGACAGACAGACAAGACACTGCAGCATAACAATTATAAGTCAGGAGCAAAACACGGCATCAAAAAGCATTGACATTACCCATCTCTATCTCCAGGCATCATCACCCCCCATCTTATCATAAATGCCTCCCAAACTTCAGTGCTAAAACAATGGATGGAAATGGGGCATTGGCATTGGCTAACAGCATTCTGCAAGGGTTATGTGCATAGCTGGAAACCAAACTTCTTCACTGACATAAGCAAGCAGAAAATGAGAAATAGTCTGAACGCACACAAGTCTGCACTGCAACAAGCCCCAGCCAGCCACAAACAGCACAGAGCAGTGGAATGAGGTAGGCTCCCCAACCACTATGGCCCTAACTTCTCCATAGACACTAGCAAGCAAAAAAATATTCTCTGAACACACACGTCTATACTGCAACTAGCCCCAGCCAGCCACAAACAGCACAGAGCAGAGGAGTGAGGTGGTCCTTCACCCCCCCCAAACAGTTATAGGCACAACTTCTCCATAGATGCAAAGAAACAGAGAAGAAATATTCTGAGTGCACACAGGCATGCACTACAACATGGTCTGCCCAGACTAAAACAGCAGACAGCAGAGGACCATAGTGGATCTATGCCCCCCCCCCCCACAACCCCATTGCTGTGGCTGGCATAATTAGTCCAGTGTCTACAGAAATAATGTAAAATCAACAGCAGCAGAAGCAGCCTAAAACAAAACCTCTTGCTAGCTAAAATGAATTACAATATTAGCATACTTCTCAAATTTGCTTTCATACATGCTTAGCTTTGTTTTCCATACTTTCTTACTTCATCAAGCCAACTATAGGGGTCATCAAAATGTAAATAGCTTGTTCTTACATTTGTATTCAGTACAAACAAAAATGATTTGCTTTGTTTCAAACTGCCTGTTTTCTGAGAAAAATATAACTGATTGCAGCCCCGTTTGTGTCCATGGCTAGTAGTCCCATGTCCTTCCCACCACCTCATCAGCCATATTTTTCTTTTCCCCCATTCACCCTCACCACAGTTCTTCTTCTACTATAAACAGTTCCAAAGGACTCATGGACTCATCCAGTGCAGTGCAAGCCCTTGGCATGAACTTTCACTCCTTTCACCACCAAACAATTCTCTTTTAGTGTTTATTTAGTCCCCAACACCAGCACAAGGCAGCAGGCCCTAACAACACCCCATACCCATTCCCTTGTTTAAAAATACAAGTAGTATCTAAAATGCAGCTAGAATGGGCAGGGCTGTATAATAGGGTGCATAGCTTTGCAGGTAGGCAAGCTAGATAAATGGCAGCACACTACAGTTGAACAAACAAAAAAAACAACAAGCGTAATCACTGTCAATAGCCATTTTACATACAGTGGTGCCAGCAAGGATACAACACAGTAATGCTGCAGTATATCACAAAATGCAGCAGTATGCTGCAGGGGAACAGTGTAATTCAATGGCAATGAAGACCTTTTTATTGTAGTATTTTGTGAAATCATTTATTGCAAGTTAGTGCATTGCATGGCTGTGCTCTAATAAATACTAAGGAAGCACATGCTCATTCATAAAATAACTGCTGTACTAGCAGCACTGACTATCAGTTTGTATGTCCTTTCAGTTTATATGCAATTGCAGTTTAACATAAAACAAGTCACTACGGTCTACACAAAATGTACATTTGTGAGTGCTCCTCTCCACCCCATCAGCAACTCCCATGCCATAACCACCCTGTTTTTGCTGATTGCTGTCATAATCTGTTACTGGGCTAGGGCTCTCCCCAGGCCCCCCTCAGTTGATCTTGATTCCTCACCTGGTGCTCCTGACCGAAACATAGCCCCTCGTGAGTCCTGACCATAAATCTGTCATAGTGTGGAAAAAAACTTTGCTCATCCAATAGCTTCCTTGTTCTTTAAAAAAAAAGACCCAGCAGTTTCTAGCACTCCCATATCCCCACACACCTGCTCTACAGGTTAGTTGATGGCTAATCATGGCACACAATAAATCAGTTCAGTGAGCTGATGATGGTCAGGCTGGCTGGGCACACTGTCTGGGCAAGGGCACACTCAGTCACTTTTAGTCTCTCCTGGCCTTCTGTAAAGTGATTTGGGGCCCATACCTGCAAGCGTAGGTATGTATAGGGCCTACAAGCAGACTGGATGGGCCTAGCAGTCCTTATCTGCTGACAATTTCTATGTTTCTATGTCCCTAGGATCCATCTGTATTGATGTTAGTATTGAGTTTTCAGTCAGTTTATCTCAGCTGAATCTCCAACCTACTCTGCTGCCTGCCAACTTCAAGTAGTACAGTTCTCCACAGCATGTGAATACAGGTGGCCTCATGGTGCCTGGCTCCAAATGCCTGATGCAAACATAACACATGTGCAAGCTTGCTGTAGTGGGGTTGGGGGGGATTGTTTCAGCAGCTGAAAGGACCAGTCAGCACCAGCTAGTGGAGATAACTTGGGGGAAAATACAGCGTGCGGTCACAATGAAGGGGGCAGTGAACATGGCTACATTCAGAGAAGTGGTCCTTTTCTTGCAGTGTACCCCCCTCCATCTATAAATGTGTGTGAATGTCAAAATCTTTATGTGATCACACACATTTATACATGAATGGTAACACTTGCTCCAGGTCTGCTTACTTGCACACAGAGTAAAAGAAGTCAGCAGCAGTTTGGAGGCAAAAAATATATACTGTATATCCTTTTTTTCACAGAGTGATTACCTTTAAATACTGGCTCACATGAGCTGGTGAAACAGCTTTATACAGACAGCTACTGGCTTATGTGAACCAGCTACAGCACTACAGGATCATATTGAATTTGCTTGATTTGTGGTAAGGTACAGCATGAGCCACCCACATTTATATTGTCTGCATATGTGGTACACCAAATAAACACATCCCTATTCAAGCCTGCAAAGAAGATTTATCATATTGTAGGGCCCAGGACACAGCCCCATGGAACCCAGAGGTCAGGCTGATGGGTCTATACTTCTGTATGTCTGAAGTACCATATTAACTTTACAATGGATTGGTACATTAGCAGTTTTCCAATCCCCTGGCACCCTCCATGCAATTAAAGATTTATAATTTTCGCATTTTTAGTGATTCCAATACGAAGTTATCCATCAGTTTTAACATTTTCCCTGAAATTAAGTCTGGGCTTGGGCAGCTATAGCTGCTATGGTTATTTATTGATTTTTATTTCTAATTCCTTACTTGCTAATGTTAATATGGTAGCTAACTATGGGATTCCTTGAGGGTGGTATATGAACTTTTGGTGAAAATACTAAACAGAAGTATTTGTTAAATTCATTGGCCATGTCCTGAGGATTAGAGCAAGTTTTTTTTCAAACTGACTACCTTTTTGTTTGTTTTAGTGAAATAATGAAATAATGTAACTATAAAAAAATGCTTGCTGTTTGTTGTTTTAGCATTTATTTTCCATGGCCCTTTTCACTTTCCGGACTGTGTTCTTATATTGTCCTTAGGGTATCTTTATATGTTTCCCAGGATTCCTCAGTTTTATGATGGAGGTATTGATTGTATACCTTATTTCTATTTCTTTTGTTAACTAGCTGTTTTACCTTTTTATTTATCAATTTTGATTTGATCCCCCTATGACAGTATTTCTTTAGCCGATAAATATTTTTTATTACATACAACTAAAACAGTTTTTTTAAAGACATGCCAGGAAACCTCTACATATTGGATATTTCAGTGTGGAACTCTGATCTATTTTATTAAGTTCTATATGAATTGCTTTTATTTTAGCTTTCATTTAAATAAATATTTCCATAGTACCACCTTTTGTTGAATGGGCATTGTTAATTTTGAAATTAACTGTATTATGGACACTTTTTGCCAGTGGTGCCCCAATGTCACAATTTAATATGTGTAAGTCAGCTGAGCATAGGATTAAATCTAATATGTGGTTTCCTCAGGCCAGTTGTTTAATGTGTTCTACTAGATTTAGTGCTGTTCTAGCAATTATATTAGAAAATAGCTTGCTTAGAATCAGCAGAATTAGAGTTCCTGTTGATGTCACCAATATTAAAATCTCCCATCATGGTAGTTTCACCCAGTTCACATTTGTTTTTATTTCTTTATGCATTTCTAATGTAATTTGTTCTGATTAATCTGGAGGTCTATAACAGATTCCTATAGTTTTTATATGAATTTCAGAACTATAATTGCTCACACACATACAGTTTCTGAACTTTAGTTTTCAGATTTTATCTTATTTGAAATTTCCACATCTTTAATGTCCTCTCCAGTACATAGTGAAATATCACAACCCCTTTTATCCTTATTATATCCTGATGGAATACATTGTTTCCCTTGAGTGATTTGCCCCAGTTATCAGTTGTGGTACATCATTTTTTCCCACCATATTACCAATGAAACCAGTCTTTTTTTCTTCTATGGCAGTTCAGATAAATGTATGTGTTTTGGCAAAACCAATGGATATGATGTATACAAAATGACCAGAAAATTCCACAATTTACACAAAATCTCATAAAATGTGACTTTAAGAACTCTAGTGATGGTATGTTGTAATGTTTCTCTGCTTATAACAGAATCATCCTTTAGAAAAGAGATTAAAAAGTTAGCACACTCACAGGGTCTCTATTTTAACTCATTTTAAATAGATAAAGTGCTAGACTGGGAGGCAGTATAGAGCAGTGGTTTAAGGCTCTGAGCTGCAAATCTAGAGACCTGGGTTTGAATCCCACAGTCCCCACTTGCATAGTATGTGCCCCTGAGCAAGTCATTTAACTTCCCTGTGCTCCCAGGTCACATCTGTAAAAGCTTAGTGCGCTACTCCTGGTTAAACAATTGAAAAAAAAAGACAAAATCTTATATCAAGGAAAAAAAAACACAATATCTCTTTTAGACCACATGGAGAAAATTTTTGCCAGATTAATTTTAAATCGATTTAGAGAGCACATAGTCAGATTATGAGATTTGTCAGAATCCCAAGCAGGATTTAGTTTGGGTTATTCTATCACAGATATTTGTTTTGTGATTTGGCATTTGTTTGAAAAATATGTAGCATTACCAAAGCAAAAACTTTTTGCTGCTTTTATAGATTTCAGCACTGCATTTGATACCATACCTTGCAGTAAATTATGGGAGATAATGAAGAACAAAGGATTTCCACGTGGGTTAATAGCAATCATTAAAGAGCTTTATTCATATAATTGGGCTCAAGTAAAGCTAGGTACCACAGGCAGTTGTCACTCCCTTTTCCAACAAATAGGGGAGTTAAACAAGGTCGTGTCCTTGCACCAGCCTTGTTTTTTATCTATATTGATGAACTCTTGAGAGAGCTGCAGAAGGCAGAAACTGACTCTCCGAAGATTTTAGGGAGGTATTGTTCAACTCTTGCCTATGTGGATGACTTGATTCTACTTTCTCTCACAAGTTCTGGCTTACAAGCCAAATGAAATATACTGGACAAATTCATAAAGGAATATGACTTAAAAGTTAATGAACAAAAGAGTCAAATTCTAATTTTTGGAGCTAGAGGTAGATTATCTAGGAGAAAGATCGGTAATAAAAAATTGGACATATTTAAAGAATATACATATTTAGCTCTCGGGCTTACAAGCTATGGAAAATGGTTTAAACTTACACAAAAATTAATCCCTAACTTGAAAAAAAACAGCCAATTCACTATACAGGTTCAATAGAAAATATGGAGGAAACTCAATCAAGCCTCTTATATTAGCCATCAAGACTAAATATAATGCACAAGCACTATGCAATGGGGAAGTTTGGAAACCAAGAGAGGTAAATAAAATAGAAATACCAATAAATAAAGTTTTATGATCAAGTTTAGGGTTAGGGAAATCTGTTCCCTCTCCTATTTTGAGAGGAGAATTAGGACTAGCTTCTATGGGAACATATTTTGCAATAAGAAAAGTTAACTACTGGATTAAAATACAGCATCAGAGCCAGCCAAGTGGCGCTGAGGGTTGAGGTATTGGACACCACACCTCCTACCACACCAACGACCTGGGTTCAGGAATAAGCCAGGGTCATCAGAAGCCAGCAGGGGGGAGGGAGATAATGTGAGATGCTGCTGGCTGGCAGCACTCCACCTCGGGAGAAGGAATCCAGCTCTCTCAGAGCTTGGCCACCACCTGGTGGTGGCTGGAGGGACGGTGTCACTCATGAGGAGCTCTGACATAGGCCAATTGGGAGGGCAGAAGGACCCAGTCTGGAGATGTGGTGAGCATGTGCACCTCCATGCACATGCACCACCACTTCTGGGGGTGCTGGGTAGTACGGGGGGAAAATGGAGGAAATAGTGGGGACCGACGTGGATGATGCCCCCAGGCCAACTCTGGGGATCTGCTGGGGCACTCATGGTGCTAGAAGCCACCAAAGGACCCTGAGTTCCGTAGACTCATCAGACGCAGAGGTTGACCCACCACAGGAGGATAAAAATAGTTGACAAAAAAAATACAACATCATAAGGTTCACAGATTAATTTACTGTTGTCTTAAGGAAAAATACAAGTGGCTAAATCTGGGGCACCTAAAATCCAGTTGGTTGGCCTCAGTATACCAAGTTTTACAGGAATCTGGACTTGGATATTTAAGGAAATTTGAGGAGAAGGGTATTATAAGTCTCATGTATCAATCCTATATTGCATCCATGATTCTGGAATCTTATAAAGTTAAAGATCTGGAGTCTATCTCCTAGTTGAAAATTTCTCCATGGTAGCACTTTTACAGATACCATTATGATATTCTTATTTAACCAAAACAAGGGGCCTTGTATACCAAATATAAGTTAGTTATTTAAAGGAAGGAGTACCTTAGGCATACCAAATCTTGCTTGTGCACTAGAAACTGTGAAGAGGACCTTAAACATTTTATATTTGAATGTAAATGGTATAATAAGCCTAGAGCCAAATGGATTCTACCAGTTTGTAATGCAACATCAACTGTTGATACAGATCTTTTATTGAAATTGCTATCCGCTACAAGTGATGAATTGATTGTTAAAGCAACTGCCATGTATTTAGTAAGCATAACAAAAATATGTTTAAGACTTAAAAACAAAGAGGCAGAAACAAGCATTGTATAATAAATAGCATATAATCCAGCTATCAAATAGAAATTAATGGTCTTGTGGCTTTTTTCCCCTTGATATAAGATTTAGTCTAGCACTTTATGTATTTATGTATTTAAAATGAGTTTTTAAACATTTATATTTCTTATACAGATGCAATGCTTTGTATTCAGGCACTTTAGTTTACTAAGGTCCTTAAGACACAAGGAGGCCATGAAGCTCATTTAGATTGCCCCCCATTGGCTAGTGGTACAACTGCTTTTGTTTTTTATTTTCCACCAGAAAAAAAAAAAACAGTCCCTCAATGTGTTCCCCCACATGACAGTGACACTGGGAATGCCCCAAAATATTGAAAAACAACAAAGTTATGAGCCTACTTTGAATTTTGCAAACTCAGACTCATAACTTTGGTACTTTTTAATAATTTTACCCCAGATTTAAAACATACTGTAACCATATTTTCACAGCACCTCATGACTGTGGCAGCTGTAATTTTTCATAAATGTTTTTTTTTACATCCCAAAAGGAGATTTATCGTTCCCTACTCAAAATCACCTTTCAGGCACCAGCTGAAAATGTTCACTGCCCTTGTTCGTGAGGTGGGGTCATAAAAAGGCTACAATGGAAATTTGGTTTTAATACATTAAAAAACTAAAAAAAGTTATGAGCCTATGTCAATTTTTACAAACACAGGCTTGTAACTTCAGTAATATTCAATAATGTGACCCCACATTTTCAAAATAGTAATTTCTTTAAAGCACCTCAAGAATGTAACAGCTGTTATTTTTCATCTCCTATCCAAAATGTGTTTTCGCATCCCAAAATTGATTTTGTAGTCCCTGCGCAAAAACACCTTTAAGCCAGGACACAGAAAGATAGAAACATAGAATTTAATGGCAGATAAGGACCGCTTGGCCCACCTAGTCTGCCCATTTCCCTACCTAATGGATAAGCTGTAGATCGTAGTTAACCAACCGGCTACTTCCTCCTACCCCCTCACTAGAATTGTCTTATTTTTGTCCCATGCATTCTTGAATTCCCACACTGTTTTTGACTCTACGACCTCCTCTGGAAGGCTGTTCCATGTATCCACAACCCTCTCTGTGAAGAAATACTTCTTCACATTACCTCTGAGCTGTCCCCCATCTATCTTCAAATTGTGCCCCATTGTTCTTGCACATCTCTTTTTCTGAAAGATGCTACCCTCTTGGACTTCGTTGATTCCCTTGAGGTATTTTAAAGTTTCTATCATGTCCCCCCTCTTCCTCCTTCCCTCGAAGCTATACATCTTTAGTTCCTTTAGTCTTTCTTCATATGTCTTCTGATGCAGACCCTGCATCATTTTGGTTGCACTCCTCTGGACAGCCTCCACCATTTCCATGTCTTTGCGGAGATGGATTCTCCAGAACTGTACACAGTACTCCAGATGTGGTCTTACCACCTGTCTGTACAGAGGGACAACAACTTCCTGTTTTCTAATGGTGATGCCTCTCCCTATGCATCCCAGTATCCCCCCAGCCCTCCTTACTGCCTTCTCACATTGCTGGCCCACATTTAGGTCATCTGATATGACCACCCCCAGGTCCCTTTCCATTTTTGTTGTTGTCAATATCTCACCCCCCATTGTGTACTCTTCCCTTGGGTTTTTGTTTCCCAGGTGCATTACTTTGCACTTTTCTGCATTGAATCTAAGCTGCCATACATTTGACCATTCCTCCAACCTTGCCAAGTACCTTTTCATCCTTTCCACCCCACCTTGTGTATAAACCCTGTTGCAGATCTTTGAATCATCTGCAAAGAGACATACTTTCCCTTCCAGTCCCACTGCATTGTCACTTATAAAGACTTTAATAAGGACCAGCCCCAGTACTGAACCCTACTATTAACCCTTCTTTCTTCACTGTGGACTCCATTTACTATTACCCCCTGTGTTCTGTTGTCCAACCGGTGTTTTACCCAGGCTGCCACCCTAGGACCCACTCCCAGGCTGGCTAATTTGTTTATTAATCTTTTGTGCGGGACTGTGTCAAATGCCTTGCTAAAGTCTAGGTAGGCCATGTCCACAGCCCCTCCCTGGTCTACTGCTTTGGTCACCCAGTCAAAGAAATCAATTAGATTTGTCTGACACAACCTTCCTGCTGTGAATCCATGCTGCATTGGGTCCTGTGCCCCACTGGCCTCTAGGTACTCAACAATTCTTTCCTTCAGAAGTGATTCCATTATTTTCCCTACCACAGAGGTCAGACTGACAGGTCTGTAGTTTCCTGCCTCTGTCTTGCTCCCACTTTTGTGAAGGGGACTCACATCCACCCTCCTCAGTCCTCAGGTATCACCCCATCCTCCCATGATTTATTAAAAAGGGTAGTCAGTGGTGTCACTAGTTCTTCCCTTAGTTCTTTTAAAATTCTGGGGTGAATCCCATCAGGCCCCATTGCTTTATCCACCTTCAGTTTTAAGAGTTCTTTCAGAACCCCTTCTTCTGTGAAAGGACTAATATCAACCCCCCCATCCAGAGTGCTTCTGTTGATCAGATTAGGTATTTCCCCCTGCTTTTCCATTGTGAATACTGAGCAGAAGTACTCGTTCAGTATCCCTGCTTTTTCACTGTCCCTCTCTTTTTCTCGGTTTGGGCCTTTGCTATTCTGACTGCCTTGCCCTCTTCCTTCTGCTTTAACTGGTACAGTTCTCTGTCCTGCTTCTTTTGTGTTTCCTTATACATCCTGAATGCTATATTTTTTTTCCTTACCTTTTCTTCCACTTCTTTTGAGAAGCATAGTGTTTTTTTCTTTCATTTTGATTTGTTTATTTGCTTGACTCAAAGACTTGTTGCCTCTGTGATGGCGGTTTTGATGTTTCCCCATTGTTGCTCCACCCCACCTTCTTGCCTGTTTGCTAGAGCTTTTCTGAGGCACTCTCCCATTTTGACAAAATCAGCCCTCTTGAAGTCCAGTACCTTCAGTTTTGTGTGGCTTGACTCTACAGCTAAGTTGATCGTGAACCACACTGCTTGGTGGTCACTTTTCCCAGATGGCTACCCACTTCAACATCAGAGATCCTCTCTCCATCCCCATTTGAGAGTACCAGGTCTAAGATTGCTCTCTCCCAAGTGGGCTCCAAAACTAGCTGTCTGAGGCATGCCCCCTGTAGGATATTGAGAATGGCCCTGCTCTTGGATGTGGCTGCAGCAAAGGTGCTCCAGTCAACATCTGGCATATTCAGGTCCCTCATGATCAACATCTTCCCTTTCTCTGCCATCCTAAAAATGCCTTCTATCATTTCCTTGTCCATTTCCTCCCCCTGAGATGAGGGTCTGTATACAACCCCTGAGCAGATTGTCGAGCCATTTCCAGTCTCCAGGGTGACCCACCGTGCCTCCTCTCCTCCTTGTTTACCCTTTAGTTCTGTTGCTTTTATCCCTTCCCTAACATAGAGAGCTATTCCTCCTTCTCCTCTTCTTCCCTCTCTGTCCCTCCTGTAGATTGTGTACCCTGGAATGTTGACTTCCCAGTCAAGGCTTTCTGTGTGCCATGTTTCTGTGACTGCCACAATATCCAGGCATCCCTCTTCCATCAAGGCTACCATTTCAGTGAGCTTTTTACCTAGACTGTGGGCATTGGTACTCATTACCCTCCATTTTTGTATGGCTTTATTTCTTTTTGCCCCATCTCTGTCCCTACTGTCTTTGTCTTTTTCTCCATTTACTCCTGCCCTTCTCCCTACTGACTGCTCTATTTTGGTGTTTACATCACTAATTACACTGATTTTTTTGGGGGGGCTAGGATTTCTCTTCTCCTCTTCAGTGCCTCCCCCCTTGGCTAGTTTAAATGCTTGCGACTGAAGCATTTAAACCTATCACCTATGATCCTGGTTCTCCTCCGGGAAAGATGCAGACCATGGCACCCGTATAGGCCTGCATCCCTCCGGGTGGAGCCCCAGTCTCCAATAAAGCCAAATCCCTGAGCTCTGCACCAGCTTTTCAACCAGTCATTGAATCCCATGGAGCAGAGTGCCCTAGCCTCATCCATGCCATAGACAGGTAGTACTTCTGAGAAAGTTACCATGTGTGCTACTTGTATAAGGCCCCTCCACAACTTCACAAACTCCTGTTGCACTGCTGTGATCCCATTCTCAGCCAGGTCATTCATCCCTAGGTGGATAATGATATCCAGCTCCCATCTTCATCAGGAAGAGCTTTAACAAGGCTATGTTGAAAATTTGGTGTAAAAATATTACAAACCCACACATTTATGAGCCTGTCTTACATTTTGCAAATGCATGCTTTTAACTTTGGTAATTTACAATATTATTACTCCACATTCCTCATCTGCAGCCCTATCGGCTCTGGCCAGAGTTTGTTCAGGTCAGTGGCAGCTGTCACATATTTTGTTGTTTCTTCTGGGGAGAGATTTCTTTTCTTAACAAGCTGGGGTTTGGCCAGTGATTCAGCTGTTTCTGGAGCTGGCAGTTTGGGTTGAGTTTAGCTAGCAAGCAGCATGTGAAGAGGGTGAGGAAGTGTGACTGCAGTTTTTCACTTCATTGAGAAAATCAGGAAAAAAGAAATGAGGTACTGTTTCTTTTGTATGGTTTTAAGGAGGAATGGTAATGAATGGATTGAAGAGGCAGATAGAGATAGATAAAGTGGTGTCAACAGTGGTGGTCGTAGGGGGGGAAGAACCGTTTCTTGCAGGTTAAAGTGGATTAGTTATTTGAGTAAAAGGCAAGAAAATTAGATTGCAGTTCTGTGGTGTTGCTTTTTTATGGTGCAGCAGTGGTTCCAAATTAATAAATTGTGACAATGTGTTGAGCAGTATGAAAACACAGTACAGTAATTTAGGAAAACTGAAACTAATGCTTGAGCTGGAAGTAGTCCTGGCAAGAAAGCTGTTTTTTTTTTTATTTTGAGGGGGGAGAGGGGACCCATGACATAGTAACTGTGTACACGAATGAGTGATGATGGAGTAACTATGTGCATAAATTTAAGATTCCACATTTGTAAACTTACTCAGATAAATGGATTTATTGCACTTCATTTGTGTCCACCACTATTGCATAAATAATCTATATCTATATATCTATATTATATATATATATATATATATATATATATATATATATATATATATATATATATATATATATATATATTCATTGTAAAAACACTCTGTTAATGCATCAGTTAGGGTTGATAGTATAGTGACAATAGCTTGGAAATTCAGTGTTAGGGTTACCAACCCCTACCACCCCACCCCACTCTCCACACACCAACAGGCATCAGGGTGTGCATTGGGGTCATTGGGCCTAACTCTCACCCCATTCCATGTGTAAACAAGTTGAGGTGGTATAGGATAGGAGAATGGGGTGAGAGTTAGGCCCAATGCACTCCCCGATGCCTGTTGGTGTGTGGAAGATGGAGGGGTGGTAGGGGTTGGTAACCCTAACACCAAATTTCTAAGCTTTTGTCGCCGCACTGTCAACCCTAACTGATGAATTAATGGAGTTTTTTTTGCAATGACTTTCCCTTCCTTTTGAGAAAGTGTATTGTAAATGGTCCAGCGCTCCTCTAACGCTGCAAATTTTTTCATAACGGTATGCATATGTGGGAGCGCAGGGCCCACGCTCATACTTATATATAAGTATGGGGACATAACTCAGGCCTAGAGTCATGAAAATGAACCCCTGGATCACTAATCTACCAATTTCTCAGTAACCATAGCAATTATGAAAAAAATTACACTATGGTTGTATTCATGACTTTGAAACCTCCATACATCCTCCACTAAACTGCAAGTAGCAAAAAATCCATATAACAAACTGTGTTTGAGCTACAGGCATCAAAAGGCACCATGGGCACTGCAGTGTTAGCCTATGGGAAATTTCTCAAGAAACCGCACGATGGACACTCATAATCTGGTGGTTTTTTGGAATTTTTTAACCAGATTTTGAACATGGGCTTTTTGGGACCTCCCCTCATGAACACTGACACTGTGATTTCATTAATCCATCCCAAAAGTTGTTTTCACACAGTGACCACGCCATTGTGTGGCACAGGTGCAAAAACACATTCAAGGCAGGATGTGAAAATGACAATTGAACTGTTCATGAGTAGGTGTGTAAAAATGGCAATGCTGAAAATCTTGAGTGAAAATATGATGAATTGGCAAAGTTACGAGCATGTATAGAAACTGTGACATACATGCTCGCAACACGGTCATGTTTTGGAATTGTTTCACCAAATTTTCAAAACTGGCTTTTTGAGACCTCCCCTCATAAACAGCAGCACTATAAGTTTGTTAATCCATCCTGAAAGTTGATTTCTCACAGCAACTGTGCCATTTTGCACCACAAGTGTGAAATCACGTTTTAGGCAGGATGTGAAAAATGACAGCTGTACTGTTCATAAGGAGGTGTGAAAAAATGGCAGTGTTGAAAATTTGTAGTGGAAATATTAAAAATTGGCAAAGTTATGAGTGTGCGTAGAAACTGCGCAATGCATGCTCGTAACGAAGTCATTTCTTTGAATTCTTGCATCAAATTTTCAACATGGGTTTTTTGACACCCCACCTCATGAACACTGGCACTGTCATTTCATTAATTGGTCCCAAAAGGTGATTCTGTGCAGTGACCGCAAAATCACCTTTTGGGTCCAACAGTAACAGTGTTCATGAGGTGGAGTCCCAAGAACCCCATGTTGAAAACTTGATAAAAACATCAGGACTGGAGAGGTGACGAGAGACAGTTTTCTTTTTACAGGAGAAAAAAAAAAGATGTTGAGGGCTGGTGTTCTTTATTTAATAGGTTGGATAATTCAATACACTTGGGCACACTGGGAGGGCTCCCAGTGTGCCACATAAAGTGGGGGAGACATACTGATATTGGGATTGGGACCCCAATGTTGGTGGGTACAAAAGGAATGGGGAGGGCATACCAGTTCGATGCAGGATCCTGCATAGAAAATTTAGGTGCAGGATTCTGCACTGAAAAGATGTCAGGTGATGGTTTTCTGTATTTTAAACAGGTTTTAAAACCAAATACATTTTGGCACACAGGGGTAGGCTCCCAGTATGCCACATAAGTGTAATGGGGGAGAGACATACCGACATGGGGACTGGGCACCCCGATGTTGGTGGGGTACAAAAGAAATGGGAGGCACACTAATTCCATGCAGGATCAAAATGTTGGTGCAGGATTCTGCATCAAAAAGATGTTGAGGGACAGTTCTCTTTATTTTAAATAGGTTTTAAAACAAAATACATTTTGACACACTGGGGCGGGCTCCCCAGGTGCCACATAAGTGTGGGAGGGGGACATACGGACACAGGGATTTTGCACTGTGATGTCAGTGAGATACTAAAGGAAATGGGGGTGGTAGCATACTAGTTTGATGCAGGATGCTGCATCAAAAATTTCTGTGAAGGATTCTGCACCAAAAATACATTAGGCGATAGATTTCTTTATTTTAAACAAGTTTAAAAATTAAATACATTTGGGCACACTGGGCCATACTACATGATTCTCCATGGTGTGCACCCATGCCAGACATTGGTAGTGGTGGTACTCGACACAATGCCAGTAGGTCTTCTCGTCCAGTGCCTTGTCCTGCCTATACAGGTATCCTTCATGGAGCAGCAGTAAGTGGCCCTTCTGGCTGCATATGAACTCCACAGCCATCACCAAGTCAAGACCAGCACACAGACACAGTGCCCAGTACACAGGAGTGGCTCAACATTCCCACCAGTGCCAGCAACAGCACCTGTTGGCATCAACAAGCCTAGAGCACAGTATACACAGGGCTGTGTGGCTGGCATGAGGCAGGCATAAGGCCCAATGCAGCAACAATGGCCGGCAAGCTGGTGGATGACCGCACACAAGTCTGGGCATGTGGCAGCGCCATCAGGTCGGTCCGAACCACTGGTGCTTATGGAACAGCAGCCGATACACATTCACACTGAATGAGCACTCGCAGCACCCGAGCCAGCACATCCCTTGTACAGTGGCATATGGTGACACACAGTCAGCACAGCCCAGAAGTGAATGTGTGAGCAGTAGCACTGTAAGTTCACTATGCCGCTGTTGTTGACTGCAGTAGCAGCTCTTATGATGCTGCACAGTGGGGAGGTGCAACACCTGGCTAGAGGTATGTGCATGTAGTGCAGCCAGTGTTACAGGCAATGCCCCCAGGCTGTGTGTGTGTGACTGAGAATGCAGGGCAGTCATGTAGCCACAGGGACAGTGCAAGATGGTACTACATCTGGCATGCGAGACACCAGTGCAATGCAGGCAGAATATCTTGAGCCTCCCTAAGTGCAACTGCCACATGTTTTTGGGGAGGCCTGTTTCCGGTGTTGGGGGGTGAAGGTGTAGTGCAGGGACAGGACCAAGAACAGTACCCATGCACATGGCTCCAGTGACCAACATACAGAGATGGGAATGCTGTGAGACCCACTCAGTGCGGTACAGTTACAGTGACTGTGTGGCCATAAGATACATATGGTTGCAATGGAGGTCTACAGGCAGTGGTGGCATCCATCTCTACCACCTCTATCCCCTCATGTACAAGCCAGAGGTGCTGCCTACAGTACTTCTGGTGTGGTGCAGGGCTGCTCATTATGGCACAGGCTGTGACACTAGGCCGGGTGTTGTCCGGCACAATGCCTTGGCATCCGACACAGCCTGTCTGTGCTGTAGGTGTCCATTGTCATCCATTGAGCTCCTCCCACACACACCTCCACTGTGGTTGCACACTCCAACACAGCTAAAGTCGGTGTTGCATGGCATCCCCACCAGGGCACACTGGTTACCCATCCATGCTCCATGCTGGTCATCCCCCCCCAGCAACACCCGGTCATGCACCAGCAGGGAGGTATGGGTGGTGTCACAACAGGGACAGAAGTTGGGCATCTCGCATGGTGGGGTGCCATGCTGTACCAGTTGGTCTGGGCCCATTAGTGACATGCCATGCCAATGGATTGTTGGATGATGGACATGGTCAGCCTGGCACATCTGCCTGTGGCATGGTCAGCATCTACAGACTATGGGTATCCAATGAACACTGTGGCCTGTGGCGCTCATCCCCGTGTGTGTGTGTGTGTGGGATCCATGGGGTGGCCAGCGGGGTTACATGTGTTCCACCATCACTGCTGACTGTCATGCCACCGTGTTTCAAGGGTTCACCCTCACCACCCCATTAGTGCTATGCACAGATCTATGAGCACCCCATCTCTCATCTGCAGCTGGCACATGCCAGGTGTTTGGCATCGCACAGTAGGGGTGCCACAGTTTGCATGGGTTCAATCCACAGTACACTGTCCTTTCCAGGGGGGTCGCCATATGGATGGGTGCAGGGGTGTCAGGACAGGGAGGCATGTATGGGGACATGGCCTTGTGGTAGTCGGGGGAGCTCTGATGACAGGTGGGATGTGTACATGCTGTACTTGTACCCACTGGTGTGCAACGTCCACCGTTGTGGGATACCAGGTAAAAATAATATGGCTGTTGCATACACATGGTGACTTGGCAAATGGTGTAGCCGTGGACGACGGTCAGTGGTGGCTGTCAGTCTGTGACATGGAACAGGTAGTGGTTGGCAATGGTAGTCTGCAAGGGTGTCTGGTATTCGAGGATGGTACGTACAGTCACACACAAACACACACATATACACACACACACATGGCGAGGATCGGTTTTGAACCACACACCTGCTGCACTGCAGAGTTTGGATGCAGATTGTGTGTGGGCTTAGTACGCTGTACCACATGGCAGCACACTGAATGGCAGGGGCACCATCCTGTAGACCGTTGTATCACCAGCCATCATGGCCGGCTTGCCCCCCCCCGCTCTGTCTGCGTCGTATCTGCTGCAGACATCCAGATCATTGGGTTTTCATGGTTGCAACGGTGCTATTGTGTACTGTGCTTTTTTTTTTACAGTTATGCTAGTCACTGTCATTGCATGTCATCCTTTTTGACAGTCATTGTCAGTGAATGTTATCCTATTAACAGTTGCTGTCAGTGAATAGCGCCCTTTTGACAGTCACTGTCAGTAACAGTTGCCCATATGACAGTCCCTATTGGTGCAGTAGCCATTTGTGCCACCCACTCATGGTGCAATAACCCTGTTGCTTGGCGCTGTAGTAGTTGATGCTGTTCACTGTGTTGCCTTCTGGGTCAGGCAGTGTCTTAGTCCACTGACACACTCGCTATTCCTGTGTTCACTGTATTCGGTCAGTAGCCTAAGTTGCACTGGCTATGATGCAGGAGCTGATATATACTAGCCCATTTACAGTTGCTCTTGTCACAGGATACCAATTATATACACTGTCATTCAGTCTCTGGTCCTTTCTTTTCTTACAGCTCTCATACATGTCCCCAACTCCTGATTTTTCCAAGGAAGCTATCCTGTACCCATGCAATAATAATGTTGCTCTAGAATGTTGGATTTTTTCCATCTCATCTTTTAAAACATGGATCTTTGGGGTATATTCATGATAACCATCATTCACTAAACTCAGTATCTTATAGAACTGTGCCCTGAGAGTAAGATACCTTTCATATTGTCCCATGGCATATTGGTTGATAATTGTTGTAATAATGATCTCAAATAATTTTTTTGTTTCAACCCACCACCTGCTCATGTCATCAGCTAAGCATGCCACTGATTTCCTAGCCATCAATAAATATTTTAACTGTAGTATGGTGTGCTGTGTGTCTAGCAAGGTAGAATTCAATTTCCAACATCCTTTCCCTGGTAGTGTGAGTGCTACTTGGCTGACATGTATCTGTACCATCAGGTGATCAGAATTTTCAATTGGAACCACATGGGCTCTAAAGATCTTAAGAGTTTGAGAAACAAAACATAATCTATCCTTGCAGCCAAGGTGCTTTTATAGAAAGTATACCCACCGTTGAGTGGATACTTCTATATGCATCTAATAGGTTCACGTACTCAACAATTTTGTTGAGCATGTTGGTATCACAATATGGTTTATTTGTATGTGACTCTTTATCTATTGTGACATGTACACAATTAAAATCTCCCACCCATGTGAAGTTTCTAGTAGTTACTAGATATGATTTCACTTAATTAAACAAATCTACCCTCCCTTTTTTCATCTGAGGTGCATAAATATTAATCACTCTTCAAGCAACCTTTTTAAATATGATGTCTAAAAGTAGCACACTCCCCGGACATATGTCAACCACTGTGATGACTGTGAAATCATAACCTGTAAATAAGATACCCAATCCCCACACCTTTCCATACCAAAAGTATCAAAGGAAGGCCCCCAGCCCCATAGCCTGGAGGCAGCAGCAGTCTCTGAATTAGAATGGTGCATTGTGTATTGTAAAAGGCATATATCAAGTCTCTGATCCCTAATTCTAGAAAATGTCACTACCTTCCTCCTATTATTCTTAATGCTGTTAACATTTATGTTAGCAAGTTTTAGCAGGTGTGGGGTGGCCATCAGAAGTCCAGCAGAAAAAAGAAACAGTGATTCCCAATCATGTTGTAGTGCATTTGCCTAGCCTATCACTTCTCTGTGGTCTAGGTCCCAAGTGTTTATGCTTTTGTTGTGCTTCCTGCACTTTAAATGTGAGTTGTTCATAAATGTGAGTTGTTCATCCTCTGAACCAGGTGTGATGCCAGATTGTGATGATATGGTTGATGAAGTTTCCAAATCATTGTCCTGATCTGTATCTTGTGTTTGTAGAACCGCATATTTATTTCCTGTTGGGATGGCACCATGGGAAGCAGTGATTTTAGATATTTTGACTACTGGTTGGGTCTTTTTAAAGACCTTTTTTTGGACATCACCACTGTCATTTCAGGGGGTGGCATTATATCCATATATGTCTCCTCTTGTTCCTGAGCTCCTGCAGTCTGCCCTATATGGGTGTTGTTCTCAGTTTGGGTCTGTATTTCCATGCTGCCATGGGAGCTTCCATAGAAACAATGTTATTATTTGACTGTTGTTGGGGTTGGGGGGCATTGTCTTGTATAGATACAGAAGGTTGACATTCCAATCCCACCGCTACCATCTAGTCCTGCATGTCGTTGCTTTCCTCTGCTTTTCAATACTAATTTTTTGTGCAACTGTAAGAACAGTATCTTGATCCACTCTATCCTGTATATTGTGTGTAGCCCATTGACACATGCAGTACGTGTGCCCAGTTTCTTCGCACAGATTGCACTTTAGCTCATTAGTACAGTTGGAGCTGTGATGTCCCTACTCAGGGCACAGCTTGCACTTTATCCTATCACATGGACTACTAAGGTTCATTAAAGACCAACACTTAGAGCATGTTTTTGGCTGGCCTTGGTAGAAGCAGTGGCCTCTGTCTCTGCCCAAGAATAGGGAGCTAGGCAGGTGCTGTATCCCGTAGTTTGTAACCCTCACTTTCACCCTGTATTTCAACCCCCTGTCCATATGTGCTCCTCACTGAGTATTGGCTGGGGTTGACCTAAAATGTCACATTTCTGAGTGAGCCAGTAGGTAATATCATGGACACTGATCCCTTCATTATAGAATAAATTGTTATCTGTTTTATTGCAGGCTTTCTCAATGGTATGGCTTTAAAGGGTAACCAGAGAGCAGAGTGCTTCAGTTTCTCATGTGTGCTCCAGAATCTGTCTGATCCCACTGATTTTTAAAACTAACATCATAATTATTATCACCAGCGGCATGTATCAGGGTGTATATCTCATTCAAAAAGAATCTAATGGATTCCTTAATCAGAGTCCTTCCCACATATATACTATCAGGGTGTGTTTCTAATCCACCTTGATAGCGAAGTCTGACAGAATTTTTCCTTTGTGCTGGCAACATGTGAAAAGTTCTCTCTGCCTGAATCCAGCCCAAAGTTGTGATGCTCTCCTGCCTGCTGTTTACCCTACCCCTGTCACTGTGTCCGTTTGGTTTCCCCAAGATTTATTAGTAGTGGCCTCATCATCTCCCGTATTATCATCAGTGACAGTTTTCCACACAGTAAGCTTTTCTCATTTCATGCTGCTCTCTGGAATGTAAGTTACACTTTCAGCATGCAGGTCAGTGTCAAACTGTGTCTCGAATGGCACGTTTTTCACAGTTTGCCCCCCTTGCTTTTACTGGGTTGTATTCAGCCCTGGAGGGATCCAGGTATTGGTGCAACAGTTTTATCCTCAATCCAAATACTGTTCCCCATTAGTTTCCAGCCTGCCTTAGTTAAAGTATTTTCTACTGACCAGGGTGTTGTGCCAGTGGGTCATTGTACTGGCTGACTGCTTTTTCTACCAGTGCATAGTGCAAGTGTATTTTGTACTTTAGGCACAGTATTATTAATTCTAGGCAATACTTGTGATGGTGCACTTACTGAGTGTGTAACAGCATCTCCATTTTGACGAGTAGCCATGTCATTCTCCTGAACCTCTGAAGTGGGCATTGTCTATATGGGCAGCAGTTACTTTGATGCAGCTGCTTCACACTCGAATCCTGTTTCCACACTGACAACCTCTTGGTCGGATATCTGTTCCGTAGTCTCCACTCTGACAGCCTCTTGGTCGGGCATCCATTCTGCATTGTCCACAGCAGGGGTGACTTTCCCCATATTTCCTTCAACAGACATAGTAAGTTCTTTCACTAAAGCTTTCAAGAGCTGTTTTCTTTGTTGTACTGACAATTGTTGGAGGAAAGCCTCCTCATCATGTGAATTCTCAGAATCCTGCGTATCATTTCCTTGTAACATTTCCATCTCAGTGAATGTTGAAGCATTATTTTTCCAATGTAATCTCCATTGCTGGACCTGCAGGGGCGGAGATCTGTTCCCCTGCATCTACACCAGCTAGCTCTGCATGCTCTGGACCTCTGTCTGCCATTCTGATGATCAGCAGCACTCCCTACGAACAATATGGGAACTTTTAATGTAAATCACATCAAGACAAATCAAAACAAATAATATTAATAATTCCATATAAATTCATAGAGAAAAGAAAAATACAATAAAACTATATGCATTAAAGTTCTTATACACCTTTTTCTGTTTATAAAGTATACCTTGACATGTCAACTTAATATTCTATTACTTCCTTCCATCTATGTAGAAATCTTCTGCTTATATTTAATAAACATACATAGCCCTTTCCATCATTCCCTAATGTATTAGTGGGGTGAAGAGATTTATCTTTAATATACACTGAGTTCATAGCTTGTTCTATTAAAATATTATATGTGTCATATGACATTTTCTTCTATTGTAATACCCATTGACACCTTGCCTGCCAGGGGTAATATTTCAGGCAACAAAATAAAACCATCAGATTACCAGAGTCGTATTTACTCAGAAGATGAGGTCAGTTTCCTAGAATCAAAATTTCAAAGGTTAGGTTTTTTTATCCTCCCTAACTTCCATTCATTTGCAAAGAAGGACCACAGTGATTTTGTATAACAGCATGAGAACATAAAGTGTTCCATAGATTCTTTTATGGCTAAGCAAGCATTATACAGGCAGTTTCTCTCTTCTTGAGCTTTGTGTTTTGCATTACCTCTGATGTTTAGTCTGCCATAGAATGAGAGCCACAGGATTTCCCACATATGTGCAGGAATCCTAGTGTTATTGAGCTGTTTCAAAACCCCTCCCCTCAAAGCAAGAGGACAAAGTTTAAAATCAGGTTCTAAAGGGTATACTTTGGACATAATTGTATTATATAAGCAGGGACCAGAACATTGACAAATGTGGGTTTTAGTAAGATCCCATTTCTGGATTTTTAGTAATGCAGACTTTATAAAGTTTGTTTTTTTGTAGCTTTTGAGATATTTTAGGGGGGTCATCTCCATTCCATTGCAATAAAAAGCTAGACAGATTATTTAGCCATAGATATTGTAGACTGTTGGACAGTACCAGCCCAATTTTCAAATTCTGAGAAATAAAAAGGGAGTAAAACAAGCATTTGTCAATGCCAAATGTTGTCTTGCTGGCATTAGCATTGGTAGTGCAGGAGTTAGAGAGATGCATAATGGGAATGGCAGTGAAGTATGGAACCAACGTTAACCCCACCCCACCCCGCAGGGACTGACAGGCATTGAGGTGTGCCTTTGGGTCATCAGCCATAAAGCTCATGCCATTTCACCTCACCCTACCCTGCAGACTCTGACAAGTGTTGTGTTGTGCCTTGGGGTCATTGGACATTACACTCACTCCATTCCATAAGGAAATACATTGAGATGGGTGCAGTATAGGATAATTGGGTGAACATGGGGGTCAAAGAGTCCAAGGCACACCTTGATGCCTGTCACTGGCTGGAGGGTGGGTGTGGGGGTGGAATGGAGTGAGCATTACAGCTGACAAGCCAAAGGCACACTCCTGACACCTGTCAGTCTCTACAGGGTGGGACCTTATGGTTAAAAACCCTAACACCCCAGGCATTTGTTGATATTTGCACTCCAAATTTTCAACATGACCTTTTTGTGACCCCTCCTCTTGAAAGCATTTGGGACCTCCGCTCATGAACAGTGGCACTGTGATTTTATTACTCTGTCCTGAACACTGATTTCCCACAGCGACTGCACCATTTTACACCAGATGTGTGAAAACACATTTCATGCAGGATGTGAAAATTGACAGCTGTACTGTTCATAAGGAAGTGTGCAAAGATAGCAATGCTGAAAATCTGGAGTGAAAATATTAAATATTCTTGAAGTTACAAGTGTGCATGGAAACTGTGCAGTGCAGCTCATAACATAGTCATTTTGTGGAATTTTGTCACCAAATTTGCAACATAGGCATTTTGGGACCTCCACTTATGTAAGTGACTGTCATTTCATTAATCAGTCCCAAAAGGTGATTCCATGCAGTGACACGAAACACCTTCGGAGACCAATAATGACATGACAGTGGCTGAGTTCATGAGGTTGGGTTCCAAGAACCCCATGTTAAAAATGTGGATCCAAAGTCACAAAATGGCAGAGATATTCACCTAAGTTGACCCCCATTGATGCCATTATACAACTTATTAGCATTTCTTCAGATCATGGTCGGCTTTGAAGAGTGCAGACGTGTTTCTGCTCCACCAAAGTTCATCCAGAGGTAAGTATGGGATGATGGGGGTGTGGGAAGGTAGGGTGCTCAGTGGGCGGCTGCCAGTTGGGGAAGGGGGCACCAGAGACAACAAGGGATCATTTTCTCTTTTACAGGTTAAAAAAAAGACATCATGGGAAGTTTTTTTTTTCAGGTTTGTCTTGGTACACTGGGGTGGGCTCCCAGTGTGCCAACCATGTTTTCTTGGGATTGGGACTGAAGCCGATAGGGATTGGGCCCCCTATCAGCACAGAAAATGTGTTTGTGTTTCGGGGTGCTCTCATGATGCTGAGGGGAATTGAGCACCCCCCTCAGCAGACAAATTAAAATAGAGGGGACATTAAGCCAATGGTGACTGGGCCCCCCCCATCAGCAAATGAACTGAGGAGAGGGCTTGCCAACAGAGGGACTGGGCATCCCCAATTTTGGCTTTTAGGTGGGACTGTGAGAGGTGGATGGCAACAGTCACTACCACGTTTATTGAAATGTTACACCAGGCAAGGCATGCCCTGCAATGCCAGGTTACTTCTTCAATGTAGCAGTGAAATTGTTTCAAGTTGGTGGCATGCTTTTGCAGTCCTGTCATAGACAGCATGCTATTTCATTGGTGCCACAGAGCCCAGCCCGTAAAAGCAGTGGTGCCATTGGCCACAATATGACCACACCTCCAAAACCTGCTACTCTAAGCTACCACAATATGTTGTTTGCACTTGCATGCAAGACTACATAAAAAGGATATAGGGTGTAGCATTCCAAGACCTCGTTGTGCTTTGGACAGGTAAGTATAACACACTGTTTTATTGGGTTAAGTCTACTTCCCCAGATCATCGGGATAAAACTTGTATACAATCTCATTTCCAAAATGTTTTTGGGGGTCACTGCAACATAAAGTAAGCAGAGAATGATTAATTTTGTTATATGTACCCTCTTAATTTTGGACAATTTACAGCTTTTCCAGCACTGAACTTTTGCCTCAGCCCCCTTCAAAACCATTTCCCAGTTCTCTAAAGGTAGATTCTGTGATCCAAAAAGAAGGCCTAAGATTTTTTGTGGTTCAGAAGAGATCAGAATCCTGTTAGTATTAACTGGGTCCTGTCTGGGGGTGGGCAATAAATAAGCCTCAACATTTTTCTATATTTAATTTAGAGTTAGCCAATACTGAGTATTCATGTAGCTGGTGCAGAACAGCCAGGACTTGGGCATAGTTTTCCATAAACAGACAGATGTCATCTGCATAAGCCTGAACTTTAATAGAGGTCAAAACCTGAAGTTCCCTGTAGGCCCCCCCAAGTGTGAGAGGTTATGAATTTCCTAACTAAAGGGTCAAGGGAAAATACATATTTGAGGGGGCTAAGAGGGCATCCTTGTCTAACCCCTGTTCTGACAAAAATACCTTTAGTCACTTGCCCTTTGATAATGGGGTGTACCCTGGCACATAAATATAACATTTTAATTTTTTCTATGAACTCAATAGGGATACCGTAGTGCCGTAAGGTCAGGAATAAAATGTGTGATAAACCCTATCAAATGCTTTACTCTAGTCTAGGTTTATAATGCATCCTTGGTTTTCTTAGACTCATAAAGGCTATTATATCCCTAATTATAATGAGAGTATGCTGAATTTTTCTCTCAGGGAAACCACAAAACTGGGCTGGATGGATTCGTTTGGTCGCTACATTTCTTAATCTATTATTTAAGACCTGCAATAATATTTTAAAATCTGAATTCAATATAGAGATGGGTCTCCAATTTGAGATATCAAGTTTATTACCTGACTTAAATAGAAAAAACCAAGAGCCCTGAAGTAAATTGTTGAGGGACTGTTCCTTTCCTAAAGAAAAAGGAATAAACTTCTAGAAGAACTCTGGCCATTTCTTTTGAAAAATTCTTATAAATGCATAGGGCCACTCGTCCTGTCCTGAGGAAGTCCCAAGTTTTAGATTTTTAATGACAAATTCTATTTCCTCCACTGCTGGTGAGTTTTTCTTCCAGTGATGAGTTTAGGTTTGGAAACCCTTCTATGGGAGACTATCTGTAAATCTTTCAAGTCATTTTTGATTTTCTCAGTGGGGGGAGAATGTTGTTAGAATAAATCAATTGTCTCACCATATTATGTCATTCATCCTCAGTATCTATTAGTGTCCCCTTTTCATCTAGAAGGCATTGAAATGCTAAAGTGTTTTTCAGGGTTTTACAGGCCTCGAATCTCCAATTGGTGATTTTTTTGGATCCCATACTGTAGTTCAGCTCTCAGAGTGTTGGCCCTGTCATATTGGTAGGACTTCATTTCTATTTTTATTTGTTTTATCTGTGGGCTTTAATATTGCCTGGATGTGGAGTCTAGGATATACAAATGCTGTGACTGGTTACGTAGTTTCAGATACTGAAAGAATATACTTCTTTCTGCATTTTTCCCATTTCTCTGGAACTGCACTGCAATATCTTGTTTGGTGTCAGCCCACCATTCCCCAAGGTCCTCATATAAATCACTGACTTAGGTTCTGAACCATAGAAGGGTTAATATCCCATCTTGTATCTGAGTTTCTGATAGGATGGAGGTGTTCAGTCTCCATCTTTTGTTTTTACTTTTCTGCAGTGGGAGAGACTGAAAAAAGATTTGAAGTAATAAATTGTCAGAAATTTCTAAAGGAAAAAAAAATTAAAATGGGGTTTAGGTAGATTTTTTTAAGATAAAAATGTGGTCAATGGATGAGGTCAATCTACCTCTCCTGTAAGTATGAGTGGGCTCTTGGGCCCTTAACTGAGCACAGTCCACAAGATCTGCCAGATCAATACACTTTTTTCGTGTGTTGGAGTCACAGTAGATTTCCTCCCATCTGGGGATTTACCTTGTTTGGGGAGGTCACAGTTAAAATCTCCTCCTAGGATTATATGTGATGTGGTATGGAGATAGGGTTGAAGTTGTGAAAGTAAGGATACTTGGTCTGCTTTAGACTGAGGCCCATAGATATTTATAAGCAGAGATGGTCTTTGGTTTGAATATCTTTCAATAATCAATACACGCTCTGGAATCGAGTCTATGAGCTTAGTTAGGGAAAAAGAAAAAGAACTGAAGACAGTCCCTAGCCCATCAGCTTTATCTGTCCCCAAGGACCAGAAAGGTGAGCCCCACCACCATTCAGCCTGGAATGCTCTGAGCTGGTCTAAAGTGAGCATCCAGGTTTCCTGTAAGAAACAAATGTCTAATTTGCTGACTACTAGGTGTTAAAAAAGTGCCTGTCTTTTAATACTATTTAGAAGACTACAGCAATTACAGGACCCTACATGTAGACTACCCATCACAAAGTTTGTTTAGGGGAATTGTGTCCTTTTCTTTTTCTTCTTTCCTTTATACCCCATAATATCTGAGTTACCCACAGGATTCGGGGGAGGGCAGGGTCTGCTAGTTCCATATCTGAGTCCTCACCAGGGGTGCTAGGGCTGCAAAGGGATTCACTGAGTCCACCTCAGGTGGTTCTGGGGGTAGTTTTGAATGCCTAGTTCCCCTGTTTCTGGTGGAGTGGTGCAGGTTTAGGTGGGGATGGGGTTGTTCTACTTCCATAGCCTTCTCCATGCCTGGACAATCCTGGTAACATACTGGGGAAAACACATCCTGACCATGATGGAGAGGGGTGTCCTGTTCCTTCCTTTCTTCATGTTCTGCCTTTCTGGCCTGAGTAACCTCTTGGCCTTCTCTTTGGGGTAGGGTTGGGGGACAGGGGAGGACTGATAACATCAGGGTCTAAAACTACTGGTTCAGGAGCCTTCTGTGCTTTTTGTATAAGTAGCTCTAGACTGATGACCGAAGCTTTATTCTTGGCAGCCATTACACACTCTGGGAACACATAACCAGTCTCCTCACATACATCACACTTTGTTAGATTGGCACACTGGTGATTGGTGTGACCCACCTCCCCACAGTTATCACACCTCAGCCTGTCACAAATGCTGGAGAGGTTGGTGTAGGCCCCACACTTGTAACAGGCCTGATGTTGCCCAGCATAAAAACAAACCCCTCTATCTGTTCCTAATAAGAAATCGTTTGGTATGTGCTCCACTTCGTTCTCATTTTGTCTTAACTTAACCTTATATTTCCATCCCCCGGTCCAGAAGAGTTCAGAATCCAAGATGGCTTCTGGTGCACTAAGTACCTCACATTTTTGTGTTAAACAGTATGTAATATCATCAGCATGAATCCCTTTATTCCTGAACATAACCGGGACAAATTTTATCAGGGGTTCAGTGAAGGGTATAACCAAAAAAGGACACCAAAGGGGGAACATTTGACCAGATTATAGCAGTGCTAAAACATATCTAGAGCATAAGATTACCTAAAGCTAACATCCTCTCCAGATATGTTTATGAAGGCAAAAACCTATTTTGGTTAGAAATGCAGTGAGTCCATAAGGAGTGTTCTCCCAATGTACTGCCTATTAGATCTTGTGTATAGTCCATCTTTATAGCTGATTCTGATGGCATTCCTCCTAGGTGCAACTTCTTTTTTAGATCTTGCAAACAGTTCTGAGAGTAAAGGTCGCTGTGGAGGAGGATCCTCTAACCATTCATGCTCTTCTTCTCCAAGGTGAGTCTTAGAGGGGTGTTCTTTATATGTGGAGGTATGGGGAGGGGGAATGGGATGGGGGGAGTTGGTTGGGGGGTATCCCTTGTTTGCCATTTTTATTTTTGTTACTTTCTGAAGGTTGCTCAGCAATTGTTCTGTAAGTCGATGGTTGGTTTTCCAAGAGGATCATTGCAGGTACCTGAGGCTGTAATAGAGGGCATCATTCTGGGGAGTTTTATAAGACAGTGTCCTGAAAGACCCATTCCGGATCTGGTAACCACTGTCCATTTGGCATTTTCTTCCACCCTGCATCAATGAGGGCTTGTTCTGGGGGACCATGTTGCAAAAGGGTCTGCACTAAGAGGTTGTAAGGCAAAGGCCTTTTGGATTGCAGTTGAAGTAGATTTGGATTGTTGTGGAGAATTCTGCTGTATAACAGCATTATCAGCTGAATCTTCACTTAAAACAGAGGCTTTTAACAGAATATTTCTCTTAGCTAAAGTGATTTTTTTTATATCAACTTTGATTGATGTTTTGGGAGCTTGATTTTTTGCAGAAAAAGAAAAGGGGGTAATTCCTTTCTGGGTTGATGGGTCAGTTTGAAATATAACTTCAGATTCATTTGGTTGAGACATTCTGCTTTTAGGAACCATTTTAGCTGTCCCTTGTAAGGCCTGATTCTCTTGTTCTGGGCCAAAGGCCTTTACATTATCATTGACATTTGTTTCAAAACATTATTCATTACTGTTGCATACTGAGCCATTTCCTCACCCAGAAAACCCACTCATTTTAGAGTTGAGCTATCTGTTTTGCTGACTTCTGCCACTCGTGCTACTATCAGGTATATGTATGTAAACTACCTCCTATGGCTTTAGGCACACTCTAGAGTTTGTACTGCCAGTTGTGACATCCGAAAACATTGTAATAGAAGTGGGAGTAGTTTTTTACCTTTGAGTCCAGTTGTGCTTGTTCACTTGAGGTGGCACCTTCCTTGGTTGCTGATGTGTCAGCATTTGTTCTGTCAGTCGATCAAGCTTGGGAGCCTTGAAACTTTTTGCAAGTTCAGCTTTTAGCTGTGCAGTGTATTGGGAGTGTATTTGCTCTTCTTCTACAAGTTTTTTTAGCATTTCAGACCTCTGTGTGTCATCCAATGAAGTGAAGCATAAATCTGACTCGGCCTTTGCAGGTTTATTAATTTCAGTGTCCATATTTAAACTTGTGTCTTCAGTACAGATGAAAATCTCGGTTCCAACATCTTCTTCTTCTATTACTTCTGCATTTTGAATGGGAATTCTTACAGCCTCTTGTGATATGAGGCCAGAGGAGGAGGAGGCTGTCTCCTTTGCCTCAGACACATCCATCCTCTCCAACACCTCGCTCGCAGCGAGTGGCCATCTTTGAGAGACGGCCAAGGGTTCCCCTACAGATGAGATGGGGAATTTCCCCAGTGTCCTGGCCAACATTCCCCTTCCCATAAAGCCAGTACATGCAATTGTACAGGACTCTGTGTGGGTGTTTATGTATAAAAAGCCTGCCACTACACATTCAGTCACATCACTACCAGCCTAGCATTGCTTGTAAAGTGCTTTGGGATATAACGTATGAAAAGCGCTATATAAATGCTGATTCTGATTCTTCTTCTTTAAGTACTCAGAAAAGAGAGGACAGAATGCTGCAAATTGACAAAATGATCCCATATGGAATGGGTAGGCACATAGTCCAGTACAGTGCCTGTGATATAAGTCGCTATTCACAACTGCTCATGATACTCTTAATTTAACTCTTGATAGATAGTAGGTGCAGGTACTGGTGGTGAAAGTGAAGCTAATTTGCTGTTACTGCTATGAGATACAAGTCAAACAGCTCCTGCTTTCTGGCAGAGGAGGAAATGTTGGGCCTTCAATACTCGGTGTGCAGGCAGCAGCTTGGGAAAAATCCATTCCATAAGGCAGAACTGAGATTACAAGGAGGCTTCCTGTGAAGAATTCAGTGGATGGCAGACTACCCAGAATTCATGGCCTCCAGGTCTGAGTTGATGAAGTGATTGACCGTTAGCAGTAATGTCATACCATTGGGGCCTGGGGGGGCATGTGCCACCACAAATGTTCACCCCAATGCTGTCTTGCTAACAGTATGGTAGTGCATAGCAAGTGCACTGGAACCTGGGTGTACAACAAATAGATATTGCTCTTGCAATTTGGGCAATGTGTAATCATCACAATCCCATGCCTCCTAGTCTAGGTGAACTTTGCACTGCCTATAGTTGGATTGGGTGGAAGTGATTCAAGGCAAAATGTGCATTTTGTAAACTGTGGGGTGGGTATTGTGGCCACTCGATTTTTTTGGGGACTAAATTAAGGCTGCAGTTTAAACTTTGTTAATGTGGTACTGGTAACAGAAAATGTACATTTTATTTTTAATTCCCACCACCACCAGCCACTTCCTACTGTGTAGGTGTCTAAATTTACATAGCAAATGAACATAGCTTTAGGGGTGTGGGGGATTCAAAAGAAAGACAAAGGGCTGGATTCACAAAAGAAAGCAGGGCAGAAAAAACCTGCAAGTGTCCAAATATTGCACAGCTGTGGGAAAACACACCTACATGCACTGTGGTGAATTCACAAATCCTGAGGTGAGGGAAAATATCCTCCATGTAAAAACACTTGTGGAAAAAATATGTTCATGGGAAAAAGTGCCATGATATGCATGCAGCATCCCCTGAAAGGCTATTCACAACCAGTTTTTTTCCGCAGTTGTGGAAAAAATGTTACACACAGTAAAATGAGGTGTAACTCTCCCTCAGCAAACTGCAGTACTGTCCCAGTAATTTGAATCAATTAAGGTGGTGGTGAGGCACAGGTAATAGCATCCCAGACAGTGTAACAGTGGCTGCTGTTACAGCAACAAAAGCACACATTGCTATGATATGGCAACAGGTGACAACCACCAGACACAGTGCACCGATGATGGAGCCACACAGGCAGTAGAGCCTGGCCAGCCTGCAATGAGTGCTACCCCTGCAGGCAACAGGAACACCCCAGGGAGGGAGGACTAGCAGTTACAGTTGGCCACTGTGGTGCCATGGTATTGCTGGTACCTGTGATGCTGCAGTGGTCCCAGTTGAGGGACTGGTTGCTGGTCTCTTTGTGGGTGCTTTCAGCTTCATACTATGGCAGCCCTGTTAAAGTGTGCTGTTCCAGCTAATTAAGTTCACTGTTGCTATGCCTCCTAAACAGTTATGGATTTCCAGCACATGCGCAATTTCCGCAGCTGCTGAAATTACAAAGCTGAGGGGATTTTACGAAATTTCGCACCTGCTCAAAATTTCTATATGAATATCACACAACTGCATTTCCACAGTGCTGCAGGCCTTTTTCCCACAGCTGCAGGATTTTTTGCTTTCTTTGTGAATCCTGCCCAAAATGTGCAATTTGCAAAGTTGTTTTTTAAACACTGTTGTCATTGGATTAGCATCAGAAAAAGGACATTTTGTCCTTAACCCTACCCCCCACCCCATACAATGTTCCCCACACTCTGAACATGTTAATGTTTTGGAAAGTAAATGTGAGTGTGAGGATACAATGCTGACTACGGAATATTTTGGGACTGGCAACACATGGGGGTGTGGTACTTGGAACTGGTGGAGGTTTTTTTTTTTTTGATAGGGAGAAGATGGTGGAGGGGGTGAATAAGCAAAAATAAAAGGACAACTCCTCCTGTGTCACTTTTTCTTTTGTTTTCTTGTGGTGGTCACTATTTCATAAATTATAACTTTTCTTCTTCTTCTCCTTACTCACTGACCTCCAAGAGTGAGGATGATGGCCTGGCTGGAGCTCACTTAACACAGCTTTCAAGCATAAAACACAAGCAAAAAATGAAATTTGGGTGTGTGGTCAGGTAAGTTCATATTTCAGGCCAGATATGGTGATGAAAAGCAGATCTGTAATGCAAAAGTTATAAATGATGAAACAGGAACAACCATGTTTTCTGAAGAAATGGTATAACTACACCGTTAAATGTTAAATAAATATATATGGGTCACAATAAAAACAGTAGCAAAAAACAGACACACAGGAGTAGATCCTTTTATCTTTGCTTCCTCAATATTTTTCTGTGAGGAATCCTCTGAAAGTATACTTACATAATTCAGTACACAAAGGTATCCTGAGGTGTTCTGCAAAGGTTGGGGGGAGCTGAATGGCAGACTGGATTTTTTGTGTAGTTAGGTGGGAGACCCTTGTGATAAATGGGGCAGAAAAGGGCAAATAGATAGTATAGTGATATTTGTTTGCAGGGAGTGATCAGTCTGTGGTGATGAGCTAGACAGGGCAATAGTGTGGGTTTGTAGCAGAGATTAGAAGGGATAGTTAGTGACTTGTGTGCCTGTGGCTAGTAGGAGGTGAGAGTGGGAAGAACAAAGAAAGATTCACTCTGCACCCCCCCCAGCCAACAATCACACTAAAACTGATTATTTAAATTGTAATTAAAAAGTGTAAGGGGGAGTGGAGACTAAGGTCACAGTGAGAGGATAATAAGTACTAGAAATACAGATATTAGAACAGAAACCATCAAAAATTTAAATGAAAGGAAGTATGCCATTTCATGCACATTTGATAAAAAATAAAAAAAAGCTCTGCAGTACTGAGAGTCAGCAATATAATTAAAATAGTGAAGCAGTTTTAAACTCTGCATAAAAAGGCACTGTTAGTTTCCTTAGTGTTCTGAAATGTTTGGTATTTGATAGTGTGTACTATAATATAACCCACTTAAAATAGTAATATTGTGTGATGCTCATGCATGCTAATGTAATTCAAAACAAAACTCTGCACAATATACCAAGGCAGTTGATTTCCTGTTTCTTCAGTGTTCAGATCTTGTCTGTGTACACTTGATGTGACAGTGAGAGCATGTCACAGTACGAGGACTAGTGTTCCATATTTGGAAAGTCAGTGTCCCACATTACACTGACAAAAAATGTTGAGGGTCAAAAGGATGGAGTGCAGTTTGTGCATCCCTTTTCTGTAGGAATACATTATGCTAATACTGCTGTTTACTTGTGACATGTAGTTAGGCTGTCAGCAGCCTGCATTTGGCAGATCTATATATTTTAGGAGTCTATATTTAGCCATTATTTAGTTTGTATTTGCATACAGACCCAGTGAATACTATGTGTTAAGTGAGTGATACTGTATCATTTATGGCGATTGAATTTACTGTAGTTTGTGAGGGCTGCATTTCTTTTGTCCATTCTGCTGATAGTGCCCAGGCTCAGGGAGGAAAGTGAAAAAAGTGTGAATATGTCTTTTAAGATTAATTATACTGCACAAATATTGCTGAGTGTAAGCCGCAGCATTCTGTTGCTGTTTAGCCAGCTGCCGAGCTGCTTCACTGCCTGCTAAAAGCCAGCAGAAGCCATCTTTGTGACTGTGTTTTCCAACATTTTCTATGTGTGAGACACTGTTGTTAGCTATTCTATACAATCATTGCTATGATATGTGTATCTCCACATTCTTCAGTCTTTTAGAATGCTGTGCAACCACTTTACAAACTGTATAGACATCAAACTACGTCATTGCCATGCCATACCATTCCACTGCCAATAAACTGGTTGTGGAACTCCTTCCCAGCCTGCTAAAAGCCAGCAGAAGGTACCATTTTGCTTTTGCTTTAATTTTTAAAAATTTTCTTGTGGAGTGAAAAGTGTAGTTGTGACTGTTATCATTACATATGGAATGCAAACATTTTTTTCTGTATGCCTCAGCTTTCTGCTGCCTTTTAGCAGGCCATCAGGAAGCTGCTTCCCAGACTGCAAAAACTCACCCAAATACACCATTTAGCTTCCATTTTTCAAAATTATTCCAGGTGAGCATGCCCCTGGACCCCCTAGAAAACTTTGGACTTTGTGCCCCCAGGGAGGCAGTATAGTGCAGTGGTTTAAGGCTCTGAGCTGCAAATCTGGTGACATCCAGCAGACCAGACCTGGGTTTGAATCCTACAGCTTTCACTTGCATACAGTGTGACCCTGAGCAAGTCATTTAATCCCAGTGCTCCCAGGTCGTACCTGTAAAATGCTTTCAGCTTAGTGTGCTACTCCTGGTTAAACAACTAAATAAAAAAAATAACTTTTTCTGCATGATGACCCTGACCATGAGGGTCAAACATGAGAACTGGAAAGGATAACAATGAGGATTGGATGAGTTTGAATGGAACTCATGGGTTGAACCTGTCCTGAGGAGATAACCACTACAGGCAGATGACTCCTTGCATCCCGACGATGCTCAGGGATGAAATCCAGTTTCAAGTACAGGCCAGGCTAAACACACAGTGACACAACTGTACTCCTACTGTCTGTTATGTATCCTAGGAGCCATAGGAATTAGTAAAAAAAAGTCAACAAAGAATTACTCAGCAAGTGAAAGATCTCTGAATCTGGCACCCACCATAGTGTGTCATAGGAGGTCCAGAAGAGAGCCATGCTATTGGAGCCCCAGAGCATGATGAACAAAAGACAGGCAGCAACTACAGGGTAGGAACAGCAGGGAATGCAAATAAAGGCTGCAAGACAAACATCCAAAAGCAGTAACTGAGGGAAAGAAGGCTGTGACTGGATCTCCCATGGACAGGAGGCAGTTGGCCAGCAAAGGAAAGCTGGAAGTTGGGAACTAAGATGGGAAAGGAGACCTGAATTAAATACAAACAAAAAGATCCCAGAAGCACAGAAAAAAGGGACAAGCAAGTAGCAGGAAGCTGCTGAGAACTGGCAGCTGGCATAGAAAAGCAGAAAGGGGGGTGCAGATGAAACAAGCACCAGCCAAGACACCAGCACAGAAAGTAAAAGTAATACACAGGAAACAGGACCAGGAAAGAAAAGAAAGGGGTGCTGCAGAAGAAAACAGCAAAGACAGAGAGAGAGAGAGAGAAAGAACTAGACAGTGTGATGTTATAGTAATTTAACTTACTTATTACATGGTCCCTAAGGTAAATGTAAGAAGCTGATGATTTGTAGACAGCCCCTAGAGTCTGGGGTGTTATGGGTAGTTTGCTTGGATGGAACAGTGTGTTTAAGATGACTGCACAATAAAGATGAGTAAAAACTCATCCTGGTTTCAGGATTACTAACAAGCAAAACATGGTGTCAGAAGTGGATATCAAAACCTGAAAAGACGGAAAGAACATAAAAAGAACTCTAGAAGAAGATGGTCTGGTGAAAAAAAACGAGAGAGAAAAAAGATGGATAACTTAAATCCTCTGTCAGGTATGCAATTGTCTGGAAATGTAGCTGAAAATTGGAAGAGATTTAAACAAAGGTTTAATATTTATTTAACTGCAAGTGGTGCTGAAAGCGAAGATGGCAAAACATAGGCTTCAATCTTTCTACATGTAGTTGGGGAAGATGTGTTAGACATTTACAACAGTTTCCAGTTCAATGAGGGTGAAAACATGGATCTTGATGTAATTATGAAAAAATTTGAAGAGTACTTTGTACCGAAACAAAATGTAACCTACAAGTGATATAAGTTTTTCACATGCGACAAGAAAAAGGGTGATAGCTTTGATCAGTATTTAACAGAGTTACGTTCGTTCTGCAAAATGTGAGAGTTTGGAGATCTGAAAGAATCATTCATCAAGGATAGAATTATATGTAGAATCACAGACAATGGGCTCAGAGAAAGACTGCTTAGAGAGCAAGATTTAACTTTGGACAAAGCTATAAACATGTGTAGAGCTGCTGAAACTATCAAATCAGAGGCTAAAGAGTTGAACAAATAAAATGAGGGTGCTGTGCACGCACTAAAGAAGCTTGAGATAAACAAGAAATATTTTTCAAGAACAAATCAGCAGAAGGAGCAGCAGTCTAATCGGAAAACATGTGGTAGATGAAGAAATAGCCATAACCCCAAAGCTTATCCTGTCTATGGGGAATTCTGCAGTGAGTGTGGCAAATATAACCATTTTGCTAAATGCTGCAAAATGAAAAGTGAACAAAATAAAGTTCAAACTGTCAAGAAGATGCATCAAAGTGTTCTTTGTAGATTCCGCAGAGCTGTGTGTTTCTGAAAAAAGGAATAGATTGTACCTTTAACTGTGAATGAGACTATCGTACTCATTCAAGCTTGACACAGGACAAAGGTGAACCTGATTTCATTGCAAGACTATGAAACTCTGCATGCAAAATCTAAAATTCACCCAGCCAAGATAAAAGTAACTGGTTATACAGAAAAGAATATTCCAGTAAAGGGAGCTGCATGGTAGCTCTGAGCACAAAGGCCAGCAGTTCAAGGTGTATCTATTAATTGTAGAGAAGGATGTGCAACCAATTCTAGGCATAAGTGCCTGTGAGAAACTCAATTTAGTGAGAAGAGTGTTTGTTGTGACATCACAAGCTGAAGCTAAATGTGAATCATTATTTATAGAGTACAGCGATGTGTTCAAAGGTCTAGGATGTTTGCCTGGGGAGCAGAAAATAAACATAGATGACCAAGTGCCACCCGTATACCCCTGCAGGAAAGTGCCATTCACACTGAGGGACAAACTGAAAGTAGAGCTAAACTGCATGGAAGACACAGGCGAATCGAGAGAACTGATGAACCTACAGACTGGTGAGTTCTTTAGTCATAGTTGAGAAGAAAAGGGCAGCTCAGAATATGTCTTGACCCCAGCGACATAAACAGAGCTATAAAAGGGAGTATTTCAAGTTACCTGGCACAGAAGAGATAATGTCACAGTTTGCTGGTGCTAAATGGTTTAGCAAACTGATGCTTCTTCAGGATTTTGGCAAATGAAGCTAGATATGGCTAGTTCAAAGTTATTACTTTTTTTTTATTTATTTAGTTGTTTAACCAGGTATAGCACACTAAGCTGAAAGCTGTTTTACAGGAGCACCTGGGAGCACAAGGAGGTTAAGTGACTTGCCCAGGGTCACACAGTATGCAAGTGGAAACTGTGGGATTCAAACCCAGGTCTGGTTTGCTAGATGTCACCAAATTTGCAGCTCAGAGCCTTAGACCACTGCTCTTATACTGCCTCCGAAAGGCAAAGTTATGCACAGTTAATACTCAGAGGGGAGATACAGATTTCTTAATCTGCCATATGGGATACTGTCCACTCCAGAAGTTTACCATAAAAGAATTCATATGATTTTGAGCACATTCCAGGTGTTGAAACCATGATGGATGACATCATTGTGTGGGTTCCACAAAAGATAAACATGACTTCAGATTGAGATAAGTGCTGGATCTGACAAGAAAAGCAAATCTTAAACTCAGCAAAGACAAATGTGAGTTTTGTGTAAAAGCACTGACTTTTGTGGGTGATATTGTTACAGATCTGGGCATTAAACTGACCCTATGAAGACATCTGTGATAGTGAATATGCAAAAGCCCAGCTGCAAAGATGATGTCAGGAGGTTCTTAGGGCTGATCAACTGCCTAGGGAAGTTTATCCCTCAACTTTCAGCACAATCAGCCCCACTCAGATGGCTGTTGGAGCAGAAAAATGAATGGGTGTGGTCACATGAACAGGAGCTAAGCTGGAAAAATCTGAAGAAGGCTATTACAGAAGAACAAGTGTAAAGATTCTATGATCCTGCTAAAGAAACAAGAATATCAGCTGATGCTTCACAGTTTGGCTTGGACTCAGTACTTCTGCAAAATTATGAAGGAATCTGGCAACCTGTAGCATACACTTCCAGAGCCTTGATGAGTGCCAAGACAAAGTTTGCCCAAATAGAAAAAGAGTTACTAGCAATAATTTACACTTGTGAGCAATTTCATCAGTATGTGTATGGTCAGTCCTTCACAGTGGAAACAGACCACAAGCCTCTAGTAGCTATAATGGCCAAGTCTCTAAATGACTGTCTAATGAGAATACAGAGAATGCTAATTAGATTACAAAAGTACGATGTTCAGTTGATCTATAGTCCTGGAAAGTACATGTACGCTACAGACACACTTTCATGTGCTGTAGACAAGAGTGAAAGCCCAGAAAGTCAAACAGACAGAGAAATAAAGGCATACGTTGATATGATCGTGACCTCTCTTCCTGTGTCTAATGAGAGTCAAGAGCAGATCAGAAGAGAAACAGAGGCAGATGAAACAATAAGAATCCTGAGAAATACCATATTAAAAGGTTGGCCGAAGTTGAAAAGTGCCTGTCCGTTGTCTATTCATGATTTTTGGATGTGTAGAAGGGACCTATCTGTTGCCAATTATATTATTTTCAAAGGCAAAAATTTGTTATGCCAGGATAACTGCACAAAGAAATGCTGTGCAAAATACATGAAGAGCACTTAGGAGAAGAAAAATGCAAGCGAAGAGCCAGAGAAGTAATGTATTGGCTGAGAATGAATCAAGATATTGCCCAGGTAACTGCAACCTATGAATTGTGTCTCACCTATAGACCAAAGCAGCCAAGCCAGCCATTATGTCCTCATACAGTGCCAGGCAGACCATATCAGAAAGTAGGTGCTGACTTGTTTAATTGTAATGGGAAAACCATATAGTTGTAACAGATTATTATTCAAATTATCCAGAGGTAGCAACACTGCCTACAACTACCAGTAAAGCTATAATCACCTGCATGAAGTCAATCTTTGCAAGACATGGTGTTCCAAACGAAGTGTTCACTGATAATGGTCCGCATTTTTCCAGTGCTGAGTTTAAACAGTTTGCCTATGAATGGGAATTCATACACAGTACTTCTAGTCCCAATTTTCCAAGATCAGATGGACTGGCAGAGGGCTCAGTAAAAACTATGAAAAGTCTAATGAAGAACACACATGATGGAAAAGAAGATTTTTACAAAAGCCTACTGATCTACAGAAGTGCATCATTACAGAATGGACTTTCTCCAGCACAAATGCTTATAGGAAGGAGGATCAGGACAAATCTGCCAATACATGAAGAGCTTCTGAAGACTCGTGACTCAGAACAGATGAAACAAAGCAAAGAAAAACAAAAGAAAAAAACAAAAACAGTTACATGACAGGAGAGCAAGAAACTTATCTGATTTAAGGCCTGGAGATCAAGTGTGCCTTACAGACTATGACAAAGGAATGTGACTGCAAAGGGGCACTGTACAAGCACAAATTACACCAAAGTCTCCTACCCAACCCCCAACCCGTCTGCTGAGCTCTCTGACCCTACCCACTTCTATTATTCTCTTTGTTCTGATGTAACAAGCCTACTCCTCCAGCCTTTAAAAATCCTGTTTTTCTACTTTATTTCAGGGATCCAGCGTGCCTTGACCAGGCCACGGACCCCTCAATTTCTGAAACCTAAACAGTTTTTCAGAAATCCTCTATACTGCAAGGTACTAGCCCTGACTTTTGGATTTGGTACCAGTGGAAGCTGATTTCCAAGTGGACCACGCTATCTCCTGCTGAACACATCTCTAACTACCGTATCTCCCTCTGTGTCTCTAGTTGAATTTATATGCCAGGGTTTAATAATTTGTTTAATCCTTACAGTCATTTTAAGTTCTGAGTTGATATTAGAAGTGAATTTTGAGCCTTGACTGTGTAAATCCTTCTTTTACTCTCTGCCCTGCAACCTGTCTCCTACCCAACCCCCAAACTGTCTGCTGAGCTCTCTGACTCCGCCTACTTCTATTATTCTCTTTGTTCTGATGTAACAAGCCTAATCCTCCAGCCTTTAAAAATCCTGTTTTTCTACTTTATTTCAGGGATCCAGCATGCCTTGACCAGGCCACAGACCCCTCTTTTTTTTGGAATCTAAACAGTTTTTCAGAAATCGTCTGTACTGCAAGGTACTAGCCATGACTTTTGGATTTGGTACCAGTGGAAGCTGATTTCCAAGTGGCCCACACTATCTCCTGCTGAACATATCTCTAACTACTGTATCTATCTGTGTCTCTAGTTGAATTTATGTGCCAGGGTTTAATAACTTGTTTAATCCTTACAGTCATTTTAAGTTCTGAGTTGATATTAGAAGTGAATTTTGAGCCTTGACTGTGTAAGTCCTTCTTTTACTCTCTGCCCTGCAACCTGTCTCCTACCCAACTCCCAAACTGTCTGCTGAGCTCTCTGACTCTGCCTACTTCTATTATTCTCTTTGTTCTGATGTAACAAGCCTACTCCTCCAGCCTTTAAAAATCATGTTTTTCTACTTTATTTCAGGGATCCAGCATGCCTTGACCAGGCCACAGACCCCTCTTTTTTTTTTGGAATCTAAACAGTTTTTCAGAAATCGTCTGTACTGCAAGGTACTAGCCATGACTTTTGGATTTGGTACCAGTGGAAGCTGATTTCCAAGTGGCCCAGACTATCTCCTGCTGAACACATCTCTAACTACTGTATCTCCCCTCTGTGTCTCTAGTTGAATTTATGTGCCAGGGTTTAATAATTTGTTTAATCCTTACAGTCATTTTAAGTTCTGAGTTGATATTAGAAGTGAATTTTGAGGGTTTTTTTTCCATTAGCAGATTATATCCTCTCACCACTAGAGGGCTATATCTCTATCTCTATCTAGTACGTAAGCCATGTGGGTTCTCTCTGCCTTTCTCTCACCTCTCCTCCTCCTTGCCCTGCCCCCCCTCTTCTCTTTCCCTTGTCCTAGCCACCCCACCCCACCCCCGCCACCCTCTGCTCTGGTTTCCACTGCTACCCAAGGAACTCTCCACTTCCATGCTAGACTTGTGCTTAGTGCACTGTTCGGATATTCCTGTTACTTAACCCAATCACCACTCTCAACAAGTGTGGCCACCTCTCTACATTGTACCACCTTGCAGTCCATATGGGATACCACCTGGAATCTTGCAACCTCTACTCCCAGAAACAATGATCAAAACTATCTCTCAAAGAGCTGCGACTCTGCTCCTTAAAACTCAGCTCCTCCTCCTCCTTCTAATGTCAGGCAGCGTCCATCCCAATCCTGGCCCTAGAAGCTCAGGCCACACACAAACTCCAGGTGCCCTTATCCTTGCAACTATTAATATCTGCAGCCTACTTCCAAAGCTGGATGCACTCCAAGCCTTCATATGCCAACACAACCCTGACATCCTGGCAGTGGTGGAAATTTGGCTGACACCTAAAGTTCCTGACTCAGCAGTAACAATATAGGGCTACAATGTCCACAGGCTGGACTAGATATCAAAAAAAGGTGGTGGTTGCGCAATCTATATCAAAGACTCCCTGTCTTGGCACCCTGTAGCAACTCCATCACTTTCTGCCTCGGCCCAGATTCTGCCAATAAAAATCACCCTAGGTCCCAACCATAAAGCCCTGACTATTGTCTCCATATACATCCCACCCAGGGACCCTAAACATCCTAAACTTAATCAACTCCCATCCTCCTGAAGCTGAACTTATTCTACTAGGGGATTTCAACATAAACTGGTTAGCATCGAGCGCCAGTGCCTATAAAGACTCCATCTCAGCTGTTAACCTCACTCAAATGGTAAACTCCCCTACTAGGATTAACTACAAGACTGGCACCAGCACCCTCTTGGATTGGGTCCTTAACACTCACCCCACAAGGATTTCTCGTATGACCGTTCTCCCAGACTCAGTGACCATTCCCCAGTCATGTGTGCATGGTCTAACAAATTCCTTAAGTCCCCTCCCCAAATTATCGCTAGCAGAGTCCTTCCTCATGGAAAATTTCCACATCTCAAACAATACCTGCTTCTACAAGACTGGCTACCCATCTATGAAGCAACAGATGTTAACTTGGCTCTTGATCACTTCATCTCATTTTTCAACAAAGCTTGTGACCTCTTTGCCCCTGCTAAAAGGCGCAAAACAAAATCTCTCTCCAAACCATGGGTCACTGCTCTTCTCTCATAGCTGAAACTAAGGGTTCACCTCTGAGCAGTTGCCAGGGCCACTGGCAAACAACTGGACATACAAAATTACAAACAAGCATGAAATGCTCTGCACAAAAGCCATACTGGCTAATGAAATCCACCTATTACAAAGACGCCTCACCAATACATGGAGAAATGGTCGTGCTTATTTGGACAATATCAAGGATGTCAGAGGAAGCAGCCAAAACCTCTCTGGCTATGTTAATGGTTGATGGATCCTCAACCCTCTACCCAAGGTGATTGCAAACATCTTTAACACGGCTTTTTCAGACCTTAGTGCTGTTCTACCCCATGACTTTTTAGAAAACAGGGCCTACTCCTCCAAATACCTCAGCCCCCTCAGTCTAACCATCCCCTCTTCTACTTCAGGGAAGTAAGGCTGAATGATGCTCGCCGCTATATATATATATTTTTTTATTTAGTTGTTTAACCAGGTATAGCACACTAAGCTGAAAGCTTCTAGATCTAGTAGCGACACCCTGGACCTTAAGCTTCTGTTGCTCACCCTCGATGAGGTAATTCATCCATTAACAAAAATCCTAAACCTCTCTCTCAGCTGTGGAAAATTCCTGGACCTATGGAAAACAGCCACCGTGACACCCATCCATAAAAGTGGGGATAAGACAAATCACTCAAATTATCGCCCTATCTCCATACTTCCCCCACTCTCTAAGGCACTCGAGCGCATTGTGGCTGATCAACTTACCGACCACTTGGATAAATACAATATACCTTGTCCACAACAACACGGCTTCTGGAAAGGTCACAGCACCACCACAGCCCTTCTTGAGTTCACTGGAGCTCTGCACAAATTCCTTGACAACGGCCTTCTCACAGGGGCCGTATTCATCGACCTCTCCAAGGCCTTCGATACAGTACACCATGGACTACTAATTCACCAACTACTGAATGCCGAGCTATCACCTGACTCTTCTCTCTGGTTTAAAAGCTACTTAGAAAACCAGTTGCAGAGAGTAAAAATTGCGGACGCTCTTTCTGATACCCTGCCTGTTCACTCGGGTGTCCCACAGGGATCCATACTGGGCCCCCTCCTTTTTAGCCTTTTCTTAAACTCCCTCCCTTACCACTGCTCTGAGCAGATCATACTGTATGCTGATGATGCTGTTGTATTCTCCACTCACAAAGATCCTGCAACTTTTCAACACAACCTTCAACTTGGTTTCAGTTCTGTAGAGACATGGTTTCTTAATCATAAACTGGTCCTCAATGACAAGAAAACCAAATCTATGCTCTTCTGCAGCTCTCATAACCCACACAAGCTACACCACTTGGCCATCTCCACCACCCAGGGGAACATTCTAGATCAGGTGGGGTCCTTCAAATACTTAGGGATACAGCTTGACCCTAATCTCTCCTATGGACTTCATGTAGATAATGTAGCTACAGCTGCTAATACACGGCTTGGTCTCCTCTACAAACACAGACCACACCTCATGCCAGAAGCTTTGAAGGTTGCAGTCCTGAGCTCTGTGATCTCTGCAATAGACTATGGTCTCATCATTTATGAATCTGCCACAACCACAATGCTTAGATGCCTCTCAACTGCCTTAAATAAGGCATGTTGGCTCATCACTGGTGCTCACCGTCCTCACCCACACATGTGACCTGTACACTCAGACCGGCTGGCTCCAACTATCAAACCACATAAAGTTTCACCTGCTCCATGGTGAAAGAAAATCTACCTTGGCCTTGCACCTTCTGGGATCTGAACTCTGTTACAACACCAAATTTACAAATGGTGCCTTAAAGGATCCATGCTACAGCTACTGAAAGTCCCCCACTATCACACTTCACAGGGACAATGCTCTTTTGCTTATCGAGCACCACTCTGGTTCAATGGCCTCAGCCCCACCATCTCCTCTGCCCCAACAATTGGTATGTTTAAAACTAGGCTCCAGAACTATCTCACTACCAACAGCTCCTGTGACTGCCCAACTTAAACTTGTTTCTCCACTTCCATTACTGCTCTAGTGGTCCCCCCCCCACTGGATTCTACCCTCACATCTTGGTATACCCAATGCTGCACTTTTCACCCTCTCCCCACCCTTCCTACATTCCTTCCTCCCCTTCCCTCTCCCTATGACTCTGGCATTTCTTATCTGTTGTCTATTTTCTCTGACAAATGCCACTGGCTGCCTTGTTACAATGCTACCTTGAATTGTATTAATCTGTACTCTGTTTGCAATGTCCACATTGTTGTAATGTCTGTCTTGATGTTCCCCATAATTTGTATTTCTCTGACGGGAACCTTTGTAAAAGAGCCAAGGCTCAAAGGTATTTGTAATCTTAGACTTGATAAATAAAATAAATAAATAATGGCATACCAGATTGAAACAGAAAAGGAATGGAGGTGAGATGGAATCGTGTGGATTTAAGACTTCTGCCAAAGGTTGAAGATGCCAATTTGACTGAAGTGGACTTACCAACTTTCACAGCAGTCAGTCAAGACAACACCAAAGAGACTGATAGCAAGGACGATTTGGAGCAGTGTGCATCCACTGAAAAGTCACCAGAGAAGGAAGAGACCCAAAAGATAAATTTGACATCCAGAGAGACTGATTGAAACTGTTAGAAAGTAGAGTGGAGTGAGTGCTAAAGACTCACTAGAGAGTGAAGTACTAGTGACCTCCTCTCTCAAGATTAGGTTTAGTTTAATTATAAACCTCAGTTTGTAAGAAGTTAAAATAATAATGATAATAATTCAGCCAAGTTACTGTAAGCCAATAATTCAGCTTGAAAATAATATAGAACTTTTCTTTAAGTGAGGAAGATGTAATGTTATAGGAATTCAACACACTTATTAGATGGTCCCTAAAGTAAATGTAAAAAGCTGATGATTTGTAGACAGCCCCTAGAGTGTGGGGAGTTATGGGAAGTTTGCTTGGCTGGAACAGTGTGTTTAAGATGGCTGCACAATAAAGGTGAGTAAAAACTCATGCTGGTTTCATGATTACTAACAAGCAAAACAGACCGCAGCACAGGAAGGAAATAGAACCAGGAAAGAAAACAAAGGAAACAAAACCAGCGCATGTGTGTGTGTGTGGGGGAGGGTGCAGAAGCAAAGGAAACAAGCATACCATTTGAAGTACAACAGCAGCAGCAGCAAAGGGAGCATAAACAGTAAAATGAGAAGCAAACAACAGAGGCAGAATGGACAGGAGGGAGGAAACACAAGCAGTGAGACACAAAATAGCCGAGGAAGCAGAGAACCAGGAGACTGCACTGAAGTAAAACTGAATCTGAAAAACACCAGATAGAGGAGGTCTGTGAGTGTGTGGTTTGTGTAGGGTGGAGGTGGAGTCTGTCTGCCACCCACTGAACCACAGATAAAACCTTTCAATTGTAAACCCCCTACTCTGGTCCTCATACCTCCTGCTTAATGATGTAATTACTTTTAAAATACTTGCTCAGTCTTGTCTAGCTCCTGCCCTGGTGCTTTAGTTTAAAGCAATTTCACACAGTCTAGTGAACAGGCAAGCAGCTACTCACTCCCAGTCCCTGAGGTGACACATCTCCAGATGGCTACCCTCCTGCCCTCCCTGTCCAGGGTTTTGGATGTTACACATCCACAGAGAAGGAGGGCACCAGCAGTCTGACTAGGCAGTGAACAATGGAAGCACGGCAATAAAACTCACATTACCTTTGAAGTGTAGATAGGTATTCTTTCCATGATAGTGTGGACTCCATTGAGATGTACTGTAGAAAAGGAGGTTTAGAGGTGCTGCAGAAGAGCTCAGTGATGCTATTTAGGGGCTGCCAGCTCAAATGAAATGTTCCAAGCAAAAGCGCTCATGAAGAAAGCACAGTTCAAAAAGAAAAGCAAAAAGTAAAGCAAAGCAGTGCAAATTTATTGTGGCAAATAATACTTTCGACCCCAAAACATCCCATGATTACCTAGAAATAAATTTTGTTAGGAAACACACAGTAACAGTCCTTACTCAGGGCATCAATGGCAGGAAATATGATGCAATCAGGAACCATTTTATTTGAAAGTCAAAAGGCTCAAGTCACATAACAGCTCCATGAAGAGGGAGGGGGTATTTACAGTTTCTTTTTACTTTCCACACAACACTACATCAATTGACCATTCTCTGGTGACTTTTCAGCAGATGCACACTGCTCCAAATCGTGCTTGCTATCAGTCTCTTTGGTGTTGTCTTGACTGACTGCTGTGAAAGTTGGCAAGTCAACTTCAGTCAAATTTGCATCTTCAACCTTTGGGGGATCTGGGTCCCAAACCTGGATCCACTCACACATAGGATTTCTCTTTTCGAGCCATAAAGGGCTCCTTTTCTTGTCAGCACTTGGCGGTACTCAAACAGGCAGTCTCTTTCATTTTAAACTTTCACCACTAGTGGGAGCAGGGCAAAAAACATACTTCAGCCCTTGCTTTTTTTATCTCAGGGCACAGATGTTACCTTGGTCACAGTCCTTCCTCCAGTTGCTGACCCACCCTGCCGATCCACTGGCAGGGTTCTCACAGAGTGGCAGCCACCTTACTATGGGCACTGCTTCTCTTCTAAACTTCCCCACAGCAGCTTTTTCTTCTCTGAGGTGGACATAGATGGGCGAGGGTCTGTTCCACCACAGAAGACCCTCCGGGCACTTCACTGCCACTTCAGTGGCCTGGGCCCCCATGGCAGCCATTCCTCTCCAATTTCTATTCACAGACCCAATCGGCTCCAAACAAGCTTCTGTCCACCAAATGTTTCTGGGAATCATGTCTGCTCTCCCCACTGATGGGCCGTGGGGCTGTGCTGAAGGTGATGTGGGGCCAGGGTGCAATCTCCCTACCAGTCTCTGACTGGAGGCCCTTTCTTCAGGCCTTGAAGCTAGCTCCAACTGCTCCTCTGACTTGGACTGTTCAATGACCCCTTCTCCAATCCCCTTCAACCCTCATGCCTGTTGGCTCTTCAAAACCCTCTTGAGCTTCCCAAGTCCTGCCCTCCTGCTGGCCTGACAGTGTGCAGGGATGACTCCTGATGCCTACTGGGCATCACGTTAACCCCCCAAAGTCAGCATGGGGGTTACAAAATTATTCTCGGTATACAGGCTGAGAAGGAATTTGTTTGCAGCTACTGTGTGTGTCTAGAATATAATCTTGATTCAGACTGAGACCTCTTTTCAAGGGGCCACACTGGTGGCAATTTAAACAGTACAGCTGGGTCCACATTTTAATTAACACCAAGTCTTCTGATGTGTCTGAAGTAACATTTGGTCACTAGTTTAAAAAACTTAGACATTTTCAGCAAGGTGTATCTATTTAGAGAAACATTGTTTCTGACAAGTACTTTAACCCAGGGCATGACAATACGGCACATAAGAGCTCTGAACAAGAAAGTTAGCTCTCAGGAAAGTTTGGTGCAGGAAACTGCAGCACAGGATAATAAAATGGCTGGAAATCTGGTCATGTATTTCACTGGAGTGGTGATCCATGGAGGTGTGGTGTTGTAATAGTAAATCTACTCTTAAACCTGAAATTTCACTGCAGTGGTGATCCATGGCAGAGTGGTCCAAATTTTCAGCTGTTGTGCCGAACTTTCCTTTACCAAACTTTCTTGAGGTGAACTTTCCTGTTCCAAACTTTCCTGTGCCATCTTTACCTAGAACCCTTTAACCCTGCACCATGTTAGCACTTTGAACTTTGAAGGCTACATGACAAAACAATTGTATTGGAGCTATATTATTGAAGTGATTACCAGTCTGACTACAGAGACTTTTTAAAATTTATTTTCATGCTGACAATTTATCTTTTTATGTATTTATTCATTTTTTATTATTCATCTCAGAGAACAACCTTTGAGCTAAAAGCTTATTTACAAAGGTCCACATCATGACAGATACAAAATATGCATACAACAAGACATTAGTGTAAACAAAGAACGTAAAATATAATTCAGCAAAGTACACACAATTGCAAGTAAAATATAATACAAAATTGAAAATACAGTGACATCAGGATAGTACTAATTTACAAATTAAGTTGCATCTCTGTATATAGAGTACAAGTCACATTAAACTGTTCCTCCAATTAGTTGTTTTAGCATTTCTGATTGAGTTGCATAAGTGTTGCTGGACTGAGTACAAAGCCCTGCACAAACTGTTTCTGAAGAGTTAAACTCAGTTTTGCATTGCATTGTGACTAGACTTCTGATGCAATTGAAATAAGTTGCAAAAACATTTTTATAAACATCACTCTTGAGCTGGTTAAGTATTGAGAAACAATACAATATGATCTGCTAATGCATTACCAACTGTAAAAACAATGCCAAACCAACTCATTGGTGGCATAGTTTAATGTGACTTGTACTGTACATATAACTAAACAGGGCAGTCAGAGAATTGACTTTGTCAGGAGGTGGAAGCGGTAAGGAGAGAAATAGAGGGGAGGTAGCGAAAGAGAAAAAGGGTGGGTGATAGTGAGTTTGGGGACGGGTATTGCTCATGGTCTGTTGGTCATCTGTAAGTAACCTATGTGTGAGTTACTTTGCCAGCCTCACTGCATCTGGTTGCACAAGTATTCTGGATACATGGGGCTATTTTTGTTTATGAATTATCTATGAATAAACATTCAAGCTTTACTAAGATTACGAGGAAAATAAATCAATTAAATGTTTCTGTGTGTTCATGTCTCAAATGCTCTACAGTATATTAATGTACCACAAAGATAGTGCAAAAATCCATATAACAAACTGTGTTTGAGCTACAGGCATCAAAAGGCACCATGGGCACTGCAGTGTTAGCCTATGGGAAATTTCTCAAGAAACCGCACGATGGACACTCATAATCTGGTGGTTTTTTGGAATTTTTTAACCAGATTTTGAACATGGGCTTTTTGGGACCTCCCCTCATGAACACTGACACTGTGATTTCATTAATCCATCCCAAAAGTTGTTTTCACACAGTGACCACGCCATTGTGTGGCACAGGTGCAAAAACACATTCAAGGCAGGATGTGAAAATGACAATTGAACTGTTCATGAGTAGGTGTGTAAAAATGGCAATGCTGAAAATCTTGAGTGAAAATATGATGAATTGGCAAAGTTACGAGCATGTATAGAAACTGTGACATACATGCTCGCAACACGGTCATGTTTTGGAATTGTTTCACCAAATTTTCAAAACTGGCTTTTGAGACCTCCCTCATAAACAGCAGCACTATAAGTTTGTTAATCCATCCTGAAAGTTGATTTCTACAGCAACTGTGCCATTTTGCACCACAAGTGTGAAATCACGTTTTAGGCAGGATGTGAAAATGACAGCTGTACTGTTCATAAGGAGGTGTGAAAAAATGGCAGTGTTGAAAATTTGTAGTGAAATATTAAAAATTGGCAAGTTATGAGTGTGCGTAGAAACTGCATAATGCATGCTAAATATGCATCATTTCTTTAATTCTTGCATCAAATTTTCAACATGGTTTTTGACTTCACCTCATGAACACTGGCACTGTCATTTCATTAATTGGTCCCAAAAGGTGATTCTGTGCAGTGACGCAAAATCACCTTTTGGGTCCAACAGCAACAGTGTTCATGAGGTGGAGTCCCAAGAACCTCCATGTTGAAAACTTGATAAAACATCAGGACTGGAGAGGTGACGAGAGACAGTTTTCTTTTTTTACAGGAGAAAAAAAAAAGATGTTGAGGGCTGGTGTTCTTTATTTAATAGGTTGGATAATTCAATACACTTGGGCACACTGGGGAGGGCTCCCAGTGTGCCACATAAGAGTGGGGGGGAGACATACTGATATTGGGATTGGGCACCCCAATGTTGGTGGGGTACAAAAGGAATGGGGAGGGGCATACCAGTTCGATGCAGGATCCTGCATAGAAAATTTAGGTGCAGGATTCTGCACTGAAAAGATGTCAGGTGATGGTTTTCTGTATTTTAAACAGGTTTTAAAACCAAATACATTTTGGCACAAAGGGGTAGGCTCCCAGTATGCCACATAAGTGTAATGGGGAGAGACATACCGACATGGGGACTGGGCACCCGATGTTGGGGGGTACAAAAGAAATGGGAGGCACACTAATTCCATGCAGGATCAAAATGTTGGTGCAGGATTCTGCATCAAAAGATGTTGAGGACAGTTCTCTTTATTTTAAATAGGTTTTAAAACAAAATACATTTTGACACACTGAGTGGGCTCCCCAGGTGCCACATAAGTGTGGGAGGGGACATACGGACACAGGGATTTTGCACTGTGATGTCAGTGAGATACTAAAGGAAATGGGGGTGGTAGCATACTAGTTTGATGCAGGATGCTGCATCAAAAATTTCTGTGAAGGATTCTGCACCAAAAATACATTAGGATAGATTTCTTTATTTTAAACAAGTTTAAAATTAAATACATTTGGGCACACTGGGCCATACTACATGATTCTCCATGGTACTTACCATGCCAGACATTGGTAGTGGTGGTACTCGACACAATGCCAGTAGGTCTTCTCGTCCAGTGCCTTGTCCTGCCTATACAGGTATCCTTCATGGAGCAGCAGTAAGTGGCCCTTCTGGCTGCATATGAACTCCACAGCCATCACCAAGTCAAGACCAGCACACAGACACAGTGCCCAGTACACAGGAGTGGCTCAACATTCCACCAGTGCCAGCAACAGCACCTGTTGGCATCAACAAGCCTAGAGCACAGTATACACAGGGCTGTGTGGCTGGCATGAGGCAGGCATAAGGCCCAATGCAGCAACAATGGGCAAGCTGGTGGATGACCGCACAACAAGTCTGGGCATGTGGCAGCGCCATCAGGTCGGTCCGAACCACTGGTGCTTATGGAACAGCAGCCGATACACATTCACACTGAATGAGCACTCGCAGCACCCGAGCCAGCACATCCCTTGTACAGTGGCATATGGTGACACACAGTCAGCACAGCCCACAGAAGTGAATGTGTGAGCAGTAGCACTGTAAGTTCACTATGCCGCTGTTGTTGACTGCAGTAGCAGCTCTTATGATGCTGCACAGTGGGGAGGTGCAACACCTGGCTAGAGGTATGTGCATGTAGTGCAGCCAGTGTTGCGCAGGCAATGCCCCCAGGCTGTGTGTGTGACTGAGAATGCAGGGCAGTCATGTAGCCACAGGGACAGTGCAAGATGGTACTACATCTGGCATGCGAGACACCAGTGCAATGCAGGTAAGTAATATCTTGAGCCGCTCCTAAGTGCAACTGCCACATGTTTTTGGGGAGGCCTGTTTCCGGTGTTGGGGGGGGGTGAAGGTGTAGTGCAGGGGACAGGACCAAGAACAGTACCCATGCACATGGCTCCAGTGACCAACATACAGAGATGGGAATGCTGTGAGACCCACTCAGTGCCGGTACAGTTACAGTGACTGTGTGGCCATAAGATACATATGGTTGCAATGGAGGTCTACAGGCAGTGGTGGCATCCATCTCTACCACCTCTATCCCCTCATGTACAAGCCAGAGGTGCTGCCTACAGTACTTCTGGTGTGGTGCAGGGCTGCTCATTATGGCACAGGCTGTGACACTAGGCCGGGTGTTGTCCGGCACAATGCCTTGGCATCCGACACAGCCTGTCTGTGCTGTAGGTGTCCATTGTCATCCATTGAGCTCCTCCACACACACCTCCACTGTGGTTGCACACCCAACACAGCTAAAGTCGGTGTTGCATGGCATCCCCACCAGGGCACACTGGTTACCCATCCATGCTCCATGCTGGTCATCCCCCCCCAGCAACACCCGGTCATGCACCAGCAGGGAGGTATGGGTGGTGTCACAACAGGGACAGAAGTTGGGCATCTCGCATGGTGGGGTGCCATGCTGTACCAGTTGGTCTGGGCCCATTAGTGACATGCCATGCCAATGGATTGTTGGATGATGGACATGGTCAGCCTGGCACATCTGCCTGTGGCATGGTCAGCATCTACAGACTATGGGTATCCAATGAACACTGTGGCCTGTGGCGCTCATCCCCGTGTGTGTGTGTGTGTGGGATCCATGGGGTGTGGCGGGGGTTACATGTGTTCCACCATCACTGCTGACTGTCATGCCACCGTGTTTCAAGGGTTCACCCTCACCACCCCATTAGTGCTATGCACAGATCTATGAGCACCCCATCTCTCATCTGCAGCTGGCACATGCCAGGTGTTTGGCATCGCACAGTAGGGGTGCCACAGTTTGCATGGGTTCAATCCACAGTACACTGTCCTTTCCAGGGGGGGCGCCATATGGATGGGTGCAGGGGTGTCAGGACAGGGAGGCATGTATGGGGACATGGCCTTGTGGTAGTCGGGGGAGCTCTGATGACAGGTGGGATGTGTACATGCTGTACTTGTACCCACTGGTGTGCAACGTCCACCGTTGTGGGATACCAGGTAAAAATAATATGGCTGTTGCATACACATGGTGACTTGGCAAATGGTGTAGCCGTGGACGACGGTCAGTGGTGGCTGTCAGTCTGTGACATGGAACAGGTAGTGGTTGGCAATGGTAGTCTGCAAGGGTGTCTGGTATTCGAGGATGGTACGTACAGTCACACACAAACACACACATATACACACACACACATGGCGAGGATCGGTTTTGAACCACACACCTGCTGCACTGCAGAGTTTGGATGCAGATTGTGTGTGGAGCAGTCTGTACCACATGGCAGCACACTGAATGGCAGGGGCACCATCCTGTAGACCGTTGTATCACCAGCCATCATGGCCGGCTTGCCCCCCCCCGCTCTGTATGCGTCGTATCTGCTGCAGACATCCAGATCATTGGGTTTTCATGGTTGCAACGGTGCTATTGTGTACTGTGCTTTTTTTTTTACAGTTATGCTAGTCACTGTCATTGCATGTCATCCTTTTTGACAGTCATTGTCAGTGAATGTTATCCTATTAACAGTTGCTGTCAGTGAATAGCGCCCTTTTGACAGTCACTGTCAGTAACAGTTGCCCATATGACAGTCCCTATTGGTGCAGTAGCCATTTGTGCCACCCACTCATGGTGCAATAACCCTGTTGCTTGGCGCTGTAGTAGTTGATGCTGTTCACTGTGTTGCCTTCTGGGTCAGGCAGTGTCTTAGTCCACTGACACACTCGCTATTCCTGTGTTCACTGTATTCGGTCAGTAGCCTAAGTTGCACTGGCTATGATGCAGGAGCTGATATATACTAGCCCATTTACAGTTGCTCTTGTCACAGGATACCAATTATATACACTGTCATTCAGTCTCTGGTCCTTTCTTTTCTTACAGCTCTCATACATGTCCCCAACTCCTGATTTTTCCAAGGAAGCTATCCTGTACCCATGCAATAATAATGTTGCTCTAGAATGTTGGATTTTTTCCATCTCATCTTTTAAAACATGGATCTTTGGGGTATATTCATGATAACCATCATTCACTAAACTCAGTATCTTATAGAACTGTGCCCTGAGAGTAAGATACCTTTCATATTGTCCCATGGCATATTGGTTGATAATTGTTGTAATAATGATCTCAAATAATTTTTTTGTTTCAACCCACCACCTGCTCATGTCATCAGCTAAGCATGCCACTGATTTCCTAGCCATCAATAAATATTTTAACTGTAGTATGGTGTGCTGTGTGTCTAGCAAGGTAGAATTCAATTTCCAACATCCTTTCCCTGGTAGTGTGAGTGCTACTTGGCTGACATGTATCTGTACCATCAGGTGATCAGAATTTTCAATTGGAACCACATGGGCTCTAAAGATCTTAAGAGTTTGAGAAACAAAAACATAATCTATCCTTGCAGCCAAGGTGCTTTTATAGAAAGTATACCCACCCGTTGAGTGGATACTTCTATATGCATCTAATAGGTCTACGTACTCAACAATTTTGTTGAGCATGTTGGTATCACAATATGGTTTATTTGTATGTGACTCTTTATCTATTGTGACATGTACACAATTAAAATCTCCCACCCATGTGAAGTTTCTAGTAGTTACTAGATATGATTTCACTTAATTAAACAAATCTACCCTCCCTTTTTTCATCTGAGGTGCATAAATATTAATCACTCTTCAAGCAACCTTTTTAAATATGATGTCTAAAAGTAGCACACTCCCCGGACATATGTCAACCACTGTGATGACTGTGAAATCATAACCTGTAAATAAGATACCCAATCCCCACACCTTTCCATACCAAAAGTATCAAAGGAAGGCCCCCAGCCCCATAGCCTGGAGGCAGCAGCAGTCTCTGAATTAGAATGGTGCATTGTGTATTGTAAAAGGCATATATCAAGTCTCTGATCCCTAATTCTAGAAAATGTCACTACCTTCCTCCTATTATTCTTAATGCTGTTAACATTTATGTTAGCAAGTTTTAGCAGGTGTGGGGTGGCCATCAGAAGTCCAGCAGAAAAAAGAAACAGTGATTCCCAATCATGTTGTAGTGCATTTGCCTAGCCTATCACTTCTCTGTGGTCTAGGTCCCAAGTGTTTATGCTTTGTTGTGCTTCCTGCACTTTAAATGTGAGTTGTTCATAAATGTGAGTTGTTCATCCTCTGAACCAGGTGTGATGCCAGATTGTGATGATATGGTTGATGAAGTTTCCAAATCATTGTCCTGATCTGTATCTTGTGTTTGTAGAACCGCATATTTATTTCCTGTTGGGATGGCACCATGGGAAGCAGTGATTTTAGATATTTTGACTACTGGTTGGGTCTTTTTAAAGACCTTTTTTTGGACATCACCACTGTCATTTCAGGGGGTGGCATTATATCCATATATGTCTCCTCTTGTTCCTGAGCTCCTGCAGTCTGCCCTATATGGGTGTTGTTCTCAGTTTGGGTCTGTATTTCTCATGCTGCCATGGGAGCCTCCATAGAAACAATGTTATTATTTGACTGTTGTTGGGGGTGGGGGGCATTGTCTTGTATAGATACAGAAGGTTGACATTCCAATCCCACCGCTACCATCTAGGTCCTGCATGTCGTTGCTTTCCTCTGCTTTTCAATACTATTTTTTGTGCAACTGTAAGAACAGTATCTTGATCCACTCTATCCCATCTATTGTGAGTAGCCCAATGACACATGTGGTACATGGGCCCAACTTCTTCACACAGATTGCACTTTAGCTCATTTGAACAGTTGGAGCTGTTTTGTCCATACTCAAGACACAGATTGCACTTTATCCTATCACATGGACTACTAAGGTTCATTAAAGACCAACACTTAGAGCATGTTTTTGGCTGGCCTTGGTAGAAGCAGTGGCCTCTGTCTCTGCCCAAGAATAGGGAGCTAGGCAGGTGCTGTATCCCGTAGTTTGTAACCCTCACTTTCACCCTGTATTTCAACCCCCTGTCCATATGTGCTCCTCACTGAGTATTGGCTGGGGTTGACCTAAAATGTCACATTTCTGAGTGAGCCAGTAGGTAATATCATGGACACTGATCCCTTCATTAACGAATAACATTGTTATCTGTTTTATGCAGGCTTTCTCAATGGTATGGCTTTAAAGGGTAACCAGAGAGCAGAGTGCTTCAGTTTCTCATGTGTGCTCCAGAATCTGTCTGATCCCACTGATTTTTAAAACTAACATCATAATTATTATCACCAGCGGCATGTATCAGGGTGTATATCTCATTCAAAAAGAATCTAATGGATTCCTTAATCAGAGTCCTTCCCACATATATACTATCAGGGTGTGTTTCTAATCCACCTTGATAGCGAAGTCTGACAGAATTTTCCTTTGTGCTGGCAAATATGAAAAGTTCTCTCTGCCTGAATCCAGCCCAAAGTTGTGATGCTCTCCTGCCTGCTGTTTACCCTACCCCTGTCACTGTGTCCGTTTGGTTTCCCCAAGATTTATTAGTAGTGGCCTCATCATCTCCTGTATTATCATCAGTGACAGTTTTCCACATAGTAAGCTTTTCTCATTTCATGCCTGCCTTCTGGACTGTATGTTACACTTTCAGCATGCAGGTCAGCATCAGATTGTGTCTCGAATGGCATGTTTTGCACAGTTTGCCCCTTGCTTTTACTGGTTGTATTCAGCCCTGAGGGATCCAGGTATTGGTGCAACAGTTTTATCCTCAATCCAAATACTGTTCCCCATTAGTTTCCAGCCTGCCTTAGTTAAAGTATTTTCTACTGACCAGGGTGTTGTGCCAGTGGGTCATTGTACTGGCTGACTGCTTTTTCTACCAGTGCATAGTGCAAGTGTATTTTGTACTTTAGGCACAGTATTATTAATTCTAGGCAATACTTGTGATGGTGCACTTACTGAGTGTGTAACAGCATCTCCATTTTGACGAGTAGCCATGTCATTCTCCTGAACCTCTGAAGTGGGCATTGTCTATATGGGCAGCAGTTACTTTGATGCAGCTGCTTCACACTGAATCCTGTTTCCACACTGACAACCTCTTGGTCGGATATCTGTTCCGTAGTCTCCACTCTGACAGCCTCTTGGTCGGGCATCCATTCTGCATTGTCCACAGCAGGTGACTTTCCCCATATTTCCTTCAACAGACATAGTAAGTTCTTTTCACTAAAAGCTTTCAAGAGCTGTTTTTCTTTGTTGTACTGACAATTGTTGGAGGAAAGCCTCCTCATCATGTGAATTCTCAGAATCCTGCGTATCATTTCCTTGTAACATTTCCATCTCAGTGAATGTTGAAGCATTATTTTTCCAATGTAATCTCCATTGCTGGACCTGCAGGGGCGGAGATCTGTTCCCCTGCATCTACACCAGCTAGCTCTGCATGCTCTGGACCTCTGTCTGCCATTCTGATGATCAGCAGCACTCCCTACGAACAATATGGGAACTTTTTAATGTAAATCACATCAAGACAAATCAAAAACAAATAATATTAATAATTCCATATAAATTCATAGAGAAAAGAAAAATACAATAAAACTATATGCATTAAAGTTCTTATACACCTTTTTCTGTTTATAAAGTATACCTTGACATGTCAACTTAATATTCTATTACTTCCTTCCATCTATGTAGAAATCTTCTGCTTATATTTAATAAACATACATAGCCCTTTCCATCATTCCCTTAATGTATTAGTGGGGTGAAGAGATTTATCTTTAATATACACTGAGTTCATAGCTTGTTCTATTAAAATATTATATGTGTCATATGACATTTTCTTCTATTGTAATACCCATTGACACCTTGCCTGCCAGAGGTAATATTTCAGGCAACAAAATAAAACCATCAGATTACCAGAGTCGTATTTACTCAGAAGATGAGGTCAGTTTCCTAGAATCAAAATTTCAAAGGTTAGGTTTTTTATCCTCCCTAACTTCCATTCATTTGCAAAGAAGGACCACAGTGATTTTGTATAACAGCATGAGAACATAAAGTGTTCCATAGATTCTTTTATGGCTAAGCAAGCATTATACAGGCAGTTTCTCTCTTCTTGAGCTTTGTGTTTTGCATTACCTCTGATGTTTAGTCTGCCATAGAATGAGAGCCACAGGATTTCCCACATATGTGCAGGAATCCTAGTGTTATTGAGCTGTTTCAAAACCCCTCCCCTCAAAGCAAGAGGACAAAGTTTAAAATCAGGTTCTAAAGGGTATACTTTGGACATAATTGTATTATATAAGCAGGGACCAGAACATTGACAAATGTGGGTTTTAGTAAGATCCCATTTCTGGATTTTTAGTAATGCAGACTTTATAAAGTTTGTTTTTTTGTAGCTTTTGAGATATTTTAGGGGGGTCATCTCCATTCCATTGCAATAAAAAGCTAGACAGATTATTTAGCCATAGATATTGTAGACTGTTGGACAGTACCAGCCCAATTTTCAAATTCTGAGAAATAAAAAGGGAGTAAAACAAGCATTTGTCAATGCCAAATGTTGTCTTGCTGGCATTAGCATTGGTAGTGCAGGAGTTAGAGAGATGCATAATGGGAATGGCAGTGAAGTATGGAACCAACGTTACCCCACCCTCACCCTCGCAGGGACTGACAGGCATTGAGGTGTGCCTTTGGGTCATCAGCCATAAAGCTCATGCCATTTCACCTCACCCTACCCTGCAGACTCTGACAAGTGTTGTGTTGTGCCTTGGGGTCATTGGACATTACACTCACTCCATTCCATAAGGAAATACATTGAGATGGGTGCAGTATAGGATAATTGGGTGAACATGGGGGTCAAAGAGTCCAAGGCACACCTTGATGCCTGTCACTGGCTGGAGGGTGGGTGTGGGGGTGGAATGGAGTGAGCATTACAGCTGACAAGCCAAAGGCACACTCCTGACACCTGTCAGTCTCTACAGGGTGGGACCTTATGGTTAAAAACCCTAACACCCCAGGCATTTGTTGATATTTGCACTCCAAATTTTCAACATGACCTTTTTGTGACCCCTCCTCTTGAAAGCATTTGGGACCTCCGCTCATGAACAGTGGCACTGTGATTTTATTACTCTGTCCTGAACACTGATTTCCCACAGCGACTGCACCATTTTACACCAGATGTGTGAAAACACATTTCATGCAGGATGTGAAAATTGACAGCTGTACTGTTCATAAGGAAGTGTGCAAAGATAGCAATGCTGAAAATCTGGAGTGAAAATATTAAATATTCTTGAAGTTACAAGTGTGCATGGAAACTGTGCAGTGCACGCTCATAACATAGTCATTTTGTGGAATTTTGTCACCAAATTTGCAACATAGGCATTTTGGGACCTCCACTTATGTACAGTGACACTGTCATTTCATTAATCAGTCCCAAAAGGTGATTCCATGCAGTGACACGAAATCACCTTTCGAGACCGAATAATGACATGACAGTGGCTGAGTTCATGAGGTTGGGTTCCAAGAACCCCATGTTAAAAATTTGGATCCAAAAGTCACAAAAATGGCAGAGATATTCACCTAAGTTGACCCCCCCCATTGATGCCATTATACAACTTATTAGCATTTCTTCAGATCGCGGTCGGCTTTGAAGAGTGCAGACGTGTTTCTGCTCCACCAAAGTTCATCCAGAGGTAAGTATGGAATGATGGGGGTGTGGGAAGGTAGGGTGCTCAGTGGGCGGCTGCCAGTTGGGGAAGGGGGCACCAGAGACAACAAGGGATCATTTTCTCTTTACAGGTTAAAAAGACATCATGGGAAGTTTTTTCAGGTTTATCTTGGTACACTGGGGTGGGCTCCCAGTGTGCCAACCATGTTCTGGGATTGGGACTGAAGCCCGATAGGGATTGGGCCCCTATCAGCACAGAAAATGTGTTTGTGTTTCGGGTGCTTCATGATGCTGAGGGAATTGAGCACCCCTCAGCAGAACAAATTAAAATAGAGGGGACATTAAGCCAATGGTGACTGGGCCCCCCATCAACAAATGAACTGAGGAGAGGGCTTGCCAACAGAGGGACTGGGCATCCCAATTTTGGCTTTTAGGTGGGACTGTGAGAGGTGGATGGCAACAGTCACTACCACGTTTATTGAAATGTTACACCAGGCAAGGCATGCCCTGCAATGCCAGGTTACTTCTTCAATGTAGCAGTGAAATTGTTTCAAGTTGGTGGCATGCTTTTGCAGTCCTGTCATAGACAGCATGCTATTTCATTGGTGCCACAGAGCCCAGCCCGTAAAAGCAGTGGTGCCATTGGCCACAATGTAATACACCTCCAAAACCTGCTACTCTAAGCTACCACAATATGTTGTTTGCACTTGCATGCAAGACTACATAAAAAGGATATAGGGTGTAGCATTCCAAGACCTCGTTGTGCTTTGGACAGGTAAGTATAACACACTGTTTTATTGGGTTAAGTCTACTTCCCCAGATCATCGGGATAAAACTTGTATACAATCTCATTTCCAAAATGTTTTTTTTGGGGGGGTCACTGCAACATAAAGTAAGCAGAGAATGATTAATTTTGTTATATGTACCCTCTTAATTTTGGACAATTTACAGCTTTTCCAGCACTGAACTTTTGCCTCAGCCCCCTTCAAAACCATTTCCCAGTTCTCTAAAGGTAGATTCTGTGATCCAAAAAGAAGGCCTAAGATTTTTTGTGGTTCAGAAGAGATCAGAATCCTGTTAGTATTAACTGGGTCCTGTCTGGGGGTGGGCAATAAATAAGCCTCAACATTTTCTATATTTAATTTAGAGTTAGCCAATACTGAGTATTCATGTAGCTGGTGCAGAACAGCCAGGACTTGGGCATAGTTTTCCATAAACAGACAGATGTCATCTGCATAAGCCTGAACTTTAATAGAGGTCAAAACCTGAAGTTCCCTGTAGGCCCCCAAGTGTGAGAGGTTATGAATTTCCTAACTAAAGGGTCAAGGGAAAATACATATTTGAGGGGGCTAAGAGGGCATCCTTGTCTAACCCCTGTTCTGACAAAAATACCTTTAGTCACTTGCCCTTTGATAATGGGGTGTACCCTGGCACATAAATATAACATTTTTATTTTTTCTATGAACTCAATAGGGATACCGTAGTGCCGTAAGGTCAGGAATAAAAATGTGTGATAAACCCTATCAAATGCTTTACTCTAGTCTAGGTTTATAATGCATCCTTGGTTTTTCTTAGACTCATAAAAGGCTATTATATCCCTAATTATAATGAGAGTATGCTGAATTTTTCTCTCAGGGAAACCACAAAACTGGGCTGGATGGATTCGTTTGGTCGCTACATTTCTTAATCTATTATTTAAGACCTGCAATAATATTTTAAAATCTGAATTCAATATAGAGATGGGTCTCCAATTTGAGATATCAAGTTTATTACCTGACTTAAATAGAAAAACCAAGAGCCCTGAAGTAAATTGTTGAGGGACTGTTCCTTTCCTAAAAAGGAATAAACTTCTAGAAGAACTCTGGCCATTTCTTTTGAAAAATTCTTATAAATGCATAGGGCCACTCGTCCTGTCCTGAGGAAGTCCCAAGTTTAGATTTTAATGACAAATTCTATTTCCTCCACTGCTGGTGAGTTTTTCTTCCAGTGATGAGTTTAGGTTTGGAAACCCTTCTATGGGAGACTATCTGTAAATCTTTCAAGTCATTTTGATTTTCTCAGTGGGGAGAATGTTGTTAGAATAAATCAATTGTCTCACCATATTATGTCATTCATCCTCAGTATCTATTAGTGTCCCCTTTTCATCTAGAAGGCATTGAAATGCTAAAGTGTTTTCAGGGTTTTACAGGCCTCGAATCTCAATTGGTGATTTTTGGATCCCATACTGTAGTTCAGCTCTCAGAGTGTTGGCCCTGTCATATTGGTAGGACTTCATTTCTATTTTTATTTGTTTTATCTGTGGGCTTTAATATTGCCTGGATGTGGAGTCTAGGATATACAAATGCTGTGACTGGTTGCGTAGTTTCAGATACTGAAAGAATATACTTCTTTCTGCATTTTCCCATTTCTCTGGAACTGCACTGCAATATCTTGTTTGGTGTCAGCCCACCATTCCCCAAGGTCCTCATATAAATCACTGACTTAGGTTCTGAACCATAGAAGGTTAATATCCCATCTTGTATCTGAGTTTCTGATAGGATGGAGGTGTTCAGTCTCCATCTTTTGTTTTACTTTCTGCAGTGGGAGAGACTGAAAAAGATTTGAAGTAATAAATTGTCAGAAATTTCTAAAGGAAAAAAAAATTAAAATGGGGTTTAGGTAGATTTTAAGATAAAAATGTGGTCAATGGATGAGGTCAATCTACCTCTCCTGTAAGTATGAGTGGGCTCTTGGGCCCTTAACTGAGCACAGTCCACAAGATCTGCCAGATCAATACACTTTTTTTCGTGTGTTGGAGTCACAGTAGATTTCCTCCCATCTGGGGATTTACCTTGTTTGGGGAGGTCACAGTTAAAATCTCCTCCTAGGATTATATGTGATGTGGTATGGAGATAGGGTTGAAGTTGTGAAAGTAAGGATACTTGGTCTGCTTTAGACTGAGGCCCATAGATATTTATAAGCAGAGATGGTCTTTGGTTTGAATATCTTTCAATAATCAATACACGCTCTGGAATCGAGTCTATGAGCTTAGTTAGGGAAAAGGAAAAAGAACTGAAGACAGTCCCTAGCCCATCAGCTTTATCTGTCCCCAAGGACCAGAAAGGTGAGCCCCACCACCATTCAGCCTGGAATGCTCTGAGCTGGTCTAAAGTGAGCATCCAGGTTTCCTGTAAGAAACAAATGTCTAATTTGCTGACTACTAGGTGTTAAAAAAGTGCCTGTCTTTTAATACTATTTAGAAGACTACAGCAATTACAGGACCCTACATGTAGACTACCCATCACAAAGTTTGTTTAGGGGAATTGTGTCCTTTTCTTTTTCTTCTTTCCTTTATACCCCATAATATCTGAGTTACCCACAGGATTCGGGGAGGGCAGGGTCTGCTAGTTCCATATCTGAGTCCTCACCAGGGGTGCTAGGGCTGCAAAGGGATTCACTGAGTCCACCTCAGGTGGTTCTGGGGGTAGTTTTGAATGCCTAGTTCCCCTGTTTCTGGTGGAGTGGTGCAGGTTTAGGTGGGGATGGGGTTGTTCTACTTCCATAGCCTTCTCCATGCCTGGACAATCCTGGTAACATACTGGGGAAAACACATCCTGACCATGATGGAGAGGGGTGTCCTGTTCCTTCCTTTCTTCATGTTCTGCCTTTCTGGCCTGAGTAACCTCTTGGCCTTCTCTTTGGGGTAGGGTTGGGGGACAGGGGAGGACTGATAACATCAGGGTCTAAAACTACTGGTTCAGGAGCCTTCTGTGCTTTTTGTATAAGTAGCTCTAGACTGATGACCGAAGCTTTATTCTTGGCAGCCATTACACACTCTGGGAACACATAACCAGTCTCCTCACATACATCACACTTTGTTAGATTGGCACACTGGTGATTGGTGTGACCCACCTCCCCACAGTTATCACACCTCAGCCTGTCACAAATGCTGGAGAGGTTGGTGTAGGCCCCACACTTGTAACAGGCCTGATGTTGCCCAGCATAAAACAAACCCTCTATCTGTTCCTAATAAGAAATCGTTTGGTATGTGCTCCACTTCGTTCTCATTTGTCTTAACTAACATATATTTCCACCCCGGTCCAGAAGAGTTCAGAATCCAAGATGGCTTCTGGTGCACTAAGTACCTCACATTTTGTGTTAAACAGTATGTAATATCATCAGCATGAATCCCTTCATTCCTGAACATAACGGGACAAATTTTATCAGGGGTTCAGTGAAGGTATAACCAAAAGGACACCAAAGGGGAACATTTGACCAGATTATAGCAGTGCTAAAACATATCTAGAGCATAAGATTACCTAAAGCTAACATCCTCTCCAGATATGTTTATGAAGGCAAAACCTATTTTGGTTAGAAATGCAGTGAGTCCATAAGAGTGTTCTCCCAATGTACTGCCTATTAGATCTTGTGTATAGTCCATCTTTATAGCTGATTCTGATGGCATTCCTCCTAGGTGCAACTTCTTTTTAGATCTTGCAAACAGTTCTGAGAGTAAAGGTCGCTGTGGAGGAGGATCCTCTAACCATTCATGCTCTTCTTCTCCAAGGTGAGTCTTAGAGGGTGTTCTTTATATGTGGAGGTATGGGAGGGGAATGGGATGGGGAGTTGGTTGGGGGTATCCCTTGTTTGCCATTTTTATTTTTGTTACTTTCTGAAGGTTGCTCAGCAATTGTTCTGTAAGTCGATGGTTGGTTTTCCAAGAGGATCATTGCAGGTACCTGAGGCTGTAATAGAGGGCATCATTCTGGGGAGTTTTATAAGACAGTGTCCTGAAAGACCCATTCCGGATCTGGTAACCACTGTCCATTTGGCATTTTCTTCCACCCTGCATCAATGAGGGCTTGTTCTGGGGGACCATGTTGCAAAAGGGTCTGCACTAAGAGGTTGTAAGGCAAAGGCCTTTGGATTGCAGTTGAAGTAGATTTGGATTGTTGTGGAGAATTCTGCTGTATAACAGCATTATCAGCTGAATCTTCACTTAAAACAGAGGCTTTTAACAGAATATTTCTCTTAGCTAAAGTGATTTTTTTTATATCAACTTTGATTGATGTTTTGGGAGCTTGATTTTTTGCAGAAAAAGAAAAGGGGGTAATTCCTTTCTGGGTTGATGGGTCAGTTTGAAATATAACTTCAGATTCATTTGGTTGAGACATTCTGCTTTTAGGAACCATTTTAGCTGTCCCTTGTAAGGCCTGATTCTCTTGTTCTGGGCCAAAGGCCTTTACATTATCATTGACATTTGTTTCCAAAACATTATTCATTACTGTTGCATACTGAGCCATTTCCTCACCAGAAAACCCACTCATTTTAGAGTGAGCTATCTGTTTTTGCTGACTTCTGCCACTCGTGCTACTATCAGGTATATGTATGTAAACTACCTCCTATGGCTTTAGGCACACACTCCTAGAGTTTGTACTGCCAGTTGTGACATCCGAAAACATTGTAATAGAAGTGGGAGTAGTTTTTACCTTTGAGTCCAGTTGTGCTTGTTCACTTGAGGTGGCACCTTCCTTGGTTGCTGATGTGTCAGCATTTGTTCTGTCAGTCGATCAAGCTTGGGAGCCTTGGAAACTTTTGCAAGTTCAGCTTTTAGCTGTGCAGTGTATTGGGAGTGTATTTGCTCTTCTTCTACAAGTTTTTTTAGCATTTCAGACCTCTGTGTGTCATCCAATGAAGTGAAGCATAAATCTGACTCGGCCTTTGCAGGTTTATTAATTTCAGTGTCCATATTTAAACTTGTGTCTTCAGTACAGATGAAAATCTCGGTTCCAACATCTTCTTCTTCTATTACTTCTGCATTTTGAATGGGAATTCTTACAGCCTCTTGTGATATGAGGCCAGAGGAGGAGGAGGCTGTCTCCTTTGCCTCAGACACATCCATCCTCTCCAACACCTCGCTCTGCAGTGGCCATCTTTGAGAGGCGCCAAGGGTTCCCCTACAGATGAGATGGGGAATTTCCCCAGTGTCCTGGCCAACATTCCCCTTCCCATAAAGCCAGTACATGCAATTGTACAGGACTCTGTGTGGGTGTTTATGTATAAAAAGCCTGCCACTACACATTCAGTCACATCACTACCAGCCTAGCATTGCTTGTAAAGTGCTTTGGGATATAACGTGTATGAAAAGCGCTATATAAATGCTGATTCTGATTCTTCTTCTTTAAGTACTCAGAAAAAGAGAGGACAGAATGCTGCAAATTGACAAAATGATCCCATATGGAATGGGTAGGCACATAGTCCAGTACAGTGCCTGTGATATAAGTCGCTATTCACAACTGCTCATGATACTCTTAATTTAACTCTTGATAGATAGTAGGTGCAGGTACTGGTGGTGAAAGTGAAGCTAATTTGCTGTTACTGCTATGAGATACAAGTCAAACAGCTCCTGCTTTCTGGCAGAGGAGGAAATGTTGGGCCTTCAATACTCGGTGTGCAGGCAGCAGCTTGGGAAAAATCCATTCCATAAGGCAGAACTGAGATTACAAGGAGGCTTCCTGTGAAGAATTCAGTGGATGGCAGACTACCCAGAATTCATGGCCTCCAGGTCTGAGTTGATGAAGTGATTGACCGTTAGCAGTAATGTCATACCATTGGGGCCTGGGGGGCATGTGCCACCACAAATGTTCACCCAATGCTGTCTTGCTAACAGTATGGTAGTGCATAGCAAGTGCACTGGAACCTGGGTGTACAACAAATAGATATTGCTCTTGCAATTTGGGCAATATGTAATCATCACAATCCCATGCCTCCTAGTCTAGGTGAACTTTGCACTGCCTATAGTTGGATTGGGTGGAAGTGATTCAAGGCAAAATGTGCATTTTGTAAACTGTGGGGTGGGTATTGTGGCCACTCGATTTTTGTTTGGGGGGGGACTAAATTAAGGCTGCAGTTTAAACTTTGTTAATGTGGTACTGGTAACAGAAAATGTACATTTTTTTTTTAATTCCCACCACCACCAGCCACTTCCTACTGTGTAGGTGTCTAAATTTACATAGCAAATGAACATAGCTTTAGGGTGTGGGGATTCAAAAGAAAGACAAAGGGCTGGATTCACAAAAGAAAGCAGGGCAGAAAAAACCTGCAAGTGTCCAAATATTGCACAGCTGTGGGAAAACACACCTACATGCACTGTGGTGAATTCACAAATCCCCCGAAGGTGCGGGAAAAATATCCCGCGCTTGCGAAAAAAACACTTGTGCGAAAAATATGTTGCGGGGAAAAAGTGCCATGATATGCATGCAGCATCCCCTGAAAGGCTATTCACAACCAGTTTTTTTCCGCAGTTGTGGAAAAAATGTTACACACAGTAAAATGAGGTGTAACTCTCCCTCAGCAAACTGCAGTACTGTCCCAGTAATTTGAATCAATTAAGGTGGTGGTGAGGCACAGGTAATAGCATCCCAGACAGTGTAACAGTGGCTGCTGTTACAGCAACAAAAGCACACATTGCTATGATATGGCAACAGGTGACAACCACCAGACACAGTGCACCGATGATGGAGCCACACAGGCAGTAGAGCCTGGCCAGCCTGCAATGAGTGCTACCCTGCAGGCAACAGGAACACCCCAGGGAGGGAGGACTAGCAGTTACAGTTGGCCACTGTGGTGCCATGGTATTGCTGGTACCTGTGATGCTGCAGTGGTCCCAGTTGAGGGACTGGTTGCTGGTCTCTTTGTGGGTGCTTTCAGCTTCATACTATGGCAGCCCTGTTAAAGTGTGCTGTTCCAGCTAATTAAGTTCACTGTTGCTATGCCTCCTAAACAGTTATGGATTTCCAGCACATGCGCAATTTCCGCAGCTGCTGAAATTACAAAGCTGAGGGAATTTTACGAAATTTCGCACCTGCTCAAAATTTCTATATGAATATCACACAACTGCATTTCCACAGTGCTGCAGGCCTTTTTCCCACAGCTGCAGGATTTTTTGCTTTCTTTGTGAATCCTGCCCAAAATGTACAATTTGCAAAGTTGTTTTTTAAACACTGTTGTCATTGGATTAGCATCAGAAAAGGACATTTTGTCCTTAACCCTACCCCCACCCCATACAATGTTCCCCACACTCTGAACATGTTAATGTTTTGGAAAGTAAATGTGAGTGTGAGGATACAATGCTGACTACGGAATATTTTGGGACTGGCAACACATGGGGGTGTGGTACTTGGAACTAGTGGAGGTTTTTTTTTGATAGGAGAAGATGGTGGAGGGTGAATAAGCAAAATAAAAGGACAACTCCTCCTGTGTCACTTTTCTTTTGTTTTCTTGTGGTGGTCACTATTTCATAAATTATAACTTTTCTTCTTCTCCTCCTTACTCACTGACCTCCAAGAGTGAGGATGATGGCCTGGCTGGAGCTCACTTAACACAGCTTTCAAGCATAAAACACAAGCAAAAATGAAATTTGGGTGTGTGGTCAGGTAAGTTCATATTTCAGGCCAGATATGGTGATGAAAAGCAGATCTGTAATGCAAAAGTTATAAATGATGAAACAGGAACAACCATGTTTTCTGAAGAAATGGTATAACTACACGTTAAATGTTAAATAAATATATATGGGTCACAATAAAACAGTAGCAAAAACAGACACACAGGAGTAGATCCTTTTATCTTTGCTTCCTCAATATTTTTCTGTGAGGAATCCTCTGAAAGTATACTTACATAATTCAGTACACAAAGGTATCCTGAGGTGTTCTGCAAAGGTTGGGGAGCTGAATGGCAGACTGGATTTTTGTGTAGTTAGGTGGAGACCCTTGTGATAAATGGGGCAGAAAAGGGCAAATAGATAGTATAGTGATATTTGTTTGCAGGAGTGATCAGTCTGTGGTGATGAGCTAGACAGGGCAATAGTGTGGGTTTGTGCAGAGATTAGAAGGGATAGTTAGTGACTTGTGTGCCTGTGGCTAGTAGGAGGTGAGAGTGGGAAGAACAAAGAAAGATTTACTCTACCCCCCAGCCAACAATCACACTAAAACTGATTATTTAAATTGTAATTAAAAAGTGTAAGGGGGAGTGGAGACTAAGGTCACAGTGAGAGGATAATAAGTACTAGAAATACAGATATTAGAACAGAAACCATCAAAAATTTAAATGAAAGGAAGTATGCCATTTCATGCACATTTGATAAAAAATAAAAAAAAGCTCTGCAGTACTGAGAGTCAGCAATATAATTAAAATAGTGAAGCAGTTTTAAACTCTGCATAAAAAGGCACTGTTAGTTTCCTTAGTGTTCTGAAATGTTTGGTATTTGATAGTGTGTGTACTATAATATAACCCACTTAAAATAGTAATATTGTGTGATGCTCATGCATGCTAATGTAATTCAAAACAAAACTCTGCACAATATACCAAGGCAGTTGATTTCCTGTTTCTTCAGTGTTCAGATCTTGTCTGTGTACACTTGATGTGACAGTGAGAGCATGTCACAGTACGAGGACTAGTGTTCCATATTTGGAAAGTCAGTGTCCCACATTACACTGACAAAAAATGTTGAGGTCAAAAGGATGGAGTGCAGTTTGTGCATCCTTTTCTGTAGGAATACATTATGCTAATACTGCTGTTTACTTGTGACATGTAGTTAGGCTGTCAGCAGCCTGCATTTGCAGATCTATATATTTTAGGAGTCTATATTTAGCCATTATTTAGTTTGTATTTGCATACAGACCCAGTGAATACTATGTGTTAAGTGAGTGATACTGTATCATTTATGGCGATTGAATTTACTGTAGTTTGTGAGGCTGCATTTCTTTTGTCCATTCTGCTGATAGTGCCCAGGCTCAGGGAGGAAAGTGAAAAAGTGTGAATATGTCTTTTAAGATTAATTATACTGCACAAATATTGCTAGTGTAAGCCGCAGCATTCTGTTGCTGTTTAGCCAGCTGCCGAGCTGCTTCACTGCCTGCTAAAAGCCAGCAGAAGCCATCTTTGTGACTGTGTTTTCCAACATTTTCTATGTGTGAGACACTGTTGTTAGCTATTCTATACAATCATTGCTATGATATGTGTATCTCCACATTCTTCAGTCTTTTAGAATGCTGTGCAACCACTTTACAAACTGTATAGACATCAAACTACGTCATTGCCATGCCATACCATTCCACTGCCAATAAACTGGTTGTGGAACTCCTTCCCAACCTGCTAAAAGCCAGCAGAAGGTACCATTTTGCTTTTGCTTTAATTTTAAAAATTTTCTTGTGGAGTGAAAAGTGTAGTTGTGACTGTTATCATTACATATGGAATGCAAACATTTTTTTCTGTATGCCTCAGCTTTCTGCTGCCTTTTAGCAGGCCATCAGGAAGCTGCTTCCCAGACTGCAAAAACTCACCCAAATACACCATTTAGCTTCCATTTTTCAAAATTATTCCAGGTGAGCATGCCCCTGGACCCCCTAGAAAACTTTGGACTTTGTGCCCCCAGGGAGGCAGTATAGCGCAGTGGTTTAAGGCTCTGAGCTGCAAATCTGGTGACATCCAGCAGACCAGACCTGGGTTTGAATCCTACAGCTTTCACTTGCATACAGTGTGACCCTGAGCAAGTCATTTAACTTCCCAGTGCTCCCAGGTCGTACCTGTAAAAATGCTTTCAGCTTAGTGTGCTACTCCTGGTTAAACAACTAAATAAAAAAAAAAAATAACTTTTTCTGCATGATGACCCTGACCATGAGGGTCAAACATGAGAACTGGAAAGGATAACAATGAGGATTGGATGAGTTTGAATGGAACTCATGGGTTGAACCTGTCCTGAGGAGATAACCACTACAGGCAGATGACTCCTTGCATCCCGATCGATGCTCAGGGGATGAAATCCAGTTTCAAGTACAGGCCAGGCTAAACACACAGTGACACAACTGTACTCCTACTGTCTGTTATGTATCCTAGGAGCCATAGGAATTAGTAAAAAAAAGTCAACAAAGAATTACTCAGCAAGTGAAAGATCTCTGAATCTGGCACCCACCATAGTGTGTCATAGGAGGTCCAGAAGAGAGCCATGCTATTGGAGCCCCAGAGCATGATGAACAAAAAGACAGGCAGCAACTACAGGGTAGGAACAGCAGGGAATGCAAATAAAGGCTGCAAGACAAACATCCAAAAGCAGTAACTGAGGAAAGAAGGCTGTGACTGGATCTCCCATGGACAGGAGGCAGTTGGCCAGCAAAGGAAAGCTGGAAGTTGGGAACTAAGATGGGAAAGGAGACCTGAATTAAATACAAACAAAAAGATCCCAGAAGCACAGAAAAAGGGACAAGCAAGTAGCAGGAAGCTGCTGAGAACAGCAGCTGGCATAGAAAAACAGAAGGGAGTTGCAGATGAAACAAGCACCAGCCAAGACACCAGCACAGAAGTAAAAGTAATACACAGGAAACAGGACCAGGAAAGAAAAGAAAGGGGTGCTGCAGAAGAAAACAGCAAAGACAGAGAGAGAGAGAGAGAAAGAACTAGACAGTGTGATGTTATAGTAATTTAACTTACTTATTACATGGTCCCTAAGGTAAATGTAAGAAGCTGATGATTTGTAGACAGCCCCTAGAGTCTGGGGTGTTATGGGTAGTTTGCTTGGATGGAACAGTGTGTTTAAGATGACTGCACAATAAAGATGAGTAAAAACTCATCCTGGTTTCAGGATTACTAACAAGCAAAACATGGTGTCAGAAGTGGATATCAAAACCTGAAAAGACGGAAAAGAACATAAAAAAGAACTCTAGAAGAAGATGGTCTGGTGAAAAAAAAACGAGAGAGAAAAAAAAGATGGATAACTTAAATCCTCTGTCAGGTATGCAATTGTCTGGAAATGTAGCTGAAAATTGGAAGAGATTTAAACAAAGGTTTAATATTTATTTAACTGCAAGTGGTGCTGAAAGCGAAGATGGCAAAACATAGGCTTCAATCTTTCTACATGTAGTTGGGGAAGATGTGTTAGACATTTACAACAGTTTCCAGTTCAATGAGGGTGAAAACATGGATCTTGATGTAATTATGAAAAAATTTGAAGAGTACTTTGTACGAAACAAAATGTAACCTACAAGTGATATAAGTTTTTCACATCGACAAGAAAAAGGGTGATAGCTTTGATCAGTATTTAACAGAGTTACGTTCGTTCTGCAAAATGTGAGAGTTTGGAGATCTGAAAGAATCATTCATCAAGGATAGAATTATATGTAGAATCACAGACAATGGGCTCAGAGAAAGACTGCTTAGAGAGCAAGATTTAACTTGGACAAAGCTATAAACATGTAGAGCTGCTGAAACTATCAAATCAGAGGCTAAAGAGTTGAACAAATAAAATGAGGGTGCTGTGCACGCACTAAAGAAGCTTGAGATAAACAAGAAATATTTTTCAAGAACAAATCAGCAGAAGGAGCAGCAGTCTAATCGGAAAACATGTGGTAGATGAAGAAATAGCCATAACCCCAAAGCTTATCCTGTCTATGGGGAATTCTGCAGTGAGTGTGGCAAATATAACCATTTTGCTAAATGCTGCAAAATGAAAAGTGAACAAAATAAAGTTCAAACTGTCGAAGAAGATGCATCAAAAGTGTTCTTTGTAGATTCAGCAGAGCTGTGTGTTTCTGAAAAAAAGGAATAGATTGTACCTTTAACTGTGAATGAGACTATCGTACCATTCAAGCTTGACACAGGAGCACAGGTGAACCTGATTTCATTGCAAGACTATGAAACTCTGCATGCAAAATCTAAAATTCACCCAGCCAAGATAAAAGTAACTGGTTATACAGAAAAGAATATTCCAGTAAAAGGGAGCTGCATGGTAGCTCTGAAGCACAAAGGCCAGCAGTTCAAGGTGTATCTATTAATTGTAGAGAAGGATGTGCAACCAATTCTAGGCATAAGTGCCTGTGAGAAACTCAATTTAGTGAGAAGAGTGTTTGTTGTGACATCACAAGCTGAAGCTAAATGTGAATCATTATTTATAGAGTACAGCGATGTGTTCAAAGGTCTAGGATGTTTGCCTGGGGAGCAGAAAATAAACATAGATGACCAAGTGCCACCCGTAATACACCCCTGCAGGAAAGTGCCATTCACACTGAGGGACAAACTGAAAGTAGAGCTAAACTGCATGGAAGACACAGGCGTAATCGAGAGAACTGATGAACCTACAGACTGGGTGAGTTCTTTAGTCATAGTTGAGAAGAAAAAAGGGCAGCTCAGAATATGTCTTGACCCCAGCGACATAAACAGAGCTATAAAAAGGGAGTATTTCAAGTTACCTGGCACAGAAGAGATAATGTCACAGTTTGCTGGTGCTAAATGGTTTAGCAAACTGGATGCTTCTTCAGGATTTTGGCAAATGAAGCTAGATATGGCTAGTTCAAAGTTATTACTTTTTTTTTTTATTTATTTAGTTGTTTAACCAGGTATAGCACACTAAGCTGAAAGCTGTTTTACAGGAGCGACCTGGGAGCACAAGGAGGTTAAGTGACTTGCCCAGGGTCACACAGTATGCAAGTGGAAACTGTGGGATTCAAACCCAGGTCTGGTTTGCTAGATGTCACCAAATTTGCAGCTCAGAGCCTTAGACCACTGCTCTATACTGCCTCCGGAAAGGCAAAGTTATGCACAGTTAATACTCCAGAGGGGAGATACAGATTTCTTAATCTGCCATATGGGATACTGTCCACTCCAGAAGTTTACCATAAAAGAATTCATATGATTTTTGAGCACATTCCAGGTGTTGAAACCATGATGGATGACATCATTGTGTGGGGTTCCACAAAAGATAAACATGACTTCAGATTGAGATAAGTGCTGGATCTGACAAGAAAAGCAAATCTTAAACTCAGCAAAGACAAATGTGAGTTTTGTGTAAAAGCACTGACTTTTGTGGGTGATATTGTTACAGATCTGGGCATTAAACTGACCCTATGAAGACATCTGTGATAGTGAATATGCAAAAGCCCAGCTGCAAAGATGATGTCAGGAGGTTCTTAGGGCTGATCAACTGCCTAGGGAAGTTTATCCCTCAACTTTCAGCACAATCAGCCCCACTCAGATGGCTGTTGGAGCAGAAAAATGAATGGGTGTGGTCACATGAACAGGAGCTAAGCTGGAAAAATCTGAAGAAGGCTATTACAGAAGAACAAGTGTAAAGATTCTATGATCCTGCTAAAGAAACAAGAATATCAGCTGATGCTTCACAGTTTGGCTTGGACTCAGTACTTCTGCAAAATTATGAAGGAATCTGGCAACCTGTAGCATACACTTCCAGAGCCTTGATGAGTGCCAAGACAAAGTTTGCCCAAATAGAAAAGAGTTACTAGCAATAATTTACACTTGTGAGCAATTTCATCAGTATGTGTATGGTCAGTCCTTCACAGTGGAAACAGACCACAAGCCTCTAGTAGCTATAATGGCCAAGTCTCTAAATGACTGTCTAATGAGAATACAGAGAATGCTAATTAGATTACAAAAGTCGATGTTCAGTTGATCTATAGTCCTGGAAAGTACATGTATGCTACAGACACACTTTCATGTGCTGTAGACAAGAGTGAAAGCCCAGAAAGTCAAACAGACAGAGAAATAAAGGCATACGTTGATATGATCGTGACCTCTCTTCCTGTGTCTAATGAGAGTCAAGAGCAGATAAGAAGAGAAACAGAGGCAGATGAAACAATAAGAATCCTGAGAAATACCATATTAAAAGGTTGGCCGAAGTTGAAAAGTGCCTGTCCGTTGTCTATTCATGATTTTTGGATGTGTAGAAGGGACCTATCTGTTGCCAATTATATTATTTTCAAAGGCAAAAATTTGTTATGCCAGGATAACTGCACAAAGAAATGCTGTGCAAAATACATGAAGAGCACTTAGGAGAAGAAAAATGCAAGCGAAGAGCCAGAGAAGTAATGTATTGGCTGAGAATGAATCAAGATATTGCCCAGGTAACTGCAACCTATGAATTGTGTCTCACCTATAGACCAAAGCAGCCAAGCCAGCCATTATGTCCTCATACAGTGCCAGGCAGACCATATCAGAAAGTAGGTGCTGACTTGTTTAATTGTAATGGGAAAACCCATATAGTTGTAACAGATTATTATTCAAATTATCCAGAGGTAGCAACACTGCCTACAACTACCAGTAAAGCTATAATCACCTGCATGAAGTCAATCTTTGCAAGACATGGTGTTCCAAACGAAGTGTTCACTGATAATGGTCCGCATTTTTCCAGTGCTGAGTTTAAACAGTTTGCCTATGAATGGGAATTCATACACAGTACTTCTAGTCCCAATTTTCCAAGATCAGATGGACTGGCAGAGGGCTCAGTAAAAACTATGAAAAGTCTAATGAAGAACACACATGATGGAAAAGAAGATTTTTACAAAAGCCTACTGATCTACAGAAGTGCATCATTACAGAATGGACTTTCTCCAGCACAAATGCTTATAGGAAGGAGGATCAGGACAAATCTGCCAATACATGAAGAGCTTCTGAAGACTCGTGACTCAGAACAGATGAAACAAAGCAAAGAAAAACAAAAGAAAAAAACAAAAACAGTTACATGACAGGAGAGCAAGAAACTTATCTGATTTAAGGCCTGGAGATCAAGTGTGCCTTACAGACTATGACAAAGGAATGTGACTGCAAAGGGGCACTGTACAAGCACAAATTACACCAAAGTCTCCTACCCAACCCCCAACCCGTCTGCTGAGCTCTCTGACCCTACCCACTTCTATTATTCTCTTTGTTCTGATGTAACAAGCCTACTCCTCCAGCCTTTAAAAATCCTGTTTTTCTACTTTATTTCAGGGATCCAGCGTGCCTTGACCAGGCCACGGACCCCTCAATTTCTGAAACCTAAACAGTTTTTCAGAAATCCTCTATACTGCAAGGTACTAGCCCTGACTTTTGGATTTGGTACCAGTGGAAGCTGATTTCCAAGTGGCCCACGCTATCTCCTGCTGAACACATCTCTAACTACCGTATCTCCCTCTGTGTCTCTAGTTGAATTTATATGCCAGGGTTTAATAATTTGTTTAATCCTTACAGTCATTTTAAGTTCTGAGTTGATATTAGAAGTGAATTTTGAGCCTTGACTGTGTAAATCCTTCTTTTACTCTCTGCCCTGCAACCTGTCTCCTACCCAACCCCCAAACTGTCTGCTGAGCTCTCTGACCCTGCCCACTTCTATTATTCTCTTTGTTCTGATGTAACAAGCCTACTCCTCCAGCCTTTAAAAATCCTGTTTTTCTACTTTATTTCAGGGATCCAGCATGCCTTGACCAGGCCACAGACCCTCTTTTTTGGAATCTAAACAGTTTTTCAGAAATCGTCTGTACTGCAAGGTACTAGCCATGACTTTTGGATTTGGTACCAGTGGAAGCTGATTTCAAGTGGCCCACACTATCTCCTGCTGAACATATCTCTAACTACTGTATCTATCTGTGTCTCTAGTTGAATTTATGTGCCAGGGTTTAATAATTTGTTTAATCCTTACAGTCATTTTAAGTTCTGAGTTGATATTAGAAGTGAATTTTGAGCCTTGACTGTGTAAGTCCTTCTTTTACTCTCTGCCCTGCAACCTGTCTCCTACCCAACTCCCAAACTGTCTGCTGAGCTCTCTGACTCTGCCTACTTCTATTATTCTCTTTGTTCTGATGTAACAAGCCTACTCCTCCAGCCTTTAAAAATCATGTTTTTCTACTTTATTTCAGGGATCCAGCATGCCTTGACCAGGCCACGGACCCTTCTTTTTTTCTGAATCTAAACAGTTTTTCAGAAATCATCTGTACTGCAAGGTACTAGCCATGACTTTTGGATTTGGTACCAGTGGAAGCTGATTTCCAAGTGGCCCAGACTATCTCCTGCTGAACACATCTCTAACTACTGTATCTCCCTCTGTGTCTCTAGTTGAATTTATGTGCCAGGGTTTAATAATTTGTTTAATCCTTACAGTCATTTTAAGTTCTGAGTTGATATTAGAAGTGAATTTTGAGGGTTTTTTTTCCATTAGCAGATTATATCCTCTCACCACTAGAGGGCTATATCTCTATCTCTATCTAGTACGTAAGCCATGTGGGTTCTCTCTGCCTTTCTCTCACCTCTCCTCCTCCTTGCCCTGCCCCCCCCTCTTCTCTTTCCCTTGTCCTAGCCACCCCCACCCCACCCCCGCCACCCTCTGCTCTGGTTTCCACTGCTACCCAAGGGAACTCTCCACTTCCATGCTAGACTTGTGCTTCGTGCACTGTTCGGATATTCCTGGTTACTTAACCCAATCACCACTCTCAACAAGTGTGGCCACCTCTCTACATTGTACCACCTTGCAGTCCATATGGGATACCACCTGGAATCTTGCAACCTCTACTCCCAGAAACAATGATCAAAACTATCTCTCAAAGAGCTGCGACTCTGCTCCTTAAAACTCGTACTCCTCCTCCTCCTTCTAATGTCAGGCAGCATCCATCCCAATCCTGGCCCTAGAAGCTCAGGCCACACACAAACTCCAGGTGCCCTTATCCTTGCAACTATTAATATCTGCAGCCTACTTCCAAAGCTGGATGCACTCCAAGCCTTCATATGCCAACACAACCCTGACATCCTGGCAGTGGTGGAAATTTGGCTGACACCTAAAGTTCCTGACTCAGCAGTAACAATATAGGGCTACAATGTCCACAGGCTGGACTAGATATCAAAAAAGGTGGTGGTTATAATCTATATCAAAGACTCCTGTCTTGGCACCCTGTAGCAACTCCATCACTTTCTGCCTCGGCCCAGATTCTGCCAATAAAAATCACCCTAGGTCCCAACCATAAAGCCCTGACTATTGTCTCCATATACATCCCACCCAGGGACCCTAAACATCCTAAACTTAATCAACTCCCATCCTCCTGAAGCTGAACTTATTCTACTAGGGGATTTCAACATAAACTGGTTAGCATCGAGCGCCAGTGCCTATAAAGACTCCATCTCAGCTGTTAACCTCACGCAAATGGTAAACTCCCCTACTAGGATTAACTACAAGACTGGCACCAGCACCCTCTTGGATTGGGTCCTTAACACTCACCCCACAAGGATTTCTCGTATGACCATTCTCCCAGACTCAGTGACCATTCCCCAGTCATGTGTGCATGGTCTAACAAATTCCTTAAGTCCCCTCCCCAAATTATCGCTAGCAGAGTCCTTCCTCATGGAAAATTTCCACATCTCAAACAATACCTGCTTCTACAAGACTGGCTACCCATCTATGAAGCAACAGATGTTAACTTGGCTCTTGATCACTTCATCTCATTTTTCAACAAAGCTTGTGACCTCTTTGCCCCTGCTAAAAGGCGCAAAACAAAATCTCTCTCCAAACCATGGGTCACCGCTGCTCTTCTCTCATAGCTGAAACTAAGGGTTCACCTCTGAGCAGTTGCCAGGGCCACTGGCAAACAACTGGACATACAAAATTACAAACAAGCATGAAATGCCTGCACAAAAGCCATACGGCTAATGAAATCCACCTATTACAAAGACGCTCTCACCAATACATGGAGAAATGGTCGTGCTTATTTGGACAATATCAAGGATGTCAGAGGGAAGCAGCCAAAAACCTCTCTGGCCATGTTAATGGTTGATGGATCCTCAACCCTCTACCCCAAGGTGATTGCAAACATCTTTAACACGGCTTTTTCAGACCTTAGTGCTGTTCTACCCCATGACTTTTTAGAAAACAGGGCCTACTCCTCCAAATACCTCAGCCCCTCAGTCTAACCATCCCTCTTCTACTTCAGGAGAATAAGGCTGAATGATGCTCCCCAGCTATATATATATATTTTTTATTTAGTTGTTTAACCAGGTATAGCACACTAAGCTGAAAGCTTCTAGATCTATAGCAACACCCTGGACCTTAAGCTTCTGTTGCTCACCCTCGATGAGGTAATTCATCCATTAACAAAATCCTAAACCTCTCTCTCAGCTGTGGAAAATTCCTGGACCTATGGAAAACAGCCACCGTGACACCCATCCATAAAAGTGGGGATAAGACAAATCACTCAAATTATCGCCCTATCTCCATACTTCCCCCACTCTCTAAGGCACTCGAGCGCATTGTGGCTGATCAACTTACCGACCACTTGGATAAATACAATATACCTTGTCCACAACAACACGGCTTCTGGAAAGGTCACAGCACCACCACAGCCCTTCTTGAGTTCACTGGAGCTCTGCACAAATTCCTTGACAACGGCCTTCTCACAGGGGCCGTATTCATCGACCTCTCCAAGGCCTTCGATACAGTACACCATGGACTACTAATTCACCAACTACTGAATGCCGAGCTATCACCTGACTCTTCTCTCTGGTTTAAAAGCTACTTAGAAAACCAGTTGCAGAGAGTAAAAATTGCGGACGCTCTTTCTGATACCCTGCCTGTTCACTCGGGTGTCCCACAGGGATCCATACTGGGCCCCCTCCTTTTTAGCCTTTCTTAAACTCCCTCCCTTACCACTGCTCTGAGCAGATCATACTGATGCTGATGATGCTGTTGTATTCTCCACTCACAAAGATCCTGCAACTTTTCAACACAACCTTCAACTTGGTTTCAGTTCTGTAGAGACATGGTTTCTTAATCATAAACTGGTCCTCAATGACAAGAAAACCAAATCTATGCTCTTCTGCAGCTCTCATAACCCACACAAGCTACACCACTTGGCCATCTCCACCACCCAGGGAACATTCTAGATCAGGTGGGTCCTTCAAATACTTAGGGATACAGCTTGACCCTAATCTCTCTATGGACTTCATGTAGATAATGTAGCTACAGCTGCTAATACACGGCTTGGTCTCCTCTACAAACACAGACCACACCTCATGCCAGAAGCTTTGAAGGTTGCAGTCCTGAGCTCTGTGATCTCTGCAATAGACTATGGTCTCATCATTTATGAATCTGCCACAACCACAATGCTTAGATGCCTCTCAACTGCCTTAAATAAGGCATGTTGGCTCATCACTGGTGCTCACCGTCTCACCCACACATGTGACCTGTACACTCAGACCGGCTGGCTCCAACTATCAAACCACATAAAGTTTCTCACCTGCTCCATGGTGAAAGAAAATCTACCTTGGCCTTGCACCTTCTGGGATCTGAACTCTGTTACAACACCAAATTTACAAATGGTGCCTTAAAGGATCCATGCTACAGCTACTGAAAGTCCCCCACTATCACACTTCACAGGGACAATGCTCTTTTGCTTATCGAGCACCACTCTGGTTCAATGGCCTCAGCCCCACCATCTCCTCTGCCCCAACAATTGGTATGTTTAAAACTAGGCTCCAGAACTATCTCACTACCAACAGCTCCTGTGACTGCCCAACAAACTTGTTTCTCCACTTCCATTACTGCTCTAGTGGTCCCCCACTGGATTCTACCCTCACATCTTGGTATACCCAATGCTGCACTTTTCACCCTCTCCCCACCCTTCCTACATTCCTTCCTTCCTTCCTCTCCTATGACTCTGGCATTTCTTATCTGTTGTCTATTTTCTCTGACAAATGCCACTGGCTGCCTTGTTACAATGCTACCCTTGAATTGTATTAATCTGTACTCTGTTTGCAATGTCCACATTGTTGTAATGTCTGTCTTGATGTTCCCCATAATTTGTATTTCTCTGACGTGGAACCTTTGTAAAAGAGCCAAGGCTCAAAGGTATTTGTAATCTTAGACTTGATAAATAAAATAAATAAATAATGGCATACCAGATTGAAACAGAAAAAGGAATGGAGGTGAGATGGAATCGTGTGGATTTAAGACTTCTGCCAAAGGTTGAAGATGCCAATTTGACTGAAGTGGACTTACCAACTTTCACAGCAGTCAGTCAAGACAACACCAAAGAGACTGATAGCAAGGACGATTTGGAGCAGTGTGCATCCACTGAAAAGTCACCAGAGAAGGAAGCGAGACCCAAAAGATAAATTTGACATCCAGAGAGACTGATTGAAACTTGTTAGAAAAGTAGAGTGGAGTGAGTGCTAAAGACTCACTAGAGAGTGAAGTACTAGTGACCTCTCCTCTCAAGATTAGGTTTAGTTTAATTATAAACCTCAGTTTGTAAGAAGTTAAAATAATAATGATAATAATTCAGCCAAGTTACTGTAAGCCAATAATTCAGCTTGAAAATAATATAGAACTTTTCTTTAAGTGAGGAAGATGTAATGTTATAGGAATTCAACACACTTATTAGATGGTCCCTAAAGTAAATGTAAAAAGCTGATGATTTGTAGACAGCCCCTAGAGTGTGGGAGTTATGGGAAGTTTGCTTGGCTGGAACAGTGTGTTTAAGATGGCTGCACAATAAAGGTGAGTAAAACTCATGCTGGTTTCATGATTACTAACAAGCAAAACAGACCGCAGCACAGGAAGGAAATAGAACCAGGAAAGAAAACAAAGGAAACAAAACCAGCGCATGTGTGTGTGTGTGGGGAGGTGCAGAAGCAAAGGAAACAAGCATACCATTTGAAGTACAACAGCAGCAACAGAAGGAGCATAAACAGTAAAATGAGAAGCAAACAACAGAGGCAGAATGGACAGGAGGGAGGAAACACAAGCAGTGAGACACAAAATAGCCGAGGAAGCAGAGAACCAGGAGACTGCACTGAAGTAAAACTGAATCTGAAAAACACCAGATAGAGGAGGTCTGTGAGTGTGTGGTTTGTGTAGGGTGGAGGTGGAGTCTGTCTGCCACCCACTGAACCACAGATAAAACCTTTCAATTGTAAACCCCCTACTCTGGTCCTCATACCTCCTGCTTAATGATGTAATTACTTTTAAAATACTTGCTCAGTCTTGTCTAGCTCCTGCCCTGGTGCTTTAGTTTAAAGCAATTTCACACAGTCTAGTGAACAGGCAAGCAGCTACTCACTCCCAGTCCCTGAGGTGACACATCTCCAGATGGCTACCCTCCTGCCCTCCCTGTCCAGGGGTTTTGGATGTTACACAATTCACAGAGAAGGGAGGGGCACCAGCAGTCTGACTAGGCAGTGAACAATGGAAGCACGGCAATAAAACTCACATTACCTTTGAAGTGTAGATAGGTATTCTTTCCATGATAGTGTGGACTCCATTGAGATGTACTGTAGAAAAGGAGGTTTAGAGGTGCTCACAGAAGAAGCTCAGTGATGCTATTTAGGGGCTGCCAGCCTCAAATGAAATGTTCCGAAGCAAAAGCGCTCATGAAGAAAGCACAGTTCAAAAAGAAAAGCAAAAAGTAAAGCAAAGCAGTGCAAATTTATTGTGGCAAATAATACTTTCGACCCCAAAACATCCCATGATTACCTAGAAATAAATTTTGTTAGGAAACACACAGTAACAGTCCTTACTCAGGGCATCAATGGCAGGAAATATGATGCAATCAGGAACCATTTTATTTGAAAGTCAAAGGCTCAAGTCACATAACAGCTCCATGAAGAGGGAGGTATTTACAGTTTCTTTTACTTTCCACACAACTACTACATCAATTGACCATTCTCTGGTGACTTTTCAGCAGATGCACACTGCTCCAAATCGTACTTGCTATCAGTCTCTTTGGTGTTGTCTTGACTGACTGCTGTGAAAGTTGGCAAGTCAACTTCAGTCAAATTTGCATCTTCAACCTTTGGGATCTGGGTCCCAAACCTGGATCCACTCACACATAAGATTTCTCTTTCTTGAGCATAAAGGGCTCCTTTCTTGTCAGCACTTCGGTACTCAAACAGGCAGTCTCTTTCATTTTAAACTTTCACCACTAGTGGGAGCAGGGCAAAAACATACTTCAGCCCTTGTTTTTTATCTCAGGGCACAGATGTTACCTTGGTCACAGTCCTTCCTCCAGTTGCTGACCCACCCTGCCGATCCACTGGCAGGGTTCTCACAGAGTGGCAGCCACCTTACTATGGGCACTGCTTCTCTTCTAAACTTCCCCACAGCAGCTTTTTCTTCTCTGAGGTGGACATAGATGGGCGAGGGTCTGTTCCACCACAGAAGACCCTCCGGGCACTTCACTGCCACTTCAGTGGCCTGGGCCCCCCATGGCAGCCATTCCTCTCCAATTTCTATTCACAGACCCAATCGGGCTCCAAACAAGCTTCTGTCCACCAAATGTTTCTGGGAATCATGTCTGCTCTCCCCACTGATGGGCCGTGGGGCTGTGCTGAAGGTGATGTGGGGCCAGGGTGCAATCTCCCTACCAGTCTCTGACTGGAGGCCCTTTCTTCAGGCCTTGAAGCTAGCTCCAACTGCTCCTCTGACTTGGACTGTTCAATGACCCCTTCTCCAATCCCCTTCAACCCTCATGCCTGTTGGCTCTTCAAAACCCTCTTGAGCTTCCCAAGTCCTGCCCTCCTGCTGGCCTGACAGTGTGCAGGGATGACTCCTGATGCCTACTGGCATCCACGTTAACCCAAAGTCAGCATGGGGGTTACAAAATTATTCTCGGTATACAGGCTGAGAAGGAATTTGTTTGCAGCTACTGTGTGTGTCTAGAATATAATCTTGATTCAGACTGAGACCTCTTTTCAAGGGGCCACACTGGTGGCAATTTAAACAGTACAGCTGGGTCCACATTTTAATTAACACCAAGTCTTCTGATGTGTCTGAAGTAACATTTGGTCACTAGTTTAAAAAACTTAGACATTTTCAGCAAGGTGTATCTATTTAGAGAAACATTGTTTCTGACAAGTACTTTAACCCAGGGCATGACAAATACGGCACATAAGAGCTCTGAACAAGAAAGTTAGCCTCAGGAAAGTTTGGTGCAGGAAACTGCAGCACAGGATAATAAAATGGCTGGAAATCTGGTCATGTATTTCACTGGAGTGGTGATCCATGGAGGTGTGGTGTTGTAATAGTAAATCTACTCTTAAACCTGAAATTTCACTGCAGTGGTGATCCATGGCAGAGTGGTCCAAATTTTCAGCTGTTGTGCCGAACTTTCCTTTACCAAACTTTCTTGAGGTGAACTTTCCTGTTCCAAACTTTCCTGTGCCATCTTTACCTAGAACCCTTTAACCCTGCACCATGTTAGCACTTTGAACTTTGAAGGCTACATGACAAAACAATTGTATTGGAGCTATATTATTGAAGTGATTACCAGTCTGACTACAGAGACTTTTTAAAATTTATTTTCATGCTGACAATTTATCTTTTTATGTATTTATTCATTTTTTATTATTCATCTCAGAGAACAACCTTTGAGCTAAAAGCTTATTTACAAAGGTCCACATCATGACAGATACAAAATATGCATACAACAAGACATTAGTGTAAACAAAGAACGTAAAATATAATTCAGCAAAGTACACACAATTGCAAGTAAAATATAATACAAAATTGAAAATACAGTGACATCAGGATAGTACTAATTTACAAATTAAGTTGCATCTCTGTATATAGAGTACAAGTCACATTAAACTGTTCCTCCAATTAGTTGTTTTAGCATTTCTGATTGAGTTGCATAAGTGTTGCTGGACTGAGTACAAAGCCCTGCACAAACTGTTTCTGAAGAGTTAAAACTCAGTTTTGCATTGCATTGTGACTAGACTTCTGATGCAATTGAAATAAGTTGCAAAAACATTTTTTTATAAACATCACTCTTGAGCTGGTTAAGTATTGAGAAACAATACAATATGATCTGCTAATGCATTACCAACTGTAAAAAACAATGCCAAACCAACTCATTGGTGGCATAGTTTAATGTGACTTGTACTGTACATATAACTAAACAGGGCAGTCAGAGAATTGACTTTGTCAGGAGGTGGTAGGCGGTAAGGAGAGAAATAGAGGGGGAGGTAGCGAAAAGAGAAAAAAGGGTGGGTGATAGTGAGTTTGGGGGACGGGGTATTGCTCATGGTCTGTTGGTCATCTGTAAGTAACCTATGTGTGAGTTACTTTTGCCAGCCTCACTGCATCTGGTTGCACAAGTATTCTGGATACATGGGGGCTATTTTTGTTTATGAATTATCTATGAATAAACATTCAAGCTTTACTAAGATTACGCAGGGAAAATAAATCAATTAAATGTTTCTGTGTGTTCATGTCTCAAATGCTCTACAGTATATTAATGTACCACAAAGATAGTTAAAGTTTGACAGCATGAATTAATAGTTTTCTATCCAATACCTTTGGTGCTAGCCTCACTTCAGGAGTAGACAACAAGGCACCACCTGGTTTGCAATGGTTATTTCTCCCCCTTAGGAGAGAGTACACTGGGTTTTTGTGCCTGGGAACTGGAACTTTTTTGTTTTCTTTATTAAGCTTCCATGATCCTCCTCACTCAATGCCCCTATGAGGAGTATATTGCTTGGTAGTAAGCCTGAAATTCCCCCTCAATTACCTTTCAGTCAGTTCATTTTATCCCCTCTGCTGTTTTAAGTTTTGATACAAACTGTATGTGGCCCCTTGCTGGCTTTGTTATTATCATGCAAGCCATTTCCTACCTTTATTATACTCACCTTAGGCCCCTATCCTTTCCAGGAGGACCTGACATCCCAGTACATGTATTGTTAAAGTGTTGTATTCCACTTTTACTTTCTTCAATGTGGAATACAATTGTAGGGTAGTATTGGCCTTGTGGGCTGTCTCACATGTCTGTAGCCGGGCTTCCAGAAATGTCAGTGTTATCAGCTGTTATTTTATTTTTATGAAATGAACAGGAAATAATTTCTATTCAGAAGACAGCCTTTAGGATCTCCCATCTAGCTGCACATGTTGTGTTCTCACTTCTTATTAGATTTAAAGAACCCCTTAATTACACCTACAGCGTACTCCCTGAATACCCTATCCTTAAGGAGAATGGGATCTAGCTTTCAAAGTTTTGGTTTAAGACTACCTGGTGCCCTCCCCAACATGGCCTACACAAATGTTTGGTCCGGAATCACTATAGGCTCCTGCTAAGCTTTCCCCAACCCTAGAAATAATCCAGGACTGATCAGTACCATGCCAGTTCTCATGTACATGTTGTAAGCATGTGAAAAAAATGCATAGGCATCCATCAGTTTGTGACTGGTCATTAGTGGAGCCCTGTGAAGTTCTTTTTATTTTTTATCATTTTTCTTTTTAACTTTTTCTGGAATTTTATGTTATTTCTTTTTATTCATTGAAAATATAGTTTTATTCATAAAATACCTAAAAATAACCTTATATACACTGGAAATCATATTCCCAGTATACTACATTGTATTAAGCAGCATTATGCTATGGTCTTGAAAGGTTTTGTGAATCAGTCAATTACGTTGTGCTACCTTGGAGACCATCTCTATGGTAACAATGGAGCCTAAACAACAACTGCTGCAAGTTAGTTTTTGCAAAACAAATAAGCATTTTTTGTGTTGCTTGCACACATGTGCAAGAAACACATTGCTTTCAGCAGTTAGGAAGAATGCCTAAATGTGTCAGGAAATTTGGGCCATGTCACCATGCAATCAGCTGTTTTGGTGCATTACAAGCTACCAAAACAGCTGATAGTTGTCAGCGATGGCTTCTTCATTGTCCGCTCACAGTCCCCAGGAAGCTGAATGAAAGCCACCGCCTGCCATTCAGTGTGCCTTCCTGGTGAAACATTTCAATAAAATTAAAAAAAAAAGCCAACGGGATGCCCAATCCCCCATCAGCATGCCCCCTTCCAGTTCAATTTGCTGATGGGGGAGCCCACTATCTGTCGGCATGATGTCCCCCATCCCAAATTTGTTGTGTACGAGGGTTAACTCAATCGCCCCAGCTCTTGCCACCCCCTGCACTTATATGTGCCAACAGGGTGCCCAATCCCCTTCAGCATGCCCTTCCTGGTAATTTTCGATAGGGAAGCCCTCCCCATCGGAATAATGCTCCCAATTTCTTGTGTGCTGAGGGAGCTGTCCAATCCCTGTTGGCTCTTGCCCCCCCCAGCAATCGGTATGTGCTGACAGGGGTGCCCAATGCCTCGTTGGCTACAGCCCCTACCCCAAACACTCAGATGGCTTGCTGGGAGCCCACCTCAGCTTGCCAAAATGAAATGTCCCTGCAAAAAAGAAAATCTTCCTGCGTTTTTATTTATTTATTTAAATAAACCTGTAAACTAGAAAACAGTCCCTTGTTGATTCTGGTGGTCCCTCCCCAACCTGTGCCCATTCTTTGTGTACCCACATCCTCACACACACCCCACCCCATGCCTCGGGCCCAAGCGTGATGATCTTGGTGGACGAGAACACATCTGCACTCTTCAAAGCCAACCCAAACTGAAAAAATCCGGTAAGCTGTACAAGGGCATAAATGTTTTTTTTTCAACTTCGGTGCATATCTTGGCCATTTTTGGGAATTGTTTCACCAAATTTTCAACATGGAGTTCTTGGGACCCCACCTTATGAAGTCAGTCACTGTTATTTTGTTATTCAGTCCTTAAAGGTGATTTTGTGGTCACTGTGTGACCACCTTTTGGGACTGATGAACAAAATGACAGTGTCACAGCTGATGAAGTAGGCCCCCAAAAACCCTATGTTGAAAATTTGGTGAAAAAATTCCTCAAAATGGCTGTTTTATGAGCATGCATTGTGCAGTTCCTATGTACGCTCGTAACTTTGACCATTGTTAATATTTTCACTCTAGATTTTCCACATTGCCATTTTACCAAACCTTCTTATGAACAGTACAGCTGTCATTTTTCACATCTTGCCTAAAATATGTTTTCACACATGTAGCCTACAATGGCATGGTCGGTGTGTGAAATCAATGTTCAGGACAGATTAAAAATATCACAATGACACTGTTCATGAGGTAGGCCCCCAAAAACCCTATGTTGAAAATGTGGTCAACAAATTCTCCAAAAAAGGACTGTTTGACGGGTGTCCATTACACAGTTCCTAAGCATACTCGTAACTTCAAGCATTTTTTAATATTTTCACTCCAGATTTTCAGCATTTCCATTTTACCACACCTCCTTATGAACAGTACAGTACAACTATCACTTTTCACATCTCACCTGAAATGTGTTTTCTCACATGTAGCACACAGTGGCATGGTCGGTGTGCGAAATCAATGTTCGGAACAGATTAAGAAAATCACAGTGACACTGTTCATAAGCAGAGGTCTTAAATTGGCTATGTTGAAAATCTGGTGACAAATGTCCATAAAATGACTGTGTTACGAGCGTGCATTGTGCAATTTCCACACACCATCGTAAGTTCACAAATTCATAATCTTTTCAGTCCAGATTTTTAACATTGGCATTTTTCCACACCTCCTTATGGACAGTACAGCTGTCATTTTTCACACCCTGGCCGAAATGTGTTTTCGCACTTCCAGCACAGAATAGCATGGTTGCTGTGGGAAGTCAGTGTTTGGGATAGATTAAGAAAATCACTGTGACGCTGTTCATGAGCAGAGGTCCCAAAATGCCTATGTTGAAAATCTGCTATAAAAAATCTCAGAACTAATTACATTACTAGTGTATGTTGCACAGTTTCTACACACACTCATGACTTCACCAGTTTTTTTATATTTTCACTCCAGATTTTCAACATTGCCATTTTTTACACCTCCTCATGAATAGTACTTCTGTCATTTTTCACATCCAGTTTGAAATGTATTTTCGCACCTGTGGCACTAAATGGTACAGTTGCTGTGCAAAATCACCTTTCAGCTAACAAACTGATAGTGTCACTGTTCATGTGGTGGGATCACAAAAAAGCCCATGTTAAAAACTTGGAGTAAAAATACCAAGAAATGCCCAGGGTGTTAGGGTTTTCAACCATAATGCCCGACCCTGTAGGGACTGACAGGTGGCATGGGTGTGACTTGGGATTGTTGACAGTAATGCTCATGCCATTCCACCCGCACCCTGCAGCCAGTGGCAGGCATTGATGTGCGCCTTGGACACTTTGGCCCAAGAGTTCACCCCATTCTCCTATGCTGCACCCATTTCAGTGTAGTTCCTTATGGAATGAGGTGAGTGTAAAGTCTGAACTCTTCAAAGCACACCTCTACACTTGTAAGTGTCTGCAGGGTAGGGGTAAGGTGAAATGTCATGACCGTTATGTGCGACTACACAAAGACTCATTGCAATGCCCATCTCTGCAGGGTGGGAGTGAAGTTGGAGTCAGTTCAATATTTCACTGCCATTCCTATACTGCATCTGTCTAACTCCTGCACTTCCACTGTTAATGACAGCAAGCAACACTTGGCATTGACAAATGCTTGTTTAACTTTTTTTTTATGTATTTGTTTTGTTTTATTTATTTTTATGCCTTGAATTTCTTGTTATTTCTTCTTTAATAAAAACACTTGTCTCTAGTCATTAGTACCTGTAGTGCAGTAGAGGTCTTTGTGTGTGTAAGAGGGATTTTCAAAGAGTGATCTAGGATATCATCAAGTACACAATTGACATCATCCCATAGGAGCCAGGGCCCCCTAAAGTGTGCACTCTCCATTGACAGTTTCACATAAAAGTCTGATGTATCATAAGAGGATCCATACGACAAGCCCACTTCAGTTTTGCATCCAGATTGCATGCATACCTCAGCCAGAGTAAACCTGCCCTCTGGATCATCAACAGTCTTACTGTATGCTACTTGCATGTGGAGTCTAATCCATAGTATCATGCAGCTGGGTTTTGAATTAAAGGTGGACCTGTTCAATATCCCACCCAATTGTTTTGCAGGTGATGTAGCTCCTTAGCTGTTATATGCATTTCTTACAAACAGATCATGTCTGAAATATTTTTGCTTTTTTTGCTTATACCCTTTTACTTTTGATAAATGTCTTCAGACCCTTAACATTTCAAGTTAGCAGCTTCAGCTTATCAGTCATGGCTGCTGCAGTGCATCATTTCCAGACCCATGTTTAATGCTGTCAAATGAGGTGAGCTTGTCCACCCATAGCCATTGAGCTTGTTCACCTTCAGTCTCACAAAATAAAAGTTATTTTTATCTAGCCTAAATCCCGTCCCCTCCACATCATGGACTGTAACCCCCCTAACCTGGACAGACACCCCCCTGAGGTCAGTCCCCAACCTGACTCTCAAAATTCCCCCAGATATGGTGGATTATACTGTGTTGCAGGTGAGCACTCACTACCCCCTAGTTAAACTTTTTTCTGTGACAACATTCATTCCTGGTGGCCCCCTGCAATACTCCAACCTCCTTGTAGGTGTCATGTCATTTATAATCAATGTTTGGGCACTGCCTCCTTGAGGTCAGGGCAGTTTCCCAATCTCTCCTCACACCTAGCACAGTGTTCATGGCACTATGGGTTGATTAAAGCCCTTGGCTCAAATCCCCAGGCTCCCCCCTTAACACAAAAATAATCTTCCCCTACTAGTAGTTTTGCATCTCCTCATTGCCAGATTCCCAAGCATGATCATTTGCACAGCTTTACCCTATTGCCATAACCATAACCATAACATTTTTGTTCTCAGGTTTTTCTTAATATAAAGAGGGTCTTCCTGCCAGGTTGACCATACCAAAGGAGCCAGTGCAATGTTATGAAGCAACCAGTAAAATTAATATAACAAATATAAAATTCAACATGTTAACTTGATGGATTTTCTATAACTTCTCTCTTTTGGATTGATGCTTATGAACCTAGTTTGAAAGTTGGAGTTGTGTGCTCCAGTGGCATATGTTTCCCACTGTCAGTCTTCTCTGGTTCAACATTAGTGGACTTTGGGGAACAGAGATGTTACAACCCTTATTGCAGCAGTCCAGCCCCTTGGGTCCTGCATTTCAGCACAAATGCACTGCCCCCCATAGTCAAAGCTACTCCGCCCCCACCACCAGCAGCGATAAAAAAAAATCAACCAGCCATTATTATAAAATTGAAAGCTTATAGCAGCTCAAGTAGCACTAATTGTTTGCAGTGCTAGAGTTTAAATTTTGTAAATTTACACCTCACTGCCATGCTACAGAGTGCAAGTTCTTATGTTTCTCAAGATGTAACTTGGTGCTGCTCAAGTACCTCATGCCATACAAGTTTTACACATGGGCATGGTGTTTTACAGTGCTGACTGGCTGTTTTACCTCGGTGTTCTGCCAAGAATATTAAAGGAGAAAGTATAGTTTCTGGCTGCCAAACTGTGAAAAAGGGAGTGGACAGGGCTATAGGGGAAAAGCATGTACAAAAAAGACCGAAAGTACCTTAATGGATGTAGCTGACTGCACTCTCACTTATTTTGAAGAGCTGTAGGATGCTGGGATGACCATCCTTCCACTGCTGTCTCCATTCTATTAAGATAGTCTTCAGTCTCCAGGACACCTGTATACCCTTTTGGAGGTGGGTCCTTGGTTTGATTATCTTCAATTTGGATGGGTATGCAGTAGGAGTTGGTAGAATCAGCCTTGCCCCTGTCTTCTCAATCTGGCTTTTACCTGTATGTTATTAAATGTTCACCGCTCCTGCTGCAGGACCCTGCTGCAATCCAGGAAAATGAAGATGCTAGCTTCTATCACATGAGTCACTCCTTTCTTCCATGACACTCTCGTTATTTCCTCCTTGTCTTGATACCTTAAAAATTTTGAGAAGAAGTAGAGTATTCTGTCTCCAGTCCTGGGATTTCTGCCTAGTGTGCAGTGGACTCATTCAACCTCAAATGTGTGCCTCAAGTCTCCCAGGCCCAGTTGTTTGAGCAGTCATTGTCTAATGAATCCCTCTTGGCCCTGTCCCTCAAGTTCTTCCAGAAACCCTTATTATACTAACATTTGACCTGCAGGTTCTGTTTTATTGATCATCTATGTGATCAAGTAGCTGAGTCACTAGTTCCTTCCGCTGTGCTTTCTTTTTCACCTACATGAATAGCTGGTCCTCAATGGTTCCCACTCTTGCCTCTACTTCCAAGAGCTAACATGAGTGTATAGTCATAGGTTCATTTAAGCCTTCAATAATACCTTGTGTATGTGAACTGTGGACATTTATTTTAGTAAAGTTCACTTGCTTTTCAGTCTGCATGTTTGTGACAAGAGCAGTGATGCTGTGTGTGCTTTCATCTGTTGACACTTCAGCTGTCCCTGAGTTCTCTGCCATGTTGCTTGTTTGGGACCTCATTTCAGGAGGCTGATTCAAAGTTACTTCTGCCGCTCCACCAAAGGTCAGTTATGATTGTCGTTTTTGGCTCTTAATGTTGCTCATGATATGTACAGTCTATTCTTATGTTAGGTTCCATTCTTAAATCTTTGATGCTGCTGACATAATGAGGAGTGAGTGCCTCAGGGAGAATGTTCTTTCTAGGCATCCAGAATGATTGCTGGCTTGGCAATACCACCCCCCCAATCAATGCTTGAGCCTTCAGTTTGCAAAATCCTACTCATCGCACAATGACTGTTTAACTAGAGGTATGCAAGGGTAGGGTACTTTTAAGGGGTAGCAGAAGTTTGACTGAGATAACAGAACAGGCTAAACACAGAAAGGTGATGGCATGGACAGAGAACTCAATCAATCAGTCAAAATCTTTATTTATCCAGGCGAACATCGTTGAGAAGCTCATTTACAAGATGGACCTGGTTAGTACCAGGTCAAGGTAGAATTACATACAACAGTGACAAATACATCATGATGGCAACAAATAAATACCAAGCTCATTCACAGAATAGACCTGGTTATTATCGGGGTCAAAATAGAATTGCATACAACAGTGACGAATACATCATTATGACAACAAATGAATACAAAGTAGGTGATCAATGCAGCAACGGAGTATTACAGAGGCAGGCATATAGGCACTTCAGATGGTGACTTTATTACTTATAGGTGAGTTATTTGATAGCCTAGATAAGTACAAAAACTTAACAAGGATGCAGGGTAAATAGCAGGGATGCACCGCTAGGTTAGGGAGGGTGTGTAGAATTCCTAGGAGATTGGGGCAGTGGAGCAGGGTGGTGGGAGAACAGTGAGAGTGGGGAGGTGGGAGGGCATGGTTTGTAGAAATGAGAATGGGTCTGAAGAGGTGGTGGTTAAAAAAGAAAGGGCTAGGAGGAAGAAGCTGGATGTAAACATTTGGAGAGCCTGGAGAGATAATGGGGGAATGCAGGGAAAAACATTTACATACAAGCAGCCAGAAACTGTGTCTTCTGCTGAGAATTAGAAAAGAGATGGTAAATAGTTGCAGAATACTGCACACAGTGAAGCTCTAATTGATTCATACTTTGTAGCACTATACTAAGATCTTGCAGTGAATTAGGAATACCTTATTTAAAATTATACTGCTTTAAGACAAGGATGCAGGTAAAAGAACTTAATAAGTGGCAATACAATACATTATTAAAATTAAGCAGAGCGCATACCAGCATGGGTTTTTGCAGGGTAATTCCCACCCTAATTAAAAACTGAATGAGGTTATGTTAAATACCATTCACAGTTTTGGAGGTGGTTTAGTAAAAGTTAAACAACCCCTTGAGTGTGTGATTGGCTGAGGAGACCTCAGAAGCTGCAGAATATTCTGCAACACATACACACCTGATCTTGTTTTCTTATCTCAGGAATTACAACTCCATCATTTCAGAATGTTAGATTTCTAATGGGCAGCTGTATTTTTCGTACTATAACAGTAACTAGATTTCTTGCTATTTATAGGAATACATAACAATGCTCCCTAGATTATTTGCCCCTCCATTATCCCCTTCCCTCACTATTAGGCAGCTTTTCAGCCCTGAACATATCCTCCTCCTTGTTAATTCCCTCAATTATTCACCACCCACAATATCCATCGGCCATCTCCCTCAGTTAAATCTGGCCCATTAACATTTCCCTCAGTGTTTTCCTCCTTCATTATCTGCCAGGCATGGTGCTACTAGCCCATTATCCCATCGGTCCCAAAGGACTGACTGTAATACTTTATGTTGACTCTGAGCCAGCCTATGAAAAATGTCTTGTCACAGAGACTGAAACAATAGGCTGGAAAATAAATATGAAAACTACCCCATTTACCTAAATGGAGCACTAGCTACAAAGTTTTTTTGTGAGAGTTAGGGAATGCTTTTCCTGCTATGCATGTTTCACTTCAGAAGAGATTCTGATTAAAATACCTCAAAATTAACCAGCCTGGTGGTGCTGAGGGTTGAGGTGCTGGACGCCACACCTCACGCCACACTGGCGACCAGGGTTCAGGAATGAGCCTGGGTCATCAGGGGTCAGGAGGGGAGCAGAAGGATTGAGCATCTGTAGGACTGCTCTCCATCTCTGGGGAGGGCTGCCATCAGTACTCTGGTGGCCCCTGGCAGTGGCCGGGGGCGACTACAGAGCATTGGCAGACATGGAGTGGACATACTGGGGCAGGCACCTGGATGAGAGTGTGTGCAGAAGCATGCATGCTCAGGATCTTAGGCATCATTGCACACCACAGACATAAGGGAGAAAAGCGGAAAATAAGGACACCAGTTGCGGGAGCATGATGGCCATCTCCAGCGGGACTTGTTCGGCACTGAGGGTATGTGGCAGTACTGGATCCTGACTAGGGGGGTTGAGCTAGGGGGAGAGCTCCCCATCACCCCACTGTGAGGGGCAAGCCACCGGGGTAGCTGTGGGACCTGAACATGGAGCCGAGGAGCATCCCAGGAGATGGTGGCCTGAGACCCGAGGAGGATGCCAGACATGTGAGGTAGGCAGACTGGTGGCCCTAGGGATAAAAAGTATAAGAAAAAAAAATATCTGAAGATTTGGAGTAACCCTACGTATTATGAAATTGGATATGCTTCTGAAGTAGTCTGTCATAGTGACCTCTTACTTAACCATCCAGCAAGTACTGTAGATGTTCATATGCAATGCCCATGATAAAAACTCTACTGCAGTTCCTGAAAGCAAGCTGATAACATGAGTAAATTAGGTACACCACAGACTGTTTTATTATGTAGTGAAATAATAGTGTTGAGATTTACTATTATTGATATGTGATTTCAAAAAAAATGCCTGTCCTAGAGTGCAGATTAGGAACAGCAAACATTTTAATAAGGCTAGAAAATATTTTCTTTTATTCTGAGACAGAACAATCCTAACACTCCTTTGACTATTTTTGAAAGGCTGTAGCCTGTAGTTCTATGGGGAGGGAAGAGCTCCTCCCCCATCCTCTACTTAAACTTCCTGCTCATGCCCCTTCTGCTTAGAGTGAGCCGCACTCACTCCTTGGCAGTGTGGCTGGTTGGTTCCCCCTCCCTCTCCTTCCTCCTGTGGCTATTTGTCCTTCTCCTGCTGTCTTCTGCATTGCCTTGCTTGTTTGTTCTCCCCCCCTCCGGTGTGCCTGCTCTCTCCCCTGTGCTCCATAGCTCACTCTGCTTACCTTTGTGCTTCTTTCTTTGGGGCTTTCTTCCTCTGTCAACCATGCCTCAGTCCCTCTGTCAACTCCATTTCACTCCTCATTGCCAGACCACTCACTTCAAGCTTATGGCATGCTGCTGCTGCTACTCTGGTTCCATATGTTGGTAGTTTCTGCTCCAGTACCTTGCTGTCTGCGTGCACCTCAGGCATTTTCCACATCCCAGGTGTCACAGCTTGTGCCCACTCCAGTCCCACAGATATCTCTAGACAGCTGCTTTTCACTTCCTTGCTTAGTACTGGGACATTGTATACACTGCAGTGCCAGGCCGATGCTACAGTTCCTGCCTTTGCTGCTTGCTGCCCACAAATTCTTGGACACCTCATTAATCTGGCGTTTGTCATCTGGTTATTTGCCTGTTCCACATTACCTCTGCAGTCCTGCTCAGACAATTGCAGCATGCAAGTCATCTCTCTTGGATTCTACCTATCCTGCAAGTTATATGTGCTTGGGCAGACTGTATGTATTCCCATCACCTACTTTGTGCCTTATTCTGCTGCCTCCTTATGGGAATCAATGTGGGATCCTTTCCCACACAGTAAAGAAAAGCTATTTGCACACTTGCTCAACTATTCCTGCTTTGCCCTGCAAGGGGGCCTGGCTGTTCGCTGAACGCATTCCTGATTTGCTGCACAAGGGGGCCTGGCTACCTGCTCATCACATTCCTGCATCACCCCACAAGTGAGCCTGGAGGTTTCCTTGGCTTTGCCCCACATGGGGGCCTGGCTGCTTGCTCATGCATTCCTGTTTCACCCAGCAAAGGGGGCCTGGCTGCTTGCTCAGCACATTCCTGCTTTGCCCTGTAAGGGGGCTGGCTACCTGCTCATTGAATTCCTGCTTTGCCCCGCAAGTGGGCCTGGAGGTTTCCTTGGTTTCGCCCTGCACGGGGGCCTAGCTGTTTCCTCATGCATTCCTGCTTCACCCCGCAAGGGGACTTGGCTGCTTGCTCAGCCATCCCTGCTTTGCCTCACAAGGGGACCTGGCTGCTTGTTCAACCCATTCCTGCTTCACCCCACAATGGGGTCTGGTCGCCTGCTCATCGCATTCCTGCTTCGCCCCACAAGGGGGCCTGGAGGTTCTTTAGCTTCACCCCTCTGGGGGGTTGGCTGCCTGCTCATGCATTCCTGCTTCGCCCCACAAAGGGGGGTCTAGCCACTTGCTCAACCCATTTCTGCTTCACCCCACAAGAGGTTCTGGTTTCCTTCTTCATATTCCTGCTTCGCCTCACCTTGGTCTGACTGCTTGCTTAATCGCATTCCATCGTCACCTTGGCCGACCCACGTGGGGGTCTCGCCTTCTCAACTGAAACTTTGCATCACACCTTCATCTTATATGGATACTATGGACTTGGATTAACCAACTGCTTATGCAATATCTCCATGTCAGAGACATTCCTCCAGTACCACGTTTTCCAGGATTCTTCTGCTTGCCATTGAATCAGGATATTCCTCTACTACCAATATCTGGATTGTACTCAGAGAACTGACAGTACTTAGTCTACTAGGATTACTCTCCTTTAGTATGCCTAGAGGATGGGCAGGTCAACAGCCATGGGTCCTCGGAGGTTCCCCCAAAGGGGGGGTTTCCTCACCTGCATGGTACTGGCCACACTCTCCAGAGTTGAGGAGGTAATCACATGGTAATTAATATCTTTTTGGGCCTTCTAACCTACACTTAACTAGCATCTTGCAAAAAAGTGGGATACAGAGAAAGGCCAAAGATTAAGACTCTACCATCAATCATTTTCATTTAGTTCAAATGTATCTAAGCACCAACCATGTCATCCAGTTCCTACATGCTACAGACACTGACTTATGTACCTATCCAGTTCAATCATACCTAAGCACCAACCTTATCTCATTCAGCTCTCATGTATCACAATGCACTGAGCTATGTACCTCACAAAGAACTGAATGGCTGCAGCTTGTAGTTCTATGAGGGAGAATAGCTCCTCCCACATCCTCTACTTAAACTTCCTGCTTACTCCCCCTCTGCTTAGAGCGATCTGCACTCACCTTCCAACCTCCTCTGCCTCTTCCTCTACTCTGGCACTCTTATCTCACCTTGTGCTTGGCCTTCTAACCTACACTTACCTAGCATCCTGCAAAAAGGTAGGATATTGAGAAAGGCCAAAAATTAAGATTCTACCATCAATCATTTTCATTCAGTTCAAATGTAGCTAAGCACCAACCAAGCCATCCAGTTCCTATGTGCTACAAACACTGACCTATGTACCTATCCCATTCAATCATACCTAAGCACCATCCATATCTCATTCAGCTTTCATGTATCACAAAGCATTGAGCTGTGTACTTTACAGAGAACCAAAAACAATCTTTTATGGCATTTTATAAAGCTTAACACTACATTTCAAAGCAGTACCATTTCAGCGGTTTATTGTAGAAATATATTTTTTTACATAAAAGCTAGGAGTCCAAGCCACATAGATCATAGCAATACTGTGCTCATGTGTTACTACAGTACACATCTATACATGTTGATATAATATGTTGTTAAACATAACAGGACTTTACATATTAGGTACTCTAAACAAAGCCTACAGGTTAGTTACAGGTGTTCATTGACTCAAGCACACCAGCGACATGTACGCCCAAACTGGCTGCACCTCAATGGGAGAGTTAAATACCAGAGCTGCCTATTAGCCAAGAAAATTATTCTCAGACTAACCCCCTTCCCCAGTCCTCCAGAAAACACTTAACCCAACATCAAACCCACATAGGACTAGGGGCATGACCAGTCACTCATACCAAGTCCCTTTCTGTCGCACAACAAAGGGGATAGAGCAACTTTGAATACTGTGCCCCTACTGGGTTAATTGTTTATCTGGTGATATCACTGCTGAACCTAAGATTGGGCCTTTTAAATATAAACTCCAAGCACACATCTCTGCCACTAGTAGCTATGACTGCACTCTAAAGCCCTGCCCCCTCGAAGTCCAAATCCAAGCTCCGCTAGCTCTATCTGCACCCACCTCCACCCCTCCCTACACCCACCTGCCTCCTTCCACCCCTCTTCACCTGTACCGCCCTACCTGCCTTCCCACCCCTCACTTCTCCATCACCAGTACATCCCACCTCCCCTATCCACCGACAAGGCCTCTAGCTGCTTAATGCCCTGATCACTTGGCTTACCTTGTCAATCTTGCTACTTAGAGTTTTTTCTCTTTCTTCCTTAACCATCTGTCTCTATCTCATCTGCTTTCCTAACTTCTATACCTCTAGATAACCTAGTTACTTATACCCTACCTTGCAACATTTTGTTTCCGTTCTTTACTGTAACATCCTTAGCACTATGATTTTTGTCTTTTGTACCACACTGTAACATGATCTCTATTGTGTTTTATTGTTTGTTAAGGTATATTATCTTTATCTGATGTGGAACCTTTGTAAATGAGCTCACAGCTCAAAGGTATTGTTAATCAGAGATTTAAATTAATAAAAAATTAAAAAAAAATAAGTTAACCATATTATGCTTTTTTGTATTGGCATATGATAGATGTAGCAATTACATCAATATATCTACTTAGTTGATTCAAGCGTTTACTTAAAAAAATTAACTTTTTTGCCCTTATAGTTCCAACACTATCACATTTTAAACATATTGGGCCTTATACTCAAAGCCCCAGGATTGACGAAAGGTGCCTGTGCCGAACAGGAGTGGTGCTAGTAGTCCCTTGCATCAAAACTTGACCAGGGAGCGATTCTCCAAGGCAGCCTGCATCAACCGCAGGCTGCCTGCTCCAAACAAGACTTGTGCCATCCATGCGCCCTCAAATGGGCTGTGACACGACGCAAGGGGGTTGTGGCAGGTGCAAGCTGCCACATCTCTGATATCAGGATTCTCAAAACAACCCCAGAAGGAGAAATTTTAAGTACCCTTAGACCACCTAGGGCTGGTCTAATGGGATTTAGAAAATCTCCCTCTGGGAGAGCTGACCCATATGGGGCATTGAGCACCCTTCCCTGAAACCCTGAATGTGGCATGGCCAGTAATGGTAACTATTATCATGACTCTCTCCCCAATTGTGCCATTGACAATTATGTTAATCATTAATATGGCCTCCTCCCCAATTGTGCCATTGGTAGTTATGTTAACCATTAACATGACCCCCTCTCCTATTGTGCATGTGAAACATTAACATGTCCCCATCCTAGATACCCGATGCTGCCATTGCCACTATACACCTGAATACCCCCTTAATCTGGTGATCTAGTGCCACCCCCCACCCCAGCATGTAGTGTCCACCACCCAGCTTTGCCCCATCCCATAATAGAGCCGGCACTGGCACAGCCCTCCTCTCACTTCCATGGCTGGTGCTGACTGCCCTGTCATTCTGATTTTTGTACAAGTGTACTGTTAGCAGATGGCATGCATACCCTACACATATACAGCGATCGGAATGACAGTTCAGTCAGCGTGCCTTATGGAGGTGGGGAGAGGAGGGCTGTGCCGTGCCAGCTCATTACAGGATGGGGGAAGCTGGGTGGTAGAACCACTCTGCTGGGTGGGGGGCACTAGATCACCAGGTTATGGGGTTCTTCAGGGTGTATTGTGATAATGGAGACATTGGGTATCTGGGAGCTGGTCATGCTAATGTTTCACATTACTCTCAATGGTACAATCAGGGAAGGGGCCATGGTAATGTTTAACAGTACTGTCAATGACACATTCGGGGAGGGGTCATGATAATGTTGACACATTAGCGGTAATGGAACCTTTGGGGTTACGGAAGGGGGCCTGCTAGCCCGACAAGGACTAGAGCAGTGCATGGCCACCCCACGGCTTGTGACATACACTGCCAGTGTGCCATCTGTCAGGCACACAGCCCTGGTTGCTGCAATCTGTGGGACTTAGCAGCCAGGACTCTGCCTGAAAGAAAATAGGGTGCAGGGTCTCTGGCGCAGGGGTGTTGGTGGAAGTTGCTTTTATGCCACAGCTTGCGCCGCTTCAAGCCCCCGTTGAGAATCGGGCCCATTATCTTTGAAAGGTCTAATTTTAGAACCCTTAGGGCTAGAAACATTTTTTAAAATAAAGTTTGGAGTCTAGCTATTAAGAATTACCTCTGTTGATACAATTACTATGTGTCAATAAGATTGTGAATATGTCAACACTATCTGAAACAGCTTTTCTGCGGTGTTGTAAATACAATTTTTATATTCACTTGCAAAGCATGTGAGCATATTTTCATCAGTCTGAGCTGTGAGAGAGCTTTTAGTTGTGTGCCGCTCCTACACATATCACAGCTCCAGAATACTGAATCTCCTCCCTAATTACTCCCACTCTCTGCCATAATCCACCTGTTCTCTTCAAAGTCCATGCCCAATCACAAGACCGGAAAATACAAAATAGGGGACTTAATTTTCAATGAGCCCTTAGATTGCTGCAATTTGCGGTGATCTAGGGCTGTGGAAAACTCCATGTGTGTCAGGGACCCTGCATCATATTTTGTAAAAATAGGGGTCCCTGCGCTATAGACATGGGGTTGCCACAGCTGCAGGGTTGTGCCATGCATGTGGTGCACCTCTGGGGTTTGACAGAGGGATCCATCACCCCCCTGCCCAGTGGAGCCTGAGAGAGGCTTCAAGGGTGGGGGGAACTATGCCATAAAGGAGGGGGTGGGGTGGGGGCAGAAGAAGCACTGGGGTGCCTCAGAGAACAAGGGGGGCATGAGGCAATGTTAGGTGGTGGGGTGGCACCCGGTGGGATGCCATATGCAGGTCCACTGAACTGACTGACTAGGGTAGAGGGGGGTTGCCAGGGATGGACTGTGACTTGAGCCCAGCTGCCCACAGCCTGGCACCTTCCCTACTGGTGAACCTATCCCCAACATAGTGGATGAGAGCAACCTGCCTACATGCAGTGGTCGCAATACCAGGAGACAGTCCTGCTACATGGGGCATATCCCTGGACACCAAATGCACCCCACAAGTGGCACTCACTGCCACCCTCCACATGTAGGTGACCATGGGTCCTGTGGTGCCAGCGCCAGGGCTGCTATGTACTAGGGCCTGGATCATGCTGATCCTGCCATGACCCCCAACTGGTCTGATTTGTTGTGTGCCAACTCTAGGGCACCACTGCTGGAGGCCTCCTCATGTCTCCCTCACTGCCGCTGTGCCCCCTTTGAACCTCTGGCACTACCAGGGCAACATTTGCCCCCGTTCCCCTCCTTTTAGGTCCTCCCCACAATCGCTGGCCTGCCAGTCAGTGGTGCAGGGCCCCTAGACCAGTTTCTGGCTAGTCTAAAGACAGAACCCTCTTGCAGCCACAGCAGCGCTTCTGGAATAGGAAAAAAGGGTATGGTGCAGCCCCATTGTGGCACAGTCACCCTTGCGACCTTTGCACAGGCACTTTTGTCATAAGGGTGGTGCATTGGGGCTTTGCTACATGGCATCCTGATTTTGCCACAGCCAGCATTTGAAAATCAGACAAACTGATGCAAGGTGCCACTTGTGTCATACCCATTTGCCCAGGCACCTTGTGCCATAGTTTTCTTTTGAAAATTGAGCCCAGAGTGTTTTGTTTTTTGTGCAACTCCTACTGTAATTCCTGCAAGAAGTCTTACCTCTGCTTTCTGTTCAACATATGATACTGTTTACTACTTTGAAATGTGCTACTGTTTAGAATGTAGTCTTTAAGGAGATGGCAACTATATTGCACAACCCATATCATTTGCAATCCCACAGTGCAGTTCTTGCAATTCATGGAATTAATCTATTCCCGTACATCATGTAAAGCAAGCAAAACAGATGTTCTAACATAGAACAAGAAAGGTCCTTCACCCACTAAGATGTCAAGCAATGTCTATAGGCTCTTCTTGATAAATAGGCAAAAGACAATAAAGTAATCTTACCAAACTCCATCTTTACTTGACAAAACAGCCATTCATATGACAGTGTAAAACAAAAACACAAACACTTCTTTGCAACTAGTCATTAGTCCAAAACATATTCTTCTTGACTCCGTTGCCTAAATACCAATTGGTCCTGAATGAAAAAAATTCCAAGAGTTTCCCTGCCGCTGACAATTCCGGCAGCTTTCTGACCACCAAGCCACAGTGAAGTTAATGTTGTGCCATCACCTTTTTCATTTTTCCCTCTTGTCCATTGCTATGGGTTGTTTATAATGTAGGGTCAACTGGAGATCCAGACAGGTGCATGCAACAAGTGCATATGTCACATATCAACAGATGTTTCAGCATTGTGATGCCTTCCACAGAGCAATCAGCTATTGTCCTAGGGGCATTTATATACTCGCTCTCTCTGTTGCCATGGAAACAGTCAACATTCTGCATCTTGTTAGTCTGCTTTTAAGTGTGTAAACCACCTCATGCTAAAAAAATTTGCATACTGATAAAATCGTTTTCAAAATACAGTGGGACTGATAAATACTAAGAAATAAAATGGTGCAAACTAACCATGCTTACCCTTTTGTACTGTTGGCTAACACACAGCATGTTGTCTTACATTGCTAATTGTGTTATTTGACATAGCAAAATAGAATGCCATATGTACAGTCTTTTCAATTAAGTATTGCTTACACTCTCAGTCAACTTGGTCTTATGTTGCAGTTATATTATGACCTTAAAATAAAGGACTCCCACAATTGAGATTATTCCCATCATACCACTAGGCCCACAAGGTGGTTCTACCTGTTTTATTCTGTTTAACTCCCAATATCATGCAGACTGCATTTACCCTAATAGTGTTAGGCTACAGACAGGTAAATCATGGCTCTAAACTCCTATCGGTATGATATCAAAACCGTCCTTATATGTGTGCAGGATTTTAACTGTTGACACTTCAAAAATCATTGGTCTAAAAATAAAAAAAAGTTGAAATACTACACTTGTTAACTGACAAGCCCACAGAGGAAAACTGTCATCTATTTTCCTTCATTTGTGCATGATCAGCGTGGTGATCGTAACTAACTAACTAACTTAATTTAACAACAATCACCCTTAAATGTGATATTGCTGGAGCTTCCTGATGGCCATGTAGAATTAAAAATATTAAATCATACTCTTGAACCAATATTATTCTTTAGTTGCCAATTGTTTAAACATAGGCTCAACACCGTTGTACCATTATTTTAATTTTGGCACCCATTTATACACTAGGATTTACCCAGGCATATAGACTACTACTAAGCCTTGGCTCTGGTGCTATTGCTGGTAAATAACCAGATATACACTCAATATTGTGGTTTTTTTTTTGTTCTTTCTATTTTTCCTCCTCCTCTCCTCAGCTCCGGTCTCCTTGGGAGCACCTAGGAGTCATCCCACTGCATTCCGCTCCTACTTGGTCAGTCCTCTTTCACCCGTGTAGCTTCAGTTTACCCCCCAGGTGGGGACGAGGTAGGCCCCAACACCCCGAATTCCTCTGGCAGCGTCAGTCAGGAGGGTGCCAGGAAGGCAGTCGCATATCATGGGCAAGCTCCTGTGCTCCATCTCCACTGGAGCTGAAGGGTATTTTTCCCCTGTTCTAGGGAGTGGCCAGTGCTCTGATGACAAGGCATGCCACTGACGTCTGCCACGCCCAGCCCCTTCACTAAGCTCAGTGCTTGTTGTGTCTCCGACTTCCGCCAGAGGTCAGCTGAGTGCTGAACTGGGACCCCTGTCCCTCCCGGGAGAGGAGAGCTGTCCTCCAAACACTAGATAGTTTCCCTTCCCTGCTGACCCCCAGCAACCCGGGCTCATTCTCGAACCCGGGTGCCGGCATGGCACGAGGTGTGGCGTCCAGTGCCTCAACCCTCAGAGCCACCGGGCAGGCTCAATATTTTGATTTTTTATTTCATTTATTTATTTAAACTTTTGATGAATGGGAAAGTCAGACTGAGCCAAGGCTTGTTTCCAGGTGCTACCTTGGGACAGGGGAAGAGGTACAAGAGGTGCAAAAGTACAAAAATTGCAAAATACACGAATGACACAACATGACAAAGACATTGCAAAGATAGATGGACTACAGTGTAAGCATTCTGCAGTATATACAGGCAAAGCATTTTTGACCAAGGTATAAAGGTAAAAGATACATTTGGAAGGAGAGCTGTGGATCACCTGTAGGGTGAAAATTACAGGTGCATAATTGATACAGCAAGAATATGGCTAGGTAAAATAGATGAAGTTTGGTGCAAAAATACGTACAGTATATACAAGTCTAAATATTGTGAGCAAAGCTTAGGAGAGAGAGGCATTAGGAAGGAGAGCAGTTTCTAACCTCAGGGTTGGGGTGGAGCAATGAGAGAGGACGGGAGGTAGGGTGGCAGGAGCACGAGGGGTGAAGGAGGTGATGTATGCATTGTCTGACTGAAAAGAGACTGGGGGAGTTACAGAGGGTGGTAGAGAATTGGTTCCACAAGGATGGAAGTCAATGAGAGAAAGTGGACTGTTCGACTGATGAGTGGGGATGAGGGAGTGAGAAAGAGCAGAAGTTCCTGGTCCATAGGTTGTATGAGAAGGAGGGAGCAGAGGATGGTGAAGTGGTGAAATGGGGGGGTGCCAAACCAGAATTTGGTGATGTGGGTAAGCGCATGAATATAGCATCTGTGGAACAGTGGTAGGATGCCTAAGGAGGTGTAGAGATTGCAGTGATGGTTGTGGGGGTGGTTGGATATGAAGCAGCAAAACAAATTTAGCAGCGGGTCAAGCCTGGAGAGAGAGAAGTTGGAGGCTATGCCATATACAACACTGGTGTAGTCTAAAATAGGAATGATCATCTTAGTAACTAGCTCTCGATTGAGTGGGAGGGTAAGGCAGTTTTTGTTCTGGTAGAGGATACTGAGTTTGGGATGGAGCTTGGTTAAGATGGCATCAATGTGGGTAGTAAAATATAGTTGAGCCAGACAGCAAAGTATTTGTAAGCAGGGACCTGGTTAAGTGCACTGCCCCCTAAGGTGATGAAAGGTGGAGGAGAGGTTAGTTTGTCTAGTTTATGTGAGGTGCCAAATAATATTGAGACTGTCTTGGAAGTGTAAATTTTAAGTTTGTTGGCAAGGAACCATGATTGGACATTATTTAGGTCTTCTTGGAGAGAGGAGTGAATATCCGAGATGGATGGGCCAGAGGAGAAGAGGATGGCATCATCCACGTACATACTGTATGTATCTGGGAGTTAGAGCATATGAAGAGATGTCATTAATAAAGACTGAGAACAAAATGGGACCTAAGATTGATCCTTTGGGTACACCTGTGGACCCTGGAAGGGGAGGAGAGGAAGAGCATCCCACCTGGACTGATTGATGTCTGTTGCCTAGCTATGAACTGAACCACATTATGACATGGGAGTCCAGACAGGCTACACCAAGCTTCGTGAGAAGGAAGGGGGCAGACTGAGTCAAAAGCCTTTTTCCAGGTCCACAAAAATGGCAGCTGTCAGATGGCTGCTGTCCATGGCAGAGGGACTATGGTCTGTGACACAAAGGAGGGATGATATGGTTGAATGGTGAAAGACCAATTGAAAAGGTAAGAGGAAACCAGAGAAATACAGGTAGTCAGACAGTCAGGTGAAGACAAGGAATTCCTGCAGTTTTTGGATTATTTTATTGTATTGTATCTATTTATGTTACATCAGGGCTTGAACCACATTGTAGTCCCTCTCTTAAAACTTCACCACTCTCATGCCTCTTATACCTATTCAAGAAAAGTAGCTGAACAGTGTACTATTCTGAACTCTAAATAACACCATTCTGTATCATGGCCCTGTGAATAATAGCATTATTTGTGCCACTGCACATGCTTCAAAAACATATGCTTGCTAATACCTTCATGCCCAATGAGCATTTCATATAATATCCATTGTTTTACTCTCATTGTGCAGTAATACAATTTGCACCATTACTCATTCTGTTGAATCTCTGTCCACATGTGTGGAATACTACAAATCTGTAATATGAATAAAAAAAAGATAACAAAATGCAAATCTTGCTCCAGTACAGACAAGGTGATGTGCGCGATGACTAATTAATTTTACATATTAGAATAGGTAAGATTAATGAAAAGTGGCAGGGTGGAAGAAACTACTGGGACATGCCAGCATACAACTGTAGTGCAAATGAAGAAATACAGAGCTCAAAAATTTGCTTTAATCACATATGTAAAACTGTGATGGAGCTTAAAGGAGTAATTATTACACTCAAAATGATTTTTCACCGTGTCAGGTCATTGGGTCTATTTGCTGGTCAACTAGCAGGCTCATGAATGATGGCTGGGCAGGAAGCACAATGTGGCAGTTTAAATTCTCACTAGGTGAACCCAACTTTCCTATTAGCAATTTTTCTAATGTCTACTTACCACCTTAATTGCACATTAGAGTCTCCCTCTCATTTTCTTGGCTACTACTACTCAATGGGTTATAACACTATAGGCTGGGGATGGGGCCCTGTAGGTCTCTCCTTTTTCTCCATGCACTATCGCAGTGGTCACATAGGTGTGAAAGTGAAGGGAGATTTTTTTTTTTACTTTTTCTCTTTGATTCCTATTCTGGGTCACCCTATAAGATTAATCTAAAAGTACAGGAAATGGGGTAAATACAAATTAGCACAAACAACAACAAAAAAAGAGGGTTCTTCTTATTCTGCAGGTTGTTTCAGGCAGCTTTTTATATCCTTAGTAATTTAAATGGAGGTATCAGTCTTGACTCTCTCCCTCTCATCCATTAACTTCCTCTCTGCCTTTTCTGAATGTGTTGTGGAGGTGTGGTCTTAGCCTATCCCCCCTTTTGGTCTTTTGTCCATTATCTCATACTGGCCCTGGATGTTGTCTTTGGCCTTCATCATTCCAAGATTTGGACCTTTCCATAAGTAGGAGTGTTAGATGTGTAACACCCCTGCCAGTCTTCCCTTATTCAATTTTTCCTCTCTATTTGAAGCTACTGTCACCCCTAACAGCCACATGGTTCTGCAGCTAATTATCTCATTGAGGGCTCTGGATGTTTGTGATTGACTTTCATTTCTTTTCCTTTGGTGACTACTTTTTAATGCAGGGGGGCCAGGCTATTCCTGAATTACCCCTCTCCAACACTCTTCTACCATAAAAAATTGGCTAGCAGTGTTTTTAGAAAACACACTGCCACATTTGGAAGTCACAGACCTTTTCACTTTTCCATCTTTGACTTGGCATATTATCACTTCTGTTTTTATGTTTAGACTCTGCTGTTTATCTTAGTGATTGGCAGGTTGTCTGTGACCTGGTTCTGATTCTGACTCTGATGTTTTTCTTCAAAAGGTTCTGATTTACTCTGATTTACTCTGATATTTTAGTCTATTTTAGTATGAGAAGTGCATCAGTATTATTCATGTAGATCCCTCTGTTAAAAAGAAAAATTACCTTAACAAAAATTGTGTCTGCATTTTCATGTCATTTGGTCAGCAAACAACCAACAGCAATAAAAAACACAATCTGGTCAGATCCACCATAGCTGCATAATGAAGTTAGTGAAGTTGTGTGTAATTGTTAAGGAGGTATGGAGAAACAACACAATGATTTGTAAGTAGTAAGATTTGTTTTTGTTTCTGTTCTAAGGAAGGCATACACATTATTAGGAAAATATATGGAGGTGTACATTTTAATGGAAGGAATAGGAAGCAATACAGGTTTACAAAAAGAACCCCAGAGCAAATGCCACTTATGTATGCATTATCCCGGATGATACTGGCTGGACAGCCACATTTTAAAGAAAACACAATTGCACATACCCCAATAATGCAAAGCATCATGGGAAACATATGCAAATCCCCATGAAGGTACAGAAGGTGGCAGTACATGAAAAAGTAATGGCTGGCATATGTTCAGCCTTGGGATTATTTACAGTTTTTTTTTTTTTTAGAGAAACAGGGTTTTTGTCCATGAGGTGATGTAAGCTATATTTAAGCAATGTGTTGATATCAGGAAGTCAGGTATAATGATGGACTGTTAGCAGAGAAAATGTGATAGTAAGCTTCACAGGGGGTCACTTTTGATAAGGGCAAGGTAGTTATGCTTGTGATAATGAGAATATTAGGAAAGTACGAGGTCTATGCAGAAGTGGAGTACAAATATGCACAGTTTCATAAGTATGTGATCATACTGCAGGCAAATGTGATATGTAGGGTTGTTTTAGAAATAGGTAAAAATAGTGATGCATGCAATTGATAAAAAAGACAGATAAATACATAGATATATATATATATATATATAGAGAGAGAGAGAGAGAGAGAGAGAGACAGACAGACAGACAGACAGGCAGAATAGGAATGGCAGTGAAGTATTGAAGTGACACCAACCCCACCCCCCACACCACAGACATGGACAGACATTGGGGTGTGCCTTTGGGTCATTGCCCATAATGCTCATGCCATTTCACCTCACCCTACCCTGCAGACACAGACAAGTGCTGAGGTGTGCCTTGGGGTGTTCAAACTTTATACTCATCCCATTCAATAAGGAAATACACTGACATGGGTTCAGTATAAGAGTATGGAGTGAACTTTGGGGATGAAAAGTCAAAGGCACACCTCAATACCTATCACTGGCTGCAGGGTGGGGATGGCAGTGGAATGGTGAGAGCATTACTGTTGACAATCCCAGGTCACACCACTGATGCCTGTCAGTCCCTACAGGGTAGGGTGTTATGGTCAGAAACCTTGATGTCCTGGGCATTTCTTGGTATTTTCACTCCAAGTTTTCAGCATGGACTTTTTGTGACCCTCACCGCATGAACAGTGACACTATCAGTTCATTAGCCAAAAGAAGATTTTGCACAGCGACTGTGCCATTTGGCACCACAGGTGCAAAAACACATTTGAACAGGATGTAAAAAAATGACAGCTGAACTGTTTATGAGGAGGTTTAAAAAAATGGCAATGTTGAAAATCTATAGTAAAACTATAAGCAAATTGATGAAGTCATGACATTGCTCCTGCTAATGTATACTTTTTTTCAAATTCCATTGCATCCCATTGTTTTCATCTCTATTGCTTTTATGTGACTTCTTAACCTAGCAACAGCATTTAATGCATTACATTATAAGGACAAGTAAATGTTTTTAATACATTTACAGACAGTTACATAAACTTAATTTATTTCATAGAATAATGTAACTTTAGTAACAGTGGAAGTACATAGCAATTAGTCAGACAACTTGAAAACTATAACTTCTTTATATTGTACATTGACACCCCATAAGGACCTCATTGAAACTGAGATGCAAATGTCACATGTTTATCAGGAATATTTTACTATCCTAAATACATTTCTTTCTTCAGTAATTGCTCAGCACATCTGTTGCATGACCTACGTAGTGACATTTTACAACAGCTATGCAATGTACTGCTGCTTACTACACCAACATCATGAACCACAAAACACATGACTGCCGTAACTAGGGAGGCAGTATAGCACAGTGGTTTAAGGTTCAAAGCTGCAAATCTGGAGACCTGGGTTTGAATCCCACAGCCCCCACTTGTATACCGGGTGACCCTGAGCAAGTCACTTAACTTCCATGTGCTCCAAGGTTGCCCCTGTAAACAAGCTTTCAGCTTAGTGTGCCATTTCTGGTTAAACAATTAAAAGAAAAAAAAAAAAACACTATATATTATTGTTCTTGCTTTATTTTGCTACTACAAGCTTTGACTAATACATCTATCCTTGTAGTACTTTTTATAGCTTATGTGTCTGTGACCTAGGTAGAACTACACTTAAAAGCTCACACATAAATAAATAAATCATTAGAATAGGATTTATTTTAGTAGTATCTCCTTCCTTTTCATGTGCCCATGACACTATGTATATATATTTATATATTTTAACTTCAAAGCACTAAACCTATTCAAATGCACAAAACACAAGACTTTATTCTCTTCACACATTACTGTTAAATTTCAGATCCCAGAATGGCAAAGAAACAACTTAGACTTCACTCTTGCATGCCACTGTCACACCCACTTCTCATGCAAACAACAATGAATTACAGAAACCCTTTTTTTTCTGTGCTATGCACTCTTACATCAGAGAGACATACATCTTACAGAACTGCTAAAAAACAAATTTATCTCAAGACTGGATTTCTGAATTAAAACCTGTCATTTACACTACCTATGTAAATAATAGTTTACTGGCTACAAATGATGCTACAGACATGACATTAACAAAATTTCTGTTTTACATGGAAAACATTTATATAATGAACTTGTCATGCAGGATTTGTGACCTTCTGTCTGCATGTATCTGACAAAGAAAAAGGCACCTGCTTGATCCTTTTTGTTCTATTTTATTTTTATGCCCAACTTGCTCATACATTTAGAGCCAAATATTGGCATGCTTAGATTTAAAAAAAAATCATGATGTCTATGTGTGTGTGTGTGTGGGGGGTGTCCTAGATGCAGTTTCAAGCACTCCTTAATTGCTTCCCCAGGCAGCTCTGATAGTCAATTGTTCCAACATGATAGATCCACCTCATGCCCCTCTCACATGAACCAAAGAAAATGTTGGGGTTGATCTTTAGGAGCTTCTTGGATGGAGGTAGCAATGGATCTTACTCCCCAAAAAAAAAACTAATGCTGCCCCCCACTACTCAGGTTCAAGTTCTTGTACCTCCCATTTAAGAAAGAAAATAGTGCCCTGCAACCATTGACTAACATGAAAGTGTATTTATTTGAGGGCAGAAAACATATCTTGGAGGAGGGTGAGGCGGAGGAGATTGTTTACACCTTCAGTCAGTTCCATGGACAGAAAACATGACATCACTCCTTTTGTACATGCAAAACATCTGCAGGCTACACCCACCGCAGCCGTAATGAATATATAACAGTCACCAGTCCTGCGGTAATAAATCACTGAACAAGGAGGTCTGGGCAGGGTACTCGAACATTAAGTGGCATGATTCGTGTCTAAGTGTTATGAAACAGAAGATTCAGATATAAGGTTGCACCCAAAAATTAAAATACATCAAACAGAAAATTCAATAACACTGAAAATCACTAAAAGTGCTACAGAAATACACTGACAAAATGGCTTACTTAAACATGGATGTGAAGAAACAGAAGATTCAATAAACAAACAGGATTGCACCCAAAAATTAAGTGGCATGATTCATGACAAAGTGATGTAAAACAGAAGACAAGGTTGCATTCCAAAACTACATGGTATCAAACAGAAGATTCAGTAACACTGAAATCATCAAAACTGCTACAGATAGACGTGACCCCCCTTCACAAATCTGAATGGCACTATGACCTAGCAGTAGTTCAAGCACAGAGATCAGCAACACAGAGTCTGAGACGTGAATTTTATTTTGCTGCATCTCTAGCCCATAGAGAGCTCTCCTTCCTCAGGAAGGGGGGCCAGCATGGCATGCTGTTGTCTGATGCCCAGTGGTGGCTGGGTGTCAGCACAGGCATGCCACCAGAATGGGGAGCTGTCAGGGTCCATGATGATCTGATATGCTCCCCCAGAACATGCCGCTTCCAACTTCTGGATTGTGCTCTGGGGGGGAGTAAGCCAGTGCTCCTCACCCTTGCCCCACTACAGGGGGTAATCTGTAGGGAAACTATGGGGGTATGTCTGAGCAAAGAACGATCGGGGTCATAGGACGAGTTCCTCTGAGGGAGGGCTGAAGCCACCTGTCAGCTCTGCGGATGTGGAGATAAAGTGTAAGTACAAAAAAAACATGTGCGACACTATATGACTTAGTGGTACTTCAGGCATAGAGATTGGCAACACAGAGTCTGAGATGTGATGCCCCTTCCCCCTTAACAATCTGTATGGCACAATGGCACTGAGATGGGCAACACAGAGTCAAGGGCAGTATAGAGATGGGTAAAAGAGTCTAGAGCAGTATGACCTTTCAAGGTAACACAAAGATGGGCAAGACACAGTCTGAGACATGGGTGATACACACCTTCAAAATCTGTGGTACTTGAACCCCCCCTCAAAATTATTGAGATACTATGACCTTTAGCCGGAGTCCTTCTGTCCTATCTGACTGTTGAATTTGTTGGTCTCTCTGTTGGTCTCTCCATGCTTTCTCTGACTAATAAAAATGGGTGTTTTATCATTTTACTGCGGAGTCTGCAATGTCTGCACTCTGCTGTGCCCTATTCAGCACTTTGCTGTTGAACTTATTAACATAGAAACATAGAAACATAGACTTTGATGGCAGATAAGGACCGCTAGGCCCATCTAGTCTGCCCATTTCCCTAACTACAGGATAGGCCGCAGATCCTAGTTAACCAACAGCCTATATCTTCCTGCCCCCCACAAGAATTGCCTTATGTCTGTCCCATGCATTCTTGAATTCTCCCACAGTTTTAGACCCCACAACTTCCTCAGGAGGCTGTTCCATGCATCCTCTACCTCTCTGTGAAATAATACTTCCTCACATTGCCCTGAACCGCCCTCCTTCTATCTTTAAATTGTGTCCCCTTGTTCTTGCAAGTCTCTTTTTCTGAAAGATGCTACCCTCTTGGACTTTGTTGATTCCCTTGAGGTACTTGAAAGTTTCTATCATGTCCCCCCTCTCCCTTCTTTCCTCAAGCGTATACATATTAAGCTCCTTTAGTCTCTCCTCATACGGCTTCTCTTGCAGACCCTGCACCATTTTAGTTGCCCTCCTCTGGACTGCCTCTATCCTGTCTATGTCCTTGCGGAGATGGGGTCTCCAGAACTGAACACAGTATTCCAGATGGGGTCTCACCAACTGTCTGTACAGAGGGATAACAACTTCCTGTTTTCTGCTGCTGATGCCTCTCCCTATACATCCCAGTATACCCCCGGCCCGCCCTACTGCCTTCTCACATTATTGGTCTCTCTCTACTCTCTCTTCTCTCTCTTTCTAATGAGATAAATCCTTATTTTAGTCAGTACTATCAGTCTGCTGCAACGTCTGCAGAACTCTGTTGTTTTCTGCTGTTGAATTCATTGGTTCCTCAGTCTCTACTCTCCCTCTTCCGCTCTCTAACAAAATTTTCACCATTTTGGGGGGGCAATCTACAAACACACAAACATACACACACACATGACTTTCTCCATGGACAGCAAAGCCCCAAAGGAGCTTGATACTTGGTTTCCTAGGGTAGTCCTTTGGTGTCTGACACAGAGGATTGCCTAGAATACATGTCAATCACTGAACAGAGACCATCACTGGTTGGTTCCCTTCAGTGCCCCAGGATCATGAGTGTTTCCCTTTGTTGATCATGTGATGATCCAAGGACCTGGAGGTCTTTAGCAGAGATTGGGGAAAATAAGAAACACTTTATTTTTCTGCCTTTTTCTGCACCCTGCACTGCCTTTTTCAAGCAGTACTGGTGGTGAGAGTGTTATTCCAGACCAGACCACACTTCTGATCTGGGCCAACATGGCACTCCAGATCGAGCCATGAAAGGCTCAGTTTTCCCAGTCAGAGCCAAATTGGCCTGGTCCCAGGGTGGGAGTTCAGAACTGCACAAGAGCCAGTTCACCCATCCCTAGTTTATCTGTTTTTTGCTCTATATGTATTTTCAACTTTTACTGGTTTTCACAATTTCCCCCTTATTCCCTGCCCTATTGGTATGGATTGGTGTTCTTTGTTTTTTTATTTAACTGTTTAGTTCGCCTCCTCCCTCCAACTTGATGATGGGGACAAATAAATATTTTTGCATGTTTTCTCCTCTTGCCCCCTGCCGAGGCCCCGGGCACATGGCTGTGCAAGTGTCTGGAGGCACAGATGCACCCTGTGGTGCCTGCTCAGTCCCTTCCACCTCCCATTAACTTTTTGCCTCCCTGTCTCCATCTGTGCTACCCACCGGACCTCCACCTGGTGGGAGTGGGACTACATGGTGGCAACAACCCACCCTCACCACCCTTGGGAGAGGAGATCTGCCCAATGGCATGCTCAATCCTGCTCTTGTCTCCTCCCCACACTGGCACCCCAATGACCCAAGGTCATTCCTGAACCCAGGTCACCCGCATGGCAGAAGGTGTGGCATCCAGCACCTCAACCATCAGCGCCACCAGGCCGGCTCCTCTGTTCCACCAGGCTGGCTATGGATTGGTGTTTTACAATTCCAAATTTTATTTGCAATTTTACAATAATAGAGGAGACAGAAACAGTAACAATTAGACAATGTTATTACATCATGAAGTATGTTCTGTCCCCTCCCATCCCCCTCATCCCCCCTCCCACCCAGTACAACAGCAACACAGAGAATCATCCCAGTCATTTAACTAAGACTTGTTATTATTATCACCACCAATAGTAATTAGAGTGTGTAAGGGATCCCAAACTCTCATACACTTCCGTTGTCTATTATAGAGACCCATAATGGCTTTCTCTGTTCTGAGATTAGCTAGAATTTCATGAAGCCATTCTTTATAAGATGGACAAACATCATCTTTCCAATGCTTGAGAATGACTTTTTTAACAGACAAAGCTATCATGGAAATGTGAAATCTCCGAGTGGTAACCTCTACAGGGATAAGACCCCTAGCAGACAGATTTCTGGGGTAAAGCAGTCCTGAAGACCCAACAAGGGGTCCAATTTGGTCTTAATGGAATTCCACAAGGGGGAGATTGGTGTTTTACAAAGCAGCAGGTATATTGCAATATCTCATATGGGATTTATACTTTTGTACAGGCAACCTGATACCATAAGTACTGTAGTTTTAGTATTACTGCTACTTTCTGGACTGTGTGTTTTTTATCAGTCCTGTAGCTAATCACTATATATTGTGACTCTACCTGCTTCTTTACAATGACATAATTAATGCCTATGGCGACTTTATTGTATAATGTTAATTAATTAATTTATTTATTTATTTAGATTTTGATAACCGGGTAAGCTCACTGAGACCAGAGGTCCCTTTTTCAGGAGCGACCCGGATTAGTTACAGACAGTGATTACGTACGTGTTGGCAGGAGTAAAACAGTAGTACAACACATTGGCTGAAGTACATTTAAGCATACATTAGATAAGGTATCTATGACCCCATAAATCATTCTAGACTCTTGCAAATGTTCTCTAGAGAAATTCCTGACATACTGCTCCTAAAGGAGATGGACCTTTATCATCCAGAGCATCAGAAATTTCTTAAATTTGGTTATTTCATAGTGGAAGCATCCTCCCACAATAGTGGTTGGCAGATGGGAGTGGCAATTTTATTACTGAAGGCCACATCATTCACCACTATAAACAGTTTTACTGATTCAAAGGGCCAGTATGTTAAATTAGTGGGCAAATTACATGAGGAATTGGTCTCCATAGTTAGTGTTTATCTCCCACTGGGGTTGACTAAGGCAGAGATTCCGAAATTTTTTCAAAAGTTGTTGATGCTGGCTCAGGGGGTCCTCTTTATGGGAGGGGATATAACTATAATGATGAATCCATCCTTAGATACAACAAGTAGGGGACATCATTGAGTTACCAGTGCGCAAAACGTATATGCCATTTGGATGAACCAATTAGGCTGTTTTGAAGTCTGGCACCAGTTTTTCCTAATAACTTTGGAATATACTTATTGGTCATTAGACATCATTCATCGGCTCGATTACATTATTTTTTCATAATGAAGGAACAAGATATTTCTTATGGCCCTAGACTTTTATCGGACCATACCCTAGTTTACTTAATCATTAACCTTGATAAGATTAAAAAAACATGTGTTGTAGCACCTTAACTTGTCTCTTCTTAAGATCCAGCGGCTATTCAACTGGTAACAGATGCTGCTCCCTATATTTCAGCAGATAACATTAGTGACAGTATCTCTCCTTCGATACTCTGGGACATGGTGAAGAGTGTCCTCTGGGATTCAATTAATAGAAATAGCAAAACATTGAAAGAAACTGAGGGAAGATAAATATTTAACACTTCAAGATAAACTAAAAACGTCACTACTTTTTGCTAATCCTAGGATAAAGTGGTACTTCACCTGACAACACAAACTAAACAGGAGCTACAAAAATTACTAGACAAGAAAGTAGAACAAGCCTTGTGGTACCTTCAACAATATTGCTGTGAAGGTGGTGCACAAGACTCCCATAGAATAGCAAGACAACTCTGATTAAAAATGGCAGGCCTGGGTAGCTTGCTTGTGAGACCCCAAAACACGGGTACTTACCTGGAATCACACAGATATTAGACAGATTTTTGCAGATTAATATGCTTAGCTTTATATGCAGGATTTTCTTTCTGACTCTGTACAACATAAAATCTTTTTATCGGGCTTGGAACTTCTGCAAATTTTCAGAAGAACAAAAAGAGAGCATATTCACTCCAATAACACAGCTGGAACTTCTTGCTATCCTTAAATGCACTTAAATAAGAAAATGACCAGGGCCTGATGGCTACCCCATAGAGTTTTAGAAAAAATTTTCTGATCTTCTGGTACCTTTATGGATGATGGTTTTTCAACATGCTCAGGACGGTGAACTACATCCTCCCTCTTGGGATTACATGGTTATAGCTACATTACTAAAACCAGGAAAATCCACAGATGACACAACTTCTTATTATCCCATCTCTACGTTATTAGTTGATAATAAGTTATTTACAAGTATCTGGTCACATAGACTACATAATATAATACAGTTTCTTTTAGATGAGGGATCAAGCAGGATTCATCCAACAAAGACACACTCACAAAAATGTACGCCATACTCTTCATTTAATAGAGTATGTCACCAAATGTCAAATTCCTACGTTGTGGTAGGCTTGGACACCTAGAAGGCATTTGATCAGCTCTCCTGGTCTTTTCAATGGGATACTTTGGAAATTATGAATTTCCCTCAGGAATTATTAATTGCATTTTAAACATTATATAGTTCACCAAATGCATATGTGCAGGTGAATGAAGCAGTTTCACCACCTTTTTCATTAACTAGGGGAACCCACCAGGACTGTCTTGTATCACCTTTGCTATTTACATTATATATTGTAGCCCTGGCAATGACAATTAGAAGAGCGGGGCAAGGATTTCAAAGTAGCTCTTTTTGTGGACAATATTATTCTCACTCTCACCAATCCTGAGATGTCATTATTAGAAGTATTGAACATAACTGAATATTTCAGTGAACTGTCTGGCTTCCTGAAAAACATCCTCAAAACTGATATCTTAACTTCTCATTTTTCTCCCTCACCGGTACTGAAGTGTAAATTTCTGATTCGCTCAAATCCAAATCCAATAAAATACCTAAGGATTTAATTAGTAAAGGAGCCTCAACTCTAGAACTCATGAACTATGCATCTATCACTCAACAAATAGCTAGAGACCTGCAACATTGGCAGTCTTTGCCTTTTTCTTTACTGGAAAAGGTTGAAGTTATTCGACAGAATCTCTTACCTAGATTATCATATTATTTTCAGACTATTTCCACTGTACCTGAAAATGCTTATTTTAACTACTTGAATCAAATAAATTCTCAATTTCTTTGGGGAGGTGGACACCCTCGCATAAAATACGCTATTTTGCAATTACCAAAGTACAAAGGTGGCCTAAATGTACCCGACTTTTCTCTTTATGCTATAGCAGCTCAATTTCAATTTGTCTGCTGTTGGCTTATTCCTACATAAATGCCATACTGGAAAACAGTTGGATTCTCCCTAAATTATCTATCTGAAATTACAAATTTCTTTTTGCACACCCCTTAGGGGAGTTACCGTTAACCAGGTTTACTAAATACTGAATAGTGCCATAACTTTACATTTCTGGAGGACATGCTGTTCTAATTACATTCCTCCACAAATTAATATCGCTCAGAGCTTTAGCATATGTAAAACATTCCCACCTAATGCAACAGATAAGTATCTCGTAGACTGGGGATCCAGTGGTTTGAAATACTTATATCAATTTTTCATGACATAGGATTTCTCCTCTTTCCTAGACCTCTAGAAGGACTTACCTAGACAGGCAAACTTGCAATTTTTACAAGTGAAATCCTATTTAACGGGTAAGGGTACACACTTTAAGAAACTCCTAGAATGTTTTCCTTTGCTAGCTACTTTGCTTAAAGGTCACCAACAGGATTCCTTGTGGTCACAGTTAATTGACAATATTTATAGGGGTCTTGTTGAACTTTTACCTACTATATCTATCTCACTTTTGGAGTGATGGAACAAAGAATTAAATATACATATAGCATTAGAAGAGTGGTTGAAATATGCTTCTATAAATTATAGTTTGGCCTCTTCCTTACAGTGGAGTGATTACTCTTGGAAATGATGCATGTGTTATTTTCATACGCCTGCAATTCAGGTAAAGTACATGGGCTTACACATGGTGAAATGTTAAAGACGATAGTGAGAGGCATTTGCCACTCATGCCCAAAGTTTTGGGACTTGCGATACTGTTCATACATCTTGGCAAGAGGTTAACAAAACCCTTATTGCTTTGTTTGTTGAGAAGGACTTTCTCACTCCTGAGTTGGCCCACAGCCTTCAAAGATTTGGTACTGAGGTCCCTCCACAGTCATATGGGCCACCTTGTTATCAACCGGATCCTTGACCTAGTATGATCTCGATTCTACTGGCCCAAGATGGGAGCCGATGTTCAGCACCATGTAAGGACTTGTAGTCATTGCCTGCAGAGAAAAGCCCTGCCTCAGAGGGCTGTCCCCCTTGTCAACATTACTACCAGCACCCCTATGGAACTAGTCTGCATGGACGTCTTGAGTTTAGAACCTGATCAGCAAAACATTGGCAATGTGTTAGTGATTATGGACCATTTCACACAGTATGCACAAGCTTTTCCCACCAATGATCAAAAAGCATCTACCATGGCCAAGGTGCTAGTGGAAAATTTCTTCGTTCACTATGATGCCCCCAAGGGGGAATTCACTCCGATCAGGGCCAGGACTTTGAGAGTCAGCTAATCAATGAAATGCTCTCTCTATGGGGGGTACACAAGTCAAGAACCACCCCTTATCACCCACAGGAGGATCCTCAACCAGAACACTTTAACCGCACCCTCCACCCAAAAGATAAGCATAAATGGAGCCAGCAGATTAGCACCTTGGTACATGCATACAATTGCACAAAGAATGATGCTGCCAGGTTCTCTCCTTACCACCTCATGTTCTGGAGACAGGCCCGGCTGCCTGTTGATGTCTGTTTTGGGGTTTCTCCCAATGGGGTCTGGGCTGTAGATTACCTGCAATATGTACAAAAACTGAAAGCTCAATTGAACCATGCCTATCAACTGGCCCAGACAATGGCTGCCAAAAGAAATCTAGCCAACAAAGAGAGACATGATAGAAAAGTAAAGGCTCAGGAGCTTAGACCTGGAAACCATGTGTGGTTGAAAAATTTAGGATTGCATGGTAAACACAAAATTGCTGAACAATAGCACCATCTTCCCCATGTTGTAGTTGGAAAGTTGGATGATTTGCCAGTGTACAAAGTGCACCCAGAGAATAACTCCAAAGCTGTCAAGACCATGCACCGTAACCACTTGCTACCTATTGGTCAAGTTAGAATTGAGGCTGAACCCACTGGGATTGATTCCCTTGGACTAGTGACTCATGCTGCTGCAAGAAAGAAACAGAGTCAGCCTGTCCCCGTGGTTGCCGATTTAAGACTTCCCCCACAGCAGGCCCAGAATGATAGTGACTGCCAGTCTAACTCGGTTGACAGTGAGTGTGATAATGCCTATTACCCCTCATATGAACTGAGTCAGTTGTTTCATGGAAGTCCTATGTTGAATTATGGGGATGAAGATGGGCCTTCTGGACTGCCTAACACCCCAGCATCATCCTTGGAGCCAGAGCTCCCTGGAGGTGAAGTGCAAAGTATCACATCTGAGGATGCTGGTCTTTGTGTATCGTGGAACTGTATGATTTGCCTGAAGGAGAGGCTTATGGTATGAGTCTTTCTGGTGACATGCCAGAACTTGAGGAACACTATGAGAGTGCTGACAACCCCCCTTCAGTGCCAGAGTGTCATCAAAATGAGCCACATGTTGTAGAAACAGAGACTACAGAGCAAGGGGCTGACAGTGCTCCCAGCTTGGACATTCCCCTTCATGCAGAGGCACCCCTCACAAGTGATAAAAGCTCCAAGACCATTGCTGAAAGTACAGAGACTGTGGTTGTTCACCCCAGAAAGACTGGCCGAGCTGTCAAGCCAGTGGTGCCCTTCAGTTATGATTCCCCCCAGGATGCCAGTGGATTTGCCTATCAATGTAGTCCACAAAGGTGTTTATGTCTCTCAGAGATCACTGCCCAAATTGAGCTTGATGGTCCATTCCAGGTTACGTGTTTTGCCCTCTCACTATGGTGCCTCTGCTCCATCCAGCCCCAAGTTAGCTGATAGGGAAGGACCCCCTTCTTGCATTGTTTAGAGTATAAGAAGTTATTACATGATTCTGTATAGTAATGTTAAATTGATCTGTGTGAAATATGCATAATGTATTGTCAGAATGGAACTGGTATAGTGGAATACATTGAAATGTATAGTAAAGTGACAAGTTATGCTAAGTGATGAATCAGTACTTGTAGAGCACACTAATGGTATAAATGTCTTGTATATGTTGCATTTTCAATGTTATGATGGTACAGACTTGACGCAGACACCAAGTTTGCCCAGGCAGGAAGGGTGTAACCCCCCTACAAATGGGGGTTCCTAAAAAGTCTTTCTTGAGCTTGCCTAAATGCTCACTGCCAGGCTGGTGCCCTGCATTTTAGCAGTTTAAATGTGATTGCCAGAGCCTGTGTGGCCTCTGTGTGCTGTGTCTTTAAGTGCTGCTTGTTGCAGCATAAGTAATTTGAGAGGGAGTTGTGTTGAAAGATGTAACTATTTGCTGAAATCATTTAGAGTGATAATAATAATGTAGTTTGTCTAACCTGCTTTCTTTGTAGCAATGACTGTTTAGTTTGTCTTCACTATCTTGGTCCTGGACTGCAAATTGAACCAGTCAGTTCTGGAGGGACCTAAAACGTCACCGGACTACAGGAGCTGTCTGAATTCAAAATCTGTAGGAACTGTAGTTTGGGGTTGTTTGCACCTTTTTTGCAACAGAAGGGGGAGCTCTTGCTTTGACTGACAGCCAAATCAGCCAACCAGTACCTTTTGGATCTTGGAGAAATCCCACACTGCTTGTAATTTTCAGTTAGATCTAAGCTGGGAACTGAAGACTAAGGAGCTGAAGTGATTCTGAGCAGCAATCCTGAGTGGATTCTCATGGGAGAACTATGAAAAGGCTGAGTTTTTGGCCCACATGTCTGTCTGTTGCTCCTGAGTGGGAGAGAAGAGAATTATTTTGGACTAAATCCAAGTTTGTGTGACTAAAGTAAGCTACTGAAGTGGTCCAGGCTAAACCTGAAGAAGACCAAAGATTTTTGCTGAATGCGATCGGCCTGTCAGGAGTTCCAGCTACCCCTAAGCTCCTGGTGTGTGCAGAGACTTTGCGATTGTGACTGGGGAGCATTTTGCCTGGTACAGTAGAATTCCCCTTACATGTAAATGTGCTATGAGCTGCTAGTGGGTTGTGAGTTAGTTCCACACTGTGTGAACTGTGTTCTGCTTGCTGGAAGCTATATCCGCCCAAAATGGACTGCATCTGAATTTGTCTCCATGCAGTCTGGGCCTTGCCAGACTGGCCCAGCCAGACTACCTGCTGCACAGAGAAGCCATCGACGAGAGACCTGTAGGGGATCAGCCCCCTTCTCCATGCTTGAACAGGAATGATGCCTCTGCGACTCATGTGGGCACTGCTTCTCCTGGCATTCCAGCTCAACCACCTGCAGTCTCGATTTTCGTCCAGCCTGTGCCCAGTCTTGGGTATCGTGAGTAAATACCAGGGTAGCTCCCCTGCAACAACAGCTTAATCTGAGTGTGTCATCTGATTGTCTTGTTACATAGAAACATAGAATTTATGGCAGATAAGGACCGCTTGGCCCACCTAGTCTGCCCATTTTCCTACCTAACAGATAAGCTGCAGATCCTAGTTAACCAACAGCTTACTTCCTCCTACCCCCAACTAGGACTGCCTTATGTCTGTCCCATGCATTCTTGAATTCCCCCACTGTTCTTGACTCCATGACCTCCTCAGGGAGGCTGTTCCATGCATCCACAACACTCTCTGTGAAAAAATATTTCCTCACATTACCTCTGAGCCATCCCCCTCTATCTTCAAATTGTGCCCCCTTGTTCTTGCACATCTCTTTTTCTGAAAGATGCTACCCTCTTGGACTTTGTTGATTCCCTTGAGGTACTTGAAAGTTTCTATCATGTCCCTCTCTCCCTTCTTTCCTCAAGGGTATACATATTAAGCTCCTTTAGTCTTTCTTCATATGTCTTCTGGTGCAGACCCTGCACCATTTTGGTTGACCTCCTCTGGACAGCCTCCACTCTGTCTATGTCTTTGAAGAGATGGGGTCTCAGAACTGCACACAGTACTCCAGATGGGGTCTCACCAACTGTCTGTACAAAGGGATAACAACTTTCTGTTTTCTACTATTGATGCCTCTTCCTATGCATCCCAGTATCCCCCCAACCTTCCTTACTGCCTTCTCACATTGCTTGCCCACCTTTAGGTCATCTGATATAATTACCCCCAGGTCCCTTTTCATTTTTGCTGTTGTTAGTATCTCACCCCCCATTGTGTACTCTTCCCCTGGGTTTTTGTTTCCCATGTGCATTACCTTGCACTTCTTTGCATTGAATCTGAGCTGCCATACATTTGACCATTCCTCCAACCTTGCCAAGTCCCTTCTCATCCTTTCCACTCCACTTTGTGTATCGACCCTGTTGCAGATCTTTGTGTCGTCTACAAAGAGACATACTTTTCCTTCCAGTTCCTCTGCAATGTCACTTATAAAGACATTAAAAAGGACCGGTCCCAGTACTGAACCCTGTGGTACCCCGCTAGTAACCTCCTTTCTTCACTGTGTACTCCATTTACTACTACCCTTTGCGTCCTGTTGTCTAGCCAATTTTTTATCCAGGCTACCACCTTGGGGCCCACTCCAAGGCTGGCTAACTTGAGTATTAATCTTTTGTGTGGGACTGTATTAAATGCCTTGCTAAAATCTAGGTAGGCCATGTCTGCAGCCCCTCTCTGGTCTACTACTTTGGTCACCCAGTCAAAGAAATCTGTTAGATTCATCTGACATGACCTTCCCATCATAAATCCATGCTGCCTTGGGTCCTGTGCCCCACTGGCCTCTAGGTACTCAACAATTCTTTCCTTCAGAAGTGATTCCATCATTTTCCCTACCACTGAGGTCAAACTAACTGGTCTGTAGTTTCCTGCCTCTGTCCTGCTCCCACTTTTGTGAAGAGGAATCACATCTGCCCTCCTCCAGTCCTCAGGTACCAACCCATCCTCCCATGATTTGTTAAAGAGAGTGGTCAGCGGTGTCACTAGTTCTACCCTTAGTTCTTTTAGAATTCTTGGGTTAATCCCATCAGGCCCCATTGCTTTGTCCACCTTCAATTTTATTAGTTCTTTCAGAACCCTTTCTTCTGTAAATGGACTGGTATCGACCCCATCTTCAGAGTGTTTCTCTTGTTTGGTTTAGGTACCTCCCCCTCCTCTTCCTTTGTGAATACTGAGCAGAACTATTCATTCAGTAGCCCTGCTTTTTCACTGTCCCCCTCTACCCACATTCCCTCCCCTTTATTAAGCCTCAGTATCCCTCCTTTGGTCTTTCTTCGCTCCCTAATGTACCTATAAAAGGTCTTATCCCCCTTCTTAACAGAATTGGCTATCCTTTCCTCAGTTTGGGCCTTTGCTATTCCGACTGCCTTCCCAGCCTCTTTCTGCTTTAACTGATAAAGTTCTCATTCCTGCTCCTTCTGTGTTTCCTTATATTTCCTGAATGCTATCCTTTTCTCCTTAACCTTCCCTGCCACTTCTTTTGAGAACCATAGCGTTTTTTTCCTTTGTTGTGTTTTATTGATTTGCTTTACACAAAGGCTTGTTGCCTCTGTGATGGCTGTTTTGATTACTCCCCATTGTTCCTCCACCCCTCCTTCTTGCCTGTTTGCTAGTGCTTTTCTAAGGCACTCTCTCATTTTCCCAAGGTCAGCCCTGGTAAAGTCCAATACTCTTGCTTTTGTATGGCTTGATTGTATGGCTGTGTTTATCGTGAACCACACTGTTTGGTGGTCGCTTGTTCCCAGATGGCTACCTACCTCCAAATCTGAGATTCTTTCTCCGCCCCCATTTGAGAGTACCAGGTCTAACATTGCTTCCTTCCGAGTGGGTTCCAATACTAGCTGTCTGAGGCATGCCCCCTGTAGGGCATCAAGAATGACCCTGCTCTTGGATGTACCTGCAGCAAAGGTGCTCCAGTTAACATCTGGCATATTCAGGTCCCCCATCAACAATATCTCCCCTTTTTCTGCCATTCTAAGGAAGCCTTCTGTCATTTCCTTGTCCATTCCCTCTCCCTGAGATGGGGGTCTGTATACAACCCTGTGCGGATTGTGGTGCCATTTCCTGTCTCCAGGGTGACCCAGAGTGCCTCATCTGCTCCCTGTTTACTCTTTAGTTCTGTTGCTTTGATCCCTTCCTTTACATAGAGAGCTACTCCTCCTCCTCTTTTACCCTCCCTGTCCCTCCTGTAGATTGTGTATCCTGGTATGTTGACATCCCAGTCATGGTTCTCTGTTTACCATGTTTCTGTGACTGCCACAATATCCAGGCAACCCTCTTCCATCAAGGCCACTAGTTCAGGGAGCTTGTTACACAGACTATGGGCATTGGTACTCATCACCCTCCACTTTTTGATAGCCTTACCCTTTTTAGCCCCATTCCTGTCCTTACTGCCTTTGCCTTTTTTTACATTTACCTCTGTCCTGCTCCCTAATAACTTCTCTACCTTGGTGTTTACCTCACTAATTACCATGTTTTGTGGATTGTTTTGTTTCCTTTACGAACTGAGCCCTCTGGCTCCAGATTACAAATATTGTGTACTGTGCATGTTGTGTTTTCCATCACAGGGCCTCAATCAGCTGTGATGCCAGCCAACCCCGGGCATCAGTCCTGGCTAGCCCATCTCTTCTCCACCTGGGTACCCAGAGGTGTGACTGTGTGGGGGACTCAAAGTCTATGCATAATTGCTTGATTGATATAACCTTTAAGATAATTAACCTGATTTTGCCCCTCCCTTGTTCAAGTCTCCTGAATAAATCAGATCTAACTTTTTCTGCACGTAATCTGACTGTGGTTCCAGTTTGTGCTCCAAGTACTGTACTCTTGCTATTTGCTGTGCATAGCCTTGTTTTACAGGGGTTCCCCAGGGTTGAGCCAGAGGAACCAGCCCTGGTGGTAAGTGCAAACAGTGTGGATACTTGTGTGGTATACCAGGGGTATTGTGAAAGTGATTATTGTACAGTGTTCAGGGCACTAGAGGGGAAAGAGGGGGTTTACAGTGTCCCAGAGGGCTGTGTACCAACCCTCACCTCCATGTGATGGCACCCATTTCAGAACTCAGGCTCCTTAACCTGCTACTAGCCAAGCAGGCAGGGGTAGTAGCCCTTGGGATACTGCCACCTAGAGGTCACACTATATTGGTTGTGCCATAATGGCTATTTGTCTGTTTTTTAATATACCCTGCCTCTAAATGTTGTTGTTTTATTATGTGTTTTGCTCTTTGATTTTTACACGGAGAACTCTCTGTTATTATGCCAATAACATTTGGATTACAATGGTTATTTGTCTGTTTTTTAATATACCCTGCTGTTAAATGTTACTGTTTTATTATATTATTTTTTTTTTTTTTTTTACTGTCTGGCTTTTATATGGAGAACTCTCTGTTATTATGCCAATACAATTTGGATTATAAAAAATATATTTGTTACCAAACATATATATATTTTTTTTTAATATGAACCACATCTCATAATGCCTCATTGTTATTAGATACATTTTAGTAACATGGGGAAAGGATACACAAACAGTCTCATAACCATCTGCATAGAGCAGAGTTGTCAACTGGAGTTAACCGAAGTAATGCTGTAAACCATGTTCATCATTAAGTCCTCTGGGAAGCATGGCCTCTGGTTCTTTGATCCAAAAGGATTCTCTCTCTGTAGTAACAATTTTTGCAGGTCTCCTCCTCTTTTAGACAGTACATGTTCTATTCTTGTAAATCTTAAAGTTGCTGCTGATCCATGCCTTACCTCTTCATAATGTCTTCCCATAGCATAATTCTGATTCTTAACCCGAATTGCAGTTTTATGTTCTCCTATCCATTGTTTCAGCTCTTTTGGACTGACCTACATAGATCAGGCCACAAGGGCAAGTCAACATTTACAGCACACTGCTGCTGTAATTTTGCAGGTAATAAAACTGTTAATTTCATATTTCTTCCCATTCCTCAGAAGTCTAAAGCATTTTGAATTTATGGTACTATTACAATGTGTGCATGAACCACACCTATAATTGCCCTTGGGAGCTTCTGGCATCCAACCTGGTCATATGTCCTTTGTTTCTTTAAAAAAAAAAAATTCTCATGAGGGTGTCCTTCAGACTTCTCCCCTTCCCAAATGTAATCCTTGGACAATTTGCTGTAAACATGGTTCTACCCTAAGGATCTACCAGTTTTTTCCCTTATTACTCCTGCAAATTTGTATGCCATAGGGTTGTTTTCTGTACTAAATGTGATCATTTCCCCATCTGATTCCTGTTCAAACTGTTTCAATGTGAATTTATCTCTTGCCTTTCTCAATACTTTTTTGAATGTGTCTAACAAGATGCTTGGTTCATAGCCTTTCCTCAAAAATCTGCCACACGTTAGTCAACTCCTTCCTTGATTGTTCTATTTTTGAGCAGTTCCTTTTGACTCTGAGTAGTTGCCCATATGGAATGTTCTTTCTAAGATGGTAAGGATGACAGCTCTCCCAGTTTAAAATTGTGTTTCTGTCTGTTGTTTTTTTGAGTAATGTTGTTTCTATTTTACCATTATTTTTGTAAATTCAAATTTACTGCTGTTTAAAACTTAGTCTCTCAGAGAATGGCAAATACGTTGCACAATCCATATCATTTGCAAACCCATGATGCAGTTCTTGCAACTCATGGAACTGAGGTATTTCTGTACATGATAAAAAAGTAAAACAGATGTTCTAACATGTTTCTACTTTCAATCACTTTAAGTAAATAGCTGTATTACTCTGTTTACACATTCTTTAAACAGTAAAATTAATTAGTTTGGTCATTACAACATAATCAATAAGGCTCAGATGATATACTCCCAGAATCTAGATGATTATGTTTGATTATACGGTGTAGGACTAATTTGCTATCAGTCTGAACTGTGAGAGAGATTTTTGGTGTGTGGCCCTTCTTCACCTATCTCAGCTCCAGAGTTACTGAATCTCCTCCCTAATTATATCTACTCTTCTTTTTCCATCTGAAGTCCATGTCCAGTCACATGGCTGGAAAATGAAAGGTAAAGCATTTTCATGTGTAATTCCTGATTTCTTCTTGAACTCTTACCTCTGCTTTTCATTTCATATATGCTAATGTTTACTACTTTGCTTCTCAGGGAAGGGTGGAGATGTTGCACAATCCATATAATTTGCATACCCATGATGCAGTGCTTGCAACTAATAAAATTATTGTATTCTCAGTTGTAAAAAAGCAAGTAAAACTGATGTTCAAATACGTTGCTATCCTTTTTCATCACTTTAGGTAAAGGACTGTGTTACTCCACTTGCCTGTGTTTTGAACACTAAAAATAAAGCACGTTGGTCATTATAACACAAATAAACAAGGATCAACAGATATAGTGTAGGAATTAAGTTGATTATGTTTTTTTAGAAAGTATGTGAATGAATTGGTGCCAGTGTGAAATGTGTGAGGGTTTTTGGGAGTGTGTGCTTTTGTCACCTACTGTAGTACAGCATCAGAATAACGACTCTCCTCAGTAATTCTGCCCAATCCCTGCCTTTTCCCTCTTTTTGCATAGAAGTGCTTGCCCAATCAGAAGGCATTACGTTACAATCTAATAAAACAGCATAATGCATGAACATATTCATTTCTCAATCATGACAATTTCACTGTTATAACTTGTGTTATTAATTTGTTAATATTAACTTTTTGCACTGTCTGTGTCCTAGAACTACATAGTAAGTACAAGCAAGTGAAAATTTAACATTGGCAGTTTTGGTGTTTTAGATGTGACTCAGTTTAAAATTGAAACATATAGTATGTTGACATTGTGTTTTAATGCCTATAGACTCTGTCAACAAATTTCTTTTGTATGGACACCGTAACTTAAATGATAGTTTTAAAATATATATATTTATACAATGGCGGTGGGAGCAATATCAGTGTGATAACCTCAGTTATTTCCACTGCAGTGTGATAATTGATGATGACATCACCAGAGCTAAAATAAATGACATTTATACATACTCTGCTGATGTCTCCACTCTCTCACTACAGCCTGCATTCTAAATGGAACTGCTTCACAAAACAGTTTCTATTTCTCAATGCTACCTGCAACTAACTCAATTAGCATTGCAGATTACACTCCCCTTTGTACCACAGTGTTTCTGAGACTCCTAGACCATTATTTGCTGATCTCATCTTCAGTACAGCTGCATTCTAAATGAAACTCCTTCACAAAAAAGTTTCTGTTTCTCACTGCTACCTGCAGCTCACTCAATTAGCATTGCAAAGTACACTTGCCTGTTTCCCATAATGTTTCTGAGACTCCCAACCCATTCAGAAAAAAACTCACACACACTCAGACCAGACACAGAAACAGCAGAAAGCATGCATAAACAGGAAAAGAATACAAGAAAACAAAACAATATGCTTGGAGGTCTCATCTCCATTGTATAAATAGCAGACATGATGTGTAGATCATGTGCTATGGAAAATATTCTCACTCCTGCAGAGTGAGCTCTGGATACTCTCACTCATGCCTGTTATCCTATGGGAAATTTCTCAGCTTCAGAACATTGTAACTATGGGACCTTTGAATATTTTGGGACCCAAACCACCAAAAAAGCATATATATGGGACCAGGGATTGCTCTGCAAATTTCAGCCCAAAAGCACAATCCATATTGGCACAATGAAGTGACAAAGAAAACACATGGGACACTGGTTTCAACCATTGTTTTAGTGAAAACAAAAATGTTTTCATGACACCCCTATACCTTATAATAAAATCTTTTTGTGCACAAAAATGTGTTGTCAAGCCACCTTTTATTTTGTATGTGGCTATTATCATGTACACAAAAAATGCTTTCATTAAAACAAAATGGCAAAATGGTGGAAACATTCTGAAAAATATATTTCCAGACTACCTGCACAAAAATTGATGTCAGGGGCAAGTTCTTCAAGGCCCAAATAGGTAAACACAAGTGTTGGTATTCAGCAAGGGGCAGCATTTTTTAATTTACAATGTTTTGTGTTTCTCACTAACTGAAATCAAGATGGCAGCAGCATGAAAAGAAAAATCCAGAGCACGAAAACAAAAACGTTTTTGCAAAAGCTTTCACAGTGCACATATAAATTTTGCCATATGCTAAAATGGGACAAGAAAAACTTGCATAACTTTTGAATGGATTATTTTTTCACCAAATCTTCAAAAGGCACCACCTTGACCCAGACCACATACTTTATACAAATGCACATTTGAAGCCAGACACGCACACACATGGTTCATCTCTGGACCATGACAAAGAATTGCACAAAAGTTGAGAATTTTTCACATTTTTGACACTCTATAGCTCCACAACCGTACATCCAACCAGAACAAAACTTTCCAGATACAGGGATATATGACTGGACACCACACATGCAAACTTGCAGGCATATCAGATACATATTTGCAAAGTTATTGATGTGCAAACATTTGGGTTTAACATAGAAGTGGCTTGCCACCCCTAAATATATATATATATATATATATATATATATATATATATATTCATTACAAAAACATCATTAATGCATCAGTTAGAGTTGATAGCATGGTGATAAAAGTATGGAAATGTGATGTTAAGGTTACCCCCACCACCTCTTTCTTCCCCACTCTCCACACACCAACAGATGTAGCCATGGGGCTGTCGAACCCACCCATTTCCTCCTATAATGGTGCATGTCGCTTGCTTACAGATGGAATGGGGTGAGAATTGGGCCTGACAACCCATGGCATTCTCCAACGTCTGTTGGTCTGTGGAGGGTGAGGGGTGGTGGTGTAGTGGTGGGGGTCTAACCCTACCATCACATTTCCATACTTTTGTCACTGTACTACCAACCCTAAGAATATGTTTTATATATATATATATAGTAATACACATATGAACATACGAAGAAGCCAGCAGAAGAAGGCAATTTGGTCTATCTAATCTGCTCATATTGCAGGGTACACAGCTTGACCTACTGTCCCTGCCCTTCCTCCGCATACCTCCCATCCTCCCTACCCATGATCCTTACCTTAAAGCTGCCCACTGTCTTCAATGAGATCACCTCTTCCTGCAGTGCATTCTAAGTGTCCACCACCCTCTCTGTGAAGAAATGCTTCCTGATCTCCTTCTTAAACCTCCCACCCTCCAGCTTAAGACTGTGCCCCCTCATGTTATGGTTGCCACTCAGCTTAAAGGGACACTACTTATCCACCTTATTTATCCCTTTCAAGTACTTGAAGGTCCTAATCATGTCCCCTCTCTCTCTCTCTCCTGTATTCCAGGGAGTACATATTCAGTGCCTCTTATATATATATATATATATATATATATATATATATATAGTTTTTCTCACTTTTGGTAATGCTTAGTAATTGTGTAGTTTACAGTTTAATTTGCCTTCCTTTAATGAACTTAATCATGTTTTTAATATCTCAGTCTCTATCCTAGCAGCACCTATTATTTGCTTTCACAGGCTTGCTTGTGAAAGTTTAAAAAGATAATAACTGGTATGTTTTTAATAGAACTCTATCATCTGCCACCCACAAGTATCTGCTATATTGTTCTTCTACCAGTGGGTAGACAAACAAGGGAGCATTGCAATTATCAAATCTTTTTTTTCACTAAATATTTTTTTGTCACACCCCCCCCACTCAACATAACCTCCATTTATTTGCATCACCCACAGAAGCCATAAAAATAAAGCCTCAGTTTTATCAGCCAATTCCCTTATCACATTTAACATCCATTTTTTGCACACTTTCAAAGCAAATCCAGAGAGTCTCTGATTTATCAGCCCACTTTCCCCCAAATAACACATATTTATTTACACCTCTACCTAAGGGACGTGCAAACTGCCTCCATTTTTACAGACCCACTCCAAACAACTACATACAAAGCCCGTGTTTCACATCTCCCTTCTGTTTAGAACTGCATTGTATGTTATATGCCTATATTATTCCTGAACCTTAATTTTAGAATTATACTACAAAATATTCTATTGGCACTTTGTTATGAGTTTTATTTCTTTCTGTTTTAAATCAGCTGTTCCTGTCTCAGTGAGGTCTTATAATACAGCACTGTTACTGCAAGAATTCCCACACTGCATAACAATACTGTACCACACTGAGCCAGCAATGACTGAATTTGCAACATAAATAAATTTCATAATGATGTGTAAAAATGTGTGCACTAATACTGTCCTTTATTATATGGATCCAGATTTAGGTCAAAGTAGAGCAGTTACTAGTTTAGAATCTAATAGTTAATGACATGTCAAATTTCATAATATACTGGTTGATGAAAATAACAAAAAATATACCACAGGCCACTAGGTTGAACCTAAATGAAGTAGGTAGGGTGGGAAAACTGGATGGACCACCAGGTCTTTTTCTGCTGTCAATTTCTATGCATCTGTGGATACTGTAGAAACAGAAATATGCTTCTAGCCTACGCGTATCTGCTTTATTTCTGCTTATATTTGTGTGAAGTGTGCAATAGCCTGAACCACCCCCTGTGAAGGGTAAGGGATGATGTCTGTTGAAAAACCCAAGGCCTGCTCCCCAATTAGTACAGTACTACTGTATATGTGCAAATTAGATACAGACATCATTTTGCACCAACTATAATTTTTAAACCCCATCAAACCATACTAAACAGGGTCATCCACTTTTCTAAGGTGCTCGCAAAGTGATTTTCAGATGCATGGGAAGAAAGATAGGGCCATAATACTGAATGCACACTGACATTTATGAAACTTGGATCCCTCAGAAACCAGCTCACAAGCTGGGATAGTCACTGGAAGTAAGCTGTAACACATAGTTTGACTGCTCACAACCATGCAAACTGGGGATTGGGTGAGGCAATGGAGGAAGAGGAGCTGATAGACAGAGGTAGGGGTACAACTGGATGTCAGGTTATTATTAGGATGACCACTGGGAAATTGCACGCACAATTTTATATTCCTGTTGCTTTCTCCCTACCTGAGGACATAATGCACTGCTTCTGATGTCACAGTTACTCTTATGGCAACACATTGTGATGTCACAACAGAGGATTATGACTTGAGGTAGGGAGTATGCTATAGAGGCAGAGGAATCTAAGGGAACTCTAATGAATAAAGATCATTTATCCATGAATCCCCTTCCCATTAAAGAAACCATACCACACTTAAAAGCTTTGGTTGCTCAGTCTGCAAAATGTTTATTAAATAAATATTATATCAGCTCTCCATTTTCTTATTTACATCCACATTTTTTATCATTATTTTCATCTTGTATTCTTTATTTCCATATAATCCCCCACTTCATGTCACCAAAATCATAATCTCCTTTCTCTTTATTTGACTGCCTTGCCACCCAGATGTACATCCAGGTGTCCTCCACCTTCTTGTTACCTCTGTCTCTCTCCTGCTGGGTATGGGTGTACACCCATACCCCACCTCCAGTGCACCTTGGGTGTACACCCAAAGATGCCTCTCCCACAGCCTGGATGTACTTCCAGGCCAGGGATCCCCCCCCCAGCCATCCCTTATCCCCTTTTTCTTTTTTTTTCTCCCCTTCCTTTCCCTTTCATCCTTCCCTATTCTATTATCCATCAACTCTCCCACCATGTACTGCTGTCCAACTTTGACAGCCTCCACTGTGGCTCTCCCTTTCAGCCAGCCATTCCATCCATTATACATTTCCCTGTGTTCCCCTTTTATTATTTTTATCCCTTCCTTTCTGATCTCTCCAACTCTGGATATTTTTGGGGCAGGTGGGTGGGAAATTAGCTAGATAGCAAAAGAATGAGACTTCCCCCTCTGTGCAGCCCTTCTTAACCCCCCCTTTCCATTCTCTCCCTCTCTCTTTTTCCCTAGCCAATCCCCTTTGTCTTTATCTTCTTCTGACCCATCTAATTTTTCTGTCTGTCACCTAGTCCCACCCCTCCACTGCTTCTTAGCTCCCACCCCACCCCTTCTTCCCTCCACCCACCCCTGCTATTTATTTTCCAAAACTAAGCCCCCATCCCCTAGGTCAGGTGACCAGGCCAAACAGGCCTGCCTCTTTAATAAGGCAAACTCCCATGTCCCTGGATCACCTTCCCATTAAAGAAACCATGCCACGCTTAAAAGCTTTAGGTGATCAGTCGGCAAAATGTTTATTACATAGATATATCAAATTATATCATATATATTTTTGATCTCTTATTTACATCCTCATATTTTCATCTTGTATTCTTTATTTCCATTCAGTCCCCCATTTCATGTCACCAAAATCATTGTCTCCTTTATCTTTATTTGACTTCCTTGCCACCCAGTTGTACATCCAGGTGTTCTCCTCCTTCTCGTTACCCCTCTCTCTCTCTCTCTCTTTGGCTGGGTATGGGTGTACACCCATACCCCACCTCCAGTGCCCCTTGGATGTACACCCAAAGATGCCTCTGCCCCAGCCTGGATGTACACCCTGGCCTGGGACTCCCTTTCCAGGCCGTTCCTTCTATTCCCCCCTTTTTTTTCTTTTCTCCATCAGCCCTGCTCCAGCTTGCATTGGAAGGTAGGCTTCTCCTCCCTCTCTTTCTTATGGCCTTCTTCCTAGTCTCCATTGCTCTATCACTTCCCCCAGGTCTATGTTAAACAAATCTATACCTATGTCAGAGAGATGTACCCCATCTGCCATATAAAGCCCTGGCTAATTCTACAATATGCTTTCATGTTCTTTTACCATACCTCCCATTGCTTTTATATATGCCCCAACCCCATTTATTCATTCACTTTCTTGTGTCGTCCAGTGCTTTATGATCTCTGGCTTGTCTCCAAACCTGCCTAGGCAGCATATCCAACCATGCCAACACCAGTCTTGGTCACCACTCTCTTACTTTGGCAACTTCACTCTTTATCTGTCATAATAAGTAAAACCATGGTCAAGAGCACAGATAATTTCCCCTCAAATGCAATATTAATATGTGTGGATCTGGACATGTTGTCCTCAATTCCTCCAACAGCAGCAAAAGTTATGGCCATCTCATCCCTCTGATCACCTTTCAGTGTAACCTGACAGTGTTCCAATATTGGTACATCTGTCTCCTCCCAGCTCGGCCTGCTGCTCTTCACTCTGCACAATACACAAAACAGTGACTGCAGATCCATACCTCCCACTTTTCTGTGGGGCCTGCAGGTTTAACAGAAGAAAACAGAGATTAAAGCATCATTCATTTTCTCCTCCTCCTCCCTGGCCTGGCTCCATCTCTGGGCCACAACTTCTTCCACCTGAAATAAAGCAGATACAAAATTAGCAGGTCACTTTTCTTACATATTTCTTATAGCAGTCTAAGACCCATCTTCTCAATTTTTTCACCTCTTCCTTGGACCCACCCCTAGCTATTACCTCTGACACAGCACCAGTCTGAATCAAGTGGGATGAATACTCCTATGGATATCCCCCATGATTTCCAGGCTTTTCTTTAATACTGCCATTATCTGTGCCCCCATTACCTGTTCTCTTTTCCAATGGACAAACAACTGCCCCTTCCTTGCTGGCCTAATGGTCTGATAACCTTGTAATGCCCACACTGTGAATATCTCCTCATTTTCTTGTTGCTGTAATGTTATCATTGTCCCCTTTCCTGCTTTCCTGCCTGATCCGTGTTGGATTTTTGAAGCCATAGCCCCAAACTGTCCCTTTGCCATTTTATCTGTTCCCACAGGAAACCTTGAATCCCTTCAGACCCTAGCTGCCCCAAATCTTCTCTCACTCTTCATGCCCCATAGAACATGGTCATGAATATAGCTGTAAATAGACATGCCTCATCTGCTGAATGACAGACCCTAGACAAGGCCCCCACCAGCTTAACAAGATATGGGGATTCTTCCATTGACTTCCTTTTCTCTAAGCCTCGCCCAATCCTGAATCATTCTCCTCACTAACTGTCCTTTTCCTTGGTCTTCCCACCCTTTCTAGCTGCATACTAGGCTTATGGCCAAAAGATGTATACCCATGGTTGCGTGTGCTACTCCCACCCTCCATTTACTCACCAGAAATATTGCTACCTGCTCTTCCATGACCACTCCACTCTACTTACCTCCATTCCTTGTTCTGCTCTGAAAGTTTGGAAACATCTCCATGAACCCTCATATGTCCTTAAAGTTCTGGCTGACCATGAGCTGTGAAAGAGCAGCTTGGCTTTGTCCAACCAGTGTCCCACAGGTGTTGAGGTACTGCTGTTTTCTTGTTTTCTGCACCTAGGGAGATGGTCCAGAACCTGTCCAACTGCAGATGGGAAGGGCTATCATCCACAGTGTTCTGGACCCCTTCTGTGTGTTTTGCCCTAAAGGACATGTTAAGTGGTAAACCCTGCAACATTAGCTGCCTCATCACCCTCATCACTGTCTCTGAAATGCACCTTCCCTCATTCAGCGCATCCACTATTGCTATATTGTCACACCAGAAAGTCACTTTCTGATTCCGTAAATCATCCCCCCACACCACCGAGGCTACCCATATTGAGAAAATCTCCAAAAGTGTAATATCCTTGGTCAATCCCATCTTCTCCTATCCCGTGTTTCTGATAGTACAGGTACTTCCTGGACAAAACTTGCTGCTCCATTTTACATTTTTTTTATTTACCCAATGCCAGCCCTTCAAACTGCCCTCTCCAACTGTGCTGCACATCTATGCCCACAAGATTCCTTTCTGATCCAGCAAGCTTCATATCACTTATAGCAACACTTCAGCAATTTAATGTATTGAACTCCCCTCACTACAGCTTGTAAAATATTATGCAATACCCCCAAAAAAACCCGGGAACCAACAATCTTCAGCAAAAAAAAAAACAGTTTTCACCTTTCTGCTATTTTTCTTTTTTCTTCTTTACAAACCTTCTCATTTTTTTCCTTACTCCAAAAATCACATTGCTCTCAATACTTCCCCAAGCTTACTTTCTTTGATTTTCTCCCACAATCCTTTTCCAAGAAACAAAACCACCGACTGATGTGCTATGCCATCTGTTTCAAATTAGCTGGATTGCAAAAGAATAAGGGCTCCCCCCTCTACAGTATGCAGCCCTTCTTAAACCCCCCTACCCTCTTTCTCTCTCTCTCTTCCCCCTCTTCCAATCCCCTTTGTCCTTACCTCCTTCTGACCAATCCCCCTTTTCTGTTCATCACCTAGCCCCACCCCATTCCACTATTCTTAGCTCCCCATCCCCCTTCTTTTCCTCCCCCAACTCCTGCTTTTTCTTTTTCCAAACTGAGCCCTCATGCCCCAGATCAGGTGACCAGGGCCAAACAGGCCTGCCTTTTTAATCAGGTATACTCCTGTAGGCATGAAGATTTACTCAGTAATATATAATGGGGAAGAGAAATACATTGATTATATGTAGAATGCAAGCTGAACTATACTTAATTTTTATGTTTTTCAAACTTTTCTTTGAGGTGTCAGTAGCTCTTTAAGCACTTATCATCAGTGGTGCAGCAGCCTATCTAAGTTGTCACACCAGCTGAGGCAATGGGTGGCAGAAAGGGGCAAATTGTACCTTTCACTTAGACTGGTTGCTAACTACACAACTTTTGCAAGTGACAGGGTAGGCTATTCTTCATGTACATTTTATTTTGAGTAGATCTTGATTCAAACAGCTGAGGATTTATGCTGGTGCTGCTCATTCAAACTTGAATGTGCTTCTGACAGAGTCAATGACTATGGTCCCTCCCTTGGCAACCTGTCATCTACATGTTCACATGAAAAGACTGCAGTAAAAAAAACATATTTACTGTATTTGTTTTTGTTCATCAATGTAAGTGCACAAAGCATGCAGATGCCTATTTTCTGGCACAACCTTTGTGAGTTACATGACTAAAATCAGTCTGATAGGAGAAGTGAAATATATTTAAGCATCCTTCTTAAAATAGACAAAAAATCATTGCAGTCATTTTTTTTACACAAAATTGTATTACAAACCACTGTATGACTTAGTGAAAAATGTATTTGTAATTTTTTTGATAAACATTTTACAACCTGGTGGTTCCAAAAGATGTTGGTTTTGAATTTATTTAACACTGATGTGCTGTGGCTCACCAAATAACCTCTAATTAGCACTGCATTAGGTTGATGTTTTTAGGTTTTAGAAGCTATACTACATATCGATAAATGTCAACATTAGAAACCTTATTTCAAGTTATAAGCATAATTACTGACAGTGTAAATATATTTAAAAACTTAATCTAGCCAGTGTGTGCTTCAGAAAAAAAACAGCTATATTCTGGAGCATTGGGGATGCATTGCTCTGACCCCACTGCTCTTGAGCAACAGCTACAATGTGATTTCACCAGCATTAAGTCATGGTTCAAAAATCATAAATTGATAATAAACTACAAAAAAACAAAAACCATGTTGTTCACCAGCCTTAAGAACAGGCACAAAAACTACCTGCTATCAATATGTGATAGGTGTGGCGTTCCTCTTGAATGTGTTCATCACTTCAAATATTTCGGAATCACTCTTGACAGCTCACTCTCCTACACCCTCCACATAGACATCACAGCTAAAGCAATCAACAAACACTTAGGGCTACTTTATCACCATAGGCAGAGCCTGGCCCCTGAAGCTCTCAGTATAGTGGTCCACAGTTCAGTGGGCTCCCTAGTGGACTACGGACTGCTGATACATGGCTCTGCCACAGATACTGCCCTCTGACATATAAAAACTACCCTTAACAATGCCTGCAGGCTCACCTTAGGGGCACACCGACTAACCCACACCTGCGATCTCTATGCAAAGGCTCACTGGCTAACGCTTTTTGGTAGCTTAAAATATCAATCCTACCTCCTTGCCAAAAAGATCTGCCTTGGTCAGCTCCTGACTGGGGTCCATCAACTCCTAGTTCCCAGCACTAATCTCAGGCCTACCCAAAATGTGGAACTGCAGTCCTTCCTGACTCCAAAGTCTCAGACATTTCAAGGACAAAGGTCCTTTGCCTATCAGGCACCGCTGTGGTTCAGTTCCCTCCATGAGAACATTATTAGCCTGCCCACTCTGTGGACCTTCAAAAAGAACAATTTAATACAGGAATCTCAATGTGTCTGCCATTGCTAGCACCTACCATCCTCCTTCTGCCAAACTGATTATCTCCCTCTCTCTCTCTCTTTCTCTCACCCTGCACTTGGGGCTCAACCCCCCCACCCTGTCTCTACAGCACTTCTATGCGCTAACCCCCTTGTGTGCTGACAACTAACAGGCTCCATGTTGGGCACAGTTATTTAGTCTGTTCCTGTATGTATCTGACTGTGTTTACTTATTCCAGTTTTAGTTTTCACTGTATTTTTTGCATTCCTTTTTTTAAAGACCAAATGTACCTAAATGTTGCTCATTCTAATTCTATTGCCTTGTTTGTCTCAATCCTCTGTATAATCACCTACTTATTCTAAATGTACTAAAGTGACACCTATGTAAAGAGCTCTGAGCTCAAATGGTTAATCCAAGATCAGAAATAAATAAAAAAAATAAAATAAATTGCACCACTCCTACATTTTCAACACTATATTTGTTATTTGAAAAAAAAAAAAAGAAATAATCTGCTTCTTTGGGGATTTTTTTTTTCAAAAACTTTTCAGTGGCACTAGTTATTAGTCAATAATACATACAATATTAAACCTCAATAGGCCAGTCAGCTCTTCATTTAGACACTCTGATTTGGAACTGGATAAGCAGCATGGCAAGTGATTTAGCCTATCATTACCCACAAGGCAATGTCTCTCATATAGCAACACAGAATGCAAAAACTATGCCACTGGGTCATTACACAAGTAATAAGACTTAACAATGTGTGGGTTAGGCCAATATAACCACCCACCAAGGGGCATAATAAGGCTGTCCACTGCAGCTGGAGGCCCTTACATCCCCTGGAAGGGTGGTTATCTATCCTAACCAACTCCCTGGAGTGCCTTAATGAGCTCATAATACTCAGAATCCTGTGGCCAGGCTGTTGACTGGTACCTCTAGGTCCAGTCATATAATGCCTGTGCTGCGCGGACTGCACTAGCTGCCAGTTCAGTGGCAGCTCACCTATAAGGTAGGCTTGCTTACCTTTAAAGCCCTAGATGAACAGGGACCCTACTACCTGAAAGATCTCCCGACTCCCTACTCTCCCAGTCACCCCCTCTGATCCACCGATGAGGGATTGCTAGAGATTCCAAGGGTTCATCTTAAAACATCTGGAGCTCGTGCCTTTTCATTTGTAGCACCAACTCTGTGGAATTTTCTACCTTGTCATTTAAGAGAAAACCTGACCGTCAGTAGTTTTAAATCTTTGTTAAAAAGTATTTATTTTCACTGGCATTCCCAGACTGATTTTAATTTGTATTGTTTATTTATATTGTATGTTCTCTACAGCGTCTTGATATTGAAATGCGCTATATGAATAAAGATTTGCTTGCTTGCTTGCTCATAAAGTGAGACACAACTTAAATAACCACAAAATGCAAACATTTTATTGAATACAGTTAATTTCTTTTAAGTTATTTGTAAAAAGTAATCCCTCCCCTGTTGCCAATCATCTGTGTTTAAACACATTTATACATGGAATATAGGATTATCATGGAATACAGGGATTCAAATTTCTGCAGAATTCTGCTGGCAGAATGTTTACCCCCTCATCATATGAGAAAGCTTTATATGGAGCTGAGGTCTAAATTTTATCTGTGGCAGTGTATTTGGCAGAGATTGCCCTGTAAGGATAAGATAGATATTTTGTTGGGCAACATAGATACAGATTTTGAACTATGCCATTGACATATATTTGCAGCATGAATATGAGACCTGGTTTGGGAATATTGACAGGAACAAGTAGGTCACTAAGGATTAACAGATCACAAAAATAGGTAGAAAAACTGTCTGAGCTCAATGGAAGATTACAGGGTATGGGCTTGCTTCCAGTAGTAGTAGTATTATACAATTTTATTCATGTTACATGAAATTGGATAGATGTTACATGCATCATTGAGTGGAGGCTCATTTCAAAGGAGGTCCATTAATGTTCAAGGAGTGAGGTGAGAAAATGAGTTCTCAGGAAATTCAGAGGAAAGGTCTGCTTTCAAGGAGCGACTACTCCACAGGTGTTAGAATTTCTTCAGATAATCAAAGCAGATAGGTTGCTTCAAGGTACAGTGGGGACAGTTGAGTGCCTCACATTAATGGTATCTGCTTTCAAGGAGTAACTAACCAATTGTGAATATGAAAACCCACAGGAATGTAGCAGCACAAAAAAGGGAGGCTGGCCTTTGTGATGGAGAGGATGATGCGATATGGGCCAGACCCCTCCTGAGGGGGTAAAGAAGCATCAGAAGCAAGACGCTGGCAGAGGCAGGGGAACAGAGTATGGGAAATGTCCCCTGTAAGTTAAGCAGAACTCTGTCCCCTGTGTGTTACACCTGTGTGGCAACATAAGTACTAAGCAAGAGTAATTGGTTAAATATCATAGACTCTAGTCAAGAGAATACAGTGATTCTTTTAGTAATCTTTACTGTTTAACTGTTTTGTTTTGCATTTCCGAATATGTTTTATACATTTTGTATTTTACTATACATTCTGTAATTTAGTAGTGTAAATATTAAATATTGTTATATTTAATGTTCTGTGTGACTGTGCAGTGATTTATGGGACAGGTAACAATCTATTTCTATTGAGCACACTGGTGTTCTGCTGCCAAAGAGAATGACTACCAAGTTTTAAACAATCTTGTCTTTGTTCCTATATCCCCTCCCAATAAAACACATCAACCCTTGTTGTGTGGGTGCTCAGTTGGTAATACATTTACTCAGAGTTATTCCTGTATTTACATACTAAACATCATTGATATCTTCACATCATATTTTCATTCTTTAAACATATTTACATTGTTTTAATTTATTTATTACATCCAGCATTAAAAATATTTATCTTCTCCTCCAGATGTACATCAGGCATCATCACCTTACTTTTTCTTCTCTTCTGTTGGGTATATGTGAACACCTGTACCATTCTTCTGCTCTGTGTTGCTCTACGTTCCTCTGGGTATACACCCAGAGCTGCCTGTCCCCCCTATCCTTGTTCCCCTTCCCCATTTTTCTTTTTCTTCCACTAACCCACCTCTAGCTTATGCTGGAAGGAAGGCACCCCCACTTGCCTTCTTTTTTTTATCTGGTGGTCCCTTCTCTCCCCACCCATCTACAGTGTTCCCTAGCTCTGCATTAAAGAGATCTAGTCCTAATTCACATAAATGAACCCTGTCTGCTCTGTAGAATTCCTGGGATTTATGCTCTATCCCATGCCTCATAATCTTCCCCCCTGCTGCTGTGAATAATGTCCCTACCCTCTGGTTCAGCCTTTCCCTGGCTTCTTCTATTGCCTTATAGCTGTTGGCATGTTGCCACACCCTCAGAGGAATCATCTGTGACCATACCAATGTGACCTGTGGCCACCGTTCTTTTATCTTTTTTATTTCCTCCTTAATTTGATAAAATATGTCTAACCAGGGTCTGGTCCCCAGGTCGTTGCCTTCCAGGTGTATTATCAGCAGTTGTGGCTGTGGTTTCATTGACTGCATGTCTCATAGGGTCAGGAGTAATTGGACCCAGCTCATCCCTCAAATCCCCTTCCACTGTAACCTCATCCGGCTCCAATCTTGATATAATTGCTGGCCCCCTGGCTTCACTGCTGCTCTGCACACTGCCCAATAGATAAAAGAATGCCTACAAATCCACATGTGTAATTTTATTTTGTGTCCTGTAGGTAAAGCAGAAAGGTGTGAGATACTGCGTATCATATTGGTACTCCTCACCACCCCCCCATATCTGCCATTTCAACACAATTTTTATTTATACTCTCATGGCCCACACTTGCATGTGACCTGCTGTGTTCTGGAAAATGAAACAGAAAACATGGTCAGTGATTCAGTTGTTCTCTTGTCATACATAGGTTTCATAACTATCCGAGGCCCACCTGCCTACTTTCTTTACATCCTCATTTGACGCTCCCTGTGCTGCTGCTTCAGATGCAGCCCCTATCCTAAATGAATGAGATGAATAGCCTGCTGGGTCATCAACCAGGAATTCTAGGCCTTTTTTCATCACTGCTACCAACTGCTTACTTGATACCTGCATGCCATCCCAATGTATGAAAAGATGATACATTGCTGCTGGTCTGTCTGCAGTGTATGCTAACAGTGCTTGGTTCGGGCATACAGTGGCCTTTCCATGCCTCCTCAATGTTATAGTCACTTCTCTCCCCACCTGATGTGTCTTGCATTTCTTTAGTCTCAGGATGATTTCAGCTCCCTGCCATATTGTACCCCCCATAGTAGCCCCCCCCAGTCCCCTCATTGTCTGTGTTCTACCACCTCACTGATCTGAAAAGCCCTGTGATTCTGGGAGTATATTGTAAGACTGAAACTGGGTTTCCTGACACTTGAAATCCCGAAGTCGAAGTCTGACACCAAAAATCCTGACAGTGGGATTTTGCCCATGGTGGAGTTTGTTATAATAATTAATGGGGGTGTAGGGGGCGAACGAAGAATGAAGCCCCCTGAAACCTGAAAAAAACATGTGCCGCCACTGTCAGGATTTTCTGTGTCGGGCTTGTGGCATTGGGATTATCACTATCGGGCAACTGCCTCTCATTCCTTCATAGTAAATCTGTGACACATTGCAGCATATATTGCCCCAAATAGGTATGCCTCATTCCTTGAGTGGCATATCCTTGGGAGGACTCCTAACAGGTGCTCTAGTAAGGGCTCCGAGATTGGACACCTGCTTTCTGGTACTTTCCCTTTTACCTTTAGCAACCCCTGCATCATCCTGCTTACCAAATTACTTTTTCCTGGGTCCCCCAGCCATGAGACCTATGGCTGACAGGTGCACTCCCAAGGTGGCATGAGCTGTTCCCTTTTCCAGCTATTCACTCCAAATCTGACTTCTTGCTCTTCAGTAATGGTCCCACTTACCTCCATGCCTTGATTCTCTAAAAGGTTTGGAACACTTTCCAAGAACCTTCATATGTCCTCAGGGTCTGAGGCAACCAAGTGTTGTGGAATAACAATTCAGCTCCCTCCATCCAATCTCCCATGTGCATTTTGTCACTATTGTCTTTCTGTTTTCAGGGGAGATAGCCAGGAATCTGTCCAACTGCAGATGGCAGAGGCTGTCAGTTGACGTGTTCCTTACCCCTTTTATATGCTTTGCCCTAAAGGATATGTTCAGCTTCTGCCCCTGAAGTACTACTGTAGCTGTCTCAATGCCCTCATCACTGTTTCACTGACTCCCCTTTTATTCAAAACATCCACCACTGCCATGTTATCACACCACAAAGTTACCTTCTGGTTTTGTAACTCCTCCCTACATACCAAGGTAGCTACCCATATGGGAAAAATCTCTAGGAAGGTGATGTCCTTCATCAGCCCCAGCCAAGTCCACTCCTTTGACCATGCCTCTGATAGCCATCTTCCTTTGAAATATGCCCTCATCCCTAGCCCCCCCGGCTGTGTCTGTGTACAGTTCAAGGTCTGTGTTAAAAACCTAGTTGTCCAGCCAAAAAGTTATTCAATTATACTCCCTAAGAAACTCTTCCCAAATTTCTAGGTCTTCCTGAACCCCCTTTGAAATATCCACACAATGGTGGGGCCTAGTGGCACGTCTTATAACCATCGCCACATGATGTGTAAATGTATGCCCTGGGGTTATCATCCAGTATGCGAAATTGAGGTGCCCAATGAGATGGTGAACCTGCTGCAGTTGTACCCTTTTGTGCCCCTTAACAGCAGCCACTAGCTCCTTTAGTTTGTTCACTTTCTGCTTGGGTAGCCAAAATAGCCCTCCCGCTGTATCTATTTTGGTCTCCAAGAATTCAGTTCACTGACTTGGTAATTCAGTTTTGTCTGGTGCTAGTGGTACCCCCAATCTCTTACACATGTCCCAAAATTGCCTAAGCATTAGCTCTGCATCTGCCTCCCTTCCCCAATTAGTAAAGAGTCATCCAGTTAGTGGAGACTGCCCTTTGTCCTTATTGGTTCTGCAATACCCACTGTAACCATGTGCTAAACATTTCAAACTTGGCACATGCTATGGAGCAGCCCATGGGCATTGCTTTGTCAAAATAGAATTGATCCTCCACCCGGAAACCCAGTAAATCCCAAACCTCAGGCCTTACTTGGAGCAGACGAAAAGCTGTTTCAATGTCATCTTGACCCATCATGCTCCCATTGTTGCCCTTATTCTTCGGACAGCCCCCTCTAGTGTTGCATATATGATCCTGCTATCATCTTCATCAATGTAGTCATTAACTGAACCCCACCTCTGGATATGACAGGTGTATAACTCGGAACTCCCCTGGCTGCTTCTTGTGAACTAGCCCCAGTGTTGACACTCTAAGATTGTCAAAAGGAGGAAGCACAAACAGTCCCTCTACCCTTCCTGCCTCCGTTTCCTTCTTTATCTTCTCTGCTAATAGTTCATCCTTGCCCTTTACTGATCCTAAATTCTTAGCCTAAGAGCCTACTCACTGCCCACAAAAATGTAAATTAAAATCTTTGTGGAAATCTTTCCTTAACACCGGGGTGACTTTGTTCTCCTGGTATTCCTTAACCCACTGTCATAGTACTTCCCAATTTATTGGTGTCTCTGCCATCTGATACCTGGCTCTTCTGTCTGTCCCCTCTCAATCCTCATCTATTTCCCTGTAGATAACCTCTCCCTCCCCAAGACCCCTTCCCCTACCCCCACTCTCCCAGTTAGCCCCTTGGTATACCAAGTGACCGGCATGAAAGGACTGGTTGCTGTAATTTTTTCTATTATTCTTATCCCCATATAACCTGCACCTGGATGCTGGGTGGGTCCCCTGCATCTAGAGCAGGCATGCATGAAACAGCAATGAGGCCAGGGGCAATGTGCTTTGTTGTAACCCCAACAGCACTTTTGCACTACCCTTCTCCTTTTTTCCATTCTCCTTCACCCCCCCAGCTACAGTCAAAGTTTCTAGCCACATGTCCAAGTGCCTTGAGTCCAATCGGAGATCACCATGTGACACCATCCTCTGACTGAACATTTTGTCATACTGGAACCAGTTATTACCTCCCCTCCTCATTTTGTAAGCACTTCATATGATCAGGGAGTAAGCCTGTAGCAGTGTTGCCAACTCTGGCTTCTTCTGTATCACTATGGCTGTGTAGTAGGTGAAACCCACTGATCAAGCATCCCATGTCTTACCTTTTGCTGCCTGGTCCTCCTCCCCTTTAACTAGCAACACTACTGCTGCTGCCATATCCTTTTTTTTTCAAATCTCTCCTTCTCATGATATTTTTTAACTGTCTTCTTGTTGACCAAGGCAAAGTCATCTACATATTCTCCCTTCCGTATTTTTTCTTTTGTCGTCAGTGGCACATGATCCCCATTTCTAACCCCTGGGGTGCCTATCTATGTTCCTCCATTCCCCAGGCTCCCAATTCCTTTTTTCTCTGTCAACAGCTCTCCCCTTTTTCCTTTTTAAATTTCTACCACTTTTTCAAATACCCCGATGGATTCTATCATCTGTTCAACATATTCTTTTATACTGCTTTCTAGTCTTACATCTACTGTACCTGGCTTCACTGGCTCTGGTGCCGGGACCAGTTTCAGTATTGAGGGTAACTTTGGTGCTTCATTGTCTAGTGGGAGAAGCTCTTGGGAAGAAGCTGGGAGTGCAGGCACTCCAATGAGGGCCTGTGGCTGTGGCAGCACAGGCAGGAGCTCGGCTGTTGGTTCTGGCTGCGGCTGCAGTACTGGCGTGGGAGGTGGGATAGGACTAAGGGCCTTGGCAGTAGTGGGGGACCGGAACCATTGGCTTCTGAGACCCGTGGAGTCACTGGAGACTTTTTGTTGCCTTCCCCCTCATCCCTTGCCTGCCTTCCACTTTTCCCCACTCCAAGTCTGATCATTGTCCACAGTTTTGAGCATTTTGTTAGCCTTCTCAACCAGCTCCATCATCACTCTCACCACCTCTTCTTTTGAGGTCTGGTTCCTTCTAGGTGCCATTGCTTAAATCTTGATAGCTGTAATCACAATAAAAACAAAACCAGTTATTTGTGGTGTTTTTTATTATTTTTTTCCCTTTGGCCATTATAGGCCTTCTTTCTTAGTCTTGTCCCCAATGCAATATAACCAAAAGACCACCAAAAAAACTTTGTCTCTATATGCCTTCACTATAAAATCATCCTATTTGTTGTTTATATTCCTCTTGGTGTTTTTTTTTCCATTGTTAATTGCTAACTAATTATTTGATTTACCAGCTTAAAGCATTGACTGCATGGCTCCCAGCCCTGGCCAATAGCTTGTTATTTTATTTAAAGAGGGACTATGGTCACAAATTACTGACATCAATAAATCCAGAATATGTATCAACATAGTCCCAATCACCTTCATACCAACATTGAGATCCTTATGTTACTTTGTTTTAAAGTTAAAAATCATTTTACAACCCTAAATTCTCTGCCTGTTCAAAAAAGCCAGTTTCAGTGAAGAGGTGCTGATGATGTCATCTCCTAAACCCACAGTCTAGCCCTCCCTGTCAGCAAGCTTACAGGACCTGCTTCCCCAAAATGTAAAAAAAAAAAACTATGTGCAAATATCTTTCTCCAGTAAAACAGGCAGCACCATTCAATAAACATTGCTTTAAAACCTAGGTGTGTTTCAGGTTTTGCAACAAATCTGGCAAATTCATATTTTCGTTTTTGTTGTTTTCTGGTTGTGGTCCTTTTCTCCTGTGTTACTGGATGCTAAGTCACAGCACACTAATGTGAGATTTGCAGACTGGATATCTCTGATGTGGTGAAATGCTGTGATCATTCACACCTATCATTCAATTGAGGTGATTTCTCAGGATGGCACTTTAAATAAATTATTCCAACACCCTGTAAATGGGGGTGGGAGAGGTAGTGCTGTTTTGAAACCTTACTAAAAGTTTTTTAATGGTAGCCTGCTCAATGATTAATCACTCAGTCACTCAATCAATCAATATTTTATTCATCATCAAAGTATGAATGACTGGAATACTCAGTTGACCAGAACTCTTTTTCTGTTTTCTCACTGACAAGCTGTCACTTGAGCTATATTCAGGCTCATATACATTGTACTCCACATTACAATGAATGTTTTACCAGGGCTAACACTTCTACCCCTAGTAGGAATTAACACATATAAGGCCCCTTTTCAAACTTATTGTAAAGCAAACAATGGCAAACAGCAATGCAGTTACCAACATTGCAACACTTGTAGCAATACAGCTTCCAAATAGGCACTGCAGAGTAACACTTCACATGGTATCAGCAGCCTGGAGGCATGCTGACTCAGCATCCTACAACTCTGGAGAAATGAACCACACCAAAAAGGCATTAAAATACAATTTTGCCAACTTTGTTACAAAACCTGTAACGCATTGATTCTGTAGCACTGTTTTTAGAATGGTGCTGCCTGTTTTACTTGTGAAATCCATTGCAGAATTATCTTTTAACTTTGGAAAAAAGGTCCTATAAGTTTGCTGACAGGGAGAGCTAGACTGTGAATTCAGGAGATGCCATCATCATTACATTTTCACTGAAACTGGCTTTTCTGAACAGGTAGTGAAATCAGGATTACAAAATAGCCCATAATTTTAAAATGAAGTAACACAGAAACCTAATGTTTGGTATGAGATTTATTGGGGATATGCTTATTCTAATTCTGCAATGTAGCACTTTTACCCAGAGTCCCTCTTTAAGGCTTTTTGCCTTAATTATATAATGCACACCACTAGACTAAGATAAATATTAGCACACCAATAACCTATGAATAAAGATATAGCCAATAAATAGCTAACATGGTGGTTATTAATTTATTTTTGTAACCAGTGGGTAGCATCAGCATATTCAAATGTTGCCCTTGCTAGCTTGTGTATGCAAAGAGCAAAGGAAACCTTAAAGCCCATTAAAACCATGTAGTTTTGGCTTATTCCCTACATAAATATACAGTCTCATCCTGTCTACCTACATGGTGACTGCCACACGGCCAACACATGACTCTAGAATGGTGGACAGTGCTCGGTTCTTCCCTTGGTACAAAATGGCAGCCGCCACGTGGTCCGCTGGCCGATTTTAAATGGCAGCTGCCAAGCAGGCCACCGACCATTACAAGATGGTGGCCACCACGCAGTCTGCTGGTTGTCATAAAATGGCAACCACCACATGGCATCCCAGTCTTCCTCTGCTTGGCGGCCGACCAATCAGCACAAGCAAATCTGAAAAACAGGCCCCCCTTAGGCCCCGGGACAACTTGTGGCATCTCTCTTTTCATTCCTTCATTTACTATTTTCTTTTAACAATCTGCTGCCCCATCTTCAACCATGGATCTACACTGAAAATACTCCTTTCCCTGGTGGCTGTTCAACCATCTGCTTCAGCCCCCAAACACTTCCAGTTTAAACTCACTTCCTCTGATTCTCACTTGTCTACCCAAAGATCTCTCTAGACAACAAACCCCTGTTTTGTAGGCATCCCTAGCAAAATATTTATGTATTTTTTGAAACCCAAATCCTTCCCCCGGCACAATCCAGCCTCCTTTCTGGCCGTGCTTTTTTGGCAACCTTCCAACAGGCCCCTTTAGAGCTTGCTGATCTCTTGTTTCCACAGGAAACATCCAACCACTGCCTTTCTTCAACGAGCTCTGTGTTCTCTTTGCCAACCTAACTCCACAGTTCCACTCCCCACGTGTTTCCAGCTGGCCAATCTGCTCCTGCCCTCTTGCACTTGCACGCCAAGCAGACGAACCGACCCATCTACAATGCTGCTGCATTCTTTCTTCGGGGAGCACCTGTCAAGAATATATCTGTTTGCCCTACATGTTCTGCTTGCTTCTGAGCTTGTTATATTTCTAAAGGCTGCTGTCCAATAACAAAAACACAGAACATGTGATCGCTGCGGCACTAAGCCCAAATGGCCCTCTCTCATCAGGACATCTCTAATGTTCATTCAGATGCTCATTCAAAAAGGCTCAAAATTGCATCTTCAAATGCCAGCAGTCTGGCAAAACTATCAAAAACGTTAACTCTAACATTTTCCTTAACCATATAAGGTCTCTCATTTTAAATAAATCACCTTAAAATCATACAACTGGCCAAAAGATTTTAAACTTGTTATTTACCCACTCTGTAGTCCATCTTAAAATCATATACTTTTATACTTACCAATTGCAATAAAGCTCAAATGTCTCACCAATGGAAAATTCTGGAACAAAAACTGGATTAAAAAATATATCATCAGCCAAATTGCTAACTGATGTGCTAACTAGTCAAAATCACTAGTCAGCAAAATTGTGAGGGAGCTTGCTTGCAGCAGCCCCTTTTAAATCCTTGTTCCCACCTCTCTCTCTCTCTCTTTGCTTTGCTCAATCAATTTCTTTTTCTCCTCTCAGACTCTACCCCCTCCTTGTGATGTCATCCTGTGCTGATGGCCTTGTTACTCCTCCACTTTTTTGTCCTGGATCCCTGCCTTCATCCCCCCTCCTCTCCCTCCCTCCCCTCTCTTTGCTCAGCCAGCAACTAACCTTGTTGGTCAAAGACCTGGAACAGATAAGTTCTGGGTGGACAAGGCAATTGGACCTGATGACATACATCCCAGGGTACTAAAGAAGCTAAGGATGGAACTAGCAGAGCCATTATCAGAACTGTTTGGTGAGTCTCTGAGCACAGGAGAGGTCCCAGAAGACTGGAGAAGGGCTCATGTGATCCCACACCAGAAAAGTGGTAGCAGGGAGGAGGCAGGGAACTATAGACCAGTCAGTCTTACTTCAGTAGTGGGCAACATTATGGAGGCACTCCTTAAGGAAAGGATAGGGCAACACCTGGAATCCATAGGAGCACAGGATCCAAGACAGCATGGGTTTACAACAGGAATGTCCTGTCAAACTAATCTCATAGATTTCTTTGACTGGGTAACCAGAGTGGTGGACCAAGGGGGAGCAGTTGATGTTGTCTACCTTGACTTCAGCAAAGCTTTTGATACTGTTCCACATAGAAGATTGATTAATAAGCTGGGTAGGCTAGGGGTGGGTCAGAAGTTGGTCAACTGGGTGGCAAACTGGATGATGGGCAGAAAACAAAGAGTGGTGGTAAACGGTATACAGTCAGAAGAGATGCAAGTCATAAGTGGGTACCTAAGGGATCAGTCCTGGAGCCAGTCCTCTTTGGTATCTTTATCAATGACATTACAGATGGACTGGAGGGTAAAGTTTGTCTGTTTGCGGATGACACCAAGATCTGCAACAGAGTAGATGATCCAGATGGGGTGGGCAGAATGAGAAGAGATCTGGATAAACTGGCAAAATGGTCAGAAGAGTGGCAACTGGGGTTTAACCAAAGAAGTGCAAGATCATGCACAAAGGGAAGAGAAGGCTTGGAGTAAAGTTGCTGGCAGTCACAAAGGAAGAAAGAGACTTGAGCATCATCATCACAGATTACCTTAATTCATCCAAGCAGACCACTAAAGCAGTAGGTAAGGCTAGGGGGCTGTTGGGTGTATTAGTAGGGGTATCACAAGTCATAAGAGGGACGTAATAATCCCTCTTTACAAGACAATGGCTAGGCCCCATCTGAAGTACTGCGTGCAGTACTGGAGGCCACACCTTCACAAGGACATTAACTAAATTGAGGCAGTGCAGAGAAGGGCAACCAAAATAGTGCAGCAAATGCATCAGAAAACATATGAGGACAGATTAACGGATTTCAATATGTATACCCTAGAGTAAAGGAGGGAGAGAGGTGATATGATCGAAACATTCGAACACCTTAAGGGCATTAACAAGGTGAGAGTTGAACATGTTTCAATATAAGAAAAATAGCAGGACAAGAGGACACAGCATGAGACTAGAGGGAGGCCGATTAAGGGGTAATGTGAGGAAGTTATATTTCACAGAAAGGGTGGTGGATGCATGGAATGGCCTACCGCAGGAAGTGGTGGATATGAATACAGTGCAGGGCTTCAAACAGGCGTGGGTTAGGCATAAGGAAGCAATACAAATGAGTATGAACAGATAGGCCACTGACAGAGCAAATGCCGATGGCACATTCATTAGGTAGAAAAAGAAATGAGCAGACTGGATGGACCTTGCAGTCCTTATCTGCTGTCAGCTTCTATGTTTCTATGTAAATGGGCCTACCTCTAAAACAGGCAAATCTCGCTTTTATGCAGAGCAGGTGAGGGGTAACTGGAGTGCTTGACAGGCTGGTTGTTTCTCAAAAGGAAGGCCTTGCACTAGGTGAGCAATGACCAGAGGAAGGACTAGAACCGGATCAAAATACCTTTACTGTCATTCATGAGGTGGCAGCATTTATATACAAGAAGCCATTCAGGTGTCCTATCACACTTGTGTTTAAGAGAGTCAGACTTGTGCCAGCAGGGAATTAGTTTGACACATTACTAAGGAAACACCAGGAAATAAAATTGAATAGCTCTTCACATTTGAAAACTATGTGTTTAAGACAGGAATCATGACAGGAAAGAATTAATTAATTATTTTTTAAGTTTAAGGGACTTTTACTTTTTAGTGCCTTTTTGAAGGGTTTTATTGTGTAAAGGTAGCTACCATGTTTGTGATGGCAGTCAGGGACGATTGAAGAGGGTTTTAAATTCTTTATGTGATTTTCCCAAATTCCAACTCCCACTGGTAATTTTTTACTGGGCATTAGCCTAAGGAAACTGTACAGAATGGGTACCAGCCTGTTAGTCAATCAGCAGCTAGGAGATTCCATGCCTGTTTTATGAGTTGAACTGGAAATGCATTTCAGTGGTGTGCAGTCAGCGCAGTGAAACCCCTACATCGACGGCAATGTGGGCGCTGCAATCTGATAGACAATGATTCTATCACTCAGTCTCAATTAGGATTTTACAGAGACCACCGTCTTGCCACCCCAGGGGTATTGCACTGTTTCCCCCATATCTCTGACCTTGAGGTGATTATATTATTTCTTGGGGGGGGGGTTCAGGGGGTGAAGTCCCTGCAGTGAGGTGTGTGGGGTGGGCAAAGCCCCCTTAAGCAGCCTGGATGTGCCCCAGTGCTTTGCCATGATCATGGTCAGGCAGCACGATTTCCTGGTGACATGGTCACTGTTAGCATTTTGTTATCGCTGTAGTTTTGTTCAACATGTTTGATGTTGAACTGACTTGGTGAAACCCATTTTAGTTACTACTTCTGCTGATATTCCCTCAGTATGATGTTCACTATTAATTTCACTGTTCCCTTCCCTGGTGCCTTATTCTACTGCAGAACTCTTTCTAAGGCTGTGAAGGAGTATTAAGTGACTGCCATCACATGTAAAACTAATCCAGCTCAGAACAGGTGGTGGAACATTCTGAAAAGTAGTAGAACCAAGAATGTAAAGGGTAAATTCCACCCCCAGTTGAGTGGATGAACTCACACCCTTATTTTTTTGTCAGTCAAATCAGTACTATGTAGAGTAACTGCCCCATACTGACTGACAGCATAGAAACATAGAAACATAGACTTTGATGGCAGATAAGGACCGCTAGGCCCATCTAGTCTGCCCATTTCCCTACCTACAGGATAGGCCGCAGATCCTAGTTAACCAACAGCCTATTTCTTCCTACCCCCCACAAGAATTGCCTTATGTCTGTCCCATGCATTCTTGAATTCTCCCACAGTTTTAGACCCCACAACCTCTTCAGGAAGGCTGTTCCATGCATCCACTACCCTCTCTGTGAAATAATACTTCCTCACATTGCCCCTGAACCGCCCTCCTTCTATCTTTAAATTGTGTCCCTTGTTCTTGCAAGTCTCTTTTCTGAAAAATGCTACCCTCTTGGACTTTGTTGATTCCACTGAGGTACTTAAAAGTTTCTATCATGTCCCCCCTCTCCCTTCTTTCCTCAAGGGTATACATATTAAGCTCCTTTAGTCTCTCCTCATACGGCTTCTCTTGCAAACCCTGCACCATTTTAGTAGCCCTCCTCTGGTCCTTACGGAGATGGGGTCTCCAGAACTGGACACAGTACTCCAGATGGGGTCTCACCAACTGTCTGTACAGAGGGATAACAACTTCCTGTTTTCTGCTGCTGATGCCTCTTCCTATACATCCCAGTATACCCCCAGCCCTCCTACTGCCTTCTCACATTGCTTGCTAACCTTAAGGTCATCTGATATGATTACCCCGGGTCCCTTTCCTTTTTGTTGTTGTTACTACCTCCCACCCCCACTGTGTATTCTTCCCCTGGTTCTTGTTTCTAGGTGCATTATTTTGCACTTCTTTGCATTGAATCCTAGCTGCCATACTTCTGACCATTCCTCCAACCTTGCCAAGTCCCTTTTCATCCTTTCCACGCCTCCTTGTGTATCAACCCTGTTGCAGATCTTTGTGTCATCTGCAAAAGGCATACTTTTCCTTCCAGTCCCTCTGCAATGTCACTGATGAAGACATTAAAAAGGACTGGACCCAATACTGAACCCTGCGGTACCCCAATAGTAACCCCCTTTCTTCAGAATGGACTCCATTTACAATTACCTTCTGTGTCCTGTTGTCCAGCCAATGTTTTACTTGCTACCACCCTGGGACCCACTCCCAGGCTGGTTAATTTGACTATTAATCTTTGTGTGGACTGTGTCAAATGCCTTGCTAAAGTCTAGGTAGGCCATGTCCACAGCCCTCCCCTGGTCTACTACTTTGGTCACCCACTCAAAGAAATCTATTAGATTCTGTCTGACATGACCTTCCCGCCAGAACCCATGCTGCCTTGGGTCCTGTGCTCCACTGGCCTCTAGGTACTGGACTATTCTTTTCCTTCAGAAGTGACTCCATCACTTTCCCTAACACAGAGGTCAGACTGGACAGGTTTGTAGTTTCCTGCCTCTGTCTTGGACCCACTTTTGTGAAGGGAATCACATCCACCTTCCTCCAGTCCTGGGTACCACACCAACCTCCCATGATTTATTAAAAGAGTAGCCAGTGGTTTCACTAGTTCCTCCCTTAATTCTTTTAGAATTCTGGGGTGAATTCCATCAGGACCCATTGCTTTGTCCACCTTCAGTTTTAGGAGTTCTTGCAGAACCCTTTCTTCTGTGAAAGGACTGGGATCAACCCCCCTATCAAGAGTGCTTCTGTTAATTGGATTAGGCACTTCCCCCTCCTCTTTTGTGAATACTGAGCAGAAATATTCATTCAGTATTCTTGCTTTTTCACTGTCCCCCTCTGCCCACCCACTGTTCATTCTATTCAGCCTCACTATCCCTCCCTTTGTCTTTCTACGCTCGCTGATGTACCTATAAAGGGTTTTATCCCCCTTCTTAACTGAGTTGGCTATCTTTTCCTCAGTTTGGGCCTTTGCTATTCTGACTTCCCTCCTGCTTCCTTCTGCCTTAACTGGTACAGCTCTCTGTCCTTCTCCTTCTGTGTTTCCTTATACTTCGGAATGCTATCTTTTTCTTCCTGACTTTCACAGCCACCTCTTTGAGAACCATAGTGGCTTTTCTTTCATTTTGATTTGTTCATTTGTTTCACACATAGGCTTGTTGCCTCTGTGATGGCAGTTTGATAATTCCCATTGTTGCTCCACACCTCCTTCTAGCCTGTTTGCTAGTGCTTTTCTGAGGCACCTCCCATCTTTACAAGTCAGCCCTCCAAAGTCCAGTACCCTCACTTTTGTATGGCTTGACTCTGTAGCTGAGTTTAAAGTGAACCACACTGTTTGATGGTCACTTGTCCCCAGATGGCAACCCACTTCTAGATCTGAGATCCTGTCACTGCCCCGGTTTGAGAGTACAAGGTCTAAGATTGCTCCCTCACAAGTGGGTTCCGAAACTAGCTGTCTAATGCCTGCCACCTGTAGGGCATCAAGAATGGCCCTGCTCTTGGATGTGGCTGCAGCAATGTGCTCCAGTAACATCTGGCATATTCAGGTCTCCCATCAACAGTATCTCCCTTTCTCTGCCATTCTAAGAATGCCTTCTATCATATCCTTGTCCATTCCTTCCCCTGACATGGGGGTCTGTAACAACCCTGTGCAGATTGTGGTGCTCTTTCCAGTCTCCAAGGTGACCCACAGTGCCTCCTCTCTCCTGTTTACTCTTTTGTTCAGTTGCTTTTATCCTTCCTTTACATGAGAGCTACTCCTCCCTCTTCTCCCCTGCCTGTCTCTCCTGTAGGTTATGTACCCTGGTATGTTAACATCCCAGTCATGGTTCTCTGTGTACCATGTTTCTGTGACTGCTACGATATCCAGGCATCCCTCTTCCATTAAGGCCATCAGCTCAGGAAGCTTGTTGCCCAGACTACGGGCATTGGTACTCATTACCTTCCATTTCCTGATGGCCTTACTCCCTTTTGCCCCATCCCTGTCCTTCTTGCCTTTGTCACTTTCTTCATTTACCCCTGCCCTTCTCCCTATCGACACCTCTATGTTGGCGTTTGCCGCACTTACTACCATGATTATTTGGGGGGAGCTAGGATTTTCCTGCTCCTTTCCAGTGCCTGCCCCCTTGGCTAGTTTAAAAGCTTCACAATGAAGCATTTAAACTCATCACCTAGGATCCTGGTTCCCTCCTGGACAGATGCAGCCCATCATGCCAGTATAGGCTTGCATCACTCCAGGTGGACCCCCAGTCCCCAATGAAGCCAAATCCCTGAGCTCCACACCAGTTTTTCAACCACTGATTGAATCCCATGGTGCAGAACACCCTAGCCTCTCCTATGCCATAGATGGGTAGCACCTCCGAGAAGGTTACCATGCGTGCTACTTGACTAAGGCCCCTCCCCAATTCCACAAACTCTTCCTGCACTTCTCTAATCCCTTTCTTAGCCAGGTCATTTGTCCCTAGGTGGACAATGACATCCAGCTCCCTCCCCTGTGCAGCTGCTCCGGCAATCCTTAGGATTCGCTTCCTGTCCCTGCAAGCCATGGCGCCAGGCAGGCACCTTACCTCCCTCTCCCCTTCCTCCCCCAGCTCTACCTTCCTAACAATGGAGTCCCCCACCAGGAGTTGTTTCCTTCCCCTGCAGGGTCCCCTGCCACCCTCCTGTGGGTCTCCTTTGTGGAGGTTCCCAGCATCCTCCTTGGTCTCCACTGTGGGTGCCTCCATATAGGAACCATACTTTGCCAGAATGGCATAGGAATTGTGGAGAGGTACAATGGGAGGGATGCGCCTCTGTTCCACCACCTCACCCTCTCTGAGCCCACTGTGGTCCAACCGCTCCTCTTTCTTGGCAACCTCTGAGGCAACGACAGTGGCACTGGTGGTCCCTGGATGGAAGAGGAGGTCCCACAAATCCTGGCCAACTCAGCCTGGAGATGAGCAACCTCCTCCCTCAGCCCAGAGAGGTGCCTGCAGATGGGACAACACCGCATCCTCCAGAACATCTCTCGGAAGACTGCTGCTCCACAGCCACTGCACTGCACCACTCCAATCATGTCTTATTTCTGGCCCCTTAACTGCCTGCAAACCTTACTCTTTCCTCTGTTTTTTTTCTCCCTCTCCTTACTTTCTGCCTGTGTGCCCTTTAAGCTCCTGATTGTCCTGTTCTGAGACAAGAATATCCTATATTTCACAGTAGACCACTTACTTGCTCAGAGGCAGACCTCCAGCAGCTAGAGGGGGCCGGAGAGCTACTCTTGCCCTTCTAGGATGGTGGGTCCTTGGTGGTTCTGTGATCACTCACTTCCTGCAACTAAACAGGAAGTTCCTGTTGTCAGTCAAATTCTGTGCCTATAAAAATAAAACTAGCTTAGGGTGGGGGTGGAGGCAGGGAAGGAGGGCAGTATAGTCCCAGCAGAGAGTTCAGTCACAGCAGTCCTTTTCTCCTGGTGTCTTCTGCCAAGCTATTAGCAGAAACTTTCTAAGGCAGTCTTTAAATGTAGCTTCCTTCTAGCTAAGCCACTCCCCCTACTTATCAGATCTTTCTACAAGTAATTTAAACCTCACAGCAGTTAAGTCCTTTCAGTCACCTGAGATTTACACCTAGATAACTCTTCAGATACCCATTCAGTTCAGTTAACCCAAACACACACTTTTTTTTTGTATGTTAGTTTTTTTACCCTAAATTAAAAGTCAAATACAAAAGTTCTTCTACTTTAGTCCCAGCAGAGAAGTTCAGTCACACAGCTGTCCTTTCTCCTGGTGTCTTCTGCCAAGCATCTTTCTGTTTCTAGTGCCTTGATGCTCCCCAGGGCCTGACCCTTCATTTTCATTCCTACAGTTTGATCACTGTGACCTAACTCAGTAGGCCATGACCCTAGCCAGTAGCCATTAACATGTGTGCCAAAGCTGCAGTGAAAGATTTACAGTGAAGGTACATTACAGTGACAAATCAACCATGTCGCTGTAATGTACTTATGCTTATGCTTGCTAATGTATGCCTATTTTGTTAGAATCTGCCTGTAAACTGCATAAAAAAAGCTGTAATACTTGCAAACTGCTCTTGCTAGATTGATTAAGTGAAACAGCCCTTTCCTTTGCCTCTGTAACTGCCACCCAGACTTCAGGGCACCAAGGAAATTGACCCCTTTCATTTGTAAATTAGTTTTGTCACTGGGTAGCTCGACCATTGTCTGGGACCAATACTAATTGGCTTTGCTTTCTCTTCCCCTTCAGCTGAGAACCCTCCAGGTCTCCCAGCTCATCCACCGCAAGAACCGCAGCCACCGGGTGGTCGGCGCTTCCGAAGCCGCCGCCCAAGACCACTTGCTCGGACTCCAGACCCAGAAAGGTATGGCAAAGCCACAAATTTTATGCCCACCTGCCCATCCCCCTCCCTGACCATTATTATATAGACCTCCATGCCCCACCCTCCCCTGCCATTGGCTTTCCTGCAAATCTATCCTCCCTACCTCCCTAGGATTCCCACAGACATATACATTTTTGAGCTGCCACTTCAGATTGAAGTGTCCCATCCTAACGAACCCACCGCAGTCTCCCCTACCACTCGTCTCAGATCAGATTTGTGACTTCTTATTACTGTCCCTAGTCACTGTGTCATAGTAAATTCTTCTGGCTCCCTACAAGTGGTTTCAGCACCTACATCCCTTTTCTGACCCTGTGGTGTGTAGCCTTAGCTGGTGTTACTTCTTAGATCAGGTTTACGACTGCTCGTAACTATCTCTAGTCGCTGTGCCATAGAAACATCTCCTTGCTCCCTTCAAGTGGTATCGGCACCTCTATCCCTTTTCAGACCCCAAGGTGCATAGGCTTATCTGGTGATACCTTGCCCAGATAAAGCCCTTACAACTGTTTCTCTTTCTGAACCCCAGACTTTAACCATGGAACTTGCAATCTGGCTCTATTTACCGCCTTATGTACCCTACCCTTATTAGGGTACACGCCAGATGGAATCTACCCCCAAAAGGACTTGTATCCCCTACCCCATGAATGTTGCCTAATGGAGTCCCTATACAACTCGTGTTATGCCCCCAAGTTGTCGTACCCACTTTCAGCTGTGTCTCCCTCTCACAGCCACTGGCATCTTGTTACCTACCCAAGGAATGTTACCTACTCGGCCCAGTACCTGCATCTACTGGTGTCATACGGCTAGGGTCTTAGCATGTGTATCACTAGGACTGAACAGTACAAAGAATAGGTCTTTGCATTCCTACGCCAATACTCCCACTAGCCAAAGAAGGTTTAGTTCTTCCGAACTACCACTTGTTGCCCCGAGGAAAGTTGTACTCCTTCTCTTGCTATGCTCAGGTAATGTTAAACTTAACCCTGGTCCTATACAAGCAATTCCTTCACCGTCTGAAGTCATGAAGTATAAAGGTATCAGCTTTATGCATGTTAGTGTGTGTAGCCTCTTAAAGAAACTCACCTCAATACAGGCTTGGGCTATCCACTCAGAGCCGGATATACTTGTCATATCTGAATCCTGGCTTTGTCCATCCACACCAGACAAAGAGGTCAATAACCCCAACTATCTATTATTCAGAGCCGACAGACTAACCAGAGGCGGTGGTGTAGCCATCTATGTTAAGGACAAGTTTACGGTCGCTACCCTCGAAACTACATCAATTGCCAATGCCTTTGAATGCCTGTCCTTAAAAATTGAAATATCTGCATCAATGGCCCTCCGTGTCATAGGATGTTATAGACCCCCATCCTCGGGGTCACAGCTCCTGTCCCATCTATCATCTACTATGAGTACCGACACAATGGAAACAATTATACTAGGGGACCTTAACTATGACTGACTGTCAAGCGCATCTCTTCCACTTAAATCCTTCTGTGACTCTCATGGGCTCACTCTACTTATTAATGAAGCTACTCATATCAATAAGAAAAACCCTATGAAAAGTACACTATTAGATGTACTTCTAGTAAGCAAACCCCATTTCTTCTCCCATAGAAACATAGAATTTGATGGCAGATAAGGACTGCTTGGCCCACCCAGTCTGCCCATTTCCCTACCTAATGGATAAGCTGCAGATCCTAGTTAACCAGCAGCCTACTTCTTTCTGCCCCCACCCCCTAGAATTGCCTTATGGCTGTCCCATGCATGCTTGAATTCAGCCACTGTTTTTGACTCCACAACCTCCTCCGGAAGGCCATTCCATGCATTCACAACCCTCTCTGTGAAAAAATACTTTCTTACATTACCTCTGAGCCGCCTCTCTCTATCTTCAAATTGTGCCCTCTTGTTCTTGCACACCTCTTTTTTTGAAAGATGCTACCCTCTTGGACTTTGTTGATTCCCTTGAGGTACTTGAAAGTTTCTATCATGTCCCCCCTCTCCCTCCTTTCCTCGAGGCTATACATATTAAGCTCCTTTAGTCTCTCTTCATATGTCTTTCGGTGCAGACCTTGCACCATTTTAGTTGCCCTCTTCTCGACAGCTTCCATCTTGTCTATGTTCTTGTGGAGATTGGGTCTCCAGAACTGCACACAGTACTCCAGATGGGGTCTCACTAGCTGTCTGTACAGAGGGATAACAACTTCCTGTTTTCTACTGGTGATGCCTCTCCCTATGCATGCCAGTATCCCCCCAAGCCCTCCTTACTGCCCTCTCACATTGCTTGCCCAACTTTAAGTCATCTGATATGACTACCCTCAGGTCCTTTTCCATTTTTGTTGCTGCTAGTATCTCATCCCCCATTATGTACTCTTCCCTTGTTTTTTTGTTTCCTACCTTGCACTTCTTAGCATTAAATCTAAGCTGCCATACATTTGACCATTCCTCTAACCTAGCCAAGTTCCTTCTCATCATTTCCACCCCACCTTGTGCATCAACTCTGTTGCAGATCTTTGTGTCATCTGCAAAGAGACATACATTTCCTTCCAGTCCCTCTGCAATGTTGCTTATAAAGACATTATTGCTGGCATAAGAGCAGTTCTTACACCAACAGCCTCAGTAAAGTTCTCTACCAAAAGATCAAAATGGAATTTTGACCTGCTTGCATATATTAATGACCTGAAAGCCGCACTGCTTTGGCAGACCTTTTATTTAGCCAAATCAGTAAAAACAGCATATGCCATTTTCCACAAAATTTTATCCAGCGCTCTTAACACCCATGTACCCTTAGTCAAAACCCACATAAAGGCTAGAATGTGCTGTTGGTTTACAGCAGACATCAAGGCAGCACTATTAATAAGAGACAAGCTCTGGAAGCTAGCACGCAAATCCCAGAAATCCAAAGACTTGCATCTTTTCAGAACAGCCAGAAACTACTGTACAAAGCTAATTCGGGAAACCAAGTCCAACTTCTATCGCTCTGAACTCGACACTGCCTGCAACTGCCCTACCAAGTTCTGGTCCACAATAAAATAACTTTCTGGTAATACCACAAGAAACACTCTCCCCTCAAAAATTATTTCTGACAATGTAACTTATCAGCAACAATAAAAATATACCACAAGCCTTCAACAATCACTTTGCTACTGCAGGGCTAGTTTTTGATAACGCACCTGCATGCAACCTATGATCCCAGCTTACCATACAACCTTCCAAATCTAGTCCCTCAGATGTAGTCTTTTCAGTCTCTCCTGCCTCACTAAAAGAGTTTGAAGATCTCTTCCTCCTCCAGTTTGACACCAGAAAAAGTGCTGGCGCTGACACCTTCAATCCATACTACCTAAAGATTGACTATTATGTCTTGGCCGTACCTAGTATGCATCTATTTAACTTGTCCATTTCTCAAGGGACCCTCCCCAAACTGTGGAAGACCGCACATGTTATTCTGTTGTTTAAATCTGGAGACCCCTGTTATCTAAACAACTACAGGCCCATCTCCCTTCTCCCAGTATTATCAAAACTTCTAGAAAAAAATCATGAATGTCCACTTGAAATCTTTCATAGATGATACTAACCTAGTAAACCCAATGCAATCTGGTTTCAGAACTGAACATAGTGCGATCACGTCCCGGGAAAAGGTGACAAATGACTGGCAGTGTGAGCTAGAGAACAAAAGAATTGTCTTCGCCATTTTTCTAGACTTAAGTAAGGCCTTCAACACTGACAACCACCGCCTCCTTCTTTCTTCATTAAAAACTATCGGTCTAGATTCTACCTCCTTGCGTAGGTTCCATAACTACCTTTCTGATAGGCACCAACAGGTCAAGGCCGAAGGTGAACTCTACCCCTCAAATCTGTTAAAAAGAGAAGTCCTGCAGGGATCCATCCCCTGGGACCATTCCTATTTGCCATCTACATCAACAATATAGACTCAGGCATCAATGAGGTGAAAATTCATCTGTTTGCAGGTGATACAGTGATCTACCTAAGCCGTACAGCTCCTGAAACTGCCTGTAGCGACCTGCAAGCTGACTTCAACATAGTTCAATACCAGCTCCTTAGTCAAAATTTGCTACTTAAGGCCAAAAACACAAAGGCAATGCTATTTTCACTTATTAACCATGCAGCCTACCCTGCTCTACCCCCCCATCACCACCCTCCTAGGAGAAACCCTGGAATGTGTAAATACCTGGGGGTCTGGCTAGACTTCAAACTCTCCTTTGCAGACCACCTGGTGGATTTGTTAAAAAAACTGAGGCAGAGACTAGGTCTCTTCTTCAGGTGAATCCACCTACTAACTACAGAGGCCAAGAGACAGCTAGTTCAGTCTACGTTCCTTTCCCTAATTGATTACGCCAACTTTATATACAGCCAATGTGCTACTTCATACCTCGGTAAATTGGACATACTTTACCACAGAGCCCTGTGCTTCATCACTGGTCTCCCCTTCTCCAGCCATTACTGCTCTTTATATGCAGCCATAGGTTGGACCTCCCTACACTACAGACAAAATAAAAATGCAGCTCTCTGGACATACAGAGCTATTACTGGCAGACTTCCGCAGTACATTGTTGATTGCCTGACACTCAATATGCCTGGAACCTATGCCCTAAGAAGCTGTTCACTGATTTCTCTGAAAGTGCCCAAAGCTCTAACACATTTTGGGAGAGCTGCCATAGGATTCGTTCTACCATCACTCTGGAATGTGCTACAGAAATCACTGAAACTAAGGACTCCTGTTAGTATTACTGTGTTTAAGTCCTTATACTCAAAATTCATTACAGAAGTCTTCAACTGCTTCCAACAATCCTAGCTCTGGAATGTGCTACAGAAATCATTGAAACTGAAGACTCCTGTTAGTCTCACTGTGCTTAAGACCTTATACTCAAAATACATTACAGAAGCCTGCAACTGCATCCAATGATCCTAGCTTACTTACACCCCCCTTCCACATCCTCCCTGCTTTTCCCATCCTCCTTCCTTCTAGTATCAGTGTATAACTTGTCCCTGAGCTACCTACTTATCTACCGCTCTAAATCTCACCCTCCATCACCCACCTATTCCTTGTATACCCACAGCATCTCAATTCTTCGCTCCTAATATTATCTCAGTTCCAGACCACCCCCACTGGCTGCTCACTTCTCCCGACACATGTATCCCCTTTATACGCCTGGGTCTTTTTAACTGACTATGTATGTCTATTCACTTGTAGCATCCACTTCAACTAATCTCTTCGATGGACTATAATGCCTTTACCTTACAGGAATACTAAACCATGTATGTTGTTGTATCTGGTATAAATTTTTTACTGACTTGATACCCTATTGTTATGTATACCCTTACTGACTGTCTTTTACCTGAACCCAAATGTATTTTTACTTATCCTGTCTATTGCAGGCCTACCTGTACTGTTGTACTCTTGCATCTACTGTCTATTTGTCTGTATATAAATGCATTGTTACTTGACTTGTGTAATGCAGGTCCACCTTGTAAATGAGCTTGCTCAATGGTGTTCACCTGGATAAATAAAGAATTTGATTGATTGATTGATTGATTGATGTACCTGCAGGACCCTGGCACTGCTTCTCTGGGACTTGCATCCTCTGACTGAGTTGATTATAATGATATATGGGGGAGGGTGCAGAAGGTGAAGCTCCCCACCGAAAAAGATTCCTTTCTATGATGGTTATCTGCCAATTGTTGTCATAACATCCATCGCTGTACTTGCGGTCAACAAGTTTTCTGACTAACCATAATGGTGGAACCCTATTAACACTATTCAGATCTTCACTTTCCAAAATTCTGCTGACACCCTGCAAGCCACAAAGGGAGTGATTAGTAAGTAACTTAGTTTACTACATATGCTGCATTTAAAAGCACAGTCCTCCCTAGTTACATATTACAAAGACTGCAGAAACTAACAGGGCCATTGTCATAGTGGTCTCCCCTGTTCAGGCACTTATGCTGCTCAGTGGTTGGCTAACGGGGATATATGAATGCTCTGAAGCCTTTGATCCTTCCCTTCCTTAGAGTCAAGTACCTTTCCACCATAGTGCACAGTCTCAAGTTATCTCTAGTGGGATTAAAAGGGTTAAATGCTACCCACATTCTTTCAAATGATAGCACTACTTATGCTACATCACTCTAAATTTGGAAAGAGCAACACTGCAAAATGTTGTAAAATATAAGGAAAACTGGTATAGAGTGAAGAAAGGAAGGCCCACTCCTTGCTAATGTAATTTGTATGAATGCTTGAGGTAGAAGAGCAAGGACTGCTCCACTGTCTGCACTAACTAATGTGCCAGCTACTTGCTGACCTAATATAAGTAAAACAGTTTAGCAACCATGACACACCACACAAGTCTGTCAGTGCAAGGTAGTTCTGATTACACTGATGCAACTTAGCATAAGAATCTGCTGAGGCTGTCATTATTCTGGGATGTCTTTTGGCAGTCAATGGCTGTCCACAGGCCATTAGTAATGTCTTAAGTAAACTTTGTCGGTCCCTAGGCAGTTCAAGATTATATCAACTCTTTTGAGGTTTGCGACTGTAGTGGCTTCAGTCAGTAATGAGAGTAGTCTTTTCTTGCTATGGTTGTAGCTGGCTGCTTAGTTTAATAGTTTGGTTACATCTATATTTCTCTGTCTCTTTCATTGATACATGATACTATTTACATACACTTTCTTATATAATGATGTGATGTTTTACATAATTTCAAAGGTTATTGATACAGTAAATGCTGTAGTTTACTACAGATCTTAGTAGTCAAACATGATTACAGAAAATACATTGCTGCCCTCGTAAGGGAAACATAGAAACATAGACTTTGACTGCAGATAAGGACCACTTGGCCCACCCAGCCTGCCCATTTCCCTACCTATTGGATAAACTGCAGATTCTAGTTAACCAACAGCCTACTTCCTGCAACCCCCCACTATAATTGCCTTATGTCTGTCCCATGCATGTTTGATTAAAGAAGGGAGCTTTTTCCTTGTGAACACTTCAGAATGCTTTAACTATGCTGCAAGCAGTTGTGTGTTAGAAATACATAATTACTGGTTAGGTCTGCTATCAACCTGAAACCAGTCTACAACATTTTCTGTAATACATGGTTTTGACTGGGGCTTCATCTCATGAACACAGCTGTTCTTTGGAGCCCAGCAAGCCATCCCCATAGCAACCACTTGAACTGAACACAGTCTCCCGTTGCCAAAGAGAACGTATTCAATTAAAAGACAGTAAAACATATTTTTACTTATTTTTCCCTTTGTCTCCATTTTATTTAGTCTACACTTTCATGCTGAATTTACTGTTTTATTACTTCATGTAAACTCAGCAGCTTTGTTGCAATTTCATGCTGAATTCACTGTTGAACGAAACAGAGATATCCTCCTTTTTTTATAAAGCTGCCCTCTCTTAGCTGTTTAATATTAAAGGGGAAACTGTCCCACACCCAAAAGTAGGACTCGCCCCAATTTGCACCTTGTGTGCCAAAACATTTATTTTTACTCACTGTTTATAGCAGTATAGTGAATTGTAACAGACTGATTTTATTGACTTGCAAGATGACATTTTCTGTAACTAAGAATCCCAGAATACCCTGCAGCTTACATCAGAGAATGGCTGCAGCAGTGGGGGATTTAATAGGCCTATAGTGCATATTAGAGCCTGTATAAGCTCTGATCAGATGCTTGCCAGTTCCACTGTTCTCCAGGTGCCAGATACAGATAGTCTTCTGGGACTATACTTAGCCTAGGGAGGACAGTGTGACCAGTAAATCAAAGATCAGAGGAGGGCTGCTGCAGTGTGGAATTCAATAGCCAGCAGTGCATATTACTGAACTGCTATACTACAGTAAACAGTACCATAACAAATTAAAAAGGTTTTGCACACAAAGGCCCAGATATTCAAACTGCTCCCAAAAAGTGCGCAATAGCAGGAGCAAGCGCAGGTCCATTGCGCCCATGCGCAAGCAGCGCGATATTCAAAAACTAGAGCTGGCCAGATCGCCTACAACCGACAACTGAATATCGCTACCTGCGCCATAAGCGCACTAGGGAGGGAATGATATATCCGATGTGCCATAGCGCAACAAGGGATGTTCAGCTGAGCAGTCCAGAGGTGTCATAGCGCAACCAGGGATGCCCCCCAACAGCATGGCAGCAATGCAACTGCACAACCAGGGATGCAGGGGCCCACCACCCATGCCACAGATGGGCAGAGGAACACACTGCAGAACAGACATAGTCCCCCCATCCCCCATGCACTGCACAACTGGGGGAGGGCTGGAATAACCACTGGTCCATGGAGACAAGCAACCAACCCACAGCTGGGCCATGGTGCCCCATCACACCCCCTGGCAAGCTGTTAACAGCACACAAGGAGGGCTGACCACCCCGTGCCACACCATCCCCCCAATGCAGAGCACACCCTGCACCATGACCCCCAGACACCCTGCCCAGGAGCAGCGTCCACCACTGCAGGATACCCCATGCATGCCACCACTCCCACTGTGACACTGCAACCCTGTGCACCACAGAACCATGCAAGGCAGCCCCACCATGAGCACCCATCAGTGGGTGGCAGCACACAGCGATGCAATGACGGCATACACAGTTCCACCATGCACAGCCCCCCCGAGGTACAGCTGACAGACTGACCATGCGTCGGCATATGAGGTACCTCACACGTGACAGGGCATGCCCCAGACCCCACCACCAGTGGTACAACACCTTGCACACCCTCCCAAGGACACAGCCTGACCCAGCACTGGCTACAACAGCCAGCGCAGACACCCACAGTGGTGCGTGGAAGCATGCACCACACCGGATGCAACACAGTGCATGGACAAACACCCACCCATACCCAAGGGCACAACAACACAGGGGCGCAGTAGCGGGGCAACCAAGCCCCCACCATGGGCCCATGGAAACTGTGTACACATGACCAGCAGTCCTCCATGGCACAGGAGTGCCAGCCACCCTGTGCAGGCACTGTGGACCTGTATGCCACCATCATTTTCCCAGAACACAAGTCACAGACAGTGGTGCACATCCCCTGCAACACACAAAAGCCACAGCATGGAGGTGGGACAACAACTGCGGAGGCCACAGTGTCACCCGAGGCAGACATGCACCACACCAGTGACAGGAGGCAACCCAGCATTGTGATGGGTACAGTGGCTGCCCTGCATGGACAGCCACCACTGACATGCCAGGAGACCGTGCAGGTCACAGACATGCAAGGATGTCAGCTGCACAGGCCATGGATGGGCTGACAGGTGCGCCATGGACACACAGCATGCAACATGGACCACTGCACACAGTCATCCAGTGCACAGGGAACAACACACACACCATAGACACTGACTGATAGCTACTCCCACACCATAGTCACTTCCCCACGGACACACACACATACCCATAACTGCACCACCCCTGATGCCATGCACACCACTGCAGCTGAGCACCTATAGCCCACTGCAAATCAGAGCCCACCACAGTATTCATATCAAAAGAATTGTAATCAAAAACATCAAACAAAACTATTTACAACTATGTACAAATGTGTGGGGGGGAGGGCCACAAACAAGGTGGGGGTGGGTAAGGGGCAGGGGTGAACAAATGGGACAGGAAAGGAGGGGTGAGAGGGTGGGTCCGGGGTAGGGGAAATCAGGGGCATATAGATGGTCAGTGGGAGCCCCGCTCCCCACTCTGGCTGCTCCACCTCCATGTCTCCGCCAGACCCCCAGCCGCTCAATCCTTCGCAGGATGTCCTGTGATGCCCTGGCCATGGTGAGTATTTCCTGCAGTGCCTCCCGGATTGCCTGCAGCTGGCGGACACCTAGGACAAGAGAGCACAGTCAATAGGTGTGAATGCACAGCCCCATACAGCCCACCCACTGTGCATGGCACACGGCTGTGGGACATGCCTCTGTGATGGTGTGTGACTAGCCACAATGATCACGTCCACAAGATCTGCCCACCCAGGTGCATACAGCCATGTGGACTGCTGCACACACCCACCAGCCAAGTTCCTTCACAGCACCACTGTGGCTGTTTAGTGACATGGCTATGTGGTGCAAAGGCAGTGGCACAGCCATGTACCTGGTGCACGCATGGACCACCAGTGACACACTCCCAGACATGCAGTGCCACTGGACAGTGCTGACTGTAACAAGTTGCGTGCATGGCAGTGGTGTCAATGGATGGTGGCCATGCCCCTGTTACACAGCATGCAATAGTAATCATGGAGTTATGGCACTCACCATCATCAGGCCAGTCCCTCTGGCGCTGTGGACCTTCGGCCCTCCTATTGGTCCTGTCTTCCTACTGGCGCCTCTGCTCCCTCGCCAGCCATCTCCCTTCTGGTCCTAAGGTGCAAACATGGAAAGAGGAACATCAGTACAATCCTGTAGCAAAGTCCTCCTGCCCCCATGTGTGTGCAATCCCACACAGCCAGACCCACCCACCCCACACCCTGATAACACCACCACAGCCAACACCGGACGGTCCCTCCTCCATGTTCCAGACACATGCAACCGTGATACCCATATGGAAGATAAAAGTGTGTGGATGTTACACCTACCTGGCCATGGAACCATGCCCCTCCTGGCACATGCCCGCAGGTAGGCAAGCAGGTCCGGATCCCTCCACCTCAGGTCCCCATACCTGTGGCAGCACTGCTCCGCCATCTGCCCCATTCCTGTGGCCTCCTCCAGGGCATTGGCCACCTCCTACCAGACCTGGCACCTAGACCTGTCCAGGGGTGCCTCCCCAAACAGTGGGCCAAAAAGTGGCTCAACAATGGCAACCAGGTTTGCCATTTCAACTTGGCTCCACTGGGCAGCTCTCCTCTGTACCATCTCTCTTGCACAGTAGGTTCAAAATGGAGCTCTGCAGCATGGTTCCACCATGTGCAGATGCTGCACAGTACAGCACTGCCAATCCCTATCGCGCTGTCACCGAACAGTGCAATAGTGGTTCACCCATGCCTGACGCATGGCACCTAGGGGGCAAAGGTCGGGCACAGGGTCAAGGGACTCTGGCACATGGACAGGCACAGCGCCATTGGAACCCAATGCATGTAGCATGATTGGGTGCTTATGTGCTACCTCCAGTAGTGGCCTACCGCGCTGTTGCCCCAGTGCGCCTACGATGCCCCAGTGCCACAGCACTATATAGGTGGACATTGCTGTAGCGCTACTGGCATAATGGTGGCCATGCCCTGTATTGCCTCCTGTGCACAGCACATCAGCAGCACAGCAGGTGCCTGCGTCAGCAACCCAGGCATGTGCAGTGAGGTGTGTACTGCGCATGTCACAGAACTGCGCCTTTGGATCAACACGTTCAACACAATTGCACAAAGCACAACAGCGCGATATTCAGCCATCATATGCAAATCAGATAATCAGCCATTCAGTGGCACAGCACCTCAATTTGCATCCACTTAAAGTTGAGCCTCGCCTCATTTGCATGGGTTGTGCTATAAAAGTACGACATTGGGCTGCATTGGCCATAGTCGGTTACTGCAGTCTATTGGTGAGTTGCATGCTGTTTGGGAGTGTGGACTGTGGATTTTGGGACATGCATGGGACTGCACAGTAACAGGTAACAACTTTCATTCTCACAGGCTAAATCATGACCGAGCGAGTTGTGGGAGAGGAGGAACAGAGTGGTGGGAGGAGGAGGAGGCCTAATTTCACAAAGGCCGAGAAGGATGCCCTGTTTGAGGCCTACCTGGACCAGGAGCCGCTTCTCAGAGGATGGCAGGGAACACCACAGGCCCGTGCTGCTGCATGGGAGGAAGTGGCATGTGCAGTGAACCTGCATGGCAGCCACCAGTGCTCCATGCAGGAATGCAAGAAGAAGATGGACACAGACAGGAGGAGGATAACGGAGAACGTGGCTGCCATCAGGGCAGCACAAGCTGTGACAGGTGGGGGACAGCCGGAGGTGCTACACCTGACCCCACAGGAGGAGAGGGCTGCTGGCAGCATGCAGCATTGTGCCATTGAGGGTGTTCCGGGTGGTGGCCTCCAGATGGATGGTAGCCCATCACTGCATGGTAGGTCATGTTCTGTCTGTTGGGGGGGCAGGGTAGGTCACTTGCAGTAACACGACTTTGTTTTCCCTTACAGATCCTGAGCATCTGCATGAGTCAGCGGTGGTGGTCCTGTCCACTGAGGCCAGTCAGATGGAGATGGAGGAGGGCCCATCCACCTCTACAGGTATACGCAGCTCAGTGCGACAGTGGGCCCGCCTGGCTGTCCAGACTGATGTTGTTGGAACAGGTGCGGAGGAGGCCCTGCCCATGTCCCAGTGTGCCAGCATCCACTGATGCCAGCATGCTGTGACTCAGGCTGGTGCCAGTTCTGTCACTGGTGATGATGTCGCTAACACCATGGGCAGTGACATGTGTGTGCCATGGGATGGCCACACAGCAGGTAACATCGCGGCCATGGCTGTGGGTGGTGCCGCCGTGGAGGCCTGCGTGTCATCACAGTCCCAGCCTGTGCCTGTCAGCACCAGTGGGGCAGCACTGGTGTGTGTACAGGACAGTGGGACTGTTGCAGCCACTGCGGTGGCACCAGTGAGCCCTGGGGAGAGGCAGCCGGAGGGGCAGCATCAGAAGTCAGTCAATGGGCTTGGGGGTACAGTGTCAGGGAGGGGCATCAGTGCACCACCTGTGGACATGCCCAGACCTGGTTCTGGTGTGCAGCACCCACCCTCAAGGGATGCTGAGCATCAGGGCTGCACACACCCTGAAGGACAGGATGCCAAGGAGGCAGATGACCACTTGGATGAGCACACCCATATACTGCAAGCATCAGTCAACCAGCAGATGCGGCTTGCGACAACGGTGGATGCACTGCGTGTGGCTCTGAAGTGGGCAGAAGAGCGTCACAGCAGAGACAACGCTCTGATCCTGGCAGGGATGGACCGGTTGCGGGAGGATGTGACCACTGCCATTGACAGGCAGACACAGGCATTCACTGCTGTCATGGCCACAATGGGCACAGAGTTATTTGCCCATGCATCGCAGACACCATGCAGTGCACTGTCCACCCCCTGTTCCCAGCATCATGCGACACCATCCTTGTCAACACCGGGTTCAGCTATGGGCATCCCGAGCATGCCTGGCACAGGCATGTTTGGTGTGCTGCAGACCCCTGCGCAAGCATGGTCACATTCACGCAGTGGAAATCCTGGGGGATCATCGGTGCCAACCCATGAGGTCAGTGGTCAGCATGTCAGTGCTGGCAGGTCTCGGCAGGGCTGCCCATGCATCAGTGGCAGCCGGGGCACTGTGGTGCATGACTAACCTGTCTCCCAACACAGCTACTGTCTGGTGCTGCCCTGTGTGTATTGTGTCATTCAGCGGGCAATGCAGGGTGGATACCCAGCCCTGCACCCGGACACACAGTCCATCTGCACACCCTCCCAGCTGCTGTCCGCAGTTGCGTGTGCATGATGATGCCGGCATTGCGCTGCACACCAATGTGCAATGGTGCTTAGCATCTGACACACGCACAATGACAGGCAGTGGGCGTGGTGGTCTGTGGACATGTGTGTGGCTAGGAGTGGCATTCTGGGTTGGTGTGCCTCCTAACCTTTGTGCATGTCTGGTGCGTTTTGTGTGTGTGTGTGTGTGTGTGTGTGTGTGTGTGTGTGTGTGTGTCCCCATGTGGCATGTTAGACGCTACCCATCCCTGGTGATGTGTGTGGTTCCATGTCCGGCCAGTCCCCTTGATGGCATGCACCCCGGTGTGTGTCCATGCATGTTTGTGGGTTGTGCCTTAGCCACTGGTAGTTGCACATGGCCCCATGACTTACCTGGGTTGGCTGAAGTGCTCCTCTGTGATGGTGTCCCGGTGCAGCTGTGCCAGCCGGAGCAGTTGGGGGTCCCGTCGCCTAAGGGGGGGCTGCCCATCACCATTGTCACCGGCGTCCTCATCGTCCTCATCACTGTCCCCCTCTTTGACCTGTACGGCTATCCCACATTCATTGGCCATGTTGTACAGGATGCAACAGGTCAGGAATAGCCCGCAGGCCTTTGAGGGGCTGTACTGAAGGGCACCACCGGAGGTGTCCAGGCAATGGAAATGTGCCTTCAGCATCCTGAACACCCGCTCCATGACATTACGTGTGGTGGTGTGTGCCTCATTGTAGCATTGCTGCGATGGGATTGCGGGCCACCGGTAGGGTGTGAGCAGCCAGGGATGGAGTGGGTATCCACTGTCACCTGTGTGTAGAGGATGGAGGTTAGTTTGATGATCAGCATCGCCCTGCCCCAGGCCATGTAGGCCACTACCCATGTCACCTCTGACCATGCCCCCCCAGGCCCTATGATTGTCCGTGTGGGGATATCCCCACTCTCAAATCTGTGGCACAGTGCTGACTGGTGCCAGATGAAGGCATCATATGCTCCCCCAGGGTGCATGGCACGGACATTGATTATGCGCCCCCTGGCATCGCACACCACCTGGCAGTTGATGCTGGCATAGCCCTTTCGATTTATATATGCTGCCCCCTCGGGCCAGGTGGTGTACGGATGGCCACATGGTTACAGTCTATTGCCCCTAGCACACCATGCATACGTGCTACCCTGTGGAGCTCCTGTATGCTTGCTGTGCGCTCCGCCGGTGTGCTGGGGAAATGGATGTACTCTGAAGCATGTGGCAGCAGTGCACTGAGGAACTGGGTGAGGTGGCATGATGTGGCTGACTGGGTTATGCCTCTGTTGTCCCCAGTTGGTCTCTGGAAGGTACCCATGGTGAGCAAGCACATGCAAGCTGTCACTTTCTTTTCCACTGACAGAGCATGGCTCAGTCGTGTGGGTGCCTGCCTCACATCACTGCACAGCTCACAGAGCTGCCTCAGAATTGCCTGAGTCAGGCGGTACTGCCTACGATCTCCGTATCACTATACAACTTGAAGCTGGTGTGGGCTTGGCACTGCCTGTTGGGGGCATACCACCAACGGGCCCTTCCATGGTGATGCCCCCCTGCTGCTCACCTTCTCACCCCCCTCATTACTGCCTCCATCTGGATGGTGGCACTGGCTATGTCCCTGGCTTGTGTTCACCCCCCTGGCAGCTGTTTGTGTATTCCCCCCGCTGTCCTGGCTGCTACTTCCCCTGTACTGGGAACACCTGACTGTGCTGGCCTCACTGCTGTGTGGCAAGTACTTCCCCCCTTCTGCACTGTGGCTCCCCACACCTTCCCCTGAGCCTGTGGGTTCTAGGTGCCCTTTCCCTGGCCTGCCCTGTGTGTCCCTGCTGCCCAGTTTCTCTTGCTAGAGTTCAGCCTCATGTGCCTTCCCTGTAGCGTTCTTGCACCTCTCCCTTGCTCCATTTTATTTTGGCTCATTTCCGCTATGGCGCAACTTCTGCTGGCTCCCCTATTGCACATGGCGAATGTTGTTGAATATCACACTGAGCCATTTATGCATGGTTCCTCCCCCTTCAGTTGTGTATACATTCACTATCATTGCGCTGTTGCTCAGCGTGGTTTGGGGGGTGCAACTGCCTCCTGCTGAATATCGCAGAATGGCACATTTTCAAACTTGTGCAGGCGCAACCCTATTACGCATGGCTCAACTCTTTTGAATATCTGGCCCAAAGTGTAGATTGGGACTAGCCCCACACTTGGGTATGGTGCTCTTAGTGCTGACTGTTCACCTTTAAACCTGTAATATAAAATTAAGTATGGTCATTAACTGTTATTTATTTTTACACACCCTAGGTTTTCAAAGCCTTCTGTAACTACTTGATCTGTGCTCTGACAATTTATGTGAAAATACATATCACGAGCAAGTAATAAAAAACTCATAACACACCACTGCCAATACATTATTTTATAATTCTTATGTGAAGAAAAGCTATCCAAATATAAAACAAAATATATATTACTTTCTGTTTTCTCAGTTGTCAAACCATAAGCAGGAACAATGTACTAGAGCATTGTTTAACAATCTGTGGTCCGTGTTGAGTGAGTTGGCCACAGTGGGCGGCAATCTTTATTTCTCTGCTGAGCAAAGGAGCCCCCACTGGGTCACAGTCTCTTATCCATGCTGATTAGGGGAGCTGCCACTAGGAAGACCTGTCTGATGCACTCCATTCATCAGGAGACAGCCTTAGGTCTGCTTAGTATGGCCTCTAGGTGGCCCCTGCACCAAGTGGACATTAGTCAAAACTTATGTTTCAATTCACTGAACTAGGCAGAAACATCCAAAATGGCTTCATATGCCTAAGAGGTACTGTAGCATAACAAGCTGCAGCTCTAGCAGTTGTAGAGAAGGAGACAGAATAGGAAGGGATCTTCAAGGACCCATCCTAATGAAACCCCAAAACTATTGGGCCACAACTGACAAGTGCGTGGCACTAATGAAGGCTTTCCTGAGTTTAGCTGCCAATAGATGAGACACCACTAAGTGTCAATAATGGATACCCCACTGATTGGGGGGAGATGTTGAGGACTGATACTGATACCCTCCTGGTCAAGGTAGCTGACACTTGGTAATACAGATGTATACCTTACTGTCTGAGTGAGTTTCCACCTGGGAGAAAAGTTGGACACCTCATTGGATGGATGAGTTGATACAAGGTGGTACTGATGGGTGACATACTGTTAAGGTGTATTAGCCATCCATTATTATTCAGCCATAAAATCTTGCCAATTTTAAAACCATACAACGCAAAAATGTTCACATACAATAGCATTCTTACAGATAGAACATAGTTACTTAGAACAATTAAATTCATCTCACATCCATTCTTCTAATCTGTATTCAATGCAGTAAAAATAATATATTTAAAATTTCAGTTTGCATTACTAAAATAAATACTGCAATCAAAAAGACCCACAGATGGTAATTACACTATATGCAATATACCTCACAACCATTTTTATGTTGCTTGCACGCATGTGCAAAAAACATAGTGCCATCATCCGAGTTTTTGGAGGTGTGGCAGCCCCCTTCCAATTCAGTCAGTATGTTTGCAGGGATGGCCGCAGTTCTCCAATCAATGCTGTAGCTGTCTATGACAGCAGTTGAAAATGCAGTGCCATACAGTTGAAAGGGAGAGTTATGCTTCAGTGAGCAGCGATAAGATTGCATGCTCATGCGCGCTGCCCCCCACAGACACACATATGCACACACTGTAAGAAACCCTGACCCTGCAAAGTATAAGTGTTTACAAAGTATTTCACACCCATCGTACAGCTTTCGCGCCAACCCCATAAGCGCCGCTCCACAGTAACCACCTGGTGTGACCCCCAATCAAATGGAATAATTACATTAGTATTGGAATTACTTGGGGGGGGTGCCAGGGCTCAGACCCATCTCCAGCTGTCAAATGAGCCCCGATAGCTCACTCACTACAGACACTTACATATAAGGGGGGGTTTAAAGCTATGTCCCTTATGGGCTCCTAGCTCATGAAGTGTAGTCCCAACACTGAAACACAGAAATAATCATGAGGGTTTTCCCCAGACTTGATTGACATCGCAAAAATTGGAACGTATACCGAAATTACTCCTTGCAAGCCTCCACTCACCGTCCTTTTCAAAACTGGAGCCATAACTTATGACTAAACTCTAGCTAGACTCGGTCCTGCAGCTGAAGCACCTTTGAATGAATAGTGAGAAAGCAGGGGTCACTCAAAAATTGCAAATCCCGGGGACAGGGAAGGGGGCACTATGTCTCAGGGTGCACATTAACCCAAAGTGCCTCTCGCTGTCGATTTAGTTCAGTTGTGCATTTTTGTATCAGCAAGAAAGACATTTCTACCTTGGATAGTATGCTGAAACTATTTATTTGTGCCCAATCCCCCGTCGGCTCTACTCTTTCCCCCCCAGACTATCGGGTGCCACGCTGGGAGCCCACCCCAGCATGGCAACAGGTCCTATGGCCAACGGGGTGCCCAATCCCCCATCAGCTCCACTGCCCCCACCCTCAAACAGCCTTCCAGCTGCCACACTGGGAGCCCACCCCAGCATGTCACAAGTCCAGCGTAGTCCAAGTAAAAAAAAAAAAAAACACCTAAAAGAACAAAATCCTTCCCTCACAGACTGTCCTAACCCCCTCCCCCACCGCCCACCCTCTGTGCATCTACCTCCCCACACCCCCACCTCACCCCTTACTTACCTCCAGAGTCCGGCACAATGATCTTTGTTGGACCGGGAACACGTCTGCACTCTTCAAAGCCGACGGCGAACTGAGGAAATACCGGTAAGCTGTATAATGGAATAAATAGGGTTTTTTTAACTTTACTGCATATCTTGGGCATTTTGGTGAATTTTTTCGCCAAATTTTCAACATAGGGTTTTTGGGACTCCACCTCATGAATTCTGTCACTGTCATGGTGTTAGCAGGCCCTGAAAGGTGATTTCATGGTCACTGCATGGAACCACCTTTCAGGAGAGATTTATGAAATGAGAGTGTCACAGTTCATGAGGTAGACCCCCAAAAACCCTATGTTGAAAATTTGGTGAAATAATTCCCCAAAATGACTGTTTTATGAGCATGCGTTGCGCTGTTCCTACGCATGCTCGTAAGTTCGCAAATTTTTTTATGTTCACTCCAGATTTTCAACACACTTTGAATGGACTATTGTCCACCTCTTCACCCCCTTGGCAACTGCTGTACTGCTGTGACCCTTGCCCCTCCCACTCTTCTGTGAATACTGAGCGGAAAGACACAGTGCATGTCTTGAGGGAAGGCATGGAACTATCACTTCCAAATACCTAAACAGCACATACAAGCAAGCAACATTCGGCATTGACAAATGCTTGTTCCATTTCTTTCTGGTACAGCAGACATAGCAGGATTATTTGTTTCAAATCTAATGCCTTCAAGTTGCAAACATAATTAGGACTGATAACATTTTATCAATATAGCTGTCTAAATGTAAGCAATTATACATGACAGGGAAGTAACTGCCATGGGATAACCCCCAATCAGGTGTGTAGTGAGACCAAAGGAGCTTAATCCATGGGCCTTAAGCACTAGGGAGAGTGTTTTTCCCATGACAACCACTGACCAATCTGGAATGTTTTATTTTTCTTATCAAATAGATACTGAGCATGAGCCCTTTAAAACACAAGGGACATGGCCTTATTGTTGAATAATTATAGGAATAGAAGTGCATTACAGTGTTTTTTTTTCCATAATCAGTTACTCAAATTATGATAGAGGTACCCAGGAGGGAACTGCCAGCTGTAAAAGATGTTGATCATTAATAAGGCAGGAGTCTGGTGGATCACAACAAGAATTACCACCAGCAAAGCGAAAGATAAGTGTTTCAATGAACTGGAAAAAAATACTGTTGTTTCATGGCTCCTGTATCTCCCAAGATGTATCAGCTGAGACTTTGAATAAAGTATCTGCTTGTTCAGCCTCATTTATTACAAAAAGCTGGGGGACACATTAAAACAAATTGCAGTTTGTCCAGAGTCCAGCCTGTCCTTGACAGAGCCTGGAAGACAATGAAAACAAATGTCAGTTTGTACTGTCTTGTCTCCTGAAGTCTCAGGGAACTTAAAATATCCTCATCCCCATGAAGATATGCTACATGCCATAATCAGAATAGGTCTTATGGGCAGGCTAGATGGGCCTGGTGGTCCTTATCTGCTAACAACTTCTATGTTTCTATGTGAAACCAGTCAGGTTTTACTGTACTTGTATTTTCAGTTGTAAGTAGTATTGTTTTGGTAACTAAATGCATTCAGTGCCTGATGATGGTTTTGGTTTTTGGACTTGGTTGTTTTACCATGGCACAGGCTTTTCTAGTGTAGCTGGACTGCTGCTTCAAAGTAAAAAAAAAAGAAAACATGCAGATTGTTCAGTGTCATGCCACCACTCCACCCTTTCAGGGTGCCAGAGTTAGTGTGCCCGTCATTAGGGTGCCAAAATCTGTAATTCGTCACCCCCTCCCTGAGGTCCACTTCCCCTGGAGTTGGAATCCTCTGTAAAGGGGTGGGGTATATATGGCAATATGCTAAATGAAATCCTGGCACGCTAATGATGGGTGCACAATGATGGGCGTGTTCCAAAGGTGGAACCTCATTTCTCTACCTGAAGAAGCTGTCAAGAGACTAAATACTTAGTTTTCATGAGGTGCAGGAAACAAACTGCAGACTGTAATGGCTCAAGTTTTTGCACAGCCTGTTGTGTTTTTGTTGGAAAGTTATAGTAGCTATGTGGAAACATACTGGAAAACAAATAATTAGGAAAGAGTAGGCCACATGATGGTGGTGGGGTGGTATGACCAACTGAGCAGCATGGACAGACACTGTACCAGAACAAATGATCAGCTTGATAATGAAGCTTTAGAGGCCTGTTAAATAATAAAAACACAAAGGAGAGGAACAAGTTTGACTATAAATTTTTAAAATCTGTTTTCTGTATTGAATCTGTATGTTTGGATTGGAGTGTGGAAGTTATAAAAAATGTAACATGGCTTGAAGTTATAACTGAAAATATACTCATTTGCATACCAGAAGGTAGGGGGAGATATGATAGAGACCTTCAAGTTCTGGAAATAAATGAACACGGTAGAGCGTAAGGAAATATTCAGTGGGAATGGTACATTAAAAACATGGGGAAATGAGTGGAAACTGGATATGGTGCAATTCAGGAGGGCAATGAGAAAGTTTTATTTTACAGAGAGAATGCTTGAGCCATGGAACAGCCTACCATCGGAGGTAGTGGATGCGTGAACCATTATTTATTCCAAACACAACTGGGATAAAGTAAAATGTTTAATAGTTACTTAGGGAGATAACAGTAGGGTATGGGGCAAGGGCGTAGGTGAGGGCAAAATCCCCAGTTTGACAACAGTTCCTTTGATAGGTTAGGGTATAATAGGGCAGACTAAATTAACCAATGGATAAACCTGCTGCTGGTGGTCCTGTAGCCCATTTGCCTCCAAGTACTGCATCAGCCTCTCTTCAAGCAAGGTCTCTATTAATTTCCACTCCACTGATGTGAGGCTGATTGACCTGTAATTGATAACTTCCTCCCTGCTGCTGATCTTGTACAGAGGGACCACATCGGCCCTCCTGCAGTCCTCTGGAACTACCCATGTCTCCAATGTGGTGCTGAATAATGTTACCAGAGGGACAGCTAGAATCTTCCTCAGTTCTTTCAGAACCCTTGGGTGAATTCCATCTGGCCCAATTGCCTTGTTTTCCTTTAGGGCTACCAATCCTCTTGGGACTCTGTCCTCTGAAAATGGACTTGTGTGTACACACCCTTCCCCTCAGTGCCTGCTGTTATATGTTGGTCCACCCCCCCCCACTGTGAAGACTGAGCAGAAATACTTATTTGAAATTTTAGCTTCTTCTTGATCTTCTTCTGCAGTCTCCCTGCTCTCTCGATCCTTACTATCCCACTCCATGCTTTCCTCTTTTCACTCGTGTACCTGAAGTAAGTTATCCCCCTTTTTGACCTCCTTGGTGATCCCCTCCTCTGTTTGTACCTTAGATGCCTTCACCCTCCTTTCTGTCTCTCTTTTGTTTATCCAGATATACCCTTCTGTCCCCCCACCACCTGGGTCTCCTTGTACTTCCTAAAATCTGTTTTCTGTCCCTTACCACCTTAGCCACCTCCTTTGAGAATCATAGTGGCCTCTTCTACCTCCTATCCTTGCTTATTTCCTCCAAACAGCTTGTCATTGCCTTAGCTATTCCCTCCTTGATTTTTTTCCATTAGGTCTCCACTCCACCTCTGACATCACCCCTACAAGGTATTTACTGAGGCAGTCATCCATTTAAAATCTGCCCTGCTGAACTCCAGGACCTTTGTCCTACTGTGCTTTTTACTCTTGCCCAATTCATATGCCAAACCATACCATACAATGATTGCTTGTACCCAGCTGACTACCCACTGTGTTTTCTGCAGTGCTGCCCCTGTTTGTAAATACCAAGTCCAGCACTGCCCTGTATCTAGTGAGTTCTGTAACCAGCTGCCTGAGAAATACCCCTGTATGGAGTTGAAGATGGCCCTGCTTCTTGCTGTAGCTGTGGCCAGAATGCTCAAGTCAACATCCAGCAGATTCAAGTCCCCCAAAATCAATACCTACCCTATGCATGCCATTGGTAACCAGTTAAAATGCTGTTTCATGAATAGTGCAGTGAAAATCACACTTCATGAACAGCATCTGCCTTGACAGCAACAGAGGTAGAATAGAGAAAATTAGTTACTGCTACCCCTGTAGCTGTCAAGGCAGGGGAGTAATAGGAGAAGTAATGAAAAAAAACGAGAACACTGGCCAAGCTGCTCCCATGGTGAAGAGATCTAAGGCAACAAGCAGCTTGGCCAGTACAGATCTGAAGACAAGGGTTCTGTTCCCAGTCTCCACACTCTTGCAATTTCTCTTTTCCCCCCCGCCTCAAGTGTATTTTTAGTTTAAGAGCCGGAAACAAAAATGCCCCCCCCAAGTTTGTGCTTTTCTCCAAGATCTGCCCTCCTCAGAGTTGGTTATTTAAATAATGGGGGATTTTGGAAGGCAAAACTAAAGTGTACGTTATATTTTTTATATATGGTAGTGGTTGCTGGTGTGGTTTCTGACCGCTACCATTGAGCCTGTGTTGTTCTATGGTGTTTTTTACTGATGCTGTTTTTTGACAGCACTGTTTATGCTGTGCAGTTCTTGACAGTGCTTTTCATGTTTTTGATGTTGTAACCTAGTGTCCTTGCCATTCTGCAAATGGCCTCCCTCAAAACATTGTCTAACTTCACCCCTGTGTTGGTGGTCTGTACCCCACTCCCATGCAGATAAAGATCCTGGACCCTGTCTGTAAAGCATTCCAAAGAACCTACAGCCCTTCCTTATCTCCCTGGTGTCCCAGTATCTCTTTGGCATTTATACATTCCCTCACAACTAAAACACCTTCACTTTCCTCCATTTCTTGTCACGGTGTAAACTGGAATGGCCATATCCAAGCTGTGGTTGTTATTGCATATTGACTCTGTTATAGCCAACAGATCCAGTTCTGCCTCCACAAAATTGCCTTGAGGTCAAGAATTGTATTACCTAGGAACCTGTTACCCAAGGCAAGGTTGTTCAAAATCTGTTGGAGTTTGAGGCTGTAACCTAGTTGTCTAGAATTTTGCTTTCACCTGGGAACAAGGAATCTATTACCCAAGTGGGAGTGAAGGTACTGGCTGGAAGGAGTAGGCATGATGAGTATGGTGATTAGATACCATATTTCACCAAATTATGTCAACCTTTGAATAAAAGCCACCCCTGAATTGAAGCTATACCTAAGTCCAGTTATCCTAAAATAAGCTGCCATCATTTTGTAGCTGTAACAACAACTTGGTGAAATATGGCAATGCTATTGACTTTTGGGTATGATATAAAGCCTGAGGATTTAACACAATAGATTAAGCTACACAGTAACTGATAATAACTGACACTAACACTGTCAGTAACAACTGCTTACAACAGGGAGAAGTATTCTAATTATGCAGCTGGAAAGTGAGCAGCTGAGCACAACTGATTATATTAGCATTGCCAGATTCGCTCAGCCAAACACTTCCTAATAGAAGTAATCCCTGAATTGAATCCAAGTTCAAATTGTAGCTTCAGCCAAACAGAAATATCTGTAATAGATGCAGTGGCTACAATTTGGTGAAATACGGTAACTGGGGAGTTCATTTAACTGGTACTTGAAACCATACTGTGCAAGGTGCTGTGCATGCCTGTCATCAGTGAAGGCTAGCTCAGGCAATCATATAATATGCAATGATATTTCAAGATAGGCGCTGAAGGATGAACCTAAAGAGGGTATTCAATAGAGTTTCAGGATTTGATATCATACCACCAAAGTCGACTTCAGGTAGAATCAGAAGTTCAACCAGACATTTTCTCATACCTTGCATTTATGCAGTCTCCCACCTTATAGCTAACTCCAAGCTTCATGTATGACTTTGAAACCAGTGACTAGATTTGTGAGGGACTGATAAAGTAAGATGCTGAGATATTTATATTCTTTCTTTGATTTTAAAGTGATACCTTCTGAGGTTTTAATTACCAGTAAGGGGCAACCTGACAGAATTGATTTGGTTCTAGAAAACATGAAGTCAGATTTAGACTGGATTACAGGTGACAATTCAATTTAATCCAGTTAGCCTGCAGGCCAATACAGACAACAGAGGGACTTTAGCCAGTTGTATATAGGATGGTGTCATCAGCATACATATGGATATTGGAGGATTTTACAGCCTGTGGAAGGTCATTAACAAAAATAATCAAATGGAGTGGTCCGAGTACAGTGTCATGAAGATCTCCCATACTAATTTGCCTATGGTCAAAGACATTAAAGCCAGTAGAGAAAAACTGGTGGTGGCCAAAAAGGTATAAGGAGAACCAGAACAGAGTACAACAGGTGAGACCAGAGATAGTGAGTTTAGTGAGAAGAAGGGCATCTAACACTCTTGGGACCTACCCGGTTAACAAATTTCAAAGAATAAAAAATTGAATTACAATTGCAATAAAATCCATGATTAGATGTTCTCAGATATTTCATGTATTTCTAAAGAGATTCACTCTGGTGGCCCAGCAGTAGTACTGCAAGCAAGCAGGGAGCTTCTCTAGAGATACCACAGAAATTTCAGGAAATATCTTATTATAGCAACTGGTATAATGGTATATGAGAACCACTTAGACAGAGAGGAGGATTGGAGATTAGTTATTGGCTTTACAACTTTTATTGATTTATCAAGGCAAAATCACTCGTGGAGGAGAACATGGTGCAACAGGTCACTAGCAGGGACAAAACCTTTTTTCAGACACATCATATACATCAGAAAGCTGAGAAGGGTTAAAGGAGGGATCACCAAGCTGGCGAGGTACACTGGAGGACACACAGAGGAAGATCAGGAAAAGGTGGAAATATTGAACAAATATTTCTGCTCAGTTTTTGCTAAAGAGGATGAAGGGAATGGATCAGAGGGAAGTAAGGAAACAAACTCAGCCATAGAAATGGATACCAGCGCATTCACCAAGGAAAGAGTCCTCAGGGAACTGGATAAATTGAAGACAGATAAGGCAATGGACCCAGATGGATGCCACCCCAAGATCTTAAAAGAAATAATGGAAGTCTTAGCAGCACCTCTGGCTACACTGTTCAGCAAGTCACTGGTACAGGGAGTAGTGTCAGTAGACTGGGAAAGGGCAAACATCATGTCGCTTCATAAAAGTGGGAGCAGAACGTGTGTAGAAAACTACAGACTGGTCAGTCTCACTTCCATAGTGAGAAAACTGATAGAAATGCTACTAAAGGAAAGGTTAATAGAGTTTCTTGAATAAAATGGGTTAAAGCAAGGGTTTTCAAATGGTGAGGCCAGCCTCCTTGGGGAGGCCCCAACCTGTTCCAGGGGAGGCTCAAGCAAGTCTGAAAAAGTACTGTATTTAAATTTTGAGTTTTATGTATTTTCTGTGAAGAGATGAAACAAACTGAAAGAGGATAATAGTAGGTGAATTTAATGTATTTATTTACTAATAGGTGACAAGGGAAGGTGAATGAGCCAGGGCTCATCTCAGGTGTACCCAGGGAAGGGTAGGAAGTGAATACATTTCAAGAGGTAACTGCAAAACAATCAAGAAATACACAGTGAACAATAGTGCAAACAAATACAAACAATAAACTAATAATGAGTGGTGGCAATTGATCAATTTGTAGTCTGATGGCAGAACGGCCCAAAATACAAGGAGTTGAGCATAAAGTGCTAAGAGCAATAGCAGTAAGGAGCAAAGTAATAAGCTGAATAACAATATTTGTTTATTTTGTTTGTTATTCAGATAACACCTTTGAGCACAGGAGCTCTTTTTCAAAGGTTTCATGTCAGTATAAGACAAAGAACTGAATGTGAGCCACGTACTCAAAGGGGTTTCAATATATTCATGGTGTACTGCGCAAAGAACAGTATGTTATTTTTCTTTGGGGAGGCCCAAGATTATTTCAGTTTCTAGGGGAGGCTCAAAATCTTTTCCATGGATTTGAGGAGGCTCACTGTGACAAAGTCTAAGAACTATTGGGTTAAAGGATCCAAAACAACATGGATTCACAGCAGGCAGATCCTGCCAGATTAATCTGATAGACTTCTTCAACTGGGTGACAAGGGTTATCAACCGAGGAAGAGCAGTGGATGTGGTCTATCTTGACTTTAGCAAAGCCTTTGACTCCATCCCACACAGGACACTCTTAAACAAACTCAGTAATACCGGGGTAGGGATCAAAGTTGTTAGACATGTAGGAAATTGGCTACAAGGAAGGACCCAGAGAGTAGTGGTGAACAGAAGTCTCTCTGGAAGGGTGAAGTGACAAGCAGTGTGCAGCAAGGAATGGTACTGGGTCCAGTCCTCTTCAGTTTGTTCATAGGTGACATCACAGAGGGCTTAAATGGAAAGGTATGCCTGTTCACAGATGATACTAAAATCTGCAGCAGGGTTGACACCCTGATGGGTAACTAAAATGGCAACAGGTCTGAAGTTGCTTGAAAAATGGTCAGAGATCTGGCAAATGAGGTACCACGCAAAAAACGTAGAATCATGCACCTAGGAAAAAGTAACCCGAAGGAGCAGTACTTCATGAATGGAGAAAAACTAATCACCTCCAACCAGGAATGTGACTTGGGAGTCATCATAACTGATGAGCTAAAGGCAACCAAACAATGCAAAAAGGCAACACTGAAAGCAAGTAGCATGCTTGAACGCATCAGGAGAGGCATAACCAGTAGAAAGAGGGAAGTGGTTATGCCACTTTACAGGTCCTTGGTGAGGCTCCACCTGGAGTACTGCATACAGTTCTGGAGGCCCCACCTAAGAAGGACATAGACAGAATGGAGGAAGTCCAAAGAAGAGCGACTAAGATGGTGAGTGGAATGCACCCTTGACCTTACAAGGAGAGACTGAGAGAGACAAATATGTACACATTGGAGCAGAGAAGGGACAGAGAAGACCTTCAAATGTCTCAGAGGCATGAATTGTGTGGAAATGACTGACCTCTTTCAGATACACAGTTAAACTAGAACAAGGGGCCACTAAATAAGACTGAGAGGTGGAAAACTCAGAGGAAAAATTTGGAAGTTTTTCTTTACAGAGAGAGAGTTGTGGACCCATGGAACCAGCTCCCAAAAGAGGTGATGGAGTCAAAAACAGTAAATGAGTTCCATAGAGCTTGGGACAGACAGAAATGAATCATGGTACATAGTAGTATAAAATAAATCATGGGGGGCTTAAAATATAAACAACGGGAAGACTAGATGAACCAGAAGGTCACCTTCTGCAGACACGTTTTGTGATTCTATGTTTCTATATTAAAGGCAAAACAACAGTAATAATGAGTACATTTGGAAAGAAGTAATGTAATGCAAATACAACCACTGAACATTAGTCCTCAATGCACACAAAACAGTTTATCAGACGAGAAAAGTAGTGTCAAACTGTCTACAAAGAATAAAGATAAGGTGAACATATTTTAAAAAATAACTCTATTTTGGGTGGGTTCAATAAGTCTTGAAATTGAACACCAGATCAATCAATCAATCAAGAATCTTTATTGTACCAGGTGAAACACATTTGAGTAAATTAATTTACAAGATGGACCTAGACAGGTACATGATCAAACATAGAATAATATTACACAAATTTAAAATAAAGGCATCACATACAATAGAATAAGATACATTTGAATATACGTACACTAAGAGAACACTTATAGATAGCAGTCACATAGCAATATATGCATTGAACATACCAGCATAACAAAATAAGTGTGGGAAACCATGCAGGAAAGGACAATAGTTACATGGAACAGCTAAGGTGGAGAAAGAAGGGAGGAGGAGGATAAGCATGAGTAAAAATCACATTGGGGGGCTCAGTGGAGGTCAAACAAAGGGTACCATTTCTGAGGTCAATATACCTTTAGCCAAAAATCAAGAAAAGAAATTACAGGACTCCTTAACGGAATGTGCATAAAGTGATTTGAATGATGATAGATTAATATGGCAGGCTATTCTCATGTTTTTTGGAGATTATTCCAGAGTTGAGGAGGTGAATAACTTATTGAGGCACTGCCAAAGCATGACTTGACTTTGGGGATAATGTGGGAAATGTAAGAGGAGCTTCTCAGAGCATAACTACCTAAGGTACAACAGGGTAAACAATCTGAAATGTTCTGTGGGAGCTTCCTCATGATTTCTTGGAAGGTCCAGAGGGCAGCATTTCTTTACCTTCTGAATTTAAGGGAAGACCAACCCACTAAGGAGAAAAAGGAGCAATGGTGTGTAGAATACAGTGCTCAAGAGATAAATCTTAGGGCTCTGTGGTAAAGAGTATCACGTTTGGTTAACACTGTGTTAGGAGCTTGGCTATAGAGGAAATCAGCAAAGTCCATGATAGAAAGAAAAGTAGTTTGGAACAGCCTTTTTCTAGCATCCTGTGTAAGGAGGTGTTTGATCCTGAATAGGAGACCAAGTCTCTGCTTAAGCTTTCTGTACATCTCCTCAATATGGTCCAGGAAAGAAAGTTTGCAATCAATCTACACCCGCAGGTATTTGAATTTAGTTTCGAAGTCTAGAGATTCACCTAAAAAAGTTGAAATTTGAGGTACTGCACCTATAGAGGCAGGATTTATTCCATTGATGCAAGATGAGAAAAGCATCACCTTTGTTTTTTTAACATTCAAGAGTAATATTTGGCTCAGAAGGTTTGATTGCAGATGATTAAACTCTAGTTGGATGTCTGTGCAGGCAGATACTGGGATTGGTCTGGCGATGTAGAGGACCATGTCATCTGCAAAGAGATGAATATTAGTTGTTTTGAGTCCAGCATCGATGCTATTAATATACAATGAGAAAAGTAGGGGTTCCAATATGGAACCATGGGGCACGCCCCTCAACAAGGGTAGTAATGGCAAAAGTTTCCCCTCAGCTTTAACCTGTTGAAGTCTCCCCTTTTGGTAACTAGAGAACCATTTCAGAGAGATGGAGAGCTGACCAATGTCACAGAGTGTAGTGAAAAGCGGGTCATGATCGCCAGTGTCAAAAGCCTTGCTTAAGAAAAACAGTGCACATATAATTCTTGTTATCTAGGGCACTCTGCCAATCATTAATCACCTTTGAAAGGGCAGATATCAGGTTATGACATGGCCCGAACCCCGATTGTGCCGTATTAAGCAGGTTAGAGGAGTCCAGGTAGTTCCTAATCTGAGTGTTCACTAATTTCTCCAACAGTTTAGAGAGAATAGGAAGTAAGGAAATCAGTCTATAGTTATTTAGCTCACTAGGATCTCCAGATTTAAACAAAGGGGTAACCTTACAAATGTGCAAAGTTACGAGCGTGGGTGGAAACTGCACAATGCATATTTGTAACATAATCATTTTATGGCCTTTCATCATAAAATTTTAAACATAGGCATTTTAGGACCTCTGCTCATGAACAGTGTCACTCTGATTTTCTTAATGTGTCCTGAACACTGATTTCTGACAGTGACTGCGTTATTCTGTGCGGGAAGTGAGAAAACACATGTCGGCCAGGATGTGAAAAATGACAGCTCTACTGTTCATAAGGAGGTGTGGAAAAATGGCCATGTTGAAAATCTGTAGTGAAAATATTGCAAATTCGCAAAGTGAATAGTGTTTGTAGTAACTGCGCAATACACACTTGTAAAACAGTCATTTCTTGGAATTTTTCCACAAAATTTGCAACATAGACTTTTTGAGAGGCCACCCCATGAACACTGGCACTGTCATTTCATTAATCAGTCCTGAAAGGTGATTCTGCACAGTGACCGTGAAATCACCTTTCGGGACCGAATAACACCATGACATTGGCTGAATTCATGAGGAGGGGTCCCAATAAACCCATGTTGAAATCTGGTGCCATAATTCCTCAAAATGCCTGAGATATGCACCAGAATTGAAAAAAAAACAACTATTTATGTCATTATACAGCTACTGGCATTTCTTCAGTTCGCAGTCGACTTTGAAGAGTGCAGACGTGTTCCCAGTCCACCGAAGATTGCCGCTCTGGGCTCTGGAGGTAAGTATGGGGTGAGGGGGGTGTGGGGTCAGGGTGCACAGAGGGTGAGCGTGGGGCCACCGGACTCAATGAGGGACCGTTTTCTGATTTACAAGTAAAAAAAAAAACATTGCAGGACTTTTTTTTTAACAGGGATGGCACAGTGGGTGGCCCCAGTGTGCCAACCGAGTGTTTATTTTGGGGTGGCCGTAGCCAATGGGGATTGGGCACCCCTGCCAGCACATATGGGGAGGTCCAAAGCTAAGGGGATTGGTGGCACCCTGCTTGGCCTAAACCCTACTTTTTGCGGGGACATTGTGCCGATGGGGAGTGGGCCTCTCGACTGCAAATTAAACTGGGAGGAGGACTGAAGCAATGGGGATTGGGGCACCCGCTGCAAACAAAGACTGTTTAGGGGGCGATGCTGCAGAGGAGGATTGCACTCCTCTGCAGTGGGGTTTTACAATATTGTTTGTGAACATGGCAGTGGCTTGCCACCACATTCACAAACAATATTACACTAGGTAACTTTCCGCCCTGCAATGACAGGTCACTCCCTCATCACAGCAGAATGGCTGATGCTGCAATGATGAGGTGTCCCCTGATTGCTGCGGTGAAAATGTTACAAGTTGGTGGCACTTTTGGAAGCCAGTGTCATCAGCACACTGTGCCTCCATTGGTCCACCAGTGCCAAGCCCCCAAATGCAATGCCTCTCTTGGCTGTCACAGTGTTGCACCTCCACGAACCGCTTCTCTCCTAAGCTGCCACACAATGTTTCTTACAAAGGGGAGCAAGCAAACATAAAAAGTATGCCTCAATACAATTAGCAGCATTACTTTTTCTGGTATCCAACTGTAGTAATAATTTTTCTACATTGTTTAAAGATGTAGGCTGGAAGGAAAATGTCATGGGTTGAGCAGCGGGGTCAGAGACCGGAAAAGTTGTGTCATTGGTATGCAGTTGAGTGCATAGATTACTGGCTGGGGAAGAATCAAATGACAGCCCAGCAGTTGCAAAAGGATTATTAAGTAAGTCAAGTATTGTTAGTTTATCAGTTATAAGGGAGCCACTGGATGATATTTTGGAAGGAAGGGAACTGGATGATGAGTGCCCTTCGATATCCTTAATAGTGTTCCAAAATTTAGCTGAGCACTTGGAGGAGGATTCCAAGTCATTTCAGTAGTAGTTAGATTTCTTGGCTTGAACAAGCTTTGTACAGTGATTCCTGGCCTTTCTGAAGCTAGCCAATCAGAAGGTAATTTGGTTTTCCTGGCTGTCTTCCAGAGTAGATCTCTTAAGAAGTGTAGCTTTCAAACTAGCCATAAACCAAGGGCAAGATTTTTTTCCTAGTATCAATTTTAATTAGGGGAGCATGCTTATCAATTACCCCTAAAACAATTTCCTGGAAGTTGTCATGGGCCATGTTCATAGTTTTAGTCAGGTAGGAAGCTTGCCAACTCAGAGAGTTCTGCAAGTCAAAGAGAAATGCACGGGGGTTAAGAGTATGACAGCACATTTTAAATATATACTGGGAGGTAGAGGGTGGTTTTGGCACAGCCCTCACACAAGCAATGAAACAATGGTCACTGAAGTCAGTGAAAAATATTCCTGAATGCAATAATAGGTGTGGTATATTCACCAAGATAATATCCAATAAGTAGCTGTTACTACTAGGGTTGCTCTTATTTGGGCGTGTTGCTTCCTGTATCAGTTGTGAAACCCTGAAGGTGTCACAAAGGTCTTTGAGGGGTTTGGAGTAATTTTAAAACCAATCAAGGTTGAGGTCCTCCGTAATAATGACCTCTGAGGATACTGAGCCCAGCGCTCTATTTAGGTGGCTCAATATCTGTAGCCCTGCTGAATGGGATCTATAGCACCCTAACACAGCAAGAGAGAAGGAGGAGAAAACTGAAACTTAAGTGTCAGGCTTTCAAAGGCCTTGAGTATTGTGGTAGAGTTTAAAATGGAGACAGTAAATTTATCATGAAGATAAATAGCTACACCTCCACATCTTGATAGTCTATCTGTTCTGAATATATCATAGGAAAGGATGTTCACCTCATAATGTGAGGTGTTGGGTCTGAGCCAAGACTCAGTGACCACCAACACATCTGGCATAGTGTGGCATATCTAGGCCTGTATGGAGTCAAACTGACTGCAAGCGTTGATATGCAGTAGGCTCATACCTTTAATACTGACCAGTTTGGATGGAGCAGAGATAACGGGGGACCGGAATTTAACTCAACATCACCTGAGCAGATTAAAATAAACAACAGGAATTTTTTGACACCACTTAGGAGCATTCTGAAGGACTTACTATGTTCCCACTTAGAGGGATACAGATATGCATGATGGAGGTCATATGGGCAGATTGTATGAGTACCCATGGATGTATAGATGAGTATCCTGTCATCACAGAGCCAAATAGGCAGTGGAGGAAATATGGGTGCAATAGAAAAGTTGTGCCCAAAAAACAATGAGGCAAGTGTTCCATTGTACCACAGTACTTGTTCATGTAAATCTAAAATAGGGAGCATAAGCATTTAGATGCAAGGGTAGTATACCCTTCAGATGGCCATATTGTGAAAAACGAGACACAAATTATTTCCATTGTAGGCCTCCTGGCTCTTTACAAAGCACGTTTTAAGAGAACATAATAGGAACCTATTGCACACAATGAAATAAAGAGGGTCTCCATTGTCACACACCAAGAGCACCTTATTGCACAAACTAAATCACTGATCCCAAATTAATGTAAGAAGGGAATGTGAAAATGGAATAATAGCAAAACACTGAGATTCAAAGCTGTATTGAGAAACTAGTAGGACAAGGAGCTGAGCAGGCAACCGCAGATCAATCTCAGAGGGAGTTGACAGTGAAAGATCCTCCTACTTCAGTCATGCTGCAAAAAAGAACTAAGGTCCCTCTAGTGGCAGACTGTTATAATCTGCTAATGGGAAAAAAAATAAAGTAGAGCATAGGGAAAAAAAAGGTGAGGTAGAGCATAGCAAAACAGAGACTTCTATTCAATTGACAAAATACCACTATTAAAATGAGGTTTTATATAATAATTGAGCCAACAGGGGAGAAATAGGATTCATACACTGTCTAAGAAAGCTAGAAAGAGTGCCCATTTTTTTTTAAATACTGTAGATCTATTTATCCAATTATTTGAAGGGCTAGTCTTTTGTTATTGATCACGTTGCTCATTTTGTTGCTCTACTCTTTAGGCACAGGGTGAGAAGGAGACTTCCAGTGTGAAAGAAAAAGTCTTTAGTGTTAGTTTAGCTGACCACAAGCTGTATTTTTGGTGTTTGTTCAGCTGCTCTGGCCCTTTCTCTAGCTCCAAAATGAGGAATCTAGGATTAAAGGGGATTCTTGTCTTAAATGAAGAGTCACAGATTTTACGGATGTTAACTCAGATTTCTTTAATGGATGGGTAGGACCAAAGCATATGGAGCAGATCTGCATCTTTCCTCTGACATCTCCAGCACCTACAATCAGACTGGAAACGCACAAATGCTAATCTTTTTGGAGAATAGTAATAATAGTGCAGGACTTTATACTGACTTATCCTTCCTTGGACATCTTTACTACTGTTATAGGTGTTATTTCATGTTGAGGCCCATTCTGAGTCAGTTATTTTTTCTTTGAGTTCTCCTTCCCATTTTGTTTTTGCTGGGGTGGTCAGGAAGGCATGGTCTTGAGTATTTGTCAGGTGCTTCTAAGTTAGACTTACCCCTTTTTTGAAGATTTGCTACTCTTTCCACTAGTATCCACCCATTATCACCACTCCCATGTAAATCTGGGCCTAGCACAGAATCTTGGAGTGCTTTCCTTGGTTGTAGACAATCTGCAGACTGAAATTTGTGTAGTTTAAATTTGGATCTGAGAAGTTCAAAGAAATGTAACTCTCCATGGGTCCCTAACAAATGCTGCAAATTTGTAATGCCCTACATGCTCCAATCAAAGTCAGTTACGGGGTTATTATTATAAAGCAAGTCAGCATTACCTCCAAATTGCCATCAATTGAGTAGGTAGGCTTCCAAACTGTAATAGGCATTGCACTTTTTTTGATTATCCAAATGGATGTAGAAATACACTGATTGTCAAGAAGAGTATGGAGTAGTGGAACAAACAGATAGTCTGAAGGTTTAAAGGGAGACAGTTTGCTTTTCAACCTTAAACCATAAGGGATATTTCTCTGTAACTTTAGAATCTAAGTAGTAAATCCCTTGCTTGATTTTAAAGGTCAAATAATATTTCTCCCAGTTTGGTAGCCCAAAACCCCCTACAGTTCTATGGGCCCTTAATTTCTCTAACAATAGCCTGGGTGAAGAAGTTCCCCAGATGAAATTCCTAGTTGTTTTGATAAGCATGTCAAAAACGTGTTTCCCTATCCTGATTGGTATGTTGTGGTAAAGATGAAATAATTGAGGAGCTGCTATCATTTTTAACAAATAAATCTTGCCCCAGAGAGATAAGTTGAGACTATGCCATTTTTGAAGGTCGACCTCAATTCCTTTTACTATAGGCATACAATTTAGATTCCCTATTCTGTGAAAACCTTTAGTAATTTTAATACCTAGATAGGTTAAACACTCAGTGCTCCTGAGTTCAGTCTGGTTTACCCCTATACAGTCTCCGGATCTAAGTCAGGAATTCATAGAAATAATGTGGGTCTTATTCCAGTTACGGTTAAGTTCTGAAACGGAGGCAACGTTATAGAAGATTTTGCCCAGCTGTATTACTGATTCTCTTGGGTTTGAGAAGTAAATCATCAGCATAAGCAACAACTTTGTTAACAATCGTGCCTGTCCTAATTCCCTTAACTGCTGGGCATTCTGTGATTTTTCTGATAAAAGTTTTGATAGCCAGGATACAAAAAATAATGGTAAAGAAAAATGGTTGCCATATACCTGTTTGTAATTACCCTGGCAGTAGGTTTTTCATATAAAATTTTAATACAAGAAATAAAAGACTGTCCTAGCAGGAATTTATTCTAGGCCTGGAACAGGTAGTCCCAATCTAAGGTGTCAAAAGCTTTGCTAAAGTCAAAGGCTAATACTGCTGCTGGACTGTTCAATCTGTTTGCTCTCCATATAGTGTTTAGTAGTATACGTATATTATCAGAACCATTTCTACCTGGTACAAAACCTATTTGTTCTTCCCTTCATAGCTTGGTCATATGCAATTTAAGTCTAGAGGCTAGGATTTGGGCCAGGATCTTATAGTCCACATTAAGCAGTGAGATGGGTCTATAATTGTCACATTGTAAAGGATCCTTCCCATTCTTCAGGATCAGTGTGGTATACGCCTGATACATGGTATCGGGTAAGAGTCCTAAGGAGATGGAGTAAGAGAGGGCATTAAATAGATAGATTTTAACATTGGGGCTTATGGTCTTATAAAATTCTTCAGGGAGCCCATCCAGGCCTGGTGTTTTATTGGGGTGAAGGCCTTTCATGGCTCAATCTAATTCTTCATGAGAAATGGGGATCTCAGAGAGTTCCTATCCATTCCATCCAACTCAGGAATAATTATCAAATTTAAAAATGTCTGTGAGTTTAAAGATACTTGTTTATTCAAGTTTGAGTATAGTGTCCTAAAATGGACTCAAACTCTATACTGATCCTTTTGTTAAACACTTCAGTTGCATCAAATACATTTGAAATACCAACTATCAAATTATGTCTGCTTTTTTCTTGAGTATATGAGTCAACAGTTTCCCTGCTTTCTCCCCAGGTTCCCAAAAGGTTTTTTTAGGCCTATATGTGAGTATTCTGCTTTAGTGGATTAATTCTATTTATTTCATATTTAAGTTGTATGTTGTTGCATAGATGTCCATCACCTTCAGGGCTTTTTTTGTAGTCATTTTCTAATTTAAGAAGGTATGCCTCCTTTTGCATCAGGTGCTTATTTACTTTCCTTTTTTTGGCTGTTGAGAAGCTGAAGATTCTTCCTTTCATGTATGCTTTAAAGCATCCCACAGATGGTTTGATTATACTTTTCCGTTATCATTTAAAGTGAAGAATTCATCAGTTTCTTGATTGATCCAAGTTATCGATTTTGGATCATGCAGCAGGGATACATTCACCCTCCAGCAAAAACAGTTACTTTTAACCCCTGAAGAATTGTGGAAACCTATAATAGGGCATGATCTGATAATGAGATTTCTTTGATGTTTGTTGAGATGAGGTTTGAGGTTCAATCTTTAGCAATAAGGATCAAATCAAGTCTACTAAAGGAAGAGTGTCTTGATGAATAAAAGGTATAGCGCCTGGCTGGGGTGTAGAAGATGCCAAGCATCTACCAACTTAAGATCTTTAATGAACTTGTGTAGTGCATGTTGAGCAGTGGAGGTTCTCTGAGAGACAGGAGCAGAGCTCCTTTCTAACAGACTGTCTATTACCTCATAGAAATCATCTATTACCTCATTGAAATCACCTTCCACTATCAGATCTTGGGAATTGCTGGTGCTCAATATTAGGTTAAGGTCTGTAAGAAAGGAGGCTTGATCTGTATTTTGGAGCATACATATTACATATAGCAATGTCTCTACCATGTATGGTGCCCTTTAAAATCTGGAACCTACCCTCTGTGTCCTTAGTGAGGCCACTTAAAAAATTAGCCCTTTTTTGTATCAATATTACTTTACCTCTTTTTGTTGTGTTAAAACCAATAAACTCCACTTGGGCAACCCAGAACCTAACCAGTTTTTTTGCCTCACTTTCTGCTAAGTGGGTCTCTTGTAACAAAGCAATATCAAGTTTATTCCTATGCAAATAAGTCAGGATTTTCTTCCTTTTAATTGGTGAACCTAACCCTTTAACATTCCATGTACCAATAGAAAGACTAGAAATTTTGTAGCCCTAAGTATAGGGCTAAGAAGCTAAAAAAGGTAATTAATCAGCTAACAGTGTCTAAAAGTATTCAACTAAACTAAACAATCAGTAAGATAGCACCACAGAAGAGATTGGTGTTTAGCAATTATAAAATGTAATACAAGGACACTAGAACAGTTAAACTTAAAACTAAAAGCTTAAAACTAGTATTCATTGTTATAAAATGGTTTAAAAGACAGAAACAAATATCCTTAAAGCTAAACATAGTAGCACCAGAACTAATGGTAATTTGAGTCCAAGGTGCCTGTACCAGACTATTTTCTAGATAATTTTGAAGTAAAAGTAATAGGGTAATAGAGTAAGAGACTGGAGTGCAGAGGAGTGTGGCAGTTAAAATTTCACAACCAAGTAAGAGGTTGTGCTGCTTCACCCTTGTAAAAGACCTGAGTCACCTGTCTGTAAAATAAAGAAGAGTCCACTACAAAATATATGAGAAGGTGGCATGTGGCATGTTGAGGGGAACAAAAACTTTAAGATTGTTAAGAGAGACAATCAATATATGTTCTTGTGAGTAAGGGTATGACTGCCTGACAGCAGATTTGGTTGAGATTCTACAGCAATTGCCAGGGACTATTTGGATCCATCAGCAACCAGGTACAGAATCATTCCAAGCTTTGAATCTCCATTAACAGCTGTACATTCACAAATTCCATGTAGGGCTGAGGCTTGAACAAGATGAAATAAGGTACCCTAAATAGTCTCTTCAGCAAGGTATAGATTAACACCAGTCAGATGAGAAATGAGCCACCATCCTCAACTGAAATTTTCAGATGAGACCATACTTACCCAAGTAGAAACACCATAGGCAGTGACCTACCCATCACCACCCCCATGCACGCAAGAGCACTGCACCAAGAAGTGCTATGGTATAAACAGTTTTAGTGCAAGATCCAAACACTGTTACACCTCTGTGCATGTTATGCAAAATACTGTAAGAACCCTTTGCTATTTAAATATTTATAAGACAAGTTAAATAAGGCAGTTACTGGAGAGGACATGATAATATTCAAAATAGTCTTATACAGTACTTACAGATTCTTAGCTTTACAGGTTCTCATCTCATCGTGTTCATCTGAGAAGGGGCTGGTCACACATATTTCTTTGGTAGTTACGCATTCTCATATGACTAAAATAATAGAGTTTGAGCAAGCTAGGAAAGCAAAGAAGATACTGAGGTACGCACAATAAGAAACAATAGCAACAGAAAACACACTGAGGTACTACTCATTCTATAGAGTTTGGTCCAGAAGCAGAAAGTGGTAGCGGACTCTTGGGCATGCACATAACTTGTAGGAAGTGACCTGTTCATCTAGGAGGTTATATTGTAAGAGCATCATTAACATGAAATACTTTTCATTAGAGAGATGGAATTAGGTGGCTGAAGTACTAGAATCACCATCAGAATAATTAGAGATTACAGACGTGTCAGCATTTCTTTTCAGGTGAGCAATACCACATTGTATTTGATGAGGAGACAGATAGGTCCTAGTCGATGGTTTGTATTTATGGTTGATTGCCAGATAAGTGTAGTCTTGGGGGTAAGCTTGTTCCACACCACCGTCAAGAGTTGAAAGGGAGTGGAAATGCGAGGCACAAGTGCAGATTCAGACAAGGTGCTGGCTTTCTCTTCAGCTCTAGATGATTCTGCAGGCAAGGCAGGAGGGCTCAAGGGTGCACTAGGAGAGGTCTTCGTTGCCATGACTTCAGCACATGGTACATTAGAATGTTGGTCAGAGCTTAAAACTTTGTGACTGATACTCCTTTACACTAATCCCAAATAAGTCCCATACTTTCTCAGTGTGATTACAAAAGTGGGGCTGATTATTAAATCCAAGACTACCAGAATGGTTGGATATTAAAGTAGTAGGAGAGTATCTTTCTCTTTTAACCAAGTCAGAACATTTCCTCATTTCTATGATTTCCAAAGAAAAGTCTGGAAATAAAAATATTCTTTCCCCATTCCAGATTAACTGTTTCTTTTCTCTTGTCACCCACATCACCTCTTCTTTAATGGAGTATCTTAAAAAGTTCACAATTATTGCCCTTGGTTTGGCGTCTTGTTGTGGTTTAGGTGCCAGTGTACAATGGGCGTTCTCAATCTCTAAAGCCCATAACCACTGATAATTTTAAAGCTCTGGGATAAACTGTTGTAAAAACAAAATAGTGTTGTTCCCCTCTAGCCCTTTGGAAACCCCTGTTATCTGAATATTGTTCATGTGGCCCCTGTTTTTCAGATCTTCCAGTTTTGCAAGGATAGAGTGAATTTACTCAGTGTGATGGTCACTTTTATCTTCTAACTTTTTCACATTCAGTTCCAAGTCAGACAGTTTATTTTCTATGATCTCAACCCTTAAATTAGTCTGTTCAGTTTCTTTACGTAGAGCTGCCATAGCAGATTTTAAATCAGAAATGTCTAATTGTGTGTTAGCTAACATTTATTTTATTTGGTGGATGTCTGACTTACTGTTGCCTGTGATAGATGAGGTCAAAGCAGGATTTGACATTTGGTTCTTGCTTCCATCGGGCTGTTTCACTTTTGTCAGTGCCATTTCTCAGTCATGATCATTAAGCTAAATGAGACGAAAAAATTATTCAGAAGAGTCTAAACTGACTTTTATGAAGTAAATTTATTAGAGTATCACTGTATCTTATCTAATGAATAACACCAAAATGGACTAAAATAAGCATGGCAGTGAGTATTTCAAAATAAATTAAAACCCAGGTGAAGCAGCAGCTGCAGATTAAAGCAGCCATACTCTCCTGTGCTTGGCGTGTGCCCCATCAGGATTGTAGATTAGTGCATTGCTCCTGTGATAAGATCTGATGCATTTCTCTTCTATTTTCCTGCCAGTTTGTGGCACCTGTGTGCCTATAAAAATCAGAGTTAGGAGTGCACATCTTCTCCTGGTCACCTTTGAAATTACTGATTCGTTTAAACAGAGAGATGCTACTTAGTCAGCCAATATGGTGTCTGATGCCCCCGTTGATAACAAGGCCCCAATTTTCCATAATTTCATGGTTGTGGGAATTGCCACAGAAGTTAATGTAAACAACCAAATAGTTTTCTGTGGTTTACCTAAAATGCAGAATATTATTCAATAGTTTTCATAAATTGTGAAGCAGTTTTCCTTAATTAACATTGAGGAGACAATATAAACTTTGAAAAAAAAATGCAGTTTACATTGACTCTTCATTTTGGGCAAACGTTCTGTTTATTTAAGTGATAACATTAAGTTAGTTGGAGTATACAAAGCAATAACTGGCTGGTGTGGATCATTAAATGTCGAGGCCAAAGGCCAAGACATTTAATGTAGTCTGCACCATCCAGTTATTGTGAGCATTGTGAGTTGGTTGGCATTAGTTTGTGATGAAGCTAGTTTAAATTTTAGAAAAAAGGGAAAGTCCTGCAGCTTGTGAGGCAATCCGATAGTGATGATGCAAGTGCAGGACGAGATGTGAATAGGCTGCAGTTCTGAGTCTTGTCACTGTAACAGCAGCCCGTATGCATCAAATGTTAGGCAAAAAGGGAGAGAAATCCTGCTGTTCATAGAAATGTGGGATGGCTTTCTAGAACTGCTCTTTAACAACTGTGCTACACTATGCTGAGAAAATTGAAAGCACACTTGGGGTAACATTCAAAGTGAAAATGAAATGGAAACAGAACCAAATGCTGCTTTTGACTTCTTGAGCGGATTCCTGAGTGCTGTTCTGGAAATTCTGTAGTTTTTTTATTTAAATGTTTTAGTAGGATGAGAAACTGTTTTGTATTGGACAGCATTCTGATGGAAGGAGACAGCTGAAATGGAAGTACCATCCTGGAACTGTAGCGCTGGGGAGACTGTTCTGGAGATAGCATTGAATAAGGTAAAGGAGACAGTTACTTTGTATTGAGAAAACTTTTGGAAAAGTGGCAAAATGTAGTTGCATTGTAAATAATGCACTGTATCTGTTATGTGAGAGATGCACTGGGATTTAGTGGTTTTTTGACTGAATTGTATTATGTATGGCCACTCTTCATGTTACCCCGTAAGCCTGTGGGAAATCAGTAATTAAATACCTTAACGTATTTTTGTTGCCAACTTTGATTTTTCATTATATGCTGCTCATTTTCAGATACAATACAGCCTATTTATTTTTCAGTGAGGTTTTGAAACCTGAAATGCATTTGTACTGAAGCAGCCAAGGTGAAAAGTCTCTGCGACTTCAATTGTTTTAAATTTTGTTTTCCATTTGAGGTGTGAATAACTGACTGTAGGTGTGGGTAGAGGCTGAGTAACTGACTATGGGTGGGATTTAGTTGAATAACTGACTCTGTGGGAGAGGTTTAGATGAATAACTGACTCTGGGGCTTTTTGAAGGTAGTTTGTGGGAGAATAACTGTTGGGTATGCTACACTGTGATTGGCTTAGAGCAGATACCTCTCATATAATTAGTATTGCTGTTCTTGCAAACATCATTTGTATTACAAAGCCACAGTACAATGGTTAGGGGTACCAAAATATACAAGTAGCAAAAAGTACCAGTCAATAAAACCAACAGTTATTGAAACAGCTCTTGTACAATCTCTTACAAATACTAGGTTTATATACTTCAGAGGCTACTAGTAGCTGATTGTACATACAGTAGAAATGACAAATTCCTGTTGACCAGCAATTCTAGAGTGTACAGATTCTCTGTATTCTCTAATGTCAAATCAGTCATGTTTAATAGACATTCATAAAATGGTGTTCTGTATCACTGCTTAAATAATGTCTGCACCATTTACCAATGCTTAGGTACATACCCAATTTTCTTCAGCATGTTTTTGCTAATGTTGCCTCACTATACTATCTGGGAAGCTCTACATTATGTCTCAGTGGTCCTCCCTACAGAGTTGACCTCTACGTTGTGCCTGTGTGGTCTTACTTGTCTTGGTGTACCATAAATTGTGCACAGTTGATCCCCCATATCTTGTTTTCATTATATTGTGTGTGGGTGGTGCTCCTTATCTGGGTGTCCCCTATATTGTGCATGGGTGCCACCTATATTGTATGCTGTATGTCTTCCCCATATAGTAGGGATATGTGAACAAGTTATTTCAAGTATTCACTGAGCATTTGTATTCAGGGGTTCTGATTATTCATTATGTGTACTTTGTTATTTGTTATTCAAAGAATGAAAATGGCTGACAGACATCATGATCTCTGGAGATGTCCTGTCCAAACAGAGGCTATTTTGGAAGCTCACTGAAAGCAGGTCATGTGACCCAACACTCTGGAAGCTATAGGCAGGAGAGACAGATGACTTGAGCTGCTGCAGAGAAAGTAGTACTAAATCATTCACGTACATCAGAGTGGGTACTGCCAACCCACTTATTGTGGGAGAATGTCTCTTTCTCCTAAGAAGTAATGATAGCAAATCATTTATAAATTAATTAAAAATTAGTGGGACCAGCAAACAACCTTGCTTAACATCCATACTAGAACAAAGTTTCTCTGAAAAACTACCTTTTAAGTCATAAATCACAATAGCCAAATTATCCTAATAAAGATTTATAATGATTTGAAAATTGTGTGATCAATATTGTACTTCTGTAATTGTGTCCATAATAAGGCTTTTGAAATTGCATCAAAAGCCCCTTTGAAGTCAATAAATGCTTTGTAAAGTGAAAGATGATGTCTTATGTTTTTTGGTTTTTTTGGCTCACTATGTCTCAAACTTGTAAGACCAAATTAGGGGCTGGTTAATTTCCTTTGGGGTGTCATACAGATGAGACACACTGATGAGTCCTGGGTAGGAGGAAACATGTGTCTGTGTCTTCTCAACCTTTGCAGATTGTGTGAGAGGCCCTTTGGCACTGTGCATCCCTGGATAAATCTGAATCAGCCTAAAATCTAATGGTGATCTGCATATACATCCCATGATGCGTTGTATTATGGGGATATGTGTGATTTTGTATTTCTTTGAAACTTGGCTTTATGGCCAATGCCCTTTGGTGCTTTTGTAGTGAGGTTCTTTGTCTTATGTCACATTTTTCAATTAAATGACATGGGGCAAAACATGTCTACAATTGAAAATGATTTCAAGAAATCAGCTTGAAAAGGATTAAAGATGTTATTAGCTTCTGCCCAAATTAATAGTTTATTCAAGGTAATTCTTGCAAAGAATTTCCCTTAGTAATCAATATAACTTATATATGTATAATTCTCTGGTAAGTCAGGGTTACCTTTCTTAAAAATTAGCTGTATTTTACTTCCCTTCCATTCTTTGGGAATAACATCATCCTTGATCATTCCATTGAACAGTAAAACTAATAAATGGCTCCACCAATCAACCTATATTTTAGATACACAAGGTAGGATTTTATCGTGCCTGCAGCTTTATTGCCTTCAGTTATCTGTATTGCTTCAGCAATTTAAATGGGGGTATTTGCAATGGGATTTCATTAACCGTAATTGTGATAGCATGGCATTATATTCATAAACGTCCCTGTGATTACAAAAAATCTTTGGCAGTAATTATTCCATGTTAATGGTTCAATGTGTTATAAAATATTATTTGCATAGTTGCCAGTGCCCCTGGTGATTAAGAGTCAAAATTTATTATCCTGTTCAGTGGTGGCTTGAAACATGTCCCTCCATAATTCACTTCTATATAGCATTCTTTATTGATGTAAAAATAATTTATACTGTTTTTTTGTAGTTATTCAGATATATTTTTGCAATTTAGTAAGCTTTATTGTAAAAGATTTTTAGACAAAATACAGATCATAAATCACATACAGATCACACAAAAAAATAAACTCTCGGACATAAAGAACCAACCCCCTGACCCCAAATATGATGACAACCTACTATAAACTAGAGGTCAGCCATGCTCTCCCTCCCCCACCAACCCCTTCCACTCTACATAATCCCCCTCTCCCTTAATACTTGTAGCTGCACCATTACACTGTACCATCCTTGCTTAAATACAGTACTACTGTAATAATATAAATTTCTTAGCTGGGTCTTGGGGATTGTGGGATGGGGGTTGGGTGGCTTGAGGGAATATCCAGTCATACCTGTAAAATAAGAATAGCAATGGGGTCACAATGGATCTGCAACTCTTCAGTAATTATCTGGGACAAACAAGGTATTCAAACCAAAAAAATAATATTTATCTAAACATGTGGTCAGGCCTTGCAGTGCTGAGCTGGTGTTTTGCTTTTATCATTTCACCAGACCTGTAGACATAAAGTGGAAAATAGGGTTGTGTGATTAATAAAAATAGAGATCAGCTGCATTGCATGGAAAAGGCTTGTATTATTTGGGGGGAAGGGGTAAAGTGGGTTAATTGGAAGGGTACATACTGGTACAACAGCAGTGACCCAGGCTTGGGAATGGACTTGGGTCACTTGTTGGGGCCAGCCTAGGGGATGTGGATAAAATTCAGCATGCCTGGCCCCACTTTCCACTTGGAGGTGGGCAAGTTGCTTCACTCATTGACTGCCACCAGGGCATGATGAAGCCACCACCATTTACATGCACTTCAGTACTGACGGGGCAACAGACTTCCAAACTGGCTGACAGTTAAGTCCACCCCCGCCCATCTGTATGGGGATACCAAAAGTACAAGATAAGCTCATGAGATGAAGGTCGATGAAGCAGGGTGGCTGACAGCAGTACGGGGACTGCTGGGAGTGTGGGACCTACAAAGACCTGAACTTCATCCTACCAGGTAGACTTTTCAACAGTTTTCATCCAACCCACTTATCCCAACTCAGTGCATGGGTCCATCAGGTCTTGACAATCAAGTTAACCCCTTCTGAGAAAAGGCTCCCTGGCCAGCCACAATGTGTTTTCTGTGCACCAGAACACTGTTTGGTCCCTCCTCAGGCTGGGGATGGTGCTGCATGCAAGAATCTGTTTTCCTCAGCCTTAGTCCATTCAGCAGACCCACTGAGCTTGCCCCTGAACTCAGATCACTAGCACAGGAAGGCAATGTTGTCTCCAATAGGCCAACAGCTGTCCCTGCACACTACATTACTTAATAATGTATTTTGTGACATTTTAATCCCAAATGTTCAGCATAGTCTTTTTATGACCCCTCTCCCATCTGATCATGACAGGTGTATGTATAAACTACTGGCCAAAACATCATTTTGTGCCTCAAGTGCAAAAACACAATTTGGTCAGGATTTTAAAAATTACACCTGTCGCATTCATTATGTGCTGTGAAAAAATGGCAATGTGAAAATTTGGGTTCAACATACTGAAAATTACCAGTTAGGAGCAAAGTTTGAGCAATTTCCATATATCTTCAAAACATTTTTGCTTTTTAATATTGTGACTCCAAATTTTCAACATAGTTTTCTTATGACACAACCTCATGAACCTGGTACTGTAGGTGAATTTTTTCTAATCCTGCCTGAAAGGTGATTTCACAGATCAACAGTGAAAGCACCTTTTGTAATGGATTTGAAAAATTTCACCTGCCTTGTTCTGGAGATAGGGTTCCCAAATGGCCAATTTGAAAATTTGGAATAATAATATTAAAAACTATGGTGGCTCCATAGCTCAGTGGTTAGAGCACTGGTCTTGTAAACCAGGGGTCGCGAGTTCAATCCTCGCTGAGGCCTTGACATTTTTTGCCAGCACCCCCCCTTCCTACCTTTACCTCCCCTGCTGGCCCATGACAAATGCCACCCGGCTGCACTACCTCTATTCTTATCCGCCTTCCACCTCTCCTCTTTCTGTCCCCCCCAACCTACCTCTCTTCTCTCCCATCCACTTAGCCTCCCTGATTTCACCCTCCTCCTTTCCCTTTCCCTTCCCCAATGTTTCACCCTATTGTTCTTTTTTCATCTACAAGACTGTGTTGTTCTTTTTTTTAATTTTATAAACTGTTATCTATGCTTATGATTGTCTCAATTGTACCAATGACGTGGAACCTTTGTAAAAGAGCCTTGGCTGAAAGGTATTTGTAATCCTAGAACAAACAAATAAATAAATAAAAACTAAGTTATGAGTAAAAGTTTAAAAGCATTGAAATAAATTAACTGCATATACTGTACCTTCAATCCTTAGTTCCCAGTCAGGCATTGAAGGAATAGGACATGTCTCAGGTCCAGAGAGGATAACAATGTTGAACCCTAGAAGGTAAGTATGGTGTATGTGGGGTTTGGCATGATGGGTTCTGAGTGGAGGGGGGTCAGGAGAAGGGTGGACAGTGGTACAGTAGACATACATTGGCCATTTTTATTATTACAGGTTACAAAACAAGAACATGATGAGGAGCTGTTTTTTTTCTTTCAGGGTTCCAACATTTGGGATTGGGCACTCCTGTGTCGACTTGATGTCTGGTGGCACTGTGGGTGGCACTCCAGTGTCACACATGGTTGTGGTGGGGAAAGAGGGTATGATCTGGCACTGAGAATTGGGCACCCAGTGTCAGAATCTTGGTGGGGTGGGCGGAGGAAATAATGGAGAGGTGGAGGAATGAACCAACACTATGGGTTGGGCACTGATGTTGGAATAATAAAAGTGTTAGCTGGCACTAGGGATTGGGCATCCCAGTGTCCAGTTTAAATAAATAATCCTGCTGAAGCAGGCAATGGCCATTGAAGGGTAATTCTGAAAAGAAGAGCATACAACTCTGTTCCGTGTGGAGGGGCTATGCACTGACAAATAGCATTGACATCCCCTGAACAAACAGGACAGGAAACTCAAACAAACAGCAGCCCAACAGGTGAACGTCTGTCACTACTGCTCAAGCTTGATCAGTAGTGACAGACGTTCACCTGTTGGTCTGCTGTTTATCTATTGTGCAATGTGACAATAATAAAACTTCACCATCTACGCAGTGTTTTGTTTTGAGTGCTTGGAGTTTCTTGTCCTGTCTGATGAACTTGTTGAAGCTTGCAGCCCCATTCCAAAGCACCAAGGTTAACTCCACCACTACACACCTGAGTCCTGTTTCTGTTTACCCCTGAGCAAAGAGTGCTCAAACCCATAAAAACACTGTATGCAGCATCAAGGTAGCCCCACCTCCACACACACAAATGCATATGGTAGCAGACATATAGAGTGCCACTATATAGGCACAGGGACTGTGGGTGATGCAGGAAGAGAGGATGCCCAAAAAGGGACCACCAAAGAAGGAAGATCGGCAGTAAGACAGCGACTGCAGCCTCAGCCCTGTAAGGGCACTTTCCACATGGCTACAGTCTAGACAGCGAACACCACCCAGCCATGCTCAAATGAGGTGTTCTTGCCAACATCCTGCCCTTGTATGGTGCCCACTGCAATGGCACCCACAGGAAGACAGACACAGGAACAGCTGTCACAGTGGTGGGCACAGCCCACGGAGTGGGCTCCCATTTCTCAGTACCACCCTGCCACTTCCTGGACTGGTTTTCTATGCGCCACACACGAAAACCCAGCTGCACCAGTGTGTAGTGCACTGACTATGCTGCCTCTCTTCCCTGTGACAACGGGGGGGTGTATCAGTGGACCATGCTGTGCAGCAGTGCTGGACACTGTGGGTGCATTGCCCTCTAGGGTGTGCTGCATGCCCATCACATGCTGCCTGGTGGCATGCACCACACTCACGTTAGCCTTCCCCCATTGCTCTGTTCTGCCATCTAGCTCTGATTCTGCTCTGCTGTTGTCACCATGTTCATGTTGCCTTTGTGTCCCTGGTCTGCCACCACTGTTTGCACCACCGGTCGCCCTACTCCCCCATCGCCCTTGTGGCACTCACTGTGGTGCATTCACCATTTTTGAACTCATGCTGGAGGGTCGTTGTAATCACATAAAACCATGCATATTCACCTGATGATCATATGTAGGGCCCCGGGTTTTCCGCGATTCCGCGGGTGCGGCAAACCGTGGAAATATCTGCAGAATTCGCCGTCACCTGCGGAATTTGCAGCCGCCCGTGGAACAAACGTGCCCCCTCTCAAATGTTAGTATGCCACACTGGGAGCCCACCCCAGTGTAGCAAACGCTTCATTTGCCGATGGGAGTGCCCAATCCCCAGTCGGTTTCACTGCCTCCCCAAATGTTTCTATGCCATGCTGGGAGCCCACCCCAGCGTGGCAAAAACTTCCTTTGCTGACAGGGGTGCCCAATCCCCCATCGGCTTCACCAACCCCCCCCAAGCTGCCTGGTGCCACGCTGGAAGCCCACCCCAGCGTGGCAAAAGTCCTTCCTTGTGTGGGAATCCAAAAAAAAAAAACCTGAAACAAAAATACCTTCCATCGGTGATTCTTTTGCCCCCTTTCCCAACCCGCACCCACCCTCTGCATACCCAATTTCCCCACACCCCCACTTCAACCCATACTTACCTCCGGAGACCAGCGCAATGATCTTCTGTGGACTGGGAACACGTCTGCACTCTTCAAAGTCGACCGCGATCTGAAGAAATGCTGGTAAGCTGTATAATGGCATAAATGGACTTTTTTCAACTTTAGTACATATCTCAGTCATTTCTGGGAATTGTTTCACCAAATTTTCAACATGGGGTGTTTGAGGCCCCACCTCATGAACTGTGACACTGTTATTTTGTTAATCGATCCCCAAAGGTGGTTCCGCAGTCACTGCATGGAACCACCTTTCTGGACTGATTAACGAAATGACAGTGTCAGAGTTCATGAAACGAAACTCTAAAACCCTATGTTGAAAATTTGGTTAAAAGTCCCCAAATGACTGTTTTATGAGCTGCATTAAGAGTTCCCATGAATGCCCATAACTTCGAGCATTTTAATATTTTCACTCCAGATTTTCAGAATTGCCATTTTACCACACCTCCTTATGACCAGTACAACTGTCATTTTTCACATTTCACCCAAAATGTGTTTTCACACATGTAGCGCACAATGGCACAGTCAGTATGCGAAATCAATGTTCTGGACAGATTAATAAAATCACAGTGATACTGTTCATGAGTAGAGGTCTTAAACTGGCTATATTAAACATTTGGTGACAAACGCCCTTAAAATGACTGTGTTACGAGCTTGCATTGTGTCAGATTTGGCAAAAAAAAAACAAAAAAGGAAAAAAAATTAAGGGTAAAAATGTGCCACAGAATTGCCGCAGAAATTGGTGCTGAGTGCCACAGAACTTCTGCAGCAAATGAGAACCCTGCCGCAGAACTTTGCTCCTATGTGCTGCAGAAAAATCGGGGCCCTGATCAAATGTGGAAATTTAAACATATAAAGTCAATTAGCATTAGAATTTTCTGTTTTTAAACTGAGCATGCACCATGTTTTTGCTTAATTTATCATACATAGGGCAAGTTAGGGGCATAAAAATCCCAAAATCGCACACCTTGGGGTAAACCGTAACAAACCGGAAAGTTTCAGGTTTGAAATCATGCTAATATTATACAGGCATGATAGCGCTCCAGTAGATAGATAACTAGATAAAAAGTAGAGATGCAGTGAAGTTTTAATTTGCTGGCGACAGTTCCGGAGAAGTCAGGAAATTCACCTTCATGGAGCAATCCATAAATTCGTCCATCTAATTTTGCCATTTCATATTCACATCATCAAAGTGCAAAATTTTCACTGCAAAGTGCAGAATGTTACCCACAAAGTGAGGAAGTTAACTCGAGAAGTGCCGAATTTTGCTGGTGAGTGGCAAAATTCCACTATTCAAGGCAAAATTCCATCGTTTGTGGGTGACATTCCACACTTTCGTGGGTGAAGTTTCACACCTTGAGGGCTGAACTTTGCAATTTGCACCTGCTGATTATTTCATAAACTGCACAAAATTTGCTAATTGATTTACATTGCGAATTTTGTGGAAATCGCCCATCTTTAATAGATAGACTCAGACTCCAGCCCTTGAATGAGCTCACTACTGCCGCTGGAGCAGCCGCAGCTCGAGAAGCCAGCCACCCACCCTCATCAGCACCGGAGCTGCTCAGAAGCTCCACAAAGCTGGACTTCAGCCCTTGACTGGGCTTGCTACTGCTGCTGGAGCAGCTGTGGCTCAAGAAGCCAGCTACTCACCCTCACCCTCACCAGAGCTGCTCAGGAGCTCCACAAAGCTGGACTCCGGCCCTTGAATGGGTTTGCTACTGCCGCTGGAGCAGCCACATCTCGAGAAGCCAGCCACCCACCCTCACCAGCACCAGAGCTGCTCAGAAGTTCCACAAAGCCAGACTCCAGCCCTTGAATGGGCTCGCTATTGCTGCTGGAGTGGCCATAGCTCAAGAAGCCAGCTGCCAACCCTCACCAGTACTGGAGCCAATCAGGAGCTCCACAAAGCTGGACTCCAGCCCTTGATTGGGCTCGCTACTGCCGCCGGAGCAGCCGCAGCTCGAGAAGCCAGCCACCCACCCTCACCAGCACCGGAGCTGCTCAGAAGCTCCACAAAGCTGGACTCCAGCCCTTGACTGGGCTCGCTACTGCCGCCGGAGTGGCCATGGCTCGAGAAGCCTGCTGACCACCCTCACCAGCACTGGAGCCAATCAGGAACTCCACAAAGCCAGACTCCAGCCCTTGATTGGGCTCACTACTGCCGCCGGAGCAGCTGCGGCTCAAGAAGCCAGCTACCCACCCTCACCAGCACCAGAGCCACTCAGGAGCTCCACAAAGCTGGACTCTGGCCCTAGATTGGGCTTGCTACTGCTGCCACAGTGGCCACAGCTTGAGAAGTCAGCCGCCCACCCTCACCAGCACTGGAGCCACTCAGGAGCTCCACAAAGCTGGACTCCAGCCCTTGAATGGGCTTGCTACTGTTGCCAGAGCAGCCGCAGCTCAAGAAGCCAGCCACCCACCCTCACCAGCACCACAGCTGCTCAGAAGGTCCACAAAACCGGACTCCAGCCCTTAACTGGGCTCGCTACTGCTGCCAGAGTGGCCATGGCTCAAGAAGCCAGCTGCCCACCCTTACAAGCACCGGAGCCACTCAGGAGCTCCACAAAGCTGGACTCCAACCCTTGATTGGGCTTGCTACTGCCGTTGGAGCAGCTGTGGCTCAAGAAGCCAGTCACCCACCCTTACCAGCACCGGAGCTGCTCAGGAGCTCCACAAAGCTGGACTCCAGCCCTTGACTGAGCTTGCTACTGCTGCTGGAGCGGCCGTGGCTCAAGAAGCCAGCCACCCACCCTTACCAGCACCGGAGCCACTCAGGAGGTCCACAAAGCCAGACTCCAGCCCTTGATTGGGCTTGCTACTGCCACCGGAGCGGCCGCAGCTCGGGAAGCCAGCCACCCACCCTCACCAGCACCGGAGCTGCTCAGGAGGTCCACAAACCGGACTCCAGCCCTTGATTGGGCTCGCTACTGCTGATGGAGTGGTCATGGCTCAAGAAGCCAGCTGCCTACCCACACCAGCACCGGAGCCGCTCAGGAGCACCACAAAGCAGGCTCCAGCCCTTGATTGGGCTTGCCACTGCTGCCAGAGTGGCCGTGGCTCGAGAAGCCAGCCGCCCACCCTCACCAGCACCGGAGCCGCTCAGGAGCTCCACAAAGCTGGACTCCAGCCCTTGATTGGGCTTGTTTCTGCTGCTGGAGTGGCTGTGGCTCGAGAAGCCAGCAGCCCACCCTCACCAGCACTGGAGCCACTAAGGAGCTCTATAAAGCCAGACTCTGGCCCTTGATTGTGCTCGCTACTGCCACCGGAGCAGCCACAGCTTGAAAAGCCAGCCACCCACCCGCACCAGCACCAGAGCCACTCAGGAGCTCCACAAAACTGGGTAAGACTGCAGACCAGCCAGGACCACTGAAAGAAGTGCCCGTTGGCTAACGCTGTAAACTATCTCCTGTGATTGGATATTGGCTTTACACCTTTTAGTCTGATTGGACCGGCTTCCTAATGCTGTCCTGGGCTTCAGCGCCCATTGTATTGCATAGGAAAGTGCCAAAATTTTTGCCCGATTCTGTACTGTATGATTTCTTCTGCTTTCTGCTGTTAATTTCCCAATGCAATTCCTGTGTAGCTGTTAGCCTAAACGTCTGATTTGACTGTAGTAACCAAAGCTGAACTGCATCTGGGCATGATTTGTTCGCACTGTTTTTTACCCTAAAAGTTGTCTGATTATTGCTATTTTTATTGATTGTGCCCACTCAGCTAACTTGCATAGTTCTGTACCCTGTACCTCTCCCCTAGGCCATCTACTGGCCAAACTCCACCTCGCCTGTAATCTGCTTTTCTCTCCTCCCTCTGCCTTGCCTTGATTACTGTCTGCCTCACTTCCATTATCCCTCTGTCCCCCACCCCTCCTATGGTGCCAGGGCTGGAGAATTTTCTTTCCTGCTTCTGTCCGCCACTGCCCCCACTCATTCAGCTCTTTACTGTGTTAATTCTAGCTTCCAGCCCCCCTGTGGTCTCCTCCACCCCTGATTAAACACCTGTGTCACGGTCCTCTTTTGTTCTCTCACTCCCTATCAGTAACCCACCTCTCCTTCTTTCTCCCTCAGACTCCAGCCCTTGATTGAGCTCGCTACTGCCGCCAGAGCATCCGCAGCTCGAGAAGCCAGCCACCCACCCTCACCAGCACTGGAGCCACTCAGGAGCTCCACAAAGCTGGGTAAGACTGCAGACTGGCCAGGACCACTTAAAGAAGCACACATTGGCTAACGCTGTAAACTGCCGCCTGCGATTGGACATTGGCTTTATGCCTTTTAATGTGATTGGACTGGCTTTCTAATGCTGTCCTGGGCTTCAGCGCCCATTGTATTGCATAGGAAAACACCAACATTTTTGCCCAATTCTGTACTGTATGATTTCTTCTGCGTTCTGCTGTTAATTTCCCAATGCAATTCCTGTGTAGCTGTTAGCCTAAATTTCTGACTTGACTGTAGTAACCAAAGCTGAACTGCCTCTGGGCCTGATTTGTTTGCACTGTTTTTGGCCCTAAAAGTTGTCTGATTATTGCCATTTTTGTTGCTTGTGCCCACTCAGCTAACTTGCCTAGTTCTGTACCCTGCACCTCTCCCCTAGGCCACCTACTACCCTAACTCCCCCTCGCCTGTAATCTGCTTTCCTGGCCTCCCTCTGCCTTGCCTTGATTACTGCCTGTCTTACTTCCATTATCCCTCTGTCCCCCTCCCGTGGCACCAGGACTGGTGAATTTTCTTTCCTGCTCCTGTCCATTGTCACCCCCCCATTCAGCTCTTTACTGTGTTAATTCTAGCTTCCAGCCCCCGTGCAGTCTCTCCCGCCCCCTGATTAAACACCTGCATCATGGTCCTCTTTTGTTCCCTTACTCCCTATCAGTAACCCCCCCCTCCTTCTTTCTTCCTCAGACTCTGACCCTCGATTGGGCTCACTACTGCTGCTGGAGTGGCTGTGCCTCGAGAAGCCAACTGCCCACCCTCACCAGCACACAAGCTGCTCAGGAGCTCCACAAAGCTGGGTCAGACTGGAGACCAGCCAGGACTACTGAAAGAAGTGCCCATTGGCTAATGCTGTAAACTTCCACCTGTGATTGGACAATGGCTTTACACCTTTTAATCTGATTGGACTGGCTTCCTAATGCTGTTCTGGGCTTCAGCGCCCATTGTATTGCATAGGAAAGTGCCAAGATTTTACACCCACCCCACCCCCTCCAACCTTCATTAAATAGACCCTAGCTCCTCCCCTTTACTCGAGCCACCTCCATACTGTATGTCTACTGGGCCTCAAATTAAGACATCCCCTCTTCTCCCACTCTAACTCTAGCCTATCTTCCCCCTCACACTCCCTTTTCTCTCCCCCCAGATAAATAACCACTGATCCCTCTGCAACCTCATTACCCCTCTATCTTACCCAGTGACTACTACCTCCGATTTCCACCTACTCTCTGTACTCCCCCCTGCTGTCCTCTCCTTGCTTGCCACCCTCGGCTACTGAGGATCTGTTCAATATTCCACTATGCTTCTTCAGCTCCTAACTTTCATATCGCTACTTCCACTCTTTTACCTCCCTGGTGCCTGTTACCCTTCCCCCTCACCCTGCTATCATCTTGACCCCATCTATTTCCACCTTGGCACTCTCCCACATGAGCCTCCCCACACCCTCTCACCTACCATAGGACATAATCGGCTGCCCTTAGGAACCCACAACCAAGGATCCAGGGCTTTCCCACCTCCTCTTCACCTCTTGAGTTATACAACAACTTTCTGGGACCATCACCAGCAGCTCCCTCAACCCTACAACAAGTAGTGGCCTTGCAAACTCTCCCTCAGGGTCCTATGCTTGTGTTCCCTGAAATTAATGATCCTCCTGCTGCTGCTGTCTGGCAACATTCACCCTAACCTAGGGCCCAAAACTGTTGGCTCATCCAATAAGGTTATTCACTCTGGGGTTCTCTCATTTGCTACCCTGAACATCTGTAGCTTTCTCCCAAAACTTGATGCCCTGCAAGTCTTCACCAACCAGCATAAACCTGACATTATAGCAATTGTTGAAACCTGGCTTACAACTAAAGTCCCTGACCTGGCAATAGCCCTACCAGGCTACACTGTCTTCAGGTTGGACAGACAAAAAAAAGAGGAAGGGGCTGTGCAATATACCATAAAGATACCATCCTGGGCCACCCCATAATGGCCCCACCCACTGATTCTTCTGCTCAGATCTCTCTGGCTCGGATCATCCTTGGAGCCCATGGAAAAGTCCTCACAATCACTGCAGTATACACTCCCCCAAAGGAGCAAATGAATGGACTCAATGCCGCCATGGACTTCACCCGAGCACAATCACCGGGATCTGAGCTTATCATGCTTGGTGATTTTAACATCAACTGGCTCATCCTGGACCCTGCAGGCCTCAAGGATGCCATCTCTGCTGTAAACCTTACCCAACTGGTCACCTCCCCTACCAGGTACAACTACAGAACCAGAACCAACTCCCTACTGGACTGAGTTCTAACCAGTCACCTTGCTCAAATCTCTAATATCTCCATCCTCCCTAAAGATCATTCACCTGTTATCGGTGAATGGTCTAACAAATTTTGCAAACCACGCCCATTAGTCATCAGCAACAGAATCTTACCCAGAGGAAATCTGCATCTCTTCAAAACTTACCTCAGGCAGCTCGACTGGTCACCCATCTACAATGCGACAGATGTGAACTCGGCCTTGGATTCATTCATCTCCACTTTCAACGAAGCCTGCAACATCTATGCCCCCTTCAAAAAGCATAAAATCAAGGCACAATGTAATCCCTGGCTCACCGCTGAACTTATAGAGCAGTTAAAATCAAGGGACCACCTCTGGCTCCTGTCCCACGACTCTAGGTCACCAACAGATATTCAGAACTACAAAGGGGCATGTAACGACTGCACAAGAGCCTTCAGACTCCACAAAAGCACCTATTACAGGAATGCCTTCACTAATACTTGCGGAAATGGAAAAGCTTTCTGGAACAACATCAAAGAAGTCACTGGAAAGCTGCCAAAAACATCCCCCACGATGCTTGTCACTGATGGAATTATAACCGTGGACCCCAAGGCTATTGCAAACACCTTCAATACTGCCTTCACAGACCTCAGCTCCATTCCCCCCCCCGATTTTTTCACTGAACTCGACACCTACGATAATTCTACCAGCACCCACCACTCTCCTGCACCCCCTTTCTACTTCAAAGCTGTCACAAAACATAAAGCCTTCAAATACATCAAAAAAGCAATCTCCAAATCAAGATTAAGCTGGGACTCTCTGGACCTAAAGCTGCTGTCCCTATCTCCTGATGAAGTTATCAGCCCACTCACCAAGATCCTTAACCTCTCCCTCAGCCAGTTCCCGGACAGATGGAAATCCGCCATTGTTACCCTGGTTCACAAAAATGGTGACATGACCAACCACACAAACTACCGACCAATCTCCATACTACCTCCCCTCTCAAAGGCTCTTGAATGCCTTGTCACTGACCAACTCACTGCCTTCCTCAACAACCACAATATCTTATGTGCACAGCAGCATGACTTTAGAAAAGGGCACAGCACCACATCTGCCCTCTTGGAACTAACTGGGGCCATCCACAGTTCTGTGGATCACGGTCACCTAACTGGATCAGTTTTCATTGATCTAACCAAGGCTTTCGATACAGTTCACCACAGGCTGCTACTTGACTAGCTTTCAATTGCTGGGCTCTCCCCTGTCTCCATGGCCTGGTTTAAAAGCTACCTGGAAGACAGAAGGCAACAGATAAAAGTCGCTGGTGTCCTCTCAAATGCTATGTCAGTTCATTCTGGAGTTCCTTAGGGCACTATCCTGGGACCTCTCCTTTTTTCCCTCTTCCTAAACAAACTTCCTCAATTGTGCCCAGAACAAATCTTACTTTACGCAGATGATGCCGTAATATACTCCACCCATAAGGACCCACATTTCCTGCAAAATAATCTCCAGCTTGGTTTTGCTTCAGTGGAGAACTGATTCAGCAAACAGAGACTTATTCTCAACCACAGAAAAATAAACACCATGCTCTTCAGTACCTCTCATAATAAGCACAGTCTGCCCCCCCTGTCCATCACAAACCGACTTGGAGCTACCCTCGAACAAGTTCAATCCTTCAAATATCTAGGGATTACCCATGACTGCAACCTATCCTATGGGGCCCACATTGACAATGTCACAAAGGTGACTAACACAAGACTCAATCTTCTCTACAGGCACAGGTCCTGCATAACCCCAGCAGCCCTGTGCATCACAGTCCAAAGCTCCATTATCTCCATCATCGATTATGGCCTCATAATTTATGACTCGGCTACATCAACTGCCCTCAGACGAATCTCAACATCACTCAACAAAGCCTGTCGACTTATTACAGGCTCCCATCGACTAACCCATACATGTGACCTATATGCACAAACTGGCTAGCTATAATTCACAAATCACCTAAAATACCAAACCTGTACTATGGCTAAGAAGATTACCTTGGGCCTTGCCCCCTCGGGGTCCAAACACTTCTTCACACAAGTAGTAACCCCTGTCACACTATGGGCTCTGAATCTCAATGCCTGATGGTCCTGCACTGCAGAATCTCCCTGGGTCAACTATCATTTGCCTACAGGGCACCTAGATGGCTGAATAGCCACAGCATCAAGGTCACCTCCACTCTTCAAATCAAGGCTCTGAACACATCTCACTGCCTTCAGCTCCTGTGGCTGTCACACCTAGCCACTCCTCTTATCTATCCCCTAGTAGTGCTCTCCTCAGCACTGCACTTTACCCCTTCTCCTTGTCTCTCTGCCCTCCTCCCCCACCCTTCATCCACCCCCCATCTTAACCCACATACAGCACTTCTCTATGCCTTGATAACCGCCTCTGGCAGTAATTCCCTCCTGCAACCTGCTGTATCCTACCTGTTTGAACCCATATATATGCTTTGTATTACCTAAAAATGTTGTGTTTATTATGCTTATTCCTCCATATCTGCATTTGCTCTAATGCATATCTGCATTTGCTCTAATGTAATGTCTTAAACTGATGCAGAACCTTTATAAAAGAGCCTTGGCTCAAAGGTATTGTAATCCTAGTATGAAATAAATATAAAAATAAAATAAAAGCTAGATAGATAGATAGATAGATAGATAGATAGATAGATAGATAGAAAGAAAGAGAGAGAGAAAGAAAGAAAGAAAGAAAGAAAGAAAGAAAGAAAGAAAGAAAGAAAGAAAGAGAAAGAAAGAAAGAAAGAAAGAAAGAAAGAAAGAAAGAAAGAAAGAAAGAAAGAAAGAAAGAAAGAAAGAAAGAAAGAAACTTTGGAGGTTTGGAGCACTTAACAATATTTAAAAACAATCCATACACAATATGCAATCCCAGTACATAATGCAGAGTTCAATATAAAATTCTATCTATCATTAGCTAAAATAAAACAACAATAAAAACAAGTCAGTTCATTTTTATGACCTATAACTACTGGGTTGAATAGCTTGTTTAATGTTAAACCTCAAATTTTGCTCATTGATATCTTTGACTCTCTTTCAAAGATCTGCATGTGTCATTTTTAGAAAAACACAATTTTTTTTCTATACTTAACATTTTTTTTTGCTCTCGCCTACAGCCTGCATGGAAAGGAATTGTTGCCCCCAAACTTGAAGAGGACATGTGTCATGTCCTAAGGTAGTGACTTTAATAGGTCTGGTGAAAAAAGATCAAGGACTTCCAGAGTTATTAAGCTTTAAATTTTAGTGTTTTTTGACTTGCACATGCACAGTAGGGTTTTTTGGATAACGTTCTATGGGTGGTAGGGGTGGGAACCCTGGGGGTGGGGCATTAGGGTTGGAAATTGTAACACCTCATTTCCCTGCTTTTGTTGCTATGGTATTCACTGTGGTATTCACCCTAACTGATGCATTAACAACGTTTTTTGCAAAGAATTTCCCTTCTTTTCAGACAGTATAATTGTATCCTTATTTTACTGTGTGATCCTTCATCAAGATAGTACAACATTATCCATATGTCACAGTGAGAGCACAGGGTCCTTTGGACCCTATGCTCCCATCCCTCCATCGAGATAGCACAACAGTTTCCATATGTCATGGTGGGAGCTCAGGGTCCAGCCTTCCATCAAGATAGTACAACAGTGTCCATATGCCATGGTGGGAGTGCAGGGTCCTTTTGACCTTGTGCCCCCATCTCTTCACAGATGCACATATGTATCTAGCTTTGGAAACACAGAGGTCTCAGGCCCCAGCGCGTCCACACATTAAGTTATGAGCAGGCATGGCAAAACTCCAACAAATAGTCATAACTGTGCCATCTTAAATAATTTTCACCTCAAATGTTCAACATAACCATCTTAGCACCTCATCAAATGTACCCAGTACAACAAACTTTCAAATCCTTGTCAAAATGTAAGTACGTACAACTGTAACACCGTTTTTGAGCCACAATTGTGGAAAAAACATTTTCAGTAGGATTTGAAAAATGGCAGCTGTACTATTCATGAGGTGGTGTGGAAAAATGGCAATGATAAAAATCTGAAGTGAAAATAGGAAAACTTGGTGATGTAACCAGCATGCGTAGAAACTGCACGACACATTCTCATAACCCGGTCATTTTTTTTAATCTTTTACCAAATTTTCAACATCAATATTATGGGGCCTCTCCTTTTGAACAGTGCAACTGTGGTTTTGTTCATCTATTCCAGATGTTGATTTTGCAGAGCAACTGTGCCATTCTGCACCACAGGTGTGGAAACAGGTTCCAGGAAGGATGTGCAAAATGACAGCTGTACTGTTCATAAGGAGGTGTGAAAAAATGGCAGTGTTGAAAATCTGAAGTGAAAATATTATAGATCGGCGAAGTTATCAGCATGCGTAGAAACTGCATAATGTATGCTTGTAACACAGTAATTTGGGGGAATTATTTCACCAAATTTGCAACATAGGCTTTTTGAGACCCTATTTCATGAACTGGTCCCAAAAAGTGATTCCATGCAGCAACCACAAAATCACCTTTCGGGACTGAGAAACAAAAAACACTGCCAGTGTTCATGAGGTAGGGTTCCAAGAACCTCATGTTGAAATTTAGTGTAGAAATTCCTAAAATTGACTGAGATATCAACATAAGTTGAACCCATTATATGGCTTACCTGATTCCTCAGATCACAGTTCAGCTCTGAAGAGTGCAGACATAACCAGGTCCAGAGAAGATCACCGATTCCGACCTCCGGAGGGTAAGTATGAGTGAGGGTTAGTGCGGGGAGGTGGGTGCTCAGAGGGAGAGTGGGATGTGATAGGTGGGAGTGGGGAAACGATGATGGACCATTTTCTTTTTTTCAGGGTTTTAAAAAAAAAATCTATGGGGACGGTTTTCTTCATTAACAAGAGAACTGACTGTTTTAAAAATAAATATAGGCACTCTGGGGTGGGCTACCAGTCTGCCTGATGAATCTGGTGGGGGCATACATGATGCCAACAGGGGGACTGGGCACATCATCAGCACTGAAACTGGGCAGAGGGAGGGTGGGATCATCTGACACCAGCAGTGGGCATCCCAGTGTCGGAAAGGGTTAAAAATATTTTTTGTTCTAAATTGGCACACTGGGGTAGGCTCCAAGTGTGCCACAATACTGGGTGGGCATGAGGGGTATATACATCGACACAGAGATTGGGCACTTTAATGTTGGTGGAGGGGGCACAGTAGTTCAGTGCAGGATCCTGCATCGAAATGATTGCAAATTTTGATGCAGGATTATTCATCAAAGAAAATACATCAGGGGACAGTTTTCTTTTCCAGTAGGCTTTTAACTAATGTCGGGCACATTGGGGTGCACTCCCAGTATGCCAAATATGTATGTGTGTGGTGAATACATACCAACACGGGGATTGGGCACTGCATGTTGAAGGAAACAACTTCCTTGACTAGGCAGCTGGCAGCACAAGTTCCATTTACATCTGCAGAAGTCAAGAAAATGCCACTGTTCTCATACAGAGAATGACTTATAATCTGTTCTCTGTAAAAGCTGGTACACAATAAAAAAACTTGTTTGGGACAACTTAACATCCAAAAAAACATCAAAGTACACCTAAAGGGGTCCTCTTTAGCTGTTTTCTGATTTTTGTCTGTCCTAAAATGGTTCGGGACTTCAACATTCTTGCTAAGCTGGCAAACAAGATGGCGGATGCAACACAGCTCAATCAATCAAACCTCTGTGATCTGTTCACACAATACCAGTTTTCTGTGCAAAAGAAGCTGGTACTGTGATCACAGTACTCCTATTGTGCGCACAATACCAGCCTTCTTTGTGAAAAGAAGCTACTGTTGTGCGCACAATACTGTAATGTGTGAACAGTAGTATCTTTTGTGCCTGACATATCATTTTCCTATAGGAAATAATGGGAAAATGTAAAATGTCATAACTTTTGAATGGATTAATATTTTTTCACCATACCTTCAAAGGCACATCTGTGACCCAAAGGCTTTCTACCATTTCAGCCCACAACCGTAAGCCATTTTTGAGATCCAGCTGTAGAAAGAAATGTGAAAAAATCCTGATTTTTCATTTTTTTCAACACTTTTTATCTCAGAAACCAGTAACGGGTTCAAGACACCTACCCTCTAGCAATTATGCCTGCCAAATTTCATGCAAATGCATTTAATGGCTCCAAAGTTATTAAGGCTCAAAGTTTGGATTTTTAAATAGAAGTGCACTTTCACCCTAACTATACTGGTGTGACTGCACCAGTATAATATATATATATATATATATTATAGGGGTGTAGCAGCACCCCTTTAGTTAGGGTTGAGTAACATGTTTAATGTTAAACCTCAGGTTTTACACTTTAATAACTTTGCAAGCGATCAATGGATTTGCTCAAAATTTATTATGCGCTGTCCTATTGGGTAGATCTCTTGATGTGGTAAGCTTAGTTCCAGTTGGATGTGTGGATTCTGAGATCAGGACAGAGAAAAAGCCATAAAGCTGCACATTTTGCAGTTTTTTCCTCATCACCTTGCATCCAGACGGTGTGGAATTTTACTGTGATTTTTTAGTAGAAACAGCTTGGGTAGCAGAATGGGCATGCTTTTTTTTTTTTTAAATACTAATCTGTTGCAGATTTATTCAAGTTTTTCCTCTCCCATTATTTTCAATGGGAAGATGACTTTTCAGAATAGATGGAAAAAGTTTGACAAAGGATTTGGCCTCATGAAAAAAATCATTTTTTGTGAGCCGCCATCTTGTTGATTTTTTCCATAAAGTAACAAATGTGGAAAATACATGAAAATACTTTCATTTTAAAAAAAAGGCATCAGAAACTAGCTAAACACTACCCATTTAGCTAGATTCTGATCTTTATTTCTTACATTTTTTGCCCAAAAATATATTTTCTGGTACCCAAAATCATGGGTGCCCAACTTTGCGAAAGGAGTGCTTCCACGCATTCTCTGTATGAGAACACCAGGATTTTCTTGACTTCTGCAGCTGCAGTTGAGCTCCTGTAGCTGACTGCAGTCTGAGGTGTGAGCTCTGTTCCCTGCCTCCAACCATCACACACACACACACACACACCTCACTTTATTGGCTGTGCAACTGTGACCTTCTACATCGGAATATGCACTAAGAAGACCACTTTTAATCATCGAGGATTTCACCAAAAAAACAGCCAGTTGGGCATTACATTGGAAGGAGGCTATGGCGCCCACCCTGACAGGCAATTGCTTGGCTATAATGAGGATGAAATTTGATTTATCCACAGAGACTGATGATAACATTGTAAATGGCACAGAAGAAGGTAACACACCCATCTACATTTAAGAAAGGCAAACATTTTCTTTGCATGGTACTGAAGCTGTTTAAATTATGAAAATGTGTTCATGAAAGCACTGCAGTTGCATTTCAGACAAGAGGAAGATAAAGGTCAAGAGGGTGATTAAGGAGTTTGTGTGGTTCCAACAAGAATGAAAAGGAGTGAGAATTTTTTTGTAAGATTGGAAAGTCTGACCTTAACAAAACACTGGGATACACAGCAATAGTTTTGGAACTGAGGATGTAATAGTAATAATAACTGATGAATTTTCAGCAAAATGAAAAACATACAGTAGTGGGCCCAATATTCAGACTGCACCAGGCAATGGCACAAGAGGGTGCGCAGCACATCCAAGATGCACCTGGGACAAGACAGAAGGATATTCGAAGGTGAATAAGGCACAGAATGCGCAGGGTGCATTGACAATGCACCGATGCAGTCCCTGGAGAAGGAGGACCAGAACTGCTCCAGGGCAACTGCAGTTGCACTTGACACATCACCCGTGATGTTCAGACTTGGGCATGCAAATGGGGCCATAATGTATGCATGGCGCAAATGGGGCCATTTGCAAGTTGTTATGGCACTTTTTGTATACATTGCGCAGGGCAACCTGGTGAAATGTGTCTGGTGCCCTGCATAGCTGCTGACCACATGATGTAACCCTGGAAGTCTAGCAGACCCCCCTCCTCCCATAGCTCTGATCACTGAGACAGGAGGTATGACATAACCCCCTGGTGGTCTAGTGTGTACCCTCTGTCCCTGTAGCCCAATCATGGTAACAGTGATCGACATATATGCCCCAGTAGGCTAGTGTAACCCCCCACTCTCCCGGACCCGATCCCCATATAGTATCATATACCACAATCCCTGGTGATCTAGTGGTAACCCCTGCTCCCCCGTAGACAAGATTATGGGTATGATGTTGTACCTATATTCCCTTTTGGTCCAGTGGCACTCCCCCACCCCTCCCTCATTCACAGATTGTCGACTGTATAGTACAGAATGCCCTGTAATCCCATTGGTCCACACTGTGGACCAACTGACTTACAGCACATACTGAAAGCTGTCATTTGGTGGGTGGCCGGGTGGTATGCAGGTAGGATGCAGCCACCCAGCGCTGATGGGGGGCCTGGGTGGGCAGGGGTCCTGTGTTGGTGGGAGGTTGGGGAGCCACTGGATCACCAGGGCAGTCAGCATCATTACGTTGGGGGATCGGTGATATGGGAGGGTGGGGACCATTGGACTGCCAGGGAGTCTGCATACATGATCTTACACATGATCGCTGCACACGGTGGGAGGGAGGGGAGTACCACTGGACCATCGGGGATGAGTGTGCCAACCTTCCCATGTGATCAGGTTAACGGGAAGGTGGGCGAGGTTCCAGTCGGCTAACAGGGTATTGTTGTGAATTGCACACATCTGCTCTGGGTGGGCGGGGGGTATCACTGGCCTACCCGGACCATATGGACACTTCTGGATGGTGTCCTGGGTGGCCAGCTGGCCATGCAAGGCTGGTGGCTGCTGTGTTGCACCTTGCAGTACAGCAGCCCACCTGTGGGTGGCCAGCATTTGAGCCAGGATTTCCTGGCTCAACTTTGTGCCCTGATATGCGGATCTTCTGGGGCTTGTGCCAGCAGGTGCACCACATGTTCCAGGCTCAGTATCGGGATGCACCATATATGCATGGGCATGCCCCCTGCAGATGCGCTGTATACATTACCAATGTGCCCTGGCACATCAGGACTTGCACTGTTCAGGTCACCGTTTTGAATATCGCACCAGGTGCATTGTGGGGTCACGCCGGCAGGACTCAGTTGTGACAAGCACAACCCCTTTCAGTATCCAGCCCAGTGAGAATTATCGTAACTCATTTGAAATGTCATGTATCATTGCAAATGCAAAACTGAACAGGAAGTTCCAAAGTAGTGATATACACTGCAACAGCCTCGGAGCTGAGCTATTTTTTGGGAGTAGTGACTTAGATTTTGTTGGACTATATACTTTTTAATGGACTCCTACATTTAGCATTCTACTGTTGTATTTACTCAAACATTAGGAATAGGCATTCAGCTTTGTTTTTAATAGTCAAGGTATTCAAAGCAGTTGTTTAGAGAATTAGCCATTTATTAGCCACAGTAATTAATTATATAATGGACTGCAAATGTTTTTTTTTTCTAACTATTAATTAGGAATTTACTGTTTTGTGTACCTAAACTAGAAATATTAATTTCACATTACTATGATTTTCACAGTGCTGATTAGTATTGCTGTTTCCTCCCCCTTTGCCGCCCCCCCCCCACAGCCATATGATGTTGCCTGGGTGTTCGTTTTTAACAAGTGACAGTACATCATTAGAGACTATCACTCAGTTTCCCATTGGCATGATTGTCATTGTGATCTGTGGTTTACTCAGCAATTGTATTAATCCATTTAAGTATAATGTCATTTTGAGAAAATGTGGATGTGCTCATTCTGATTTAAAACTTTTAAAAGCACTTCACATTCATCGTATGCATTATGACAAATCCCAGTGTAATGAAATGGTTATTTGATATAAACTTGTATAAAGAAAACAGTCCCCCGCTATCTTTTTTTTTAAACCTGAAAAAAGGAAATGGTCTCTCGTATCCCCGCCATCCCCGACCCACATCCCATCTCTCCCACTGAGCGCCCACCACCTAACCTATATGTACCTCCAGAGGTCATATGCTGTCATCTTCTGTGGACTGGGTCATGTCTACATTCTTCAAATCTGAACCATGATCTGAGGAATAAAGGTACTGTAAGTGCTGTATAATTTATTTCAATAGTGTTTTTAACTTATGTTCATAACCTGCCATTTTTTGGAATTTTTTCACCAAACTTTCAACATGGCCTTTTTGGGACCACGTCTCATGAACACTGCAACTGTCATTTTGTGAATCAGGCCCAGAAGGTGATTTTGAGGTCACTGCAGAAAATCACCTTTCAGGACCAACTAATGAAATTTCACCATGATCGCTCATGAGGCGGGGACCCAAAAAGGCCATGTTGAAAATTTGGTGAAAAAAATTCCTAAAAATGACTGAGTTTTGTGCATTCATTGGAATGTTTCTAAACAAGAGCATAACCTTGGTAATTTTCAATAATTTGACTCCAAATTTTCAACATAGCCATTTTTCGCACCACCTCACGAACAGTACAGCTGTCATGTATCACATCCTGTCCGAAACATGCTTTTGCACCTGTGTCATGGGATGGCATTTATATATTTATTTAATTTTGGTAACTGGATCGGTGCAGTGGAACCAGAGGTCCCTTTTTCAGGGGCAATACAGGATTAGGTACATGCAGGTAGAACAGATATCATAACAAGTGGTACACAAGGAGAATACAATTGAAAGGTAAATAGACAACCACAACAATCAATAAACAGTTGTTATTTACAGCAGGTTACATTCATACAGTGGAGACAAGCAGGGCTGAGCAGCTTTATAGGGTAGGGCTAGACTAAATGTTTTGGGAAGTTGAGTACAGTAGAGGGTTAGGGAGTAAGTGCTAGAACTACATGCAACAACTAGCAAGTACATTGGTGCTGCACATAGAGGTGTGTTTTTATATCCTTGTGAAAAGTGGCAAAGGAATCAATTGAATTTAGGTCATCTGGCAGGGTGTTCCACAGTTTAGGGGTTGAATGTGCAAAGGATTTACTTCTGAGTATAATCCTTGTCCTCTGTACCTCAAGCAATGTCTTCCCAGAAGTGCGGAGTGTTCTGCAGGAGCACTTGGGGATGAGGAGGTCTTCAAGGGTAGGAGGAGCCGATCAGTTGATTAGTATGTATGCTACAGTTAGTAGGGGATACTGGAGTCTACTAGGCAGCAAGGGCTGGTTTAAGGAGGCCAGATCATCACAGTGGTGTGTCCTAGGAGAGGACATTGCAGTGAAATGTCCCATTTTGTAGTATAACATCTCCAGCCTATGAGCTTCAGTTTTTCATATGGACTGGAGGATGGGGCAGCATAATTAAGTTTAGGCAGTAGGATGTTTTTTGCAATTGCAAGTCTAGAGTCAGGGTGAATTGTTTGGTTAGCCAAAATAGGAAACCCAGTTTCTGGTGGATAGCACGAGTTGCTTGGTCCACCTGGGCCTTGTACATGAAGCCTTGGTTGAGTATTACCCCAAAGTATTTGACCAAATCCAGTACCTAGATTTTACTCCTCACTGATGTGGTGATAGGGAGCAGGTGGCTTCTATAAGTACCAAGATGTCTGGGGCAAAACAAGATAACTTTTGTATTTTTTTTTATATTGATAGTATTTCTCTCCCCTCAGCTCGGTCTGCCATTGTCTGGCTGACGTCCTCTGTTCCTCACATGGTCATTCATGGCTCTCTTGTACAGGGCTAGCACACAATGCCCATGGTGGGACCCCCAATCTGGACTGCCAGGCCTGGATCTAATACCCAGACACGATTTCACTAGGGTCCATGGGTGAGCAGAAGCACGGCCATGAAGCTGCCATGGCCAACTGCCATTTTCCACCATAATTTTCTCCCCTTTAGGAGTTTGGATGTGCAATGATGTCTATGCGTGATGTACAGCTGTCCTCCATACTCCTCCCTCTAGAAGCATTGTGGCTGTAGTGCCCTGATCTCCATCAGGGGCTGCTGCAGCAGAGTGCAAGCCCAGAACCCCCCCCCCAGGGAGAGGAGAGCAGTCTACAGATGCACAATTCACTCCCTTCCTGGCTGATCACCAACAACCCGGGCTCGTTCCTGAACCTGGGTCACAGGCGTAGTGCAAGGTGTGGCATCTAGCACCTCAACCCTCCATGCTGCTGGGCCGGCTGATAGCATTGGTCTTTTTGGCATTTAGTACCAGACCATGTGCTAGTAACCATTGTTACAGGTAAAGGAAGCCCTGGTTCAGTTGGGTGCTGAGTGCCAGGGGATCTCCACAGCTCTCATAGAGGACTGCATCATCTGCATATAGTAAGAGCTGGCTGCTCCCACAGTTGTTGCTGAGATTATTAATGAATACTGTGAATATGATTTTGGCACAGATTTGAAAAATGTTCACCTATGTAGTTTATGAAGTGGGGTCATAAGAAGAGTATGTTGAAAATTGTGGGTCAAAATATGAAGAAATGCCTAAGTTATGACCATTCATTGCACTTTCACTATGCCCACTCATAACTTCAGAAATTTTAAATATTGTTACCCCAGATTTTCAACATAGCCTTCATATTACCCCATTTCATGTATGTCATGGCAGTTAATTTTCAAATCCTTGCCACAAAATGATTCGAGATATGGATTTTTAACTCCTGGCAGCTTAATCAACCTTTGGGTGAACCTAAGCTTGTATGGAGGTTTCAAAGTCATGATTACAACTGCTGTGGAATTTTTTCATGGTTACTATGGAATATATATATATATATATATATATATATATATATATATATATATATGCATAATTGTAAAAACTTTGTTAATGCATCAGTTAGGTTTAATAGCACTGTGACAAAAATTTTAAATTCGATGCTAGGGTTTCCACCCCCCTACCATCCCCCCACCCTCCACACACCAACAAACATGGGGGTGTGCCATGGAGTCATCATGCCCAATTCTCACCCTATTCCATGTGTAAACAAGCTTACTTGCTACTGTATAGGAGAATGGGGTGAGAGTTAGGCCTGACCACCCCATGGCACACTCCAACATCTGTTGGTATGTGAAGGGTGGGGAGGAGAGGGGGTCACCAAACTTACCCAATTTCTTGTGAATCTGTTGTGTGGTTTTTGAGATACAGGGTGTCAAAAAATCCTTAATTTACTTAGTTTTGGTTTTTTGTTTTTTCTACAGCTGTTTCTCAAATACAGCTTTAGGTTGTGGTCTGAAATTTTCAGGGTAGAAAGCCATTGTCTCACAGATGTGCCTTTTGAAGGTTTGGTGAAAAAATATGAATCCATTCAAAAGTTATTTAGTTTTAATTTTCCCACAGTTTGATGGTGAAATGTATATGTCAGGCATGAAAATACTTTTGTTTTCTCAGGAGGTACTGTACTTTTGTATGTAGGGTCACATAGAGCCCAATTTATTTTTGTAGAGCTCCCTTGTTTTCACAGGAGCTACTGTCATTTTGCATGTAGGGTCACATAGAGCCTAGTCTGTTGTTGCAGATTTTTGTTGTGTCCACCATCTTGTTTTGCTGTTAGCAAGTGACAGAAAATAAAGAAAACCTCAAAATGAATGTAATACAAAACAAAAACCAAACATCAGAACTTAGCTAAATGAGATGAGATTAGCTAAATTCTGTTTTTTTTTATTATTGTGACCAGAAACACCTTTCCTAGGCACTCGAAATCTCAAGTGCCGAGCTTATTGAGAGGACTGCTCCTCCCATGTTCTCTGTATGAGAAAAGCAGAGTTTTCTTGACTTTTGCAGACACAGCTGGAGCTCATGCTGCTGGCAGCACTCCCACAGACAAATAAGGATATGATTATAGTGTATAGTAGAGCATTGTTCTGCATAGAAATCCATCCTGTCCAAAATGCTGTTGTACCACAGTTCAAAGGTCATGGAATATGATTGTACCCTTCTGTAGTAGAACAGCATTCTAGAACCTCTAGCAACTGCACAAGTCAGTTTCATTCTTAAAGAGAAAAAACACAATGCACACATTTCACATAATACTATACACTATAAAAAATACAGGATGAGCAACTTTATGCATAACCAGTGTGTTCTGCCACCTTGGGGTTCTGATTCCCATGGACCTCTAGAGCTTCGTTCTCGAGGTCAGAGGGAATCACAACCCCTCTGTGGCAGAATGCACTGGTTGTGCATAGTTGACCATCAAGTATTCTCCATATGCTATCTGAAAAAGTAAGGAAATTCACTGCAAAAAAACTCCTTTAATGCATCAGTTAGGGCTGTTACTAAAGTGACAAAAGCAGAGAAATGTGGTGTTAGGGTTTCCAACACTAACAGTCTACCCCTACCTTGCAGACACTGATGGGCATAGGGGGTGTGCCTTGAGGGTCATCAGCCCTAACGCTCACCCCATTCTCCTATACTGTACCAATCTCAGTTTATTTACTTAGGGAATGGTGCGAGCATTAAGGTTGGCAACTCCAAGGCACATCCCCCTATGTCTGTCAAGTGTCTGCAGAGAGGGTTGGGGTATCAGGGTTGGAAACCCTAACACCACATTTCTTTGCTTTTGTCACTTTACTAACAACCATAACTGATGCATTAATGAAGTTTTTTGCAAGGAATATAGATATATAAAGATATATATTACACTGGTGTGGTAGTGGCAGTATATTAGGGTTGAGTACAAATGACTATATTAAACCTAAAACTTTGCACCTCAATAACTTTAGAACCACGCTACAGATTTGTACATAATTTGGCATGCATAATCTCTAGGTGTAGTTCCCTTGAAGTACAGAATTTTGTGTGACTCTCTTGCGTGGTTTATGAGATAGAAACTGTCAAACTATCCTAAATTTACCATTTTTTTCATGTTTCTTTGTCCATCTGTATCTCAGAAATGCCTTTATGTTGTGGTCTGAAACCTTCAGGGTACATAGTCTTGGGGTCACAGATACGCTTTTTGGAGGTTTTGTGAAAAAATATTAATCCATTCCAAAGTTATTAGATTTTCAATTTCCCATTATTTCCTATGGGAAAATTTATATGTATAATGAGAGTGAAAGTACTTTTCCCACACTGTCATCCAGGTTTGCATAATTTGCACCTTTAAAGCTTTATAACTCTTCAATGGATTTGCATGAAATTTGGCATGCCTAGCTCTGGAGGTACTGTAGATCTCAATGTGGTAAATTTCATGGGAATTCATTGTAGGTTCTCAGATATACTTCGTCTCAAACATTCTTAAACTTATATGTTTTATTCCCATTTCACAGTCTTCCAGTTTCACATATTTTCACCTTAATAACTTCAGAACCTTCTCAGTGGGTATATCTGTAAATGTGATAAATTTCACTTGAGGCTGTTGTGTGGTTTGTGAGATATTGTGTCTCAAACATCATTGAACTCACATTTTTTTTTCCTTTTTATGAACAGTCTTCCAGTTTTGCATAATTTGTACTTTAATAACTCTGGAGCTCTACAACATATCTACATAACATTTTGCATGCATCATTTCATAGGGATGGTCTGCTGATGTTTTTAATTCTATCTGAATCAGTTATGTGGTTTTGAAGATACTGTGTCTCAGATATTCTTAAATTTACGTGTCTTTTCAAATTTTTGAAATCATTTTGCATACTTTGCACTTTAATAACTGCAACCATTCAACAGATATGCATGAAAGTTTGTAAGTATAATGTGTTGGGGTACTGTACTTCTGTTATTGTTGCTAATTTAATTAGAATTGCTTTTGTGGTTTCTGAGATATTGTGTATTAAACATTGCTAAATTTACAATTTTTTTCCATTTTTGCAGTCTTTCAGTTTTGCATACTTTGCATCTTTAGCAACCCTTCAATGGATGCACATGACATTTTGCATGCATAATCTCATGGGGTAGTTCTTTTGATGTGGCTAACTTAGTTTGAACTTCCTAATTGCGACATTGTTTGCAAAAGAACTAGGGTACTGCTGCAGTTTGCATCACTACTTTTCAAGTTATGTCTGTTTCTTTCTCACTTTATAATTAAAACAAGGTTTGGGCTTTTGGCCTGAAATTTTCAGGGTACAAAGGACTTTCCCAAAAAGATGTGCCTTTTGCTGTTTGGTGGAAACGTGTTACTGTGTGGCAGAGTTATAACATTTGGAAGTTTCTGAATTTCCCTTAGGGTAACATTGTGATGGTTGAGATACTTTTCAAATGCTATATCTTGAAAACCCTTCAAGATACAGATGCAGTGCTATGGTTAGTTTAATACACCTTTGGGTGTACTAAGTTGTTTTGCTTGTTACCAGGTCCTGTTTCAAATTGTTGGTGAATTGTAATAACTGGAGCACATATGGCCTATACTGTGACATGCATTATCAGTATGGCAGCAGTACTGCTTTTCAGGGCACAGTGGTATCACACAATATTATGCACTGATGGGAGTCCCACACACACATGAGGGAAATTACATACAGTAGGCATGCATGAGAGGACAGGGTCTGGAGGGTCCTGTGCCCCCACTGATCACTATGGACTGATGGGATTTCAGGGCATGGAGGGCCCTACAGTTCCACATGGGAATGTGAGACAAGTACAATATGCATATATGAGAGCAGCGAGCCCTACCACTCACTGTATACTGATAGGAGCACAGGGTCTGGAGGTCCCTGCACTTGCATATGGAAATAAGGGACAATTACAAAGGACATGGATGGGAGCACATGGCCCTCCTACCACTCCAATAATCAAATAAGGCTACAATTATACTTTCTCAAAAAGTAAGGAAATTCATTGCAAAAAAATGTTTTTAATGCACCATTAAGGTTGAAGCTTCAAAAGTAGGGAAATACAAACTTAGGGTTCCCAAGCCCAAGAACCCACCCCACTGCACATGAAGGAACAGGCATGAGGAGTGTGTTTTGGGGTTGTGAACCCTAATACTCACCCCTTCTCCTATGCTGTATCCATCTTACCTTATTTACTCATGGAATGGAGTGAGCATTAGGGTTCACAACCCAAAACACATTCCTCATGCCTTTTCCTGCATGCACGTGTGGTGGGTTCTTAAGCAGGAGTCCCTAAGGTTGTATTTCCACCTGATGACTTCAACCTAATGAGTGATAATAAGTTTTCTGCATTGGATATACATATGTATATTCAATGCAAAAACTTGTTAATGCATCATTTAGGGTTCTTCTACAGTGAAAAAAGTGAGGAAATTCGATTTTAGGGTTCCCACTCCTTGTACCCACCCCTCCTGCCCCCAACAACAGGCATTGGGGTATGCATTGGGGTCATTGGCCCTGAAACGTAGGACATTTTGGTCTAGAAGTGAATTGAAGGAAGTTTTGTGCTGAAAGTGAATTGAAAAATAAAAAAAGATTGAATTTTATAAATTTTGGTGAGCAGACCCGTTCTTCCAATTTTGAGTTAACGTTAGGGCTAGCCTGTTACAAAGTATTTTCATAAGGATCTTAAAATCACAATTTAGGAGAGATATTGGTCTCTACTTATTCAGAACTGTTTTGTTTCCTTTGTTATATAAAAAAATGATAAGACTGCATTATTGTTTCAGGTATATCTACAGTATTAAACATATAATTAAAAACTTAAGTTAATTCCAGTATTAATCCTGACATAATCAGAGTTTTGTAGATTTTCAGCTAGTAAACCATCTCTAACAGGTGCAGATCCAGTTTTTAACTGTTGAATGGTAGTAATGAGAGTTCTGACTCAGTTATGGGTTGTTGCATCACTGTACTAATTTCTATGGGGATGTGAGGAAATTTTTGTTTTTGTAACCAATTTTCAATTATGATGTCATCTGTATTGGTGTTCCCAAAAGATTTAGTAATGAAAGTTTCTGCTGTTTTTAATATTTCTTCATTAGCAGTAGATAAACATCCGGTATCTGTTTTAAGTGATTTCATTGTTGTATTCTTTTTCCTGAAATTACAACTATTGAACAGGTTTGTAAAATAGGTTTGACCCTGGGTTCCAAATTTTTTTTTCTTGCACCAGAGACTTCATCCTGTCATACTGATAGTTCGTAATTTCTTGTTTAACTTTAGATACTTGTTCTGAAAAATCTTCAGGTAATGAATTCTGTAAAGATCCTAAGCTATGCAGTTCTTTCCTGAAAGCCATATACTTTTGTTTCCTTTGTTTACCTTTGAGCTGACCTGTTAACTTTAGAAATTCAGTTGTCAACTTTGCTGTCCAACCACCAATTTGTAGGGATGTCATATAGAAAACTCACAGATTTCCTGGCTGTAGTAATATGCTGTATATCTTGTGAAATGTGTTAGTCATCTAATAATGTGATATTCAATTTCCAGTACTCCTTTCCTGGAACATTCTCAGTGTTATTCCCAATCATTATACAGTACTTAATAAATCATGGTCAGATGTTGCAACAGGTTGAATGTTTACCTCTGTTAAGAGTAGTGAGGGTGAAATAAAAACATAGTCTATTCATGTGGAACATTTTCCCTCATGGTATTTATGAGCCGTCTTAGACTGCTGTTACGCAAAACTATCTGTCAAACCAGTTTGCAGTAATAATTGGTTTAAAAAATGTATCAAAAAATATTTTTTTTTCTCTGTAATCCTGAGTCAGATCTTAGCCATCCACAATTGAAGTCTTCTACAAAAATAATCGATTTAGATGTAAATAAATATGGCTGTATCAATTTTAGAAGTTCAACTCTCCCTGCTTTTGTTTGCTCTGCATGGCCCTGCCTGGTTTTATATTCTCTATTTGTTGAATCTTAATTTTCTCATTATTTTTGCATATCTTCAAACCACAACTTTGTTCTTCCCCAAAGGACCATACACTAAGACCCCAGTATCATGATGTTTGTGCTAAGGAAACCTCTCTGTTCATGTGTAACCTTGTGTCTTACCCAGAAAAAACAGATTTTCCTCAAAAAAGGCAGAAGTAGTCCCCTTTTTGACTGACTTGATGCTGTTTGTGTTCAGAGAGATGATCTGCAATTTGTATGAGTCCATGGCAGGGGTTTAAACTTTATAAATAATTGAGTCATTCAAGAGTCTTTTTTTTCTTTGACTTCGCTCTGGTTTTCCATTTTTTCCCCACCACAACAGTATGTTCTTTTTTTCCTGATCCTTAGGATCCAATACCATTTCAACCTGAGATGAAGAGGATCCATGACTGGTCAGCGATAAAAATTTTATTGAGTGACCAGACAGTGAAACCGGCAGGTTGACCACATTTTGCAGTCGGCTGTCAGTTTCTTAGAAATACAAGTGTTTTCTTTGGGGGTCTTCGACCCCCGAACCCTGCACCTTCACACTTAGGATTCTCAACTCCAGGTCAGAGATGATTTGGGGGGAGCAGGACCCCAGACAGACAGTGCCAGGTTCCAGCAGGTTCCCTACAACAACATGGTGCTGCTTTCGCTGTAGGGGGAAACCACTGTTGAAATGTTGCTGTTGGGTGTGCATACCAGATAAAGAGATGGAAACTGAGTCAGATTCTTCTTCTGTTTCAGTTTCATCCCACTGGAGAGATGAGTATTGATTTTTTACTTCAAGCAGATCTGAGTCCACACTTTCAGGAGGGGGCGTACTTTTACCCTAAGGTACTGGATGAAATTCCTCTGTGTTCACTGGTGGTGGGGGGTGGAGGCATTTCCTCATTTACAATTAAATCTCCAGGGTCTCTTGTGACTGTTACTGGTTGTATTATTTCTGTAGTAAGAGCTACAGCGGTATGAGGAATGGCCACATCAATGATTTGTACTGTTTCTGAAGTCCTCTGGTGAACTGGGGCTTTGTTGTGTGTATGAGCAGCTCTGTCAATATAAAAATCTTGTACTGCATAATCAGCATTTGTGGTATTGTGGGCCGCCCATGGACATGTTGTAAAGAGGTGACCTTCCACATCACATAAATTGCATTTTGGGGTTGCAGTGTAATGGTAACCTGCATGACCTACTGACCTACAGACTGAGCATTTAATTTTCCACAGTTTGTGCTTATATGACATGATAAGCCACATTTGAAACAAGCTTTAGGTTGACCTTGGTAAAATATGATCCGCTTGTCTCTTCCTAAAAAGAAACAGTTTGGCAGTTGTTCAATGCTAGTGTCTGTACTTCTCAAATCTACTTGAAATTTTCAACCTCCACTCCAAAAACCTTCTGGATCAATAATAAGCTCTGGTGTATCCTGGATATCACATGTTTTCTCTAACCAGTACAGTATATCTGATATGTTGACCCCCTCATTTCTAAATAGAATGGTTACAGTTTTTATTGTTGGTTTAGTCAAGGGGATCGCTTGGAATGGGGTCCAGATTGGATCTTGCTTTTTTGCCAAGTATATGATCCGAAATCCATTTAACAGTTTTCAGTCTGAAAACTAATATCAAAGAAAGTTCCCTATTGCATGAATTAGCACATAAACTTCCAACTGTAAGAACCCCATTTTGTTTTTAATGATTTCTTTATCAACAAAAAAATTTGTCTGGTTGCAAGTCCATACCCTGTAAATATTGTAATTTCACTGCATGTCATCTTTTGGCATTTTCTGCTGTTTTTTGCAGTAAACTGGCGTATGTGATTCTTTGGAGTTCTGTATGAGCATCGCTACTAACATTTTGGCAATTATCCAGTGCTTTTCCTTCAATGGGAAAAAAAGTTTGAATTTCAAGAAAAACCTCTTCTGATAAATCAGGAGGGGGTCTTATTTCATTACCTTGTGTTTTTGATGTCTGTTGTTGTGGAGCGTCTCAACTTGACTGTTCTAACTGAAGATTTTGGTCACCCACTGGTCGCCACTATGGTGTTCCTGGGAGAGCGATAGCCAAATCAGGGATTCATATGACCTTTTCTGAGCGTTGCCAACTGGCTGAAGCCAAGGTCATTTCAGGGTTCCATTTTGAAGTTGATGTGATTCCTTCTCCTTTGTGTGAATCTGAGGTTCGATCAAGGCACTAGGTTGCAATGACAAAATGAAAAATTTGTGTTGAGGTAGTCTTTTTCCCTGTGATTACTGGTGAGTTGCTTATCAGTTGTTTCATTTTTTTTCTTCTTCCAGTTTATTTTTTTCATTCAGATATTCAGTTTCCAGATTATTTAGCTGTTGTTGAAGTTTCATTTTTTTCTTTAACCGAATCCTGTAATTCTGTTTTTTCCGCAAAAGAGATTTCATCCTCCATTTCAATTTTAGTTCTGCAAATCCTTGTTGACTGGGATTTTCCTGATGATTTGCTGACATTAGGTGATTTTCTTTACCCTCAGCATCCATCTGTGTGCTTCCTCCACAGTATCCAGGCTCTGACTGTTCAGAGTCCTCCATCACTCAGCTAAAGATTCCCCGTACTGGTGAATAGGGGAATTGCCATGGTGCTTTGGCCAAATTTCCACCATTCACCAAAAATACCACCAATGGCTTAATCTGGTTCAATGTCAGTTGGCATCCATCTATATCCCCTTCCCCCAGGATGAGGCTGAAAATATGCAGAATTGTCTAGACCTCCTTTCCTGGTCAACACAAACTAAATAAACTAAATAAATAAGAAATATATATAGAGAGAGATACATAGATATGTATATATGTATCCATGGAATTGGCATGGACATAAATGGTGAGTGATAAAGCTGTTAATATGAGCTCCCATGTGGATAAATGTGAATCTCATAGTTATACATATAATAAACTCATCATCACAGATTTATGCACATAGTAAGCTTGTCACACCTTAGCCATACATCCTGCCACCTACAAGCTGCTGCCACTACTTTCCATCTTTCTGAGTTAGTTCAAATGGCCACTTATATTGCTAGCACACTGTTTAGCCTCAATAAGAAAAGAAAAAAAGGCACCTTTCACAAACACAACCTTAATATCCACTTATCCCCATCTCTGGTCACATTGTCTTCACTCTCCTGAACTGTTACACAGTGGAATATGTTGCAAAAGTTTTTTTTTCTTTTGGTTCTCCTTTCCAACTCTGATTCCACTCACTTTTTTATGCCCACAGCACTCGCTGTCTGTGCCGCCTGCAGAACTGCCACTCACCAAACGTTCACTGCTCTTTCTGTTTTCACATTGTAATTTCCTTTTTCTTTTCTTTTAAACCCATGAAGAACCATGAAACTTACCCCTTCATACTGTAGAAGCTGAACAGTACTTTCAGAAGCCTGCTGTCAGTCACAGTTCATTGAATCCTGATTGCCTGACTGCGTCCACTTGCCAGCCTGTCAGCCAGGATGTTCTATCCCAGCAAAAACTTCCAAAAAATAAAAAAAATGCAACTGCTTATACTAACAGCATCACAAATCTCAGAGCATACAATGGCGGCACAAATCCCAAGTGGCTTTGCCTCTTGCTAACAGGTGCCACCATGATTTAGTGTTAATTATTCATAAATGCTCCCTACAACCAATCACAGCGCATGTCTGAGGTATCAGAAAGCATTGGGATGCTGAAGCATTCCTAGCTACAGTTCCACCAAGCAACCTCATAGTAATGTGAAGGCAAACTTGTTAGAGCTTAGAAAGTCCTTTATAATTTCTATAAGAAAATAAAAAAAAAAAAAATTAAAATAAATCTGACAACATTACTTACAATAGTGCCTATTGCATAAATGGAACATGCAAGGGGAAGCTTGTGTGATACATGATTTGTCTATACTCATGGTGTTTGACTTTGGACACCTCACTTGTGGTTTATGACACTCATGAGGTTACCAGAGGTCAAACAGTACTTGTATAGATAAATCACGTATCACATAGCTTCCCTTTACATATTCCTTATAAATCTGTAACTATATAATACATGGATGGGAACTTTTCCCAATAGAAAAAGCCATCATTTATTTCCCTGTATACCTGTGACTAATCTATCAATTTAGAGTATATATCTGCACTAATTAAAAAATTACAGCTATATAAGTGCACTAATTAAAACTATAAACCTACACTAATCAAACTATTAAAAGTATATACATGCACTACATTAAACCCTATGGGACAGCACTAATAAGACAGTTAACACAGCAGTAAGAAGCTAGCCAAAGCAATTTTCAAAAGAACCTGGAAAAAAGACACTTACACATAACCCTCCCAAACCTCCAAATTCCCCAAACTCCTACCTACCCTCACTACACACCATTCCTTCTTGCTACAAGAGACCTTCAGGTGCCATAACGTGATCACAAATACAAACTCCATAACTATATCCATCCTAATGTATGATATTCAACAAACAATGAGTAAGGGTGGAACACTCAGAAGTATACTCATCTTGGGGACTTATTAAGGCAATAAAGCCACTGGCCTTTTGGGCTTCTGGCCTTATAGACCTAATTAGCCACCTTGATGGGTATACATCCGTGTATACCACCCTTACCCATTACTTACTCTGTAAGTGTGTCTCTGTGTGTGTGTGTGTGTGTGCAAAAGGCATGGAAACAAAAGCCATTGCATAAATGCTGATATCTGAGCTCTTGTGTCCATAAATTTAGATTATGTGTATAGTAGACACGTCATCAGCATTTATGTACATAGTAGACACAATAGGTTGTGTTTATGTACATAGTAGAGACATCATCATGATGTTTCTACACCCTGCACCAACCAGCCATCACTACTTCTTATCATTCAGTGAGATCACACTATCAACAAATTGCCTACACTGAATACAATGAGATATTGCCTCACAATCTGCCCTGTGAATAGCATGCTCTCCTTTCCATACCAAGCTGCACCAATTTGAAACAACATAATTGAAAAAAAAAACACACCATTGTTTCTTCCAGTTCAAACATCTCATTTCCCCTTGGTCACTCTCTCACCCACGTGCTCCCTTCAGTTCTCCAGTGACACTCCTGCCATTCATATCCAGTACTCACTGGTGTGGAAAATGAAATACCTTATTTGTTTTTAAAACATCTCCTCTCAAATCAAACAGTGTTGCAGTCTCATGCTGTATTGCTAACTTCTCCAAATCCCTATTCATTGTGCCTCTTGATTCCCCACTAGGCTCTCTCTCTCCTGGGTCACAGGATAGTGAGATTCAAGAAACTACTTTAAAGTTAAGCAACCAAAAAAATAAGCTCTCCAACACCAGATCCCTGACAAATGGAGCGTTAACCAGCACTCCTCAGCTGCCCCCTGCTCACTTAAGCCTGCTGCCATCTTCCCATGATTTTTTTAAAGTTGGCCTAAATAAACCAATTATACAAGACATTGGAACATTGACATAGTCTCCTGATGCCTTCTCCTTAGCAGCAACCCTAGCAACTGGGACAACCCAAAGCACATTAGTGCCATTTTACCAAATAAACCTTAAAACTTTTTCTATTAAAAAATGAAAATTAAAAAAATTAAAAAATAACCCAACCCAACACACAAAGTCCTTGTCTCTTGCATAATAAAATACACAGAAGGGACCTTGTGGAAAAAAATAATTCATTTTCACTCAAGCTGTTTGTCCTTTGGCACATCACTGATGGTTTACACCACTTGTGAGGTATCCCAGATCAAACAGCTATAGTGAAAATAAATCATGTATTCCCCAGCTCCCTGTTGCATATCCCATTTATATCTGTCTCTTCATCTCCATCTCTGTTTCTGTCTCTGCCTCTGCCTCTGCCTCTGTCTCTGTCTCTGTCGCTGTCTCTGTCTCTATCTCTATCTCTATCTCTATCTCTCTCTCTATCTCTATCTCTATCTCTAGCTATACATCTACATCACTATAGTATAGCATAATTTATCCAAATGTACTAGAACAATGCAATTATTTGGATAAATGGGGTTTGGATAAGTGAGGGCAATGAAGTCTATTAAGCTGGGATATACACGACAGTTTTGAAAAATAGGGAATTTCAGTCAAATGAGGTTTGAATAACTGTGGTTTTACTACATATATATATATATATATATTATACAGGGCCCCGTCGTGTTCACTGCAGCAAACTGGACCTACATTCTGTGCTTGCTGTGTTCAGACTATGAGCAACTCAACAGTGATTTTGTGGCAATTCTGTGATGGGCTTTATATTCACTGGCAACTCAAATAAGCCCCAACATAACATAATGTTACCAAGAAAGAATGCTCAGAAAAAGGCAGCCTGGGACAGTTTGTCAGATGCACAGTCAGGGCAATGCAAAGCAATTCTGCCATCATGATTTGGATTGAATGTAGGACATGGGGGGAATATAAGGGTTATTTTTCTTTTACTGCAATCTGTTTTATTGTCCCATGGCTCCCTCACATCTGCCCAGTGCTGGTTTACCACAGCTAGGCTACAGAGAATTTCTTCTCTTCTCTGCCCAGTCACTTGAAGACCAGTATTGCCTGGTTGCAAAGCAGTGCTGCACCAATGTCTCCCTCCCACCCACTTGCTTGAAGCCTGGTGGTAATAGTTTGTGCTGTAACACTGTGCTAGTTGTTTCCTCCTGCTCATGCAATTCAATACTGATGGTGTCATTTGTGTAAATGCCAGATGGCTTCCATATCTTCTTCTCTCCCACTTTGCAAGGATTTACTGTGAGGCTAGAGAGTAGCTGGACCATTTTACGTTAAACAAAGGTCCAGAAAGCCTCCCATTTTTTGTCTGCAATACTTACTAATATTTTTCAGTCCACAATTCTGCAATTGGTAAATAGAATCACCATTCTTTCTCAAGAAATATACTTCCTGAAGTTCCCCCAGTGTTTCTAGAAGGCAATACTGGTAATAAGCTTCAGGACTAAGTGTCAGTGGATTGGAAAGGGGTGGCCCTCTCACTATTGCAACCCAGTGGGGATGGATGTATAATGGAGCTGCCAACAACTCACACTAATGCCATTTTAAGCTTGCTCACAATCATTTTAGCCATTTAGTTGTGTGTGTGTGTGTGTGTGTGTGTGTGTCAGTAGCACCCCTATATTTAGACTTGGGCAGTGTGTTCAATGTTAAACCCCTAATTTTGCACCTTAATAGCTTTGTCAGTGTTCAACAAGATTTGCTGAAAATTTGCATGTGTTGTGTAGGAAGCAAGGTCTAAATCTGTTGAAATTTTCATGACTGCAGCTTGTGTGGTTTCTGAGAAACAGATATATTATTTTCCTGTAAATGTCTAATTCGTTTCCTATAGTTAACACGAGATTTGGGTTTGCTCTCACCACTTGCTCTCACAACACAAAACATTTTTGTGTAATGAGATCTGCCATCTTGTTTCTTTTTCTCTTCAAATAAAAAACATGTAAAATACATACAATGGTGTAATTAAAAACAAACACCTGAATGGGGCATGTTTAGCTAGATTGTGTTGTTTTTCTGTTTTTGTTAAATAATAGCCAGAACATACCTTTTCTGGACACCCCCCAAAATCCAGGGTGCACATCTTAGTGAGAGAAGCCGCTGTTTATGAGAACAGTAGTACTTCCTTGGATTCTGCAGTTGCAGCAGTGGTCCTGCTGTGAAACTGCAGTCAGCTGCCCTTATACAATTAACACATAGATGTGGGGACATCGAATCCCCGAGATCAAAACCCCAACGTCGACGGATTTTGCATTGATGAAGATTTCTCATTAACAGGAATTTCTTGGCGAGGGGGACTTCACCTAATTCCACTGTCTGTGTAATGTGGAGTTAGATATTTAAAGTAGGGGCAGTGGGGGGCAAAGCCCCCCGGCATTGACATAGTTGAGTGTAGCGGTTGGTATCGGAGTGCTGCAGATCACTGTCAGGATGCATCAATGTTGGCAGTGGCGGCATCTCATCATTGTAAGGGATGTCAGCTGAATTTCTGTCACTGTGTCTTGGTGGAACCCCAGCCACCTATCCCTTGTTCTGTCTGCCTGTCTTTGTCTCTCTTGCTCTCTGTTCTCTCTCTCAGTTTCTGTCTTTCTGTGTCTATCTGTCTCTCTATCTATCTATCTAACCCTCTCTGTCTCTCTCTATCTATCTGTTCCTTTATTAAGCAGACTGGGGTGCCAACCCCTGGTACAATTTCTTTCTCCCCCTCCCCTCCAGGTTGCCTACCCACAGTTCCCAAAGTTTATATTTTTTATTACAATGTATAAGCAGACCGGGGTGCCTACCACTGGTACCACTTTTCATGACCCCCCCCAGGTCGTCCCCAACTTCCCTCTACATACATGGCAGCATCGGAGTGCACACTTCCAGTGCCACCAAATAGTAGCCCAACACTGGCATGCACAGTCCTCAACATTGGAATGTATGTCACTGTCCCTGAAAAAAAGGAAACTGTTCCTCATTTTTTTTGTTACCTGCAAAAAAAATTAAAACAGTCCCTTACCGATCTGACCCAAATGTGACCTCCTGCTCAGCACCCATCACTCCACATCACCCACACACCAACACCTCACCAGAACATGTACTATGGTGAAGATCCACTCTCTCTGAACAGACACATATTGCTGCTAGAACTGGATACTGCAATTTGAGAAACTAAGGTAAATGTGGTTCCATGTATTTCAATGGGGGTTTCAACTCTGATGCATAACTTTGCCATTCTAGCATATTTTGACCCCAGAAGTTCAACATGGTTTTGGGGACCCCGCCTAATGATCAATGGCAGTAGAATTATGCAGTTCTGGCCCAAAAGATAATTTTGCAGTCATTGGTGAAATCACCTTTTTGTCAGGATCTGAAAATTTTCATTGCCCTTGTAATGAGGTGGGATCATAAGAAGACTAAGTTGAAAATTTGGTGTCAAAACATGTAAAAATGACAAAGTTATGAGCATGCATTGAAATTTTTCTAAGCTCGCTCACAACTTTTGTAATTTTAAATATTTGGACCACAAATTTTCAATGTAACCATTTTTTAATACCACCTCATGAATGTGGCAGCTGTCATTTTTTCAAATCCTGGCAAAAATGTCTTTTCGCACCTGTGGTGCAGAATGACGTTTTGGTGCTGTAGATGCTTTGCTGGAGAGTTGAACATTTTTACCTATTGAGTTCATAAGGTGGGGTAATAAGAAGACTATGCTGAAAAGTTGGGGTACAGATACAAGAACATGCCTAGGTTTTGAGTGAATGTTGCAGTACTTTATTGTTCATTCCCAACTTTGTTACTTTTCAATATTTTGACTATAAATTTTTAACATAGCTATTCTTCCACACCACCTTATAAACATGACAGATGACATTTTCTAAATCGTGGAAGAGATGTGTTTTTGTGCTTCTGGTGTGATATGACATTTCGGCCAATGTTCTACATGTCATGTTGTGTTGTTCAAGATGGCCAGCTGCAAGAAGCCCTCCCCTGAGCCACAGACAGATGCCCCCACCCACTAACAGGTACAGCGCTGCAACCATGGACTTTTGCTGAAGTTCAAAATGGGCTGGTTAGCCCCTCCGCCCCCCCCCACCACCCTTGGTGAACCCCGCATTATATAGAAGGGATCACATGCTGGATTTCCCCAATCAGCCCACTTTCTAATTTGCAGCTTATCTGATTCTACCATTAGTGGCTGCTGCAGGAAAAAGGGGAAAAAAATCTACCATTATGTTGCCTCTCTACTTACTCATTATTGCAACACTTGACCCTTTGATGTCACTCCCACCCTCCTCTTATCCAGTGTTAGATGCTAGCCAGCCAGTACCGATCCACTTGTAAGAGAAAGCTACAACCACTGCTAATGTCACCATCTGCCATCTCCATACCAGCACACTTGACTGGCTGGTCCCTCCATCCTCCCACCATCTTTCCATCTTCCCCACCACACATACATCTCCACTCTAACCTCACCTATTATCCTCCCTTGCATCCTCCCCTCCTCACCCCAGTCCCATTCCCCCTCCTTATGAGTCCGCATCACTGTCTCCCATCTTTGCTGCCCCTAGTGTTCATTCCCTGCCCATTCCTGCCCATTTTTCTTGACCCACCAACACTTGGACTACTGTGACTGCTCACAAGAAAGTCCTACACTGGCTGCTTTAAATAACTCTGTTCCTGCTTCTCCTTATATCGGGGAACATCCACCCCAACCCAAGTCCCCCCTCAGCCCCCCAAATCACATGCCCCAGCACCAAGAGTATGCATTGCTTCCATTAATATCTGCAGTCTCTCTAAAAAAATCAGTGACCTCCAGGTCTGGATAGCCCAACACCATTCTGACATCCTTGCCCTAGTCAAAACCTGGCTATCCAAATCCACCACTGACTCCTTCATCTCAATTCCTGGATACTCCTTGTACCGCAATGACAGAATTGGAAAGCATGGGGGTAACTGGGCCATGTACTAACGAAATTCCTTTCAAGTTCTCACCCTCCCCAGCTAGCTAGTGGTGCCCAAGCTCTGTCTCTCAATGGCTCCCTTGGCCCCTCAAGGGCCCCTCTGATAATCACAGCTGTCTACATTCCACCACGAGGCCAGAAACCAACCTTTCAGTGATTCACTGACTATCACTCACAGCTCCCCCCAATGCATAGCTAATTAAATTGGGAGACCTCAACATAAGCTGGCTGTCCCCCTCAGCCTCCCCCTACAGAGTTGCCCTAGCAACTCTTGACATCAGGCAACTAGTTGCTTGCCCCACATACCTCAATCACAATAGTGGTGCCACCACCTTACTTGATTTAGTCACGTCCAATCACCCCCACAGAATCACTGGCATCACTGTCCTCCCCAGTGCCTTTAGCTATCACTCCTCTATTCCCTGTACCTGGTCCAGCCTGGTAAAGAAGCCACCTCCAAAAATTATTCTTACAAGATTGCTCAAACTGGGAAAGCTTGGTCACCTGAAATCCCATCTTGCCGTATGTGACTGGTACCCTCTTTTTTGCTCCCAGGTCCTTGATGCCACCTTGAACTATTTCATTAGCACATTTAATGAAGCCTGTCACAGATTTGCCCCCCTTTCTAAGAGGGTGGCTAAGGGGCATAACACCCCTTGGATCTCTTTGTTCCTTCTTGACCTTATGCGGCATCATGATGACCTATGGAAAACAGCCCTTGACTCTGGTAGCACAGCTGACAGACAACTCTATCGGGCTGCACGTAACCCCTGCATTTTTAAAATAAACCTGGATAAACATCTTTTAACTGGGGTATAACACTTCAAGACTTCTGGAGATGTACTCATATGGGCTTTTGCCTTCTGTACATCTACGATTCCTAGTATGATTCCTAGTAAGTGCACTTGGACCACCTGAAAAGCCAAGGTGAAATATTTCAAATCTGCTCTAACCTCATCCTGGGGATTGGGTTGCAAATTCTGGGACAACATGAAATCCCTTGATGGCAAAGCCACTTCCCCCCTCCCAACCCAACTTAATGTGAACAGATCTATCACCAGTGACATACATCTGGTTGCTGACACCCTCAACTCCTCCTTCTCTGACCTTAGCTCTATCCTTCCCCCTGACTTCTTCAATATTGTCACCCCTCCACCCCTATCCACACCATCTGACCCCCCCATTTTGCTTCTGGGTTCTTACCCCCATTGGAGATCAAGCCCTATCTCGTTAAAGCTCTGAGTGGCACCCGACATAGCAGCGACTCACTTCTGATCCTGTATTTGGTATAAGATGAGGTTCTCTCCCCCCTCTCCTGCCTCATAAACCTCTTGCTCCATCTTGGTAAATTCCCCTCCATCTGGAAGACAATCGTCATCACCCCAATCCACAAAAGTTGTGACTACCTCTCCCCAGCAACTACCATCCAATTTCCATCCTTCCCCCCTTTTCTCCAAGGCCCTGGAACGCATTGCAGTGGACCAGCTCACTAGATACATCTCTAAATATGACTTCCTATCTGCTGTACAACATCAATTCAGACAGCACCTCTAATGCCCTCTTGGAATTCTCCAATTACATTCACTCTGCCCTGGATAATGGCAGGCTATCTGGGGCTGTCTTCCTAGATTTATCACAGTCATTTGACACTGTCAGTCACACCCTCCTTCTTTCTACTCTCTCTCACCTTGGTCTCACCCAGAAAACCACAGTCTAGTTCTCTGACTATCTATCGGGCCACTCACAGAAGATCAATACCTGCAACACCATCTCAGATTCCCTTCCCGTCCACTCTGGCATCCGTCAGGGGTCTATCCTTGGGCCCCTCCTGTTCAGCCTTTACCTTAACTCCTTACCTAAGGCTTGCACTGGAAATATCCTCCTCTATACAGATGATGCCATACTCTACTTCCCACACTAACCCAGCCCCTCCAGAATGCCTTTACTGAGGCTGAGTCCTGGTTCCTCAAGTATAAGCTTGTTCTGAGCCAAAAAAAAGTCCAAGGTCATGCTTTTTGCTCACCATTAAAATAGACTCAAACACTCCCTTCTTCACATCAGTACCTCCCTTTTGCTTCTTCTTGAACGAGTGAATACCTTTAAGTACCTAGGAGTCACCTTCAACCCCTCCCTTACCTTCCATGACCACATTCACCTCTTTTGTAATGCTGTTAACTCTCATCTTGGCCTACTCAATTGACACCGCGGAGCTGTCTCCCCCCTGAAGCCCTCCAGCTCACCATCATGTCTTCAGTATTATTTGTCATAGACCATGGCATCCTGATCTATGGGGCTGCTGATAACTCTGCCCTCCTATGAGTAAAAATTGTGCTGAACAAGGCCAGTCACCTTGCCCTTGGCTGTCCAAAATCCACCAACACCTGCACACTTTGCAGTCAATCGAACTGGCTAGATTTTGATGGCAGACTAACATACCAAACCTGCCTCCTAGCCAGAAAGATATCCTCGGGCCAAATTTCCTCCAGCCTCTCCCTCCTACTACAACCCGCTCCATCCACCAAGGCTACCTGGAGCTCACTCAAACCTGCCCTCCTAGTTCCTCAGCTCAACACCTCCCTTGGTCAATGCTTTTTCTACTATAGAGTCCCCTCCTTTCTCAATTCCCTCCCTCTCAGCATAACCCTTGAATCTAAGCTCTTTCAGTTCAAATCCTTGCTCTGAAACCACCTCCTCTCCTCTCGCTCCTATAACTGCCCCTGACCCCCCTCCCCTCAGACAAGAGACTCTGTACTGTCTAAGTCCACAGTTGCTTACACTTTGTCATATGCAGATTACCACCCCTTCACTCTATCCAAGTCTGACAACAGACCTTGTCCTGCCTAATCTCTACATGATTATCAATGCAGTCCTCAGTCCCCCTTTAATCCTGTCAGTGCAATATCAAATATTTTTTATAATCCCAGTTGCGTTATCAAGCTTACATCCTCATTTTATCCATTATTGTATCTCCCTGCCTATATGTATGCTAAAATATTTATACAATTCTCTTATCCATTATTGTAAGTTAAAATGTTTATATAAGGAAGTCTTAAACCATTTATCTTGAAAATTGGGGTCAAAATTTAAAAAAACAATATATAATTGTAAAACACCTTTGGGTGTAGTGCCAGTCTTCACCCCAGCAGCTATGCTTTGTGATTCTGTGCTGGTGGCTGGTTTGGAGGGAGCTCAGTGACCCAGCTGGAGGGGGTGAGTGTGAGGGGATGGCGATGTTACGTGACTCTCCCCAGCAGGGAATGAACTCTACAGGATTATCTGCAAATGCACAGGTACCATATAGTGACGACAGCTGTTATCTTAACATTAGTTCATGCACATCTGCACCTGTGGATGGCAGAGTGCCTTGTACAATTGTCTGACAGATGAACTCTTTGTCCTGTGCATCTGTATCTGCAATCACTTGAAAGTATAGGGAACATGAGGCCCTGCACTTCCACACCCCACCCAACAGCACCATAAATTCTTTACATCCATTACTGCATGGAACTCCAGGGCTCACAAGAGTCCTGCACTTCTGTAGACTGACAGAGTCTTCACTTAGACCAGGGTCTAAAGAGCCCTGCCCATCTGCATCTCTTCAAATATGTCCAAATGGACTTGCAGAATGAGGATACACAGGAATACAGGCACACTGGTTGGGCTTTGCCGTCCTAATCTGCTGTCAGTTACTATGGTACCATGTTACTAAGATTCCACTATTTCAAAAAGAAAGGAAATTCTTTGTAAAAAAAAAAAAAACTTTGTTAATGCACCAGTTAGGTTTAGCATAACACCACAGAAGTAGGGAAATGTGGCATTAGGGTTTCCTACCATAACTCCCAACCCTAAGCAACAAAAGGAAATAATATTAGGGTTTTAGGTCTACAGAGTCTTGGCGAATCAATATTGAGGTCTTCTTTGGGATTGTCAACCCTAATGTCCACCACCTCCCCCCATCAGCACATAGCTTCCTGTCCAAAGCACAAGGTACAGCTTCAAGCCAGTGCCCCCTACTGATACACTCTTCACAGGTAGAGAAGTATGTCTCGCCACATGTTGCCAACAAAATCTGTTGCAGCTTTCTTCACACAGGGCCCAAAATATGCCTGACATTGTTTACTGAGGGAAGAGGGTGGGCATTAGAGTAGGAAACCTAATGCCACATTTTCCTACTTTTATGGCATTAAGATGAACCTTAACTGGTGCATTAAAGTTGTTTTGAAAGGAATAGATAGATAGATAGATAGATAGATAGATAGATAGATAGAGAGATAGGCAGACAGGCAGACAGGCAGACAGGCAGACAGACAAACAGACAGACAGACAGCCAGAAAGATATAGAGGATAATGGCTGGGGATTGGGTGATAACCATGTAATCACCTCGAGTGGTTGCTAGGGCAACATGGTAAACCTCGAGAGCACAGCTCGAGAGGTTTACTGCAGCCCTAGCAACCACGAGAGGTGATTTTAGCGTGGTTGTCACCTGATCCCCAGCCATCATCTTTTATAGTGTATGGTCAAAAAACACTGTTTGCATTCTACTGTATGTGTGAGAATTATGGAACTCTGGTGCATTCTTTTTTGTTATGCCACTGTTTGGAAGTTCCAAAGTGTGGTTAACAACTTTTAAAATTCTAAACAGCGCATAACAAAGCTGTGTGACTGCTGATTATGGTGGTTAATTGGCACTTACCATACATTATAGATAGATAATACATAGATGGGAACATTTTCCGGTAGAAAAGGACATAATTTATTTTATTGTATACCAACCTCTTACCTCTCCCCCCTCCCTCAGCCTGTCCTGTACACTCCTTTCCATCATCTCCCCTGCATCCCTCTCCCTCCACCCTCTCACAGGACCTCCCAGCTGACCACTCCTCCTATCTTTCTACCTCACTCATCTATCCACTCTAGCTTGCTTTCATCCCCCTCTAAATCCTTCACTGTGTCTGCCTCTCCACTCTCCCCCCTCTCTCCTCAGTCCCTCAAAAAGATCTAGTTACCCCCAATTTTCCTTTTACTTACTCCTCCTACTCCTCTCCAGAGATGTCAAAATTAACCCTGGTCCCCTCTCTTTCATACTCCCCCTGCACAGCCCAAGGTATTACACATTTTTCATCTAAATGTAAGAAGCCTCCTTCGGAAATTGGATGTTCTAAAAGTCTAGGCTAACCAACACTCCCCGATGTGCTGTGCATTACTGAGTCTTGGCTTTCTGCCAGGGTCCCGGACTCTGCCATCTTAATTCCTGACTACATTCTATTCTGTCAGATCTATGGATAAAGGGGAGGAGGTTTGGCAATATACACTAGAGACTCACTGTCTAGTACCATCTCACTCTGCGATGGACAGCCCTCCTTCTACGAATTTCTTATCATCCACCTTTTCCTTCCCTCCACCCTCACTATCTACAAAGCAGTTGTATACTGCCCCTCCCAAAGCACCCAACAGCTCCATGGTTAATTGCATTTCCGCTATCTCCTCACACTCAAACAAAGGTGAACTCATTCTGTTAAGCGACTTTAACTTGGACTGGCTCTCCCCCTCCTCCAGACCCTCCTTTCTTAAATTTGAATCCTTAAACCTCTCCCAGTTGATTACTGAGCCCACATGTCTGAACCCCAAATCCCACAATCACTCACTCCATGACTGGGCACTCACATCTCACCCCCACTGCATACTGCTGCAGGAGTACTCCCCGATGCCCCTAGCGACCACTGTGTTAGTTCATGCTTATGAAAAAAACTCTTACTCCACAATCAGCCCCCAAACATATTTGGCATTGCCCTCTCCATTCTCCAAGATTTATTTCAAGCTGCCTGGTCTCCTATGTAATCAGCACTCAGCATCGACTCTGCTCTCCAGCTTTTCTCCAATACTCTAACCTGAATTTGGAACTTTCATGCCCCACTAAAAAAGTCCCATGTAAAACTAACCCCAGACCTCCTCTCCCTCTGTAGAACCTAGTACAAACTCTGGCAACTTTCAAGGCCTCTCTCCAACCCACAGATAATAAGCTCTACAGGACCCACAGAAATGCCTGCACCCAGGCCATTAGAAAAGCTAAGTCCAACCACTTTAACTCTTAGCTTCATGCTGGTTCCAGCTCTCCTGTCAACTTTTGGAAAGTTCTCCATTACCTACTCATCCCCCCCACTGCTCAAGCCCCCAAAATCCTAAAAGTCAATGGAGAGACTGTGTCTCACCCAACCTCTATTGCTGAGACTTTCAACAAATCCTTTACAATATGCAGCCTCCCTGACCACCCCATTCCCCCCATCTCATGCTCTCCTCCCTTCCCAACTGAGATCAGTTTCTCTTTTCCCCCCATTTCCCCCAAGGAGGTTCACAAGGTGCTAATGTCACTCAACCCCTCAAAAACTAGTCCTAACAGCCTCCACCCAAAGTTTTTGAGCATAGCTACCCCTGCCACAGCAGCCCCTCTTGCTCACCTCCTAAATCCCCCCCCTCACTACACGATTCATCCCCTCAGCTTGGAAAATGGCAAAGGTGCTCCCCTACTCAAGGGAAGGAACCCCACTTTACCTGGAAATTACAGACCCATATCTCTCCTAACTGCTCTCGCCAAGCTCCAGGATTCCTTAATCTACTCATGGCTCCTGAAACACATAACTGCCACAAACAGTCTCTTTCCTTATCAGTCAGCCTTCAGGAAGCAGCACTCCATAGTTTCTGCCCTGCTTCATGTCACTGACTCTGTCCAATCTGCTTTGGACAAGGACCTTGTCACCATAGCTATTTTCATTGACCTGGCAAAGGCCTTCAGTTCCATCTCTCACTACCTCCTCATCCAAATACTTCTTGCCTCTGGTATGGCCCCATTTGTGGCCAACTCGCTTGGCTCATATCTTCACCACAGGCATTAATCTATTCTCATAGGCAACACCCTCCACCCCCCATCACAGCTGGTGTCTCCCAAGGTTCCATATTGGGCCCTATTCTTTTCTCCATTGTCATTAATGGCCTCCCCTCTGTCTGCTTTCCCTCAAATATCCATATATATTTGGATGATACCGTACTATACTGTACTTCTTTGACCCCTGTGCCACAGATGTCACTGTCCCCTTCAGAGTGACTTTGGCAAAATACAGTAATGGTTCCAGTAAAACCAGCTGAAACTAAATGCCAAATAACATTTTCTATGTTCTTTGGCTCTAAGCAAAAAAGGCCCAAATCCCAAAACCCCTCAACTTTCAACACTCTCAATGGCTCCCCTTAGTCAGATGGCTCATACAAATATCATGGTCTGTCTGGATAGCAACCTCAACTTCTCAATCCACATCGACTCCGTGTGCTCCAAGCTACATCCTAAACTCAATGCCTTCTATCGACATAAAGATTGCCTCCCCCTCTCAATGTGCCAAGACTTAGTCACCAAAACATCCTCTGTGTAACAGATTACACTGAAATTGTCTATGGCTCTGCTCCTGCTGCCTCTCTATCACAAAACTCAATACTTTACTTAATTCTTTCTGCTGTTTTTCAACCTCCTCCCCCTCTCTCACTCACCATTGTGCCCTCTACTCCTCCCTCTCCCTCTTACCTCTTCCTTCTAGGCCCAGCTACATTGCCTCATCTTCATCAGCAAATTCTGGTTCAGGACTCTCCCCTCCTACCACAACTCCTGTCTATCCCCTATTAGCACTTCTACATACTCAGTTCATTCCAGGAATGCTTGAATTTTCTCCCTTCCTCATCCCCATTCATGGTCAGGACAATCGGCTTTCTCCTACCATCTCCACCGCCTCTGGATTCAACTTCCTTGGGACACCCAAAATGCAACTACCTTCTCTGTCCTTAAATCCATGCTTCATGCCATCCCTACTTCTCTTGTGCATGCCCCTCCTCCACCCCTTCCTCCGCCTCTGCCCGGCAACACATCCCCACCCTCCTTTATGTTCTATACTCTCAGCTACCAACCTGACCTCCTAACCCAGTTGATTCAGTCCTTCATTCTAATATATTAATCTCCCACTCATTTCTATCCCCACTACCACCTGCATCATCACACTTAGTGTTCTCATCCTTTTCCAATGTTATTTTGTAATTACTGTTGGTATTATTGATGTATGTTGCATATATTTGATGTTTATGCTGTATTTATTTTATATAACCACTGCCTACTCTGTGTAACCCTCGATACTATTGTATATGCTGGCTTAACCCGTGATGTTATTTTATTTATGAACATAGGAAAATTCAAAGAAGCCAGCAGAAGAAGGCCATTCGGTCTATCAAGCCTGCTTGTTTTGCAGGGTCCACAGCATAAGCTTTTGCCCCTGCCCTCCTTCTCCACTCCTCTCATTCTCCCTACCCATGATCCTTATTTTCTCCCTATGCCTATCCCAGCATCTCTTAAAGCTGCCCACTGTCTTCAATGAAATGACCTCCACCAGCAGTGCATTCTAAGTGTCCACCATCCTCTCTGTAAAGAAGTGCATCCTGACCTCCCTCCTAAACCTCCCACCCTCCAGCCTAAGACTATGCCCCCTCGTGTTATGGTTGCCACTCAACTTAAAGAGACTCTCCTTATCAACCATATTTATCCCTTTCAAGTACTTGAGGGTCCCAATCATGTCCCCCCTCTCTCTCTCTCTCTCTCTCTCCCCCCCTCCTGCCTTCCAGGGAGTACATGTTCAGTACCCTCAACCTCTCCTTATATACTTTACCTTGCTAACCTGCTATCATCTTTGTAGCCCTCCTCTGGACCTTCTCCAGCAGGTTAATGTCCTTTCTGAGGTGTGGGCACCAGTACTGAACTTCATACTCTAGATGTGGCCTTATCAGTGACCTGTACAAGGGCAGTATAACTTAATCTCCCCTATTAATGATCCCCTAGATATGCATCCCAACATCTTGTTTGCCTTTGCTGTTGTTTTTATGCACTGCATGGAGTGCTTCAAGTCACTAGTGATCATCAGTCCCAGGTCCTTCTCCTCCTCCTCTGATGCAGATACACAGACTCCACCCAGGTATTACTTTGTCATGGGATTCTTGGCTCCAATATGCATAACTCTGCATTTCTTGGCATGGAAACCAAACTGCCAGATCCTGGACAACCTCCCCAGCTTTTCCAGATCTTCCTGTAGGTCATGTGTCCCTTCAGCTGTGTCCACTCTCCCGAACAGCTTGGTGTCATTCACAAATAGCCACATTTTGCCCTTAATTCTATCCCCAATGTCATTGTTGAAGATATTGAACAACACTGGCCCCAGCACTGAGCCCTGTGGGACCTCACTGGTTATCTCTCTGGTGCCAGATAACTCTCCCCCCATAACCACCCTCTCGGTTCTGTCCCTCAGGAAGTTTTCCACCCATCTGGCCTTTTGTTCTTCAACCCCAAGATCCACCAACTTCCTGATCAACCTTTTATGATAAGCAGCAGGAAAATTCTAGCCTCCCCCTACAAAACAGAGTACAAAATGAGAAAAAGACCAAGGTAGAAAGGTCAGTGGGGGATGCTGCCACAGAAGGTAAAGCCATCAAAAAATGGAGAGCAATGAGTGCCAATGCCCATAGTCTGGGTGACAAGCTTCCTGAATTAGTGGCCTTGATGAAGGAGGAACATCTGGATATCGTGGCAGTCATAGAAACATGGTACACACAGAACCATGACTGGGACATAAACATACCAGGATAGACTATCTACAGGAGGGACAGGGAGGATAAAAGAGGAGGAGGAGTAGCTCTCTACATAAGGGAAGGAATCAAAGCAACAGAACAAAAGGGTAAACAGGGAGGAGAAGAAGTACTGTGGGTCAATTTGGAGGCAGGCAATGGCACCACAATCTGCACAGGGGTTGTATACAGACTCCCCCTCTCAAGGGGAGGAAATGGACAAGGAAATGATAGAAAGTATGCTTAGAATGGCAGATAAAGGGGAGATTTTGCTGATGGGTGATCTGAATATGCCAGATGTTAACTGGAGTGCAGTTGCAGCCGCCACTCCTAAGAGTGGGGTTATTCTAGATGCCCTACAGGGGGCATGCCTTAGACAACTAGTATTGGAACCCACTCAAGAGGGAGCAATCTTAGACCTGGTTCTCTCAAATGGAGATGGAGAGAGGATCACAGATGTAGAAGTGGGTAGCCATCTGGGAACTAGCGACCATCGAACAGTATGGTTCAGAATAAACTCAGCAATAGAGTCAAGCCATACAAAGGCAAAAGTACTGGACTTCAGGAGGGCTGACTTTGCCAAAATGGGTGAGTGCCTAAGGAATGCACTAGGAAATGGGCAGGAAGGAGGGGTGGAAGAATAATGGGAAATATTAAAAACTGCCATCACAGAGGTAACAAGCCTTTGTGTGAAGCAAATAAACAAAACAAAATGATGTAAGAAACCACTATGGTTCTCAAAGGAGGTGGCAGCGAAGGTTCAAGAGAAAAAGAAAGCATTCAGAAAGTACAAGGAATCACAGAAGGAGCAGGACAGAGAATTGTATCAGTTAAAGCAAAAGGAAGCTGGGAAGGCAGTCAGAACAGCAGAGGCCCGAACCGAGAAAAAGATAGCCAACTCAGTTAAGAAGGGGATAAAACCTTTTTTAGGTACATCAGGGAGCGAAGGAAGACTAAGGGAGGGAAAGTGAGGCTTAATAAAGGGAAGGGGGTGGGCAGAGGGTGATGGTGAAAAGGCAGAGATACTAAACAAATATATTTGCTCAGTATTGACAAATGAAGAGGGGGAGGTACCTAAAACAAACCATAGAAACACTCTGGATACAGAAGTTGATACCAGCCCATTTACAGAAGAAAGGTTTCTGAAAGAACTCTTAAAACTGAAGATGGACTAAGCAATGGGGCCTGATGGGTTTCATCCCAGAATTCTAAAAGAACTAAGGGTAGAACCAGTAACACCACAGACTATCCTCTTTAACAAATCATGGGAGGATAGGGTGGTACCTGAGGACTGGAGGAGGGCAGATGTGATTCCTCTTCACAAAAGTGGGAGCAGGGCAGAAGCAGGAAACTACAGACCTGTTAGTTTAACCTCAGTGATAGGGAAAATGATGAATCACTTCTGAAGGAAAGAATTGTCAAGTACCTAGAGGTCAGAGGGGCACAGGACCCAAGGCAGCATGGATTCACAGCAGGAAGGTCATGCCAGACAAATCTAATAGATTTCTTTGACTGGGTGACCAAAGTAGTAGATTAGGGGAGGGGCTGTGGACATAGCTTACCTAAACTTTAGCAAGGCATTTGACTCAGTCCCACACAAAAGATTAATATGCAAGTTAGCCAGCCTGGGAGTGGGTCCCAAGATGATAGCCTGGGTAAACAATTGGCTGGAGAATAGGACACAGAGGGTAATAGTAAATGGAATCCACTATGAAGAAAGAGGTGTTACTAGTGGGGTACCACATGGTTCAGTATTAGGACCGGTCCTCTTCAATGTCTTTATAAAGCGACATTGCAGAGGGACTTAAAGGAAAAGTATGTCTCTTTGCAGATGACACAAAGATCTGCAACAGAGTTGATGCTCAAGGTGGGGTGGAAAGGATGAAAAGGGACATGGCAAGGTTAGAGGAATGGTCAAATGTATGGCAGCTTAGATTCAATGCTAAGAAGTGCAAGGTAATGCACCTGGGAAATAAAAACCCAGAGGAAGAGTACACAATGGGGGGTGAGATACTAGCAACAACAAAAATGGAAAAGGACCTGGGGGTAATCATATCAGATGACTTAAAGGTGGGCAAGCAATGTGAGAGGGCAGTAAGGAGGGTGAGGGGATACTGGGATGCATAGGGAAAGGCATCACATGTAGAAAACAAGAAGTTGTTATCCCTCTGTGCAGACAGCTGGTGAGTCCCCATTTGGAGTACTGTGTGCAATTCTGGAGACCTAATCTCCGCAAGGACATAGACAAGATGGAAGCTGTCCAGAGGAGGGCAACTAAAATGGTGCAGGGTCTGCACCAGAAGACATATTAAGAGAGACTAAAGGAGCTTAATATGTATAGCCTCAAGGAAAGGAGGGAGGAGGGGACATGATAGAAACTTTTAAGTACCTCAAGGAAATCAACAAAGTCCAAGAGGGTAGCATCTTTCAAAAAAAGAGGTGTGCAAGAACAAGGGGGCACAATTTGAAGATAGAGGGGGTAGCTCAGAGGTAATGTAAGAAAGTATTTTTTCACAGAGAGGGTTGTGGATGCATGGAACGGCCTTCTGGAGGAGGTTGTGGAGTCAAAGACAGTGGTTGAATTCAAGCATGCATGGGACAGTCATAAGGCAATTCTAGGGAGTGGGGGTAGAAAGAAGTAGGCTGCTGGTTAACTAGGATCTGCAGCTTATCCATTAGGTAGGGAAATGGGCAGACTGGGTGGGCCAAGCAGTCCTTATCTGCTGTCAAATTCTATGTTTCTATGTTTCACAGAGTCAAAGACCTTGCTGAAATCAAGACAGAGGTTGTCTACTGCTTGTTCCCAGTCTACGTTCTTTGTGACACCATCAAAGATGTCAATCAGATTCATTTAACACAATATTCCCTCCATGAACCCATGCTGTCTTGCATCCTGGAGACCATGCTTCTCTAGATATTCCACCAACCTTTCTTTTAGTATGGTATCCATGAGCTTGCCCACAATGGAGGTCAGACTGACTTGTCTGTAATTCCCTGGGCCATCCTTCGGACCTCTTATTTGGAGGAGCACTACATGTGCTGTTCTCCATTCCTGTGGTACCATGCCTGACTCCAATGAACTATTAAATAGGTCTACCAGTGGCTCTGCCAGCTCCTCAGCCAGTTCATTTAGTACCATTAGATGTAATCTGTCTGGGCCTGGTCATTTGTCCACCTCCAATACCAGCAGCTCCTCTCTCACTCTATCCTCCTGTATCACTATGCCTGTGTACCCCTCCCCCTCAGCTCCTCTTTACTCTCCTAAAGGAACTGGTCAGTCCTTCTCCCTGGTGAAGATGGAACAGAAGTATTCATTTATTTTCACTTCTCTTTCCCCATTATACTCCACCCAATCCACCCCTTTCTTAAGCCTAACAATCTTTTCCTTCTTGTCCCTTTTCTCACTTATGTAGCGAAAGAAAGCCTTCTCTCCTTTCTTAATTCCTTCAGCTGTCTGCAACTCCTTCTGTGCTTTTGCTTACACGACTTCCTTTCTTGCCTCACCTCACTAGCCAACCTCAGATAATTTTCCCTATCCTATCCACCTCTATCTTGATCTTCCTAAATTTTCTATAGGCAAACCTCTTTTCCCTTACTGCCTGAGCAGCCCCAGAACTGAATCAGCAGCATGCTTTGGCCCTTGTGTTTTTCCCCCTGAGTCTAACACACTCATCTGTGGCAACCAGTATTCCTTCCTTAATGAAAGTCTACTTCTGGTCCACCCCCATATCTGTACTGATGCCTGCCACATGGCTCCTTAGCACTTTGCCAATTTTCCTGAAGTCCACCCTCCAGAAATCCTCGGGGGAGTCTGAGGAGTCTGGTTACACTTTCTAAATTATCAACAAACAAATCATATTAGTCCTTTAGTCTATAACTTATTCAATATTTCAGATTATTCACAAATTCCTTTGACCTCCTCAATAGTGCTAAAATCACTTACTCTGCACTATTTTTGCCTCATTGCATCCTTCTTTAACTTTCACAAACATCTTTATCATTCAGCTGTAGTCAATAAACAAATATTTATGTCAGCACCAAAATGTTTTTGCATTTATTTCCACTGCGCCTCCACTCAAATCTTTTTATTCTTTTCTATAACACTCTTCATTTACCATTAACCACCCTGCCATGGTGGTTACTTTTCAAACTTTTTATATAGCTCTCTTAGTGTTCTCTCTGGTTTCAAAGTTCCAATACTTTCATTTTATTCTAAAGAATAAAAAAAATCCTCTTTTACTCACCTCTTTGGTACCTAGCAATGCTTTTCACAATTGTAAAGTTACTTGTTATTACATACCCTATTTTTCAAACTTTCTCTCTCTCACCATGCGGCGTTTGCAAAATGCAAAGGCCTGCATGCTGGAAGAACACTCTTTTTATAGTAGAAAGACTTCTTGGAATCCGACAATGACGTAAGCCCATATGCGGGCATGTCAGATAGCCCTAACGTTACCATACATAATACATGAATCCCAACTGTGTTTAATCTCTGGTAGAAAAATCTCTGATATCTTAATATTAATAAGAGAAATTATGGCCAAAGGATCTGAAGGAGAATTAACAGGCTACATGATGTGCCTGGACCAAACTAAAGCTTTTGATTCAGTGGTGCATTCTGTTTTATGGAAGTATTTGTCTCAACATGGTATCCCACCAGTATTTATAGACTGGATAAAATTTTTTATAAAAATGCATCTGTATCCCCATATATAAATGGGTGGATTAAGAAGAAATGTGGTATTAAGAAAGGGGTAAGGCAATGATTCCCCTCAATCCCTGCCTTATATATTTTGACATTGGATCCATTAATTAGAACTATTCAGGTACACCCTCAGATACTAGGCTTATCAGTATCTAGCCAAGGCCCTGAAATAAAAACACTCGCCTATGTAGATGACTTAATCTTAATAGCAGTGGACACCCAATCAGTGTTTCATGCTGAAACAATTCTTCAAGAATATACTTCTGTAACTAGTTTTGTTATAAACTATTCCAAAAGTATGTTCATCCCAATTGGTATAGAAAAACCAGAAAAGGAAACAATAATACACATTCCAGTTATGACAACCCCACAGAAAGTGTTAGGGATTCTCTTTGGAACGGGAGATCTTGCCTTTATAAATTGGGAATACACTCTTAATATAGCTACAGAAAAAGTAAGGAAATTGAACACATAAAGTTAATCAGTAAAAAGAAACATATTTAATTAAATCATTTTTTCTCCCTGTGTTTTTATACCTCAGTCACATTTATCCTCCTCCTAAACAGCTTGGGACTAAATTATTGAGCTGTTTCTTTTCTGGATTATGGGGTAGTAGACTCAACCCCATTAAATGTGCAATTACCTATCTATGAGTTTCTAAAAGTGGTTTAAATATGATCAATCCTGTGTTTTCTTTTCTATAGCATTTTTATTTAAACTAATTGAAAGCCAGCTATACTACAGAAAATGACACTATAGAGGATTTGGGTTCTAGATCATGTACAAAATATGCTATAGGAATGGAGTCTTAACCAAGCCATTCCTAAACAAAAAAAAATACAATATTTACCAATACACTACCGGTATGCATTTGATAAGCTAAAACAATGGAAAACAACCAAGCACAAAATTATACAAATGAACAGAAAATGTTTCACGATAACATCCAAACCACCTATTTTAATGAGTTACCTAAATTTCTCACCGTACCTTAAAATGAAATAATGAAAATTAAACAGATGTTTTTAGATCCGCAAACTCCCATACAAATGTGGGACATAGTCTGGTTAAGTGCACATCAGAAATTAAATGTAAAAGATAATCTTAAACTTAAAAATAGATCTGAAAAGAATTGTCCGAGAATGTCCTGCTTTGCTATGCCTGAAACAATTACACATTTACTTTATGAATGTACATACATAATTTTATTTTGCCAATTGGTTAAGAAAAAATGGGGTTGTATCCATTTTATGCTGCTCTACCTGATACTTTATTTTTAGGAATTATTCCACAACACTGAATCAGTATCACCCGAGCAGTACAAGATTAATTCTGACTTGTTTTAAATACTACATTTGGCAGACCTGATGTAAACTTACTCTACAGCAAATAGAAGTTACACCTGAACAGCTATTTCAACAAATTTGTCAGAACATTAAAGCAATATATGGTAGAGAACAAAAATTATTTTCTAAAGAATTCATTTTTGAATGGTGGGACTTTTAAAAACATATTGCTCTAGGATACATTAATTGAAAGAAGGAAAACTTACTTAACATGCAAAGAAAAGTTAGGGGAAGGAGAAAGAAGGAGGGATGCTGGAAGATTTTATTTAAAAAAAAAATTATTTTTTATTTAGTTACCCACACTAAATGAATAAAATGCTTAATTCCTTTATTAGTGTTATCTTGGCAAACACATTTTGAGAAGACAAGAAGAGAACATGGTATTCACATGAGAGTTTTCTTTATATCAGCTATTAGAAGTATTAGAGATAAGATAATCAATCAATGTTTTATTTGTATAAGGCTCCCTTCCAATGCTCAGGGTGTCTTTACAGTACAAAAATAAAAACACACAGTATTACAATTTAAAAACAAATAAAAATATAACATTGTGCACATTAATAAACTACTGAGAAGGCCTGGTTGAATAAGTGTGTCTTCAATAGCTTTTTAAAACCCTCTATGATCTGGCTGTCGCATATCTGGTGAGATAGAGAATTCTACAGGTTAGGTGCCATGAAAGCAAATGTTCTTCCTCCTGATGTTTTTAGGGATACCCTAAGAATCTCCTGCAATCCCTCTCCAGAGGATCGGAGTGAACGGGTGTGGCAGTAAGGACATAGGAGGTCTTTCAGGTAGTGGGGTCTCTGCTCACATAGGGCTTTGTAGGTCAGTAACATGACCTTTAAGGTAATCCGCCACTGTATTGGCAGACAGTGCACTTCATGCAGCACAGGTGTTATGTGACTGGATCTGGAAGTTCCAGTTAACAACCTGGACATTGCGTTCTGCACTAGCTGCAAGCAGCAGATATCTACCCCTGGTAGCCCTAGGTAAAGAGCGTTGCAATAATCAAAATGATTGGTGACAAAGGTGTGGACCAAGGTAGGAAGATCCTCAGGTGGGACCAGGTGCTTTACCCGGGCAATGTTCCTTAGATGGTAATAGGAAGGCTTGACTACAGCTGAAACCTGCACCCTCAGGGTCAGACCTTCATCAAATACCATGCCCAGGTTTCGCACCTGGCCTGAGGCAATAAGTGGGGTCCCCTCAATATTTAATCCTGAGGGTTTTCCTTCCCCTGCCCCTGTTGTCCTATAACCAGGGTCTACCACAAATACCTCTGTTTTTCCTGAGTTCAACCAAAGCCAGCTAGCACTCATCCAGTACTGAATCTCCAACAGGCAGTTGTTAAAACCCACAACAGAATCTAACTCCTGTTTGGGTACAAAAGACATGTGCAGTTGAGAATCATTGGTATAACAATTAAAACTCAACCTGTACCATCTTATAATGTCCCCTAATGGAAGCATATACACCATGAATAACATGGGGCACAGCACTGAGCCCTGTGGAATCCTGCAGGGTAGCCCATGAGGGACTGAGGGATAAATCCCCAAAACCACTCTCTGGGATCTACCCTCAAAAAAAGATTGAAACCAGCTGAGGACCACCTGTCTCAGTCCACAGAAAACTACAGGCGCTCAAGCAGCACCCCATGATCCATGGTGTAAAATGCTGCTGAGAGATCAAGGAGAACCAAGATGGAATGGGATTTTTGATCTCTTGCCATCAAAAGGTCATTAAGAACCCGTATCAGGGCAGTTTCGATGCTATGCCTTTTTCTGAAGCCAGACTGGAGAGGGTCGTACATATTGTGGTTAGTTAAATGGTCCTCCACCTGCAGAGTGACCACCTTCTCAATAACTTTCCTTACAAAGGGCAAGTTCGAGATTGGTCTGTAGTTAGCTGGGCAATCAGGGTCAAGGGAGTTTTTTTTTAAAAGGGGCCATACTACTGTCTCCTTTCAGGGATCTGGAAAGATCCCTCTCTCCAATGAAGCCCCCACTATCCCAGCAAGGACCGGGCTGATAACTTCTACTCACCTCACTAGTAGGCATATAGGGCCCGGATCTAGACTACAGTAGGTTGATCACAGAGTCTAGATGATCCTCACTATATCCACGACTACCGGCTGACTAAACGTGGAGCAGGTCTGATGGGCATTTGTACCATCTGATTGATCAATGCAAGGTTCAATAGAAAGGCACTGGCTGATCTCATCCCTGATGGTGGACACCTTATCAGCAAAGTACTGCAGAAACTCCTCACAACTGCGCTTGTGACAACGCTCGACCAGAGTGAAGACAGGCTGGACTGCACAGTCTGTCCACAGTCCAGAAGAGCTGGGCTGGCTTGTTCTTTGCCGTAGCAATTTCCCTGGACAGGAACTCTGCCTTCTTATGGGGAGATTAATGATTGATAGGTCTGATAATGATCCATCAATCTAAGTCTGTCCACCTCCAGGTGAGTTTTCCATCAGTGTCTTTCTGGCCTTTGCCCCTGTCTCTTCAACTCACGGATTTCCCTGTTAAACCAGGCACACCTGGGTGAGAGGTAAGAGGGCAAACACTAGCAGGAGCAGTGACATCCAAGGCCTCAGTAACAGCCCTGTTATAGGGTGCCACAAGAGGCCCTAGATCAGTGCAATCCCCTTGAAAACCACAGAGGTCCAGTACCATCATTAGGCCTTCTGAGGTAACTCCTCTTAAAGGATGGTATTGTGCCAACTCCTTGGGGCAGGCCTATTTTGGGGGTGGGCTGCGAAACTGAATCTCAGGATGTGATGATCAGATCAACCAACTGGCTCCACCTCCACATCAGACATCTCCATCCCCAGGAGAAACACCAAGTCCAGTAAATGCCCTTTCTCATGGGTAGCAGTGGTAATAATCAGTGTTAGGCCCAATGAATCCATCGGTTGGAGGAGGTTTTGTCCAAGTGGTAAGAGTTCATCATTGACCGAGGCATTAAAATCTGCCAGAACCAACCATCTAGGGGATTACAATACCACCTCGGCGATGAAGTCTGCAACCTCCTTCAGGAACTCCTTCCCATCACCTGGTGGATGGCAAATGAGAAGGGTCCTGTAGCCTACACCTGCACCCACTATACACTAAAAGAAGTTGTTAATTCCCGCTGGCACCTGCCTGAGACCCATTTCCTGTCTAAAGCAGACAGCAAACCTCCCACCCCGACGGTCCTCTCTTGGGCGATAAATCAATGAGAAACTGGCCAGAATGGCATCCTACAAATTGGGGCCAGCATTATCGTCCAGCCAGGTCTCGGTGATGCAAGCCAGGTCAACAGATGCCACAAGACCTGCAACCACTATGGTCTTATTTTTAATTAACCTGGCATAGTTTAACACTGCACAAAAGGGACTGGGATCCAGGGGTGGCCCCACTTCCTGCTTGACCAAGTCAGAACCCTTCAGTATGGGCACAAGACAAGGATAGCCTCTTTCCCATGTCCATTTCTCCCCAGGGTGCCTCCTAGTCCTCACTGTCCCAATCTGTTCACTCCTTTCCCATACCCCTTGAGAGTTCCAGAATACCCCCTCTTTCCACTCCCTTGTCTCCTCAAGATTCCGAAAGCATGCCATCTAGAGTAAACTTCAAATGAGAGTTATGAATATTCAAATAGGTGGGGTTCCCTTAATCTCGAGATGGAGTACTGCCTGACTGTATTCCCAACTCCCTGGCACATAGCACAAATACTCTCATACACACCAATATAAACTCAATCACACTCCCACTCACTGACCCCCTCCTACCAATCTAATTCTTCTTAAACACTCTTACAAAATAAATACTCCCCTATTTTAAACCAAAATTAACCCTTATTGCAATCACTTACTAACCTCTCACAGTGGTCTCACCACTGTGGGGTGAACTTTAAGACCCCCCAGCCCCCTCCCATGAGGCCAAACTTTAAAGTCACTAGAAGTCCTTGAAATGCTATAATCAGCTTTTCAGAGGCCTTTAGTAAAAGTATATTTCATTAGTTCCACATGTCCAGCAAACAGTCAAAAACCAATTTTCAGTTCCCGAATCAAAGCAGATGAAAACAATGTTAAATGAAATTTAGATCCCCAGGCACTCTCACTACCTGGAGGATCCAAAGTAAATAGAATAAGCACGGGCACTCTCACTGCCCAAGACAGAAATCATTTGAATGAAGAAAACATTTTTGAGACCTGACCATTTCCTATGAACTTCTTGGTAGACTGATCCTCTGGATGATACTCTAATTTTCCAGGTGTTGACAACAGCCTGGAAGCTCTCTTTATGCAGGTCATTGCCTGAAGTATCTGCTCCTCACAACCATGACTCCCCACAGGCACGGCCCACCAGTCGATATCCTTACGGAGCCTAGGAGACCACAAATCCACCAGTCAGCTTCCTGGCCAGTCTGGACTCAGCTCTCCTGTGTAGGGGCAGACTCAGGCAGCTAAGCCACAAAACAGGGTCCTCCTGCAGTCCCGGCAAAGACTTAATTTGAAATTCAGCAGTCAAATAATAAATAAACTCCAGGTTGTTTGGCAGTGCCCCAGAATCATGACACCACCTCCAAAAAATAAAGGAAAGTTCTTACATCCTTCGATGTAATCCTCTTCACACAGGTCTCTCCAAAAACCGAAAACCGAAAACCAAACAGTCCCGTGATGTAATCCTCTCAGGACACTATTCACACACAAATTCCAACACTCACTCTTTGTCATAGTCTCCTCTCTTCTTTACAACTCATATAACTAACATACTAACATATAATATACTATTTGCCAGCAGATTAGGCCTTACGGTCTATCGAGTCTGCTCGAACCTTAGTTCCTTAGTTGGGTGCCGAGACCCTCCCATCCCTTGTGCTCCAGAAACCCCTATCATCCATCCCAACCCCCCTAGGACAGGCCATCATCTGATACATCCACTTTCTGTGTCTGTCCCACCCTCTTGAAGCCCTCCACTGTGGATCACTGAACCAGCTCACCAGGCAGTACATTCTTAGGTCCACCACCCTCTCAGTGAAAACCTCCTCCTCTTCCCCTCACCCTTCCACCTTCCAACTTCAAACCATGCCCTCTAGTGATACCTCCCTGCTTTAGTCTAAAGATCCCTCCATGTTTACCCTATTTATTCCCTTGAGGTGCCTTGAAGACCTCAATCATGTCCCCCCCTGTCTCTCTCTCCTCCAATGAAAACAGGCAGAGCTCCTCAAGTCTGTCCTCATCGTCAAAACCCCTAGCCTCGTATCATCTTTGTTGCCCTCCTCTGTACCCTCTCCAGGAGCTGTATGTCCTCTTCAAGTGTGGTCTCCAGTACTGTACACAGTACTCAAGGTGTGGTCTAACCAGTCCATTGTACAGTGGCAGAATCACTTCCTTGCTCCTAGAGGTGATTCCCCCTTACGATGCATCCCAACATCCTGTTTGCCTTGCAAGCTGCTCTCCTGCACTGCTCAGAGTTATTCATACATGCATCTACCATGACCCCTAGGTCTTTTTCCCTTATTGAGGCCTCCAGCGCCTCCCCTCCCAGAGTGTACCTGTGTTTAGGGTTTCCCCGACCAAGATGCAACACCTTGCACTTGGTGATATTGAAATTTAATTTCCATGTGTGAGCCCAGCTTTCCAGGGTGTCCAGGTCCTTGCAGGGCCAACCTCCCCTCTTCTCCCTCCTACTGCTCCCATCTTGGGGTCATCCACGAAGAGACTCATTTCACACCCTATACCCTCCTGATGTCCGATATGTGCTCATTAAACAGGATCGGACCCAGGACCGAGCCCTGCGGTACCCCACTACCAACCTCTCTAGGGTTCGAGAGCTCCACACACACCACTACTCTCTGAGTGCATCCAGCTAGCCAGTTTTCAATCCATCTGACCATCAAAGGGCCTACTCCTAATCCCATCAGTTTCTTCACCAGACCATTGTGGGGGACAGAGTCAAACGCCTTGCTGAAGTCCAAGAATAATACATCCACAGGCTTACCCCTGTCCAGTTCTGATGTTACCCATTCATAGAACTCCACAAGGTTGGTTTGACATGATCTACCTGGCACAAACCCATGTTGCCGACTATCCAGACCTCCCACCTCCTCCAAGTACACCCCCAATCATTCCTTTAGTATACTCTCCATTAATTTTCCCACCACCGAGGTCAAATGGATGGGTCTATAGTTACCTGGTACTTCCCTCGACCCCCCTTTATGGATTGGTACCACATATGCCTCTTGCTAATCCCTAGGTACCCTCTCTGTCTCAAGTGACCTGTTGAAGAGCTCCGCCAGGGGTGCAGTCAGTATGTCCACCAATTACCATAGTACTCTAGGATGAATGCCATCTGGCCCAGGAGATTTGTCTTTCTTTAGGGCCTTGAGGGCTAACCACACCCTTTTGGCAGAGATAGCATCATCTGTCCCCTCCACCTTACTGGCCTTTTTATCCTTACCCAGATGTGACACCCCTGGGGTACCTCTCCCTCCCTCTTGCTCCATTTCTGTTGCTCCCCTGATCCTACTTACTGACACTTCTATCCCTTTCGTGCCTTGCTTTGTAGATATCCCATCCCCCTCCCTAGTGAACACAGAGGCAAAGTACATGTTAAATACCTCTGCCTGGTCCCTTGCCTCTTCCACCCACCCTCCTTCTGATCTCAATCTGCTGAGATGGCCCTTAGTTTTTCTCCGCTCCCCAATGTACCGGAAGAACCCTTTTCCCTCCATGTATCCCCTGTGCCAGCTGCTGTTCTTTACTGGACTTTTTCCCTCACCATACCGGGTGACTTTTCTAGATGCAAGTGGTACATTTCCTTATCCTATCCTCTTGTTGTTTTATATTTTTGTAGGCCGCCTTCTTTTCTCTGACTGCTACCTGTACCTCACTGACCACCAGCATGGTTTATGTGACCTTGCTCCCTGCAGTTTCAACAAGCGCTGATCCTGACTGCCTCATGAAGTCCCGTTTTATGACCTCCACCTCCTTTCCACACTTGTCATTGAGGTAATCCTTCAAGTGATCCTTGAGAATATTTCCCATGCCCATAAAGTCTGCCCCCTGAGTCCACTGCCAGTGTCCTAGATCTCACCCCCTCCCCATGCTTATTTGAAACCAGACAGTATTGGTCACTCCCAGTCAGGGTCCTGTACAACCAAGTCCCTTGCCAGGTCCCCATCTGCCAGAACCACATCCAGGACATGCCCCTCCCTTGTGGGCTCCATCACATGCTATGTTAAGAACACATCCTGGAAGCCATCCAGCAGCATCTGCTCTTTGGCCACCTTAGAGGACATGGTTCCCCAGTTTGTACCTGGCATATTAAGGTCCCCCATCAACACCACTCCTTCCCCTTTTGGTCCACACTGGGCAATGATGTTGTCCAGCAAACCATCCTCTAGAACATCACTCATCCTGGGGGGCCTATATGCTACACCCAGCTTGACCTTATCTCCTGCTGGGGATCGTAAGGTGACCCATAAAACCTCCATGTTTCCCTCTGCCTCTTCTACCCTAGCAATTTCTATGTCATCTCTAATGAACATAGCCACTCCACCCCCTCTGCCCTCCTTTCTATCCTTCCTAAGCATAGTGTACCCCCGTTCATTTAGGTTCCAGTCATGGTTTTGTTGGCCACGTCTGTGGCCGCCCATACATCACCCCCGAACGTCATGGCCTGGAACTCTGGCATCTTGTTCCCAAGCTCCTGGCATTTACTAACACCAACCCCACCCTTATCCCTGATCCTCTTTGTTGAACCCCACCCAGATTCCTTATACTTCCATCCTCCTCTGCTCCTCCTGAAACCTCCACCCCCAGTCTGTTTCCCTCCCCTTGGGCTGGAAGGTTACCCCTCATCTGGAGGAGGGCTTCTGGTCAGCCCCTCCCTTATCCCTTCCCCCACAAGTTTAAACCCCACCTTTCTTGTATGTAGTCAGCCATCCCCTGTTTAAGGACTTCCTTCCTAATGGGGCAAGATGAAACCTGTCCTTGGCATATAGTCCCTTATCCTCCCAAACTCCATTCCAGTTCCCTAACACCCCCAACCCACTCTTTTCACCCCACTTCCTGAGCCAGTCATTAACCTCTGTGAGCTTCATTTTTTTCTCCACTGAGGCCTTTGGTACTGGGTGCAACTTCCTAAAAGGAATGTTGCATCCATTATCCCGACAGACTCTGGCAAGTTCTGGAACCTTGCTTGGATTTCCAAAGCGCTATTTCCCTCTAGATCATTAGTTCCCAAATGCACGAAATCCGGTTTCCCTCTACAATCCTAACCATTTCATACACCATGAACTTTGCTCTGTGCACTGTCAGCCCAGAGATACTCACTACCTTCACCTGGCTATGGCATCCACCCCCCTGTCCCTCCCACTGGATACCCCTAATCATCGAGTATCCCAATAACAGAACCTTAACACCGCCATCATCCTTATGGTTACCTCCACTATGCCCTCTCAGCCCTTCCCCCTTTATTCATGATCTCAGTTTCATGGCAGTCTTCCTGCCTTATTAGAGACCCCCTTGTCACCCTCCCCTTTCTGCCTCCCTTGCTATTTTGCCCACTTAACTCAAACCCCCTCTGAATAGGTGTCCCCTTTAACCTTCTCTTATCCAAACCATTTATCCTGGCCCTGATGGTTTCCCTTCCCCACACCGCCATCCTCCCCCCTTGTAATAGTACCCCTGCCTCCAGAGGCTCTCTGTGGGTCCCCTTTAGCTAGGGCCCCATCCTTGGTACTGACCCCCCTGCTGAAGGGGGGCTCCTCTCCCACCTCCTTGTCTCCAAGTTTCTCTCCAATCATGCTCTCCTCCCTCATGTCTGGAATATGTTGCATCTCCCCCATTTGCTTAACATACATGTTTCCCCTTCTTCCTCTGGGACTATTTCTATCCTTTCCATAGCCAGTCTGTGATGCCCTATGGGTATCCTACTCCCTCCCCCCGGCCTCTGTATAAGTTTCCTCATTTCCACCAACGCCTTTGTCCCCCTCTAGGTTGCTTAGTAGCTCAAATTTATTGTGACACTCTATGTCAGCCTCCATCAAGTAACCCGAGTTTCCCCTGACTGCATCTCTAAACTGCCCCTCTTCTTCTTCCCCTCTTGCTCTATTCACCTTAGGAGCTCCCTTCCCACAGTCTGCTGTTTTAGGCTTCCACACAACAGCCCCTCCTGACTCTTCCCCCTCCACTCTCTTTGTATTCAGAATGTTCACCCCGTACGCTTTCCCCTGAGCATCAACTTCCCTATCTAAGGGTCCTCTGTCCCTAATATCCCCCCTCCTGCTTGCTGTAACATAACGTCCTGTAATTTCAGAGCGTTGCCCCAGTCTCCCCTCAGCCCCACCCTTCTGCTGCCCATATCCACACCCCTTATCCTTGGACTCCCCCCCCAGCTCCCCCAGCTTACTCCTTAATCAATATACCTCACTCCTGATACAAGATAGCTGTCTACAGAGTGGGCAGCCTCCCTCACTCCAGGCCCAATTTAGAATTATTGCCATCCCACAGCCCGTGCAGCCTACAACCCTTCCGAAGATGCCTGCCATGGTGGAATATGGCCACCATGTTTATCCCCCTCTGTTTATAATGGCACACTCCCTTTTCTCAGTCCCTGTCCCCTGGAATACAGTTTCTCTCTGTACTGACTGTAGTTATTTACAAACCCAATTTCAACCCCACCAATAAAGTTCCCAAGTCTCACAAACACATACAGTCCAGTGTGTAAGCAGACATCAGGTAACGAATGATGTCACAAGCCCACCAGCTTCTGTTGCTTAGAATTTCAGTCCCAAACAGAAATACTCAGCCCTTCAATCCAACCCCAGTGGCTTTTCAGTATTTAAGAAAGCCTACAAAACAGGGTGGGTGGGAGGGCTCTTATCAAACACCAGGCAAACAACACATTTAAATTTCCCTCTAATTAACCCTGCCAAACAACTGTCCCCAAGCCTCCAAAGTTACAATATCACAGCCCAAGTAACAGTTCTAATTCAAGGTAATAATTTTTAACACATAGAACTAATTTCACTTACAAACTATTCAAATATTTCAGTTAAAACAGAATATAACCCCAGACCTCTGCCCTACCAGCCTGCTGCTTCAGTTCCCAAGTGACTCTCTCCTTTAAAATCCACAAATCAAGCAGAGGGGCAGCAATAAATTATTTACATTAAAAGAGCACTCCTCCCATAGTTAGGATGAAAGCAGGTGCAATCAAATGACTCCAGTGTGCACCACAAAGACGGCTGAGAGACTCCCAGCAATGCTCCAAAGTTCAATTTTACTAAACACTTTACTGGACACTAGTTCTGCTAATATCAGTACTCTAAATTGTAAAATAATGAGAAAAACACAGAAAAATAAAACAAACGAGAGAGTACAGTGAATACTAAAACAAATACAGCTCAACTGCTTGCTCTCAGCACGCCCAGCACAGTGGCCATTCTCCTTCATTAGATCAGTAGACAATACTGAAGTCAATAAATTTGTGGGTGTATTTTGATGTTTTTTTTTTATTCAATATATGAGCAAACTGTTGCTCTTATCTTTATTTCAATGTATTAACACATACAGGGAAAGTAATTTACACTTGTAAAATGAGTATCATATAGGGTAAAAGGATTTCTTTTGACATTTAGTCCTTACCAGCATCTCTTATATCTAACTATATTTAAGATTTACATGAGAAAATAAAGTGTTACTTTATGTTTTGTTACATATTTTTGTTGGAACACTTATTTCTAATTTGTTTTAACTATATTTGGAATTTTCATATGATTTTCATGTGAACAAAACATGCAATATTTAGGTTTGGTTGATTATCTTAAAGGATACCTAAACACGCAGTTTTTTAAAACTGCAAACTCCAAAATCTAGCTTCATAGTGAGGTAAAGTAAAGGCTGCTGTTTACTTTTATGCTAAAACTGCATCTATGTAAATAAACATAAATGCAGTTTCATAGTTTTTGAAAAATGTAAGCATCAGCCTTTCACTTTCAAAAAACAGCCTTGGTTTCTCCCTAAAATGTTTGCCAAGTGTGTTAAGAGATGAGTAATGATGACATCATCAGAGCCAGAGCCAGAGATTCACATACATTTCTCTAGTGCTAACTAGTTCTTCTTTCCCTTTTTATTTTGAATTGTTGTACCAGAATGATCAACACCATCTATTACCTCATGGATTATTTTGATCAGTACATATGTTAGGCTATGATTTTGTTCATTTTGTTTACTTAAACTTGCAGAAAATATTTTGCAATCCAGCTGATTTTTTCTTTGGTAAACTGCATTACAGTACAACACTTAAAATACCTGATGATCTAGTGGTTATGTGATGCACTGAATTTTGTTATTTGTTAACCAGGAGAGAGACACTAAGCTGAACGTTTGTTTACAGGTGTGGCCTGGGAACACAAAGAAGTTTAGTGACTAGCTCAGGGTTACACAGCAAAGTACTGGTCTTGTTCAATTCCAAAGCTCATGCTCTCTTGTTAATCCACAAATAAGGCATTCTTTTTCCATGTGAACCCTCTGCACCTAGCCTGCCTTCTGTTGAACACCCGCCATCCATACCCTGTCCTTAGTACCGCATGGGGCTGCATATGAGCTTGCAGTCTCATGAAGAGAATTATCACACCTCAGATTGTAATCTTGTACCTCAGAGAGTTGTACACACCTATACTGATATGCATCATCAGCTGGCACTGTTAAAAAATGCCTCCAAAATCACTCTCCATTCCACATTCTCATTGTTTGACTTCTGCTCCCACAGTAAACATTGAGTGGATCACCACCCTTCTGCACAGTGAAGGTAGTATGTACAGTTCCCTGTTGTGTTTTTTTCTCACCTCATTAACCAACAACTAGGTCTTCCTGGAGGGCCAAGCAATAAGCATTATGATCCACCAGAAAAACTGCTGTTCATGCCCTCATAAGGGCTGCACTTACAATGGATAACAATATTATTAGCAGGAGAGGCATACTAATGCCTTGAGCAAATCCACCTGACTTCCAGTGTCAGTCTACTCCTTTACCTGTGATCTGCAGAACCCCACAGGACAGTTCCCAACAATTCTTCTCCTTTACTTTTCTGTGCTGTACTCCACAATGCGAGTTGGCTGGCTAAAACCCTTCCAAATCTTAAATGAGCTATACATAACTCCCTCAATACTGTCCTAACAAACATCATCCCCCCCCCCCAAGGGTAATCTCCCTACACTGAATTCAAGTAACAGTTTAGGTGCAGTCCTGCCATTCTGAGTATTTGTCATCACTGGCTACTCACATCCACAGTCAGGTAATGATCACAATGCTGGCAACCCCACATTTCAGATCTCATAGTGATCTGCTCAGCATCCTCCTTCATGTCTTCAACTAACCTGAATATAGTTGCACCCTGCTGGAATGGCCTCTTCAGTCCCTCTCTGGCATTCATTCTTCTCACCTGCTTCCCACACCAACAACTGGTGAGTTCACTACCCTTCTGCATCATGAATGTGGTTAGTACAGTCTCCCATGTTATATTTACATATTAATAATAAACATGATATTCTGGTAAGCCAGGCTGATAGCAGCATGGCACAAGTGGAAAAATAGGCTTTCCTACCCATATAATATCTAAGCCACCTATGATTAGGCACTATTATTTTTTTTTTTAATTTTATTTAAACAGCAGTTTGGAAAATGACGTGCATAATGATGTGCACACCCATCATTTAATAGTGCCTAATCAAAGGTAGCCTAGATCTTTTAAGGATAGCAATGCCTTATCATTCCCCTTGTTCCCTGCTGCTATGAGCCTGACTTACAGGAAAGATATGCTTATATTTGATATGCCAAAATAAAACGGGAACTGTACAACTTGCATTCATGATGCAGAAGGGTGATGAGCACACCAGTTTTCGGTGTGAGGAGGAATAGTGAAGAATGAATACAAGAGGGGGACTGAGAAGGCCACTCTTGCAAGCTACTGCTATATTCAGGGAAGGGGGAAGACAGGAGAGAAATATGAGCAGATTACTGTGAGAAATAAGATGTGGGGCTGCCAGCACCTTGATCACTACCTGACTCTGTTGTCCTGACCAACATTCCCCTTTCCATAAAACCAGTTCATGCAATTATACAAGGCTGTGTGTGGATATTAATGTGTGAAATGGCTGCCACTACATTTTCAGTCACTTCACTACCTGTCTGGTATTGCTTGTAAAGCACTTTGGGATACAGTGTATATGAAAACCACTGTATAAATGCTGATTCTTATTATTTCTCATGGAAAAAGAAGACAAGACAAACATATATTTGAGTTTTGAGAAAGTATGAACTCTAACACTGGACTGCACAAGAACTTTGCTACAAAAAAGTGGTGGCTCTAGGGTGTGGCTGCACCCCCCAACATAGTATCGTACTTGCTTGCTGCTGCTGCACCTGCATTTCACTTTGTTGAAGAAGTCTAATTTATTGTTTGTACAAATGTTTACATTCAAAGTATGGATTACATTTGTAGGTTCTGTCAAAAACGTACTAGAAAAAAATAATAGCAGAAAATATAAAGGTTTAATAAAAATGTTAAAAGTGCATATTAAGCATGCGAACCACCCCAGCACCCCCATTCTAGCATCCTGGATCTACCATAACCACTAGACCAGCATGTTATTCAAGAGTTGTACTGCATTGTGGTTTGCCTCATTGAAAGTCAGTTGGATTAAAACACATTTTCAGCATATTAAAGTAAACAAAATGAACAGAACGATAGCCTAACATGTGCATTATACAAAATAATGCACATGGTTTTGATCAGTTGGGTGAAACAATTCTATACAAAGGAAAAAAGAACGAGTTAGCACTACAGAGAGCCATATATCTCTCTGGCTTTGACTCCAATGATGTCATCACATAGCACATTTGGTGGCCATTTTAGGAAGTAGCTAAGACAGTTTTTTGAAATTGGAAGGCTGATTTTACAATTTTCAAATGCTCTAGAACCAAATTTGGGTAATGTATGTGAATGTAGTTTTAGCATTAATGAATACAGGAGCCTTTCCCTTAGTCATCTATGAAGTCAGATTTTTGAATAGTTTGTTGTCAAAATGTTGTTTAGGTATCCTTTAAATAAAATAATCCCCCTACTCTTTTACTGGTGGTGGGAGGCAGTTTTCATTGCACTTAATACTAAGGTTTGGGATCATGGAATTGCAGTGTTTTATTGATGTATAATGAAATACTTATTTATGTTTATTTTTCTTTTATATTATGATTTCATGTGGAGTAACACCTTTATGTATGTATTTTGCCTTCAAGTTACAATAACAATTCTCCTGCTCTTTTCGAGACATGCCATTGGATCTTTAACATCCACATAAAACTACCACCAGAACAGTCAGATGGGACCTTGGTTTATTGTCTCATCTGAAAGATGGCACCTCAGGAATGCAGCACCTCCCTCATTCTGCATCACAGTGTCAGTATTGGGATTTAACATAAGTGCCTGGTATGGGGATAGAACCCACAACCTTCTGGTGCTCTTGCCTCAGAGACAAGTGTGCAGTCTGCTGAGCCACTGACACTGATATATTATGTTATATATATATATATATAGAGAGAGAGAGAGAGAGAGAGAGAACAGACATAATATATATATATATATATATATATATATATATCATATCACAAAAAAGTTTGTTAATGGATTAGTTATTGTTAAACTGACAAAAGTGGGGAAATGTGGTGTTAGGATTGGAAACCCAAAACCCCATTCCCCACCCTGCACAGACACGCAGGTGGAGGGAGGGGCCTGTCTTGGGGACGTTAACCCTAATGCTCACCCCTTTCTCCTATGCTGTAGACATGTCACCTAACTATGTAATGGAATGGGCTGAGCATTAGGGTTAATGGCCCAAAGACTGGCCCCCACCCACCTGTGGTTCTGTACAGGGTGGGGAATGGGGTGTTAATGTTGGAAACCCTAATGCCATAGTTCTCAGACTTTGTCACAGTGAGCCTCCTCAAATCCATGGAAAAGATTTTGAGCCTCCCCAAAAATTGAAGTAATTTTGGGCCTCCCCAAAGAAAAATAACATACTGTACTTTGTGCAGTACACCATGAATACATTGAAACCCCTTTGAGTACTTGGCTCACAATCAGTTCTTTGTCTTATATTGATGTGGAACCTTTGAAAAAGAGCTCCTGTGCTCAAAGGTGTTATCTGAATAAGAAATAAATAAAATAAACAAATATTATTATTCAGCTTATTGTAGCCACCCACAGGCCAACTTACGTACTCTGTTATTTTAATTCTTGAACCATTGTTACCCCTTATTGCAGTACCTTCATGGGTCAGACTACTTTCTCTGTTTCCTCTCTGTATGAAATAACCTTCCCACATACTTTGCCTCTCCCCCTCCTTCCCTGCTCCTAAGCAACTTCTCTGGGACTAGTTTGCTCCTTCCTGCTATTGCTCTTAGCACATCTATGCTCAACCCTTGTATTTGGGCTGTTCTACCATCAGGCTACAAATTGATCAATTACCACCACTCATTATTAGTTTATTGTCCGTATTTGTTTGCACTATTGTTCACTGTGTATTTCTTGATTGTTTTGCAGTTACTTTTTGAAATGTATTCACTCCCTACCCTTCCCCGGGTACACTTGAAATGAGCCTTGGCTCATTCACCTTCCCTTGTCACCAATTAGTAAATAAATACATTAAATTCACCTAATAGTATACTCCTTCAGTTTGCATCATCTCTTCACACAAAATAAATAAAACTCAAAATTTAAATACAGTGCTTTTTCAGACTTGCTTGAGCCTCCCCTGGAACAGGTCGGGGCCTCCCTTGAGAGGCTGGCTTCACCATTTGAGAACCCTTGCTCTAATACCACATTTCCCTGCTTTTGTTGTTTTAACCCTAACTAGTGCATTAACAAAGTTGTTTGCAATTTATTTCCTTACTTTTTCAGATAGTATAATAGTATTCTTATTTTACTGTGGGTGTTCAAGGTGCTTTGGAGCCCGCGCTCTCATCCCTCCATAGACGCGTATATGTATCTAGCTGTGAAAGCACAGAGACCTCCATCTCCCTGCACTTCCAGTTATAGGACAACAGTCACAAAAATTGTCACCTTAGCCATGTTACCCCACCTCATGTACCCGATGCAGAACATTTTTCAATCCCTGCCAAAACGTAACTCCATGCAAGTGCAACACCGATCCACAGCACAGGTGCAAAAACACATTTTGGGCAGGATTTGAAAAATGACAGCTTTGACATACATGAGATGGTGTAATAAGAAGGCTATGTTGAAAACCTGGGCTCAAAATATCTAAAATTCACAGTTACAAGCATGTGTAGCAACACTGCAACAAGCAGACACAACTCTGCCATCCTAAATAATTTTGACCTCAAATTTTCAGTATAGCCTTCGTATGACCTCATCACATGTACCCAGTACAGAAAAGTTTCAAATCCCCACCAGAATGTAATTCTGTGCAACTGCAATGCCATGCTGTGCTGCAGGTGCAAAAACACTTTTTGTCCAGGATTTGAAAAATGATAACTGTGAGATACATGAGATGGGGTAATTATAATAATACTAATCTTTATTTTTAAAGTGCTATTCCCATGTATCAAAGGGCTATACACTTATTATACTAAACATGCAAAACATTTTAAAACATATATATGTAGCTTCCTATTAAAACCAATAAATAAAATAAAACCACAGAACACTGTGTATCAGTCAGAATCAGTTGTTTACAAAGGCCAGCTCAAATAAATGCATTTTTAATGCCATTTTAAAACCCTCCATGGTCAGGCAATCTTGGACCCGATGAGCTAGAGAGTTCCATAGGGTAGGGGCTGCAAATGCAAATGTACACACCCCTGAAGATTTCAACCAAACCCTGGGAACCTTCAGCAATTCCTCATTGGCAGAGTAGAGCAGTCGGAGGGGGCAGTAAGGAATAAGGAGCTCTTGCAGGTAGCTCAGCTAGTGTCCATGTAGGGCTTTATAGGTCAGTAAGCCAACCTTGAAGGTGATCCGCCACTGAAATGGCAGCCAATGCAACTCGCGCAGCACAGATGTAATATGACTGGATCAAGATGACCCAGTCAACAACCTGGCTGCAGTGTTCTGCACCAGCTGCAAGCAGTGGATATCAACCCCTGGAAGCCCTGGGTAAAAGGAGTTAGAGTAGTCCAAGCATGAGGTCACAAACACGTGAATCAACGTTGGAAGATCACCGGACGGAACTAGATGCTTAATCTGAATGATGTTCCTCAGATGGTAAAAGAGGACTTGACCAGGGCCGACACCTGCGAAACAAAACGCCAGTCCATCATCAAGAATCACCCCCAGATTCTGTACCTGTTCAGAGGTAGGCAGCTGGCAACCCCCAAGCCAAAGCCCTGAAGGACACACAGCAGCCAGTCTGTCTATTCGCAACCCGGATCCACCACCAGCACCTCAGTCTTGGCAGAATTCAGTTTCAGCCAGCTGGAGTTCATCCAGTATTGGATCTCTGCGAGGCAGGTATTAAATACAGAGACTGCACTGTCCTGGTCGGGTACAAAGGACAGATGGAACTGTGTATCATCTGCATAGCAGTGAAAACCAAGCCCATATCACCTTACAATGTCTCCATAGCAGATACACTGTGAACAACATGGGGGACAGCACAGAGCCCTGTGGTACCCCACAAGACAGAGGAAAAGAGTCAGAGGAACAAGTCCTCAACACTATTCTTTGATATCCACCCATGAGGAAAGACTGGAACCATCTAAGGACAGTACCAGTCAGACAACATGACACCCACGGGCACTCTAGCAGTACCCCATGGTCCACAGAGTCAAAAGCTAAAGAGAGAGATCAAGAAGGACCTAGACAGAATGGTTCTTCTCATCCCTCACCATTAGGAGATCATTGAGTATGCGAACCAGAGCAGTCTCCTTGCTGTGCCTCTTCCAAAAACCACACTGGAGAGGATCATAAATATCATGGATGATAAGATGGTCCTCCAGCTGTAAGACAACAACTTTCTCAATAACCTTCCCCACAAAAGGGACATTCGAGACTGGTCTGTAATTAACAGGACAGTCTGAGTCAAGAGAAGATTTCTTAAGGAGGAGGATAACCACCGTCTCCTTCAGGGAGTTCAGACACTCACCCAACTCTAAAGAGCACCAGGATATCTCCACTAGGACTGGGCAAATGACCTTAACACAACCTACTAATAGGCATGTTCAACCCGGGTCCAAAATATAGCAAGTTGGCCACATAATCTGGATAATCCCCATGACATCCATAACTCTCAGCCGGTCAAACTCCTTCCAACTCAAGTGAGGCAAAGTGACCCCACACCGACCACTTCCACCCCCTAGAGAGCAAGTTGATCAGATCTCAGAGTTGATGTTGGCAACCTTACCAGCAGGTATTTACTGCCAACCAGGCACACCTTCCTCAGCTGTCACTGACCTCCTTGCACAAACCTCCTCTCTCACCCTTACAGATGAATTATATATATTGGGAGATTTTAATCACAATTGGCTATCCCTAGCCCTCAATAATGCCCGGAATAATGTAACTGGGCTAAATCTCTCTCAGCTCATCATTGAGCCCACCCATCTAAACCCCAAATCAGGAAACCACTCTCTTCTATACTGGGCCCTGTTCACCCACCCTCACTGGGTCATCAAGTCTGGACTGCTTTCAGATTCCCTGACTGACCACCATCTTACCTACCTCATCCATAAAATTCACTACCCCAAATCACCCCCCAAGTTCTGGTCCAACGGTCCTTCATATCACTCAATCTTGCTCCCCTATTAGATGACCTGGCCCAAGCTAACTGGTCCCAACCTCTATTATCTCCTCCATTGATGATGCCCTTCTTCACTTCAAAAGCAAATTTCTCAATGAGTGGGACACTCATGCCCCTCTGCATTGCACTAGAGTTCAGGGAAACCACCTGCCTTGGATCACCCCTGAACTCATAGCATGTCAAATCGCCCAAGACCAAGCCTGGAGAGCCCATAAATCCTCTAGCCACCCACAAGACCTCTCCACATACTGGATGCTTCAAAGCAAGTGTACCAGAGCTACTTAGCTGGCCAATGCTGAGTATTTCAACTCCACCCTTCAGACAAACTTAAATAATACCTCAAAATTCTGGAAGGTCATTCACTCCCTCTTCTCCCTTCCTACCGCAATTTCCACTCTGCTCCTAAATATTAGCATATCCCTTCTCTCAGAGCCAAGTGCTGTTGCTGCCGAGTTGAACACATACTTCTCCACTTGTGCAGCTTCACTCCTCTCCTCCCCACCAACCCCTGCTCCATATGGACCCACTGAAGAAATAAAGAAGCCTTATGTGCCTCGTACCTTCTCCTTCAATAATATCTCACCAGTAGATGCCCTAGTTGCCCTGCTTTCACTCAACCCTTCAAAAGGCAAATCCCCTGACGATTTGGACTCCAAGCTCCTCTGCCTCTCTGCCCCTGCCATAGCTGCCCCACTTGCCTACCTACTAAATCAGTCCTTCGCTGCTGCAGCAGTCCACCAGGTGTGGAAGCATGCCATAGTCATTCCCTCCCCAAAGGGTGCCCGCCTTCCTCCATGTCAAACTATCACCCTATCTCTCTCCTCCTGGCTCTTGCAAAACTGCAAGATCACCTTGTGTTCACACAACTTACCTCCTTTCTCTCTGACTCTAACTTTTGTTATGGCTTTTCAGTCTGAGTTCAGGAAAGGTCACCCCATTGCTTCCTTCTTGACTAGGCTCACTGACGCAATACTCACTGGTATGGACTGAAGACAGATCACCGCTGCCATCTTTGTTGATTTAGCTAAAGCATTTGACACTGTCTCACATACCTTACTTCTCTCCAGCCTCTCTGAATCTGGTCTCTCCATTGCTGCCACCAACTGGTTCAGCTCCTACCTCACTGGCAGAACCCAATCCGTAAGAATCTCGGAAGCTACATCTTCCCCCCTTCCCATAACTACCGGTCTCCCTCAGGGGTCAGTGCTCAGACCCATTCTGTTTTCCATTTTTTTGAATGACTTACCACTCAGCTGCTCTACCTCCTCCATCCACATGTATGCTGATGACACCATTCTTTTCTCCTCAGGCAATTCCCCAGAAGAGGTAGTTGCAAATCTACAAGCTGATTTTGTCAATATCCAGCACTGGTTCAGCTCTCACTAGCTCTCCCTCAATGCTAAAAAAAACTGTCACCATGACCTTTGGCATGCGACAACGTCTGTCCAGACTCCCCTCCCTCCCTATCTTCTGCACCATAGATGGGAAAGTACTTGAGGATGTGACCTCATTCTAAAACCTAGGGGTCTGGCTCAACTGGCATCTATCCTTTGCTGACCACATTTATGCTACCATAAAAAAACTGCTCCCCATGCTAGGTGCCCTGTACAGAAACTGTAGAAGCCTCCCTCTAACTGTATGCCGTGAACTAGTCCAGAAGATGATACTCCCCTCCCTCGACTACTGTGACATCATCTACAGCGCCACCCCCAAAGTCCACCTTAACCAAACTAGATACCCTCTTCAATGCCTTCTACCACTTTGCTCTCGATGCCCCTCCCCTCTCCCATCACTGTGATCTCTATCGGTCTCTGGCATTACCATCCCTTGAAAACCGACACATTATTCACTGTGCTAAATTTGTCTCTAAGTACTGGCTAGGCAATCTCCCATCTTACCTTTCCTCAATGCTCTTTTCTACCCCCACCCCCTCTCATGCCCTCAGATCCATTGACTCCCACTAACTTGTAATCTCTCAGTGGAGGACCACTGTTGGCCAGGCAGCCTTCTCTCACCACTTCCCTATGCTCTGGAACTAGCTGTCTCTACAAATCCGTCACTCCTCCTCCATCAATTCTCTCTCCACCACCCTGGCAAATTACTTCATGGTAAACTGCTCCTGCACCTGACTTCAGGTCTGCCCCCCCCTTGCCTGACCAGTGACATTTAGCAAATGCTACGAAACTGGACTATTTTAGTTTAACAGACGCACTTAGTACCTATGCACGTACTGTTTTGGTTTTTGTTTTTGATTGCTGCTTCTTGTGAGTATACATCTGCAATTGCTAAATCAGAGTAACCTCTACTACAATGTACTCTTATATGTATATTAAGTAGATTATGTACCTATCTGTAACCTGGTTGTACATTCAACTCATCTGTAACCAACACAAAGTGTAAAGAATACGTATTCTGATGTTTAAATGTTACTCAATTGATAACCTGTGTGTTATCCATCCCCTGTTACCCCTCCCCCCCAGGTCACACGGGGAGAAGAGCTGCTTGTTGCTCACTGTGCCTTTCCTCATGAAACAATTTCAGTAAATAAATAAACAGAGAAGTGAGCAAACTCCTCATATTTTTCCTGAGAAAATGCTCTTCAAACTTGCAGACAGGCTGGATTGCACAGTTTGTCCACCATTCAAAAGAGCTGAGCTGGTCGGTTCTGAGCTGCTGCAATCTCCCCAGACAGGAATTTTGCCTTCTTATGGGAGATCACCCACTGATAGTCCGTATAATGTTCCATCAGTCTAAACCTGTTGGCATCCTGGCCGCATCTCCACCAACATCATTCTAGCACTCATCCAACTCACCTCAGCGACCTCAGCTCCCCATCACACTGGGGGACAGAGGGCTAAGGATGAGAGGGTGAACTCAGACAGAAGCTATGGTATCCAGAGCCCCCACTACTGCTTGATTATAAGCCTGTAGGAGGTTCTCTGGTCCCTCGCTTACACCTGGTAGACCCAATAGATCCAACACCACTGACAGGCCTTCCAGGGACACACCCCTTAATGGGCGGTATTGGACCATCTCCACAGGGCAGACCAATGAGGTTTAGATGAGAGATTGAATCTTATGGTGTGTTGATTGGACTAACCAACTGGTCCCACCACCAAGTCGGATGTCTCCATCCCCAGGAGGAAGACCAGGTCCAGTGAGTGACATTGATTATGTGTTGCAGAGGCAATAGCCTGTGTGAAGATCAGCAAGATCATCAGTTGAAGGAAGTCCCAACCAAATTGCCATACTTCGTCATTGACCCAGGCATTGAAGTCATCCGACACCATCAACCTGGGTGACTCCCAACACCATGTCGACAACGAAGTCCTCGACTTCCTGCAGGAACAACTTTTCAGCCCCCGGTGGATGGTAAATGAGAATGATCCTGCACCTTGCACCTGTGACCACGATACTCTCAAAGGATCTGGCCTCCTCAACTGGCACACCAAGTAGACCCAATTCCAATCTAAAACAAATTGCTACACCTCCACTCCTGCAATCCAGTCTCACACGACGTATCATGGAGAACATGGCTGGAATCACTGCCTCTAAAATGGGGCAAGCATTTTCATCCAACCAGGTCTCCATAATGCATACCAGGTCTGACGACCCAGCAAGATCAGATATAACAGCTGTCTTGTTTTTAATAGACCTGGCATTACACAACACTGTGTGAGTCGGATGAGACACTGGAGACGGCCGAGCCTTCAGACCATTAACCATGGAGCCCTTGGCTATGGGGACCAGACAAGATGAACCCCATTCTGGAACAGGGCGTCTCCTAGTCCTCACTACCCCAAACCAGCCATTCTGCTCTCCCCCCCGTGGTCCAGGACCCCACCTTATGCCTCCTACCAACTAGCTCCAATGCCCTGCAGTGTCCATAGACTGCTGCCAACAATGGAAGACAGTTAAAGGGACAAAGGTCCCAGAGCTTAGAGGGGGACTAGCACCTGGCCGGGAGAGCAGACTGCAAACACATATCAACCCCAGACAGTCCCAGCTAACCACATACAACCAAACTAATAACTACAATAAACACAACAAACAGTGATACCCCAACCCCGATTCTGCCTCCCACTAAATTCTACCCATCCAAATCCCTCTCAAACAGTCTAATTAAAACAAAACAAATATACACCAAAAGGTCCCCAGGATTCAGATAAAGTTCAAGCTTTGCTGAAATGTCTTGTTCCAGTTAATAATCCAAAAGCAGATTGCCCCACTGAGGCTCTCATCCCCAGTGGGCAGCAAATTATCAAATGACCAACAAGAAAATGGGCTCTCACTTCGGAAGTTTAAGCACTGTCAAAGTAGATATGTGACCATTACAAGGAAGTCCTCTCACTATCTCCAAATCACAACCCAAGGAGCAGCAATGGAGGGGATCATTCACCACTGAGATTTAGCAGAGGTCTTCAATGTACGACGAACTTGGAGCAAGCCAGAGGGTAGCTTTTGAACTCCTTCACAGACATCTCCTGGAGAATGAAGCCCCCACAATAAAGCCTCACCTAATGGCTGGGGCTAGGGGGAACACCCCCTGGGAAACTGGGCCCCCCAAAAGAAGACCCATTGGTCAACCAATGATTGACACCCTAATGAACTAGGTCCCACCACCCTCCAGCCACAGATCCTACAGAACCCCACCAGAGAGGCAACTCATCCCACCCCAAACCACCAATAGGGCTTTGGGGAGTGATTACAGCAAGAAAATGAACTGTCCACCAGGCCAGTCACCAAGATAGCCTTCAGCTCAGAGGCTTCAGAGAGGGGTAAGGGCTAGACAGCTCCCAAAAGAACAAGGATAAATTCTGTCCCCCATGGTCGCTCTCCAACAGCCCAGAGGCCTGGGAAACCACCTCCAGAGCCACTACCTTCTGACAGAAAACCCCAAATGGTAACACCCCGGCTTCCCAAAGCTGCATACAGCACTCCAACCACCCCGGAGTCTTCACAGCCCTAGGCCAAAACCCCCATTCAATCTCTTGCAAAACTCACTGCTCCAACAGATTGACAGTTCTACCGATCATATGAATTTCTCCAGGTGTCTGACTACTGTCTCCTCCTCCTCCTTACAATCCCTCAGGTCCTCTTCTTTCGTATTGCAAATTTGCTCCCATGATGATGATAAAATGCCACTCCAGGCAGTCGTCCCCCAGCCACACTGCTCCGAGAATAAAAGGTGAAATACCAAATTAAGCTGCTCGCCAATGCAAACTGACAAGGAGGCTTTCCCTTCCACACAAGGAGTCTCTGACACTTTTTGGCAACAAACAAGTGATAGTCCACACAACACACCAAAAAATAAGGTGCCATCAAAATGAGTACAGCAGCTTCCACCTTCAAACAGCTCACTATCTTGTAGTGCACAGTAGCAGCTGTTAGTGAAAACCTGACCCAAAGGCTCCCTCCAATACACCAACTTCTGAATAGGAGAGAACTAAACTTGTAACTCCTGGAGAGTACACTACACTCCTAATCTATCTCACTCCTTCAACCCTTTGGTCTTAAGGGACAGAAATAAAAACAGACAAAATAAAATGAATAAAATCAAACAAAATCAAACTAAATCACTAGCTGAAATGCTGGCTGACTTGCAGTATCCACCATCTTCCATGGAAAACCCCAATAAGAAGACTATGTTGAAAATATGTGGTGAAAATACTGAAAATTTCCAAAGTTACTAGTGTGCGTAGCAAGATTGCAATGGGTGGTCATAGTGCAGACATTTTTTGAAATTTTGACCACATGTTTTCAACATAGCCTTCTTATGGCCCCACCTCATGAACAATATGACTGCCATTACACAAATCCCACTGGAAAGGTGATTTCACTAACCAACCATGAAATCACCTTTCTAGCAGGAGTTGCCTTATGACAGTCATAGCGTTCATGAGGAGGGGTCGCCAAAAGGTCATGTTGAAAATTTGGGGGCAAAATCATGAAAAACAGCTGCGTTATGGATAAAAGTTAAAACCCCACCTTGAATTACATTGAAGCACATTTCCTTAGATTCTCATATTGCAGTCACTGGTTGCAACAGCAAGATGTGTCATTGATCTGGAGAGTGGATCTCAAACCTGGGACTTCTGTAGGTGAGTGGTGGTCTGTGGGGGTATCAAGTGGGGTAAGGAGCTTGCTGCACAGTGTGTGGTCAGCTGGGCGTGTGGGCGTGATCAGCGATGGATGGTTTTCTTTTATAGGTTTTAAAAAAATACAAAAAAGACATCCAGTGATGGTTTTCTTATTTTCCACCAAAAAAAAAACTGAAAAAAGGGAGGATAGAGGGATACCACAAAGCACCAATATACAAAATGGACATTGGAGGGTACTGCTAAACACCAGGGATAAACCGGGAGCCTACTACCCTTCCCCCCTTAAAAAAAGGAGTCCGGAGTTATAAATATAAAAACAAACGGGCATAGTGTCAGAAAGCCACAATAAAATAAAAATAAATCATACAAATATGGCCCAGTGGTTGGATTTCCACTTGCGATGCCAGTGACCTAGGTTCAGGAATGGGCTCGGGGAACCAGAGGGCCGGCCGGGGGACAAGGAGGAGCATCCCATGGACTGCTCTCCTTCTCTAGGGGAAGGGGAGGGTCAGCATGCCCAGCACTCAAGGGATTCTTGGCAGAGGCCAGGGAACCATTGGCAACTGGCACCTTGAGATAGGAGGGGTGTGGGCAGATGCAGGATGTCATTGCATGCCCTCATCCCTGAGGTGACCTGGAAAATCACATTGCTGGCCACCCTAGATGAAGCCTGCCCTCAGCTTCAGTTAGCTCCCAGTCCAGCTCCCTCAACTATTCTGACTGTTGCAGCACTGTAGGGCTGGTGCCACAACCCCGTAATGGGGGGGGTGGTAAGCCAGGAAGCATCAGGGAGTCATGGCTAATATGGGAGTGGAAGCAGAGGGTCTGTGACTGGGCCAAGGTAACGGGCGGCTGATGGCAGAAAAAGGGCAATAAATAAAAAAAAGAAATACGGAAAAAAAATTAATCAAGGGGGAAAAACATAAACAAAAATATGAGGATTGAGGGTGGGGGGGTCCCACTAGACACTAGGGCTATTTAAGGTGCAAAGAGGATAATATTCCTTTATGTTTCAGGACCAGATAGTACAAAAACATTTTTTTCAATGAGATGTGCATCGGTGGATTGGGGAAGGGGGGCCACTAGATCACCTGGAAAGAAAAAAAGCAATAGTGGGGATTGGAGAGGGAATAACACTAGACCACCAGGAAAGAAATAAAAAAAAACTTATTGGAACTGTAAAATTGTGAGAATAACTTGATTTTGGTAAACACAAACACTTGTGTTTACCAACTCGAGGGTCAAGAAATCTGATTCTGGGGTCAGTTTGGCCCAGAAATGATTGACATTTTTTGTAGCCACACAGCTGTTAGTGCTGCAAATTGCAGCACAATCCCATTGTTTTGCAAAACAGTGCCACAATTTGTGGCAAAAATCCTGGAGTTTCATGAAACAGTGTCACAATTTGCAGCACTTTTGCAAAAGTAGTGCCACAAGTTGCTGCATTAGTGCCACATATTATGGCACTCATGATGGCCCCATTAAAATAAACACATTTCTGGGCACTTTGATGAAAAAATAATCACAGATTATGATTTCTCAGGCCCAGATTAGGTAAACACAACTGTTGGTGTTTACCTAGGGGCAGTATGTTTTAAACTATTTCACTTTGTCTGCCTCACTAACTGAAAACAAGATGGCTGAATCTCGACACTGCATTCTGCATTTGCAAAAGAAACTAGTGCTTTCGCGGCAGCAAAACATGCTTTTGCACTGCAACCCTAATTTTTCCCATAGAATATAATGAGAAACTTTAAAGTTTTATAACTTTTGAACTGATCAATATTTTTTTCACCAAACCTTCAAAAGGCACATCGGTGACCCAAACCCCATATATCCTATACATTTCAGACCAAACCCCCAAGTCATTTCAAAGAAATGGCTTGACAAAGAAATCTGCAAAAAAGTGGTAATTTTTACATATTTTGACATTCCATATATCCGCACCCGTATAATCGACTGGACCAAAACTTGCCACATCCAGAGATCTATGGTACCCAACAGAGCATGCAAAATGTGATGTGAATCAGTCAAACAGTTGTAAAGTTATTAAACTGCAAAATTTGGGGTTTAACATAGAAATGAAGTCTGAACCCTAACTATAATGGCACTGCCATGTCACATTAATATCTATCTGTCTATCTACCTGTCTGTCTGTCTGTCTATCTATCTATACAGTATACTCGGTGTAAAAAAACTATGTTACTGCACAAGTTGGTGTTAAAGCAACACAAGAAGGGACATGTGGCATTAATGTTTTCAACCCTAACATCCTACCCTACCCCGCAGGGAGCAATAGGCATGGGGTGTGTCTTAAGGGTTGTCATCCATAACGCTCACCCCATTCCATGAGTAAATAAACTGACATGGGTACAGTATATGAGAATGGGCAGAGCATTAGGGTTGACAACCCTAAGGCACACCCCACGCCTATTGCTGCCAGCAGTGTAGGGATGGGGAGTTAGGGTTTGAACCCCTAACACCACATTTTCCTACCATTTGTGCTTTACCCTTAACTAGTGCATTAAAAAGATTTTTTGCAATGAATTTCCTTACTTTTTGAGATAGTATAATGCATCTTCATTTGCCTGCCAGAGCGGAGGGCCTGGAGGGCCCTGTGCTCCCATCTCTGCATAGATGCATACATAATTGCAACCAAACTGTCACCATAGCCTTCTTATTACCCCACTTCATAAACCCGGTAGTGAAAATTTACAAATCCCTGCCAAAATGTGATTCTGCACCACCTCAACATTGTTCTATGCCACAGGTGTGAAAAGACTGTTTGGCTAGGATTTGAAAAGTGACAGATGTCACATTTATGAGGAGTTGTAAAAATATGGCTATGTTGAAAATTTGTGGTCAAAATGTTTAAAATTAACAGATTTATGAGTGAGCATAGCAAAATTTTAATGCATGCACATAAGTTTGTCATTTTTTACATATTTTGACCCCATATTTTCAACATAGCTTTCTTATGACCCTGCCTCATGAACAAGGGTAGTGAAAATTTTCAAATCCTGCCTGAAAGGTGATGTTACCAAGTGACAGCAACATTGCTTTTCAGGCCAGATTTGCATAATTCCACTGACATTGTTCATGAGGTGGGGACCCAAAAAGGTTATGTTGAAAATTTGGTGTCAAAATATGCAAAAAGGGCTAAGTTATTCATCAGAGTTAAAACCTCATTGAAATATATTGAACCACACTTCCCTTAGTTTTTCATATTGCAGTCAGTGGTTCCAGCAGCAATACTTGTCTTCCATAGGAGAGTGGATATTCAGCATGGCACCTGTTCATGTGAGTGAGGGTTTGTGGAGGGTGCATGGTGGTGGGTGCTGAGTGGAGGTGGGGGGGTCAGATTGGTGAGGAACCATTTTCATTGTACAGGAAAAAAAACATTGAGGGGCCATTTAATTTTTTTCAGCTGTGGACAGCAACTGGGGGAGGGTGCCACCATGGAAAAATGAATAAATCAGTTGGGATGCTGACTGTAGGGTGGGGGGTTGCCACTGGACACCAGGGATGAACTGAAAAACTATGGGGAGGGCAATGGAAGTGTGAGGGGTGCCACTAGACACCAGGGAATGAAAAGTACTGGAGGCAATGATAGGGTGGTGGTGGGCTGCTACTAAACACCAGGGCATTATACCAAGAGGTTACAGTAATGAGCTATGAATGAGCTTGTTACATCTAGCAGACAGACCTGGGTTTGATTCCCACAACCTCCACTTGCATACTGTGTGACTCTGAGCAAGTCACTTAACCTCACCAGTGCTCTTGGTACATCCCTGAAAACAGGGACCTGTGCCTAGTGGCTGCAATGAAAACCGCTCCACCACAACAACCTGTACTTGGTATACAGAACATCTCATGAGTAGCACTGTGAGGAATTCAAAAGCTGGTTTGGTAATGGTACTGGATCAACCACATACCAGGTGTTAACTGTGCTGTATAGACAGCTCCTGTATGTACAGTGACAGGGGGTAGAACACTGGTAAGGGAATACTGCTGCCCCTATCACTGTACTCTGGACTGAAGAGTGGAGAAGTTGCCGTGTGCAGGGTGTCTGGTCGAGTTGCTGCCGTGGTGGAATGGATAGGACACCAGTACATGGCACATTCAAGAGACCTGGGACAGTGGTTCGGTTCCCCCCTGAGGGCTCATGTGGTGACTATCTACAAGAGTGGCCCATAGGACAAGTCGGGTAACTACAAACCTGTCAGTCTCACTTCCACGGTGGGTAAGCTCATGGAAGCAATCCTGAATGAAAGACTGGTAACCTTCTTAGAGATCAATGACCTCCAGGATGGGCAGCAGCATGGGTTTGTCTCAGGGAAATCATGCCAGGCCAACCTAATAGAATACTATAACTGGGTTACAAGGAAATTGGACTAGAGCCATGCTGTGGATGTCCTGTATTTGGGCTTCAGCAAGGACTTTGAATCGGTCCCTCATGGGTGACTGGAGGCAAAGCTGAAACAGGTAGGGGTGGGGCCAATATGGAGAACTGGATCACGAATTGGCTAGAAGAAAGACTGCAGTGGGTGGTTGGAGGGGACTCTCATCTCCCAAACCAGTGACCAGTGGTGTGCCGCAGGGCTGTGTGCTGGGGCCATTGTTGTCTGGACTATTCATATCAGATATAGAAGATGGGATTGGGAGCAGGCTCAGTTTGTTCGCAGATGACACTAAAATGGGAGCTGTGGTGGATGACATAGAGGGATGGCTGAAGGAACAGGGGGATCTAACCAGACTTGAAAAGTGGTCAGTGAGATGGCAATTGGGATTTAACATGAAGAAGTGCAAGGTTATGCACTTAAGGGCAAGGAATCAGAGAAGGGACTACTGGTTGGAGTCATTGAGGAGGAGAAGGATTTGGGGGCCATAGTAAAGGGTAGCAAGAACAACTCTGCTTAATGCAGGAGGGATGCAGCTAGGGACAGTAGGATGCTGGGGTACATTATGAGGGGATTCTCCTCCAGGAACAAGGAGGTGATCATGACCCTGTACAGGTCCTTGGTCAGGCCTTAGTTGGAGTACTGTGTGCAGTATTGGCATCCATATCAGAGGAAGGATATCAAACTTCTTGAGGAGGTGCAGTGCAGGGGAATGAAAATGTTACAGGGATGGAGGGCAGAACCTAAGAGGAAAGGCTGACTCAACTGAGTCTGTTTACCCTGAAGGAAAGAAGGGCTCGGGGGAACATGATTGAAACTTTCAAATGTTTGAGAGGATCAACAAATTAGACATAGAGGGGCTGTTCGTGCTGAGAAAGGGAAGGGACACAAGGGGGCACGGGCTAAGTTTGAACGGAGACAGGTTCAAAAGGGAGATGAGGAGGCATTATTTCACCAAGAGGGTGGTGTAAAAATGGAACACTTTACCAGAGGAGCTGGTGGCGTGTAGGATGGTGGGGAGTTTCAAAAGGGCATGGGACAGTGCATGGAGGGGTGACTGTGTAAAGGACTCTGAACAGTTTCAATAGGAGAATGGAGGGTTGCAGGAGGGGGCAGCTGCAATATAAGGGTGATAGCTATGCACATGAGCAAACTTGATAGACTGTGAGGCCTGTTTCTGCTGGCAAGTTTTCTTATGTTCATATGTCTCCCCTGCTACAGCTTTTTCTGGCGATTGAAAAAAAAAATGCCCTTCCTCCCTTCTGAGTTGCTCACCTTCCCTGAAGTCCCCCCCCCCCCAGGAGTTAGTTTTTCAAGTTCCGGGTGTGTGGGGCCAAAGCCTCCCACTCAGGGGGTGTGGGGTCAAAGCTTCCACGCACAAAAATGTAACCACCCATTGTTTTCAATGAATGCGCTGTTCCCGACAGGTCGGTGTTTTGACAGCCTCTGGTCTTTGCTGTATGGCTGCAGCATTTGTAGCTGTGCTGTTTTTTCCTGCAACAGAATGACCCCATGCTTTTGGTAATTATTCCCTCAGAGAGTACATTTGACATCAAGGCAACCACTTTTTTCTTAAAAATCAAAGCTGGATCAGATTTCAACTAGTTATAAAATTGTTCATTTCTGAGCTGTGTTCTGCACTCTATAACATACCCTCAAGTGTCCTCACACCACAGCCCCTCCTTTGTTGACTTTCTTGATGGTGATGAAATGTTCCCTTTTAAGGATATCCAATGACTCTCTTGCTGAATTGGTAAACTTGGTAAATTTGTGTAGGTCCTCTTTACAAACCCTTTTGAAGGTGAGTATGCTTGTGTTATGCAGAGGGTTAAAAGTTAAAGGTGTCCTAAAACTCTCAAGATTCAGGTCCTGAAGATAAATTGTTTGTTCTTGTACCAATGACAAGTCCTCCATGCTTATATTCTGATGAATCAAGGAATCAAGGCAGCCATTTGGAGGGTGGCAAGTAAATAGACTCACAAAATCTAACTCATTAAGTGTAGCCAAGGACTAGTTCCAAGTGTTGCCATTTTAAATGTGTGAATAACTTTTCAGGCTAGCATGAACATTTAAATTAATTCAAGAAGAATTGGGCTACTTAAAGTTTTTTATACATTGTGAATAGAGTTCTGCTTTAAAGACTTCCATAGTGGGTAAACTTATGGAAGCAATCTTGAAGGAGAGACTGGTAACCTTCCTGGAGGCCAATGGGCAGGATGGGCAGCAGCATGGGTTCATCTTCGGGAAATCATGCCAGACCAACCTAATGGAATACTATAACTTGGTTACAAGGGCATTGGACAAGGGTCATGAAGTGGATGTCCTATATTTGGATTTCAGCAAGGCCTTTGATTCGGTCCCTCATGGGTGGCTGGTGTCAAAGCTGAAATATGTAGGGGTAGAGGCTAAGATGGCTAACTTGATCAATAACTGGGCTCTGTGCTGGGGTCAGTGTAGTCTGGTCTTTTCATATCAGATATTGCACACAGGGGTTGGGAGCAAGATCAGTTTGTTTACTGACAACACCAAGATGGGTGCTGTTGTGGATGACATAGGGGGTAGCAGGAGCTTCAGGGTGACCTAATCAGACTTGAGGAGTGGTCAGCGAGGTGGTAATTGGGTTTTAATGCAAAGAATTTCAAAGTTATGCACTACGGGGCGAAGAACCCGAGGAAGGAATATTGGTTGGGTAGAGTGCGGTTGGGTGTCACTGAGGAGGAGAATGATCAAGGGGTCATAGTAACGGGGAAGATGAACAACTCTGCTCAGTGCAGGAAGGTTGCAGCTAAGGCCAATAGGATGCTGAGGTGCATTGTCTGGAGGTTCTCATCCAGGCACAAGGATGTGATCCTGCCCCTGATCAGGTCCTTGATCAGGCTGCATGTGGAGTACTGCATGCAGTACTGTTATCAGTATCTAATTAAGGATATTAGTACTGCTCGAAGCATTGCAGCATAGGGTGACAAAAATGATACAGGGGATGGAAGGCAGAACCTACAAAGAAAGGCTGAGACACTTGAGATTATACACCCTGGAGGAGTGAAGGGATGGTGGGGATATGATTGAAACTTTCAAATACTTAAGGGGGATCAATAAATCTGGAAATAGGGGTTGTTTAAGCTGAGTAAGTGAAGGGACACGAGGGGGCACAGGCTAAGATTGGAGGGTAGCAGGTTCAGGAGGGAGATGAGGAGGCATTATTTCACTGAGAGGGTGGTGTTGAAATGGAACACTCTACCAGAGGAGGTGGTGGCATGCAGGATGGTGGGCAGTTTCAAAAGGGCATGTGACAAGGCAAGGGGCTTGCTGGGTAAACAACACAGCAGTTTCTGAAGGTGAGATGGAGGATGGGGGTGGGGCAGCTGCAATATAAGGGTGCTAGCTGTGCATTCGAGCAGACTTGATAGATGGTGAGGCCTGTTTCTACTGGCAAGTTTTTTTGTCTGTATGTTCGTATCCTTGTCCCACTATTATTCACAAAATACACAAATGATCTAGGAGATGATATTTGTGATGTCAAACTACACTATTATGCAAATTACACAGTGCTATATGCAGTCAGATCTAGGATCATGGAATCATAGAAATGTGGCAGCAGAAAATGACCCTTTTGGCCCATTGAGTCTGCCTCTTACTCCTCCTCCTTTCTTGTCCCCCTTGTTCAGAGATCCCCCCTTCACCTCCTGGTCAACCCCTTGTGTCTGTCCCATGACCTCTTAAATCCTTCCACCTTTTTGAACCCCACCACCTCCTCTGGCAGAGAGTTCCAGGGCTCCACCCCCCTCTCTGTGAAGTAACACCCCCTCACATTGCTCCTAAATTTTCCTCCTTCTAATCTTAGACTATGGCCCCTGGTTCTAGCACCCACTTTTCTTATGAATAAGCTCCTCCCTACCTTATTAATCCCCTTCATGCACTTAAATGTTTCTATAATGTACCCCTCTCCCTTCTGGCGGGTACAGATCCAACTCCATCAACTTTGCCTCATAGGGCTTTCCATTCAACCTCTGCACCATCTTAGTGGCCCTTCTCTGAACCCTTTGAATCCCCATATATGTCCTTATGTGATGAGGTCTCCAGAATTGGCCGCCATACTCCAAGTGAGGCCTCACTAAGGATTTGTAAAGTGGTATCAGCACTTCTGCTCGTTATACCTCTCAGTATGCATGCCAGCATTCTATTCACTTTGCTCACTGCCTTGCTGCATTGGGTTCCCACCTTAAGGTTACCTGAAATTATAATTCCCAGATCCCACTCTGGCTCAGCTGCCTTAATTACATAGCTTCCCCCAGTGTGTAATTTGCTTGCAGATTATTCCACCCCATCTGCATTAATGTGCACTTTTTGACAGACTTTCAGCTGCCAGATTTCCACCCCCCCCCCCCCAGCGATCTTAGATTTTCCCTCATAGCCTCCACGCCCCCCCGGTGTGTCCACCCTATTGCAGATCTTTGTATCATCTGCAAATAGACAGACCTTCCACTGCAGCCTCTCCACTATGTCGCTGATATAGATGTTATACAGAATGGGCCTCAGCACCAACCCTTGGGGGAAGCAGCTCATGACCTCTTTCTCCCTGGATTGTACCCCATTTACCACCACCCTTTGGCTTCTGCCCTGCAGCCAGTTTTCCACCCACCTTATTATTTTCTGTCCCATCCCCAAACTTTTCAGCTTTTTTACTAGCCTTCTATGGGGGACAATGTTGAAGTGCTTCCTGAAGTCCAGATAGGCCATGTCCACTGCCCCTCCATGATCTACCACCCTCATCACCCAATCGAAAAACTCATTCAGGTTCATCTGGCATGAGCTTCCTTGTGTGAAGCCATGCTGACAGACATCCTGCAGCCCACTTTCCACCAAGTAGCTGACCACCCTTTCTTTTAATATCACCTCCATCACCTCACCCACTACCGAGGTGAGGCTGACCTGGTCATAATTGAACACCTCCACCCTGCTGCCACTTTTGTGAAGTGGCACTATGTCCACCCTCTTCTAGTCTTTTGGCACCCACCCTGTATCCAGGGACAAGTTAAATAACCTCACTAGAAGTGTTGCCAACTCCTCGCTTAGTTCTTGGAGTACCCTAGGATGCAGGGCATCCAGACCCATAGCCTTGTCCACCCCCAACCTACCTAATTCCCCTCTTACCCTGTCCTCACTTAACAGGCTAGGATCCACCCTTATGTCATCCCTTCCTTTCTTCCTTAACACTGGTCCCCTTCTTTCCTCTTCCACCATGAAGACCAAGCAGAAGTACCTATTTGGCACCTCTGCCTTCTCGAAGACCCTTTCCACTTGTACTCCCCCTTCACCCATAGTGTCCCATGCCTTGCTTTCCTCTTCTCTCTTATATACTGAAAAAAGTTTTGTCACCCCTTTTGTCCTGCTTAGCAATTCTCTCCTTTATTTACACTTTTGCCTTCCTAATCTTCTGCCCTGCCACCCTGAGCATCTCCCTGTAAGTCTTCCTGCCTTTTTCTCTGTGACCTCTTATATACTGTACTCTGAATGCCCTTTTTCTTTCCCCAATTGCCCCCTCACTTCCCTGGAGAACCAGAGTGGCCTCTTTCTTTTTCTGTTCTTCCTCGCCTTCCTTATGAAGATTTCAATGGCTTTTAGTAACTACCCCACTTAACTGAATTCCATTATTCCTCCACTTCCCCTATTCTCTCCTTCCCCTCCATTTTGTTCCTAAATATCTCCCTCATTTTGGCAAAATCTGCCCGACTGAAGTACAGGACCTCTGTGATGGTCCGACTTGCTTTGTTCCCCATCCTAACCTGGAAACTCACTGCATTATGGTCTAGTTTGCTAGTGTCCAGAAGTGTTAAATGACCCACAGACCATTTTTGACACTCTCCAATTGAAGTTGTTTGATGCTGTCAGAATGAAGGACATGACATTTGCCCCCAACACAAAAGGATAACTGGTTCATCACTTCCTTGAATCCTGATCCCTCTGGATGATAACTTGGAGCTAGTAGAACATTTCAGATATATGGGAGTGCGGCTATATAGCAAACTTTCTTTCAGTAATCACATTTAAAACTTATGTAAGAAGCTATGGCCAAGGCTGGGATTTTATTGTAAGAATAAATTCAATCTTCCTTTGGAGGCCCACAAAGCCCAAGTTAAGAGTTATGTTCTTACCCCAGGTTCCTATCCCTGCTGTATTATGGGGACCTCGTGTACTGAACTGCTGCAGATGGCCAACTTGCCAAATTGGTTGTTCTTTACCATAGGGCACTGAGATTCATTACTGGGATGCCTACAAGTACCTACCACTGCATCCTCTATGCTTCTGTGGGTTTAGCTTACTTCACCATTAGACATCTAAAAAGCCAATATTTATGGTTCTACAAATCCCTTGGCCATGGTGTACTGAAATACATCTCTGACTTACTCTGCAAAGTCTCTAGTCTATATAACCAAAGAACATGTAATTATATTTGTTTGAAACACTCAGATTTGCATCTACAGTAAATATGGTACAATGGCCTTCAGCTGGCTCACTACAACATATTTTAATAAACTTCAAGTCTTTCTCAAATTGAACTTGATAGAGAGCCTCCATACCTTCAAAATATTTGCATTGATATTTGTACCTGCCCCTAGACCCTCCATTGTTATTCATCACAATTTGCTGTTTTAAAATTGTCATAACTGTAATAAACTTGCTTTCTTATTATATTATATCTTATAATATACTTATATCCAGGAACCCCCATTGTTATTCATTGCAATATAATTGTTGATTTAAGCTGTCTTGCCTGTAATAACCCTGCTATCTGTTATATGTCTTATACATATTTGCTCTTGTTGCTGTATCTCTCTATCACATATGTCACCATATCCCTATTTGTAAATTTTGTACTATCCAGCCCAGATATTCTAAAGGGTTGTGCATGGCACAACCCCCCACTGATGCGCCCAAGCGCGATATTCAAAAAGGAAAAGTGCGCGGCACAAATCCCGATGAGCCGCAGCGCATCAGTAATGTATGCAGGCACAGGTAGGGAGGGCATGCCATACATAACTCGCAGCCCTGATATTCCCAGCCCAGGATGTGCAAGACCATGCATTTGCAAACCCCTCCTGTGCCAGCACAAGTTATGCCAAAAAAAAAAGGACAACAGATGGCCACCCACAGGTGAGCTGCCCACATTGCAGGGCATCGGCATGGCAGCTTCACTTGTGGTGTCTGTAGTTCTGGCTTCACCTGGCGGCACCCCCCATGCCCCATCGCATGCATCTGTATAAAAAAAATCCATTGTCCAATATCCCTGGTGGTCCAGTGGACCGCTTTCTGCCTGATCGTGGGCATCTGTATAAAAAAATCCATCGTCCAATATCCCTGGTGGTCCAGTGGACCGCTTTCTGCCCAATCACGGGCATCTGTATAATGAAAATCCATCGTCCAATATCCCTGATGGTCCAGTGGATCACTATCTGCCCAATCGCGGGCATTTGTCAAAGAAAAATAATCTCAATATCCCTGGTGGTCTAGTGGTGCCCCCACCCACCCCACTGAGCCCCGCCCGCTCCCCCCCCATCACCCATCGGGTGGCAGCACCACCGCCTGCTGCCCTGCTGCCCATGCCGACACCTTGGTAGGGCTGCATGCCATTGGTTCACAACTTGAGCCAATGGGCATGCCATATCTATACTACACATTCCAGATATGTGAATAATTCATTCGCCATCTGGAATGTGCATATGATGCAGCTGCACACATTGGCTCATGCAGCAGACAATGGCGTGCAGCCCTACAGGCCGGGTCAGCCGAGCGGGCGGCGGCTGAACGGTGGTGCTGCCCGCCCGGCTGACAGGGGGGTAGGGCGGTGAAAACTCAGTAAAGACCACCAAATGATGTCTTCACTGACAAATGCCGTGATCAGGCGAAAGCAGTCACTGGACCACCGGAATATTGAACGAGTAATTCATTATACAGATTGCCCGCGATCGAAAGCAATCGCAGAACCTCAAGGATATTGAACGATATCTAATTACAAATGCCAGCGATGAGCAGCCGATCACTAATTCGATAATAAATATAACATTACATTACAAATGACTGCGATCGGGCGGATAGCGGTCCACTGGGCCACCAAGGGATATAGGACATATTCTTTTTATACAGATGCAGCGATCGTGCTGCAGGGGCGTCAGTCCCTGGCGGCTACTGCCTGCGACGCCAGGCATAAGTTGTCGAGGATGACACACCTGCATGCAAATGGGGCCATAATGACATACAAATGGCCCCATGTCTTGCATACATTATGGCCCCATTTGCATGTCGGGTTTTGAATATCGCGGTTGCTGTGCATGGCGCAATGGAACTTGCGCTAGCGCATCTCCATGCTCCACTCTGGCCACTTGCGCTGTCACAGTGCCACTGCGCCATGCACACTGGGGGTGGCCAGGGTGTGATATTCAAAGCTGCTGAGCCATGGCGCAGCTCCGTTGAATATCACCCAGTCCACACCCCTGCACAGCCAAGTTGAGCTGCGCCCAAGCTTGCACCACAGCCTGGCGCAGTTTGAATATCTGGGCCTCCATGTCTTGTATCCTTTGTAATAACTGCAACTTTTCTGTACTGTCCTAATGAGGACTTCCTTGCAAATGAGTTTTTCTCAATAGAGCTTTTCCTGGTAAAACAAACAAAAGAACCATTAAGTAAGTCAATAAATAAATGCAGTATATACACACATAAATAATGTGAAGTAGAATATCTACTAATCCCTTTCAGCTCTGAAAATGATAATGTTCTAAAAATAAGAAAATAAATTGAATGAAAGCATCAGCATAATTTTAAACTGAGTACACCTCAGGCACATCAAGAGGCTCAAAGAACCATTGAAGGCTATTCATATAGACATGGCATAATAAATGAAGTAAAATAAACAATTTTTAGAGATGTGTGACAATAAATAAAAAATCTCTAAAAACACAGGTAGCTTCTTCTTTTTGTCTGTAAAAGCACCTAAGGCACAGCTATAGAGACTTTGAGTATTACATGTTCAATTTTAGTTGTAGGTAACTACAGTATAGTGTGATGACTTCAGTGCTAATCCTCACATGGCTGCAAGATATTGTAAGCTCTGCAGTTTAAAGAAAGCAGGCTTAAAAAGCTAACAAAGCCAGGCTTCAAGGCTTCATGACAAAGTTTGCATATCTGTGAAAAATAAAATTGTGCATAAAATATCCTTTCAGTGTTTTTGCCAAACAATCAGAGCTTTGATGTGTGGGGTCTGTTGTCATTCCCAGGTGAGCTTCATAGAGTCTGTTAGGGAGTGCTAAGTAGGACAGAAAGATATATCGCTGCTTAGGGTAGATGACAGCTTGGGCACAGTTGGATATCTCTTCGGTTGGGGGCACTGCTGCTGGAAGTAACTGATACATGCCCCACTGTTAGTTAGTGCTGGCAGTAATGATGGATGTCCCACTGATCGAAGGAGCTAACACAAATTGGTACTTCACTGTCTAGGGGAGCTGCTACCTTGCTGCATGGATTAATGACCTAAAGTGATGGGGGGAGTTCATGATTGGTAGTACTGACAGATATGCCACTGGTCAGGGAGCTGGCAGCTGATGGCAGAGATAGATGCCATGTTGTTCAGTGGAACTGCCATCCATCACCACAGATGAATGCCTTAGTCATCCTGGTAACATGGATGGCTTGCTGGTTGGGGTTGCTGTGGATGGGCAATACAGATGGCCCAGTATTTGGGAAAGCTGCCAGAGGGTGGCAATGCAGGTTGTCTTGTGGAGTGGAGAAACTGATGCCAGGTGACAATGCTGAATGTCCCACTGATTAGAAAAACTGCCACAAAAAAACACAGCCAAATGCTGCTTTAGATAACAATGCTGCCATCTGGTGGTACAAAGTAATACTTCTTACCAGAGACAGCCCCCTCTCCCTATCACTGGCAGCCCTCATGAAGCTACTGATCTTTCTATTGCTCTGTATTGGTAATGTGGAAATCAACCCTGGACCTCTTGAAAGTATCACCTCTCCATCAGACCTAACCTCAACTAAAGGCCTCCGTTTCCTGCATATTAATGTATGCAGTCTGTTGAAAAATTTACATTGATACAAGCCTGGGTTGCCCATACCTTGGCAGATCTTTCTCGTGATAACTGAGACATGGCTCAAACCCACCACAATGGACAGGAAGTTAACTCACCTAACTATCAGCTATTCAGAGCTGATCACAAACAAGGGGAGGTGGAGTAGCTACATATGCAAACGCTGGTATAGTTGTATCCTGTACTGCTGCAACATCTATGCCCAAGGAATTTGAATGCCTATCTCTAAAAGTCTCTCTCCCAATACAGCAGCTTTCCAACTAATTGGATGCTACAGACCCCTCTGCTGAACACAAGCTCTTATCCCACCTGGGAAACCTGGTCAAGTCCAGTACTGAAGAAGTCATTATCCTAGGTGACCTTAATTTCAACTGGCTCACCCAGGCAGCTACACCTCTGGTATCATTCTGTGACACCTATGGGCTCACACAGTTAATTAATGAACCAACAAGATCAAATACAAAGAATAGTAGTAACAGTACATTACTTGATATCATGCTAGTGAGTAAACCACATCTATTCACACATGCTGGAGTGCTCCTGTGCGACATAAGTGATCACTGCCCCATCGCAGGGGTAAGATCCAACAGCATAACAACAAATCCTGCAAAATTCATCATGAGGAGATCCAAGAAAAACATCAATATTGAAGGATATCTGCATGATCTAGCTTACTTTCCACACTGGCAAAAGTTCTATCTTGCACATTCTGTAGAAAGTCTAGCAGGTGCTAAATAGCATTATAATAAATGCCCTTAACACCCATGCCCCAATCTCTAGTATCCAAATAAAAACAAATCCTGTCGCTGGTTTTCAGCTGACCTCAAAGCTGCACTGCTGGAGAGAGACAAACTCTGGAAAGTAGCAAGAAAAACTAAGAATACAAATGACTGGATGATTTTTAGGAAAGCCAGGAATAAATGCACCAGGAAAGTTAGGGATGCAAAGGCTGCCTACTACCTGGCCTAGCTCGACTCCTCCTACCATAATCCTGCTAGGTTTTGGGGCACCATCAAGGATATGATGGGACAGGACGCTAACAACCCCCTTCCAACTCAACTACACAATAACTATGGCCCTATTACTGGCAAAATGGAAATACTGGATGCATTCAACAACCACTTCACAACAGCTGGCCTTGCCTTTGACACCTCCCCAGCTAACCTACTAAGGGACCAATTAAGCTCCCACTACATTGGTGATCAAAGAGTTGACTCTTCCTTTAGCTTCAAACCTATACTGTTGAAACAAGTTGAGGATCTATTATGGCATCTGGATACCAAAAAAAGTGCAGGAGCAGACCTTCTGGACCCTTCTTTCTAAAGATTGCGTGCCATGTGCTTGCAGTCCCCCTAACACACCTCTTTAACCTTTCTAAACTCTGGCTCTATTCCCATGCTGTGGAAGACAGCCCAAGTGGTCCCCCTTCTAAAATCTGGGGACCCTATGGATCTTAATAACTACAGGCCCATTTCCATTCTACCTGTGTTATCCAAGATGCTGGAGAAATTAGTGAGTATTCAGTTAAGGGAATATCTTGACAATGCTAGCCTATTAAATCCAGCTCAATCTGGATTCAGGGCCAAACATAGCACTATCACTGCATTAGCAAGGTCACAAATGACTGGCAAACTGAATTGGATAAAAGAACAATGTCTGTGCAGTATTCCTGGACCTGAGCAAAGCATTCGATACTGTGGACCATGAACTGCTACTCTCATCCCTGCACTCCATTGGCCTAGATCCACCCTCCTTAAGTGGTTCAGATGCTACCTCTCGGTAGGTCACAGCAGGTAAAGCTGAAGGTGACCTATCCCATTAAGACCACTGTCAAGAGGAGTCCCCAAGGCTCTATTCTGGGTCCTATCCTTTGCCATTTATATAAATACAATTGATTCAACCCTTGCCAAGTCCTCAGTACACCTCTTTGCTGATGACACTGTTCTGTATTTCAGCAACCCTTCGCCTACAGTGGCTCATGAAATCTTACAAACAGAATTCTCCTTGTTACAATATCAGCTACTCGAGAAAAAGCTTCTGCTAAATGCAAAGAAAACTAAAGCAAAGATGTTCACAACTGAAAACTCCACCAACACATCCTCTTCAATCAATCTCACCCAGCTATGCACTATACTTGGAGAAAATCTGGAGTATGTTGAAAATTTCAAATACCTAGGTGTGTGGTTTGACAACAGACTTGACTTCACTCAGCATCTAGAACAACTGTTAAAAAAGCTTCGCCTAAGGCTTGGCCTCCTCTATAGATTAAAACCCTTCCTTAACAGATACTCAAAGATGAGGCTAGTCCAGGCCACCTTTCCATCAGTCATTGACTATGCAGACTTCCTCTATAGTCACTGCCCCATCTCCTACCTTCAAAAGCTGGATACCTTATATCATAGAGCAATAAGGTTCATTACAGACCTGCCATACAATACCCACCATTGTTCTCTCTATGACGCAGTTGGATGGGTTTCCCTTCATGTCAGGAGGAGCAGAAATGCAGCTCTATGGATCTACAGAGCTTTATCAAAAAAAACTCCCAAGCTATATCCTGGACTGCTTCAACCAGACCACTCCTAGCTTATATGCCCTAAGAAGCAACAATTTCATCCTGCTCAAATTGCCCAAAGTCAACACCAAACTAGGGAGGGCAGCAATCAGCTATTCTCTAGCTATAGCATGGAACACCCTACAAAAATCCCTAAAACTGTCCATTATCATTCCATTTACATCCTTTAAGCAGCACTGTACAGCCTTCTTCACAGAGAAATGCAGTTGCTACTGCTAGAGATAGAATAGTCATCCCACAAACCTATATTCCAATCATATATGACATATTCCTTCCAGTCAGACACCCCCAGTTTATGGCACCCAATATTTCCTTCACCATCCTTGTACTCATTATGTGTGTGACTGTTCTGACCCTCATTGGGATATATATGTACTGTACATATTGTAGATATTAGTTTAACCTTCTCTTAACCGAGTTTCAACATGTGAATTCAATGTATATCATGCAAGCAATAATACCCGATAGGGTGGGCGGTATTGGGCAATACTGGACCGCCCAGGGGCGTAATGAGGTCTGACACCACAGGCGGAGGGCCTTATAGCCCCTGGAAGGTCCAGTATTGCCCATACCGCCCACTCTGGAGGGTATTATTGCGCTTAGAAAATGGGCATTAAAATCATATTTTTTCAGTGGTCAAAAAATAGGTAAAGAATAAAGAAAAACATCTTAAAAATTAAAAAAAAAAAGTTTTATATTCAAATAGTCCCTGCCTGTCACATTGCCTGTTCCTGACACAGTTGCCGTAGAGGGCACTGTACTAGCAATGGGAAAGGAAGAATCGCTCTGTGAATGGCATAGATGAGTTGTTTTTTTTTAATCATGCAGTTTTTGTTTTAGCATGGAGAAACAGTCGGTATGGCTGGCATATCAGTCTGCGGTGAACAGTGACAGGAGTGGGACTTTATCAAATTAGTCCCAGAGATGGAACCCGCTGCCGACTAAGCGTCACTTGCGAGATCGAGGCGAGAAGCGGGCAAGCAGTGGTGCTATTTGTGCCTTTTTTTTTTTTTCTTTCTGACGCCATGACATTCGCGATCCACGGAAGGAAAAGGAGTGTGCCAATTTGACTATAATGGAGACCCGCAGGAGTGTCTAGTAGTAAACTGTAAGTCCGTAACAGGAGGAACTATGTGGGTCATTAACAGAGTAGCGTGCTGAGCAGGCAAGCGTAATGGTAAAAGAACTGCTGATTCTAAGTTGTCCGTTTTTATAAATGGGCTGAAATTGTTCAGTATAAAGGAGGCAGGATTTTGCAGCTCAGGGTTATTTTTTTAATAAAATAATGACAGTGAGTGGGAGTAAGCGTGGGGTGAAGGATCAAGAACTTAATTGGCACGAGTCGTACTACGAAATGTTCGAGCAGCACACAAAAGCGTACAGTTGAAAAAAGAAATAAAATTATGGTTTGTGACAGGGAAAACAGGTATTTTTGTTTTGGGCAGTTACTAGGTGGTGGTCTCTCATAAGAAGCAAGTCTGTATGTGGGGAGGGGGTCTCTCACTGACTGTCTCGGTAAAGTGATAAAAAAAATGGCTGTAGTTTCAAATTGTGTGCCCAGTGCTGCACCAATCACAAAGCAGGCTGGGCACAAGGATACTGGGCTAGGCATGGGGCAGGTTAGGGCTGGAACTTTTTATTTGGTGGGCATCTATTGAAAGTTAATGTACCCCTCTTGAAGGGGCACTAGCCAATCAGATGCTCCAAATAAAAAGCCCATTTTCTAATGTGTTATAAACATCATTTTTTCTGTATGTATAACTGTCTTATAAGTGTGTGATGTAATTGCTGTGTATCAACTCGAAACTTGACCTTATCAGGTCCATCTTGTAAATGAGCCTTGCTCAATGATGATCACCTGAATAAATAAAGATTTGATTGATTGATTACCACCAGATAGTGGTATTCTTATTGGTAGTACAAAGTAATACATTCCCTGAAATATTGACTGCACGCTGACAGGAATCAATGTGCAAACTGTATCATGGACACACAGTCAAAGCACTGAAACATACAGAAGGCTACCAAAAAGTTTAAAACTTGCTGAAAACAATGTAATAATTAAAATGGTAACAGGTGCCATGCTGATGCTTTGATGCCTAAAAATGTGTAGACATATCCATTATTCCTTTTTAAAAAGTTGAATAAATGTACTGTTTGTGATGTTATTGACTGATGGTACACTAAGAGAATGCAGGCAGGCATTGCCCACACTGCCCCACCACTTCGCTAGTGGAGTAAAAAAAAATTCTATTTATAATTTTTGTGATGTGGACCAGTGCCTGCCAAGTCAGTTTCTCAAATGTAACCAACATGGCCATATGTGGCCACAAGCACTGTTGTGTACTACCACAATTGACAGCTATAGTCCTGCGTAGTAACATACATGATATGAATGAAAATACAATACATCAGGAAATTTACTAAACACCATGTGAAGAGAGATGTGTTGTAAGAGGAAGATTGGATGAAAAAAAAATGAATGTCAACACCATTAAATTCCAGTGGCTTTACTCTGAAGCCACCAGGAACTGGACTTTGAGAATCAATGTACTAAGTAATACTAACTTAAAAACAAAATAACACAGTAATGTGAAAGTGAATGTAAGTCCATCATTTTCTGCTTCTGCCGATGGTTCAGATAGAGAAATGCCAAATGGGCATAGCAGAGGTGTCATACCTTGGTCACCAGGTAGGCAGTAGCACATCCAACATGAGCCAGCAGAAATTGACACCATTCTGGGATGGACCACACCCACCACTAAAAAGAGGGAGGGAGGGAATTTCCTTGTATCGAAGGGTACTACCAAATGTTTACCTCAAAATGTAGTAGTATTTCAAACACCCTGACAGATCTCACTATGAATAGAATATCCAAAAAGTATCAGTCTGCATAATGTTGTGAGGTGGCATTCTGTTAACTAAAAATGTCTTATGTCAGGCACCTGTGCTTGCTAGCCTTGACTTTTCATTAAAATTGATTGTTCCCATCACACCAACAGGGGAAGAACACCCAGTTGTGGACCTGAGCCAGAAAACGCTAGCCAGGGGAGGAGGCATATGCCATGGTTGAAAAGAAGTTCCTGTCTATAGTATAGACATTGCAAAAGCTGCAGCTGTATCTGTATGGGACAGAGTTTGCATTGGTCACTGACCACAAAATCTTAACATGACTACATAGAACAAATGTGCAAATGGCAAAATACTTAGCTGAAGTCTGCTACTATAGCTATACAACATGAGTATCCAGAGCTGCAGTGGTTCCTAACAATGCAGATGGGCTGTCCAGCAGTGATCTACAGATCAGGGATTGGAGTAAGCCATGGAAAAAGTGACAATTAGTAATTTTCTAGCCTCACATGAAAAATAATCTTTAGGAGTTGTCAAAGAGAGAATCTTTCTTTTTTTGACTGTGAGGGGAGAGGTAACATAGACATAGAGATGTAGCATGGATGTGGCATATGGTTCTTGTGGCATACCTGTGGCATACTAGAGAAATATTTCTGACACATTCCTCTCAGGTGGACAAAAAGGGTTGACATATTTTCACAGTGGTTGCTTGACTTTAAGGAGGTCCTCAGACTGTAGAACCTTTCTCTGTGGCGCATGGCACAAAATTAACCCCAACTAGTAGCCTTAGAGTTCTCCTTATTATGTGAAGTATGCAGTGTGAAGAAATCTGTACTTCTGAGGGGTCTGAGTGGGGTTGGTGATTTGTCCAGAGCACAGGGGCAGCTGATTTTGTTGTGGGCAACACCTGATCCATGCTTGCCCAAATGGAACATGTGACATAATTGCAAACTGGTTTCAGCCACATGTTAAAACTTTTGAGGCTTCCAGAACGGAGAGTGTGCCAACCTTGGTGAGTTACTGGGATGGCTGATGATACAATATCTGGGCAGACATCTTGATTGGTTTATCCTGGGAACACAGATCTCAGGCAGGTCAGATTCATTTGGGAGCAGAAAATATAGGTCCAGTGAATGAAAGGGTAAGGTTCTGTTTCCTGTATATCAGACCTTAGTGGCAACTTGTTTCTTCAGAGAAGAAGAAACCCAAAAGCTGGGATAAGAACTGTTAGATGTAGTTACAGACTACAGAAGGTTTTTCTTTCTGTGATATTTCCATTTTAACAGTTTGCATTTTTCCATGAACTAGTGTGTTGTATCTTTTTTGTATGTTATTAAATATTCTGCACTTTTGTTGGGTAATAATTCATTATATCTATATCTACAGTGAAGCCCACCAGGATGAAGTGCAGTGCTGCGGAATTCTGCAGTAGCGTTACTGTAGCAAACAATGCAATTTCAATGGGAGTTAATCCCTTTTGTCCTGCAGTAAACCTGTGATACTGTGCTTCATCCTGTGGGCTTCACAGTCTATCTCTATCTCTATCTCTATCTCTATCTCTATCTCTATCTCTATCTCTATCAATCTGTCTATATCTGTATCTATCTATCTGTCTGTCTATCTATCTAATCTTCTCTGTGACCGTGCAGTGTTTTATGAGATGGAAAATATCCATTCTATTAAGCAATTCGGTGTCCACAACCAAAGAGCATGATTACCAAGTATAAAAGTAACCTGTTTCTGATACAGAGTGGGGCCTGACATCCTGGTAGTAACTGAAAGGATGATCCTGTTGCTTAAAAGAAAACCCTCACACTGGGGTAGCAGTGGCTAGTGGCGGGGGAAAAACAAGATCCACCATAGCCAGCCTGGTGGTGACAGTATTGAAATACAAGAAGCCCTGTGGACAGTCAGTCACTGTTGTGTGTGAATGTGTGGCAGAGTGGTAACAGTATTGTAGAATGTTGTCACACAAAGCCGTTCTAGTATCAGCTTAGTTCTCAAACTAAAATATGTTGTTTCTTATTATAGCTGGAAATGACACCTACTGTATCTTGTACATCTATTTTCTCAAAGTACAAAAAAAGTTTTTGAAAATATATGCAAATTATAGTTGTATTCCTAAAATAAATTAAGAGATAAACCTGGGAACTTACCACCACCAAGAAAATAGTTGTGTTTGAACTGAAGTATGATGCTCAGTCAATTTCCTTATTCAAGCCCCAAATTTGCAAACATGTGAAGACCCAAAAAGATTAAGGATACATCACCTGCCATGCTTTACATCCTAACTGGATGCTTTGTCAAAGGTTAAATGTGAACAGTGATAACACAATGTTTTATGGTAGTAGCAGTAAAAAGTTATTGTTGTTGTTTTTAAACCATTGCAGTGCCACATTAACACATTAAATAAATAAGGCAAATACACATATCATAGCAAAAAGAACAGAAGAAGGTGAATCCTAAGGCATTTGGATTGTATTTAAAATTATATATCCCATAATGCTAATTTAATTTTAGCAGAACAATTCACATACTATGCATATTTATTTATTTTATTTATTTCAGTCTAGGATTACAAATACCTTTGCGTCAAGGCTCATTTACAAAGGTTCCATGTCAGGTGAGGTACAATACAGGGGAGGACATTTTGACACATTAACAGGTTACAGTAGTTTACATTATGACAGGATAACAGGCTACAGTAGTATATAATCACAAGAGTGCATATAGTTCGGAGGTACAAGGTTGTTGACAAAAGACTGGGTACGCAATATTAATGAGAATTTGATGATACACACAAAATGCAGCCAGTGGCAAGTTGTCAGGATCACACATAACACAGAAAGTGCAGGCAGGAAGTGCAAGTATGAGGGTGGGTGTGGGGTGGGATAAGTAGAGGAGGGGGAGTGAGGGTGGTGAAGAGAGGATGGGATAAGTGCTAGAAAGAAAAAAATTATGGGGAGACAGTCAGATGTGCAAGAGGCAGACAGGAACAGGCAAAGTTTGGATTTGAACGGTCTTAGTTTAGGGAGGGAGGAGATGTCACTGTTAAGGCCATTTAACAAGCTGGGAGCTCTATAAGCAAAGAATCTTTGACCCTGCATAGTCCGGCATCTTGGGATGTGAAGTAATTGAGATTCAGAGTCCCTAGTGAGGCAAGGATTCAGAGCAGGTAGGATGAGAGCTTGAACTCCAGGGGGGCAAGGCCCATCATTGTTTTTTTAGCCATTAAGCATGTGTGTTATTTGATGAAGTTTGAGAGTTGGAGCCACTCAGTTTGAGCATAAAGGTCACATGTGTGGGTGAGACGGTGCAACCCGGTGATGAGCCAAGTTTTGTTGAGGGCCAAGGATATGCACCTGAGGATGGAGGAGGAAGCAGAACCATAAATGATGAGGCCATAGTCAATCACTACAACTACTGAGCTCTGGACTGCAATCCTTAAGGCATCAATGTTAAAGCATTGCCTATGCCTGTAGAGAAGGCCAATGTGAGTATTAGCTACTTTGGCGACATTATCAATATGGGACCCATAAGAGAGGTTATAATTGATTGTGAACCCAAGGTATTTGAAGGATTCCACTTGTTCCAGGGTTTCACCTAAGCAGTTGGAGATGGTGAGGGGGTGAAACCGGTGCTTATTATACGAGCTGCAGAACATCATGTTTTTTTTTTTATAGTTAAGCACCAGTTTATGCGCACTGAACCAGCTCTCAACCGAGGAGAAGCCGTACTGGAGTTTTATCCGAAGGAGATGAGGGTCCTTATATGTGGAGTGGATGACCGCATCGTCAGCATAGAGAAGGATTTGCTCATGACAGGATTGAGGAAGACTATTCAGAAAGAGGCTGAAAAGAAGAGGTCCAAGAATGGATCCTTGTGGTACTCCAGAGCATACAGGTTTTGCCTCAGAGGACATCTGCAATTTTCACTCTTTGGGAGTGGTTTTCATGGTAGCTCTTAAACCATGTCATTGATTGAGGGGACAAGCCGGCATTGAGCAACTGTGAGATTAGTAGGCAGTGATGGATGGTATTGAATGCCTTAGTAAGGTCTATGAAGACCGATCCCATAAGGAGGTTTTTGTCTACAGAGCAGTAGATTGCTCCAGTGAATTCGAGGAGGGCAGATGTAGTCCTGTGTCCTTTTCTAAAACTGTGCTGTTGAGGGCACAGGATATCGTGATTGTTAAAGTATTCTGTAATTTGATCAGATACAATACACTCAATGGCCTTGGGTGGGGTAATATAGAGATGGGCTGATAGTTTCCAAGCAGAGCCCTGTCCCTGTTCTTGTGGACCGGAGTAAATGTGGCTGATTTCCATCTGTTTAGGAACTGGCCGAGGGTGAAGGAGAGATTGAAGATTATTGTTAGTGGTTGGAGCACCTCTTCAAGGGTGAGGGACAGTAGTTTGAGGTTGAGGGTGTTCCCACTATGCCTAGACCTGGCTATTGCTTTCTTGATGTAGTTGTGGACTTTGTGCATCTTGACTGCTTTGAAGTAGAATGGGGGTCAATTGGAAGAAAGAGGGGGGCTAGAGGTGATAGCTGGGGGTTGTCTTCATTGAAAAAGTCAGACGGAAGGACAGCACTGAGGTCTGTGAAAGCAGTTTTGAAAGAGTTAGCGATAGCAGTAGGGTCAAGTGCTGTGTTCCCATCAATAACCAGCATAGTAGGTGAGTTTTTTTGCTGCTGCCCTGTAACTTCTTTTAAGTTGTTCCAAAAGGGTTTCTCCTTACCCCAAGTGTTTGTGAGGGCATCTTTGCAGAAAGAACTTTCCTGTGGGAGACAAAGTTTTGTGCAATCATTTCAAGCCTGTTTGTAATTCTGTGTGCCAACTTGTTTTCCTGTGGCCCGGGCTAGGAGCCAAAGGTAGTCCCTAGATTTGAGTTGAGACAATAGATCTGCAGAGAGCCAGAGGTTGCTTAGACCTTTGACTTTGCACTTTTTGAAAGTGGCGTGGAAGATACAGGAAGCATTAAAGGCATTTATGAAGAAGTCAAGGGGCAGAGTTATTATCTGAAGCGTGGTAGATCGCAGTCTAATCTTGCTGGCTGAGGTGAGATTTTAGGTATTTAAGTTGACCACGTGGAAGGACTCTGTTGTTTATTAATTTGGGGGGGCATGGTAAACTTGTTTGACCATTTGAAGATGACGGGGGAATGGTCGCTTAGAGAGTCGGGAAGGACGGAAATATTTGAGAGGCGGAATGGGTGACTGGTCAGAATCCAATACAGGAGTGTACTACTGCCAGTTTTATAGTTGAGCCTAGTGGGGGAGTCAACCAGCTGGGTGAGGTTGACTGCAGAGATGGCATCTTTAAACCCACCAGCTTCTGGGTCAAGCCAGTTGTTGTTGAAATTGACCATCAGGATATTCTGTGAGCCAGGGGGTTGGGATCTGGTGAGGTCCAGTACAGAATTGAGAGCTTTTCCTTGTTATTTTGGAGGTATGTACACTGTGGTAATTGTCAGGGTTTTGTTGTGGGCCCCTAACAGAACCTTGATGGTTAGAATCTGAGAGGATGAGTCTGAGACAGGGGTGTTAACGTGTGGCCCTGGAGATAGTCTTTGAGGTATAAGGCACAACTACTGCCTCATAGAAACATAGAAACATAGACTTTGACGGCAGATAAGGACTGCTTGGCCCATCTAGTCTGCCCATTTCCCTACCTACAGGATAGGCCGCAGATCCTAGTTAACCAACAGCCTATTTCTTCCTACCCCCCACAAGAATTGCCTTATGTCTGTCCCATGCATTCTTGAATTCTCCCACAGTTTTAGACCCCACAACCTCCTCAGGAAGGCTGTACCATGCATCCACTACCCTCTCTGTGAAATAATACTTCCTCACATTGCCCCTGAACTACCCCCCATCTTTAAATTGTGTCCCCTTGTTCTTACACGTCTCTTTTTCTGAAAGATGCTACCCTCTTGGACTTTGTTGATTCCACTGAGGTACTTAAAAGTTTCTATCATGTCTCCCCTCCTTCTTTCCTCAAGGGTATACATATGCTCCCTTTAGTCTCTCCTCATATGGCTCTCTTGCAGACCCTGCATCATTTTTAGTTGCCCTCCTCTGGACTGCCTCTATCCTGTCTATGTCCTTGTGGAGATGGGGTCTCTAGAACTGGACACAGTACTCAGATGGGGTCTCACCAACTGTACGAGAGGGATAACAACTTCCTGTTTTCTGCTGCTGATGCCTCCCATGCATCCCAGTATACCCCAGCCCTCCCTATTGCCTTCTGCACAATGCTTGCTAACCTTAAGGTCATCTGATATGATTACCCCAGGTCCCTTTCATTTTTGTTGTTGTTACTACCTCCCCCACTGTGTATTCTTCCCTGGGTTCTTGTTTCCCAGGTGCATTATTTTGCACTTCTTTGCATTGAATCCTTAGCTGCCATACTTGACCATTCCTCCAACCTGCCAAGTCCTTCTCATCCTTTCCACGCCTCCTTGTGTATCAACCCCTGTGCAGATCTTTGTGTCATCGGCAAAGAGGAATACTTTTCCTTCAGTCCTCTGCAATGTCACTTATGAAGACATTAAAAGGACTGGACCCAATACTGACCCTACGGTACCCCACTAGTAACCCTCTTTCTTCAGAGTGGACTCCATTTACAATTACTTTCTGTGTCTTGTTGTCCAGCCAATGTTTTACCCAGGCTACCACCCCTGGGACCACTCCCAGGCTGGTTAATTTGACTATTAATCTTTGTGTGGGACTGTGTCAATGCCTCACAAAGTCTAGGTAGGCCATGTCTATAGCCCTCCCTGGTCTACTACTTTGGTCACCCAGTCAAAGAAATCCATTAGATCTGCCTGACATGACCGTCTCCGCTGTGAACCTATGCTGCCTTGGGTCCTATGCCCCACTGGCCTCAAGGCACTCAACTATTCTTTCCTTCAGAAGTGACTCCATCACTTTCCCTACCACAGAGGTCAGACTGACAGGTCTGTAGTTTCCTGCCTCTGTCTTGGTCCCACTTTTGTGAAGGGGAATCACATCCACCTTCCTGCAGTCCTCGGGTACCACACCATCCTCCCATGATTTATTAAATACAGTAGCTAGTGGTTTCACTAGTTCCCCCTTTAATTCTTTTAGAATTCTGGGATGAATTCCATCATGCCCCATTCCTTTGTCCACCTTCAGTTTTAGGAGTTCTTGCAGAACCCTTTCTTCTGTGAAAGGACTGGGATCGACCCCCCTATCAAGAGTGCTTATGTTAATTGGATTAGGCACTTCCCCCTCCTCTTTTACTGAGCAGAAATATTCATTCAGTATCCCTGCTTTTTCACTGTCCCCCTCTGCCCACCGACCGTTCATTCTATTCAGCCTCCCTTTCCCTCCTTTTGTCTTTCTACACTCGCTGATGTACCTTATAAAAGGTTTTATCCCCCTTCTTAACTGAGTTGGCCATCTTTTCCTCAGTTTGGGCCTTTGATATTCTGACTTCCTTCCCTGCTTCCTGCTGCCTTAACTGGTACGGCTCTCTGTCTTGCTCCTTCTGTGTTTCCTTATACTTCTGGAATGCTATCTTTTTCTTCCTGACTTTCACAGCCACCTCTTTGAGAACCATAGTGGATTTTTCTTTCATTTTGATTTGTTTATTTGCTTCACACAAAGGCTTGATGCCTCTGTGATGGCAGTTTTGATGATTCTCCATTGTTGCTCCACACCTCCTTCTAGCCTGTTTGCTAGTGCTTTTCTGAGGCACTCTCCCATCTTGCCAAAGTCAGCCATCCTGAAGTCCAGTACCCTCACTTTTGTATGGCTTGACTCTGTAGCTGAGTTTAACGTGAACCACACTGTTTGATGGTCACTTGTTCCCTCACAGATGGGTTCCAAAACTAGCTGTCTGAGGCCTGCCACCTGTAGGGCATAAAGAATGGCCCTGCTCTTGGATGTGGCTGCAGCAAATGTGCTCCAGTTAACATCTGGCATATTCAGGTCTCCCATCAACAGTATCTCCCCTTTCTCTGCCATTCTAAGAATGCCTTCCATCATATCCTTGTCCATTCCTTCCCCCTGACATGGGGGTCTGTACACAACCCCTGTGCAGATTGTGGTGCCCTTTCCAGTCTCCAAGGTGACCCACAGTGCCTCCTCTCCTCCCTGTTTACTCTTTTGTTCAGTTGCTTTTATCCCTTCCTTTACATAGAGAGCTACTCCTCCCCCTCTTCTCCCTTGCCTGTCTCTCCTGTAGGTTATGTACCCTGGTATGTTAACATCCCAGTCATAGTTCTCTGTGTACCATGTTTCTGTGACTGCTACGATATCCAGGCATCCCTCTTCCATCAAGGCCACCAGCTCAGGGAGCTTGTTGCCCAGACTACAGGCATTGGTGCTCATTACCCTCCATTTCATGATGGCCTTACTCCTTTTTGCCCCATCCCTGTCCTTCTTCCCTTTGTCACTTTCTCCATTTACCCCTGCCCTTCTCCCTATCAATACCTCTATGTTGGTGTTTACTGCACTTACTACCGTGATTTTTTTTGGGGGGGGCTAGGATTTCCCTGCTCATTTCCAGTGCCTCCCCCCATTGCTAGTTTAAAAAACATCAAGTCGGAAGATGTTGTACCCTGGCAGGGTAACTGCCATGTCATGGGTTTTAAGAGAGAGCCAGGTTTCAACAACCGCAAGGATGTCTTGTTTATGTTGATTTGCAAATAGTTGTAGGGCAGCAAGTTTTGTCAGTCCATATGACTAATACATATGACTATTACACAATGGCAACTGTGAATATCTGCAGTCTGTTAAGCAAGCTAGACAGCCTCAAAGTTTAGATTACCCAGCACAACCCTGATATAATATCAGTGGCAGAGACATGGCTTTCCCTGAAGATTCCAGACATGGCAATCGCTATACCTGGATACACAATTTTCCTACAGGACAGGCTAACCAAACCTGGTGTTGGCCGTGCCATGTAACTAAAGGAAACACTTATTGGCCATACCTTACCTTTGGACAGCCTTGGATGATCCAGCCAGGCACTTGCATTTAAAGTTCTGCTCGGTGCTCATAATAAGGCACTCATGATTTTATCCCTTTTTGTCCTTTCTAAAGAACTCTTGACTGGCTTCCACAGCATTATGGATTACATCTGTAACCTGAACTCAACTCTTAGACCATAGTTCTTAGTGATCTCAATGTCAGTTGGCTCTCCTTGAATACTAGCCCTTTCAAGGACTCTATCGCTGTGCTTCACTTTTCTCAGCTTATTACTTCCCCAACCAGGACTAACTACAAGATGGGGACAAGTACCCTCCTTGACTGGATCCTCTCGAACCGACCTGATCATATTTCTAATGTGATAGTGCACTCGGATTCACTAAGCGATCTCTCCCCCATTACCTGCAGCTAGACTAACAAATTCCAAAAGCTCTCTCCTCAGACCATGTATAGCTGGGTGATGAAATATGGGCACCTTGAGAACCCCAAACAGCACCTGAGCAACCTGGACTGGTCACTGCTTGATTCCAAAAATGACATCAACCTAGCCTTGGACCATTTCATTAATCACTTCAATGCTGGCTGCGACATCCATGCTCCCTTCAAAAAGATGAAAGTTCGTGGCACCATAAACCCCTGGATAACCCCAGAGCTCATCACCAGGATGAAACTTAGGGATCATCTCTGGCACCAAGTAAGAAAAACAGGCAGGCAAGTAGATGTGCAGGAATATAAACAGGCCAGGAATGAAAGCACAAGGGTAATCTGCCTCGAGAAAGACAAATTCCATCAGGAGGTGCTTACCAGTTCCTGAAGTAATATTAAAAATTTCTGGAATAACATTAAAGATTATTTATTTATTTATTGAATTTATTGAATTTTGTTGAGCTGGTGGGCCCACTGAGACTAGAAGTCCCATTTTCTGAGGCGACATGGGGAAGGGGGATACAGATGGTAACCAAATGAAGTTGAACCAGATAAAGCTGTTGGTGGTATGTTTAATGAATGGGGGAAATTTGGCAAGGACACCAGGAAAATTCCCTTACTCTTTTCGAGAAGTGCCATGGACTCTTTAATGTCCACATGAGCAACCACCAGAATAGGCAGATGGGACCTTGGTTTAACATCTCATCCAAAAGATGGCATCTTAGGAGTGTAGCACCCCCCTCATGCTGCACTACAGTGTCAGCATTGGAATTTAACCCAAGTGCCTGGTGTGGTGATTGAACCCACCGCCTTCTGATCTTCTGGTGGATGTAACCGGCAAAGTTCCAAAGACCTCACCTTCAATGCTTAACATCGATGGTACCCCCACCTTAGATCCTCATACTATAGTGAATGTTTTAACAATGCCTTCATCGATCTGAGCAGCGTCCTCCCCCTGGACTTCTTTGATGATTCCTCCCCTACTCCTACACACAGTCCTGAAGAGAGGTCAATGGCATCAACACCCTTTTACTTTAGGAAGGTCTCATTGTTAACGGCAAAGAAATACTTAAGCAAAGTGCTTAGGAGGTCAAGAAATAGTGGAGACTCATCGAATCTTAAAATCATTGCCCTCACAATAGATAAGTTGCTTGAACCCCTAACTAAGATTCTCAACCTCTAGTTACAACTGGCACAATTTCAACAAATTTGGAAGTCTGCCCTAATAACCCCAGTACACAAAATTAGGAATCGGGCCTTACATGCAAATTATAGGCCTATATCTATCCTCCCACCTTTATCAAAGGTGCTCTAGTGCATAGTGGCCAACCAATTGGTGGATTATCTTGAAAAGTACTCGATCTAATGCCCACAGCAACATGGGTTCTGAAACGGTCATAGCACCACTATTGCATTATTGGAATTCACTGGTATCATTCATCAATCATTTCAAAAAGGCAATTTAGTGGGTGCAACCTTCATAGACATAATAAAACCCTTTAATACCATTCACCACACTCTACTTCTTCAGCAGCTGACTTCCATCGGTCTCTCCTCTGACACAATACATTGGTTCAAGAGTTACTTGGTTGGTCATTCTCAACAGGTGAAAATTGCAAACGTTACCTCTGACCAGCTGCCCATCTGCTCTGGAGTGTCGCAGGGCTCTATTTTGGGGCCACTGCTATTTAGCATCTTCCTCAACAACCTCCCTCTGGCCTGCCTCCAACAGATTCTCCTGAATGCAGATGATGCTGTCATCTTTACTAGCAATCTTGACCCCCAGCAACTGGAACATCAATTACAGCACAGTTTCAAAGAAGTTGAGGCCTGGTTCAACATTCACAAATTGGTCCTGAACTACAAAAAAACTAAAGTCATGATGTTCAGTGGTACCCGCAGTAAGCACAAATCTCAACCCCTAACCATCGAAAACTGCCTGGGAGTACCACTTGAACAAATCCAACACTTCAAGTATCTGCGGGTAACCTTTGACTGCTCACTTTCTTATGCCCAGCACATTGATACTGTTGCCCGGGCTGTCAATATCAAGAGTGGTCTGCTCCACAGGCATAAACACTGTTTGATGCCCGAAGCCCTCAAAACTGCAATCATTAGCTCTGTCATATCTACTGTCGACTATGGCTTGGTTGTCTATGGTGCTGCTACTACTTCTTCAATCCGTAGAATATCCGTGGCATTAAGTAAGGTGTGCAGATTTCTCACTGGTGCTGCATGTCTCACCCACACATGTGACCTGTACACTTAAACTAGTTGGATTCAGCTAAGTGGAAGGATACAGTATCAAACATACTTGTTACCTAAAAAAGCACTTCTCGGCCTCTTGTCCCCTGCAACCATCGACCTCCTTAGCCCTCACTGCAGCTCCCAGCACACTTGAAGCTCAGCTTACCAATCTTTGCATGTTCCTAGATGCCGGACATCTCAGTGGCAGTGTTCTTTCACATACAGAGAACCACTTGGGTTCAATGCACTTCCCACAAAAATCTCCACCTTACCAAAACTAGGTCCTTTGAAGCATATGCTCCGTCAGCATCTTACGGCTAATAGTTCCTGTGACTGCTACACCTAATGATACCACAACCTGTGTGTACAACCAACCCATTTCTCCCACTTCTTCACCTTATACCATTACCTTTCCAACTCGTGCTCAACCCTCCTACCCTTGCCCTCCCTTCCTACACCTAATCCCCACCTCCCCTTGCCACCCTACTGCCAGTACCCCACCCACACTTTCTACTCAAGTTCTGACAAGGCCCTCTGGCTGCTTACACCCATCCTGTCTCCTCCATACCTTCTCCACTCTGTTTCACCACCCATTCTAAAGTTTTAATTATAGAAACAAAGTGCGTACTATTGCTGTTTGTTTAAACTTTGTATTTGTCTTACCGCCATTGTATGTTTGTTCCCCTTCACCACTGAAGTGTAACCTTAGTAAATGAGTGCCTTGCACTGAAAGATATTGTAATCCGAGACTGAATAAATACATAAATAAAACATATACGTCATAAAATACGGGGAGGAGGGGAGGGTGGCCCTGCAGGGGGACCTGGAGGCTCTGGAAAGATGGTCTAGAAAGTGGAAGCTGAGGTTTAACGCAGGGAAATGCAAGGTACTCCACCTGGGGGCCAGAAACCCAGGCCAAGTGTACACCCTGGGGGGGGAATACTACAAGTCTCAATGGCTGAGAGGGACCTGGGGGTGGTGGAGGATGTCAAGATGAACAACTCTGAGACTTGTAGGAGGGCAGCAGCCAAGGCCAACAGGATGCTGGGATGCATCGCTAGAGGATCACCTCCAGAAGGAGGAAGTGATACTCCTCTGTATAACTGCTTGGTGAGGCCGCACCTGGGTACTGCGTGCAGTTTGGAGCCGCGCCTAAAGAGGGACATTAACCTCCTGGAGAGGGTCCAGAGGAGGGCAACCAAAATGATTTGGGGCTTGGGGGACAGGACCTATGAGGAGAGGCTCGAAGAGCTAAATATGTACACTTTGGAAGAGAGAAGGGACCGGGGGGACATGATAGAGGTCTTCAGGTACATGAAGAGGGTAAATAGGGGAGGAACAGTGAGGGTGCTTCGAAGGAAGGAGGAGGGGGCCACTAGAGGGCATGGGTGGAAGCTGGAGGGGGGAAGATTCAGGGGAGAAAGGAGGAGGTGCTACTTCACTGAGAGGGTGGTGGAGCCATGGAATGCACTACCTAGGGGGCTGGTGGAGGCAGAGACAGTGGAGGGTTCAGAGGGGGTGGGACAGGTACAGGGAAGGGTTCAGGAAGCAAAACAATGCAGCAAGAATATCCGGAACTGGGAAGGGAGAAGCCAGAGAAGGCGAGGGGGACAGCAAGGTCAGCACCCAGGGTGGGGGCTGACCAAAAGAGCAGACACGAAAGACCATTAGGCCTATTCTGCTGGCATTTTAGTATGTTAGTATAAAAGATCAGGACTCTATATTTAGATTGTGCAATACATTTACTTCTACTTATGAAATTCTTACTAACCTTGGAACTCATATATTCCACAAGGTATACAATTTCATGAAGTGTACAGCTGTACATAAATAAACAACTGACCCAAGTGAACCAGCCATACCTAAAATTTTGTCATAATTATTATTTAAAATACATCTTAGAGACTGGATGCTTACCCCTTCATTTTCCCTTACATAAACAAGAGATTCTTTCATGATATTAAGCAAAAATGGTAACGCTGTCTTTTTGAAAGGTATTCGTAAGAAAACTCACTTTTACCAGGTATGGAAGACTTTTCAGAAATACATGTTGTCTCATGCAACATAATTGCTCCACCAAACAAAATTGATTGCTGTAGGTCAGTTAGAGGTAGGTCAGTTAGAGCTCCATGTCTCCCAATTCCTATCTGGAGTGGTTAGAGTGATTATAGAATGGGGTCCTAGAATCCATGATTCTCACTGGCTGACTAGCACATTTCTGCCATGGTAAATTGTATGATAACCCATGGAAAAGATGCCAGTCAGCCACATCTCCCCAAATCAAACTGACCACCTGAAATAAAAACATTAAACCCACCATCTTGAATCGCCACTAAACTCGGCCAAGGTCACCGGCCTGATCGCAATCCCTGGAGTTGTGAACTATGCTAAAATATATAAAATAAGCAGCAGTTTTTAATCAATTCTCTCCACTAACAGCGCATGTTCAAAAATAAAAAAAATGCTACAATCCCATAGTACCTGGCTGGCGCTCACTCGAGGATACAGGCCATAGTTTGTCCATGTATCTCTCCCAAGTCATCCCTGTGTATCACCAACCTGTACTCACATATCTAAGGACCCCAATAGCACCCTATAAACAGCATGCAAGGATCGCTGCAGAAAAAAAATACTCCTGCAACTGGTTGGTCTTACTGTCTTTCCCGAAATATGGCAATCCAGCAATCACTCTCTTATTCCTCAATAAGCAGTGCACACTTTGATTTCATTAAAACACACTGCTGTCACGCTACCTTTCCCTCTCTTAAACCCAGTTGCTCCCATCTATATCTAAACAAATGCATCTCAGCATCTCCATTTCTAAAGGCAACCAAAAGCGTGACAGCAGTGTGTTTTAATGAAATTAAAGTATGTGCCACTTTAGTTTCTGTCACTGAGCTGTAAGGAGCAACACTTTTGTTTTGCTTCAAAACTGAAGACCCAGGTCTTATGGAAATACAGAAATTCTATGTCGCTGGCTGGTTATTTTCTAAAATATGTTTCTGCCACACCCGAGTGCTACATCATGCATGGTTGCTCATCCACTACTTCTCCCTATCACATACCACATCAAACCATAAGGCTGCCTTTCCCTCTTTTGGTTGCTCCCATCTGTATCTAAAAAAAAAACACTTCTCAGTCTCCCCGTTTCTATGTACAAACAAAATAAATAAAAAAGTCATCTCCCGATTCAGTGCCACTGCCAAATTGTAGTAAATGGCACCTGTCAGCATATGTCTCAGCTTGGGGTTATCCTTGATATTCTGCTTTAGCAGCACGGAACTATATCTTCTGCTGGAAGAATAAACTAAAAAAAATATTTTAAACTGCAAAAAAACTGTGTTTTCCCTTACTTTTGTTTAACAAAAAAAATAATAAAGGGGACATTGTATAATTGCAATAAACCACTCCAGGATGTGGGTAAAGCTTGGATTTACCAACGGCTGACCTGGTTTGACCACTTGGCCTATGGCCTTGTGGCCAAACCATGCCAGCTGTGGGTAAATCTCAGCATAACCCATGCCCTGTCATGGCTTTTTGCTTAAGTAGACCCTTGTACTATCTCACCCTGAGCTGGGTAACCTTCCTTTAGGCCACACAGGCCAACTGGGACTTTAATAGTCCTTGAACACCAAGTATTTATAGAAGGAGGTCAGAATAATTTCTCATCTAGGAGGAAAGTGAAGCAAACCCTTTGGTGTTTAAACCCATCCCTATTTAAAGACTCCTCATTTGTAACTAAACTACAACAATGTATCCCACAAATAATACAGGAAAACACTAGCCTGGATATATCAGTAGTAACTTTATGGGACACTTTGAAAGCAGTTCTCTGAGGTGAGATACTGGCCTACATGGTAAATAAGAGTAAAGTAAACGAATCTAAACATCAAGAGTTATTACAACAATAACAGCAATACCAATTACTTTATAGAGAGGAGGGCACAGAACTACAGCTTAAGATTCGGGAGGTAAAAAGTGCTTTACAAAAATTGATGGACTGGAAGGTACAGCAAACCTTATTATACTTAAAACAGACTAATTACAAGGGGGCCCCTGGGGTACCCGAACCTTGGCCCAAAAACTCTGCACATGAAAAAAGTCTCCATGATACTAAAACTTAAAAACCTGGATATCCACCTCATGACACATTGCGAGGAAGATATCCGTTCTGTTTTTTTCTATATATTATCAAACTCTATACACCCTGACCGAACAATAAATGTAGAAGTGAGACAAGAATTTTTATCTGACCTGCACCTCAATCATCTCTTGGAGACTCAAAGATAAGCTTCGGAATGGCCAATCATCTCAGAGGAGATCAATTCCCATGTTCGAGCTGCCAAAGCCCAAAAATGCCCTGGTCTTGATGGTTATAGTGCCGAATGGTACAAAACATTTGTGGGGTTGCTTTTATCCACAATGCTTTCAACCTTCTGAGAGGTGTCAGAGGGTGAGGGCCCTCCCCCCTTGTGGTAATTTGCATTCTAACCCCAATCCCTAAACCTGGTAAAGATGAACCAGACCCCACTTCATACCATCCTATTCCAATTTTAAACACAGACTATAAAGTATACATGGCAATTTGGGCCACTAGATTGGAAGGGATATTGCAAACAATAATACATCCTGACCAAGTCAGATTCATAAAAATGCATAATACGATGGATAATATCCGTGATACACTTCTCCTCATGGAATTTGTACAAACTAGAAAAATGCCAGTGGTCTTCCTAAGCTTGGATGCAGAAAAGGCATTCAGTATGGTGTCCTGGAAATTTTTATGGGACACCCTGTTGACCCTTCACTTCCCAGACAAGTTCCAGCTCTGGCTAAAAAACATTTATGCTACCTTAGAGTGAATGGTAGCCAGTCAGCACCAGTACCATTAAGAAAGGGGATGAGACAGGGATGCCCTCTCTCCACCCCCCTCCTGTTTGCACTATATATATGGAGCCCCTGGCAGTAGCAGTGCGAGGATATGGGGGAATCCAAGGAATACCTCTGGGACAGATGGAATACAAGATTGGCTTGTTTGTTGACAATGTACTGTTAACTGTGTTGTCCGCTGAAAATTCTATGCCAGCGATATTTGATCTAATGGGGCAGTCTGATGCATTAGCTGACTTTAAATTAAATTTAACCAAACCAGAGATTTTGCCCTTAAATTTTGTTCCGTCAGCCGCCTTGAAAAGAAAGTTCCCACTGAAGTGGTCCAAACTGAAAATTAAATACGTAGATATATATACCAAAAGACTTACCTCATCTTGAACTAATTAACTATGAACCACTTACACAAACTATCCAGGATGACATTAATAAATGGGACAAATTAATGCTTACTTCCTTTCAAAGAATTGAAATTGTACACTGAACACATTACTGAGGCTCCTATATCTCTACCAAGTACTCCCACGTTTCCCGGCCAGATTTTACCACTCGTTGTGGAACAAAATGGTTGCAAACTTTATATGGGCAGGTCATAAGCCACAAGTTCATTTCTCGATATTGCAATTGTCCTTAGCACAAGGGGGGGCTAACCTGCCTAAATCTGAGTTTCATGTGAAGGCAGCATTCCTCCATGTCATCTTTTTATGGATATCTCCAGTATACTAGGCACCGTGGAAACACACAGAAGTCACTATTAATGATCTTCATGATATGTATCTCATTCTATTCTCCATGAACAAAACTTCTCCACCGCTCAAACATTTTACATTTATCACAGCCCAAACATTAAGAGTCTGGCATGGATTATGGAACCACTCTAGTGTTAAAACAGAATTCATTTATATGAGATTGCTCTCAGTAGATGAGAATTTTCAGCCATACCAAAAAGACCTCGCCTAGAAACAGTGACGTCAACTGGGATTGAATTATATTTACCAGTTTATGATCTTGAGAGGAGTAATACCATAAAAGACTCTACAACAAAACTATGACCTTCCCCCTCAGGATCTAAGCAGATATCAAAGGGCGAGGGCATACCTGATAGAACTTTTAGGAGAGACACCAGTGCTTCCCAACCCACATCCTCCATTTCTAGAGTTGGTCATTAACCAGCTGGTGGGATCCCTGCCTCCCCAGATAATTGTTCTTTTATACAAAATAATAAATGACAAAATGGGGGACACCACCTTTACTATTCTTGAAAGCTGGACTAAAGATTTGGGGATTTTGGTTACACATGAGGAGTGGCTGTGTGCGGCCCTTCCAGTGGTCAAACCTACACATATGATCATCTGGAGTGAGTTTTCCTGGAAGTGTAGGAATAGATACTTTAGGGCTCTGACAGTTCTTTCATTTTTTGTTTTTATTATTTAAAAAACTTTATTAATATATCAGCACCAGGTAAACAATATCAATAATTTAGTACATGTGAAGACATCAGGTGCATACTTTTCACATTAAAAGAAAGAAAGAAAGAAATAAAAATAAATAAAAAAAAAAAAAAAACCTCAAATTATCTCCCCCCCCAGACTACGCACCACTAATACTATTTGAACTATAGATGTACTGAGGCCCTATTTTCATTAGGATTTCCACGTCGTCAGGATAGCCTCTAAGCTTCCCCATAGTAAGGTAAAGGCTTTGCCTCTATTCCTTACACTTGCAATATGTCTTTCCATCTGTAAGGCCAAAACACATTCCCTAAATCATTCCAAGATTCCAGGTGGGTTTTCATCCGTCCAATGCCTCATTATTACTAACTTAGCCATTACTGAAATAAGCATCATATGTGCTTTCCTAGTTTTTGGAATATCAACTGGGAAATAGTTTGCTAGGCAAACTTCGGGTGTAAATAATTACCTCAAGCCAAGAATCGTGTCCAAAGAATTATTAATGGATTGCCAGAATACTTTTATATATGGACACAGCCATAACATGTGAAACAATGACCCTGTCTCCTCCTTACACCTGTTACAAGTTGGTGCGTGTAGGGTCCCATATCTAAAAAGTTTTACTGGTGTCATATACATATTATAGATAATATTGTAGTGAACTAATCTGAGTCTATCTTATTTGACATATTTATACACAGATATCCAGAGCTTCCTCCATATATTAATGTCATCAGGGAGGCCTAATTCCCTTACCCAGTAAAAGCAAACTCCCGAAGGTAATTTATGATCCCAATCCTGCATAATTTTATACAAATTGGACACTTTTTGTGGTTGGGAAGCAATCCACAGGAATGCGATAGGGTCTCTTTCCCCCATATCTATTACTGGGAAGAGCTGGAAGAACGAAGATAGGGCCTTACGGACTTGGAGGTGTTTAAAAGGATCGTTGTTTACTGCACCAGGAGCAGCACATAATTGAGTGAGGAAGATCACTTTTCCATCCCTCCATATCTCCGAGACCTTACATTGACTTAATCCAGGCCAAAAGGAACGAGATATTGGTGCACTGCCAATTTTAAAGTGTGGGTTCTCTGTAATTGGTTGATCAGAGGACTGGCTCCACTTAGCTGCGAAATAAACTTGGGCTTGATGAGAGGCTTCCATCGACCAGCCCATAGGGTTATTTATGAGAGATTTGGGAATATGGGATGGGGAGGCATATAGCAGGGCACGGAGAGAACATTTCTCACGAGATGCCAGGTGCTTTTCAATGGATAACCACAAAGGAAAGTATTCTGTATGATCTATCTCTTTCTGCCAGTAGGCCAGCTTACTCAAATGTTGTGCAATATAGTATAGGAAGAAAGAGGGGGCTGCAAGGCCCCCCCTCACTTTTGGGGCTGTCAATTTGAGATAAGACCTGCGTGCATTTTTTTTGTTCCACGGAAAGGAGCTTAACATACCTCGCAACCTGGAGAACCAAACTTTGGAAAGATACATACCCAGCATTCCTAAGGGGTATAATATTCTCGGCAGTAGATTCATTTTAATTATACTTATTCTACCCCATAATGAAATAGGAAGCAATCCCCATCTCTTGAGATCCTTTGCTATTACTTTGATGAGGTTATCTATATTATTTCTCATAATAGTGCTGGAATCCCTAAAAATCTTAAGTCCTAAGTAAACTAAGGATTTCGTCTCCCAAGTAAGGCCTAAAGGGGCTAGTTCTGCTTTATTGACTTTGTGGTTAAGGGGTATCACCTTCGTTTTCTCCCGGTTAAGTTTATAATAGGATACTTTAGAATACTCGTCAATTTCCTCTAGGACTGCGGGAATTGAGGCAGTTGGACTCTCTAAATGTAATAGGATATCGTCCGCATAAACCGAGAATGCATATCTAACTCCACCCACCTGAATTCCCGTTATATTGGTATTGCTCGCCATCCAGAGAAGCAAAGGTTCTAGGTATATGTTGAATAACAGTGGGGATAGGGGACACCCCTGCCTAGTACCCCGGGCTAATTTGAATGGGGAAGATAATAGACCATTACATTTTACTCTAGCTGAGGGAAAGGAGTATAATATTTTGACCCATTTGAGAAAGTCTCCCGGAAAACCAAAGGATGTTAAAGTGGCAAAAAGAAAGTCCCAGGAGACTCTATCAAATGCTTTCTCAGCATCGAGTGAAATCAGCATCATAGGTAAATCAGAATCCCTCACCACCGGAATGAGATGTAACAACTTTCTCAAATGGTCTTGAGATGATCTTCCCGCCATAAATCCGACCTGCTCATGCCCTATTAAGTTATCTATAACTTTAGAAAGTCTGTTAGACAAAACTTTGGCCAGAATTTTTATATCGGTATTTAATAGTGAAATAGGACGGTAACTACTGAGATTTTGGGGGTCCTTCCCAGGATTTAAGATTAGAGATATTACCGCCTCTAAAAATTGGGCTCTGACATCCCCTTATTGAACCAAAAACTAAAGAGATCTTTTAGTACAGGTGCAATGGCAGCTTAACAAGTTTTGTAAAAGTTATTGGACAACCCATCTGGTCCGGGGGACTTGCCCAAGGGTAACTGTTGGATGGCCTCCTGTATTTCGCCTAAAGTGATTGGGGCACCCAGAAAGACCGCATTATCTGCAGATACTTTTGGCAAATTCACCGTCTTAAGATACGAGATTATTTCCGATTCTGCCGGTGACGAAGACAGAGTTACTGAATATAATTCTTGATAAAAGGAACCAAACAATTCCACCATTTCCTTGGGATCAGTACAGACTTTGCAATCCTTCCCAGCATAAATTCCGGCAATGAATTGCGAAGCCTCTACTTGACGGATTCGCATCACAAGTAGTCTGCTTGCTTTCTCTCCAGCCTCCAAATATTGCAATTTAGTTCTGTGTAGAGATAACTCCGCCCTCTGTGATTGTAGATCTGCATATTGGGCCTGTAGTTGATATAACCTGGTACATGGCTCTGCTGGGGAGGTACGGGAAAGATTATGTTCTATGTTTTTAATATTAGTTAATAATCCTTCCAGCTGAACCTTTTGACGCTTGACCCTATTAGAAGCCATTTTAATAAATTCACCCCTCAGAGAACATTTTAGAGCTGCCCAGACTAGATCGTATTTATCAACCGTCCCTAGGTTGCAATTTAGGAAAAGAGCAATATGCTCCATAGTGTGTTCAAGAGAGGCTGGATCTTTTAATAATTGGTTATTCAAACGCCACTGTGGAGAACGTTTGCCCCCTAACCCTAAGCTGAACTCCATGTCAATCGTTGCATGGTCAGATAGAACCCTGGCTGAGATTCCTGCATGCACGACCCCTGATATTGCATAAGAGCTTATGAGTAAATAGTCAATTCGAGAGTGAGTTTTGTGTACTGCAGAGGAAAAAGTGTATTGTCTTTCGGTGGGGTTCAGAACTCTCCATATGTCAACTAATGCTGCACTGCTTATAAGTTCTTTCAATGCTCTTTGTGCTGGAGATAGGCCTTGCCGTGTTCGATCTGATCTGTCAATATCCGTCTGAAGAACTAAGTTCCAATCCCCTCCCAGTATTGTAATTTTAGGTGGGCTCACTACTATGGTATTTATCAGGTTTACAAAAATTGGGGGAGAATCATTATTTGGGCCATATATAGATCCCAGAAGGACCGGACAGGATTCTAGAGATCCATGAATTACTATGTACCTACCCTCAGGATCCCATATTTCCTGAGTCAATTTAAATGGAACACCCTGGCCATTGTGTCACTACCCTCTCCTTTACTTGTGGAGCTCCTATCCCAAATACCTGTCCAACCCACAATTTTCTAAAGAGGTACATCCTCCTCTTTTTAAGATGTGTTTCCTGCAAGAAAACTATTAGTGCTCTAATAACTGCAAGTGTTTTAATATGACCTGTCTTTTGACCCTGTCATGGCTCATAAACATTCCAGCTCACAAAGCGATAGATATTACTTATACCTTAAATCAACAATTTAAAGGTAACCAGAAATAAGCGAGTAAGCGTGTATTTTTTGAAAAGAGCTATCCAGATTCTATACTCTAGGCCACTGAGAAGTACGTAGAGTGCAAAGACATTACCAGTTAAATCAACAGAGCCAAAATCTAAGTCATGAGTAGTCTTTCACCCTCCCCACCCAAACCCCTCCGAGCCCCACATTCTACTTCTATTATATTTATAAACCTTAACAAATTGCATAACACAACATCCCCAGTACCACCATACTGCACTCCTAAACATCATATGTCACGTGATTTGCACATAAGCAGACCCAGCTCAAATAGCCTTGTCCCCGGAGCCCCCCACGCCTGATTGAAATTTATATTATAAGCAAGTGTGTAAAAGCTTATTATTTTCCATATTTGATTCACACTCACAATAAACTATAGGTAAACTGTAGTCATCAGCATTTACCAACAGAAGTAAAGAACAACACTAATAACTGAAAGTTAACTATCCCTCATATCCTTACTACATATTCCAAAAGCTTAATACCCGTATAATCAGCGTTTAGGCAGACAGTTTCACTATAGCGTCAAGATTTAGGTAATTATGAACACTGGCCATAATAGGTTTGATAGCGCTGTTATTCCTATATATTGAAACCTAATATCCTTAACTGCATGCTAACATTAATAACATTCTTAAAACTAGCAAGATACTGGGCTGAGGGTAAATACAAATTTGTCCCATATCTTAGATTGCATGCACAAGCCATAGCCCATTATTTGCCGTCAATCTGGCCCACACTTAACCATAAAATGATTACAGCAAACATTCCATTAGTAGGAGCCTACATTTGACAAAATCAAACTAAACACTTTAGCCAAATAATTTGGATCCATGTTAACAATCACATTGGGATCTAAGCTCCTACACTGAGCTGAACATACATTTCGTGCTGTCCTTAGTAAAATAAAGTAATCTGGCAGACTGCTAAAAGCCAATCAAGGAGCAGATAAGAAAATCGCCGTTCTGCCACCAGCGAGTCAAGACATGGCTCTGGTAAGGACCTTATGCGTCATATTGTTCCGCTTTTCCCACTGCAATACCAAGCAAATACTGTAGATAGCATAGCATATTTGTGGGAAGCCAACTATTAAATAAACACAGGTGGACTTCGATTCAAGCAGAGTAAATCACAGGCTCCCAAGTTCTCCAGCAGCCATAACTCTGTCACAGTCCAATTAAGGTATAAGTGTAACCTCGGAGAATTATAGGCGTCTCAGCATAATTCTTCACAAGTGATCGCCAATCGGTTTAGACTGTCCCCCTTCATTTAAACAGATCCGGAAAAAGTGCTTTCAGTCCTGACAGAGCTTGTGCTGGAGACTCATAAGAGATCCATTTATCTTCATTCTTTACCATTAATATTGCAGGGTACTTGACTCTGAACTGCTTGGCTGTGGCAATAAGCTTAGATACTAGGGGGTGAAGTTCTTGCCTCCTCAGCCTCACTGAATGGGGGAGATCTTGCACGATCCGCACTTTTTTGCCCTCCCAGGTTACATCATGGGCTTCCTTTGCCTTATTTAGTATGTGTTGTCTGTCATTATAATTTAATAATTTGCAGATCAATGGCCTAGGAGACTGACCAGGAGCCAGGGGGGTGGGCGTAAGGCTCGTGAGCTCTCTCGACGATGTATTCCTCCCTCCATTTGGGGGGAAAAGCAACTATTTAAGCATGAGAACCTCTGCATAGATAATACCGGCGCATTCCCTTCTTCTTTCTCGGGATTCCAATGATCACTAGATTGTTCCGTCTGCTATGACCCTCGAGATCCTCGATTTTTTCCTCCATTCTCTTCAGCCTGCGTCCCATTACAGCCGACCCCGGGTCCATTTTGTCTAGCCTTTTTTCTAGCGAGGTTACTCTGGCCTCTGAGTCACCTACTCTCCGATTTAAGGATTCCACAGAATTTTTAATTTCCTTTAAGTCTTCAGTGATGGAAGCAACTGCTATTTGAAGTGGCTGCATTATCTCAAGAATTTTTTCTTCCGATAACGCAGTCGGAACTGCCCATTTTCAGTGAGGTGGTCTTGCTGCTAGGCCACTTGCCGGCCTTCTCTTTTTCCGGAGTGAGTGGCGGAGATCGTCTCGGAAGCACCTTTTTCATGTAAATCTCCATCCGAGACTCAATCGGCAATGTCTGGTCTTTGTTGCCTTAATGCCTGGCATTCCGGTGGAGTAAACTTTGCGTCTAATTACAGTATTAAGCTGAAATTCAATGGGTGAGGGACGGAGCTCTCCTAGAACTGCTGCTTCTTACTAGGCTGCCATCACATGACCCCTGACAGTTCTTTTAAAATATCTCCCAGCACAATACGGAGTGTGTTGGAGGGATTGTAGATGCCTGAAGGCACAACCACATACTGTGGTTGTGTACCAGGCTTACCCCCTTCTGGTTTTCTTTACAAATAGAACTGAAAGATTGTTTGGTGGAAAATATTGAGCTAACTGATGAAATGGATTTACTAATGATAATGCCTCCCCATGCTCCATCCTTGTATAAAACAATACTCCCTGTTCTCTTACTGGCTGCCAAGAAGGTGATTACCAGGAGGTGGATGACACCACATCACCTACAATCACAGATTGGAAACAAGAGTCACTTCTATCTACCAAATTGATAAATTAACATCAGAACTTACAAACAGAGTCACAGCATTTCAAATAAAGTGGCAACATTGGATTTGGTACATACTCCAAATTGACCCAGCATTTGTATCTTAAATTACAGGGAAGGGAAACCAGAGTGGAGCATCACATGAGGAGACATGGGGAAAGCTTACCTCAAAAATGTAACCTACTGTTTAAACGTTATTTTAAAGATAAGATTTGGAAAAGTGAAAATGTCTAACACACATACTTTGACTGTAAGAGTGAATAATAATGATGCTACTTATCAATTGTATAGATATAATAATTCTACCCATACAACTGTACTTGTGAAACCTCAATGATAAATTGTAATATTCACTGTGTCTCTAAATAAAAATTAAATTAAAAAAAAAGAATAATTTCTCATCTACTGTCCAGGTCTAGGATGAATTTCGTCCTGTTCTAATTTTGTATACTGACACAGAAGGCTAGAAGTCTCTTCCAAAATCTGCATTACTAGGTGATCTATACCCAGGGTTTTGGAGATTATCCTGAGAGTGCTGTCTGTCTTCTGCCTATTATCAAGGGAAGCCACAATCTCATACTAAGCACTCTTGAGGAAAAGGGAGTTAAAGGTTAAGTGAAACATCAATCATTAAAGTCCCAGGATGTTTTATTACTCATCAGGTTTTGCTGGCTGTCCCAGTATGCTTCACACAGCTCCTAAAATTACCACACTGTTGTTAACAAGTTTAAAATCTGTTTTAGTTAAGTTAGTTTTATAATTACCTAGTAGTCTTTACCTGAAAGAGTACAATCCTAAATTACAGGACAAAGTAAAATGAAATAATAAGTTATAGGGATACAATTTTTCAACATATAACAAATTCAAAAACATTTAAAAATCCTTTTAAAACAGTGAAGACATTTATATAGCTGGCCATAAATCATTAGCATTAAATCAGTGTCTTACTATTTCCAAAACAGGCATTTCCATAGCTATGGCCTTTAGCATATTGTTATTTTTTGATAAATCAAGATTCAGAGTTCATATCTGGATAATTTATTTTAATACTCCAAATGGCCTTTACCCAGACTTGTGAGGCCCCATACTGAAATCCTAAGCTTTTTGACCATTTATTGTAAGAAGAAAAAGTTACCTTTATACAAAGGGCCTGTTTAATCATGAGCCATTAGACGTGCTGAATGTAAGAGGAGCAATTTGAAATTCAGCAGCTTCACACCCAAACTCCTGATCCAATTAATTGTTCATCTCCAATATCAAGTTTAGAGAAATAGTGGGTCACTATAATAATCCTTATACTCCAGCTTCCCATAGATTTGCATCCATGTCTCCTACTCTTTTTTTTTTTGAGTATCTTTGGAGCCAGGCTCTCCCCTGCCATCACTCCTCTAGAATTCTGTTTTTGTAAACTATCGTGAAAAATAAATAGAACATTGCTCTACTGCATACAGCATTTTCCATATCAGAAATCAAAGAATCAGAGTTCCTGGCCAAGGACTTTGTTGGCATACCTGGTTTAAGGTTAAACTGAGCCTATTAGCAGTAATAGTGCATTCCATTGTTTCTGGCACCTGTCACTAGAGTCTTCCACTCCATCTGAGTATCTACCTGATGCCTTTCCTGGTCTGGGGCTAAGTTCTTTCCTGCACCATGGCTATTTAACCCCCAAGTTCCACAAAGTTAGACACTAGAAAAAATAAGTAAAACAAACAAATGAATCAGGGGACATAACAGTCAGAACAGAACAGGTATAAACAGCAATTCATTTTAGGTGTGGGGTCAAAATTAAACCTTTAAGACCAGGCTACTGTGCAGCCCCTAATGTAAATATCCAGATGGTTTCTTTTTTCAAAACAGCATCATCAACATTTCCTTCTGTAGGGTTGGGCATGATGTTGTCTATGCCCATACATTTAAAGTTATGTGCAGAGGTAACACAAATACTTATTAACAAATCTTTTGGGCAATTGCATATTTATATTTTTTTTGTTTTTGCAGTAGAGATAGGTGGAAGTTGTGAATTATGCTTTTGTGAAATTTTGGAAATTTCATGAAATGTTTTGAACTTCTGCCATTGTCAACATTGGCATGTTCTGCCAATATTCATCTGGTTCCACTGCCTTTTTCACTGTACTGCAGAATAATACATATAAACTGTGAAAGTTCTTCATCTGCAGTTTAATGTAATTAATGTATTATTTCATATTGTTATACAGCCCCCTCGCCAATCATCAACTGCCTGTAGAAATAAAACACCCTGGTGTCTAGTGGTCCCACCCACCCGCTGATCATGGGTCCCATATATTGAAATAAAACCTCTGATCCCTGGTGTCTAGTGCCCCTCCCCACTAGGTGATCGCAGGTCTCATTAAAGACAAAAACCTCCAATCCCTGGTGTCTAGTGGCCCCCCCTCCACCTGCCAATTATGGGTCCCATGTAATAAACACCTCAGATCTCTGGTGTCTAATGGTCCCCCCACCTGCTGATTTCTGGTCCCAGCCTCATATAAATAAAAACTCCACTCTCTGATGTCTAATGCCCCCCACCCACTGATCATGGGTCCCATGTAAATAAAAAATCCTATCTCTGGTGTCTAGTGGCCCCCCCACCCTCTGATCATGTGTCCTATGGAAAAAAAAACCTCTGATCCCTGGTGTCTAGTGGCCTCCTCCATCTGGCAATCGCTGGTCTCATGTAAAATAAAAAATCTGCTCTCTGGTGTGTAGCGGTTCCCCGCCCCACCCGCTGATCATGGCCCCCCAAAAGTTAATATCCGATGGTATAATTGTAAATACAAAATATCCAGAAGTACATATTAATGTTACGTAATCAATAAATGTGTGCTAAATCATTCTGATGTTTGTTGTAATAATGCTGTAGGAGACATATTCATTCTACCCACCCCAACTCCCCACACCCTCATACTTCAATCAAAAGTACTCACGTATTCACATTATGCTGCATGTTCTATTGACCAGGGCTGCAAAAGCAACCCCAAAGATACTATTCAATTTATGTATTTGTAGTTGTCATTTTGTTATCTCCTCTGTATACCACTATATAATAATACATGTTGTTATCTTGCTTAACCTGTTTGTCTGCCCAGACGTGGAGCCTTTGTAAAGGAGTCTCTGACTCAAAGGTTGTAATTCTGAAACTTTAAATAAATAAATAAATAAATAAATACAGACACTGTATGCTCAAAGGGGATTTAATGTAACTATTTTTTTAAGGATAAAGAGAGTAAGGGATTGATCATGAAGTATAGAGCTATGTGGTTGAGGGGTGAGTGAGTTGGAAGAGTGGTGTAAGTGGGAATGATTTTACCCATTTAGGGAAAGAATGTGTAAAGGGCTGTTTTGCATAAACATTGTCTGATGCACCTGAGTTAAATTCAAAAGCAAAGCCAATGATCTGAGGAGACATTAGAATCTTTCACTAAGATACAGTACTGCAGAAAAATAAACACTTTTTTGGGAGCATTGAAGAGTGTATAGATTTTTTATTTAAGTATATTGTCTGACTGGCACATATTGAAGAATCGATGTAAAATTTACCACCGTGCCAAAGTGCCAGTCAACCACCACCCTGCTCATCCCCCACCCCAACCCTGACTGGGCCACTGGTGCAGCCCTCCTCTCTCCTCCACAGCTGGTGGCCTACTGAGTGGTCAATGCAAGCACACACTCATTCATTGACAACTCAGTGGGCTGTCGGCCATTGAGAAGAGAGGAGGGCTGCATGGTGGGGGGGAGAATGGTGATTGGGAACTAACTGTTGGGGTGGGGTGTCCAGTAGACACAAGGAATGGGGATTACTTTTTACAGGGGATCGGAGACAGGGATGGGGACCACTAGACACTAGGGAATATGTGGATGGAGTCAATGGACTGCCTTTTTTTATTACGTGAATCCTGGATAGGGAGGGAGGGGTCTGCTAGACACCAGGGAATTATAACTTCTTTTCATGCCAAGATTGGCAGGTGGGGGACCACTAGTCACCAGTTATCTGAGTTTTTTTTTAAATGGGACCTGCAATCAATAAGTGAGGACGCACTAGACACCAGAGATCGGAGTTTTTTTTATTACATGGGACCCATGATCAGCAGATGAAGGGGACCACTAGACACCAGGGATCAGGGTTTTTTTTCTTTACATGGGACCCATGATCGGCCAATGAGGAGGACCACTAGACACCAGGGATCAGAGTTTTTTTTTTTACATGGGACCTGTGATTGGCATATAAGGGGGACAACTAGACAGTAGGGATTGGAGGTTTTTTTTTATACTGGATCTGCAATCAGCAATTGTGGGGGACCACTAGACACAAGGCATCAGAGTTTTGTTTTTTAAATGGGACCATGATCGACAGGTGGGAGGGACCACTAGACAACAGGGATTTCTTTTCTTTTTTGGGGGGCCTGCAACTGGTGAGTGATGGGGGTCAATAGACACCAGGGAGCAGAGTGTTTTCCTTTTTTACATTAGACGCATGATCAGTGGGGGGGGGAGGGTTGATTAATGAATTAAACTGTGGGGAAAAAAGCCTCAGAACTGACAACTGACAGTGATCAGTTCTTCAGATTTTTTTTGCCACTATTTAATAAATTAACCTGCTTCTGGTACATTTATTCCACTGCTTTAAGGTGGAATTTCCACTAAAGTTGCAAAAATGATTTCTGAACTTTTGCAGAAGCAAACGTTGCACTTTCGAGGAAATTCTGCTTGCAGAACTTTTTTTTCACACACCTCTACTCTTCAGTGTTTTCCATCTCTTTGTCTGAATTGGCAAATTGTTTCACCCACGTAAAAAGCATTACAAGTGCACATCACAAGGTAGATTATACCCATGGTATCACATGTAATAAAGCTACAGATTTCAAAGGTCCTGACATTTGTGGAACTCTGAAAACGTTTTTCACTTTCTACTACCTTGCAGTGTGTGCATCTGTGGCAGGGTTTACATCTATTGCTGAACTGATTCAGCCATATATTCATTGAGAGTGTTTGCTGATGACTATGGACAAGTTTGTCCCTTAATGTGGGAGCCCACCTATGTGCCATCATGGGTTGTTCTTTGGAAACATCTCTCAATCCCTTCTCATGCTGTAGCACTTACATGCATCTCCTGATAATCTCTTTAATATGCTTAAAATGAGCTGAATATATTATTACAAATTTTTACTGTTTGCTATCTCTGTGATGGTTGGTTACTCAGGATGAGGGTTCTGATGTACTGAAAAGTCACTTGCATTTTGAAAAGTATTCCAGCTATGCTCTCTTTCAATAAACCCATTGGTTAAATCCCTATCCCCCTTCTCAAAACTTTCAGCAGTGTCAGTTTCATGTCACCTTTTGTAATATTGTCCATTGGATGCCATGGATGATAACTAGATGCCAAAAGGAGAGTGTTTCTATCAGCACCTTTGCAGAAAAGGTCTGTGCTAATATTATGGAACACTTTTGTGGAAAATGTGTTAAAATGGTTTGACTTCCCCTTTTTTCCAAATCCAGGAATATTGTCTTGTTAACATCACTTGTAACTGAAACTTGAGATATGGTTTAGTGTTGTTGAGGTATAATGGAACCAGCCACAATGCAACACAATAACTTGCAGTAAATGACATGTCTCAAAATACTGCAGTAAAATTGCCATTGAATTACACTGTTCCATGCAGTATACTTCAGGATTTTGTGGTACAATGCAGCATTACTGCATTGTATCTTGGCTCATGCCACAGTAACAGACAACATTTTGGAGTTTTACTTCATCTCCTTTCCAGGTGACAATCACATTGTCAGCCTTTTGACTCCACAAAACACATTTTTCAAAATATGGACCTCTTTCTGGATCTTGCACAAACATTGACTCCCCCAATCCCACATATAAATTAACTAGACTTGGTGCCATAGTGGTACCCATAGCAGTCCCTTTGACCTGGAGGAAAAAATCATTCAGAAAAGGAAAGGAATTAAACTTCAAAACATGCTTCGCTAGTTTTAGAAGGAACTCTGTGGGAGGGAAAACTGTTTCGGGTCTCAAGTTAAGATAATGTGCTAATGCATCAAGGGTCTCCTCATGGTGTATAATTGTATACAAGGACTCAATGTCCATTATAATGAGGAGGGTACTCATTTCCCACTCCAGATTTTGCATGAGCTGTAATACTGCATTTGTGTCTTAGATGCACCAGCATAGCTCAAATACAAAGGGTTACAGGAAATAGTCGATGTATTTTGAAAGTGATTCAGTGATGGAACCTATACTCCTCACATTCAGTCTACCAGGATGTTTTTAACCATTTATGCACCTTTGATAAGGTGTAAATAATGGAGTGGGTGGGATACTTGTACATTAAAAAAGTCTTAGTGTCAACAGCAATCCATTTCAAATGAAAAGCAGTATTAATACAATCATATATGACCCATTTCCATTTCCATGTAGTGTCACTTTTCAGTTTTGTTTAGAACTCAGCTTCAGACAACTGTCACTGTATTTCCTGAACATTGTCACTAGTGTCTTTTATAACAGATCTATGACAGTTGGTCAACAATTTCATTGTCAACCGATGTTACAGCGACTCCTTTATGTCGACTGCATTTGCAGTCTGCGTAAAGGGAGTTACTTCAGGCTGTGTTTTCTTCTGGGAGCTTTCCCTCCTGAACCACCCATGTGGGGGTCTCTGCCCCCCCACACTCCTGCTACTAAATTAAACAACTCCTGAGTCAGAATTGTATCTGGGAGGGAGTGAAATACCCCCAGAAAGCAGTGCAGGGGTCCTGCACCAACACTAAAGTGACCTGGCACTGTTGTTGCTGTAGTGTCGGTCACCATAAAGTTGTCACCGTAGCAATGGCATACCTTGAAGAATAACACTACTGCATTTGTCAGCAGGTTTGATAACCACTGATCTGTGAAGCTGTAACTCTGTGAGTGTTTTTTTCTCACTTGATGTCCAGTTACTGTGCCTTAAATTTGGAATTTCACATACAGTTTTTTGAGGCCATCTTCATAAAATCTCTGAAATGTTTGTACTAGGGCACATACTGCAGGAAGAATGCTGGATTTATAATGAAAAGTGTTAGGCACCATTCTTACTACTGCATCTGGTATGGCAGTGACCTCTGGGCTTAGTGTTGCCACTTCCTCAGTAATGGAAGTAATTGTAGCTCCCATGCTTGGAATGTCCTTGTGTTTGTTAAACACCACTTTCAGGTTAAAATTGTTATGAGCAACCTGTAAGTCAATAAAAGTCTGGAACTGATTTTGTTCCTTGGGGACAAAAGAGAGATCTTTGAATAAGAAGCTTTCTTATGTTGCAGTAAGCTGTTTACCGGACAAGTTTATTACCTTAGACCACTCCCACTCCCCAGAGTTATTGAACTTGTCCCTGTTGTATAGCTTGCCAGCCTTCTTGACCTTATTGACCTCCCCATCCCTCCGCATTTGCATCTTTGGCCTCTCTCTTGAATCCCCAGTATATTGGTTCTGTTAGATAAAAAATATGAAGAACCCCCAGAACCTACATCTGTATTGCTATATTCTGTGCAAAGCTGAATAACACATATAGGATTCTTTATCAGATCCCTCTTGGCTGTTGAGCATGTGTATCAGTCTTTAATTTCTTCCAGTTATACATTTTGTCGAAATCAAAGTCCATTTTGCCTCTTAAAAATGTATTTTGTTTAATTGCATTAAAGTCCTGGTAAATCTTTGCCAAAGAGTCTTTTAGGTTCTGATTTAGTCTACCAAATTCAGAATGGTCTGCAGAAGTTTTCTATATTTCCTTTTTATGTTTAGTTCTTTTGCCAGTTCTTCTTGGATTCATTTTCATTCCTCAATAATTAAATGCATCAGTTTAATAGATCCTTCATGTAGGACATCTCATTACTTTGTGAACAAGTTCAGTTTCTCCTGCCCATATACTGGGTTTTTAAGAATTTTGAAAAAACAGCATGCGGGCAGGAAAGACAGAACTTTTAGACCAATGTGTTTAATTATTGAGGACAGAAAATTAATCCAGAAAGAATTGGTAAAAACAGACTATAATTTAGGACAGGTATATGATTGGAAGTAAAAAGTCACAGACTCATGCCCATGATCAGCCAATGACAGGGATCGTAAAAAGAAACAAACATGTGTCATTCAACTATAGCACAACATCTAGTAATGCAAACACAAGTTCTGCAGGTTCTTCATCTTTTTTTATAAAAGATAAGTCATGACAATGAATGCAATATCATTTGAGATGCAGCACTTGGAAAAACAGATACAGGGGATTTGGGGGAGGCCAAAGAGGCAGACAAGGAGGGGAAGCAGGTGGAGTTCAACAAGGTTGTGGAGGCTGGCAAGCAAGACAACAAGTTCAATAGCTCCTGGGGAGGGAGAGAGCTCTATGGTGAGAACCTTATCCAGTAAACAGCTCACAGCAACATGGGAACCCTTCCTATATGGAGGCCTTTCTTTTGACCTCACAACTGAACTAAACCAATTCCAATCTTTCCTTGGCTTATATTTTAAGTTGCTTGTCAAAATCTTTATTTGAAAGTTGTTTTTACCAAATGCAGGGACATTCTAAACATGGGAGCTACAATGACTTCCAGTATTTGGAAGTTACAATACTAAGCCCAGATATCATGGATGTACCAAATGCAATTGTAAAAATGGAGCATAACTCTTTTTATCATCAAGCCACAATCAATCAACCATTATGTCCCATGGTAAAAACATTTCAGAGGCACTGTGAAGATGATCTCAAAAAGCTCTACAACAAACCTTCCAAATTAAAGTACAGTAATTTGATAAAAGGTAAGAAAAAATCAATTGCAGAGTTACTGCAGGGCAGCTCTGTGGTTATCACACCAGTCAACAAAGATGGTAGTACTGCTATTAAAGACAATAGTGACTATGTTCAGGACATACAGAGATAGTTGTCTAATGATATGTTCTATACAAAATTGAAAAGTGACCTTAAATTGGAATTTCAATTGGTCATGCATGACTGCATTAATAGTGCTGTTTATTTAAAATGGATTAATGTTGACACTAAGAATTTTTTTAAGCACAAGGATCCCACTCACCCCATGAGCTACACCTTTTCAAACCTGCATAAATTTTTAACCAAGCCCTCAGAAGACCAAATGTGAGTGAAAGAGGTTACAATACTGAACTGTTTTCAAAACTCATTGATTATTTCTTGCAGACATTTGTACCAGAGCTACGCTCATTCATCAAATACACAAATGCAGTGTTACAACTCATGCAAGATATGGAATTGAAAGAGGGCTCCCTCCTCATTACAATGGACATTGAGAGCTTGCATACAAATATAACTCATGAGGGTACCCTTGGCGTGTTAGCATATTATCTTAACTTGAGACCTGAACCAGTTAGTCCACCCATTGAGTTCCTTTTAAAACCAATGCAGCATGTTCTGAAGTATAATTGCTTTATGTTTCTGAATGAGGTTTTTTTTTTCCTTGCAGGTCAAAGTGACTGCTATGTTTGCCAGTACTACTATGGCACACAGTCTCGCTACTTTATATGTGGGATTGTTGGAATTAATTTTGTATAAGATCCAGAAAAATCCACATTTTGAAAAATTAGTTCAGTGGAGGTGAGGTAAAAGATTGAAGATTTAATCATCATCTGAAGGAGACAAAGCAGAACTCCAAAATATTGTCAGTTACCTCCACAACACTAACCCGCATCTGAAGTTTTCTTTCAGAAGTGATGTTAACATGGAACATAGGAGTCAAAGTCAGAGTCAAGCAATATTAGCACAGACATTTTCCACAAAAGTACTGATAGAACACTGTCCTCCTGGCTTTTGGTTGTCATCCACTGCATGCCATGGACAATATTCCAAAAGAACAAATTTTGTGGCTGAGGTGAAATTGGGACACTGCTGAAAGTTTTGAGAAAATGCTAGGGATTTATCCAATAGGTTTATTGAAAAACAGTATGGTCATAATGTTATTTAAAATGTATATGAATGCAGTACATCAGAACAAAGATACCCTCACCCAGGGTAACCAGAGTAAAGGAATTTTAGGGAAAGGGAGGGGGTTTGAATGTGTGAATGGGCCAGAGCTCAAGCAGCATCCACGGTAATACTATAGGCTGGGAAAATGATCAGACTAGGTGGGCCAAGCACTCCTTATCTGCTGGCAAATTCTATGTTTCTATGCAATCACCATAGAGATAGCAAACAGTTCAGTTTTGTAAAAACATATTTAGCTCATTCTGATTTGTTGAAGAGATTATCAGGAGACACTGGCAGGTGGTACAGTGTTAGCAGTGACTGAGAGATGTGGCAAAATAACTGCCCAGTATGGCATATAGGTGCCCCCCCCCATGTTAAGGGACAAACTTGTCTATAGTCATCAGCAAACACTCACACAGAATAATCGGTTGAATCAATTCAGCAGTGGATATTATCCCTACAACAGATGCACCAACTGCAAGGTATTGAAAAGTGGAAAATGTTTTCAGAGTCCTAAAGATGGCAGAACTTTTAAAATCCATAGCCTTATTACATGCAATAACAAGGTTTTTCTGAATGTGTACCTGTGGCACATTTTACTTGGATAAAACCATTCACCAGTTCAGACAAATAGTTGGTGAACTCTGCAAAGCAAGGCAAGACAAGCTTTCATTTATAAAGTGCCCTTTCCCAAAGGCTCAGGGCACTGTATATTTAATTTAAGCAAGTCACGATAGATAAAACAAATGAAACATAACAACAGAATTAAAATATAACATCATCAAATGAAATTACATGAAAATAAGCTAAAATAAACTCGCTGAGGAATGCCTGCTCAATAAGATACATTTTCAGAGAGGTTTTAAAGGTCTCCACCATGCACACAGTATGAATGATCCCAGAAAGATAGTTCCACAACAGCCGAGTCATTATGAGAAAAGATATTGAATATGCCACTACAAACACACTGTTAGTACAGGTGCTAAGTCTACACTTAACTTTAAATTTATGGTCATAGATGAAATCATGCCCATTCTTAGAAGAGGACATTTTGATGATGCTGTTTTAAAAAGGAAAGTCATTTGGGTATTTACACTAGGGGCTGCACAGTGGCCTGGTCTTAACAAAAGTTTTAATCTTAACCCTTACCTAAAATGAATTCATGTTTTATGCCTTTTCTTCTGATCACTTTTAATTTTTATTTCTATTTTCTGCAGAAGAATCCGAGTAGTTTTACTTCAGTGCTGGAACTGGGTGGAATTTGCCACTGCAGCTGTGAAGGGTTATGGAGACTGTTTGTATGCATTCTGCATTATATCATATCATAGCAAGTGAAATAATAAGGAAGTAAAAGTCAATTCCTTCCTATATGTCATGATACTGTTTATGCATTATAAAGTACTAAAGTAGTTTTAAATCTTGTTTTCAATCTTGTTTCTCTTGCGAGTTGATATTTTGCATTACTGTTGATGTATGTGGTATTATCACAGCACTTTAGGCACTTTGGTTTTTTTATGTTGATTTGAGAGGTCAAAGGGTGATGACATGAAGATTTAAGTATTGATGTTGCTGTAAGAGACTCAAGTAGAAAACATCCTGTCATCACTTCATCACTGTGCACATTTAGGCTTTGAAAAAGCATCTGATGGGATCTGAAATGTGCCAGTATTTTTGGGTCTGCATGTGTTTGCAAATGTTGCACTTCAGTAAAGAAATGGACTTCAGCACCTTACTCCTGTTTCAACGGTTATTTCCTGGGTGGTGGGAAGTGCCAGTCTTTATCTTTTAACAGGTTACTACATGCTAGCTGTGAGCACCTGCAACTGAGTGCAGCTGTCTACTGTATGTAAATTGTAGTTTATAAATAGACTGTGTTAATTAATACATTGTTTTTGTTCTGTTCAGCTACTGATCCTGATCAAAGTTGCAATAGGATTCTTCAAGCACGATCTCTGTGTATTAAGGCTTTCCCAGTAGTTTTTTTTAATGTTTGGTCACAGCATGGTTTGTCCATTGTTATACGAGTATGGAATAGCAAGCAAATTATCATAATATATTTGCATATTAGAATGCAGAATTTGGCACTTTAAACAAATATAAATAATCACAATAATTGCATTTGTTTCCATTCATGAAGAACATTAGGTTTGCACAAATTATTTACTTGAACAACAAAGACTAACATGAGCAGTCAACAGATCACAGAAAAGTTTCATTTTATGGTGGAATGAATAGCAGTTAGGCCATTTTTTCTGTTGGAAATGAGGAGAGACTTCATTAGAAAAAGGAACACCAACAGCAAGGGGCAAGTTCAGTAAAATAAAGATATTTCAAATGTACAAGTTGTGTGAATAATATATATCCATTACAGAATGTTAAGGTTGTTGGAAAAATAAAACTACCTGAGCAGATAGGAATTTTGTTTTATAATATAGCAAATGTCTGAAATTAACAACTATGGATAACCACGGATGACCATGGTTAGCTTGAATAATTGTCCAAGTATATTGACCACGGCCTGCCCCTGTACCCTTTACCATTGGTGGTTGTAAAGGATAATCATGGATAAAATCATTGACAAACCATGAATGACCATGTATATACATGGTTTAACCAAGTGCAATCAGGGTTAAATTATGATCCTCTTGTAGCAACAATTGACATGGTCAAACATTTCCTGAAATTTCTGTGAGATCTCTAGTGAAATGTGTTGTCTGTCTGTAGTACCATTATATGGTCAGAGAGAATCTCTTTAGAAATATTGTGAAATATCTGGACATTTCTCACCATGTTTTTGCTGCAACTGTAAAACTATGACTGTCTGCAACCCATGCACACGGTTAGCAAGTGACGAAGAATCAAACTAAATAGCAGCACATCCTGGGGACTTTTTTTACTTTTGTTTATTCATTGGTAACCAGGTAAGGCCCAGTAGGAACAATGCCTGTTTTTAAGGGTGACCTGGGGGCACTAGGGAAGTTAAGTAACTTGCTTAGAGTCACACAGTGAGCAAGTGGAGGTTGTGGGACTCAAATCCAGCTCTGCTGGATCTGCTAAGCTCATTCACAGCTCACTGCACTAATCTCTAGCCAATACTACCAGCCCAGTCAAACTTGTGGCAGTACAACTGGAGGCAGCCACGGCAGCCAGCCCCAAACTAAGACAGCAAAAACACACAGGCTGCACTCAGAAATAAAGATATCTAGAACCAAGGGTATATTTCAAGAACAAGGATTTATTCCACTCATTTGCAGGAGGACTGCCATGCATGTTGACCTGTGCAGGTCTTCTTCAGGGGGCAGTAAATGACCAAGAAGTCCGCATGACTCTGTTGTCCCAGAACACTATCTACTGTACTTTGTTGACATACAGTGTACCTGCCAAGATTAAGTATTCTGCAATCAGATATCAATGTTTTCAGTGTGAGAAATTGTAGTACTTACCATTAATTATACTAATTCCAGCCAGCCTAGTGGCACTGAGGGTTGAGGTGCTGGACACCACACCTCACACCATGCCAGTGACCCAGGTTCAGGAACGGACTCTGGTTGTCGGGGGTTGACAGAGTAAGGGAGAGAATCTAGTGTCCCAAGACAGCTCTCCTCTCTCTGGGGTGGGCATGGGGCTTGTATCACTCTGCAGTGTCATCAGGTGGCTGTCGGATGCACTGTAAGCTGTGGCACACAGAAGAGGGTTGGTGCATGGCAGACGTTAGCATGCAAGTGCGCTGTACATCATTGCATGCTGGCTCCGGGGAGAAACACTAAGTTGGAAAATAGTGGGGTGGTTGTGGCGGCGGATGGCCATGCGCTGTGCCCCCGGACCTGAGAGGTGCACCCCCAGGTACTGGTTCTGGATCCCTGAGTGGGAGGATACTGAGTGTGCCAGCCCGTGGAGGAGAGCATGTCCCTGGCTAGACAGGGTCTGGGGGTTCAGGTACCGGTGGCCGGATGACCTGCTATGCCTGCTCCACAGGAGGAGAGAGAAAATATGATATGATTAAAAAAAAATCACACTAATTCCTTCAGTACTCTTCAGAATATCTTAGGCTGAAACTACGAGGTGCAACTTTAGCTTATTACATCACTATAGAGCCCCTTATCAATATTACCTTCCACTACATTGCCTTGCTTCCCTTCCTGGACTCTACTGTATACTGAAAACTCTTAACCACATAGGGGTTACTCACACTTTTCTATCCTGCCTCATCTTAGGATCTCAACCTTGTCCCCATCTGTATATCTTAACTCATTCCTGGTCTTCTGAATTGATCTGAAGTGCTCATACCTGGACAGAATGTTCCAGTTTTCGGTTCCCTTGCTGGTGCAGCTGGTAGTGCAAACAGAACTGTATTTCGAGCAGCCTGGGTTCAAGTCCCCATTATGGCACTTCTTTCTCTCCTCTGCTTGCTTGTATGCCATAAATGTGTACACCACACCCTTGTGACTGAAAATGTAATTATCTCTGCAGCACCAGGTTGTGCATTAGAGAAAGAGTAAGGTGCCTAAGGTCATCCCAGTTACTGGTTGGCTTGATGGTGCAACTGGAATGGTATTCTGTGTAGTCTGGGTTGAAGTCCCAGCTAAGGAACTTATTTTTTTCTCTCTTCTGTTTATTTTGGTTCTATAAATATGTACACTGTAACCTTGTGACTGAAAATATAATAAGCTGAAACTGTGATACTGTCCTTCATCCTGCTAAATGGAAGTTTAGCTTACTACATCACTATAGAGTCCCTTATCACTGTTGCCTTCCCACTACCTTGCCTTGCTTCCCTTCCTGTACTCCACTGTACATTGAAACTCTTGACCACATGGGAGTCAGCCTCACTTTTCTAACATGCCTCATCTTAGGATCCCATCCTTGTCCCCATGTGTCTACCTTAACTCAGTCCCAGTTTCCTGAAATGCTCCAAAGTTGTCCTACCTGCAGATCAATCATGCTGACTCTGGCCTTAAGTGCAGCAATCAGCTTCCAGTGTTTGCAGAATAACATGTCCTTAGCCTTAGCCATGGTCAAATACATTTTGCAACTAGTGCAATCTACCAGTTCCACTGCCATGTTGCTGTACACTTATGCACAGCAATATATTTTTTATGAAAACTGTTTTTAGTCCCTGGGCCACTCCATCACTCCCCCTGCAACTTAACCAACTCCAATTTGCCTTTTCCAGTTCACTGCATAGGTCCTTTCACCTACAGTAAAAGCAATTCACTGTATGACATACAGAGTTTTCAACATGGAACTCTACTCTGTGATTAAATCAACTAGATACATCTACTTTTTTAATCCCTAACTACTTTGCAGAGACTTGACCCATTGCCCCTAAAGTTAAGTGAAATTGCTCAGCATCTTAACCTTAAGATAAATTGCCTGGCTTCTAAGAATAAATAAATTAATTTCAATTTATTTTTTTATAACTGGGTAATCTCCAAGAAAACAAATTCCTTTTACAGCAGAAGCCAGGGCCATATGGCACAAATAGATATACTCAAATTACAGAATAACATAAATTACCAATAAATTAGATTATATAACAACATGATCTTTACCTCAGTTAAATTCTTCAGCTATTCTGTTTTTGAACAGAATCCCTTTACACCCTTTACTGACTCAATTTAAATAGTCCCTTGTCCTTGATCCACACAAATCCTTTAATTTTTTTAAGACTATTTACAAGCTCTTTGTATGTTTATTTTTTTTTCCGATTTACTGGCTGGCACATACTGTAGACTCTCTTCATATGATCATCTACTTTGCAGAGACCATCACACTCATTATATGTGTTGCCTATGTCAATGAGTCTTAAACTCGAAGTTTCACCTCCTTAAACAAATACATAATATATATATATATATATATATATATATTTTAATTTAGTATGTTTTTGCCCCCTCGCACTAACCTGCCATTCATCAGCCATCCACTCTGCCAACCCTGCCACCCATCATCCCCTGGACTTACCCAGCTCCATCTTCTCTACCTGGTGTTACTGGAAGCTAGCCCAATTCCTCTGGTGTAGTTAAAGTTTTGGTTTGGGATCCGGACCCTGGTTGGTGGGGGCAGGACCTGCAGGAGGTGGTGTGCTGTGAGCGGCATCCTGCACAGTTGGGGTATTTTTCATTAGTTTTTCAAAATACCTGTTGGGGTTAGCACCTTCTGTATTTTCCAGTATACTCCCTAATCGTAAGTTGTCTCACCTTGCTCCTGTTTCAAGTTCTTCCACCTTCAGATTTAATGATTCCAATTCTTTAGTATGGTCCAGAATCATCATCTGCATTGGTTCAATTTTGTCTTCGACTGTACTCAGCCTTATCTTTAGTTCAGATGCTTTTTTTTTGCTAGAGCATCAATTTGTTTTTGTTAAGTCTGAAATGGATTCATTCACCCTTTTAATAGAAGTGTTTATTTTAGCAAAACCTTTTTCTGAGTTTGGTTATTAATGCATCTTGCGGTGATGCCTGGAGTATAATTTGGGAATTCAATGGCTGTTGTCCCTGAGCAGGGTCCACATTTATTTCCTTTCTGGGCACAGATTTTCCTTGCATTCTGTCACATCCTTGTGTTTGATTCAGTTTTTCAATGTTTTCATACTGCTTTCTGTTAGTGTAACATTTTCTGCAATGTTTGTCTCTTTGCACTGATCCCTTTGGGTTTTAAAGTCCAATATGAAATTTGATGTATTGGATTTTGGATCTCCTCCAGGTATTGATGCTGGGGCTGGATTCTGTGCCTGAGAATTAATATTGGAGGAGCCTTGTATAGTTGTATTTACATTACCCATTTTGGATCCTGCTTCAGTTTCAGATTGTATCTGTTCATTTGCTTGATGTACAAAGTTTCTATGTATCATTCCCCTTTGTTTATTTAGAGTTTGTTGCTTGCTGCTCACAGCTTGCAACTTATTGATTTCCTTGCTGGTGAGTGATGATTCTTCATGCCGAGCACCTTTGAGTAAGTTTTCTCCCTTGTCATGAACGTGGATTAGGTCTGTATCCTGGCACTCAGAACTTTTACTCTTTGCCTTTAAGTTTGTTATCATGGTAACTTACTGTTTGGTCTTTTGGCATGCTACTGCCGCAGCTAAAGAGAGTGATTTATCTTTAAACAAAAGAAGAGGCATTTTTTGTATTGCAAATTAAGTTTGCACTCTTGTTTTTTAATTTTTTGATCGTTGAGCCCTCTGTACTTCAAGGATTTTATATGCCTATTGTTGATGAATTTGGGAGTGCCCCAAGTGTTTCCTTCTGAATTTTATTCAAGCTGGGGGGGCACCTTCTTTTAGCCCAGGTGTGTTGTTGTGCTTGTTATTGTTGTTATTGGTGCCAGGGAAAGTGACTATTTGGGAACCGGTTAGTTCCTCCACATTTGTGTGCAACTGAGTACAGGCCTTTCCACTTCCTGACTGGCATCCGGATCAGATGCATTTGAAAACAGTCCCTTCAACATGGTACTTCTGGTAAATCTAATACTATTTGATACAGAATATACCTTTGTTGCATATATTTTTCCCAAATTAATTATTTTGCTTCCTGTGCCCTCCGATACTTTTTTTGACATCACTGGCATGGGGGGTGGGGGGGGGCGGACAAAAAGGTTTACCTCCATTTTAGAAACCAACTACTTTTCATTTTTCTTTTTTTTCCAAGCTTGGTCCTTTACATTTATTGTGTGGAGAAAAAAAAATACATTGTTGTATTTATGCCATTAGTTTAGTCTTTGTTTAGGGTGTCTCTTTGAGAGGTGGCTCCCTGGCTTTGAGTGTCAGCTTCAGTAGATCAGTATGGCAGCCACCATGACCCCCCATCAGAACTTCTTCTTGCTTCAATTCCCCCACACCTTCCTCCTGATGGTCCTTAGATTGTTTCAGTTATGACCCAGTCATGAGTTTGGTGTAAAGTATAGCAGAAGTCAGTAAGAGTAAAATGGATACATAACAAATTGCATGAATAAAGTCTTTAGTATTGGAATACAGAGAACATTATTCATTCCTACAGCTGTTCAATGTTTTCACACAAAAAAGTATTTCTTATAGATCTGGTTCAATGTTCAGGAGTTTTAAGATTATTTTCTGGCGTGAGACATTTACTGCTCATTTTCTGCCTGCAAACCTTTCTGAAATCAGAGTATGTTGTCCTATCCAAGGATATGTTTTTACTGATTGATTAATATTTATCTACTGAAGTTATCTTGATGTATCACTGGTGTTAATTGTGAAATAATTTCTAATCATTATACTTTAACAGAATACTTCCGAAATGGCATTTAGATAAATTTATTTTGCTTGGAATCTGCTTTATTGTATATTATGTGGCCCAGATATTCAAAAGGGTTGTGCATGGCGCAACAGTGTTGCACCATGTGCAACCCACTAATGCACCCTGGCGTGATATTCAAAAGGGAATTGTGCCTGGGACAAATCCCAATGCGCCAGAGCGCATCAGTAATGTATGTGGCGAAGGTAGGGGGGGCGTGACCATGCATACTCTGCACATCCCGATATTCAGCCCAGGATGTGCTGAGTCCATGCATGCTCAACCCCTACTTGTGCAAAACAAAGTTGATCCAAAAAAAAACAGGAACAACAGCTGACCACCCACAAGTGAGCTGCCATATTGCATGGGGCAAGATGGCAGCTGCCACCTGTGGGTGGCCACCCGAGCTCCGGTTGCACTTCTGTGGTGGCAACCCCCCAGCCCGATCGTGGGCATCTGTTCAAATAATCACATCCAATATACCTGGTGGTCCAGTGGACCGCTGTCAGCCCAATTGCGGGCTTAAGTATAAGTAAAATGATTTCCAATATCCCTGGTGGTCCAGTGGACCGCTGTCAGCTCAATCGCGGGCTTAAGTATAAGTAAAATGATTTCCAATATCCCTGGTGGTCCAGTGGACAGCTATCAGCCTGATTGTGGGCTTCTGTAATAAAAAAAGAATTACATCCAATATCCCTGGTGGTCTAGCGGTATCCCCTCCCCACCCACCCACTGGAGCCCCACGCCCTGCTCCCCGGTCAGTGGCGGGTGGCAGCGCTCACCCACCTGCCGCCCGCCGCCCGATGACTGAAAACCATAGGTAGGCTGCGCCATTGGTCCACAGTGTGAGCCAATGGGCGTGCAGCGCTCAGTACATACTACATTCCAGATATGTGAATGGATCCAGTCACATATCTAGAATGTGGTATGGTATGAGCTGCATGCCCATTGGCTCATGCTGGACCAATGGGCGACAGCACTACCTATGGTGCCGTCAGCCACGGGCAGTGGGGTGGCAGGTGGTGGGTGCTGCACCACCGCTGACCTGGGGGAGCGGGCGTGGGGCTCAGTGGGCAGGGTGGGAGGGGGCACCACTAGACCACCAGGGATATTGGACATAATTCTTTTTTTATTACAAAAGCCCACGATCAGGCTGACAGCGGTCCACTGGACTACCAGGGATATAGGAAATCATTTTATTTATACTGAAGCCCACGATCAGGCTAACAGCAGTCCACTGGACTACCAGGGATATAGGAAATCATTTTATTTATACTGAAGCCCGTGATCGAGCTGTGAGGCATATTGCCATGCTGGGCAGGGGGCGTCGGTCCCTGACGCCTGCTGCCTGGCAGGGAGCCAGGCGCAAGTCGCCGGGGATCGGTGCACCTGCATGCAAATGGGGCCATAATGACATGCAAATGGCCCCATTTGTGCCTTGCATACATTATGGCCCAATTTGTATGTGTACTTTTGAATATCGCGGTTGCTGCGCATAGCTCAACGGAACTTGTGCTAGTGCATCCATCCCCCTGCTCCACTCTGGCCACTTGTGCTAGCGAAGTGCCACTGCACCATTTACACTGTGGGTGGCTAGGGTGCGATATTCAATGATGCTGTGCCATGGAACAGCTCCGTTGAATATCGCCCAGTCAACGTCCCTGCACAGCCAAGTTGCGCTGTGCCCAGGCTTGCGCCACAGCCTGGAGCAGTTTGAATATCTGGCCCTATGTGTACATTTTTCTACTTATGTGCCATTTACAATAATATTTGCCTGTATTGTTTTTAAGAATTAATTTATATAGAAATGCATAAATACAGTTGTGTGTTAATTTACATACATTACCATTATTAACAAAATAAAGCAGCAGGTTTCTTTTTAAAATTATATATTGCTCTATCAGAGAACTTTTAATCTACTGTATATAGCTTTTATTTTTCAATAATTTAACATAGTAAAAACAAAAACTGAAGTTATATGTTTTCAGAATAACAAAAAGCAGTATGCAGTAGGAATGTTACCTCCTTTCATTCCAATCGTATTATACAGCTAGCTGCTTGCACTTATGTAGATATGAAAAAATCTGAGTAATCTGACTGTACCTTATTATGTATTATCCACTGTATTGTGTGAACTATTGTATAAATCTGTAGTGTTTTCCTTTTATGTATACTATGGGTGGGATATTCAGAAGGGTTGTGCATGGTGCAACCCACTGATGCACCCCATTGTGATATTCAAAAGGGGAAAGTGCGTGGCACAAATCTCGATGTGCCGGGGTGCATCAGTAATGTATGCGGCGCAAGTAGGGGGGCGTGCTCATGCATACTCCCGCATCCGATATTCAGCCGGGATGTGCAGAGCCCATGCAGGTGCAACCCCTACATGCGCCGCATACAGTTGTTCCAAAAATATAAAGGAGCAACAGCTGGCCACCCATTGGTGAGCTGCCATATTGCAGGGTGCAACACAGCAGCTGCCAGCTGTGGGTGGCCACCCGAGCTCCGGCGGCACCCTCCGTCGTGTAGCGCCTCCCCCCCATGCCTGATCACGGGCAGAAGTAGGAAAGTAAACAGTCCTATATCCCTGGTGGTCCAGTGGACTGCTCACAGCCCAATCGCGGGCATAAGTATAAATATAATTAACTCCTATATCCCTGGTGGTCCAGTGGATTGCTCGCAGCCTGATCACGGGCAGAAGTATAACTATAATGAACTCCTATATCCCTGGACCACCAGGGATATAGGAGTTCATTATAGTTATACTTCTGCCCATGATCAGGCTGTGAGCGGTCCACTGGACCACCAGGAATATAGGAGTTCATTATAGTTATGCTTATGCCTTCGATCGGGCTGTGGGCCACTTTGCTGCTTGTGCAGGAGGCGTTGGTCCCTGATGGCTGCAGCCTGGTAGGGCGCCAGGTGCAAGTTGCCAGGGATGGGGGCACCAGCATGCAAATGGGGCCATAATGACATGCAAATGGCCCCATTTGCGCATTGCATGCATTATGGCCCCATTTGCATGTGCACCTTTGAATATCGCGGTTGATGCACCTAGCGCAACAGCACTTGCACTAGCGCATCCCCCTGCCCCTCTCTGGCCACTTGCACTGGTGCAGTGCCACTGCACCATGCACAATGTGGGTGGTCACAGAGTGATGTTCAATGGTGCTGAGCCATGGCATAGCACCGTTGAATATCACCCTGTCAGCACCCTGGCACATCCCAGTTGCGCTGCTCCCAGGCTTGTGCCACAGCCTGGTGCAGTCTGAATATCCCACCCCATGTGTGTCCCCCAGGACCACCTTGCAAATGAGTATCTCAATGGTGTATTTCCTGGTAAAAATAAAATTGAATTAAATTGAATGTGTGTAGTCCACCCATATGCATCACAAAGTGTTCATGGTGAATTATAAAATGGAGGCAAGTTTTGCATAGACGTGGGACTTCTCTTAGTCCCATGATGGCAATATTTTGTTGGTGAAGTCCATAATACTTCACAAAGTACACATCACAGAGGTGGTTATATGGATGATTTATGGTGCAAACAATTTGTCACATGATATACTGGAGCAGGAAGTTCACCATGTGAACCCATGTGCAGTTCCACAGTGTTAGGAGATGTAACAGGAGCTGCTCTCTTTATGCCCAGAAGAAAATCAGTCATAATAGAAAAGTCATAGAGTCTACTGAAATATTTGTTCAGTTTGAATAGTGTGTGTGTGTGTGTGTGTTGTGATCTGAAACACTTTCATTTGCAGAAAAGGTCTTAGTATAAGTTTTACTGTACCTTTTTTGAATGCATTTGTGATCCACGTTTGGTGGAAGGAACTGAGTTTCCTTTGAGCATGGCTGTGACAGCAACAGTGCTATTGTACAGCCAAGGCAGCCCCACATTTTTCTCAATAATTCAGTGTGACTTGCAGTATCAAGCAGAAGTATCAGGGAACGGATAAAGGTACTGCTGAAAGGGTCTAGGAGGGGGACTCTGTCATCATCAGGATGACGATAATAAATAGAAGAGATGATCACTAGATGTGGCTGGTACCTGTGCTCAGGATTCAGGAGTGTAAAGCAGAGATTGGATGACAGAAGCTGACATGCTGCTATGATTCTAAAAGAGGAGAGCTAAAAGTGTTAGCCACGGTCCACTCCCTCAGTAGTTGCTATTAATGAGGAGGAAGCAGGAGAGGGAAAGGTTGTCAAGAATTGGGGTAGTCTGAGGAGGCCAGTAAAGAAGAAGTAATGGAGATTGAGGGTACTTATAACATAAATAATGTTGAACCTCAATCAAAAATTAAAAAAACTCAAGAAAAATGTCACTTAGGCATACTTTTTAGAACCAGAGCTCACTTTCTTTCCAGTCATTGCAATCAGAACATACAGTGTACAATCAGAGAAGCTGGCCTAGAGGTGCAGAGACAGGGGTGCCATGCATCTCACCTCTTCCATGCTTGCAACCCAAGTCAGGGAGTGAGATCGGGTTGCCAGGCAGGTATGATTTGTAGAAGATTGAGCGGCCTCCAGGCAGCTCTCCTCTCCCAGATTGGGGAGGTAAGCCTTCCCAGCACTTGGCTGCTACTAAATGGAGACTCAATGGTTGTGCTGGGCAGACAGGGTGCTGGCCCTAGCCTGGGCATTGGAGCAGGACCTTTGCTGGTTCTGGCAAGCATGTGTGCCTCCATGCACATGCACAACCATGTTTGCCAAGTACCTGGGAAGTAAAGTGGAAATAATTGGAGGAAAACTCCCTGGCAACAGAATAAAGACTGACCTCTCACAGGCCCCGCACTGGTGACTGGGCACCTGCCACAGTCCTGTGGCAGAGGATGATGGCAGTAAGGTAAATCCCGAGAAGTCAGGTGATGGGGTTGTGGAGTCTGCCAGGAGGGGGTAGCAGGAGAATAAACAGAGTATGGAAAGAAAAGTGCACAGTCAGTAACTGTAAACATATTGGGCAGGATTTTCACAGATATCTGGATGCATTTGCAACATTTCCTGCAGTTTGCAGCAATTAGTTCACAACTTTGGGACTCGTGTCTCTTTTTCCGAAGCATGTACAGAATTCTGACCAGGAAGTTAGACCAAAGTTTTACAGTATAAGTTCTCAGGCACATTTTGCAGTTTAGTTGGAAAAACACCTGCACATGGCTGAAAACCTCACCCATTGGTGCTAAAACATTCTTTTGAAACCCAGCTCACTTTCAAACACAGCTCAGAGCACTGAGAGTAAGCACAGCATAACTACACATATTTATGTGCTAAAATATTCTTTAAAACTCATCTGGTTTCCTAGGACCTAGGATCACAAACTATGAAAAAATAGCTGCACTTCATTAAATTGATGTCTTTGTTTCTGCCTGACCCATTCTTTCACAGCACAGTGAAGAGACTTTACTCTGTCCTTCCTCTAACAGTGGACTAAGACTCCACACTGTCATACTGGATCACATTGTTACATCTCCTACTTTGGTGTAGTCATGTGATTAGCCTGTTGCACAAACTGTGACCCACCAGCTAGTCAGGCTTTGTAAAGCAGTACTTTCTTTACTGGCAAAGCACATCACTAACAGTAGTCTATGAAGCAACACCCATTTTTCTCTGGGGTTTTTTCAAACATTTTACCAGGATGTTGTTTGCAAACTGTTTTCTGACTCCTACAGTGCTCTGATCATTTTTAAGGATTGAGTGCTGTAAAAAATAAAATGCCTTGCCTTGTATTTCACAAATTGTTCAGTACTGTGCCCTAAATTTGGCAAAGTGGGGATGCATTGCATGTTCATTGCAAAGGGTGAATGAAATTCATGACTTCATGATCAAATGAAAACTTTGCAAAACTTCTCTAGTATACAGTTTTTGAGGTGATTCATGTTGTCTGCAGTTATTTATGTAATACTGTACATTAAGGAGTGTTATAAATGGGCAAAACAATTCCTGCGACATGATTGGCTGAAAGCCTTTATCAGCCATGTCCTCATCAGGACATAACATTTCAACTAGTACTAGTTGTGCCAACCAGTATGCAGCACAGGTTAAAATCAGTGTGTGCCACCGTTCTCCTGCTGTAGTTCCTCAGCCAGCATCTGAGGGAACCGGGAAAGTGGTGCCAGAGTCATATCAAAATACATGAAGACTTCCATAATTTCCCCGACAAAGCAAGTCAAAAACACCATTGCACCACAAGAGAAACCAAAGAAATTCAATTAGGCAATACAATCTACTCCTTCCTGCAGAAGCCATATACTGTTTTGAATTTTTTTTTACTCACTGCTGATTTTTTGTCATAGGTCCACCTGTCCGTCACTTCGTTTCTTGTATCTCCGAACTGCAGCTCTCACCCCCCCGCACACACTTCATCCTCGTCACAAGAATCCATAAATATAAACTGCACTGTATTACTGTCATCTGTAAAGTTAAAGCAGTTTGCTTCTTGTTGCTATTTGAAAACTGTGAAGCAGTAAATGGCTGTTTACGGTGGCTGCTGAGGGACACATTCACTTCCAGTGAAGCCAGCAGTTTAGGAGAAAAAATGTTAAAAAAAAATAAAATTTGCTAAAAATAATTTGTATATGTTTGGAGGGGGGGCAATAATCATCACATTACTGTGGTCTCCGCACTGACAATTGCACAGCTCCTGGTGGCTGCAACTGTAAACTACTATGCCACCTCACCGTGATCTTGCGACCTGAATCAGCTCCGATAAAAAAAAACAAAAGTTGTTCATTCGCTAGTGAGCTTTCGGACAAAAATGAACACCAAGCTGTGTTCAGATGGTAACTGCTTTGCCTCCATATACTGGAACATGCAAATAAGTGGGCCAGTATTATTTCACAGAGAGGGTAGTGGATGCATGGAACAGCCTTCCTGAGGAGGTTGTGGGGTCTAAAACTGTGGGAGAATTCAAGAATGCATGGAACAGACATAAGGCAATTCTTGTGGGGGGTAGGAAGAAATAGGCTGTTGGTTAACTAGGATCTGCGGCCTATCCTGTAGGTAGGGAAATGGGCAGACTAGATGGGCCTAGCGGTCCTTATCTGCCGTCAAAGTCTATGTTTCTATGTAAGCACCACAAAGAAGGACATAAAAAGTGCGTCTTTATAGCATGAGAAGATGCAGTAGAATATATAACTTCACTAATCGTAAAATAAAGTCTCATATAAAACCTATGGAAAATCCACTGCATAAGTTTTTTGTCATGGTGCTAAGGGGAAGGGGAAGGAGGGGGTAAAGAGGCAGTCACCACTTACACTAGCAGCTTATATGTGATAGTAATGATGCTGGGGGGGAACACACCCAGATAACATTGACCTCTAGTGACTGATCTACATCATTGTAGCCATACAATAAGAAAACCACACCAGATTGAGGGACTACTTTTTTATATGCAGTTTCTGGGATTTTGTGTTTTTTTTCACAGCTCCTACACCCATGCATCACCGACGTAGCCCATGTGTGTGCTCACCATTCAGGATGCTCCTCCCTCTGAGTCACACCGTTGACCACCTGCACTGGCACTGAACCTCCATTTGGTGATGGTGGGACTATGGGAGGGCGACCCCACCCCTTACCTGAGAGAGGAGAGCCAATGCTAGATCCTGCTGCCCCCCCTCCCCCCATGCCAGCACCCCAATGACCCAAGGTTGTTCCCGAGCCCATGTCGTTGGCTTGGTGCGAGGTGTGGCATCCAGTGCCTCAACCCTCAGCATCAGTGGGCCAGCATAGGGACTACTTTTTTGTATTAAAAGAAAATTCTAATTATTTTTAACACTTTTTATTTGAGTTTTTTATTTTATTTTATTTACAAGGGTACCCATTTTATAAGCCCAATAATACACTTCGAGGTGTGGGTTATTGCCTGATAAGAGCACTTCCCAGGTGCTACTTGCAAGTGCCTCATGCCTTATAATGTAACTGGAGCATGCTCTTATCAGGCAATAACTCACACCTCGTCTTATTGCTTAGCAGAATGCTAGGAGAAACGTCAGTGTTTATTTTGTTTTAGCCACCTTAGCCAGTGTTTTATGAGCACATTTGCACTTTATAAAGGACTGAACAACCTGATTTTTTTGTCCTTGTCATCTGTTCGGAGTGTGGGTGCTTATCTTCTTTGATTGTGACATATATTTAGGCTAAAGTATATTTGATTCATAACTCAGGCTTATGCACTTAGTACAATATTTCCATGTTATGATATTGAACATTGACATACAAACTTAGAAACACAATCTGACAGCTGAAAAATGACTACTTCATCCACCCACAACACCCATGTGGTCCCTGCTTATTCTACCTCTGCAGACCATATCTTGTCTCTGGTGACCCTTCCCCTCCCTGCCTGTATCCTAACAACAATGTTTATCCCATGCATACTTGAAGCCCTCCACCATTCTAGCCTCCACCACTTCAGCTGGCAGTCCATTCCAGATTTGTACCATCCTATCAATGAAAAAAAATATTTCCTCATATCTCTGCTGACCCCCCGGTTCATCATATGCCTCTTAGTTCTGGAGCTCATCCTCATTTGGACAAGGTCCCCCTCCTGCACCTAGTTTAACCTTGTGAAGAACTATTAGATCTCAGTCATGTCACCTCTGGCTCTCCTCTTCTTCATTGTATATATATTGAGATCCTTCAGTCTCTCATTGCAGGGCTTCCCTTGCATCCCCATCACCATTTTGTTTCCCCTCCTCTGGGTCACCTCCACCTTGTCTGTTCTTTCTGAGGTATGATGTGTAGAACTGGATATAGTACTCAAGACGGGAGCATACCAGAGAGCAATTCAGCAGCGGCATCGCCTCCCATTTCCTGCTGGTTATGCCCCTCCATATACACCCCAGCATCCTATTATCCCTGCCCGTGCCTTGTCACACTGCGCTGCTACCTTGAGGTATTCTGATATAATAACCCCAAAGTCTCTTTCACATCTAATGACTACCAATACCTCCCCACCATCCAATTCTGAGTGTCATGAACCCACTCCTGGGGGGTCAGGTCCACTGCATTCACAGTGCCAACCTCTAAGTGTAATCTGTGACAGGGAGGGAGAAAACAGGAATACCCTTCTCATGCCCTCCAGAGTGTTCACTGAGTTCACAACTGAACACCCACTACAAGGTCCCAGGGCTCCCTCTTTACTCTGGATAAGGGTGCAATACCAGTCTTGAGTCTTGTAGCCAAATGAGAACCCTTCTTGGTTGTTGCACAAAGGGGAAGATCAATGCATTACAATCTCTTTGAGGTAGACTCATTACCCTGATTTTGTCTTCTCCCACAGGGCATGCAATAATCAGGTTCAAATCCCCACAGACTCTTCCCAGAGTCATTTGTATTCTCCCTCTTTTTACCCAAATTTCCCTTTTACAGATTCTTGTTCGAGTGATAGCTCATAGTGGCACCCTCTTAGCAATAAACATCCCTTAATCACACACAATATAAAAATCTTGCTCATGCAGGTTTCTTAAAAACAAATGTTGTTACTAAATAATAAGTTATCATACAGTTACAACTAAAAAATTTAGAAAATTTGGTCACAGAATAACACAAATAAAAGTGGACATGTACAAGAAAAATGCACTGTAAACTGTTATCTAAATTCTACCTTAGGTTCGTAGTGAATTGAAGTCCAGAAGAATAAGTCAAGTCTGAAAAATCCTTTCCTTCTTTTCAGCCACTGGCTTTCAGTGTTTGATGGCAGTTTGTTCTGTGTCTTTGTCAGGAATTGTGTCCTTTGAAAAAAGTGTGTCAGAATGCCCTGATCTGAGGGTTTATATAGGCATGGCCATCCCAGTCTGTGAATAGCTGTTGGCCATATCATTTTAGGCCAGCAGGGGTCTCTCTAGCTCTGTCCAAGACTTTGAGGGAATTATTATTATTTTCTTATTTAGGTTCTCATATCATGACTTCCTGGCATATTAACAACATTTCAGAATAAATGCCATTGAAGTCCCCCTGCCCTACAATATAACACTTGCAAGATAATTCACACCATCCTGTCAGGAATGGCTGTTTCCCAGATCCTGGTTCCCTGGCATCCTGCCTTTGAAGTGCAAAGGATTATCTCCTGAAATTGTTATTACTGCTGCTTCCCTCAATTATGTTTACAAGGCATTTCTACTCCTTTTGGAGTATAAGTTAGCTTCCTGGCAAGCAGCTGGTTTCCTAGGTCACAGAGTAATGTCAAATATTTTGCAAGACCTTCTGTCTTTCCTGTGATCTTTCAGTAAAACTATGTACCCCTTTAAAAAAAATGGGCATATTTCTGTGGCATTTAACATACACAGTTGTAGTCTACAGTGCCACCCCCAAAACTTCCATAGCCAGACTGGACACTTTCTATCTCTCCTTCTGCTGCTTTGCACTCAACTGCCCTCCTTGTACTCACCACTGTGATCTCAACCAATCTGTCTCTTTCCTCTCCCTCAAAGACAGGTACTGCTAACATTGCATCTCCTTCATATCTAAATTCTGGTTCAGCTCTCTCCCTTCCTACCTTTTTTCTTCTTTACCCCCCCCACTCCCTCTGGAGCTATGATTCTCTCACCGTGGTTGTCACTCCTAGATCCTCCACTGCTGGCCAGTCTGTGTTTTCTCACAATTTCCTTAAACTGTAGAACTACCTCCCACTTGCAATCCGCCATGTCAGCTCCCATTCTGCCCTCTCCTACCCTGTACATGACTTTCTCTCGCCTACTTGTGGATGCCTTTAATTTCTTCCCTTCTTTCACTATTTTGGCAGCCCTTATATGCTGCCCTGTCATTGAGCATTACATAGCTCTTAGCCTGCTAGGTGCTCAGTTTTGTAAATATTGTAATTTTTTTCCAGCAGCTGTTGTTTTGTTTTAATTTTATACTACCTCATTCTACTTGTTGTTAAACTGAAGCTTTGGTGGTGTTCTATGTATTTCTGTATATTTATATGCTCTGTGGTACTTCCTTAGCCCATTGAATTTTTGTTGTAATTTTTATTTATCCCGTTCCCCTTCCCCCAGGACACACCTGGGAACGAGCTATATTGCTCAGTGTGCCTTTCCTGGTGAAACATTTTTAAATAAATAAATACATGCATTTCCCTGGTCACCCAGTCAAAGAAAGTCATCAGATTTATTTGGTCTGACCTTCCAGAAGTGAAACTGTGCTGCTTGTGGTCATGCAGCCCATTGGATTCTAGATACTAAACCAGTGTCTCTTTCAATAGGGTTTTCATTAGTTTCCCCACCCCTGAATTTAGGCTGACTAGTTTGTAATTGTTAGCATCCTTCATGCTGAAGCTTTTAAAAAGGGACCATGGCAGCCCTTCTACAGCATTCTGAAACCATTCACGCTTCCACTAAGCTGTTGATCAAGGCTAATGGCAGGGCAGCTAGCAGAGTCCTGAGCTCATTTCGGTACCCTAGGGTTTATCCCATCCAGGCCCATTGCCTTATCCACCATCAGGGCTGTTGGTCCTTTCAGGTAGCTTTCCTCTGAAAATAGGCTTATGTCCCTCACTTCCCCCTATACTTGCTTCCCCTTGGTTGCCTGTTCCCTCCTATCTCCACAGTGAAGACTGAGCAGAAGTACCTGACAGGATAACACTTTGCAGGGCAAGTCTGAAGATACATTTAGAGGAAAACAATCTGGGCAATATTTTCAAAAGTATTGGTCTGAGATCAGTCAGGTACTAATTTTAAAAGAGGAACTCCATCCAAACTGTATTTCTGTATTTGATGGTAAAGCTGTATTCAATTTAACATCACCCCAAAAATGCAGCAATGCAACTCACAGGTGCATCAATTATTTACCACAAATCATGACTTTGTGAAGCAAACTGATGCACCCTTTGTAAGTGCATTAGGGGGACCTGTGGAGCCAAAGAAGAAGGTCATGTAAGCCTTCATCTCTCCCTTCTCAGATTTAAATCCACCTGAATTCTTCAATAAACTTGGCTATTATGTACTCTGCTGTATAGCACTTGACAGGTAAGCAGGTCAGCTATTTATATCTACAACTTTCGCAAGCTCAGAATTTTAAAACTATATGTCACAGCTGAACTCTGTGGACTAACTGCAGTCTAAATAGCAACAGTGAGATTGCTCTGCTCCTCAGGAGGGCAAACAGCCAATCAGTCAAATATCCAGGCTCCATTCAGTTTATGTTCTTTCAAATCTTCATGGAGATTAACAGAGATATAAACACAGTCTCATCACTGTAGGTACAAAGAGACAATTTAACTTTGTGGGTTCAAGAAAATGAATGTCTGCTAACTAGAATTAATAAACAAGTTGATTACAAAAAATCTATGTCCTCAACCTTAAAACTGAACATGAAATTCAGCTACTCTGGGATAATGCTTACGTGCATTGATTTATTTATTTATTTTATTTCAAACATTTTAGCAGAAAAGGCATGCTGAGCTGGTAAAAACTTGTTTCTAGATCCATCCTGAAGAAGGGAGAACAAGGAATGTTACAGCTCAGTGACAAAATGAATAAAATAAAGGGGCTTAGTAAAACATACTTAAACATGCAGTAATATACAACAAAAGCAACAAGTTCAATTTCCTTGACAAGTAGGACAGTAGTATCAATATGTGGATACTTGATTTTTGTGAAAGGCTGAAATATAGCTGCTTTCTTAAAATCCAAAATGTCTAAACTACTGAGCTACAGGGAAGGAACACTAGGCATTCTGCATGCCCACGTTCCCTACAACCTCATCCAAAACCTGCAGGAACGACCATGACCTATATTTACACTTTTCCTCTGATATGTTGTCTAACAGCACCTCCTTCACCTTAGCAGAGAGAAGCACCCCCTAATATGACATGGGCTCAAGACCTCCATGTATCCAAACCTTTCACAACCTGTTGAGAAAAAAACAAATAGTAGTTACCCTGGAAACATAAACATGTTAATCACCAGGGCTAACATATAGGAAGGGATTTTCTGTGCTGCTTGGAAAAGACACAAATGGAGCACCTGCATGATGAGACAGCATGATGGAAGTCAGGGTGTGGGTCTCCTAAGACACTGATGTTGGGAATTTTGGAGATCATGCTTAATCACATAGCATTATACATGGGCGATTATACACTCCCCATGTATAATGCAGTTTGGCAGCCACTGTCTACAGTTAATGAACATGACTTACTATTTATTATGAAACAAAGAGTAGTTATTCTGGAAAGATAAATATTTATTTATTTAAATCTCAGATTACAAATACCTTTGAGCTTGAAGTAGCTCATTTACAAAGGTTCCACGTCAAAGGAAAGGGTTACAGTAAGGTAGGGAGGTATAGACAACATTCATGGTATCAATGGAGGTACAGACAACATTCTTGGTATCATCAGAGCACAGCAAGTCAACTGGTAAATAAGTGGGAACAGTGCTATACACTCAAGACTACAAGCAAGCATAGAAAACCATAAGGTACATTTGAAGCAACATTGCTAATCAGAGGTGGGGGGAAGGGGAAGAGTAAGGAAGGGTAGGGGGAGATGGGAGGGCAGAGTCCAGATAGAGAAGGAAGAGAAAATATGGCAGCCAGAGGCCTTGTCGTAGGGTGAGAGGAAGGGGAGGCTAAGGTGGGAGAAGGGATAAAAGAGGAGAAAAGGAGGGTGGATGAAGGGAAAGAAGATAAGGGAGAGTGGGGACCAGAGGGCCTGGACAGGTCCAGGAAGAGGGGGGTCAGTGGGATAAGAGCAAGGAGGGTGTGAGGTAAGGGAGGAGGTGGCAGGGGGAAAGGGGAAACTGTTCTGTCAGGAGAGATGAAATGAAACAGTAAGCCAAGTAAGAGCCTCAGAGAGTGAAAAAAGTGGTATAAGGGTGTCTGCAGAAGTGGGAAACTTGGTGTGACAATCACAAGTGCTTTCGGATAGGAGATGCTGATGAAGCAGAAGTTTAAATTGGGACAGACTAGAAAGACTGCTCAGTTGGTTGCTTAGATTATTAAACCATGGGGGGGCTCTGTATTGAAAGGATCGCTGGGATTGAGCAGTCCGACAATGGGGTAGTAGAAGGAGGTCAGAAACTGAGGTACGTGTGTGTTGGGTCTTAGGGGATTTGTTTAGCAGGCAATCAGTGCTCGGGGGTAGTAATCCAAGTAGAGCTTTTTTGGACAGGAGACAGGTTTGATATTTGATCTTGTTACTTAGTTGGAGCCAGCCAGATTGAGCATATAACTCACAGGTATGAGTGAGGAGCCCAGCACCCATAACTAACCTACAGGCTTTGTTCAGGGCCACCATGAGTCATTTAAGAGATGTATAGGTTGCATCAAAGTATATGATTAGACCATAATCAATGATTGAGAGGACTGAGTTGTGAACTGCAACCTTCAGGGCTTCTTGGGTAAGACTTCACCTGTGTTTGAAGAGGAACCCAATTCTGGTATTAACATCTCTGGCAACATTTTCAATGTGAGGCACAAAAGTAAGGTGACTATCCAGGGTTAGACCTAGGTATTTGAAAAGCTGAGTTTGTTCAAGAGCATCTCCGTGGTTGTTGGTGATAGTGAGTTGATGGGCCTTAAACTTATTCTGAGAGGACGAAAACAGCTGGACTTTAGTTTTTTTGTAGTTTAACACTAGTTTGTGATTATTAAACCAACTCTCTGCTTCTGTAAAGCCTTGCTGAAGACTGTGTTCAAGAGCGTTGGGATCCAGGTGGCTAGTAAAGATGACCGTGTCATCTGCATAGAGGAGAGTATGCAGACAGCTGGAAGGTTGTTCAGGAAAATATTGAACAATAAGGGACCCAGGATTGAGCCTTGAGGTACCCCTGATCGGACAGCCCTCTTCTCCGAAACTACATTTGATATCCTCACCCTCTGCAGTCTATCACTGAGGTAGCTTCAGAACCATTTCAGGGTGTTTGGGGCAACACCAGTTTTAGAGAGTTGGCCAAGCAACAGTGTGTGATTCACTTTGTCAAAGGCTTTTGTTAGGTCAACAAAGGCTGCACCTACAATCTTACCTTGATTGATGGCCTACTGTATGAAGATTGTGAATTCTAATAATGCTGTGGTAGTACTGTGCCCCTTTCTAAAGCCATGTTGTTGTGAGCACTGGATGGAGTACGTGTCCAGATAAGCACCAAGCTGGCTGGTAACAATTCACTCAAGCACCTTGGAGAGAGGAGAGAGAATGGATATAGACCTATAGTTACCCTGTAAGGAATGATGTATGTTAATACTGAAATATGTTAGTCACTAGGGGTAGCATATTGGAAGGGATTTTCTTGGATGCTCAGAATAAACACAAATGGAGCACCCAACAATGTTCACACTACTCGTGAAGCCATAGAGTTTATCCACTGTAATTCTGATGTGACAACACAAGTCCTAGCCAGCAGGGGATTAGCCAGACCTGAAGACTATAGTCCTCTATATCTTTTTATTATTTGTTGATAACCAGGTAAGTCGTATTGAAGCATAAGTCCCTTTTTCAGCTGCCACAACCTGAGGGAAAACAGGGAAAGGTAGTAAAGTACAATATATTTCAATACACTACAATACAATACATCAAAATGAGAAACTTCTGTACAATAATTTAGCTCAAGCAGAATTCAGGGCATAAGCAAGACAGAGGTCCTGACTGTTAGAAGGCAGCAGGGTAATCCAGTAGATAGTTTACACACACCTTGTTAGTAACTATGAAAATTAGTTGCACTCAGAAGTTGGTCATATGGTGTTGTAGGTCATAACACAGTTTTTTTATTGAGCAAAGTTTGACTCAAGGTGTGCATCATGGGGCAGCTTGTTCCATAGCCAAACCCCTGATATGAAGAGGTACATTCTCTAATTGTTGTCCTTGTCCTGTGGTTGTCAAAAACTTGCTGGCAGTGGAGTGGAGTGGAGTATGGAGTAGAGATTGTAGTGTTCATGTTGTATTGGAGGAGAAAATAACAGTGCCTTTGGTTCTTCATGTTTTACTATGCTGAATAGCTATTTGCACCATAAGCATATCCACCTTTCCAAGTGGATGAAATGCCCAGTTGGGTGTACCTCTGGCAGCGGTGGGTAAATGTAAGTGCATTTAGCACCAATATGCAGACATTGTTACATGCATTTCTCAATATGTCTTGCCTCTTTTTTGGAGATATTTCTGTAGACAATTGTACTATATTTGAGTACAGGGAACAAGGTGTGAGCAGCCACTGTTTTTCTATCCTCACTAGTTAGGCAGCTTTTTATCCTGTGGAGGGCACAAAGTTTTTTGTTTACAGCTTTGGTAGTATTTGTTATGTGCTTTTCAAATGTCATATTTGGGTCAAGTAAGAGGCCCAGGTATTTATATAATGCACTTCTGCACTTTATAAGATGGTACCATCTAGACAGTGGCTGCTCAGAGCATCCCTCAGTTAATCATGTTTGTGCCTTCTGCCAAAAAGCATAGTTTGAATCTTGCTTTCATTCAAAATGTATTGCTGATCATCCAGTTTTGCAGTATGCCAAAACCTTTTTGCAATTTGTTTGTAACATCCTGGACATTTGTTTCACTAGCATAAATGGCTGTGCCATTGGCATAGAGGTGGAATGAGACAACGCTAAAGATAGTAGGTAAGTCATTTATGAACAATGTGAATAACAATGGGCCCATTAAGGCTTTCTGAGGGACCCCTGCTTGTACTTTGGCAGGTGAGGAGAGGTTGCTATTTACTTTTACCTTTTGTATTCTGTTTGTTATATAGTATTAAACCAGCTTTGTGCTGGACAGCCTATGCTTAAGAGCTCTTATTTGTGCAGTAGTTGCTGATGAGTCACTGTGCCAACAACCTTAGTTTGATCCATAAAGACAGCCCAAGTTAAGGTACCCTTGTTAATTACAGTAATCATATTGGCCCAGATATTCAAACTGTGCCCAAAAAGTGCTCAATAGCAGGAGCAAGCGCAAGTCCATTGCGCCCATGTGCAAGTGGCGCGATATTCAAAAAGTGAGCCTGCCAAACTGCGCCTACAGCCTACGACTGAATATCGCACCACCTGCACCATAGTGCAACTAGGGAGGGGAAGCTGAGCAGATCTGATGCACCATAGCACAACAAGGGATGTGCAGCTGAGCAGTCCAGAGGTGCCATAGCACAACCAGGGATGACCCACAGCAGCAGAGCAATGCAACTGCACAACCAGGTAGGTAGGGGCCCACCACCCATGCCACAGATGGGCACAGGAACACACGGCAGAACAGACATCATTCCCCCACACCCCATGCACTGCACAATTGGGGGAGGGCTGGAATAACCACCAGCCCATGGAGACAAGCAAACAACCCACAGCTGGGCCATGGTGCCCCATCACACTCTCCAGCAAGCTGTGACTGGCACACAAGGAGGGCTGACCACCCTGTGCCACACCATCCCCCCAATACAGAGCACACCCTGCACTATGACCCCTAAACACCCTGCCCAGGAGCAGTGACCACCACTGCAGGAAACCCCATGCACGCCACCACCCCCACTGTGACACTGCAACCCTGTGCACCACAGAACCATGCAAGGCAGCCCCACCATGAGCACCCATCAGCGGGTGGCAGCACACAGTGATGCAACAATGGCATACACAGCACCACCATGCACAGTCCCCTCAAGGTACTGCTGAGAGACCAACCATGCGTCGGCACATGAGGTACCCCACACTGGACAGGGCTTGCCCCAGACACCACTACCAGTGGTACAGCACCCTGCACAGTATCCCAATGACACACCTTGACCCAGCACTGGCCACAACAGCCAGCACAGACACCCACAGTGGTTTGTGGAAGCATGCACCACACTGGATGCACACAGTGCATGGACAGACACCCACCCATACCCAAGGGCACCACAACACAGGGACGCAGTGGCGGACCAACCAAGCCCCCAGCGTGGGCCCATGTAAACTGTGTACACACAACCCACAGTCCTCCATGGCACTGGAGTGCCAGCCACCCTGCGCAGGCACTGTGGACCTGTATGCTACCAGCATTTTCCCGGAGCACAAGTCACAGACAGCGGTGCACATCCCCTGCAACACACACAAGGCACAGCACGGAGGTGGGACAACAACTGTGGAGGCCACAGTGTCACCTAAGGCAGACATGCACCACACCAGTGACAGGAGGCAACCCAGCAGTGTAACGGGTACAGTGGCTGTCCTGCATGGACTGCCACCACTGACATGCCCGCGGAACATGCAGGTCACAGACATGCATGTGTGTCAGCTGCACAGGACATGGACGGGCTGATGGGGCACCATGGACACAGAGCACACACCATGGACCACTGCACACCAGTCATCCAGTGCACAGGGCACAACACACACACCACAGACACTGACTGATAGCTACCCCTACACCATAGACACCTCCACACGGACACACACACATACCCATGACCACACCACCCCTGACGCCATGCACACCACTGCAGCTGAGCACCTATAGCCCACTGCAAATCAGAGACCACCACAGTATTCATATCAAAATAACTGTATTGAAAGAACATATAAAAGTCAACTATTTACAAAATATATACAAGGTGGGGGGAAGGGCCACAAACAAGGTGGGGGTGGATAAGGGGCAGGGGTGGACAAATGGGACAGGAAAGGAGGGGTGTGAGGGTGGGTCCAGGGGGGTAGGGGGATATCAGGGGCAGAGGGACTTCTACCGGGCGCGCCACTCCCCGCTCTGGCTCTGTCGCCGTCTGTGCCTCCGCAGGACCCTGGTCTCATCGATCCTGCGGAGGATGTCGAGTGTCACCCTCGCCACCTGCAGGATCTCCTGAAGTGCCTCCCTTATCTCTCAGAACTGGCGTGTACCTAGGACAAGGGAGCACAATCAATAGGTGTGAATGCACAGCCCCATACAGCCCACCCACTGTGCATGGCATACGGCCGTGGGACATACCTCTGTGATGGAGTGTGACAACCCACGGTGATCACGTCCACATGACCTGCCCACCCCAGGTGCATACAGCCATGTGGAACGCTGCACACACCCACCGGCCAAGTCATGCACAGCACCACCGTGGCCGTTTAGTGATATGGCTATGTGGTGCAAAGGCAGTGGCACAGCCATGTACCCGGTGCACGCATGGACCACCATCGATGCACTCCCAGACATGCATTGCCACTGGACAGTGTTGACTGTAACAAGTTGCGTGCATGGCAGTGGTGTCGATGGATGGTGGCCATGCCCCACTACCCACCCTGTTACATAGCATGCAATAGTAATCATGGAGGTATGGCACTCACCATCATCGGGCCGGTCCCTTTGGCGCTGTGGACCCTCGCCCCACCTGGCTTCCCTCTCTTCTTCATTTTGCCGCAGATCATGGGCAAGGCACCATTTCTCCGGGCCTGTGGTGCAAACATGGAGAGAGGAACATCAGTACAATCCCCTAGCAAAGCCCCCCTGGCCCCAGGTGTGTGCCCTCCCACCCAGCCAGACCCAGCCACCCCACACCCTGATAACACCACCAGAGCCAACCCCGGACAGTCCCCCCCCATGTGCTGGACACATACAACTGTGATACCCATATGGAAGATTAAAGTGTGTTGACGTAACACCTACCTGGCCGTGGCACCGTGCCCCTCCTGGCACGTGCCTGCAGGTGGGCTAGCAGCTCCGGCTCCCTCCGCCGCAGGTCCCCATACCTGTGGCAGCACTGCTCTGCACTTCTCCCCCATCCAGTGGCCTCCTCGAGTGCAGTGGCCACCTCCTTCCACACCTAGCTCCTGGACCTGTCCAGGGGTGCCTCCCCGAACTGTGGCCCATGGTGTGGCTCCACTATGGCCACTAGGTTGGCCATCTCTATTTGAGACCACTGAGCAGCCCTCCTGTGCACCATGCTCTCTGCTCGATCTGCAAATAAGGTGCCATGCAGCACGGCTCCCCAAGTGCAGATGCTGCGCGGTACAGTGCTGCCATTCCCTATCGCATTGTCACCGAACAGTGCTATAGTGGTGCACCCATGCCTGATGCATGACACCTAGGGGGAAAAGATCAGGCACAGGGTCAAGGGTCTCTGGCACACGGACATGCACAGTGCCATTGGAACCCAATGTGTGTAGCTCGATTGGCTGCCTGTGTGCTACCACCAGTAGCGGCCTATCGCACTGTTGTCTCAGTGTGCCTATGATGGCCCAGTGCCACAGCGCCATGTAGGTGACCATCGCTGTAGCACCACGGGCACAATGGTGGCTGTGCCCTGCATTGCTTCCCGTGCACAGCACGTCAGCAGCGTGGCAGACGCCTGCGTCAGCAACCCGGGCATGCGCAGTGAGATGTGTACTACGCATGTCACAGAACTGCGCCATTGACTCAGCACGTTCAACACAATTGCGCAAAGCGCAAAAGCGCGATATTCAGCCGTCATATGCAAATCATCTAATCAGCCATTCAATGGCGCAGCACTGCAATCTGCATCCACTTAAAGTTGCGCCTCGCCACATTTGCATGGGTTGTGCTATAAAATTGCGACATTGGGCTGCAGTGGCCATAGTCGGTTACTGCAGTCTATTGGTGAGTTGCATGCTGTTTGGGAGTATGGACTGTGGATTTAGGGACATGCATGGGACTGCACAGCCACAGGTAACAACTTCCATTCTTACAGGCTAAACAATGATCGAGCAAGTTGTGGGAGAGGAGGAACACAGTGGTGGGAGGAGGAGGAGGAGGCCTAATTTTACAAAGGCCGAGACCGAAGCCCTGTTTGACGCCTACCTGGATCAGGTGCCGCTTCTCAGCGGGCAGCAGAGAACACCTCAAGCCCGTGCTGCTGCATGGGAGGAGGTGGCACATGCTGTGAACCTGCATGGCAGCCACCAGCACTCAGTGCAGAAGTGCAAGAAAAAGATGGGCATGGACAGGAGAAGGATAAAGAAGAAGGTGGCTGCCATCAGGGTAGCACAAGCAGCAACAGGTGGGGGATAGCCGGAGGTGGTACACCTGACCCCACAGGAGGAGAGGATTGCTGGAAGCATGCAGCATAGTGCCATTGAGGGTGTTCTGGGTGATGGCTTCCAGACGGGTGGTGGCCCATCACTGCATGGTAAGTCATGGTCTGTCTATGGGGGGGCAGGGCAGGTCACATGCAGTAACTCGACTTTGCTTTCCCTTACAGATCCTGAGCATCTGCATGGGTCAGCGGTGGTGGGCATGTCCACTGAGGACAGTAAGCTGGAGATGGAGGAGGGCCCATACACCTCCACAGGTATACGTGGCTCAGTGCAACAGTGGGGCCGCCTGGCTGTCCACACTGATGTTGTTGTAACAAGTGCGGAGGAAGCTCTGCCTTTGTCCCAGCGTGCCGGCGTCCATGGATGCCAGCATGCTGTTACTGGGGCCTGTGCTGAGTCCGCCACCAATAATGATGTCGCTAACGGCATGGGCAGTGACACATGTGTGCCACAGGATGGCCATGCAGCAGGACACATTGCGGCCATGGCTGTGGGTGGTGCTGCAGTGGAGGCCTGCGTGTCAGCACCAGTGGGGCACCAATGGTGTTTGTTCCAGACAGTGGGACTGTTGGCGGCCACTGCGGCAGCACCACTGAGCCCTAGGGAGCGGCAGCCGGAGGGGCAGCATCAGCAGTCGGCCAATGGGCTTGGGGGTACAGGGTCCAGCGGCGGCATCTGTGCACCACCTGTGGACATGCCCAGACCTGGTCCTGGTCCGCAGCGCCCACCCTCAAGGGGTGCTGAGCATCAGGGCCACGCACACCCTGAGGGACAGGATGCTGAGGAGGCAGATGACCTCTTGGATGAGCACACCCGCCTACTGCAAGCATCAGTCCAGCAACAGATGTGTCTTGCGATGTCAGTGGATGCACTGCGTGTGGCTCTGGAGTGGGCAGAGGAGTGTCGCAGCAGGGACACCACTCTGATCTTGGCAGGGATGGACCAGTTGTGGCAGGATGTGACCGCTGCCATTGACAGGCATGCACAGGCATTCACTGCTGTCATAGCCAGAATGGGCACACAGTCATGTGCCCATGCATTGCAGACACCACGCTGTGCACTGTTCACCCCCCATTCCCAACATCGTGCGACACCCTCCCTGTCAACACTGGGTTCAGCTGTGGGCATCCCGAGCACACCTGGCACAGGCATGTTCAGTGTGCTGCAGACCCCTTCACGAGCACGGTCACGTTCATGCAGTGGAACCACTGGGGGACCATCGGTGCCACCCCATGAGGCCAGTGGTCAGCCTGTCAGTGCTGGCAGGACTCAGCGGGACCGCCCATGCATCAGTGGTGGCCGGGGCACTGTGTCACATGACTGACCTGTCTCCCAATGCGGCTACTGTCTGGTGCTGCCCTGTGTACATTGTGTCTTTCAGTGGGCAGTGCACGGGTGGGTACCCGGCCCTGCACGCAGACACACAGTCCATCTGCACACCCTCCCAGCTCCTGTCCGCAGTTGCATGTGCATGATGATGCCTGAATTGTGCTGTACACCAATGTGCAATGGTGCTCAGCATCTGACACACGCACATGGACAGGCAGTGGGTGTGGTGGTCTGTGGACATGTGTGTGGCTAGGGGTGGCATTCTGGGTCGGTGTGCCTCCTGCCCTTTGTGCAAGTTTGGTGCGTTGTGTGTGTGTGCGTGTGTGTGTGTGTCCATCCGTGTGGCATGTTAGTCCCCACCCATCTCTGGTGTGTGTGTGGTTCCATGCCCTGCCACTTCCCTTGATGGCATGCACCCCTGGTGTGTATCCATGAGTGTTTGTGGGATGTGCCTTAGCCACTGTTGGCTGCACATGGCCCCATGACTTACCTGGGTTGGCTGAAGTGCTCCTCAGTGATGGTGTCCTGGTGCAGCTGTGCCATCCGGAGCAGTCGGGGTTCCCGTCGGCCAAGGGGGGGCTGCCCATCACCATCATCACCGGCGTCCTCATCATCCCCATCGCTGTCTCCCTCTTCGACCTGTATGGCTATCCCACATTCATTGGCCATGTTGTGCAGGATGCAATAGGCCAGGAATAGCCTGCAGGCCTTTGAGGGGCTGTACTGTAGGGCATTGCCGGAGGTGTCCAGGCAATGGAAACGTGCCTTCATTATCCCAAACACCCGCTCAATGACATTACGTGTGGTGGCATGTGCCTCATTGTAGCATTGCTGCGATGGGGTAGCGGGCTGCCGGCAGGGTGTGAGCAGCCAGGGGTGGAGTGGGTATCCACTGACACCTGTGTGTCGAGGGTGGAGGTTAGTTTGGTGATCAGCATCGCTCTGCCCCGGGCCATGTAGGCCCTACCCATGTCACCTCTGGCCATGCCCCCCCAGGCCCTATGATTGTCCATGTGGTTTGCATACTCACCCACTAGGTGTCCAGTGGGGATTTCCCCACTCTCGTATCTGTGGCACAGTGCCGACTGGTGCCAGATGAAGGCATCGTGTGCTCCCCCAGGGTGCGTGGCACAGACATTGATTATGAGCCCCCTGGCATCACACACCACTTGGCTGTTGATGCTGGCATAGCCCTTGTGATTGATGTATGCACCCCCTCAGGGCCAGGTGGTGTGCGTATGGCCACATGGGTGCAGTCTATTGCCCCTAGCACGCCAGACATATGTGCTACCCTGTGGAACTCCTGTATGTTTGCTGTGCGCTCCACTGCTGTGCTGGGGAAATTGATGTACTCCGCAGCATGTGACAGTAGTGCACTGAGGAATTGGGTGAGGTGGCATGACATGGCCGACTGGGTTATGCCTGTGGTGTCCCCAGTTGGTCTCTGGAAGGTACCCGTGGCGAGCAAGCACATGCAAGCTGTCACTTTTGTCTCCACTGACAGGGCATGGTTCCGTCGTGTGGGTGCCTGCATCACATCACTGCACAGCTCACAGAGCTGCCTTAGAATTGCCCGATTCAGGTGGTACCAGTCCACAATCTTGGTATCACTGTATAGTTCAAAGCTGGTGCGGGCTCGGTACTGCCTGTTGGGGGTATACCTCCGACGGGCCCTTCCATGGCTATGCCCCCTGCTGCCCACCTTCTCACCCCCCTCATAATGGCCTCCATCTGGAAGGTGGCACAGGCCATGTCCCTGGCTTGTGTTCACCCCCCCGGCAGCTGTTACTGTATTCCCCCCGCTGTTCTCACTGCTACTTCTCCTGCACCGGGAACATCTGCCTGTGGTGGCCTCTGTTCTGTGTGGCACTTCCCCCTTCTGCACTGGCTGTGGCTCCCCACACCTTCCCAGTGCCTCTGTGTTCAGGGTGCCCTTTCCCTGGCCTGCCCTGTGTGTCCCTCCTGCCCTGTCTGTGTGGCTAGAGTTCAGCCTCATGTGCCTTCCCTGTAGCGTTCTTGCGCCTCTCCCTTGTTCCTTTTTATTTTGGCTCATTTCCGCTATGGCACAACTTCTGCTTGCTCCCCTATTGCGCATGGCGCAAGGTGTTGAATATCGCACTGCGTCATTTATGCATGGTTCCTCCCCCTTCAGTTGCGCATGCCTTCATTATCATTGCGCTGTTGCTCAGCGTGATTTAGGGGGTGCAACTGCTTCCTGCTGAATATCGCAGAATGTTGCAATTTTGAACTTGCGCAGGCGCAACCCTATTGCGCATGGCTCAACTCTTTTGAATATCTGGGCCATAATCTTTGAATTTAACTATAGCATGGGTTATGTTATGCTCTTGTTGAAAACCAAATACGTTTGTTGGTTAGAAGGTTGCTCTTTGAGAGGTGAGCACATAGAGTGGTGCAAGCCAGGATGCAACACAATAATGCTGCTGCATATTAAAAATACTGCAGTATGCTGCAGGGAACAATGTAATACAATGGTAATAAAGCCCTTTTGTCATGCAGTGTTCTGTGACATGTAATTTAATGTAAGTTATTGTGTTGCATCATTGCTGGCTCTACTGTAACTGCTTAACTACTGTACCAATCTTAAGTAATTTGGCAATGACTGACAGTATAGAAATAGGTCTGCAGTTTTATTTACAGGGGGGTGTCCCCAACCTTGATTGCTATAGTGACATACTTTAGTTTCCAGATGATTGGTACCATCTCAGAAACTAGTGTTAGGCTGTATATACAGGTATAGGCCAGGGGATAGGACATTACAGATGCAGTTGCCTTCAACAACTTGGGCTAAATGTGGTCACTATTGTCTTTTTTTATTGCCATTGATTTCTGGTAGCAACTTGTAGACCTCATTTTTCTTAATCCATTTAAAACAGAAGGTAACTATTTCCTTTGGGGATTGTTGAGGTGGATCAAGGATTTTTGATCTGTGCATGTTTCCCTCTCCAACTTTTCCTTGTAGGGGAAAGGTCAGGGAAGAAGTTGTTTAGGTGACTGGCTATTTTTTTCTCTATGCAGTTATTTTTTTATAGATATATTTCATTTAACACATACATAAACGAGAAGTGTTTTGCCACTGAAAAACAAGCAAATATGGATAAACGGGCAAGTACAAAGTGGTCAGAGATACAGGGTACACAAACAGCTTAGTAGGGCCAGTGGTACATGTCATGGATTTACAGAGAGTGGTGTACAAATACTCTGATTATTGAAGTAGATTGGATATAGCATAGTCCTGAGTTATCTAGGGAAAGGCACATTGTGGAGATTATAGTTCTGGGGCATGTTACAGCAAACATATTAGTACAATTGTGGCTTGCAGTATAGCCTAGAGGTTAGAGTAACTAGTTAAGAATTAGCTTGGCACATCCAGCAGACCTGTGTTTGATTCCCACAGTTATCCACTTGCATACTGTATGACCCTAAGCAAGTCACTTAGCCCCCCCCCTCAAGTGCTCTTCAGTCACACTTGAAAACAGGACATTGGCCTAGTGGGTGTTTTAAATCCAAGCCATTATTTCAAAATTCTTTTGTGATGCCATAAATTATTTTTGGCACTTATTCCTGTTTGTGCGTTTATGTCCTCAATTTACTGGTAACTGTGAGCTAGGTTTGTTCTAGACCTTAGTGGGCCTTACCCAGTTACTAAAGAATTTTAAAAAAAGAATCATAAATCAGGGCAGCTTCTGGGTATGTTGAGGGGGGCCTGGGGAGAGTTAGTCAATTCCTGTTTTAGGCAAAGTACTGTAGGTAGTATTGCCAACATGCCAGTAGTGAGACAAGAAGTTGGAATACAAATGTGATAATCTGTCCACAGTGGCTAGCTGGAAATTATTTCTTGCAGAGTGGGGGAGTTCTTGAGAGCAACACTTACTCAGGAGAAGTCTTTTGGTCTGCCCACTGAATAGGCCAAGCCACCTGCATGCAGCATCGGATATGAAGGTGGTTATTGAGGTTATGCCTAATAGCATGAGAAGGGCCAAGTGTGAGACTAAGGTTTGTAGCTCCTCTGCACCCAGCTTTCATGTTTCATTCCACAGAGGTTGCACAGTTAAACAAATCCATAGGATGTGTAGCAGAGTGCCACCCCGTGCCCTACATTTCCAGAAAGCTTCAGAGTGTAGCAATTTAAGCTTATGCAAGATAGCTGGGAGGGGGGTTCTGCATCAGGAGTGCAATGCAATGTTTTGAATTACTCTGCTATGGGCATCTATGAACAGGGTGTGACAGAGTGGCCAGAATTTGACCCATTCTTGATCCAAGATCTTTACTGCAATCATTGTCTCCCATCTGCTGTTTGATTGGAGAGATTGGCTTGGTATACAGCTTTGTATTTTGCCAGAAATCCTCCTGGCCACCCCTTTTGTAAGGGTTAGCCATTGTGCTACCATAGACTGTGGTCTGAGCATTAGAGTGGCATTTTTAAGGGTCTGCTGAACTGCACTATGTAGCTGCAGAAATTTCCAGAAATCTGTCCTTGGGAGGTCTCATTTGCCTTGGAAAGACTGAAAGGAGTTGACAGTTATGGAACTCAGGGTAAAAATGTCCTTGAGATGCAGAGTGCCTTTACGTATCCAGGAAGGCTAATGCAGGGTTTTAGTGTCCTCTCTGATCCCTGGGTCATCCCACAATGGGGTATGTAACAGTGGTGTTGTAGACATCCCGAGCCACTTGTGCATTTTATCCCAGTGTTGTATGGAGAGGGTAATGGTTAGGTGAGATTTAAGGGCGCATGCTGTGGGAATATAGAGAAGTTAGACCAGGGACTGACTGTGAACCTAGACTTCTCTATGTGCATGCATTGTGGTGTATTGACGTCAGGAGGGCAGAGCCATTGTATGGTTTGTACAGCTCAATGTGCCCAGAGACAACTAGTAAATCAGGAGAAGATTCAATCCTCTTCCTTCCAGTGCACTCGTAGTTTGTTTCAGCTACCTGGGGTAGGATCCATCCCATATAAAACCCCTCATAATTTTTTTATATGATCAGTACATTGGGGAGGGCTAGAAGGAGGTAGGAGAGTACATAAGAAATCTATGTAGTCGTGACCATTTTGAGAGCAGAAGTTTTACCTGCTAGGGTGAGCTGTGGGGGTCTCTATCTCTCACACTCTATTTTGAGCTCTTGCAGTATGGGAGAGCAAAGACTACAGCCTTGAGTTACTATTTTTGCTCCATCTTCACCAGGGAAGATAGTGGCCCCCTGCCTAAGAGTGGCATCAAAGCGGCCATGAAAGGGATCACAGAGATGGAGAAACCAACATTTACTAGGGATAGGGTTTGAAAAGGACTAGCAGCCTTCAAGACAGACAAAACTCCTGGTCTGGATGGAATACATCCAAAGGTGCTCAGAGAATTGGCAGACAAACTGACTAGCTGACCTCTGGCAAGCCTATTAAATAACTCACTTCAAATAGGGGTCATCACAAAGGACTGGAGGGTGGCAGACGTGGTTCTGCTACATAAAGGGTGGGACAAGGAACAAGCAGGAATCTACAGGCCTGTCAGTCTCACCTGTACTGTAGTTAAGCTGATGGAATCACTGATCAAAGCAGACCTTGTGAACTCTCGGGGGGGGGGGGGTAGTGGTCTCCAGGATGGTAAACAGCACAGCTTTGTGACATGCAGGTCCTGTCAGACAAATCTAATAATCTTCTTCAACTGGATAAGAAGGGAACTGGATAAAGACCATGCTGTGAATCTACGCTACTTGAGCTTCAGCAAGGCTTTTACTTCTGTGCCTCACAGATGCTTGCTGAAGAAGTTGGAGGACTTAGGGGTAACAAGGGAATTAGATAAATGAGTGGATAATTGGCTAAAAGGGAAACAGCAGCAGGTAGTACTAAATGGCGTTAAATCAGAGAAGGGGGGAGTAATGAGTGGGGTACCACAGGGATCTGTCCTGGGCCCAGTCCTTTCCAACATGTTCATCAGTCACATTGGCGGAAGTGATCCAGGATAGGTTAAGTATCTTCGCATATGACACTAAGCTCTGCGGAAGGGTGGATAACCACGAGGGAATTAGTGAACTGCAAAATTACCTTCAAAGGATAGATAAGTAGTCAAATATCTGAAAGTTAAAATTCATTGCCAAAATGTGCTAGCTAATGCACCTAAGGAAAAAGAACCCCAAGAATGAATACTGGATGGGTGGGGAACAATTCAATACTACAGATGATGAGCATGACCTAGGAGTCATCATTAGTAACACCCTTAACCAGGTTAGCCATTGTGACAAGGCTTGTAGCAAGGCAACAGGATGCTGTGGTGTATCAGGAATTATATTGATAGTAGGAGGAAAGAAATGGTACTCCTCCCCCTCTATAGATCCTTGGTGAGATCACACCTGGAGTACTGTGTCCAATTCTGAAGCCCTCACCTTAGAAAGGACATAGAGATGTTGGAGGTGGTAGAGAATAGGGTGAGGAAGATAATTAAGTGCCAACATAGGAAGTCCTATAAGGAACACCTTAGGGCACTGAAAATGTATTCATTAGAGACCAGAACAGAGAGGGGGTATATGATAGAAACATTCAAATTCTTGAAAGGAATAAACAAAGTGAGCTATGAGGAATTATTTAGCAAGAACACCAGTTCAGCGCAATGTGGGCACAACTAGAAGCTGACAAGAGGAAGGTTCAAAAGGAATGTGAAGAAATATTACTTTACACAAACGGTGGTGGAATAGTGGAACTGCCTACCAGCCATAGTGCTGCAGCTGAAACTGTGTGGGGCTTCAGATGAGCTTGGGACAGAAAAAAAGGCATAGTGATGACTGGTAGTAACATAGAAGTGAAATGGAATAGGAGAAATGATGGGGAGGGTTAACATTAGTTCACAGGGTTCTGTAAGGAACCATGGGAAGACTGGATGGACCTTTGATCTTTTTCTGCCTTCACAGTCTAAGTTTCTATGAGACAGAGATTTGTCTCTTGCATCTTAAGGATGTTGGATGTGATTTAGAGCCCCTGGTATTTAATGGCCTTGAGGACCATTTCATTCCAGCTGTCTCAATGGGCATGCCGAGCAGTGGCAGGACTCTGTTTTGGACTGGTTAACTTTAGATCTAGACAAAGAGTTGAAGTGAGCTACAAGGTCCAGAAGAGGTTGTAGGGATTCATGTGTGTTCACCAGGAGAACAAGCAGGTCATCAGCACAGAGTATGTTTCATCCCCTATCTGTATGCCTGTGATTTGGCTGTCTTGATGGATAGTCACCACTAGGGGGTTCTAGCAGCAAAACAAAAAGGAGAGGAGATATGGGCACCCCTGTTATGTGGCCTTAGCCAGAGGGAAAGGACCAGACATCACTGAGTGTTTTAGAACCCTCACAATAGTAGAAGAACAGAGAGTGGAGTCCTGGTTCATGAATCACCGCCTTCTGCTAAATTACAAGAAGACAAAGACAATGCTCTTTGCCGCTCCACAAAACAAACACCAAAATTTTCAACTTCACATACTCAATGACCACTATATAGCCCTGGAAATGGTAAACACTTTCAAGTATTTGGGTGTCACACTCGACAGCTCCCTCTCCTTTTCACATCATATTGATATAGTTGCTAAGGCTATCAACTCAAGATTTGGCCTTCTATTCAAACAGAAGCATTGTCTTTCAGAAGAGGCCTTCAAGATTGCTATTACTAGCGCAGCCCCTGCTGGTGGTCGACTATGGGCTAGCAGTCTGTGGGACTGCCACACATATTGCTTTAAATCTTATCATAGCAACCCTTAATAAAGCCTGAATGCTTACCCTTGGCACCCACCGGCTAACCCATACTTGTGAGCTGTACTCTCCCGTGTTGGGTGGCTCAACCTGGAACACAAAGCCCAGTATCAAGTATACCTGCTAGCTGAAAATACTACTCTAGACCTCACCACCCCTGGTCTACGTGGCCTCCTCTGTCATAACAAAAAGCCCAGAAATACCAGGGGAGTAAGTGGATGTTCATTAAAGGTCCTCTTCCACCGGACTTCACTAGAGCAAAGGTCATTTGTCTATAGGGCCTCTAAATGGCTAAACTCCCTGGACATAGACCTGATTGCTTGCTCTGACATTGGCCTCTTTAAATCACTCCTAAGATCTCACCTGATGACCAGCAATAAGAATTGCTACTGTAGTTCCTAAAGTTCCCTTCTACATGCTTTGTGGACCCCTGTCACATTCTAACATACTAACATACCAGACGCCAGCAGAGTAGGCCTGTTGGTCTATCAAGTCTGCCATGCTTCAGCACCCTTATTGGGTACCATAGCACTCTATCTGTCTCCTTCCACTGCTACTCCATCCCCCAGTCCTGCCAGCCCCCCCAGCCAAACAAGCATCTGCTTCACCCCTTGCCTATACCTGTCCCAACCTCTCTTGAATACTTCCACTGTAGCTGCCTGTACCAGCTACCCCAGGCAGTGCATTCCATGGTTCTACCACTCTCTCAGTGACGTACATCCTCCTCCCCCCCCAATCCTACCACCCTCAATTTTCCAACTGTGTTCTATGGTGATTCCACCCTCCTTCAGTCGAAAGATCCTATTTCGGCTAACCTTATTTACTCCTCTGAGGTACTTGAAGACCTCAATCATGTCCCCCCAGTCCCTCCTCTCCTGCTGCGAGAACAGGTTGAACTCCCCTAGTCGTTCCTCATATGTCATATCCCACAGGCCCTGGATCATTCTTGTTGCTCTTCTCTGAACCCTCTCCAGGAGTTGGATGTCCCTCCTTAGGTGCAGCCTCCAGAACTGCACACAGTACTCAAGATGTGGTCTAACCAGCCTGTTGTACAGTGGCAAAATTCCCTCCCTGTTCCTTGAGGTAATCCCCCTAGTGATGCATCCCAGCATCCTATTTGCCCTGACTGCAGCCTTTCTGCAGTGCTCTGAATTACTCATGTTAACATCCACCAACATCCTAGGTCTCTTTCCCCTGCCTTGGCTTGCAACTCATCCCTCCCCCAGAGTGTACACATAGTTGGGGTTTTTCTACCCTAGGTGTAGCACCTTGCACTTGGAAGAGTTACATTTCAATTTCCAGGTGCAGGGCCACCTATCCAGAGTATCCAGGTCCTCCTGCAGAGCCAATCTCCCCTCCTTACCCTCCACCACTGCCCCCAGCTTAGAGTCATCCGCAAGAGACTCATTTCACACCCGCTACCTTCCCTGATATCAGAGATGTAGACGTTAAACAGGAGTGGCCCCAGGACTCATCCCTGTGGGACCCCACTTATGACCTCACTAGGAGATAAGACCTCCCCCCCGACCACTACCCATTTAGTGTGACCCGAAAGCCAATTTCCAATCCACCTAACCGTCAATGGGCCTACCCCCAGCTTCTCCCTTTGGCCAGTGTGAGGGACCGAATCAAATGCCTTGCTGAGGTCCAGGAACAGTACATCCACTGGTCTCCCCCTGTTGAGTGCTGATGTCACCCACTCATAGAACTCTACAAGGTTTGTTTGACCCAATCTACCAGGCACAAACCCATGCTGACGGTCATACAGGTAACCCATCTCCTCCAAGAAACCTCCCTGCCTTTCCTTAAGTATGCTCTCCATTACATTCCCCACCACCAACGTCAAACTGATGGGTCTATAGTTTCCTGGCTCTTCTCTCAATCCCTGTTTATGGATGGGCACAGCATGCGACTGCTTCCAATCCCTTGGCACTCTCCCTGACTGGAGCGACAAGTTAAAAAGATCCGCCAATGGTGCAGCCAAAACATCCACCAACTCCCTCAGTACTCTGTGATGAATAACATCAGGCCCCAGAGATTTATCTTTTTTTAGGGACTGGAGGGACTCTCACACCGACTGATAGAAATATCAGCATCTGTCTCCCCCAATTCAGCAGAACCAGCCTGATATCTCATCCCTGGTCTACCTTCCACAGCAGCTTGTTCTTCAGCAGGTTCCCCAATAGTCAGGTCTGCTGCACCTTCTGTGTCCTATAACCCAATTTTTGGAAGTTCCCCAGCCTTCTTTCTAGTGAACACTGAGGCAAAGTAGTCATTCAGTACCTCCGCCTGCTCTCCATCCCCTTCCACCTACCACCCAGCTGTCCTCAACCTACTGAGCTGACCCTTGACCTTCCCCCACTCAACAATATACCTAAAGAACCCTTTTACCCACCCTGTATCCCCTGCACAAGCCTCTTCTTTTTCCAGGGCTTTGCCTCCTCACCACTCTGGTGACTTTCTTGGTTGCAAGGCGATAGTTCTCTTTATCCCTCTCTCCGCTCATTTTTTTGTACCTACTGTAGACAGCCTTTTTTTCCCTTACTGCCTCCTGGACCTCCTTCATCCACCAGCATAGTTTACGAGACCTACCGCCCTTGTGCTTCACTCTTGTACAGGTCCTGATGTCCTCCGGTAGCACCCCGCTTTATGATCTCCCACCTACCTTCCACGTCCAAACTTGGTTTTATCTCCCACAAATGCTCCTTGAGAATTTCCCCCATGTTCTGAATGTGCGCCTCCTTAAAATCAAGTATCATTGTCCTTGAATGATCCCCTTCCCCCCAATTTAAGCTGAAACCAGACTGTGTTTTGGTCACTCCCAGCCAGGGGTTCTTCCACAACCAGATCTCATACAAGATCCCGATCCACTAAAACCACATCCAGGATATGACCCTCCCTTGTTGTACCCATCACCTGCTGATTGAGGAACGCATTCAGCAAGCCATCCAGCAGCTTCTACTCCCTGGTTGCATTGGACGTCATAGTACCCCAATCAGTAGCTGGCATATTAAGGTCCCCCATCAACACCACTCCTTCCCCTTCCCCTTCCTGTCCACACTGCCCCTTAATGTTAGCCAACAGGCAATCCTCCAGGTCCTCCACTAGTCCTGGGGGCCTATATACCACCCCCAACTTGAACTTCCCTCCCACGGAGTTCACAAGGTGACCCATAGGGCCTCCACATTGTCCTCTGCTTCCTCCTCTCTGATAATCTCGATGTTATCCCTAATGAACATTGCTACTCCTCCCCCTCTGGCCACCTTTCTGTCCTTTCTTAGCACAAGGTACCCACTCAGATTAGGGTCCCAATCATGGCCTGGGGTTGCCCAAGTTTCAGTGACCACTGCTACATCCACCCCACCCTCAAACAGCGTGGCCTGGAACTCAGGTATTTTATTCCCCAGGCTCCTGGCATTTATTAAAGCCACCTTCCAACCCTTGTCGCTACCCCTTTTTACCATATCCTCCCCAGATCTTTCATATGTCCATCCACACTTCTCCCCTAGGGCACCGTCTGTCCAACCTCTATGGGGTTGCAGGCCAGTCCTACCGGTGGTGTGGATGGCTGGATCAGCCCAGCAGTGCCCCTTCCCCCCTTCACAAGTTTAAACTCCATCTAGCATGAATGAACTCCATCATCCCCTGTTTGAGAACTTCCTTCCCTACCAGATTTAGGTGAAGCCTATCCTGGGCATACAGTTCCTTATCTTCTCAGACTCCCCCCCAGTTTCCTAACACCCCAATCTCCTGTGCATTTCAACATTGGCACTTCACCACCTCACCTCCCTTGTCCTCGTCTCACAATTGACCTCGACAGGGCTCGCCCTTGAGCTGCCCCTCCATCTCCATTCAGGTTACCCCATGTTTCTAGGTCTGCATCCCTGCTGTTATCACATCTCTCTGCCTCCTAATTTCTAAGTAGTTCAGTGATAAATCTAGTCCTCCTATTCTCTGCCCTGTCTCCCCTACTGCATCATTAGCCACACCTGGTAGCTGTTTTTGGCTAGTTTCCACTACTTGTTATTTTGTATATAATGACTAGCTTTACCTTAAAGGGACACTGTCAACCCCATTTGTCCTCAAGTTGTCCCTAGTTTAAAAACACATTTAATGATTGTTCTCATTCTACTGAGACTGCTGATGTAGCTGGATGTTTGATTCAGACTCCTTTTTCCTTTTAAAAAGTGAAAAAAACTGAGTGCCAACAATACTGTTGTTACCACATCAAAACATTGTTGTTTACATTTCTTGGCCAACTACAACTGCATCTTTCCTGGACTCATGAACACACCCCCAACACTACCTAGCTACTCATTATGCAGCGGGAGTAGAGAAGACTATTGTATCATGAGTGGCTGCACTGTTTCAGGGTGTTTCAAATGTTCAGGAAGTGTGCATTAAGCTAATGTAAACAATTTAGAGTAAAACAAGGCTGTGTATAACCATACATTCCCATGCATTTCAGTTCTAATAAGCAAGGAGGCAAATTAAACAACCAACAGCATCAATGAATTTTAGAGAAGGGAAACAATCATACAACATGGGTATTTACCTAGAAATAATATGATGAAAAAAAGGTTGACAGTGTCCCTTTAATTTGTACTTGAATGTGTTGTTGTGCTTTGACCAATGAATGTAGTGTATGATCTCTGTAACATGTTATGTGCATTTTGTCTTGTATGACATGGAACATTTGTAAACAAGCTTTTAGTTCAAAGGTATAAATCTGAGATTTCAATAAATAAATAAATAGATCCAGGCCCTGAAACATCAGCCCAAACCCAGGTGGGCCAGCATGGGCTGCAGGTAGCTCCATTTGAAAAAGCGCTGAGTGCCTTTCCAAAATCTCTGGCCAAGGCTGCTGCAGGAGTGAGTAATACTTGGGTCATATGCATAAGGTTCAGCAGCAGCCAGATCTGGTTGGCACTGTGCGTACCCTTAACGAAGCCCATTAGGGAGGGGTGTAGCAGGAGGTGCAGGGTAGGAGCCAATCTGCATGTTAACACCTTAGCGTACATTTTACACTCCATATTTGTGAGTGAAAAAGGGATGAAGAAGAAGAAGAATCAGCATTTATATACTGTAGCACTTTCATAAACGATGTATCCCAAAGGATTCCATATCACAACATCTGGATTTTAAAAAAGTGTTTTTGCTGGGTGGGGGATCTTTGCCATCCACACCCCTCTGAATAAGGATTCTCAACTTAAGGGGGGTGCAAATATAAGTACTTCAACTTGCGGCTGCGGTAAAATGTACACACTCCCAGTCTCGAACCCAGTACCTGCCGTGCCTGAGCAAGCCACTCACACCACCACACCACACAGCTAGCTTGGCAGTAGCAGGAACACCAATCCCTGAAAACCCCTTCCCTCTCCCTCCCCTCGCTATTACCCCCCTTCCATTCTCCCTTCCCAATGGTCGCTTTCTCATACCCTTGCTATCGTGCAGGGTAGCCCAGAATAATAGCACCCAAAATGAGTCGCTATTTTTGTAGTCACTCATTTTGGGTCAGTATTATCATGTGATACCATCCCAAAGCATTTTACAAGCTAGACTTGTAGTGAAGTGACTGAATGTGTAGTGGCAGCCATATTGCACATCAGCACCCACACACAGCCTGGACAGTTGCACGAACCATTTTTATGGGAAGGGGAATACTGGTCAGGATACCGGGAATGTCCCTTATTCTTTGAGAAGAATGCCTTGGGTTCTTTTACTTTCACCTGGACAGCAGGACAGCACCAGGATGGATAGAAGGGAACTCGGTTTAATGTTTCATCCAAAGGACAGCACACCCCAACAGTACAGCACCTCCCTAATACTGCATTTGGATACAAGAGTTTTTTTAGATATGAGTCCAATCCCGGTGTGGGGTGAGAACCCATGATCTTCTGGTCCAGAGGCGGATGTGCTACCAACTGAACTATGCTGGCAATTGATGATAGCTACCAGGGTTGATGAGGTATATTCCTTTTTTGGCAGAACAGTAATTGTGGCCTCACAGAAGGTTGGAGGAAAGAGACTCTCTGCTTTGCCTACATGTACACTTGACACAGTGGGAGGTACATTTGGGTGGCCAGAGGCTTGAAGAATTCCACTGGGTAGCCATCCCCATCTGGAGCTTTACCAGGGTTTAGGGATAAAAGTGACTCCTTGATCCCCTCTGTTGGGTGTGGGGTTTTAAGCCTGCTGCTTACTCCTGCAAGAGCATGGGTAGCTCCAGAGAAGTTACGAATGCCTGTATAGCCCTCTAGTTTTCTTTTTTTTTTGGGGGGGGGGAGTTGGGGAGGAGTAGAAAGTAGTGTAAAACTGTCTCATGATGGAGTTTATCTCTTTGGGTGCAGCCTGTACCTGACTGTCAGAGTTTTGATGACCTGCTATGAATGTCTCAGTTTGCAGTTTGAGAAGTTGTTAGTCACAATTTTTCCTACACTTTCCCCACCCTCCCAGTACTTATACTTGAGCCACAAAATCAAGATTTTGGCTTTCATGGCAAGTAAGGTATTAATCTCCAGGCAGAGTTTAGAATGCTGTTGTGAAGAGTCAACTGGTGGTTGAGGTGTGGGTCAGCCTTGCAAAGGGCATTTTCTTTCTTGCAGGTCATGTTACAGGACAGATAATGTCTGCTCCATTTTTGTCTTCTTGGGCCTTATTAGTTTCTAGAAAATGTTTTGTTTGCTCATGTATCCAAGTTGTGAACTCTAGATCCCTGAGAAGGAGTGGGTCAAGCCTCCAGGAGGGGGATCTGAGGGATATGTCCCACATAAGAAATGCATTTGCACTGGGGCATGATCTGATACTACTAGTGGGGGAATGTCTGCCATGAGGGCTAACTGTGCGAGCTGCACAGAGGTAAGACAGAAGTCAATACGGCTGTAAGTGCCACTAAGTCTGACCTACTTCTGTCAAGGGTGGGTGCAAGGGTGAAATTGAAGCCTCTCCCCAGAAGTATTGGAGTGGAAGGTTCAGTGAGGTTCCCAATGTTTTGTGCTATGTTATGGAAGAATGTGGAGTCATCCTCATTTAGGGCATAAAGACTGACCAGCAGGATAGCACCATTAGCATCTGTGTGGGTCACTCTCCACCACTTTAGGGGACCAAAGGAGTGACCTTTGCACCAGAATTGTGATTCCCCACTTACAGGTAGAGGCAGAGTCCAGGAAAGACTGAGCTACCCAGTCACAGTATAGTCTGGGCTGATCAGCAGGGAGAAGACTGGCCTCCTGTAGAAAATCCATTTGGAAATTAAGTTTCTTGAGATGTGATAGGACTTCCTTCCTCTTGACTGGGAAATTCAACATTTGGACATTCCATGTGTGGCAAGTAATGTCACCCATGGTCTTGGAGGGACATTAATGGTGGATGATGCGGATGACTGCTAATTTGAGAACCATAGGACTGGTCAAGGGGATTTCCCAATCAGTGGAAAACCCTGTAAAACATGAGGATGGAGGGACCTACACATGCGGGTGGGCAATATGAAAAACCATAGCTGTACCTTTACACTTGATCATGACCAGTATGTGGAAACCCATATTAAACCATTACATGCCATTGAGAGAGTATGACCCACACAAAAAGAACATAAATATTTAAAGGTAAACTTCATTCTAGGAAAGAAGTGAATACAAGCTGGCTCCTCAAGGGGGAGCAAGACTTTCCACCAGCTTCCTGAAGACATGGGAGTGATGTCCCATTACAGTCCTGGGTCAGGAGGCAGTTCTTTTGCAGCATCCTTAGGCCACCCCACGGGATATGTGAGCAGTGGCTATTCAGAGTGGCAGAGTGGCCTGTGGAAGAGCTCCCCACTGGTTGACTATATTGCAGGTCACCTTCGTCCCAATCACCACTTAGGGTGTGGGGGGATCATCAGCCAGTTGAGATAGAAAGCAGGGATCTCAGGGTGTAATATATACTATCTTCTTCATCCAATCCCTTTTGCTGGCTATCTGTGAGACTGGTGCCCTGGCTAGGGCAATCTTATAACAACAAACCAAGAAAACATATTGACACAATACAAATTCTGAAACAGGATAACCTGTGCAAAATCATTCATGACTGAACTTTAATCCAGGGCCTCACTGTGAGCTATAGGCTTATGGCAGTATCCTAGCACTGCTCCTGAGGCCAAGGTCTGAGGCTGTAGGTGGAAGTCCTTACCAACTGACTTGCTGAGCAGCCCCATCGAGTAGGGATATGCCATATTAAAGTCATTTCATGCAAAATTGTAAAGGGGGTATAGTATGCAGTTTGTAGGCATCCAAGAAATGGCAGACCTTGGGTCCCAAGCAAGGGACCCTGTGTTCCTCCTAATCACAGTATCTTGAATACCTGAGGGGAAGGGCATGTCATATGTAGATGCTATAAGATGTTTTTGCGTGCAGGTGGTGGGATATCTACGGCATGCAGGGCAGTTCAAACAATGGAGAACTGATGATTGCACAGCAGTATACAGGGTCCACACCACATTGTACCTTCAAGAGAACAGCAGTTAAGTGAGTTCAAGAAAAGTCCTTATGGCCTGAATGTTTCTTTAGTAGCAGGTATATCCTAAAAACTGTACAGCATTGGAGTGATTCTCTTTCCACTGATCATATATTGTTCCCATGAGATACAGGAATAGGCTGCTGATGGGAGATGTAAACACTCCCAGAGGATGATTTTTGCAAAAAGAGGATGAAGGACAAATGGGAGAGCTCTGAAAAGATGCCAAGATGCAGGAGGAGGTGGCGCAACTGCCAGAAATAGGGATGTGGGTTGAAGGGTGCATTTGAGTAGGACCACTATGATCGGAAGGCCAGACCTTAGGACCAATGTGACCATCCCTGAGCCCTAAACAACCATTCAATTGCGATACCTTGTCCTATTCCCTAAACTCCCTGCTGTCCATATAGGCAAAATATCAGACTAAGAATAGTACTCACAGGTCATCTTGATGCTGGCATGAATTTCAGAACCCAACGAGATTGTTGGGAGGCAGCAAGGGTTTACAATTTTTTTGTGGCAGCTAGACAGGGACCTTTAACCAGAGTCTGAGGGAAAGATACAGCATCTGCAACTATTGCTGCCCATAATTTCTCAGAATGTGGGCCAGTTCTGGTCCTCAGTGGTATTAACAAGCTAGCATGGTGCACCTGAGGAGTCCCCCTTGACCTGAAGAAGCGTCATTGTAGGGGATGGAGGCCACAATGGTGCATAGTGTTTTTTAACCAAAATGGAGCCCAGACCATCCAAGGATCCCTCTAATTCCTCCTCATGACTATGGCTTTAGGATCAGAGCTGCTGAGAGTGTTGATCTTTCTCATTCCTCTGTCTGTTTAGCTGGTGTCTTCTGCTTCAAGAGGGAAGGGCACATGCCCTAGAGTAACCTTGATTTTTGAGTATCTCTGTGATAGTTGGTGGAATGGAGCTTGTGTCCATCTCTTATGTTTGCTGTTTTGTGCCATAGCAGGTTAATGAAAGTTTTTGACTTGGGGCCATCACTTCTTTTGACCAGTATTTACCAAGAAAGTCCATCAGGTTTTCTGGAGTGGCAAGAACAGGGGCACCCCATTCTTTAGCACCCATATGGTGGCCAGGTATCTGACAGAAAATTGCATATCAATTTTGTGCATGAGATGGTGTGCCTCTGAATTTAGTACTCATGCCTGCGAGTGAAAAGTTATTTTTTTGATTACTCTGTTTATTCTCCTCAGGGCAGCTAGGTGATATACGACACATCAGTCTAGTGGGTCCCTGCAAGGATCCAGGACTTTACGCCGTTCATCATCAAAGTTTGTTTTTCATGTGGTTTCCCCCATGACCCCCCCATTAATGGAGGCAAGCATGAAATGACATCAGCCTACAACTGAGTGCAATCCTGCCCCATACATGCAGATGTCTGCCATCTCTGCCAATCCAGCATCAGTACTGGACCCAGGTTCACCTACACCTAGCTATCACTAGGTGTTTGCAGATGCTGGGCACCAGATCCCCTCCCTCGCAGGAGACAGTAACAGTCCCACAGATGCTCAGCCTTCTCCCCGGGGCCAGCCCATTGACAATCCTGGGTCCGTTCCCAAACCCAGGTCATCAGCATCACAGGTGGTAGTACTACCACTACATTGGTGGGGCAGCTGGTGGAAAGCTATTTTGAGAAATCCTAATGCATGTGAATTTCATGATCCTGCCAAAAGAGTCTGCCCAGCTCCCTCAATCTGCAGTGGATGGTCTCCTTGCTGGTGAAGTTTAGGAAGCAGGCCAAGGTCAGTCACACTCATTTTCCTTTCTTAGGTGATGGTGTCAGGGAGTGGTAGGCCCACTCGATAATAAAACAATGGTCCCCCTTAATGTGGATCACCATGGGGAAGACATGCCACTGGAAGGCAGTGGCACCTTTCAGTTCTGCTCCCTTGGGAAAACTGATAAACTGCAGATTATTTCTGCAGCTACAGTTTTACAGGTCATTTACTTTTTCCTGCAGATAGTGGATGATGTGGCCATACTCCTAGACCATGGCCTGGAGATCTTTGATTGCCCCTCTTGTAAGTCTGCTCTTTCCTCAGTACTTAACAACCTAGTTTCCAGGTCAGATACAGTTTGAGTGTTATGAAGCAAGGCTGCCTTCACCTCCATTAGCTCTGTTAAGATGAAGGCAAATATTGCCTTAATTGTGCCAGCATCCATGCTCTGCTTCCCATCATCACGATTTTAGGTCACTGATGTTGGGCTGCTGAGGAGATTTTGTCACAGTTAACTAACCGATGAGATGAGTTTGGCACTGAGATGTGCTCTTTACAGGATGGACTGCCATGGACTAGGAGAGATGGGGTAGAGAGGATTTAGATTAAGCAGACATCTTGGATCAGGCTAATCAACTCTCCTTGGATCTTATTTCTGATGAATTTATATCTACAACTTGGTATATTAGCTTTGCTATTTGGGAATATTTTCTTACTTCTTAGCAACCCATGTATAGCATGCCAGAAAATGTTTGGATTTTTAAAGTTGTTAGCCTGCTGTATTTGGTAAAAAATATTCTGTAGTTGTTTTCAGCAGTTGCTTGAACCTGTTTTGCTGCATTCTGTATGTTTGCCAATCCTTATCTAATCCTGTGACCTCATATTTTTCCCATGACTTATGCCTTTCCTGAAGCAGGGCATGTTATCTCTGGTTTGAACCATTTTATGATGGTGCCTGAAACATCTTCAACTGAATGATGATAATAAAACTCAGAACTCAACAGTAACATGAACACAGTCAGACTTTATTCTCTGACGTTGACTCCACAGTACCTCAGAAATATTGCCCTCCAACCAGATCCTGATAAAACACTTTCCATCTCTTCCACTTGACCCTAGTTAGAGGCAGATTATCTTTTTCAGGCCTCCAAAAGACCTAATGCATGCATTCAATGACACAGCACATATTTACACATAACATGCAGTTCACAGTATGGGTCACCATATATTGCATTCTCTCAAAGATTTTTTTTTTATTTATTAACTTATGTTTTATTCTTTGGTAACAGAGTAAAGCCCACTAGGCTCAAGTGCCTGTTTTCAGGGGTGATCTGGTAGCACTGGAGAGGTTAAATGACTTTCTCAGAGTATGCAAGTGGAGGTTGTGGGAATCAAACCCAGGTCTAGGCTTTACTGCCAGCCCAGTGCTTAACTACCAATAAACAACAATGCAAGGAATTCACACCGAACAATTATCAGGGACATATGTCTTGTACACTTGTTAGCCTGTAACAAAATCATTACAAACTTTGGGTTATAGCAAATGACCTGCTTAAAATGTAAATAACTTTTCTATTGAATATATCAGTAGGAGTGTGATGCATCCAGCTTTCAAGGATTCAGTTGGTCAGATTGACCCAGAGAGCTCTCAGTCTTGCCAGCAGCAGTTAAATCTGTCTCTTGCAGGCTGTCCATGCATTCTGACCAATCAGCACAAGAATGAAAGGTGTTAATTGTAGAATCAGGTTGAAAATCACAACTTGTAGCACAGGTGAGCTATTGGCTAACCTCATTTTTTGTCCTGTCAGTACCGTATAGATAAGACTTATGAAGATTATGTTTATTCCATCTGAGTACCTATCCATGATATGTCCTAATCCTGTAGGACCATGGTGTTGATTCAGGAGGCAAAACCTTTGTAGCATCCCCTCTTCTATTAAATACCCTGTACTGAACTGGTGTTCCAGTTGGTAAGGAAGACAGTGGCTGGGCACTATGATTGAAGTAACATTCCTGTCATTCTTTTTGTTTCATTTGCTTCAAAATGTTGATGCAGGAATAACTTGTGGTTCAAACTTGTCACTGGTATAGCACACATCAACCTTCGGCTCATGAGAAGTTGTGCAGGCAAGTCAAGGTTGTCCAATGGTGTGTTGTGGTAGTTTAACAGTCCAATATAGAGATCTTGACCACTATGCTTAGCATTGGTTAGAATCTAATTTGTTATCTGGACATATTTTTCTGCAAGTCCACTAACTTGTGGAAAACAAGAACTGGCCAGCACATTTTGAATGCACCAGCTTTGCCTCAACTGGTGATGAATTCTCTGAACACAGCTGAAGTATAGTTCAGGCCATTGTTGGACACTAGCTCGTCAGATATACCATATCATGACATAATGGCTTTCAAATGGTTCACTATAGTGTATGCTCTGGTGTCCACAAGTTGAATCAAACCAAGAAGCCTGCTGTGATAGTTAATGACAATTAAGTAATTAATTCCCTTTACAACAAATAGGTCTGAACCAATGTGTTGCCAAAGTTGCTCAGATATGGCAGAAAGGTTCAGAGGTTCTTTAACATTTTGTCCTAGAAAAGTCTGACATGCATGCTACAAACTGCCACCAGCCATTCTATAGATATGTCTTCATTTATGCCAGGTCAGTATACTGTATCTCTGGCATGGCACTTGTTGAGCACTACCCAAAAATGCCCCTGGTGGATCTGTTGCAAAGTCTCTTATAGGAGGACTGCTAGTATCACTATTCTTCCCCCATTTAGAATCAGACCATCTGAATATGTCAAATCTGCTCACAGCTGCCAGAAAGCATGCAACTCTGGGTGTGACTGTCACTGAAAAGTAGGCCACCCACTAGCGGTGGAAAAAATGAGGCAGGACCTAGGAAAACTAGAGGAATAGTCAAGAGTTTGGCAGCTGAGAGTCAATGCAAAGAAGTGCAAAATCATACTTTTAGGGCACAGAAACCCAAGGGAGGCTTACATGATGGGGAAGAGATGCTGAAAGATACCAAATAGGAAAGGGATCTGGGGTAAGCATATCAGATGCCCTAAAGGTGGCCAAACAATGTGCCAAGGCTGTGGGGAGAGCCAGTGGGGTATTGGGGTGCATAGGGAGTGGTATCACCAGCAAAAAAAGGAGGTGGTGATGACACTGTACAAATCATTGGTGAGACCTGATCTGGAGTACTTTGTCCATTTCTGGAGGCCACATCTCCTTCATCACATAGACAGGGTAGAGGCAGTTCAGAGAAGGCCAAAAAAATGGTTCAGGGCCTGCATTAAAAGTCATATTAGGATAGACTTGAGAGACTTGAGCACCTCAATATGTATAGCCTGGAGGAGAGGAGAGAGAGAGAGGGGATATGATTGAGACCTTCAAATATCTCAAGTGCATAACTAAGGTACAGGATGGTAGCATCTTTCAGAAAAATAAGTATTCTAGAACAAGGGATCCTGACATGAGGCTGGAAGGGGGTAAACTAAGATGTAACGTGAGTACGTATTTCTTCACAGAAAGGGTAGTGGATGCATGGAACAGCCTCCCATTGAAGGTGGTGGGGGCAAATTTGGTAGGGGAATTCTAAAATGCATGGGATAGGCATAGGGGAATCCTAGTAACTGGAAAGAGAATAAAAACAGAGATCAAGTAGGATTTGTGGTTTTTGCAGCAGTTAGCCAAAAATGGGCAGACTAGGTGGACCTAGCAGTCCTTATCTGCTGTCAATTTCTATGTTTCTGTGTTGTGGCTGGGAGTTCAACTAGTTGTCAGAGCAGCAGGCAGCACACATCACACAGAGGAAAAATCTCTTTAAGGGCTTAAAATCTGTACTCACAAATCGTCCTTTAGTGCTGTGCGTAATGCAGAATTCCTCTGGTGAAATTAGCATGGAATGATTATTCCATGGGCAGAATTTCTACCAGAATGTTGCTGGTTCTTCTGCAGAATTCTGCCTACTGTGATCCTTGGTATAATATTTCGCAGAACAGCATTTTTTCTGCAATTATTCCACAACAATTTCCAAGAAAAATATTGAGATCCATGGAATAATATTCTGCAGAACAGCATTTTCCACCACAGAAAACCATTCTGCAACCATTTTCTGCTGTGAAATTCCACCATTCAATTTCCAGTGAAATTCAGTGGAATTTCAGTGAAGTTTTGAAAATTCTGTGGAATTTCATTCCACCAGAATTTGAAAATTCTGGAAAGCACTGCCATCTGTTTAAGTGCTACTGATATGGAGTTTTAGGGACCCTCACCAGCACAGCATAATATATAAAGTTAAAAGCGCTTTTTAGGACATGGGGGATAAATAATTGTAAGAACTTACTGTATCAGGACAAGCAAGCATCAAATTTATTTTAGAAAGTCCTTTGCAGGGCTTGGGAGCTAACAAGAGTCATTTTAAGTACTAGAGGCATATAGGCAGGCATGAGAAAAATCATAAATAAAAACTTTTCAGGGATTAGGGAATGTAGGCTTCTATTAAAGCCATTTTTAGGAGGGTGTGGGGGTTAATGAGTCCTTTAAAGAACTGAGTGTATGCAGGCATGAAGGAGAAAAATCATGAAAAATAAAAAAAGTGCCCTTTTCAGGGCTTGGGAGCTGAGGCCTTATTAAGAAATGGAGGATGGCATTAAAGTCCTTTTCAGGGCCTGGCAGCTATCCAGTCCTTTTTAGGTCTGAGGGTACACAGACAAGCAGGAGAATGTAAATTTTAAAAAAATCCCTTTTTGGAACTTGAAGATAAATAAGTCCTTTTAGTGGCATTTGAAGCATGCAGACAGGATACAGCTGTTTAATTAAAATCCCTTTGAGGCAAATAATTATTTTAAAAATGCAACTTCATAGGACTACCCACTCTCCACAGAGGATGGCAATCACAGGTAGGAGTACAGGGGATTGGGTCTGCCTCATGAGTTTCTGAAGGAGGAAGGTCCGGGAGACAGGAAAGGAGTCTAAAGAGAAAGCTATAAAAGCAGTGGCCTATGTAAACCTCAGAATATTAACAAGCCAAAAGTAATGTTGTTTGGTACTCCCTATATGGTAAGGGAGGATCCCTCTTTGCTCATTTACAACATTGGGGGGATTGTTGTTGAACTTGTTGACGAGTTTAGATATTTGGGAGTTCTTTTAGACCCTGGTTTAACTTTCTGTTTGCAGGTAAAAGCTATATATAAAAAAAAACAACCAAAAACTGGGTATGTTATTCAGGATGAAGCAATATTTTTCGGAAGATATTAGCAAATCTATTGCTTTGGGTATTCTTTTGCCTCACCTTAATTGTGTTGCCAGCCTCTATTATAGGCTTTTCTGTTGGAGAGCTAAAAACACTTTCTGTGACCTATAATAATGTTTGTAGGTTTGTCTTGGATTGCCCTTATCAATTTCATCATTGTTCAATGTATTCCAAACTTAGCTGGTTATCGTTAAACAACAGAGTAGCATTTTATTTTGGTTGTCAAGTTTTCAAATCAGTTTTCTTAAACACCAAATACCTGTTATTTGATCTGGCTAAATTAAAGTCTCCCATTTGTAACCTGCATTCTTGTAATGGCATTACCTTAACTAATACTTCTTTTCACACTAACGTGGGAGCCAGGTCTTTCTCTGTGGCAGCCGCCAAATTTTGGAATGTATTGCCTCTTGTTGTTCATGTCTCCACCTCTTTGCTACATTTTAAGCACAATTTAAGGACTTATTTGAACTCAACTGAATTATGTACCTATTTTGTAAAACTTGTTATTTGTATTGTGATTGTTTATTGTTTTTGTTTTTTTGTTGGGTCGGGTCTGAAAATGGGCTAGTCCCAGTATCCTTATCTGGTTAACAAGTAAAAAATGAAAATGAAAATGAAAATGAAATGAAATATCCTGCAAACTGTGGATTCTACTTTCATTGTTCAGGTAATAAATCATATTTTAGTCACCACTGCTGCTTCAACTGTATTCCCCTCCACATGTACCCAATGTCTCCTGTGCCCAGCATTAATGCTGCCACATCTGTGACAGGTTTGCCTGAATTATGTTTGTGCTTGACATAGACATCACTTTCTTTTGGTTTAGAGTTACATCTGGTCCCACAAAAAAACTAGCAATACTGATGCTGGCCCCAGCTGTTCAAGGCCCCCCCCCCAACTGTGAGAACCATTGACACTAAGCAGAGGGTGCCAGCATCACCTCCATGCCCACCACCACCACTGCTTGATGATGAACCCATCTTTCTCCCCACATTTCTGCAGCCACAAGATTAATTTTCTCTCATGACCTACAAGCATGCAAACAAAACAAATCTCAGAACATCTACAATCAATAAACTAACAATTATATTGCAGAATAACACAACTAAAATAATCAGAGACTTCACAGAAAATTAACATAAATAAAAAATTCCACAAAGTGCTTTGAAATATCACTTTTTGATCTACAAAAGTAAGTTGCAAAGAGCTGCACATCTTTCTTCAACATCTACTGTAAAACTGCAGAGCAGAATAGGAGGAGCAGTCACTTGAGAGGGAGAAGGAGAGAGAGAGAGTTGCTATAGCAACTCACACTTTGACCCATAGAGTCATGCCTAATCCAAATAAAATCAGGCAACAGCATTGCTAGTGGATTTTTTTGTGTGTTGCACAGAAAATGTTAGTGAATGGTAAACTTTTGGGATGTACTGTGGAAGTTCTGATGAAATTACAGTAAATTACCGTTTGGAATTATACCACATAAAATTTAACTTTGGACAAGAGGGACAATATCACTAAAGAAAGAGAGAGAGGAACTGTAAGAAACAGCACTTTGCTAGTTCAGTTCCCACTTAAATAAATAGAATCACATGACTACATAGCTTGTGGAATATATTTTCTGCATATTACACCTGTGAATGTCATTTTTTTCTTTTGTAATTATTTTTCTCAGTTCATTACATATTTTCTATACTACACTTAATTATTACACAAATCATGTGAACATTCCTTGGAAAATGCAAATTTCACCAAAGGCAAATCTCTGGTGAAATTCTGTGAATATTGCAGAATTCTGTGAATCCACTTGTGAGCCTGCTCGCATGAGAGGAGTGCAGCTGTCATTTTCACTATCTGGCTGTTTTTGATAGAGTTTCTTTGAGGCACTCTGTGTGTCTGTGTTGAAAGTTTCAGTGTGGGCAGACTGTCAGCAAGTGGAGGACGATGGGGATTGTAGTACATGCTCTAATAGAGGGACTACAGACCCAGATGCCACTCTGTATTTGGCAACTACAGTTCTTCCTTTTATTTTGGTTGGGGCTAATTTTAGGACCTCTGTGGTCCACCAAGGACTCTTTTAGGCACATTTGTGCTAGTAATTTTAAAGGGACATATGCTTGGGTGAGTGAAGTAAACAGTCATGTGACCTGCTTAAGTCTGCATTCTTGTCCGCATAAATCTCACCCTGGTGCGAGCTGGATGAGCATGAGCAGGGTGAGTGCTCAGAAGCTATGTGTGAAGGGGTAGCAGGCACAAGAGTTAAAGTAAGTTATTCTAGTACCATTCCTTTATTACTGATTGAATTACTGGCATAAGCAACAACTGTGCTAATATTGTTATCTTCATCTCACTCCAGTATTAATAAAATGGACGTCACTTTTGTCACTATGAATGATGAAAAACTGTGTATATAGTGCACTAACTGCAGTAAAAACACCTTAGAACCAATAGAGGATCTAGGCCTATATATATGTCTTTAATGTAAATAGATTAAGGAGTTGAAATCCAAAATGTGTGACTGGACCTGGAGATAAAAGGCCTAAAATAATTGATAGATGTAGACCTGGCTTCTCTGGAGCAAAAACTAAAGACATAGAGAACATGCTGACCATATGTCAGTGTAAAAGCAATTTCACCACCTAATATACCACAGAATTCTAATAGTACAATACGAATATCCAAGACAAGGGAACCAAATGATATAAAGACACTACTAATTAATGCAAGAAGTCTAGCCAATAAAACAGAGGAATTGAACCTACTGCTAGTAGAGTAAAATATACAGCTCTGTACAATTGCTGAGACCTGGTGGCAAGAAGAATAGTGGGGGGAAAATATCCCAGGGTACAAAGTGTTTAGTACAGCTTGAAAAAGAGAGGAGAGGAGGCAGTGGTACACTGTATATTGGAGACACTTAAGAAGTCTAGAAAGTTAGACCCACACCAGATACCTATAAAGATGTAGAACAATTATGGATTAACTTAATCCAATCAGGAAGAAAAAGAAAATCACTACAGAGGTCTGCTACAGAGCCCCTGGGATGAATATTGAGCAAAATGCCCAGTTCCTGGAATTTATCCAAACAATGGAATCTAATGCTAGGGCACTAATACTGGGAGACTTTAAACTTCCCAATATTGACTGGACAACATATACCAGGACAAATACAGTAGAGAGACAATTTCTGGATATAATCAGTGCTAATGGGCTAAACAACATTTGGAACAAGGCACAAGAGGCTCAAATATCCTGGACCTAGTTTTTAGCAATATGGTTGATGACATCAAAGATTATACTGTTAGAGAACCACTGGATCAAAGTGACCATAGCATGATTGAATTTAGAATTTCAGGTAACAAAATAATAAACAAAGGGCAAACAAAAATGAAATGTTGGGATAGGGCTAATTACAAAGACATGAGGAACTATTTAATTGGCTAGGACTGGAAAGAAGAACTTAATGGCTTAAATGTACAATAAATTTGGGATATCATCAAAACAAAGATAACACACTGTATTACTCATCATGTACCTGGAAAAAATTAAATATAACTCCCAGGGTAAGATCCCCACATGAGTTAACCAATCACTACAAAAGCTTATTAAATAAAATAAAAGGGTTTTTCAGAAATACTCAAAAAAATTCCTCAACTCCTAAGTGGTTAAAATATAGAAACATAGCTAAACAATTGAAAAAAACAATAAAAACAGCTAAGGTAACTAAGGAAGAAAGTAGCTACTTCAACAGACGATAATAAAAAAACATTCTTCAATTACATTAATAATCAAAGAAATGAAGCTACAAAGATAGGACCCATAAAAATATATGGAGTAACATTTTCAGATGAAAGAGTAATGGCTGATACTTTCAATAAACATTTCCTTAGTGTGTTTCAAGTTACAAGCAGCAAGGAATTTGCTAATAATTTTGCATATAATACACCGAATGTTATAGGTTTTCAGTCTTCATTAATAAGGGCCAAACTGGTAAACCTGAAGACCAACAAGTCACCAGAACCAGAAGAGTTGCACCCATGTATACTCAAGGAACTAGCAGATGAACTGGCCAGCCCAGTAAGGTTCTTGTTTGAGGCATCACTGAGACATGGGGTAACTCCAAATGACTGGAGTATGGCTAATGTGACACCCATATACAAGAGCCGGTTAAAATCAGATGTTGCCAACTATAGACCTATTAGCCTGATGTGTGTTTTGTGTAAGATAATGGAGGAATACTGTATATAAAAGATCACCTAGAATATCATATACAGGTTAATGGAGATTCAGACATTACACAGCATGGATTCGCACAGGGGAGGTCGTGCCAGACTAATTTACTGACTTTCTTTGAGACAATGAGCAGAGCCCTGGAAGACAGTTTACCAGTGGATGTAGTATATTTGATCTTCTTGAAGGCCTTTGATTTAGTTCCCCATGATGGCCTATTGCTAGTCTATAAGAAACTGGAGCTGAACCATAAATTATACAATGGATCAAGACCTGCTTGAGCCAGAGGAGGCAGAGAGTTATTATGAGGGGATATCTATCAGATTGGGGGGAGGTCACAAGTGGGGTACCCCAGGGCTCAGTGCTGGGTCCGATACTTTTTAACTCCTTTGTGTCCTTCCTCAAGATGTCAACCATTGCATGGGTGTCTAAATTTTCAGACAATAGCAAAATTGGGCTGTTGTAAAAACAGAAGTAGATGCACAGAAATTACTAACTGAACTAGACTCAATAGGTGCCTGGGTTGAAGTACACAAGATGAAGTTTAATATTGCCAAATGTAGTGTAATGCACTTTGGTTATACCAACATTCATGTGACATATAATTTATGTGGCTACACTCTAACAAGTGTAGAATGTGAGAGTGACTTAGGCATCCTGGTTACAAATAAACTATCATTCAGGCAACATACCACCAGAGTGTTTAATAAGGCCAACAGAATGCCGCATTTTGTCCTACGCAATGTAGGAAGTAGGGATATAACTATACTGCTGCCTTTGTATACTGCACTAGTGAGACCACTAATGGAGTATAGTGTGCAGTTCTGGAGCCCTCGCCACAAGTGAGATGTAAGGAACCTCGAGAGAGAGTGCAGAGGAGAGCAACCAAAAGAATTCATGATCTCTGGTCCCTCCCACATGAGGAGAGATTGAAAGAGTTGGATCTATACTCTCTGGAGTATCATAGATTTAGGGGGTACCTATGTTTGGTATACTCTGCTTTTCTGAATAGGGATCTAAGGCAGTGTGTGGGATTACAACAGAAAGATCCTATTAAAGTTACTAGAAGTCATGACTATCAACTAAAGGGCAAACAGTATAAATCTACCAAAATGGATACCTAGGATAACCAGAGAGTAGTGTCCCTCTGGAACAGACTCCCTACCGATATAGTAAATAGTGACACAATGATCAGCTTTAAGAACAAATTGGATGCCCACTATAGAATCACAGGAAAAATTTAGGTCATGGTTAGGAAGATCTTATAATTAATGAGACTCTTTGGCAAAAGCTATTGTCTCGAGCCTGACTTATGATACTTATGAATTTTTCACAGAATTGGAATCTGCAAATTTTGCCCAGCCCTACTCCTGACATAGAAGTCCTTAAGGGCTTGGGAGACTGTGTCTATAGATTTCTTAACATTCAACATATCCCATCTCTAGCTAAGCCTAGAGACCAATGGAGTAAGGAACTACACTTTTTGTTGCTCTTGAACAAGTGATGTAGATGTACTGTATCTGAAGAGTGCAGAGAGCCTTTCATGACATTATATACCAACTAATACAAAACACATTTCTCCACAGATAGTATAACGAGTGCCCACAGTCCAGTCCAGTCCGCCACTGAAATGTTTAGTTCTCTTAACTGCAAATCCCCCACTGTCATTGTCTGACTATGTGCTGATACACCATACCTGCAATATTTTTGTAAAAAATACACTATTGTTTTAACATATATTAATGTATTACTTTGTTGCCTATGTATATATCTCTGCTCTGTAATTTTTTCTTAACTTGTATTAATTTCTGTACTGTACCAAATATCTTTTTACCCCTGTATATGTTCTATCACTGGGTGACACCTGGAAACGAGCCTCTGCTCAGTGTGCCTGTCCTGGTTACCTACTTTTTAATAAATAAATATGAGAAAGAGTCTCTTAACCTACACATATATACTGTAGGTGTATATTACGGATGGGTACTGTTCTCTACACTCACTGTGGTCCTGCCCAAGTCTTCATAAGTTTTGGGAAATGGCATGTCTTATTGTAATAATGTGACTCAAGTAAATATCCACAGGGACCCCAAGGTACTCTGCAATCCAACTGTAACCTGTATTGCTGCATCTGTTAGCTACCTCATGTATAGGCAATCCCATTAAGTATGTACTATGCACATCTGTATATTCTGTATGCATGTAATGCTGCCTTTATTTTGTTTTTGTTTTGTTTAAGCTACGAATCATATAGGCAATCACCTCATATATGAGGTATTCACATTGTTTATTTATTTATTTATGGTCTAGGAATTACAACCCTTTGAGTCAGAGACTCATTTGCAAAGGCTCCACGTCTTATATAAAATAGATTGGTACACAGTATAACATGGAATACAATAACACAGACCACTGCTGTAATACAGAAAATGATGGTAACTACAGAGGTGAAAGAAAGTACATAACACACAAGTTGGGACATCAGTGATGTGAAATGATGGTGCAAATACAGGAGCAAATACTGCAGTAAAAATGTTTTTTTTTTTTAAGCAAAGTTTCATCTGCAGTCGCAGTGGGAGTTGGACATAATGTAGCTCAGTAACTCAGATTTAAAAGCCCCTAGCCTGGGGATTGATAAGATAGTCAGGGATTGAGTTCATCCAGAGTGGGGCCCTATAGCAAAAAAGACTTTTGGCCAGTAGTGGTCTTCACAAAGGGGACATGGAATGCAGCAGTGTCAGAGTGTCTAGTGGTACGAGCCAGCAGGCTCTTTTAGAGGAGCTGGAGACAGCCAGGGGGAGCTAGGCCCAACTGGATGTTTTTGGCTAGTAAGCAGGTCTGGTAAAAAAGTCGCCCCTGGAAGTTTAGCCAGGATGACCGTAGGCAGAGGTCGCAGGTATGCGTGAGTCAATCACAGCCTGTGACCAATCTGCAGGCTTTGTTTAGGGCACGTTTAATGCTGGTCAGTACCATGTCAGAGGTGGAGCCATAGATGATTATACCGTAGTCTACCAGGGAAAGGATGGAGCTAGAGATAGCTAACCCTAGAGCCTCAGGAGGTAGACATGGTCTAAGCCTATAGAGGAGACCGATTCTCCTATTTATTTCAGTGCAAGTTGATGCAATATGCTCACAATAGGTAAGGTCTAGGGTAACCCCTAGATATTTAAAATTGGAAACAGGTTCCAGCATGGTGCCCGTCACGTTATGTATAGATAATTTTGTCATGCTGTGTTTACATTGTGGGTGGGCGAATAGCATGACTTTCATCTTTTTTGTGTTGAGTATAAGCCTGTGTGAGTAAAACCAGGCTTCAATTTGTGTGAAAGAGCCCTGCAAGGATTTTTGGAGCTGTGTGGAGTCAGGGTGCCGACTGAAAATCACAGCATCATCTGCATAAAGCAGAAGATGCCCAGAGGAGGCCAGAGGTAAGGAGTTCAAGTATAGTGAGAAAAGGAGCGGACCAAGGATGGACCCTTGTGGGACATCCGACTGGATGGGAAGGTTAGCGGAGAGGGTGCTTTTTATCTTCATTTGTTGAGTGCGGCCAGAGAGATAGTTGGAGAGCCAGCCAGCGGTTTCTTTCGATACACCAAGAGGGAGGAAGGAGTTTATGAGCATGGTGTGATTGACAGTATCAAATGCCTTGTAGAGATCAATATAGACTGATCCAGCCAGGTCTCCATGGTCAAGAGCGTCATGAATAAAGAAGGTGAATTCTAGTAGGGCAGTGGTGGTGCTGTGACCTTTCCTGAAACCGTGTTGCTGTTGGCATATTAGGTGGTGTGAATCTAGATTAGGGTTGTCAGAACCCTCTGAAGTTCTGGGTTCTAGTTCTAGTCTAGAACTTTTGAAAAAGTTCTAGGGTTCTAATCTTTTTTAGAACTTTTTAGAACTCGAACCCTATTTTTTTATTGTGCTGCCAGTAACGAAGATAGTAATAAAATACATGTAAAGGAAAAACTGTTCAATATAAGGGGAGAGAATTATCTTGTGTGACATTGATAGGAATACAACTAGGTTTATCTATGGTTTCTTCTGTTTGTTAAAGCCAGCAACTTAATACGTAACAGGCCCACCCACCCACCCATAAGTTAAAGTTTTCCTGCTGCAGCTGCATCATAGTTCCTTAGTGAAAAAAAAGAGGCACATTAGCCATTTATGTACTCAGCTATATATACTCATCGTCATGAATTATGAGAAAAAATAACTGATATTACCTAATTTCAGCTATTTGCTGCTTTCTGTTTTAAATGAGTAAATTAAAAGTTGCTATGTTTAAAAGATAGCTTTTATAACAAAGTTAAGCCAAGTACTACAGCAGCAGCATGTGGAACTGTTGCAAAACATATTATGTCATAACGTAGTCAGTCAAGACATTTGAATAAAAAAAATATGCCAGTCATTGTTGCAGGCAAAAATGCATGCAATTTTCTAAGGTAATGCATACATATACCAACATTTTTGTTGGCAAATTGAAGTAATACTTACAACTTTCTAAGATGATGCATTTTTGCAGCTGATACTTCAATAAAATCTGTATTTCAGTCACATAAATAAAAAGTGGTTTCTCACCACATACTAAGGAACATTTAATGTAGGTGCAGCAGTTGGCATGTGATGTTTAAGGGACAGCGTCTGTCAACCCCATTATGTATCAAATTATCACTACTTGTAAAGCAAAACACTTTATGATACGTCACATTCTGTGAAAACTGCTGATGCAGATTTTCTTTTATTTCTGATTCCTTTATTCTTTTTTTAAAGGGGACAGGACAATTGTGCTAGGTGGCAGCAGTTTGCAATGTATTTAATAAGAATATATATTATGTGTACAGTAGGTTCGGTCTGTCATAATTTTTTTCCTCACCATTCCCAGCTGATCACGAATCTATAAATGAAAGAACTAAAACAACACCCACCTTTCACCCCATCACCCATTCCACTTTTCTTCCACCACCCTCATCTGTGCAGTAGCACCCATGCCACCCTTACACCCATGTTAAAACCAACCCACAACCCTCACCCATGTACTAGCATCCATTTTTCATTTCTGGCTAACATTTCTGTAATTGAAAAAATAATAAACAGCTACCAATTAGAACTCATTGTTTTGTCCTCTTTAAAATTGAAAATAGACCGTCTCCTGTCCCAGCCCATACTGATGCACCACAAAGTTACAGAAGGTAAATCCAAAATATATGTTTTCACTTTAACTATAAATAATATGATACAGAAAGGATTGATGTGACAGTGTCCCTTTATGCCAAATTTGGGCCTGTTCCCACTGATGTTAAAATTGCCCTGTATATAAAACTTGTTGACTTTAGTTTAGACCCTAGCTACAAAGCAGTTTGCCATGAAATGGTGAAAGTTTTGGGGGGGTATATAGTCCAAGGTAGTAGATCGAGAAAGAAGAGAGATGACAACCAAAGTCATCACAGTCTGTAAAAGTTTCCTTTTTGGTGCAGAGAGACTCCGTCCCACACAGAATTTACCAGCCACCACCATCTGAGTTGTCATCACCATCAACATCCACAACATCAATCACTTCAGGATCAGTTTGTATACTCTTGTAGGGATACGAAAATCTTGACTTATTAACTTTAATAAAAGTTAACGTGTGTACATTTTCTGGCAGCAACCTATTTCTGGTGTCTGTCACAATATTGCCAGCTGTACTAAACATGCGTTCTGAAGAGACACTTGTTGCAGGACAACCAAGATATTTACAGGCATCATCATACAGCTCTGTCCAAATTGACTTTTTTGATCTCCAGTATTCAAAAGGGCATGCATCAATAGGAATAGGCAGTTCTTGCAGGTAACTGTCTACCATGTTGGACAGAGACCGCTCAGAAGAGGAATCAGCAGAAGCAGCTGGTTGGGCAGCAATTTGGGAAAGGTTTTGCCACAGATTTAGCTTGCTACTAAGGGCTGAAGAAGTGGCAGTTGTGGAACAACTACTGTTAATGTTTGGTGACTTTTCCAGTTCTGTATCCCTTTGTGAAGATGAACCTACATGTTGTGGTGATGACAACCTGAGGGTACTGTGCGTGTCTGTGTTTGACTCCTGTGAGTGCTGCAGCTCATCTAGCAAACACATTTTACTGCTCTATATCATCTGTTTTTGGAAGATGTATAGCCTTGAACCTGGGATCTAAGAGAGTTGCAAGGATGTAGTGTCTTGATTTCATCATTGCAACTAATTTGTCATTGGTTTTGAAGCGCCGCTCATTCTCTTTACGAGATTCCCATGATACAGGCAACATGTTGTCTGCGCTTCAGATCTGTCTTTTCTATCTGTAGATGAACACTAAGATGATGTGAAATGAGCATTATGAGTGGATAACCTGACTCACAGATGCACCTTCAGAAGACATGTCCCTTGTAGCTGTCTCAAAGGAGCTAGGATACAGCACACTGTCTCCATTAATTTCCACTGCAGCACAGACAGCATAATGCCATCTCCAATAATGTAACTGGAGCAGTACTCATGTACAGCTTGCTTTTGCTCCAAGAGCGCTGCAGCATATAAGCGTTGAGCTCCAACAAGTGGAAACATTTTGAATCAGCTTTTGCTGGGGCAGCTTGTGTTTTGCAGTTCGGACAATGTCCGTATAGCCTTGGTTGAATGTGAAAAGTGAGTCACAATTTTTTGCAAACAGCAATCATACCATCCACTTGTGTTTCGTTGCTTGAGAAACTCCGGACAATTAAGTGTAAGCAATGTGCAAAGCAAGAAGCATGCAGAAATCCTCCATCCTGTACTGCTTTAAGATGTTGGCTCCATTGTCACTTACTATGAAGCCACATTTTAGACCATGAGAATAAACCCATTCATCAAGGAGGTCATTTAGTTCCTGCAAGATGTTTGCAGCAGTATGACTTTGCCCAAACTTCTTTATATGCAGCAGCGCCATCTTTTGGGGTGTCTTTGTTTTTGAAGAAGCACAAGAAAACGTGACCCAATGAGCAGTAAGGGACATGTAATCTATGTTTTGAGTGCTGGTCCACATATCTGTTGTGACATGAATAACCCCACCCTCTGCAGTTTTAAGTGCAAGCATCTCTGTTGCTTTTAAAGCCTGATAAATGTTTGGTATTTCAACATAGGAAAAGTACCTTCGATGAGGAACATTGTATCGAGGCTCTGCTAATGTCATGAGCTCCCTAAAATCCTCATGATCTACCAAAGAGTATGGGAGAAGGGCTCCGGCTAACAGTTCACCAATTCGGTGATTAAGATGAAGGGTCTTTGGATGATTTCTAGTAAAGGTATTCTTCCTTTCAAATGCCTGAGACAGTGTTAGCTGTTTGCAACATGTCCCTGCTGGTTTATTATACACTGTGCTTCGATGGGCAGATGGACGCAGAGATGGTGGACTAGGACTAATACATTCCATGCCATCACTAGATGTTTAACTGGTACTAATGGTGCTGGCATTGGTGGTAACAGTGATCCTAGGGCTGGCAGTGGTTCTGCCCGCATCAAGTTCAGACAATTCAGTATCCATTTCAGATTCCTGACCTTTCTCATGTGCGGTCTGGAAGATGGAGGACATGGGTTTTGGATGATCAAGCAAAACTGAATGCTTTTTCAGATGGCGTTTAAGAGCTGTAGTGCCAAGGCATGACACAACTTTACCACGGCTTACACTCTGTTTACACAGGGAACAAATTGCTCTGCATGGATCAGTTTTACTGACAGAGAAATAATTCCACACCTCAGATGTGACAGATTTTGTTCAAGTGCTAGGAAGATAGCTAAAGACTGTTTGTGTCTTTTCACCTGTCCTAACAGAACCTGGGACATGCTCCTTGGTGCTAGAAGAGGGCAAAGACTCTGATGGATTTTCATTGCTGGCCAACACAGAAGTGGTGGATTCAATGGATATGTCCTTTCATTGCCTACAGTGCTGGATGTACTTGCAAGTGCACTACCTGATTCATTGTCAGCAGACTTGCTCATTTCACTTTGTTGAGGAAGTAATGATTTGTCGCGAGACACAACAGTGTCAGACTGAGACAAAGAGCTACTGTCTGAGTCAGAGAGGACTCACTGTCACTTGCATTATTGCTGCTAGTCACAGGGATCTTAACAGCATGAATGGCATACCTTATGGTGCCCTCCGTGTGACCCCAGCAGCTGTACAGGTTTTCTTAAAGTCCCCCTTTACCACACTTCACTGTTGCTCTTTTGCTGTTTGTTGAATTTTTATCACGTGAAACATTTTGGTTATTTCTGTTAGCACCAGGATTACCACTACCACCAACACCTGCTCCAACACCAGCACTAGATGCTTCATCTATGTTGCTGTCAGCCATAACAGACAGTAAGTACCAGTAGTACCAGTATACTGGTGAACACACACACCCAAACAATTCCTGTGTAACAAAGCAATGTGATCTGTGATCGCTGGCTACAACTCCAAAATTTTATTTTGGTTGTGTGACACTGTGATACCATGGACTGAAAGTAATTGAAGAATATGACAGTTTGCAACATAAAGGATCCCAGGTTCAAGGCTTACAGAATGATTGGGCTGCTGGCATAGGCATACACATAGCAATCAAGGGGTGCACAGCAGCAGGGTGATGGGCTGACCACAGGAGATGGAGTCACACACGAACCCAGGGAATGAGAATTATATTTCTACATTTCTGTCATGTAAGGTTAATGCCACACACAACTGGCCACTGGGCTTCTCTCTGTAACACACACTGGGTAGGGTACAGTGCAGTCAAGGGGCACACAGCAGCAGGTGATGGGCTGACCACAGGAGACGAGTCACATACGCAACCCAGGGAATGAGAATTATATTTCTATGTTTCATGCAAGGTTAATGCCACCACACAACTGGCCACTGGGCTTCTCTCTGTAACACACACTGGGTAGGGTACAGTGCAGTCAAGGGCACACAGCAGCAGGGTGATGGGCTGACCACAGGAGACAGAGTCACATACACAACCCGGGAATGAGAATTATATTTCTACATTTCTGTCATAAGGTTAATGCCACCACAACTGGCCACTGGGCTTCTCTCTGTAACACACACTGGGTAGGGTACAGTGCAGTCAAGGGCACACAGCAGCAGGGTGATGGGCTGACCACAGGAGAGCCGAGTCACATACGCAACCCGAGGAATGAGAATTATATTTCTATGTTTCTGTCATGTAAGTTAATGCCACCACACAACTGGCCACTGGGCTTTCTCTGTAACACACACTGGGTAGGGTACAGTGCAGTCAAGGGGCACACAGCAGCAGGGTGATGGGCTGACCACAGGAGACGGAGTCACATATGCAACCCAGGGAATGAGAATTATATTTCTACATTTCTGTCATGTAAGGTTAATGCCACCACACAACTGGCCACTGGGCTTCTCTCTGTAACACACACTGGGTAGGGTACAGTGCAGTCAAAGGGCACACAGCAGCAGGGTGATGGGCTGACCACAGGAGACGGAGTCACATACATAACCAACAACTCAGGGAATGAGAATTATATTTCTACGTTTCTGTCATGTAAGGTTAATGCCACCACACAACTAGCCACTGGGCTTCTCTCTGTAACACACACACTGGGTAAGGTACAGTGCAGTCAAGGGGCACACAGCAGCAGGGTGATGGGCTGACCACAGGAGACGGAGTCACATACACAACCCAGGGAATGAGAATTATATTTCTACATTTCTGCATAGGTTAATGCCACCACACAACTGGCCACTGGGCTTCTCTCTGTAACACACATGGGTAGGGTACAGTGCAGTCAAGGGGCACACGCTGGGCTTCTCTCTGGACACACAGACTACACTGGGAAGGGTTCAGATTTATTTGCCTTTTTGCCCCCTTGTATGCTTGTTGCTGGCAGCTGCTGGTGTGCAGTGTGCACCACTGACTGAGCAGTGCTGCAGTTTCAAATAATCACATTTCACAAGGTTCTCTTCTTCTTCTTTTTTATTCTCTCTCTGAGTCCTCCTGAGTCCTCCTCCAGTCCTGATATTGATTGATCTCAGTCTCGATCCCTCCCTATTCCCCAGTCCTTCCCAATTCTTGATTAATCCTCCACCTGTCCTGAACCTCCCCTAGTCCCACTCCCACCTGATTTTGAGCTTTTTCAGCCTTTTCTTGTTCTCGGTCTCACAGGAAAATGGATGCTGGAAGTGGCCACTGAACAAGAGTGGCAGTGCGCTAACCGCTTCTGCTACAGTTTAGCTAGGCTGCTGCTACCTCGCTCCGCTCCTCTGCAAATGGCGCTCCTCCTCCACGGCATCTCCTAAATACCCCCACAGATCCCAGCGGCTCGTGCAGCTTGCACCGTCCCCACCCTTACCCGTACATCGGCATGCAAGTGCAACAGACAACGTCTTCATCGTCTCAGGTGATTCAAACCCTTTATGGACTCATTTAGTGTTCGAGTTCTAAGTTAGAACCTGAACACCAGGGTTCAAGGAGGGTTCGAATCTTTACCGAACTAGTTCTGACAACCCTAATCTAGATAGTCAGTAAGTTGATCGGCCACTATTTTCTCCAGCGCTTTTGAGAGGGGAGGGAGTATGGAAATGGGTCTGTAGTTACTACTTGAGGTACGGGCACCATTTTTATGAACTGGCATAATCATTGCCTTTTTCCATAAAGATGGGAACTGCCCTAGGCATAGGGACATGTTGAGTATTTTAGTGAGGGGTATTAGAACAGCATCAAGAGTTAAGGATAACAGTTTTGAATCTAGTGAGTCACCACTATGCCTAGTCTTCCCTAGGAACATGGTAATATATGAGAGGGCATCACTAGTGGAGATAGTTTTAAAACGAAATGGTGGAGCACAGGGGGGTGGCAGGAATTGTCCCGCATCTGTACTGAAGAAATCAGGAGGGAGAATAGAGCTTAGGTCTGAGAAAGATATATTGCAAGCATCAGCTATTTTGCAGGGGTCTTGGGTGGGGATACCATCAAGGATAAGCATGGCAGGGGGAGGGGAGGGAGACTTTCCACTAAGTTCCTTTATATTTTCCCAGAACCTCTTTCCATCACCCCAAGTGGCAGTGAGTTTTGTTTGATAGTAAGTAGCCTTTGCCTGCTGGATTGCCCAGATGCATGTGTTTCGGGCAGCATGATATATAGTAGTTGTCGGTCAGCGGGTAGACCTGACTGAAGGACTCGGTGCCACAGGTCATCACACTCTTTCATTTGATCGAGTGAGGACCGATTTACCCAGGGGGAGGATTTTGTTTTTTTCAATCCGTTTGACGTGGGGGGCGAAGATGTCACAGGCGGATTGGAAGGAACTTATGAAGAAGGACAGGGCGGCATCAACTGATGCCTGGTGATCAAGTGGGGACCAGTCGAAGTTACGGAGTAGGTTTCGGAGATGGTTTAAAGCCCCTTTTTTGAGTTGCCAATACATGGAGATCCTGGGAGGGGTGGTTTCCAGCTATTTGTCCAGAGACAAGTTACAGGGGAGTGATCACTGATAGAGTCTGATAGGACCTGGACATCCAGTATGTGCTCAGGATGATTTGTGAGTATGAGATCAAGGAGGGAGCTGTGGTCCATGTTTTTGTTTACTCTAGTGGGGGTAAGGACCATTTGGGACAGATTTTGGGCAGCAACTGTATCCCTATGGGATGATGTCTGGGGAGCAAGCCAGTCTGTGTTAAAATCACCTAGGGCTATGACTTCCGAGTTTTTAGGGAGCTGGTCGATTATGTTTAGGATGGATGTGAAGGCATCCCTTTGGTTTTGAGGGGGTATGTATACTGACATTACATAAAGAGATTTACCCGAGTTACCAATTTCAACCCTGACGGTGAGGGACTATATGCATTCTGTAGGGCTTATGGTAACAGTGTTTATTCCTTGCAGGTGTTCTCAAAGATACAGTGCACTACCCCCACCCCACCTATTCAGTCTATCTGACCTGAACAATGTGTATCCCGATATGCATACAGCCGAGTCAGGGGTATGCTGCAGCAGCCATGTTTCAGTAACGGCTAGTACATCAGGGTGGTGGAGGCAGACCCAGGCTTGAAGAGAGGTAAGTTTCTTTTGGAGACTACAAATATTAATGGCAGCCGGTCGCAGTCCTTTGTGTTTCATTGGTTGTCATGGAGCATGGTCAGTGAGGTCAGGATTTGGGTGAATGTTGCCCACAAGTAGCAGGAGGATGACTGCTGTCCTGGCTAGGGTGATTTTTTAGATCTTTTTGGGAGTGTGCCGTGATGAGACTGCATGATGGTGCAGTTTATTGGAAATATTGGAGCACTTGAAGCACAGTATTTCCTGCCCATAAAGTAATGGGGTACTCATGGTTTCAGGAGGGAGGTGACTTGGCACAAGAGGAGGGTTGGGGAGATAGGATATGGTAACTGATGAGGGAGTTTTTTCAGGGCTGGATATCATCGGAGACGATTTTGGGGCAGAGGGAGGGGTAGTGCTAGGATGAGTATGGGGAAGACAGGAGGGTAGTGGGCTGAGAGAGAGGGTTAAGACGAGGAGAGTAAACCATTGAGTTACTATGTGGACAAAAGAGGGCGATATGGCACTATTACTAGACTTATTTGGAAGGGATTTAGTAGATAACCTAATGTTTCTTTGTACTTAGAAAATGGGTAGAGTAAGATTTTTCTGATGCTGATTGTGGGGGGGGGTTGCAGAGTGAGGGAGGGGAGACTGGATTTAAATAAGGTGTAAGGGAAGTTTTTTTTTTTTTTTGTGTGTCTCACACCAAATACATCCGTGTTGTAATTAAGGAGCTGAGAGAGAGAAAAGATCAGCCGAGGAAGCAGTAGCAGACTCTAGTGGCAGGTCCTGATAACTTGCCAATGGAGAAATTGCCTGATTGATTTAAACACGTCACCAATCACCAGAGGTCTGTAGAGATTATATAAACAGAAGTCGACCAATGGTGGTGGTGGGGGTGACGGGGCAGCTGATGCACAGCATCAGCGGGGCTCACTAGTGCGAGTTTAGAAAGTGCTCGGCGCTGCAGTGCTGCTTGGCCGCTGTTCGTCCACACATTACCTGCTTGCTGCGGGTTCTTGTGAAGCTCATGGGAGGGTGTTCTTTCCCTCATGACCACCAGCACCCATGAGGGGAGCCTTGCTGTTTCTGCTGGAGAGAGAGGAAAAGCAGAAGTAAATATCAGGTGAGCTTCCGCAGAGGAGGGGAGGGGGTGGAGTTTACTACAGGAACGCAGGGAACAAGGGCTAGGACACAATGAAAATGGTGACAAACAAGTTTTGCAGTGCTTACTAACAATCAAACAGTTTCCACTAAAACAGTTTCTACTAAACATCAGGCACAGTGATTTTGCTGCAAAAAGTTAATTTCAAATGGGGAAATTTGCAGTTTGTACTGAAAATAAAGGTACAGTGCTACTAGTAATTTAAGCAGGGAATTTTTTTCTTTTTTCGGTGCCAAGATTACCCTCGACACTGAGGGTTTTAGTTTGTACATACAGGCTGTTTAGAGACAGGATTAGTAGTTTTGTAACATAAAGGCACAGTGTCTATGGTGAGCGGCAAATACTGCAAATGTATAAGCTTTTAAACTGGAGCCAGATTTACTTCTTAATGGACAGAGAGATTTCACTACACATCCTTGCACTGATAGGTTGAGATAGTAAAACAGCTAAGGACTTTTACCCTGCGGTACAGAGTAAGTTCTTAAAGTACAGACAGAAAATATAGCCAGAACCATTGAGAATACTTAAGATTTTAGGCAAAAAAAAACTATAGTGCGAGTTTAGAAAGCGCTCGGTGCTGCAGTGCTGCTTGGCTGCTGTTCGTCCACACATTACCTGCTTGCTGTGGGTCCTTGCGAAGCTCGGGGGAGGGTGTTCTTGCCCTCATGACCATCAGCACCCACGAGGGGAGCATCGCTGTTTCTGCTGCTTGCTGCAGGTCCTTGCAAAGCTCAGGGGAGGGTGTTCTTGCCCTCACCACAACCAGCACCCAGGAGGGGAGCCTTGCTTTTTCTGCTGCTTGCTGCGGGTCCTTGCGAAGCTCAGGGGAGGGTGTTCTTGCCCTCACGACCACCAGCACCCACGAGGGAACCCTCGCTGTTTCTGCTTGCTGTGGGTCCTTGCAAAGCTCGAGGGAGGGTGTTCTTGCCCTCACAACCACCAGCACCCATGAGGGGAGCCTTGCTGTTTCCGTGTATTGTATTACCTGTTTGCTCCCTCACTTGTATGACTCTTGATTTGCCCCATTGTTAACTGTAATTGCCTGTTGTTTTTGTTCTTGTAACACCTTGTACTTAATGTGGAGCCTTTGGAAATGAGTCTATGACTGAAAGGGTTGCAATTCCTATACTGTAAATAAATAAATATTTTTTTTATTAGGTCACCCAACCTGTTTGCTGTCTCTTATAACAGGATTTGCTTTTTAGTTAATGCCAGTTGCTCTTAAGGAAAAAAAGACATATCATCATAAAGTGTAGACAAACTTTAGCTCCAGAGCATAAGGAATGTAAATTAGCTACTGTATGTCCAAATTGGCATAATGTAACAGTTCTCAGACTAGTTCTTGGTGGGATGGGCAATCTGGCATCTTTAAAATATGGGCCCAATATAAAAACTTGCCATCTACATGATAATAGAGGGTAAAATAAAACAAATCAACCTTTACATGTTGGAGAAGATAAATTATTATATCCTCCCTCCCTTCTATTTGGAATAGATTGCTTTCTCTCAGGATCTAACAGTTACAGTATGTCTTTACAGATGTGTTGCAATGATTGCACTGATGCGTATAGCATTTATTACTACAGTATATATGGAAAGTATTCTTTTAAAGGACCCATGTACTCTGTATGCTGTTTATATGTACCATCTTGTTGCTATTTCTAACATAAAAATATTTTTACAATAAAAAAGAAAATAGCAGCTGGGCTGCTGGGGCACAATCAAGCAACTGCAGATGTGGTGTGGAATGCATTTGCTTCCACGTTCAGCCCTTTTGAGAATTCATCCCATTATCTCTAGATAGTTACTCCAAGTTCAATAAAGAATGTAATTTCCCAAATCATCTGCAAAAATCAGTTCTATATTATGTCTACAGTGTATTATCAGCCATTGCCACAAAATGTTAATCAAGGCATAACTCCCATTTCTGAAGTAAGCTGTGTTATTTTAAAGCTTATTTCACAAGGTAGTCCAGCTGATCTGCAGCATCTAGATTTTAGTAGATTCCTGTTTCTAATGTGTTTCACAGCTGGGAGAAGGTCTTAAGTACAGAAAGCATTTGGTCAGGATCATACAATGAACCAGTGACTGTGGTATCTCATTTTCACAAACCAATGCTGTAACACATAAAACATACATCAGTGCTAAGTTAACATAACAAAGGCTATATAGTACTTTAATATAATTTCATTTTTCACAGCCGGTTTCCTTTTCTGGTTGTTATTTACTTTATTTATTTCATTGACTTGTTTGAGTACCCTTTCTCCACATGGAAATGAGCAGCTCATTCTGATGTGTCCAGGGCTGGGTAAAATGTACTGTACCTTCTGGTGACACAATTTAAACAAAATGATGGTCCTGCTTCCTTGAAATTCTATGGCAGTTCATCAAAAACTTAGTAAAATTTGCCAACATTTAAATTTCAGTTATTTACATCAAATGTTATTATTGGGGCACAATTTAAAGATGGGGGAGATGGCTCAGGGGTAATGTGAGGAATTTATTTTTCACGGAGAGAGTGGTGGATACAAGGAACTGCCTTCCTGTCATTGGGTCAAAAACAATGGGGGAATTCAAACATGCATGGGACAGACATAAGGCAATCATAGTGGGGAGTTGCAGGAGGTAGGCTGTTGGTTAACCAGAATCTGCAGCTTATCCAGTAGGTAGGGAAATTGGCAGACTGGGTGGGCCAAGTGATCCTTATCTGCCGTCAAAGTCTATGTTTCTATGTTTCTATGCTGTTTGTCACGATTCACCTAATTTGTAGTGTTTGAAGTCCTGTTCCAGATGTACATGTGTATACAGTTTTAGATCTCTAGCATTAAAGGAGGCTGAGTTATAAAAAGCCAAATATTTAGAAATGTTTAAAAAACATATTGCAAGCATATAAACTGCACAGTTTTAAGCACTGGTGAGCTCATTCAGTCATTGACATCTCAGTTGAGTGGCCACCATACATGGATTATGGAGAGTGGTGGACAGAGCCAGTCACCCACTAGTAAGGGTTGGGATGGAGAGAGTGGGGTGGGGCACCACTACCTGCCTGAGTGGGGGGCACTAGAAACCAGGGAATAAAAGAAAAAAAATATGGCCATGGGCTCAGGAGGGGGGAAGGTCCACTAGACACCAGAGAATTAAAAATAAAATATTGGCATGGGTTCGGGAGGAGGGAGGGTCCACTAGACACCAGGGAATTAACAATAAAATATGGGCATGGGTTCATGAAGGGGGAGGGAGTACTAGCCACAAATGAATACTCTTTTATAGAAAATTTGACATTTCCTTTGCTTGCTTTTTGTTTGTTTTTTTAAGTGAAATTGCACTTAAAAATAAAACAAAAGCAAAGCCACAATTGATGAAATTGCTATGAAAGAGGAAAACTTTGCATAATGATTTGCATGGTGGATTTGAGGACTTCACAGAAAATTCACCCGGAAAGTAAAACTTTGTTGCATCTCTACAGGTACCTTTCTGTCAATTGGAATCTTGAGTGAAGAAATACCAGGAATATTCAAGGCCATCACTTTACAGTTGGCTGTATTCTTGCAATTTGTCAGCTAACCACTGCAGCTCACAGACTAATGGCTTGTAGAGGCACACACATGTACAACATTGCTTCTGTACAATGCTACCTGCTGGCTCATTAACAGTTTTACAGATGACAATGCATATTTTTGGCATTTGAAAACAGAAACACCAAGCAGCAAAACTTGTTGTTACTCTGGTATTTTTGATGGAGGTGTCCAGATAGCTTTAGTCAAGATGGAATGTGATGCAGGGAACAGCTGTAGCAGGAGGTTGGAGAGACACTGCAGGACTCTGATGTTAGTGCAGGTGAAGCAGTTTGTCTGCCTGCAGCAGAAGTCACATGAATGTGATCCATAGCCAAGAGGAACTGCTGTTCTGCCAAGAGGGAGGTAACATAGGCATGTCAGTGGAAAGGGCAGTCAGGGTGAGTTAAACTAAAGAAGAGGGGAGGCAGCTAGTGAAGGGGTCATCAGTGGCAGGAGTTAGATACAGGCTCACCAAAGAAAGCACAGAAGAGGTGGGTAGCATAAGGCTAATAGACCTCCAGTTGGAGTAAGAAAACACAGAGGAACAATGTTTATTAAATTCAAAGTTGGATTTATGAGAATCACATCTGGCAAAAATGACATGTCAGAGAGACAAATTCACCTGGAAGTCCATTATGTACAGACAAATCACAGACATCTAGTGGGTGAAGAAAATGACTGGCCCCCAAGAAGAACTTCAAAAAGGATACACCTGACAGAAAAAGGAGTATGTGGCTGTCTTTTTAAGGGAGTATGTGTGTGATAAACAGGAGATGGGGCATCAGTGTCACAAGCAGTTCCATTGAATCCATGTGGTCAACATAGAGAAAAAAAGCAAGTATTGGAGATAATATAGTCACCTAGCAATTAACTACAGAAGTGTAAACAGATCAGCACAGCTAAATAGCTTCAATGGTGATTAGTGCTTTGTGCAAGTTAAAATCCACAAGTGGAATTCTAATGGTATTACCCATTATGCTTCCATGAATTGTTTAGCAAATTTTGCAGATTAGTAGTTTCCAGTGTAAATGTCCATCTAGTAAACCACATTTTTACAGCATTGTTAAATTCCAGAACAAACTGATATTGGGTATGCATACCAGATTAAAGGCGTGTACTTTCAATATCAGCAGAGCTACACACATCCATATTCACCACATTCCAGAAATAAATTGTGAAATTATGAATGCCTATTACTTCAAATTTACTTACACAAATATCTTCACATTGTACAGCTTCTACGATCCTTCCAGGAAGTCTATGTATACAAAATTGCAGTTGTCTAACTCAATGGTGGCCGATATTGTAAACAGAGGAATATTGTAGCTGCAGACAATTTTACAAAAAGTTCAGTTTCCAGATTTTAAGCCCTTTACATTCAAATGTACTAATTAAAAAAGTCAGGAAATATGGCACTCCCTTAGGACTCCATGAAACAAGTAGCATGCCAACATATATCTCTTTGGCTGCTAGAATGGCTGAGTTATGACCAAATAAAGAATTTCACAGAATTCCACATACAGTACTTCCACAGAATTTTGAAAAATTTATAGCTTTTTGCAAAAATCTATGAAACCACAATGTGTCAATTTTGTAAAATCATAGTTCTCTCTTGGACAAATGTTTAAGGAAATAACTACATATTTTTATTTATTTATTTGTAAACTGGTGACTGGGAAAGGCACACTGAGCCAAAGCTTGTTTCCAGGTGTGACCCAGGGGAAAGGGTAATGGGAAGAACAGCAAACATAATACAATACATTTCATGGTACAGAAATAAACTGTAGTCCCAGTAAAGCATAAAACACTTAATAGGTACAAGTTTGAAACAGATTAAAGTGCAAGTTTATTGACAATTGTCATGCCAAATACAAGTGCTAGATAAAACTGAGTTATGCCATATAATTGGTTTACCAATGATCAATGCAGTGAACTTGGGACCAATTTGGTAGGAAAAGCCAAAACCCTGAGCTGACATTCTCAGCAGGGAGGGCCTCCTATGGGAAACAAGTGCAGGTGGGGGGTGGGGAGAGGGAGGAGTTTCAGCAGGCACTTGAAGGAATCTGGGAAGGTGGAATGGCAAGGGTTGAGAGGAGCTAGTTCCAGAGTGTAGGAAGGCAATAGGAGAAGGTGTATTGACCATCGGAGGAACAGGAATGAGAAGTGGAGAAGGGCTGTTGGTCTCTGGAGCAGAGGGAACTTGGAGCAGGGGTCTGATGAGAGGTAGGAGGGAAAGGACCCAAACCAGTATTTGGAAATGAAGTAGGTACTATGTGAATGGCAAGGTGATGGTAGGGGGATGTTTGAAAAGGAGGAGTAAAGGGAGCAATGGTGGGTACAAGGAAGGAGTTTGTCACAAAGTGACAAAAGGCATTGCAGATGATGTCCAGTCTGACTTGGAAAGTGGAGAGGGCAGTACCCTAGACCACATCAGCATAGTCAGAAAACAGGAGCAACATTTTGGTGACCAGCTCATACTGGACAAACAGGGGTAGGCAGTCTTTATTATGATATAGGGCACCCAACTTTGGGAGGAGTGTCACATGGATGGTATTGATGTGGGCTGAGAAGTCAAGCTTTTTTATATAATTATTTTACTTTTTCCCCTCCTGCCAAACCTTCAGAGCTCCACCCTGCCACAGTGCCCCCACTGCTTCCACCGCCTATTGAGACCCTTTCTCTCCCAGTCACTCCTTACGTGCCCCCCAGGAGGTGGGGCATGGCACTGTAGCGGGCACTGGTGCCGTGTAACCGTATATGGTTGGGAGAGCCCTCAGCCAGATGACTAATTGAAGTCTAGGGGCAGGACATCATAGAGACAGCCAGCATGGAGGGATTTTAATCCCTATAGGCTGGGGTCAGAGATGTGCAATTACACCTGCATCTGTCCCACCCCAGAGATCTCTTGACCGTGCATCAATGCGTAGGGTGATGTACCTAGCTTATGCTAGGTGTCTCTTCTGCACTGAGTGCAAAGACCCACCACCCCTCGGAGAAGGAGAGCTGTCCTAAGGATGCTCGATCCTTCTCCCCCTGGCTGGCCCTCTGATGACCTGGGCTCATTCCCGGAGCCAGCTCTCTGGCATCGCAAGTGGAAATCCAACTGCTGCACTTATGGGCCAGCCTGAGAAGTCAAGCCTCCTGTCTAGCTACATGCTGAGGTACTTGAAAGATTGCATCACATCAAGAGTGGAGCCATCTAGTGTGTAGAAGACTGGAAGTCTTGAGAGCCTGTCCTTTTTAAGAGTGGTACCAATGGTCAGGGACACAATTTTGCTGGTGTTGACCCAGAGACAATTGGAGTTGGACTGGCACAGGACATTGTGGAAATCCTGCTGGAGCAAGTCTTCCAAAGATGCACTTGAGGGACCCAGTGGTAAAGATGGCTGTGTCATCTGAATACATGTGTAAATGAGACTTAGCACAGGTGAAACAGAGGTCATTCAGAAAAATTGGAAAACAAGATTAGACCTTGGATGGAGCCCTGCTTGACACCAGCCTGGATAGAAAGGGGTGGTGATAATATACCTCCAACTCATACTGACTGTTGACAACCTGTTAGGTAGGAATGGAACCAGTTGACAGTGGGAGCTGAGAGACCTGCAGAGCTCAGCTTATCCAGGAGTAGTGGGACATCAAGTTGAAGGTTTTGGCTGGATTGATAAAAATGTTGGCTGTGATGTGCCCTTGATCCATCCCTGAGAAGTTGAAGTCAGTGACACACAGCAGGGAGGAGACTGTGGAATGGTACTTCCAGAAGTCAGACTGGAAAGGGGACAGGAAACTGGAAGAGGTAATGTAGTCTATAAGTCTAGAGTAGACTAACCTCTCTTGCAGATTAGCAAGTGAGGGGAGGAGGTAGATAGGGTGGAAGTTGTGAGGGGAGGAGGGGTCACACCTTTTTGAAGTGGAAGAGTTTTGGCAATCTTCCAGAGCTGAGGAATTGAGCAGAGGGAGAATGAGGGGGCAAGCAGGTGAGTAAGTGGAGCTGCAATTGCAGGGGCTGAGAAGTGGAGGAGTTTGCGATCAAGCCCATTAAGGCTGTATTTTGACAGTTAGAGGGTGGAAGGGGCTAACATGGTTTCCTGCATAATTTTGGGGAGAAATGGAAACCCATGGAGGAGTGGAGGAAGAGGAGGGAACAGGAGGGGACACTCAAAGCAGAGGAAGTGAAAGAAGGGAACCTGCAGGGGGAGGGCACATTTAGTGAAAAACTCACTGAAGTGAGCAGCAAAATTGGAAGGGTTAGCCACAGTTGAACCATTAACCATGAGGACCAGAAGCAAATTGGGCGGGGGGGTCAAAAAGGAGCGGATTACATTCCAGACTTCGGCTGAGGCGATAAGGTGTTTCTGGAGGTTGGCTTTGAAATAATGGGATTTTGTAGGCTCAACATCCTTTATGCACTTCTTTCTCTCTGGCCTGTAGTAGAGGAGAAGGGATTGGGATAATTTATAGTGGGCCCAGGAAAGATCATGGTACTTGCATTGATCAATAATATTGGTGGAGATCCAGGGGAGGTGGGAACATTTGACCCTGGACTTCATGAAGGGTGTGTGCAAGTCCCAGACTGAAAAGAATTTGGAAAGAAATAAGGAGATGGCCATATTGTCAGAGACCTGGGAGATAGCCAACCAGTCTGATGCAGCCAGGTTGCTCAGAAGAGCAATGATGTTCAGTAATCAGAGGCACCTGGACCAGATATATTTTGGGGCTGTAGGGGGATGTTGGACTTTCCTGATGAAGTACATCATGCAGTGGTCACTGAAAAAGTCTGGCAAAATATGTGCTGAAACAATGTGGTGGGGGTGGGAGAACAGAACACAGTCCAACAGGCAGTGGTTGGAGGAATGGGGATTGAGTTGAGTGGATTCAGTGATAGCATGGGACAAATTGAGGGACTCATTCCTCTGTGTGGTTGATCTGGAGGAAGGGGAGAGACAATTTATGATAAAGTCCCAAAGGAGAATGAGTTCATCCATGGAGGAATGTGAGGTAATGTTGGAGAGAGTCAATAAGAAAGGCAGGTGAAATCAATGAGAGGAATGACAGCCTGATGAGCAGAAATTCATGGAAGGAGGATACAGCCTAAAAAAGAAGCCAAAAAGTACAGCACTCATAAAGAAAGGTTCTCTTATATCGAGTTTATTAATGCATCCACATACTGTGGACACATTAATAACTTTGGCATGTGAGCCTTTCTTTGTGAGTGCTGTACTTCTTTGCTGCTTTTGAATGTTTGCTATTATGTACAGCTGCACTGAGTAATTCTGGTTAGCGCATGGTACAGTACATGTGTATGTTTTATCATAGAGGAGGATGCAGCCTCCCTAATATCCAGCATGCAGGAGAGTCTCTGGAGAATATGAACAAATGAAAATTGCCAGCAGCAAAAGGCCATCATGGTCTATTTAGGCTGCTCGTGAATGCTGCTAGCTCTCTATTCCGCAACTGCCCCACCCCCTCCCCTTAATTCTCTTTACCCACCCTTTTGCCCTATCCCACCCCTTCTTGAAGCATTCAACTGTTGGGCATGCTACCACTTCAGCTGGTAGTACGTTCCACTTTGCCACCACCCTTTTCCATAAAGAAATGCCTCCTCACCTCCCTCCTGAATCTACCCCCACTCCAATCTCATGTCATGGCCCCTAGTGTCTCTCCCCCCACCCTCCTCCTGATTAGACCTTCTGTGTTCATTTTGATTATCCCTTTCATGTATTTGAAGGTCTTAATCATATCCCCCCCGTCTCTCCTCTCATCTAGTGTGTACATTTAAGTCTTTTAGTCTGAACTCATATGGCAATCCCCCAGGCCCTGAATAATCTTTGTTGCCTTATGCTGCACCACATCCAGCAGCCTAATGTCCCTTTGTAGGTATGGGTGCTAGTAAACATAGAAACATAGAATTTGACGGCAGATAAGGACCACTTGGCCCACCCAGTCTGCCCATTTCCCTACCTAATGGATAAGCTGCAGATCCTAGTTAACCAGCAGCCTACTTCTTCCTACCCCAACCCCCTAGAATTGCCTTATGACTGTCTCATGCATGCTTGAATTCCACCACTGTTTTTGACTCCACAACCTCCTCCGGAAGGCCGCTCCATGCATCCACAACCCTCTCTGTGAAAAGATACTTCCTTAAATTACCTCTGAGCCACCCCCATCTTCAAATTGTGCCCCATTGTTCTTGCACACCTCTTTTTTTGAAAGATGCTACCCTCTTGGACTTTGTTGATTCCCTTGAGGTACTTGAAAGTTTCTATCATGTCCCCCCTCTCCCTCCTTTCCTCGAGGCTATACATATTAAGCTCCTTAAGTCTCTCTTCATATGTCTTCTGGTGCAGACCCTGCACCATTTTAGGTGTCCTCCTCTGGACAGCTTCCATCCTGTCTATGTCTTTGCGGAGATTGGGTCTCCAGAACTGCACGCAGTACTCCAGATGGGGTCTCACCAGCTGTCTGTACAGAGGGATAATAACTTCCTGTTTTCTACTGGTGATGCCTAGCCCTATGCATCCCAGTATCCCCCCAGCCCTCCTTGCTGTCCTCTCACATTGCTTGCCCACCTTTAGGTCATCTGATATGACTACCGCCAGGTCCCTGTCCATTTTTGTTGTTGTTAGTATCTCACCCCCCATTGTGTACTCTTCCCCTGGGTTTTTGTTTCCCAGGTGTATTACCTTGCACTTCTTAGCATTGAATCTAAGCTGCCATACATTTGACCATTCCTCTAACCTTGCCAAGTCCCTTCTCATCCTTTCCACCCCACCTTGTGCATCAACTCTGTTGCAGATCTTTGTGTCATCTGCAAAGAGACATACTTTTTCTTCCAGTCCCTTTGCAATGTTGCTTATAAAGACATTGAAGAGGACCAGTCCTAATACAGAACCCTGTGTTAACCCACTAGTAACCCTCCTTTCTTCAGAGTGGACTCCATTTACTATTACTTTCTGTGTCCTATTCTCCAGCCAATTCTTTACCCAGGCTGTCATCTTGGGACCCACTCCCAGGCTGACTAACTTGTATATTAATCTTTTGTGTTGGACTGTGTCAAATGCCTTGCTAAAGTCTAGGTAGGCCATGTCCACAGCCCCTCCCTGATCTACTACTTTGGTCACTCAGTCAAAGAAATCTATCAGATTTGTCTGGCATGACCTTCCGCGTGAATCCATGCTGCCTTGGGTCCTGTGCCCCTCTGGCCTCTAGATACTCGACAATTCTTTCCTTCAGAAGTGATTCCATCATTTTCCCTACCACTGAGGTTAAACTAACAGGTCTGTAGTTTCCTGCTTCTGCCTTGCTCCCACTTTGGTGAAGAGGAATCACATCTGCCCTCCTCCAGTCCTCGGGTACCACCCCATCCTCCCATGATTTGTTAAAGAGAGTAGTCAGTACTGTATGCAATATTCCAGGTGAGGTCTAACCAACGATCTGTACAATGGTAGAATCACCTCCCTTCTTCTTTAGGTAAGTCCCTTTGCAATGCACCCCAACATTTTGTTGGCCATTGCTGCTACCTTTATGCATTGTGCAGAATTGTTCCTCACTCCCGTGATGAGCACCCTCAGATCCCTCTCCTCTTCTGTTACCTCCAGCTGCACTCCCTCCAGATGGTAGCTTCTCCTCAGATTTTTTGTTCCGAAGTGCAGCACCTTGCATTTTTTTGCATTGAACCCCAGCTGCCATCTGTCAGACCATGCCTCCAGCCTTGCCAGATTTTCCTGTAGCCCCTGCCACCCCACCTGGTTGTCCACTCCGATCTTGGTGACATCAGCAAATAGGCTGATTTTGCTGCTGATGCCCTCTGAGATGTCTGCAATAAATATGTCAAACAGCATTGGGCCCAAAACTATACCCTGTGGAACTCCACTTGTCACAGGCTTAGGGGATGAGTATTCCCCACCTACCACCACCCTCTGCTACCTATCTTTAAGGCAGTTCTCTACCCACCCCACCAGTTTTGCTCTCGCCCCTTTGCCTTGTAGCTTGATTCCAAATCTCCCATGTGGTACTGAATCAAAGACCTTACTGAAGTCTAGGTATAGGACATCCATCACATAGCCCCTGTCAATTTGCCTTGTCATCCAGTCATAGTATTCCATCAGGCTGGTCTGGCATGACCTGCACTTGACAAAGCCATGCTGCCTCTCATCCTGCACCCCATTCACCTCCAGTAGTGCCACTAGCTTATCCTTTAAGATGGTCTCCATTAGCTTTCCCAATATGGACATTAGACTTACTGGCCTATAGTTCCCCGGTTCTTCCTTGGGTCCACTCTTGTGGAGAGGAACCATGTGAGCCAGTCTCCAGTCCTGCGGTATGCATCCTGTGTCTAGAGATGAATTAAATAAGTCTGTCAAGGATCCTTCCAGAACCTCTGCCAGCTCCTTCAGCACTCTCGGATGTACTCCATCCGGTACCTGAGCATTGTCTACCATCAATGCCCTTAACTCCTCCAGAACCCTCCTCACAGTGATTTCTCCATCTGTCATCCCCCCATCTGTTTCTATCCTCCCTCCTACTATGGGTAGCACTCCCTTCCTTTTCTTTCATAAAGACTGAACAGAAGTAGTCATTGAGCACTTCTGCCTTTTCACCCCCTTCTTCCACCCATCCCCCCTTCTTAATTCTTACAATTTGGTCCTTACAGCTTTTTTTCTCCCTGATGTACCTAAAGAAGTCTTTCTTCCAATTTTTTATGACCTGCAACAGCCTGAGTTCCCTTGCTGCTTTTGCTGCCCTTACCCCCCTAGTCACTTCCTTCACTTCTTTCAGGTATTTCTCCTATTGTCCTCCCTCCCTGATTTTCTGTATTTTCTGTAGGCTGCCCTCTTCTTCCTCACCCTGTCTAGCACACCTTTACTTATCCAGCTGGGTTTCTTCCCCCAAGCCTTCTTAGTCTGGGCCCTGCTGCAAGTTTCCGTTGCCTCCACTATACCCCGTCTTATCAGTTCCCACCTTTGCTGTGTTTCTATACCAAGTTGAATTTTGCACAGGAACCCCTGCACCACTTCCCTCATCATCTTAAAGTTGGCATTCCTGAAATCCAGCACCTTTTTGCCAGATGTCATCCTCTCTTTAGCTATCTGTAACTGGAACCATACTGTCCGGTGGTGACTCCCCCCAGTGGTTCCTCCACCCTCACATCCCTCACCCACACCCCATTCATCAGTACGAGGTCAAGGGTGTTCTTTTCCACAGTTGGTTCCTTGACTAACTGTACTAGAAAGCTTTCCTGGATGGCATCCAGCATTATCTGCTCCCTTCTGTTCTTTGTGGTAGGTGTGTCCCACTCCACCCCCAGCAGGTTGAAGTCCCCCACTATCACCACCCCATTTCTTGCAGTTCCTCCTGATCTGTTCTGCCAGTACCCTGTCCATCCCTTCAGTTTGAGTGGGTTGCCTGTACATCACTCCCAATCTTAGTGATCTATTTTGGGGATCTTGAAGTTGCACCCACAGTGCTTCTGCATCTCTCTCATCTTCCACCTCCCTTACACATTTTAATCCCTCCTTTACACACAGCACCATCCCCCCTCCTCCTTCCTCTTTTCCTAATCCTTCCAGTGTAATCTGTACCCCGGAACTGTCATGTCCCAATCGTGGATTTGGGTGGCCCATGTCTCAGTTATAGCCACCAAGTCCACGTACCCCTCCTCCAAGAGATCTTGTAGTTTTTCCACCTTATTCCCCAGACTCCTAGCATTTAGTGTTACCACCTTCCAACATTTTCTCTACCCCCCAAGTCTCTCTCCCCTTATGTCCACTCCCTTAGTAGTTGCCTTCCTCCTTACTATGCTATCATGGGGTGTAAGCCCATTTGGTTTCACATCACTAGGCCTCTGAACACCACTATCCCTCCTGCTATTCCCCCTCCTAGTTTAAATGCTCTTCAATGTGCTTCCCTATCCTTGTCTCCAGTACATTTTTTCCTTCCTCATTTAGGTGCAGTCTATCTTTTGCATACAGAGTGCTGTTCTTCCAGGGTCCTCCCCCCACACCTTCCTACCAGCCCATACCCCTTTCCCGACACCAGGCCTCCAGCCATTTGTTAAACTCTTGAATTCTCCCTTTTCTTGCCATGCTTGCCCTGGGAACAGGAAGTACCTCAGAGAAGGTGACAGATCTGCTCGCTCCCTCACACAGAGGTTCCAGTTCCTCAAACCTTCTCTTAACCTCCCCTACCATCCCATCAGCCAGATCATTCATCCCCAGGTGTATTATTAGATGAGGTATTTCCCTTCCTCTTCTTGCATACCTTAACACAGATTGACCCACCCTTTCCACCTTCATTCCTGGCATGGCTTTCACCCAAATTCTACTGTGCCTCTCCCCTTTGCTTCTCCATCTGACACCTCATAGTATTGAGTCCTCCAAGACCAAGACACTTGTTTCCCTCCCCATCCTCCCACTTCTCCTCTCCTTCTTCCTCCTGCACAATGTTCCCTCCTATTCTCTCTTTTTTTCTCCCCATGTTCTCTGCTGTTCTCAATCTTTTTACCCCAATTCACCTATTTCTCCATCTCCCTCCTCAGTCATTTTGTTCTTTGTACCCATGAACTGCACTTCACTTTCCTCCTTTCCTCCTTTGACTCCTCTATTAGAGGCCTTCCCCATCTGAGCTCCCAGCATTACCAACTCCCTGTACTCCTTCTCCTATTTTCCTTGCACATTTGTCTCCCATACCTGTGTCACCCCCACTGCCCCCTTGTCCTGACCACCCCCGTCCTTCTTATTCCTCCCATCTTTTTTATTTTCCTGGTTGTCTTTTGTACTTTCCACGTTCCCTTCTCCTCCTGACTTAATATGCTCCTTCATCATCTTTGACACTTCCCCCCCTTAGCCTTAGTATATCCTTCTCTAGCCTCTCCAGCCTTACAGATGGGGCACCACCCGTCCTCCACAAGGTGTCCATGAATACTGCCCCTCCACAGTTATTACACCCTCCGATTCTTCCTCCTCTGTGACTTCTGTTCCCCTCCTTTCCCAGATTCCTTTGCCCCTTCCCCTCCACTGACCCTCATTCTGGCCTGCCCCACTACCTTGTCCCCTTCCCAGACTGCCCCAAGTCATCGCCCTTGCCCCATTACCTCTTCCTATTCTTTGTTCACTCTGCTCCATTCTCCCTCTCATGGTTCCTCTTCTTTCTGTTTTGACCTGTCTGTGGGCAGCACTACTTCCCAGCTCCTTAAGCAACTCCCTCACAGTCTTCAAGCCCAACCCCCAGTGTCTTTTCAGTATTTAAGAAAGGCTGGTGGAGGGAGAGGGGGGGCTTTTTCCAAACTCAACCACCAAACCTAGCACAGTGCTCAGCCAGCAGTTGTAAACTACACATTTAAGCTAAAAAACACCACCAAAACTTACAAAATATCTCGGCGATAAATAAGCTCTCAGAAAAAAACTCACCTCTTATTCCAAACTCCCCTCAAACAAACTGCCACAGTGAACAACTAAAGATAGATTTAAAACTGAAATCCACACAATCTTGATTGGTTACTCAGTTACTTGAGAAAATAACCCTTCCCCCACAGTGTTTAGCCAGCCAGCAACAGCTACTGTGAAATACAATACAGATTTAAGCTTTTGTTTTCAATCCCAACCACCAAACATAACACAGTGCTCAGCCAGCAGCTGTACACTACAAATGTAAGCTAAAAAACACCACCAAAACTTACAAAATATCTCAGAGATAGATAAGGTCTCAGAAAAAACTTGCCTCTTATTCCAAATTTCCCTCGAACAAACAGAATGAAAATGGTTACACTGCCACATTTCCCCTGTCCTACTTAAAAAGATGGAAGTAAGGAAGAGTCAGGCTAGAGTTTGGGATCCTGGAGGACAGCTCAATTTCAGAGATGCAGTGGATGTCTGAGAGTATTGTAGCACCCTGACAGAAAGCAGGTTGAGCTTAGGGAGATGGCTCCTAGCATTGAGGTGAAAATGCTAACACCCTTGGCAGTAGCAGAGGGAAGGGGAGAGGAGGGACCTGGGTTAGACTCCATCTAGGAGGAGAAACAGGAGAATGAGGAGATGGATGGAGTGGGACTTCCTCCTCCTCCTCCTTGAGTGAGGAGGATTGCAGGGGGGGCATGGTGAGAGGAGATGAGGGCACAGTGCAGAAACTCAAGGTTGAGGAACAGATAGGAGAGGATCCTAGGGTGAATTGTGGGGCAGGAGGGCAGAGAGGTAATGAGGAGAAGGGACAGAAAGAGAGCAGGAGGGAGCAAGTGTAGGGCAGTTGGGGTGGGGAAGGTTAAGGAGGGGAGTGGGGCAGAAGAGGGAAATGGAGGAGTCAGATAAGGGTAAAGAACATGGTATCAACATGGTAGTGAGCAATATACAGCAACAGTACTAAAGCACAACAATGAAAAACAGTAAAATAGGCAGGCTAAAGTTGTAATACATTGCAACAGTTCTAGGCAGTGATCTGTTGGAGTGAGCAAAATGAATAGGTAGGAAAGAATGTAGAAAGGGAACCTGGGGCCTAAATCATTTTTTTGCAATAATCCAAATTCATACCAGTAAAACGTGTAGCACAGCAGAACCTAGTCAAATTGCTGAGAACAGCAAAGCAATGAGAAAACCAAGATTGGCATGAAAAATAATTGATAAACCTAAATAGGGTATTTATAGGAGACACCCACACTGAAGTATTTTAAAGGCCAGTGGGGATCAGTACATGTATATGAGTAACATCAACATACATTCAAGAAAAATTTGTTTGTCCATAGAGTTAACCTTGAATTGTGATGACATGGCTTTAGTAACATACATGCTCTATGCTAATGTCATTACATGGGAAAGACTGGTAAGAAAAATGTTCAATAAATGCAAATGTGTATTCTGTATTATCTATGTATCCCTTTATATTTAGATTCATCAAAATAAATAATGACCTTTCCCTATAAGAAACATAGGAAGTTGAACCTGTGATAGAAACATTTATGAGCAATAATTTATTATCCAAATGGTTAAAAGGTTAATAGCAGAAAATAATTTTAAAAAGTACAATTATTAGAACTTATAGAATCCATTGGCTCAAATCACAATTACTAGGAACTGTTGCCAAGTGGTTATAGGACCACTGTAGCAACAATCCAAATTGTGTGACCCCACTGTGCCATGTGCAAAAGAGGTTACAGTTCTTTCCTGACAGTTACAAGATGTGTAACAACTCTGTGAAGAAGAAGGTAGGGATCACAATGTAGACACATCAAACAGCCACTTATGATGTATGTTGACACTTAGAGTCACAAACACTATCACTGGGTTTTGAGACATCCCTGCTTCGTTGCTCATGGGTTTTGAGTCAAACAGCACCAATCACTAGTGGAGCAAAATGTGTTATTCCACTGCAAAATATTATGTATTCCCTATATATTAAACATTGTTTTTTGTTCTGTGAAATACAATAAGGTAAATGCTGGCTGTCATGTGATGGGTAAATAATTGTTAGCTGTCTAGTGATTGGAGCTGTAAACTCTGCAGACCTAGTATATATCTAAAACAACCTTTAAATTCCCTACACCGCTACATATCTAAAACAGCCCCTGCATTCCCTAGTATTATTTTTGATAATGGAAAAGACAGTTTTGCTTTATGTTATACTTAAGTGAACTCTAGACTGCTCATCACAATAATTTCATGTAACTTGCACCAATAGGGTAATGTAGCCAAGTAGCCTCTTTTTTTTTAAAGTAAACATGCTATTGACTGAGGTATGGAAATGGGATGTTAATGTTGAAGACCTGGATTCAGTTCTAAATTAATCCAATGTAACCCAGTCACATTTTTAGTGCAGTGTGTTTCACACAAATCATAACCCAAATTGATTTATAGGTTATATACAGTAAAACAACTTTGCCAGAGTAATGGAGTAAAAAAGGCACATCTCTGCAGGTTTACAGTCTAAAACAGTTGTAACTGTAAGAAAGCCACTATTCAATCATTCAGCTAAATATTGAAATTTGGTTTGAATCTTCTGGTATGCCACCTACCAAAGATTTTCATTTCTAAGATTGCCCCAACCCTCATCTTATATGAGCACTCTTTAATTATCCAAATAGTTAAAAGGTTAACAGCAGAAAATAATTTTAAAAAGTACAGTTATGAATACTTACAGAATCCATGGGTTCAAATCACTGTTGCTAGGGACTGCTCTAAGTATTAATATAATCATTTAGCAACAGTCACAATTTTGTGACCTCATTGTGCCATTTGCAATAGGATTCACAACACTTTCCTGTATAGTTGCAGACATGTAACAACTCTATGAAGAAGGAAGTAGTAGTAATAGTTTAATTTATTGTTCAATAAAAAGACCATTACAATTTTAAAATACAATACATAAAAACATATGCAAAATAATACATAATGGCTCAGCTATTCAGAGCAGTTGCACATGGCACAACTGAGTTATGCTGGCGCAAGTGTGGTATTGCGCCAAGGAGCTATATTCAGCGGGGGCCACTGCGCAGCACAAAATCCAGTGTGCCAATGTGCAACTATAATGCCTGCAGGGGCAAGTACAGGGGGCATTCCCATGAATATCCAGCGCAGTGGCATATTCAACCGTGACACCATGGCACAAGTGTGGAGCAAATCGGAGTTGTTCCAGGCAGTCTTGTTCCTAGTAAAACAGGATGCAAACACACAGACAGCTGTTGTGCCAAGAGTGGGAGTAAGAAGGAGAGATACAGAGAGACAGACAGACTGACAGGCACATGACCAGATACAGAGGGAGAGGGACAGAGAGGTGACATGGGGGAGGGAGAGAGGGGTAGAGAGAGAGAGGGAGTGACACATACACACACACAGACACAAAGCCCATGTACCAGGGTGGCACAGAGCCAGCAGCCAACCACTCAGGGGGGACAGTGGACAGCAGGAGACATGGAGAGCATGACCGTCCTCATGGGGGAGGGAATGATGGGTGTGAGGCGGCAGAAGGAACAGCTACATGGCGAGAAAGGGCCTGGTGGCGGCATGCCCGACACAGGCAATACCATGCCTGCAGCACTCTTGGGAACCAGGGTGACACCAAGATTGTGGGCTGGCACCACCTGAACAGGGCCATGCTGAGGCAGCACTGTGAGTTTCACAGAACATAGCTGCAGACACCCACCAGATGTAGCCATGTCGTGGCCGTGGAGATGACGGTGACCACCGGCAAGTGCCTGCTCACCATGGGCACTGACCAAGGACAAACAGGGGACACCATGGGCATCACCCAGGCAGCCACAGCCCACCACCCCACACAGGTCCCCACGGCTGTGCTGCCACATGCTGTGCAATGCAGTCATCACCCCAGAACACAGACGGAGCATACAGCACTGATGCAGGACAGCCACAGGGTGACATGCATGCCTGGCATGAGTGGAGCCTGTGCCTGCACCCACGTGGGCATCCACATGCCATTGGCCCTGTGGGACTTGCACAGAGCCACAGGATGGGGTGCCCAAGCATCACCTGCCATGTGGTGTGGGATGCCACAGGGAACACACCAATGACTGTGTCACACAACCAGCACAGCCCTGCACCATGCCATGGATATAAATGTGGGAATGACCCCACGTGTTGGCCAGTGGGTGTGTGTAGCATGGGCAAGGTGCGATGGGCAGCGCAGTCCTGGGGATGGGGGTGGACAGGGTGTGCATGGTGGTGTGGGTGCTAGGGATAGGCAAGGGTCACAGCACAGCATAGCAGAGGGCTAACCATGGCATGCTCCACACAGGTGACAGCGCATACCGACTGTGGACCTGGCAGCATCACTCTGGTCCATCCCGCCCTGCAGTGCTGTCTGCCCCCAGTGTGCTGCTGCAGCATCCACCACACCAATCAAGGTTGCAATACCGGTAAATGACCTGTACTGTTCAGTGGTGCTTCTGTGGCACAACACATGTAAATGGGGTAGTGCGCACTGGTAATGATAAGCTAATGCGCCCCACTGCGCCACACATTGACTGATGAGCTCATTTGCATGTGGTATCTGAATACTGAGATCTTGTACCATGGGCAATGGTATTGCAGCTGAGCAAGTGATGGCACAATGCCCATGCATGCATGGTGCTTGGGCCTGCAGCGCGCATGTGCACTGCGCTGACATGGTGGCAATTGTGATGGCCGCGTAAACTGCATGATGTATCGGCACAGCGCAAGCTGTGCAGCACCGGCAATGTGCACTTCATGCATGATGATGTGTTCCCAATCATGCACATGCGCACTGTGGGTGGGCATGGTTCCTAGGGCCATTGTACTGGGCACCTTCTTGACCCTTGCTATAGGTGTCCAGTGGCCAGTGTGGACATGCCACACCAGATGCTGAGCCGGCTTATGAGGCAGACCTTGCTCATGGTCTCCAGCATACTTGGGGTGGTGGCATCCATGCAGGGCATGCTAGCAGTGGAGATGAGTGAGGGATGGCATGCCAGGGCAGCTGGCCAGGGCTGTCACTAGGGTTACCACTATGTCCCCCATTACCCCTGTTGGGCCTTTCCCTACAGTCACCCCCTCCCACTGAACAGTCCCTGTTCCCTGTCCCCTTCTGTCACTGTCCACACCCATCCACAGCCCCTGCCGTTTCTGTACATAATTGTTCCATAGATGTATATTGTCAGGCATACCCGCCTGTGTCTGTGTCTGCTTTGCTGGTGGCATGGGGCTCCATGCTGTAGTGGCCCAGTGTTCATCCATATGTGCATGTGGGGGCACATGCTGTGCTTCCGTGGTTCCCTGCTTTATGCCATGGTCTGTCCCACTGTGGTGGTGTCCATCCCCTGGGTTGGTGGCTGTCCGTTGGGATGCCCATGGGGTGGTGGTCAGGGGTTTGTATCGGGTGTGTGCATGGTGGTGTCTCACAGCCATGGCCATTGGTTAGGTACTGTCCGTGCACCATGTTGGGGTCCTCTGCCTAGCATTGTGCGGCCTGTCCCATATGGTCTACCACACTGCCTGCCACCTGGCCTGTACAGTGCCCACTGTGTGGGCTCCCTGTGTGCCTGTGTGGCATGTGTGTGCTTGGCTGCATGGTCCTGGGTGTGTCCTGCAATGGTCTCTGGGGGGTAGGACACAGCCAGCAGCCTGATGGGGGGGCTCCTTTAGTGGCCCTCCATTGGCTGTTGGCACCACCTGTCACCTGCCGTCCATGCCACTGTTGTGTTTTGGGGTCCAGTGTCAGGGTGTCTGTGTGTGCCCTGCTGTGCCCTGCTGGTGGGGGCCTCCTGTGGCCTATCACTGTGCTTCCATGGCCCTGTCCCTGGGTCTGTTCTCTGTGCCTGGCTCCCCTCTGTTGCTCTGCTGCTCTGCTGCCACAGGTACGCTGAAGCATCACTGTGTGCACCATGGCACAACTCCGCCATATTCAGCCACATTGTGCTGGCGCATTTCAGCCTGTGCAACCTCTGAATTGGCTCCAGTGGCACCATGGCGCATCGAATTTGTGCTATACTGGACTTGTGCCTGGCTTTGGTGCATTTCTGAATATCTGGGCCATAATGTATAATACAAAATACATAAATAACAATGCAGAATAGTACATAATACATAATGCAGAATACATGAATACATACAGGCACATTATTTTCAAATGGTACAGTGACAGGAATACAATTGCAGCTACCCCCAAGAAGTCAGTGTTTTAAATGCAATTTGTTTATAGGCTTTAAATATTCAGCTACTTTAGTTATGATATAGTCATCTTCAGAGGTGAACATAATATATGAAAGCTCATTTTTAATCTTGTGTACGTATCATTTTCCATAATGGGACTAGCCATGCCTGCTTTGGCCTATTGTACCAAGTCCAATCAAACATGACATGAAACAAGTTTTTGTAATGTGGTTTGTTACAGGAACATTTTTTTTGTCTTTCGGGTCAGTAAGCTTGTTCCATATGGCCTTTAACACATTGCTTTTAAACAGCTCAAACTGATATATAATAAAGAGTCTTCTTTTACAGGTGTCTGTCAGGTAATCCAAATCATGTCTAAGACATTGTCTAATGTCATTCTGATCAAGCAATGGAGAGTATCAGGAAAGGCTTATTTTTTTCCATATCTTCCATACTACTGCGACTGACAGTTGTGTTCTTTACATATGATTTGTATTTTAAACTAAGATAAATGTCCTTTTCTACATATCTATACAAAAACCCAAGTTGTAATGTTTGAAGTCTATAAAGATTGTCTTAAACCAATCTGACTGTCTGCATCCCATGTCTAACCATTTTTGTTTTTCATTCAAACATTGGAACGGTAATCAATGTTCCACCATGTGTTCTAAGTCAGAAATGTATTCTTTGTATGGAAGGTATGGCCGTTAGGCTTATAGCACCTAGTTCTGCTCATATATTATGGGCAGGTACAGATTTACCCACTGCCCATAGTAATCTGTACAATTTATTTTCAGGGATCCCTAAAACATCATAGTTATTAGGCTCCCATTTTATGATTGAATAGAGAGCGGGGGGGGGGGTATATTTGGCTCTAATAGCTTCCAGTAGTGGTCTTATACTGTTATTGCCAAATTGTCTGTTAAATCTTGATGGTGCCCCTGCTGTTTGTGTATGTTTCGTGGAAACATCCTTTTAATGCTTGACTCAAGAGCCATTATTTGCACAGGTCAGACTCAAGTAGGTATAGTACTTGTCCGTATTAAGTTTCCTTGAGCCAAACTTTCAAACCAAATTTGTTTTGTTTGAACCAAATATAAGAACTTGGCTGTTGGTTTTGTTTATTTTATACAGAAATTGTTCTGCTTAACTGTTTAGAAGGTACAGCTTTTGCTGCAAACCTGATTTTATTAAAGCTATAAAGCCAAATCATCAGCATATGCTAGCTCAGAACAATAGGTATCACCAATTTTTGGGGAGTCTGACTCTAACTTTCCTAAACTTACAATAAAATTATTCAGATAGATACAGAACAATGTGGGCAGTAAGACATAGCCCTGTCTCATGTCCATATTTGTTGGAAAGGTCACCAAAAGCTAACCTTTAGACCCCTGTTGAGTCTGAGCCCAAAGTTTTAATTATAATTATGAACTGGGTACTTTGAATCTTGGAAGCTGATTGCCTGAGCCCTCTTTTTACCCTTGATTATATTTAGCAACATAATCATGAGTAACTAAAGGTGCCAACCAACAGCTCATTTCACCTGCACAAAATATATCCACCTGTACATTTCAGCAGCCAGACAGCCACTCTGAAGTCATGGTCCATGTACTGGGCAGGATGATCCACATCCTTCACTCTGCTGCACACAACCCTACCAAAACACATGCTGCAGTGTGCAACAATCAGAGCTGGAGCAGCAGTTCAAAATAAAAAGAAACACTGAAAACAGTAAAACCATTTAACAAGTAAACTAATTTTACAAATGGTCACTGCACGTGGGCTAGCTACATAACTTGACTGCCGTACATGTGTGCACTCCCCTTTCAGCCATTTCAACATAGACAGAGGCTACTTCACAAAATCCTCAGCAGTTTCTTGATCATTCTAAATAGTTTCCAAATCATTATAATTTTAAAATGAAAACATTTTCCACCTTGACTCACCCTTCCCTGCTAAAAATGGGACAACTTACCAATCGCAAGTAGAAAACCATAATTGTCCACCTATCTATGGCTTCTTTTCAATTCACATCTCTGTTTCAGCAGAAACAAAAAAAAAAAGCCAAGGAACATCATCACCTGCGCAAACAAACAAACAAAAAAAGTAAAGAAATATCATCACCTGCTCCCATGGCAGACAGCGTGATCAAGTAAACTAAACTTCAGAGGAGGGGAACAGGAACACTATGAGAATGAAGACTTTCTAACAGAAATCCACATGCAACAGCAATACTTACTGCCCAGAACATGACATAGAAGAACTTTTTTTTAATGTGTATCTACACTCATATAAAAACAGTATAAAAATATTTTAAAACTTGGCTTTTGTTTTTTACATTAAATGCATAAAATATGGTTGGATCCAGTCCATAATAGCAATAATGCACTCCAGGGTGTGGTATATCATGGGATATAATCACTTCTCGGGTGCACAAGGCACTCGACCTGCAGTATCATTTCTCACAATGCACCTGAGATGTGACAATATCCCATAATATACCACACACTGTCATGCATTATCTAATTCTTTATTGATACAAATAAGGTTTGGGTTGATATCCCACCGCAACATAAGTTCCCAAAATAGTCAGTGAAAGATGATATCAAATGACAAACTAAAACAATGAAAGTCGTGTATATTTGTTCTTTTCTGAGCTTTACATTTTTTTTCTTTTAGATGATTCAAAATGTAACAATTATTAGTAGTGCTTTAACCAGCCTGAAGTTCAGATGAGCATCCCACCAATTCTATATGTGTTAGTAGTCTGGACAGGATCATTTTAGCAAATATCTTCTCAGAAATATTCAGTAAGGAAGGTCTATACATCTCGTGGTCCTTCCTATCAGTTTTTTTTTATATACAGATATTATTGTATCTCCTATCCATGCACCTGGGATGGAACTATTAAGGATGCATAGATTAAAATATTGAAGAAGAACTTTTGTCCAGAGTGAGATGTTCAATAAATAATCCTCAGGAAAAATAAGGTCAGGATCAGGGGCTTTGTTCTTTTTAAGGGATACAATAGCCAAATACACTTTACTCAATAGAACAGGTGGAAAGCCGACCCTTCTAATTAAACTTTGAGGAAGTGGCAAAATATCACCTTTATCTGGGTTATAAAAAATGTTTGTGTAGTGGTTTATCCATGATTCCATCAAAATATGTTTGTCTATTTCATATTTACTATTGTTTGTGCTTTTAACTACCAAAAGCCAAAGGGATTGAGAATATCTGGTTTGTATAGTTTCCAACATTTGGCTCCATTATTTGTAGTAAAATTCCATCTTTTTCTTTCCTTTAAAAGGAGGTTTTATTTTTCTGTACTCTAATTAATGATATGTAATTGTTTTTTATCCATAGGCTCTTTAGTTTTCTGAATTTATGTAGAAAAAAAAACAGCTTTTGCCTTTTTTACAATTGTTATCAAATCAAGAAGTGTGTATTTGTGTGTAGTCTCTAACCTTGGCCAGTTTATACAGCAGTATTTTTTAGATTGCTGTAGCAGGCCGTCGATTTCAAATTAAGAGTTGAAATATCACTTAATGACCAAGAATTGTATGCAAGTAGACAAGACTGAAATTAGAAAATTGCATATTGTCTCATGAAGTGGGCAATTCTGCCTTATTTTGCTAAAGTTTCTTATTTCTGACCCCTGATTTGAAGCAGGGTAGACCACCCTGTCAGTCACCCATTCTGTGCCAACCCATTCTATGGACACTAGAAGGTGGTCCCTATCCCCTCTAGTAATCACTCTACAAGAATCCCAGACCTTCATTAGACCATACCAGAGAATTTAATCAATAACTGAAGGTCCAATAGAACTAAAATAAATAGGGTTTCCTGGTGTATCTCCCTTGAATCTCCCATTCAGTGGTGCCAGATTATGAATGTTTATAAATTCTATAAGCTTATGCCCAGCCACACTTGTTTCTGCATCTAGTGAAGTTCTTGGAAATCTCACAGCATCTTCATCCAACCAGTTATGCATATCATCATCAAAATATCAATCATAATTCCCAATCTAGCATTGAGGTCACCACTGAGTAAAATATTATTAATTCCAACTTGCTCACAAATTCTGGAATGCATTGAATCTAGTTCACCCCATATCATGTTATCATAGTATTTCGAGTTGGAGTGGGGGACAATAAATGTTCACTAGACAGAACTTAAGACTTACTGTATATATTAAAAAGGCTTGGGCAAGAGAGGTGTCAAATATAGTTATCATTTTAATTCATAGTCTATCTTGAACCAGGTAACTGGACAACCTGAGGCTCTTCCCATCTTGGCACTTCATTGCCAGGGATTTAATAGCAGCAGTAATCATTAAATGACACTATTTTATCATGCATGTGCCATGTTTCTTGGAGACAAAAAATACAACATTTCCTTATAAAATTACACAATTGGTGGTCAGCAAATTTAGCTGCTAGGCCAGCAATGTTCCAGAAAATCAGGGAAACATTAGAAGTGAGATCTATACTGGAACAAGCAGTGTTACTATATTTCTCATGACCTTGCTCTGACCTTAGTCAACATTCCTGCCCTGAAAGTGTTGCAAATGTGTTTTTTATTGTGATGTTAAACACAAGAGACTGATCTTTCTTGTTCTTTTTGTGGGAATCAGTTTTTGTTAGTGGTAACTGATTGTTCTTATTGTTATGGTCTACTACAGCAGTAGACTGTAAGGATGTTTCTGTTTCCAAACTTCCATTTTCCTCTTCATGTTTAAGCCTAGTCTATTCAGGGTGTGGGTATTTTCAAGAATGTTTAGATATAAGTCTCTGGATTAAAGTGAGAGGAAAATTGGGTCACTATCTTTATCCATTCCCACTCAATTAGCATGTGTCAGTCTGTCATTTCCCAAGGGGATCTGCAGCATGAATTAAAAGAAATTCCCATATTTATTCTCTTTTGGGAACCTATGTAAACCATACAGGACAACACAGTGATTAGCCACATCACTGTCTTCATCATTTTTAGGCATCTTAATGTATTTGGGGGTATTAGGAAGGTTACCATCAACTACAAAAAGTACAAACTCAGGGAGAATGGGTGCTCTATCCAGTAGACTTACGGCTGCATCTTTGCACTGTAATAGAATGTTGACCTGACCAGCTTTGTTCTCCTGTTTCCACCTATGTACATCAAGTATTTTAAAGCTACATGGAGGCACCAGCATGAAATGTACAAATGAATTATATAGGGCCTTCCTTAATTTATTTTTACTTTCATTATTAATCCTATTGAAACTGATTACACTAATTTGAGAAGTTACCCTGTGTTCAGGCAAAAGCTTGGCATTTTGCATATCTCTATTTAGATAAATCAAGTTATAGCCTAACCTTGCAAATTATTAACTGTTCATCCAGATATAATTTGCAAACCTTGAAGTGGTATATAATATGTACGTACATTTTACACCTAAGTCATCTTTGTCATTGATTACTTTAACAAAATCTCTGTCATTCATTTCCACACCAAGTTCTGCCCTTAAAAGGTGCACCGTCTTATCCCTAAACTCTAACTGTGACATTTATGATTAGTATTTATGACATATAGACATAACATAGCACAGTCATCCATGTCAGTCAGTTTGGGCTTATCCTGATCGCTCACAATTGCACCTACTACCGCAGAAATAGTTTTTACTTCATGGTACTTCATGGGCTTATTTATTCCATTATTCCAGTGTCCAGTACTCCATTTGTTCCAATCTGATCATAAAGCTTTTAGCTCCTCCCCTGGGTCAGACACAGCAATTAATATTTCACTCATGGTCCTTGCGCTTGTATTACTTGTATTGTGCTCTGTCCCTTCTTGATCCTTTCCTACAGTAAAACAAACAGCCTATAGTTGTCACCTCTAGCTGAACTTATGCAATATTGATTCAAATCCCCCTTCTGATTATCCAGCTTCTCTTTATGAATCACTTTGCATTCCATCAGTTTTTCTGACAAACTTCTCTTTTTCTTTGGTGTTTTCTTATTATTTTTCTTTTTTTTTTTTTACAATTTAAGTGGTTGTCTTATATTTTGGCGGGGATAGTGTAAAGTTTATAGATGCAAAATCTGGACTTTTTTATCACTTACTAATGAAGTAATGGATGAGGATTCACTCTGAGGTACCAATCTAATTTTAATAATATATCATCTAGCCTACCTCCATTTATGGTTATGTCTTCTCTTATAGTGTCCACTTCATTTCTCATTAGAACAAGTTGTTCCAAAATCATTAAATGTGTGGCATATGGATTTAACATAGTTTTAATGATTTCTTCACTTAAGTAACATGGACAATAGTTGGGTGACATCTGACTAGGTCCCTTATCCTTCTCCTCTGCAAGCCTGCTGTTTTGAGGAAAGAAATTCTTTGTTTTATCCCCTAAATTGTGCCTAGTCTTAATGATGTCTTCACTTAACTAACATGGAAATAGTTGCTTGACTTCTGACTAGTTCACTTATCCTTCTCTTCTGCAAGCCAGCTGTTTTGAGGAAAGAAATTATTTGTTTTATCCCCTAAATTGTGCCTAGTTAGATTTGTTAAATTCAAAATAGTCTCTTGTAAATCATCCATAACTTCCTTAATGCTAACTCTGTTTTGGGAGAGGTCAGCCCTGTGTCCAGATTGTTCATCCATCACCATTCCAATTGTTGTATCTGGTAGAGACATAGAGCTTTGTGAGAGTAATTTTAGATCAGCTTGAGCTGGAGATGTCTCTGCACTAATATTTTCTATTCTTGCTTTGTCACACAAAGTTTGTACTGGGATGCCTTCTCCAAGAGATAAAGTGGTTTAGAGGTTTCTTCTAACTTACTAGGTAACAAAGACTTTTCATAGGACACATCTGAATTGTGAAATCTGAGCATAAAAGTTAAGCATGTCCCATTAGGGCTTTGCATGTCTAATACACATAACATTTTTTCTACTATTGTTCTTAACCTGCCCCCATTTTTAGCTATATTATCTAATTTACCAAAGTGCTCATTCATTTTGGTATGTTTAGAAGCATTATTTCTTTTTTATAACTTTTTTTAGTTTTAGGCATGTTATTTTGACTGCAATTCAAGGATTTATCAGAGCTGGGAGGAGTCAGAGATGTATCAACAGATGTGTCAATTCCCATGCTTGGAATTGATTTCTTATTAATACCTTATAAAATGGGTTGGGAGATTTCTGGGTCCTGATTGGGAGAGAGGTACCTTTGGCTGTGTCTTTATCAGTGCATAATCTGCCAACCGATACCTCTTCAGTCACTCAGGACTCACCACACCACAAATCATGATGCCAACAATGCAAATCTGCATGGCCAAGGTGATTGTCCCCCCCAAGTAACACAACATCTGTTACTCCAGCCACACACTGCACAACAGCACCACAGCAAAAACTTTGTTTATGCCTGTCCCCTCATTTAATAATAAGAATGTGACCTCTGCTGGTTGTGAAGAAAAAAGTGGCCACGTTTCAGTGAGTGTCATGCATGCCACCTGGATGTAACATTCAAACAAAAGCCTATACCTGCTCCTCCACCAATTCTCCAGACTCGATCACATACCAGCTCACCAGACCCCCTCCTCACCAGTTCTTTCAGATGAGACTTCTTTTTATTAAATTTTTTTGTTTTAAACATCCTGATATCAAAGGCACAGTGAGCAGTCAAAACTGCAATTGGGGAAGCACTATCAAAGAGGTGCTAAATATGGTGGCTGGTGAAGGACATGTTTGCTGCCACTCCTCAAAGTAAAACTCGTGGGATGTTTACTTGCAGATTAACACAAAAAAAAACACAAAAAGAAAAGAAAAGAAAAACATATTATGGAGAATTTTGTCTGTGTGGGGGGAATGAACAGAAACTATCATATACTGCTGCTGATGATGAGGGACATGCCCACTTCCCCTACTCTTAGTAAAACTCGCTGGGCATTTGTTCCCTGTTAAACAAACATACACACACAGACACACAAACTCACACACAAAGAAAAAGCATATTGTGCAGGATTTTGTATAGGGAAAGGAGTAACAGACAGACACCACAGCCTCTAGATAATTTTATTAAAACATATCAACTGCAATATAATGAAAATTACTACTTTATCTGTTTTTGTATTAATATGATCATATTTCTTTACTATTTATTTACACTTTTTATGTGCATTTTTAGTTAACTGGTTTAACTGGGGGACCCATTTTATAAACAGTGACTTCACAAACTCGTTGCACCTAAATCTCCTCCTCAAGGTACACTTCTCCACTATTTGCACCTGCACATAGGGTCACCTAGGAGTTGAAACGTCAAGTCCCCTACTCGTGTTTAGGCCCTTCTGTCATTACTCTTAGCACACCTCCCCTGTGTTTTGCTTTCATGCTATGTAGAGCATAATGTAGGGGTTACAGATGGCAGTCCTCCATCTAATCCATATATATCCTCTCTATTTTCCCTCGTTGCTTGATTTAATAGCTAATTCTGCAAATTGACAATAGTTACATGTACTGTTTCCCCAAAGTTTGTAAAATGTATCTGCTTTCATGTGATTCTACTTATGTCATGTACGTGCACACTCCAGTTTCTCCCCTGGAGGTCTCTAACACTCTGTATAGTGTAACTGTAATCATGTACAATCTTCCTCTACTGTATTGCATATGAAATGACATTCATGTTCTCCCTATTTGTGTTTATGTTATATGCTCCAGTTGTCCCTTTCCCCCAGGACACATCTGGAATCGAGCGGTAACCCGCTCAGTATGCCATTCCTGGTAAAATGCTTAAATAAATAAATAAATAGATTAAGACATTCTGAGGTGTGGCTAATTTTGTAATCAGTTGCATTGCTCTGTCTTACTTCATTAAAAATTTTCCCAGACATCCACATTATACCAGGTCTTATTTGTGCCAATATCTGGATATTCTAGATATTTATATATTGGTATGAAATGATACAAGATGCAAGCACAAACACTAATATAAATAGGTATAAAAAGGACCAAGTGATGTGAATATAACAATGTCCATAAAATACAAAATACAGGCTGTTTCTAGCAGAAGAGAACTGGTTGCAGAGCAAGGTACAGAAGTCCAGAACTACAGATTGTTTACTAGTTTCCCTCCTTCCCACCCAAAGCCAGTTCTAGTTTTATAGCCACTGAATTTGACTGACAACAGGAACTTCCTGTTTGGCAGTAGGAAGGGAAGGATCACTGAGACACATTAGTTTCAGCAACCTTGAAGGAAGCTAAAAAAAAAAAAAACTATTTATCCCTCCATGGCTGCTGGAGGTCTGAATCCAAGCACAGAGGAAGGAGACTACTGAAGACTAAAGGAAGTTCCTGTCCCAGAACAGGAAGGGTGAGAGTTGTAAGGGCACATAGGCAGTAGAAAAGTAAGTGTGAAAATACACAGAGGGAGGAGACAATAAGCATACAAAGCAACAGGAAAGGGGACACAAAATAAGTCAAGATAGGAGTGGTGTAGTGCAATGGCTGTGGAGCAGCAGTGTTCCAGGAGACATTCTGGAGGCTACGATGCTGCCCTGTTTGCAGGCACCTCTCTGGTCTGAGAGAGGAGGTTGCCCATCTCCAGGCTGACCTGGCTAGGATTCGTGAAACCTCATCCCTCATCCAAGGACCACCATGGCCACCACTGTTACCTCAGAGGTTTCCAAGAAAGAGGAGCTGTTGGACCAAGGTGGGCTCAGGGAGGGAGAGGGTGGTGTAACAGAGGTGCATTCCTCCAGTTGTAGTTCTCCACAATTCATATGCTGTTCTCATAAAGAGTGGTTCCTCCATGGAGGCACCTGCAGTGGAGACCAAGGTGGATGCTGGGAACCTCCACAAAGGAGACCCACAGCAGGGTGGCATGAGAGCCCACAGGGGAAGGAAACAACTCCTGGTGAGGGACTCAATCATGAGGGGAATAGACATGGGGGAGGAAGGAGATAGGGAGGTAAGGTGCCTGCCTGGCACCATGGCTTGGAGGGACATGAAGTGAATCCTTAGGATCGTGGGAGCAGCTGCATGAGGGAGGGAGCTGGATGTCATTGTCCTCCTGGGGAAAAATGACCTGGCTGTAAATGGGATCAGAGTGGTGCAAGAGGAGCTTGTGGAGTTGGGGAGGAGCCTTAGACAAGTAGCATGTATGGTAACCTTCTCAGAAGCACTGCCTGTCTATGGCAAGGATGATGCTAGGGTATTCTGCACCATGGAATTCAATGAATGGTTGAACCACTGGTGTGGAGCTCAGGGTTTTGGCTTCATTGGGGACTGGGGAGTCACCTGGAGGGATGCAGGCTTATACTGGCATGATAGTCTGCATCTGTCCAGGGGGGATCCAGGATCCTAGGTGATGGGTTTGAATGCTTCATTGGCAAGCATTTAAACTAGCCAAGGGGGGGAGGCACTGAAAAGGAGCAGGGAAATCCCAGCCACCCCCCAGAAAGTGCAGTAGTTAGAGAGGTAAACACCAAGGCAGAGAAGTCAGTAGGGAGCAGGACAGGGATAAATACAGAAAAAGGTGTTAAGGACAGGGATAGGGCTAAAAGGAGTAAGGCCATAAAAAATAAATGGAAGGTTATGAGTCTTATCAATATCAATGCCCGTAGTCTGTTCAACAAGCTCCCTGAACTAGTGGCCTTAATGGAAGAGAGACGCCTGGATATTGTAGCAGTCACAGAAACATGGTACACAGAGAACCATGAGTGGGAAGTCAACATACCAGGATACACAGTCTACAGGAGGGACAGGGTGGGTAAAAAAGGAGGAGGAGTAGCTCTCTATATAAGGGAAGGGATTAAATCAACAGAACTAAAGAGTAAACAGGAAGTTGATGAGTCACTATGGGTCACCCTGGAGATAGGCATAGGCACCACAATCCACATGGGGGTTGTGTACAGACCACCATCTCGGGGGGAGGAAATGGACAAGGAAATGATATAAGGTATCCTTAAAATGGCAGAAAAAGGGGAGATATTGTTGATGGGGGACCTGAATATGCCAGATGTTAACTGGAGTACCTTTGCTGCAGGCACATCCATGAGCAGGGTCATTCTTGATGCCCTACAGTGGGCATGCCTCAGACAGCTAGTGTTGGAACCCACTCGGGAGGGAGGAATCTTAGACCTGGTACTCTCAAATGGGGAAGGAGAAAGGATCTCAGATTTAGAAGTGGGTAGCCATCTGGGAACAAGTGACCGCCAAACAGTGTGGTTCACAATAAACATAGCCATAGAGTCAAGCCATACAAAAACAAGAGTATTGGACTTTAGGAAGACTGACTTTGGGAAAATGAGAGAGTGCCTTAGAAAAGCCCAGCAAATGGGCAAGAAGGAGGGTGGAGGAACAATGGGCAATAATCAAAACAGCCATCGCAGAGGCAACAAGCCTTTGTGTGAAGCAAATCAACAAAATAAAGTGAAGGAAAAAACACTATAGTTCTCAAAAGAGGTGGCAGGGACGGTTAAGGAGAAAAGGATAGCATTCAGGAATTATCAGGAAACACAGAAGGAGCAGGACAGATAACTTTATCAGTTAAAGCAGAAGAAGGCAGGGAAGACAGTCAGAATAGCAAAGGCACAAACTGAGGAAAAGATAGCCAACTCTGTTAAGAAGGGGGATAAAACATTTTATAGGTACATTAGGGAGTGAAGAAAGACCAAAGGAGGGATACAGAGACTTAATAAAGGGGAGAGAATGTGGGCAGAGGGTGACAGTGAAAAAGCAGGGATACTGAATGAATATTTCTGCTCAGTATTCACAACAGATGAGGAGGGGGAGGTGCCTAAACCAAACAAGGGAGAAACTCAGAATAGGGGGGTCGATACCAGTCCATTCACAGAAGAAAGGGTTTTGAAAGAACTCTTGAAACTGAGGGTGGACAAAGCAATGGGGCCTGATGGGATTCACTCAAGAATACTAGAAGAACTAAGGGTAGAAATAGTAACACCACTGACTACTCTCTTTAACAAATCATGGGAGGATGGAGTGGTACCTGAGGACTGGAGGAGGGCAAATGTGATTCCACTTCACAAAAGTGGGAACAGGGCAGAGGCAGGAAACTACAGACCAGTTAGTTTGACTTCAGTGGTAGGGAAAATGATGGAATCACTTCTGAAGGAAAGAATTGTTGAGTACTTAGAGGCCAGTGGGGCACAGGACCCAAGGCAGCATGGTTTCACAGCAGGAAGGTCAGGTCAGATGAACCTAATAGATTTCTTTGACTGGGTGACCAAAGTAGTAGATCAGGAAGGGGGTGTGGATATAGACTACCTAGATTTTAACACGGCATTTGACATAGTCTCACACAAAAGATTAATATACAAGTTAGCCAGCCTTGGAGTGGGTCCCTAAGGTGGTAGCCTGGATAAAAAACTATCTGGACAACAGGACTCAAAAGGTAATAGTAAACGGAGTCCACAGTGAAGAAAGAAGGGTAACTAGTGGGGTACCGCAGGGTTCGGATACTGGGACTGGTCCTCTTTAATATCTTTATAAGTGACATTGAAGAGCACCTGGAAGGAAAGGTATGCCTCTTTGCAGATGACACAAAGATCTGCATCAGGGTTGATACACAAGGTGGGGTGGAAAGAATGAAAAGGGACTTGGCAAGGTTGGAGGAATGGTCAAAAATGTGGCAGTCCAGATTCAATGCAAATAAGTGCAAGGTAATGCATCTGGGAAACAAAAACGCAGAGGAAGAGTACACAATGGGGGGTGAGTTAATAACAACAACAACAAAAATAGAAAGAGTCCTAGGAATAATTATATCAGATGACCTAAAGGTGGGCAAGCAATGTGAGAAGGCAGTAAGGTGGGCCAGGGGGATACTGGAGAGGCATCAACAGTAGAAAACAGGAAGTTGTTATCCCTCTCTACAGACAGTTAGTGAGACCCCATCTGGAGTACTGCATGCAATTCTGGAGACCCCATCTCCAAAAGGACATAGACAGAGTGGAGGCTGTTCAGAGGAGGGCAACCAAAATGCTGCAAGGACTGCAACAGAAGACATACGAGGAGAGACTAAAGCAGCCTAATATGTATACCCTTGAGGAAAGGAGGGAGAGGGGGGACATGACAGAAACTTTCAAGTATCTCAAGGGAATTAACAAGGTACAAGAGGGTAGTATCTTTCAGAAGAAGAGATGTGCAAGAACAAGGGGGCACAGTTTGAAGATAGAGGGGGGATGGCTCAGAGCTAATGTTTGAAAGTATTTTTTCAAAGAGAGAGTTGCGGATGCATGGAACAGCCTTACTGAGAAGATTGTGGAGTCAGGAACAGTGGGAGAATTCAAGAATGATTGGGACAGGCATAAGGCAATTCTAGAGGGGGGCAGGTGCAAGTAAGTTGTTGATTAACTAGAATCTGCAGCTTATCCATCAGGTGGGGAAATGGGCAGACTGGGTGGGCCAATCGGTCCTTATCTGCCATCAAATTCTATGTTTCTATGTTCTATGTTTCAATAAGAGAATGTCCTCTAGTGGCAGTAATATATTTCCTTCTCAAAATGTCCTATATTGGGGCACACAAATACCAAAATATGTTGCAACCACAAAGTGAGATGTAGTGAGACTCCCTTGGACTGTCAGCAAGGTTTCCATGCTTAATTCTATTGATTTAATTCAGGAGAAAGAGGTTTTCTCTCTTGCCTTTCCCTGAGCTATTATTCCTGCTTCTTTATCTCATTTGGTTTGGGTGGCCATTTTGAATCAGGTTCAGCAATGAATGGTTTCCGATGCCACATGGTGGCTACTGGACCAAATAGGTTAAGTGCCTTTAAATAGGAGATAACATCTCTCAGGTCTCTCTTTATTTCTTCTAACTCTCCACCTTGGAAACACCTCATGATGCAGTCCTGCTGGCTTTTTGCCAGCTTTTCCTTTATAGTGAACCGGGGCAGTCCAAGAAAACAGAAAGCTTATCAAAAGCCCCTGCTCCTATTGCTCCTCCATAGTGGTATAGCGTACAGCTGCTCCAACCTCTACATACAATCCTCTCACATTTTGAGCATACTCTTGATGGTTGCAGCAGTAGCAATGTCAATATCTGGAAAAAGTAGGAATCAGCATGTAGATACATGCAGATGATGCAGTTCTGCATTGAAGCTCCACTGATATGAATATAATCAATGCCCAGCTGACCACTGATTTCAGTACTTTAGAAAAATGCTTCTATGACCATATGCTTGTCTTGAATGAAAAGAAAAACAAGGTGGTACACTTTGGCCTCAAAAATCCTTGATACAGACAGACAGCACCTGCTGTCACTAATCGCCTCGTCTGGCACACACATTGATGTGATTGGCAAGTTAAAGTATCTTGGGGTCTACCATGACCAAGAATTTACATTTGGACCACATGTAGATCAAATCAACAAATCCACACACCCCAAAATTGGACTACTATACCGCTTTGGCAATGTTTTTTCCATGAGTCAAGGCTTGTTATTGCAAATGGTGTCCTGCTCCCCTCACTCCTGTTTGGTGCCCCTATACTTCAGCTTCTTGAGAAGTCAGAGACAACATTGCTTGAAGTTTTGTACAGCAGAATTAGTCAATTTGGAGCCAGACTCCCCAGGAAGGATCACAGCGAGGTTCTGTCCTCCCTGAATTTGGCCCTTTTTGGAGGGGAGGATGATGTACCCTCTGTTACGAGTTACACTAAAGCTCATCAAATTCTATACTCCACCAAACCTTACTTTTATTTTAGCTCCTAAATCTGAGAGGCACTTACTCTGGTCCTCTCATTGCTACTTCCTTGAAGTACCCGGAATTAAAACAAATATGGGCAAGAGGTCCTTTGCATAATCTGCCCCATCTCACTGGATTTCACTTCCAGGTGGGCTGTTGAACTCCTTGTCCCTCGGTGGGTTTAAAAGAGGGCTGAAGACCTTTCTACTAGAATGTTGTTGCTGTTCTTGCTATCGTTGAATGATGGCCATACTTCCCTGTTTCTTTTTATTGTACCATATTTCTCTTAGTGATATTATGTTGCAAAGCTATGCTTCAGTCTGTCGCCCCTTATCATAATGTCATCTGTGCCTTATTCGGTATTGCTCTGTGTGCATTTATTATGCTCTTTAGTGCTTCCAGTTAACTGTATTACATTATATGCTCAATGTCTCTGATCAGTGCTATTAACATACTCAATACCTTGTAAAGTACTGTATGACTTACACCTGTCTATTGTCTGTATACATGTTTGTAATTAAGCTAATGCTTTATAACTCATTGCATACACTGTATTGGTCTTTTGTATGTATATCTGCCTGTAATTAATCTTGGGTTGCCCCTGAAAAAGGGACCTCTGGTGGAGAAAAATATGGTATTCCACTGCAAACCAGTATGTATTTACTGTATATTAAATATTATTTATTTTAAGAGGTCACTAGAAAAATAAGTGTTGTCTGTCTATAGATTGAAGTTGTGATCTGTGCATTTCTTATACATATCTAATACAGCCCCTATAGTCTGTGGTTTCATTTTTAATGGTGGCCACAATAATGTTGCTTTATATTACACTTAAATGAACTCTACACTTCTCATAAAAATAATTTCATGCAACTTGCACTAAAAAAAGTGATGTAGCCAAGTAGCCCTTTTTAAGTAAACATATTATTGACAACGATATGCCACTGGTCTGTTGATGCTGTAGACCTGAATCACTGAAACATAGAAACATAGAAGCTGATGGCAGATAAGGACCGCAAGGCCCCTCCAGTTTGCCCATTTCTTTTTCTACCTTATGAATATGCCATCGGCCTTTGCTCTGTCAATGGCCTATCTATTCATACTCATCTGTATTGCTCCCTTAGCCCCAGATTGCTGAAGCACTAAGTACACCAAAGATATGGTGCACAGGGATTGTGGCAATCACCTAGCCAGTGATCAGGATTTTCAATCCTTTGCACCAGGTGCTGCAAGTTAGACCAACTTTTTCTGGTCTTGCTTGTGGCATTCCTGGGGGCTGGTTTTACAGAGCTTGCACCGGATATTTGGTGTAAGATGTTGTAAAACATAGGAACTATTAAACTTGTGCCCAAAATTTGAGATTTGGGTGCAGTTGTAGCAAAGGGGTTCACTGCACCACCAGAACCTAAGTGTCTTAGTGCAGGGCTTGAGGCAAGCCTTAAGCCACACTTTGAAAATCGAGCCCCTGGTTTCAGTTCTAAATGAATCCAATCTAACTTTATCCAGTCTCCTGTATCATTCATATAAATTATAACTGTATATATATATATATATATATATATATTTAAAGGCAAAAACTCCATTTAATGCATCAGATTAGGTTGTTCCACAGCGACAAAGTAGGAAATTTTGTGTTAGGATGAAACCCCTTGGAACTCCGCCTCAACCCCACACCTGGCATCAGTGTATTAATGTCAGCCCTCAACTCTCACCCCATCACATGTGTAAAGAAGCTGAAGAATAGAAGAATGGGGTGAGAGTTAGGACCGATGACCCCGATGCACATCACAATGACGCTTGGGGGTGTGGGCTGGAATGGTGCAAGGGGGAGTTTCAACCCTAACACCGAATTTCCTCACTTTTGTCACTGTGGAACAATCCTAACTGATGCATTAAATGGAGTTTTTTGCCTGTAATTTCCCTTCTTTTTGAGAATGATGACGAGAAATAGTGAAAGTATCTGGGATCTGTCAGCTTTCATATGGGTCAGATATATGGCTGTGGAGTTATTAAGTGTGATCTGCATGTGCATTTACACTTTCTGGTGAATTCTTTGCCCTTTAGGCCCTGCGCTCCCACCACATGATGTCTTGTGACATAGTAACAGGAACAGCAATGCAAACAGAAGTGCCAACAGTGGCACACATGGTAATGGAAACGTAAATGGTAAAGGAAACATTAATAGAAACGCAAGTGCAAAGTGACACCAAAGTGAACAGTAACGCAAACGGACATTGAAGCGTACATGAAAACAAAACTGGTAATGTGAACAGAGATGGCAGTGGTATTTTAAATGGAAATGTTAAGTGTCACGGTAAAAAGAACACAAAAGGGAACAGAAACAGAAACGTGAATGCAAGCGCACACGTAAATGCAAACCGTAATGCGCAGAGGCACGGTACTGCAATTGTAAATGCAAATGGTAAAGTTAACATGAAGAATAATGCCAAAGGAAACAGAAACAGAAACTGGAACACAAGCACGTACGGAAACGCAAACCAAAACGTGCACGGACACAGTACCGCAATTGTAAACGCAAACGGTAACGGTATCAGCAACAATAACAGAAAAGGAAACAGAAACGCAAAAGGAAATGCAAGTGCAAATGGAAACACAAACCATAATGCGCACGAGCAAAGTAACACAATTGCAAATGCAAATGGTAACAGTAACAGCAAGGAAGATGCAAAACTAAAGACAAATGGAAAGACAAATGAAAGGGCTGCCGGAAACACAAATGGCAAGGCACACAGCGACACAAACAAAAACAGTAGTGGAAACACAAATGGTAACAGTAACGCAAGCACAAATGAGAATGCAAAGGGTAACACACATGGTGGCATACATGGGAATGATAACGCAAATGGGGACATAAACGCAAGTGGAAACAGTAACTGTAACAGTAACGGAAGTGCATACCCTGTTTTTGCTGAACAGGTGCATAGAGAAACACAAAGAATGTATGCATTGTAATCGGTATCGAAGCTTAAAACAAGCATTGGAAGTACTTAATTGCTAATATCTCAGCAACTGCACAACATAGAAACAAAATTTTAATTTCACAAAAATCATGATTTTTCTGGCTAGGTTTTTGCTATGCAACTTGCAACAAAAAAATCTGTATCTCACATCATTTTCGAGATACGAGCCCTGAAAGGCATGGCGTACGCCACCATGTTAGTCTATGGGAAAAAATGCCAACTGTGGAGTACTGTAACTTTGCAGCCATGCAATATTTTTTCACCAAACCACAAAAGACACATCTGTGAGATGTTGGCTGTGTTCCTTCCAAATTTCAGCTCAAAAGACCAAACCATTCTTTTGCAGCAGGGTGGCAAAGAACTGCTGTCATTTTTGCCATAGTCTGAAAAAGTAGTGTGATTTGCGAAAGCTTTCACAAGCATTTTCGAAAGTGTCATGAGTGCGACACTACTTTGCAACACTACTTTTTCCAGAAATTTGAAAAACATATTTCTAGGGTGTTTCACCCCAAAGTAAAGACATGGCTAGCATCCTCATGGTCCAAATAGGTGAAGACAAAAATAATTGTGTTGCTAGAGTGTCCCAAATTTAAATGGCAAGCATTTTTCTGATCAGCAACTGAAAACAAAATGGTGGATTTGCAACATTACTAGGGCCATTTGTGACACTAAAAAGTGCACTTGCAACACTGTTAAACTTTTTGTTAACTTTCCCATTGACTTATAATGGGAACTTTATTTTTTAAATAACTTTTGAACCGTTTAATATTTTTTCATGAAATCTTTGAAAGGCACATCGGGGACACTGGCTGCACGCTCCCTGAAGTTCTTGGACTGGTCTCGCAAACTGTGTGACCTGTAGGCACGAGCAAAGAATTCACCAGAAAGCGTAAATGCGCATGCAGATCACACTTAATAACTCCACAGCCATATATCTGACCCATATGAAAGTTGGCAGATCCCAAGATGTATGGTTATTGATCAAGCATTCCAAATTTCAGGCAAATCCGTTGAACGGTGGCAAAGTTATTAAGGTGCGAAGTTTGACCCTTTAACCTTAAAAGGGCTCCTCATCCCTAACTGTGGTAGCACTACCGTAATACCATTATATATCTATATATATATGTATTTATAAAATGGGTTAGGAAAAAGAAGCACTGCAGGTGGTGAAAGACCATCAGGTGACCATGCGTATATCAGAGCATGACCACACACCTGCACTTTTACCCCCCTCTAAAACAACTTTGCCATTTTATAAGATAGATAACCCACTCTAGGGTGTGCTGTCACACTCTGATATATGCATGCCTTGGGTGGTTGATGCACTTGGCCTGCGGCCTCATGCGTAACAATGCACACCAAGGTTTAAGTATATCAGAGAATGACTGCACACCTAAGATTGGGTTATCTATTACATATATATATATATATATATATATATATTTTTTTTTTAAACAGGAGCTACCATGATTGTGTATTAGGGTTGAGTAAGCACTTTTATGTTAAACTTCAATTTTTACATCTTAATAACTCTGCCCCCCATTCAACCAATTTACATGAAATTTGGAATGCCCAGGGATGGTTCCATGATCACTAGATCATGAAACGTTTCTGCTAACTGGTTCACTGGGGACAAAGTTACAGAGGGGCAAAGTCCCCATTCCAAATCACCAAAATTAAGACCTATTTTTATTTTCTTCGCCTACCTATAATTCAAAAAAATAGGAGGATATGAAACTTGAAACTTGAGGTTTTGATTGAGGTTGGCCCAAGGCTTTTTTTTTTTGCCAAAGGTAAGCAGTTTTAAAATTATTTAAGAAAAAATGTTGAGATTCTGAGCATGCACAGTTTAAGAAATCAAGGTTCTAAAGATAACTGAATTTTTGCAGCAACATGAAGTCATGTTGTCCTATTATGAAATGCTCTTGTTTATCAGGTGTTAGGGACAGTTTTCTGCTTAAAACACTATCCCTGCTGTTTTTATTCAGCAAGGATGGGATTATGTGTTAGTGTGTTGCCTGTCCTTGCTGAGTGTGCTGTGCATGTCTGTGTGTGGCTCCGTCCATCATTAGCCACTTAACCCCAATATTTGCACCTTAATAACTTTGCTGCTATTTAACTAATTTGCATGAAATTTGGCAAGCCCAGGGATGGTGCTAGGAGCAATGGATTCTGTAATATTTGGTAGCAACTGGTTCACTGTGGGCAATGTTACTGAGAAGCAAACCCCCCAAATTACTGCCATTAGCACCATAAGTGGTTTTACTGATTTCAGCTGGACACCAGGATGCCCAATCTCAGGTGCCAGTTTACCTCATTTATTTTATTTATTTAATAGTATAATCTGACACCAGGGTGCACACACCTGGTGCTGATTCATTCCCCCATCCCCTCCATATAGTTCCCCCCACAAGCCCATAATCTGAGGTTTCCGACACCGGGGTGCCCAATCCCCAGTTTTGGCATGCCCAACCTCTCTCCCCCCTTCATTCAGTAGTCTGGGACACAGGGGAGCCTACCTCCAATGCCACGGTGTATTGTGCTGACACTAAGGTGTCCAGTCCCCAGTATAGGATGTACTGTTATTGTTGCTGAAACAAAGAAAACTGTCCTACCACAGCTCTGTCATTCTTTTAAATCTTGAAATAAAAAAATGGACCCTCATTTTCTGCCACTGTCCTCATCCCCCCATTCTGATTCTCCCACTCAGTACCCAGCACCCCACAACCCCCTTTACCCTATACTTACCCAAGTGGGATCCAATGCTGTAACCCTCTCTGGACCAGAGATACATCTTCACTCTTCAGTGCCAAACCGGGAACTGAGAAAAACAGGTAAGTACTGTGTAATGTATTTAAATGCATTTTCAACTTATCTTCATAACTTGGGCATTTGTACATATTTTTTCACCACATTTTCAAGATGGACTTTTTTGAACCCTGCCTCATGAACATTGATGGCAAAATTAGGTTAATTGGGCCCAGAAGGTGATTTTGAAGTCCCTGCACCAAATAAACCTTCAGGCCTAAATAATGTAATTACACTGACAGTGTTCAAGAGGCGGGGTCCCTAAAAGGCCATGTTGAAAATTTGGGCAAAACATATGTAGAATGACCATGTTATGCATACTTTAAAATTTTTCCATGCACACTCATAGCTTTGGTAATTTTCAACATTTTTTACCCAAAATTTTCAACCTAGCCAGTTTTTTACACCACCCTATGAACATTACAGATGTCATTTTTTACATCCTGTCTGAAACATATTTTTGCACCTGTGGTATGAAAGGTCATTTTGGCAGGGATCTGAGCATTCTCACCTACCACGTTCATGAGGTGGGGTCATAAAAAGAATATGTTGAATGTTTGGGGTCAAAATATTAAAACACAACAAAGTTGTTGAGGTATGTTGTAATTTTTATACACACACTCATAACTTTGGTAACTTTCAATATTTAAACCCCAAATTTTCAGCATAGCTATTTTGTCACACCTCCTCATAAATGTGACAACTGTTGATTTCAAATCTTGGCCAACATGTGATTTCACACTGCTGGCACAAAATTACATCTTGTCCAGTATGATATTAAATGACAACTGTCATGTTCAGAAGGAGGGGTTATGGAAAGTCTCTCTTTTTTTTAAATTGATGGTTAATTGAACTTTTTACAAAATAAGTTCAACCTTACACAAATCTGCTACCATCTCAGAACCTGGCAAGAACAGAAACTGATTTCTTTGATTACAGACTAACAAACTTGCTGCACATATACAAGAACCATGTGATGCACTTACAGGTACCCCATGAAGATAATATGATGTATGTCAATGGTCATTTAACCGTAGTAATGATACTGTACAGAGGCAAACACACTAATAAGGTGACCAAGTTGTCCTCTGTGTTATAGTCCCTAAACTATCAATATACACATTAACAAGATAAGATACCACAAAATATAAAAATACAAACATCCAATTGCTAAAAACAAACATTACTACAAAAGGAAACTACTAACTCTAACAAAAACTGGGTGCCACCACCCAGATGAGATAAGGGAGAGGAGGAGGAGATGGACTCATAATGAGTAGGAATATTACCCTCACCAAGAAGACTGAGGTCAGTCCACCCTGGTACTATTTCCAGTACTAGGATCACAAGAATGTAGGTGGGTCCTTACCATACCGAATGGGGTTGAAAGTGCTTACATAGTCAAGAAAGAAGCCCAAACCAGTTCAGAATGATGGCTTTTACCAACCGGCAGATACGATAATTGTTTATAAGTTTATAACTAGCAAGGCAGAACATTGCATCAATCCATTTCTCAATAGACTTGGCTTAGTATGCCAACGTTAGAACAAAAGTCTCTTTGCTTCCATAATATCTGCAATAAACCATGTAAGATGTGGCTTATGACAGGTAAGAAGTCTCAGGGTTTTCCCCAAAACAATTAAAGATGCATCCCGAGGAATGGAGAGGGACATAACTTTTTCCATGAAAGAAAGTACAGTGTTCCACCAGGTGCTCAGTTTGGGACATTCCCATACTGTGGGAGGTGAAGAAAGGAGCCTTCAGCACTATAACAATGCCAACAGTCAGAACTATGGGTCAGTTGCACAGCAGGGATGCGATACCAAAGATGCAAAGTCTTAAGCTGCATCAACCTTCCAACCATATCCTTAGAGGCACCATAAGCATTAGCCCATGACCTGTTCCATTCATCATCTGTAAGGGCATAGCCTAGCTGCTTCTCCCAGCATGTGTTCAGATGGGCAGTGTCAGGGGTATATTCCTTTAAAAGGGCTTAGTAAATGAGGCCTATACATAAGGGAGGGGAGTAGCAAGCTGAGTCCCACTAATGAGCCCTCCCATCATTTCCACCTATTTGCTCCACCTGGCAGGTGTAATTGCAAACTGACTGTCAAGGAAAGTAAGTGGCAGAGCTGTGGATATTGCCAAGGGTGTGATAATAAAAATTCTACATTTAAATTTTGGGGTCTGAATGTCTCAAAAGAAAGAATAATTATTATGAAGTAACATTGTCTGCAGAGATGTCCGTTCAGCTGAGGGGACCAGGTTGCCCTTCCTGTGCCAGTAACCTCAGATTGGGTTTAAGCTCAGTGAGCTGATTTAATGAACCAATGCTGGCTGGGAAGGTACTGCAGCATGCAAGACCAGTCACAGCCTGGGGAGGGATGGAGCAGTGTTTTGGTGCACACACAACACCTTGTGGAGGGCCAGGGTGCCTTCTCTCACACCTTATTGACATGTGTATCAAGGACTGATGGGCCCATGTACTGGGTCAGGATTATCTCTAGTACTGTATTTTTTTCATTTTGCACAGGTCCCAAAGGGATCTGCACAAATGAGGATACAATTCTACTATCAGAAAAAGAATGGAAATTAATTCCATAAAATTATGTTAATGCAGATATTAGGGCTGAAGAATGCAAAATGCACAAAGTAGGGACATAAAAAAAAAAAAGGGTTTTGGGTCTCCGGAGTATTGTTCAATCAGTGGTGGGGTCTTCTTTGGGGTTGTCAACCCTAATGACCCCCCTTCCCTGAGCAAATGAGACCAGATGTAATTTATTTTCTTCATGCAGGGCCTGCATGAAGAAAACTATGTCAAATTCTGTTGGCAGCATGTGGCAAACCATTCTTCTGTATCTCTGAAGACTGTATCAGTATGAAGCATTGGCTTGGAGCTGTACCTTGTGCTTTAGACAGGAAGCTACAGGCTGGGGGAAGGGTGGGCATTAGGGTTGAGGAACCCAAGGAAGACCCCACCACTGATTCTACAACCACAAACCCTGTTTTCCATTTCCCAGCTTTGTGCTCTTTGTGTTCTTCAACCCCAATAACTGCATTAATTTGGTTTAGCATATATATATATATATATATATATATATATATATATATATATAGGGTGAGGTTACACCCCATAGTTAGGGGTCAGTAAGCACATTAATGTTAAACCTCAATTTTTGCACGTCAATAACTTTGCAACCGTTCAATGGAGTTGCAAAAAATTTGGAATGCATGGTCTGGTATGGTAGATCTCTTGATTTACAAAGTTACGTTTTGGTCGTACTTACAGTTTCTGCACAGCAAAACACTAAAAAACACATTCTTTGCCACTTTTGACTTGTTTTTTTGCCCATGGAGCTGCAACCACACTGTATAGTCTTTTGATCTGAAATTTGGAACGTAGAATGAGGCTGGATGAAGGAACGATCCTGCATTAGTTCGGTAAAAAAATATTAATCCATTCCAAAGTTATAAAATTTTTAATTTTTGGGTTCTAAATATGTTCAGTTCACTCCAAAGATTTATATGGTTATTTTTCAGACAAAGGTTGGGCTTATGGTCAAGGATTTTATAACTCACAGACTAGGATCCTGGTCCCCCAGAAAATTCCTTGTCCGTGAGCTGCCATCTTATTTTTCAGTTTTTCCCAAAAACAAAATATTGTAGCTTTCTTCATGGGTGACGTTTGGGACAAATGAGGCATGGGTTTTGTTCAGGGTGACCACCCTCTACAAAGCCATGCCTTTGGTTTGGCTCATTTTGGTCAAAAAATAGCTTTTTAAACCTAAAAAAATTATTTGATCGTGACTCGCTAACAATCCTACTCCATCCTGTCAAAATCCTAGTCTGTGAGCTCACGGTCAAGGATTTTGCTACGTCGTGGACTAGGATTTTAAAAATTTTATCATTGCATTGCTAATGAAAGGTTTGGTCTTTTTACTTGAAATGTTCAGGGTATTGAGGGGATGCCCTACATGTGTGAATTATGCTATTTAGGTGTTGGGGAATTAAGCGGTTCCATAGATATGCCATCATGAAGTTGAGGATAACATTGTGGTACCCATTGCGCTTTTCAGTGCCCGTATCTCGTAAATGATGCGAGATACAGATTTGTTCTACTTGTATTGCATGGATGTCTCACTGTCACGATTAAAAAGACACTTAAATTAATTTATTTTTCTAGCTTTTAGGATTCTGGAGATATCAGCAAATTAGTGTTAGAAGGGTTCCTTGCCCAATAGGTCTGCTGTATGGCTCTGTAGCTAGGCGTAAGTAGGAGCACAGGGCCCAGAGTGTCCATGCTCCCACAGATGCATATCATTATGCAGAAATAGGCAGCTTGATAGGAGCATGGGACTCTACCAACACATGCTATTTAGTAGCTATATTACACTTTTTCAAAAAGTAAGGAAATTCATTGCAAAAAGACTTTTTTTAAAGCACCACTTAGGTTTAAAGCAACAACTGTGAGGAAATGAGAAGTTAGGTTGAGCCCCTAATCTCCCCAACACCCCACCCTGTCCTCCACAGACTGAGAGGCGCCGGGGTGTGCCATGGGGTCATGAGGCCTAACTCTCACCCCATTCTCCTTTATTGTAGCATGTTAATCTGCTTACACATGGAATGGGGTGACAGTTGGGCCACATGACCCCATGGCGCATTCTGGTGCCTGTCAGTGTGTGGAGGAGGGGGGTGAGTGTTGGGGGAGTTAGGAACTCAACCCTACATCTCATTTCCTCACTTTTGTTGCTTTAACCCTAACTGATACATTAAACAAAGTTGTTTGCAATGAATATATATATATATATATATATAAACATATTGTATAGTGGTGCACTAGCACCACTATAGTTAGGGTTGAGCAAGGGTTTCTATGTTAGACCTTAAACTTTGCAATTTAATATCTTCACAACTGTCCAATAGCTCTGCAAGAAATTTTGCATGCATGGTCTTGGAGGGGTAGATCCCTCTTCATGCTGGCATAGGGTCATGATGTTAGGGATAAAACCACTCATGTCACACCCGCACATGGAAAACAGCATGCAGCAACATAGCGGTGGTACATAATGACTTTCTCACATGAACGCCACACACCTGATCTTTCAGTTTGTTTTTTGAAGGGGGCTTCACTCCCCACACCTCCCAGAACAAATATAATCAATTCTGTGGGAGTGTGGACAGTGGGGCAAGTTAAAGAGCCCACTGTGGCACTTAGTCATGGTCACACAGTCAGAATGTAAAAAAACTTTCCAGAGCAGGGTTTCAAACTGTGGACTTCCCCATTGTCTACTACTGGATTGGGTGCTCTAGCCACTCCAGCACAGGAGCAGCTCGACTGAACACCCGACCTGCAGTGGTTACATCCACTTCCTCTTTGTTACAGAGCAAATGGGGGTAGCAATATAGTTGTATCGCATATATACCCCTGTTGCTTTCATGCCATATGTGCTACTGACTGCGTGGTTCTTCATGCATGGTTTAGTCTGTGCTATACTCACCCGGTACCCTTCATGCCAAGTTTTGTTCTGATCAGATATGTGGATTCTGAGATGTGTATAGCAAAAAAAAAAGGAAAAACATCTTTTTTTTTCATAATACAGTGCCTAGATGGTTTGGAATTTTGGTACGAACTTTTGGGGTAGAAAGGGCTTGGATCACAGTGGTGCTTTTTGCTGGTTTGGTGAAAAAATATTAATCTGTTCCAAAGTTATTACCTTTTAAAATTTTGGTTCTGAGCATGCTCAGTATGGTCTTTTGGATAGCTGCTTGGATTGAAAAAAGAATCTGGTCCATACAAAAAAATCATCCTTTTTTGTATGGAGTAATCCCTTTTTGTCATGAAAAAAATTCCTTCTTTGTATGGCTGCCATCTTCTTTCCATTTTTCCAAAAAGAACATTTCAAAACTCACACAAATGTCATCCTGCACACACACCAACACATGCATCTTGCTCATTGGGACCCCATTAGGTGGATTCTTCACTTAGTTCTTGGAAAAATTACCCGGAAAATGTTTTTATTTTAAAGTCCTTTTTTCATTACTCAATTTTCTTTTCTTGTATGGCCATATGAAAAAGGATATCGACCATATGAAAAAGTATCCCTTTATAGGAAGAAAGAATTTGGATTTAGTGTTTTCTTCTCCTTCTTTATTCAAGTAAATACATCCTTTTTCATATAAAGAAAAAAATGAAATAGGATCTCTTCATATGAAAAAAGAATCAGGAAAAAAAGCTAAGTCCAAAATCTTTTTTTACAAATGAAGGGAAACATTTTTGTATTTTTTTTTATTCATATAGAGAAGGATGCCCTCATGCAAAAAATAATTTGGACTTAGTTTTTTTTTCTGATTTTTTTTTCGTATGAAGGAGTTCTTTTTTGTAAGTTTTTTCATTCATATAAAAAAAAAAGATTGTGGACTTAGTTTTTGTCCCCAATTCTTTTTTGTATGAAGGAATCCTTTTCTTTATGGGTTTTTGTTCATACGAAAACAGGATGTCTTCATACAAAAAAAGATTGTGGACTCAGTTTCTTTGCTGATTCTTTGTTTGTATGGAGGGATCCTTTTTTCATATGGGTCTTTCGTTTGATGCAAAAAAGGATCCCTTCATATGGAAAAAGATTTTGAACTTAGTTTTTTTTACCACATTTCAACTTCAACAGGACACAACTCCCTCAATATTTAGAGTTATGAGACAATCTATATATCAGAACAACAGTTTTAAAGAGTGCTACAAGAATAACACATAACCCCCCTCCACATACACATGCACAATTTAGGGAGCATATAAAAAAACAGAACATTTAAAACAGGAAAATTCCCATTGGGTAACATTGGAAATTGAACAACCCATATAACAAAGTAAATAGTTTTTAATTGTACAAATGGAAGCGAAGGGCCCTCTGGGCCCTGAGCTTCCTCACCAACATGCATATATTCATCCAGGAAGGGATGAGAGCACAGGACCTGGAAGGGCCCTGTGCTTCAACAGGCAAATGGATGTGTTCACACAGGTCCTTTTGGGACCTGTGTGAATGAGGGTATGGTTATACTATCTAAAAAAGTAAGGAAACTAATTGCAAAAAAACATTGCTAATATATCAGTTAGGGCTAAAGTGATAAAAGTAGGGAAATGTGTTGTTAGGTTTCCCAACCCTAACACTCCACTCCCACCCTGCAGACAGCAACAGGAAAATACATTACAGTGTTTCCTCTCCTGAGTCTTTACAAATCAGATGTGTGGTGTACCATGGGATTTTCAAGGAAGGTGGGGATTTCCATGTAGGTACATCAGATAGCCACTTATGGTATATGGTGACACTCATGAGTCATGAACACTAAATGAGGGTTTCATAACACATCTGCTTCATCACTCATTTGTTATGGCTCTTAAGGTACCACTCACTAGTAGAGAAAAATGTGTTATCCCACTGCAAATCATTATGTATTCCCTATATAGCAAGTATTTTTTCTGTTACTGTACTATAGGAATATAAATGTTGGCTGTCTAATGGTTGAAGCTGTGAATTCTGCATACCTAGCACATACTGTATCTAAAATAATCCCTAAAATCCCTATGCATGTATAGACCTAAAACAGCCCCCACATACCCTGGTTTTATATTTGGTTGTGGCCAATACAGTTTTGCTTTATAATACCCTTTAATGAACTCTACATTTATCATAAGAGTAATTTTATGTAACTTGCATGAAAAATATGATGTAGCCAAGTAGATTTATTTTTTTAAAGTAAACATCTTATTGACTGAGGTATGGCATTGGGCTGTTGATGCTGGAGACCTGGGGCTGCATTTTCAAAGTCTTGAGAATGCCACAAACCCCTGGTTTGCTGTCTATTTGGTGCATTTGGAATGTGGCATTCTCCTGTCTGGCAATTGGAATTTTCTATCCCATGCACCAATTGCCACAAGTTAGATCAGCTTTTTGCTGGTCTAACTTTTGTCAATCTCAGGTACCCTTTCCATGAGGCTTGCACTAAATAGTTGGCACAAGCTGCTGAAAAGTGGGGAACTGTAGTAACTGGACCCAATGTTCTAAAATTGGGTGCCATTGTGACAAAGGTATTTGGCTCAGCTGCATCAAAAAACAGGTTTGATGCAAGGCTTGACAGAAGCCCTGTATCACCCTTTAAAATTCCAGCCCCTGGTTTCACTTCTAACTGAATGTAATCTAACCTAATTGAGTTTTTTTTTGTACTGTGTGTTTCATGCAAATCATAATCAAAATGCTTTACAGGATATATATATGTATATATATATATATATATATATATATATATATATATATATATCTATATATATATATATATATATAGATAGATAGATAGTTAGGGTTGAGTAGCCTGTTTAATGTTAAACCTCAAATTTTGCGCATTAATATATTTGGCTGTCTGACAAAATGAGCTGAAATTTTGTATGTGTTAACTAGGAGGCAAGGTCTTGACCTGTGGAAATATCTGTGACGGCAGCCTGTGCAGTTTCTGAGATCCACGTGTCATTTAAAAAAAAAAAAAAAAATTCCTATTCTTAACATTGTTTTTTTTTGTTTGTTTTTTGCTCTTACCTATAGCCTACATGGAAACAATTTTTTGCCCCAGACTTGCAAGGGACATGTGTCATGTCCTAAGGCAGTGCCTTTGACAGGTTTGGGGAACAATATGAAAGGGTTCCAGAGTTACTAGGCTTTAAATGTTAGTTTTTTCTGACCTGTGCATGTGCAGTAGGGTTTTTCAGATAAAGTTCTCTGGCGAAAGTAAAAATTTAATGCAGCAAATGCTGGTTATTGGTTTTGCCACTGAATTGGCAGGGCACCAAACTGACACATGTGGAAAATACTTAGAACTGCTGAGATTTTTAAAAACAAACATGAGAACCTAGCTAAACAGGACCAATTTAGCTAGATGCTGATGTTTGTTTTTGAAAATTATTCTCTCAATGACTTTTCTGGGCACCCAAAATCCCAGGTGCCCGGCATAGTGAGAGGAGTGCCCTCCCCTGTTGTAGTGGTGTCCCATGTGTGTCTTCATGCTCCCTTTGTCACTTCTGTCTGTAAAAAATGAACTGTAATTTAAAAGTGATTTATATGAAATCTGCCCTTAAAGCATGCCTTGCTCCATCCATCTAGTGCAGAGAAATAAAAAAAAAAAACTAAGTTTAAACTGACAGTTAGTTCTGCCCTCTGATGCTGTGGTCTGAGGGATAACTAAATTGCCATGTAAATGCCAAGCCTATTAAATCCCATGGCTTTGGAGCACTTTGGCCCTGCTTTTTCCGATTGGTCCTGCAGTCTTTTTCAGTGCCCTTCCCTGTTGTTGCGGTGTTCTGTGTCTGACTTCCTGCTCCCTTTGTCACTCCTGCCTGTAAAAAATGAATGTACTGCAATTTAAAAGTGATTTATATGAAATCCATCCTTAAGGCATTCCTTGCTCCAGCCACCTAGTGCAGAGAAATAATAAAAAAAACTCAAGTTTAAACTGACAGTCAGTTCTGCCCTCTGATGCTGTCATCCGAGGGAGAACTGCATTGCAATGTAAAATGCCAAGCCTTTTAAATCCCTTGGCTTTGGTGTGCTTTTGTTCTGCTCGGTCCGATTGGTCCCTCTGTCTTTTTGTGTGCCCTTCCCTCTTGTAGTGGTGTTATGTGTGTGTCTACCTGCTCCCTTTGTCACGCCTGCCTGTAAACAAACACTGCCCAGAGCCAATAGGGCTGCAGGTGAGGAATTTGCACCAGATTGGTTTCAGTGTAGGATGGTGGTCCCTTGAAAATCACCACAATAAGCAAGTTGCCAAACCTGAGCGATAGGAAAGAGAACAAGCCAGAGATCAAGTAGGGTCTGTGGTTTGTGCAGCAGGTAGAGAAAATGGGCAGACTGGGTGGGTCTAGCAGTCCTTATCTGCTGTAAATTTCTGTGGTTAAAGTGTGTCTCTTGTGATATGCAAAATGCAGGGATCCTGATAAAAAAGTTGATGCAATCATATGGTAAAGTCTGCTTGTATGACTATAATTGAAAGCAAACAATGCATAAAACTCATTTGTAAAGCAAAGTGAAATAATAAAGGACATCCTCAGAATGCTCTTTTACTCATAACATTGGGGCTATGTTTTTAAGGATCATAAGGGAGCCTGTTTTCTGCAAGCCTCAGGATGGATGGATTGTTTACAGCCTAAACTCCCTTCCACAAGGGAAGTGTGAGGCAGGAATGCAGAAGCTGCTGTTCATCATCTTCAAATATTTTCTATGGCAAGCACAGTGCCAAGTATCTCTTATAGTAACCAGGAGGTGGCACCTGAAATCATAGTTGGACAATTTTAAGTCTTAATTAGGTTGCTATATTAGGAGGAATTGCTAATAATGGAGACTTAAGCTTTCCATGACTAATGGGAAAACCTTTCAATACCCCCATAATAATGTCACTAGAAATACTCTGTAGCAGAAATTGTGCAAAAGAAGTATATGTAATAAGAGGGTGGGTCTTAGTGGTGGGGAAAAATGACATGATATATTTATGAATATTGTATTATAATTTGCTAACTGATTTTAAAATAAAAAGTCCTTCGACTTTTGAATCAAGTTCCATGGGATCTTTAACTTCCACCTGGACAACCAGAAAAGATGGACAGACTGGACCTTGGTTTAACATCTCAAACAAAGGCTAGCACCTCAGCATCAGTGTAGTACATCCCATACCCAGGTGCTACACTACAGTATCAATACTGATTATTAGCCTGATTTTCTGGTGTGGGGCACCAGCTTATGTCCTTCTGGCCTTCCGGCCCCAGAGGCAAGCATGCAATCTATTGAGTTAACAACACTAAACATCTAACACGTTCACTGAAACAAAGAATTGGATATTGATGAGGATTGGATGGCTCCTCAAGGCCCACCTCTTTCACTCATCCAAAGCCAGTGTTCATTATCTCTGCATAAGTGAGAGTAATGACTATTAACCATTCGTTCCAGAGCAAGAAACAAATTCAAGGTACAAAAGAACAGTTTCATTGTTCCTCCATTAAGGGTCTTCATCACAGCCATGAAAGAAAATGCAGGAATGTTGGCACTGAGGTTTGGCATTGGGTTTCAGAGCTGTGATTTGAATCTGCCTCAAATTAGTAAGTGTCTAAAATGTGTACAATATTTTCTTGATTTTTATCATGAATGTAATGTCTATGAAAGAGATCAGATTGACAGCACCAAAGCATTGAATGGTCATTGAGTATGAATGACCCCTCAACCACTAGAAGTGGTATCTCCCACAAAAAGATTAAATGCTTGCACCAGACTCTGGGCTGCTGGAGGTATCTGACTGGATGGCAGCTGGTGGTGTCTACTTATTGTAAGCTTCTTGTACATAGACCTTTGATCCTCCCTCACCCTGCCAGCCCCCGAGGAACCTGAGTCCATTCCCTACCCCGGATCACCCGAGTGGCAGGAGGAAGGTGCCTAGTACCTCAGACCTACATACCGCTGAGCTAGCATACTAGGTGTACCTTGAGGACTGTTGACCTTAGGCTGGATTGAGAGATGGACCACAAGTAATCCAGGATGCTAGCCACAGGGCAAGAGAGGGGGTCGAGCTCCCTACCCTAGCACCAAATGCAAAAGTATTCCCATTTGAAGGCATTGCACTGACAAGTTGACTCCTTTTACGAGGCATCTACAACATGGAGGACCTTGTCAGAAAGACCTAAAAGCTGGAACTCTAGCCACTCAGGAACCAGTACAAATGGCAAAAATGGCAGACTGCAGGTAACTGCAAAGGATGCAAATTATGTTGTATACTCCTATCATCCCTGTTGTGTTCCTTTGTTGTCAATAAGAAGAAAAACTAGTGATATTTGGTGTGTATGTTCCCTTTAACTAAATTAGCTCTGTTTTAATGAGGCTCTGTAAGCTACAAGCTGTAGTAAATCATAGCACTCACTATCAGAACAAAAGTGGTTACAAACGCTTACATCTTCTGTTATTGACTGCTTGTTGTTTTCCTCTGTGCTAGCTCCTTCTCCACCCTTGTGCATTTAACAGAGGTCAGAACTGTGGTGGGAAGTCAGGCTGTGGTGGGAGGGTGGGATAAACAACCCACTGTCCACCAACTGTGGTGGCTTGTTCCACTGCTGTTGCTCTGGCCAGTCTCTCTCCCCAATGCCCCCCCACTCCCAATCCGATCATGGCTATGGCCACTGGTCTCTCTCTCCTTGATGCTCCCCTGCAGTTATTTACTGAGAGTCATGGCCAGTGGTCCTTATAAAGCTGATTGCACTCTCAAATCTGGCACTTCTCCTTTGGATGGGCTCCTCCAGGAACCACATAATCATAGCTCCATTAGTGGATTGGTGTAGGGTCCCCCTGCCTGATTCCCTTTTCCGGGACCCAGGTCAGGCTGTTCTGCTTCAAACAAGCCACTCTCCACCACCTGTGGTGGCCTCTTCCACAGCCACTGTTCTGAGCAGTCTCTCTGCCTGATACTCCCCTGCTCCCAGTCCAGTCGCGGTTACAGCCACTGGTCTCTCTTCCTGATGCTCACCTGCAGTTCTTTACTGAGAGTAGTGGCTAGTGGTCCTTATAAAGCTGGCTGCAATTTCAGATCTGGTGCATCTCCTTTGGATTGGCTCCTCCAGGAGCCACATAATTACAGCTCCTTCAATGGACTGGTACTGGGTCCCCCTGCACGATTGGCTCCTCCAGGACCTAGCTCTTGCTATTTTGATTCAAACAACCCACTCTCCACCAACTCTGATGGCCTCTTCCACTGCTGCCACTCTGGGCAGTCTCTCTCCTTGATGTTCCACTGCTCCTGATCCAATCAAAGCTACGGCTGCCGGTCTTTCTCCCTGATGCTCCCCTGCAGTTCATTATTGTGATATGTCTCTTGACTATATTAATGTCAAATCAAATGGTTTTATTCTAGTTATATGAATGATGGTGTGTATTTCCCCTTCAACTGAGTTACCTGTTTTAATGTGGCACTGTAATTTGCAAGCTGTAGTAAATCATAGCAATCACCATCAGAATAAAAGGGGTTATGAACACTTTTTACATCTCCTGTTACTACAAATCCTTGACTCTCCTGCAGCTGGCCTTAGAACAGTATGCAGCAGTGAGAGGTTTAGTAGCTTGCATTGCATGTTAGAGTTTGTATAAATTCTAATATTTTGTTTGCTGGTCCTGTCATCCTCCCTGGGCCATGTACAGTCACACAGGGCTGATGTAACTAGTGATTAAACAAAAGCTCTATCATGCACTATGGGCTACTGAATCTCCCACTGCTGCCTACTGTTCTGATGTCAGCTGCAGGGGATTCTAAAATTTGAAGTAACAGAAGGTGCCAACCTAGAACTAAAAAACATTAGATTGATAAAATCTATTACAGTATGCTACGATAAACAGTAAACGGTAACATGTTGTAATTTTATTTTAAAAAGAGACCTAGTTAAACAGTGTATCATTAAATATAGGATAAAGTATGTGGAGAAGTGTGTTATGAGAATTTAACACACACCCGAGTTGTTGGATGGCACATAAACCCCGAGGGTGAAGCCCGAGGGGTTTAAGAATGCCATCCAACAACGAGGGTGTGTGTTAAATTCAAGTTTAACACACTTTTCCCCATATTTTATTTTATATAATTGAAGGGCTCCGTCTGAAAAGTCCGAGGTCGCTTTTTGTTTTTTTGAATTGTGTTGCGGTTTTCCTGCTCTTGTCTTCGGTTTCGTCGTGTTTGAATCGGCTTTTTTTTTTTTTAACTTCTAGGCTATGCGAGGCTGCTGGAGGCTATTTGGTATAGAGGCAACCCCCGAGAAGTGTGTATTTTAGTCAGTGCCACTTGAGATGACAGGGACAATTTGAACATCGCGCTATGTTTAGTCTCAAGCGCTTTGTTGTTCAAAGGGAGCGCGTGAATGCCGTAACACCTACTCAGGTGTTACGGCATTTAACACACGGTTTTGGCAATGGGCGAAAACGGAGACCATTAATTATAAACATATAAAATATGCTTATTTTTTTAACATTTTTTTTAACCCAGCATAGCCCAACTGAGAAGCAATTTCTGATTTCCAGGGGGGTCCTGCTTTTATCCATTTCCACAGCAGGGTTGATGGAGCAGTGTGGAGTTTAGAATACTTTTAAAAAATTTCTTTGTATGAAGATTTAACTGTTTCTCTTTGATTTCATCTGTTGGCTTTATTGTTGCACATGGCTATTGTTAAGCAAAAGCTGCTTTCTGAAAAGTTCAGCATTTCATTGTGATGGAACCAAGTTTTCTGAATGTCAGCTGTGGCATTCCCACAATGCAAGATACAGTATCATGCCATCTTGCAAAGTGGGTCTAAAAATAGTATTTTTTTTCTCTCTATGCCGTTTATGTAAATTGATATCCCACCCCTCTAGACCACTAAATTTGTACATTGGAGAAAATGTTCAACAACCACATGAAAATGTACAACAACCACAATGTCTGTTGTGGAACCTTTGTGAAAGAACCTCTGGTTCAGAGGTATTTGTAATGCTAGATCTCAGTAAATAAATCAATACATTAATTAATAAATAAATCATTAAATATCTATGATACAGAAAATGTACAGCAGACCATAGGATTTCCCCCTGCCTATCCTATAACAGTGGAATTATACTTTTTAGACATTGGCAACTTTGGGTCATAACACTGATTCGTTACTTTGGTTGGCTGTCTGCATTTTTAAACAACTTCATAAATTAGGTATCAAGCATAGATCTTGAACTCTTAACATGTTGTAATTTTTATTTTAAAAGGAGGCACAATTAAACAGTGTAGCATTAAGAACAGATAAAACCTGCTTCTTTTTTTTTTGTTACATTTCTTTTACCCAGTATAGCCCATCTGAGAAACAGCATCTCATTCCCAGGCCTGCTGTTATCCATTTCAACAGCTGGGTTGATGGAGCACTGTGGGGTTTAAAATGTTTTTGAAAACATTATTATGGGACTCAGTGCATTACTGTTGCTATTCTGCAATGTTTGTTAATAATGTGATATGTCTTTTGACTATATTAATGTCCAATCAAATGGTTTTATGGTAGTTATACCAGTGATATTTAGTGTGTATGTTCCCTTTGACTAAAATAGCTTTGTTTTAATGTGGCTCTGTAATTTACAAACTGTAGTAAATTGTAATACCCCATACGCTTGGTAGGCAAAGGAGAGGGCATGTTCTTAATTTTAATTCTTCTGTGTGAGCTGTGGTAGAGGAGAGTTATATTTTAAGACTTTAGGATATAGCAGACACCCCTTATAATAGATAGAACCTGCTTGCACAAATGTGTCTGTTATAAGAGGGTTACACTGCACTCATGATCAGGGGTTACACACCCTTACATCTTCTGTTATTACAAATCCTCAAATCTCCAGCAGCTGGCCTTAGAATAATATGCAGCAGTGAGAGGTTCAGTAACCTGCATTGTATGTCATAGTTTGTATAAGTTCTGATATTTTGTTTGCTGGCCTGTCATCCTCCCTGGGCCATGTACAGTCACACAGGGCTGATCTAACTGGAGATTAAACAGAACCTCTGTCATGCACTGTGGGCTATTGAATCTCCCACTGCTGCCTACTGTTCTGACATTGGCTTCAGGGATTCTGAAATTTGTAGTAACAGAAGGTGCCAACCTAGAACTAAATAAAATTAAGTTGATACAATATTCTATGTTACAGTAAACAATAACATCTAATAAGTTTTATTTTGAAAGGAGGCATAGTTAAAGAATGTATCATTAGGCACAGATAAAACATGTTGTTTTTTTTTACTTTTATTTTACCTAGCATAACCCAGCTGAGAAGCAGCATCTCATTTCAAGGGGGGCCTGCTTTTATCCATTCCCACAGCCTGGTTGATACAGCAGTGTGGGGTTAAGAATACTTTTTAAATCTTTTGTTTGTATGAAGATTTAACTGTTTCTCTTTGATTTCAGCTGTTGGTTGCATTGATGCACATGGTTATTGTCAAGCAAAAGCTGCTCTCTGATAAGTTCAGTACTTCATTGTGGTGAAACAAGCTTTTCTAAATATCAGCTGTGGCATTCCCCACAATGCAAGATACAGTGTCATGACATCTTGTAAAGTGGGTGTAAAAATACTAGTTTTTTTTTTCTCTACACCTTTTATATAAATTGATATCTCACCCCTCTGTACCACTAATCTCTTCATTTGGAGAAAATGTACAACAGTTGGATTTCCCCCTGTCTATTCTATAACTGTGGAATTATATTTTGTAGAGATAGCTAACTTTGGGCATAACCACTGATTCATTAATTTGATTGGATGTCTGCATTGTTTAACATCTTTATAAATCAGATATCAGGCACAGATCTTGAACTCAAACATGCTGTAATTTTTTATTTAAAAAGGTTTCACAGTTGAACAGTGTATCATTGAGAACAGATAAGACATGCATATTTGTTTACATGTTTTTTACCCAGCATAGCCCATCTGAGAAGCAACATCTCGTCTATATGGGGTGGGGGATCCTGCTTTTATCCATTTCCACAACTGGGATGATGGAGCACTGTAGGGTTTAGAATGCTTTTAAACACATTATTATGGGACTCAATCCATTATTGTTAGTCTTCTGCAGTGTTTGTTAATAATGTGATACATCTGTTGACTATATTAATGTCAAATCAAATGGTCTATTTCTAGTTTTACTAGTGATAGTTGGTGTGTATGTTCCCTTCAACTGAATTAGCTCTGTTTTAATGTTGCTCTGTAATTTGCAAGCTGTAGTAAATCATATTTTATTGTGATGTAATCAGCTTCCCTAAATATCAGCTGTGGCATTTCCCACAATGCAAGATACAGTAGTTTGACACCTTGCAAAGAGTCTAAAAATGCAATTTTTTTTTCTCTCAACACCTTTTATGTAAATTCATACCTCACCTCTCTAGGCCAGTAAATCTCTACATTGGAAAAATGTACAACAGACCACAGGATGTTTCCCTGCCTGTTCATTAACTGTAGAATTTTACACTGTAGAAATAGCTAACTTTGGACATAAACACTGATATATTAATTTGATTGGCAGTCCGCATTTTTAAAAAACTTTATAAATCAGATATCAGCACAGATCTTGAACTCTAACATGACTTCTTTCCTGCCTGGCTTGAAATCTGTCTTGCCCATTAATTCAGTGGAAAAGTGACGTAAAAGTCCAAAAAGGTGATTTTTTTTTTCTCATTGATAACATTTTTGTTTTTTAACATGTTTACTTAATTTTTTTCTTTTGAGTGTTCCCCACCTTCACAAACAGTGTATGGGCTTCAGCTTTCAAATCACCCCAAAATTTGTGTTTGCAGCACATATATGGCAAACTAGATTGTAGATAGAGTAGATGGAAGATGGCTGCCATGCAGGGCCAGCAGTCAAAATGGCAGCTCACTGAGTTTGGTTTATAATGTGTTTTTAATGTGTTAAGTTCTTTCATGTACTTTGTTTAAATTAGTTCTTGTACTTGCGTTTTGCATACTTTTCTTATGTATATTTTCTTACTTTTGTTAGTTTTAATTTGTTTGCTTTTAGTGACAGTAGTGTGGTGGTGCAGTGGCACAAATTACTTCTTATTTTTCTGCAGCTAAAGTGTTCCATTTCTCTCCAGCTTCTTTGATTTTAAGCCGGACTTCAAACTAGCTTCATTTTTAGCTAGTATTACAGTGAGATTGAGCTTCTATGTTACCTGTAGTGTTTTCATATGGGAATCCTGCTGTGGGAACTATTGCTGAGATCCTTGCTAGTTGACGAAATGAGGAGGAGATGGATGAGCACTGTCTGGTGGTGAACTGTTGGTCCTGAACCCAAGACTGTGCTGATTGACAGAGGAGGAAGTTGGGGAGCACTAGCTAGTGGTAAATGGTGGACCCAACCCCAGGACTGCATTTTTGCCCAATGGAGTTGAGCTGGGCCTGCTTGTGCATCATGTTCAGCAGTGGACTAGAGTCTGTGGTTGGGAACTTGAATCTGCCTCAGTCTGGGAGGTCTGGCATCTTCTGAGGGGAGCTGTTGCTGGGAAGGACTAGCTGTGTGGTCTGCAGGGGTCAGGAAGGTTGCCTAGTGTGGGATGCTTGGTTGGGTATTTTCCCCAGGGGTTTCAAACTGCACTGGCTGGTGGGTTGGCACTTTTGAACTGCCTTTGGGCCACTGAAGTTACTGGATGGAAGTCGGGATACTGGTGACTTTGAGTAGGGTGGAGTGCTGAAGTGAAGTACCCTGTATTGGGGAGGCCTTACTGTCTCTGTAGTCTGTGGCAGTGGCAGTAAGAGTGCTGCTGCAAGAAGTTCATTTTCCAAGGGAGTGCTATCTGTGGATCCATAACAGAAGACGGAGGAGGACTGGTAAAATCTTTCACGTTATTACAGTGAGGTCTCATAAACCAGGACATCATAACCTTGAACTCCGGTAACTGTATACTTATTTTATTTATTTATTCAAAATCTCAGAATTACAAACCTTTGAGTCAGGGACTCTTTTACAAAGGCTTCTTATCAGAAACAGTGCAGGTAAGAACAAATAGTGCAGTAACAAAATACAATAAGGAGATAGGATAAGTTACAATCATTGTGATAAAAATACAACAGTGCAACAGTACAAATTAAGATACAAACAAAGAGGATGGGCTATTCAGAAGGGTTGCACATAGCACAACACAGTTGCACCATGTGCAATCCAGTAATGCACCCCACTACGATATTCAAAAGGGGAAAGTGTGTGGCACAAATCCTGATGCACCGGGGCACATCAGTAATGTATGCAGTGCAAGTGGGGGGGGCGTGCCCATGCATACCCCTGCATATCCAGATATTCAGCCCAGGATGTATGGAGCCCATGCAGGTGCAACCCCTACATGTGCCGTATACAGTTGTTCCAAAAAATAAAGGAGCAACAGCCAGCCACCCACAGGTGTGCTGCCATATTGCAGGGTGCAAAACAGCAGCCACCACCTGTAGGTGGCCACCCGAGCTCCAGTGGCACCCTCCATTGGATAGCGCCCCCTCAATGCCCAATTGTGGGCAGAGGTAGGAAAGTAAACAGTCCTATATCCCTGGTGGTCCACTGGACTGCTCGCAGCCTGCTTGTGGGCAGATGTCTAAAACAAGATTAGATCCCATCCCTGGTTGTCCAGCAGTAACCCCCATCCACCTTCCCACTGAGTCCCGCAACCCCACTTTCCCCCAGTCAGCGGCGAGTGGCAGCTCCCCACCCACAAGCTGCCTGGCTGCCCTGCTGTCCATGCTGTGGACCAGTGGGCATACAGCTGTACTGTACACAGTCAGTTGGTGGGCGGCCGGGTGGCATGCAGGTGGGGATCTGCTGCCCACCGCTGACCAGTGGGGAGCAGGGTGGCAGGGCTCAGTGGGAGGGTGGGAAGGGGATACCGCTGAACCACCAGGGATGGGATCTAATTTCATTTTAGACATCTGCCCATGACTGGGCTGTGAGTGGTCCACTGGACCACCAGGGATATGGCAGTTACATATTTCTATACATATGCCCGTGATTGGGCTGTGGGGCACTTTTCCGCTTGTGCAGGGGGTGTCAGTCCCCGATGGCTACAGCCTGGCAGGGAGCCAGGCGCAAGTCACTGGGAATGCTCATACCTGCATGCAAATGAGGCTATAATGACATGCAAATGGCTCCATTTGTGCCTTGCACGCATTATGGTCCCATTTGCATGCGCATCTTTGAATATCATGGTTGATGGGCCTAGCACAATGGCACTTGCACTAGTGCATCCCCCTGCCCCTCTCAGGCCTCTTGAGCTGGTGCAGTGCCACTGCACCATGCACAATGCGGTTGACCACAGAGCGATATTCAATGGTGCTAAGCCATGGTGCAGCACCATTGAATGTCACCCTGTCAGTGCCCTGACACATCCCAGTTGAGCTGCACCCAGTCTTGCGCCACAGCCTGGCACAGTCTGAATATTCAACCCACAATATGAAGAAACACAACTAATGAAGGAAAATAAATAAGGAAATACAGAAGTAACAATATAAAACATAAGAGAGATTGTGGAAGGGTGTAAGATAGGTAGATAAGACAGGGTTAGAAGGAAGAGTTGGAGGACAGCGAGAATAAAGATAGGGCATGGGGGCCTGAGACACAGAACCAGGGAACGGCTCTGATGCAGCAGTGTATGAGTAAAGTAGGCAGTCCAATAGGACATTGTCAGACAGCCTGAGTAAGGGGAAATGCAAGAGGGCGAGGAGGAAAAAGTCCTAAGGGAAAAGGGCAGAGAAAGCGAGGGAGGGTGGGAGGGTATGGAGGTAGAGGGACGGGGAGGGAGGGAGGAAGGGGGAAGAGGACAGCCATATCAATGGTAGAGAGGGGAGGTAAATAGCAGGAAGAGTATCTGGTGGAGACATAATGGGTAAATGTGAAAAGTGACACTAAGAGCAGTTACAGCAGTTTTTTAGAGAGGAGATGCTCTTACTGTATAAAATTGACTGGGAGAGGCAGTGAGAAGGCCTCTTTATATTTTTAAAACTGCACCTGCATTAAGTGTAATAAGCTGTGACAGTGATAGTGAGAGGGTCACTACAGCTGGACAAATTTGATATTTGTTGAAGCAGGGGTGGTGAGAGCCCCCTCTCCACCACTTGAATATTATTTGGATAGTTTTTCAAAGCTGTGGATAGTAGTAATTTGGTGTTATTGCTGCTCTGTATTTCGGCTGTTATTGTGGGGTTTAGTTTTGGAGTGGTTTTCTCTTTTTATTTTTGATTGGGGTGGGTTTGTGTGTAGTTTATTTAAATTGTGAGAAAGGAGTGTCTGAGAGAGAGAGAGAGAGATTGTGTGAGTGAAAGAGTGGGTGTGTAGGATTTTATATAAACTTGGTAGCTGCTGGGTCTGGACAGCAGTATGTGCTGGCAGAAGGCTTCAGTGGTCAGGTACTACTCCCCCACTGAGCTCTGGGTCCTTTACACTTTCAATTCCTCCTGCTAATGGTGGAAGTATATAGGTGCTACCGCCCCTTGAGTATAGCAAGGGGGCATTAGAGGGGAGAGCGGGCTGAGTGGGAGGGAATGGGGCAATGAGATTGGGATGATGTTGTCAAGGAGATGCCCTGAAGTGAAATGGAGCCAGGAGAGGAGATCACCCTGGCTGGTATCCATACCCAAGGGCTCCTCTCTTGGTGGGCAAATAGCATGTTTGACCTCGACTGCCCATCCAACTTGGGCAGTGTTATGCAATGCCATGTAGATTAGAAACAAGACGGCATCACTTGCCAATCTTGTTGAAACATCTGATCTGGCATGCCTCACCGAGACCTGGCTGGAAGAAAACACAGGTCCCATATTGGAGTCAACAGTTCCTGTCGGGTACTCAGTGATACACTGCCCGAGATTGGATCGTAGAAAGGGCAGAGGAGTAGCCATTTGTTTTAAAACCAAACTGGGCCTTATAGATGTGCCAGTCAGGCCTACTAGAACCTTTGAGTGTATCGAGGATGCAGGTGTGGGTTGCAGGATACTATTTATCTACTGTCCACCAGGGGGCAAGAAGGATTTCCTGCAGGAAGTCACAGACTTCATCATCGACATGGTGTTGGAGTCTCCCCGATGGTTGGTTCTGAGGAATTTCAATGTCTGGGTCAATGATGAACTCTCACATTTTGGCCAGGACTTCCTCCAGCTGATGATTTTGCTGGACTTCACACAGGTGATTACCACTGCGACCCACATACGAGGTCACTCATTTGATCTGGTATTCCATCTGGGAATGGATATCTCCGAAGTGGTGGTGGAATCCGTCTGATGGTCTGATCATCACACTATAGGATTTAGTTTTGAGGCCCCCTTAATAGACCTGCCCCCATGGAGATGGTCTGGTACCACCCTTTTTAGGGTTTGGCATCTGATGGTCTTATGGTGGTGCTGGACCTATCGAGCAGATCGAGTGTAAGCTCAGATTCAGGGAAGCAGCTACTAACCTATAATAAGGTGGTGACAGCTACCCTGGATTCCATAGCTCCTGTCCACTTTTGCCCCCTCACACTCTGCCCTCAGTCTCCCTGATTTGATTGGCAATTGAGGGAGTTGAGATGAGTGGGTCAAAGGTTAGAGTGCTGCTGGAGGAAATATGGCCTGACAAAGGACAAGCTTAGTTAGATGGCTCCTTATAGGAGCTATCAATCAGCTATCTCTCATAAGAAGGCAGAGTTTCTGTCCATGGAATGGAGATTTAGGAAATACTTCCTGTTTCCATCCTTTTCCTGGGAGAAGGAGATACAGATGCACTTCAGCTGATATTTGAACCATTTATTTACTGTTGGCTTTTGAGACTTATGCATTGTCACCAAATGCAAGCAACTCCCTGCTACTTTAACTGATCCCGCCACACCCCTGCTGAATCTTATTGAAAACTAGGCACTAGCATAAATGTGGCCATAATAGTGTATAACAATTCTAAATAAAGAAACATTGCAGGCATTGAACCTATGATGCATTCTAGCAGCTCAGACAATGTTCATAAAGTCAGTACAGGCTTTCAAGATAATCAAGTTGTCAGCTGTTATTTTTTAAGTATTTCTCTTCTTTTGCTAATTAGAAGATTTTCTGCTTTGCACTACTAGGTGTAGTGTATTCTGACTGCAGGCTGATATATCTAGTTCCAGTTCCCTGCACACCTCATCAGCACTTTTCCCTACAGTACATGTAATCATTTAGAATTTTCACACCAGGAAATCTACATTTAGGTGAAAGAGCCTAGTTTTCTAGTAGTTCCTGGGTGGGGCAGATAAAGGAGCAGGTTGCCTATAAAAAATGTTGCTTGCACACATAAGATGTAAGTGTACTGATAATCTATATATTATAGGGGTGTGGTAGCACCCCTATTGATACGATTGAGTAGTCTTTTTAATGATACACCCCAAACTTTGCACATTCATATCTTTGGCTCTGTTTGATGAAATGAGCTGAAAAATTGTATGTGTTGTCCAGGAGGCAAGGTCTTGATGTGTGGATATTGTTTATGATGGCAGCTTGTGCAGTTTCTGAGATTCACATGTGTCATTTTTTGTAAATGTCTAACATGTTGTTTTTTTTTTGCTCCCCCCTATAGCCAACATGGAGTGATATTTTTTCCTCAAACTTCCAGGGGAATATGTGTCATGTCCTCAGATAGTGACTTTGACAGGTCTGGTGAAAAAATTAAATATTAACAGATTCCTGAGTTATAAGACTTTAAAATTTAATGGTTTCTAAGCTGCGCACTATGGTTTGACAGATAATGTTCTGCGGTGAAAGTTAAAATTTGATGCCGCAAATGTAAATTTTTTTTATATTTCATGCCACTTGCTTTGCAGAGCACCAAACATTTTTTGTGCCATGCCAACTGCCATCTTTTTGATTTTTTCCACAAATGGACAAATGTGGAAAATACATAAAAATGCTGGGATTTTTAAAATCAAACTTCAGAACCTAGCTAAACGGGACCCATTCGGCTAGATTATGATTTGTGTTTATTGACATTTTGGCCACAAATATGTTTATGAGCATCTAAAATCCCAGTTGCACAGCTAAGGGAGAGGAGCGCTTCCCCCATGTTCTCTGTATGAGAATAGTTGGGATTTCTTCACTTCTGCAGCCACAGCTGAACTTGTGGCGCCAGCTGCAGTGTGAGCTGTGAGCTTCCCCGCCATTTCCCTGGTGTTTGGTGGTGCACCCCCCACACTCCATTGCCATCCCTGGCAATTTTTCAAGTTGCCCTGGTGTCTTGTGGAACCCCCCACCCTTCAGATCACTGTCCCCATAAATAATATCTTCCCCGGTGTCTAGTGACAACTCCCACCCAGTGATCCCCATTTTCCCCATTTTCCTTGTGTCTAGTGGCACCCCCCACCCTCCGATCACCATCCCTGTTATTGTATTTTATATTATCTGGTGTCTAGTGGCACTCCTCACCCACTGATCACCATTTTCCCTATTTCCCTGGTATCTAGTGGCACCCTTTACCCACCAATCGCTGTCCTCATTGTTCAGTCGTATATTCCCTGGAGCTAGTGGCACCCACCACCTGCTGATTGCTGTCCCTGTTGTTCAGTTTACATTCCCTGGTGTATAGTGGCACCCCCACCCTCCCATTGCAGGCAAAACCTGTAATAAAGAAAGCGGTCCCTCAAGTTTTCTTTTTAAACCTATAAAAACAGAAAATGGTCCCTCAATGATCAGCACCAACACCCTCACCTCCCACTCAGCAGCCACCACCTCACACCCCTCCCTACACCCCCACACACCTTCACTCACATGAACAGATCCAAGGTTCAAGACCCACCCTATGATTGAAGACATGTCTCGCTGCTGGACCTAGCAACTGCAATATGAGAAACTAAGGTAAATGCAATTCAATGTATTTCAGTGGTGGTTTTAACTTTTATGAATAAGTTAGACATTTTTTGACATTTTGACCCTACATTTTCAACATAGTCTTTTGGGGACCACACCTCATGGACAATATGACTGTCATTATGCAACTCCCACCCACATGGTGATTTCACCATTGCCTCATGAATTCACTTTTCAGGCAATATTTGAACATTTTTCCTGCCCTTGTTCATGAGGTTGGATCATAAGAAGGTTATGCTTAAAACTGTCGGTTAAAATATGTAAAAATGGCAAAGTTATAATCATTTGTTGCAATTTTGGTATGCACACTCATAACTTTGGAAATTTTAAATATTTTGAACCCAGATTTTCAACATAGCCTTCTTACTACCCACCAAATGTATGTCACAGCTGTCATTTTTCAAATACTTGGTAAAATGTGTTATTGCACCTAGCACATGGAATGACATTGTAGTTGTGCAGAATTATGTTTTGGTGGAGATTCAAAAATTTTCTGTGTCGGGTACATGGGTGGGGAAATAAGATGGCAATGCTGACAACTTGGTCACTGTTAGCTTATAAATGGAAGTACAGGGCCTGGAGGGCCCTGTGCTTCTACATATACATACATATATGCATCTATACAGCGAAAAGAGTGCAGGGACCAGAGGACCATGCGCTCCCACAGGCAAATAAGGATGTGAGTATACCTATCTCAGAAAGGAAGGAAATAAATTGCAAAAAAACTTTGTTGATGCTCTAGTTAGGGTTAAAGCCACAAAAGTAGGGAAATATGGTATTAGTGTTTCCAGCCCTAACACCCCACCCCCACCCTGCACACACCAACAGGCATCGAGGATGTTCCTTATGGTCACCATCCCTAAAGCTCACCCTATTCTCCCATACTGTACCCATCTCAGCTTATTTACTTCTGGAATGGGGCGAGCATCAGGGCTAATGATTCCAAGGCACCCCTGAAGTCTATTGGTGTGTGCAGGGTGGGGATGGGGTGTTAGGATTGGAAAACCTAACACCACATTTCATACATATATAAATATATATATATATTATGGTAGCACGGTAGTGCTACCATAGTTAGGGTTGAGGAGCCATTCCTATGTTAAACCCCAAAACTTTGCACCTTAATAACTTTGCAACCGTTTGATAGATTTGCCTGAAATTTGGAATTTATGATCAAGAACCATAGGCCTTGGGATCTGCCAAGTTTCGTACTGGTCAGATATACAGCTACGGAGTTATTAAGTGTGATCTGTCTTGTATGTTCAGCTTTTCTGGAAGATTCTGGTGGCGCCTACGAATTAAATGCAGTTGCGTGACCAGCCCAAAATCTTCAGGGAATGTGCAGCGGGGTCCCTGATGTGCCTTTCAAAGATTTTGTGAAAAAATATTAAACAGTTCAAAGTTATTCAAAAACAGTTTCCCATTATAAGTCAATGGGAAAAGTTAACAAAAGTTCAACACTTAAAATGCATTTTACTTTGTAAATGGGCCTGTTACTTTCACAAATTGGCCATTTTGTTTTCAGTTGGTGATCAGAAAAATGGTTGGCATTTAAATTTGGGACCCTCTAGCAACCTAATTTTTTGTATTCACCTAGTCGGGCCCTGAGGATGCTTGCTATGTCTTTATTTTGTGGTAAAACACCCCAGAAATATGTTTTCAAATTTCTGGAAAAGAATACTTTCACAAATTACTTTCGTGCTCAAAATGTCGCAAATTTTTAAGCTTTATAGAAATTCACAGTAGTTTTCTAGTCTGTGGGAAATGACAGCAATTCTTTGGCACTGCGCTGCAAAAGAACCGTTGGGAGTTTTGAGCTGAAATTTGGAGGGAACGGAGCCGACATCTCACAGATGTGCCTTTCAGTGTTGTATTGAAAAAATATTACACAGTGGCAAAGTTATGGCACTCCAAAGTTGACATTTTTTCCCATAGGATAACATTACGGCGCCCGACGCATTACAGAAATCCTTTGGCACCCTGCTGCAAAATAACGGTTTGGTCTTTTTTCCTGAAATTTGGAGGGAAGACAGCCAACAGTACACAGATGTGCCTTTCAGTAGTTTGGTGAAAAAATATCACATGGCGGCAAAGTTACAGCACTCCAAAATTGATGGTTTTTCCCATAGGATAACATTATGGTGCCCGACACTTAACAGAAATCATTTGGAGCCCTGCTGCAAAATAACAGTTTGGTCTTTTTTCCTGAAATTTGGAGGGAAGACAGCCAACAGCCCACAGATGTGTCTTTCAGTAGTTTGGTGAAAAAACATTACAGGGAGGCAAAGTTATGGTGCTCCGAACTTTTCTTTTTTCCCATAGGATAACATTACGGCGTTCGCCGTGCCTTTCAGGGCCCGTATCTCGGAAACGGTGCGAGATATGGACTTTTCATCAGAAAATTTCTTAGCCCCATGGTGGGGCTAAGTTTCAATTAGCCAGGACAGTTGTAAATAATATGACTTTTAAATTTTTTTTCTACGTCGTACGGTTCCTGAGATATAATGTATTTAGTATTCCAAGATCTCATTTTCCGCGCCGATACTCATTATTTTGCATACATTATTTGTACTCACTGTCTTTCTCAATGCAGGTTTTGGGGAAAACCAGCCTGTGCGCTTACATTACTGTTACTGTTGCCCTTTCCGCTTGCGGATCCGTACCTGTTTCACTTACCATTGACGTCTGCGCCACCATGTGCGTTATCCTTTGCGTTTTCATTTGCGCTTGCGTTTCTGTTATTTTTTGCCATTTCTGTCTACAGTACTGTTTATCTTACTGTTTCACTTTACATCACCATGCCCATTGACATTTCTGTTTGCAGGCACCATGTTACTATGTGACAACACATCACGTGGCAGACCATTCCCGTCTACGCCACCATATGCAATTCCTTTCTGTTCTCATTCATGCTTGTGTTACCATGTGCACCACTGTTAGCATTTTCTGTTTGCGTTGCTGTCCCTGTTAGTATGCCACAACACATCATGGCGCCGCTGCGATACATTCACTATTTCTCGTTATCATTCTCAAGAAGGAAATTAGAGGCAAAAACTCCATTTAATGCATTAGTTAGGGTTGTTCCACAGTGACAAAAGTGAGGAAATTCGCTGTTAGGATTGAAAACCCCTTGGACCCCGCCCACCCCAACCGGCATTGGGGTGCACATTGGGATCGTGGGTCCTAACTCTCACCCCATTCTCCTATACTTCTGCTGCTTTACACATGTCATGGGGTGAGAGTTGGCTGATGATCCCAATGCGCACCACAATGCCGGTTGGGTGGGTGGGGTCCAAGGGGTTTTCAACCCCATCAGCGAATTTCCTCACTTTGTCGCTGTGAACAACCCTAACTAATGCATTAAACAGAGTTTTTTGCCTCTATATATATATATATATATATATATATATATATATACATCTCTATAATCTAAAACAACTGTATCAGTAAGAAAGCAACTATTCAATTATTCAACTATCCATACTGAAAAATACTTTGAATCTGCTGGCATGCCATCTAGCACAAGGTTTCTATGTCTAAGTTAACCCACCCCTTATGTTGTATGAACACTAATTAATTATCCAAATAATAATAAAACCAAAGGTTGAAGTAGCAGTATATGTTAGTGACCATACAGTTTTCTTCAGCAATAATGTTTTTCAGGCAAAAATATGAAGACACCAATTTTTCTTTTCCTTTCCTTTCATTCCTGAACAAAGATACTTAATTTAGATATTTTCAAACATTTTCATTCCAGTGCCATGCCTGTCTTGAAAAAATTAAATATTGTAGCACAGTGCTGTGCTGTTTACCATTAGAAACATGTGGTAACACCATACTAATATATCAACATAATGAATGTAACTTGTAGATTTAACAGGTATTCCTAACAGAAGATATTTTAAAAAATTATGAATGGTGGCCACCTTTAATGACATGAGTCATTAATTACAAAATTAGCTGTAAAAGCTCTTTTGACAATATCTGAAAAACTAAAAATAAACAGAGCTTGTATCTAATGATGTACGAAACATATTTTTGCCCCCCAAAAATTTCAATTCTGCTTACGTAACTTGATGAGATGTATGCTTGTGTGACTTCAATACATTGTGGCTGTTTCCCTCTCTATCCATGGGATATACCACCCTGTAGGAGTACGACACAAGAAGCCCTAGAGGAGCATTCCCTCTCTATAGGTGCCATGGGAATAATTCCCTTGGCTAAAGGTAGTTTAGGAAGAAGCCCACAGGAAAGAGAAACAAGTCACTGGAGGAGGAGGGTTGATGGTGGGGCAATGAAGAATGAATCCTGGAACAGTTCAGGAGGAGTGGCCTTTTAAGACCAGATGGGGGAGTGACATTGTTGCTCCACCCATTGAACCTCAAACTTAAAGCCTTCTCATTCAATTGTGCTTATGAAACTGGATGAGATGTATGCTTGTGTAACTTTGATACATTGTGGCTGTTGGCCTCTCTATTCATGGGATATACCACCCTGTAGAGGTATGATGCAAGGAACCCTAGATGAGGGCTCCCCCCATAGGTTTCAAGGGAATAATTCCCTTGACTAAAGGTAGTATAGGAAGAAGCCCAAAAAAGAATACCCAAAATGGTGCCGAGCATCGAAGAGGCAAGAAATCAGAAGATATCTAGACCAGAAATAAATGTGACAGATATAGAAAGAAAGGACAGGAGAAGAATGATAGAAAGCTAGGACAATGAATGAAAGGAAATCTGACAAGATGTAGAAGGGCAGACTTAATAAGGAGAAAGGGAACAGCCGGGAACACCATCTGACTCCATCCAACAGCAGAACCTAACTAAGGAACCTATGAAAGCACTAACTCTGACTAATATTATGACCATTGTCATGGAGGAGAGGAAAATTCCCCTTTGAGGAGGGAACCTGTGGGGATCCAAGGCCTAGATCACCTTCCCTCCAGGCTGAAGGATGGTATGATTAGTGACAGCTCAGCTACAGCAATTTAAAGTTGAGATCTGTGAAGGTGGAAAAGTCCAAGTTAGAGGAAGCTCTCATTCATTCCTTCTAAATGGACAGCTGTTGAAGGATGTTAGTGATGTCTCTGTAACTAGATGATCAAAAGCAAGTGAGGATGTATGGTGATGGAAAGAAGCCTTGGAGACCTGAATGGTTCAGGGTGAGGAATGAAATGGATGATTTATGATTATGAAATGAGGCCAAGAAGGCCAGTACAGTTAAGGTGAAATATGAAGAGGAAGATGAACAATGATGGAGTGAAGCCATAGAAGCTGGTATGGTTAAGTTGAGGTAAGAAATGAATGATGTACTATGATGGAGAGAAGCCTGCCAGCCCCAAGTAAAGGGGCAATAGACATGAAGGCATGTCTCCGAGTGGAGATCAGGTAAATTCTAGGTAGCATGGACCCAGGAGGGTTATGCTCAAGTAGTCGATGTGAAGGAGTAGACCCACATAGAGGTTGGATGAGTGAGGGTTACCCAGATGTGGTTATGAGAAGACTGATGATGATTATAACCAAATGAGTATGGTGGTTCTATGAGGTAGCATAAGACTCAATGAGAAGTATGCTTGATTAATCAATGTGAATGAGTAGACTCAGAGGTCAGACTGAGCAAAGGAGAACCAGATTTAGGCCCTGGACAAGAGTAAGAGGAGGATACAAATAGGGAAGGTAATGACAGGATAGGGAAAACCGGAAATAGGGTCAGAGCAGGAGACAAGTAGGCAGGGCGATATGCAGGAGGGGTACCAGAAGGACATCTGAATAGGTTTGACTAGAACAAGGTAATTGGGTTGGAGGAGACAAGTAGGCAAGACAATAGACAGGAGGGAATATTAGGCAATGTGAATGAGTAGGGTATTGTAGTATAGTGGAATGGCAGACTAGGGAAGCCCCCAAAAGAAAGCAGAGGTCAGAGAAGAAGAGAAATGGAGGGCAGAGGGAACAGGAGGAAGAGGATGAGCACCCACCAAGAGGAAGCACAGGCAGGACAAAATGAAGAAAGCACATCATGGTGCAAGCAAGAGCAATGAGCAGCAAAGGCCAGAGCTAAAGATGAGCAAAGGGGAGAAGGAGAAGAATGAGAAGAATGAGAAGTGATGGTGGTAGGAAGAACTACTAGGTCAGCACAGGAGTGATGAGGTCAGGATGAATGGAGTCTAACAGAGAGTGCAGGGAGAGATGAGGAAAGATAGTACACGAATGTGGGACAGGAAGGGTTGATGAAGGATACAAACATAGGCGCAGTCTGCTGGGACCCAGGGTACCACCCATACCATGCAATCCCCCACCTTGGGAAAAAACAGGGAAGGCATGACAAAGCACCCCGACACCAAACATAGAAAGAAAGAGCAAAAGAAATAAATGAAGATACTGCGATTAGGCTCTACAAAGCCAACAAGGAAGGGCAATACCACAAATGAATGAAAACCAGCAGGGGCTGTCAGAAAAAAAAAACAGATTGGTGTATGCCAGTCATCCATGACAGGTGCAGGGGTGGCATATGCCCAGGAGAACAGGTTGGTCCAGGCAAACTGCAGTGCCAAGAGAGAAGCCACATGAGTGTCCGTGATATCGACATAGAGATGGTAGGCAAGGGACAACAGTAACCCGGGTACTAAAGTTCCTCACTAAACAAGGCACACAGAAGACAGAACAATGGAAAAGAGAAAACAAAGCACCAAGACATACTGCAGGCTGCTGGATGGCCAGATACGAGCAGCAAATGCCAATCCTGAGTCAGGGTCTGGCAAAGACACAGAGGAGCAAAGAGCCCCAGCTGAAAATGGAAGCATCCGAGCAGTAACCTGATAGTTGGAGGAAAAGACATCAGGAAATAAATGCGAGGAAAGTGTGGGTTTGGTGCCAGAGAATATGAGCACATGAGGCACACTGGCAGGGGCAAGAGAGAAACAACTGTAGACATAGAGATGCGGACGGTAAGACGGCACCACAAAACAGAACACAGGTGATGATCAAGGTAGAAATACACAGGGGAAGAGCAGGCAGCTGAAGGCATGCTGAAAGACAGGGAGGAAATGAAAAGCAAAGATGGAGTATGGGATGGGGCAAGCAGGGAGAGTAATGCAGAGGAGGAGCAGAATTCCCCACCAGCCATGAGGAGTAGGGGAGCATGGGACGAGGATAGGAAAAGCACTGAACAATGATACACCACCAGACAGGTGAGAGGCACATCGCCTGGCTCCCAGCAAGCTGCCTGTCCTAACAGTTGATCTGCACCAACTCAGAGCACTGAGCAAGTCCACCACTCACCTCCACCAGTCACATGGCAGAACAACTGATGCAGCAGGGCAGGAGCGGAGAAGGAACATCCCCCAAAGAGGGAAGGAGGAGGCAAATGGGAGGCAAAGCAATGAAAAAAGGTAGAAGAAAGAGAAGTAAAGGAGGCAGGGGAGCAAACAGAAGAGGGGAATGGGACCCGGGAACAAAATCAAGCTGGCGGCTGGAGGCGACTGCAAATACACTGGTGAAAGCCAGAGGCAGAGTAACAAGGAGGGAAAGGTGGACAGGTGGCAACTTCTGCCGCAATGAAAAATGAATCATTGAACAGTCCAGGAGGAGTGGACTTTTTAGGTCTGATGGTGGAGTGACATTGTTGCTCCACCCATTGAACTTCAGGTTTAAAGTCTTTCCAATAATTACATTTTTTGCTAACAAATACTGCTGCTTTAATGGCAGAAAATAATTTTAAAAAAGTATAGTTACAAGTATCTATAGATTCCATCTGCTCCAATCACATTTGATTGTGCTGTTAACAGGTGTACATAGGACCACATAGCAATAGTCACAACTTTATGATCCCTTTCTGCCACGTTCAACAGAGGTCACAGCCCTTTCCTGCACAGTTGCAAGACATATATCAACGCTGTGAGGAAGGAGGTTGGGATGGCCATGTAGATACTGTATATCACATAGCCATTTATGATGTATGGTCACACTCATGAGTCACACAACTACTATGTGGTTTTGAGACATCTCTACTTTGTCATTCATGGGTTATGGGTCTTACAGTAACACTCACTAGTGGAAAAAATGAGTTATCCAACTGTAAGCCATTATGTACAGTAGTCTCCATATCAAATATTGTTTCTGTTGTTAGGACAATAGGAAAATAAATATTGGCTGTCTGATGATTGGAGCTGTGAACCGTGCATACCAAGCACATTTCTAAAACAGCCCCAGTAATCCCTATGACCCTACATCTGTAAAGTATCCCCTACATACCCTGGTTTTATTGGCCCATACCGTTTTGTTTAATGTTACAATTTAATAAACACTACATTTCTCATAAAAATAATTTCATGTAACTTACTCTAAAAATGTGATGTTGCCAAGTAGCATTTTTTAAAGTAAACATCTTATTGACTGAGATATGGTAATGGTCTCTTGATGCTGCAGACCTGATTTCAGTTCTAAATGAGTCCAATCTACCCTAATCTAGTTTTTGGGACAATGTGTTTCATACAAATCATAACCTAAATAGGTTTACATGATACTGACAATTAAACAGCATTGCCAGAGTACTAGATTAAAAACGCACATCTGTAAACCTCTGTAGTTCAAAACAGTTGTAACTGTAAGGAAACCACTATTTAATCATTCAAAAAATGTACTTTGAATCTGCTGGCATGTCACCTATCAAAGATTTCCATTTCTATATTTACCCTACCCCTAACCGTGTATGACCACTAATTTATTATCCAAGTAGTTGAAAGGTTAGAAGCAGAAAAATGATTTTAAAAAGTGCAATAATGAGTACTTATAGGCTCCATTTGTTCAGATCACAGTTGCTGGGGACTGTTGCCAAGTGATCATAGGGCCACTTAGCAACAGTGAACGTTCTGTGACCTCATTGTGCCATGTGCAACAGGGGTCATAGCCCTTTCCTGTAACGTTTCAAAATGTGTAGCAACTATGTGAGAAAGGAGGTAGCAATCACCATGTAGATACATCACATAGCCACTTATAATGTATGTTGACATGAGTCACAAATACTATCATGGGGTTTTGAGAAATCCTTACTTTGTCACTTATGGGTTTTGGGTCTTACGGTTCCACTTACTAGTGCAGAAAAATGTGTTATTCCAATGCAAATCAGTATGTGTTCCCCATATAGCAAAAACAGTTTCAGTTATTTGGACAATAGGAAAATAAATGTTGGCTGTCTAGAGACTGAAGCCGTTATCTGTGCATGCCTTGTACATATTGAAAACAGACCCTTGGTTTCATTTTTGGTTGTGGCCAATACAATCTTGCTTTATTTTACACTTAAAGAACTCTACATTTCTCAAAAAAAAATTATTTCATGTAACTTGCACTAAAAATGTGATGTAGCCAAGTATCCTTTTTTAAAGCTACTAACTGAGATATGGCACTGGGCTTTTGATGCTGGAGATCTAATTTCACTTCTGAGTCATGAGTCACAAATGCTATCATGGGGTTTGGAGAAATCCCTATTTTGTCACTCCTGGGTTATGGGTCTTATGGTACCACTCACTAGTGAAGAAACATGTGTTATTCCTCTACAAATCATTATGTATTCTACATATATCAAACACTGTTTCTGCTATTTCCACAATAGGAACATAAATGTTGACTGTCTATGGATTGAAGCTGTGATCTGTGCATACCTTCTACAAATCTGAAACAGGGTTTCACCAAGTCACAGCACAGCAAAGTTGTCAAATGACTTTACAGTGACAGCATTTTGCTGATGGTGATCACATTGCCGCAGCAAAGTGCTGACAGACTCCCACAGCGGCAGAGCCCTTTACTGTTTGCAGGTGGACTGATGTGTCCTATTATAATAAAATCTAATAGTGCCCCTGACCTTGGTAGTCAGCAGTCCCCCTTCCCATCCCAATGTGGCCCGGTATAATAATTAATAATATTGCCCTCTGCTCCCTGTTGATCCAGTAGCTATGCCCCCACATTGCCCCACAACACAGCCTGCAGGTATAGTACTCAATCTCTCATGGTCTGCATCCACCACAGGTTCCCCCCAGCATGGGGGTCACAGCAGTTGTTTTCAGACACCCTCCATAGCTTCCTTTGGTACTGTCCCATCCTCTCATCTGCTGCAGAAGCCATCGCTGTAATGGTGTACATGACACAAGCTGCAACACAGCACGGGACAGTGTGTATATGTGCACGGGTCACCTGCCCAGGTAAGGGCATTGTTCATGTGAACCATGCCATGCCCACTTAAAGGTACACACAGGTGACAGGGCAGGATAAAGGGGATGTGGCTGTGCATGCACGGGACAACCAGAAATGGTAAAGGAGGGGGAGGATGTGTCCTGGACAATTGTTGAATGTGCACCTGTTCCACACAGAGATGATGCAACCATGACCCAGAGTATTCAGACCATGGCTGGATGCCACCATGCTGAGGGAAACACACTGTGTGGAGACATTCAGGTTTCTGTGGGCCATGACTGAACAGCTGTGCGACATGGTCCGCAACAACATAGCCCCATGGACATGCCAGTCCCAGGTGATGTCTGTGGAGACAAAGATGCTATGCACCATGGCATACTATGAAACAGGGTCCTTCCAACAGGTGACCGGCAATGCAGTTGGTGTATGCCAGTCATCCATGTCATGGGCAGTGGCACAGGTGTCGGATGCCTGATAGCACATGTGCAGGCCCACAACAGTTTCCCAACAGGGGATGCTGAGGTCCATGCCATGCCATGAAGCAGGCATTCTGTGACATTCATGGCATGCCAAATGTGTATGGTGTAATAGACTGCACCCATATTGCCATACTGGCACTGCCCATGCAGGAGGAGACATAAAGTGACAGAAAGGGGTTCCACAGTGTCAACTGTCAGGTTGTGTGTGACGAGGGTGGACTGTCCACTAATGTATGTGCAAAGTACCCTGGATTATGCCATGATGCTTACGTTCTGGATGTATCACACCTTGGAGCCATGCAATGAGCCAGTCACATTGATGGATGGCTGTTGGATGAGTATAGTCATGGCACCATATGTGGCACTGTGGCAGTATGCCTTGGTAAGATGTATTTGATGCTGTTCTATGTCTCCTACACAGGGGACAGTGGATATCCACTGAGGCCGTACCTGATGCCACCAATCCTGGCACCCAAAATTGCAGTGGAAGAGGCCTACTCTCATGCTCACAAGAGGACATGGAACATCATGAAGAGGACCATCAGACTGCTGAAGATGTGGTTCCATTGCCTGGACCATACTGGGGGGACAATCATGCTGTCCCCAGCAAAGGCCTGCATGGTGTTCACTGCATGTGCCATGCTCCATAATATAGACCTGTGATGTAATTTTCCAGTACCGGAGCCACAACAGCAGGACAGACCCCTTGAAGTGGTTGTGGTGGAGGCATGCCAGGGACAGTAGACAATGGGTGGTCATGTGGCATGAGAAGCTCTTGTACAGGGCATGTTCCACCAGATGTATGGCTGCAGGACATCAGCATGAGACAGACAGATGTGTGGCATGTGCATGGTCTCAGAAGTGCATGCACCCACAATGCATTGCAATCTGTGTCTGTGACTGTTGTGGACATTCACTGTGTTCCCCCGTATGTGTGCCACATCTGGTATGGGTGGCAGATGAGCAATGATGTTTCCTCACCCTGAGCACACCCATCCATGTGGGGGGGGTGGGAGGTAGAGTGAAGCAGATCCAGCACGCATGGTGGTTCATGGTGTTTGCTGTACTGTCCAGGGGTGTGAGGGGCAAGTGATGTTACATGAAGAGGTGTTCAGGTTAGGAAGAAGACCCAGGGGGTGCATGTGTCCCACACATTGGCAGGATGTGCCCATGTCAGTGTGACAGCATGTGCCATAATGGATGTTTGGCAGGGGCTGTCCCATGGTGAAATACTGTGTGAGTGGGCCATGTGCAGGGGACTGGTGGTGTTCAGTGGGTGTTTGTGCTGTACATATGTGGTGTGTTACTGTTGTGATGTGTCCCTGTCCATGTGTGTCATTAGGCTTCACCTGGAGATGAGCTGAGGACCATGTACCCAGCCTCCATACAGGTGCTTGTTGTCTGGTGGAAGACCACTGGCATCTGTCAGGTTGGGACCACTCAGTGTGCCCCCCAATGGCATCATCATCCACAGGGCTGTGGCTGTCATCCTGCCTGGCCATGTCCCCCTCTGTGCTGTTGGTGCCATGACCCTGAGCCTCCATGCTGTGTGCACCAGTGGGGTGCATGCATTCCGTTCCTGCACTCTATGGCTCACCCACCAGTGTACTTTCAGAGTCTCATGGTTGTGTCCCCACATCGTACTGTGGGACCGCCATGTCTGGGGGCACCTGCATGTACCACACAGGCAGTGTGTGGGAAGGTTACCCATTTGGCACATCCTGTATGACAAGGTGTTCCATGAGCCACACATGAGCATCAGCAAGGCAATCAATACAATTATGCATATCACACAGCTCAGCAGTTAGGGCCACCAGCACCTTCATGTTGTGGTGCTGTGCCTCCAGCCTGTCCAGCTCCAGCTGTCACAGCTCTATGTACTGCTCCACCATGGGTGTGGGGATGTGTGCTTTGTGTCTGGGTCCCAGTGGACATGACAACTGGACTTCATCACCACTGTCCTCTGTGCATGGTGGTGCCCATCCTGCATGTGCTGTGCCATCCAGGCTACACCATTCAGGGACAGGTTCTGCTGTGCTGCTGCCAGGTCCATTATGGCCATGCCTGTCTTCCAGGGGCCTGCTGGTGATCACTGCAGGAGTGCCCTCTGTCCCATTCCATGATTGCTTCCTGTGTCCCCTCATCCAGTGCTGCCGGTGAGCTATCCACATCCAGTTCTGACTCTGGCTGTGTCTCTGTCTCAAGCTTGGTACCTGTAGGGGAGAAAGGGTATTTAGTCTGGCATTGGATGTGCTTTGAAGTGGCTACTCACAGGTGTATGTGCAGCATGGTTATGCACCTGTTCCTTCCTTGTCCTGCCTCTTGTCCTCACCTTGCCCCTGTAGTGCCAGTGTGCCCTGGCTCTGTGTTGCAGTCACGGCTGTCCTGCAGCCCTCACTGGCAGGGTCTGTGGGAAAACACATGGCTGTTAGTACATGCATGTTACTGCAGCCCTGGGGTACCCATGCCCTGCTATTGCATGTTTACCTTCCATGGTGTTGATATCTTCCACCTCGCCATGAACACCGACATCTGTGAGGGTGACCACAACCATCCTAGCCACTGGTGTCAGTTTGCTGTCATTGCTGTGTGGACCACCTCCAGTGGCCAGATATGCCTGTGTGGCCATGGCAACCTTCTTTTTTAACTGCAGCACGCATGTCATTCCATTTATGTTTGATTGCTGCCAGTGACTGGGCCTCTGGACAGGCGGCATTCACAGTGGTCTGGATATAGAGCCACAGATGTGCCTTTACCTCCAGGGCAGTTGTCAGGGACTGTGCTCTGTACAGCATGCAGTAGTACATCTGGATGTCAGAGTTTGGTGCACGAGGCCGAGCTCCGCCTTGTGTCAGTGCACAGCCATGGCCATGGCACTGTATGCCTGCACAACCTGCCTGTTCTGGCTGCTCTTGTGCTATGCTACACCCCTCTGTGCCTCTATCATCCTCCACCATTCTTACTGTGTTCTTCTCATGCATGGTATTCACTTCCATGTCGTTGTGCAAGGCGGTGACCATTTCCATATATGGTAGGGTCAAGGGGAGGGTCTGCGTATCCCTGGCACACCTCTGTGCACTGCATGGGCTGCTACATGTTCCCTCACATCCTGCCCCTTGGGTCTGTGTGTCCCTCTTGGTCATTCTTGCATACCGCATATTGGGGTGCCTTGCAAGATGCGTAGCAGCGCGCCTCAGATTCAATATTTTTGTGTACACTTTACGCACCTTTTATTGGGGTTCTTAATGTACAATAAAATCAATGGTAGAATAGGCTATATTTATTTATTTTGATTTGATGAAAGTGAGCTGGGTCACAAACCCATTTTCAGCCACACTTGGGAAAGGGGAAAGACAATTTGAATACAAACATTCTTAAACATAAATTAGATTAAAAAATAATAGAACATACATTATATAAATAGTCTCAACACTAACATACAATATTTACAGTGCACAGATTTGATCTACATATAGATCTTCAATATTAATCTAATATCATCAAGTAATACCATAACAGCAGCAAACTGACTGGACCTCCAGGTGATTCCTCACACTGGTTTGAAATACATTTTATTTTGTATTCACCTGTATTCCCATTTTTATTAAATCATTTAGTAGTTTAAGACCGTAGTTTGTCATTGAGTATTCTGCAGTCTTTGTATCGGTCCTATTTTCTTGAAAATATTTTGTTGATGTTGCTCGCAATAACTTTAATTTATTTTTTTTTTTAAATTTGTCGTACAGTACAACTGAGGTTTCTAATCTCAAAATTTTATGCAGAAACTTTGCTGATACATTTAGTATCCTCTTGCTAGGTAGCATAATCCCAAAGTTTTTATACAATTTGCAGTGATGTTCCTGGTTTCCACAACCAGTTGCAAATCCTATAATATTATGAAACAAAACTATGTTATCTTTGTCACAATATTTCTGGTACATGTAATAATAATAATATTGAATTGTACTCTAATGCTGGCAGTAACACTTGATGTACTATTGTTGTTTTTTTTTAGCTTGTGCAAATTGTTTTTATTTCTGAATAAATTTCCCAATTTGCTATTTACTTTTTTAGTCCCTTTGCCAATATGATCATTTAATGATAATATGCTATCTAGTAGCAATCCAAGATATTAAAGATTAACACCCCTTCCAGACTTATGTCATTTTCCCCAACTGTTTTTATTGTATTTTTCTTTAGTCTTTGCCGTGTCCCAAAGACCATAGTTTTAGTTTTTTTCTCATTTAACAAGATCTTATGTTTTGAAAACCAGTCTTGTAAGGCTCAGTATGTTGGCCGTATTTTTTCTTCTAGATCCGCTCCTGTTTTCCCTGTGCAATATACTGTAGCACTGTGTCATTTGCATACATTATGACAGGGATGGAAATGAGAAAGGTAAAGTGTGGCCTACTGGGATTTGAACCTCAGATCTCTGGTATGCCGTTCCAGCACTCTAACCATTAAGCTACAGGTTCACTGGTCAAAGCGTCTAAGGAATTTCCTTACAGCCACACATACTTCTTTCTCTAGTGTTGCACGATTATGCAACTAGGAACCATTGTTAGAAATACCACTTCTATCAGTGCAGTTTAACCCCTGCAAGGTATACATATTTTAAAATCAAGGATGGAAATGAGAAAGGAAAAGTGTGGCCTACTGGGATTTGAACCTCAGATCTCTGGTATGAAATCCCAGTAGGCCACACTTTTCCTTTCTCATTTCCATCCTTGATTTAAAAAATATGTATACCTTGCAGGGGTTAAACGGCACTGAGAGAAGTGGTATTTCTTACATTATGACAGATATTTTGTTGCAGATGTTAGGCAAATCATTTATAATAATGAAAACAGGAGTGGACCCAGAAATGAACCCTGCAGCACTCCAGTGTAGATTTCTCTTATAGTAGATCACACAGATCCAATTTTCCCAACTGTTTTCTGTTCATTAAGTACTATCTAAACCATTCTAATGAATAATCACCCACTCCCATCAACCTAAGTTTATGGAACAGAATGGGGTGGTCCACCAAGTCAAAGACCCTGGTCAGGTATACAAAGACTTCTCCAGTAAGCAACCCTCAGTCCATACCATTCTATATGTCACTTGTCAACCTGACCAAGGCTGTCAACATGCTGTGCCTCCCTCTGAATCCGTACTGGTCCTGAGTTAAAAGTTTGTTTTTTTCCAGGTATTTATTTGGAAAGTTTCACGAGGTAAGGCACACTGAGCTGCAATGGTTCACTTCCAGGTGAGGTCTGAAGGAAAGGGGAACACACAACTAAGTACAGCATCGAAGGGATTGATACATAATGGACAAATGTACAAAACAACTGGTATGTACAGAAAAATACCTATGCCAACGATTTTCCAAAGACCACTTTTCTAGTAACTTAGCTAATACTAGCAGTACGGATATTGGTCTATAATTAGTGACCAGTTGTTTATCACCTGATTAGTATATTGGTGTAATGATTGCTGTCTTCCATTGATCTGGCATTATGTCTGTACATAATGACAAACTGAAAAGTTTTCAGTTTAACCAATGTATCTACGACCAGTTTCAACAGTCTAGGTGGTAACTTATCTACATCTGAACCTTTATTGCCTTTCAGTCACCTTAAGAGAGTGAGAACTTCTTTTTCCCCTCTTTCTCCTACCTTAAAAAAGTTAAATGTCTGAACACCAGTTTTATTGTTATCTGGTATTACCTTTCCGTCCACTGATGGATTTGCATTGTTTTTAGTTTCTTCTTTTATATCTACAGAATTTTGTCTTATATGCGTTTTGTATTGGGTCATATCTGTAAAAACTTGTTAAACATATTTGGTATCTCCAATTCATTACTTACTAATGTGTCTCCAACTTTGAGCTTATGTATCTATAATCATAGTATAATTGGTAAAAGCAAAAACAATCAGTCCAATCCTCTGACACTAGAGAGGACTATGCAGTCAGAAACCACAGCAGTGCTTCAAGTCCTAAATGGCATCACAGGTTGGATACTGTGAGTGGAACAGCAGAGTGCCTACTGCATACCTGAGGGGAGTAGAGGACATCTGGGTATCCATCCTTGGGAGTGCTTCTGTATGCCCATTGCCAGCATAGCTGAGGGGAGTAGAGACCATCCAGGGATCCATCTTGGGAGAGCAGGGAGAGCTTTAAGTAGCAGTTGCCCTCATGACCCAATGTTGGCTATATGAGCGCTCATACAGCCAGCATCTTGTTTCCATTTTTCTTTAAAGAAAAATTCAAAACCTACATAAATGGCATCCTACAGACATGCCAACACAACTGTCTTGCGCATTGAGGTCAATTAGGTGGATTCTGCATTCAAGTGATGAAGAAACAATACAGAATTGTTTTTTTTTTATTTTAAATCCTTTTTTGTGACTCACTTCTGCTTGTTGTGGTATGAAAATTTCATATTTCCCTGGTGTCTAGGAGTCCCTCACCCTCCAATTGCTGTCCCCATAATGTTTGTATTTCCCCTGGTGTCTAGTGGCACCCCCAACCTCCAGTTATCATCCCCATTATTATTTTATATTTCCCTTGTGTAGTGGTGCACCCTACCTTCTGATTGTTGTCCCCATAATCTTTCTATTTTTCCCTACTGTCTAATGGCACCCTTACCTTCCAATCTCTGTCTCTGTAATGATTAAGAATTTCCCTGGTGTCTAGTGGCACTACCACCCTCTGATCGCCATCCCTGTAATTATTGTATTTATCCCTTCAGTCAAGGGCACCTCACTCCCTCTGATTGCCATCCCTGTTGACTTTTGTCTTTCCCTGGTGTCTAGTGGCACCCCCCACCCTAACATTGCCATCCCCACTAAAATAAAGAAAACAATCCCTTGATGTCTTTTTTTAGCCTGTCAAAAACAAAAATAGTCCCTCACTGATCTGAGACCCCCACCCTGATCTCCCACCACCCCACACCCCCTACAACCTTCACACACCCTCATTCACCTGAACAGAGCCTAAGGTGAAGATCCACTGTCTGATCAAAAACACATCATGCTGCTGGAAATGCTGACTGCTATATGAGAAAGTAACATAAGTGTAAATCATTGTATTTAAATGGGGTTTTAAACTTTGATGCATAACTTTGCCATATTTGCAAATTTTACACCAAATGTTCAACATATCCTTTTCAGAGACCTCACCTCATGAACAATGTCAGTGGAATTATGCAAATCCACCCCAAAAGGTGATTTTGCAGTCACTTGGCGAAATCCCTTTTTGTGTGGGATTTGAAAATGTTCACAACCCCTGTTCATGAGGTGATGTCATAAAAAAGGGTATGTTGAATATTTGAGTTCCAGCTATGTAAACATGGTAAAGTTATGTACATCCATTAAAATGTTGCTACTGTCTCAAAAAGTAAGGAAATTGTTTGAAAAAATGCATTAATACAACATTTAGGTTTCAGGCTAAAGTGGCAAAAGTAGTAAAATATGGCTTTAGGGTTTTTAGCCCAAAAACCCCACCCAACCCCTAAAACAAATCAGGTGTACAGTCTTTCTTGGGGTTGTCAACCCTAAAGCTCACCCCATTTTATACACTCCAGACACATACACACCTAATGGGGTAAGCTTTAGTGTTGATGACCCCAAGGAAGACTGCACCCCGATATGTTTTCTGGGGGTGGGGTTTTAGGGTTGTAAACCCTAAAATCACAATTCCCTTCCTTCGTTGCTTTAGCCTGAAACCTAAATGTTGCATTAATGCAGTTTTTTTTGCAAAGAATATACATAACATATCTATATTGCAGAACATTGTTAATACACTATTTAGGGCTAAAGCAACAAAAGTAGAGAAATGTGGTGTTAGGCCTTCCATCCCTAACACCCCACCCCTACCCTGCAGGCAGCAACAGGCAGGGGGTGTGCCTTGGGGTTGTCAGCTATAATGATCACCCCATGCAATGGGTAAATAAGCTGAGATGGGTACAGTATATGTGAATGGGGTGAGTGTTATGGTTGACAAACCCAAGGCACACCCCACACCTGTTGCTGCCTGTAAGGATGGGTTTGGAAAACCTAATATTATCTTTCCCTACTTTTGTCACTTTAACCCTAACAAGTACATTAAAGAAGATTTTTACAATGAATTTCCTTGCTTTTTGAGAGAGTATAATCTCATCATCATTTGACTGTGGGACTGCAGGGCCCTCTGCATCCATACTTTTTGAATGTATATGTGTATGTTCCCGTGGAAAACCCTCTGGGCCCTTCACTTCCAATGTGATCAAAACCACAGCCAAATGGTCACCATAGGCTTTTTAGCACCTGACCTCATACACCCAGTACTGAAAATTAACAAATCTCCACTGAAATGTGATTCCATGCCACTGCAATGTCATTCCACACCACAGGTGTGAAAAGACGGTTTAGCTAGGATTTGAAAAATGACAGCTGTCATTGTTCCTGAGGTTTTGCATAAACATAGTTATGCTGGAAATTTGGGGTACAAAAATTTTCAGTTATCATAGTTGTGCACGAGCGTTGCAAAATTTCAATGCATGCACATGACTTTGCCATTTTTACATATTTTGAATGCATATTTTCAACATAGCCTTTTTATGACCCCACCTCATGGACATGGGCAATGACATTTTTTCAAATCCTGCCAGACAGGTGATTTCACCAAGCAACTGTGAAATCACCTCTTGGCCTACATTTGTGGAATTCCTGTGACATTGCTAATGAAGCTGGGTCCCTAAACATCCATGTTGAAAATGTGGTATCAAAATATTCAAAAAATTGCCAAGTTATGCATGAAAGTTGAAAACCTCCTTTGCAACACATTGAATTGCATTTACCTTAGTTTCTTATATTGTAGCAGCCTGCTCCAGCAGCAAGACATGTCTGCTGTGGGGGAATGGATTTTCCCTCTGAGACCTATTCAGGTAAGTGGGAGGCAGATGTGGGATATTGGATGCTGAATGGGAAAAGGGTTGGGGGTCAGATTGGTAAGGGACTTTTTTTTTGCAGGGTTTAAACAAAAAGACATGAAGTGAAGGAACATGAAGGGACCATTTTGTTTATTGCAGGCACTATAGTGATGGTGTTTGTGGGGCGGGAGGTGAGGTTCCACTAGACACCAAGGAAACATTGCTAAATATGAGATGGTGATTGGAGCGTGGAGGGTGCCACTAGACACCAGGAGTATATAAAATCAATGAGGAAGGTGATCAGAGGCTGGGGGTGCCACTAGACACCAGGGAAAGAAAAAATAATAGGTAAGAGATCGGAAGTTGGGGATTTCACTAGAAACCAGGGACATACATAAAATTAATGGGTATGGCAGTGAGAGGGTTGGGTGCCACTAGACACCAGGGAAATACATAACATTAACATGGACAGCAATCAGAATAAGATGCAGCAAAGAAAAAAGGATTTTCCCTTCACGAAAAATGAACCTTTTTTTGTGCTGTGTAATATGAAAAGATTCTTTTTTTTGTATCATGTGTAATGAAAAAAGATATATAGTATTAAAAAAATAACATTTCAAGAGCATTTCTCCAACAGTGAAGTGCAGATTACACCAAACGGGGTCCCGATCAGCCTGGTAGACGTGTTGGTCTCTCTCCAGGAACTCATTTTTGTGGATTTTGACATTTTTTTTTAGGAAAAACTGGGAAGAAGATGGTGACAAATGAAACAGGATTATTCCAACATAAAAAAAAATTATTCCTTTTTTCTTTTCATACAGCTATCTTGAAGTGCTTACTGAGCATGCTCAGAACCAAATTTTTCAAAATGTAAAAATTACATTACTTTGGAATGGATTAATATTTTTTCACCAAACAAGCAAAAGGCACATCTGTGGGGCAACCCCTTTCTACCCTGAAACTTCCAGACCAAAATTCCAAACAATCTGGGTTTAGGCAATTTCAAAGAACAATCACAGCAAAACAAATGAGTTGAAAATTCACTTTTTGTAATATCCAGAACTCAGAAGCCGCACATCCAACTGAAACAAAGCTTGGCACATGCACAGAGCTATCACATGAGACTGAGCATGAAAAATCTCATGCAAATCCATTTGAACAGTTGTGAATTTATTGAAGTGTAAAAATTGGGCATTAACTTTAAACTGCCTACTCAACCCTAAGGGGTATGACTGTGCTTTTGAGAGTGACAGAGAACAGGAGGGGAAAGAAAGAGAGTGAGAGAGAAGGAGAGACAAAATTACCAGAGTAATGTAGCAAAAAGGGCACATCTGTGGAAGTCAACAATCTAAAACAGTTTTAACTTTAAGAAAGCAGATATTCAATTAGTCAGAACTCTAGAGAAATATGCTTGGAATGTGCTTGCATGTCACCTAGCAAACGGTTTCAAATTTTACATTTACCCATCCCTCACATTGTAAGAACACTAATTTATGTTCCAAATATTTGAAAGGTTAATGGCAGAAAATAATTTTAAAATACAATTATGAGTACTTATAGACTCCATGGGCTCAAATCACAGTTGCTAGGTTTGTTGTTAAGTGGTCATAGGACCACTTAGCAATATGCACAATTCTGTGATCTCATTGTGCTATGTGCAACCAGAGCCATAGCTTCTTCCTGCACAGTTGCATGACATGTAGCAGCTCTGTGAGGAAGGAGGTAGGGGTCACCATGTTAATACTTCACATAGCCACTTACAGTATATGGTGACACTGATGAGTTACAAGCACTAAATAGGGTTTTGAGACACACCAGCTTTGTCACTCATGGGTTATGGATCTTAAGGTGTTACTGACTAGTAAAGCAAAATGTGTTATTCCACTGCAAAAAGTTATGTATTCCCTGTGTAACAAATATTGTTTCTTTTATTTGGACTACATGAATATAAATATTGGCTGCCTAGTGATTGCAGCTTTTAATTCTGCATACCTAGTATATATCTTAAACAGTCACTACATATCCTGGTTTTATTTTTTACTGTGGCCAATAGACTTTTACTTTATGTTATACTTAAACTACATTTCTCATAATAATAATTTCTTGTAATTTGCACTAATGTGACGTAGCCAATTAGCCTTTCTTAAAGTAGCATGGTATTGCCTGAGGTATGGCACTGGGCTTTTGCTACCAGAGACCTGGTTTCAGTTCTAAATCAATCCAGACTCTACCAATCAAGTTAATTTTTTTGTACAACATATTTCATACAAATCATAATCCAAATTGCTTTACAAGATATTTCCAGCAGAACAGCATTGCCAGAGTAATGGAGTAAAAGGCAAATCTGTACAAGCCTACAGTCTAAAACAGTTGTAAAAGTTAAAAAGCAACCATTCAGTCATTCAACTAACCATACTGAAATAGGCTTTGAATCTGTTGGCATGCCACTTAGCAAAAGGTTCATTCCATTTCTAAATTTATCCACCCCTCACCTTGTATAAGCACTAATTTATTATTCAAATAGCTAAAAGGTCAATAGTAGAAAATAATTAAAAAAAAGTGTCATTATGGCTCATTGACTCAAACCGCAGTTCTAGAGCCTGCAGACAAGTGGTCATAGGAGAACACTGCAACAGTCGCAGCTTTGTGAATCCCTTGTGCCATGTGCCACAGGGATCATAGCCCTTTCCTCCACAGTTGCAAGACATGTAGCAACCATATGAGGAAGGAGGTAGGGTTCACAATGTTGATACACCATGTATCCATTGACAATTAATGGGACCAAAGTCCAAAAACTTTGCTTTGTGGAGAAATTTGGGAATTTTACCAAATTCACAAAGTTTTCCTTTAAGGTGAATTTCTACTTTGTTTTAAAAGAGAACTTCTAAAATGCTGAAAATTCAAACTTTGCCTGTGAATTGTGGTGGCTCTATGGTGAAGTTTGCAAGGATTCATGGGATTAGAAGTCACATGGTGCTGCAGTAAGCTGTATTGCCATATGTAGGCTGAATTCAGTGCAGTGTGAGTAAGAGAGAGTTGGTCTCTATGAGTACTACAAGAATATGTCCCTAAGAAATACCAACTGAAAACAGACATATAAAAACCATAAAATTAAGGAGAAAAAAGAACAATTCCTATATGATAACAATGCAGCTTTAACAAGTCATAACTCCATCAATAGTTGGAGCTAAGGGACAACCTCTATATCAAAAAGGTCTTAATGAGTACTATAAGGTTAAGTCTCAATGACTACTACATGGTTTAGTGAAAGAAAGAAAGAAAGAAAGAAAGAAAGAAAGAAAGAAAGAAAGAAAGAAAGAAAGAAAGAAAGAAAGAAAGAAAGAAAGAAAGAAAGACATCCCTAAGGAATACCAAGTAAAAATAGAGATAAAAAGCATAAATATTAAACAAATGAAAATTCCCATAGGATAGCATTGCAACTTTAACAAACTATTATTCTGTCAGTCTTTGGAATAAGAGGGCAATCTATATACTAAAAAAGGCCTCAATGAGTACTACAAGGCTAACACATAATACCACTAGACAAATTTATGGAGAATGCACAGGAACCCCAAAATTACTTTCCAAATTCACCATGGTGCTTAGTCCACAGTTTAAATCTGATAATCCTCCAGAATGCACAGTATATGTAGCTCCTCTTCAAGTACAACCATACCAAGGTTCAGACAAATTTGGCAAAAATTGACTGATTTATGCCTAAAAGAAACAAAAGGAGTAGTTGGTAGATGTGGAGTGATGGTATTTGTGTTGCCAAAATATTCTCTACCACATTTGTGGCATCTGTGCTATTAGGTGCTGGGGGAGGCAGCAACAAAAGAATCAGTTCAAGAGGTAGCAACTTCTCTGGCTCAGGAACAGTGATCATGGAGGAGGTTGTTGGTGTCCTCTTGACTGCTTGTGGTGGTGGCACTGAGACTGACTGGATAATAGGTCGCCAGTATGAATATGTGGACCAGTGGCCAAACAGCTTGTAACTCCTTTCTGTGCATTACAGCACATTGGGCACAGGTGCCAGGGGTAGTATTTGACTCTGGCCTGGGAAAAAAATGGACTATGAACAACTGCAATGGTAGCAGCACTCTGGGTATTTGCCAACATGTCAGACTGGCAGTGAAGACTGTAACTGAATCACAAACATAGGTAAGAAAATGTTAAAATTGCCCTTGACTGAGATTGATTAGTGGATACTGCTTGTGTTGGTTGTATCATAGGTGGGTGGGGTGGCAAGGGGTCTTCAGGCTGTGGAGTGGTGAGGACAAGGGACTGCTGACATTGAGACTTTTGTGTATCAGTAGATTCATTTTGACCCAACTTCACCTTGGTGTACCCAAAGGAGAAGTTATGAGAGAAAGCTGCCAGGTGAAGTTACCAATGGCAAATTTCCTATTAACTAGAAAAACTTCTTTAATTATCCACAGAGGTGAATTTGGCAACTTTTCTGGTGAATTCAAAATTGACAACATCTCTACTTACATTGTATTGTGACATATGTTGCAAATAGGCTGTCAGGCTGTCATGCGGTGGGGTTAGGGGACTACTGACCTTGACACTTTTGTGTATCAGTACCTTCATTTTGACAAAACTTTGTCTTGGTGTACCCTGATGAGAAGTTAAAGGTGAAGTTGCAAGGGGAAGTTATCAATAGCGAATTTCCTATTAAATAGAAAAACTTCTTTAATTATCTGCAGAGGTGAATTTGGCAACTTTGTCAGTGAATTAAAAATTCACATCTCTACTTACTGTGTATGGTGACATATGTTGCAAATAGACTGTCAGACTGTAGAGTGGTGGGGTTAGGGGACTGCTGACCATGAGATTTTTGTGTATCAGTAGCTTCATTTTGGCCCAACTTCATTTTGGTGTACCGTAATGAGAAGTTAAAGGTGAAGTTGCCATGTGAGGATACCAATAGAGAATTTCCTATTAAATAGAAAAACTTTTGTGAAATTTTCCACAGAGGTGAATTTGGCAACATCGCCTTAACTTTGCTGGTGAATTAAAACTTCACAACATCTCTACTTACAATGTATGGTGACATAGGTCACCAACACTATCATGAGGTTTTGAGACATTACTGCTACATCACTCATAAGTTATGTGTCTTACAGTACCACTCACTAGTGGAGAAAAAAATGTGTCATTCCACTGCAAACCATTATGTATTCCATATACATCAAACATTTTTTCTATTATTTGGACCATACTAAAATAAATGTCATCTGTCTACTGATTGCAGCTGTGAACTGTGCATGCTTAGTACATATTTAAAACCACCCCTTAATTTCCTATGGTTTACCTATGCTGATGGAATAACACTGTTGTCAACGTGCGGCATAGAGACATCCCTGACGTCGACAGGCAAAATTTTGCCTGTCAGACATTAGTCAGTGTTTCTGTTGAGGATCGCAGCCCCCTGACCACCCCATGCAGTAGACTGTGCCCCCCACACCCCTCTTCTATGGATTGTTAACTCTGAGTCCGAGTTAACTTGAAGGGGAGGGCAAAACCCAGCAAAACGGCAAAATTTAGCCAATTTAACTTGTCGAAAATGTCGCTGTGGGGGATTTTGCTGATGGGGTTTTCCCTTCCATCGGCATACCATTTCCTTCACCCCTGCATATCTAAGACTGCCCCTACATTCCTTGATTTTATATTTGATTGTGACCAATATAGTTTCACTTTATGTTATCCTTAAATGGACTCTACATTCCTTGTAAAAATAATTTGATGTACCTTGACTAAAAATGTGATGTAGCCAAGAAGACTTTTTTTTAAAGTATATATCTTATTGACTGATGTATGGCACTGGGCTGTTGACAGTGGAGACCTGAGGCCCAATTTTAAAAACACTTGCGGATGCTGTAAATCCTTGGTGCACTAAATGTACTGCGCAGGGGGCTTGCAGCATTCCTTTGGCACAGATTGTGATTCTCTATCAGATGCACCAAAATGCTGCAATTTAGATAAGTTCCCCCTGGTCTAACTTTGCATCATTCGGGAACCCATTTTACAAGGTTTGTGCCAATGCTTTGGCAGAAGCTGCCATAAAGTGTGGAAATTGTCACAATTGAGCAAAACATTATAAAATTGGGTGCAATTTGCAGCAATGTGTTTGTCACAGTTGCGTTAAAAATCGGGGATGATGCAGGGCTTGGCACAAGCTCTGCACCATCTTTGAAAAATTGGTCCCCTGGTTTCAGTTCTAAATGAATCCAATCTAACCTAATGTAGTTTTTTTGTACTGTGAATGTCATACCAAGCATAACCCAAAATGATTTACAGGATATCTAGCAATCTATTTATCTATCTATCAATATTGATGATAGCATTGCCAGTGTATTGGAGTTAAAAAAAGGCACATCTGTGCAAGTCTATAATCTAAAACAGTTGTAACAGTAAGAAAGGAACTATTCAATCATTCAACTAACCATACTGAATTAGTTTTTGAATCTGTTGGCATGCCACCTTGGAAAAAGTTTCCATGTCTACGTTATCCCGCCCCTCACATTATATGGACACTAATTTATTATCCAAATAGATAAAACATTGAAGTACAGTTAGGAGTAACTATAGATTCCATGTGCTCAAAGTACATTTGCTAGGGCTGTTGCTAAGTAGTCATAGGACCACTTAGCAACCATCACACTTTTGTGATCCCTTTGTGCCATGTGTAAGAGGGATCAGAGCCCTTTCCTGCAGCTGCAAGACATGTAGCAACTCTGTGAGTAAGGAGGTTGGGATGACCATGTAGATACATCACATAGCCACTTATGATGTATGGTGACACTCATGAGTTACAAAACTATTATAAGGCTTTGAGACATCTCTGCTTTGCCATTCATGGGTTATGGGTCTTGTAGTATCATTCACTAGGGAGAAAAATGTGTTATTATTCTGCAGACCATTAAGTATTCCGTACATATCAAATATTATTTTAGCTGTTTGGACCATAGGAAAATAAATGTTGGTTGTCTAGTGATTTGACCTGTGAACTCTGCATACTTAGTACATACATTCATAAAATAAAAATAAAATTCTAAGTGCCACCATAGCTGTGTTGATTAAATATAAGCAACTACAGCTTTAATTAATAATTAATATATATGCATCATCAGTAGGGGACATGAGAAAGAGTCCAGTAGCACCATTCAAGAATCAAACTCAGTTACCCAAATCAAAGTGACACATGAGCCTTCTCCCAAATGTTTAATACAGAGACTGAGCCAACAGTATCTTCACACTGAGGATAACAAAAACAAAACTTTTTTTTCAAATCTGTGATTTTAACCACTGTATCCCTTTGCACTTCTTGATGTACACCATAAATAAATAACTTCCCCACCTAAAGAAAAATTAGCAAATTAATGTGCAATCCAAAACATCAGTTATGCTGTATTTACAGGACTACTAAACAACAATTTTTCAACAAGTGCTGTGCTCTGAAGAATACCTCCATAAGAATAATATTTCAAGGACTATCACTCAACACATATCCTTCATAAAAAGTTGAGAAATTATATTTTATCAGCAAGTTTAATAGCAGTATGTAGAAACTTGGAAAACATGTTGAAATATAAGTAAGCAATAATACTGCACACAATGGGGTGTGCATTATGCTGTCATAAACACATTCCTAGTGGCATAGTTACGTACGAGACCACAAACCAAGTTCCTTCAGCCACTGGAAGTACAGTTATTACAACATAATGCACATTCTCAGAGGATATTATTGTTCTTATAAAATGGGCAAGTAGACACATTAAAAACATGTACAAAATGAAAATGATTCAATACTTTCATGAAATGTTTTATAAAAATGATGTAAAATAATCCCTTTGCAGATTGCATGATTGTTCCATATGATTGTATGTTGCCCCACTTCCCATATGGGCTCTGTATTGGTGAGTGATTTGATGGACCCTTCTCCCCCTATTTGGTCTTATAGCATTTTGTCTGAGTAGGAGCAAATGGCTTTTTTTAATAATATGCATCTCTTCTTTCCTTTACTCTGTATAGTGCACCTATGTTTTGCATTTTGAAAAGGGAAACTGCCTGAGTATAGTCAAGGTTGTAGTGAGCATTTCTTTAAATTACAGACCCAGTTCTTCTTTACGAATTTGTTCCAGTAAGTCTGCACATAATGAGCAGTACTGTATAACTTAGCAGTCTGGTAAATTTTACCTGGCTGAGAGAGTTAGCAAGTAATTCTAAACTGAGCAAGTAAGCTGGCAGGGAATACTTTGTAGGGGGTGTCTGAAGGCAAACTGCCAGGAAGGCTAGTGAAGTGATTTCTGACTGTGTAAGTCTTAAAATGTATTATTAGGGACACAAAATTACATTGAATAAGAGATGAACTGCTACATAATGCCGCTGATGGCAGTTGAGAAGAATGTGATCACATGGCAGTCTCACTGGCAGCACACTTCCATCTGTGGGAGAAAGTCCTGTAAAAGTACCATAACAAACACATGGCATCAGTAGCCGGCCCGGTGGTGCTGAGGGCTGAGTCGCTGGACGCCTTACCTCACGGCACACCGGTGACTAGATTTTGGGAACAAGCACAGGCCATCAGAGGTTGGCAATGGGGTGGGAGGGCAGAGCTGGATGGAGCTGCCGACAGGCAAGGTCTTCTCTCTGGGGAGGTGTAAGGGCTTCCTCTGGTTGATGGCTGCCACCTAGTGGAGGCTGGGGACAGCATGGGCCAGGAGAAGCCAGGTACTTGGCCTGGGGTGGGAGGAAAGGGGCCATTACTGGGGCCATGTGACTAATGCATACCAACTCCTGGGGCCCCTGGGCATAAACAGAGGAAAGAAAATCACTGCTGGCAGGATGGCAACCAACTCCCTGCAGGCTCTGCTCCTGGGCCGGGTGTAAGGTAAGCCCTGGTAATTCCAGGTGACGGGGCTGGGGGGGTCAGTCAGAAAGGGGCTGTCTAGGGGGTGCAAAAAATGTTAAATGAAAAAACAAATATGGCATCAGTCACCGCTAGAAGGAGCAACAACTTTTATTCCATGCCCCCAACTCCTCTGAGGAAACTTTGAGTGAAAACAGTCAAGGATCCTATCTGAGTCAACTCCCACAAGCGTAGCTGCTGCTGTTACAATATGTGAATTGTTGTATTAGCACATTGCCAGGGGTTAAAGGGACACCCCTTTTGGCCTCAAACTGCCCCAGTGTAAAAAAAACATTTTTTTGACTGGTCACATTCTGTAAAATGTGCTGATGTGGCTGATTGTTTGATTTTGACTTCTTAGTTAATTTGAAAAGTGAAAAACAGACTGCTCAGCATACTGGTGTTAGCACACCAAAATGTGTTTGTTTATATTTCTTAATCAACTGCCATTGCATCTTTCCTGGACTTAGGAACAACACAGCATAGTCTAGCCACTAGTGCTGTGTGGAATTTTCAAATTCTGGCAGAATGAAATTCCACAGAATGGTGGAATTGTGCTGCAAAAAATAGTTGTGGAATGATTTTCCACAGAAAAATGCTGTTCTGTGCAATATTATTCTATGGATCTCAGTATTTTCTGTGGAAATTGTTGCAGAATAATTTTCCATGGAAAAATGCTGTTCCACTGAATATTATTCCATGGATCACAGTAGGTGGGATTCCACTGAAGAACCAGTGACATTCTGGCAAAAATTCCACAAGAAGACTAGTCATTCCATGTTGATTTTGCTAGCGGTATTCCGCATTCTGCACATCACTACTAGCCACTAAAGATGCATTGCGAGCAGAGGAGACTACTGCATTCTGAGTGGCTGCACTGTTTGAGGTTGTTTCTAATGTTCAGGAAATGAGCAATAAGGGCAGATCAAGGATTTGAAACAAAACAAGGCTGGGTCTAATTACACAATTACCACGAATTTCAGTTCAATTAAAAATGGAGGCAGATTAACTTACTAATAATACCAATGAAATTTAGAGAAGGTAAACAATCATGAAATGTGTGTTTTCGGCCTGAAATAGTATGATGCAACAAGGGTTGACAGTGTCCCTTTAAATTGATCATGAACTCACATGAACTCAGGCAAAGTTTGCACTGGAATAAAACATTGCTCCTTCAGATGTGACTGATGCCAGTATTTTGTTGCTATTTTGTTTAAGTTACTGAGTGCATTCAACTGCTGTGGATCATGTGTTCTGTTGCACTCTGTGAAAGTACTGCTGCTATGCATGGGCAACAGAGCTAATGAAGTTTTTTTTTCTGTGCAACAGGTTGGTGACTGTAATGTAGTGGGGCAAGGACAGTAATGGCAATAAAGTGAATAATTGTTATTTATTTATTTATTTAGGGATTCGGATCATACCTTTGAGCTCAGAGCTCTTTAACAAAGGTTCCATCTTTATTTATTTGTATTATGTCGTTGGTGAGGTTGGGTTGAAAAGAAAATGGTGGCTGTTTCATTTTTAAAAATTCTGAAGGGAGGCATGTTGATTTTTGGAACATTATGCACACTGGTTGGCAGGACATGTTTGTTTTGCAGTGCATTATGCTCTTATAATGCATAGTTCATGGCCAGCCAAGATGCAGGATTCTCCCTACATACTGTAATTTATAATGCAAAACAAAACAAATAATAATGTTATTATATTTGTAATTAATTTAATTTGTTTAAACTGTGCTTATTGAACAATGCAATGTATTTTATAAGATATTTTGTCTGGTTTTTGCACTGCAGTCATCAATTATTCTAACTATTAATGCTCCCAAATTATAAGCCAATGCAAGCATTCTTTTATGCTAAGCAAGATGAGAGAGTTCACAATGAAAAACATACTTGTAGGTTTAAAACACAAAACTGTGTTAAGCCGACATGGAGCAAAGTCAGCCACACCCCCACTTTGTTAAATTCCCTGCCATAATATCTATTATTTTATTGGACATTTAAAAATGGAATCATCACAAAAAAGGGAATGAAAATACTCACTTGCACCTAAAACTATACACCAATTATCTTTATCAGTAACACTAAACAATAAAATCTTAAGTTTTCCTTTCTTTCTTGAGATCAGTAGATTCCAGTCATACTCCACTGAATACCCATCAAGTGGATTAGAACAGTTTTCCTTCAGAGAACATTGCAAGTTGAAAAATTTAAATAAGCTGTAACATTGATCTTACTCCAGCAACTCATCGATTTTAGGGCTGCATTGGGTGGAGCCTTGCAGACCGCATACTTTCTGAAGAGGTCTCGGCACATCCCTTCCAATTGAACAACATGTTGGAATTGCAACACAGTCGCCTCCACGTTCATGATGCATTCTGCTAGCTGTCTTCATTGGCAGTTGCACTACACTATATTTCTTTGTCAGTGGTCATGGTAGAACATGGCACACTCTGCCATGTCCAAAATGGCTGCCAAACTGTACAGGGCATGCTCAACTTTTAGCACATGTGCAGTAGACAGTAGTGGCCAACTTGCTCACAGCAGAGTGTGCCATGTTCCACGGTAACTGCCAATTTTTTTTTGTTTAAAATTATGCATATTCCCCCACACCCGACCCTTCCTCTGAGAACCAACATCCCCACACCCCAGAAGCATAACAATGACACTGGGGGTGCCCAATATCCCAGTGTCATGACCTCTCAAAGCATAACAATGATACTGGGGTACTCAATCCCCCAGTTTCTCGATCATGCTGCCTACCCTTTTATATATATATATCTATATATATATGTATATTTTTTCACCCCCAGAAACATAAATGACACTGGGGATGCCCAATCCTTCATTGTCCATGGTCCCTTTAGTTTTTATATTTTTTCTCCAACATCCTACCTTCCTCTCAGCACTCACCACCCCACCCCACCCCCCACCCCTGTAGTAGAATACCACACTGGGGGTACCCAGTCCCCCAGTGTCACAATCATGTTACTTACCTTTATATATATATATATATATATATGTAGTTATTTTCCTTCCCTATTTTGGTCTCCCCATAATCCAAACAAATAACATCCCCCTTAAGGGGTGGCTGGCTCCCTCTCCCTGGGCTAAGACACAGATATGGCACACTGACGAGTCCAAATGAGGACGAAACACATGTATGTGTCTGCTGTTCTTAGCCTTTGCTGATTGCACTGTGAGGCCTTTAGGCACCTTGCAATTTTGCTTAAAGTTGAGCCAGTCCATGGGGATTTGCATATGTTTCTCATAATGCTTTGCATTATTGGGGAATCTGCAATTGTGTTTTCTATATATATATATATATATATATATATATATATATATGTAGATAGATAGATATATCTATCTATCTATATATATATATATATATATATATATATATGTATCATTTTACCATCAACCCTCTATCTGAGCTCCCCTGAAACATAACAGTGACAATGGGGTTGCCCAACCCCACTGTACATAGGCCTTTTTTATATTTTTCTCCACCCATCTGACCTTTCCTTTCCCCCAAGAAACATAGCAGTGACACTGGGAGTGCCCAATACCCTAGTGTTGCAATCAGAATCCTGTTCATGCTTTTTCTTTTTACCTATGAAAAGAAAACCATCTATCAATGTCTTTTGCAGCAATTCCTTACCCCTCACCCAACCCTCCCACTCAGCACCCACCACCCCGCACACCCTCAAGACCTTACTTACTCATTGGGGGTCCAATGCTGTAATCCTCTCTGGACCGCAGACACATCATCCTTCTTCAAAGTGGGACTGCAAACTGACAAAACAGGTATGCGGTTTGACGTATTTCAAAGGGTCCAAAATGTTTTTTTGTTTTTTACATCCCGAAAAGTAGTTTTGCAGTCTCTGTGGAAAATCACTTTTCTGGCAAGAGTTGAAAATGTTCTCTGCCCTTGTTCATGAGGTGGGGTCATATGAAGGCTATGTTGAAAATTTGGTGTAAAAATATTAAAAAATAATAAAGTTATGAACCTGCGTTTTATTATTTACTGAATTTTATTGACCAGGTAGGCCCACTGAGACTAGAATCCCTTTTCAGGGGTGACGGGGGTACAGATGGTAGCCAGCTGAGTTTGAACCAGATTAAGCTGTGGGTGGTATTTTTAGTGAATGGGGGAAACTTGGCCAGGACACCGGGGAAATTTCCTTACTCTTCTCTAGGGGTCCCACCGTTAGGAGGTTGGAGGAGTCAGAAGAGAGTGAGCTGTTGGAAGAACAGCATAACGTCACTGCACGGGTGAATGAAATTGAACATACTGAGTCTACAGAAATAGCTATGAATACTACTGCATTATTGGCAACAATTCAACATATGTAAATGGAACGGAATATTGCAGAGGAGGAATTGTCTGTAATGGAAGAACGTCTACTAGCCAAATAACAGGAACTACAGGATCAACTGTTTCAACTACAGAAACAGTATCAATTAGACAAGTATGGCCTGGAAGAAGAGAAAAAAAAGGAAAAGAATGGTGAATAATTCACCTGAAACAAGGGACTTGAATACCCCCAAAGTAGTTCTGTTCAGGACACCATCAATGAGTCCTGATATCTGTACAACACAGCATCACACAGAACCTTCTGTGCTGTCTACATTGGCAGATGCTTGGTCTGCTGACATAGCTTTAATAGAAGCTGGATGGATTAAATCTAATAATGGTAATTGAATATCCAACCCATCAATCACTTTACCAGGCTCTCCAAAGGTAAAGTCATCTGTTCCCATACAAGGAAATATTACTGTGACACATCAATAGGTGCCCCTCGAAACGGCAAACACCTCTATGCCTGCCCCTACTCCAACTGACATTCTTCAGCTGCACCTAGCAACAGGATGTCTTAGTAATACAGCTATACTGGCTACTACAAAAGAGCAGGTAAATGCAACACAGTCTCAATCTGAAAAAACTGTGGTATCCACTATCCTAACACACTTGCCAATGGAACCCAGAGAGGAGCTGCAAACTACAGGTACCGCTTCCTTTTTTCCTGTAGACAATCAGGGAGCATTCTTTTTTGAAGCACTGATGGATTTCATTTTGACTAGGTCTGGGTCACAAGCAAACATTAACCAAAGCATAATTAATGTAACTGAGGTATTTCAACAACAGAACACAAAAGATCCCCCTTCCCCACTGGCTGTAACCTATGCAACCTTGTTACAGAAGCCTCTTGAACAAGCTAATCGATGGCATGCTGTCCATCTGAAATACTTAGGGGGCATGAAACTTCCCCCTGATCTTTACTTTGTGGGCCTCACTCTACTAAAACAAAATCTGGGGTTTTCCCCATCTGAAGTTTACGCGCTAATTCACACCCTAGACGAACATACATTTGATGTTAGTTTTCGCTCTGCCACATTACTAGACAGATTTTGAACCCTCTTTTCCACCCAAAATTCAACTCCTTTGTGGGCTCCATTTCAAGTTATACCATTGACAAAACCAACCTTTAGAATGGTGGCTATATTATTCTGAAATGAAAGGGTAAACATTTCGGACATTCTCTTTTGGTTAGAGAAAAAGTGCAACATACAGGATACACCTGAACGTATCATAGACAGGGAAGGATTTTGAACTGGGGCTGGAAAATCTGGGTCAAATTTAGATCAGATGGCACCGGGATACAACAACTGCCAAACTGCTTTTTCCTGCGACAAGATAAAGGCATCTTATTTTATCAGAGGCAACCACACCATGTTTCAAATGTGGGTCACACAGACACATGAGTAACTCCTGTGAAGTTTTAAAATGTATTCAGTGTGGAGCCATCAGACGCTCCAGGTTCCACTGTACAGCTACCCCTAAATGCAACCTTTATGAAGACAGTACACATCATTTTTTAACATGTCTATGGGCAGCATATAATACCGAAAATGTGGATTACACAGAACAAGGCTATTATAGCAATAAAGCTGCAAGAACCACTCAGGGTCCTCAGGTGAAAATGGTTCCGCCAGTTCCCCATACTCCTACTGAGGTGCATGTTTCTGCCCCTGAAGTGGTCATAGCCACAGTGGTTCAGATAGATACCCCTTTTTACCCCTGAGCAAGATCTGACTATCGCACCTCAGGAGCAACTACCCCATATGTCATCAAGCAGTATGATGGGGGAATATTGAGATGGCCCCCACCTAACCAAGAGGAGGTCAGTTATCAAAAAGTTGTAAGAAGCAAAGGGAAGAAATCTACCCCATGGACAAATCTCCTGCACAGCTCCCCTTGCATAATAAATTTTCAACATTAGAATGGGAAGACACAGAGATGAAAAATGATTCGGATAACACTTCCGAACATTCTTCATAGACAGAGTGGGCCTCGGAAGATGAAGACCATCGTAAAAAGAAAAAAATAAACCCAAAAAGAAATGTATGAGTACCAGAATCAGCCTCTGAAAGAAGCTCCCCTTATAGTTTAATGTATGGATTGCTGTGACTTACTAGTAGCATCTCTCAATGTAAATAGTATCAAATCAGAGAGAAAATGTTAACCTACTTATGCTTTCTTTACAGGATATAGATATGACTTGGTATTTGTAGAAACATAGAATTTGATGGCAGATAAGGATTGCCAGGCCAACCCAGTCTATCCCTTTCCCTACCTAATCGATAAGCTGCATATCCTAGTTAACCAACAGCTTACTTTCTCCTACCCCCCACCAGAATTGCCTTATGTCTGTCCCATGCATTCTTAAATTCCCCCACTGTTTTTGACCCCACAACCTCCTCATGAAGGCCATTCCATGCATCTACAACCCTCTCCATGAAAAAATACTTCCTCATGTTACCTCTGAGCTGTCACCACTCTATCTTCAAATTGTGCCCCCTTGTTCTTACACATCTCTTATTCTGAAAGATGCTACCCTCTTGGACTTTGTTGATTCTCTTGATGTACTTGAAAGTTTCTGTCATGCCCCCTTCCCTTCTTTCTTCAAGGGTATACATATTAAGCTCCTTTAGCCTCTCTTTATATTGCTTCTGGTGCAGACCCTACACCATTTTAGTTGCCTTCCTCTTGACAGCCTCCATCCCGTCTGTGTCCTTGTAGAGATGGGTTCTCCAGAACTGAACACAGTACACCAGATGGAGTCTCACCAACTGTCTGTACAGAGGGATAACAATGTACTCTTTTCTACTGGTGATGCCTCTCCCTATGCATCCCAGTATCCCCCAGCCCTTCTTACTGCCTTCTTACATTGCTGGCCCACCTTTAGGTCACCTGATATGACTACCCCAGGTCCCTTTCCATTTTTGTTGTTGTTAGTATCTCACCCCCATTGTGTACTCTTCCCTGGGTTTTTGTTTCCCAGGTGCATTATTTTGCTCTTCTTTGCATTGAATCTAAGCTACCATATGTTTGACCATTTCTCCAATCTTGCTAAGTCCCTTCTCATCCTTTCTGCCCCAACTTGTGTATCAGCCCTGTTGCAGATCTTTAAGGGTACCATATTAAGCACAGCCCAAGACATCAATCTGGCTACTACAGAATGGATAAGGGACACCACTTATTGATCTATCTGGAAAATATGTCTGTAGTGGTATGGGAATTTACATCAACAACCCCCAAATCACAGTAAAATTGACACTGGATATTTTTCCAGGACGGGCACGTCTCATGGATATCTCACTTGAAGGCCAGGGTTTTTGACTGATCAATCTATATGCATCCCAGACAAAACTAGGTCAGGTGGAATTGTTACAGCTGATTCAGCCTTAACTTTTTACTTCAAAACAGTTTTGTTTGGTGGGGATTTTAATTGTAGTCGATGAAAAAGAGACAGAGGGCTAACCACAGACAAAGAGTTTTGTGATGCTTCCTTTTTAAATACACTTCTACAGCAGACCAATTTAATGGATATATTTTATGAACCCCAAGAAAAAATACAGTATACATATTTTAGCAGCATGTTAGCAACATGTATTGACTACTGGTTTCTAACCCCAGATTTTTCAGTTGCTTCTTCATGAGTTTTGCCAGTAGCCACATCTGACCATGGGTTATTATAGGTTAAATCTCCTATTCCATGGAAGATTTGGCAGGCAGAGGTTACTAGAGACTTAATACACAACTTTTAGATGATGTGGAAATTTTGCAAGGTCTCAGATACATTATCCAAGCCAGAAAATCTGTATTTTTCTTGTACGAATCTCCAGCTGAATGGTGGGAATAATCTAAAGTGGATTTCATAGCCTTTTTGAAATTGGCAGGGAAACTGAAAGCGCACAGTTAACATATTTAATACCAAGCTTTAAAAAATCTGCTGTATAAACTAGTTGCACTCCAAAAGGAATACTCTGAAGGTTTTTCAGCCCAAATCATGAAAATAAAACAGGAGATGTCCTTATGTCAATATGAAAGGATGAAGTCCCTAGAGTTTGAACAAAGGTTTGGTACATCTGGAAATCAGTATCATACTAACCCATTTGAAAGTTGTTTAAAAAAGAACCGTAACAAAACCTTATCAGTCATAAAATTACCAAATGGGAAGAAAATGACAGGAAATGTTAGGATAATACATCAGGTAGAAGATTATATCCAAACTCATTTTGGTCAAATACCCTCCACAACTTATCAATATCATTCATGGTGGAATTCTGGATATTTTCCCTGTCTTCCAACTATGGCAGCTACACAGTTGATTAGCCCTATCACTACCCTGGGATGAGAGAATATGTTTACCAATCTACCATCAGGGAAGGCCCCTGAGTTGAATAGTCTGTTCCCAGCATTTTATAAATTTATCTATCCCTATCTAAAGGGTGAATTCACTCACCTTTATAACTATATACTGGGACAGAAAACTTACCCTTGAATATGTACAGAGGGTAACTTATACTCCTATTCAAAAAAGGAGACAAGGAACTTCTGACAAAATTGGGGCCTATCACCTTACTAAATTGTGACTTTAAAATGTTAACCAAGGCATTAAGTAACAGATTGACACAGTCCCTCTGTTTGATTATACACCCTACACAGGCCTGTTCTTTGCCCAGTAGGAATTTGTCAGACATTTTAATTTTATTACTAGAAATTTAGAGAAAGGGAAACATGAAGAGTTGAGTGGCTATGTAATCAGCCTTGACCAGTTGAAAGCCTTTGACAGAGTGTCACACTCTTACCTATTGCAAGTTATGCAACAGTATGGTTTATCACAGACCTTTATTACATGGGTACAATTATGCTATGCTCATCCATACATTAATGGATGGCTTGGTAACCATTGTTAAATCAGAACAGGAGTTAGGCAGTGGTGCCCCCTCAGCCCTATCTTATACCTTTTGGAATTAGACCCACTGATACAAAGATTAAACAATGACCCACTTATCCTTGAGCTTTCAGTGTCTAGCCAAGACAAGGAAATTAAAATATTAGTGTATGCAAATGACCTTAGTCTAATCCTAGCTGAACATGGATTTGGGACACAAGCTAAGCTTATCCTCAGTTTCTTTTCTTCAGTTTCTGGTTCCCAAATCAACTGGGGCAAAATTCTTTGTCTAGCTATAGATTCTTGTTACTTAACTAGCACTAATATCATAGAACTATGAATTACAAAACAGCACAAAAAAATTCTTGGCATATTCTTTGGGCCAGGTGACTTGGCTATGTATAATTGGGAATATATGATTAATATTGCACTAGATGGAATAGAACAATGGAATAAGTGGCAGATGTGTAAAAAACATATCTATATAACTAAGACCTACTGTATTCCAATGTTTCTGTTTTTAAATTTTGTTTATCCTTCTCCAAAGGTTTTAGAAACACGTTTATTTAGTTGTTTCTTCCAGAGAGTGTGGGGTATCAGATTAAATCCTGTTAAGAGAGGAATCACCTATTTACTTGTGAAATTAGGGGGCTTGAATATGACTAATCTCCTAGTCTTTTACCATAGTATTTTTATATATGCAAATATCAGCCCCCCTCTTTCGGGGGTTTCAACTACAGTGAAGCCCGCCAGGATGAAGCTCGGTGTCACAGGTTTCCTTCATGAGCAAAGAGATTAACTCCCATTGAAATTCCATTGTTTGCTGCAGTAACTCTACTGCAAGATTCTGCAGAGTTGGGCTTCATCCTGGTGGGCTTCAATGTATATGGTTTCCTTAGGTATTAGATCATGTTTCATATAGCTTACAATCTTGGACACCGTCTGGGGCTATAGACAAACAAACACACATCACTGACTTGCGTTATTATTTTCAGTCTAATATTGGTAAACTAAAACAATGGTGTATCACAAAGGACTTTCTTATACAGCTTATTAGGAAACAAGGGGTTATGATGAAATACAAACACACTATTTCACTGAGCAAGCACATTTTATGAACAGGGAAACACAAGACATTCAGCAAATTAGTCATAAGCTGACATACCCTAGAATCCCACCAGCTATGTGAGACATCTTATGGCTTTGTACACATGGAAAGCTGAATGTGAAGAATAATTTAAAATATAAGGAGTTGTCAGCAAGATATTGCCCAAGAACCTCCTGCCCAGAAAAACTGGAGACCATGAACCATATATATTTTGAATGTCCCTTCATATTACAATTTTGGTCTACCCTCCAAGTACAGTAGTAGCTCCAAATTAGTCAAGGGATTTTTAAGGATTTTTAAACATCCCTATTGAGAATTGTGAAACCTTTTGTTAGGGATTTTGTTTTATTTGTTAGTGTGTTTGTTGCTACCCGGAAACGGTGCCCTCATCTGATAGTGTAGTTGAAAATCTACCAGATGGCACTTACGTACTGTAATAGGAACTGTCCTTTTCTGTAGGTATAACAAAAAGAAATTTAGAGGATTTTTTTCCCTAAATTTTGTGAAAGATAAATAGGGAATCTCACAAAATTTCTTGACACATTGGGTGCTACTACTGTAACTTGGATCACATTTCCATTTTCCTTAGTCTCCCCTGACTCTCTTTTTTTAGGGATTTTACCCCAACAGGGCTTTGTGTACCATGTTGACACTTTTCAACTTCTGTTAACAATCAATAAATGCAGTTGAGCCCTGTTAAAAGCACATCCTAAATGGCAAGCAAAAATTTTCTTATAATCGGGATGTACTTATAAGAGGGCTACATTGAAAACAATGAAAATTTAGGTAAAATATATGGTTAACATGATGAAGCTAGGCTCAGACTACATTTTAGAGAACTCATTAAAAGTAGTATAATATACCTTTCCAAAAGAACTCTTGCACATATAGTTAAGACTATTGTAAAATTCATTCAGTGTCTCACGTAACAATGAAAAAATATGTGCTGTCTTCTTCATAAGACATCTTTCCCACATCTATTCATTACCAAAGTGGCTGTTAGTGTGGAAACTAGATGATGATTCAGCCGAGGCGTAGAACACACTGAGGTGATAATGACCATCTACCATTACCTCTGGAAAACAAAACAAAAAAAATGTTCTTATAAATGGGCTGATTGTTCTTATAAATGGGCATTACTGCCATTGAAAATAATGGGTAAAAATCAAGACATTCAACAAATGTTCTCATAAACAGGGGCCTGGATATTCAAACGGGTTGCACATGGTGCAACAGGGATGCACCATGCACAACCCACAAATGTGCCCTGGCGTGATATTCAAAGGGACAAGTTGCGATGCACAACCCCAATGCGCCAGGGCACATTGGTAATGTATGTGGCACAAGTACAGGGGGCATGACCATGCAAATGCGGCACATCCTGATATTCAGCCCGGGATGCGCAGCACATATGTTGGCACAAACCTGCCTTGTGCTGCACAGTGGGGCACAAAGATGTGCCTGGTAAAACCAGGAACAAGTCCAGGCCACCCACAGGTGAGCTGCTGTATTGCAGGGTGCAATAAGGCAGCTGCCAGCCATGGGTGGCCACCCGCCCACCCAGAACACTGACCCCAAGCCCCCTGCCCTGAAAGCATTGTGCTCCCCCACCCTGTTGCCTGATCATGGGCGATTGTACATGTAAAACCCTGGTGGTCCAGTGGACCCCCCTCAATCACCTGATAATGGGTATATGAATTAATGATACCTGGCAGTCCAGGGGATACCCCTCCAGTGCCTGAACATGGGCATATGTCTATATAATCCTTGGTGGTCCAGTGGAAGGTCCCCCATCACCCGATCACAGGCATATGTGAAATAACATCCCTGGTGGTCCAGTGGAATCCCCCCATTGCCCAATTGTGGGTAGACATAGCAACTGAAGCCCTGGTGGTCCAGTGGACTTCACTCCTCACCTGCCCACTGAGGTCTCCTGCCACCCAGCATCACCCCAGTCAGCAGCAGGTGGCAGCACCCTGCCCACATGCCTCCTGACCACCCACCGACTTACAGCGTACAGTACGGGCTGTACTCCTATTGGTCCACTGCGGCCATCACAGCCCATATTGCATCACAGGTTCGGTATGTGAATGAACATGTTCATTCACATATCGGGCCAGTGTAGTACAGCACGGGCTGCATGCCCATTGGTCCACTCGGTGGACCAATAGGTGTACAGACCGTACTGCATGCTGTCATTCGGTGGGTGGCCAGGAGGGATGTGGACAGGGTGCTGCTGCCCATCGCTGACTAGGTGGTGCTAGGTAGTGGGGGACCTCAGTGGGCTGGTGGGGAGGAGGGTCCACTGGACCACCAGGGCTTCAGTGGCTATGTCCACCCATGATCGTGTGATGGAGGGATTCCACTGGACCACCAGGTATGTTATTTCACATATGCCCATGATAGGGTGATGAGAAACCTTCCACTGAACCACCAGGGATTATATACACTTATGCCTGCATTTGGGTGCTGGAGGGGTATCTCCTGGACAGCCAGGGATCATTCTTACATATGCCCATGATCGGGCATATGGGAGTGGGGAACCGCCATGGGTCCACTGGGTGTCGGTCCCCGATGGTTGCAGCCTAGCAGGGTACCAGGCACAAATCACTGGGGATCAGTGAACCACATATAAATGGGTCCATAATGACATGCAAATGGGCCCATTTGCCCCTTGCATGAATAATGGCTTCATTTGCATGTCCAGTGCTGAATATCATGGTTGATGCGCCTAGTGCAACTGCACTTGTGCTGGCGCATCCCCCTTCTCCCATCCTACCACTTGCACTGGTGCAGTGCCACTGCACCATACACAGTGTGTGTATAATCAGTGCCATATTCAATGGTGCTGTGCCATGGTGCAGCACCGTTGAATATCACCTGGTCCATTCCCTGGTGCAGCCCAGTTGCGCTGCACTTGGGCTTGCACCCTTGCCCAGCACAGTTTGAATATCCAGCCCAGGATGTTCTTACAGCATATGTTCTTATAAGTGTGCTCCACTGTATTGGATATGGCTTACACACTGCAAACTCACCTTGCAACAATTGGAATTACAACCTAATCAGCTTCTTCACTCTGTTTCCAACAGTATTCATAGAATTAAGTATCAAGACCGGCTCATTCTCATGCAGGAATCTTATCTGAGTTGATGGGGAGCTTTTCAATGGTTGAATTAAGGATATATAGGACCTTAGAGGAATTTGGCATGAAACACTGTTTAGGTTTTCTGAAGGGGATATACACTATTAGGTTGTAAGGTTTACAGGAATTGATATCAATCAATCACATTTCTAATGGTCGACTTAAAATAAGTCATTACAAGATATACATTAAAAAAACATGCCAACAATTTTGGCACAAATCTCACATCTTACACCATTTAAAATCATAAATAACAATAGTACCTACTTAGCTTCTATAAAGTGCAATATGCTTAAAAAATTCTATTAATATTGTTAATTAAACAAACCCCATTACTTCTTCAACACAAGCAGTATATACACGAACGGCCAATCAGATATTAGGTGAAGGTATATTCCTCTGGAAATGTAATTTTTTGCTTCCAATTATTTTCAGGAGGGAGGCCACAAAGACTAGTTTGCTCTCTGTTCTATTTTTTTATAGGTATGTAACCAAATGTGTGGGTTCATATTCAAGGGTTTCCAGTATTTCCCTCCCAAATTACTCCCTAAATATATTATATAAGGTACACAAGATAATCAAATGTACTAGATCATCTTGTCCATAGCCACATTTACAACTTGTTTTGGTTCCCTGATTCATTTTATTATATTGATATGTCTCTCACTGACTAGTAAAAGTTTGAATCTGAAACATATAAATATCTGTCTGAGATTAGGATTTGTTAATATTTGTATATATTCTTCTCTTTTGTGATCTTTTATTATTCCTCAACCATTTGCAAACTTTGTATTACGTGCACCTTTCTAGATCTTGTTGCATATATGCGTCCTTATTCTAGTTTTTATTTCTATGTTTATCTGTTCTAGGGGATACCTGAGGTTATCTGAGATATAAGACATTACATCATTGGGCATGATGAATTTTTCAACAGTTTGTATACTAGGGAATATGATTTTTTTTTCAATATATATATTGTAGCTTCCTTCAGACATAGTCTCAGCAGTCTGTAATGTTCCATGCAAAACACTCTCAGCCAGTAGATTACTGATCTTTGTGCAATTTGGCATCCTATTGTACTTGTCCCATTTCTGCCCTAGCAAGGGCTGAAGGGGCACTTCCTGGCAGTCCTATGACTTTTTTTATAAAAATGTTTTTAAGCATGTATCAATATTTATTCTAACATGACTAACTCATATCTCTGTTCCATATATTTGACATCTTATTTTAGCATTTATTACATTTATATTTCCCTTCACAGACTTTACTTAATGGAGTGAACTTTTTAGATTTATTCTCTATTTCTTTGATATGCTTCCTCCATGTCCTTCCTGTGAAAAAATAATACCTAAATAACAAAACTCCCTCACCTCCTCAGGCCTCTTCTTATTTATCATATATTTAGACTTGTTATTGTTCCCTCCGAATACAAGCACCTTGGTTTTACCATAATGAAGTTCTTCTAAATCACATTCTTGTTGGAATTTCTCCAATAGTCTCTTCATTTCCCAGGTAACTGGTAGATAGTAGGGCAATGTCATCTGCGTAAGACAGATAGGGACAAACTCTGTCACCGATCTTAGGCATATAATGTTCTGGGTGTTGTCCTTAGAACAGTATTGAAGAAAATATTAAACAATAGAGGGGATAATGTGCACCCCTGTTTAACCCCAATATTATATTTGAACCAATAACTGATTTCTCCTTTGTTGTTATAGCTGACACTTGTATAATTATTCTGGTATAATATTTAATCATATTCAGTAAGGATAACTCTAGCTCTTTCTTTTCTAATATGTCCCACAGTAATCCTCTATTCACTCTGTCAAATATTGACTTCAAGTCAACAATGGTATAATACAATTTTTTGTTTCTTAACCACCTTATATTTGTAAACCAAATGAATTAATGTGAAACATCAGTCAATTGCTGCATGGCCTGTTCTGAGTCCAGCTTGGGCCTCATCTAGTATTATTTTCACTGTTGGCCCATTCAGTTAATCTGTTGCTAAGAATTTTAGTAAATCATTTAACTGTGTTGTTAATCAGACTCATTGGTCTGTAGCACTCGGGGTTATTTATTTCTCCCTTTTTGAATAATGGTACTATTACATTTAAATGTAGCTGGTGTTTTGCCAATGTCCCAAATATGATTAAACAATTTACATAAAACAGGTATCCATAATGTCCTAATTTTCCAGATTGCCTCTATGGGTACCAAATTGGGGTCTGGTGCCTAATGTCAATGAAATAATTGAACAAAAGGATACCAATATAGTGTCATTTTCATTCATTTCTATAAAATTTTGTAATTCCTCTAATATCCATATACTCTCTAGCATATCAGAAAAAAAGCTGTTTCCTTCTATAATTCCCCATGCTATACATTTTATTTTTCTTATCTCTAATGGAATTGTGTGCATAATTGTTTTGCTCATCCAAATTACTCCTATCTTTAATTCTAGTGCTGAATGTTGGCTTTCTGGTCTGAGTTTTATTTCCAGACTCTGACAATATTAGGTCATATGTATGGTTGCCCACATGTAATCTATTACTGAGGACTCATTTCCTCCTATATAAGTGAAGTTTCCTTCTTCATCTCCCTTGGTACTACAATTAAGTAACATATATTTTTTATCCGCAAATAACTTGTGCATTTCCAGTCCTTTATCATTCATTCTAGGATCTTTTGTTTTAGAATCACAAAAAATTGCTTCATTATCTGTATTGGAAAAAAAGGAAACAGTCTCTTCTGCTAATCCCTGTAGTTTGTCTAGCCTGATGTTCATATCACCCACCACAAGTATGTTACATGTGGGATTGTCTTGTTGTAACATTTCTATTATAGTTTCTATATACTTTAACCAATTCTTATCTCCATACACACTATTTTGTGGTTGAGCATATATAATTATTACTATTAAATTTTCTTTGTTGCCCTTGTTGATATTAACCACTAGTATGCTTTCACTATTGATATGAATTTCTTGTTTTTTGTAAATATTGTTCAGTTTACATAATGTAACCAGATCACCTGTATTTCTTGCATATGTTTTGCCTTTGCTAGCCCTTTCCCAGCATGTTTTATATCCATTTAAGTGTATATCCCCTATCATCCATGTTTCTTGAATACAGATAAAGCCAAACATTTTTAAATATTGTTCCATTCCTGAATCTCATAACTTGTCACATGAGCCTAAGACATTCCAAGACAGGAGAAGAGCAGAATCATGAGAATTAAATGTATTTTTTGTCTTAAATCACCTTTCTTGTCATTATAGCTTTGTTGTTTATTTTGTCCCTGTGACCTCCCTCCTTTTATTCCAGATTTAGATGATCATGTATCAACTTCTGCTAATACCTCATATTTATTAGAAGTCTCAATTATGTATTCCCGTCACCTACTTCTTTCTGTCTCTATACTGTATTTCCCATGCTGTCCTTCATTTACATCTTCTACTTTCTCAAATATGCCCAGTTCATCCAATACTCTTTTCTTAGCACTTAGTAATTCTAATAATCCACCCTTTCTAATCCACATTGTTATTTGTCCCTCATTTTCTCATATGATAACTTTGATAATTTCCTGATTGCACACATGTGTATTCAAAATGATATTTAAGGTATCTGATAGAATGCCCTTGATGTTTCTTTAATTTTCTATATTTTTCTGTGTGAGCCCATAAATTGACACTACTACTTCATGGGTGACAATTTCCAAACCTCTTATTTTACAGAATTCCAGGAATAGAGAATCAAGTGCAATGACTTCACCCAACCCGATTCTCAACCCTTCAATCTCCTTCTTCATATTTGCTATTGCTTTAATTAGAAAAAACAGATCAGTCACCTACAGGACTAATTCAAAATTTACCATAGGTCTAATGATTCTGATATAATCTACCACATGTGTGTATTCAATTACAATAGATGTGAGTAGCTTTTTAATCATATTAGTCAAGCTTTCAGCTGTTTCATTGGGAATACATGAGACTGTGTATATAGGTAGAGTGTAATCTGAGCCTTTTGTTTTATTATAAAAATGTCCCAAACTCCTTCTCATATTCCATATTCTTTCCTATTTCCTTTTCTTTTTCTATCTTCATTTTTATTCTCTATTTTATCCTGATGTGTCTCCTTCTGAATCACCCCCTCTTCTTCATCCTGGGGTGCCCCTTCTTGGTTTTCATATGTCTTCCTTTTACTAGGGTCTTGTCTCTTTTTACCCTTTCCTTTCCCATTTACTTTTTTGTTTGTGTTATGTTGATTTTTCCATTTATTACTGTCAGTTGTTCCCTTCTTTCTTTTTGCAGGACTCTCATCTGCTTGAGTAACTTTCTTTCCTTTTTCAACTTCTGAATTATCTGTTCCTACTTCTGTGATCCCTTTCCTTTCCTGTGATGTTGGTTCTTGTTAACTATCACTTTCATTTGGTTTTTGCCTGAGTTTAGTTTCTTTTTCCATCTTCTGTGTCTCCTTTCTGCTAAGATTATCTATTCTTTTGTTCACTGTTATTTCTTGAAATGGTTTAGCCTTTTGATTCCTTCCCTATTTGTTTCTTTTCCTTGCAGTTTTATCTTGACATTTTTGCTCCTGTTCTATGCCCTTATACCATAAGTCCCCACATTTTTGCTCCCATTCTCTACAGATGTTATCCTGCCTTATATCTACATGTGGCAGCATGGCACATTCATTCCCTTCATTACTTGTGTTTATGATGTTAACTGTTATGTAGGTTATATCAGAATATTCCATCTCTTTAGAGGTAATTTCAGTATTACCAATGGATCCTCAGTAACATTCTCTATGCAGGGGATCTCTTCCTATGGTGATGAACTAGGTATTTGTTCGTCTCTTGTTTCTGGATTATGTGTACCATACTCTCCATTGTAATTGTCACTGTTCTTTATATTTTTCTCTTCTTCTTCTATCTTTATTTTATTCTCAATGCCTAACCCTTTCAAATATGTTAAATCTTGTTTTATAACTATTAATTGCTGATAAATTAAAAGTGTTGCTTTAAATGGGTCCCTTAGGATGCTTAATACTTCCCTTGTTATGCCAGAGATATCATGGGGGTTATTCTAAGGAGTCATACTTCTCTGCACTCATAATCCATGAGCTGGCATCATAAAATGTTTTTCAGTTTATTGACTGTTGGTGCAGACCTTCTTTGTTATCCACACCTATTATAATTATATCCTCCATTTTCTTTGTTGTCTCTCTCATACTCCTAACTTCATTGTTCAGCACTGATAAATTATGAAAAACCAAAGTGAAATCAATTTTGGGTATGCCCTCTGTCTCTTGAGTGAATATTTTACTGTGTATTTGTCCATCAGTATTATTAACATACAATGTTACCTTTATTTTTATATCTGAATTAATCCCTGATGTTATTGCCCCACTTTTTTTTGATTTAGTCAGATATTTCAGTATGTCCCCATTTGGGGGTTGATGTGTTTATGATTCTTGCTGTTTTGTCATCATAGGTATATTCAAGATGGAAGATAGAGATTCTACCTTATAAGGCTTGCCAACCAATTTTTTAAAAAGTGAATTTGTTAATTCCAAAATGCAGATCTATCCCATCCCCATTGTCATCTACTATATTATTGTTTATTTTAGTCTTTGTTTTCCCATTTGTTGTTTTGTTATGACTTTTGTTAATAGCCATACTAGCCATTTGTTTTAATGGAATGACATTTTTCTTTGATTTCTTCCTTTCAAAGTTAATACTGTGTTTCTCCCCATTCCTGCCACTTCTAGTAATTGCAGGCATTGTATCTATCTATGGCTTGTCTATCGATCCTCAGACTTAAGCTTGATACTTGAGTTAAATGTATAATCGGTAATTAATAGTAATTGATGTGAACCAGTATAAGGCAATTCATTGTAAAGAAAATAAAAAGAAAAAAATGAATAAATATATATTTTCCTATATTAAAATTTCAAGTTTCAAATATCAAAAGTCAGCAAAAAGTCAGCAGCATTGGTTACCTCAGATACATCAAAAAAAATCAATAGCAGCAGTATCTTTGATTTTTTAATTTAATTTATGAGCAGCATGAAAACACCAGTCTTTCCTCACTTGCCACCACCTATCTCAAGGCTTTCCAAATAATCTGGTAGTTTACAGCTTAGTTTGCATCTTACAAATGTCGCCTTGTATCCTCTGAACGGTTTTGAGTTCCTCCAGACCTCCTCCAGGCTTTCTCAAGCCACTGCAACTTATTTCAGTTGAAGTATGGAAATGATAGCAGCAAAAGAAATGCAATAGCATGATAAGTCTCTGAGTCCAAGTACAGAATATCAATACTAGCAAACTCCCTGTTAGCAATTGATGTATTTAGTCCAGAATTTCCTTTTCCTTTTCCCTTTGTTCTTTACTTCTATTATTCTTTAGATTCTTTAGTTTTCTCAAATGTAGACTGGAACAGACTTTGCTTAGACTGTGCAATGTTTCAAGTATAATACAGTAAATTGCAGACTATAGGTGTGAGGAGTTGCCAAGACTTTTTAAATTCTTTGCACTGGATAGCTTCCTCCCAGGATCCCAAACTTATTTTCTAAATAGAAATACACAAATCAGTATCCAGTAATTTAAAATCTATATAAGAAAGCAGATTTTACTCAGTCTCCCTATATTGTCCTGAATTGCTTAAATATCTCTTCTAAAATGCTGGATAAAAAGCATATAGGGATCTGACTATGGCCCAGCAAAAAATAACATGCTGCTATGGTAAAGCTAGCTAGTTTGCTTATATCTAGAGTAAAAAACACCAGTGCTGTACTATAGAATCAAATATAAATATCAGAATCTTATTTAGGCATTGATAAAACTTTGGTCATAGTCCAGATCAGCTTCCACTCTACTCCTTGGTGAAGTGAAAAATAGCTCAAACAGCTCACATTAAGAATTTGTATATATGCCTGGACTGCTTTAATTGTTCTACCGTTCACAATGAAGGGTCATATAATCGTAAAGATAAATGACTCAAACACTGATACAAAGAGTTTAAACCTATTGCTACTGCAGTATAAAATGCAGTGTTTGCAACGCTATAAAATAATATAAGATCAGCTGCAAGCTCGATGTTCTGTCATCTCCCTCAAAATGGAGAATCTGACATTCAGAATGCCACGCATGCACTTTATAGAAGACATGTCTGCACACGCCAAGCACATGATCAGAATATAAAGAAAAAAACAATATCTAAATTCATAAATCAATTCCATGGCTTTGAAAGTGTGTACACTGTGAGTTTAGCATTCAGACTAACAAATAAATGCACCAAACATGTACCTTATGGCACCTTAATATAACAATTGGGAATAAAAAAATATACAAATTTGGAAGAAAACTGAAAGCCAAAGGGGGAAAGATTTAAAACTTGACAGAGAGGGAGAAAATAAGGAGAAGATAAATACTGCAAAATGTTACAATAGTACAAGTAATCCCCTGCCACTGAAGGCTGTCAGCAATTCTCTCTCCTAACGGGGGTTTGCACTGCACCAAAAGTTCACTCTGAAACCATACAAAATCCAATGGCTTTCTCTCCATAAAAGATTGACCTGTGCTGCTCCTACTACAACCCCTCAGGCTACCGTTGTCCACCTTCCCCAGTCATGGGCTCCTCCATGAAGGACTCCAAGTAGCTGCAGAAAGAAACAACACCAGTGCTGAGCAAGGTAATAGCTGAACTGTGGCACAGCAGTCTAAGGTTCTGAACATGTTTGTTCATGCTAATAGATCTTTAGCAGAAATACAACAACAGAAAGCGGCTAAAGCTTTTCTGTTTCTATTTTCCAAAGTTTCTCAATATCCCAGTACAACCACAAGGTAGGCAACGGTGGTTTACCCACCATAAAAATGAGAGCTCTTTTCAGATCTTTGCTGTATACTCCTTGACTGTCAGCATGCAGCAGCCATTTTTCCTTCCCACGGGAATTGATAGTACAATGAATATGTATTCTGCCATTAACCTACATTATGTTTGTATTTTTTTTTATTTTGATTTGATAATAAACAATTCACCTACTCTGGCAGTGGGGGTGGGGGGTAGGCTAGTGACACTATTTTTTCTTTGAAACTTTCTACTGCATGATTTTCATATCAATTCAATGTGTCTACAATGCACTGTGTTATGGTGTGTTAGAGTAGGGTTACTTCCATATTTCCTTATATTTAACAGTATGACTTTAATATTGATTTTTTTTACCTTTTATTTTATTTTTCCTTTTTAGTTTTTCCCTCAGACATTACGGAAATGTCATTAATGATTTATTGTTGAAGTTGTTATAAGGTTTGGGAGGAAAGACTTTATGTATTATTATTTGCTGTATGAAATGTTTTGCATATTATTTTAACATGATGTTAATGTGTTGATCTTATGATTAATTTTGAAGTTTAATAAAAAAAATTCCCCTACTCTTTTCAAGGAGTGCCATGGAGTCTTTAACATCCACCTGATCAGCCACCAGAACAGACAGACGGGACATTGGTTTACTGTCACATCTGAAAGACAGCACCTCAGATGTGCAAGATCCCCCTTAGGCTGTACTACAGTGTCAGTATTGGGATTTACCCCAAGTACCTGTTGTGTGGCTAGAACCCACAGCCATTTGACCTTCCAGCCTCAGACGCAAGTGTGCAACCTGCTGAGCAAATGACACAGAATTTTGTGAACCCAGGCTCATAACTTTGGTAATTTCAATAGTTTTACCCCAAATTTACAATATACTATAGCTATATTTTTACAGCACCTCATGAACATGACAGCTGTAATTTTTCAAATACTGGTTAAAATGTTTTTTTTTTACATCCCAAAAGGTGATTTTGTGATCACTGCAGGAAATCACCCTTTGGACAGGAGTTGAAAAATTTCTCTGACCTTATTCATGAGGCAGGATCAAAAGAAGGCTATGTTTTAAATTTGGTGTAAAAATATTTTACGGAAACAAAGTTAAGAGTATATGTTCAATTTTGCAAGCTCAGGCTCATAACTTTGATAATATTCAATGGTCCTGATTCACAAAAGGGGATTAGATTGGTGCAAGTTGTGGCAAACATCAGCTTGCGCTGAAGCCTGCACCAGGGTCTGGTACAGGAGGGGTACCGGCACCTAAGTCCCCAAACTTGTGGCACCCTCTCTCATGTGACAAACATCCAGAGTGTGGGAGGGGTGTGCTGCATGCTCCTGTGACAAGACAAGCATTCCTCCATCCCAGATCACCAATATCACCTGTTGTTTTATGTTATCAATTTATTTGCCCTTTCCATTTGGTCTACTGGTCCCACCTCCCCAATCCCCTATAGTGCCTGGTTTTATATTAATAATTAATATGCACTGTCCTGGTGGTCTAGTGGTCCCCCCTCCCCAATCCTTGATAATGCCCGGTTTTATATTAATAATTATGTCACCCTGTCCTGGTGGTCTAGTGGCCCCCACCCCTTCTGGTAGTGCCCACCACCCCGTTTCCCAATCCCAAAACTCAGTCAGTGACCAGCACAGCCCACCTCTCACCTCTGTGGCTGGCCATCAGACTGAACAGTCAGTGAATGTCTTCTGTATAGTGTATGCACTCATGATTATTCATGAGTGCGTACACTATACAGTAGGTGCTCACTGACAGTTCAGTGTAACGGACAGCCACGGAGATGAAAGAGTCGGCTGTGCCAGTTGCCTTCTGCATTTTGGGACTGAGGGGGGATCTGGGTGGTGGGCACTACCTGCTGGGGTGGGAGGCCACTAGACCACCAGGACAGGGTGACTCAATTATATTATTAATTTAAAACCAGGTCCTGTTGGGGATTGGGAATGGGGACCACTAGATCACCAGGATGAGGCATATTACTTATTATTATAAAACGGGGCTATATTGGGGATTGGGAAGCAGCGCTAAACCACCAGGATAGGGCATATTAATTATTTATATGAAACTGGGTGATATCGGGGATCATGGTGGGAGGACCACTATACCACCAGGATTGGGCATATTACTTATTATTATAAAACCTGGTAATATCGGCGATCGGGGGGCACCAGACCACTAAGACAGGGTGATATTTTTTCATTTTATTAAAATGGGCAAAATCAGGGAGGTGGGCCACTTGACTACCAGGGATATAGGATTATAATTTATGGGTGATTGGGGCTTGAGAGGGCATTAGACTACCAGGGCGTGTGTGTGTGTGTGTGTATATATATATATATATATATATATATATATATATATAGATATATATCTATATATATATATATCTCTATATATATATCTATATAGATATATATATAGAGATATATATATATATATAGAGAGAGAGAGAGAGAGAGATCTCTCTCTCTCTATATATATATATATATCTATATATATATATCTATATATATATATATATATATATATATATATCTATATATATATATATATATATATATATATATATCTCGATATATATATATATATATATATATATATATATATATATAGATATATATATATACATATATATATATATATATATATTTATATAGGGGATATGACATGGCCTGACTGAAGATATCATATTTATCTTCACTGAGGCCAGTGATATCATGATATCTCACTGGTGGCGAAGCCACCAGTGAGATTTCATGATATCACTGGCTCGAGTGAAGATAAATATGATATCTTCAGTCAGGCCATGTCATATTCTGTTTATACAATATATGCTTTGCCCCACCCCCCAATACAACTCACCACATGCCCCTCTCAAAGCAATGGGTGATATAAAGGTGATGGCCCTAGCAATACAACCCCACTTACAGAAAAGCTGTCAAAACAGCAGATGTCATTTATTGTTTAAAAAATATCTGGTGGATCCTGTTATGTATGGTTAGTTTTAAAAAGTCTTATCTGGTTTATCCTGCCATGCCCCCAACAGAGCTCCACATGCCCTTTCCCCCAACATAACAGATTACATAGGGTTTTTAAATATTTGGTTGATCCTGTCAATTTAAATTACTAAAATATCTGGTTGATCCTGCTATTATTGTGGTGAAAAGTGATTTTTTTTTTAATTCTTATCTGGTTGATCCTGCCACTCTGAGCACTTTCACTTTACCTGTAAATGTAGCGTGGCCGAGCGCTATGCACACTGACGACTGGCACATTGCCAAATGTTTTCTACGAGGAGCCCCAGGTTCAGTAACTGAGAAACCCTCTTCTTTATGCTTATTTGTAAGTATCTTGTTGAAAAAAGCTTCCGACTGCACAGAGTGCAGCAGTGACCGAGCCGGCGGCTTTCCAGCAGTAAAGGAAGCGCGGGCATCTGTTGCCAGGCAGCAGATGCTCAGCGCTCCTTTACCAACTACGACTCAGTCCTGCTGCATTCTGTGCTGATCGCTTTTTCAGCAATGCTCTTACAAATAAACATAATGAAGGGTTCTCGATCGAACCTGAAACTCATAAATGTTTGGCAATGTGCCAGTCATCAGTGTGGATAGTGCTCGGTCACGCTACAATTACAGGGAAAGTGAAAGTGCTGAGAGTGGCAGGATCAACCAGATAAGTTATTTAATTTTTTTTTTACTTAATTTTTTTTAAAGTATGGTAGGAATAAAGAGATGAGTGAGGTATGTGGTGGTGGTAGGGGATGCAGATCATATAGGCACAGCAGCACAGCAGCTTGTTGTTTGTAGGTGTAGTGAAGATTGAAAGTGAAATGATTTACTTTCAGAATGACGTATAGGAGTGTGAAGATATCTCCATGATGTATAGGAAAATGGAGATATCAATGTTATCTTCACTGCCTAGCTCAGATATCATGTTTTACACTTCTATTTATTCCAACACATACATTGTATAAATATATATATATATATATATATATATATATATATATATATTATATATATGGGATTGGGGCTGCAGTGAGGGACCATGGCACTTTGCAACATAGTGCTCATCTCACCCGGAAGGCAAATTTCTAAGTACCCTCAGACCAGCCCTGGCTGGTCGAAAGGTACTTTGAAATTTGTTCTCTGGGTGTGATTTGTGAATCCCTATTGTGGAGATATGACAGCTGCATCTGCCACAAGCCCCTAGTCTCATGTCACAGCCCATTTCTGAGTGAATGGATGATGCAAGGCCTGTTTGGGGCAGGCAGCCTGTGGTTGATGCAGGCTACCTTTGTGAATAGCTCAGGGGGCAGTGTTTGATGCAAAGTGTCACTTGCACCATAAATGTTTAGCACAGGCACCTTGCATCAATCTCATGGCTTTGTGAATTGAGCCCAATAATTTTACCACAAATTTCCAACATATCCATTTGTGTACAGCACCTCATGAATGTGACAGCTGTCATTTTTCAGCTTCTGCCCAAAATGTGCTTTTGCATCCTAAAACCTAATTTGGTAGTCCCTGCATGACATCACCTATAGGCCAAGACTTGAAAATTTTCTCTGCCCTTCTTTATGAGGCCAGTTTATAACAAGGCTATTCTGAACATTTGATGTAATCATATTAAAAAAACAGGTTTCAATATTTTTACCCCAGATTCCCTCTCCTGCAGCCCTATCAGCTCTGGCCAGAGTTTGTTCCTTTTGTAAGGACAAGTTATATATAGTTCTTGAGAAGTAGATGAGTATCTTCAACTACTGTTTCAGGTATGGTGCAGTACTTTACAACAAAAAATAATGTATATTAAGGAGGGGATAAACTGTGTTTTATTTAAAAACAGCTAAGTATTAGACCAACAGTGCATTAACTTACATAGTGGTTCAGGGTGTGTACAGTCTGTTGTTTTTAGTAGCAAATTTGAATGTTATTTTTATTTATTTTAATTAATGATCTGGGTATTTACATATATTATGTATGGTCTGAAGATTTCTGCATTGCGTGCACTGTTAACCTTGCTAATACAATATAGCAACTAACCCTCTTTTAAGAAGGCAATGCTGAGAAAAAATATATTTAGAGATTTTCTAGTAGAGCTATTCAGTAGTTCCCATTGCCATTTGAAATATAAGGGTTGCTTAGCAACACTGTACTTGCAACTGATGTATGTGAAGGACTAATTGTTTTGGCTATGTTTCTGGGAAAGGAAGCTATTTAAGGTGCACATAAAGTGGAGCAATGGATACAATGATAATCCCATCAGGAAGAAATGTTTGTTATTCAGTATCCATGCTGTATTATGGATCTTCTGAAATTAAACTTATGTTTTGATTTGAAGAAGGACTTTCTATACCTTTCTACTTTTGGGGAGCATGGACAGATTTCTATGCTTTTTTACCACTACCAAACATGATTACTTTTTATTTTTGCTGATTTAAATTCAGATATGGAAAGATAACACTTTTTGGTTTTATATTTTGCAAGCAAAATGCTGCAAAAACTTGGTAAAATATTAACAGTTTTTTGGCAACTATTCACCTGATTTAGCTGGAAGTTTATCACTGATTTTGATAATTGTTTAAACATGAATTTACCCAAGATCTCCCAGCTTAGAGTATCTCAATTTACATGGTGCTTGCTACTACCAATTTTATAGTTGAGCTGGGCGACTTGAAGTACACAGAGGTTAAGTGGTTTGCTCAGGGTCACATAGTATAAAAGTAACTATAGTGGGATTTAAACCTAGGAGTCTGCTGGTTCTTTTTCATTCTTAAGCTTTAGCCACAGAATAATGCTTCCTCCAGTATTCAACAACATTCCCTAAAATATTGCAATACTCATGAAATGTTTAGAAACTGTAGAACAATCATTGCATGTTTTGTACATCTTGCAGACATTGGAAAGTTCTATGTGCATCAGTATGCAGTTGTTACAGTATATTGTAGTTTACTAGTTGCACACTGATATGCTTTTGTTCATTTCTTTATTCTGGGATCAAACACGCAATCCACCTTCCCCTCCCTAGAGCACATAGAATACATCATGGCATCCAACCTTAATCATGATATACAAGTGACATCTCATCTGAGACCCCACCAAATCCCACTCAATGTTCAGTAGCAAAGGATTTTGAAAGATGACACAAAGATCTGCAACAGGGTTGATACACAAGGAGGCACGGAAAGGATGAAAAGGGACTTGGCAAGGTTGGAGGAATGGTCAGAAGTATGGCAGCTAGGATTCAACTCAAAGAAGTGCAAAATAATGCACCTGGGAAACAAGAACCCAGGGGAAGAATATGCAATGGGTGGGGAGGTAGTAACAACAACAAAAAAGGAAAGGGACCTGGGGGTAATCATATCAGATGACCCTAAGGTTAGCAAGCAATGTGAGAAGGCAGTAGGGAGGGCTGGGGGTATACTGGAATGTATAGGGAGAGGCATCAGCAGCAGAAAACAAGAAGTTGTTATCCCTCTGTACAGACAGTTTGTGAAACCCCATCTGGAGTACTGTGTCCAGTTCTGGAGACCCCATCTCCGCAAGGACATAGACCGGATAGAGGTAGTCCAGAGGAGGGCAATTAAAATGGTGCAGGGTCTGCAAGACAAGCCGTATGAGGAGAGACTAAAGGAGCTTAATATGTATACCCTGGAGGAAAGAAGGGAGGGGGGGACATGATATAAACTTTTAAGTACCTCAGTGGAATCAACAAAGTCCAAGAGGGTAGCATCTTTCAGAAAAAGAGACGTGCAAGAACAAGGGGACACAATTTAAAGATAGAAGGAGGGCAGTTCAGGGGCAATGTGAGGAAGTATTATTTCACAGAGAAGGTAGTGGATGCATGGAACAGTCTTCTTGAGGAGGTTGTGGGGTCTAAAACTGTGGGAGAATTCAAGAATGCATGGGACAGACATAAGGCAATTCTTGTGGGGGGTAGGAAGAAATAGGCTGCTGGTTAATTAGGATCTGCGGCCTATCCTGTAGGTAGGGAAATGGGCAGACTAGATGGGCCAAGCGGTCCTTATCTGCCATCAAAGTCTATGTTTCTATGAAAAGCAGTACCCTCTAACCCCCCTCTGCAATGTACCTATCCTCAGCCTGCCCAGCTAGATAGTGAGTCATTGGCACTCTTGAATGTAGTGTTGCAATGCCTGCAAGCATATTTTTATTTTCATTGCAAGCAAATCATACTTGTATGTATGTAAAATAGTTCTACTATGCCAAAATGACAACAGTGTTGTCGAAGTTCAGCATGGCAAGATCCCCAATGTCGACAGGTGAAATTTCACCTCTCAGACATTGTGTGATTTCTATCAGGGGGCTGCACCCCTGCAACCACCTTCTTAAGATATCTAACTCTGAGCTGAGTTATTTTGAAGAGGGTGGTGAAATATGGTAAAAGGGGAAAATTTTGCCCTCGGGTCCCTCACAGTGACAGTCTCAAAACCTGTTGAGATTGTTGCTGTGAGGAATTTCTCCATCCCGGAGTCATATGATGTAAAATAAGTGTAAAACACTCCAACATTGTTTCTTGAATTTCTTTATCTGCACTTGCTAACAGAACCTTCAGGAGTTAGGAGGCACATGGTTAGCATTAAAATTGCTGTGAGGCTGCAGATACTGTAAAAGCCATTGGTTTCACCTTTTTGATAACAACTATGGAAAACAACATTAAGCCAAAGTTGTAAATATAATGTTAGTGTACACATTTTTCAGAATCTTGTTAATTGTGTGATTTGATGTTCCTAATGTCTAAACCTCAAATTTTGTTAAGTTTTGTGTAATGTCTACACTGTCTCTCAAAATATAATGTTGTGTGTGTGTGTGTGTGTGTGTGTGTGTGTGTGTGTGTGTGTGTGTGTAAATTTGCATACCCTGATAGATAGTGATGAAGTTAGTGTTACACTTGTTGATTAATGCAGAGGGCACATAAAATGTAGCTTGTCATGTCAAATCAATCTGCTCACCTTCTACAAGGGAGTAAACTGGAAGGTGGAAATGGCAATGAAGCAGATGAAGTCTAAATGGATTTCAGCAAGGCCTTTGATACTGTAACACATGATTAGCTTCTGGGAAAAGTACATCAGTGGATTGTCTGCCCTGATCCCCCTATAAGGCCCCTTACACCCACTGACCACTAGAGACACCCAAATTGAAGCATAAAGTTACCCACAGCTTTATTCACATAGTAGCAGAGAAAAAAATAATCCTTTAGTATCAATATATACCGGATACAGTTCAACAATGCATTAAGATATATTATACATATAGTGCAAGTCAATCATACATACATCATAATAAATACACACTAATAATTTTATTCCACCAAATTCCTAACCTGTTCACTTGCCTGTGAGTGGAGAAATGCCAGTTGGGGACATAGGGGTGCCAAAAAACAGAACTTTTGCCCTTACAAGAACCTAAGGACAAGGAAAAGAAAGAAAATGATGTGAACTAGATATCTGTTACCATCACTCACACATGACTTTTACCATGACTCTATACAAACTAGGTCACTGAGGCCTTGGAGAAACCTGAATGCCATCCCATGGGTCTCCAGTGCCTCTATGGAGACTGAGGTCAAAAGCTGCCTGGATCATGACATCATCATGCCTTGGGTGGTTGGGCATGAGGCTGCAGGCTGAGTGTGTCCAACCAGCCAAGAAGTGACAATATCTCATGAAATACCACACCCTGGAGTGCATTATTGCTATTACGAACTTTTTGGAATTAAGTTACATTTTTAAAATGTTTAAAATAATTTGTTTTATTTCTGTTCTGGTACATGGACAATGTATATGGAGGGATATGTAGTTAAAAAAGTCTGCAGCTTATGTGTCCAGTAGGTGGTGCTGTTTCCACTTGTTGCTCCCCATCAGCATGGTGTGCTGCTGTTTAGTACCAGCCATTGCTGTGTAGGTGTTCCAAACAGTTACTCACACACCCCCCCCCCATTGCTCAGTTTATTTTGTATTTCAGGGCTATGGAAAGAAGGAAGGAGTACTCTGGTAAGTCTAGCAAGAGCTGGTGGTCTGCAATATGCAAAATATGCTGGTTAAATATTGGCATGCTGTCCTTGAGCACCCCTCCTCACAAACTGAGTCTCACCATATGCAGCTAAAAGTAGTGGTTGAGCCATGGGGTAAAGTGAAGGGGAGCAGCCGTTTGCTGAATAAACTGGAGGAGCTGGCATTTGCTACAAGTGAGTGGGACCTGTGAATGCGTAGTCTGTGAGAGGAACCAACAGGTTGAGGTGGTGTTAGCGTGGTAGTCGGCAGTGATTTCTTTCAGTCAGCAGGAGACAGTATTAGTGGCAGCTCATGAGGAGCTGCTGTTTCCGTACTGCAATACATGGCACTCTGAAGGAAAGTGAGAGTTTCTTTTTCCTGTGGAGAGCAGGTACTATGGGCAAAATGTAAGGGGCAGGGGGGATGATTGTCAAAGTTTCATTTTTTGTTTTAAATACTGGCTGACTGTGGACTGTGTGAAATGGGAAACATTGCATTGAGGGTAAGGAGGCTGGTGGCCGGAGCTTTCTTGAAGCTGTGATGATGTAGCTCGATATCATCACGGCTTCAAAAATGTCTCATCCAATCAGCTTTGTGTATTTATGGCACCCAGTTCATAATTAAACATATGTCCTCACTAATATTGAGATGTCAGCATGGCACTCATCATTGTAACATGTTACAACAGTAAGAATGGGGTCCCATAGAAATTCGAAGGAAAAAACAAATTGTGGTTAAGGCTTGCTTATAATTTGGTGGAGAAAATATGTCTTGATCCAAAATTGCCGTGAAAAGAAATCATGAGCACGATTAAAAAACAGATGTTTAACAGTTCCTTTTGTACATAAATCTTATAGCAAAATGCAAAGGAGGTATTATTTGTCAGAACTATGAAACGAATTAGAAGCTGAGGTCAGGAATGCAAAACAAAATTGTTTCTTTCAAAGCTGACATTAATATTGTATGGAGGGATAAATGCACTTGCTATATATAGTCTCTTTTATTGTCCCTTGGGGTGGGGGTGGGGGTATGTTTCTTCTATCTATTGATTTATTTTATGGCTCTGTATTACTGAATTATAATATAAGTTTGGTGAATTTAAGTACTTTCAATACTTATGTAGATGTGTGTGTCTGTACTTATATTTTATCTTAGTTTATTTGTAATATTGTATACTATTGTATGTCATATGATGTATACTTTGCTTTGTGAAAATTATATGATTGTTAATTTATATGGTCCGACTATATATCTTGTCTGCAACCACTTGAATATTAGGATAACATTGCAAAACAGGGCTTCTTAGTCCTAAAAGTTACATCCTGTTGAAAAATAAAGGTTTTATCTATTTATCTGTCTGTCTGTCTGTCTGCCTGCCTGCCTGCCTGCCTGTCTGTCTGTCTGTCTGTCTATCTTTCTACTGTATATGTCTAATAAACCCCTAAACAATTGCCCTGATATTAACCATGGCCCCAATAAATACCAAAACCCTGAGTTGAACCAGGAGTACTTTGTATTTGTATTTCTCTATTTTACCAGGAGAAAAGCCCTATTGAGCAAAGGTCTTTCACAAAGAGGATCTGGGAAGGACAGACCTTTACTTTATTTGGATGCAAGCTGAGGTTAGTGTGACCTGGGAATGACCCATATGTCATATGTTGGTCCTCCAATTCCTGATGGCTTAACCAATGCTAAAAGCTACATAGTTAAAGGTCCCTTTTGTCCTTAAACAGGTTCTCAATGATCTGCAGGGTAGATTTGTGTTAATTCATTGTATTTTATATGTGGCACAAATACTGTTGGGTAGTCTTTATGGGCCCAATGTAGACTCTCCAGGCTTCTTCACTCAGCTGGTTGAGCTCCTATATCCATTTTTGTCCCTACCAATTATTCTGGGGGTAGACATAAACACGGTTATGGATCCTTTATTGGATCGCTCTTCCAGTCTGAGCAGAGATCGCTCACCGGCTCAAAGGGCCCTTCAGGAGTTGTTAGAACATTATGGTCTTTGTGACGTCTGGCGAGTGTTACACCCCTTAGAGAAAGGATATACCTTTCTATCCCCAGTCCACAAAACAGCTTTATGAATTGACTATATTTTTCTATCCCATGCTTTGTTACCAGGTGTTTTAGCTGCCTCCACACAGCCTGGACTGCCCTCCGACCACTCTCTGGTAACCTGTCATCTTACCCTTTCATTTCACCCCAAGAGAAGTACCCGGTGGAAAATTAATAATCAGATGTTGAAGGACCCTGTTGTAGTTACTTCTCTTGATAAACATATTAAGCAATTGATTGAAACCAACCTCCATTCTATTTCTCAACCAGATCTTATCTGGGGTGCATTTAAAGCTTTTATCAGGGGGATATTAATTCATACAGCTTCCCAAATGAAAAAGTCAAAGGGAAAGGAGCTTAATATTCTCCTCTCTCAAATTCGCTCAGCTGAAACAAACCTGTCTCTTAATCCTTTGGATGCCCTCCGACAAGATCTTGCCAAACTAAAAGATGCTTATCTTGAGATTTTGAGAGACAAGGCAGAATTTGCTATTCGGAGAGCAAAGGCATCTTATTCAGATCAAGGAGAAAAAGTGGGCCACCTATTAGCGCTTCGAATTAAACAGGAAGCTACTAGATACATTCCATAAATCCACTCTCAATCAGATGGCACCTTAAAAATTCCCCTAGGGATATAGTTTTGGAATTTACTGGGTATTATACATAACACAGTTATACAATTCAATGACAAATCCACCGTCAGATCAAATTTTAGATGCTTACTTGTCCACATCTGACTTGCCTTCACTCTCTGAATCTCAACAAAAGCTGCTCATATCTCCGATTTCCTCCAAGGAAATCCTTAGTGTTTTTAAAAATTTACCTTCTGATAAATCACCAGGGACAGATGGTTTTTCGGCTATTTTTTATAAAATATTTCAAAAATAATTATTGCCTCTATTAGTCTCCTTATTCCATTATATATTATCGGGCACACCTACTGACCCTAAGTTATTAGAAGCCCTAATAGTTCTTATACTTAAACCAGATAAGAACCCAGAGCTAACCACCAGCTATCGTCCAATTTCCCTAATGAACCAAGATGTTAAAATTTGAACTAAGTTACTAGCGGACCAAATTACTTTAGTTTTGTCTGAGCTTATTGGTCCAGAACAGGTCGGATTCATGAAGGGACATTCCTCGGTTGATCATCTCCGTACTCTTTTGCACGTTCTTTCGGCATCCAGAGATGCCACTTACCCTGCAGTTTTGGTTTCTCTGGATGCCGAGAAGGCGTTCCATAGAGTGGACTGGAATTTTCTGTTTTGTACTCTCAATGTTTATAATTTTCCCTTACAATTTCAAAACTGGATTAAGGCCCTTTATAGTACTCCTTCAGCTCGGATTACAGCTAATGAAGTGGTACCCAGTCTCTTCCTGTTACATTCTGGTACTAGACAAGGCTGTCCTCTATCCCCTTTACTTTTTAATTTATACCTGGAACCCCTTATTCACCGCTTAATGTCCTGTCCAAGGATTCAGGGTATTAACCATTCTAGGACATGACATTAAAGTTTTGGCTTATGCTGATGACCTTCTGTTGCAGTTACCATATCCAAATACATCAATCCCTCCTATGCTTTCAATCATTGAAGAATATTCCCAACTATCTATCTATAAACTGAACATAGATAAAACCCTCATGTTCCCTCTTAATCACAAGGTCATTAAGAGCACCATCACGGAGCTGGGTCTTTCTTGGTCACAGAACTCCTTAAGGTATCTGGGTATTCTAATTGCCATAAATCCAGCTTTACTTCAAAAATTAAATCTAGATGCCCTGGTACACACTATTGGCTCAGATCTAAATAGGTGGTCCAAATTACCCATCTCTTTATGGGGAAAAGTTAATTTAATCAAAATGAATGTTTTTTCTAGGCTCTTTTACCCACTGTACCTACTTAATATCTGGTTACTTTTGACCTGGTTTAGAAAAGTTAATGGTCTGATTATAACATTTATCTGGACCAATAGGCAGCCTAGGATTGCTTACCACAAACTAGCAGCACCCAAAGAAAAAGGAGGTCTCCGACTCCCTCATTTAATATTTTATCACTGGTCGAGTCATATTGCTAAATATATGAAATGGCTGGTACATAAAGAAGAAATTACTGCTTCTGCTTTTGTTCCTAACTGGCTCAAAATGGAATTGTCCCTTATTCAAGCAAATCATCTAACTCCGGCTGCCCTGCTCCATATCAAATCCTGTGCTCTCCCTCTAAATTTAAAATTAACCCCAATCACAATATTTGTTAGAGTTCACACTCAGTTATGTACCTCTATTAAGTATAATCATATTTATGACTTGACACAACCTATTAGGGGCAACCCAAATTTAAAAACAGATAATAAGCCGATCACACTTACTTGGCTTCCCAAGATGGAGGATAGCCGGCGTTCCTATTTTCTCACAACGGAAAATTCATGGTGTTCTTCTATTGAGATGTTAAAAAATCTCCATATTCCCTCTAAATTTACTTTTAAAATTTTTCAACTAACATACTAAAATGCCAGCAGAATAGGCCTAACGGTCTTTCGTGTCTGCTCGTTTGGTCAGCCCCAACCCTGGGTGCTGACCTTGCTGCCCCCCTCGCCTTCTCTGGCTTCTCCCTTCCCAGTTCTGGATATTCTTGCTGCATTGGATTTTGCTTCCAGAACCCTTCCCCTGTACCTGTCCCACCCCATCTTGAACTCCTCCACTGTCTCTGCCTCCACCAGCCCCCTAGGCAGCGCATTCCATGGCTCCACCACCCTCTCAGTGAAGTAGCACCTCCTCCTTTCTCCCCTGAATCTTCCCCCCTCCAGCTTCCACCCATGCCCTCTAGTGGCCCCCTCCTCCTTCCTTCAAAGCACCCTGACTGTTCCTCCCCTATTACCCTCTTCATGTACCTGAAGACCTCTATCATGTACCCACGGTCTCTTCTTTCTTCCAATGTGTACATATTTAGCTCTTCGAGCCTCTCCTCATAGGTCCTGTCCCCCAAGCCCCAAATCATTTTGGTTGCCCTCCTCTGGACCCTCTCCAGGAGGTTAATGTCCCTCTTTAAGTGTGGCCTCCAAAACTGCATGCAGTACTCAAGGTGCGGCCTCACCAAGCAGTTATACAGAGGGAGAATCACTTCCCTCCTTCTGGAGGTGATCCCCCTAGCGATGCATCCCAGCATCCTGTTGGCCTTGGCTGCTGCCATCCTACAAGTCTCAGAGTTGTTCATCTTGACATCCACCACCACCCCAGGTCCCTTTCAGCCATAGAGACTTGTAGCATTCCCCCCCCCAGGGTGTACACTTGGCCCAGGTTTCTGGCCCCCAGGTGGAGTACCTTACATTTCCCTGCATTGAACCTCAGTTTCCACTTTCTAGATCATCTTTCCAGAGCCTCCAGGTCCCCCTGTAGGGCCACCCTCTCCTCCTCCCCATCCACCACTGCCCCCAGTTTCGAGTCATCCACAAAGAGACTCATCTCACTCCTGATTCCTGTCCTTATGTCAGAGACGTAGGCATTGAACAGAAGGGGCCCAAGGACTGATCCCTGTGGGACCCCACTAATGACCCTCCTTGGGGATGAGACTATCACGCCAACTACGACCCTCTGGGTCCGGACCTGGATCCAATTGCCTATCCATCTGATCATCTGGTTCCCCACCCCCATTTCTCCCAGCTTATCCAACAGGCTCACGTGAGGAACAGAGTCAAATGCCTTGCTGAAGTCAGGACATCCACTGGTCTACCGAGGTCCAAGGCACTCATCACCCAGTCATAGAACTCCACCAGGTTTGTCTGACACGATTTCCCTGGGATGAATCCATGCTGTCTATTGTCCAGGCACCCTGACTTATCCAGGTCCCCCCCAGCCTCTCCTTGACAATGCCCTCCATCACCTTGCCCACCACTGATGTCAGGCTGACAGGCCTGTAGTTCCCTGCCACCTCCCTTGATCCCCTCTTGTGGATAGGCACTATATGCACCACCTTGCAGTCCTGGGGCACCCACCCTGTCCTCCGAGAGATGGTGAAAAGCTCCTCCAGGGGTTTCGCCAGGACATCCGCAAGTTCCTTCAGCACTCTGGGATGTAATTTATCTGGCCCTGGTGCTTTCTCCATTTTAAGGGAGCTGAGGGCTTCCCTCACTCTCTCTGCTGTGATTTCCAATTCCGGTACCTCTTCTCCCTGCTTAGCCCTCCCCCTCCTGCCAGTGATGCCTCCCCCTCTCCCCAGACCCGCCGATCGGTAAGGGTCCCCCCTCCTCAGTATCTCTGTCTCCTCCCATGTATGATGCAGCACCCCCATTTTCCTTGGTGAAAACTGAGGTGAAGTACTCATTTAGTACCTCAGCCTGCTCCCCCGGGTCTTGTGCCCATCTCTCCCCTGATTTAATCCTGCTAATCTGCCCCTTCACCCTTCGTTTTTCCCCAATGTATCTAAAGAACCCCTTGTTCCCTCTCCTAATTTCCCTGGCCAGGTTCTGCTCTTTACTTGCCTTAGCCACCCTCACCACCCTAGTGGCCCTTCTAGCCATCAGCTCATACTCCCCTCGATCCCTTTCACTCCTTGAGCACTTGAATTGCTTATAGGCTGCCTTCTTTCCCTGCACCACCTCCTGGACCTCCCTGGTCCACCAGCAGGGTTTTTGGGCCCTACTGCATTTTCGTCTTACTCTTGCACAGGTGCTGGTAGCATCCTGCACCCCTCTCCTGATGATTTCCCACCTACTATCAGCGTCCATGTCTGCCCAATCCCATCCAAAATGCTCATTAAGGATCCTTCCATTTCCTTAAAATCCACCCCCCTGAAGTCGGTTACTTCCGTCTTTGTGCAGCCTTCTACCCCTCCTAGGTCCAGGAAGAACCAGGCCATGGCATGGTCACTCCCCGCCAATGGGTCCGTTACCTCCAGGCTCCCAATCTGGTCACTGTCTGCCAGGACCACATCCAGTACCCGCGCCTCCCTGGTCAGTTCCCTCACCTGCTGAGTTAGGAACGCATCTTGAAAGACATCCAACAACCTCTGTTCCCTGGTCACAGAGGATGTCATAGTCTCCCAGTCTGTTCCTGGCATGTTTAAGTCCCCAACACCACCACGTTCCTCTGCCCAGTCTGCAGTGTCTCCCAACATCTGCCACCAGACTGTCCTCCAGCTCCCCACCAGGGCAGGGGGTCTACTACCACTCCTATTTTTACTCTCTTGCCCCTTGTTATCAAGGTGACCCAAATCACCTCCACGGTTCCCTCCACCTCCTCTACTCCCCCTATGCCAATGCAGTTTTTGACTATCATTGCTACCCCTCCTCCCCTTCTCTCCCCCCTGTCCTTCCTGAACATAGTGTAACCCTCCAGGTTCAGGTCCCAGTCGTGTCCTGCAGTGGCCCAAGTCTCAGTGACCACTGCCACATCCACTGCTCCCTCAGTTAGCATCACCTGGATCTCAGGCATTTTATTGCCCAAGCTCCTGGCATTTAGCAGGACTACCTTCCACCCTTTCCCTATAGTTCCATTTCCCCTGCTCGTGTTCCCATGGGGATTCTGTTTTCCCCTGATCTGCACTTTGCCAGTCGGCCTTTTCCCACAATCCTCCAGCTCCCCAGGGGGGTGGAGACAGAGTCCCTCCTTTATCAGCACCCCCTTGACAGCCTTTTCTCCCATACCTCCCCCCTTCACAAGTTTAAACCCCACTTTTCACCAATGAACCCCTCTATTTTCAACTTAAGGATTCCCTTCCCCTCCAAATTGAGATGGAGTCTATCTCTAGCATACAGCTCCTTATCCTCCCAGGTCTCCCCCCAATCCCCCATCAACTTATACCCTCTGGCCTCACACCGCTCCCTGAGCCACTAAGACACTTAATAGTGAAAACATTTGGTGTGATACCTCCCCAACAGGGCACTAAAACTTTTCTGGAGGAGCTGGCCCTTACGGATAACTTACCACATTCTGTATCTAATATTCACAAGACTTTATATAACTGGGCATACCCAACTTGCTTTGCACTTGTACATTACTGGACTTCCTTTTTTCCCAATCAGGAAATTGATTGGAATACCTTATGGCATAATTGTCATAAATATAGCACCCAGGATAGGCTTCAGGTTATCCAGTTTCATATATTACACAACATATACTACACCCCACAAAAATTGTGAAAGTATGGTCTTATTGATTCTCACATTTGCTCTCATTTTCAACAGGTGGAGGGATCTATCTATTACATTTTTTGGACCTGACCCAAAGCTAGAACTCTCTGGACCAACATCCAGCAAAGGGCTGACCCCTTGCTAGGCTTGTCTGATTTTTTTACCTCTGAAGTGTGTCTTCTGGGTGATTATGCCAGAATTTCAGTATCCACCAGACAATATCACATAACCCTGATGGCCCTGTCAGTCCAAAAAGTCATTCTCCTTCATTGGAAGGACAATACTGACATTTCTTATTCTGAGTGGCTAAAGGAATTACCTGCTAATCTCAGAACAGAAAAAATGATAGCAAGTCTCAATAATAGGCTGGACAGATACAGAAAGATATGGGAGCCTCTTCATACACTGTTCTCCATTTAATTTATCTTACATTGTTTGTGGCTAATGGCTGGATTAACCTGTTTATGAGAAATGACTGTGCTGAATAGGGTGGTGGGGGTTCATATGTTTATGAGGCGGGGTGGAATGAGATGGCTGGGAGGTGGAGAGGAAGGGGGGAACAGTTCCAGAGCATATTGTATTGCATGGTTTTATGTATAACACAGATTGTTTTTCTGGATCTGTTCTCATTATTCTTAAAAATTAATAAACTTTGATTTGAAAAAAAAAAAACAGCTGCATAGTTATCACCTATATGTCATCTCATTGTTATCTGTAAGGTTGGCACTAGTCTTAACTTTTTTTTTTGTCTTTGGTAACCAGATAACTTCCAATGTTCTCCCTCACCCAGACAGGTCACTGAGCAACCATCAGTTCTAGCAGTGGAAGATTGTCTTTCCCAAGACACAGCTTCAATGCATTCTTGTTGCCCAATAAAAGCAAGTGCATCCCCATGTCCAATAGTTGAACCATATTCAGCAGGTATAATCCTTGAAGTCTATGATGTTGTCCAGGTGGTTCAGCGTTAGGCCCCCTGCCACTTGAAAGGCCCTTTAACCTTCTTGTTTAAACATTTCCTGGCCTTATCCACCACCACCTCACATGCTTACAAACCCTGCTTGGAATCACCTACACTCATACCAGCATCACCAATGACCAAATGCTCTTAATCTAACAGTGATCATCCAGCACTTGGAGCAATATCCTCTTCCAGGGCCATGTCACCTGGTCATTCCTTCCAAAGTGCATGAGTATCACATTTGGGGTCCATTCTCCTTCTGTTTCTTCCAAAATTTGGTAGAAACTGGGGCCATCTCATGCCCAGGATCCCCAACCATTCTCACTATGCCATACCTAGGTTGCACCAGTATGCAATTATGCACATAGATACACACACAGATGCACACACACACACACACACACACACACACACACACACACACATATGGATGGATGTGCTGCTGCTGTATCCTAGCCCAGTGTAAAAAGGAGGGCTACAGGTGGAGCTCACCCACTACTGTCCTTAAGATGGGGAAACAAAAATGGTTGGAAATGGCACCACAATCTGCACAGGGGATATATGCAGACCCCCATCTCAGGGGAAGGAAATGGACAAGGAAATGATAGCAGACATCCTTGAGATGGCAGAGAAAGGTTGGGGATATTGCTGATGGGGGACCTGAATATGCCAGATGTTAACTGGAGCACCATTGCTGCAGCCACATCCAAGAGCAGGGCCATTCTCGATGCCCTACAGGGGGCATGCCTCAGACAGCTAGTTTTGGAACCCACTCAGGAGGGAGCAATTTTAGACCTGGTACTCTCAAATGAGGATGGAGAGAGGACCTCCAGTCTTGAAGTGGGTAGCCGTCTGGGAACAAGCAACCACCAAACAGTGTGATTTACGATACACTTTGCTGTAGAGTCAAGCCATACCAAAGTGAAGGTATTGGACTTCAGGGGGCTGATTTTATAAAAATGGGAGAGTGCCTCAGAAAAGCACTAGCAAACAGGCAAGAAGGTGGGGTGGAGCAACAATGGGGAAACATCAAAACTGCCATCACAGCGGCATTAAGCATTTGTGTGAAGCAAATAAATCAAAACAAAAGAAAAAAAACACTATGATTCTCAAAAGAAGTGGTGGGGAAGTAGGGAGAAAAATATAGCATTCAGGAAGTATAAGGAAACACAGAAAGAGCAGGACAGAGAACTGTACCAGTATAAGCAGAAGGAAACAGGGAAGGCAGTCAGAATAACAAAGGCCCACATTGAGGAAAAGATAGCCAACTCAGTTAAGAAGGGGGATAAAACCTTTTATAGGTACATTAGGGAGCAAAGAAAGACTAAGACAGGGATACTGAGGCTGAATAAAGAGGATGGTGGTTGGGCAGAGAGCAACAGTGAAAAAGCAGGGATACTGAATGAATACTTTTGCTCAGTATTCACAATGGAAAAGCAGGTAGAGATACCTAATCCAGTCAATAGAAGTACTCTGGATAGGGGGTTGATATTAGTCCTTTCACAGAAGAAAGGGTTCTGAATGTTCTTAAAACTGAAGGTGGATAAAGCAATGGGGCCTGATGGGATTCACCCCAGAATTCTAAAAGAACTAAGGGAAGAACTAGTAACATCACTGACTACCCTTTTTAATAAATCATGGGAGGGTGGTGTGGTACCTGAGGACTGAAGGAAGGCAGATGTGATTTCCCTTCACAAAAGTGGGAGCAAAACAGAGGCAGGAAACTACAGACCTGTCAGTTTGAACTCAGTGGTAGGGAAAATTATGAAATCACTTCTGAAGGAAAGAATTGTTGAGTACCTAGAGGCCAGTGGGGCACAGGACCCAAGGCAGCATGGATTCACAGCAGGAAGGTCATGTCAGACAAATATAATTGATTTCTTTGACTGGATGACCAAAGTAGTAGACCAGGGAGGGGCTGTGGACATAACCTACCTAGACTTTAGCAATGCATTTTACACAGTCCCACACAAAAGATTAATAAAAAAATTAGCCAGCCTGGGAGTGGGTCCCAAGGTGGTAGCCTGGGCAAAACACTGGTTGGACAACAGGACACAGCGGGTAATAGTAAATGGAGTCCACAGTGAAGAAATGGGGGGTTACTAGTGGGGTACCACAGGGTTCAGTACTGGGGCCAGTCCTTTTTAATGTCTTTATAAGAGACATTGCAGAGGGACTGGAAGGTAAAGTATGTCTCTTTGCAGATGACACAAAGATGTGCAACAGTGTTGATACACAAGGTGGGGTGGAAAGGATAAAAAGGGACTTGGCAAGGTTGGAGGAATGGTCAAAAGTATGGCAGCTTAGATTCAATGCAAAGAAGTGCAAAGTAATGCACCTGGGAAACAAAAACCCAGGGGAATAGTACACAATGGGGGGTGTGATGCTGACAACAACAAAAATGGAAAGGGACCTGGGGGTAGTCATATCAGATGACCTAAAGGTGGGCTAGCAATGTGAGAAGGCAGTAAGGAGGGCTGGGGGATGCTGGATGCATAGGGAGAGGCACCACCACCAGTAGAAAACAAGAAGTTGCTGGCCCTCTGTACAGATAGTTTGTAAGACCACATCTGGAGTACTGTGTACAGTTCTGGAGACCCCATCTCCGCAAAGACATGGACAGGGTGGAGGCTGTCCAGAGGAGGGCAACCAAAATGGTACAGGGTCTGCACCAGAATACATATGAAGAAAGACTTGGGGAGCTTAAGATGTATAGCCTCGAGGAAAGGAGGGTGAGGGGTGACATGATAGAAACTTTCAAATACCTCAAGAGAATCAACAAAGTTCAAGAGGGTAGCATCTTTCAGAAAATGGGGGCACAATTTGAAGATAGAGAGGGATTGCTCAGAGTTAATGTGAGGAAGTATTTCTTCACAGGGTGGGTTGTAGATGCATGGAACAGCCTTCCTGAGGAGGCTGTAGAGTCAAACACAGTGGGGGAATTCAAGAATGCATGGGACAGACATAAGGCAATGGGGGTAGGAGGAAGTAGGCTGTTGGTTAACTAGAATATTCTGCTTATCCATTAGGTAGGGAAGTGGGCAGACTAGGTAGACCAAGCGGTCCTTATCTGCCATCAAATTCTATGTTTCTATGGATGTTAGTCATAAGTGAAACTGTCTGTAATATGATTTGTATCTTGCTCAATGCCATCTGCCTCACTATCACACTCTGCACCCCATCCCTATAGCCACCAACTTGGAGACTGCCCCAGTCCTGAAGAAATGTGAGCTATATCATGCTGAGTTCCCACACAGGAAGATAACAGCCTACTTAATAACTGACGACACCTGATACCATACAAATAGCTTCCCATCCTCATGGAGAACATAGTGTAATGGCCAGGGTTCCCTTCCTTCCACATACTGGGCAGAAAGGGAGGACCACCCTAGTGATTGGAGCTTCTCATTACACCCCAGTTCGATCCATCTGATATCTGTATCTTAGTATGTTCCCTGGAGCCTATCTTTGCTGTATAAGAGTAGTTTCATGCGCATTCAGCTTGAGCGAGAACAACGAAGTGAAGCTGAAGGCAAGTGAAACCACTCTGCTTCAGAAAAGAGTGGCGATGGGGGACATATTACTATATTATTGATCAAGCATGATTGAGCACAATCAATAATATAATTTTTTTTTAAAACATTCCCTAAACGTGTGCGTTTCCAGAGCACCTGCGCACTAGATGTTCTTCACAGAATAATAGTGTCTCATGTGCGGAGGAAAGGAGCACTCCCAATTTGTCTGGAGCACTCCCTTGATCTGTAATGCATAAAGTAATGTGCAAACAGGCCAAACCTATGAAAATGTCAACTATGGCTAGCACCTCTGAGACAGTGAAGTGCCTCTTTCCACTGCCACCTCTCTTACCCTGCATTCCCCATGAAATAGCAGCAGGAATGCTGTTCAAAATAGGCAGGCCTCAGCCACTGAGGAACCTGTACTAGAAAGGTGCTGGATCATGTCTGTTAGCAGCTAAGCAGAGATGGGCCAGGGATTGTCAGGGGACTTCCCCCCTTTTGGTCCCAGCCTTGCATGATCTTTTTAACCACAGTGGCTTATCCAGGATCTGTGACCACCTTCAGCTTACTCATGAATGCTGTGACCCAGAGGTGGTCCAGAGCAGTGGCATAGGCAATCCCTTCCTACTCTTGCTGCACTTTAAAGTGAACCATATCTTCCACTGGTTTTGGCCATCTTTTCTGAAGGCTGAACCACCCCATCAAATGATAAAACACCCCTTAGATGCATCCATGGGTTTTAATGTGTTTGATTACCAGGTCTATTTAAGGAAGTACTGACTCTTACCACCCAGTCCCCCCCACAAGTAGGTTGGAGCAAAAGTCCTTTCTGGCATTGAGTGCAGTGCTAGTTCAGCAACTCTAGATTGTTGTAAATGAGAAAGAACATTGTCAATGTTATTTTTGTACTTCTTCCCTAGGGGCTCCAGGCAGCCCTTCTTCTTCTGAACAACTACAAATACAAATCTTGGGTCATCCAAAAGACTGCTCAAGTGGTAATTCAGTTAAGGAGGAGGAACAACATAATATAATGCATTTTCCAATCTCTAATCTATTGATAGTTTAAAACAAAATGACTGGGCAACGTTTCTTGGATGTCGCCACTTCATCAGACCCACTGCATTTTCTGTATTGTAAATTAAATTCCAAATTCCAAATCTGGGTTGTAAGTATAGTCTAGATGTTAGAGTAACAAGCTGTGAATGAACTTAGCACATCCAGTAGACCTGGTTTTTATTCCCACAACCTCCATTTGTGTACTGTGTGACTCTGAGCAAGTCACTTAACCTCCTCAGTGCTCCTGGGTGTTTCCTAAAACAGGCAATTGTGCCTAGTGAGCCTTATCCTGTTATCTAAGAATAAAATCTCAGTCTGCTATTATTTTCCTAAGCTCATGTCCTGTATCATCTGACTATCTTAAAAGGTAATGTACTTTACCCTTCTGGAAGGATCTGTACCGCTCTCTATATTATTATCTTCCTCTGGGGCTTCTGCAGCCATCTTTGTGATTTTTTAGAGTCAGGGAAACTTTGCGCCTGCCAGTTGTCTCCTGCAGTGACTAGGCAGGTAAAGTTCATTACCTTTTAAGATATCCAGATGGTCCTGGTTGTGAGCATAGGAAAGTAATAGTGAACTGAGATTAGGAAGTGAATTTACAAGATGAGAAACACAGTGGGTCTGACGAAGTTACGGCAGCCATGAAACATTGCCTGGTCATTTTGTGTGAAGCTATAAATAAAGCAGAGATTGTATAATGGGTTACATTGTTGTGTTCATCCTCATTTGCTGAAGTAATATTATTTTTGTAGCCTTCTATGTCTTGCCCTAAAAGATATAGAGAATTCAACTACAGGCAATGCAGGATCATTACTCGAAGGAATCTGGTAATCCATACTGACCTGGCAGACTGTTTATAACCTGTAACGCTGCTTTGCTGTAAGACCAGCATTTCATCTGCGTATTACTGAAGGAATCCCCCAAACGCATATGGATATATGTAAGGGGATTATCTCCACAAAGCTAATATGGTTACCCAGGCCTCTTCTGACCCATTCTCCTGGTCAGAGTTTACCTAGCCATTTACTTTTCAGGTAAGCACCACACCCAGTGCTCCTTGCTGCATTCATGAACAACTGTATTTCATTTTTCTGCATACAGTCCTCCTGCCACACAATGACCCCATTAATTTCCTCCAGTAATTTGTGCCAGATTTGTATATCTGCTCTCATACTGGTTGGAATGTCCACCCAGTGTTTTGTGAGGCACGCCCCTTATGTAGCTCTGGCCAAGGCCCTTGTAAAGGCCCTCATCGATGCCACTGCATGGCAAGCAAAACTAAGTAGCCCTAGCAATGGCTGTGCATCTGTACACCCCTGCCCTGAGAGGACTATCCACTCAAGTTGTCTCACCCTACCTCCTCTGTAATTCCTGTCTCTCTCTTTCTAGTCTTTCCTTCTGGTCACTATATTCTACACCATGCCCCTCTCCTACCTACTCTAAATTGCCTTTCTCTTCATCCCACCACTGTCCCCTTCCCTTGCCATCCAGTCTGTTCTCCCTCCAGACACCCACTATACCTTATGCCCCCACCACTCTCCATAACTCACCCACTCCACCACTTCTTCCACCTCTCTCTCCACCTACCCTCTCCAGTGCCCACCCAATCCACCCTTCTACTACTTTCTATCTTCCTGAACCTAGAATCCCCCCATCTTTTCTCTTCACTCTCCTATTTTCTGCATCCCCCCCCTCAAAAGGGTGGAAGTCTCACTCTATACTCCTTCTTCCCTTCCTTCCTCCTTCTTCTTGCAGGTGATGTTGAATCCAACTCTGGCCCCTCCTCCTCATATCCCCCTGCTCTTCTTAATGGCCTCACTCTCTTCCACCTCAGTGCAAGAAGTCTCCTTCCTAAGCTCAGCTCTCTCAAAGTCTGGGTCTCCCAACACTTACCTGATATCCTGTGCATCACTGAAACCTGGCTGTCCTCTAGGGTGCCTGATTCCAGCCTAGCTCTCCCTGACTTCCATCTCTTTTGTCATAACCGAGTTAAGTGAGGTGATGTCATTGCCCTCTATGTTTGGCATTCACTGTATTGCTCTATCTCCTTTTGTGAGTCACTCCCCTCCTCACATGAGTCCTTGTTAGTTAAGCTATCCCTTCTCTCCACCCTCCCTGTCTTTGTGGTTGTTATCTATGCTTCCCCTAAGCTCTCACCCCTTCCTTGGTAAACTCCTTCTCATCTCTCGTTTCACTTGCTGCATCTGGTGAGTTCATCCTCCTAAGGGACTTCAACTTCAACTGGCTCTCCCTGCCTCCAAACACACTGCTTACATGATCGAATCCTTGAACCTTGCTCAACTTATCACTGAACGCACCCATCTCAACCTGCACTCCTCTAATCACTCTCTTCTAGACTGGGTGCTCACCTCCCACCTCACCACATTACAGCTGCAGGCATTCTCCCAGATGCCTTCAGTGACCACTGCCTAACCTACTGTGTCAGGAAAGCATGTTTCCCTCATTTAGCCCCCAAGTACATCTTGTATAGACCTCTCAGATCCCTAGACACTGATACCTTGCTAAATGACCTTGCAGTCTCTGACTAGTCCCCTGTGTACTCAGCCTCCAATATCAACTCAGCCCTATTTCTTTCCATTGCCATTTTCAACAATGTCTGGAACATCCATGTCTCCTTCAGAAAAGCAAGGGTTAAACACTGCCACCACCCATGTGTTTCATCTTACCTAACTGAACTATGCAAGTCCCAGCACAATGCATGGGCATGCCTTAAATCCTCCCAATCCCTGGCTGACCTCCAAACCTATAGTGTACTGAGGAACACCTGCACTAAAGCTGTTCACACAACTAAGACCCTCTGTTTCAAGGCCAACCTCTAATCTAATCTCTCCTCACCTCTAAATTTTGGAAGGTTATCCACTCACTTTCAACCCTTCTGCCAAGTCTGCTCCTCCCACCCTCCCTGGTGGATGACTCACTGGTCTCCAACTCCTCCTCCATACCTGCACATTTTAAAAAAAACTTTCACTACCTGTGCTCTACTTTGTCACCCTTCTTCAGACACTACTGACCCACCCCCACCCCAACCATCCGAAGGCTTCCTTTCCCACTTGTCTCCCCCAGGGAGCCTCCCTAGCTCCATTGCTTCTTAACCTCTCCATTCACAGTCCTGATGATCGGGATCTGAAACTCCTATAAATTTCTGCTCCAGCCATTGCTCTCCATCTCTCTCACCTTCTGAACCAATCCTTTTCCTGCTGTGCTGTTCCTCAGACCTGGAAATTTGCCAGGGTTCTCCCTTTGCATAAAGGGGGTGCCCCTCTAGCTCTGGCAACTACAGGCCAATATCACTCCTCCCTTCTTTTGTCAAACTCCAAGAATCTATAGTCTATTCTAGACTTGCTGATTTTCTAACCACCTCAAACCTCCTCTCTCTTCATTCCAGTCTGTATTTAGGAAGACCCACTCCACCATGTCATCCCTGCTCTGGATAACCAATGCTATACAGTATTTATTGGGATGTATTAGGAATACTTCACTGCAGCCATTTTTATTGATTTAGCCAAGACCTTCAACTCAGTGCCCCACCCTCTCTTACTGAACAAGCTTTACCCGACAGGCCTATCTGCATCTGCAATGGCCTGGTCCTGATTGTACCTCACAAACCTCTAACAGTCTGTTCAGGTTTGCGGAGTCCTGTTGCCCCCATCCCTATCATGGCAGGGGTCCCACAGGGCTCTATTATTGGCCCAGTCCTTTTTTCTATCTTCCTGAATGACCTCCCCTCAGCTTGTGTCATCTCACACATCCACATCTACATGAATAACATGGTCATCTACTCCTCAGGCCCCTTGACCACAGCAGTTGAGGTCCCACTACAGTGCGACTTCCATAACATCCTTCGCTGGTTCCAGGCAACTCAGTTGAAGGTGGCCACAAAGAAGACTGTGTCCATGACCTTTGGCACCTGCCAGAAATTGGCAAGGCTCCTGCCTCCCCTGTCTTCTCCACCTTTGATGACACCCCTATTGACACAGTCCCTACTTTCAAACACCTTGTGGTTTGACTTGATAGCAGCTTCAATTTTTCTGCCCATATTGATGTTATCCATACCAAACTTCACCCCCAAGTAGGCACCTTGTATCACAATAAGGATTGCCTCCCCTTTCAGGTCTGATGAGAAATGGCCGCCAAAATGATTCTCCTGGTGTTTGACTATGTGGACGTAATCTACTGTACTGCATTTGCCTCTTCTCTAGCCAGACTGGACACCCTCTGCAATGCCTTCTGTTGCTTTTTCATGAACTCCCCACCCTATGCTCACCATTGTTTGCTTTACTCATACCTTTCCATCCTCCCTCTTCCTCAATGTCACATGTCCCACTCACCTCCTTTATTGTCAAATACTGTTTTGGCACCCTCCTATCTTACCTTTCCTCACTCCTCTTCCCCACCCACTCCTCATCTTATTCTCTATGTAACAGAGACCTTAGAATCTTCACCATTCCTCATCTTTACTCATGTTCTGGGAAAGCTGCCTTTTCCTACTATCTCTCCTCTGTCTGGAACCAGCTGCCCTCTTCCTTCCACCTATCCCCATCCCTCCCTGCCTTCAGATGCTTGCTAAGATCTACTCCTGTCTCCCCTACTCCTGTCATTCCCTCTCATAAATTTCCCCACTTTTACCCCTTTTAGCCTCCTCTGCTCCCCCACCCACATCCTTTTTTCTCTCCTTCCTGGATATGCTGTTCTCCCAGTGTTCTGCCTATACTTTTCAATACCTGGGGACCACATTTGGCAGCCATATCGTACACTTTGTTTACAGTCTCTCATTATGTTGCTACCAAAACCTGTTCCTATGCATAGCAATCTGTCTGCTCACACTTTTCTGATTTTTACTACCTGGGAAACTGTTTTAATTTGTAAGTTGCACTTTGTCTTATTCTCATTTTTGGCTGATACCTCAGCTAGCTTCAACTCAATGCAATGTCTGCCACTCTATCCTGGTTTTACTGCCTGTGAAACTTTGGTTTTGTATGCTGCACTTTGCAAGTTCATTTGTCCTTCACTGTATTGTAATCCCAGCCTTGGCTCAGTGTACCTTTCCCAGTTATCAAATTTTAAATAAATAAAATAAATAAATAAACATCTGTTATCTGTCGTCTTTTGGCCAGTGTGGTCTTATCTAGCAATGACCAAAACCTCTGGGCATTTTCCTTTGGCTGCTGTGACTCCATGTCCATGGAGTCATGCTCAATGCCCTGAAAAGTGAGGGTCATGGCAGGCCCCTTTCATTTCCCTGTGTCCAGAGAATTTTCTAATTCTGAATTCACCCAAGTTCTTGCAACATGGCTTCACACTCCTCCAGACCCATATTCTTTATAAATAAATAAAATGTCCTTGCAGTGGATAACCTGCCCCCACCCTATCCTCTGGGTTCAAACCAAATCAAGAGATGTGCTAAGAAGCTTGAATGCAGTGTGCTATGGAGCAACCCATGGTGTGGCCATATACTAACAGTCATCCCCATCCAAATTTAGAATCCAGAAAATCCCAATCCTCTGTATGCATGGAGAGGAAGAGAAAGATAAATTTAATGTCACTTTACCCATCCATGCCCCCGTCCTTTGCCCTGTATCACATAAATGGCTTTATCCAGGGTAGCACATGCCATTAAGCACCGCATGTTTGATTTAAAGTCATTTACTGACAAACCTTATGGGTAGGAAAGGGGATGAATAAGATGGAAGGACCACAAGGACATCTTAGGTAGCAAACCCAAAGAAGACTGCTGCAGGTTTGGCAGTGGTGGCTGGGAGTAAGAGAAACTACTATTTCACTTGCTACCTCTTTCTTCATCTTTTTCCTTGCTGCCTCAATGTTTTCCCCATATCAATCAATCAAATCTTTATTTATCCAGGTGGACACCGTTGAGCAAGCTCATTTACAAGGTGGACCTGCATTTGTAAAATGACAGTTATACACACATAACTTAAAGATGAGTTAAACAATGTAAGGAAGGCAAAAGAATAAACTTACAAACATGAGGTGGGTGCAATAAATACAATTCCAAGTATTCACATAGGATTACATGACATCAATTACAGTCTTTAATGACATAGGATTTAGAGTTGAATATTTGTCCATGACTTTACAGGATGGTACAAGTTAATAGCATTACAGGCCCCGGAGGGTGGTTCAGTGCACTGGAGGTGACCAGGGCTTCGGGGAGCCCATGTTGCTCACGTATTTGGGTGGCAGAGGGAGAAAAGGAAAATAAAATGTCTATGGTTCTAGTGGTCAGCATGGCAGCTGAATGCTGAATAGGTTTATGTATGGCGGGGAGGGGTTCAGTTATAGCTGCATATGGTGAGGCTAGAGCATGAGCTATCAACAGGACTACTATGTACTATGGAAACATTTGCAGATTTCGCAAATGCTGTCATACAGGTTCCTAAACACGGAGATACTGATAGGAGAGCTAAGTTTCAGTGAACCTTGTATCCTTCTCCAGAGTGTAGGCAAGGCATGGCTTATAGCTGCCCTACCAAAGTGGTTATTGATTCTGGGGATTTTTAGTGAAGTTAGTGAAAGGCTTCTTATGGCATAGGTGCTTACAGGACACAACGGAGGCAATCAACAATGTAGTTAGGAGTTTGTTGGTAAGTGCACAGAGTATCCAGAGAGCTGCATTTCTATGTCGCCTGTATTGTAGAGAAGGCCACCCTACTGCAGTGTATAACAAGCAGTGATGTGTGGAGGACGGGAGGCCAGTAATGAATCTTAATGCTCTATGATACAGTACGTCCAGTTTTGCAAGGTATGAAACAGAGCATTGTCCATATATGATGTCAGCGTAATCGATTAAAGAAAGGAAGGTAGAATGAACTAGCTGTCTTTTTGCGGCTACTGTCAGGAGATGTCTGATTCTATAAAATAGGCCAAGCCTCTGCCTTAGTTTTTTCATCAGTTCTTCAATGTGCTCCATAAAGGAGAGTTTGTTATCCAGCCATAGACCCAGGTATTTGAACTTAGTTACGAACTCAAGTTTTTCACCTAGTAGGGTGGTTATAGGAGGAACTGTACCAGCTAGTGTGGATTTGGCCCCAATGCTGGATGGAGAGAACAGCATGGCCTTTGTTTTTTTTGCATTTAGCAATAGTTTTTTGTTGATAAGCTGGTTTTGTAGTGTATTGAATTCGGCTTGGAGTTCTGAGCATGCGGCTCCAGGAGAGTCACGACTTAGGTAGAGCACTGTATCATCAGCAAACAGGTGGATACTGGCTTTCTTGATTCCTAAGTCCAGATTATTAATGTAGATATTGAACAGTAGGGGGCCCAATATGGAACCCTGAGGAACTCCTCTTTAGCGGTTGAGCGGAGAAAGTTCTCCTTCAGCTTTGATTTGTTGCTGCCTACCAGACAGGTAGTCCTGGAACCATTTCAGTGAGATAGAGTCCAGACCTATGGTGTTTAGCGTGGAAAGAAGTAGGCAGTATGTAATGTGTCGAATGCCTTGCTGAGGTCTAGAAACACTACACAAACAAATTTTTTTTTATCGAGTTCCCATTGCCAGTCATTAGTAACGTTGGCCAGTGCCGTAGTAGTACTGTGCTTAGCTCTAAATCTGGACTGCATGGGGTTAAAAAATGCAGAGTTGTCTAGGAATGATCTCAACTGTGTATCCACAACTTTTTCCAGCATTTTCGAAAGTATAGGTAGTAGGGAGATTGGCCTATAGTTGTTCAGGTCACTTGGGTCCCCTGCTTTGAAAAGCGGGATAACATGAGCAGTTTTCCATTCTGTGGGGAGAGAGCCTTGAGTTAGGGATAGGTTGAATAAGTGTGAAATGGGTGCGCAAGTATGTGATAAGCTATTTTCAGAAAGTATGGGTCGAATAAATCAGCTCCACGCGTTTTCCTAGTGTCCAACCGTAGCAGCAGGTCTTCAACTTCTTTATGTTGATTGTGAAAAGGAAAAGTCATACTAATGTTAATTGGTTCATATGGCTGGGCTTTGGAAAGCGGATGAAGACTGCTTACGGTGCATTATCAAAAGCCATGCCTGCTGTGGCAAAATGGTTATTAAAAGCTTGAGAATTTCAGATCTGTCAGTGACAGTGACATTGTCAATCATAATTTTAGATGGTAGCATACTACTTGGTGAGTGTCCAGATAGTTCTTTATATTGGACCAGAATTTGGTAGGGTTGGTGGATGCAGAGCACAATTCCTTTTGGTAATAAATAGCCTTAGTTTCCTGATCATTTTTGTACAGGCATTCCTAGCTGACCTAAAGAGACACCAATCAGCATCAACATGTGATTTTCGGCATTTTCCATAGCTGGTCTCTTTTGAGCAAGGCGTTTCAGTTCTGGTGTGAACCAACGCAGGTCCTTGTTTTTATCCGGGTTTTGATCAAGGGCATGGGTATTGAGGGCACTACTATGATTTCTGCAGAATATCAAGCCTCACTCACTGATTTGGCTAGGTAGAAGCTCTGCCAGAGCAGAGATTTTAGATCATTAAAATAAGCCGTGGGTCAAAGTTCTGTTTGGATCTTTTGATAGAGAATTTTGAAGTGATAGTGGCTTGGTGATGGATTCTGATGCCAGCTGTTATACAGTGGTCACTAACGTCAGCTGGCAGGATACCGTGTGTGAAAAGTATTGAGGTTTGTTAACAAGAAGCACATCCAAAAGGGTGCTCCTCATAGGATTTTTTTTGTTGATACGGGTTGGTTCAGTTATAAGTTGGGTGAACCCATGTGAGTCACAGAATCGCTTTAGGGTAGGGATCCATTGGTTAGCCAGTCATAGTTTAGGTCACCTAATAGGACTGTCTCCATGGGTGTTGCATCCATTTGTGATGACAGGTGAGTCAAGAGCTGTGGTCCTGCTGCAGGAGGTCTGTAGCAGCCAATTATACTGGAAGGCCACTGAGTGAGATGCTTCAATTCTGAGAGACAGGCATTCAAATCCTCCAGCCACGGATGTAGCGTCTAATATGGATACTGTGAATTTATTTTTAACATAAATTGCTACCCCCAGTCTTTCTGTCTGCTCTGAAAAGTAGGTAATTTGGGAAATTAACTCGCTGTCCAGGCGTGGATGCCCAAGCCATGATTCGAGATCACAAAAATATCTGGAGAGGAATGAATGATCCAAGCCTGACAGAATCCAACTTTTTAGAAGGCTGCAGATATTAGCATGCAAGAAGCTGATTCCTTTCAAAGTAGTAATTTCGGACGGTGATGAAAGCAACTTTGTGGGGCCAGGATTAAGTTCAATGTCTCCTGCACACAGTAGTAGAAGGAGGAGAATTCTTCTCAGATAGACAAGGAGATTTTTAAGATGCGGGTCTTTCTGCGTCTGCTACAGGTTAAAGTGCATGGGTCCAGTGGTCGGATGGACCTCTTGCTATGCCCTATGGATACGTAGCTTAGGATCCAGGCAGGGTAGTAGTAACCTGTACATTGTTTAGGTACCAGAGGTTTGGGGATAGTCGGCATGGTGAAGTTGCTGTACCACTGTTGGTAATAACAACGCATTTGAGTTAAACAGTGGCAGACAGGGGCAGCATGATAAGTACATGGATTTATTGTGTAAGGACCAGTGGAGCGGAACATGTCTCTGTAATTAGGTCGGGTCTGTCAGGAGTTCATTTATATTATGTAGCAGAATGATATTAGCTAGTAGGCAAAGCCAAATAATGCTGCCCATATTTGTTTTTCACAAAGTGGGGTAAACCGCTACAAGAGCTGCCAACCAGAGTCTCTTATGCTATCAAAATTTTGTGCAAAAAGGTGCTACTGCGGAAGGCTCTTGACGTTTAGTATTTGAGGTATAATCTTTAGCAGTAACACGCTTAAAGCCACGTTTAGTTAATAGGAATTTTACTGGGCGGTGGGGAAGGATGGAGAGTATATATTTTTTTTTTTTTACTGCTAAAACGCGGGAAAGAAGGAGAGACGCCTATTCCATATGGGCCAGGCCAATAGAGGGCTGTAGGCGGAGCTAGTGGGCTATAAAATAACACTCAGGGAGGGGGATGGGCAGGTGGGTGAAAAATTGCGGCCTCGCCGTACCTTTCAGGCAGGGACAGTCCGGTGCAGAAGTCTCAGGCGGCGGCTGTAGAAGCGCCGACCGCCTGGTGGCGCGTCTCCTTCTGCCCGGCTTGCAGGAGTCCCTAGAGGAGACAGAAGGGACTATTAGTGCTAGTCCCAGTCGGCTGAGGTGGCCGAGCAGTGTGATGCAGGGCTAGAAATTTGCAGGACAATAGGAGCGATTTCCTGGCGCCCTATGTCTAGCTGGCTTCTGCTCTAAAACAAAGAAGGGCTGTAATGACTTTAAACACACCTCCTTAACACTTCTGGCAAATGATTACACTCATTTAGTCTTGTTTTCAGTTAAACAAACATTTTACAAAGTCCAAAATATCCCTGTAAGCAAGAAGAGCCCTTTCGGCAAGTTTTCAGCTTAGAAACAGAGGTGTAAAGGGCAAGCAATCAGTCCGCCTAGAAAAGCGGCTGGCGTTCGATTGGCTGCGCTTCACTGCATCTTTCAGGCAGGGAGAGTCCAGTGCGGAGGTCTCAGGCGGCGGTTGTAGAAGCGCCGACCGCCCGTGGCCGCCTGTCCTTCTGCCGGTTGCAGGAGTCCCTTTCAGGCAGGGAGAGTCCGTGCGGAGGTCTCAGGTGGCGGTTGTAGAAGCGCCACCGCCCGGTGGCCGCCGCCCTTCTGCTGGGTTGCAGGAGTCCCTTTCAGGCAGGGAGAGTCCGGTGCGGAGGTCTCAGGTGGCGGCTGTGAAGCGCCGACCGCCCGGTGGCCGCTCATCCTTCTGCCCGGCTTGCAGGAGTCCCTTTCAGGCAGGGAGAGTCCGGTCGCGGAGGTCTCAGGTGGCGGCTGAGAAGCGCCTGACCGCCGGGTGGCTCGTCCTTCTGCTGGCTTGCAGGAGTCCTTTCAGGCAGGGAGAGTCCGGTGCGGAGGTCTCAGGTGGTGGCTGTAGCGCCGACCGCCCGTGGCCGCTCATCCTTCTGCCGGCTTGCAGGAGTCCCTTTCAGGCAGGGAGAGTCCGGTGCGGAGGTCTCAGGTGGCGGCTGTAGAAGCGCCGACCACCCGGTGGCCGCTCGTCCTTCTGCCGGCTTGCAGGAGTCCATCCTCAGGCCCAAATACCACAATTCAAGCCCCTGTATAAAGCCATCCTATAGTTTCTGGGCTGCTGACCTATCTGGGTAACTCTCTAACCATGTCTTAATGGCTCCATTTCTTTCTGTTGTTCAGGCCAGAACGGGTAGGCTAGTTCTTCCCCCTTGCTTGGCCTTGCCACATTCCTAAGCCCCCCTTTGTTCCAAAAGGAATCCATCCATTCCTTAGGGTCACCTACATTCCTGTAGGCCCAAATAAGCTGGAAATCCCCAGCACCTAGAACACACATGCTTGAACATTCACTGTGCTCTAACAGAGGCCCCCTATTTTAATCACAACAGGCATTTTGTGTGCCCTGGGTTGGGGACAGCAGACCATCCAGGCAGCAGCCCTCCAGTGTGGGCTGACACTGGGTATTTTTTTTTCCTGCAAATAGACCAGGTGTATTGTGCCTCACTCCCTCACCTCACATCCCCATGGGTGTCCATGCACTGCCTGAATTTCACATCAGTCAGGCTGTGACACGTACACCCTCTAGGCATTACATATGTTTTGAATATTGGTTAGCATGGAGATAGCCTGGTGGGGTTGCTTTTCCAGCACCATGGCTATATAATGTAAAAACCCTGTGACCCAAGCACTAATGGTTTTAATGTATTTTGTGATGTAAAGCACTTTGTTCTTCTGGAATTGTGCTTACAAATACAATTTTGATTTGATTTGATTTGAATGTGTTTCTGCCCCTCTGTGTAATCCCCTGAATTCTTCCCCAGAAGCAGAACTGCATCAAAATCTGACTTACTGATGCTTTCCTCCTCCTCTTTCTTTTTTACAGATTCCCTAAATACCAGCATTAAACCATCCATATGGTGACCTTTCTAGATCATTTTCTTTAGTGTCCTAGCTAATACGCTCCCCAATAGGTTCATATGGCAAGGTCCAGCTCCACAGTGCTGCTTGGTGGGAGCTGTGGTCACCTACTGTCCCTAAAGCTCCAGGGGATTAGAACAGGCATGGGGTAAATGGAGTCACCTTCCCCAGTTAGACCTCCTTCATCATTGTTGGGACATGGTTCTACTTGGCTTTCAGTCCATATATTCCTGAAACATGTTCTTTTGTGCTGCAGCAACGTCCACACTGTTCATCCTCTCTGGAGCCCATATCATTCTATTTAAACATAAATCAATAGTAGATGAAACTGAAGGAGCCTTGGGTGTCTTATCTTGTTCCACAGCCTCTGGAATGGCCTGGAAGGGGACATCAACCTGATCCTCCTTCTCTGACTGCTGTACTTTCTTCTGAGTCTTCTTTTTTTTTTTTCTGGTGCCATGGCTTTTGAGGTGCCTGGGTTCCTGTGGCTGTGGTTCACAGACGTCTCAACTGTTTGACATCTACAATAGCCTCCAGATTCTGAATCATTTCTGTTGCTGCTGAGAGTTCTGGCTTTGGCTGCAGAGTCTCTTCTGCCTTTCTCTTCTGCTTTTCTTTCCTTTCAGGGCATCTTCAATACTCTTCACAAAAAAACTGAGTAAGCAAAATGCTGTTGGTCTTCACTGCAGCTACTGCCCTTTCAGATCTCCTGCTTCTGGCTTTCTACAGCATTTCTCTTCATATTGGAATCACACTTTCTGTAATGTCTTTCTGCTCTGATTTTAGTTTCCTGCTGTAAAGGCTGCTGCAGTGAAAGAGGGTTTTGTTGTTAGCCTATACCAGCAATTAACACTTATTATAGGGAAGATAAGCCCTGATTCAGCCTTCTCTTCAGTGGGGTACTAAGCAGAGTCTGTAATGGCATATGCTGAACCCTCCACTGTGTCAGAGCAATCCCATAGTGAACCTAGGAAGATAGATGGGGCTGAACCATTGTTGTTAGCCACTCCAGCTCTCTGTCTCCTCCAAGACCAGTAGGCCCAGCATGCTGCCCATTCTCCACTCTTTCTCAATAAGCACACTTTCAAAAGAGTTCCTCCTTAACCAGGTAGGGCTGCCCCAACTCATCCACGAAGGAGAGTAGGACAAAATTGGAAAATAGTGATGTATGTGAGGAGTGACATCCTCCACTCTATCGGTGTCTCACTTCTCCATGTGGGGGCACTGTTGTCAAAATGGGGCTTGACATGTGTGCCAGCTGACCATGTTCATAAGACATAGTAAAAGTAGATGACTAACTGACTTGAAAGCAGGAAGCAGAGGGTGGTGGAGGATGGACACTACTCCAAGTGGGGAGGTCTAATCTGTGGCATACCTCAAGGATCAGCACTTGAGCCACTACCATTTAAAATTCCCAGTAATTATCTGGATGCCTGGGTCTTCAGCAGGCTGCTTATGTTCACTGATGACACTATGATGGTCAAGGTGGTGAACTCCCTTGATGATGCTGACAAACTCAATGAGGATCTGATTAAGCTGGTTGAATGGTCAGCTTCCAAACATCTCTCATTCAATGTATGGTAGATAAATGCAAATTCTACACTGGGGAAAGGGTACAGGGGTAAGACCTGCACATTGTGTGGGACTCAGCCATGCATCTTACTGCAGTGGAGAAGAAAAGTGACCTAAATGTCACGAAAGGCAAGGGGATGAAGCACATGTCAAGAAGTCCAGCAAAATACTGGTGTGTATCATAAGAGGAGATCTGCAGTGCAGCAAATCCTGTCACTTTATAAGGCTCTAGTAAGGCCCTACTTGGAGTACTGCACACAGATATAGGCTCCTAAATGCAAAATGGGCATTTAAGCAGTGAAAAGGGTGCAGAGCAGTGCCACAAAATGATCAGAAGAATGGGGGACAAAAGACCTGAGTAGAGCCTTGAGGTCCTAAACATGTGCACCCTGGAGAACAGGATGCTAAAAGGGGGTATGATCTTAGTCTTCTGTATATTCAAGTACATAGACAAAATTGAACATACACATAGGTTTTATCCTGTGTTCTCCAGCAGGGTGCAGGGACATACCCTGAAGCTCAGAGGTGGTACATTTTGGAATAACATTAGGAGGAACTTTTTTTCCTACAGGGTGGTGGACCAGGGAAAGCCTACCAGTGGACACAGTGGATATTAAGATAGTACAGGACTTTAAGGTAATCCTGGACTAATTATGTTACCATTGGAATCAAATGGTACACTTCTTAGTAGATTGGACAGGGAATCCCCATGAATCCCTGCTTCTTTACTCAAAGTACTATTTTTATTGTCCTTGCTTCTAAAGTAGGAGGGGTGAACATGGCAAACCTAGTGTCCCCACTGATCTTAAATTATTGAGGTAATGTATGTTACCATGTTTAATGTTCTCTTTTGAAGATATAGTTATTTTAATCAACTAATCTTTATTAAATAAAATAATGCTAAGAAGTGCCACTATACAGTGTTTTGTGCTACTGTTTTTTCTTTCTCATGGTTTCTGTGAAGGAACATGGTATTGCTGAAGCTGAGTAAAGTTTTCTTGTACAGAAAAACAGGACTTGGTATAACTTGTGGATATTGTATCACTATAAGTTAATTTCTCACTATCATTTCAAAATATATATATTTGTAAAGGTCAGAGAGTGGAAATACTGAGACACCAATGACCAAAATCCACATATTTAGAATGCATGGCATTGGAGACTTCAGGAAAGGGGAAGAAACTGAGAAAAAAAGTATACTGATACAGCCCCATCATAATTCTGAACAGATCTGTTTTAATATCAATATTATTATTGCCAATAAGTGTGGGTGGGGGTGATTTTTATTAACAAAAAAAAAAAAAGAAATTAAAGTCAACTATACATAGTGACATACCACTAGCGAAGGTATCTCTTTGTGCAGTTTTTGCTGTCTTCATCTGGTGAAGTGTTCAGTAAGCAAATTTGGGCAGGAAAGACATGCAGTGACATTTTCACCTATGAAATTCCACTACATGTAGCCTTCACCTTGACACTTTGCCAGGTGAAAAGCAATGTAAATTGTCCATTTGTCCATTTGTGCTACAGTATGTGAAGCTGGGAAACTTCCCATACAGTTACCTGTAGTAAAGTTTCATGACTTTCACCCACACCTATTGACATCTTAGGGGGAAAAACACAAAATTCAAAATTCAGGAGAAATTCTGCTTGCATTTCATATACCTTTTGCAATCTCTTCTCCACAATATTTATTACTGAGGAAATTTATATAAAAATAGGATCATTATCCTCTTAGAGTTCAAAACTCTCTCTCTATAGCTTATTCCTCAGGAAATGACCATGGTGTCACAAGTGGAGTATTAAAACCTCAAATGTGGAATAAGTAACAGGATCAGATATACTCTTAGGCAAAAAAGATCCTGTTTTCAAACAAATTGTGAAAGTAATAAATAAGGGTGGAGGAGAAATAGAAAAAGAATGTGACATAAGATGATTTGTCTCTAAATATGTGCTTCAAATTCTCATGGCAGTGTCAGCTGCTCTTTAAACTACAAAATTGATACATGGCATCATTTTGGTATTTATTTTAGTTCATTTATTACTGAAGATTGTCCCAAAATTACATTTACAACACAAAACTGATTACTTTGGCCACCTCTCAATTATATTATCAATCTATGAAAGAATGCTAAATGTTACTTAAATGAAATATATCAAATTGAATATTTTAGATGGAGAAGACAGAAATGTATTATTAGGCTGTAACACTGTTTTCACACAAAAAAAATGAATTTAAATTGGTTGTTTAAAAATGGGACATCTGTTTTTAAGCACAACCCTATGACAAAGTGTCAGCACAGTATAGAGCATTGCTGTCTAGTTGGAACTAATATTTTTTTCACATTTTGCATCTAAACCATTAGTGACTTGAACTGTTTGTTCCAGTATTCTGTTTTCCCATATTTCCATTGCACCATTCTTGCCTTCACAGTGGGTTTGCTTTGGACTAGTTGAGCTCTTTAAGTTCAATAGGGACAATCTCTTGAGGCTGGCAGAAGAAATTCAAGTTTAATATCTCATCAAAAAGCAACACTTCCTGTATTGCAGGAACTACTCCCCTGATAGAATACAACAGTATTAGTACTGTATATGTGCTCATGACCGGGCATTTTAACTTAAAGCTCAAAATCAAATTGCTACCAATTGAACCCCGCTTAAACTTATTTATTTGTTGTTTTTTTTTAATTACCAGGTACATGCACTAGACAATAAGCCAAATTTAAGTCATTTCCAGGCAGAGTAGAGTACTTGTATTGATACGGATGGTTATTGCAATAGAAGTATATTGTTTAGTGTCAAACTGTATACCATATAAACAATAAATGCAGAAGAAAAATACATTTTTGGTGCCAACACACACATTAGCTTGCTAGTGCTTCTTCTGGTTATGTGTGCTCATTTCTGCATTCGGTAAAGTTTAAGGTTAACAACCACTGTGAGTATTTTTACTTCATGATGTCATTGAAGATGATTTGCTATTCCAGAAGGTTGACAACTTGTGCCAGACCTTCTGGAATAGCCGCAAAAGTCACCCTGCAACTGACAGATGGGTGCAGTCAGGGGTCCTAGTGCAAATCTGTGGATGCATTCATGGACAAGTGTGCAAATGGTACCCCAAGGAGCAGCAAGACCAGAACCCAGGCATAGCAGGAGAAGCTGAAGACAGACTGTGGAATGGGGCATTCTGCCCCCTCGGACACTGTCACACAACCCCTGGGGCACTTCTGTGCCAGTTATGTGTCATGTCTGCAGTCAGTGCTGTGTCAGGCTACTGTCAAACCTCGCAATCCCCAGTGGTGCAATAGTGCTCCCCCAACTATGCCATGGCCCTGACCCTTGTTCCTGATGTTTAACAGTTGCCTGGTCCCAGTCCATGTCTCCCCGTGCTCCCATCCTGCCCACACAGAATTGGCAATGCATTACCTGGTGGTCTAGTGGCCCCCAACCCCCCACCCCAACAAGTTGTGGTCACACACCCAGCCCTCTCTGTCCCCAACATGCATCCACACCTGGCATAGCCCTCCGCACACCACCTCGGCCAATAAAACAATGCAGTCTCACATACTGCATAAGTGCACTGTGCACTTACGTGACTGTGAGATTGCATTGTGCAGCTGGCCATGGTGGTGTGAGAAGGGCTGTGCTAGCCATTGATGTGTGTTGGGGATGGGGGAGAGTGAGGTGGGTGATCAATGCCTGATGGGGAGAGGATGGTGGGGGGGCACTAGACCACCATGGAGTATAACAGGGAATATTTGTGTTTCCCTGGAGATTGTGGAAGTAGGGGCTCAGGGGCAATAGGCAATCATCTAGTGGGAGATTGGGGATGGAGGGCAACTAGACCACTAATGAACTGGGACACCACAGCAGATGGGAGGGACTGATGACTACAATGCCCTACGTTCTAAGCACAGGGGTGCCTATTCTGTGGCGTGCAATTTCAGGCTGGCACCATCATGCCTCATGTCCATGCCCCCACCATGACATAACCTGCCCATGGTGACCCTAACAGGCTCCTGTCCCACCTCACTTCTGTGACACAAGCCAGTTAGACCACCTCTTCACTGGTCTAACTGGCAGCATCCCCTGTGCCCATGGTGGGACTTCCAAAATCCCATAAAAGGGTATGTGGCAGCCCCACCATGGTGCAAGCCCATTTGTGACCTGGTGCCCTAGGTTGTTGGATCCAACCCTGGAAGAAGTGGGCTTGGAAGCATCTGTGTCTGACACTGATGCAAGCTGTGTTTAAAAATCCCATTTGATGCAAGTTGTGCAGCAAATTACAACTTACGTCAAACACCTTTGCTGCAGCTCCCTTGCGTCAGGCACACTTGACTGAAAATCTAGCTCCCTATGTCCCATCATGTGGAATGATAGCACAGCAGCAGAACAGTATTGGGAGCCTGGGTTTGATTCCCAGTTGGGCACATTTTCTTTTCTCACTATATTTTATTTTGTTTGAGAGAAATTGTTAGATGTCATTGTTAATGACAGTAATAGGGTCTCTGTAGGACTTGAAATAGGGTTTCAGAACATGAAACTGCTTGTTCTGTGTTGCAGTCAACCAAATTAGTTATGGCTGCAGTTTTGAGTCTTGTGTAGGTTTGAATGCAACTTCCAGTTTTCAAAGAGTCAATTACTAAACTCCAGTGTACTTGTGTATGGGTGAAACTGTACTCATAGAACTATGGGGCCAGATTTTAAAGGGTCCTTAGAATGACACAAGGTGTGTCCAACATCCACCTTGCATCCAATCCATGTGCTCCAAAGACTGTGTGCCCTATTTTGCAAGAAATATGTTCTCTGTGGCAAAGTCACCCCCAAAAATGCAAGAGTTCCACTACATCTAACATGTGATGCATGGGGTGAGAATGGTGTAAGCTGAGAATGATGCAAAGCTGAGGCAAAACTATGATACACAGAGTGAAATGGAGTGAAAATGACCACAGGTTGAGTCAAAAATATGATGCAGCATGAAATGATGCAAGTTAAGCCCAAAACATGAAGCAAATTGAGTCAAAAACTCTATGCATAGAAAAAAGTGATAAAAAGCTGAGTTTAACAATGATGCAAGCTGAGTAAATAAGAATGAAGCAAATTTAGTCAAAAAACATATTCATGGAGAAAGGTGACACAAAGCTGAGTTTAACAATGACCCAAGTTGAGTAAAACAAAAAAGTAGCAAGTTGAGTCAAAAAAACGGTGCATGGAGCAAAAGTATGCAAGATGAGTCAAAAATTACTGCAGACAAAATAGCCAAGACAACAGCATGTTATGCCCCCAAAACACTGTCAACTAGTCTTGCTATGGGAATATTCACTCTATAACCAACCCTCTACATAATCTACTGTCACAGTTATATGCTTCAGTGTCAGTTAGACTAGCTCTGGCTGGACTAACAGCAGCATGCATCTTCGGCACACTATCAACAGCTTCCGGCTTAGAAAATCCCCAAAAAGAGGATTGTACATAATTTTATTGATGCAAGCCCCACTGTGACATGGCACACCCATTTTTTGACAGAAGCCACTTTGGCGCAGGCAGTGCTGTTTTTGATGGAAGCAGCAATAGAAAATCAGAATTGACGCAAGTTTTGACACAGTTTGCCCCTTGTGTCATTCTTTTCTGGCACAAGCACCTTGCATCATTCTTGGCCCTTTGAAAATTGAGCCAGTAGAATCTGATAGCAGAAGGAGACCAGTGGTCCATCAAGTCTGCCCATTGTTGATGCTACCTACCCCCTGGCCCAGTGCCACTGTGTATTATTCACACTCTCCCCTCCCTTTTGCCTCCTTTCTCTTTATAGTTTACCCAAGTGTGATTATGAGTCCCTTGGCCCTGTCTCACCTCTGTATGAATCCATTAATGGTCCTTGCCCTAAAAAACCTAAGACAGAAATCTGTTTCAAGGCTTCACCACCCATCCTATGAAGTACGACTTCCTCACATCCTTCTTGAATTTACTTCCCACTAATCTCCAGTCATGGCCTCTTGTGACTGTGTCTCTATTTCTAAGAAACAGATCTCACAATTTATCTAATTACACCCCTTAGGAACTTATACATTTCTGTCATGTTCCTCCCCTTCCCCAATCTGTACTCCAGCGAGTACATATTCAGGGTCTTCAGACATTCCTTGTATGATCTGCCCTGCTGGCTGCAAATAATGTTTGTGACCCTTTGCTGCACTGATTCCAGACTATCATTGTCCTTTCCCAGATGAGGACTCCAAAGCTGGGCATAGTACTCCAGGTGTGAGCATATCAGTGATTTGTCAGTGGCTCGGCAGATAGCACACTCATCACAGAGGCCAGAAGATCAGAAGGGATGGGTTCTAGCTCCACACTGGGAATGTAGGTTAAATCCAATACTGACACTGTAGTGCATTATGAGAGGGGGGTGCTGTTCTCCTGAGGAGCTGTCTTTAAGATGGGATGTTAAACAGAGGTCCAGTCTGCCTGTTCTGGTGATTGTTGAGGTGGATGTTAAAGATCCCATGGCACTTCTTGATAAGAGTAGGGGGGATTTTTTACTATAACTTCAAAACAAAACAGTTAAGTAATACATGTTAGAAGTCACATGGTAAAAAATTGGTAAGTCAACATCATAAATATCAAACAATACATATTTCAATCATACCAGGAGTAAGTTAAAGGAAAAAGAAAATCAGAATAATACAGTATTCAATTCATATGGAAGAAAATGAACCAATCAAAAAACCTTTTCATAATAATCAAAAACTAATGTATTATAATCTACTGTAAAACCTTTAACCTTCTACTCACCCCCAATCTCCCTCAAAGGAAAAAATAGGGATTTATGTTTTATACTTCACAAATCTTATAAAAATTAATATTAAGTACTCCTGAAGCAAAACACAAAAAGCACACCATAAAACAAATAAGTATTGCATCATATGCTCACTTCATTTCATTTTTAAAGTAACAATAACCCATAAAAAGGAGAGGGTACTTCATCTTGCTATCCTACTCCTCATCCATATCTTCTAAAGCATGTACATTAAAAAAACACATGTATCTTTATTTGTAGACATAAAGTCATAAATACCTGGAAAAAACAGTTATGAAAATTCATCCCATATCTAGCCAGATAATGTTTTTCCACCATTTTTCATAAACCTGAAAAGGAACTTTAGACTTTTCCTTATCTCTTAAAGTAAGAATTGTATGGTTAATAACCTTGAAAAGCTGTTCAGAGGTAACATACTGTTTCTGTAAAGAGCGCTTACATCTAGGGCAGGATTCACAAAAGGGATACACCCAGCGCATCTGAGATGCAACCCCGACATGCACCCAAATGTGATTCTGGAAGGGGGCCGATGCGCCGGGGAAACTCCGACGTGGCAGTGCATCACAGATGCACCGCATGTGGCTAATAATGCTATGTGGTGCATCTGGAGGTGCTGTGTAGGGGGCGTTCCCATGCATACTGGGCGCATCCCCATTCACAGCCATTATTCTGTGGTGCATCCCCAGGCAAGTCCGGGGATGCGCTACAGAAAGATAAGTCTAGTAAAACCAGACTTAAGTGGGTGGCCACCAACAGGCAGGCTTCTGTACTGCAGGCAGCAGCACAGCACCCTGCCCACCCTGGCAGTTCAGTGCCCCCCAAGCCCCCGGTACATGCTGCTCCTTGTGGTGGCATCACTGACATCTGCTGCCCCCCAAACCCCCATAGAATGCTGCTCCAGGTGGCGGTAAAGGAAATGCTGAACCCCCCCAGGCCCCCATTGAGGCTGCCCTCCACGGTGGTGGTAACTGTAAAGTAACCCTCCCTACTAGCCCCAAGCCTCCGTAGAATGCTACTCCTGGTAGTGGTAAATGACATGCTGAACCTCCTTCCCAGCCCCAAGCCTCTGTAGAATGCCACTCTCCATTGCGGCCATCCATTATGGAATAAACCAACCCCTCTCCTCCCACCCCAGCAGGGTCCCACTGATGGTGGGCTGCTCAGTCCACCCGCACACCACCACGGCTGCCCACTGACAGAGCTGTCTAACAGTGACAGCTACCATACAACCCAATTGTCAGGATGTATGGTAGATGTCATTGTCAGACTAGCTCTGCTGGTAAGTGGCTGTGATGATGTGTGACGGGATGAGCTGCCTGCCGACTGTGGGACCCTGCTGGTATGGGGTAAGAGGGTGGGTTGGGGGTACATGGAGGGTTGTCTTTCCATAATGGATGGCCACCGTGGAGAGTGGCTTCACTGGGGGCTTGGGGTGGAGGGGATCTGCATTTTGTCAACTACCTCCATGGAGGGCAGCTTCAATGGGGGCATGGGGCTAGGAAGGGTACATCATTTCCTTTACCACCACAGGCGGGCGGTTGTACCTGGAACTTGGAAGGGGATTCAGCATGTCATTTACCACAGCCAGGAGCAGCATTCTACAGAGACTTGGGGCTGGGAGGGTTACTTTACAGTTTCCACTGCCACAGAGGGCAGTTTCAACGGGGGCCTGGGGGGATTCTGCATTACTTTTACCACTGCCAGGTGTGGCATTTACCAGGGGCTTGGGGAGGGGGGATGTGCTTGTATGACATCTACTGTTCAGCACATTCCACCGGGGCATCCTTGCAGGTGCAATGCAAATGGAGCCATCATGGCATGCTAATGGACCCATTGAGCCATGCATGCCTAATGGCCTCATTTGCATTCCCCTAGCTCTGAATTCCATTTTTGGGTGCAGGGCATCATGAGATGCCCTGCCCTGAAGGGTTCACGGCCTGACATGGGGATATGCTGGTGCAGCTTGGGATGCCTTGCTGCATCCTGGGTGGGGCACACCTGTGCTATTCACAGAGGGGATGCGCTGGGGGCATCTCTCTGTGCCTCCTCTGTGATTCACCCATTTTGCACTCAGTGCATCTTCCCTGCACTGGGGAAGCCGAGATTCACTGAGCACATCTTCTTTGTGAATCCTGCCCCTAGTGTGCCAAATATGGTATTTTAAACAAACAAGAATTAAATGGAAGGTATCAATATTATATTTTGCCCCAACCTGTGGTATAATTCCCCAAAACAGTATTTCTGGTGTTAAGCATGTGAAAGGGGAATATTTCCAGTTTTTATTCACCTGGTTCCAAAATTGTAAAATAAAAGAGCATTCAAAGTATAAGTGTTCCATAGTCTCGTTTATGTCAATATAAAAATGTGTCCGTGGACATATTCTTTCTTTTAGTTCCTTATGTTTAAGGTTTCCCTTAACATTAAGTGTATTGTGTGCACTAAGCCACAGTACATATCACATATATATTGGTGTTCTATCCTGGTTTAACATTTTTTCTATTTGGTGAAGTTTATTTTCTGGCATATGGCTAAAACATGGAGCCTGGTTAAAAAAAAATCTATCTAGAAGCTGTCCATATAATTCCTTTCCTGTGTTACCCCTTCTTGTTTGGATAATCCACAAAGTTTCAGTTTTCCAAAGCACAGTGCAAAATACTCTGGAAGACCACTGAGAGATTTTTGTCTTGGTATGGCTTTATCCCAATCCCAAGACTGAAGTCATGGGGTAATATGATCTAAAACCCATGGTGCCCATATTGTATTCTTATATTTTAAAAGTGGAGCAATGTTGTGTGAAAAGAACATACAGAAAAAAAAATACCACATTTACCGTGCCCAAGCCTCTCTTTTTTACCAGTAAATATGTGACCCCCCCCCTTTAATTGGATTGAGACAGCTACCTCAGACCCCTGAAAAAAGATACTGTATAACCTTTTTTCCAGTGTTTTAGGGAGCATAAAAAATAACACTTAAATGGAGAAATAAATTCAACTGAAAGGTCCTTTACATGTGCACTCTCTTTTTTTTAAAAGAAGCCATTTGTTCCACCTTGCTACTTGGGTATGAGCTGCATCTAATAAAATATTCCAGTTTAAAATACCCAAGTCTCCTGGGCCAAAGTAAATACCTAATATTTTCCAATGTGACATTGTAACTTTAATATCCATCATTGAAGCATCAGATCTAACATCTTTGCTGATAGGTAAACACTTACTTTTGGTTCTGTTTATGCTAGAGACCATTCCCCTGGTGAAGTCTTTCAGGATTATTTCCAGCACTCCACCAGAAGGAAGGTCTGCCAAAATAAAACACAAATCATCAGCATAAGCATTTGATTTTAACTCAGTGTCATCACTGGCAATAGACAATCCTCTGATATTTTCATTTTGATAAATGTTCCATATCAGTGCTGTTAATGTCAGAATATATAATATCGGGCTTAAAGGACACCCTTGTCTTACTTGCTATTGAGATCACAGGGATTTACTACCCAACCATTAACATATGGGGCTGACTGTGCTGTGTCATAGCATAATTTAATCCAATTTATGAAGCTTGCTGGTAACTTGAATTTTTGTAGGTATTGCCATAAGTACATATATGACACTTTGTCGAAGGCCTTGGTTTGATCCATGCTAACCACAAAACCTGTTATTTCTTCAGAATTTCCTTTTTCAAGAAGTTCTCTAAGTAGTATCAGAGCTTCAGTAATATGGCACCCTGGTACACAGCAAAACTGAGTGGGAAAAATAATATGTGATAACACCATAATTAATCAATTACTAAGAGGTTTTGTTAAAATTTTGAAATCTGTATTGAATAAAGTGATAGGTCTCCAATTTTGTAATAACTCTCTTTCTCCTGTTTTGTATAATAAAATGAATAAACCTAAATTCATATTTTTTGGCAATCTATTAGTGCGGAGGCAAGTATTATACATGTGTGTTAGTTCTGGTAGAAGATATTGTACCATTTGTTTATAGATCTCACTTGGTAGCCCATCTGGGCCTGGTGCCTTCCCTTTATGTAAGGCAAAAATAACCATACTGAGTTCTCTTTCACTGATGGGGCCATTAAAGATATTAAATATTGTTCTGGAACTTCTGGGAGAGAAACATTCTGTAACCACTCTCCAATACTATCATCTGTCACTTCCAAATCAGCTGTAAACATATTAATAATATAACATTCAATTTCCTGAATAATGTGTTTCCCTTTTGTAATCAGTTTCCCTTCTGGTGTTTTCATTTGTTTTATACCTTTCTTAGTTGTTTGATTATTACAGCAATCAAATGGATTAATGAAAGCTTGTTTCCCTTGAGTCCCAAAATGTTGTTCCCTTTCTAGTGATTTCATCCTGTTATATGGAAAGGTCTTAATTTCTTGTTTTATTTTTGATAAATGCTCTGTTGAGATATTTTCCCCTTTATTTTGTTGTGATTGAAGCCAAAGTAATTGTTTTCTTAATTCTCAATATCTGTCCTGTTTCATTCTTCCTACTATTTTCCCTGTCTTCTAAAAAAAATCCCTTACGTCTAATTTACTGTCTTCCCACCACTGTTGTTTTGAGTTATATAAAAAGTATACAGATTTTCTAGTCTGTAACACTGACTGAAAACCTTTCAGTATCCCTGGGTCTTTCAATAAGGACATATTAAGTTTCCAATATCCTGGACCTTTTATGTTCTCTTGAAAACTAGATAACGTTAAGGTTAAAAGACCATGGTCTGAAGTGGCTACCAGCTAAACTAAATCATTTCTAAATAACAAAGTTGGGTAAGAAAGAAATAATCAATTCTAGTTAATTTGTTCCCCTGAAAAAAGATTCTAGGAGATGCCCTGTCTATATAAAGAAATGCATTTGTAAGACCAGTTTGCTCAAGGAGAGTATTTAAAAACTGGCATCACAAAATATTTTCTGGGTAGTTAGTCTTCTATCTGATGAAAATCTACTGATATTGAAATCCCCCCATAAAATAACATTTTCCTCATGTACAAATATGGTTGGATGAGTTTAAGAAATTCAATTCTCAATACTTTTCCTTATATATATATAAATGAAAAATCAACTCCTTTAATTTGAATATCTAACAATATAGCTCTCCTTGGGGAAATGTCTACCATATGTTTAACTAAGAAATCCTGGGTTGTAAAGCATATTCCTATGCCACTGCATATCTTTAACCCTCCAGATCAATAGCAGGGACCCCAGATCCATGTTGTAGAAGCAGATTCAAAATCCTCTAAGTCATAAAGTTGTGTGTCCTGAAAAGCAAACAATGTCATGCTCATAGTTTTCAAACAATGCAAACATGCCTAGGTGTTTATTTTTTTTAGATCTTATGCTATTCACATTTAAGCTAGCAATGTGAAGATCACATTGCACCAAAGTTGAAGCCAAGTGTCAGCTATTTGGCGTTCTTTTCCTGGCACTCTTCCTCAGATCCAGTATTGTTCTCATTCTTTTTTTCTTTTTAGGAGCTTTTATTACATCTGATGTATTATCATGTTCTGCTGTAAAATCACATTTGAGAGGATGTATAGGTGGTCGCATTTGAATCACTGTTTGTATCTGACTGTTCCATTTGTAATGCCTCATAATTGTTTGCCAGCAGAACCCCTTGTGTGTCTAGTTCCCTTGGTAGAGTTGTAGATGGTATCTGTTATTTTAATGGGGCACTAGAATTATCAGAAGGTGAAACTGAGGGTGGTGGCATTGTGATCGAAGAGTGAGAGGTATTTGTTCAACATTCAACACCACAGGGGCCTCCATTGCATTGTCCGGTGAAATCCTTGTGGAACCTTCAGATTTTGTAGTGGTCATTTTTTTGGGGGGGAGGGTTGTATAGTTACATCTGCATATGTCTGTTCAGCTGAGTATTGTCTTTGAGGTTGAGGTCTTGGTCGATGCTGACTAGAGAACCTATTAGCTGCTTCTCTAGATGTCTTTGCAAGATAGAAATCCTTGATCCCAAAGTCTGCATCTTCTGTGTTGTGAGCTGTCTTGGGACAGTCTGCAAAGGTATGACCTCCTTCTCCACAAAGTGTACATTTATGGGACCCAACATGATGAAATCCCAAATGACCCATTTCCCCACATTAAGTAGATTGAATTGCATGAACTAGTTAAATAGTGTACTGGTCCACATTTATAGCATTTCCGGGGTTGTCCAGGATAAAATATAAAACCCTTATCCTTTCCAATAAAAAAAAACAGTTTGGAAAATGCTGGAACTCCGCCCCTTCTGAAAAGAGTTTTACTTTAATTTTCCACCCCCCATTCCAGAAACCTTCACTATCTCGTACTGATTCTGGGGTTCTCAGTAGCTCACAACGTTGTTCTAACCAGAACTGAATATCTACTATATTAACTCCCTCACTACAAAAGAGAACTGTGATAAATCATGACACCTGTTTTGTTAAGGGGATAACCTGGAAGGGGGTCTATAGGGATTTGTTTTTTAGAGCTAGATACTTTGCCCAAAAGCACTCCAATGAATCTGGGATACAAAACCTAATATCAAAAGAATGTCCCCGATATGTGCATAAGAGCATAAACTTCATGGAGTGTAAAGACCAAAGACTGTTTCATAAGAAGTTATCATACATAGTGTCTGTCTGGCTCAGTAAATCCTGTTCCTGGTCTTCTGCAACCACTTCTTCATGGCCAGCCACCCCCTGCTGAGTATCAAAAAAAGTTTTATGTTGAGACACCAATGGCAAAAAAGAGATGTTACCTGTTCCTACTGGGTTTTGTCTCTATTGCGAATCCATTGGTCTTGCACCCCCATTGCCTGTTCCTGTGCTGAAATGTCTATCTGTTGTGCTTTCTCCTGAGAAGATCTTGGTTGGGAAACATCTTGTTCTGCAAGATTATCTGTGGTAGAAGCTGAGGAAATCTCCTGTGAAGTGTCTCAAGGCTGCAACGACTCCTTGGGCATACAAGTACCCACAACAGTTTTCCTTCATCTCGCCTTCATTAATGCCTGTTCAGGCATCCACTTCTCCATGTTATCTGAATGTGCCCAGGATACTGATGGAGTAGTCTAAAGTATAGTGGGTGACTCAGTAACAGAGGAGGTAGAACCAAAGACAAATATCTTTTGAGAGGGCTGGTATACCTGCTCCTATGATGTAGCGGTAACTCTTTTCCACTTCACAATTTTTTCTGTGTCTTTGTTCTCTTCCTGCAGTTGTTTCTCTGGTTTTTGAAGTTCTGCTAGCAAAATTGATTGTTTATCCTTGAGGGAGAGATCAGGGACTATGTCTGCTACAGTTTCTCAGACAGTCAGTGGCAAGACTTTGGCTGTCATGGTCTATTGCATGAATCCATATTGTGGCATGTTTTCTAACACGGTGTCTTCCACACCTTGTTGCTCCAGAACACCTCCTCCTCCTCCTCTGTCTGTGTCCAGGTCCACACTGGATTCCCCCATTCTGTAACCCTAGTGGTAGCACCCCCTGCAACAGAGTAGAGAAATTTCCCTCGTGTCCTGGCCAAATTTCCCCCCATTCACTAAAATATCACCAACAGCTTAATCTGGTTCTGTAAGCCAAGTTTGCATCTGTGAACATATGAATACACAAAGAAACCAGCAGAAGAAGGACATTTGATCTATCAAGTCTGCTTGTACTGCAGGGTCCAAAGCTTGAGCTAATGTCCCTGCCCTCCCTCCCCACTTCTCCTTTACTCCCCACCCATGATCCTTACCTTCCCCATGCCCATCCCAGCTTCTCTTAAAGCTTCCCACTGTCTTCAATGAGATCACCTCTTCTGGCATCGCATTCCAAGTGTCCACCACCCTCGCCATGAAGAAGTGCTTCTTGACCTCCCTCCTAAACCTCCCACCTTCCAGCTTAAGGCTGTTCCCCCTCATGTTATGGTTGCCACTCAGCTTAAAGAGACTCTTATTATCAACCTTATGTATCCCTTTCAAGGTCCCAATCATGTCCCCCTCTCTCTCCTGTCTTTCAAGGAGTACATGTTCAGTGCCCTCCACCTCTTCTCGTATGCCTTACCCTGCTGACTGGCTATCATTTCATCTTTGCAGCACTTCTCTGGACTGTCTCCAGCAGGTTAATGTCCATTCTGAGGTATGGGCACCAGTATTGAACTCCATACTCTAGATGCGGCCTTACCAGTGACCTGTACAAGGGCAGTATAACCTCATCTCCCTTCCCCTACTAATGATCCCCTAGATATGCATCCCAGCATCTTGTTTACCTTTGCTTCTGCTTTCTTGCACTGCACACCACTTGCTATATCTGTAGTGGCTGAAACATCTGTGACTGGTGAGCACTAGGTCAGAAGAAGCACTGCTACCCAACAAGAAGATCTTGCACTCCCTTTACATACTTTGTCTGCTGTGCTGCCATTAATATTGGGACATTGCTGTGCTTGGCTAGAGAGGGGGCTGAACCAGCATCTGATGTGGGTGAAGGAGGTGGAGTCAGACAGTTTAAATCTGCACGCTGCTCACTAGCGCAAGCATGCTAGCATGAGTGTGAGTGGTGTGAGCGCCACTTGGTAATGAAAAATAGGAAGCAATAGACTGATCTCAGCTGAGCATAAAGCAAGGTAGTCTGTATATGAGATTGCCAATTGTCTGTTTTGATGTTTTGTGCACGTGGAAGACAACTATTTTGCTGAAATTTGTTTTTAAGGGTGTGGGGGAAAATATAGTATAACCAGTGAGATAATATTTTAAATGTATGTATAAATAGGTTAGTTATTTATAAAGGAAAGGAAGATTCTTTATCTATAGTAGATTAAATACAGAATTATCCATAAAAGACTTTAGATAAACCTGAACCTGCTGATTATAGACTTGATAAAGTGACAGTGCAGCATTAATTGCCTTATGACTGTTGATATGAGTTTAATTTAACAACATATATATATATATATATATATATATATATATATATATATATTCATACAATAGGGGTGGCTGATAAGCGTTGCAGATAAAACATGTATTCTCACTAGAGTGAGATAAATGTTGTGACGTAGGAACTGTGGTAGATATGCAGATTTACACACAGCAGTTCCTACGTCACAAAAATATTCTCACAGTAGCTATGTCATCAGGAAAAGATGTACAGGCATTACAGTATCCTAGCAACTGAAACAAATCACATTCACCTGTTACAATAGTTAAAATGTTAAAGCAGCTCGAGTTTCCCATGCTACTAACTTCACTGCTGTTTCTAATTACACACATTTAACAGTAAAAAAGCATTGCGTGGTGCTCAGTTACAAAAATACAACCGTGAATGCAGGACAGGTTTATCGAACATGCAAACCATGACAACAACAGCCCTCCTCACAAGAAAGCAAAGCACATTTTCTCTGATAGCAATGCAAAATAATAACAAATACCTGAAATGCAGCAGCCGTGGCAAAACTCCGAACTCTGAAGCCGTGAACAAGTCCGTTCACAAACTGAAAAACTCACACAAACACCCATTTAAAAAATAAAAGTCGCACAATGCATACATAAATGTAAAATTAAATAAATAAACTTATTTACAATCTCTTTACGGTAAACCGAGATGCTGAAACACGGAAGTCTTCTTCAAAAGAAAGACACGCCCAGTCTCACTCACAAACCAACAAAACACAACTCCCACTATCAATCACTACTACCGACCAATGGTACAACATAAATAGCAACCAATATGATACATTTCTACACAAAATCACACGCAGATACCAATGAAAAACCACTACCATGCAACGATAGCCAATCCAACAACAGACAACAGACTTATTCATAAAAAACGGCACTCCCCATTACCAACACAGCCTCATCGTAGCGCAGCAACACTTAGAAATAAAATAACACACATTTTCGTACCTTCTACACACAAATTGCCAACAAATACCCTATTGTATAAATCGAACACATGATGGGCATGAGTGGGATATGTAAAATATTCTCACTCCTACATCGTGAGGCATAGATATCTCACTCGTGCCTTCGGCACTCGTGAGATATCCATGCCTCACTCTGCAGGAGTGAGAATATTTTACATATCCCACTCATGCCCATCATGTATCCCCTATATATATAGTCCTTTATTTCTGATTTGAGGTAATTTAGTAATTAAGAGATTGATATAATATCTATACTGTTTGAATAACTTGTATGCTAAGAAATGTGTTTTTAGTTTGATTGACTGTACTTTAGATATGATGAACATGTATAGGGCTTATTTCTTCCTGACATTGTTCCTCCCTTTGACCTCTCAAGGCCCATATTCCCAGATTTATGATGGGGAAGTAATTGGGGAGGACTTTGCTATCACTGGGGAAGGGGGTACAATGACAGAATGTAGTGAGACTAAGACATGCTGGCAGGGAATGATCCCTGCAGGTATAATGCATGCCCATTTGAAAAATGTGTTGGGGAAATGGCCTTTATTTAGGAAAGGACTCTTTCCTCTGAGGTTTTTAGAGAATAAGAGGACTCAAAATAGATAGAACATGTATAAACAGAGAAAAGGATATAAATGTTGCAAATTATTTATGTCACTGATCCTGATACTTAATGGTGATGTTCAATTAAATTCTGGTTCTAGAATAAAAAATCCACAATATAATAAAAATATGACAACTGACCTTTTAAAAAGTCAAGGGCTAAAAGTAATCCACATCAAAGTTGTAGCCTATTGCCTAAATTAGACGATTTAAAGGATTGGATTAACGAGTATAAACCAGATATTGTTGTAATTACTGAATCCTGGCTAAACAAAAGGGTGTTAGATGAACAAATATGTATACAGGTTTTTAATCTATGGTGATATGATAGAACAAAAGGGGGGGGTATTCTCATTTATGCTAATAGCATCCTGGCTGTTAACAGGAAAGCTACAGAAGTAATCTGGATTGTAGCAGAAGGGTTATTGGAGGAAATTAAATTTGATCATGGCAAACCATTACTTTTATTGGGTCTGTATCGTCCACCAAAATCAAATTATCTGGTATTTGAACAGGTAAAGGAATTATTAGGAAGCTATACAGCCACCCATGAGCTGATACTGACTGGAGATCTTAATGTGAACTGGGAAAAGGTGGATCAGTGCCCTGAGCTGACTGATATGACAATTACCCTTGGTTTAACACAATTAATTCAGGATATTACACGAGTAAATAGCAAGAATCCAGAGGCTTCAACAATACTGGATTTAATATTTGTTATTAACCCTGAACAGTATTTGAGTTCCGGGATTCTGCCAGATGCAATGTCTGATCACCAACTGATTTACTGTATTAAAAAAAGAAATGACAAAACAGATAATTACAGGACAAACTAACCATTAGAGATGATAAAGTATTTAACTATATGGAGTTTATGTTGGAATTAGAAAACGTAAAGTGGGAAAGAGTAAAATTAATTCCCGAAGTGAATTATGTATGGGACTTTATATCTAAAGAATTTATAGTGGTATGTCATGGACATGCTCCCCCCAAAATTAGAAGAATTAAAAGAACAATGCCCCATGGTATAACACAAAATTAAACAAATTAAAAGACAGAGGGATAATTCATGGAACATTGTTAAACAGACTGCTAAGTCTGAGAATTGATTCAAATATAAACAATTCAGAAATTTATATACGAAAGAATTGAGGCAGGTTAGAAATTATTATAAAAATCAGCTTACACATACTATGGCAACTAACTCCCATAAATTTTGGAAAACTATTAAGAATGTTTAGGGTTTGCATAGTTCTGAGTTCCCAAAAAATTTTGAGATCAATAATGTTGATGTACCATTGGAAACAAAGGTGGTTGATAGGTTTAACAAATTATTTACATCGGCAGAAATGGTTGCTCAGGGTACATTACCAAAAGTTAGCCTTAAATAATCCACTATTAGGAAGTTCCTCAGAGATAACTGACATGACATCAAATACATTGAATTTACACCTGTTGAAGTACGTGAGGTTATAGAGGCTCTAGGAAAGACTTGATATACATAAGGCTGGAGGGGATGATAGTATACCAAATTTATTGTTAAAATATGCCACTCCTATGATTGCTTACTCTTTGACAGAATTATATAATATGTCATTATTACAATCTAAATTTCCAAGTACGATATGTGGAAAATTGCCAAAGTAGTCCCTATATATAAATCGGGTAAAAAAGAACTATTGGGAAATTATAGACCTGTTTCTCTTTTACTGGTGATTGCAAACATTTTTGAGGGAATGGTTGCCTAGCAGGTTCAAAATTTCCTTGAGAAAGAGAAAATCTTAAATAAATATCAGTTAGGCTTTCGAGCCGCACATGGTAACAACCCTGCACTTCTGCAGGTTACTAGCTCCCTATCTGGAAGCCTGGACAGGGGTCTATCTGGGGGTTCCATATATGTGGATCTTTTGAAGGTGTTTGATACCCTAAACCACGATATTCTCCTGTCCAGGCTTCAGCATATGGGGCAATCAAAACAGGCTGTGTGGACTGGTTTAGATCATATTTATATGATAGAGGCCAGTTTGCTGCAATTGACCAATGGAAATCACAAATCTGTCAAATAAAAATGGGTGTCCCACAAGGCTCCCTATTGGGCCCATTGTTGTACAATGTATATGTTAATTCTATGAAGTTCTCCAATCCTGAAATAAAGTACCATCTGTATACCGACAAAACGATAATCTATCTTTCTGGACAAATAAGTGCCCATATTGAGAGTAATTTACAAACAGCATTTGACAAGCTGCAGATCTTTCTAGTCTCACCCTAACTTATCTTGAATTCAAAAAAAATCTCAAACCATGTACTTTCAAAGAAAGGTTGGTTGGGATCAGACTGAGGGGGTTCTGCGGATCAAAACTATGGATGGTCAAATTTTAGAACAGGTGGAATTTTATAGATATTTGGGGGTTTACTTTGTTTCTTAAAATGGGACAAACATATAGAACATTTGATAAAGAAAATTAACAGACGTATGTGGGCCTTATATAGAATTAGACATTGTACAACATATGAAATTAGAAACCATTTAATAATCCCTTTATTAGATTATGGAGATCTAGTATATATGGGGGCTTATTCAACATTATTGGAGAAATTAGAAATTGTGTATAATAAAATGGCACATTATAATACAAGGGCACTGAGAATGATGCATAGGGAGGATATATATTATACTTTAGGATGGTATACATTGGGGGACAGGAGGTCTCTACATGTACTGTTGTATATGGAAAAGTATTTGTCTGAAAAAGTACCAGAATATATTAAAGATTGTTTGATGGAAAGAAGGATAAAATCGAGTCTTAGGTCAGCGAGAGGAATAGAATATTTATCACCAAAATGTAATACAAATATGGGTAGAGGTCATTTTTTTCATTGAGGACCGTCTCTTTGGAATTTATTACCAGCAGAGATCAGGATTAGTGATGGTAAAAGAAGGGTGAGACAGATCAAGAATTGCTTCAGGTCAAGGAGGGTAAAGGAATCTTAAATGATAAAAGAAAAATTAGTCTTGATAGTGTGAGATAGTACAATATTATATTGTATGCTATATGTATGCATAGCTGATGTATTGTGTGTATGTTTGCACATTTGTATTATGTTGATCTGTGTATGTATTTATCTATCACATATGTGAAATTGTAATTAATGTATGTGAATTTTATGGATCTCACTGGAAATGAGTCTTCGACTCAGTTGAGTTACCAATTCATTATTCATAAGGAATAACATTTTTACTACTACTACTGCTGCGTAGAGTACTTCAGGCCACTAGTGATCATCACTCCCAGGGCCTTCTCCACCTCTGATGCAGATATTCGGATGCCACCCAGGTAGTACTATGTCCTGGGATTCTTGGCTCCAATATGCATAACTTTGCATTTCTTGGCATTGAAGCCAAGATGCCAGATCCTGGACCACCTCCCCAGCTTTTTCAGATCTTCTTGTAGGTCCTGAATCCCTTCAGCTGTGTCCACTGTCCTACAGTGCTTGGTGTCATCCATGAATAGGCACATATTGCCCTTAATTCCATCCCCAATGTCATTGATGAAGACATTGTACAACACTGGCCCCAGCACTGAGCCCTGCAGGACCCCACTGGTTACCTCCCTGGTGCCAAATAACTCTCCCCCATAACCATCCTCTAGGTTCTGTCACTCAGCCAGTTTTCCTCCCATCTGGCCATCTTTTCCCCGACCCCGAGATCCACCAGTTTTCTGATCAACCTTTTGTGGGTCACATAGTCAAAAACCTTGCTGAAATCAAGATAGAGGATGTCTACAGCTTGTCACCTGTCCACTGTCTTGGTGACACAGTCAAAGAAGTCAATCAGATTCATTTGACGTGATCTCCCCCCCCCCATTATCCCCTTCCCTTTCCCCCGGGTCACACCTGAAAATGAGCTGCAGCTCAGTGTGCCTCTCCTGCTCACAAGTTTTTAAATAAAAAAAAATGTATATATTACCTCCCCCTCTGTTATAATTCTTCCCTGTATAAACAATCATTCTTGTTACCTTGGTGTAGGCATTGTTGCACTTGCCGGTTTGCTTGAGTGGGTCACTATGAGGACTCACAGATCTCTACTGTCAGAAGAAATGGCCTGCTTAACCTCTTCTGTACAGTATTCCATGAGCAGATTCTTATTCCCTAAGTGCGTCACCATGCACTTCATGGTGTTGCATCTCAATAGCCAGATGTTCAACCACCTCTCAGAACTTTCTAGATCTCTGTGAAGCTCCCTTACCCCTTCCTTACTGTACACATTGCTGCAGAACTTTATGTCATCAGCAGAGTGACACATCTTACTCCAGATACTTTCCCCAATGTCAATAATCCACATATTAAATAGGACAGGTTTCAAGATTGATCCCTGCAGCACTGTGCCCCCCAATACCCATATATGACCCTATTAACCACCACCCCTCTGCTGCCTTTCCCCAAACCAGTTTCACACCCACTTGACTAATCCCCTCTCTGCTTCTAAGCCCATTAACATGTTGAGCAGCCTCCTGTGCAGCACAGCATCAAAGGCTTTGCTGAAGTCAAAGTAAAGCAAATCCACTGCCTGGCCAGTGTCCACTGCTGTTGTGACCCAGTAGGGAAACAGTCAGGTTTTTATGATACTGTCTTATTCAGCACAAACCCATGCTGCTTGCTGCCCTGCAGATCATTATTCTCTTAGTAGACCACTAGTTTTCCTTCAAAATGTTCTCCATAAATTTTCACATGACGGAGGTAATGCTTACCATCCTGTATTTGGTGGTCTCCACCCTGCCCCCCCTTCTATGTAAAGTGGGACTATGTCCATAGTTCTCCAATCCACTGGCACTATCTTTTACTCCAATAAGTTGCTATAAATCTGTGCCAATTGCCCTTCCAGCTCAAAAGCATGTTCCCTAAGCACCCTTGGGTGCTGTCCATCCAGGCCCAGGGCCTTGTTCAACCTAAAGGCCAATAACCATTCCCCTACTCATTCAGCCATGATCACCACCCTACCCATTTCCTGCACCCCATGTGTTATTCCCTTGATCCCACTTTGTGACAGAGGTCCATAGTCCTGTACCATGAACATGGAGCAGAATTAATTGCTTGCATCACTGGTCTTCTGCTGATCATCTACCACTACTCCCCCCCCCCAATCAGGTAGTCTGACAACCTCTCCCCTAGCCTTCCTTTTCTTCAAAATGTATCAATAAATTCCCTTCCCCCCTCTCTTCACACATGCAGTGACACACAACTCTTTTTTTTCTTCACTTTTTTTTATTGTTGCCTTCACCACATTAGGATATTGTTCTGTTTCCTTCTCTCCTTTGGCCATCTTGCACCTTATGAATGTCTTTCTGTTTGCCCTAACAGTCTCCCCTAGCTTACAAAAGAACCAGACTGGTCTGTTATGACTGTTCCTTTCATTTGCGTTTGTTGCTTCTGGAATTCTCCTTAGATCATTCCCCCTTTCCTCTACTCTCTTGATCTGGACTACCCCACAAAGTTTTCACTTACTCTTTTCTCATCAAGGTAAAATCTGTCCATTGGAGATCCAGAACAACTCAGTGGAGGAAATGTATTCTCATAGCATACATTGCTATCTAATAACTCTATGTCCCACAATATGGAATAATATCACAATGGCAGGGTAAAAGGATAGTATTTGGGGGCCCTGGGTTCAATTAACTGTGGGGCACATTTTTTTTCTTTCTCACTATAATTTATGTGCATGAAAACAATTGTTATGTGTTAATGCTTTTGCCAGTGGTAGGATTTCTGCAGGGCTTTAAATTGGATTTCAAAATATGGAGTTGTTAGTTTTCTGTTGCAGTCAGCAAAATCATATCAATCAGTGGCTTTAAAATGCCTGTACATTTGAATGCAATTTGGTGCAAAGCATTATTTCCAGGTTTTAGAAAGTTTGTTGCTAAAATCCACTCAAGCTGTATATGGAGGAATTACACGCTAAGCAGGATAAGCATTCCCATAGGATGCATCTCTGTCTAGAAACCCTACAGTATGTACAAATATGTGGATTGATAGCACAGTGGTAGAGCACACTGACAGTGTTTGGGACATTCATTTGATTCCCTGGTGGACACATTTTTTTCTTTCTCAGTACAATTTATGATGTAGTGAGACACTGTTAGATGTAATTTCAGATGTCACTGATAGGGATTCAGCAGGGTTTAAAATAGGGTTTGTCACCTTGCACCATGCCAGGGACCCAGGTTCAGGAATGATCTTGGGTCATTGGGGTGCCAGCAAGGGGGGGTGGGATGGAGCATGATAAAGCACCTAATGGCAGCTCTCCTCTCCTGCAGTGGTTGTCACCTCCCCGCATTGTTCTGCTGCCACTCTGTGGAGGTCTGGTGGCAATGCAGGCAGGAGGTGTGGCAAGTTGGGAGGGCATCTCAAAACATGGCACATGCGTGCTTCCACACATGTGCATGCACATCCAGGACTGGGGGTGGGTGAAAATGGGAAAAAACATCAAATACATAATGAAATAACTAGGGGTTCTGAGTGCGAAACCATTAGTTCTGTGTTGCCATTAACTGATTTAGTTCTGGCTATGACCCTGGGGCTTGTGACATTTGAATGCAAACTGGTGGTAAGCCTTCCTTACAGTTGACAGGGAGTTTATTACTAAACTCCACTATAGCTGTGTATAGGAAGGGTATTTGCTCTCATTGCAGGATATGTATGCTCATAGCATGCATCCCTGTCTAGAAACACTATGTCCCACCATGTGGAATGATAACATAATCGCAAAGCACTGGGACAGTATTTGGATGGACTAGGTTTGATTCAAAGTGGGGTATATTTTTTATTTCTTACTACAATTTACGTTGCATGTGAGAAATTGCTAGATGTCATTGCTAATGTCAGTGATATGGCCTTAGCAGTGCTTTGAATAGTGTGTCAGAACATGGAGCTGTTCTGCATTGCAGTCAACTTAATTACTTCAGTCTGAGGCTTGCAGGTTTCTATTGGTTTAAATGATACCTGGGGTGGGAAGTTTATTCCAGTCAACAGAGAGTTCATTACTAACGACCACTGCAGCTGTGTTTTGGTGGATCTGCACTAAATGTAGGATATGCATTCATATAGCATGCATCTCTGTTTAGAAATCATATGACACCATGTGGATGATAGCCAAATGGCAGAACAACAGATCAGTATTTGGGGACCCCGGGTTTTATTCCCAGTGGTACATTATTTCTTTCTCACTACAGTATATGTAGTATGAGAACACTTAGGTGTCATTCCTGATGTCAGTGATAGGGTTTTAGCAGGGCTTGAAAATGGGTTTCAGAACATGGCACTGTTATGTCCATGCTGCATTCAGCTTAATAAGATCTTGCTGAGAATGTGGGGTTTCTGGAGGTTAGAACGTAACTTGGCTAGAAGCATTCCTTTGATTTGGAAGAGAGTTCATTACTAAACTCTACATAAGATGTGTATCGGGGAGCTCACTCATTGCAGAATATGTATTTCCATAGCATACAGTGGCGTGAAAAAGTATTTGCCCCCTTCCTGATTTTCTCTATTATTGCATATTTGTCACACTGGATGTTTTCAGGTCTTTAGAGAAAATGTAATATTAGATAAAGGGAACCTGAGTGAACAAATAACACTTGTTTTTTTTTTTAATTTCACTTATTTAATGAAAAAGTTAATAACACCAACTGGCACTGTGTGAAAAGTAATGCCCCTTACACTTAATAACTGGTTATGCCACATTTAGCTGCAATGACTGCAACCAAACACTTCCTATAATTCAATATCAGTCTTTCACATCGCTGTGGAGGAATATTAACCCACTCTTCCTCGCAGAACTGCTTTAATTCAGTAACATTTGATAGGTTTTCGAGCATGAACTGCTCGTTTCAGGTCCTGCCACAGCATCTCTATTGGGTTTAAGTCTGGACTTTGACTAGGCCACTCCAAAACTTTAATTTTACTTCTTTTTAGCCATTCTGATGTGGACTTGCTTTTGTGTTTTGGATCATTGTCTTGCTGCATGACCCAACTACGCTTCAGCTTCAGCTGACGGAAGGATGACTGGACATTCTCCTTAAGAATTTTCTGGTACAGAGCAGAATTCATGGTTCCTTTAATTATGGCAATCATCCAGGTCCTTAGGCAGCAAGCATCCCACACCATCACACTACCACCACCATGTTTGACTGTTGGTATGGTGTTCTTACTGTGGAATGCTGTGTTTGCTTTACGCGAGACATTATGGGATCCATGTTGTCCAAAAAGTTCCACTTTGGACTCATCTGTCCATAGAACATTTTCCCAAAAGGCTTGTGGATCATCCAGGTGCTTCTTGGCAAATGAGAGATGAGCATTTATGTTCTTCTTAGTTAGCAGTGGTTTCCATTGCTACTCTCACATGAAGCCCATTTTGCCCAGTCTCTTTCTGATTGTGAAGTCACGAACACTGACCTTAGCTGAGGCAAGAGAAGCCTGCAGTTCTTTGGATGTTGTTTTAGGATCCTTTGAGACTTCTTGGATGATTTTACACTGCGCCCTTGGAGTAATTTTGGCAGCCGCCCACTCCTGGGAAGGTTCACTACTGTTCCAAGTGTTCTCCATTTGGAGATTATGGCTCTCACTGTGGTTCGATGGAGTCCCAGAGCCTTAGAAATAGCTTTGTAACCCTTTCCAGACTGATAGAGGGCAACAAATTTTTCTGATCTTTTCAGGAACTTCCTTTGATCATGGCATAATGTGCTTGTTGAATCTTTGTGCTGGCAACGTGACTCTGATGGTAAGGGCCAAAATAAGTGAGGTTTATATTGAGCAGGGCTGGCTGTAATCAAGCCTGGCTGTGTTCAATCAGCTGACTCTAATTATCCCTTTAATTGGGTTGATTTAACTAGGGGGCAATTACTTTTTCACACAGTGCCAGTTGGTGTTGGTTAACTTTTTTCATTAAATAAATGAAATAAGTAAAAAAAAAAAGTGTTATTTGTTCACTCAGGTTCCCTTTATCTAATATTATATTTTGTCTAAAGACCTGAAAACATCCAGTGTGACAAATATGCAATAATTGAGAAAATCAGGAAGGGGGCAAATACTTTTTCACGCCACTGTATATCTCTGTCAATAAACCCTATGTACAACCAAATGGAGTGATAACTCAGTGGCAGTGCACCAGGTCAGTGTTTGTGGGGTCTGGGTTCAATTCCCAGTCAGCATTTTGTTCATTTTTGCTACAATTTATGTTGTTTGACAGAGAATATTAGAAGTCATTGTTGACATAGGGTACATAGGATTTATTGACAGAGATGTATGCTATGGAAATGCATATCCTGCAATGAGTGAGCTCCCTGATACATATCTTGTGTATAGTTTAAACCTTCGTTTCTTTCCTTCCCTAGCCGTGAACCCTCCAGGGCTCCCAGCTCAACTGCCGTGGGAGACATGGCCACCGGGCGGACGGCACTTCCATAGCCACCACCCGAGACCACAAGCACGGATACCTTGAACCAAGAGGTATGGCAAAGCCGCCTGCCAATCGGAATGAGAGTGCCTTTTTCAGGCCAGTTCCAATTGGTCTGCAGTCCGATCCTGCATTTTTCCTTGAAACTTGAGCTAAAAAAGAGCTGTTTGAACTTCTTTGAATATTTTAAAGCAAAGTTTTATAAGTTTTGTCTTTGCTGTTAAATCTTAGAGTCTAAGGGTATACAATTCACTGTGCTACAAGTAACTACAGCCCTTCCCTGTCCCTGTAGTTTGGACCCCAGACCTCTGGGTGCCAAGGAAATCACTCCTTTTGTTTTGTTAATTTTATTTTCCTGCTGGTTTGCTTGGCCTTTGTCTAGGGACCAGTATTTAAACCTCTGTTTCTTTCCTTCCTTCCCTAGCCATGAACCCTCCAGGGCTCCCAGCTCAACCGCAGAGGGAGACATGGCCACCGGGCGGATGGTGCTTCCATAGCCACCGCCCTAGACCACAGACATGGACACCTTGAACCAAGAGGTACAGCAAAGCCACATTTTTTGGCCCACCATCCCACCCCCACTCTTGGCTCATTATTATATAGACTGCCTTTTCCGGCCCCTTCTTATTCCTTGGTCCATTTCCTTCTGCCTATCCAACATGCTTATCTTGGGAATCCTTGCTTTCCTACCACTCCACAGATGCTTACCATAGGCCAATAAGCGCTGCAAGTTACTATCACACATACTGGTGTGGGATTGTGTTGGAGAAGCTTACTTCGGCAGCATCCCATTGCCCCATGTAAAGTGTTAGCTACCGAGTGTATACTGCACTATCTTTGCAGGGGGCATATAGGGTATTGTGTCGATTGTTATCTTGTCCAGCTCTGTGAAGACCATTAACTTCAGTAATCACCAGCTACTCCTGTACTGTATGATGATCCCTTATGAGCTTCGTAGGCCAGCTAAGCATAATTACAGATTAACATTTCTAAAATGTCATAGTACATTATTTTACCATAAAGCATCACCATGAGGGCTGGTACCTGGCTCCATTTCTTCACCATCCTATGGCTGGTGCCTTATCTATTGTATCTTCTGGACCGAAGTAACTCCCAGGAGAAGTTGGACCCTCTGTCCCAATGCTATTTATATAGTAACCTATCACATAGCTATTGCTGCAACCCTATGCTTCCACACCTACATCAGCCTGAGTTATCTTCTGGGGGTGGGACCTGCACCTCTCCACCTGTGCAGGGTATGTTCCCCCATGTCCCCAGTATTAATACCATTTGGTGTCACACAGCTAGATTTCTAGTCTATGCATCTTTAGGACAGCACAGTATAAAAAGCAGGACCCTTCAGTCTTGTACTGACATCCCAAGTAGTCGTGAAAGGACTAGAGGTTTCAAATTATCTCTTGCTGCCTTAAGAAAAACTGTGCTTCTCCTCTTACTGTGCTCAGGTAATGTTGAACTCAATCCTCATACTACAGAAGCTCTTTTATCTCTGTCTGACCTTACAAGGCTTAGAGGAATGAGTTGTATGCATGTTGATGTATGCAGTCTTTTAAAAAAGTTCACCTCAATCCAAACCTGGGTCATGCACACCAAGCCAGATATATTGGTAGTCTCATAATCCTGGTTCAGACCAACTACCCCTGATAGGGAGGTTAAATTCCCAACTACTTGCTGTTTAGAACTGACAGACAAACTAGGGGCAGTGAGGTGGCCATTTATGTGAAGGACAAATATATGGTCACTACCCTTGACTCTACAGCAAATAGTTTCAAATGTCTGTCCCTTGAGGTTGAAATATCCCCTTCAATGTCTATTCATGTCATAGGGTGTTACAGGCCACCATCAGCTGGTTCCCAGCTCTTGCCTCACCTATCAACTATCATAGGGCATGGGACCCTTGAAACAATTATACTAGAGGATCTCAATTATGACTGACCATCTAATGCCTCTTTACCTTTTAAATCCTTCTGTGACTCCAATGGGCTCACGCAACTTACTGAAGAACAAATGCGTCTAAACAAGAAAAATCCCAGGAATAGCACCCTGTTGGATGTCTTTCTTGTAAGTAAACCTCATTCCTTTTCTCATGCCAGAATTTTTTTCTCGGATATCAGTGATCACTGCTTCATCGCTGGTGTAAGATCTGCCTCTAAACCTCCATCCATATCTATGTTCTCCACTAAAAGGTCCAGACGCAACTTTGACCTATTTGCCTATATCGATGAGCTAAAATTTTCCTTACACTGGCAGAACTTTTACCTAGCTAAATCGGTGAGTATGGCATATGATATTTTCCATCAGATTGTGTCATGTGCCCTAAATAATCATGCTCCTCGGTAAAAGTCCACGTAAAGACTAGAACATGATGATGGTTCTCCACTGAACTTAAGGCTGCATTACTAGAAAGAGACAAACTTTGAAAAAAAAGCTTGCAAAACAAAAACAGCCGAGGATTGGTGCCATTTCAGGAAGGCCTGGAACTTCTGCACCAAGCTGGTTAGAGAGGCTAAGGCCAGCTTCTATCATTCTGAACTAGACTGTGCCTGAAACTGCTCAACTAAATGTTGGTCTACAATCAAAGAGCTGTCTGGTCATACGTCTGGAAATGTACTTCCCTTTAAAATTATCTCTGACAACGTTACTATTAACGATAGAACGGAGATTCTCCAGGCCTTCAACAACCACTTTGCCGCTGCAGGCCTAGCATTTGACAACTCACCTGTATGTGTGCTTCATTCCCAGATTAGTGCACTGATTCCTGAACCTAGCATCACCAATGCAGTCTTTTCTTTCTTACCTGCTTCGCTGAAAGAGGTTGAAGATCTTCTTCTTCTACAAATGGACACTAAGAAAAGTGCTGGTGCTGATTTCCTCAAGTCCTACTTCCTAAGGATTGCATACCATGTCCTAGCTGTACCAATCACACACCTATTTAACCTGTCCTTATCCCAGGGGACTCTCCCACACCTAAGGAAAACTGCCCATGTCATCCCTCTGTTTAAATCAGGGGACTCCTGTGACCTAAACAACTATAGGCCAATATCACTCCTCCCCATACGGTCAATACTTTTGGAAAATTTGTGAATGCTCAGTTGAGAACCTACTTAGACAATACGAGTCTTCTAAACCCTGTGCAGTCTGTGTTCAGAGCTAAACACAGCACCATTACAGCTCTGGCCAAAGTGACTAATGATTGGCAATGAAATCTGGAGAACAGAAACTTTGTCTGCACCATGTTCCTAGACCTAAGCAAGGCCTTCAACACTGCTGACAACTGCCTGCTTCTTTGCACCCTAAAATTGATAGGTCTGGACTCGACCTCTATGTGCTGGTTCAATTATTACCTTACAGATAGGCAACAGCAGGTCAAGGCTGATGGGGAGCTCTTCACTCTCAAACCACTAAAAAGAGGTGTACCACAGGGATCTATCCTGGGGCTCTACTGTTTGCAATTTACATAAACAATATTCATGACGGCTCAAGGAGGCCAATATTCACCTGTTTGCAGATGATACAGTGCTGTACCTAAGCCGTCCAACCCCGGAAGCTGCCTGTGGAGACTTGCAAACCGACTTCAACCTGCTTCAGAGTCAGCTCCTAAATAAAAAACTATTACTCAATGCCAAAAAAACAAAAGCGATGCTGTTATCACCTGCTATTCATACAGCGTACCCAGCCATTATTGGTTCCTTACCTCCAATTACCACTTAATTAGTAGAAAGGCTGGAATTTGTTATGAAATTCAAGTACCTGGGGGTCTGGCTGAACCAGAGACTCTCTTTCGTGGATCATGTTGAGGATCTGCTGAAAAAGCTGAGGCAGAAGCTTGGTCTTTTCTTTAGGATAAACCATCTCTTGACCAGAGATGCCAAGATGCAGTTAGTTCAATCTATGTTCCTCTCCCTAATTGACTATGCTGACTTCATTTATAGTCAGTTTACTGCCTCCTATCTTGCTAAACTGGACACCCTGTATCACAGAGCCTTGAGATTCCTAACTGGCCTACCCCTCACCACACACCACTGCTCCTTGCATGCAGCTGTGGGGTGTGGTGGACCTCCCTTCAGTACAGAAGGAACAGAAATGTGTTACTCTGGACCTTCAGAGCTATTACCAACAAATTTTCCCAATACATTTCTGATTGCCTGCCACTAAACTTGCTAGGCAGCTATGCATGGAGAAGTTACTCTCTGATTTCACTGAAAGTGCCTAGGGCTAACACATGTTTTGGGAGAGCGGCCATAGGCTTTGTGTTTCTCTCACTCTGGAACAAATTACAGAAATCAATGAAACTGAGCATCCCCGTTAGTCTTGCCATCTTCAAGACCTTGTATGCCAAGACTGTTAAGGAACTTTGCAACTGTTTCCTCCACTCTTACCATGCCATGGTGTCTACTGTTTACCTGCCCTCTGCATTGACCTTATACCATTTGTTGTTCCCAGCCCCATTGTCCTAGTGTTCCTCTTTTAGAGCAGCTACCTTGTATCCCACCCCACCCCTCCCATGTTAACTTCCTGCTGTCACCCCTTAAGCCTGAATCCTATGTCTTGACTTATGCTAAGCTGTGCTGACAGTGAGAATGTTTCATTTTTCCTTGCTTATACCATTCACTGTTATATTCTCTCTCTGCCTTGCTAACCCATTACCTGGACCTATTGCTTTTGCTCTGTGTGAATCATGTTAATGTATAACTATGTCTATTTATTGTCTGTACATAAATGTATTGTTCTTTGACCTTGTGTGACACAGGTCCTCCTTATAAATGAGTTTGTTCAATGGTGTTCACCTGGATAAATAAAGATTTTGATTGCTTGATTGATTGATTTATTGATTGATATCATTGATAGGACTTTCAGGGCTTGGAATAGGTTTTCAGACCGTGGAACTGTTAGTTACCCAAGACCAAGAAAATGGAAAATATAACTGTCCAGCTCCATCAACATTATCAATCACAAATTGGGAATTATGGAGGATCATTAATTGCAGCTCATGGGCCTTTTTTTTTCTTTTTACAAAAGATCACGTTGACTCCAGAGGCCCTAGTGCAGGAACTTATAAGGTTACAAGCTCTGAGTGTGTTTATTATGCACAGTATGCTTATTTATTCTTTGAGGTGAATCTGTGTGCTTGCATGCATTTCTGTGTCATTATTGCACGTGTGTATTGTGCGTACTACATATTATTTAGCATGTATGGTATATCTGCCTTTACTATTCAAAAATGAGACATCCATACCTTGGTGCCTCTAAGTACCATAGGTACTGTGATTATAAATAACCTGTAAATCTTACTAATGTCATATTTATGCCTAATAAAAAATGTGAAATACAGAGTTATTTATCAGGTGCCCTGAGATGCAGTATTCATAACAACTTAAGGATGGAATGTTTTCTATATCCAAAGATAACATCTGTAACTGTTACATCAGTCGTAACATCTTAGTTTAGTGCACTGTTTTATGGTCTATATGCTGTTGTACAATTTACACCCCAATCATGCTTCTACAACAAAATATGAATATAGCCTATACTTTAAAATCATTAAGGGAAACCAAGACATGTGACTGGTCAAATGTTATGACATGACTGTGTGTTATTAAAGCACATCAACACTGGTTGAAATAAGTAACTTTTTTAACCTAATTTCATAATGTTGAAAATAAAAATCAGGGAATTACTTTGTAATCACAAAAGGTCACCATTCCAGTTAAGTTAATGAAGTGGGGTCTGCTGGGCTCCAATTTATGTGTCAAATGTCCACAGGAGGAGAGGACACTCCTTTACATATTTTGGTCCTGTCCCAAAATTTCCCAGTTGTGGAATTCTATCAAAACTTCCCTAGATCCCATACTGGGTTTACAGGAACACTTCACACCTGATATTTGTCTCCTCGGGGACATGTCTTCTATTAGAGTCAAAGTGAGAAGATTTCATATTTCAATGATAGCTTTATCGGTCAAAAAGCTTATTTTACACCATTGGAAAGACAAGTTTACTCCGACATTACAGGAATGGGTGAATGAAATCCTTGATAACCTGTGTACAGAAAAGGCTATTACTAGCCTCCATAACAGATTATCTGTTTATACTCAAATATGGGATCCCCTTCACTCTCTAATTTGAGCTGCTCAGAAATAGTAGTGTTTTAGTATAATTGCCCTGTATGCTCCTGTACAATGGTTTTATACCTAAGTGGTACATTGATATGCAGCTGCTGTGGGGGGGGGCAGTTTTAAATGTAATAAGTGCCGTATTCTTGTCTTCTCTCATGTTACTGCCTCAGTAAGTGGAAAACTTTGCTAATAAAAGCTAAACTAAAAAAAAAAACAAAAGATCACCATAATTTCTTGTGTACATAATGCACTCAACTTCACCTCATGTTTCACTTCCTAAGGCAGCCCATAATCTTATAATAATTCATGTTGTCATGACTTACTGCCATACTAACATTGCTCTAGCTGTAATATTGTATAATGTTATAGAACTACAAAGATACTATAATTACTGTAACATTTGCCAACTAATTAAAACAAAATTGTATGTCTGAAGTTTGAAACTATACTAAATGGCAAAAATTATGAATATGCTGCAACAGTGCAAAATAAGTATCTAAAAATTATTATTAGTTTAATGGCTCTGTTATGATGGTATACCATTGCCCAGAACTATGAAACTAAATATTATCCAGTGACACTTTAGAAATTTATATGTAATTGTACACATACTCAACTCCTTTAAATTTGTATTACATTTTCATAGATGATTAGAAAGTGATTAATATCGAAACTGATATGTAGGACTACATGAATATGGGCTTTAATAATTTATAAGACAGTCCAGAACCTTGAACACTGCCATGTATCACATTAAATAGAATGATATATGGCACTATATCTGTTACAGTGATATAATACTAGCATCAGATTCCAATGCCATCATAAACCTCGGGAGTAAGATGGTTTTACAGCAGCCATGACAGATTGAGTGCCACATGTTGTTTTTTGTAATAAATTGCATTCTGTTCTGTTCACAATTAACTTCACTCACCACCCAGTGCCATGACAATTTCATCACTATCACTTGCAGACACAGTTCGCCCCCCCCAGCCTGTAATAGGAAATCATTATTTCATTCACAGGTTTCCCTTATATCACTGCACTCAGGGAAACCAACCACCTCCCTGTTCACCTTGGCAATGGTAGCCCTGTGGAAACACACCCTTCTCATGATGGCAATGATGGTCATTGGAAACTCCCTCTCCTTCTAAGGTGAAGTAATTTTCAGGTGAGGGGTTGAGGTGGGGAGAGTCTTCAGCTTTGATCCAAGACTGCATTTAGTGAGTCTGATAGTTCAGTAAAATCTCTGGTTTCAGGTAGGAGCATGAGCGCAACTCAAACTAGGGTTCTGAGTCATAATACTATTGATCTGATATCAGATTGATGATATTGTGACTTCTTGATGTCACAGTGATTGTATTGTGAATCTTGAGGATTGCTGAGTTTGTACTGAAAAAAGGCAAACCATGTATTACTATTGAGTATTATTTTTTCTAAATCTCATATCTCTAGACTACCGTATAGAACCCTTTTTCTACACAATGCACACTAGCTCTAATACAATCATTGAAAACATTTTGGGACAGGATACTGAAATCTAATTCCAAAAACAGCAGGAGATAGTTGACCACTAAAATCTGCTATAGTAACATTGTTCAAAGGCTACCAGTTCTAAACTGGATAGAAGCAAGATGTGAAAAACCTCTTCTCAACTGAGTATAGTATGTGGGATACAAGCATGATGCTGGGCTGTCAGGATGCTTTTCACTAATAAAAAGAGGGAGATGATAAGGCCCCTGAAGAAGCTCCAAAGAGCAAAGCTCTGTGGTAACTGCTTTCAATCAGTTGGCAGCTGGGGCTTTATGCATTTATCACAAATAGATTTTGAGCAAGTTGTCATGGATTTAATTACACAGAGTTGTTCTATGCTCTTGAGTGCAGTAATTTTGATTTTATCATTTGCTTCTCTGGGGTTGCCACCCCTTTACTTGCACTACTTCTACTATCATTGCACAGTAAGTTTTGGATTGGATTTGATGGAGATGATAATGCCACTGTACAGGTCATTGGTGTGACTGCCCCTGAAGTATTGTATACAAGTTTAGAGCCTGCATTTAAAACAATAAAACAGGGAAAGTTTAGAGACTGTCCAGCAAAAGGTTACAACAATAATCATTCTCAAAATCAATGTTAATGGTCAAAGATGGGCAGACCCATGGGCTGTAAGGCCTTTTTCTGCAAACAACATCTATGCTCCATGTTTCAGTAGTCTTTGAGTAAGCTATGTGAGAGAGACTGGACAATCTCAATATATATAGCGTACTCTCTGGAGAACAGGAGAGATGGGGGACATGATAGAAATGTACAAATTCATACTGGGATTAAATTGGGTGGACTCCAAATTGATGTTCAACTGAATAACAGGACAACCAGCAGGGAGCATAACCTCAAGTTGGAAGGGGGAATTCAATAATGTCGTCAGTAAGTATACGTTTAGCATGGGAAGTGGATGAGTGGACATGATCCAGTAATGTAATCAATGCTGGGACAATATCACGGTTCAAAACATGGTGGAAAAGTTTCAAAGGGGATACGAGGAACAAGAGGGAGGCAGGGGGAATGGAGAACTCTGGTGGGGCAGAGCAAATTAAATAGACTATCAGGGCAGACTGGTAGTCTCAGTTTTTTCTGCTGTAATTCATCTAGGTGGTAGCATAGCTCAAATGGTTGCACATCTGCCTGTGGTCTAGTAGGTTGTGAGTTCTACTTCCTCACAGGTTTGAGCTCATACCATAAATACTGGCAAAGGAGTGTTGCACTGAATGGTGCTGTACTGATGCGTTTTGTGCCATCTTTCAGATGAGACATTAAATCGACATTGCTTCTGCCCATCTTTGATGCTGTACTGGTGGGTGTCCATGTGGAAGTAAAGAAACAGCAGCACGTCATATAAAAAACCAACCCACTTACCATGATTCTAAGAGTTAAATTATTTTATTGCTACAGAAACTGTAACTTCATTACCTGCTTGTCCACATATGTTTCACAACAGGTTAGACAAGTGCCTTGCTACACAAAATGAAGCACAACATTTAAGACAGAGAGAGAGCTAAAATATGCAAAATGCATCCCTAACATATCTGTATGAGTCAGAGGTAAAAAAAACAAGATACACCTTCAACTCTGAGGAAGGGGCCTGTCTGCCCTGAAACCAGTGGTGGTCAAGCAGGTGATGGGGCTACTGTTTCAATACCCAGTTGTAACATCTGGGTGAGTGAGTCATTTTTATAATGTATTGCTGCTGTTAAATGACCCTTATGGAAACAATCTACTCTCTGATGTCAGTTTATAATTCTGCAGAATAAGGGCCTCAACCGGACCTCTGGCAGAATTATAGGAACCAAGGCATGTTTCACAAGAGTAGGGTACTTGTTTATTGAAAATCAAATAATAATAATACATCTAGGAAAACACACAGATATTACAGTATAGCCTTATAAAAAAAAAATCAAAATCAAGCATTTCATTTGAAAAATCACCCATGGAAAATATTTCCATCTACTACACCAATTATGTCTAGAAACTTGTGTGTAAATTCTGAAGAACATTGCTTCCTAATAGCAGCTTCTACCTTATTCAAAAGTACAATTTGCTCCAGATACAATTCCTGTAACACATATGTACACCTGACCAGCCATATCATAGAAACATAGAAAAATAGAAGTTGTCGGCAGAGGAGAGCTGCAAGGCCCATCCAGTCTGCCCATTTTTTCTACCTTATGAATGTGCCATAGGCCTGTACTTTGTCAATGGCCTATCTATTCATACTCATCTGTATTGCTCCCTTATGCCTTTCCCACGCCTGTTTGAAGCCCTGCACTGTATTCATCTTCACCTTTTCCTGAGGTAGGTCGTGCCATGCATCCACCACCCTTTCTGTGAAAAAGAACTTCCTCACATTACCCCTTGATCAGCCTCCATCTAATTTCATGCTGTGTCCTCTTGTCCTGTTATTTTTCTTTTATTGAAACATGTTAGACTCTTTCACCTTGTTAATGCCCTTAAGATGTTTAAATGTTTCAATCATATCACCTCTCTCCCTCATTTGCTCTAGGGTATACATATTGAGCTCCATTAATCTGTCCTCTATGTTTTCTGATGCAGTCCCTGCACCATTTTTGGTTGCCCTTGTGTAGACTGCCTCCATGTTGTCAGTGTCCTTGTGCAGGTGCAGCCTTCAGTATGGCACTCAATACTCCAGATGGGGCCCAGCCAGTGTTTTCTAAAGAGGGATCATCACCTCCCTCTTATGACTTGCGATAACCCTAATAATACACCCCAACATCCATCTAGCCTACACTGCTGCTGTTGCTTGGATGATTTCAGGTCATCTGGGATGATGATGATGCCCAAGTCTCTTTCTTCCCTTGTGATTGCCAGCAACCTTTATACAAGACAATATAAGTAAGATCACAGATTTGTCATATTTCCTAGGCAACGTATATAAGTCACCATAAATAAGGATGTCATAGGATAAACTGGTCTAGGATGAGTCCAGCCATTTAGCACATAAAAGTGTCCAAAATCATGTAATATATGGACATTCAAAGCATAAATGATTTATAGTTTCAAATCGGCCCATACAGCAAACCCTAGGATAACATTGTTCAGTGATGCTTTTATGCTTATTATTATCTTTAACATTCAATCAGGAGTGACAAAAAAAGCCATGTAATTTCACAGTATTGTACTGGGATTCTGTTGTTTGTTAGACAGCAAGTGTACCGCCTAAAACTAATATTAGATTTTAAAAGCAGCCAACCTTTATCTTTTATATCTGTGTTACTTTTTCTTTTACCTTTGTTTAATTAGAACATTGCTTAGCTGTTGTTAGTAGGCGTGATGTGTGGAACAGCTCTTAGCCTGACACCTGACATATCTTGTCCTACTGCCCCACACTACATCATCAGCATTGTGACCTCACTGATTGTGACATCACTGCTACTTTGGAACAGAAAGTGAGTGACTGTCAGGTTATTCACCTGTGATGTCACTATTCAGTGAGATCATAATGCTGATGATGTAGTGTAGGGGTAGTAGAGTTAGAAATGTCAACTGCAAGGCTAAGGGCTGTTACACACATCCAGCACAATATTATCATGTAGAAGACTTTCTGATGAGCAAAAGGAAAAGGAAAAATACTGCAGAAATAAAAAAGTTACAACTGGCTGCTACTTAAAATTTGTGTTATTTTCCTGTCTGCCTGTTTTGACTCCAGTAGATCTTCAAATAATGAAAAACAGCTTCTTTAAGGACAACAGGAACTCCAGACATTTATATCAATCTGAGCTGGTAAGAGGGAATTGTAAAACTCGATGTTGCAAATTGATGGTATCCAACGAGAATTTCCTGTACCTAATAATTTTAATAAAGGGGTGAAGATAACAAGGGAAAAGTGCATTGTTTCTAAAAATTGGTTTAATTTGCTGCCATTCTAGTTGTGAAGGATGTAACCAGGTTTTTGCCCTATCTATCTAAAACTCATGTTTACCAAGAATCTATGATTTTATAGTTGTGTGAAAAAATATACTTAAAAATAGACAGGATTCACCACATACTGAAGCCCTCCTTTTTCAATAGGAAGGTTTAAAATGTCTCTTTTCATATGGTATAACCTACTGCCCCACACCATCTGGAAAAATATATACTAAGGCCAGGATATTCAAAGGGGTTGTGCCTGGTGCAACTGAGTTGCACTGGCGCAACCCCACATTGCTACCCTGTGGGATATTGAAAAGGCTGCCTGGCACAGCACAAATCCTGATGCACTGGGGTGCAATGTAATCCTATATGGCTCAGATGCAGGGGGCATGCCCATACATATGTGGCACATCCCGATATTCATCCCGGGATATGTGACGCATATGTTGGAGCAACCCATACATGCACCGCACACTGTTGCTGAAAGTTGAGTGGTAAAATATAGGCTCAAAAGCTGGCCACCCACAGGTAGGTGGCTGTATTGCAAGGTGCAACATAACAGCAGCCAGCCATTGGTGGTCACCCGCCAAGCGGGAACACCGTCCAAAAGCACCCAGACACCCCTGGTAGTCTAGTGGATCCCCTCCAACCCCGTATGCCCCATTGAGGCTTCTGCATTAAATAACTGACCTCTGATGGTCCAGCGGTCTCTCTGCTGCCTGCTCTGGGGCATCTGTATTAAAATACTAACCCTTGATGGTCTAGCGGTCCCTTCACTGCCCGATCGCGGGCATCTGTAGTAAAAGAACATTTTCAGGTGGTCTAGCAGTCCCCCCACTGCCTGATCATGGGCATCAGTATTAGAAAAATATTTCCTGGTGGTCTAGCAGTCCCTCCACTGCCTGATCATGGGCTGTTGTAATTGCAGAATGTAGCATGGTGGTCTAGTGGTACCCCTCTCCCCATCTTCCCACAGAGGACCCCCGGCCACCCGGCACCCCCTCTGTCATCTACGGGTGGCAGCACCCTGCCTGCATACCACCCAGCCACCCACCAAATGACAGCATACAGTATGATCTGTACTCCTGTTGGTCCACAGTGTAGACCAATGGGCATGCAGACCATACTGTACACAGGACAAGACAAGATGATGAGGCCATTCTGGTCATGTACAATGTGATCACAAGCCCATGATCACTGGAAAACTCCTAGATCTAATGTCATCAGGTGACTGGGCGGTAAGTGGAGCGGTACTGCCACCCCCGAGAGAGGAAGAGGTGCGGGTGGCATGGGGTCCGCTGTGGGAGGGTGGGAGGGAGGTACCACTGGACCACCAGACTACATTCTGCAATTACAACAGCCCATGATCGGGCAGTGGGGGGGGCTGCTAGACCACCAGGAGATGTTTTTTTTAATACTGATGCCCACGATCAGGCAGCAGGGGCTGCTAGACCACCAGGAAATGTTTTTTAATACTGATGCCCATGATCAGGCAGCAGGGGGAATACTAGACCACCAGGAAATGTTCTTTTAATACTGATGCCTGTGATCGGGCAGTGGAGGGACCACTAGACTACTAGGGATTGGTTTATTAATACAGTCCCCTGCGATCGGGCAGAGGAGGGAACCGCTAGACTACCAGGGTTCAATATGTTTGTACTACTACTGCCCGTGATTGGGCATACGGAAGGGGGGAGCTACACTAGCCCACCAGGGAGCCATCCCCTGATGACAGCAGCCTGGCAGGGCACCAGGCACATTTTGCTGGGACGCCCAGCACAACGCATGCAAATGGAGCCATAATGACATGCAAATGGCACCATTTGTGCCTTGCATACATTATGGCCTCATTTCCATGCCCCGGCTGAATATCACATGTGATTTGTCTAGTGCAACTGCACTTGCGCTGGCGCTTCCCCTTGCTCCATCTCTGTGGTTTGCGATGGTGCAGTGCCACCGGGCCATGTGCAGTATGTTTGCCAACCATGCCATATTCATCGGTGCTGAGCCATGGTGCATCTCTGTTGAATATCTACTGGTCCTGGCCCCAGCGCAGCCCAGTTGTGCTGAGCCCGGGCTTGTGCCACTGCCTGGCACAGAATGAATATCCATCCATTAGTATCCTGGTTTCAAACTCTTGTGGCAATGGAAAAATCACATAACATAAAAAAAAATAGCAATTAAAAACGTTTGTATAATACTAACTCTTTTACATTTGAAAAATGTCCAAGATTTCTATAGTGCAACCACTTAAATGGGGGTAAGTTTTGAGGACCAAAATATATCCTTTAAATTGTAACTGGATCTAGAGAAACTTTAATTCCTCCAAAATAAATGGGTGGATTATTGTGTTGTCCAATTGGGACTTCCTGACATTTATGAATATTAATCTGAGCACCCAAAAATCCAGTAAGACGCTGCAACAGCTTAACATTTGTAGAGCCAGATATTTCATCTGCAAGAAATAAGCACAAATCATCATGCATGGAGAAAAGTGACACACAGTCAAGTTTAACATTGACCCAAGATGAGTAAATAAAAAAATGTAGCAAGATAAGCCAAAAAAATGAAGCAAGCATAGGCTGAAACTTTAAATTCTATAAAGGATATTGGATGTCTAATGCCACAGATACCTGTATTGGCATCTATAGCTCTTAACAGAGGAACCTAAAGTCAGTATATATAATACAGGACTTGAAGTGCAAGAAAGAGATATGTGCAGCCAAAAGTGTATACTTCAAACAGCTTTTATGGTCATCTATTAGTGACTTTCGCAGTTTCTGGAGCCACATCAAATCTTGTAGGGGGGCAGGGGACTAACAGGGCATAACTGACTTGACACTGGATGGCACCAACTGCAACAATTTAGATACTATTGCTAATGCCTTGAATACCCACTTCTCAGATCTATCCAAATATATGTATTTTTTATTTTATTTAGTTTTTGTTGACCGGGTAAGTGCACTAGACAAATCCTGCCTATTTTCAGGCATGACCTGGGGTACGGGGATACAGATGAATGTCAACTGACCTTGAACCAGATGAAACTTGTCTAGACTGGGTCCAGACCATAGCCCTGAAGTGCTGGACAGTGAATCCCCTTTTTCAACCTATGGCCAGTCACAAAAAACTGAGGTTCTTCAGCTACTGAGTTCCATCCCAAACGGCGGCTCTGTTGGCTATGACAGGCTGTTTCCATGGTTCATTAAAACTGCAGCTCCTTTCATAGCAGCCCCTGTCATTAGACTGCTCAGTCTGTCTCTTGACACAGGGAAAATTCCTATTCTCTGGAAGACTGCAAGAGTGGTGCCTATACATAAACTACGGGATACCAGGTGCATTGATAACTACCGACCTATAGCCATTCTACCCATGCTAGACAAACCTCTCGAGAAAATGTCAGCCTCTCAGGTCCCAGAATACCTTCAGCTGTTTCCACATCAAGATATCAAATATGAAAACAGCGAGGTGCAAAACAACACTACATTACAGCAAGTGCCATATCGTTGACCTTTCTGTTTGTGGTGGGTTTTACTCCTCCATGCCCCCCCCCTTGTAGTGTCTATGCCCCCCACACACCCTTGCTTAATATAACAACTCCAAACGGGTGGCCCTTTGAGAAGGGGGAATCATCAGTCGCTGATATGGCACTTGCTATAATTTGTCTGCCGGTTTGACCCCTCACCATACTGTACTCACTATCTTGATGGGCTACCCCCTTCAGCTACTCTACATAACCTAGTAGCTCTGGCTCGACATGGTTTCAGTCATGGACACAGCGCAGCCACTGCCCTCATAAAACTTACTAATGATATAAGTATGGCTATGGACAAAGGAATAATTGCTGGGACAGTTTTCATTGATCTAATCAAGGTGTTGCTTGATAAGCTGAATGCCTTTGGTTTCTCATTGGCTACCTCAACCTGGTTTGAAAGTGACCTCACTGTGAGGATGCAATTTGTCAAAATACAAATGCAATGAACTTGAGGACTCACCATCTCTTGTACACAATTACTACAGACCAGCTACTGTCACACCAAAATGACTACTTTTATTAATATAAAACAATAAAATCAGATCATGCAGGCAACTGCATGATCTGCTTTTAATGTTTTATATTATTAAATGCAGTCATTTTGGTGTGACACTAGCCAGTCTGGAGTAATTTTGTATAAGAGGTAGTGAGTGCTCTACATCATTGCATTTGTCTTGAATTTTCTGCCTGGGAGCACCACTCTCCCAGTGCAACCCTTTTTTGTGTTTTATGATTTGTCAAAATAAACAGAATCAAATCTAGTATATCTCATACTGGTGTTGGTGTTCTGCAGGGGACCATTCTTTGGCCCCTACTGTTCTCATTATTTCTAAACAATCTACACAAAATGGCTGTTTTCTGCGCCTCCCTACTATACACCAATAACTTGGTGATATACACTAGTGCTGCTGAAATAGCTGACATCAATATAAAGCTGAAAGAGGATTTTGAAATTATTCAGTCCTGGACAACACACAACAAACTTATCATGAACTCCAAAAAGACATTCACCATGCTCTTTGGCTCCACACCTAGACTCAGGGCATGTCCCACCACTCTAACTATATATGGTCCTGGTAGCTCCCTTCTTGAGGTTGTTGACTTGTTTAGGTAACTTGGAGTCACTTAAGACCCTTCCCTTGATATTCACCTCCATATATCTATGATGTGCAAATCTGATAACACAAAACTTGGCATTGCTTACAAGATCAGACACAATCTAACTGCTGCCACCAGGCTTGCCATCACCCAAGGTGTACACAGACCCAGCCTCACTTATGGATTGATAGCCTACTTGGAGGCTGAAAAAGGGGTGTTAAGTAAATGGAACACATGCTATAACAGCATCTGTAGGTTTGCTCTGTAGGTGCCTAGGCATACCCATCACTGTCTCCTTTATGCTAGGCATGTCTGACCCTCCCTTTCCTCTTACCAACAATATACTGCTGGATGTACAGTAGATAATGGTATTAGACCCAGTGTACCTGAGTCACTCACCAGGATGCTTAAACCCACATCACAGGCTTACTCCCTGAGGTCAACTGACATGTCACTCCTTGACATCCCTAAATGTGGCACAAGGATGGGAGAACATGTTTTCTCAGTGTTTGCACCCAAGCTCTGGAATTCCCTACCAATGGCAATTAGATGTGCTAAGTCTCACCAGGTTCTCAAGAATAATCTTTGGAAACTCCTTCTGGTCTATGATAAATGCTCATGTATCTGATGCTCTGTAATGCTGGAATTATGATCTGTTTATATCTCTTGTTACTTTGGCACTTATTTGGTTGCTTTCTTACACCACTTGTACCTCTCAATGTGTTGCATATTGCTGTAGTTTTCTGTTCTTAGCTTGCTTGATGTCTATGCACCAGTATAATTTGTGCACAATTTGTATGTAATTTTGGTTTTTCACTTTGCCTGTAACCCTCCCGGGTCATGCCTGAAAATAAGCAATTGCTTTTGTCTAGCACAACTACCCTGTCAATAAAAACTAACTAAATAAATAAAGAGCAACACTGTTTAACACCTCTTTTTAGAGGAATTCAAGAACCTAGCCTAACATTTATAATGGGTATCAAACATACCTGTATATCAGAATAAAATAATTTTATCGCGTCAATAAATTTAGGTGGAAAGTCATATTTCTGTAGCACAAGAAAAATCATCTCATGAGGAACTTTGTCAAAAGCCTCCCCCAATCTAATGAGAAAATATAACAACTGAATCCTTCTCTATTACAATATTCAATGATATCCCTAATAAGTAACAAGCTGTCTTGTACTTTACATCCAGGAAGGGAACAGGTTTATAGGGGATGTGAAATATTACATAACACAGGAGCCAATCACTCACTAATAAATTTTGACTAGTATCTTAGCATCTTCATTAATACGACAAATAGGTCTCCAGTTTTTCAAATCTGTATGTGTTCCTTTTTTATATAAGATTATCTGTATAGTTTCAAAAAAGGAGTCCGGTAGCGACAAATGAGTTAAGAAAGAATTAAAAAGAAACACCAAAATAAGGGATAAGACATCCTGAAATGCCCAATAAAATTCAGATGTAAGGACATCTTTTCCAGGAAATACTTTATCATTCAAAGTATTCATGGCCATCATGACTTCCTGTAGAGGGATAGGTTATGTTAACTTCTGAGTAGCATCAGAAGATAATTGCGGAAGACAAAGGGAATAAAGAAAATGCTCTGATGATTTACCTAGAGGAAATCCCATACCAACAGAAATACTTAAACAATCATGGGTGACATTCAACATTTCTTCTTTGGATGTGTGTAATAAATCTTAGTGATCTAAAAAGGCTTGCACCCTTCTTTTACAAATCCTGTCATTCCAACACTAAAAAAGGTCTCCAGTCATGTGATCGCCCTGTGTGCCATATGTTTGATCAATAAGTAAAGTGGCTACTCTATCATACTGTATGTTTCTCATGTCAGTTTTTTTTGTATCTGGACTTTTAAATTAACACCAGTCGTTGTACAATGATACATTTCTAAAGTTGATATCTCAATTCTTTTGAGACAAGTTGTTAATATCTTTCTTAGTATCCTCCCACCAGATGTCTGGTGAAGTATTCATACAAAAGACTGATAAGCGAGCCCCCAATAATGCTTGAATGTCATCCTGAAATTTATAAACCAACAATCGAGTATTTTTTTATTAATAATTTGTAAGTTTACAATAAGAACCAGCCACATAGAAACAAGAAAGAAAGCATTCAACTTTTGTAGTACAAAACATATTAAGAGTTCCTAACATATACCTGCTAACCCAGTAGTAAATCCCCCTCATCTAAGAACAACCTATAACAAATCAAATACCAGCTATAACAAAATAGTAACCTTTAAGTAATGATAACCCATCAAAAAATACCCAGAGAGGTACAGCCCAACCCCATGATAACATTACCTCACAAACAGTATGCTTAAAGAAGTAAGAAACTAAACAAATCTGCTTACCCAGTGTCTGCCAACTTACCCCAACTGTGCTCCTAATGAGTGAGTGGGGTTTCTGAAGGGGGGGACAAGACCGAAGGTGGTCCCTATACATATCTCTTAGAGTCCCCCATCAAGAACAGGACCATCAGTCCTAAGAGAGGGACTCACCACAAAAAAACACCCTACCTGGGACCCATGCATGGGAGCAGCCATACCTGTTCCTTGGGAATAGACACCTTAACATAGTTCAAAAAGAGAAGCCACACCTTCAAAAACAAAGGATCCTTGCCTTGGGCTATGTAAACCGTACATTCATATCCTGCCATTCATTAAGCAATCCAACCACTCCTCTAAGGAAGGCACAACCGCGGACTTCCAAGGCCACAAAAGAAGGTGCTCATCCTCTGTGATCACAGTCATAAACCAGGCCTGACCAAACCTCCCAATTGGACCCAATCTATCAGTGTTGCCCAGCACCAGTACTGATGTTTCAGCCAGGACCTCCCTATTCAAGGTCGTACCTATAACTCACCAAACCTTTTCTCACCACAGGGATAACAAGGGGCATCCCCACAAGATATGAAGAAATGTGCCTTCCTGCTCATTGTATCTCCAACACCTCAGATGGGAAACTAGTCACATCAAAAACAACTGGGCAGGCTTACGAAATCAAAATAGAGCATTTTAAAATGTCAGATACTTTCCCCTGGTTTTTGGTGAGGCCCAAGAATAAATGTACAACCTACCAACATATGATCAGAGGTTTCTATAAGAAAAAGTTTCACAGTAACAACTGTAACAAAATCAGAAAAAGAAACATAACCAATTCTTGTAGCATAATTCGATCTATAATATGTTTCTCCATCAGTGGGAAACTGAGTACTGTAGAGATCTACTGTACCAGTTTCACATCAGTACAGATCTTTTTTGAACAAATGGAATCACAATACAATTTAGAAGTTTTTGCACCTCTCAGTGAGCCCAAGTTGGCAATTAAGATTCCCTAACATCACTATATACAAGGTGTACAAGTACGGCTGGATAGTTTGGAATACAGCAACCCTGTCATAATTAGTTTGAGCAGCATACACCATAATGAGTCTATAGTCATTCTGGTCTAGGGAACAATCTATTAACAACATCCTACCAGGAAGGACATCAAAGAATCTAAATATGTTAGGGGGGAAACAATTTTAAACAGGATGCCCACCCCAGTACATGACTGTCCCAATAAGGAAAAGATGTTCCAAAGTTCCATAGCCTTTGAACAGTGAAAATATCAGATAGTGTCCTCAGTCTGGTATCCTACAAAAAGAATATGCCATGCAATAAAGTTTACAAGATAGAAAATGTCTTTTTCTGCCTAACAAGGATTTTCATACTATTAACAATGAGTGTGGCTATGTTTATGTTAGAGGACATGGGACATAAAGGGCCCGATTATCAAAGCCCTACGTCTGACGCAAGGTGCTTGCACCAAACAGATGTGGTGCAAGGTGCACTTTGTGTCCAGGGCTGCCTCCATGCAATTCTCAAAGGTTGCCTGCATCGAACTCAGGCTGTCTGCCCCAAACAGGGCTTGTGCCAGCCCTGTGCCCTGCACTGCCATGTGACATGGCACTAGATGGACTGCCCCAATGCAAGCTGCAGCTTGCTATTTACAGACAACACCCAGTGGGAGAAATTCTAAGTCCCCTTAGACCAGCCAGGTCTGGCATAAGCGGACTTAGACATCACTCCCCTGGGTGAGCTGTCCTATGGGTTGTGTGGCATGTCCTACCTCCCCAACCCCACTGTGCCCCACAAGTGCCACATAGTGGACCCCCATCCTGGTTGTACCCCCATAGGGTATCCAGGGCAGGAGCACCCACCTGATCCTTGATGTACCCCACAGTATGTAGGTAGAGCCCCTCTCCAGATCCCATTGCCCCAGTTTGTACCATGCCAGATGCCACCTACCCTCCCACTGATACCCATGCCCCCCACACATGCAAGTGGTGTCCCCCCATCCCCAGACACAACAGGGGACCAGCACAGCCCTCTGCACACCTCTGCTGCCAGTCCCGGATTGGACAGACCGTGCAGCTGACAGTCTAAGGTGCTTGTGGTGAACCATCTCCTGCACTATGCGGTTACCGCATGGCTGTGATTGCCACAAGTGTTGGGTCTTAGGTGCCAGGATCCATCCTGTACCAGAATCTGGTGCAGGGTCCCTGGTGCAAGGGGCTTCAGTGCAAGCTGCAGTTTGCCGCAGCTTGCACCGAACCAAGCCCCATACGAGAATCAGGCCCAAAGAGTGCTAAAGGCTATGGTGGAGTAGTATGTTTCTTCTTAGATTTCACTTCTGAAGGAGCTCCAGATCTATCCTTTCTTTTTTTGGTACTTATGGAATGTCGGATGTCATCCTCTAATTTTGTTGTGAACAATCTACTTGAGGAAATAGTAGCAGAAGCCTCAGACTCTTGGTCATCATCAGTGCCCCCCCAATTCTGAGATGTAGATAAAAGATCAACTCTATTGTCAAGGGAGACAGGACATGAGGAAGAATCTTCCCAAGATGCCTTGGGTTGTGAGGATTTGTGATGAAGTGAATGCCGTTGTGTAACTTCAGTAAAACTTAAAGATTTTGGGGGGGCATAATAGTACTAGGGGAATTCAGTTAATCTGAAGTGGAAAGCACAGCAGGAGAGGCAGATTCCAAACCCATGGAAAATGGCACACTATGAGCAAAACCGGTCAAGGTTCTGATTGGTCAGAAGTGGAAGCGGCAACTGGCAAAGTGGTGGTGCTGTCTCTTACTGTAGTGTCCTGGTCATGGAAATGAGAAACATCTATTGGTGTACTAGTACCCTTGGTATGTACATGTTCCAGTATGTCTTTCTGTCTAGGTCTACCATCTCTATTGTGGGTGGCCCATGGGCACTGTCAAAATGAATGGCTCTCAATTTGATAAAGACTGCATTTCTCTTTGTTTGGGCACTACAAACTAATATGGCCATGTTCAAGACACATAGTACACAGACATTTATCACAAACATTAATTAAATGTGACAAATATCCACATTGAAAACAAGCCTTTGGTCACCTAGAATAGAAACACACAACCATGACAATGGTCAATATAACAACAATTATGTAGGTGTATTATACCATCAACATTCTGATGGAGTTGTACTCTATATTTCCACCCCCCCAGTCCAAATATTACCACTATACAGAATAGGGACAGGAGCCAATATAACTTCACATTGATTTTTAAGTCAATATGTAATGTTATGCACATACACTACTTCATACTGGAACATAATGGTAATGAGACGTAGGTCTCATTAGGAGGATGGCTTGAAAAGGAAGCCAAAGTTGAGTGTATTTTGAAGTATTGTATTTTATCCAGAATCTTTCTAATGCAGAATGTATTCTAAAGTTCACATCCTAAATAGTATCCACAGAGACATGAATAAGAGCATAAAGGTCTGTTGGGGGGGGCAATATAATTCCTCAAAAGGGTGTAGACCACAAAGTAATGATCTAGGAGAAGTTCAGAGCTGCCTCTATAATGCAGTAAGACAGCATTTCATCTTTGTGCAGTTACAGGTTGTGCTGCAAATAGGTCAGAAAGCTTAAATCCAGTACTTGATTGTTGTTCAACAGTAGGAGTAGAAACATTGAGGCACTAAGGGGGAGTCTCCATAAGCATCAAGTACAACAATATGGGGATTTGAGGGGACCTTTGCAATAGAGGTGTGAGACTGGACAGGTTTATCTGCAAATGGGGTAGGTGCAGCACAGAGACCCCTCATATGGGAGTGGGACCTGCAATAGAAATAGTAGAAGAAATAGAAACAGCAGCCTGGGAACTGGAGGAAAACAAAGCAGAATCTGGCTCTCCTGCATGAATTTTAAAGGCAGGAGTAGTTTTGGGTTCAGGGATCCCACTGCAGCCATCGGGTCCAATTATCTAGCCTGCCTCCTGCAAAGCACATTCTTTATTCCATTCAATAACTGGTGCTGCATCCATCAAGGAGTCATTCCTGCCACTAGGATTTGTGCAGGTCTGGTTGACATGTGTTCTCGTAGCAGCTTGAGAAGCAGCTGACTCAGGTATCCCAGTAACATCAGTTTCTGTTGCTAAGGGTGGATCACATGAGTGCTCATGTTTGTTATTAGGCAGCAGATTAGATGAGAAAACTTCCAAACTTCAAAACATTTTGGCACAGAATATAGTGTTGGCATCTGAAGTTTTTGAAGTACCCGAGTGTAAATCCCCTGACCTAGGTATAGCAGGCTGGAATTTCAAAGTTGGAGGATTGGTCGAATCAGCCGGATGACCTGATCATAACTGCATGAGCTGCAGGGAGTATTCAGTAGTAACTGTAAGTGATTCTGCACAAACATGTGGGTTCATTGACTGAAAAATATCCACAATTTGGGAGGAAAAGTTGTCTAATGAAGAGGGTACTGTAACTATGTCTCAGTTTGCAAGACAGTAAAAACCCTGCTTGGCTTTTACAAAATTTGATTTTTCAAGTGCTAGCATGTCAAGTAATTGTTTTTTTCTTTGCTGCCAAATGCTCCTCCAAATGTTTTTCAGCTTTCCGTAATGCAATATCAGTCAGTGAAACAGTCTTAACTTGCCTGGAATTTGCAATAGTAATAGCTGGTAATGCAGGGACATCAGTAGTAGGAGCATCAACCACAATGTCCATGACACCAGCGTTCACATCCAGCTGAGGAAGCTCTTAAATGGAGAGAGGATCACAGATTTAGAAGTGAGAAGCCATCTGGGAACAAACTACCGCTGCACAGTCTGGTTCACAATAAGCACGACCATGGAGACAAGCCATAGAAAAACAAGGATACTTGACTTTAGAAGGGCTGACTTTGGCAAAATGGGTGAATACCTAAGGAATGCACTAGCAAATGGCCACAAAGGAGGGGTAGAAGAACAATGGAGAAAAATCAGAACTGCCATTATTGAGGCAACAAGCCTTTGTGTGAAACAAATAAAGAAAACAAAGCAGAGTAAAAAAACACTATGGTTCTCAAAAGAGGTGGCAGGGAAGGTTAGGAAGAAAAAGGTAGCATTCAAAAAGTATAAGGAATCACAGAAGGAGCAAGACAGGGAACAGTTTCAGTTAAAACTGAAAGAAGTGGGGAAGGCAGTCAGAATAGCAAAGGCTCAAACTGAGGAAAAGATAGCCAATGCCAGTTAAGAAGGGGGGATAAAACCTTTTATAGGTACATTAGGGAGCATAGAAATGTTAAGGGAGGGATAGTGAAGATTAATAAAGGAGAGGGGAGGTGAGCAGAGGGAGACAGTGAAAAGGCAGAGATACTGAATGAATACTTCTGCTCAGTATTCACAAAAGAAGAAGAAGAGGAGTTACCTAAACCAAACAATAGAAGCACTCTTGGTAGGAGGATTGACACCAGTCAATTTACAGAAGAAAGAGCCCTGAAACTCAAGGTAGACAAAGCAATGAGGCCTGATTAGATTCCCCCAGAATCCTAAAAGAACTAAGGGGGGACCTAGTGACACCACAGACCACCCTTTTTAACAAATCATGGGAGGATGGGGTGGTACCTGAGGACTGGAGGAGGGTAGATGTGATTCCCCTTCATAAAAGTGGGAGCAAGGCAGAAGCAGGAAACTACAGACCTGTTAGTTTGACTTCAGTTGTAGGAAAAATGATGGAATCACTTCTGAAAGAAAGAATTGTTTAGTACCTAGAGGCCAGCAGGGCACAGGACCCTAGGCAGCATGGATTCACAGCAGGAAGGTCATGTCAGACTAATCTAATTGATTTCTTTGACTGGGTGACATAAGTAATAGACCAGGGAGGGGCTGTGGATATTGCCTACCTTGACCTCAGCAAGGCATTTGACACAGTCCTGCACAAAAGATTAATAATCAAGTTAGTCAGCCTGGGAGTGGGTCCCAGGATGGTAGCCTGGGTAGAAAACTGGCTGCACAACAGGACACAGAAGGTAATAGTGAATGGAACTCACTCCAAAGAAAGGGAGATTACTAGTGGAGTACCTCAGGGTTCAGTACTGGGTCCAGTCCTCTTTAATGTCTTTATAGGCAACATTGCAGAGGGTCTGGAAGGAAAGGTATGCTTCTTTGCTGATGACATAAAGGTCTGTAACAGAGTTGATACACAAGTGGGGGGTGAAAAGGATGAGAAGGGACTTGGCAAGGTTGAAGAAATGGTTAGATGTATGGCAACTTAAATTCAATGCAAAGAAGTACAAAGTAATGCACTTGGGAAAGAAAAACTCAGAAGAAGAGTACACAATGGCAGGGGAGGTACTAACAACAACAATAATGGAAATGGACCTGGTGTAGTCATATCAGATGAACTAAAGGTGGGCAAGCAATGTGAGAGGTCAGTAAGGAGAGCCTGGGAGATATTGGGATGCATAGGGAGAGGCATCACAAGTAGAAAAAGGGAAGTGGTTATCCCTCTGTACAGACACTTGGTGAGAACCCATCTGGAGTACTGCATGCAGTTTTGGAGACCCCATCTCTGCAAGGCAATAGACAGGATGGAGGCAGTCTAGAGAAGGGCAACTAAAATGGTGCAGGGTCTGCATCAGAAACCATATGAAGAGAGACTGAGGGAGGAAGTAGGCTGTTGGTTAACTAGAATCTGCAGTTTATCCAATAGATAGGGAAATGGGAAGACTGGGTGGGCCAAGTGGTCCTTATCTGCCATCAAAGTCTATGTTTCTATGTTCTGTGTTTCTTTGTAATTCAGCATGTTTGTCAGGCACCACAGTCTCTGAATCCATAAGCGATACAGAGGTCAGAACTTCCCCTCCTCCTTCACCCCCAGAGGTGGCTATCTTTGGACGGACGACCAGAGGTTCCCTCTACAGGAAGAGTAGGGGATTTTTCCCAGTGTCTTGCTTAACATTTCCTGTCACAGAAAATCAGTTCATGCTCTTGTTCAAGGCTATGTGTGGGTGCTGATATGTGAAATGTCTGCCGTACGCATTTACAGTCACTTCACTATCAGTCAGTCATTGCTTATAAAGCACTTTGGTATACAGTGTGTATAAAAAGTTCTAAACAAATTCTCCTTCTCCTTCTCCTCCTCCCTCCCCTTCCCCTCCTTATCTGTATCTATGTTCTGTATCAGTTCCATTCAAAACAAGAAGTTGCATCTCACTTGGTCTATCCTGGGTAAACATAGTAAATACTACAAGAAAAAATAAACTTCTGTTTTTATGCTGTATCCCCTACACTAAACTGATAATAAAATGATAAAGAATAGCCCTATATACCATATGAGGCATGCTTATGTTTTATATCTTAAGAGAATATATTAAATTGATTTGACTTCATTATAAAGGAAAGCAGACCTGAGACCATGCTACAAACATTAATTTAAAATGTTCTGTGAAACTGCTATGCCAAAGGTACAGCAGTAATCTTAACTTGCTGTTGTCAAGTTAGAAAGCCTGTTACTAGAACAGCTGTGGAGTTTCCACCTTAGGCCATTACGAGCTAAGCAGCCTTGTAATGGTGATGTATTTGGTATCTTTAGAGGAAGTCTTTCAGCTGACCAGCATACAGATTTACCTTGGCTTGATAATCAAGGAGTTGCATTTGCATTAGTTGAAGGGTCATTTACTTGCTCATGTATCATCCCAACTAAAGACTTGATGTACTGTATAATAGGAAATGTTCACTCACTTTTAATTCTTGCTATATTCGCTGGTTTCATATTAGCATAAAAAAAGGACAGTGAATATTAAGTGAATCACTATGCAATAGCTGCACAAGTGTTTTACCAGTGCAGGGAAATTTCAGGGAGCTGGGCAGGGGAGGGGCCTTAAGCTGGTAACGCACACAGTGGCATTTGCTGAGATGTTACCTATGTATAGCTGAAGGGAGACTAGAACCCCTGCACTAAGACTTTCAACAACTGGTTGAATGCATGGTGCAGGGAGGAGGGCTTTGGCTATACTGGGAACAGGAGGCCAGTCTGGGAGAATATGGGCATATATAAGAGTGATGGTCTGCATCCTTCCAGAAAGAGGCTACAGTCCTTAGTGGGAGGATTAAATGTTACTTGGATGAGCATTTAAAGTAGCTGGTGGAGGATATATTACCAAGATGGGTAAAAAATTTCACCCCCCCACAAGATGAAGCAACAAGGCGGGAAGGCACCAGGGAATCTCCCTCAGGGCAGGGTCACAAGAAGAAAGGGGTGGAGACAACACAGAAGATAAGATGGGTACAAATCAGGAATGCAAGAAGAAATGAGTAAAAAATACAAGAAATGCAGATGGTAACGAGTGAATGGGGGGGTCAGTGGTAGCTTCAGGAAGCATCAAAGGCTGAAGGGGATGCAGAAAGGGGTTGAAGACAGGGAGGGGAATAAGGTATGGAAAGCCATGTGCACTAATGTATAGTGTCTATAAAAACAAATTTTGATCCTGGTGGCCATCAGGGAAGAGGCTAACCTGGATTTGGAGGCCATAACTGAGTTTTGATGTAGTGACAATCATGACTAGGACATGACCTTACCAGGCTGCTGTCTGTTCCATAGAGATAGGGAGAAGAGAAGTGGTAGTTCTGTACGTAAAGGAGGAAATCAATGGTATGGAAATAAATGGGCACCCAAAGGAAAAGGGAGAGCTGGAGGTCATGTGGGTCACCCTGGAGACAGGATCTGGGGCCACTATCTGTCAGGGGTTATATGAAGACCTCCAGGACAGGAAGAGGAGTTACATAAGACACTAGATGAATACCTTTTCAGAATGGCAAATAAAGGTGAGGTTCTGCTAGTTGGGGATGTAGGTCTGCTAAATGTGGATCAGACTCTTCCAGCTTCAATGTTGGCAAGGAGTAGCTCCATCCTTGACTCCCTACAGACTGTGTTTCTCAGGCAGCTAGTCATCATTCCCACTAGTGATGAGGCAGTGCTGGACCTGGTGCTTACAAACAGGAACAGCACTGCAGACACCAAAGTGGGCATGCCACTGTATACCAGGGATCACTGTACTGTATGGTTCAACATTAAGACAGGAGCTGAGGCAAGCCACATGAGGACAAGGGTCCTGGACTTTAGGAGGGCAGATTTTAAAGAATGGGAGAATGCCTCAGAAACTGATATTAGCAGAGGATTGTCAGGGAGGGAGGGATAGAGGAACAATGAGGAAAAATAAGTGAGGGTATCGTTAAGGCAACAAGCCTCTGTATGTAGGAAGGGAGCCACAGCAAAAGGGAAAAAAGCCCATTATGATATTTTAGGGAAGTAGCCACAGTGGTGAAGGAAAAAGGGATGGTATTCAAGAGGTACCAATCAATGCAGAGAGCGGAATACAGGGAAGTGTACCAAGTAAATCAGAGGGAAGTAGATAATGCAGTAAGAAGAATCAAGGTGCATCAATACCCTGCAAGGAGAGACTCAGAGATCTCAAGATCACAAGGGGGAAAGCACTGGAAAGGAACAGGGAAATCCTAGCCCCCCAAAAAAAGATCGGGGTAGTAAGTGAGGTAAACACCAAGATAAAAATATCAATAGAGAGAAGGGCAGGGGTAAATGGAGAAAATGACAAACACAATAAGGACAGGGATGGGGCAAAAAGGGGTAAGGCCATCAAGAAATGGAGGGTAATGAGTACCAATGCCCATAGTCTGGGCAACAAGATTCCTGAACTGGTGGTCTTGATGGAAGAGGGATGCCTGGATATTGTAGTAGTCACAGAAACACGGTACACTGAGAACCATGACTGGGATGTTAACATGCCAGGGTACTCCACCTACAAGAGAGACAGGGAGGGGAGAAGAGGGGGAGGAGTAGCTCTCTATGTAAGGGAAAGGATAAAAGCAACTTAACAAAGCGTAAACAGGGAGGAGAGGAGGCACTGTGGGTCATCTTAGAGACTGAAAATGGCACCACAATCCGCACAGGGGTTGTATACAGACCCCCCATGTCGGGGGGAGTGAAAGGACAAGGATATGAAAGAAGGCATCCTTAGGATGTATTTATTATTTATTTATTAAATTTTGGTGACCGAGTAAACCCACTGAGCCCCAGAGGTCCCTTTTTCAGGGGTGAGATGAGAATTACGTAACACAAGAGACAAATACAGCATTGGCAGGATGGCAGAGAAAGGGGAGATACTGTTGATGGGGGACCTGAATATGCCAGATGTTAACTGGAGCACCTTAGCTGCAGTCACACCCAAAGGCAGGGCCATTCTTGATGCCCTTCAGGTGGCATGCCTCAGACAGCTAGTTTTGGAACCCACTCGTGAGGGAGCAATCTTAGACCTCATACTCTCAAATGGGGATGGTGACAGAATATCAGATCTAGAAGTGGGTAGCCATCTGGGAACAAGTGACCACCAAATAGTGTGGTTCAGGATAAACTCAGCTACAGAGTCAAGCCATACAAAAGTGAGGGTTCTGGACTGCAGGAGGGCTGACTTTGGCAAGATGGGAGAGTGCCTTAGAAAAGCACTAGCAAATAGGCTAGAAGGAGGGCTGAAGCAACAATGAGAAAACATCAAAACTGCCATCACAGAGGCAACAAGCCTGTGTGTGAATCAAATAAACAAATCAAAATGAAAGAAAAAGCCACTATGGTTCTCAAAAGAGGTGGAGGTGAAGATTAGGGAGAAAAATATAACATTTAGGAAGTATAAGGAAACACAGAAGGAGCAGGACAGAGAACTGTACCAGTTAAGGCAGAAGAAAGCAGGGAGGGTTGTCAGAATGGCAAAGGCCCAGACTGAGGAAAAGATAGCCAACTCAATTAAAAGGGGGATGAAACTTTTTATAGGTTCATCAGGGAGCATAGAAAGAGAAAGGGAGGGATAGTGAGGCTGGATAGCATGGACGGTGGGTGGGCAGAGAGGGACAATGAAAAAGCAGGGATACTGAATGAAAAGAGGAGGGGGAGGTGCCTAATCCACTTAACAGAAGCACTCTAGATAGGGGGGTCGATTCTAGTCCTTTCACAGAAGAAAAGGTTCTGAAAGAACTCCTAAAACTGAAGATGGACAAAGCAATGGGGCCTAATGGAATTCACCCCAGAATTCTCAAAGAATTAAGGAGAGAACTAGTGACACCACTGACTACCCTTTTTAACAAATCATGGGAGGATGGTGTGGTACCCGAGGACTGGAGGAAGGCAGATGTGATACCTCATCACAAAAGTGGGAGCAAGACAGAGGCAGAAAACTACAGACCTGTCAGTTTGACCTCTGTGGTAGGGAAAGTGATGGAATCACTTCTGAAGGAAAGAATTGTTGAGTACCTAGAGGCCAGTGGGACACAGGACCCAATGCAGCATGGGTTCACAGCAGGAAGGTCATGTCAGACAAATCTAATTGATTTCTTTGACTGGGTGACCAAAGTAGTAGACCAGGGAGGGGCTGTGGACATGGCCTACCTAGACTTTAGCAAGACATTTGACACAGTCCTACACAAAAAAGATTAATAGTCAAATTAACCAGTCTGAGAGTGGGTCCCAAGGTGGTAGCCTGGGTAAAACATTGGCTGGACAACAGGACACAGAAGGTAATTGCAAATGGAGTCCACTCTGAAGAAAGAGGGGTTACTAGTGGTGTACTACAGGGTTCAGTACTGGGTCCAGTCCTTTTTAGTTTCTTTATAAGTGACATTGCATAGGGACTGGGAAGGAAAAGTATGCCTCCTTGCAGATGACACAGAGACCTGCAATATGGTTGATGCACAAGGAGGCATGGAAAGGATGAAAAGGGACTTGGCAAGGTTGGAGGAATGGTCAGAAGTATGGCAGCTTGGATTCAATGCAATGAAGTGCAAAATAATGCACCTGGGAAACAAAAACCCTGGGGAAGATTACACAATGGAGGGAGGCAGTAACAACAACAAAAATGGAAAGGGACCTGGGGGAAATCATATCAGATGACCTTAAAGTAAGCAAGCAAAATGAGAATACAGTAGGGAGGTTCTGGAGGGACACTGGGATGTATAGGGAGAGGCATCATCAGTCAAAAATAGAAAGTTGTTATCCCTCTGTACAGACACTTGGTGAGACCACATCTGGAGTACTGCATCCAGTTCTGGATACCCCATCTCCACAAGGACATAGACAGGATGGAGGCAGTCAAGAGGATGGCAACTGAAATGTTGCAGAGTCTGCAAGAGAAGCCATATGAGGAGAGCCTAAAGGAGCTTAATATGTATACCCTTGAGGAAAGGAGTGAGACAGGGGACATGATAGAAACTTTTAAGTACCTCAGTGGAACCAACAAAGTCCAAGAGGGTAGCATCTTTCAGAAAAAGAGTTGCGCAAGATCAAAGGGACACAATTTGAAGATAGAGGGGGGACAGCTCAGGGGCATTGTGAGGAAGTATTTTTTCACAGAGAGGTTGGTGAACACATGGAACAGCCTTCCTGAGGAGGTTGTGGGGTCTAAAACTGTGGGAGAATTCAAGAACGCATGGTAAAGACATAAGGCAATTTTTGTTGGGGGTAGGAAGAAATAAGCTGTTGGTTAAATATGATCTGCAGCTTATCCTGTAGGTAGGGAAATGGGCAGACTAGGTGGGCCAAGTGGTCCTTATCTGCTGTCAAAGTCTATGTTTCTATGTTTCAACATGTACACCATAAAAGAGAGCTGAGCAAGAGGTGACATGACAGAGACTGACAAGTACCTCATGGGGGTGAACAAGGTACAAGAAGGAGGTCACTTTCAAATGAGAAAGAGCACCAGGGCCAGAGGTCATGCAATGAAACTGGAAGGCAGGGGGGTAAGATGGATGTGAAGAAGAACTGTTTCACTAAAAGAGTGGTAGTGGAGGCCTGTAACACTATGCCAACAGAAGTGGTGGAGGCAAAAACAGTAAAGTGCTTAAGCATTAATGAGATAGACATAGGGAACTATATAAGCAATAAGTCAGCACAGGGTGTGGGGCTCCTGGTAAATAATGCATGCACACAGTACTGTGCATTGTGATGCACAAGGCCGTAGGCTGAGTACCCTACAACACATTCGGGACATGCATTACTTACCAGGAACCACACACCCTGTGGTGCCTAACTGCACTTATAAAATGGGGGGAGTACTGTTGAAAAAATAAGCAACAGACAGGTTTTTATCCCTTTTTATGCTTGTAATTTAATGAAAAATCTGCCATTTAAAGTAATTCCATCCACTTCATTTGTCATGGCTTCTTATAATGTGCAGATATAACTATGGTATATGATTAGTAATGTGCAGTGTCTATAAAAACAGTGGTGGAGTAGTATCCAGATATCTAGAGATAAGTTGCTGGAAATTGCTTGTGTCTTACATTGTACATGAGGTAGACTGTTTTGTGCAGAGTGGAAGTTTCTGGCTGTTCTAGTACTGTTCATATATATTCTGTGGATGCTGCTGGATTTGTGAGAATTTTAAGGTATCTGGACACTCTGGACACATTGAGCAGTTTCTATGTTACACTATAAACTTGGGTGCTGCTTAAAGTGCAGTCTCTGTGCAAAAACATCTGTCTTGTTATTTTTTTTTTCAGTGTCAGGTTGAGAGTGATATTTAGGCTTGCCACTAAAAGGCAGGCTAGATTGTCCTGGGACCCAACCAGGAATGAATGCGGGGGGGGGGTAGGGTTACCACCTTTTAAGAAGCTCAAAGTGGGACATTTCTTACTGAAACAGGATTTTTCACAGGACAATATGTCATCTTGACCAATGCAATAGACATGTTTTCTCTAAATAATCAGAATTAAGACTAGGTGTTGTAGTTTTTTAGTTGTTTCTTGTGTTTTTTTTATTATTTTAAGGTATTTTAGTTAAGGTATTATAGTTTTTTTCAACATTTAGAGGAAAATCAAAAAATATTTTTTCTACTACAGTGTCAGGACATTTAATATTTTTCATGATTTTCTGCAGTACACAGCTGCCCAAATCAGGACTGTCCTGTGAAAATAGGGACAGGTGGTAACGCTAGGGGGGCGGGCTGAGAGGGAGGGCAGGGAAGGGGAGGAGGATCAGGGAAGGGTGAGGTGCCATGACCTCACTGAGTGTGTCATCTGACCAGGCTGGGAGCTCGCTGGTTATGAACGATGAAACCATACTGTACTTCTTCTTACTGCCTGCAATGTAAACCCCTGCTGGTACTGTTACTTGTATCTACCCTGTGTGCTAGTTCTCTTTAATGTAATCCTTCACTTGTTTTTGCCTGATGTTCATGTATGTACCTTGTAATCTCCCAGGTGGCACCTGAAAATAGGCACTTGGCTGTCTAGTGTGCTTACCCGGTTAACAAAAGCAAATAAATAAATAAATTGGACAGGGGGAGGGTCCAGAAGGGGTCCTGATCAGGGGTTCTTAGGGGCTATTTAAGGGCATGTAACCCTCAGCAAGCCCTCTTTCTTGCTGTAAAATTGCATTGGAAATACAGCACATCATTGGCAGTTGTAAAGGTAAGACATTGAAGGACTGGGGGTTTTCTGCCTCTGTGCTGAGATGCAGGATGTCACACACAATGCAGCAGAATTGTATAAAATGCATTTTATGCATGGAACTATTGCTGTGGCTCAGTGGGTAGTGCATTTCCACTTAGCAATCTTTGATCTGTACAGAATGCAAGTGAAAAGGCAGGCTGAGGGCAGCACATGTGTTTTGGTGGGCCAAGGTCTGGGGGCCTTGTTGTGTAGGCATGTGGTGGTAGGGAGGTTTTTGTCATATGTGGTGTGGGTTGGTGACACTGAAAAGCCTGCGATATGGTTTAAGGTGGCATAGCTGTGTCTTAATAGGCAGATTTTGGATGACAAGTTTGCTGCTGGGGCCAGAGCCACGCAATGAGTGGGGGATGCAGGATCTCTCCTCTGTGGCGTGGTGTAGCTACAGTTCCAGGAGGCCCTCTGGAGGGCCCTCATTGAGAGGAGTGAGGTGTGTGGAGCAAGCCACTTGGCTAGCAGCACCTGTGGGGGCAGAATGAAGGACATTCGTGGTGGCTGGCGTCTGGCGGCATGGTCGTAGCACCATTTTGGTCAAGAAAGATTTTTGTGCAGCACATTGGAGTGGCAAGAGCCTGGAGAGAAGGGGTCTACATGGCATGGGGGGCTAGCATGGGTGTGGAGATTGGGACAGGCCGACAGGGCTGGAGAGGCCTACTGGGTGGTGTGGCCACCATGTTGGTGGCAGGGGAATGTGCAGTGTTGCGGTTGTTGTGGGAGCGAGAGAGGGTTTTTTGTGGCTACAAAGCAGCAGATGGTGGCAACAGCAGGGTATCTTGGCCAGGATGCTTGGGGTCAGATCGGGGGCTGAAGAGGCCTACTGAGTGGGGCAACCGCCATGTTGGGGGTGGGTGGATGTGAAGTGGCGTGGTAATGTGGGGGATGAGACAGAAGATTTCGCTGCGAAGCAGCGGATGGTGGCAGCAACACAGTATTGTGGTCAGGAGGCGGAGTGGCAGATCGGGGGCTGGAAAGGCCTACCGCGTGGTGCGATTGCCATGTTGGGGGCAGGTGTACATGCAGTGGTGCAGTCCTCAGGAATGAGAAAGGGGTAGTTAGCTATGAAGCAGCAGATGTGTGCAGCAATGGTGTACTTTGGCCGGGAGGCTGCTGGGCATATCAGCAATTGGGTTTATGGGCCAGGAGGCCATGAGGAGGCGGGGAACAGAAGAGGCCTACCACATGGTGCAGCTGCCCCATTTGGAGGTGGGGGAGTGCTCAGTGTGGCTTGGGGGATGGAGGAGGAGATGGGCTGAGAGGCAGGGAGAGGATGGACAAGCAGAGAAAATGGGGGCCCGACGGCTGGGGAGGGGAGATTACTGTACACTGCTCTCAGCGAGGAGGCAGCAGTTTTGGCCATTGTGGGGGTGGGGGGCCTGGAAACAGGTTGGGGCCATAGAGGCCCAGCTGCATGGCATGGCAGACAACTTTGGGCAAGGATAGGCCACAGCACAGTGTCCAATGATATGGCTTAAAACCTGACTGAAGGACACAACAGGGAAAGTGGGGAAGGCTAGAGGCCCAGAAGGCCCCCTAGGATCGGGGGCCTCTGCCACACAGGTTCGGTGGCTGAAGGGACCTGATGAGAGCAGGAAAGGATCATTCTGGTGGGGGGGCTGGTGCTAGTGGGCCAGGCTGCACTGGGGCCACAGAGGCCTGGCCATGTGGTGCTGCCGCCACCTCAAGATAGCATACAGGCAATGGTTCTATGTCAAGCCCATGGGAGACAAACTGGTAAAGCCCCCTGGGGTGTGATGGTGATATGTCCCTGCTTGCATGCTTCTCCATACAGTGTTCAAGCAGGTGCCAACGTCCCGCAGGGGGGTGATTTCAAGGGTACTGGTGAGCATGGTGGACGGGGGGTGTACAGAGGATGGTTGGAAGGGTGGGAGGGTGGCAGCCGGTGGCTGTGATATGCTCACGGTGGTTTTATTGTGCAGCCTAGGTACAGTGGAAGAGATGGCACCCAAGAGAGCCCCAGTGTCAAGCGCTACCATGTTGACAGAAGCAACGAAGATGATGATATGGATGACGGAGTGGTGGAGGTGGTGAATAAGAGGGAGGCAGAGGAGGAGGAGGCCCAGAAGAAATGGAAGGAGTGAGATGAGAGGGCTGATGCCAGAAAGGGAAACAAGAGACTGAAGTGGGTGGCACCCAGCCAACCGGCGGCACCCATGGGAGGTGTCGAGCCCACCCCAGTCCCGGAGGGGCCACAGCCGGATGGGGGTAAGGACGAGGTGGATATGAATAATGAGGTGGATTTAAAAGAGTATATTGAGGTTTTGTTGTGAGACATGGGGAGGATGGGGTCTCAAAGTTAGAACTGTCATTACAGGCCATCAAGGATGGAGGCAAGCCAGGCAAGGAAGGGGCGGGCACCACAGGTGGGGGTGTAAAAGCTGTACGGGGGTCTGCCTGGCTTCATGCTGAGTGACCATGTGCTGGCTTCGATAAAGGAAAAAATATGTAAGAGGAAGTACATGGATATCTTTGGACTGGTGGAAGAGGAGACTGCCAAAAAGTATGAGCAAAGGGAGTCGGTGGGCAAAAGTCAGAGATGGCAGTGGTGCTGGCAGTGGTATGGCACAAAACGGAGGAAGCCAGGTTCAAGGGGAAGAGCATCAATATGTGGCAAGCTGGTTTCCTGATTTATAGCACGCAGGTCCTGGAGAAGCAACCAGACCTGGTGATCCTGCTACTGATATATATGGCGATCATTAGGGATGTGTTTCGGGCTAAGCTGGGTTTCAGTTGGCTTAAGTATGACGAGATGTTCCAGAGGAGAATGGTGGTGAAAGGTTACCTGATGTGGGGCTGCACCCATGCCAAGTTGTGGGTCAGGACATTTCAGGTTCGGCAGGGGAGCATGTAGCGGAGTAAGGGAAAAGAATAGCACCGGCCCAGGGCACTAAGGCCTGCTTGGCTTTTAACAGGTCATCATGTACATGGCCTAGCTGCAGGTTTAGGCATGTATGCTTATGGTGTAGGGGGTCACATCTGGCAATGGCCTGCAGGAAAGGGGGCAACAAGGTGAAACAGGCCAGTGTGCAGCTCCAGGAATAGCCCTTTTGGGGCGGATGAGGGGAGGCTGGGAGGGACTGTGGGGGCCTCAGGAGAGGGGGATACACATCCAACTATGGTTAGAATAAGGGCAGAACCTGGGGAAGGGCAATGGAGCTATGCCCTGGTCCACATCCCCATCAAACTAGGGGTGGTGGAGGTCTGGACAGAAGACTACACCAACAGGAGAGGTGAGGAAATGCTGAGACTGGGTTTTCAGGGCAGTTTTCCACTGGGTACAAGGGGACATGGGTAGGGATGCGGGCTAAGAATTTGGGTTCTCTAAAAGTGAAGAAGGACATATTCCAGGGAAAGATTATGAAAGAAGTCGGGGTGGGGAGGGTGAAGGGGCTGCTGGATGAACCCCCCTGCAAGCAGTTCTGGGTGTCACCCCTGGGGGTGGTACCTAAGAAACAAGCGGGGGAGTTCCAGCTCATACATCACCTGTCCTACTCTGATGGGAGGTTGGTGAATGGAAGGATCCCGGAGGTGCTGAGCATGGTCTGTTATGATCCATTAGTCTAGGCAGTGGAATTGATACTGGCGGTCAAGGGGGCCTGGCTGGCAAAGACAGACATCGAGTCCGCATTCCATCTGTTACCAGTCCACCCCTTGGACTAGGACCTACTCAGTTTCCAATTCAAGAGCAGATGGTACTTCGACAAGGCTATGCCCATGGGCTACTCCATGGTGTGCTCAACATTCAAAGCCTTCAGTTCATGGGTGCAATGGGTGTTTGGGTCCTGGTATGGGCACAGGAGGGTAGTCCATTACCTGGATGATTTCCTGCTGATCAGGGCAAGCCAAGCGGAGACCCAAAGAATGTTGGCAGACTTCCAGGACATGTGCAGCATCATAGGGATCCCCCTGGTAGTGGGTAAGACAGATGGCCCGGCTCGCAGGCTAGAGTTCCTGGGGATTGAGGTAGATACTGAACAAGAGTGTTTTCGCCTGCCAGGGGACAAAGTGGCGCAGCTGAGGGGGCTGCTAGTTCTAGTGATTGGGAGGAGGATGGTGCTGCTGGTATAAGTGAAACAGCTGATGGGGCACCTTAATTTCACCTGCAAGGCCATAAGCCCAAGCAGGGCCTTTATGAGAAGGTTGGGGAGGGTCACGGGCAAGGCAAAACAACCCCATCACTGGGTGGACATCAATAAAGGTGTTAAGGAGGACCTGCAGGTGTGGGAGGCTTTCCTGGAGTCCTACAATGGGATGCATTCTGACAAGAAGAGTGGGCCAGCAATACAGCCATGGAGCTGTACACAGATGAGGCTGGGGTTTTTGGGATGAGGGCCTACTTTCAAGGGGAGTGGATTTCAGAGGTGTGGCTGGGCCCAATGACAGGAGTAGGGTTGGACCAAGGACATCACATTCCTTGGGATCTTCCTGATATTGGTGGCCTTGGAGATCTGGGGTTCCCAGATGGCAGGGTGGTGCATCTTATTCTGGTGCAATAACAAGGGTGTGGTGGAGGTGATCAACAGGCAGAGTGGCTGTACGGAATCAGTGGGGCAGGTTCTGAGGTGCATGGTGTTACTGGGCCTGCAGCTGAACCTTTCCTTTAGGGCCAAGCACATTGAAGGGGCATGGGACAAGGTGGCTGACTGTCTTTCTCATTTTCTGATGGAATGTTTCCCAGAGTTGGCACCATGGGCTTCACCTACCTGGACCAGGGTCCTGAACTGGATGTGGGTGGTTGGAGGGAGAAGGACAGGGCCTTGTACAGAGGGTCCTGGTCAGCCAACACCTTGAAGGCCTATGAGGGTGCTTGGGTGAGTTTCCAGGAATTTAGGCCAGGATGGGTTGGGAGACAGTAGAACCAGTCTGGGAGGAGCAGGTCATGCAATATGTAGTGGAGAAATGGGAGGAAGGGGTGGCTCACACCACCATGGGGGTCCAGCTGGCAGGTATCAGCTAGACATTCAAGATTCGGGGTTGGGTGGATGCTGTGGGCAGCTGGGCCATCAGGCAGATGGTCACAAGTTGGCAGAGGGGGCAGGGCATGAGATAGGATGGGAGAAGGCCCATAATGGGGCCCCTGCTCTCGAGGGTGGTAAGGGCGCTGTACCACGTCTGCAGCTCCGCAAATAAGGACTGTCTTTTTAGGGCCATATTTGCTGTCATGGCAAAGGAGGCTTTGATGGGTTGGTGAAATGGTGGCACCCAGAAAGGGGGCAGGTGCCACAGGCTTGCAGGAGGGAAATGTGAGATTGGAGGATGAGAAGGTGGTCATCTGGCTACGGAGGCCCAAAACAGACCAGTGGGGCAAAGGCACTGTGGTGGAGCTATGCAGACAGGCAGGGGCAGGGATCTGCACAGTCCAAGCCATGGGGGACTATGCTAGGGTGTAGGGTCACAGGAAATGGGCCTGGTTCATGCATGACAGGTTTCAGGTGGGGGCGGTACTGAAAAAGGCGGTAGCATTCGTGGGTGAGAACTTCCGCAATTTCGCCCCACACTCCTTCAGGATTGGGGTGACCTTGGAGGCGGCAGCCACAGGAGCGGGGGATAGTGAAGTCAAGAGGGTGGGGAGATGGACATCAAACTGTTACAAGAGATATGTGAGGTGTTGAAATTGGCTAATTGATGTCCTTTTCTTTCTTCCCAGAACAGGCTCCAGGAGGCAGGTGTGGATCGTGGGGCACTCATTCATCTACTGGGTGGAGAGGTTTGCAGCCATCATGAGGATAGGGATGCAGTTGCCTCCAGGAGTGGAGGACACCAAGATGTGGTGATGGGGCTTGAGAAGCATGAGGTGGTCACAGCTGCTACCCCTGCTGGAAGAGCTTTGAGTGCACTGTGCCAGGTGGAACTGCATCATTATCCATCTAGGGGGTAACGACCTGGGGGCTGAACTTTGGGGGGTCCTTGATGAGGGACATTATTGCAGACCTGGAGAAGGTAAAGAGCTGGTGACCAAGGGTGGTGATTGGCTGGTCCGAGATTACATCCTGGAGGGTCTGGAGGGGCGCGCAAGGGCCTAAAGGTGATAGATGTGGTGTGCAAGCACCTGAACTGGAAAGTGGTCAGGGCAGTGATCAAAATGGGGGGGGGGGTTCATATCCATCATAGGGACATTTCATAAAATCATGAGGTGGTGTATCAGTCAGATGGAGTCCACCTCATTGAGTTCGGCATGGGCCTGTTCCTCCAGCCCTTTGGAGAGCTGGTCTGGGATATCAATAAGAAGGACCTGAAGGGTTAACCCACAAGGGGAGGGAGCCCCATCTTCCATCGCAAGCTGAATATGGGTCAGTGGAAGGGGTAGGGAGCAGGGAAAAAGGGGGCAGGCAGGGGGGTAGGTACCACAGGCTGGGGACAAAGGAACCCAGGCATGGGAGTAACAGGAGAGGGGGGAGGGATATAGAGCTAGGGGGTGGATCGCTGTGTCCACACCTAGTGGGGGGGCGGAGTGGTCCAGATAAGGTGGTACCCAGTGATGGTGATTGAAAGAGGGGAGCCGGATCATGGTATCCGGATCCTGCGAAGCAAGGATGAAGGAGGAAGAGAGCAGGATGAAGAACCATGAGAGGGAAGACAGGACTGTTATGTCCTAAAAGTGATATTTATTTATTTAGTTAAACATCAGTTTTGAAATTTTTGAGCCAGAGGCTCATTTACAAAGGTACCTCGTCACAAAGAGGACATAAGAACAATAGTACAATGGACACAGTAATTACAGAGACAGAAGTTACAGTTCAGTGACAATTATGTTACAGTAGAATTCAATCTCCATGAAGCAAAAGATAACATAGGGTGCAGAAACTTAGGGTCGGGGAGAGTAGGTAAGGGTAGAGGAGGAGAGTGACAGGGGAGGAGGAATTAGTAGGGAAGGAAAGGGGGGTGGAGGGAGCCGCTCAGTGAGCATTGTCAACAGTGTATCTTTTTTTTTTTTTTTTATAGGTTAGCGGCAGTTGCATTTATGTGAGGTAAGCAGGAAGTTTATGAGCCTGGACTTAAAGCAAGCTAAGGTTGGTGAGTTTGAGACACCGGCAGGGAGGGAGTTATACCAGTGGGGCGCACGGTAGGGGAATGCCCTCTGCCCTTGAGAGGTCCTGGCTCTCGGAATGACTAAGGTTGTTCTTGATGAGCTGCGAGTGATCAGAGTCGGGGCAGTTCGGTGAATTGGGTTGGATAGGCCTATGGGGGATAGGCCATGCAGGGCTTTAAAGGTGAGCTGGCAGGTCTGATACATGAGTCGCTCGTCCAGGTTGAGTAGGGTAGCCAGGGTGTACAGCTCACATGTGTGAGTGAGTCCGGGAGCACCGGTGGTAAGTCTGCAGGCCTTGTTAACTGTAACGCGAACCTTGTTGAGGGCAGTCTGATCTGCTGAACCATAGACTGGAAGGCCATAGTCAATGAGAGATATGACAGAGAGGTGACAGCCAGGGCGGAGGGCATCAGGAGGAGGCATTTCTTGTGCGGTAGAGAATGCCTAGCCGTGAGTTGGCGGCAGAATTTAGGGCAGATATATGTTCATGGAATGAAAGTGCAGGGTCAAAGGTTATTCCAAGATATTTATAGGACTGCACATGGTCAATGAAGAAATTGGGTGTGGAGTGGACAGCTAAGGGAAACTTGCTGTACTTATTTTGGGGGTGGGAGAAGAGCATCATTTTTGTTTTCTTTAGGTTGATAACAAGTCGGTGCTCAGAGAACCAGGTTGCTGTAGAGTCAAAAGCTAGTTGGAGGGAGTTCTGTAGCAGCATGGGGTCATTGTGAGAGGCAATGAGAACTGCATCATCTGCATAAAGAAGAATCTTACCTGCACAACTGCTGGGTAGGGAGTTGAGAAAGAGGGAGAATAGTAGGGGTCCAAGAATTGAGCCCTGCGGCACTCCAGAGCAAATGGGGCATGTTTCAGAGAGGGTACCATTGACTTTCAGATGTTGGGAGCGGGCGGAGAGATAGCTGGTGCCCCAGGAAACAGGTCCAGAGGCAAAGCCTATTAGGTTGAGGGTGGAGAGCAGGAGAGGATGCGAAACAGTATCGAAGGCTTTAGACAGGTCAATGAATATAGCACCAGCCAGGGCACCAGAGTCCAAGGAGGCATGGAGGAAGTTGGAAAATTCCAGGAGAACTGTATTGGTACTATGACCTGCTCTGAACCCGTGTTGTTCAGGGCAGGGAACATTGTACTTACAAAGGTAGTCAGAGACTTGGGATGCCACAATTTTCTCCAAAGCCTTAGAGAGGGGGGAGAGGATCGAGATGGGTCGGTAGTTACCCGGAAGAGTCCTGTCACCACCTTTGTGGACAGGGGTAACTGTGGCAACCTTCCAGGCAGAAGGGAATTGTCCGAGACAGAGTGATTTGTTGAAAATGCATGTAATAGGTGAGAGGACCTGATCCAGGACCTGACGTAAAAGGCAGGGATCAAGTGAGTCATTACCGACGGTGTTACCTTTTAGGGCTTTTAGCAGGTATGGCCTAGTTTCTTGTATGGTGACACGTCGCAGGTGGAAGGAGGGGTGAGCGATGGGTAGTGGGGCAGAAGGAGGTGGCGGACTGAAAAAGTTACCAGGGAGTACTGAGCTAAGGTCGGTAAAAGAGTTATTGAGGTGAGTGGCAATGAGGGCAGGGTCAGAGGAGACGGTACCATTGATGTTGAGAAGTGAAGGAGAGGGGGACTGGGAGTGACCATTCAGTTGCTTTATGTTGTCCCAGAAGCACCTGGGGTTCCTCCAGGAGGAGGTAAGAGAGGCTTGGTAGTATACTGCCTTCGCTTTGCAGATGGCCCAGGTGCACTGGTTGCGGGTGGCAGCATAGGACTGCCTGTCTGCTGAACGGCCAGTAGCGACAGCAAGGTGCCAAAGATTGTCTCATTGCTTAAGATGCCACAGTAGGGCAGGGGTGATCCAAGGGGCATGTCTCACTTTGGACCTCCTAGCAGTTATGGGAGCAAAGATGTCGAAGGCAAAGTTGAAGGTGTTTACAAAGAAGGCCAGGGCCAAGTCAATGTTAGTTGCGCTCGTCAGAGGGGACCAATCAGTAAGGGCAAGGAAGCGCTTAAGGTCTTTGAGTCCCCCAGGTCTAAGCCGCCTCCGAGAGGTGGTTTTGACTGAGGATGAGGGCCGAGGGGTTTCCCAGCTGAAGAGAACAGGGGAGTGGTCACTGAGGCAGTCAGGGAGGATTTGGATGTTATGGATGCGGCTTGACCTGTTGGAGAGGACCACATCCAGGAGGGTGCTTGTCCCCCCCTGGGGTTTATTCTTGTAGGCTGCATGACCAGTTGAGTTAGGTCAATTGAATCAAAAGCCTCACGGTGGGAGGAGGACGAGGGGCAAAGCCAGGTTATATTCAAGTCGCCCACCAAGATTTGGTCCGAGGGGTTGGGTAGGGAGGTAAGGTAGTCAATGATTGGGCCCAGGGCCTGGGATTGGTTCTTGGGGGGTATGTAGGCTGTGGTTAGGAATATTGGGCCTCTAGCAGGGTCAGGGGACAGTTTTAGAGTAAGTGCCTGGGCCTTATGGTCGAGGTCAGGGCGGGGGGAGTGGTAGACCCATGAGAGAATCCTTCAAATAGAAGGCACAACCCCCACCTCTCCTTCCGACACGGTCCAACCGGTGGAGAGTATAGCCGGGGAGAGAGACATGAGAGTTAGGAGTGGAGGGAGACAGCCAGGTTTCAACCAGGGCAACAACATCAGGTTTATGAAGCATCACCCAGCAGTGTAGCGAGTCCAGTTTTTTCAGGAAGCTACAGATGTTCATAGATGCAATACGCAGCCCAGAAGATTTCAGGGGAGGACCAGTGCTGCCAGGCCCGGGATTGGGGTGGACATTGCCTGACAGGAGCAGGAGGAGGAGGGCTGCTCTTGGGAGTGCGCAAAAGCGGGGATAGTTTTCGATATGGGATATGATATGGGACTGTTATGTATGAATTGTAAATACCGATTGTTAGAAATTAATTGAGATGTAAATGCTGAATATATAATTGTGCCTTTTAAATAAACACTGCCAGCAAGCATCCAAAAAGCGATAAAGCTATGGCCTGAGTTATTGCTGGGTGGGGATCCGGGGAAAACTGATGTTTTTCATGGCACTGAACAAGGCAATATAAGCGGTGCCATGAAACAAGACTGCAAAGTGAGTCATTTGTAATTTAAACATGAGATTTGTTGCCAGCATGTTGTGTAGTGATTTTTGGGGTTAAAAAGACTTACTCTGTAGATTAGGGAAGAGTAGTTATGAACCATGCAGTTCCTAGGTAAATAGTCATTGGTTATATACTGTGTTCTAATCAATGAAATTGTTCTATCTGATCATTTTTTTTAAACCCCATTGTATAATAGTAAATAGACAGGGAGAAGGGAGGGATGCCGGCGCCCAATTAGGGTCTGTGGAGATAGACTAGGAAGGCACCATCTGATAGGAAAAATGTGATAATTAACATGAAGATGACTGCAAAATGATTTTTTGTACTTTTTAATGTTTGACCAGGAAAGACACATTGAACTTTTATGACAGTACATGTTCAGGTCCATCGTGTTGGTGGGTTACTTGGACCTATTTTATTGACGGGGGAGATGTTGTCAAGGACACCTTGGGAAATTCTCCCTACTCTTAAATGTGATAGAAAGTCATTTTCACACCCCTAAATGTCCTGCTGTTTTTCATTTAGTGTTATCCAGTATCCTTGTATACTTTGACCTTTTCTTATGAAAGTGATTTTTTTTTGTCTTTGTAACTACCCTGAATCTTTCTCTCCACAGCAGTTGCTACTCTTTCTCTCTCTTTTCATTCTACCTGCACATTTTATGACATCAGTAACACTATTCCAGGTCATTCAGATGAATAGCATGGAATGGGGTAACTGATGTATGGAATTTTGTAGAAATATTGAAAGAATGAACAGTAGCTGCTGAGGATGGGGCCAGAACACTATGTAGATCTGAAGGCACCCTGCTGCAAGATTATTTATTGATCAAAAATGGTGAGACCATTTCAGAATCCATAACTAGCATGAAAAGTATAATGGGGCAGTTAACTATGTTGAAATAATTTCCTATTACCTCAAAGATAATAGCCACGGAGTCTTTAACTTCCACCCTGACTGCACACCAGAGGTGGATGGAACAGACCGCAGCTTATTAACTCAGCTAAAGGGTTGTACCTCAACAATACAGTTTCCCCATAGTGCTGTACTGCAGTGTCATTATTGGATATTATCTCAAGTTCTTGGTACTAGACTAAAACACAAGACCATCCAATATGTAAACCAGAGTCAAGCAGGCTACTTACTAGAGGTGTGCGAAAAAAAACTTCGGCCAGCGGGATGTCTGCAAAAGTGAGATTTTTGCTTCTGTGAAAGTGCAGAAATCAAATTAGCAACTTTTGTGGAAATTCTGGCCTAGAATGGCAGAATAAATGTATAAATTGTGGATTATTGTATTAAACTGTGGAGAAAAAAGTCCACAGATCTGATCACTGAACTGCAGAATAATTACATATACTGAGGAATAATTCATTAAACTGTGAAAAAACAAATCCTCAGAACTGTTATTCCACAGTTCGAGTGTATTATTCTGCAGTTCAGCCAAAAATTTGGTGGAACAGGGTGAAAATCCACCAAACACATTTGGAAGATTCTGCTTTCTCCAATGGTGGAAGTTTGGAAAATTCTGTGAAATTTCATAATTGCTGCTAAAGTTCCAAAAAAGCAGAATTTTCAACTTTCACCCACCTCTACTACTTACAGAAATGCTGCAATTATCTGGAAAAAAAATTCCATTATGTGAGCTGAGCCACACAGATACGAATGCCTGACCTACTATAAATGTGATCCAGAGCAGTTATTGCACTGCTTGACAATTTCTAATGTATGTATCTATTAACATACTCTAGGCTAGCTACACATATACCTAACAATAATATAAACTTTATTTTTGTAGTGCTCTTCTAAGAACTAGAAATATCTTACACATACAAAAACCAAAACATGAATACCATAATAACAGAGTTCACAAATAATAAGCCAGATTGAGGTGGGGGGGGGGGTTGTAAATGGGAAAGGAATTAAATGAATAGTATGCCATTGGTGTTAGTCCTGGGCCCAGTGATTTTCAACATGTTACATGGAAGTTCTGACATACATAAAATGGGGTTTAGCCATTACTTTATGCTGGCGGATATTCTACCGAGAGTAAAATGGAATGTTGTCAGTATGTCACTATGAGAGGGAAGGGAGTGAAAATTGTGCTGAATAGATGGCCAGCTAATGCCTTCCACTTCCCAGTCTGCCAGCCCAGCCCTCTTGCTCAGGTGTTTTGTGATATCTATTAAGGGAGAGCACGGGGTGCACCACATACAAATAACTGGAAGAGATTTTCAGAGCTGTTTTTAAGTTAATTAAAGCAACCTTTGATATAAATGAAAGTCATTGATCAACTTCACCCCCTGCAACCTCATAAATAAATATAAAAATCCCCCTGGGGCGACACAAGTTGGGGATGGAGATTAAGTTACTGGGTGGGAACATTAGTACAGGAAGCCCGTTGATAGAAGAAATAAGAAAAAAAGAAAAATAAGTAAAGAGTATCGAACGCACGTGTGCCACAGGTAGCAACTGCACTCAGAGGAGTTGATTCTAACCTTTATGCTATGATGGCAGCGCAAAAAGGAGTGCACAGCAGGTTGCTTACATCACTTACCCTAATACTGCCTATGTCGCTCAAGTAACTGTGTGCTATTAAAATACAGTCGCTGAAGTTACCTTCGCTATTCCTGACTTGCAGTTTTTGATGCGCTGTTTACCTCACTATTTTCACTTGACACTGTTTATATGCACATTTGCTGTGACTTATAGTTATAAGAGTTTATTCTCAAGTCATTTGAGAGCCCAAACTACTCAGCATATCTTCCCAGTTCTCTCATCCAAAGAACTTGAACATGCACTCTTATAATCATAAAATCAAAAAACTAGCAGGAAACAGTGTCTGTGCTTACCAACATGAATCTAAATCACATGAAAAATAAATGAAGCACCCACCACAGGGCAAGAACCACAAGATGGAAAAAGATTTCTATACCATCTCTTTATTTAAAAAATAGCACCTAGCTCAAAAGCACATCAAAACTTCAAGTGAAAAATTACTAACTTTTCACAAGGCACCAACTTGCCTCATCAGAGTAAAGTGCAATTCTATCACCACACATATATATATAACCAGCACATCATTAATTAAATTAAAATAAGCATGTGTTTTAAAGTCCTAAAACGTCATAGTAATGGCAAATTAAACTGTACCAGGTACTACACTTAAATTGATAAAAAAATGTAATGAATGTGGGAGACTAATACAAAACTTAATGTTTGGCTTCCAAATAACTTAATTAAATTAAAAAAAAGTGTAGCACCTGGTATGGGTTAGTTTGCCAATGCCATGAATTTTAATTTAATTATTGATGTACTGGTATTGAAATCATTTTCCATCTTGTGGTTCCTACCCTGTGGTGGTGCTTCATTTATTTTTCATGTGATTTTGATTCATATTGGTAAGCACAGCCACTGTTTCCTGGTGCTAGTTTTTTGTTTTTATGTTTATGTCTACGTTTTTTATGAGCGCAGATTTCCCATTTTAAGGGAGTAAAATGGCATCTACCTTCTGGTTGGCTTGTTTTTGTGGTGCTACATGAGCCTTATTTATTGCACAGCTCAAAGTATATGATTTTTGTATGCCAAAGTGTGGCGTGTTTTCTCTGGTGTTGGTACTGTAGTTCCCACTACAATGTAAACATTTTAAGTAACACTAAGCTTGTATATACTCTCAAACTTTATTGTTATATATATCAGTGGGAGAAACATGGCTTACGGGGGTCCGAGTTGTGTCCTGAGTGCTTCAAGAAGGTTTTTGGTTACTCTCTTTGAATCGAGGAATGAAGTGAAACCTATTCTATTACAGATGGACCAACAGTTCCCGAATCCAAGGTAACTTTTAAAAAGCTTGAGAAAATGGTAATGCAGGGAAGACGCATGTACTGGCATAAAGTTACCCTTGAGGCATAGATTGAAGTAAAACGTATTCCATACGGATTACTTATCCTCAGTAAGCCTGCTTTCTGCACTGATGATAAGGAATTGATGGCCCTTTGGAGAGCAAACATGGATGAGGCGTCTTTTAAAAATATGGCCTTGATCCTTACCAGAGTGGGCCCGGTACAGGAACAGTTATCTAAGGAAATAGCTGAGATGGAGAATAAATTGAAAGCCAGTACTACTACTGAAGAATTTTTTAGATACAATAAACTACTGATGGACAAAATAACCAGATATGATGTGCAATTGCAGAAGGCAAAAAGAAAAAAGTTAATCTGTGATGAAAATGATTACAGACTGCACAGAGTTTATGACTGGTCTGGTACGAGTTATAAAAATAAAATGGGCCAGATTAAAACCAATATTGAAAACTAATTCTGCTACTAGTATAGCATCAGAAGAGGGCACAATATTAGACTATACAACTGGTCCCTCAGACATAGATGACGCCGATCCTTTTTTAGAGGAGTTGAGGGAACAAACTATGTCAATTCTGCACAGATGGCATCAACGGAGAACCCAGTTCCAAGACCCTTGCCCACAGCAATTCAGAAGCAGAAGAAGAGGTGGACAAGGAGGGGGGGCAGGTGTGGAAGAGGCAGAGGGCTAAGGAACTACTGTAGTACTTGACATGATTAACAGCAGCACGCAGCCCCCGCCTTCAGCTATGCAGCTGCCCCCTGAAATAAATATCTCTGATTATTTTCGAACACGAAGTGAGATAGATATATTGAGCAAGGGTTTTTCTTTTGTCCCCCAGCAGAAATTGATTATTTCAACATTGTAGTAGATTTACATAAATGCGGTAGAAATTTAAGATTTCAATGCATTTAGTCTTCTGACAACAATAATGCTGATAATGTAGACAGCAGTGAAAATACCAAGCATAGCAGGCTAGGTGCACAATCTACTTATTGTCCAAGTTTTAATCATGTTGTATCTTTGTTCATTAAGAAATCTGAGTTAGATTTGAAATCATTGAGAAATAAACATAATTTTGTTTCCCCAAATTGCACTTTGGAAGAAAGAAATGCCCTTGAAAGCTTAGCAACAAATTGAAATATAGTTATCAGAGCAGCAGACAAGGAATGTGCTGTAGAAATTATAAATGTTTTGGATTATTCAAACAAAAGTTTGAGACAGCTAGGAGACAGTACCTTTTATGAAAGGCTACCCTGTAACCTGTCTGTACAGTATAAGGACGAGGTTGACATGTTATTAAGCCATGTGATTGTAAAGGGGTATATCATAGAAAGTGAGTTTAAAGCCTTGACTGTTGCATACCTAGTGGTCCGTGTGATTTACATCTTACCGAAAATACATAAAGGTGTATGGAAACCACTGGGTAGATCAATAATTTCTGGAAAAGACTGGTTAACTGAACCGCTATACATATTTGTGGATTATTGTTTTCAACCTTTTGTTAGGGGAGCCCATTCATACATTAGGGACTCTATGGAAGTCATTAATTTGGCCAAAAATTTGGAATTTAAAGAAGGATGGCATTTTGCCACACTCAACATTGATTCCTTATATACAGTCATTCCCGACATGGAAGATTTGTCTTTGTTGGATATTTGTCTTAATCAGAGATCAGAAGAAGAAGACCAGGGACCCGATTCCAAGTTGAATGTCATAAGTCACTGACGTAATCGAGTTGCGACATTCGCTGCTATGCCAGGGACCCAATGCCATATTCCAAGAGTGGTAGAGTCCTGGCACTTGTGACATGTGGGTTACGCCATGCAGAGTCATATGCCATGGGCATGGCATAGATGTCCTGCATGTCACAAGTAGTGGCCAGCTATCGGCAGTCCTCCTGAAGCCCTCCACCCTGGAATACCACGGCACACACCAGGTGGCATGGGGGGCAGGAAAGGTGGCACAGGGGTCTGGGGTGCACTGAAGAATGGACCCCAGGGGGTCCCCAACATCTGGAGTGGGAATGCTTGTGGGGGCATGGGGGACACATCAGCACCATTGTCATGGTGCCAAGGGGCAGGCTGCAGATAGATAGCACGTCAGATGCCCATTAGAGCAGCTTCGGGCTGCACTAATGTAGCGCCACCGGTGCAGCTCACAGAATCATGCTAGTTAGTTACGGCAGCTGCCCTCCTGGAATAGGGCACAGTTTCTGCTGTTACCTGCCCTTGCACCATGTTGCTGCAGGTTGTGGCATAGTAGGTGGTGTATCCAGTGGTTGTCAGAGCCCACAGCCGACATGGCACCTGGCGCCTCTTGGAATCCGGGCTGATGTACTGCATGGCGTAAGTTGCGAGATGCATCAAGGGGTTTTGCATATCTCAGCTTATGCCGGCATACCCAGTCTTGGAATCAGGCCCACAGGTATCAATGCCTACAGGGCACCTTATTGAAATGGCGAATTTGGTATTAATCAAAAACATGTTCTTATTTCAGAAAGATTTTTACAGACAGATTCAGGGCACAGTCGTGCTAGTCTGCATGTTGCTCTTTGGGAGAAAATTCTGTATATCACCACAACAAATCCATTTTTTGCATATTTGGACTTGTGGTGGCACTATATAGATGGCGTGTTTCTTTTATGGAGGGGTGATCTTTCACAGTTTAACAAATTTTTTCATTGGCTTGAGAACTCCAGCAGTTGTTTAAAGTTCAAAAAATGCAAATGCAAAAATGCATCAATCTTGGAAAAAAAAAATAGAAATACTGCTGGAGATGTTTGTACCACCCTTTTCCAAAAGGAAACTGATTGCAACAGCTTGCTAAGGTTTAATAGCTGTCATCCTAGTCATTTCACTTTTAATGTGCCTAAGAGACAACTGATTAGGACTAAGCGTAGCTGCACAAAGGAAAGTGAATTTGATAGTAAGCAAGCTGAACAAGTTATAAGATTCAGACAGAGGGGCTACAGCTTTAGAGCTATAGAGAATGCAGTTACATTAGTGTCTGACATCAGCAGGTATCAAACATTAGTTCAAAAAAATAAATGGCTGACAAGAAAATATCCTCATTTGTAACCATGTTCTCCACTAGGTCGAGCAAGGTACAAGCTATTATTAGAAAGAACTGGGACATTTCAAAATTGGAAACTAAGTTAAATCTTGTTACTGAAGCAGGTCCATGTGTGGTACTTAGGGGACCAAAACATATCAAATATGGGGTAGCCCCTAGTATGGTCTCTAAGCCAGCAAGCCCTTTAAAAACTTGGTTACCCTTACCCCTATTAGGCACTCTTAAATGTGGAAAATGCATTTATTGTCAATATGTGAAACTGATCAAAACTTTTGTGAATCCTGTAATGGGACAGGAAATACAGACTGCACACTTTATATCTTGTAGTACTGAAGCAGTTACTTATTTGTTGCACTGTAGTTGTGGGCATTTTTATGTTGGAAGAACTGCTAGAATGTTCAATAATAGGATGGGGGAACATATACGTGTGATTGCTACCAATAATAACAGCTATGTAATTGTAAAACACATTAATTATAATGTGGGGGTCCATAATATTCACTTTGTGGGTACAGAAAAATAGAGCTGGGAAATCTGGGGGTGGGGGGTGGACCTTGAATAAAGAATCAGTCAGAGAGAAAGCTAGTGGATATATTGGTTGGGAACTAGAAGTGATCAAGGTCTTAATGCTATTGATTAATCAGTCTTTTGGAAAAACTTTTAGAAATGCTTTTAAATTTGTACAATGCATCTGGTGGCTCAATATTGATGTTTACATCAAAAATCACAGTAAATAACTCGGTGATATAATAAATTCTTGAGACTGAGTAGTGCACTTTTCTGTAGAATATATGTTTTTCTGAATTACTATAAAGCACAAATAAAATGAGAATATTAGCCAGTTAATTTAAACTGCTGTAGATTTGTGGTAGAAGAGAACCATATATTTGTAACACAATAGTAAAATGATTAACTGCATATTAGATCTTAAAAGTTATTTAATTTGATTATTTGGAAGCCAAAAATTAAGTATTGGATTAGTCTCCCTCATTCATTACATTTTTACCAATTAAAATGTAGTACCTGGTATAGTTTAGTTTGCCATTATCATGATGTTTTAGCACTTTAAAACATTTGCTTATTTTTTTTTAATTAATGATGCCCTGGTTATATACATGTTTGGTGATAGAATTGCACTTTACTGTGATGAAGCAAGGGGGTGCCCTTGCAAAATGTTCATTTTTCATGTGAAGCTTTGATGTGCTATTGAGCTATGTGCTATTTTTTAAATACATGGTATAGAAATTTTTTTCCATTTTGTGGTTCTTACCCTGTGGTGGGTGCTTCATTTATTTTTCATGTAACTGTTAACCATAAGAGACACAATAATTCTACATATACACCCATACTGTACCAGTAGTATTTCAGTCTAAAACATTTACTTTTAGTACACTGTCTAAAACATTTGCAGGTAGTACTCCTGTTCATGACATTTATTAGTACTACTCCTGTCCATAATATTTACTTGTAGCACATCTGCCTATAATATTTACTGATAATGTAGCACTCAGTAAATACTATAGACAGAGGTGCTACCAGTAAATATTATAGACAGAGGTGTTACCAGTACCTATTATATTTACTGGTTTTACTCAGTCTTTATTATTGACTAGCAATACTCCTGTCAAAAGCATTTACTGGCAGTAGTTCTGTCTATAAGATTTATTGGTAGTACAGAACATTTACCAATTGTACTGCCATCACTGAAATTTACTGGTAGTACTCCTGTCTATACTATTAACTGTTGGTACCTCTGTCCATGGCATTCTGAATCCCTGTTCATGAGTTGTCAAAACCCCTGTTCATGAGAAACCCCTCTTCAAGAGATAGGGCCATCTTATCATCCCCCATACAAACAGGGATTTTGACACCTCAAGAACAAAGATGGGCTCGCGAACAGGGATTTTGACACCTCATGAACAAGGATCAGAAGTGAGTCATGAGTAAGAATTTTCAAATAAAAAAATGGCAGTTTTTTGACTAAACTAAATGGAACCAAAGCCAAGGATTTGTAGAGGGTGTCACCCTGAACAAAACCCCATACTTCAGTCTCCACAAAAGACATCTATGGGGCAAGTCACAACATTTTGTTTTTTGGAAAAATTGAAAACAAGATGGTGGCTCACGAACAGGAATTTTTTTCATATGAACAGGGATTTAATGAATCCCTGTTTGTAAACTGTTAAAATCCCTGTATGTGAGCCCAAATCCCTGTTAAAAGCTGTGCAGCTATCCAAAAGACTAAACCCAAAATACCACACTTGATTAACTTTGGAACGGATTAATATTTTTTTTCACCAAACCAATGCTGGCTTGTTCTTTCTATCCATAAAATTTCAGACCAAAAGTACAAACAGTTTGGCTGCAGTGTAACGAGAAAAAATCCGCAAAAATGGGCAAACAAGTGACTTTTACACATTTTTCACTATGTGCTGTGCAAAATCTGCACATCTGATTAAAACTAAATTTGGCATGTCAAGAAACCTACCCCCATGGGACCGTGCATACCAAATTTTGTGCAAATCCATTGAATGGTTGCAAAGTTACTAAAGTGCAAAATGTGGGGTTTAGCATTAAACTGCATACTCCACCCTAACTATAGTGGTGCTACTGCTCATATATATATATATATATATATATATATATATATATATATATATACATATATATATATGTATACATATATATATTATTTTAATTTTTTACATTGTGGCTGACTGGCTTGTGATTGATGGGGGAGAACACAGTAGATACTAGACATTTAATTAAATATATTTGTTAAACATTGTGGCTGGTGATTGGCAGGGGACCATTAGATACCAGGAACTTAATTCAATATATATATATTTTTTTACATTGTAGGTGGTGATCGGTGGGGGGGGGGACTAGACACTAGGGACCAGATTTTTAAACGCCAGAGAATGACGCAGGGTGCTTGCATCAAAAACAACTAGTGCAAGGAGCAGGATGTGTCAAACCTTGCACCAATTGTGATTTTCAAATGGTGCATGCATCACAAACTGGTCTGCATGCGCCAGAGTGGCTTGCACCATGCTTGCACCAAAAAAATGCCTGCACTATGTTGGAAGGGATGCCTGCATCACTGAAATGATGCACCATACCCTTATTTGGGATTTTCAAGGCATGCAAGTTCTGTCCTTGTGCCTAATATGCATGTCACTATTAAACCAGCCAGAGCTGGTCTAAGGAACACTAGGGCATATAAAGAGGCTCACAGCAGGTGGTCAGACCTGACTATGCTACTATTAAGAGCCAGTATTCTCCTGCAGGAATAGTTTGGAACATTTTGGGGTCTCAGTCTTGGCCATTTCATCTGCCATTATTTTTGACTTAGCTTGCGTCATTTTCATCCTTTGCATCATTTTTCACTCAAATTGTAGCATTTTTCTGACTCAGCTTGCACCATTTCTTTACTCGCTTTGCTTCCTTTTCTTCCTTGAGTCATTTTTTTGACTCAACTTGCAGTATTTTTTAACTCAACCTGCATTATTTATTTTCGTGCAACTTGTGTCATTCTCATCCTTTGCATCATTTTTTTGACACAGTGGACCTCTTGCATCAGTTTGGGGACTTTGTCACAGAGAATGCTTTTCTTGCAAAATATGGTGCACAGTATTTGGCACACCTAGATCTGATACAAGCTGGTTGTTTGACTCAGCATGTGTGGATCGAAGTGCCCTTTGAAAATCCAGCCCCAGGAATTTAATTTTCACATTGTAGCTGATGATCGGTTGGGGTGGAGGGAACTAGACATCAAGGATTTATATATTTTTATTTTTTTTATTTATTTATTCAAGTCTCGGATTACAACCTGCGAGCTCATTTGGAAGGTTCCACTTCAAGCATACAATAAGCATTCATGAGGTACAATCAAGTTGCATTGAAAAGTAACGTAACAAATAACATAGGTGGTACAGTCTTGAAGCAGGAGATTCAAGCATTTGCTAGGTATATGCTGGTACAAAAATAGGTAACAACAGGTTTCAAAGCTAGTAACAAACTAGTAACATAGGTAGTATAGTTTTGAAGCAGGAGAGTCAGGCATTTGCTAGGTATATACTGGTACAAAAAATGGGTAACAATAGGTTTCAAAGGTAGTAACAAACATGAAACAAGAATGATGGCATGACAATGGTTGTAAATGGGAGTACAGAAAGCTCAGGATGATTGATTTGTGACACAGGAGGCAGCGGGTTTCCCTTTACAAATAGTTGGCAAAAGGGTGGGTGGAGCAGGGAGCAGACAAGACCAAGTCCCATTGTCAAAGTGAGGGGTGGGGGAGGTAGTAGGGGGAGTCAAAGTTTAAAACTTGAGTAGGTGGGTGGGCTATAGCTAGAGCAGGGGAGATAGTAGAATGGAGGACAGGGGTAGAGGAGGCAAGGAGAGGGCAGTTAGGGGAGACAGGGGAGGATAGAGAAGATAAAGGTACAAACAAAGAGGGTAGATGTAGAAGATTGGGCTGAGAAAAGTGCAGAAAAGGCACATAGGTGAGACACAATGTGCAATAAAGGGTCAGGGCAGGATCTTGACATAACACAGGCAATATGTGGGACAGGTACACCTTATTTGGCATACAAGGTGGGTGTGAAGGATCTACTTGAAAGGGCCAATTCTAGTTTCTTCAAGTAGTTCATCTGGAAGGGAGTTAAGTAGCTGAGGGGCTCGGCATACAAATCACCTTTGGCCTAGGGACAGGTGGCAGAATGGTACCTTGAATGGGTTAACGAGAGTGCCTCATGTCAGATGAGCTGGTGCCAAATGTGTAAGCATGTTCTGAACCATGGGGGGGCATGCCAAGGGTAGCCTTTCTGGCCAGGAGACTGTGCTGATAACTAATTCTACTATCCAGGTCGAGCCATCCTATGCAGGAGTATAGATTGCACGTATGGTTTAGGTGGGCAACACCAAGGAGGAGCCTACAGGCTTTATTGAGGGTCAGGCTAATTCTCTTTAGTGGCAAGGCGGAGGCTGCACTATATAAAACAAGCCTGTAGTTGACCACAGAGAAGACTGAGCTAGTTATGTCAAGTCTTAGAGCATCTTCTGTTAGGCAGTGCCTATGTCTGTACAGTTGCCCTAATTTTTTGTTGGCTGATTTGGCTATGTGGTCAAAATGGAGGGAGTACGAAAGGGCATTGTCCAGCATGACCCCTAGGTACTTGAAGTTATTGACCATATCTAGGATTTTGTCATGTTTGTTGCGGACTTCAAGTTTGGCTGTTTTGAATCTGCTGTGTGGAGAAGTGAATAACATAGTTTTCATCTTCTTGTAGTTGAGAAGTAAGCACGAAGTGAAGAACCAGTCCTTGACTTGCATGAAGCTTTTTTGGATGCTTTGTTCTAGAGTTCTAATGTCCGGGTGGCTGGAGAAAATTACAGCATCATCCTCGTATAGGAGAATGTGGTCACTACAGACTTCGCGGGGAGGCGATTTAGGAAGAAACTGAACAAGAGCAGCCTTAAGACAACCAGGATTAAGTGCACCCACTCAGTTAGGGATGCAAAGGCTGCCTTTTACAGAGAGCAATTAGGAAAAAGCTGGGGAAATGGGAGAGATTTTTGGCACAACATTAAAACCCTAACCAGGAAGGAATCAAGAATGCCTCCAGACCTAATAATTACCCCCGAGGGCCCACTTCAACATCCTAAATACCTAGCAAATGCCTTTAATCATGCTTTTATGGATCTAAGCTCAGTTCTACCACTGCACTACCTTGATGCTTACTCTAGCAGAAAGACCCTTTATACCAACCACCCACCCAAACTGAATGCCAGTAAACCCCTCTTCTACCTTTAAGCAGATCACCCAGTCTGACACAATCAAATACATCAAAAGAATCCTAGGCAAAACTAGAGTGGGTAGTGACATGTTAGACATGAAGCTAATCACTCTCACATTGGATGAGCTAGTCTATCCAATCACAAAGTTATTTAACATCTCCCTTAGGTCCAGTACTTTTCCTGATTGGTGGAAAAACGCTTGTCACCCCTGTTTTCAAAACTGGAGACAGAACTAATTTGGGTGATCACCAGCCAATCTCCATTCTTTCACCCTTCTCAAAAGCCTTGGAGACAATTGTATCAGACTAATTCATGGAATACCTGAACAAACATAACCTTCTCTGCCATCAGCATCACTGGTTCAGAAAATCCCACAGCACTATTACTGCGCTCACCAACTTTACCTCACACCTCTGTGATGCCCTCAACTCTGGAAAGATGGTTGGGTCTATCTTTATAGCCCTAACCGAAGCATCTGACACTGTCAATCACCAAATCTTGCTTGGCAACCTCATGGCTCTGGGCCTGTCCTCTGATACAGTCTTCTGGTTCTCAAGCTATCTTTCACATAAGAAACAATGTGTCAGAATAAAAGAAGTATCCTCTGAACCAAGGAATGTTACACTGGGGGTTCTCCAGGGATCAATATTAGAGCCCCTACTCTTCAACCTATTTATCAGCTCACTCTCCAGTGACTGCCCTGCAAAGATGCTACTCTATGCCGACGAAGCAGTGATCTCAGTTCCTGGTTACCAACTGTCTGATATAACAGCAGCCCTCCAAGATAGCTTTTCCAAACTTGAGTCCTGGTTTTTGCACAACAGACTCCTCTTAAACTACAGAAAAGCAACATTTATGCACTTCTATTTTCCACAGTCTAAAAGAAATGCAGATGCTCTGATACTCTATAACCACAAAGGTGACATCATTGAACAGGTCTCTACTTTCAAATATCTGGGCATCAACCTAGATGATGCCCTCACCTTCATCTCTCATATTGATCACGTGGTCACATCTGCTAATATTAGATTAGGGGCCCTCTATCATCACAGAAAAGCCATGACCCCAGAGGCTCTTAATCTTATCACATGGAACTCCATTCTCACAATTATTGACTATGGCCTAGTCAAATATGGTGCTGCCACTGAAACTACACTAAATTGTTTAAAATTACTACTCAATAAGGCCTGTCAGATCTTACTAGGTGCTGATCACCTTACTCACACGTGTAGTCTCTACTCCTCCACTGGGTGGCTCCACCTGCACCTTAAAGCTAAGTATCAAGCCTGTAACTGGTAAAAAAGCCCTCTTAGGACTAACACCTGAATCTACAGCAACATTATTCCAATGAAACTTAACCTCCTAAACTACCAGAAGCTCAACTAAGGACATATTACAAGTCCCGTTTAAAAGAACTTCCTTTGATCCGTGGTCCCTCTCATATTGAAGACCCCAATGGATGAATGACCTGCCCACCACCCTCTTACAACATGAAAAAATTGGCACATTTAAAAAAAGACCTTTGGACCCTTGTGGGAGGAGCCAATCACTGTGACTGTATCACATAATCACTGGTCACGCCTCCCATGCACTTGACTTACTACCACTGTCTTCCCCCTCTCCCTCCCTCCCTATCCACCTTTGTCCTCTTTATGCCCCTGGACCAATCCTTTCCCTCCACCCCCACCACCCCCCTCCTTCTTGTTATGACATCTTGATTCTCCACAGTCAGATCACAATAACCCACCAAACCTCCACCACTCTTACCCAATTGCACTCTTCTATGACAATGCCACCTCTGGCTGCTACCTCACACCAGTCCCTTATACTAACTCCACTTACCCCTACCCACGTCCCCCTGACAACACCACTGATGGCTGCTACTTCCTCTTTAACTGCACTTTGCAACGTAACAATTTCACTACTGCAAATTACTGATATATGTCTACCTGCTCATTATGATTTCCTGTCTGTAACATAGTGTATTTCATGATATTGCGTAATTTGTATCAGCATGTGTTGTACTACTTCTCCAACTCAGAGTTTTACTGTAATAATGCCATCCTGTTGAATCTCCTAACCATATGTGATCTGTATTGTATTGTTCCTGTCCTTGTTCTTTGACTTGGAGCCTTTGTAAAAGAGTCTCTGGCTCAAAGGTTATAATTCTGTAACTGAAATAAATAAAAAAATGTAAATAAAATACCTTTATTTTCTATTGAAGGCTCTCCACCTGGTCCAAATCTATAATTTTGTGGCCATCAATAGTCCATCCAGACTACCTCCTTTGCAACTACTCTAATCGGTGACAGACACATGCCAGTCTCATTCATTCATAGTAAACACATGCATACTTGGGGGGGAGGGGTAAAGTTAGTCATATCAAGGCTTCCAGTTCCAACCCACCCTCTCAGATGCACATGCACTCATTAAGAATGAATAGGACTTAAGCTGCAGATCAGAGAAGGGGTGACATAGCTAGTTGGGTGACTACTAATGTTTCAAGGGTCTGGAATGAGGCCTCTAATACAAAGTAAAGGTAATTTAAGATCTCAGAGTCTGCTGGGTGAGGGGTAGAAATAAATAATGCTCTTGGCTCCTGGCACTGTGCCAGGAGCTGACAATAAACTGACATTACTGAGATTTGAGTGAGGAAGGGAAACCTGCTGAGCCAATCTGGTCCTTGACAACCTGCCCCCAATCATGAATCAGGGGATTAGGGAAACTAATTTGACCACTTTGACCTTCAGCAAGTTAATGAAAAAAAAACTTTTGTCCTTCCCAGGTGATAAAAGCTAAAGAGATGGCAGTGACACTGTTCACGAGGTGGGTTTCAGAAAAAGGCCATGTTGAAAATTTGGTGAAAAAATGTCAAACAAGCATTTGTCAATGCCGAACGTTCGCTTGCAGGTATTTGCAGTGGTGTTTGGCATGTATGGTGCTTTACCCTAATGCCCCATGCGATTGCTGGTATTTGCACAATAAATTGTCAGCATGACCTTTTTGTTACCCCCATTGTGTGCTACATAGGCGGAAACACGTTTTGGGCAGGGTGTGAAAAATGACAGCTGTACTGCTCATAAGGAAGTGTGGTAAAATGGCAATGTTGAAAATCTGGAGTGGAAATATTGAAAATTCGCAAAGCTAGGGCGTGCATGGGAACTGTGCAATGCACGTGAGTAAAACAGTCATTGTTAGGAATTTTCTCACCAAATTGTCAACATTGGCATTTTAAATCCTCTGCTAATGAACAGTGTCACTGTGATTGTCTTACTGTGTGCCATACATTGATTTTGCACACCGACTGCGCCATTGTGCACTACATGGGCAGAAACACATTTTGGGCAGGATGTGACAAATGACAGCTGTACTGCTCACAAGGAGGTGTGGTAAAATGACAATGTTGAAAATCTGGAGTGAAAATATTGAAAATTTGTAAACTTAGTAGCGTGCGTAGGAACTGCACAATGCACACTCGTAAAACAGTTATTTTTAGGAATTTGTTCACCAAATTTTCAACATAGCCATTTTAAGATCTCTGCTCATGAACAGTGTCACTGTGATTTTCTTAATGTGTCCCATACATTGATTTCACACACCGACTGCGCCATTGTGTGCTACATGGGCGGAAACACATTTTGGGCAGGATGTGAAAAATGACAGCTGTACTGCTCATGAGGAGGTGTGGCAAAATGCCAATGTTGAAAATCTGGAGTGGAAATATTTAAAATTTGCAAACCTACGAGCGTGTGTGGGAACTGTGCAATGCACACTCATAAAACAGTTATTTTTAGGAATTTTTTCACCAAATTTTCAACATTGCCATTTTAAAACCTCTGCTAATGAACAGTGTCACTGTGATTTTCTTACTGTGTCCCATACATTGATTTCGAACACTGACTGCGCCATTGTGCACTACATGGGCGGAAACATGTTTTGGGCAGGATGTGAAAAATGACAGCTGTACTGCTCATGAGGAGGTGTGGTAAAATGGCAATGTTGAAATCTGGACTGCAAATATTGAAAATTCACAAACATATGAGCGTGCGTAGGAACTGCACAATGCACACTCGTAAAACAGTCTTTTTTAGGAATTTTTTCACCAAATTTTCAACATAGCCATTTTAAGACCTCTGCTCAGGAACAGTGTCACTGTGATTTTCTTAATGTGACCCATACATTGATTTCGCACACCGACTGCGCCATTGTGCTCTACATGGGCGGAAACACGTTTTGGGTGAGATGTGAAAAATGACAGCTGTACTACTCATAAGAAGGTGTGATAAAATGGCAATGTTGAAAATCTGGAGTAGAAATATTGAAAATTCGCAAAACCTACGAGCGTGCATAGGAACTGCGCAATGCACGCTCATAAAACAGTCATTTATTTGAAATTTTTGCACCAAATATTCAACATGGGGTTTTTGGGACCATTTCTCATGAATGATGTCACTGTCATGGTGCTATTCAGGCCTGAAGGGAGCTTTCGCGCAGTGACTGTGAAATCACCCTTCAGGCCTGAATAACACCATGACAGTGACATCATTCATGAGAAAGGGTCCCAAAAACCCCATGTTGAAAATTTGGTGCAAAAATTCCAAAAAATGCCTGAGATATGCAATAAAGTTGAAACCCCCCTATCTAGCCCATTATACAGCTTACAAGCATTTCCTCAGTTTGCGGTCGCCTTTGAAGAGTGCAGATGTGTTCCCGGTCCAGCGAAAATCGTCGTGCCTGAGTCCGGAGGTAAGTATGAGGAGGCTGGGTCCACAGTGGGTGGGTGCGGGTTGTGGGAGTGGGGCTGGGAGATGCGCCGTGGGACCGTTTTTATTTTACAGGTTTAAAAAAAAAGATGATGTGGGACATTTGCCATGCTGGGGTGGGCTCCCAATGTGGCAGAAGATGGCTGGGGGCGAGAAGCCGGCGAGTTGGGCACCCCATCGCAACTACGCGGGGGCGAAGAGCCGATGGAGGATTGGGCACCCCGTCAGCAAACAACATTGCCATGCTGGGGTGGGCTCCCACCGTGGCACCAAACCTTTGGGGGGGCAGCGTGACGTGTGCGGGGGGGAGCACATGACGCGAGGGGGGACGGCGTGATGCAGTGCTTAGTATGGCAGCGGTGCTTTGCTTTGAAGCAGAGGAACACTGCTGTCATACAGAGCTCCTGCACAACCACCACGCCTGCTCAAGAGAGCAGTGCATTGGATGGGAGAGGCACACCTCCAAAGTGTGCTACTCTCCCAAAATGTTCCTTGCACATGCGCACAAGCGAATGTAAAAATGGCAAAGTTATGAACATAAGTTCCAAATGCCATTGAAATAAATTATATGGCACTTACCTTTATTCCTCAGTACGCGGTTTGGCTTTGAAGAGAGCAGACATGTCCCAGTCCACAGAAGATGATAGCCCTTGACTGCTGGTGGTAAGTTCAGGGTAAAGGTGGGGTGGGATGAGGTGGTTGGTGCTCTGTGGGAGGGTTGGGATGGTGGAGGGGATGGCAGGGATGACCTGAGACCATCTTTTTTAAGCTTTTAGAAAAAAAAATGCAGTGGGACTGTTTTATTTTTTTACAGGTTATTCACAGTATTTTGAGATATTGGGGGTGGGCTCCCTAGTGTTCCACATAGCATATGGTCACAACATTGCATTTTAAATTGGCATGGTCAATTTGTTGAGGTCTAAAATATCGAACTGACATGCTGTTGTAGGATCTGTAGTCATGGACATTTCATCCTATATGAGTTTTCATTACCCGGTGACAACATTTGACACATAAAAATAGGCATAAAAATAAGTATCCACCATTGTCTATGTTTCTATGTTTCTAAAAGGAACAGGTTAGAACAGACTAACAAGAGAACATGCTTCTAATGTCTTTATACTGATTATACAATAGATTCCTTTTCAAATGTGTATATGTGTGTGTGTGTGTGTGTGTGTGTGTGTGTGTGTGTGTGTGTACACCTCTAATTCATCTATTTTGTGAGTCAATGACTGAATTTTCAGTGTGGAAAATAGCATGCTCTTTGGTAAAGTCCCCATGAAACTCAATTTCAGAATGGCTTCCTGTTGCCCACCAGATGAAGATGTAGTTCCCGTGAGCAACTGTTGTTTTCAAAGTTTCCAAATCATGGATCTTAAAAGTATGGGAAAAAAATTCAATCAAATTGCATCTTCTATGCAGTTTTATTTATAACATGGGTCCAGAACCAGATACTGCATGTTGCCTCCACAATCCCCGGATCGCAATCAATTTATCTTTAATGAGCTTCCAGAATGGAGATCTGCTGACAATATTATTTTGGAAGCATATGCCTTGGTAAATGTAATCCCATGCTTGTCAGCCAGCTTGTGCCAAAATAGATCCCAAGATATTTGAAAATTATTTTAAATATTGCTAAATAATTGAGCTAATCATGTATTTGTTTTTCACCATATGAAATATACTGATTTTTATTTATTCAGTATGGCTTTTAATTTATTGAACTGTATAGTGAAGCCCACTTATAAGCACACAGAATAAATGCATAGCCCACTTAAGTGAACATCACATTTCAGTTCATTGATTACACCGCATGACTATTTGTCCATTTTTTGATGTTCTCTAATTCGCCTTGTCTTGTTTGCAACCACATTACATATCGGCTTTTTATCCAGCTACATTTTGTCCATGCTACCATTTGTCCATTACATTTTGTCTGCGACTAATTGACTGGAGGCAAAATATCCACTCACATTCCACACTGCCGGGAGTGGGATCTAAATACTAAAACATGGATTGGACCCTCCAATGTTTGAAAATTAATAAAACAATGGACTGTGGGCAGTATAGGGCCTCTGACACTGGGGGTGGGCATCCCGGTGTTGGATTACATAATTAAATTGATCTTAAATTCAGTAAAGTATATTTTCTTTGACCTTGACCAACTGGCAAACTTTATTAAAACATTTCCAAGTACAGCATGCAACCTTAATCTTCCTCAAAAGAGGAGGAACACTCTGATTATGATGTATCCAAGGTAGCTGAAATTGAAGATGACAGCTTAACTGCTAAATTAAATATTTCTTTTGGGAATGACTTTTGAAGTTTTGACTCATTTTTGGAAAAGACACCATGTCGTTATGCACTTAATCTATGGCTTTCAAATACCTAACCCTTTTTTTGCATAATATTACAGGACCCCTTATTAATGAGATGGTCTTGAATCTGGCTAATGCTGGCTTATTATTCTTAATAGTCATTATTTTAAACAATGTGCAATGTTTAAATTACATTAATACAATTATATGGGGGCAGTTATCGGATCGGGGAGTGAGTGGTGCTACTACACACCAAGTAAAACAAGGGGTTCATATTTCCCATTGTAGCCAGCAGCAGGTGTTCAACTGTGGCTGCAGAACTATGGTGGAAAGCTCTTCTCGCTAAGCTGGGCACCTGGGATTTTGGGTGCCCAGAAAATGTATTTCTTGCACTAATTTTGAAAAACAAACAGCAGAATCTAGCTAAACAGGGTCCATTTAGCTAGGTTCCAGTGTTTGATTGTTAAAATGACAACAGATTTATGTATTTTCCATGCTTTTTAGTTGGTGGGAGAAAAAAACAGGATGGTGGCTGTCAAAAAATGTTTTTCCTCATGAAAAAGGATTTTGTTCTCATGAAAAAAAAACACTCTCACAAGTCTAAATCATTTTTCTCAAGATCAAATCCTTTGTCAAACTTTTTTACTTCTATCCTGAAAAATGAACTTCCCTTAGTATATAATGGGAACTTAAAAACGTAATAACTTTGCAACAGTTTAATATTTTTTGCACCAAACTAACAGTGGCAGTTCTGTTACTCAAGTTCTTTGTACCGTAAAAAGGCAATACAAAATTCCACACCATCTCAGTGCAAGGCAACAAGGAAACAACTGCAAAAAATTGTGACATTTTACTTTTTTTCACTATCCGAGTCTCAGAATCCATTCATCTGACTTGAGCAAAAGTTGCCACTTCAGTGCTGTAATCACAACACTGATACTACATATGAAGACCAATTCCCTCAAAACTATCAGCAAGGAAAAGGATTGGGGAATTACTATATCTAATAAAATAACATTTGAAACACATTGTAGGACCCAGGTGGCTGAAGCAAAAAGAGTCCTATGGACAATTAAGAGAAATTTTAAGAGCAGAGAGCTAAAGTCATTATGCCTCTGTACAGAGCGCATACCAGACCTCATCTGGATTATGGTAACCCACTATGGGGACCTATAAGGGGGGACAAATAGGGATAACATTGAGAGGGTACAAAGGCAATTGACTAAAATTATCTATGAATGCAGGGACTTGGGATACAAAGATAGGCTGACAAAGCTGAATTTAATGCCATTCAATAAGAGAATGATTAGGGGGACATGATATTAAGCTATAATTTAATACAGTATTCCGACTTGATGGATAAACTGAATTTAAGTATTAAGGATCATAACAAGGGCACTAGAGGGACACAAATTACAATTAAAACACGCTAAATTTAAAACAGAGATATGAAAGGCATTTTTTTTTATACAACGAATAAGCAATCCATGGAATGCTCTTCCAGAAGATATTGTTTACAGTGAACACAAAATACAGTTCAGGAATGGACTGGATAATTACCTATTAAAGGGTAATACTCTAACTTATTATTAGATAATTACAGGAGCACTTATGGGCCTAAAGCCTTTCTCTCACTCATAAGACCTTAGTATGAACCTTAGTATTAAGAGATCTACCCTACAGGACAGAGCATACCAAGTTTTGCACAAATCCACTGATCAGTTGCAAGTTACTAAAGTGCAAAATTTGAGGTTTAATATTAAACTTGCTACTCAGCCCTAACTATAGGGCATGCTCTTATAGTTAGGTTTCAGTGGTCACTTCTATGATAAACTCAAAATATTGCACTTTAAGAACTTTGTAACCATTTCACCTATTTGTGTGAAATTTTGCATGCACTATTGAGGACCACAGATCTCTGGATGTGGCAGGTTTTGTTCTGCTTGGATGTGCGGATGCGGAGGTACAGAATGTAACAAAATATGAAAATGACCATGTTTTGTGCAAATTCTTTGTCACCACTTTTCTCAGAAATGGCTTTGAGGTTTGGTCTGACATTGTTAGGGTATATGGGCTTTGGTCACAGATGTGCATTTTTAAGGTTTGGTGAAAAAATATGAATCTGTTCAAAAGTTATTACATTTAAAAGTTGCCCATTATTTCCTACGGGGAAAGTTAGGTGGCAGCCTAAAAACAACTTCTCTTTGCCACGAATGCTGCCTTTTTGGCCTCAAATGGAAAATCCTTTAACTGTGTATCCACCATCTTGTTTTCAGTTAGTGAAGAAAAGAAATTTACATAGACTAAAAAATACTACTAATTGGTAAACACTAACAGTTGTGTTTACCTTATCGGGGCCTGACGAATCTGATTCTGGGCTCAGTTTTTTTAAATACTGACCAGAGATGTGTTTATTTTATCAGAAGCATTCACTTTGCTACAAATTGTGCCACCTTGTTTCGCAAAACAACCATCTTTTCAGGCAAATTTGGTTGTACCTCGAAACATAAATCTTTCCTGTAGTTTGTGGCAAAACTCTTGTGGCACTTCAACCCCCTGATCATCACTATTCCCTGGAGTCTAGCGGCACCCCCCACCCACCAATCACCATCATGCCCTGGTATCAAGTGCCAACCCCCCCTGCTGATCGCCATTAGTCCCTGGTGTCTAATGGCATCATCCACCTGCTGAATGCCATTAGTTCTTGGTGTCTTGTGGCAACCCCAACCACCTGATCACTATTATTTTCTGGTGCTTAGTGGCACCCCCACCCACCAATTACCATTATTCCCTGGTGTCTAGTGGCACCCCCCCACCTTCCACATACATAAACATCCTGAAAATAAGAAAACCATCTCTTGATGTCATTTTTAAAAATAGTTTTTTACATGTAAAAAAAAAGTCCATCGCTGATCACACCCCCACCCCTCTCACGCAACTATCCACTGTACAGCCACCTCCCCACACCCCCCCTTGACACCCCCACACACACTCTCACTCACCTGAAAAGGTCCTAGCTTTGAGATCCGCTCTCCAGATCAAAGACATGTCTTGCTGCTGGAACCAGTGACTGCATTATGAGAAACTAAAGTGAATGTGCTTCAAAATATTTCTAAGGGGGTTTGAACTTTTATGCATAACTCAGTGGTGTTTTGAGATTTTGACCCCACATTTTCAACATGGCCTTTTGGGGAATCCTCATCATCAACAATATGACTGTCATTATGCAATTCCCACTGGTAAGGTGATTTCATAGTTGGTTGACAAAATCACCTTTATGGTTGGATTTATATAATGATAGTCATATTGCTCATGAGGTGGGATCATAAGAAGACTATGTTGAAAAATTGGTGTCAACGTTATTAAAAATAGCTAAGTTATGACCTTTCATTGCATTTTCACTATGCATGCTCATAACATTGGACATTTTCAATATTTTGACCTCATATTTTCAAAATAGACTTCTTATTACTCCACCTAATGTATGTCATAGCTGTCATTTTTCAAATCATGGCCAAAATGTGTTTTCACACTTGCGGCAAGGAATGGTGTTTCAGTAGCCCCAAATTATATTTTGGCTGGGATTTGAAAATCTTCTGTACCAGGTACATGCAGTGGGGTCATAAGAAGGCTATGTTGGAAATCTGTGGTCAAAAATATTAAAAATTGCAGTTATGACTATACATTGCAGTTTTGCTATGCATGCCCATAACTTTGGGAATTTTAAATATTTTGACCCCAAATTGTCAACATTCTTAATACAACACCTCATGTATGTCACAGCTGTAATTTTTCAAATCCTGGTCAAAATGTGTTTTCACACCTATGGTGTGAAATGGTGTTGCACTTACGCAGAGTTTCATTTTGACAGGGATCTGAAAATTTTTTGCATGGGGTAATAACATGGCTATGGTGAAAATTTGGTCACTGTTGTCCTATAACTGGAACTGCAGGGGCCGGAGACCCTGTGCTTCCACAGCTACATACATATACTGATCTATGGAGGGATGGGAGCTCAGGGCCCAGAGGGTCCTGAACTCCCACTGGCAAATAAGGATACAATTATACTATCTCAAAAAAGTAAGTAAATAAATTGCAAAAAACATTGTTAATGCATCAGTTAGGGTTAAACAGACAAAATTAGAGAAATGTGGCATTAGGGTTTCCAACCCTAACACCCCATCCCCCACCCTACACAGTCCAACAGGTGGAGGGGTTCTGTCTTGAGGCCGTCAACCCTAACACTCGCCCCATTTTCCTGTGCTGTACCCATGTCACCATATCTTGTAATTCAAAGAGGTGAGCTTTAGGGTTGACGGTCCCAAGACATACCCCCCCACCTGTTGATCTGTGCAAGGTGGGGGGTGCAGTGTTAGGGATTGGAAACCCCAATGCCACATTTCCCTACTTTTGTTGGTTTAACCTTAACTGATGCATTAATGTTTTTTTTTTACTATATATATATATATATATATATATATATAATAGGATCAAAGTGAAAAACACTGGGAAATGTGGCATTAGGGCTTTCAACCTTGACACCTAACCCACCTTCAGGCAGCACAGCAGGTGTGCCTTGGGGTTCTCAAGCCTAATGCTCACGCCATTCTCATATAGTGTACACATCTGATTTTATTTACAGATGCAATGGGGTGAGCATTAGGCTTGATAACCCCAAGGCACACACTACACCTGCTGTGTGCTGTCTGGAGGGGTGGGGTGTTGGGCTTTGACCTAATGCCTGACCTCAGAACTGTCACTTTGACCCTAACTAGTGCATTAACAACATTTTTGGCAATTCATATACATATAGATATATTATAGGGGTGAGGTAGCACCCCTATAGTTAGGGCTGGTTCAGCATTTCAGTATTAAATCTCCATTTTTTACCTTATTAACTTTGGCATTATTTCAGGAAATAGCCCAAAAATTGGGATGTGCTGTCATTTTATCAGTGTCACAAGTTCTGGAAAGTTTCGTGATGGCAGCTTGTATGGTTTTCACTATATAAAGTGGTCAAAAACAGTAAAAATGAAAATTTTTCCCATAGGTTAACATGGGATTTTATGCCATCATCTACAGCCCACAGGGAATTAAAAATTAGTCTATAATTCTCATGGATAAAGGGGTACATGCCAAGGGTGTACCTTTGTATGGTTTGGCAAAAATAACATACTATAATTTTTGAATTATAATGACTTCTGTGATAGCTGCAGGACAGGCAGGTAAATGAAAACTTTTGAACAGTAAATAACCATTCGACCAGTTCATTTACTAGTGGATTCTCAGACAAATACTGTTCAAGATATCAGCCATCTTGTTTTTCTAAAGAAATTTCAAAACAAACTTGTACACAACTATTGCACCCTAAGAAGAGCACAACACCCATATTTAGGTCTCAGTGACATAGTTAGTTCCATGGTTGTCTTAAAATTAATATAGCTCCATGGCAAATATGCTTTTAAACTAAAAATAATGTCTCTGTCACTTGCTAAGTAATTAGATTTGGTTTGTTATTTACTGTTCGAACAGTAAATAACTGTTTGCTGTTAATAGTTTGAACTTTACTGTTTGAAGAGATCCAAAAATAGTAATTGAATATTTGTCTATCTGTCTGTCTGTCTATCTATCTATGCGGTGATGAGGCAGGAATCAGATTAGGAGAACAGAGTCAGCAATATTGAATGGTAATATTGTAGAACTGCTTTATTGCGCCCTGTTTAGGTTTTTGGTTTTTTGCATAACATATGTGTGAATTGCAGTTTCAGTACCATGCGGTACCTATCTTCATCCACAACTGCAATTAATCAAGTTGTGTGCGGTGTCATTTTGATTGTATATGTCAAAGCTGTTTCTTTTGAAATCCTTCATTTTCAGATCAGGCACTTTTATTTGCACATCCTTCTTTGTTTGCAGCCCATCCATAGTTTATACTTTTGTATGGGGGAGGCGGGCAGACTGATGCAGGCCAGTTTCCAATCCACCCATTCTTTTTTTCCCACTCACTGCAATGGACAAAATGGGAGACATGACATGTGCATGTTAGAGTTCCCTATTTGATACAACTTGAATGCTGGCTCAGCAACAGATCACGCACATGACACCTCCTTGACCAATGTGCTTTCCTGTGTACTGCCGCTGCCAGCATGCTACTTGTTGCACTTCCCACTTCCCATGCCTGATCACCAAAGATGACAGCTGCTGAACTCAGGAGATTAGGTAGTGCCCCAGCATCATACCATACAAAACATCTAACAGAAACTGTGTGGACTTTCCCAAACAGTTCACTAATTTGTTAAAATAGGATGCTAGTTCCTGAAAGCTTGCTTTTTAATGATTGGTTAATATTTATTTTTAGTTGCATTTTTTTATTAACAAGTAGATATTCTCACCTACTGACAAACTCGAGCCTACCTGCCCTTAAGGACAAGTTTAAACAGTACCTCCCTGGAAACATGGCCTGTTGCTGTAGGCAGTAATTGCATTCCCAGCCCTGCAAGTCTTAAGACATAATTGCCTGGCTAACCGACATTGATCAAGTCACCTCCCACACCCTTTTTAACAAAGCCCCCACAGGGCTGCTGCCCACATCCCAGATCCCCCACCCCCAACTCTCTACATCAATTCCACTATGTATATGGATTTAGCTCCCCGGCTACTGAAGATTCTACATTTGGGCCTAGCTTTTGGCTGCTGTAAATTATACCTGTGTACCTGACAATGTTTGGCCTTGTCATGTTTCTTTGCACTTACCAGATAGCTTATGAGTCTGTTAGTAATGTTTCACCCTTGTAATTTGCTTACACTGGGGTTCTACCCTCCTTCATTTTCTTGTTCTTAATTGTTCAGACTTTGTTGTACTTGAAGTGGAACCTTCGTAAAAGAGCTTTTGCTCAAAGGTAATGTCCGAATCATGAAACAAAGAATATTCTAAAATGGGAGACTTCATTGTCTGGGTCTTAATTTCCCTCCTCAAATCACTACAACTGAAGAAACTAAAACAAAAGGATGACAAAACAGGAGTTTTATTGTCTGAACTTAATTTTCTTATGTCAAAAGAACAGCTGGATTTTAAACAGAGGACAATTTGACATTGTCAGTCGTAAGTAGTAACAGTAATATAAAGCCTGGATTTTAGAACTTTCCAGAGTTACTTCAAGTTGGCTAGTTGTCTTTCTCTGAAAGTTACTAGTTGAGAACCTGTATATCTGAATCTGTATAACTGCCTGGAAAAGAAAACAGTTTCTAGATGCAAGGTTCAGGATGCTATAGGTTCAGTGTATTTATGTCTTGGGTCATCCCAGAGTTGACTTCAAACACAGTAAAATGAGAAAAAAATGGTCGAACACCGCTACAATGTTTCTTTGTAATATTCTTTATTTCATCCACACATATCAAGGGCTAATTGATATGTGTAGATGAAATAAAGAATATTTCAAAGGAACATTACAGTGATGTTAATCCATTTTTCTCATTTTGCTGGAAAAGAAAATATCCCATAACGAATAAATAAACCAAGACATTATTAAGATTATAATTACAGTATTCAATATCTGACGTTCATACAGGTCAGCCTTGACTGTTTATACACACACACACTTTTATCTCTATCTCTATATCTATCTGTCTATCTATCTATCTATCTATCTATCTATCTATCTATCTATGCATATCTTAAATCACTATTTAATTGTAGATATTTTCCATCTGTCCTAATCCATGTAAAAATTGTTCACTGTTTTTTGTTGTTGATTTGCCTTACTCTGACATCAGCAGGGGTCTCAGTGAGTGGTCTCACATCTCAGATGCACACACATTTGCTTTTTGCACTCAGTGATCCATTATGCTTCTATCTCTGGAGGGGGCAATCCCAATTGCCGTGGTTAGTGAGTCTGATTAATCAGAGCCTTTGACATACTAGTTTTCTTGTAAATTTGTGTCAGGAAAATGTATGGTAGGAATGTTTACTTGATCGTCTGATGTATTGCATGTAAACAAGTGTCAGATGTTCTGTGTCAGGGCAGATTTTTTGATCTTGTTATTTTTAACTGGAACACATAAATGAATGGAGATGAGCTACATCCACACCACCTTTTGGGTGACTCTTAAAAAAAAACACCAACTCTGAGGTGGAAGACCAGGTTTGCTGGCAAAGGCATCTAGCGTCACCTGAGCTCTTTTCTTCTAGGTTGCTCATAAGGACAGAGAAAGAAACCTTACCAGAGCAAGGAAAAGGATTAAGGCTTCTTTTAGCTAGGCGGATTTACTGTGTGTTATTATTTTCTTTTGTACTCAAAGGAGTTGTTACTGTTTGTTGCTAACATTTTATTGCTTTTTTTTTCTCCAATTCAAATTGTTGTTGCTTGGTTTACTTTCTGCTGCATTATTAGAGGGTGTGCCTAAAGGTTTGTGCTTACAAATTACTGCTGTAATCTTCTGATTCAAATTGTCTTTTACAAGGTTTATCTTCTGTTACTGCTTTATTTTTTCTCTGTTGCAAAGTGTATCTTACAGGGTATATCTTCTGTGAGATTATTACAGCTGGTGCTTTACAGGTTTTACAGATGTATCTGTCATTAGGATAAGCTTTCAGGGCTACTGCATTTGTTGTTGGTTGATTGTTTCTGCTCTTACCTCCTTGTTTATTTTGTCCATGATTCTTCTTTTTTGGTAGGGGAAGGGCCCAACCACCCACCCCCATCCCCAACCACCCCACACTATACTCATTTTATATGGTAGCACAGGCGTGACATTTCCTGTAGCAAAGCAGGAAGGGGTGGATCAGAGGGGTATCCACACAGTGACCTCATTTACAGGGGCACAAGTAATTTAACTTGTTATAACAAGTTATACAAAAACAAACAAACAAAATACAAAATAAAACTTTTGCATTCATTTTTCCTCCTTCTAATTACTCTCACCAGATTATAAACCCAGTATCTTATCTGAAATGGATATTATTAACTGCAGGTACTGTGGGACACTTTTCAAAAGGGCAGTTATACAGTATTTAGGACACTGCCCCACATGCTGGGCCATTGAAGATCTAAGGGCTCAGCTCCAGGCAGCATGGGCAGAGATTGTGTGCCTCAAGTCACATATGCAGGAGGAAATATATTATAAGAACTGCCCACCATTTCCCCAACATCCAACAGAAGCACCTCAGCTGCAGAGGGTAGTGGGTCCAAGAGGCTGGCAGGTGGTTAGGAGGGGCAAATCAGGTGCCCTGTCACTCAGTGCTCTCCAACATATCACCTCCACAAACCATATAAAATCTACAAACAGGTATCTGCCTCTATCTCTAAAATCAAACAAAAGGGCAGAGGACACTGCAGAGCAAGATACTACAGCATAGGAGCTAGCATAATGAAACTGGCCCAAAACAGGAACCAAAACAAAAAAAAAAGCAAAAAGGAAATAGGAGACTCCATGATCCGAGGAGTTGATACCTATCTTCAGCCAGGTGTAATGGTCAGATGTCTTCCAGGTACATCAGCATGCAGAGACACTGACTGCATTGCTAAAATTGTACAGGAAGCAGGAGAAAACATTGACATCCTGGTACACATAGTGACTAACGATTTCACCAGCCGGTCAGTTGTGGAAACCAAGGAACACCTGACCAGTCTGGGTGACAAACTATCATCCATTTCATCTGGCATATCTTTCTCTGAGAGCCTGTCAGTCTGGGAGAGGGGGGCAGATGGACAGAAGGTCAGAAAAGGGCAGATAGGGGAGCTAAACATGTGGCTCCAAGGCTGGTGCCAGGAAAAAGGACACAAATTTGTAGGTAATTGGAAACAGTTTTGGGAGTGAAAGTTCTTTAAATTTTATGGACGGCATCTGACTAAGGAAGGAGTCAATGCCCTGGGGCAGAAGTTTGATGTCTTTGCGGAATATATAAACTAGCAAATGAGGAGGGGGTGTAGCACCCGATACGTTGAATGGGAAGATCACTCCTCCCCCCTCAGCTAGTGATCAAACAGGAGTTCAGCATGTTTGTAGTTTATTTGCATCACCAGGTAAGGAAAAATGTCTGGCTCCCTATATGATACACAGGGGAAATGCCAGACCGCACCTAACAAATAACACCGAAATCTGGCTAACAGAAAATCATGTACACAAATGCTTGCAGTCTGGGATACAATATTCCCAGACCTGCAGGCAACAATGACAGAGGCTAAACTGGACATAGTAACCATTAGTGAGACATGGTTCACCAGTAACCACACTTGGGAGACTTCAGTACCGGCTATGTGCTGTTCCAGAACAGACCGAGGGTGCAAAAAGCGAGTGGCCCTTTTGTCAATGGAAATATCAAAGCTACAGAAATTCAGAATACACATAAGGAGCCAGAAGAACTGTGGGTCACCCTGGAAACAGGAAATGGAACAGCCATACGAACTAGGGTTGTCTACAGGCATCCAGACCAGGGGGAGGATATAGACACATTACTGTTAGAAGATATACAAAACATGACAGCTAAAGTGGAGGTTCTGATAATGGGAGACTTTAACATGCCTGATACAGATTGGTCAATACCAGCAGGAACCTCTGCCAGAACTAGACACATAGTGGATTCCCTGTGGGGGGAGGGAGGGCCTCAAACAACTGGTACAACAACCCACAAGAGACAGGGCTATCCTAGATCTAGAACTGACTAACAGGGAAAGGACCACAGATCTCCAGGTAGAAGGTCACCTGGGGGCCAGTGACCATGACATGGTATGGTTCAATTTGGCCACTAGAACTAAATCATCCCATTCCAAATCAAAAATATGGGACTTCAGAGAAGCTGACTTTGATAAGATGGCCAAAAGAGTTAAGCTAGCCATGGCAAGAAGAAATACAGGTGAGGGGGTACAGGCAAGCATTAAGGATGCAATACTTGAAGCAACATCCCATTGTATTAGAGAGAAAAGGAAGAGCAAAAGAAGAAATAAACCACTTTGGTTCTATTGGTTTCTCAAAAACAGTAGCAGAAAGGTCAGAGCCAAAAGTCTGGCCTTCAGGAAATATAAGGGAAAGCAGTGGAACAAAGATAGGGAGGCATATCAAACTTCCCTAAGGGAAGCAGAGAAGGCAGTAAGGCAGGTAAAGGCCAAAACTAAGGAAACACTAGCATGAACTATAAAAGAAGGTGACAAGACTTTCTATAGATACATTAGTGAAAGGAGAAAGTCCAGATGGGGTATTGCTAAAATCCAAGGGGATAAGGGGGAGTGTGAGGGGGAGGACCATGGAAAAACATTTATCCTAAATAGATATTTCTTTTCAGTATTTACTGAGGAGAAGGTAGGACAGGGCCATCAGCTCAGCACCATGGACACAGGGGGGAGAGAGGTGCGCACTAGTCCCTTCACAAAAGAAAGGGTCCTACAAGAGTTCGATAAGCTCAGAGTGGACAAGGCAATGGGACCTGATGGCATACATCCCAGAGTACTAAAGGAGCTAAGGGTGGAACTAGCAGAGCCATTATTAAAACATAGAAACATAGACTTTGACGGCAGATAAGGACCGCTTGGCCCATCTAGTCTGAGTATTTCCCTACATACAGGATAGTCCGCAGATCCTAGTTAACCAACAGCCAATTTCTTCCTACCCCCCACAAGAATTGCCTTATATCTGTCCCATGCATTCTTGAATTCTCCCACAGTTTTAGACACCAAAACTTTCTCAGAAAGGCTGTTCCATGCATCCACTACTCTCTGTGTGAAAAAATACTTCCTCACATTGCCCCCTGAACTGCCCCCCATCTTTAAATTGTGTCACCTTGTTCTTGCACATCTCTTTTTCTGAAAGATGTTACCCTCTTTGACTTTGTTGATTCCACTGAGGTACTTAAAAGTTTCTATCATGTCCCCTCTCCTTCTTTCCTCAAGGGTATACATATTAAGCTCCTTTAGTCTCTCCTCTTACGGCTTCTCTTGCAGACCCTGCACCATTTAGTTGCCCTCCTCTGGACTGCCTCTATCCTGTCTATGTCCTTCTTGGAGATGGGGTCTCAGAACTGGATGCAGTACTCAGATGGGTCTCACCAACTGTCTGTATAGAGGGATAACAACTTCCTGTCTTCTGCTGGTGATGCCTCTCCCTATGCGTCCCAGTATACCCCCAGCCCTCCCTACTGCCTTCTCACATTGCTTGCTAACCTTAAGGTCATCTGATATGATTACCCCCAGGTCCCTTTCCTTTTTTGTTGTTGTTACTACCTCCCCCACATTGTGTATTCTTCCCCCGGGTTCTTGTTTCCCAGGTGCATTATTTTGCACATATTTGCATTGAATCCTAGCTGCCATACTTCTGACCATTCCTCCAACCTTGCCAAGTCCCTTCTCATCCTTTCTACGCCTCCTTGTGTATCAACCCTGTTGCAGATCTTTGTGTCATCTCCAAAGAAGCATACTTTTCCTTCTAGTCCCTCTGCAATGTCACTTATAAAGACATTAAAAAGGACTGGACCCAGTACTGAACCTTGGTACCCCACTAGTAACCCCTCTTTCTTCAGAGTGGACTCCATTTACAATTACCTTCTGTGTCCTGTTGTCCAGGCAATGTTTTACCCAGGCTACCACCCTGGGACCCACTCCCAGGCTGGTTAATTTGACTATTAATCTTTTTGTGTGGGACTGTGTCAAATGCCTTGCTAAAGTTTATGTAGGCCATGTCCACAGCCCCTCCCTGGTCTACTACTTTGGTCACCCAGTCAAAGAAATCTATTAGATTCATCTGACATGACCTTCCCGCTGTGAACCCATGCAGCCTTAGGTCCTGTGCCCCACTGGCCTGTAGGTACTCAACAATTCTTTCCTTCAGAAGTAACTCCATCACTTTACCTACCACAGAGGTCAGACTGACAGGTCTGTAGTTTCTTGCCTCTGTCTTGGTCCCACTTTTGTGCAGGGGAATCACATCCGCCTTCCTCCAGTCCTCGGGTACCACACCATCCTCCCATGATTTATTAAAAAGAGTAGCCATTGGTTTCACTAGTTCCCCCCTTAATTCTTTAAAATTCTGGGGTGAATTCCATCAGGCCCCATTGCTTTGTCCACCTTCAGTTTTAGGAGTTCTTGCAGAACCCTTTCTTCTGTGAAAGAACTGGGATCGACCCCCCCATCAAGAGTGCTTCTGTTAATAGGATTAGGCACTTCCCCCTCCTCTTTTGTGAATACTGAGCAGAAATATTCATTCACTATCCCTGCTTTTTCACTGCCCCCTCTGCCTACCCACCGTTTATTCTATTCAGCCTCACTATCCTTCCCTTTGTCTTTCTACACTCACTGATGTACCTATAAAAGGTTTTATCCCCTTTCTTAACCGAGTTGGTTATCTTTTCCTCAGTTTGGGCCTTTGCTATTCTGACTTCCCTCCCTGCTTCCTTCTGCCTTAACTGGTACAGCTTTCTGTCCTGCTCCTTCTGTGTTTTCTTATACTTCCAGAATGCTATATTTTTCTCCCTGACTTTCCCAGCCACCTCTTCGGAGAACCATAGTGGCTTTTTCTTTCATTTTGATTTGTTTATTTGCTTCACACAAAGGCTTGTTGCCTCTGTGATGGCAGTTTTGATGATTCTCCATTGTTGCTCCACCCCTTCTTCTAGCCTGTTTGCTAGTGCTTTTCTGAGGCACGCTCCCATCTTGCCAAAGTCAGCCCTTCTGAAGTCCTGTACCCTCACTTTTGTACGGCTTGACTCTGTAGCTGAGTTTAACGTGAACCACACTGTTTGATGGTCACTTGTTCCCAGGTGGCAACCCACTTCTAGATCTGAGATCCTCTCACTGCCCCTATTTGAGAGTACAAGGTCTAAGATTGCTCCCTCATGAGTGGGTTCTGAAACTAGCTGTCTGAGGCCTGCCACCTGTAGGGCATCAAGAATGGTCTGCTCTTGGATGTGGCTGTAGCAAATGTGCTCCAGTTAACATATGGCATATTCAGATCCCCTATCAATGGTATCTCCCCTTTCTCTGCCATCCTAAGAATGCCTTCTATCATATCCTTGTCCATTCCCTCCCCCTGACATGGGGGTCTGTACACAACCCCTGTGTGGATTGTGGTGCCCTTTCTAGTTTCCAAGGTGACCCACAGTGCCTCCTCTCCTCCCTGTTTACTCTTTTGTTCAGTTGCTTTTATCCCTTCCTTTACATAGAGAGCTACTCCTCCTCCTCTTCTCCCCTGCCTGTCTCTCCTGTAGGTTATGTACCATGGTATGTTAACATCCCAGTCATGGTTCTCTGTGTACCATGTTTCTGTGACTGCTACAATATCCAGACATCCCTCTTCCATCAAGGCCACCAGCTCAGGGAGCTTGTTGCCCAGACTACGGGTATTGGTACTCATTACCTTCCATTTCCTGATGGCCTTACTCCTTTTTGCCCCATCTCTGTCCTTCTTGCCTTTGTCATTTTCCCCATTTACCCCAGCCCTTCTCTGTATCGACACCTCTATGTTGGTGTTTACCACACTTACTACCGTGATTTTTGGGGGGGCTAGGATTTCCCTGCTCCTCTCCAGTGCCTCCCCCTTGGCTAGTTTAAATCCTTGCCAATAAAGCATTTAAACTTATCACCTAGGATCCTGGTTCCCCTCCTGGACAGATTGAGACCATCATGCCAGTATAGGCTTGCATCACTCCAGGTGGACCCCCAGTCCCCAATGAAGCCAAATCCCTGAGCTCCACACCAGTTTTTCAACTACTGATTGAACCCCATGGTGCGGAACACCCTAACCTCTGCTACACCATAGATGGGCAGCACCTCCGAGAAGGTTACTGTGCATGCTACTTGTCTAAGGCCCCTCCTCAATTCCACAAATTCTTCCTGCACTTCTCTAATCCCTTTCTTAGCCAGGTCATTTGTCCCTAGGTGGACAATGACATCCAGCTCCCTCCCCTGTGCAGCTGCTCCAGCAATCTTGAGGATTCGCTCCCTGTCCCTCCAAGCCATGGCACCAGGCAGGCACCTTACCTCCCTCTCTCCTTCCTCCCCCAGTTCTACCTTCCTTACAATGGAGTCCCCCAACAGGAGTTGTTTCCTTCCCCTGTGGGGTCCCCTGCCACCCTCCTGTGGGTCTCCTTTGTGAAGGTTCCCAGCATTGTCCTTGGTCTCCACTGTGGGTGCCTCCATAGAGGAACCACTCTTTGCCAGAATGGCATAGGAATTGTGGAGAGGTACAACTGGAGGGATGTGCCTCTGTTCCACCACCCTCACCCTCCCTGAGCCCACTGTGGTCCAACCGTTCCTCTTTCTTGGCAACCTCTGAGGCAACGGCAGTGGCACTCGTGGTCCCTGGATGGAAGAGGAGGTCCCACAAATCCTGGCCAACTCAGCCTGGAGAAGAGCAACCTCCTCTCTCAGCCCAGAGAGGTGCCTGCAGATGGGACAACACTGCATCCTCCAGAACATCTCCCGGAATACTGCTGCTCCACAGCCACTGCACTGCACCACTCCCATCATGTCTTATTTCTGTCCCCTTAACTCTTTGGAATCCTTACTCTTTCCTCTGTTTTTTTTTTCTCTCTTCTCTCTCTACTTACTTTCTGCCTGTGTGCCCTTTAAGCTCCTGATTGTCGTGTTCTGAGACAAGAATATCCTATATTTCTCAGTAGACCATTTACTTGCTCAGAGGCAGACCTCCAGCAGCTAGAGGGGGCTGGAGAGCTACTCTTGCCCTTCTAGGATGGTGGGTCTTTGGTGGCTCTGTGATCACTCACTTCCTGCTCCCAAACAGGAAGTTCCTGTTGTCAGCCAAATCCTGTGCCTATAAAAGTAGAACTAGATTTGGGTGGGAGAGTGGAGGGAAGGGGAGGGAAGAAGGGCATTATAATCCCAGTAGAGAAGTCAAGTCACACAGCAGTCCTTCCTCCTGGTGTCTTCTGCCAAGCTACTAGCAGACTCTTTCTAAGGCAGTCTTTAAATTTAGCTTCCTTCTAGCTGATCCACTCCCCCTACTTACTAGATCTTTCTACAAGTAATTTAAACTATTGGAACTGTTTAGTGACCCTCTGAGCATAGGAGAGATCCCAGAAGACTGGAGAAGGGCTCATGTGATCCTGCTCCACAAAGGTGGTAGCAGGGAGGAAGCAGGGAACTACAGACCAGTCTGTCTTACCTCAGTAGTGGGCAAGTTTATGGAGGCACTCCTTAAGGAAAGTATATTACAACACCTGGAATCCATAGGAGCTCATGACCCAAGACAGCATGGGTTTACAACAGGTAGGTCCTGTCAAACTAATCTTATAGTTTCTTTGACTGGGTGACCAGAGTGGTGGACCAAGGGGGAGCAGTTGATGTTGCCTACCTTGACTTCAGCAAAGCTTTCGATACTGTTCCACATAGAAGATTGATTTATAAGCTGGGTAGGCTCAGGGTGGGTCAGAAATTGGTCATCTGGGTGGCAAACTGGTTGACTGGCAGAAAACAGAGAGTGATGGTAAATGGTATTCAGTCAGAAGAGATGCAAGACACAAGCGGGGTACCCCAGGGATCAGTCCTAGGGCCAGTCCTCTTCAATATCTTCATCAGTGACTTTGCAGATGGACTGGAGGGTAAGGTTTGTCTGTTTGCAGATTACATCAAGATCTGCAACAGAGTAGATAATCCAGATGGGATGGGCAGAATGAGAAGAGATCTGGAAAAACTGTCAAAATGGTCAGAAGAGTGGCAACTGGGGATTAACGCAAAGAAGTGCAAGATCATGCACATAGGGAATAGAAATCCTGACGTCACCTGTATGTTTGGAGGGGAGTTGCTGTCAGTCACAAAGGAAGAAAGAAATTTGGGCATCATTATCACAGATGATCTGAAATCATCCAAACAGACCTCTAAAGCATTATGTAAGGCTAGGGGGATGTTGGGGTGTATTAGTAGAGCTATCACAAGTCATAAGAGGGAGATAATAATCCCTCTTCATCAGACACTGGTTAGGCCCTATCTGGAGTATTGTGTGCAGTACTGGAGGCCACACCTTCACAAGGACATCAACAAAAGGGAGGCAGTCCAGAGAAGGGCAACGAAAATGGTGCAGGGACTGCATCAGAAAATATATGAGGACAGATTAATGGAGCTCAATATGTATACCCTAGAGCAAAGGAGGGAGAGAGAGGTGATATGACTGAAACATTCAAATACCTTAAGGGCATTAATGAGGTGAAAGAGTCTAACATGTTTGAATATAAGAAAAATAGCAGGACAAGAGGACACAGCTTGAGATTAGAGGGAGGCTGATTAAGGGGTAATGTGAGGAAGTTATTTTTCACAGAAAGGGTAGTGGATGCATGGAATGGCCTATAGTACCTCAGGAAGTGGTGGATATGAATACAGTGCACGGCTTCAAACAGGCATGGTATAGGCATAAGGGAACAATACAGATGAGTATGAATAGCAAGGCCATTGACAGAGTACAGGCCTATGGCACATTCATAAGGTAGAAAAAGAAATGGGCAGACTGGATGGGCCTTGCGGTGTTTATCTGCCATCAACTTTTATGTTTCTATGTATGTTTTTAATAGATAACCAAAACTGAGGGGAACAGAAACAGACTAAATGCAATTGTTTTACTTATCCCAGCAGATCAAGTCATGTGCAGCTGCAGTGGGATGAGTGGAGGGTCTGTTGGAGGTCTGTGATTACACCTGATAACAGTATCATGAGGGATTTGACACAAATACTGCCTTAGACAAACAAAGGAATGGCTATATTTTAACATTGGAGCTTGAATGAATTTCTGTTTCCTGGACCCTTCTTAGCCATGTATGCAATGGAAAAACTTCCAACATGGAAGACAGACAGATAGATAGATAGACAGACAGACAGACAGACAGACAGACAGACAGACAGATAGACAGATAGATAGATAGATAGATAGATAGATAGATAGATAGATAGATAGATAGATAGATAGATAGATAGATATAGAGAGACAAATGGACAGATAGATAACCTTGCTGTCAATCTGTGTCAGTCGAGTTCATGAGTGAAGTGATAGGTTTTTCTGTTACCACCTGCACTTATTCAGTGCATATATCATTTCAGAAGTAAGGAAAAAAATGTATGATTTTTTTTTTTTTATTTAAAAGTACTTCCTTGAAAACTACAATTGTTGGCTTTGCAAGACCAAGATAGAGGGACTGCTGTCAGGGTTGTATGTATCTGAAAAATAAGCCAGCACAGTTAAAAGTTTCTCTCTTTCTCTCCCCCCTCTCTGTCCAGTCAGGCAGTGTTACTGCTGATATTTAAAATTACAGAAGATGTCTAATTGATTTATAAAGTCAGATTGTGTTTGCCTGTAACAAAACGTAATGAAATATGTACTTTTGTTAAACCATTTCTGAAATTTCTATCTTTTATTTTTTAACTTGATCTCTCTTGGGGGGAAATAATGATCATGCAGCTTCAAAAAACAACATATTTTGTTAGAATTTCATTAGAGACAAACAAAATCTTACTTTATTAATCAATTAGACTTCTTCAAATAATTTTAAAATCAGCAGTAACACTGTCTGACTGGAGAGAGAGCAAGTGAGAGCTTGGCAGAGAGAGATTTGCAACTGCGCTGACTCAGTTTTCAGATACAGCCCTGACAGCAGTCTCTCTATACTGCATCCCACAGCTCTTTACATACCACCTGCTGCATGTGAAGTACAGACTTTGGATTTTACAGCACTTCTGTACATGAAGAATAGAATTTGCACTTGCATAGCCTTCTGCACATAAAGATTTTTGCAGCATCTTCTGTACATGGAGAACATAATTTGGACTCATTAGTGCCCTCCACAAGTGATTTACTGGCCACCAAGTTAGATGCTTCTTAGTGCAGCCATTGCATGCCATAGACACACCAAATACTGTTAAAACCATGTTTGATGTTCTGTGTCTGAATCCCTAGAACATAAAAGATGTAGCTCTAACAGAAAATGCCACAAACCACATTTACATCTCTTTTTTTTAGTAAAATTCAACTCAGTGTGCCTCTCCTAGTTACCAATTTTAAATAACTAAATAAATAAATTGATACATGTTTTGAAAAATAGCAGCAGGGCTGTTTGGACATATTTAGATGGATGCAGAGACTGCACAATACACATTTGCATCTGCTATTTGCACCCTCTGAGAATTGTGGGAATCAGTTCTCCATTTCTCTTCATCCTTTGAACAGTCCTGACAACAATTCTCTGAATATTTTCAATGTAGTTCATCCAAGGCATACCCCCACCCAATACCCATCTGTGGACCTGAAGGGGTTAATTTGGTGCCCCATGTTTTGTCCTAAAGAAGCCTACTTACTTGTTTCTGAGTGATGTGCCCCAATCTACAAAATCCACACTATTTTGCCCGTCAGAAGAGCAGTGGAAACATCAGAAACTGCTAGTTCCATAAGCTGGATTTTTGTCCATACCTCAACCAAATAATTAAAGAAGATGGATTATGGGAATCATCTAAAGCTTAGGTTATAAACAGAGTAGTTGACCAGTGGCTGTCAAATGTATTTTTTTATAGGACTGCAACTGCCTGAAGGTTTAAGCAGTGTAAATATGAACCAGGCTGAAACATCCATCCCTGATAGATGCTTTAGAATTTAGATACTACACAACTAAACCTACATGCCAGGCCATAGGATCTGCTACCAGTCTCACTGTAGCCATCACATTCCTTAGCAGTAACAGTATGCACTTGCTATATTCTTACTGTGCAGTCCTATCCTATAATTTCTGTTTCAAACAAAAGCAGTACATGCCTCCCTCTGGAGGGTTCTGTGCCCTCTGCACAGCTGCCTACAGCTACAAATATATGTTTTGATTCTGGGAGGGAGCAGAGAAACTTCATTTTTCACCATTCCCTTCACTACTACTAGACCAGAACTTCCTGCTGTCAGTTGGGTGCTGCTGATCAGGCACAGGAACTCTATTGTATATTAATCTTCTACATCTAGCTTGGAGGTCAGCCACTTCCTTTAGTAGTCTGAAAACACACACTTTCTATGGTTAACCTTGATTGTTTTATTCCCTGGGTTTGAACAGAGAATTGAGACTGTAGAGGAGACTTTGTTAACACTCATTTCACAGAGGCAGGCAATTACATGAGCTACTTCATAGATCATCTTATTTTATACAAAGCATTAACTGCCACAGAATGCACAAATGCACAGCTAGGAGACTCGGACTGCACCTTTATAAACAGCATAGCAATACATGTCTACAGTATTCCACTCCACTCCTGCTTCCTGAGCTAAACATTGTTCAGGCTACTTACTATCCAACCTGTCAACTATCTCCTTTTGATCCCCCCCCCATATAGGGATATTAGGTCCATGCAAACTTTGTGAAATTGAGCTTTTGTGTCATAACATGTATATTACCACTACTATGCCAAAGAGTCCTGATTTGATTTGCATGCATCCAACAAAGCTGTTGTGAGACTTAATTCAGCTGAAATAGAACAGGTATCTCAGGGGTTGTAGAGTTACAGAAAGTCAGGTAAGCATCACATCCTTTTGAAGTTGAGCAGTATATCTCCTGAAAGTTTATACTAACTAGTAGAATTCTTGGATTGTATCCATGAGGGACGGTAATGGGAAATGATTAGAATAATGCACTTTGTGCTATACTACAGAGAGAAATGTACTTGATATTTGTGAGTATTAAGCCATAAAAATCAAAATATACATGGTGTTTCCGAGAACTTACCTGAAAAAACCTTTTTTAGTTTTCTATACAAAATAAAGTAGTAAAAGAGCAAAATATATTTTTCTGTTATATTGTAGTATAGTATGTGCAAGCGAGGATTTTTATATTTGCTGGTATCCCCCCCCCCACCCACGTGGCAACAAACACTGCTCCTGCAGTTTTGTTCTGCTTCTCACCCTTCCCAGCTCTCTCCCCACTATATACAAAACTAAAACGTATTTCCAAGATAAGTTCTCAGACAAATTTTTTTCTCATGAAGTGAAAGGCTCTAAATACTCATATGAGCTGACTTGTTGAAGAATGAGATGGAGAGTATGGGCTTCAAAGTGTTAGTGTTGATTGTGTTTAAAACCAGTGAAATTAGAATATACCAAACCTAAACTACAAAAAAAAAAAAAAACACACTCAAACTTTGTTTGACAGTTTCATCCTCTGGATCTCTTTGTCTCAAACCCTGCAAGTATGTTATATGAAATGTGTATGTGTAGGTACATGCAGAAAGTGAAAGTTGTGGGAGTCTATCCTATTCATTCATGTCCCAAGTTCTGCATTCACACTCCTAGGCTATACTGCCTCAAGAGTGAAAAACAGATTATGCAAAACAGTTCAGTATGTTTCTGTTATAGATATGCTGAAACCATCTGTTTTATTAAAGCATACAGTTAATTCATCATTGCATCTTTTGGCAGCATAAGTGAAGCACACATCTCTCAACCTCTCAGCCCAAAAAGTAATAGCACTGGCCTTTTACAATTCAGAGCAAATGGCCAGAATGTGTAGCACTTTCTTATTTTAAAGAATAATATGTCTACAAATAGTGAGCCCCGTTTATTTAGTGTTAAGGAATGTTTCTATCAAGTTAGTTCTATGATAAAAAAGTTTTTGTCTTCAGAAATAGCTATAATATTAAGAACATCAGTAAACCTTTGCAGAGCAAGTGTAAATCTGAGTGTAAAAAATCATAGCACTGTGCAAAATTCAAAGCACTTGAGAGGTATGGTGAATCACAGGGATGTCATTGTTGAAACAGTAAGAAGCTAAATGTTTTCTTTTTCAGGTTATTTATCCATAGTCAAGTATCTTTATTTTGGATGTGATGATAGTTTGTGTGTGATTTAATGAGCTGGTACTCATTTTAGTTTATAAGGGTTATTTTCTACTCGCTATGCGATACTATCGCTATGCGATATTTGTTTCTCTCCTCCTCCTCCTCTGCCAGCTCCTTGGGTTGTAATTGCTGGCTACACAGATACCCGTTCCCCATTATTCTCATTTCTTTCATATTGCACTCCTCTACTTCCTCAATCTCACAGACCATTTCATCTCCTCATTGTAATGCCTCTCCATGACCACCCTCTTCTAACTCTTTTAACCCTCTCCCTCTTTCCTACCCTTTGCTATCTTCCAATCTCTGCCTACCCCTCTTCACCCTTTACTCTGGACATCCATGCCAGCTATCTTGAATATGGTACAGTAGCAATCTCCTGTTTCCCTCATCAAAGGTACCTATCTGCAAGCGACTGGGTGCAACTGACAAGCTACTACAAGGATAAATGGGCATATCATCCTCTATTTCTAACAACTTCCTTGCTCTGGGACCCTAGACACCTCCATTGGTCCAAGCATCATAAGCTCCAGAAGTGTAATTCTATTGATTATGAAGTACGGCAACTGTCTCTTAAACTCATACTCCTCCTCCTTTTGATATCAGGAAGTGTCCACCCAAATCCTGGCCCTGTCTCCTACAGTACAACAAAGCCTGCCAAATTGCTACCCTAAACATCTTCAGTCTCCTCCCAAAACTAGCCTCCCTACAAACCTTCAGCAGCCAGCACAACCCAGATATCCTTGTCATCGTCGAAACTTGGCTGACACCTAATACTCCGGATCATGCCATCTCCATACAAGGCTACAAGATATTCAGGCTGGATAGGACCTCGAAAAGGGGTGGTGGGTGTGCAATCTACATAAAGGACTACCTCACTTGCCTCTCTGGTTCTTACCCCACCACAGAAACCTCAGTACAACTCTTTCCTATCAAGATACTACTTGGTGCCCAAAACAAAGTCCTCACGATTGATGCTGTCTACATCCCACCAAAAAATCCTGATTACGGCCTACAGGCTGTCCTCGAGTTCGTAAGTACACAACCTTCTGACATCGAACTCCTTCTCCTTGGGGACTTTAATATAAATTGGCTTGTTCCTGATGTAGGGTCAAACAAAGATGCTATCCTAGCAGCAAATTTAACACAAGTGGTAAGCTCACCTACTAGGAAAAACTACAAATCAGGGACCAGCACCCTCATTAACTGGATCCTTACCAGCCACCCTTCCTGTATAACCAATGTAAATGTTCTCCCTGATTCGCTCAGTGATCACTCTCCTATAATATGTACCTGGACAAATAAGTTTCGTAAGCCGCCTCCAAAAACCATCTATAGCAGAGTCCTACCATATGGCAACCTTACTCATCTCAAGACCTGTCTTAGGCAGATAGACTGGTCCTTGATTTACAAAACTCGATATGTGGACCTAGCCCTTGGTTACATTATCACTACCTTCAACACTGCCTGCGACACCTAGGCACCAATAAAAAAGCGCAAAATCAAAGCACTCACAAATCCCTGGCTCACGGCGAAGCTATTGGCACAACTCAAAAGTAGGGATCACCTCGGGGCCACTGCAAGAGCTAGTGGCACTCTGTCGGACATTCAAAAGTATAAACAGGTTCACAACCACTGTACTAAACAGATCCGCTTGATGAAGAGCTCCTACTTCAAGAATGCCCTCTCCAACTCCTGGGGTGAAGGGAAATCCTTCTGGGACAACATAAAGAATATCATGGGTCAGCAATCCAAATCCTCTCCTACAATAATGAATGTGGATGGAACCACTACATTAGACCCAGAGATCATTGAAAACACCCTAAATGATACCTTCACGGACCTTAGTGGTGTCCTCTCATCTGATTTCTTCACTGATGCTGACCCTCAAATTTCTACTTATACTACTGCCCCTCCAACCAAACCACACTTCCACTTCAAACTAGTAAAGGCACATGATGTCTATGAATATGTAAAGAAGGCCAGTTCTAAGTCCCGATCAAGCAGCGACACTATTGACCTTAAACTTCTGCCCCTCACTCTGGAGGAAGTGCTGCTCCCCCTCACGAAAATTTTCAGTCTCTCCCTCTGCTACAGCCAATTCCTTAGGCAATGGAAGGCTGCAGTTGTCACTCCAGTGCACAAAAGTGGAGATAAGTCACTGTCTGGTAACTATCGACTGATATCAATACTACCACCTCTCTCTAAGGCCCTTGAATGCATGATGGCGGACCAACTTTCAGACTACCTAGAAAAGCACAGCATCCTATGCACTCAGCAGCATGGTTTTAGAAAAGGGCACAGTACATCGACTGCCCTACTTGAATTCTCAGGTGCAATCCACAATGCCATGGACAAAGGAAACCTAACTGGAGCAGTCTACATTGACTTAACCAAGGCATTTGATACAGTACACCATGGCCTACTCGTCAAACAACTACTATCCCTAAGGCTCTCGCAGGGTCCTTGTGACTGGGTAAAAAATTACCTTGCTCAAGCGGCTCTCAATCTGTAAAAGTAGCAGGAGTTCTCTCAGACTCAAAACTGGTTCGCTCAGGAGTTCCCCAGGGATCCATCCTGGGCCCCTCCTTTCAGCCTTTTTAAACTCCTCCCAAATCCTGCCCTGAACAAATAATCCTCTATGCCGATGATGCCGTGATTCTTGCCACTCATAAAGATCCGAACCTCTTACGCCACAACCTTCAGCATGCTTTTTCCAAAGTTGAGATGTGGTTCCTTGAACATAAACTGGTTCTAAACCACAAAAAAACTAAATCCGTGCTCTTCTCTAACCCGCAAAACAAGAAATGGCAAGTCCCACTCACCATAAATACATACATGGGAAATACCCTTGAGCAAGTGCCAATTTTCAAATATCTTGGAATCAACTTTGATCAAGGCCTAACCTTTGCAACTCACATTGATAGTACAGCAAAAACTATTAATCAGCGAATTGGGATTCTGTATTGGAACCGACAGCTCCTTACCCATTCTGCACTGAGGATTGCCATCCAATCCTCTGTCATCTCAGTCGTTGACTATGGCCTGGTTATATACAGATCTGCCACTACTACAGCACTTAGTCGCATTTCAACATCCCTAAATAAGGCCTGTCGTCTGCTCACTGGAGCACATCGACGTACCCACACATGTGAACTCTATGCTGACTCAGGTTGGTTGCAACTCTCAAACCGGATAAAGTACCTTACCTGCCTGATGGCAAAAAAATCCACTCTGGGCCTCACTCCACCTTGTATCCAAGCCCTGTTATGCCCGAGCGCTAGCACCCATTTTACCAGAAGATCTGAACAAGTCCCAAGTCCCCCGATGCCGGACCTCTCAGGGACAAAGATCATTTGCCTATCGTGCCCCAAGCTGGCTAAATGCCCTCAGCACTCCTATTACTGCTTCCACCTATCTTGGTATTTTCAAATCAAGGCTGTTCTCTCACCTTGCCACCTCCAGCTCCTGTGACTGCCCTGATTAACCCACCTATTTTCTCACTTCCCACCCCTGTTCTGTTATTAGACAAAGACATGTTTGGGAAACCTTTTCTCCTGCTATTGTCTGCTCCCCACACCTTTCACTTACCCTCTCTGTTCTGGACTTTTTCCCTAATTGGTTCTCCTAATCTAGCGTGACCTCTTTCTTGTAATAATAATGTGATTATTAATATCTCATGTCCTTTTGCACAAATGATTGATATGTATTTGTAAAAGTTTTCTCGTTCTTGACTCAGCACATATTGTTATGTTATCTATGTAATCTTTTTTGTACTGCACCTAATTGACGTGGAACCTTTGTAAAAGAGCCTCTGGCTCAAAGGTAGTAATTCCTAGAACAATAAACTAAACTAAACTAACATGGTCCATTCATCAATCTAATTTTCCTCCTATGATTTTTTTTTCTTCTAATTTACATAGAAGCATAGAAACAGACAATGACAGCAGAAAAATATCACAGGTCCAACCATTCAACTCAAAGGTCCATTATCTGCAATTGGGCCTATTGTGCATTGGAGATTTTTTTTTGTAATTTTGTATATTGTTTCATAGCTGCACAGACCCAGATCTTGGCTTCCACGTCTCCCAGCCCTGACCAATCTCCCCCCAGACTTTCCTACTATGGTTGGCTATGATCCCAGGATTACCAGTATTGGGAGGGGCTATTGGCTGACTCGGGACCCACAGACTTGTAGTAGATATTTCTGTTGGGCATTCCCACTGGAGGAACTCCCTGGCTTACCCCCCAGGGTGGGGCCATGGTACTGGGTGGCCAACAGACACACATCTATCCCATCACCAAACAGAGCCAATGGGAATGGTCAGACCTTACTGAGGGGCTTCATAGAGGGCAGAAGCAGTAATTTTCTGTGAGCAAAGATCTCTGGGAGCGGGGATGTGCAGTGACATCCAGCAACCCACTCTGCCCCCATAAGGTGACAGTGCTGGCTGCGGCAGTACTCCAAGCTTCCACCAGAAATCCCTAAAGCACTGGACATGCTGCCCCCTCCTCTGGAGAAGGAAAGCAGTCCCCAGGATCCTCAATCCTTCTCCCCCCCCAGCAGACCCTTGGACTCCAGAGTCCATTTCTGAATCTGGAATGTCAGCACCACAAGCAGACACCTTGATGCCATGCTGGCAGGATAGCCATCATTCATGGGAGATTTTAGCAATGCCTGTCCACCCACTGCTCCACTACATTTAGCTGCCAACACAAACACTAATTCCTTCACTCTGTCCTTCCTCCCCACCCCACCACCCATTTGCTTATGCCTTCATCATGTCTAATCATTGTGTAACATGACATTGACAAGTATCACTCATAATTTTTTATTAGAGCAGGTCACCCCAAAAATGTATCTTAATTCACAGACAGTTGGATCTGTGATGTCTGTGCAAATCTGTTGTATTGTCCCCCCAAAAAAATACTGTTGTCATCAGTCATTGCATAATACTAGATTTTTCCAGATTTTGAACATGTTGATCTTAGGGTTTCTCTTTGTGGAGGCAGGGCACTTGACTGGTGGCAGATGTCAATGATGGGTTATAGCAATGCAATAGAACAGCTGTGTTGCATAGGGCAAGCTCCCAGAGAGCATCAAAATTCAATTTGATGATCTGTGTGGAGGGGTTTTCCAGGCACGACAGCAGGTATAATGTATCAGTAGTAGCTGTACACAGAAGGAATATGGAAGGGGTGACTGGGAAATGCACCTTACATCCCATTCTGTTGCAGTGCCACAAAAAACTGCTATTATCAACAATAATTGCACATAACACTGATGCAGCCATTAGACAAGTGTGGATAAAGGTTTCACCTCTGGGTGGTAGTGGTGGTGATAGGAGGAATTATCAGCTGCAGCAGCCCAGTATGATTTGTAGCATGGTAATAGGATAGTGTGTTGTAAAGGGTGATCTATCAGGAGACATCAGAAATTCAGTGTGGGATCCATGTGTATAGGGATGTCATGGCATGACATCAGGTATAATTTATCAACAGAATTACATCTACACTGCAGGATCATGGTTGAGGGAAATGGGAAATGCATGTTGTACTACACTCTGTTGCACTCACTCCCAAACCTGCTGTCATCAACTATTATTGCACATAAATGAGTGTTCCAAAAATTGAAGATGCTCAGATAAATATTTCACCTTGTGTTACTGGGTTCTGGTTGCATTTTAGGGCTGGAGGTGGAGGGAGCCACCTGGTTAGCGGCAGCAGCTATGTAGGATTTTTGGCAGGGTAATCAGAAACTCATGTACTGTACATGACAATGTCCAGGGCAGCATTAGAGATTCAGTTGTGTCTCCTGGATGGATAGGTGTCACAGTCATAGCGGCAGCCATTGTGCATCTGGATTAGTGACTGCATAACAGAGCTGATGAGAGTGCAGCTTAATACCTGTTAGCATCTTATTGTGAACCTGCAAAAGCAGAATGGGTGATGATATAACTACAGCTGGTGGATGTCACAATACACAATGTTTTATCATGCACATGGCCATCTAGATGAGTTTAATCACAACACTGCCATCCAAATAATGGATTCCATGGTGGTCCAGTACTCTTTCTCAACCCCCCCCCCCATCACTCCCTGATGGTTCACTGGTCCAGCCTCTCGCTTCCTTACTGTGCATTTTTACCATACTGGTGCACCACCCCATTTACAATTTCACTAGTGTTCTCCCACACTCCAAAGTCTCACAAAGATGCTAAACCTTGGGGGGCAGAGTGGCCTTTCTATTAACTGTTTCCCTGTTTCTGTCATTCCCTTCTGTCTAGTGGCCACCCGCACCCTCTTATTGCTCTTTCCATCATTTTTTTGAGTTTCCCTTGTGTCTAGTGGCAACTTCACCTTCCAGTCACCATTCCAGTTATGTGCCAGTCTTTCCCTGGCATCTAGTGGCACCCCCCACCCTTCAATCACCATCCACCTTATGTTTCAGTCTTTCAACGATGTCTTGTGGAACCCCCCCACCCACCGATCACCATCCTGATGATTCATTTGTTTTTCCCTGGTGACTAGTGTCAAACCCCACCCTCTGATCAATGTCCCCATTAGTGGTTGGTCATTCTGTAGTGCCTAGTGGCATTACAATCCTCCAATTATCATCTCCATTAGTTTTGGAGCTTGCTCTGGTGTCTAGTGGCTCACTCCCATCCTCCAATCATTGTACTTGTCTTGAAAACCATTCCTTAATTTTTTGTTTTGGAATCTGAAAAAAAGTTTCTCAATGATCTGATCCCTAACCCCCACTTCCCACTTAGCACCTAGCACCTCACAACCCTAGTGCAACCCTACACACCCTCATTCACCTGAACATGTCCCATGGTGAAGATCCACTCTCCAAGTGAGGACACATCTTGCTACTGAAACTACCAACTGCAGTATGAGAAACTAAGGTAAATGCAGTTCAATATATTTCAGTAGGGGTTTCAACTTTAATGCATATCTTGGCCATTTTTTGACATTTCAACCACAAATTCTCAACACGACCTTTTGGGGACCCATCTCATAATCAATATCACTGTTGTTATGCTACTGCTGCCCAAAAGATGATTTCATGGCTGGTTGTTGAAGTCACCTTTTGGTTGGGGATTTTACATTTGTTCCTGCCATTGTTCATGAGGTGGGGTCATAAGAAGGCTATGATGAAAATTCTATGTCAAAATATGTAAAAATGGCAGAGTTATGATAATTTATTGCAGTTTCACTATGCATGGTCGTAAGTTTGGAAATATTACATATTTGGCCCCAAATTGTCAACTTAGACTTCTTATTACCCCATCTCATGTACATCACAGCTGTCATTTTTCAAATCACGCTTGGAATGTCTTTTTGCACCTGTATTGCAAAATGGCATTGCAGTTGTGCGATATTATGCTTTGGCTGGGGATTCAAACATTTTCAGTACTGGGTACATAAGTTGGGGTAATAAGATGTTTATGCTGATAATTTGGTCACTGTTGTCCTATAAATCTAAGTGCAGGGCACTTACATAGCTACATACATATATGCATTTATGGATGGATAGGGACACAGGGCCCAAAGGTCCCTCCACTCCCTCAGGCAAATAAAGATATGATTGCTCTATCCCAAAAACTATACATGGGCTGGAACCAGGGCCCAGGGGGTCCTGCACTGCCATGGGCAAATAAGTCTGTGATTACACTGTCTCAAAAAGTAAGGAAATTCATTGCAAAAAACTGCATTAATGCATCAATGAGGGTTGGTATTAAAGTGTTAAAAGATGGGAAATTCCATGTTAGGGTTTCCAACCCTAATTCCCCCCAAGCAGGAAAAGGACAAGACCACACAAGCAACCACAGACAGTGATCATCAGGTAGGACAAACAACATACAACTGTTTCCAGATGACACAAATGCAGTAGCACTAATGTGCTACCTTTATGGATTTGTATCTGTGGCTCGCAAACTGCAAATTATACACACTCACTTGTCAGTGCAGATAGGAATCCATGATACTGGTGGATGCCTATAATATCTTTTCAGCATAGCTGGTGGAGGCAAAAATGGTAAAAGGATTTAAGAATGCATGGGGTAGGCATAAGGGAACCATAGTGATAAGGAAAGGGGGAACCAGAGATCTATTAGGGTCTGCGATATTACAGTAGTTATGAAAATGGTAGACTAGGAAGGCAAAGTAGTCCTTATCTGCCATTAAATTTCATTTCTACGTTTCTATACTGAAATTACCACACTGCTTCTGTACACAAAAGAACAGGCTACTCCAGCCAGAAACAAACCCATTATATCCAAATTACAAGACTTCTTTTTACTATGCCCCTATGGGGCTAGCCTTTCTGTATCAAAGAGGGTCCTGTGTGACTTTAGTGAGAGATGTAAGACATACACCAATGTCTGGCTCCAGAAGAGCAAGCCCCTTGCATATGGAAAACCTGTGAAGTGAAACAGGACCTTCAGGAGACTTTGCTTCTGCAAGCAGTGGTATCTGTGCTTCTGCTCCCAGAGGTAGGTGTGTATGTCTGACACTTGCAGCAGCAGAAGCACAGGCCTATCAATTTTGTGTATATTTTATAATGTCCATGGCTACTTGAGAGTACAGAAAGGTTGAAAGGACCACCTTGCCCACCTAGTCTGCCATTTTCCTACATACTTTAACACCGCAGACCCTACTTGATCTCCAACTCCCTCCCTTTCCTTACCATTAAGGTTCCCTTATGACTACTCCATGCATTCTTGAATCCTGTTATCATTTTTGCCAACACCACCTACACTGGGAGGATGTTCCAGGCATAGAAAAGAAACATAGAAGTTGTCAGCAGATGGGGACCATACAATCCATCAAGTCTGCCCTTGGCTTCCTATGCCCCTACTTAACTGCCAGCTAGTGTATCCTGCAGTGTCTGTCCCATGCCTGCTTGAATTCCCCCACTGTCTTGGCTCCCACCACCCCCTCTGGAAGGCTATACCATGGTTATACAATGTGCTCTGTGGAGAATTTTCTCGTATTGCTTCTGAACTTTCCTCCCTTAAGTCGAAGATTGTGCCCTCTAGTCCTGCTGTAGTCCTTTACCTGAAAAAGGTCCTGCACATGCACCCTTGTTGTTGCCTTTAAGGTATTTGAATGTTTCTATCATGTCCTCAAGATTCTTGCATTGTTCTAGGGAGTATAATTTGAGGTCATCCAGTTTTGCCTCGTTTGGTTTCTGATGCAAGCCCTGCACCATCTTTGTTGCTCTTCTCTGTACCATCTCCAGCCTATCTATGTCCTTCCTGTAGTGTGGCCTCTAGAATTGGATACAGTACTCCAGGTGAGGCCTGACCAGGGGCATGATCACTTCATCAGTATTGTGCATTTCCTATCTGCAGCAACAACTGGTGTATGTTTTTTGTCTTACCTGATGGTGGCTATCTGTAGTTGCTTGTGTGTTTTTGTCCTTTTGCTGCTTGGGGGCAGGGAGTTAAGTTTGGAAACCCTAACATCAAATTCCCCAGCTTTTGCCACTTTAATGCCAACCCTGACTAATGCATTAATGTAGTTTTGTTTTTGCAATGAATAAAGATATATATATATATATATATAAATTGCAAAAAAAAAAAAAAAACTTTGATAAGGCTCTAGTTAGGGTTAAAGCAACAAAAGTAAGGAAATATGGCAATATGTTTTCTAATACTAAAACCCCCTCCAGGCTGCACAGCAAGTATGGGATGTGCCTTGAGGTTCTCAAGCCTAACACTTACCACATTTCATCTGTAAATAAGGTCAGATGTGTACAGTTTATGACAATGTGGTAGATGTTGAGCTTGAGAACAAACACATTCCTCGTGCTGCCTGAATGGAGGGGTGTTAGTGTTGGAAACTCTAATGCCACATGTCCTTACTTTTGTTGTTTTAACCCTAAATGGAGCATTAAAAAGTTTTTTGCAATTTATTTCCTTACTTTTGAGATAGTAAACTCATATCCTTATTTGCCTATGGAAGTGCATGGCCCTCCAAGCCCTGCACTCCCATCCCTCCATAGATGCATATATGTATCTAGCTCTGGAAGCACAACACTCTCCAGGCCCTGAACTTCCATATATATGACAGCAGTGACCAAATTGATAGCATAGTCATTTTATTACCCCACCTCATATACCAGGTGTAGAACATTTTTGAATCCGTGCCAAAATGTAATCCCAAGCAACTGCAACGTCATTCTACTCAATATGTGCAAAAACACATGTTGGCCAGGATTTGAAAAATGACAGCTGTGACATACATGAAGAGGGGTAATAAGAAGGTTATGTTGAAAATGTGGGGTCAAAATATTTAAAATTTCCACAGTTACGAGCGTATGTTGCAAAATTGCAGTGAATGGGTATAACTTTGCCATTTTTACATATTGTGACCCTAAATTTTCAACATAGCCTTATTATGACCCCACCTCATGAACAAGGGCAGGAAAAAATTTCCAATCCAGCCCAAAAATTGAATTCATCAACCGACCATGAAATCACCTTTCGGGTGGGAGTTGCATAATGTCAGTCATATTGTTCATGAGGTGGGGATCCCAAAAGGCCATTTTGAAAATTTGGGGTCAAAAAGTGGCTGAGTTATGCATGAAAGTTGAAACCCCCATTGAAATACGATACACAGAACCTCATTTATCTTAGTTTATCATATTGCAGTCGTTAGTTCCAGTAACCAGACGTGTCATTGATCTGAGAGTGGGTCTCGCACCTGGTACCTGTTCAGATGAGTAAGGGTGTTTGGGGGTTCACTGGGGGTGTGGGATTGTGGGTGCTGAATGGGAGGTGAGGGTTGGGGGCTGATCAGCCAGAGTCTATTTTAGTTCTTGCAGGGAAAAAAAAACATTGAGTGACTTTTTTTCTTACAGCCATGAACACTGATGGGGGTGGGTGGGTGTGGTGCCTCTAGACACCAGAGACATAAACGGCAGCATGGGGACAGTGATCAGAAAATGGAGTAGGGATGTAGGGACCACTGAACTACCAATGCTATAATGTGATGCTAGTACGGTGATTGGAGAATGAGGGAAGGGAAGGGACCATTGGACTACCAGAGAATATATATTTTATAGGGAACAGCGATCAGAGAATGGGGCAGGGGGAGTGACTCACTGGACTATCAATGCTGTAATTTAACATGGGAATGGTGAGCAGAGATTGGGGGGGGGGAAGGACCACTGAACTACCAGGGAATATATATTTTGTAGGAGGACAGCAATCAGAGAATGGGGGAAGGGCTGGGACCACTGGACTACTAGGGACATATTCATTCAGAGAATGGAAATTGGCGTTGTTGGTGCCATTAGACACCAGCGAGCTGTGACAGTTCAAACTGTCATGGACCTTTACTGTTCACAGTCTTCATGGTTTGAACAGTAAAGTTCAAAATGTTAAGAACTATGAACAATTCTTTACAGATTAACTGATCCTTAGCTAAGTGAGTGCCTAGCGATATGATTTTCACCCCCAAAAGACATACTTGTCCTCAGAATTTTTAAATAATAATGCAACAATGGAACTAAGCATGTGACTGAGGCCTAAATACAGGTCTTGGTCATTCCTTAACAAGTAGCATTTCTTTAGAAATCAATTTTTAAAATGGAAAAAAAAACAAGTTGGCTGCCAGCACAAACAGTATTTCTCAAAGCATGAACTGTAAATCCATAGCAATTAACAGTTCGAACAGTTCTCATTTAACTGCCTCTCTAGCGGATATCACAAACATCGTTATAATTCAAAACTGGTGATATATCTTCTCACCAGACCATTCAAAGGCACAGCCTTGGCACAGACCCCATCATCCCTCAACATTTCAAGCAAAAATTCCATTCCATCTAGGCAGTAAATGAGGGCAAAAAAATCCCATTTTATCCAAGGGGGGGAGCTTTTTTTTATTTTCTGTGTTTTACCACTCTATGTCTCAAACACCATACAAGATGCTGTCACAGAACTTTACACATCTTGAAACACTGGCAGAATCAGTGTGCATGCCAAAGGTGTGTTTATTTCATCACAAAATGAAAATGTTCTTAAGGTACAAAATTTTGAATTTAACATAGAAGTGCTAGTACAACCCTAACTATAGGGGTGCTACTGCACCCTTATAATATATATTTTTTGTATTTTGTATTAAGAGACTGCCTTTATAAGTTTCCATTTATCATTGCTTCTGAGTAGTTTGAATATTATGGGTCTCATCTCTTCTATGTCTTTATTTTTTTGGGGGGGGCATTCTAATTCAGTGCACACTGTCAATGTCTCATACAGCAGAGTAGCAGAAATCAAGAATTGTAGTTTTTTAGCTTTTTTTTTTCTTTTCCCATTTTGTCAGTACTTTAAAAATTCTCAGTTTTTTCCTGGCCTTAGTTTCTTGATCCTCCAACTTTGTTGAATTTGTGATTTAAGATGTTTTACTTTTTTGATTATAAGGTTTATATTTAAGCAATAAGTCATAAGGGGGTGTGGGTTATTGGGGGATTTACCATGGCTGGAGTGGTTTTCCCACGAGGTGAAGCCGAGTGGGTAAATCCTCACCATCTGTGGTATATCCCCTGATAACCCACACCCCCCTAGTGGCTTATTGTGATTATACCAATACAATGTGTAAAATAAAGAAAATAGAAAAAGTTTAGGTGTCAAACTTTTTTTCACATTTTTTATTAATAAAATAGACAAGATATGCTTCCACAGTGAAAAATAGTCCTGGGTTAGTAGGTAGAAGATGGAAGGCTGCCTCCTGCCTCACCTGAAATGCAAAGTGCTGTTAGCAATTTATGTTTTTTTATTTTATTTTTTATTACATTTCTTTTTCACATCAGCAGTATTTTATATTTCAGTCACTTGTTATGCAGATGCTCCCATTCAGTTGGTGGGAAATGGGGAGACAAAGCTGTATTTTTTAACAGAAATGGGAGCGTGAGCTGTATTATTTATACAGAGAGGAAGAGGAGACAGATTGAAACAGTATGAAAACAGTGTTTTTTTAAAGTCACTGTTAATCTAGAGGCTCCTTGTTATGATTGGAGAAACAGATTGCTGGTGTAATCAAAGATTGGGTGCCAATTGAAGTCACGGTCCAGGCTTCAGCTGTGTTTGCGGCATGATCAGGAAGTATGAACTGAATAATGATATTTCACTTTCAATCACAAACAGCAGGTTGGGGAATGCTAAGAGTGAGCAATGCATTTTGTTTCTTTTTTGCTTGTGTACAAAGATTTTTTTTTTAGTTTTGCAAATCCCGCTTTAGTACTGCCGGTGGCGTGATTTGGGAGTAGTTGTGGGTGTGAATGGGGCCACGATAACTGGCTGCCGTCTTTTGCCATGTGCTTCCTGATTGACTGGGAACTTTCATGTCGGGAAAAGGAAACAAAATTCTTTGATTTTTTTTGTTTTAAATAATGTAATGAGGCAAGCACTGTTTTTGTGGAAGCAACGGGAAAAGCACTTATAGCAGGGGGCATGCCAGTAGTCCACACTCTGCAACTCCAGAAGCCGTTATTCAGAATGTGTGGACTGAGGCAAGTGGTGCTGAAAAAAAGATCACTTCACAGCAGTGAGTAGGGTGGAAGTGGTTCCGGGGAAAGACTTGGTAAACATTGTTTTCGACCAAATTGCTGTTCTGAGTATTTCAGTTACTTGTTCTTTAGTTTGACTGTTGCAAGGGGAGACGAGTTGTCATTTAACGGTGATATAAAATGGCAGCATTTTTGGGGGTTGTTTTGGGGGGTCGCACTGATCTTAGTAAAGGGGCTGACTGGCACCTTTTCCTGTGGGTATATAGTAGGATTTACTATAACTAAAAGGTGCCAGCCAGCCAATCACATTACAGGTTTTTCAGACCCTATTGTATAATTTAATCTAGCTCAGATTGTTGGCCTTCCAATGCAAAGATCTTTTTAATCACATGTACTTTAGCTTCTTGTCAGTCAACCCCAGATTTGATATTTTTGAAACTGTCTGGGATGTTCTTTAATGTATCAATATTCTCTTGTAAAAGCAGCAAATTAGACAAAAATTAATAGCCAGTTTTTTTTTTGGGGGGGCTTCATCTGACTCTGGTGCAATTTCTTTTGGGTCTTTTATCTGCTTATCTGAGGTATGCTCATATGAATGAGACAATATTCCATCCCCCCACTCTGAATGTGAGAAACTATTTTCTGAACTGTTTTCTAAACTATGGTTTCCTCTGTCTATCTTTAAAGCGGTACAGCTTTGGGGGGGGGGGATCCCCTAATTTTTATATAAGTGCTGACCTTTTGTTTAAACAGTTTTTTTTACAGGAGTCACACCTTTCTCCCTTTTTTCCTTAGTTAAATGTTTTGTTTTGGCCTCTTTCTTTCTTTTCCTCTTCATTATCAGGTATATATTTTGGAGACATTTTTGGCCAAATGTCCTCAAGTTTCTGTAGTTTTAGAAAAAGCTTTGTATTGGTGAAATTTGGTCTGTGATCTGGTTCTAAGTATGACCCTGTTCTGTGATACTACAGGTGATTTATCTCCTTTCTTCAGATGTTTATCAAAGTTGTCAGATTTTCTGTCCTTCATCTCTGAAGTACTTAACCGTTTGTTCAGTCTTTTCGTATTAAATATATCATCCTTAGTTTTCATTTCTGAATTTTTCTGCTCTGCCTTTTCCTCTTTTAAATACTCTCAGCATTGAAAAGTTCCAAACAAACTAATTATGATTTTTTTTATTTTATTTCTTTGAATTTGTCTTCCAATTTATATAAGCTTCTTTTTGCAAAAAAAACTTAAAAAAAAAAAAGACTTACAGACAAAAATTGTTCAGTGGACTGAGCTATAATCTGTCAGTACTTATTTGTAGTGACCAAGCCACTGATAGTCTAGTTTACATTCAGCTTTTTACATTTTTCATAACTTTTAATAACATAATTATATTGCATTTACCATCTTCTCAATGGTGCATAAGAGTCAATAATAAACCATACATCATGATTACTACTTTTGTCTAATTTCCTTTTCCTTTTTTACTTGCATGCCCTTGGAAAAAGATAGCCTGCAGCGAAAAGTCATTAACCAAATTATAGTCTGCTAAATGTGTAACAAAGAAAGAAATTTGTTTTACCCCCATTTCAGTTTAAGGAGCTGTTGCAGTATAAGGCACCAGAAAAATGTGTTCACCACTGGCCTCACTTACTGAAGTCAAGGGCAGATAGCAATGCAGGCATCTTCTCTGGATGACTCCCAATGACTTGCTGCAAATACTAAATTCTTTGAATTCTTTCACTGAAGTTTCCTTAGTGCTCTGGATTGTCAACAGTCCCAGCTGGAACAATCTGCCTTCTATTGTGAGGCCCTTCTCATGTCTTTGAGCATGCTCTGTGGCAGAGAACCACTGATAGCCCCTCTGGGACCCTACTAATCAGAAGTGCTCCTTCAGGGGCACAGCCCACATCTTAAACTGTCTCACTGCTCATGGGGCTGAAATGCTCATATAAACTGTTCTTGCTAGCACATACAATTAAATAATCACCAAAAGCAAATTGTTACAAAGCTTTATCAGCAAACTAGTGCTAAACACTTATAACGGATACTGCTGGCCACTGCAGCTAACAACTTATTCATTCTAAGCTGTCTAAACATCTTCTAAGTGTTCTTGTATCTGGATTGCACATGGTCATCAGCTGATATCTCAATTAAATGTATCACCCTTGTTGGTTTATGAAAAATTGAAATACATTAGCATTACTGTGCCACACAAAGTGAATTAATCAGATGGAGAGAAAGCCAGCAACATATTTACAGATGAGTTGGGTAATTCTTTTATATTTAAGCAGTCAGGGCTCCCATATAGCTCAGTGAGTGAATGTGGAGCAGCTGTCTGACTGACTAACTGCCATGCATCCTTAGTACATTCTTACCACCACCCATCTCTTAGTCACCACTCCTGTCTATATAATTTATTTGTAGTACTCCTGTCCATAGCATTTGCTGGTAGTACTCCTGTCTATAACATTTACTTGTAGCACTTCTGTCTGTAGTATTTAATGGTTCTACTGATGTCCATGCTATTTACTTGTAGTAATCCTGTCCCAAGCAGTTACCGGTAGGGATCCCGCACATGTTATTTGCTTGTGGTACTCCTGTCTATAACATTTACAGGTAGCACTCCTGGCTATATAATTTACTGCTAGTTCTGTAGTCCATAACATTTACTGGCAGTACTCATGACTGTAACATTTACTGGTAGCACTGCCAGTTAAGCAATGAGTGTAGCAATTTCACATTATACTGAAACTTTAGACTGGGTGGCAGGTGATTAAAATGAAGCCCCTTTGATCTATGTCTCAACTAGCAATCCCAATGTTTCTATAAAACAAAGATCTGTGCCACAAAAACTACAGTGTAAGATATTGTTAAATTTAGTAGTCAGGGTTATTCTGGTGCATTCATAATAACATTGTTGCTTTACTCACCCATTAGGATTATTCTGGTTAATATAGACAGAATAATAAATGTGTTAATTTGTTACTGAGGTGCCCCATTTCACAGGCATCTCAAATAATATATGTTGCTGCTGATGATGTAACATTTTAGTTTTCACATGTCTCTGCTTTGAGATTGTCTGGAATTTTCTTTTCTGACTGGTTTGACTGCAATCTCAGTGCTTCTTAAACTGTGATACAGAGGCTTCTGGCTGCTTGGTTCAAGTACAATAAGACACCATCCCCTAGGATTGCATCCTATTACTGCAAAATCCTTTGCTTTCTTATAGTTTCTTATTGGATATGATGTGCTAGCTGGATTTTTGTTTGTGTGCCTGAAAATGCTATACAACTAATGCTTGTTTAATTAACTACTGTACTAAATTATACTTTAATAGTCACTGAGGAAATAGTGGCATTGAAATTGTTTTCCTACATCACGTAACACATTTTACAGTTTTTATTTTTGAGCCATGACTTAGTTTTACAGTCATCAATCCCTGTTCCAGTCATTGTATGCATTATGTTTCTAATTTTCTGTGTAGCTCATTGTTCTAATCCTGCCACCAGTGGGGATTATTCTCATCCTTGGTTTTGTTTGTTTGTTTATTGAGCATATTCTTTTTTTAGGGCTGCAGTGGCTGGATCCCTGCAGACCCCATGTTTTCATAAAAACACTTCTGCATTCCTTGCATTCTTTGCAACTGAACAACATGTCAACATGACACCATAGTTACCTCCATGTCCATAGAGCACTCACACTGGACTATTTTGTACTTAAAAAAAACATTGGGGGCATCCTGATTGTGACACTGGAGATTGGGCACACCCAGTGTCATGCTGATGTTTGTGGATGGGTGTGGAGTGGTGGGTGCTGAGAGGGAGGGTTAGGTGGGTCCTCTCAGCACCCACCACCCACCCCCAAAAATAAGACTGGCACTGGGGGTGCCCAATACCCTAGTGTCACTATAAGGAATCCTCTGTGCATGTTTGTTTTTGTTTTGAAACCCTGCAAAAAGAAAATCATTCACTGTTGCCTTTTGCAGCTGTAACTGCCCCCATCCAACCCTCCCAATTAGCACCCACCACCTCCCTCTAGTCCTTACTTACCCATTGGGGGTCCAACACTGTAATCCTATGTGGACTGCAGACACATCTTCACTCTTTAAATCTGGACCACAATCTGAAGAAACAGGACTGTGGTTTAATGTATTTCAAAGGGATTTTGAAGTTAGTGGCATAACTTAGACATTTTTGCATATTTTCAACATTTCTTCTTTGGGATCCTACCTCATGAACAATTGCACTGTAATTAGGTAGATCTACCCTGAAAGGTGATTTTGTGGTCCCTACGTGAACTTACCTTTCAGGCAGGAGTCGAACATTTTCTCTGCCTTAATTCATGAGGTGGGGTCATAAAAAGGTCATGTTTTAAATTTGGCATAAAACTGTTTAAAAAAGTTATGAGGCTATGTTGAATTTTGCAAATGAAGGCTCATAACTTTGGTAATATTCAATATTTTTACACAAAATGTTCAATGTAGCCAGTTCTTTACATCACCTCATGAATGTGCCAGCTGTCATATTTTGACTTCTGCCCAAAATGTGTTTCTGCGTCCCGAAATTTGATTTCCCAGTCCCTGCACAAAATCACCTGTAGGCCAGGAGTTGAACATTTTCTCTGCCCTTCATCATGAGGCAGGGTCATAACAAAGTTATGTTGAAAATTTGGTGTAAAAATATTAAAAAACACATTTTCAATATTTTACCCCAAATTTCTTAGCTGCAGCCCAATTGACTCTAGCCAGAGTTTGTTTATCAATACCACAAGCAGTTTGGCAGGACCTCTTTCCATCATAAGGCTTATTTTTCCTTTCTGTTTACTTTCCTTTAAGGATTCATCCTGATTAAGTGAGGCAACTGCTATCTCCCAGCAGCTTGTCATTACGATGTGGTCTGTCCAAGGGTACCAAATTTGGCCAACAAATTGAATTTGTGGAGAGTGACTAGTGGGGTGCTGCGGTGCTTAATACTGGGACCAGTATTCTGTTTTTTTTCATAATTGACATTGCAGAAGAACTGGAAGGGAAGATTTGCCTTTTTGTAGATGACATTGAGATATGTAAAAGGGTGGACACTCATGAGGGGTGGAGTGAAACTCACAAAGTAGTCAAAAGCATAGCAGTTGTGGTCAATGCCCAAAAGTTCAAAATCATGCACCTTGGACATAGGAGCCCAGAAGCTGAGAATAGGATGGAGGGAAGTACTGATAGTACCTTACTGGACATGGGGTACATGCCTCAGGACTGGAGGATGGCCAATGTGGTGCCTATACACAAGAGCAGCCCATGGGATGAACCAGACAACTACAGACCTGTCAGTTTCACTTCCATAGTGGGTAAACACATGGAAGCGATTCTGAAGGAGAGACTGGTGTCATTTCTTAAGATGAATGGCCACCAGGATGGGCAGCAGCATGGGTTCATCTCAGGGAAATCTTGTCAGACCAGTCTAACAGAGTATTATGACTGGGTAAGAAGTGAGCTAGATAAAGGCCATGCAGTGGACATCCTATATTTGGATTTCAGCAAGGCCTTTGATTCAGAGCCTCATGGGTGGCTAAGGGGGAAACTGAAATTCATGGGGTTGGGGGTAAAGCTGCTTAACTGGATCATGAACAGGCTGAAGGTGAGGCAGCAATGGGTGGTGGTGGGGGAACTCTCAGCACCTAGGCCAGTGACAAGTGGAGTGCTACAAGACTCTGTTCTAGTTCTGGTGTTGTTTGGGCTGTTCATATTAGATGTCTGACATGGAGTTAAGAGCAAGATCAGTCTGTTCACAGATGATACTAAAACGGGGGTGGTAGTGGATGAAGTTGATGGGTGGAAACAACTACAGAGGGACCTATCCAAACTGGAGGAGTGGTCACTGAAGTGGAAACAGGGCTTCAATGTGAAGAAGTGCAAGGTTATGCACTGCAGGGCTAAGAACCCGAGAAGGGAATATTGGTTGGGAGTGTGAAGCTGGGGGTCACCAAGGAAGAGAAGGACTTAGGGGTGATAGTAACAGAGAGCATGAACAACTCTGCTCAATGCAGGAAAGCTGCAGCTAAGGCTAATAGGATGCTGGGGTGTATTGCAAGGGGATTCTCATCAGGCATAGGGAAGTGATCCTGCCCCTCTACAGGTCCTTGGTCAGGCTGCACTTGAACTACTGCATGCAGTACTGCCATCTGTATCTGAAGAAGGATATTAGACTGCTAGAGGGAGTGCAGTAAAGGGTGACAAAAATGTTACAGGGGATGGAAGGCAAAACCTACGAGGACAGGCTGAGGGATCTGAGTTGATACACCCTGGAGGAGAGAAGAGATTGGGGGATATGATTGAAATGTTCAAGTACTTGAAGGGGACCAACAAATCTATTGCTGATAGGTTATTTAAGCTGAGAAAGGGAAGGGACATGACAGGGTACAGGCTAAGATTGGAAGAGGCAGATTTAGGAAAGAGATGAGAAGACATTACTTCATGGAGAGGGTGGTGTTGAAATTAAACACCCTATCAGAGGGGTGATTTCATGTAAGACAGTTGGTAGTTTTAAAAGGGCATGGGACAAGGCATAGGGGAGAGTCTGGGTAAGTAGTGCTGAGAACTTCATTAAGGTTGAGAGGGGAGGGGGTTGGGGCAGCTGCAATCTATGGGTGCTAGCTGCACACTTGAGCAGACTTGATAGCCCATGAGGCCTGTTTCTGCTGGCAGATTCATATATTCATATGTTCGCATGTATGTATGTCACTAAGAAAGAAAGGGACCTTGGGGTTAGCACAGCTGATGACATCAATGTGGCAGGGCAATGTGGCAAAACAATGTTTGGGGTAGTGGGATGCTGGGATGCATAGGGAGAGTTAACTCCAGCAGGGAGGTCATGTTGCAACTGAATCACTCACTTGTGAGACCCTACCTGGAGTATTGTTTCTAGTGTTGGAGACCACACCTCAGAAAGGGCATAGACAGGGTGGAGGCATACCAGAGGAGGGCAATTAAAATGTTGCAGGGGTTACATGAAAAGCCTTATGAGGAGGGACTGTGGGATCTCAAAATATAAATCATGGAAGAGGAGAGTGAAATTGGACATGATAGAGACCACAAGTACCTTAGAGGGATGAATAGGGTGCAGGAGGGGTGTCTCTTTCAAATTCAAAAGAGCACCAGACCAGAGGACATGCAATGAATCTAGGCAGGAAGTTTAATAGGCAGGTGAGGAAGTCCTACTTCACTAAAGGAATGGAGAATGTCTGGAACATACTGCCAGCCAGTGTGGTGGAGGCAAAAACAATAGGAGACTTCAAGCATGCATGGAATAGACATAGGGGAATAATAGTAAATAGGCAGGGAGGAGAGAGGGTTGATGGAGACCATTTAGGGTCTGTGGAGACAGACTTGACAGGGACCATCTGGGAAGACCTGGTGTGACAAGTGGTTCTGTTCTGCTGATGAATTCTATGCTTCTGTGTTTCTATAATTCAACTACATTGCAGCCACAGATGTAGGAGTTGTTGAGCTACCCATTAGATATGCAGGCATATATTTTATCTTCCAAATCCTGACCCAGAATGTAACAGTTTGCTTCTTTTAACCCTCCCAAGAGCTGTTGAATTGTTACATTCAGCACATTACCGCTGACACTGGATCACCTCAATTAGTCCCCCATCCTGTCAGCATCCCACCTTACACAGCTATCCTGCACCTTCTAGGTCATCAGGTGGCAGTCAGGCAATGGGGGCAGAAAGTCTCCCTTTCAAGAGCAGGTTAGTTATCTCAGCATATGTTCTATCCTCCTCCTGCTGGCCCACTCCCAATATTTCAGAGTGAGACATAGATCTGATTTCCTTACATTGCAGATAGCTTGTTGCTGCCAAGTGCTAAACAAACAGCCTTTCATGTTAATTGCTATTATCTTCTGCTTTGTGCACATATAGTGTATTGCTTCCCCCTGCCAAAGAGCTTCTACTGGCTGTTGATTTGATAGCAAAATTGATCACTGTTTCATTACATGATAATTTGCATTGCTTAGATTATAAACTGATTTTCTTCAGCTGTAGTGAAAAGTAAATGTGCTGGTTACATGAATATTTTGCATTGCAAATATTGTTATGTCTTCTCAATGTATCAGTAGTATTCTAGTGCAGGTACTGTATGCAGATTGGAGTTTCTGTCATGCAGAAGTGGAAAACTTACTTTTGTGTCTCTAATTGTCTTTCGTTTGTTGTTATTGCTGATATCGCCAGTGTTTTGATGCTATAACCTGGTCATATTTCTCTAATTTTGGTACTGGCCTGGATATTCAGAAGGGTTGCGCATGGTGCAACAGTGTTGCTATGTACGGCCACTGTCTCTCGACATGATATTCAAATGGGATTAAACCTGGCACAAATCCCAATATGCCAGAGCGCATCAGTAATGTATGTGTCGCAGGTGGGGGGGGCGGCCCATGCATACTCCGCACATCCCGATATTCAGCCCAGGATGTGCTGAGCCCATGCATGTGCATCCCCTACTTGCACTGCACACAGGTGAGCCAAAAAAAAAAAGGAACAATGGCTGGCCATCCACAGGTGAGCTGCCATATTGCAGGGCACAACACGGCAGCTGCCACCTGTGGGTGGCCACCCGAGACCCGGCTGCACCTTCGTGGTGGCACCCCCCCATGCCTGATCATGGGCATACATAGAAGAATATAAATGTCCAATATCCCTGGTTGTCCAGTGGACTGCTTGCAACCCAATTGCGGGAATATGTTTTAATTTAACAGTCCAATATCCCTGGTGGTCTAGTGGATCATTTGCAGCCCAAACACGGGCATATGTTGTAATTTAAAAGTCCATTATCCCTGGTAGTCCAGTGGACCACTCACAGCCCGATCGTGGGTGTCAGTAAAACATTAATGCCACAACAACCCAACCCTGGTGGTCTAGCAGTACCCCCCTCCTACCGCCCACTGAGCCCCACTGCCCGATCCCCCAGTCAGCAGTGGGAGCAGCTCCCATCTGCTTGCCACCCAGCCACCCGCCGACTGACACCATACAGTAGGCTGGCTACGCCCATTGGTCCACAGCGTGAGCCAACAGGCATGCAGCCCGCATATTAATACACAGTCCAGATATGTAAATGGATCCATTCACATAGCTGGACTGTGTGGTACGGTATGGGCTGCACACCTATTGGCTCATGCTGTGGACCAATGGGCATACAGCCCTACCGTACGGTGTCAGTCGGCGGGCAGCAGGGCGGCAAGTGGGTGGGGAGCTGCCGCCCGCTGCTGACAAGGGGGGGATTGAGACGGTGGGGCTCAGTGGGTGAGTGGGGAGGGGGTACCACTAGACCACCAGGGTTGGGTTGCTGTGGCATTAATGTTTTACTGACACCCGTGATCATGCTGGCGAGCAGTCCACTGGACCACCAGGGATATTGACCTTTATTTACTACTTATGCTCATCAGCGAGTGGTCCACTGACCACCAGGATAAGGGTACAATTATTTTCATACTTAAGCCCGTGATCAGGCTGCAAGCAGTCCACTGGACTACCAGGGATATGGGACGTGTATGATATTCTACGTATGCCCGTGACTGGGCAGTGGATCACTTTTCTGCGATGTGCAGGGGGCGTCAGTCCCCGATGGCTGCAGCCTGGCAGAGTGCCAGGTGCAAGTCTGAAGGATTGGTGCACCTGCATGCAATGGAGACATAATGACATGCAAATGGCCCAGTTGCATCTTTGCAGATGCATTATGGCCATTTGCAGACAGCACTTTGGAATGGCAGTTGTTGCACCTAGCGCAATGGAACTTGCACTAGCGCATCCCCCTGCTCCACTCTGGCCACTTGCACTGGCACAGTGCCACTGCACCATGTGCACTGCAGGTGGCCAGGGTGTGATATTCAGCAATGCTGTGCCATGGCGCAGCTCCATTGAATATCTCCTGTCAACTCCCCTGCGCAGCCAAGTTGTACTGCATCTAGGCTTGTGCCACAGCCTGGTGCAGTCTGAATATCTGGGCCCCTGTGTTTTTATTTGTGATGTCTTCCATGCATTGTTCTATCCTTGTGTGCAATTTTTGCTTGTTTTTTTTTTATTTGTCATGTCATTTCTTTATGTGGTGTCATTTACACAAAAGAAGTGGTTAGAATCAGTCCTTTGAATTTATTTTTTTTTTGTAGTTTTGTTGGTCGATAAAGTATGGCTAGACATTGCTGCTTATTTTCAGCCTCATATAAAAGGAATACAGAAGAAAACAAAATGAAATTGAAACAGATTAAGTTATTGGTACTATTTTTAGTGAATGTGGGAAATTTTGTCAGGGCACAGGGGAAATTCACTTACTCTTTAAACAGGGGCACTGTGAAACTCTCTTGCTGGCTGGCAAGATGGACGACACAGGAGGTGGCACAAGAGGGAGTAAAATTAAAGTCTTCATCCTAGATGCTGAATTCTGTCCTATGGAGTTGGAAGTGGACTCAAGAGATCCATTTTTTTAGTATCCCAAGTTCAGAAGAACAGTTTGGAGAATGAAATGACAAATAGCTAAATAAAAACAGACAATAAGTGAGAGAGCGAGACAGAGAGAGAGAGCCTCTGGATTCAGTGGTGAGCACATCTGAGAAGCAGACAGCAGATGGAGATTTTCAGTCAGCAGATTTAGCTTTGGAAGGCTGCCCAGAAGAGAAACTGCTCCTGGCTGGGATCTCAAATTGCAGAGCCTCGCTTCCTTGACTTACCATCAAAAAGGATGCAGCATTTGCAGTTGCAAGTGCAAAAATGGTGAAAGAAGCAGATGTAGAACCAGCTCCTAGCTCCCTGACCTACTCAAAAGTGAAGCAGTTGATGCTGTTAGCCTTTGCAATGACAGCATTAGAGGAGACCAGAGATCAAAGAATCTCGTTAACAGGCTGACAGCTGGTACTCAAAAAATGCTGCCTTGCCATAACCCCACCAAAAACACAGTGTGGTTGGTCAAACAAGCACTAGTAGTGACTGCTTGGTAGTACTGTATGGAATTTTCAAATTCCTGCAGAATTAAATTTCGCAGAATTTTTGAAATTCTGCAATAATTCTGCCAAATTTCACTGAAAATGGAATGGTGTAATTCCTCACCAGGAAAATGTGGAATGAGCATTCCTCAACATTTCCTAGGAATTTTATTTCATGGATCTCGGTATGTACTGCAAAAATGGTTACGGAATGATTTTCCGTGGAAAATTGCTGTTCCGTGGAATATTATTCCACAGATCTCAATGTTGCCTGCTGAAATGGTTGTGGAATGATTTTCTATGGAAAAACTGCATTTTTATTCCATGGATCACAGCAGGCTGAATTTCTCAGAAGAACAAGTAATATTCCAGCAGAAAATCCACAAGCAGAATGGTCATTCCATGTTAATTTTGCTGGTGGAATTCCACAAACTGCACAGCACAACTGGTTGGCAGACATCAGCAAAAAAAGAGTGGAAAGCTAGGAAGTCTCCTTGTGTGTGCAGACCAGATAGTGTTAGGATGACAGGAAAGCCTTAAAGCTAACACTGGTAATAAACTGCAAACAAAAAAAAGACATCTCAATAAGACAGCCAACTCATGCTAGGGAGTAGTGCAACAAGGGTCAAGGACACATGCAGTTCTGATATACCACACAGAAGGAGAAAGAGACTTGGGCAGGTAGAACCAAGGAACAAGCTTGTTGTGCACAGATGTTAATTCACAGACTAACCCAATAAGTGCAGCAATAAACCAGCTGGACATAAACAGAAGTGCTGTTGTTAAGTACTCCAGTAACATAAGCACTACCTTAACACTATGAGGGACAATAGTGCTCCACCAGAGTCCTTACAGACTCTGGGGAATTTTGTGGGAACAGCAAAGAATAACATACAGGAACCTCTAAGGGGTGAACAATTAAAAAATATCTGATTCTGCCACACTTCCATATTTTAAAAAACATAGACTCATTTCCAGGACCATTAAGAATCAATATGCTGTACACCAAGACAGAGACAGTATGATAAAAACATATATTTTATTTCTATACCAAGAACTGCATCTTTGCCTCCACTACCCTCACAAAATGCTCAAGACAAAATGGATGTCTCCAATAATCATGAGGGAAATACAGCAGAGTTCTCAGATTTATTGTCCTCAACAGTGGAACCAGTGCAGAGAAGAAACATCTTAAGACTGTGTTGTGTTGGAAGGGATGAGTACCCCATTGACTGTACTTATATTCTAAGAACATTACTAAAGGGAACAGTGCACTTTTCAGGCTCTGATTTGAATGCATTTAAACCTGTCTCATTTTTCCTTAATGCCTAGGAGAACAGGTAAATAAAACATTTAAGCAACTGACAATGAAAAAGTACCTTCCCCACATGTGGGATATGCTATGGTTATGTGCCCATGGACACCTTGGAGTCACGGGTTACTTGAAGCATAAAAGCTTAGATGTGAAAAATTGCCATAGACATGAGTGCAGTACAATATTAGAAACTCTGGAACATCTGTTCAAAGAATGAAAGGTCTTTTGGAGCCAATTAGCCTGAACATGGAACTGGGACCATATAGAACATATCCCCTATGAATTTTTAGTACATTGTTTTCTCCCACCAAAAAGAAACCATTTACATCCTAACACATTTATTATTATGTTCAAGATACTGAAATATTATATTTGGTGTGCAAGGTATGCATTTTCCACAGAACAAAAACAGGTGACATGACATTTGTAGAATTGAATAGTTCTGCTAGAACTGCAATAAGTAAGGTGTTTCAAAGTGATTGCTGATTTTTTTCAGACTCCTCAGGCAACTATGTTTTACAGAACATTCTTAAGATATATGAATACAATGCATGGGTAGAGTCAGTTTTATACTTTCTAGTGACCATATGTGCAAAGACATAGGGTTTCGTTTTTCTTATATAAGCAAATCTGATTTATCACTCAATATTATGTTTAAAACAGCTGATATAAGGTGAAGAGAGTCTTGATTTCTTTGTATGTATAGGGCTATTTCCTTGAATGAGTGTATGATTTGAATTGTGTCATTTGTCTGTTCCTTTATGAAAATAAAAATTCCCCTATCGTTCTCAAAAAGTGTCATAGGGTCTTTAACATTGACCTGAACAACAACCAGAATAGGCAGATAGGACCTCAGTTTAATATCTCATTCAAACGATGGCACAGCATGACAGTAGGGCATCCCATTAATATTGCAGTCAAGTGCCAGCATTTATGGTATGAGCCTGATATGGGTGAGGGACTGGAACCCATGACCTGCTGAATCACAGGTGAATGCACTTCCAAATGAGCTAAGGTTTCTCAGGTATTGTTTGTACTCATGTACTATAATGCATACGAATGGCCTTTACCTTTTTTCCTTTGGAAATCCAGTGATTGACAGGCTTTAATACTTTTGTTCTCATTTGGTGCAGTGTTTCCAATCAAAATGACTCCTTCCTTCACTAACACACCAATAATGTTGTGCCTGAGAAATGACAATCCCCAATAGCGATAGTAATAACAGTACCCAGCAGTATAAACTAAGAAATGTTGCAACAAATCCCATGAGCACAGGCACTAGGGGCACTATATTTATTAGCTGAGGTGAAAATGGATAAAAGTATAACTATATATTGGACTGGAAACAAAAATATAACAGTACCACCACCTAACTTGTGCACCACCCTGAACACTACTTCCAGTGCTTAAGAGCAGCTATGCAGCATGTGCATTCAATTGTGACCTGAGCACAAAAATGTTACTGTAGGTGCCATTTAAAAAACAGGTTATTTGTAATGCAAAATAGAAATAATGGATACTGAAGTAAAACATAAGTTCAATACAAAAATAAAAAGTGCTCAAGGATGATGTGCCAGTGCCATCTTGGGATGCCAGCCCCACACAGACTGCACTTCTCCAACAAGGTAGCACTCAAAAGTGGTAAATGAAATAAACCAAGGTGCCAATAACTCCAAGACAATTAATCCAGTTTCATTATGAGCCCTTTAAGTAGACACGCTGTGCTCAATGTGCCAACACTTCAATCAACATGGTCTTTGTCAGGGGCATCAAGAGAAGACCATGTCGGTCGAAGCACTGGGGCATTGAGCACAACATGTCTACATAGAGGGCTCACAATAAACCTTGAAATTACCGACTCCTTGATTTATTTCATTTACCCCTTTTGAGTACTTTGTTGTAGAAGTTAAGCAAAACATTTGAGTTTATGATAGTGAAGGTGAAAATCATTTTTCTGTAATCCTTAGGTTCCACCTGGTACTTATGCAGCTTATAACCCAGGACATCTCAGGGCCTAACCTTTTTACACATAATGAAATAGGTCTTATTCTTTAGTCACTGTGCATTTGCTTTTTGGATGAGCCAGGCTGCTTTCCAGCTGACTATAGATCTCTGGAACTCAGGCAGCAGATGTGCTGTGTGGCAGTACTTGTAAAGTTCTCCTGGTTACATTATCGGGTGCTGGTCACTACCACTCTACTTCAACTATGTTGGAAATGTTTTTTTACCTACCAGTGGGGTCTTCCTCTCCTTATCTGAGGGTCAGTGAGGACTTTTCTCTTCTTAAACCTGATTAGGGTCTTCTTGAATTCCCAGGCAAATTGGTAAATTATCAATCATGTTTTCTGAAGGTCAGTCATGACTGATCCTTGTTATTCATCAAACCTTACCATATGATCATCATGGTAGATCATGATCTAAGATCATTATCTAGATCATGATTTAATCATCAATCATGAAAATTTTAAATCACCACTTGATGATTATAGATTGTGTAAGCTTAAATTAGCATGATGGTTTATGATGATCTGTGTATGATCAAGAGATTATCATTGATGATCAGTGATGACTATACCTGTTGTTTTGTATGATTGTAATTCACATAGTATTACAGAAAAGTTTTATTTGTTACTAATACAAAACTTTGAAAATCAAATATCAGCAGAAGCAACTTAATTATATTATAAATCATGTGAAGTTAAGTTTTAATCCCTTTTGGAAAAGTACATGCAGTGTTAGGTATAGAACACATTTGCATAACTATTTACACATTTCTTGCAGACTGCAAAAGCACAGTTTATGGACCAAAAATATGGCAATTTCTATTTTTAAAATATATTTTGCCTTAACAGTATTAGTTTACTGACTGTAAGGAATGGTTCTGAGCACAAACCAGATACTTGTAGGAACTCACCGCAACTCTTAAAGGAACCACTTCATAGAGCCATATAAACTGATTTGAGCCTGTACCACACCAGTTAGTAGTAAGGTGTCACCATAAGCATAACTGAAAGCAGTGTGCTTCTATTGAAGCTGTGTCATAACTGATGACTTCAATGAAGATGCCTCATCAGTATTCAAGATGCATTCTATTAGTATAGAAAAAAAGACAATTTTTTTTATTTAATGTAGCAGTCTTGAGCATGGGCAATCAGAAAAATCATGATTAAATGAGATCATCATTTCATCATTAATCACAATCATCATGTCCATAAAATTGTGGCTTTTGATTGGTAGCCATTTAATATTCATAATCATTGTTAGTCATGATCACAATAATGTTTTTTGAAGTTTGAACATTCTCTTTAGATGTTCATGATACATCATTACTACATCATCAGCCTTTTTGCAGGGCACTCACAGTGTAGCCTGGTATGCCATTTTTATGACTGATGTCTGGATTAGGAATAAACACACAAGCAGGGCAAACAGATATGCCCTCTGCAAAACCTGAGCCACAGTATGCAACAACTCAGCTTCTGCTGTTTTACAGATCAGACTGCACACTACTTCCATTTGTTGGAGGTGCAGGCTCTGAACACTCAGGTCTCTGATAGGGGAAGGCTGTCTGACTCTCACCCTTTGTAATCCAAACATGGAGCTCCTTCACTTCCTTGTTAGATGAATGTTGACTCCAAGCTGTATCTTTAGCTAACCTCAGTCGCTATTCTGTGCAGTCCATCGGCTGTTCCTTGCTGCCATTTGTCTGTCCTCTGCTTTAGGGTGGGTTAAGAGGCTAAAGAGTCCCTGTGACAGGTATGTGCATTCACAGGTATTTTACAGGTTTTGTTGACCTGAAGTCTGCTTTATATGGGTCAGGGAAATCAAAGATTACAGCATGTAGGAGCCTGATACTACTGTATTTTTTTTTTAAGTGCTGACTTTTCCATTAGCAGATTATATCCTTTAGCCAGTAGAGATCCCAGTTATAAGCACACTTACCCAATCCAATCCAATACAATCCTCTTGACTGTCAGATCATGTTGTCCCTCCATGCACTGCAGTTTCTGCCTCTCTTACTCTCATCCCTCTTCATCCTCCCTGGAGCTTGCTTCCTCACCCCCCCAGCATCCTACTTGGCACTGCCTATCATTCAGGTACTCTCCATCATGAGCTCCCCTTCAGGTGCTCCCTCTTCAAATGGATGGCAGTTCCCATCTACCTCTGCACACAGGCCCTGGACCCTCTCATCACTCTCTCACATGCCATCACTCTGGGATCATTGCCACCAACCTAATGTAAGTTCCTGCAAAAAACAGGCATGTAGACTCATGCTCAGAGACTTACACTGGTGCACCCTGAAGCCTGGCCTGTGCTCCTCCTCCTCCTGCTGCTGTCAGGAAACATCCATTATAACCCTGGCCCAATCACCTCCAGCTCTAGCTACCAGGAAAAAATCTCAGTAGCACTCTCCATAGCATCTCTCAACATCTGTAGTCTACTCCCCAAGCTGGATGCCCTACCAATCTTTACCAATCAGCACAGCCCAGATATCCTGGCAGTTGTAGAAACCTGGCTTACACCCAAAATCCCCAACCTGGCTATTGCTCTTCCAGGCTACAATGTTTTCATGTTGTACTGGAAGTCCAAAAGAGACACCACATCACTACCCCCCTCCCAGCCACTGTTGTGCAGATTCTCCTTATCAGAATCTTATTAGGTGCCCATAACAAATCCCTCACCATTGCCTCAGTGTATATCCCCCGAAAGAACAAGGGAATGACCTTAACGCTGTCTTGGAATTCACCAGATCCCAATCTCATGACTCTGAAATGATTCTGCTTGGAGACTTTAATATAAACTGGTTCATGTCTGTTGCAGGGGTCCATAAGGATGCCATCTCATTGGCCAATCTCACTCAGATTGTCATATCTCCAACCAGGAAAAACTACAAATCTGGCACCAGCACCCTTCTGGATTGGATTCTTACAAGCCACCCAACTTGTATCACAAATACCTCAGTCCTCCCTGACTTGTTTAGCAACCATTCCCCTGTCATCAGTGAATGGTCAAACAAATTCCGCAAGCCCCCTCCTAATATCATCACTGGTAGAGTCCTACCACGTGGGCAGTTGTCACACCTCAAAACATGCCTCAACCTCCAAGACTGGTCCCCTAGTTACAAAGCAACAGATGTAACTACTGCGCTGGATTACTTCATCAACACTTTCAATGCAGGCTGTGACTCCTATGCTCCTTTTAAAAAGAGCAAAGTCAAAGCCCTTTGCATTCCCTGACTCTCAATCGATCTCTTACATCAACTAAAATCTAACGATCACCTCTGGGATGTGGCCAGAACCACTGGTAAAGAAACTGACGTCCAAATCTATAAACGTGCACAGAATGACTGTACCAAATCTATTGCCAAAAGATATCTACCTGCTTCAAGAATGCTCTCACGGTTACCTGGGGTAATGGGACGGCATTTTGGAACAATATTAAAGAGGTCACTAGGAAGCAGCCAAAAACCTCCCCTACCTTGCTCAACCTAAATAGGTCTACTACGCTTTACCCTAAAATCATAGAAAATACTGTATCTTCAACACTGCATTCACTGATCTTAGCAGTGTTTTCTCCTCGGACTTTTTCAAGGACTATGACACTCCCTCTCCTCCCTCCAATGCCTCCTCCACCTCTAGCCACCCACCATTTTATTTCAAAGCAATCAAGATGCATGAAGCCCACAAATACATTACCAAAGCCATCACCAAATCCTGATCCAGCAGTGATACACTTGACCTTAAACTGCTGTCCCTCACCCTTGATGAGGTGTTACAGCCACTGACATATATTTTCAACCTCTCACTTAGGCTCAGCCAGTTCCCTGACAGATTTCCTGGACAAATACAATACCCTGTGCTTGCAACAACAGGGCTTCAGGAAAGGACATAGCACCTCATCTGCCTTACTGGAATTCTCTGGCATGCTTCAAAGCTCACTGGACAATGGTCAGTTAATTGGGTCTGTCTTTATCGATCTGACTAAGACGTTCAACAGTGTTCTTCACCACCTACTGCTTGTGCAACTTCTGAAAGCTGGAATTTCTCCCAGCTTCACTGCCTAGTCCCAAAGCTACTTGGAAAACCAGCCTCAAAGAGTCAAAATTGCAGATGTCCTCTCTGATACCAGGCCTGTTCACTCAGGTGTCTCCCAGGGATCCATTCTGGGACCCTTACTATTTAGCTTTTTCCTGAATTCCCTTCCAAATTCTTGCTCTGAAACAATCATCCTGTATGCAGATGATGATGTAATTCTTGCCTCCTACAAGGATCCTGTGCCTTTACAAGACAACCTTCAGCTTGGCTTCACATCTGTTGAAAATTGGTTCTCAAATCACAGTCTGGGCCTCAATAATAAGAAAACAAAGTATATGATGTTCAGCAACTCTCATAACAAGCATAAACTGCAACCCCTATACATCAAAACCAGTCATGGAGTCACCCTGGGACAGGTTCAAGCATTTAAGTACCTTGGGATCACTCTAGACCCTCATCTGACTTACAGTGCCCACATTGACTCTGTAGCCAAAGCAGCAAATACTCACCTTGGCCTTCTCTTCCAGCATAGGCAACATCTTACCCCAGAAGCCTTGACTGTCATCGTTCAGAGCTCTGTTGTCTCCATTATTGACTTTGGGCTTTTCATCTATGGCTCTGTCCTTGCTACTGCTCTTACATGCATATCCACCTCCCTCAATAAGGCCTGCTGACTTCTCACTGGATCCCACCACCTCACACGTACATGCAACCTCTATGCACAAACTGGATGGCTGCAACTCACCAATCAGATAAAGTACCTAACCTGCACCATGGCAAAGAAAATAACTATGGGCCTTGCGCACCCTGGAGTGTGTGCACTCCTGCATCCTAGCAATAACCCCCATTCAACCACAGGGTCTGAATCACTGCTCCTGCAGGTTCCACATTGTAGTACCTCACAAGGTCAAAGATCTTTTGCCTAAAGGGTGCCTAGCTGGCTAAATGGTCTTAACAGTTACATCTCCACTCCTACCCTTGGTGCATTTAAATCAAGGTTCCACCTCTCTGTTACTGCCTCTAGCTCCTGTGACTGCCTCCACTAGCTGACCCCATGAATATTTCCCTAAGCATATGCAGTTCTCTCTCCTATTAGCACTTGGTTACCCCTTAGCATGTACTTTTCCATGTTATGTCTACGACAATGGCTCTGGCTGCACTCCTCCTTTATAGCACTCTGCCCCCCTCTACTCCTCCTCCTCCTCTCTCTTGTCCTCTATCCTCTCTGAACTTCATCCACTATCTCCTTGTAACCTAGCCTCCAAAACTTGTTTTGTTTCTCAGATGCTTTGTAACTCTGTTTAGCTTACACTTTTGTAACATTTTTCCTATGTATTGAATTTGCAATCTGACTTACATGTCTTATGTTTTGAATTGTAACCAGACATGGAACCTTTGAAAAAGAGCCCTGGCTCAAAGATATTGTAATCCTAGACTTAATAAATAAATAAAATAAATAAAAAAGAGTTTGCACTAGGATAGTGGTGCACATCCAGTTAAAAATGAGAAATTCCTTTGCAAAACTGTGGCACTCATTCCCCAACCTTGCACAGCACCACAGCTCAATGTAAGGCTAGCCTTTGATAAAGGCTGAATTAACCCAAAATGTGTCAGGCTAATGTCTGCTGTACTCTTATATGTGTAAAATAAAAGAAAGTTTTTTATTGAGCTCCAGTGTCTGTGCATAGTTGGGGTGTGAGTGCCACAGTTTTGCAAAGGTACTACTGTAGTATCTGGGGTCTCCACTGCTGCTGCTGTTAGCTGCATCCCCTGTTATGTGCTCCCCAGGCATAAAGTAAAGTGCATACATCCTAGTGCATGGTCCTGGTCACTTTTTCTGTTGTCCATGGGAGCCAAATATGTTGATGGCCTCATTGCCCCATTGTACTTGCAGCAGAAACACCTGCCATTTACGTACTGATACAGGAGTGAGAGAATTCCTGTTACAGGTGGCTGGAGTGGTTACAGCAGTGATGTCCTTCAGCTCCTAGAATGGAAACCAAAGGAACACCCCTCTAAGAGGGGAGGAGTCCATATGACTCATTGATACATGCTTCATACAATATATAGGTGTGTTACCATCTGGCTGCTAATTAGGACAAAGTCTGTGTATTATAGCCATTGTTTTGTATAAAATGTAGGTTACTCTTTGGTTGGCCTGTCAGCACAGTGGTAGGTCTACCACTCATGACCCCAGTGATGTGGGATTGGAATGAGCCTGGGTCATCAGGGGCCATTTGGGGGGGAGGAAGCTTGGGCGTCTCAGTGGATGATCTCTTTCTGCCTGGGGATGAGAGAGCCATGTTCCACAACATTACTGTCACCTGGAGACTTATTGGTAACAGAGTACTCAGGACACAGGGAGAAAGTGATACCGTACTGCATATTTCACATGATGATGAAGCATGCTCACATCAGAGACTTTATCCCAAATGCCTGCATCCCTGCAGCATCTTGGATCACAAGGCACAAAAGAAATGGGGGAATCTAATAAAATAATACCCCCACCCATATCTATGTGAAGTCTGGTAGATCCATGCCAAAAATGCAAGAATATCAGTCACGCCGAAAAGAAGGGGAACAAAAAGAAATTAGATTGCTCAAAGCCCTTGCAGTCACATTCCAAACTGTTGCACACATTTTTAAATGTTATGTTAGCAATTAAAGCAGTTGTTTTGCACAGATTAAAGGTAATACAATTATAAATTCCTTTACTGACCCCATGCCCAGCTTTTTGTTAACCACTTGGTACCAAAGGTTGTACCTTTTAACTTGTAAATGTTTATAAACCCTTCAGATTATGCAGTCTAGACACACCAGCTACTGTATCTAAACATGGTATTTGAGAGGCAAGACAAGTTTATTTTTAAAACACCCTTTCCTGAGCCTCAGTGTAGCAAACTAGGTTACAACAAATACGAAACAAAAACTATTAACATTTGTAAGCAATAATCTAGCAGTAATACCCAACAGGATTATACTGGACCACCCCAGGGGCAAAATGGGGCCTGATACCACAGGCAGAGGGCCTTATAACCCCTGGAAGTTCCAATACATCTCAAACCACACGCCCTAGAGAGTATTATTGTGCTTAGAAAATGGGTAACTTATGATGCTTTTATTCAAATTAACAAGAAAACAAAACAAACTAAACAAAAAAGAGAAAAACAAGAAATAAAAATTGGCCATTTTATGTATGTTTTTGTAAAGTAGTCCCTCATCTGGCATTATTGCCAGCAGAGGGCACTGCTGTAGGATGCCATCATATTCATTGTTGTGGCTGTGGTAAGCTCACTTTCCTCTACACTCCCAATTGGTGGCCTTAGCCATCTCCTGTTTTGATGCACAGCTTTTTAACATGGTTGTGGAGAGGAGCATGACATTTCTCAACTCCCTTACCAGAGATGGAGATGTGCTGCCAGCAATGATGGACTGTGGCTGGGTGAAAGTGCAACAGCATGGTCAGGAAACTTGGGTTCTATGTGATAACGGTGATTACCAAAAGGCAATTGTCATTAGGGTGAGTGACATCGCCGAAAAGAAAAATGTCAAACTATACTCACAGTGAGGAAACTCGCTCGTAGTATTTATGCGGAGGGTTGTGCCCTACACTCCTCACTAAAAAATTACAAACTCTTGGGGGGTGCATGTCAGGAAGGGGGAGAACCAGAAAAAAAAATAACACCCATGTGTAAAGCACAAAATATTGTGCTCCTCCCCAGCCCCGAACCCTGCATCTTCCCACTAGATCCAGCCACCCTCACCACTGTGCCACACAGCCAGCTCAGTGGCTTCCCCCCTCATCACCCCTCATATACCTTACATCCTCTTCTGGTATCCTGTTGCTCTTCCCTTTACCCTGCCCTTCATCATCACTACCCTTTCAAGGTCACTGACCTTACAGATGCTGAGATTGAGTCACTCAGATCTAAGTCACTCGATCTCAGTTGCCCTTTTCACGAGATACTGGAAACTTGCACTGTTTGAAGTTGGGTGGACAGTATGGCAGGGATAAGTGCCAGTTAACATTATAAGGTACTTTATAGAGATTTAAAGCTGCAGTACTACATAAAAAAATTTAGGTCTTTTGCAAGTTTGTCCCTGTGCTCTGTTGAGTACTTACCTGGTAATCTTTCTTGTTTTCACTGTATTATCACCCCATAATTTGCTCTGTTTCCTTTTGGTTTTTGTTTATGTTTCTTCCACCCGGCATGTTGAACTGGAACCCTCTGCTGCCAACCGCACGTATGCATGATATGCAGTATTACATGGGGACAGCAGGAATGCACAGCCCATGATCCCATGTAAGTAAACAAAAGAAGTGATGCAATGTGAGGAGGGAACTTGGCTACAGATTAGGCAGCAGCAATATTTGCTATTAATCCACAACAATGGAAATGAATTTTAAATATCTAAAAAACTAAAGATCACTTGAAATAAATATTTACAGATATGGAAAACAGAACTATGGCTGCATGCTTCTAGCCAAAAAGTAGAATTTTAATAATCACTTCCTTATTATCCAGTACTGCTGCTTAAATTAAACCAGCTGTACTATTTTAGTGATAATTGTGTAAGGAGAGAGGGGGAGACCAGCTGCCAGCTGAAGCCTTAGTTGGTAAGCAAGGAAAATAAATGGCGGCTGGGCATCATTTTTAAATTTCCTTCTGGAGTCTGGCACATGAATTTGGTCAGGTAAAGAGGCAGCTGCCAGTGGGTCTTATTGTTTCCCAGTCTCTATAAGCACATACATGTACCCCTTGGCAAGGAGTTCAGCCAATCAGAGGGCCGGAAATAATGAACCCCATTTTCTGAATAAACAATAAACAAACAAACAAACAAATAACTAACAAACTAACTGACTTAATAAATAAATACTTAAAAAATAAATAGATGACTCCATTAAGTACATATTATACTGGAAAAGGTTCCTCTTAGGCAATCAGAATGCAGAGTTACTGTCCAGTTATTCTGTGATAACAAGACAGTAGATTGAATAGTGGGACAGTAGCTCTGCATTCTGATTGGCTGCTGTGTGTGTACTTACAGAATCCAAAAGCAAGACAAGTTTGCCCAAATTAACAAAATCTTCCCAGTGCACAAGGCAAGAGATGCAACCCAGGCAGATCATTATAGACACATAGCCTTACTGTCTATTGTTCCCAAGATATTTGAAAAAGAAATTTGCAAACAAATGTATGCTTATTCATCTGACAATCATCTTCTTGCCCCTGAGCAGTCTGATTTTAGGCCACTGCACTCTATGCAAACATTATTGTTGAATTTATTGGACACCGTCTCCCACACCCTGAAAAATAAGCAGAGTGTGGGGGGGTGTTCATGGATCTGGCCTTTGACATGGTAGATTATTCACTACTGCTACTAGACAAAATGGAGGTAAAGGGTTTTAGTGTCGAGACACTTCAGTGTTTTGAGTTTTATCGATATTGGTGCACCCAAACAGTTGCCATTCAAGGTACTTTACTGTATCTTCAGTGAGGGAAGTGAACAGGGTTGTGCCACAAGGGTCACTATTGGGACCACTGTTGTTCATTATATTTATAGATGAGCTCTCAAAAATATGTTCAGAGTGTACGGTAAAATGTTATGATGATGACACAGTCCTGCTCTTCCCTGCTAGAGATTGTAATGATATTGAAAACGTCTTACAGCTAGAATTTAACAAATTAGAACATTGGTTGATTGAAAATAAACTTGTGTTAAATATAAAGAAAATAAATGCGATGTTATTCAAGGCAAGAGTGGGAAGAGACAGTACTATGTCACCCAGCATATTAATTAATTAAGTCAGAGGGCCTGTGATAGAAAATGACTCCTCATATAAATATTTGAGAATATGGGTTGACCCTAGTCTGAATTTTGATAGTCATATAGAAAAGAAAGGCCTTAACTGCTGAAGGTGAAGGCTGCTGGAATTGGCTGAGCTGCTAGGAAGAAAGCATACTCTTATTTGGGAACTGGAAGCCTTGAAAAAGGCACAATATTTCTTGGGACCTGTGAGGAACATTTGCCACAATTTTATATTGCCACTTTTATTTTTGCTTGTTTGAGTCAAGAAGGGGTTTGCAGTAATAGGTATCCATTTGAAGGTTGCTACTTTTATATCCAGAGGGAGTGAAATATTACAATTTTTTTTCCCTGTGGACTGCTGGCTGGTGTAGTGAGCTAGTATTTTAAGTGACATTTTGCAAAAAACATTTAGGATTGTACTGGTGGCTGAGGATTAATTTAATTTTAATTCCTGGGTTCAGTGGAGTGGTTTGTGTTGGTGAAGAGGTCTGTTAAATTGTTGTGTAGGTTGTCTTACTGAAAGGAAGGACAGCACTCACCGGAATGGTGGGTCAGAAGTGCAGTTGATTGTTTTCTGAATGTCATGGGCTTGCAGCCACCCATCCACCCCTGCCCCTCACCCCGCGTACCCCAGGTGTATCACTTCCTTTATACGCAAGGTTCTGACATCACTTCAAAGGGGATACATATATCCTTAACAACCCAGCATAGTGCATCGAGGGTAAGCACATGTACACACTAACAAAAAAAGGCAAAAGCAGAATAAAAAATGTATATATATTAAGCAGGAAAGGAGAGAGACATGTGAGGAGTGGTGCAATGCACTGGCTGTGGGGTGGAAGTTTTCTGGGAGACATTCTGGAGGCAGTGTTACTGCCCTATTTGTGGACAACCGTCTACTCTGAGGGAGGAGGTTGCCCATCTCCTGGACAAAATGGCAAGGCATCAGGAAGCCTCCTCCACCTAAGGAACACCAGTGTCACCACTACTGCCTCAGAGGTGGCCAAGAAAGAGGAGTGGTTGGATCACAGTGGGCTCAGAGAGGGTGAGAGTGGTGGAAGAGAGGTGCATCCCTCCAGTTGTACCTCTCTACAATTCAAACATTATTCTGACAGATTGTGGTTCCTCTATGGAGGTACTAACAGTGGAGACAAATGAGGATGCTGGGAACAGCCACAAGGGAGACCCACAGGAGGGTGGAAAGGGACATCACAGGTGAAGGAAGCGGTTCCTGGTGGGGGACTCAAATGTTAGCCATGTAGAACTGGGGAAAGGAGGGGAGAGGGAGATAAAATGTCTGCCTGGTGCAATGGCTTGGAGGGACAGGAAGCAAATCCTCAGGATCATGGGAACAGCAACATGGGGGAGGGAGCTAGATGTCATTGTCCACTTTGGGACAAATGACCTAGCTGGACATGGGATCAGAGCAGTGCAGGAAGAGCTTGTGGAGTTGAGAATGGGCCTTAGACAGGTAGCACGCATGGTAACCTTCTCAGAGGTGCTGCCTGTCTATTGCATGGGTGAGGCTAGGGTACTCCACACCATGCAGTTCAATGAATGGTTGAAAAACTGATTTGGAACACAGGGTTTTGGCTTCATTGGGGACTGGAGGTCTATCTAGAGGGATGCAGACCTCTACTGGTGCGATGGTCTGCATCTGTCCAGTAGGGGAACCAGGCTCCTAGGTGATAGGTTTAAATGCTTCTTTGGCAAGCTTTTAAACTAGCCGGGGGGCACTGATATGAAGTAGAACATTTACAGCCTCACCCCACAAAACAGGGTAGTTTTTATTTATTTATTTAGTTTTTGTTGACTGGGTAAGTGCACTAGACAAATCCTGCCTATTTTCAGGCATGACCCGGGGAAGGGGGATACAGATGAATGCCAACTGCCTTGAACCAGATTAAGCTGTTGGTAATATTTTTAGTGAATGAGGGAAATTTGGCCAGGACACCAGGGAAATTCCCCTACTCTTGCTTCCTGTGAGTAAGGGGGACCCATTTTCCTGTGGGACCAAGATGGTGGCTCCCATGGGTCCTGGTGGAGGTGAGATGGTACCTGGAGCTGAGGAGCTGGCCTCCTCATTAGCCCCTTATGTCTGTGGACTTTGCTTCTGAGAATTTGGATACTACCAAGTCTATGCCTGGAAATGTTAACTTTATGGCTCCTTCTGTGCATCACCTGCTTGTTTCTTCAGCTTGTGTGGTTTCCTCTGAAGCACCAGATATTTCAGCAAACTCGCTGCTGAGAGAAGACTTTCTGAGCTGTCAAAAATTCTGATCACAAAGTACGTATTTGAGGGCGCTTCTCGTTGAAGAAGAACGCCACCAGCATCAAACAAGAATTTTGGATTTGAAATCAGGAGCATTACCTACTGGAGCTATGCTTTCTTCTGCATCTGTAAGTTTTTCTAAGATTTGCACGACAGAGTGCGATGCTGGGTCTGCTGCAAACTCAGATCTGCTGATTGGTGAGTTACCAGCCTCCACGGACCTGGAAGGCCCCCGTATGATTTCTCGGGGAACCACTTGTGAGGCTGTTGTTGTTTCTCCTGCTCAGGATCTCTCTTTACTGGAATAAAATGGAGTGGAATCTGGGGTAGACACTGGTTTTAAATGTGACCCTCCTCGAAATCTGTCTGATTCTATGACTGATGAAACACTGCTTGTCCCTGTTCCTCAGAGAATTGATTTATCTGGGGAGGGCTCTAATTTTGATGACAACTTGTTGATTACGGGTCATACTGTTGCAGAAGCCTTACAGGCAGCTGGGTGGGTTAGATCTTGCCCAAATCAGCCTTTGGTGTCTCTATAACAGCCAGATTCTGTCCTTTCTGACCCTATGGAACTTTTCTCATCTTTAGAACTGTCTAACTCTCCAGCTCTTTTCACTGAACAACAAGATTCTGTAATGGTCCATCCTTTACTTGATGTTTCAGAAGATATGCATATCCCTGAAGCTCCCATTGCTCAGAATCCAGTGTTGGATGTCCCTGGACCTTGCCTGGACCATCCTGTCCCCAAAGCCACATCCTTTTATGAGTACTGCAGGAGCTAATCCTGACCCCGGTCGAAATTCGTCCCGCAGAACATATGCAGGACTATTTCATGCTCCCCTGAACTTGCCAAAAGACATAATGCAGTATGATTAAAATATAAAGGAAGCCTGGACTTGAACCCTGATAGAGTATATGTGGGCTGTACACTTTTGAAAGACAGCATGGGTTTTTCTGCCCAGGGCATATATGCTTTAATTCATACTTCAGGAGATTTGAATTTCGATGTCAGCTTTAAGACTGTTGAGAGCTTGGAGCTCTTCTGGGAACATTATCAAGGTGTTCACAACAACCCTGAATGGAAGATCTTTGCTGTTATTCCTTTGACCAAGCTTTCTTACAAAACAGTGACAGTTTTGTTTAAAAATGAAGGAGTGGCGATATCAGATATTTTATTTTGGTTGAGAGCAAAATGTTCTATGTTAGGTCTCCCAGACCCTATTATTAACTCTGAGGATATTTGGACTGGGGGTTGAGGATTTGAGTCAAACTTCCTCAAGTCCGAGGTATTATACAACACCTCCCTAGTTGCTTCTACCTAGGGAGGGACCGAGGTTTCATTTTTTTATGCAGGGCAGCCTCGTTCTTGTTTCAGGTGTGGGGCTCATAATCATCTGAGCTCTGCCTGTGATAAAATGAAGTGTTCTCTTTGTGGAGGGATCAGACATGTTGCATTCTCTTGCCATATTCCTGTAATTTTTAATCTTTGTGAAGACACCACCCACACTTTTAGAGACTGTTCCTGGGCTTCACATAATTTGGGGGGAGACGACTCTACAGGAAATTTAAAAGTGGAACCACAAAGGCTCATAGGAGAAGACTACCCTATAGACATATCTCACTCCTGACCCCCCTTACTCTCTGCAAATGCTACTACTGTTGATTCTTCCCCTACCGGGTACATACCCTCACCTTCTACTATCCCAGTCAAACCAACAGTGCAGTAGGTAGTTTCCTCAGGTGCCACAGCACCAAAGGTGGTTGCAGACCCAGTTTTGCCTATTTCTCCTGAGAATGTGGTCCCACTTTTGCTCCGTTGAAGTTCCGGGGCCTTCTAGGTAAGATCCCACTATGCCACCTCCCCACTCCATAGATTGGGAATTTCCAAAAAATAGGTGAATGACACGTAGCATATCCCAAAAACTAAGCAAAGATGCTACAGACTGAAGTGAGGCTACCCTCCCAATGTCTAATAGATTGCTCCCATTTGCAAAAAGGAAACAGTGGGATGAGGAGGATGAAGATTCAGACTCCTCTTCACTAATTTCTTCACAGACAGAACATGTGTCTGATTCAGAATTTCCCTCTGTAGATTCCAAAGGGGGAGGTAAGAAGAAGATAAAGTCCAAAAGAAGAGGATCTAAAAATTCTAAAACTCTGGTTTCCATTATGTCGGATGTATCTAACACCTGAACATGGAGTGGCACCTTTCCTTGGGATCTTTGAATGTAAATAGTATAAAGAACCATAAAAGAAGACTTACCATGTTTTCTATCATTTCCAGTCCTCACCTTGATATTTGTTTACTACAAGACACCCGACTACATACCACTAGAGAGACTTTCCGGGCATCCAATGACTGGTTCAGGGGTACTTCTGTTTGGTCTTTGAGGGAAGAACCATGCTCAGGTCTAGGGTTTTTGATCCTGAATCCTAACCTTCATGTCTCCGGTATTATTGACTTTGTTCCAGGATGGGCATGCATTCTTGATGCCCACTTGGGGGCACAAGAATTATGTATTATAAATATATATATAACTTTCAGACAAAATTTCAATGAGTTATGTTATTACAGAAAGTTCTACCTTTTTTGTACACCACAAAATCTGTTTTTTGGGGAGGTAATTTTAACTGTATTTTATCTTTATCTGACAAAACAGGTAAAACACAAAAATTGTATTCTGACTTGAATTTTTTGAGCAAAATGCATACACAGGCCAAGCTTAAGGATTGTGCTGCTGGATTTTTTAGATTACCAGAGCATACTTACTCTAGGGGTCACTTGCCAACGTGAATTGACTTCTGGTTTGCCTCCCATTGGGTCCCTGTACGAACTTTTTCACTTTCCCCAGTTGAGACCTCTGATCACAGATTGATTGCAGTGTTTGTTGGAACCCCAATAAATAAATCTGGCCCAAATCCAGTTTGGAGATTAAATTCTGCTCTTTTATCAAACACAGATACATGGGCTCTCATTCAAGATGAGTTGAAGGCCATATTTTCTGTTTTTAATATACAGTATATGATAATTCTATTTTTTGGTAGCAGTATTCAAAACAAGATTTGAACATTTTATGCAATTCATTAGTGAAACGGTTAGCAAAAGCCAAATATCTGACTTACCTGCAGCTCAAAGATAGGCTGCAGATGCTACTTTCTTGGGCTGTGGAGACTGGAGAGGATCTCACAGAGGACATTACTATGACCAAGTCTGAAATATGTCATTTTCTGTAAGATAGGGCCCATTCTTTGTTTTTAGAGCAGATGTTTAGCATGCAGGGAAAGGCACAAGGAGTTAACCCATACGACTGTTGTGCTCAAAGGGTGGACTCTAAATTCATGGAAGCCTTGAGGAATGATAGAGGTCAGATTATAAATTCTGGTGACGGTATTGCGGGAGTGGTTCATCGGTTTGAGGAACATTCCTTTTGTGATAACTCTCCTCCTATATTTGGGATGGTTGAGTTTCTTAGTACAATACAGATTCCTGATCTTTTGGAGGCAGATAGATCCCTACTTACCTCTCCAATTTCATAGAAAGAAGTTGAGGAGGTTATTGGTGGATTACTGCCTGGTTCCTCTCCTGGTCCAGACGGCCCACCAGGAGAATTCTATAGGAAAGCATTGGGCCTCTTAAGTCCCTATTTGGTTAAAGTTTATAATGATATTTTATCTGGTTTAGTTCCTTTCCCTAAGGCTTTGGCAGATAGTATTTTGATTTTTCTTTATAAAAAAGGGGATAGACTAGAGCTTGGAAACTGGAGACCCATTAGTTTGTTGAATGTTGACTGGAAAATTCTGTGTAGAATACTGTGCAAGTGCCTATCCTGGGTAGTGCAAGAATTAATCTCACCTGGTCACACTTGTGCCATTCCCCAGCGGGGTGTGGGAGATGTTGCTAAATTACTGAGAGAAGCTTTTGATGGGTCAAGTGGTTCTGGGTATTTACTCTCACTTGATCAAGCTGAAGCTTTCAATAAAGTTCCCCATGCCTATAATTTGTTTCACGTTTTAAAACATTTTGGCATCCCAGCTGAGTTTATTGATTGGCTTCAAATTATGTATAGACATGCCTCATCTTGACCATTGGTGAATAGAAGACTGGGATGGTCTGTTTTAATTCAGTGGGGAGTCAGCAAGGCTCTCCTCTGAGTTCACTCCTTTATGTGTTTTCTTTGGATCCTTTATTGAGGATGTTAAATACGGTACCAGGGATTTCACCATTTCAGGGTTCTGGGGAAGATTTATTTCCAATTGCCTTTGCTCATGCGGATGACACTGCTATATTAGTCGCTGATCAAGTATCGACTCTTTTTCCATTATTTCTGATTCAAGGGTTAACAGACTAAAATGTAAAGCTGTGGGATTTGTATTGCAGGAGTTGCTCCACAAGCTATAGGGGGTGTTGGTTTTTCTACATTACCTATTAAAATTTTGGGGTACTGGTTTGGATCTTCTGTACCAGCCTGTTACAACTGGGAAGCTGCACTGGCCCAAGCTGAGGAAAAAGTTGTAAAATGGAAGAGCTTCCCTATGACAGAAAAGAAGAGTGTTTATGTATAAAACTTTTCTCTTGCCTCTTTTCTTGCATGTTAGTTACTTGTATCCATTACCAGTCAATTTAGAAGTAAAAATGTATACTATGGCTTTTCAGTTATTATGGGGGAGTCGGCTTTACCCCATAAAGCAAAATTGTATTTACTGGCCTGTGTGTGATGGTGGTTTGAACATGGTCAATCCTGTGATTTTTCTTTTTACTATATTTCTTTATGCAAATTTTGTTCCCATTTTTCTGTTTAGTCAACTACCTTGGGTTTCCTTATTTAAAAATAGATGCCTTTATTTTTGGCAGAAGTGGGAAACCCAGCAATGGGTTTTTTTTTTGGAACATCTCACAGGGTTTCTGTCCATATATTGGGGAAATTTGTAAAAAATTGAAAACCTGGCATATATCGACCTTTGACCTTTTGCATACCACTAGGAAAATAGAATACCATAAACTATTACAGGAAATTTGTTTTAAAGAACCCTGCCTGGTTCTACCAAATACTATAGTCCTAACTGATGTTCTTCACCAGGTAACAAAACCTAGACTCCCTCCTAAAGTGTGGTACTCTGTATGGCTTAGCTGCCATTCTAGATTAATTGTCAGAGGTAATCATTTTCATAAAAATGTTCAGGACACATCTTGTTTGAGAGAGTGTTGTGGTTCAGAGGTAGAAACCATGATGCATCTTTTTTTACAATGTCCCTATATTACTGGTTTATGGCCTATGTTGGCTTGTTCATGGACTATCCCTCATTTAAGGTATATGGATTATAATACTTTGGTGTATGGACCAGATTTCATTTGGGAACAACTCATGTGATTTTGGTTATTATTAAGTGGGTCATTTGGCAAATCAAATGTCAATTTGTGCTACGACAAAAACATTTATCCTTGTTGGGTTTAGAAAACAAGATAGAACTTGAAATCACTATGTTGTTTAAAAAAGAAAGACATACTTTTTCTAGCTCCCTGATATGGGATTTGTGGAAGGGTTGGGGTTCTCTCCCCTTTTTACTATCTTTGACTGATCAATAGATTTCTGCCTGGAGATTTCATAAATCATTTAAGTTTTCACTTTATATATTGGGAAGGGGAGAACTGTTGGAATGGACTTTTTTTGTTTCTGTGTGGATTTTGTTCTTAGAATTATCGGTTTGTTTATGGTGTTTACAGTTTTGATAGGGAATGGGTGAATTTTTCCTGACTTTCCACTTTTGTATTACGTATATATTTTCTGTTTTTCTACTTGTATTTTCCCTTGTTTTGCATATGAAGCTTTCTCCAATAAAAAATTCCCCTACTATTTTCAATAAGTGCCATGGGATCTTTAACATCCACCTGAACTACCACCAATCCTCGCAGATGGGACCTCAGTTTAATGGCAAGGTAAACACCAAGGAACAGAGGTCAATAGGGAACAGGACAAGGGTCAAATTTCAAGTCAAGTCAAATTTTATTTCTAAAGTGCTTTTCAAAAACCAAAGCACATATACAATATAAAAACAGACATTTAATCAAGTAAAAAATATAAAATTAAAAAAGGCAGCAATGCTAACATAGCCTAGAGGTTAGAGGAACAAGGTGTGAACGAGCTTGATACATCCAGCAGACCAGACCTGAGTTTGATACTTACAACCTCCACTTGCATACTGTGTGACTCTGAGCAAGTCACTTAACCTCCCCGTGCTCCCAAGTCAGCCCTGAAAACAGGCACTTGTGCCTAGTGGGCCTTACCTGGTTACCAAAGACTAAAATAAAAATTAAAAAAATAAAACTAAACATTATCCCCAAATGTCAAGCTTAATAAATTTGTTTTTAATGAGGATTTAAAAGTCTCAGTGGACAGTCACTCTCTAATCCAATGAGGTAGAGAGTTCCACAGGGTTGGGGCTACAAGAGCAAAAGCCCTAGCACCTGATGTCTGAAGACGGACCCTGGGAAACCTCTAGCAATCCCTCATCAGTGGAGCAGAGTGGACAGAGGGGGCAGTAAGGCTGAAGGAGGTCTTGCAAGTAACCCAGTCCCTATCCATGTAGGGTCTTATAGGTCAGCAACACAACATTGAAGGTGATCCTCCATTGCACCGGCAGCCAGTGCAGCTCATGCAGCACAGGTGTGATATGGCAAGTTCTTGACAACTTTGTCAACAACCTGGCTGCAGCATTCTGCACCAATTGCAGGAGATGGATATCCACCCTCGGTAACCCTAAGTATAGAGCATTACAGTAATCAAGACGATTAAGGGTAAATGGAAAAAAAGGCAAAAGCAGTAAGGGCAGGGATGGGACACAAAAGGGTAAGGCCAGCATAAAATGGAGGGTAATGAGTATCAGTGCCCATAGTCTGCATAATAAGCTTCCTGAGCTAGTGGCCTCAATGGAAGAGGGACACCTGAATATTGTGGCAGTCACAGAAATGTGGTACAAAGAGAACCATGACTGGGATGTCAACATACCAGGGTACACAATCTACAGGAGGGACAAGGAGGGTAAAAGAGGAGGAGGAGTAGCTCTCTACACAAGGGAAGGGATAAAGGCAATGGAACTAGAGGGTAGGTGGGGAGGTGAGGAGGTACTGTGGGTCACCTTGGAGATAGGTAGTAACACAAAAATCTGCACAGGGATTGTATACAGATGCCCATCTTAGGGGGAGGAAAAGGATATGGAAATAATAGAAGGATTCCTCAGAATGGCAGAAAAAGGGGAGATATTGTTGATGGGGAGCCTGAATATTCCAGATGTTAACTGGACCACATTTACTGCAGTCACATCCAAGAGTAGGGTCATTCTCGATGCCCTAAAGGGGGCATGCCTCAGACAGCTAGTGTTGGAACCCACTCAGGAGGGAGCACTCTTGGACCTGGTACTATTAAATTGGGATGGAGAGGATTACAGATTTAGAAGTGGATGGCCATCTGGGAACAAGTGACCACCACACAGTGTGGTCCACAATAAACACAACTGTGGAGTAATTCCATACAAAAGTGAGGGCACTGGGCTTTAAAAGGGCTGACTTTGGCAAAATGTGGGAGTGCCTAAGGAATGCACTAGCAAATGGGCAGGAAAGAGGGGTAGAAAACAATGGGGAAAAATCAAAACTGCCATCATAGAGGCAACAAGCCTTTGTGTGAAGCAAATAAAGAAAACAAAACAAAGTGAAAAAAAACACTATGGTTCTCAAAAGAGGTGGCAAGGAAGGTTAGGGAGAAAAAGATAGCATTCAGGAAGTATAAGTAATCACAGAAGGAGCAGGACAGAGAACTGTATCAGTTAAAGCAGAGGGAAGTGGGAAAGGCCATCAGGAGAGCAAAGGCCCAAACCAAGGAAAAGATAGCCAGCTCAATTAAGGGGGATAAAACCTTTTATAGATACATTAGGGAGTGAAGAAAGTAGTAGTAGTAGTAAAAACTTTATTTTTATAGATGAGAAAACATGTCTTTAGGCCGGTTGGCCTAGTTCACAAGACAGTCCTGTTTATACTCATTGCCTAAACATTTAAAAATAAAATAATAGTCACTAACCACAATAATGACCAGACAGGCATAATAATACAAATATTAGCCATAATAAGACACATCCTGTATCAATAACCAATCATTAATCATTAGAAAGACCAAGGGAGGGATGGTGAGGCTTAATGAAGGGGTGGGGGAGGTGGGCAGAGAGCGACAGTGAAAAGGCAGAGATACCGAATGAATACTTTTGCTCAGTATTCACAAAAGAAGAAGAGGAATCGGTATCTAAACCAAACAACAGAAGCACTCTGAGCAGGGGGACTGATACCAGTCCACTCACAGAAGAAAGAGTCCTGAAAGAACTCTTTAAACTCAAGGTTTACAAAGCAATAGGACCTGATGGTATTCACCCCAGAATTCTAAAAGAACTAAGGGGAGACCTAGTGACACCACTGACTACCCTTTTTAACAAATCATGGGAGGATGGTGTGGTACCTGAGGACTGTAGAAAGGCAGATGTGATCCTCCTTCACAAGAGTGGGATCAAGGTAGAGGCAGGAAACTACAGACCTGTTAGTTTGACCTCAGTGGTAGGGAAAAAGATAGAATCATTTCTGAAGGAAATAATTTTTGAGTACCTAGAGGCCAGTGGGGCACGTGGCCCAATGCAGCATGGATTCACAGTGGGAAGGTCATGTCAGATGAATCTAATAGATTTCTTTCACTGGGTGACCAAAGTAATAGACCAGAGAGAGGATCTAGATATGGCCTACTTAGACTTTAGCAAGGCAGTTGACACAGTACCACACAAAAGATTAATAAACAAGTTAGCCAGCCTGGGAGTGGGTCCCAGGGTGGTAGCCTGAGTAACAAATTGGCTGGAAAACAGGACACAGAGGATAATAGCAAATGGAGCACACTCTGGAAAAAGGGGAGTTACTAGTAGGGTACCACATGGTTCAGTACTGAGACCGGTGCTCTTTAATGTCTTTATAGGTGACATTGCGGAGGTGGTGGAAGAAAAAGTATGCCTCTTTGCAGATGACACAAAGATCTGCAACAGAGCTGATACACAAGGACGGGTGGAAAGAATATGAAGGGACTTAGCAAAGTTGGAGCAATGGTCAATAGTATGGCAGCTTAGTTTCAATGCAAGGAAGTGCAAAGTAATGTACCTGGGAAACAAAAACCCAGGGGGGGATAGTACACAATGGGGGGGGTACTAACAACAACAGAAATGGAAAGGGACCTGGGGGTTCTCATATCAGATGACTGTAAGGTAGGCAACCAATGTGAAAAGGCAGTAAGGAGAGTTGGGGGGATTCTGGGATGCATAGGGAGCGGTATCACTGGAGAAAGCAAGACATCATTATCCCTCTGTATGGACAGTTAGTGAGACTCAATCTGGAGTACTTCATGCAGTTCTGGAGACCCCATATCTGCAAGGACATATACAGGATGGAGGCAGTTCTGAGGACTGAGGAGGGCAACCAAAATGGGGCAGGGTCTACACCAGAAGCCATACAAAGAGAGACTAAAAGAGCTTAATATGTATACCCTTCAGGAAAGGAGGGAGAGGGGGTACATGATAGAATCTTTCAAGTACCTCAAGGGAATCAACAAAGTCCAAGAGGGTAGCATATTTCAGAAAAAGAGATGCACAAGAACAAGTAGGCACAATTTGAAGATGGAGGTGGGGATGGCTCTGGGGCAACATGAGGAATTATTTTTTCACAGAGAGGGTGAGGATGCATGGAACGGCTTTCCTGAGGAGGTCGTGGGGTCAACAACAGTGGAGGAATTCAAGAATGCATGGAACCAACATAAGGCAATTATAGTGGGGGAGTAGAAGGAAGTAGGCTGCTGGTTAACTAGGATCTGCAGCTTATCCAATTGGTAAGGAAATGGGCAGACTAGGTAGGCCAAGCGGTCCTTAACTACCATCAAAGTCTATGTTTTTATGTTTCTAAGATGTGTGTTAAAATCTGTCAAAAGTTAGGGGTTCTCCATAGGCATAAAACCTGTATAACTCAAGAGACTAGAGAAAAATTGGCAAACTCAGTCATACTTCCAATTATCGATTATGAAAGTATTATCTATCAGTCAACAAATAAAAGAAATGTACAAAAGTTAGACAGGTTACAGTACCGACAAGCCAGATTTGTTCTAGGGCTAATGGATCCATAAGCAATGCACCATCACTATACTATGTTTTTACAGTTAAAATGGACATCTCTGGACATCTGGAGAGAAAGGCTCTTAAGTAGTTTCCTTTATAAATGTGCAAACGTCTTGGCTCCAGTATATCTTTTGGAAAAAATGACACCGGTATCATCAGCATATTCTTTATGTGAAGTTACAGGCAGAGCTTTAAAAATTCCTAGAATGCAAACTAGATACATTGCTGCAACTGTTTGTAATTCTTTCCCACCAAATTACATAATATGCCCACTTACCATAGTTTCAAAAAGATGTTTCTGGAATGGCATCCTTTTCTGTGTAATTTTTATTAACATTCATTTTAATTGTCTCTGTAAATTTTATATATCAACTTGTTTGTATGCAACTTTATTTATGTATTGACCTACACTATACTGGACAGCCTTGAACACAGGCTTTGCCCAGTGTTCCATCCTGTCTCAATATAAAATAAACTTGAACTTGAACTTTCCTTCCCACGTCAACATACAGCAGGCCATCAAAGATATCTAGTAATGCTACAGCACTACTGTGAGGAACAGTTCCTGCTTTTTCAAAGATATGCTGTGGCTCAACAATCAGATTTGGCAGTTTTAAAAAGAGTTTTTTTGTCATTCTTCTAGTGCAATAGTGATAATACCAATAGTAGTCTGGCTTTCTTAGGAAATAACCAGACCAGGGGGATAATATATGAGTGTGGCCTTGGTGTTTATTTCCTCAGGTCTGGTTATTACCTCATAAATTTAGACCACTATGGTATTATTGCTATACCAGCATAAGGAACCCAGGTAGTCTGCTTGCTGATACAGATAAAATGGTAAGACCCATTTGAAGGCCTCCACTAAACTGACATAGCAAACATAGGGTATCAGAGAGTTCAAAAGAGCAGGTGCAGCTACAATAATTGCCCTGTCCCTTGACATTTTTAACCAGGAGTGTGGAACTGGCAACAAGCCAGCCTCAATGGAGGGGAGAAAGTGGACATTGTTATGTAGAGTCAGAAGACTTTTCAGGTAACCCGGACCCATAGCATGTAGGGCCTTGTCTACCAACAAGTCATTCTTAAAGCTCATGCACATCTGAATAGGTAGCCAGTGCACATCACACAGCACCTTGGTAATATATTCCTTGTAAGATGTACCCAAGATTATCTTGAGCTATTGCATTCTGGACCAGCTACAGGTGGTGCATTAGACTCCCAGATAACCCTAGATAGAGAGTATTATAATAATCCAGCCTGAATAATAAAAAGAAGGCATGAATCTGAAAAAACAGGTTCCCAGGCACAAGATGCAGTTTGATACAGGAGTCATTAGGAAGATGAAAAAAGTCACTATGAATGACCACAGACAGTGGGCACCAGGATTCGTTGACACTAAATTGTGCACTGAGCCTTGACCTCCCCCTAGTCTGTTTCCACAGATTAACCACAGGCTAGCAACCTGATTCTGAAGGTCATAAGATATTTAACTCAGTGTTCATGCACAATTGACTTTAATAATTGATGCTTGCAGTAAAAGGACTTATTCTGATTCAGGTTGGACAAGAACCAGAAATTATTCAATTGCAGTAGGAAGGGATGTGACAGAACATTCAACTGGATATCATTCTGTGCCACATACTCACCCACCACAGCTGGAAATCTGTGAGGGCCCACCACATTCATTTCAGAATCAGTACTACCAGCATCAAGTTTTAAAACAGATCAGGTGATAGCAAAGAGGGACCCTTTCCCTCAAAATAATATGAAAACTAGTGTATCCAAGGACAAATTCTATTTCATGCATCAAGGTTCTTTTCTTCCCACCCTCCCAGCCACCTCCCCCATCCTCAAGGTGGGCATCTCCTCCATCTCAGATCCTGCTGCAATTGCCATATCTTTCAACTTCTTTTTCATCCCCTGTGCCTTCTCCCTCTTTCCCTCCAGCTCCACAATGCCCCTTCCTCATCTGCCCCAACCCATTTTCCCCCCACCATCTCTTCTTCTTCTTCTTCTCCCCTACCACTTCCTCCATGACATTCAAGGCCCTCCTTGCCCTTAACCCACAGAAAGGATTGAACCCAGTGGCCTTGACCCTGAATTCCTGGGCTGGATTCACAAAGGACTGAGAATGTCACAAGTCCTAAGTGCACCAAACAAATGGTGTACGGGGCCTGCAGCATTCTCTTGGCCAGCAATTGGGTTTCTTGATCCCATGAGCCAATTGCCACAATTTAGATCCACTTTTCCTGGTCTAGGTTGTAGCAATCTTGGGTGCCCTTTTCACGGGGCTTGCACCAGCTATTTGGCACAAGCTGGAATAATTGGAAAAAGTGTTGTAAATGTGCCTGATCTTCTAGGGTCGGTTGCAGTATGCAACCAAATTTTTGCCACAGTTGAGCGAACAAATAGGTTTGCTGCAGGGCTTGATGAAAGCCCTGTGTTGCCCTTTGAGAATCTGGCCCCACTCTCTCTCTCTCTCTCTCTGCTCTAGCCATTGGCATTCCCATCACTCACCTCATCAATGATTTCTTTTCACTTGCCTCCGTCCCTGATCTGTGGAAACTGGAAATTGCCATACCCCTTCCCAAAGGGGAACCCTACTTCCCTGGTAACTACCATCCCACCTCCCTTTTCTCCTCCCTGACAAAACTTAAGGAACACTTGATCCTTTCCCAACTCTCCCCTTTCCCTGAAAATGACTCCTACATTCCCTTTCATTCTGGCTTCATGAAATCCAACCCCACAACCACATCCCACTTTAGGTTCACTGACTCCATCCTTTCTGGCATGGATCAGGGACTGGTCAGTCCACCATATTTATTGACCTGAACAATGCCTTCAACACTGTCGGCTCATCCCATCCTCCTGGATAAGCTAAAAGTGGCTGGGCTCTCCTCATCTGCTGAGTGGTTTTGCTCACACCCAAGGGTTAGGACCCAAGCTGTCCATACTGATCACAACATCTCCCCTCCTCTAGCATCTCTAAGAATCCTTACTTGACCCTATCTTATTCTCTATTTTTCTAAATGACTTTCCCCCACTGGATCCTCTGTGTCTCTTCATATGCATGCAAACAACATGGCTCTGTACACCTCTGGTTCCTCTGCCACTGATCTCAACACCATTCTACAAATGGATTTCAACAACATCCAACACTGGTTTCAGGCCAACCAGCTGTCCCCAATGCCAGAAAAGAGTCTCCATGACCTTTGGCACTAGGCAGATACTTGTCAAGCTCTCCCCTTTGCACTCCTTCCAGATCCTTGATAGTGTTGTGATTGAGGATGTCTACTCCTTTAATTATCTTGAGGTATGATTTGATTGTCATCAAGACTTCTGTACTCATGTGGATGCCATCCACAAGAAGTAGCATCATAAACTAGGGGAACTTTATAGGAACAAAAAATTATCCTGCTTCATTCTCATACAGAGTTTCTCATGAACATGATTCTACCTATCTTTGATTACAGTGACATAGTATATAGCGCTGCTCCCAATTACACTCTTGCTAGGCTGGATTCCCTTTTACCTCTTCTGCCACTTTGACTTGGATTGCCTCCCTTGAACCCATCACTATTCTCTGTATTTCTCCATCTCCTTGCCCTCCCTTTATGCCAGTTGCCTAGCTCATTGTACCACCTTCATCTCCAAATTCTGACTGGGGCCCCTACCCCTACCTTTCCTCCCTCCTTGACTCCCTTCCTTCAACCTTCTACTCCCTTCACAACTCTGACTCTCACTCTCTCACTCTGCCCCTTTAAAATCCTCTTCTGGTCAAGCTACTTTATCCTTCTTCTTTCTCACAGTTTAAGCACTCTCCATGTTGCTATTTGCAAAGCTCCCTCTTCCCTATCACTAAAGTCCCTCCTCTGTGACTTCATTACTCACTCCTGCAGTTGCTCCTGATCCTACACTTATCCCATTGCTTCTCCCTCAATACTACTCCCTTCCCCTGTGGACTTCATTTATTGGTCCACTTTTCCCTCTAAATAGTCCCCTAGTGTATGCACATTTCCCATTCCCTCCCTCATTTTACTGCTGAGTGCACTTTGCTGAACTTCTGCTACTGATATGCTATTGATATGCCATGTTAATTTGCACTGCTTGCTTTGTGCTTACTCTCAATTGTGTACTGCATACTTTTTCCATTTCATAATTATTATTTATAATTATTATTTTTTTATAATTGTAACATTACTAATGTAAGTTATTACTGCACTCTCCACATTCCCCTGCCCCAAGGCACATCTGGAACAAGCAGTTAACTGGTATGTTTTTCCTGGTAAAACTCTTGATACATATTATACGGGTATGGTAGTGCCCCTATAGTTTGGGTTCTACCATGACTTAATGTGAAATTCCAATTTTTGCACCTTAATAACTTTACTTAAAAGCAAGGAGCTCCAGCTACACAGTCGTCCACTGGAAAAAAAGTTTCAGATCAATGCATAAAAGATGCTGGCAGATCTCAGCAGCATTAATCCAAGATAAAAATGTAGGCAGATGCAGCAGAGGTAATCCAAAAGTATTTTAATTCCAACCAGATCAACAAACAATGGAAATCCAAGACACCCTCCCTCGGAACTTTCCAAACATTTTCACATGAACTCTCAAGCTTTTTCAAGGCATTGATACCTTGAAAAGGCATGAGAGTTCGTGTGACAACAAATGGATACTATTATGGAGTGATGAGAGTGCATAACCTGAAGCGCTCTGCACTCCCACAGGGAGCTGAGGGTTAATTACAATGGGCACTGCACTCCCACAAAAAATCAGGGACAATTACAATATGCATGCATGGGAGAACAGTGCCAAGAGGGCCCTGTGCTCCCACATTCATATATGCATATCATTATGGAGTGATGGCAGTTCAGGGCACAAAGGGCCCTGCACTTCCACAGGTAGATGAGGGTTAATAACAATCTATATACACTTATGGCTAGATGGGAGTGCAGGGCCCTCCCACAGACAGATAAGGATATGATTCTACTATCTCAAAAAGTAAGGAAATTCATTGCAAAAAATTTTTTCAATGCATCAGTTAGGGTTCATTTTAAAGTAACTAAAGTATGTAAATGTGATGTAAGGGTTTGCAACCCTAACACCCTACCCCACCCTCCTATCAAACCCTACCAGCCAACCCCACCTCCTATACTCCATACAACAACAGGTGTCACGGTGTGTGCCATGGAGTCATCAACCCTAATGCCAACCCCGTTACACATGGAATGGGGTGAACACTAGGGCTGACAACTCCAAGACACACCTCAATGCTTGTTGGTGTGTGGAATGTGGGGAGTGTGGAGGGCTGGTAGGGATTGGTTGTGGGGATGGGGTGGAGTGTTAGTGTTGGAGTCCCTAACACCACATTTCCACACTTTTGTTGCTTTAATATGAAATCTAGCTATTTAAGTTGCAAAAAACTTAATTAATGCTCCACTTAGGGTCAAAGCAACAAAAGTTGGGAAATGAGGTGTTAGGGTTTCCCTAACACCCCACCCTCCCAAATTAGGCAGGACAGCAGGTGTGGGGTGTGTCTTGGGCTTCTTAAGCCTAAGCCTCACCCCATTCCACCTGTAAATAAGGTCAAATGGGTAGACATTATGAGAATACAGACCCTCCCTTCCTACACATACCAACAAATTCAACATAGATACCCTTTTTACAGTCCATGTTGCTGTAAAAAAAATCCTGTAAAACAAAAACCTTTTTTAAAAATATTGAAGGGATTACATCACCAAGGTGGGGAGACAACCTGCTGATAGTGTGTTCCCAAAGGGCAGGTCAGACTCCTATTAGATCTTTCCCCATTGTGCCACTTGGGTGCTCACTGTTCTTTTTAATCAGGGTAGACCCCAGCTATCACTGTGGATGGAGACAGTGAGAGACATCTCCTGTGATGTCACCTTTGTACCCCCATCTCCCACAGGATTAAAACTGCAAGTACGCATGAACAGACCACTCCCAGACCCTAGGGAGATGGCAGATCAGTGGCCTAATTAACATAATTTCACTGTCAGTGTTCGTGAGGTGAGGTCCCAAAAAGACAGTGATAAACATTTGGTGAAAAAATGTATTAAAATGACCAAATTATGAAGATAAGTTCAAAACACCATTGAAATACATTGTACGGCACTTACCTATTTTTCTCAGTTCCCACTTCAGCGTTGAAGAGTAAAGACATGTCTCCCATCCAGAGAAGATTATGACATTGGACCTCAGCTTGGTAAGTATAAGGAAAGGGGGGTGTAAGGTGCTGGGTGCTGAGTGGGAGCGTCGGGATTGGGGTTGAGAACGGTGGCAGATGATGAGGGACCATTTTATTTATCTTAGAGTTTGAAAAAAAGGATGACAGAGGATGGTTTTCTAGGTTTTCTATTGTACAGGCAATTATGTGCTAACAGTACATCTGACACTGGATTGGGCATCCCAATGTCAGTATGATATTTGAGGGCACAGGGGTTAGGCACCCTGGTGTCCTGGAGTGCTGATTGAGGGGAGGGAGGTTGTGTAAACTGACACCAAGGATTGTGTACTCCTGGTGTTGGGAACTTCATATTATAAGTTTGTGGGGGGATCAAATGGAGTGGAGTGGGAAATGAACCAACACTGGGGATGGGTACCCAGGTGTGAGATTGTACTTAAATTACGTATTTAAATTTGAAACAGGGATTGGGCTAATGTAGCTAATGGCAGCAGAGGCACACACACACACAACAGTTTGGCATTCTCAGCAGGGTGCCAACCCTGACAGCTAACAAACAACAGCTGTTTCTTATAGTACAACCTGACATGTTGTTGCAAAAATTCAACTATTTTTAGAATGATGATTTTTTTAACTGCGCATACTCACAAATGGACCATTTTTTTCTTAAATAATTTAAAAGCTACTTAACTTTAGGACATGAAAAACACAAAACCAGAGACCTTGGACATACTCTATGAAGCCTGCTTTTTTCAGGTTTCAAATTCTCCTAGCTTTTACGGCTGCAGTGGATGAAGTCCTGCATACATGTTGCTATTAGTAGAAAATGGGAGCTTTCCAGATTCCAAACAGACTAGACAAAATTGGGAGTTTTGTGGAATTCTCCCACTAATAGACTATTTTGTGTGATAACTACTAGCTACAATTTGGCTAGTATTCTCTTTCAAGAAAGATCATACAGTAGCTCATGAACATGTCAGCTTAGTCACCCTTTCCCAGCAATGAATTTCATAAAAAAATATACACTGTTTTTTAACCTCTTACATAGAAACATAGAAACATAGAAGTTGACGGCAGATAAGGACCGCAAGGCCCATCCAGTCTGCCCATTTCTTTTTCTACATTATAAATGTGCCATCAGCCTTTGCTCTGTCAGTGGCCTATCTATTCATAGTCATTTGTATTGCTCCCTTATGCCTATCCCATGCCTGTTTGAAGCCCTGCACTGTATTCATAGCCACCACTTCTTGTGGTAAGCCATTCCATGCATCCACCACCCTTTCTGTGAAAAAGAATTTCCTCACATTCCCACTTAATCAGCCCCCTTCTAATCTCATGCTGTGTCCTCTTGTCCTGCTATTTTTCTTATATTTAAACATGTTAGACTCTTTCACCTTGTTACTGCCCTTAAGGTGTTTGAATGCCTCGATCATATCACCTCTCTCCCTCCTTTGCTCAAGGGTATACATATTGAGTTCTGTTAATCTGTCTTCATAGGTCTTCTGATGCAGTCCCTGCACCATTTTGGTTGCCCTTCTCTGGACTGCCTCAATTTGGTTAATGTCCTTGTGAAGGTGTGGCCTCCAATACTGCACGCAGTACCACAGATGGGGCCTAACCAGTGTCTTGTAAAGATGGATTATTACCTCCCTCTTACGACTTGTGATACCCCTACTAATACACCCTAACATGCCCCAAGCCTTACCTACTGCTTTAGAGGTCTGCTTGGATGATTTCAGGTCATCAGTGATGATGATACCCAAGTCTCTTTCTTCCTTTGTGACTGCTAGCAACTCACCTCCCAGCCTATAGGTGGCTTCAGGGTTTCTCTTCTCTATGTGCATGATTTTGCACTTCTTTGCATTAAATCCCAGTTGCCACTCTTCTGACCATTTTGTCAGTTTATCCAGATCTCTTCTCATTCTGCCCACCCCATCTGGATCATCTACTCTGTTGCAGATCTTGGTGTCATCTGCAAACAGACAAGCCTTACCCTCTAGTCCATCTGCAAGGTCACTAATGAAGATGTTGAAGAGGACTGGCCCCAGGACTGATCCCTGAGGTACCCCTCTTGTGACTTGCATCTCTTCTGACTGTATACCATTTACCACCACTCTCTGTTTTCTGCCTGTCAACCAGTTTGCCACCCAGTTGACCAACTTCTGACCCACCCCGAGCCTACCCAGCTTATTTATCAATCTTCTATGTGGAACAGTGTCAAAAGCTTTGCTGAAGTCAAGGTAGGCAACATCAACTGCTGCCCCTTGGTCCACCACTCTGGTTACCCAGTCAAAGAAATCTAAGAGATTGGTTTGACAGGACCTTCCTTTTGTAAACCCATGCTGTCTTGGATCCTGTGCCCCTATGGATTCCAGGTGTTGCACTATCCTTTCCTTAAGAAGTGCCTCCATAATCTTGCCCACTACTGAGGTAAGACTGACTGGTCTGTAGTTTCCCACCTCCTCCTGCTACCACTCTTGTGGAGCGGGATCACATAAGCCCTTCTCCAGTCTTCTGGGACCTCTCCTGTGCTCAGAGACTCACTAAACAGTTCTGCTAATGGCTCTGCTAGTTCCACCTTTAGCTCCTTAAGTACCCTGGGATGTATGCCATCAGGTCCCATTGCCTTATCCACCCTGAGCTTAGCAAGTTATTGTAGGACCCTTTCTTTTGTGAAGGGAGTAGTGCTCACCTCCCTCTCCCCTGTGTCCATGGTGCTGAGCTGTGGACCCTGCCCTACCTTCTCTTCAGTAAATACTGAGTAAAAGTATCTATTTAGGATAGATGCCTTTACAGGGTTCTCCTCCTCACATGCTCCCTTTTCTCCATTAAGCTTAGCAATACCCCCTCTGGACTTTCTCCTTTCACTAATGTATCTATAGAAAGTCTTGTCACCTTCTTTTACTGTCCGTGCTAGTGTTTCCTCAGTTTGGGACTTTACCTGCCTTACTGCCTTCCCTGCTTCCCTTAGGGCAGTTTGGTATGCCTCTCTATCTTCATCCTGCTGTGTTCCCTTATATTTCCTGAAGACCAGCCTTTTGGCTCTGACCTTTTCTGCTACTGTATTTGAGAACCAAAGTGGTTTCCTTCTTCTTTTGCACTTTCTTTTCTGTCTAACACAATGGGATGTTGCTTCAAGTATTGCATTCTTAATGCTTGCCCACTTTGCCTGTACCCCTAATCTGTGTTTCTTTTGCCAGAGATAAGCTTAACTCTGTTGGCCATCTTATCAAAGTCAGCTCCTCTGAAGTCCCATATTTTTGCCTTGGAATGGGATGATTTAGATGTAGTAGCCAAATTGAACCATACCATGTGATGGTCACTGGCCCCCAGGTGACCTTCTACCTGGAGATCTGTGATCCCTTCCTTGTTAGTCAGTACTAGATCTAGGATAGCTCTGTCTCTTGTGGATTGCTGTACCAATTGTTTGAGGCCCTCCCCCTGCAGGGAATCCACTATGTGTCTAGTTCTGGCAGATGTTCCTGCTGGTATTGACTAATCTGTATCCGGCATGTTGAAGTCTCCCATTATCAGAACCTCCCCTTTAACTGTCATGTTTTGTATATCTTCTAACAGTAATGTGTCTATGTCCTCCCCTGGTCTGGGGGCCTGTAGACAACCCCAGTTCTTATGGCTGTCCCATTTCCTGTTTCCAGGGTGACCCACAGTTCTTCTGGCTCCTTATGTGTATTCTGAATTTCTGTAGCTTTGATATTTTCATTGACATACAGGGCCACTCCTCCCCCCTTTTTGCACCTCGGCCTCTTCTGAACAATACATAGCCAGGTACTGAAGTCTCCCAAGTGTGGTTACTTTTAAACCACGTCTCACTAATTGCTACTATGTCCAGTTTAGCTTCTGACATTATTGCCTGCAGGTCTGGGATCTTATTTCCCAGCCTGTAAGCATTTGTGTACATGATTTTCCATTAGCCAGATTTTGGTGTGTTAGTTGTTGGGTGAGGTTTGGCATTACCCCTGTGCATCGTATGGGGAGACAAACCTTTTTTCTTACCTGGTGATGCAAATGAACTGCAAACATGCTGAATCCCTGTTTGACCACTAGCTGAGGGGGGAAGGGTGTTCTTCCCATTCGACGTATGGGGTGCTGCACCCCTCTCCCCATTTGCTAGTTTAAATATTCTGCAAAGACATCAAACTTCTGCCTCAATGCACTGACTCCCTCCTTAGTCAGATGCAGTCCATCAAATTTAAAGAACTGTCGCTCCCAGAACTGTTGCCAGTTCCCTACAAATCTGTGTCCTTTTTCCTGGCACCAACCCTTGAGCCACATGTTTAGCTCCCCTATCTCCCTTCTCTGACCTTCTGTCCATCTGATCCCCTCTCCCAGACTGGCAGGATCTTAGAGAAGGAGATGCCGGATGAAATAGATGATAGTTTGTCACCCAGCCTGGTCAGGTGTTCCTTGGTCTCCACAACTGACCAGCTGGCGAGATCATTAGTCCATATGTGCACTCTTAAGACACTATCTGATTAGCATGTCTCAGACATAGTTTGCTATAGCAGAAGACATCTGTTTCTTTAACCCATAAGACGAGTAAAGAACTGTTATCTTTTTTACTACTTTTACTATGCTTTTGGAATAAAAAAAATATATATATATACAATAATGGATGGGGAAGTGTGCTTAATGAGAAATTTATGGTTGCCCGAGTTGTGAGATGCTACATAAACCCTGAGGGCAAAGCCCGAAGGGTTTATTAAAGCATCCCACACCGAAGGCAACCATTAATTTTGAATTTAAAAACACTTCCCCATCTTTTAATATTTATAATTGCTGGGCAGCAATTTTTAGTAGCCCTGAGTCTGAAACAGAGATACACTGACACTGTCTCTCAGTCACACACACACACACTGTGTTGCTGTCAGAAAAGTTTATTTCTTGTGAGGAAGTATTTTTATTAAGCTCTTTTTATTTTGTGTCCCTCAAACTGCAGTCACACTTTGTTTCTTTTACTTGCAATAGCGCCAACCTCCAAGAAGTGCCGCAGAGCTATTACTTGAGGCAGTGAAGCAGTGTGGAGCCATTTTGTAGGCGGGGAAGCTCTTCAGAGCATTTTTCGGGAATCCCTATGCTGTGTGAGTTCTGGACAGCAGGATCAACCAGATAAGTTGTTTTGTTAAAATAATATGATGGGACTCCCCCGGTGTGGCGGCTCCCTGATAAGCGGAGCCGCCATGTTTGTGTCAGTGTTTAGCCCGCCCATGGGATGTGAAGAGCCAATCAGGATGTGGCTCTTTCATGACTGAAGTGATGCATGTTTGCCATTATAACCCACTGGTTATAACAGCAAATTATAACTCGGTCAGGCAATGGGAAATATTGCTGACCAGTTATTATCTAGTTATATTGGGCATTAGCTGGCAAACAAATTATGAAACTTTTAGCTCTGAAAACAGCCACCTTTTTCTGGTTTCAAATAGCACAACTAATTATCTTAAACATGTTACTGCCTTCAGAATTATCTAGAATGCATTTTAGTACAGCAGAAAGCAGCTGCTTCTTTATCCCCTAAGACAAGTAAAGAGTTATATCTTTGTTTACTTCTTTTACTATGCTTTTTTGGAGAAAAAAACATTTACATTGAGCTACAGTATAGCTAGTAAACACATCCTGTAACTTTTAACCCTGTAAACAGCAACTTTTCTGGTGTCAAATCTAAGTACATATTACAGCCTCCAGCACTATGTCCAGCATAGTTTAGTATAGTAGAAGACATCTATTTCTTTAACCCCTTTTTCTCAAGTACACATATACACAACATCCTCATGGCCACAGCATTTGAAATAAATTCTTTAGCCTAGGTGTTATGAAACAATGAAGAAACTGTTTGCCTTTTTGTCAGTCTTGGTTATATGGAACACAGTGAAGTTCAGTAAAATGTGGAATTTGCTACCATGCTAAATGTAATTATCAAGGCCACTGATTTACGGTGATTAAAACAATGAAATTCCTTTTTCAAGCCTTCAGATTCCGGAATTGCACCAGCGATTGTTACTCTAATTTCCGGATTTTACCGGGTTTCTGCAATCATTCTTTCAGTATATGCATAAATAATCAGAATAAAAGAAGGCTTAATATATATAGCATTAAATAAAGCAAACTGAAAATAGTACAGGAAGAAATTATAAGAAAAATACAAGTTTTTGTAGATTTACTGATCTGATATAAAATGCCAGATTCCATGAAATCATTATTTTTACCAGTGTTCAGGAAGTTCTGATTCCAAAATTTTACCAGGTTTTCCAGTAAAAAACGAAAATCAGTGGCCTTGGTAATTATTAGATATTTGCATTCAGCTGTTTAATGATTAAAATAACATATTCATCAACGTTGCCTCTTCCACCACTTCCACCATGTCTCTACTATATGATTTACATAATGATAGCATAAAAAAATTATATATTTCCTTTAACTATTTCCTATCTTATATTTTGTATCCTGGATAGTACAGAGGAGCTGCTACATCTCATTCTCATTGGATCTTTATTTTACACATTTTGCACTGAATTTACCTAGGATATCCCACATTAGATGCAATATCTTGTTTCAGTGGAGTCATAATTTTACCCATTTTTACAATGTATTTATCCAGGGTAGCCTAGTCCAGATGTAAAATATTGTTTTCTGGATGTTCTGATTTTACACAATGCAGCATAATAATGTACAGATGTAGAACACCACCGAAAATAAGATGTCACACCTTCTATGAACAATCGAGGCTAAATGTATAGCAATCAGCAGGCATATTCTAGTAACACACATTGTTAAAATGTGTAAAAGGAAGACCATATTGAAACTGCCTCTCAGCAGATCTGTGTTGTGCAAATACATTAGAAAAAATGGGTAAAAGCATGACCACACTGTAACTGAGATATCGAATTTCAACTGGCATATCCTGTAAAAATTCAATATTTAAAATGGGTTAAATGCTTTATCCACATGAAATAAATATTTTAAATATCATCTTGGCTAGTCTTTAATCCTAGGTCTTATCCCACAGGCCCTGTACCATTTTAGTTGCCCTCCACTGCACCACCTCCATCCTGTCTATGTTCTTTCTGAGACAGGGCCTCAAGAACTGGACATAGTATTCCAGGTGTGATCTAATGAGTGTCTTACACAGGGGCAGGATGACATTCCTCTTTATACTCCAGATACCCCACCCAATGCATCCAAGCATCTGCCAAGCCTTTACAGCTGACTTATTGCTCTACCTAATTTCTCTTAGGTCCTCCAAGAATATAAGTCCCAGGTCCCTTTCCTGCTTCACGACTGTCAGTACCTCCCCACTTAGTTTGCACTTTGCCCGTGGGTTCTTGTTCCCTATGTGCATGATCCTGCACTTCTTTGCATTGAATCCCAGCTTCCATTCTTCAGACCATATCTCCAGTTTTTCAAGGTCTTCCCTCATTCTATCAACATCCCCTGGCATGTCTACCCTATTGTATACCATTATATCATCTGCAAAGTGGCATACCTTCCCCACCAGTCCCTCTGCAATGTCCCCACTAAAGACATTGAAGAGGACTGGCTCCAACACTGACCCCTGTGGCACCCTGCTCATCACCTCTTCCTCTCCAGAGTACTCCCTGTATACCACAACCTTCTGACTCCTGCCGTTCAACCAGTTTTCCACCCACAGAACTATTTCATGATCAACCCCTTGGCTGCACAGTTTGTTAATCAGCCTTCTATGGGGGACATTGTCAAAGGCGTTCCTGAAGTCTAGACAGGCCACATCTACCGCAACTTCCTGGTCCTCTCACTTAGTTACGTAGTCATGCCATAAATTAGCACAATAAGTTACTGCAAAACACAGTGCTTATCCTAAATACAGTAAAAGTTAGGGTTAGATATATAAATAAATAAATACCATATAAGGCAATATATGTGTGTTAGTGTGTGTGTGTGGTAATGCTCTCTGTATGTAGACAGTGCACTGCTATGTTATACTGAAACATATATGCATATATGTGTATATGTATTAGTCAGTGTGTGTGTGTATCACAACAATTAGAAAGTGCAGTTAAGTGGCTCAGTGGTTAGTGAAAAAATTGATTATCTACATTCCCCCACTATCTAGATCAGTTTCAACCATATGCATGTCATTGCTGATTTAAATGAGATATTTAGTGGCAACCCCCCACCTTCTGATGTCCCTTGGAGCCTGAAAAGAAGAAAAGTGTCCCTCGATGTCTTTTTTTAATCTGTAAAAATGTGTGTAGACAGTGCTCTGTGATGTCATACTGGAATCTCTCTCTCTCTCTCTCTCTCTCTCTCTCTCTCTATATATATATATATATATATATATTCATAAATGTGTATATGTATTAGTCAGTGTTTGTGTATCACAATGATTAGAAAGTACAGTGAGGTGGCTAAGTGGTAAGTGTAAACATTGCTAGTCTACATTCTCTACTATCTGGATCAGTTTCAGCCTTTTGGATGTCATTGTTGATTTAAATAAGGTATCTATTGGCAACCCCACACCCTCCAATGTCCCTCAGACCCTAACAAGAAGAACACAGTCCCTCAATGTCTTTTTTTAATCTATAAAAAAGGTCCATCACTGATGCAATCCCACACCCCAACCTGTCCTCCCATTGTGCACCCATTATCCCACACTCCCCAGATCACCCCACATACCCTCACTCACCTGAATATATCCCAGTGTGAAAATCCACTGCCCCATGGAAGACACATCTTGCTGCTGGAACTGGTAACTGCTGTATGATAAATAAGGGAAGTGCAGTTGAAAATCCATTGAAATACATTGCACCACACTCACCTTGTTTCTCATATTGCAGTTGCCAGAGTTCCAGAAGCGAGATGTGTCTTCGATGGGAGAGTGGATCTTGTGTTCAGAAAGTACAAGGAGACTCAAAAGGATGAGGATAGGGCAGTGTACCTAGAGAGACTGAGGGATGTGGGGAAATCAGTTAGTAGTGAGAAGGCACAGACAGGAGAGATTTGTGAAAATGATAAAGGGGGGACAAGACATTTTATAGATACATTAGCAATAGAACAAAGGCAGGGGGGATTGTAAGTCTCAAAGGGGTGGGAGGGATGTGTGTAGAGGGGGCTCTAGAAAAGACATCGATATTAAATTAATAGTTCTGTTCAGTATTCATGGTAAAGGTGGAAGGACATGGACCACAGCTAGGTGGCAGCAAAAAATGGGGGTTGGGGGAGAGGTAAATACCAGTCCTTTTACAGAAGACAGAATCCTGGAGGAAAATGCAAAACTGAGGGTGGACAAAGCAATGGGACCAGATGATATATGCCCCAAGATAGTAAAGTAATTATGGACGGTTCTAGCAGCACCACTGGCTGCCCCATTTAGTGAGGAAATCAATATGTGGTGGTTCCAAAGGACAGGATGGGAACAACAGTGTTAGTAGTGAGGCAGCAGAAAACTACAGGACAGTCAGCCTCACCTCAGTAGTGGGTAAGATCATGAAGGCATTGCTTAAGAAGAGGATTGTGGATAACTTGCAAACCAAGGGGCACATGGGCCAAGGCAGCATAGATTCACAGCAGGAAGGTCATGTCAGACAAATCTGATTGACTTTTTTGACTGGGTGATGAAGGAGGTGGATCAGGAAGGAGCAGTGAATATCGCCTACCTCGATTTCAGCAAATGCTTTTGACACCGTACCCCACAGAAGACTGGTGAAAAGATTAGGTAGCCTGGAGGTGGCACACAAAGTAGACAACTGGGTTAGAAACTGGTTGAGGGACAGGAAGCAGAGAGTGGTAGTAAATGGGATCAAATGTGAGGAAAGGAGTGCGACCAGTGGAGTACCTCAATGATCGGTAATGGAGTCAGTCCTTTTTATTGTCTTCATCAGTGACATTGCTGAAGGGATGGAGAGGTAGGTTTGCCTATTTGCAGATTATACCAAAATCTGCAAAACAGGAGACACACCAGAGAGGGGAGCAAGAATGAAGGCTGGAAGAGTGATCAGAGGAGTGTGAATTAAAGTTTAATGCAAAGAAGTGCAGAATCATCAACCTTGGGCAAAGAAGCCCTATGGAGTGCTAAAGGATGGGGGGGAATTCCTGACAGTCACCAGGTAAGAGAAAGATTTAGGAATAATCATCTCAGATGACCTAAAGGTGGCCAAAAAGTGTAACAAGGCTATTGAGATGGCCAGTGGGATATTGGGATAAACAGGAAGGGGTATCACTAGCAGAAGAAGGGAGGGGATGATACAGTTGTACAAAATGCTAGTGAGACCTCACCTGGAATATGGTGTTCAGTTATGGAGGCCACATCTTTGCAAAGACATAGAGGATGGAGGTGGTCCAGAGAAAGATGACCAAGATGGTGAAGGGTCTGCATTAGAAAGCATATGAGGACAGATTAAAAGACCTAAATACATATGCACTTGAGGAGAGAAGGGAATGGGAGACATGATAGAGATCTTCAGGTATGTTAGAGACGGTTACCCCCCGACAGCATCATTTCCCCAGTGAGGTCCCCCACAGCGACTACAGTGCCACATCGCTGTAGGAAAACTGATGGCACCAGACACTGTCTGTTGGGGGTCCTGCACCCCCCAATCAGCTCCAACTCTGAGTTGATAATTTGTGTTGGGGGGTTTGGAAGTATTCTCAAGAAACACAGTCAGCCTGGGAACCGTAGCCGACTGCAGAATGTGGTCGACCTGTCGGTGTTGCTGACAGGGTGTTCGACAAGTTTTGTTGAGCACCCATTGTGGATCCTGTTAAAGACTTGAACAAAGTGCAGGTGGGCGACATCTTTCAATGCAAGAGTTGTACATGGATGAGGGGGCATGATATGAGATTTGAGGTGGCAGAAGGAGAAATGTGAGGAAGCTTTTCTTCACAGAGAGGGAGTTGGATGCTTGGAATAGCATACCTCAGGAACTGGTGGGTGCTAACACAGTGGGATGATTCAAACATTCATGGGATAGACATAAGGGAACCCTAGATGGGGTGAAGGTAGGTAGGTGGAAAATTTATTGTTCGACTAAAAGTCATTACAATTCTTACAAATAGTTAAAAATAAAAAAAGAATGAAATATAGACCATTTGTTACATCAACAAACATTACTACTGCACATTATCAATTAATTATTCTTTGAGTTAATACAGGGTTCACTGCTTTAAGTGCTATAAGCTTCACATGTGATTTCATTGGATTACCACATTATAATTTAACCTCTTTTAAGAAGTTACAAATAGGAATAGGTATATTCTTATTATTTGTATTAAACAAAAGAATAATAAGTTGTTCAGAGGGGATACCAAGGGTGTCTAATATTGGAGCCAACCATTTCTTCCTTGCTATCTCAAATTTTGGACAGTGTAAGACTCTGTGTTTGAAATCATCCTGATATTCAAGTAAACAGTTACATTCAGAGCTCAAAATTCCTGGCCTCTTCTGATCGTGTAATGCATAATTTGCTGAGTATAGTTCTAACCTAAATCTAGTAAGAAGTCTTCTCTCCTGTGAGTTTGTTATAGTAGTCAGATAAAATTTTAGTTTATCTTCTGTTTTCATTATTTTAAACCATCGAAAATGGTGTCATCTGTTAATTTTTCCTGATCTAATGATATAAAAATATATCTAATTCTTCTTTTAACTTGCTCAACTATCTTTTGGAATTGGATGATATCGATTCCATAAAGTAAATTTCCCAGACTCCCCTGAAGTATATTTTCTTTTATAGTTTTAATTGTATTTGATGTAAAATTTGAGCTATGGTATTGTATTTGCTTTTCTAAGCAAAGCCTTGGGAGTCTGTAATCAGGAAGAAGAAATAACTGTAGTACGAATTTATCATATGTTCAATTGCTAATGCTGACAATGAAAATTGTCCTAGCTCTTTTCTTAATATTTGAGCAGGGACTGATTGTTGTACTTTTCATACAAAGTGCCAAAAAGATCAACAGTCCAACATTTTTTTGTTTTGCAACATCTCATCTGGAAATATGTCAGTATTAAAAAAGTAAAATTATATTGCTGTTTTGTCGACCTTAAAACTGCATTTGACTACATAAGTAGGAAAACGTGAACAAAATTAGAAGAGTATAAAATAGATCCAGATATTTTAGATATACTTATAAAACTCAATAATAACTCCTGGCTTAAAATTAGATAAAATCAACAAGGTGATTAAACAAATAAGATATACACCAATCTAGGGGTATGCCAAGGTTGTTTGTTAGCCCCCCTATTACTTAATCTGTATATAAATACCATCTTACAGGACTTAAATAACTCAGAATTCCATTCCCCTAGTGTTCTAATGAAAAAATTCCCTTCCCTAGCCTATGCAGATGGCATTGTCCTGATATCTACATCCCTACTTGGCCTCCAGTGTAAAGTAACTTTATTCTCAGAATTATGTAGAAATGATGGGTTAGTTATATATCTTCAAATAACTAATACAGTCATATTTGGCAATAAGAATAAAAAAGTTCCCTACTTTTTATAGGAAAAAGTAAAATCGAATTGAAAACATATTATAACTATCTGGGCTTAAGGTTTTCCATGAATCTCTCTTGGAATCCGCATATCAATATTATGGCCAAGAAATTAAAAACAGCATTTGGAGCTTTCAAAACATTCTGCGGAAAAATGGGCCAAAGCTCAATTTTAGGTTTACTAAATGTCACAAATATTAAAATTAAAACAAGCATGCTATATGGACTAGAAATATGGACTCTGGCAGATATAAAACCACCAGAAACACTAATTAATCAAATGTATCACTTTGTATGAAAAGCACAACAATCAGTCCCTGTTCAAATATTAAGAAAAGAGCTACAACAATTTTCATTGTCAGCACTAGCAATTGAACATATGATAAATTTGTACTACAGTTACTAAAAGTGATCAGGAAGGAAAATATACTTTTATAGGGCCAAATGGGTTATCAGTAATTGGCCACAGCTGGGGAAATATTGAAGCAACTAGTAAAATAATAGACTTAGAAGTTATTATAAGACCAGAATCCACACACTTACCAATTCTCATAAAATGTCAGCTAGAAATAGGGGAAGGACAGACAAGTGATAGGCAGGAACAGGCCTGTATTGATGTTATAAATAGGAAAATAATAAGATGGCAGAACTCGTGAATTTTACAATTCAAGGAACTATTGAATAATGGTCGGATGGAAAATTATAGAAATGAAATCTTAAAAGTTGACTCAACTATTAATATAATGATTGTTTGGGACAATATTGCTTTCTATCTTAGACCCTTCTGTTATCAATTTGACTTAAAAAGGAAGAAATATACCTGGTTTAATATAGCATGTAAAAAAGGTAAACAAAAATTAAACAAAATTGTTTTGTTAATTCCCTTCTATTTTTCCTTTTTTCCCTTTTTTGATTGACTCTTTATGATTCCTGGATTCCTTGTTTCCCTTTTTAGAAGCTGTTTTTTTTTTTGTACTGATCTTCAGTTTCCAGGTTTGCCAATTCTGGGATAATTTCTTTTTCCTTCTGGAATGGAGGGGGGGGGTTGACTTGTATGGCTCTGCTGCTCTTGACAACAGGATCTACGTTTCACTGATTTTCCTCTTCCATTTTATCTGAACTATTATTAACCTTTGGTCCTTTTATCAAATCCAGCAAGGTTCTGTTATATGCCACGCCACCTCTTAAATTCTCAAATTCTTGTTTTAAGGCCCATATATTTTCCAGTATTATTACATTTGCATAATATTGGTTCTTGATCATTTCCAGAATTTGTGGTGATGGGGTGAATATGAAGTAAAGTCCCCTTTATTTGTAAAAAATTATTTATTATACCCGATTTTCTCTTTTTGTAATAAATCACTGTTTGCTTATGACTTGAAAATGAAGATGAAAAAGACAGGGAAAACCTAAGAGAGGGTGAGCCTGGGCTATAGCCACCTTGATTATCATGATAATTTTTCCCATCCTGACTTGAATCTAACTGCCTTTGGTTCATTAACATTTGATGCTTCAATTCTCTCCGTATCTACAATCAGATGTGTCTGTTCATTATTCAAATTAAAGTTATTACTTGTTTGCAAGGCCTGTTCCACTTGCTTAAATGTTATTTCTTGCCCCAAACATATTGTAGAACCTTTATCAAAAGCAGATGAGATTTCCCATGATGACATTAAGTTTGGGCCTGAATCATATCCCATTGTATTTCTATTCTGGGCCAAAGAGTTAACAGATTGGTCTGACCAGTTGCTAAGGCTGTAATTGTCTAATGAAATAATTTCATCTTGTATATATTGTGAGTTCTGTGCATCTCTAATATTTTTAGTGAGGACATAATCTTTGGGACGATCTATCAAAGAACCTCTATTCCTTGCCAACGTATTGAAAAGAGATACTTCCTTGGCGGGATTTGGGGTTGAGGTGTCAGGTTCTATGTTTCTTAAAAAAGTGATTATTTTGGGCTGTTTAGTATTATTCTCATCCTTCATTATCTTGGGATCTTTATTACTCATTTGCTTCTTTAAGTTACTTTTAACAAGATTTTCTTCCCTTAGCTTCTTCCTTGGCTTCTTATTTTTTGGATTTAAATGTAAGGTGCAAGACAAACCACTTCTGGTGTTGACCATTTTTCTAGGTTTTAACTATAAGTTGATTAATAGCTTTACACAACTTCACACACTTTACCCTTAAATATTAAAATTTAACACCTTTAAATAGCAATACTCAGCACTACAGATCAGAGTCAGAAGTAAATTAATTCACTTAAGGGCACAGATATTGCTATTGCTATAAAGACACTAATCGCTAAGCAATTTCCAGTAAATCCTGTAAATTCAACTTCAGCTTTGATATAGTTAGAAGAACAAATTATTATAATAATACTGTAATGTCCTAGGTATTTTAAATTATAGATGTGTAGTCCAACATGACTATTCAGTAAAATGTCCAGTCCTCAACCATTTAAACTTCAGCATTCAGGATTCCGCTTGAAAGTATATCCTCCAACTTCCTTATAACACCTTTCATCTGATACCTCCCAATGTGTTCAAAACATATCCAGAAGTACCATTAAAGCCCACAATAAAATTTTGCATCCTGGTCAATTGACTAGAGATGCAGCGAATTTAAAGTCCGCCGGCGAAGTGAACCCGAAGTGGGCACTTCGCGTTGCCACTCCGCTACGCGGAGTGGGCAATGCCAAGTGCTCACTTTGCCTTGTCATTACCACTTCACATTAAGGCAGAATGGCAATGTGAAGTAAGGCAAAGTCACTGTTTTTAATGGACTTCGCATTCCTCATTATGATTCTAAGTGATCCACTTGGTGTTTCAGATTTAGCAGCCCCCCACACACATCACATGGCTTACAGTACTGTAAGTGCATGTTCTTTAGCTAGGCAGGAAGAAAGTGAATCATGCAAGCAGACACTTTTACTTTCTCCTGTGCAGATGGAGAGAGAGGGAAGTGTGTTTCATGACTACTGATACTTTGAGATCAGAATGAGGAGGAGATTTAAACTTTGATTTAGACCCAACAGCTTTTTTAAAAGCTACATTTTTTTGTCTTTTCTGTCTATACTCTATTTTACTTAATTTGTTCTTTCTGTAAATTTTATTTTTCTTACATAGAGGGACATCAGTTGCAAATTATGTTCATGCTGGAACTGCTGCTGGATCACCATTGGATCCCACATTATTTTTTTTCCACACCATGTGCCCCCCACACCTTCCTTGCTGTGTTATAAAATGTATTCCTCCACCATCCTGACCCTTGTATGAAATTTTGCCCTTTTTTGTTGTCTTCAGTATGTATTCTGAGCAGTGGAAGTATACTGTGCTAAACTGCATGTGTGCAGTTTTCTTCTCAGTCTGTGTATGTACTGCAGACACTGTCCAACTCCCTGACTTAAAAACACTTATTAATGAGTACAATTTTGGGGTGGTGAGGCCTGGAGAGATACTACAAAACAGGCTTACAACATCCAAGTAACTATTACAAATATTAATGTTGTGATTTGTGACATAATCGTAAATCATGATTTGTGACTGCATTTGTGAACGTGTCGATAAAGAAATGCAAATGCCTACGGCTGTACTTCCCTGGGCCCCGATGAGGTGTGGCACAAAACTCCCTGACTTAAAAACACTCATTAATGAGTACAATGGTGGTGTGGTGAAGCATGGAGAGATACTACAAAACAGGCTTACAAAACATCCAAGTAACTAGTAAAAAAAATTACTATTGTGATTCATGACATGATTGTAAATCGTAATTTGTGACTGTATCTGTGACCGTGATGATGAAGAACATGATTTGTATCACGAGTGACTCCTGATGATGGTCCTGACTTAAAAACGCATGTCTATGAGTACAATGTTCTTGCTGAATTATGCACCACACCTGTCCAGTACTCTGAAGGGAAGCCAAAGAAACAACTGTGACTTAAGTTAGAGATGGAGATTGGGCCCTAAAGAGATACAAATGTACAGACAGATTAAGATTGTGCTGCACACTGAAGAGATGCAGATGCAAAGGCACAACACCTAACCAGTGCTCACCATCAGAAATTCAAATCTGGAAAAGAATATCTTTGCCGGTTGGGGCCAGCCACGGGGGGGGGGCAGTGCACTGCACTGCTGTAGTAAGAGTCACTAGTATGAGTACCAGTAAAGAAACCACAAAGAAGTATAAAAAATTACACAGCTGCAGTGGATAGCAGGTTCACATTGCTGAAATTATGTGGCACAATAAAAGGTGTCTGATTTGATGACACGTGTTGCACACATACTCACACACACACTGAGTAATGCGTAGCAAATTGAAAACTTCAGTAATATAACCACATATTTTAAACAAACTAAAATTATGCACTGCTGCACCACAACAATAAGCAAAAAAATGACAAGAATTATTAAAAATATTACTGTGTGTACATTAACACAGTTATACAAGAAATATCACCAAAACAGAAAGCACTGTCTTTTTCTCCAAGTTAATCTACCTACACCACAGATACGCCCCTCCTCCAAAGCACACGTCCACTGTCTCTCAGTACACAGACTGAATGTTGTACATTAACATTCAAAATACACACAAACAATAAACGCTCGATGATATGAGCACAGGAGGGTTTCCTATAATCGATGAACTAAAGTTTCAGCAAAAAAAAATGACTCAAAAAGGGGTTTTTTAACAACTTTTAGAAGGTTTGAATCACAGAGAGCTCTCAGAACAGATTGCCTCCTACAGTTTTCTACACACACTACCCCAAACTGAGACTGTGCAGAACAATCTAGAGCCCATGTGACCTGAAATCCCATGAATCACTGCAAAATTCACCTTTGGAGCTTAAAAACAAGGTGAAGTAAGGTGAAGTAGATTGTTTTTAATGTACTTCACCTTAAGAATTAGTGGAGTAGTGGTTTGGGAAGGTGGAGTAATGTGACGTCATTGTTTTCAATGGACTTCGCATTACTCATTAATAATGCGAAGTACTCCGCCTCGTGTTGTGGAGCACTCCGCGAATTCGCTTTCACTCAGCATTCCACTTAGCAGAGTGAATTGGGGCCACTTTGCCCATCTCTACAATTGACTCAAAAGGCAAAGTCTCAATAATTTGGTCCTGTAATCCTTGATTTGAAATTCAGAACCTTTGATTATGCAGTCAATCACAGGGTGATTAGTTTCCCTTAAGTCTCTCACTAGGGAAAACAGAAAAAAGAATGTGTGGTCTAAGCTATGTAGGATCAGAAACAAAATGATTAACTAGGCTTTCTCCAAATAGCAACAAAATACAGAATACAGCACACCTGGCAAACATTTACTGCAGCACCAAGAAATGTATGCTACGTATGTATACTGACACATATGTCATTAATTCCTTTAACCCCTTTTGTCCTTGTATTTATCTTACTATTGTATTCTTTGTATCTTATAAATTCACCACCCATCACCACTTTATATCTTATAAATTCTATTTACTTTTTGCCAGTGTACAAATGATACTTGAAATTGTTAATAGAATGGCGTTAAAGCAGCAGAGGACATCTGAGGTCGGTGCACAATTTTATTTTTAGCTTCAACAAGCCTCTCCAGAAATGTATATGCAACTGTGGCCTGTTCCCCATTTCTATTTTGGGCGGTTGGTGTGCTTTGTTTAAATTAACTGGTCTGAAGGTGTTATTGCACTATAGCCAAACTAGTCATCCTGAAAAACAGGTAACCCGTGCAAAGCTATGTTCACAGCGGTGGTTTTTGTGGTCTTTACTTATGTGCTTGAGTTCGCAAACATAAGTCAGGATAATGTATTAAAAAAAGTCAAGTGAAAAACGTAGCTCAGCTCCTTAATCTAAACTGCAAAGCTACAAAACAAAAAATGCCAGTGACCCATAGAAATGCTCAGAGTGCTCTGAAGCCACATAGATGTCTGGCTATAGCAGCTCGCGCATGCATTTTCAAACAAAAGGTCACATTAAAAATTTGCATACGCTGTGAAAAATATAAGAATTTTAAAGGATTGTAACCCTAATTTTATAAATATATATACTTGCTATATAAAATATGGAAATATGCAATTACTCTGTCTAACCTAAAACCATGGGCATATATAATCCTTTCTCTGCTACTTTCCTCCACACTGAGTAGAAGGTAGCAAGATAAAATGCAAGGTAGTAAAGTTAAATGTTTTAAACACTCATGGCAAAAAATCAAAAAACAGGATAACATATGTTACACACATCACACATATTATGGCTGTTTACACAAATGCACAAATAAAAATTCTGTTAGAACATCCCTTTATTTACAAGCTGCACACACAAAGGATGGAGTAGATGGTGCAGTGGGTAGAGACAGAATCCCTGGAACCCAGCCGGGTATACTCCATAGCAGGTGCGTCTCTTTGCCGCACAACAGCCACTCTGAAGGTTCCTGGCTTGCTATCCTGCACTGCTTCAGGGAAATTCCCCAGGCCACTGGCATGCCTTCCTGCTGCAAACAGAGAGAGCAAAGAACAGCTTTGGAATTTACAACAGGGCCAGCAAAAAGAACAACCAGTAAGGAGACAAACTATTTAGGAAGTGGTGGCATACCTTTTAAAGAAAAATGATAAGCAATGTCTCCCTGCTTCTCTATCCTCCTCCACAAAATAGAGAGGGTGTAGCTAGGCTTCCATCTCAATCAGTCTCCCACCAGGATGAAGGGAGGTGATAGCCAATGACCAAGTAGGGTTAGCAGCTACTAATTCAAGCAGGGAATACGAGCAGACTAGCTGGGCATAGCAGTCCTTATCTACAATCAACTACTATGTTATTATGTTACTCATATTTCCCCTGAACCTTCCCCCCTCTAACTTCATTTTGTGTCCCTTTGACTTGGAGCATCTCTTACTTTAAATATAAGCATATAAAATTATGAAAAGAGAATCTACTGATTATAATAAAGCTAAATATAAGGAGGCCTTAAAATTATGTAAATCTACCATCAACAAGGAAAAAAGGAATATTGAATTCAGACTAGCACACATTAAAGATGGAGGAAAATCCTTTTTTTCATATGTTAATAATAATAAGAAGGACTCCAGTATTGTTGGTCCAATTAAAATTTCAAATATAGTATTGAGTGACCCTGTTGATATGGTTAATGAGTTTAATAGATTCTTTTGTACGGTCTTTACTGATTAAGACATCAATTCTTTGCAGGATATTGTTACTAAAGATGAAATTATAAAAACTAGGGAACAGATATGTAATAAAATAAACCAGATAAAAATAAATACTACTCCTGGTCTGGACTTATTGCACCCAAGGGTCCTGAAGGCCATAGGATGGTGGCTAGTTGAACCACTATTCATTCTTTACAATAGATCCTTAAATATGGGCGAGGTCCCAACCGATTAGAAGCAAGCTATAGTTGTCCCTATTTTTAAAAAGGGTGATCTTGGTAGTATGACAAACTATAGACCAATCAGTTTGACCTGTATTTTGGGTAAAATTATGGAATCTATTGTAAAGGACATACTTATATCTGATTTAAAAACTATTGGTTTTGTCGACAATACACAACATGGTTTTAGGACCCAGAGATCGTGTCTTATGGCTAATCTTTGTTTTTATGAGAAAGTCAATAAACTTTTGGAGGATAAAAAAGCAGTGGATATTGTTTTTTTGGATCTTTGTAAAGCCTTTGACAAAGTTCCGCATGTAACCCTTATTAAAAAAATGACTAACCTGGGGATAAATGGTTTTGTCGTAAATTGGGTTCAGGATTGGTTGAGGAATAGAGAACAATCTGTTAGGATTAAAGGATACATTTCTGATATGGGTAGAGTTACTAGTGGGGTCCCTCAGGGCACAGTATTGTGCCCATTATTATTTTCAATCTTTGTATCTGATTTAAACAAGGATACTAAGGGATTTTCAGTTAAGTTTGCTGGTGATACTAAAATTGCATTAGATATTAGTACAAAGGAGGGTCATTCTGACCTTTGTGCAGATCTCTTACTAATGGAATCTTGGGCAAATTTAAATGGAATGTCCTTTAATCGAGAAAAGAGTGTGGTTGTGCATTTGGGAGATAACAACCAAAGCTTTAATTATTTCTTAGATGGTCATCAGCTACAGTCTGTGGAACACGAGAAGGATCTTAGTGTTTTGATTTCTAAAAATTTAAAATTTAGCAACTATTGTACTGAACTAATTAAAAAGTCTAATAGACTAATTGGTTGTATCAGATGCTCAATTACTTCCAGAGATAGGAATTGTATAATCCCTTTATATAGGGCCTATGTACGACCTATTCTGGATTATTGTTCTCCCTTATGGTGCCCCTTTTGCAGGGAGATATAAGGAGAGTTGAGGGGGTTCAGAGGAGGGTTATCAAGATGGTTTATGACCTCAATAAGGTTGATTATGATAATAGACTACTTCGTTAAATCTTTACTCCTTGGAGCTTAGGAGAAAGAGAGGTGATTTATTATTAATGTTTAAAATTATAAGAGACCCTATATTACTTGCGGAATTAGGTTTTATTCGACAACAAAGGTGCTTCTCTTTGAGAAGTCATAGTTACCAACTTGGTCTCACATATCCAAAAACACAGCTTAGAAGGAATTTTTATACTCAACAAATTATCTCTTCATGGAATTCATTACCTAAAGATATTGTTGAAGTTGATTCCTATAGCCTATTCAAATCCAATCTTGATAGGTATTTATTGAATATGGATAGTGGGGCTTAATGTCTGCTGTAGCAGGAGATGTATATTTATGGGCCTTGGCCTTCTGTACATCTATATTTCCTAGTATGACTTCTAGTATACTTCTTTCCTGTGCTCTGTTTATACCGGTGATGTAGTTGTATGTCTCAGTCATGACCTCTCCTCCCTCCTTTCCTGCATGGAATACATATTTAACTCCTTTAGTCTTTCCTCATAGGTTTTATCCTGCAGACCCTGCACCATTTTAGTTGCCCTCCACTGCACCATCTCCACCCTGTCTATGTTCTTTCTTAGATGAGGCCTCCAGAACTGGATGCAGTATTCCAAGTGCAGTCTCTCATGGGTGTCTTACACAGGGGCAAGATGACCTCCCTCTTTCTACTTGCGATACCCCTCCCTATGCATTCAAGCATCTGACTAGCCTTTTCAGTCACCTTATCACACTGCCTAGTTTCTCTTAGGTCCCACAAGATGATAACTCATAGGTCCCTTTCCTGCTTTGTGACTGTCAATACCTCCCAACCCAGTTTACACTTTGCCCCTGGGTTCTTGTGCCCTATGTGCATGATCCTGTATTTAATTGCACTGAATTCCAGCTGCCATTCCTCAGACCATTTCTCCAGTTTTTTAAGGTCTTCCCTCATTCTTTCAACACACTCTGACATGCCCACCTTATTGCATACCTTTGTATTGTCTGCAAAGAGTCATACCTTCCCTTCCAGTCCCTCTGCAATGTCCCCAAAAAAGAAATTGGAGAGGACCAGCTCCAACATAGACCCCTGAATTTACCTGCTTATCACCTCTCCATCTCCAGAGTACTCCCTATTTACCACAGCCCTCTGACTCCTGCCATTTAGCCAGTTCTCCACCTACAGAACTATTTTAGGATCCATCCCTCTGCTCCACAGTTTGTTAATCAACCTTCTATGGGGGATGGTGTCAAAGGCCTTTATGAAGTCCAGATAGGCCACATCCACTGCACCTCCATAGTCCACTACTTTAGTTACCCAGTCATGCCATAGATTAGTGCAATCAGTTAGTGCAAAACACAGGGCTTATCCTAAATACAGTAAATGTTTGGGTTAGATGCATAAGTAAATAAATGCCATATAAGGCAGAATGTGTGTGTGTGTGTGTGTGTGTGTGTGTGTGTGTGTGTCAATGTCCTTCATATGAAGACAGTGCACTGCTATGCTATACTGGAATATATATACATATATGTGTGAATGTATTTGTCAACATGTGTGTATCACAACAATTAGAATGTGCATTTAGGTGGCTCAGTGGATAGTCCAAAAATTGCTTGTCTACATTCCCCACTATCTATATCAGTTTCAGCCTTATGCATGTCATTGTTGATTTAAATGAGGTTTCCAGCAGCAACCCCCCGCCTCTGATGTCCCTTGGATCCTGAAATGTCTTTTTTTAATTTTTAAAAATGTGTGTAGACAGTGCATTGCTATGTTACACTGGAATGTATATGCATATATGTTTATATGTATTAGTCAGTGTGTGTGTATCACAATTAGAAAGTGCAGTTTGGCAGTTCAGTGGTTAGTGCAAAAATTGCTAGTTTACACGTTTTTCACTGTCCACAAAACCATTATTCTGCAGCCATATTGGCTCTTGCTACAGTTTGTTTAGTTACAGCTGAGAAAAAATGGGGTGAATTTCATTAATTTTGGTTGTTTTGCACCTCTGCAATGTTCTTCACTGAACTGATCCACACAAAATGTTCAGGATCCAGACATACTGGCACTAACGCTGTGCTTTCTCAATTTCATGTACATCAGTTGAACAGTGACAAAGTTATTAATGTACAAAAATTAGGATTTCATTTTAAAGTGCTTACTCAATCATAATATGCAGGCACTATTGCACCTGTATTATTATAGTAGCACAGTAGCACCATTATAGTTAGAATTGGTCAATTGTTTAATGTTAAACTCCTAAATCTTCACTTTAATTGATTCACACACCCATTCGGCAAATTTGCACACAATTTTGTATGTACGGTCTCAGTGGCAAGGTCTCTTTACATGCCAAGTTTTGTTCTAATTGGATATGTGGATTCTAAGTTCTGGATAGTGAAAAAATGAAAACTTTTTTTTGGCTTTTTTTTCTCATTTGTCATCACCTAGCACACAGACGGTTTGGGATTTTGGTAGGAAAGTTTCAGGGTGGAAAGGGCTTGACTGATAGTGATGCCTTTCATTGGTTTGATGAAGAAATAGTAATGCGTTCAAGATCTATAAGGATTTGAAATTTCTCTTCTGAGTAGAACTGTGTGGAAAAAAAAAATACTTCCACCAATGGAATTTGCATGAAAGTCAGACTTCAATTTCTGCAAAAATTCAGAAATCATTTTGGCAACTTTCATGGAAATTTCAACTGAGAATGGTGGAATAAATGTATGAATTGTGGATTAATGTATTAAACTTTGTAGCAAAATTATGCAAAACTGATGACTGTCAGAGGTCAGTTCTGTGGAATTTCTTTTGGCAGTTTAATATTTTAATCTGCAACTCATACATTCATTCCACAGTTCAGTGAGTCACTGAACTGTGGAATGAATGTATGAAAAGTTTATTATCGAACTCATATTTATGTAATGTTTCCAATCCTTGGTGTCCAATGGCACCCTCACCATCTGATCACTGGCCCCATAATAATTTAATGTTTCCCTGGTGTCTAGTAGCACCCCCACCCTCTGATTGTCCGCCCCATAAAATTTGTTTCTCTGATACCTACTGGCACCCCCACCTTCCGGTAGCTGGTCCCATAATAATTTAAAGTTTTCCTGCAGTCTAGTTGCCCCCCCACCCTCCAATCACCAGCCACATATTTGCTGATGTGCATCAACTCAAGTGCCTGTCACAACTACATGCTCAATCCCATTTCATAGTCTTTACACTGGGTGATAGTCATACAGACAGTTTGTACTGTCTCCATGACTACCACCTGATGTAAAGACTAATACATTGGAGCAAGCACACAGCTGTAACAGGCACTTGAGTTGAGGCACATCAACAAATATGGGGCAGGCAATCAGAGGGTGATGTGTGCCACTAGACACCAGGGAGACATTAACTTATTATGGGGCCAGCATCTGGAGGATGGAGTTACCAGTAGACACCAGGAAAACATTAAATCAATATGAGACTAGTGTTTGGAGGTTGGGGTACCACTAGACATGAGAGAAATTTGAAATTATTAAGGGGCTTGTGATTGGAGGGTGGTGGTGCTACTGAACAGCAGGAAGATTGTTTGTCTTATTTACCAGGATGATGCAGAACTGAACTGCAGAATAATTATGTGAATGTTAGATTATTGTATTCGTTCTGCAGTCCATGTGCATTATTCCACAGTTCAAATAGAAAATTCCACACAATAAGGAGAAATTTTACCAAACACATTTGGAAGCTTTCCACGTTAGCCAAAGGTGGAAGTTAGGAAAATGTTGTCAAAGTTGGCAAGCTTTCATGAAAGTTCCACTAAAGCTAAAGTTGCAACTCTCACCCAGCTCTAGTTCTGTGCATGCTCAGTATGCTCTCTTGGATAGCTGTTTCATAAAAAAAAAAAAAAAAAAGATTTGGTCATACAAAAAAATATTCTGTATCGTACTGGGGTATTCTTGTTTTGTGAGAAAAAAATATTTGTTTGTATGGCCATCATCTTGTTTCCGTGTTTTTCAAAAAAAAATTTTTTTGAAAACCCATAAAAATCATATCCTGCAGAGACACCAATACATGTATATTGCTAATTGTGTCTCCATTAGCTGGATTCAGCAGTTAGTTTTTGGACAAATTAGCCATAAATGTGTTTTAATACATCTTAAACATATTTTTTTCATAACACAATTTTCTTTTCTCATATGGCCTCACAAAACAAGAATAGGGCCATATGAAACAAGATTGCCTTCATATGAAAATAATTTAACTTAGTTTTTGTTTCACATTCCTTTTTTGTATGAAGGAATCTTTTTTCCTGAGACTGACATTCTGCCATGTGGCCCTGCATGAAGAAAGCTACAACAGATTCTGTTGGCAACATGTGGCAAGCCATTCTTCTCTACCTTTGAAGAGTGTATCACTATGAAGCACTGGCACTGTGCCATTCTCATGAAAAAAGATTCCTTCATGCGAAAAAAAAGTTAGACTTAATTTTTTTCCACATTATCTTTTCATATGAAGGAATCTTGTTTTATGACAATGACACAGTCTCATGAAAAAACTATTTTTTCATATGAAAAAATAATTTAAACTTAATTTGTTTTCCAGTTTCAAATTTAATAAGCCATAACCCTGTCAATATTTGCAGTTAAGAGACAATCTATATATCAAAAGAAATATTTTAATGTGTACTACAACACTAATACATACTACCCTACTAAAGAATTCAGGGACCACTTACAAAACATAAACATTTTAAAATTACAGTTCCCATAGGATAACATTGCAAATTTAACAAGCTGTAAGTCTTTCAGTCTTTGGAATTGAGGGACAATCATCTATATATGAAAAAAATGGTCTCAATGAGTACTGCAACAGAAACAGATAATACCCCCCCCCAAAAAAAAATAGGTGCCATATAAAAAAAACCATAAAGATTAAACCATTAACATTTCCATTGGATAACATTGCAATTTTAACAAGCCACAACTCCATCACTTTGTGGCGTTAAGGGAGAATCTATGTATCAAAAAAGGTCTCAAAAACTACTATGGCACTTACACATAATACCTCCCCCTACAAAAAAAAAATCTTGGGGCTATATAAAAAACATAAAAATTCAACAATGAAAAATTACCGTAGGATAACATTGCAACTTTAAGAAGCCATAAGTCCATCAATTATTGAAGTTAAGGGACAATGTATATAAACAAAAAAGGTGTCAAAGACTACTATGACACTAACACATAATCCCCCTCAAAATATTCATGGAGTACACACTGTACCTCAAAATTACCTCTAATCTTCACCATGGTGCCAAATCCACCATGAAAGTGTGTTCATCATCAAAAATGCATCAAAAGTGTATTTTGTTCTTCATTACAACCATGACAAATTACACACCAAACCAATAAACATTTACTGACTTATGGTTAAAAAGGGAAAAACTACATTTTTGCCCATATACAATGAACTGCTGTCAGTTAAGAGGGATACTTATTATATATTTTCCTTTGAAGTGAGTCCCCCCAAAAAACAATAACAATCATGGAGACACATTGCATTACTTGAGGTATGGAAGTGCAGGGCCCTATGGGCCCTGAGCTTCCACAGCCAGATGGATGTGTGCATCTATGGAGGGATGGAAGGAAGGGCAGATGTCTCTGGGCCCTGAGCTTCTATAGGCAGATGGATGTGTGCATGTATGGAGGGATGTAAATGCAAGGCCTTCTACACCCTGTGCTTCCCTAGCCTGATGAATGTCTTCACACAGGTCCCGAAGGTACCTATGCGAGTGAGAATACAATTCAACTATCTCAAAAAGTAAGGACATTGTTGCAAAAAAACTGTGTTAATGCATCAGTTAGGGTTCAGATTAAGCTGACAGAATTAGTGAAATGTGGTGTTAGGGTTTCCAACCTTAACTCCCCACCCCACACCCAAGTAGGAAAAGGAAAAAAAAATACGGTTTTCACTATCCTCACTCTTGGCAAATCAGGGGTGGGGTCTTTGTTGGGGTTCTTAACCCTATCACTCACTCCAGTCTAGGACCAAATAAGATGACATGTTATGTTTTCTTCAGAAAGGGCCTATAGGTTGCTGGCAACATATAGGTAGACACACTTCTGTATGTTTGAATGCTACTTCACAATGGGATGAGTGTCAGGGTTGAGAACCCCAAGGAAGACCACACCTCTGATTCGCCTATAGTCAGGTTCATAGATTTAGGCTACAAGTCAAACTGGCTAGTTTGCCTTGAAATGACTCACCACTTATCAGTGGTAATGTCTGGTAATTAGAGATGTTGCCAAATTAAATTTCACCTGTGAAATTGCCGCAAAACTGGAAATTTTGCCAGGTGAAACATTTTGCAAAATTCAGCCATCCTGCTAAATTTTTCACTGGGCGCGACATTGTGAAATTTTGCTTGCAAAATGTGAAATTTTGCTGTGAAATTGCAATTTTGCCAAATTTCACCCGAATTATTTTGTGGGCAAAATTTTGCATTTTGCCTGAGGAATTTTACATTTCACACTTGCAAAATATTTCACAAAATGAAATTTTCTAATTTCGACATCTCTACTGGTAATGTTTTTACTCATATGTTCATCCAAAGATTTCTAAAAGGACTCCATAGTTTCACTCAACACAACTGATTCAGGTAAAGAATTACAAGAGGCCACAACTCTCTGATTAAACCATTTACCTCTCCTGTTAGTTTTATAAAATTCTCCGCTTAGTTGGAAACAATGGGAGGCAGTATAGCGCAGTGGTTTAAGGCTCTGAGCTGCAAATCTGGTGACATCTAGCAGACTAGACCTGGGTTTGAATCCCACAGCTTCCACTTGCATACTGTGTGACCCTGAGCAAGTCACTTAACTTCCCTGTGCTCCTAGGTCACTCCTGTAAAAAAGCTTTCAGCTTAGTGTGCTATTCCTGGTTTAACAAAAAAAATAAAAAAATGTGATCTGCCAAGTCTATCACTAATTTTTCAGCTTAATCTTACTGATTCCCAAATATCCTTGTTATTAATTGCCTTATATATGAAACACAGATCACCTCTTAATCTTCTATAAGTAAGACTAAACAATCCCAATTCCATCGATCTATCAGGACAGTGAAACCCATATTTTTTTCCTTTTTCTTTTTCCTGCTTGGTGGGTGGGGGTGAGGAGTTAGTGTTGGAAACCCTAATACCACATTTCTTTACCTTTGTTGGTTTAATCTGAACCATAATTTATGAAGTAATACAGTTTTTTTTTACAATGAATAAATATATACAGTATACATACATAAATTAATTAATTATAATGTGTTGGAATATGAAAGACTGACTTTTACAATATAGAGTGTCAGGATCCCAAGACTTATTGCCTGAAACTTGGAATCCTGACACTAGGTAATTGCCCGTGGTGGAGTTTGTTATATTAAGTAGGTGAGTGGTGGGGGGTGGTGAAGCCCCTTGAAACATGGAGAAAACCTCTGACGTGAGCAATTAATGAGTGTCGGGATTCCAATTTTTGGGCAGTCAGTCTCAAGATCCTGATACTCAGTAGTTTGAAAGTCACTCTTTTGTAGTAAATCTGTTGGGATGGAGCACCCCTGCCAGAGGAGAGAATAAAGGAGCACTGAGAAAGCCCATTCTCAAATCTACGTCCCCTTGGCAGAGCAGGAAGCATCAAGGGACTACTGTACTAGGAAGGAAGGGTCAGGAGACACTGTTAACAATATAAAATAAGTAGATGGAGGAGCACTCTTTCTTTTATTAGTTTTAGATCCCTTATCATGACTGATGGGGCCCATACTTTGTTTTGAACTTGGCAAACTAAATAAGAACTATTGAATTTTGCCTCATTGAGTGACAAGTTTATGACATGCAAACTGAGCTGATAACTAGAGCTTGGTGATTTTTTTATTATGCTTGTGAAATAGCCCAGTGTTAAAATGTTGCGTTCACACAGTTTTTGCACAGTTGAACCAGAATCCAACCTAATTTTACTTTCTTGATGTTTTCCAAAAATTCACATTTTTTCCTTGCTTGTGTATTTTTTTAAAAATGTGAGTTCATAAAAATACACAATTTTAGCAAATAATGTCACTGGTTGATTACAAACACACCCCAAAGTTTTACTTCTAATAAACTGGTTCAAAGGGGTTTGTGGCCTAGCCAGGAATTGGAATGATCACATGAGTAGGAGGGTCCATTGAAATCCACTCTAAATCTGCTCCATACTGCTACCAAACAAAAAAATTTCAACTTTAAATCTCTGCAGCAAACTCAGTAAGAAACACAGAAACAGATATTTTCAGCAGAAAGGGTCCTTAATGCTCATCCAGTCTGTCCCTTGTTCCTGCCTTTCCATCACCACTGGCCTTAGTTGGTCATAGGTGTCACTCCCTCCCTCCATCCTTCTACCCAATATGTCACTGTGCCTATCCCACACATAATTCAAGCTCCCCACAGTCTTTGCCCCAGTACCTCCTCTGTAAGTTGTTCCAGTCTTCCACCACCCTTTCAGTAAAGAAGTATTTCCTCACATCTGTCCTAAAATTTACCCATATTAACTTTATTGCATGCTCCTTTATTCTAATGCCTTCCTTTCTCTGAAATAGAACCTCTACTAGCACCTTGTTAACTCCTGTGAGGTTCTTGTAGGACTCAATCGTGTCCTGTATTGCTCTCCTCCCTTTCAGGGAGTACAGGTAGTCCCTGTCCTGAAACAAGGAAATCCCAAAATCCCGGACAACTATCGTCCTATTGCAATCCTATCCTCCCTCAGTAAGCTCCTCGAAAAGGTAGTGGCGGAGCAGCTCTCGGAGTACATACAGGTGAATGAACTCCTGTCCCTGACCCAGCACGGATTCTGTAAAGGGCATAGTACCACCACAGCCCTGGTCTCTGTCTCCGCAAGCATCAGGGCTGCCATGGACCAGGGCAAACTCTCTGGAGCCATATTTGTTGACCTGTCCAAGGCATTCGACCTTGTCGATCTCAAGCTGCTTTGTACACAGTTGAGGGCGCTCAGCCTCTCCCCCCCTGCTATGACCTGGCTATCGGACTACCTGAATGGAAGAACGCAGAGGACCTGTTTCAACAAAGTTTTATCTGAGCCCTTATTGGTTACCTCTGGCATCCCCCAGGGCTCGGTCCTGGGCCCTCTCCTCTTCTCCCTCTTCATCAATCAACTCCTGCAGGCAGCAACTAACTGTCAAGCCACACTGTATGCAGATGACCTGGTTATTATATCTCACTCCAGGGACATTGCCACTCTCAACAAGCACTTGTCCGAGGGCTTCAACAATGTCCTGGCCTGGGTAACCAAGCACAAACTAGTCTTGAACCTGAAAAAGACTCAGGCTATACTCTTTGGCTAGGCTGCCAAACTCAAAGCCCTACCAACCCCGCTGGATATAACCAGTCTGGATGGAACTTCCCTCCCAACAGTGCTCTCAGTCAAGTACCTTGAGGTGACACTTGACCTACAACTTGATCTGGTAAGTCACATTCTCAATGTCTGTAGATCAGCAAACAGTAAACTGGGACTGGTCTACAGGGCCAGATACAACCTCACCCCTGCGGCCCGACTGGCCCTGGCGAGAGGTGTCCTCCTTCCTTCTCTTAGTTATGGAATGCATCTATTTGGCCGCTCCCCTAAAACACACCTCACGAGGTGGCACATGATGTACAACAACATTTGTCACTTTGCCCTAGCCGCCTCTCGTCTCACTCACCACTGTGAGTTATACGGAAAGCTCCACTGGCTCTCCCCAGCCAAGTACCTAGACTTTGGGCTAGGGTGCCTTGTGGGCAAAGTGCTGAGAACCAGAACCCCTCCAAGGCTGGCCCTGCTTCTTCCTCCAGCTGACCTCTCCCCATATCAACTTAGGTCCCAGGCTCTGGGGATGCTAAAAGTTCCCCCCTCCCGGACCCAAATGGGTGACAGGAACTTCACCATGTGTGCTCCTAGACTCTGGAACTCCTTTCCTGAGTATGTTCACTTGGCCCCCTCACATCAGTGCTTCCGCAAATTCTTGTGGGGGTTCCTGAAACTTGCCTTGGTGTGTGATTGCCCCAGGCCCCCCTAGTGCAGTGGCATCCATCCACTGGACCCTAGGTTGCTCTCGCAGGAACCTCCTGCCAAATCTTGCTTGTCCCCGCACTATGTTATGTACCCCATGCACTGAATGAGTTTTATTTTATATTAATTGGCATGACCACCTACTCTGGTTGTGCTAAAATGTAATCTGGGCTAAACTGAACTGCTGTTTTATATGACCTGTTTTCTCTTTGATGACGCTTCCCAATGAATTCTCACATGTTGTACTGTAATGATGTACTGTGTGTTTTTCTGTACCTCTCTGTACCCCATTGTTGTAATCTCCTGGGTCGTTCCTGAAAATAGGCATATTACTTGTCTAGTGTACTTACCCGGTCACCAAAAGCTAAATAAAATAAATAAATAAACATGTTGAGTTCCTGCAGCCTTTTCTCATATGGCTCCTCATGCAATCCTTTCACCATTTTGATTGCCCTCTTCAGTACTGCCTCCTCTCTTGCAGTGTCCTTGGAGAGATGCAGCCTCCAGAACTGGACACAGAACTCAAGGTGTGGCCTCTCCAGTGAGTGATACAATGACAGCACCACCTCCCTCTTCCTGCTAGAAATTCTTCTCTCAATGCACTCCAACATCATACTAGCCTGTACTACTGTTTTCTCACACTGCCCAGCTACCTTGAGGTCATCAGATATGATAACATCTATGTCTCTTGCTTGCTTGATGGCTATAAACTCCACTCTCCCTGTCTTATACATAGCCTTTGGGTTCCACAGTCCTATGTGCATAAACTTGTACTTTCTGGCATTGAAACCCAGCTTCTGCCTCCTAGACCATTCATCTAGTTTCCTCAGATCCCTTTGCATTCTTCCCACCCTTTCCTGAGTATCAACCTTGCTGGAGTTTGTGGTATCAACCACAAAGTGACACACCTTACCCTCAAGCTCCTCTGCAGTGTTGCTTATGAAGATATTGAGAGGAATGGTCCCAGCATCAAAACCTGTGGCACCCCACAAGTCACTCTCCTATCACCTCAGTGGCTACAATTTACCATCACCCTTTACTTCCCATTCCTTAAGCAGTTTGATACCCAACTTATAACTTTGTCCACCAACCCCAGGCTGCATAGTTTCTTTACTAGTCTCATGAGAAGTCCAGATAGACTATGTCAATTGCACTCCCTGGATCAAGCTCACTGTTAAACCAGTCAAAGAAAGCTATGAGATTAGTTTGACATGAACTCCTCTTGTGAAACCATGCTGCTGGTGGTCCTGCCTCTAGGTACTCTACGAACATGTCCATCAGTAATGCCTACGTTAAATTCCCCACCACTGATGTGAAACTGACTAGCCTGTAGTTGCTAGCATCCTCCCTAGTGCTGCTTTTGTGAATAGGGACCACATTGGCCCTTCTCCAGTCCTCTGGAACTTCCCCCATGTCCAACAAGGTGCTAAAAAGCACTGCCAGAGGGGCAGCCAGTATAATGCTCAGTTCCTTTAGGACACTTAGATGAATCCCATCCAATCTCATTTTCTCATTATCCTTTAAGGCTTCCAGTGCCTTCCAGACCCTATCTACTGAGAATGGACTTTTGTCCACTCAGTCCTCTCCCTGTTGCTTACTGCAGCATGCTGGTCCACCCCCCCCAACATGAAGACTTAGCAGAAGTAATCATTTAGTATTTCTGCATTTTCTTGATCTTTCTCTGCACAGTATCCACTACCTTCCTGATTCTCACTACCTCTCCCCTTGTCTTCCTCTTTCCCTCACATACCTAAGGAAGGTCTTGTCCCCTATTTTGATCTCTTTAGCTATCCTCTCCACTGTTAGTGCTTTACTTACCCTTGACCTCATTCCTGCCTCGCTGTGTTTGGCCAGTTGTACCTTCCTGTCTTCATCCTTCTTTGTCTCCTTGTACTTTCTAAATGCTGTTTTCTGCTCCTTCACTGCCTTTGCCACCTCTTTAGAGAACCATGGCAGCCTCTTTCCCTTCTTTCACTTACTCACATCATTCAAATAGCATACCATTGCTTGGCTATATCCTCCTTTATTTTTCTCCATTGAGCCTCCACTATCCCTCTGCCTTCCTCCTTTCTAGGCATTCTCTAAGGCAGTTTCTCATTTCTTTTAAATCTGTTCTTCTGAAGTACAGGACCCCAGTCTTAGTATATTTTTCTCCTGTCCTGCCCGTATGCCAAACCACACAGTATGGTGATCTCTTTTACCAAAGGGCTACCCACCGTGATGTCAGCAATGCTGTCCCTGTTTGCAAGTACCAGGTCAAGCACTGTCCCATCCCTAGTGGGTTCCAAAACCTGCTGCTTGAGAAATGCCACTTGTATGAAGTCAAGGATGGGCCTGCCTCTTGATGCCGCTGTGAAATGAATTCCCCAATCTACATCTGGCTGATTAAAGTCTCCCATGATCAAAACTCCCCCACTTGCTGGCCATTTTTGTTCTCGACATCCCCCAGGGCCTTATCTAAATCTTCACTTTGAGTCAGAGGTCTGTACACCACCCCTGTATGGATATCGGCCCCTGACCAGATCTCTAGTCTGACCCATAATACCTCCAACCCTTCATTTTCCTCCTGTTGTCCTCGTATGTCAGTGGCCCATATACCATCCTTCACATATAAAACAACCCCTCTACCTTTACACCCTGACCTGTCCTTCTGGAACATGATGTTGCCCAGGATGGTCACTTCCCAGATGTGGTTGTCTGTGCACCTTGATTGCATAATGGCCACCAGATCCAGATCTGCATTCCTCAATGACTTGATTCAAGGTCAGGAATTTTGTTTCCCAGACTCCTTGTGTTTGCACATATGGCTCTCGATTCTCTTTGTCCATCTTTCCTTCTAGTCTGCCTCCCCTTCCTGCTTCCCCCTTGTTATTGCAGTTTAAAGTGTAGAAATTATTTTTTATTTTTCTGGTAGGAGTCAGACATCTCATATGCACGGTGGAGGGGTACCCAAGCCTTACCTGGGTTAATGCACCTCTCTTAATTCCTAACTATGGCAGACGATCTTAAATCACTAAGCTGGAATGTCAATGGGCTAAGCTGGAATGTCAATGGACTTAAAACTATAGTCATGTCTGGTGGTTGTTCAGGTGGGCATTAAAGATTTCATGGCACTTCTTGATAAGAGTATGGGAATTTCTCTGGTGTCCTGGCCAAATTACCCCCATTCACTAAAATACCACCAACAGCTTAATTTGGTTCTGTAAATCAGTTTACATCTGTACAAATATTTCCCTTCTCTTGCCCCCATGTCGCACCTGGAATGAGCCGTGGCTCAGTGTGCCTCTACCAGTCACAAACTTTTAAATAAATTCAAATAAAGTTGAAAAAGTTTGGTCTTATACTAAACAAAATGAGCTGGGACATCCTTCTCATGCTGGAGAACCATATGGTTGAGAAGGAGTCATTGAAACTGAAGCGCTCAAGGGGGATGCTCACTACTAGGTTTGCTTCACATCAAGAGCTAGAGGAGTCAACATTTGGCTGTGGACTTTCTTATCATACTCCTTGGTCTGCTGTCTGGCCAATCATCAAGGCCAATTTATAATCTATGTCATCAAGGTGGAAGGGGACACCCTGACTTTGGCATCAGTGTATGGTCCTAACTTCGACCACCTAGATTTTTTTCACCACTTGGCTCTTACTGTAATGGTTTTTCCAGGTCCTCTGTTTCTGGGAAGAGATGTCAACATTTCCTGTGACTGCATATTAGACTCCTCAGCACCATCGTCTCATTCTCTGCCCAAGAACTCCCAGGACTTGAGGATGATGGCTTCTGAAAGAGCATGTTTATTGATATGTGGAGATATTTGCACTCAACTAACCAGACATTTTCCTATTACTCCCATGCCCCCAAGCTATATATGTATATTGACCTGATACTGCTCTCCTCATCACTACTGCATAGACTAGCATTGGCCAGCTACAGACCATTCCTCCTCTCTGACCATGCATCTCTGTCAGTATCCCTAAGGGGGGCAAGTACCCCCTCACTGAATAACGGCACCCAGACCCCAGGCTACTGGTACATCCTGACATTGAAAAAAAGCATGGCTAAAGTCTTGACTGAGTTCTTCCAGAATAATAAACTAGAATATAAATCAACCTCTGCAATATGGGAGGCAAATGAAGGGCTTTGCCTGGGGTATTGCTATCTCAGCTGCTGCCCACAAAAACAGAGAAGAAGAGGCACAAGAATGCAAATCAGAGGCAAGTATTTTGTCCCTGCAGAAAACCCACATGATTATGATAAATCCTTCCCTCCTGCTGGAACTCAGTCAAGCAAGTGAAATTTAAACCAGCTTGTTTCAACTCATTTGGAGAAAACTATCCTTTTTTTTTTTTTTAATTATTTATTTTACTGCCCCCCCCTCCTCTTGCCGCCATACCAGCTGCCCGGTCATGGACCCCTCGGCTGCGGCATCCCCACATGAGCCGCACTCCCGGGACCCCCTGGATTACCCCCCAGGGTGGAGATGTGGCACCTTTGCCCCCTTTTTGAGGTGCCACGTACGGTGGGATAGGGCGAGAGCCGGCCTGGGGAGCTGATAGCAGCCGAGAGGTGGGCATCACCAAGGCGGCAAGAGGGAGGCTTAGATTTTTCTCCCTCTAGAGGGGCGGGAAGGTGCAATGACACCTGCATCCATCCCGACCCTTGAGCCCTTGCTGTCCCATATGCTGAGGTACTCCTGGCCTCCACCAGGTGTCCCCCTAGCTACGGTGACATCCTGCACCCTCCCCCCGGAGAAGGAGAGCAGTCGTGGGATACTTGATCCTTCTCCCCCCCCCGGCCGGCCCTCCGACAACCTGAGTCCATTCCCGAACCCAGGTCACTGGCGCCGCAAGCGGAAATCCAACCGCTGTGCCAGTGGGCCAGCCTGGAGAAAACTATCCTGATATCACATGCTGGTGGGAGGCCATTAGCTAGGCTGGCACCTTAAACAGAAAGAAGCTTGCAAACTGATAGTGTGAATAAAAAGAGTCTTGGGTGCCCTGCCAGCTACTCAGGAAAACATTGGATGCTCCTTTTGGTCATTGTGCAAGACCCTGTACATGCTGGAGGTGAAAGCAAACACTTCTCCACCAGGTGTTATTCTAGACTTCATTTCCCTACCACACCTAGCTGTGACAGATTATGAGACAATGCATTTGGCTCCCACACCAGGATAACTTCACAAAGCAGATACATTCCTCTCTACTGGCAAGGTACAAGGCCTTGACTGCCTCCCAGCTAAATTTTAAAAAGGGATTTTGGAGGTGATAAATCATCTCTTTATGGATCTGCTCCTTGAGACATGGGAAAAGTGAGTCCTTCCTGACTCATTGACTCTGGCCACCATCACTGTCCCCCCCAAGCCTGGCAAGGAAACTACTCTATGGAGCTCCTTTTGACCCATTTCTCTGCTGAATGCTAATTATAAAATTGTGGCCTAATAGTTGGCTGGTTGGAGGGGGTCCTGTCTGGCTTGATCCACCAGGACCAGGGAGGCTTTATTAAGAGGAACAGGACAAGAATAACATCAGGCATTCACTAAATGTTATATGGTACTGGCCCATTGGATGGGCTGCTTGGCACTGAATGCAGAGAAAACCTTTGACTGGGTAGAGTGATCCTTCATTTTTTCCACCCTGGACTGCTTTGTGCTTGGCCCAAAGATCAGATGCTGGATTGACACTTTGTACAAAGCTCCTCAGGTGCAAGTCCTGAACAGTGGATACTTATCCCAGCCTATTTCTTTCACCAGGGGCACCCACCAGAGATGTTCCCTGTTTCAACAAAAAGCAGCAAACTATAGCATCGCAAAATCTGTGCAAGGCTTTATTCGGTACAAAACGCAAAATTACAAGACCGCCACAGCTCAGGTCAGTAACTTTGACCGGTTTCTCACTTCCAAGTGTGTCATCAGGAGGTTGTCCCCATCTCTACTTCTATACATCCTGACAGTGGAGACCCTGACTGTAGGAATTAGATCCCACCTAGATAAACAAACCCTAACATTGAAAGAAAGTCTGATATGGTATCTCTATTCACAGACAATATTTGGCTGTACCTGGCTGAGCTGCAAAGTGTGGGACAGGCCCTGATGGATACTTTCCAGCTCTATGGTCTCTTATCTGGACACAAAACATACTGGGCAAAATGCAAATGTCTCCCACTAGGGAAGAACCATCATGACTCATTGAAATTACAAGATGCCACTTTAGCTCCTGTCCTGATTATGAAGTATCTGAGAGTAATTCTTCCAGTAAACTTTCTATCCTTGGAGTCCTTAACGACCAACCAGTCTTCCAGAAAATTAAATCAGACTACAAAAGATGGAGGAACCAGCCACTGACCCTTATGGGGAAACAGAATACAGTGAAAATGGGTATGCTGACACAGCTACTTTACATGTTCCAAGTACTCCTGACACATTCCTCTGATTTTCTTTTTTGCCTCCATAAAAGATTGATTCATATCCCTGCTCTGGCATGATAGAACAGTTAAACTGCACCAGTCAACACTATGGCACTCAACCCCACATGGAAATCTGGGCATGCACAGCATCTGTTCTTACCATCTGATGGCCAATTTGGAATTTCTATGGGGCCCTACTTCCACACCCTGCTGGCACCTGCCATACAATGTGGGCTTCTGAAGCATATTCCAAACACTTTCTTGAGAACAACACCCCAGGCCTGGCTGACAGCCCATGAGTTAATGGAGCAGCCTAAAAGGCTGTTACCTGAGGCAGACATATGGAGGGCCTTGAGGGGACCTAGTATAATGGATAAAAACATCCAGCACTGAACGGGGAAGGGGCTTCATATACTAAGGGATTTATATAAAGGAGGCCAGATGCTGACCATACAACCATTAAGCTTCAAACATGGGGTCTACCCCTCAAATAATTTCTGTTCTTGCAAGCAAGGCACCATGTACTGCATGTACTTCCCCAGAAATCCCTACCCATGCAGCAATCTCTGAGGGAAGACATTTTTATATGTTCCTGGGCTGGGCAGAATCCCATAAAACAATTCTACTCCTTTTTGCTGGGAAGCTTGGCAAACACAATTCAACTGGTTAGAAGCAGGGAGTAGAATGACTTAGGGGAACCCCTTTTACAGAATGAGACTCAATTCAAGTCCTTAGACAAATCAACTTATGCTAAGAGAGCAGTCACCCCTGCACAGAATCCATGTCAATGATCTACAGCGGGGTGTACTGCACCCCATCCTAGTCCACCGAATTGATGCAACCACCACAGACAGATGTCCCATGTGTTTAGTGGGAGAGGTACTTTCTTCCTCCTGATATGGCAGTGTCCAAGAATCTCCCAATTCTGGGCAGAGGCATAGGGCATCCTTGCCAAGGTCTTGGATTTTGTCCTACATATCACCATAGAGATGGTTCTGCATTGCATTGGGTTCGGTGGCCAAAACATGACAATATATGTCCATCCTTTTGATGCCTGTTGGTCACTGTATGTAAGAAGACATTAGCCCACAAATGGAAGTCGCATAGCTCCGCAGCTATAGCCAAGTGGATGGTGACCCTCCTAGGTTGCATGAAGCTAGAAAGAGTGCAGTACAACTCCCCAAATTATAGCCAGGTAAATTCTTCAATTTGAGACCCCATTAAGCAGGCCCTGGGTGAGCCATGGTTTCCCAGTTTTAAATCCCAACTCCCCTTGGAGTGAAAGGGACATTATGTCTCAGTGGACCCACCCAGTTAACAACATTTCAATAACTAAACAGCAACCTAGAGGTAACAGAGGGGGGGCCTGATTTTGTACAAAGGCCAACTGACCTCCACTAAAAGGCTGTCAAGGGGGTTATGCTACGCACATGGTAATTTACTTATACTGCTCTATACCAATGGCCTGGGGTGGGGGTGGCAGATACAGACATCTCATTCTGTACCCTTTCCTCCTAGTGCATATTATAATACTCTTGAATATTTTTATTCATATGTTTTGTGCTGATCTTTACTTCTCCAAGAAATATATTTTACAAAAAAAAAAAAAAAAATTCAGGTGCTAGTACAATTTCCCTGTACAATTTACCCTAACAGTACTACTATATGATGATTTTGAGTGCTGATGCCTGGAAATGACAGCACTGCAGGAAATGACAGCACTGTACATCTACTGTGCTACTGTGCATTAAAGACCAGCTGACACCTTTGAAAAAACTTTGGAAAACATAATGGTTGGATAGTTCAGTTTGTATTTCACATATTGGATATTGATTCTGGACAGGAACCTGACCATGGAAGCTCAGATATCTTCCGTGGTTCATACCTGTTTTTTCCATCTCAGAAACATTGCCAGGATTAAGCCCCTTGTTCCGTATCTGGACCTCCCTACCTTGATACATGCCTTAGTCACATCTAGCCTGCACTACTGTAATGCGCTCTATCTCGGGGTCACAGGGGGACTTCTCCACAGACTGCAGCTGGTGCAAAATGCAGATGCCCGGTTATTGACTGGGCAGCAAAAATTCTGTCATATTACACTGGTACTGTGCGAATTGCACTGGCTGCCAGTCAGGTGGAGAATCCTCTTTAAGGTGGGTCTTCTCACCTTTAAGGCCCTACACGGACAGGGCCCTGGTTACCTGTCAGTCCTCCTGACACCTACTCCCTCTATCCACCCTCTCCGATCCTCCAGTGGTGGCCTCCTGACCGTTCCTAGAACGAGGCTTAAATCAGCCGGCAACAGAGCCTTTAGGGTTGCGGCTCCCGTTCTATGGAACTCTTTACCAGCTTTGGTCAGAGAGGCCCCCACTATAGATGTTTTTAAGGCCCGCTTGAAGACACTACTATTCTCACAAGCATTTGATGTTTAGAGTAAGATTTATTTCATAGTTTGTGATTTACTATTTTATTCTGTATGAATGTTTTTTTGTACAATGCTTTTAAAATTTGTACAGCGCCCAGAGCCTCCGGGATTGGGCGTCTCTTAAATAAATTTGCCTTGCCTTGCCTTGCCTATTGTCTATAGGTTTCTCCTCTTCATTATTACTAGAGGAGTTCCCACAAAAACAGGATCTTTAGCCTTTACAGCTCCTCCACCTCTCTAACTTATTCCCTATTTGACATCGTAATGCTCTGCTGTGACATCACAGTCGGTTGTTATGTGAATAACTAGATGTCACAAGCACAATATTATGATATTTTTAATTTAATTTAGCTTTTGTTGACCAGGTAAGTGCACTAGACAAATCCTGCCTATTTTCAGGCATGACTCGGGGGAGGGGTTGGGAAGAAGCAATAGGAGCTGATGAACCCTTAGGGAACAACTCTTCTGTTTTCATGCATCTAACCTCCGTAATAAATAAAGGAAATAAGAAATACTGAGCTAATGAGAAATATAGGCTGCTTTGTGTCCAAATATTATGTTCTTCAAAGTTCTTCTTGAGGTGTCAGTGGCTCTTTAAGCAGGACCTTTCTATGGTGATGTACTTTTATTGCTATACCAGATCACAAATAACAAAAACAATGATTTCCTTTTAATATGCAGCTGCTATCGTATTTTCCTATTCAGTTTATAGTGTTGCTGCTGCTGCAAGTAGTAGCCACAGTCATGGCCAGATATTTCCAGATATTTTGCAAAATTTCTAAAGAGTTTCTCTCTGCTGCTCCTGCTGTGGAAATGTAGAAAGCAGGAGATTTCTCAAGAAATGTCACAGAAATTTCAATAAATATCTGGCCATGTCTTTGGCTGTGACTGTAGAAGTATTGCAATTTTTTTTTATTAGCCAACAAAGTTGGGGATTTTGCAAGACATGTAGCTGGGGAAAGTTCACAACTTCAGGATTCCTATGTGCAGCAACTATTTTTTTGTTTTATTTTGTTTTGTTATTTTTAATGTATTTAGATTAGGCCCTCTTGCTGCATGAAACAACCCCCTCCCACACCACCAGTTCATAAACTTGTACAACCCCTACCCCCCACACACAATCTTAGCATCCATCTCACTTCTCTCCACCGGTTTCCCAGTGGAGTGGCTTACATTTTATAACTTTATTATGGAAGAGATTTTCTTATATGAAAATACCCCTCCCCATTCCAGTGCTGAATAGTTACAGTTTGTCCCAATGATCCCCCCACACCCCACTTCTATATGCAAAAAAATACATTAAAAACCCACACAACACACACTCACTGGCCCAGTAGCCGCCCTGCATCACCCAAAGAAAGAAGGATATTCAGGGTAAAAAAAACCTGTAAAAATTAGAACCTTTTTTTGCAATCCTAATGGCTGCTATCAACACTTGGATTATAAAGCACTTTTGGGTACAGTATGTATTAAATGTGTAATATAAAACATTCCTTTCCTACATTAAAGTGTGATATAAAAACATTCCTTTCCTATATTAGGGGTTAGTAACTAATGCCTATATGTAAGCTTACAGTGGCATGACTATTCCTATGCAGCACGTGTATACAGCTTTAAACAGGGGCAGGAGATCAATCAGAATCAAACATTGCTCATGTTTTTTTTTCTTCTTTATTTTATTACTGATTGTTGATTAGTATTAATTATCTACCTGAACCCCTCCCAACCCTTCCCCTGTGATTCTACCCTCCCCATTACCACATAGTCGTGGTTATTTTGTGTGTAGTTTAAGCAGCCTGTTTCATTACTCCCCAAAAGACTAGGTCAGCCTCGGCTCATTCAGGCACTAAGCACTTTTTGATAATGCCCAGCTGCTCAGCTGATGTGCATGCTAATTTATTTACCTCATATGCAACAATGTTGCTTTCTTGTTTGCTTTGCACTTTACCATTGCAATTTCTTGTCACTGCAATTGTAACTGCTTCATCTGACTTGCTGTAATCTTTGCAATTGTGTCCCCCCACCCCACCCCAGTCATACCTGGAAACAAGCCTCAGCTCAGTGTGCCTCTCCCAGTAACTGATTTTTAAATAAATAAAAATTTATAGCTTCCATTTTAAAATTCACAGGTGACTCAGGGGGTTCCCACTTTTGAATGAAGGGATGTGATGGAATTCCTCTAATAGTTTGAAATTAACTTGTATTTCTCTGACTGTGCGATAATTACAGTATAATGAGGCATTTCAACTGTCTGAGATTTGTTTTGTCTGCCTTGAGCAGTCTGACTTTGCAGTGCCCTGAGTAATTATGTATCCTGATTGTCAATAAACATGCAAACAAACCAATTTTATATCAGCCCAGAACATTATCTTTTTCCCACTTGATATGGTGTAAGAAGTAATTATGTAGTGGAGAAATTTATTGTGAAATCTTTTAATATTTGTATTATTTGTACTCCAGTCCTGGTGTTTTTACCTGCTTGTTAAAGGGGAAAGAAAGAAAGAAAGAAAGAAAGAAAGAAAGAAAGAAAGAAAGAAAGAAAGAAAAAAAGAAAGATAGTTTAATTGCTATGAAAGAAAGAAAGTTAGTTTAATTATTGCTATGATCTTTGAAACAGACAGGGTTCTTAAATCTACAGTATATTGTTTATTGATGTCAGCTGAACTTTCTAAACCTGTCTTAAATTTTTCAGAGACTGACTCTACGACATGCCAATAGCAACCAGTGTCTTGATGAGCCATCTGAGGAGGACAAAATGGTTCCAGCCATGAGGGACTGCAATGGTAGCAGATCACAACAGTGGTTGCTTCGCAACATGACCTTGGGTACCTAAAATCCCGAAAAGACTTGTTTAATTCCTTCAATCTCTGCAGGGTTCCCAGTTCCCAATTTTCACTTCTTGTAATCTGAAGAAGAGGTCTTGTGTGCCATGTATCCTTAGTGAAATAAATGACACTGGAATCACCAAGAACATCAACTGTGAAGACATAAATAGGATTGATATCAACTTCTGCAACATGGCTTGACTATACATGCCAACTCTAAATTTGCATCTGTTCACAGGAAGCACATAAAAACTATAACTAGAATTGTACATGCTATCACTAACATGAAGTACATTTGAAAAATGCCACCACTAGCATTTTTAACTTACTATCATAGTTTTGTGTTGTATATGTAAAATACCATAAGAAAATTAGCTATGAAATACCTTAAAATGATGGCTTATCTTTTAAAACAAAATGTTCTTAACTATTGTATGTTGCAGACACACACACACACACACACACATATATATATATATATATATATATATATGTGTATATATATATATATCAATATGCATATACACACACACATACATAGTAGGCCCCAGTGTCTAGGAGTATGATGGTGTCAGTCAGTGGGAAGGGGGCATGCACAGCAGGAGAAATCACAGCAGAAATTGCCTTTATTTTACCCAGGCCCAAAATGGCAACTGGGGCATCTGCAGACTCCATGGTGCTGGGCTGCAAAGAAAATTCTGATTAGTAACATAACAGTTAATAATTCCAATAAACCACTCTGCAAATTGTATCGAACACAGAGATTCCTTTTAATTAACTGATAAACATCCATACAGATTACTCCATAGAGCACTGAACAAGTCTTGGTGGGGGATACACTCATTTTGTTCGGGACCGAGCTGGTCACACTAAAACATTACAATCTCTGAACCGGGTGGTCACAATGAGTCCATCTTCATGGAATCCATAAAAGGAGCATGATCTGGATCACCCTAAATAACTGCATTCAATAAAGTCAATTTTTTAAAGCTCAGGCAGGCAGCATATTGTCATAGTACTCAAAACACAATAACCCCCATAGACTCCATAGCTCTGACCACTCTAATGGGGCAACAGCTACACTGTCACTTTTGAGGCTTATCACTATGCAGACTAGTACAACGTGCCATGCAAATGGGGACTGGCTGCTCCCTTTCCTCTCTCATCTCCTAAGCTGTTCCATCACTGCTCACCTCGGAGCCACAGTTTGCCTGTAAAACTGTCCTTTCTCCCAACAGAAGGCTGACAAACTCACTATGGCTACCTCCAGCAGTCTCCTCTGGCACACTCATCTTCCCAGCCAGGTGCTTACAGGACACACCGGGAACCAGTCTCTTTCCCGATCACATGTTTCTCTCTGACAAGAGATATGTGAACTTGGGAAACTCCACTCCATGGATTAATTTGCAAATTTCCCTCATTTTGTGAAGTTAATCAGCTGTGTGAAGTCCAAATTCACACAAAACTGGTAACTTCATGAAATGCGGATGTCCGCTGGTGAAGTTTAACTCCATCGGTGAAGTCTGGCAAAGAAGGGATGTTGCTCAAAATAAAAGTGCCCACCCCTCTCTGATCACTGGCCCATTCTTTCCCTGGTGTCTACTGGTCCCTTTCCTTGTGGATCATTGGCCTGATCTTTCTCTGGTGTCTAGCTTTTCTCTCCCCCCCACACTGATCGCCAGATGATAATGACACTCCTTCACTGCTATCTAGTGGTCTCTGCCCCGCTGATCACTGGCTGATGTAGAGAAAGACCCTTTCTCTAGTGTATAGTGATCCACCCCTATTGCCGATGGCCAGCCCGATGTTAATTGTTGACACTTTCCCTGGTGTTTAGTGGTCCCTCTCCCCACCCACACCCATGTCCAACCTTAATGATTCCCTGGTGTCCAGTGGTCCCTCCCCTCACCTGATCACTTGCCCAACATAATGGTGTCCAGTGGTCATCCCCCATCCTGATCCCCTGTAGTATTTAATTCCGTGGTGTCTAGTGGACTCCCCATCCCAGATCCCCTGTAACAATAATAAAAAAAAACATATAAAATAAAAAAAAACACAGGTAGTCCATTCCCTGGTGTCTAGTGGAACCCCCACCCTGGCAGATAGTGCCCAATCACCCCACTCCTCTCCACCCCAACCCAGAGCTGATGACTGGCCATGACCTCTGCTCCCCACCATGCTGACTGAACTGTTAATGAATGAGCGAGTACTTGTACAGTATGAGCTCATTAACTGACAGTTCAGTCAGCATCCAATGTGGTGAAGAATGGAGGCATGTGCCAGTTGCTGGTTTGGGGGTTGGGGTGGGGGAACTGGGTGATGGGGCACGATCTGCCAATGAGGGGTGTTGGGAGTCTGCTAGACACCAGGAAATGAACTACCTGTTTGTTTGTTTTTTAATTATGTATGTATTTTTTATTATTACAGGGGATCGGTGATGGGGTCCCCTAGACACCAAGGAATTAAATACTACAGGGGATTGGGTTTGGGGTGACCACTTGACAGCATTATGTCAGGTGAGTGATCAGGTCAGGGGAGGAACCACTAGACACCATTGAAAGTGTCAACAATTAACATCTGGCTGGTCATCAGTGAGGGAAGGGACCACTAAACACAAGGGAAAGTGTCTTTTTTGTATCAGCCAATGATTAGTGGGGGGAGGGAAACTAGACACCAGGGAAGGAGTGACATTATCCACCGGCGATCGGTGAGGGTGGGGTAACTAGACATCAGGGAATGACTGGGCTGGCAAATGGTGAATTTGTCATTTGTAACTTCACCTTGGCCCACAGCTCAGCATCATGGACACAGGGGGGAGGGAGGTGAGCACTACTCCCTTCACAAAAGAAAGGGTCCTACAAGAGCTTGCTAAGCTCAGGGTGGATAAGGCAATGGGACCTGATGGCATACATCCCAGGGTACTTAAGGAGCTAAAGGAGGAACTAGCAGAGCCATTAGCAGAATTGTTTAGTGAGTCTCTGAGCACAGGGAGGTCCCAGAAGACTGGAGAAGGGCTCATGTGATCCCACTCCACAAGAGTGGTAGCAGGGAGGAGGGGGAACTACAGACCTGTCAGTCTTACCTCAGTAGTGGGCAAGATTATGGAGGCACTCCTTAAGGAAAGGATAGTGCAACACCTGGAATCCATAGGGGCACAGGATCCAAGACAGCATGGGTTTACAAAGGAAGGTCCTGTCAAACTAATCTCATAGATTTCTTTGACTGGGTAGACCAGAGTGGTGGACCAGGGGAGCAGTTGATGTCGCCTACCTTGACTTCAGCAAAGCTTTTGACACTGTTCCACATAGAAGATTGATAAATAAGCTAGGTAGGCTCGGGTGGGTCAGAAGTTGGTCAACTGGGTGGCAAACTGGTTGACTGGCAGAAAACAGAGAGTGGTGGTAAATGGTATACAGTCAGAAGAGATGCAAGTCACAAGTGGGTACCTCAGGGATCAGTCCTGGGGCCAGTCCTATTCAACATCTTCATTAGTGACCTCGCAGATGGACTAGAGGGTAAGGCTTGTCTGTTTGCAGATGACACCAAGATCTGCAACAGAGTAGATGATCCAGATGGGGTGGGCAGAATGAGAAGAGATCTGGATAAACTAGCAGAATGGTCAGAAGAGTGGCAACTGGGATTTAATGCAAAGAAGTGCAAAATCATGCACATAGGGAAGAGAAACCCTGAAGCCACTTATAGGCTGGGAGGGGAGTTGCTAGCAGTCACAAAGGAAGAAAGAGACTTGGGCATCATCATCACTGATGACCTAAAATCATCCAAGCAGACCTCTAAAGCAGTAGGTAAGGCTAGGGGTGTTAGGGTGTATTAGTAGGGGTATCACAAGTCGTAAGAGGGAGGTACAATCCCTCTGTACAAGACATTGGTTAGGCCCTCATCTGGAGTACTGCAGTATTGGAGGCCACACCTTCACAAGGACATTAACCAAATTGAGGCAGTCCAGAGAAGGGCACCAAAATGGTGCAGGGACTGCATCAGAAGACATATGAGGACAGATTAATGGAGCTCAATATGTATACCCTTGAGCAAGGAGGGAGAGAGGTGATATGATCGAGACATTTAAACACCTTAAGGGCATAAACAAGGTGAAAGAGTCTAACATGTTTAAATATAAGAAAATAGCAGGACAAGAGGACACAGCATGAGATTAGGGAGGCCGATTAAGGGGAATGTGAAATTTTTTTCACAGAAAGAGTTGGTAGATGCATGGAATGGCTTACCACAAGAAGTGGTGGCTATGAATACAGTGCAGGGCTTCAAACAGGCATGGATAGGCATAAGGGAGCAATACAAATGACTATGAATAGATAGGTCACTGACAGAGCAAAGGCCGATGGCACATTTATAAGGTAGAAAAAGAAATGGGCAGACTGGATGGGCCTTGCGGTCCTTATCTGCCGTCAACTTCTATGTTTCTATGTTTCTATTGCTTTATTTTTTTAAGTGCCATCTGCACTTAAAAAAACTCAAAAGCAAGGCAAACTTATAAATGGTGAATTTTCTATCAAAGAGGAAAACTTGGCAAAATGATTCATGGAGGCAGAGTTGAAGACTTTGCCAGAAATTCTCTGGCAAATTAAAAAAATGTTGCATCTCTATCTCTGATCACCCTGTAGAGAGTACAGCACCTCTGGGCAGAACAGGATCCAGGTTCAACTCCCAGGATCTCCCCTAGCAGCTCCCTTAAAAAACGTCTGCTGCCATGCCAACTGCGTGTCATGGCCATGACTTCTTTTCACCGAGGAGCAATAGTCCTCCACTCAAGCAGACAATAACCTCCGCTCAATTCCTATTTCTGAACTCTAAAGTCTCTGTACTTTTTCCCCGCACAGTCCTTTATATTTGACCCCAGGATGCCCAATCAGGGCCATCATGACGGACAGTCCCAAGGTGGCAAAACAATTAACCCCTTCCTACACAGGACACAAAGTCCAAAACTCACCCAGGCTATACAAAGGTACACAAATCAGTGCAAATTACAACCTCTAAGCCCCACAGAGGGGAGGGAGGACTACATCTCTCCCTTGCCCAAATTCTCACCATCCTGGTGAGCAAAACTACATTCATAGAGCCACCCCTCCTGATGGTATAAACAGCCAGCATATGTGCACTTCCCCAACTACTATAACCTCAGGGAGCTTAAGGCTGAAACCACCAAGGTGGCAAAAACTAGGGATCCCTAACCTAAACAAGTTTATCTCTCTCACTACACCTGGAACCATTTCCCCCTGGCCATCAACTATGGACAGATTGCTTTCAACCTAAACAATGGCATCCCAGGTCCTATTCCAAACCCAGCTAAACCCAGTAATAACAAAACACTGTCTGCTGCCTACACTGGTCTTCCTTATTTTGGCTGTAACTCCCTCATGTGGACACTACCTGATATGTCTAGGGCAGTGGTCCTACAAGAGAAGATACATCAGATGAAAACTTCTAACATTGATTAACAAATTATTATATTATTGCATCCAAAATAATCATTATTTACTCTCTACTATCCAACATGATACAAGAACTGGCTATGCATTGACATTGAAACACCATGATTTATTTTTGTTTCTCTCACATTCTTTCTTTTTCCAAAAACACAAGATACAGTGCCAAACTTTAATAGTGTCCCTGAGAAAAAGAAAAAGAATGATCTCACCCATCTCATAGTCCAGCTGGAACACAGAAGATTCTGGAAGGTTTGATACCTTTTATTGGACCAACAAGAGTCTTGTAGAAAGATGGAATTCTACACAAGCTTTCAGGGCCTCTCAGGTCCTTCTTCAGGTACTTGGGTCATTCACCTGAAGAAGGGACCAGTGAGGCCCTGAAAGCTTGTGTAGAATTCCATTTTTGTAAAACACTCTTGCTGATCCAATAAAGGTATCAAACATTCCAGCGTCTCCTGTTTTCCAAGGAGCAATATGGCTAGAATCTCTTTTTTCCAGCTGGAACATTAATCAGCACTGCTCTGTGGAGCTTTGGTGCAACTTTTCTCCCTATAGCTAAAATAATATTCAGAGTCAGACTTTGTACAAGGATGGCCATAGGAATCCACAGCCTCCACACTGAAATTGATGCAACCACCACCAATGTCCTGAACCATGGCATAGTTCTTGGAAAGAATAAGTCCTTTGAAGGCATTTCTGACATAAACACCCTTGGCTATCCACTGGGCATCTTGCAGCAGGTACATTGCACTGTGGGCATGCAGGTTACACCTATGGTAAACCTTCCCAAGAATTCTGTTGAACACCTAATCTAATCTCTTCTTCCCTTCAATGTCCCAAACTCACTCACACATGTGTGGATAACCATGCTGAGGGAAATCCTGCTTTAAATGTCTCCTCACATTGTGCTCTGATTGAGACTATTCAGAAAGGCTTCTAATGATCATTCCGGGGGGGCTTTCCTTGTGGAAGCCACTGTCCCCTGCTGTATTCTTTATCCTGCCATTGCTGTTCCTCTATCAGGCCCCAGCAGTACACAGCAGAGATCTGGAAGCACCCTCCTCACCAGAAACCCTGCCAGGTAAAAAGATCTTCCCAGAATAAAGGGGTGCGACACTCCCTCTTTTGTACCAATCCTCCTCTCCCTCAAATGCAGCTTGAACTTCACTCTTAATGCTCCTCTTACTCTCTTCTGTCCTCAGCATCTTTGCCTGGACACTCTGCCATTTCTCTACCAGTTGACTCCTCAGAGTTTCAGAATATGGGTGCACTTCTTATGATGCAGCCTCCCCACCATTAGTTTTGGGTCCGTTGGGTAGAGACAGTCCCTGCTGGCTCAGCATGGGTAACTTCACTCCAAGGCCTACCCAGGCCAAAATCTTCAGGTGTCATCAGTTGCTCTAGTGATTTATGTAGTGGGCTAGCTTGCCCTCTTCTATACCCTCTGCCCCATTCTTCACTCTTGGTGGTGGTATCTTCAAGTGGGACACTCAGAGAAGTAGTCATATCCTCCAACTTTCCCAGGCTAGTATCTTCAGAAGTCAGGAAGGCACTGGTTTGACAGAGCCCCAGACCAACCAAATTGTATCCAGTGCAGATGGTGCACACCAGCAATAATGCCACTCCAGTGCCCTTGTTTCTACACAGGGCACACTCTGCAGACACTGTTGATTTGACTCCTACTTGAGCTCACATCCAAGAGAACATCTCTGGGGGCACAGTGACACCCAATGGTGTAGGTGCTGGAGTCATTTTTTCAGAAACTTAGGCCCATGAATCAGAAATGCCAAAAAACTCCACACAGCAGCCCTCTTATCCTGGACTGTATGCAGGGACAAAAACAGGAACTACGGCCCTTCCCCATCAGAACCAGCAGCCCTGTCCTTGAGTGTCACCCTGGCCCATAAGCATGGCATTCACATGAACCAGACACTGGATCCCAAACACAGCAGACTGTCTGGCGCCTCCAGACTACCCAAGGGTGCAAACTGTCCAAGTCTATAGTGCCATCTTGATTGCACAATATCTTTAGTCAAATTTCCATAAGCATCATCAGCATTTACCCAGCACTAATGTTAGGGTCCAGTAGGGTCACAGCTGACCCAAAACATATCCTGGTTGAGCCCCTACATTATAGCCCCTCTCCCCATTGTCTAGGGATATGATGGTATCAGTCCATGAGGAGATGGTGCCCACACAGCAGAAAACACTGTAAAAATGGCCTCCATTTTACCCAGGCCCCAAATGGCAACCCCAGTGCCCACTGATTCCATGGTGCTGGGCTGCAAAGAAACTTCTGATTATTTATTTATTTATTTATTTATTTAAAGTTTTGGAATTACAACCTTTGAGTCAGAGACTCCTTTACAAAGGCTCCACGTCTGGGCAGACAGACATGTTATGCAAGATAACAACATGTATTATTACATAGTGATATACAGAGGTGATTACAATATGACGAAATACAAATACATGAATTGAGTAGTTTCAATGGGGTTGCTTTTGCATCCCAGGTCAATAGAACATGCAGTATTATATGAATACTTGAGTACTTTCCAAATGTGTGACAATATTTGCAGACAATGGGTATCATCTCAGGTTGGATAATCAACCCTGCGTCTAGGTGGAGTAGCGTGCTTAGGTGCAGCTACATGTCTCTGAGTCTAGAAGGTGCCTCTTAATGCTGGCTTTGAACAGGCTTAGACGTGGGGCCTGTGAGATGGGTGGGGGGAGTTCATTGAGCGAGGTGGGAGCCCGATAACCAAAAGACCTTTGGCCTAGCGTGGTCCTTCTAAGGGGGACTAAGGTATGTGTTTTTGCTGGGTGTCTTGGGGTGCTCCTGTGAGTGTTAGGTTTTATTAGGGGATGAAGGCCAGTGGGTGCCATCCCCAGTAGGATTTTCTTGGCTTGGAGGCAGGTGTGATATTTTAGCTTGCCTGTGAAAGTCAGCCAGCTGGCTTTTTTGTAGAGGTGGCAGGTGTGTGAAAGTCTGTCACTATCTGTGACCAGACGACTGGCTTTGTTAAGGGCCAGATTGATTCATTTTAGTGCCATGGGGTCAGTCGCTCCATATATTATTATTCCGTAGTCTACCAATGATAGAACTGAGCTGCTGACTGCCAGACGTAGGGCATGGGGTGGGAGGCATTGTCTATGTCTAAAGAGGGTCCCTAGTCTGGCGTTTACTGACCTGGAGTGGCATAACAGTTCATAACTCCAATAAACTACTCCACAATTTGAATCAAACACAGGGATCCCTTTTAATAAACTGATAAACCTCCAAACAAATTACTCCATGGAGCAGTTAACAAGTCTCAGTGGGGGATACACTCATTTTGTTCAGGACCCAGTTGGTCACATTAAAACATTACCATCTCTAGACCAGGTGGTCCTAATGAGTCCATCTTCATGGACTCCATAAATGGGGAACGATCCGGATGACCTTGTGCTTACGGGACACACCAGGAAACAGTCTCTTCCGAATGACATGTTGTTCCCCAATTACCCTGCACAGAGCACAGCACCTCTGGGCAAAACAGGATCCAGATTCAACTCCCGGAATCTCCCCTAGCAGCTCCCCTAAAAAACATCCACTGCTACGTCAACTGCGGGCCATGGCCATGACTTTTGTTTTCACCAAGGAGCACTAGTCTGCCGTTCAAGCAGGCAATGGCCCCTGCTTGATTCCTTTTACTCAACTCCAAAATAACCCTCTTTTCCTGCACAGCCCCTTATATCTACCTCTGAGATGCCTGCTCATAGCTATCATGACAGACAGTCCCAAGGCAGCAAAATTATTAACCCCTGCTTACACAGGATGCAGAGTCCCAAAACACACCCAGGCTGTACTAAGTTGCATGAAACATTGCAAGATACAGCCTCTAAGCCAAATGGAGGTACAGTATATATATATATATATATATATATATATATATATGTGTGTATATACATAAAAATGTATATATATATAATTTCTTATTTATGTTTAGACCTTCTCACCATAAACCTTTTTAAAGATACTGTACATTACTAAATTTACATTATATGGCACTGTTCTTTGGCATATCAACCTGGTGATTTTCTTTGTTTGTTTTTCGATTTGCAAACCTTCAAACCTTGAGCCCACTTTCAAAGAGCCTGGTATTGCCAAGAGAATAAATCTCTGTGTGCAAGCTGCTGGTGTTGGGGAAAACTTTTCACTGGTGAAAATACTATTTTCAACATCTTTTGCACACTGGTGGCATTTGTCATTTTTGTACAACTCTACACACAAATTTGAGCAAACTGCCAAAAAAATGCAGACAAAGTTTAAAAAAAAAGCAAGCTTTGTGGAAATATATGCTCATGCCATGGCAAGCTGTCTTGTGCAATGTATTTTGCTGCACATGCACATTTTTTTCACTTTTAAAAATCTGGCCCCTTTTGCACATACAATGAATGTTTTGTAGTTACAAAAATGTATCCATGGTACTGCGTGTTTGAAAGGGTATAATAATAAAGGTGGAATATAATGTTATCCTTTTTAAATGAATAAAGTAAAAAAAGTTAGTTTCCAAAAATCTTTAACATACATTGTGTGGCATTAGAATAAGAGCTCACATTGCAGTAAATATGTATTTAATAACACTCAACAAGCCTTGAAAGTGATCATTTATTGGTCTTTTTTAACTGTTTTTGGACTTAACTTTGTGGATCACACAGTTAGTATATAGTTTGTAAAGAAATTAGAATTGAACTAGCATGCAGGCTTCATTGTAAGCTACTGGTGATATTTGATTTCTCACACACGGTAAAACATTTTTTAAAAAGTTAAATGAAAAAGATGTATATGGTTAACAAATAGTTTTTTTTAATGTAGAAAGGACATTTCTGGACTATTTATATCCTGCTAAGTGAAAGAATAAAGATTGTAGGAAGCAAAATGAATTGGTCGAGACAACTGTATCTTTCAAGTGTGCATTTTTAACATAATATAATGTAGATTGAGGCAAGAATGTATACAGAACATACAGTGATATTATCTTGTATAGACTTGTTTGAACACAATCTAAAAAATCCAGATTTTTTTTTCATTATTTAATTTTTAAAATGTTGGATTTTATATTTTTCAAACTGAATTTTGATCATGGGTAGGTTTTGGATCAGAATGTATGGAATCTGCAGATCCAATCCTATTTGTTGGTGTTCTTTGTCCCCCCCACACACAATCAATTCACCCCATTCTAGGACAGTTTCTGCCCTCCCTCACCCTATACTGTTCCAAGAAAGTCCTGGTGTCCAGTAGCATTTATCTCTCTCTGACACACACATACACACACACACTACTATCTTCCCAGAGAGTCGTTAGTGTCCTGTGGCACTTTGACCTCACCAACACATTCCATGACTATCTTTACTATACAGTAGTACCCACTTCCTCATCCCAACCTATTTCTAAAAAAAGTCCCTTGCACCCATTTCTAACCCTCTATATCAAACAATACCATTCCAAGACAGTCACTGGTGTCCAGTGGTACTGCCTTCTCTCACCCCATATAATTCCAAGAGAGTCTCTGGCATCAAGTAATTCCACCTCCCTCAACCATCCTATTCAAAAAAGTCCCTGGTATCCAGTGGCACACTCTCATTCTCCCCATCCCATGCCACAAAAGCATCTGTCATTAAGTTTGATACCCTTATCCAACCTCAATGGCAAATAGCACATCCATCCCCTCACCACTTTGTTGGTTACCATCTTACTGTTTCTTATCCTTTATTGCACAGTGTGATACACTGTATAAAATGCAGGCTCACACATTGACTTCTATTGTTTGGAATTCAGGATGGTTTATGAAATACTGGCAGTGAAATACAGCTGTTTATTATATAGTATGTTGCAGTTTGCAATAAAGAGTTTGCAGGCACCTCTCTGGGCTGAGGGAGGAGGTTGCTCATCTCCAGGCTGAGTTGGCCAAGATTTGTGGGACCTCCTCTCCTACCCAGGGACCACCAGGGTCACTGCTGTTGCCTCAGAGGTTGCCAAGAAAGAGGAGTTGTTGGACCACAGTGGGCTCATGGAGGGTGAGGGCGGTGGAACAGAGGCGCATCCCTCCAGTTGTACCTCTCCACAATTTCTATGCCTTTCTGGAAAAGTGAAGTTCCTCTATGGAGACACCCACAGTGGAGACCAAGGAGGATGCTGGGAACCTCTACAAAGGAGATCCACAGAAGAGTGGCATGGGACCCCACAGGGGAAGGAAACAACTCCTGGTGAGGGACTCCATTGTTAGGAAGGTAGAACTGGGGGAGGAAGGGGAGAGGGAGGTAAGGTGCCTGCCTGGCACCAGGGCTTGGAGGGACAGGAAGTGAATCCTCAGGATCACAGGAGCAGCTGCACAGGGGAGGGAGCTGGATGTCATTGTCCACCTAGGGACCAATGACCTGGCTAAGAAAGGGATCAGAGCAGTGCAAGAAGCATTTGTGGAGATGGGGAGGGGTCTTAGACAAATACCACACATGGTACCCTTCTCGGAGGTGCTGTCAGTCTATGGCATGGATGAGGCTAGGGCGCTGCACACCATGGGATTCAATCAGTGGTTGAAATACTGGTGAAGAGCTCAGGGATTTGGCTTCATTGGGGAGTGGGAGTCCACCTGGACGGATGCAGACCTATACTGGCATGATGGTCTGCATCTGTCCAGGAGGGGAACCAGGATCCTAGGTGATAGGTTTAAATATTTCATTGGCAAGCATTTAAACTAGCCAAGGGGAGAGGCACTGGAAAGGAGCAGGGAAATCCTAGCACCCCCAAAAAAATCAGGGTACTAAGTGAGGTAGACACAAATATAGAGATGTCAATAGGGAGAAGCGCAGGGGTAAATGGAGAAAGTGACAAACGCAATAAGGACAGGGATGGGGCAAAAAAGGGTAAGGCCATCAAGAAATGGAGGGTAATGAGTACCAATGCCCATAGTCTGGGCAACAAGTTCCCTGAACTTGTGGCCTTGATGGAAGAGGGATGCCTGGATATCGTAGCAGTCACAGAAACATGGTACACAGAGAACCATGACTGGGATGTTAACATACCAGAGTACACAACCTACAGGAGAGACAGGGAGGGCAGAAGAGGGGGGAGTAGTTCTCTATGTAAGGGAAGGGATAAAAGCAACAGAACAAAAGAGCAAACAGGGAGGAGAGGAGGCACTGTGGGTCACCTTAGAGACCGGAAATGGCACCACAATCCACACAGGGGTTGTATACAGACCTCCATGTCAGGGGGAGGGAATGGACAAGGATATGATAGAAGGCATACTTAGGATGGCTGAGAAAGGGGAGATACTGTTGATGGGGGACCTTAATACCAGATGTTAACTGGAGCATCTTTGCTGCAGCCACATCCAAAAAGCATGGCCATTCTTAATGCCCTTCAGGTGGCATGCCTCAGACAGCTAGTTTTGGAACCTACTCATGAGGGAGCAATTTTAGACCTTGTACTTTCAAATGGGGACAGTGAGAGGATCTCAGATCTAGAAGTGGGTAGCCATTTGGGAACAAGTGACCACCAAACAGTGTGGTTCATGATAAACTCAGCTACAGAGTCAAGCCATACAAAAGTGAGGGTTCTGGACTTCAGGAGGTCTGACTTTGGCAAGATGGGAGAGTGCCTTAGAAAAGCACTAGCAATCAGGCTAAAAGGAGGGGTGGAGCAACAATGGGGAAATATCAAAACTGCCATCACTGAGGCAACAAGCCTTTGTGTGAAGCAAACAAACAAATTAAAAAGAAAGAAAAGAGGAAAAGATAGCCAACTCGGTTAAGAAGGGGGATAAAACCTTTTATAGGTATATCAGGGAGCATAGAAAGACAAATGGAGGGATAGTGAGGCTGAATAGAATGGATGGTGGGTGGGCAGAGAGTGACAGTGAAAAAGCAGGGATGCTAAATGAATACTTCTGTTCAGTATTCACAAAAGAGGAAGTGGGGGAGGTGCCTAATCCAATTAACAGAAGCACTCTGGAGAGGGGGGTCGATCCCAGTCCTTTCACTGAAGAAAGGGTTCTAAAAGAACTCCTAAAACTGAAGGTGGACAAAGCAATGGGGCTAGATGGAATTCACCCCAGAATTCTAAAAGAATTAAGCAGAGAACTAGTGACACCACTGACTACCCTTTATAACAAATCATTGGAGAATAGTGTGGTACCTGAGGACTAGAAGAAGGCTGATGTGATTCCCCTTCACAAAAGTGGGAGCAAGACAGAGGCAGAAAACTACAGACCTGTCAGTTTGACCTCTGTCATAGGGAAAGTGATGGAATCACTTCTGAAGGAAAGAACTGTTGAGTACCTAGAGGCCAGTGGGGCACAGGACCCAAGACAGCATGGGTTCACAGTGGGAAGGTCATGTGAGATGAATCTAATTGATTTCTTTGACTGGGTGACCAAAGTAGTAGACCAAGGAGGGGCTATGGACATGGCCTACTTAGACTTTAGAAAGGCATTTGACACAGTCTCACACAAAAGATTAGTAGTCAAATTTACCAGCCTTGGAGTGGGTCCCACGGTGGTAGCCTGGGTAAAACATTGGCAGAACAACAGAACACAGAAGGTAATTGTAAATGGAGTCCACTCTGAAGAAAGAGGGGTTACTGGTGGGTACCGCAGGGTTCAGTACTGGGTCCAGTCCTTTTTAATGTCTTTATAAGTGACATTGCAGAGGGACTGGAAGGAAAAGTCTGCCTCTTTGCAGATGACACAAAGATCTGCAACAGGGTTGATACACAAGGAGGCGTGGAAAGGATGAGAAGAGACTCGGCAAGGTTGGAGGAATGGTCAGAAGTATGGCAGCTTGGATTCAGTGCAAAGAAGTGCAAAGTAATGCACCTGGTAAACAAAAACCCAGGGGAAGATTACACAATGGGGGAGGTAGTAACAACAACAAAAATGGAAAGGGACCTGGGGGTAATCATATCAGATGACCTTAAGGTTGGCTAGCAATGTGAGAAGGCAGTAGGGAGGGCTGGGGGGATACTGGGATGTATAGGGAGTGGCATCACCAGCAGAAAACAGGAAGTTGTTATCCCCCTGTTCAGACAGTTGGTGAGACCCCATCTGGAGTACTGCGTAAAGTTCTGGAGACCCCATCTACACAAGGACATAGGCTGGATGGAGGCAGTTCAGAGGAGGGCAACTAAAATGGTGCAGGGTCTGCAAGAGAAGCCATATGAGGAGAGGTTAAAGGAGCTTAATATGTATACCCTTGAAGAAAGGAGGGAGAGGGGAGTGGCATGATAGAAATGTTTAAGTACCTCAGTGGAATCAACAAAGTCCAAGAGGGTAGCATCTTTCAGAAAAAGAGATGTGCAATAACAAGGGGACACAATTTGAAGATAGAGGGACAATGTGAGGAAGTATTTTTTCACAGAGAGGGTGGTGGATGCATGGCATAGCCTTCCAGAGGAGGTTGTGGGGTCTAAAACTGTGGGAGAATTCAAGAATGCATGGGACAGACATAAGGCAATTTTTGTGGGAGGTGGGGTAGGAAGAAATATGCTGTTGGTTAAATAGGATCGGCAGCTTATCCTCTCGGTAGGGAAATTGGCAGACTAGATGGGCCAAGCGGTCCTTATCTGTCATCAAAGTCTATGTTTCTATGAGTTAGAACATGTCCAGCCAAGGAGCTAGGAGGTGGACTGTGCCAGCCATTATCTGAGGAGGATGGTGCCAATAGATACTATGGGCTGTCTTGGAATACAGTTGTGGCCAAAAATATTAGCGCCCTTGCGCTTTTTCAAATAACTCACAATTTCCTCTAAACATAAGTTGAAATTAACAACAGTACAGTATTTGGTCTCCACTATTCTTTATTCCTCTGTTAATATTACAGAACCTTTGTTTTTGATTCAGAATTTAATATATCCTTTTAAATCAGAAAATGAAAAGAAATGGCATTGACAAAATTATTGACACCCTAGACTTAATATTTGGTAGCACAGCCTTTGGTCAAAATAACTGCAATCAACCGCTTCCTATAGCCATGGATGAGCTTCTTGCACCTCTCTACTGGCAGTTTGGCCCACTCTTGTGCAAACTGCTCCAGTTCTCCCAGATTTGAAGGGTGCCTTCTTCCAACTGCTGTTTTCTGATCTCTCCACAGGTTTTCAATGGGATTTAGATCTGGACTCATTGCTGGCCACTTTAGAACAGTCCAGCGTCGTGTCTTGAATCATTCTTGGGTGCTTTTTGAAGTGTGGTTGGGGTCATTGTCCTGCTGGAAGACCCATGACCTTCGACGGAGACCCAGCTTTCTGACACTGGGTTCAACATTGCGCTCCAAAATGGCCTGGTAATTTCCAGATTTCATGATGCCATGCACAGATTCAAAGCACCCAGTGCCAGAGGCAGCACAGCAACCCCAAAACATCACTGAACCTCCTCCATGTTTGACTGTAGGGAAGGTGTTCTTTTCTTTGAAGGCTTCATTTTGTTTTCTGTAAACATAGAGATGATGTGCTTTACCAAAAAGCTCTAATTTGGTCTCATCTGTCCACAGGACATTCTCCCAGAAGGATTTTGGCTTGTTCAGGTGTGTTTTGGCAAACCCCAGTCGGGCTTTCTTATGTCTCTCTCTCAGCAGTGGGGTCCTCCTGGGCCTCCTACCATATAACCCCCTTTCATTGAGTTGGCGACGGATGGTGCGAGTTGAAACTGTCATACCTTGTGTCTGAAGGTCAGCTTGAATCTGTTTGGCAGTTGATCGAGGTGCTTTCTCCACCATTCGAACAATCCTGCGCTGCAATCTTCTATCAAGTTTTCTCTTCTGGCCATGTCCAGGAAGGTTGGCTACAGTGCCATGGGCCTTAAACATCCTGATAACATTACGTACGGTGGAAACAGGAACATCAAGGTCTCTGGAGATTGATTTGTAGCTTTGAGATTGTCCATGCTTGGCTACAATCTTCTGTCTGATCTCCTCAGACAATTCTCTGGCTGTCTTTCTTTTCTCCATGCTCATTGCTGTACTCACAGTGACACAAAACAGGAGAATGAGTCCTTTTCTCTATTCAAACTGGTTGAATGAGTGATTTTTATATTGCAGGCACCTGCAACTCACCGCACGTGAGTTCAATTCCAAAGTGAAGGAGAATCACCTGCTTGAAATTTAATTATTTCTAACTACTTCTAAAACATGCCAATAATTTTGTTTGGGCCATTTAAGGATTTCTGTGTGGAATAAGCTAAGACTTAGTAAATTTTTCTGCTTTTTGTGTTTTATTCCACTGCAAACCAAAGAAATACATATGTGGATACCAAAATATTTTTTAATTTCAACAATTTTCTGGAAGGAATGGTGCATTATTAGAAAAAACTGCAAGGGCACCAATATTTTTGGCCACGACTGTATGCTGGGAAAAGGAAGGAAGAGGTGCCACTGGACACCAGAAACTTTTGAAATGTAATGGCATAGCAGAGGGAAGTATCACTAGATGAAAGATGCTCTCTTGGAAAGGTAAAGGTTGGGGTATGGAGGTGGCACTGATTGCCAGGTTCTTTCTTGTTGTAGTATGAAGTAAGGCAGGGAGTAGAGCAAATCTTGAGGGATGCAATAAATCTCTAGGGATACAATATTAATATGTTTTTCCTAATGTTTGATTTCTAAGGAGGAGGAAGCCATTGGTAGAATCAGAATGGAAAATCATTAATCTGAAATCTGATTTCTCATCAGGTTGAATTTCGGATGGGAATTCATATTTTCAAGCTATCCAGCCAGTTTGGCTAAAATTGTTTTTTGTATTCTGAACTTCACTAATCTTGTCACTTTAGATTTGACTACAAATCTGTGTCCCCAAAGCATGTTGTCTTGGTAAATGTTTTGTGTTGACTTTTATGAATATTCCTTACAACAGTCTGTATATACAGTGCAGTGCATTGCAAAGCAAGGATAAGATGATCTATATATAGTATCTGGATTAATCAGGAAATATCACAGGAAATCTGCTTGAAATCAATTATGATTTCCTGTGATGTACTGTTATATACTGTAAGTGGATATTTTGAATCATGTAACTGGCTACCAATGTATTCGTTGGGGGGTGCAATTTAGTTATCAAAAATGCTTTGCACTTCTCCACATAAGAGAGATGAGAATAGCATAGAGAAACTGATTTGTCACCATGCTTGAAACTACAGGTCACATAAAGTTCACAGTTTTAAAATGTTATGCATTAAGTGCTGATTTTTCTTTCTCATCTTCCAAGCACTATAAAGAATGGACCATTAGAACGTTACTTACTGAAGGTATTTGATAACAGAAGAAGTTTACACTTTGGATTTCCATCAACATTTGGCAAAATGTTTCCTAAAATTAAACAATGTCAGAGAAATCCCTACTTCTATTTCAAAAGTGTTAACATTAACATTTTTAAAATTCATTGGATTCTCTTTTTTATTCTTTATCTAAGGTGCTTACCTCAACCCTGGTGTTCCATCTTTTGCCCTGCCACAAAACTAGCTTTAATACTCCTTCTGCTTCGTTCCTCCTCATCCTCATTATAGCATGGGTGGATGGCATGCTTTATCTTGAATGTTTTCCTATTTAGGGCTCACCGTGACCTAAACCCATAGGACCATCAGAGATCTTGTTCCTCCCACCACTGGGTTGAGTTACAGCGGAGGAACACTGGTGAGTCATGGGAATGATGGAATGTGTGCCTATGTATTTTATTTTCAGCATTTTGTAGATTGTGTGAATGGCCATTTGGAACCATACACTCCTGCTTAAAGAAGAACCAGTCTATTCATATACTTCCCATGATGCTTTTCATTATTGGTGTCTGTGTGAATTTGTATTTGTTTTGGTATGCATACCACTCAGCATATTTCTGTAGCCCCCTCCTCTTTCACTTACTCCTGACATCTTGTGATCACTAGAGATGCAGTGAAATAGAATGTTGCCAGCAGAGGTGCCATGAAGTGGGTGAAATTCATCTTTGTGAAGCTTTGTGAAGTTTAACAAAGTTTCCAGTGTCCTCGGTAAAGCTCATCCTGTGACCCAAGGAAATTCTGGGCCCATGTCAAAACATTTCTGGGTACCTCGCAGTCGTCACTCCTGATGAAATGATCATAAATGGGGCACATTGTAATGACCCTAGGACCATCTCAAACAGTTTTAACAATCTTTTCTCTGATCCGTCACACTATACCTTGGCTTTACAACCTAGTGGATCGCACTCCAATCTACCTACCACACTACCATCAGGCAACCATACTGCCCTATTGTATGATGCGCCTCCAGCGCCACTATTCTATTTCAAGGCTATATCAAGAGTGGAAGTTCTGAAATTACTGAGATCCATATCTGCCAATACCAGCTCTGGTTTTGACTCACTGGAACCTCGTCTTCTTAAGCTGGCTGCTCCACTCATTGCCTCTCCGATTGCCAGAATCTACACTTTATCCCTTATCCATAGCACTGTGCTAGACTTATGGAAATCTGCAAGAGTAACGCCTGTCTTTAAAAAAGGTGACCCAAAGCACATGGCCAATTACAAACCTATAGCAATTCTCTCTGTCCTTAGCAAGATCCTCGAGAAAATAGTTGCATCACAGACCATTGACTACCTTACATGCTAAAATCTCCTCTCAGACATCCAGCATGGTTTCAGAAAAGGTCATAGCACCACCACGGCTCTTCTTCAACTAACTACTGATATTCTGTCCAACATGGATTCTGGAAAACTCACAGGTGCCATCTTCATTGACCTCACTAAGGCTTTCGACCTTGTAGACCATCCTCTGCTTCTCTCCACTCTCCATAAATTCCACTTCTCTACCCCTATTGTGGACTGTTTCTGTAGCTACCTGTCAAACAGGTCACAAGCTGTCAAATTTAGCTCCTCCCTGTCCAGCACATCTACTATCAACCTTGGGGTCCCCCAGGGCTCTATCCTTGGGCTCCTTCTGTTCTCAATTTTTATCAACAATGCAGCTGAGGTCCTGGAATCTTGCTCAGCTATTCTCTACGCTGTTGACCTGATCATCTATACTAGTTCTTCTAATATTGCTTGCACAAACACATCACTTACTTCAGATTTTAATAAGGTCTTAGACTGGCTACTAGACCGTAAGCTTGTACTAAATGAAAAGAAAATGAAAGTCATGCTCCTAGGTTCCGCACCGAAGATTAAGGCCTGTTCTAGTTTGCTGGAGATTCTTCACCCAGGAGGATTTCCACTTGAAAATGTTACTTGCTTCAAGTACCTTGGAATCTGCTGGACCAGTCCCTGGATTTTAATCTTCACATTCAGTCCTTGTGCAAAGCTGTAAACTCGAAACTAGGAGTAACTTACAAAACGAGCTACATGCTTACACCCTCGGCCAAATTAGCAATTGCCCGAGGTATTCTGCTCCCAACCCTTACTTGTGGTGCCTCTATTCTTACCTCTGCTCATGAAACCTCCCTACTAAAATGGGACATAACTTATAACAATATATGCCGATTTGCCTCTTCGTTGCCTTGACTCGAACATCACTGCCTTCTTTATAAGGATCAGAATTGGCTCTCACCCTCTGCCAGTAGACAATACTACCTTGGATCACTAATGGACTTGATCATCCAGGAAAAAAAAAACATCCCAGCTGGCGGCATTGCTGGTCCCTCAACCATCCTACCATGGCCTGCGATCAGCTGACAAATCCTTGCTCTATGTTCTGAGATGGCGGATGACTAAAGGCACAGGGGCCTTCCAATTCTCTGCTCCCAGGCTATGGAATTCTCTTCCACTCAACCTCCGGCTGTCTCAGTCTCACTTTGGATTTAAAGTGAATATCGTCATTATCTATCCTTAGCTGATGGTTGTACATGCTTTTGACCCAACCTGAAGCTCCTGTGACTTACCAGTAATGTCACCCCTACTCTAATCCAGCTCCAAGACTGTCTCCTCTTCCCTTCCCCATATTTCTCCTTCTTTTTGTAAATAACATCTTGACTACTAACTCTCTTCCTTCTCGAACCTTGTTGCTAACCATCCACTGTTGTTTTGCCAGTTACCACCCCTGACCTTCCTTCTGTCAGTCTTTCTTGTTATGTTCAAACATTCCTCACATTTCTCTCTATATAACCTTGCTATCTTATTAACCCTTTCACACCACATGTTGGGTCCATGATTTCTGCACTTATTATATATCTTACTGCCATTATCTGTATAATGCTTGCCATTATTTTTTGTTGTTTCTACCCATTGTATTTTTGTAGCACTGCTGTACTGTTCCTCTATTTGTATTATTGTACCCATGTTGCTGTTGTTCAACTGTTCTCTTTTTGTTGTACTCTCCCGGGTCATGCCTGAAAATAGTTATTTTATGGCTAGTGCACCTACCCAGTTAACAAAAACTAAATAAATAAAAATAATTGGACTTCACCAAAATTAATGAAATTTCAGTTTGAAGTAGGCAAAATTGGCCACTTCATGGGTGAATGCCAGCCACTTTGTGGGTGAATGTCGTCCACTTTGCCTATAATCTGCACTTTGTGAAATGCAGACATGGCCAAAATTCTTCTTTGCAAAGCTTTGTGAAGTTTCTAGTGCTCTCAGCAACTTCAGCTTTGCTTAAATTCATGAAGATTTACAAAGAAGTTGGTGAATCAGCCACTTTGTGGGTGAATGTCAGCCACTTCACAGGTGAATAGCGCTCCATTTGCCTATAATCTGAACTTTGCAAAGTGAGAACTTTCTGAATTCACACTTTGCAAATTTTGTGAACTTCATAAATTACTTAATGAAACAAATTTCAGCAATTTCACTAATCTCTAGTGATCACCCACAACATTAATGCTGCTCCTCATCCCAGAAATGGAGGCACTTAATTGGCAGAGTAGTTATTGCCCTCCCTCAGAATCTGGGGATGCTGCCTCCACAACAAACAAGATTTCTCCAGACCAGCATGGGAGGCCAGATCAGGACATGACAGGTACAACCATAGATACATTCAGATACTTCCAGATATTTTGTGATATACCTAAATAGATTCTCAGGTGGATTCCTAGTGCTATGCTGTACACAGTGCATTAGAATGGACAGGAATACCTGACACTTAGTTAATGCAACCTCTGTGTAACAAAACCTGGAATTTGCTGCTTTTTGTACTGAACTGATTCACTGACATGTATTGTTGTTGTGAAGCTTACTATGGAAAACATGAAAGTCAATAAACATCAATTATAAAAAAACAAGATTCTCTCTGGTGGCTCACAATGGTACTGTAGGCAAGCAGGTAGGGGATTTCTGTAGAGATATCACAGAAATTGTAGGAAATATTTGCCCATGTCTTTGACTGCAACTGTTAACTCTGGTCACCTGCATGGCTACATGTTGAGCTACTCTCAGCACCGTTAGCTTTATTAACCTTACAAAAATAATACTACCATTATGTTAGCTTCTAATTATATTGGACATGGTTTTCTGCTATAAATGGCATCACATGGGTCTACATCCTAACACAAATAAGCTGTTTATGTGTGAATAAGGTGGGGCACTTATAATGCATTTATTTTCTTTTGCCCTTTTCTGTTAATACTTTATGTTGCTGCAAGTAGTTTCAAATGAGACATCTCTTAGCAATGTTTGTGTTAAGGCCTGAGCCATAGTATAAGAACAAGAGAGCCCTGAGGATACTATAGATACTGTAGGCTGAGACACAGAAACAGGACTTTTTGGATGTCCCCACTAAATGTTAGAATGTGCTTGTCCACTTAATGAAAATACTGTGTGTCTTTCCCTTTTATGGTTGGACATATCATAGTGTGTTATTGAAATTGCTATTACATATTTAAGTGGGCTATTTTTAGTTGTTATTTGCCTAGAGTGCACCAGATTCAATCATTTTATTGTGGTAGGTGCTTCCAAATTAGCAACTACAGTATAGCCCCTTATTTCTGCTATCAGTTTATTTCTGCTGTATATGCAGGTAGATACAATACCACAGAAATAAACAGATCTGATCAAAATTGACAAAAATGCTGAAAACCACATGGTGTTAGCTACTATGTTAGGACTGCAGTAATTGATACCCTTAGTTGTACTGCACTTACAGTGCTACTTTATTAGAACATCAGTTGTTTATTAGAACATCAGTTGCTGTTTTTAGTTTAGCTAAATGTAAGTTTGAAAGTGAGTTTGAAAAGTCAGTGTGGTGCAGTGCAGCATTTCGAACATTAAAAGCTGCATCTTTGGAAAAAAATTCCCTGTACCTCCTCCTATCCTGTGCTGATTTAGCAAACAGAAAGGGCATCTAGAACTGCAGACGACATGGGGCAGTAAACTAAGGGGAGATTACCTGGGGAATTATAAAATATGGTACATCTTGTCAGTGTGTCAGCGTTAAATGAAATAGTATGGTGCTGTGGTGCTGACTTCTCTGTATCCATCCCAAACCTGCTCCCATCCTGAAGTAAGCATGCTTTAAATTCAGTTATTACCTTTGTAGTTCATTCATTTGGGAAACTACTTCAAACCAAAGTGTGCAAGTAGTGATTTACTGACCATAGTCAGCACGGTATTGATGATGTGGCATGGTGTGGTATTTCAGTCAATTACAAGCCACATCCACAAATCCTGGATTCTTTTTCTATTATTTCCAATAATAGTACAAGACTTCGAAGTAAGACCAGAAAAAACAAAATCTTTAAGTACAACTGAGAGTACAGCTTTGACTTTCAGTGCAAACGCTATATGAGATCTAGCGTTGTCCACTGATTCCCCTCCCAGAAATAAATCTCTCCACACCTGTTTACTGTTGGATGCACACTGGCAATATTTATTAAGGCACGCAAATTATATTTATATTCCCAACTTCATATTTCAACAGTATACAGTACAGTACAATACCATCACACTAATTCATTCTGCTTCTTCTTTCTGGAAACCTTCTTCTGACTTGATCCTCTTCTCCTTGCTTGTAGTTCTTTGGGGTCCAGTCACAGTTTGACCTGGCCCCCCCATCATCGCCAGAACCAGGTAAAACCACCACCAGCTACCTCCATTTGGTACCACCACCAGGTACCACTAACAGGTACCCCACTTACCCGGGTCTGACCTGCAAAGGTTCAGTTCCCAGTCCATACCCCACTAGGTCCAGACACATGATCCAGCTCCTAGTTTCTATCCTCCCCTCCCCCTTTACTTCCATGCCTAGGTTCCTCTGCCCCCAGTCCATTCTGTCTACCCCCGCCCTCTCTTTTTTCCTTTCATTCCACCCTTCTCCACTGACCCATCTCCAGCTTGCAAAGGAAGATGGGGCTTCCCCCCTTGTGGGCTAGAAAACATGGTACCCTCCACCCTCCTTAGCACCCCTCACCCCATCTTTCCAGCAGGCCTCAGTAAGGGTGTCTGCCACCCATTGGGCCCACCCCCTCTACCTTGTAGGTGTCCTCTACCCATACGAAATGTCCCTGGGCTGGGCACCCACCCCCTCTACTCAACCTCGCCCACCACTGCCCAGACTGTTGTTGCCTGCTGGCACCCACCCTAGGGCATGCTACCCTGTTTGTGCCCCCTATGGGGCTGGTCCTGCATGCCTGTATGCCCCCATCCTCCCTTGTGCATGCCTGGACAAGGTCAGGTGCCCCCATGCCTCTAATGCCATGTCCATGCCCTGCTGTGGCCGAGGCCCAGCCCTGTTGCGCATGCTGCCAGGGGCTGCTGCCGCCTCTCCCGATTAGTGAAAAGCATGCCCCAGATCCCCTGTGGTCTGCCCTTGGACCGGTGCCCCCCTCATGGCTCACTTGAGCCTGCTCCTCCAGGGCCCTTGTAGCCCCGGCCACCCAGTGCCCCACCTGCTCTGCACACCTCCAGCTGGGTTCCCTCTTGTGCCCCTGCACCGGCCCTGCTCACTGGCAACATTTGTTAGAGGCACAATTATACACTTACATCCCAATGTCCTTTCTAACAAACTATATTTAGCCATTTAGACATCGGTCCACTACCATGTTTTAGGACATAGCAGTCCTGTCTACTCCTCCTGGGGTTCTTCCTACCTGTTCTCCTCCTCGTTCGGAGTTCCTTCTCGAGGTCCGGACACTGTGATCAGGCCCCACATCTACCCCCCTTTCCCAGCTGCCATTCCTCCTTTCTGGGCCTGGGCAGGGTGCCACCTGCATTTGGCACCTACCCCTCCTCCCTTAATACCTGTGGCCAGGCCAACCTGGTGCTCACCTGACACCCCAGATGTGATGCCTCCCATCCTTATTCTCACCCATCCTCCCTGCCTCTTGCAGCCCTGCCACCACTCCCCCAGTGGGGACATGCTGCCATCCTGTAGCTATCCCCCAGCCCTTGCATGCCTGCTGCTGGGCCCCCTTGGGTGGCCAGGTTCCCCTGTGCTGTCCCATATCAACAGCCAGCCTGGTCCATGGCCCTACCTCATCCTTTTCCATGCCACTGCACCTTGCTCCCATCCACTCTGACCACCTGGGTTCAGGAACGCTCAGACTCCTGTCCTTCCCTCCCCCATAGCCCTGTGCCATGGGCCGGGCCAACCATTTTTCCTTCCATTACTTGGGGTCCCATGTGCCCAGAAGCCTCTCTCCTTCAGGCTTCCCCCATGGTCCCTGCAGTATAAACTGCCCATGGCTTTGCACCTGCCAAAGCTTACACACTTGCTCCTGCCCTCCTGCTCTGCAAGTCTCATGCTGGTGGGCCCCCATTTCTGGAGTGCTCCCTGCTTGGCCCCCGTGGTTCACCAGCCTGGGGGCTCGGCACTGGCACCCTTTGCTAGACAACCCACTGCCGGCGCCCCTCTCCCTCAACTTAGAGGGGAGCAACCTGGCGGAGGAGCTGGGCCACAACCTCCCTGTACTGCCATGTTCAGCTAGTTTCCCAAGGGCTCCCCCTTCATCATCCGGTTGGTCAACTGCCTTCTAACCCCACCTCCGATACCCTCACTTCCACCCACTGTTGCTCAGCTGGCCTTCCCCCACCGAATCCCCATTCTCAGCACAGACCATCCCCCTGGCCCATTCTTACTCCTTCTCAAACCTGGAAGCCCCTTTGGCATCACTCCTTTCTGGGGTTCCACAGTGAAACCCCTGAGCTCCCAGCCCCATGGTTCCAAGATCCCACCCCACCAGCTGGTGCACCAGCCTCCCCGCCCTCCGGACTGAGCAACCCCAGTTGAGGCCCCATTCCCATAGGAATGCTGAGATCCTGCACAAGCATGCCTCTTTTGCCCCTGGGACGTGCTTTGTATAAACCTGCCCTTGCCCAGGCCGGGGCATGCTGCACTCAGGGCCTGTGGCCCACTGCAGCCCCAGGACCACTGCTGATATCCATTTCACCTGCCTGGGCCTTGCTCAAGGGCATGCCAGTGCAAGCAGGGACCATGGATTCCCAGCCCCAGGGCCTCTGGCCATGCATCTCTGATCCCCCTGACCTCTGTACCCTTTCGCCTCCCAAAATCAATTCCTGAGACTGTAGTACCTCCTGCAAGTCTGTCCTTGCTGGATTAAGCCTTCCTTCATCTGTCCTTCACCCTGGATCCCACAACACCTTGTCAGTGTGACCGAGGCTTCTGGGTACCCTGCAGGACATGTCTCAGTGCCCTATCTCAGTCTGCCCATGCCTGGACCATGGCTGCCCCAAGTGAATTTCCTCGTCATCTGAGGCAATTATTGCAGACTGATTTATTTAATTTTTTTTTGATGCTCCCATGACAAACCCTTGCCCATAACCTCTTGGATATGGTGAGATGTTCTGGCCCCCTGGCCCACGGGGGGCCACTGGTATGTTCCCTGCATGTTCACCTTGGGGGGGCTGCATAGCAGTGTGCTTGCCTTCTCTAGTGTCCCAGCAACCCAGATTTTGGGGGTGGATCCTGTCCATTGAATTGGGAACCAATTGCCCCCAGCTGCTACCAGCTGAGACCCATTAGGCCTCCTACCCTGCCCTGACCTCCCCCATATGCTCCATCTGCCCCCTCCAGTGTCCCCTCTGGAGACATTGACCTGGCTTGATTCTGCTCCATTCTCCTCTGTTTACACCCTCCCCTGCAGCTGCACTCACACCAGTGCCCTTACATGGCCATCTCATTCATCTTGGTGATGCTCTGGGAAGAGGTTTCCCTCCTCCAAGGCATTTGAGGGCTTGCCCAACATGACCTGCTGGCTGCACAACCTGGCATGTTGTACCCAAGTACTGCATCAGACCCACTGCCCCCTTACCTTTTTTTTTTTTTATCTATACCTCTTGAAACTATTCAACTCCCCATGCTCCTCACCATGGCACCATCATTCCTCTGACTAACATGGGCCTTTACTCCCCAGAATGTGTCCTTTTTGACACCCCACTTACAGCACCCACTCGGGGTTATTACATCTGCTGCACGTACCCCCGTGGACAAAACCCTACTGCCGGCCATACGCCAAAGTGCTCCATACACCACCACCTTGCCTGCCCTGCAGGACCCAAGTCAACCCACCCTTCTGCCTGCTGGGCCAGTGCAGGCACAACAGCAGAACATTCCCCTACCCCCATGTTTCCCCATCATGTTTTGGCTCCAATATGCTTCCAATGTGCAGTGATCAGCATCTCGCCCACCTGTCCCACTCAACCTGCATGGCTTGCCCCGCTGCTGTGCAGGCAGATCCCACCCCCCCCACCAACTCTGCCTGAGCAGCCTCAGGGCATGTCTAGCCCTCAGCGACTACCATCAGCCTGTTCGGTTCATGGCACCCCAAACTGTCTAACCACCTATATCCCTGTGAAAAATCCCTTTAACTGTGATCATCCACCATACCTCATCAGCTAGGGACTGCGAGGACCCAGTTACTTGTTGTTGTCCTTCTTAATTCACTAACCTATTGACTTAAGCTATCATAAAGGAATTTTATTTTAATTTCTTTTGGCACCCCTGCACAGTAGGCAAAACAGGTGTAAATTTCCCTTCTTTCTGTCATGAAATGCATACTTCAATGATATAATGCTATTGATTGGGTAGCCAGCCGTACCTCCATTAGAGGTCTTCACCAGACATCCTCCCCCGATGCACCTTTAATGGTACGGTGCTGGCATGTTCTGTCCATGAGTGTTACTTGAGCTACCACTAACTGTTCCACCTGAACACTCTTTTAGTTAGTTGGGAAAACCGCTTCTAAGCTGAGAAGGCCCAATCTATAGTGGAGGCACCTCTTGTAGTGACATACATAGGGTCCCCAACACGTCTCCTCTCAGTCTGATGTTCAAAGATAGCGAATTACCCCAAAATATTCATTACTTCATCCCAGCTCTATTAATTCCATGTCCTTAGCCCGCCTTGGGAATCCACCACTCAGTGTCCCAATATACCTCTGCATAGAATTATCTAATAGGCCCTCGCAGGAGCCAATAGATGCATTAACATTGCCCCCAAAATAAACCATGTACCTGGGGATATATTGACCTTCTGTAACAACTTTAGGTAAATCCCCCCCGATAACTGGGGACAGCAAATTTGAATAGTAGGCAGAATATCCCCACTGATCCGAATCAGAATCACTTTTTTAGTGCCCAAAAACAAAGCAAGAAAGGTATCACATACTTTCCACAGTGAACAATGGGAAATGCACCCTTTCCCAACAGATATCATAAGTCCACCAGAGTATTCTACCCCTACCATTAAACCTTTTACCTGTCAAAATGCAAACATTCCTAACCATTTAACTAATAACAATCTGAGGCACCGTGCCATGTCTTTTTAGGCACAACAAATCAAACCTTGAACATAGTCCTACCGACCATCCTCTGTGCTGTTACCCTAACATCTAGCAGTGCTCCAGGGTAACAGGGTTAGACCTGTAATGTAGCCAAGAGTACACTGCTGGGTATATGTTGAGATTCCAACAAATCCCGTACTGCCTTGTAGCAGCATCAATCTGTTGCTCAAAGGGTGATCTGCATATACAAACCATTCCCCTAGCAACAAGTTGACTGCAATTCATGCCGTCCATGCTACCTTCTCACTATGATGCAGCCCAAGGCCCCCTTCTGACCATGACACTCCCCCACCACCTGAACCTGTGAAATGATGACTGCTGTGTCCCTGCTTGATTCTGTTCCAAGATCTCCTTACAAGAAAAAAGAGTGGTGCCCGCCTCCTTCCAGAACACTTCTCCCCAGCTCCGGCATGTGGCCCCACCTTCTTCCCCTGCTGTTACCCGGTAGCCCCGTTGGGTCCTCCTTGCTTGGGCTCAATGCTGGAAAGTCTAACCAAATTGTTTTTTTGTTGTTTTTTTTTGGGGGGGGGGTTGGAAATGGTCGCTGTACCAGAGTTCCCCCTTCCTTCCTGCCCCATCCACGTGGCTCCCAGCCACCCTCCAGCCCGCAGCCCACATGGTGCACCCTCCCCCAATTACCCCTAGTGGCCACCCCATTCTCCTCTCAAGGATGCTGCCCTGGCAGTACCGGCCACCAACCCCACATGGCTAATCCACATTATGGGTACCCTTCCCCACCCGGCTACTGCCTGTGAGTCTTGCCTTACTATACTCCTTGGCAGGACTCAACCTAATACTAAATGGTTGCATTAAACAGAATTTATTACTGGTCCTTTAAGTGGCTGTTATAGGAGTTAAACCCAGAAACACATATACAGAAAGTAAGTGCGGCTAGAGGATGCTGCCCGGCAGTACCGGCTGCCACTCCACATGGCTTCCCCACGTTATGGGTCCCTTCCACAACCTGCTGCGGCCTGTGAGTTCTCTATCTCCAGCCTGGGAGACTACCACCAGACACCATCGAAACAACAACCGACTTGTGTGAGCCCTCCAATTTCTGGTCTAGACCTGCATGCAACGTAGCAGTCCCGTCCCACTGCAACTTCTCTATTGAGCCCCGGCGGCCTAATTCCCCTCATGACCTTCCTTGAACTCCGGGCTCCACTTGCCTTAAACAAAAAACCCTCCCACAGTTGCTTCTTCAAAACACAGCTGCCGTGGCCACCCCTGTGACCTCCCTACCTATTTTAAGCAACTTTAACTCCATCAGCCGTCAGATAAATGGTGGCCGGGAGATTCACACCCAGTTCCAGGTTGTCCTGGCAGAGCTCTTACCCTTGCCTTCTGCAGCTCACCTGTGCCCTTATGGATACCTGTTATGCCTCCCGCCGCTCGTTCCTAAGATCCCTGGATCCACCCAACAAACAAAAAAAGAGGTCTCACATGGCCTAAAGGCCTAGGTTCCTGGATAGTGCCTTACTCTGTGATTGCCAACGAGTGCTGAGAAACATTTTTCCAGCAAAAGAGAGACCAGAAGGCTGCAGGCCCTTAAATATCCATTGGTGGCCCCCCTCCTATCCCCCTACTTTAGCCCCTCCCCTTAGCCAATTGGGAGGCTCTCTTATCCCCTAGTCATTTGACCCTCTCTGATGTCCCATTCCCTCCCCTTTCCTATCCCTTCCCCCCTCTCATTGGCCTACTCTGGCAGGGGGACATTAGACAAGCTGGCTTGCCTTTTATTGGCAAGCCTTATTAATGTACTGATCATAAAGTTCACAGCAGTGCTAATATATGTTTGTGCCAATAAGTTGATTGAGGTGGCTCAAGAGGTTATATAGTAGTCTACAGACTTTAACATACTGTATACAGAGTATAGGGAAACCAATTCCAAGCACACTCGCACATCTTTTATTACAAAGTACCAAATGAGCATTCCTAAGAAACTTTATAGACACCAAAATGTAAAACAGACTGTATGCATTGTGTGATTTGATGTGATTTTATATATCTAAATAGGGGAACCCTTTTAGTTATATTGAATTGAAAAATATTCCAGTCATCATGAAACCCAAATGCAATGTATTTTTTCACTCAGCATTGCAGATAATATAGAGGATAGTGGATGGGCAACAGTGAACAACAACATTGTTGTTCACTTTGAGAGATTGTCATGACAACCTAGAAAACCTTGAGAGCGAAGCTTGAGAGGTTTTCAGTTGGCATGAAAACCTCGAGAAGTGACCCAGTGTTGTTGTTCACTGTTGAACATCCATTGCCTTTTATAGTGTATGGGCACCTGTAAAAAAAAAAAAAGCTTATGACTGAATCCAGGGTCGCGCCGTGATGTCGGTGACCCCCACCCCTCCCCACCTGTGCACACTGCACTCCTTCCCGTGTGATCTTAAATATTTAAAAACACATGTGGTTATCCTGCTGTGTGCCAGCCACTGTTTAGAAAAAATGGAACTTACTGTGAGCTTTAGATGTCCTCCTGTGCCTCCAATGAACTGTGGTGCCATTTTGTATTCTCCCTGAACTGCGACTTGTGCATGCACAAATGTGGGCAGAGCTGTTGTACCATCAATGTGACATACCCACGATGGTACAACAACATTGTGACATCACAGCGATGGTACATTAACACTAGGGAAACCTAGATTTTTAACAAATACAACGTTCTAACATACACTATATTCTTGTAAACAGGCGTTTATTTTCCTCTGACATTTATAAATGTTATTCTGCTAGGCTAACTGGTTTGCATTTCTTTACAAACATGGTTTTCTATATTAGCTGAAAAGAGACTCTCAAAGCTCCTGCATACTCATTTGACTGAAGCATTTTTTTAAGCTGCTTGATTCAATGTTTGAAGCATAATTGTCTGAACATTTCCTACTGTGGTTTCTGCAACAGGAATAAGTATGTTTAAATACTGTAGCCTTTACAAAATGGTGTGATACCATTCCTGCTGTAAATTTACATATTTGTACATTTTTGTGGAATTAAAATATACCTGTATACTTTTCTCATTATTTTGTGTATCATTTGTTATACATTTACATGTTGAATGTCCCCTCATTATAGTGTAACAATCATACAATACTGTAAATATTCCAGCAATACAAGCAGAACAATAGAACATTGTTCATTGGCTCTAAATATGGTATAATAAGGGAAGATACCAAATGTTATTTATTTCTAGCACTCCCTATATCCCCCTTCCCTTCCCACCCCACTTGTCTGGCCATGCCTACAGTACTTTTCAAAAGGACTATTACATCTCAATCTTCTTCGCACTTTGTTTATTTATTTATTTATTTATTTATTTATTTATTAAATTTTGATGACCGGGTAAGCCCACTGGGCCCCGGAGGACCCCTTTTTGAGGGGTTACCCGGGATATACATGACATAAGATATATCACAAAATGGTAGGTATAGAGAGACATTCATGGTACAGGATTAGACATTGGTGTGCAGTCAGCTGGTTACATGTGCTGAGTTCAGTATTACATTAGTGCATTTGTTATGGATGCTACCCTTGCTGGGAGGGGTATGAGCTGCAAGGTGCTGAGGCAAGTTTCGCACATAGAGGGTTATGGGCTGTGGAGTTATAGGTGTCAGTGAGGTAGATCAATACTATTTAGCAATGGCACGTGAAGGTAGCCATGATATGTGCCTTAAGCCTTGTACAGAATCTTTTGATGGAGGGAGCTTCCTGGACTTCAGGAGGAAGGGAGTTCCAAAAGGTGGATGAGGTATGGGCAAATGACTTAACCCCCACCTTGGTTTTGACCTTTTGGGCAGCTAGAAGTGTGCAGTCTGTTGTGCAGAGGAGCCGAGGGTTGTTCTTTAGTGCAATACGTCCTGAGATGCTGGAGGGGGGAGTTGAGCTGATTAATTTAAAAGTTTGGCAGAGCAAGGGGTACCAGAGGTGCTTCCCAGGAGGACCAATTTAGTTGGGATAGGGTGTCACAGTGATGGATCCTGGGGTTTGCCTGAGCAACGAACTGAGCCACCTTATTGTATAGAACCTGGAGTCTGTTCATCTCTTGTCTAGCTACTCCCTGGACCACTGGAGCCGGGTAGGTGAGTGTTGGGAGGAGGACGCTTTTGGCTATGGAGATCCTGGCCTCTGGTATCAGCTGGTCTTTCAACCGGTATAGGGTGCCTAGTTTCACATGTACATTTTTGGTTACTTCATCCACATGGCCCTTAAGGGTGAAACCCTGATCCAGGGTGGGACCTAGGTATTTAAGTGACGCCACAACCTCTAGTCTGCTGCCCAATGCAGAGGTCAGTTACAGGTGTTGGCTTCTGTCACTTCCAAGGGATCTTCGGCCAAACAGCATGGCCTTGGTCTTGTTTGTGTTAAGGACCATCCTGTTAAAGACAAGCCATTGCTCTAGGGATCTCAGGTCCTCTTGGAGCCAGGAGCTAAGGTCTCCTAGGTTGGTGGAGGGATGATATAGGACAGCATCGTCCGCATACTGGACCACTGAGCTCCCACCGCAGTGCTCACTGAGTTCATTGGTGAAGAGCGAGAAGAGTAGAGGGCCAAGGATGGACCCTTGAGGCACACCCTCTATTAATGGTAGCGGCTCCAATAGGGCATCTTTCCATTTTACCCTCTGTGAGCGCCCTTTTAGGTAGCTGTTGAATGACATAAGGGAGTGGCTGTCTAGGCCCACGTTGCTCAGCTTGGTCAGTAACAACTGATGGTTGACCAGGTCGAATGCCTTGGATAGGTCGATATAGACCACTCCAGTTGGGGTCCCCTTATCCAATTCTCTGAGAACATCTGTAGAGAATTTTGTAAGGGCAGTGTCCATCCCATGCCCAGTTCTAAAGCCATGCTGGGAGGGTGCAGGAGTTGATGGAGCTCCAGGTATTCTTGGAGTTGCCCATAGATCAGCCTGTCTTGTTTCTTTGCAAGGCAGAAAAGTAGGGAGATAGGCCTGTAATTGCTGGTGGACTCCCTCTGGCCTCCCTTGTGGATAGGGACCACGTGGGCCTGTTTCCATAGATCGGGGACAGCTCACTCTTTTAAGGATTGGTTGAGGAGCCAGGTTAAGGGTCTGACTAGGACCTGGGCCCCTTCCTTCAATATCCTGGGGTGAATCCTGTCTGGTCCCCTGGATCCAGAGGTTTTGAGAGTCATTAGTAATGGGAGGACTTCTTTGGGTTTTACCAGTCTGATATGGAAGGTTGGGTGGTCCAGATTTGGGAGTGGCAGCCCATTTGGGACTGGGTGGAGGGGAGGCTGTCCAGCCTTATAGTGGACGAGGTTAGTGAAGTGGCGGTTGAGTGCCATTACGATGCTGGTGTTGTCATTTGTTTGTAGACCATTAACCTCAATGGGGCCATGTTCGGTCTTGCTGTTCCCCTTTAGTAACCCATTTATGTGCGCCCAGAAAAGTCTAGGGTTTCCTAGATTCTTTTTCTGTAATTGTGTGACATACTCCCTTTTGGTCACTTTGATGGCCAACTTACACCTGTTTCTGAGGGTTTTGTAGCTCAGCAGGTTTGCAGGTAGGGAGAAGAGCTTATATTTTTTTCAAGCTTTATCCTGGTTTTTCATTAGGGATTTCAAGGGGGGGTGATCCACTTGTAGCAGCTTCCCTTAGTACGGAGTTTTGTCATGGAGGCAAAGAGTTTGGTTGCCGTATGGATTGATCGCTGAAAGAAGGCCACAGCCTCTTCCAATGAGGGGAGGAATTTGATTGGGCTCCAATCAATGCTGTTTAGGAAGTTTGATAGGTGTTTGGGTAGTAGATGGGTGAAATCCCTTACTGCCAGGATTCTCGGATGGAACCTGGAAGCCCTGTTTTTCCAGATGCAGAAAATGGGGGAGTGGTCACTCCGGGCATTTGCTAAGGTGCCTGCCACCTGAGTGTTGTTGGGTTTGCTCACCAGCACCCAGTCAAGTATGGAGTGGTTCCCAGTTTTGTGGTTCATTCGTGTGGGCCCAGAGATAACCTGCACAAGGTTAGCTTCCTGTACCAAAGCTTTCAGGGAATGGTTGTCATTTGTGGCCCAATTTAGATTAAAGTCCCCCAGAATGAGTTTCTCAGAGGAGACCTCCTCTGAGAGGTCCTTTAGGCCTGCCACAAGTGAAGTATGAGCATTCTTTGGAGGGTTGTATATGCACCCGATGTTGAGATGCTTGGAGGAGCCAAGGGTGATGCGTACAAAGACAGAGTCACCTTCCGTGCTGGTAGTGTTTTGCAGGTTAACCTGTGCAGTGTTCAGGGAGTCCTTTGTGTAGATTAGGACCCCACCCCCTCTTTTATTCATTCTGTGTTTTCTATAGGAGTGGTACCCGAGGGCTGCCACCTCATGTGGGAGTACATGAGGTTTGAGCCAGGTTTCTGATACGGCAAGGACATCTGGATTGTACAGGTCCAGCCAGGCTTGTACTTCATGCATCTTGGATGGTAAGCTACATATGTTCATATGTGCAATTCACATGCCCTTAATGGACACCCAGTGTGGGTTCTGAGGGGAGAAAATCAGGAGGTTGTGAGTAGGGGGTCCCAGGTTAGGCTGGATATCACCTGCCATGAGCAGGAGGGCAGCGATGAGACAGAGTGAGGGGAGACGAGGGAGGGGGAGGAGATAAGTGCCGGGTCTTCGCTTAGCAAAGATTAAGGTTGAGTGCCAAATACCTTTCCTGTAGAATTCGTGGGCAATCAGGAGTGACTGCGTACTATTGTGGGGGGGGGAGTAGCATTGCCATTGAGGGCGCGGCAGGGTCTCGGGTGGAGGAGGACTTCCGGAGTCCGATGCTCCTGTGCTGATTAGCCTAGCAACCCAGAGTAGGAACAGGAAGTACAGGGTGGCCAGGAGTGGCCCTCTGATTGGGCAGCAAAGATTGGGTGATCCCTGCTTAATAGGCATCCTTGTAGGAAAGGGACCTTTTACCAAGGAGGGGGAGTTCGAATGAGGGAAGGGCTTTATATCTTAGCGTAGTTTCCCTAAGTCCAGGGTACTCCACTACTATTTAGTCCCCTAACTCGAGGAACACTGAGTCCCTAGTATGAATGGACAGGTCTGGGGAGAGACCAGGTCCTACGGGATTGACTCGTAATGTAGGACCGGTATTTGCCGCTCACCCCCTGTGGTAGGCGGGCCTGTTTGTGAGCAGCAAGTAAGAATTGCAGTAGCTTCTCAGGTGCTGACCTCCTAACTATGGCAATTGGCTGGCTAACAGGCTTAGATACTGTCTATAGCACAATGATAATCGGGTATAAGTGGATCATCAATTCTCAAGCAGGCTAGGGTCAATGTGCACCTGTTACACTAAATGCCCCTATAATCAAATATGTTTGTTAATTACAGTATTTCATTAGTCTGCACTCTGCAGGGGTAGCAGTCTGTCCCAGGAAGTTGCTGGAGACCAGTATAAGTCTTGTTTGGGGACTGCTTTCCTAGTTGTATAAACAGTCAGGATCTTGGTAAGAGGCAATAATACAGGCTGTGCAGTAGTAACAAATTAATTAGTCATAGATATACGGTCAACAGGCAAGTGTTTTAGACTATACATATTCAGTATTACACCCTAGGGGAGGAAAGTTGCAAGGGGACCTATTAGTAACACTGTTGTGCCTGGAAGACAGCAAGAATAACCGATAGCTTCTGCACCCTGTTCCTGTAATTAGACACTTTAAATTAGGATTCAGCATGAAAGACTTTGACACTACGGGAACTGCCACTCCTGCTCACTATGACTCCTCCAATGATGTTTACTGTATAAACTTTATCTCATTACCTTACATTCATATATCTGAATCCATGCAATTGTATTTAAATGGCACTACCTCCTGTTGAACCTATTGCTATGTTCTGGTGCAAATATCTTGTCACATGCGATGGTTATATGTTATTATGTTGTTATTATTACTATGTAACTGTTATGTAAGTTCACTCAACCTGTGATGTCTTAACCCTGTTGGCAATTGTTTTGCCCCAGGTCTATCTTGTAAATGAGCTTGTCTCAATGAGGTTCCTCCTGGCAAAATAAAGATTCTGATTGATTGATTGATTGATTGATTGATTGATTAAAGTAAACTGATTGCCACTTAGCTGCATTGTAATGGGAATGTCAATCCATTTTAGGTTCACATTTCCCATGGATGGTATCCCAAGTTGTTAAATAACATAAAGAAATTTCTGTTTTGATATATTTATAACATACAGTTCCATAAATCTGACACATTTTATTCCAAAATTACTTACTTATGAATTTTTCCAGCAGGCAGCTTTCTGAATTGTCTTTGTCCACTTTTTTCTCATTCTGCCCTTTGCTACAACCTGTACTATCCATGGTTTGTGTCCCCAGAATCCAACTATCTGAAAATGTCTATCATAAGAGATTGTGGAAAAAAACATTTAGATTGAAACATACATAAAAGAACTTCCAAACAAAAAAGAATGGACCTGCCATACCAAACAGCATAAGAAAGCTTTAGAGGTTTATCTCCCTACAGTCAGAAAAACTCTATGTTTAGCTTTTAACATTTCAGTAGCTATGTGTACTTTTCCATTTGAAGAAAGAGTTTGTTTTGTCTTTTGTGTGCATTTCTTTCTTACTATTTTTAATTAATTAATTTATGGTAATGCTATTTGTTACTGCTGCTGAAATGTATCAGAGTAACAGCATTAGAGAACAAAACTCTATTTATGTACATAACAGATTTACTGTATGTATATATAGAGGATAATGGCTGGGGATCGGGTGATGACCACACTGTAATCACCTCAACTGGTTGCTAGGGCAACATGGTAAACCTTGAGAGCGCAGCTCGAGAGGTTTACTGTAGCCCTAACAACCACGAGAGGTGATTTCAGAGTGGTTGTCACCGAATCCCCAGCCATTATCTTTTATAGTGTATGGTCAAAAAAACACTGTTTGCATTCTATGTGTGAGAATTATGGAACTCTGGTGCATTTTTTTTGTTATGCCACTGCTTGGAAGTTCTAAAGTGTGGTTAACAGCATTGAAAATTCTGAACAGTGGCATAACAAGGCTGTGTGACTGCTGATTATGGTGGTTAAGAGATGCTTACCATACATTATAACATGTGTAATGCAAGCAGCCACACAGCATTTCCTGCTCAAACTGGCCAACTGATACTTCATTTCTCAATGCTGCCATGTGGGCACTTTTTCTGGTTGGTAAGTGGTGATTAGTTTGGATGCCATGATTTTCCAAAATGGCCTCTTATGTGAAGGGTAACAAGGGAGGATGAAAACAGAAGCCAATTATTGTTTTAAAAATTGTAAAATCATACATATGTAGCACAATAGTGCAAATATATAAAAGGCAAAGATTGATATTGAAAGAAGTATCTATTACTTCCCCTCTCCCTCCAGCCAGGTCTTCCTTTGCACTGGATCCCCCAGTCTTGTTACCCAGCTTCTTATGGACTTACCTTCTGACTCCCTCCTCCACTTATCTGACACCTTCCAGGCAGTGGTGGGCCAAGCCTCTCAAGGTATGGACCAGGTCCCAGACATAGGAGCCCCATATCACCAGTGTAAGGCCTGTGGACAGACAGTGATCATCCTTCCTGGCCAGGCTTTTTCCTTGTTCTGGGTCCCCCTTTCCCTTAGGACACAAGCAGTGAGGGTGCACTTGAGCACGCTCATGACTGCATTCTGCAAGGCACCAACTTGTGTACCCCCCATGCCTTTTTGACTGCAATACCACCTGTGATCACCCAGGTGTTAGTGGAGCAGTGGAAATGGCAACCTCCCCTTCTCTTGAGGAGGAGAGCATGCTCTGGGATGCTCAATCCTCCTTCCCTGGTCAGCCCCTGACAATCTGCATTCATTCCCGAACACAGGTCACCAGCGTCATGAGTGGTAGCACTACCACTGCACTGACAGGCTGGCCCCAAGCATCTATTTCTTTTCAAAAAGATAGAAAAATATACATAGTTTCTCATTGAAATACATTGGACTCATAAGTAGTTGCCAGTTCCAGGCATCATAATACCAGAATTCCACTGAATTCTTTTTACTAGCAGTGTGTGAAAAGCAAACGTAAAAACCCACTTGTTTCACTACACTAACACTGTCATCTGATCCCACTCCCCCAGGAAATAAAACTCACCAAACTACTGATGGCTTGGATGATCATTGGCAACAGTTTATTCAAGCACTATTTAATATTTACATCCCAATTCTTTCTCAAAGAAGTTATTACATTTTTAAACAGTATATTAATGGTGTCCATTATTCTTCTGGGCCTTTCTTCCTTCATTGTCATCTTCTTCTTGCTTGTTTCACCTTCGGGGTCCGGACACTCCGATATGACCCCCACACCACCACTGGTACCAGGTACTGTCCTACCAAGACCTCCACCCCTTAGGTCAGGACACTATGATCCAACTCCTAATCTCTACTCCTTCCCCCACCCCCCTTTTATCCCATGCCTGGGTGCCACTTTGCGCCCAGTACATGTTGGTCTGCCCTCCTCCCCCTATCTGCCTGCCCTCCCTTTCCCCCCGGCTCCCCTCCCCCCTTTTCTCCCTTCCCCTTCTCCTGTTCTCTCACCAAACACCTGGCACTTGCTGCCCACCAACCAAGCTCTGTCAGCCCACCATAAGGACCGCTGCCCTTCTACAGCTTCCATTGCTCCCTCGGGCCCCCCAGTGGTACCACCACTAAACTGCCCCTAGGTGCTCTCACTATCTGACTCCTAGGCCTGCCCCTCTGATGGTTCCCCCTAGCTTGTCCCATTTTGGGTAAGTGGGTTGGGAAAATTTTCCAGCAAAAGAGGGCTGCTGGAGGGTTACCCAAACCTTTATACCCCTCTAAGTCCCACCCCCAGGCAACATACCAGTCACTCCTCCCGGCCTATGGGCCACTCTCCTACTCCCCTGTGTGTTATATGAGTCACCTAGTGACCTCATCATCATCACTCCCTCTGCCCTTGGTGACCTCATCACCCCTTCTCTCCCCCCTTCCCTTTCTCCTCCCCCTATTCTTTCTTCTTTCCTTGGGGGGGCATCTGACAATTGTGGCTGCCTGTTATTGGCAACCTTATTTATTCTACATGGTAGAAAATAATTATAAACACTGCAAAATACAATAAATACAATAGTTAGTTGTCTATGGACTACTTATTTTGAAATGAACACCTGCTCTTTTTAATCACTGGATTTGATACCCAGTAGCTCCATGGACCATCTCTTTCATAATAAGTCAGGGTATGTTTAAGTAGTAGAACTACAGGGGTGTTTGCAGTGGATCCTCTCACACAATTTGAGGTTACTTTTCTTCCACTGTTTTTGGTGTAGTTGGTGGGATATTCACGCGATATTCACCCAGGAACAAGTTCAGTTTCAAAAGGGAAGAAATGTAAAGGAATAAAACATAATTAACAATGAACACACTGCTCAAGAGCTTGAAAGCATTCAAAATCCTTACTTGCAGTTGAACTAAGAAAGATTTTACTTTAGGTCAAAGCTATATGAGGTGATATTCTATGTAGATGAATGTGACTTCTCCTTAATCTTTGGGTTTGAAACACAGAAGCTCCACCCCTGAAAATAAGTCAGGGAATATGTTAAACTGTATCAATGCAATTAATCAATCAATCAGTAGTTTTATTGTTCAAACATTTGGTCATTACACATAAGAAAATATAAGACTACAACCTCACAAACTGTTATTTATATAATAAAGTTTGTTAAAAACATGTTATTTGAGGACAGAGTCTAATATTGTATACACAGAATAAAAATGCAGTTCTGTGCTTATACAAAAAATCACTTCCTATTTGTGTCTTATTTTTTGTTTTTACATGACAACAGTGCACCAACATTGGCAGCAATGGCCCCCACAGTGACACAGAGACTGAGGCAACACAAACGGCACATTCACAGTGCAGGTGAAACCCAGACGCTGACAGCCACAACAATGAATGGAGCCCAGGAGCAGGCATGAATGCCCCACTGTGCAGCAGATCATCCACCCCCGCCCCCCCCCAGTGGCAGGCATGTGTAGCCCCACCCGGGCCACTAGCCCTGCACCCCAATCAGTGGGCCACAGCCATGGTGCACAGCAGCACAGAGACAGTGAAGTGATGCAGGAGCACTGGCAAATTGAATTTATTGAAGCTGCACATGGAAAGCCTGTGTAATAATGCTGTGCCCACCACACCACACCACTGCCACCCTCCATTACCACACCATTGCCCCATGCATACAGTCCTCTGACTTCTGCCATCATGGCACCCATGGCAATCAGACTTGCAGGCAGATGTTGAGGGTGATGCCCATCATGTAATCCCTGAAGCTGTGTTGCTCGTACTGCTCAGTGATCTCCTGGATCTTCTCACAGGCATCCCAGAGCCTTCTGTGTGATGTCCCCACCACTGTACCCCAGACAAGCTGCTGCATCTTGAATTTGGTGAGCCGCTGTTATCCATGCAGCACCTCTATGAACCTCCAGATTGTGGGGTGGGAGGCCCCAATGAGGGAGTTGAGGCCCCTGTTCCATCCCTCCAGGGCAATGGTGGTTCTGAGCAACCCCTCCTGCATGGCACTGTAGACATTCCAAATGTCCAGGGGGTATGTAGGTCAGTGCCACACTGTACTACAGATGGGACGACCCAACCAGGTGTTCTTGAAGTAGTTGAGGTATGGCACAAACTCCTCCTCATATAACTCAAAGAACTCCTAAGACATCATCTCCTCATAGGCGCTGGTAACATCCACAGGTGGCACAAATGGTAGTGCCACCAGCATGCGGATATGCATAGCAAACTCGTTGTTCACCATGTACAGCTGTGCCAGAGACCTGTGTTGTTGAAGCTTCCTCCACAGGCACTGACTGGAATGGAAGAAGCACCAATGGAGGTGGGCCTATGGAAACACAGTCCTTAGGGCTTTGTATGCGGTCACCTCATAATCAATCATCAGAAACATGTAGGGGCATAGCTCTAGAAGCTTCTGCAGCATTGCCATGTAGCACCATACAATTCTGCTGCCCATCAAAGTGTAGACCGCTGGTTGCACCGCCATCATCTCCATGCCATGCAGGCTGTAAAGCTGTTGGAAGAGGTGGGGGCTGCTGCAGAATGTACCATCTGTGTACCATGCACCACACTGTGACAGGTATTCCAGGTTCCTCTGGGTGCTGAAGAGGAGGAGGAGGAACCATGCAGTGCTGCCCCTCACGTCGTGAAGGAGGAAAAGCTCTCCTGCATCAGTCCTGTGGTAATCCTCTGGGATGGTAAGGACAGACAGTGCTATAGGCTATGTGGGTGACCTGTGGACCCTGCTCCTTGCCCTCTGGATGGCACTTTTTAGTGTCCTGACCGTCGGCAGCTGCCAACCCACCGTGTCTATGAGCCCTCTGCAGCATGTGACAAAGCACATGTTAGCAGCGCTCGATTGTCTCTACAGCCTGCCACATCACAGCTGCCCTGACTTGCTGCAATGTGACCTCTGCACTGTCGAGCACATGGTTGTGTCAGCTAGTGAGAGAGGCATTGTCCACCCCATCCATGGTACATGCACACCCGAGGCAGTTGCCTGAATGATTCGCCATGCATTTTCAGCATGTAGAGGCCCCACGTGCCCACTCTGTCTGGTTCAGGTAGCCACGGAAAGTGAGGAGATTATTCACCCAGGTGTTCTTCACTCGAGTGGAATACTTCAGGATAGCCCTTCAGATTTATCCGGTCTGCCCCTCCACCCCCTCGGTCCACCTTTTATGCAGTGTCACTTTGTGTGCCTATCCGAATTCCTGATTAGTTGTTGAACTGCAACACCTGTCATCCTGTGTGGGCTCGCCCAGTGCACCTGCAGTGGATCATCTCTGCTTGACTCTCCTGCTGTCTTTGCTGTCGGGGTGCACACCCTCCCTGGACCCCCGCTGTCTCTGACGTGCACTTCCAATGATGGAACTCAGTTTGCAGCATGCCTTTTCACACTGTTGCCTCTATTAGCATGCTGCGGTTCATGCTGGTTTACCTGTCAGTATGCCACACCTGTCTCCTGTCGGTGCTCCTTGTCAATCCCTGAGTTTCACTCTACATGTGTCGCTTTCCATGTGTCTCTCTTCAGATGGCATACGTTCATAAATCATCTTTGGTGCATTTCAAGAGTAGTGTAAGTATTAGCATAATCCTATTTTTGTTTTTATTTATTTTGAGGTGTTTATATAATGCCCAATTCTCAAAGCTCCCAATATGGCTTGCCCCACAAGGGATGGAGCAATGTGCCCCTTGCACCAAAAGATGCAACGGGAGTGATTCTCAAATGCAGCCTGTGTCAACCACAGGCTGTGTGCACTAAAGGGTGCTTGCACTGTTCTTGCAGCACAAAATTGGCTGCAGCATGGTGCTAGGGGGCATGTGGCAGATGGAAGCTGTAATATCCCCTAATTTGGGATTCTCTGAATCCTCCCAGAGGGAAAAATTCTAAGTACTTTACCCATAGACCAACCAGGGCTCATCTAAACATACTTAGAATTTTGCCCACTGGTAGGATTAGAACACTTGCGCCACTCTCAGAGCCCTCCTTGGGTAGAAGGGAACATGTGCCGCTGCCCCCCATCCCTGATCCACTTATAGTAAAATTGATCATGTCCTTGGTGGTCTAGCAGACCTCCCCAGTCCTGATCCCCCTTTTATTAAAAGAAACATGTCCTTGGTGATCTAGCAGACCTCCAGCCCCATTTCCCTATTCATTAAAATAAACACATCCCTGGTGGTCTAACAGACCCCCCAAGCCCTGATCTTCCCATATAATAATAACATAATTCCGTGGTGGTCTAATTGATCCCCACCCCCACCCCAGCAGGCAGTGTTCCACCAACCTACTACCCATGTCTTATCCCTGAGCAGGTGACTGGCACAGATCTCCAATCTCTACCATGGTCAGCCACCGAATGAGCTGTCAATGAGCATGTGCTCTATACAGTACATGCTTATTGACTGACAGTGAGTTGTCAGTCAATGAGCATATACTGTATACAGTACATGCCCATTGACAGTTCAGTCAGCGGCCAGCCATTGTGGACAGTAGAGGGCTGTTCCAGTTGCTGGCTCAGGGATGGGGGAGCAGGGTGGCGGTACACTGCCTGCCAGGGTGGGGGTCAGGGGTCCACTAAATGACCACAGAATTATATCTATTATTGTATGGGCAGATGGGGGCTGGGGGGACCACTAGACCACCATGGAATGATATCTATTATTATATGGGCAGATCTGCATGGAGGAGGGGTCCACTAGACCACCAGGGATGGGATCAATGTTAAGAGAAAAGGGATCAGGGCTTGTGGGTCTGCTTGGCCACCAGGGAGGGGATCAAGTTTAATGGGAAGGGGATTGGGGATGAGGGGACCACTAGACCATCCTGCCAGGGATAGGATCAATATTAATATGGAGGAGATCAGGGTTGGGGGTTCCGCTAGCCACCAGGGATGTCCTAGAGTGATGCACGGCTGACCTGCAGGTTTCAGCACACCATCCAGATCTGCCAAACATGGCCACAGTTGCTGCAAGCTGCTGGACTTTGCCGCTGGGGACTTATCCAATAGAGAATTGGGAGAAGAGTCCCTGGAACATCAGCAATTAGCGCAAACAACCATTGATGCAGCCTGCACCAAGCTTTGAAAATTGAGCCCATAGTGTCTATTTATTTATATAGCCTACCTAGGAATAATCTAGTGTTATATTACTTCAGGAGATCCTACTAAAACTTTAATTCATATATATAATAATGTCAAGAAAGAATATTTTCTTTTAGAGTATCAAACTTTCTACAGAATGGAGAATATGTGTCAATAGCTATAGCTAACTCTCAAAAAAAATAGAACGTTCTCTTCAAAAATTTAAACAGGATATTGTATGGTTTGGAACTGGCTACGCACATCCCTTTACAATGTTTTATACTGTAGCATATAGTCCCTGTGCTTGGCATATAGTATACAAAATTAAAGCCTAATTATAGGCTTAAAAAAATAATTAGTAATATTGTTCATTCAGTAGTTTTTTTGTCTGAGATTGGACCTTGTGTATTTATGATTTGTCAGTTGATTGTACATATATTTTCTTGTATTTTGGAACTTCCAGGAGAAATATGACTAATTTCTCAAGGATAGCAACATTTTCTGCATTAGAAAAAAAATCTACTGTGTATTTTGGTGGCACAAACAGTAAGTCCAATATCTTGCCTAGAAGTTTGTTCTTATTTAGTTTAACCATGGACAAAACATGACTACGTGAAGATCTTCCTCGGCTGTTAAGCCACAGTTACAATCAATCGATAACATACTGTATCTCCTTTTTTTGTATTTGCTGCTCAAGACATTACTAGGGAAAGCCTCTATCTGAATTTAGTCAGAATCTCTCTGTTTCTTTGATTCTGTATTGAATTTAGATAAAATTTCAGTGAGTGTTCTTTTGTATTTTTAACTAACCACTTTGAGACTTGTGTTATTTTACTCATATCATTCTCTTTAACTTTTTGTTGAATCAGTTTAGTAATATGTTTTGCATAGGAATTGTGTGTCATTATCCCTTGTTCTTTTAGTGTATTGAGGTATGTAATATTACATTGTTTTAGTAAATTATGCATGTTAGTTATCCCATACCTTCAGCATGTCTTTTTTAATTAACTTTTTTCTTTAATGCAGTCAGGCAATGTTGTTCCTTAACGTTATGTGATCGTTTTTATCCAAAAATGTATTTGTCTACAGTAGTGTTAGCTATGCATCTGGTATTTATCTGTCCTAATCTGACCACCTTAGATTGATGGATCATTATCAACGTTATCAATCAGCAATCCCACGTAAGAAGGCAGAGTTCCTGTCCAGTGAGATTGCTGCTGCTCAGAATCAACTGGCTAAGCTCTTTCAAACCATGGACAGGTTGTGCAACCCAGCCTGTCTACAGGTTCTAGGTGCTTTTTCACAAGTTAAGTGTGATGAGTTTGCTCAGTTCTTTGCAGATAAGGTGGCCAACATCAGGGCCGAGATCCGTCCCGTGCTCTCTATAGGGGCTGTTGGTGGTTGGTGCATGGTCACTCCTCCTTGGTTTTCTTGGATATCTTTCGACTGGCTGGAGATCACAGACACAGTGCGGATTGTCCAGAATTCATGGCCAATGTGCTGTAGTTTGGACCCGGACCCAACACGCCTGTTATTGGGTGTATTGAGTCCACCAGCCCAGTCCTTGCAAACATTGTGTGATGCTCTTTAGAGTCGGGTGAGTTTCCAAGCTCCCTGAAGGAGGCAGTGGTGACACCGCTTCTTAAGAAAGCTGCTTTAGACCCAAACTGCTTTGCTAACTACAGTCCTATCTCTAACCTTCCCTTTGTTAGGAAGGTGATTGAGAAAGTAGTTGCGCTGCAACTGGAGAATCACCATAGATACATAGATACATAGATACATAGACAGTGTCGGCAGATAAGGGCCTATGGCCCACCCAGTCTGCCCATTTGAGCTTGTAAGTTCAGCTTGCCCTCCCAGAAGTCCGCCTCCCCCCACCCCTGACCTCCAGAATTCCTTTATGTCTATCCCATGCATTCTTAAATCCCGTGATTGTTTCAGCCCCCACCACTTCCTCTGGCAGGGTGTTCCACTTGTCCACCACCCGTTCTGTGAAGAAATTCTTTCTCATGTTTCCTCTGAATCGTCCTCCCTCCAACTTCATCCCATGCCCTCTAGTCCTGGAACATCTTTTTCGCTTAAAAATAGTGTTTTCCTGCACCCTGTTTCTCCCTGTAAGATACTTGTATGTCTCTATCATATCCCCTCTCTCCCTCCTCTCCTCCAGGGAGTACATGTTCAGTTCCTTCAACCTGTCTTCATAGGACTTGTGATGCAATCCATGCACCATCTTTGTTGCCCTCCTCTGAACCTTCTCTACCCTGTCTATGTCCTTACGTAGGTATGGTCTCCAGAACTGTACACTGTACTCCAGGTGGGGCCTCACTAGTGTCTTGTATAGTGGAATTATGACCTCCTTTTCCTGCTGGTGATGCCCCTGCCTATACATCCCAGCATCCTATTTGCTTTACCTGATGCCTTGTCACACTGTTTCCCTACCTTGAGGTCATCAGAGATGACAACCCCAAGATCCCTTTCCTGCTTGGTGCATGCTATATCCTCACCCCCCAACTGATATATTGTGCCAGGGTTTTTGTGCCCCATATGCATTATCTTGCACTTCTTTGCATTGAATTTCAACTGCCAAACCCTTGACCATTCTTCAAGTTTCTGCAGGTCCCTTCTAATTCATCCATGATGTCTACGATCCTCTCCAGTCTGGTTTCCAGCAAAGACATTGTACCGAGACCACTCTTTTTTGGGTGATCAATGATCTCCAGATGGTGGGAGATCAGAAGCGCTGTTCTATCTTTGTGCTTCTTGATCTCTCCTCAGCATTTGACACTGTGGACCATGGGGTGCTGCTCGAGCACCTGAGAGTTATCTGTGGCCTGGCTGGTACTGGACCAGATGGTTCCAATCTTTCCTCACCCGCAGATCCCAGAGGGTGGTGTTGTTTTTTTTTTCATCTGATCCATTCTCTCTGCTGTGCGGTGTCCCCAAGGGCTTATTGCTGTCCCCTATGTTGTTTTCAGTGTACATGTTGCCCCTCAGAAACATTGTAAGATGCTATGGGCTGAGCTTTCACTGCTATGCTGATGATACACAGCTCTTTCTGTCTTCTGCACCCGACCAGGATAGTGCAGTCTCAATGTTTAACATCTGTCCAGCAGAAATCCATGACTGGATGAAATCCAGCTGGCTGAAATTGAATTCTGGGAAGACTGAGGTGTTGGTGGTGGATCTGGTTTGCCAGATAGAGAGGTTGGCAGTGGGCTGACCCTCTGGTCTTTGGCTTGAAGGTACACAGTTGTCTTCCTCTGAATGGGTGCATGATCTGGGGGTAGTTCTTGATGATGGGCTGACACTGCATTCCCAGGTGTCAGCAGTCATCAAGACTTCCTTTTTTCATCTTAGGAATATCACCAGAATTAGGCACCTTGTTCCATTTGGTGATCTGCCTAGGTTTATCCACGCCTTTCTGACTTTGCACCTGGACTATTGCAACTCCCTTTACCTGGGGCTTCTGGAGGTTAATAGCCATCACTTGCAGCTGATGCAGAATGCTGCAGCATGGTTCTTGACTGGGATTTCTCATTCAAGCCATATTGCTTTCGTGCTGCGTGAACACCACTGGCTGCCTGTACAGTGGTAGAGCACCTTCAGGGTCGGGCTTCTGACCTACAAAGCCCTGCATGGACTGGGCCTGAGCTATCTGCAAGAGCTCATGACTCCCTACAACCCTGGCCATCCTCTCCACTCAACTGATGAGGGGTTGTTATAGGTTCTTAGGGTGTGGCTGAAAACATCTGGGGCCTGGGCTTTTATGTTTAGTGCCCTGTCCCTGTGGAACTCTCTACCATATCAGATTAGAGAGTGCGGGACCATGGAGAGCTTTAAAGCAGGCCTAAAAATGCATCTGTTTAAGCAAGCATTCTGCATGTAGTTTATAGTATCTTCTGATAATTTTAACTGTCTTATTTAAATCACATTGAAAATAATTTTAAGTTATGTTATTCTGTTTTTATAATGCTCTTAATCATGTACAGTGCTTTGATTTCAAGAATAAAGCATATTATTATTATTATTATAATTGTGTCCTTATTAGTGAATTTGGTGTTCCCTTTGGTAATTTTAACTTTTGTTTATAGAAAATGTGTTTAATATGGAGTCAAGTTAATGTAAATCTGAGCATTCTCATGTTTCTATAGCATATAAACCATGATTATTCAACTTTGAATTTATAGCTTTTAACATAGGTGACAATGAAAGGTCTCCAAAGATCCTTTTTAATCTCTGCAGAACTCCTGCTGTGATTCACATTTTACTGTAAATGTATTTGACAATTTTGTTCCACATTATATTATATCTGAAATTTACAACTAAATGTTAGTAGATACATTCTTTAACATATTCCAAGGGTTTATTGCTAGATATAATTTTGTTATAACTCTTATTGGTGGTAAAGATTAGTACTTTCTTTATGTTGAGTTTGTAGTTGAGTTTACTGCATAATATATCAAGTTCTCCAGACTTCTCTGTAGCCTATTCTGCTTGTTGAAATAAATTCCAGATCATCTGCATATGCCAGTTGAGAGATATGATTATTTAATATTCTTGGTGTATGACATTGTGGTTGATTTAAGTCCAGAAAAACTTTGTTTATGTAGATATTAAAGAGTGCTGGAGCCAGGACACATCCTTGACTGACTCCTTGATTAGTATCAATCTGTTCCATTAGACTCCATGTTTTGTGTATTTAATTTTTATCCATGTATTGGCATATAGTTTTTTTATTAAGGTCAGTAAATTTTAATCAGTACTTACATCTTTTAGTTTAGTCCATAGTTGTTGTCTCAGATGACATCAAAGTCCACAGAGAAGTCCATAAATGCCACAGATACATGTTGTCTCTTTATACAGTATTGTTCTTTCTAGTGTAATAGAAGAAAACATTGCATAAGTTCCTACTGCTTTCCTGAAGCCAGCTTGTAATGGTGACACTATTTCATATTTTCCAATCCAGTTCAGTAGTCTGTTTAATAATATTTTGCATATATTTTTGTCATGTTATCAAGGAGGCTTATTGGACAGTAGTTTGCAGGATCTCCTCTGCCTCCCTGTTTAAATATTTGAACTGCATGGTTACCTCTCCACACTTCTGGTGTAAAGCTATACATATATTCTTTGTTATATATGTTTGTTAATATGTATGACCACCACTCTATATCTGTTTTGTAAAGGTATATGGGTATTTTATCTGCTTCTGGTGATTTATAGTCTTTGAAGATTGAAAAAGCTTCCTCTACTTCTTGCTTGTTAATCCAGTTAAATGGTTCATTTTTTTCATCTTGCTCAGTGACAGAGATTTGCAAAGGATAAAAAAAATGTTTCTGTAATGAGGCACATATTTTTCTGGTTGGACATGTGAATCTATATATTTTATGGTTCCCATAGCAACCAGCTTTCAAAATTCTTTGCTGTTGTTTTCCATTATTACATCCAACATCTTGTCCTATGGTGATTTTTGGTGAATCTGTTTTCCTTTTTTTCTGTATTTTAACATAGGCCTTATATTGTTTCTTAAGTTTCTTGTTTGTGCATCATATGAATTTTGTAAAATTGTGTTTTTTTTTGCATGTTTCACTAAACCAGTTCTCATATTGTATTTTGTTTAGTTCTCTTCCTTTTTTTATAACTATCTTTCATAGGTGTATATAATTTCAAGATATAGAAGTATAAAAGTTCTGGTTCAGTTCTATCCTCAATTACATAATTTATTTCTTGGGGATGTGTGTATTAATCATTTGCTGTTTTCTTTTTTTCTGCTATTTTATCCCAGCATATTCTTTTATTGTTTATTATCTCCAATAATTTTATGGTTTTGTCTAATTTTTTTTTTGTTGTTGTTATTTTCCCATACAGAAGAAATGGAAAGTTGTCACTCTCCGTTCAAAGAATTACTTTTAGATCAGTACTGTACATTTATTACAATCATATGGGGAGCCAATTACATAGTCAAATGTTGAGTTGTCTTTACAGTTTGCACAGCTAAATGTTTCCTTCCAGATCAAAGTGAACTCTCCCTTTACATATTATTAGATCCAGAGTTTCCAACATTACCTTTAGTTGTTCAAAACTATCTGAATTTCTCATACCTAATGAGTCCTTCTTTCTCACATTCAGTGCCTTAAGTTTGATTTCCATTTCTTTATCTAATTATGTTTCAAGATTACCATATCTAATATTTATGACTCCTCATGAATATCTTGTTTTTGTAAGTATGAAACATCTTTTATTAGTTCACTGTAAATCTTTTTGTAATGTATTTTAGTTTGTTGGTGGGTTATAAATATTAATCAAAATAATTATATTGTTTCTACTTTAAGTATTATAATTATTCAAAGTTATTTATCCTTTATCACCTCCTTCACTTCCAGGTAATCTGCTTCTCTGATATATGCATTAAGTCACCACTCCTTCTACCAATCTTTTCCTTTTTTTTTTGTTTTTGTGCAGTAATTTGATATGCTTTAAAACCATTAATACTGGTAGTACCTAACTGTTCCTCACTATATCATGTCTCTTGTAGATTAATTACTTCTAACATCATTAAGAATTGGGAATACTCTTTGTATATTAAGTTTGCAGCATGCCCAGCTCCATTCTGTTTTAGTACTAAGGTTCATAATAAGGTTGAAAAGGAGCCAGGAGGCTTATGATGCCCTTAAGTACTCATGTAGCAGACTAATTATAATAACAAAGTTTATATTCTGAAAGAATTAAGTTATCTAAATGTTGTTTAAATTCATTTTTTGTTTTACTGATAACTAGCTCAAGAGGAAGTTTGTTCCAAGGATAAACAATCCTCAGAGTAAAGAAGAATTTGCAATTTGCATGGCTAAACTTCCTACCTGATAGTTAAAGGGGATGACCTCTTGTATTATTTATTTATTTATTTATTTCTAGGACGCACCTTTGAGCCAAAGGCTCTTTTGCAGAGGTTCCACGTTGAAGTAATACATGGACATAACATCATTTACAATGGTTACAAGTACATAAGCAGATACAAGGCAGTTCCATGCCTAGAAAGACATGAGTACATCAGGTTACGAAGGTTATATAATTACAATAACAGGAATTACATAAGTAAAAAACTACAGACACGTAATTCAAAGCAGGCTAGATTGACAGGTTGTTAAATGAACAACTTGAGAGTCTACAGGATATAAAGCAAATCAGGTAGGGAACAGAGGATGATATAGTCTGTAAAATAATTAACTAATACTAAATGCAAGGAGGCGAGAACTTGATGGGCAGTAGTTCTTTTATTATTATTTATTTATTTATTTGAATTTTGGTAATGGGGTAAGTCCACTGAGACCATGCAGTTCCTTTTTCAGTGACAACCCAGGAGACAAATTATGAACACAATACAACTAATAAATATAGGAATAATACAAGGTACAGTGAAAATTAACAATGATTCAGGTATTACAGAGGCAAACAAGCTATGCATCATAATAAACAATTGAGAATTTACATAAGACAGTTAACCAAGACATTAAGATTGCACAATATGTGCAATTGCAGGAATAATAGGTAAATAATTACAAGACACAAGTGTCAGTGTAACATAGTCTGAGCATAAGATGCACATGTAAAGGTTAGTTAAAGCAGTTGTGGGGGGTTGAGTAGATAAGAGGTATGCTCTTTTTTGAAGAGTGATAGGGTAGGGCAGGAGAGTAAGGTAGATAGGAGGGAATTCCAAGCAGTGATGGCTGAGAAGGCAAATGAGCACTTTCCCAATAGACGGTGTGTCTTCTGGATTGCTAATAAGGGTAAGAAGTAGATCTAAGGGGGGACACTGATGCTTTGAGGTATACGATTTCCTTAAACAAGGGAGATTAAAGAGCTTGACTAGTTTGAATACAAAACACAGAGTGCAAAACTGTAGCCTTGAGTCATAAATAGGCCAATGAAGAGGACTGAGAGTGTCACAGTGGTGTTTTCTGGAGTCTGCACCTAGGACAAATCGTCCAATCCTATGACAGCACTGATGCAGCTGAACAAGGGAAGAAGACTGAGCAGTGAGTAAAAGTGGGACACCATAGAACAAAATAGGGAGAAGAGCTATAGAACAAATCATTTTACAGGTGGTAAAGGTTAATAGAAAGCAAAGGTGGTATAACAGATCAATCTTCTGGTTTACCATTTTGGTAAGCTGAGTTACATGACGTTCCAGTGAGAAGAAGGCATCTAAGTGGATCCCATGGTATTTAAAAGTTTTGACCACCTCTATGGGGTCACCTGACTGTGAACAGATTAGAAGTGGTTTGGTAGGTTTAGGGAAGGGGTTGTGGAATATCATAGCTTTTGTTTTTTTCATATTTAGAATTAGGTGATTATCAGAGAACCAAGTCTCAAGTGTATTGAAATTGGAATTAAGGCATTGGTTAAGCCAATCAATATTGTTAGATGAATGGTATAAGATTGTGTCATCAGCATAGAGTTGCATAGCTGCACCACCACAGATGTTTGGGAGCTCATTGATAAAGAAAGAGATTAAAATCGAGCCAAGAATTGAGCCTTAGGGAACACCATACAAGACTGATCTAAGGGAAGAGAGGGACCCAGACCACTTAACCCTTTGCAATCTGCCAATGAGATAGTCATGAAACCATACAAGTGACAGGTGGTCTAGGCCAAGCTGATGCAGTTTACCAAGAAGCAGGTGGTGGTTGACTAGATCGAAGGCCTTCATCAAGTTGACAAACACTCCACAAGTAAATAGACCTTCATCACTGGCTTTAAGGATATCACTCGATACTTTGACTAAGGCTGTGGTTGTACTATGGCCCTTCCTGAAGACGTACTGGCAGTCTGTGAGAAGATGATGCAAGTCTAGGAAGGATTGCAGCTGATTATACAGGATCTGCTCTTGGATCTCATCCAAAGGGCATAGAATCAAAATAGGCCTATCATTTTCCACGGTGTGTGTCCCTCCCTTATGGAGGGGGATCACCACTGCCACTTTCCAAAGACTTGGCACCTCACCAGAAAGGAATGATGGTGAACATTGCAGTCATCACAGAAACATGGGCCACCCAATACAATGACTGGGACCTGTCTGTACCAGGGTACAGGTTATTTTGTAGGGACAGGGTGATTGGGAAAGGAAAGGGTGTGGCACTTTATGTGAAGGAAGGACTGAAGTATGTAAGGGAGGAAGGGGAGGAGGGTAGTACAGAGTCACTTTGGATGCAAATCCAGGATTCCAAGAATAGGATTCTTAGAATGAGAGTGGTGCACAGGCCACCATCTCAGATGGAGGTGTTAGACAGGGAACTAGCGAGACAGATCAGGAGGACCTGCGAGAAGGATAGTGTGGTGATTGTGGGGGACTTCAACATGGAGCAGGTACTGCTGGATGCCTTGCAAGACAGCTTCCTGCTGCAAATGGTCAGTGAACCAACCAGGTTAGGGAATACCCTTGACCTTGTGCTGGTAAATGGGGACTTTGTGAGAGAACTTACAGTGGAGGAACTGCTGTCAGGGAGTGACCACCACTCTGTATGGCTCACATTGGATATGGGCAAGGAAGGAGTGGAATCTGGCACAAGGGTGCTGGACTTCAGGAGGGCCAACTTTGGGAGAATGGGGGAAGTGGTAAAAGGGTACCTGGCCAGAATTCAATCTAGTATGGACACTAACCAGAGGTGGGAGCTCATAAACCTAGGGATAGTGGAGGCAACCAAAACCTGCTGCAAGGCCCAGAGCAAGAAGGCTAGGGCTAAGAAACTGAGCTGGTTGAGCAAGGAGGTCATGGAAAAGGTAAGGAGGAAAAGAGCTGCCTTTAGGAAGTACAAGAAAACAGGGAGGGGGAGAATAGGGAGGAGTACTTGACAGAATCGAAGGAGGTGACAAGGGCAGTAAGGGGAGCCAAAGCATCTACAGAACTCAGGCTGGCACAAGGCATTAAGAAGGGGGAGAATGACTTCTTTAGGTACATCAGGGTGAAAAGGAGCTGTAAGGACCACATAGCAAGGATTAGGAAGGAGGGGGGTTGGGTGGAAGCAGGGTGGGATAAGGCAGAAGCACTAAATGAGTACTTCTGCTCAGTATTTACTAAAGAGAAGAGGGGGGTGACACCCAAGGGGGGACAAATGGCAGTAACAGAGGGGGAAGGGGTGACAGATGGGGAAATCATGGAGGGCAGAGTTTGGGAGGGTTTGAAGGCACTTTGGGTGGACAAGGCACCAGGCCTAGATGGCATCCACCCCATGGTGCTGAAGGAGCTGGCAGAGGTCCTTGCAGGACCTTTGGCAGACCTATTTAATGCCTCACTACATTCAGGGTGTGTACCCCAGGACTGGAGGATGGCTCATGTGGTGCCCCTCTACAAGAGTGGCCCCAAGGATGAACCGGGAAACTACAGACCAGTGAGCCTCACATCCATCATGGGTAAGCTAATTGAGACTATCCTAAAGGAGAGGCTGGTGGCCCTCCTAGAGGCCAAAGGACTACAGGACAGCAGACAGCATGGCTTCATATGGAGCAGATCATGCCAAACCAACCTGGTGGAGTTCAGTGACTGGGTAACTAGACAACTGGACAGGGGCCATGCAGTGGATGTCCTGTATCTGGACTTCAGTAAGGCATTCGACTCAGTGCAGCATGGAAGGCTGGGAAGTAATTTAGTAGGCACACGGGCAGGTGCAAAGCTGGTGAGATGGGTAGGAAACTGGCTTCAGGGAAGGCAACAGAGGGTGGTGGTGGGTGGGGAGCTCTCACACCCAAGGGCAGTGACGAGTGGTGTTCCACAGGGCTCAGTGTTGGGACCAGTGTTGTTTGGGATATTCATTGCAGACATATCATGGGACATCAAGAGCAAGATCAGTCTGTTTGCTGATGATACCAAGGTAGGAGCGGTGGTGGATGACCTAGGGGGATGGCAGGGGTTGCAGGATGATCTGGAAAAGCTTGAAACCTGGTCAGACACCTGGTAACTGGGGTTTAATGCCAAAAAGTGCAATGTGCTGCATTTTGGGATGAAGAACCCAAGGAGCTACCAGCTGGGGGGAGTGCAGCTAGCCCAGACAGAGGAGGAGAAGGATCTGGGGGTGCTCATTACAGGGTCAATGAACAACTTGGCACAATGTAGGAAGGCAGCTGCAAAGGCCAACAAAATGCTGGGTTGTATTGCAAGGGGTATATCCTCAAGGAGGGAGGAGGTGATTCTGCCACTGTGTAGGTCATTAGTTAGACCGCACCTAGAGTACTGCATGCAGTACTGGCACCCGTATCTGAAGAGGGACATTAAGTTACTGGAGGAGGTGCAGTGCAGGGTGACAAAGATGATCAAGGGGTTGGGGGGGGACTTATCATATGAGAGGAGGTTGAAGGAGTTGAACATGTACTCACTGTAGGAGAGGAGGGACAGGGGGTACATGATTGAAACCTTTAAAAGCATGAAAGGAATAAACAAGACAGGTACAGAGGGGCTGTTCAAAGTAAGGGAGGGGAGGATACCAGGGGCCATGATATGAGACTGGAGGGAGGAAGGTTCACGAGGGAGATGAGGAGACACTTTTTTACAGAGAGGGTGGTGGCTGGGTGGAATGCATTACCTGCAGAAATGGTATCCAGTAGAACAGTGGACTGCTTCAAAAAGGGGATGGGACAGGACAAGGGAAAGGTTAATGAAGGGGAAGGGTGGAAGGGAGGGGCAGCTGCAGAATAAGGGGTGCTAGCTACACATTTGAGCAGACTTGATAGACCTCTAGGCCTTTATCTGCTGGCAAATTTTGTATGTTCATATTTAGAAGATCAGAGACAGGTGCAGCAAGTGCTGCCGTCCCAAGTATGAGAAATCTCGGTTCTAACGTGCCATGTCCGGGGGAACCCTCTGACTTGAGATTTGATAGTAACTTGTGGACTTCTTTTCTAGTAGTAAGTTTTAAGTGGAAGGGAGAGTGAGGACCAAGGGAGCCTGGGGCTGTGTAGGGACAGAGAATCCTGAGATGGGCGGTAGGTGAGCCATGTGCCTTTCAAGATCAGTGAGGAACTGATTAATTCCTTCTGCAATGGGAGGGGTATCTTGAAGGAGGTCACCACCGTATGAGATGGAGCTGGGACACTGGGATATTTTACCTTTGATCCAGGAATTTATTTGCTTCCAGAACTCTTTAGGCTTGCTGAGATTCTTAGTCTGAAGTGAGCGGAAATAGGAAAGTTTTGTGCCCTGAATCCTGTTTTTGTACAGATTTCTCAGCTGACGATATAATAACTGATCAGAATGTAGGAGACTGTGTTTAAATGATTTCCAGGCTGCATCACAATTCTTCATAAGGATCCTGATTTCAGTGGAGAGACAGGGAGCCTTGATGCCCTTAGATCTGCATCTAGTAAGAGGAGCATTTCTATTGATAATCTCCTTAAAGGTAAGAATGAGGAAGTCAAATGCTGGGTCTATGGTAGGGAGGCAAGTAAGAGGGGACCAATCAACACTAGTAATTGACATTAAGAAATCATCTATGTTAAACTGAGACATGTTCCTGGATTCATGAATTATGGTGGGGGGGTGTCAAAATTGTTCCACCACATGCAATAGATAAGAGAGTGGTCACTAATACAGTCAGGTAGCACATTGACTGTTTTGATCGTTTGAGGGCAGTTAGATAGAGTCCGATCCAACAATATTGCAGTACCAGTCTTGGAGTTACGTCTTGTGAGTTCAATGATAGGTTGGGAAAAGCTGGTGTCAGAGACGAAAGTGTGAGCCTTGTTCTTGTGGGGGGGGGCAGCCAATCATTGTTACAATTTCCACAAATTACTGTGTCATGCAGTTGAAGAACAGACAAGGATGACATGAGGAGAAGCAAGTTATTGGTGGCATCCCAAGGAGGGGGGTAAATACAATCAAGAAGGAGTTTCTTTAACTTGCCTAGAATTAGTGAGATAAAAACAGATTCAGATGAGGGAGGCATGTCAGGGGGAGAGGAAATCACAGTGACATGAAATTTAGACTTAACATAAATTTAGACACCACCACCCTTTTTACCTAAATGGTCTTGCCTGTAACAAGGGTTACCAGGGAGGTCAATTTTATGTTGTTGTAGTACACTGGGCTTCAACCAAATTTCGGTTATTCCAAGGATGTCTGGGTTGAGATTTGTAGCCCACACCTGGATCTCAGCAATTGTTGGCCAGAGACTTTGAGCATTTAGATGAGCGATCTTGATGCCCTTTCCCTTGGCGTATAAGGAGGGGATGATGGGGCAGAAGCAGAAAAAGGACCCTGAGGGCCAGGATTAACTGCTACATTGCCCGCTAAAAGAAGGAGTAGGGATAGGTGTAAAGCCATTGTTAACTTTAATGAGTCTAGGCCTATGGTATAGTAGCTAATCCTACATACTGAATGCAGGGTGGATCGGGAGCAGACCGTAAGGTAGTAAGCATCCTTTTTATGCATAAGGTGAGTGAGATGAATGGGAGGTGTAATGTCAGTGTAGGAAGGGCTAGGATAAAGTGTGATGAATCATGTGGCAGGGGAACTAGGCAATAGGCAATAATTTTGTCAAGTAGTGAAAAAAATAGAATAAATAACAAAGCAAGAGCAAATCCTAGTTTGGCCATGCTTTATTTTAACCTTACACCAAACACAGACCACATGGCAGACTGCTAGAAGCAGAGTCTACAAATTTTTTTAAACCTTAGCTAAAATAGTAGGCAGAGGCACCACCAAGGATAGACTGGAGCTAAATATTTTTATATTAATAAAGTCACATGAGCAAAGAGAGGCCTACATAGATAAAAGTCCTTAGATGGCATGAGTATCATAGGAGAAAGCCAAAAGGGTATAGAACCCATAGTATAGATAGGGGTCTCCTGATCAATTGAAACCTGTAAATGAAAGACAGCAGATGGAGGAGGTAGTAGAGAACAGCTTCTACAAAGGACTGGAGCAACAACTGTGGGAAGTGTGAATGAGAGAGGGGGACAGAAGAGAGGATGACTAGAGAGCAACTTTGGAAGGGGTGAAACAATTACAGTGGGAGAGAGGGAGATGTTTGGGCAGTAACCGAAGATATAGTAACAAAGAGAGAGAGGAGCTAACAGTGGCAAACCCTAATTGGCCAAATATGACAGCGGGATAGGAGCCAACAAGTGAGAAGGAGGCACTAAGACATATTTAATAGAGTTCAGGGTCAAGAAGGGTAGGCAGGACAAAATAATAGATAGATGTAGTTACATTCTGAGCTAACTCAGTCAGAGAAAGTAAAAATAAAGCTGGGATACAGTCTAGACTGCCATGACCAATTGTGGGCCAGGAGCCAGATCGGCAGCCAATGGCGACGAGAGGCAGAGACCGCATAGGCCAATTGAATTCCTGGGACTGAAACCTCAGGAAGCCGTACCTGGTCTGCGTAGATAAGCTGGGCAATGTAGGAGGAGTGGGTAGCAGGAAGAGCTCTGTGCCACAGCCACAAGTTCAGCGGGGGAGCCCGAGCAGTGCTAGGACATGCAAAGGGAGAAAAGGACAGTGTTAGACTCAAATAAGGAAGGCACTGAAGGGCAGGTGCTGTGGGTAATCAGTAGGCGGGGCAGTAAGGATGCCCATTTGTTAAACAAAATAGGTGAGAGGAGCAGCAATTAAGTGGCTGAGATGCAGTCAGAGTGAGGGGGGGGGGAGGGCCAGGCACCAGAGGATAGCAGGATGATGAGCACAGAGGGAAGGGGGAGGATTTGAAATAAGAGCAGTTAAGATGGAGAGATATCTTACAACATAATAATCATTGTCTCAGGGTAGCAGTTAGTGCAGAGCCTACTCAGTGAACAAAATAATAAATAGATGCAGTTACAGTCTGAGCTAACTCAGTCAGAGAAAGTAAAAAAAGAAGCCAGGATACAGTCTAGATTGCTAAGAACAATTGTGGGCCAGGAGAGAGATCAGTGGCCGATATCAAGGCAAGGCAGAGACCGTATGGACCAATTGAATTCCTGGGACTGAGACCTTGGGAAGCCATACCTGGTCTGTGAAGATAAGCCAGGCAGTGTAGGAGGAGCGTATGGCTAGAGGAGCTCTGCGCTGCAGCCGTGAGTTCAGTGGGGTAGCCTGAGCAGGGCTAGGACCTGCAAAGGGAGAAAAGGACAATGTAGTAATAAATAAGCCAACTATGTATTTAGCGAACCTTCTTTGGACTTTTTCCAGTAAAAGGTCCTCCGATTTCTTAAACGGGGACAAGAGCTGAGAAGCATGTTCCAGGTGAGGCCTGGCATATGCCCTATACAGACACAGAGGCATCATAACTATGGGTTTCTTAGATCTTATTTTCCTTTCTATGGACCATAGAACTCTATAAGTTTTACTGATTGCCTCAGTATTCAGCCCAGAGTGACCAAGATCATTGGAAATAAATACCCAAAGGTCCTTTTCATTTTTTAGTAGTTTCCAGAATAGAGCCCCCTAAGTTATACTCATTTTGTGGATTACAGGCACCTAGATGCATAAACTTTGCATTTATTAGAGTTAAGTCTCATGTCCCCTGTGTTTACCCAGTTTGAGATTTTATTCAGATCATTTTGAATGGTTTGTGGCTGCACAGGAGTTAAATAAGGGCCGCTGATTTTAATGTCATCTGCGTATTTTACTGATGGAGAAATACAGTTCTTGGTTAGGTCTGAAATTAAGGCTTGGAACAAACAGGGACCCAGTATGGAGCCCTGTGGAACCCTACTGGTAATCTGACCTACTTCAGACAAGGATCCTGAAATGAGGACTCTCTGAGAGCTATCCTTGAACCAATTACCAATCCAATTTACTAATTTTTTATTAATATTGAAAGTATGTAATTTTGATATGAGGGCCCAGTGAGGCATGACATCAAAAGCCTTACTAAAATCTATGAATACGATGTCAAAGGGTATCTTGTAGTCCAACTTTGAACTAACTTGTTCATAAAAACACATGAGGTTAGTTAGGCAACCTCTTCCCTTTTTGAAACAATGTTGTTCGGGGTCCAGATCATGAAGTACTGGAGTGATTAGGTCCTTAATTAAACTTGAAAAAAGTTTACAGATTGATGAGGTCAGATTAATGGGCCGGTAGTTTCCCAAATGTTTTTTGGTCCCTTTTTATGTATGGGAACTTTGTGTGCTATTTTCCAGTCTTCTAGAACAAGGGATGACAACAGGCATCCTTCACATAATAATTGTAAACATAGAAACATAGAAGTTGACAGCAGATGAGGACCGCAAGGCCCATCCAGTTTGCCCATTTTTTCTACTTTATGAATATGCCATAGGCCTTAACTCTGTCAATGGCCTATCTAGTCATACTCATCTGTATTGCTCCCTTATGCCTATCCCATACCTGTTTGAAGCCCTGCACTCTATTCATATCCACCACTTCCTGAGATAGGCTGTTCCATGCATCCACCACCCTTTCTGTGAAAAAGAACTTCCTCACATTACCCCTTAATCGGCCTCCCTCTAATCTTATGCTGTGTTCTCTTGTCCTGCTATTTTTCTTACATTGAAACATGTTAGACTTTTTCACCTCGTTAATGCCATTAAGATGTTTGAATGTTTCGATCCTATCACCTCTCTCCCTCCTTTTCTCTAGGGTATACATATTGAACTCTGTTAATCTGTCCTCATATGTTTTCTGATGCAGTCCCTGCACCATTTTGGTTGCCCTTTTCTGGTCTGCCTCTATTTTGTTAATGTCCTTGTGCAGGTGTGGCCTCCAGTACTGCACACAGTACTCCAGATGGGGCCTAATCAGTGTCTAGTAAAGAGGGATTATTACCTCCCTCTTACGACTTGTGATACCCCTACTAATGCACCCCAACATCCCTCTAGCCTTACCTACTGCTTTAGTGGTCTGCTTGGATGATTTCAGGTCATCTGTAATGATGATGCCCAAGTCTCTTTCTTCCCTTGTGATTGCCAGTGACTTTCCTCCCAACCTGTAGGTAGCTTCAGGGTTTCTCTTCCCTATGTGCATGAACTTGCATTTCGTTTTAAACCCCAGCTGACACTCTTCCGACCATTTTGCCAGTTTATCCAGATCTCTTCTCATTCTGCCCACCCCATCTGGATCATCTACTCTGTTGCAGATCTTGGTGTTATCTGCAAACAGATAAACCTTACCCTCCAGTCCATCTGCAGTGTCACTGATGAAGATATTGAAGAAAACTGGTTCCAGGACTGATCCCTGAGGTATCCCACTTGTTACTTGCAACTCTTCTGACTGTATACTGTTTGCCACCACTCTCTGTTTTCTGCCCGCCAACCATTTTGCTACTTAGTTGACCAACCTCTGACCCACCCCGAAACTACTCAGCTTATTAATCAATCTTTTCCTGTATGTGGAACAGTATCAAAAGCTTTGCTGAAGTCAAGGTAGGCAACATCAACTACACCTCCTTGGTCCACCACTCTGGTTACCCAGTCAAAGAAATCTGTCAGATTAGTTTGATGGGACCTTCCTGCTGTAAACCCATGCTGTCTTGGATCCTGTGCTCCTATGGATTCCAGGTGTTGCATTATCCCTTCTTTAAGGAGTGCCTTCATGATCTTGCCCACCACTGAGGTAAGACTGACTGGTCTGTAGTTCCCTGCCTCCTTCTTGCTGCCACTCACGTGGAACAGAATCACATGAGCCCTTCTCCAGTGTTCTGGGGCCTCTCCTGTGTTTAGAGACTCACTAAACAGCTCTGATAATGGCTCTACTATTTCCACCCTTAGCTCCTTTAGTACCCTGGGATGTATGCCTTCAGGTCCTATTGCCTTGTCCACCATGAGCTTAGTGAGCTCTTGTAGGACCCATTCTTTTGTGAAGGGACTTGTACACACCCCCTCCCCCATGTGTTCATGGTGCTGAGCTGTGGGCCCTGCCCTACCTTCTCCTCAGTAAATACTGAGCAGAAGAATCTATTTAGTATAGATGCTTTTCCTTGGTCTTCCTCCACACACTCCCCCTTATCCCCTTTGATCTTAGCAATACCCCTTCTGGACTTTCTCCTTTCACTAATGTATCTATAGAAAGTCTTGTTCCCTTCTTTTACTGTTCATGCTAGTGTTGCCTCAGTTTGGGCCTTTGCCTGCCTTACTGCCGTCCCTGCTTCTCTTACGGGGTGAACAAGGCAGTCCACCAGAAGATACATCAGATGACCTGATATATCGTCAGGCCCAGGGCTGAATTTCCCCTTTAGGGATTGTAATTTTACATATAGAGACTTTTCAGAAATACTGATAGTGTCATCTGAAACAAGTGTAATATGTGGACTAATGTGTTGTGCGTGAAACGCCTCACAAAACTTTGTATTGAAAATTGTTGCCAATTCCTTAGGTTCATGAATCTGTCAGTTATCCACTAATAAGGGGCCTACCTGACATATTGGTTTTCTCAGGGAGTTAATATAGGCGTAGAAGGATTTACTATTAGATTTATTAGCAGTGTGTGCCTGGTTATAACCCCATGTTTATTTTGCTTTGTTTGGTTTTTTTACATTTTTTTTTTTATTTTGAGTTAAGAAGACCAGTTGTTGGTGGTTCTTGACTTTAATTACATAGCGTATTTTTTATTCTTTCACCTTAACAGGTGTTTTAAGGTCCTATCTGTCAATTTAGGACTATGTTTGTTTTTATTATTCTTCAATTTAAATGGGATATGGATATCTCTTAGATGACTTATAATGTGTTTCAAAACATCCCAGCATATTGACATGAGGGTTGTTAGAGAATAAAGAATACCAATCAGTATTATTATTAAGTTGGGATATAATCTCCCTGAGGTTGGCTTTATCATAGAGGAAGAGTTTAGTGTAACTAGTACTAATACTGTACTGTTTCTCAAGGATGAATTGTATAGAATGATGGTCACTACAACTGATAGGGGGCCCAACAGAGACATTTTTAATGACTAAGTCCTCATTGTATAGTACTAAGTCAAGAATTCTATCACCCCTCGTAGGGAAGGAAATGCACTGATTTAATTTAAGTTGTTGGTAAGTAAGTAATAATGTATTTCCATTTCCTGAAGTAGCTGTGAAATTGATCCGATGTATTTCCTCAAGATTAAAGTCCCCCATGATGATAATATCTTCCAATTCTCTGGCTAACTCCATCTCTGATAAGATGGCATCATAAATATCAGATGATGAATTTGGGTCTGATAACATGTTCCAAGAATAATGAAATCAGTATCACTAAGTAGTAATTTGATCCATATTGATTCTGTATTGATATTATGGGTTTTTAATTTGTTGGAAATATCTGAAGATCTGAAGTTACTATTTACAAAGAGAGCGACACCTTCCCCTTTTCTATCAGAGTAATTTATCTTGTGGGATTGATAACCTGGTAGAATGGTGTCCCAGAGGGCTCTGTCATCCCCCCATCTTTCTGTAATGGAGATGATATCCATGTTTTCCTGTCTAGCTTTTCTATTTAGTTCATCTGTTTTGTTGGTTATACACCTGGCATTGAAGTACAGGAATGTAAGTTGAGTATTAATGACTGAAGTTTTTTGGTTGCTATTATTGTTAAGAGTGGCAGATTTGTTTTTTCTCTTTGAGAAAACTGATATTGTTACATTCTATGTTATTTGTATGTGACTTGTCCTGTGAAGTATTTGTATTAACTTGTTTGTCATTTTCTTCTGTTTTCTCAAGTAGTCAATTGTCCATATCTGACAAAACTTGAAACTGATTGCTGCCTCTTATATTATATGCATATTTCATTACATCATTTTGTGTATCACCACTATATTTTTTTTTATTGGGCTCTTGGTTCTGTTCTTGTAGTTGGTCAACATTTACAGTAAGAGTACTCAGGTTATATAATTTATTCCCAGCCCCAAGTATATATATTTTCTTTTTTACCAGGAGAGACACACTAAACTAGAAGCTTGTTTACAGGTGCAACCTGGGAGCACAAGGAAGTTAAGTGACTTGCTTAAGGTCATGCAGTATGCAAATGGGGGCTGTGGGATTCAAACCCAGGTCTCCAGGTTTGCAGCTCAGAGCCTTAAACCACTGCTCTATACTGCCTCCTTATTGTCGGCTAGGATTTTATTTTGTAAAGTTAGATCAATTTGATCCCCCTGTGTCCAGCTTTTAAATATTCTGTGGTAATCTACTATATCCTTTCTATAGAGTTCAAGGTCCAAAAAGTTCCCAGTCAGATGACAGATCATGTCCTTTGGCTTTGACTTATTTCAAAGACCACATGTGTGATTCTAAAGAGTGATAACACAATGTTTGGAGCCGTAAATTGTTTCCCATATTAATATTGAAATCTTCCTAAGTCAGAATAGTTAGCCAATACTTCCACCAATTTGGATTTAGTCAGACCTTTCCCTTTTTGGCATTTGTTTTCAGTTTCAAGTGTACAGGATTGTCCATTTTCAGATTAAGTTCAGGTAACTTTATTGTGTTTCATCAGACATAATGAGAAACTCTTGCATATTTGATCAAAATCAGATGATTATCCTGTCACAAATATCTTCATATACAAAGTCCAACACAAGAACATCTGTAAATATCATGAAAAATAAATTTTTCAAGACTTATGAGTTTTCATAATCAGTTTTATGTACCCCCTTTAATCTGATTATTTCTTCTGCTTTGAATAGGTTGTTTATGCCCAGCTGTTCTACATGGTATTGGCTACATGCAGATAGGATGGGAGATATCTCTTGTTCCTGCTCTTGTGAATGAACTTTCCCCTGATTTTGTTTACTTGATCATCCTCTATTTTACTAGATATTTCTATATCTTGATCTTTTTGCTCACCCTGTGAGTTATTGTGTAGTATTTTTGAGGGTTTTTTTTTTCTGGTTATTTTCTTTTTTTACTTTTTTCCCTCCTTTTTACTGTGTGTTAAAGGAATTTATATGTCTATAAAATCTAGGTTTTGTTTCTCTGCCTCACTAGTATCTTCAGTTATCTCTCACAGAGGAATAGAAATTGAGGCATCGTTTTGTTTTTCTCTACTTTTCATTTTTAAATCAAGTAGTTCCTCTAAATTAGCCCCATCGACTGCAGCATCATCTCTTAAAGAAGCTATTTCTTTTTTAATATAACCAGTTTTTTAAGTATAGCTACCCTTGGCATGTGAAGATGTTTTAAAACTTCTACCAGATTTTCATCCAAAAATGGAGTGCATATATTTTTTTCTCTCTTAACACATGCAGTAAACAGTTGTCTGTAAATTGTCTTTTACAAATAACTTGAATCATTGTAAACTTTGTGTCACCTCGAATTCACAATTTACAGTAACTAGAAAACATTCCATATTCTCAGGGGGTATTTGCTCTATCCTTCAAGATTAGGGGTTCACTTAAATAATCTAGAATTGCTGTGTGTGTGTGTGTGCATGCGTGTGTGTGTGTGTGTGTGTGTGGAGGTGGGTTCAACCTCATTATACCTGGAATGTTACAACTACTATAGGGAATTGCAAAAAAGGATCCTACATTTCATGAAATTTGCTCAATGAATTTCTGTCAAAATATGCCAATCTCTCATTGGAAAATAATCGTCCCATCTTGAGGGTCCATTCCTTCACTGAAGGGGAGATGCTGTGCCTCCATTTTGACAGTATTGTTACCTTGCTCCCATCCAGATAGCTTGCAGCCATTTATTTTATCTGGTAGAGGCCCAACTCTAAGGTTGACAATTACCCAAAATCAGTATGACCACCGACTTAGGTATTTAGCCTCCCAGAGCCTTATCACATGCCTACTGTACCCCAAGAAGTCATAAGTTTTTAACAGGACCACAATCTGTGCAAAAGATCTGCTCCTAGCACATCACGTCTACAGCAATTGTCTATGAACATGAATTTATTCTTTTAAGTTACCAGGGGTTCCTGTAGAATCTGTGCATTTTTTTAACTGGCTAAGTTTACCTTGCATGGCACTGTAGGCCTGGTATGCTCCCCTTTAACATTTTTTTTAAAGAAAGCTCCTCATGCATGTCTCTATCAGCAAGGACTCTACCTAAGTCCCACACTCTTCCTCAGCACCAATCAGTTGAGTAGCCTGGGACAGTTCTGTATATATTAGTATACTGATGATAATACACGTTTAGCCCACTGCACATCTGTAGATACATTCACTCAGTCTCTAAAATTTGGGATGGGGCATATGAAATTGCAAACCTGTGGGCTGGTCTAGTGGTGCTGAAGGTTGAGGCACTGGACACCACACCTCACACCACGCTGGCGACTCGTGTTCAAGAACAGGCATGGACCGCCATGGGTTGGCAAGGGAGGAGAAGGATTGAGCATCTGGAGGACTGCTTTCCTTTTCTGGGAAGGGGGTTCTCTCAGTGACAGCGTCCATTCACCTTCTGGTGGAGCCTGGGGGACAGGGCACCATGCTGCAGCAGGGAGGAGCTGGGGACAGATGCTTGGAGGAGAGTGTGCATGGAGGGGTGAGTGCTCTCATGTCCGACAGTGTCTTTGCACATCCCTCGGCTCCAGGGTGGAAAAGAGAAAAAGAATGCCAGACCCTGCATATGAGCCGGTTCTGGTGCCTGATCCCTCTGGCCATGACAGTTCCACCACGGCGGCCCCACTCATGGGGGGGGGCATCCCTGAGTATGAGGGAACAGGTTGCCAGAGCCTGGCAAGCCCTGGCAACAAAAATAGAAAAGCAGAATCTGAAAACCTGCATGAACGCCATAAGGACTTTGGTACCTGGATCTACCATATCCAAAATCAGCTGAATCCCATGAACCTACCATATCAATCAATCAATCTATCAATCAAGTTTTTATTTAACCAGGCGTTCATCGTTGAGCAGAAGCTCATTTGCAAGATGGACATGGGTGGAGCATGAATAATTGTACATGCAGGTCAACACAGGTATTTACAAAGCAATACAGATAATACTGTTTACAGAGAGGAAGAAAAAGAAGTTCACATGTACATAGAATTATACAGATATTGTACAGATTACAGGGTATTTACGTACATAGAAGTGTCTATAGGAAGATAAAGCAGGTTATCTAAGGTTGCAGGAGGAAGTAACGGAAGAAAAAAAATATATACACCAGGTAGAGGCGAAGGTAGAGGGGGAAGGGAGGGAGGGAGGTAGGGGGAGAAAGGCTAGGAGGGCACAGTGCACAGAGAGGAGTTGTTAAAATGGGATGTAGAGAAGGTGGATGGAGAAAAGGAGAATGTGTGAGCCCCGGGATTGAATGCTATAAAGTACGGGGCATGGTAGGATGTCACAACCCAGGGGTAGTGAGCTCCTATCCGAGGTTGGGAAAGGAAGGATAAGGGGATGGACGGGCCTAGTGTTGCTAAGACAGGGGGATAAGAGGGAGAACAATTAGGCTTGTGAGAAGCAAGCTGGGGGGTCAGTACTTAAAATTGGGTCTAGGCGTGGCTACATACCAGTTCAGACACCGGTACTGGGTCTGAGTGGGTGAAGCAGTTACATACTTCTCTGATTGTACTGAAATAAAGCATCTTGAAGGCATTTATACCGATTAGAGTGCTTAATTTGAGGGTTTTTTTGTAGATCATTCCATAAGGTAGGTAGCATGAAGCTTATGGCTGCCCTGCCGAAGTGGGATTTTGCTTTAGGTACTTTAAGTGTAATAGCTGAGTAACTTCTTAGCGTGTTTCTCCCAATTATACTCAGGGGAAGACAGCAGGAGATACAGAAAGGCAGCTTATTAGAGATGGCTCTATAGGTCCAAAGAGTGGCGTTTCTGTGGTGCCTGAACTTTAGTGATGTCCACCCCACTGCCGCATATAGAGTGCAGTGATGCATGTAGAAGGGAAGTCCCGTTATAAACCTCAGTGCTTGATGGTAGAGTGTGTCCAGTTTAGCCATGTAAGAGTTGGGGCATTGGCTGTAGAGGAAATCAGCGTAATCAACCAATGATAGGAAAATGGATTGGACCAGTTGTTTCTTGGCATCTCTGGTGAGAAATTGGTTGATTCTAAAAAACAGGCCAAGCCTTTGCCAAAGTCGTTTTAGCAAGTCCTCTATATGTTCAATGAAGGAGAGTCTTTGGTCTATTCAAACTCCTAGATACTTGAATTTTGTAACAAATTCTAGTTTTTCACCTAGAACTGTGGTAATTTAGGGAACTATCCCACTGGACACAGGGTTAGCTGTATGGATGAAAGAGGAGAGGACCATCACTTTAGTTTTTTTGGCATTAAGGAGTAGCTTTTTTTGGAGGAGTTGGCTTTGCAAAAGGTTGAATTCTGACTGTAGGTCATTGCAGGCAGATTCAGGTGTTGGGCGACTCATGTAGAGAACTGTATCATCTGCAAACAGATGGATGTTGTCTTCTTTTATACAGTAGTTGATGTTATTAATGTAGATTGCAAAAAAGTAAGGGCCCTAATATAGAACCTTGAGGTACCCCTCTTTGCAGAGTTTTTAAGGGGAACAGGTCTCCTTTGGCTGTAACTTGTTGAAGGCGCCCTGTAATATAGTCAGTAAACCAGCGCAGAGAGGAGGGTTCCACAGCTATGGTTTGAAGGGAGGAGAGGAGCAGACTATGGTCAACGGTGTTGAAAGCCTTGCTTAGATCAAGGAAAACAGCACAAATAAAGTTTTTGCTCTCAAGATTACGCTGCCAGTCGTTAGTAACTTTGGTGAGGGCTGAGATAGTGCAATGTTTAGCTCTGAATCCGGACTGCATAGGGTTTAGCAGGTCCCTAGACTCAAGGTGAGTTCTCTGCTGTGCACTTACAATTTTCTCTAGGAGCTTGGACAGGACCAGAAAGAGAGAAATTGGTCTGTAGTTATTGAGATTGCCAGGGTCACCAGATTTGAACAGTGGTATGACATGTGCTGTCTTCCATATAGGTGGTAAGGTGCTCTGAGACAGGGATAAGTTAAAAAGGTGTGTGACGGGTATTGCTAGTACGTGGTAGGCAATTTTTAGGAAGTAAGGGTCAAGGGTGTCAGCCCAGCACTTTTCCTAGTATCCAACTGAAGCAAGAGATCCTCTACCTCTTTCAGTGAGGCGGGTTGAAGCGAGAAAGGCGTCAAAGCTATCGGAGTTTCAGGCAGTTGGCTGGCAGTCTGGGAGCGAAGTATGTTTGCAGGGGAGTTATCAAATGCCATGTCTGCAGTAGCAAAGTGGTTATTGAATGCGTCAGGTATATCCATCTTTTTGGTTATAGTTGAGTTGCCAGAGGTAATCTTGGTCGGGAGTGAATTTCCTGGGGAGTGGCCTAGCAGATCGTTGATTGTGTTCCAGAGCTTGATTGGGCTCTTTGTGGCAGAGTCGAGTTTGGATTTGAAGAAGGTGGCCTTCGATTCTCTGATTGTTTTGATACATAAATTTCGTAGTCTCCTGAACTGTTTCCAATCCTCTGCAGTGTTCAGTCTGCACGCTTTTTTCCAGAGCTTATCTCTTTCTAGAAGCAAGGACTTGATCTGAGGGGTGAACCATTTACAGGTTTTGGTCCTAGTTCGAACTTTAATCAGGGGAGCATACTTATTAAGGGCCCTCGATAGAATGTCGTGGAAGATATTGTAAGCTGACGTAATCGTTTTGGCCAGGTAGAAATCTTGCCACTGAGGGGAGTACTTAAGCTCGTTTAGGTAGGCATATTCATTGAAGTTGCACCTGGATCTCTTCATAGAGAACTTGCTGATGGGTGCTGGGTTGTTGGTGGATCTTACTCCTGCAATAAAACAATGGTCGCTGGTGTCTGAGAAGAAGACATCAGCGTGGGAGAAGAGATGAGGTTTATTCACCATTAGCACATCCAAAAGTGTACTTTTACTGGGGTTCTTCATGTTTGGGCATGTTGGTTCAGTAATAAGTTGTGTCAGCCCATGTTCATCACAGAAGGATGCAAGGGGGGCAGCTGTGTTAGAGAGCCAGTCAAAGTTGAGGTCTCATAAAATAATAGTTTCTGGCAGCCCCTGTCCCAACTTGTCACTTGGATATGACACAATCTGTAGGCCAGCAGACGGTGGCCTGTACCATCCTACTATGCAGAGTGCAGTAGTCTGTGTAATTTCCACTTTGAGAATTAGGCATTCGAATTCGCTGGCCGACAGATGCCGAGGATAAGCAGAAGGCTGAAAATTTGTCTTTAACGTAGATAGCTACCCCTCCTCCTCTGGCATGCTTAACGGCTCTGAACAAGGCATAGTTGGGGATGTTTACTTCTCTATCAGTGGTGCTGGCTCTAAGCCAAGTTTCAGAAATCACAAGTATGTCAGGAGAGGTATGATTTACCCAGGTTTGTATTAAGGTTATCTTTTTAAGGAGGCTACATACGTTATTATGCAAGAAGCTTATTCCTTTTAAATTTGCTAGTTCTGCTGGTGAAGCAATAGCTTCTGGGGGGCCAGGGTTGAGTTCTACGTTGCCTGAACATAGCAGGAGGAAAAGTAGGATTTTTCTAAGAGCGCTAATTATAAGCTTGTAATTCCTGCCTTTCTCCCGTCTAGTAGATCTGATGTTTTTAGGGACTAGAAAGTAGCCACCATAGAAGAGCTGATCTGTTGTAGCAAGAGCTAGTACCCCTACCGCAATAGGCGGGGATGAGATAGAAGTCTGTGTGGTGGGAGGTGGGCCTTGTGGTGGGGGAGTGTTATAAGTACTACTGGTATGTGTGTTCCAAGAGCAGGGTTCGAGGTATTGGTACTTGGAATCACGGAGGCAATTAAAGGATAAGTTGCCATGTGGTATACAACACAAGGTGCCATTGTAGACCAAACATGATGGTAGTTCAGGTGTCCAATGCTGGGCAGTTGGTATCAGCAGAAGAAGGGGCAGCATAAGGAGCCATATAGGGCCCGACATGATGGTACCTCAAAAAAGGAGCCACTCAATTAGCCAAGGGGCCAGTGGTGTTGCTGGATTAATGCAGCTTATCAGTAGCTTTCCGATCCAGGTCGACCTGAATTTGATAGCATTAAAAATATTTAGTGGTGAAGGCACAGCCAAGGAGAGCCTATGCGTTTTAGTAAGGCGAGGCCCTGAGAATTGGATCCTGTAGGCTGGATAGAGAAGAGGGGGATCACGAGCAAAGTCTCTATTGGTGGGCACTGCGCCAGGGGATGTGGACTAATATTTTGGCGGGAGCTACTCTATTTAATAATCAGCGGAGGTGGGGGGGTTTGAAAAAGTTGCGGCAGTTGCCATACCTTGTAGGGCCTTGGGTCCGTGTCTGCGGTCTTGAGCGTCAGCTAGAGGAGCGCCGACCGCTCGGTAGCTGGGAATCCCACGGCTTAGGAGCTGGGAGGCTGGGTGGCAGTTCCTCGGCTGAGGGGGAGAAGGAGAGTGAGGATTAATAAAGGGGATTCACATAAAGGGTTAGACAGAACATCGGGGAGTCCAAAATTTGCAGAACAAAAGGACGTGTATTACTTTGGCACCCAAATGAGTCTAGGGCCAGTGCACATATGCAGAGAAAGGGCTGTAAACACTAGATTTTTTTCCCAAACCACATTTCAAGTCCTTTCAATTATAGACTGGGTTAACACTTCAACTTTTTAACATTTGTCCCAACATTTGTCCCAACATAAACATTTTTAGGGTTTAAAATCGAAGAGCAGAAGCCGGCTTTCACCTGGGACCAATCAGAGCGTGTTCTGAGAGGATGCTAGCAATCCGGTTGGTTGTGGCAGTTGCCATACCTTGTAGGGCCTTGGGTCTGTGTCTGCAGTCTCAAGCGTCGGTTAGAGGGGTGCCGACCACCCAGTAGCCGGGAATCCCACGGCTTAGGAGCTGGGAGCCTGGATGGCAGTTCCTCAGCTGAATCTGTCTGGGGGTCAGTCGGGTGGTCTGTTAGCTGTGGCCTGCTCGGAGAAAGCCAAGGCCACAGGAGCAGCTTGGGAAGCCCGCAGATGGGCTGTCTGAATCTGTCCGGGGGTCAGTCAGGTGGTCTGTTAGCTGTGGCCTGCTCGAAGCATATCATTCCCTGGAGTGTTTTCCCATCCTTTAATAAATTGACCCAGATAGCTGTAAATGTAGCAGGGAGTTTTGACCACTTAATGAGCCTCTAGGCATCATTCCAGGCCTTAATTGTACCTATAATGCTGGGGTGATCCACCAGACCCCAGGTAGTGTCTGTATAAAGAGGGTGATAATGTTTCTGTACCCAGTACCCATCAGCTTCATTCCTGGTTCTTCTGCCCATTTTTCATTTCAGAACCAGAACCTTAATTATTGCAGCCAAAATGTTATTCCTATATCCTATGAACAATGGCATGCTTAGCTTTCATCCCACTGATCTTTGAGCACACATTTTTTATAGCTCAGTTTGAGTGTATCTGTCCCCCATAAAAATTTCTTAAGCATCTTGTCCATGGTTCTAATAATTTCTTTCCTGGATACAGAGGAGTATATTATTAAATATATAGTAGAACTATAGTAGAAATGTATAGTAGAAGTAGGAGTGGGGGGTGGCAATTGGGCAAGAGATATGCAGAGACCACAGGTTGGGAAACCATATGAGCTTACCCCCCATAACAGTGACAAAGGACAAATGGCAAGTACTATTGGTGATGCTAGTAAAGGAGGGCAGGATGGGAGGGGGAAAGGGTGGAAGGTGGTTACCCTTAATGCTAGGAGCCTTGGGACGAAAACTGCAGAGTTACAGGTGCTCGTGGCAGAGGGAGAGATGGACATTGCAGCCATCACAGAAACATGGGCCACTCAATACAATGACTGGGACCTGTCTGTACCAGGGTACAGGTTATTTCGTAGGGACACGGTGATTGAGAAAGCAGGGGGTGTGGCAATATATGTGAAGGAAGGACTAAAGTGTGTAAGGGAGGAAGGGGAGGAGGGTAGTATGGAGTCACTTTGGATGCAAATCCAGGATTCCAAGAATAGGATTCTTAGAATGGGAGTGGTGTACAGGCAACCATCTCAGACAGAGGAGTTAGAAAGGGAACTAGCGGGACAGATCAGGAGGACCTGCGAGAAGGGTAGTGTGGTGACTGTGGAGGACTTCAACACGCCAGGAGTATGCTGGAGTACCCCAACAACCAGGAACAGAAGGGATCAGGTACTGACTGGATGCCTTCCAGGACAGCTTCCTGCTGCAAATGGTCAGTGAACCAACCAGGTTAGGTAATACCCTTGACCTTGTGCTGGCAAATGGGAACTTTGTGAGAGAACTTACAGTGGAGGAACCGCTGTCAGGGAGTGACCACCACTTAGTATGGCTCACATTGGATATGGGCAAGGAAGGAGTAGAATCTGGCACAAGAGTACTGGACTTCAGGATGGCTAACGCTGGTAGGATGGGGGAAGTGGTAAAAGGGTACCTGGCCAGAATTCAGTCTAGTATGGACACTAACCAGAGGTGGGAGGTCATAAAGCTGGGGATAGTGGAGGCAACCAAAACCTGCTGCAAGGCCCAGAGCTAGAAGGCTAGGGCTAAGAAACCAAGCTGGTTGAGCAAAAAGGTCATGGAAAAGGTAAGGAGGAAAAGAGCTGTCTTTAGAAAGTACAAGAAAACAGGGAGGGGGAGGAAAGGGAGGAGTACTTGATGGAATCGAAGGAGGTAACAAGGGCAGTAAGGGGAGCCAAAGCATCTACAGAACTCAGGCTGGCACAAGGCATTAAGAAGGGGAGAATGACTTCTTTAGGTACATCAGGGAGAAAAGGAGCTGTAAGGACCATATAGTAAGGATTAGGAAGGAGGGGGGTTGGGTGGAAGCAGGGTGTGATAAGGCAGAAGCACTAAATGAGTACTTCTGCTCAGTATTTACTAAAGAGTAGAGGGGGGTGACACCCAAGGGGGGAGAAATGGCACAAACGTGGGGGAAGGTGTGACAGATGGGGAAATCATGGAGGGCAGTGTTCAGGAGGGTTTGAAGGCATTGAGGATGGACAAGGCACCAGGCCCAGATGGCATTCACCCCAGGGTACTGAAGGAACTGGCAGGGGTCCTTGCAGGACCTTTGGCAGACCTATTTAATGCCTCACTACATTCTGGGTGTGTGTACCTCAGGACTGAAGGATTGCTCATTTGGTGCCCCTCCACAAGAATGGCCCCAAGGATGAACCGGGAAACTATAGACCAGTGAGCCTCACATCCATCATGGGTAAGCTAATGGAGACTATCCTGAAGGAGAGGCTGGAGTCCCTCCTAGAGGACAAAGGACTACAGGACAGCAGACAGCATGGCTTCATATGGGGCAGATCCTGCCAAATCAACCTGGTGGAGTTCTATGACTGGGTAACTAGGCAACTGGACGGGCCATGCAGTGGATATCCTGTATTTAGACTTCAGTAAGGCATTCACTCGGTGCCACATGGAAGGCTGGGAAGTAAGTTAGTAGGCACAGGCGCAGGTGCAAAGCTGGTGAGATGGGTAGGAAACTGGCTTCAGGGAAGGCAACAGAGGTGGTGGTGGGTGGGGAGCTCTCACACCCAAGGGTGGTGACGAGCGGTGTTCCACAGGGCTCAGTGTTGGGACCAGTGTTGTTTGGGATATTCATTGCAGACATATCATGGGACATCAAGAGCAAGATCAGTCTGTTTGCTGATGATACCAAGGTAGGAGCGGTGGTGGATGACCTAGGGGGATGGCAGGGGTTACAGGATGATCTGGCAAAGCTTGAAACCTGGTCAGACACTTGGCAACTGGGGTTTAATGCCAAAAAGTGCAATGTGCTGCATTTTGGGATGAAGAACCCAAGGAGGAGTTACCAGCTGGGAGGAGTGCAGCTAACCCAGACAGAGGAGGAGAAGGATCTGGGGGTGCTCATGACAGGGTCAATGAACAACTCGGCACAATGTAGGAAGGCCGCTGCAAAGGCCAACAAAATGCTGGGTTGTATTGCAAGGGGTATATCCTCGAGGAGGGAGGGAGGGAGGAAGTGATTCTGCCACTGTATAGGTCATTAGTTAGACTGCACCTGGAGTACTGCATGCAGTACTGGCGCCCGTATCTGAAGAGGGACATTAAGTTACTGGAGGGGGTGCAGTGCAGGGTGACAAAGATAATCAAGGGGCTGGGGGACTTATCTTATGAGAGGAGGTTGAGGGAGTTGAACATGTACACACTGGAGGAGAGGAGGGAAGGGGGGACATGATTGAAACCTTTAAGTACATGAAAGGAATAAACAAGACAGGTACAGAGGGGCTGTTCAAAGTAAGGGAGGGGAGGACACTAGGGGCCATGATATGAGACTGGAGGGAGGAAGGTTCAGGAGGGAGATGAGGAAACACTTTTTTACAGAGAGGGTAGTGGCTGGGTGGAATACATTACCTGCAGAAGTGGTATCCAGTAGAACAGTGGACTGCTTCAAAGGGGGATGGGACAGACAAGGTGGAGGGTTAATGAAGGGGAATGGGGGAAGGGAGGGGCAGCTGCAGAATAAGGGGTGCTAGCTGCACATTCGAGCAGACATGATAGACCTCTAGGCCTTTATCTGCTGCCAAATTTCGTATGTTCGTAGAACCTGGTCACTGCGGCTAGTTAAAAAAAGTATCTTCACCCACAAAAAGAGGTTACATTTTTACCAGCTTGCTGGTTTAGTTTTAATGAGTTTTTGACCCTCTGGGAAAACTTTGGAAAAATATTAAGACAAAATTCAGCATGTATTTCATATATCCTCAGTAGAATTCTCCTCCATCTTATTACAGAGCAAAATTAGCATGAAAGCAGGATATTTCTCCATTACAGTTTGCCTCTACAACATATTCCCCACTTGAAAGCATCCCTTTGTTGTTACACCACAGTGTGTTTCCATGGGAATAAATGCAATATTACAGACAGAGTACTGGTGGGGAATAAGCTACCAGGGAGGTCAATTTCATGAAAAGAAAAAAAGACAGATCATGTTTTCAATCACATGAACTCAATAATAAGTAATGAGGAGGAAATATACAGAACTATTGGGAAATATAAGCTGAACTGAGTCAGAATATTATATTTTTCAAAGTTCCCATGGAGGCATCAGCTGTTCTTTAAGTGCACTTGTCAAATGGACCCCCTGAAATCAACCACACCCACACCAGATAAAATGATGCAAACATTCAAAGTTTATTGAGGAGGATTATCACAATTCCATGTAACACATTAAAATTCCAAATACCATCATTATACATATTTACATCCACATTCCCTGGGGGTTCTCTCTTTATTTACAATTTGATCATTTATCAACATATATATCTGGCACTTCATCTTCTTGGCCTGGGTGTAAGGAACCGGTGCTCCTTCATACCTTCCTCTTCTTTCTGGGCTCAGGTGTCCCACCTGAACCCCCAGCACTGTCCCTCCTTGAGGCGAATACCCCTTAAGGAGCCCTCCCCTGCCTTGCTGTACCCCCATTCTTCTGGGATCCCTTTTTTTCTTTCTTTCTTCCTGTCCCAACTGTTGCTCTCATACAGCAACCCCAACCTTGACACCCCATTTGTCCCTGTTGCACTCAACTGGCAACCCTTCACTAAAACCCTTTTTCATCGTAACTTCCTCATCTTATGTTTCTTCAGGGAGGGTGGGCAGGAAATTGCTAAGCTAGCAAATGCAGTAGAGCGAGGGATTTTATCTCTCTGCAGCCCCTTTTCTACCCCTCCATAGCCCCTCCCCTGATGTTCTTTTCCACAGTTAGGTGGGTTGTCAATCATCCCCCTCACCTTCCCTGGCCCACCCCTTTTGTGACCTCATTCCTTCTCCCCTTGTGTTGTCATCTAAACACCCTTTCCTCCCTCCCTAGGCCTGTAGCTAACCTTTCCCTCTCTCTGTCCCCTTTCTGCCTCCTTCCAGTTAATCCCAGAGGTGCCATTGACATCCTGGGCTGTCCTTTATTAGGGCAACCTCTTTTGTCAAATAGACCCCCCTGAAATCAGCCACACCTACATCAAATAAAATTGTGCAAACATTTAAAGTTGATTGAGGTAGATATCACAATTCCATGTAACACATTAAATTTCTAAATACCATCATCATTCATATTTACATCCACATTCCCTGGGGGTTCTCTCTTTATTTACAATTTGATTATTTATCAAACATATATATCTGGCACTTCATCTTCTTGGCCAGGGTGTAAGGATCTGGTGCCCCTTCATTTCTATCTCTTCTTTCTGGACTCAGGTGTCCCACCTGAACCTCCAGCCCTGTCCTCCCTTGAGGCGAATACCCCATAGGGAGACCTCCCCTGCCTTGCCATCCCCCATCCAGCTGGACCGCCCTTGTTTTCCACTAGCCCATAGGACAACCCCTGGTCTGGCCTCTGGGCTTCCCCCCCATTAAAAACTAGTGAACAAACCCCTGAAACCCTGTCATTTTTCAATGGACTCCCTAAGAGCCCCATTGAGTGCTGCATTACCCATGCCTGACATGTGCACCTCATCTGAACGGTACCACCCTGGTGTCATTCAATCAATCAATCAATCAAAATCTTTATTTATCCAGGCGGGGCACCATTGAGCAAGGCTCATTTGCAAGGTGGACCTGGTCATGAATACATCAAAGTACAATACAGAAGCAGGTATACAAAAAGCAATAATATAAAAGGAAGAAAAAGTATATACAGTGTATACAGTACAGTACAAGCTTGAAACAAATAAAAAAGAGAGCATTATTTTACAATTGAAGAAGTCAGCAGATGTACAATCAACCATAGGCATACAGGGGTTATAAGCAGAGATCTTTTGAGTGAGGCAGCCTGCAACTATACATATAGGGGAAAGAGGCCGTGGATGGGGTGGCAGGTTAGAGATGTAAAGAAGAGGAGGGATATATTACCGAAGACTGGGGGAAAAATTGGGCTAAAACCACGGAAAGTGACGATGGCTGTCATGTACTTGTTTATTCTGATGTTTATTCTTATGATGGTATACGTGCATGATTAGCTCGTGTTTTATATACATGCCCACCCCGACTTCCTCGCCCATTTTGCCATCTTCCTGTACACCTACTTCCTAGTCTTATCCACTGCTAACACCTCCGGGGCCCTTCTCCAGCTTCTGTGCTGGATGATCTTTGACCAGGCTATTGTCACCCCCTGCCATCTTAATTTTATCCTCTCCAAGTCTCTCAAAATCATATGGACCAAAGCCACCCAGGGCAGGGTGCCCAAATCCTTCCCCCCAGCATGTATAATGAGCAACTACGGTGCTGGTATTGATCTGCTGCTCTTGTCCAGTAGTGCCAGCAGCTACCTCCATTTCAATCTCCTCTGCCCATGCCATTCAATCACAGTCTTCCTTGGATCCTGTCCCAGCTGACAGTCCCCAGCCGTGTTGAGTGCCCACTGCTCTGCCCATCGGATAAATGAATGGTTGAAAATCCATACCACCCTGCATTGTCTGACCCCTAGAAAACATAAATTTACATCTGTTAACAGACATTTTCGAACATATCTCCTATAAGCTTGGGAGGACCACCTGCTCACTTGCTTCATCTCAATGGGGGAACCTCCCAGTCTGGATACTTCTAAGGCTGCACCTATTCTGAAGGAGCATGACGCAAACATCCCCGGATCCTCCCCTAGGAAGACCATCCCCTTCTTGAGCTCAGCCGTGGTTACTGGTCCCCATTTCCATGCTGAAAGAAACCCCCACCACACTGTGGTCTGACTGCTACATAGTCTTTTAGTGCTATCAACACTGGTGATCCCATTTTGTTTTCTTTGTTAAGTTCCACCATGCAGCCCTTGCTGACCTGATCTGTTTTGGAATGCCTCAGCCAAACTGTGGCCGTGTTAGTTGACCATACAATGTCCCCGTCCTGAAGTCCACCCCCCTTACCCCCTTTCCTACGTGCCACTACCTCCCCAACCCTGAAGGCCCCTTTGTGCATCACCCAAAAAATGGCTGCAAACAGGGGTGCCTCGTATGCCAAGGAACACACATGTGGCAAAGATGCCACCAACCTATCCAGAAGGTTTCCCGCTATTGGCCTGCACCCATCTGGCCTCTGGCCCTGTAACCTAATCCAACCTTGTTGCATTCTGCATACAGCTGGTGCTCTGATGGGCACCCCCACCCCTTCAACTGGCAATCCATGCCAATGCTAGCAAGGTGTATACCTATAGTGGCTCCAGACATGCCTGCCTCCCACTTCTACACCATGTACCACAAGATATGGGCTTCTGTTACTGGGCCACTTATCTCCATCCCAGCTCATCCCCAGAACCCCTGGAAACTCCTCCATGCTGCTTCATAGGTCCTCAGTGTGTTCGGAGCCCAGGCACTCAGGAATAGTAGCTAAGCTCAGTCCATCCAATCTCCTAAAGGTGTGGCGGTACTTGCATTCTCTGGATGGCGGCCGTCGGGGCCAATGCATGGAAGCTGTCCAACTGGAAACATGAAAAACTGTCAGCTATTTCATTATTCATGCCTTCCACGTGTCTAGCCTTAAAGAACAGGATAAGCTTTGCCCCTCAAACACCAACATGTGTGCTACCCAAAGTACAGCTTCCATGGTCCCCAATTTCTTGTTAATGATGGGCACCACTGCCATGTTGTCACACCTCAAAATCACCTTCCTGTTCCTAAACCGATGCCCCCATACCACCAGGGCCACCCAAAAAAGAAACACCTCCAAGAACATGATGTCCTATGTTAGCCCCAGTTCTCCCCACCTGGGCGGCCATGCCTACGATATTCATTCTCCCTGGCAATAGGCTCCCATGCCAAAACCCCCCACTGCATCTGTAAAAAGTTCAAGTTCCTCCCCTTCTTCCCAACGGTCCCTCCAAAATATCACCCCATTGTAATCCTCCAGGAAAACCTCCCACACCAACAAATCCTTCATCACTCCTTTGGTAAGGTCTACCCAATGGTGAGGGAGCTTGGTCTTCACAGATGCCTGGCCAGGCATCTGATGAATACCATCCATGGTGCTACTGCCCAACAGGTGAAGTTCATTTGACCCAAAACCTGCTGAACTGTCCTGAGCTGCACCCACCTACACACCTTGATTCATTGGATGAGGCCCTTCAACCTAGCCACATTGTCCTCCAGCAGGCGGTAACACTGGTGGTCCAAATCAAGCTCTATCCCTAAAAATTCCAACTGCCAACTAGGGCCTATGTTTTTTTCCCATCGCCAACAGGACCCCCAACTCCCACAGACTTCTTCAAATACTGCAAGCATGGCCCGTGTGTTGTCCCTGCCTTCTCCTGTGAACAGGAAATTGTTTAAGCAGTGGACGACCACCCCCTGCCTAAGCCTTACGGTGAAAACCCACTGCAACCAAGTACTGAAAACTTCAAAAGTGGCACATGCCACCTAGCACCCTATAGTCATTGCCTTGTCGAAATAATATTTCCCCTGAAACTGAAAACCCAACAATTCCCAATCCTGTTCTCAGACTGGCAGCAGCAGGAATGCAGACTCTGTGTTGGTTTTCACCACCCAAATTCTTTTTCTGGCGTTTATTAGGTCCACTGCATTATCCAAAGTGGCATATGACACTGAGCTCCTCTCTGGTGCTATGGTATCATTCATTGATTCACTGTCAGGGTATGATAGGAGGTGCATCAACCTGTACTCCCCCGGCACCTTCTTTGGCACTATGCCCAGAGGTGAGACCCTAGGGTGCTTAAATGGAGGGGCCTCAAAAGGGCCTTCTCACTCCTTCTGGATCTTCCTCTCCACTATTTCTTCTTTCCTTTTGATTGATGCCAAAGTCTTTGTCACCATGGCCTTCCTAGGCCCCGAACAGTGTAAATTGAAACCCCTAGTAAAACCCTCCATCAACATTTTTCATGCTTCACTGTCCGGGTAATCCATAGTCCATGCAACTACCATCCCTGGTTTTACCAGAGAATGTACCAGGGGAAACCTGTCACCCCCCAGCACATGCGGTAGGCCTGGATTAACACCCACTGTAACTTCCCCTCTCACTCTGCCACCCAAAGTTACATCCCTGCCCATTGTAGCCCCCGCCCCCTTGGCTGCCCTGGAAGGACTGCCCCTGTGCAGGCACTGGGTGTCTGTCACCATGTGTCCTACATCAGACAACAGGGTGAGTCCCCCCACAACCAGAGCAAGCATGCCTATACTTGTAGTTGGTCCATGTACAGCTCGCCTTATTATAAGCCGAGCAGGCTTTCATCCCTACCCCACTGCTGCCTTTCTTCTCTTCTCCACCAGCTTCTCCTGGTGCTGACAAAATCCTAATCCAAAGCTCCGATAACGTAACATCCCACCTGACGTCCCAATCTGATGCTACCCTCTGGCGGAATTTTTCATCATAGATCAGCCATCAATATCCACTTTTTACCCTATATCTATCCCTGATGATGTCTGAATATGTGAGGAATGGGATAGCCAGCTCAGACTTCTTTTGAAGCATGATCATGCTAAAATGCATGAAACCTTTCATCCATGCCCCAAAGGTCTTACCCTTGAAAGTACCATCCTTGCTGGTCTTACCCACGAAGGCCAAGACTACTGCCAGTTCAGAGCTGCCAACCGACTCCTTCTGTACATACTTCTTTGCCATATCTTTATCGATAAGGGCAAACATGTCCACATATTCCCCTTTCCATATCTTTTCTTTCAGGGTCTGAGAGACATGGTCCCCCAGAGTCATGCTCTGTGGTCATCCATAGCTAGCTTTACTGCCAGCCTCCCCTGCCCCACCACTACCTGCCACCTTTTCAGTTTTCTTCTCCTCCTGCAGCTCTTTCCATACCTTGTCCACCTCCTCCCACCTTTCTTGCCCTGCTTCTCCATCAGACCTGCCAGATAACCTTTTAAACTACCTTCCACTGACAGGTCCACCACCGGTACCTTCCCCTCCTCCGGTTGAAGCTCACTGCCTTCACCCAGGTTGCTCCTGGTTGGCCTCTTTTTGGGTCTCTCCTTCCTGGCAGGTGGCTTCTTCCTCTTGTCTGCCTTCCTCTCCTTCTCTTCTTTGGCCCTGGACTCCTTGAGGATAGCCTGGACCTGCTCCATCAGCTCTGCTGCTTTGTGTGCCAGCACCTCACTGGCCTTCTGCTTGGTTGCTTTCTTGGATGCTCTCCAGTAACCATTTAAAACCAATAAGTCCCAATAACCATTTGTGGACCTGTGCAATAAAACATCTCTTCCATCCCTCAACCCACAGTGCCACCCTGTGATCAACGTACTGTTGCCCAATCCTGTAACCCTGCAACCCCCCCCCATCCACCAACAACCATTCCCCCATGTTACCTCCCATAGGCCAATTCCCAGCCTAGGTCACATTCCTTCCCCATTTTCTGTAGTCTCTTTTTTCTTTCTCCTCCGTGCCTCCTAATCAAACTCCCCCTCCTCGCCCCCTTTCCCCAATCATGATTTATTTACGCTGCACAACCGCACTGCAGCTTGATCGAGGAAAATTCCTTTTTATGTCCCCCTTCCCCCAGTTAAACATTCGCTTGAGGCAAGAAGGTCCAATGGGTTCTCCTAATACTAACCAGATTTGCCCGATGATCCCATTGACCAAACAACAACCAAGGCCAGTTGGGAGACCAACCTGGCCTCCCATGAGCCATGATTGGGCCTACCTTTGTAATGCCAGGTACAACCAATTGGTGGTTGCTGCAACCCCCCTAGCCTAGAGATTCTCAAATGTCCCCTACCCCCAGTAGTACACAGCCCTATTCCTGTTGATACCACAGTGTTCCGCTATGCCCTCCCCCCCATCCTGGGGCCTTACCACCCACCCAACAGCTCCAGGACTGCTTGTCCAAATCGCCCCAAAACACACCTAAATGCCTGGAAATGAACAGAAAAAAACTTTGTGTCTGGATGGCCCCAGCGTTCCATCGCTTCTGGCCCTAATCTGTAGGCCTCCAGTGAGGTGGATGGGGGGCCCCCCGCACCACGTGACAATGCCCCTCAAGTCCCATGTGGCCTACTTCTCCGCCCAGCAAACACAGATGTCCTGACTGGCCTTGTCTAGTCCCCCAAACCTCCTACCATCCAGATGAAACTCCAAGTGCACCCCGAACCCGCAACTAAATAATCTTTATTTCTTTGCTTGTGCGGAGACCACGGTACATGTAGACTTTTTGATAGCCAGTCGGATCTGCCCCATCGCAACGCAAGCCTTTTAGTCTGTAGTCCCCATGCTCAGAGGACACTCAACGCTTGATCTCCTTGCAGTGCCAAGATGCCAAATGTGCCCTGCGGTCCCTGACTTCCCGAACCTCCCGGGCACCAAAATTAAAATAAACTCCCGCTGGAGTGTCTTCCAATTCCTCCACCTTACAACAATGCCTGCATATCGGGGCCATGTGCTTGGACTGAAACACTGCTCACCCACCGCATTGTGCCATGTGGTCAGAGAAACCACGTAGCCACCTCACTCACTGACCAGTCTGGCCCAAAGATGCTAGCCTACTTCCCAAAGGCCTGCTGATTGCAGGGATGCCTGAGTGCAATCATCCAGCACAAAGCGGCCTCAAGAGCAGTCAACACTGTCCCCTGTTCTTACTGTTCACTTTTATTTAACTTTTTTTTTTTTTTACTTCAGCCTTTCCCAAAAATGCCCTCCCACTGCCGAGCGCCCAACCGGCTAAATGCTCCACTTCCTGTGCCCCTCCAGCCCACATGTGGCCTTAAAATGACACCATAAGGAAAAACAAAATGACAAGACAAGGCCCCTGCATGCCAATACCTTCAGTGTCATGGCATACTCACTTGCGGGGGGAAGGTTTGACCATAACCACACACAATAGCAATTAAAGCAGGCAGATATCAAGAAAATGCTGTAAGCAAAAATAACAACAGTTATTGGCAACATTTCAAGCACTACACAGTGAGAAAAAATCTAAATGCTCTTTGGTCTACCTGCTCCCCAGCTAAGGTTTACCAGCTGAGGCCCCTCAGCTGCTAGGCCTGCTCCATACCTTACCTGATTATTTGCAGAGAAGTCTACCCACTTGGAGATGGCTTGTCCAAATTACTAAGCTAGCAAATGCAGTAGAGAGAGGCATTTTCTTTCTCTGCCACCCCTTTTCTACCCCTCCAAAGCTCCCTCCCTTGAGGTTCCTTTCTCCAATCAAGTGGATTGTCAATCATCCCCCTCACTTCCCCTGGCCCACCCCTTTGGTGATCTCATTCCTCCTCCCCTTGTGATGTCATCCAACCCCCTTTCTACCTCCCTAGGCCTGTACCTAGCCTCCCCCCCCCGTCCCCTTCCTGCCTTCTTCCAGCTAATCCCAGAGGTGCCAGTGACAACCTGGGCTGCCCTTTAATAGGGCAACCTCTTTTATATTAGTTCAGAGCTGCAACGGAGGCCAGATTGGTAGGAAGTTTAATCCCTAAATGTGTGAGGTAGTTCTTTACCTATTTCAGCCCACACTGCCTATATTGTTCTGCCTGACAATGCTTATTTGAAGGGAGTACTGTAGTACAGATTTGCTTCAGTTATTTTTTAATCATAAAAGAAACAGCTGACACTAAGGAGATGTTGGTGTAGACATCGCGAAGCAAGCAGGAACAAAAGGAAAGACTCTGCACTACTACCACTCTGTTGTTTGATGTACCCTTTGTTGGAGCAATGAAGATATTTTTAAAATAAATATAGAATAAAGGATGGGTAAGGGTGTGATATGAGAATTTAATACACACCCGAGGTGTGGGATGCTACAGTCACTCTTGGGGTTTATTAAAAACATGCAAACATAGAAACATGAAATTGCTAGCAAAAAAAGGTCCACAGGTCTATCAAGTCTGTCCGATTGTGCAGCTCTTAGTTCCCTATCACTACAGCTGCCCACCCCCACCCAAACCCCTCCCTTCCTCTTCTTTCCAGGTCCTTCCCCCCGCTTTGTGTTCTTCTCTGTACTAATCCTGCCCTTGACTCAATCCCAACCCCGCTTAAAGCTATCCACTCTCCTCTGAGCAATTAACTCATCCAACAGTGCATTCCAACCCACCAGCACTCTCTCTGTGAAGTGGTGCCTCATCTGTCTCCTAAACCTTCCCTCTTCCAACTTCAGACTGTGCCCACTAGTGACCCTTCCCCCTTTAAATGAACACTCCTCCCTCCCTGACTTTGTTTATGCCTTTCAAGTACAGTACTTCAAGGTCTCACTCATGTCCCCTCTTTCCCTTCTCTCTTCCAGCGAGTACATGTTGAGCTCCTTCAACCTTTCCTTGTACGAAAACTCCCATAGTTCCATGATTATTTTTGTAGCCCTATGCTGCACCCTCTCCAGTAATCTCCCATCCTTTTTGAGGTACGGGCACCAGTACTGTACACAGCACTCCGAGTGTTGCCTCACCAGTGATCTATACAATGGCAGGATGACCTCTCCCTTTCTAGAGGTGATCTTTCTGGCAGTGTGCCCCAGCATCCTAGTTGCCATTACTGCCACCCTCCTACACTGTACTAATACCTTCATGTCCCCTGTAACTATTACCCATATGTCCCTTTCCTCTTCTGAAGCTGTCACCTGCACTCCCTCCAAGCCAGTAGCTGTTCCCAGGATTTCTGGCTCCGAGGTGCATGACCTTGCACTTCTTAGCATTAAACACCAACTGCCACTCCCTAGACCAGTGTTTGAGTTTAGCTAGATCTTCTCTGAGTGACTGCCTCTCTTCCTTATTGTCTGCTTTTGCACAAATCATAGTGTCATGCGTGAACAGGCTGATCTTAATCTTGACCTCCCCTGCAATGTCTCCAATAAAGACATTGAACAAATCAGGGCCCAGCACTGAACCCTGTGGTACCCCACTTGTTACTATCCTTGTCTTGGATGTCTCCCCCTTACAACTACCCTCTTTTGTCTGCCCTGAAGCCAGCTTTCCACCCACCCCACCAGTTTTTCCCCAACCCCCATGTCCCTCAGCTAGCTCATTAACCTCCTATGCGGCACCAAGTCAAAAGCCTTGCTGATGTCCGGATACAGGACATCCACGGCATGGCCTTCGTCAACTGCCCTAGAGACCCAGTCGAAGAAGTCAATCAGGTTAGTTTGGCACAATCTTCCCATGGCAAACCCATGCTGTCTCTCGTCCTGTAGACCTTTGCTAATGAGAAAGGTTATCAATCTCTCCTTCAGAATGGTCTCCATCAACTTCCCTACTATGGAATTCAAGCTCATAAGTCTGTAGTTGTCCGGTTGGTCTTTGGGTGCTCTCTTGTGAAGGGGTACCATGTGAGCTATCCTTCAGTTCTGGGTACATTCTGTGTCTCCAAGGAGATGTTGAACAGGTCCGTCAGAGGGTCTGCCAACACCTCTGCCAGTTCCTTCAGGACCCTTGGGTGTACTCCATCTGGTTCCGGTGCCTTGTCTACCCGCAAGGCTTTAGGGCCCTTCAGAACCCTATCCTCTTGGATGACCCCATCTGTTGTCTCTGCCCCCCTCCACCCTTGCCCCTTTCCACTTTGGTATTGGGCCATCCCTTTCTTTTCTGAACACTTGAGCAGAAATGCTCATTGAGTGCCTCTGCCTGATCTTCCCCTTGTTCCACCCATCGCCCCTCACTCTTAATTCTAACAATGTCATCCCTACAACTCCTCTTCTCTCTTATGTACAGTATTTAAAGAACTCCTTTCCCCACTCTGATCCCTTGAGCCAAATTCAACTCCTTTGCTGCCTTGGCTGTCCTGACTGACCTGGTCACCTCCCTAGATGCCTTTATGAACACCTCTCTATCCTCCACAATCCCAGATTTTTTGAACTTAACAAAGGCCAGTCTTTTTTCCCTCACCTTCCCCTCCACTTCCTTGCTGAGCCAGCGAGGTTTTATTGACCTGGACTGCTTACTCTGAGATTTGGCACATGTGTTTGTGGCCTCATTCAGCCCGTTCCTAATGATTGCCCACTTCTGTTCAGCAACCATCCCTGTGTTAATTTTAGCTAAATATCCATCTAGGATGTTGCCCATTCTGGCAAAATCTGCCTTCCTGAAGTCCAACACTCTTGTCCTGGTCTTATCCAGCTCCCTCCCTGTGTTGAGGAGGAACCACACTGAGCGGTGTTTGCTTCCTGCTAGAGGGTCCTGTACTACCATATCCTGGACTTGATCCCCAATTGTTAGCACTAAGTACAGTATGTTCCCCTCCCAAGTAGGATCCTTCACCCCTTGCACTAGGTAGCTGTCTTGGATAGCCTACAGCAGCACCTGTTCCCTGGTGTGTGCTATAGTTACTGTCTGCCAGTCAACCCCAGGTAGGTTGAAGTCTGCAATTATAACTGTATTCCCTTTGCCACTGATCTTCCCGATTTGCTCCCCAGCTCCCTATCCACCTTCTCGCTCTGTGAGGGTGGCCTGTTCACCACCCCCGTCCTGAGCTTCTCACCTTTAAGGTGCTGGAGTAATACCCATATGGCTTTTGGCCTCCCCTCATCTCCCTCCTCCCTGGTACACAGTATCTCCTCCCTAACATATATAGCCCCCCTCCCGGTCCCTGTGGAACACCTGTATCCTGGGATCATGAGATCCCAGTCATGGTATTGGGTGGCCCAGGTCCCTGAGATGGCAACAATATCTACCTCTCCCTCCACCATCATTTTCTGGAACTCTGCACCTTTTTTGCTAAGCTCCTTGCATTCATGGATACTACAGTCCACCTTGTGTCCTGCCATTCCTCTTTCCATTGCTCCCCCTTCCACTTTTATCTTGGTAACGTCTCCTCATTCTCCTCCTCCCTCTCTGGGGGGTGAGACCATCCAGTCTCCCTGGATGGTGTCTCCTCCCTACTATCTGACTCAGCATTCCCCCCTCCTCAGTTTAAATCTATGTTGTTTTTAATATACTTCTCCAGCCCCTGTCCCAATGCCCTTGTACCCTCGATGTTGAAATGCAGCCTATCCTTGGCATAAAGCCCCTTATTGTCCCATGTCTCTCCCCAGTCCCCTACTACCCGGTACCGCATTTCTGCACACCACCCATTAAACTCCTGTCTTCTTAGCTCCCATGTTGTGCTTTCCCTAGGTACCGGGAGTACCTTGGAGAACGTCACTGAACTTCACACCCGATTGCAGATACCCCCCACTTCCCTGAACCTCTTCTGCACTTCTTCCACTGTACTTCCCTCTAGGTCATTTATGCCTAGGTGTACAATGATATGAGGCTTCCCTGACATCTTCTCCAAATATTTCTGAATGCACTGCCCTACTCTCCCTGCTGTCATACCTGGCATACACTCCACCTAGGTTTGGCTCTTCCTTGCTCCCTTACCTCTCATCTCACCCCCCGCCGAGCATAGAATCCCCTGATATTAGTACTTGCTCCCTCATCCCTTGCACTTCCTCCATGGTTTACCCTCCTACAAGCCCCTTTTCCCTCAGTGTCCTCTCCTTTCATACCCTGCCCTTCCCACCTCCCTTCTTCTTCAATTGCACCTCCACCTACTCTCCTCCTCCTCCTTCGTCCTTTCTGTGCTCGCTCCCTTCCACAACCACTCCCCCTCCACTACTTTTACATCCTCCCACTGCCCCCTTCATGGTGCCTCTCCCCCCCCCAACATGTTTTGGCCTTCATCCCCATTTGTTTAGTGTGTTTGTGCCAACTTGACCTACTTCCCTGCCCCTACCAGCTTTTACCCCCCCAGTCTTCCCTCTCTCCTTGTACCCTGTATTTCCTCCCTCTATCCTGGACCCCTGACTCTTGTTCTATGGTGCCTTCCCTAACCCCCTGCTCTGTTTCGTCAACCAGAACTGTGTACCTGTTTGTTGTCTCCAGCCTCCTGAACTTGACCTCCCCTGAAATCCCTTCCTGCCTCTGCTTACCCTGAACCTCTTTTCTACTTCCTCTCTGTCTACCCATGTTCCCTACCACCTGCCAACACCCACTTGTGGTGCTCCTAGGACCCTGTGGACTTGTCCCCCCTGGCCGAGCACACCCTTCTGGCCCTTGGCAGCCTGGTCTATCCTGTGGTGGAGCCCTACATGCCCCTCTATCCCATCTCCTCTTCACCCCCTCATACCTATCCCCTCCCTCCAGTTCCCATATCAAGCACTCCAACTCCAGCGTAAGCTGAATGAACATCCTGCACACTGGACACCCCCCACCTTCCTCCAGGTTCCCAGAAACAGTGCTGCCTCACACCCATTGCAGCTCACAACTCTCACGGCCTCCCTGTGCCCCCAACCTCAGTCATCCCTACCGCTCCATTCTTCCCCTCCTTACATCCACCTGCCACCTTTCCCTGGCCTTCACATCGCCCCTATCGCTCTTAGTCTCTAAATATTTCACAGCCCTTTATAATTGCACCAAGGGTGTGCATTAAATTCTCATATGCACTCTTCCTCATCTTTATTTTGTATAATATACTGGCCAGCAATTTTTTTCCAGTCCGAGTCTCCTAATCATGTATGACAGCAGGCAGGCAGACACACACAGACAGAGACACAAACACACACACACACACACACACAAACACACACATTGTTTCTTTCCATTTTTGAATAGCTGCATTTTTTTGTTTGTTTTATTTTGTGGCAAACTACTGAAAACATGATCCTGCTTACCCCAGGAATCCACAGATCTGTTTCTGCTGGCAGTTGGTGTCTCTTGAGGCTCCTAAAATAGAGGATCAACCAGATAAAAAGATTTGTTTCCTTTTAAATGTTACAGTGGTACGCAGCACTATTTTGTTTAAACAAAAAGCCAAAGGGAGAACTCTCGCTCTGGTGGGTCTTCGCTACCAGGAATATGGAGCTGCCATGTTTCTGGAACTGTTCAGCCCACCCACAAGTAGAAGGACAACTAATGATGGAGTGGCTGGTTTTGAATGATGAGGTGTGTGTTTGCCGTAATAACCAGCCAGATATTATGGCAAGTATCAACTGGTAAACTAGTTCAGCCCATAGAAACAAATTGCTGCCCAATTATTATAGATCAATAAAGGTCACATTTAGTTTAAAAACAAAGGTGATCTGGGTAAGTAGACAAAAGGAAAAGATCCCCTTTACCAATGTTTCACTTGACACATTATGCTCTTTCTCAAGGTTTCCATTGTCTACTTGTCCAGACCACCTTTGTTTTTTTTAAATAAATGAGACTTTTATCAATCTTTATTTTGAAGAAGTCTTCATTGCTCCAACAAAGGGTATGTCAAGCAGTGGAGTGCATTAGTGCATGATCTTTTTTTTTTGTTCCTAGTTATTTTTTAATCCAGAGGCTGTGGCAAAAAAGTACAGGACAATCATTACAGTTGGCATGGTTTCATGTAGGTTAGAAAATGGTTTTGAAAAATCCTAGTATCTGTTTGCCTGAGCAGCCCATGTAGGGGTGCATGTATATGCCAACAGAGACTGAGTAAAACCAAAACCAGTGCCACCTGCTTCAGTGCCAACAAGTATTATGCTGCCCCTGAACAGAACTTTAAAATATTTTTTTCTTAACGAGCAGGTGAGCCGCACCCCCCCACCTAAACTACACTGCTATTTGTAACAGAAACACACATTCTGCCCATCTCTAGTACAAACAAATTCTGGCCAGAACCGAAAGGGCTGCATGTGTTGGGGGATGGGGGTTGGGGGGTTAGGGAGGTTGGGTGGGAGGGTATGTATAATTGCAAAATAAAATCAGCAGCATCCTGATCATGACACTGGGGAATTGGTCATAATACAGTCAATAGGTTGTACTTTAATGGTAGGCTGATTAGAATCCTGCTGGACAGGATCAGGAGCACTGAGTACCATGTCTGCGTGGCCCATTCTGGGATGATCAGTATCACTGTGGCTGTCTCTGTCCTGAGCGTTATGAGCACTCTCTGAATGGGTGGGAATGGTGGGATGTCATGCAAGAACCTCTCTGCCCAGTCCCGGACGAGGGCATCCTCAGGGACTGTACCATTTACTGGTAGTCTGTAACACCAACTAGACACCCACTGGGACAGCACTTGGGATGAGCAGAAAGGACCTCAGTCAACATCTCATCCAAAGGACGATGCACCCTAATATTTCAGCATCTCCCTAACACTGCATTTGGGTGCCAGCATCTAAGGTATGAGCCAAATTCCCAGTATGGGACTAGAACACATGACATTGTAATTCAGAGCTGCATGTGCTAACAACTGAGTCATACTTACATGCTGAATGGAAAGGAGTTGGGTTTTGCATAGGCAATTTCATACACATTTTATCCCAAAGCACTTTGCAAGCCACAAACTGATGCAGCAGCCATTAGAAAGAAAGTGAGGTTAAAGAGCCCCTGACCTTATGGTACAACTTTAGATAAATGTAATATTTAAACATAATCCATTTTATATTTCTTGTCTCTCCTTTATGTTTTCATTGCTAAGGACATCTGCATGGTAACAGGATTTGTGCCCTATCTGCTGTGGCTCCTTGCCTACAACTGACATCACAGTTCTGTTTATGACATCGCAGTCTGTTGCTATAGCAATATAGTATGATGTGAGGTGCACACAAATTGCCAAGAGTAGATGAAGTCTAGAGGACAGTGCTCCTGTTTTCATGAAACTGTCTTCAGTAATAATGGAAAAGGGGGGAGGGATACTTGCAGAAAATAATAAATCTTACATTTTCAAAGTTATCCCAATGGAGTCAGGGGCTCTTTAAGTGTGACCTGAGGAAGAATAAACAGCGAGAGGTTCAATGAGATGGAGGGAGGTTAAAAGCACACAAACTGCCAAGAGTAGATTTTGTTTTTCTGAAGTTACCTTGTCAAACTTCCTTCTTGAGCGATGCAAGTGCGCAAGATCAAAACTTGAATACAAAGCAAAGCAATAAGGAGTTGCCGTTATCCCTCACCCACCCACTTACAGCTGGCGCTGTGAAACAGTTGTTAGGTGGCCATGGGTTTTGCACACCTGAGCCGCACATTATGGAATGGGGGGGGGGTTAAGATCCCATAGTAGTGGTATTAGCATCAGTATCAGCATATCATATGCAAGCTAAAGGGGGGCACATTCAAAGAACATGCCACATCTGCCTATTCTGCTCGTCTTGCCTCTTAGTTACAAAATGATTTATAGGAGGCAATCGTGTGAAATCACCCTGCAAGCAAGTAAATAAAACCAAAGAGAAACAGCGAGGGAAAATAAAGTAGCAGAACTTATTACAGAGTCCAAAATTTAAAGGATCAGTTTTCACTCACACAAACTACTGATAATAGCCTCTTATATGCATCATGCACCTCTGCTGTTCTGTTAGATCTACGCAGTAAGTTAGGTCAAAGCAGCTAGAAAGACATCAAAGAACAAAAAAAAAAAAAGAAAAGTGTTTGCTTTTATAACCATTTTATTACCTGTGAACATATAGCCAATATTTTAGCCCACGTCATAGAGAAGGAAAACAAACAGATCATGCAATGTAAGTGAGAGAAGGAGAGCAGAAGCAGGGCCACTTGGGCAGCAATGCAAACGCACTTGGACAATATGTGGTGAGGAACCCTCACTTTCTGTGTATATAAAGCCTATCAGGGGAGGGGTCATGCCCTTCCAACAGTCATGCAGTTCTGGCATGTTGGGGGTTGGCAAGGCTGGAAAGGGTACATTTATTTGTGACTTCACTGTTAATGGAATATTTCCAGTAAAAAGACATGTTATAGAGAATTTCATACTTACTGTATATACAAGTGAGTTTTTTTATGGTGGGGGTTACAAAATAATGGATTTAAAGCAGACTGAAGTTTAGTGGAGCATGATAAGATAAATCATTTCAGTGACCTTAGAACTTAGTATTTCAGATCATTTCTGAAAGGTGTTTATTTTATAGACTGGTATATATTTAGCATTTCAGATTAATTCTGAAAAGGTATTCATTTTATAGACTGGTATATGTTTTTTAATATCAATTTTAATATTTTTTGTAATAATGTTGTATGATTCAAGACATTAATTTAGCTGTTCTACAATAAATAGTGTTCCCTCACACAGTTTGCCTATATTAAACCAAGTGTTTATGTATTTGTACAAAATACGGAATGAGTGAGTGTGCTGAGAAAGGTGGGCTGTGTCAGACCTTTTCAGGTATAGCACCTCAATAAGAAAAGGCACATGACTGGCAGCACTGTTAGTGGGTTTGCCTAATGTTCAGGAAGTATACAATAAGAATAAATCCAGGATTTGGAACAAAATGAGGTTGGTTTTAACATTAGCATGCATTTCATTTCTAATAAGCTGGAGCAGGAGTAGAATATTGCATCATGAGCGGCAGCACTGTTAGTGGTTGTTTCTAATGTTCAGGAAGTATGCAATCATAGGTGCTGGCTCCAAGGGTGCTCAGGTGCTCAAGCACCCACAAAGATGACTTAAGCACCCTCAATATTTTGAGGGTACCTGCAAAAATGATTACTTGGGAACCTGGTCGAATAAAAATACTACCTACTGTGCATGAGCACCCACAAAGGTTCACAGGAGTTGGCACACTTTTATGCAATAAGGATAGATCCAGTATTTGAAACAAAACGAGGTTGGTTTTAGCTATACATCAGCATGTATTTCACTTATACTAAGCTTGAAGGCATATAAAGCAACCCACAACATCAATGCATTTCAGAGAATACAATGTGGGGTTTTGAAACAACAGGATGCACAAAAAAGTTGACAGTGAGGTCACTCGGGGTGATAACTCCCCATTCCATCCCAGTCTCCCACTAAGCAGCCCTTGACCAAAATACTGGGCATGGATGGATTTGTATCCTGCTACTTCCACATGCATATTATGTAACCCTAACCTGATTTAATCTTCTTGTGCTACCGGGACGCATCGACACAATGTGCTTAAAAAACTCTGTAAGGCAGTCACGAACTTGTAACTTTTTGTATACCAGTAACAAAAACATCAATGTGATGGAAAGCCCAGGTTTTGCGACTTTAACCCTGTGGGACATCTTTACACAGTTACAGTCTGGCACCAGTCTTGCACTAAAATAGACTACCGAAACACTGTTTGTAGGCGAGACAACTGATAAATGACATGCTGTGCTCCAAATGAACAGAATGTGAAAATATTATTCTGAAACCAAATACTCTGCCCATTGTTTGCTGAGACTTGGAGCATAATCCAATGTGTCCACCTACAGAACCTGCCAGGGGAGGGCAGCTCAAGGGAGTTGCGAATCATAAGGTATAAAGGCAAAGGTAGCAACAGAGTAGCAATAGCGATGGAATCCCAGACCCCTCCATACATTCGAATTGAATTTACAAATGAAAGCAGTTAGTACTTTTATTTTGGTTACTTACCGGCAGAAACCTGGTGTTGTATTTTCTCTTCTTCCCTGGCATCGTGGGGGTCCCTTTGTACCAGAAATCACCCTGAGTTTGCCTCCATCCCTGAGCCGCAGGAGAAGCCAAGCCATTTGTTTTGCTTTTACATGAAGTTGTGATAATGAGGAGGGCTTTAAAGAGGACCAGCAGGCCACTCACCTGCCTTAAAGCATTACCGCCTTCAAACACAGGAGACTCACTCAATTATTTCTTTGCTAACCCCAAGTAATGCTGCAGCATTCATGAATAAGTGTGATGAGAAGTTGAGTGGAACTGTTTTGTAGATAACGTCAGGTCTGTGTCTTTAACTAAAGTGCCACAGCAGCAGGTATTTGGTGGCAGACATGTGGGGGAAGTCAGGATGTTTTTAATGACTATTTTGTAAAGCAAGTAGCTGCATACATTTCCTCAGAGAACACTTGTTAGTTGGGAGTGGAAGGAACTAAACTAGCCTTTGCTAAGGAGTATTTTTTCCCCTGAAGTGTTAAAACATTAAAGAGAAATTATGATGGTACTCTGAAGCTACTAGAATCATGATTTAAATGCAACAGAAAGTAAAACTGGCTATGAGCAGGCCCTAACCCATACCCGAAAGCAGTTTTTTGTTTTTCCCTATACATTTTTACGTTCCATGTAAATTGTAGAAGCCAAATAGCTGTTTTATTATAAGCAATGATGATATTTTAAACGTCCTTCCCCCGTGGACTTCTTCTGAGATCCAGCATGCAGAGATGAGTAAATCTCTCTTGTAATGGTCAACCCCACAACACATGGCGCTGCAGAGTCGTGGCCAGTAACTGACCTGCAAACCCAACCCCAGCCTTCACTCCCAATATAACAACATCTAGAATGACTATCTCGAGCTCTGCCTTTTTCTGGGCTCCCAGGCTCATCAACCACTGTGGGCTGCATGGTGCAACTTCTTCCTGGCACAATACTGGGGCCCAGCTTTGACAGGCAAAGCAGCAATAGCATGTTACACGAGTGGGATGATAGAATTGGGCAAGACATGCCGTGGTGATCCTCCTCCCCTTCTTGTCGGTCTCCAGTTTTCTAACTCGCTCTCCCTGTGGGGCTGAGATCCGCACTTGAGAGGTGGAGATCTGCAAGTGCCTACACCAGCGTGACCTAGGGTTACCACATTTTAAGAAGCCCAAAGTGGGACATTTCTTACTGAAACATGATGTTTCACGGGACAGTACATAACCTTGAACTGCTACGGCTAAGGTTGGGGGAAAGGGGACGGGAACAGATGCATGGGGGCGGTACAGTGGGTGGTAGCGGGAGAGTTAGCTGCTGCTATGTTGAAGGGGATGGGAACAGAGGACTGGGGTGGTACAATGCACAGTGGGCAGTAGCGGGAGGGTTTTGAGAGATTGGTGGGGAGGAGCTCCAGTAAAAGAGCACGGGCACCAGAGAGGGGCGGGGTTGTGATGGGCAGAGAGAATCCTTTTTTTTTTAATTAAGGAAAATATGCAGAGTCCTCACTCTGTGTTTGTAAAAGGACTGCAGGCTCCGCCCATGCAGTCCTAAAAAGTGGCTGTTCCTAGCAACATTGGCTGCATCCCTAGAGATGGCCTAAGCAACCACAAGAAAACAGAGCACAGAAGCACTTTTTCACAAAAGAAACCCACTTATTTCAGAAGATATTAAAACATTCAAAATACTATAACAAAAATACACTAACACACAATGCCCCTGACTGTTGCATGAATAAAATATGCAACAGGAACTTTGCAGAATAAATCATTTATTTTCACTTGTGCCGTTTGACCCTGGGCAAATCACTTGTGGATTACGCCACTCATGAGGTTACCCAAAGTTAAACAGCACTTGTGAAAATAAATAATTTATTCTACAGGTCCCTGTTGCATATCCCTTGTCTATAGCCCTCAATGGAAACACAGGTTTGTTGTGTATGGTCACCCATACATTATTTCTTATATACTATTTGAGGTGATTGCATTAAGACTATGAACTACTTTGCAAATACATGAATAGTTTATATATGAAGAAAAAAACACAGGCAACAGATACACCTTGCAACTGCTTTGTCGCTTGTCATAAAAACTGTGTTAACTTTATGCTTTTTTTTCTACTCTAGTAGCATTTAATAATTTGTGCTATTTTACTGTCTTCAACAGGTGCTCTGGTGAAGACAAGTAAAGAAAACAGAGAACAGACAGATCTGGAATCTACAGTACTTCAGAATACAGACAGCCGATTGTTCCAAACTGGAAAATCACGCACCTGTTCAGACTACTGCATCCCACCCATAGTGACATTACATGTTCTGCAGCGATGCACCATCATGTAAGGAATTTTTCAACATAAGTACAATACAGGCTGTAACAAAAAAGAGATGAAGGTCCTGCTGCAAGTTCAGAGTTGCTTTACTTAATCGGCCCAGTAGAAAACACACACACTGGACCCCCCCCTTCCAAGCTAGGAGAACCCAGATGTACCTATTCTGATGGAGCTGTCCAGAGGTGGGAGATGCTGTTAATACTGAGAGACCAAAATGTGAGTGTTAGGAGTGTATCTTAAGCAGAGCACCTCATACTAATCAACCCAAGTTCATGAGAACACACACTAATGAGAGAACTGGCATAATGAACAGAACTGAATTTCCACACGTATATGTGGTCTACAAGGTCTACAGCCCATCCAAAACTAACAAAACCTTGGATTTAAAAAAAATAGATTCTTATCTCAGATGGCCACTTGTAACAGCAGGAACACAATGCCTACGAGATAAGCTGCTAACAGCCCTCAAGGCAATCACCCATTGAAACTTGCACACCAATTAATTTTTTAAAGTAACAAAAACAGGAAACCAGTCATTGATGTGGTGAACTAGCACTGCAGTAGTGATACGACTGGGTTATTAAATCCACCCCACCCCAGCCAGCATACAGTTTATTTATTGGCAATAGCTATAGCATAAATGACACAAACACTGAAGTTCTTGCGGTTCAGAAGTTCAGGACTGATTGTGTAAATGCCACTGCTGACACACACCCTGGTTCCCGGCAGGGAAATTCATGCAGGGAAAGGGCTTAGTCGAAACAGATCCCCGCCACTGCTGAAAGAGGGCCAAGCTAGCTGATCGAGCAAAGAAGTCCACACAGTGACAATCGAGCAACTGGCAGCTTGGTTCCTGGGATGGAAGCCTGGACAGAATGATCTGCTGCCATGGAGAACTCCTCACAGACCTGCTTGCATTCCAACAGGTCTGAGCTGACTGTAAATGAGGATTCAATGACATATGCTCAAAGAGGCTGTGAGTTGTCTGGTGATGTTAACAGTGCAGTTGCAAAACTGGATCAGAAAGCTGCACAGGAAGGGAACAGCCGCCTTCCCATTAACTCAGGGGGCAGATATGATGAGAGGAGGGGGAGGGAGCAGGACAACGATGCCAATGGGGGGGACGGATGGGGCTTTCTTTCCCACTCACCCTGTGGCTTAGGCTCATGTCTGTGCTTCTTGGCTGGATTCAGAGAGAGAGAGCAGACGTCACTGACCCATCAACGAACGATAGAATCAGGCAAGACGTGCCGTGGTAATCCTCCTCCTCTTCTTGTCGGTCTCCAGTTTTCTAACTCGCTCTCCCTGTGGGTCTGAGATCTGCACTTGAGAGGTGGAGATCCGCAAGCACCTACGCCAGCGTGACCTAGGATTACCACATTTTAAGAAGCCCAAAGTGGGACATTTCTTACTGAAACATGATTTTTCACTGGACAGTACATAACCTTGAACTGCTACAGCTAAGGTTAGGGGAAAGGGGATGGGAACAGAGGCATGGTGGTGGTACAGTGGGTGGTAGTGGGAGAGTTAGCTGCTGCTACGGTGAAGGGGATGGGAACAGAGGAGTGGGGGTGGTACAATGTACAGTGGGCAGTAGCAGGAGGGTTTTGAGAGATTGGTGGGGAGGAGCTCCAGTAAAAGAGCATGGGCACCAGAGAGGCGCGGGGTTGTGATGGGCGGAGAGAATCTGTTTTTTTTTTTAATTAAGAGAAATATGCAGAGTCCTCACTCTGTGTTCGTAAAAGGACTGCAAGCTCCGCCCATGCAGCCCTAAAAAAAACACATTGTTTCTTTTTTCTTTCTTAGCACTAACTACACTGAATCATTCATCACACTAACACTTCTCACTCTCACTTCTGGATGTCCAGCACAGACAAGTTCCCCAGTTCCCATTCTGACTGCGCTCAGGCTTACCTCCCCCACTCACACTCTCAGCACAAAACAACAAATGCCTTTGCATTTTCACAGGTTTTTTGTACACTTAAAAAAGAAAATGAAAGTAAACATCACCATAATGCTCTCAGCTCTCAGATGATCAATATGGCCCCACAAGCGACTGTCATTTTAATACCTGACGTGACGTGAGTGTGCAGGCGGAGGTGGGCATTAAATCCTCTAACAGTTATTATGATTGGGTGAAATGTTAAAGACAGGGGAAAAAGTTTCTTTTGCTGTTTCTATTGGATCTCCAGAGTCCCACTGCATCTGAGCCTGCTTTTTTTAAATAATGCAAGTTAACTGCAGCCACTAAAATAACATATACAATTGTCAACATTTAAATGACTTACTTTAATTTTATTGAGTATGCTAATATTGTGGAATCTTTATAAGTAAAATTGTTTGTACAGTTTGTCATTTTTATGTTGTCTTGTGCAGGTTCAAGCAACATCTTGCTGTAGTAGCACATACGAACATACGAAGTTTGAGAGGTGTGTCAGTGTTGACCAATGCACGGAATGCTTTAGTGGGTGCATCCCTCAGCCCCCAATTAGCAAGCATGCTAGCTCTGATGTGAAACTTCAAAGAGTGCCAAAACCTTGAAAGAAATCTGCTGCTCCAATGAGGTAAAGTTACCTTATTGAAGCGTCAGATGACAAGGCTCCATTACGTGCCTTTCCTAGTGAAACATTTCAGTAAATATAGCGGCTTCTACCGCCCACCACACATAATCCCCACAAAGCCAACATCAGGGGTGGCCATTCCCCATGTTGGCATGTTCCACCCCACACACAGTTTATTTGACAATGGGGGCCCAATCCCCATTGGCATCATGTTCCCCCCACACACACACTTTCTTTGCCAATGGAGGCCAAATCCCCATTGGCATCAGCCCCCCCAAAACTTTCTTTGCCAATGGGGTCCCAATCCCTATAGGCATTATGTTCCCCCATCCCATTAACTTTCTTTACCGATGGGGGGCCCAATCCCCGTCAGCATCAGTACCCCCCCAAACCCATGGGGCACACTGAGAGCCCAGCCCAGTGTGCCCAACATTTTTTTATTTTACCTGTAAATAAAGAAAACAATCCCCTGATGTCTGCTGTGTGAGAGAGAGAGAGAGAGAGAGAGAGAGTGAGACAATGTCCCTATAAAAAATAAAATGGTCCTTCATCATTGCCAACACCCCCTTCCCCAACCCACATCCACCCTCTGTGCACCCCACCTTCCTGCACCCCTTCACCCCATACTTACCTCCAGAGGTCCAGCGCTGTCATCTTTTGTGGACCGAGAACGTGTCTGAACTCTTCAAAAGCAGAACGCAGAATGAAGAATATCACAGTAAGCTTTATAATGGCATCAATGGGGGTTTCAACTTAGCTTGATATCTTAGCCATTTTTTGGAATTTTGGCTCCAAATTATCAACACGGGGTTCTTGGGACCCCACCTCATGAACACATGCACTGTCATCTCATTAATTGGTTCCAAAAGGTGATTTCATGTTCACTTCATGGAATCACCTTTTGGGACTGATTAATGAAATGACAGTGCCACTGTTTATGAGGTGGAGTCCCAAAAGGCCCATGTTGCAAATCTGGTGAAAAAAATTCCCAAAAATGACTGAAGTATGAGCGTGCATTGCACAGTTTCCACTCAATCCCATAACTTCAACAATTTTTTATATTTTCATTACAGATTTTCAACATTGCCATTTTTTCACACCTCCTTATGAACAGTACAGCTGTCATTTTTCACATCCTGCCCGAAATGTGTTTTCATACATGTGGCACGCAATGGTGTGGTCGCTGTGGGAAATCAACTTTCAGGACAGATTAACAAAATCACAGTGCCACTGTTCATGAGCCAAGGTCTCAAAATGCCTCTGTTGAAAATCTGGTTAAAGAAATCCCAAAAATAATTGCATTACTGGCATGTGTTGCACAGTTTCTACGCATACGCACGCTTGTGACTTCACCAATTGTTCATATTTTCACTCCAGATTTTCAGCATTGCCATTTTTTTACACCTCTTCATGAACAGTACAGCTGTCATTTTTCACATCCTGCCCAAAATGTGTTTATGCACCTGTGGCACCAAATGGTGCAGTTGCTGTGCAAAATCACCTTTCAGCTAATGAACTGATAGTGCCACTGCTCATGAGGTGGGGTCACAAAAAGCCCATGTTGAAAATCTGGAGAGAAAATGCCTACAAACGCCCGGGGTGTTAGGGTTTCCAACCATAACACCCCACCCTGTAGAGACTGACAGGCTTGGGATCTTCGACTGTAATGCTCATGCCATTCCACCCCCACCCTGCAGCCAGTGACAGGCATCGAGGTGTGCCTTGGAGTCTTCGGCCTCAAAGTTCACCTCATTCTCCTATACTGCACTCATATCAGTATATTTTCTTATGGAATGGGATGAGCGTAAGGCCCAAAGACCCTAAGGCACACCCGCAACACTTTTCAGTGTCTGCATGGTAGGGTGAGGTGAAATGACGTGAACTTTATGGCCAATGACTCAAAGGCACACCCCAATGCCTGTCAGTCTCTGCAGGGTGAGGGTGGAGTTGACTTCAGTTCAATACTTCACTGCCATTCCTGTTATACATCTGTCTAACTCTTGCAGTACCAATGCTAATGCCAGCAAGACAACATTCAGCATTGACAAATGCTTGTTGATATCTGCTTTCACTCTGTACTTGTTAATGAAATTTGCCTTTATTCCTGCATTGTCATTCCTGCAATTTGTATGTTCCTCACATTGATTTTGTAATGTATATCTTGTTTTTGTTCAATATTTTTTGTGGGGGGTTAATCATGTATTAGTGGAAGTAAGAAAAACATATACAAATGGTTCAGCAGAGCAGATAAAAGAAAAAAAATGAAAAAAAAAGTATTTTAACAGTGCATTAGCTCAACATTTCACAGTATGCTAATACAAATTGAGGAATGCATGCCCAGCGACCATCTAAGTTAAGGAGCGGGTAACATTGTCAGCAACTAGAGCTATACCAATGGTTGGCAGCAGATCCACCACAGAAAGTAGAGAGGAAAGCTGTCATGTAGCCTACATCATGGTGGTTTGAGCCGTTGTTCCATTTTTCTAAAGGTGGATCTGGGATTGAAGTTGCATAGATTAGATCCCATATGTGACTTCCACTACTGATGAAACCTGGTTAAGGAACCCTGGGCCAAGTGCCCCATCCTGGATAAGAAAGCTAAGCTGGCTACTGCCTCCTCCCAGTCTCACACTGTGGGAATAGCTAAATTATGACAGTTTTTAAGCAAGAGACCTTTGTCCTCAATGATCACTCAAATAAGCCACATCATGTGCGGATGCCTAAGGGATCAGTCCCCTGTGGAATTCCTGGTAGAATGGTGTTCAGAGACATAGCTAAGGTCAAACTCAAATCCCTCTGTCCCTGCAGGCCTTCGGGACCTCATTCCAAAAGGGTTGTATGGCTGACCAGCTCAAAAAGATATGGAAAATGGTCCCATTCAGTTGCAGATACCGCCAGTACCTGTCATCTGGGAGAAGACACATCTGCTGAAGCTTGTCTGGGTATGTGACCAGGAATGAAATAACTTATTCTGAATTAAGAGACTTCATGGCTCTAAACATGCTGCCTAAACTGATCTCCAACATCCCTTCTCCTCTTAATCTGTTAATTGCCTCTTGATAAAGGTTTCCCATTGCTGGAGGGCTTTATGAGTTTGATTTCAAATGGCTGTGCTGATAGAGTGGTAAATTTAACTAGCAAAGTCTTTGAGGAAGCAAGTCCACCCTGCAAGAGGTGAATCAGAGGCAGGTGAACTAGATGCAAGTTTACAAACAGTAGACAGTAAGGATCTCATCTGAAGGTACCAGCATAGGTCGCTCTGCTGGAACCCATATCAGGTATGCAGGTTTTTAAGGAAGCCAGAGATACAGATATCTTGGATCCTTCAGACACCAACATCTTGCTGATACTTCAGTTTTACAGGGCTCCTATCTATAAACAGGTTGAGTTTATCCCAGATCGGCATCCAGGCAACTGGTTTCAAAGGTAGTTTAGATAATTTACTTAGTTGCTTCTTGACATGTACCAATGTCTGGATGGTGGATGCTTGCTGTCTTAGGGAGCAGTGAGTAAGATACAACAGAAGGGTGGTATCCTGGAATGCCCTTAAATTGCTCTTCATCCACACCCACAGCGGGTCTGAGACTGCTGAACAACCAAACTGCCTCACCATTTGTACCTCAAGGAAGGCCATGTGGTATGCATATATCTGAGCCCCTTCCCCTCCAGACTGACTGATGTTTGGCACAACTAAATCAGGAGGCTTCACCTTCCCAAAGAAACCTCCCAGTAAGGACATCCATTTTGGAGAACCAAGACTGGCCAATGGTAATGGGAAGATGAGACAGCCAATGTAGAAGCTTAAGAGAGATTATCATTTTTACTTCTGAGAACTTGCCACCAGAGATAAGATTGATTGCACCCACCTGTTACAGTCCCCTTCTATGTCAGCAAGGAAAGGGGCCAAGTTCAGATTACAAAGTGATGAGATATCTTGAGACAGTTGAATACCTATATACTGGATGGCCTGAGGGGACCAGTCAAAATCCAGGTGCATAAACAGTACCTGGGGGCAATGCCTGGATAGTGGGAGGCTCTCAGTTTTTGACAGGTTGACCTTCAAGCCTGAGATGGCATGAAACTGCTCCAAGATGCCCAGTAGAGGATGGATCCCAGAAGGGGCATCTGAAAGCAGGACCAAGAGGTCATTGACATATAACTTCATCCTGTAATCTACACCCCACTCTCTATCACTACCAGGAGTGGATGGCAGTTACCAGGGTTCTATCACCAGGACAAAAATAAGTGGTGAAAGGGGGCAACCCTGCTTAGTGCCTTTTCTCAGGAAGAAAGGAGAGGACAGTGTGCCACTGGTCAGAACTTTAGATGTTGGGCAGGAACAGAGTAACCTCATCCATGTCAGAAACTGAGGCCCTAAACCCATCCTCTGCAGAACCAGAAACCACTCACCACATTCCACCAAATAAAAAGCCTTCTCGAAATCAATAACTATGGCAGGAGTGGGGCTATGCTGCACCACCTGAAAGAAGTTGATGAAAGAGCTTAGATGATCCATGCTCAGCTGGCCATTGACAAACCCCTCCTGAAAGGGATGAATGAGAACTGGTAGGATATGTTCAAGATGGGCTGCCAGGGATGAGATGGGTCTGTAACTGTTAGGTCCGAGAAAGGTCCTGCCCCTGCTTGGGCAGGACCGTGATGAAAGCCTCTTTTAAAGTAGGGGAAAATTTTCCTCTGACCTAGGCTGAAAATGTGTCACAAGGAGAGTGGGTGACCTGGGGAGCCAGATGTTGGAGTAAATCAAGCAACAAGACATCTCCCCCAGGGGTCTTGTTTGTTGAGGGCAGCAATTGCCTCACTGATTTCCTGTTCCGAGAGTGGTGCTTAAACTCTTGGAGATGGGCTAAAGACAATCGAGGAAGGGATATTGTGGCAAACAAAGTCTTAATCAATAAGTTGTTAAGTCTCTATTGGCTGATATGCAGGGCATTGAAAAAGTCTGCCATAACTGTATTGATATCCAGGGGTTGTTGGCTATGAACACGAGTTACAAAATTGGGGGGATATGTCATTCAGTTTGCCTCTTCCGGAGATGGTATGACAACAGTTTCAAGTGCTTCGCTCTTGCTGCCCCAAATTTATAGCAGGTTCTATTTAAAGTCACCTCTGCCTATCTAAACAGCAGAGTATTAAGCTGCAGCTTCACCCTCGCCATATCTGCACACAGCCCTGAATGCTGTTTCCTGTCTTGAGTAGTCTTAATTGCCATTTCTAGGACTTCCAGCTGTTGCATAAAATGTTTCACCTCTGTTTTCCATGCTTTCCTACATTTGGAAGCATACTGCATAATGTGGCCCTGCATAGTGGCCTTAAGGGCCTCCCAGAGCGAGACCCAACTCACCTCTCAAGTATTATTGAGCATGAAGTATTCCTTCATGGCCCCCACACCATGAGAAGAATTCTTTGTCCTGCAGAAGCAGGGGGTCCAACTTCAGGAAGAGAATTTGGGGAGAGGTACCACTGACTACCAAAAGGGAAATGAGAGCATGGTCCGATATCACAATTGGCTGTATCTAGACTGAGCTACCACATTCTGGATCTGGGGGAAGGCCAGACAAAAATTCAACTTAGTGACCAAGTAATATAGGAGTAATCTCATATTACATGGTGTAGCAAGCGCTATACATATGACAAGGACAGTTTATCTATCATTTTGTGCACCATCTGAGCAGCCCTAGGATGTGCCTCAGTAGTGGAACTAGAACAGTCCAATAGGAGACCCAGGGTGACATATAAAATCCCAACTCAAACTGCAGGGATCTCACCATTAGTGACTTCCATGACTGCTTGGATCAGGGGAGCAAAAAAGTCTAGACTAATTACTGGGTCCGTACACAAACCCAACTACCAGAGAACCCTCCAGCAAGGAGAGCTGGACCACTAACCAACCCCCTGGCCATCCGAGTAGGTATCCTGGACAGTCCATTTAAGAGTCTTATGATGTAAGGTAGAGACCCTCCCTTTTGGCTCTTGGGGTATGTGAGCCTCCAATCTGATCCACTTCTTACATAATTTTTTTGCCTCCACCTCTGTCAATTTTGTCTCTTGAAGGAGTGTTACCAGGGATTTTAACATGCATCAGTGAGAGGAGATGGCCTTCATTGCAATGGTGGAATAGAGACCCTGGATATTCCAAGTATAGCAACACAGATCAATTATTTGGGTATAGAACCAAAATGTATGATGTACATGTCAGGTTCAGGGGAAGCAATAAGGGGTGGGTCCAATGACATGGGATCCTCAATATAAGGAAACAGCTCTGGGATATCCTTGCCCTCCCACAGCAGCAATGGGACCCCATAAGTAGCATACGTGTGAAAACACTGCTGTCGCATATACACACCTCCAAAACTAAATACATTTTATGTAATATCCCACACCAAACAGAGTAACATACAGAGAGCATTACAAACAGGAGTGGTAGTCCTCCACCTCTGCTCACACACCTCGAGTGCAGTGTGTGGAGGGGACTCTGTAGTGTGTGGGGGGGGCTCCCCCCAGGGTGTTGATAGAGATAGCAGAATCAACTGAGACAAGGACATGAACAGGTCGAGTGAACAACATCAAGGAGAGAGCCCCAATCCATGGGAATAATTTCCTCTGTGCAGTCAAAGGCATATCAAGCCCCCAAGGCTTCCATAGTCCCATTCCTGGGGTGTGTTTCAGAGAATTGGGAACCTAGTCCATAAACCAGTGTAGAAACCAGTCAAAAAATGTTGCTGTTCACTATAGTGAACTAGACTAGGCAGGAAAAACAAAAACCCCACCATCTTCCCCAATACAAAATAAACAGAAGTAGAGGAAGAGTCTAACTGCAAAAGGTTGTCCCAAATATTGTGCCACATATAACTAAAACAAAACTATTACCCATTTAGGAGATGGCAGACCATATCCCTATCTCCCATGGCTGTGGGGCTCCAGTAAAACTGAGCATAGAAGGGTTTAAACTGGCCCTCTAGAGAGAGAGAGAGTCGTCAGAAGAGAAAACTGGGCCCTGGTATAAGGTAGAGAAAAAAGTAAGGAATGAGGGGGGAGGCCACACTACATCTCTAATGTGGGTTCTGGTGCAAGGAACAAAAAGCGAGTCAGGAGGGAGAACTGTGCACTACAGCACATGATAGAGTGCCACTGGAGAGGCTAGCTAACCCCCAAAATTCAGAACGATCTGAGATCAGTGCACTCATTGCAAAGGAAATCTTGCTGAATGCTCCACCAAGATCTTCAGTGGTCCAATACACTATACTACATAGAAACATAGAACATAGAAACATAGAAACATAGACTTTGATGGCAGATAAGGACAGCTTGGCCCACCTAGTCTGCCCATTTCCCTACCTACAGGATAAGCTGCAGATCCTAGTTAACCAACAGCCTATTTCTTCCTACCCCCCACAAAAATTGCCTTATGTCTGTCCCATGAATTCTTGAATTCTCCCACAGTTTTAGACCCCGCAGCCTCCTCAGGAAGGCTGTTCCATGTGTCTACCACCCTGTCTGTGAAAAAAATGCTTCCTCACATAGCCCCTGAACCGCCCCCCCCAACTTCAAATTGTGTACCCTTGTTCTTGCATATCTCTTTTTCTGAAAGATGCTATCGTCTTGGACTTTGTTTATTCCACTGAAGTACTTAACCATTTCTATCATGTCCCCCCTCTCCCGCCTTTCCTCAAGGGTATACATATTAAGCTCCTTTAGTCTCTCCTCATATGGCTTATCTTGCAGACCCTGCACCATTTTAGTTGCTACCACATGTTGCCAAATAACCAAACTCCAGGCTAGTTTAAGTGCATAGTGCAGATTATTTTATTGTGTATATTCTGGAACACTTTGAGATGCCCCGGGCACATTGACTGTTAGGTCTTCCTCAGAAGCTATAAGACCTCAGGGGGAGTCATAGAAGCAGAGAAAGATAGAAACTGATGGCAGATAAGGACCACTTTGCCCATCTAGTCTGCTCTTAAGCCCTACTCATTATTGTGGCATTCGACCATATCTGGTCAATGGCTTTTCCCTCCTCCTTCCTACCTCTAAGGTTCCCTTGTGTCTACAGCTGTGTGGATTGGGATAATTCTGAATCCACAGAATTTTTATGAAATTTCAAAAAATTCCACAAACTTTCATAGAATGTTGTCAGAATTTTGCAGAATTTAAAAAAAAACCTAATTTGGTTGTACCTTAACAACCATTTATGCTACAGTTCTGAAATTTGGAATACGTACTTATTCGATTATTAGCCATAAACATGCCAAATATATAATTTGGTGGGATAGTTTCAAATGTATAGGTGCTCAAATGTTGTGTTTTTATTGTTTGTACAAAAAATTCATGAACATTTTTTATCTGCATATACCTTAACCATCTATTGGGTCAGCGATCTTAAATTTGGCATGATTTCTAGATGATAGGGGTTCTAACAATGTGGCAGATTTCATGACAATATGATGCATCGTCTCAAAATTATACATGCTCAAAATCTGTCATTTTATTTTTTTCAGAAGATTTCATGAACAAATTTCATCTGCATATAACTCAGTCACCATTGGAGCTAGACATGTGTAAATTAGTATGGATACTCTTTTTGTAATGCTTATAGAATGGCCTCAATATGGAGAGAATTAGATAAGAGATTTTTAAGTTACAGGGGTTCAAAACTTTACTATGTAAATATTTGCAAAACTTTGTGAAAATTATCAAAAATGTGGATGTTTGTAACTTCCCTGCTCTTGCATCCATTGAGTTAACATTTGACATGCATATCCATAGTCAGTGTAACCTGGTGTCTAACACAACTGGATAAATTGGTTAAGCAGTTTTACTTTTACAGAAGAAAACAAATGATTAGTAACATTTTCTCAGATATTTATGATAGCATATTCTGTAGATGAAGCATCCAGAATTTTGTTTTGGAATTTAACAACAAGACACATATCATTACTTCATCTGATAAGCTGGGCTGAGCTTTTTGCAGTCCTGCTGTTTTCCACTGGGTTACTACCCCCCCCCCTTCTTTTTTGGCATAGCCTGATTGACTCAGTAGAACTACTGATCCCACTGATATCCTCTTTGTTCTTTTCAGTGACAAACTCTCTTAAAATGTGAGTCACCTACTCCTTTTCCTATTGACCTGCCCTGTTGGAATAGCTAGCATAATTTCGTCCTGCTACCCAATACATTGTTTTCCCCCTCTGCATCTTTTTGAGAACCTTTAAGTCCTAGACTTGTATGTACACCAGGCTCCCTGTATCATAAATGTACTGGATGTGATTCTTAAATATCCTGCATTCAAGTTGAAATTGTTGACACTCTGTGCTTTCTTGCTCCAACCTGGGGGTCTACTAGTGTTGCACTACTCAGCTCTGCTGTCCATTTCTTGGAGAAACTGTGCATCAAACTCCAGAACCTGGAGACCCCCTGCACTACCTGCCTTTTATACCCCTATAATTTAATTAGAAACACCCCCAGATAAGGCTGAGTGAAATTAGAAAATTCCAGTTTTCTGGAATTTTTCATGAAATTCTGCAATTTTCACAAAGGCTTATGTGATTTGACTTTAAGTACAAATGTTATTTTGTGGTTTCTCATAGCAAGCAATTAATAAAATTGGCACACACAGTCTCCTTGTAAGGTCTAAGAACCTGCCAAATTTAATCGTATTATATTCTCTAGTTTTAAGGTGTCAAGGGTTTATAAATTTGTAGTTTACATACTTGCAAAATTAAATTTTTAAATGTTGTAAACATTTGACTACTTTAATTCAATCCTATTTAGAGATGAAAATATAAACTTTTTCAGAAATGACCATGTGGTATAGAAGTTTAAGTGTTTCAACTCTGGTTAAATTTGGATATGTAGTTTTAAAATTAGAGGGCACTAACCCGAATTGAAATTTTGGCAACAAGTTTGGCAGGCTATAATGCAGTCCCATTTAAAGCTAGAAATCCAAAACTATGTGTATGTACAAATGTAGTGATAACCTGCATACCTAGCAATTTTTGTATAATTTCAATGAATACCATCAATGTTATACTAACATTACAGAAATCCAAATTTTGGCAACATATTTGGTTACCTATAACTCAGCTCCCATTAATGTTTAGACTTAAAACATGGTGCATATATGCATTCTACATGCTTCTCTAAATCCTGATATTGTGTAGAAATTTGGATAAGAAATTTTAAAATTATCTCTAAATAACTGAAAATTAAATTTTGATTAAATGTTTGGCCACCCATAAGTATGCTACCTTTCAACTTACAGTGCTGCTCTTTGTTACACTTTTGTAAGATATAGGGTACTGTTTAGGTTCAAAATTTGGTGCTATTTGGATGACCACATATAAAATTATAGTGAAATAACTGAAATTTAAAATTTGCAAAATTCCACAGAATGTTCATGAAAATTCATCGGAATTCCATGGAATTTGAATGGTCATTTTGCGGGCATTCTGTGGGCATAATTTTATATTCTGCACAACTCTACTTGTGTCTGTCCCAGCATGTTTAAATCCCACCACTGTGCTCACGCCCACCACCTCCCATGGCAGGCCATTCCAAACACCCACCACCATCTCTGTGAAGAAAAACCTCCTCATGTTTCCTCTTAATCTGTCCCCCTCCAGTTTCATATCATGTACCATCGTTCAAGTACTCATCCAATATTGGAAGATGTCTCCCCCTGCACCTTGTTTATGCCCTTAAGGTATTTGAATGTTTCTATCATGTCCTCCCGATCCCTCCTTTCCTTTAGTGAGTACATATTGAGATCCTTCAATCTCTCCTCATATGTTTTCTTGTGCAAGCCCTGTACCATCTCTGTCACACTTCTCTGGACTGCCTCCACCCTGTTGATGTCTTTACAAAGGTGAAACCTCCGTAATTGCACACAGTACTCTAGGTGAGTTCTCACCAGTGTTTTATACAATGATATCACTACTTCCCCTCCTTCTGCTGGTGATACCTCTGACTGTGCACCCCAGCATGTCACTGGCCATCCCTGCAGCCTCTGTATTCTGCTTAGACACCTTTAGGCCATCTGATATGATAACCCCCAGGTCCCTTTCTTCCTTGTCTGTTATCTTATTTTGCTGCTGTGCTGTGCGCTTACCCCCAGATCTGCTGGGCATGACCCACTCCTCTGGTGCTGCAGGGCAGCATTCTTCCCAGGGACTCATCAAGTCCAGACCAGTGTAAGGGGCCACAGTGTCCATAAGAGTTATGATTCAGGGACACCTAGGGTTGGGAGGTAGAGGAGGCTAGGAACCAGTATTCTGTGGATACATGGTAGTCAGGAGATAAGCAGCTGTCTCAGGAGAATCATAATCCTGTGGGATCCCATTGATCACAACATGAAGAGCAGCAGGGTGTCTCATTCTAAACTTAGTCCCACAGGCATAGAGATGTTTTTTCAGCATGGCAAAGGCCCTATACCTTTGCCAGAGCTCTAGATAAAAGTCCTGAAAAAGTTCAGTGGCATGTCTTTTCCAGGTCAAAAGGCCACAAACACAGTACAGCCATAGAATGTTCTCTTCCATGGGGAATCTTAACAATTTGGCAAAAATTGGCTGTCAGCTGGCATCAGGTTGTGGATGGAGAGTGAGAGAGAGGTTGGCCCACTCAATTTCAAATGTCAAGCAGTCAGAGCTATTGAGAAACTCTGTGTTGGTGGAATGCAGAAACCTAATCACATTGTTGCCTTCTACCCCCTTTGGAAACAGGATGAAATGGATATTGTTCCACTGGGCCCAGTTATCTACATCATTGACCTTTTGCAGCAAGTATCAAATAGTAGCAACTTGGTCCTGTAGAGTGCCATGCTGCTCATTTGTGCATTGTTGCACCTCAGCAATCCAAGTCTCAGCCTGTGCTACCTGTCCATTAAATGCTTTGATATCTTGGGCAGTTTGAAGAGTCTTATGCTTCTGATTCACAGTGTCTTGTAGGACCCATTTGAGCAGATTAGTGATGTTATGGAGGGCCTGCACTGAGTCCCCTGATTGTGCCAACATGGGAAGTTGGGAGTTTGGTTAAGAATAGTAGTTAGCACTGAAGCCCTGTTCCATACAGGAGATACAGAGTAAAGACAAGCATTGAAGTCTATCAGGCAGTCTTTCCCGTCAAAGGACACCAGATCTTCAGTAAGTGAGCAGCACAGAGACTCATTTAATGTAAATATAAGAAAGTAAATTCTGATTAGACCGTGGATAAATAATAACTATAAAGGAGAAGAGGGAGAGCTTGTAGATAAGCTGCCAATTTTTGCTGCTGGATAGCCACTCCCCCACTCCCCATTCAGTCCAGCATTTGATTGTTCATAACTTGTCTTGTACCCTCCCGGGTCATAGTCGACAGTAGGCATTTCATTGTTTATTGTACTTACCAGGTCATAAAAAAATAAAAAATAAAAATAATCTTCATATCATTTTCTGACAGTCTTTTCTCCTTTGAGAATGATGGGGTGGGGGAGCAGCATGGAGACATCAGTAAAGAAAAGTCTAAGTATCATCAAAAAAAAGCTATAAAATAGAGCAGCACCCTCTACTGGCAAGTATACCAGAAGAGGCACTACATTACAGCAAAACTAACTAATAACAGAGTTGGAGGTTAAACCCCATGCTGTCTCCCTTCTTCATAAAAAAGTTAAGAGAAGTTCTTGGCTCTAATACTCAACTAGAGTTGAAGTATTAGAAAAGAAAATCTCTTTGAATGAGGTCTATTTTGCTGCTTCAGCACCGTGGGATTTCACTTTTTGATACATAAAACTTGATAAGCTGCTTCTCATATAGTATCAAATTCTTTTTAATAGTTACTATATGCCTAGTATGGGATAGATGTTAACTTGGAAATTCTAAAGCACTTTATTATAATGAGGAATTATATTTACACTTAGAATTTATTTATGTAGTGTGTTTTACTTGATTTGTGCAATAGAATATGAATTTGAAGCGCTCTGTCTTTAAATGGGACCCTATTCAAGGGAATGGATTGCACATGCTTAACTATGCCTTGAGAAAGAGTCCAGGAGGGCTCGAAAACATTTGGCTATCTTATTGGTGTTTGGCTCCTGTTTATCAAATTAAAAGTAACTTTTCAAATCAGACATCAAAGAATCTGGGATCTTATTTCTCATGCTGGCCTGAGCTCTACTATTTTGTTTTCAAGATGTTGTAGTTACGTGAGTAGCTCGATCTATAGTCTGGCAGCTGGCCTATTTGTGTTTCTTACTATACACCTAGCAGACTATTTCTTATAGGTCATTTATCTAACCACCTCTGCAAGAAATGTAAATTACAAGAGGGTACACTGTAACATCTTTTGTGGGATTGTCCTTCTATTCTTGCATTTTGGGACCAAATACAAACTCATCTTGCCCCTCTTTTGGGCTTAGAGGAGGTGTTCACTCCAGAACTGTATCTTTTAGGCTTGGACACAGAATGTCTTTTGGGTGAGCAGTGGTATTATATAGCCCTTATTTCAGCTGTGACAAATTTAGTAATCCTACATCAATGGACCAAAGAAGATCCTCCTTCTAATAGGAAATGGCATAATGAGATGCTAGTCGTACCTAGAATGGAAAAGACAGTAGCAAGTTTACGTCATTCTCTACCAGCCTTTCAAAGCAAATGGGAGCAGCTACTCACTCTCTTACTGACTGTGTAACAAGCAGAATTACATTTTAACATTGTTGCCATAGTTTTCTGCCCTCGTTCCTCTCTGTTAAGTAATAGCCCTTATATTGATACCTTAGTTAGTGAGTTATCAGTAATACCTATATCAATGTGGTATGAAATGTTTGACCTTCTTGGACTATATTGATGTCCTAGGGTTATTTACATTAATGGTGGTACCTTTTGTTTGTAATAAGATTATACTCCTGATTGTTTATACTTTGGATGTCCCCTAGCCCATTCTCTGTTTGTTTACTGTTCTCCTTTCCCTGTGTTACTTTGGTAATATTTTAGTGTTTGATATTGGTTTACTATTATGTTTCGTTTTGTGGTATGTTTGATATACTTCTAATAAAGTATACTTAGTTAAAAAAATGAGAGAAGAAACAGTGTGCTACATGGGTTAGTGCAAGGATTGGCAAAACTTGTTCGAGTACAGTATATCAGTCTTTCAGCAGTGCAATACCTTACAAACAATTAGACAGCCATAAAGATTATATGACAGTTATTGCAAGAACATGACAGACAAATGTAAAATGCTAAGATTTTGGGAGATACATGCTAAGAGGGTGCTCCAGGGTTTGGACTACATGTGCATCCATCAGAGTCCAGGAGGGATGCATGGAGCACATTTTTAAAAGTCTGGTGTGAATTTGAATGCCTAACAGATGATGGCAGGGAGTTCCAGAGCTGAGAGGCAGAGACAGAGAAAGCTTGTTCACCCATTTTTGTACCACATTTAGGTATATTAAGAAGAAACATTTCTGCAGACCTTAGTGGGTAGGCCTGGGCTGATTGCTTTAACATGCAGGCCAGGGTCCCTGGGATACGAGTTCAAATGATGTTGTCTATTGTACAGCCTGCAGTGTGTGTACGTATGATAAGAGGTTAGGGAGAGAACAGACCAGGCTTGAATATAATATACAGCAATATGTGCATGTGGGTACCGACAGTGCAAAGTGCCATATATTATTATAGCATGTGTCCCATTTTTGCAGGACCCCTTTTTTGGCATCATGTTACGTCATTATTCCATATGTTAGGCTAGGTCTAAGAACCTCCTGTGCTATGGCCAGTGTCACTGTAGTGTGAAGCAAATACCTGATTTTATAGGCCAGTCTCAGTTTCATATTTATGGCTTTGCATGTATTGGCTTGTGTTGGTTAAAGTCAAGTGAGCGGTCAAATGTTATTCCTAGATACTAGAAGGAGTCAACCACTTCCAGTGGGGAACCTTCTGGTCCTGGAATTGTAAGAGCATTTTCACTGGCTTTGATCCTGTGTGCTGATCCATGTCTCCCTTAACCAGTACCCATCTACCCTGGTGATCTCTGAGGACTCCCTCCGCTTTGAAAGCTACCCCCCCATTGCATAATATTGCCACCACTTTCTATTTTGAGTTATGTGTTCTGTGGAACTCCTTTGCTACCCATCCTCTGCATATCTTCTGGGCTTCACTCACTGTGTTTTGTGTTTCCTGAATATGTGTCACATATTCTTTTATTTTGTTTAACCAAGCTATGATTTTTTACCTTTTGATAAGATGTTCCATCCCCTTGACATCCCAGCTAATTTTTTTAATAGCCTGCCTGCCCTTACCATTACAATCACTATTTCCTACCCCTACATGGGAACTCCTTTCTCCCCTTCTTATAGCCGACTGTCTTCCCCACACCATAATAACAATTTTGTGGTAAACAAACAACATTATAAAAAAATGAATAATACAAATCGTAACACTGAGTAACATGTGCCTCACATTGTCTTTCCACCATCTTCCTCCACCTGTAACAATTCCTTCTAAGTACCCTAGAATCATGCCCCACAAGCAGAGTATTCCCAGCACAGTTTAGATTTTTTACAGTATTGGTGAATTGTAGCCACAACCCGACTTGAGACATCTGTACTTATACCTGCCAATAGAGGCCTATTTCACTTCAAAGTCTTATCACTCTGCTTCACCTTAATATACGGCTGTGATTTTAATATTTTCTGCAGTCTCTATATGTCTCTGCGTATTAAAAGTTTAATCGTTTGGGGGGGCATGACTTGGCTCCTAACGTGATGGTTGCCTGATCCTCGTGCTCTGCAGACCCGGGACTAACTTTTTCTAAAATACTCCTTCAAACCTGAACAATCGCTAGGTGCAGCAGCTGTAAACACACCCGGAATGGCCAGAAACACCCTGAAATGTTTCGAACTCACCAATTTTCGGAGAAGAGGTTGCTGGAATTGATCCGATGTCCTGCTCCAGAATGGCGCACAGTAAGGGCTCAGAAGCTCCTATGGACCTTGACATGCAGCAAATAAATGACATGTTTGCTGCCCTGATGCAGCACATGGCGGAGGTCCCTATGACCTTTAACAACATGACTTTGGTGATCCAACAAATGGATGCCAGTATATGTAGAACAGAAAGATGAGTAACTGCTAATACTGAGGCTATCAACTCATTAACTTCCACTGTAAGAGAGCAAGAAAGGGTGTTACAACAACTCCAAATAAGACTAGATGATATGGAGAACAGACACCAATGCAAAAACCTCCGGCTTCTAGGGTTCCCTGAAAATGCAGAGAGTGGGAATCTTTCAGGTTTTCTCTACATTGTCCTTCCAGAGGTCTTAAGACATGAACTGCCTCCTAGTCTAGTGATCGAAGAAGCCCACAGGACATTGAATCCGTACCCAAATCCGGGGAAGGCCCAGGCCTCTTATGGCAAAAATCCTGAATTTTGCTGACAAAGAATGGATCACTACAAGAGCCCAGGAACTCAATGCTCTCTCATGACAAGGCCACAAAATCTTGATATTTCAAGATTACTCCTGGGACTTGGCAACAAGGAGGAAGGCATACACTGAAGCGTGTCACCTACTGCACTCCCTGGGGATTAAGTTCTCCTTGCACTACTCTGCTACGATGTGCCTGGAGGTGAATGGAGCCTCCATCTCCTTTTCAACTCCAGAAGCCCTCATGGAGTACCTACAATGCAACTGGCCCTCCAGATCCAGAAATGGGCACTCCTTTTACCCGAACAATACTCTCAATCGTAACAGGTTCCAACACTTGCCTACTGATGCATCTGATACTCATGGGGCCCCCCAGCAAGGCTTTCAATTTACAGGGGCAGGCCCTGGCCTTCCAGCCAGATCCCGCAAATAGCAGCAGTCAGGCAGGCACGATAAAAGAGCCACCCTCTGGATCATGCTGTGGAGCCTGCATGACAGCAAGAGACAGCTCGAGGGATGTAGGATACCAGCAGCAGCATGTTCACCACCCCGAATCGATATGCTTTATTGGACCCCGTGGAAGAGGCTTAATCAGTGGAATTCCCCAAGTACCCAGAGGAGGAGATGGTGTGCAAGGCCTCTGCTATGGAAGCATATCCACAACATTAGACTGCAAAGAAGCCTCAGGGCACAGCCTTCCCTCTGAATCACCACACAATGGAATCTGTAGATCTTGGCCCAGACAAGTGGGCGCTGCATTCCCCTACAGCTGCAGTAGACCTTCAAGCAACATGGTCTAAGGACCAATCTTATATAAGAGTCCTTTTACCAATTTTCTTTTTTAGAATCAGTGCATGGGTGTAGGCTTGGGGGTGGCTGTCAGGGATATGCCACTAGCTTCTAATAAATGGACACGCTCTTTTAACTATTCTCTCAAGCTCAGTTATGGTGATTACTCATGCCCAATGCCATTGCCCTGCTAAATAAGAGAAAGTTCCTGGGACACTGATCATTTCAAGTGTCAGATTTGTTCCCGTTATCTGGAATATACAATTAATAAGACTGTAAACTGCACCCTGTTGGTTACTACTGGGTAGGGGGGCAGGGCAAGCTTGCATGGACAGGACATGACTGAAATAGGAACACTTGGTCAGAACACCATGACTAACTATGGTCTGTTTCAAAAGACAGTCAACTCCCTCAATATGGGGGTGAGCACATGTTTGCATTCCCTCTGTTAGGAGTTTATGGTGCCCCGAGACTTATATGCCACAATGGTTGCTCTTTTCAACTGTGATAAGAGCTCTTTGCCTTATCAGAACATAGTTAAGAGGCCCACCCTATTCAGCCCTCCTTCTCCTTTATTCACAGTTTAACTTTTGGTACAAGGATGGACAAGTGGGAGGTTACTGAGGTCAAAACTATGATGAAACTTGACTCAAATCCCTAGTACCTTCCCCTTCCCACCAAACGGCCCTCTGTACCTCTACCCTCTGGGACTAGGATATCATAGGTGTAGGCACCCTATTACCTGGACCCCGCAGGGAAGCAGGTCCTGATATAGCTAGCCCTCACCCCCTTGCTCATCTGGTTCCATGGGACAAGGCAGAACACTGTTTTGACTCACCCTCCAAATGGAGAGGCAGGTAAGGCCTGAGAGGATTGTACCACCTTGGCCTGCCACACCTACCTCATCCACTGTGCGCAAAAGCACACTATTTGTAAATAGTTTACTGCTTTTCTCTAAAAAATGTTTCTGGTTATTATGTCTATACCTTCTGTAATGTTACTATCTGATAGGTTAATGCAGAAACATCATCAGTTTCTGAATGTTATCATGTAGTACCCCCCCCCCGGGGAAAATGACTGCCTTTCTGGGTCAAAAAAACCCTCATCTGATTTAAACAGAGAGGCCTCCACCTTGGTCAGCTGCACGCCCCTCCTTCTCCAAGACTTTCCGATACCCCCTTGATTATGGATGAGATCTCCTTCATTACCTGGAACATTAGGGGGCTCAATTCTCCCCCAAAGAGGAAGAATGTGCTGACGCAGCTGAAAAGGGTGAAGGCCCAGGTTGTCTTTTTACAAGAAACAAAATTAACCAAACAGGACCATGCATATCTGGTAAAAGACTGAGTGGGAAAATAATTACATGCTACTGCCCTCACAACGAAAAGAGGCATGGTCATCCTGTTACACAAATATGTCCCTTGGTCCATTCTGAAGACCAAATTAGACCCCAGGGTAGAAGGGTGATTACCAATGGGCATATCTTACTGGCAAATATATACGCACCTAATGAGGATGACTCTGCCTTTTTTACTGACTTAACAACCAGGATAGAATCCATGGCAGATGCAGACACACCCATTATAGTAGGGGGAGACTTCAGACTCACGCTGGTACCTGTCTTGGACTTTCAAGGGAAAGAAACCCATGTTTGAGGGCTGCAGGCCATAACACGGCTAAGCTCTGAGTTTAGGTTGATGGACATCTGGCACCTCATACACCCCAAAGAACATGACTATACTTTCCAATCAGGAGAGCATGGTTCATTTAGCTGACTAGACATTTGGCTTATCTCACAATCCCTCAGCCAGCGTGTTCTGCAATCTAGTATTCTTCCCACTGTCATCTCAGACCATGCTCCAGTTCAGCTGATACTATCATGGGGCATCCCCCTACCCCACTCCCCCTCCTGGAGGCTGGACCCACTTCTCATGCAGGATCCAGAACTTATAGAGTGGGCCAAATCTTAAACCAAGCTGTTTTTGGAAGAAAACCCAGTGTCTGAAACCTTTGAATAAACCACTTGGGAAGCATACAAAGCTAATATGAGAGGGAAGATTATAGGATATACCACACACAGGAGAAAAAAAAGGGAGGAGGAGCTGACTAAACTAGAAGGTGAGCTCGTCACCGCTAAGTGAGCCCTTAAGGCTATGTCTCATCCTTCATCCCATACCACTTGTGGACAGCGGGTCCTAGCAATCCGGATGAGACTTAATGAGCTCCTGTCCCGGAAAGCTGATCTGGCTCTCCTCCAGGTGAGCCACTCTTTTTGGGAGGTGGGGATAAAAGAGGGAAAATGCTGGTTTACCAAATTCACAAACAACAAGCCAACAGGTATATTACTGGGCTTAGAGAGCCCCAGTTCAGGAAAGTAAGAACCAAACCTCAGGAAGTGAATCACTCTATGGAAGCTTTTTACTCCCAATTATACACCTCATCTAGGGCTGACACTCGGCCTGAAACCTGTACGTTTTTAGTTGCCATAAGGTTACCTAAGCTAACTACCACACAAATGGCTTCGCTAGAGATGCCACTAACAGCAAAGGAAGGATCTGAAGCTCTACTGTCTCTAAAAAAAGGGAAAGCCACCGTGGGGGATGGATTTTCCATTGATTTCCTTCAGACAATAGCACCCCTGATAACCCAACCTACTATGCCAGGTTTTCACTGAGTCTGAAAATACAGTCATACTACCTCGCACCCTATGTGAGGCTGTAATCAAGTGCTCCCTAAGATGGAGAAAGGTCCCACTGAAGTGGCCAGCTACCGCCCCATATCTCTGATCAACGCTGATAGTAAGGTATATGCTAGGGCACTGGCCAACAGGTTGGATCCCCTATTACCCACCCTGATTCACCCCTTACAAGTTGGATTTATAAATGGCAGATATAGCACTGACCACTTACAAACAGTTCTCAACCTCAATCATTTAGCCAAGCATCAGAACAACCCGGCTGCTACTCTGGCAATAGACTTTGAGAAGGTGTTTGATTCTGTTGAGTGGGATTATCTCCATACTGTCCTAGAGCATTTTGGTTTTGGCCCTCATTTCATATCTGCCATAACTGCCCTATACACTTCCCCAATAGCAAAAGTGCTAACCAACTCTACACTCTCGGACTCTTTTCAGCTTCATAGTGGAACCAGACATGGATGCCCTCTCTCCCTCCTTCTCTTTGTCCTGGCAGTTGAGCCTCTGGCAGCAGCAATTCAACAAGATCCTCATATTAAAGGGATAAGTCTAGGATAAGTATAATATTCTAACCTGATGCATGCAGATGATCTTCTGGTCCTTTTAGGGGATGCTCAGGTGTCAATTCCCCCATTACTTGCCCTCCTAAAACAATTCACGCATATTTCCAGTCTCAAAGTTAATGAAACTAAAACTGAAATTCTCCCCCTTAACTCACAGCGTCAACCCCAGATTACACCCCGGTCAGGGCTCAAATGAGCAAAGGACACCATCACATACTTGGGTATAAAAGTAGGCGCAAACACTGACAAGTGGTGGGAGAATAATTTAGGCCCACTGCTGTGTGATTGCAAAGGAGATTTAGACCAGTGGACTCAGCTGCACCTGACTATGGCTGGCAAGATTCCAGCCTTTAAAATGTCTACGGTCCCCAAATTCTTCCACTTAATGTCTCATATTCCCTTGTTTCTGCCTCCACACTGGTATCAAAAAAATAGATAGGATAATTGGCTCTTTTCTTTGGGGTGCTTGCAGACCCCACTACAGCAGAAGTACACTTATGTCACATTGGGGAAGGTGGGGACTGCCATGGATGGAGGGATACAAACTGGTTTACCACTGCTCTCAAACACTAAAATGGTTCCAGCCTCAGTCAACTGAACCCCGCCCCCAATGCCTAGAAATTGAACAACTCTGGGAAACTCCCCTCTGCTTGCCTCCCTACTGTGGGCAGAGGTACTTCATCCATTAAAATCTCATCCAACACTGGGACCCACAATTCAATACTGGAAGACACTACATAAAAAGCTAGGGACCACTGCACATCCCCTTCTATACACCTCCCTCTGGCAAAACCCCCTTATTACAATAGGGGGAAGCCCAGTGTTATGGCCCATTTGGGAGGAGAAAGGCATTTTGTTCATTAAAGACCTTATGGTCCCTAACTCCAAGGTGGTAGACACTTTTCAAAATTTGCAAAACCGGTGGTCTCTACCCTCCTCTGACCTTCGGAAATATTTCCATTTAAGGGAAGCACTTAAACCCATCCTTCTGTTAGACAAAGGCTCAGTTGGACACTTATCCCAACTCCACAAGTGGCTAAGGGCACCCAACGAAACAGCAGGGAGAATATATGCTTCAATCAGGGATGCCATGCCTAACACTGCCACTTCCTCAAAGGCCAAATGGGAAAAAGCATTACAAATACAAATCTCAGATGCACAATAGGGACAATGCTGGCAAACAGGACATACAGCACACAGAGATTCCTGGAGCTGGCTCATACACAACAATATACTCCATTTGTGGTATAGGACCCCTGTAGTGCTTAAAAAGGTGACGGTATTGACTCAAGATAAATGTTGGAGGTGTCAGCAGCTGGGAGGGGATGTATATGAAAAAACCTGAAAAAACTCAGACAGAGGCTCGGCCTATTCTTCAGAATCAAACATTATCTAACCAGAGAGTCTAAACAGAGACTAATACAGGCATCATTTCTTTCTCTCATCGATTATGCAGATTTCCTATATGGCCACTGTACTATGTCCTATTTAAGTAAATTGGATACCTTGTACCACAGAGCTCTAAGATTCATCACAGATCTTCCTTTCAACACACATCACTGCTCTCTCTATAATGCTGTTGGCTGGACATCCTTACACCTTAGGAGGAATAAAAAATGCTGCTTTATGGATTTACAAAGTTCTGTCAAACGAACTTCCACCTTATATTTCCGATTGCTTTACTCTGGCTACACCTAGATCATATACCCTAAGCAATAGCCTTATCACCTTGAAGATACCTAAAGTCTGTACCGGCATGGGAGATCTGCAATCAGCTACTTTTTAGCATCTACCTGGAATTCTCTGCAGAAGACCCTAAAATTGAACACCTTCATCCCTATAGCATCCTTTAAAAAGCTCTTCATAAGTCTCTTTCCTGAGATATGCAACTGCTTTCACTAAGTCTAGTCCCTTCTTACCCTTTACCCCCTTTTTTCTTTCTATCTTTTTTATATGCTTTTTCTAAACTTAGCTACAATATCCCCTACAATCCATTGCCATTCCCTTTTTTATCCCCCCATATCTATTTGCTTAAGTATCTATCCAATTACAACACACCTGACCAGTTTTACAATCCCAATACCTTACAGTCATTTGAGTCAAACCTGTCTGACTTATTTTGTTTTGTGGTCCAAAACCATTAGTTACCTTGCTTGTATATACGTTTTTTATTACTGTACCTGTTTATTTATATTAAAGTCTTTGTCTTTTTCTCTGTATTTGTTTATGTATGCTACTGTACTTTATTTTGATCTTGACCTATCAGGTCCATCTTGTAAATGAGCTTCGCTCAATGATGTCCGCCTGAATAAATAAAGATTTTGATTGATTGATTGATTGATATCATATCCTATTGCAATGCCCATTAATATCCTCAACTTGGGAGACAGCATCTCAGATAGCCAGTGAGATTCTTCATCACCACATTCCCTCCCAGGCACCTCTGATGCTTTTGGGCATGAGACCAGAGGCCCCAGATCTCACTTATCATGGATTCAGATGGCTAATGCTGCTCTGTATGCAGGTAAAATGTACAATTCTGAAGAACTGGAGAAGTCCCAGCATACCCACCATGAGTGAAATTCTTCCAGCACTTACCAAGGTGTACGAGCTAGACAGACACTCCCACTTGGTACTGGGACAACTGCGGTCACTCCAGAAATGCTGAGCACCATATATGGCCTACATGAGTGGAGACTGCGTGCCTCAAATCACATATTCAGGAGGAAATATATTATAAGACCCACCCACCATTTCCCCAACATCCAAAAGCACCTCTACAGCAGAAGGTAGTTGTTCCAGGAGGTTGGCAGGTGGTTAGAAGAGGCAAATCAGGTACCCCATCACTCAGTGCTCACCAACATATCACCTCCACAAACCATACAAAAACTACAAAAAGGTATCTGCCTCTATCTCTGCAATCAAATAAAGGGGCAGAGGACACTGCAGAGCAGGACAATGCAGCACAGGAGCTAGCACAACAAAACTCGCCCAACACAGGAACCAAAACAAAAAAAAAAAGGAAATCCCAAAAACTTCTGATCAGAGGAGACTCCATGATTCAAGGAGTTGATACCTATCTCCAGCCAGGGATAATGGTCAAATGTCTCCCAGGTACATCAGCGTGGATAGACACTGACCACATTGCTAAAATTCTACAGGAAGCAGGATAAAATATTGATGTCCTGGTACACATAGGGACTAACGATCTCGCCAACCAGGCTTGCAGACAAACTATCATCCATTTCATCTGGTATCTCCTTCTCTGAGGTCTTGCCAGTCTGGGAGAGGAGGGCAGATCGATGGAAGGTCAGAGAAGGGGAGATAGGGGAGCTAAACATGTGGCTCAAGGGCTGGTGCCAGGAAAAAGGACACACATTTGTAGGGAACTGGCAACAGTTTTGGGAGCAAAAGTTTTTTTAAATCTGATGGACTGCATTTGACTAAGGAGGGAGTCAGTGAATTGGGGCAGAAGTCTAATGTCTTTGCAGAAAATTTAAACTAGCAATTGGGGAGAGGGGTGCAGCACCCAATATGCCTAATAGGAAGAACACTCTTCCCCCCTCAGCTGGTGGTCAAACACTAGTTCAGCATGTTTGTAGTTCATTTGCATCACCAGGTAAGGAAAAAGGTCTGGCTCCCCATTTGACACACAGGGGAAAAGCCAGACATCACCCAACAACTAACACACCAAAATCTGGCCAATGGAAAATCATGTACACAAATGCTCGCAGTCTGGGAAACAAGATCCCAGACCTACAGACAATAATGACAGAGGCTAAACTGGACATAGTAGCAATTAGCGAGACATGGTTTACCAGTAACCACACTTGGGAGACTTCAGTACCTGGCTATGTACTGGTCAGAAGAGACCAAGGTGCAAAAAGGGGGGGTGGAGTGGCCCTTTATGTCAATGAAAATATCAAAGCTACAGAAGTTCAGAATTCACATGAGGAGCCAGAAGAACTGTGGGTCACCCTGGAAACAGGAAATGGGACAGCCATACCAGATGGAGTTTTCTACAGACCTCCATATCAGGGGGAGTACATAGACACATTACTGTTAGAAGATATACAAAACATGACAGCTAAAAGGGAAGTTCTGATAACGGAAGACTTCAACATGCCAGATACAGATTGGTCAATACCAGCAGGAACATCTGCCAGAACTAGACACATAGTGGATTCCCTACAGAAGGAGAGCCTCAAACAACTGGTACAACAACCCACAAAAGACAGGGATATCCTAGATCTAGTACTGACTAACAGGGAAAGGATCACAGATCTCCAGGTAGAAGGTCACCTGGGGGCCAGTGACCATCACATGGTATGGTTCAATTTGGCCACTAGAACTAAATCATCCTATTCCAAGGCAACAATATGGGACTTCAGAGGAGCTGACTTTGATAAGATGGGCAACAGAGTTAAACTAGCCCTGGCAAAAAGAAATACAGGTGAGGGGGTACAGGCAAAGTGGGCAAGCATTAAGGATGCAATACTTGAAGCATCATCCCATTGTGTTAGAGAGAAAAGGAAGTGCAAAAGAAGAAGGAGACCACTTTGGTTCTCAAAAACAGTAACAGAAAAAGTCAGAACCAAAGGCCTTCAGGAAATATAAGGGAACGCAGCGGGATGAAGATAGGAAGGCATACCAAACTTCCCTAAGGGAGGAAGGGAAGGCAGTAAGGCAGGCAAAGGCCCAAACTGAGGAAACACTAGCATGAAGAGTAAAAGAAGGTGACAAGACTTTCTATAGATACATTAGTGAAAGAAAAAAGTCCAGATGGGATATTAGTAAGATCAGGGGGATAAGGATGTGTGTGAGGAGGAGGACCATGTAAAACCATCTATCCTAAATAGATACTTCTGCTCAGTATTAACTGAAGAGACGGTAGGGCAGGGCCCACAGCTCAGCACCATGGACACAAGGGGAAGGGAGGTGTGCACTAGTCCCTTCGTAAAAGAAAGGGTCCTACAAGAGCTCACTAAGCTCAGGGTGGACAAGGCAAAGGGACCTGATGGCATACATCCCAGGGTACTAAAGGAGCTAAGGGTAGAACTAGCAGAGCCATTATCAGAACTGTTTATTGAGTCTCTGAGCACAGGAGCGGTCATGGAAGACTGGAGAAGGGCTCATGTGATCCTGCTCCATAAGAGTGGTAGCAGGGAGGAGGCAGAGAACTACAGACCTGTCAGTCTTACCTCAGTAGTGGTCAAGATTATGGAGGCCCTCCTTAAGGAAAGGATAGTGCAACACCTGGAATCTATAAGAGCACAGGATCCAAGACAGCATGTGTTTACAACAGGAAGGTCCTGTCAAATTAATCTCATAAATTTCTTTGACTGGGTAACCAGAGTGGTGGACCAAGGGGTAGCAGTTGATGTTGCCTACATTGACTTCAGCAAAGCTTTCGATACTGTTCCACATAGAAGATTGATTAATAAGCTAAGTAGGCTCTGGGTGGGTCAGAAGTTGGTTAACTGAGTGGCAAACTGGTTGATGGGCAGTAAACAGAGAGTGGTGGTAAATGGTATACAGCCAGAAGAGATACAAGTCATAAGTGGGGTACCTCAGGGATCAATCCTGGGGCCAGTCCTCTTCAATATCTTCATTAGTGACATTGCAGATGGACTGGAGGGTAAAGTTTGTCTGTTTGCAGATGACACCATGATCTGCAACAGAGTAGATGATCCAGATGGGGTGGGCAGAATGAGAAGAGATCTGAATAAACTGGCAAAATGGTCAGAAGAGTGGCAACTGGAGTTTAAAGCAAAGAAGTGCAAGATCATGCACATAGGGAAGAGAAAACCTGAAGCCACCTATAGGCTGGGAGGGGAGTTGCTGGCAGTCACAAGGGAAGAAAGAGGCTTGGGCATTATCATCACAGATGACCTGAAATCATCCAAACAGACCACTAAAGCAGTAGGTAAGGCTAGGGTAATGTTGGGATGTATTAGTAGGGGTATCACAAGTTGTAAGAGGGAGGTAATAATCCCTTTTTACAAGACACTGGTTAGGCCCCATCTGGAGTACTGCACGCAGTACTGGAGGCCACACCTTCACAAGGACATTAACCAAATTGTGGCAGTCCAGAGAAGGGCAACCAAAATCGTGCAAGGGCTGCATCAGAAAACATATGAGGACAGATTAACGGAGCTCAGTATGTATATCCTAGAGCAAAGGAGGGAGAGAGGTGATATGATCAAACCATTCAAACACCTTAAGCGCATTAACAAGGTGAAAGAGTCTAACATGTTTCAATATAAGAAAAATAGCAGGACGAGAGGACACAGCATGAGATCAGAGGGAGGCCAGTTAATGGGTAATGTGAGGAAGTTCTTTTTCACAGAAAGGGTGGTGGATGCATGGAATGGCCTACCTCAGGAAGTGGTGGATATGAATACAGTGCACGGCTTCAAAACAGGCATAGGATAGGCATAAGGGAGCAATACAGATGAGTATGAATAGATAGGCCATTGTCAGAGCAAAGGCTGATGGAATATTCATAAGGTAGAAAAAGAAATAAGCAGATTGGATGGGTCTTGTGGTCCTTATCTGCCATCAACTTCTATGTTTCTATGTTATCTGGCACCCAGGATGGCATAGGCTTAAAGAATGGGGAATTTTATTGGACTACATTTTGTTAATGGAAAAATGCATGGCAATGACCAACCATTTAATAAATAATGTATCTAAATGAAAGTTCTGTGTACTAGTAACAGGATGTAAATAGTTTATTATGAAATGAGTAGAAAGAATGCTGAATTCTGATTGGCTGAGAGCTGCTTTCAGCTGGGCTGTTATCCCAGCACAATGGCCCAGTTGAAAGAAATATGTTTAAAAAATGCATAAAATGTACTAGAAATGACCCATTTCATAATTACAATAAGGCAATCAAGGGGGTGCATTATTGTGGGATAACAGCCCACCTCGGGTGGTGGAAGCACTCAGCTATGCCTCGTGCTTCAACTCACCTGAGTTGGGCCATTATCCCACTATAACATCCCCCCCCCCCCGTTCGTGCCTTATTGCTTAATTAATGATAGCTTGTTAACCGGATGAATTTCAGCTTAACTTACCCCTGACTGTCACAGACCCCGATAAATGACTGCTTTTTTTACTTTGAGGTGACCTTCCCTATCAGATATTGCTCCTGGCATGGCCACTGGAATGTACATATTTCTGAATACTTGAGGTCTTGGCTAATAAGTAGCGGTACCTCCTACTTGGTCGCATAGTCCACCATGGAGGTGAGGTAGGTACACCTTCTCATTACACTAGATTAGCTAAGTTATCAGGCTCAGTCATGAATTTTTTTGCAGAATATGACTAATTGCTGGTCCTTCTGTGTAGCTACAGATTGGCTACCACTGGTTTGTACAAACAAGATTACAGTGTTGTCTGTTATTGTTTTGTTTTTGTCATTATATGTTATGTAATGTTTGTATGTTTTGAAACTAATAAAACATTTATCTGAAAAAAAAGTTTAATTGTTAGCTACGTTGCTGTCTCTTCTCTGCTGAATAAGTTTTGTACAAATTTGCACCTGTGCACATCCCAGTTTAACACTTTGGGAGATGCCTAGTGCCTTACCTCCTTGGAGTGGTGACATGACCATGGCTTACTGCCTCCCTCTTCAACCCATTTTGAGACATTTCTTAGACACTATAAAGTGATAGATTGTATCTTATTTACATTTTGCAGCCCCCTGCATTCCATGTCTTAGGCTTATAGCCCCTTTAATGGAAGAGGCTAATGGCCAGGCATATTCAGTTTCACTCGGGAATCATGTTAAATCTTTTGCTGCATATAGCAGTCAGCTCTGAAGGTGATGTAAAACTAGACGCATTCCCCATGAACTGATCATTTAGGGTGTTTCTTAGAACCAATATACATCCCTCCCTCACATATAATCATGTAGCACACCATGATTCCCTTCCATGGGGTACCTGTATATGTTCATGCCCTCAGCCTTTGTTACTTTAACAATTTTCCCGAAGCCTGGCTTACAGTTGTTTTACAACCATGCAACATTGGTAGACATTTGGCAGTCTCTATAACACTGAAAGATTCTCATGCAAGCAGTTTAAATGTTCATACCCTGTGGTTTGACAAAAAATCCATATTGTGTTTCTTCTGCACTGAAAAAAGCAGTCCACATTGCAGCATATGGTGCCTGTCTCACCTTCTACTGCACTCACGGTTCACACATAGTGGTGCACAGTGCTCAGTCCTACCAGCATCATTTTTTTAAAGTGAGAGATTAAATTTGATTTATTTCTACACAGTGCCCACACACATTGTTCCTTGAAGGTACTGAAATTTCAGAACCACCGAAGACATGCAGGATCTTATTATCACTCGCCCTGCTGAAGAAGTGCTGAGTTCTGAAATCAGTTTGCACAATTTTGAGTCAAGTTGAACGTTAATTGCTAGAAGCCATTCCTGTCTCAGTGCATTCATTTGTTAGGTTGATCAGGACTCCAGGGGCCAGATATTCAAAACTTGCCTGGGTGCTAAGGGGTGATCGTCCTGACTAACTAGGTTTTGCACCCAGTTCTTTGGTGGGGTCCATATTCCGACACCCCTATAGCATGGGCAAAACCAATTAGCACCCAAGTGCTAAATTACTGCTGGACCCATGCAAATGAGGTGGTCCTCCCCTGCATATGGGTGCAGCAGGAAATTGAGAGGTGTGCATAGGTGGTAAATGCTACCCAAATGGGTTACAAACCCTGACTTAACATGCTGCAAGGCCCTGCTGTCGGGCAGCAGTAATGCAGCCCCCTGCTCCCCCCACCACCTCCTTAGCCCACACCAGGAAAATCAAGGAATGCCTTGTTGTAAAGCAGCACCTCACACCCTCTTATCACCTTTTGAGTAAGTACCATGATATTCCTTATTGTCTAGTGGCACCCTCAAGTTCCGAGCATCGGCCCCGAATGTGCTGTGACATTTCCTGGTGTCTAGTGGCATCCCCTGCTTTCTGAACACCTGTCCCCATAAAATGCATGCTGCCCCTGGTGTCCAGTAGCACCTCCAGCCAACTAATTCCTGTGTCTGTGTGCATACTGTATTCCCTGGAGTCTATTGGCAACCCCTGCCCTCCAAACACCTGTCCCAGTAATGACCTACAGTAGCTATGCCCTGTTGTCTAGTGGCATCCCCCAGCATCTGATCACCTGTTCCTGTACAATGTATGCTTTTCTTGGTGTCTAGTGGCACCCCCCCACCCTCTAGTACCTTGGCCCAACATGCTGGGCATCTAGTTTACCACCCACCTGCCAAACACCTGTGCCAGTGCCACCAAGACTCCCTTTTGGCTAGCAGCCACCTCGCACCACCCGCACCATGTGCAACACCCACCCAACCCCCTCTTTCCCATACCTCTGCAGAAGGTGCTGCAGGGAGGGTCTGTTAGGGTGACCGACACAGCCCTTCACTCACCTCTTCAGCTGGCCACAATATGGCATAACAGGTGGCGAGTTCAGCCTGCCTTCTGTGAGCATAACTAGTAATAATAACTTCCTGGGGCATTTGGGCAATGTTGTCACATATGTAGCCCACACAATTTCTTATTATTCTTCTGGTGGCAGTTGCTGTCAGCTTGGACGTGGGAATCTGCATAATAAAGGAGACAGGCAAACAGTTCCATCGTGCAGTCTAAGCCTCTATCAGTGTTGTGAGTTCATTTATCATGTCTATTCTGCATAATGATCCTTCTTCCTTCTCCCATTGTTGGTGCTGGTCCCTATTCTTGCTACTACAGTGGAGGTCAGTCCCTTTCTCCACTCCCAGTTGGTACCAGCCTCTTTACCAGTTCTTACTGCCAGTGCTGGTCCCACTTCCCATTCCCTAGGTTTGTACTAGCCCCTCTGATGGAGCCAGGTTTGGGCTTGGTGGGAGGGGGCACAGTAGTCAACCAGGGTGCTGAGGTCTGCTGAATAATTAGTGGGCATGTTTTAAAATGGCTTAGACTTCTGCAAGCCCTGGGTGCGCTGACAATATGGTGTATGGGCTTGGGGCGATCTAATCAGATTTTCTATCCTGTGTGACAACTGTTCCAAATTAGACCAACTTTTTCTGCACTAACTTGTGATAGTCCTGTTTTTTCTTGAAGATTGCAGCAGATATTTGGCGCAAGCTGCCATAAATCGTGAAAACTGTCACAACTGCACCCAAGTTTGTAAAATCTGGCGCAGTTGTGGCGACGAGGTTTGGTGCACTGCCAGAACCTAAATGTCGTGGTACAGGGCTTGGTGCAAGACCTGCACCAAGCTTTGAAACTCTGGCCCAGTGTTTTGATCTTCTGTACAATCACTGCTTTCTATCTATTCTGTTTTGTTTATATATTGGTAATGTGTTCACTAGAAAAGGCACACTGAGCAACACACACTGCAGGAGTCACTTGGAAACAAGCTGTCATCACTCAGAGTGCCTGTTCTAGTTAAAACATTACCAATAAATAAATACAACAGAATAAACAAATAGAAGAAGTGATTATACAGAAGACCACAACACTGATTCCAAGAGGGGCTCAAACCTGCTGCTGCTTCCCATGCAAATGAGCACATAATGGGCATGCATATTTATTTATTTATTTAGTTTTTGTTGACCGGGTAAGTGCACTAGACAAATCTTGCCTATTTTCAGGCACGACCTGGGGAAGGGGGATACAGATGAATGTCAATGGACCTTGAACCAGATGAAGCTGTTGGTGGTATTTTTTTAGTGAATGAGGGAAATTTGGCCAGGACACCGGGAAAATTCTCCCACTCTTTTCGACAAGTGCCATGCGATCTTTTACATCCACCTGAACTACCACCAATCCAGGCAGATGGGACCTCAGTTTAACGTCTCATCTGAAAGACTTAGCCCTTAGCACCTTGCATGCCTTATTGGCTCATTTACATCTTGCCATCTAAATATCACAATGTGGATCCCAGTGGTAACTGGTCTAGGGGCGCAGTACCCTGATCTTCCTTATGGGCTATATACAACCCAGATCTATGTTGTGGCAACTCTACTCAACTTTACACCACCCCAACATAGCTCTGTATTCAGTCACATAATGCTGGTATGCTATCTGACTGGATATAGCATCCTCAGGGTAGGGCACAAGGGCAAATGCAGCACAAACCATTGCCCTCAGCTTTTGTCCGTTACCGAATATCTGACCCCTGATGTCCTCCAGCTCCATTGGGGTTCCCTTGTCTGTCTTGGCTTGGTGTTTTTTTTTCTTTTTGATGAAGCCCATTCCTTCCCCCACCATGCAAAGCACATGCCAAGCACCGTTGTTAAAAACAGAATAGATTGCCAGGTTGTCTGCACTGTATTTCACTTTAGCCTTACGTAATTTTCTTTTAACTGAGTCAGTCTTCTTGTATCCATGATCTATTTAAAGGAGGCAGTATGGCGAAGTGGGTTAAGGCTCTGAGTTACAAATCTGGAGATCTGGGTTTGAATCCCATGCCTCCCTAGGTGCATACTGTGTGACCCTGAGCAAGTCACTTAACTTCCTCGTGCTCCCAGGTTGCACCTGCAAACAAGCTTTCAGCTTAGTGTGTCTCACCTGGTTTAAAAAAAAAAAAAAAAAATTTAGGCAAGTAATGTTAAATGAAGATACCTGCTCTGTACTAGGCTAAGGATTTTGTCTCTCATGCTCTGCATATAGCCTCTTCCTATGGCTCATGGCTTCCTTCCTCACTGTGGCATTGCTTGCAGAATGTGATAAGTTCCTTCAAACTCAATTGGGCCTGTGCACTGCAAGTCCAGAATCTGTGGCAATACTGTCTGTAGGAATTTTATAACAGATTTCATATACTTTTTCTTTAAAGCACAGTGTTGTCTGCTGCAGGTTTCCAGATCTAGAGGTTTTTTTTTTTCAGCATGGAGATTATTTGTCCATTATCATAGTTGAAGTCTTCCACCATTTGCAAATTTTTTTCTGTTGCTCTTACTCTTGATCTCAGCTGCATCAAATCTGTAGTTTATCTTCTCCATTGCATTTTGAATCATGAGAATTGTACCTTTCAGTACTATTTCTCTGGTTAAGAAATGCATGCTGTGTCAGCATGGCTTAGTTGGTAGCACATCTGCTCCTGGGCCAGAGGGTCATTGGTTCTGGTCCCACACTGGGATTGGGCCCATACATAAAATGCTAGCACCTGATTGTAGTATTAAGGGTGCTGTATTGTTGGGGTGTGCCATCATTTGGATGAGATGTTAAACCAAGTTTCCTTCTACCCATTCTGGTGCTGTTCCTGATGGGTGTCCAGGTGGAAGTAAATAAACCCAAGGCAAATTTTGCAAGAAGTAGGGGAATTTTTATTAACAGAAATAATCTTTCAATGTATTCAGACAGTAATACTGTTTGAACGTTATACAGATGTAGACATAAACAACTTACATACATTACGTTGTAACAATTACAAAGGAACAGGGTAAAAAAGAGATATCTGCCATAAAATGTATATGGGAAGCAGCTATTAACCATTGAAATCAAGCTGTCTACAAACCTGTAGTCCCACTGTCACGATGTCAGTACCTTATAAGCCCATCTCATCTATGTCATGGTAGTGGGTTTACAAATTGGAATGCCACCATTAGCCAGTATTCCAGACAAACAGAACACGATCGCTAGTCTCAGTAATTAATTTAAGCAACATTCCAATTGTGACAGTTTACTATTACTGAGACTAGCGATTGCCATTTATCTGCCCTCTTTTAGATTACCTCATGATCTATACAGTAGCTCCTTTCACCGCCAAAATCCTTTGCATTCAACAGATATTTGGGCCCAATTTGGACAGGCAGCATCTCTAACCCCACTTCTCCTCCACACACACCAGCGTGAACTCGCTGTGTCAACCGGATGTTTAGTTTTTTTTTTACTGTGCTTATGGACCTTCCAATTTAAACACACAGGCCCAGATATTCAAACTGCACCCAAAAAGTGCGCATCAGCAGGAGCAAGCACAAGTCCACTGCGCCCATGTGCAAGAAGCGTGATATTCAAAAACTGCGCAGGCCAAGATGTGCCTACGGCCGACGACTGAATATCGCACCACCGGTGCCATAGTGCAACTAGGGAGGTGAAGCTGAGCATATCTGATGTGCCATAGTGCAACAAGGGATGTTCAGCTGAGCAGTCCAGATGCGCTATAGCGCAACCAGGGACGCCCCCCCAGCAGCAGGGCAGCAATGCAACAGCACAACCAGGGATGCAGGGGCCCACCACCCATGCCACAGATGGGCAGAGGAACACAGCAGAACAGACATCTTCCCCCCACACCCCATGCACTGCACAACTGGGGGAGGGCTGGAATAACCACTGGCCCATGGAGACCAGCAACCAACCCACAGCCGGGCCATGGTGCCCCATCACACCCCCTGGCAAGCTGTGACCGGCACACAAGGATGGCCTACCACCCCGTACCACACCATCCCACAAATGCAGAGCACACCCTGCACCATGATCCCCATACACCCTTCCCAGGAGTAGCACCCAACAGTGCAGGACACCCCATGCATGCCACCACCCCCACTGTAACAATGCAACCCTGTGCACCATGGAGCCTTGCAAGGCAGTCCCACCATGGACACCCTGCAGCGGGCGGCAGCAGACAGTGATGCAACAGATGCATACACAGTGCCACCCTGCATGTCCCCCTCAAGGTGCAGCTGAGAGACCGACCATGCATCAGCACATGAGGTACCCCACATGCAACAGGGCATGCCCAAGACACCACCTCCATCAGTACAGCACCCTGCACACCCTCCCAAGGACACATCCCGTCCCAGCACTGGCCACAACAGCCACGACTGACATGCCAGCAGACCGTGCATGTCACAGACATGCAAGGGTGTCAGCTGCACAGGCCATGGATGGTCTGACAGGGGTGCCATGCACACAGTGCAGGCCCCATGGACCACTGCACACAGGCATCCAGTGCACAGAGTACAACACAAAAACCACAGACAGTGACTGATCCCCCTGCCCACACCATAGGCGGTTCACCTCTGCACACACACACACACACACACGCCCATGCGTGCATCACCCCTGACGCCATGCACACTACTGCAGCTGAGCACCTGTAGTCCACTGCAAATCAGAGACCACCACAGTTGTCATAACAAAGCAAATGTATTTAAAACTGGAAATACAAAAACTATATACAACTATATACAATGGGGGGAAGGGCCACATACCAGGTGGGGGCAGGTAAGGGGCAGGGGTGAACATATGCGAGAGGGAAGAAGGGGTGTGAAGGTGGGTCCGAGGGGGAAGGTGTAATTAGGGGCGTGGAGTGATCATTGTCTGCCCCGGTCCTCCTCCACATGGTGCCGATGCTGTCTCCTCCTCTTCACCCCGTGGCGGTCCATTCTCTGCAGGATCTCCAGGGTTGCCCTCACCACCTGGAGCAGCTCCTGCTGTCCTCGCTCCAGTGCCTGGAGTCGCCATCCACCTAGGACGAGGGAGCAGTGTCAATAAGTGTGACTGTCCAGCCCCCTGCAGCCCACCGATTGTGCATGGCAAACAGCCATGTGCCACGCCCCTGTGATGGTGTGCGACCACCCACAGTGACCGTGTCCACAAGACCTGCCTACCCAGGCAGCCACAGCCATGTGGACTACTGCACACACCCACAACCCATGTTCTGCACAGCACCACCGTGGCCATACAGTGACTTGGCTATGCGGTGTGAAGGCAGTGGCACAGCCATGTGCCTGGTGCACGCATGGACCACCATTGATGCACTCCCAGACATGCAGTGCCACTGGACAGTGCTGACTGTAACAAGTTACGTGCATGGCAGTGGTGTCAATGGATGGTGGCCATGCCCCGCTGCCCGCCCAATTATACAGCATGCAATAGTAATCATGGATGTAAGGCACTCACCATCATCAGCGTGGTCCATGCGCCGCTGACCACCATCACCCCTCCTGGCTTGCTGCTCCTCCAGGCAGTGCCTCCGGTCTATGGCCTGCTGGTGTTCTGTGGGCCCTAAGGTGCAAAACATGGAGAGAGGAACATCAGTACAATCCTGTAGCAATTCCACCTGCCTCCATGTGTGTGCAATCCCACAGCCAGACCCACCACCCACACCCCGATAGCACACCACGCGGCCAACACGGATGACCCCCCCATATGCCGGACACATGCAACTGTGATACCCGTATGGACGATAAAAGTGTATGGATGTTGCACCTACCAGGCCGTGGCACCATGCCCCTCCTGGCATGTGCCCGCAGGTGGGCAAGCAGGTCCGGGTCCCTCCGCCTCAGGTCCCCATATCGGTGGCGGCACTGCTCTGGCGTCCGCCTCATACCGGCTGCCTCCTCCATGGCATCGGCCACCTCCTGCCACACCTGACTCCTGGCCTTGTCCGGGGTGCCTCCCCAGATAAAGGCCCAACATGTGGCTCCACAATGGCAACAAGGTTTGCCAGCTCCACCTGGCTCCACTGCACAGCATGCCTCCGCGCCATCTCTGCTGCTCAGTTCAGTCAAAATGGCGCTCTGCAGCACGGTCCTGCCACGTGCAGATGCTGCGCGGTACAGCACTGCCATTCCCTATCACGCTGTCACTGAACAGTGCGATAGTGGAACACCCATGCCTGACACATGGCACCTGGGGGCAAAGGTCGGGCACAGGGTAAAGGGTCTCTGGTGCACGGACAGCCACAGCGCGATTGGAACCCAATGTGTGTAGCAAGATTGGGTGCCTGTGTGCCACCTCCTGTAGTGGTCTACCGCACTGTTGCCACAGTGCCATATAGGTGAACAGCACTGTAGTGCCACTGGCACAATGGTGGCCGTGCCCTGCATTGACTCCTGTGCACAGCACATCAGCAGCGCAGCAGGCACCTGTGTCATCATCCCGGGCATGCGCAGTTAGGTGTGTACTGCGCATGTCACAGAACTGCGCCCTTGGCTCAGTACGTTCAACACAATTGCACAAATCGCAACAGCGCGATATTCAGCTAGCATATGCAAATCAGCTAATCAGCCATTCAATGGCACAGTCACTGCATTTGCATCCACTTAAAGATGTGCCTCACCTCATTTGCATGGGTTGCGCTATAAAAGTGCGACATTGGGCTGCACTGGCCATAGTCGGTTACTGCAGTCTGTTGCGGTGAGTTGCATGCTGTTTGGGAGTGTGGACTGTGGATTTTGGGACATGCATGGGACTGCACAGTCACAGGTAACACCTGTCATTCTCACAGGCTGAATCGTGACCGAGTGTGTTGTGGAGGAAGAGGAACAGAGTCGTGGGAGGAAGAGGAGGCCGAATTTCACTAAGGCTGAGATGGATGCCCTGTTCGAGGCCTACCTAGATCAGGAGCCACTTCTCAGCGGATGCCAGGGAACACCACAGGCCTGTGTTGCTGTATGGGAGGAGGTGGCGCATGCTGTAAACCTGCATGGCAGCCACCAGTGCTCCGTGCAGGAGTGCAAGAAGAAGATGGGCACAGACAGGTGGAGGATTAAGGAGAAGGTGGCTGCCATCAGGGCACCATGGTCTGCCACAGAAGGGGGACAGCTGGAGGTGCTAGGCCTGACCCCACAGGAGGAGTGGGTTGCTGGCATCATGCAGCGTTGCACCATTGAGGGTGTTCCAGGTGGTGGATTCCAGACTGGTGGTAGCCCGTCACTGCATGGTAGGTCATGGTCTGTCTATTGTGGGGGGGAACAGGGTAAGTCAAATGCAGTATCGAGACTTTGTTTTCCCTTGCAGCTCCTGAGTGTCTGCATGGGTCAGCGGTGGTGGGCTTCTCCACTGAGGCCGGTCACATGGAGATGGAGGAGGGCCCATCCACCTCCACAGGAATACGCGGCTCAGGGTGACAGTGGGCCCGCCTGGACATCCAGACTGATGTTGGTGGAGTAGGTGAGGAGGAGACCCTGCCCGTGTCCCAGCGTGCCAGCGTCCATGGATGCCAGCATGCTGAGACTCAGGCTGGTGCCGGATCCATCACCGATGATGATGTCACTAACATCATGGGCAGTGACACATGTGTGCCACAGGATGACCACACAGCAAGTTACATCGCAGCCATGGCTGTGGGTGGTGCCACCATGGAGGCCTGTGTGCCATCACAGTCCCAGCCTGTGCCTGTCAGCACTGGTGGGGCAGCACTGGTGTGAGTACAGGACAGTGGGACTGTTGCGGCCACCGCGGCGGCACCATTGAGCCCTGGGGAGCAGCAGCCAGAGGGACAGCATCAGCAGTCAGCCAATGGGCATGGGGGTACAGTGTCAGGGGTGGCGTCAGTGCACTGCCTGTGGACATGCCCAGGCCTGGCCCTGGTGTGCAGCGCCCACCCTCAAGGGGTGATGAGCATCAGGGCCACGAACACCCTGAGGGACAGCATGCCGATCAGGCAGATGACCTCTTGGATGAGCACACCCGCATACTGCAAGCATCAGTCAGTCAGCAGATGCGGTTTGTGATGGCAGTGAATGCACTGAGTGCGGCTCTGCACCAGGCAGAGGAGCATCGCAGCAGAGACACCACTCTGCTCCTGGCAGGGATGGATCGGTTGCGGGAGGATGTGACCGCTGCCATTGACAGGCAGACACAGGCATTCACTGCTGTCATGGCCACATTGGGCACACAGTTATGTGCCCATGCGTCGCAGACACCATGCAGTGCACTGTCTACCCCCCATTCATGGCATCGAGCGACACCATCCTTGTTGACACCGGGTTCAGCTGTGGGCATCCTGAGCACGCCTGGCGCAGGCATGTTCGATGTGCTGCAGACCCCTGTGCGAGCAAGGTCGCATTCACGCAGTGGAACCCCTGGGGAACCGTCAGTGCCACCCCATGAGGCCAGTGGTCAGCCTGTCATTGCTGGCGGGTCTCGGCACGGCTGCCCATGCATCCGTGGCAGCCGTGGCACTGTGGCGCATGACTGACCTGTCACCCAGTGCGGCTACTGTCTGATGCTGCCCTGTGTTCATTGTGTAATTCAGTGGGCAATGCACAGGTGGGTACTTGGCCCTGCACACACACACACACACACACACACCAGTCCATCTGCACACCTTCCCAGCTGCTGTCCACAGTTGCGTGTGCATGATGATGCCTGCATTGCGCTGTACGCCACTGTGCAATGGTGCCCAGTGTCTGACACATGCACAATGACAGGCACTGGGCGTGGTGGTCTGTGGACATGTGAGTGGCTAGGAGTGGTGTTCTGGGTCGGCGTGCCTCCTACCCTTTGTGCATGTCTGGTGAGTTGTGTGTGTGTGTCTGACCGCATGCCATGTTAGACCTTGCCCATCCCTGGCGGTGTGTGTGTGGTTCCATGCCCGGCCACTTCCCTTGATGGCATGCACCTCTGGTGTGTGTCCATGCATGTTTGTGGGTTGTGCCTTTGCCACTGGTGGTTGCACATGGCCCCATGACTTACCTGGGTTGGCTGAAGTGCTCCTCCGTGATGGTGTCCCAGTGCAGCTGTGCCAGCTGGAGCAGTTGGGGTTCCCGTCGCCCAAGAGGGGGCTGCCCATCACCATTGTCACCGGCGTCCTCATCGTTCCTATCGCTATCCCACTCTTCCACCTGTACAGCTATCCCACATTCATTGGCCATGTTGTGCAGGATGCAACAGGCCAGGAATAGCCCTTAGGCCTTTGAGGGGCTGTACTGTAGGGCACCACCGGAGGTGTCCAGGCAATGGAAACATGCCTTCAGCATACCGAACACCTGCTCGATGACATTACGTGTGGTGGCATGTGCCTCATTGTAGCGTTGCTGCGATGGGGTCGCGGGCCACCGGTATGGTGTGAGCAGCCAGGAACAAAGTGGGTATCCACTGTCACCTGTGTGTAGAGGGTGGAGGTTAGTTTGGTGATCAGCATCGCCCTGCCCTGGGCCATGTAGGCCACTACCCATGTCACCTCTGACCATGCCCCTCTCAAGCCCTAAGTTTGTCCCTGTGGTTTGCATACTCACCCACTAAGTTGTCAGTGGGGATGTCCCCACTCTCAAATCTGTGGGACAATGCTGACTAGTGCCAGATGAAGGCATCGTGTGCTCCCCAAGGGTGCGTGGCACAGACATTGATTATGTGCCCCTTGGCATCGCACACCACCTTGCAGTTGATGCTAGCATAGCCCTTCCGATTAATATATGTGGCCCCCTCAGGGACAGGTGGTGTGTGGATGGCCACATGGGTGCAGTCTATTGCCTCTAGCATGCCAGGCATACGTGCTACCCTGTGGAACTCCTGTTTGTTTGCTGTGTGCTCCGCCGGTGTGCTGGGGAAATGGATGTACTTCACAGCATGTGGCAGCAGCACGCTGAGGAATTGGGTGAGGTGGCATGATGCGGCCGACTGGGTTATGCCTGTGGTGTCCCCTGTTGGTGTCTGGAAGGTACCCATGGTGGGCAAGCACATGCAAGCTATCACTTTAGTCTCCACTGACAGAGCATGGCTCCGTCGTGTAGGTGCCTGCATCACATCACTGCACAGCTCACAGAGCCACCTCAGAATTGCCCAATTCAGGTGGTACCGGCCCACGATCTCAGTATCGCTGTACAGCTCGAAGCTGGTGAGGGCTTGGTACTGCCTGTTGGGGGCATACCACCGACGGGCCCTTCCGCGGCCACGCCCCTCTGCTGCCTGCCTTCTCACCCCCCTCATTACTGCCTCCATCTGGATAGTGGCACTGGCCATGTCCCTGGCTTGTGTTCACCCCCCCCGGCAGCTGTTTCTGTGTTCGCCCCGCTGTCCTGGCTGCTACTTCCCCTGCACCGGGAACACCTAAATGTGGTGGCCTCTGTGCTGTGTGGCACTTCCCTCTTCTGCACTGGCTGTGTCTCCCCACACCTTCCCTGTGCCTCTCTGTTCAGGGTGCCCTTTCCCTGTTCTGCCCTTTGTGTCTCTCCTGCCTTCTTTGTGCAGCTATGGTTCAGCCTCATGTGCCTTCCCTGTAGCGTTCTTGCACCTCTCCCTTGTTCCTTTTTATTCTGGCTCATTTCCGCTATCGTGCAACTTCCGCTTGCTTCCCTATTGCGCATGGCGCATGTTGTTGAATATCGCACTGCACCATTTATGCATGGTTCCTCCTTCAGTTGCACATACATTCATTATCATTGCGCTGTTGCTCAGCATGCTTTGGTGGGCGAACAGCCTCCCGCTGAATATCGCAGAATGGCGCATTTTCAGACTTGCGCTGGCGCAACCCTATGCGCGATGGCGCAACCTTTTGAATATCTGGGCCATAGATTCTTTAGTGAAGTAAGGCATATTACATGTGTTGGGGAGTATACTTCAACCTCTTGTGTTGCTAGGGTGACAGTAAAGCTCTTGAGCTGCGGTCTTGAGGTTTACTATTGCCCTAGCAACCACTAAATAATTACACCATAGTTATCACCTGTACTCAGGCATTATCCTCTTTGTAACAATGCTTACTGCTCTCCTCTCTAAACCATCCTATAGTGTATTCATTTTAGTTACACAGAATATCTTTTAAATTTCTCCATTTACTCAATAGGCTCGATGCAGACATATTTTTACTTTCTGTTGTGTAAATGGCAATTAGCTCTCTAGATATTAACTTTACCACTGCTCCCGAAATGAACTTCTTTTCTGGAATAATAGTGTGCATCTTGATTGCCATAAATAATTTTTCATACATATAAAAATAAATCTAATAATATTTTGTTCATATGTGTGGTTAACATTTAACTTTCTCAAAATAACATTCGCAAATGCCACTTTTGACCTTGCTTGTTCATCTCAGATTTATGCCAGTATCATCCAACATTGTTGTGCATATGGCATTCTACATAATAATGCTCCATATATTCTAAGGTGGTTGCATATCCTGTCTTGGACAGAATATTTCAACAATCGTTTGTGTTTAAAATGATATTTTACATTAATTGTCCATGGCAACTAAACCAGACCATGTCCCACATCTTGGGGCTTTTATCCATTAAGTATTCAATTATTGTTGTATATTCTGTTAGTAGAGTTCATTTGTATAGTCCTTGTTCTTAAAATTCTTATCCATTATCTTATTTTACAAAACTGATTTTTATTTGGAAGCTTCTGATTGGCTGGTTCAGCGTGGCTCAGTTAGTAGCAATCCGCCTTTGGACCAGAAGGTCATGGGTTCTTGTCCCACACCGGGATTGGACTTGCACCTAAAAATTGCTGGCATCCGAGTGCAGTATTGGGGGGTGCTGTACTGCTGGGGTGTGCCGTCCTTCGGATGAGATGTTAAACCGAGGTCCCTTCTGCCCATCCTGGTGTTGTCCTGGTGGGTGTCCAGGTGGAAGTAAAAGAACTCACGGCACTATTTGCAAAAGAGTAGGGAACATTCCCGGTGTCCTGGCCAACATCCCCTTCCCATAAACCGGTTCATGCAATTATCCAGGCTGTGTGTGGGTAATGATATGCGATATGGCTGCCACCACACATTCAGTCACTTCATTACCAGTCTAGCATTGCTTGTAAAGTGCTTTGGATGTATAGAAGCTATATAAATGCTGATTCTGATTCTTCTTCTTCTTCATTCAATAGGGATACAGTAACTTCCAATAGATGCCCAACCAAATAAAAAGTCCCAGCCCAAACATGCCTCATGCCCAGCAGAGTATCCTTTGCTCAGCCTACTTCATCATTGGCTGAAGCACTGGGCACATAATCTCAAACTGCCATTTTTTTTGCCACTTAACGAGGAAGTGAGTGAGTGAGCCCCACCACACACACATATGGATGCACAAACAACTCTAAGCTACACTGCAATGGCAAACCATGTATTTCTTTTTTTTAATGTACGAGCATTGCAGCTTATGTGAGGCCCAATCCTGACTGCTTGCTCTTCTTCAAAGCTGCTTGCTTAATCGCATCTGTCCTCCAGCTCTCCCCCCCACCCCTGATGCTGCCAGCTACTTCAAAACTTTCACGGATTCACTTGTTCACACACAAAAAAATTAAAACTGGCATACCAGTACAGTCACTGCTGCCGGCATCTTTCATCTCTCCTTTACTCTCCTGCTGATATTTTCAAGAGCCTCCTTTCCCAGTGTTCATTTTATGTCCCTCTCACTACAAACTCGGGTTCACATACAGAGCACCTGCCAGTATGGACCCAGTTGCAAATAAATGAAAAGAGGCTGTAAGAAATAAAAGGAATCACCAACTTTAACCTCACAATAAAAAAAACACAAACACAAAAACTAAATCTGCTCCCTTTTTGGCATACTTCCAGGTTTGCAGCAGAAACCAAAAAAACAGTAGCACTCAAAACAAAAAGGTCGGTCCACAAGTCAATTAAATTCAATGATTTATTGTTAAATAGCAGGCTTGGAAAGACCGAATGCTTCTTCCTGACCACCCCAGTATGTTCTCAAACATGACAAAATGGCTACAGCTACCGAGTAGCGCCCTCTACTGACAAGCATGACAAGTAACGTACCACAGGAACTACTTTACAAGAAAACCAATTTTTCAGTGCTTTTAACTACTGTTTTTAATTATGTTCTTATTTTTCTCAGTATTTGATAGAAAGTGTTGCCTATAGCCCATTTTGTAAGTGCAATAATACCTTCCAGGGTGGGTGGTATGGGTAATAGCAGTGTCAATGGCTCAGTAGGTAGCACACTCACCTCTGAGGCGGGAGATTAGAGGCTGTGGGTTCAGTTCCACATCTGGTACTTGAGTTACTATCTCAGTACTGACACTGTAGTGCAGCATGAGAGGGTGCTGTCTTTCGGATGAGATGTTAAACTGAGGTCCCATCTGCTTGGATTGGTGGTAGTTCAGGTGGATGTGAAAGATCCCATGGCACATATTGAAAAGAGTAGGGGAAGACTTTATTAAAGAAATCATACAATACAAAACAGAAAAATAAACACACAAATCACAAAAACAAGCCTAGACCAGAGTTTTCAAGTAATTGGAAAGTCATTATCAGTAATCCAGGGCAAATTTCGCCAAAGAGCCCGTACATGTATCTTAGTGAGACATTTAGATTCAGAAAAATATACATCCTGTAAAGATTTGAAAATATTACCATAGAGATCATAATAAGAAAAAGTATGCTGTTGAAGAGTGAACAAACATCTAGAATGCCAAATAAACCATTTGATAACCGTAAAAATGACAGTTAACGTACTATTGTCCCAAATATCCCAACTGCTAGGGTAACTACCATACATGAGGGAAGGATAAGTAAGCTGTAAAAAAAAGACAAACCAGATTTATCATATAAGAATTTCCAAAAATCAACAATACATGTACAAGTAAAATACAAATGTGAAAGGTTCAGGTTGAGTAATGCACAGGCTAGAACAAATCGTTCCTCCACCGCTTATGTTTTGATTAGCCTTAACATTCAACTTCTCATGACAATTAAGCCAGTGATGATCTTTAAATTTTAATGGTATTCTCTTGTCATTCAGAAAAGTAACAAAGAGTCCCTATGAGACACTGAACATTCGGAAAGACCTCCAGTTCATTAAAATGGTTTTCCAAAACAATAGCATATAATTGCTTTTTGATTTAGAGATCACAAGTCTACTAGTGATCCCCACAACCAAGTTTAACAAAGACTTGTCACAAACATAGTAGTGATGTGGTTCCCCATTTAAGACGTTGTAATTGACCCAAATCCCAAGCCCGTAAACCAGGGAGATATGCTTTGAATAAAAAGACCACACCAGTACTTGTCAGGAGTAGTAAACAAAGGCTTCAAATTAGCATATAAAAATTGACAGAAAAAAAAAGACAGGGTTAAGCATCCCATTGACCACCTAAATGGAGAGATAAATACAAAATATTTCTTTTGATGGGATTCAGACGGCTGCTCCAAAAGGACTGAAAAAATAAAGTATATAAAGTCGCCTCCCTAGACTTGGGAACCGGAAAAACTGAACTAAGAAATAAAAAAAGAGGTACCAAATAAGTGTGTATCAAATAAACACGTTTACAATAACTCATTTTCGTCTTATTCCAATTCCTTACCATTTGCAAACCTAATAACAATTTCTTGTCCCAATTAGCAACATCCATTTGGGAAGACCCATACTCAATGCCTAAAATAGTTAAAGGATCTAAAGTACAGGAGAGACCAGCAATGTGATCCACGGGAAGTAACTGACCACCCAGAGGCTTCCCAGTACTCTTTAATAAGTTCAAACTGGTTCCGGAGAATGTACCACAGGCGGTACAAACCTCCAGTGCCAGTTCAGCAGACTGGGTAGTCCCTACCAAAAGAACTACATCATCCGCATAAGCCAAAGCTGTATAAGGAACAATACAATTAGATATTTGTATAGGGACAATACCAGGCGTGGAATTGAGAAGCCTCAATAATGGGTCTATACTAAAGACATATAAAAGGGGACTGATCAGACACCCTTGTTGAATCCCCTTTTTGATAGGAACATGAGGGCTTAAAAAAACATTAATACAGGGACGGACTGTAGCAGTACGGTAAAGGGCTTGGATCCAGGCAATAAAAGTGTCCGGAATACCATAATGACGTATTACGTGCCATTGAAAGACATGCGCCACATTATCAAAGGCTTGCCTCTGGTCTAGAGAAAGCACATATCCCTTCAGTGGTGAAATAGAATAAAAAAATATATATCCCTTAAGAGAAGCAGTTGATCCGTTATCGAGTTCCCAGGCACAGTACTAGACTGTGACGGAGAAATCAAGAACTTTGCCACTGACAATAACCTCATGTTCAAAAGTTTGGAAAGTATTTTAAAATCAGTATTCAGGAGGCTAATAAGCCGCCAATTAGAGAGATCCAATTTATCACCCTTATTCTTAAAAAGAAAAATAAGAATTCCCGTAGACATATCAAAAGGAACAGTCTGAGACCACACAATAGCATTATAAACTGAAGTTAGTTCCTCCAAAAGTTTACCATACAAAAGATGGTAAATGTCTGAAGGGAGGCCATCTAGACCTGGGGCCTTACCTTTAGATAAAGACTTAATGGTAGCAACTTCCTGAGCTGTGAAAGGAGTCAGTAAGCCTAAAGGAGGTCCTGCGATGCCCAGGGAACTTGTAGTTTACTAAAAAGAACTAAAATCTAAATCCTGCCCAGGATGAGCAGAAAATAAAGATGCAGCGTAGTCAGATGTAATACGTAAAACACTTTCCTGGTCATCCTGGACCACCCCAAGGTGATCATATAGAGCAGAAATTGATTTAGACTGTACCCTGTCTTGATGACTGAGCAGGGGACAAGTAGTAAAAAATGGACCCTTCATACCATGCTGTTGTCGGGACTGAAGATCCATGGACAAAGATAAATGATATTGCATCATCTTCTTCTGAAAATGAGCAATCTGGGCCGAAAAATCATGTCGAGTAAGCTGTGAAAGGGAGTACAAATGTTGTAGCTGTTTCCTATCCCTCAAGTACAAAAAATTGGAATCCTGCTGACATTGCCTACTGTTGGAAGTAAGTAAGAAACAGAGATCCGATTTCGTTTCCATCCACCAACTCATAGGATCATCATATAAAGCATCTAAGGATTTCCTACAGGCCAAAAACATAGAGATCAGCCGTAGAAAGGCATCTTGTAACAAAAGCTGAGAATTAAACCTCCAGTATCCAGGACCCCTAGGAGACACTGCTGGACCCAAGCTAGCGTTCAAAAGCTTATGGTCAGAATAAGGAGTAGGTTCTACAGAGACAGACTGAAGTATCAATGAGAGAGACAGGAACAAAAAATCAATACGGGTGTATAATGTCCCCTTAAAAAAAGTACGCTCTCGCACTCCAGTGTGTGAAAAAAACACATCCTTGAGATGAGCATCATGGACAGCTTTATTCAGGGCAGCCATATCGCCAAATATTTTTCCCATGGTGGTAGCAGAACCCCTATCCCACTTACTTAAGCCACAATTAAAATCACCTCCCCAAATTACATAATGAGCAATATGCAAAAAAAGGACTAATTTGTTGAAAAGAAGTGTACACTGCTTTAGTTTGGGGAGCATAAGTATTAATAATACGAAAAAACTGGGTCCAAAAGAAATCAAGCAACAGAACCCTGCCAGAGATGAGGTACAACACCTGTAACACAGTAGGTCCGAATGTGGTGAAAAGGATACTAACCCCATACATCTTTCCGGCCAATCGACCAGAAAGAAATCCCAGAGAGCCATGCTTTAGTAGCCAAGCAGTTCAAAAGTAGTGTGAAGTCTAGTATCCTGCAAAAGAAAGATCCCAGGGGCAAAGACTGTAAAAAGGAAACACTGCACAACGCTATAACTGCATTCTTAATACTATTGATATTAGATGTCAAAATTGAGAAAGAAGGGAAAAGCATAGCACAAAGAAAGTAGGGAGACAAAATCAACATTTTTATTCCTAGGTTTCCTTTCCTAGATGAGGGTTGGGAAGGAGTGCCACTTTCCTCGTTTATCAGCAAATCAGCAGCATCTCTGGGAAGAACAGAATCCGCTGAGGAACAGACCGAATCAGTGTCAGAATGATCTTCATCCAAAAAAAATGAAAACCGATTAGAGGAGACATGAAGGGAAGTCTTAGGCATTTTAAGGGTAGGCAGGGCACCAGTAGACCACTTTCTGGTCAACATCCGTCTTTCCGGAGGACCCTTAGCTTCTAGAGGAGTGGGCATTGGGCTGGGAATAGTAAGAGAAACACTGGTGGGCACAATGGCTGTTTGCAGAACAAGGGAGTGTTCAGGGGATGCTATAATCAGAGGAGGAAGAGTCTCCTGAAAACCAGCAGTAGAACAAACAACTGCTACCTTGGGAGGAGAGCCTGGAGCAGTGGGAACAGGCATGGTGGGAGAAGGAATAACCTCAGCCAACCGCAGCGAGTAGAAACCTTAGCAAATTTCGTCTGGGTTAAGAAACTAAGAGGCGCTGCTCTTCCCCATCAGCAGATGAGGAGGTTGCATGAGCAGCTTTAGGACAAGACATGTAGACATGACCTTCTTCCCCACAAAGGTTACAATGAACCAAGTAGGGCATTGACCACTAAGATGACCGGTTTTGTGACAAAGGGAACATTTCAGCTGATCACAAGTGCTACTAACATGCCCTGAAAGCCCACATTTATAACAAGTCCGAGGTGGCCCTGGATAAAACAGAACACCCCTATCCCGTCCCAAGAAAAAACTATTAGGGAGATGGCAAGGACCCCCACCTTCAGAATATAAAAGGACCCTAATTTTCCAGCCTCCAGTCCAAATACCCTCAGAGTCAAGAATAGCCTTGGGATGACCCATAACCGTGCAACGTTGTTTGAGCCAAAACAATAAGTCTGTGACACTGACCCCTTCATTTCGGAAGAGAACAGTAATAGTTTTGTGAGCCGGCCTACTAAGAGGAATAACCTCAAAAGGGGCCCACAATGGAGTGGCCTTTACCTGGTGATAACGAGCCCAGAATTTGTCAAGACCTCCTCCAAGTTTAAAGCTTACATCAAAAACATTCTCTCCAGACACATGGATTAAAAGCATCACAGTTCAGAGACTTGAAAATTTAGCTGGTTTCAACAAAGTACACCCACATAAACCCTGTCAGGAAAAACATCCAAACCCCTCTTATACAGGATCCGAACTGCATTATGGCGTTTAGCGAAAGGCTGAATGATGAAAAAGGGAGGAAGATGAGGTGGTAGGGAGGGGGGGGGCTGCACTCTTCCACCAGGGAGAGCCCTGGGGAAAGTTTCTAATGTGAGCAGGAACATGTTTCGGTATATCCGAAAAATCAGAAACATCACTAAGTACAGCAGTCTCCACCACATGTTGTGGAGAATCAGCCCGTGTAGCAATAATTGGCTGCAAAACCGAGGTCTGAGAAAATTCCAAGTCAGAGGGCAGTTGAAGAGGAGAATGTGGGGAAGAATCCAGAATCAGAGAGGGATCCAAAACAGGAGCAGGCTTAAGGGAATCTGAAGGAGAAGTTCCCCCAGGCGATTCAGTCAAAGTTACAGGGTCAGTACACACAGAGTCAGTACTCACAGCCTCCAGTAAAGCTCCAGGAGATTTAGAAGACTGGACTTCTGGAATCGAAATAGGAGAAAAGCCAGAAATCCAGGAACCAGAATCAGGTGAGCGCACCCAGCCTGCCGCATGCAATGAGTCCTCCACAGTCCAAGGTCCACCTTTCTCAACAGGGGCATCTGCCCAGCGAAGAGTGCTAGGAGAGGCTTTCAAAGTAACTCGCTCCTTGTGAGGTTTCTCCGACTCCGCAGTAAAAGAAAACACAGTGGCAGCCACCTGATCTTGGCCGGAGCGGTGAAAAACAATGCCCGGCTCAGACGGAATCACCGGACGCTCCATAGCCATGGTAACTGGCAGGGAAGCGTCAACAGGAAGGTCAGAAGCCGCAAACTCAGTCAGCAAACTAGTCGGGCGAAAACAATGAAGAATGTCGTTTTTTCATTTCAAATACAGTTATCCTTCTTCAAATAGCAACTTACTCATTCCCACATTAGATATTTCCATAGGAGGCAAACCGGAAGCCACCAGAGGCGACACAGACTGACAGGAGCGTTCCGAAACCGGCAAAGCAGACGAGCAGGCAGCCTCAACACAGCAGACAGGCACAACATCTTCAGTAGGTACAACAGCAGCAGTAGTCACATTAGCTTCAGCAGAAACGTCCATAGAGAACAACGGCAAAGCTGCAGGGGAGACGAGCTCTTCTCCCAGCTGCACATCCATCCCTTCCAGCGGCAGCACTGCAACTGACTCGACCATCCTACGACAGCCAAAGGGGTCCCCCTACTGGCAAAGAGTAGGGTAATTTCCCCAGTGTCCTGGCCAAATTTCCCTCATTCACTAAAAATACCACCAACGTCTTAATCTGGTTCAAGGTCAGTTGGCATTCATTTGTATCCCCCTCTCCCGGGTCGTGCCTGAAAATAGGCAGGATTTGTCTAGTGCACTTACCCAGTCAACAAAAACTAAATAAAAATAAAAAAATACTGGAACTTCATTGGACTATAAGACCCTCCATCTGTGGCATTAGATCTCATTATGCTCCTGGGTGGTCCGGTATTGCCCAATACCACCCACCCTGTCGGGTATTATTGCTTGCATAAATAGTTTCCCAAGATATATTCTTTAGCTGTATAAAATCTATATCCCAAACTCATATTTTTTATAATATTATGTTTACAAAACTTGGAGTGTTTTTTTTCTAAGTTTCTTGACATTTCCTTCCCAGTCAGTTATTACAGGAGCCATACATCCATTTGCCCATAAGGTGCATGTTTTTTGTTCATTTTGTGTATAACTAGAAAAGTTCCATTTAATAAACAGAACAAAATAGAATACTATAGGATTTATAAAATGTAATCCATTTTGTTTAATTTTCTGATACAGTGTGTTCCTTTTAATGGGATTCAGTCTATTGCCTGATATTATTTTAAAAATATTACTCAACTACTTTACTTCTAGGCGTTTGGGTAAGGGGTAAACTACACTAACTATCTAAATATTGGTAATATGAATGCTTTAATTATTGCTGATTCTTTTTTGTTTGTTGCCAATGCTTCCATGCTTGCACCTTTTTTTTCACATATTTTAAATTTTTCTTCCCAATTAATAGTGGATAAATCTCTTACATTTCTGATACCTAGTATTTTAATGGGAGTAGTGGTAACTTCTACGCCACATATACTATATTAATAACTGCTCTCCCTACTGTATCTATGGCATATCCTTTGCTGTTAACAATAGTAATTTTTGCTCCTGAAACAGGTAAAAAACATTAAGTTCTGATTCTGAATCATTGACAAATAAACAAACATTATCCCCTGCAACCTTTCTAGTGCTCAGACATTCCTCACAAATCGGTGATCTTCCATCCATTCTACTGACTGAAAGAAACATAGAAACATAGAATCTGATGGCAGATAAGGATTGCTTGTCCCACCTAGTCTGCCTATTTCCCTACCTAATGGATAAGCTGCAGATCCTAGTTAACCAACAGCCTGCTTCCTCCTTCCCCCTACTAGAATTGCCTTATGTCTGTCCCATGCATTCTTGAATTCCCCCACTGTTTTTGACTCAATGACCTCCTCAGAAAGACCACTCCATGTATCCACAACCTTTTCCATGAAAAATACTCCATTAGATTACCTCTGAGCTGTCCACCCTCTATCTTCAAATTGTGCCCCCTTGTTCTTGCACATCTCTTTTTCTGAAAGATGCTACCCTCTTGAACCCTTGAGATACTTGAGAGTTTCTATCATGTCCCTCCTCTCCCTCCTTTCCTTGAGGGTATACATATTAAGCTCCTTTAGTCACTCTTCATATGTCTTCTGGTGCAGACCATGCACCACTTTAGTTGCCCTCCTATGGACAGCCTCCATCCTGTCTATGTCCATGGGGAGATGGGGTCTCCAGAACTGCATGCAGTACTCCAGATGGGGTCTCACCAACTGTCTGTACAGAGGGATAACTTCTTGTTTTCTACTGGTGATGCCTCTCCCTATGCATCCAAGTATCCCACCAGCCCTCCTTACTGCCATCTCACATTACCTGCCCACCTTTAGGCCATCTGATATGACTACTCCCAGGTCTCTCTCCATTTTTGTTGCTGTTAGTATCTCACACCCCATTGTGTACTCTTCCCCTAGGTTTTGTTTTCCAGGTGCATTACTTTGCATTGAATCTAAGCTGCCATACATTTCACCATTCCTCCAACCTTGCGAAGTCCCTTCTCATCCTTTCCACTCCCCCTGTGTGTCAACCCTGTTGAAGATATTGTTCTTGTCTACAAAGAGACATACGTTTCCTTTCAATCCCCCCACAATGTCACTTATAAAGACATTAAAAAGGACCAGACCCCACCTTGTTTATCAATCCTGCTGCAGATCTTTGTGCCATCTGCAAAGAGACATACTTTTTCTTCCAATCCCTCCACAATGTCACTTATAAAGACATTAAAGAGGACCGGTCCCAGTGCCGAACCCTGCAGTACCCCACTAGTAACCTCCCTTTCTTCACAATGGACTCAGTTTACTATTACCCTCTGTGTCCTGTTGTCCAGCCAATCTTTTACCCAGGCTACCACCTTGGACCCACTCCAAGGCTGCTAACTTGTATATTAATCTTTTGTGTGGGACTGTGTCAAATGCCTTGCTAAATTCTAGGTAGGCCATGTCCACAGCCACTCTCTGGTCTACTACTTTGGTCACCAGTCAAAGAAATCTATTAGATTTGTCTGGCATGACCTTTGCACTGTGAATCCATGCTGCCTTGTGTCGTGTGCTCCACTGGCCTCTAGGTACTCAACAATTCTTTCCTTCAGAAGTGATTCCATCATTTTCCCTACCACTGAGGTCAAACTAACAGGTCTTTAGTTTCCTGCCTCTGGCTTGCTCCCACTTTTGTGAAGTGGAATCACATCCACCCTCCTCCAGACCTCAGGTGATGATGCACGATCATAAATTTTGGACTGCCAGAGGCCAAGCCTCCATCCAGGATAACAGTGTCAAGTTTACTTTGTGCAGCCCTAGAGGCTGGTCATGATCTTTGATATCTTCCAAACTCTCAGGTAATTTTCTAAGAAAATGTTACTTTTCCTTACTCTTTCCTGTTCTTATATAGCACATTAATGGATAAAAGCATGTGTTAACCTTTGGATGCCTACTGACATTCTGCATGCCTCTATTATCACACTAGAAAGAACAAGGCTCTCAGGGCACTGAGCAGGGCAAAGAGTTAAGCTTGACCCTCCAGTAATATTCTATACACCTGTGTTGGTTGGGACCTTCATGCAGCATCCTCACCAGCAGCTTCCTAAGGATTGGACCCTAATGTAGCATCCACTCCAAGTCAGGCAGTGTTCATCATGAATCTTAGGCTCCACAGACACTATGACCCAGGGGGAGCAGTCCAAAGCAGCTTAGGAGACAAACATGTTAGTAACCTGGGTGCAGTCAGAAGATCTAAGTGTGATTCCTACACTCCACACTGGCATTCTGAAGGCTGCAATATGAGGTCACTGGCCCCATTTTTTCTGAAACATCCTGAGCTACTTACTGTGCACAGTATGGAGCCCTTGTGTAATAATAAAGCAAGAGGATTCCTTAGTTTAGCAGATACCCTTTGTTGTCTCTCTTAGTAATATCCACCACAGAGCAATGATCAGGCCTCTGAGCCCCCAGGTTGAAGGGATGGTTTCATCTTCGGTCCCAACACAGCCTGGTGCCTGACTTAACCCTTACTTGTCTCAAGTAGTTTTATACTAACAAAGGGTTTGAAGTCTTTGCCAAAGCCTCTGTGCTAGTGACCATTTCCAGCAGCATTCAGGTTCACAGTGTCAGTTAGGTTAGAGCTGTTGGGCAAGGTGATATGGCTGAATCTTCCCTTACCAGAAAACAAACAAACCTGCAGTACAACTATAAAAGAAAACTGCAGTATTACTGAAGATTGTTACAGTAAATTGACCCCACCCCGCCCTGGCTACAGGATGCATAAAAGAATCACATGAACTGGCTTATATCCTGGTGGTTAGAATATTGCATCTGCCATGGATTGCTGCTGTGACATGGCATCAAGCAAAGGGAATCCCCTGTAGTCAGGCATATATATAAAAAACTAAGATTCCCCATTTTTTCCATGGGCAGCTGGAAGAGGGATCTTTGGAGGTGGACAATCCTTGTTCCCACACTTTCTGGAATTATATTGGTGCCAATCACCATCTTGGTGACACCCCTTCCTGGTACAGCTAGCTCCCCACCCCCCACCCTGCAGACCTCAAAAGGCAGGATCTCACACTCCTCCTAGCACCTGAGATCTTGCAGCTGTCATGAAGGGGCCAAATTCTCATGGGAGTAGTGCTCAATCCATTCCCTCACTCAGAATGCATAGGTGCACCCTTTTAGCAAAATCACTGCAGTGCACCTCCCTGGTTGCAATAGCACCTCCGTTTTTCCATCAGACTCTTCCAGTGCAGTGGGCTAGGGCCAGGCACCATACTGTCATGAGAAGATCTCTTGAGACCAGCAGCCATGCTGCCTGATACTCCCATGGCAGGCAATCGCATGGGACAATGGCCATCTTGCTACAGTGTCCAGGAACATTGAGCTCTCCCAAGGCTGCAGTCAGGCTTGTGAGATTGGTGGTCATCTTGCATGGGGCATCTTTCCATACACTTGTATGGGTAAAATGGCCATGAGTTCAATGCTTCCCTGGAGGAAAAGGTTGGCCATCTTGGGAAGGCCCCTCTGGATATCAAACATAGTATCTGTTGGATTTGTAACTTCTCATTTTAGATTTTCCAATAACAATAATAAAAATAACTTATATACAGTAGGTGTAATGAATTGTAATTTATTCCAGAGGTAAAGACTAGACAGAAACACAGACATTCACTGTAGCATTTCTCTTTTACAGAAACCACTGCAGTGCAAGTACATACAGACAAAGAGAATAAAACACATTTTATATTTGTTTCATAATTTACCCTGTCACCAAAGTTGACTTTTGTTAGTTATACAAAAAGAAGTTATACTTACAAAAGGTTTACACAGCAGGAAGCCTGTGACATCATCATGCCAGGTCTGTATAACACAACTGATAAATCCCCTCAGCTTGTATACACTTTTTGGTACCAACCTTTGCCAGTTCTGCTTACTTATGGCATTTTTTAATTGTGAAAAACATTTTTTTTCTGAACTAATATTCTATGACCTCATAACAGCAGTGTGTGCACAGAAGATACTCTCTGTACCATCTCTGAGTTGAAAAGAAAAAACATGTTTTTCATCAGATTAGACACGTGGGCCTTATCTCAAGGTTGTGCTAAGCTACCCACTAGACAGTTTGTCAGCAAAAGTTATAACATGGCAAAACTAATATGTGAGAAAAGAAAAGATGTGTTTGCTAGAAACATAGAAACATAGACTTTGATGGCAGATAAAGACCACTTGGCCCACCTAGTATGCCCAATTTCCTGCCTATTGGATAAGTTGCAGATCCTAGTTAACCAGCAGCCTACTTCTTCCTACCCCCCACCAGAATTGCCACTATTTTTGACCCCATGACCTCCTGAGGAAGGCCATTCCATGTGTCCACTACTCTGTCTGTGAAAAAAATACTTCCTCACATTGCCCCTGAGCCATCCCCCCTCTATCTTCAAATTGTGCCCTCTTCTTCTTGCACATCTCTTTTTCTGAATGATGCTACCCTCTTGGACTATGTTGATGTACTTGAAACTTTCTATCATGTCCCCCTGTCCCTCCTTTCCTCAAGGGTATACATGTTAAGCTTCTTTAGACTCTCTTCATATGGCTTCTGGTGCAGACCCTGCCCCATTTTAGTTGCCCTCCTCTGGACTGCCTCCCTCCTGTCTATGTCATTGCAGAAATGGGGTATCTATAACTGTATGCAGTACTCCAGATGGAGTCTCACCAATTGTCTGTACAGAGGGATAACAGCTTCTTGTTTTCTACTGGTGATGCCTCTCTCTCTATACAGCCCAGTATTCCTCCAAGCCCTACTTACTGCCTTCTCACATTGTTTGCTTACCTTTAGGTCATCTGATATGACTACCCCCAGGTTCATTTCCATTTTGGTTGTTGTTAATACCACCCCTCATTGTGTACTCTTCCCCTGGGTTTTTGTTTACCAGATGCATTACTTTGCACTTCTATGCATTGCATCTAAGCTGCCAAACTTTTGACCATTCCTCCAACCTTGCCAAGTCCCTTCTCACCCTTTCCACTCCCCCTTGTGTGTCAACCCTGTTGAAGATCTTGTTCTTGTCTACAAAGAGGCATACGTTTCCTTCCAATCCCCCCACAATGTCACTTATAATGACATTAAAAAGGACCAGACCTAGTACAGAACCCACTAGTGGCCAACCTTTCTTTGGAGTGGACTCTGTTTACTATTGCCCTGTGTGTTCTGTTGTCCAACCAATTTTTTACCCAGGCTACCACCTTGGAACCCACTCCCTGGCTGGCTAATTTGTTTATTAATCTTTTGTGTGGTACTCTGTCAAATGCCTTGCAAAAGTCTAGGCAGGCCATGTTTATAGCCCCTTCCTGGTCTACTACTTTGGTCACCCAGTCAAAGAAATCTTTTAGATTTGTCTGACATGACCTTCCCACTGTGAATCCATGCTACCTTGGGTCCTGTGCCCCACTGGCCTCTAGGTACTCAACGATTCTTTCTTTCAGAAGTGATTCCATCATTTTCCCTACCACTGAAGTAAAGCTAACAGGTCTATAGTTTCTTACCTTTGCTTTGTTCCCACTTTTGTGAAGGGGAATCATATCAGTCATCCTCCAGTACTTGGGAATAACACCATCCTCCCATGATTTGTTAAAAAGAGTAGTCAGTGGTGTCCCTAGTTCTTCCCTTAGTTCTTTTAGAATTCTGGGTTGAATCCCATCTGGCCCCATTGCTTTGTCCACCTTCAGTTTTAGGAATTCTTTCAGAGCCCTTTCTTCTGGGAAATGACTGGTATTGACCTCCCTATTCAGAGTGCTTCTATTGATTGGATTAGGTTCCTCCCCCTCCTCTTCTTTTGTGAATACTGAGCAGAAGTATTTATTCAGTATCCCCACTTTTTCACTATCATTCTCTACCCACCCACCTTCCACTTCATTAAGTTTCACTATCCCTCCCTTGGTCTTTCTTCACTCCCTAATGTACCTATAAAAGGTTTTGTCTCCATTCTTAACCAAGTTGGCTATCTTTTCCTTTCTTTGCACCTTTGCTATTCTGACTGCCTTCCCCGCTTCCTTCTGCTTTAACTGGTACAGTTCTCTGTCCTGCTACTTCCGTATTTCCTTATACTTCATGAATGCTATCTTTTTCTCCCTAACTTTCCCTGTGAACCTCTTTTGAGAATCATAGTGTTTTGTTCTTTTATTTTGATTTGTTTATTTGCTTTACTCAAAGGCTTGTTGCCTCTGTGATGGCAGTTTTGATGTTTCCCCATTGTTCCTCCACCCCTCCTTCTTGCCTGTTTGATAGTGCTTTTCTGAGGCACTCTCCCATTTTGACAAAGTCATCCCTCCTAAAGTCCAGTACGCTCACTTTTGTAGGGCTTGACTCTGTGGCTGTGTTTATTGTGAATCACACTGTTTAGTGGTCACTTGTTCCCAGATGGCTACCCACTTCTAGATCAGAGATCCTTTCTCCATACCCATTTGAGAGTACCTGGTTTAAGATTGCTCCCTCCTGAGTGGGTTCCAACACTAATTGTATGAGGCATGACCACAGTAGGGCATCAAGAATGACCCTGCTCTTGGATGTGGCTGCAGCAAAGATGCTCCAGTTAACATCTGGCATATTCAGGTCCCCCATCAACAATATCTTACCTTTTTCTGCCATCCTAAGGATGCTGTCTATCATTTCTTTTTCCATTTCCTTCCCCTGAGATGGGGGTCTGTATACAACCCCCGTGGAGATTGTTGTGCCATTTCTGGTCTCCAGGGTGACCCACAGTGCCTCCTCTCTTCCCTGTTTACCCTTTAATTATATTGGTTTGATTCCTTCCTTATGTTGAGAGCTACTACTCCTCCTCCTCTTCTACCCTCCCTGTCCCTCCTGTAGATTGTGTACCCTGGTATGTTGACATCCCAGTCATGGTTTTCTGTGTACCATGTTTCTGTGACTGCTACAATATCCAGGCATCCCTCTTCCATCAAGGCTACCAGTTCAGTGAACTTGCTACCCAGACTACAAGCATTGGTACTCATTGCCCTCCATTTTTTGATGACCTTACCCCTTTTAGCCCCATCCCTGTCCTTACTGCCTTTGCCTTTTTCTCCATTTACCCATGCCCTTCTCCCTATTAACTTTTCTATCTTGGTGTTTACCTCACTAACTGCCCTGATTGATTTCTTGGGGGGGCTAGGATTTCCATGCTCCTTGTCAGTCCCTCCCCCATTTCTAGTTTAAATGCTTGCCAATGAAGCATTTAAACCTATCACCTAGGATCATGGTTCCCCTCCTGTACAGAAGCAGACCATCATACCAGTATAGGCCTGTATCCCTCCAGGTGCACCCCTAGTCCCCAGTGAAGCTCACACATTGAGCTCTGCACCAGTTTTTCAACCATTGATTGAATTCCATGGTGTGGAGCACCCTAGCCTCATCCATGCCATAGACAGGCAACACCTCTGAGAAGGTTACCATGCGAACTACTTGTCTAAGGCCTCTCCCAGCTCCACAAACTCCTGCTGCCAGCTCATTTGTCCCTAGGTGGACAATGACATCCATCTCCCTCCCCCATGCAGCTGCTGCCATGATCCTGAGGATTTGCTACCTGTCCCTCCAGACCATGGTGCCAGGTAGGCACCTTACCTCCCTCCCCCCAGTTCTACCCCACTAACAATTGAGTCCCTCACCAGAAGTTGTTTCCTTCCCCCATGGGGTCCCATACCACCCTCCTGTGGGTCTCCTTTGTGGAGGTTCTCAGCATACTTCTTGGTCTCCTGCTAAGGATTTGATTCTCCACATCAACAGTCAGCTTACCAAGGTCAGACAATTTAAGTGTATTTTTCTATTTTCTAACTAATTCCCTGTTAACCCCTTAGTAGTGCTTCAATTTGCCTATAGCCGAAGGAATAACATACATGTGGTTTTGAGGTTCTGGATATAGTAATATGCTATGTATGAGTATAGTGCATATAATAATATGCTCATTCTAACATTCTCCAACTTGAGACATTTAAGATTATATTCCAGGTGTCTCGCATTATACTAGAGTGTTATACAATACATTTGTGCTTGTACTTTAACTTGAGACAGTGTATGCTTAAACTTGTGATACATTCAACAACTGCATACAGTTAATATAAATTGCAAACATAAAAATGCAGAGAAACCCACCATGGTAGTTGAGTGCTGTACATACATTTTGATAAATAGCCACCAACCAAGGGTTGGCAGATTATAAATGTCTTTGCTGATAACCTTATTGTCCATGTGCAAAGGAATTAAATCTTCAGCCTTTGGTCCAACAAAGTCCGTATCTCAAGTGTCAGCAATGAGATCTTTATTACTGTTGGTGGCAAGGCTGTGTGGACATCTTCCAGGTAGGCCAATTCAGCCAGTATGGTGGTTATGTTATAAACACAGGCACGGGTCAGATGACCTAACCATTAATAGTAGTCAAATTAGGCTGAAAACAAAACTTGAGGGTGAAGCAATATAGTAATTTCTGAGTCTATATATAACAAAATCAGTATTGGAAACAACACAGTAATGTTCATTCCCTTCATAAACAGCACACATTTGCAGATTTTGTGTCCATAATTCAGTTTGCAAGTGACAGTCTGGAGCTTTATCAATGATGCCACATGGGAAATGGCCTCCCAGTGAAATATCACATCTGGAAAGGTATACATCTTGCAGTTCCATGCAACAGGAAAGTTCTGGCTCTAACCATTCGTTATGCACCTGCGTGATGATGAGTGGAGCAGGGACCAGCTGCACATTCATCAATCAATCATCAATCATTCTTTATTTATATAAGGTACCTTTCTTAAACCAAGGCACCTGTACAAATTACATAAAACAATAAATATTTAAAACAAGATTAAAATAATCCACAATCATTAAAAGCTTTGTTAAAAAGGTAGGTTTTCAGGGCTCCTTTAAAGCTTTGGATAGTCAGGCAATTTTGACCCTGACGAGGTAGAGAATTCCATAGAGTATGGGGCCATAAAACTAAATGATCTTGCCCCTGAAGTTTTTAAGTGAACCCTGGGAATCTCTAGCAGTCCCTCATCAGTGGATCGGAGAGATTGGGGGGGACAGTAGGGACAAAGGAGATCTTTTAGGTAAGCAGGTGCCTGATCGTGTAGGGCCTTATAGGTCAGCAAATCAACCTTGAAGGTGATTAGCCAACAAACTGGCAGCCAGGGAAGTCCACGGACCACAGGCATCATATGACTGGAAATAGAAGAACCAGTCAGAAGCCTGGCTGCTGCATTCTGCACTAGCTGCAAGTGGTGAAGTTCAACCCCTGTGAGCCCTAAGTATAGGACATTGCAGTAGTCCAGGCAGGAGGTAACAAAGGCATGGACCAAAGTTAGAAGATCCTCTGGAGGAACCAGGTGCTTCACCTGGGCGATATTCCTCAGATGATAAAAAGAGGTTTTGACACCTGAGATTTAAAAGTCAGACAATCATCAAATACAATGCCCAGGTTCTGCACCTGGTCTGAGGTGGTCTGCTGGACACCCCCAAGCCATAAGTCTGAGGGTGATCCAGCTAACAAACCCACCTCACAGTGACCCTGGTGCACAACCAACACCTCAGTTTTTTCAGGGTTCAACCGCAGCCAACTCACATTCATCCAGTCTTGGATTTTGGCAAGACAGTTGTTAAAGACTGAAATGGCAGCATCCTGGCTGGGCACAAAGGACATGTACAGCTGGGTATCATCTGCATAGCAATGAAAACCCAAGCCGTACCACCTAATAATCACTCCTAATGGCAGCATATACACTGCAAACAACATGGGTGCCAAAATGGAACCTTGCGGTACCCCGCAGGATAGGGAGACTGATGTAGAGGAAAAAATTCCAGACACCACCCTCTGAGTCCTACCCTCGAGGTACGATCGAAATCACCTGAGGACTGTATCATACAGTCCACAGATAGATCGCAAATGAAGCTGAAGCACAAGCAGCTCACCTGAGTAGCTGAGGAAGCCAAATCTCCAGCCTGATAACTTTCGAGGCAGCTCCCCAAGCTAGGCACTCGGGACAATCAAGCAACTGAAGCACAATCAGCTCACCTGAGTAGCTGAGGAAGCCAAATCTCCAGCCTGATAACTTTCGAGGCAGCTCCCCCCCTCAAGCTAGGCACTCGGGACAATCAAGCAACTGAAGCACAAGCAGCTCACCTGAGTAGCTGAGGAAGCCAAATCTCCAGCCTGATAACTTTCGAGGCAGCTCCCCCCCCAAGCTAGGCACTCGGGACAATCAAGCAACTGAAGCACAAGCAGCTCACCTGAGTAGCTGAGGAAGCCAAATCTCCAGCCTGATAACTTTCGAGGTAAACAGAGCCTCTTCTCTTCGTCTGGACACCTGCAGAGGGGTGCTACCTGATGAACACTTATATTTTATGAACTTTGTTCCTGTTCACCACTGGGTGGGCTTGTTATTTGATTCTCTTTGTGCTACTAATTGCTGAAGTGTAAAGCTAGGGACTCACTGGCTTTTCTAGAGTTGCCTTGCTGATTTCATCTTAAAGCCAGATATACCAAGCAGCTAATATAGATCAGACTTGTTTAATATGGTGGTATTTGGAGCTAATTGCTGATTTCATCTTAAAGCCAGATATACCAAGCAGCTAATATAGATCAGACTTGTTTAATATGGTGATATTTGGAGCTAATTGCTGATTTCATCTTAAAACCAGATATACCAAGCAGCTAATATAGATCAGACTTGTTTAATATGGTGGTATTGAGCTAATTGTGCTTGTTACTGAAGGCATTAGGTTAGCTGGCTCCTAGTGTGACCTCATTTTGGAATAGCCCTGTTTGCTTAGAGTGGAGCTCCTTTGTGTAAGTCACAACATATTCTCCCACTGCATAGTAATGAGAGGCTTTGTTTTCTCCACAACATAGGCAGCCCCCAAGCTAGGCACTCGGGACAATCAAGCAACTGAAGCACAAGCAGCTCACCTGAGTAGCTGAGGAAGCCAAATCTCCAGCCTGATAACTTTCGAGGTAAAGAGAGCCTCTTCTCTTCATCTGGACATCTGCAGAGGGGTGCTAGCCAGACGGCGCTTCGCGTCGTCTGCCCGGACCACCCCAACCACCCTCCCACCCAGGGGCGGCTGTCAATTTGAGGATCCACCCGTGACATCACAACCCGTGATATCACGTCCTGTTGCCCAGAACCTATCTCCTCACTTTCCCATTTGCAGGTTATACCTGCTGGCCACTAGAGAACCTATGCTCCCTCACTACTTCCTACTCCCTACCTGTACAGCACTACTTCCCTGGGATTTTGCTCACCACAATGTATTGGCCCTGCCTCACGCTCTGCCTGTGCCTATCCCCACTAGCAGTGCACTTACCCACTTACCCATCTGCTAGTCCACACTGTGCCCTGGCACCCCTCCCTCCCCTTGCTCCTGAACCTCCTCTCCTGCCCCTTGGGACCTCTGTGTGTCCCCATCCCCCCTGACCTCCCCCTAGCTTTCTCTTCACCTCAGGCACATCTGGGTGTCTTCTTATTCTTGCTTTCCCCTCCTGTACCTCCCTGCCCACCCCCTGCTTCCTTAGCCTCCCATCCCCTCCCTCTCATGTCAATCATAGGAAAACCTCTCACCATCTCCCAGCCAGGGTGTTAGTCATGCTACTACTCCTGTCAGGGAACATTCATCCAAACCCTGGCCCGGTTCCCAGGAGCTCCCCAACTAGCACCACAGGCCTATGCATGGTCTCCATGAATATCTGTAGCCTCCTAAAAAAGTTTGACTCACTACAATGCCTGGTCACATCAATTAACCCTGATGTCATCACCCTGGTTGAGACTTGGCTGTCAAAATCCTCCCCTGACTCCTAGTCTCCTTCCTAGTTTCACCCTTTTCCAGTCCGACCCGTGTTGGGAGGCAGGCGTGACTGTGCTATTATGTCAAGGAATCTCCCGTACTAGCCCTGCCCACTCCCATCCTTGACTCCAGGGCCCCAGGCGCTTGCCTGAAACTAACCCCTGACCCTTTAAAGGACCCCTTTATCTGACTACTGCATACGTGCCCCCAGGGACCAAATGCAGGCCATTGCCTCTCTTACAGAATACCTTACCTCTCTACCTCCTTCCGCTGATCAAATTCTGGTGGGTGACTTAAATGTCAACTGGTTCAGCCCCTCCTCCTCCTCTACCCGAGACTCCTTTTGTGCAATAGACCTAACGCAACTAGTTACCCACCCTACCAAGACTAAACCCAAGAGAGGCTCCAGTACCCTGCTTGATGTGGTACTCACCAACCGCCCTAATCAGATTCCCAATGTACAAGTCCTCCCAGACTCTCTCAGCGATCACTCCCCCATTCTATTCCACTGATCAACCTCAGTCCCCAAACCCATAGCACAGTCCACATGCCGGCGGCGTCTAATACCTGGTGGACTGATAAAACTTAAGGAACTACTGTCCCAAATTGACTGGTCTCCTATACAGGCAACTCCTGACATCGACACAGCTCTCTCTTTCTTTACCCAAACTTTTAATAATGCCTGTGATATCTTTGCCCCAGTGTTGTCCCGCCGTTCTAAAAGGAAGAATGCCCCCTGGGTTACCCCAGCTTTGATCCACCAGCTCAAACATAGGGACAACCTATGGCACCATGTCATTGAGACTGGCTGGCCCAATGACAGGCGGTTATATGCTGCCGCCAAACAAGTGCACTCGGGCCATCAGAAAGGCCAAGTCTGAGCACTATCGGTCCTCACTCACTGCCTCATGGGGAATCCCAGAACCTTCTGGGATAACATTAAACAGTTAAATGGGAGTGCACACCCCCACCCACCAGATCAACATTAATGGTGTGATCTCCTCAGACCCAGCCCTCATAGCCAACCACCTCAACACCTCATTCACTGACCTTAGCCCTATCCTCCCTACAAATTTTTTGACCTCCTCCCCAGCACCTGCTGTAAATCTTTCTCTCTTTATTTTCCTCCGCCATGTTTCTGCCCAAGAACTTAGGCGCCGACCTTTTCACTGCCCTCAAGAGTAATAGTACAGGCAGTGACACCCTGGATCCGTGTATCCTACAGCTGGTCTTAGACACAGTCCTTACCCCGATCACATGCCTCATCAACCACTCTCTTTGCCTGGAGAAGGTTCCAACTGCCTGGAAAGTCGCCACTGTCACCCCTATCTTTAAAGATGGTGATAGGACTGTGGCTGGAAACTATCGACCAATCTCCATTCTCTCTCCTCTCTCCAAGGCCTTGGAAAAAGTGGTGGCCTCTCAAATCTCTGACTACCTCTCCACCTACAATGTCCTTTGTCCTGAGCAGCATGGCTTCTGAGCGGGCCACAGTACCAACACAGCCCTCCTAGAGTTCTCCAACTTTCTCCACTCCTCCTTAGACACTGGTTCTCTGGCTGGTGCTGTCTTCATTGACCTCTCGAAAGCTTTCGACACTGTCTCCCACCCCCTCCTTCTTGATGCCCTTAGTCTCTCTGGTTTTGCTGCTGGGCCTATCTCCTGGTGCACCAGTTATCTGTCTGACCGCTCTGGCGTATAAAATTAATGGGACCTACTCAGACATCTGTCCCATCTTTCTGGGTTCCCAGGGCTCCATTCTGGGCCCTTACTATTCTCCCTTTACCTTAACACCCTTCCACGCTCTTGCTCGGGAACATTCTATTGCGCTGATGATGCAGTCATCTTTTCCTCAAGTCCGTAACCCTACTGCCCTCCAGGACTCGCTGCAGAAGTCCTTCACTGAAGCCGAGGGCTGGTTCAAGGAACATAGATTGGTGATAAATCTTAAAAAACCAAAAACCATGTTCTTCACTCATCCCCAAAACAAGTCCTGCAACTTCAAACTCCTCATTCACTCTGGGTCCTCATTCCCACTTGAACAAGTTTGCTCCTATAAATACCTAGGGATCCATTTTGACCCCTCCCTCTCCTTCCATGGACAAATCGCTGCCCTAGCCACTGCCACTAATATCCGATTGGGCATCTTACATCGGTATAAACACTGCCTCCCCCCGGAGGCTCTTCGACTCGCAGTCACCTCCTCTATCCTGTCCCTAGTGGACTATGGACTGCCGGTGTATGGTGCTGCTGATCAGACCGCACTCCATAAAATTAGCACTACTCTGAATAAGGCCTACAGGTTAATTACTGGAGCACCTAGGATGACACACACCTGTCTACTGTATGCTAAAGTGCTGGTACTTGATCTCGACGAGTGCCTCAAATATATTACCTGTACCCTTACAAAAAAGACCCTCCTTGGGCTTTTCCCACCAGGATTGACCACCACCATACGCCGCTCTGTCCCACTAGTTCATACTCGGACCTCTGGGAAAACCTCTCTTGTTTTCCCTAGAGCTAGGACCTCTCATGGCCAAAGAGCCTTCAGCTTTAGGGCCCCCTCCTGGTTCAACACACTGCCCCCTCCATCTCCGAAGCTCCAACTATATCATGCTTCAAAACTTCCTCACGTAACCACCTTATTAACACCCGATGCTGTAACTGCCTCTAGTCAAAGCCGTACTCAATACTTATGACAAAGCTTATTACTAAGCTGCTAAGGACGACATAACTCTGGTATTGTTTGCATCCATCCTACCTGTACCAGCTTGTTTGTATCTATGTCTTAATTTTACTGTTATACTTATGTGTTGTACTGCTATACTGTGTATTTTGGTTTGTCTTACTGTGACAAGGTACCTTTGTAAATGAGCCTATGGCTCAAAGGTTTTCCAAACTGCTGTTTAAATAAAATAAAAATAAATAAATAAAAAATGTTCCAGTAGCACACTGTGGTCCACAGTGTCAAACACTGCAGAGAGATCAAGAAGGACCAAGATGGAACAGGTCCTTCGATCTCTCGCTATTAGGAGGCCATTTAGTACCCACACAAGTGCTGTCTCGGTACTATGCCTTTTCCTAAATCCAGACTGGAGAGAATCACAGACATTGCGGCTGGTCAAATATTCATCCAACTGCGATGCAACCACCTTCTCAATAACTTTACCCACAAAGGGTAAGTTAGAGACAGGCCTGCAATTAGCCAGACAGTCCGGGTCCAAGGAGGACTTCTTAAGAAGGGGTATAACTACAGCCTCCTTAAGAGGATCTGGAAAAATACCCCTCTCCATGGACCTCCAGACTATCTCAGCAAGAACTGGGATGATTTTATCCATACAATCTACTAACAGACGTGTGGGGCACGGGTCCAAATTACAGTTGGTCGGACGCAGTGATTGGATGACCATCACAATGTCACTGATTGTGGGGAGGCTGAAGTCAGACCACACAAACTGGGTGTCCGACATCTCCTGCCGACCATCACAACTTCCATTTGAGATGGCCAGATGGACCTTGGATCTGATTTTGGCAACCTTATCTGCAAAGAACAGAGCAAACTCCTCACACCGTTCTTGAGAAAAGGCTCTTCTGTGCTGTAGACAGATTGGATTGCACAATCTGTCCACAGTCCGGAAGAGCTGAGCTGGTCTATTCTGTGCAGCCGCAATCTCTCTGTCTTCTAACGAGAGATTGCGGATTGATAGGCCACATAGTGGTCCATCAAAATAAGTTTGTCACCATCCAGACCTGACCTCCGCCAGCACCTCTCCAACCTCTATCCAACTCTCCTCAACTCCCTCAAGGTCTCATCAAACCAAGGAGATCTGGGGCGAAGAGTGAGAGGATGAACATGAACAGGAGCAATGGAATCCAGGGCCCCTGCCACCGCCTTATTATAGACAAGTACCAGCTCTCCTGGATCCATGTAATCTCCCGGTAAGCCCGATAGATCCAGCACTGCCATCAGGTCATCTGGGGGAAACACCCCTTAATGGGCGGTACTGAACCATTTCCATAGGGCCTGACCTACTAGGGGTGGCCTCAAGACTGAACCCAATGGAGTGATGGTCCGACCATCTGACCAGTTCCACCACCAGGTCAATATCTTCATCCCCAGAAGGAACACCAAATCCAATGAATGACCACCAACATGGGTCGAGGAGGAAATAACCTGTGTGAAGCCCAGTGAAATCATTAACTGGAGGAAGTCTTGACCAAAGTGCGAGAGTTCATCATCGACCCAGGCATTGAAGTCCCCCAGAACCAACCATCTGGGGGATCCCAGTGTCAGGTTGACAATGAAGTCTGTGACTTCCTGCAGGAAAACATTCCCATCACCTGGTGGACGGTATATGAGAAGTATCCTGCACCCCACACCCTCGCCTAGAATACATTCAAAGGATTTGGTAATTCCCACTGGCACCTCCACTGGGTACTCCACCTTACCTGAGTTAACAACCTTTTGTCAAACTTAAAACAGACATTTGACATGGTATAATACATATTTGTAATACAATAGGCACCACAGGTGAGCTATGATTATAGAAACATAGAAACATAGAATTTGACGGCAGATAAGGACCGCTTGGCCCACCCAGTCTGCCCATTTCCCTACCTACTGGATAAGCTGCAGATCCTAGTTAACCAGCAGCCTACTTCTTCCTACCCCCACCCCCCAGAATTGCCTTATGACTATCCCATGCATGCTTGAATTCCACCACTGATTTTGACTCCACAACCTCCTCCGGAAGGCCATTCCATGCATCCACAACCCTCTCTGTGAAAAAATACTTCCTTAAATTACCTCTGAGCCACCCCCTCTATCTTCAAATTGTGCCCTCTTGTTCTTGCACACCTCTTTTTTTGAAAGATGCTACCCTCTTGGACTTTGTTGATTCCCTTGAGGTACTTGAAAGTTTCTATCATGTCCCCCCTCTCCCTCCTTTCCTCGAGGCTATACATATTAAGCTCCTTAAGTCTCTCTTCATATGTCTTCCGGTGCAGACCCTGCACCATTTTAGTTGCCCTCCTCTGGACAGCTTCCATCCTGTCTATGTCTTTGCGGAGATTGGGTCTCCAGAACTGCACACAGTACTCCATATGGGGTCTCACCAGCTGTCTGTACAGAGGGATAATAACTTCCTGTTTTCTACTGGTGATGCCTCTCCCTATGCATCCCAGTATCCCCCCAGCCCTCCTTGCTGCCTTCTCACATTGCTTGCCCACCTTTAGGTCATCTGATATGACTACCCCCAGGTCCCTTTCCATTTTTGTTGTTGTTAGTATCTCACCCCCATTGTGTACTCTTCCCCTGGGTTTTGTTTCCCAGGTGCATTACTGCACTTCTTAGCATTGAATCTAAGCTGCCATACATTTGACCATTCCTCTAACCTTGCCAAGTCCCTTCTCATCCTTTCCACCCCACCATGTGAATCAACTCTGTTGCAGATCTTAGTGTCATCTGCAAAGAGACATACTTTTCCTTCCAGTCCTTCTGCAATGTCGCTTATAAAAACACTGAAGAGGACTGGTCCTAATACTGAACCCTGTGGTACCCCGCTAGTAACCCTCCTTTCTTCTGAGTGGACTCCATTTACTATTACTCTCTGTGTCCTATTCTCCAGCCAATTCTTTACCCAGGCTGTCATCTTGGGACCCACTCCCAGGCTGGCTAACTTGTATATTAATCTTTTGTGTGGGACTGTGTCAAATGCCTTGCTAAAGTCTAGGTAGGCCATGTCCACAGCCCCTCCCTGATCTACTACTTTGGTCACCCAGTCAAAGAAATCTATCAGATTCATCTGGCATGACCTTCCCGCTGTGAATCCATGCTGCCTAGGGTCCTGTGTCCCTCTGGCCTCTAGATACTCAACAATTCTTTCCTTTAGAAATTTCCTTTAGATTAAATACACAATCATGTCCAGCAAAACAAATTTTGGTTAGTTTCCGAAGAAGACATTCATTGGCATTAGTATGATTAACCTTGTATAAGAATTTCTGCAACATAGTGGTATTTATAAAAGCAGGAAGTTTACCTGTCTCAATATCTATAAAGGTATCTTGTAACCTGTTCAAGACAGATGCACCATATGCAATATACATCTAATTTCTCCTAGTTTCATGCATATCATCAGCCTCTATATTGCTAATTAATTGTGTACAGTTGTGTAAGAGAAGAAAATCATGCAATATTTCTTTCATGTTAACAATAGTTTTAAAATGTTCATCTAAGAGTCCCTCTCTAATGTCTACTTCTTTGTCTAACACCCCTTGTCTAAGCATGTTTACAAAATTCATGTAGTGCTCTTTTATTGCTTCTAAGCATTAAGGTTCAGTAATACAGATACAGTAATATATTGTACATTATTATAAACACTGTTTTTTTTCAGTTTCTGATAACTGTGCCCATTCTCTTGTACTGGTGTCATAGAATTTTCAGAGAAATTATCAATTACTTTATTTTGTGCAGCAGAATAACTAGTATTAACAGATGAACTCTGACTCACGTTTGTAAAATCATCAAGGCTCAAGGAGATTTTAACCCCTAATACCTTTCTTTTTTAAAATACTTTGTATAATTGAACTGCTGTGGATAGAAAAAGCACAAGTAATTGCCTAAAGTAACTGATCCCACATTTGATATGTTGACAATCTAGACTATTCCAGACTGATATGTTACATTTTTCTTGTGCTGACTAGCACTCCAAAGTTTTTCTATCATATACCCCATGCTATAGCATTATCAATACCCTGTTTGTCATACATTATGGGTAGAGGTGGGCAAAGTGCTCCCACTTCGCTACACGGAGCACTTCACATATTATCCCCAAATCTGCATAGTGTTCCGCATCATGAAGAAAATTACTCTGCATATAAATTGGAACGTGAAGTGCATTGATTTCAATGGACTTTGTGATACTTCACCTTGTATTACAGCCTTCCCCTTAATTTTAATGTGAAGTGCCATTGATTTTAATGGACTTCAATTTACTTCACCTGTTTATTGCTATTTGGGCAAATTTTGCATTGATTCATGGGATGGAAGGTCACAAGGGCTCTATATTTTCTTGCACAGCCTCAGTTCTGCATAGTGTGTGTAGTGGAATGCTGGATACAGTTTGCTCTCAGAGCTCTGAGAATCAAACCATTGAAAAAGCTTTACAAAATTACTTTTGATCCAGTTATTTTTTCCAAATTTAGTACATTGACTGTAGGACCCCCAGTGCTTAGATCATCGAGTGCTGATTGTTTCTCTGTGCATTTTGAAAGTTAATTTAGAATATTCAGCCTGTGTACTGACAGACACTGCTGAAGTGTGCTCCGGGGGGAGAGGTCTGTGGTGGAGTGAGATTTACATGAGAAAGGCAGTCATTCTAACTGTTTTGTACTCGTAATGTGTGTTAGTATTTGTGTGTTTATGTACACACAGTAATACATGAAGTAATTTTTGATAATTATTTTCTGTTTGTTGTGGTGCAGTGCTATTTTCATTCCGTTAAAAAGATCTGTTTATATAGTATACTGTGCTGCTACATTTTCTGTGCATTACCTGTAGTGTGTGAGTGTGCGTGTGTGCCATCAAGTCTGACACATTTTATTGTACCACACAGTAATCGCTGCACTCTAAATCAGTTAACCATCTGCAGTATTTTTTATTGCTTCCTTCTATCTAGCTAGTGAACTGCTACTGCAGTGGCTCCCCCCTCCAACCCTCAAAAAGTATCCTTTATTTTTCCAGTGCTGGATTTATGTGACCACTGGTTAAGGTGTTTTTGTGCCTGCACAGCTGCATCTCTTTATAGTGTACAATCTGCGTCTGTGCATTTGCATCTGTTTACTGTTCAATCTGCATCTGTATGCCACAGTTGTTGTTTTTTTGGCTTCCAGCCACCCCAAATTTCAGAAATCCCAATTTGTTGTGAATTTTCTGTGTAATCTCAAAAAATGCCTGCAAAGAGACATGCATGCAAAGATGCTTCTGGCCATGGCAATGCAGCCAGTGGCAAGAGTGGCAGTGGGTGTGGTAGTATGCAGAGGAAGTGCATAGTTGATGCCAGTAAAGGGATTTCTCTGACTATGTTGTTTACAGTGCAATCAGTAGCTTCAATCAAGGATGGAGATGCTGTTGTCCCTGCTGGTGGTAGTGAAGTTGGTGATGGCATGAGTATTGCCCCAGTTTCTACCCATGACAACAAGTTAACCAGTTTCCAAAATATTGTGGAGTCTAAAGCTTAATATGTATAACCGCAAGGAAAGGAGGGGCATGATGGAAACTATCAAGTAGCAAAAGGAAATCAACAACATACAAGAAGGTAGCATCTTTCAGAAAAAGAGATGTGCATGAACAAGGGGGCAGCATTTGAAGATGGAGGCAGATCTGGGGCAACATCAGGAACTATTTTTTTCCAGAGACGTAGTGGGTGCAAGGACAAACAAAAACTAGTGATCAATGTTATGGTGTGAGAGCAGCAGTTGAAGCATGCCCCTTATTTAGAGTTGGTGCATCTCCATGTGCTCCAACCACTGCTCCATATTGTCAGTCCGGTTGTTCACATGGTCCAACTCACTCCACATCAGGCCCAAATCAGCATGTGTGGCAGTTATTCATGCACGGTTGCCACCATCACCTGCAGGTTGTGGAGCAGCTGCTTGCTCCATGGCCCACCCCCGCTTGACACCACATGCAGGTGGAGGCTGTGCTGCCATCTGTTGCCCAGCAGGGCCAGCAGGCACATTTCTGCCCTGTTCAGCAAGCTTGACCTGCCAATCTGCATGGTGGTGGTTGTATGGGAGGTGCACTCACCACATCTTCCTTGATGACTTCCCTTGGGGCCATGGCACTCCACCTCACCACACAGATTGCACTTCACTACACTGGTGTCCGCAGGCAGTGTAGTGAACAAATCTCACACTAATTAGCTGCAGGGAGGACCAGGCAAAGGTGGTGGGTTCCTCAGATGTTGTTGGCAGCTGCTGCTGGTGCTCAGTTGGGGCTGGGGTGGGGAAACCTGCTGCTGCTGCTGTGGATGTGACTGTTGTGGCTCCTTCCTTACTTACTGCTGAGCTGCTGGAACATGGGTCATGGCAGGTGGTGGCACTGGTGGGAGGGCACTGGTAGGTGCCACTGGAGGTGGTGCTTCTATGGCACCACTACCTCCTGCTTCAGGGAGGGTACCACTAGCCCAGAAGGTGCTCCAGTTCAGACATGGGTTTATATTTTTTGCTATCTCTCTCTGTCTCCTCTCAAAGCGAGGTTTATATTTTTTGCTATGTCTCCATCTCCTCTCAAACACAGCTCTTTCTCCCACACTAGGTAAGGTGAAAGTGAAAGTCTTTCACTCTCTTGCATGATTAACTTAGTGCCTGAATCATATGACATGCAGACTGTAAGCCATGTGATCTGTGGGCTATTACAGTGCTCACTCACTCCGCCTTTAAAAGAAAATAAAGTGAAGTAACACAGAGTCATCATAACACAAAGTCATTATGACATGAAGTGGTGAAGTACTGCACTTCATTGGGCAGTTTGTGTAGCTATATGTCGAGGCAGAGTGGGGCACTTTACTACACAAGCAAAGTTAAACATCGCTGCATCTCTAATTATGGGGTCATCATAATACCAATTTGGATGTGTGAGGGGTAAAATGTAACCATATTGCCTTTTTTTCCCTTGTCCCATTTACAGGACCAGAACTGTCCCTGATTACAGGAATCCTCACATTAGGCCTTACAAAACAAGTGCAAACATTGATTCTGATAACCTAGGCAATTACTTTAAAGCTTTTCTCCTGTTGGGCCTTTTCTGCCACAGTATTATTATATGCAATTTGTGATTTTTAGCAGCCCAAAGTATAAGGAGAAATATTCACATATGGATTTGCAAACCCTTTAGCCATGGGCAGTACTGGATCCTTTATTTCGGTGAGGTAGCAGCAACATTTTTTTTTCTGCAAAAAGGATTCTGAAAAAACAGAAGTTTAAGATTTGTAAATTATCAACTTTCTACAGTTGCATTAAATGAAAACAGTTAATATGAACATTTTCTACCTAGAGAACACTTGCTACACCAGTACGTTGTCCATGGCCTGAGCTGTTATGCTGCACATTGGTATAGCTTCTGTCAATCTGTGGCTTCCAGCTACACATCACTTTGATTTCAAAACAAAACAAAACAAACAAAAATAAACAGAGTGGAGGGCATCTGTTCCCTCACTGGTAGGTTAGAAAACTGTTTGAACTGATGTACATAACATTTAGATTGGCCTCTATCAGTTGTGTTGCTGCCAACTACACATCACTTTGATTTCATACAGAAAAAGACAAACAAACAAAAAACAGAGCAGAGGGCATACACTCCCTCACTGGTAGGTTAGAAGACAGTTTGAACTGATGTACAGTACATAAAATTTAGTTCACTACCCTGTCCCCTGCTTTTTATTGCATTCCATGGCATTGTTTGGTCATGAACATTATATTGACATGTTGGGTCACACCAATGTTGGTAACAGTTATAGCATTACATATATCCTCTCCTCTGGTGAACCATTAAAAAGGTCTTCTACCAGAGTGAGATTGTTTTTGTGGGAACAGTATACAATACATCTGCCACCATTTCAAGATGTTATTCTGAGATCAAACTGGCATGAAATCATTTGTCAGAGGCTACTCTGAACTGAAACAATGCAATATATATTCAGAAATGGTTGTCTGTCTCTTATGGGCACATCAGTTAATTATTTTATGCCTCATTTAAACAGTTATCAGCTACTGCCAAAAGCAGTTAGTGATGGGGGTGGGGGGATGGAGGATCCTCATCTTTCTCCCCAAAAAACTCCTTGTAGTGCAAGAAGATGGGATTGGGCATTCCATTGTAAAAGGGAACTTAACATAACAATTATTTTTATTTATTTAATAATATCGAAACCATCTTTGAGCAGAAGTTCTTTTACAAAGGTTCCATGTCATGAACACAAAACCAGTAAAACATACAAGAAACACTAATTACAGTAAAATACAAACATTGAGTCAAACAAAAATATTACAGAAGAAAATTATATCAGACTGCTTTAATTGACAGACAATGATACATTTAGAGCTGGATTACAGAAGCTAAGTATCAGTTAAGCAAGTTTGTCAAGGGAGAGACCAGTAGGAAATTGGGGAGCAGCATCACTAAGTGGGAGTGCTTGTCAGTACAGGAAAGAAAGGTGGGGGTGAAAGGCACAAGAAAAGAGAGATTAAGGAAGGCAGGGAATCCAGAACAAGAGGGCACATAAACTGAGGAAAATGACCACCAAAAAATAGGTGTCAGGTCTCAGCGAGGAAGGAACTGGGCATGGGGGTGAGGGAGCAATAGAAGCAAGATGTTTCCTTGGGTAGGGGAAAGAAAGAGCACCAGGGAGGGACCAAAACAAAAAAAAAACTTAAACATAGCAAACTGTAGGGCTGTGTCACTCAAGGCAGTGAAACCCTGGTACTGAGTAGTTCATTAGAGGTTTGAGGTGACCTCCCCCATACAGTATCATGTTTATACTGTGGACCATGTATGCACAGTAACAGTGGAATTTTGTTGAGTAGAAAAAAAAGATAACACTTTAAAATTGTTGGAAAAACTTAAACATAATTTTGTCTAATGAGAACCTTGCAGTAAAATTATTTTATCTATTAGACTGTAATGCAGCCAGTCAATCTTTCTGAAAGACAAGGGCTGAGGACACAAAGTCATAATGAGACAGTTTAGTTTAAACATGCCTCTTACAGAAGCATCCCCTCTCCCCTCCAGAGAAGGATAATTAAAAAAAGTAAACCAATTTAAAACCTCTCACTTAACTAGCAATATGGTACAAAAAACGTTTTATTTTTTACACAATAGGGGTATATTAAGAGTTGGGACCCCTTGCAATTGAGATGGCACAAAAGTGCTAATGTAATGTAAAAGCTACAAATAACTTTAAATACACAAATATTAATAGCGAAGGCAAACCCTCTTGTTTCTGTTAACAATTAAGTATTGAACCCCCACCCAAACATTTGTGTGTGTGTGTGTGTGTGTATTATGTTTAAACCAATGAAAGCCCGTGGAAACTGGCAGCTGCCTGGTCTTCGTGCCACTAATGGGATGATGTCAGTAGGAACATATGATGAGAGTTTTAATCAGATTAGTTTAAATACTTAATTTACTTTCATAAAACCCATTCATAAACCACTTTCCTAATCTGTAAAATATTCAAAGAAGAATAAGGTAATACCATGTAAATAATATTAAGCACCTTTAAACTGCAAGGCACAACATAACTTTAATTGCATAATGGTTTTTGTCCCTTGTGAAAGTGGAGAAGAGGCAATGGAAAAAGGCCATTGGGGAAAGGCCAGAGTCCAGCAAGGCCACAGCAGCCCTTGCTGGATGAGACACCTCCCAGGATACCAGCCCCTTACCATCCCCCCCTTGTGACCCTGAACTGGCAATACCACCTCCAGAGCCAGTAAGTTTTCCACCGGCAGAACCCAGAGTGGAATCTCAGTCTGCAGCTGCCCTCGCACCCCCATCAATGGACAGATCAGTGCAAGAAAAAGGAACGATGCAGCTCACCAACAACAGGCCTCAGGGAATGGACAGGCCAACAGGTAGTGTATCAGGCTCTGTGGGTGAGAGTATCAAGGAATATATTGGTCAGATTATTGTGACGCTGGGGGCAGAGGGTTGGGGCAGATGGAGATGGCATTGGCAGAGATCAGGTCAGAAAAGAGGGGGTACAGAGGGAGAGAAGAAGGAAATGGATAGCATGGGAAAGGGCACACGGGAAATTGAAACACCAGGTATGAGAATAGGTGAGCACGTACTGTTAACCACGAAGGAAAAGATTTGGAAGATGGAATATGTGGACATATTTGCATTGGTAAGCAGGGAGACGGCTGCCAACTATGAGGAGATGGAGAGTATAGGCAAGAGTGAGATGGCAGCCACGGTAGTGCTACTAGGTAAGAAGAAGGAAGACAAATTTACAAAAGGGAAGATGTGGGATGGTTGATTTGTGGGATTTGCCACATATTCAGCCACAGTGCTGGAGAAGAAGCCAGAGATGGGGATTCTGTTGATCACATATTCCTTGATCATACAGCAGGCAAAAGCAAAGGGGGGCATGGGGTGGATATACTATGACAAATTGTTTCATTAAAGGATGGCCACATATGGGGATGTGAGTTGGGATACTAAGCAGCTCAATTTGTGGACAGACTATGTTACCCACCAATCCACCCCAGAAGGAGAGACGGAAGAAAGTTCGGGGGTACTTCAGAAATGCTGCTGGGGTTACAACAGAGCTTTCTGTTCATGGCCACAGTGTAATTTTAGGCATGCATGCTCAAAGTGTGGGGGTTCTCATCCTGCCACATGATGCAGGAACCAGTGGGTTCAGGGGTTTCAGGCGGGGGTTAATCAGGGCGCCAGCCACCAGCCTTTTCATGAAGTACAAGGCTATAAGGGTCAGACCTGGAACAGAGATATGAGGGACAGAAGGTACAGGAGTAGGGGAGCCCAGTCCTAATGAATTAGGGAAAGGAAGGAAGAGGAAGAGGAAAGGGGGGTGGGTAGGTGAAGAAGGGGTTATGGTAGGCATAGAACAAATTCAGGCAGCCAGAACGCCCCTCAAGTGGGAGGCTTGTGGGGGTGGCTGGCAGAATACCCCGATAGAGATGCGGCAAAAACCTTAAGAAGAGGTTTTCGATCATGTTTTTCATTGCAGTGTAGGATGCCAAGACAAGCTAAGGAGGTGAATAATTTGGGCTCAGTCAAGGGAAAGGAAGACACCTTGAGAAAAAAAGATAGAAAAAGAAAAAGCAGCAGGGAGCGTAGAAGACCCTTGCCCTTTTCCCCCATTAGATAATTTGGGGATATCCCCACTGGGCTTGGTACCTAAGAAACAAGAAGGGGAATACAGGGTGATCCATCATCTATCATTCCCAGAGGGAGACTCAGTTAATGACTTTATTCAGGAAGAACACAGTCGGGTTACTTATGCCACATCGAAAGAGGCAGTACAGATAATTTGAGCAACCCTGGATGTGTGGCTAGTGAAGACAGACATTGAGTCGGCCTTTCACCTGCTTCCTGTCAGAAGGGAGGACTGGGACCTGTTGGGCTTTAAAATAGGGGACAAGTATTATTTCGATAAAGCAATGTCCATGGGTTGTTCAATAGCATGTGCAACTTTTGAGACATTTAGCACCTGCCTTCAATGGATCTTTCCGAAAAAAAACTGGGTATAAAACTGTCATACATTATTTGGACAATTTTTTGTTGATAGGCAGCTGACGAGCGGAGACAGAAGACATGTTGGCTAGTTTTCAGCAATTGTGTGGGGAACTAGGTGTATCATTGGCACCATAAAGAATGGAAGGCACTTGTAGGATCCTGGAGTTTCTAGGGATTGAGGTAGACAAGCTGAATGAGGTATTTAGGCTGCCAGACAAAAAAGTGGAAAAATTAAGGGAACTGATTCGACACCACACAAGCAGGAGGTGGGTGTAGTTAAGGCAAGTGCAGCAAGTCCTGTGGCATTTGAACTTTGCATGCAGGGCAATTGGGCTGGGAATGACATTCAAAAGATGGCTAGCAAGAACAACAGCTAGGGTGACAAGGCTGCACCATTGGGTAGATATAACACAGTGGGTAAAAGAGGATTGCAAGGTATGGGAGGAATTTTTGAGAAGTTACAATGGCATATCCTTTTGGCAGGTAGAATGGGTTTTTAATACTGACTTGGACCTGTACACAGACACGGCAGGTGGGAAGGGTATGGGGGGATACTTGAGGGGAAAGTGGTTAGCGGAGCCTTGGCAAGACAAATGGAAGAAGGAAAGCAGGGTGAAGGACATCACACTATTGGAAATAATGCCAATTTGGGCCTGCACCCTGGTGTGGGGGGAGGAATTGCGAAACCAGAATGTTACACTCTGGTGTGATAATAAGGCAGTGGTGGAGGTCCTGAATAATAAAGGGGAAAGGTCGATGCCGGTAACGAGGGTGTTGAGGCAGCTAGTGCTAAGAGGACTGCAGTTGAATACGTCATTTAGGGATAAGCACATAAACAGGGAAAGGAATCTACTAGCTGACAGCCTTTCCCATCTGCAGCTGGACCATTTTCGGGCACTGGCACCAATGGTGGAGGAGCGGTCTGCCAGCTAGAAAATATACATCCATGCATTTAAAGATAAACATGCCATCTTTGCTTTGTTTTTCAGCAATGTAGCAGAGAAAGGAAAAAGGGGGGATTTTGGGGGAGGATAAAAAAAGAGGTAGGGTAGTCATGAAGTAAGGTATTAAACAGAGTTTTTTTAATCTAATTCATAGGTAGAGGGAGGATCACGGAGGTGTGGATCTGTGGGCATTCCTACATTTATTGGGCAGAGAGGAGAGCAGAAAAAAAGGCCGGGGGAAAGCAACTCTACCAGGATGTCAGACACTGTAGATTGACATGGCGTGGCATCTGAGGGATGAAGTGGGCACAGTTACTACCGAGGTTGCTGGAGATGAAGCAATGGAAACCCACACCAGATTTGATTATTGTCCACCTGGGGGGAACGACATAGGAGAAAAACCATGGGTGGATACCTATCTAAGGGTGAGAAGTGATTTTGGAAAAGTGAATCAATTGTGCCTGGATGTGTGTTTAATGTGGTCTGACATGATATTACAGAGAATATGGAGGCATGCTCGCAGACATGTAGCAGTAGAGAGAACCAGGAGAAAGATGAATAGGAGAGTGGGACACTACTGAGAAGCCTGAGGGGGCACGTAATACTGAGGGGAGTCGAGCAATGGGTGGATGAATTTTACAGAGCAGACAGAGTGCACTTATCAGACCTAGCTATAGATATGTTTAACACAGAAATGATGGGTTTCATTGAGGCATGGAGGCGACTACAAGGCAAGAAAGGGTGGGATGGGTGTTATAAAAAACAAGAGGAAGAAGGTGAGAAGGATGGCCAGTCATCCAACGCAAGCTGGAGACTGGCTATGGGTAAAATGGGGGAAATGGGGTGGGGTGGGGAATAATGAAGAAAAGGAGGAGAAAGAGAAGCAACAGAAGGAGAAGAAAGCGGTCTCAGTTCTCACCGTTACCTATAAGAAAGAGAAGAAGAAAGCTCCCAGGTTTTCACCTGGGTAGGCGAGAAGAAGCAGAGGAAGATCTTGAACTGATATTGATTATGTAAAGCAATACAATTGAAGAGATGTAATATGATTATAGAAGATGATGATAATGATAATGTAAACAAAAAAATGTAGTTACTGTAATAAATTGATTGCCGATCTGAGCGCAACAACACACAGGTAGTCTGTCTTTTGTGGGGAATGAGGAATCCAGGACAATGGTGTTTGCCCCTTTAAAGGAGGCAGACCAAGTTGTCCTGGTGGACCTCTCCCACAGGCAGAAAATGGTATGGCTCAGAGAGTTGGGGGGGTGGAAGGGAGGAGCCCCAGGAACAATAAGCAGGTACAGGAAAGGGGGCGCACAAGGAGGAAAAGGATAGCCATAGGAGGTAAGGAAAAATGGGAGGGAAAAAAGCCAGGGTATATAATGAGCTGCACAGAGGTTTTCTCTCTCTTTCTGCTGGAAAATATTGTTGCCACCCACCCACCCATTTAAATAATGTGATGAAAAGGAATATAGTCATATCGGTCAAAAGGGGGCGAAGTGGTGGGGCTGTTTCACAGGTGGATGGCAGCAGGGTCCAGTTGGATAGGTAGGCTTGCCAAAGGTGGATGGCAGAAGGTAAAGGGGGAAAATGAGGGGGGGATGTGGTGGGGGAAAAAAGGAGGAGAAGGAGAAGCAACAGAATGAGAAGAAAGCGGTCTCAGTTCTCACAGTTAACTTTAAGAAAGAGAAGAAGAAAGCTCAGAGGTTTTCACCTGGGGAGGCAAGAAGAAGCAGAGGAAGATCTTGAACTGATTTTGATTATGTAAAGCAATACAATTGAAGAGATGTAATATGACTATAGAAGATGATAATGATAAGGTAAACAAAAGAAATGTAGTTATTGTAATAAATTGATTGCTGATCTGAGCGCAACAACACACAGGTGATCTGTCTTTTGTGGGGAATGGGGAATCTGGGACAATGCACTTTGTCTCCCTGTTGACCTAGCTGCTGTATCACTTAGCAATAAAATTGAGAGAATATTTCTCAAAACAGTGCATAACATCCCTTTTCTTTCAGAGAAAAAAACTTTTAAAACGCATACCACAAACATATTTATTTTATCAGTCTTTCCCAGAAGGTTTTTAAATATTCTTATGGATTTTACTAACTGCTGTATATTGTCTATTTCTGTTTTTGTACAACGCCTTGGTATTTGAAAGGTGTTTTAGACATAAAGTTTTACTTACTTACTTACTTGTAAGAATTCAAAAGATAATGTTTTTATTATTTATTATGTCATTTGTTTTCTCTCAGTAACACAGTACTCCACAAAGCTCAAAAGAAATTGCAGTTTAGTTTCTCACTCACACAGTCTTTACTAAGATACCATTTTTCAAGATATAACCTTGAGCATTTAATGACAGAGAACTGCTTTTTTTTCCTTTTTAACAGCTGCTGCTGTGTGTGTGAGTACATTAGTACACAAAGAGAGAAAAGGTTAGTAGACTATTTTTTCTTTTGGCAGGCCAAGCCATATTGAAGACAGAATATTATATGAAAGAGAAGAATGCTGCACAGCAAGTAAAGATTAGAAAGAATAAAAATTATGTGGCATTATTTCAGATGTGAGCATGTCTGGTTACACTCAACCTTTGTCAGTTACATCTTGTACATAACCCTTAAGTGCTGCATTTTGCTTCTGAAGCTGTTTCATTTGTCTATTATATTCAGAATGAGGAACCTTAGTACCAGCTGTCATTTCACACAGGCACACACACAGCCTCTAAGACATTTCTGTCTGCTCACATTTTAGTGTCTCATTTACTTCAGACAATAAGTCAGTCATGTGTTTACATTTTCTACCAGAGACTCATTCTAACAATGCCAACACTGCACAATACAAGCCCTGGAGTACATCTCCCTTTTGTTTATGTCCTGGGTCTTTCTTACTGTTTAAGACTTCCATTTCTAACTTTTGTTTAATTGCTGTTTTTGGACCTCCCAATTCTAGCCTACCAGAGGTGTCAAAGGACAAAGCCTCCCACAGTGCCCTGTTATTAGCTTGCAACCCTAAGTATACAGAGGTCTGATGAACTTAAATCTGTGTCTGCTGGCCTCCTTTTGATCAGGTGCCAACTGAAGGATTTGTAACTAATAATTTTATATTTTACAATAATATTAATACGACTTACATAGGTATAATGCAATGTAATTTATTCCAGAGGTAAAGACTAGACAGAAAAAACAGATATTCACTGTAGCATTTTTTTTACTGAGATCACTACAGTGCAAGTCCATATTGACAAAGAGCATAAAACACATTTTATATTTGTGTTATAACTTGCCCTGTCATCTAAGCTGACATTTGTTAGTTATACTAAAACAAGTTATGCTTACAAAAGGGTTACACAGCAGGAAGCTCGTGACATCATCTTGACAGATCTGTGTAACAGAGACTGATAAAACCCCCTAGTCTTACACTGTTTGGGGCCAGCCTTTTCCCTTTTTGCTGACTTAAGATATACTTAAGATATTATCTAAGTGAAAAAAGTATGCTTTTCCAAACTAATATTCTATGACCTCATAACAGTGCTATTTACCAGAAGATACTTTCTGTTCCATCTCCGAGTTGAACAGAAAAACATGTTTTTCACCAAATTAGACACCTGGGCCTTATCTGAAGGTTGTGCTAAGCTACTCACTATGCAGTTTGTCAGCAAAAGTTACAACATGGCAAAAGCAATATATGAGAAAAGATAAGCTGTGTTGCTAAGGATTTGAGTCTCGACATCAACAGTCAGCTTACCAAGGTCAGACAATGCAAGTGTATTTTTCTCTTTTCTAAATAATTTCCAGTTAACCCCTTATTAGTGCTTTGATTGACCTATAACTAAAGGAATAACATACATGTGGTTTTGAGGCTCTGGATATAGTAATATACTATGAATGAGTATAGTGCATATAATAATAAGCTCATTCTAATAGTGTCCACTCAGTAACTACTCTAACTGTCCCTCTGCTCACTCTAGTGGCTACCATATTGGCACAGCACCTATGCAGAGAGTTATAAATCAGGACTTAAAGTTGGGACCCTCCTGCTGTGTCCCCACACAGTGTTCACCCTAAGGATGGGGCCATTTTTCAGCATCCATTCCTCACCCAGGTAGAGGCCACAGTTCACCACCATCACTATATGACCTGGATCAATTCATATGCTAACACATTCCATGTACTTGGACTGCATCCTATGTTGGGGGGATGCACAATGCTCAGTGACCCCCCCCAAAGGCATGTTGGTAACCTAGAGGTCACAGTAACTACAATGAATGAGCTTGGTCCATTCAGCAGGCTGAAGTTTTGATTCCCACAATTTCCACAACCCCCATACCATAGTACTGCAGTAATGTAATATAAAAATGAAGTTGTGCTGTGCTGTGCTGTACTTTAAATTAGTGCAGTTTTACTGCAGACTTACTTCATTGAATGCATGAACACTGCAATACAATGCAGTGTGATTACAATAATTTTAGTAATGGCTGGAATGCAACCAGGTCATTCTCTTTTCAAACCAATAGGGTACCACAAAATCCTAAGGAGCACTCAATCATAAATATGGTGCACTGTGGGCAGAGTATAGTTCAGTCCTACCTATAAACCGTGGTCTCGATTTAGCAGAAGGTGTCCTTTTCTTAGTCCTTAGCACTGTGAATCATTCCAATGTGTATTCCATGCTTGTCTGGAGCTCCCCAAGGCCTTCACCACTACCATTTCTTCCAGCACATATCCTTTGAAGGTGCCGCAATGGCAGGAAAGGAGTGAAGTACTAACAAAGGGCAATTGGCATTAAGCAAACTACAAATTTCCAACACACTTGTAGCACTCAAAAGGACTAGAGTTCACATAAGTAATATATGCAAAATTAGAAAACATTTAATGTATGGCTCAAGATGGTTAACAAAGGTTAGCAGCTTCACAGTCCAGCACAAGACAATGCTTTGTTAGAGCAATAGGCAATAATCAAAAAGTAAAGTGCAAAATGCAGTAGTGAATCTTGCTGGTTAGGAGCTGCTAATAAGGGGTGCTAGCTGCACATTCGAGCAGACTTGATAGACCTCTAGGCCTTTATCTGCTGGCAAATTTTGTATGTTCGTATGCTAATCCAAACTGGAGCTGTTCAGGTCACTTCCCCGATGGTTCAGCTATCCCAGCCTTCCTCAGGGTGGTGTGTCTGGAGGAATCACCTCTGTTCAATACATAGTCCAGTAATGAATGACATCACATCAAAAGTGACAAAGTGCTATGTTGCGGTAGTGCTAGCTAACCAGTGCCATTAATGCAAATTAAAAAGTGCTTTCATAATAAAGTGCAATATAATAAAATTGAAGTGCTCAGCAAAAATCCAACTAGAACGATCCTGACAATAAATCTAATTGTTAGTTATTCTAAAAATAAATTTCATGTTTTAAGGGCTTCATACAAAAACATAGAATGTAACAAATAATTTTTAATTGCAAAACATTGATAATACAATTTTATATAATAAGACCCTATTCTCACTTTGAAGTAGAAAGTTATCTGTTTAATTTATATTGGGGAGAGGGCAACAAACTAACATCTATAAACTGAACTTGAAATAAATCTGTGCTGAGAAAATACTAAACTAAAGACATATCAGGACCCCTGTGCAATTGAGTATTACAAATATGTATAACCACATAACTATAATAATTTCAGCTAATTACTAAAGCCAGCTAATCCTCTAAAAATGCCAGTTAAGGATACTCTTAATGAACCCACACTAAAGAAAGGAAAAAAAGGGAAGGAAAGCATCCTGGATGAAAATACCTGATCTCCAAGCAGTACTTTGTAATGGGTAATAGGATCCACATAGTAGCCAATCTAGTGTGGGCAGAGGACAGTGCAACCGTGACACCTATGGAGAGAAAAGAAGAGGCATACAAGAATGCTCACAAGATTTATATTTATAATCTAAACATCATATTTACCACAAATACAGTTTGAAATCACAGTATTCATCTAACCCCTTTGGTTTCACTGGGCTCTATTCTCAAAGCCCTGGAATTGACACAAGGTGCCTGTGCCAAAAATAAATGGCGAAGGTAGCACCTTGCATCACAAACTGCCACTTGAGCTATTCACAAAGGCAGGTTGCATCAGTTGCAAGCTTTCTGCCCCAAATGGGGCATGCACCTCCTGTGCACCCAAAAATGGGCTGCAAATTGGTGCTAGGGGGCATGTGGCACATCACTAATTGTGGGATTCTCAGGAATCTCCAAGAGGGAGAAATTCTAAGTACCCTTTGACTAGCCAGAGCTGGGCTAAGGGTATTTAGAATATTCTCCTGTGGAAGTGTTGCTTATTTGCAGCAATGTGCTGCCCCCCCATCCTAATGTTGCCTGTACAGTGAATTAACAGTAATACACACAATCTAGTGGTATAGTGTCCCTCCCTCTCTCCCTTACCTCAATGATGCTCATAGTGTTCATTAATAATCAGGTCCTCAACCTGGTGTTATAGTATCCCTCCCACCCCAATCCCGATGTTGCCCATAGTGAAAAGTAATAAGCAAGACTCCATCCCTATAGTATAGAGTCCCTCCCTCCATGATCCTAGCTCCTTCCCCTATGATATATAAGTAATAAGACCACCCATCCCTTCCCCGATCTCCAATGTGGTGCCTTGTGCAAGATAAAAATAAAACAAAAAACAACCCAAGCCTGGTGATCTAGTGCACCACCACCCCAACCCCAGCAGGTTGTGCCCACCACCCTGATCACCCCTTCCCAGTCCTAATCCCTGAGTCAGAAACCAGCATTGCACTTCTCTCACCAACATGGCCGGCTGCTAACTGAACTGTCAATGAACGCCTACTGTATAATACAGGACATGTTCATTGACTGACAGCAATGAGCACGTCCTGTATTATATAGTAGGCACTCACTAAAAGATCAGTCAGCAGCCGGCCATGGTGGTAAGAGAAGGGCAGTGCTGGTTGCTGGCTCGAGTATTAGGATTGTGGAGGGGGGAGCGGGGTGGTAGGCACAACCTACCAGCATGGAGCGGGTGCACTAGGCCACCAGGCTTGTGTTGCTTTTTATTTTAATCTTACATAAGGGATGACATTGGGGATAGGGAAGGGGGTGGGTGGTCTTCTTACATATATTTCATATGGGCGGGAGCCAGGATCATGGAGCCAGGATCATGGAGTTAGGGACTGTATAACAGGATCTTGATTATTGCTTTTCACTATGGGCAACATCCAGATTGGGGAGAGGGGTATTACACCAGGGGAATGGGGCCTATTTGCCCTGGCACTAGGAGCCTGCGGCTAACCCTACTGTGCACCAGGTGTTTACCGCATGGGAAAGGTTGTTACAGGTGTGCAGACTTAGGCCAGGACCCTTTCTCTATCAGAATCTGGTGCACGGTCCCTGGTGCACCAGGCTGTGGTGCAAGCTGCTGTTTGACACACCTTGCACTAATCTAAGCCCCTTTAGAGAATCAAGTCCACTATGCCCAAAGTGAAATTCCAATAGCTTTCTCTTTGGAGTACGAGATGTTGCCTGTTGCTTCCTATTCTTGGTATTGTGACATATTCTAAGCCCAAGAAGTTCAGAGTGTTCAATTTGGAGTCATGGAATTGGTTGAAGTGCAAGCCTACTGGTGTGTCTAGGCATCTGTTTTCAGTATTGCAGATATGTACTTGTATGCGTGTTTTTTAGATTTTGTGTGGTCTTACCTACATATACCAGTCCACAGGAGCACCATTAATCATATACAATGAAAGTTATTTCACAGGTTATAACCTCTCTGATTTCTATATCCTTTTGGTCCCTTGAGTGTTTAAATTCCTTACCTTGCACATAGTACTTACACACATTGCATCAGTGGCATTTATGGTATTCCTTATGTTTTTCAGGGAGACAATTCCTGTACTTAGTTTTTTTAGTATTGGCTGGTATTTGACTATGTACCAATGTGTCTCTTAGATTGGGTGCCCTACTTAAACTTATTCTAGGGTTAGGTCCCACACTTTTGCTAACTGTATCATCTCCCAGTAGAATATTCCAATTCTGTTGTATATGTCCTATTTGTCCTGTCCAATAATTAAGCTCCATGATGAAGGTAATGGGACCTTCAGTGGTTTAAAGTTTGTTACCTATATCATTTATAAATTCAGTTCTGTCCTTAGAAAGTACCCTACCCCTGGCTTCAGTTAGTAGATCCCTGATATATCTTCTTGCCAAAAATCTCTTTTCTAGTTTCCCAGCCTGTTTTAAATAAATCTCAGTTCTGCTGCAGTTTCTCCTTAATCTGAGAAATTGGCCATATGGGACTGTTTTTTTCAGGACAGCAGGGTGTGCACTTGTAGCATGTAAAACAGAATTGGTGGCAGTGGACTTATGAAAGCAACTGGTTTCAATATCAGTGTCAGATGCACTGGGACTGTTAAGGGTGCCATCCAAGAAGCTGAGGTCATTTTTCTGTAACGTATGCAAAACTCAAATTAAGCTTGTTGGTATTTAACCACTTCATGAAATCCTCAGCTTCTAACTGAGTGCCCCGTCATATACAAACAATATCATCAATAAAGTAATACCAATATGCTGTGTTGTGGAAAAATGGGTTAACACATGGGTTCTACTGGCAGGCTGTTTCACGAGCATACTACCTTTCTGCAAGGCATTATTCCCTGTTTTTTCCAAAATCTGTTCCCCACAAGATCCTAGCCTCCCATTTTGTTGGGGGCTCATCCACCTGAAAAAGGGGCTCACCTCCTGTACCTGATTCACTCCCATGAGGTACAGATAGGTCTCAGTCATGTACCATCTAGATCATCTCTGCTTCATGGAACACATGGTAAGCTCCTGTAGCCTCTCTATAAAGGGCCCGATACATTCCCATACCCTTTTAGGGGCCCAGTTCACAGTGGACAGATGGGTTCAGGAACTCATGTCCATCGATATACCAGGGATCTCACACAAAAGGAGGCCGGGATGGCAAGTCTGCCTTGCTCAATTGCTCTAAAACTGGGTGTTGCACTAGGGCCACATCATGAGTGGGATACAAGGATGTACTCAATGTTCTTTTGATCCCCAAGACAACTGGCAGACCCCGTCCAGTGCTGGACCTCAAGTTCCCCAACAAGTGTGTTACTTGCAAGAAACCCAAAGTGGGAGATTCTCAGGACAACTTTGATGGCCATTCAACCATGTGACCTTTCTCACCTCCATTGACCTAAAGGTGCCTACCTACATACCTATTTGGCCTAGTCATCAAAGGTTCCTCAGGATCTGGGTCAGTGGCTGACATATTCAACACACATTCCCTCATTCAGGAAGGCCTGAGCTCCAAGGTATTCACACAGGCTCTGGTAGGGCCTGCCATGTCCCTCCACAAGAACGGGGGCACACCCTTCCATACTTGGTCGAGTGGCTCATATGGGCTATGCCCCAACCCAAGCACAGAGGTACACGGATGTGGTAATTCACCACCCATAATAACATGATTGGAGCAAGCAATTTAGTGTAGGGGCTAAGGCTTGGGGCTATGATACTGGTGACCTGGGTTTTGAACACCACAGACCCTCCCCTGAGTAGGTGCAGCTGTTTTCATAGACCAGGACAAAAGCCAGCTGGTCTCCACACAACATCCCCCACCTAGGCACAACACCATCATGGCCCAGGCCTTGCAATACTAACAGAGGATAAAGTCCACACCCTGTCCCATTTGATTGAGGTGATACGGATGCATCACAACAGGCCAGTGCATGCATACCAGCAAGAGCCATGGGCTCAGCTTTACAGGTGCCTACCCCACAGATATGTTCTAGACACGTGGGACCAGTCAGCCCGGGACTTCGAGCACAGACTCAGTCTGATCTTTGACACTGTGAATGGCCTACACTGGTGGGCAAAAAAATAAGCACAATCTCACTCAAGGTATGCCATTGTCAATGATGCCTACAATGTTGATTATGAAAGATACATGTCTCCCAGGTGGGAAGCCATGTGAGGTTACCATGTCACTCAAGTTAGATGGTTCCCCAGAAGCTTGTCTACCCATCAATGAGTGGGGGATGAGACCAGTATAACGCACCTTGTTATTCTTCACTCCTCCAGTTGTTGGCCAGGCAATCCTGATTAGGATGGTCATCCAAGTACCCAGGAGCGCACACAAGCATAGGGGAACCCAGAGCAGGGCAACACTCAGTAAGACACTAAAACACTAATGTGGGCAGAACTCAACTGGGTGGTGATCTCAACTGCTTACCTGGATGGCAAGCTGAACTCCCACTCAGACTGGCTTGGCTGATAACCACCCCCCCACATGGAGAGTAGCAGCAACACCCCAGGTGTTATTTCAGTCCCTCAACGAGAGATGAGGATCACATCAAGTAGACCTGAGGGCTCTTTGTTCATCACAACATTTGGCTTACTTGTGTCTGTGTGTGCTTTCCTGGCAATCAGGTGAAGTAGTCAACACTTCGGTGGCACCATGGCATTTCAACAAAGCCTACATTGCCACCCACACCCATGATTGTGAGCGTGCTTCTCAAGATCATGTTCTCAAAGTCAGTGTGTGGATGTTTTCCTCTAGATGGGGCAAGGAGATACTGATATTCTCTACTCAGAGCAATGCTTCTTGATTCTGCATTGCCATCTCCCTCGCCAACCAGATGTCCTCAGCCACAGACCAAGTCTTCAACACAGCCCTAAAGTCCTCAGCTGGATGGCACGGCTGCTGAAGCCCAAAGACTGTTGATATGGGGTACCTCCATAGAGGGGTTGTCTGGCTTTTGCAATCCAGAAGACAATCATCAAATAGCACTCACCAGATTCTAGCCTTTCCATGAGGGGGCAGTCAAAGTCCTCATGTATGCCTCCTTGAGGGTGCCAGTTTTGGCTACCTATAGAATGGGAGGCTGCCTTTGTGGGATGGGGGTGGGACTCACAGGTTTGCATCCAGATGTACTCCGGCTGCTGTGTTCAGTCTAGATTTACTTCTCCCCATACTAGCTGACCTGCCCTCTGTGGCAACTTAACATGATCTTAGACAGCCTCCATAGGCCTATTTTCATATTTGGTTTTCAGTCTTTTTTTATATAATTTTTATTTTAAAAACAGAGTGTGTCACATTGTACATCAGTATTATAACATTCATACTGAGTTACATGGCATCAATAAATTAGGTTGCAGAGATCAAGGCATAATTAGCCTTATCAATGCTTCGGCATATAGAAAATGGTCCTATTGATATTTCCTGTAAACAGATGCAACAACGTGTTTATGTGAAATATTAGCACTGTATAAAATATTCAATACATATAGAAAATATTAATGTTACCAATAAAAATAAGAAGAGATCCAGACTGCATAATTCCTTTCTACATTGTATATACCCTCTTAATTGAGGCAAAAGGAAACTTTTTTAGGAGTAGTTTCCAATCTTTGACGACCCTCAATCAGTCTTACGGGCTGCTATGTGCTCACCCAGATGAGCGAGTGGTTTACAGGCACTGTTGTGCAAAGCATCATTCCTAGTGATTGATGACTGTTAGAAAGGTTCTGCCCTTTCCTTTAAGGTTGTGCCACTGTTTCATGTAGCACTATGCCTTGTTGCTCACATGTCAATGAATGGGAATGGTCCTGTCACAGTTCCTCATCCATTCTAGTTGGTATCCCTCATAGGAGATCATCTCACCATCTCTACAAGCTTCTGTAACTCAGATAGGTTGTTTGTTCTCTTTTCAGGAAAAAGTGAGGGTCAGGGTGGATAAGGGCAGCTATGGCAACTGTATACCCATGGGTAGGGCCTAGAATTTCCTTCGGGCACTAAGGCATATTCCACAAGGTCACTGTAATGTTCTTGAGCAGCAGAACGGGTGTCTATGTATAGGTCATTATTCTATGCAGCTGCTAACTGATCCTCTGTGCATGCTTCGTCCACCAGTATGGATTGGATATAGCACTAGCAGACAGAGCTACTTTTCTGGTAGGGCAGTGCTTCAGGCTGCTTCAGGTTCCCTCTTCCATAATGTTCATTTTTTTTTTCACCTGGGATTTTCCTGGAATTGCTACAAAAGTCTCATTTGTGAGTAATGTCTGAGCACTAGAAAGATTGCAGGGATAATCACCTTTACCAGGTGAATAGATACCATAATCTGCATACAGTAAGCTGCTACATTTACATATGCTGCACCCTCTTCATTAACTATGCCTTTGATCCTGGGGTGATCAGCTGTACTACACAATATAGGATCAATACAAAATACATATAATAATGAATGAAGTGGACATCCTTGTCTAACTCCCATTTTAATTTTAATTTAGGTATGTAAATGTCCATTGATATTGGGAATTATACTGGCATTTCTGCATAGTTTTTGGATCCACCTACAAAATACTGGAGATAGCCCATAATGTGGAAGAACTTCAAAAAGGTAATAACGTTATGCCCTATCAAATCCTTTTTCTTGGCCCAGTGACAAAATGTATCCAGTTTCTTTTCCTTGCTTACCTGCTGTAGTTCTACTAATTCTTGTATCAGTATAAGATTATCATATATGTTTCTTCACTTAATAAAGCACGTCTGGTAATGTGAAATAAGGTGTTGTGCTATATGTGTGAATCTAATACTTAGAATTGTCATTAATATCTTCATATCCATGTTCATTAGACTAAGAGGTCTCCATTTTCTTAAATCTTGCATTTTCCCCTTTTTATACAAAAATATTTGTATAGCTTCCCCAAAAGAGTCCTGTGGTTGTCCTTCTTCCAATATGCATTTGTAAACTACTTGTACAATTTCCACTAATTGTGAGTTATATTTCTCATAAAATTCCATGGTATGCCCATCTGGGCCTGGGCTACATTATTTATTTTATTTTTTTTAAATTGTAAAACATATTTCTTCTGAAGAAATTGAACTAATAAGTTTGTTCATTTCTTGTGCAGGAACAGTGGGCAACTCTAATGTATTCAGTATTGTTTTTGTGTAGTGTGATGACTTTATTGTGCAAGACATTTGCATTTGATGTTCATTTACCATATTTAAAGTACCAGCTTTCGTAGTAATGACATTTCCAGTATTTGTTGTTAAACTTGTAATATGACTTTGATACACCGTATCTCTACAGCTCTCAAATATATTACCCTTATTTAATGTCCCTTGAGTACCACTTTGATATTCCATCACTAGTGATTTTTCTCCATTGTACTAAATGGCTACCATTTTTTCCTTAATTTGTGCTATTTGATCTTGGTAAGCTCCTTTTCCTAAATGTGTTAATGTTAATAATTTTGCCAAATGTGATCTTAATGTTAAGTTTTCTTTATATTCCGATTTTTTTTTAATTTAAGCATTTCTATTTGAAAACAATCTTCTCAAATTTATTTAGGTTTCCTCCCACCATTTACTTAGGTCCTCATATAAGCATGTTATAGACTGACTAGCAATAAATCCTTTATCTTAATATCCATTTTGGGATTGTCCAATTTAGAATTGCTTAGCCTTCTTTGTCTTTTTCCACTGTTTATAGTGTTGGATCCTCCAAAACCGCCTTCTACGAGAAGATGGTCTGGTGTTTCTATTGGGGTTATACTAATATTTTAAATTTTAACATGTGAAGACACAAATAAAAAAAATCTATTCTAGTGGTTAATTTATTTTTATAATTAATAAATCCATCTGTCAAATGTTTTCCCCTGTAAGCATCTTATAAACCTGCATCATTCACCATTTTGTTCAAAAAGTTTGAACCACTAAATATTATAGAGGTACATGCTCCTCTGTCATTTGTTGTTAGTCAACAGTTAAAATCTCATCCAAGCAATAATTGTTTAGAACTGTATAGAAAAGGTTGATTTTTTTCATTAATTCAATTCTTCCTTTTTTCATTTGTGGTGCATATATGTTTAAAAATTTGAACTGTTCCTCTTGAAAAGTTACATCAACCATCATTGCCCTTCCAGGTTCACTGTCCACCAAGTTGTTCAAAGTAAATTGTGTACCTCAAAATATAATTCATAATCCATCACACTTATTTTATTTATTTATTTATTTATTTCAATCTAGGATTACAATACCTTTGAGCCGAGGCTCTTTTACAAAGGTTCCACGTCAGCATGTGCAACAGTCATCATTTTTAGTTACAAACATATAGTCATTGACTTACAGATGTGTAATAACCAGTACAAAGACTTGAGCTATGAGGAAGACAAGGGAAGGGGGGGTAGGAGGTAGGGGAAATGAGGGTAGGAGATCAAGGGGAAGGAGGTGCTGGGGTAAGGGGGAGTACGGGAGGTGGTTGGGGCGGGGGCAGGAGTGGAGATACAGGGGGAGGTGGGCATAGGTGGGAGACAGTGCAGCCAAGGGGCCTTGACAAGGGAATATGACAGGTAAGGTGCTAGGGGTGCAAAGACTGATTGTAAGTGCTGGGTGCTGGGGCATTTGCAGCTGGAACGGTGGTCTCAGAAGGACCAAAATGAAGGTCCCCAGCACCACATATTTTGTGCTAGAATAACATCTGTTATCATATTCATTCTAGTCTCTTTGGACTAGATACATATCATAATTAAGGTATTTTAGAATAGGAAAAGTCAGGCTATCTCTCTTTACATTTTTAATACTGTTCACAATTGAAGTGATTACTTTGAGAGTTCTAGTCATACGTTAGTATTAAGTTGTTACATGTACTATCCCACTCTTTAAGGTCTTTTATCAGATTTACAGCTCCTTCTTATACTCATAATTAATTTCTTATTCCTTTTTTCAAATTATTCTTATTGATGTAGATTCTTCTTCAGTGTCTGCTGACACTAGGTGCTGTGAAGACTGAATTGATGAAGATTCAGATTCTAAACTACCTTCCGAGTATCCTCCTTCTGATTCTAATATGTCATATTTGTTCTCTAATGGTATTTGTCTTGATTTTGGATATGGATGTGGCAATTTTGATCTGGGCTGTTGTCTTCTCAATGATCTTTTTCTAGTAACTATTGTCATATCAGGAGGTGGCATAATGTCCTCTTCTTGGATGTCCTTGTGTTTCCATAAGGTTTACAGAACCATCTCCTGGCATTACATGAGGAAGTTCTGGGGCTTCTGCATTTGGTATTGTTTACTTTATGCAGGCTTGTTCTGTATTTAAAGAGGGTGTAACTATTTCCATTTCCTCTCTCTCATCTACCATTTCTTCTGCCACATCTGATTCCATTGATTGTGCCAGTTTCTTTGCTGCTTCTTGCTGTATTTTTTATATTAAGTCTTTCTGGGCAGTATTCAAAATAGAATCTTGCTGGGGCCTATCATTTGGGTTATGTGCGGCCCATTTACACGTTATAAATGAATGCCCCACCTCTTCACATAAATTGCATTTGAATTCATTGGTACAGTGTGTACTTACATGCACAAACTCCAAACATAGATTACATCTTATGTTACCACATGCATTGCTCAAGTGATTATCTGATCCACACTTAAAGCATGTTTTTGGCTGCCCCAGATAAAAACAATGTCCTAGAAAAAATACACACTGGTAAGGTGTTGTAACCCTGTAGGTCCATGTACAAGCTTCACTTTAAAATTTCCAATTCCATGTCCAAATTGGTTGGTCATCCAATATTGGTTCAGTTTCACTTATGATGTCACTCCTTTAGATTAACCATTATTTAACATCATAAACATTTACACCTTTGTTTTTAAGAATGATGGTGACTGTTCATATTGCAGGTTTGGTTAAAGGAATGGCCTGCAAAGGTATCTAAAGTGAAGCATTTTACAAAGTGTTGTACTGTGCCAAAAAAACAGTCTAAATGTGTGTCAGTTTTAAAACTGATGTCAAACATAACATCCCCAAGGGTATGTATTAGAGCAAAAAAATGTCAGTGGAAAAGTAGTGCACTGACTCTTTTTAGGAGAACTCTTCCTGTGTATGTTCTGTCTGGTGGGGTATCAAATCTTCCTCTATAAACAAGTTTTACTGCATTCTTTCTCTGTGCTGGGGCAGGTGTATTAGAGAATAATTATGTTCTAAAATTCTTCCATTTGTGTACTCATTCCTGTTGTTGAGCCATAAATTGTGTTTTTTTTTGTTTCTGGAGATTTGCTTCAACATTATCTTGTTCCACCCTGTCTCCCCAATTTAAACTTGTACTGGTACCTTCACACACTGAAAAAATTTTAGCTATAGTTTCTGCATTTTGGTTACCATTAATAGTGTCAGCATTTGTATCAAGTTCCATATTATCATCCATGTATTGCAAGTCTTGTGAGCTTATGAAATCACTACTCATATTAAGCTGATCATCACTATCAGCTACATTGCATTCTTTTTCCATTGTGTGAACAGAATTAACAACTCCAGCTTCTTGTTGGACTGCTTATCCTGGGTTTCAGTGTTTTTATCTGTGGGTGGGGTCATTAGTGCTTTTATCAGGTCTCACAGAAGTCAAAATATCAGACTTTTTCTTTGCATTTTCTACATATGATGTCAAGTTAGCATTAGAAGCAGGTAACTTATTTACTTACTTCCCACCATTTCTTTTTGTTTTAATTCCTGAAGTTGCTGTAGATGCCAAATCCCTGTTCAATCCTTGTACCAAACTGCCCCTCAAACTGCCATTTCAGACATCCAGTCTTAAGGTGGACATTTCAGCTGTATATTCTGTTTTCCGTCAGCAGTATTCCCAATGATTTACCCTGTCCTGTTTTTGACTTTGGCAATAATAGTTTGCTTTTTCCTTTTGCTTTGTTTGGTGTCTCAAAAGCAGTTATTGGAGCCCAAAGACCACGCTGTGCTTGTTGTAATATGGTAGGATAGGAACTCTACTGTAGTGGCTCATTCTGCAGGTCGGATTTGCTACTCTTGTCTCCTAAGTCTTGTACCCCTTTATCTTGAATATTTCCAGTCATTTTGTCCATTATTTTAATGGTATCAGTAATTCCGTCATTGGCTAGTTCAGTATTACCCACTTTAGGGATTACCTTTGCAAGCAGCAGCTCCTTTGATGATGCCATGTCATCATTTCTGACAGAACTCAACTGTTTGTCAGCGGTGTCAGCCACGGTTTGCTGTGCATCCAGAGTTCCATTTTGACACTGCAGCTTTTCTTTTTCTATTGAATTATTTGTTTCCTCTTCAGCAGTAAGGGATAAGCGGTGCATCTTTTTGCATTTAAGTGCAGCTTTTAAACTTTCTTTCTCTTCTGCATAATTACTTTCAATTAAATTAATTGACTGCTGAATGTCCACTGCTTTTTCAGTGTCCACATTATTTTTCTCAAATTTCTGTAATTCAGTTTGTTCTGTCAAACATTATCTGTAGAAGCCTCTAAGGAAAAGGTAATGGGGAGGAGGCTAGCTTCCCCATATCTGGAGCTGCTTCTGTGTCATCCTTCTGGTCAGCCATCTTGGCCAGACAGCCAGAGTGTCCCCCTACTACAAAAGTAGGGGAAGTTTTTTTATTGGAACAAACCAAAAATTACAAACATCAGTATATTTTTACCATACTGATAAAATCATAAGCCAACGAATTTAAATGAAAAAATAAAAATAAAAACTTATGTCATGAATTCACCACAAAACTGTGCAACTATATTTCATACACTTGTATCCTTAGGCTACAGAATTCAGTGCTACCATTTCAGTGTCCACCACTAGTCTAGATATACATTCTACTGATATTTCTGTCTCTCTGTGTCTTGAATTTCAAAGATACTATGCATAATTAGTTGAAAAAACTGCTCTTGCTGAATATATGATTATTGTATTGACAATCTGCATGTCACTTTTCATATCCAGTACTTGAAACATGTTAATACCAATCATAAACTGCTTAATGTATATTTCTTTCACTGGTTGGAAAAAATACCCAGAAAAAACACATCCAGGTTAATGTGACAAAGAGGGCTGCCAACTAAAAGGGCAGACCCCATTGTCCCTTGGCATGGCAAAAGAAGGTGGGTGTGTCAGTAACAGGAAAGGGTAGATGGAGGGGGGAGGGGGAGGAGAAGGGATAGGGGTGGCCCAAAAGTGAGGTCACAAGAGAAAGGAAGGGACAGGTGAGGTCACCCAGGGGAAGGGCCATCTGATGGTGAGGTGGGATCCCAGGATTGGACAGGGTAGAAAGAGGGGAAGCAACAATGGAGGGGTAGGAAAAAGCCTTGCATAGAATGGGGAGCTCACAATTTTGCTCCAAATAAAATTTTGTTTGGTAGCACATCAGTTTTTGGGAGTTAAACAGCCATTGGGCATTTGATTTAATTTTTGAAGTTAAAACATTGGATTAATCATTTTGTACTAGTTATATAGTTTAAAAAAATGACAGGGTGCAGAGCAAGTGAGTATTTGCAGGAAAAGAATATTCAGCAGGTAAGAAACATGGGGGAACCCACCATGCAGCAGCTATGGAAGCCAGCCAGTGAGTTGAAAAGAGTGGGGAAAACTGTGGGGTTGCTTGAGCATGGCTAGTGTGTGCAGAGCAAGCCCACAGAAGGTTGCTGGGGCCACAGCATGTGGAGACTGTTGTGTTGTCTGAGAAAGCATGCTGGGGGTACATGAATTGTGTGAGCAGAACAAGCCCAAAGAACATTGGGGCAGCAGTGTTGGGGGGGTTGCATTTCCTGCTGTGGGGCTTTCCAGGCCCAAGAGAAGATGAGGGACAGCTAGAAAATGGCTGTGAGGTAGAGGCTGAAAGAAGATCAACCAGGCAACAAATAAGGTGGAAGCCTGGGTCGGGAAGGGTCTTGTGGGGAGTCGTCACAGGCACTGGCCTCTAGAGGCTTCCCCATGACTGGCAGGGAAAACAAGTCATCCTGTTCCTCTGGAAAAAAGAAGCACCCCAGAGTAAGACGAGAGCACAGCATCCATTGTTGGGACAGAAAAAAACTCTGTTTGGGCCAACAGGAGTGAGAAAGCAGCCACAGCTTCCTTGAATCAAGGAGGTTATTTTCTAGGCTACACTAAACTGAATTATTACTTTTTGGACCTATGTAAGTAACTAGTATTGATTCTGTTTCTAGGATGGACTTTTCTTAGTTTTAACTTTAATTTTCCAGGAAGGAACTGTAGCTGGGACATATTTGCAGTCAGTTGTGACGAGACCTGTTACTTAGCCTTTGTGAAAAAGGTGTCTGTTAAAGGGAGGAGCTGAAAGGGGCCTAGTTGAATTGAGGATTTATAACTAGAGTTGTTTGTGGTTTCTGTCTGCTGAGACTGAGACAGAGAGAGTGAGAAAGCAGCCACAGCTTCCTTGAATCAAGGAGGTTATTTTCTAGACTACGCTGAACTGAATTATAACTTTTTGGACCTGTGTAAGCAACTAGTATTGATTCTGTTTCTGGGGCTGACTTTTCTTAGTTTTAACTTTAATTTGCCAGGGAGGAACTGTAACTGGGAAATATTTGCAGTCAGTTGTGACTAGACCTGTTACTTAGCCTTTGTGAAATCGGGGTCTGAAAGGAAGGACGGCACTCCCCGGGGTGGAGGGTAAGAGTTGTAGGTGATTGTTTCTGGATGGCATAGATTTACTCCCACGCACCCTTCCCTCACCCCACCCACCCCAAGTGCATAACTTTATTTATAGCAGGGGCTTTGACATCACTTCCCCAAAACTGATAACAACATACACCTGTTCATATCCTTAAAGGCACAGCACACTGAATGGGGGTAGAGACACTCACAAGCTTGCACACACTAAAACAAGAACAAAAACCAAAAAATCATCTGTAACTGGAAGGGACACAGACATGTGGGGAGTGGTGAAATTCACTGGCTGTGGAGCAGCAGTCTTCAGGGAGACATTCTGGAGACTGCATTGCTGCCCTATTTGCAGGCACCTCTCTGGCCTGAGGAAGGAGGTTGTTCGTCTCCATGCTGACCTGGCAAGGATTTGGGAAACCTGCTCCCCCACCAAGGAACCACACAGGCCACCACAACTACCTCAGAGGTTGCCAAGAAAGAGTAGTGGTTGGACCATGGTGGGCTCAGGGAGGGTGAGGGTGGTAAAACAGAGGTGCATCCCTCCAGTTGTGCCTCTCCACAATTCATTCACCACTCTGGTGTAGCATGGTACCTCTATGGAGGCACCTGCAGTGGAGACCAAGGAGGATGCTGGAAACCTATACAATGGAGAGCCACAGGAGAGTGACCCAGGACCCCACAGGAGAAGGAAACAATTCCTTTTGGGGGACTCAGTTGTTAGGGGGATAGAACTGGGGGAGGAAGGGAACAGGGAGGTAGGGTTCCTGCCCAGTGCAAAGGCTTGGAGTGACAGGAAATGAATCCTCAGAATTGTGGGAGCAGTGGCACGGGGAAGGGAACTGGATGTCATTATCCACCTAGGGATGAATGGCCTGGCCGATAATGGGATCAAAGCAGTGCAACATGAGTTTGTGGAGTTGGGGAGGGGCCTTAGACAAGTAGCACACATAGTAACTTTCTCAGAAGTGCTACCTGTCTATGGCAAGGATGAGGCTAGGGTACGCTGCACCATGGGATTCAGTGATTTGTTGAAAAGCTGGTGCAGAGCTCAGGGATTTGGCTTCACTGGGGACTGGAGCTCCACCTGGAGGGATGCAGGCCTATACAAATAATTCTCTATGCCGACGATGCTGTGATCCTCACCTCAGACCCTGATCCAATCCAATTACAAAATAAACTTCAGCGGGCCTTCTCCTCCATCGAATCCTGGTTCCTAAATTATAAACTGCTTCTCAATCAGAAAAAAAACAAGTCTATGGTCTTCTGCAGCCCCCCACAGCAAAAACAAACATCTCCACCTCTCCATTGCAACCGAACAAGGAGCCATCCTAGAGCAAACACAATCGTTCAAGTACCTCGGCATCACCCTTGATCCCCACCTCTCATATGCTATCCATATCAGCAATGTTGCAAAGTCTGCCAATGTGAGGTTAGGCATATTATTTCAGCACAGGAAACACCTAACCCCAGAATTACTGTCAGTGGCCTTCCAAAGCTCCATCGTCAGCATAATAGACTATGGCCTTATCATATATGGATCTGCAACTACCACTGCTCTCAAATGTATCACAACCTCCCTGAATAAGGCCTGTTGTCTCATCACTGGCTCACATTGCCGTACCCACACATGTGACCTTTATTCCCAATCTGGATGGCTTCAACTGGACAAATGCATAAAATACCAAACCTGCATCACGGCCAAGAAAATTATAATGGGGCTTGCCCCACCTGGTGTCTGTTTCCTCCTTAAGCCTAGACATAGGAACGTCACTACAAAGAGATCCAATTCCCATCTACTACCTATCCCATGATGTCGCACGACCAAAGGACAAAGATCATTCACATATCGGGCATCCAGCTGGCTCAACTCTCTTGGCAGCGACATAGCAACAGCTTCAACACTTGACCTCTTCAAGTCCAAGCTGTGCCTCTCACTGCTTGTATCCTGCAATTGCCCTTCTTAATATTTCTACCATTCCAGCTGCACATGCCCCAGCACCCAACACTTACAATCAGTCTTTGCACCCCTAGCACCTTACATGTCAGAAAAATCTAATCAATTTCTTTGACTGGGTGACCAAAGCAGTAGACCAGGGAGGGGCTGTGGATATGGCCTACCTAGACTTTAGCAATGCATTTTACACAGTCCCACACAAAAGATTAATAAACAAATTAACCAGCCTGGGAGTGGGTCCCAGGGTGTTAGCCTGGGTAAAACACTGATTGGACAACAGGACACAATGGGTAATAGTAAATGCAGTCCACAGTTAAGAAAGGAGGATTACTAGTGGGGTACCGCATGGTTCAGTACTGGGGCCGGTCCTTTTTAATGTCTTTGTAAGTGACAGAGGGACTGGAAGGAAAAGTATGTCTCTTTGCAGATATCACAAAGATCTGCAACAGGGTTGATGCAAAAGGTGTGGTGGAAAGGATGGAAAGGGACTTGGCAAGGTTGGAGGAGTGGTCAAATGTATGGCAGCTTAGATTCAATGCAAAGAAGTGCAAAGTAATGCACCTGGGAAACAAAAACACAGGGGAAGAGTACACAATGGGGGGTGAGATACTGACAACAACAAAAATGGAAAGGGACCTGGGGGTAGTCATATCAGATGACCTAAAGTTGGGCCAGTAATGTGAGAAAGCAGTAAGGATGGCTGGGGAGATACTGGGATGCATAGGAAGTTGTTGGCCCTCTGTACAGACAGTTGGTAAGATCACATCTGGAGTACTGTGTACAGTTCTGGAGACCCCATCTCCACAAAGACATAGACAGGGTGGAGGCTGCCCAGAGGAGGGCAACCAAAATGATGCAGGGTCTGCATCAGAAGACATATGAAGAAAGACTAAAGGAACTAAAGATGTATAGCCTCGAGGAAAGGAGGGAGAGGGGGGACATGATAGAAACTTTCAAATACCTCAAGGGACTCAACCAAGTCCAAGAGGGTAGCATCTTTCAGAAAAAGAGAAGAGCAAAAACAAGGGGGCACAATTTGAAGATAGAGGGGGACGGCTCAGAGTTAATGTGAGGAAGTATTTCTTCACAGAGAGGGTTGTGGATACATGGAACAACCTTCCTGAGGAGGTCATAGAATCAAAAACAGTGGGGGAATTCAAGAATGCATTGGACAGACATAAGGCAACTCTAGTGAGGGGTAGGAGGAAGTAGGCTGTTGGTTAACTAGGATCTGCAGCTTCTCCATTAGGTAGGGAAATGGGCAGACTAGGTGGGCCAAGCAATCCTTATCTGCCATCAAATTCTATGTTTCTATTTTTCTATGGGCAAAGAGAGGGTTTTCTTTTCTGTGGCTTGGGACAGCCAGGCAGGAGGCTGTGTGGGCTAGGAGGCTACAGCAGATGGCAGGAGGCAAGAAGGGAAGGAGCAGTGTTGGGGACTGTGTGGCAATGGCATCTGATGTCATCATCATGTGAGACAAGATGGAAAGAACAGGCCTTTGGGGAGGGGGTCAAAGGCCCGAGATACCTGGACACCAGTATTAGCTTAGTGGGGTCTTGCTTGGTTAAAATACTGGTGATCTGGAGGCAAAAGATGAAAACGGACACAATGGGGGGGAAGAAATAGCAGATCCAGCCACAGTGGGGATGAGGCAAGGTGATGAGCCTGATGCTAGGCTCTTTTCTGGAGTTTGTGGGGGCAAATCAGCACCCACATAGCAATACCACATGGCGATGGCATCTGACGTCATCACCACTTGGTAGAGCGGAAGCCTCAATGGACAGGCGGGGCATGAGAAAATGGTGCAGCAACAAGAATAGTGCCGCCATCAGAAAGGCTGATTGGGCAGTTTTAAAAAAAATATATATCACTGATGATCCCTTTAAGTCATTTTATCAGTGATTAGGTAGATTATATATGGAATATATGTAAAAGACAAACATAATCTAGATAAATGTATTATAGTGAGGTACAGTATAATGAATTATGCATGACAATATTAGCATAGTGCATAGTGCATAGTGCAAAATAGCAGTATTACAGTACAATAGACCAGGAATACAGAGTGAGGTGTATGTAGGACAATAGGGGGCATAACCCAGGCATAACAATCCCCTCTTTGTTGCCCTAATTGCAAAAGTGGCAACATAAAAAAAAGATGGAGGTTAGGCACCATTCATCTACACACCCAAGGCATGAGCCTGATAGAGAAAGTTAACTGGTCATGGTAGTGTTTTAGGGATTTCCTTAAAGAACAAAATTTAATTATAAGGTAAAATGTTAGTAAACCTTGTTTTACTATAAACATTTGGAAAAAAACTTCACAATGGGGTTTTCCAATATCAAAACAATAAGTAAATACTGATATGTATCAGGTGTGTATATGTCCTATTGGGAAGAAATTGAAGAGACAAACTTAAGTTGCCTGTGTGGATATTAAAAATAAGTAAAAATTGAGATTAGAGCATCAAGATAGTTAGGACTAGACTTAATGGTATCTGGTTCCGGGATGGGAACAGGTGTGATTACCGTAGAACCTATTACCTGTTTAGGGAGTAAAAACAGAAGTTAGAAAAGTTCACTTTGCATAACTTTTACTCCATATCAGAAGAATGTATTGTTGGTCACCACACAAAGTTCCACTTCAGCAGAATGTACCACTTTGAAGGATGGCATTTTTCACTTGGTAAGTTGAAACAGACGTGAAATGTCAATGTCCACAAGCCATAAACTACGAACAGTTCCAGGGATAAATCCAAGGTTTCTTCAAGTGTCAGATGAAGATTTATAGTTCAAATTTGATGCATTCAGATTTTCCTGAAGGTTGATCAAAATGATCAGGAGGCAGCAGTACTTTCACAGGCCTCAGCAGGTGGTGCATTAGATTGAACATTGAGATTTACAATGGAATAGCAACAGTGTTCAGTTGAAGATGATCACACAGCTGCACAAAGTGTAAAAGTTTATAACAGTACTTAGTTTGTATGAGGTGCCAGCCAGGCTTGCAAAACAAGCAGTGAAGAAAATGGATTTCTTCATTGTAGAGCAAATGAAGAAGAGTCTTCTTGCTGAGTTAGGGGTTTGCCCCTACCCCAGACTAGCTTCATAGTATGCAAAACAATGAGCTTGATTGTAGAATCTTAACTGGCTGGACTGAATACAGTTTATTTGAGAGTTCACAAGTGGAAGCCCAATTTTTAGTTATTAGGCCTGTATTCACAAGTTGGTAAGACAAGTTGAAAGATGTCACATCTGCATAAAAGGTAATCTTCCTTTCAGGTACAACATTCAAAGTTCAGAGTCAGTCACGATTCTAAGACCTCATGGTAAATGAGAAAGGGAGGTAGTTTTAACCTTTCAAGATAAAAGTTCCTATCAAGATGACCAATAGAATGGACAGTTGCCAGACGATCAGAGATGGATGTTGCCGGATGAAAATGTGGCAGTGACACTGTGAGAGTCACAAACATGGCTTCCTGGATTATGCAGGAATAAGTTTCAAAACATGGAGCAATACTGGTGTGTGTGGTGACATATCCAAAGTTCCTTGCCATTGACAAGAGAATAGTGCTAGATTCAAATAAACGTTTGTTAATACATGCAATATAAGAGCAAAACATGGCAATGCCACTGACCCACACATCTGTCATGTATGAGATCAAGGATATATCCTAATTCCAGATCCTGGAAGAGATAACCAAAGGGTTGTAAGAACATAATAGCTGTAGGCAGCGCAAAGGACTTTCCTAGCTTTGTGATGCTCATCTGCTTTCTTAATGTGAGCAGAAATTAATTCATTAACATGAACAATTGTCAGGTCAGACCTCTTCACAATATCCTTAATATTGTAAATGTTTATATAAAATTTATGAGCAAAATCATGTATACCATGCAATTGGGGGGGGGGGTATGATATATTTCATACTATCATAAACCTTTAACATATGTGCCTGAATAATGGCTATATCACCCTTATTTCAAATAGATGTGTCAGAGCCAAATAGGTCTGAATCTAAACCTGTGTTTTGTTTAAAAAAAAAATCAAAACAAAACCAAAATGCCTAGTGTGTTTGGATAGGTTTACAGTCATAAGATATACCACTAGCAGTCAGGATGTGAAAATCATTGGGTTAAAAACCTTAAGGTCTAATGGCCATATAATTTTTGGATACAAAATTCCTGATTATCAATACAATGTATACAGGAGTCCAGATCAAGTCTAGCTGCTAGAATTGATCCAAAGCAATGATCATAATATTTAATAGGGCCTGAGTTTGTTTACAATGGGATACGGCCTGTTGTTAGGGTTTACCCATACATTATGAAGCAAACAAGTGTACCTTTTCGGATGCCTTGTTTGAGATATTTAACATATTTATCTACTGATGCTCCATCAGCAGTGGCAGTACACAGGTCCAGAATTAAATGTTCTGGGAGTCTCATGGACCATCCGGTCATGATTTTAAAAATGGGGTATGCTGTGTACCTGCAGAGGGCATTTCTCTTATTGCCATAAGGAGTAAAGGCAATAATGAATTCCAGTCCTTTTGGGTTTTCTGAACAAGTTTATTATAACATAACTTTGATCTGCCTATTACCATATTCCACCTGTTCTGATGACTGTGGGTTGAAAGGGATATGAAACTTTAGTTTTACCCATAACAAATCCAGAATTTCCTGCATTACTTTGGCTATAAAACCGGATCCCTGTAATCAGAATTTACCTTTGGGGTAAGCCCAACCTAGTAAATAGCTTGTTTGCCAAGACATTTGCAGTCACTTTGACTGTGTTGTTTTGTTTTGGGATAGCTTTAAACTATTTGGAAAATAGGTCGGTGATCACTAGTGCAAAGTAGTTCTTAGTGGTTGGCATAGGGCCAATGTAGTCAAACTGGATATTGATCCAGGGGCCTTTTGCCTCTGGGGTAACAATGCATTTGTCCCAGCTAGTATAGGATTGTTCTGTTCACAGGTCAAACAGTTACTAATGTAATGTTCTACATCATTTTGCATGTGTGGCCACAAGACAGAGGATTTTAATCTGTCTAGGGTTTTTACTGACTCATTGGTGTCCACCAGTTGGAGTATTATGTATTCAATACAGTACTGTAGATAAAATCTACTTTCAGGTGTTCAGAAATTACCTGTAACCTTTCATGAGTGTTACAGCAGTGATGTTCCCAATGAGTAGGCCATCACTGGATAGGTGAATGTCATTTTCACTTTCTATAAGCGCTGTTTCTGAAAGTTATTCCTCAGTTCTTTTATTAACTCATTCACACCACAAGAGCTCTTTGAGACTTCCACCACGTGTGCCCTGTATACTTTTAGCACTGCATCCTGGGCATTTCTAAGCAAAATCAAGCCATAATCAGCATGCCACACACACATGTGAATACCTCTTGAACAGTAAGTGCTACACACAAAGTATGAATGGCAAAGTTGTTCAGCACAACGTTACCTTTTCAATGGTGCTATGCAATCAGTTGTAATAAATTTCATTTTTATTTTATACTAGCTGAAATACCAAACAACTGATTTTTTTTTTTCTGATTTTATTTCAAGCTGCTTAGGTGATGCATGAGAGACAAATGTCATCCATGCACACCATACCTTAAACAAATGCAAATAACTCCTAAAGTATATGTGGTAGACACAAAGTATCTGTGGCAAAATTGTTCAGCACAAAATAACCTTTCTAATGGTGCTATGCAATCAATTCTAATCTATTTAGGCTTTATTTTATAGTAGCTGAAATACCAAACAACTGTTTTTTTTTTTCAGATTTATTCAGGGTGCTTAGGTGAGGCTTGAGAGACAAATGTTAGCCATGCACACCATACCTTAAACAAATATGAATAACTCCTAAAGTATACATGATAGACACAAAGTATCAGCAGCAACATTGTTCAGAGCAAAATTACCTTTCTAACGGTGCTATGCAATCAATTCTAAGCAATTTGGGTTGTTTAATAGTTAGGTAAAAAGTGTTGACTTCCTCAGACGTTTCTAGGCCTGAGTGAAAGTCAGTTGAGTACGTCTACAGACGTTATTGTCCTGAGTGGCTATGCTTTCAGACGCCACCTACAGATGTATCTAGGCCTGAATGAGTTAAAGAACCTATACACTGCCCTCAAATGAGGTTCACATTTTACAATATGCTTGAACCTTATGAATGTATAGCATTTGTAAACTGTTAGGTTGTGACGTACACAAGCAAGTCACTGTATTTCTCAAAGATAATACACAGTACTGGTACAGAAGTTTGTTTTCTGCCAAAGAAATTCAGTTTAGAGAGAAACAGACCCAATTAGAAACTGTAATAAAAACATAGTATCTGCAGTCTTTTAGATCAAGGCCATTTTGTCAGACTGCAACACTTAACCCTCTCATGGAGTGCTGGTATCATTTTACTTAAGGAAAAATATTTGTATTCCTTTCTTAACACAAGCTGTGTCTTTTTCAAGGATGTTCCAGCTCTCTAAACCATTCACAAATATTTGTGGTAAGTAGGAGACTCCTTGCCTCCTTGCTTTTCATTTTATTTGCCAGGCGTGTTTTAACATTGCCTGTGAATCGTACATATACGATGATGCAGTTACTAGCCATGCACACTCTGTCATCACTAGGATGTACAATAAGAATTACAAACCCAGCTATCTGACCCTCGTTGGTATGTGTGGCTGAGTCATCAGTCAAAATATGACACACAGTGGTGTCTTTTAACACTTTCTGGGGTTCTGTCAGAAAGGGCACTGAGACAGGTAGGTCAGGGGGTTGGAGTGAACAATCATGGGTCTCTCCTGTAAATTCTAGGCCATGGGCCAACAAGGATGAAGTTTTGATAGGAAGGACAAGTGATGTCATAATCCTGTAAAATGAGAGACCAGTGTGTATGTCTGGCTTTGGAGCCAGAGTCATCTTTTACTTTGTCTGACAACAGAACGTTAGTTGGCAAATGATTGGAATGCAGTACAATGGGTGCATATCCAATGATGTACATAAAGTATCTCACTGCCCAGTATGTAGCCAAAAGATTCCTTTCACAAAGGTTGTATTTCAGCTCCACTGGGGCAAGCATATGGGATGCATAAGCAATGGGTCTGATGTGTCCATTGTATGTTTGGGCTAAAACCGCTGAGATTGCTTTATCTGATGTGGCAGTTTCAAAATAATGCCCTAAAACTGTGTTAGGATTAACCAATGCTGGGACCATGGTCAGTGATCCCAAAAGAAAAGACAATGATATCAGTATTAGGAAACCTTGTACCTTCTTACCTGTAGCACCTGCCATTGCAGCCATAGTATGGGATGATCCAGGTGTCACTGATAGAGGGGGTTCTGCATCATGTGCAGACAGTGTTGGCATTATCAGGGGTGCCTGCATAGTGAAGAAAAGTGGTGTGCAAGCTGCAAGTAGTTCTCCAGTTATGGATTGTGGTTCAGTAGCCAATGGGGTGGAGAAAGTAGTGCTGAGACAGTTGTCAGCTCAGGTTCAGAAATCAAATCTGTAACCCTCCCCCCCAACATGGCCTGTGATGCTGAAAATATCAAAGCCGTGGGGCTTCCAGAATCAGGGTTGTCCCCTCCTCCGTCAAATGTAAAGTGGGTTTCCCCACCGGAATGTTGCTGGATTGTAGCAGCATTGTTTTTAACATTACAGCTCAAGGTATTGATGCACTGCATAGGAAAAGCAGTACGTTCGGTCTTCTCAGGGAAAGCTGATGTTAAATTGCATAGTAAATGAAAACAACCTTTCATGTAATTAACTGCAATGTGTTCTTTAACCAAGGCCAAGCTAATAAAGCAAACATAAGCTGTTTCTGCAGCACCAGACACTGACTTCATGACAGATTGCATATCAACCTTATTCAAAAGTACATCAGCATCATTTTTAATGTGACTCTTCTGTCCCTCAGAAACACTAGTGTTACTGATTACAGTATTAATCATGCCAAAAAACTCCGGTATGTTTTGTTTGGTTATGGCAGCAATCACAGGTCCCTGTGACTGCAAGATCGAATCTCCATGGTATGGTAGTTGGCCATTTTGGATTACCTCAATTGCATCATGTGTCACTGTGTCATGACCATCATCACATGACCATGAGTGGCCATCTTGGGAATGGTATGGGGATGCAACCCGATGACATGTGTGTCCACCATTTTGAGACTCTAATAATTATCCATTTTGTGAATCACAGAAAAACAAGTGGCTAGCCTTTGTTGTAGTCCACCCCACAGCATACTGTGAGTGTTCAAAATCAAACTCTTCAACATGAAAAGAGGCAAGGTCTTTGGACATTAAGTTAGTATGCCCTGCCAATACCTCTGGCTGACAGAGCAAATTCACCATATCTGACTTTTCTACTCCTACATTCTAACTCAGATACAGGAGTTAGCATGCTATTAAGTGCTTTGTTTTCATATTTCAAGACATTCCCATCTTGTAAAACATGCTTATTATTGACAGAAGCTGTGTCATGGTTTATACTGAAAACCTTCGTTTCAGTCTGCTGTAATTAAAACATACTGAATCATGCTGTACCATCAAGGTCTGGTGTTGAAATACCAGCTCCTTAACTTTTTCAGTAATTACTTCAGACTTATCTCTAAGTTCCTTATTTTCAAAACATAAGGAATCAGTGTTACTAGCCAGAACACCATTAGTCTGAAAAACTTTTTTACTAATAACTTTTTACTTTTCAGCATTATCTCTTAAGGCATGCAGGTCTGTGCTGCTTCTCTCATTAATGAAATACTCATTTTCTAGACGGACAGACTCCAGCTCAGACTGTAGTCTAATTATTCTTTCTGTATTAGAAGCCTGTTTCAGACTAATTATCTGCACCAGTGCAGCATTCTCCATTTTGCAATCATCATGCTCAGATTTCAAAACATATACTGTATCTTATTTAGAACAGCATCAAAACAATTAAACAACGTTACAATTAATAATCCTTCAGGATCATCAGTACCATTTTTCAATTCCCCATAATGGGCTTTGATGATCTTCCTTAAAGGGTTACCTTTGGATTCTGCTACTTTAGCAAAATCACACCTACTACCAAAAGCAGTTTGGTGTGTTAAGGCAACCAGCCTCAACTCAGTACTGATATATTTAGACATGTCTTAAGATAAGAAACCCTTAGCTGTCTATGGATCAAAAACTTTGTTTGCAACCAAAGTTCATGACAGGACACAAACAGCCTTTGACATATGTGGACACCTAGATGAGTAAATACCCATTAGGATTTGAATCCACAAGAAAGCAGTCTATTTGTCTTTTTCAGCTGTGTTCCCACAGAGAAAGCATAGGGAAAAAACAAACAAAAATGTAACAATTCTTACACAGAGATTGAATATCTGCTAAGAGATTGTTTTGTCTGCACTGTGGAACACACAACAGACTGAAAAAGTTAAACATTAAGACACTTTCAGTTGCTTGTTACTTGGGATTTGTTGCCCAGAGTTTTAATTTACAGAGGAAATTAAAATGAAACTTGGCAAAAACATCTAGACTCCATTTCATGGTCACCAATATGTAGTCTAAACACTCTTGGTGTGTAGCGTAACCAGTAAAGAAGGGTGGGGGGATAAGGCTAATTTGTGGGAAGGATCAGGATGGGAGATGTGGCAGGGTATGCTATTATCAAGAAAAAGGGATTGTGGTTATGACCATTTCTGCTTCAGGGACCTAGGAGTAGGGTGACCCGGGAGGTCATAATATCAAACAAGGGGGAGAAGTACTGGTGGATATGTCTGACTTTGCTTTGTGATTCTAGAGAAACTGCAGCAACAAGGATGGTGCCCAGAAAAACTAAACCATGCAAGGAGGATTGTTACTTGGCTGTGATGGATGTAGTGGAGAAGGCAAACAGGCTATTGGAGGCCGCCAATCTGGAAGATGTGGAACAGGGTGAGAAGTGGAAGGGGGAGAGGGGCAGGGGGAAGAAGGAAGAAAATGGCCATCCCAGGTGCTTGATCATCCCAGGCTGGGGGCACCCATCCTGGTGGTGCCAAGGCCACCTACCCCAGTGATCCCAGTGCCTGGGCTCATGCCGCTGCTCCTCCATCCCATTAGTCCTGTACCTGAGCTGGCACCAGCACAGATCCTGGTACCAGAACCAGCCACTAGCACCAGAAAAGATGATGCTGCCTGCACCTGGGGGAGCTGGAACCCCAGACCCTTCACCGGTCCCTACCCTGGGACCACTGCAGCTGGAGCTCAGCACGTTGCTGCCAGTACCAGATAATGTCCCAATCACACTGGAGATCAGTGTGAAAGAGTATGTGGAACAGATATTAAAGGCTCTGGGGGAAAATGGGGTTGGGCAGCTGGAAAAAGGTACTAGGGGAAATAAAGGGCAGAGGGGCTGGAGGGAAAAAGGACTGTGACATTGACAGTGGGGACAGGGGTAGCAATGGGGGCTATAGGTACCCTGGGTGTAAGAATTGGGGATCACGTCCCCATGGCAACAAAAGAGAAAATTTGGAAGGGGGAAGTCATTGATATTTTTGCCTCAGCAAATGTGGACAACATGGATAAGTATGAGGAGAGGGATAGTTTTGAGAAGAAGGATATGGCAGCCGCAGGGTCTTATTGGGAAAAGGGAAGAGGAGAAGTCCTTCAAAGGGAAGACATGGGACAATTGGTCCACAGGGTTCACCTATTTCATGGCAATAGCCATAGAGGAAAGGCTGGAATTGGCGATGCCCCTGTTGACATACTCTTTGATTATCAAGAATGCCTACAAGAAAGGGGGACACAGCTGGCTTAAATATGACGAATTTCAGAAGTGGATGGCGCAGTTTGGGGATGTAAAGTGGGATGCCAGGCAGAATGACTTGTGGTTAGAGATATACACAGAACCAATAGGAACAGAGGGGAAGGGGGACAAAACAGGGGCAGGAGAACAAAAAGCATGCTAGGGGTACAACCGCACTTTCTGCTCATAGTCAAACTGCCATTTTTGACACATCTGCTCGAGGTGTGAGGGACACCACCCTTCCTCCAAGTGCAGGTAAAACTGGGACATGAACAGCAATAGGCCCTTTCGAGGTAACCGGGGGGTCTTTTCAGGGTCAACCATAGACCTGAGAAGCCAGCCCGGTGGCACTGAGGGTTGAGGCAATGGACACCACACCTCACACCATGCTGGTGACCCAGGTTTGGGAACCAGCCCATGTTGTCAGGGGTCAGCAGGAAGGGGATAGGATTGAGCGTCCCTAGGACTGCTCTCCTTCCCCTGGGAGGGGGGATCCACCTGCCACTGTACTGGTGACCTCTAGCAGAGGCTGGATGCACTACAGTGCATGGCCACAATATGCTGGGGATTGGAGCTGCAGCAGATGTCATTCAAGGGTGTGCAGGAGCATGCACCAGCTGAACTGGACGTCATTGCACATCCGAGCTCCAGGGCCACACAAGAACAGGGAAAAACAATGGTGCCATGGATAGGCGATGGTACCAGTTCCCCAAGCCCATCACTGGGCCAACCCACACTGACCTTCCAGGTCCTCCACAGCCGATCCTACCCTGCAGCTGGAGTCTGTCTGTAAGCGCGCCCAAGAGGAATAGGGTGACCCACCTGGGAGGGTTAGACCAGGGGTACTGGCTGCAGGGAGGAGAGGGAGAGAGGAGGTACAGCTCTGGGGGGTCTCTGGTGGGCAGAACATGGACTTGGATGCCTGAAAGAGGTCCATGGGGCCGCGACCGGAGAGAAATAAAGTCCAAAAAAAAAAAACATGGACCCAAGGGAACAGGGGGAGGGCAGCAGGGGTGGCAGAGGGCAAACATATCATAACAGGCCCCAGGACAACTATGAAAAATGGTGGGGACATTTTTCAGTTGGCACATACACCCATAAGGGCTGAGGTGGTACGGGAATGGGTACAGGAGTACCCAGACTGGAGAGCAGCAAAAATGTTGACAGAGGGGTTTGAAAAAGGTTGCAGTTTACAATATCAGGGGAATAGGAGAGAAATACAGGCAAAGAACCTGAGGTCTGTACAGGGAAAAGAAGCGTTACTAGAACAAAAAATCCAGAAGGAGGTTACTACAAGTGGGGTGGAAGGGACTTTTGGAACCTAACCCTTCCTGACTTTAGAATCTCTCTACTGGGCCTGGTACTGAAGAAACAGGCTGGAGAGTACAAGGTGATACATCGTCTATCATACCTGACAGGGGATTCGGTTAATGACTTCATAAATGAGGATGACAGCAAGGTGATGTACGCCACCTTGGAGGAGGCAGTGCGGCTTATCAGGGCTGTGCAAGAGCCTTGGCTGGCTATGATGGACACTGAGTCAACATTTAGGTGACTGTCTGTCAGACCTGAAGATTGGGACCTCTTGGGCTTCAAAGTTGGGGGAGGATATTATTTCATGGTGGAAGTGTTGAATAAGAAGGGGACCAAGTCGGACATGGTGAGGAGGGTGCTAATGCATCTAGTCCTAGCTGGTTTGACATTGAACATGTCATGTAAGACTCAGCACATCAATGGCATTGATAACTTGTTAGCTGATTGCCTCTCCCGATTGCAGATGGACAAGTTTTGAGCCTTTGCACCAGGAGCAGAAGCCTACCAGACCAAGGTACTGGTATTTGTATGGAAGATTAGATTGGGGGAGCTGAGTTACTGTTCTGCAACTCCTAGTCCCCCAGGACCCTGAGGGTGAATGAAGCCTCTTGAAGAGCCTTTTAGAACTTTCAGGGCCAGAATGACAGACAGGTAAGTGGGGCAGTCACAAGGGAAGAGTTAGCAAGATTTGTGGTGGCAGGATGGAGACAGAAGATGGCTCAGCTGATGATGAGAGTGCACTTGGCAGCCATAGGGCATATATGCACCCTAAAACATTGGGAGGACCCCATAAAAGAAAATATAATACAGAGGATGATGCAGGGGTGGTAAAGGGGAGCAGAGGGAGTGACAGATCACAGAAGGCTGATGACAGAGGACTTGATAGGAAGGCTGATGAAGGGCTTGACCCATGTCTGCACATCAAGCAGCAAGGTAATTATGTTTAGGGCACAGTAGCCATAACGTATGGGGGGGCCTTCTTAGTCAGCAAGGTAGTAGGCCACAGTGGACAAGATGTCTCTGGTGGGATGCATTGGGAGGACATGGTATGAGAGGCAGAGGGCAGGGCAGTAAAAATCAGGAGGTCCAAAACAGACCAACATGGACAGGGAAAAATAGTGTGGCTGAGGCATCATGAGAATGCTGACATTTGCCTAGTGGGAGCCTTGGATGCTTACGTGGCTAGGCATCCTCAAGATGAAAGCCCATTGATGTTGCAAGGCAACGAGAAGGGGGTAACAGCCTACCAAGTGACAGCGGTCCTAAGAAAGAGTTTGACCATTATAGGGGAACAGCCAGATAGGTACTCCTCCCACTCATTTAGAATAGGGGCAGCGCCAATGCTGGCAGCCCAAAGGAGCATGCCAAGTGCGATCAAGGAGAGGGGCAGGTGGACATCTAACTGTTAAAAAAAATATATATGGAAATGCAAGGAATAACGGATTTTCTTTTTTCTCCCATAGCAGGTACAGAAACATACGGGTAGCTCAAGACAAAGGGGGAGGAGTGGTGGGGTGAAAGGAATGATAAGTAATTGGAGCTAATGGTGTCTTGCTTATGAATACCCAGGGAGGACGAGAAGGCTTGAGGTGTGGATATACATGCACTCATTCATGCATTGGGCAGAGAAGTGGGCATCCAGTTGGCAAGGGGGAAGGCAGCTGCACATGAACATCAATGAGATAAGGTTAACATGAAGAGGCCTGCAGGGGATGAGATGGGCGCAGCTGTTGCCAGTGTTGAGAGCCACCAAGGAGGACCACAGCCAGCCACATGTGACTGTGATTCACTTGGGTGGAAATGATCTAGGGACAAGGCCATGGCTGGACACATTTTAGCAAATCAAAAAGGACTTGCAAACAATTAGAGGATGGTGGCCAGAGGTTACTCTGGTGTGGTCGGACATTACACCCAGAGGGGTTTGGAGACATGTAGATAATCACAAGGCAATGGACAGAGCCAGAAAGTGGATGAACACTATAATGGGGAGGTTGTTCGAGGGTTTGGGAGGTTTAGTGATACATCATGGGGTGTTAGAGCAGGTGGATACATTTTACAGAGGGGATGGGGTACACTTATTGGGTTTATGGTTGGTATTATTTAATAAGGAGATTGCCAACAAGCTAGAGGCCTGGTTGCATATGAAGAAATAGGAGAGCTAGGATGGGGGGAGGAAAAGGGGGCAGTCCATCTTCCATCACAAGCTGGAGGTGGACTAATGGAAGAAAAGGAAGAGGAGGATAGGAAAAGGTGGGACAACAAAGCTAAGACAGAACAAAAAGAGGTGACAGAGGACAAGCCAGCAAGAACTGGGGGTACATGTGTACGCTTGTACCCTCCTTGCTAGATTGGAGAAGAAGAAGTAGTGGGTCCCCTCATGATACACATCTGGGGGGGCAGAAGAAAGAAGGAAGACCAATAAACGATGAACATAATGATATGAATAAAACTGTTTTGAAATAGAATAATAAAGTGTACTATAAAATACGAAAATGAAATGAAAATTGAAAATGTTGATATGTAAAGAAAGAAATCAAATTAAGTAAAATAATTGCCAGAATCTGAGCACCCACACATCTTTGTCAGTATCTTTCATTTGCGGGGCTCTGGTGGGACAAAGAGGGTTGCCAACTAAAAGGGCAGACCCCATTGTCCCTTAGCCCGGCAAATGAAGATGGGTGTGTCAGTAACAGGAAACGGTAGAGGGAGTGGGGAGGAGAAGGGGTAGGAGTTTCCCAAAAGGGAGGTCACAAGAGAAGGTAGGGGACAGGTGAGGTCACCCAGGGTGAGGGGCATCTGATGGTGAGGTGGGAACCCAGGATTGGACAGGGCAGAAATAGGGGAGGCAACAATGGAGGGGTAGAAAAACCAACCCTTGCACAGAATGGGGAGCTCACAATTTTGCTCAAATAAAATTCCCACCCACCATCCCAAACAATTTGTGTTTAAGAGAGAGAAAAGGAGGGTACTGCAGGAGGTGGAGTGCTGTGTAATATTATGGTGACCTGCCAAAGGTGGAAGGCCAGGTGAGGACATCTAGAAATGCCAGGGAACAAGAAAAGAAGAGGAGGATGAGAAAAGGGGGGACAACAAAGCTAAGGCAGAACAAAAACAGGTGACAGCAAGAACTGGGTTACGTGTGTGTGCTTGTACCCCTCCTTGCTGGATCGGAGAAGAAGTAGTGGGTCCCCCCATGATGCACATCTGGGGGGCAGAAGGAAGAAGGAAGACCAATAAACTATGAACATAATGATATGAATAAAACTGTTTTGAAATAGAATAACAAAGTGTACGAAAATACAAAAATGAAATGAAAAGTGAAAATGTTGATATGTAAAGAAAGAAATGAAATCAAGTAAAATAATTGCCAAAATCTGAGCACCCACACATCTTTGTCAGTATCTTTCATTTGCAGGGTTCTGGTGGGACAAAGGTGGATTGCCCTCATTTCCTTAAAATCAGAGACCAAAATTCCCAGATATATGGTCACTCATAATATAAGCACTGCATGGTTTCTAAAACATTCTGACAAGTTGCTCAGAACAATATATTTCACTTATATCCTTATGTTTGTGATTGTTTTTAACATTTAGCTTCTCATGGGTGCATAACCATACTGCATCCAACATTTTTGGTGGAATTCTGGGATCACTTAACATTTGTCCAATGTATTCTTTCTCTTTAGTTGGTCTATTAGAAAAAATGAGATTGTCCTTGAAAATGCTCTTTCATTATTGTATCATAAAATACCTTTCTGGTAGATGTGGCTAGTAGCTTCTTTTGGGTTACCCATGGCTTCAATTTGTCAAAGTATGTCTTAAAATGTTGTGGTAATCCAGTAATTTTTTTTATTTTTAGGGAATGGAGCATCAAGATGCCAAACATTGCAGAAATGGTTAAATATGGTCTTACACTAATGGGGCCGATTTTCAAATGGGTTGCAGGGCTTGCAGCCAAGCTCTGCATCCCCACAAAGCTTGCTGCACCTTCAGCCAAGGGTTTGCAGCAACTTGTGCCTGATTTTATAACCCGGGATGCAATTGTTGACAATGGTCTCATTTTACGGCAGTTTGCACCAAGGCTGTGGTGCAAACCTCATAAAATGGGTCCCCCATGGATGCAAAGTTACACCAGGGGGAAGCTTGTCTAACTCTGCTGCAGCACTGCAATGGACTTGTGGCGGGAGGGTTGCAACACGCTTCTATTCAAAATTGTACTTGCAGCACAGTTTGATGCAAGTTACCACTTGCTTCAAGATCTTGACTGCAAGACCGTTGTGGTGACCGGAGTACATTTGAAAACTGGGCCCATAAAATCAAAAGTGTTTGAGAGTCCATTAAAACTGGTTTAATGTCAGCATTAATAAAAATGCTATAAAAAGACTAATGGGTAGATCATGCTCAAACCTCCTTGTTTTACAGCTAAATAAGTGATTACGATTTTAGTTGGATTGAGCCTGCTGCAACATGTACAATAAAAGAAGCAGATGTACAGTCTCACTTCCAGCTGCTTGGGGGAGGGTATATGTAACTTAAATATAAAACCATGGGTATTTAATATGATTTCACCATCTAAATCCTTTTTTTTTTAATTATAGTCTGATTTCTCTCATTAACAGTGATATTAAACAAGTAAAGTATGGTCTGATCTTTTTGGCCCCGTGCAAGTAGGCCTTATGGCCAGTAGAAAAGCAAGTGACCATTTCAGAAAAATGTTTCATCTTAATTTTTGCTTTACAGGGAGCCAACACGGATGTAGTGTTGGTCTCCCTGGATGCAGAAAAAGTTTTTGACCATGAAGCTTGATAATATTTATTCTCTATTTTACCTTGGTATGGTATTCCATATGATTATGTTCAGTGGATCCAGGTTTTGTATCAGAAACCATCCGCTAGAGTCTTCTGTAATAATGTCTTATCTGAATTATTCACTTTATTTCAAGGTACTCGGCAAGGGTGTCCTTTATCGCCCTTTCTTGTTAATCTATATACAGAATCACTGACCCATAAAATCATTTATTTTCCCTCTATTAAAGGTCTAACTATAGGTCAGCATGAAATTATAATATCTACTTTTGCTGATGATGTTTTGTTACATCTCTCTGACCCCCTAAACTCATCATCTGCAGTTTTATACACCCTTCAAGTTTTAGGTTATTTTTCTGGATATAAGCATAATCTTAACAAAACTGTAGTTTACACTCCCCACATGTATCTAAGTCTGAAGTTCTGGAGTTGGACTTGCATTGGGAATACCATGAATTGACATATTTGAGCATTCAAATTTCTTGAGACATTACATTGTTAAAATCCCTTAATCTTGACTCTGGTCAAACTGATTGAGCAGGACCTGTGACACTGGAGACACCTGATTTTATCCCTTTGGAGCAGAGCCAATGTTCTCAAAATGAATAGCTTGCCATGACTGTAATGCCCCCTGGGATACTCAATATACTTCTGCCAAAGCAGTGGTTCCATTAACTGCAGGCCCTTTTTACAAATTGTTTGTGGCTGGATAAATCCTTCAGGCATGCATTTATTAAATTATGTTGGCCCCTAGAGCTCAGGAGTTTGCAGCTACCTTTTTACTTCATTATTATTTTTCTTTGCATGGTTTGAAGTATTTCCAATGGACCCAACCTTTAGCTTCCTCCCCCATGATATCTATGAAGTTTACCATATCTCTTTCTTCCTTACTATATGTTCCTATATCACATCTTTCACACACATTACACCACTCCCCTATCACATGGTCCATGCACACTCACACCCAACTCTGCAAACATTTGCACCTTTTCAATCAGACAGATGTCAGACAACTGATGTTCTATAATCCAAATCTACAAATAGGTAATCAGACTATTTTGCCTGCAATTTGGAAAGGGTTACCTCCTCAATAGCTTGGAAGATCTGATCTGTGACAAAGTTATTATTTCTTTTGCGTCTTTTCAAGCTAAATTTGCGTTGTTTTCTGGTTCATTTTCGCAATATGGTCAATTTAAGCAGTGTGTGAAAAGATTGCTAGGTGACCTCCCTTGGTCTGATAAAGCTGGGTTATTCTTCAAACAATTGTCTGCTCTGTCTCACCAACCTTGTTCCATCTCTCACCTGTATAAAGTGCTTTGCCAACATATTTGGGAAAGGTCCTCCTCTATCACCTTTTATTGGGCAAATGTGTTAAATATTAACCGACCTACCAGTTATTGGACTCACATATGGGTTGATCTCTATAAGTATACTAAACAAGATCATATAAGGTTGTTATAATTCAATATTCTTCACAACTGGTATTATACTCCTCAAAAACTTTGTCAAATGGGAAAGCTTTCCTCCTCTTTTACCTGTTCCCAATGTGGTCAAGCAGGGGGTGTGTTGTTGCATGAGCTGTAGTTCTGACCTCAAATGAAATCTTTTTGGGAGTCTAGTCAACTGTTTCTGGACACTTTTTGGGGACCTCAGAACCTTTTCACTGTGGAAATTTGTATTTTGGGAACCTATGAGCCCTCATTGATGGGGATGGTGAAAGCATATATTGCTCTGATATTGACTGTTGCGAGTCTGCTTATACTTCATCATTAGAAAGACTCTTCACCTCTATCCCTCATTGAATGGGTTAAGGAAATGTTGAATACCCTAAACACAGAGCAGCCCATAGATTTTACTCATCATGTTCTCTATATCTTTTGGTCTTGCTAGAGTTCCCTTTATTCCTTTTTTGTGAGAGATGTATAGTCAGGTTATTTCCTTGGTTATTTGGTTTTCCATGTGGGATAAGGGTAGTCTTATGGTGAAGCTGCACCATGGAGAATATACTATTGTTCCTTCCTTCATTGTTTGTATTCTTTGTCAGGGTTTTGTATGGTCTTTGGAGGGTGGGGTGCTGGTGGTGGTTTATAGGGTGTATGTTGGGGTTTGTTGTTTTTTGTTCTCTGTTTTCTTCTCTTTTTAGAGATTGTATTCTCAATTGTTGTCATAGTATTTTATTGTCAGTGTGTTTTTCTTCAAGTTTGCATATATGTAGAACAAATGCTCATGGAATTGTTGCTCTCGCCCTCAGAGTCCCCAATCATAAGTCTGAGGCTCTGCACAGTTCTTGCATATGCCAATGATTTGTCACTGATAGGTCTTTCAGGATCAGGCCTCCAAAAAAAGCTAAGTATTCTAAATAACTTTGTATCATCTCATAATCTGAACATAAATAAAAATAAAAGTCAAGTTATAGCCTTTGGGTCAAAACAATTAAACAGAACCTGGATGGTAGGAAAGCATTAAATAAAATCAGTTCGTTCATATGTTTATTTAAGCTTAACATTTTCCAGTAATGGTTACTGGATCCAACATACAAAAACTCAACTAATCAAATTAAAACAAGCAGCCAGTGCAACAACTATGGGGGCGATTCTGTCCTTCCACTGATTAAGGCTGCCAAAGCTAAATACATACCACAAGCCTTATACTTGAGTGAAATATGAGGGAACAGTAAAATTAATTTACTAGAACCTCCCTTAAATGAACTATTGTGTACAGCGCTTGGTGTTGGGGGCTCGACCCTTGCCCCATTGATTAGAGTCAAACTGGGCTTCCCATGCCTAGAGGCCCAGTCTATAGCAAGACTGATAGGCTACTGGATAAATATAACAAGAATGAATCCTTTCAGACTCCCACAAGAATGTCTTAAGGAAAAAAAGAAACCGGTTACTATGAGCTGTTAAAGTTCAACTTGATACAAAAATCTTGAGACAGTCCTACAGAAGCATGGCCTCCAGTATCTACAAAGTTATGTGGAAAAAGGTATTACCATCAGTCTAAAATATAAATCCTATTGTACAGTTCCATTAAAATCATTAACTGTAGCAAAAGAAAAGGAAAAAGACTGAAATTATTGCAAAACATAAGCTCTCCTTTTGGATTGTCAAAAATGACAATATATTTAATTACAGATATTGTCTGGATATAATTATTGACCCTGACCTTAGAAGGCTGTACATTAGATGCAGATTGGAACAATTTCAAAGTAACATACTTAGAGCTAGATATATGAAATCATTAGCCTCAAAGGATGCTCTATGCAACTGCACAAATCAGGAAAAAGAAGATTTAGCTTGCGTTGTCTTTTCATGACTTTGGTACAATAAACCTCAAGCCTTCTCATTAGATTACATATGGGCAGAAATTGATACTAGGGAGCAGGATGTTTTGTTAAATATCATGTTCATTATAGAGGATGAATTTATAATATGCAAAGTAGCAGGGTTTCTTAGGGCCATTTCAGCTATTCATAGGAGGTTTAAATGATTTATCTTTAAACCAAATATCAGACTACTAAAGCTGAGAATTGCTACTTTTGTATTTATACTAAATTGATGTAAGTGTACAAATGTTTGCACATCTATGTACTATTTATTGCTATGTTTTAATTGTATAAGCATTTTCTGATATGTATACTGTATGTCTGCTGTATAGAATTTGTATTCTCCCCGTAATGGTCCATGACTGAACCATAATGGTTTTATCTGTCATTGTCATAACATTAATTGTTACTGGTTTGGGTATTTGCTACATTTGTCTGATGTTCGTATAGTTGCATTTCTTTTCAAAAAGTTCAGTAATGCTTATTTCATTGCCAAAAAAAAATAGGGTCAAGGTGCTTATATGCAAATGTTATCGATTTTGTGGTAGATTACAGTGTTTCAACCATTCACCCATTTGTGTGGAACCAGGGAAATGAGAAACCAAATAGTTATGTAATATATTGCACAACTCCAGTTCAGAAAGTATTCCTTTGCTTCATATTTCTAATTTATTTACTACTTTATTTTTGACACCCAGGAATTACAGCTATCAAAGAGGTTAATTTGAAAATGTTTACCTTGCGTTCAAAACTTCTGTTCTAATTCCAGGGATTTAAGCCTGTTAAATTGATGTTTTGCCATTTATTTTTAATAACTGAGATTTGCTCTGAATAGTCTTCTTTTTCTTCTTTCTGCAAAGTAAATAAAAGTGATATAGGTGTGAACATAGTTCCCTGTATTTTCAGGCTTTATGTTTCCCATGAAGTCTGGTAACCTTTTTAAAATAATCTGTAAAGTCTCTTTTGCTATCATCCCACCACTTAGAGGGGGAATTATAAAGAAAAACTATTGATTGTCCACCTTCAGTTATGTGATGCAGGCCTTATACTATTTCTCTGTTGTCAAATAAGTTTACATTTCATCTCCAATAACCTCAGCCTGCTGCAGCCTCCTGGAAAAGTGTCAATTTTGGACTTATAATGCCATGGTCTGATTAGGCCACTGGGTGTCCTTCTGTTTGAACAACTGGAAAATTTGCTGAAACAAACCAATAATTTATGTATGTGGACAGTTTACCTGTAAGATATGTGTGACTAGGTGTTCTTTCCAGCTGAGTAAATTCATCTACTAATCCTGTTTGAGAAAGTAACTGATTAAGAAATGTAGCATCACAAAGTACTTTTCCTGTTGTAAGATCTCTGTCAGAATGAAATCTGCTGCAATTAAAATCCCCACAGAAATGGTCTTTGAAGTAAATAAAAAAAAAGTTTTATCAATTTCATCAATTCTATCCATCCTTTTATTGTTTGTGGGGGTGTATATATTTATTACTCTTAAAATCCTGGGAGTTAAGGGAAATGTCAATTAATAATGCTCTCCCTGGATATACTGTATATCCACTAAATGGGTTATTTTAACTGTGAGGTAATTGATACAGATTCCCACCCCACTACATGCCTCCTCCCCTATTGACCAGTGTGTGGATCCCCAAATCCAAACTGAACTGGTCATTTGTATCTAATGTATAGAACTAAGTCTGGTGTTTTGCAGAAACACAAAATCATAACTATCAGTTTCAAATAAAGCATAAGTAGCAACCCTGTTTCTGTCTGTATTTATACTGCTGACATTCAGAGAGGCTAATGTAAATTCAGGAAGTTGTTTACAGACATTTGGAAAGGAGATGGTGGAGAAGAGGACTAGTTATGTGTGTGGTAGGACCTTAGTCCTTAATTGAGATACCCATTTCTTTTTATTTTTTTATTGTTGTGCAGTAACAGGTCCTGCCACTTCCAAGTCAGAGCCAGGATCTAGATGGGAAGAAATAACAGAGGAAGTTATAGAGGAAGAGTCAGACTCTTACACAATTTCTACATCCCCCCACTGCAAAGCCGCATACTTATTTTCAAGAGGGATTGAAGACTGTGGGACATTAGATTTTTTCCTTTTCATCTTACCTTTCCCCACCAACTGAAACTTCTCATAGTGTGAAACTGGGGAAGGAGGCATAACAGGGCTCTCTGCAGGTACCATATGTTCTTCTTCAGTAGGAGGAGCAGGCAACCGTGGATGGGAGACAGTAGTCCCTGAGATATCTTCTTAAACTGGTGCAAGCAAAGAAGAGGTATGATCCTCAATCCCAGGTGCAGACTGTGGTTGTTGGTAATAGGGTACAGGACATACCAGAGGTTCACTCAGCACAGCCGACTGACTTTACTACAGTAGCGTTATGGATATAAAAGTCATGTTTCATAAAATCACCATTACAAGTATTGTGGGCTGCCCAGGGGCAAGATGGAAAAGTGTTCCCCTCCTCCTCACACAGGTTGCATCTAGGTGTAAAGGTACATTGCATTCCCAGATGTCACAGGGACCCACACATTGTACACTTAATCTGGCCACAGCCACTACTTAAATGCCTGAGAGAACCATATTTGTAGCATGATTTGGGATGCCCTGGGTAGAATAAAATTCCCCAGTCTCTATTCCCCAAAAAACTACTTCGTAAATGCTGTATACCTGCCTCCATATGTTTAAACTGTATCCAGAACTTCCAACCCCCAGTCCAGAAAGCCTCATAATAGAGTAGTACTTAGTCCAAATTTTCTTTTTTTTCAGAAATTTTGAGTGGAAACTAATATCAAATGTTTGTTCCCCCACAACATGGATAAGGCAACTACATCTGATGGGGAAAACTTTAAAGATTGTTTGAGTATTATTTTTCACACATAGAATCAATTGGGGGGTCTCCAAGCCTTCGATGTAGTGTAAGTGGACTGCATGCTTACACTTAGCATGCTCAGGAGGACAGTGGAAGAGACTTCAAAGCTAACTGGCTTTTGCATGTCGTCCTGCGAGCCAGAAACAACAGCTGTAACCATCAGGTTGATAGGAGGATCAGTAATCATAGTAATTTGACTGTCTGAGATAGAGTCAGTAATTTGGTTCCTAGACTCCGTATCACCAGGTGCCATAGTATGCATGGGTTGAGAAGGAAAGACAGAGTTGGAAACAATCATACCTGCATCAATGTCACAGTTAGTACTTTGTGCAGTATCCACAGTTGAAAGTGACATCTCTGAGGAGTTGTGGAACTCAGTAGAGCTGTCAGTAGTGGTTTGCAAGAAATAAATGGGTGACTGCAATCAGGAAATGTCTGGATTGGGAATTTCTGCATCCAACTGGCATGTTTCAGTGCAGTTTCTGGTGGCTATTCTGCAGTGTCAGTAGCCACCCCCTCCATACTCAATGGGCACTGGTCAGTGGAGGGAACAGGTTTGGTGCCAAAAGATGTATCTGAAGTAGGTTGTAAAAACTTTTCCCCATTACACCAGAGGGACTTTTTGCCAGTTGTTTTCATGTTATTTCTTCATTTAGGTCATGTTACTCATGCATGCACTGCAACTCTGCTTCTGTCATTAAAGCAGTTAAAAGGTGCTTTTTAACTATTAGAAAGATTTTCTTGCACTAGCAACAGATCTTTGTCTGTCATATTTTCCAAGACAGCGCAATGTTCCATGGGATACAAACCCAATGAACTGTTCAAAACAATGTCATTAATCTCCCTAGCTGGATGTGCAGGAGATCAGCTCTCCCACAGATAAACTAGCATCTATCTCAGTAGGACTGCCGTCAGCCATGACAGACAGACAGCAGCACCCCCACTCCGTAACGGTAGGGGAATTTATCTGATGTCCTGGCCAATATTCCCCTTCCTATAAAACCAGTTCATGCACTTATCCAAGGCTGTGTGTAGTGTTGATGTGCAAAATGACTGCCACTACAAATTTAGTCACTTTACTACTTAAATTGTGGACTGCACTCTGTAAGCCAGATATAATATGCCTCACTGAAACTTGGTTGAAGCCATCGACCCCTGACTCACTGTGCTCACCACCATCTTATAATCTCCTGAGAAATGACAGGCCCACTCCAAAAATGGGCGGTGGCACAGCCTTACATTACAAGTCTCACCTCCAGCTCTCTATTATTAGGTCATCTCCCCTACACCACTGTGAGGCCCTACATGTCCTCCTCACCCTAGGCACGAAGAAGCTGCACATTGTCTGTTCTTACAATCCTTCTACCCATGGCCTAAAAGGACTGGATGAGCTACTCGAGCAAATTGCTTTTCACTCAGGAAATAGTGAAGTTCTTCTACTAGGTGACATTAACATTAAATCGCTGGGTGACTCACAAGCCATAGCCCTGACTAAACTTCAACGTTTCAATCTTCATCGGCTTATCTCCTCACCCACCAGAACCGCTCCACTATCAAATACCAGTACTTTCCTGGACTGGATTATGACAAACATCATTGATGAAGGCATCCTACCTGATGCCATCACTGATTACTCCCCCACCTTCTGCATCTGGGGTAAAGGTAGGCCTGAACCCATGAAGCCCCGTTTCATTACCTTCCATAATTATGCAAATTTTGACACTCAGGCTTTCTTGTTCGATGTCACTTGTACGGACTGATCCTCTCGCTATATCTCATCAGATGCTCAGTCTGCCCTTGATATCTTTCTGACCACATTTTTGGCACTACAAGAAAACCACAGTCATTTTATGACCAGAAATGTAAGAAATAGGCGGAACCACTGGCTGAAATCTGACCTCTCTAAATTACATCTGAGAGACAAAAGCTGGTTTTGGTACAAGAAATATGGTCTACTAGAAGATTTTAATACCTACAGAGCACAGAGAAATGCCTGTAAGAAAGATATCAGGCAATCAGAAAGTTCATACTGTAATGATCTATTAACTGACTCCCAGGGGAACCCAAAAACATTTTGGTCCCATATTAAGTACTTCCTTGGCTCAAATCAGTCCACTATGGCTAATAACATGTCTCTAAAAGGCATCCACTGTAACAGTCCCCTTACTATTGTTAACTTCTTTAACATGCAATTTGCTGACCTCACTCAATACACCTCCACTTTTACTCCCCCATCAAATCCTGTCATACAAGCAAACTCTGCTAGGCCCACTTTCCACTTCAAATCTGTACATAGAAATGAGGTTTTTAGACTTCTACGAAACATCTCAGAATATGCAGCCATGGGGTCTAATATCTTGAAACCAAAGCTCCTAAAATTATCTGCCCCACACATAGCAGCCCCCCTAGCAAGGATTTTCACTCTCTCTCTGTATTAAGGCTCTGTCCCGGACATCTGGAAAATGGCCAGGGTTACCTCGTACTCAAAATGGTGACCCACTTGACTCAACAAATTACAGACCCATTGCCATCCTATCTGCTCTCAGCAAAATCCTTGAAAAACTAGTTGCTGTCCAAACTACTGACTTTCTTCTGAAACATGACCTCTTAACTAACGCTCAACATGGCTTCCTCAAGGGATACAGAACCACTACTGCCCTGTTCAAACTCATGTCTGACACCTTAATGGCCATGGACTCTGGCTTTCTCACGGTGGCCATTTTCATAGATATGACCAAGGTGTTTGATCTTGTAGACCATTCCATCCTCATTGCCACTCTCGACTCTCTTGGTTTCTCATCCAATATTGTGAATTGGTTTAATAGCTATCTGACCGATAGGTCTCAATATGTGAAATTCTACTCCACCCTCTCTGACAAGGTTACCATCAATATTGGTGTACCCCAAGGGTCTATCTGAGGTCCTCTGCTTTGCTCAATTTTTATAAGTAGCATCTCCTCCAGCATCCTTAAAACTTCCTCTCTATTATATGCTGATGACATTGTACTGCATACCAGTTCCAATAGTATAGAAAACATCAACTCTTGACTTTCTTGTGATTTCCAGCTTATCTAACAGTGGCTTGCAAATCATAAACTTATTCTAAATAAAAATAAGATCCAAGATATGCTATTTGGCTCTAATTTCAAACTCAAGACACTCCCAGGCACACTTTAATGTCTCCTCCCTGGATGGCTCATCAGTTGGGGTGGTTAATTCCCTCAAATATCTAGGGGTCACTATTGACCCATCACTGAGTTTCGACCTCCATATTCAATCTACCTGTAAGCAGGTAAACTTCAAACTTGGTATCGCCTACTGCACTAGTTATGTGCTCACCCCCTCTGCCAGGCTTGCTATTGCCCGAGGGATATTTACTTCTCTCTCTCACTTATGGGGTTGCCACATATGCTTCTGCCTGCAACTCAAGTCTACAAAAGTGGGATGTTACCTTTAACAATATCTGTCACTTCGCATCCTACTCCCCCCGGCTGAAACATCACTGTCTTATCTACTCAGATCTGGGATAGCTTCCTCCCAAAGAGCTTAGGTCTTACACGCTTGGATCCATTACTGATAACATCATCAGATCCCATACACCTAAACCCCTCACCAGTCTGTTTCTCAACCATGAAACCAACTATGCCTTGCACTCTGCAGACCATGTCCCTGTTCTTATTCCTAGACATCACACTTCCAAAGGTGGTCATGCCTTTGTCTGTCATGCACCGCTTTTCTGGAATACACTCCCACTAACCTTACATCAAACCACATCCCACATCTCCTTTAAGAGAGAAATATGACACTATCTCTTCTCCTATGTATGCTCCTGTTTCAAACCGCCCTAGCCCTAACTCTTTAATCCCACCCCTCTCTCTATTGTCCCTTGGATTCTGGGATCCACTCCAACAGGGAGCACTTTTCCTTCCAATCTCACTTCCTAACTTTCTCTTTTTATTACTACATGCTCTTACAGAACTCTATTCCTCATTTGTTTGTCTACTGCTCTGTCACTCTAAAAATGACCTGATTGTACTTGTTACATGCAACTTAAATGTTGTATTGTTTTTGTCATTTTAACCGCTGTTAATTACTCAAACACTTACATGTCACTTGTATTATGTACAATTATGTTTTCCTGAAGTTTGTGTCTGTACCCTCCCGGGTCATGCCTGAAAATAGTCTTTTTGGCTACTGCACCTACCCTGTAAACAAAAACGAAATAGATAAAAAAATAAAAACTACCATTCAAGCATTGCTTGTAAAGTGCTTTGAGATACAATATGTATGAATGCCCTATATAAATGCTTCTTCTTCTTCTTCTTCTTCCTCTTCTTCTTCTCCTTCTGCTTCTTTCTCTTAATGTTCTCATTATTGCAGCCTGGAACATCTCTGGAGTTTGTTTCCATGAAGATGAAGGTTCAGTGTGAATTTGGTCTGGTGCACTTGTACAGCAATTCTGTGCAACCCCTTCCTTCCACTTGCTTCTTTGGTGTATTATCTTTACCAGCAATAGATTTTTTTTTTTTTTACTTTAGCAATTTTTGTAGTTGCAACCTTCTAATTTACTGTCTCAAGGTGAGGTGCTGTTCTTTCATGTGGCCATCTTTCTTGGTGCTAAACAGTGCCCCCTCCCCAAGAAATATGAACCAGCATGTTGTCATGATGGTCTGCTTTTCTGTCAGAAGAAGAGGACCAGGGGCCCAATTCTATAAGCACCCCTACGCATGTCACAAGTTGTGACATGGGATGGGAGTAGTTGTGCCTAGGCCCTGCGCCTGATTCTGTATGGGGCAGGGTCCCCGCGGCTAAGTCCTGTCACTTATGACATTCTCACAGGTACGCCAAATTAAGGGCATACCTGAGGGGCATGTCACAAGCCGCATCCACAGTTCTGTAGGGTGCAAGTGCCCTCCCAGCCCCAGTCCCCAAGTCTGAAAAGCCCCACAGGGCTATCAGACCCATCTTGCCCCCAGTCCCCCAATGTGTAAAAATATAGCCCTTCAGTCCCCCAATGTGTAAAAACAAAAGCCCCCAGGGCTATTGAACAACTCCCTAAGTCCCGATCCCCATAATAGTAACAGTCCCGCCAAGCCCTGATCCCCATTTCCATTTCTATTTCTACAGGATATGCCATTTGCGGGTAGCTGGCATCAGGGAGTGGAGCTTGAGGGGGCTGTGAGTAGGTCTGTGGGGCTTTAATTAATACATTTGGGGATCAGGGCTTGAGGGGCACATGAGTACCCCTGAGGGGCTATTTTACATGTACTGGAGGTCAGGGCATGCTGTAGCCCTGTGGAACATTTTGGTATTGGGAGGCATAGCTTACCCTACAGGGTATTACCATGTTGTTTCTGTGTCAGAGCATTGGGAGGGGACAGAATTAGCTCTGTGGGGCTTTTGTGTTTTGAGTTCAGGGTAGTGTTGGGGGAAGGGTGGCATATCATCAGGGGCTGGGCGGGCTGCACATGCAGGCAACCTCCAGGGGCATACGTACAGTTATGCCAGCTTTATGCTGATGTAACTTATGTTGACAGTTTCCCCAAGGGGTTGTTGGAGAATAGTGCCCTGGGAGACTTTGTTGTTGCCCTTGTAGATAGGGTACAACTGCTTCTGTCAACCCCTTAGCACCATGTCTCATGGGGTTTAAGGCGTAACTAGCGGTATAAGTCCACTTTGACGCAAGCAACCTGCAGCATGTCACAGGCTGCTTTGCAGAATACCGTATGTTGCAGATGCTGGTGTAACTTGTTACTTGCACCATATTTTTTTGGCACAAGTCAAGTTACGCTAAACGTACTCTTTTGAGAATCAGGCCCTGGGAGTAGTTCCTATGTCATGAAAGGCTAGTAGTTGACCTAATATGGTATTTGGGCAACACTAGCTGATTGACTATTGGATTGTTAATCTGATTTTTAAGTTAAGGGGCCTGATTCTCAAAAGATTATGCCTGGTGTAACTTGACTTGTTCCTAAATAAATGGCGCAAGTAGCAAGTTACGCCAGTAGTTGCAACATACGTATTCTGCAAAGCAGCCTGTGACATGTCGCAGGCTGCTTGCACCAAAGTGGACATTCACCACCAGTTATGCCCTAAACCCCCAGTGACATGGTGCTAGGGGGTTTACAGAAGCACTTGCGCCCTATTCTGGAAGAGCAGCAAACAAGTCTCCAAGGTGCTATTCTCAAACAACCCCCAGAGGACATCTGCCAAAGTACAGTTACATCAGCTTTTAGCTGGTGTAACTGTACTTATGCCCTCTGGGGGTTGCACCAATGTACACACCTCCTCAACCCCCAGTACATGAAGCCCCCCACCCATACTCCAATCCCCAGAATACATTAAAAAAGCCCTACAGGGATATGTATTCCCCCATGCCCCAACCCCACAACATTCAGTACTAATGCCCCACAGGCCTATGTAGTCTGCATGCCCTGATTGCCTAACAGTCATAAAAGCCCCACAGGGCTGTCTATCCCCCCATGCCCAATCACCAAAGTAGATGCCCCACAGTGATAGTCCCCGCCCCCCACCAAGCCCAGATCCATCTACCCAAGTCTTTCTGGTACTGTTTAGTGTAAAATAATAAATGTAACTCCATTATCCCTGGTAGTCTAGTGGCTCCCCACAAAGCCATGATCCCCGAACACAAGTCTTTGTGGTACTATTCAGTGTAAAATAATAATCATAACCCTGTTATCTTTGGTAGTCTAGTGGCTCCCCACCCAGCAGTGCCTGACCACCCTACCCTGCCAGACCACCCCCACCCATCCCCAGCCTGTGACTGGCACAGCCCACCTCTCACCACTATGGCCAGCTGCTGACTAAGCTCTGTATGAGCGCACACTACTGTAAGTAGTACACACTTAATGAATGACAGTTCATTCATTGAGCGTGTACTATTTACAGAAGTACACACTCATATGGAGCTCAGTTGGTGGCTGGCCATGGTAGTGAGAGGCAGGCTGTGCCAGTCACCAGCTGGGGATGGGTGGGAGGGTGTGGGGTGGTCTGGCACTGCCGGGTTGGGAGCCACTGGACTACCAGGGATAATGGGGTTATGATTATTATTTTACATTGAACAGTATGACAAAGACTTGGGTTCAGGGATCAGGGATCGGGATTTGGGGGGGCCACTAGACTAGCAGGGATAATGGGGTTATGTTTATTATTTTACATTAAACAGTACCACAAAGACTTAGGTTTGGGGATTGGGGCTTGGTGAGGGGGCCGGATCAGCCCTGCAGGGCCATTATCTATACATATGAGACTTGAGGAGGGTCTGAAGGCCCTGCAGGTCATTTATTATCTGTATTAGGGGATCGAGGACTGGGGGGTCTGATAGCTCTGCAGGGCTTTTCAGGTTTGATGACTGGGACTGGGGGTGGCACTTGCACCCTTCAAGACTGTGGATGCGGCTTGTGACATGCCCCTCAGGTACATCCTTCTTTTGGAGTACCTGTGGGAATGTCACAAGTCACAGGACTTAGCCACGGTGACACCGCCCTTTGCAGAATCGGGCCCAGGGTCCTTGGTGCAACTGCACCCCTTGCATGTTGTAACTTGCAACATGCACAGGGGTGCTTATAGAATCGGATCCCATATCTGTAAAACAAATGTTTTTGATATTTGTTGATAAATGAAAATTCAGGAAGAAGGTAGATGAACTGTAGAGGCTAGAAATTCACCAGGTCATAAGAATCCAAAGAACTCCAAAGTCATTGCTGCTTGAAGCATCAAAATGATTGATAGGGAGAAGATGTTGATTCAGAGGAGACCAAAAAGGTTCCCTTTGGGAACGTGAAGGTCACTATTAGATCCCCCCCCCCACCTGGTCTCCAGTGTGTATATGTTTAGTGTCTTGAGAAGACCCTCATAAGATCTGCCCTGCTGACCCTGAACCATCTTGTTCACCATGTGTTGCATCATCTGCATCCTGTCCCTCTCCTTCCTTAGGTGAGGACTCCAGAACTGAGCACAGTAGTCCAGGTGCAGCCTCAGCATTGACCTACATAGAGGTGATAATACTTTTGTTTTCTTGCTGTTAATGCCCCTTTTGATATGCCCCAGCATCATAATAGCCTTACTATAGACTTTGTTACTCTGGCTTGATTGTTTGAGGGAGTCAGTACTGATGACTCTAAAGTCCCTTTTTTTCTACCGTAGTGGTCAGTTTTAACCTTCCCATCCAGTACTATGTCCCAAGATTTTTGTTCCCTAGGTGCATAAACATGCAGTTCTTAGTATTCTGTTTCAACTGTCAAACCTTAGACCACCTCTATAACATTTCTAGATCTTTCTGCATCCCCCTAATCCTTCATCATGATCTACCCTACCACAGCAACTCTGTGTCATCTGAGAAGAGACAGTTTGCCCCGGATGCTCTCTCCAGTGTCACTGATGAACAAATTCAAGAAAACAGGAACTACTGCTCCTCATTGCTACTTCTTTGGGGGACCTGCAAAATGGGGACAGGGTTCAAAACCATGATGCTAGGTTTGGATGGATCAGGGCTGTGATACCAAGGTTTGCAATAGTGGGGTATAGTCTGTGATGTCAGACTTGGGTGGGTCAGGTCAAGGCTTTGAAGACTGGGTAGGGCTGTCATCTGTGAGTCTGGGGATGGAATGAAGATCAGGGCTGTGATACTGGGATTTGGGAGAAGGTCAGGGACATGATGATGGGTGCAGAAAGTGAAGTTAAAATGTTTAATACTGGTATTTGGATGGAGACTTGGGGCTGTAATACTGGGGTTGAGAGAAGGTCGGGTGGGTAATTATTTTTCAAATTATTAATTCTATTTTGTTTTACAGGTCCATCTCAAACTACTACCACAGTTATTTGATATGTATTTTATTTATTTCTCTTTTCCTCCACTATTTTGTTACAGTCTTCTGAGCAACAGATTCTTTGTGACCCCTTTTCACTTTTTTTACTTTCAGGTACCTTCCAAATATCTTTTATACTATCCCCAGATCAAGGCTGGTATTGGAATTTGGTAATATTACAAAAAATTAGATTATAGCAGTGCTGCTTCTATTTTTAAAGATAATTGATATCCTCTAAGCAGGTAGCTCAGGACAATGAGCTGTCTGCCCTAGGGTTTTAATCAAATAGCTTTAGAATTTTTTTTTCACCAAAGCATTATTTAAATATTTATCTTACAAGGCCATCAGTAAAAAATGTTAGTTTCTCGAACTGCCAACCACTCGCTGCAGCTCCACTCCTAAAAGTACATTATGATGACACTAAGTAGGGAAGGGACAGCAATGATACTGACAGGAATGCAGAGTGACTGGGGGTTGTGCTGGCTTTTATACATAGTTATTTTAATTTGTTGGTATTTGTACATGTTAAGGGGTAGTGTTTTACATTGTACTAACTTTTAACATGTGCAATTACGTGTATAAAGACAAGTGATACCCCTGATGTCTTAGCATACCTAATGGTATAATTGCAACCCCTTCCCTTCTTCACATCAACATAATGTGTTTTTAAGGGGATGGGGGCTGCAGCAGTGGTTGCTAGCCCACAGAAATTAAGAAATATTACTGAAGTATTTATTTAAATATTTAAACAATCTTTTGGGTGAAAATATTAAATGCTGGGTGATTTAGGGCCTCAACAGGCAGCTCCTTGCCACTCATTAATTGCCTGCCCTATGGAAAGATGGATGTCAGCTGTTTGTTAACCAGTGGCAGCTTTCTCATCACCTGAGAACTGTAACTTAATCCACATCCTGTGACCGTTTTTGTGACTGTCCATTGCAACTGTAATCATCATTAATTAAATTGTTCTGGAAGAATTATGGCAGACCAATGAATTTTTGTTCATTTTTAGCTCTGGTCACTGTAGCTAAGTTGAAGTTTTGCAATTCATTTCTAAAGCCTTCTACTTATGAAGCATCATAGTGTCCTAGAACTGTTTGATGTACTTGTTTTTGAAATGGGTTTAAGGCACTGTGAATGTTTTTCTGGGCTGTTTGCATCTAGGAATGTTTGGGTATCTGAACATGCAGTGGGGAGGAATGTTGACTAGGAAAAAGAGGAGCCAGGGGTTGGGAGGGCTGCTTGCTAGCAGGTAGGGGCTGGGATTATTAGTTTTGGAAAGCTGTGGGCAGCATATAGACCTGTGCAAACATCTCAGTTTCACTTTTCAAATTTTTCACATCAATCCCAGAAAATACTTTGTCTATTTGCTAAGGTGTTTTGTGATTTGGTGGGGGTATAAGTAGAGCACTGAGCACATTATTTGTTTACTGACTGGGAAGACCTTCATGCTGTAGTTTAATCCAGCATAGCATAACTCAACACGCTACATACCCCTTGTGCTAAGTTAGGTTACTTTGTCATTTTACTCCCTTCTCTCCTGGGAATACATGCCACAGTGTATTGGAGGGTGCACTGAATTGGCCATCCATGCTGCCTATTGCACAACAATTAGTAGCTCCAATGATTAGTGTACTGTCCAAACCTCCTTAGGGAGGAGAGCCTCCTTCCAAGAAGCTCCTCCAGCCTCTCTGCCAACTTACACTCCTGGGGCAGGATTCACAAAGAAAGCCGAAATTCCCACAGCTGCAGGAAAAAAGGCTTGCTGCAGTGCAGAAATGCAGTTGCGCTGTATACTCAAAGAAAACCAGCGCAGCTGAGGATTTCCACGAAAAGTTCCGCAGGTGTGGCAATTTAGCTGCTGCAGGACTTGCACAAGTGCTGTGAATCTGCAACTGCGAAAAAGACTGAGAAGGCACAGCAATAGGAAACCACAGTAGCTGAAGCAGCAGACTGTAACAGTGCTGCTATATTATGAAGCTGACAGCATACACAGAGACCTGCAACCAGTCCCCAACTGGAACCACAGTAGCACCACAGGTACCAGTGATACCTTGGCACCACAGTGGCTGACTGACCCTGCTGGTTGTCCCTCCCCGGGGTGTTCCTGTGGCCTGTGGGGGTAGCACTCGCTGCTTGCTGGTCAGGCTCTACTGCCTGTGGGGCTCTGTCATGGGCTGCACTGGGTCTAGTGGTTGTTGCCTGTTGCTATATGATGGCAATGTGTGCTTTTGGTGCTGTAACATCAGCCACTGCTATACTGTCTGAGATGCTGTTACCTGTGGTTCACCTCCACCTTAATTGATTCCAATTGCCGGGGCACTACTGCAGTGTGCTGAGGGACCGTTACACCTCATTCCACTGTGTGTAACATTCTTTCCGCAACTGTGGAAAAAAACTGGCTGTGACTAGCCTTTCAGGGGCTGTGCCTACTTATCTTGTACCTTTTTGTCCTCAGGGACTTCCTCAGCTACATTTTTTTCCACTGTCCGTAGTGTTTTTTTCCGCAGCTGCGGAGGTTTTTGTGAATAGCACGTGGAGCAATCTCCCCTTTTTTTTCCATAGCTGAGTAAGTTTTGGGGACTTAGGAAAGGTTTTGCACCTTCTGAAGGCTTTGAGAATCCTGCCCCTGATATCCTAAGTTTGTGCTGGATCCCTGGTCAAGCAGAATGCCAGGCTGTGCCCTACCACTCAGTATCACTGAGATGGCAAACCTATTTCATTTTGAAAGTTATTTTAGTCCCTCTACTTTTACACTGTTCTTTTTATGAAGCTTGTTTACCTTTTCTGTTGTTTATACTGCTTACTACCTTTATAAATTAAAACCATTTTACAGGCTATCTTCCTGCAAACAGCAGATAAGAAATTGATTTTTCGCTCAGTTTATTTCTTATGAAGACATCATCTCCCAAAACACATTTTCTTTGTAGCATCTGCTTTACTTTCAGGTACATTATGGACAAACACCTTCAGGCAGACTCCAGGACATGTGAGTTCATGCGTTGTGGTTTTAATTATTGTTATTTGTTTTATTCTGGCAATAATGGTAAGACAGAATCTGTAGTGTTTATCTTGTCACTGAAGCCCATTTGTGGCTCATTTTCCACTCCACAAGCTTACTCATAGCTTTCCATGTTGGCCATGCCAAATGCTTCACCAGCAATTACAATATGAATTAGGCTGATATGAAAACACTGTGACCTGTTACTGTTATATAATAACTGGTGACCTACTATAAAAACAGGATATCGCCTCCTGATAAAATGCTGTAATAACTCACTGAATAACTCGATAGCCAGCTATTGTGGTATTTTCTTCCTCACGCTCTCACTTCAATGAAGTGTGAAACAAAGCACACTGTATTTGTGTGACTGCAGCAGCTGCTAAGAGACATGCTGTCTCATACAAATATGGATTACAGTATTTGTCTATGTCAAAACTTGCACTGGTTAATATAAAAATAATGTTGTTCCAATGTTTGTGCTATGTAAGCAATAAAAAATGATAGGGTGTGCATGGAACAGATTTTACCACATTTTACCACATGCCCAGGGGCATAGTAAGACAAAAGGCTGAGTGCCTTCAGCCACTGGCGATGCAGTAAAATCTGTTCCATGCACACCCTGGAGTGTCTTATTGTGCTTATAAAATGGGCTCCTATTTTTGTAACATTTTACAGTTAGAAAAATCATGTTTATATGTAGAAAAAAATATTTAATTCTGCTAATCTATGATAAAATAGTCCTTCCACCTACTGGGTAATGATGTCATTTTTTGTGTCAATATTCATGAGCTCATTTGCATATGCATAATAGTGCTGTAGCATCACAATCTATGGTAGCACAGCTTGAGTGGGAACTAAAGGAGGAGCAAGTGTGGGACTTTGTAAAGCCACAGAGAAATGACGGGGGAGAGCTTGTCAACTTCAATATGAATGAAAAAATATTAAAGAAGAAGAGCAAGGGTATTCATGAGCTCATTTGCACATGCTTCTGCAATCTATGGTAGCACAATGTGAGTGGGGACTGTATCCAGAGCAAGCAGGGACTTTGTGAAGCCACAGAGAAATGACAGTGGTGAATTTGTCTAAAGATGACTAGGGTACGGTCAGCTAAAAATAAACAAAAAAAAAAAGGCAACAGCTTTTTTCCTTAAACCGCAGGACTGGCAACATGTTATGCAGAGTTGGGAGATAATTGTCAGTGGACACACGGAGGGGATATGCTGCAGGAGCAGCAGCAAAATTGCTTGAAAAGACAAAAAAAGCTGTTTCTAAATTTTAGGGCTGAAATCTTGAATGAGAGACCTATTGACTTTGTCACTAGAGGACTTTACAGTTAAATGAACCTATGGGAAAAATCTAGTGCAGATGTGAGGGAGCCACGTTAGCAAAGGGAAAGAATGGTGGCATTTTAAAAATCAACATTCCAACTGCTGTTCAATTTACTGAAATGCAGTCCCACTTTTAGGAACTCGTATTACCTATTCATTGAACAGATCTCATGCAGAGGTAATAACCAATCAGAAACAAGGATTTACTCACTCCATTTTGTAAGAGGATTTATCACACACCCTTGGTGTGCGATAATCTCATAAACCCTTGAGCTTCGCACTCGGGGTTTATGGATCATCACACATCTCAGGTCTGTGAAAATCCTCATACCATACATTTCCACAGGCATTATTTTCAATATAATAACTGGTTGCCCTTTTTCCCATAGGGAAACTATGGCCTAATTTGTTGAAATGAAATAGTGTTCATTACGGTAAACACATGCATGGTTTCCTTCACTCTACACATGTGCCTGGTGCACTTCCTCACTTCATCACTGCTCTCTGCTTGCTGAACTGCTAAGGGACAGCAAACCACCACCTGGAATAGACAGTAAGTAATAAAAAAACCCTAAAATGTGCCAAAAGTTTTTAAATTAACTCTCAGCTGCCCACAACATAAAAAAATAAACCATTAGATAAGTAAAGAAAGGTAACTGTGGCCACACATTGCAACTTAACTGGACCATGGCTGCACAGCAACATTTTATTTTATGCAATTGCTGAGGCCAAGAAAGGGAAACCTAGCAATTATATAAAATAAAAACGGCGTTAGATGCTATTCATAAACCTCTCGTGTGTGTGTGTAAACTTCTCATTACACACACCGACCCATACTTTATTCTACATGTTATTTTCAGCAATGCTAAGTTGATCTTGATCATTAGCAATTTTACACACAGAGTGTTGGGATCTTGGCAAGATCAGATACATTCAAATGCACAGCATATAGATTGTTTTCATTTTGCACAAAATGTGCAATTTGGAACTGATATAGGTCTGGATAGGCAGATGTTCTTCTTCAAAGGGTTTTTGAATTTTCCTTCAAATGTAAAAATTCACTGGCCTCTTAGTGTAAAAGTAGCACTGCCACAAACTATGTAAGCAACTCAAGTGAGGGACCAAACTTGGAGCAGAAGGGATGGACTACAGGGAGAGGATTGAGCATCCCAGTGGAGGAGGTTGGAGAATGACGGAGAGCAGTTATAGACCACTATAAACTAAAGTTTTCTCTGTTCTGGTATGCAGAACTTAGATTATTTTTTAATACATTTAATTTTAAATGTCTGGAAGGTTTCAATGATCCACACCTAGAGTGTGTTTTTCTTGTATATCCCCCAACAGCAGATCTAACTCCTACTGCTGAACACCAGTATCTCTATTTTTTTTATTTTGCTGACACAAGAACTTGAGCACAGGAATCTATTCAAGACTTGCTCACTACATAACTGATGACATCTTACTACTCGCCACTTACTTTGAAAAGAACTGAGAGGAAAGCAAACTTCAGCTCGATTGCCACCTGCTTTTTTGTGGCAGCAGAAACAACTATCAAGCAAGCAAGTTTTTATCTGTTCACTTTGCCTCACTTGTCTTGGGAAAACTTTTTTTTAATACAGTGTACTCTGTGCTTTGAGTGTATGTTTGACTGATTGTCAGTGTCATTTGGATTGGTATTATTTTTGCCTCCCCCTCCCCCCATTTCCTTTGAAGTTCGTTGAGTCCATGTCGGTTTCTTTTTTCTGAGTTATTTTATTTTTTACATTCTATTTTTTTAAATATCCAAGAGCTGATATTATTTTGATAAAGGGGCAATTTGATTTGTGTAGTGTGGCAGGATTTAAGTGCTTTGGGCTGGATTTTGTTTTTTTACCATATTAGCCTGTGCTCAGTCTTAAACTCTTATTTAATTTCAGTCTGTGGTCAACTAGACAACATGTGTTGTGAGCACTCCCAAGTTCAGTTTGACCAGGTGTTTGTCATCATTGTTTCCTCATTTACTTTGTCACCTAGACAACATGTGTTATAATCGCTCCCTGCACAATGTAATTAGGTGTCCACCACTATAGCTTTCACATTTTTCTCATGCAAACTAACTAATTCATTAAGTAATAAAACTAGAACAACTATAAAAAGTATTCCTTAGAAAGTTCACTTATACAACATCCAGGAGACCAACAGAGCAGATGGCTCTTTACTGGAGACACCTGCTGATCATGTCTTACTACAGATGTTCTGGCTGCAAGACAAAGATGGCCTTTTGTTTCACTTCAGTACCTCAGGGTGTGTGGACCACCAAATATTTCTGGAGGACAATAGGAGCTCCTTCCAGTAAACTTTTAGGAAGATGGCACTCAGTATCAGCATTTGGTCTCATTGCTCTGCATTCAAGCTGCTTTTGAGCTTGTGAGCTGTTCTTTCTTACCACAAGCAAGTTAAAATGTATTTAATAATTAAAGTACACCTTGTATTTAATGTATTTTTTCTTTAAATAGTTTATAATATTTAATTTAAATACTCAGAATATGTTAACTTAACTCTGTACTCTAAAAACAAGGGTGTTTTAGCAACTATAAAAGCTATGAAAACTGGAACAGATTTTTAAATTATTTGAAATATAATATTACATTTTAGTTTATTAAAACTTGAGTGGCAGTTTTAATAACATTACTTACTCAGCTAACATTTTTTATATTGCACCAGATAAGGGAATGTAATAATTTGTTTTTGGTAGTTATTTTTTTTGTTGTTTTTGTGCAGTGTTAGAAGTTATTATAGCTCTCTTGGTGGCTATAATTTGTCATTTTATTTTTAGTGTCTTACTTCAAAGGTTTATGGGACTTCTTTCCCTGTTGCAGTTGGGTCATCTGGAGTACTAGGATTCTTGATATCTTATTCAAGAGGAATCCTTTATTATTTTTGCCCAATGGATATTGTACCTCTGCTTGCCCAGTACCTATAAATAAAGGAGCAACTGAAGGACTTCTAAAGAAGGAACTTACTGCACTTAAGATGGATGCTACAAAACATTAAGTTAAGTCCTTTATTATAATGTCTTATTAAGTGGTAATTTTTTTATAAAGGAGTGTATTTATGTATAGTCTAACATTCATTGAAGGCTAATCAGTATTGCACACTTGATTATTGAGCTTCTTAAATTCTGAAATTTTAGTATTAGAGTGAGTGCTTAATATTAGACTAAATAAAAGGACACTCCAACAAGTATTTTGAAGTACTTCCCATATAACACGCTCTTTACTCTTACATGAGTATGGCTATTTAAGGGTTAAAATGCTCAGTACTAGAAGTGGTAAAAACAGTTCTCCCCATCTAAATGTTAATTCACCTTCATGTATTAAAATCCTGAAGGGTAAAAAGTTAAAAAATATCTAAATCATTAGATGCTGCTAAAGTGTTGGCCATGGGGGATCCAGCTCAACCCAGGATAACTGATTACTTGGAGGGTTTGACCCCATCCCCAGCTACCCTTTCAATGCCTATAGTCAATCCTCAGGAGTCACTAAATGTATTAATTAATGTAATTAATAAATTTGGGAAGTTCAAGTCCCATTCAGTTCTCCTTCAGAAGAAGGAATAGCTATATTACCTCTCGATATGGGTCTCTATATGGGTCTTTGTATGGAGTCCCTCAATTATAGCTTTTCAGTGCAATTAGAAAACTTATATTCTAACTTATTTACTCTTTCCCCTCAAGAGTATTCTCAGACGGATTCATAATCTCATTTTTATTGAAACAGGATAACTTTTCCCAGTCTTCAGGATTGAAGAGTAAGGTGAAGTTGGCTATTCTTAAATCATCGCTATATTAAGATAATTTATCCTCAGTAATTTAGGATCTTAGTACCACTATTGAGAGACTTAAGAAATTAGACCCAGCAAATTTGTCCAGTGCAAAAGACCCAGGACTTGGAGATAGAAATAACTTGTCACTAACTCCAAAATTAACACCAACAGGTTCAATGCTCACTTTGCCACACAATTCACTGGAATATGACAAAGAGCATTTTACTAATCAGGGAGATTTTGTATCATCATCTTCTCTAAACAAATTTTAGACATTATAAAAAACATATTATGCTAATGTAGTTATACTGGAGAATGTGTGGGCTTTAAAGAAGGAAACAGCAAATCTTACAGAATATGTATTTCATAACCAAGCTTTAATAAACCAAATTAAGTATAAGACTCAGGCACACACTAAGAGATTTACTGAAGATTGTCAGGAAGTCCCAATGGTCTGTAAAGATAATAAATCCATCCAGGTTAACCTTCCTCCTCCATTTTTGAAGAAATACTCTATTACAATTTGATCAGAACAGGAGGGAAAAGCACTGGCCCAGTGATGCTGAGGGTTGAGACTCTGGACACCACATCTCATGCTGCACTGGCAAACAGGGTTTGGGAATGAACCTGGGTCATTGGTGGTCAGTTGAGGGGAGCTAGATTGATCTACTGATAGGCAGCTCTCCTCTCTGAGGGAAGGTGGGCACCAATCTGACCAGCAGACGTTGTCAGGAGAGAGGGACGCTCTTAGGTACTTGGAAGAAGTGGTGCCTCCACATGGCTTCCTACCTGGATCTTGTCCTGTGCACCAGCATTTCCAGGGGTAGGTTCAGGGCTTAAGTAGTCACTACAAGCATCTACAGAAAACAATGCATCCCAACCCACCAGCGAGCAGTGAGACCTCCATAACAGGGGTGAAGGGGCGACAGAGATGAGAAGCTGTCTCTGCTCCTGGGCTGGTGGAGGGTTAAAAAGATAATATGTAAAAATAAGAACATTGGGGAAAACAAAAAATCTTACTGTAGGAGAAGTAAAAAAATGGAGTTCAAAATCATTCTATTAAATCTAAAGAAAATTCCATGGGTCTGAAAAACTTGACCTAAATAAGGACGGTATTGGGAAATTACTTCAGCCTTACATGATTCCACTAGTTTATGCAAGCACAGTAGAAACAAATAAAGAACAACAGTTTCCTTCTTCTTCAGTAACTGTTTTACCTGACAGAGGCCATAGGGAGATTGAGGAGCAATTTCCTGCTAAATGGGGTGTCCCTGATAACACTGAGAAACATGTTCTTACCTTTTTTGGCCCTGATAAATATCAGACTGAGGCAGAGTTTTTAATTGAAATATATGGCATTAAATAACTTAGATGCTGAAACTCCTGCAAAATTAGCAAAATGTGTCTGTCACTTGTTTCAGGTTTCCTCTATGTCCAATGGTGTTTTTATCACACATCTGCATAATGAACATTTTTCTGATTGTATTTTGTTTTACTGTGAATCTCCTAGCTTAGCATCTCAAATCTGGGCTCAAGAACCAACACACAAATTATTTGGTATTAATATTTTACCTCCCCAGAAAGCCCCAGTTAATACTGAGAGTCAAATTTCTGTAATATATTAAAGGGAGTGTGAAGAGGATATTAAAAGGGAAAAAAATGGTTTCTGATGCCACCTCTAAATTCACAGGGGCATAGTCTCAACTCTGGGAAAGCAAAACTCTAGAAACATAGAAACATAGCAACATAGAATTTGATGGCAGGTAAGGACCGCTTAGCCCACCTAGTCTACCCATTTCCCTACCTAATGGATAAGCTGCAGATCCTCATTAACCAACAGCCTACTTCCTCCTACCCCCCACTAGAACTGCCTTATGTCTGTCCCATGCATTCTTGAACCACTGGTTTTGACTCCACCACCTCCTCAGGAAGGCTGTTCCATGTATCCACTACCCTCTCCATGAAAAAATACTTCCTCATATTACCTCTGAGCCATCTCCCCTCTATCTTTAAATTGTGCCCCCTTGTTCTTGCACATCTCTTTTTCTGAAAGATGCTACCCTCTTGGACTTTGTTGATCCCCTTGAGGTACTTGAAAGTTTCTATCATGTCCTCCCTCTCCCTCCTCTCCTTGAGGGTATACATATTAAGCTCCTTTAATCTCTCTTCATATGTCTTCTGGTGCAGACCCTGCACCATTTTAGTTGCCCTTCTCTGGATAGCCTCCATCCTGTCTATGTCCTTGTGGAGATGGGGTCTCCAGAACAGCATGCAGTACTCCAGATGGGGTCTCACCAACTGCATGTACAGAGGGATAACAACTTTTTTGTTTTCTACTGGTGATGCCTCTCCCTATGCATCCCAGTATCATGCCAGCCCTCCTTACTGCCTTCTCACATTGCTTGCCCACCTTTAGGTCATCTGATATGACTACCCTGAGGTCCCTTTCCATTTTTGTTGTTGTTAGTATCTCACCCCCCATTGTGTACTCTTCCCCTGGGTTTTTGTTTCCCAGGTGCATTACTTTGCACTTCTTTGCATTGAAGCTAAGCTGCCATACATTTGACCATACCTCCAACCTTGCCAAGTCCCTTCTCATCCTTTCCACCCCACCTTCTGTATCAACCCTGTTGCAGATCTTTGTGTCATCTGCAAAGAGACATACTTTTCCTTCCAGTCCCTCTGCAATGTCACTTATAAAGACATTAAAGAGGACCAGTCCCAGTACTGAACCCTGCGGTATTGCACTAGTAACCCCCCTTTCTTTAGAGCAGACTCCATTTGTTATTACCCTCTGCATCCTGTTGTCCAGCCAATTTTTTACCCAGACTACCACCTTGGGACTCACGCCTAGGCTGGCTAACTAGTGTATTAATCTTTTGTGTGGGACTGTGTCAAATGCCTTGCTAAAGTCTAGGTAGGCCATGTCCACAGCCTCTCCCTGGTCAATTTCTTTGGTCACCTAGTCAAAGAAATCTATTAGATTCATCTGACATGACCTTCCTGCTGTGAATCCATGCTGCCTTGGGTCCTGTGCCCCACTGGCCTCTAGGTATGCAATAATTCTTTCCTTCAAAAGTGATTCCATCATTTTCCCCTACCACTGAGGTCAAACTAACAGGTCTGTAGTTTTCTGCCTCTGTCTTGCTCCTACTTTTGTGAAGGGGAATCGCATCCACCCTCCTCTAGTCCTTGGGTACCACACTATCCTCCCATGATTTGTTAAAAAGGGTAGTCAGTGGTGTCACTAGTTCTACCTGTAGTTCTTTTAGAATTCTTGGGCAAATCCTGTCAGGCCCCATTGCTTTGTCAACCTTCAGTTTTAAGATTTATTTCAGAACCCTTTCTTCTGTGAAATGACTGGTATCGACCTCCCTATCCAGAGTGCTTTTATTCTTTGATTTAGGTGCCTCCCCCTCCTCTTCTTTTGTGAATACTGAGCAGAAGTATTTGTTTAGTATCTCTGCTTTTTCACTGTCGCCCTCTGCCCACCCTCCCTTCCCTTTATTAAGCCTCACTATCCCTCCCTTGGTCTTTCTTTGCTCCCTAATATATCTACTGTATAAAAGGTTTTATCCCCCTTCTTAACTGAGTTGGCATTTTCCTCAGTTTGTGCCTTTGCTATTCTAACTGCCTTCCCTGCTTCCTTCTGCTTTAACTGGTACAGTTTTCTGTTGTACCCCTTCTGTGTTTCCTTATACTTCCAGAATGCTACCTTTTTCTCCTTAACCTTCCCCGCCACCTCTTTTGAGAACCATAGTAATTTTTTCCTTTGTTTTATTTTGTTGATTTGCTTCACACAAAGTCTTGTTGCCTCTGTGATGGCTGTTTTAATTTCTCTATTGTTCCTCCACCCCACCTTCTTGCCCATTTGCTAGTGCTTTTATGAGGCACTCTCCCATTTTCCCAAAGTCAGCCCTCCTAAAGTCCAATACTGTTGCTTTTGTGTGGCTTGACTCTATGGCTGTGTTTTTCATGAACCATACTGTTTGGTGGCCGTTTGTTTCCAGATGGCTACCCGCTTCTAAATCCTCTGTCCCCATTTGACAGTACCAGGTCAAAGATTGCTCCCTCCTGAGTGGGTTCCACTACTAGCTGCCTGAGTCATGCTCCCTGTAGGGCATTGAGAATAACCCTGCTCTTGGTTGTGGCTGCAGCAAAAGTACTCCAGTTAACATCTGGCATATTCAGGTCCCCCATCAACAATATTGCCCCTTTTTCTGCCATTCTAAGGATACCTTCTTTCATTTCCCTGTCCACTACCTCCCCCTGAGATGGGGGTCTGTATATAACCCTTGTGCAGATTGTGGTGCCATTTTCTATCTCCAGGGTGACCCACAGTGCCTTCTCTACTCCCTGCTTATCCTTTAGTTGAGCCTTACTCTTTCACTTTTCAGCTGGAAAACCTCCAGAAATGAACCTGTTGGTATGATTAAATGTGGTATTGCTTCTTTTCTGTCCCATATGCTTAGAATAGATCTGAAACAAAGCTGAATTGAGTGGATTACAATACATTGTGGGATTATGAATAGCCCGCCTATTGACATTACTTTTTGGAATTCTAGACTGGCAGCAATGGCACAGTGTCAGTGGTTCAGTAGGTAGCACACTCGCCTCTGAGGCTGAGAGATCAGAGGGCTGTGGGTTCAGTTCCCACATCTAGCACTTGGGTTAATATCCCAGTACTGACACTGTAGTGCAGCATGAGAGGGGGTGCTGCACTTCTGAGGTGCCATCTTTCGGATGAGAAGTTAAACAAAGGTCCTATCTGCCTGGGTTGATGGTAGTTCAGGTGGATGTTAAAGATCCCATGGCACTTATCAAAAAGAGTAGGGGAATTTTTGAGGAAGAATGGGAAAAAATATAATTCAGGTACTGTCCATATCTGACTTCTTTTGAAGAAAACAAGTTCAGACTTATCCAGTATCATAAGTGTCTAAAATATCAGTCTGTTCTCTTTCTTCTTTTGTTTTTTGGAATCCAGCAGTTTATTTGTCATTATTCATTAACTTATAATAAAGAAGTACAGGCAGACCATAACTTATCCATTTGTTCCTTTGGGTACTTCTTCACATCTAGGCACAGACTTGCTGCAATGAGATTTGTACATTATGGCCTGGATATTCAGACTGTGCCAGGCTGTGGCACAAGCCTGGGTGCAGCGCAACTTGGCCTTGCAGGGGCGTTGACTGGGCGATATTCAATGGAGCTGTGCCATGGCACAGCATCATTGAATATTACACCCTAGCCAACCGCAGTGTGCATGGCACAGTGGCACTGTGCCAGCACAAGTGGCCAGAGTGCAGCAGGGGGATGCGCTAGTGCAAGTTCCATTGCGCTATGTGCAACAACCACAATATTCAAAAGTGCACATTCAAATGGGGCCATAATGTACGCAAGGCACAAATGGGGCCATTTGCATGTCATTATGTCCCCATTTGCATGCAGGTGCGCCAATCCCTGGCAACTTGTGCCTGGCACCCTGCCAGGCAGCAGCCTCCGGGGACTGATGCCCCCTGCACAGCGTGGCAACCACTGCCTGATCGCTGGCATGTGGTGCTGTAAATAACCATCTGATATCCCTGGTGGTCTAGTGGACCGCTCACAGCCCGATCACAGGCTTAAGTATAAATAAAACAATGTCCAGTATCCCTGGTGGTCTAGTGGACTGCTCGCAGCCCGATCACGGGCTTAAGTATAAATAAAAGCACATCCAATATCTGTGGTGGTCCAGTGGACTGCTCACAGCCCGATCGTGGGCATATGTTTAATAAAATAACGTCCAATATCCCTGGTGGTCCAGTGGACCGCTCGCAGCCTGATCACGGGCATATGTTTAAAAAAATAACGTCCAATATCCCTGGTGGTCCAGCAGTACCCCCTCACCCACCCACTGAGCCCCACCACCCTACTCCCCCATCAGTGGCAGGCGGCAGCACACCACCCACCTGCCCCTCCACCCACCGACTGACACCGTAGGAAGGGCTGTACTTATTGGTCCAGCGTGAGCCAATGGGTGTGCAGTTTCAACAGACATACAGTCCAGATATGTGAATGGCTCCATTCACATATCTGGACCTGTAGACAGCATGGGCTGCATGCCCATTGGCTCATGCCAGAACCAATAGGTATACAGCCCTACCTATTGCGTGTCAGTCGGTGGGTGGCAGGGCAGCAGGGTGGTGCTGCTGCCCGCCACTGACCGAGGGGAGGGGTGTGGGCCTCAGTGGGCTGGTGGGGGTACCACTGGACCACCAGGGATATTGGATGTTATTTTTTTACATATATGCCAGCGATCAGGCTGTGAGCAGTCCACTGGACCACCAGGGATACAGGACGTGCTTTTATTTATACTTAAGCCTGCAACTGGGCTGCAAGTGGTCCACTGGACTACCAGGGATGTAGGACATTATTAATTTAAACAGATGCCCATGATCAGGCATGGGGGGACACCACCACAGAGGTGCAGCCAGAGCTCAGGTGGCCACCCACAGGTGGCAGCTGCCGTGTTGCACCTGTAATACGGCAGATCACCTGTGGGTGGCCAGCCATTGTTCCTTTTTTTGGCTTACCTGTGTGCAGCACAAGTAGGGGTTGCACATGCATGGACTCAGCACATCCTGGGCTAAATATCGGGATGTGCAGAGTATGCATGGGCACGCCCTCCCTACCTGCACTACATACATTACTGATGCACTCCGGTGTCTTGGGATTTGTGCCAGGCACAATCCCCATTTGAATATTGAGCCGGGGCGCCTCAGTGGGTTGCTCATGGTGCAACACTGTTGTGCCATGTGCAACCCTTTTGAATACCCGGGCCTATGTATAAATTCTTCTTTAACAACATAACATTGTTGTAGCACCCATTTACATCTGGATTGACAGATATAGTATTTGATAATGGCAAAGATTACTTGTAAAGTTTGTGCAGAACAAGGGTCCCAACATGGAGAAAATATTGAAAAGATCAATTCTGTGTAGGTTAATGAAGATAACCACGGGATTTTCCAAATTCTAATGTTCGCATCCCACAAGTGTCGTACATAGGTACATTCTAAAAACAGATGTTTTTGAGTCTCTAATATATTTACACATGTATCTCTTGGGCAAAATCTTTCTTCTTTAGATTTATGTTTATTATTATTTTTTACATTCAATCTACCATGGATAGTCAACCACAGTAGGTCCCAAGCAAAATCTGGTATCCTTCCATTCATCAATTGGGAGATTGTTGTAGTCGTTCCTCCAGCAGGACACATAGATAAGGTCACCACCTCTTGACAGACAGCTTTCATAATCATAGGGTATACTTGTTTCTTGGGGGCAGATAAAAGTTGAGTGTAAGAAACTTTCCATTTGATCAATTTCTGGGAAATAGTCTTAACAAATGGTGGTATAATATTGACTCTTGTTAATAACCTACATTTCCCTTGTGCCCATGCATCTAGGTCAATTTTTACCCATTCTAAGATACTTTCATGCCAAATTTTAGTGATTTGGCCTTGCCAACTTATTACATTAATATGTAAAAAGAAACCATGCTAAAAAACAATTGGATTAATCATTCCTATTCCACCTCCCTGAATAGGTCAATAAGTCACATCTCTTTTTATGGGATTCAAACGCCTTCCCTAAAATGCCCTAAAAAAATACTATATAATCTAGTCTCAAACTGCACCGGAGGAGGGAAAATAGCACTAACATATATAAAAATGGGAAGCAACAAAGTTTTTATCAATAATATTCTTTTCCATTTGGAAATGTGTCGATTAACCCATGACTTAGATAAATTATCTACTGTACCAATTTTCCTTTCCCAGTTTAAACAAAGTAGATCTCCAGGGCCAAATAACACCCTTAAGATGGGGATAGGGTCGTGTGTCAGTCATATTCCTGCATAAGAAGGTTGTATTAAATCTGCACCTCCCAACTGCAATCCTATACATTTTTCCATATTAATATGAGAGCCTGAAGCCTCCAAGTATTCTTTCAGTTGCTGTACTATTTCCTGTTCATCAGTTGATTGTTTAAGGGCCAGAACCATATCATCTGCATATGCCATTATTTATACTAGCTGGTATTCATTGTTAACTGGAAACCTACTATCTTACTATTTTGTTGTATTGTTCTCAACAGAGAGTCAATACAGAATACATAAAGTAAGAGGCTAAGGGGGCAACCTTGTCATATCCCCCTTTTAATCTTTACTGAGGGGCCCATCCACCCATTTACCCTAGGGATTACTTTAGCTGAATTATACATATGCATAATCCATGTCACAAAAACGTCAGGTATCCCAAAAAATGTCAAAGTTTTAAACTAATAACTATGGGCAATGGAATCAAATGCTTTCTGTTGATCCAGACTCAGCAAGAAGGCTTCCGTTACATTATTTTGAGATCTCTGAAACAATTCTCGTAAAATTATTAAATTATCATATATCCCCTCCATTTCTCAATAGAACATGTTTGTACCTGACTTATTAAAGTACCAGCAACTGCGCTCAGTCTTTTAGCCAAAATCTTCCCCAATATTTTGAAATCTATATTCAATATACAAATGGGTCTCCAATTTGTTAAGAGTTCTTTATCGCCTTTTTTATATAAAAGGATCAATTCCACAATAGACATGCTGTCAGGAATTTTCTCAGACTGTAATAGTTCATTTAGTAATGTTGTTAATTCAGGGAGTAAGTGCTTTATGTATTTTTTGTAAAACTCATAGGTCAACCCATCTATCCCAGGAGCTGTATCATTCGACGAGGAAGAAATCTCTAACTGTACCTCCAGTTGAGATATTGGCTGTATTAAACCTTGTTTCTGTTGCTCTGATAACTGTGGAAGCTGAATTTAAAAAAAAGGTTTTCTACAGTACTGACTATAGGGAGCATACCCAAAGTATATTTTACATAATGATGTACAGTGTTCATAATCCCCTTTTGTGTATTATCTAAATTTCCTGAAATATCTTTCAGCTATATCATTCTCTTATTGGTAACTCTTTTTTTGTTATCCTTATAAGGGTCAAAGGTTTGTTTTCTACCTTCTGTACCAAATATCAATTCATTTTGTAGAGATTTTGCTCTATTGTACTGTATTTTGTACATTTCTTTTTTAAGCAGAGTGATTTGTTTAGTGTAATCTATTCTTAAGGATTCTGTTCTTGAAATCAAAGAGTGTAGTTGTTTCCTAATATTTAAGTAATTCAAATATCGGTGTGTATTTTGTTTTTTTTGCCATTTTCTGGAATAATGTTCTAAAGTTCTGTTTCGAGTCTTCCCACCAGTTAACATGGGTCATATATACATATAACAGATTTCCTTGCTAATCACAGTTGTTCCCATTTTATATTTATAAAATCATTTTCCTGCAATAAAGCATTGAGTCTCCAAGGGCTTTTTCCCCAAGGGGTTACAGTAGTCCAACTAATTCCAGTTTCTATAGCCCTATGGTCAAAAAAAGAAAAATCCCACATCTGTCCATCGGTAATAGTCAGAAAATGTGACAGCAAAAAAAAATGAATTTTAGTGGAATGAGACCCTCTAATATAGGACAAACCTCCTGTTTAATGAATAGCCCTAAAGGAATCTTTGAGGTTAGAGGTAGAAATGATGTCTGCTAGGGCATTACTATCACAAAAGATTTTATGTGTACTCAATCCCCCATCTGTTATAGATAAACTACAATTAAAGTCTCCTCCCCAGATGATTATTCTAGCTGTATGTAAATAAGGTTGCACCTTTTTGAATAATTCTATTCTATTAACTTTACCTTGAGGGGCATATATATTTATTAGTCTTAGTCTGGTATGATTATATTGAATATCTAATAATAAGGCTTTCCCTAATTCAATCTCTACCAATCTTGAAACCTTTAAATCTAGATTTAGAAATAAAACCCCTAGACCATCACATAAATCTAATCCCTGAGACCAAAAGGAAACTCCTTTGTCCCATAGCCTAGTGGCGTGGGCAATCTCATATAAGGATTTTAGTCTGGCATCTTGCAAACATATAATATCTACCTTATAGTGAGATAAAGTCATCAGTACTGTCATCCTATGGTTGATATTTTTTATACTGTTAACATTTAAAGTGAAAATTTTAAGGGATGACATTTATAGTGGGAAAGGTGGTATTCTATATTCTGTATTCCCTTTTTTCCTTCTTCATGTTTGTGACCTTGTTAACCATTTTTTAACAGTGTCCATAGAACCAGTATCCTCTATTTCTGATGAATGGCCTTTGGAGACAGAGGACCTAGAAGAAGAAGAACCAGAGTCTGCATCATCTGACTCCTCAGTTGATAAAGCCTTGTACTGATTCACTACAGTCCATTTTGGTTTTCCTTGAGAAGTTTTTCTTCCTTTCCCTTTTGAACCTGTCGTGCTATCAGTTCTAGTACAAGGCCTATTTTTATGGGTCACTATATTAAAAGGGGGTTCCAAGTCCACCGGAGGGGGGACATAGGATCCAAAGCTGAGGAAGGCACTGTAGGTTCAGCTTGTTCCATGATATTTGGATCTATGTCATCTTGTGGTATGCCAATTTCCTGGGCTCTCAGAGGGGTACCCTGTTCTTGACTATTTTGCAGTAAGGTGCCGTCTGATTGTTCACTTGATAAAACTGGTAGGTGATTTGGTGGGTCATCTTGAATAATAGTAATATTATCATTTTGTAGAATAGTAGTATTATCAACAGTTTTGTGTTTATCTTGTTCTTTCTGTCTATGAAGCTCTTGCATCCTTTTCTCAGACGCAACCGCACAACCTTTTTTTTGTGCTTGAGTGATCAGGGCTTCATGTGTTGTAGTATCATCTCCATTATGGGAAGCCCATGGACATTTAACATACGAATGGCCTTTTTCTTCACATAAATTGCGCTGAAATGTATTGGTGCATGCATTAGCAAGAAGACCAATTTCCAAACAGTGTGTGCATTTCTGAGTATCACAAGCATTGCTTAAATGTAACCTTGAACCACAGTGATGACAGGATTTGGGCTGATCTGGATAAAACAGGGAGCCCCTATCTTTCCCCAGAAAACAACAGCTCAGAAGATGTCCAATACCCGTATTTAGCATGAACAATTTACATTTTACTAGCCATGTTCCTGTCCAGATTTGTTCTGAGTCCATTACAGGAAGGGGTTGTTCCAAAACTTCACACCTTTTCTTTAACCAGTATAAGATGTCAGAGATATTTACTCCCTCTTTTTTAAAAATAACAGTTATGGTACGTACTGCTGGTTTTGTGATAGGTATGGCTAAGAAAGGTGACCAAAGAGGTGAATTCTTGCAATCATTATATTTGACCCAAAATCTGTCTAAGGCCTCGACCATTTTGAAACTTATATCATAGTTATACTCATCAGTATGAATTAAAGCAAATATCTCAGATGCATAAAATTTCATTGAGTCTCTCAATAGGGTTCTACCTATATAGACTGTCTGGAGGGGGTTCCAAGCCTCCTTTATAGAGTAATCTCAAAGCATTTCATCGTGGTGCTGGTTCACCCTTATTTTTAAACAAATCAGCCATCCTAAGCATAGGTTTAAAACATTTCATTTTGTTAGGATCCTGTAGATTTTGTGCCCCAAGTCCTATTGATAAGGTTTCATCTTGTCTTATCTGCTCAAAGTTTGATACAGCACAATCAGTAATATCTCTATTTACCCCCCCTTCAGTCAGTTGACCCCTTGCCAGTTGAATTAAAGTGTTTTTGTATTAGGCCATCATCATTACTATGTGAAACTGCCTTAATACAACCAGTATCTTGTACTGCACTGTGCATCGTATGGAGATCCAATATTCCTTGAGCAACAGAGTGAGATACAGCCATTTTTGAAGAAGAAATCAATTTACCATTATTCATAATCTCGGTGTCTTTGTAGAGTGACTGCAGGATCTATAGGATTTGGTTTCCAAGAACCATCATTCTCTGAAACCCAGCCTGCATTTTGAAGTGCATCCGCGGGGCACCACTCTATTTCTGGGTATAATCTCCAGCTTTTAATATCCAGAGTCTTTTTAGAATGAATGCCGTGATCCGGGAGCAACAAGGGAGAATCTTTGCTTCAGCCCTCTGCCGCATCGGCGGGTTGAGCTGCCATGTCAGCAAACAGTAAATCGCAAGATTTGTCAGCTACAGGCTGCTGTTTTGAATCTGTACCATCACTTGAAGAAAAAAGAGTTTGCTCACCAACGGTAGAGACACAGTCCTTCATCTTGGCAATTTCAAGGTCCGATTGCTGTTGTTCTTGATCCAAAAAAATTTCAACCCACAACTTTCTATCAGTACCCTGAGCCGAACAAAAGTCCTTCTCCTACTGAGTTGTGTCTACTTCTAATTCCATTTGGACCTCTTCCATAATGATTGAATCAGACACAGCAACTGGTACAGAAGTCTCCAAAATATCAGGAGATTAAGATATATCGGTAGAATCTTCAGTCTCTAAGGCTTTGGAACTAGGGGAGGAGAACTGCTCCCCAGTCTCCCACATATCCATGCACTCCGAGGTGTGGCGTGAAGTGGCCATCTTGGCAGACAGCCAGCACTTCCCCCTACCACAGAGTAGGAGAATTTCCCTGGTGTTCTGGCCAAATTTCCCTCATTCACTAAAAATACCACCAACAGCTTAATCCGGTTCAATTTCAGTTGCTTACCATCTGTATCCCCCCCCTCCTGTCATCCCTGAAAAAGGGACTTCTAGGCCCAATGGGCTTACTGGGTCAACAAAATTCAACAAAACAAAACAAACAATGGTATTAGTTGCTTCTCCTGTTTTGGTTAGGCTTGGAGTCTTTCTAACAGATATGAATACATCAGGTTTTAATAAACAAGATGAACACATAAAAACACTGCAAAGCAGTTCAATAGGGTATTTTGGAAGTGGAAATATACCAGTAAATAATGACAGTCCAGAAATAGTGACTAGTAATCATTTTTGGGACTTCAAAATCTTCTGTCCCAAATGACCAGAATCCAGTATAAATTCTGTCCAAATGCCAGACAATCTGTTGGGAAAATTAACTATTCTTTCTTGGAATTTAGAGGATTTGGCATACAAATTGGCAGATAATGAAATCAGAGAATGTTTAATGAAATGTTATATCTTGTGTTTTCAGGAAACATGGTGGCATGATGTCACACCTCTGTTGATTCCTGGATATGCAATTTATACTATCTCAGCTATAAAAAACTAAAAATATGGTCGTTGACTGTCAGTTATCATCAATACTTGTGCTGAACCTGGAGAGTAACAATAACAGAATAATTCTTATCAGTATATACTTCCCACCTACAGCTAGTTCTATTTATCATTGAACAATATGGCAACAACTTTCTGAATTATTAGATGATCTAACAACTTGATATTAAGCCCCTGCTTTTCTAGTTATTGGAGACTTTAACACTAGAATCTTTGCAGAAAATCAGATTGAATTCCCTTATGATGAATTTCTTCAGGGCATGAATATAATCAACCCTAGAGTAAGCAGCATTAAAGACGCAAAACACAAGGGGCATGATTCTTGAAAGTCCCTTAAATCACTGCAATGTGTGGTGATCTAGGGATGCGGCAGACTCTGGGTGTGCCACAGACCCTGTGCCCAATTCTAAAAAGAAACAGGGTCCTGGTGCTAAAGTTCCTGGGTTTGCTGTGCATCAGCCGATGCTTCCAACCATCGGTGCACATGCGGGAATGGCCACAGGGATCCAGCCTCCCCACACCCAGTGCAACTCTAGTAGGACTGAGATGGTTGGGGGATGCTCACCACGAGGGGAGCAGGGGGCATGATGGAAGGGGGTGGCAGAGGAAGTGTTGTGGGGGACAGCTTGTACTGTATAATACATCATTTAAATGTCACTAAGTCCACATTCTGTACTCTACTGTACACTGCCTATTAGCGATCCAGAACTGACAAGTGCAGAATGGGCAAAGTGATAACTAAGCACAGTGTGGCAGCATGTGGCACCATCATACAGCTGACTGTACAGTTGTACAGTAATACAGATATCACTATGCAATTACATGGTCCACTGAATAACAGTGCCACATGCAACTGCACTGTGCTGAGTTATCACTTTGCCCACCTTTAATGTGTCATATTAGGCTGCACTTGTCAGCTCTGAATGGCTAGCAGGCACTATACAGTAGAGTACAGTATGTGGTCATAGTGGTATTGAAATGATGAATTATGTTGTACATGCACCCCTCTGGGTGCCAGTTCCCTTTTCTTTTGTCAAAGCTGTCCTACACAACTCTTCCTCTGCCACCCCCTCAGCTGAAATGCCCCTGGCAGTCCCATTCTCATCCTGTCCCAGTGGCACAAGCCATTTAGACCATCTCCTGGCTGGTCTAAGTGGTGCCTTGTCCTGTAGCCTTGTGGGGCTTTTAAGATCCCAAATAAGGGGATGTGGTTGCCCTGTCCTGATGCATGACCCTTGTGACCTAGTGCAGCCTGATGTAGTTTGCAAGGGTGGTGCAGAGTCCCTTCAATGCAGTGGCTCCCCATTCTGATGCAGACTGTGTTTCAGAATAGGGGATACTGCAACTTATGATGCAAGGTGCCACTTGCATCATCCTTGTCTGATGCAGGCACCTTGCATCAGTCTTAGAGCTTTGGGAATTGAGCTCAAGAAGTTTAATCAACAAGGTAGGACATTGTATAAAATAATGTCAGACTTGAATTTATGCTTAGTAAATGGTTATTTGCCAAGTGATCCAGAATGTGAATATACATTTATGGGTCACATGGAATCTTCAACTATAGATTTAGCTTGGGTCAGTCAGGATGCTTTTCAAATCTTGTATGATTTTGCAGTATTAGGTTGCCTTATTCTGCTCATTCTCCTATTCTTCTAACTTTCCAAACTCCATGAATTGTTGTTGAATCTGTCCAGTCCACTTGCATCCTAGGTGACCTGGAAATAATTAATTCTAAAAGAATAAGTTGTCAAAATGAAGTAACTGATTTGCTTTCAGGATTACTCTGTAATGAAACTTTAATATCCTTGCACAATAAAATAGTGTCAGTTTCAGATAATGATCAAATTATGGATAAATGGCTGGAAATTAACAACTACATTAAACACTTATTTAGAACTAATGGCATAAGGACCCGTTTTAGTCCAACATGGTTTAATAAGACTTATCAGACAGCCAAATATCAATTAAAAAATTGTGTTAGATTCTGTAAAAAACATACAGTAGATGCAGGAAAAATCTTAGTTCTGTTAACAAAGCAAGGAAGGAATACAGGAAACGTATGGATTTCGAGAAAGAAAAATATTGAAAAAGCATGTGGAATAAATAAAAAAACAGTTATAGATAAGGACATCAAAGCCTTTTGGTACTTGGTTAATTATGGTTATAATCTGTATATAAGAAATGTGGAAGCACATATTACATCTCAGATATGGGAGGAACATTTTCAGTCACTTTGTTTCTCTCACATAGAAGATAGTAGAGATGCTTACATTAATGAAATTAGGCTAAAACATCTTCCTTTTACTTTCCAAGACCTTTCTGTATAAATCTGGAAGACATTATGCTCATTTTATTTTCAATAACATCTAATAAAGCTCCAGGCCCAGGCCAAGTTTTATTTGATATATATAGGACTTTTTTTGAATGGTGGCTTCCTATTTTCACAGTAATATTTAACAAATTTGTCCAAGGAAGAAACATCCCACACCATGGAGGGAAGTATCATTTTTCCTATATACAAGAAGGGTCATGCTTCTGACCCAAGTATGTATAGACCTAGTAGCTTTATTGATGCCTCCCAGAAAATATTCTGTAAAATAATACTGCAGAGGCTTAAGGCTTGGATCAATGAAAATCATATATTAAATGAGTCTCAAAATGGTTTTAGAAGTGGTTGATCTACCATTCAACATTGTTGTGTTCTGTTTCATCTTATGCATAAATATACTTGTATTAAGAAATCAAAATTTATTATTGTTTTGTGGATCTCAGGTCTGCCTTTGACAGCATTAGTCATAAATTATTATGGCAGAAATTACAGGCTTACAATATTGACCCTTTTCTGTTAGACATCATAATAAGGTTACATCAGAATACTTCAGTTAGGATACAGTATAAGCAGTTTGGTGGTTTAACATCTCCCATTAAAACAAATCTAGGCATCTAACAAATGCATTCTTGCTCCTACTCTGTTTAACTTGTACATCAATACAGTAATAGAACAGTTGGATCTGCCTGAATTTCACTCACCAAGTGGATAAATAAGAAAATATGTTTTTTAACTGACACAGATGATATTGTATTGATTTCTACATCACTGCTAGGTCTTCAAAGGAAAATGAATCATTTTGTTACATTATGCAAAGATAGTAGCCTGGCTGTAAATGTTGATAAAACCAAATTAATAGTTTTTGGCAATAAAACTAGAAGGACTCCAAGGCTATTCATGGAAAATTTAAAGACTGAATCCCAAAATTATTATGATTATTTGGGGGTAAGATTTTCTGATCACTTTCATTGGAACGGGCCTCTTTCACTGATTGAATCTAGGCTAAAAACCACATTTGAAGCATTCAAAAAATGTAATGGTGAGTTGGGGAAAGGCACAGTCTTGGGTATTCATATAGTTATCAATGCTAAAATAAAAACAAGTGTGTTATATGCAGCTGAAATTATATGCAGCTGAAATTTGGGCTTCTGCTAAACTAAACTCTTCAGAGGGAGTATTACATAAGATTGTTCACAATGTATTGTCAGTTCCCCAGTCAGTTCTGGCAGAGGCTCTAAGATTGCAACTAGGACAATTCTTAATTTCTACTCTTGTTATGGAAAGGAATTTAATTTTTCTCTTGAGTTTATTCCAATTACCTGAGGATAGGCTACCTAGTCAATGTCTTGAAGAGGAAATTGAATGTATGAGGGAAGATTTTACCTGTTCAATGGTTAAAATCATTAAAGAAAATGTATTTCCATTTGGGTTGGGACATCTATTATATGAAATGTATTATACACCCAACCATGAAGTTATCTTTCAAATTTAAAAAAGGTCAGAGACACAGCTATGACGAAAGACCTTATAAGGGTCTCTTTGACTTAAACATTTTAAATGCTATAAGTAGTTTAAGACCACACATAAACTTGAATTTTATTTGACCAGGCTATGTAACCCCTCAGATTGGAAAGTATTTACTAGGTTTAGACTGGAACTTTATGACATTAATTATGTCCATTTCAAACAGAAATGACCTGGTGTTAACACCCCTTAGTGCAAATGTGAGATGAAGGTCAAAGATGACCTCAAGCATATCACGTTTCTATGCCCCTTATATTCAAAGAACAGAGGCTATTGTTTGGGCCTTATTCTTACTGACCTCAGTCTCCCCTTGCATCACATAATCCAAATATTATATAATACTCAAGATATGACAATTGTACATTTATTGTCAGGCTTTTTGTCATTTTTGAAATTGTAAACTATTCGTTTTATGATCATTGATATGTACAGGGGACATAGGTGATGCATTTCTTTTTATGCCATGATTTGGCCTCTTTTCCAATATTCATTAGATTTCTGTTTATGGATTTTTGAGATTACAGACAGGATACGTGGCTGGGGGTGAAGGTAGCCAGACCAGAACAAATCCAAGCTCTGTTTACTCCTGTTGTAGGATTGTTAAATATTGATGTCTCCTCTGTCTCCTTATTTTTTTAATTCTATGTATTATTGCTTTATTTTTTTCAAATATTGTATTATTATATTAAGATTCAATCCTCTATATGTCGATATGTTATAGCTGGACAAATGTTCAAACACTCTGGGGAGTATTGTACAAATTTAGTTAACTAGTTTTCCATTATGATAAATTTTCATGTTCTGATCTTGCTGGATACCATTACATCGATTTCAAATTAACAGTGTTTTTGGAATAAAATAAATGTATAACTTGTCTGTATTCTATATATGTCCTGTATTTCTTAATCTCCAGTGTTATATTGTAATCAGTTCTGGACGTGAGAGTGTCTCTGGCCTGCTTGTTGGGTACCACTATACTGAGTTCAAATTAATAGCGATTTTGAGAAAAATCTATATATGATTTGACTGCATTTTATAGACATTCTCTACTTCTTAATCTCCAATATTATGGTGCAATCACTACTGGATTTGAGAGTGCTTCTCAAGGTTGATACATCTTACAAATCTAATTCATTGTTGTTCTTATGATATATTGAATTTACTCATAAATACTTGAAAAACTTGTTGAAGTTTGTATCTACACTGGTGCAATTTATATGTACTGTATTTTGATAAACATTTAATGTAGAGGCAATAGCCAAACAATAAGCTTGAACTTGAGCTTGATTGAGCATCCCAGACCCAGAGGATGCTCTGCTGCTCAGAAAACAGAAGCTGTGCTTTCCACTACTACCACCTGGGTATTCCCAAGTGTTGGCACAGGTGGAGCCACTTCTGTGGGAGAAGGGATGCCGCCTGACATTGGTGCCCACTCCCAGTCATCCATAGTCAGTGGGTTTTCAGTTAAGGACTGATTGAGATAATGGAGGAAAATACCCAAACATCACAGGATGAGAACTGACACTCTCAGGTCCCACACCATCAACCAGACCTCAGATGGGCTTTGACAATAGTGCCAGTCCAATTATGGAAGGCAAGCCATGGTGGAACAAGGCAGGGCTAAGTATCTGGAAATGGTGGGTGATGGGACAGAGAGCAGATCTGAAGAGGGCAGGCAATCAAGAAAGTGAGAGAGGAGTTGAAACACCTAAATACAAAAAATGTGAATTATTCAAAAAAGCATCATAAAGGACTATCACATTACTGGTAACTAATTTTAACACTATTTTTCTTTCCCCAACACTATAGAGAAGAAAGGGGTTATGATCTAAGTTCCAGGCATGATGGGAAGTGTGGGAGAAAATGAGGGAAGGCACATATATCACCTACACCCCTTCAAGTGGGCTGTGAGGTAGAGAGAGTCTGGCATTTGTATTTTGTGTCTATTTGCTTCACCTGGAAAAGTCTCCATTAAGCAAGCTTATTTACAAAGAGGTCCTGGGTGTCAGCAGCTAGGAGATTCCCCCTGAGGATGGTTGACAAGTCCTGGCACCACACCATGATTAGGAACCACTATATGCTGAGACATACAATATTAAAAAAAGAGGATACTTTTTGCATTAATTATGCTATAATTATGTATGTGTGAACCATCATAGCTGCTGTATGCATGGATGAGGTTGCATCAGGTTAGCGGCTGCATTCATGTCAAGTGTGCAACATGCAAACCTGATATGCTTTTTAGATCTATTTTGTTTAACTTTTGCAAACATTGTACAATTATGCATGTGACATGCCTTCTGCATGCATGCTGCAGACTTGTATTTCCTGTATTTTTGTAAGGGTTAGAATTGTAGACTAGGAATTACATTAACAAGTATATGAATAATTCACCAATTTAATAAGTTTATCAGCAGTTTAACAACCTTTCTGTCTACATTTTCTTGTTTATTGAATATATATTCCATTTTATAAGTGCAATAAGACACCCCAAAGCATCAGCGTATGCTGAGTTAATGCACGCCACATCTGTGAAAGGCACTCAGCCATTGACAACGTATATATCAATGCTGTCAGGACATTCATCATTTCAGCATACACCCATGCTCTGTTCTACCTTATTGCTTACTTATAAAATGAAATTTAAGAAAGTGAAGAAATCTTAAAACTTATTTAGCAAAAACACAACACATGACCATTGATTAAATATAGAATAATGTATGGGTGGGTGTGTGTAACCAGAATTTTACACACACCCGAGGTATAGGATGCTACATAAACCCTGAGAGTGAAATAATGAGTGTGTGTGTAAAGTTCTGGTTGCAACACATCCACTCATACATTATTTTATTTAATTACTGGTCATTGTTTTTTTATGAGATTGTCCTTAAAAAAATCAAAAAATGAGAGAATTGTTAAATTGTTGTAAAGTGTTTTTATTTCAGTAAAGCTTAACATGAAAGTAAAACGTTGTCTTTGTCTTAAGTGATGGACATTTTATTTTCAATTTTTCTCAAACATTAACTTGTTTTAGAGGTAACATAATTGAGCTGATTGGTAGCTACTGATTATAACTGCCTAGTTATAACCAAAAATATAAACTGGGCAGTTATAACAGAGGATAAAACTCATGTTATATGTTGATAAAAAATGATGACCAGTAATTAATTTCCTATAAACTGCACAATCTGTAGCTAATCCACCCTAATCTACCTACAGTAGCAACTGGCTTTTTTACATCAATATATAGAGAATAACTAACACCAAAGTTTGAGGAGCAAGATGGTTTACACACCTAGTGGATGTGACATTATTTGCCATAAGAGCAAACCTCAAATGACTCATTGATGTCAAAACACCCACTAGGTGAGTGAATCAGCAAGTTCTTCACACACTTTGATGTTTTTAATTTTTTATAATACAAAAATGAGCATGCTTTTAAGCACTTGTGTTTTTCCTTACGTGTATGCCCTTGTGTTTTTAATTACTGGAGACAACATTGGAGAATGAATGATTTCAAAAGCGAAAATATAGTTTGATTAAGCATGCATTTCAGATTAGCACAGCTGGGATTGCAGCTGAGCTCATGCTCAAGGTTCCAAGTTATTCTTAATGTTCAGAAAAGGTTATTCTTAACATATGTCAGGAACAGCCTTTCCAGGTCAAGGGAAAAACATCCCAACTCTGTATCAATCCACCACTGAAACCAACCTACTTACTCAGCCCATATGACCATTCTGAAAAGGCTTGTTTTGCCACTTATAAATCTTTGATTTGCCTCAAATGTTATATTAACCCTTGCTGTGCCATGGACTGATATATCTGTCCAGAATTATAATGCATTCTAATTCTGTCGGCAGCCTAAGGGTTAACAAGTGTGGTATCATCTCCTCTGTTGAACCCTGTGTGCAGCAGCACATTTTAGTTAACTTAAGTTTCAATTTTCCTTAGTTTTTAACAGTAATTCCCCCGCCCCGCCAAGTCAGGCTACTGACACCCTGAAACAGCTCTTAATTAGCTGAGCTACATACAGCTTGTGCAAGAAGCATCTCTGCTTGCTCTCCATGACAAAAGCTTCTAACTAGCTCATCTACATACAACCTGTGCAGGGAGCAAAGGATCCCTTTCTTAATAAAACAGCCTTACTGGGGGAGGGGAGGGGAAGGGAGGGGGGAGGGTGCTGGAGCAGTGTTAGAATTGCAGACAATGAACAACTTTAACAAGTGGATGTACATTTTGCCAATTGCTTCAGTTTATTTTATCAGTTTAAAAACTCTTCTGTCTATATTTCATTATTTTATTAACACATTTCCCATTGTATAAGTGAATTATGCTACTCCAGGGCATGGGTGCATGCTGCATTAATGCATGCCCAGCTACATAAAGCACTTGGCCATTGGTCTCATTCCTTACATGCAGTATGGGAATATATTAATATAGTATACATTCATGCCCTGTCATTTTGTATTGCTTACTTGTAAAATGGCTGGAGAAACATGCAGACTGGTTGGTCAGTTTGGGTCTTCACTCGTTTCTGTAACCTGCAATGACCAATGGCAAAAGGACCAGTCAACTCTTTACCTGTATTGAAGATCCTTACACATACCTTTTGGAATTTTAAACTTCAACATGTCAGCTATGTTTTACTATCAGTAACCATCTTCAATTAGGCCCCCCAAAAGTAACGCTTCCTTAAATGAAAAATGATAATCATAATAAAAACATTCAGTTGTGCTATGTACAGAATGCATGCAGTCTATCATCATGTAGGGCTGCATTGTTGAGCTACTCTGCTGCTATAACTGTCCCCAGGACCCTCTTTAAAACTAGGCAAACCACCTAAATGTAGATTTTTTTGGTGTGTATAATTTCAAATAAACAAATAAACAAACACATTTTCTCTTATCATCCCATTTTATACACATAGCACTACTATAAACCCGCATTTGTCAATGCCAAATGTTGCTTGCTTATATGTGCTTTTTAATTATTTGGAAGTGAAAGTACCATGCCTATGAACTGTCAGTGGGGGTCGGAAGCTCATGCTGCCCAACTGGAGCCCATTTTCCACTTTTCTCCCCTTTGTGGAGTGCGGGAGAGCAATGACGCCTAGGCACAGCATGCCAACATCCGCCACACTCTGCTCCCTTTACCACACCACTCTAGTTGTGCCCCCGGTCATCAGCAGGGGCCACTACAGAGTGGTGGGTACCTGGATCCCACCCTGGGATAGGATAGGAGTTCTCCGGATGCCTAATCCTATCCCTTCCTGTTAACCTTCTGGTGGCCTGGGCTGTGTCCAACTCCAGGTCACCAGCATGGTGTGTGGCATCCAGTGCCTCAACCCTCAGCACCAGTGGGCTGGCAGTAATGCTGCCTTTAATACTCCCCTCCCATTCCTGCTCCAGTGTACCCTGTCCCCCGCATACAAGTCACTATTCCCCCAGACCCTACCCCAGTTGGTCACTAACCCATAATGTTTGGTGTGACAGCAATCCCTCAGCCACTCGTTGAACTAATCAAGCCTACCCTTCATCCCCATGCTTGCACATGGTACCGACAGTACCTCAAAGAATGTCACCGACTTCCCAACCCCCTCACACTGCCTAGCCAACTATCAAACCTCCCCCTCACTACTTCCAAAGTGTCCCCCGCCAAGTCGTTTGTACGCACATGCAACAGTAAATGAGGTTTCTTCCTCCCCCTCGCTGCATGCTTAAACAGTTCCTGCCCCTCCTGCAGTCAACCTGGGGACAGCTTCAACCCAAATTCGGCTGTGCCTTCCCCCTTTCTTCCCCATCTCACCCATTTCAGTATAGATCCCCCAGGATGAGTACCCCCCATCCCTTACCCACTTTCCCTTCTAACGCTCCTTCCACCACCCCAGTATTTGTTCTTCCCTGTCCCTTACCCCCGCCAGCTGCACCCCCTGTGACTTCTGTATCTGTACCCCTACTTCCACCTCACCCCTTTTCTCTGTCTTATTCCTCCCATTCCCCTTGAACCCCTTCCCAACCTGACTACTTCCTACTGGGCTTCCCATGTTGACCTCTCCTCCTCCCCTGCTGATTTCCAACTGCTCTCCTATCCCCGCAGTTGTCAATTTAGATTCCCCGTTCACTTCTACCCCGATAGTGATGCCCCTCCCATCCTTCCCCCTTCCCGTAGCCTTCTCTCCTCCAGTCACCACCTCCTCCTTCCTTATTATCCCCCTTCTACCTTTTGATCCTCGCTACATCTTCCTACCAGTTGCCATCCCTCTCATGCCCCGCTTTTCCTCCCCCTTCAGTATGTTCCTGCTCCCCCTCTCTCCCCCATAGCAGAGGTTCAAATCTATTCCTAGTCAATACCCCTCCTACATCTCTTCCCCTATTGGTTCCCCCCTCCTACTTGTTCCCATCTGTGCCACCCCTGGTCCCTCCCTACCCGCAGCCATCTGCTCTCTCCCCTGGTACTCCTCGTGGTCTCTTCCTCCCCCATCAGAAGGCTCCCCTTCACCTCAATCACCCCTGCCTTCTCCTGTCTTTTCTGTTAGTGCCTCTGATACTGTGGTCGGTTTCACCCCTAGTTGTTCTTCCTGCGTTCCCCTTGACATCCCCCTATTCCCCCGATGCCTACCATACTCATCTGCCCTGCCACTTAGACTCCTCCCAACCTCCACAGTTCCTCCTCAAACTAGCCAGTCATCTACAGACCATACACACCCCCATCCTCCAAGCCCAGTACAGGATCATGGCAGACCCACCCCCTGTACAGTCCACCATCCTTCCAAAGATGCCCACCCTATTAACATGTGGCACCTACCCTTATTTTGGCCCCCATTTTATGTTACAGGCTCCTACTCCCAAGTTCTGTACCCTGCTACAACTGTTAGGCCCCTATTTACTCAAATTCCTGCCCCCCCCCACACTAGTCCCGTTACTGCCCCCTTGCCAACCGGGCTAATTCAGTCTCAAATCTCATCCATTAGATACTGTATTACTGTAGCAATCTTAAAGCCTCCTTGTCCATTTTTCACCCCTCAGCTACCATACTTTTTGTTCTTAGCTCCCATATAGTTTCACTTAGCCCAGTTAGAAATCCTATTACACTCCAAGTATTACTCAGCTCAGTTACAGAAATAGACAGAACAACTAAATATGTATTATTACAGCAATCTTAAAAGTATCCAATCATTGCTTTGTCTCCATTCCAGAGACCCTGCTGTAATATAGGACCACAAAGGATGCTGGGTGGGAGGCGGGCAACTTTAAAGTCCAGACAGAGCTCCCTTGAGCTCGATCACTCCCCCTCTCTCACTCACTCATTCTGTTTCTCCCGACGCTGCAGGTTGCCCTTTTGTACTGGGCTCCTGCCTGTGTTGGCGCCTTTTTCTTCCTACAAAGAAGTTCACAGCTGTCCCAACAGAACTCCGTTGTGCTTGCTCATGCCTTCTCCCTCACTTGCTTGTTCTGTTTCTCCTGGCGCTGCAGGCTACCCTTTTTTCCTGGCCCCTACCTGCGTTGACACCTTTTTCTGCCAACAAAGAAATCTGCAGCAGTCCCGACAGAGCTCCATTGAGCTCACTCGCTCCCACTCCCTCACTCACTCGTTCTGTTTCCCCCAGCGCTGCAGGCTGCCCTTTTGTACTGTACTCCTGCCTGCACTGGTGCCTTTTTCTGCCCACAAAGAAATCCACAGCAGTCCTGACAGAGCTCAGTTGAGCTCGTTCACTCCCCCTCTCTCACTCAATCAATCTTAATCTGTCCCAAACACTGATTTCCCACAGTGATCGCGCTATTCTGTGCCAGAAGTGCAAAAACTCATTTTGGCCAGGATGTGAAAAATGACAACTGTAGTGTTCATAAGAAGGTGTGAGAAAATGCCAGTGTTGAAAATCTGGCGTGAAAATATTACAAATTCATGAGGTTATGAGCGTGCATGGAAACTGCACAATGCACGCTCGTAAAACTGTCATTTTTTGGATTTTTGTCACCAAATTTGCACTATAGGCCTTTTGAGAGCCCACCTCATGAACAGTGGCACTGTCATTACATTAATCAGTCCCGAAAGGTGATTCCGAATAACTCAGTGACAGTGAGTGAATTCATGATGAGGGGTTCCAAGAACCCCATGTTGAAAATGTGGTACCAAAATTCCCCAAAATGCCTGATCCAGAAGCAAATGATTTGATACCTTTTAGTGGACCAACATAGATGTAACAACAAGAGCAAAGTTCTTTAGCTTTTGGACCAACCAGTCTTTCTTCAGAAGCTAATGGCAAAATGCCTAAGATATTCACCAAAGTTGAAAAAACCCTATTTATGCAATTATTCAGCTTACTGGGATTTCTTCAGTTCACGGTCAGTTTTGAAGAGTGCATACATGTCCCCGGTCTACCGATGATCATTGCTCTGGGCTCTGGAGGTAAGTATGGGGTGAGGGAGGTGTGTGGAGGTGGGGTGAGCAGAAGGTGGGCACAGGCTGGAGGAGGGGCTGCCGAACTCTACAAGGGACCTTTTTCTTATTTTACAGGTGTTGGAAAAAAAAAACATTGCGGGACTGTTTTTTTTTCTCGGGACTTTGGCATGCTGGGTGGGCTCCCAGCATGCCACCTGAGTGTTTTGGAGGGGCTGTAGCCGATGAGGGATTGGGCACCCACGTCGGCACATACCAGTTGGGAGGGAGACAGGATTGGTCATCCCTCGGCAGACAACAAATTGGAGGGAAAAATTATGCCAATGGGGAGTGGGCTCCTGTGGGCAACTTCAACTAGGAAGGGGACTGACCAAAGGGGATTGGGCACCTGGCAGCTTGAAAGTGGGAGGCATGATGCCAAGGGGGATTGGGCATCCCCTCGGCATACAGCAGAAACTTGGGTGTGGGGACATTATGCTGGGCTCCCCATCAGCAAACTGGGTCGGGTCATGCAATGTACCGTCCTGCAATGATGGGTCACTCATTCATTGCAGCAGAATGGCTGGTGCTGCAATGACGAGGCAGCCCCTGATTGCAGTTGCTAAAATGTTTCACGGTGGTGGCACGCTAGCTGAACTAGTGTCAGCAGCAGCCTGCCACACCATTGGGGAAGGTGGGCCAAGCCTCAAAAGGCAGTGGGGGCATTGGCCACAACAGTGCTGCACCTCCACAACCTGCTTCTGCAGCAAGCTGCCACAACATGTTTCTTGTGCATGCGCATAAGCAACATAAAAATGAAGTACTTCTTATTGTTTTACTTTCTAGAATCCCTTTGTTTACCATGACAAATCCATCACCTATCCTTACTTGTTTTTGATGCAAACCTCTGCTGTTTGCCCTTCCAAAGACACAGTGGTTGTTTACTCACCTTGTAAAGGTGATTGTGGGAGAACATCTCTGAGGCACACCAAACCTTACACACTGGGTCTCATAGCCACCTGATAGGCTCAATGTACATGTGATACCTAACGAAGTCCAGCCCCTGATAGATCCCTCCTCTGTCCTTAACCAGACAGTTAGACTTCTTCCATAGGTATCTGTATAACTGGATAAATATGGGTTAGGCTAACACCCCCACCTGTACAGTTTATATATATATATGTATATATATATACATATTTCATACTCCAACTCTTTTAATATATGTATTTTAATTCCTATTATGGGCACTCTAAAAATGAACCGTCCCATACAGTATGCGGTCATGCTTATAATTATATTATCGTGCCACTTCTACGCATAATTTTTGCCACATCTACAAATTGTGTCCCATTTGGGAGGGATCTGGAGTGCCTCAGAGATGTTATCCCACAATCACCTTTACCAGGTTAGTAAACTACCATTGTGGGGAGAAATCTTTGGGGTACTCCAAACCTTACACACTGGGTCAATAGAAAGCAGTACTAGGTCCCAGTTAGGGTGGGAGAGAGAGTTCATGACTAGCTGAGTGACCTAGTGCTGCTCTTAATACAGCTGTGCCAAAATTTGCCCTTGCAGCAGATAGTGAGTCCAGTCTGTAATGTCTTATGAATGTATGCACTGATGCCCACGTTGCTGTCACACATATCTCATTGGTAGTTGCTAAGCTGTGTTCCACCCCATGAGGTAGCTACTGCTCTAGTTGAGTGTGGCCTTATGCCCTTGGAAGGTACCAAGTCTTTGGGTTTGTAGGAATATGATATTGCCTTCTTCATCCAAGCCACAATTGTTGACTTGGATGCTCTGTGTCCCTTTCTTTTGCCCTGCCATAATAGAAACAGTTAGTCCATCTTTTGGAACTCTCTTGTTCTGTTCATGTATGTCACAAAAAACTTTTTTCATTTCTAATGTGTGGAGTTCAGCTTGTTTTGAGGTGTCCACCTCTGGGAGTTCATTTGGCAGTTCTATTGTCTGTGACGTGTGGAACCTTGAGTTAACCATAGGCATAAATGATGGGACAGTTCTCATTGTGATTCTGTCATGGTGGAATACTATAAATGGGTCCATGCAGGACAGAGCTTGCAGCTCGCATGTCCTTCTGGCTGAGCATCTAGCCGTGAGTAACACTGTTTTTAATGTTAGCCACTTCAGGTCTACTACCTCTAGGGGTTTGAATGGATGAGAAGTGAGGGCCTGCAGGACCCATGATGCCATGTCCTGTCTTGTCCTTGGTTTGATTATATTGACTTCTCTGATGAATCTAACCATGTCTGGGTGAGCTCTTGGTGCTGAGTCGCCTATTTGGCCCCTAGTGGTACTGACTGTTGCTACCTGTACTCTCATGGAAGATGGTAAGAGACCCTTTTTTAGCCCCTCCTGCAGGAATAATAGGATCTCGGGAACCTCGGCCATTGCTGGGTGGACTTGTTTCCTATTACATCACTCAGTGAAAATCCCCCACTGTCTATTGTATGTGTTCATGGCAGATGATCTCCTGGACTTAGTCAGGGTCTCTACCACCTTCTCTGCATAACCAGCTTTGAGCAGTCTCTCCCTTTCAGGAGCCAGGCAGTAAGCCATAGACTTTGCAGGTCCAGGTGCAGTACTTGGCACTGGTGTACTATATTCTGCCTGTGTGGCAGTATCCAGGGATGCTCCAGCACCATGGCTACCACCATGGTGAACCATGCTCTCCTTGGCCAATATGGGGTCAGTACAATCACCCTTGCTTGTGTCTGTCTGATCTTGTGAAGTACCTGTGAAATTAGTGTTATGGATGGAAAGGTGTAAGCCACTGTGAAATTCCCTTCTCTGGATAGTGCTTCTACTCCAGATGATAAAGGTTCCTTCAATTTGTAGTAAAACTTCTTCACCTGTGAATTGTCTGCTATAGCCATTAGGTCCAGTTCTACTGGTCTCCAGCATGAGCCAATCTTGTGAAACACCTGGTGGTTGAGTTGTCATTCTCCCGGATGGATGAGTTGGTGGCTCAGCCAGTCCGCAGTCTGGTTCAATCTCCCTGCCAGATGTATTGCTGATAGGGAGGGGACAATGGCTTGGGCCCAGTTGAGCACCCTGGTTGCCTCTATCTGCATTGTCATGCTCCTGGTGCCTCCCTGTTTTGCCAGGTATGCCACTGTGGCTGTGTTGTCTGAACATATGAGTATGTTCTTGTGTTGCAGCTGAGCCTGGAACACCTGCAGCATGTTGAACACTGTGAACATTTCAAATACACTGATTGTCAGTCTTGCCTCGGCTGGGTTCCATCTGTCCTGTGCCAATTGGTTATCCAGGGATGCCTCCCATTCCTGCAGGCTCACATCTGTCTCTATGATGACTTCTGTCTGTGGTTCCAGGGTCACCATCTTTGTCAGATTGTCTATCTGTAGCCATCAGTTCATGGAGACTCTCACTCGGGTTGACATGACAAAGGGGGCCATGAGGTTCTGCTGTTCCCGGTGGCCCCATCTGCTGTAGTCCAGTAGAAGAGGCCTCATGTTCCACCTTACCCATGGGATCAGGTCTATGCATGAGGCCATCATGCCCAGCAGCTTGCAGACCTGGAGCAGTGAAGGTGCCTTCTGGGCTATCAGTGCTCCAGTGAGGTGAAGCAGTGATTGTATCTGCTCACCTGAGGGCTGAACCTTGCCTGCTGTGGTATCATTGAGTACTCCTAGATGCTCGATCTGTTGGCTGGGTGATAAGGTGCTTTTCTCCCTGTTGATTACCTAGCAGTGGCTCTCTAGGCAGCAAATCACTGTGTCTGTGTTCCTCCAGGCCTGCCTCATTGATCTTGCTTGGATCAGCTAGTCATCCAGGTAGGGGATCACTTGGATTCTTGTTCTCTCAGGCTGTCTACCAACACCACCACCATCTTGGTGAAGACCCATGGGGCCGAGGCCAGACCAAAGGGGAGTGCTGCGTATTGGAAGTGATGTCTTAGGATGTGAAATCTCAGAAACATGTGATGGGATGGCTGGATGGGGATGTGTAGGTAGGCGTCCTTTAGATCTATGGATGTCAGGTAATCACCTGGCCTCAGTGCTTTGATCATCAGTCTGACTGTCTCCTTCTTCAACCGCTTGTACTGGACAAAGAGATTTGAGAATTTTAAGTCTAGCACTGGGTGAAGGTCTCCTGTCTTCTTGGGCACCATAAAGAAGATGGAATAAATTCTCTGGCCCTGCTCTTGTTCTGGAACCTCTACAATGGCCCCAGTTTGTATGATCTTGGTTAGGACATCCCTGACCTGGTCCAGTGATGCTCTCCTTATGAATACTGGGGAGATGATTACCCTGTCACTCCGTAGTGGTTCTGTGAGTTTTATTGCTTAGCCCTCTGTTACTACCTCTCTGACCTGTCTGTTTGTTGTTGTCTTTGCCCATTTGTGGGCAAACATTTTCAGTCAAGACACAATGGGCAGGTATGTTGTCTCTGTCTCCCCTGCTCTGTAGTCATTGCTTTGTTTGTTTTGGCTTGAAGGAATTATTGGGTAAGAAACATAGAAACATAGAAACATAGAAGTTGACGGCAGATAAGGACCGCAAGGCCCATCTAGTCTGCCCATTTCTTTTTCTACCTTATAAATGTGCCATCGGCCTTTGCTCTGTCAGTGGCCTATCTATTCATAGTCATTTGTATTGCTCCCTTATGCCTATCCCATGCCTGTTTGAAGCCCTGCACTGTATTCATAGCCACCACTTCTTGTGGTAAGCCATTCCATGCATCCACCACCCTTTCTGTGAAAAAGAATTTCCTCACATTCCCACTTAATCGGCCCCTTCCAATCTCATGCTGTGTCCTCTTGTCCTGCTATTTTTCTTATATTTAAACATGTTAGACTCTTTCACCTTGTTACTGCCCTTAAGGTGTTTGAATGCCTCGATCATATCACCTCTCTCCCTCCTTTGCTCAAGGGTATACATATTGAGCTCTGTTAATCTGTTTTCATAGGTCTTCTGATGCAGTCCCTGCACCATTTTGCTGCCTTCTCTGGACTGCCTCAATTTGGTTAATGTCCTTGTGAATTTGTGGCCTCCAATACTGCACACAGTGCTCCAGATGGGGCCTAACCAGTGTCTTGTAAAGAGGGATTATTACCTCCCTCTTACGACTTGTGATATCCCTACTAATACACCCTAACACCCCCCTAGCCTTACCTACTGCTTTAGAGGTCTGCTTGGATGATTTCAGGTCATCAGTGATGATGATGCCCAAGTTTCTTTCTTCCTTTGTGACTGCTAGCAACTCCCTTCCCAGCCAATAGGTGGCTTCAGGGTTTTTCTTCTCTATGTGCATGATTTTGCACTTCTTTGCATTTAAATCCCAGTTGCCACTCTTCTGACCATTTTGCTAGTTTATCCAGATCTCTTCTCATTCTGCCCACCCCATCTGGATCATCTACTCTGTTGCAGATCTTGGTGTCATCTGCAAACAGACAAGCCTTACCCTCTAGTCCATCTGCAAGGTCACTAATGAAGATGTTGAAGAGGACTGGCCCCAGAACTGATCCCTGAGGTACCCCACTTGTGACTTGCATCTCTTCTGACTGTATACCATTTACCACCACTCTCTGTTTTCTGCCTCCAACCAGTTTGCCCCAGTTGACCAACTTCTGACCCACCCTGAGCCTACCCAGCTTATTTATCAATCTTCTATGTGGAACAGTGTCAAAAGCTTTGCTGAAGTCAAGGTAGGCGACATCAACTGCTCCCCCTTGGTCCACCACTCTGGTTACCCAGTCAAAGAAATCTATGAACTTAGTTTGACAGGACCTTCCTTTTGTAAACCCATGCTGTCTTGGATCTTGTGCCCCTATGGATTCCAGGTGTTGCACTACCCTTTCCTTAAGGAGTGCCTCCATAATCTTGCCCACTACTGAGGTAAGACTGACTGGTCTGTAGTTCCTGCCTCCTCCTGCTACCACTCTTGTGGAAGGATCACATGAGCCCTTCTCCAGTCTTCTGGGACCTCTCCTGTGCTCAGAACCTCACTAAACAGTTCTGCTAATGGCTCTGCTAGTTCCACCTTTAGCTCCTTAAGTACCCTGGGATGTATGCCATCAGGTCCCATTGCCTTATCCACCCTGAGCTTAGCAAGCTCTTGTAGGACCCTTTCTTTTGTGAAGGGAGTGGTGCTCACCTCCCTCCCCCTTGTGTCCATGATGCTGAGCTGTGGGCCCTGCCCTACCTTCTCTTCAGTAAATACCGAGCAAAAGTATCTATTTAGGATAGATGCCTTTACAGGGTCCTCCTCCTCACATGCTCCTTTTCTCCATTAAGCTTAGCATTCCCTCTGGACTTTCTCCTTTCACTAATGTATCTATAGAAAGTCTTGTCACCTTCTTTTACTGTTCATGCTAGTGTTTCCTCAGTTTGGGACTTTGCCTACCTTACTGCCTTCCCTGCTTCCCTTAGGGCAGTTTGGTATGCCTCCTATCTTCATCCTGTATTCCCTTATATTTCCTGAAGGCCAGCCTTTTGGCTCTGACCTTTTCTGCTACTGTATTTGAGAACCAAAGTGGTTTCCTTCTTCTTTGCACTTCCTTTTCTGTCTAACACAATGGGATGTTGCTTCAAGTATTGCATCCTTAATGCTTGCTCACTTTGCCTGTACCCCTCACCTGTGTTTCTTTTGCCAGGGCTAGCTTAACTCTGTTGGCCATCTTATCAAAGTCAGCTCCTCTGAAGTCCCATATTTTGCCTTGGAATGGGATGATTTAGATGTAGTAGCCAAATTAAACCATACCATGTGATGGTCACTGGTCCCCAGGTGACCTTCTACCTGAAATCTGTGATCCCTTCCTTGTTAGTCAGTACTAGATCTAGGATAGCTCTGTCTCTTGTGGGTTGCTGTACCAGTTGTTTGAGGCCCTCCCCCTGCAGGGAATCCACTATGTGTCTAGTTCTGGCAGATGTTCCTGCTGGTATTGACCAATCTGTATCTGGCATGTTGAAGTCTCCCATTATCAGAACCTCCCCTTTAGCTGTCATGTTTTGTATATCTTCTAATAGTAATGTATCTATGTCCTCCCCCTGGTCTGGGGGCCTGTAGACAACCCCAGTTCTTATGGCTGTCCCATTTCCTGTTTCCAGGGTGACCCACAGTTCTTCTGGTTCCTTATGTGTATTCTGAATTTCTGTAGCTTTGATATCTTCATTGACATACAGGGCCACTCCTCCCCCCCTTTTTGCACCTCGGTCTCTTCTGAACAATACATAGCCAGGTACTGAAGTCTCCCAAATGAGGTTACTGGTAAACCACGTCTCATTAATTGTTACTATGTCCTGTTTTGCTGGAACCTGTTTCGGGGTTTATATTGGTAATTTCTATTGCCTTGTTGACGTTGGCCTTGGTAGTTACTAGAGCCTGGTTTTATCATTTGTCATGAAAACTGCAGTTCCTCCTGTGTCTCGACCTGTCCGGTAGGTAGGTGTCGAATGATTGTTGGTCCTTCACTATCTCCCTACCATCCTTTTTCCCTTTCAGGAACCTCTCCATTCCTTCCCCGAACAGTGATGCCCCATTGAATGGTACTTTCAACAGCATGGCCTTAGATTCTTGATCTGAGTCCCAAATCTTCATCCAAATAAGACTCCTTGCTCTATTGGTTACCGCCGTTGATCTGGCATTGATCCTCAGTGACTCTACTGCTAGATCATCCAAGTATTTTGCCACTAGAATACATTGGTCCAGCAGGGTCTTCTTCAGCAAATTAGGTGCTAGTACCTTCTGGATATCTTGGAGCCATGTGACTTGGACTCTGGTTGTGAATATCATTGTGGTGGACGCTCTGAGCCCCAGTTGAGCCAGCTTGTAGTTCTTTTTGAGTAGCTCTTCCAGCCTCTTATCCATAAAGTCCTTCAGTGCTGATGCCCCATCAGCTGGCAGTACTATTTTCTTACTTAGAGTGGAGATTTGTGGGTCCACCTGTGGAGACATGCACCAGGACTTCAGCTCGTCCACTTGAAAAGGGTACATCTTATCCCATGACCTCCTTTCTGGAATTCTGGTGGGCTCTGCTGACTCCCACTCTTTCTGGATAACCTCCTGTACCAATAAGCAGATTGGGAAGGTGTTTGAGGATTTGCAGGCTGGGTTCATGGATGCTATTAGTTTTGATGGGGGCTCTGCCGGAGCCTCTGTGAAACCAACCATCTCTTTTATTGTTTTTACCAGGTTGGGAACTTGATCAGGAGTGCAGTATTTTGCGATCAGTGTCTGTGGATCTTGTTCCGTGGGATCTTGTGGATCTGGTTCGCCTTGTGATGGGGATTCTAATTTGTTGTCTGATTCCTCTTAGTGCTCCGAGTGAGGCGGTGAAGGGATTGGGTTTGGGGGTTGTGGTGCTGTCCCAGCTGGTGTCTTGGGTTGGGAGATCTCTGCCAATTTCTGCAGCATGGCAGTCATGAATTGTTGCTAGATTAATGTGTTTGTAACCTGCTAGTGCTGTACTAACAGAGCCGCTGTATCCGGCTGCAAGTTCTCCCTGGAGAGAGTGCTGGTTGGAACTACCCCTTGGGTGCTTTGGTCCTGCTCGGAATGATCGGAGGGTTTGGACATTTCCTCATCCAGTCTAAGCAGATCTGGCTCCTATTTGCTGGCAGAAGCAGTATTTTGGAAGTCTTGCAAATTCTGGTATTGATCATTGTTCCTTTTCCCTGTGGACACATAATGAGAGAAGATTCTTTACATTCTTGCCTAAACTGGATCCTTTCTTGCCTATGCCTTTCTGATCCTGTCCTACTAGGTTAATTGGGACCAAAGGCTGTCTGGAAAAAAAATACTAAAATGGCCGCTTTTGTAGTTCCCAGGATACCTGAAGAACTACCAAGGTGGCAGCATGCAGTTTGTCCTAGGGTTATTGACATTCTGCCTCTACTGTACTAGTGTCTCGTTAGGTGCCTGTTATTAATTTTATTTAAATTTATTTAATGCTGGCATGGATTGTGACTGTTCCCTGCCTTCCTACTAAGTCTTTTTGGCAGTGGTTGGACTTTTGCCGTTCTCCTGCCTACATGCCTTCCCTGCAGGTTTTGCACATGTGCTACTACACGCTGTCAGAGTGCATGCACAAAGTCTGAAAATTCCCTATGAATCATCAAGGAAGACACAGTGGGGGTCAGATGAAAAGAGCCATGTCCCCCCCATTCTGTCCAATTCCTGGTAAACAACCCTGGTGTCCTGACTCCTGCTCAGGTAGGGATTCGCCTGTCCTTCATACGGCATCCTCTTGTCTGGTGGTGAGCAGACTTCCATACAGCCTCTAGCAGGGGCTGTATAGTCCTACCCACAATGCCAGTGGACTTAGAGCACCCCATTAGAAGGCAAGTGCTCTGGTGGTTCTGCAGCCTGGTGTTGAAGTCCTGACTGGACCGCTGTTTGAGGGATCCAGTCAGACTGTCTGCTTTTTCTCTTTACTTCTTTTGTGCCACTCTTTTGACCTTGTAATTGTTCATGTAGCTCTCCATTCCTGGTTTTAGCCTGCTCAGCACACCAACATGGTACTGGGATGGAAGAGAGCCCACCCAGATATGCAGTGAGATAGTTTGTTAGTATATACAGTAGCCTGCCTATTGAGGGGTTATAGTGATTATTGTCTTATCTTGCTATTTTGTTGCATATTGCTCAGAAGCTTGCACTATGCAGGTAGCCTGGCCAGATGCACATGAATAACTGAACAGCTAAGGACTGAGGAGGGGTCTATCAGGGGCTAGATTTCATTAGAAGTCACATGTGCATCAAGCCTATCAGGTGGCTACGATACCCAATGTGTACAGTTTGGAGTGCCTCAAAGATTTCTCCCCACAATTAAGGTCCTGAATCTGTTTTAGGCTTCCTTATGTAAGGATGTTTGTGGGGAAGGGGAGCATTCAGAAATCAGGATTATGCAGAATTTTGAAATCTTGGATTTTTGTTTATTTACATATTTATTGATAACGTCAGAGATTACCTCTGGGCACAGGTGCTCATTTACAAAGGTTCCATGTCAAATATACGGTCACAAAAAAAATTACAAGCACAATAAGCAGTTACAGAGGAAATGAAACCAAGTCAGGCTCAAGAAACTTAAGAGAGATCAATTGTACGCATTTCTTTTTTTTCTATGGGGACAACTTTCTCTGACTGCCAGCAAGGCTTTGTGGCAGCATACCGACCATCTGCTTCGTTCCCCCTAATGGGGATCACAGGGCAAAGCAGAGAGAGTGTTCCATGATTAAGGAAGTAGCTATGGGAAGGCTTAACCCCCCCAGAGGGTGCTGGTGAGAAAGACCAAGGTCCAGGCAGGAAGTCATATGGGGACATGGCTTCCACCAAGCACCTAACGGCCCCCCTCCCCTCCCGGCACCGTCTGCTGGTCAGATCGATGCCCAACCCTCCCCCGGACAGGAGAGCTGTCTAACAGCACACTCAGTCCATCTCGTTCCTCCCCTTCTGCTGACCCTCGATGACCCAGGCTTGTTCTTGAACCTGGGTCACCGGTGCAGCACGAGGTGTGGCATCCAGCACCTCAACCCTTGATGCCACTATGCCATCAATTGTATACAGTTCTGAAAAAAATCTATAGAGATCATTGTATAAAATGTCATAGGATATCTACAGAGAGAAAACAAATAAAACAGTTTAATGGTTACAGTTGCATTGGGCTGCAAAGGCAGACCACAAGGATCCCTTAAACTGATTAATCTTGGGGTGATTCAGCAGAGTATCAGGCAGAACATTTAACCAGTTTGCATCCCTGACGGCAAATGACCGCTTGCTTAGTTGAGTATGCTGGAAAGGAGGCAGCACCTTTCTGGCTAGTAAACAGGTCTGTAGCTTTATTCTGCAAGGTAGCGGTAGCCAATTAGTGACTGCATAAGTAATGCAACTATGAGTGCAGTTATCTGTACTAAGTGCAAAGTGGCACATCTTATTACATATCATCTTTACTCTGTTTAGCACCATGTCACAGGCAGCTGAGTAAACAGAAAGACCATAATCTATAAGTAAAATAATGGGGTTGGCTACAATAAGGCATCTAGCCTCTCCAGTGAGATTGTTCCGGTTATGGTACAGGGCATCCAATCTTCTGTTAACTATGGCCACTAGACTATCAACATGGGGGACAAATTATAAGGTTTCATCTAGAGCTACTCTAAAGTATTTGAAGGCCTCCACCTGTTCAAAGTTTTGTCCCTGGCTGTTTCAAATGACAAAATGCAGAACTCTCCTCTTCTGTGGGAGGCTAGAGAAGAGCATGGTCTTTGTTTTTATTGTTTTTCTTATTTGTAATTGAGGACCAGTTTGTTACTGGAGAACCAGCTTTTCAGTGACCTAAAGTTACTTTGAAGAGTAGCAGTGAGGCTGTCAAGGTCAGGGTTTTTGGAACAGATGACCGCATCATTGGCCTAGAGGAGTATGTTTGCTGCCTGATGGGTATCGGACAGTTGAATTATGAAGAGGTCAGATAGGAGAGGGCCCAGTATATGGAGCCTGGGGGACAGCAATAGATACTCCCCAAGTGTCGGACAAAGGTTTATCAATCTTCACACACTGGAAGTGGTTGGTTAGACAGCTGTAAAACCAGTTAACTGTGTTCTATGACAAACCCAGGCCAATGAGTTTGTTAAGTGGGAGCTTAAGGTTCACCAGGTTGAAGGCCTTAGTAAGGTAAATATATATATGTTAAGTGGGAGCTTAAGGTTCACCAGGTTGAAGGCCTTAGTATGGTAAATATATCTATCTATCTATATATCTATCTATATATATCTATCTATATATATATATATATATATATATATATATATATATATATATACCGTGCCACTGTAGTTAGGGTTGAGGAGCCATTTACATGTTAAACCAAAAATTTTGCACCTTAATAACTTTGCAACCATTTGACAGATTTGCCTGAAATTTGGAATACACAATCAAGATACATACGCCTTGGGATCTGCCAAGTTTTGTACTGGTCGCATATATGGCTGCTTAGTTATTAAGCGTGATCTGCGCGCGTGTTTAAGCTTTTCTGGAATTTTACCGTCGTCTCTACAGGTTGCATGATTTGCGCGACCGGTCCAAAATATTCAGGGAACGTGCTGCCTGGGTCCCCAATGTGCCTTTTGAAGACTTCAAAAAAAATATTAAACGGTTAAAAAGTTATTCAAAAAACAAGTTCCCATTATAAGTCAATGGCAAAAGTCAACAAAAAGTTCAACAGTGTCACAAATGCAGTTTTTACTTTCGCAAATGGACCTTTTACTGTCACAAATCCATCATTTTGTTTTCAGTTAGTGATCAGAAAAATGCTTGGCATTTAAAATTGGGACTCTCTATCAACCTAATTCTTTTTGTATTCACCTAGTTGGACCCTGAGGATGCTAGCCATGTCTTTATTTGGGGGTAAAACACCCCAGAAATGTTTTTCAAATTTCTGGAAAAAGTACTTTCACAAAGTACTGTCGCACTTGTGACACTGTCGAATGAATTTGCAAAAGCTTTTGCAAACTTCGACAGTACTTTTCTAGGCTGTGGGAAAATGACAGCAATTCATTGGCACCCTGCTGCAAAAACACAGTTTGGTGTTTTGGCCTGAAATTTGGAGGGAACACAGCCAACATCTCACAGATGTGACTTTCAGTGATTTGTTGAAAAAATATTACATGGCGGCAAAGTTACGGCACTCCAAAGTTGATGCTTTCTCCCATAGGATAACATTACGGCATCCAACGCAATACAGGAATCATTTGGTGACTTGCTGCAAAATAATGGTTTGGTCTTTTGGGCTGAAACTTGGAGGGAATACAGCCAACATCCCACAGATGTGCCTTTTTGTGGTTTGGTGAAAAAATATTACAGGGAGCCAAATTTATGGCACTCCGAACTTCTCTCTTTTTCCCATAGGATAACGTTACGGCATTCGCCGTGCCTTTCAGGGCCCGTATCTCGGAAACAGTGCGCGATACGGACTTTTCGTCAGAAAAATATGGGGCATAAGTACAAAGCTAGGCAGGAAAATCATAAATCATATGACTTTTAAATTTTTTTCTATGTCGTACAGTTCCTGAGATATAAGCAACTTAGTATTCCAGCCCCTCATTTTCTGCTCCGAAAACCATTATTATCCACACATTCTTTGTACTCACTGTCTTTCTCCATGCAGCATTTGGGGAAACCCAGCCTGTGTGCTTACATTACTGTTACCATTACCATTTCCCCTTGCAGTTCCATTCCCGTTTCACTTAACATTCACGTCTACACCACCATGTGCGTTACCCTTTGCGTTTTCATTTGTGCTTGCTTTTGCGTTGTTTTTAACATTTCTGTCTACACTACTGTTTCTCTTTCTGTTTAACTTTGTGTCACCATGCACATTACCATTTTCGTTTGCGGGCACAATGTTACTATGTGACAAGACATCATGTGGCAGGAGTGCGGGGCCCTCCCACCGCCACATTACATTCACTATTTCTCGTTATCATTCTCAAAAATAAGGTAAATTAGAGGCAAAAAAATCCATTTAATGCATTAGTTAGGGTTGTTCCACACCGACAAAAGTGAGGAAATTCGGTGTTAGGGTTGAAAGCCCCCCTTGGACCCCCCCACACCCCAACCGGCATCGGGGTGCGCATTAGGGTTGTCGGTCCTAACTCTCACCCCATTCTCCTACACCTCTGCTTCTTTACACATGTGATGGGGTGAGAGTTATGGCCAACAACCCTAATGCACAACCTGATGCCAATTGTGGGTGTGGGGGGTCCAAGGGGTTTCAAACCCCAACACTGAATTTCCTCACTTTTGTCGTGTAGAACAACCCTAACTAATGCATTAAACTGAATTTTTGCTCTAATATATATATATATATATATATATATAGCTCAGATGGGGCACCATTGTCAAGGTCCTCATGAACATAGCTGGTGTATTCTAACAATACCCTGTTGGTGCTGTGTAGCTTCCAGAAGCCATACTATTGTGTACACTGGACATTGTATTTTTCAAGGTATGTGACAAGTTTGTCAGAGACTATTCTCTCAAAGGTCTTGGACGGGGGGAGAATAGAACTGGGTCTGTAACTGGCAACACTATTGTGATCACAGCTTTTGAAATCTGTTGTAACTAATGTAGATTCCACTTCTTGGGATCCACGAGTAGCATGGGGAAAAGTTAACAATTCTAGAGATGGGGTGGGAAAGGTTCTCTATCATCAGGGCAAGAAGTGCCATATCAATAGAATTACTCCCACACCTAGTTTTGCCAAGTATACCACTGATGTATTTTGAGGTGTCTTTGGCTGAAACAGCCTTAAAGTAGAATTTGGGGTACTGGTATTCAGAGCCCACCATCTGAGTTCAGGTACATCAGTTAGTTTATTTGTTTGACCATAAGTTAAAGGTCATTACAAGCAAAATATGTAATAAAAAGGGGATAACAATATAAACAAAATATTGCACCAAGCACAGTGATGAGTATCATGCAGCAATTAATGAAAGTACATCCCAATAAAAACAGTTAAAACAAGCATTTGTCAATGCCGAATGTTGATTGCTTATATGTGCTATTTATGTATTTGGAAGTGAAAGTACCATGCCTAAGAACTGTCATGTGCCCCCCACAAGACATTCACTGTGTCTTTCTGTTCAGTATTCACAGAAGAGGGGGAGGGGCAAGGGCCACAGTAGTCACAAAGGCGTGAAGAGGTGGACAATGGTCTATTTACAGGCAGAAGAATCCTGCAGAAGGTGAGTAAATTAACGGTGGTCAGAGCAAGAGGACCAGATGGCATACACCCAAGGATATTAAAAGAACTGTGAAGGGAAATAGCAGTACCTTTGGCAGCCATGATCAGTGAATCATTCAACATAGGGGTGGTACCAGAGAATTGGAGGAGGGCACATGTGGTCCCTCTATAGAAATCCAGAAGTAGGGAGGAGGCAGGGAACTATAGGCTAGTCAGCCTCACTTCAGTAGTGGGGAAGATCATGTAGACATTGGTTAAAGAAAGGATAGTGGGGTATGTAGAAGCCATTGGAGGCCAGGACCATAGACCACATGGATTCACAGTGGGGAGGTCATGTCAGATAAATCTAGTTGATCTCATTAACTGGGTGACAAGGAAATAAATCAGGGTGGGGAAGTGGACAATGCTTACCTTGATGTAAGCAAAGCCTTTGACAGCATCCCACATAGGAGGCTGATAAACTAGCTGAGTAGGCTGGGCATGGGGGAAAGGGTGGTAAAGTGGGTTAGAAACTGGGCAAGAGACAGAAGGCAGAAGGCAGAGAGTGGTGGTAAATGGGGTACAGTCTGGGGGGAGACAGAGAGTGACCAGTGGGGTGCCACAGGGATTGGTCGTGGGACCAGTCCTGTTCAATGTCTTCATTAGTGACATTGCAGAAGGGCTGAAGGGAAAGGTCTGCCTGTTTGCAGATTACACCAAGATCTGTAACACAGTGGATACCCCAGAGGGGTGGAGAAAATGAGAAGGGACCTGGGGAAGGTTGAGAAATGGTTTGAGGACTGGCAACTGAAGTTTAATTCAAAAAAGTGCAAAATTATGCACCTGGGGCACAGAAACCATGGGGAAAGGTACAGGATGGGGGGGAGTTGCTGACAGTCACAAAGAAGGAAAGGGACTGGGGGTTCTTATTTCAGAAGACATAAAAATGTCAAAGTGGTAAGGCAGCTGGGAGGGCCAGTGATATGCTGGGGTGCATAGGCAGGGTTATCTCCAGCAAAAGGAGGGAGGTAGTGATGCCATTATATTAAGCCATGGTGAGGCTTCACATGGAGTACTGTATGCAGTTCTGGAGGGTGCACCTTTGTAAGGATATTAACAGGCTGGAGATGGTCCAGAGAAGGGCGAATGAGATGATACAGAGCTTGCAACACAAGATTTCTGAGGAGAAATTAAGGGACCTCAATATGTACTCAGTGGAAGAGAGGAGGGAAAGAGGGGATATGATAGAAACATTGAAGTACCTCAAGGGTATAAATATAAGTATTGAGAAGCAGGAGACAGATGTTATAGGCATATGTGCCAGCTTCTGTGTGATATTTTTTTATTCTCATAAATCTGGAATCTCCAGTATTTCAGTAATCATATGACCACACTGCCGTCTTTAGGCAATTTTATGCTGGCTAATGCCTGGTGTCAGATGGCAGAAAGAGGGCTCACCAGCTTGTGTTACCATTTGAAAAACTTCATAGTGTGTTCTTTTACTGGTAAGCATTTTGGAACGCTGATGAAGGTCTCACAATTTTTATTATGATTTTACCTCCTTAGGTCTGTCCCCTTTGGTCCCCCCATCCCCACACCAGAACAGTCATCAGTGGCCACAGCTGCAGCCTTCTTCTTGCCAAGATGGTTGGTGAGAAACATAGAAACATAGAATTTGAAGGCAGATGAGGACCACATGGCCCACCTAGTCTGCCCATTTCCCTACCTGATGGATAAGCTGCAGATTCTAGTTAATCAACAGCTTACTTCCTCCTACCTCCCAGTAGAATTGCCTTATGTCTGTCCATGAGCAGCTGCCTTCACAGTCTGTGAAGTCTGATGTCTTTTAGTTCCACTTATTGGTCATCTTCCAACACAGGAGAGGTGCTGCCAGCCCAAAACTAACTCAGGGCAAGCAGTTTTCAAAGTGGGGAAGAAATAGAGTGAGGAAGAATCAAGTACTCATTCAGATGCGGAGTCGATTTTAAAATCAGCAAACTGGTGTGGACACTCCAAATAGAACCCCACCTTAAGCAGCCTTATGAAGAGCAAAGGCTTCTCAAAGCACTGGGGTTCTGTTTATTGTACTGTAAGTGGGCTGCATCTAATTCAGTAATTTACTGAACTTTGCATCTGGATGTATGGTAGGCCCAACTTTGAATAAACACTGCACCTGAATTAATAGATGATGCCATAGAAACATAGAATTTGTCAGCAGAAAAAGACCGCTTAGCCCACCCAGTCTGCCCAAGTGTTGTCTACCTACTTGTAACTCCTGCCTGTATATGTTACTGCATGTCTTATTCTGCCAGTGTCCATCAGGACCTCCTTGTGAATGAGCTTGCTTACTGGATTTTTTCTGCAATGAACTTGAACCTACTCCAATTCCATAGCCCTATTGATCTCCATTGGCCCCCTCCTTCCCTTTTTTCTAATATACCCCTATGTTTACCCCATACATGCTTCATGCCCCCTACCATTTTAGCTCCCACCACTTCTCCTGGCAGTCTGTTCAAGGCACCTACCACCCTTTCAGTAAAGAAATATTTCTTCACATCTATCCTGAATGCCCCCCCAACTTCATTGTATGTCCCTTGGTTTGAGTGCTCATCCTTATTTGAAGGAAACTCCTCAACTGTACCCTCTTTACCCCTGTGAGGTACTTAATCATGTCACCTCTCACCCTCCTCTCTTCCAGAGTGTATATGTTGAGATTCTTCATCCTGTCCTTGTAGGGATTCCTGTGAAAATTCTGGAACATTTTAGTTGCCCTCCACTGGAAAACCTCCCACTATATGTCCTTTCTGAAGTGTGGACTTTAAAACTGGACCCAGTACTCCAGCTGGGGGTATACCAGGGAGTGATACAATGGTAGCACAACATCCTTCCTCCTCCTACTGGAGATGCTACTCCTTATGCACCCCAGAATTCAATTTGCCCTGCCCATAGCCTTGTCACACTGTACTGCCATCTTGAGGTGCTCTGATATAATAACCTCAAGGACCTTTTCATGTCTAGTGAGTATCAGTACCTCCCTCCATCCTATACCCAGCATCGAGGTTTCTATGCCCTAGGTACATCATTTTACACTTGTTGGCATTGAACCCCAAGTAAGTAAGAAAATGGAACTGATTTGAATGAATTGCAGGTTTTTAAGCAGCTTTTCGGGGAATGTATATGTGTGTGTGGGGGGGTGCACTGCTACTATAACTATTTGCTTTTGATTTGGTATAATGTGTGAGCAGACTAACCCTTCTCCCCACTCCGTGTGTTATATCGGAGATAAAGAGCCCAAATAGCATTGGGCCAAGCACTGAGCCCTGTGGCACCCCGCTTGTCACTGCTGTGACAAGTATTTTCCGAATACCATGAATAGTAGGCTTCCTGAATATTCAGATGCATTTTCCAAATAGTTCACTATTCGGCCACTATTTGGGAACTACTACTCGGTGAGATTTCCAAGTCTCGCAGAGCTTTGTTGGCCAATCAAAAACTGTTTCTTGAGTTCAAAGGCAAGCACATCATGTGACTTCCTCACTCTGAGCTGGTAGAAGACAGGAGGAAGTGGTTTCTAAGAGCTACTCTGCAGTACTTTTGAGAACTTAAACTTGCTAAAAAAGAAATTGATTTTTGCTTCACAGGCTTTTTTGGGTCAGTATAGTTTTTTGATCAGTGTCAGAAAAGCTATGTTTGGCTTTCTGACAAGTATTTTGTCCTTATTGCTGTACTCAGTTACAGGGACTAGGAGGGCTGTCTGCTAACACCCCTTCTCTGCTGCTGTCTGACATAGCTCCAGTGTGAATTTTTTTGTGTGGAGCACATTTTATTTTTGTGTTTTTTTGGGGGTTTTTTTCGCTGTTGTCTGGTTCCAGGCTTGGTTCCCTGCATGACTGATGAGGGTGTCTGCTAACTCCCCCTCCTGCAGGTCACTGCTTATAATTTGCTGTATATGTGCAAAATATTTGATTTTGTGAGGCGTCACCCTGCATGTGCATGCTTAATATATTTTTTCATGAGGCAGGGCCACACGTGTGCACAGCTGTGTGCACACAGATTTTGAAATAAACTTCAGTTTTAAGCCAGTCATACTTGACTTACTGAATTAGTATTGTTAGTCTCCTCTGGTTCTGGAGCTAGATCCCTGTACACATAAGGAGAAGAAGAAGAAGAAGAATCAGCATTTATATAGCGCTTTTCATACACAGTGTATCCCAAAGCACTTTACATCAATGCTAGACTGGTAGTGAAGTGACTGGATGTGTGGTGGTGGCCATATCGCACATCATCACCCACACAGCCTGGATAATTGCATGAACTGGTTTATGGGAAGGGGAATGATGGCCAGGACACCAGGAATGTTCCCCTACTCTTTGCGAAGAGTGCCCTGGGTTCTTTTACTTCCACTTGGACACCCACCAGGACAACACCAGGATGGGCAGAAGGGACCTCGGTTTAACATCTCATCCGAAGGATGGCACACCCCAGCAGTACAGCACCCCCTAATACTGCATTTGGATGCCAGCGATTTTTAGGTGCAAGTCCAATCCCAGTGTGGGACGAGAACCCACGACCTTCTGGTCCAGAGGCAGATGTACTACCAACTGAGCCACACTGACACGGCGGCTGACTCCCCCCAACACTTCTACAGCACACTGCATACAGTTAAGCTGTGCTTGTGAAATATATCCCCCTGCAAGTCTGTGCCATGTGTGTGTTCACAGTTGTGCACATGCATTTTTTTTGTTTGTTTATTGTTGTTTTGTTAATTAAACCATTGCACTTAGTGGGGCAGGCTTGTCTCGCGAGTTAGCTGTATGTAATCTGTCTGTTCCTTGCTTGGTTCCATGTTTGGCTAAATAGGTTGCCCTTTTCTTCCCCTTCTTAGTAGCAGTGTTTTTCTTTACTGCTACTTTTTTGTGGTGCAGTATAACTGGAAAGGTTGGTGTATTACTGTAGTTCCACAAGCACTAAGTAAAGCATCACGCACACAGGTACTATGTAGTAATAGTTTGTGTTTTACCCAGTAACCAGTAGTGACCTGATCCATCATGTCTTTAGCAATCTTGCAAACATGCTTGGTCCAGCTCCAGCAAAGCATCTGCACCACTGGCCCCAAGTGGTGAGGGACAGGATGATGGACCACAAACATACAGCACATCCACACAATTACTGCTAGTGGTGTCCCTGGGCTGCCAATCCCCCAAACAATCTATGTAGAACAAAGGAAGCACTCAACGGGGAGGGGGGTTGCAGTAACAAAATACAGTTAAGAGCAGTGCAGCATAAAGTTGCCAATACATTTGTTTGTGCTAAGGCTGGAGGATGCCAATAGAGCCCTGGTGCTTTGACCAGAACCTGGTCTTTGTCAGGGTGCATGTCAGGAGCATACAAACATGTTATGAATATACAACCCTTAAAGAAACACACACTATAAATAAGTGAAGTTAAAATGAATGAGACTGAGATGCCCTTGTAACAAAACAATCTACAACTAACATACCCAAGGATGAAACACTGCATCAAGATTATAGAACATAGTTCATACTGTGGTGCCAGACAGTACGCAATGCAGTATCTTGCAAAATTGCTATAAAATGCTGCAGTATGCTGCAAGGAGCAGTGTAATTTAATGGCAATTAAGCCCTCCAGTCATCCAATAGTTTGTCACATGTCATTTACTGCAAAGTACTGAATTGCATCTTGTCTTGCTCCACTGTAAATTATTGATACATAATACAATTCCAGAGAAGGTGGTGAGATAGACTACATAGACAATGACATACAGGTGTCTCTCTTTATTCGATGGGCTCAACTATTGTTCTCCCCAAGCAAGCCTTTTAGTTCTTGTAGCATTGGTAATAGTACTACTACCACTAATACCATTAGCAGTACTACTACTGCTAGTGTCACCATCTGTCCATCTGTACGTTCACTGTCATATCCTGTTGTGAAGTAATGGGGGGAATTAGAGCATATATGCTTTGTGCAGCAAGCAGCAGACACCACCACCAGTGCCCCCACTGCTACCATTATGGCTGCTACATCCACAGCCAGTGTGCTTCCCACCACCACCAGTGCCATTCTTGCAGCAGCCACCCTTTCAGCTGTCACCACTACTGCAACCACTGCTACCACTATTCCTATGCCCATGGCTGAAGCACCATCTACCACGTGTCTGTGACCATTAACACCCTCTAGTGCTGACCCAATGTAATACTTGATATTGTTTTCAGAGTGCTATGTGTGTGTTGTGGTGGATCGAGTGTGCCACATGAAGCTTGTGTTGCATTAGTGAGAGCTCAATGTTGGTGGCTGAAGTGTCATTAAGGTGTATATGGTATACAAGGTTCAATGGGTGATTAATGGTGTTGCTGAAGTGCTTTTTTAAAGTTTCCTTAAAAGAACACCTTTTCTGGCTGAATATCGAATACCAAATAATGAATACCGAATACTTGGAACCCGAATACAGAGTATTCGGCCAAATATTTGGGAAAAAGTATTCGCACAGCCCTACTACAGACCATGAAATTGGGACTAATGGCTTTTCTAGGGTAAAACAGAAAATAGATTTGAGAAAATATATTTAAATTTTGTCATGAGTTTAAGGTATATATATTTTTACTAACTGAGAATTTGATATCATGACGTATCTGTGAACATTATTTAATATTTTGCACTTTATCTATTTGTTGCACTTACATTAATCTGCACTTTATATGTGTTCCAATAATGTGGCACTGTGGCTTCAAATGTGCAAAATATTTAAGACCAATGGGATTGGTGGAATTCATCCCTCTGAGGATGAACAACAGTTCAAAACCAGTCAGGGAGTTTGTGTGTCTTGTGTCATTGAGCTAGTCCATGGTGACGTTCAATAAGCACTACAGTCTTAGAGAGTGCTGGCTCTTTGATTTTATTTACTAAATTATCTACACACTCAACTACATGCTGCTTGTGCTGAAATATACTTTCTCGGGGTGCAACTCAACCATGTTATGCAGCGCTTGAACTTCAGGCACCAACCACCAATGCCAGTCCCCCAGAGAGCTAACAGACCAGGGGTCTGGCAGTTGGCAGGAAAACAGAAAGCACAGCAAAATAACTGTGGCAAAATAACTCCAACATCAATCAAACTAACAAATTGATTCTCTTCACTTTCATCCAAGCCTACTGCCTGGACAAGCATGACAGTGGAGAGGACCCTCATATAACCCATGAAGAAACAAACCACAATAAAAATCTTCAAGCAAAACAAAAAGTGTGTCTTAATAATAGGTGACTCTATGATCTGGGTTAATTATCTGGGTTAATATCCCAGTGCTGACACTGTAGTGCAGCATGAGAGGGGTGCTGCACTTCTGAGGTGCCATCTTTCAAATGAGACATTAAACCGAGGTCCCATCAGCCTGGATTGGTGGTAGTTCAGGTGAATGTTAAAGATCCCATGGCACTTATCGAAACGGGTAGGGGAAATTTTTATTCAATATTCAAAAACAGAATACAAAGAAACACATCATCACAATCTATAATAACAAAGAAAACACCTAAAAAACTCTTATTTGGTTTACACAAAAATAAGAAAAAGGACACGAGTGAAAAAAAACCTTTACAAACAGTAGTTCAAAATAACTAACCCCTCTTTCTTTTCCATATCCTATGAGATACAAACAGATACCATCACCAGATAAATCAAAACAAAAAACCCATCCACCACCTACCATATTTCACCTTGTACTTCTTTTATCTAGCAAGAAAACCCTTCTCTACTGTAAAACCCCCTACCCCACCCAATCAACATTCCTCCATAATTTCTCAAATACGTCTTGCCCTAGAGTATGGTTTTCATATTCATAAATGCTGTCCCATTCTTGCTGTATTTGGAAAAAAACATCTTGTTGTTGAACTACTCTACCTTGTAGAAACCTTAGGCATTTCGCATGCCAAATGGACCATTTGATACATACCAATAAAACATGGACTGTACTGTTTGTCCATTTTACCAAGGAAGCCGGGATTTGCCCTAGAACTAAAACATCATAATTTATTAATAAAATTAACTTTTCCTCCCATAAATCTGACAGCAAAGTCCAAAAATCTTTTACATGTAAACAATCAAAAAAAAGATGCTGCATTATCTCCACAACCCCAGCACAAGCTTTTTCTCCACATCCTCTCTCATCTAACTGTTTTTGCTTCTGATTGCTTTTTACTTGCAGTTTCTGATGGCCACAGAGCCAAGCAAAATCTTACATTTTCCAAGGTATTCTTGGATTTATCATTCCTTCCAACAACAAAGTAGTATTAATTGAAGAAGATACCTTAAACACTGGGTCCTCATGATACCAAGTATCCACTGTTGTCTTATAAAATACCTTTTTCCCTTTCCCCATACACCATGCCAAAACTACCTTCCAAGTTCTATTTTTATGAATTGTAGTTTGTACATAACTAGGAAGCATCCATTCTGCAGGGTGCCATTTCCCTCTCCCCCATGCTTCGAAAAAAGGCTTACCCCAAAGCTGCATACAAACTTTCCCTATCCCTGATGACTGTGATAACAAAAGGAAGAATGGAGCTAAAAAAAAATTACCAAATAGGTAAACTAGAGGATGTAACAAATTCAAACCTCCTTCTTTCTTTATTCTATATGTGTGATTTTTTTTAATGGGATTCAACCTACTTTCCCATAGAAACTGAAAATACAAACTCAAAACATTTGTGTGCATACTATATGGCAAGGGAAGCACATGAGATACATACAAAAAAATAGGCGCTATGTATGCTCTCAAAAGATACACCCTCTTTTTCCTCGACATTTTCCAAGATAACCATGCCTGTACTTTAAGTTTTGCTTTGTCATAAACCTCATTCCAATTTTGAAGTTCTGACTCCTTTGTACCAAAATATATACCTAAAATTTTCACTTGCCCCTTTGTCATCGGAATTGGAAAATCTTTTATCTCTTTACTATTCCCCAATATTGATACAATACCTTTATTCATATTAACTCTAATACCAGTTGTGTTATAAACCTCTTGTATCATCATCAACATTTTTTCCCCTGATTTTCCATCAGCTACTGTAAAAACTCAATCATCCGCATATGCTGATACTTTTTGAAATTCATATCCATCTGTGTTCTTTATGGCCCTAATGTCCCTGGTTTGCCCAATTCTCCGTAATAAAGGGTCCAAACCAAAGACATACAATAAGGGGCTCATTGGGCAACCTTGCTTTACACCACTTTTTAAATAAATCTGGACTCCTAAAAAACCATTCACCAAAGGTACAACTTGTGCCTCTTTATACAAAACCTTCACTATCTCTATAAAACCTTGAGGGACCCCATAATGGTGCAATACCTCCCAAATGTATTCCTGCCTAATTGTATCAAAGGCAGTTTCCTGATCTATTGACATTAAATACCCACTTAAATGCTTTCCTAAACTTTGCTCTATAATCTCCCTAATAAATGCCAGGCTTTGTACAACATTTCTACCTGGAACTGCGCAAGTCTGCTCCTGGACAATTATTTTCTGTTCTATATGTGCCAATCTTTTCGTAAGTATTTTTGCAAGCATTTTGTAATCAGTATTTAGCAACGTTAAAGGCCTCCAATTCTTTAATTCATATGGGTCCCCTTTTTTAAAGAGAAAAAACATCATTCCTAACTGCATCGAGGGGGCAAGCCTTCTTTCTACCCAAATGGCGTTATAAAGCACTTCTAGACAGGGAACCACAATCTCGATATAATGTTTATAAAAATCATTCGGTATCCCATCTCGTCTAGGAGCCGTCTTGGCAGATAATTGTCCAATAGTCTCCCGAATTTCTAATCCTGAAATGGGAATAATCAACCCTTGTTTCTCTCTCTTGACAACCCCGGTATTTCTATTCCTGTAAGAAAATCCTGACTTTCCTTCCTTTCTTTCCGGAAAGTATCTACCATATGCTGCTGTATAATAAGCATCATATCTTGATTGTGATCTTTGAAATTCCCCTGTCTGTCTCTAAGACCTGTCATAGTCACCTTTTGTACCCCTTGTGCCCCTCCCTCATATGGATTTACTTCCTCTTTTCTTCCTTGCGTCCTATTTTTTTGTCGAGTTGCCATTCTTTTTACTGATTCCTGTAAATACTGTGTCATCTGACTTTTTACCTTCTGTATCCTTGCCATCTTTCGCTCTCTATCCCCCCCTGCATTTAAGATTTGTAAATATTTTGCCCTTTGTCCTAAATATGTAATATATCTCTCCTTAGCTTGTTTTTTGTATAGGCTCCATACCAATCCTGCAAATCCCTCTTTATGTCTTCCCACCATTCTACTGGACTCTCGTACATAAAACATATATCCTTTCTTGCCTGAAATAACTTTTTTATAGATTTTTCTACTATAGTGTCCTGTAGCTTAGAAATGTTCATTTTCCAACAACCCCTCCCTACCACTAATTTTTGCTTCTCTCCTAATCGTAGGACAACTACCAAATGGTCTGAGGTTTCCAAAGGCCGCACCTCCACCCGTTGACAAGTCATTCTTGCAGATATTAGCCAAAAATCTATTCTAGTAGACAATTTTCCTTTAAAAAAGGTATGTTTTGGTTCCTGCTGCATGATGTCATATACATCTCTTATATTATTTCTATGCATAATTGCCAACAAAGTATTAGTATCACAAAAAATATTTTGCGCAGCCCTTCCCCAATCTTTATATGAAAGCCCACAATTAAAATCCCTTCCCCACAATACCAATTTTGATGTGTTCAAATAGGGCTCTACCTGTCTAAACACTTCAGACCTTTCTGCTTTTGTCTGTGGTGCATATATGTTTATGATCTGAAAAACTTCTTTTTGTAGAATCACATCTACAACCATGGTCCTCCCTGGTATCATATCATATACATGTAGCACCTGAACACTTCCTTTAAAAAGTACCCCTACCCCAGAGCACTGCTCCTCTCCTATCGACCAATACGAAACACCCCATCTCCAATCCCTCTGTGCACTTTGTATTTCTGCTTAAGAGTGTAGTCTAGTATCTTGTAATAGGATAACTTACCCATCCCAAATGCTGAGACTCAAAAAAGTATTCTGCCTCCTCTCATAGGCCTTAATACTATTAACATTAACCGTACAAAAAGAAACAGCCATAACCACTTTATAAAGGAAGTTTAGACAATATCCATTATTCTTCATTGCTTCTTTTTCCTTTTCTTAGTTTTCCATTTTTCCGAAAGGTCAGAGTCTGAAACTCCATCAGCCTGAGAGGAGGCTACCGAGGAAAGATCTGACTCACAACCATCCTCCTCCATCCCCTCCTCGAACAGTAAAGCATACGAGTTCTGTACTACTACTTCCTCCATCTTTTTTGTTTGTAACGAGACAGCTGTTATTAGTTTTCCTGCCTTGGATCTAGTTACCCTCTGAAAATCTGTTTTTTCCTGTACTGGGGGGGGCATAGAAACACCATGATCTCCCATGCTTTCTACCTGAACTACCTCCTGTACTACTTCTGCTTCCTCCTCTATACTCAATTCCCCACCACCATCATTTACCTCCTTTTGGATATTCCCCTCTAGATGCTCATCACCCCCACTTTCCTCAATCACAACTTCTCCTAGCTTCTTTGGAGCCCTTTGTGTTAATGGAGGTCTAACAGGAACCTTCATCAGCAACTCCACCATTCTCATTTTTTCTTTTTGTGCTGTTGCTATGTATAAATCTTGCTCTGCTCTAGCAGTACTGTCGATATTGTTATGTGAGGCCCATGTGCAAGTGTGGAAAGAGTGCCCCTGTTCCTCACATAAATTACATCTCAGTGGTTGCCGACAATGAGCCCCTATATGCCCCAAATCCCCACACAATCCACATTTTTGTTTATCACATACATTGCTTAAGTGCCCCACATCTCCACATTTAAAACAAGCCCTTGGTTGCCCCGGATAGAAAATCAACCCCCCCCCATCTTGGCCCAGAAAAAACAATTAGGTAGGTGATTAGTCTGACCATTCTCTAACTTCAATACCACTTGGTATTTCCATCCCCTCGTCCACAGCTGCTCTTCATCCAAGATAGGTTCAGGAGAACCTTTAATAGTACAATGCTGCTGAGACCAGTATGTAATATCCGCAACGTTTAGCCCTTCATTATGAAAAAGAACCATAATTTTTTTTGTCAGGGGTTTTGTTAGCGGTATTGCCAAAAAAGGCCTCCACAAGGGTGAGAGTTTCATCAACCGGTATTGTTTCCAAAACCTTTCCAACCCTGCCGGATGTTTAAAGCTGACATCAAGGATCACATCTCCTGGCACATGTATTAAAGCATAAATTTCATATGCATAATACTTCATGCTATCTTTTAACAAAACTCTACCCACAAATTTTATGTCTGAAATTGTATCTACATCACCCCTATATTTTAATCGTACAGCATTCCTTCTTTCTGCAGGTTCCATCAATGGGCCTTTATCAGCCAGAAATAAATGTTCTGTCACCTGCCTATGCCATACTTTATCAGCATTAGCCACCATAGAATCATGACCAGACATATCCATAGAAGTGGTTCACTTGTGCACCACCTCTTGTCTTTCACCATCTCCTTCCATTAAGTCATTTAGACCTTCCAATTTTTGATCCCTAATTATCTGTAACAAAGGGTGGGGGATCATCTTGCTGTGGCAACATTTCCTCTTCTGCAGGGGAGAGCTGACCTGGGGCTATTGAGGGAGTTACTGCAACCTCAAGAAGAGGAGTAGAAGGGGGGGTTCTTCTGAAACACCAGAACTTGCAGAAAAAGTGCCTTTATATATATTTGCATCCCACCCATTCTCTGTAGGGCTTTTTACCCAACCTGCAGCTTGCAAGGCTGTTGTTACCCAGTCATCTGGGTCTTTTCCTCCTTGTAAATGATCTTGCCCCTGCCTGGGCCCATCCACAACTCGGCTCTGTAGTCTTTTGGTTTTTTCTCCTTCCTTTAAAGGTCTCTTCAGGCCTCCTACCGAGGACCCAATCGTAAATTTTACAGCCGGTACCTCAATTTGATTAAAGACAACAGGAACACTACCTGTGTCTACCATTTCATTTGACCTTACGTCCATTTCCCTCTCCTCTATCCCTGAAATTTCTGTTTCTTGCATTAAAGTCCCATCTCTCCCTGCCTCTCGATAGTCCCCCTTTGTGCCTGCATCTTCCGTTTGTTTGGAAACACCCTTTCGACTCACCCTCTCCTCCCTTGTCGTTTCTCCATCTTCTACATCTGTCGCCATGTTGTCAATCTGCTTTTCCGTTTCCTGCTCCACTGCTATTTCCTTCCTATGTTCTCATGCCTCCTGTAAATGCAGCCTCGCTGTCTGGTAACATCGCTCCATTTCTTCAACTTGTAGCTCCAAAACTTTTTCCATATCACACTCTTCGTGCTCATTTCCTTGCTGCTGCACCTGGAATTGGTTAAACAGCATTCCCCGGTAATTCCTCTGCATCTTCTGTTACCTCCATCGACAATAATACATCCTTTTTCCATGTTTCCTCAGTATTGGTCTCCATTGCAAACTTCCAAGAGAACCAAGGAGGAGACCCACTCCTTGGCCTCCCGCACATCCTCCTCAAACAAAGCTACAGACACCACTGACCAGCAACACTGTTCAGCCACACAGCACCCTCTACCTCCAAAGAGTAGGGGAACTTTTTATTAAGACTGAAAAGCAAACTAAATACACAAGGTGTTACAGCACACCAAATCATAATACAAAATTAAACAAGTAATATAAAAGGTAATACAGCATCCAAATGAACAAAAACAAATATCAAAATTTTTAAAGTCCAAAAAAAACAGGAAGAAGAAATAACCAAAGCTAAACAAAACTCCCCTAAAACAAAAATATGAGAACATTATATATACAAAAGTATTACTACATACTAAATTATAATACAAATAATAAACAGAAATATGTATTTCATCATACATGCAATGGAAAAAATGAAAAACTTTGTCATTAGAGTCCTAAAACCCAAGTAGTAAATGCTGAAAGTCCTCCCCCCTTACTTGAAGCCAGGGATTCTATGAGAGAACCAAAATACCAAAAAATGTATGACAACATACAAAATAAAAAAAAAAGAAAAATAAGTATACAGCATACTTTTTGTCCTTTGTAAACCTAAAGGGAGAAAAAAAATTGTGAAAATAAGATGAAAAACATAAACATATTATCCCATACATAGTAAGCTGAAATACCCCTCCTCCCCGTACATGCATACCACTATATGGCAGTATGTTTTCCCAACTCAAAGCACCTCATATAAAATTAACTAGTATCCACAACATGCACTTCCATAATATATGGATTCTTCATGTTCCTCCATATATATATATATATATATATATATATATATATATATATATATATATACACACACATATATATATACATACACATACACATACATACATATACACATATTTTAAATTAAACCATACTCAAAATCGAGAATACTCCGTACCAGAAAATAATTCATTTCTACCAGAAACTGCCACTTCTCATTAATTAAGACCAGAAGAAAATAACAGTGAAATTACAAAGAAAAACACTCAGTACAAACATATTACTAGTCATAAGCAAAAAATGGAATTATGCAATGACTGAAATGTATCTTAAAATATACCCTACCAACTCATAGCCAATCTATACTGTACCACCAAGACTGGAAGATTTCATATGGCACTGACTTCCTTTCAGTATTTCTATGACTAAGAATTGTAGTAGTAATCATATGAAATAATTGCTCCTCTGTATATTCTAATTGTTGCAGTGTCAGCCTACACCGCACATGCCATATATAGAATTTAAAACACACCAAAAATAACCAAAGTGTAACCCTATCATGTTTCATCCATTTGAATGGAAGAATACCCAAGTATAAAATCTCAGGGGTTAAATCACAAAAGGGTGATGTAGGCCATTTACCCCGTAAAAAATTCCAAAACCGTTTTACAAAAGGACACAGAAAGAACAAATGGTCCATGGATTCCACCACCTCAACACAAGTCTCCCTAGGGCAGTAACGATGTTCTACACTTTTATGTTTTAGGTTTCCTTTGACATTGAGCTTCCCATGTAGGGAAAGCCACATAACATCCCACATATAAACCGGTATAAGGGTAGATGTCAACATTTTCCCAATCAATATTTTATTTGAAATAGGTTTAAAGTCAAAACAAGCTGTATTGTGAAAAAAAGTAGATAGAAGATGTGCATATAGTGTTTTCCGGTCATGTTGTGAAAAGTGTTCTGGTACTAAACACCAAAGTTTTATTTTCCCAAAACATACCCTTAAAGTTTCTGGAATATTATACAAAGAAAGCTGTTTTGGGATGCATGAATGAGGAAGCCAGAAGGGGAGTATCCCTGCCAAGGAATCCAAAACCCATGGATCCAAATACCCTCAGATTTCAATAATAATGGTCTCAAGTTTACATTAGCAAAAATTGTAAAAAAGAAACAATGGGATTAATCATTTTAATACCCCCTTTTTTCTCTCTAAACAGTAAACACAGTTTAATGGGATTCAGTCTACTACCCCAAATGCCTGAAAAAAAACAACCATACATCCGGGTCTCCAGCTTAGGGGGTAGACTAAAAACTGCAGCTAAATACAAAAAAATTGGGAGTAAGAAGGTCTTAATCATATATACCCTTTTTAATTTGGACAATCTCCACTTATTCCACAGTAAAATTTTCCCATATGCAATGTCCAATTTGGAGGACCAATTTAAGAAGGCCAAATCCCCAGTACCAAAAAGAAGTCCAAGAATTGTACAGGTCCCTGTCACAACAGGGATCCCAATTACCGTAGATTCTAAAAAACGTTCTAATCCAAAGGGAAGGCATTTACTTTTCCTATAGTTAACTCTGGCCCCGTGAATTCAGAAAATTCAAGTATTTGTCCCACTAAACAGTGTCAAGATAAATCCCGACAAGAAAGCAGATGTCATCTGCATATGCAATACTTTTAATTTCTTCTGAGGTACTAGAAAAGAAACCCTGAATAGCAATATTATCATTAACGCATTACGAATTAAAGGGTCCAGTGTAAAAGATAGAGAAGGGGACTCAGGGACATCCCTCGTCTAACTCCCTGGTAACCATGCATGCCTTCCCATCCATCCATTACAGTATGCTTAAGCTTTAGCATTAGAATAACAAGATTTTATCCAAAAATAAAAGTACCCGGAATCCATAACTAGCCAAACAGTCCCAAAGATATTCATGGTTTACCCTGTCAAAGGCCTTTTCCTGATCTAAACTAAGAATGAAACCAGATAATTCTCCAGTCTCCCCCCGGGACAAAATTTCTCTTAATAAAATTAACCCATCTGTTATACTCCGGTCAGGAATAGTACAAGTCTGAGAAGAATGTATCAGAGTAGATGCACAAAGCAACAACCTGTTATTCAACAATTTGGTATACAATTTAAAATCAGTATTTAATAATGTGATGGGGCGCCAGTTTGAAAGGTCAGTCCTGTCCCCAGATTTATACATAAAAACCACCAACCCATTACCCATTGAATCAGGCAAATTCCCTGAAACTATCATATCCTGAAATAACTCTAGGATTTCAGGTAACAAAACTTGCAGAATCACACTGTACAATTCATATGGAATTCCATCTGTTCCAGGTGCAGAATTCTTTTTAACCATTGCAAAAGTGGTCATTATTTCAGATTGAGTAAGTGGTGACACCAGTACCCGTTGATCGGATGACAAAACTTGTGGTAAAATACATTTTTCCAACCAAACCTTATGACCATCCTGGGAGGATTTCTGATGACTAAATAAAGACTGCACATGCTCCTCTATGGCTGTCATAATTTCATACCTTTTGGAACAAAGACACCCCTTAGCATCCTGAATTAAAGACATCCACTTTTGATATTGTAGTTGAGCACAGAATTGAAATGGATTCATAAAATCCTGTGAACCCTGGGTTCCAAATTTCCGTTCCTGTTCTAAAGATCTAAGTCTATTATATTGTAGATCATTCATTTTTCGCCTGGTTTCTGCTAATTCTGCAAGAATCGTTTTATCTCCTTGGGAAGCTTGAAACACTAAATTCTGAAACTGTGTTTTGTAAATACAATATTGGTACCTCTTAAATTTCCCATTTAATCTTCCTATGTGTTGAAAGTATCTTTTAATATCTAGCTTTGTATCCTCCCACCATTCCTGTGAAGTATCATATAAAATTTTAACCGATTTATGTGCTTCTAATAAGGAAATAAAACCATCCTTAACAGTTGGAAGAGACAACAGTTCCAAGTTCAACCTCCAATACCCAGGCCCTTGTTGCATACCATCATAATTAGAGACCGTCAGTTCTATGATGGCGTGGTCAGATGGAGCAACAGGATGGGTCCTGGTATTTTTTAATCTCCAAGGCAGGAGATATAAACCAGAAATCGATCTTAGTAGCTAGGTTACCTCTGAAATAGGTCTTATCTGGCCAGCCAAAAAAACCACAAGCATCTACCAAACCAGTTTGTGAAATCAAAGCAGCCAGGCAATTGGTATCACAATATAATTTTTGGGTTTGAGGACCCCTATCCTTTAAATACAACCCACAATTGAAATCTCCTCCCAAGAAAACATAACGAGATGTAAACAAATAAGGCTGTATAGTGTTAAAAAGCTCAATTCTAGCTGTCTTTGTTTGTGGGGCATGTACATTAATAAACCGACAGTGCAATTTATTTAACATGACATCTAATAACAAAGCACGGCCCGGGGCTATGTCCACTACCTGAATGGATTGTGCCAAAGGGGAATTTAAACAAATTCCAACCCCACAACAAAGATCCTTTCCAATAGACCAATAAGTCACTCCCCATTTCCATCCCACAGAGGCTCTATCCATCTCTTGTCTGCTATGCAATCGAGTGTCTTGAAAGAATACCACATCATAAAAAAAAAGGAATCAAATAAAGCATATACCAAAAGTTGTTTTCTATCTGACTGAATACTGTTAGTATTTAAAGAGTCCACAGTAATCCTAAATAACATATCCATTGCATATAAAAACAAAAACAAAGCCCATTAAGTGTTTAACTAAAGGAGAACTAATTAATCCTGAAAAAAAAAAATTGAAAAACATTAGGATTTCTTCCTGACCCATTTACGGGAACCCATCCTAGATTTATTTTTTGGAGGGATAGTCAAATCTTCTGTAGAATGCTCAGTGTCTGATCCTCCATCCGCTTGAGAAGAGTGCACCGAAACTGAGTCTGATTCTGTACCTACATCAGGTTCTTCAACCTGCAAGGTGGAAAAGGTGTTTTGCACTGGGAGATGGAAGACTTCTGAAACAGATGCTGCAGTTTTCTTCCATAACTCCTTCTTCGATTATTAACTACAGTGAAGGCACCTTCAGGTGGAAGGGGAGGCATAGAACCTGCATCACCAGATACCTCTAGTACTAACAGTTCTGCCTCAGATGCAGGCATGTGAGAAACCAAAACAGAAGTGGATAAGGCCTCCGAAGGGGGATTAATAGGCCTTTCAGGAGGTGCCCTCTTAGGTGGGGGCCCATATTGTTTCAAAGCCGATTTTAATGCAATATTCAAATAAAAATCCTGAGTGGTATAATCCTTGTCTGCAGTATTATGGGCTGCCCAAGGACAATCCATAAAAGAATGCTGTTCCTCACAAAGACTACACTTGGGAGGATGATGACAGTCAGTCATAATATGCCCCACTTCCCACATTGAGCACATTTCATTGTATCACAGGTTCGACTCAAATGTCTACCGGAACCGCATTTATAACAATGGTGTGGCTGTCCAGGATAAAAAATGAAACCCTTGTCACGACCCAGGTAAAAACAACTTGGTAGATGTTGAAGTCCATCCTCCGTTTGTGGTAAAGTCACCTTATACCTCCACCCTCCATTCCAAAAACCTTCAGAATCTAAAATTGGTTCCGGATTCCCTTGTATTTGACAACGTTTCTCCAGCCAGTATGAAATGTCCATAATATTCACCCCTTCATTTTTGAATAAGACAGTGATCACTTTAAAAGTTTGTTTTGTTAAAGGTATAGCTTGAAAGTGGGTCCAAGCTGGGTTCATTTTAAACAGGGCATACTTCATCCAGAAACGATTCAGGATGTCAGGGGAATGAAAACTTATGTCATATGTAGATTCTCCCGGTGTATGAATCAAAGCACACACTTCTGAGGGAGAAAATCCCAGCATCTGCTTCAATAGAACTTTCCCCACATAAAAGCGGTCTGGCATCGTATCCACTGGTACTAAAAACTGCATTCCTGCGTTTAGCTAAAGAAACAGGTTTTTGGAAATAAACTAGCGAAAGTGGATGCTGTCAGGGCTGGGGTTACTGACTCATTGTCAGGAGGTACTATAGGAATAGATCCCAGCACTTCTTCCGACTGGGGGGAATCACTAGCCACAGTAATGTTTTCCATAGGCCCCTGCTGTGCTGGAGACTGTATGGGGAAAAGGAAATGGAATCTGCTTGTGAAATGGGCAAGTCCATCATAACCATCTCTGCATCTGTATTAGCAGATAAAGTGTGCCCTGAAACAGGGTCTAAGGCTAGCACATATGGTTTAGTAAACAGGACTGTATCAGGCCTGTGCATATTGTGTAGGAGGCCATCCACAGTTCCCCCCAGTACCCCTGTGACACTCCCCGAACCCGGGAAGCGGAATATCGGGATCCGCAACCCACTGACCTGTTTCTGTTTGGATCCAACCTGCTCATTCCAGTGCCCGTTCCAGAGACCATGCCAAATCATGCTGTGAGTGATTTTCTAATCCTGTGTCTTTGCCTGATGTAGTATCCTCTGTTAGAGGGCCCATTGCAAAAACCTTTGCTGTAGATGCCGTAGAAGGCGATGGTGAACCTTGAATCGAACGTTTCCTTTTTTTTTAGCATGCAGTTTAGCTGCTCTGTAATCAGCCTCAGCCTATAATAAGAGGTCCTGTTTCACACGGACCACTGCGTCTATATCTTCATTGCCCTCCACAGGTATGGGGCCTGCTCCGGGACTTCCTGTAACACCTAGTGTCACCATCATAGAGGAGTGTAGCAAAACTCCATTTTCACCCATTGCTATCACAGCAAGCAGCGGGGGCTGAGGTACGATATGCTGGCCACCCTCAGAGTGCATTACAGCCGTACCATGTTCCCCGCTGAGCCTTGCTAACTCACCAGCCACAGCATGTCCTCCTCCACTGTCCTCCTCCTCCGCCATCTTGGTCCCACCAGAAAATGGGTCCCCCCTGCTCACAGGAAGCAGGAAGTAGGGGAATTTCCCTGGTGTCCTGGCCAAATTTCCCTCATTCACTAAAAATACCACTAACAGCTTAATCTGATACAAGGTCAGTTGGCATTCATCTGTATCCCCCTCCCCCGGGTTGTGCCTGAAAATAGGCAGGATTTGTCTAATGCACTTACCCGGTCAACAAAAACTAAATAAGTAAATAAATAAATAAATCCATGGGGTAGAGTCACTCATCCACCAATGTAGCCAAACAGAAATTGAGGTTAGCTGCCTCCCAGGAACATTGAAATGGAGGGACACAAACAGGATTGAGGGAATTTTGCGTAACACCGAGTGACACATGCACATTCTCATCCACATAAGTACAAACAACCTGGCCAGATGGTCAGTTGGAGAGACTAGGCAGCACCTAATGACTCTAGGAGAAAAACACACATCCCTTCCATCCAAAGTCTCCTTCCCTGAAATTCTGCCTTTGTGTGGCAAGGGGGCTAACAGGCAGAAGATCAGAGAAAGGGACATCATTGAACGTAATACCTGGCTCAAAAACTGGTGTCAGAAAAAAGATTATGGCTATATAGGAAACTGGAAGACCTTCTGGGAGAGGGAGTTCTTCAGATTCAATGGCCTACACCTTACAAAAAAGGGATCACCTGCTCTCAGCAAAAAATTTAACGTCTACGTCAACCATTTGAACTAGAAGGAGGGGAAGGGGCATCAGCAACAGTTACATCATATGAGCTTATGAATGCTCCTCCCAATGTAAGAAAAAAATCAATTGGATCCAAAACAGGGCATCACAAGCACCCTGTGCGCCACAACTCCACACAGGCATTCCAAACATAATAGGGATATTCAACACATTAGGGACACAGACCACAAGTGGAGAAATCGTGCAGCAAGCAGGACAGACCAAGACTGGAAGTCAATGTGTGTCAATGCCCGTAGCCTTCCAAACAAAATCGCAGATCTCACAGTAATGATGACAGAGGCCAGCCTAGACTGGGTTCCTGTCATGGAGACTTGGTTCACAGAGAACCATATCTGGGACATTGCCATCCCTGGTTACACTGTCTTCATTAGAGACCGCATAGATAAGAAAGGAGGGGGGTCTCTATTTATATCAGAGAAGGGATAAATGCTACTGAAACCCAGGAAACACAAGCCAAGACAGAGGCCCTATTGATCACTCTGGGAGCTGGAAACAGGAAACCTGTCAAGTTTGCAGTTATTGATAGACCCCCAAACCAGGAGACTGAAAAGGACAAGGTTCTCCTGGAAGACATAATGAGGATGGCTGACTGTCAAGCTATACTGCTAGTCAGGGACTTCAATCTACCAGATGTAGAATGGTCCACCTTCACAGCCTCCTCAGAGAGGAGTAGAGAGTTCCTCATGGCTTTGAGGAAAGCAGGACTGAATCAAATGGTGCTTTCTTCCACCAGAGAATCAGCTATCCTGGACCTGATGCTCACTAACAGTGCCAGGGTATCAGATGCATAAGTGAGGATCAATCTGGGTACCAGTGACCTTAGATCAATTTGGTCTCCATTAGCATGACTGAGGACCCCTGTCACTCCAGAATCAAGGTGCTCAATTTCAGAAAAGCAGATTCCCCGAAAATGAGGGAAAGGATCAAGCCCCTGCTGGCAGCAGATACCACATGGAATGTGGAGGACAAATGGACAAAGCTATAGAAACATAGAAACATAGAAGTTGATGGCAGATAAGGACCGCAAGGCCCATCCAGTCTGCCCATTTCTTTTTCTACCTTATAAATGAGCCATCGGCCTTTGCTCTGTCAGTGGCCTATCTATTCATAGTCATTTGTATTGCTCCCTTATGCCTATCCCATGCCTGTTTGAAGCCCTGCACTGTATTCATAACCACCATTTCTTGTGGTAAGCCATTCCATGCATCCACCACCCTTTCTGTGAAAAAGAATTTCCTCACATTCCCCCTTAATTGGCCTCCCTCTAATCTCATGCTGTGTCCTCTTGTCCTGCTATTTTTCTTATATTTAAACATGTTAGACTCTTTCACCTTGTTTATGCCCTTAAGGTGTTTGAATGCCCTCGATCATATCACCTCTCTCCCTCCTTTGCTCAAGGGTATACATATTGAGCTCCGTTAATCTGTCCTCATATGTCTTCTGATGCAGTCCCTGCACCATTTTGGTTGCCCTTCTCTGGACTGCCTCAATTTGATTAATGTCTTTGTGAAGTGTGGCTCTCAATACTGCACGCAGTACTCCAGATGGGGCTAACCAGTGTCTTGTACAGAGGATTATTACCCTCTTACGACTCAGTGATACCCCACTACACACCCTAACACCCCCTAGCCTTACCTACTGCTTTAGAGGTCTGCTTGATGATTTTAGGTCATCAGTGATGATGATGCCCAAGTATCTTTCTTCCTTTGTGACTGCTAGCAACTCCCCTCCCAGCCTATAGGTGGCTTCAGGGTTTCTCCTCCCTACGTGCATGATTTTGCACTTCTTTGCATTAAATCCCAGTTGCCACTCTTCTGACCATTCTGCTAGTTTATCCAGATCTCTTCTTATTCTGCCCACCCCATCTGGATCATCTACTCTGTTGCAGATCTTGGTGTCATCTGCAAACAGACAAGCCTTACCCTCTAGTCCATCTGCAAGGTCACTAATGAAGATGTTGAAGAGGACTGGCCCCAGGACTGATCCCTGAGGTACCCCACTTGTGACTTGCATCTCTTCTGACTGTATACCATTTACCATCACTCTCTGTTTTCTGCCCGTCAACCAGTTTGCCACCCAGTTGACCAACTTCTGACCCACCGAGCCTACCCAGCTTATTTATCAATCTTCTATGTGGAACAGTGTCAAAAGCTTTGCTGAAGTCAAGGTAGGCGACATCAACTGCTCCCCCTTGGTCCACCACTCTGGTTACCCAGTCAAAGAAATCTATGAGATTAGTTTGACAGGACCTTCCTTTTGTAAACCCATGCTGTCTTGGATCCTGTGCCCCTATGGATTCCAGGTGTTGCACTATCCTTTCCTTAAGGAGTGCCTCCATAATCTTGCCCACTACTGAGGTAAGACTGACCGGTCTGTAGTTCTGAAGCTGAACGATTCTATAGCATCAGTCATAGCACTCTGCACTAAACAAATCAGCAAGTCCAATAGGGCAAGGAACCCCCTCTGGTTATCCAAAGAGGTAGCTACTATAGTTAGGGAAAAGAGAAAAGCTTTACAGAAGTACAAGCAGACCAAGTCTGAAAAGGATAGAGAAACTTACAGAGAGAAACTCAAGGAAGCCGGGAAAGCTATTAGGGTGGCAAAGGCCCAGACTGAAGAAAAGATGGCTCAAGAAGTGAAAAGGGGGGACAAAACATTTTATTGGTACATTCAAGAAAAAAGAAAGAGTAAAGGAGGAATAACACGGCTGGCAAACAAGGAAGGACACCTGGTGGAAAATGACAAAGACAAGGCAGAAGTTCTCAATGAATTCTTCTGCTCTGTCTTCACACTGGAAGACATTGGTAATGGTCAGGTGCCAGCCAGGACACTTCCCCATGTCAGGGGAGCTGACATATCCCCCTTTACTAAAGAAAAGGTCCTTGAGGAATTGTCTAAAATAAGGGTGGACAAGGCAATGAGCCCAGATGGAATACACCCAAGAGTTCTAAATGAACTTAGGGATGAACTTGCCACCACACTTGCTGAACTGTTTAATAGTTCACTGGAACAGGGGATAGTACCACAGGAATGGAAAAGAGCCATGTTTGTGCCACTGCACAAGAGTGGTAGCAGGGAGGTGGCAGGAAACTACCGCCCAGTAAGTCTGACCTCAGTGGTGGGTAAAATCAGTGTACTTCCCAACTCACTTAGTGACCACTCCCCGTTCGTATTCTCTTGATCCTGCTGCAACAGCAAACCTGCACCACAAACCACCCAGCAACGTCACCTACTCCCAGGCGGCCTGCGTCACCTTAAACTGTACTTCTCACATCTGGATTGGTCCCCAATCAGGCTTGCACCATCCATAGATGAGGCATTGGATTTTTTCACTCACACTTTTAACACTGCCTGTGACCTTTATGCCCCCTTTCATTAGAAATCACACCAAAAAGCAAAACATGCCCTGGGTTACCCCCCCTTCACAAACTTAAAATGAGAGACAACCTATGGCACATTGCCATGGAATTTGGCAAGCCAGCTGATAGGCAAGCGTACAATGCTGAGTGCAATAAGTGTACTTGGGCCATTCGACAGGCCAAAGCCCAGTACTACCAATCCACTCTTGTCTCCTCCTGGGGGTCCACTAAAAACTTGTTGGGTAAAGTAAAGGAGCTGAATGGGAAATCCCACTTCCCGCCCCCCTCTCAACTCTCCTTTAATGGAACTGTCTGCTCTGACCCCCTTGGCATTGCAGACTGCCTAAAATACACTTTCTCAGACCTGAGTTCAGTCCTGCCCAGTAACTTCTCTGACCCCATCCCAGTAGCACCCTTGCCCACTCTCCAGAGACCTCCTTTCTACCTATGTACCATCTCTCTCTGTTGGAGGCTAGACACCTTCTGCAAAAAGCCGTTAGTAGTAACAACTCCGGCACAGATCTACTGGACACTAGGCTACTTCGTCTGACATTGGATGCTATCCTGGTCCCACTTATCAAGCTGCTCAACTGCTCTCTGTGCCTGGGACAATTCCCCAGCACATGGAAAACCGCCATCATCACTCTCATCCTAAAGAGTGGTGATCAAGCGACCCCGGGTAACTATCGACCTATCTCCATCCTCCCCCCACTTTCTAAGGCCCTTGAAAAATAGTTGCCAACCAGCTTGCTGAATTCCTGGCCATGCACAATATCCTGTGCCCCGAACAGCATGGCTTTTGTGCAGGTCACAGCACCACAACTGCACTACTTGAATTCTACAACTTCCTGCACTCTGGTCTCGATGCCGGAAGTCCTGCCGGTGCTGTGTTCATTAACCCCTCCAAGGCCTTTGATATGGTTTGCCATCCTCTCCTGCTTGACTCCCTCAGATGCCTTGGTTTCTCCTCCAGCCCCGTTGCATGATTCACCAGCTACCTCTCTGCCAGAACTCAGTGTGTAAAAATCAATAGCACCCTATCTGACACACGACCTGTCCGCTCTGGGGTTCCCCAGGGCTCCATTTTGGGCCCTCTCCTCTTCAGTCTCTACCTCAGCTCCCACCACTTGGCCTGCCCAAGTAAGATACTCCTCTACATGGATGCTGCTGTGTTCTTCGCTGCTGACTCCAACCCCAACACACTCCAGACCACCCTCCAACAAACGTTTGATAGAGTTGAGCATTGGTTGACATCATGAAGGATACTCCCGAACCTAAAAAAGACCAAAGCTATGCTCTTCTCGCATTGCCAAAGCAAAGCCAATGGTGCCCCTCTCGTGATACTGCCTAGCACACTAAACCCCACTGAACAGGTTTTCTCATACAAGTATCTGGGCATTACCTTTGATTTGGCACTCTCCTTCCATTCCCATATCAATACCCTTTCTGTTGCCACCAATGTCAGGATTGGACTGTTATACCGTCATAGGGACTGCCTACCACAAGAGGCCCTTAGATTGGCAATCACCTCCTCTGTCCTGTCGCTAATCAACTATGGGCTGCCCATCTATGCTGCAGCTGACAACACTACGCTTGCAAGAATCTGGTTCTCTATAAACAAGGCCTGCAGGCTAATGCTGGGAGCCCCTAGGTGCACCCATACATGCCTGCTGTACTCCACCACCAACTTACTCAACCTTGAAGAAAGACACCGCTTCCAAACCTGCCTTCTTGTATAAAAGACCCTGCTAGGGCTCTCCCCCCCTGGGGTCACCACCTCCCTACAGCATGCCTCCCCCTCAGTCTCCACCCACAGCACTGTCAAAACCTCCCTTATTGTCTCTAGGTTAAGGACCTCTATGGCCCAAAGATCCTTTTGCTATCAGACTTCCTCCTGGCTCAATTCCCTCCCAGCCAATAAAGCTCTCTCCACTAAGCTTGGTCCTTTCAAGGTTTCCCACAGAAGCCATCTGACAAGCGCTCGCTGCTGCAATTGCACATAATCCCCCATATGCCCCTTACCTTCACCCCTAAGCTGGGTCTGCCCTGTCTACTTTTGCTATATATACCTGGGGTCTCATGTAACATCTGCTGACTAATGCAATAAAATATCTCTGGTTGCTACCTGACGTGGTACTCATGTACCTATATTATGACTCCTGTGATCTACTTATTACCAAGCGTGTATCACCAGTGAATGCCTGTATCACTGGTTGCTTTTTTTATCTAAGCGTTATGTACTGTACTGTTTGTTTGCTGTGATGTATTGCTCTCTTGATGAGGTGCCTTTGTAAATGAGTCTATGACTCAAAGGTCTGTAAACCAATGATCTAATAAATAAATCAATAATTGAGACACTGATTAAGAAAAGGGTAATGAACTACCTGAAAGCAAGTAAGCAACTTGACCCAACGCAGCATGGCTTCATATCAGGATGCTCATGCCAGACAAGTTTGATGGAAACTTTTGACTGGGTTACAAGAGAAGTAGACCAGGGGTCAGCAGTGGATGTGGTGTATCTGGCCATTAGTAAAGCCTTTGATACAGTCCCACACAGAAGGCTAGCCAACACACTGGACAAGCTGGCCTCAGTCACAAAGTAGTTAAATGGATCACAAGCTGGCTGCAAGGCATGACACAGAGGGTTATGATATATGGCACCTTGTCCCAAGAGGGGAAGGTGTCAAGTGGTGTGCCACAGGGGTCAATACAAGGCCCCAACTTTTTCAACATATTCATCAGTGACATTGCTGAAGAACTGAAAGATGAGACAAAGCTCTGCAACAGGATGGACACACAGGAAGGGATAGCAGAAATGGGGGTAGATCGCAGGATGCTAGAGGAATGGTCCAGGAACTGGCAGTTGAGATTTAAAGCCAAAAAATGTAAAGTCATGCACTTGGGTAGCAGGAACCCATGCATGAAGTATGTCCAGGAGGGGCAGCTACTAGAAGAAACAAAGCTGGAAGGGGATCTTGGTGTCATGATTTCACACAATGTAAAGGTAGGGAATCAATGCAAAAAAGTGGCACTAAAGGCAAGCAGTATCCTCGAATGTGTAGATAGGTGTATTACCAGTAGGAAGCATGATGTAATCCTCCCACTATACAGGGCCAAATGAGACCTCATTTGGAGTACTGTGTGCAGTTCTGGAGATCTTACCTAAAAAAGGACATAGATCATCTGGAAACCGTGCAGAGACGTGCCACCAAAATGGTGTAGGGTCTGCACCATGAAACGTACAAAGCTAGGCTCAGCCAGCTAAATTTATTTTCCCCTTGAGCAGAGAAGGAACAAAGGAGACATGACTGAGACATTTAAATTTGTGAAAGGGATCAACACAGTACAAACCAGGGACCTCTTTTGGCAAAACAGGGATGCACGTACTAGAGGACACAACATGCGACTGGTGGAAGGTAAATTCAAAACAAATGTTAGGAAGTACTTTTTCTTGAAGAGGGTGGTAGACCCTTGGAATTGCCTGCGTCTGGAGGTAGTGGCAGCCAAGATGGTCAATGAATTCAAACAGGCATGGGATAGACAGCATAGTCACTTTAGCAAGACAAATTGATTGTGGGGGTAGAACACCTGGGCAGACTAGATGTACCACATGGTCTCCTTCTGCCGGAAAATTCTTATGTTCTTATGTGATATAGACCTCCTCCTCTCAACACTCAGGATGTCCCCAACTCCATGTGACTCAGTCATGTCATCGAATGTTAAGTCTTAACAGGTATAGCTTGCATTCCATAGCTTCGGGAAGAAGCCATTATCTAGGTCTTCCCCTTACTTGGATAGCTCGGTAATCCCCAGTGGGATATCAGGAACAGGGTGTTCATGCTGTGCCACAGTGTGCACTCAGACTTAGAACCCGATACATGCATCACTCCCCTCAGGGTCATACTGACTAGCCCAAGGGCGGAGATGCGCCCGGCTACAGACCAGACTGAGACCCTTAAAAATGTTTTGATTATTATTCATGTGTATGTAGGTTTGATTACATTTCAAAGTGTGTTTCATTGTCATGTGAACTTTACTGGTCAGTACTCCTGTCTTCTGGGTGAGGTGAGGACTAAACACTTTGGCAGAAATCTAGAAAATACAGGATACACAGTGTTTCAGGGACTTACAGTAGCTGGTGTACGGGCTTGCAGGGGCCCTTTAAACGGTATAGACTCTGAGCCAAAGTGGGTCCCCCACAGTGACTTAACTGCTACGAGACCTCATTTTACAAATCTGGATAATTTTTCTCCACTGAATGACCATGGGTGAGATTGTTTTTCACACATAGAACATCAGGGATCTGAACTCCCATGTCAAGAGGAAGAAGGTTCTTTCCCATTTAAAAGCGGTTAAAGTCACAGGTATCCTTCCTAAAAAAGACCAAGCTGGCACACAATGACCACTCACTAATTGTAAAGGATTGAGCTGGGCCGGAGGTTAAGCAGAGGCCCCCACCAGGAAGCATGGTGCACCATCCTTATCCACAAGTCCCTCTAATGGTCCCTAACAGCATCAGTTGCCAACCCAGAAGGTAAGTGGGTAGTAGCCAGTTACAATACTCAGATAGGACCAACTATTTTATGCAGTGTATACAACCCCAACCACGATGACTCCCAATTCCTTTGACGCCTTAGTCAAAACTCTGAGTGCCTTCATCCCTCCCAACTGTCCTGTACATCTCAGGTGTGATTCCAATCTAACCCTGGTCCCACATTTAGACAGGAACGATACTGGTAAGCAATCCCACATTATGGGAGGGCAGGCCCTACAGCAGCTAATAACTGACCTGGGACTAACTGATGTCTGGCAGCTGTTTCACCCCAGGGTCAGGGACTACACCATTCATTCTGAGATCCACTCTTGATGCACAGCAGGTTTGACTTCTGGCTGGATCCCCCCTCACCCCCTTCCTGTTGAACCCAACTGACTCAGCCATCCTACCAAGGGTGATCTATGACCATGCCCCCTTACAGCTGCTTATTACCTGGGGCCCAATATCTACCCCAGCTGGGAACTGGCAATTTGACCCCTTCCTCATGAGGGACATGGGATTTGTCCCCTGGGCAAGGAACAAAGCCTCCTTCTTCTTAGAAAGTAACCCCATTGCAGATACTTCTGCAGCGAACACCTGGGAGGCCTTCAAAGCCACCATGAAAGGGAGAATCATGGGATATGCCATGGATAAACACAGAGACTGAGAAAAACACTTGGCAGACTTAGAGCAGAGACTAACTCAGGCAGAATTCACCTACAAGGCTATGCCATCTCTTTCCCCCGGCTCTCCCATAGGCAGAGAAATTCTAGGGCTCCATCTAGGGATTAATCAATTACTAAACAGAAAGGCTGAAGTTGCTATTCTTCACCTCAGGCACACTTTTTGGGAAGGAGGAACAAGGAAGGGAAAGTGCTGGCATATCAGCTTCACAAACAACAGGTGAGCAGGCACATACCTGGAATGAAGAACAAGCAGGGGACTGTCATTACTATCCCTTATGACACAAACATGGTAATGGCCTCCTTCTACTCTGATCTCTATTCCACCACTCACCCTTCCCCTGCCACAGGAACCCAAGCCTTCTTGGAAAACTTTCACCTCCCTAAACTCACTCCTCTTCAGGCCAGTGTCCTTGATGCACCCATGGCAGTAAAAGAGATGGAGAACGCCATTTGGAGCCTCCAGCCATGGAAATCTCCAGGGGGGAGAGGTTTACAGTAGACTTTTTTCAGGCGCTAATAATCCAGACTGCTCCCCTCCTAACCACTGTATTCAGAGAGGTGGAAACCAGCAGGAGCCTCCCACCAACATTAAGGGAAGCAACCATTACAGGCATCCCCAAAAAATGCAAAGATCCCACCAATGCAGGGAGCCACAGGCCAATCTCACTAATAAACATGGACAGTAAGGTGTATGCTAACGTGCTAGCCACTAGGCTTAGCCCCCTGTTTGCTGACCTTGTTCATCCCTCCCAAGTGGGCTTCATCCCTGGCTGACATAGCTCAGATCATAGCAGATCCCTAGTGAACCTAATGCTCTCATCCTGTAGCCACCATACCCCAGCCACAGCTATTGTGGTAGACTTTGAGAAAGCATTTGAATCCCTAGAATGGGACTATTTGTACTGGGTCTTGGCCCACCTGAGAGTGCAGGACAGGTACAGAGCCTTAGTATTGGCCATCTACACAGCCCCAAAGTAAGGGTGTCCACTAGTCATATACTTTCGGACCAGTTCCTTCCAGAAAGGGGGACCAAACAGAGTTGTCGCCTCTTCTCCCCTCCTTTTTTGAACTGGCAGTCAAGCCCTTGGCAGCTGCTATCAGGCAGCACCCAAAGATTAAGGGAATTAAGATTGGCATCATGGCGTACCCCACCCTCATGTATCCTGACGACCTGCTTATTTCCCTTGCTGATGCCCAAAGTCCCCCCCCCCATATCTGCTTGAGTCCTTTGCTGGCCATTCTGGCTTCTGGCTGAATCAGATGAAAACTGAGATGATGCCCCTTAATAAGCATTGTACTCAGCACCTAACTACTGATTCTGGACTACTGTGGGCACCTAAGGGGTCACCTACCTGGGCATCAAGGTCACCCCTAACGTAGATGACAGATGGGTGGCCAATATCCAACCCCTGCTGAGTTCCACTAAGACTGAGTTTGAAAGATAGAAACTGCTAAAGTTCACCCTAGCAGGGAAGATAGCAGACATAAAAATGGTCTCTGCTCCCAGATTTTTCTACTTGCTAGCACATATCCCCATCTCCCCTCACCAAGAACTGGGCCCACCCAATAGACAAACTAATTGGGAACATCCTCTGGGAATGGGCTAACCCCCAATTCAGTCATAACAAACTCAGGGCTTACTGGTCTCAATGGGGTTGGAGCCTCCCCTGGATGGAAGAATATAAGTGGTCAGTCCAAACAGCCCAGACCATGCACTGGCTCTGAGAGTAGTCTGCCCTCTCCTCTCAGTGGGTTCACATAGAAAAAGAGCAGGCTAAGGTGCTGGTGGCCTCTTCTCTCCTGATCACCCCTTGGAAAGCTCTGGGGACCTCCCCTGCTCCCTCCACCCTCCACTACTGAAACATCCCAGAAACTCTGGACCCTCTCCCCTCCCTCCATGCCCCCTTCCTTGGGCAAAACTCTTGCATTACCATTGAGAATGGGACAGTGGCTTGGACTCATTAGAATGATAGAGGTATACACAGGGTGGAGGATATTACCGACACCCCAAACATGAGAATTGCCACCTTCCAGACCTTGCAGGAAAGATGGGGTCTCCCTCAGACAGATTTATGGAGATATCTCCAAATTAGAAAGACTGTCAGGCCTGTTCTTAAACCCACTGCACCTTACAAAAACCCTAGTTAATTGAAGGCCTGGTTGCATCTACCTAAGGACCTAAGGACCTGACTGGGAGAATCTACTCTAAATTTAGGGGTGCAATCCCCCCAAAATTTAATGAATCTAGACACAGGTAGGAAAAACTACTAAACTTTATGGTTAGTGAGGTACAATGTGGACAGGCTTCTAAAGACTCCTACGGGTGGTACATGGATGCCCGCACTAGATTAATTCAGAATAAGGTGTCACACTGCTGGTACAAGACACTGGCTGTGCTTTGCAGAGCCAAGCTTCTTGCATCAGGCAACTGCTAGAGATGCCAGGCCAAAGGAGGGGATCTGCATCATATACTTTCATCATGCCCCAACCTGCACAACCTATGGAAACAGGTGTGCCACACTGCCTCTCAGGTTCTACAAAAAAGAGTCCCCCCTCACCCACTTTCTTTCTGCTGGGGATCAGAGCAGACTTCCCACCCCTTAAGCCCCCAAAATTTAGATAGCTGGCCCTCTTGGCCATTCAGACCAAGCAATCTACTGTATGTAAGTGGGGCTCTGCACTGACACTTTACCCTCGAAGAAGTACTGGCCTCCATGACCTCCTTAGCCTTACTCGACAGGCTATCCCACCTGCAATCCTATCAGATGGTCAATTTTCAACAATGTTGGGCACCTTATATGATATTCATCAGTGCCCCAGCTGGCATAGGATGAGGAAACTAGGCCACTGATCTCTCCTGGGTCAAACTGGGTACACGGGGTGCTGTGCACACTCACCTAGTCATAACCCTCTTGAAACAGTACTTCTTCCAACCTGTTCTAGGTCCTAGATACACCTGCAAATTGAACACACCTGTTTATGTTGCTAACTCTACTTGAACTGTTAAGTAGAACCTGTATGAAGATCAACCTTGTAACATGCTTATATAATTGAGTTTATATAGCTGTGTGCTTTACCTAGTACCTTTAGTTGTTAAAGTGATTTTCCGCAGTCTGCTCTTGGGGCTTTCTTTTGCTGCTACACTTCAGGAAATGTCTGTGTTTGGTAACATATTCCAGGTAACATCTGTGCTTTGTAACAGGATTATGTAATTGAGTTTATATAGCTCTGTGCTCTTTCCACTACCTTTAGTTGTTAAAGTGATTTTCCACAGTCTGCTTTAGGAGATTTCTTTTGCTGCTACACTTCAAGAAGTGTCTGTGTTTGGTAACAGATTCCAGGTAAATTCTGTGTTTTGTAACAGGCTGATGTAATTGAGTTTATATAGATGTGTACTCTTTCCACTACCTTCAGTTGTTAAAGTGATTTTCCATAGTCTGCTTTTGGGGATTTCTTTTGCTGCTACACTTCAGGAAGTGTTTGTGTTTGGTAACAGATTCCTGGTAACTTCTGTGTTTTGTAACAGGTTTTTTGTAATTCTTCTGTAGTTTACAGAAGAAAGTATTTTACCTGATTGTTTTTATAGACAAAGAGTACCAAAGGAATAACCCCCACCCACCCCATTCCCCAACCACTCCCAGGTGGTCTAACTTTATAATGGTAGACCAAACCACACCTACATAAAGAAACGGGAACAGTTAGAAAGCACAGCACAAGCAATAGCCTTGTTGGTATATAGACAGAAGTTCAAAGGGTGCAGCTAGCAACTAGGTCCATAAGGGCACATACAAGGGGAGAGAGAGAGAGAGAGAGAGAGAGAGAGAAAGAGAGAGAGAAGTTGTAAGTCACTACAGAAGAAGAGAGACAGGGAGTGAAGGAGAAGGAAAAAAAGGTTATCAGGCAGAAGAGGGAATAGGGTTAGGAGATAGCAGATAACAGTTAGGAGGCATAAGCAGTCAGAAGGGTGAGAAGGGTAACAGTTATGATGGGAGTGGTGCAGTGCAGTGGTTGTGGAGCAGCAATCTTCAGGGAGACATTCTTGAGGCAGTGATGCTGCCCTATCTGCAGGCACCTCTCTGGGCTGAGGGAGGAGGTTGCCTGTCTACGTGCAGAGTTGGTCAGGTTACATATGGCATCCACCCCACCTAGAGACCACTGGGTCCACAACATGAACCTCATAGGATGCCTATAAAAAAGTGTGATTGGACTATGGTGGGCTCAGGGATGGTGAGGGAGACTCAGAAGCACATTCCCCAACTGGTCCAGCTGAATAACTCATACACTGTCTTGGAAGAACGTGAATGCCCCACACAGGCACCTGCAGCTAGGAATAGGGAGGATGGTCAGGACCTCCAAGCTGGAGCCCCAAGGAAGGGGGACAGGAGACTCCAGAGGAGGGCAATGCTTCTCCTAGTGGGGGACTCTATTGTTCGAGGTCTGAAGTTAGGGGCACCTAGCAGAGGGGAGAGGGAGGTCAAGTGCATCCCAAAAAGTTCTGCATGAAGGGATGGGAAGCAAATTCATAGGATCACTTGGGTGGTAGCCAGGAGGGAGGAGCTGGATGTCATTGTCCACCTGGGGACCAATGACCTGCTGGGGAGAAGGGTGGAGATAGCCAGAGTCCAGGAGGATTTCAGGAAGCTGAGAGGGACCTGTCCAAGTCACAGGGGAGGATAGGGCATTCCACATCCAAGCCTTCAACATCTGGTTGAATGATTGGTGTGGAAGGGAAGGATTTGGCTTCATAGGGGACTGGGGTCCCACCTGGGCAGATGTGAGCTTATATCAGGAGGATGGCCTGCATCTATATGGGAAGGGGACCTCACTCCTTGGTGACAAATTGGAATGCTTCAGCAGAGAGCATTTAAACTGGCCAAGGGGGGAGAGTCAGGAGGGACAGGTGGCTTAGGATCACTCCCCCATGGTAGCATAAAAAACACAAGTTGACAACAGGAACAACTGAAGCGGGCAGTGAGAAGCAGGCAGGCAAAACGTGTAAAAGGGAGGGATGGGGGGAAGAGCACATGAACAGGAAAACTGGGCCAAGAGAAACAGACAAGGGACAGAGAACAAGAACAGATAGAGGGCAGGGTATAAAACATGGAAGATTGCCCATCATGTGATGCCTCTCAACTAGAGACCACATACCTGACTCGATCCCACTTCTCCCACCTATTACAGGCAGTTTTCTTGAATTTTTTTTCCCATTTTGTGCTACTAGTGCAGTGCCCTGACCTCCGAGCATCATCTGGTCATTGATTCGTCCCGATCCTGGCTTCCGTACTCTTGAGATGGACTCCCACATAAAGCAGGCCTTCCCTCAGCACACACTGCCTGCAACCCAGGAGAAATCCAGCAAGAAGGCCAAATCTCAAGGGGCTTCCTCCAGTCATGCTGCTATCACCACTACGCAGTCTTCACCACTCTCCAAGAAGTGGTTTCTAGTGGAGATGCAACCCCTCAGAGAATTTATACAATCTTTCGCTGAGGAGCTAAAGACTATGCGAGTGCATTTAAATTCAACTGCATGAAGTGGCAGTGATGCAGAGGCACAAATTACTTCTGTAGAGGGGTGGAAGTAGAGGGTGGATCCTCAGCTCATGTCGCTTAGGCAGAAACTGGCTAAAGTAGAAGGGAAGCTGGAGTATTTGAAAAGAAGGAGCTGATGCAATAATTTGCTTATTTTTGGAGTGACTGAGGATGTGGAAGCCTCCTCCCTGGTTCAGTTTGCACAAACGCTGCTGGAAAAAATAGAGGGGGCTTCCCCAACCATCCTTGCTACGTTGTAGAGAAGGCACATCGCTCCTTGAGAGCTAGACTGCAGCAGGAAGCTCCCCCTCTTCCGCTTATCATAAAAATTTTGAATTTTCTGGACAAACAACATGTCCTGCAAAAGTGTGGAGATCTAAAAGAAATATCCTGGGAGGGTCAGCACCTTCTCATTTCGCAGGATCTACCAGCTATGGTTAGGCAGAAGAGGGCCACATTCCATCCTGTGGTGGTTAAACTACTGGCTGCCTCCATTACAGTCAAGATGCTGTATTCTTTTAAATAACAGATTTACTGCAAGGATACTTGGCACTGCTTTGAGAACATGAAGCAAGTAATGGGGGATTTGCAGCGAATGCTTCCTGATCTCTTCAGTGCCCCATCACCTAATCTCAGCAGGACTCACTATATGGGCATGTTAGCTGATCAGACACTGGGTGTTATGGAGTCTCAATGTTGTGGGAGATGTGTATGGGACTAAGCATACCCTCCAAGCTAGGAGGAGGTTCACTAAGACTTTTTGTTTTGTTTTCCTCTGTTCCTCCTATTATTGCTGACTATATGGTCCACAAGCCCCCTTGTTGACCAGCTGGAGTCTCCACTTAGCTGGCTGGCTTGGACTTTTGAAGGAGTTCGGACATACAGAGGGGCAGGACTATAAGAAGAGATAGGCCCTTAGTTTTGTTCAAAATTTCTGAACTCTGTGGGCTAAAGCATTTTCTTGGGATTTGGGAATCGGGAAGGGTGTAAAAGGGTTATGATTTTTATTATTAATGTTTTTATTGTTATTTAATTTTATTGTTTGTTTTGTTTAAATCCTATCCTCTCTGTGAGAGAGAGAGAGAGAGAGAGAGAGAGAGAGTAGGAGTGATTAGTAAAGATCATGGAAAAGGATGGGTTTTTAATGTGTTAGTTATAAGGGTTTTATATAATTTATATAAGGGGGGAAGAAGTTGTATTATGTGGGGTTGTGAATTAGATATTGGGCTGCTAGGAGTGTTGGAGATATGTGTTGGGGTATTAGGGATACAGTCAGGTGGTACTCCCCCTCAAGACTGAAGGCTCTCCATCCTTTTGATTCTTCTTCACTTCCTCCTGAAGCGTATTATAGATGCCAAGCATTCAGCATCCTGAGACGGAGGAGTGTAAGGTGTCGGAGATCCTGGAACTCTTGGGGGGGAATGGGAAAGGAGTGGGTGGATAAGAATAGTGAGAACCAGGAGATGCCCTGGGGTGAAATGGGTGCAGGAACGAGGTTTGCCTTGTCTTGTGCCCATACCCAATGGTTCTGACTTTGTCAGGCAGGAAATGGAATCATCATTTGACTCTCATCCCTTTTGGACGGTGTTAAGCAGTGCCAGGTCTATTAGGAATAAGACCACAGTAGTTGTGGATCTTGTTGCCTCTGTTGACCTGGCTTGCATCACCGAGACCTGGCTTGATGACAACGTGGTCCCTATTTTGAAGACTGCAATTCCGGCTGGGTTCTCGGTGATTCACCACCTGAGAGTGGACCGTAGAGGCGGGGGGATCGAAGACTGTTTTAGACAGGAACTGGATCTCAGGGAGGTGCCAGCTGGATGTACCAGCTCCTTTGAGTGTATGGTGGGTGCAGGTGCAGGCTACAGGATCCTTCTCATTTACCATCCACCAGGGGATGGGAGGGGTGGTCCTGAGAGAGGTTGCGGACTTCATTGCAGAGATGTTATTGGAGTTCCCCAGATGGTTAATTCTAGGGGACTTCAATGCCTGGGTCGATGATGAACTCTCGCTGTTTGGACAAAACCTCCTCCAATTGATGGATTCATTGGGCCTGACATGGTTTATTACCTCTGCAACTCATGAGGGAGGGCACTCATTGGACTTGATATTCCATCTGGGGATGGAGGTCTCTGATGTGGAGGTGGAGCTAATTGGTTGGTCTGACCATCACACCCTGAAATTCAGTTTCGCAGCCCCCTGACAAAGGCCTGCCAATAAGGAGTTAGTACAGTTCCATCCTTTGAGAGGATTTACCTCAGAAGGCCTGATGATGGAACTGGACTTCTCGAGATTGCCAATGGATTGCACTGACCCAGGGCCCCTAGTGTTGGCCTATAATAAGGCAGTTGTTGGGGCCCTGGATGTCATTGCTACAACTCGAGTTTGCCCCCTTACTCTTCACCTAGGGGACCCCTGGTTTACCGGTGAGATCCGCAAGCTGAAGAGAGGGGGTTGAAGATTGGAAAGACGCTGGCGGAAAACTCACCTGGAGATGGATAGGCTTAGATTTTTGGATCATTATAAGATCTACCAATCAGCAATTTCCCATAAGAAGGCAGAATTCCTGTCCAGGGCAATTGTTACAGTGAGGAATAGGCCATCCCAGCTCTTCCAGACTGTGGACAGACTGTGCAGTCCAGCATGTCTTCATGCTGGTCGAGCCTTGTCACAAGTACAATGTGACGAGTTCACTCAATTCTTTAATGATAAGGTGTCTACCATCAGGGATGAGATCAACCAGCATCTTCCCATTGGGCCTTGCATGGATCAACCAAGATGGTACTGACACCCAGTTGACCTGGTTCACCTTTAGCCAACCGACAGTCATGGATATAGTGAGGATTATCCAGACTTTGTGACCTACCTACTGTAGTTTGGATCCAGGTTCTACTCGCCTCCTAGTGGGGTGTGTAGATGTTATCAGCCCAATCCTTACTAGTGTAACCCCCCTACAAATGGGAGTTCCCAAAAAGTCTTCCTTGAGCTTGCCTAAATGCTCACTGCCAGGCAGGTGTCTTGTGTTTTAGCAGTTTAAATGTGATTACCAGAGCCTGTATAGCCTCTGTGTACTGTCTCTTTAAGAGCTGCCTGATTGCATTTTAAGTAATCTGAGAGGGAGCTCGGTTGAAAGATGTAACTATTTACTGAAAATCATTTAGAGTGATAATGATAGTGTAGTTTGTCTAATATGCTTTCTTTACAGCAAGCAAAAAACACAAAAGGAAGGAGCACAAATACATAAAGTAAATCACACCAGAACACCTAAATAAGACTTTAAAGCATAGAGCTCGCGGCTACAATTACCCCAGCACTTTGGGTCTTCTCATGACTCTTTCTCAAGGGGAGTGGCCGATGTGCTACACATGCTGTATTTTATTTTACTCTCTTAGAGTGGTGTGATTTACTTTATGCATTTGTGCTCCTTCCTTTGGTGTTTTTTGCTGTCAGTAGTTTTTGGAAGTGAGCACCCGAGTATTTCGAACGCTTCCGCTGTTGTGTCTTTCATTGTAGCAAGGACTGTTTTGTTTGTATCCACTATCTTGATCCTGGACTGAAAATTGTGCCAATTAGTACTGGTGGGACCTAAAATGTAGCCGGACTACAGGAGCTGTCTGAATTCAAAATCTGTAGGAACTGTAGTTTGAACTTTTTGCACCTTTTTTGCAACTGAAGGGTGAGCTCTTGCTTTAACTGACAGCCAAATCATCAAACAAAATCTTTTGGATCTTGGGGAAGTCCCCGGCTGCTTGCAGTTTTCAGTTAGATTTAAGCTTGAAGCTGAACAAGAAGGAGCTGAAGTGATTCTGAGCAGCAATCCTGAGTAGATTCGCATGGGAGAACTCCGAAAAGGCTAAGTTTTTGGCCTGCATGTCAGCGTGCAGCTCCTGAGAGGGAAAGAAGAGAATTATTTTGGACTAAATCCAAGTTTGTGTGACTAAAGTAAGCTACTGAAGTGGGCCAGGCTCAACCTGAAGAAGACCAAAGATTTTGCTGAATGCGATCTGCCTGTAAGGAGTTCCAGCTGCCCCTAAGCTCCCGGTGTGTGTAGATACTTTGCAATTGTGACCGGGGAGTGCTTTGCCTGGTACAGTAGAATTCCCTTACATGTAAATGTGCTACGAGCTGCTAGTGGGTCGTGAGTTGGTCCCCCACTGTGTGAACTGTGTTGTGCTTGCAGGAAGCTGTATCCAGCCCAACACGGACTGCATCCGAATTTGTCTCCATGCGGTCTGGGCCTTGCCAGACTGGCCCAGCCAGACTACCCATTGCACAGAGAAGCCATCGACAAGAGACCTGCCTGGGGATCAGCCCCTTGCTCCATGCTTGAACAGGAATGACGCCTCTGAGAAGCATGTGGGCCTTGCTTCTCCTGGCATTCCAGATCAACCACCTGCAGTCTCAATTTTTATCCAGCCTGTGTCCAGTCTTGGGTATCGTGAGTAAATACCAGGGTAGCTCCATGCAACAACAGCTTAATCTGAGTGTGTCATCTGATTGTCTTGTTGTTTCATTTCCTTTACGAACTCAGCCCCCTGGCTCCGGATTACAAATATTGTGTACTGTGCATGTTGTGTTTTCCATCACAGGGCATCAACCAGCTGCAACCCCGGGCAACGGTCCTGGCTAGCCCATCTCTTCTCCATCTGGGTACCCAGACGTGGACTGTGTTGGGAGGACTCAAAGCACATGCATAACTGCTTGATTGATATAACCTTTAAGCTAATTAACCTGATTTTGCCCTTCCCTTGTTCAAGTCCCCTGAATAAATCAGATCTAACTTTTTCTGCATGTAATCTGACTGTGGTTCCAGTTTGTGCTCAAAGTACTGTACTGTTGCTATTTGCTGTGCTTTACAGGGAGTCCCCAAGGTCGAGCCAGAGAAACCAGCCCTGGTGGTATTTGCAAACAGTGTGGGTACTTGTGTGATGTACCGGGGTATTGTGAAAGTGATTATAGTACAGTGCTCAGACCACTAGAGGGGAAAGAGGGGGGTTACAGTGTCCCGGAGGGCTGTGCCCAGGTTATCTTGACCACTACCAACCCTAATCTCTGGGTGGAAGCACCCATTTCAGAACTCAGGCCCCTTAACCTGCTACTAGCCAAGCAGGCGGGGGTAGTAACCCTTGGGATACTGCCACCTAGGGGGTTATATCCTGGAGGCTCACCGCTGGGATTTTGTGTCTTCTAGTGGCCAAATTTGTGAATTGCTGTTAAAAATAAGTAGCTACCCCAACAGAAGTGGCTGTACACAAGTTGGTGGGGTGGTGTACTGGGCAGGAGATCGACCCCCAAAATGCTATACCTATCCTGGATATTCCCCTGGGTACCAATAAGGACATTGTAGAGGGAGTACTTTCCAAGGTTGAATGTTTACAAAACCCTGTGGTGGTGGGTCAACAGGCTAATCTGCTTGGCCAAAGTTTCATGACGTTAGTTGAGTGTAAGGACCCAGTAGACAGTTCGAAAGTGCAATGGACTATCACCCCCGAAGGAGCCCTCACTGCCTGGAGAATGATAACTAAAGATAGTAAAGACCCCGGGGAGAATGAGCCCCCCACCCACTATCTGTTACTTTTGAGGAGAAATTTGCTAAGTTGTTGCTGGAGGAAGGGAAAACTGTGGAGGACTTAAGGAAACTATTCCTTCCACCTGGGGGTGTTCCTCCCCCAACACCCCCTCCCACTCCAGCACCCGTTATTGCCCCTCCTTCTGTGCTTGTGCCAATGCTGGCTCCTATGTCTGTACCTGCCATTAGTCATGACTCTTACCAAAGGTTGAGAATCTTCTCCGGCACACTCCCAACCCCCCAAGGGGAGGATGGTTGGGAGACCTGGATAGAATGTGTGTTGCCCCTTTGGTACCTGAGTGGCAGTGTGCGGAGGCTGAGAAACAGAAAAGGATCATAGAAAGTTTGAGGGGTCCCACCCTAGAGGCCATTAAATTTCTGAGGTCCACAAACCCTGATGCATCTGCCCAGAAGTACCTATCTGCACTCGAAGGCAATTTTGGGAGCATTGAGTCAGGGGAGAACTTGATGTGGAAATTTCAAGGTACAAAACAATGGCCAGGAGAAAGTTTGTATGCATATGTTACTCATCTGGAAAGAGTGCTGCAGAAGGCTTACCGAAAAGGTGGGGTAGCCACCAGTGATTTAAACCATGTGAGGTTGGGGCACATACTGCAACATGCAAAGCATTCTAAATTGCTGCTCCTTCAATTAAGGCTCCCGGATAGAAGGGGTAACCCACCAGACTATTGTGACTTGATAAAAGAACTCTGGGAGGTTGAAGATGAAGAGGGGGATTGTAATTCTAGGGTGAGCGCAGCCCAAGTGATCACGGCATAGGAAGGCCCTTCTGAAGTAGGGACCAATGAGGGTGTGCTGCCATGGGATGAACTGCTGAGGGAGTTCAGGGAAACAAAAAACAGTCTCTTTATGAAGGCCACTCCTGCAAGTACAAGCACTGACCCTTATCCAACTGCATCTGCTATGGGGTTGGGGGTGTCCACCCAGGCATCTTCTGCTGACAGCTGCTCGAAACTCGACGTCTTGACTATGAAAGTAAGAGAATTGACGAGATGTCTCCAAATGCTCACCACACAGCAGACAGAGATGGCACCAAGGTTTTCAGTTGGTAGTACCACAGCCCTAGCCCCCATTGTGATGCCTCGGCTGCCTCAAATCCCAGAAAACATATTTTGCCATAATTGTGGGAAGGATGGGCACATGAAGAGAGGATGCCAGTTCACAAAAGACCTAGAGAAAGTTGTATACAGGCTTCAAGGAAAGCTTCTGAGAATGAATCAGCGGTCGAGGAGTGCCCAAAATGACCACAGTGAGGGTTCAAGAAGTAGTAACTCAAATCCCTATGTGGCTAAATCATCTGTCCAGGCCTCTGCTGCTGTTCCTCCCGACTGGTCCAAAATAGTGGGCCCTTCAATGGAGACTACTGTAGCTGTGAATGGTATTCCTACTCGGGCTGTGCTGGACAGTGGGTCCCAAGTGACCATTGTATTTAAGGACTGGTATAACAAACACTTATCTGCTGTGCCCCTACAACCCCTGGAAGGCCTACATGTGTGGGGGCTGAGCGACAAGTCTTATCCCTACCTAGGATATGTCCACCTCTGGTTGTCATTTCCTGCAGCTGTAACTGGTGTAGAGGAGCAAGTCGAGACACTGGCCTTCATGTGTCCCCCTACTGGACTGTATGATGGGGTTCCCCTGTTAATTGGGACCAACGTCCATATGTTTGGGAGACTGGAACAACTCTGTAACGAGAAACAAGGGTGACGGACTGGGAGGGCCCTGAGAATTCCAGCTCTGATCAAGAGGGCCTATGATTTGCAACAGAACCCCAAGGGAGTGGACCAGGATGAACTGGTAGGGGTCTTGTGGAAGAAGGATCCCGATTCAATGGTACTGGCCCCTAACACCCAATGTACCGTTCAAGGGGAGGTCCGCCTCTGGAAAGATGTCAAGAACAAAATACTGATGTTGGATGCCCCAGGTGATAGAAAATTGCTGGAAGGATTATTGGTTAAGCCCAGCATCTTGCCAGCTCATGCTCATACCTATGCACAACGAGTGATGGTCCAGATTCATAATGTGTCAGATTGGGAGATCAGGGTGAACAGAGGATACACCATAGCTATGGTACACTGCTCAGACACTGCAGTGTTGCCCAGAAACAAGCCCCCTGGCAAGACAGATAGAATGACTCCCGACTTGTTTGATTTTGGTGACTCCCCATTGCCAGCTGAATGGAAGACTAGAACTAGCCAGAAACTTGCCTAGAGATATCAAGTGTTTTCGTTAAAGGAATGGGACATGGGATGTGTCCAGGGTGCAGAGTATCACATACACCAGCATGATGAACGGCCATTTCGAGAGAGGTCTCGATGTCTAGCCCCTGCAGACGTAAACGATGTGAGAAGACACTTGCAGGAAATGCTCGCAGCTGGTGTGATACAAGAATCCAGGAGCCCATATGCTCCTCCCATTGTGGCTATGTGTAAGAAGAATGGAACAGTATGAATGTGTGTGGATTACTGGACCCTCAACAGGTGGACCATCCCTGATCAATACACCATGCCCCGTATACAAGATGCTCTGGATAGTTTGAATGGGAGCAAATGGTTCTCGGTCTTGGATCTTTGCAGTGGATATTACCAGATTCTGATGGCTCCGGAGTACCGTGAGAAGACAGCATTCATCTGTCCTTTGGGGTTCTATGAATTCCTGAGAATGCCAAAGGGGATATCGGGCACTCCTTCCACCTTCCAGCGACTGATGGAACGAGCGGTGGGAGACATGAATTTGCTGGAATGCCTGGTGTACTTGGACGATGTCATTGTGTTTGGGAGCTCCCTAGAGGAACATGAGAGTCGACTCTTCAAAGTACTAGACCGACAGGAAGATTTCGGCCTCAAGCTGTCGACTGACATGTGCCAGTTTTTCCAAACCTCTGTGAAGTATGTGGGGCACATAGTATCTACAGACGGGCTAGAGACTGATCCTAGTAAAGTTGAAGCCTTGACTACTTGGCCCCAGCCCCACAATTTGAAAGAACTACAATGTTTCCTGGGATTCTGTGGCTACTACTGCCGGTTCATAAAGGACTATTCCAAAGTGATTCGGCCACTCTTGAATCTTACCCAGGGTTACCCTCCTACCAATCGGAAATACAAAAAGGGTCCGTCAAAAAAACAGACAAAGCATATTTCCACCCAGGTGAACTTTTTGGGTCCCGTTGGATGCCTGACTGTGAAGCAGCTTTCCATGAAGTCATATACCAGCTCACCCATGCCCCCATCCTTGCTTATGCTGATCCCACCAAACCCTTTGTGCTGCATACTGACGCCAGTCTGCAGGGTCTAGGAGCTGTACTGTATCAAGACCATGAGGATGATTTGAGACCAGTGGCATTCGCCAGTAGGAGCTTGACCCCGTCAGAGCGAAACTACCTTGTGCACAAGTTGGAGTTCCTTGCATTAAAATGGGCCATTGTCGACCAGTTTCATGATTACCTCTATGGGCCGAAAATATTGGTGAGGACTGACAATAACCCGTTGACCTATGTACAGACTTCAGCTAAGTTAGACGCCACGGGGCACCGGTGGCTTTCTGCATTGTCAACATATGATTATGCTGTCGAATACAGATGGGGCCTGAATCATATTGATGCTGACACCCTATCCCGGAGGCCCATTTCCAAAAGCGTCTGAGTCAGGCTGTCTGAACCTGACATCTGAGCATTGTGCCAAAAGTTTGATAGAAATAAACAGATGTCTACGTACACAGCGGACTGCTTAGCATATTGCTTGGGCCCCTCTGACCAGCTGCATATTGCCACTTTTCTGCTCTAGATATTAGTGCACTACCTCAGTTTGACAATGACAGCATGCAATGGGCTCAATCCTGAGATTCTATGATTCAGCCAGCACTTGACGCCCTTCGTGCAGGAAAAGATGTGTCCAAGTTGCATTCCTCTGATCTGCGAACCACTTTATTGTTTAAAGAAGGCCCCAGGTTGAAGCAGCTTAATCAGTTGTTGTATAGAGAGACAGTAGATCAGGGTGGCCAAATAGAGAAGCAACAACTGGTCCTGCCCACAGCCTTCAAATATTTGGTACTGCAGTCCCTCCACAATCATATGGGCCAACTCGGTATGGACCGGACCCTTGACCTAGTACGATCTCGATTCTAGTGGCCCAAGATGGAGGCCGATGTTGAGCACCATGTAAGGACTTGTAGTCGCTGCATGCAGAGAAAAGCCCTGCCTCAGAGGTCTGCCCCCTTGTCAACATTACTACCAGCACCCCAATTGAACTAGTCTGCATAGACTTCTTGAGTTTAGAGCCTGATCAGCAAAACATTGGCAATGTGTTAGTGGTTGAAGACCATTTCACATGGTATGCATAAGCTTTTCCCACCAAAGATCAAAAAGCATCTACCATGGCCAAGGTGCTAGTGGAAAATTTCTTCGTCCACTATGGTGCCCCCTGGTGGATTCACTCTGACCAGGGCCGGGACTTTTAGAGATGGCTAATCAAAGAAATGCTCTCTCTATGGAGGGTTGCGAAAGTCAAGAACCACCCCTTATCACTCGCAGGGGGATCCTTAACCAGAACGATTTAACCGCACTCTGCTAGACATGCTAGGCACTCTCCACCCAAAAGATAAGCATAAATGGAGCCAGCAGATTAGCACTTTGGTACATGCATGCAATTGCACAAAGAGTGATGCTACCGGGTTCTCTCCCTACCGCCTCATGTTTGGGAGAGAGGCCCGGCTGCCTGTTGATGTCTGTTTTGGGGTTTCTCCCGATGGGGTCCAAGCCAAAGATTATCTGCAATATGTTCAAAAACTTAAAGCTCAATTGAACCATGTCTATCAACTGGTCCAGACAATGGCCACCAAAAGAAATCTTGCCAACAAAGAGAGACATGATAGAAAAGTAAAGGTTCAATAGCTTAGGCCTGGAGACCATGTGTTGTTGCGAAATTTAGGATTGCATGGTAAACACAAAATTGCTGATCAATGGCACCATCTTCCCCATGTTGTAGTTTGAAAGTTGGATGATTTTCCAGTGTACAAAGTGCACCCAGAGAATAATTCCAAAGCTGTAAAGACCATGCACCGTAACCACTTGCTACCTATTGGTCAAGTTATAATTGAGACTGAACCCACCGAGGATGATTCCCCTGAACCAATGACTCATGCTGCTGCAAGAAAGAAACAGAGTCAGCCTGCCCCCGTAGTTGCCCATTTAAGACTTCCCCCACAGCAGGCCCAGAATGATAGTGACTGCCAGTCTAACTCGGATGACAGTGAGTGTGATAATGCCTAACCCTCATGTGAACTGAGTCAGTTGTTTCATGGAAATCCTATGTTTAATTATGGGGATGAAGCTGGGCCTTCTGGACTGCCTAATGCCCCGACATCTTCCTTGGAGCCAATGCTCCCTGAAGGTGAAGTGCAAAGTATCACGTCTGAGGATGCTGAGTCTTTGTGTATTGTGGAACTGTGTGATTTGTCTGAAGGAGAGACAGATGGTATGGGTCTTTCTGGTGACATGCCAGAACTTGAGAAACACTATGAGAGTGCTGACAACTCCCCTTCAGTGACAGAGTGTCTTCAAATAGAGCTAAGTGTTGTAGAAACAGAGACTACAGAGCAAGAGGCTAACAGTGCTCCCAGTTTGGGCCTTCCCCTTCATGCAGAGGCACCCCTCACAAGTGATGAAAGCTCCAAGACCATTGCTGAAAGTACAGAGACTGTGGTTGTTCACTCCAGAAAGACTGGCCAAGCTGTCAGGCCAGTGGTGCTCTTCAGTTACAATTCCCCCGGGAGGCTAGTGGATTTACCTCTCAATGTAGTCCACAAAGGAGTTTATGTCTCTCAGAGCTCACTGCCCAAATTGAGCTTGATGACCCATTCCAGGTTACTTGTTCTGCCCTCTCACCATGGTGACCCTGCCCCATCCAGCCCCAAGCTAGCTGACTGGGAAGGGCCCCCTCTTGCATTGTTTAGTGTACAAGAAGTTATTAGATGATTCTGTATAGTAATGTTCAATTTACCTGTGTGAAATATGCATAATGTATTGTCAGAATGGAAATGTATAGTAAAGTGACAAGTTATGCCAATTGATGAATCAGATAGTACTTGTATAGCATGCTAATGGTATAAATATCTTGTATATGTTGCATTTCAGTGTTATGATGGTACAGACTTGACGCGGATGCCAATTTTTCCCAGGCAGGGAAGGGTGAAACCCCCCTACAAATTCGGGTTCCCAAAAAGTCTTCCTTGAGCATGCCTAAATGCTCACTGTCAGGCTGGTGTCCTGTGTTTTAGCAGTTTAAATGTGATTACCACTGCCTGTATAGCCTCCGTGTACTGTATCTATAAGAGCTGCCTGATTGCAGCTTAAGTAATCTGAGAGGGAGCTCTGTTGAAAGATGTAACTATTTACTGAAAATCATTTAGCGTAATAATGATAGTGTAGTTTGTCTAACCTGCTTTCTTTGTAGCAAGGACTGTTTTGTTTGTCTCCACTAACTTGGTCCTGGACTGCAAATTGGACCAATCAGACTGGTGGGACCTAAAATGTAGCCTGTCTACAGGAGCTGTCTGAATTCAAAATCTGTAGGAACTGTAGTTTGAACTTTTTGTGCCTTTTTTTTGCAACTAAAGGGGGAGCTCTTGCTTTGACTGACAGCCAAATCAGCCAACCAAATCTTTTGGATCTTGGGGAAGTCCCAGGCTGCTTGCAGTTTTCAGTTAGAGCTAAGCTGGAAGCTGAACAAGAAGGAGCTGAAGTGATTCTGAGCAGCAATCCTGAGTGGATTCGCATGGAAGAACTCTGAAAAGGCTACATTTTTGGCCTGCATGTCGGTGTGCTGCTCCTGAGAGGGAGAGAAGAGAATTATTTTGGACTAAATCCAAGTTTGTGTGACTAAAGTAAGCTACTGCAGTGGCCAGGCTCAAACTGAAGAAGACCAAGATTTTGCTGAATCGCGATCGGCCTGTCAGGAGTTCCAGCAACCCTTAAGCTCCCGGTGTGTGCAGAGACTTTGCGATTGTGACCGGGGAGTGCTTTGCCTGGTACAGTAGAATCCCCTTACATGTAAATGTGCTATGAGCCGCTAGTGGGTTGTGAGTTAGTCCCCCACTGTGTGAACTGTGTTTTGCTTGCTGGAAGCTGTATCCAGCCCAAACCGGACTGCATCTGAATTTGTCTCCATGCGGTCTGAGCCTTGCCAGACTGGCCCAGCCAGACTACCCATTGCACAGAGAAGCCATCAACAAGAGACCTGCCTGGAGATCAGCCACCTGCTCCATGCTTGAACAGGAACGATGCCTCTGCGACTCATGTGGGCCCTGCTTCTCCTGGCATTCCAGATCAACCACCTGCAGTCTCGATTTTCATCCAGCCTGTGTCCAGTCTTGGGTATCGTGAGTAAATACCAGGGTAGCTCACTGCAACAACAGCTTAATCTGAGTGCGTCATCTGCTTGTCTTGTTGTTTCATTTCCTTATGAACTGAGCCCTCTGGCTCTAGATTACAAATATTGTGTACTGTGCATGTTGTGTTTTCCATCACATGGCCCCAAGCAGCTGCAACCCCGGGCAACGGTCCTGGCTAGCCCATCTCTTCTCCACCTGTGTACCCAGAGGTGGACTGTGTGGGGGAATCAAAGCGCATGCATAACTGCTTGACTGATATAATTTTTAAGCTAATTAACCTGATTTTGCCCCTTTCTTGTTCAAGTCCCCTGAATAAATCAGATCTAACTTTTTCTGCATGTAATCTGACTGTGGTTCCAGTTTGTGCTCAAAGTACTGTACTGTTGCTATTTGCTGTGCATAACCTTGTTTTACAGGGGGTCCCCAGGGTTGAGCCAGAGGAACCAGCCCTGGTGGTAAGTGCAAACAGTGTGGGTACTTGTGTGGTATACCAGGGGTATTGTGAAAGTGATTATTGGACAGTGTTCAGGCCACTAGAGGGGAAAGAGGGGGGTTACAGTGTCCCGAAGGGCTGTGCCCAGGTTAGCTTGACCACTACCAACCCTGATCTCTGGGTGGAGGCACCTGTTTCAGAACTCAGGCCCCTTAACCTGCTACAAGCCAAGCAAGCAGGAGTAGTAGCCCTTGGGATAGTGCCACCTAGGGGTTACACTGGAATAGTGGTAGTTTCACTGGAGAGAGGGATCTTTCCAGATCCCTTCAATGAGGTAGTAGTTCACCCCCTTTTGAAAAAGCCCTCCCTTGATCCTGACTGCCCAGCTAACTACAGGCCAGCCTCGAACTTGCCCTTTGTAGGGAAAGTTATCGAGAAGGTGGTCGCTCTGCAGCTGGAGGATCATTTGAACAGCCACAATATCTATAACCCTCTCCAGTCTGGCTTTAGAAAATGGCATAGTACTGAGACAGCCCTGGTGCAGGTACTAAATGATCTCCTGAGGGCGAGAGATTGGAGGGCCTGTTCCATCTTGGTTCTATTTGATCTCTCAGCAGCATTTGACACCATGGATCATGGGGTGATGCTGGAACACCTGTGTTTTGTTCTGTGGATTGAGGGGAGCAGTCCACAATTAGTTTCGATCTTTCCTGGAGGGCAGGTCCCAGAGAGCAGTGTTGGGGATTTACTCCTCTGCCCCTCTCTGCCTGCCCAGTGGGGTTCTGCAGGGCTCGGTGTTGTCCCCAATGTTATTTGTGGTGTACATGCTTCCATTGGGGATCATTATAAGATGGTGTGGGCTGAGTTTTCATTGCTATGCCGATGATTCTCAGCTCAACATGTCTTTTGTGCCTGAACAGGAGTATCACTCAGTTACTAGGTTTAATAACTGCCTACTGGAGATACAGAACTGGATGAGTACCAGTTGGCTTCAGTTGAATTCAGATAAAACAGAGTTATTGGTGGTGAACCCTTGGGTTAGGATGTTAGGGGTATGGGCTGGGAAGCCCTCAGGTTTATTTCTGGGGTGCACCCCACTTATGGTCTCTGGCCAGGTGTGTAACCTTGGTGTTATTCTTGATGAGGTCCTGATCCTGAGGGCACAGGTGTCAGCAGTAGTCAAATCTTCCTTTTTCCATCTAAGGAGTATAGCCCTGGTGAAACACCTGGTGCTGCCCAAAGTCCTGTCTACGTTTGTCCACTCCTTAGCTACCAGTCATTTTGATTACTAAAATACCCTCTATCTAGGGCTACCGGGAGTGGATATCTGTTACTTGCAGCTAGCAGAACGCGGCACTAAGGTTTGTTGACTGGAGTCCCGCGGTCCAGTTATATAACACCTGTGCTGTGTGAACTGCACTGGCTGCCCATACAATGGCAGATCACTTTCAAGGTCACGTTGCTGACCTACAATGTCCTGTATGAGTTGAGACCTCACTAACTGAAAGAACTCCTGTCTCCTTACTGTTCTTCCCACTCACTCTGATCCTCTGATGAGGGATTGCTAGAGATTCCCAGGGTAACTCTGAAGACATCTGGAGTAAGATTTTTTGCCTTTGTGGCACCTACCCTGTGGAATTCTCTACCTCACCAGATACGAGATAGCCTGACTGTAGAAGGTTTTAAAAATTCCCTTAAAACCTTTTTCTTTCATCAAGCATTCTCAAATACTTAATGTATGCTCTCTATAATGATGTGTGTTTTATTGATATTGATATTATGTATTTTAAATTTATTGTTATGATTATTGTAAGGGTGCCCTGAACTCAGGAAGGGCACCTTATATAAATAAATTTTACATTACATTACATTACATATTGTAACTCCAAAGTCAGGGCCATGGCTAACCCTCTGAAGGTTGCTTTTTGGAATAATAAAGGGGCTAGGTCTCCCCATAAGAGAAACCACATCCTCAAGCATTTGCAGCAATTCTGATGCCAGTTCACCTTCCTGCAAAAGATTCACCTCTTAGCGAAGAAGGCCAATTTGTTCCGTGGGCTGTTTGTTGGTCAAGTGCACGTGGCTGATTGTGCCATGGCCAGCTTAGGGGTGGCTATTATAATTTCTCACCAGGTCCCTTTTCAAACCCAGCAGACAATTGCTGATAGCAATGGCAGGTATGTTTTTGTACAAGGGGTGTTAGACCATACGAAAATTATCCTAGGCTGTGTGTATGGCCTTAACCATGCGGATCCCTCTTTCTTTATGGATTTAGTAAACCAAATCTCTAAATTTCCCTCTGTTACCTTAATCATGGGCAGAGACTGAAATCTCATCCCATCTCCTGACTTAGATAGGTCTAGGATGAGACATCTAGGGCTGTCTCCCGAGCAACGTTCGTTGCGAGACATGATTCAGACCTTGGGGCTATGTGATCCATGGCAATTTCTGCATCCACAGGATAAGGCCTACACTTTTTATTCCACTGCTTATGGTTCCTATTCCAGGTTGGATTATGTTCTCATTAGCACCTCCCTTATTTTTGAGATAATAGAGGGGGAGATTGTCCTAGAGTCCTTTCTGATCATTCCCTTTTTTGGCTCACACTTGTTCTTACCTCTAATATGGAAAAGGATATGATCTTGAAACTCAATAACCAGCTGCTCTCTGACACATTTCTGGTTGACCGGATTAGGGACCAAATAATTTTGTATGACCAACAAAATTCAAGCTCTTTCGGTAAAGCTGATCTGGAGTCGGTGGCTTGCAAATGCTTTATTTGGGGGGTACTCATTCGGTTGGCATCTAAGCACAAAGAAGTTCATGCCTCTGCTATTGGTGATCTCCTTCAGCAGATTATGGTCATTGAGGGTAGTCTCTCCCCTAATCCAACAGAGGAGGTCTTGCAGAAGTTGACAGTCCTGCTGGACAAATATGCTAATTTGGTAAAGGAAAAGACTGAATATGCCCTGTTAAAGACTAAGAAGAGATACATTGACCAGGGGGATAAGGCAAGCTGCTTACTGGCTCTCAGGTTGCAGCAGGTGGAGCCCTCTAGGTTGATAACAGCCATCAAAGCTAAGGATGGATAAACATAATCCCGTCCCAGAGAAATTGCTCAGGAATTTGCCTCCTTTTATGAGGAACTATAGGGTTCTAGACCCTCCTCTAAGTCTCGCTCCGCTCTTTCATCTTTCCTCCAGAAATGTGCCCTTCTGCATCTAATGCAAGAGCAGCAGGCCCTTCTTTCCCAACCCATAACTATTTTAGAGATCTGTCAAGCGGTGGCAAGTCTGTCACCAAACAAATCCTCTGCCCCTGATGTGTTTATTTCCAATTTCTATAAGACATTTCTAGAACAACTGCTGCCCCTTCTCTCCCGTGTTTTTGCCTGGGTTTATGAACATGGTGTAGCAGACCCTGTGCTTCTCAAAGCTCTTATTGTAGTGCTTCTGAAACCTGATAAATCCCCAGATGCCATAGGCAACTAGAGACCCATCTCCTTGATAAATTGTGACATTAAAATCCTGGCTAAAATGCTAGTCACTAGAATGCACCATGTGTGGGAGGGCCTTCTTACTCATGATCAGGTGGTATTTGTTCTGAATTGGTCCTCCCTGGAACATAGAAATATAGACTTTGACAGCAGATAAGGACCGCTTGGCCCACCTAGTCTGCCCATTTCCCTACCTACCGGATAAGCTGCACATCCTAGTTAACCGACAGCCTATTTCTTCCTACCCCCAACAAGAATTGCCTTATGTCTGTCCCATGCATCCTTGAATTCTCCCACAGTTTTAGACCCCACAACCTCATCAGGAAGGCTGTTCCATGTTTTCACCACCCTCTCTGTGAAAAAATACTTCCTCACACTGCCCCTGAGCCGTCCCCCCATCTTCAAATTGTGTCCCCTTGTTCTTGCACATCTCTTTTTCTGAAAGATGCTACCCTCTTAGACTTTGTTGATTCCACTGAGGTATTTAAAAGTACTTAAAAGTTTCTATCCTGTCCCCCCTCTCCCTCCTTTCCTCAAGGGTATAGATTTTAAACTCCTTTAGTCTCTCTCCTCTTATGGCTTCTCTTGCAGACCCTGCACCATTTTAGTTGCCCTCCTCTGGACTGCCTCCATCCTGTCTATGTTCTTGTAGAGATGGGGTCTCCAGAACTGGACGCAGTACTCCAGATGGGGTCTCACCAACTGCCTGTCTAGAGGGATAACAACTTCCTATTTTCTGCTGGTGATCCTTCTCCCTATATATCCCAGTATCCCCCCAGCCCTCCCTACTGCCTTCTCATATTGCTTGCCAACCTTCAGATCATCTGATATGATTATCCCCAGGTCCCTTTCCATTTTTGTTGTTGTTACTACCTCCCCCCCCCACCATTGTGTAATCTTCCCCAGGGTTTTTGTTTCCCAGGTGCATTACTTTGCACTTCTCTGCATTGAATCCAAGCTGCCATACTAGTGACCATTCCGCCAACCTTACCAAGTCCCTTCTCATTCTTTCCATGCCTCCTTGTGTATCAACCCTGTTGCAGATCTTGTGTCATCTGCAAAGAGGCATACTTTTCCTTCCAGTACCTCACCAATGTCACTTATAGAGACATTAAAAAGGACTGGACATTAAAGAGTACCAGTCCTAGTACTGAACCCTGCAGTACCCCACTAGTAACCCCCCCTTCTTCAGAGGGGACATCATTTATAATTACCTTCTGTTTCCTGTTGTCCAGCCAATGTTTTGCCCAGGCTACCACTCTGGGACCCACTCCCAGGTTGGTTAATTTGTTTATTAATCTTGGGTGTGGGACTGTGTCAAATGCCTTGTTAAAGTCTAGGTAGGCCATGTCCATAGCCCCTCCCTGGTCTACTACTTTGGTCACCCAGTCAAAGAAATCAATTAGATTTGTCTGACATGACCTTCCCACTGTGAATCCATGCTGCCTTGGGTCCTGTGCCCCACTGGCCTCTAGGTACTCAACAGTTCTTTCCTTCAGAAGTGATTCCATCACTTTCCCTACCACAGAGGTCAAACTGACAGGTCTGTAGTTTCCTGCTTCTGTCTTGCCCCCACTTTTGTGAAGGGAAATCACATCCACCTTCCTCCAGTCCTCAGATACCACACCATCCTCTCATGATTTGTTAAAAAGGGTAGTCAGTGGTGTCACTAGTTCTCCCCTTAATTCTTTTAGAATTCTGGAGTGAATCCCACCAGGCCCCATTGCTTTGTCCATCTTCAGTTTTAGGAGTTCTTTCAGAACCCTTTCTTCTGTGAAAGGACTGGGAATGGCCCCCTATCCAGACTGCTTCTGTTAATTGGATTAAGTGCCTCCCCCTCCTATTCCTCTTTTGTCAATACTGAGCAGAAGTATTCATTCAGTATCCCTGCTTTTTCACTGTCCCTCTCTGCCCACCCACCATCTATTCTATTCAGCCTCAGTATCCTTCCCTTTGTCTTTCTATGCTCCCTGATGTACCAATAAAAGGTTGTATCCCCCTTCTTAACTAAGTTGGCTATCTTTTCCTCAGTTTGGGCCTTTGCTATTCTGACTTCCCTCCCTGCTTCCTTCTTCCTTAACTGGTACAGTTCTCTGTCCCACTCCTTCTGTGTTTCCTTATACTTCCTAGATGCTCTTTTTCTCAATAACCTTCCCCACCACCTCTTTTGAGAACCATAGTGGCTTTTTCTTTTGTTTTGATTTATTTGCTTCACACAAAGGCTTGTTGCCTCTGTGATGGCAGTTTTGATGTTTCCCATTGTTGCTCCACCCCTCCTTCTTGCCTTTTTGATAGTGCTTTTCTAAGGCACTCTCCCATCTTGCCAAAGTCAGCCCTCCTGAAGTCCAGTACCCTCACTTTTGTATGGCTTGACTCTGTAGCTGAGTTTATCATGAACCACACTGTTTGGTGGTCACTTGTTCCCAGATGGCTACCCACTTCTAGATCTGAGATCCTCTCACTGTCCCCATTTGGGAATACGAGGTCTAAGATTGCTCCCTCATGAGTGGGTTCCAAAACTAGCTGCCTGAGGTATGCCCCCTGTAGGCCATAGAGAATGGCACTACTCATGGATGTGGCTGCAGCAGAGGTGCTCCAGTTAACATCTGGCATATTCAGGTCCCCCATTAACAGTATCTCCCCTTTCTCTGCCATCCTAAGGATGCCTTCTATCATATCCTTATCCATTCCCTCCCACTGAGATGGGGGTCTGTATACAACCCCTGTGCGGATTGTGGTGTCATTTCCTGCCTCTAAGGTGACCCACAGTGCCTCCTCTCCTCCCTGTTTATGCTTTTGTTCCATTGCTTTTATCCCTTCCCTTACATAGAGAGCTACTCCTCCCCCTTTCTTCTCCCCTCCCTGTCACTCCTATAGGTTGTGTACCCTGGTATGTTAACATCCCAGTCATGATTCTCTGTGTACCATGTTTCTGTGACTGCCACAATACTCAGGCATCCCTCTTCCATCAAGTCCACCAGTTCAGGGAGGTTGTTGCACAGACTATGGGCATTGGTACTAATTGCCCTCAATTTCTTGATGGCCTTACCCCTTTTTGCCCTATCCCTGTCCTTATTGCCATTGTCATTTTCTCCATTTACCCCTGCCCTTCTCCTTATTGACATCTCTATCTTGGTGTTTACCTCACTTACTACCCTGTTACTTTTTTGGGGGGGGGGCTAGGATTTCCCTGCTCTTGTCCAGTGCCTCCCCCTTGTCTAGTTTAAATGCTTGCCAATCAAACATTTAAACCTATCATCTAGGATCCTGGTTCTTCTCCTAGACAGATGCAGACCATGGCACCAGTATAGGCCTGTATCACTCCAGGTGGACCCCAGTCCCCAATGAAGCCAAACCCTTGAGTTCTGCACCAGTTTTTCAACCACTGATTGAATCCCATGGTGTGGAGCACCCTAGGCTAATTTTTGGAAGCTGTTACATATCTTCTCTGTGTCCAGGAAATCAAATATTTCCATGCCTTTGGTCTTACTCTACATGGAGAAGGCCTTCAACAGAGTGGACTGAACCATCCTGTTCATGACTCTTGAGGCCTTCAATTTTCTTCAGTACTTTATATGGTGGGTGCAGATTTTGTATTCTTCCCCGTCTGCGAAGGTGTATTGTAATGGGGTATTTTCTGCCCCATCCCCCTCGGGTCTGGTGCAAGGCATGGTGGTCCCCTTCCCCCCTCCTTTTTAATTTATACCTGGAGCCCTTACTCCATAGACATTGCATGTCCCCAGAGGTCACTGATGTTCCGGTGGGACCGAATGTTTTCCTGATGTCAGTCTATGTGGATAACATTCTGCTTCATCTCACTCATCTGGATACTTCTCTTCCAGCCATTTTAGAGATTTTTGAGGAGTATGGCACCTTTTCTAACTATAAACTTAATCTTAACAAAACTGAAGTCCTACCCCTCACTATAACAGTTAACAAGCAGTATGTGGTGTCTCTGGGTATGACCTGGTCCCCTCGGGCACTCAAGTATCTGGGGCTATTGCTGGCTAAGGATTCTTCTCTCATGCATAATCTGAATTTGCAGGATTTGGTACAACAGGTTCAACAGGAACTGCATTTGTGGCAAGCCCTTTCCTTGTCCTTGTGGGGTCGTATCTCTGAAATTAAAATGAATGTGCTCCCCAGGCTCTTTTATCCTCTTAATGTGCTGAATTTCTGGATACCACTGAAATGGCTCAGGAAAGTACATCAGATAATCATGAAATTTATTTGGCAAGATAAGGCCCCTAGGAGGGCGTACAAGAAGCTGGCATCTCCAAAATATATGGGAGGTATTAAACTGCCTCATTTCTTGTTTTACTATTTCTCTAGCCATTTCAGTAAACTTTTCCAGTGCTTTCTCTGCCCTTCCCTGGATTTCCCGGTAGATTATAGGCCTCCCTGGTTGGACCTGGAGAGTCAACTGCTGCAGCACAGTAGCCTTACACTACCTTCTCTGCTTTACCATCCCTTATCTAGCATCCCACCTGGGGTCAAAGATTCTGTTATGGGGATGTCACTGAAAGTACTGTATATTCACAGTTCTGGGCATTGGTAAAATCCCCGATTTCTAGAGACATCTCCCACCCTATTCTCCAAAATCTGAACTTTAAAATTGGAGGTCAGGTACTTAAGGAGGAATGGCTTCCCCAATTGGAGTCACTGGTGGTTCGGGACCTCTTGGAGGATGGGGTGTTAAAGTCCTCACCTACCTTGCTGTGGCAGTTTGATTTAGATGGTAAATCTATTTTTCAGGTATTTCAGTTAAGACAATCTTTGATACAATGGTTTGGTCAGGGTTCTTGGACCACAGATTTCTCTGATTTCCTTTTTTCACTTTTTCCCCTGGTCTCCCAGAAGCACGCAGTATTCTCTCTTTATGGGGGTCCTGTTTTCTCAATATGCCCCTGAAATTAATGGATCTTCTCCTTACTGGAACCAAATATTTTCCATTTTTCCCCAACAGTGGCTGGGTATCTGGAAGCATACCTACTGATATATAAGAAAAGATCACTTGCGGCTTATGCAGTTCAATATAGTGAACAATATGTATTATACCCCACAAAAGTTGGCATGCATGGGTCAGCTGCAGTCACCCAGCTATACCAGATGTGGAGGTGATGAGGGTACCCTTTTACATATTTTTTGGCTTTGTCCCAAAGTAGCCCCTATCTGGAAGCTAATTGAGGATAGAGCTGATCCCCTACTAGGCCTTCAGGGGTTATTTAGGCCAGAAATAGAGATATGTATTGTGGGGGACATGGCTCCCATCCAGGTTTTAGAACATAGATACTTCATGTCCCTAATCTCCTTGTCCTTGAAAATAGCAGTCTTTAAGCAATGGCTGGATCAAACCTTGATTTCTTACACTGAATTTTTGAAAGAATTGCTGTCTAACCTACAGGTGAAATGTATGAGTGCCTGATCACACCATAATCCCCAGAGCTATGATAGGAAAATGGGGGGAAGTTACATACATTGTACATGGTGGGTGCTGGGCAAGCATAGTATCAGGAAGCTGGAGGGGCAGCAAAATGTATATAACCCTTGCCATCCTATTTATACATTGTAGTCCATCCTGTACATATTTATGCTTTATAGGGACTTGCTCCATGGGGGTGGGGAGGTATGGGGAAAGTGGGTGAGGTCTGTGTGCCTCTGGGGGGGCAAATGAACATTACCAATGTTTAATTTCCCTGTACATTGTCTGTGTGTTCTTTATAATCAATGAAGTTTATTAAATTTCAAAAAAATTAAACATGGAAGGTCACGTTCACAAATGCCTGCAGTCTGGGAAACAAGGTTCAAGAGGTGGAAACCTTGATGATGGATACAGACTTTGACAAAGCAATAATAACAGAGACATGGTGCTCTGCTAATCATGGCTGGGACATCAATATACCGGGCTAAATACTGTTCAGAAGGGACAGGGAAGGTACAAAGGGGGGTGGAGGGTAATCCTGTACATCAAAGAAGGCATAAAGGCTACAGAAGTACAGGCAAGACAGGAGGAAGCTGAGGCAATGTGGGTCACCCCTGAACCAGGGAATGGCACAGCAATACATACTGGGGTGCTCTACAGACCTCCGGCACAGAGGGAGGAAGTGGACAGGGTACAAATGGAGGAAATTCATGACATGGCAGCTAAAGGTGAAATCCTGCTGATGGGGGATTTCAATATGCCGGATGTAGACTGGACCACCCAGGTAGCTGCTTCAGCCAGAAGCACGGCCCGCCTGGAATCCCTGCAGGGGTTTGGACTCAGAGAGCTGGTGCATGAGCCAACCAGAGACAAAGCTATTCTGGACCTGGTATGGACCAATGGAAATAGAGTCGAAGGAGTCCAGATGGAAGGGCAGCTGGGATCCAGCGATCACAACATGGTGTGGTATGGCATAGATACAGGGACTCAATTAAGCCACACAAGGGCAAAAATATTAGATTTCAGGAGGGCAGATTTCTGTGAAATGGGTAGATGTTTAAGTGCAGCACTGGAGAATGGAGAGGTAATGGAAGGAGTGGAGGAACAGTGTGGGAAACTAAAAGGATCCATAGTGGAAGTAACTAACCAGTGCCTTAGGATAGTGGCCAAAGGGAAAAGAAAAAGGAAACCACTATGGTTCTTTAAAGAGGTAGCAGACAAAGTAAGGGCTAAAAGAGCAAGATTCAGGAAGTATAAGAGAACTCAACGGGAGGACAGGGAGGTGTACATTGAATGTCTAAGTGATGCAGGGAAAGCTGTTAGGAGAGCCAAGATGCAGACAGAGGAGAGCTTAGCACGTACTGTGAAAAAAAGGGACAAGACATTCTATAGGTACTTCAGTGATAGAAGAAAAACAAGGGGGGATTGTGTAGCTCAAAGTGGAGGTGGGGCAGTGTAAGGAGGGGGAACTAGACAAAGCAGAAATACTGAACAAATACTTCTGTTCACTATTCACTAAGGCGGGAGAGGCTCAAGGGCCACTGTTGGGGAGAAGAGGCAATGGGGGAGAAAAGTGGCCACCAGTCCATTCATAGTGGAGAGACTTCTGGAGGAACTCACAAAGCTGAAGGCGCATAAAGCCATGGGACCAGAACACATACCCGAGGATATTAAGGGAGCTGAGAAGGGAACTAGCAGTGCCTCTGGTCACCCTGTTCATAGAGTCACTCAACACAGGCGTGGTTCCAGAGGATTGGAGGAGGGTTCATGTAGTCGCACTGCTCAAAAGTGGCAGTAGGGAGGAAGCGGGGAACTACAGGTCAGTCACCCTCACCTCAGTGGTGGGAAAGATCATGGAGACACTTCTGAAAGATGGGATAGTGGTACACCTGGAATCCAATGGTGCCCAGGATCTAAGGCAACACAGATTCACAGCAGGAAGTTCTTGTCAAACAAATCTGATAGATTTTTTTGATTGGATGACTAGGGAAGTGAATCATAGATTGGAGGTAGACATCACCTACCTAGAATTCAGCAAAGTCTTTGATACCATCCCTCACAGAAGGCTGGTTAACAAGATGAGTAGTCTGGGCATGGTACACAAGGTGATAGATTGGGTTAGAAACTGGCTGACGGACAGAAGATAGAGGGTGGTGGTAAATGGGATCCAATCTAGGGAGAGAGAGGTGACCAGTGAAGTACCACAGGAATCAGTACTGGGACCTGTCCTGTTCAATGTCTTCATTAGTGACATTGCAGAGGGTCTGGAAGGAAAGGTGTGCCTAGCTGCAGATGACATCAAGATCTGCAACAGAGTGGATACTCCAGAAGGGGTGCAGAAAATGAAGAGGGACCTGGAGAAGCTTGAAAGATGGTTGGAGGTGTGGCAACTGAGGTTCAGTTCAAAAAAGTGCAAGATAATGCATCTGGGTAGGGGGGACCCTGGGGAGAGCTACAGAATGGGAGGGGAGAGGTGCTGATTCTCACCAAAGGGGAAAGAGACCTAGTGGTTATATCTGATGATCTTAAGGCATCAAAGCAGTGTGCAAAGGCTATAGGGAGGGCCAGTGGCATGCTGTGGTGCATAGGCAGAGGCATTACTCACAGGAGACAGGAGGTGTTGATGCCATTGTATAAAACACTGGTAAGGCCTCACCTGGAGTACTGCATGCAGTACTGGATACCACACATGCATAAGGACATAACCAGGGTGGAGGCTATCTAGAGAAGGGCGACAAAGGTGGCTTGCATCACAAAACATATGAGGAGAGACTAAACGTCCTCAATATGTACTCACTGGGGGAGAGAAGAGAAAGGGGGAACATAATAGAAACTTTCAAGTACCTCAGGGGCATAAACAATGTGCAGGTAGGGGATATTTTTCAATGTAGAAAAGATATCAGAACGAGGGGACACAATATGAAATTGGAGAGGAGTAGATTAACAGGTAATGTGAGGACATTTTTCCTACACAGAGAGGGTGGTGGATGTTTGGAACAGTCTGCCACAAGAGGGAGTAGGGGCAAGCACAATGGAGAGGTTTAAACATGCCTGGGACAGGCAGAAGGGAACATTGGGTAGGGTGGAGTGATGAAAAGCCATTGATCACTTAGGGTCAGTGACTGCATACAAGTTTAGGGATTATGGGCAGACTAGACGGGCCTAGTGGTCCTTACCTGCCAATAATTTCTATGTATCTACTGTATGTAGCCTACTATAGAGCAAAGTTTCCCTTGTGTGTATGTTGTTTTGTTTCAGAGAGAAGCAGAGTGTACAAACCCAGTGACAGAATTCACATCATCCTGGGTCTCACAGGAAGCCTTGGGGATTTGTAGCCAAACAGACAGTCAGACGTATGTGTGATTCACCTCCTTCTCCTCCATCCTCCATCAGGTCCAGGATGACTGAGATGGGTAAGGACTAAGCTCTTTAAGTCCTTCCTTCATCCCAGCCTAGGACCAGTTAGCAGGTCCCCCTGACATTGCTCACTCAGATCTGGCATATTAGAACCACAGGGACGTCCCCCCTCCCTACTTTCATTGCACCCTGTTCAGGGTGATAGTTGTACCTTTTTTGTTGTTCCTACTCTGAAACATTGTGTTTGACAGCGCCCAGGTTCTGCACTCTGTAACCATGTGCAGAAATGTTGTTTCCTCCTTTTCCCCTATCTTGCACCTGTTCTTGTTGCTCCTTGTAATTTTGAATTTGAAAACTAATAACAAATAAAAAAAAATAATAATAATACTGTCGGGCCTTATGCACAACTGTGCAGATGGCTTACATGGCATGTATCTGCAGCACATAGCCAACCCTAAATTCAAGAGCTGTGCATTTGGTCCGCAGACCCCCACAGCATGCATGAAAGGGGTGTATGTCTCTTCTGCACCAAATTCCTACAGTCGTTTATGCAGCTATGTATGCAGACAGTCCAGGGGCATTCCCACACTCTGCACCTTTCACAAAGGCATGGCATGCTGGGCTATTGGGTGCTCAGGCTATGTGGGCAGGGACCCAACCATAAACACTGCATACCCCGTACAGGAATCACCCACCAGCCACTGCAGGACCAGAACCCCCTGTCATACTGCCCCTGCCCTCCAGACCTAGCCCTCCTGTCATACTGCCCCCAGTCCAGTAGAGATGGTTGAGGGCAGCTATATGATCAATCACCTTTTTGTTAGACTTTTCCATGAGATGAAGTGGTTCACAATCCCCTGCTCCACATGAAGCAGGGGATCCACTTTTGGACCAGTATGGGCATATAATTGGATGCCCAGTTGTTTCCTCCGATCCACCCCTGCACACCAATGCACCAGGGGGAAGAGGCCACAGATAGGTGCACTATGGAGACTGGCTACAGTGAAGGCTGTGCTCCACAATCCTGAACACAGGTGCAGACCTGTGTTGGCCAAGTATGTGTTAGGGTTGGGTAAAATGTATCTTCCACCAGCAAAATTCTGGCAAAATTCCAATTTTGCTTCCATGAAAGTTCGCAAGATTTTCTCGAAAATTTCACAACATTTTGCCAGAGCTGTGATTTCAGTTATTTCAATTTAATTTAAACATCATTTAGTACAAATTGTACCACATTTGATATGGTGACCTTACCAAGATCCAGACAGAAGTGTGCCATCGTTGAGTTCTCTGTCTTTAAAGGTGCCTGAATTATAAGCCTTCAAATCTTTGGGAATTTTTTTAACTACATTTTGTAATTATGTAAACTGCAGAATTAAAAAAAATCTATAACATTAAAACTAGAGAATAGCGTATCACCATTTTTTTAGGTACATTGACCCTACATATTAAGCTTTGAGGTAATCTCTGTGGCCAAACAGCAGAGCTTCTCGCTACCATGCTGACAACCCAGATTTGGACGTAAGCACAGGAAGTCACATCAGGAGGCAGGCCACGTACATGGCAGCTGCCACTCGGCAATGTATCTCAGTTGGGGAGGGTTAGTTGTGGATTCCACTAACACAGCAATCTCTGCAGCTGGGCAAGGGAACACGTTCTTGCTGCAGGGGAAGCTATGACTGTGTGAGGTTGACAGAGGCACTGTACCCACCAGGGAAGCTGGCAGGGAAAAAATGTTGGAGAAAATCCCAGTAGCCAACTGAATGATGGCAGGATTCAGCCAGTTCAGGGTGTATCCCTGTGAAGAAGGTATGTCCTGACAGACAAACTGCCAGATGAGAGAAAAAACAATTTAGGAAAAAAGAGGCTTTGTGTGTCAACTCTCTAATCTCTTGCTCAAAGGCTGGCCACCAGTTATAAGCAGCCAGAGATTCCAAAATAACACTAGTAATTAAAGTTAAATTTCATGAGACTCACCTGCTAATCAAGTTACTTAGTTCCAAACTCCATCATATGTGATTATTAATATAAGTAAAATACTATTACATTGACATAGACAGCATCTCTATTACAGGTTCTTGTATGTCATCACAATTTATGTGCTACTGGCTGCACTTACTGCTCTTTCCTTGCCTCTGCCACCTATGGATCTCGAATGCACAGTACCACACCATGAGCCTTACTTCATCATACTGTTTCTGATACTGAAAATATTTTCTAGGTCAAAAATTCCTTTCTTATGGGGAAAATATGGTGGTATGGGAAAGGGATTAAGCAATAAGGCACTGCCAGGGGTTTTTATTAACAGTCTGTTAATCTCAGCTAGCGAAGTAATGTGGAACAAGGCACAGATGAGTGCCATACTGCCTCGATGGCAGGATTGACTGTTAATTTAACCCTTGGGAGTGCCTTATTGCTATTATAAAAAGCATTTGTCAATGCCAAATGTTTGTTTGCTGTCATTGGCATTGGTAGTGCAGGAGTTAGAGAGATGCAGAACAGGAATGGCAGTGAACTATTGAACTAATGCCAACCTCCACCCTGCAGAGACTGACAAGTGTGGGGGTGGGTGCCTTTGTGTAATCGGACATAACACTCATGCCATTCCACCTCACTCCACCATTGCAGACACCAACAGATGTCATGATGTGCCTTGGGGTCTTCAACCCTTATGCTCACCCTATTCCATAAGGAAATAAGTTGATATGGGTGCAGCATAGAAGAATGGGGTAAACATTAGGGCTGAAGACCCCAAGGCATACCTCAATGCCTGTCACTAGCTGCAGGGTGGGGCTGGGGGTGGAAAGGCATGAACATTACAGCTGATGACAATAAGTAACACCCCAATGCCTGTCAGTCTCTACAGGGTGGGGTATTATGGTTGGAAACCCTAATGCCCAGGGTGTTTGTTGGTGTTTTCACTCCAAATTTCAACATGGGCTTTTTGGGACCCCACTTTATGAACAGTGGCACTATTATCTCATTACTCAATCCTGAAATGTGATTTTGCAAAGTGACTATGCCATTCTGCGCCACAGGTTGGAAAACACATTTCAGGCTGGATGTGAAAAATGACAGCTGTACTGTTTATGAAGAAGTGAAAAAATGTCAATGTTGAAAATCTGGAGTGAAAATATGAAAAATGGCTGAAGTTATGAGCATGCATAGCAACTGCTCAATGCATGCCCATAACACATTCATTTTTTGGAATTTTTTCACCAAATTTTCAACACGGGCATTTTGGGACCTGCCCTCATGAACAGTGGCACTGTGATTTTGTTAATCTGTCACAAAAGTCGAATTCCCACAGTGACTGTGCCATTCTGCACCACAGGTATGACAACACATTTTGGGCAGGATGTAAAAAATAACAGCTGTACTGTTCATAAGGAGATGTGAAAAAATGGCAGTGTTGAAAATCTGGAGTGAAAATATTAAAAATTGGTGAACTTACGAGTGTGCATAGAAACTGTGCAACGCACGCTCATACCATAGTCATTTCTTGAAATTATTTCACCAAATTTGCAACATGTTTTTTTTGGGACCCCACCTCATGAACATTGGCACTGTTGTTTCATTAATCAGTCCCTAAAGGTGATTACCTGCAGTGACCACAAAATCACCTTTCGGGACTGAGTAACGAAATGACAGTGATTTGTTCTCAAGGTGGGGTCCCAAGAATCACATGTTGAAAATTTGGGGCCACAGTTCCTAAAAGTGGCTGAGCTTTCAACCTAAGTTGAACCCCCCCATTGACTCCCATTATACAGTGCTTACCTGATTCCTCAGTTCATAGTTCGACTTAAAAGAGTGCAGATGTGTCCCAGTCCAGAGCTCCAGAGGGTATGTGTGGGTGAGAGGGATGCGGGGAGGTGGGTTCCCAGTGGGATGGAGGACTGGGGAGATGACGGTTGACTGTTTTCTTTTTTACAGGGGGAAAAAAAACATGCCTGGGGGATGGTTTTCTTTCTTTTACAGGTTTAAAAAAAAACATTTTGGCACACTGGGGTGGGTTCTCAGTGTGCCACAATAGTGGTGGTGGTGGGGCATGGTGACAGGGGATTGGGCATCCCAATTTTGGCAGATTACAGATGGGTTTTGGGGGTGGGCGCATCTGACACTGGGAGTGGTCATCTCAGTGTCGGAAACATTTTGCCACACTTGGGTGGGCTCCCAGTGTGCCACATTAATGTAGGGATGGGGCATACATGCCCACATGGGGATTGGGCACCCCAATGTCGGCTTTTTTTGGAGTGTCTGGTGGGCAGCAGGAGCCATGGCTCATTAATTGTTTCACCAGGAAAGGCACACAGAACAAACAAGTTGGTGGAGCAAGGGCTAGGGATAGAGTGCTGGGTGCAGGAGCTGACAAGGTTGCAAGGGAGTGGGGAGGTGCTGCTGCAGTGACAAAACTGTGATTGCAGCAGCAGATTAGTTTCAACTCTTTAGGTCTCTTTGAAGCTGCTGTAATCAGCAGCTTCTCCCTTGATTGGAGGTTGAGGGACGTGTCCAGTAAAACATCCGCTGCATTGGCCACAATGCTGACACACCTCTGAAATGTGGTACTGTTGCAAGATGTTTTTTGCGCATGCGCAGGAGCAAACATAAAAATGATTCCAAAAGAAATTATTAGAAGTGTTCCTTTTGAATGTTTTCCACATTGAGTGACATTTTTAATAAAATAGTTCATCCATCAACAGTTTAAAAATGCTGGTTCAGAATCTGAATGCAGGATTCCAGTCATTCAGCATTACTACGAAACACAATGCTGACAGGAATAACTCATGCACCTGGTGATCTGGCTGTACATGACAGTGTAACAGATAAATATAAGGTAGAGCTGGTTAAAAGTTGTGAATTCCACTTCTGTGGAACTTTTGCAAAATATTGGGAATTTTGTGACATTTTCTGAACTTCCGGCATTGGAGAAATTAGAATCTTATGCATGTATTTGGCAGATTTTTGCCCTGTTCCATGAATTTTTTCAGTGACTGAACTGTGGAATAATACACATGAACTGTGGAATGACAGTTCTGAGGAATTTTATTCTGCAGTTTAATGGATTATTCTGCAATACATATAAGTACTCTGCAGTTCAATAACCCATTATGTGTATTTTTTTCTCTGCAGTATAATACAATAATTTGAAATTCACAAATTTATTCAACTGTTCTAAGATAGAATTTCCACAAAAGTTGCTAATTTGATTTCTGCACTTTCGCAGAAGTGAAAGTCCAACTTTCAAGACATTCCACCAGTGGAAGTTTTTTTTTTTTGCACAGCTCTAATACAAGGCTGTCAGAATGCAGACAACCAATCAGATTATATCATTTCTGAGACCCTTTTTCTAATTAATATTAATTAAAGCAGCAAATCAATCAGATACATCTGGCTTCAATATGTATTTTAGGACATAATAACAGTCAGTTCTTTGAGTAGATTTTTGTTGCTTGGTCACTTGATTACTTGGTTTTGTGGACAAAAGAAGGTGATTGCCCGAGATTGTCCTCCACACAAGTGGATCATTAGCCCAATATTACTTAAATAGCCATTTGTCAAGTTTGTTTTTAAAGATTATAATATTTCATGAGTCACTACATCTTGTGGTAAAGTATTGCACAACCTGGGTGCTCTAATTGTAAAGAAAGTCTGCCTTTTATCGTTATTGGCTCGATTAACTTTGAGTTGTTTGTTGTGTAACCTAGCTACAATCTTTCTATTGGAGTAAAATATTCCACCCAGTTGCATTAATGTCGGTGATTGGAGAACTTTAAATAGTTGTAGTAGATCACCCCTTGTTCTTCTCAGTTTAAGCAAATATAAACCAGTTTTCTGGAGTCTGCTATTGTAGTCCAAATGTGAAAGATGAGGGACAAGTTTGGTCACCCTATGCTGAATCTGTTCTATTCTTTTAATGTCAGAGAGTAGGTATGGGCTCCAGGATGAAGAACCGTAGTCAGTCTATGGCCTAACATAGGACCTGTACAGGGGCAAGATACATTGTTCAGTTTTGGAAATAAAAGTGCAATTTATCCTACGAAGATGCACATTTGCTTGATTAGCTATTTTGTTACAGTGGCATGACAAAGGTAATTTGTTATTGACCAGTATCCCCAGTTCTTTTTCTGTATTTAATTCTCTAATGCGAGTATTGTTTAAATGGTAAACTTGTTTTGGGTTATTTTTTCCCATATATAATACTGCACATTTTAAAACATTAAAATGCATTTTATTAATATGTGCCCAGTGTTCTATGGATGCAAGATCAGATAATAAACTTTTTATATTGGTCTCATTGTTCACCTTACCCCCTAATTTGGTATCATCAGCAAATATTATTAGGATATTGTCAGATGAGATGTTCATATCGCTGATAAAAATATTAAAGAGAGAGGGTCCAAGGACTGAGCCCTGAGAAACACCACTAGCCACTTTTCCTGTATCTGATAGTGCACCATTTTCCTAACCCTTTGGGTTCTATTACTCAACCAACTGCTTATCCATGAGACAACAGATGATGAGAAACCTAAATGAAGGTGCTTGTTTACCAGGATGATGTGTGACACTTTGTCAAATGCTTTACTGTAATCAAGAAGAATGACATTAATGGGGATATTGGAGTCAAGGCTTGTACTGATGTGGTTATAGAAAGATAGCAGATCTGTAGTGCAGGAAAAAACCCGATTTAAACCTGCGTTGCAATATACCTATTACATTCAAGGATTGCATTTCTACTTCTAATAATGATTTGATTATTTTTTCATCAGTTTGCAGGAAATTGAGGTGAGGCTGACTGGTCTGTAAATTTTTACTTTAGAGTGTGAAATGGGAGTTAATGTAGCAGTCAACCAATCAGATAGGACTCTAGATTCATACAAGGTTTTACTAAAAATAATACTTAGTGGTAAGGTAATAGCTTCTGTTGCTCCTATAAGAAATGTGGGGACTTATGTTGTCAGGGCCAGGACTTGTTGTTTGTTTTAATGTTCCTAATACTGTAGCTTCTGGGTGTCATGTAGTGAGACATTATATTATGTGGAGCTCTAATAAATAAAAAAATATATCCATGCCAAACTGTTTCTGACTGCAAATTATTTACTTTGTCAACCTCTTTGTCTCTGTTTGCAGCTAGTGGTGATATAAGCAAAGACCATCCCCTGATGCTTGGGAGGGGAAAATACAGCCAGAAACAAACAAAACAAAACAAAAATCACATAAATAGTAAACCTAACAAATATTACAACCACCAGTGTCATTTTTACTATAAGCCTATGGTAAAAGGACTGGATTTTCAGTTGTCAGGGACAAAGTCCCACGCTGCAGCCACCACTGTGGGATGAAATCTCTGCACCTGCGGAGATTCATATTTTCAATGGGCGCAGCTATGTGGGATGTTACTATTGGTCCCACTAGCGTAACATTTCAGTGCAGCTGTGCCAAAACAATGGCCTCAAGCTGTTGTCAATTGTGGAGCTGGTTGTAATCTGACTCCACTTTTAAAAATGCAGTGGCTGTGGGAAAAACTGCAGCTCCACAAGTGGTGAACCACTTGCGCCAGTTTTTTCTTGCAGCCACAAAATTTTCAGGGACCCAGAAAATCTAGCCCAAAGTACTCAATGAAGCAATTCTTTTCACTTTAGAGAACAGTTTCTGTTTTAATTACAACAGAGCATATCCTTCTTTATCAACTACCTGCCAAGGTCTGCACTGAGCTGAGTGTGTCACATGGGTACATTTGCTCTGGAATGCAGCACAGTGTGACCATTTCTGAAGTATTGCTAGATTAACCACACATTTGTATTATGCCCATACACCCTAGGCATTTCCATGGAATAATAATCCACAATGACGATTCACTTTTGGTGAATTAAGTGACAAGACAGAACATTCAATAGAAACATAGAGGACACAATTGATGATTAAGTTACTCATGTTCAAGGTTATAACATTGAAATTGGTGTATACATAATAACATTTGATAGCTGGATTGCATGTAGTCAATGTACAATAGTTGCAAATCACCACAGAATATTATGCTGGTTCAGCTTTAAGCAGAAATGCATGGTGCCGAAAGGCCTCTTCACACATTCTGCAAAGGGTGCAAACAGAAAACACAAGACATGTGTTTCATCCTACCAGGACTCATCAATGTGCCTCATCTGTGTGACACCCCAGTGGAAAGAACCAGCTACCCTAAGTTGCTCTATCTGGATTATGTTGTGGTGAGCCCAATAAAACCAAAAAACAAGCTAAAACACAAAAAACCTCAGTGCGCAAGCTCTGAGGAAAGGGTTGCCACAAAGAGCATTGGCTGGGAAGCTAATTTTCAAAGAAATACAAAATCGTACATACTCCCATAATGCAAAATATCATAGGCTGTATATGCCAATCACCACAGAATATTATGCTGGCTCAACTTTAAACAGAAATGCATGGTGCCGAAAGGCCTCTCACACAGTCTGCAAAGGGTGCCAAAAGAAGACACAGACATGTGTTTCATCCTACCAGGACTCATTATTGTGCCTCGTCTGTATGACATCCCAGTGGAATGAACCAGCTACACTAAGTTGGTCTATCTGGGTTATGTTGTGGTGAGCCCAATAAAAACAAAAAGCAGGCTAAAAAACAAAGAACTTCAGTGCACAAGCACTGAGGCAAGGGTTACCCCAAAGTGCATTGGCCGGGAAGCCAAGTTTCAAAGAAATACAAAATCACACATACACCCATAATGCAAAGCATCATGAGCTGTGTATGCAAATAACCACAGAATATTGTGCTGGTTCAACTTTAAGCAGAAATGTGTGGTGCCAGGAAGGCACTTGATGGCTGCCTGAATGGACGCACTCTCCACAGCTCCCGAGATACCACTCAAAATAAACCCTCTTTTCTTTATCAAACGGTACTTTCAGGGAGTACTCCTGGCATGATACTTGCCACTGAATACAGCCAAAACAAAGCTTCATACCAAATCTGGCAAAATGGAGCAGGAAATGAGGAATCTCTTACCTTCCCACACCCTGCCACCAACGCAGAAAAGAGACAAATCTGCTAAGTGCTCCAAGTCACCTCCACTGGAGTCCCCTGCCCAATTGAGTGCTCAGGCTGTGCTAATGGAGGAAACATTCCTGGAGGGATTATCACCACTAAAAACTACATTGGAGTCCCTGGCTAAAGATATACAAAATATTACCTCATCTTTGGAGTCCCTCTCCCGGCGCACAAGCAACAATGAAGTGCAAATCTCCTTGCTGGATGACTGGAGGGCCAGGCCAGAGCCCAAAATAATACAATTGTGGTGCAGAGTTAAAGCCATGGAGGGGAAGCTAGAAGATCTCAAAGGATGGTCTTGGAGGAATAATCTTGTCATCTTAGGCCTGCCATAGGGTGAAGAGAGGCCCTCTCTGATTGTTTTTGTCCAGAAATTTTGTGCCAAAATTGCAGGCCCTTCTCCCAACCTCTCCTATGTAATCGAAAGGGCCCACAGAGCTCTCCGCCTGACTCCTCCCTCAGGTTATCCCCCCAGGCCACTGATCTTTTGGCTATTGAACTTCCTGGACAAACAACATATTTTGGAGAAGGTGCATGAGCTTAATGCAGTTCAATGGGAGGGTAAAAATGTTCGAGTGGCCCAGGATCTGCCAAAAACAGTAAGACAGAAACAAGCAGAACTACACCCAATTGTGGCAAAACTCATAGTGGCTGGGATTCGATACCGCATTAGATATCCAGCTACACTTCAAGTGCTTCACAAGGATACATGGCTTATCTTCGAATCAGCTGAGCATGCTTCATCTGCTTTGAAAATTCACTACTCTGACCTGTTTAAATGACTGGGATTTTGCTCACCAGGTGCTAGCCTTTGTTTTGATATCCCTTAAGAGCACTGTGTAAATGTTTGACTCAACTTTTTGCACCACATCACTCATTCTAAGTTTGCATCTGGATCAATCAGTTCTTGGAACATTTTTCCTGAAGTGGAAGTTCCTTGATATAGATGCCTATCACTTTCTGAGTTATGTGCTGACCCACTAGTTTTGTTTCTGATGCACCCTTTCTACTTTTAACTGCTTTGCTCTGATTATTGGCTTATGACCCTAAGCTTTTTAGAAGGCTGTTAGTGTAACCTCAAAGTTTCATTTGGGGCTGTGACTGTTTCAATGGACCTGTAGCATGACTTGATTGGGGGGGGGTCCATGATATGAATTTGTTTCACTACAAGCAAATGTCCATTTTATTTTAGTTTAGTTTTTTCCATTCCCGATTTCAGCATGGCTTGGCTTTAGGTTGTGACACACTTGTTAAAGGGGATGGATTTCAGACACAATCCCCCTCATAAGTTTATTTATTTATTTAGTTTTTGTTGACCAGGTAAGTGCACTAGACAAATCCTGCCTATTTTCAGGCACGACCCGGGCTAGGGGGATACAGATGAATGCCAACTGACCTTGAACCAGATTAAGCTGTTGGTGGTATTTTTTTTAGTGAATGAGGGAAATTTGGCCAGGACACCAGGGAAATTCCCCTACTCTGAGGGGTAGGGAACCCTTCCCATGAGACGTCTGGACTAGGTTCAGAATGTCTCAGTCGGTGGTGAGAGCAGAGGTGGTGGACGATGGTCTTATGGAGTCTATTGCAAAGCTTGAGGAGGTTGCATCTGATTCAGCTACTATGGTACAATCCTGTTCCGACGTACCTATTGAGGAGGTGGTTCAGTCGGGCAATGCAGATAGCCAGGAATGGAACATTGAACATTTGAATATGGCAGCAGAAGAAGACAAAAAAAGAAAACGTCCGGAAAACGGGCAAGTAGTTTTTACTGGCATGGCAAAAAAAAGTTCTAAGCAGAATAATGCTGACCTGATGGATGTAACTAATGAAGTCCCAGTTTCAGAGATGGAGGGGGCCTCTTTCCCCTTTTCGGCTTGTTATGCTTCCTGGTCACTGGAAAGAGCGCTACAGGAGGCAGGTTGGATTAGGACTCCCGAAGCTTGGATACCGGATCCCCTAGTTCCATTACTGGGAACAGGATCAAAAGCTCAGGCGGAACGTTTACCTGAACAGTCATCGGTGAAGGGACAGCTTTTGGAGATGGACCGGAAAGACGCGTCACTTCCGCCTTCTTCTACTGAACCCCGGAGTCTGGTTTTGTTGCAACCGAGGATGGAAATGCAGAATCGGGAACAGGACGATTTAGAGGCTGGAGTCAAAGAGGCATCAACACCTGTTGTTACTGTGGACCCTACACTGGCATCATCGATGCAAGGTCAGTACCCAATACAAGGAAACAACACTGCTAGTTCCTCAGGTACTATTTCACACAATCTTCCACCGGTAAATCAACTAAACAAGTTAGTTATGCTTCCCTTTTTAAAAGTTCAGACGTTCCGGTCAGAACGCTTTGTCGCTCAAGATCCATTACAAAGGGGTATGGAACTTCCCTGACCGCCATTATGTGGGCAAACTTAATAATAAATTCCTTAGGAATTCGTCCTGCAGACGTATATGCTTTTATCCATTCTTCTGGGGATTACAATTTTGATGTTTCCTTTAGAACTGCTGCGCTATTAGATAAATTTTGGGCAGCTTACTACACTGCTCGAATAGACCCAGTTTGGAAGCATTTTGTGGTCATTCCTCTTACCAGACCAACGGCCAAAATTATAACTGTTCTTTTTCGAAATGAAGGAGTCAATGTACTGGACATTTTGTATTGGTTGGAGCAACGTTGTACAGTGACTGGAGTACCACATGCTTTAATAGATGATAATGGGTTTTGGACGGGAGGGTTGAAATTTAAAGTACAGCTTAAAATTACTGAGGCTGGGGTGCAGCATCTCCCTAATTGTTTCTACTTGGGTAGGGATCGTGGTGTATTGTTTTATCCAGGTCAACCACGTTCCTGTTACAGATGTGGTTCATTATCTCATTTAAGTTCTGATTGTGATCAATTGAAATGTGCATCATGTGGTATGTTGGGTCATTCGGTATTATCTTGCAAGGTCCCTCCCACTTGTAATTTATGTGGTGATCTTTCACACATTTTTGAAGCATGTCCATGGGCGGCCCATAATACAACAGATTATACTGAACATGATTCTTATATAGCTAAATCTTCAGCTGCTGCAAAGCCTCCCCCCCCCAAGGCCCAGAGCATTTTACTAGAAGTAGGGACAAAAACCTTTCATCTACCTCTCCAAAGACTTCGATTATTCCTAATTCTTCTGAGACTTTATCACATTCAGTTACCCTCTCTGATCCCCCTGAATCCATGGAGACACCGGTGTGTACTGCGTCATCCACCATTCCTAGTGATTCAGTCCAAACTTTGGAACAAACAATATCTCTCCCAGTAGGGGATGTTGTAGAATTAGGAGATAAATCACAACCCACTCCACCAGCGACTCATCAACTCTGTTCCAACAAACAGGCTGACATGGTATCTATACCTCACATCCCGGTTTCTAATCCATATGAACCTTTACAAAGTTGGGGTGATGCCATGGAAGAGGAAGAGTTAAGAGACCCCTTTCTTTCTCCTCCTTCTATGGCTACTTCAGTATCACTGTCATTAGCTAATACTTCTGGGATTCCTGTAAGAAAAAAATCTGTTAGGACGAAGAAAAAGAAATGAGGTGGTTATTTTTTTCAGTGTTTTTTTCTTTTCTTTTGGTTATGTCCTTTTTACGCTTAGCCAGCTTAAATGTTAATAGCATTCAGTCACAGTACAGACGTACTGCAACCTTGTCAGCACTACAAAGTTTAGCTTATGATGTTTATTTGTTGCAAGATGTTACAGCTGAGGAAGCCACAACAACCTCACGGAATTGGGGATTGGGACCTTCCTATTGGTTCTTAGGGCAGGATCTCTGTTCCGGTATAGGATTTTGTTTTAGCTCCTCTAACTTTCTTTTACAAAAAATAGTGGATTTAGTACCAGGGAGGGTATTGTTATTAGACCTTTTATGGTATGATTTACCTTATAGACTTATTAATATTTATGCACCTACAACAAAAAGCTGCCAGAGTTCAGCTTCTCCGCTTGATTCACCATTTCTATTAACTAATCGGATCATTTTATGGGTGGGATTTTAATACCAGCCTAGATACCCCCCCAATAAGAAAATTTATTGTGATACTTCTGCTTTACGTAATATTATTAGGGAGACGAATTTAATTGATGTACTAGCCCAATCCCTGTTACCTACTTTCACAAAAGGAAAACTCACTTCCAGAATAGACTTTTGGTTTTGTTCTCAAACTATCGGGGCTGTGACGGGTATTACTATACCTATGGCTACCTCAGATCATCATTTAATAGGATTGCGGATTCCGTTGAGGGAAGTTTTAGCACAGGGTCCTGGGATTTGAGAGTTAATTCATCCTTATATTGCTTCCTGAGTTTCATAAAGGATTCCTGGACTTGATTGTAGATCGTATCTCTGTAGTGGTCCTTATGATTCCATGATAGAATGGTGGACCGATACTAAATTATATATGGTATCTTATTTTAAATATTATGCTAGACTTTTAGCTGATACCAGACACCACACTTCTAGCCTTTTACTAGCAGAGTTATTGGAATTATTCTCTAAATCCCACTTGTATAAAATTGATTGTTCTGCCCGTAAAAGAGGTTAAAATTGCTCTAGCTAAAGAACAGTATGATAGACAAAGATCTATTCTTTTGAACAAAAATTTCGTACCACCGGGACACAATGTCAATTCAACCCTTTTGACGTTAATAAAGAAAAGTTTAATGGTAAACAAATGTATCAATTACAGGATGATCAACAACATATAGTTACTGGACAAGGAAAACTCATGGAATATGTGACAGATTTTGTTAAAAAAACTTTTGAAACTCCAGCTGTCGAATCATCTGATATGACACTTCTCTTACAGGCATTGAATGTACCTACCTTAACAGCATCACAAAAGCATGAAATTCTAGCACCCTTTACTTCTGAGGAAGTAAAGCAGGTTATTTTTAGTTTTAAGGATAGAGTGGCTCCTGGATCAGATGGTCTCTCGGCAGAAATTTATAAGTCTCTATGGCAATTTATGCCAAATCAGTTACTGGCTATTTTAATGCCTTTCTGCAGGAAGATCGTTGACAGACCAAATGTATAGAAGGGCTGATGCTATTTCTCTATAAGAAAGGTGATAGAAGGACTTGAAAAATTGGAGGCGATCACCACTTAATACTGATTACAAGATTTTTTCTAAATTGTTGGGGAATAGGATTTCAAAGCTTTTACCATCTTTGCTTTCCCATTCCAATATTGTTCAGTTACTGGCAGATCCATCCAAGATGATTTACTTCTAATTAGAGAATTGTTTTCTCAAGGTCAACAGGAGCTCTTCAGGGCTATTTATTTAATTTTGACCTCTCTAAAGCCTTTGATGGAATTCTCAGGAATTTATCTGGTTAACTCTCAAAGCCTATGGGTTCCCACAATTTTTTGTTAATTGGCTCATTTTATGTTATTCTTTAGCCTATGTTAGACCATATATTAATGGTAGAGTTGGTTCTCCTTGTTATATTCATCAGGGAGTGAGACAGGGCTGTTCTTTAAGTCCTTTATTATTTGTTATTGCTTTAGACCCCATAATTAGGCTCCTTTCTAAATCTCCTAGACTCCTAGGTCTTTCGAGTCCTGACTATAATATTCAAAAAGTAATTTGTTATGTAGATGACTTATGTGTTTTAGTACCTACTGTTTTGGTAGGCCGTTTATTATGTAAAGTATTACCGGTCTTTTTGTCAGTTATTGGTTCTAGTTTAAATTTGCAAAAGAGTGTATGTTTTAATTTGACTGTGTCTTTAGAGAGTGCTGTCTCGATTGCTGGTATTAGGGTAGTGGACTCTCCGCACAAATTATTAGGACTTTATTTTGGTGTTCCGGACATGACTAAATATAATTGGGAACTATGCCTGAATAAGGGCAGACATAGGGTATGTAAATGGAATAAGTGGTATTTGAGCAAAACGAAATGTATTTTTTTAATCAAAACCTGTTTATTACCATTATTTTTACATGTTGCACATATTTTTCCACTACCTAGATGTTTTTTGTGTCTCTTCTCAGTCTTTTCTTTTCTTGTTTTTGGGGCAGTCGTCTTAATCCAATTAAGCGTAATATTTTACTACAGTCCTACTGACAGGGAGGTGTAACTATGATTCACCCAATAGTGTTTTTTTTACTCAATTTTTTTTACCACTAATTTTAAACCTTTAGTTACAGAATCTATGCAGCTTTGGATTCCTTTTGTACATATGTCCCTTAATAGGATCTTACAAGAATGGAGTGTAGGCGTCTTTCTTCATAAAAATAAAAGACAATATGTTTTATCCACAGATTGGGCAATAGCATTTGACATGTTGAAGACATGGCATGTAACAGTACAGATGATCAAAACCTTAACAAGAAAACAATTATATACAAAAATAGTTGTGTCCCAATTTACAGAAGACGTTTTTCCAGATTTTACACCAATAGAAAAGAAACAGATTGGTAATCGTTTAGTTGATCCATGTATCCCTGTAACAATGTGGGATATTGCTTGGTTAGGGGTACATGGTAGAATAAATGTACGTGGCAATCTGAAACACAAACAAATATCGGAGAGATATTGTTTCCAAGATTCTTGTACAGACTCTATAGAAACGATGTCTCACTTATATTTCTCTTGTCCTTTCATCCTTCGATTTTGGTTTTTGTGTCGCCGTCATTTTTGGAGTAAAGTCTGGTGTCAGTAGGATCGGAGAGCTCTTTTTTTTGGCCTTTTTCCAGACGCTTGGTCAGCATGTAGCTATAGTACTTTAAATATTGTCACAATTGTAATATTGTATTGGGTATGGCAGGTCAGATGTTGGTTTTTATTTCAGCAATGTTATCTTACTCCTGAGGAATTATTTACAAAAATATTAACCTATATTGATTGCTTTAAAGAAGGAGAAAGAAACTTCTCAAAACGAATATGTGGGAGCATTATTGGAGTTTTTTTTGACTTAGTTTTAGTTACTTATGCAATGTTTTTCCTTTCAAATTGTGTTTTTTTTCCCTTAAGACCTTTGTTGACTTTTGCATTTTTCACATTTGAGGATTTTGAAATACTGGTGTAATTGTTTTTGTGCTAAAAGTCTGTATATATGCTTTGTTTTTAAATAAACATACCCCTACTCTTTTCAATAAGTGCCATGGGATCTTTAACATCCACCTGAACTACCACAAATCCAGGCAGATGGGACCTCGGTTTAACGTCTCATCCAAAAGTCGGCACCTCAGAAGTGCAGCACCCCTCTCATGTTGCACTACAGTGTCAGTACTGGGATATTAACCCAAGTGCCAGGTGTGGGAACTGAACCCACAGCCCTCGGATCTCCTGGCCTCAGAGGCGAGTGAGGTACCTACTGAGCCACTGATACTGATGTTGTACCAAGCCTTGGGACTTTTCCCCTCTGGTGCAAGGTTATGAAGGGTTACATTAAGGTCTGTTCAGAGAGGGAAAGCACAATATATTTCCAATTGGTTTATTGCTTAGAAATGTTTTAGGGTAAAAACTTTTAAATAGTTTGATAAAGTAGCACTCTAGATGTTATCCTATGAGTGGGTGAGAGAGGAAAGTGATGTATCTGTTTGGAGCTGATATGAAACACCACGGCCTGAGGAAGATTGGAGTTCAGTTGTATGGACTGGGTGAATATGGTTGTTTCTTAATTTTTTTTTGTTGGGGGTGCATGTTGTGGTGGGTGGGGAAAAACATTTTGGGTTTGGGAGGGCAGGGGTGGAGATGCTGGCTACAATGTTGATCTGTGCCACATTTGAGAAACATAGCCTATTCTTTTCTCTTTTTCTAATTGTTATTCCTAGTCAATGAGATATGTGTCATGGAATGTTAAAGGAGCAATGGCTAGGGGCAAAAGGCATCAGCTAATTAAACATTTACAAATCCTTCAGTGCCAAATAGCATTCCTTCAAGAGACCCACCTTCTGTCTACGGAAAATTTACTTTTCTGTTGGTTCATGGTGAGCCAAGTCTTTACAGCTTGGAATTCTACTCAGCAAAGAGGAGTGGCAATATTATTTTCTAAAGGTATTAACTTTAACTCATTTGTTCCCATAGACGCCATATGGTGTCGGAACCATTAATTGTTGGAATGCACCCAAAATGGCCACCGGAAGCAAATGAGCTAAGTTAACTCAAAGCCTCATGCACACTACAGGGAGATATATTTTGTTGCAAGGCATGCTAGACCACATGGAGATACTGCCAGGAAGTATATATGGCCCTAATATACCATCTCCTGAATTTTTCTCTCATTTGATTACTCTTCTATCCCCTTATGCTCACTTTCCTATTCTCCTAACAGCGGACTGGAATGTGATCCTAACATCTGATTTAGACAGATCTGGGCATCATAACACCTATTCTTCATCAGCTGTTCTCCTTTCTATGTCAAAAGGGGATACCAGATGCCTCCTTCCTGGAGGCTATAATTATAGTTTTGCCTAAACCTGGTAATCCTAGAGATAAAGTCACCAACTATCACCCCATTTCCCTCATGAATTATGACATGAAAATATTTGCAAAACTTCTCTCCACTAGAATTATGCACATCTGTGAGGATATGATCAGGCCTGAGCAAGTGGGTTTCATGAGGGGCAGATCTTTCACTGACCACCTAAGGAAATTGGCACACATCTTCTCTGCATTTCCAGAGGTAGAGCAACCTATGGCTCTGGTCTCCCTGGTCTCCCTGGTCTCAGAGAAGGCATTAGACAGAGTGCAATGGGCCATTCTGTTTTTAGTCTTAGGAAAACTTGGTTTTCTGAGTGCTTTTATTAATTGGATCCAAGTATTGTATATCAAGCCACATGCAATAGTATACTGCAATGGGGTACTCTCAAAGGGCTTTTTTCTATATTCAGGTGCTTGGCAGGGGTGCCACCATTCCCCCTACTTTTCAACCTGAATTTAGAACCCCTAATCTGTCAGCCTAAGTTTTCTCCTCAAATTTCTGGCATCCTGATAGGATCATTTGACCTAAGAATATCTATGTATGCAGATGACATTCTGCTGCACTTATCACATCTGAAGTCTTCCATACCTGAGGCCCTGTGACTCATTACTAGGTTCGGAAAGTTCTCTGGATATAGGCTCAATTTGGATAAGACTATTATCATGCCCCTGAACTCCAGGGCTCTCCCTGCTGAGTACATTTATTTAGGCATGGTATGGTTGACCGAGTTGAAATATCTGGATATCTCTCTTTCCCAAAAGCAATCCCAAATGAGAATGCTTAACTTGGACAAAGTGGTGGAAATCATTAAACAAGACCTTGGTAGATGGAACTCCCTTCCTCTCTCCTTACAAGCCCATATCAGTGTAATTAAAATGAATGTGCTTCCTCATATTTTTTATCCCCTTAATATGTTAAATCTATTCCTCCTGCAAACTTGGTTTCAACAGCTTCACTCAGTCATATCCAGATTCCTATGGAAGGGGAAAGCTCCTCAAAAAGCATATGTTAAATTGGGGCCCCAAAACATCTTGGAGGACTTAAATTGCCCAATTTTTTATCTCTGCTATTTGGCTAGCCATCTTTCCAAGCATGCATGATGGCCCAGGCCTCCAGAACAACAACAACAACAACAACAAGGATCCTCATGCATACCAATTTAGCTGCAAATTGAATGGCAGCAATTCATAACCTTAGCTATATCCCCTTATAGTTCTCTTTTCACCTCCCCTAGTAAGTTACCTTATTAGCTTAAAGGTACAGTAATATATAATTCACTGCATGACCATGCTCAGCTCTGTTGGTCAATGCGGTACAATAACCTAAGAGATATTTCTCAGCCACTCTGTGACAATATATACTTTAAATTAGGTGTAGTAGTGTTGTCACATCTGAGATTCCCTCAGCTGCAAAATAAACTGATTTCTGACCTCTTGGTAGAGGGAAAGATTCCCAATAGCTGGGAACTAGTCACCCAACTTAGTCTCTATGCTAGGCACATCTTTGTAGTTTTTCAGCTCAGACATGTGTTTATTGCCTGGTTTGGAGCTGTAGAGCTGTCTACAGACTACAGTAACTTCCTTTCTTTGGTGCAATCTCATGTCTGGCAGACCCACTCTGTATCCCAGTTAGTGTCCCATTTGTTTATCCAGTTATTTCCAGATGTATCTGGTCATTCCCTCTATTGGACATCTGCCCTCCCCAATCTGGTTCCCAGTTGGGAAAGTCTTTGGAAAGATTTGTGTCAAATGACAAGTTGTGCCTCATGCTGTTTCATATATTACATAACATTTACCTTACCCCTCTTCATTTATGTAAGATGGATAATCTTCCCACTGCTCAATGTTCCGGATGTAATAAGGCCAAAGGCACCCTTTTGTACATCATGTGGGATTGCCCAAAAGTAGCTCCCCTATAGGAAAATATCAAATCAAAGGTGGACCCCTTATTAGGGTTACAGGAATGTTTCTCCCCCTGAAATCTGTATATTGGGAAATGTGGCTGACATCCAGGTGACAGAAAGGAAGTTCCATATTTCATTAATATCATTGTCTGTTAAATGATTGATTTTATGCCACTGGCTTGATCAGGAGGGCATTACCTACCCTGGATGGCTGAATGAAGTTTTATTTAATCTATGAATAGAAAAAAAAAAAAACAATTGCCATTACACGGCACCATTTGCCAGCCTATATCAGAAAATGGATTAAACTAGAAGCACTGTTAGTAATTTAATCTTCCTCTTAGCCTACCCATATCAGAAAGTCACCAAGTTTTGGTTTATTCAGGTACCTTACTAACTAAAACTTGGTTAACAAAGGTACAGAGTATATTTCATTGATCTGTGCTCTTTCCATATCATGTATGGCATTCATATCACTTTACATTAGATATTCAGGAGGTGGGAGAAGGGAGGGAAGGGGAAAGGAGGGAAGGGGGGCATTGTATTATATTTTATGTGATTATTTTTGCCTGTCTGTATTCAACAATCTGTGACTTGGTGTATTATCTTTTATTGTCATGTATGGAAATATGTTTTGCTAAGTATAAAGTTTAAAATTCTAATAAAGTGCCTTAAATTTAAAAAAAAAATGCATGGTGCCAAAAGGCCTCTCACACAGTCTGCAAAGGGTGCCAACAGAAGACACATACATGTGTTTCTTCCTACCAGGACTCATCAGTGTGCCTCGTCTGTATGACACCCCAGTGGAATGAACCAGCTACCCTAAGTTGGTCTATCTGGGTTATGTTGTAGTGAGCCCAATAAAAAACAAACAAAAAAAAAAAACAAGCTAAAAGACAAAGAACCTCAGTGCACAAGATCTGAGGTAAGGGTTACTCCAAAGGGCATTGGCCAGGAAGCCAAGTTTCAAAAGCTCATCACAACATAACCCAGATAGACCAACTTAGGGTAGCTGGTTCATTCCACTGGGGTTCAGATCACGAACATACTATGACTGCCTGTCAAGCTGGACACATTCTTATTGCCAGGGTTAGGTCTTGTCATATGTTTCCCTTAGGAAAGATAAGAAATATCCAGAAATGTTAGTAGATTGTTTGGCACACTTTAATGGTAGAGGTATTTGTGGCAGGAACTGATGTGCTAGTGCTATTGCTGCTCTTATGCATGTCACTGGTACTGAACATTACCGAACATTAACTGTTTTTTCTTTCTCTTAATTTTGGATATGCAGCAATCATCACCCTCCTTCAATTCCTCCTCAAATTCATCCCTTTTCCATTTATGAAACAGAATTGTAGGGACCTCAAGTTCTGGCTCACAGTCTACTTCCAGAGCCAGATTGTCTAAATCTGAACAGAAATTACTGATGCACAGATCAATATCATCCTCACTTGAATTTTCCCTCTACTTTACTAAATAATCCTTTACCTCAACTACCTCCTCCCATGTCTCTTCCTCTGCTAACACTTCACACTGAGAATCCTTCAAATGGGTCTGTGTCTCAGATTCAGCAGTAGCCTATGAAACTTGTCCAGTAAAGATAATGTCTTGATGACCCCGCCTCCAACGCAACTGGAACACTGTAAGCATTTCTGCTATATCACTGTTTGTTTTAAAATGTGAATAGGTTGCAAAGATGCCACAGAACTGACACCAGTGGTAAATTCCCTTACCCAGAATATATGGCATGACACTAGCCATTCTTCGTATTGGAGCAGTGGCCAGCATCTGCATCACTGAGGGCAGCAAATCTTACATATTGGATGCTACTGCTCTGCTATTGGCACACATGCAGCTCTTCAATTGCATCTTTCACTCATGTAACTTGACTACTCAATATTCCACCCTGAGCCACACTTCTTCATATTGTATGGACACTGAAAACAAATTTTGTATACCGAAATTATAAAACTGAAAAAAAAAATCTTCCTTCTTTCAAGATACCACATACAAGTAGAAAAAATGCTATTATTGAAGCAGAAAAAAGAAATATTGGCCTCAAATGTATTTTTAACACACTTGCAGTCAATTAATTCGATATATTAATAAAAACACACAGCCGTATCTCTGTGAGACTGCCTCTGCCTTAAAATCTCAGCTTCATTCAGTTTCTCTCAGTCTGCAGCTACTGCAGAGCAGTGCTCCAAGCACCCCACCCCAGCCCCATCTCCTCCACTCTAGATGGAGAAAATACAGCTTAAACAACTGGCCAACAAACACTTAAAATACTGAACCAAACAAATGCAAGCACACCACCAACAATACTACAATTTCTACTACAACCAGTAGTGTAAATACATGACGCATGTAAGTTTTTAGAGGTTTCTCTTAGGTTTAGGTGGTAAACAACACCAGAACAGATCCTTCTGTCTCTCAAATGATAATAAGATATGCACAACCGAGGCAACAGACAAATGGCTGTCTAGATCAGAGGGACAAACCTTTTTGCTGGACACACCCATCTGGGAAAGAACAGGGCATAGAAGATTTAAGTCAATGTTTCTGCTTAGTTGATGTTGCTGATGATTAATGATGGAGTAGGTAAAGGATGAGAATGACTTTCTGGTTGTGGCACACGAACATGATGATGATGCAAATAATGTCTTTAATTATGTTGCTGTTTGCTTTCTTTCCCTTGTATGATTGTCAGGTGTGTCTGAACAAGCCCTGTCAATAACTGCATTTGTTTATCCTACTCTGACTCTCCAACCTCAAATAAAGATGTAATGCCATGCTTATAATAGATATCTAATATCATCATCACTCCATAAACTTTGACTACAACATGTTGCACCAGTGATGGTCAGTGCACACATGTTTGATCATCCTATCTACAAGATCATTGCCCATATTTTCCCCATTCTTTTCAAATTGTTCCTTGACTTTCAGTAGGACATCACACATCACATGATAAGCAGTATGGTCTGGCTGATACAGGCATTGACCACTTGGATGGCATGCTCAAAGGGCTGTAAGATTTGAACCAAGGGGCCTAACAAGGTACAGCTGAGCTATACTGAGGGGGGAGATGGGGTGTGTCACAATCTCTGTGTAGCATGGTGATGTCTGTCCTTGTACTATTCAAACAGACAGCCAAACATATATAAACTGAATTCCATCACGTGGCCAACTCCTGCTTTAGCCAGTGCTGTGGAATTCAATTATTTATCTGCAGGTTTTTCAGCTCATTTAAGACAATAGTAAAATGGCTAAAATTTGCCCACAGCCATGACAGTACTTAACATGACATCTATATCACTATTATGCATGAGATAATCCTTGACAACTAAATTTAGGCAGTTGGAAAAGAATGGCATGTAAATGAATGATCTGTTCTCAGTGGCCATCATAACATTCCTGGCTGTTCAGCTCAGATAAGATACTTATGTCACTTTGTAGCACAGCATCCAGTCCATGCATGTCATGCTAAGTGTGGCCTGCTTCTACATACCAGCAAAGGGTATGGCTTAGGCAGGAAGGAGGTTTAAAGGGCTTGACAAAAACATAGGGAAAACATGTCCAGTGTCCCATGATACACATATATGAGGAGGCAGCTCCAAACCCACTTCTCAAAATATACGTGGTGAGCTCCACTATGTCTACAGCACAATGACTAATGCCATGAGAAAAAATAATTCAAAGCTAAATAGAGTTCAGGAAGATCCTTTGTGGAAAAAATAAGTTTGTGATAGAATATTCCCTTTTGGAACTGCACTACTCATTAAATGCTTGAAACAGGCATTTTCCTCAAAATAGTAAGCCAAAGTTTGTAAAAGTAAACCTGACACTATAACTACCCATGTGTTCCACATACAAAAACTCCCACAATTGCAAGCCCTCCTGCAGCAAATTGATTGGGCATTGCTAACGCAAATGTCGAATGTTAATGAAGTCCTGGAATAATTCATCCTACAGTTCAGCAGGGTTTGTTATATTATTGACCCAACAAGCAAATTATCGTTAAAGGAGGCTTTCAAGCACAGTGCATCCCTGCTATAATGTATGTGACCTATGGGAATGGGACAGAGATTGGAATCTTTACAAAGAGCTGGCCCAACAAAAGTACCTCCAACATACAAAGAGTTGTGCAACTCTATAAAAGTATGAATCAGGGATGCCAAGGCCAACTATTACAAAACCCAACCAAAAATAACTTAGTCACCACCCCATTAAAAAACTCTAAAGCGACATTAATGAGCTCTTGGGAAACTCAAAAAATCCCTGCCAAACCCTTTCACCTTAATGATTCTCCTATAGATGGTGACAAGTGAAGTGCTGGTGCCTTTAACAAAACAGTCAATGACCTCTCGGTGTATATACCAGACCCCTGCACACATTCTGTCACACTTGGGAACTTACTCCTGCATTAAACATTACCAAGTTCTACTTCAGACAGCTTGCCTGGGCAGATGTTTATAACTACCTGTCCAAGCTCAAAATTAAAACTGGATTGAGTCCTATTAACATCGACATGACTCTCATAGATACACATATACACAGAATTTGTTGGCAGATGAGGACCGCCTTGCCCATCTAGTCTGCCCATTTTTCTACCTTTAACTTATACTGCAGACTGTAGTTGATCTGTGGCTTTCCTCCTCTTCCCTTTTTCTAGTGTTCCCTTGTGTGTGTCCCATGCATTTTTGAAATCCACCACCATTTTTGCCCCATCACCACTGCGGGGAGTCCATTTTAAGCATCCACTGCCCTCCCTGTAATTAAATACTTCCTCACATTACCCCTGATTCTTCCTCCCTCCAACTTTGTCTCATGTCATCTAGTTCTTTTCTATCTTCTTTTCTGAAAGATGCTACCCTCCTGTACCTTATTGATCCCTTTAAGCTATTTCTATGTATGTGACATACTTCTCTAACCTCTTCAAAGCAATAGGTGTTTCCACTTCTTTTTCAGGCAATGCAAGAGGGGCTGCCATCTTTATTAAAAAATGTATAAACCCTAAAATTAAACATTCAGAAGTGGATAGAGAGGGGCGTTGGGTGAACGTAAAAGTCACACTGGGATAGTCAGCTCTCCTTAATTAATATTTATGCTCCAAATGAGGAGGACTTATCCTTATTTACTAACATTTTTTTGCAGGTTGCAGCCTCTGATGTCCCAGTAATATTAGAGGGTGTCTTTAATGTTGCTTTGGGCCATATGGACAAGGCTCTCTCAGCTTTGGAGCATAAAATATAATTGGTGGAACCTATAACAAATTAGGCCAAGGAATTGGCTATGTTAGATGCATTTCAAGTTTTGTATCAAAACTTAAAGACATTTTCCTTCTTCTTGATAGTCTACAACTGTCTATCAAGGATTGACTATTTTTTTTAAATTTCTCCTTCCCTTATGCAATCAGTAGCGTTTGTAAGAAACAATGCTATTTTGATTTTGGATCATGCTTCATATTTCATGGAGACTAATTTGTTAAAAAACAGGTATTCTGGGACAAAGAGATGGAGATTTAATAATATTCTACTACAGTATTCTCAGTTTGTGACTTTCCTGAAGAAGGAATTTTTTTTTAACATAATTCCCCTGAAAGTTGTTCCTGGTTTATTATCTGGGAGGCTCTGAAGGTATATTTAGGAGGATGCATTATACATTATGAATCTATGGTTAGGAAAAAGAATAGTCAATACTCGGAGCAATTGGAGGAGGAGTTAATGACATTAGAGGAAACTGATGCAGAATTTAGTAGGGATGAAGATAACATCAAACTGATGTTTCTAAAGGAAAAACTGGACAAAATAAGTTGGGAGAAGGCAGAAAAACAAATGTATAGATCCAGGGCAAAATATTATTTCTGTACAGATACATTACTAGCTTATCAGTTAAAATTACAAGATAATCAAAACAGGATTGATTTTGTTACCTCATTAGAGGAAAAAAGAAAATATTTGATCAGATACAAATTAATGCAGAATTTCAAAAATTCTATGAGGTTTTGTACAAAGATGAAGGTCCGGTAAACATCATAGAACTCTGTGACTTTATATATACTATTGACTTGCCCCAGATTGGAGAGTCAGATAGGGTTAATCATAACTCAGAGATACCAAGGGTGGAAATAAATAATGTAATAGCCAATATGGAAAATAACAAAACCCCAGGCTCAGATGGTTACTCCTTAAACTTTTATAAAGTTTTCAGGGAGTAATTGGTTCCTTTATTAGTCCAGCTGTTTAAAAATGTACAGACACATAAAGATTTTCCATCAACAGTCAATGAAGCATCCATAATTCTGCTCTTAAAAAAGATAAACCTCCAGGTCTATGTGGCTCTTATAGGCTTATTTCACTGTTAAATAATGATTGCAAGATTTTTGCTAAAATCTTAGCTAATAAAATAGCATATGTTATTCCTAATATTATTCACCTGGATCAAAGTGGGTTTGTAATGTCTAGAAGACTAAACCATAGTGTTAGAAAGGCAGTCAATTTGTTAGATCCAGCATTGGGCATAAAATTGGCAGTGCTTTCCCTTAATGCTGAAAAAGCATTCGACAGGGTAAGTGGGAATTTTTATTGTGTTTACTGGAGGCTTTCGGCATCAAGGGGAAATTCTTAGAATGGATAAAGTTAATTTACTATTCACCTTTAGCCTCGCTTAGGACAAATCAGAACTTTTTACCCTATTTTGAGTTGCAATGAGTTACAAGGCAGTGATGTCCCCTGTTCCCTCTGCTCTTTGCATTATTTATAGAACCATTGGCTATACTGATATGGAATTATACTGGGGTTAAAGGGGTTATAGTAGGAGGGAAGACTCATGAAATATCACTATATGCAGATGATATTTTGTTATTTTTGAGTGATCCAGTCAAGTACTTTGAGCATTTACTATAGATATTTGCAAGTTACAGTAAATATTCAGGGTATAAAATTAATTGGGGTAAGACAGAAGCTGTAGTAACTTTACAAGAGAGGGATTTATCTTGGGATCATTTATTACATAATTAACATAAACCGTATATGAAATATCTGGGTATTTATATACCCCCAGATATAGATATATTATATGAGAATAATGTCTTACCAGTTCTTAAAAAACCTAGCAAGATCTTTCAAGATGGCAAAATCTCCCATTGGTACTCATTGGGAGGGTTAACATTATTAAGATGGATATTTTGCTAAGGGTGTTGTTCTTATTTCAAACACTTCCTATTATAATCCCCAAAGCATTCTTTGATCCCCTAAATAGGGCAATTACTAAATTTTTGTGGAAACAAAAGACATCAAGAACTGCTTTTAAGAAGTTGCTATTATTAGAGGAAAGGGGGGGACTAGCCCTTTCTAATTCTGAATATTATTATCTGGCTGCTCAAATGGAGTGTTTAGGGTATTGGTTTCAGGAGAAAGAATAGCTGTCAGCATGTTTCCAAATAGAAGCTGAGAGAGCCCCATTTCCAGTTTTAAAATATAGTCTAGGGGTGAACATAAATAGTCCCAAGTCCAATCTTTATTTCAATTCCTAACACTCTACCAAATATACAAATTGGCATGGAATTCAGTGAGGAAATTGATAGAGGAAGGTAACAGGTTAATTTATTATACACCTATTATCAATAACCTTCATTCTCTCCCATCTATTGGAGGAGGGATGATTCAGAAATAACTGGGAGAGAAAGGATTGCGTACATTGGGGGACATTTTAATTGATAATATGGTTGCCTCTTTTGAGGAGCTAAGGGAGAAATTTAGTCTATCCGACAAAGCCTATTTTCCATATCTCCAGGTAAGAAACTTTATATATAAGAATAATGAAAATTCATTAATAGTTATCAAGGGGGGATTGGAACTTTTTTTGAAAATCTTTATTCCTTAAAACATCTAATTAGAGAAATTTATCAGTATTTAAATAAGAACTGTCAACCAGTCTCTTTGATTAAACTTAAACAGAGTTGGGGAAAAGAGAGGTCCCAATTGATACAGGATATTAGATGGGAATACTTATTTAACTTAGCTGAGTTACTTTTAAGAATAACAGACTAAAACAAATCTATATAAATATACTACATAGAACTTATCTGACACCAGCGAGGCCTCAGAAAATGAATGACAATATTTCAGAATTGTGTTCAAGGTGTGGAGAGGCTAGGGGTACGTTAGACCACATGCTAGTTTCCTGTCATAAGCTGGAATCATTTTGGCATAATATATTTTCGGTCTTTGGAAAACGTATTGGTTGGGATTTTCATTTTGACCCAGGGATTGCTTTATTTGGTCCCGGAGGGGGGAGATGGACTTGGGGGACATAGCTGAATTATGTGCAATGGGTTTACTAATGGCAAAAAACTTTATCTTAATCCATTGGAAGGATGCATCTCTACCATCTTTTTTAGAATGCGTTCAAAGAATGATTGATTTGCACATGGAAGAAGAAGCACATTACAAAATGGAAAATCAATCTGAGCTTTACTTCTGAATTTGGCTCCCATTCATGAGTTTCATGTTTAATTTAAATTAAATTAGGTTAATTTATAAATAGGCACATGGGCAGCAGGGCAGATGCTTGATAAGGATGAGTTGAAGAGTTGCAGAACATCAAGATGATGACTTGAGCAAACCTACATTCTGAATCATCCACCTGAAGGGGAAGAAAGAAAAAAAAAAAAAAAAAAAGAAAGACAGAAAAAAAGAAGAAAAAACAAAACAAAAACAAACAAACAAAAAGTATTTCTATGTCTCTATCATGTTTCCCTTATCTCTTTGCATCTCTAGATAATACATATTGAGGTCTTTCAAAGTCTCCTCATATGATTTCTGGTGCACATCCTGTATCATTTTTGTAGCCCTTCTTTGGACTGCCTGCACTCTGTCTATGTCTTTCCTGATATGCGGCCTCCAAAACTGGACACTGTACTCCAGATGAGGTCTCACTAATGATCTGTATAGTGGCATCACCACCTCATTTTTTTCTGCTTGTGTTGCCTCTTCCTATGCACTCCAACTTTCCGCTGGCCCTTCTAACCACCTTCTTACACAGTCCGGCCACATTTAAGTCCTCAGATATAATTATTCCTAGAGCCCTCTCCTGATTGGTGGCCAACAGCACCTTCCCCCCTCCACTGATTACTCCTCTCTTATTTTCCCATGACCTAAGTGCATAATTTTGCACTTCTTTGCATTGCATCTCAACTGCCATACATTTGACCAATCCTCCAGCTTGCCCAGGTCCCTTTTCATCCCCCCCCCGTGTGTCTTCCCTTTTACAGATCTTTGTGTTATTTGTAAAGAGGCACATGTTTCCCTCCAGCACCTCTGCAATGTCGCTTATGAAGACATTAAAGAGGACTGGGCCTAGCACCAATCCCCGAGGCACCCCACTGGTCAGCTACCTTTCTACAGACTGAACTCTGTTAACTACCGCCCTTTGTGTCCTATCACTCAGCCAGTTTCTAACCCAGTACACAATGGGGGTGAGATACTAACAACAACAAAAATGGAAAGGGACCTTGGGGTAGTCATATCAGATGACTTAAAGGTGGGCAAGCAATGTGAGAGGGCAGCAAGGAGGGCTGGGGGGATACTGGGATGCAGAGGGAGAGACATCAGCAGTAGAAAACAGGAAGTTATTTTCCCTCTATACAGACAGCTGGTGAGACCTCATCTGGAGTACTGCATGCAGTTCTGGAGACCCAATCTCTGTAAAGACATAGACAGGATGGAAACTGTTCAGAGGAGGGCAACTAAAATGGTGCAGGGTCTGCACCAGAAGACATATGAAGAGAGACTTAAGGAGCTTAATATGTATAGCCTTGAGGAAAGGAGGGAGAGGGTGGACATGATAGAAACTTTGAAGTACCTCAAGGGAATCAACAAAGTCCAAGAGGGTAGCATCTTTCAAAAAGAGGTGTGCAAGAACAAGGGGGCACAATTTGAAGATGGAGGCGGCTCAGAGGTAATTTAAGGAGTATTTTTTCACAGAGAGGTTGTGGATGCATGGAGCGGCCTTCGGAGGAAGGTTGTGAAGTCAAAACAGTGGTGGAATTCAAGCATGCATGGGACAGTCATAAGGCAATTCTAGGGGGTGGGGGTAGGAAGAAGTAGGCTGCTGGTTAACTAGGATCTGCAGCTTATCCACTAGGTAAGGAAACGGGCCGACTGGGTGGGCCAAGTGGTCCTTATCTGCCATCAAATTCTATGTTTCTATGTAAGCTAACCACTCTGGATCCGACTCCCAGGCTGATGAATTTGTTTATTAGCCTTTTATGCATGACAGTATCAAAAGCCTTGTTAAAATCCAGGTAGACCACATCTACCACCCCTCCCTGATCAATCTCCCTTGTCACCCAGTCAAAGAAATATATCAGGTTTGTTTGACAAGACCTGTCTGGCATGAAACCATACTGTCTCAGATCCTGCTGTCTGCTGGATTCAAGGTATGTCAGAGTCCTTTCCTTGAGTAATGATTCTATCAATTTTCCTACAACTGAGGTTAGGCTGACTGGCCTATAGTTACCAGCCTCCTCCTTGCTTCCACTCTTGTGGAGAGGGACAACATTCGTCATCTTCCAGTCTGCTGGAATCACACTCTTTTCTAATGATTTGTTGAACAAACCTGTCAGTGGTCCTGCTAGATGCTTTCTTAGGTCCTTTGGAATTCTGGGATGTATTCTGTCTTGCCCTATTGCTTTATCTATTTACAGTTTTTTTTAATTCCTTTAGGAACCCTCTACTGTGAACGGACTGATATCTATACTCGTTCCCTTGGTATTCCTGACACCTAGCTGTGGTCCCTCCCCATCCCTTCTACAGTGAACACTGAACCAAAATATTTGTTCAGGATTTCTGCTTTTTCCTGGTTACCTTCTGCTGACCCCATTCCCCTCAATTTTTAGTCTCACAATTCCATCCCTGTGTTTTCTCTTCTCTCTAATGTATGTAAAAATGTCTTGTCTCCTTTTTTAATTGCCTTGGCTATTCTTTTCTCTGTCTTGGTCTTTGTTACTGCTTTTCCCACCTACATTATCTTTTCCACATACATTCTGTTATCTTCCGCCCTCTGTCTTTCTTTGTATTTTCTGAATGCTGTATATTTTTTTATTCACCCTCCTTGCCACCTCCTGTGAGAACCAGAGTGGCTTTTTCTTCCTCTTTATTTTACTTATTTGCCTCAAGCAAAGGCTCATGGCTTCCATTATGGCTCCCTTAATATGTACCCATTGTTCTTCTACATCCCCTTTTCTCACTCTACCCTCTAGGGCTTTCTTCAGGCATACCTCCATCTTTGCAAAATCAACCCTTCTGAAATCCATTACCTTTACCTTTATGTGGCTGGCTTCTTCTACTATCCTCATGTTTAACCATATCGTACTGTGCTTGCTGGAGCCCTGGTGACTCCTCACTTATACATCCATCACCCTTTCTCTGATGGTGAGCACCAGGTCCAATACTGCCCCCTCACGGGTGTGTTCTACCACTCGCTGTCTGCATCCTGCACCCTGAAGAGCTTCCTGGATGTTTCTGCTCCTTGTTGTGGCTGCAGTTTGGGTGGTCTCATTGACATCTTGTAAACTGAAGTCTCCCATCAGCAATATCTCCCCTTTTGATGCCATTTTGTGAATTAGTTCCACTAGCATGTTGTCCAACTCCTCATCCTGTGCATGAGGTCTGTAGATCACAACTACTCAAATGGCAGTACCATTCCCCATTTCCAGCATGGCCCACTGTGCCTCCCCTACCTCCCTTATGTCCAGTACTTCTGTAGATTTTATTTCCTCCCTAACATAGATAGCCACTTCTCCCCCCCTTTTTTCCTACCCTATCTTTTCAGAACAGAATGTACCCTGGCACAGCTATACCCCAGTCATGGTTTTCTGTGTACCATGTCTCAGTCACAGCAACAATGTCCAGATCAGCTTCTGACATCAAGGACAGTAGGTCTGAGATTTTATTTGCCAGACTTCAAGCATTCGTGCACATAGCTTTCCATGGTCTGGTAAACCTCTTTTTAATTTTTCCTCCCTTAATCTTGTGATTTACCTTTAGTTTCTTTTTTTTATTCAAATTGTATTAATATTTTTAATTACAGTAACAGATCTACATCATACATGCGATACAGAATACATACTCATACTTTCTGGGAGATCTGGCCCCCCTTCCATCTCCCTCTCCCACCCCCTACAGACCTTCCCTCGTGCCCCCTCCCCCTCCCTCCCACAAACCCCACAGCACAGTGTTAAGCATATCCTAATAAGGAACGAAATAACTATTAGTGGACAGTAATTTCAAGAGAATTACAAGGTATACAGAACACGTAGGGGGCCCCAGATCTTATTAAATCTCAATTGTTTTTTTATGGAGGCTTGCAATTGACTTCTCCATTCTAAGATTGGCAAGTAACTCTTGCAGCCATTCTGTATAAGAGATTACTTCCATGTCTTTCCAATGTTTAAGTACTAGCTTTTTGGCTGACATTGAAATTAGGGCCATATGGTATTTACAGTTATGTACCGCAATTACATAGATACATAGATACATAGACAGTGTTGGCAGATAAGGTCCTATGGCCCACCCAGTCTGCCCATTTGAGCTTCTAAGTTTACTTTATGTTTTCCTTGAAGTCTGTTGCCCCTTAACATTGACCTCCAGAATTCCTTTATGTCTATCCCATGCATTCTTAAATCCCATGATTGTTTCAGCCCCCACCACTTCCTCTGGCAGGGTGTTCCACTTGTCCACCACCTGTTCTGTGAAGAAATTCTTCCTCATGTTTCCTCTGAATCATCCTCCTTGCAACTTCATCCCATGCCCTCTAGTCCTGGAACATCTTTTTTGCTTAAAAATAGTGTATTCCTGCACCCTGATCCTCCCTGTAAGATACTTGTATGTCTCTATCATATCCCCTCTCTCCCTCCTCTCCTCCAGGGAGTACATATTCAATTCCTTCAACCTGTCTTCATAGGACTTTTAATGCAATCCATGGACCATCTTTGCTGCCCTCCTCTGAACCTTCTCTACCCTATCTCTGTCCTTACATAAGTAAGGTCTCCAGAACTGTACACTGAACTCCAGGTGGGGCCTCACTAGTGTCTTGTATAGTGGAATTATGACCTCCCTTTTCCTGCTGGTGATGCCCCTGCCTATGCATTCCTGTGAAGTTTCCAAGCAGGCATATTTCTGGTGTGAATAGGTCTTCAAGGCCCTGTAAGGGGTCTACCTTTTGCTTAATAAGAGTCCACAATGGGGTTGCTTTTGGGCATTCCCAAAAAAAGTGCAACAGAGAACCCTCTGCCTGTGTGCATCGAGTACAGGTAGAAGAAGCAGTTAGACCAAATCTAGCTAGTCTCAGTGGAGAGTAGTATAAGTTGTGGAGTATTTGGAACTGCATAAGGTGAAGCCTGTGTTCAGTTACAAACTTATGACAACCTTGCCATAGTGCAGGCCATTCTATAGTTATATTCGGGAGAAGCGAAGACCAATACGTATAAGGGCCTAAGCATTCTGGATATACCTGGCCATATAATAGCCAGTACATTTTAGACACTGCTTGAGGAAAGCCTGCTAGGGGGGCCAACTCAGAGTGATAAGGTGCTCCTGAGGACTGTAAGGGTATGGGTCCAAATGTTTTCACCAGTAAATGTCGTAATTGAAAAACTTTAAAAATCTAAGAGTTTGGAATACTCACTTTATTCATAATTTCTGGAGAAGTGAGCCATGTCCCATTCTCTCTCACCAGGTATGTGAGTAAGCAATCATTTAACTGGAGGAGCCAAGAAGGAGGAAAAATCTTGCTTTCTATTTTAAGGTTTGGGTTACTCTTCAGGGTTTGGGTCAAGTCCTGAGAATTATTGTATTTAAGGAATGCATAAAGTTGGGAGTGAACTTTTATAGAAGTTGCTATAGGAGAGAGGCACATATATGCCAAGAGAGAGTCTTAGGCTTCATATATAGGAGAGCCAGAAGAGATAATCCATGCACTCTCATTTGGGATAACTCTATTTGAAGCCAGATAGGCTTATAGGGAAGGGAGTTATGGGTGGTCTCAGTACTTAACCATCGAAGATATTTGTTAGCCTGGCTGGCCCAATAATAAAGGGCTATGTGAGGGAGATGTAAACCTCTTATAGTTTTTGGAGCAGCTAACTTAAAAAAATCCAGTCGTGGCTGACCAAATAAAGTCAGTGATGATACAACGTACCTTTTTGAATCAGGAGAGAGTAAGACAAATATTTAAAAGATTAGGTGGGTAGAAGATACTAGGGAAAACATTCATTTTAACCAAATTAATTCTGCCCCAAAGAGAGACTGGGAGCAGAGATCATCTATCTAGATCCCGTTTCATTGTCTGAAGAAGAGAATCCAAGTTTTCCTTTTGGAGATGGGTCTGATTTCTCATGAGCTCAGTTCTGAGGCACCTCAGAGATTCAGGCTCCCAGGAGATACCAAAGTCGGTAATTGTTTGCCTTAGAGTCTTATGATTAAGATGAAAAACCACTGTTTTCTCTACATTCAGCTTATAATTGGAAAGAGCACTAAAGTATTTGATAATGCTCAGCATGAGGGAGATAGATGCATCTGGATGAGATGTCTGAAGAAGCAAATCAGACACATAAGCAGACACTTTTACCTCATGGCCCTGTCTGGTGATACCTTGAATCAACTGACAGTTTATTTATCTGCATATAAGGGGTTCAAGGTATAAGTTAGAAAGCAGTGGGGAAAAGGGGCAACACTGTCTCATCTCTGATTGCAGTGAGAACAAGGCAGAAAGTGCTCCATTGCTAGAGACACAGGCAGTTGGGGATTTATAGAGCACTTGTATCCATTTCTGGAAGTCTAGAGGGAAGCCAACTGCTTGCAAGGTTCTGGCTAAGAAATTCCAGTTAACCCTGTCAAATGCCTTCTCGGCATCCAGGGAGATCAATGCAGCTGGGAAGTCCACATTTCTGGATACCAAGAAGACATGAGCCAGAGTATATAAATGGTCTACAGAGGACCAACTCTTTATGAACCCTACCTGTTAGTGGCCTATGAGATCTGGAAGAACTAAACTCAAACGGTCCACCAATAATTTAGTAAGAATTTTAATGTCCTGGTTGAGGAGAAAGATTGGCCTATAACTTGTAACTAAATCAGGCCTTTTACCAGGTTTGGACAGAAGAACAATCATGACTTCAAAAAGGGGCTTATCCGAGTCTACCCTGGAGAGAATGTGTTGATACAAGGGCTGTAAAAGAAGGATTAATTGTTCGGTGAAGGTCTTGTAGAAATTAGGGGAGAAACCATCTGGTCCTGGGGTTTTATCCGAGGGAAGGTCATTAATCATTTTTTCCAATTCAGCATGTGAGATGGGAGAGATCAGTGCAAGTTTTTGAGCTTCTGAGAGAGAAGGAAGATGAGAGTTACAAAGGTATTCATCCAGGACCTGCTCTGAAGGGGTATTAGACACAAGGCTCTACAATTGCTTATACTAGTTACCGAATTCTGCTACAATGTCATCTGGAGAAGTCTTTAAGCCATCTCCTTCAGAGGAGAGGATGGCTGCAATAAACCTAGAGGACTCTTGTTGTTTAATTCTCAAATCCAGCAGTCTGCTCGACTTTTCTTCTTGATTTGTGTAATGGGCTTTGGCCCTCAAGATGGCAAATTCCACCTTCTCCCTCAGAAGCTCAAGACAAGTTTATTTTTGTTTGAGAAGATCATGCCTGAGTTGATCTGGGGAGTGGGGAGACAATTTGGCTTCTATATCACTAATTTGAGAAAGGGTGGACTGGACAGTAAATGCTGCTCCATCTTTTTCTTCCTCTGTGAAGCTAAACCAATCATCAATCCCCTGAGATAGGCCTTCAGTGTACACCATTCCACATCAGGTTTACCCGTGGAGTTATGATTGATGGAAACAAATTGAGTAATCTGGTTTGAAATATATTTGTTACACCTGGGTCTTTGAAAAGCTGATTGTTTACTCTCCAACATCCACTGCTTTTTGGAAGAGAGGAAAATGAAACTCAACAAGTGAGCAAAGCATGATCTGAGGGAGGACCAGGCTATATGCAGGAGTCCACCATCCACAGAAGGAGTGATTGAGAAATAAGGATGTAATCAATATGGGAGGCAGTCCCGTGTATGGAGGATGTAAATCTATAACTTTTATTAGTAGGATACAGAACCCTCCCAAACATCGCAGAGCCCCATCTGATCCACTAGGTCTCTTAGTGCCCTTTGGGCTGGGGAAAGCCCCTTATGAGGGTTGCCTGTGCGATCTATACTTGGATCAAACGTCAAATTTAGGTCACCACCTAGAATTATCTGGCGTGAAAGGAAGGGGGATAATATATTAAGTAACTGCATGAAAAACCCAGGTGAGTCAACATTTGGACCATATATATTACCTAATACTACTTCTGTGGTGTGCAATTTGCCTTTAACAAACAGATATCTACCTAGAGGGTCCCCAATAACTTAAATAGAAATAAAAGGGGACAGATCTGGTTATCAGAAGCATTACTCTACAACTCTACATACTACCTCCTGCAGAGAAAACCAGCCCAATTTGTTGTCACCACAGCTTTAATCCTTCCAAGCTGAGCAGATGGGACTCTTGCATAAAGATAACATCAGCTTTTAACAAATTTAAATGTTTTAACTGCTTGTATTGTTTCACTTTATGTCTTGCCCCCTTAAAGTTCCACGTTGCAAAGGTCAGGGCCCTAGACATCTGTCCATGGAAATTCTAAGGGATAAAAATGCTCCGCTGGAAATATAGCCCTCTGTTTAAATTGCTCACACAACATATTTCTCTGTGCGGCCCTCCCCCCCTTGCATCCGATAGGTCCCCTCCAAAATTCCCTTAACCCACCCCTTCCCAATACTAATGAAAGCCCCAATTCAGACCCCATCACCCTCCCCTCACCTCTCTCCTCTTCTCCTTGTTGCTCCTCCTTCAGCATTGCCCCACTGTCCAACTCCCCCCCCCAGCCATCCCTTATCAAACCTAAATATAGTCAAAACCCCAACTATAATTTTCAAATACAAGTTGTACCACTACAAGACTGCTAGGTAGAAAAAGTAAAAAGAGAGACCTAGTTCCCCTGTACTCACAAGGCTAAATTGTTGCGATTGAATTAAACATTAACATTTCCATAAACAAAATTAGTGGTCACACTGGCCATCTGCTTTGGCAATTACATAAAAAAAAACAAAAACAAAGTCAGTAAAGCATCTGACTGCTCAGGTGGGACTCTGATAAAGTTACTGTAAATTTCCAACCAGATCTGACAATTAACAGCTATTAGAACTATCAATGAGTGGTGAACCACAACACAAGAATTTTATTCTTCCTTATCTGGCAGACTATATCTGTACCCACCCAGAGGTATTATAGGAAGCTTTAAAAGAAATAAAAACTGACCATAGGAACTAGCAAAAAAAGAAAAAAGACTATTGAAATCAAAAAAGACTATTAAAGTCAAAACGGTGGTATGCACATTCAAGAAAATAGACAACAATTTTGAGTCAAGTGCTCACTCTAGTGCTGAACAGAAGGCAGAGACCATCCAAGGGGCTGAGGTAAACATGGGCACATTCCAGAGGGATGGGGAACTATTAAATTCTGCCAGATCTTGTCGGAAGTCCCCCATCTCACCTTGTCTGCAGAAATCCAAGACTGATCTTTCCTTCACTTTGATCCTTCGCATATCGCAGAAGCCCCAAGAAAGTTTATACCGGCAGCTGCCGGGGATTAAGTTCCGCCAGAAGTGGAGCAATTATCAGAGGAATTGATGCAGGTCAGAGACCAGTTTTCTTAACTTTTGTGTAACACAAAAAACTTAACTCAGGTTTAACTTGTTACCAGGCAGGAAGTACTTCCCTCTTATAATTCACAAAGCAGTCACTGCTGTTAGCTCAGGAATCTCTGAACAGATCAGGAAAAGTGATTTTAAGCCCTGCAAGCACTGCCACATACTCCTCATAGTTGACCCATTTACCAGATACCATAACTTGGAGCCTCACCAGGTAAATCATAACAAACTTTATACCCACGGTGATTAGCTTTGTCACCAAGGGATGGAAGTTGGCCCTCCTTTGTCTCACTGATGCAGGCAAGTCCTGGGCAATACGGATTTTGGCTCCCTCCCATCACAGATCTTGAATTTCCTTCACTTTCAAGTGCTGCCTTTCCAAAAAATTGAGAAATCTGAAAATGAGAGGTCGTGGAGGGGTGCCAGATGGAGGCATTGGGCGGAGGGCCAGATGTACCCACTCTATGGTGTATCTGGGCCCAAAGGGTGAGGAGCCATCAATCTTTTCCACAAATTTCTGGACAAAAGTACTGGGTCCAAATCTTCTTTCTCAGGGAGGCCTATGAGGACTGCATTATTTCTCTGACTGTGGCCCTTAAGGTCCTCCACTTTGGATTCAAGCTTAGCCATCGTTTGTCTGGTAGCACTCAATTCAGGATCGACTTTGTCTAGTCTTTTTTTCCAAAGAGCTGATTCTAACTTCATTATCACTGTAGATTGGGAGATGTCTTACATAGCCTGTGATAATGAATTCAGCTCTGAAGTGATGCTTTTCAGCTCTTCTCTAAAAGGCTTAAACTCCAAGAGAAAGTGGGCTAAGGTGAGTGGCTCCTGATCCATGGCTGAGCAAGGCTCAGTTGGCACTGCAGAAGCACCAGAAGCCTTGGTCTTTTTGAGGGCCTTCTCTGGAGTACTCGGAGGTGTATGAAGCGGTAAAGCATTTCTCATTTCCACTTCCATATAACACCAATGTCACAATCCAGTAGTCGATAGCTCTAGGCACTTTCGGTATTTGCATTTGACCTGATTCTATACTTTGGACTGACCAAAAACAGCTTTTAATTGAACTGGGTAGCTGGAGAGGAGTGGGAGAGTTGTTAACAGGCACAGTGCATCACCAGAAGTCTGTCTTACCTTTAGTTTCTTTCCAGTAGGCATACTATTGAGTCCCACTTCCATTTATGTTTGTTTACCTCACTTCATGTTCCTGCTAGCCCCTTTTTGCATTCTGTGGTTAATTCCTCTTTTGGGGGGAGTTACGGCTAAGTTCTTATCTTCTAGGGTGTTTTTGATTGGGTCCTTTCCTCCTTCTCCCACTTCCCTATTTTAAATGCCCAATGCACACATAAAACCTTTGGCCCAGTGCTCTTACTCCTTCCCTTGTTAGGTGTAGTCCATTGTACCTAAACAACCTCCTTTCCCAGAAGTCTCCCCATGCACCAACGAAGTGGTAGACTCTTTCTTGACACCAGCTCTGTAACCACTCATTGAACTCTTTGATTTTTTTACTCCTGATCTTCTCTGTCCTACTTCCCTTGCCCCACACAGGAAGTACCTTGGAGAAGGCCATGGAGATTGTTTAAGTGGCCAGTTGGTCTTCTAGTTTAAGTAGGTTTCATTTGGCTTTCTCTACTGAATGCCCTGCCATGTTATTTGTCCCCAGGTGTACCAGGATCTTCAGGTCCTCCTCTTCTTTCTCTGCTATCCTTTTGATGCAATCCTTGTCACATTTTGCTGAGGCCCCCAGTAGGCATCTGACTAGCACCCTTGTAGGTCCATAGGCACCCAGTTGGGTCTCTACCCCTAGATCACTGAGTCCCCCATGATGACTAATTATCTAATTCTTTCCTTCTTGTCCTTTTTGTTGCCTTCACTGTTCTCCTTATCTGGTGACTGTCTTGGCCCTTTGACTGGTTTGTTGTCCTCTTCCAATTGGCCAAGATCCTTCTCCTCCATCAGTGGTGAAAAATGGGTTGCAGTTGGGATGGTTGTGGCATGGAGAGGGTTTAGCTGATCCATCCTGCCAAGTTTATGTCCTCCCTTCGGTACCACCTTCCACCCTACTAGACTGGATCTTCTCTGTGAGCGTGGACTTCTGGGGGGAGGAAACTGATGTTGCAGAATATGAGGGTGTGGATTCCAATTTCTGTTCTAACATAGCAGGTCCCACAGCTGAGATATCTCCTTCTATGCTGCATTCAGCTGTGCCTTTAGTTCATATAGATTCCTGCAGATGGGACAATGTCCCACTCTTCAAATAAGTCCTCTGGGTATGAGAGCTCCACACTCATGGCAACTGTAGATATCCATACTGCCTGTGTTTTTTTTTTTCTTTTCTTTCCCTCTCTCTTTCTCTTTCCCTCTTCCTTGGTGCTGTCTCTATTGTAGGTTGGCCCTGATGCACAGAGTAGTGTGTTTTTTTGGGGGAGGGGTTGTTATTATTTTTTCCCTACTTTCCTACTGCCTTTGTGCCCTTACAGCTCCCAGCCTTCCAGTTATGGGCAGAAAGTTCCAGTATTCCTCAGTAGTCTCCTTTTTCCTTTCTCAGAGTCAGACCTCCACCAGCTCCTGAAGCATGGACTTAGGGAAGTCACCTATCCTCTATAACTAATCTTTAACCTGTCTCTGAGCACAGGTAAATTTCTGGATGCATGAAAAAGAGCATGTGTAGTCCAGTTTTCAAGGGTGGTGATACCAACATGCCCACAAAGTACTGAACATTCTCTACCCTCCCTCCCCATCTAAGACACATGAGAGGATAATGAATGGTCAAATGGTAGACTTCCTGTGTAAACATGAAATACTGGCCAAAAAGCAGCATGGCTTCAGAAAAAATCTTTAGTACTGTGACCGCCCTACTTGAGTATACCACATCAGTACATGTTGCACTGGCTCATGGTGAACTGGCAGGTTCAACATTCATTGATTTAACCAAAGCCTTTGACCTTGTCAAGTCATGCACTTCCATGCCAAAAACTTCATTCGCTAGGCCTGTCCTATGACAATGTCTGTTGGTTGAAAGATTACTTGTCTTGAAGGTCACACGTGAAATATAGAAATGTAATCTCTGATGACAGTCTGTATCAGTAGGGTCCCACAGGGTTCCATAATTGGGCCATTACTGTTTAATCTATTCCTGAACTCCCTCTCATCTGTCTGCAGATCTACAAATATTATCCTCTGTGCTGATGATGCTGTCATCTTCTCAAGTGGAAAAACTCTGGTCATCTGAGACTGACGCTGCAGCAGGACTTTAATTTTAGTCAGGCCTAGTTCACCCAATAAATTCTGGTCATGATTTAAAAAAACATACTAAATGCATGCTGTTTGGTACACACAACAAGATTGTCCTCTCTCCTGCCATAAGCATTACCACCACTTCTGGTGCTACCTTTGACAGATCAAAAACTTTAAATACCTTGGCCTGATTCTTGCCTGTTCCCTGGCCTTCAATGACCATGTCAAAAAATTAGCTCAAGTTATAAATTCCAGGCTTGATTTCCTTTACAGACACAAGAGGAACTTCCTCCCTGAGATAAGGAAACTCCTTGTCCAGTGCTACATCTTAAGTTCCATTGATTATGGCATTGTGATCTAAGGGTCTGTGAAAGAAAGTGTACTGTCCCAGGTCAAGAGTCTGCTAAGTAGGGCCTGCTGCATGGCACTATACCTCAAAGTGAACATACATACCTGCGTCCTACATAACAAGTTAGACCGGCTAAGCCTCAACTTGAGGGTGCTATATCACACCTTGGTACTCGCCAAAAAAGCTCTTCTCATTCTGTTCTCCCCCAACTTGAATCCATGTTCCACTATATAGACAATAAATACTGTATGCCTCAAGATGCAGGGTAAATCACCCTCTGGTACTACCTCAAAGGAAAATCTCCTTGGGCCAAAAGTCCTCTCATTTAGATTTGCTTAGTACTTGAATGACTCCTTTGATGTGTTAGTATGACAATAAATACTGCATGCCTGGAATGACTCCTCTGATATGTAAGGGCACAAAGGCAGTAGGAATATATGTTAAGAAAGTGTGACTCTAGTGCATCATTTAAGTTGCAGTGGTTGGTGACTCTTACTACTGCTTCGACATATAAATGCTATTAAGAACCACAACTGTAATCCTGACAATGCATTCCTGTGTATACTGTTTACCCAAAACCTATAATCTGTTCCAGTAAATGTATAATTTCTCTCTCACTATTTAAGAAATTAGGGGCCAGATATTCAAAACTTTGCCCGGTGGGCAAACAGATTGCACGCCGTTTGCATGATTTTGTGATATTCAAAATGCCCAGTAGTGTGGGCAAAAATAAACAGAGTGTGCACAAACAGTTAATGTATGCCCTGAGCAAAGTGAGGGACGTGGACATGAATATAGGCACAATGCTATATTCAATACGTTTGCACTGTGCAATGTGAATTTCTGTGGCACCATTGCAAAACGCAAATACTGCCTATAAGAAGGCCGTCTTACTATATGCAAACCCTAGAGGTGGGTGGTGACACTGCAGCCAGAACACAACATGGCTGAATATACAGCACAGATGCTGAAACTTCCTAATGGAACAGGATATGCAGGTGCAGGAGTGGGCAGAAAGCCACCCTGGGCCACTCCGTAGACTGCGGAGGTGACATACTGCACACAGGCAGTACAGGCCACAAGTCACCTTCAAGACTTTCACCAAGGACCAGCTGGTGGGCTGCTACAACCTCAATAGGGTCATGCTATGTCAGCTGTCTGTGCTCCAGCATGAGCAGCTGTGCAGTGACACCCAGACCAGCAATGCTATGACAGTTGAGTAGAAGATGACGGCTATGGTGTGCTTCCTCACCACTGGGTCATTCCAGACACATGTGGGAATACCATCAGTGTGCTGCAGTCCACCATTTCACATCTGCTGGCCCAGTTCCTAGATGTCCTACTGCCACACGCTGGCAAGTTCATCACATTCCAAGCACAGCAGTGGAGTGCACAGAAACCATGCAGCAGTTCTATTGGGTTGCACACCTACCTGCAGTACTCAGTGCCATTGACTGCATCTGTATTGCCATCTGGGCACCCACTGGTGATGGGATGGATACCTACCTCAATAAGAAGGGCTACTACTCCATCATTTGCCAGGTGGTGTGCAATGCAAAGGCACATAACCAATGTCCTGCCATGGTACCCTGGCAGTGTCCATGATGTGTTGTCCATGATGTCTTTATATAGCAAAACTCCTCACTTTGCCAAATCTTTGAAAGAGGCCACATAACCAAAGGGCACCTTGTCGATGAGAACACGTAGCAGTCCTCCCACAACCCCCCCGGGCCACTCAGCAGTATCACAGCATACACATGCCTTAATGAGGGAAGGGTGGACAGGTGCACAAGAAACAACACAGCGCATGGGCTGTTGACACTATGTGGGCAGCAACAATGTGAGCAGGTGCTAACAGATGTGTTACCTTACAGGGAACAGTGTCTATCCCTTGTGCCCCTGGCTTCTCATACCCATCCTCTGGCCTACATCTGTTGTGGAAGACAGATTTAATGTGGCACACACTGCCACACGCATTATTACTGAGTGAGTGTTTGGCATGCTGAAAATGTGATTCCAGTACTGGATCATTCAGTCATGCACTACAATACACCCCTCAGAAGGCCTGTTGCATATTTCTAACCTATTGTACGCTACACAATGTGGCACTTGTCCGTGGAATAGGCCTGCTGGTCCAAGGGCAACAGAGTTACAGTTACTTGGAGCCAGAGGTGCCAGGGATGCTGGAGCAGCTCGACAGGCATGACCCCCACATGGTCAGGAGGGCAAAGGAATACTTTGAAAACATCATAAGAAGCCTGTCACACAGGAGCAGGTGAGTGGAAAGAAAAATGTGTACTGTCGTATGTGCAAAAACTTTATTCCAAAACACAAACATAAACAAAGCAAACAGTGACAGTTAAAAAAAAAGTGTTTGCTGGACAGGGTGGCCAAGGGAAGGGGTTTTAGGGAGGCACACTAAAACAAAAAAGTGGCATGTGAACAATATAAGTGAGGTGCTGTGGATGGGTGGGACATGGAGGAGGGAAGCCATCCTACTCACATCTGCCTATGGCCAGTGCAGATTCTCACATGCAGCTGCCACAGACTCCTGGTGGTGGGCAGTGGGGCCCGTGGTGTGGGGAAGGGTGACAACCAGTGTACCAGAGTCACCCTGCCACATGCATGGCCACACCGGGAGCTGTAGTACAGGGTAGGGACATTTGAGCCTGGTATGCATGGTGTTGCACTGGATTTGGGGGGTGCAGGCATGCTACCAGATCTTAGCTGGCAACTGCATGGCACTGCTGTGTGCCATGGTGTCCCCATGGAGCCATGACTTTGTGCACTGGAGGCAGCAGTGCTGTGACTTGGAAGCAGACCACTATGCACTGCAGCTGTGAGCTCCCACACCACCAAGGTGAGTTCACCAATGATGGTGCGGATGGTCTCCACAAAGAGGGCATCACTGGACTCTGCACACTGATCAGCCCTCTGCGGATGGTGTGCAAGAGGTCCCACATGCTTATCAGGTCCTCATGCACAGCGTACCTAAAGAGGGCAAGTTCATGGTGCACAGCAGTCTGGGATTCTATGGCCAACTGCAGCAGCTGCTGCCTGGAGTCCAGCACAGTCTGCCTCTTAGGGACACTGCCCTAGGGGACAGGACCTGGTAGCACTTTCAGGCCCCGAGTGGCCGGTGTGGGGGGGGAGGTTGCAGGAACTCTGTGGCTGAAGTTGGACATGCAGGCCCACTGTGAAATGGTGGGGACCACACAACACCTCCCAGGGCATTGGGTGGGTTGTGTGTGCATGGTGGTGGCAGTGATTTCACTGACAGTGGAGGTAATGGTGATGACACTGTCATGGACAGAGGTGTGGGGTACAGCTGTGGCATGGGGGCTGGTGCATATATTCTACTATACACTGCCAGGGGGGCTTGGCAATGAGAAATGCTCCCCTGGCAGTGAAACTGATGAAAATTCCTGTGTGTTGGTGATGTAGATATCTTCATAGCTTTCGCTCTTCTCCTTCACTATGTAGTGGATGGGTTCCTACTTCCTACCGGTTGGTACAGGTACATGCCACACTCCAGATGATGGACCAGCTCTGTCTCCCCTCTTTGATGGCACATCATGCAATCAATCAATCAATGAAATCTGTTTATTGATCGGCAATTTATGCCATTAAAATATAAATTTCAGAGTACAAAAAAATTTAAACATAAAAATACACCGTAATTATCAGCAGCATTTTGAATAATTTAAAACATACAATATTGCAGTACTAATACTAGGATTCAATGCAAAGAAGTGCAAAATATTGCACCTGGGAAACAAGAACCCAGTGGAAGAATACACAATGGGTGGGGAGGTAGTAACAACAACAAAAAAGGAAAGGGAACTGGAGGTAATCATATCAGATGACCTTAAGGTTAGCAAGCAATGTGAGAAGGCAGTAGGGAGGGCTGGGGGTATACTGGGATGTAGAGGGAGAGGCATCAGCAGCAGAAAACAGGAAGTTGTTATACCTCTGTACAGACAGTTGGTGACCCATCTGGAGTACTGTGTCCAGTTCTGGAGACCCCATCTCCAAGGACATAGACAGGATAGAGGTAGTCCAGAGGAGGGCAACCAAATGGTGCAGGGTCTGCAAGAGAAGCCGTATGAGAGAGACTAAAGGAGCTTAATATGTATACCCTTGAGGAAAGAAGGGAGAGGGGGGACATGATAGAAACATTTAAGTACCTCAGTGGAATCAACAAAGTCCAAGAGGGTAGCATCTTTCAGAAAAAGAGACTTGCAAGAACAAGGAGACACAATTTAAAGATAGAAGGAGGGCGGTTCAGGGGCAATGTGAGGAAGTATTATTTCACAGAGAGGGTAGTGGATGCATGGAACAGCCTTCCTGAGGAGGTTGTGGGGTCTAAAACTGTGGGAGAATTCAAGAATGCATGGGACAGACATAAGGCAATTCTTGTGGGGGGTAGGAAGAAATAGGCTGTTGGTTAACTAGGATCTACGGCCTATCCTGTAGGTAGGGAAATGGGCAGACTAGATGGGCCAAGCGGTCCTTATCTGCCATCAAAGTCTATGTTTCTATGTTAATAACCATACACTTCTTCCTGTCATCGATTTAATTATGTCATTTGTGCAAATATGCATTATTATTCTATAACATGTAATTTTCTCCTGTCTATAAATTTACAAAAGGAAATCACAATCTCCAGTACATATACTGTGTTAGATTTTAATAGATATGTTGTCATTTGATTCGGTTCCACTTTTAAAGTGGATAATATGTCTCCCAACAATTTATCCCTCATCTTCTTGTGCAATGGGCACATTATTAAAAGACCTGTTATATTATCTTCTCTAGTTTGGCACTTGCAGTTACTCCCCCTAGCCTGTTTATAAAACATTTTCATTCTTCAGCTCTTGAAATATTCAAATCTATACCTCATAAATATTTGTCTTCTGTTTGGGTCTTTTATAATATTTAAATAGTTTTCAAAGCCAGAATGTCTTTTATTAGTTGACAACCGTTTACTGATTTTAATTGTTTGCTTAACCCAATGTCCCTTTGCATATATGTATCTCTTAACCTTTCTAGTATTTTTATGCGAACCTCTTTTAATGGTCAAGTGTGAATGTCTATAATATAATTTCATAAACCATGCAGTTTAAAATTTGTTTTCAATTATCTGCATACTTGGAAATATTTCATGTTGGCTGGCAGATTAAATAAACTCCTCTATGTATTTTTGGGGAAGTCTATTCTCAGCCATTTTATATGCTTTTAGCCTGTACATTACCATGTTTTCTTTTATGTTGCATTGTATTGGTATTTGTCCTATCTCCATCCTTACCAGTGCAGAGGGCACACCTTTGGGAGTCCCAGAAGATATTTATAATATGTGTTTACAAGATGTTTTAATGTTTCCCTCAGGTCTATACCCCACATTTCTGCTCCATATAACACCTGGTTTCTTATCTTTTTGTTAATGAGTTTGATACAACTTTTTGTTGATCTGCCCCTGACTTTACTTGCAGAGCCCAGAACTGCAGATGAAAATTTCTTGACTTTAATCTCCATTTCCTTTTTGGTTTTCCCCATGTAAGTTCATTAGTAAACTGTATTCCCAAATAGCAGTAGATTGCCAGTTTGCAGTTCTTTGTTGCCATATTTTGTTTTATAATTACCCATTGTTCTTTTGTTGATGTTTCTGCTTTTCATTAAGTTTGTTTTATCATAATTTATTTCTAATTCCATATTTTCCATTTCTTTTTGAAATTTAATAAAGCTTCTTTTAATACCTAAGAAGTTAGTCGAAAGGAGAACAATGTCGCCGCATAGGCGAGGTAGGGGCACCACCTGGAGTCCATTTTGAGCATGGGGAATTCTGAGTCATGGAGTTTCACTAGAATCTGATTAATGAAAAGGTTGAACAATATAGGTAAAAGCATGCAACCTTGCTTTACGCCTCTGTTAGTTGAAACTTTGGACTTTTATTGCCATTTTTACTATATCTGACACGCTTATTATTATGGTACAATGTCATTATGATGTTAATCAGGGCTTTTTCTATCTTATATCCTTTGAGTGTTACCCAAAGTTTATTCCTATTCACCCTATCAAATGTGGACTTAAGATTCACAAAGACGCAAAACAATTTTTTGTTTCTCGGCTTTATTACATTTGTGCATTATGTGTGCCAGTGTAAAACATTAGTCAAGCATAGAATGATTAGGTATAAATCCAGCTTGCGCCTCATCAGTTATTTTATTTTCCTTAACCCATTCTAATATTCAGTTATCAATGATCCTTGTGAATGTTTTTTGGGTGTTGTCAATCAAGCTAATGGGCCTATAACAGCTGGAGTTGTCCTTTTTTCTTTTTTTATATAGTGGGATTATTATCCTATCCTGCCAGAAACTTGGGGTGTTGCCGGTTTCCATTATATACCTGTATATCTTATATAGGCATGCAGACCAAATTTCTTTTCCACTTCTGAAAATGACCATTGGAACCCCATCTGAACCAAGGGCTTTTCTACTTGGGAATGCTTTAACGGATACTTCAATTTCTTCACTGGATATTTCATTTTTCCTCAGGATCCATTCAGTTCTTTCTGCTGTATTCGTTTCTTCGGTTACAAAGAGCAAATGTTTGAAATAATTTACCCAAATGGCTGGTTCCATGTGATTTTCCTCTTGTGATGGAAGGATCATGCAAGCATGACAATGCTCCCTGACCATGTATCCCACACATGCCACACATGCACAGAGGCAATCACAGCAAAGGCCACTACCCCACACACAGATCAACACACCCAGCACATGTGTCTGCAAGCACCAGCACCAGTGGCCAGCAAATGGCAATAGAGTATGCACACACTGCCCATGTGCATGAGCACACTCCAGTGGAGCCACATGTGCTGTCACTTGCAATAGGGGTGTCAATGCAACAAGCAGCAGATGAGGCCACAGTGCAACCTACAGCAGCAAAACACATCACAGAACACCCAGGGTGTTGACAGCACACACTATATGCACCGCACCCAAGACTGCAGTGTGCCTCGCCAGTGGTGGGACCTGCATGTGCACCAATATACACAAGAAAGTGCACCAGTTGTGTACTTACATGACTGGCTATATGCCACCTGAGTCTCATAACCATCCCCAGGCATCCCAGTCACCTCCACCAACCTCAAGGTCAATGCCACCACCTCCTATACCTTGTCCATGGGCCTGGCAACTGCTGCAGGCTGTGCCCACCCCCCACCAGTTGTCTAATGTGCTTCTGGTGTAGCTACTGGAGCTATCCATGTTATTGCCTTCTGTTTGTAGAGTTCTTCATCTGAGTTTTTTGCACATATAAACTTTGTTGTCCTTGTTAGCTATTGTATCCCTATGAATTATTTTTCATCTTTGTTTCCTTGGTTGATTTTTCCTACTCTACTAGTTTCTCCTTTGTTTCTCCTAACCATTTATCAAAATCCTCTAGCTTTAGTTGTGTTATTAGCGATTCTTCTTGTCCTTGTATTTCCTCAGCTAGTTTCCCTCTTGATTTAATGACCTCCTCTATTGGGGCATACATGAAATCAACACTGCATTGTGTCCTGATTCCATCCCACTTTTTAGCTAACTCATTATCATTAATTCCCAAATTGAGCTCCACTGCTACTTTTAAGCCTATTTACTTCTTTTGTACTACAGGTATTTTGCTAAAGTAAGGCCTTGCCATTCAAGCCTGAGATCTTTGGACCTTCAGTTTTCAATTTTTTGTTTTATGTTTTTGGCACTGTCTAGTTCCATAGCAGTTAGATCCCTATTACCTTTCATTGTCTGCATGAGTGTTGCTCTCTCACTGTCAGTAAAGCTACAAAAAGCATATCCCACCTCTACGGTACACCGCAACATCTGAAAAATTAGCCTTATTGATTACCTTCATGGATTTTTGTTTGGACTTTAGAAATCTGGCAGGCCACACACCGTACAAAGCTGAAAAAATAGAGTGGGAGCTCCTGATAAGTAAGAACCATTTAAATCTTGCTCCTGTAAGATACTAATCCTAAGTTAAATATATAAAGTAAGCCACAGAACTGCATTCTTTGTCACCCATTTAGCAACATAGTCTGCGGACAGCACCAGAATAAACAATTGGAGTGGGAGCTCCTGAAATGTAAGCACTATTTTAAAATCTGTTTGAAAGTTTGTAGCAGTGACACGGATGAAATGTAATAAACAGAAGTGACAAATACATACTATAGAAAACATAATCATTAACCCACTCAATTCAAACTTTGCAGACATAAAAATGAATGATAACATAAACAGAGGCTGAAGAGAACAGCATTGCTACAAACTTTAAATAAGTATCTGAAGTTTTCTATGTGTATCAGTGTAAGGAATTTTGAAGCAACAGAGCAGCAGAGGTATATAAACTGTAAGAAAGAAACCAGAGTTACACTGAAATTAAACTACAGTATAAGCCTGATGATATAAAAAACAGTGACAGTGACTGAACGGTGTTGATATGTAAAATAGCATATTGCTGACAAGTATGTTTGAACAGGCAAGAGCACTAGGATTTATACTAAGCAAATAAACATTGAAAATGACTGGAATTTGAAATTAATGTCTATATGATGCTCTTAAAACATGAAATAAATAAATAAAGGTTTATATAAATATCACGCTGGAGGTTTAAACTAAAACAATTTAAAATAATAGTCTTGAGACAAGAAAGGACACTGATATCACTATTTGTAATGTTTTTAACATAAGGAGGAACACATCATAAAGAAGTAACTATGGCAGCCAGCAGAGGTAGCAGCCCAGAAACACTGTAGGTAGCCTTTTGGCACAATTAATTACAGTGTGCTAGAAGTGTGTCATAAGTACTTAGTAATGAATAATGAAAAGAAAAGAAATGTATTTTTAATCTGAAATTAATGATATTAAGATTTTCTTTAACATTTGAACACGATTCTTGTGATGATTTTAATGATTAAGAACTGGAAAATAACTAAGAAAAGCAAATAACTGTTTTAAAGGAACAAGGACAATAAAAATATGTGTTATGTACTATTTACAGTTCCCCAAAAGAAGCAAAATATGATGAAATGTTGGGGGTTCTTCTAAGAAATTGAATAAAAGAAAAAAAGAATATTTAATAAACAATTTTGGGTTTGGCTATTTGTTAGCCAGAGCAGTCACACTACATGACTACTTGAAAGACAAAGAACCTCTGTGCTCAAACACTGAGGCAAGGGTTACCCCAAAGGGCATTTGGCTGGGAAGCCAAGTTTCAAGAAAATACAAAATCACACATGTCCCCACAATGCAAAGCATCATGGGCTGCATATGCAAATCACCACAGAATGTTATGCTGGTCCAACTTTAAGCAGAATTGCATGGTGCCGAAAGGCCTCTCACACAGTTTGCAAAGGGTGCTAACAGAAGACATAGACACGTGTTTCGTCCTACCAGGACTCATCAGTATGCCTCGTCTGTTTGACACCCCAGTGGAATGGACCAGCTACCCTTAAGGCAGTGTGCCTTGCATATATTGTGGTGAACCCATTAAAATAAAAAACTATTTAAAAGGCAAAGAACCCATGACTGCTTGGTTTGGCATATTGTACTACCATGACTGCCTGCTGTATCAGCAGACTGACTAACATTGTCTCTTCGTAGACATCAATGTTTCAGTGTGGGACAGGTGAGGGCCTGCAACCTTTGAGGTGTACATTGCAGTATGTCCCTTTGCATCAGGGACAGTTGCCTGGTATGTGTCTGATGTGACCTGGGATGGGGACTACATGCACTGCTGTCATTAGTTAGGTGCCTGTAGTATCCTGTGCCATTTGATGTTGTATGCTTCCACAGCTGTATTGATAGGTCACCATTTGTTATCTGTTGTAAGGCAACAATATTATGTTGTATGCCCTGTGGCTTTCCTCTTTTGTATGCTGCCACTGTCACATGGGGCATGGCCGCAGCTATTGGGGGGGGGCACATTGTCCATGATGGTACTGACACTGTTTTTTCAACACTTGGCAGATCAAACAGCCAAAGGATCATGTGGGACTCCCAGCACATGGGGTCAGCAGGAGGGGTAGTGGACCCTGAGCTATGATGCAGGCTCATCAGACACCGCTAGAAGAACTGTGGCCTTGAGTATCCACATATGACATACCAATGTGCTTGTGACACAGCTGTCACCCCTCCAAACCATGTCCTCAACACATGATGTGCTTGGTGCAACACATGTCACAGTGTGACATGGCTCAGGTGTGTTTAGCCATCCCCTTCCCCAATAACAGATGCTGCTATACCGGGCAGTATTACCTGACATATACTGTCACCATGTCCTGTGCTGTCAGCAATGTTCTTCCTTATCACAGGGTGCCCATGCCTGTGATGGCCATCTACTGGGACACCCAGTTGCTGTGCATGTACCCATTGTGTTATGTACATCATTGTAAGGGCCTCCTACTACACATCAACAGTGTACAAAATATGTGTCCTGCACAACCATGCATCCAATGGTGTGCACATCACTGATGGCCTGTGGTGTACCCATCCATCATGCATCACAGTTCCATGCATGCTACATTATAGAGGTGTGTGAAAAAAACTTCCGCCTGTAGAATTTCCATGAAAGGTGGATTTTTGCTTCCACAAAAGTGCAGAAATCAAATTAGCAACTTTTGCCGGAAATTCCAAGTTAGAACGGTGGAAACAATTTATAAATTGTGGATTACTACATTAAACTGCAGAGGAAAAAAGTCCACAGAACTGATCATTGAACTACGGAATAATTACATGTACTGAGGAATAATTCATTAAACTGCAGGAGAAAATATCCTCAGAACTGTTATTCCGCAGTTCATGTGCATTGTTCCGCAGTTCAGCCAAAACAATTCTGCAGAACAGAGCTTAAATCTACCAAACACATTTGGAAGATTCCAATCTTGCCAATGGTGGAAGTTCAGAAAATTCAACACAATTTCTGAATTCCCGTGTAAGTTCCACGAAAGCTGAATCCGCAACTTTCGCCCACCTCTACTACATTATCATGGCACGATGTTACCCCTGCACTGTGGGCAGGTCTCCTGCAGGGTCCGGTGCAAGCAGCCCACATCCATTGTGTTACACAGGCACACACATAGTCACCTCTGTGTCAGTTGTTGGACTTACATCCCTGGATGAGGGGGGGAAACACTGCAACATGCCTAGTGTAGCCTGGTTTGGTGGCTGCTGGACTCTCTACCATTGTATTCTCCTGGGATCAGTGGTTACCCACCTCCTACCCTTCCATACCTATTGTGTTACATGCACCTTCACTGTATGTTGCAGTTGAAAAGGTTGTAGTACACCTGTCTTCACCAGACAACATCAGGCCCAGCTCCATGTTTATGGCTGTGTGTGTCATATAAGGCTGTGTGCATAGGTTGCGGTCAGGTTTCTCTCCTTACATGTCACCCACTGATGCATTGCATCTGCAGTGTACTCTGTCGAGGGGGCCACAGCCCTGAGAAATGTTCACCTGTTCTGTGTTGCTGGGCGCTGTGCTCCATGTCCCGTGAGATGAGCATTGGGTACAGTGGTGGGCCAGGGACGGCATCCCATTATGCTCACTACAGGGGTTGCTTTATCACTCAGGCATCCCTGCTGCAGGGTTGCTATCTCATGCTGAACACACCCCTTCAGTGTCATGTGCCATGCTTTACCACGGCTCCATAATAATTGCCCCACAGCCTGTTGGCCTGTGCTGTGTTGCCCTGTATGAATCTGTCTACCATTCAACACCACATCATGGTGGCCCTTACATGTCTAGCCAGTGATCTCTGAGTGTTCTGCATGTTGCACTTCTCTTTACAGCCACGGACTCAACATGGGCATGTGGTCCAGCTGTCCCACTTCGACACCCTGGCAACTGGCCTCTTGTGTATTGGATGTCTGTGTCATACATGTGTACCTGCATCATGCAGCCGTGGCATTGAGCATCAGCCTGTCCTTTGTGGCTGTACCACCATATATTGGCCTATGGGCCTCTGTAGATGGGGGACATACCCTACACCAGTGTCAATGGCTACTTCAGGTTGGTACCCAAGGGGGGACTGCTGTGGTGGTGTGTATACCTGTTATGCATCCTGTATACTGTTGTTCAATTCCTTTATAATGTCTGCTGTTCTCCTGTCAATTGCTGTTTTGGCTGCACATAAATATGTACTCTATATGTTTTCTTATACACCATTGTACATCAAATCAAATCAAATCAATTTTATTTATAAAAAAGGTACCTTTCTAAAACCAAGGCGTCTATACAATAAATACATAAAACAAAATAAATTATTCTAACAAACATATAATTCAACAGACAGCAATATAATAGCAGCATAGTAGAGCAAACTAAACCTCAATCAATAAATGCCAGGCTAAAGAGATAGGTTTTCAAAGCTATTTTAAAACTCTGGACGGTTAGGCAGTCTCGAATCCGACGAGGTAAAGAGTTCCACAAGGTTGGGGCAGCAGAACTGAATGTCCTTGCTCCAGATGTTTGCAGACGTACCCTGGGAACCTCTAGCAATCCCTCATCAGAGGATCAGAGAGGACAGACGGGACGGTAGGGACAAAGGAGATTTTTCAAGTAATGCATGCATTCGGCCATCTTCATCACTGTGTACTGCAGCAGCTGGCACCGGGATGCAATAGGGGTGGATGCATGCATTGTCAACCCCATGATCCACCAAATCACTGGGCCAGGGGTGTCCTTCAATGTCTGCATTGTTATGGGGTGGGCACTGAGGTTCTACCCATTTTGTCCATGCCTCCTCGTACCAATGCACTTTTCCAATCTGGTATGCCAATGTGTTCCACCTGTGATGCACATTGTGGCCACCTTTACATCGGGCACAATAACCAAGGACTTGACACATGCATGGTGCTCATGGTCTTCACTCTGTCTGTGCACTCACCAACCAGGTCTGTGATTCCTGCATGGCACTGCAAGGCATGTGAGTCACCCACCCATGTCCAATTGTCCGGGTGTGTTGGTGTGTCTACAGTCCCCTTTGAGGCTGTGCCACCCATATCTCACATGTGCCATTGTGATGTCAGTGTTGCAGGGGGTGGTGTGGGGGACATAGCTATGTATGCTAGCTGAACCTATGTTGTCACAGTGTCTGATCGCCTTATGTTCAACATTGTCTTTCTCCTCATAAGTGACCATCGGACAGCTGCAAGTGCCCATTGACCTGAAATGATGGAGGGATGGGATGACCTGCTCCAACATGTTGTTCAACAGCAGAGGGTCATGTTGGAGCTGCTCTCGGCCATTGGGGCTTTGGCAGGGAGGACTGGAGAGGCTGTTAAGAATGTGGTAGAAATATGTGGCCACCACCCCAAATCCTCCCTAGACTTCAAATTCATTCCATTTGGACTCACCCAACCTGCTTTCCCCTTGTTTTTGCCCTGTGTGCCACCCCCCTTTTTTCTGCACAAATGTTTCTTTCTTGTACATAATTCTCCTGGTTGTTGTTTTTACTTGGATTATGTAAGACAAAGTAGGCCTTTGGACCATTTAATTGTTTCCCACTACTCAGTGGGGATATTGAGTATTTTGTATTTCCAAAAGATATATGTCTAATAGTTTTTTTAAAGTATCAGTTGGTGTAGTATTTACCAAATTACTTGGGAGTGAATTCCACATTCTTGCTACTCTTATCAGCACCTCGGCACCTCCCCCCCTTCAAGGGGGGAGGTGCTGATAAGAGGCAGGAAATTTCAAGCCTCCCCCCAAAAAAATGGCAGGTAGTAAGGTAAACACTGAGGTACAGAGTTCAACAGAGGGCAGGACAGGGGTAAATGGAAAAATAGACAAGGGCAATAAGAGCAGGGATGGGTGAAAAAAGGATAAAGCCAATATTAAATGGAGGGCAATGAGTACCAATGCCCGTAGTCTGGGAAACAAGCTTCCTGAGCTAGTAGCCCTGATGGAAGATGAAAAACTGGATATTGTGGCAGTCACAGAAACATGATACATGGAAAACCATGACTGGGATGTCAACATACCGGGGTACACAGTCTACAGAAGGGACAGGGAGGGTAAAATAGGAGGTGGAGTAGCTCTATACGTAAGGGAAGAGATCAAAGTTACAGAACTAAAAAGTAAAGGGGGAGGACAAGAGGCAGTCTGGGTCACCTTGGAGACAGGGAATGGCATCACAATCCACACAGGGGTTGTATACAGACCTCCGTCTCAAAGGGAGGAAAAGGACAAGAAAATGATAGAGGACATTCTCAAAATGGCTGAAAAAGGGGAGATACTGTTGATGGGGGACCTGAATATGCCAGATGTTAACTGGATGTCATGTACTGCAGCCACATCCAAGAGCAGGGTCATTCTCGATGCCCTGCAGGGGGCAGGCCTTAGACAGCTAGTGTTGGAACCCACTCGGGAGGGAGCAATACTAGACCTGGTACTCTCAAATGGAGAGAGGATCACAAATTTAGAAGTCAGTAGACATCTGGGAACAAGTGACCACTGCACAATGTGCTTCACAATAAGCACAACCATGGAGACAAGCCATACAAAAACAAGGATACCGGACTTTAGAAGTGCCGACTTTAGCAAAATGGGTGAATACCTGAGGAAGGCACTAGCAAATGGCCAAAAAGGAGGGGTAAAAGAATAATGGAGAAAAATCAAAACTGCTATCATAGAGGCAACAAGCCTTTGTGTGAAACAAATAAAGAAAACAAAGTGGAGTAGAAAACCACTATGGTTCTCTAAAGACGTGGCAGGGAAGGTTAAGAAGAAAAAGGCTGCATTCAAAAAGTATAAGGAATCACAGAAGGAGCACAACAGGGAACTGTATCAATTAAAGCAGAAAGAAGTGGGGAAGGGAGTCAGAATAGCAAAGGCCCAAACCGAGGAAAAAATAGCCAACTCAGTTAAGAGAATAAAACCTTTTACAGGTACATTAGGGAGCATAGAAAGGTTAAGGGAGGAATAGTGAAGATCAATAAAGGAGAGGGGAGGTGGGAAGAGGGAGAAAGTGAAAAGGCAGAGATACTGAATGAATACTTTTGCTCAGTATTCACAAAAGAAGATGAAGAGGAGTTACCTAAACCAGACAATAGAAGCACTCTGGGTAGGGGGGTTGACACCAGTCCATTTACAGAAGAAAGAGTCCTGAAAGAACTCCTAAAATTCAAGATGGGCAAAGCAATGGGGCCTGATGGGATTCACCCCAGAATCCTAAAAGAACTAAGGGAGGACCTAGTGACACCACTGACCACACTTCTTAACAAATCATGGGAGGATGGGGTGGTACCTGAGGACTGGAGGAGGGCAGATGTGATTCCCCTTCACAAAAGTAGAAGCAAGGCAGAAGCAGGGAACTACAGACCTGTAAGTTTGACCTCAGTGGTAGGGAAAATGATGGAATTACTTCTGAAAGAAAGAATTGTTGAGTACCTAGAGGCCAGACGGGGCACAGGACCCAAAGCAGCATGGATTTACAGCAGGAAGGTCATGTCAGATGAATCTAATTGATTTCTTTGACTGGGTGACCAAAGTAACAGACCAGGGAGGGGCTGTGGATATGGTCTACCTAGACTTTAGCAAGGCATTTTACACAGTCCCACACAAAAGACTAATAATCAAGTTAGCCAGCCTGGTAGTGGGTTCCAGAGTGGTAGCCTGGGTAGCAAACTGGCTGCACACAGGACACAGAAGGTAATAGTGAATGGAACAAATTCAGAAGAAAGGGGGGTTACTAGTGGAATACCTCAAGGCTCAGTACTGGGTCTAGTCCTCTTTAACATCTTTATAGGTGACATTGCAGAGGGTATGGAGGGAAAGGTATGCCTCTTTGCAGATGACACAAATATCTGTAACAGAGTTGATACACAAGGGGGGTAGAAGAGATGAGAAGGGACTTGGCAAGGTTGGAGGAATGGTCAGACATATGGCAACTTAGATTCAATGCAAAGAAGTGCAAAGTAATGCACCTGGGAAACAAAAACCCAGGAGAAGAGTACACAATAGCAGGGGAGGTACTAACAACAACAAAAATGGAAAGGTACTTGGGGGTAGTCATATCAGATGACCTAGATTTGGGTAAGTAATGTGAGAAGCCAGAAAGGAGAGCCAGGGGAATACTGGGATGCATAGGAAGGGGTATCACAAGTAGAAAAAGGGAAGTGGTTATCCCTCTGTACAGACAGTTGGTGAGACCCCATCTGGAATACTGTGTGCAGTTTTGGAGACCCCATCTATGCAAGGACATAGACAGGATGGAAGCAGTCCAGAAGAGTGCAACTAAAATGGTGCAGGGTCTGCATCAGAAACCATATGAAGAGAGACTGAGAGAGTATATGTATACCCTTGATGAAAGGAGGGACGGGGGGACATGATAGAAACTTTTAAGTACCTCAAGGGAATCAACAAATGCCAGGACGGTAGCATCTTTCAGAAAAAGAGATGTGTAAGAACAAGGGGGCACAATTTAAAGATAGAGGGGGGACGGCTCAGGGGTAATGTGGAGGAAATGTTTTTTTCACAGAGAGAGTGGTGGATGCATGGAACCACCTTCCTCGGGAGGTTGTTGGGTCTAAAACAGTGGGGGAATTCAAACATGCATGGGACAGATATAAGGCAATTGTAGTGGGGGGTTACAGGAAGTAGGCTGTTGGTTAACTAGAATCTGCAGCTTATCCAATAGGAGGGAAATGGGAAGACTGGGTGGGCCAAGTGGTCCTTATCTGCTGTCAAAGTCTATGTTTCTATATTCCTATGTATAGAAGTTTTGCCTTTTGACAGTGTTTACCTTAGGGACTAATAACTGTCTATTGTGAGACCTTAGGTTATTTTGCCTATTATTGAATTTTAAATTCCATTGTTCAATAAGATACAGGTTAAGAATGTTAAATAATAGTAAGAATTCACCTTTTATCCTATCAATCTCTAGGGAATATAATATTAAGAACTGTAGTCTAGCTGTATAACATTCATTTTTTAAATTAGGTACTAATTTTGTAATTTTCCTTTGTGTTTTCTCCAAGAGGTTTATATTGCATCGATTGTATGGGTTCCAGATTGGAGACCCAAAATCTAAGTAATAATGTAGGTTTTATACAGCATCATTATAATTTGGCTATTTCTAGTTATGAAGGATCTTTTAATAGAGTATATTAATATGGTTTGGGCTATATGTGTGCAATGATCGACAGATGATAGTTCATTGTTTTTTTTTTATACTTCCCAAATCCCCTTCCTTAACTGATGAATTTAATACTCGTCCATCCAATTTATAATCAAAGTGTTTATTTTTATGTCCAAAGTATAATATGGTGCATTTAGATGCATTAAACTTTATTTTATTTATTTTTGTCCAATTTTCTATGTCATTGAGTTCCTTACACAGTGTGATGTATTGTTCATAAGTACTTACAACACCACCTAGTTTTGTGTCATCAGCAGGGCCACTGGAAAATTGCGGGGGCAATTTTTTCACAATTTCTGCAATTTTCACCCTTCTCCGTACAAAATTTGCGATTTCTTACATTTATAGAATTTTTAACAGAAATTGTATAAAAATGTTTCAATTCTCAAGGAAATCTACTCAGATATGCTAACAATTTAGTAAACAGACTTGGATTTGACCAAAACAATGCAGTGTGAGGTGAGAAGAGGTCAAATGTGCCTCTACTTTCATGTGATTCACTTTCCTGCTTTGGTTTCAAAATCCTGTGGTTATGCATATGTAGACTTGAACACTTAAAATCTGTGTTAAAGCAGACTATCAGAGAACTTTTTTTCAGACACAGAAGGCACTTTTACACACAGGTTTTTAAAATGAAATGAGCATTACCTGTGGCACCATTGTACTCTTACGTTTTTAGGATCCCTTCTACACTCCGAGAGTTTTCCAGCAGCTCCCACCTCCATTTGTGTTTCGGCACCCCCACAGAGCTTGCTGCTCTATTGCTGTTTGTGCACCACTTCGGAATGGCTGTTTTACACAGCCCGACGAAACAGAACACAATGGTGCAAACCGCGAAAAGCAGAGATTGCGGTTTGGATGAACGTTCGCCTATGGAACGAAACAGATGCACTTTACACAGAAGGGATGTAACGGAATACTGTTTCTGTAACAGTTATTCCATTACATAAACCTGTGTGTAAAAGTGCCTAGAGATTGAAACAATAGTTATGAGAAGAGGTGCAAAGTGCCCCATTCACCTAAATGAAGCACTGACCACAATGCTTGTTTTTGAATGGTAGGGTACATTTTCCTTGTATAAATACTTCAAATCTGAAAGGATTTTGATTCAAATGTGTCAGGAGTTTGGGTGGCCCTGCTGATTATAAACTTGAATGTGTTTCTGAGGGGGGTTGGTGACAATGATTCCTTACATGTCAGTCTGCCACAACTGCATACTCACATACAAAGCCTGCAAGAAGCAAACATTTCTGAAAACATGCTGAACAGTTTAAGTATAGTTAAACAGTTACCTTCAAATAGACAAAATAATTGCAACCCAAGTAAAATCACTGCAAACTGAGTAGAACAAAAGTACAATGTATTGAAAACTACTGTATGATGTATTGAAAAGCTACTGGTACGATTTGATACTTTTGCCATGTGATTTTAAAATGTACTTACAGTGCTGATTAAGAACAGCAATTATTTTAACAAAATAAACATTTTTCTTACTAGACCTTTATTAGGCACCCTGGTTATCTGTTAATTTTTTTCTTGCGCCAAAGCAAATAGTTTAAACAGGCTTCATTATTTAACATCTAGGAAGTGGCAAAATATGTTGTTTCAGGATGTATTCAGTACAGACTAACTGTACATTACTAAATAAAATCTGGTTAGCACTGCATGACTTAGATGTCTTGATTTTTAGAAGATATGCTACATAATGATTAATTTGCAGTGCATTTCAAAAACACACACATCTTCATATTGAAAGCATTTAAAAGTGGCAATACATTTATGTAACAATTCATGTGATCAATACAAGCTGCAGCAAACAATAAAAGATTTATTAGGGAGCAGTGGGGATGTATAGTGAACCCCAGCAATTTTCCCACAATTTCTGCAAAAAAAGCTTCTTAATTTTTGGGTAAAATTTTCCTCAATTTTCCAGTGGCCCTGGTCATCAGCGAATTTAGATATGATGCTCGATGTTCCAGCCTCCATGTCCCTTATATAAATATGAAGTAAAACAGACCCCAGAACCGACCCCTGAAGTACACTACAGTTAACATAATACTCTTGTGACACGTCCATTTAATTTAACAGTCTGAGTGCAATTTCATAGCTAATTTTTTATCCATCTTATTACTAGTTTATTGAAACCTAATGATATAAGTTTTGATATTAACAGGTCATGAGGAATGGTATCAAATGCTTTACCAAAATCTAATAAAATGACATCAACAGGGATTCCATTATCCAAGTTGTTACTGATATGATTATAAAATGTAACTAGATTTGTTGTACAAGACAGCCCTCTCCTAAATCCATGTTGGGTATGATCATCGAGGCCGAAATCTTTTATTTCCTGGTCTAGCACCTTTTTAATAAGTCTCTCTGTTAACTTACAGCAAACAGAAGTAAAACTTATAGGTCTGTAATTGGCTACGTTATTTTTTATTCCCTTTTTCACAAATGGGAGTTACCATGGCACAGGACCCAAAGCAGCATGGATATACAGCAGGAAGGTCATGTCAGACAAATCTAATTGATTTCTTTGACTGGGTGGCCAAAGTAATAGACAAGGGAGAGGCTGTGGATATGGCCTACCTAGACTTTAGCAAGGCATTTGACACAGTCCCGCACAAAAGATTAATAATCAAGTTAGCCAGCCTGGGAGTGGGTCCCAGGGTGGTAGCCTGGGTAGCAAACTGGCTGCACAACAGGACACAGAAGGTAATAGTGAATGGAACACATTCCGAAGAAAGAGGGGTTACTGGTGGAGTACCTCAGGGCTCAGTACTGGGTCCAGTCTTCTTTAACATCTTTATAGGTGACATTGCAGAGGGTCTGGAGGAAAAGGTATGCCTCTTTGCAGATGACACAAAGATCTGTAACAGAGTTGATACACAAGAGGGGTTAAAAAAGATGAGAAGGGACTTGGCAAGGTTGGAGGAATGGTCAGACATATAGCAACTTAGATTCAATGCAAAGAGTGCAAAGTAATGCACCTGGGAAACAAAAACCCAGAAGAGTACACAATAGCGGGGGAGGTACTAACAACAACAAAAATGGAAAGGGACCTGGGGGTAGTCATATCAGATGACCTAAAGATGGGTAAGCAATGTAAAAAGTTGACAAGGAGAGCCGGAGGATACTGGGATGCTTAGGAATGGGCATCACAAGTAGAAAAAGGGAAGTGGTTATCCCTCTGTACAGACAATTGGTGAGACCCCTTCTGGAGAACTGTGTGCAGTTTTGGAGACCTCATCTATGCAAGGACATAGACAGGATGGAAGCAGTCCAGAGAAGGGCAACTAAAATGGTGCAGGGTCTGCAGCAGAAACCATATGAAGAGAGACTGAGAGAGCTTAATATGTATACTCTTGATGAAAGGAGTGACGGGGGAACCTGATAGAAACATTCAAGTACCTCAAGGGAATCAACAAAGTCCAGGACGGTAGCATCTTTCAGAAAAAGAGATGTGTGAGAACAAGGGAGCACAATTTAAAGATAGAGGGGGGACGGCTCAGGGGTAATGTGAGGAAATGTTTTTCACAGAGAGTGGTGGATACATGGAACAGCCTTCCTGAGGAGGTTGTTGGATCTAAAACAGTGGGGGAATTCAAACATGCATGGGACAGACACAAGGCAATTATAGTGGAGGGTTGCAGGAAGTAGGCTGTTGGTTAACTAGAATCTGCAGCTTATCCAGTAGGTAGGGAAATGGGCAGACTGGGTGGGCCAAGTGGTCCTTATCTGCCGTCAAAGTCTATGTTTCTATGTTTCTATGTTTTTCCACTCATTTGGGACATGTCTGGTCTCAAGGGACTTATTTATATTTATTATTGTTGTTTCTATTGTTGTTTATTAAAATTATTCTTCTATGTTACACTCCTGTTTCTTGCACCTGTTGTTGTGCTGCATTGCCATTTTTCCATTTTCTTGTGGATTGCTGGGGTGCCCTCACTGCTCAACTTTTCACCTATGTAGGGTAAGTCCATGCCCATCCTCTCCCACAAGGTCTCCACTGGTGATTCTGCAGGTGTCTGTGGATGCGTTTCTACCTGTGCAGGATTCCATGTCTGGCAGATGTGCTGGCATGTTGTCTGTCACATTGTATCCCACAGGTGTCACCCTGCACATCAGATGTTAGGGTCAGCCCACATCCTGCTGTTCCTATCTATTGTCAGTGGGGCAGTAACTGTCATTCCTGTATGGGCCTTACTTTGTCCATGTAAGTGCTACGGCCTTATATCCCCTGTGTCCCTGTGCAGTCTGACATTTAGTGTGCATTCAGATGCTCCATGTCATGGTTCCCTGTGTCCTACTCCTGTACGCTGGGCTGCTGTGGCAGTATGCATGGCCCCTTTGCTTTTTCCAGTGCTATATCCATTGCTGGGCATTCTCTGCACTGTCCTCTGGGCTGTGCTTTGCACATTTATGAACATACAAACATACGAATGTGCCAGCAGAAACAGACCACCCAGTCTATCTAAGTCTACTTGAGTGTGCAGCTAGCATCCCTAGTTTGCGACTGCCCCACCCCCTCCCATTTTTCATCCCATTGCCACCCCCATCTCCCCCACCCTCACTCTCCCCTGTTCCCTGTCCTATGCCCTTTTGAAACTGTTCACAGGTTTACATGATACCACCCATTCTGGTAGGGCATTCCATTTTGCTACCACCCTCTCTGTGAAATAGTGTCTCCTCATTTCCTTCCTAAATCTTCTCCCCTCTATTCTTAGCACATGCCCCCTGGTGACCCTCCCCCTCTTTAACTTAAAGACACCATCTGCCCCATCCTTATTGGTTCCCCTCAGATACTTGAATGTCTCTATCATGTCACCCCTGTCCCTTCTATCCTCCAGGGTGTACATATTCAGGTCTCTCAGCCTGCTGTCATAGTCTGTCCCTTCCATTCCACATATCATCTTTGTTGCCCTCCTCTGCACCCCCTCCAGTACCCTGATATCACGCTTTAGGTATGGCCTCCAAAACTGCACACAATACTCTAAGTGCGGCCTCACCAGCGACCTGTAGAGGGGCAAGATCACCTCTCTTCGCCTGGATGAAAAACCCCTTGCTATGCACTCCAGCATTTTGTTCACTTTTGCAGCTGCTCTCCTGCACTGGGCAGTGTTGTCCATGGTCTTTGTTATCATTACCCCTAGGTCCTTCTCCTCCTCAGTGATCCCCAGCTTAACCCCTCTCAGCCAGTATTCTCTCCTTGGGTTCTTCACCCCAAAGTGCATAACCTTACACTTCTTTGCATTGAACCCCAGCTGCCACCTCTCTGATCACTCCTCTAGCTTGCTTAGGTCCCCCTGCAGCTGCTTCCATCCCTCCCCTCCAGTCATTACTACTCCAATTTTGGTGTCATCACCCCATGTGCAATGTCTGATATGAAGAGCCCGAACAATACTGGTCCCAACATAGAGCCCTGTGGTACCCAACTCATCACCAGCCTTGCAGCTGAGAGCTCCCCTCTCACCACCACCTGTTGCAGCCTCCCACTCAGCCAGCTTGTAATCCAGTTCATCATTTTTGCCCCACCCCTACTCCAGTAGGCTTCCCCCCAAGCCACCCATGAGGCACAGAATCGAAGGCCTTACTGAAGTCCAAGTAAAGAACATCTACCGCATGACCCTTATCCAACTCACCTGTCACCCAGTCATAATATTGTATCAGGTTGGTTTGACAAGACTTCCCTGAAACAAACCCATGCTGCCTCACATCCTGTAGGCCATTGTTCTCCAGGTATGACACCAGTCTTTCCTTTAGTATTGTCTCCTTGAGTTTGTACACTATGAAGGTGAGACACACAGGGCGATAATTACCCGGTTCATCCCTTGGTCCGCCCTTGTGTAATGGTTCTACATGTGCCATCCTCCAGCCAAGTGGCACACATCCCGACTCCAGTGAGGTGCTGTACAGATCTGCCAGTGGCTCTGCCAACACCTCGGCCATCTCCCTCAGCACCCTGGGGTGGATACTATCCGGCCATGGTGCCTTGTCTACCTTCAGTGCCCTCAGTCCATCTAGGACTCTACTTGCCTCAATTCTTCCATCTGTTGCCTCCTCTCCCCTTGTCCCCACCTTCCCAGCCCATGGTGGCAGCGGTCCCCCCTTTTCTTTCATGAACACTGAGCAAATGTATTCATTCAGTGCTTCTGCCTGCTTCTCACCTTTTTCCGTCCACTCCCCACCCCTTTTTTATCCTCACTATTGTCTCCTTGCACTCCTTTTCTCCCTGATGTATCTGAAAAAGTCTTTCTCCCACCCCCCATTAATTCCCTGTGCTAATCTCAGCTCCCTCTGGGCCTTGGCTTCTCTCACTTTTCTGGTCACCTCCTTGGACCATCCTGCATACTTCTTCCTCCCTGTCCATTTCCTTCCCTGTCCTTCTATACCTCTGGTGTGCCTCTCATGTTGCCCTCACCGCCTCCACTACCTCGCTATTCAACCAGCATGGTTTTCTTGCTCTGCTCCTCTTACTCTGTGTCTTGGTGCAAGCTTCTGTTGCCTCTGTAATCCCCCTTTTAATAATATCCCATTTCTGCTCTGCATCCATCTCCTGCTTTATGCCCTCTACTTTCCCTTTCAGTACTTCCTGCATCCTCCCAAAGTCTGCCCCCCTGAAGTTTACTACCTGAGTAACTGATTTCTCTGGCTCCCCGCCCATTGTGATATTAAACCACAACATTTGGTACCTTATATTCAAAGGCATTTGTACCCTATATTCAAAGATGTTTGCACAGGGGGCTACGCTTTTCAATATTGTGTGCACTGGGCCATGGACTATCACAATCAACTGGGCAGTGCAAATTTTGATCATGGGCAACTCTTTCAATATTGGGCCCCATGTGTTAACAGTTACCTGTACTGGTGGAAAGTGTTCAGTTCATTCATTGCTGCAATGCACCAGGGAAAGAACAGCACATAGAAGATTTATGTTAGTGTGACTGCTGGGTTCCTGTTGCTCATAAACACCTATTGAGCTGGTGGAGGATGAGGAAAACTTTGCTCTGCATGTTGTGGCAAATGATTCTCCCAACAAAGAACTTCTTGAGGAATTTTGCTGCTGCTACTACTACTATTGCTTGCTGTCTTTGCCTTGCTGGACTCTCATGTGTTTTTGCACAAGCTCTGTAAATACCTAAATTTGCCTATCCAACACTCATGTAGATATGTGATGTCATGCTTATAAAAGGGATCCAGTATTGTCGCTACACCATAAATATTAGACTCCACCATGTGCAATAAATGATGGTCAGTACACAAATGTTCAATCATCTGATCAACAAGATCACTGACTGTTCTTTCCCTGTTCCTGTCAAACTGTTCCCTGTTGTTCATTTGAGCCTGCTGTAACACACAAATCAGACACATTACCTGATTGATATGAGCATTTGCAGCATTAACCGCTTGTGTAGCATGTTCAAAAGGGTGTAACATTTGGATTGGGGTGTCCAAGAGGCATCACTGATTCATACCAGTTCATCCATTGCTGCAATGCACCAGGGAAAGAACAGGACCCAAGGCAGCATGGATTCACAGCATGAAGGTCATGTCAGACAAATCTAATTGATTTCTTTGACTGAGTGACCAAAGTAGTAGACCAGGGCGGGGCTGTGGACATTGCCTGCCTATACTTTAGCAAGGCATTTGACACAGTCACGCATAAAAGATTAATAAACAAATTAGACAGCCTAGGAGTGGGTTCCAAGGTGGTAGCCTTGGTAAAACACTGGCTGGACAACAGGACACAGCAGGTAATAGTAAATGGAGTCCACAGTGAAGAAAGGAGGGTTATTAGTGGGGTACCGCAAGTTTAAGTACTGGGGTCGGTCCTTTTTAATGTCTTTGTAAGTGACATTGCAGAGGGAAGGGAAGGGAAAGTATGTCTCTGCAGATGACACAAAGATCTGCAACAGGGATGATATGCAAGGTAGGGTGGAAAGAATGAAAATGGACTTGGCAAGGTTGTAGGAATGGTCAAATATATGGCAGCTTAGATTCAATGCAAAGAAGTGCAAAGTAATGCACCTGGAAAACAAAAACCCAGGGGAAGAGTACACAATGGGGGGTGAGATACTGACAACAACAAAAATGGAAATGGACCTGGGGGTAGTCATATCAGATGACCTAAAGGTGGGCCAGTAATGTGAGAAGGCAGTAAGGAGGGCTGGGGGGATACTGGGATGCATAGGGAGAGGCATCACCAGTAGAAAACAGGAAGTTGTTGGCCCTCTGTACAGACAGTTGGTAAGACCACATCTGGAGTACTGTGTACAGTTCTGGAGACCCCCTCTCCGCAAAGACATAGACAGGGTGGAGGTTGTTCAGAGGAGGGCAACCACAATGGTGCAGGGTCTGCACCAGAAGACATATGAAAAAAGACTAAAGGAGCTTAAGATGTATAGCCTCAATGAAAGGAGGAAGAGTGGGGGACATGATAGAAACTTTCAAATACCTCAAGGGAATCAACAAAGTCCAAGGGGGTAGCATCTTTTAGAACAAGAGATGTGCAAGAACAAGGGGACACAATTTGAAGATAGAGGGAGGATGGCTCAGAGGTAATGTGAGGAAGTATTTCTTCACATAGATGGTTGTAGATGCATGGAATGACTTTTCTGAGGAGGTCATAGAGTCAAAAACAGTGGGGGAATTCAAGAATGCATGGGACAGACATAAGGCAATTCTAGTGGGGGGTAGGAGGAAATAGGCTGTTGGTTAACTAGGATCTGCAGCTTATCCATTAGGTAGGGAAATGGTCAGACTGTTTTGTCAAGTGGTCCTTATCTGCCATCAAATTCTATGTTTCATATTGAGAGAGAGGGAGGGAAGGAGAGAGAGAGAGAGAGAGAGAAAGAGGAAGGGATAGAGAGAGACAAAGAGAGAGGATGTGTCACAATCCCTGTGCAGCATTGTAAAGTCTGTTAAGGCAAGTTATATGTAACTTGGAATTCCAGCATGTGGCCACCTCCTGCTTTAACCAATGCTGTGGAATTCCCTTTTTAGCTGTATGTTTTAACTTCATTTCTGGCCTTCGTGGAACAGTTAAAATATCTCCTGAGGTAGTGGGCCATAGTCAGCATGGCATCAATGACATAATTGATCTTCAGATATTCTGGGACTATCAAATTCAAGCAGTGGGCAAATCATTGCACATAATTTAATGACCCATCTTCAATAGCCTTCACTAAATCCCTGCAATTGTCTCTAGAAAGAAACCTTGCTTTCCGGTACTACCACATTGACAACTCATCAGTTTGAGTTTTCAGCTCACTTAACATATTAATGGCAGTGTGCTGCAGAGCATCCACACACCAGCAAGCGGAGGGTGGCTCAGATATGAAGGAGATTGAGGAGGCTTAGCAGAAAAATTGAGGAAATATGGCTAGTATGATATATAAGGCATATACAATGGTGAGCTGTCAGATAAATGATTTATTTACACAAGTGCTGTTTGACCTTGGGTAACCTCACGAATGGTATAAGCCACGAGTGAGGTGTCCAAGGTCAAACAGCACAAGTGTAGATAAATCATTTATCTGACAGCTCACCATTGTATATTTCATTTATGCAATAGGGATGCTTTCTATCAGTGCAGGAACATTTGGTTTTGACTGTTTATCTTTATTTTAAATGATAATTTCTGGGAGTTTTGATTAACTTTCTGAGAGTATGTCTGCCTAGTATAGTGGTTGCTATTAAATGAAACACCACTCATTTTGTAGAAAACTTCTTGTTGAACAAATGTCATGCTCACAGTACTATGCTACCTTTTTAATTTTAAAGTTATTCACATTTGTTTGTCAAAAAAGGGAAAAGAAAATGGAATTTTATGCTGTTTTTTGCTAATTATAAAAAAAAACTAAAAGGTATCTATAAATGAAACCCCATTCATTTTGTAGATATTTTTGTGCTGAACATTTTTCATGCTCACAGTACTATGCTATCACTTTTTGTTTTAAAGTTATTCACATTTGTTTGTCAAAAAAGTGAACAAAAAAAGCAATTTTCTTCTGTTTTTTTGCTAATTGTAGAAAATCTATAAGGTATCTATAAATGAAACACTACTCATTTTGTAGATAATTTTGTGCTGAACAATTTATGTGCTCATAGTACCAAGCTCTCTTTTTATCGTTTTAAAGTTATTCCCATTTAAACATGGTTAGTACTGCTTCCGAGGCCGAACATTCTAAATGAATTCCAAAGAGATTTGTGACATAGTAACTATGTGTATAAATGGTCACTGTATGTATAAATTTATGTATACATACAGTGACTCAGATAAATTGGTTTATTTAACTATATATATGGCCACCCCATTGCATTAAAAATATATATATAGGCATGAATACAGTATTCGAGAGACTCATATCTACTGCACATTGACACCCTGTAACTTTTTGCTGAATTGTTAAAAGGTTCACATGACACACCTAATTTGTAGTCCCACATTAGGAGAGATATTAAACATAACATGACCCAGTTTGGTTCCACTGTGTTCTTTCAGTTTTAACACAAACATCGATTTACCCCTTCAAATAGGGTTCCATTTTGTGACATTGCTTCCATTCCCAAGTTAAGTATTTAAATACAGCCCTTTATTGTGCCTTAGAAACCCAACTGTTGTTAATGTGTTATCTAATTACTTCATTTAAGCCTCCCCCAAGAACTCCCTGTACAGAATAAAAGTTTTTGCCTTTTATATAATCATTTTATACAGCTGTAACGTTCATGACATGTAGTGTCCATCTAGTACCTCATCCTAAGCAAACTGTGCCTTTAATTTGCATGAACTGTGGTCCAAAAGCATTATTGTGTCTGGTGTCCTTCTTTTGTTACTGGCATGCTGACAAAACCTTGCAGTTTGTTATAACTCATTTATTTAGAAAATTCCCTTTTCCCGTGGCGTGTTATTTTTGTGTCCTTTTTTTACCCTCTTTACTATTGGTTCCTCCACTGGCCCAGAATGTTCAGAACCAGAAATGCATGCTGATACCTTCAGTCATCACCCCAAGGCTCTTTAAAGCTGTGGACCTGGTGGGTCTGCATTTTTTGTACTGCCACCTACATTCTGGACAAGACATGTTGTCCTCCTGAAGTTTGGAGTTATGCACGTTACGGGCACTACAGTGGGCGATTCTTTATGCATCTAAGCTGCTCTTTTGTTCCCCGGTGTGTCAGATGTCTGCAGATTGTAAAGGTACACATTTGCTTTTTGGGAAACACAGAGACATGTAGTCGGACCTTTCCTCATGGTCCCAAGATGCTGAGCTTGGGGTATGAAGGGTGGGGTGGGGCAGAGAGAGTTGATTATAAAGCATTTTAAAGTTGAATAACTGCAGGTTTCCTAGATTAAATGGTTATACATATTTACCTATTCTATAGACCAAGTCTCTACATGGGGATCATTCTGTGTGACCTGGGCACTGTGTGGGGGGGGAGCATTTTGTGTGATCCTATTCTCTCTCAGGGGCCCCTTTAATGTTACTGATGCTAAATAGTTTGTTCTGTACTGGGCAAAAAAAACTGCAGTTTTAGGGAGTATATCAATTGGACCTGGTTAGTGCTGGGGCTCATTTTGTATTAGGCATCAGAACACTTTATCTACAGTTTGGAAAGTTCTGTAATGAGAAAAAAAATACATGGGCCCAGATATTCAAACTGCGCCCAAAATGAGCGCAACAGCAGGAGCAAGCACAAACCGATTGCGCATATGTGCAACAGGTGCGATATTCAAACATGGAGCAGAACAAATTGCGCAAGCAACCAATGTCTGAATATCGCACATACTGCGCCATAGCGCAACCAGGAAGGAGAAGCTGAGCAGAAATGTTGTGCTATGGTGCAACCAGGGCAGCCCAGCTGAGCAGTCCAGAGGTGCCATAGAGCAAGCAGAGCCCCCCCCAGAGCAATGGAACTGCACATCCAGGGAGGCAGGCTGGGGCCCACCGCCAGCCATGCCACACATGGGCACAGGAACACACTGCAGAACCAACACCACACCTGCACACCCCAAGCACAGCATCACTGGGGGTGTGACGGATGATCTACTGGCCAATGGGGACAAGCCAACAAAGCATAGCAGAGCCATGACACCCCAGCACAACCACTGGCAGGCTGAGTGTGCCACACACAGGGGGTTGACAACCACAGTGCACATCAGACCCCCGTACGCACAGCACACCCTGCACTGTGACCCCAAGACACCACCTATGTGCAGTGACTGGCACTTCAGGAAACCATGCATCCCCCCCAGCACACGTCAACCCCGTGCAGCACAGAAGCCTACAAGCCAGACACACCCTGTGCACCCAGCAGTGGGTGGCAGCAGACGGCAAGACCAACAGAAAGTCACTGCGATGCTGGAGATACCTCCCCATGCACACACACGCACACACATGCACACACACACACACACACACACCCAGGACCATACCACCCCAGATGGCATGTACACCCCTGCAACTGAGCACCCATAGCCAGCTGCAAATCAGAGACCAACACAGTATTCATATCAAAATAAAAATGTATATTTAAATATAGTACAGAACCAAAACAAGAAAAACTATTTACAAGGGGGGAACGGTACAAGGTAGGGGTGTTCAAGGGTAGGGATGAAAAACTTGGAGAGGAAAGGCGGGGTGGTAGGGATGGGAGAAGTGGGAAGGGTAATATAATCTATGGGCCAGCTGGCTGCTTGTCCTCTGCCTGGTGACGCCCCGTCCTGTGCCGCCTCCTCCGAAGGCCATGGCGCCAGATGGACTGCAGGATGGCCTGGTTGTCCACCAACAGTTGTCTGAGGCCCCGAACATCCCGTCCAATCCTCCTGAGAACCTCGAGGCCTAGGAAAAGGGGAACACAGTCAATGGCTGTGACTGACCACAACCCTGAACACCACCCAACCTGCAAGCCATATAGCCCAATGTCCCGCACCTGTCATGGCATGCACCCACCCACAGTGAACATGCACATGGCCATCACAAACAGGCGGCACCAGCTATGCGCACCACTGCACACACACACTGCCCATGTCCATCACAGCACAAACAAGGCTGTCAAGTGACGTGGCAATGTGGTGAGATGCCAGTGACACAGCTATGTGCCCAGTGCATGCCTGGACCACCAGTGACGCATACACAGTCGTGCTGTGATACTGGACAGTGATGCATGTCACCTGTGTTGTGCATTCATACATAGATACATAGACAGTGTCAGCAGATAAGGGCCTATGGCCAACCTAGTCTGTCCATTTGAGCTTGTAAGTTCACTTCGTTTTCCTAGAAGTCTGTTGCCCCTTACCCCTGACCTCCACAAGTCCTTTATGTCTATCCTGTGCATTCTGAAATCCCGTGATTGTTTCAGCCCCCACTACTTCCTCTGGCAGGGTGTTCCACTTGTCCACCACCTGTTCTGTGAAGAAATTCTTTCTCATGTTTCCTCTGAATCGTCCTCCCTCCAACTTCATCCCATGCCCTCTAGTCCTGGAACATGTTTTCACTTCAAATTAGTGTTTTCCTGCACCCTGTTCCTCCCTGTAAGATACTTGTATGTCTCTATCATATCCCCTCTCTCCCTCCTCTCCTCCAGGGAGTACATGTTCAGTTCCTTCAACCTGTCTTCATAGGACTTGTGATGCAAGCCATGCACTATCTTTGTTGCCCTTCTCTGAACCTTCTCTGCCCACTCTACGTCCTTACGTAGCTATGGTCTCCAGAAATGTACACTGTACTCCAGGTGGGGCCTCACTAGTGTCTTGTATAGTGGAATTATGACCTCCCTTTCCTGCATGCTTGCTTGTGCAGGGCTAGTGGTCTCCCCCAGCATGCAATAGCATCCATGAAGTCATGATACTCACACTCACAGCAGCTGTGTCTGCTGCTGTTGCTGCTGCTGCTGTTGCTGCTGCTGCTGCTGCTGCTGCTGGGGTGCAACACCTGCTGGCACCGGGGCCTGCACGCCCTCCTCAACCAGGCCTGCATCCTCACATCCCGCCTGTGGGAGACATATGTTGAGACAAACATCAGTGTGACTCAAAAGCAGACTGCCCCCTGCCCCAGTGAGAGTGCCTGCCCACACAGCCATACCCATTCATCTCACAGCTGCACACACTGACACAGCCAAACGTGGCCGAGCCATCACCTATGCACAGCCACCAAAACACACACACCCTCAGAGAATACAGGTGCATAGATGGTACACCCACCTGGCCTAGGAACCATGCCCCGCCTGGCACGTGACCGCAGCCTCTCCAATAGGTCTGGATCCCTCCGGCGGAGGTCACTGTACCGGTGTCGGCACTGCTCAGCAGACCGGCACCGTCCAGTGACCCCCACCAGGTCAGTGGCCACTTGATGCCACACCTGTGTGCGGGCAATGGTGAGGGGTGCCTCACCATAAAGTGCCCCATAGTGGGGCTCTACTAGGGCCACCAAGTTGGCCAGTTCCAGTTGGCTCCAGGACACAGCTCTCCTCCTAGCCATGGTACCAACTTTACAGCAGGCAATATGGCGCCCCGCTGCACCGTAACCCCATGTGGAGATGTTGCGCAATAGACCACCACAAGCTCCAATCGCGCTGCTCGAACAGCGCCATCACTTCACATAGCGCTGTCACCAGACAGCGCAATAGGGACGTAAACATAGCAGGTGAACAGCGCCAGGGGCCAAAGGTCAGACACAAGGTCATGGGCAATGATGCAAGGCTGCGCAGAGCGCCATCTGAAGTATAGGCATCCTGCGCGACCGACCAGCTGTGTACCAGTGCCACAGTGGACTATTGCACAGTAGTGCCACAGCGCCATATAGTGCCCATTGCTGTAGCGCCATTGGCACAATGGTGGCCATGGCCTGAATTGCCGATCGCGCACAGAACATCAGCAGCACAGCAGATGCCTGCGTAAGCTATCTGGGCATGCGCAATGCAGTGTACCACACAGTCACAGATCTGCGCCATTGGCTCAGCTGACTCAACCGTATTGCGCAAAGTGCAGATTTGCGATATTCAGCGGACACATGCAAATCATCTGATCAGCCATTCAAAGGCGCAGTGGCATGATTTGCATGTCATTATAGTTTCTCCACTCCTAATTTGCATGCATTGCGCTATAAATGTGCGACATTGGGCTGCCCTGGCCAGATTCAGTTACTGCAGGTGAGAGGTGAGTTGCATGCTGTGTGATGTTCTGGACAATGGTCATGGGAAAATGCTGTAGACTGCACAGTGACAGGTGTCCACTTCCCCATACAGATCGCCATGACCGAGCAGAGCCAAGGTGAGAGTGAGGATGGTGGGCGGGGAGGCCCAACTTTACAGCAGCAGAGACAGAGGCCCTCTTCCAGGCCTACCTGGATGAGGAGCCAGTACTGAGTGGACGGAGGGCACCCTCAGTCCCGTCGCGGCTGCATGGGAGGGGTAGCTGGCCGTTAACCTGCGCGAAACCACCAGCGCCGTGCAGGAATGCAAGAAGAAGATGGGGACAGACCGCAGGAGGTTGAAGGAGAAGGTGGCAGCCTTCAGGGCGGCACGTGCTGGCACTGGCGGGGGCCCGCCAGTGGTGTTGGAGCTGACCCCGACTGAGGAGACACTGGTCGCATCCATGCAGCGGAGCACTATTGAGGGTGTACCAGGAGGTGGATTCCAGACAGGTGGAAGCCCTTCACTGCACGGTATGACATGGTGGTGGTGTTGGGGGGGGTTGGGGGGAAGGTTGTTCACATGCACTCGTATGTCCTCTCTTTCTGTTACAGATCCTGTTCGTCTTCAGGAGACGGTGGTGGTGGGTCCAGGCAGTGATGATGACCTGCTGGACATGGAGGAGGGTCCATCCACCTCTATCACCAGCCAGCAGGCACTGCAGCAGCATGCACGCTGGGCCGCCAACTCTGGTGTTGGTGATTCGGGTGCAGGGGGTGCACAGCCTGTGTCTCAGCAGTCTGGCATGCAAGCATGCCAGCACGCTGTGACTATGGCTGTAGCACATACCTGCACCATTGATGATGCAAGGACTGCAATGGGCAGTGATAGGTGTGTGTCCCATGACGGACACACAGCAGGCCAGCACGTGCCCCTGGGCCTTTCTGGTTCCAACTTGTGTACCAGCATTCTGGCACAGTCCAAGGCTGTGCCTGTCAGCACCGGTGGGGCAGCACCGGTTGCTGTGCAGGTGTCTGGCACTGTTGCCAGCACAGTGGTAGAACGAGTGGACCCTGGGGCACAAGCGGTTGGAGGGGCAGCAGCAGCAGTCACCCACCAGGTCTGGGGGTACAGTGTCAAGTGATGGCACATGTCCGCCACCTTTTGATCTACCCATTCCTGGTCCTGGTGAACAGTGCCCACCCTCAAGGGGTGTTGTGCATCAGGACCTTCCACATCCTGGGGGACAGGATGCCATTGGGGCACAGTACCCATTGGAGGAGCACACCTGCCTGCTGCAGGAATCAGTACAGCTGCAGAGGTGGGTTGCAATGTCCGTGGGAGGCACTGTCTGTATCTGTGGAGTGGCACAGCAGGGAGTGTGCTCTGGACCGTGCCGAGCTGGTTCGTATGCGGATGGATGTGACCGCCGCCATTGACAGGCTGACCCAGGCAGTGGTCTCTGTCGTGGATGCATTGGGCACACAGTCAGGTGCCCCTGTACCGCACACCCCACACAGTTCACTCTCCACTCCCCATTCCCGGCGTCGTGCGACACCAGGCCTGTCGATGCTGGGTTCTGTTGTGGTCATCCCGAGCACCCTGGTGCAGGTTTGTTCGGCATGCTGCAGACCCCTGTGCGGGCAAGGTCGCGTTCGCGCAGTGGGACCCCTGGTGGTGCAACAGTGCCACCCCATGTGGCCCCTGCTCAGCCTGCCAGCGCTGTTGGGTCACGGCGGGGCCACCCATGCATCCACGGTGGCCGTGGGACAGTGCTACATGACTGAGCTGTCTCCCAGTGCGGGCCCTGTCTGGTGCTGCCATGTGTGCAATGTGTGTCATGGTGGGCAGTGCAATGCTGGGTGCTCTGCTCACCATGCCGACACACGGACCACCTACACACCCTCCCAACTGCTGTCCACAGGTGCGTGTGCATGATGATGCCTGCATTGTACTGTACACCAAGGTGCAAGGGTGCCCAGCATCTGACACACGTACTTGGACAGTACAGGTGGTAGGGGTGGTCGGTGGTGCTGTGTGTTAGCAATGTCAGCTGTGCTGTGCATCTGCCCATGTACGGTCTGTGCCTGGTGTGTGTGTGTCCATATGAGTGCTCACCCCTCCCTGATGGTGTGTTTGTATGCCTGGAGCCTTCCACTCCCCTGACCGTCATGCACCCCTGGTGTGTTCCCCTGTGTGCCTGTGGTTTGCGCATGGACAGTGTTGGTTGCACATGTCCCCTTGACTTACCTGTGTTGTGCATAGTGCTCCTCTGTGATGGTGTCCCGGTGCAGCTGGGCCTGCCGGATCAGTCGGGGGTCCCGCCGTCCTAGGGGGGGCTGCTCATCACCATCAACACTGGCGCCACTGGTGTCCCCATCGCTGTCCCCCTCTTCAACCTGTATGGCTATCCCATAGTCTTTGGCCATGTTGTGCAGGATGCAACAGGCCAGGAATATCCCACAGGCCTTTTGGGGGCTGTACTGTAGGGCACCGCCGGAGGTGTCTAGGCATCGGAAGTGTGCCTTGAGCATCCCAAACACCCGCTCTATGATGTTGCATGTGGAAACATGTGCCTCATTATAGCGTTGCTGCGATGGGGTCATGGGGCGCCAGTACGGTGTGAGCAGCCAGGGATGGAGTGGGTATCCGCTGTCACCTGTGTGGAGATAGTGGAGATCAGTCTCATGTTCAGGTCCATATTGGCCATATCCCTGTGTGCCACTACCATGGCACCTGTGGCATTCCCACCCTTGCCCCGAGTTTGCATTCCATACATGTGTACTCACCCACTAGATGGCCTGTGGGGATGTCCCCACTCTCGAATCGATGGCACAGCGTAGACTGATACCATATGAAGGCATCATGTGCTCCGCCAGGGTGTGTGGCACAGACATTGATTATGCGCCCAGTGGCATCACACACCACCTGGCAGTTGACACTAGAGAATCCCTTTCTGTTCTGATATGCGAGCCCATCGGGGCCAGGTGGCATGCGAATGGCCACATGGGTGCAGTCTATGGCCCCTAGCACGCCAGGCATACGTGCTACCCTGTGGAACTCCTGCATGTTTGCTGTATGCTCTGCAGCTGTGCTGGGGAAATGGATGTACTCCGCAGCATGTGGCAGCAGTGCGCTGAGGAATTGGGTGAGGATGCATGACGTGGCCAACTGTGTGATGCCTGTGGTGTCCCCTGTCGGCCTCTGGAAGGTGCCCGTGGTGAGCAGGCACATGCAGGCTGTCACCTTGGTCTCCACCAACAGAGCGTGACTCCGTCGTGAGGGTACCTGCATCACATCACTGCACCGCTCACAGAGCCGTCTCAGTATTGCCCTGTTCAGGCAGTACCGGCCCACGATCTCTACATCTGTGTACAGCTCAAAGCTGATGCGGGCACGGTACTGCCTGTTGGGGGCATACCGCCGACGGGCCCTTCCACGGCCACGTCCCCCTGCAGCATGCATTCTCACCCCCCTCATTACAGCTTCCATGTGGAAGCTGGCACTGTCCATCTCCCTGGCTTCTGCCCCCCCGGCTGGTGTTGCTGTGTTACCCCCGCTGTCCTCACTGCTACTTCCACTGCACCGGGCACCTGCCGCTGGCCTCTACAGCCTATGGCCCACGCTTTCCTTGCCTTCCCTAGCCTGTCTGTCTGTCTGTCTGTCTGTCTGTGTCTCTCTCTCTCTCTCTCTCTCTCTCTCCTCCACTTGGCAGCCTTGTAGCGTTCTTGCACCGCTTCCTTGAGCCTTTTTATTTTGGCTCATTTCCGCTAGTGCGCAATTTCCGGCTGTGCCGCTATTGCGCATCGCGCAAGTCTTTGAATATCGCATTGCAGTCTTTATGCATGGATCCACCTTCCTTCGGTTGCGCATGCCTTCATTTTCATTGTGCTGTTGCTCAGCATGTTTCGGGGCGTAACTGCACTCCTTCTGAATATCGCTAAATGGCTCATTTTGGACTTGCGCATCATAACCCGCAATAGCATGGTAACCTTTTGAATATCTGGGCCATGCTGTATTGGGAGTAAATGAATAGGACCTGGCCTCTGCAGGTGCTCAGTTTGTGTAGACCTTATCTCTTTAGGGGCTTATGTTGTGTGGGAGGCATCAGAACACCAAAACTACTTTTAAACTACCTGCTTATCTGCTAAACTTGAAAAGAAATCCTGGTAAATATCATATTTATTTTTGTAAAAATACTCCTGTAGAACAGAAAAATGGTCAGCACTCCAAACATACTCACCGTACTTATTTATTTTATGTGCAAGTGCATCAAAGCCATTTAGCAGCAGAAAAGCAAACAACAGCAAATAACAGCAGCAGTAAATGAAGCTTGGGTAATTCACATACTGTATTTCTCAGATCCACAGGAGTCCATAAGATGGCAACTTTTTAAAAAAACACATTGCACCCACCGACTCAACACTGAGCACCCAAACACCAGCACAGAACCATTTACATTTCAGCAATATGTTTTGTGATCGTTAGGTGTGCCATGTGCTGCATGTTAGGCCAAGAGTCTAGCATGGAACATTAAACAATTATTGAGATTCACTGCAACAGTAAAATGAGCCTAAAAAAGCACAAACACCAAAAATGGATGTAAAATGACTGTAATTGATGGTAATCGGGTTGCAGTCACCAAAAACATCAACCCTGTTCATTGTTTTTGTGCAGTTTTAGGCTCATTTGGCTGCTGTTGCAGTGTATCTCAGTAACTGGGCTATGTGCTACATGGTATGCCTTATATGGCTTCCATGGCAGTACAAGTGAAGAAAAATACTGTTTTTTTCCTTACTGGGATGATTGCTGTCAGTGACTGTTAAAGTGTTACCCTTTGTTCTGTATTTTTTTTATTCAGGTTTTGGTGTGCACTTTTAGGCTTACTTTGCTATTGCAGTGAATCACAGTAATTGTTTGTTTGGTGTGCCATGTGCTGCATGATAGGCTGAGGGCCTAGCATGGCATATCAAACAATTACTGACATTAACTACAATAGCTGAAGAAACCAAAAAGTGCACCCTCTCCCAAAATGCACTGGTTGCCATATGCACCTGCAGGACCATGCCGTGGACACAGTAAGTGACGGTACCATGGAGGGGTCCATTTGACAACAGGAAGGGGCTGTGTCTTCAGTTGTGGCTGTGATCTAGGGGATGGCATCATTAGTAACAGGGATAATTGTGTATATCTGCACCATACAAGGGGACCATGCAAAATTACCTTGCACTCTGTGATTACAGGACTTCACCAGATTTCAGGTCCATGACTTTCCATTTGTATTGTGCCAACCTCAGAAAATCTCTTGGACAGAAACCTTGTTTGCCCATAACAGGGCTTTGGAATATGGACATCTGCGCAAATCTGGGTTTGTGCAGAAAAACTAGGCTTTGCACATGGGCAAGCTTTTGAAGATCTGGCCCCTGAAGTCAGTTTTTAATTTCATTTTAATTTCTTAAAACACATTTTAAGATTGAAGCAACCTACTCAAGGGCATAGTTCTATTAGTAGGAAGTAACCCACTCCAGGGTGTGCAGTCATTAGGGATTAATCAATACCCCGAGTGCATTGTGAAGCACAAGGCTGCTGGCTGAGTGTCCTCACAACACTCAGTGTGTTGATTAATCCCCAATAACCGCACACCCTGAAGTGGGCTATTACACTTATAACAGTGGGTGCACTACAAAACAAGGAGAAAGCAATATACATGTTTTTTCTCCTTTTATAAAAGACAAGCAAATTACTGTATTCTGCTGCCTAAAAAAATAGTCCCCAACAAAATGGCTGTCATGCACATACAAATGTCAGAAGGAAAGTGTTGCTATGCTTTCTTTGACATTTGTTGTGCACAATATGCCTTCTGAGACAGCACAGTAGCTCTGAAGTGCAAAATATGGAGTTGCCTCTTGTGGTACGGACACAGTGTCTATACCTCCACTGGCTTAGCTGCTCTGTCTTTCTGTTTGTGGTTACATTAATGCATGGCAAGCAAGTAAACATTTTCCCCAGCAGTGCAGTCACACAGTCTACCAGACTGTATTCTACCAATTAAGAAATGGTAACTAATGGGACTCAGAGGTTGCAGGTCTTTGTGGAACTCTGTTTCTCTGTCCACCAGCATTAAGCTCACTTTCAGATCATTACATCATTGGGGGGTTCCCTCTCTTCACACTGTTCCATCTGAATTTATGACACAGCTATGGGATTTTCCTGTCAATCTGGTTGTACAACAGAAAAATGACCATGGGGACCACACACTTCACTCTGGGAACAAGCTTGGGTAAGAAGCAAGACTACAAACTTTGAACACTACAGCTACTGTTGCTGCACTGCCTGGGACTACATGGCAGGTCTCAGCTCTCACTCACTAAGCATGGATATTAATGGCTGCTCCACAGACTTGAATTTTGCACTTTAACAAGATCAGAACAGAAACACAGGCTGATCTCTCAGAGGGATGGTTCACCACTAGCTGTCATATATTGTGGAGTAAGCAATGGTCACCTGATGGTTGTTTACCACTCACCTGCCTTTATCTACCCCATGTTATAAGTCACTAATACACTTTCAGTGTTTTGCCTTCAGCCTTGAATATCACAAGCAGAAAGGGCATACATTAATCCCAAACACCTCCATTCATCTCATAAAGATATAGTTGGTTTCCCTCTCTCTTATTGTAGGCTTGGGACCAGATGATATATGTAATAGACAGACCAGGTGAGATTCAATTCATACTACACTGTAACAAAAAACATTTGTGAATATCTTACGTTAATATAATGTTGTGACTACAGTACAATCTTCAAAATGTTCAAAAAATGTTATACTAAATATCCATAGTATGACAATCATTTTTTTGGTTGATCATTAGCAATAACTTTTGGTATGACTTAGTGAGACACTTGGTATGATACTGATACTACTGTTCTGGTGTCCATGTTACTCATGTGACTTCTTGTGTTGTGTCTGTGTTACTCGCTTGACATCCTGTGTAGTCTGAGTTACTCACGTGACATCCTGTGGGAAAAAACCTTGTAAATAAAGTATAATTCACATTCTGAAAATTCAGTAATTTCTGTCTCTTCCTATGAGGGTAATATAGTTGTGCAAAACACAATGGGCTAGAAAATTAAGGACATGAATGTGGTAGCCAAACTTAAACATGTCCAGATTTGGGCATACTGTGATCAGTAAACATATTGTGGCATAATTACCAACAAGTTAAGTTTACGATAAAAAACTGAAAAGTTAGATATTATGCTACCTAAATAGATACCATAGACATAGTAATATCAAAAAATATGTGTTTGATAATATGACAAATTTGCTGTCAAGGACATGATGTTACTCACATTACGTTGCCCTTGTGGGAACTTTTAATCCCATTTTTTAGCACCTCTGAAATACAAACTATCTTTATGTTGGGGACTGAAATACTACCACATGCACCCAATGTAAATATGATATGGTTATGACAATTGGCCCAAATAAATTTTGGAACCTGATTGTCACACTTTGTCTCTCGAGTAGCATATTGGTACATATATATATATATATATATATACATGGTATATAATAAGAGAGCTCCAGGAGCACTGCTCCACATACTGTACCAATGATGAGGTGCACAGTTACTATGGCTAATGTCATGAAACATGAAGGATTTTAAATCTAAGTACAATTCAGGAACTGCCTTTGTGTGAAAAATATGTTTATGATGAAATATTTCCTTTTGGAACTGAACTACTTATTAGATGTCAAAAACAGAATTCTCTACAAAACACTAGGGCAATCAGTGAAATAATGTATAAGAAAAACACCTTTTCTCTTACATAATATTCTTTCACTCTTACTATTTAACAGTTACCTCTGCTGGTGGGAAGTATTGAGTTCATTCATCACTATAATGCAACATAGCCAGAGGATAGCCTCATGGAGTGGAGGTTGAAGCATTGGATGCCTTACCTCCTGCTACCTTGCTAACACAGGTTAGTGACTGGACCAAGGTCACTGTGTGGCAATCTCACAGAAGGGACACTGAGTGTCCATAGAAGGCTCTCATTCTTTGTGGAGGAGGAACACAGATTGTTCTGCTGCTTGACTTCCACCCAAAGGAGGCTGGGTGGCTCATCATGTGGCTGATTCTCAGAGGGAGAGGAACAGGTTTCAAAGTTTGTGCTCCATCTTCAGGCTGCATGTTCATGCCAGTAAGAGTAAATGTAAAAATTACAGGTACACTCACCTTCACCAACAGCTGGTGATACAGTTTTGGCCCCTCTGAAATGGTGAGAACACCACCTAGGATTTCCATATTGTGGGTGTACTGCCTCTGGATGTCATCCCAGTGATGCTACAGGTACTTCATTGCCCTCCATGGTCACTCCCCTTCCCCACATGTTTTCATGGCTTTTGCAGCCCAAATAGCTTCCCTCATGTGAAAGTTATGGCATAGCACCCTAATAAGATCAGTCATCTTGTTAGTGTCCTCAACTAAAATTCTGATCTCCTTTGGGGAAGATGCAGTGGACGGACCTCTGGGTTTGCTGCTACTACCCTTTGCACTAGCCATTTTAACACAATTGGATTTTTAGGATGGATCCTACTGACCTAAAAGAAAATACTGTATATATGTCTGACTGTCTCTTAAAACTCACTGTCAATCAATAACATTTGCTAAGTGAAATACTAGTACATGGTAATAATGAACCACAGAACAATATTCCCCAGAACTCTATGGACAAATCCTGCATGTTACAAATAAACATCTGGCAATCAGAACATTCTTATGGACACCCAGACACATGTGTCTTGGCTATTAGAAAGCAAGTGGGTGTATTTTAATCTAAATTCACACACTTGATTCAATGCAAATTGCATATAATGCTCACAGAATGATTATCCAGGGAATAATGGGGCTCCACAGAATATGGTTCTGCCAAATGCAAACAAATGGAATTGTATAGAATGAGCCACAAAATTCTGATGGGAATTACGCACAGCACCAGTGTCATGTTGTTCATAATAAACATATGATGAGTCATAAGGATGATGAGGTACCCATAAATGTTTAAATATGTTGCATTTTGTTATCCAAAGAAGAATGGAGCATTTTAATAGAACCTGAGAGATTGATGGATACGAATCATATTGTACAATCTCTGTGCAATATGTAGGATGGGACAAAGGTGATGTCACCCACACACTGCAGTAACGCATGATGAGTAAAATGTGACTCGTAATGGAAGAAAGAGGATGATGATGAGGTTGATAAAGAGCATATATTGTTTTCTGAAGCAAGAGTCCATCAGTGATTTTTATTTCAATGTTACTATTATTGTTCAATCAATCAGTCAAGATTTATTTATAAAAGACGCCTTTCCACAGTTCAAGGCACCTGTACATACAAACACATCAACAATAAAATCACAGATTATAAATATATAAAACTATAATTTATCACAATAAACCAACTATTATTAAAATGACAACAACATTATGCTTCATCGCAAAATGCTAGACCAATGAGGTAGATCTTCAGTTCAGTTTTAAAGCTTTGGATGGTCAGGCATTCTCTCATCCAACTAGGTAGAGAATTCCACAGAGTAGGGGCCACAAATGCAAATGAGTGGGCCCCAGATGTTTGTAATTGCACCCTGGGAATCTCTAGCAATCCTACGTCGGTGGATTGGAGAGACCGGAAGGGGTGGTATGGAGAAAGGAGATCTTGCAGGTAGCGGGGTCCCTGGTCATGAAGGGCTTTGTAGACCAGCAAACCAACCTTGAAGGTGATACTCCACCACACTAGCTGCCAGTGCGGTCTGTGGAGCACAGGTGTAATATTGTTACTATTGTTATTATTCTTAAATTTGTCATTAGTGAATTAGTGGTGTCATTAGTAAAATAGTCACACATTGCACAGGATATGTTTGTTTTTTTAGGTACATTAGCCTGGTGATGGTAAGGGTTGGGAATACTTCTGCAGAGGAGATAGGTGTTGGGGTGATGACTGCAAGATGATGTTTTTCTGTGGCCACTATGGAATGATGGGTCTTCAGATAGTACTGGCCAAGGCAGTTGATATACTCTGATATAATCTGATATGACATATTGAAAGATTATATAATCTGAGAAAACATATTCGATAATATAATATAATCCTACATAACATCTGAGAATATATAAAGAATAGTGTATGGGCAACCATACGCAACAAGGCTGTGTTTCCATCAAGGGGTTGAGATTACATCATAGGGACTTCGAGAGTGAACCTCCAGAGGTCTTGATGTCATCTCAATCCTGAGATGAAAACACAGCTCCTTCGAGTGTGGTGACCCATATACTATTTGTTATAGTACTGTATATCGTTCCCCCAGATAATGAAAAAAGTAAAATTTGTGAAGGAAGCTACATTTGTGAAGTTTTAAATTTTCACAAGGTTTCATACATTGGCCCAGATATTCAAAAGGGTTGTGCCATGCGCAATAGGTTTGCACCAGCGCAAGTCCGAAAATGTGCCATTCTGCGATATTCAGCGGGAGGCAGTTGCACTCCCCAAATCACGCTGAGCAATAGCACAATGATAATGAATGTATGCTCAACTGAAGGGGGAGGAACCATGCATAAATGGCACAGTGCGATATTCAACAACATGCGCCATGCGCAATAGGGGAGCAAGCGGAAGTTGCGCCATAGCGGAATTGAGCCAAAATAAAAAGGAACAAGGGAGAGGCACAAGAACGCTACAGGGAAGCCACAAGTTGCTGAACTATAGCCAGCCACACAGGCAACACACACACACACAGGGCAGGACAGTGAAAGGGCACCTGGAACCCACAGGCTCAGGGAAGGTGTGGGGAGCCACAGCCACAGTGCAGAAGGGGGAAGTGCCACACAGCACTGAGGCCAGCACAGTCAGGTGTTCCCGGTGCAGGGGAAGTAGCAGCCAGGACAGTAGGGAGAACACAGAAACAGCTGCTGGGGGGGTGAACACAAGCCAGGGACATGGCCAGTGCCATCATCCAGATGGAGGCAGTAATGAGGGGGGTGAGAAGGCGGGCAGCAGGGGGGCATGGCCATGGAAGGGCCTGTCGGTGGTATGCCCCCAACAGGCAGTACCGAGCCCACACCAGCTTCGAGCTGTACAGTGATACTGAGATTGTGGGCCGGTACTGCCTGAATCGGGCAATTCTGAGGTGGCTCTGTGAGCTGTGCAGTGATGTGATGCAGGCACCCACATGACAGAGCCATGCTCTGTCAGTGGAGACTAAAGTGACAGCTTGCATGTGCTTGCTCACCACGGGTACCTTCCAGAGACCAACAGGGGACACCACAGGCATAACCCAGTCAGCCGCGTCATGCCACCTCACCCAGTTCCTCAGCGCACTACTGCCACATGCTGCAGAATACATCCATTTCCCCAGCACACCGGTGGAGCATGCAGCAAACATACAGGAGTTCCACAGGGTAGCACAAATGCCTGGCATGCTAGGGGCAATAGACTGCACCCATGTGGCCATCCACACACCACCTGGCCCCAAGGGGGCCACATACATGAATCGCAAGTGCTATGCTAGCATCAACTGCCAGGTGGTGTGCGATGCCAGGGGCCGCATAATCAATGTCTGTGCCACACACCCTGGGGGAGCACACAATGCCTTCATCTCGCACCAGTTGGCACTGTGCCACAGATTCGAGAGTCGGGACATCACCACTGGCCACTTAGTGGGTGAGTATGCAAAGCACATGGACAAACATAGGGCTTGGGAGGGGCATGGTCAGAGGTGACATGGGTAGTGGCCTACATGGCCCGGGGCAGGGCGATGATGATCACCAAACTAACCTCCACCCTCTACACACAGGTGACAGTGGATACCCACTCCAACCCTGGCTGCTCACACCATACCGGTGCCCCTCAACCCCATCACAGCAATGCTACAATGAGGCACATGCCACCACACGTAATGTCATTGAGTGGGTGTTTGGGATGCTGAAGGCATGTTTCCATTGCCTGGACACCTCTAGCAGTGCCCTACAGTACAGCCCCTCAAAGGCCTGCAGGCTATTCCTGGCCTGTTGCATCCTGCATAACATGGCCAATGAATGTGGGATAGCTGTACAGGTCGAAGAGGGGGATGATGAGGATGCCGGTGACAATGGTGATGGACAGCCCCCCCTTCGGCGACGGGACCCCCGACTGCTCCAGCTGGCACAGCTGCACTGGGACACCATCATGGAGGAGCACTTCAGCCAACCCAGGTAAGTCATGGGGCCATGTGCAACCACCAGTGGCAAAGGCACAACCCACAAACACACATGGACACACACCAGGGGTGCATGCCATCAAGGGAAGTGGCCGGGCATGGAATCACACACACCACCAGGGATGGGTGAGGTCTAACATGGCATGCGGACAGACACACACACACACACACACAACTCACCAGACATGCACAAAGGGTAGGCAGCACACCGACCCAGAATGCCACCCCTAGCCACACACATGTCCACAGACCACCACGCCCACTGCCTGTCATTGTGCATGTGTCAGACGCTGGGCACCATTGCACATTGGCGTACAGTGCAATGCAGGCATCATCATGCACACGCAACTGCGGACAGCAGCCAGGAGGGTGTGCAGATGGACTGTGTGTGTGTGTGTGTGTGTGTGTGTGTGTGTGCAGGGCCAGGTACCCACACATGCATTGCCCGCTGAATGACACAATGCACACAGGGCAGCATCAGACAGTAGCCATGCTGGAAGACAGGTCAGTCACACGCCGCAGTGCCCTGGCTGCCACGGATGTGTGGGCAGCCCCGCCGAGACCCGCCAGCAGTGACAGGTTGACCACTGGTCTCATGGGGTGGTACCAATGGTCCCCAAGGGGTTCCACTGTGTGAACGTGACCGTGCACGCGCAGGGTCTGCAGCACACCGAACATGCCTGCTCCAGGCGTGCTCGGGATGCCCACAGCTGAACCTGGTGTAGACAAGGATGGTGTCGCACAACGCTGGGAATGGGGGGTGGACACTGCACTGCACAGTGTCTGCAATGCATGGGCAAATAACTGTGTGCCCCCTGTGGCCATGGCAGCTGTGATTGTATGTGTCAGCCTGTCAATGGCAGTGGTCACATCCTCCTGCATCCAGTCCATCCCTGCCAGGAGCAGAGCGGTTTCTCTGCTGCGACGTTCCTCTGCCTGCTCCAGAGCTACACTCAGTGCATCCACCACTGTCACAAGCCGCATCTGCTGATTGACTGATGCTTGCAGTATGCGGATGTGCTCATCCAAGAGGTCATCTGCCTGATCGGCATGCTGTCCCTCAGGGTGTGCGCAGCTCTGATGCTCATCACCCCTTGAGAGTGGGCGCTGCACACCAGGGCCAGGCCTGGGCATGTCATAGCATTGTCAGTGGCTCAGTAGGTAGCACACTCACCTCTGAGGCCGGGAGATCAGAGGGCTGTGGGTTCAGTTCCCACATCTGGCACTTGGGTTAATATCCCAATACTGACACTGTAATGCAGCATGAGAGGGGTGCTGCATTTCTGAGGTGCCATCTTTCGGATGAGACGTTAAACCGAGGTCCCATCTGCCTGGACTAATGGTAGTTCAGGTGGATGTTAAAGATCCCATGGCACTTATTGAAAAGAGTAGGGGAATTTCCCCGGTGTCCTGGCCAAATTTCCCTCATTCACTAAACATACTACCAACAGCTTAATCTGGTTCAAGGTCAGTTGGCATTCATCTGTATCCCCCCTCCCCCGGGTCGTGCCTGAAAATAGGCAGGATTTGTCTAGTGCACTTACCCGGTCAACAAAAGCTAAATAAAATTAAAAAAAAATGTCCACAGGTGGTGCACTGATACCACCCCGACACTGTACCCCCATGCCCATTGGCCGACTGCTGATGCTGCCCCTCTGGCTGCCACTGCTCAGGGCTCAATGGTGCTGCTGCAGTGGCCGCAACAGTCGCACTGTCCTGTACACACACCAGTGCTACCCCACCGGTGCTGACAGGCACAGGCTGGGACTGTGATGACAAGCAGGACTCCACGGCAACACCGCCCACAGCCATTGCCGCAATGTTACCTGCTGTGTGGCCATCCTGTGGCACACACGTGTCACCACCCATGACATTAGTGACATCATCATCTGTGATGGACCTGGCACCAGCCCGAGTCCCAGCATGCTGGCATCTGTGGACGCTGGCAAGCTGGGACATGGCCAGGGCCTCCTCCGCATCTGCTCCAACAACATCAGTCTGGACATCCAGGCAGGCCCACTGTCACACTGAGCCACGTATTCCTGTGGAGGTGGATGGGCCCTCCTCCATCTCCATCTGACCGGCCTCAGTGGAGAGGCCCACCGCTGACCCATGCAGATGCTCAGGAGCTGTAAGGGAAAACAAAGTCATGTTACTACATGTGACCTACCCCCCCCAATAGACAGACCATGACCTACCATGCAGTGATGGGCTACCACCCATCTGGAATCCACCACCCAGAACACCCTCAATGGCACAATGCTGCATGCTGCCAGCAACCCTCTCCTCCTGTGGGGTCAGGCGTAGCACCTCCGGCTGTCCCCCACCTGTCGCAGACCATGCTGCCCTGATGGCAGCCACCTTCTCCTAAATCCTCCTCCTGTCTGTGCCCATCTTCTTCTTGCACTCCTGCATGGAGCGCTGGTGGCTGCCATGCAGGTTTACAGCACGCGCCACCTCCTCCCATGCAGCAGCATGGGCCTGTGGTTTTCCCTGGTGTTTGCTGAGAAGCGGATCCTGGTCTAGGTAGGCCTCGAACAGGGCATCTGTCTCGACCTTGTGGAAATTTGGCCTCCTCTTCCTCCCACAACTCTGTTCCTCTTCCTCCACAACTCACTCAGTCATGATTCAGCCTGTGAGAATGACAGGTGTTACCTGTGACTGTGCAGTCCCATGCATGTCCCAAAATCCACAGTCCACACTCGCAGACAGCATGCGACTCACCAATAGACTGCAGTAACTGACTATGGCCAGTGCAGCCCAATGTCACACTTTTATAGCGTAACCCATGCAAATGAGGTGAGGCGCATCTTTAAGTGGATGCAAATGCAGTGACTGCACCGTTGAATGGCTGATTAGCTGATTTGCATATGACAGCTGAATATCGTGCTTTTGTGCTTTGTGCAATTGTGTTGAACATGCTGAGCCAAGGGGCGCAGTTCTGTGACATGCGCAGTACACACCTAACTGCGCATGCCCGGGTTGATGACACAGGCGACTGCCATGCTGCTGACGTGCTGTGCGTGGGATGCAATGCAGGGCATGGCCACCATTGTGCCAGTGGTGCTACAGCACTGTTCACCTATATGGCACTGTGGCACTGGGGTGTAGTAGGCGCACTGGGACAACAGCGCGGTAGGCCACTACAGGAGGTGGCACACAGGCACCCAATTGCGCTAGACACATTGGGTTCCAATTGCACAGTGGCTGTCCATGCGCCAGAGGCTCTTGACCCTATGCCCAACCTTTGTCCCCTAGGTGCCATGCGTCAGGCATGAGTGCACCACTATCACACTGTTCAGTGACAGCGTGATAGGGAATGGTAGTGCTGCACCGTGCAGCATCTGCACGTGGTGGAACCGCGCGCTGCAGAGCGCCATTTTGACTTAACCGAGCAATAGAGATGGCGCGGAGGAGAGCAGTACAGTGGAGCCAGGTGGAGATGGCAAACTTGGTTGCCATTGTGGAGCCACTTGTTGGCCCACTATTTGGTGAGGCACCCCTGGACAGATCCAAGAGTTAGGTGTGGCAGGAGGTGGCCGACGCCCTGGAGGAGGCCACCAGCAGAGCAGTGCTGCCACAGATATGGGGACCTGAGGTGGAGGGACCAGGACCTGCTTGCCTACCTGCGGGCACGTGCCAGGAGGGGCATGGTGCCACAGCCAGGTAGGTGCAACATCCATACACTTTTATCTTCCATACAGGTATCACGGTTGCATGTGTCCGGCACATGGAGGGGGGACCAACTGGTGTTGGCCGTGATGGTGTTATCAGGGTGTGGGTGGGTGGGTCTGGCTGTGTGGGATTGCCACACATAGGGGTGGGGGGACTTTGCAACAGGATTGTACTGATGTTCCTCTCTCCATGCTTGCACCTTAGGCCCAGATGAGTGCCGGCTGGTGAGGGAGGGGAGAAGCCAGCAGGAGGACCATCAGTCCGGGAGGGGCGAAGGTCTGCAGAGGCACAGGGACCAGCCTGATGATGGTGAGTGCCTTACATCCATGATTACTATTGCATGCTGTGTAACAGGGCGGCCATCGGGGCATGGCCACCATCCATTGACACCACTGCCATGCACGCAACTTGTTACAGTCAGCACTGTCCAGTGGCACTGCATGTCTAGGAGTGCATCACTAGTGGTCCATGCATGCACCAGGCACCTGGCTGTGCCACTGCCTTTGCACCACATAGCCATGTCACTGAACAGCCATGATGGCACTGTGCAGGACTTGGCCGGTGGGTGGGTGTGTGTAGTGATCCACATGGCTGTGTGCACCTGGGTGGGCAGGTCTTGTGGATGTGATCACTGTGGGTGGTCACACACCATCACAGAGTCATGTCCCATGGCCGTATGCCATGCACAGTGGGTGGGCTGCATGGGGCTGTGCATTCACACCTATTGACTCTGCTCCCTTGTCCTAGGTGGATGACAGTTGCAGACCATCCAACAGATGCTGCAGGAGATACTGCAGGTGGCCAGGGCCACCCTGGAGATATTGGAGCAGATAGACCATGTGGGAGTCCGACAGAGGCATGGCAGGAGGAGCAGCCAGAGCGGGGAGCGGGGCTCCTGCTGAGCATAGTAATGCCCCTGATTTTCCCTACCCCCTGGACCCACTCTCACACCCCTCCTTCCCTCTACCATTTGATCAACCCTGCCCCTTACCCACCCCCACCTTGTTTGTGGCCCTCCCCCCAATCTTTTGTAAATATACGTAAATAGTTTTGTGTGATTTTTTATAACACATTTGCTTTGATATACCTAATGTGGTGGTCTCTGTTTTGCAGTGGGCTATAGGTGCTCAGCTGCAGTGGTGTGCATGGCGACAGGGGTGGTGCAGTCATGTGCATGTGTGTGTGTCCGTGGGGAAATGACTATGGTGTGGGAGTAGCTATCAGTCACTGTCTGTGGTGTGTGTGTTGTTCCCTGTGCACTGGATGTCTGTGTGCAGTGGTCCATGGTGCATGCTCTGTGTCCATGGCACACCTGTCAGCCCGTCCATGGCCTGTGCATCTGACACCCTTGCATGTCTGTGACCTGCATGGTGTGCTGGCATGTCAGTGGTGACTGTCCATGCAGGACAGCCACTGTACCCATCACAATGCTGGGTTGCCTCCTGTCACAGGTGTGGTGCATGTCTGCCTCGGGTGACACTGTGGCTTCCGCTGTTGTTGTCCCTCCTCCATGCTGTGGCTTGTGTGTGTTGCAGGGGATGTGCACCACTGTCTGTCACTTGTGCTCCAGGCAAATGCTGGTGGCGTACACCTCCACAGTGCCTGCGCAGGGTGGCTGGCACTCCTGTGCCATGGAGAAGTGCTGGCCGTGTGTACATGGTTTCCATGGCCACACACTGGGGGCTTGGTTGCCCCACTACTGTGTCCCTGTGTTGGTGTGCCCTTGGGTATGGGTGGGTGTTTGTCCATGCACTGTGTTGTATCCTGTGTGGTGCATGCTTCCATGCACCACTGTGGGTGTCTGCGCTGGCTGTTGTGGCCAGTGCTGGGTTGGGGTGTGTCCTTGGGAGGGTGTGCAGGGTGCTGTACCACTGGTGGTGGGGTCCGGGGCATGCCCTGCCACGTGTGGGGTACCTCGTGTGCTGACGCATGGTTGGTCTCTCAGCTGTACCTCAGGAGGGATGTGCATGGTGGCACTGTGTATGCAGTCGTTGCATCGCTGTGTGCTGCCACCAGCTGATGGGTGCTCGTGGTGGAGCTGCCTTGCATGGTTATGTGGTGCACAGGGTTGCATTTTCACAGTGGGGCTGGTGGCATGCATGGGGTATCCAGCACTGGTAGATGCTGCTCCTGGGCAGAGTGTCTGGGGGTCATGGTGCAGGGTGTGCTCTGCATTGGTGGGATGGTGTGGCATGGGGTGGTCAATCCTCCTTGTGTGCCAGTCACAGCTTGCCAGGGTGGGTGTGATGGGGCACCATGGCCCAGCTGTGGGTTGGTTGCTGGTCTCCATGGGCCAGTGGTTATTCCAGCCCTCCCCCAGGTGTGCAGTACATGGGGTGTGGGGGGATGATGTCTGTTCTGCTGTGTGTTCCTCTGCCCATCTGTGGCATGGGTGGTGGGCCCCTGCATCCCTGGTTGTGCTGTTGCATTGCTGCCCTGCTGCCGGGGGGCATCCCTGGTTGCGCTATGGTGCATCTGGACTGCTCAGCTGAACATCCCTTGTTGCGCTATGGCGCATCAGATCTGCTCAGCTTCACCTCCCTAGTTGCACTATGGCGCAGGTGGTGTGATATTCAGTGGTCGACTGTAGGCGCATCTTGGCCTGCTCAGTTTTTGAATATCGCACCTCTTGCACATGGGTGCAATGGACTTGCGCTTGCTCCTGCCGGTGTGCACTTTTTGGGCTCAGTTTGAATATCTGGGCCTCTGTGTTCACACACCCAGTTTCTGTCAGCAGCTCAGTTTGCTGGGAACCCCATCACTGCAGTCTTGTTCCACTCTTTCCTTCTTGATATTTGCAGCAGCAGTTGATTAAAAAAAAGTCAAATTTGTACTGTTTGGAAACACAGAGCCGACTATTGCTGTCCGTGTCCAAACTGTCTTGGTGAACCGCTAAGTAGCTCCACCATGTTTGTTTGTATTTTTTGGTGAAGAGCTCTGTTTACTCCAAGCAAGTGGTGAATAGCAGAGTGCTGAGGAATATGCATCATGGAATGTGCACAATAACTTTTAGAATGTGCACAACTTTTAGAACATGTACAACATTTCAGGAGATACTGATTTTCATATATAATAAACCCAAACCATATACTATAATATAATCTGATATAATACTTGATACATGATAAAATAATATAACCTGATATGCTATATGAGAGTATAACATGATATGTACAAGATATGATAATATGAAATGATATGTGAGAAGATAATTTAGTCTGATATAATATGACTTATTGAATCAATGATTAAATAATAGTCAGATATGAAATCATTTATGATGTACATACAAATAATATCACATGATATAATTTAATATATGATCATTTTTTAATTATGTATTTACTATCATTCTTATAACTGTTGTTCTTCTTCATTTTTATTTTTATTTATGTACAGTACCAAGAAAAAATGAATTGTGAAATTCAACACATGATTTGGGCTTGCTGTTTGACTCCCTTTCATTATGCTATTTTCAGAAGCTGGTAGTAACAATTGGGGGGGCCTTAGGAATTGTAAAGCAAATGCAAGATACTGTAATTTTGTTTTAGAAACCAGAATGTAAGCCAGCCAGTGGTGATAAGGTTTAAGACACCAGACGCCACACCTCGTGCCATGCTGATGACTCGATATTGGAGGTGAGCTCGGGGCATGGGGGTTGGCGGGGTGGAGGGCTGAGAGACGATTGTGGAAGACGCTGGGCTGTTCTCCTATCCCAGATCTGGGAGGCTAGTTACTGCGTTCTTGCCTGATGCCTGGTGGAGGCCGGATGCTACAGCAAGGCAGTTGGGGGACTGACAAATGTCAGGAAGGTGGAAGGAGCACACGGTTTCTGGGAGTGCACGTGTGCCTTCACATACGCGTGCTCACCTGTGCACACCGCCACTCTGGGAGGGATGGGAAAAAATTACAGAAAAGCATATGTCTCCCCGTGGCTGTGAGTGATGATCCCCAAAGCCCTGGAACCCTGCTCCTTGTGGATCCCTGAGGGGAAAGTGGATGAAGGAGTCGGGAGGTGGGGGGATTGACAAAAGGTGCAGGTGGCAGCAGGGAGCAAACAGCTATATAGAAAAAAAAAGAAAATAGAATGTTCATTTCTGGATGGATCATTTTTAAAAGGACTCTTGGTATGCCTCCCTATCTTCGTCCCGCTGCATTCCCTTATATTTCCTGAAAGGCAGCCTTTTGACTCTGACCTTTTCTGCTGCTGTTTTTGAGAACTAAAGTGGTTTCCTATTTCTTTTGCTCTTTCTTTTCTCTCTAACACAATAGGATGTTGCTTCAAGTATAACATCCTTAATGCTTGCCCACTTTGCCTGTACCCCCTCACCTGTATTTCTTCTTGCTAGGGCTAGCTTAACTCTATAGCCATCTTATCAAAGTCAGCTCCTCTGAAGTCCCATATTTTTGCTTTAGAATGGGATGATTTAGTCCTAGTGGCCAAATTGAACCATACAATGTGATGGTCACTGGCCCCAGGTGACCTTCTACCTGGAGATCTGTGATCCTTTCCCCGTTAGTCAGTACTAAATCTAAGATAGCCCTGTTTCTTGTGGGTTGTTGTACCAGTTGTCTGAGGCCCTCTCCCTGCAAGAAATCCACTATGTGTCTAGTTCTGATGGATGTTCCTGCTCATTATGACCAATCTGTATCTCGCATGTTGAAGTTTCCCATTATAAGAACCTCCTCTTTTTAGCTGTCATGTTTTGTATATCTTCTAACAGTAATGTGTCTATGTCCTCCCCCTGGTCTGGAGGCCTGTAAGCAACCCCAGTTCATATGGCTGTCTCATTTCCTGTTTCCAGGGTGACCCACACTGGCTCCATATATGTATTCTGAATTTCTGTAGCTTTGATATTTCATTGACATAAAGGCCCACCCCTCCCTTCTGCACCTCAATCTCTTCTGAATAGTACATAGCAGGGTACTGAAGTCTCCCAAGTGTGGTTACTGGTGAACCATGTCTTGATAATGGCTACTATGTCCAGTTTAGCCTCTGTCATTGTTGCCTGCAAGTCTGGGATCTTGTTTCCCAGACTGCTGGCATTTGTGTACATGATTTTCCATTGGCAAGATTTTGGTGTGTTAATTGTTGGGCAAGGTCCAGAGTTTCCCCTGTGTGTCGTATGGAGAGCCAGACCTTTTTCCTTACCTGGTGGTGCAAATGAACTACAAACATGCTGAACTCCTGTTTGATCACTAGCTGAGGGGGGGAGGGGTGTTCTTCCCATTCGATGTATCGGGTGCTGCACCCCTCTCCACATTTTCTAATTTAAATATTCTGCAAAGAAGTCAAACCTCTGCCCCAATGCACTCCCTCCTTAGTCAGATGCAGTCCATCAAATTTAAAGGACTTTCCTCACCAAACTGTTGCCAGTTACATACAAATTTTTGTCCTTTTTCCTGGCACCAGCCCTTGAGCGACATGTTTAGCTCCACTATCTCCCCTTCTCTGACTTTCCATCCATCTGCCTCCCTCTCTGAGACTGGCAGGATCTCAGAGAAGGAGATTCCAGATGAAACGGATGGCAGTTTGTTTCCCAGCCTGGGCAGGTGTTCCTTGGTCTTCACAACTGACCAGCTGGCAAGATCATTAGTCCCTATGTGTACCAGGATGTCAATGTTTTCTCCTGCTTCCTGTACAGTTGTAGCAATGTGGTCAGTGTCTCTCCATGCTGATGTACCTGAGAGACTTCTGACCATTACCCCCAGCTGGAGGTAGGTATCAACTGCCCAAATCATGGAGTCTCCTATGATCAGAAGTGTTTTGGATTTCCTATTTGCTTTTTTTGTTTTGGTCCCTGTTTTGAGCTAGTTTTGTTGAGCTAGCTCCTGTTCTACTGTGTCCTGCTTTGTAATTTCCCCTGCCCCTTTGTTTGATTTCTGATAAAGAGGCAGATACCTGTTTGTAGTTTTTATATGGTTTGTGGAGGTGATACGTTGGAGAGCATTGAGTGATGGGATACCTGATTTGCCCTTCCTAACCACCTGCCAACCTCCCAGACCAACTACCCTCTGAGGTCAAGGTGCTTCAGTTGGATGTGGAGAAATGGCAGGTAGTTCTTATAATATACAGTATTTCCTCCTGAATATGCAATTTGAGGCACACAATTTCTGATGACTCTGCTTGGAGCTGAGCCCTTAGATCGCCAATGGTCCAGCATGTAGGACAATGTCCTAAATCCTGATTAACTGCCCTTTTAAAAAGTGTCCCGCAGTATCTGCAGTTAATAATATCTATTCCAGAGGAGTTGCTGGGTTTATAACCTGATCTGAGTAATTAGAAGGAGGAAAATTAAAGGAAAGTTAGATTTTTTTGTTTTGTTTGTTTGTTTTTGTATAACTTGTTATAACAAGTTAAATTACTTGTGTCCCTGTAAGTGAGGTCACTGTGGGGATACCCTTCTGATCCTTCCCTTTCTGCTTTGCTGCAGGAAATGTCAGGACTGTGCTACCCTATGAAAGGAGTGTAGCATGGGGTGGTTTGGGATGGGGTGGGTGGCTGGGTCCTTCCCCTGCCAAAAAAGAAAAATCAATGATGAAAGAAACAAGGTGGTAAGAGCAGAAACAATCAACCAACAACAAATGGTGTAGCCCTGAAAGCTTAGCCTAATGATAGATAAAACTGCAAAACCTGTAAAGCATCACCTGTAATAATTTCACAGAAGATCTACCCTGTAAAAAACACTTTGCTACAGAGAAAAATAAAGCAGTAACAGAAGATATAACTTGCAAAAAGCAATTTGAATCAGAGAAGATTACAGCAGTAATCTGTAAGCACAAAACAATAACAAACCTGTAGGCACACCCTGTAATAATGCAGCAGAAAGTATAGCCTGCAACAGCAATTTGAATCAGAGAACAATAACGCTGTAAAATGTTAGCAAAAAACAGTAAGAAACCCTGTGAATGCTAAAGAAAATAATAACACGGAGATTATGTGATGCAGAGTGCCGAGTAGCAGCTCCCTCAAGAAGCTCCTGCCTTCCGTTTATTATTTCATCTTGTTTTGGCATTTTTATTCACTATTTTTCCTTGTTTCTGAGATTCAATGCTGTATAATAGCTGTCGCACTGTGGTCTGGTTATATCTCGAGCGGATGGAGGCTTACATGAAGAAAGCCCCACAGAAGCATACCCCTCCAGCAACTCCCGAGAATGCCCCTAAGAAACCCAAGGCCTCGGGTGGTTCTGGGCCTAATTCTCCTAGCCAAAGTGGTGATCAGGAGCCCTTAATGCGTTCCAGATTTCTTGAGGAGTTTAAACCCTTTCGAGAGGAAATGAAGGATATGGCAATGGATCTGAAATCGCTATCTAGAAAATTAGATGAACTCTCGCTGTCTGTGTCTGATAATACAGCCCTAATTGCTTCTATTGAGAAAATAATTGGTAGTCTCAACCCGGAATTGGTTTTGATGTGCCAGAAATTGTCTCATTTTGAATCTAAGCTCGAGGACCTAGAGGGTCGGAGCCAAAGAAATAATGTAGTGGTTCTCAGTTTACCGGAGGGAAAGGAAGGCCAAAATGTTGTGGCATTTGTTCAGAAGCTGGTTGAGCGGGTGGCTGGCCCATCTCCATTTGGCCCCGGTTACATTGTAGAGCGTGCCCACAGGGCTGTATGGCCTAAACCATCCCCCGAGGAACCCCCCCCTGCCCTATTGTGTGCCAGTTCTTGAATTATTTGGAGAGACAGCATTTCCTACAAAAAGTGTGTGCTTTGCAAGAAGTTCGCTGGGAACATATAAAGCTGAGAATCTCACAAGATCTACCCATCTCGGTCCGCTTGAAACGCAAGGCATTCCACCCTATTGTCTCTAAGCTAATTGCTGCAGGTTTGAAGATTAGGATGAGTTATCTGGCCAGACTACAGATTTCAACTAATGGATCCTGGAAAGGCCACGAAGACCCTGAAGAAGCTTCGAGGCGCCTTAAATCCATGCTGCCAGATCTCTTTAAGGACTCTTGAATGGTTGTGGCACAGTATGGAGTACTGCATGGAGTCGAGAGTTTGAACTTTTGTTTTTTCCCTTAAAGAAATTTTTTAATGTGAAGACTTGGGAAATCGCCTCTACCTGGGAGGATCCTCGCAGACCACCTTGACGTTTCTTTTCTTTCCGTCTCATAATGGGCCCATGCTGGTCTGAAGCAGTGGACACTCGGGTTTGGGGCCTTATGGGGGGGGGGTTGTGAGCCAGGTTTTGGCGGTTACTTTTGTTGGGGATTGAAAGAGCCCAGTTCGACCGGTTGTGGGCTAGTTTTTGGTTTTTTCTTTTTGGATTGGCACCGGGATGGTCCTGGGCATTCTTCATCTCTGCATTTTATTTAGTGGGTCAAGGAATTGGCCACTAGAGGGTGTTCCAACTTTTGGGGACTTGAGAGGAAACTCTACTCGAGGAGGAATTAGCAGTGTTTCACTATTCAGCTGGGGTGTAGCACTCTCAATTTTCCAGGGAGGATCTGTCCATTGGATACTGGCTCGTAGTAGGTAGAGGCAGCTTTTATGCCTTCCCCTCTGGTGGAGCGATCCCAGCTTTTCCCATCTCAATTCTCGCTCTTAATACGAGTTGGGGTATTTTTCCCTTCAGGAGTTTCTGGCCCGGTTCTGGGTTCTGGTGGCTCACCCTGTGTTTCTGGTTTCAATTCAGGTTATCATGAACATCTGGGTGATGAGATGGTTTTACCATGGTCCCCCATGACAATTTCTTTCATGTCCTTGCTCTGGCTGGACCTAGGTGAAGGCCCAGGACCATTCTCCTTCGTTGGGGGTATAACTTGCAGTGTTTGGTTTCTATAGACTGTGATTTGTACACAACAGCGCTAATTATTTGGGTTCATTATCGGGGGGGTGGAAGTACAGGGATTAGAACCAGTACTGTGCTGACGTTGCTTGTGACAGTTTGGTGGGGGGTGTGGGTGGGGTTTGGGGTACGGTTTGAGGGTGGGGAGGATAGAGGGGATGAGCGGTACATATTTCTGGGGGAGCTAGGGAGGAGGGAGGGCGTTGCTGCAGTAACCCTGGGGATACGTGTAAAGGGGTTATGCATCTCGTGTGCTGAGTGTAATTATTTCAACTCGATTATCTCTTCTACATGGTTAACGAGTTAACATTCAGGTCTTGGAATGTTAAGGGGATCAGAAAACAACATAAGCAATATCAGGTTCTTAAACATTTAAGTCTGTTTAGTTCACAGATAACCTTCTTGCAAGAAACCCATTTATTAGAAGCGTAAGCTTTGCAATTAAGGAGGCAACAAGTGGGATCGGTTTATAGTGCCCAGGGCACCATGAATAGTTGCGGTGTCATGCTCATGATTAATAGAACTATTCCATTCTCTTCCACACCAGTGATTAAAGATACCGAGGGTAGGTTCATCCTGGTTAAAGGTACCCTCTGGTCTGTCCCAATATTATTGGGCTGCGTTTATGGCCCTAATCTGGATGACCCTGGATTTTTCATGAAGCTTGTATCTATCATTCTCCCAATGCGCCCCATTAAAATTATTTTAGGGGGAGATTTCAATCAAGTACTTGATTCTCACTTAGACAGACTGGGCAGTGGCCTGGGTGGGGCTACCCCTGGGCAGAAGGCATTTAGGGATTTATTAGATCAATGCAGGCTCTGCGACATCTGGCGTGTTTTACACCCTGATTCTAGGGAGTTTACCTTTAGGTCTATGGTACATGGCTCGCAGTCCCACATTGACTATCTACTTATTTCTCAGTGTCTCCTGCCCGGGGTGAAGACCTCTTCGATTCAACCTGGCCCAATCTCCGATCACTCACTAGTGGTATGCAATTTGGTACTGCTTAATTCATTTAATAGGGAAACTAGATGGAAGCTCAATGACCAGCTCTTTAAAGATGTTAAATATTGCAAACTTATTAGGGAAAAAATTGAATCCTTTTTTTCACTAAACCCTTTAGATGGTGCAAAACCTGATATCTTGTGGGGGGCCTTCAAGGCTTTCATGAGAGGGATACTGATTAGCATGGTGGTTGGTAGGAAAAAAGAGCGGGAGAAAGAGCTTAAATCCTTATTAACCCAAATCAGATCTTTGGAAGTTAATCTCCCGGCCAATCCTCTAGACGAGGATACTAGGAAACTCCTGAAATTAAAGGATAAATACTTGGGGTTACTACAAGAGAGAGCAGAACTAGCCATTATTCGTACCAGAGCTAATTACACTGATCAGGGGGAGAAAGCGGGATGTTTACTGGCATTGCGTATAAAACAACAGGAATCAATGACATTTATCCCGCCCATCAGGTCAGTGGCAGATGGATCTCTTAAGGTGTCTCCTACTGAGATAGCTCAAGAATTTGCTGCTTATTATTCTAAACTGTATAGCGACATGGAGCACCCCCCTGCCCTGAAGACATACAGGGTTATCTAAGGGACTCCCACTTGCCCCTTCTCCCTGACCGGTGTAGTGATACTCTGATTGTCCCTATTTCCCAGGAGGAAATTGCTAAGGTTATTAGTGAGTTACCTGCTGACAAGGTCTCTGGTCCAGATGGATTTTCTGCTTTATTTTACAAGGTCTTTCGAGACCTTCTCTTACCAATACTTAGTCGCTTATTTCAGCAAATCCTATCTGGGGCAGAGACAGATCCATATCTCTACGAGGCCCTGATTGTCCTGCTTCCCAAACCTGATAAGGACCTCAAACAGGTTCAAAGTTACAGACCTATCTAGCTTTTAAACCAGGATATTAAGATTCTCTCTAAAATACTGGCTAATAGGTTGGCACTGGTTCTTCCTAGGTTAATAGGCACAAATCAGGTGGGATTTATGAAAGGGCACTCATCTTCTGACCTTTTACGCACCTTGTCACAAGTCTTCTTGGCTACCAGGGATGTGGAGTTCCCTGCGGGCTTGGTCTCCCTGGATGCTGAGAGGGCATTCGATCGTGTGAACTGGAACTTTCTGTTCCGCACTTTGGAGGCCTTCTACTTCCCCTCTCTGTTTATCTCCTGGATCGCCGCCCTTTATAAAAATCCCTCAGCAAGAATTTCTGTGAATGGGGCCTTTTCCCATTCTTTCTCGCTTCACTCGGGTACTAGACAGGGGTGCCCCCTTTCCCCTTTATTATTCAACTTATATCTGGAACCTCTTATTCAAAATATTCACAATAATGACTCTATACAAGGGGTGAGAATTGGGCGGCAAGAAGTTAAAGTCACTGCATATGCTGATGACCTGTTAATACATCTGTCCTATCTGGTATCCTCTGTCACGGCCTTACTAACGGAAGTTGCAAGGTTTAGTACTTTGTCCAACTATAAGTTGAATTCCAGTAAGTCCCTATTTTTCCCATTAAACCACAAAGTTTTCAAGACTGACATTAGCCCTCTTGGGCTATGCTGGACACCCAGCTCCTTCAAGTATCTGGGTATCAAACTTTCACGTAACCCCCTAACATGGTTTCAGGAAAACTTGGATTCCTTATTGCAGGGGATTACACATGACCTTGTTAGGTGGTCTAAACTCCCTATTTCTCTGTGGGGCCGAATTAACATAATTAAAATGAATATATTTCCTAGGATTTTCTACCTGTTGTCCCTTCTCAACGCCTTTATTCCTTTACTCTGGTTCAAAAAGGTACATGGTGTTTTCACTAGATTCATCTGGGCTGACAAGTATCCCCATTTGGCTTACCATAAGCTGGCAGCCCCTAAGCTAGAGGGAGGGCTGTGAATCCCCCATCTGGCTATATATCACTGGACTAGTCACCTTGCAAAATGTTTGCGGTGGGTATCTCCCAGCCCAGAAGAAACGCAACCTATCTGGCTCAAAATAGAATTGGATGCAATCAATGCCAAAAATCTGGACCATCTCGCATTATTTTTCCTCAGGTTATCCCAAGTAAGTGTTTCCTTAGAGTGTTCCACAATAAGGACCTCCTTAAAGGTCTACTCACAGATATGTTACTTTTTGCAGTATTCCCCCCATCTGGACCTGGCCCAGTCTATCTGGAACTCTCCATCATTTACTATTAACAAGTATCAAATCTCCCATATTTGGTTGCCTCAATTGGGAGAGGGGAAGCTCTTGACTTTTACTGATGGCGGGGGGCATTGGTTATCAGTGGAGGAGATGGTTAGGAAATTCCTCATCCCGACCTCTTCTTATTTCAAAGTCCTGCAATTGAAACACTTACTAGCAATTGCCCTGGGTAGTACCCCTCCTTCTCAGAGTATCTCTTCTCTGATACCTGAGGTATCCCCACTTTCTGGATCTTCTGGTGTAATCTCTAAACTATATCAGGTTTTGTTTCATAAAAAATTCGGGGGTCCATTTGGGCCATCAAGATTTTGGAGTAACTTTTTCCCCCACTTTCAGCTGGATTGGCTTTCTCTCTGGAAGTCATGTCATAAATTTATTTCTCAAGACAGACTGCGTCTCATGCAATATCATATATTGTACAACTTATATTATTCCCCAGTTAAACTTCACAAGTGGGGCTACCTAGATTCAAACAAGTGCAACAAATGTTTGCAGGATGAGGGTACACTTTTTCACACGCTTTGGTCTTGTCCAAGAATCTCCACCTTATGGGTTTCAATCCAAACTTCCCTAGACCCCTTGTTGGGCCTCCAAGAATATTTTGTCCCTGAGATTTGTGTGTTAGGGGACCTGTCTTCCATTAGAGTCAAGGTGCGTAAATTTCATATATCCATGGTCACCTTGTTGGCTAAGAAAATAATTCTCCGTCATTGGAAAGACAGGTCCTCCCCTTCCTTCCAGGAATGGGTAAGAGAAGTATTATCCAACTTGCACACGGTAAAATCAATAGCCAGTCTGCATAATAGTCTGGCAGCTTATACTAGAATTTGGGATCCCCTTCACACACTAATCTCTCTGGTTCCAAATTAAACCTAAACTAGGGTTGTTGCTTCTATGTTTTTTTGATTAGAGGCTCAGCATCTACGGGTATCGAGATGGGTTACTGCAGCAAGGGGAGGTGAGGGAGGGGGCAGCATCCTTTCACATGTATCAATGAGTCTCTATCAGTTTTCTCTGTATGCTGCCTTTTATGGTGGAAAATGTATGAATAAACTTTAAACTATAAAAAAAAGAAAATAATAACACACAGTAAATCTGCCTAGCCAAAAGAAGCCTTAAGGTCCCGATTCTAGAAGGGAGATGCCTGGCATAACTTGACTTGCGACAAAAAAAATGGTGCAAGTAGCAAGTTATGCCAGCAGTTGTGACATACAGTATTCTACAAAGTGGCCTGCAACATGCCTCAGGCCACTTGTGCCAAAGTGGACTTACTCCAACAGTTACGCATGCAACCCCCTGCAACATGGCACTAGGAGGTTTATGGCAGCAGTTGCTTCCTATTCTGGAAGGGCAGCAACAAAGTCCCCAGTATCACGATTCTACAACAACCTCCGGGGCAGAACCATCAATGTAAGTAACATCAACATATAACTGGCATAACTGTACTTATGCCCCTGGTGGTTGACTGCTTGTGCAGCCCCCCATCCCTACCATGGCATACCACCCTTCCCTCCAACACTGCCCTGTCTCCAGCACATGTTTGCTCCACAGGGTGACCCCTGTCTCCCCATACCACAATGCCCTGCAGGGCTATCCCATGCCTTCGACCCCGTACAAGTTGAAAACCATGCAGGGCTGCTGCGTGCCCCCACTTGAAATGCCTTTAAAAAACTGCAACTCACAACCCACGATAACATCCCCTCATCCCTGATTCCCTCCAAGTCACCCATACACCGGGCATCCCTGGTAGTCAAGTGGCCCACCCCTCCCACCTGGCAGCACCCAACCACCCACCCCCCCAAGAGCCATTGGAGGCTGGTGACTGGCACAGTCTACCTCTCACCACCTCAGCCAGCCACCTGCTGAACACAACAGGAGCGCGTACTCATTGTGTGCATATATGAAGTACGCACTCCTACAGGGCTTAGTCAGCAGCTGGCTGTGGTGGTGAGAGGTGAGTTGTGCCAGTCACCGGCAGGGGATGGGTCGCGGAGTGCGGGTTTGACTGGCACTGCTGGGTTGGGGGTGGGGGCCAGTAGACTGATGGTGACTGTCCATGTACTGTACACACTGTACAGTACACAGTTTGACTTGGGGAGCTGGTCAGGAATTGGGGGGAATCTGTGGTGCACTGACAGTGGGTGTGGGGTACTCTAGCCCTGCAGGGCTCTGTCCAGGGGATTGTGCATGGGGGGCACTTGCACCATGCTGGTCATAGGTTGCAGCTTGTGATGAACTTGCCAGGTATGCCCTCTGATCAGCATACCTGGCTTGATGTCGCAAGTCACAGGACTTAGCAGTGGGTACCCTGTCCCTTCTAGAATCGGGCGCAGGGTCCATGTCGCAACTGGGTTTGGCACAAGTTGCCACTGGCAGCAACTTACACCATTCTTCTAGAATAGGGCCCTTAATCTTTTTCCCTTGCTCTGATAATGTTCCTTGCTCTGTCCTTATAAGCAAACCTAGAAGAAAATAGTACAGGTGAAGCTAGGTGCCTTTTCCAGCAAACCTAGTCTTAATAAATAATAAATATATAAGAAGCATAAATTCTAAGTAACTCTGAGGTTCAAGGGTTTTTGAAAATATAAGAAATGTTTGACATTTATTTATTGGAATATGCATAAATGTTTTGGATTAGTCAATAATAATATTTATTTGATAGGAGACACATGGGGCCGGATATTCGAAATTGTGCAAAGTGGAGCACAAAAATTTGCACTGCACCTTGCAGTTGCCTGGGGGCCTGAAGATGATTTATTCAATTGAATAGTGCACCAGTGTTATTCAACTAAATATAGGGCCATGTCAGTGCTATAGGAGTACACCACCAGAGTGGATAGCACCAGAGTGCTATCTGTAGTATTCAAATGGCCCCATGCATATGAGCTCATTAGGCACACAAGGCACTAAGGGCCTATTTGCATACCCGTTATAGGCTAATTTGCATGGGTAGCAAGGCAGGTTAGTGGAGCACCACTCCCCCAATTCCATTTTCCCAGATGTGTAGATATCCCAGGTGGTAGTGGTCCCCCTCGATTGCCAGCCTGTTCCGTACAAAAAAAAAAATCCTTGGTGCTAGTGTTCCCCCTGCAATTGCCAGCCCATTCTGTAAATAAAAAATATCCCTGGTGCTATTGATCCCACCCTATTGATTGCCAGCTCATACTGTAAAAACAAAATATCCCTGGTGGTAGTGATCCCCCCCCCCAATCTTGGGCCCGTTCTGTACAAATAAATATCCCTGGTGTTAGTGATGCCTCTGTCCATCCGATCACCAGCCCTTTGTGTGAATAAAAAAGAATCCCTGGTGCCAGTTGTCTCTCCCTGTGATCGCTGGCCTGTTCTGTACAAAAACATATCCTTGGTGCTAGGGGTTCCCCTTTCCAATCACTGGCATTTTCTGTAAATGAAAGATATCCCTGGTGATGGTGGTCCCCTCCCTCCCTTTGATCGCTGACACATTCTGTACAAAAGCACATCCCTGGTGCTAGTCATCCCCCCCCCCCCGATCAATGGCCTGTTCTGAAAATAAATAAAAAAATACCTGGTGCTTGTGGTCCCCCCACCTCCCTCCGATCACCAGCTCATTCTGTACAAAAACATAACCCTGGTGCTAGTGGCCCCCCTCCCCCACTGATCACCAGCCCATACTTCAATAACATGAAATCCCTGCCAATCTACCAGTCCCCCAACCACAGCACCGAACCCCCCCAGTCACCTTCCCAGTCCCCTTGGTGCTGTGGGTGGATACAGCAACCAGTGAAGCCCTCCTCATATCTCTTCGGTCATCTGCCGTATGCCCAGTCAGGGAGCACTCCTCTTATTTATAGGGAAGGGTGACATGCCATGCCCTGTCCTATAAGGGACATGCTCCATGCCTGGACAAATGGTGGTGAGCCAAGGAGGTGTGAGGAGGACTGCACCAGTCACCATATGCACCCATGGCACCGAGGGTAATGGAAAGGTGACTGAGGGTTGAGTTTTTGGTGCCACAGTGGGGGGGAGGGCAGCCAGACACTGGGGATCTCATGTTAACATAGTACAGGCTGGTGATCTATGGGGTTACCAATAGCATCAGAGATATTTTATTATTTAAAGAATGGGCTGTCAATCGGGGGGATCACTAGTACCAAGAATATGTTTTTGTACAGAATGGGCCAGAGATGAAAGGGGCAACCACTAGCACCCAGCATATTTTTATATAGCAACAGGATGGCGATCTAAAGGGGGGACTGCTACCACCAGTGATATATATTTTTTTTATAGTACGGGTTGGCAATTGGTGAGGGGGATCACTAGCACCAGGGAGTTTTCATTGTGTATTAAGGGTTGGCGATCAGTGGTGGGGGGGGGCAGGGACCACAGGGGGTGGTTGTGCTCCCCTCAGCAGCCAACCATTTGGTGTTTTTATTACCTCTGGCAGCCACTAGGATTACCTGGAGTTAAGTCTGGGTTTTGTTTGGTGGTATTTGCACTGCACAAAATGACCATGCTAAATCCTTTTGCTCAGCGCAAAGCTGTTGAATATGAGGTAGTGCGGCAATTCATGGCCATGGTACTCCCCTTGCTTGCACACATACTTTATATTTCGTGTGGGTGCTAACCCTCTTTGCCCACACAAGAGCCCCTTTTGAATATGGGGATCCAGTGCAAACACTGGTTTGTGAGGAAAAAGACCTGTTAATGCCTGGACAAACTTTTGAATAGCAGGCCCATGGTTGTTATCATTTTTTTGTCTTTATGTCTGTGTACATAATGGTTGATGAATAATGAATATGTAGCAAGGAGCTGACTGATGATTAATTTGAGATATAGTTTTGTGTAAGTGTGTACAAATTTTAATATTATAAATGGAAATAGGGACATTATTTTAAGTGTTTATGTTTTAAATATAGTATGCAAAAATATGAACATGAATACATATTTCTATTTATTGTTACCAAGCTGTGCTGATGAAGTGATGAGTGTAGTCATAAAACACTGGCAATATGTGACCTTGTGCTGATTTAAAAAAATATATGTATATTGATATTGTTGTTCAATGAGTGAATCAGTAGTTCTATTCCTGGGAGTCTGATTGTTAGTTATAGAATAGATCCTTCCTAGATTTCTGTTTTTTTATTATAGGAGTGGAGAGATATCCTAGCCATTTCCTGGCATCTACTATCATATGCTCTGATCTTGTCTTCACAACCCCATCACCATGGCTGTTAGTTCCTTTTCCTCCATGACAAGCTGCTTATGCATCACCACTGCTTGTAGAACTTGAATTTGGGACAACTGGCATAGTGGAACATTTTTCTGCTCCTTTCCTTTCCTTTTGTTCTTCATCCTTTTCTCCCTCTGTTCTTCTCTTCATGTTTTTTTTACGTCAACAACACATGCACGACAGGTGATGACATGAACCAGCTGCCATTAAGCACTCAAAATAATGACCCACAACATTCATCAATGATCGTTAGATGACCATGTGACATGCACACCCACTGTAGAGACAAGCCTCAGGGCAATATGTCTCTTGAGGTAACAGGGTAGAGCAACACCACCAAGCCACTCCTCCACTGATAGACCACACCCATCCCAATGAGAGATTTGTTTTATTTACCTTGTGTCTTACACATCAGCCAACTTTACTTTTCACTCAGTGACTATCTGGCAGGTTCACACACAGAGACAAGCAATGAAAACATGGATTTCTGTGCCCTGCTATACCACCACTAGTCAGAAAAAATTGTTTGTCAAATAAAGCCTTCAAAATGTCTCTGTACCATTTGCCAGTCTACAAAATTCACTCAACCTGCACTTGCTACAGGACATGCAGATGTCAGTGTTGGTTTACATCATACCTCTCTCCTCTACAGCACAATTTCAGTAATCTGACTGTCTGAAACTACAGTTGATTGTGGTGAACATAAACTGATTAGTGTGATAATGCATGATTTTGTGAAGATTTTAAATGTTTGTTGATCAAAATGTAAAATTTTTCATATAAATGAAACTCCTTTCCTAGCACAGGCCCTTCCCCTGTGAGAGAGAGTTGGAAATGGTTCTGAGATGTGCTCCGCATGATGAGTTCTGAAACTGTTCAACTACCTGCCTATGCTACCACTGGCTGATGTTGTTTTTAATGTAGCTCCTCCTATACCTAACTGTATATAATGAATTAATATAATGTAATTTACATCAGATTATTTCTAAGCCAACCTGGCTTAATCTTTTTTTCCAATCATATCCTGTTGGACTGGATTCTGTATTCCAACCTCCACTGCACTGTAGCAACAGGTATCTTACCTGCATATTTAGTGACCGCTGTATGATGTTCTGTGTCAGAAAATCTGCTGTCCTCTTTCTGTTCCTAAATAAATTTGATCCAGATGCCTTCATTCACTGAACATGAAGTCTGTCCTGAGTGATCTCACTGCATCAGACTGATCAGCCATCTTCCAGGCCTCCGACATTAATGAGGCCACCACTCTTTTTATTTCCAAATTCTCTTTAGTTTAGGATCGGCTTAGCCCTCTCACAAAATCCAGGGTTAAATCAAGTCTGCCTCCCTGAGATATTCAGTAGCCTGTGACATGGGCTTTGGTGATTGAGAGCTTTTTAAAATGGCAATTCAATCCCAGTGCATGTCGACAGGTCTAGCAATGAGGAAGGGTGACCGGATGGGGGAGGTTCATGCATATAGTGACAGGACATCACTATATGTATACGTGCACGGGGGGAAGGGGTGAGCACGACTGAAGGAAGGGAGAGAGGGTTGGTCTGGCATGGTTGCCCTGGGGCTGTCGAGCTGGCCCTGTAGCATGGTGGGTGGGTGGCAGCCTAGAGCTACAAGGGTTCCGGGTTTAGGTCCAGGTGTGCCCACATTTTTGTGTGCCTGGCCTGAACTTTTTTTTTATTTCAGAATTTGCATCCCCCCCGACATGCACCCCCCTGGAGTTGAGAATCCTTTAGTGGGGGGCCCTTTTCCTGGGGGTGTACATCTCCGAAACTGATTTTCAGTGATGTACACTCGCCCTAATGGTGATTGCCTTTGTGCAAGCTCTATTATCACATGTAACCAGATATTCTCTGAAATAATAGATCCGTGCAAGTCCCATGATCTTGCTTGTGCCAGACACAAATTATTCCTCTCCTTCCCCGATCTTCTCAACTACAAGGCCCTGAGAAACAAATGCACCAAGGCTGTCGAGGCTGCAAAATCAAATTATTTCAGTTCAATCTCCAGAGTAACCTTAACACCTCAACCAAATTCTGGAAAGTTATCCATGCACTTTTTGACCTCCTGATTCAGTTTGCATCCACTGTGCTCAGGGTTAATGACTCACTGGTATATGACTCTTCCTCTGTTGCTATTCACTTCAGTGAGTTTTTCACCACTTATGCCCTTCCCTCTCCGAGTGGTACTGGCTTTACCCCTTTACTCATTCACATTGCTTCTCTCCCTGTCAGTCCACCTTGGTTTTCCACGTCTCCCATTTCTACTCATGAAACACTGTTTTCCCACTCTTCCTTTAATCAGTCTAAGTCCATTCCTGATGGGCTTGATCCAAATCTCCTCTACAACTCCTCTCCTGTAATAGCTCTTCCATTGACCCAGTTGCTTAAACTGTCATTCTCCATCAGATCTGTTGCTCAGGCATGGAAAACTGACATGTTCTTACACTTCACAAAGGGGGGACCCCTCCTCTCCCATAAGCTGTCACCCTATTTCCCTCCTTCCCTCCCTTGCTAAATTGCAAAATAAGCCAGTTTACTCTAGAATTCTTGACTACCTCACCTCCTCCAGTTTTCTCTCTCTCTTTCAGTCTGGATTCCAGAAGTATTATTCCACCATCTCTTCTCTGCTGTGTGTCACTAACTCCATCCTCTCTGTAATAGATCAGTGACATACCACAGCTACCGTCTTCATCAATCTGACCAAAACCTTTGACTCAGTGTCCCATTCACTCCTCTTGGAAAAGCTAAACTCGGTTGGCCTTTCTGCTTCCACTACTGACTGGTTTACTCTTGTCCTACCTAACAGGCTACCAGCAATTGGTTCAGGTTGGGGGCATGCTATCACCTCCGCTCCACATTATGGCTGGAGTTCCACAGGGTTCTGTCTTAGGCCTTATCTTGTTCTCCATTTTCTTGAATTATTGTGTCAATTCTCTGCTTATATTATTTTGCATATACATGTGTATGCTGATGACTGTTATTTTTTTCCTCCAGTTCCTCAACATCTTCAGTGGAAAATCTACTCCAACAGAAGTTCAACAATGTGCTGTGCTGGTTCCATTTCAACCATGTCAAGGTGAACACTAAAAAAACAGTGCCTATGACCTTTGGTACCAGCCAAATACTGACTATGGTCTTGAGATCACCGGTCTTCACCAAACTGGATGGTTCACCTCGTGAAGCAGCCCCTTCCTTCAAGTACCTTGGCATGTGGCTTGACAGTAAGCTTGTCTTCTCTGACCACATCAATTCTGTCCATGCAAAACTCCACCCTAAGCTTGGTGCCTTGTACTGAAATAAAGACTATCTATCCATGCTGGTCCACTGTGAGCTGACCACCAAAATGGTGCTCCCAGTCTCTGACTATGTTGATGTGGTCCATGGTACTGCCCCCTCCACTTCCTTAGCTAGACTGGACACCATCTGCAATACCTTTTGTTGCTTTGTGAGTAGCTCCACTCCATGCATGCAACATTGCTTCCTTTTCTCAGCCTTTTCCATTTTCTCCTACCCTCATGTTGCCAGTTACATGGCACTTACTTCATCTCCAACTACTGGTTTGACTCCCTGTCATCTCATCTAACCTCACTCCTCTCTCCAGTCCCTCCAGCTCCATGCTCCCTTCCCTCAAGGGACCAGAGAACCTTTTACACTTCCCACCACTGTTCCTCTGCAGACAGTCCATCTTCTCCTGTCATTTGCCTCTACACTGGAATCAACATTCTTCATTCCACCTCATTAGGCTCCCTCATGCATCAGCTGAAACTCCTTAATCCACAAACAACATCTGTTTTTAATGACTTTATTTTGCTTGATGACAGTCTCAACTCTCAATTTGCACTTGAACATGTACAACATACTTTGCACTGTACCCTGTTTCCTGTTTGTAACAGTTATGGATTTTTAATTCTAATTGGCTGTGCTTTATCTGCTTCATGTACTGTACTGTATTGTTATGCTGTTTACTCATGTAACACTTTTCCCAGGTTGTACCCTTAAATGAGCCTTGGCTCAGTGTGCCTTTCCCAGATACTGATTTTTCAAATAAAGAGAAAAAAAGTATCTGTCCAGTGCCCAAGATAACCATCTCAACTACTGTACTACCTGGATTCCAATATTAGGGCTTAAGACAAAAAGAAATTGCAGTTGTTGCCTTGATTCTGCCTATCTCATCTGGTGCCTTGTATTGACTTTCCCTTGCCACTTTGCTATCTAAAACATATACAGATTCCACTTTCCCCCCACCCCCCAATCTGGAATTTCTTTAACAGTTTGGGAATTAGCCTCTTTTGAATCTACAGTTCCGGATTCAATAGCACCTTATCCCACATGTCTGAACCTGAGGGTACTTATCAAGGTTTGTTAGGCTATGCTGACAGGACAGAGTACTTCCACCTTTTTTAGGTTAGGTTGGGGTTGCAGCTTCCTTCATCTCTTCTAAATAATCATTAACTGAGATCCCATGGGGCTGCTTTCTGCTGGTAATAGTCTTCTGTTCATTCTCCCAGCATGGAATGTCTTTGTCTCCATCAGCACAGCATATTGAACAATGAAAAACTGCGCACGAGTGTCTCCAGTATACCAGTTCCAGAAAGTATAAATTCTGCAAGTGGTGGTGTTAGAGATTGGAGATGGCTATACTGGAACAGTAACAGGAAGACTATGGAGGATGTATGTCTTAAAGTTAAAAATGAATAATACTTTAACTATTTGTATAGCTCACACTGGGCCATGGTGGTCTTTGTGTGTTTTTGAAGACTCTCACCATACTAGAAACAGTCATCTGAAGCAGATGTATGATAACAACACCTGCCAAAAGTAAGTTACAGTGAATGACATTCAGTGCTGACCTAGAAGCACCCCCCCCCCATGTGTGGCCTGTTTCAGCCTATACAAAATACTGCTTTAGGAGCTCAAGAGTTTCAGCTGATTTGGCAAAGTTAAACCAAATTTTCAGGACCCAACTCAAAGGTCAAGTAACTTGCTCAGGGTCACATAGTGAGAACATGGATATGGTGAGATTTGAACCTTAGGATCCTGGTTGCTAAGCCTGTGCTATAGATACTAGACCACAATGCCTCTCAAGTTCTGTAAATAGTTATTGGTGCACACACCTCAAACTCTGTATGGTAAATTTCCTTAGTCTCAAGAAATTTCAAAAAGAACGCAAAGGCACTAACAGAAATAAATAAATGTATATCACTTTTCCTCTTATTCAGTTGATGTATGTTCAACTGGTAAATTTAAGTCATTTGTTTCCATTTTGTTGAACATTCCACATAACAAATTACCAAAATAAGCTACAGTGTATAGCATATAGAATTTGTCTTCCTTGGAGAGGAGAGGTGTTGACATACTGTTTTTTTTTTCCATAAATTGGACCTGTAGGTTACAAGAAATTCTTAAAGCAATTTACTGTGTTTTTCAAATATCTGTGCTAAGCATTTTTTCTAACTTATTGAAAGAGTGATGGTAAATTGTGCTTACAGCTTACCTCAGCATAATGGCACCCTAGTATGCTTTTATTTTTCTGCTGTGAAGGTTACTATCAATGGTAACAGTGCTGCATACAGAGTACAAAAGCTGTCTGGCCTTGGCCTTGTAAATATATTCAGATGAATAACAAAAAGATAATTTGAGATTTTTTTAATTGCAAAAACTATTATTTTTCATGGCTCTGGCTATGTTGTTTATGCTCAAATTTCACAATTACAGTAGACTGCAATGTACTTCAGGCCAATTCAGAAGGGATGTTTATATTCTTTGAAGATGAAAAGGTGCATTTTGGATTTGGGGAATGCTTTCACAAAGGGCTTTTTTTTATCTCAAATAGTCTTGCTAGTTTTAAAGAAACAGTTTTGGCAAAAAATATATATTTTTTTAGCAATAATGTTTTTTTTACATACATTCATACATAGTAATATAGCACTTTAAGATCAGAAGGGACACAAGGCTCCTCAGGTCCACATTCACTTCATAAGCAGAGATTCACAACTATGGTATACAGACATGCTATAATTTATAGGGTTTCACACTTACTCTACAAACCAAGTGATTGATTTCCTTAGTAAGCAAAATGAGGCAGACCTTGCTTGCCCTGCCTCGGATGCAGGGCAACCTCTGAGATAAGTCTGTCTCTGAAGCAGACATTATAGATAAGGCTGCCTTTAAAGAAGGCCTTTAACCTCTACAGTTAAATAGCTGAACTGCATTGCTATGCTGACTTTGTGGTGTAAGTGGAAAGGTCTACAGTCTGCTAAACAAGAGGTTGATGGTTTGAATCTACATGGTCTTTTTACTTCTCTTTTGACAGAATTTTACTTGCGTGGGGATCCATGGTGATGTTGTGTTAGAATAGTAAATACAGAAGAGAAGGGACTCAGTGTAAGAAAGACTAAGTGCAAAAAACTATGTTTAGCATTACAGTGAGGTCTGCCTCTGAGGCAATTTTGGTTCAAGAAAAGTGTCTCTTGCATTTACAGTATTTTCATATCTACCATTTCCACTGGAAGGCCATTCCATAGGTCCACCACCTTCTGGAGGAAGAAGTGATTATTACCGTTACCTCTGAACTCACCATCTCTGAGGTTCATGGCATGTTCTCATCATCATTGCCATCACCACCATCATCATCATCATCTTCATCATCACTGTCATCATCAGTGTGCTTTTAATTTTCTCAGATATTTTTTCAAATAATCAGTAAGACACTACAAGGTACTGGTTTTAGTAACACAAAAACACACACCCGGGTGTAATAAGGCATGAAGCCACAGGTCAAGTGCCTTCAACCCTTTCCCCAACCCCCCACCAGCTATTCTCCACAGACTCACAGACGATGGGGTGTGTTGTAAGGGTTGTGAGGCCCAAATCTCACCCCATTCCATGTGTAAGCAGATGGACATGCTACAGCAAAGGAGAATGGGGTGAGATTTAGGCATCACAACCCCAACAACACACCCCATCATCTGTGGAGGATAGCGGGTGGGGGTATGGGGCAACCCTAATGTTCTCATTTCCTGACTTTTTCTGCTTTAACCATAAATGATGCATTAAACATAGTTTTTTGCAAAGAATCTCCTTACTTTTTGAGAAAGTGTATTATAACTACCAAAAAATATGTATTGGTGGACCCCACACTCCCACAGAGTTGCCCATATGCATAGCTGGGGTTGCTGGAGGTCAGGCAGGGAGGGGGTGAAGGATGGAGCATCATGTGGAGTGCTCTCCTGCTCTGGGGGGAGGGATGGGAGCATGGCCAGTGCTCAACGGACCCATGGCAGATGCTGGGAGTAGTGCAGTAACCAGGTTGTCCAGTTGTTCTGGGGCAGGGCAGATGCTGGACATCATTGCACGTCCCTGCCTTTTCAAAGGAAGAAAAGCACTGGCAGTTCAGGATGATGCCACCCCAGCACCTGCCTCTATGACTCTCCACTGCTTTTCCACTCCACCAACTGAAATACAGTCTGCGGCACCACCACAGGCCCTGAACCCCACCCTGGGGTGGTAGCCAGGGTAGCAATGTCAGTGATGCCAATACCTTCTTCTGTCTTTGACGAGCAGGTTGTGATGTTGTGGCCCCGTCCGGGGGGGGTAAGCCAGTGAGTATTGGTAGATGACACATGGCAGCCACAGGAGAACAAGGTAAGATGACTGGAATGGGCGTTGATGGCAGTGCACCAGGAAAAATAGAATAAATATGAAACAAAAGTATATATATATATATCATGAACCGTTCAACCTACGGGAAAAATTCCACTGCACAGGTACTGTGCAGTTTACATTATTCTTGCAGTGGCATACATCACCAAAAGGTGATGTAAGCTGCCAGCAGCAAAACGTGTGTATCTCACTTTGTTCCCAACATATCGGTGCCACGACGCATCACAGAGACCGATGTGTAATCCTATGTGGAAAAATGACAACTTTGTCATGGAATCTCTGCAACCAATTAATTCCCTAAAAGCTAAACAACATAATTGACAACAGTAGGGCATCCCCTCAAAACCCTGAAATTTCATGTAAAAAGACCAAAGTAACGCAATGTAATCCTATGGTGAAAATGTCAACTTTGTCATGGAATATCTCTGCAAACAATTAATTTTCCAACACTTAAAAAAGCTAATTCGCATCTTTAGGACATACCCTCAAAACCCTGAAAATTTCAAGTAAAAAGACGACACCATCTAAAGGAGATAGGAAATGATTTACTGTGGCTTGTAAATGGTAAATACATTATGAACAACAAGCAGTAACTTCCCTGTGTCTTTGTCAGTACTGTACATGTTTAAACTGCATATTTACAATGCTGCTCCATAATGGTGAAACTCCATTTTAGTTTTTTTGGTAACCAGGTAAGGCCCACTAGGCACAAGTGCCTGTTTTCAAGGACGACCATTTGGATTGCCAGACTTTTTTCTTCAAATTGTAGTCAGCGCATGCCAAGCTGAAAATGACTCTCATCACTGACTCCAATTTTAGATCGTTGAAACCTGTGGAGGTGGTAACATGTAGGACATTCGGAAGATTTAAGAAGGAGTGTGACAAAACAAAAGGAAGGGTTGGGGGGTCAAGGCCTGTGACAGGTATGAGAAGGACAGAGGGGGAGGAGGCTGGGGCAGCTGCAATCTAGGGTGCTAGCAGCACACTCTTGCAGACTTTGATAGACCATAGGGTCTGTTCTGCTGGCAGATTCATATGTTTGTATTGTTAGGAAAAAGTGACTGGCATGACCAGCAAAACTGTAAAGAAGCCAGTTAGAGAATGATATATGAATGGGTTTGCCGATGAGTTGGGTTTTACATATGTAAATGTCTTGCTCTGTCATTATTGAGAGCTTTGAGTGGGCTGTGAGAACTTAGAATGAGCTATGAATCACTCACAGTATTAAAACAGGTAGTTTCTGGAATGTTAGGAGCTCAGCTGGATGGGGTCAAGCCCCCACATATCCATGAAAAATGCACACATGTGACAAGACTTGATGAGCTACTTCTTTTGCACATTGAACGCTGCTGATGTCTGTGTCTGCCTTAACTAAAATACTGGGGTCCAGATTACTCTCATCTTACTCTTCTGATTTCATTGCTTGTTATTCTACCAGAATCAGGGTACAATGACTCATCGGTTTTGTCGTGTCATCCCATTCAGCTGAAACTATGGTATGTGCTGTGTTTCTGCTTCGTTCTACAACATTCAGCCCTTAAGGACACGTTGAGCATATATAAATTCAGGGTTAGAACTACTGTTAAAGAAAAGAATTCAGGATGACTGTAAACCTGGTGGGATGCAAACATGAGGTTGGCCATATGCCAAAAGATTAATTTCCTGGGTATCCTACAGATTATTACATCTACTGGATTTACTGTGAAAATGAATGTCCTCTGTTGCAGCTTGCCAAATGAACTCTTGAGTCTGACACTGCCCAGTACAGTGTAAATGTTGTGAAAACCAATGACCACCTTATAAAAACAGTTACTAGCTTATAGAATTAAAAATACCTCTCAGGTTTTATTTAATTTAATAACGTAATGAGATATTGCATCATAAGTTAATTTGTGACTGCTGTATTTTGTTAATGCTCATTTACTATAAGCTAACCAGCATCATATCAATTAACTCCTACAAAACACTAGCTATCTCTAAATTAAAAGACATATGTAGGTGCTACTAGGCTCCCAACGCCAAGTCAGCTTCCTAGGTACCAACTGGCCCTCTACTTATTAAGCTGAAATATGTTGCATAATTTAGGGCAAGGTTAAAGCTGGAATGTACTGCATATATAGCATAAGGACTTCTATTGTGTATACCTCTTGTATTATATATTTTTTCTTTGTTGTTCTACATTTTATATCTCCTGTCTATGTAACTGCGAACTGTATGTGTATGTGCCTCAGGACCTCCTTGTGAATGAGCTTGCTCAATGGAGTCTTTCCTGCAATAAACTTGAACTTGAACTTATTACAATATGCTTATCTTAATGTTATAAATTGCAAGAAATTCTGGCAGCATTATAGCAAATAGTGCTACTAATGCTGGATGTTAATAAAGTCCCAGCTAGTTTCTCCTCATTATAAAATTGTCTACATGTAATTTGTATACATATGCAGTGCATATAAATTCAACGAATCTGCATTAAGGTAATATGAGATAAGAAAGCAGGCATACACTCAGAAGATGCAAGTTGCAACAGACATCTTAGCATTATCTCTAGTATGTTTTGGACTATAGCTATCATAAAACAGTAGTGAAACTTGTTTAAAATAAATATTATTTAAGTGTTTCTGTGGGTTAAAGTCTCACCAGCTGTATTATCAAGATTTGTGAGCAATGGAAACAGCTGAAACACTGTATAAGTCATCCCCAGAAGCATTCACACATAAATCAGGTTTTAAATACTGGTTAAAGTCCCACTAGAACTACTGTCACAGCAAATATCTTAGGAAACCAGTGAAGGTGGGAGGACTCAAACCTGAGGTTGGAGGTATGTCAAAAAGACCCATTTTCTAGATATCCTTGAGATTATTATATCTACTGGATGTAACATAAATATGCCATTTGTTGCAGCTTGTTAAATGACCTCTTTTGACAGTATTTCTTTGAAATCTGAATTGGTGCAGCCCACATCATTTTTGCCCTATCTATAGTTATTTAAGAAAGTAACTTGCATATATATATATATATATGTATATATATAAATATATATATATATATATATATTATGGTAGCACGATAGTGCTACCATAGTTAGGGTTGAGGAGCCATTTCTATGTTAAACCCCAAAACTTTGCACCTTAATAACTTTGCAACTGTTTAACAGATTTGGCTGTAATTTGGAATAGATGATCAAGAACAATAGGTCTTGGCATCTGCCAAGTTTCGTACCAGTCAGATACACGGCTATGGAGTTATTAAGCATGATTTGTGCACGCATTTACGCTTTTTCTGGAATTCTACGGTTGCACATACAGGTCGCACGGTTTGACCGGCCTGAAATCTTCAGGGAACATGCGGCCAGGGTCCCTGATGTGCCTTTTGAAGATTTGGTGAAAAAATATTAAACGGTACAAAAGTTATTCAAAAAACAAGTTCCCATTGTAAGTCAATGGGAAAAGTTAACAAAAAGTTCAACACTTTAGCAAATGCATTTTTACTTTAGCAAATGGGCCTGTTACTTTCGCAAATCAGCCATTTTGTTTTTAGTTGGTGATTAGAAAAATGCTTGGCATTTAAATTTTGGATGTCTTTATTTTGGGGTAAAACACCCCAGAAATATGTTTTTCAGATTTCTGGAAAAAGTACTTTCACAAAGTACTTTCGTGCTCATGAAAGTGTCGCAAATGTTTGTGAAAGCTTTCGCAAATTGAGACAGTAATTTTCTAGTCTGTGGGAAAATTAGAGCAATTCTTTGGCACTGCACTGAAAAAGAACGGTTAGGAGTTTTCGGCTGAAATTTGGAGGAAATGCAGCTGGCATCTCACAGATGTGCTTTTCAGTGTTGTATTGAAACAATATTACATGGCAGCAAAGTTACGGCACTCCAAAGTTGACAGTTTTTCCCATAGGATAACATTACGGCGCCCGATGCATTACAGGAATCCTTTGGCACCCTGCTGCAAAATAATGGTTTGGTCTTTTTTCCTGAAATTTGGAGGGAAGACAGCCAACAGCCCACAGATGTGCCTTTCAGTATTTTGATGAAAAAAATATTAATGGGAGGCAAAGTTATGGCGCTCTGAACTTCTCTTTTTTCCCATAGGATAACATTATGGCGTTCGCTGTGCCTTTCAGGGCCCGTATCTCGGAAACGGTGCGAGATACGGACTTTTTGTTAGAAAAATCCTTAGCCCCCATTGGGGGGCTAAGCACAAAACTAGCCAGGACAGTCATAAATCATACAACTTTTAAATTTTTTTTCTACATCATTCGGTTCCTGAGATATAACCTATTTAGTATTCCAAGTCCTCATTTTCTGCTCCGATATCCATTATTATGCATACATTCTTTGAACTCACTGTCTTTCTCTATTCAGCTTTTGGGGAAAACCAGCCTGTGCGCTTACATTACTGTTACCATTGCCCTTTCCACTTGCGGTTCCATGCCCGTTTCACTTACCGTTGACGTCTACGCCACCACATGCGTCATCCTTTGCGTTTTCATTTGCGCTTGCGTTTCTGTTATTTTTTGCCATTTGTGTCTACCGTACTGTTTCTCTTTCTGTTTCACTTTGCGTCACCATGCCCATTGACATTTCCATTTGCAGGCACCATGTTACTATGTGACAACACATCACATGGCAGACTGTTCCCATCTATGCCACCATGTGCATTGCCCTTTCTGTTGTCATTTGCGCTTGTGTTACCATGTGCGCCACTGTTAGCACTTCTGTTTGCGTTGCTCTTCCTGTTACTATGCCTTTGGGCCCCGCGCTCCCGCCGCCGCATTACATTCACTATTTCTTGTAACCATTCTCAAAAAGAAGGGATATTAGAGGCAAAAAAACTCCATTTAATGTATTAGTTAGGGTTGTTCCACAGCGACAAAAGTGAGGAAATTCACTGTTAGGGTTGAAAACCCTAACTCCGAATTCAGCCCCCCCAGCACCACACACACACAGACACACACACACACACACACACATATGCAAGTATGGGGGAGGACCAAGTCAACACAACCAATGTCAGACATCCAGCAGCAGGTGACAGAAATAACAAACAATTGTCTAAATGAACTACTAGACATCCCCACCCACCTGACCAGGTACTGCATGCTCAGTGGAGATCAACAGCAAAACTGAGGCCATGTACACCAAACGTACACATCCCTGATTGCAGCTGCACCAACATACCACACTTAGTAGTTGCATGGCCTTACCTACCGATGCCCCACACACACACCACAACTGGTACTGTGGCGTTAGTCAATATAAATGCTGAAGGTGCATGATGACAGTTGTAGAAAGGTTTTAACACTAGTGAGTATACATTAATTAAGAGAAGTACATAAATTAACTACAAGACACTAGCATGCTCAAGATAAAGTAGTGTTACATTTAGTATGTGATTTACATAGTAGTACATTTACTGCAACGGTTTACTCAAGATAGAGAGGCTGATGTAAATGTATGGAAAAGCATTGCTTGTTCAACGCTGTGAAATTCGTACTGCCAGTATCAGATGCATTCTTACTGATGAAGGTGTACTGCTGATGTACATACATAGACCTTCAGTGTGTTTCAATACTAAAGATGCAGTAAGTATTATTTGTAAGAAACAGTGTAATTGCATGGATCAGGCCATGCAACTTCTAAATATCATAGCACTACTGAGCCAACAATGACGTACCTGTATCGCAGATGTATATAGGATAGATTTTCCTGTAGGCACTTACTGAATATGTTGTACCTGATAAAGACAATCTCAATGCATCTGTGATGACTAGCTTATTCAAATAGTAATACATTTACTATTGTTGCAATGAGTGATGTATGCCACTTATGGACACAGTGTAATTTTTTTTAACAGTTGTTTCATACTCAGGCTGTATGCCTAGTGTTTGGGTTTGCCACACTTCTGTCACTGATGCTATCAAAGTGATAACTATGTTAATTGTGGTACAACAGGAATCAAGTAGGTATGGTGTAGATATAAACAGAATGTATTTTAGTATTGATTTAACTCACAATGGGGTAAGTGTACTAGGACAGCAGGGGTTATTTTCTATCACTGACTTTGTCAGTTATAATCACACTAAGGTTTTGATGACTGTAATGATTAAGTTACACTGTTCATCTTCATGAGTTCATATTCACAGCCATTCTCCAGTAACTAGACAGTGTATGGTGTAACTGGGTTTGACACTGTATTGCAAAGCTGCTGCAGTGCCTAGCAGAGGGAGAGTATCTACTCATAAAGACAATTAAGCAATAAGGCATGACCAACAGTTATGTTAAATGGTCTGTTAATCACCCTGTAGGGGTTTAATGTTGAATGAGGCATAGCCGAGTGCCACATGTCGCTAGACAGTGATAAACTGACCATTAAACCTGGGAGTGGCTTATTGCTATCATAATAAAACTGTTTTTTAAACAACATTAAACCATGTTCATCATATGGTTAGGCTCTACATGTATGTTAATAAAAACTAAACATAAGGCTGTTACAATGTTTACAGTCAATTAGAAAGCTGCATTTCTCAAACCCTTGTTATAATGAGAGATATTATACCTGTACAACTCCTTGGTTTTGCTGAACTCTATTGCTCAGGTGGCCCACCACATGTGGTGTGGTCTGGTGTGGGGCATCGGTAGGTAAGGCCATGCAACTACTGAGTGTGGTACATTGTGTGCAGCTGCAATCAGGGATGTGTACATTTGGTGTACATGGCCTCAGTTTTGCTGTTGATCTCCACTGAGCATGCAGTACCTGGTCAGGTGGGTGGGGATGTCTCATAGTACATTTAGACAATTGTTTGTTATTTCTGTCACCTGCTGCTGGATGTCTGTCATTGGTTGTGTTGACTTGGTCCTCCCCCATACTTGCATATGTGTGTGTGTGTGTGTGTGTGTGTGTGGTGCTGGGGGTGAATTCGGAGTTAGGGTTTTCAACCCTAACAGTGAATTTCCTCACTTTTGTCACTGTGGATCAACCCTAACTAATGCATTAAACATAGTTTTTTGCCTCTAATTATATATATATATATATATGGGATACATGATGAATGGGCAGGAGTGGGATATGCAAAATAGTCTCACTCCTGCAGAGTGAGCTGTGTATTCTCATGAGTGCCGAAGGCATGAGTGATAATACACAGCTCACGAAGCAAGAGTGAGAATATTTTCCATATCCCATGATCTGCCCATCATGTGTGCGATTTATACCACAGGGGTGAGAGCTTTAGGAACATTTTTTTCTGATTCTGTGTGTTTCCTACTCATTCTGTGTGTGCTGTCAGTGTGAATGTGTGTGTGTGTGTGTGTGTATGTGTGTTCTGAATGTACTGGGATTGAGAAACACAGCTGACAGTGTTTTGCAAAGCTAATTGAGTGAGTCAGAGGCTCACTGAGAAAGACAAATTGCTGCAGGTAGCACTGAGAAACAGAAACTGTTTTGTAAAAGAGTTTCATTTAGAATTCAGGTTATTTTGAAGCTGAGATCAGCACAGTAATGGGCTAGGAAAGTCAGAAACACAATGGGACACAGGTGAGAATCATTTACAAAGCTAATTGAGTAAGTTGCACCTTCAGTGGGAAAGAGATAAGAAAAAAATTAAGGAGGCAGTATAATGCAGTGGTTTAAGGCTCTGAGCTCAAGTCCTGGAGACCTGGGTTTGAATCCCACAGCTCCCACTTGCATATTGTGTGATCTTGAGCAAGTCAATTAACTTTCTTGTGCTCCCAGGTTGTACCTGTAGACAAGCTTTCAGCTTAGTGTGGCTCTCTCCGGTAAAAAATAAACTGTTTTCTGAAGCAGTTTCCTTTAGAGTGCAAGCTGCAGTGCAGTTATCTTCACTCTGGTGACATCAGCAGAATATGGATAAATGTCTTCAGGATTTATTCTCTCTGCAGTGGAAATAACACAGGATATCCTACTGAGAAAGCTCTCACCCCTGTGGTGTGTGTATATATATATATATATATATATATATATATCTATATATATATATATATATACACACACACACACACATGTATCTATATATATATATTTATATTAATATTATTTTATATTTATATTAAAAATTGTTAAAATTGGGCTATCTGGTCCCTCTAAATCTGTCCATCTAGTCCCTCCCTCACAATCAAAGATTGTGATCAAAGAATCTTGTGATCAAAGAATTTGCAGGCTCACGATGAAAGAATAAAAAAATAGTAGAAGTCAATTTTTACACAAAATTACATGAAACCACAACCATGACTTGATAGAATGAAGCCCCTGAGCAAAACCCATCCTAGTTTGGCTTTATAAGCCACCCCTGTGCTGAGAAAATTGATTTTTTCATCTGGCCATCTAGTCACGCCCTTGTGATCAAAGATTGAGGTCAAAGAATCTCGCGATCAAAGAATTTATAGGCTAGCAATCAAAGATCATTAGTGAGCAGCGATCAAAGAATTAAAAACTGAAGAACTCTATTTTGTGACCAATTTAAAATAAATCACAGGCATGGCTAGATAGAAGAAAGACCCCTGAGCAAAACCCAGCATAGTTTTACTTCAGAAGTCCCCCCTGAGCTGAGATATTTGAATTTTTTTGACTGAAATCTGAAAACAAGATGGCAGCCATCATGATCAAAGAATTCCTCATGATCAAAGATTCTTTGTTCATTAGCCTGCAACTTCTTTGATCATGAGGAGGGACCAGATGGCCAAAACTCCTTTCTTCTTTTGCAAAATAACCATATAAATTTTCCCATAGACTTATGATAGGAATTTAAAATTTTAATAACTTTTGAATGGATTAATATTTTTTCACCAATTGAAAAGTGGCATGTTCCTTGACCCAAGCTCTTTCAGATTAGCCAAGTTGCAGAGTGGCACACCTCACAATGGCCATGCAGCACCATGGACAAAATCCCCCAAAAATGCCTACACAACTAGCGAAAAGTGCATTTTTCAGCATTTTGGTGTGCAAAAACTGTATGTCTGACCAAAATGAAATTTGGTAAATCAAGAGACCTATGATGTCACACCACGCATTCCAAATTTCATGCAAATCCATTGAATGGGTCCAAAATTATTAGCAAGCAAAATTTTGAGTTTAACATAGAAGTGGCTTCATAACCCTAAATATAGGGGTGTGACTGTGCCCCTATAACATATATATATTCTCAGCAAAAAAACTTTCTTTAATGTACCATTACAGTTCCTTATGATTATACTTTCTCAAAAAGTAGAGAAATTCTCTGAAAAAAAAACCTTTTTTAATGGACTATTAGGGTTCTAGCATCAAAGGTAGGGAAATGACATATTAGGGTACCTAACCCTAGGACTCCACCCCCACCCTGGGTTTCCAACCCTATCATCTGACCCCCACCTTGCATGCAAGAACAGGTGTGAGGGGTGTGCCTTGAGGTTACAAACCCTAATGCTCACCCCATCTCTAGAGTAAGTAAGCTAAGATGGGTACAGAATAAGAGAATGGGGTGAACATTAGGGTTTGCAACCCAAATTTCCCTACTTTTTGAGAAATTATAATCATAGGGAACCTTATTGGTGCATTAATACAGTTTTTTACAGAGAATTTCCTTACTTTTTGAGAACATATAATCAAAGGCTTATTAACTTGTGGGAGCATCCCTCCATAATTTTTTAAGAGATTGTAATTGTATTCTTATTTCTATGTGGAAATGCAGAGCCGTTCAAACCCTTCACTCCCATCACTCTATTCTCCTCTGCATATTTGTGTGTGGGAGTGCAGTGCCCAGCTATCCATTCATCAGTCCCTACTAGTATCCATATTTCTCTCCGTGCACCAGTCCTTAGTAGTATCCATACCCTAAGTCACAAACATTTTGTAACGCTCACCTGAACAGCTATCTCTAACCCTAACTCCAGAACAAGTACAATTTAATGGGAGGCACACATGACAGAAAGTATAACTCAGAACCCTGAACAATATCCTATATATGTCCTCCATTAACTCAAACAGACATGTAACCTAATTCCAGAACAAGTAATATTTAATGTAGGGGCATACACGACAGAAAGTGAACCTTGGCACCCTGAACAATACCACATATATGCCCACAATTAACTCCAGCTGATACATTACCTAACCCTAACCTAACTCAGGAACAAGCTATATTTAATGGGGGGCACACACAACAGAAGGTGTTCCTCAGCACCCTGAACAATATCACGTATGTGCCCCCATCAACTTCAAATAGATATGTAACCTAACCCTAAACTGAACCCGCGGGAATGCAAAAAGTCCTGTAGAATAACATTAGAACTTTCACAGGCCATGGCTCGCTCAATATTTGGAGTTAACTGTAACATTGTCTATGAAATGAAAGATCCCACTGAGTACTACAACATTAATGCATCATACCAAAGACAGTCATCACAAGGTAGCCACAGCACCCCAATATTTCCACCAGAATTGAACATGGTGCCAAATGTAGAATTCAGGGTCAATCTTCACTAAACTTCAGAAACATGTGTATCTCCTCTTGGACTACAAGCTCACCTAGCTTTTGACACTTTCCTTGTAAATTGACAGAGTTATGCCCTGAAAACCTCAAACAAGATTTTTACCCATAATTCCTAAACCACTGGGAGTTAAGTCTAAACCTATATTTATGTTACTGCTTGGGGTGAGCCCCATAGACTGGATGGGTCAAAGCTCCTCTCCTACCATTTTCTGAATGTGCACATTTCCTTTAACCATAACAGTAACCCTAGCACTAATTCTTAAACTACCAGGAGTTAAGTATCAGTCAACATATATGTTACTCTGTGACTCAAGCCACACAAAGTGGAGGGGGCAAGTCCCCCTCCTAAGCTTTCCTGAATGTACTCATTTCCCTTAACCCTCAATCATTTTTTTTTTTAGATTGTAATTCTATCCATTTTTTCCTGTGGGAGTGCAGGGTCCATCACTCCATACTCCTCTGCATATTTGTGTGTGGGAGTGCAGGTCCCTCTGGGCCTTGTGCTGCTATCCATCCATCAGTCCCTAGTAGTATCTATATTTCTCTTTGGGAGTGTAGGGCTCTCTGGGCCCTGCACTGCCATCCATGCATTACTCCTTAATATAATCTGTATTTGTGTGTGGGAGCGCAGGGTCTTCTGGGCCCTATACTCCCATGTAGGAAGTAACAAGTGGCTTGCGTACACCTCACATTAAATTTTATCCTAAGGGAAATTAAGCAAAATGTAAAGCTGCAGAACTCCAGAACAAAGTAACATATTTTTGCCAAACCAGCAAAAGACAAATTTGTGAAGCAAGCCCTCAGTACCCTGAAAATGTTCAGACCAAATTGCAAACTGTTTCTTAACACCATATTGACAAAGAAGGTTGTTAAACAAGCTGGAGGCCATGGGGGTAGGGCAAAAGGTAGCTAACTGGGTCAGGAACTGACAGGATGGCCAAACACAAAAGGTTCAAGTAAATAGTGTGGTGTCTGATGAAAAGATAGTGACTAATGGAGTACCATAGGGATCAGTATTAGGTCCCATCCTGTTCAGTGTGTTCATCAGTGATATTGCAGTTGGACTGGAGGGAAAAGTATGCCTATTTGCAGATGACACAAAGCTCTTCAACAGGGTAGATATACTGGAAAAGGTACACAAAATGGAAAAGGTCCAGACTCTGGCAATTAAACTTCAGTGCCAAGAAATGCAAAGGTGATGCACCTGGGGAGAAAGAACCCACAGAAAGTATACCATTTGGGGGGGAGCTGGCTGCCACACAAGTCAAGAAAGAGACCTGAGAGTCATCATCTCGGATGACTTAAAATCAAGTAGACTATGTGAAAAGGCATCTCTAAAGGCAAATGGCATCCTTAGAAGCACTGGGGGGCATCCCAAACAGGAGGCAAGAGGTCATACTTGCCTCTTTATAGGTCGCTAGTGAGGCTGCACCTGGAGCATTATGTCCAGTTCTGGAGACCACACATGAGAAAGGACATAGACAGGCTGCAGACAGTACAGATAAGAGTGACAAAGATGGTGCAGGGGCTGCACCGGAAATCATATAAAATGAGGCTAAAATAACTCAACTTGTACTCCCTGTAATAGCACAGAAATAGGGGGAATATGATAGAAACATTTAAATACCTCAAAGGTATAAACAATGTCCTGGTTCAGGACCTCTTCTAAGTAAGCCACAGCAGCAGAACTAGGGGCCATAACCTGCACCTTAAAGGGGGAAGATTGAAGAGCAATGTGAGGGAATTCTACTTCACTGAACAGTTGGTGGATCCATGGAACAGCTGACCACAGATGGTCATTGAGGCTAAAACAGTGAGAGAATTCAAGTGGGCTTGGAACAGGCACAATGGACCTCTTGGGTATAAGGGACACTAGAAGAGGGTTAGGCAAAAAATAGGGCAGACTAGATGGATTCCTAGGTCCCCATCTGCCATCACATTCTGTGTATCTATATAAGAAATGGATTTGTAAACCTCCCAGTACAATGCTATCCTATGGGAAATCAACCACATTTCAAATCTGCAGAACTCCAAGCCAAAATAATATATTTTCACTAAGCCAGCAAAAGACACATCTGTGGGGCAAGCCCTTTCTACCCTGAAAATTTCAGTTCAAAATTCCAAACCATTTCTTTTCCATGAGGTGACAAAGAAACAGCTATATAAAATATTTTTTTTTTGCAAATTGTGATCAAGAATCCTGTTTCACGATCAAAGAATCCTGTTTTGAGCCTCACATCTAAATTTTCCAATAGGAAATCATGGGAGTCTTAGAAATTTAATAACTTTTGAATGGATTAATATTTTTTTGCCAAACATTGAAAAAATACATCTGTGACCCAAGACCTATATACCCTGAACATTTCAGACCCAAACCCCAAGCCATTTTTGCACAGTGTCGTGACAAAAGAATTTGACAAAAGATGGCAATTTTCAAATTTTTTACACTGCATATCTCCATACCCACACATCTGACCACAACAAATCTTGCCACATAAAGAGATCTTTGTCCTCAAAAGTGCATGCAAAATTTCATGTGAATTGGTTGAACGGTTGCAGTTATTAAAGTTCAAAATTTGTTTTTTAACATAGAAATGACTATTGAACATTACTATACAGGTGTAACCATGCCTGTATAATATTTAATGATTGCTGTTAGCACAGAAGGTCACAGAAATCCATATTTTTATTTTTTCCCTCAATGTGTAAGCATACCAGTCAGTCAGTAAATGATTGGTAGTCCACTGTGTGAGACACCAGTTCTCTCAGTGATGTGGGGTTTGGTCTTTCAGTGTGTATGTTGGGGAAGGGGGTGTGGTGTTGAACTTCTCTATCACCTCATTAGTTGTATGGTACCATGGCTTTAGTGTGCACTAGACATGCTTATCACATGGGTATCTAGAAATCATTGACTACTGTGAGTCTTCTTTGTTAGCATCTGGCAAGGATTACATTGTGTCATCTTCTGTTGTGTTTGTGTTATTAATGCATGTTAAAAATGTGAAAAGAAGAACAGTAGAAGAAAGGGATGCAGAGGAAGGAAGGTGGGACATAGACTGGGAGGAAAGTCATGGGGATGTGAGAACAGGGGCCAGACACATAATAAAACAGCCAAAAAATCATAGCTTATTAGTCCCCAGAATTCTACTGGTTCCAATTCCACTGCAGCGCAAGAAGTCCCCTGCCAGTCGTCCAATGCATATAGCGTTGAAACCAACCTTAGTAATTCAGAAGCTCATCAGTTTCCCCTTCTTCCTTCTTCAAGCTTTTTGAGTTCCACCACTCAGGATAGAAGCAATCCATCCAGAAATGCAAAGTCTTGTTCTGGATAAATGTCATCTTGCACTCACTGTGTAATTCATCAAAGTCTCCTCCACCACCCGTGTCACTTGTGGTTTCTGATAACAGAACCAGATAAACTTTTTCAAGCAGAAAAAGACAAGGGTTCATTCACTCTATTCCACTCTACTCATACCTACAACTCCTTTAGCCTACTGCTGAGCAAGCTCTAGATTGAGTCCCCTACTGGTAACATGGTCCTCTGTGTACATGTGTTCTGTTTTCTGCACCAGAGCCCCTAGTTTCAACTATTACAAATACTTTACACCTGTTTCACCCCCCTCTTGAATCCCTGCACCTCCTTTACCTCAACCACTTCTCTTGGCAAGCTATTCCATCTGAAAAAGTACTCCATCACACTTCTCATGAATTTGTCTCCCATCAGTTCTTACCCATGCTCCTTGGTTCAGGTCCCCTTGCTACATTTGAACAGTGTTTGACCATCCACTGTGTTGATCTGAAGGTACTCTAAAGTTTTGGTCATATTTCACCTCTTCCTTCTGGCCTCAAGTGAATACATGTTTAGTCTGTTCAATGATTCCTCTTACAGCCTTTCATGTATACCCTACACCATTGTGGTGTCCCTCCTTTACACCATTTCTAGCCAATTTCAATCCTCCTTTTGATGCAAGCTGCAAAATTACTCACAGTAGTCAAGATAGAAACATAGAAACATAGAATCTGATGGCAGATAAGGACTGCTTGGCTCACCCAGTCTGCCCATTTCCCTACCTAAAGGATAAGCTGCAGATCCTAGTTAACCAACAGGGGGTCTCACCTGTACAAGGGTATCTGTACAAAGCCTGAATTACCTTCTGCTTCCTCCTAATGATGCACTTGTCTATGCTTCCCAGTGTCCTCTTGGTCTTACACTCACTGTTGCACTGATCTGATGACTTCAGATTATTACTTACTATTACCCCAAGGTCCCTCTCCTCCACCGTTTGGTTTACTCTGGCATCTCCTGTCCAATACTCAGTTCTAGGTTATTTTTACAGGTATGAATACCTTTACATTTAATCACGATGAGTTGGAGTTGCTAGACTTGGACCACTTTTCCAATCCCTTTAGGTCCTTCTTAATTTTCCTTGCTTCCTTCTCCATGACAACCCTGCCACATATGTTTGTATTATATGCAAACAGGCTATTCTTTTGATGTAACCCATTCCAATGTCACAGATAATTACAGGTTAATACATTGGAGATTACGAGCCTGAGGAATGAGCCCTGAGGCACCCAGCAAGTCATCCTCATGACCTCCAACCGTATCTCTTTCTCCACTACCCTCTATGTCCTACCACCCAACCAGAAGCTTACCCAGTTTGATAAGTTATCATTCATAACTAGGCCCTTCAGCTTTTTAACTAGCCTCTTGTGTGGCACTGAACTGATGGCCTTAATGAAGTTCAAGCATAGGATGTCTATAGCCTGATCACTTTTGATTACTTGTGACACTGAGTTGAAAAGGTTGATGACGTTCAGCTGGAATGACTTCCCTTTTACAAAGCCATGCTGCATTATGTCATATACTGTAACTCTCTAAAGGAAATCTACCATCATCTCCTTGATAATAGCCTTGGGTACATTCCTCGCTATAAAAATCAAACTTTCTGTCCTTTAATAATGAGTCCTCCTCTGTCCCCACTTTTATGAAGAGGAACAGCTCCTGCCACTCTCCTGTCCCCCCGGACCACTCTAGATGCTAGAGAGGAGTTAAACAGGTCTGCAGTGGTCCCAGCAGTGTCACCCCATCTCCCTCAGCATCCTGGGGTAGTGCCCATCTGCCAGGTGCCTTGTTTACCTTCAATCAACTTAGTCCTTGGAGTACCCTATTCCCTCAAATAATCCCAATGTCTAATATCTGACTATGGCTTCCTGTGGTGTGATGGAGCACTCTGGAACTGGTCCCACTTCCTCAGTCTTGAACCCCTAGGCAAATCACTATATTTGCTCAGTTAGTTTGCCTTCCCCAAATACTCCACCATAAACCTTCTCTTCTTTACCTTTGTTATGTCTTTTTTTTGTCTTTCCTCTGTCCCTATTATATCTAAGGAAGGCTTTACATTTTTTCTTTATTCCTTCCACAATGTTGCATTCTGCCTCAACTTTGACATGCAAAACTGTTGTCCCTGCTGCCCTTAATCTGTCCTCATAAGCTTCCCTACCTTCTGCTGTCTGCTTTTGTTCATAATTTTTAAAGGTTACTTTATTTTCTCGAGACGCTTCCCTGACCTTCTTGGAAAACCAGATAGGCATCCTCTATTTCATAACTTTACCAACCATGTTCAAGCACGATTTGGAAACTTTCCAAGCTGCACAGTAAATGGTCTCCAACTTTGCCTGCACCCCCACTTCTTTTAGGAAGCAACTCAGTTTTCATTCAGAGACTGTAAACCACCTTTGTCTGATGTGTATCTCTTCCTCCACCACTGCCAGCTCTGTCAGTAGTATTTCCTCCCCTCCAATGCCCCAGATGGATTTTTACTCCATTGTACTTAAGCTATCCCTTACATATTGTGCAACATGAAATGTGACCCCTGTCTTTATGAGGGAAAGCATGTATGCAGTAATCCCACGTCACAAATTCAAGTTCATGATTTTGATTTTCCTGGCACATAATTAATAATAGAAAAAAAAATGATTATATATTTAATTATGTCATATCTTGTTATCTCATATGAGATAGTACTATTTTTCTCATATATCATATTATATTCTCTTATCATATATCATATCTGCTGTCCTGTTATTGCTATTCAAAGTTATATCTTTCCACTGTGGTTGAAAAAATAAATAATCTTGCAATCGCTGCCCATTTCCTCTAGAAGTACCTGCTGTCCTCCACCACAACCACCTGTCCACTATATGTAAATAAAAAGAAAAAACAGATCCTGCATAAAGTGAAGTATTTTACAGATGACATCACAAATTTGCCAAAAGCATGTTGCAGTCAGTGCTATACAAAATGTTTGGCATCAATGAAGTCTAAACTCCAGAGTAGACTTCACTGATGCCAAACATTTTGTATAGCATATAAAAAAAAAAATTCTGGTTAGGTGTTAGGGTGATCAGATGGGAGTAACTAAAACTCTTACTAATAGCAAAATGTGGTTCTTGCTTGATCAACTTCACTTGTTACACAATGTTTTGTTGGATGCTGGATTAGGTAAGGGAAGCAGTACCATAAGATGCTTCATTCAAGTAATCCAGCCACCATGTGTGTCAACAACCTGAACCAACTAAAGCATTCCTAGGCACCAGGACAGTATTGCATCACAAAGGGTCCAGTAACCAAAAGAATGAGACAGCCCAATGTATGAACCCCAGCAAGTGTAGAATGTGTTTCTTGAAACAAAGTATGGGGCCCAAGTCAGTACATGCCTGCACTAAATTGCAAAGCTGTCCTCCATCTTCTCCAAGTGATGACAGTTCCAGAGACATCTGAAGTCTTACTTCTGAATCAATATATCATCTTAATCATGATTCTCCTCCTTCCTCCATCAGGAATCATGTATCCTCTGAAGATAAATAACATTACATTTAAATATAATTAATAATAATAAATATATAAAATTAAAGCCCACAAAAGTGAATTGGTTCTGAAACAAAACATCCTCTTCCTCTCCCATTTCCATAATGAATTATAGTTTCTCGCATATATCAGATAAGTAATTGATTTTTTTGCTCACTCTGTTTCTTATGGAGACATACTCTCCCAAATTACATTTTCTTTGTGGCTTGCATGTGCAAGAAACATAGTGCCACTATATGAGTTTCGTAGGTGTGGCACACCCGCTTCCAATGCCCTGATCATTTTTGCAGGTGCGGCAGCAGGGCACCAATGAATGTTCGAGCTGTCTATGCCAGCAGATCAGGTCCAGTGGCATACAGTTGAAAGAGAAAGACCACTATAATCAGTGGTGTTAATGTGTAGGCCATTTGCATACTGCCATGCCGTCAGCAGTATGCAAATTGCCTACACTTTACCACCTGGGCAGTTGTTCTCTTTCAGCTGTACACCACTGCATCTCCCAGCATGATGCGCCCCTCCCATTTGTTGTGTGCTGAGAGGGTTCCAATCCCACTCAGCACAAGCACATTCCCCACCCAAGCACACTATATCTCTGACAGGGTGCCCAATCCCCATCGGCTCCAGTGCCCCCCCAAAAGCAAATTTAAAGGTGCCACATGGGAGCCCACCCCAGGGTGGCAACAGTCCTACATTGTCATGTGTTTCCCCACACATTGTATGACCAACGGGGGTGCCCAGTCCCCCACTGGCTCCACTTCCACCCCCCAAATAAACTTTCAGGTGCCATGCTGGGAGCCCACCCCAGTGTGGCAAAAGTCCTGTGTCGTCTTTTTTTTTTTAAACCCTGTAACAAAAGAAAATTGTCTCTTGTAGACTCTCTTGCCCCCCCAACCAGTGCCCACCCTCTGAGCACCCCACCTCCCCACACACACCCTCACCCCATACTTACCTCCGGAGCCTGGCGTGATGATCTTCTGTGGACCGGGAACATGTCTGCACTCTTCAAAGCCGACCACGAACTGAAGAAATGTGAGTAAGTTGTATAATGGCATAAATAGGTTTTTTTCAACTTTGGTTCATATCTCAGTCATTTTTTTGAATTTTGCACCAGATGTTCAACATGGGGTTCTTGGGATCCTATATCACGAATTCAGTCACTGTTATCTAGTTATTCAGTCCCAAAAGGTGATTTCTCGGTCACTGCATGGAACCACCTTTTGGGACTGATTAATGAAAAGACAGTATCACACTTCATGAAGTAGGTCCCCATAAACCCTAGGTTGAAAATTTGGTGAAAAAATTCCAAAAAATTACTGTTTAATGAGCTCGCGTTGCACATTTCCTACGCACGCTTGTAACTTCGAGAATTTTTAATATTTTCACTCCAGATTTTCAACATTGCCATTTTACCACACCTCCTTTTGAACAGTACAGCTGTCATTGTTTACATCTCACCCAAAATGTGTTTTTGCACATGTAGCATACAATGGCATGGTCGGTGTGCGAAATCAATGTTCGAGACAGAATAAGAAAATCACAGTGACACTATTCATGAGCAGCGGTCTTAAAATGGCTATGTGGAAAATTTGGTGACAAAAGGCCATAAAAATGACTGTGTTATGAGCGCGCATTGCGCAGTTTCCACGCACCCTCATAAGTTCACAAATTAATAATATTTTCAGTCCAGAATTTCAACATTGACATTTTTCCACACCTCCTTATGAACAGTACAACTGTCATTTTTCACACACTGGCCAAAATGTGTTTTCACACTTCCGGTGCAGAATATCATGGTCACTGTGGGAAATCAGTGCTCAGGACACATTAAGAAAATCACAGTGACACTGTTCATGAGCGGAGGTCCCAAAATGCCTGTGTTGAAAATCTGCTGTAAAAAATCCCCAAAACTAATTACATTATGGATGTGCATTGTGCAGTTTCTATGCACGCTCGTGCCTTCACCAGTTTTCTTTTATATTTTCACTCCAGATTTTTAACATTGCCATTTTTCACACCTCCTCATGAACAGTACAGCTGTCACTTTTCACATCCTGTTTGAAAAGTATTTTTGCACCTGTGGTGCCAAATGGCACAGTTGCTGTGCAAAATCTCCTTTCGGCTAACAAACTGATAGTGTCACTGTTCATGCAGAGGGGTCACAAAAAGACCATGTTGAAAACATGCAGTAAAAATACCAAAAAATGCCCAGGGCATTAGGGTTTTCATCCATAATGCCCTACCCTGTAGGGACTGACAGGTGCCAGGGGTGTGACTTGGGATTGTTGACAGTAATGCTCATGCCATTCCACCCCCACCCTGCAGCCAGTGACAGGCCTTAAGGTGCGCCTTGGACCCTTTAGCCCCAGAGTTCACCCCATTCTCCTATACTGCACCCATTTCAGCATGTTTCCTTATGGAATGAGGTGAATGTAAAGCCCAAACACCCCAAGACACACCTTGACACTTGTCATTTTTTGCAGGGTAGGGTGAGGTGAAATTTCATGACCGTCATGGGCGATGACTCAAGGCCACAACCCAATGCCTGTCCATCTCTGCAGGGTGGGGGTGGAGTTGGCGTCAGTTCAGTACTTCACTGCCATTCCTATACTGCATCTTACTCCTGCACTTCCACTGCTAATGCCAGCAAGCAAACATTTGGCATTGACAAATGCGTTTTCCTGTTTACTTTCAGGTACCTTCTGGATAAACACTTTCAGACAGACTCCAGGTCATGCAAGCTCATGCTTTGAGGTTTTCATTATTGTTATTTATTGTTATTTGTTTCATTCAGGGCAATGATGCTGTGACAGACTCTACAGCATCTCTCTTGCCAGTGAAGCCCTTTTGTAACTCAGTTTACAACATAGAAGCTCAGTCATAGTTTTCCATGCTGGCCATGACCAGCAATTACAGCATTAATGAGGTTGATGTGAAAGCATTATAAATTACCTGTTATTGTGACATTATTTTTAGCAATCAAAGTTTAGCTACTACTTCCACCTTGGCATTTCTAGGTAGTGGTGCAGGTGGATCCACTTCTGTGGGAGGGAGTATGCCCCCTGACATGAATGCACACTTCCAATCATTCACTGCCAGTGTTTTTTTTAGGGAAGAGCAGAGAGAGAGATGATGGAAAACATCCAGCCAGTAGAGGATGAGAACTGCCCCTCCTACATGACGCACACTATCCACCAGGCCTCAGATAGGCATTGCCACCACTACCAACACAGCCATGGGAGGTAAGCCATCGGGGAACGAGGCAGGACTAAGTACCTGGAGATTGTGTGTGATGTTGCTGGGGGGCTAGTCTAAAGAGGGCAGGCAAGCAAGAAAGTGAGAGATGAGTTCAAACACCTGAATAAAAAAAATTAATGCATTCCAAAGAGCATCATAAAGGACTGTCACATTACTAGTAATTTAGTATTAACACTGTTGTTTTTTCCCCAGTAACACTGTGGTGAAGAAAGTGGTTATGATCTAAGGTACTGGCATGATGGGAGGTGTGGGAGAAAATGAGAAAAGGAACATGCCACCTTTACCCTCCAGTGAACTGAGAGGTAGAGAAAGTACAACATGTTTGGTAAGACATACAGTATTAAACAAGAGGATACCATTTTCATTTATTATACTGTAACTGTATATATATATATATGACCCATCATAGTTGCTGTATGCATGTCAAGCATGCATCATGCCAACCTGATATGCTTTTCAGATGAGGTTTGCATCAGGGTAGCGATGTCAAGCATGGAACATGCAAAACTGATGTGCTTTTTAGATGAGGTTTGCACTAGTTCACCTGCTGCATGCATATCAAGCATGCCAAATGCTAACCTGATATGCATTTCAGATCTGGTTCCCATTGCTTCACGTTGTGAATGCTAACCACTTGCAAACATTGCACAATTACTTAAGACTGTGGCATTCATTTGGCATGCATGCTGCACACTTGTATTTCTTTAAGTAATCCCAAAAGAGATCAGAAAGCTACAACTCTGATGAAGGTGCTGCAACAGTGTGATGACCACAGTGGTGTGCTCCAATGCATTCACACTGATCAGGAAAAGGGCTTTGAAAGCCAACTGATGAAGGTGTTTTGGGCCTCCAATGGAATCAGAAAGACAAGGACAATGCCATAAATCTATAAGAAGACCACCAGCCAAAGCATTTCAACAGGACTCTATTATACATGTTGGGTACCCTCAATCTAGTGCAAAAGTCTAGACTGAGTCAGATGGTGAGTGCTTTGACATAGGCATACAGCTGTACAGTACCTGGAATGTATTCACAAAGTTTTCAGTTTTCTAGGTGTCAACAAGTGCAGCTTGAAGGACATCTTGCAGTCATGCACTCTCTTTTCTACATTTAGAAATGGTTAAAGTTGCATTTCATCTGAGTGATTTGGTTTTGCTGATATCCAACCTCTAGGATAGGACTGGTGTGTAGGGTTTCAGACAGTCAATCCAGTGACTTCTGGCCAGGGCTTGAATGCAACCTAGCAGGAAGCACTCAGACTGCATACTATAGTTGTAGTAGTTAACAAATTTCATACCCTTTTGCTTGTATGGATACAAAAGGGGGTGGAAAACATTTGCACATTGAACTCAGATACTGAACCAGGGTTCAAATCATAGTGACAAGTATATACCTCCAGTCTGAAGAAGCTCTCCTCAAATAAAAAATAGTAAACAGTTGGCTTGTATGTGATGTAGTGAGATTGTTATGCTTAGTTCGCAAGTGAGGGTAAATTAATTTAAAGAAGGACCCCTGCCTTTATCCTTTTTTATAATGTGTATGCAAAGGACAGTCCAGCTGGGATATAACATAAAATTATGAGCAAATAAGATAGGTGAATAAGCATTTATCTGTCAACATTTCCTGCTTCCATATGGCAGTTGAGTCCTGGTTCTTCTTATTTTTGCAACTGTGCAGACCGGAGCACTGGGAGGTTATGTGATTTGCTCACAGTCACACAGTGAGTATTTAATGCTAGCGAGATTTAAACATGAAATCCACGAGTTCCCAAAAGTGCTCTGACCAGTAGATCACAATGTCTCAAGATCCTGTGAGTGGAGAAACTTTGTTATATTTTTTTTCCAATTGTTCTTACAGAAAAAGCCAGCTGGAATGCAACATCTCATTTCTATTGGTGCTCTGCTTTTGTCTATTTTAACAATGAATTTAGCCAGGGCAGCTCAACTGAGAAGCCACATTGCATTTCTAGTGGGGTTCAGCTTGAACCCATTTTAGTAGTTGGGTGGACAGGAGCACTGAGAGAATACCTGACTTGCTCAGGGTCACACAGTGAGTGTTTGGTTCTGGCAGGATATCAGTCTGTGCTCTTTGGTTCAAAACAGTGGCCTTTTGACTGGAACACACTGTTTCTATTGCCTGCTACTGGTCCTAAAAGGCCAGCATCTACTGTCATTTTTTTCAGTTTATTTACCCAGGATAACCCAGCAAAGTTGTAGCATTTAGTTTCCCAAGGGATCCTCCTCTTTAACATTTCTTGAGAGTGTCATCATTTTACAGTGGGGATTGTAGGAGTACCACTAAACTGCCAGGATTATTTCATTTCACAACAGAGATCAGAGTGCATGGGGATACCAATAGACTGCTATGTATCTATATATATATATATATATATATATTAGAGCAAAAACTCTGTTTAATGCATCAGTTAGGGTTGTTCCACAGCGAAAGCAGAGGCAATTCGATGTTAGGTTGAAACCCCTTGCACCTTCCAGCCCGCCCAACTGGAATCGGGTGCGCATTGGGGTTGTCGGCATGAACTCTCACCCCATCACATGTGAAAGAAGCTGAGGAATAGGAGAATGGGGTGAGAGTTAGACTGATGACTTAACGCTACATCAACGCACCAATTCCAGTTGGGGGTGGGCTGAGGGTGCAAAGGGGTTTCAACCCTAACATCAAATTTCCTTGCTTTTGTCGCTGTGGAAGAACCCTAACTGATGCATTAAATGGAGTTTTTTTCCTCTAATTTCCCTTCTTTTTGAGAATGATAACGAGAAATAGTGAATGTAATGCACATGATGTCTTGTCACATAGTAACATTGTGCCCGCAAAAGCAAATCGTAATGCGCATGGTGACGCAAAGCAAAACAGAGAGAGAAACAGTACTGTAGACAGAAATGTTAAAAACAATGCAAATGCAAACGCAAATGAAAACGCAAAGGGTAACGCACATGGTTGCATAAACGTGAACTGGAAGTGAAACGGGTACAGAACCGCAAGCGGAAACGGTAATGGTAACGGTAATGTAAGCACATAGGCTGGTTTTCCCCAAAAGCTGTATAGAGAAAGACAGTGAGTACAAAGACTATATGCAAAATAATGACTCTCGGAACAGAAAAATGAGGACTTGGAATAGTAAATTGCTTATATCTGAGGAACAGTACGACATAGAAAAAAAATTCAAAAGTCATATGAATTATCACTCTCCTGGCTAGTTTTGTACTTAACCCCCATTGGGGGGCTAAGTAATTTTTTGACAAAAAGTCTGTATCTCGCACTGTTTCCGCTATACGGGCCCTGAAAAGCGCGGCGAACACAGTAATGTTATCCTATGTGAAAAAAACAGAAGTTCGGAGTGCCATAACTTTGCCTCCCTGTAATACTTTTTCACCAAACCACTGAAAGGCACATCTGTAGGATGTTGGCTGTGTTCTCTGCACATTTCAGCCCAAAAGACCAAATCATTATTTTGCAGCAGGGCGCCAAATGATTGCTGCAATGTGTCATATGCCGTAATGTTATCCTAAGGGAAAAAGCGTCTAATTTGGAGTACCGAAACTTTTCCGCCATGTAATATTTTTTCAACAAAATACAGAAAGACACATCTGTAAGATGTCAGCTGTGTTCTCTCCAAATTTCAGCCCCAAACTCCAAACCGTTCTTTTGCAGCATGGTGCCAAAGAATTGCTGTCATTTTTCCACATCCTAGAAAAGTACTGTCGCAATTTGCGAAAGTTTTCGCAAAAATTTGTGACACTTTCATCAGTGTGACACTACTTTGTGAAAGTACTTTTTCCAGAAATCTGAAAAACATATTTCTGGGGTGTTTTACCCCAAAATAAAGACACGGCTAGCATCCTCAGGGTCCGACTAGGTGAATACAAAAAGAATAAGGTTGCTAGAGGGTCCCAAATTTAAATGCCAAGCATTTTTCTGATCACCAACTGAATACAAAATGGCAGATTTGCGACAGTAAAAGGGCCATTTGTGAAAGTAAAAACTGTATTTGCGACACTGTCGAACGTTTTAACTTTTCCCATTGACTTATAATGGGAACTTGTTTTTTGAATAACTTTTGAACCATTTAATATTTTTTCACGAAATCTTTGAAAGGCACATCAGGGACCCTGGCCGCACGTTTCCTGTAGATTTTGGACCAGTCGTGCAAACCGTGACTGTAGAATTCTAAAAAAAGCGTAAACTCATGCTCAGAGCATGCTTAATAACTCCACAGCTGTATATCCGACCAGTACAAAACTTGGCAGATCCCAAGGCATATGGGTTTTGATTCAGGCAAATCCATTGAATGGTTGCAAAGTTATTCAGGTGTAAAATTTTGGGTTTAACATGTAAATGGCTCCTCAACCCTAACTATGGTAGCACTACCGTGCTATAATACATATATATATATATATATATATATATATATATATATATATATATATATATATACAGTACATATATATATATATATATATGCATATGTATATGTACACACACACACACACATAAATGTAAATGAATCAGGAGAGGCTGAGGCAATGGCCAGAGATCTGCACAATGTCTCCATCCATACATATACTTGAAGGCATTGCACAGAGCTGCTAATGAAAAGGTAATATCAAGCATATTAGCATGCAGACTTCTGGATATGGCCCCAGGAGCAAAAACATTAATCCATTCGGGATGTGCTGCCCGCATTGCTCCTGGGTTTATATAGCCTGTAGGGGCCTAAGGATGCACCACACTTGGGCAGTTTGTGTGCAGCTACTGTACCACAGCCTGGTATTCATACAAATAGAATGAAAGGAAAAGGAAAGGGTAAATTGTTTAACCAGGAAAGGGGCACTAAGCCAAGGCTTGTTTCCAGGTGTGATCTGGGAGCACAAGGAAGTTAAGTGACTTGCTCAGAGTCACATAGAATGAATTATTTCATGAATATGGCACACTCATGAACACACACTATTTTGGTGAAGTGCTATGTTTTGCCTGGCTCAAATGGCTATGTCTGAATATGGAGACCTAGACCTCTAGAATGTGTTTTGATGGCATCATCAGTGAATGTCACCTGAATCCTTAGCTTGAACAATTTGGCACCAGAGTGGGCATGTGTACGTTCTTCAAAACTGACTTTTAAAATCCTGCTCCAACCAAGAGATTTCAGTGAATTTCCATAGCTTTTTCATCTGTTTCAAAAGAAATTTTTGTATCACCTGATCACTGTATAGCTATTTACAATTCCTTAGGCTCTTGAATTCCACTCTAATATCCCCTTGGACTAATTGCTAACCATTGTTCTCCAACATGATGTGAATTGCTGCTGATATGTATTCCAGTATATAGTAAATATGTAGTTATTCCAGCTTTTTGACAACTGTTTATCTTGCATCCTCCTACTGTGCTTCCTAGTCTGTGCTGTGGGCCTCATTTTCTCATCTGGCATTACTGAAATTAGCACAATGTTGAAATATACTTCATCTCATAACTCAGGACTGGGGGATTACAGCTTATTGAGATTCATTGGTTTTCGGTTCACTCAAATTTGCTGGACCTCAACCTGAACTAAGACACAGGTGTCTGGGTCCTTTACATGCCACTGGGATTCCAAACCTGGTAGCTCATCTACTTGCCTTTAAATCTTGATTTGTTTGCCCCACATGGGCCTCGGTTAATCCTGTAGTAATTTAATCAGTGAGTTACACCAGCAAGACACCATCCTACAGGACCATTCCCCACTGCCTGCTTCCAGGATTCTTCAAGCTTGCCTCTGCATAACTTACCTTTTCTGACATGATTTTAACACAATCTGATTATATGATTGCATTTGTACCCTGTACAGTGCCTTGAAAATTATAAAGGCACTTTAGAAATGGTATTTGTTTATTATTATTATCACCTCCTACACACAATTTAACCTACAGTATTTTATATCTTACTCAACTGTATAGCTTAAATAAAGTGTACTTTTTAATCTGAATTTGACGCCACCATGATTCTGTTACAAATAACTTGCCATACATTGACTGCACTCTACAATGCTTCCATGTTAGAATCGCGAATATATAATAGCCAATGAATTAATAGCGACTACAATTCAGCGAAGCAACAAATAGCGCCCGCACAAAATCGCCGGTGTGAATATAGCACCGGTGTAGATATAGCGATCCTGGCAACACTGGTGTTAAAAGACCAAGTGGTGACTTGGAGTGTATTTTTGCATGAAAGAAACGCACCATTCCAGTACATTTACCATACAGAGACGCTGGTATAGTCAACTGTGAATCAGTATAGGGCTTCTATTCTAGAGTGTGCCCCATCATCCCGCCATATCCGCCGCTCCACATACAGGTTCAGTGACTGTGCCCCAAGTTCCCTCATGATTGGTAACCTGCTTCCTACTCCCAGAATTACATCGACCAAGCATCTTTTTCAAGTTGTATTATATATCGTGCCTGGATTTGGTCTCCCGGTAAACTGAATGCTCATAAGGAGGAGAATGAATGGGAGCGGGAGTGGGGGCGTCTAATGGTTTTTAATACTGCCACAGCTATCAGTGTTTATTTTTAGTCTCGATCTGGAGGAGAATGAACAGGAGCAGTATCCTTGGCTGTGTTTTTAGCATTACCTTAGCTAGATTTTGTCACCTGGTAAACCTAATGCTTATAGGGAGGAGAACATGCAGGAGGAGAGAGAGATAGAGCCCAGAAATGACGATGTAACGTACTTGTCAGGTGCAAACGGTATTCAACATCCCTTAGCTAGATTTATCTGCTAGTAAACCAAATGCTCATAGGTAGAAGAATGAATGAGAGTGTGTGTGTGGGGGTTCCATGGTTTTTAATACTGCCATGACTACCAACGTATACAGTATTTCTGGTCTCGATCTGGAGGAGAATGAATGGGAGCAGAATCCTCGGCCACGTTTTTAGCATTCGATAGTTTGTACAGAATAAATTGCTATTCTTTCCAGGTGCTCTTATTATATAGTCACCAATCGTTGTTTTGCTATCTTTTATGTGCTATTTTGTACTCATGATTTTTAACTCGTGATTATCTCGGGATAGTCCTCAGGTAGCTCTTATCCTGGCTACCCTCTGAACCATTGTACTTTCTACTCATTTTACATTGGGTTTTCTCTTCCTATGAAATTCATGACTTGCACTGTGATTTTATTGTTCATGTACATAAACGGATGTCACTTTGTTGATGCTGTTTCACTCTTTGCTATATCCCCTCCCCACTTTGCACCTGTAAATTAATTCTGGTTCAATTTGCCTATTCCAGTCATCAAAGGTTAAATAAGTAAAAAAAAAATTGAATCAATTTTCATTTGTAAAAACAGAAATACTTAATTTATCCCCCCATTTCTGGGGGCTTACTGATGTGGGTTCTTGGGCTTCTGCTGTCCCTTCTGGCTACATGACAAGTCATGCTAGTCATGTTGCTTTGTGACAACTTGCTCTGGACTATTAGCTCTGGCATGAATTGGCACCCTACTCAATTTGTCCCCAGACAGTTTGCCCCCAGAGTAAATATTATAAACAAATTCATTTGGGGGCAAACTAAGTAGAGTGCAAATTTATGCTGGAGCTAAGAGTCCAGGGCAAAGTGTCATGCAGCAGGATGACCAGGACGACATGATGTGTGCCTGCCCCATCCTGATTCTAGCTCATTTTGACTTCACCCTTCTGTCCCCCAAGTACAGGATTGCTGCATTGGGGTATAGCAATGCAACCACACTATCCATCAACAGAAACCATGGCAGAGATCGAGCCGTTTTTTTTTCCTACTGAAGCCACAGTGCACACCCAATGTTCTTGGTCCCCAGAACTGTTTGGTGGGGTCAAAATTGAAAAGTGCAATATGGGTGAAAAATGGATCCCCCAGTCTTGAAACTGCTAGTGGGAATGGAGAATGAAGAAAATAATGGTGACAGTGTGAATCGCCCCCCCACACACACACATATATGCACAGTAAAAGCAGCCCAAAAACGGCTTATATCAGAACAGCAGAAGACTGCAAAAAGTCATGGCAGAATGTATATCAACACAGATGTGGCCATAAAGCACCTCACCCTGTAATCCAAAGACTGCTGTGAAAGGGTCAGTGGTGATCTAAAATTGTGCCCATGAGTTATGACTGGTCAGGGTCAAGTGTTTAACAGAGACTGCTTGCAAGCCAGCAGCATTCAGTATTATTTTGAAGGCTTGCTTATTTGGGGACAAAAAGGAATTTTCCAAGAAGACACTTGTAAATATTGCTTTAAATTCTTTTTCTCCTCCTATTGCCTACATTCTGTGGAAAAATCTCTCCTCAGTGTTCCCAGATGCAAAACTATCAAAGGTACCTGTGCCTTCTCTTATCATGTCCCGCAATATTGGAACTCCCTTCCCTTGGATGTTCATCAATCAGCATCTCATGCACTCTTTAAAAAGGGACGTTGTCACTTCCTATCCATGTCTGACCTCTGCACTTGCTTTGACCCCCCATTGACTTCTCCAGTTATCACTAGACAAGGTTCCCTCCTTTTTTCAATATATACTTTATTTTCACCTTTGTCCCTCTCTGCCCTCCACTACTCTCTCTCTCTTCTTCTCTCCCTACTGATCTGATCATAATCAGTTGGTATCCTACTGGTATATGTCTCTCACCTCCCTTATTCCCACCTCTGGCTGTCTGCTCTTGTCTCTTGCCTGCCAGTATCTCGATACTGTCTTGTTCTTCTCAGTTCTTTTACCCAATGTCAACATCCTATCTCTTCATAGTTGCTTGCGCATCCACATTATTTCATGGGCATGTCCTGTATGTTTGCTGACCTATTGATTAATGTACATCTATTTGTTTTGACATGCTTGCAGCTTGTCTCTGAGCAGTTGTATAACTTGTCCTTAATATGTGTTGCTCGCACTCTACACTGTGAAAATGATTCTCCTTGTATACTTTTGCTCTGTTGTTGTATTTGCTGTACTGCTTAACTTTTGTGCCTGAAAATAGTCTTTTTATGGTTAGCCACCTACCCGGTCAACAAAAAACTAAATAAAAATAAATAAATATGTTTATATATCCTTTGTTTTCCAGCTTCTCTAGGCACATGTGCTTTTTAAATATAAATCTTAATTGACTTTCTCTTTTTAAAATAATATTAAAAAAAAATTGAAATACTTCCATGTCTGTGTTTTAATATACAGTATTGTGCTCTACAGTTGAAAATGTTATAGAGGCATGGTAGAACCCAAATAGTTAGGGTATGCACTGTCCAGTGGGGGGGGGCAATGTTTCCCTACTTGGCAAGTTTCATTCTGGTCAAATGTGCAGATTCTGAGATCCAGATAGTGCATTTTTAGGGAACGTTTGTGTTTTTTGCTGGGTTTTTTTCATCGCCTACAGCCCAAATGGTTTGGAATTTTGTTCTGAAATTTTCAGGGTGGAACGGTCTTGCCCTAGTATAAGTATTTGATATTTCAGTTCTGAGCATGCCTCAGAATGGTCTTTCAGATAGACATTTGATATGAAAGAAGAATCTTCCAGCTCATGACAGAAGAAGCCTCTTTGAGATTCTTCTTTCTTGAGATGAAATTCATTTTTCGTATGGCTGCCATCTTGTTTTTGATTAAAAAAAAACTGATAAAAATTATGTATTTCCAAAAATCAGACACCTGAGCCTAGGTAAATGGGACCCATTTAGCTAGACTCCAGTGTTTGTTTGTTTTTTAAATGGCACTGGAAATTATGTTTCTGGGCACTGAATAATTCAGGGTGATCATCTTAGCGAAAAGGAGCCATTCAACAAGCTGCAGTTGGAGTCCTTCTGTCAGCTTCAGTTTCACAAGTGAGCTGGTGATCACAATCTCTTTCTCTCTCTCTCTCTCTCTCTCTCTCTCTCTCCCTCTCACTCTCCTTCTCTCACTCATCCATCTATCTATCTATCTATCAATCTATCTATCGTGCTCCCTCACTATAATGAATGCATTGGAAGATAAGACTTCCATTCGTTATAGTGGCATATTTGTTATATCAAGGCAGCACTTACCTCATGAAGAACTGGCATCAGAATCTAAGTTTAAAACAAATATACAGTGAAATCTTGAAATAGCAATAAATGTTTAATTTTATTTCATGTTTCAACAAAGTATCAGGCTTCATAAGACTTATTGGAAATTTAAAAAACATTCTGCTCATGTAATGCATTGTAAAGCACTTACGGTAGTACCATATTCAGGTACCGGGTAGCAGATAAGCAATAATTTTTGTCTGCTTTGCTTTTTGAGTAGAAATGTCCATTGGATAAAAAATAAAGTTTTGAAGTTTCAGTACTTTTATCGGGTTCTGTATCTTGAGATTGAAGTCAGTGTAAGCCTGCTTTCAGATCATGGATCCCTTCACTGTATGTCAGCATCTCAACCTCCCCATCCAACTCTTCATCAGTCTCTTCTTCCTCGTTCTGTTGGCCCACATTTTCTATTGCACTGACAATGTCAGTGTCAGTAAGAACTGCAATTGTCTGTACATCATCAGCAACAGTGAGCCAGTCGTCAATTGCAGCAATGATGTTTGGAGTGCCAATCAATTTAAGTTCAGTGGCAAGAGTTGCAATCTCAGGTGTGTCATCTTCATGCCTGTCACCATGGGATAGGGGTTAAACTGATCAGCAAAAGCTCAGCCATGCGTAGCTTCCCAACAGTTCGCTATGGTAGCTTCTGTAACATTCCCCAGGCTTCATCAGCAATGTTGACAACATGTCTAAGGTTCAAGTTTTTTAGGAAATCTGTGACTTGTGTATCCACAACCATCAAATCACTTAGATGCCTGTGGTGGTGTTTTTTAAATGTAGCAATGATCTCGCTGTCTAAGGGCTGAATGCAGGAGATGGTGTTCTTAGGGAGAAACAATGCTTTTATTCTTCCATCCTGAGACTGCAGTTCAAATTCAGTGGGGTCGGCAGGATACTGATCTAGCCAATGCACAAAGGCTGCAGTTTATGAGCACTGTTCACAGTTTAGTAGCACTGTTCTTATGGGAGGGGAATTGTGCTTAGAGCAGCTGGTTCACTGAGTTGCACATTGACAGCTGTAAATTTCAATTGCACTGCTGGAAGCTATCAACCACATTCATTATATGTGGGAATATGTTATAGTGAGGTTCGCTATAGTGAGGGAGCACTCTATGTATCTATCTATCTATCTGATCATATATAAATAAGTGAAACTGCAGTCTCTCTTTGTTTATGCCACCGACTGATTACAGCAGCAGCTCTCAGCTGTTCTCACTCCATGTTCTTGGAAAAAGGTTATAGTACCACCTATTTCTATTTATGTTATTAGCAGTTATTTTTTTTTAGTAACAAGATGCAGAGGCATGTCTTGAGAGAGTGTCACTATAGTCTGAACTAATACTGACATTTGCTGCCCTACACAGGTTCTTCAGTTTCATTGCCACTGATTGATTACAATGAATTCTAAATGGAGTAGAAACAACAATGGCTTGGCTTATCAAATCCAACCACTCTTTTGCTACTGTTAGTGAATCTATTTACAATGGCAACTCTCGCATGGTAAACATCAGCCCAGGTGCTGAGTAGGTTTGCAATCATTGTGAGGGCTGGATCTAGGCAGCAGCAGTGAAAGAGTGGTTGTGTTCTGCAGTTCCCAGCAGTTAAGGTGACTTCTAACAAATAAGTACAGGCTGAAGTATAGGCTTACAGGCTGTGAGGGGTCATCAGTACTTACTGAACTGAGCCACATTTTGACACTGTCACTTTTGCAGCCAAAAGGCTGATTCAGTTTGGGAGCCACACTGAGCATTCAGTACATTGTGGATTCCACTATAGAGAGATTCAGTATACTGAGTGTGCACTGTATCCCTTTATCTATCTATCTATCTATCTATCTATCTATCTATCTATCTATCTATCTATCTATCTGTCTGTCTGTCTGTCTGTCTGTCTGTCTGTCTGTCTGTCTGTCTATCTGACTAGCTATTTTAAATATTTGTTAAGTGGACTGGGGTGCCCCCCATGTAGCACTTCTACTGAGCCCCCTCTTCTTCATGTTGTCTCCCCCCCCCTCCATTCCTAATATACACATTGTGGCAGTGGGGTACTCAGCCTCTGTACCACCAAACTGTAAACCGACAATGGGGTGCCCAATCCCAGTTCCATGTCACTGCAGCGACAGGAAATTTGCTGACCATCATTACAGCGATGGCAAAATGGCAAAAACATTTTGGGGGGCTTCACCCCCACTCACCCCCCCCTGTACAAGGGGCTCTGCCCCCCACACCCACTGCACTATAGATTACCAACTCTGAGTCAGAGTTGGTTCAGGGTGGGGGTGAACTCCCCAGAGACAGTAGTGTCAGGAAACCAGCAGACCATCACAACAAATAGCCCACTGTAATGATCTTAGCTGTTTTCCCATCATTGTAGTTATGGTATACATCCACTCCCCAGTGTTGAAATATCACTGTCACTGAAATAAAGAAAACAATCCCTCAATGATTTCTCCTTTTTTCAGCCTTAAAAAAAGCGCCCTTGCAAATCTGACCCCCCACCCCGAACTCCCACTCAGCACATACCAACCCCACCCCACCCCACACAGCCTCACTCACCTGAACATGTCCATTGGAATAGATCAACTTTCTGATTGAAGACATGTCTTGCTGCTGGAACTGGTGACTGAGATTTGAGAAAATCACGTAAATGTGGCTTAATGTATTTCAAATGGGGTTGTTAACTTTTATTCATAACTTTGTCATTTTTGCATATTTTTATACCAAATTTTCAACATGGCCTTTTTGGGACTCCATCTCATGAGAAAATGTGATAGAATTATGCAAATCTGGCCTGAAAGGTGATTATATGGTTACTTTGCAAAATCATCTTTTGGAGGGAGTTGAAAAATGTCAATTCCCTTGTTCATGAGGTGGGGACATAAGATAGCTGTGTTGAAAATTTGGGGTCAAAATATGAAAGAAATTTCAAAGTTAAGAGCATGTATTGTAATTATTTCTGTGTTCATTTACAACTTTGGAAATGTTCAATATTTTGACCCCAAATTTTCAACATAGTCATTTTTGCACACCACCTTTTGAACATGGCGGCCGTCATTTTTGAAATTCTGACCAAAATGTGGTTTTACACCTGTGGCATGCAAGTAATAATACCTGAGGGTATTATTGCACTTAGAAAATGGGCACTGTGGCATTTTACTATGGGATTTAAACAAGTGAAGAAAAACAGTTAAATGATTTATTAATAATACAGTTGAAATGTCTGCATGGTAAAGTAGTCCCTATTTCTGTGCTGTGGCATATGTTGCATCCCCCCCATAATCATGAAGTTAGCTCCCCCAAGATATGAACTTTGTAGTTACTGTCTCAAGAGTAGTGCATTTTATTTTTGTTGGGGTTTAAAAATGTATACTGTGTGATTGAATCAAAGTAGTGTTATTTCGGTGTGCCTGATGACGTCATATGCCGAAATAAAATAGACATTTTGATGAAAAAGTAAATTCTTTCTTTTTTTATTTCTGTAGAAAGTTTTGTTTTTGTTTATTGGGAGGACATGTTATGCTCAGCGATTGATTTGTGGGGTAGGAGAGTGCAGGAAGTAGAAATTAGATGAGCGACACCACGGACTAGCGAGGAGAGATGGCTGGCGGTCATGGATGTGTTCGGAGAGTCAAAACTGGAAGGTACCATTGGAGCTGTGAACCATGGCACAATGTAGATATACAGCAGAAGGTTTAATTTATGAGGAGTTTTGATTTGGTCATTGGAGGTTAAAACAGCATGGTAATGAATGTGGCAATGAGTGGGTGGGCGTGCAGTCGTTTAAGTAAAACCGAAGTTGAACGTAATGGAATGGAGCAGGGCTTCTATTCAGTTTGAACAGAAAAAAAAATAGTTTCAAGAAACTACAGTAGTGCCTTGTGATATGCTTAGTTTTAAAAAAAAATCACAGACTGTTGTGTGTGGCAGTGAAGTAGAGTGTTGGGGACCAATATCTCTTATTAAAAAAATGGCGGTTGATTCAAACTGAGTGTCCATTGCTTTAGCCAATGGTGAAGCAGGCTGGGCACACTGATATCTGGATGGGTATCAGTCAGGTTTGGGCTGGCACTTCTTATTTCCTGGGCATCTATTGAAAGTAAATGTACCTGCCTGAGAAGGGTATTAGCCAATTAGATGCCAGGAAATAAAAAGCCCCTTTTCTAAGGAATGATATTCTGGGGGGATTTGAAAATGTTCATCTACCTGGTCCATGAGGTGGGGTAGTAAGATGGCTGTGTTGAAACTCTGGTGTACAAATATGGTAAAATGCCCAGGTTATGAGTGAATGCTGAAGTATTTCAACATTAACTCATAATTTCACTCATTTTCTGTATTTTAATTCCAGACTTTCAATATAGCCACTCATGCACACCACCTCATAAATGTGCCAAGTGTAATTTTTTAAAATCATGAATGAGATGTGTTTTTGAACTTGTAGTGCAAAATGACGTTACGGACAATATGCTATGAAATCCACATGTCATGTTTATAAGGGGGTCAATATAAAAACACATAATTGTTAAGAAACTTTGGGCCTGATTCCAAGATGAGTTATGCATGGTGCAAGGCAATTTACACTGAACCCCATGGCGTAAATTGCAACTTGCACCATGAGATATGCAAGTTACAATTCCAAGTCGCAACCTGCACCATGTCATATGCAAGTTGCCCCAAAGGTGGGTTACGCCACCCACTACACCCGCAAGCTGCAACGGCATGGTGCAAGGGTGGGTTACAGCAGCAACTATGCCCTACTATTCCAAAACGGCAGCTGCTATAACCCACATACGCTATTCCAGAAGCCACAATGGCGCAGCAGATTTAGACTATCAGGGAGATGGTCTAAGGGGTATCTGTCCATGTCAATCAACAGATGCCCACTCTGCAGTGCTGCAGAAAGTACACAGTTGTGCTCCCTGTGCCCCCAACACAGACATACCCCCCCGAATGTCGGGGACCCCGGTGTCCATTTTCCACTGTGCTTCCCTGAACACCAGTGCCACCTGTCCATCGCCCCCCATGACCCCTGGTGCATGCAGTGGTGTTCAGGTGTGGGGGGGGCTCTGGGGGGGCAGTTCTCAGGGGGCTGCAACTTGTGGCATCCAGGTCCACTGCACCATGCCCATGGCACTAGCCTGCATCTGCTGCAAGTCACAGGACATAGGCGCCGGGGACCCTGCTGTCTTGGAATACAGTGCTGGGTTGCTAGCATAGTGCCACATGATGCAACACACATATGCCCACAGATTGCTCCATGCATCTTGGAATCAAGCCCCTTGTGAGTAGAACCAATCTTGCCCTTAGTGGGTATGCTTTGTGAACCCATGTTGGTGAACTGAGTTTGGGAGCAAGCTCAGTGACCCATCTGGATGGGTTGAAGTTGGGAGGATTGTGCTGTTATGTGACACCTCCCCAGTCAGGGAATGAAATTTGCTGAGTTGTCTGCATGGGCCCAGGTACCACATATTGATAACAGTTGTCCTCTTGGCACAGGGCCCTGCACCGCTGCACCCATGGGTGACAGAGGGTCCTGTGCATTGGCTGAGAAATGGACTCTTTGCCCTCTGCATCTGTATCTACAGCCACATGGAAGCACTAGGACCAGTGGGTCTTGCTCTTTGGCATCCCATCAGACACCCCATGAATTCTTGACATCAGTCACTGCACTTCTGTAAGATGATGGCATCTTCCCTTGCGAAGGCCCCAAAGGGCCCTGTATACCTGCTTCTGTTCATGCAGGTCCAGAAGGGACTTGTGTGAATGAGTATAAACGATTCCACTGTCTCAGAAAGAAAGGAAATTAATTGCAAAAACTTTGTTAATGCAAAAGTTAGGGTTCAACTTAATGTCACAAATGCCAACCCTAACCAGCACCTCCATCCACCAAGCAGCAAAAGTAAAAAACATTGGGGTTTTGGGTCTCCAGAGGCTTGGCGAATCAGTGGTGGTGTCTTTCTTGGATTTGTCAGTACTAATGCCCTCCATATTCCCTGAGCAAACAAGGTCAGACATGAGGCTCAATTTTCAGAGCACCATGACTGATGCAACATAAAAATTATGTAAGGAGCATGCTGTATTAGAAGTTGAGTCAAATCTGATTTTCTCACTCGGCTTGCATAAAAATAGTCACTGCCTGTGCCAAAGTCCTCCATCCGTAAATGCATCAAACAATTCCTGGAGGCACTTCTATGCAGGACATAGAGGTACATAAGTCACCCACAGGATGCACAGCTGCAGCAGGCTGTGAACTAGGGGTTCTACAGAATAACATGGTTCCTGTATGTACTGGATGCAATAAATTGCACACAGAGTGCTATGAAAGCACCAGCAAATAAGGAGGACACCTACAGTATGGCAACAGAAAGATGTGCCACTTAGTGAATATGCAGCTCTTACAGAATGTGAAAGCCATATTCATATCCTAGATGTAGTCACCCAGTATCCTGGATCCTGTCATGTTGCATACATCTTCAGGCATTGTGGCTTGTGTAAGGCATTTGAATGGAGATACATTTATGATGGATGGTTAATGGGTAGATGCATGAGTCTCACTCCAACACTGTACGACCCCACAGGGTGGATATGGCAGGGACACACACAGCCTGATATGTGCATCGGGCACACCACTCTGGTGTGGCACATGTGAGCCATGTGGCCACAGCCTGTGGGACCACAGTGTGCAGGGTACCCTGATATACATGCTGCCTAGGAGCTATGTGCTGGGAGATCATGGTCAGGTGGCAGTAGCCATGACGGGGAAAGCATTTACAGCATGTGGCAGATTGAGGGTGTGGCAGCAAATGGGTCTTGGGTGAGTGTGGTAGCAAAGGTGGTAACACAGGTGGGTCACCCTATGCTGTGCACAGGCCAGCCTGCTACCAAGCAGCTAGCATTGCAGATAACGTATGGCACAATAGATACATGCCACCCAGAGTAACAAATGCTTTGTATTTATCAAGTTATCAGTGGATATCCACAGCAGCCATGGTGGATGACACCACTCAGACAGTCTGAGAATGAGGCTTAGATATACTACAGTGTCACACATGCATCCACATGGTCCATGATTGAGAGGACTGTGGGGCTGTTCAAGATGAGATATCAGTGCCTTGCCAGATGGGGGGAGGGGAGCAATATCATGCAAGATCTTTATGGCATGCTGCATACTGCACAACATTGCAACAGCACAAAGGATCTCAATGCCAGAGTTGGATGTTGAGCAGAGTGCAGACGAAGAGGGTGGAGACAATGTCAACATGGATATCAGATCTGCACAGACAAATGTAAGGACACAGAAAGCAGTAGCTGGATACCATGATAGAGCAAAATCAGTTGCCAGACACTTCAGCTGTACAGACAACAACGCCACCAGACAGCAAACCCAAATGCAGTGGAGAACCCACAGGAGACATAGTTGATGTCCAGCAGCAGACCAGAGGGTTTGACTGGCTTAATGTCAAACTGCAGAGAAACACAACGAATATGCCAGGATGGGAAGCACAGCAATGCCCACTCAGTATCAAGGGGCTGACTATCATCCCATGAAGATGATAGCGACACCACAGTCATGCAAGACACATGGCCAGGAGCAACACAGAGCATAGTGACCCCCTGCTAGAATGCCATGGGAGTGGGCTGGGCAGAACTGAGCCAGAGGTGTGGCTGCCTGGTGTTGCCTACAGGCAATGGTAGCACTGCTGAATGAATTATGCCTGGCGCCTATACGTAAGCACCAGGTGGCACTAACATGCATGCAGTGCTGCAGCTGACAGAGAGAATGACATGTATGGAAGGTGGTGAATGGCAGCGGTCCACAACTGCACAAGATGGAATGAAGGTCCTCAGACTCAGACACCCACAAAGTTTGAACATGACAGCTGGATCCGTAAAACTGGGTCAGGATGACAGAGGCACAAGTCCCAAGTGTAGCATGAGACACCTGGGGGTGGGGGCCATAGAGTAGGGAGGATGGGGTGGAAAACTTATTTCATGACCACTCCCTGGTGAGTGCCTACAGGTAGCTGCAGCCCTCTGTGCCATGAAGAAGGCATGCCATGGCCGCAGTAATTCATGGGTTGCTAGCCCAGTGGCCCATCAGGTACATGAGCACTGACCATCCACCTCACCACAGAAAATGGAGCACACTGTCCCAAAGATAACCCCTGTCATTCCACCAACAACACATGTTGTAGTTGCAATGATATGTGCTGTCAGGCATGCAAGCCACCCCCTTGCAGGCAGATGGGCATGATACATAAAAGGCCTACCTATGGCAGGTATACTATGCCGTAAAGGGCAAATCTGTAGTGTTGTCACATGGTGGTGCTGCTGCCAGCTACAAAGCACCATGAAAAGGCACAACATAGGTGAAGATGTGCAGCCCAGGTCAGTGATTTGTGCCCAGGCAGCAGTAGTATGGGCCATGGGGGATGGCGGCAACCACCACTGTGTAATCAATGCATGTCAGAGGGCTGTAGCAATGGTTTGGTTCCACCTAGACATGAGGGAGAGGCAGTTAGTGGACAATAGGGGATTGCAGGGTGGCACAGGGTGTGGGACACACATGCCATGTGAGTTGGCATGCAATGTGATGCCTGTAGCACCAGAAAATGTGAAAAGGTGAAATGCTGCATACTGATGGTGCTGGTAGAAAACACCACAAGCTGAATCAGTAAATGGTGGAAGTTTGATGCAAGCTGCTGCTTCAGATAAAAATTTCACAGCGTGTGTCAAAAAAATGGCTGCTGTGCGACAATGTGTCTGATGCACCCAGTGGGCCTGCAACATGCCTGGTGCCTCCTCAGTCATAGTACATATAGAACACTGCCCTGTAGAGCACCAGAAGGTTTGAGGTGCACTGAAAGTGCATTTCAGAGCTAACAAATTATGTGCTGTGGACCACAGTGACCTCCTGGACTAGGTTGTCCTACTATACAGCTAAGGAGCCTGCCCTCCTCATAAGCCAGGTGGAGTAGTGGTCCAGGGTCCTGCCAGCACTCAACAGCAACAGGCACACCCCTAAGGCCTGGGACAAGGTATGTCAGCTCACAGCAGCAAAACTTCTGCGTCTGTCTGGGGTGCAATAAAACCAAAGACAGATAAAGCATAAGTAGAATGACCTGTCCCCGAAGGAGTCCTGTCCCTGAAAGAGTCAAAACTTCTGGAACACCTCAGGGACATGGTGCGGGATGCAGATGTGGTGATGTAAGGAGGACATCACCTGGCCACAGGTAAGTTATTGTACACACACCTGTAGTAACAGTATACAGCACTGTGCAATGTACTGTAAGTGTAAGGGCCCACTGTAACCAACATGTCTCCCTATCCTGTTTCCATATGAGCCCATCTGACTGACCCAGCTGGCTATAGTCATGGTGAGGCAGGCAGGGATTGTAAGAAAGGGAGTAATGCACATGATACCCCAGAACCTAGCTGCTCAGGTAGTTCACATGAGCAGGGAATGCCATGCAGCTGGGCACTGTGGTACATGGTCTACATGCTGGGCCCAGGTTCCCATGGCTAGGTTACACAAGAGGCCAGCCTATCCCACTGGCATTGGGAGAACCACCACAGTGTCCCCATAGTGGGTTGCGCCATGCATGTACCAGGTGCCTGCCACCAGCACGTGTGCCACAGCAGGCACTGCACACATCTGCCACAGTATGCTGATAGACTGTCCTGCCACACGCAGTTGGTGCAGGACACTGACCCCTGGCTAGGTCTGGCACAGACCACAGCAAAGTGAGTGTGGCACACATAGGGGCTGCGTTGGGGGGTGCCCAATCAAGGATCCCAACACACCGATGAGCAGAATGCTGTGTGCAACATGCACACACCAGAGTTGTGCACACTGTACTGCTCTGGCAGCTGAGGACATATCAGGCATTGCCACACATACTGACATGATCAGGATGAACACCGGACTGTTGACCATTGCCTCCATGAGACATAGGTGCTGGCCACTGCTACATGAGCTACACCAGGGATCCATGCCCAGCAACATATGTACCACCACCGGTAGGGTTGTCACCATGACAGAACAGCAGACACCCACCCACCCATGTTGCTGGTCTCTCTCTTTAAGGAACATGTACCATGGGATATGTGATTGAAATGTGAGCATGCCCATGCCACACAAGAGTTCCAGTCAGAATCTGGCCAACATAAGGGACACCCAGACAGAGTGCCACACCTTTCACGTCCTGCCAAAGGGTGGCATCTATCATATGATAGCGGACAGAGACTGGCTCCTAGTGGGTCCTGCAGTGGCCACATATGCATTAACTGATCCTACACAGGCATGGCACCAGTATGCCAGCTACAATACATCTCAGGGGCAGTTCAGCTTCCACTTGGAGGGGGACTGGACCCTGGCACAGTATGCCTGCAGCCCCTGTGGTTACAGCAGTGTTTCTGACACCCCCCATGGTCCATGCCTGCCACCATACTGCACACCCTAGCTACGGGACAGCCAAGGGTTGCAGCACAGGTGGACATAAAGGTCAACAGTGGACTTCTGAATCACCCAGGTGGGGTCAACACCTTGTCACCAGCTTGTGGGCCACTGATGACCACAGGTTGGGTAGGACGTCGTGTTGGGACATTGCAGTACATACTGCCTGCATGCCAGACACCAGGCTCGGACTATCTGTGTCCATGCCACAGTAGTGGCTCCAGGGTCATGGCTGCAGTGGGACTGATGATGATGTCTGGGTAATGGACATGTGCCAGGTACCCTGTGGAAGGGTGCACTCAATGAGTGACCGGTGACCCATTGCCCCACTTTCTATACCCTTTGATGACAGTGGCCATGGGTGCACTTTGATGGCTTGGTACATAGCGTATGGAGCATGTATGATGGGAGCCTGTCTGGCCATGTTGCCCTTAATATTGGCTGCCAGACACACTGAGTCTATACTCTATATGTTGTGGGATGGGAGGGGTGGCAGGTAGGTTTCTGGGTACGTACAGCACTATTGCACATGTGCAGCCCTATGTGCAGTGGCACCATGCACATGGTTCTGTGTGGTATAGCATTACCCCCATAGTGGCCTGAGGCCCACTGGCCAGCCCCCTGGATGCCCACAACACCACAACATATGTGTGTGTCACGTGGCTTCCATTGGGTTACTGGGAGATATGTTGCCCCCATGAATGCCTGGTGCCCCCATGGTGCCCTGCCTGATTGTACAATCAACCCCTTGCTGGTGATCCACAGAGGCAGGTTGTGCACCCATTACCCACACCAGAATTGTGCTGCATGCCACATGCAGCGTAGGTGCAGTACAGATGTGATGCCTTCCCACCACCAAAAAGCCACCCTTATGGCCTACACAGGACAGTGACATCCCCACCATGCCACCAAATGCTGCACAGGTGGGACCATATATTTAGGCTTGGAATGGCCCTGTGGCAGCTGCACACTGTGGCACACTCCCACACATTGGGATCCCTGCCAGTTTGTTGTGCTCCAGGGATCCACCACAGTGTCTGTCCAATGTCTGCCTGTTCACAACTGATGTCTCCAGCAGTGGTGGAAGGGCATGGCGACACTGAGCCCACACCTTTGCTGGCTGCAGGGCCATGTACCCAGCCATGGCCCACACACCTCCCCACTGTCATGGCCCACAGGAGTCACTGTATGCAGGATCCTGACATATTGTGGCATATGCTTAGTGATGCTGGATGGGATGGCATGCACTACAGTGACACCCGTGCTTCTGCGGGATGCTGAGCCTACTGGGCCAAGTGTCATGTCATCAGGGTGGTGTCACCTGCTGTATGGGGCCATGGCACAAAAGTCAAGTCTCTATGATCAGATTCCCTCCCAACCTCACTAAGTCATCCAGGCCAATTGCCACCCAGGGGCTTGTGATGGGCAACGCACGTCTAAAGGCCATTACTGTTATCATCAGTCAGAGTGCCTGCAAACATTTTCGCACTCTGACAACCCCGCCCAGGACAACGCACCAGGACACTATTTTACTGCTTTCTGTGGTGGGGATGCACCCCACTCCCTTACAGTGGGTTCTGGGCTACCCTCCCACTTTACTTAAAGATTCTTGGAACTCCAGGGGGCATGTTGTGAGGTGAAAGCAGGGGAAAAAAAGGTTTGGGCCATGTGCAATACAATTGCACCAGAGACCGGACCTGAACCCGGTACCTCTCCCACTGCATCCACTCACCAACCCCTGATGCCACGACACAGCTTGGCCAGCCACCGCAGCGCCACCCTCTACAGCCTCTCCACCCCATCCCAGCCCAGACTCGTCATGCTCGCTCCCAACCCATACAGTGGTATGAAATGTGAAGCAGTTGCAAGGCTGCTTCCAGAATATGTTGGACTATGTGGACACATACGTGGAAAATTAAACATTCCTGTTCCGGATGTGAAGATCTGATGTCATTCCCATCGCTGTCATGTAATGCATGGTATGGTGCTGTTTTGGTGTCTTTTGTCATTGTTGTCTAATGTTCTCATGGTTCTATATGTTGATGTTCACCCCTATCTGTTATTTCTCAGTTTCTGATGATCTTCTAGAAATATAAAAACATAGAATTTGATAGCAGATAAGGACTGCTTGGCCCACCTAGTCTGCCCATTTCTCTACCTAACAAATAAGCTGCAGATCCTAGTTAACCAACAGCCTACATTCTCCTACCCCCCACTAGAATTGCCTTATGTCTGTCCCATGCATTCTTGAATTCCCCCACTGTTTTTGTCTCTACAACTTCCTCAGGAAGGCTGTTCTATGCATCTACAACCCTCTCTGTGAAGAAATACTTCTTCACATTACCTCTGAGCCGTCCCCCTCTCTCTTCAAACTGCGCCCCCTTGTTCTTGCACATCTCTTTTTCTGAAAGATGCTACTCTCTTGGACTTTGTTGATTCCCTTGAGGTTTTTGAAAGTTTCTATCATGTCCCCTACTCTTCTTCCTTTCACTGAGGCTATACATCTTAAGCTCCTTTAGTCTTTCTTCATATGTCTTCTGGTACAGACCCTGCACCATTTTGGTTGCCCTTATCTAGACAGCCTCCACTCTGTCTATGTCTTTGTGGAGATGGGGTCTCCAGAACTGTACACAGTACTCCAGATGTGGTCTTACAAACTGTCTGTACAGAGGGCCAACAACTTCCTGTTTTCTACTGGTGATGCCTCTCCCAATGCATCCCAGTATCCCCCCAGTCCTCTGTACTGCCTTCTCACATTGCTGGCCCACCTTTAGGTCATCTGATATGACTACCCCCAGGTCACTTTCCATTTTAGTTGTTGTCAATATCTCACCCCCCATTGTGTACTCTTCCCCTGGGGTTTTTGTTTCCCAGGTGTATTGCTTTGCACTTCTTTGCCTTGAATCTAAGTTGCCATTCATTTGACCATTCCTACAACCTTGCCAAGTCCCTTTTCATCTTTTCCACCCCACCTTATTTATTTATTTATTCAAGAGTTTAACCAGGCAGGCATACTGAGCGGAGGACCACTCGTTTCCAGATGCGACCTGGGGGGAAACATGGTGGGGGAGAACATATGGGAAGGAACAGTAAATACACAAACATAATGTACAATTGAGGAGGCACTGTTAGGGAGCTTATACAGTAGGTAGCGAGGGCAGACATGTAACTTATATCCAAAACTAAGACCATCAGAAAGACATAACCATTGTAGTAATGAAATGAGCACAGCTACAGATTACTGAACTAGAGTAGGAGAGAAGGAGAGAGCACCAAGTGTACCTTTACCAGAGCTGGATAGTTATAATATGCTATAGTAGGCCATCAGGAATTTGGGCCTCCTAGTGAGCAGAGCGGGAGCAAGAGCCGACCGTAAGGAAATGTTCTAGGAGGCGGGTGCTGAGGTGTCTACGATTGGAGTAGTGGCGGATATCTGCTGGGAGGTCATTCCAGAGTTTTGGTAGTCGGTAGCTTAAGCTGCCTGGCCCATAGAGTGCATAAGAGGGATTTGGAATAGCCTTGTATCCGAGTGCCGAAGCGAGTACGCCGAGGGGAGCAGAAAAGTTAAGGATGAAGCCAGGTAAGGAGGGAGTGAATGGGACCAGTATTTAGCAACAAATCTGGAGCAGTGGATTAGTCTGCAGGCCGAGAGTGAGGGAAGGGCCAGGGAGCTGTATAGGTCGCAGTGGTGTGTCAGTTTTGGACATTCCAGTATGAAACGGCAGAAGGAGTGAAAAGGGGTGTCCAGACTGGCCAGAGTTGATGGTGAGGTGGCGCCATAGACCACATCCCCGTAGTCAAAAATCGGGATTATCATTTTTTGCACGAGTTCGTGCCTGACCATGGTGGACAGGCAGCCTTTGTTGCGGTAGAGGGCCCCAAGTTTAGGATGAAGTTTTTTGTGCAAGGATTCCACATGAGTAGAGAAATCTAGGTTTTGGTGGAGCCAAACACCTAGATATCAGAACGAGGTGCAGAATTCTAAGGGGGAGAGGTCCAGGGTTTGGAAAGGGGGCACTCGGCGAGCCGAGAGAGACGCGGCTTCGAGCCAAAAGTTAGCGAGACAGTCTTTTTTGCATTTAGGAACAGCTGGTTTGTAGACAGCCAGTGTTGTACAGCATTGAAGTCCTGCTGAAGTTGGTCATGTACTGTTACCATGGAGGGGCCAGTGTTGTACAACACTGTATCGTCCGCGTACATTTGGATGGATGAGTGGGAGCAGGCTAGCGGGAGTTCATTTAGGAATACCGAGAATAGGATTAGGCCCAGGACTGATCCTTGAGGGACACCTGTAGTGATGGGGAGCGGGGCAGATAGGTGGGGGCCAATTTTCACCGCTTGTTGTCTGCCACACAGGTACGCCCGAAACCAGTTAGTGGCATGGTTGGAGAGGCCGTAAGCCTTTAGTTTATCTGTAAGGAGAGTGTGGGAGACGGTATCAAAGGCTTTGGCCAGATCAATAAATATGGACGACGTGATTTGACCTTTATCCATACCTGAGAGGATATCATTTGTTACTCTTAGTAGGGAGGTTATGGTGGAATGTGATTTTCAGAAACCTGATTGGTATGGGGTGAAGAAGGCAGAATCAAATAGATGCTGGGACAACTGAGCAAGGGCAAGTTGTTCATGTATTTTAGCCAGAGTTGGGAGGAGGGAGATGGGACGGTAATTCCCTGGCGAGGTGAGGTCACCCCCCTGAGGCAGAGGGATGACAGTAGCCAGCTTCCAGGTGGTGGGTATTGTAGACGCTGAGAAGGAGAGGTTGAACAAGTCGGCTAATGGAGCGGCTATTGCAGGGGATGACAGCTGTAGTAGTCTGGAGTTCAAGCCAGAGGGGCAATTGCTCTTGTTAGGGTTTAGGTTGTGCAGAGCTTGGTAGACTTCAGCCAGGGAGACAGGATGGAAGGAGAAGGAGAGGTGGGAGGAGGGAGGCTGTGGGTTAGGAGAGGAAGTTATCAGGGGTGGGGAAGGGGGGAGACTATTTACCAGGGAAGCTGCACTGTTGGTGAAGAATATGTTGAATGCCATGGCTACTTCATGTGGGTCAGTGATGGCCAGGCCACTGATTGACAGTGCAGGGGTAGGTGGTTGAACAGGTGGGGATAGGAGAGATTTGATGGTTTTCCAGAAATGGGAAGGGTGGTTATGATTTGCGCAAAGTGCTGACGCAAAGTATTTCTGTTTGGCTAGACGAATCGTCTTGGTGCAGGAGTTACGGAGGGCACGATAAATTTGTAGGTCTTGGTGGGAGCTAGTAGTTTTGTGCTTTTTCCAGGCCAGGTCCCTGGTGCAGCTTTGACAGATGATATCTGTGGATATCCAGGGCAGGTGGGAACCCCTAACTCTGTTTTTTCTTAGTGGCGCGTGTTGGTCCCAGACACTCAGGAAAATATTTTTGAAACTGTCTAGTGCAACATCTATCGAGGGGGCCTGAGGGATGAAGGACCAGTCAATCCTAGTCAGGTCCAACAGGAGTGGTGTGAGAGATAGTGACTTGAAGGATCTGGCTAACAGGGTCCGGGAGGGAGGTTTGGGGGGCTTATGCACTTTACGGACCACATAGACCATGTGGTGATCACTTAGGGAGTCGGGGAGTGGGCCTGCTCCTATCAATCTATGAGAGTGAGTGGTCAGGGCCCAGTCTAGGAGGGAGTGGTTGAGGGTTTTTAGGTTCATCCTAGTGGGTTGGGAAATTTGTTGTGCGAGGTTCAGGGTGTTTACCTTGGAGCGCAGCTTGGCACAATCTGTTGCAAGCCAGTTGTGATTGAAGTCCCCTAGGACATATAGCTCTCCTGTTACGGTGGATGATTTTAATTTGGCCAGGTGGTCTAGTATACTAGGTGTTGGGGTATTAGGGATGCAGTAGACTCCAGCTATGAATATTGGGGCGGAGTATAGAAGTGAGATTTTAACAGTTAGGGACTCAATTAGAGGGGAGGGTGTAGGGATGTGAACGGGGTGAACTGGTGCTTGGCAGAAATGAACATGGTGATGCCTCCTCCCTTTTTTCCCCATGCGGTCTTGCCTAGTTAGGGAGTATCCAGGGATAGCAACTGTGGAGTCCGGGTGGTGGGGTTTGAGCCAAGTTTCGGAGAGGATCAGGATGTCAGGGCACAGTGTTTGGACTGATAATTGTAGCTCAGGGGTTTTGTTAAGGATACTGCAAATGTTTAGATGCAGTATTTTCAGTCCCTTTGGAAGAGCCAGGGGGGGGATGGTGACGTGGGAGGGGTAGGTCCGGGGTTAGGTTCTACATTCTCAGCTAGTAACAGGAGGAGAGTAGAGAGATGGACAAGCATGTACCGGGTAGCCCAGGTCCTGCGCTTGCAGTTGTGAGAGCTAAGAGTTGTTCTGTGAACATCAGCCTTGAGACTGCTCATAGCAGATAGTCCAAAGGTATGAGATGGGGGGAGAATGGACACTCCGATTTCCCAGTTATGGGGGGGGCTGGAAGGAGCTAAAATTGGGAGAGTGGGAGAGCGAGTTAGTCCAGTCATTATGCCCTTATGGAGAAGATGGGGCAGTGGTTGCTTAAAAGGGCGAGAGGCGGGGGGGAGGGAGGGAGGCTATTGGGAAAGCAAGAAAGCACAAAGAGAGAGCGAGGAGCAGCATATTTATACTGTGATGGCAGACAAGCAGGTTGTAGCGGCCACTGGTGATGAATGTAGATAATCTGCTAATGGAAAAGTGGGCAGATTGTTTCTAGCGCCCTCCCTAACCAAGCACGTCACTAAGCCTATAAATCTAGGAGTCGACCAAGGGTGGTGGTGGGGGCGGTGGGGAGCTGGCGCGAAGCACCAGCGGGGCCAAGACCTCACGCCGACCGAATCCGCAGGATCTGTAAACTAGCAGTGCGTACCTTGAGGAGTATTCTTGTGGCTTGGGGGGGGTCGTCGGTGTTGTTCAGCGACCATCTCGACCCAGGCTTCCCTTGCTGGGAGGGCAGGCATCTCGTAGCCCTCTCAGCTACCAGCTGCGAATAGAGGAAAAGAAACAAAGGTTAAATAGGGACTGATTGGGGAGGCATGGTGAAAAGCAGGTGAGTAGAAGGAGGCAGAGGCAGTAAATGCAATTCCAACTGTAAATTACAGAAAATGGAGGCTGACGACTAACAATGCAAGTCCTGCTAGGTATTAAGAGAGAGTAGCTGAAATCTAACAATGCAGGTAAAAACAATACAGGAGACTGTATTTCTAGCTGTACACTTTAGCATTACAAAAATAGCTTAGCAAAACAGTTTGGGTGCACAGATAGTGAGGGAGAAAGCTAAACAGTGTTTTTTGGGCTGTCTTAAAGGTCATCGCGCGTATCAGCCCTGTTGCAGATCTTTGTATTATCTGCAAAGAGACATACTTTTCCTTCCAGTCACTCTGTAATGTCACTTATAAAGATTTTAAAAAGGACTGGCCTCAGTACTGAACCCTGTGGTACCCCACTAGAAATCCCCCTTTCTTCACTGTGGACTCCATTTACTATTACCCTCTGTGTCCTGTTGTCCAGTCAGTGTTTTACCCAGGCTACCACCCTGGGACCCACTCCCAGGCTAGCTAATTTGTTTATTAATCTTTTGTGTGGTACTGTGTCAAATGCCTTGCTAAAGTCTAAGTCTAATACACGTTTTTTTCCTACACTATGATGTCTGTGTCATCTGTCCTGTTGTCTCCTATGATCTGGGTGGTCAATGGCTCCACAGAATGGCCCATGTGTGCCAGAAGACCTGTCATGTGGCATGGTAACAGTGTCCTGACATCACTGTGGCTACATGCATCATATTGCCATGGTGTATGCCATGCATGAGTGCAGCCCAATAGGGGTTGGGGGCCATGACTCTGCACTCCACTACACTGAGCATCTCCCTGGGGCTATGGGCATATCACTGGTGCGGTGTCAGTGCATGTGTACTTCCTGGGTGGGCAGCTGTAGCTGCCCAGCCTGCAGCCCAGTTCTTACATGCCATGGATCTTTGATGGCACCAGCCCCCAGGGGACCCCACGTGTTTTAATGTGCCATACCAAGTGAGTGCTGCAAACCCAGGGGATTGAAGGTTGGCAGCTGACACCATGGTGTGCCAGGTGCCAGAATCACATGCTCACCCATGTGGGCCAGGGGTGGTAACTCTTCCCACTATTACCCCGTGAATGCATCATATATCTCCCAGCTACAGCTAGGCCATACATATGAAAGAGGCGTGGCGGGGCTATGTCACATTTGTGTGGTAGGCATTGTGGAGTTATGCAACATTCACCTGGGAGGTCCAGTCAGGTACCAGAGAAAGGTGGTATGTGAGAGACTTATTGAGATCCACTACCCCTACAGGCTGAGGCTCACCTGCTGTCTTCCCCCACCCACGGGGTCACATTCCCATACAGCTGTACATTAAACTGTGCCATATTGTGTGGATGGCACCCTGTGTGGATTGCGATGCTACTGAGGCACCACCTCATGGCAGTGTTATGTGTTGCACATTTTCTCACTGGAAGCAGTGTGTGTAACAGCTGGCATTTATTTGCATACACACAGAGATACACATATAGCACAGAGTGCCACACCTCCTCTGATACAGATAACAGGGGGGCTATTGCACACATTGGTGCAATGGGGAGGCCGCATAGGTGCACACCTCTTTACAGACTGTGCAGGTTGCAGGGGTGGTATATGACCCAGCTCATTGTCCGTGGTTCATGGCATGTCCCTGAGAGTCACTGTTGCACAACAAAGGGATGAGTGACAGTGCACAAAAGGTATGCTATGAGGGTGGGGAAGATGTGTATGTGGGGGCGGGTGTCTTGCATGGCCACATATGACAGCAGGTGAGGGGTCTGGGTGTCACACTTTGCACATTGGATTCTGTTAGTGTGGGCCTCCGTGGATGGCTACAACAGGAAGTGGACCATATCATACATCCTGGAGCTAGTCATTTGTGGGAAGTTTACTACGCCACCTTTTCGGGGTCACAGAATCTGTTGTGTATCCTCTAGAATTGCACCCAGATGTTGAGTCACCTGATCTGTGATACACAGTGGTTTGAGGGGGTTGTTTTGTTCCCCAGTGTGCCGGCTTGCAGCATGATCACAGCCCAGGTGGCTGGACATGTGGCATTCAGGTCCCCCCTCCCATATGGCTTGTATTCTGTGGTTCCACAGGGACCTGACTGTGGGGGAAGCAGTATATGTCTGTCACCTCATCCAGCACTGACATTCACTGACAGCTGTGGTGTCAGGGCCATCTGTATACACAGATTAATACCTGTCCTCCCCCATGTTCCCCAGTGGAGTGGCAGTGGTACACGGTGGCCGGGACAAACTGTGGAAGACAGGGAAGCTTTAGATGCTGGTTCCAGCCTGGATTCAGCCAACCAGCCATACTGTGACATGATGCAGCATTATGCAGGCCACAGACAATGCTTCCCAGAAGTAGGTAATTAGCTACTACTATGCTTCTGTATGTTAGATTGCCATAATTATAAGGTGTACCTAGCTATGGTTAACAAACCTTGTTTTTGGAGATTGAAATTCCTGCCTAACTATTTCTTTGGTATTTGGTAAAAATACCAACAATGGACTCTGTCATCCTCCTCTTCACTGACTTCAGCCACTTGTCACTGAGCGAAATCTGAAGCCCCACCGTGTGTGTCTTCCAACTCTTCTCCATGATGACTCTGCTCTTGGGAAGTGTTCACAGTGTTAGGTGCTGTGGTTACTGTTTGGTCACTGCTGGTACCTGCAGGGAGAAAATGTATCCATTGTTACTTGCTGTGCTGCACACCACATTGGTCTGTCAGCTTTCTGTCTGCAGTATCTATTGCTGCTATGCTCCATGCATTGACTGTAGTTTGACTGCCCCTACCATCCCATGATGTGAGCTTGTTTTGCCCCAACTGGTATGCACTGTTGGTCACCATGCTGGCATGTCAGGTTCTGGCAGGCTTGCCACCTAAATGGACCCCTTCCAACCGTGCCCCTGACCCCTTGCAGGCAGATGCTTACACAACACCACTACTTCCCCTTTTGCCACCCGTTTCAAATACTTTCACAAACTCTCTGTCCCTCTCTTCCCCTTCCTCTGGATGTCTATTGATCACCCAAAAGCATAGTTTCTTCCCTGAGGCTGTCATGAGTTGAACCCACAATGACTATGATTCCCATTATTTCCACCACCTCAGTGCCATTCCTGACATACAGGTCTACTCCATCCAATCTACCTTTTGCTTTATCCCTCCAGAACATTGAGTACCCTAGGACTGCCAGTTCCCAGTCTATATTTTGTGATGCCCATGTTTCCATGATGGCCACATGGTCCCCCTCAGTCTGCCACCAGCTGCTAAAGATCAATGATTTTATTACACAGTGTCCTGGCATTAAGTCATCTCCCCCATGATCTGACCCCAGAATCCACTTTGCTATTACCTATTTCCCTTGTTCTTTCCATATACTCTTAGCCTCCAGTTTCTCTTGGTAATTGTACACTTTGATTTTCCTTTCTCTAATGACCAGTAACCTAGTCCAGACTGGACTTCATCCATTGTTATACTTGCTGAGCTGCTACAAGCCCCCCGATGCAGGGGGGGGTACTAGCTAAGGTCCCCTTACTCTCACCTGTCACCATGGTTCCCTAGTCCCAGTCTCCCCCACTGTCAATTTAAATATGTGCTATAAATGTAAGTAGAGACAGAGCCACACAAGGGTATGGGGTGCTCAGTGACACTGATATAGCACTGAAAAAGACAGTCACGACACTCACCTTGAACAATAAAAAAACCAAAGTCATGTTGCAGTAATAAAAACTTGTAGTCTTTACTTGGTCACAGCAGAAAATGCACCCCTTCAGGTACAGAAACATACAGATACAGATGCTTTTTCTGTATGATATAAATGTCAAACTTCTGCCCCAGCCCATAGGCCTCTTCTCTTGTCAAGTAAAGTCCATCACCCATGAACAGCCTCCTGTCCCAAAACTCCCCCCCAGTCCCCTAAAACTTGTACCCCTTCTGCTGACACCATCCTTAAGCCACCAATTAAACTCCTCTATCACATCTCTCCTAATACTATCCTTCTTCCCCTCCCTGCCTCACACATGGAGGAGTTCAGAAAAGGCTAGGAAGGATGTGTGTCACCAATCTGTCCTCAAGTCTATGAAAGTTTTACTTCATCATCTCATCATCTCTGTAGACTGATTCACCAGATCATTGGTACCCAGGTATACCACCACCCCCAGCTCCCCCTGCTCCCTCTTCACCATCCTCCCTTTCCTGTCTAAAAACTGGATGGCTGATGCAACAGGAAGATGGGGCACTCACTGGCAGCCATGACAGAAAATCACAGCCATAGCCTGAAAGATTAGGGTAATAGTTATGTTGGGGCAGTGCACGATGTGAGAATCATTCCTCACTTACTGTCACTGGGTAGAGTTTTATTAGAGACCTTGTTGCTTTTTATGGAGTGAGTGATGAAACCTAGTCACACAACAAATAGCTTTCATGTTTCACTCTGTAATAAAGACCAATATATTTTTTAAAAATCTGCAACATAACTGTTAGTAGGAAATTATCTTTGCATTCTACCCTGTCTCCCACATCAATTTCACTTTCATTCCCCCCAAAATTACAAAGATTTTAACAGGTCATGTGCATTGTTTTCTATGGCTTACTTGATCCATAAACAGAAAAAAGAGGTTGTTTATGTTTTAAAAACATTCCCCAACCATGGAACATTCAGTTGTTGCACGCACATGTGCAAAAATGGAGAACATTTTTGTCAATAATGTAAAAAAGTGATGGATGTTTGCCAAAACTAACCAGCAATGAAGCACTCATCCTTCCAACTTTAGCAAACCTGCAGGTTTCAACTTTCAGATATACTGATGATATTTTAAGCACCTAGAAGGGCAGTAAGGAACAATTATTTGTACAATATCTGGATTGGAGTAATGAAAACAGAAATTAACTGTTAAAAGGACACTGTCAACCCTTCTTACTTCTAGTTCAAAAAACACATTTTATGATTGGTTATCTTCTCTAAAATTCCTTGATTTTGCCTGTTGATTGACCTGATTTCTTCCTTAGGTGAAATAAAATGCATACTGATGGTGTTATTATACCCAGCCTTGCTTGTTTCAGATCCTTGATCCACAGTACTTTACATATGTCCTAAACATTAGAAACACCCACAAACAGAGTAGTCACTCATAATGTAATAGTTGCCTCTTCTTCTACAGAATCATGTGTGTCTACACTGTGTTGGGGTGTTCCCAAGTCCAGGAACAATGCAGTAAGAGATGATCAAAGAATAAAAACAAACACATGTTTGTATAATAACATTAGTAAAATGGATAATCTGTTTTTCACTTTTAAGAAGAAAAAAAAAGAATCAAAATCAAATAGTGCTGTGGGAAAGTTGTGAATTCTGCTTGAGCATAACTTTCGTGAAAGCTCACCATCTTTCACAGAATTTTCCAAACTTCCATGTTTGGCAGATCAGAAATCTTCTGAATGTGTTTTGGGAAAATGTTCACCCTCTTCTAGTGGCAGTTCCTGTCCAGTAACTGGCCCTTTAAAATGTAGCATTTCCCTGGTGTCTATTAGTCCCCTCCCCAAGCCGATTGCAGGACCCATGTAAAATACAATTTCCCAATGTCTAGTGCCCCCCTCCAGTCTCTGGCCCAATGTTAAAAATAATAATTCCCTGGTGTCTAGCTGACACCTCCCCCCCACCATCCTGTAAAAACAAACTCTGTCCAGAGTCCATAGGGCTACAGCTGAGGAATTTAGGGTAAACATATTTTAAATTTGTTTCTTAATATTTTTACACCAGATTTTCAATATAGCCTTGTTATGATCCTGCCTCATGAAGACGGACAGAGAAAATGTTCAACTCGTGGCTTAAAGGTGATTTTGCACAGGGACTATGAAATCAACTTTCGGGATGCTAAAACACATTTTAGGCGGAGGTGAAAAATGACAGCTGTCATATTCATGAGGTGCTATAAGGAAATGGCTATGTTGGAAATGTGGGGTTAAAATATTGAATATTACCAAGCATACAAGCCTGTGTTCACAAAATTGAACGTAGGCACATATCTTTGTTGAGTTTTAATATTTTTACATCAAATTTTCAGCATAGCCTTGTTATCACACCACCTCATGAACCAGGTAAGAGAAAATTTTCAACTCCTGCTCAAAAAGGTGATTTTGAACAGGGACTATGAAATCACCTTTCTGGATGTAAAAAAAATATTTGGTAAGGATTTGAAAAATGACATCTGACACATTTATGAGGTGCTGGAAAGATATTGCAATGTTGTAAATTTGGGGTAAACATATTGAAAATTACCAAAGTTGCAAGGCTGCATTCACAAAATTCAATGTAGGTTCATAACTTTGTTGTTTTTCAATATTTGTGTACCAAATGTTCAACGTAGCCTTCTTATGACCCCACATCATGAATAAGGGCAGAAAAAATTATTAACTCCTGCCTGAAAGGTGATTTTGCACAGGGACCCCAAAATCTCCTGTCAGGACAGATTTTCCCTAATGACAGTGACATTGTTCATGAGTAAGTTTCCCAAAGAAGGCATGTTGAAAATGTGGGTCAAAAATATGTAAAAATGCCCAAGTTATGCCTCTAAGTTCAAAACTTCATTGAAATACATTGAACAGCATACCTTTTTCTTCAGTTCATGGTCAGGCTTTGGAGAGTGAAGATGTGTCTGCGGTCCAGAAAGGGTTACGCCATTTGACCCCCAATGGGTAAGTAAGGGCTTGGGGGGTGTGGGGTGGTGGGTGCTCAGTGGGAGGGTCCGGTGGGGGTCAGAAATGGAGTGAAAGACATTGATGGATGGTTTTCTTGTTACAGGTTATAAAAGGAAAAAAAAAGCAGGATTGAGATGCCAGTTGTGATACTGAGGGATTAGGCACCCACAGTGTCACTGTTACATTTCTGGGGAGGGGGGTGTGGGATAGTGGGTGCTGAGAGGGAGAGTTGGGTGGGGGAAGAAGTATGCACCTGTACTCCTTCAATGTTAATAAGAAGCCTAGACTGCTCAGAACATGGCTGTCCTTCCAAAAATCATTAGTACAAATCCTGTGATCCATTGGACAATGACAGGTACCAAAAATGAATGTATCATGGGTGCTCTAAACCCCAATTCTGGACTGGTCTGTTCAATTGTCCATCTTTCCAAATTTTACAGTCTCTTGGCGGGGGGGAGTGGTGTTATATAGCCAATCTCTTCAGACTGCAAAATTTGGAAGGATGGACAATTGAACAAACATCCAGAATCAGGGTTTAGAGCATCCATCATTAATATTCATATATGCATTTTCATATGGCGATCCAACACCCTATTTGAATTTTGTTTTATGTTGTAGGCATAGGTTTCAAATACAGCACTAACACAGGGAGATATTGGTAATTGCTCCAGTTTGCTCTCACTATAATGATAGACTTGTTTTTGGTACCTGTCGTCCAACGGATTATGGGATTTATACTAATGATTTTTATAGGGATAGCCACATTCTGAGCAGTCTAGGCTTTGTATTACCTTTGAAGGAGTCCAGTAGCATACTTCTACCACTGGCTGTGGTGGGTAGGGGGACCTAAATTGGATGCCTTTGGCATCACACATGGACATTTTGGAAGCACAGAACAAGATACAGACTTCTGGGCTGCATGTCACCACTAATGCTGTCCTGTGTGTATAAATACAAACCGTAATGTCCCAGTTATGAGACTAGCTGCACAGACTTTACAGGAATCTCTGAAATATATGATGCAGTAGGTACTAACTATGTAACATGGGAAAATAAGTTCCTTTTTTCCAGGTTGTATGAATGACTTTTGAAGCTGTAGTGATTGCTTAATGATATTTCAAGATAATTCAGAGTGAGGATTACCCTTCTTGTACTAGGTCAGTTTGCCACCATCAAACTGTCATTTGGCTGTGGGGGCAGGGATGTGGGGGGATGCTGCAACAGAGAGCACAGGTAAGGGACTGAACTGAAGAGACAGAGGCAGGAGGTAACACATTTACTTGGACATTCAGTTCCGATCCCCAGAAGCTAGCAGCTGCAAGTGGCAGCCCTGCCTTATCCACCTGACTCCTTATCTGGGGCCAGCATTAACTGTCTTAGGCAAGTTGCAGATTTTCATTTTCTAGTTATGGACCCTATAATAGGGAGCTGAAGAGGGCATTGTAGGGATGTGGTCTGACAACTGGTATTTTTTATTTTCTTTTGTTGTTGTCATTTTATTTTCATTCTAGTTTTTTTTTTTGTTTGTTTGTTTGTTTCTGTGGCCAGTCATATACAGTAAGTCTCTTTGGGGGTCTTTCCCGACACCCTCAAGGAGGCAGTCGTTCGACCACTCCTTAAAAAAACCTTCCTTGGATCCAGATTGTCTAGCTAACTACCGGCCTATCTCTAACCTGCCATTTGTTGGTAAGGTTATTGAAAAGGCGGTTGCGCTGCAACTGGATGATCATCTTACGACTCACAATGTCTATGACGTTCTTCAGTCTGGTTTTAGGAAGAAGCACAGCACGGAGCCGGCCCTTGTCCGGGTATTGAGTGATCTCCTAATGGCTAGAGATCGAAAGGCATGTACCATTCTGGTCCTTCTCGATCTCTCTGCTGCATTTGACACTGTAGACCATGGTGTGCTACTGGAATGCCTGCGGGTTTATTGTGGGCTGTCTGGTACAGTCCTCAAGTGGTTTCATTCTTACCTCACAGGCAGGTCTCAGAGAGTTGCCACTGGAATATATTCCTCTGCCGCTCATTCTCTGCCTTGTGGGGTACCACAGGGCTCCATTTTGGCTCCCATGTTGTTTGCAGTGTATATGCTGCCATTAGGAGAAATCATCAGGCAATACAGCTTGGGTTTTCACTGCTATGCAGATGATACCCAGCTGTATCTGTCCTTTCTCCCCGGCCAGGGTGATGCACTATCTGTGTTAAACAACTGCCTTGCTGAGATCAGACTTTGGATGAGTTCCCGCTGGCTAAGACTGAATCCGGATAAGACTGAGGTATTGGTAGTGGACCTAGGTCATCCGGGGGCTGGTTTGGGAGTTGGACAACTCTCAGGTTTGTTACTTGGTGGTATGCTGCTCCCTACCTTCGATCAGGTGTGTAATCTGGGTGTTATTTTTGATGAGGGACTGACCTTAAAATCTTAGGTATCAGCTGTCGTCAAATCCTCTTTTTACCATCTGAGGAATATCACCCGGGTGAAACACCTGGTTCCAGCGGGTGATCTTCCAACATTGGTCCATGCCTTTGTCACTACCCATTTTGATTACTGCAATTCCCTTTACCTAGGGCTACCTGGGGTTGATATCCGCTGCCTGCAGCTAGTGCAGAACGCGGCTGCCAGGCTTTTGACTGGGACATCTAGAACCAGTCATATTACACCTGTGCTCCGCGAACTGCACTGGCTGCCTGTTAGGTGGCGGATCACCTTTAAGGTTGGTTTACTAACCTTTAAAGCCCTACATGACCAGGGACTGGTTACCTGAAAGATTTCCTGATTCCCTACTGCCCCCTCCGTTCTCTCCATTCCGCCAATGAGGGATTGCTAGAGATTCCCAGGGTTCGATTGAAAACATCAGGTTCACGTGCTTTTGCTTTTTCAGCACCAACCCTGTGGAATTCTTTACCTCATTGGTTGAGAGAATGCCCAACCGTCGATAGTTTTAAAATTGGTTTAAAAACATATTTATTTAGTTTAGCCTTTATTTAAATATAGTTGACATATTTTAATGTTGTTTTAATCTATTTATGTATATGTTTTTATGTACAGCACCTTGGCTCTGAAAGGCGCTATATAAATAAAGTTGATTTGATTTGATTTGATTTTGGGTGAGCCATAACTTGCAGGTGTCGGGGAGGCTATACTTGTGTGACTCTAGCCATGCTTCATGCCCTGTCTGCAGAGACTGCCCTGACTGTAGTATTCATTTTCTGGGAGAGAGACAGAATAGAGAGTAGATATTACACACACACTGCAGCAGGGTAGAGAGGTTATATATTTCAGTGGTCACAGACCACCGAATGCAAAAAAAAAAAAGAAGTGTGAGCGCGGACTGTTCTGAGGTGGAGGCAACCTTTTTTGGACAATCCAACATGTACATTCACATGGAATTTGGGAGTGCTTTTCAAAGCAAAAGGTTTGCAGTGATCCGCCCACTGCAACCTTACAAAGGTAGTTACTGTAAGTCTATCCATTCCCTGGTGTCTAGTGGACCCTCTTCCCTATATCCCAGATCCCCTGTGATAAAACAAAAGTAGTCCATTCCCTAATCCTTGGTGTCTAGCGGACCCCCTACCACCTCACCCCAGCAGGTAGTGCCCCACCACACTGATCTCCCCACACTGCACCCCCCCAAACCAACGAACAGCACAGTCCACCTTTCTTCATCTCAACTGGCTGCCGAACTGAGTTAAAAATGAATGAGTGCATGCTTGTACAAGGAGATACTAATTCATTGATAACTCAGTCCAGCAGCCAGCTGAGGTGGAGATAGGAGGGCTGTGCCAGTCTTCTGCTCAGGGCCAGGATGTGGGGGGAGCAGGGTGGTGGGGTAGTACCTGACAGGGTGGGAGGTCCACTAGACACCAGACATTAGGGAATGGACTACTTTTGTTTTGTAACAGGGAATGAGGGATATAGCGAGGGGGAGATCTGCTAGACACAGGGAATGAATGGACTTAACTCCCTTTTTTTATTACAGGAGATTGGTGTTAGGGAGGGAGCCAGCTAGACACCAGGGAAAGATTTTTTTTTTATATCGGGCTGGTGATCGGTGGGGGGACAACTAGACACCAGGGAATTTTATATTATATTAGGCCATCAATCGGCTTTGGGTGCCCACTGGACAACATGGAATTTTTACATCAGTCTGGTGATCAGTGCAGGGGTGTGAAAGTTGCAAAAATTATTTTCAAACTTTTGTGGAAGCAAAAGTCTGACTTTTATTCAAATTCTGCCAGTGGAATAATTTTTTTTCGCACAGCTCCAAAATCAAACTAACAGCTACATCAACACATTCTGCAGAATGTGAGCAATCGTAAAATGAGTCTTTTTTTTTTTTAATAGGAACTGTTTGAGAGGTAAGATGGGTTGATAGTGTCCCTTTAATTGTGATGAGTGTCCTACTAGCTTTCTGGACACATAAGTTACAAATGATGGCAACAATGACCTCTGTAAAAGCAGTAAAAAACATTTTCTGTAATAGCCAGCCCGGTGGTGTAAAGGGCTGAGTGCTTTGTACCTTACCTCATGCAATGCTGGTGACACCAGTTCAGGAATGAACTCAGGTCATCAGGGCTCAGCCAGGAAGGGAAAGAATCGAGCATCTGGAAGACTACTCTAAGCACCTGAAGTGGGGAGGATAGCCATCTGGGCCCTTGGCTGCCCCCAAGTGGAGTCCTGGGGAACAGCACAGTGTCCAAACACCAGGAAGGGAAGGGCCACAGATTTGTGATGTTCACATGCTTCCACACATACATGTCTATTTGCTGCCACATCAGGGATCAGGTGAGAACATGGAAACAATGGGGGATCAGGCTCCATGAAGTATCTCCACCAGTATCACGACAATTCAGTGCAAACAATCCAGCGTAAACAACTCAGCTCATCAAATAAAGCGAAAAGCATTACAGCTAATAGTACAATTTAGCACACAACAACCACAGCACAATTAGCGCATTTCAACAATCGTATTTCCCATATTCAAACAGCAGCAGCAACAACATTGCAAAACCACAACAATAAAATAATTCAGCACATGCCAACTGCAGCAAAACAGATGCAGCAACAACATTTTCAATTGATTTCCAATATTCCTTCATTTAAAGCATAATCATAGGTTTTCTTACCTGCTTATTTCTTATGCTGCATTCATGTCGAACAACGAGTGTGTGGCGCTTCCCAATTACATCACTTTGTGTCACAGTGCAGAAGACGTCGACCAGGGTTGCTGAGGTTCAGTGTAAGTTCAGTTTCAGTTCAGTTTAACTTCAGTAAATTAAAAGGTCAAACTTTATTATTGTAAATGTAATAACAACTTTGGCTAAAACAATTTAAATAGCTTGTACAGCACATCCAGTATAAAGACTGAAGGATTAGGATTATACCTGCAACTGAAAATTATGTGTGACACCCCTCAGATAATCAGAGTAATCTGCACTCCCATAAGCTTCAACCACTGCAGCAATTCATTTGGCAGTGCTCCTGTACTTTTTCCTGGGAGCTGGTGGGTCCATGCCTGCGAGGTACTGCTCAATTTTTATTTCATTAGTGTTTTGATCAATGTTCAGTGCCTTTATGAGCTTCTGTATTGTGGGGTGGCTTGCCCCCAATAGACTGCTGAATCTTCTGTGCCACCCCTCAACAGCGTTTATAGTTCTGGGCAAACCTTCTTGCACTGCATTATAGCAGTTCCAAAAATCGATGCTGAAGTGTGGTCTATGATGACCACCATGACCAGCTGGTCTCCCTATCCATATTTCCTCAAAGTAATCAATGAGGGGGACCAGCTGGTCATCATGAGTTGGGTAAAAGTCTGTTGCCCTTAGGTGTTCAAATGCAGTGATAACATCAGCAGGTGGAACATATGTTAACGATGGTAGCATCCTAATTTGAAGTGCAAAATTAGCATCAGTTGTATAATTTTTTGGTATGTCAGGATGTTCTTGTACCTTGCACCAGACAGCTTGGCACAGGTGAAAAAAGCAACCGCATGTGACTGCAGTAGGGAATTCTGTGGCAACTGCATGTGACTGCGGTAGGGAATTCTGTGGCAAAAGCTTTGGCAGCTGCTAATTCAAAATCAGTCATTATAGTCCATGGTGCAAGTTCAGGACGCAATTCTTTTAGCTGTGCCAGAACCCTCACGTAGCTGCAGTATGTTCTGTTAGAGATTAATGCAAAAACTGAGGGTATAACTACCAAGTAACGAACACCATGTATAGTGTACAATTGTGAGAAAAGTGTTGGTGTGGCTTTGAAAGTTTCGTCTACATAACCAATGCGGTGTACAGCACATATAGTGTAAATTTTGCCTTGTTGCAAACAGATTAAAGCATTCACTGTCATTTGTGCCAGAATCATGCATTAGAAAAAGTTCTCAATCTGTTTTACAGTACTCTGGTGGAATTTGTAATTCACTCAGGGTTGAAGGCTGGCTTGGAGCTACAGCAGCTGATTGCTGTGCTCTTTGTGCTGTTCTTTTCAGACTGGAAAAAGAGGGAAGCTTGCCACTGAGTGATTGGCTGATTTCACTAGTGGCACTTGCAACTACTGTACCTACTGTGTTGTCTCCTGCAAGCTCCCAGTTCACTCCTTCATGTCATTGACAACTTTGCCAACCTTTGCATCTGCAGGGTTCAGTACATGGTTGTGTGTCTGTATAAACTTAATTATTTCATCTGATTCTGTGTGCACCCGTGCAGGACACTTAAAAGCATCATACTGCAGGCACTTTCAATACTCTTTAGACCTATACTTGCGCTTCTTATGATACAGGTATCCCTCATGACACAGGATAGGCTGCCCTCTAGTGCTCAAGATGAAATGTAGTGGCATGATGGCAAACAAAGTCTGTAGAGAGGGCGCCGACTTCAAAACTGATTGCTTTATGCCACTTAATTTGCATACATTGGCACAAGGACAGACAGCAGAACACAATTGGAGAAAGAGCTTTCAGTATTAACTTTGGTGGTTTAATTGGCCTCATTGATTTGTTCAGCAATTAATATTATGGTTACATTTTCTTCTGCAACTGTAATTCATATGCCTCCTTAGTAGTAAAATGAATAATTTTAAAATGTCATCACTGGAGGAAATGAAGAAGATCAGGTAATTCATTATAGTAATTTAGTTTATTGTAGCTTCTGTTAATGATAACTCTATTGTGCTATTCTTAGGGATATGAAATGCGCTGAACACACAGTGCTGAAAAATGCAGACAAGGAAAATGATCACGCCGAAAAGTAAACGCTGCAAATGACCGAACTTAAAACTTTCTGCACAGTTGACATGGAACCCCCTCCATCACCTCCCCAGTTCATGCCACCACCTAAACTATCAATCCATACTAGATAATGCATCTAGGTGAGCGGAAGATGGTCCTCCCTTTTCTGGCCTCACCATGGGGAGGGCCTGTGGGGGTCTCTGGATTGGGGTAAGTGGTAGTGGAGGTGGTGGCCTGTCAGGGATGGGTGGGGATGGGGCAGAGTAACCCCTACCCAGACACCCAAGTGAACAAAGCATTAATGGTCTCTTTACAGATCTCTTTAGAAAAAGAGATAGACCAGAAATCATTACTACACTGTAATAGTTACCACCCAACACACCAGAAACAATATCCCCATTAATCAGTACATGAGAATTGGCAGAATCTGTAGTGAGCAGGGAAATTATTTAAAAAATCAATAGAGCTACGTTTTCCATGAGAGGATACCCTGACCCTGTAATTTAAAAATGTATAGAAATTACTGAACCAAAAATGTTGGAAATGCAGGGAAATGACTTGAATGTGTCAGCCCAGAATGTGACTAATATTACACCCTGTACTAACAACCCCTTGCTTAATTTTGTGACACCAGTCACTCGAGAGTTAAGTGATACATGAGACATTAATAAGCATTGGTTGTCTTAGCACCATATGTGTCAACTGGACCAAGGATCGTGTATAGCAGAGGAGTGAAGGTAAGTGATAAGGTTGTCCACAGTGTCCAAATAATACAGATTGCAACACACAGGCACTATGTACCAGGCTGCTACCTGTTTCTGCCTGTGCCTGTTTACTCTGTTTTTTTCTCTCTCTCTCATTGCCTCTCTCTCTCGGCTGCCCTAGTTCCACCTACCTGCACCCTTTTGCTACCCAATAGCTCTTACCTTACATAGCTGCTCCCCTGCTAAAATCTTATATCCCCCTGCATCTGCCCAGACCTGATACTCCGACATTCCTACCCCTTTTTCCTTTTTTTTTGCCATCACACTCTGTCTTCCACCTCCCTCTCATTCTAAATTAAATCAATCTCTAATGATCTTCCCTCCCCCAGACTTTTGTCCTAAGCTGTAAGACCTGCCACCAGTTTAAATGGAGGCGCCAGCACTTGCATTAAAATGAATCCCTAGCTTTTCCTCTCCCCTCTTTTACAGACTGCCACCCAGCGGGCAGCACCGCCACCGCTTCAGACCTCAGCGCTCCAGCCCTCTCCCTCCAAGCCTGCAGCTGAGCAGGCTGAGCCGACCAGCATCTGTCTGGGGGCCGATCTCACTGGCTCCAACCCGCACACTACTTTGAAAGGTATGCTCGCATCTCTGAGAGCCGCGGCTCATAGGCTGACAATTTAATTGGCTCCACTTGTGTTTGGAGCTGGCCGGTGATTGGATGTCCTCCCTCAGCCCAGCCTGCCATTGGTTGGGCCTGTCCCAGCAGCATTTTGGACTGCTTTGGTGCCTTAACTCTCACCGGGCACTACTGTATAGTCACTGTTTTTTTGTCTCACCTCACCCACCCCGACCCTGGCCTCTATTAAATCCTCCTCCTCCCCCACTCCCCACCCCCTCCTGCTCCTAAGACAGCACCTGGCTCCTCCCCTACAGGTCTATTACCAACCCCCTAAAAGGTACACTGGTGGATCCCTACCTTCTCTCACAGATTTACTTATACTATTGCACTTAACAAAATTTAACATGTCAGTAGAAAAAAATGGTTTTCTGACCTTCTTCCTCCCCTTTCTCCTAAGGGTAGCTGGCTGGACAACCCCTACAAATACTCCCCACATTGACACTTGTCTATGCCTCACCCTCCACGCCAATCTTAAACCCAGCGGTACTCGCACTGATGGATGCCTTACTCAAGACTTTAAAATCCCACCATCCAGCTACACACTCTCAGATCTGCATAAAATTAGCATCGCTGCCATCCTATGCTGCCATACCACTGTGGTGACTTTAAACTCCTTTGAAACACACTGGGTAAAGGTAAAAGGGACGCGTAGGCTGCTCTGGGCATACATCCTAAGAAAGTTGATATTACTACTGCTGCTGCTAATCTCTGGAAATGTCCACCCTAACCCAGGCCCACCCGGTACTAGGCCAAAACAGGCTCGGGGACACCTCTCGATAGTCTCATTAAATATACACAGCCTCTTAAACAAACTACTACAGTTCCAGGCTTGGGTGGAGCTAATACAACCTGACATAGTTGCACTCACGGAAACCTGGCTCTCACCAAAAGTTAGCAATGCCTTCATAGCACTGGATGACTACACAGTGTTCCGGCAGGACAGACTGACTAAGCGAGGGGGTGGATGTGCAGTTTACCTGAAGAATAACCTTAGAGCCCAAATCATGCCTAGCAGTTTCCTAAACAAGGAAACGCAAACTCTTACCCTCAAACTCACCCTGGGTAAGCAACACAAAACCCTACTACTATACACTACTATTCACTGTATACATACCCCCTGGAACCTCCAAAATGGGGATCCAGCAAGTACAGAGCAACTTTGAGCAGTACAACAAAAACTGGGAACACATAGTAGTTGGCAACTTTAACACTAACTGGTTGTCCAATGACACTCTTGCTGTCTGCAACCAGGTGTCTGGACTCTACCTTACTCAACTAGTCCACCAAGCAACCAGGCTTAACTACAAAACAGGCACAAGTACTCTAATTGACTGGCTTCTCGCGTGCAGCCCAGAGCATATCTCTGAGGTCACTGTCCTTCCTGACACCCTCAGCGATCATTCACCAGTGATGTGCACCTGGTCGAATAAAGCCAGTACTCATGCCCCCCAGGTATCTCAAAATCGATCCCTGAGACCTGGGCAGCTTGACTCTCTCAGGAAATATCTGAGTTTGATTGACTGGTCACCACTGGACAGGGCCACAGATGGGAACCAAGCCCTCAACTTCTTTGTCAACATTTTTACCAAGGCTTGTGACATCTTTGCCCCCCACAGAACCAAAAAAATAAGAGGAACTACCAACCCATGGCTTACAGGCCCCATATTACAGCATATGAGGAATAGGGACAACTTGTGGCATAGGGCCAAAGCTATTGGTAAGGAAGCTGACTGCATCAAATATAGGTCTGAAAGAAACTATTATACCTGCACCATATGACAATCTAAGGAAAGCTACTACCATGACCTACTGAAAAAGAGCTAGGGTAGGGGTAAGGAATTCTGGGACTCAATAAAAACCCTCACCGGCAAAGCTTCCAAAGCACAACCAGGGTTAATAGTCACAATTGGGGGGACACTCCTGGAGCCTGTAGACATTGCTAACTCCTTCAACCAAGCCTTCTCCAACCTAAGTTGACAGTATAGCCTAGAGGTTAGAGGAACGAGGTGTGAACAAGCTTGATACATCCAGCAGACCAAAACTGAGTTTGATTCTCAAAACCTCCACTTGCATACTGTGTGACTCTGAGCAAGTCACTTAACTGACCAGTGCTCCCAGGTCTCCCCTGAAAACAGGCACTTGTGCCTAGTGGGCCTTACCAGGTTACTAAAGACTAAAATAAAAATAAATAAAATGAATAAAGTTCTGTTCTTCCCAAGGAATACCTATCCGACTCTACCCTCAACTCACTCCACTTGAATGCCCCACCACCCGTACCCCAGTTCAATGCCCCCCCTTCTACTTCAAACAGTTGAACCGACAGGATACCATTAAATATGTTAAAGCTGTTCTAAAGAATACCAGACAAGGGACTGACCTTGTAGACATGAAACTGGTGGCACCCACCATAAATGAGCTGGGGTATCCCCTTACCAAGGTCTTCAATGCCTCACTAAGGTCAGGTGTGTTCCCTGATAAGTGGAAGAAGGCAGTTGTCACCCCCGTTTACAAAGCAGGTGATGCCACAAACCTAACCAACTATAGACCCATCTCAATTCTCCCCCCTCTGTACAAGGCACTGGAATGAGTGGTCTCAGACCAGCTTACTGAGTACCTAACGAAGTACCACCTACTCTGTAGGCAACAACATGGGTTCCAGAAACATCACTCAACCATAACCGCCCTGATTGACTACACCTCCCAGATACAGGAGTCATTTGATGATGGCTTAGCAGTGGGGTCTATCTTCATCGACCTCACCAAGGCATTCGACACAGTCAGCCATCAACTCCTCCTCCATAACCTTCACTCAATGGGCATATCCTCAGACACTGTCACCTGGTTCAAGAGTTACTTATCCGGCAGGACACAAGTCAAAGTTAGTGGCATACTATCAGAACCCATGGACATGACTCTTGGAGTCCCACAAGGGTCTATCCTGGAACCTCTATTGTTCAGCATATTCATCAACCAATTGCCTATAGGCTGCCAAGCACACATTGTGCTTTATGCAGATAATGCGGTCATCTCTGTAAGTGGGTCAAACTTACTCGCAGTCTCCCCTGAAATAGAAGCAAACTTCCACAGACTTGAGGAATGGTTCAGTGACAACAAACTGTTGCTCAACTACAAGAAAACCAAGAGCATGCTCTTCTCCCTGCCACAGAGGAAGAACCACCTTGGAAAACTTTAGATACTGAGCTCCAAAGGGAGCTATTTAGAGCAGGTTGACACCTTCAAATATCTTGGTATTCATCTGGACAGCTCCCTTTCTTTCTCAACACAAGTTGATCAGTTAGTCAAATCTGCCAACGCAAAACTAGGTGTTCTATACAAATGCCGTCAATACATGCCGCCTGAGGCACTAAAGCCTGTCACTTACAGTTCTGTGGTATCCTCCATTGACTACTGCCTTGCAATCTACAGCGCAGCCACTGCCACTGTCCTGAATAGGGTAAGAACCCTCCTCAACAAAGTGTGTAGGCTAGTCCTGGGTGCAGATCATCTGACCCACACCTGTGACCTCTATGAAGCAACTGGTTGGCTACCCCTTCACCTCAGAGACCGGTACCAAAGCTGCCTTGTGGTAATGAAAGCCATCCTTGGGCTTGCTCCTGACTCCACCATGTGTCTATTTAAAAAAGCCCAACCTCCTATCAGTACTAGGAGGACCTCCAAGGGTGTATTCCTAGTACCCTTCAGGCGTATCTCAACAGCTCAAAGATCCCTGTCCTACAGGGGTCCCAGGTGGATAAATGACCTACCCTCTGATCTCCTCAGATGCAACAAGATCAGAAAATTCAAAGCAGGTCTTTGTGCCCATCTTACCCCTCCAAGTACGTGTGAGTACCCCGAGCAGCCTGACTTGTTCACAACACTCTTCTGCTCCTGAAACCTCTGACCTATATCTCGGCTACTCCCTTCATCTGCTCCACCCATATTCGACTAGCCCTGCCCCTGCTCCCATCCCCCTGTTTTTCCATTGTCTTTCTTTCTCCCTCTTTCTCTTCCTTGCCCCAGTTAACTCACCACTTACTACCCTACCCCCTCCCTTTTCCTCCCTCCACCCACACCCACCCTCACCCTTTCTCCTCTCCCCACTTTCCATCTCCTTACTCCCTTAGCTATCTTCCTTTCATTCCTCCTAACCCCCTTCTTTTCCCCTGCATCCCCTGACAATGCCTACCCTGGCTTCTATTTTCACTCCAACCCCCGTGCTGGCTGCCCCTCCCCCATTGTTGCTTGGGCCTGTCAACCACCCTCTGCCTGCCTGCACAACACTGCTGCTGCCTTCTACAGCCAGTGGGAATGCCCTACTCCCATTCTAGATGTAATGACACTGAAATCTCCTTGAAGAATTCTAAGCTATCTGGGAACCTATAATTTTATCTTCCTCATAGTGATTATTACCTATGAAGTAACAAATGCTACTATATGTGCTAGAATTTCATTACTGTTGTCTCTTACTTAATTCTGTATTACCACTGTGCTACTCCTGTTGTCCGTCTTACTGGTTTTCTATGATGTCTGACCTGGAACCTTTGGAAACGAGCCTGTGGCTCAAAGGTATTTAATCCCAAACTGAAATAAATAAATAAAAATAAAAATAAATGTACCCCCTCAAAAAACAAAATAGAGAGTGGCCACTAGGGGCGCAGTATAGCGCAGTGGTCTAGGGCTCTGAGCTGCAAATCTGGTGACATCCAGCAGACCAGACCTGGGTTTGAATCCCACAGCTTCCACTTGCATACTGTGTGACCCTGAGTAAGTTGCTTAACTTCCTTGTGCTCCCAGGTTGCACCTGGAAACAAGCTCTGGCTTAGTGTGCCTTTCTTGGTTAAACAATTTCCCCTAAATAAGATGGCAGCTTAAAAATCAGCTCAACAACCCAGAGGGAAATAACCTTTAAAATCCTTTTTCTACCAGCTGGTATTATATCTTCACTCTACTGTAACTTGTGGGGTAATACTCAAGCTACACTAATTTAGCTTCATTGATACAAAAAGCCTTCATTTGCTGTGTGGAAATTGCTATTTTACTGAAGAGCCTCCTGGATGAGATAGGCCTGAAAATATAGTTGAAGGCAACTTGCAACAAACCTGGGAGCAACCGTCAGTTGAGGCGATGTTCGGCCAACTTATGGCCCAGATGGCACAAGTCACTGTGGCAACTAATCAAAACATCCAAGTGGTTCAAAATTTAGAAGCCAAGATGCTGCATACCGAACAGTGGGTCTCGGCGATGAAGGGGCATATTCAGGACTTAAGGGCAGAATTAAGAGATCAACAACGGACCATACAGATGCTGCACAGTAAGATGGATGACCTCGAGAATCGAGGTCGCAGTAATAATCTTCGCTTCTTGGGCTTCCCTGAGTGTGTAGAAGGCAAAGATACTGAGGGATTTCTATAATTAGCCATCAGTGAAATGCTGCAGTAGGACCCGCTGAGACCGCTCCAGGTGGAACGTGCACACCGTATGTTAGCCCCCATGTCTCAGGCCCAGGACAGACCACGACCTATCATAGCCCGATTTATTGATTTTAGGGACAAAGAGAAGGTCCTAACTAGAGCTTGTGAGTTACAGCATGTAGTGTGGAGATCGAATAGGATCCACATCTTTCAGGACTTCTCTAAGGGTCTGTCAGACAAACGCCGAGCATACTCTGAGGCAAGGCATAAAATGCACAGTATTGGGCTATCCTTTTCCTTACGTTACCCAGCCACGATGCTGGTTATGCATAATGGGGCCCAGAAAAGTTCTGAATCTCCTGATGCACTCATGGATTTTTACGGTGCAACTGGCCACAAGAATTCACCACCACTACCCCAGGAGCCCCTTTGGCAAAAACTGCTACTGACGAGTTGGATTTCCGCTTCTCTCCATCAGTGAGCAGGCCTGCATTTTGGCAAGACCTCAGGGAGTAACACTGGGAACTCCCCCCAAAAACACACCGAAAGAGTCAATCCTCAAACAAACACGGCAGCCGGGAGCATCCTTCGGAGAGAGGGCAAGATGACACAGAGGAGGCCACAAGCATGGACACTGTTGCTCCAGATCCGTTACAGGCCTACCACACCACTAATAGATATGAAACTTTATGCCCCAGCTCTCCAGATCAACACCCAGGCATTGTGGCTTCGACTGTGGAAGGCAGGCCTACTCCTATGTTGCAGCCCAGCTACCTGTCCCCATCAGCAACTCCTCACCAGCCGCAGAACGGAGCTACAGATAGCGGAGGGCAGCGTCCACCAAAAGCTATGAGGGAGGCCTCCTCTACCAACGGAGATCTCATCTTCATTGTGGACTGTCCTGAGTACTCTACTTCTACAGGGCAATGGATCAGAGAAAACCCACCGCCATGGTCAGATAAGTAGTCATCCTTCTATTTTCTTTCTATTCTTGTTCTTTTAATTCCCCAGGGAGTTGTAGGTATGGGACGAGTTTGGGGTGTCTAAATTGATCGTCAGTGAACAATCTCCTTGGCTGACCCATCTTCTACCCTTTCTCCATGTTACCCATGTAAGGGAACTTTCGAGCCCCTTTTCACCCTAACCATGACCCCCGACTTGCACTGCCATGTGGCAGAGAAGATGACTCACTCCTATACCGGGAGGGATTCAACAAGGCCTACCAACAAGCTCTCAGGGGACGTCCTGATCAAAGGTCCAGACATGTCTAGATGGCAAAGAAGGCCTTTTTGTACCATCTAATTAAACAGCATAACTTTTGTGGGTTCTATCTCACTTACTTGTGTGTGTGGGGAGTGAGGTCTGCTGGAAAGCTGTGTCATATAATATGAAAGTATTTGTCGGCATGCGTAAACTGTTGTGCTAAATGTGTAGCCAGGATGTGTTTTACATGAGGCCCTAAGTGGTGAATGGCACAGGCCTGTGCCCCTCTGGTATTTTTATTTTTTTATTTTTTTCTGTCAAGAGGGGAGATCTCCCAGCCCCCGCATTGGGTGGCTTACAGTCAGGGCCCCGATTTTTCTGCGGCACATCGGAGCAAAGTTCTGTGGCAGGGTTCTCATTTCCCACAGAACTTCTGTGGCACTCAACACCAATTTATGTGGCAATTCTGCGGCACATTTTTACCCTTAATTTGTTTCCTTTTTTTGTTTTTTTTTTGCCATATCTGACACAATGCACGCTCATAACAGAGTCATTTTATGGGCATTTGTCACCAAATTTTCAACATAGCCAGTTTAGGACCTCTGCTCATGAACAGTATCACTGTGATTTTCTTAATCTGTTCCGAACATTGATTTCTCACACCAACCACACCATTGTGCGCTACATATGTGAAAACACATTTCGGGTGAGATGTGAAAAAAATGACAGTTGTACTGTTCATAAGGAGGTGTAGTAAAATGGCAATACTGAAAATCTGGAGTGAAAATATTAAAAATACTCGAACTTATGAGCTTGTATAGGAACTGCAGAACACACGCTCGTAAAACAGTCATTTTGGGGAATATTTTCACCAAATTTTCAACATAGGGTTTTTGGGAGCCTACCTCATGAACTGTGACACTGTCATTTTGTTAATCATTCTGGAAAGGTGGTTCCACACAGTGACTGCGGAACCACCTTTCAGGACCGATTAATGAAATAACAGTGTCACAGTTCATGAGGTGGGGCCCAAAACCCCATGTTAATTGGTGAAAAATTCAGAAATAAGCTGAGATATCTACTAAAGTTGAAAAAATCCATTTATGCCATTATACAGCTTACTGGCTTTTTCAGTTCGTGGTCAGCTTTGAAGAGTGCAGACGTGTTCCTGGTCCACTGAAGATCATCATGCTGGGCTCCAGAGGTAAGTATGGGTTGAGGTGGGGGTGTGGGGAGGTGGGTACGCAGAGGGTGGGTGCGGGTTGGGGAGGGGTGCAAAAGAATCAAAGAGGTACTTTTTTTTGTTTCAGGTTTTTTATTTGATTCAATGAGGGACTTCTACCACACTGGGGTGGGCTCCCAGCGTGGCACCAAGAAAGCTTAGGGGGACGAGAAGCCGACAGGGGATTGGGCACCCTGTTGGCAAAGGACGTTGTTCCGCGGTCGGCCACGAATTCCTCGGGTGACAGCAAATTCCGTGGATATTTCCACCATTTGCCGCACCCACAGAATCGCAGAAAACTCTGGGCCCTGCTTACAGTACACTCTTCATAGGTGTGATGAGCCTGACTTCATCAGGATTTTTGCTATAAGAGAATGTTGGCATCCATCAGCAATAACCCTAGGCTCGCCGAAATAGTGGGCAGTCCTCCCCCACTTTCTTTCCTGCAAACCCCCACCTCATTAGAAGCATTGTGTAGTCCCACTTTAACTACCCCAGCTTCTGAGCTACACCGCTGGAGCAGCTCTCTCAACCCTCTGGGGTTACAATGAGCCACATGGTCCAACCTTCCTATTGGGTTGTTCGATTCTCTCAGGGGGGAACCTCCCCCCCCTGAACTCACCATAGTGCTAAGGAAGGATGGATACCACTTGATAATGCCCTGGGAGTAGGGGCTGGCCTACAGCAGGGCTCTGTGGCTGAAGAGACACCTCTGTATCCCCAAATTGCATGGTACACTGTGCACAATGTATATAGTTTGTTAATGTGTTTATGTATGTTTGTTTCACAAGAGGCACACACAGATGTTTCGTTATTTGTTAGTATAAGGTCATCTGGTAGGGGCAGGGTATATGGGCTTTACCCACTCTCTCCATATCTGGTGGCGCTCTATAGAAATTTGCCTCTTCTGGTTGGGCTGCCCTCACCCCCTGTCTGCTGGTTGTTCTTGACATATCTCTTAAATATTTGCTCCCTATTACTAACAGGTGATATCACTTGTCTGACATGGAACGTCAGAGGACTTAACACCCAAACAAGAGGAAGCAAGTTTTGGGTGACCTTAAGAGACTGGGAGCGAGGGTCACCTTCCTGCAGGAGACCAAACTTACCTGGGGGGGGATCCTGAGAGACACTGAAGAGGGAGTGGGTAGGTCAGGTCATTCATGCCTCGGTCTCCTTTAGAAAGAGAGGTGTGGCAATTCTGCTTCACAAGCAACTACAATGAAAATTGCAGAGATAAATGAGAGACCCTGAGGGTAGATGGGTGGTGGTACTCATGGATAAAGGGGAGGGCCCTCGGATCCTGGGTAACATATATGCTCCGAATGAGGACTCGCCCTCCTTCTTTCACAAGTTGGCCCACGTGCTGGGAGCCTTAGCTCCAGAAGACACCATCATTTTATTAGGGGGTGATTTCAATCTTACTCTGGAGCCTTTCCTGGCTAGATCCCCTTCCAATACTGAGCCCCACTCCAGGCTGTAATGGCAGTTGCTCAATTACAACAAGATTTGGCCCTTATGAACATCTGGAGAATATTTCACCCCTCCCAGCATGACTACACCTTTCATTCCCCAGCACATAGTTCTCTTAGTAGAATAGACTTCTGGCTTACCTCTCCTACTAATACTAGTAACACTGATAATACCCTTATTCATCCCTTAGTTATCTTGGATCATGCCTCTGTGCATCTTGCCTTCACATGGGTCCCCCCTCTCCCTAAGTCTCCGGCATGGAGGCTGGACCCATTACTACTTCGTGACCCAGACTTCCCCTTGGCTTCAAAGGAAGCAATGGAATTTTTGGCATAACCTCATATGCAGATACCTCTGCGGGTACCGCATAGGAGGCATTCAAAGCTACTCTAAGAGGCGATAATAGGCACGCGAGTCACGCAAAGAGGAGGAACAACATTTGAGGGGGCTTGAACGACAACTCCGAGAAGCAGAGCTTGCTTTTAAGGCCCTTTGTGTCCCTTCCCTGAGGTCACAGGCAGGTCACAAGGTCACTTCTCTGAAGATGCAAGTGAACAAGCTGGTCTCTAGAATGGCAGATATTCCGATCATTAGACTCAAGCATAAATACTGGGAAGGGGGAGAAAAGGGGGGTAAGCTGCTGGCATACTGTCTCAAAAAGCAGCAAGCCAAAAGGCATATAGTGGATGCAGGGGGTAGGATCCAGACCTCAGCGCAAGGTATTAATCAAATAATGATGGATTTTTACTCCTCGTTATATAAATCCTCCAGAGCCCCAGACCCCCGGAGGGTCTGCCCATTTCTGGAGTCCCTACATATCCCCAAAATCTCGGAAGCCCAAGCTAATGCCCTAGATGCCCCGATCTCAACCCAGGAGGTGGCAGACACCATCCTCTCCCTTAAAAAGGGAAAGGCCCCAGGAGGGGATGGTTTCGCTATTGAAACATGGCAGCTGTTGCATCCCATAATCTCTCCAGTATTGCAAACAAGTATTTTCTGAGTCATTGCATACATGGTCACTCCCTTCATCCCTTAGGGAGGTGACTATTACTATCCTACCAAAAAAAGGTAAAGACCCCGTTAAAGCATCCAGCTACCGCCCTATTTCATTATTGAATGCTGATAGCAAGGTGCTAGCTAAGTTACTAGCTAATAGAATTTTTTTTTGTTTGTTTTTTTGTTTTTGTTCACCAGGTAAGTGCACTAGACAAATCCTGCCTATTTTCAGGCATGACCTGGGGAAGGGGGATATAGATGAATGCCAGCTGACCTTGAATCAGATTAAGCTGTTGGTGGTATTTTTAGTAAATGAGGGAAATTTGGCCAGGACACCGGGGAAATTCCCCTACTCTTTTCAATAGGTGCCATGGGATCTTTAACATCCACCTGAACTACCACCAATCCAGGCAGATGGGACCTCGGTTTAACACCTCATCCGAAAGATGGCACCTCAGAAGTGCAGCACCCCTCTCATGCTGCACTACAGTGTCAGTACTGGGATATTAACCCAACTTAATCCTCTCCTTCCCAGTTTGATCCACCCATCCCAAGTAGGCTTTGCTAAGGGCAGCTTTAGTGTGGACCATATTAGATCATTGGTAAATTTAATCCATAAGGCCCAAACATTATCTTCCCCTGCTGCTGCAATTGCAATAGATTTCAAAAAGGCCTTTGATTACCTGGAGTGGGACTATGTCCAACAAGTACTTTGCACTGTGGGCTTAGAGGCGGGGTTTGGGGCCTGGATTGGGGCAATGTATTCATCCCCAGCTGTATGGATACTCACCAATACGATGCTGTCTCCCCCTTTCATACTGGGTAGGGGTACCCGTCAGGGCTGCCCACTTTCCCCACTACTTTTTGTATTGGCAGTAGAACGCCTGGTGGCTGCTATTAGGCAAAATCCTCTAATTTCTGGGGTCCAGATGGGAACAAGGGTATACCCTACTCTTATGTATGCAGATGACCTGTTGCTCCCTATAGCCAATATTGTCACCTCCCTCCCTCCCTCCTCTATTGTCCACCTTGTCAGATTTCTCTACATTTTCAGGGCTCAAGATTAACCAGGCCAAGACGGAGGTCCTACCTTTAAACGCTAAGTGTACCTCTCAAATGGTTACTCAGCATGGGTTCCGATGGGCCCAGGAGGGGATTACCTACTTGAGCATTACTATCTCTCCTAATCTGCATAAAATCTGGGACCTGAATATGAAACCACTTTTTACATCCATTCGTACAGAATTGGACAGATGGAAATCTCTTTGACTGTCGCTTGTAGGTAAAATATCCACAATTAAAATGGTCACAGCACCAAAAATTATGTGTCTTCTCTCCCACATCCCTTTGAAAATACCTCATTATTGGTTTACTAAGTTAGACTCCCTGCTGGGATCCTTTTTGTGGGAGGGTTAGAAACCTAGGTACAGTAGAAATAAGCTCAGAGCTCATTGATCAGAAAGGGGCTGGGGTCTTCCATGGCTAGAGGGGTATAAATGGGCATTTCAGCTGGCTCAGACGTTAAAATGGTTCCTTTTCCCTGAACACAATGTTCCCCAGTGGCTTGATATGGAGAGAGAGGTATGTCAGCATACTCACTTGGTACTATTGTTATTTAACCATCCACCTAAGGGCACTCACTCTCATCCTACTATAGGTCCCTCTCTGGAATATTGGGCCAAGGTGCATACAAAGTTGGGTGCCTCCCCATCTCCCGTAAGACTTACCCCACTATCGGGCAATAATGAAATTACCATCAATAAACAACCAATTGCATGGCCCTCATGGGAACGTGGTGGTATCTCATTTTTTTGAGATATGCTCTTTTCTGGTACAGATACCCTTAATTCCTTTGAGGGCCAGTGGAGCTCTTATGGGATCTCTCCCAAAGACTTCTAGCTATTCCTTCAAATAAGAAGCGCCATCCTTACATACAGGTATAAGCAGCACCAAGAGCAACACATCTCCCAGGTAGAGCCATGGCTGGCCAAAGAAAGAGGACAGACAAGCAGGGTATATGCAGCCATTCAGAGCACCATCTCATCCCAAGCAGAGGAATCCAAGCATGAATGGGAGAAAGCACTGCATGCCCCCTATTACGAACCTGGAGTGGAAGTCTTGTCTAAAATTAGCTCACGGGGCATATCCTGACACCAGTAGTCAATTAAAACAGAACAAGATAATTCACTCCTGGTACAGGACTCCTGTAGTCCTCGCCAAGGCAAAGCTGGCTCAGTCTGACCTGTGTTGGAGGTGTCAGGAACTCGCAGGTGACCTGTTCCATATACTTTAGTCCTGCAGGCTGATCCAGCCCCTATGGCAGGCTACCTGTGAGATGGGGTCCAAAATACTTAGGAAGCCTGTGCCTCAGTCCCCTGAGTTGCTGTTATTAGAACTCTGGACCCCAGCCCCCTCACCTTCGTCTTTCCAAGTTGAAACTACTTCTGACACTCAGTGTGCAGGTTAAAAGACTCCTACTGTGTAAATGGTGGTCCCAGATAATCCCCTCCCTGGAGGAGGTACTTACCTCCATGGCTCAAGTTGCCAACTGGGCCAGAATATCACATACTGTGACCAATTCCCTCTTTAAATATACTGCCCTCTGGACTCCCTTCCTTCTGTTTTTGAAACCTAGGGAGGGAATCGGCTGAATAGGCACAACCATGCTACTACAATGGTCTCATCTCATGGTGCATTTAGGGGCAAGTGCTGGAGAGGTTGTTACCGAGTTATAGGGGACACTGCTCTACGGATGACATGGTATAATATCAGTAAAGGATAGTATCTTCTCTGACAATGAAGACCTGTTTGCTTTGTGTGTGTGATCTCTTGTATTTTGTAGGTGTGAAGTAGAGAACAGTGGCCCTGGGCCTCTCATAATGTCTGATGCTTTGTCAAATACTGCAGAAACTAACAGGATGGGGCCAGGTAAAATATGTTTGTATGAGTTAGCCATAATACAATGCACCAACTGCTAATACTTTCAAAGTTAATCTCCAGCTGGATAGGTGTTGTACATCCAGGCACAGAGTATTATCCTACTGCTTACCTGGGCTGGTATATTCAGTTTGTTACTATTTGGCCAGCATGTTCCGTTCTCTGCTTCTACAGACATATGTAACAATCTGTAAGACCTTTGCAATGTATCCAACTGTTTTAATGTTTGTATCGTCTTAATAAGTCAAATCAATAAAACTTATTAACCATAAAAAAACAAACAAAATAGATGCACACCAGTTCTAGATGTAAGTTCTGTAGGCAATGTTACAATAAAATGGTTTGAAAACTCATACACACTGGCAAACACACTATTATCAGAAATTTTACCAACTGACATTCTTCCACTGTTATTTATATTGTTTATATTGCTATTTGTACTGGGCACGGGGTCATAATGTCACAAAGGCATTATGCCACATGGCAAAATCTTGCTGCCAATACAGCGCGATTTCTGCCATGAGGCATGTCTTTTTTTTGTCGGGGGATCCACCCCTCACCCCCCCATTATGGGGGGCTGAGCCCCCTGAACCCCCCCAATAAAGATTCTCAACTCTAGGGGGGTTACCTCAGGGAGTGCACAAAGTCAAAAAAAAAATAAAAGGTTCTGGGACCAGGAATCAATCCCAGTCCCAGACACAGCGCCTAGGTTCTTGCTGCTGTGGCTCAGTCCAGTGAGTCACAGCAGCTGCTTCGTAGAACCCACTCCCAGCAGAGGTCTTATCCTCTGCATGGGAGAGTGAGAATGGTGCAATACCGTGTACAGCAGTATATGCAATATTACACCATTCACTCACAGGTACTTTTACAGACTTTATGATATTATTGGAGTCTATATTTTGTTACTGGATTGATAGTAATTTTAATATAATTTTATTATTTGTTTTGTTTTATTTTATTATAGGTTTTGTCTGGTTAGTATAATTATCTGCTTAGTTAAGATAGGTTTGTCCTAAGTTGAGATAGTTTGTTAGATATCGGTTGTTAAGATGTGTTTGATGGGGTCTACGATGGTCAGGCGCTATTCTCCCACTCTGCTCCAGGCCCTCCATCCTTTTCACTGTCCTTGCTTGCCTACTGATGTTTTTAATAAGTGTCGTGCAGCAGGGATAGTGAGAAGGCATTTAAGGAATGGATGGGCTGGACAGAGTGGGAGACTGGAGGGGAGTGGGCAGATAGGGATAGTTGGGACGAGGAGACGTCCTGGGGTGAAATGGGATCAGGAGAGGTGTCCTCCTTACCTGATTCCCATACCCAAGGGCTCCACAGATTGTGGGCAGGTACTGCGCTCCTCTCCGAAAACTCATCCAACCCGGGCGGTGTTATGTAATGCCAGGTCCATTAGGAACAAAACTGCAATTATTGCAGATCTTGTTGCAACATCTGACCTGGCATGTATCACCGAGACCTGGCTGGATGAGAACACAGGTCCTATATTAGACTCTGCTGCTCCGGCTGGGTTCTCGGTGATGCACCGTCCGAGATTGGATCGTAGGGGCAGGGGAGTAGCCATCTTCTTTAGAACAGATCTGAGTCTTGTGGAGGTGCCAGTGGGTAACACCAGATCTTTTGAGTGTATCCTGGTAGCAGGTGCAGAGTTTAGGATTCTCCTCATCTACCATCCACCTAGTGATGGTGGAGAATTCCTGAAGGAGTTTGCGGACTTCATTGTTGACATGGCATTGGAGTCGCCCAGATGGTTAATACTGGGTGACTTCAATGCCTGGGTCGACGATGAACTCTCGCACTTGGAAAAGAACTTCCTCCAACTTATGTCTATGTTGGACCTGTCACAGGTAGTTACCTCTGCTACCCATATAGGGGGTCACTCTTTGGATCTGGTGTTCCTACTGGACTTGGATGTCACACATCTGGGGGTGGAACCAAATGTGTGGACAGACCATCACACCATAAGATTCAGCTTTGGTGCACCCCCTAATAGACCTGCCTCTACAAAGATGGTCCAGTATTGCCCTTTAAGGGGAGTTAACCCAGAGGGCCTACTAGCGGTACTGGACCTATCGGGTATTTCGGGTGAGAGCATGGGTCCAGGGGACATTGTTCTTGCCTATAATAAGGTGGTGAGCGAGGCCTTGGACCAAATTGCTCCTGTTCGTGTTCGCCCACTCACTCAGTGCCCAAAGACTCCATGGTTCGATTAGTCTTTGAAGGAACTGAGGAGAGTGGGGCGAAGGCTAGAGAGGGCCTGGTGGAAGTCTTGCCTGGATGCTGACAGACTTAGGTTGATGGATCATTATGGGATTTTTCAATCGGCAATAACCCGTAAGAAGGCAGAATTCCTGTCCAGGGAGATTGCTGCTGTGTGGAACCGACCAGCTCAACTCTTTCGGACTATCGATAGACTGTGCAATCCACTCTGTCTACAGTCTGGAAGAGATTTTTCACAAATAAAGTGTGATGAGCTTGCTTAGTTCTTCGCAGATAAGATTGCCAGCATTAGGTCGGATATCAGCCAGGCTCACTCTTTAAGGGTTTGCAGTGATCGGCAAGGGAAAACAAACACCTGTGTCACCTGGTTTGACTTTGGTAAGCGGAATTCATGGATATTGTGAGGATTGTCCAGACTGTATGTCCAACCAGCTGTAGTTTGGATCCGGGCCCTACGCCACTATTACTAGGTTGCGTAGATACTATCTGTCCGATCATTGCTGAAATTGTTTGGAAATCTTTGGAGCAGGGGATCTTCCCCGATCCCCTAAAGAAGGCAGTCGTTAGACCACTCCTGAAAAAACCTTCACTGAATCCGAACTGTCCAGCCAACTACAGACATGTCTCTAACCTGCCCTTTTTGGGTAAGGTTATTGAAAATGTGGTTGCACTACAACTGGATGACCACCTTACAAATCACAATATCTATGATACTCTTCAATCAGGATTTAGGAAAAGACATAGTACTGAGACTGCCCTTGTCCGGGTTCTAAATGATCTCCTGATAGCGAGAGATCGAAAGGCTCATACTTTTCTAGTCCTTCTTGATCTCTCTGCAGCATTTGATACTGTGGACCATGGTGTGCTCCTGGAATGCCTGCAGCTCTATTATGGACTGTCTGGTACAGTTCTGCAATGGTTTCGATCTTTCCTCACAGGGCGGAGACAGAGGGTTATCACCGGAATTTATTCCTCTGATACCATTCTCCTGCCCTGTGGGGTTCTGCAGGATTCCATTTTGGCACCCATGTTGTTTGCTGTCTATATGCTGCCATTGGGAGACATTATTAGGCGATACAGCTTGGGTTTTCACTGCTATGCAGATGACACCCAGCTGTATCTGTCCTTTAGTCCCGGACAGGAAGATGCAGTCTCTATACTTAATAGCTGTCTATATGAGATCAAGGATTGGATGAGTGCCAGCTGGCTAAGGTTAAACCCGGATAAGACTGAGGTGTTGGTGGTGGACCCAGGTTGCATTGAGGTGGGTTGTAGGGCTGGGCTTCCTTCGGGCATATGGATCGATGGTGCCCAGCTCCCAACTTCAGAGTGGGTGTGTAACCTGGGCGTTATTATTGACGATGGTTTGACCCTGAAATCTCAGGTGTCATCTGCTGTCAAATCCTCCTTTTACCATCTTAGGAATATCGCTCGGGTAAAGCACCTAGTTCCTCCGGCTGACCTTCCGACATTGGTCCATGCCTTTGTTACTTCTCACCTTGATTACTGCAATGCCCTGTACTTAGGGCTCCTGGGGGTTGAAATCCGCCGCTTGCTGCTGGTGCAGAACGCAGCAGCCAGGCTTTTGACTGGGACATTTATGAGAAGTCATATCATGCCTGTGCTGCGCAAGCTGCACTGGCTGCCGGTTCAGTGGCAGATCACCTTCAGGTCGAGTTACTGACCTACAAAGCCCTACACGAACAGGGACCGCAGTATCTTCAAGATCTCCTTATTCCCTACTGTCCCTCTTGCTCACTCCGTTCCACCGACGAGGGATTGCTAGAGATTCCCAGGGTTCATTTAAAAACATCTGGGCACAGGCATTTTCCTACACTGCCCCCACCCTGTGGAATTCTCTACTTCGTCGGATACGAAGCTGCCTGACCGTCGAGAGTTTTAAGTCAGAATTAAAAACTTATTTATTCTTAAAAGCATATGGAGAGTGATTTTTATTGTGATTTTATTGTGATTGTATTGTTATTATTGTGTTGATGTTATATGTTTGCAAAAATGTTTAATTGTTTGCCTATCTGTACAGCGCTTTGGTTTTGAAAAGCGCTTAAAAAATAAATTTTTACTTACTTACAGCACTGCACCGGGTTAGCCATAATGTCATATGCTATTAAGCGTGCAACATTATGACCCGGTAGGTTTGTACTGAACCTGTCAATATTTCTATGTGGGTGAAACATCCAGACCCTTCAAGAAAAGGGTGGGAGAATACTTACAATACACTAAGAAATTGAATGAGGAGAATGATTTAGCTGCACATATTAAACAATGTGGAGAGGAATTTTTTTCAGTAGTAGTAGTAGTAGTGCTGAAATGTATTTGTCAAGTGTCAGGGCCAAACATCAAAATACAATAAGCACAGAAGCAAATAAAATGATATCAACAATGCAAATAAAAGAGATAAAATCATTAATCTGTGCAAATTTGCAGTAACCCATAAAATATCCAGGTGGTATCAGATCAATAGCTTGTTAATCAGAATTAATGGCCTCCTGAAAAAGAAAGAACTTCAGGCTCCACTTAAAGGCTGCTACCAAGGTTACCACCCATAAATACTGGGGAAGTCTCACAGAATAAGCCATGCAAACGTTAATGCTTCATGATCTAAGGATTTTAGTCTTTGCCTGGGAATTGACAGGAGGCCCATCTCAGAAGAGCGGAGAAGGTGGAAGAGAGTGTCAGAAGATCCCTCAGGTAACCAGGACTTGGTCCATATAGGGCCTTATAGATCAGCAAATCAACTTTGAAGGTGATACATCACTTCACCAGCAACCAGTGCAGTTCACACAAGACTGGGGTTACATTACAGGACCTGGGAAGACCCTTCAGTAAACTGGCTACAGTATTCTGCACCAGCTGCAAGCATTGTTGGACATAACCACTCACCCTGAGTTATAGAGTATTATGATAGTCATGCCTAGAGGTGATAAAAGCATGTACCAGTGATGGCAGGTCTTCCAGGGGGGATCAAGGCTTTGATCCAAGAGATGTCGCTGACATTGTAAAAGCCACTCTAGATTACAGTCGACATCTGAGCCTCAAGTGTCAGTGTCTCATCTAGAATGACACCTGGGACCCAATTCCAAGATGGCTTATGCATGGAGCATGCCGAGATATGCCAAACCCCATGGTGTAAAATGCAACTTGTGCCATGCGTTATGCCATTTGCTATTCCAAAAGGTGCCTTGCACCATGCCGCATGCAGGTTGCACCAAATGTGGGTTATGCCACCCCCTACACCTGCAACCCACAACGGCATGGTGTGAGGGTGGGTTATGGCAGCAACTGCACCTTGTTCCAAAAGGGTGGCTGCCATAACCCACTGACACTATTCCAAGAGCCGCAATGGTGCAGTGGAGTTAGACCATCATGGAGATGGTCTAAGGGGCATCCATCCATGCCAATCAATGGATGCTCACTCTGCAGCACCATGGCAAAGGTACTGCAGTGCTTCTTGTGCCCCCAAACAATTCATGCCCCCCACCGCCCTGAACATCAGGACCCCCTGGGTCCAAATTTTGAATTGATTCACCTGAACAATAGTGCCACCTATCCAGCCCCTCCCCCATGCCCCTGGTGCTTGCGGTGGTGTTCTGGGGTGTGGGGGCTCCGGGGGGGGGCAGTTATATGCATGCTGTGACTTGTGGCACCCAGGCTTGGTACACCATGTGTTTGGCACTATCCTGCAGCTGCTGCAAGTCACGGGCATAGGTGCTGGGGACCCTGCTTGTCCTGGAATCCAGCGCAGGGTCCATGGCTTAGCACTGCATGGAACAACTTGCATATGCCTGCAAATTGAGCCATGCCTCTTGGAATCTGCCCCCCAGATTTTAACCTTGGTGGAGGCCAGCAATCTAGAGGAGCCTTGCACTAAGCTATCTGTCTTCCCAATAGCCTCCGCACTCCACCACCAACCAAGCACAAGTCACTACTACCTCCGTCACCTCCAGGCTAAGTCTTTTTTTTAATTATTTTTCCCTCTGGTCCCCCTTCCCCTTCATCTCCCTCAGACATCACTGTGGCTTATCCTGTCCAGCCTGAAACCCCTTCAACCTGAGTCCCCATTGGTGCTCTGATCCCCCAGCACCTTACCTGCAGACTTACCCCCCCTGTTTTGCAGCCCCTAGGGTGGGGCCACCTTTCATTCATTGGTGCTTCTTAAATCTAGTGTTCCTGCAGGTAGGGCAGGGGTTGGAGGATATCGAGGATCAAGTCAGGAGGGATCTGGTGGTGTATGTGGGGCCATGGTGCAACATCATCATCTTGGAGAGTGGGGTTTTTCCTTGTTCATGACACAAGACAATCCCTCCATAGCAGCAGGTGCAGAAGTGCAATGACATTCTGGAGGGCACACATGTTCTCATCCATGTCCCACCGGCATCCTCTGCAGCCCACCTGATAACTAATTGGAGGCCAGTGGCTCACTACCTCCCTGCCACTGTTGGGAGGTACCCTATTGCTGGGGTCCTCAACTCTCCCTCCTCCCTCCCTCCCTGGAGAAGGTGAGCTGTAATCAGATGCTCAAGTCTTCTCCTCCTGGCCAACCCCAACACCCTGAGCTTGCTCCTGAGCCCGAGTCACTGGCAAGGTGTGCGCTGTGGTGTCAGCACTTCACCCCTCAGCACCACCAGGCCAGCTCTGGATTAAATCGTAATCAGCTGGATGACATCTAGTCCTGAATCTTGGCCAGGCATAAATTTAGCACCTTGACCTCATCCGACATCTGAGGAGCAAAAGGCAGATACAAGTGAGTATCATTGGCATGGGAATAAAAACTCTGATTGTAAGAGCTAATGACCTCTCCCATGGACAACATGTATACCATATACAACACTGGTGAGAGGACTGATCCCTAAGGCACACCACAGAGCAGAAGACTTTGGCAGTGAGGAGAAATTCCTCAACATCACTCTCTGCATCCACTCTCTGAGGAAGGATTCAAACCAGCAGATGACAGTGCCAGCAAGTCCACAATGCTCCCTGAGTGGATCCAGCAACCACTCATGGTCCATGGTATCAAATGTTGATGAGAGATTGAGCAAAACTAGAACTGACCACTCTTCTACATCTCTCACCTCATTTATTTATTTGAATTTTGTTGACCAGCTGGACCTGCTGAGATCATAGGTCCCTTTTTCAGGGGCTACCCGGAATTAGTCACAGATAGTGAAGTACAGGACATTGATCATATACAGCACAGAAGAATAAAAGAAGACTTATCTGCTAATATATATGTTAATTGAGATTGTTACAAATTTACATATGTAAACATTACAGGATACAGTTATTCAGCACAAGACTAGTTATTAGTTAAAGTATTGTGTGGTCCACTAGAATAACTCATTCTTAGAAGTGCTATATATGTTTTAGAAATTGGTATGCATTGTAGCTTTCATGTTACAAGGAATCTGTCTTGGGGCAGTGAAAAATATTAGTAGATACTTAATTTTCAATCACATGGGTGCAGTTTGCAAATGTATGGAACACATACAAACAGAGGAGAGAAAGAAGTAAGTGCCTTAGCTGGGACTTGAACCTAGGCCACCCGGAATACCATTTCGGTCACACTAACCAGCTGCGCCATCAAAGCAACTGGAACCTGGGCTGCCCATGTACATCACACCCATGTGATTGAAAATTAAGTAATTATTTATGCAGTACCAGATTGTGCATTGGAGAAAGAGTAATGTGTGCTCTGAGACGGCCACGTTTCCAGTGGCCTTGGTGGTGCAGCTGGTTAGCATGACTGGAATGGTATTCTGGATGGACTGGGTTCATGTCCCAGCTGAGGCACTTACTTCTTTCTCTCCTCTGTTTGCATTAGTAGATACTAGTTCAAGGGAAATATCTATTAACTTAGGAATTTGGGGGTAAATGGTGCACGTTGGTGAGTACAGACATAGCTGCTTGTTGTGGAGAGATGTGCATTTAGTGAGCATTTGAATGTGGGAAGAGAGGGGCAATTCTTCATTGCTGTAGAGAGTTTGTTCCAGTAATGAATGGCTCTGTATCCAAAAGACCTTTGCCCAGCAGCCATGTATACTCTGGGGACCTCTAGAGGGGGTTGTGATGAGAGTACTTTCGTGCTTTGGCACCGCTAGGTTCTGGAGGTGAGGCATGTGGTTGTTCAATAGTTTGTACATAAGATAGAGTGAGGGTTATTTAAATTTGTTGACAAGATATGGCCAGTTCAATTGTGCAAGTGCTTTGCAGTTGTGCTCCTTGCTGTCAGTCTGTTCTACAAATCTGTTTATTTTGTGGTAGAGTATGCAGAGCCTGTTGAGCTCTGTTTCCCTCAGGATTGTCAGGATTGGAGCTCCATAAAGGAGCGTTGGAAGGATAATGAAATTTGCAACCACTAAGCAGGATGCAATGGTGAGGTAAGCTCTTAGTCTGTATAGCAGACCTATCTTCTGATGCGCTGTTTTAGTAACATGTTTGATGTGCGTTTTTAATGTGAGTTGCTGATCTAGCCTAAAAAATGTCATTGTTCGCCCTGATCAATGCAATCTCAGTGCTGTGCCTTGGCCTAAACCCAGAATGGAAAGGTTCATATATGTCAAAAGCTATGCGGTTTTCCTCAAGCTATAGTGCTAGCATCTTCTCAATAACCTTCCCCAAAAAGGGGAGGATTTAGACTGGTCTACAATCCGCCAAACAGTCCAGGTCTAGTGATAGAAACATAGAAATATTGAAAATGACAGCAGAAAAAGACCACTGGTCCATCCAGTCTTCCCATAAATCCTAACCAACTCAGGACCTATTGTCCATACAGGGTTCTAACTCACACTATTTACCCCATGATCCTCGCCCTACTGCTCTCACCTTGAGCAGCCAGTAAACCCATCATTCTGTCCCAGCAATGTTTAAAACCATTGATAGTTTTGGTGCCCACCACATCAGTTGGCAGATTGTTCCATGGCTCCATCACTCTTTCTGTAAATCAAAATGTTATCACTTCCCTCTTGAATCTCCCCCATTGGTTTCCACATATCCCACATGTTCTTGACTCACTACTTATGCTAAACAGTTCCTTTCAGTTTACCTTGTTCATTGCTTTCAGGAACTTAAAGGTCTGTGTCATGTCTCCTCTCTCACTTGTCTGGACTTCAGTAAGTACATGTTCAGTGCCTTGAGCCAGGCCTTGAAAGATCTGCCCTGCTGGCCCTGAATCATTTTGGTGACCCTACATTGCCCTCGCTCCAGCCTATCCTTATCTTTCCTTAGGCAAGGACTCCAGAACTGGACAGAGTGCTCCAGGTGGGACCTCATGCGTGATTTATAAAGAGGTAGAAGTACCTCCTTCTTTCTGCTGTCAATACCACTTCCTATACACCCCAGCATCCTGTTTGTCTTACTCTATGTCTTGTTACACTGGTTTTATTCTTTTAGGGAGTCACTGACATCATCAGAGGTTGTGCACAGCTTTACCGCCCCCCCATCCAGTACTTTGTCTTGGGGTTCTTGATACCTATGTGTATCACATTGCACTTTTTGATATTTAATTTCAACTACCAAATCTTTGACCACATCTCTAGCTTTTGTACATCTGTATGCATCTCCCAAACCCCATCCTCACTGTCTACCCTCCTATAGAGCTCTGTGTCATCTGCAAAGAGACACTACTTGCCATGGATTGCTTATTCCATGTTGCTAATGAACATATTGAAAAGGACTGGACACAGGACCAATCCTTGTAGCACCCCACTAGTGACCGCCCTCTTTTCTAATTTGACTCTGTTAATCACAACCGTCTGCTATCTCCATTTCAGCCAGTTTATCACCCATCTATATCTGTGTATTTTGCTGTACCCAGACCCAATAGCTTCTTCAGCAACCTTTGTGGGGCACTGAGTCAAAAGCTTTACTGAAATCAAAGTAGAGTAAATCCACAGCATGGTCCTTATTCACTAACCTCATTACCCAGTCAAAGAATACTGTCAGGTTGGTCTTACAAGATCTTACTGCCACATACCCATGCTGTTTACTATCTTGGAGCCCATTGCTATCTATGTAGTTTATGAGGTCCTCTTTGACTAGTGTCTCCATCACTTTACCCACAACAGAGGTAAGACTAACAGGTTTGTAGTTACCAGGTTTCTCCTCATCCCCCCCATATGGAGTGGGACTACACCTGCTACCCTCTAATCTTTTGGAACTATACCTTTCTGAAATGAGCTATTGAGCAGCCCCACCAGGATATTGACTAGACCACCATATTTGTCTCCTGTACCTTTTTATTTTTAATTACCGTTCTCATGCAATACTTTGTTACCTTGAGAATGGCCCCCTTGATTGCCCCCCATGTTTCTTCCACATCCCTGATGCTATCCACTCCAACTAACTTGTCCTGGACCAGCTCTGTCATCAGGCTGAAGTCTGCCCTACAGCAATATAGGACTTCAGCTTTTTAAGAGGGCTTACTTGTCCAAAGGGCCACATCCAAACATATAGATTTATGGTCACTTGACCCTAGTGGCTCCTCTACCCTTACTCCTCCTAGTACTTCTGAATCGTTGAGTACCACATCGGGAGAGGCAGCCTAAGTGGGTGGGTCCTTAACTAACTGCACCAGTAGGCAGTCCTGCAATGTATCCAGTAGGGCCTGATGTTGGTGCTCCTGGCCGCTGGAATGTCCCAATCAATATTTGACTGGTTTAGATCTCCCATCACCGCTACCTCCCCTTTCAAAACACACTTTCTAGTTCTGTCCCTAATGCCTCTGATGGTCTCTTGAGGAATTTCCTCACCAACAAATTTTTTAATGCACTTGGAAAGGTCCCCTCTAAAAGTGAGCACCAGACTAGCTCGGTGAACACTGGACCCAGAAGTGTCACAAACCTAACCATAAGGCATGTCGGGTCCTGATCCATCTCACAAATGGTAAGCTGCAGGTCTGAGGTCATGCCACAGAACTCTTCCACTTAAACTAGCCTAAACTTTTTTCAGACTGGTTCATTGTTCTAAAACAAATAATCAACCTTTCCACCTGTGATCCATCCACAGACAGTGCACCACGGAGATCCCCGCTGGGACAGCCACCTCCAAAGCAAGACCTGTATCATCACTCAGCTTGGTCTCCATAAAACAGGCCAGAAGGATTGAAGAGCAGGACATTAAATCTGCCATGATGGCTGTCTTGTTCCTTGTTGATCTGGCACTGCAGAGCACTGACCCCGGGGGACTAGTAGAGGCTGCTGGCCTAATAGCTACCTTCCAACTCAGTCCAGTGGCAAGCCTGGGTATGGGCACCAACCACATCTCACCTATTTATTGGACCCATTTCATCCCTGGGTAGTTTCTGATCTTCAACAAACCTATAGTGCTCCTCTCATTAGTACTCAGCACCACCTACTATCCAACCTCCTACTGATTTCTACTTCCCTGAGTATATATATGCCACCTCTGGCAAGGGGGTCATCAAAGGAACAGACATCCATCAGTTGGAAACAAATCCACTCCTCCCTCAGAAAATTCCCCCAAGCATAATCTAACCACCCAACCCACTAAGCAGTATCCTCAACCCACTCATTCTAATTAACACAATAAAATACTAACCAGTCACTCCAACATTCACTATCTTTACTATCAATCAGTCACACCAGTCTGCCCACATAATTCTCTACAAATTTAAGCAATAATGGAACTAAAAAATTTCTAAAACAAGAGAATCCATATATTGTACATTAATGATGCTCAGTTTAATGTGCTAGTAGAAACTGATGAGATCAATGATCAACTTGTCTTTAAAAATTATTGTAGTAATAATGTGAAATGTTGACTTCTGCTCTCACTGCTGGCACCCACCTTCAACCTCCGCCACATGGGGCAAGCCATGGGATAAGCATCAGTATGAAGGTAAGTCCCTGTGATGCTGGGTGATGGGGCTGGGGGGTTGGTAAAAGAAGCTGTCTGCACCGCAGTGGGGAGATAAACAGGCTAACTGCAAAAAAAGAAAAATGTAAGGTCATTTTTTTCCCAAATGAAAGGGATAGTTGCTTCTTTATGTGGAACAGAGGGGATGGGTAGGTGGGGCGAGCTGATGGCATATATAACCTGCAGTGCTTAGTTAAAAAAATGGGCTTTCCAAACATGCTTACAAAACAGTGCAAATTATTTTGTGGTTGAGTTTGGCAGTCTGTGATGCACTGATAGCAGGGGATGTGAGTGGTGTTCTGTTTTCATCAATCAGAGTTGGGGGCATTACTTGCTAACTGAGGAAAAATAAAGTCAGCTAGAAGGTTTTCAAAATTCCATGAGGCACTGTGATATTGGAACACAATCAGGCAAGCAAAGACTAGGACTCATTATTTCCTGGTCTTTGTTACCTGATACCGGACTGGCTGGTTGGTAACATAAGCCAATCACAGTGAAGAATTCCCTGAACCCATTTTTCAAATAATGTAGAGCTCAACTAGAGCTCTAACGGATAGCACACCCAGTCTGGCAGCCATCATGTTGTAGTTTCATGGGCATAGATAAAATCAGGATACCAGACTGGTTGGGTGGTAACCATGAGAATTTACTTCTGAAAAAGGTATCCTTATGTATGTTTAAATAAGGGTCTGTAAGAGCTTAATAACACATTTGCATTAGAACCATTCCTTAAATATTGTGTCCCCTTGTCTCTTTCAGGTTATTTCAAAGCTAATGTGTCTGCTGTAACTGCTGTTTGTGCTTAATGGGGCAAGCAAAACTATGTGCTGAACTTTTTAAGTTGCTCCTATGCAAGAAGAATCCCTTCACAATTTCTTGTATTGTCTGAAGTTCCCTTTTTTGAATTACCTTATGCAAATAAGTGCTATTGCTGCTGCTTTGGAATTAGTATGTAGTCTATTTAAGCCATTTGGAAAACTGCAATTTAATTATTATGAAGAAATTAAGAAATAGTGATTTGACCAAATTAACAGCATTTATTGCAGATCTACATTAATCATAGGTCTTGCCTTTTAGAATGAATTTTGGCAAAACTGAGTTCCGTATGTTTGTTAAATCAGTTGTTTGTATGTCCACTATATAGCAAGAAGATTTATTGGTTATTATGCACTGTATTCACTGTATAGCTTTTCACACTCTGTCAGTTTAAGAGAGCAGTATTTAAGGCTCACAGAAACATATAACTTGTCAGCAGATAAGGACCGCTAGGCTTGCCTAGCCTCTCCAGATTATGTGGCACAACTAGCCTTGATAAAGCACACGGTTAACACATAGAACTTTGGCTGCTGTTGTCCTCTACTGTTGCTGCTGTTATGTAAGTGTTTTAACCTTATGTTTAAGAAAGTTATCTTTAGTGTAGTACTGCACTAGTATTTGTGCTGCTTTTTACAGGGTGAGGTGTGTATGTACCTAGACTTTCCGACTGTATTTAACTTTAAAATCCCTACCATTTTTGCTATTAGTGAGCAAAAAATCTCTTAATTTTTGCAAATTTCTGTATTTTCAATCTTCTGAAATGCACCCACTGACAACAAGCAAGGACAGCTCCACATACAGTGGATACCGGTTGTGCACATCGGAGTTTTAAGCCAAAAACCTACTTATTGTAGACCACTTACCAGAGGGGTACACTCCATACAGGAACAGATCATATAAAGCTCACATCAATGGAAAATTCCAGTATTGCAAATGTTATTGTGAAAACTGCAACCAATTGGCTGTGGCTTTCACAATAAAATATGCAATACTGGATTTATCCATGGATGTGAGCTTTATTTGATCTGTTCCTGAATGGAGTATGCCACTCTGGTCAGTGGTCTAGAATGAACTGGTTGCTACTAACTTTACAGGATCCAGAAATTCTAACTCCTTCATAACTTCTTTGTGTTTTGCTATTTTTACCTAAATGTTTGTGTCAGATTCTGTTTTAGCCCCATGGTCACCCATATGGTCATGATGAGCAATAGGGGGAACTGACAGGAAAGAACAGATCAGCTCAGCTAGCCTGAACAACAAAAGTAATTTATTTTATACTTAACAGGTGTGTGTGTGTGTGTATGTGTGACTAGACAGAAGTGATCACCTCTGAATCTGTGGTTTGGGGCTTTTTTTAAGTTCTGTAATTCTTAGTAGTTGGAAGGAGAACGACTGTAGTTAGAAGAAGTCTCATGTGGATTGAGGTAGACTTATTTACAGCCTATGAAACAGGTGTGTGATTGGGGGAGGGGCTAAAGTCTGCTTAGAGTAGATGAGATATTTAAGCCCCATATCTGTAAATGTCCCATTGTTTGACATCCCATCATGTGAGTGGCAGAGTTGCAGCAGAACATCTGACCCAGGGACGGCTTTAATGTGTCTTTAGAAAGACTGAACGTCTACAAGGAACTCTGAAGGTGAGACTCCGGAAAAGGTAGGAAGTGAAACCTTACCTGTCCTCTGTTCCACTGTGACATCCAGCCAACAGACAGTGTTCTAGTCTATGTAGTAAAAGTGCCAAAGGCAAGCAAGCAGTAAACTCTGGGGTGGAATTAAGAGCAGAAAAGAGGGTTAGCACAGGGAAAGCAGGGTACATCCTATGTAGGGTAGGTCAATAAGCAAGTTCAGAGGAAGGCAAAACAGAGATGTAGGAGCACCAGGGAAGTAGGGAAGAGGTAGAGGAGTAATCCAAACTAGAGTAAGTATGAAGTGAGGATAGAAGAAGGGCTAATATCATGGGAGTGATGCAGTGTAATGGATGTGGTGCTCCAGTCTTTTGGGAGAAATTCTGGAGACTAAGGTGCTGCCCCTTCTGTGATAACCTCTCTGAACTGAGGGCACATGTTGCTGGACTCTGTGGTGAACTGGCAAAGGTACAGCAGACTTTCTGTCCCTCCCATGCGATACAAAGTCCACTGCTGCTCTGCCAGTGGATGCCTAGACAGAGACAGAGTGGATGGACCACAGTGGGCTCTAGGAGGATAGCAATAAAGGTGCACACTGCTACACCAATACCACTGCAGAACACCTCCAGCATTTTGGTGGAATGAGGCAACAGAGAAGAGGTTTGCATTGCAAAGAAGGAGAGAAGGGGTTTCTCAGAAATGGAGGTCTCAAGGAGGGAGGGAGTGGCCCCAACTCAAGAGGAAGCAGCTGCTGGTGGAGGACTCTATAGTGAGGGGCATAGACTTGGGAGATGTGGTATAGAAGTGTAGGGAGATGAGATTCCTGAGGAATGCCTTGGCTTGGAGGAATACAGAGTAGATCCTGTGGAATGCTAGGACAGTGAGAGCTGAGATAGGGCCATCTTCTGACAAAGAACCTAGCACATGAGAGAGTATGAGTAGTACAAGAAATGTTCAGAGAGTCTGGGGGGGGGCTCAAGCAGATGGCATATATAGTGGCATTTTCCAAGGTGCTACCTGTAAAGGGCAAGGAACAGGCAAAGGTACATCATACCAGGACCTTTAATGACTGGCCAGATGCATGGTGCATGGTGGAGGGCATTAGCTACATCAGGGACTTGGGACCATCCTCTGAAGATAGGGGCCTCTATAAGGAAGACAGTCTGCATCATTCAGAAAAGGGGATTACAGTCCTTGGTGGGACGTTATGATGATACTTGTATGAGTATTTAAACTAGCCAGGGGGAGGCAGAAAGACTGATGGAGGCAATCATTTCCCCAGATGGTAAAATGACAGAGAAAGAAGGCCTGAGGGGTGAAAGCACCCCAAGGACAGAGAGTCAGGAAATCAGAGATAGAAAAAGGAAAAAAGATAAGAGGGATATACAGTGGCGTGAAAAAGTATTTGCCCCCTTCCTGATTTTCTCTATTATTGCATATTTGTCATACTGGATGTTTTCAGGTCTTTAGACAAAATATAATATTAGATAAAGGGAACCTGAGTGAACAAATAACACTTTTTTTTTTTACTTATTTCATTTATTTAATGAAAAAAGTTAACCAACACCAACTGGCACTGTGTGAAAAGTAATTGCCCCTAGTTAAATCAACCCAATAAAGGGATAATTAGAGTCAGCTGATTGAACACAGCCAGGCTTGATTACAGCCAGCCCTGCTCAATATAAACCTCACTTATTTTGGCCCTTACCATCAGAGTCACGTTGCCAGCACAAAGATACAACAAGCACATTATGCCATGATCAAAGGAAGTTCCTGAAAAGATCAGAAAACAATTTGTTGCCCTCTATCAGTCTGGAAGGGTTACAAAGCTATTTCTAAGGCTCTGGGACTCCATCGAACCACAGTGAGAGCCATAATCTCCAAATGGAGAACACTTGAACAGTAGTGAACCTTCCCAGGAGTGTGTGGCCTGCCAAAATTACTCCAAGGGCACAGTGTAAAATCATCCAAGAAGTCTCAAAGGATCCTAAAACAACATCCAAAGAACTGCAGGCTTCTCTTGCCTCAGCTAAGGTCAGTGTTCATGACTCCACAATCAGAAAGAGACTGGGCAAAATGGGTTTCATGAGAGTAGCAAGGCGGAAACCACTGCTAACTAAGAAGAACATAAATACTCATCTCTCATTTGCCAAGAAGCACCTGGATGATCCACAAGCCTTTTGGGAAAATGTTCTATGGACAGATGAGTCCAAAGTGGAACTTTTGGACAACATGGATCCCATAATGTCTCGCATGAAAGTAAACACAGCATTCCACAGTAAGAACACCATACCAACAGTTAAACATGGTGGTGGTAGTGTGATGGTGTGGGGATGCTCTGCTGCCTAAGGACCTGGATGACTGCCATAATTAAAGGAACCATGAATTCTGCTCTGTACCAGAAAATTCTTAAGGAGAATGTCCAGTCATCCTTCCGTCAGCTGAAGCTGAAGCGTAGTTGGGTCATGCAGCAAGACAATGATCCAAAACACAAAACAAGTCCACATCAGAATGGCTAAAAGAAGTAAAATTAAAGTTTTGGAGTGGCCTAGTCAAAGTCCAGACTTAAACCCAATAGAGATGCTGTGGCAGGACCTGAAACAAGCAGTTCATGCTCGAAACCTACCAAATGTTACTGAATTAAAGCAGTTCTATGAGGAAGAGGGTTAAAATTCCTCCACAGCGATGTGAAAGACTGATATTGAATTATAGGAAGTGTTTGGTTGCAGTCATTGCAGCTAAATGTGGCATAACCAGTTATTAAGTAAAGGGGCAATTACTTTTCACACAGTGCCAGTTGGTGTTGGTTAACTTTTTTTCATTAAATAAGTGAAAGTAAAAAAAAAAACAAGTGTTATTTGTTCACTCAGGTTCCTTTTATCTAATATTACATTTTCTCTAAAGACCTGAAAACATCCAGTGTGACAAATATGCAATAATAGAGAAAATCAGGAAGGGGGCAAATACTTTTTCACGCCACTGTAACTCAGGTAGGAGAGGAGAGTGAATCAAAAGAGACCAGAAATGAAGAAAGCAAAATGGAAAGGGGTGAGTCAGAAGTATCGTCAGGTAATATCATAGGCAGGAAGTGGAAGAAGACACAGGCAAACAAGCAAGCAAGCAACTTTATTTATAAAATAGCGCTATTCACACAAGGACCATAGCACCAGCACAATAAATAATAAAACAACAGCTAAAAATCTATAAACAAATGACTAACATTATTAAATATCAGTATCAGAATTACACAACAGAAAAAGCAAGATGGAACAAATATATTTTCAAAGCAGATTTGAAGCTCTCCACTGTCTGGCACTCTCTTATCCACCAAGGTAGAGAATTCCATAGGGTGGGAGCTACAAATTCAAATGCTTGGGCCCCAGAAGTTATCAAACAAATCATGGAAATTTCTACTAGTCCCGCATCAATGGAGCAGAGTGGGCAGAGGGCATGGTAGGGGCAAAGAAGCTCTTGTAGATAACTCTGACCCTGTCTATGTAGGGCCTTATAGGTCAGCAAGCCGACCTTGAAGGTGATCCACCACTGAATAAGCAGCCGGTGCAGGTTGTGTAGCACAGGTGTGACATGGCAAACCTGAGGTAGTCCAGTCAACAGCCTAGCTGCCGCATTCTGCACTAGCTGCAAGTGACAGATATCAACCCCCTCAGGTGGGGGGTGAAAGGAATAGACAGCCATGTTTACAAATTCCAGGAACCTCAGAAACTAAATTCCAGACTTAAAGGCTATTATGGTGGAGCCTAACTGTATCTAATAATGGAATCATGGTGCACCGAGCACCACAACTGCAACACTGCCATATTGGGTTACTCTCTATTTAGGAGGGAGAGAGTGGGAAGGAGGAGGGGGGGTGGCAATATATGTGAGGGAAGGAGGACATAAAGGCTACTGAGGTGCAGGTGCACAAATATGAAGAGCATCTGGAGGTGCAGTGGGTCATTCTAAAGTTGGGCTCTGGGACCACTATCCATACTGGGGTAGTGTGCAGACATCAAGTACAAGTGGAGAAGATCATCATGGCACTAGGGGAAGCCAATATCAGGATTGCAGGAAAGCAGGAGGTGCTGCTAATTGGAGATTTCAGTCTGCCAGATGTGGAGTGGAATTTTCCAGCTGCAGCTTCAGTAAAGAGCAGGGTAATCCTTAATTCCCTACAGGAAGTGTTTCTTGAAAGCTAGTAAAAGAAACTACTCTACTAGGGATGGAGCAGTGTTGGACCTATTGCTTAAAACAGGTACAGAACTGCAGATGTCACAGTAGGAGTCTCCTAGGTACCAGTGATTACAGTACAGTGTGATTCAGTATAAAGAATGGAGCAGGGGTAAGGCACACAAGGATGAGGGTCCTGGACATCAGGAAGGCATATTTTAAAGAAATGGGAGACTGCCTCGGAAAGTATCTCAAAGGGGAGATTGCCAGGGAGGAGTAGTAAAGGCACAATGGGGAAGAATAAGGGAGCATACAAGTAGGGCAACAAACCTCTACATGAAAGTGGAAAGCAAAAGCAGAAGGAAAAGTTGAACATTGCAGTTCGCCAAATAGATGGCAAGATTAGTAAAAGAAAAAATGGTGGCATTCAAGAGGTATAAAAAAATACAGAGTGAGGAGTACAGGGAGGTGTACCAAGCCAGGCAGAAGGAAGCAGGAAAGGTTCTTAGTGAAGCAAAGGAACAAACAGAGGAAGGGATTGCTACTGTAGAGGGGTGTCTAAAGGGGATAAGACTTTTTTTCAGATATTGTACATATATAAGAAGAGATGAGAAAGGGGAAGGATAGTGAAGATTATAAGCATAGATGGGGGTAACTGTGCAGAAGGGAACCAAGAAAAAAACAACATTTTAAACAGGTACTTCTGCTCAGTTTTCACAGTGGAGGGAGCAGGCAACGGGCCACCAGGTAGAAGCGATATTGGAAGGTGGCCCCAATTTATTTTCAGAGGAAAGAATCCTGAAAGGTTTCACAGCCCTGAAGGTGAATAAGGCTATGGAGTTGAATAGACTACATCCCAGGGTGCTTAAAGTGCTAAGGAAAGTGCTACCTGCCCCACAGACAGCACTGTTCAATAGTTCACTGGAAGTAAGAGTGGTTCTGGAGGACTGGAGAAGGGCTGCCATGGTTCCTTTATATAAGAGCATAAGGAGGAAGGAAGCTAGAAATTACAGACTAGTCAGCCTAATTTCAGAGGTTGGGAAACTGAAGGAAACCCTACTGATTGATCATATAGAATCCAATAAGCTGCAGGACCACAGGCAGCACAGATTCATGGGCAGAAGGTCATGACAACTGATTCTGATAGATTTCTCTCAGTGGGTGACCAGGTAAAAAGATCAGGGGATGGCAGTGGACATAGTCAATCTGGCTACAGCAAGGCTTTTGATACTGTGCAGCACAGAAGGCTGATTAGGAAGCTGATCAGTTTAGGAGTGAGGCCCACATTGGTAAAGTATATTCTGTACAGGTGGATAGACAGGAAACAGAGAGTGATGGTTAATGGCATACATGCTTTGGACAGGCGAGTGACCAGCGGGGTACCACAGGTCTTGATACAGGGACCAATGGTCTTCAATATTTTCATAGGGGACATTGTGAAAGAACTGGAGGGTAAGGTATGCCTTTTTGCAGATAACATCCAAATCTGCACTACGGCAGTCACACAGGAGGGGTGGAGAAATGGGCAAGGATCTAGAAAACTTGAGGAGTGGTCAAAGACATGGCAAATGGGATTCAATGCCAAAGAGTGCAAAATCATGCCTCCACATTGGTAACCTAAACTTCCCTCATTCTGCAGTACTTAATTAGCTTAAGCATTACCTTGCTGCTTTTAGGGAAGCATCTGTAGGTTTTCTAATTCTCTGTAATACGAGTGATAATGAGATGTGAATATTGTTTCACAGTACCTTGATGTAATACTCCAAGTTCTAAGGAAAGAGGAATGTTTAGGATGACTATTATTGTAGGACATAGGAACCCCTATACTGAGTATTGGATGGGAGGAGCTATTTGCAGTAACTAGACAGGAAATGGACCTTGGGGATATTATAGCAGAGGACCTCAAGGTGGCAGCACAGTGTGACAAAGCTGTTGGCAGGGCTAGTGGAATGCTGGAGTGCATAGAGAAGGGCATCACCAGCAGGAGGAGGAGGAGGTGGTGCTTCCAGTGTATCCATCTCTGGTATGGCTCCTCCTGGTGTACTGGGCTAAGTTCTGGAGATTACACCTCAGAAACAACATAGACATGATGGAGGTGATCCAGAATAGGGCAGCCAAAATGGTACAAGGGCTGCAAGGAAAGTCATATGAAGAGAGACTGAGGGATCTCACCATGCACATCCTGGAAGAGAGGAGACTGAGAGGCGACATGGTCGAGACCTACAAGTACCTCACAGGGGTGAACAGGGTGCAGGAGGGGAGTCTTTTCCAAATGAGGATGAGCTCCAGGGCTGGAGTTCTTGTGATGAAGCTTGAGAGGGGATTCCAGGAGGGATGTGAAGAAATAACTCTTCACTGAATGGGTGGTAGACACATGGAACCGAATGTCAGTGAAGGTGGTGGAGGCTAGTATGCTAGAGGGCTTCAAGCATGTATGGGATAAACATAAGTGCATATTTGAACAGATACAGGAAGTGGGGAGGGTTGGCAGAGACCAGACTGGGTAGAGGTAGAATAGGTAGAGAACACTTGAGCCAACAGATTCTGTGTCTCTGTATTTCTAACCCTTTGGGTGTCAATTTTCAAATCCCACAAAAATGAGTATTTGTGATGTACATTGGCGTAAATTACAAACACAGATTTTGAGGTGGGATTGGAAAGTTGTGAAGGTGCAAGTAAAAAGGGCATTGATAAGACAAAAATACATAAAATAGTCAAACACTCAAAAGTCATGGCTAAAACAAAAAACCTAATTGAAATTAATGGGCTAATTCTGACCCCATAATTTCATTTTTTTTTATTGTCATACATTTTTGTTTTTTAATAATTTACATACTTTTTTCTATATATTTTTTTTTGCTCCACCCTCATGAAGCTTATTGTTGTCAAATTTCAAATCCCCCTAAAATAGGTATTTGTCTCTATGCTAGCAAAAGCCACAAACACCCATTTCGGGTTAATTTGAAAGATGATACCCATAGGGTTTGTGATGGTAGAAGTAAAAAGGTTTCGCCAAAAACAAAAAATATTTAAAATAGTGAAGCACCTAAAAGTTATTACTAATAGAAAACAAAAACATAAATGAATGGGTTGTTTATCACCCCATTCATTTTTTTATGTTTGTTTCTTAAGCTGTAACACTTTTGTTTTTTCAATATTTTTACCTACTTTCTTTTCTTTCTTTCTTTTTTTTCCTGTCAAAGTCTTTTTTTAGTCACACCCTTATAAATCCTATAGGTATCAACTTTCAAAATCCTCCAAAATTCAGGTTTGGATGGACACTGGCATACACCACAAACACATTCTTGTACTGGGGGGATTTAAAAGTTGACACCCATACAGTTTGGGAAGAGACCTCAACAGAAAAAATGAGGTAACATATTAATAACTAAAAAAGTTATGAGTTGAAGAAAAAATTCCCTTTTAGCGAATTGACCTTTGAAATGAATGTGATCTACTCATTTTAAAGCCGTCAGCAGTTGGACGAGTAGTACATTGAGGGGCATTGACAATTTGTCATTGAGGAACAGAGAAGCTATGATGAGGAATGGAGTGAGTGATAGTGAGGTATGTGTGGTAGTGCCACACAGAAGGTAAGAAAGAGTGACAGTTTTTTTTAAATTTAAACATTTTTGGGGGGATACTGATGGCAGAATTGGGCACTAGGTGCTAATAATTTTGTGTGTGGCTCAGCTAACGTGCATGACCTTGCTTATTTGAGAAATGCAACATACAAACATCAAATTTGTTGGCAGATATATGCCGCTCGCTCCACCCAGTCTGCCCAGTTTGTCCCTACCTACTCTGATACCACAGACACTACCTGATCACTGGTTACTTCCTATTCCCTTTATTTCCCACTAAGATTCCTTTGTGCCTGTCCCATGCATGCTTGAATCCCTCCACTGTTTTTGTTCCCACCACCTCCAATGAAAGATGATTCCAGGTGTTCACCACTCTTTCAGTGATGAAGTACTTCCTCACATCCAAATTTCCCTTCTTCCAGCTTCATTGCATGCCCTCTTGTCCTGCTGCACCTCTTCTCCTGAAAAAATGCTTCTCTCCTGCACCTTGTTCACCTCCATGAGGTACTTAAAGGTCTCAGTCAAGTACCCCTTCTCCCTCCTCTCTACCAAGGTGTACATTTTGAGATCCTGCAGACTCTCCTCATAGGGCTTATGATGCAACCCATGCACCATTTTATTTGCCCTCCTCTAGACAGCCTCTACCATGTCTCTGTCTTTCCTGAGATATTGTCTCCAGAACTGTACACATTTCTCTAGGTGGGGTCTCACCGAAGACCTATGCAGTGGTAACACCACATCTGTCCTTCTACTGTTGATTCCCCTCCCTATGCACCCTAGCATCCCGCTTGCCCTTCCTACTGTCTTGTCACACTGCTCTGCCACCTTGAGATGATCAAAAATGATAACCCCATTGCCTATTTCCTACTGGATAATCCTTAAATTGTCTCCCTCCCACTTTATACTTGGCCCCTGGGTTTTTGTGCCTTAGGTGCATGCTTTTGCACTGATTTACACTGAAACACAGCTGCCATACCATTGACCACTCCTTGAGTTTTCTCATATCCCAATTCATTCTGTCCACTCCCTCTGGAGTATCTACCCTATTGCAGATTTTTGTGTAATCTGCAAAGATGCATACCTACCCTTCCAGCTGTTCTGCAATGTCACTTATGAAGACATTGAAGAGGACTGGTCCCAGTACTGAGCCCTGAGGTACCTTACTGGTCACTCTCCCATCATTTAAGTGAGTTCTGTTTACCTCCACCCTATGTCGCATATCCATCAACCAGTTCTGTGCACCATTTACCACCTTAGGACCCACCCCCCCAAGTTGCCTAGCTCCCTTATGAGCCTCCATTGTGAAACAGTGTCCCTCAGCTCCCTGGGATGTACCCCATCTGGCCACATAGCCTTATCTACTTTAAGATTTGTAACTCCTCTCATGATTCTTTATTCTGTGAATAGACTTGTGTCCATCTCATTTACTCCCAGTGTTACTGCTGCTTCTATGTGGTCTGTCCCCGTCTTCCTTCACTGTGAAGATTGAGCTGAAGTATAGTATCTGTTCAGGATATCTGCTTTTTCCTTATCCTCCTCTGCACAATCATCCCCTGCCCATCTTGTCTTCACAATCCCTTCTCATGTCTTCCTCTTTTTGCTTATGTATTTGAAAAAGTCTCATTCTTTTTAACCATCCCTTGGACTATTCTTTCTTCAGCTTGCTTCTTTGTGCCTCTCACTGCTTTCCCTGCTTCCCCCTAATTTTCCTGGCACACCTCCCTATCTTCTTCCCTCTGCATCTCTTTGTACCCCCTGAATGCCACCCTTTTAGCCTTTACTTTTGCAGCCACTTCCCTCGAGAACTATACTGCTTTGTGTTGCCTCCTGCTCTTGCTCATTTCCTCTGCGCAGAGGTTTGTTGCCTTTCCTACCTCTTCCTTTAATTTTCCCCATTCTTTCTCTACCCCATGCTAGTAACCCACCCCCCCGCTAGGTTGTTTTTAAGCATTCAACTATTTTTTTCAAAATCTGCTTTCCTGAAGAGGAAAATCTTTGTCCTTGTGTGGCTTGTCTCTGCCACTGTCTTTATGTTAAACCACACTGTATGGTGATCACTGGCCCCCAGGTGACATCCAATCTTGATGTCTGCAGTATTGTTCCTGATTGTGAGCACCAGGTCCAGTATTGTCCTGTCTAAAGTGGGTTCATTGTCCAGTTGTCTGGAAAATACTCCCTACAGGAAGTCAAGGATTCCACAGCTTCTATCCAAGGCTATGGCTGGGAGGCTGCAGCCTACATCTGGCTGATTGAAGTCCCCAGCCAGCAGCACCTTCCTCTTTTTTGCCACTGTGCCCCATTCAATTCCTCCCCAACTTTGAAATGACTGTGAGATGAAGGTCCTTTTAATGAAAAAGGAACGGTCACCTACTGACAAAGTCTATAGCAGTCAGTAAAGAAGGTAAAGTCCAAAAGGCTGGCAGCATGAAAGAATGGTTTTGCAAAGGAGTTTCTACTATAGTATGCCAGTCATGAGAAAGGTGAAATATGAAGCAAAATCATAACAACACATATTCTATAGGAACAGTTTTGTTGTTCCCCCGATAAAACAGTTCTTTCACAATCCAGTGCATGCACTCAGCAGAAATCAGGTACAGGAATGGACATTTTTTGGTTTTTGTTTCATTGGTTACATGACCACTAGCAATCATTTAAGCAATAAAACTAGGCAGGTTAGGATTCACAGAAATGTTATTATTCTTGGAATGTTCAATTCTTGCACAGTGCATGTGCAACAACTGAACATATTTTTATTAACAGTTTAAAAAAAAAGCAGTTTGTGTAAATTAACCAGTTAAGAATTGTACCTGGGCCAAATTCTAACTAACCTAGTAAGTTTCAAGTTTCAAATCTCAATTGTTTTTGGCTGTTGGTGACTTGAGCAACCTTTCAGAATTGCACCCACAGAATCAAGTATTACCAAACTGACAGAACCCAGAGATCCTAGCACTGACTTAGAGCATGATCATTTTCAGATGAATTAGTCAAATGATGGGCACATTATTCAGCTGCAAAAATTGGGATTTAACATTTTAAACTGCCTGCTCAATCAAAAGTTTGTTTAGTTAGGTTAGATTATTGTTATATAGTGTCCACACAGGCAGATACGCCAATGTGCTGGCTCAGTGCCCAAAGGGCCTTAAACTTTCTGGCATGATTATGATTAGTGTAGGCCTGCATGAAGGACCCTGCATGTAGCCAGACTAACTATTGAATTAGCCCAGAGCGCTTTGAGCCCTGTGCATCCTGGCATGAAGGTGGTTGGTGTCTGGCTGTGAGTCAGGCCTGCAGGGCTCTGCATGTAGCCAGACAGACTGTGTTGGTAACAGAGGGCCCAAAGGAACCTGTATGTCCTACCTTGAAGGTGGTTGGTGATGCAGGCCTCAATATATATAAAATATTCTGTGTATTCTTGCAACTACCATCTACCCTGATTAAGACCTGTAATACAGCTGTATAGCAATGCAGTACTTGTGAACTACAAAACAATGTCTACCTAATGCTATATCGAACATTCAATTTAACTTAGCTTGTCATCCACAAAATTATATGCTACGGTTTAATTTGCAAAAATGACTACCAACTGTGACCAAACTTGGGGGTTGGCCTATGGATCCCCTTAAAGACCATGCTAGTGATGACTCAATTTACTCCCAAGGTGAGTGTTTCTTTGACAAGTGCTGGCTGTTGCAGGTCATGTGACTTGCCAACAACTTGGACATACTCAATGTGAACTTTCTTTAAAAAGTACTGTGTCATGACATCAATGTGCTGAAAAGAAACTACATTTTGCCAGACCTACTTTGCTAGTGTCCAAATCACAGATTTTGTTATGTTCACCAAATATAAATTAGGCATATATTCATCCTTACATGTGGACAACCTTAACATGTATTCAGTGAATACCAGTAGGGAGCAAGGAGTCAAGATACAAGCATTCAGTTTTTTTTCAGGGGAATAAACAGGGTTGGGTTTTACCAGCTTATTAAGCATTGCAGCTTGTCTATTATGTGTGGGCATGGGTACAGGCTGATGGGAGATGATCAGAATAGTTGTGAGAAGGCATTTCTTCACATAAGCATGGTAGACAAATGTAATGGGTTGTTCAGTGAGTTGCCAGAAAAGGAAACTGTTGTGAGCTTCAAGAAGAGGTGGAAAAGACATAAGGAGTAGGTAAGTATGGAGGGAAAGGTGGGGATGATGGGTGGGAAGGTAGTTGAGTTACCATTAGGGAACTCAATCTTGCCACCACAGTGATAGACTTGTGGGGTAACCAGGTAGTAGAAACAATGCAAACTCGATGGACTTCAATCTTTTCCTTCCAACCCTATTTTTATGCTCTGAACTCCAGCCACCACTAAACTGTGTTCCAGTTGTTTACTCTCATCTTTCCCTCTGATCTTTATCCCACTTACCTCAACAGTGCTTGAGCCATTGCTTCTCCTCCATTACTACTCTCTGCTAACACCCGTGATTGCCGACAGTTGTCTGCACTGGACCTGCTATATATTTATTTTATTTATTTGAAAATTGAGATCCAGGAAAGGCTCATTGAGCTGGAATGCATTTCCAGCATGACCTGGGGAGGGGAATCATTGAAATGAATGTTTCAAGCAGTTGAGACTACTAATCAATGATGGTGCAGTATGTATAAACACAACTTGGTAGCAAATGGCAATGGTGGAAAGGCAGCAACATATATATATATATATATATATAAAATAAGATTGCAATGTAGTGGATAGGAAAGGAGCAACAGTGCATATACTGTATACCTCTAGAAGGTTAAAAGCAAGGTTAGGTTTCTTCTACAGAAATAGGCCCCTTTTCCCCCTTGAAACTCGAAACAAGCTTGTACAGGCCACTTTTCTCCCCCTATTCGACTATGGCGATGTGATCTATTCCTCCACCACTCTTGCAAATCTAAATAAACTGGACATCCTTTATCACCGTGCGTTACAGTTCATTACCAACTCCCCTTACCATTCGCACCACTGTGACTTATATGCAGCTGTTGGTTGGACATCCCTTACTACTAGATGCCTGCTCCATGCTGGCTATGGACTCTTAAACTGCTCCTGCAGAAATTGCCAAGCTATCTCTCTTCCTTATTAGTATCTCACATAGTGTATACTCATTAGAAAATCTGACTTTATTATGCTTGACATACCAAGGATGCGGACTTCCTTTGGTAATCGTTGCTATTGCATATGCCCCTCCTCCATTTGGAACCAATTACAAACCGTACTGAAACTAACTAGCGCAGTTTCAATAAACTTCTACAAATAGCTAAGTTCAGCCAAAATAAAAGACACCTGTAACTGTCATTAAGTCTCTTCCTTCCCCATGTGTGCCATATTTATCCACTGGTAAGGTATAATTGATTTGTCATATTAACTGCTTTCCCATCCCCTTCCCCTTCTACTCCTGGCGTTATCTATGCTTACGTTCCACTGCTACTCTATCAAATCACTCCTCCCCCCCATATCAGTTGTAGTCTGTTGTTTGTTCTAGCTGCCAAAATATATGTATTGCAGACACCAGTTATCATGTTTCATTTATCAGTATGCAACCTGTAAGTCGCTTCCCTGTCTCATATCAATGTTTACCACCTGCGGTCACCCTATGTGGTACCCTTGTATGTATATCCAGCCTGTATCATGTAACGTGCATTTCATGTATATACTGTTATTACCTATCGGTGTTTGTACTTTAAGTGTTTATGTCACAGGACCTCCTTGTGAATGAGCATGCTCAATGGAGTTTTCTTGCAATAAACTTGAACTTGAACTTGAACAATAATATCGCAATATAATAGATAGTTTTAGAAGAGGAAAGCAGGCTAGATCAGTTGCCAAATAAGTGAAGATGAGAGGAAGCAGGAGAGAAGTTGACCCACTAAAGCACATGAAAGGAAATGTAAGTGAGGGCTAGTCTAAGGACGAGAGGAAGACAGGAAGAGAATTCTAGATTAAGGCAGTTCAGCAAAGTAAGAGGCCTGACCAGGGGAAACAGAGCAACAGGGAATTATGAAGAAGCGAGAGTAAGAGGAGTGAAAGGAAAACATAGAGGGAGCTGAGGGGGACAGCAGGTTGGAGAGGTAGGAGGGGAAGAATGCAAACAAGATTTTGAAGAGACAAATAGTGCAATAGTATTGGCACCTCAAAGACAAGAAGGGGGAGACAGAGGAGGTGGTAAAGAGAGCACTGATGAGTAAGAGGTGGTAAACCAGTAGCAAAATGACAGAAGGCATGCAAGACAGGCTCCAGTCTGGATAACTCAACTTTGAGAGCACCACCAGAGACCAGATTGATGTAGTTAAACAGTGTCAGGATCATTTTGATAACAATCTTATGCCAAACAATGGGCAAAATGCATGATTTATTCCTGTGGACAGCACTAAGTTTTGGAGCATTCATTTGTTTTTGATGATGGCATTAGTGTGACTGACAAATCAAGATAACTGCCTATGCGGCCCAGTGGCGCTGATGATTGAGGCGCTAGATGCCACACCTCATGCTGCACCAGCATCTCGGGTTTGGGAACGGACTCGGGTCAGTGGGGGGGGAGGAAGGATCGAGCGTCCCAATGGATGCTCTCCTCCATTTGGGGAGGGTTACCACGGGGTGCCTTGAGCACCTGCTTCTCGAGGAAAGCCGGTGGAAGCACAGGCTTTCTTGGGCTCTGACAGCTCCGTTCATTGGAGTCGGGAAGGGGGGATGCTGTGAAGCACTTGGGAGAAGGCGTGCATCAGCACATCACCTCTCTAGACTTACGTCCTCATGCCGGTGTCCCAGGGGAGGACTGGGGGGGCCACAGAAAAATGGAAAATGCCCCAGTGAGCCTAGATGATGGCCGCTCCTAACAGCCACCCAGATCCAGAACCCACGGGCAGATCTCAGCTGTGCAGGTGCTCTGTGAGTAAGAGGAGGAGGTAAGGAGTTACTGGGCACTCTAGGGACAGATACCATGGTAGTGGACCTAGTAGGGGACTTGAGCAAGGCCTGAAGGAGTTGAGCACTGAGGGGAGTACAGGAGGGAGTATAAATGGGGCAGAAATGTCCCAAAGTAAAAAAAAAAAAAAGATAACTGCCTAGACATAACCAAGGAATCTAAAACAAGTGCCTGTCTCAATGGGAGTGCCATCAAATGTTTTAAAGGAGGGAGCCAGACTAAGCCTGACAAGATTTTGGTGGGTACCAAACAATGATATCATGCCACAACAGTGACGGGAATACAGTGAAGACCATCACAGTGACATTTCTGGCAGTTTGCTGTGATGGTCTGCTGGTTCCTGACACTGTTGCCTCCAGGGTGTTTGCACCCTTCCCAAACCAACTGCGACTAGGAGTTGGTTAATTTAAGTGAGAGGGGGTAGGGGACACAGCCTACCACAGAAAACACAAGTTCCCCCAGCGATGGAACAACACCAGTTGGTGGTGTTGTGTTGTCGCTGTGCTAATGGTCGATAAATTCTGTGTCACCACGGCATGGTGAAACCTCTTTTTTGGCTTTAAGGGAGAGATGGTTAGCACAACTCCAGTGCTGTACATTGATAAAGTTGTTCTGTAGGGGATCTTGGCTCTTCCAACAGAGAAAAGGAGGTTCCACTATCAAATAGAACTGTGTCATCGGCACACAAATGTACGTTAGCTGAGACACAGGCTGACGGGAGGTCATTTAAGAAATAGAAAAAAAATGACTGGGCCCAAGATAGAGCCTTGGGGCACGACAGAGATAATAGGGATGGAGGTACAGTACAGAAGGATTTCCTCACCTGGATTGACTGGCTCTGACCAGAAAGGTAAGAGCAGAATCAGCTAAGGGGGTGACTGAGAGCCCAGCAGCCTTCAACTTGTCAAGGAGTTACAGATGGGCTACAGAGTTGAATGCCTTAATCAGGATTAAAGATAATGGCGGAGTCACGTGATGTGCTGAGTCGGACCAGACGTCCTCTGCAGCGCTCCCAGGCCCCAACTATTAAAATTGGTCTTTCTGCTCGAGAATTTGCCCGTGGGTGAGTGCTATCAGGGTACTGGTCAGTGCTTATTTATTAATGACAGATTTTAAGCGACACGATCGTGATCGGATAACAGTTTGTTGACACGGGCCCTGTGCTCATCAAGTAGTGTGTGCTGCAGCGTCGCGGGTGGACCGAGGCTGGGAGTAGTGATGGAGCCTGAAATCGTGGAGCCTTTGGCGGCGAGATCTCCAGCAACCAAGAGGCCCAAGTCACAATCCCCCACTCTCAAGGAGTTTGGTGAAGATTTAAACAGTGGAGGGGCAATACCTTAGCCCAGCAAGGATCTGCAGGATATTAAGAGGCTCTTACAGGGCCTGGTAGCAGATTTTGCAACAGTGAAGCCTGCACTCCAATCATTGGCGCAACGAATGGGGGATGCCGAGGCTAGGATAGCCTCCCAAGAGAGAAAGTCATCTATGTTGGAGCAGGAGTTATCCACTGCTAAAAGATTATTTAAGAAGTTAGAGGATCGTATTGAGGATCAGGAGTCCCGCAGCAGGAGAAATAATTTGATTCTGGCCGGGCTGCCAGAAAGATCTGAAGGGGCAGACTGTGTTTCGTTCATCCAGAATTTACTTTTAAAGCTGTTGGGCCAGTCGCCTTTTGGAGACTCTTACAACTTGGAGAGGGCCCATAGAGCGTTAAGGGAAACACCCCCACCGCGGCAATTCAGGGTGATTATATAATGTTCCTTAACTTTAAGGAAAAATGCATGTGCTGGGAAGGCTAGACAGCACAAAGCCCTTCAATGGAATGGAGCAACTCTCTGGATGTTCGAGGACCAAACTCCCTCCGTTAGAGAGAAGCAGAGGAGTATGCTGACATAAAGAAAAAGCTCTACAAGCGGGCATTAAATTTCAGCTGCAGTACCCAGCAACTCTCATGGTGAGACTGCAATCAAACGATTCTGTGTGGCCGAGATGCGTTGGTATGCGTACTGAACTTCCCAACTAATTTAAACCTCAGACTTGAGGGTGGACTAATGAGTTGCAGTTTTGGTTAAGGGCCTGGTTTATAGGTGGACTTTTAACAGATGGACCTCATAGCTGCTTATATTCTGTGTAATTAAGGCGACTCGATGTATATTTGACTATTTGCATATTATTTTGGACTGGGATATTGGTCTCTCCACTAAAATTGGTCTAACGATAGAAGGGCGGTCCATGGGGCCGGGTTTTGGGGTCCCTGTGGGGCTGCTCAGCTCTCTAGAGAGGGTTTCAAAAATTTGGAATTGACCAGGTGACTTTTTTGTAAGGCACCCTATTTTTATAATTGAAATTATTTCCAGTGGTGTTGGATTTGGTATTTCCCAGATTTAAATTTTTTTTTTTTTCAGGAGAAGATTCTTTTCCTGGTTATGTTCGGGTGTCTTTAATGTGGAGAGGTGTTACTTTAATATTTATAATTGTTATGGGACGGGCAAATTCTCTTGTTATCAGAGTAAGGTATTGGGGGCGGGAGATGCTTGGAGGAGGGCTCATCCATGACTGCCAAGATTTTAGGAGGTCGATCAAAGGATGGGGGTGGGGGTGGGGTTGGGGTTGGGGGAGGGTTAGAGAGAGAGAGAGCCCATAGGGTGAATTATATAGGAGGCAGTGTGGGATGGTTTGGTAATGGAGTCGCAGGGTATACTCCAGCTTTATTTTCTTCTTTACTGTTTACCCTTCCTTTTCTCCTTTCTTAAACAGAATGGCCTGTTTTAATATTACCTCTTGGAATGTTAAGGGACTCCGGGGTAGACGGAAGGATAGGTAATTTTGAGACACATTAAGCTTGGGAGACATATAGCTGCCTACAAGAGACTCATCTCTTGACGGAGGAACTAAGCTGTCTTAAGAAATTGTGGGTGGGCCAGGTTTATAGGCAGGGTAGGGAAAAGCGCCAGGAGGGTGGTGATTTTAATAAGTAGTAACTGTCCTTTTAGGGTTGACCAAGTGTTATTAAGAGAGGACGGTAGGGGGCTGTACTTGGTGGGGGCCCTAGTCGGGAAGGTAATTGCGTTGGCTTCTATCTATGGTCCTACCCCACCTTCCAAAGAGTTTTTTGCTTCAATTGAGAGAGATGTATCTGCACTCTCCACTGATTCTCTTGTCCTGGCTGGGGATTGGAATATTTGCATCAGCAATCTGGATGACAGGAAGCCTCCATCTGGTAGGCCCTTAGTAAGGCTCAGATTGCTCTGAGGAGGATGATGGAGGTAACTGCCTTGGTAGATCCAAGTAAAACCCACTTGAGTAAGGGCAGTGTTATGACTTTTTTCTCGGCAACCCATAAAATCCACTCCCAGATTGACTTTATCCTAGTTAGTGGTCCCTTTCTTTGAGAAGTGAAGGATATTCTCACTGGAGTCAGGGCTCTTTCAGATCACTCCCCTATCTCTGTAGTGTGGGAACCATGTTCCGCTCCCCCTAGGCCAGTTAGATGGAGACTAAATGATCTGCTACTCTCTGAATCTATGGTTCAGAAGGAGTTGGAGCGAGTCCCTGAAGGATTCATTCAATCTCAGTGCAAACTGGTTGCAGGATCAGAGACTGGCCTGGCCAGCGTGCAAAGTATTATGTGAGGCGGTTCAGGATATTGCGGCTAGAAGGAACAGATTAAGGAAGGCAAGGAGGAATTCTTTTGGGGCCTTAGAATATTTGCCCATCTAGAGGGCTCCTTGGGAGAAATTGATCTAGAACTTAAATCCTACGAGGAATGGGTGGATCTCTGTTATGGCAGGGTGGAATTCTGGCTAGAGAAGATTCAGTCTAAGTATTTACTGCAGGGGACGTTCGGGTCGTGTGCTCGCAGCTAGGGTTAGAGAGTGGGAAGCAAGCAGAATTATTACCTCGGTATGGTATGATGGGAAATTGTTAACAGACCCGCAAGAAATGGCAGAGGCTTTTGCATCCCATTTCTCTGATCTCTATGGGCTTGGTACGGTGGCGGATGAGGAGGAAATTAATGCCTTTCTTGAGGAAGTGCCCCTTCCAAGGCTAGATGAAATGCAGGGCAGAGATTTGGCAACTCCTATCTCGGGCAAGGAAATCTTGGAGGCGGTGCAATCTTTACTGTCAGGTAGAACCCCGGGCCCAGAGGGGCTCACAGCTAAGTTTTACCAAACTCATATCCAGGTTATTTTACCAATCCTACTAGAATTTTATAACATGATTTTACAGGAGGGGTTACTACATCCACCGCTGTACCAGGCCTTCATATCTTTGATTCCCAAACCAGATAAGCCTAGAGATAAGATAGATAGTTACAGACCCATAGCTCTAATGAATCAGGATATCAAAATCCTTACGAGAATATTAGCTAACAGGATTCTGTGTATTGCCCCAAGTTTAATCAGTGAGGAACAGGTGGGATTTGTCCGGGTGGGGGCACAGGATGCCCTCTGAAAGCTACACCATATCCTTAGTTATGGACACTCCCAACTCCGCTAGCTTTAATCTCTCGGCGCTGAAAAGGCGCTCGATAGGGTTTCCCATGGTTTTTTTTGCTACAATGTGAAGATGGGTTTTCTCGGAAGGTCTGTTGAGAGGCATCAGACATTTATATGCCATACCATCAGCTAGGGTTCTATGTAATGGGTATAGTTCTCGAAATAATGCTGAAAATGGGACTAGACAAGGATGCCCTTTGTCACCACTATTATTTAATATCTATTTGGAACCACTCCTTAGAGCTATTAAGGGAGATCAACTTATAAAGGGGGTGAAGTTGGGGGGGAGAGAACTTAAACTTTCAGTCTTCGCGGACGATATTTTGTTGCACCTCAAGGACCCAGCTTCTAGTTTTGAACGAGTAATAGGGGTGATTGACCGCTTCTCAGAGGTGGCAAATTATAAATTGAATCTAGTGAAAACTCAGGTCCTTCCACTGACCCCTCATGTACATCAGGCAGACTTTGTTTTTTCAAATTTACAGTGGAGGTCCGATGAAATCAAATATTTGGGCATCCGGATCTTAGCTAATGGGGAAAAGGGAGCTGAAGCAAATCTGGGAGGGTTAATATCAGTAATCAAGGGTGATATACTAAGATGGAATAAACTCCCTTTGAACTTTATGGCCAGACTTGGTCTTATCAAATGAACCTATTGCCTAGGCTACTCTATCCATTATATATGGCCCCTCGACATTCCGATTACCTGGTTTAAGGTTATTAAAAGCTTTTATCGGATTTCCTATGGAATTCAAAACCCCTAGGAAGAAATACGAGTTATTCGTTTACCCCAATCAAGGCTGGGATTAAGTTACCGGATCTGCACATATATATTATGTCAGGGACAGATGGCCCTTATGCTACGGTGGTTGAGGCAGTCTGATGGGGAAAATATACCCCAACGTGGTTGCAAATAGAGAGGCAAATGCTGACTGAGAGGGTTTCTCACAGGAGACAGTGTTATACTCTAATTTTTAAAGGACTTTATTATAGGGAAGGGAATCCAATTGGAAAATCTATGAGGGCGTGGTGGTTTTCCTCACTCCAGCTCAGAGGAAAGCCCAGTTGAGGGCATGGGAGCAACCTTTGTCCGGAAATCCTACCTTTAAGTTGGGGGGGCAGATGGTTAGCGTGAAATGGGCCCTGCAGGTGAAGGGTCTAAAAGTGAGGGACGTTATGCAAGATATGGAGGGTTTGGCGCCAATTCGTGGGCTCGGTCTGCCAGTATTTAAAAGATTGCAACTTTCAAGTTTATTAGGAAAAGTGGAGAAAGCTGTTGGAGGGTTTGTAAAAGGGCCATTTACGTGGGATTCCCTGAAAGGGGTAGACCCAGGGGCAAATGCTCTTTCCCGGATTTATAGGGTGTTGGTAGAATTCATTGGTCCATCTTCCCAATACAAATTGCGATTGGATGGATATTCGCTCCAAGAATCTTGGTTGGGAGTCAATTTGGAAAAACTACAGGTATATTTCAATACCTAAGTTCAGGATAATGCAATATTTTATTGTCTCCAATTTATACTTTACACCGCAAAACTATATGGCAGGAAATTGGGACAGACGGACCTCTGTTTTAGGTGTGGGTTGGGGATAGGTGATTTGTTACATGTGATGTGGGAGTGTTCCAAAATTTTCCCCTTATGGTCTGATATAAGGGATCGCATGGACCCAGTTCTAGATTATTCAGATTATATCACCCCAGAGGTTTGTATCTTGGGGGACTTTTCAGGCATAAAGGGAACTTTGCCTAAATTCCACATAGCTTTGATGTCTGCATTAGTGAAAGCCTTTTTGGTTCAACATTGGAAAGATGATCAGGAGTACAGCTACGGACAGTGGGTCCATGATCTGGTGTCTTCATTGGGCAGACTAAGGAGGCACCTCTGGGGTGAAGGAGTAGAGAATTGTATAGCAAGAGGTGGGCTCCTCTGGAAGCAATTTATCTATTATAGAGATTCCCGCAGGTCCGTCTGTCACCTCCCTGAATTGCATGAATCTTTTTTTTATGACATGAGGAAGGTGACTTTTTTTTGTTTCTTCTTTCCTTTTTCTTCTCTCTCTTTATACTTAGATTTACGCTTCTTTTAGGATGGCTATGTAAGTGGGTTGGGGTATAGAAACCAGGTTATTTATGTGGAGATTACTTAAGACTAATTAGGTATGCCCTCTAGGGGACTGGCAGGGATGGGTCTCTCTCTCTCTTTATAGGGTTCATGGCGGGGCTCCATCTCGATCTCAGTTAGGGACCTTGCTAGATTTTTGTCAGGGGGTTGACAACTCTATGAACTGTAACATAGTTGACATAGTGGAATTTGTTCTTATTATGGGTCTTTTTCTCTTTCTATTTTATTAAATTTCTTTTTTAGTTTTAATTCATTGAATGTTAACGGCTTCCAATTCATATGCTTAGTCTGTACATTTGGTGACATTTTGTTAGTAGGGAGTTGGAGCGACAGCTTAGTTATAGGAGTTTTCAACTGACTACTTTATCTCCTCGAGATGGACCCCTGCTATGCTGATAGAAATGGGTCTGTACATAGTTCATACAGTCAGTTTTTGGACTGTATACCCTGTCTTGTCCAGGTTTTGTATCTTGCTGTTATTATTTTTCTCTTCCTTTTCTCTCTTTTCCTTTTTTTTGTTATTGTGTATTGTTGTTCTAAAATTAATAAAGATTTGTTGAACAAAAAAGGATTAAAGATAATGGCCACTACATGTCCTTGATCTTTCCCCTTCAGGATGGGATCAGAGACATGTAGAAGGGAGAAGACTATAGAATGGGCTTTGTGGAAGCCAGGGTGGTAGGAGAAGAGAAAGGAGAAGGAGTCAATGAAGTTAGAAAGTAAATAGAAGATCAACCTTTCCTACAATTTGGCCAAGGAAAGAATGAGAGAAAGATAGGGCAACAATTCCCCAGGATGCAGGAGTCATCCTATATCTATCTATACATATACATATAGCGTGAGAGAGAGAGACAGCGAGAGAGCGCTTTTGCAAGTTTTCAACAGACTGGAACAGAAAAAAATTAAAAGGAGAGATACAGAAGTAGAGAAAGCGGAGCTGCAATGGAAGGAGCAGAAAGGTGCAGGAGCTCAGGGGCAAGTCCATCAGGGTTATGTTCTTTGGAAGGATTCAGGTGGAACAGATTGAATAGAATGACTGAGGCAGTGACTGGAGTGAAAGAGAATGTGGTTGAGAGGGATGGAAGAGTAGCAGGAAAGGTGGCAGTAAAGGCGAGAGATGTGAAGGTATCACAGGTGGTGAAATCTATGTTGAAAGCAGCTGTCACCTCAGCAGCCTCAGAGAAGACTACTGCTGAGCTTGAGGTTAAGTATGATAGACTGGAGGGAGAGCTAAAAATGGGGTGGAGTAGATAACCCTCGACAACATATTTGGGGACTTAAAGTTGTTCTGAAGGTTCAAGGCAATGTATTTGCTCTCTGCCTTTTTGCCTGTCAAAGAGACTTTGTGCAGGCATTCCGTAGCTACCAATATCTCAACCAGTCCTCAGGGGACATTGTGGAATTGTGGAGAAATCAGGCTGTGTCATGGGCCCTAAGCATGGAGTTGAATTCAGAGATGACCTATGCAGATGGTCACTGCATACATAAGACCTCTTCGGGGGGCATGTTTCTCCTAGGTAAACATGAACATAGAAGTGCAGTGGGATTTGATGACATCAGTGTCCAAACAATGAACAAGTGGAGCCCAGTTAGACGTGAACAAATCATCCAGCAGGTCGTCCAGGTTCAGTTAGCTGAACAACTGTGTCCAGATGTACAGTATTTTAGGTTTTATTTGGTACAACAAAATTTCTGGACACAGTAGACTACACTGTGGTCACTGATGGGAGTCTGGAAGGATACCAGCAGCACAAATACTGCATAGGTGTGAGGATGTGATCCAGTCAAAGACAGAGAGAGGTTAGTAGAATGAGAGTTGTGCTGAGCGGGAGAAGAAATAATTTGAGAAAGATAAAGTGACTGAACTTTTTGAGTGAGTGATTTGATTGCAGGTGAGGACCAGTTAAAACTGAAGTCTCCAAGGACAGTAAGTTCCCCGGTGGAAGCAGGGGTAAGAAGGGTGGAGAGAAGAAGAATGACAATTCAGAGTTGGGATTTGGGGACAGGTAAATCCCACTGATGAAGATAGGAAATGAATTAGGGAAGGAGACTTTACACAGGAGGAATTCATGTGAGGAAGTAACAGTGGCACAAGAGATGAGATCACAAGGGAGGCTATGCAGTACATAAATAGATACACATCCTCCTCCTACCTCAGCTCTGCCTGAAAGGTACATAGCCAGGAATTGAGATCTCACTATCACTGAACCTGGCAGAGATCCAGGATTCAGTGAGGATCATGATATCAGGGTTAGTTTGTAAGGTCAAGAGCCTCAGCTGGTCAAGCTTAGGTATAAGGCCCCTCACATTTAGGTATAAATCACTTAGATCCTTAGGTAGAAAGGGGATAGGTGAGGCAGAGGGAGGTCCAGAGTTGCAGTCAATGTTTTCTGAGAGATGAAGCAGATGGGCAAGCATAACCTTCCATGAGAAGTTAGAGTGGTAACGGGAGAAAAAGGAGCACAGTAAAATCAAACAGGGGAGGGATGGAGAGTGCCCCACAAAGCTTAAGGTTTGAGTATAAGGAAAAAAGACACAATATGTGACCATAGGACTATTACAGGCTGTACGAAGTAAATTAGTAGACCTTTTTTAAACCCCCTTCTTCAAGACCCAGTACTGCTTAGACAGTACAAACTTATCATCATCATCATCATCATCATTTTATTTGTAAAAGACACCCTTCCAGAGCTCAGGGCACCCGAACAGTTAATACATCATAAAACATTTCAGTCAGCATAAAGCTAAACATGAAACATAAACTTAAATACAATTATGCATTATACTATAAAAACCTTTCCACAGTCTCATTCAGGCCCCATGAAAGGCCTGAAGAAAGAGGTGTGTTTTGAGGGCAGACTTGAAACCCTTGATGGTCAGGCTATCTCGTATCCAATGAGGTAAAGAATTCCAGAGGGTAGGAGCCATAAAGGCAAAAGATCATGCCTCAGATGTCTTTAAATGTACCCTGGGAATCTCTAGCAATCCCTCATCAGAGGACCGGAACGGATGAGAGGGGCAGTAGGGGTGCAGAAGATCTTGCAGGTAATGGGGTTCCTGGTCATGTAGGGCTTTGTAGGTCAGCAACGTGACCTTGAAGGTTATCCACCACTGTACTGGCAGCCAGTGCAGTTCATGCAGCAAAATTGTCATATGACTGGATCTAGGGGTTCCAGTTAACAGCTTAGCCATCGTGTTGTGCACCAGCTGCAATTGGTGGATATCCACCACTGGTAGCTCTAGGTAGAGGGTGTTGCAGAAATCAAGACATGTGGTGATAAATACATGGGCCAAAGTAGAAAGGTCTTCGGATGGGACCAAATGCTTCACCCTGGTGATATTTCTTAGAAGATAAAAAGAAGATTTGACTACTGCTGACACTTGAGATTTCAAGGTCAGGCCCTCATCGAAAATCATGCCAAGGTTACCCATGCGGCTCGAGGCACATAATGTGGTTCCCCCATGTCTTAACTCAGTGGGTTGTCTCACCCATGCCCGGCTGTTCTACGATCTGGGTCCACTACTAGCACCTCTGTTTTTCTCAAGTTTAGCTGCAGCCAGCTAGCACTCATCCAGTCCTGTATCTCATTTAGGCAGTTGTTAAACACTGAGATAGTATCTGTCACTTGCTCAGGCACAAAAGACATATACAGCTGACAGCCATCTGCATAGCAGTTAAAACTCAAACTGTACCATCTTATAATGTCTCCTAATTTCAGAATGTACACTGCAAAAAACATGTGTGACAGCACCAAGCGCTGCAGCATCCCACTGGGCAGGCAGTGAGGAGCCAAGGAATAAAGCCCCGACACCACTTTCTGAGTTCTGCCCTCGAGGACTGAAACTAGCTGAGGACTCCCCCCCCAGTCTATAGAAAAAATGCAGGCACTCTAGCAGCATACCATGAAATGCTGCTGAGAGATCAAGGAGACAAAGATGGTGCAGGATCTCCAATCTCTGGCCATCAGGAGATCATTTAGTACCCGAACCAGGGCCATCTTGGTGCAATGCCTTTTTCTGAAACCTGACTGGAGAGGATCATAGATATTATGGCTGGACAAATGATCCTCCAGCTGAAGAGTGACTACTTTCTCAATACTTTTACCTATAAAAGGTAAGTTAGAGACTGGCCTATAGTTTGCTAGACAGTCAGGGTCAATGGAGTTTTTTTTTCAGGAGGGGCTGGACTACCACCTCCTATAACGTATCTGGAAAGATCCCTCTCTCTCCAATGAAACCCTTACTATACCATCAAGGACCAGGGTGATCATCTCAACACACCCTATGAGAAGGCGAGTTGGGCCTGGGTCCAGGCTACAGCAAGTTGGCCGCAGAGTCTGGATGATCCTCACTGTTTCTATGATTACTGATTGGCTGAAGATAGACGAAGTTATCTCAGTGTTAGTAGCACACGATTGATCAGTGCAAGGTCCAATGGGGAGGCAGTGGCTGATCTCATCCCTGATGGAGGCAACCTTATCAGCAAAAAACTGCGTAAACTCATCACACTTTTCTTGTGACAATACTCGCCCAGACTGTAGACAGGCTGGATTGCACAGTCTGCTCACTGTCTGGAACAGCTGAGCTGGTCTGTTTTTAGCTGTGGCAATTTCCCTGTACAGGAACTCTGACTTCTTATGGGAAATTGCCACACGGTAAACCTTATAATGGTCTAACAATCTAAGTCTTTCCTCCTCCAGGTTAGTTTCTGCCAGTGCCTCTCCAACCTCTTCAACTCCCGCAATGACCAATCATACTGTAGGGAACCCGGGCGAAGAGTTAAATGATGAACATGCACTGGAACAATGATATCTAGGGCCTCTGATATCACCCTATTATAGGCAATAACAAGGTTTCCTGGGTCACTGCTTTCAGTCGGAATTCCTGAAAGGTCTAGCACCATCATTAGGCTTTCTGAGGTAACTCCTCTCAAAGGACAGTACTGTACCATTTCCTTTTGGGCCAGCCTAATCTTGGGGGGTCATGAAACCGAATCTCTGGGTGTGATGGTCAGACCATCCAACAGGATCCACCTCCATATCAGAGATTTCTATTCCCAGGTGGAACACCAAGTCTTGTGAGTGCCCCCCCCATGGGTTGCTGAGATAACTTCCCGTGTCAGGCCCAATGATTCCATCAGTTGGAGGAGGTTTTGTCCAAATGGTGAGAGTTCATCATCTACCTAGGCATTGAAATCCCCCAGAATCAGCCACCTGAGGAACTACAACACCACATCGTTGACAAAGTTCGCCACCTCCTACAGGAAAACCCTCCCATCACCTGATGGACGGTAGATGAGAAGGATCCTGCAACCTGCACCCGTACCCACAATGCACTAAAAGGAGTTGGTAGCTCCCACTGGCACCTCCCCGAGTCCCAGTTCTGATCTAAAACAGATTGTGACCCCCCCATCCCTATGATCCACTCTCGGTCAGTGTATCACCGAGAACCCAGGAGGGACTGCAGCTGCCAAAATTAGCCCCACATTATCATTCAGCCAGGTCTCGGTGATGCATGCCAGGTTCACAGAAGCCACAAGATCTGCAATTACTGTGGTCTTGTTCCTAACAGACCTGGAATTACATAACACTGCCTGAGAGGGATGAGAATCCGAAGATGATCACATTACCTGCCTGCAATAATCAGAGTCCTTGGGTATGGGCACAAGACAAAGAGGCCCTTGATCCTGTTCCCATTTCACCCCAGGGTGTCTCTTGGACCCCTCTGTCACTATCCATCCACTTCTCTCCCTTCCCCCTCTAGACACCCAAGATCCACCCCCTCCCCTCTGACTCTGCATTATACCCAATGCTTGGCACCTACCATACACCTCAGGAGGAAGCAGAGGGCAATCAAAGGGTGGAGATTCCCTGAATCTCGAGGGGGAGTACTGCCTGACTGACTCAGTCTTACCCCAACATATTTTTCAATCACTCACCCCAACTCACACCTCCACTGCAATTTAATATAAAACTCACTCACTCACATACACTCTTGGAAAAGACCCAACCCAAAATAAAATCTGCCCCCCCACCAACCTCAGCACCAGTTCCCAGCACCAAGTAGCAGCAGAGTTCAAATGTCTAAATAGTCATTCTTTACTGAATCACTAATGTCCAATATGATACATGACATGCAGAGCTCTCACCTCTGCAGAATGCACACTTTAAATACTATTCAGCCCACTCTCACTGGGCTGCATTGTATTGCACTCAGATTTACTTTTTGACATTTTTATCAGAGCATTTGTCTATTCAGTTTGTTACTCCCTTCCAACACTTCTTGCCACAGAATAGAAAAAGAAGACAGTACATCACCTTCTGTGGTATAATCCCAGGATTCTTCACCCCAGGCATCCTTCCACTGCTTTCCACATAGATCTCCACTCTGTGAGGGCCTTCCACTCCTCCTCTCTGATTTGGTTGTGAGGTGCCCACATACCCTTAAGCTGGCAGTCCAAAACAGCCAACCCTACAGCTAGCCCCTTGTTCTGCCTAAAGATACTGGCCACCGGGCTCCCCTCCGGTAGGCATGGTACCCATCCTCCTTTCCGGGACAGGGGTTTCTGCCCTTCAAATCTGTCCTTACAAGGGATAGCAGTTTCTTTCCAGCAGATGCTTACCCCGCATCTGCTTCCTTCCACACAGTCCAGTCATGAAAAGTGGCCGATACATTTCCTTTTGGCATTCCGGCTGGCCTCTCACTCCAGTCAGACACACCACCTCAGCACAGTCGTTCCTCTGTTCGGTCCTTTTTACCTGATTTCCTCACAGGTTGTCTCCTTTGCTAGCTTTGAAATCCTGGATCCTCCAGCAGGTCTCTCTCCCATCTCCAAATACTCCAGGGCACTCCACACTCCTCTTCACAGCACATGCAAGAAATATCAGGTAGGAGATAGTTTTTATTTTCCTACTAATGCATCCACAGTGTTTAGGACATGCAGCTACTCAGGACCCCTAGTACCTCTCGGAATGGGCGTCCTCGAGGCTGAACCTAAATGCCCTTGTGTACAGTCAGATGTTCCACAACACCGACTATGCTCAGTCCTACACTATCTAAGCCACTGCACAGCCCTAACTCACTATGCTAAAAGTAGGACCCTAACACTAAACTTAAAGCTCTAAAACCTTTCAAATAAAACAAAGTAAACAGTGGATAAAACACTAAAAACACTCTGCTGCCCTACTGCAATCTAACAGGTACACCCAGCATGGCGGTAGAGTTAATATAGAAGGCATCACAGCTAGGAAACCCTTCTAATACCAGAACAATGCAGTTTAAAGACTTACACAAAAAATAGGCCCATGCCATCAAGGAGGTTATGTACAGTAGTTGAGAAACAGTACAAATTCAGTAAACAGAGCCCCCTCTTATACTGAGAACAGTTCAAAGGAAAAGCACCTCTAAATCTATAAATATGATCCCACCTTACAACTCCTAACTGCAGTTTTATGCTTACAGAGTATAAAATGGAAGTTAGGCAGAGATTTTTGGTATTCCAGCATCTCCTTCTTATGATTCCCCTTGAGGACTCCAACTCTTGCTGTGGCACTCATGCTGGGGCTGCCCATGTAGGATCACTGGACAGGAGCAAAGTTTAAAGGGTAGATGCGAGGTGGTGGTGCATAGTGATGCATTGTGCTGGATCTCTGACTAGGCAGCATGGTGATGCTGCTTCTCTCTCCACCCTCATGCTCAGTTAAAAAGCAGCATCTGTCTTCCTGGCAGTTGGAAATAAAAGCTGTTATGATTAGAAGGAATCTACTATCTGCCAAAATGAACAGTATTTTGAGAAGGAAAAGGTAGATTTGTAAGCTGTTATGATGGCATGGGTTTTGGTGAAAAGAAACTGGTGGGCCAGGTGTGTTTGACATTTGGGGTTCTCAGTGCCAAGGTTCCTTATGCAGTAATAGTGGTCCAGTCCCTTTAGGATTTTGGATTCAGTCCATTTGGATGAGAGCAAGCAGCATATTAAAAATTTTTGCTACATTTACCACACAGGTTTGGACCTCTAAATCACACTTTTTGGGAGATTCAGAGGAAAGCCAGCTTCTGAACAGTATCCTTATAGGAAGCAGCTGACGTACCTTTGGCAGTCAGGAAAGACAAGATGCAAAGAAATGGCTTTCAAGATAAGAAAATGCTTCAAATAAAATGCCCTCTAAATTTAAGGGCCATAACATGAAGAGAAAGTAACCATAAAGTGAGGCCCATGGTACACTTTACTTTTTGGGCTTGAAATAACTGTGTGATCAGTAAGTGGGCTTCTTCTGTATCTATTTGTTGTTTCTAAAGTTCTTAATCACAGTGGCTTTAAGAAGAGTTGGGACAGAAATTTAGAAAAGTTGATATTTAAATCAGGAGACAGTTCTTAAGGAAGGCCTGAAAATGGGGAAGTCTTTTTTGTATACATGTCTTGCAAGTAATTTTCTCCCTATTTAACAACTTTGAGTCAAATCTATAAGTAACTGCAGTAATGAATTGCACATGGGAGATGTTCAATTTAATGCAGAATTAAGAAGAAAAAGGCTGACGAAGCTCTTTCAAGCTTCTGAGGAACATTTCAAAATCCAGAAAGAGAGCTGTAACTCAGATTGTGACCTTAAAACCAGGACAGAAAACAAAAGTAGAAAGTTTTGGCAACTGAAATTACCATTTAAAAACTGTTCCTATCCATTTGACGCTAAATCAACAGCTATGGCTCCAAAAGTTAATCAAGAAAAAAAGAAAGAAAAGAGAGGGAAATTGGCTTCCTCAATTATTAAAGTTGTACGGTCCTCAGGGGAAATAAAAGGCCCTTCCTCCAAGGGGGAGATAGATGCACCACCAGGCTGCTCTGAAGAATCAGCGCAAAATTCAGATGTGGACTCAATTTCAAGGGAAATCACTAGTCCAGAACCTTTTGTTTCAAACTTAAATCAAGATAATAAAGGTTGAAAACCTAACCCTACCTCAGAAAATCCTCCAGAATGTGTCCTACAGATGATTACAAATATGCTGGCTTTACGGTCATCAGTGGAAAAACTACAATATTTAGAGGATTCAATAAAATCATTTTATGAAAATATTCAAAAAATTTATAGCAATATGGAGCAATTGGGGGCCTGGAGGTAAGGGGCCCATTGGCGGGGAGTGACCATGCCACGGTCTGGTTCTGCCTGGACCTAGGATGGGTAGAAGGCTGCACAAAGACAGAAGTAACCGACTTCAGGGGGACAGATTTTAAGGAAATGGGAAGGATCCTTAAGGAGCATTTGGATGGGATTGGGTCAGACATGGACGCTGATAGTAGGTGGGAAATCATCAGGAGAGGGGTGCAGGATGCTACCAGCACCTGTGCAAGAGTAAGACGAAAATGCAGTAGGGCCCAAAAACCCTGTTGGTGGACCAGGGAGGTCCAGGAGGTGGTGCAGGGAAAGAAAGCAGCCTATAAGCAATTCAAGTGCTCAAGGAGTGAAAGGGATCGAGGGGAGTATGAGCTGATGGCTAGAAGGGCCACTAGAGTGGTGAGGGTGGCTAAGGCAAGGAAGGAGCAGAACCTGGCCAGGGAAATTAGGAGAGGAACAAGGGTTCTTTAGATACATTGGGAAAACGAAGGGTGAAGGGCAGATTAGCAGGATTAAATCAGGGAGAGATGGGCACAAGACCCGGGGAGCAGGCTGAGGTACTAAATGAGTACTTCACCTCAGTTTTCACCAGGGAAAATGGGGGCTGCATCATCGTGGGAGGAGACAGAGATACTGAGGAGGGGGGGACCCTTACCGATCGGCAGGTCTGGGGAGAGGGGGAGGCATCACTGGCAGGTGGGGGGAGGGCTAAGCAGGGAGAAGGGGTACCGGAAGTGGAAATCACAGCAGAGAGAGTGAGGGAAGCCCTCAGCTCCCTTAAGACGGAGAAAGCACCTGGGCCGGAAAAATTACATCCCAGAGTGCTGAAGGAACTTGCAGATGTCCTGGCAAAACCCCTAGCAGAGCTTTTCACCATCTCTCTGAGGACAGGGTGGGTGCCCCAAGACTGGAAGGTGGTGCATATAGTGTCTATCCACAAGGGGGGATCAAGGGAGGTGGCAGGGAACTACAGGCCTGTCAGCCTGACCTCGGTGGTGGGCAAGGTGATGGAGGGCATTGTCAAGGAGGGGCTGGGGGGACCTGGATAAGTCAGGGTGCCTGGACGATAGACAGCATGGATTCATCCCAGGGAAATCATGTCAGACAAACCTGGTGGAGTTCTATGACTGGGTGACAAGTACCTTGGACCTGGGTAGACCAGTGGATGTCCTCTTTCTAGACTTCAGCAAGGCATTTGACTCTGTTCCTCACGTGGGCCTGTTGGATAAGCTGGGAGAAATGGGGTGGGAACCAGATGATCAGATGGATAGGCAATTGGCTCCAGGACCGGACCCAGAGGGTCGTGAGTTGAGTGGGATAGTCTCATCCCAAGGAGGGTCATTAGTGGGGTCCCACAGGGATCAGTCCTTGGGCCCCTTCTGTTCAACGCCTACGTATCTGACATAAGGACAGGAATCAGGAGTGAGATGAGTCTCTTTGCAGATGACTCGAAACTGGGGACGGTGGTGGATGGGGAGGAGGGGAGGGTGGCCCTACAGGGGGACCTGGAGACTCTGGAAAGATGGTCTAGAAAGTGGAAGCTGAGGTTCAATGCAGGGAAATGCAAGGTACTCCACCTGAGGGCAGAAACCCAGGCCAAGTGTACACCTGGGAAATGCTACAAGTCTCGATGGCTGAGAGGGACCTGGGGTGGTGGTGGATGTCAAGATGAACAACTCTGAGACTTGTGGGAGGCAACAGCCAAGGCCAACAGGATGCTGGGATGCATCGCTAGGGGGATCACCTCCAGAAGGAGGGAAGTGATACTCCCTCTGTATAACTGCTTGGTGAGGCCGCACCTTGAGTACTGCATGCAGTTTTGGAGGCCACACTTAAAGCGGGACATTAACCTCCTACAGAGGGTCCAGAGGAGGGCAACCAAAATGATTTGGGGCTTGGGGGACAGGACCTATGAGGAGAGGCTCGAAGAGCTAAATGTGTACACATTGGAAGAGAGAAGGGACCGGGGGGACATGATAGAGGTCTTCAGGTACATGAAGAGGGTAAATGGGGGAGGAACAGTCAGGGTGCTTCGAAGGAAGGAGGAAGGGGCCACTAGAGGGCATGGGTGGAAGCTGGAGGGGGGAAGATTCAGGGGAGAAAGGAGGAGGTGCTACTTCACTGAGAGGGTGGTGGAGCCATGGAATGCACTGCCTAGGGGGCTGGTGGAGGCAGAGACAGTGGAGGGGTTCAAGAGGGGGTGGGACAGGTACAGGGGAAGGGTTCTGGAAGCAAAATCCAATGCAGCAAGAATATCCGGAACTGGGAAGGGAGAAGCCAGAGAAGGCGAGGGGGACAGCAAGGTCAGCACCCAGGTTGGGGACTGACCAAACGAGCAGACACGAAAGACCGTTAGGCCTATTCTGCTGGCATTTTAGTATGTTAGTATGGAACAGGGTATTAAATGAATATCAGATCTGGAAAAGAGACATTCTGACTTAGAGGACATTGTTTCTCCCTTATGCCAAGAAGTTAAAATCTTAAAAAACAAAAGACCTTATCAGAAGGGAAGCTAGATGAATAAGAGAATCGAGTGAGAAGAAAAAAACATTAATCTATTTAGAATTCTAGTTGAGTTCGAAAAAGAACTGCCACTAAAAAACATTATGACTAATATTTTTCAAAAGTTGCTACATGCTGAAGTAGAGGTTCCAATATTGGACAGGGTGCATTGGTTGGGAGCAGGTAAAAATAAAAGAAGAACTAGGCCAGCTATTCTGAAGTTGTTAACTCTGAGGAAAATATTTGATTATACAGGCTTTTTATGGCTGAAAACATTTTTTATACAAATAATCCTTTTGTCTTAAAATGATTTCTCCAGAGCTTTATGGGAACAAAACAAAACAATTGGGGGATAGAACAGAAGTTATGGAAAGAAGGTATCAATGCATATGTGGGTTTCCCTCCAAAGTTAAAAGTGCTGTTGAATAATCAAACTTTGTTTTACTGCTCCCCATCTGAAGCTTTAAAAGATCTAAAAATCCACCTAGCCACAATATTTGCTGGTTATAAAAATGGTTAGGAGTACAGAAAGTTCTTAAGAAATGTGATGCAAATGTGTCTGGGGGTAGAAGATTTATGCTGAAAATTAAAGAATTGGGATGGGGGGACTAGCCTTTTGATCCAGCTCGTGTCACCAAGAGATAGGGAGTGGAATGCCAGACAATTGTCTTAGGCATGCATGGTGGGGGGGTCTAAGGCAAAAAATAGAAATTAAAAGGAATCAGGTTGATAGGAGTAGGGTCACAGAGATGGTTATAAAAGGTTTGATGTTTTTTTGTTTATGATGGGGATGTTTAGGGGTAGTACTTGGAATGTGAATGGTATTAACTCTCCTGTTAAGAGAACAAGAATTTTGTCTAGGATCAAGAAATTGAAATCCAATGTGACCATGCTGCAAGAAACCTTTCTCAATGAAAAGGAATGGGATAAGTTAAAAAAGAGGTGCTCTGGGAATTTATATTTCTCCTCTGGATTTTCAAGGAAGAGTGCTGGGGTAGCAATTATATTTGACAAAGCTTCAGGAGAGAAATTCTCGATTCAGTATCTGATAAGCAGGGAAGAATTGTATTGGTGAAAACAAGGGTAAACCATAGCATTATTATATTCAGGTTACATTATTGGCCCTTTAAAGGATATATCAATTTCCTGACGGAGCTAAGCAAACTTATGTATTCTTGAAATGCGGGTTACTATACTGTATATTAGGGGGAGCTTTAAATTGCATCCTCAGCAAAGAGTGTGATAAAACCTCAAAAGGAAGCAGATGGAATAAATATAAACCAAGCTAATGAATACTTTATTGGATTTAAAAAATTTAGTGGATGTTTGGAGGGATACATATGGAGAGGCAAGGGATCATACATACTTTTCCCCAAGACATGGAATGCATTCAAGGTTGGATTTAATTTTCATTTCTAGAGATTTATTGATAGAAAGTCTGGGTATTATATCAAATATTGAATCCATATTAACTTCTGATCACAGTCCAGTTTCTTTTGATCTTTTTTTAGATGCCAATAATGTTAAGGGAAAAGGGGTGTGGCATTTAAATAATCTTTTGCAAGATAAATCCTTTGTGGAAAAGTTATTGCAGAATATACATTATTTCTAACATACTAATTGCCAGCAGATTTGGCCTTATGGTCTATCGAGTCTGCTCTAACCTCACATCCCTAGTTGGGTACCGAGTCCCCCCCCCCCGTGTTCCAGAAACCCCTATCATCCATCCCCACCCCACTGGGCCAGGCCATCATCTGATACATCCACTTTCTGTGTCTGTCCCACCCTCTCTTGAAGCCCTCCACTGTGGATCTCTGAACCAGCTCACCAGGCAGCGTGTTCCAAGAATCCACCACCCTCTTAGTGAAAAACCTCCTCCTCTTTCCACCCCTCACCCTTCCACCTTCTAACTTCAAACCATGCCCTCTGGTGATACTGCCCTGCCTTAGTCTAAAGATCCCCTCTGTGTTTACCCCATTTATTCCCTTGAGGTACTCGAAGACCTCAATCATGTCCCCCCAAACTCTCCTCCAGTGAAAACAGGCAGAGCTCCTCAAGTCTGTCCTCTTACGTCAAATCCCCTAGTCCTTGTATCATCTTAGTTGCCCTCCTCTGTACCCTCTCCAGGAGCTGTATGTCCCTCTTCAAGTGTGGTCTCCAGTACTGTACACAGTACTCAAGGTGTGGTCTAACCAGTCCATTGTACAGTGTCAGAATCACTTCCCTGCTTCTAGAGGTGATCCCTCTTATAATGCATCCCAACATCCTGTTTGCTTTTCTAGCTGCTGTCCTGCACTGCTCAGAGTTATTCATACATGCATCCACCATGACCCAGGTCTTTTCATTGCTGAAAATTTGGTTTGAATTGCTGAAAATTTGGTTACAGCTGAAAATATAATAGATTGTTGGGTTGCCATTAAGGCTACAATACGGGGTGTTATAATATCAGAAGCCTCATGGAGGAACAAACAAAAACTAGAAAAGAAGAAAGAAGTAGGGGCTAAACTACAGAAGTTAGAACAAGTAGTAAAAGGGGGGGGGACACTTTTAAAGTGGAGCAACTAAAAGACCTTAGGAGGTTGATTGAATCCACAGAATATTTTAATATAAAAAGAAATTGGGCACGGCACTATAAAAATTGGAAGACAGTGAATTGGTAGATAGAACACTTGTAAACAGGCTACAGGCTTTGGACAAAGAAAAAGATGGAAATAACCTCAATAATAAGAGAGGAAGGCAAGATGGTAACAGAACAATCAAACATTATGGAAGTTTTTGTCAAATTCTATACTAACTATATGCTTCAGAATGTTCACCATCACAGGATGAACTGGCATATTTTGAAAAATTTGTAAGACCTAAATTAAATTTAAGGGAGGCAGAGGCCTTTACTCAGGACATTTCAGATACTGAAATTAAAGACAACAATTAGACAAATGGCTGGATTTAAAACACCAGGGGTGGATGTTTTTTCATTAGAATTTTTTATTGCAACTGAAAATATAATGGTACCTTACCTTCAAATGCTTTTTAACCAAATAATAAATCAAAAAAGGCTCCTTTGTCCTTTTCACAAGCATATATGGCGTTATTATTAAAACAAGGGAAATCAAGTAATAAAACAGAAAATTACAGACCTACAGCAATTCTGAATGTGGATTATAAGATAGCGGTGAAGATTGTGAATAACATAATGCTACCTCTATTTGGTAAAATTATCCATTTCAACCAGACAGGTTTCATCCCTACTAGACCAATACAATCGGGATTGCTTAAAATACAGTTTCTGATAGACTATTTAGAAAATTCAGATATTCCCATGATTTTTATGGCTCTTTATGCAACTAAGGCCTTCAACATGTTAGATTGTCCTTATCTCTTTAATACACCCAAAGTCTTTGGGTTTCCCCTGACATCCATTTCTATTGTTCAGACACTGTATTTAAAACATTTAGCTCAAATTAAAATAAATGGAGATTTGTCAGAAGTCATAGAACTTCACTTGGGCATCCATCAAGGCTGCCCCCTGTCTCCTTCTCTTTTTGTTTTGGGACTAGAGCCCCTGTTAAATGAGATCAGAGCAAACAAGCTGAATAAATGTATTACAGTAGGCACAGAATTAAAACTCAATGCTTTTGCAGATGATATTCTGTTAAATTTACAAGATTATGAAAATAGTACCCAAGAACTACAGTTATTAAAAGATTTTCCAGGGTGGCAGGATACAAAATCAATGAAGGTAAAACAGACATGATAATTTTTCATATACAAGATCCAGGTCTAATACAACAACACATAAATGCTATAATTATGGAACAAGGCATGAAATATCTAGGGATTTATATCCATAATAAAATAAATAGCTTTTATAAACTTAATTTTCAAGATCTTTCTGATTCTTTGAAAATCAGATTACAGTACTGAGATAAAATACCTTTGTCCCTTTGGGGGAAAATACAAATAATAAAAATAATGGTAATACCATATTTATCATATAGGTTACAAATGATGATGATACCAATTCCAGAATTGTGATTCAATCAAATTAATAAACAATTGAACAGTTTTATCTGAAATAAAAAACAGCCCAGGATTTCTTAGGATAAGCTTTGCTTGCCCATAGATCAAGGGGTATTGGCCTGTACAGATGCAGAAAAATGCCATTTGGTATTTATAATGAAAAAGGTCTTGCTTTGGGTTTATGAAAACGATTTGGATGGGACAACCTTGCCTTTTGTGAGTAACATAGTGTTGGCTTTTTCTTCAGAACAGATAGACATTGCACAAATAGCTTTTACTGCCAGGAATATAAAAAAATCCAAAGGTACAATAATAAGACACTTGTCTGAAACTGTGATTAAATATACAAATAAAACTAAATGGGAGATTCATCTCTCCCCATAAATTAAATTTTGAATAATCCCAATTATAGATTAAATGGGGAAAACATTCAAAATAAGATGTGGGAAGGGAAAGGAATAAATAAATGAAAGAGACTTTTTGATAAAGATCAAAACATATCATGGGAATTTATTTGAATAAAATACCAGCTGAGTTTAAGTCAATGTATGTTCTGTAACCAACTTATCAGTATATAAAGAAAGGACTATGCAAGATGAGAGAGGGCATCAAATAACAAGGAACTGGAGCTAACTTTATTAAAGTTATTAGGTAACAAGTGCATTAAATTATTTGCCTGGTTAATGAATAATCTTCAAAGACCATATAGTTCAATCTATAAGTCCACCTTTCAAAAGGAGGAAGAAGAATTGCACTTTGAATGTATGGTGTTCAGTGGGGTTTGGCATGCAGTGCAGTTCTGCATTACAAGTTAACTAGGGGTTGAGTTATCCAGTGCAATATCTTAAATAGAGCATATTATTCACCACATAGACTATATAAGACAACATTATTAGGTGATGACTCCTGTTGACAGTGTAATATGAGCAATGCTGATGTGTTACATGCATTTTGGGACTGCAAACTTGGTCAGGTTTGGTGACTTAAGGCTTTTTAAATATTAGAGTAAATAGGTTTTAAATTTCCACACTGGAATGACCTTAAATTTGTGATATTAGAGATATATAATAATAAAGGGTTGAAGGAAATAGAGTGAAATTTTCTTCAAGCAAATTTTATGGCAGCCAAAAGATTGATATTAAAACATTGGAAAAATTCCCCTTTTTTATAGTTTCCTTCTCTCTCTTCTTACTTAACTTCTTATATATCTTTTCTTTCCTATACTCTTTTCTTAATCATTCTTTATTACTCCACAACCCTTTTATGAATGTACTTTTTTCCGTTTTGCAGCATCATATATAATTATGTAACATTTTAATATAAACCGTATCTAATCATACTATCTGCTTTAAGTTCACTACAAATGTCAAGTATATGCTAATTACATGACCTGTATTGTTTACTATATTTTAAACCAAAAGCTCCTTGTATTATTGTAGCAATGTTCTTATTATATGCTGCCTCAATTTCTCTTTAAAAAAATCCGGACATTGTACTGTACTGTAAGAGGTTTGTTTGTATATCTTATGAAAAATTAATAAAAAGTTCAACTGTAAAAAAAAAATTGGAAACATTGCAATCTTCCTTTCCCCAAGTATGAGTGGAGGCAACTTTTTTTGACAGAACTTTATAATGATGGATATTTTATAGACCTTCAGCAAGTGTGGAACTATTTTAATAATGAAATTGAGAAATGGTTGCCAGAAGATTTTAAGATCTGATCACAGTTAGTTCCAGTGAATAAACAAGAATAAGCACTTTACAGTATTATGTAAAGATTTATGCTATATTTTTCCTTTCCTTGTATACTGTATTTATTCAATTACCACTTTGTGCAGAACCTATACAAAACTATAAAATGTTGTACCATGTAACCCCATTTTCCACCTGTAGGAATATGTATTGAATAAATGATGAAGCTTATTAAAAGCATTATACAAAAAAAAAAAGAGGAGCAGACACTCCCCCAACCAGATTCATCAAGAAGAAGCTGAGTAGTTGATGGCTTCTAACTTGTTGTTGGCAACCTGGAAGCTGGTGAGCATGCTGGGGGTGCCCATGATGCCTAGGATTCATGATCCATTGAGGAAAAGATGGCAGCTGAAGTGATGTCCAGTTCAAGGAGAAGCTGTGTGGATGAGGGGGAGCAGTGTCTGAAGCAAGCAAGAACAGCAGTGATTGTTTAAAGGGCTAATGTGTCCCACCCTTATAGGAATGTTTCCTATCCCTATAGGTGAGAAGCAGCTGAGTAGCTTGTGGCTGCTTGTCTTTTTTCAGTTTTTCAACCAGCTGCTCCAGCCACTGGTGATCACCTATACTGGACTTGTTCACATGTACTGCACTTGCTTGTGAACAAACAGGCAATTGCCATCTTAGAGGTCATGGGTTGCATGTCACATCCAGGACAGGATGCAAATCAGGAAAATAGTATCACCTCCATTAATCTCTGACATTTCTTGGTTCTCACTGCATGCAGAGTATAAGGTATAATGATTATTATCTCACTGGACATTGAGCAGAGCAGGATCAGCAAAGGATAGGAAATTTAGCACCTATTAAAACCTCATTCAGGGATAGGGGTGGGTGGATCCTGGCTGTGCTGTCCAGACTAGAAGGAGCTCTTAGTATATGATGCACTTTTTACACAGGGCTCCATGTGTATGGTTTTGACTTTCAGAATGTGTCTGATAGGTGCTTGTCCAGCATAGGGATATCAACTCCTAGTGAGGACAAAATGAATCTTGAAGAGTTGGACATATCAATGCCAATCTCTATTGTAATTTTTTGCCTACTGTATAAACTGCTATATTTCATGTCAATAACTTAAATGACAAATGTACTGATTATTTTACAGAAAGATCACAATAAAAAATCATATTCTTTCCTATACACCCCTCTTGTAGTCATACATTTTCAACTCTAATCAGTGGATTATATAGACAGCAAAAAAGGACAGTACACACTGATGCTCAAAGTATAATTTATTTCAACAACCCCCTAATGAAGAGTTAGTTTGTCTAGAAGCACCAAGGATTTTAAAAGCATTTTCTTGTACGTTGCAATAAAAAGATTTGTACTTTGGGCATCAGTGTGTTTTGACCTTTTTTGCTGTCTACAGAATTTGGAGCCTTCAGTTAGCAGCATCCATCCAGAGAGCACTGTACAGTTTGCATGTGTGTCATAGCAGTGGATTGGACCTATTTCTTGCAGTCCATTCACCGTTAGTGGTGGGCGAAGGCTAAATTCGCTCCACAAAGTGATTAGCGGAGTAACACAGAATCCATGAAGTGCTCTGCAACGCAAATTGAAGTACTTCGCATTATAATGGGGAACATGAAGTCCATTGAAAACAATGATTTTGTGTTATTCCACCTTCCCCAAACCACTTCTTCATCAATTTTAAGGTGAAGTAATACTGAAATCAATGTACTTCACATTACTTCACCTTGTTATTGAGTTCCACAGCGAATTTGCAGTGCTTCATTGGATTGCAGGTCACATGGGCTCTAAATTGTTCTGCACAGCCTCAGTTCTGTGTAGTATGTGTGTGTGTAGTGGAAGATGGAGACAGTTTCCTCTCAGAGCTCTGCCATTCAAATCCTCTAAAAGCTGTTAAAAAAGCCTTTTTGAGCCATTTGTTTTGCTCAAAATGTAGTACATTGATTGTAGGAAACCCTCCTGTGCTCATATCATTGAGTGGTTATTGTTTGTGTCTGGATTTTGAATGTTAATTTAGAACAGTCAGTGTGTGCACTGTGAAGTGTGCTTTGGGGGAGGGGTGTATTTGTTGTGTAGGTAGATTAACTAGGAGAAAAAGGCAGTCTTTCTGTTTTGGTATATTTTTCTTGTATAACTGTATTAATGTACACACAGTAATATTTTCAGTAATTCTTGGCAATTTTTGCTGATTGTTGTGGTGCAGCAGTATATAATTTCAGTTTGTTTAAAACATTTGGTTATATTACTAAAGGTTTTCAATTTGCTATGCATTACTTGTAGTGTGTGTGTGTGTGTGTGTGTGTGTGTGTGCAATGCATGCGTGCCATTAAATCCGATACCATTTATTGTGCCACAGAGTAATTGCAGCAGTGTGAACCTGCTATCCACTGCACCTGTATGAATTTTTTTGTACTGCTTGTGATATCTTTACTGGTAGTAATCGACTGTTATTGCCGTGCACTACCCCCCAAACTGGCAAAAGATATTCTTTCCCAAATTTGGATTTCTGACGGTGAACACCTGGATAGGTGGTGTTGTGCCTTTGCGTCTGCATCTCTTTAGTGTGCAGTGCAATCTTAATCTGTCTGTGCATTTGCATCTCTTTAGGGCCCAATCTCCATCTGTTACTTAAGTCACAGTTTTTTCTTCGGCTTCCCTTCAGAGCACTGGTGTGGTGCATACGAGTCATGATCATGTCACGGATCACATAATTAATGTTTTGTAGTATCTCTACAGGCTTCACCACTGTACCCATTGATATGAGTTTTCAAGCTGGTAAGATCTGTGAACAGCCAGGTCATCAGGGAAGTACAACAAGAGGCATTCACATTCCCAATATGCTCGTCAGCTCCAAGTCCGAGAAAAATAAATTCATGTTTCGCGGTCACGAATGCTATCATGATTCACGATCACATCACGAATCACAAAATTAATCTTTTCACTAGTTACTTGCATCATGTAAGCCTGTTTTGTAGTATCTCTCCAGACTTCACTACTGTACTCATTGATATGAGTTTTCAAATTGGGGAGTTTTGTGATACAAATCATCATCATCGGGGAACTACAGCCATAAACAAACACATTCCTGTACAGTATGTGAGTTACAGTACTGTAAGCCATGTGATGTGTGGTTGCCCGGAGGCTGCCAATATTGTCACTCTGCCTTATTTCAGGTTAAGGCGGAATGACAATGAGAAGTCACACTCACAATAACAAGGCGAAGTGGGCATTTTATGCTGGCCACTCTGTCTAGCGGAGTGACAATGCAAAGTGCCCACTTCACGGGCACTTCACCTTCGGAATTTAAATTTGCTGCATCTCTGAGATGAGAGACTTTGCATGTCTTGTTACACTCTCATTTCACTTCGTCAGCACTGGGGAATTTTCTGGACACTAGACAGTTGCATTTTGGGGATGAACATTTATTCTGGTGACTTTGTCTGACCACTGCCCAGATGACTGAGTGTGCCATTAATTCTGGGAGACTTTGCATTTCTTGTTACGCTCTCATTTCACTTCATCAGCACTGGGAAATTTTCTGGAGAGAAGACAACAGTAGCATTTTGGGGATGCACATTAATTCTAGTAACTGTGTGTGTAGGGGGCTGCCAATATTGTTGTCACTCCACCTTAATTCTTGTTAAGGTGGAATGACAACACAAAGTAATAATAACAAGATGAATTGGGCATTTCATGTTGACCACTCTGGGAAGTGGAGTGGCAACGCGAAGTGCCCACTTTGCATTCACTTTCCCGGTGAAATTTAAATTCACTGCATCTCTATTCACCGTGAGTCTGATTTATATATTTCCTTTCTTGAAGCCAAGATGCAATTTTACTTGTTTTATCAGCATTTATACCTTTTCTTGGCTGTTATTTCTAACAGATGTGGTAGAATCCCTTTGAACATACTTGTATTTTGAATCAGTTAATTCAACCAGATTGTTAGGAATACATGTGCTGACTGTTCATACTCAGTACTTTTGTACTTTAGAGGTATCATTCCGGAGGTTTGAACACTCTAGTTTATTTTGTTCAACTCCTATCCATTACCATCTGTACTACTTCTTCCAAAATACTTCTATAAATCTTATTCTGCCTGTAAATGATGAATGCACACTGTTAGTTATTTTCCTCTATTCTAGTGTATGTATTTATGAATTCAGGCTACTGGGCTTGAAACCTCCTTCAGCTGCAACTTTGAAACATTGTTTTTTGCATCATAACTAAGTACATGACATTTGTCATTGCTATGTACAATCTATTTGATTATTTGTTAAATTATGTGTGTATCTTAAATGTTGTATTTATTCTGTATGTATACTGTCTGTAATTGTATGTTGTTTGCTTCACATTGGTCACCATTGTAAATGAGCTATGCTCAGTGGTTATAACTGTAACAGCCCCTTAACTCACCTTGGCTGTTCTGGGGACCTCAGGTCTCATCTGGACACGTCCCATGAGGACCAGCCTGGGTTCACTGGTTTGCAAGATACACAGGAGAAGAATAGCATGGTACCTCCACCTAGAGTAGTGATCTGGGATACCAGTTGGATAAATTATTATGATGATTATTATTCATTTTTGTTGACCAGGTAAGTGCACTAGTCAAATCCTGCCTATTTTCAGGTACAACCCGGGGGAGGGTGATACAAATGAATGCCAACTGACCTTGAACCAGATTAAGCTGTAGGTGGTATTTTTAGTGAATGAGGGAAATTTGGCCAGGACACCGGGGAAATTCCCCAATTCTGCTGTAGGGGAACCCTCTAACCATTTGGCTGCTGGCCAAGATGGCAGACGCAAGTCAAACGACAGAAGCGCTGGCTCCTACTGTGCTACCTGCTACAGAAATGTCTGACACTGAGGAAATGCTGTCTGCCTGCAATTCACCTTTGGAACTTGACTCTGAAATGATGCTTCCTACAGCTTCTGACCCTGTAAGTGATTTGATTCACTTATGTTTTCCTGAAATGATTCTTAACTTACCAAGTGATTCCAATTCTGAGCTGGCCGCTGAAGTTCCGAGGGACCAGAATTCTGTAATAGCAAAGTGAATGCCGGAACAAGAAGGAGTACTATGACAAAACTTTGCTGTGGTTGACCGTGATTTGTTTTGCAAAAAGGAGCAACTTGAATCTTCTCTGTGGCAATTACATTCTGACAGCAGCAGTCTGACTGACAAACTGAGTCAGCTGAATCAGAAGGATACACCTGGTCCTATTACGGAGCCGCAGAGCTGGGCAGAAAGCGTGGAAGCCGCAGAAACAGCCAGTCTGCTTGAAAATCCAGCTCCCTTATTGCCCTCCACTGCTACAATGTCAGGAATGGCAATCACAAGCCCAGAAGGGCTTGGCTTAAGACGCGCTGTGGAGTCAGTGGCTCAAACGGTGGGAACATCTACCTGGTCAGTTCCTTCAGCACTACAAAATGCAGGCTGGAAATTCGACAAGACTTCAGGCAAGTGGATTTCAGATGATTCTCTGATTATTATACCTAATTCTAGTGCACAAATACCTGCAGCCACAGTAAACAGCTCAGATTTAGAGGTGCCTACAGATTTTAGCTCTCACTCAAAACCCTGTGTTACCTTTTGTGAAACAGTCATCAGTCCCTCTGCAGGATCTGGAGGTCAATCCTAATGATACTTTCTTAGAACCACAGAGACCATTAAACCTGATTAACAAAACTGCACCAAAATCCTTTGCCTCTCTATTTAAAACTCCTATCTATCCTGCTAAGAGGCCTTACACGGTTCGCTTAACTTATACAGAAGGGGTGGACTCTCCTCCGGATAGAATCTTTGTGGCCAGGACTCTGTTAAAAAACTCAATGAAGTTTATTGTTATAGAACTATATGCACTGATACATGTCTCTTGAGAGATAACATTTGACATTAGTTTCAAAACTGTCCGGGGTTTAGAGAGATTTTGGGTAAAATATAATCAGTTGAAGAACTCCTCCTTATGGTCTCCATTTATTGTTACTGCTTTGTCTAAACCTTCTCATAAGGTTGTTACTGTGCTCTTCAGAAATGAGGGGGTAAGTGGTCAGGATTTAATCACCTGGCTGAAACATCACGGCACCTTACTGGGAGATCCTTTGGCGAGTCTTGACTCTGAAAATATCTGGACAGTGGGTTGGAAAGTTAAAGTGATGCTGCACACTAATGAAACTGGTCCACTTCATTTACCCAATTCATTTTTTTAGGTCGAGATAGGGGTATTCTTTTTTATGCAGGGCAACCGAAAATGTGTTATAAATGTGGTTCATTGGAACACCTAAGTAGCATATGTGACTTAGCCAGATGTGTGATTTGTGGGGAATTGGGTCACTTCAGTTCATCCTGTTTAAATGAAAGTAAGTGTAATCTGTGTGGGGAACTAGGTCATACCTTTCAGAATTGTATCTCTGCTGCGCACAATCTGCCTGATCAAGCTGATGGGGCTGAACAGCATTTGTTGATTGCTTTAGCACAAAAGAAAGCAAGTGGTCAGGTGTTGTCTGTCCTTGAAGGCTTGAGTGATGCTGTCAACCCTCCTAAGCCTCCTACTACAAAGGTGCCTCATTCTAATCCCGACCACCCCCCCACCTCCCCAGACAGTTCCACTCCTAGTGACTAGCCCAGCTTCTGTGCTTACTAGATTACAGCATTCCACAACACAGAGTCCTTCTCTCTCATCACCTTTGAAAGAGTCTGCTATGCCCCCTCCGCCTACCCCAGGGAAAAAAACTGGCAGAATCACTAGACAATCCAGTAAGGAATCAGCGGATAAACTGATTCCTTCACATTCGGCTGCGGTTCCAACCTCAAATAAATTTGATATTCTACAATCTGAGCACTCTGATATGGACTCTGTTGTATCCTCAGTAGACTCTTCAGTACCTGAGGGGACTACTGATACTGAGGGAAAATCCCTTCCTCATGGACAGCAGAAACGAAAAGTAATAGTTAAACTTAAAAATATGGACAAGCTCAGCCGAAAAAGGCCTTTTAAGTGAGACTAATGACTGAACCCTTTTCTTTCCATACTGTAAATGTAAATAGTATAAAACAGGTAAACAGCAGACAAATGATTTTCTCTGCCCTGGCCCACTTCCATCTAGGTTTTTTTTTTCCTGCAGGACACCCACTTACACACTTTGCAGGAAATTCAGAAGGCCTCTTAGGCCTAGTATTTGGGTCCATCCTTTTGGTCCTTAAGCACAGAACCATGTGCTGGTCTGGGTATTATTTTTAAATATCCTGATACAAAAGTTCTGAAACTTGTTGACCTACTTTCAGGGAGGGCTCTGGTTTTAGATGTCTTAATTCAAGGAGTATCTTATCATTTAATTAATGTATACACCCCCCAACAAAAAGCTCAAAGATGCAACCTTTTTTGGTTACTGGAACCTTATTTACATACCCCTTATAATGTAATTTTTGCAGGAGATTTTAATTGCCCCTTGATTGTAAAACAAGGCAAGCAATATTGTGATTCTAACTTACTATCTCAGATAGTACTGAAGGCAAAATTAGTAGATACAGTTCATCACTTCACTAATTCAATACATCCCACCTTTCATAAAGGCCCTCTACGTTCTACAATTGATTATATTTTTGTTTCTTCTACTCTCTCTCTATACTCTCAGCCACAGTTTCAGCTCTTGAGTTTACAGATCACCATATTATTTCTGTAACCTCTGGTGTAACCACAAGGCCACAGAGGAGCCTAGGTTTTTGGAAATGTAATTCCTTTTTGCTATCAAATCCACATATCTCTCTGCTTCTTTATAACTTTATTCTGGCAAGGAAAACAGTTCTTATTTTTTTTGATAATCCCATATTGTGGTGGGAAGACACAAAGTTGGAATTATCCAAGCTAAGCAAACACTCAGTAAAGGGGTGGCCAAAAAATGTTTATTTTGAATACTTACAGAACAGAAAAATACTTCAATAGCTTTATTCGGTCTCTTATGAGACGGGCCAAGACTTCATCTCTCAGATTTCTCAGGTTTCCAGAAAAATGATTCAGTTTCATGCCAATAGAGCAAAAAGCTTGTTATTTCAACAACAGTTTTGCATGCAGGGTAATTTAATGACTGCTTGTCCATATGAACACTGGCAATCTCAATTACGTAAGAAATCTATTTCTGCTGTCCAGGATCATAAGGGCAAAGTACATCAGGACATTAAGGATATCATTCAGGTTGTGTCTGGCTATCCTGCCTGAATGTATAGCTATTTGGAAGCCCCTGTTGTAGAACTGCAATCTTTCCTGCAAGATTTAACTATTCCAGTGCTGGAGAAAGCAGATATACATCTTTTAACATCTCCTATTACTGTCATGGAACTTAAAACAACACTGTCTTCCATGGCTGGTAAGAAATCCCCTGGACCAGACGGCTTCTCCATTGAATTAATGAAATTTGTGGGTAATCTGTGTCTAAAGGAATTAGTTTTGGTATTTAACAATATTTTTAGCACAGGGTCAGTTCCACTGTCTATGAACTCAGGGAGCCTGATTTGCATATACGAAAGTAAGGATAACCTTGATTTAAAGAATTGGCATCCTATTATACTCTTAAAATCTGATTTTAAATTACTTATGAAAATCTTGGCAAATAGGCTCTCTTTGGTGGCTGTAAGATTAGTCTCCTCAGCTCAAGCTTATGCAATCCCTGGATGAAATATTCAGTCTCAGCTTTTTCTAATAAGGGAATTGGTGGAGCAGGGGAAGCTAGGGACCATGGAAGGGTACCTGCTCTCCCTAGATCAATCCAAAGCTTTTGACAGAGTCTGTCATGATTCCTTATGGATCATACTGGAGCACTACAATATTCCAAAAATTATGATTCAATAGTTTCAATATCTCTTTCATACGGCAACTGCCTGGTCCAGTTATCCATGGCTGGAAGGGCCCTCTCATTCCTTTGTTGAGAGGTGTTCGACAGGGCTGCCCCCTGAACCCGATCTTGTATGCTTTTTTTATTGATCCTTTATTAAGAAAAATCATTATTTCAGTAGAGGTACAAATATAATTTATCATAACCAGACTCTTCCATACAAAATTATGGCGTAGGTGGATGATATAACCCTTATGGTACATGATGAACCTTCAGTACGTAGTAGTTTGGCCATTTACTCTGAATTTGGTATACTTACAGGAGCTGCACTTAATCTTGATAAATGTGTTGGTCAGCCACTACCATGCGCCTTAGGTACCTCAGGATCTATTGCTAGTCTAACAATTACTACAAACCCTTTGAAAATCCTAGGGATATACTGGGGAAATACGGAATAAGACTATTTTAGTAGGGAAAAAAAACTTAATTTAGGTAAACAAAAGGTTGCAATGTGCAACAAATGGAAATTTGGGGGGAAAAAGAGTGTTCCTTATTAAGTCTTGTTTGATCCCTGTGTTTCTATACCTTAGCTATGTAGTCCCCCCCCCAAAAAAAAAAAATAAAATTATTGAAAGTTGGGATATTAGGACTATTCTTCCAAGCCTGTTGGAGCAGTCAACTTAACCCCATAAAATGTAATATTTTATATCTTCCAATTTCTCAGGGTGGACTTAATATGCCTTAACCCATTCTCTTTTTTAATAGCTTTTTCATATTTAATAACATTCGACCATTATTACTGAATGAAACTCAAGGTTGGGAAATGTTTTTGAAACCATGCTGTCAACAATGGCTTCAATTGTGGGAAGTTCAATCTCTGAAATGTTTTAAGAGATCTGTAATGACTCCTGAGTGTATCAGATGTACTTTTTTACGTATTAAGCAGTGGGGTTTACTTACTATTCATGTTCTTAATTTTTCATGGAAACAACTGTATTTCCATTTATTGAAAGCAACCTGTCAGGTGGAACTAGTCTTCACTAAATGTCCACTACAATACAGAACTACATTGCAAGGATTCCTTGTCAATAGATGGATTCCTCCACATATGTGGGACTTTCACTGGTTGGCCTGTCATGGCAAAATAAATGTTAAATCAAATCAGAAACATAAAGCCCTAGAAGAAAGAATCTGTGTTCATCCAGATTGTATTCAACAAGAGGAAACCATAGAACATCTCCTGTTTTCATGTTCTTTTATCCAAAATTGTTGGACCTTTTTATTACATGAATGGGGGGAAGCTCTTTTCTTAACTCTATCTTTTGAAAATTTAATGTTTGTTTTTTTTGATAATTCTTGTACTTGTAAATGGCATCTAAGCTCATTACAACTACTAGTGACAGTCTGTAAATGGCAAATTTGGTTAGCTAGATGTGCTTATACGTTACAACAAAAGGAGGGGACATTATTGGAATTATCCCAAAAGATAGTGCATCAGCTGAAATGTATATATAAAACTGAGAAATCCACTCTGGCTAATAGTCGTCTGTTAGAGCTAAGGATTGGATTTCCTTGGGTAACTGACACTGATGCTCCAATTACTTGATTGTAGTACTAGCCTTCTTTTCACAAGTCTATACTGCACTCATCCACAATCTACATGCAATCATACTATAAAAGTCCTAACTCCCCTTTCCCTCTCCCCATAAGTTCCCACCACCACATCAGTTCTACCGACCTATCCTTGGGACTTCACTTCTCACAATGTTTATCCTTCACTTACATATTACATATGCCTCCTGGTACCCCATCTGCCATTAGTTGGTGGTTCTCCAAGCCATTTTCATGGCTAGTACTAGTGACTGCCCCTGGTAAATGAACTAACTGGTACTTCTATACAGAGAACATGGTTCATAGTTGCATGGTTCAATGGTGGATCTGCCCCCTTGTATTTGAATCCTCCTCTGTTATGGCTTGCCTTGTCTTCCTTTTATCATTTGACTCCCCTATTACTGCACCATTGTGTTTGTGTTTATATACTTATTTACATGTATTTATATGTTTTTATGATGGATGTTACCTGACAATGTTCTAACCAGGTCCATCTTGTAAAAGAGCTCTGCTCAATGATGTTCGCCTGGATAAATAAAGATTTTGATTGATTGATTGATTGATTGATTGATAAATATTGTAAACAGGAATTAGGTAGCATTCCTTTTTAGGATAATGGATTTTTTTTATATCTTGTTAACATTCTCAAATTTGTAGGGAAAAGTATGAGGGTGGTGAGGTAAATGAAATATTAATACCGTATCTGTACTTATTTTGGTCTATCATTTTTTTTAGATTCACAATTGACTTATTGGTCTTCCTTTCTTTTTTGTGGCATTTGGTCATTTGTTAGTCTCACTCACTCTATGTCCATGTAATAGACTATTGTTCATGTGTGTTTTTGGGGGGAAAAAAAGAAGGGGAAATTTCCCCCCTAATCTTTAGTAAGGGGGGTTTTGGTCATTAAGTTTTCTTGAAGGTTCAAGGTTATTAACAATGAAAAATGCTTATTTATGTTCTTGATTTTTTTCTCCTGTTTTATATTATGAACTGTATAACTTAATATTAATTTGTATATAGTTTGTTATGATTTCAAAATTCCCCTACTCTTTCGGTGGGAGGCAGGGGTTGGTTATGCCGGGTATTTGTATAATACAATGTTTTCTCAGTTTTGTTTTGTTTTTATGTTGAATGATATAATACTGTTTTCTATTATTATTTGTTTCAATAAAAAATTCCCCTACACTTTTTCGAAAAGTGCCAAGGGATCTTTAACATCCACCTGAACTACCACCAATCCAGGCAGATGGGACCTCGGTTTTAACATCTCATCCAAAAGACGGCACCTCAGAAGTGCAGCACTACAGTGTCAGTACTGGGATATTAACCCAAGTGCCAGATGTGTGAACTGAACCCACAGCCCTCTGATCTCCTGACCTCAGAGGTGAGTGTGCTACCTACTGAACCACTGACACTGACAAATGCCAGGTTACCACCCCCCAGGAAAATACAATAACTGCCCCACAGGAACTTCCCCATAAAGTGACAGTACACACTTTGCAATGATAAGCAGCAATACCAAATTGTAGCTTAAACTAACTTTACATTTATTATAGGGAGGGATAAAAGGAGTAAATAACTCACAACAATGAATTGCAGCAACAATGGTACAACACACTGTCCCCACACTTCCCATCAGTGGGAGCATCCGCCTTTTTCCCAAATAGCCATTAATGATACAGTCAGTCTGTTCCAGTGGGTACCAAACTGTGGTGCTGCCAGACTACCTGTGATGCATGGTGATGATCTGAGATGCTGGAAATCTCTAAGGCTACAGTCTCTAATTTGACACTTTCGATAGGGCCCAATAAAATTCAAACAAAACAAATTTTAGCTTTTCTGCCTGGGCTTATAGTAGTGGTTGGCACAGTCCTGCCAGGAATTAACCTTCTCTGAAGTCTGACTAGCTAGCTAACTAAAATGCAGAAAGTTCCTCAGAGCTGCAGCTCAGAGGTACTTACAGTTTGGAGCTTCTGCGGGTTTGCAGGAATTCAGTTCAGCTGGTACCATTCTGGTATCACAGTTGGTGGTGCATCACAGCAGCAGAATGCAGGAAACAGCAGCTGATTGAAGGATTGAAGAGCATTGGACTTCACCTGTGAGGCCTTTCCAAACTTCACCTCTAAGGCCTTTGATTGTGGGGTTCACCTGAAAGGCCTCTCAACGTCTTCCTCTCCGGTGGTTGCTTCATTGGTCTGAGGGACAGGATAGGCTTGGTGTCCCCTAAACTTTTCTGACTGGCATACAACTTCCAAAATGCACACTGGCACTGGGCCCTGACTCAGTCTCTAGCCCCAGCACACACTAGTTCTCTAGTTAGAAGTTGGAAATCAGTTTAAAATCTCACTCATCTCTCTGAAGGGGAATGCACTTGCTCAGTCTATATTCTCTGCTACAAACCTCTGTATCTCCATGATGTCAAATAACAGTCTCTGGCTTCAGGCTACAATTTCTTTACACTGCAGGCTGCCAATCTCAAGTCACAAACTTCAAACAGCAAGTTCAAATCTGGCTTCAGGGAATTCACTCAGTGGTTCAGTTCTTTTCTTTGATGTCATATCTTTCCTTAGGTGCTCTGCCTTTAGTTCATGCTGGGGCCATAAAGGCCATTGGACTGACAGAACAGGCCCTTGGACTAAGTAGCCCACAACAGGCTCTCCTGCTCTGCTCTCTCTGCCCCTGAATCTCTGCAGAATCCCCTTTGATGGGCTTTCAGTCCTTTTATAGTTTTTCACAGCTCCCCTTCTGATTGGCTGCACAGTTCCCAGGCTCTTTTAGTGCCCTCTGAACTTTTCCCAGTGGCCCCCCCAGCCGCATGGAACCCATGGGGGCTGCCATTACTGTTTACATTATTTGCCCAATACATACAGTCCTTTAATTTTATAATATGTCCTTCTGAGGGCAGAATACCACCCCTGCTAGCACCCAGAAGCATTTTCCTACAGATCCCAGGCTCTACTGCCTGCTCTTCAGTTGGGGATAGTCTTAAATAGTGGCCAGGCAGCCAAGTACACTTTTGGAGCTGTGACTTCTTTAATCCTGGTGGCCTGTGCATGTGCAGATGATGCAGCATGGCCACATTTGTTTATATTTTGCATTCCTCTTCCTGGTGGTCACGGGACATCCAAAAATGCCTCCCAAATCTGCCCAGAGGTGAAAAAGCATTGTCCAGACCATGGATCCCTTTGCTAAATGAGCCAAGGACCACAAGGATTTGAGGGCTGCAGCCTCGGAAACCATGTGGGCACATTACCTGAAACCCCCAAGAAGCCACTGACTCAGGACACCAAGGGGCAATAATGAGGCCGTAGCCTTAGAGGTAAGCCCCAAAGCTTTCACATTCCCCTTGCCAAATGCTTGGCTCTCTGAAAAGCCATTACAGGTTACCCAAACATGTACAAGTAAAGATGTCCATATATACAGTGCTAGCTAACTGCTGGTTCCTGACTATTCAAAATATTTGCATACACAATAACAATGACACAGTCACAATAGCATTGGCTATCTAGACAATAGATAGCTGTCTATATACATGATGTAGCAGGTCATATCACTCCACATTTTCCCACATTAAAGTGTACCACTGAATAGAACCTGGGGACACTTGGTAAGACATACACTTCAGGTGCTATATGCTTATGAGCTACATAAATGGGGGGATTGGAGGAAGAACCAAGGGTGTCACAGGTGAGCTTAGTGATTGGTTTAGGTTCTCTTCCAGACCTTCTTGGCAAAGCAGCATTTTCCTTAGGAACAGGTAGTGCTACCTCCTGTCCTAGCTCTGTATCCACTACAGGGGAATTGTCAGGAACACCAGCCATTGCATCCATTTCTTGGATTTGCTCACCACAGGCCAAGTCTATTATATTGCCCATCATAGGCTCTGGCACTTGTACAATGGGCCTTTCCTCAGAGATTAAGGGTACAGCTTCCAAGTTCAATTGTATTACAGGCTCAATGGTGTGGTGCTTGTGGAGGGCACTGAATTTCCCCAGCCCATCTGCAACTGACTCAATCTTTGATTTGTTTCTGGAACATAGGTGCAATACAAAATATCTTCCTCCTCACTGCCATCTGACTGGTTAGATTCAGACTCTGGTTTAGGTGCTGTAGGAGGCATTCTAGACTCTGAGTTTGGCTTTTTCTTTTGCTGTTTGACAGTTTGACTCCTAGTCTTCGGCTGCCTTGCTTCTGGGGTTTCATTTGCAGGTGCTGAATCAGGCACAATTCTCCAATGGGCAGCAAATGCTTTCTATGCATAGTCTTTTCTAAGCCTGTACCCTGTTCTTGATGAATTTTGGACACAGACATGTTTAGTATCTGTTCTACCACAGTGTAGATCTCTGGCACACAATAGTCTTGGATCTTGTGCTTGCCTTGCAGGCCCAAATTTCTCAGCAGGGCATGGCCTCCCAATTGTAACACCTGATGTCTAACTCTCTTATCATATCTATTTTTGTTTGCTTTGTTGGTTTTGGCCACAGCTTTAGATGCGAGTTTATACACTTTTTGAAACTGTTCTCTCAATTTCTTGGTGTAGTCAAAATTATTCTCTTCAGAGGTTACGTTGGGTGACATCTCAAAACACAAGTCAACAGACAACCTTGCTTCACGTCCAAACATCAGGTAGAATGGTGACATCTGGGTAGCATCATTCTTAGTGCAATTGAAGGCATGCAAAAGGAAACTCACTTTTTGACTCCAGTTTGACTTGTCTGCAGGATCCATAGTGCCCAGCATGTCTAATAAGGTTCAGTTGAAGCACTCCGGTTGGGGATCTCCTGGTGGGTGAAAAGGTATGGTATGTAATTTTTTTATTACATATGCAGCAAGAAACCCTTTCACCAGTCTGCTCTCAAAGTCTCTGCCTTGGTCAGAATGGATCCTTTGGGGGATATAATAGCGCTTCACATATTGCTGTAACATTTTCACCACTGTACTTGTCTTTTGATCTTTAGTGAAGTAAGCCTGGGCATACGGGATGTATTGGTCAGTTATTACTAGTACATTTGACTTGTTTTTTCTGTCTTGATCTAGTGAAAGAAAGTCCATTCACACCAACTCTAGTGGGCCACTTGTTTTAATATTCATAAGGGGTGCAGCTCTCTTAGGTAAGACCTTTCTCTTTAAGCATCTTAAACAAGTTTTACAATGCTTTTCTATATTTCTCTTCATTCTGGGTCAACAGAATCTTGCTTTTGCTAGAGTCAAGGTCTGGTCATAATCCAGGTGTCCCATTTCATCATGTAGCGATGTAAGGACTGCCTTCTGGTACTTCCAGGGCAGTACCAATTATTTTCTTTGGTTTTCAGGATTGTCACTGCTTTGGCTATGTCTTATCAAAAGTCCATCTTGTAAAGATAGCTTGCTCATCTCTCTTAGTAGTAATGGCATATGGGCCACCCCATACAGTTTGACATGAAAAATGTCACCATATATTAGGGGCGACAGCACAACGCCGACCGCAATCTTGGTGCCAGGCATTGTGTCGCCTGGCCTCGACTGATCAGAACACACCGGGGTACCCCCCCCAAAAAAAAAATTATTATAATCACCTCTATGGTGGAGGTTTATCAGGGAGGTGGTGCACCATCCAAATAGCGCTCTACCTGCAGGCTGCTCTGAAATCCAGTTCACCACTGTGACAGGAAAACTTATTGTGGCGCCCTGATTGCATCTCCCTAATTGCATCAACCCAATGACAGGATACCATGGCACATCTGGGTGGGTTGTGCATACTTTATCTTCACTGTGTCCCTTCTATAAAGCTTTGATTACTTCTCTTAACACATGATCCTCTCTCTGTGTGCCTGTTGTAGGTTAGGCTTGCTTAGCTGTAGGAAGGAAGACAGATCTAGCCCAGCAAAGTTCAAATAGGCAATGGGAATGGTATCTGGGGAAGCTTCTAACATATCAATAGCTCTGTCGAGAATTACTGGTGTGACCTCTTAAGGGGCTTCAAACTTGGAGAACAGAACTTTTACTATTGCATTTTTAAGCTGCACAATTGAATCAGTCTGTTCAGTATACTGGCACCTTGACAGGGCATCAGCATCAATGTTGCTCTTCCCTCTCCAGTACTCCAAACTGTAGTCATTTGTAAAGAGTACAGACAACCATCCATGTCCTGCAGCATCTAACTTGGCAGTGCTATTCACATAGGTGAGAGGACTGTTGCTTGTTCTGACTGTGAAGTGAAGACCATATACATAATCATGGAATTTCTCAGCCACTATCCACTTTAGTGCCAAGAACTCAAGATTGTGAAGCAGACAATGTTTTTCTGATGAGGACAGGCTGCAACTGGCAAATGCTACAGGACAATGTCCCTCTGATTGTTCTTGATACAATACTGCTCCCAAACCATTCAGGTCAGCATCAGTGTGCAAAATATAGGGCTTGGTAGGGTCTGCAAAAGCCAATACAAGTGCTTCACCTAGTATCTTAATGATCTTTCTGAATGCTATTTCACACTCATCCATCCAACAGTCACCAAAAAGCTCATTCACTCTCAGGTGCTCTTTTGTAGGAGTTTCTGTCTTGGAATAGGTTTTCTTTTTGTTTGTAGGGTGATACCCTTGAGTAAGATTGTTCAACAAGTGCACAATCATAGAGTAATCTTTCACAAAAAGTCTGTAGTATCCACAGAAGGAAGGACTGCAGAGCATGAGGTTGTGTGGCCTGGGCTACAAGGTAAGGGCCTATACCTTGGCTGGGTCAGTCTGAACACAATTGGCTGAAACTACTGTATATGCCCAACATACTTCACTGAGGGCTGGCAATAGTGTCACTTGTCAATAGATACTTTCAAGCTGTATGCTTCCAACTGGTCCAGCACTTTCATAAGATGAGATTCATGTTCCTACAATGTCCTTCTGATGACTGTCAGGTTGTCCAGGTACAGTAGGACTTCCAATAGGTTCATGTCTCCTACTGTCTTCTCCATCAGTCTCTGGAAAGTAGCAGGACCCCCCAAGATTCCTTGGAGTATCCACTCAAACTGGTAGAAACCCAGAGGGCAGATGAAGGCTGTTTTCTCTTTATTCACCTTCACCATGGGGATCTGTTGATAGCCACTGCACAGATCCAGCACCGTAAACCATCAACTCTCTGACAAGCTAGCCAGTGCATCTTCTACTCAAGGCACCATGTACTGGTCAGGCACAGTCTTCTTATTTAACATCTGGTAGTCAGTTCACATTTGGATAGCACCATTATTCTGTGCTACCACAATTGGGGATGCATATAGACTCTTAGACTCCTTTATAATCCCTGCCACCAACAGTTCCTGAAGGTGCTGCCACACATCCTTAATGTCCCCAGGGGCCAGTATCTGGGATGTTTCTCTAAAAGGGTAGTCATCCTTCAGGCGGATATGGTGCTCTTCTCTTTGTATACAGCCCACGTCCCACTCATGTAAAAAAAATACCTTCCTCCGCTTGGCCAGCCTCTGATTCAGTCTCCAAAGGTAGTGGTCAGGTATGAGAAAGTCTCCAAAATCAAAAGTAGCTGGATCTATTTCAGTGTCAGTGGCTGAAGGAGAGTCCACCTCTGTCACACTGTGAACATGGTTCCACCACTTCAGAACACCGGCTGCAGTGCACCTGGTTATTACAGTGCCAAGTGGGAAAGTTGCTGCCCCCTCTTTTTGCAGGGGGCTGTGTCCCCCCCACCCCTTTCTAAGAATACTAACTCTGGGGGGTGGACCTTGGGGAGGGGCAGTGAATCCGGCATTTGGTGCCATAATGACCTGGCGCTGAAATGCCACTCCATAATGGCTGGAAATGGTCAGCATGGTTAATGTGTGCCAGCACTTGGCCTTTCCTTATGATGATAGACTTCTCAGTCTCATTTTTCACCCGTGCCATCACACACCTAGTCCAGGGAGTCTCAGGAGGTGGCATTATTCCTCTCTGTACCATTAGGCCTTCCAGCAGACTAGGTTTAGGTGGGGCATCAATAAGGAGTGCTGGACCATCTGGCAACTGCATAAACTCTGCAATACCAGCCCCTCCACACAGTGATTTAGGAGGCAGGGTCAGCTTTTTTCCATCCATTCTATGAATTACACCAATAGGCTCATGCATTGAGTCAGTAGTTGGGGCATCCAGCGACAAACTTACTTGCTTTACTACAGCTTTAACAGAGGGACTCAATAGGCTTTCTGCTTCTCCTCTCCCTTGGCATAGTTTGGCCAGCCTGCCAAACATGTTTGCATTAGTGCCAATCGGCACAGTAGTATCAATTATGCCTTTGTGTTCTGGGAATATCAAAGCCATGGCATCAGTTTTGTACAGTTCTTCTTGACTCTTCCTGAGAAACTCAGATTGCACTATACAATAGCCATTGTAGGTATAATTAGATTCTCCCAGTCCCCACACTGAAAATCCTAATGAGGGGTGGAGTGGTAGGTGCTTCAAGTAACAGTTGTAGAATGCATGGTGGATAATGGTAACTTGTGACCCACTGTCCAACAACACATAGGACATAACTCCTTCAATCAATACTTCCACATCAGCACAAGGTCCTATTAGGCTTGGTGGCAACTTGCTCTCAGGTGGGATTTTTGGCTCAGCCAATTTTGTGGAATCTTTCATGTTCGGAGACCCAAGTCACTCCCTCACTGGGCTCTGCCATCATTTCCATGCTTATTTACATGTCATTTTTCTTTCACCAGTTGGGAATTCTCTGGACAGGCACACCCCCAGACAACCATCTTCCCCACAGTGATAACTAAATAGTCCTTCTCTAAACATAATAGGTGGTCATGGCCTGACCCTTGGAACAGCAGAGGGATTCATCTAGTGTTCCTGTTCAAACATCACACTGGTAGAGTGAGGTCAAGACTCTTGAATCACTTGCAGAGCCCTCATGCACTCTTTAAGGTCTTTCAATTCAGTACTCAAATCAGAATGGGTGACAGTCTTTTTACTGCTCTGTACCTGGGGTTGCTGAGGTGCAGCACTCACAGCATGGGCCTGAACAGAGTAAGCAATGTCCTCTTGTGATTTGTCTTTACTCACCTCATTTAGCAACTGTTTAAATGTTGGGGGTTGGCCCAGTGGTCCTTCAGCTGGAGTGACAACAGTTCCCACTGGGAAAACACCACAACTCTTAAAACCTGGTTCAGTCTCATCTGGGAAATCTGGGTGGGGTGTCTTCTCCAGCATCAGCTATCTTACAGAGTATGGTCTCTCTCTCTGGGTAGTGGCTCTTAATTGAAAAAAGAGGTCATTTTTATTTTTGACAGTACCAAATGTGCTCTTTAACATGGCCAATTGGTCACTTGCATTAGAATCTGGCTGACTTGCACACAACAAGTAAATACTAGCCAAAGCCATGTCTCTCAAACTTTCCACTATTCTTTTACATTTCTCATTGTCTGAGCACCTCCACACTTGCACCATTTGGGTGATTTGCTCATCCAGCTCTTGTAGTCATCTTCTCCAGCTGAAGTGAGGATGGCCCATGAGAAGGTGTGCAATCTTTTATATTATTCATAGGGTGCAACCAAGAAGGGAGTCAGTTCTCTGGATAAAACTATCAGAGTGGGCTCTCCATCTTCAAGCAAGGTGTGTACATCTTTCACAGACTTTCCTTCAGTGGCCAACAACATCTTGAGCTTCTCTACTAAATCTGGTTCCAGTGTCGGTGGGGGAGACAGGTTTGTCTGGGAACTGCTGCCCTAGCCAAACAAGTTCTATACACCCTCATACCCTTCAGCAGCAAGGGTGGCTGTCAACATATGTAAGTCTATATCTGATTCACTCTCTATTAAGGCAATAGTGCATTGAAGGGTATGATCATATCTCATACTATATACTTTTAATTTTCCCAAACCTGGAACAGTCTTTAGGGCTTCAGAATAGCATTTTTTTCCATGCTTTCAGGGATCCTGGTGACTAAAATAGCTTTTTTAAAGTCCAGATGCTCCCTTCGGCACCAGTCCACTAATTTCTTTTGCACCATACTGAATTTTCAAAATTGGGGAATACCAACATTTTTCTAAATTCAGGTGTGGGGTGCCCACTAGGGGGCAACAAATCCCAGTGATGCCTCCACTTTGTAACAGCTCCCTGACTCACTTTGGCTAATCGGGGGCCCTCAGCTCTCACCTGGACACACCTCCTAAGGGGACTGGCCTGGGTTCAGTGGTTTGCAAGATACACAGGAGAAGAATGGCTCAGTGCCTCAACCACCTGAAGTAGTGATATGGGAAACCTGTTGGATAAATGCCAGGATACCACCGCCCAGGAAAAATATAACAACTGCCCCCAGAGGAACTTCCCCACACAGTGAAAGTGCACACTTTGCAATGATAAGCAGCAATACCAAATGGTAGCATAAACTACCTTCACATTTTTTATAGGGGGGGTAAATTATTATAGGGAAGGGTACAAAGGGAAAATAACACACAACAATGAATTGCAGCAACAATGGTACAACCCACTGTCCCCACACCTCCCACCAGTGGGTGCACCTGACTTTTCCCCAAATGGCTATTAATGATACAGTCAATCTGTTGCAGTGGGTACCACACCTGGGTGCTGCTGGCCTACTAGAGATGCAGGGTGATGATTGGAGATGCTAGAAAACTGTGAGGGTAAACAATCTCTAACTTGTCACTCTCATTGGGGCCCAATAAAATTCAAACACAACAAACTTTAACTTTTCTGCCAGGGCTTATCTTGGCAGTTGGTGCAGTCCTTCCCAGGACTTAATCCTCTGAAGCCTAACTAGCTAGCTAGCTAAAATGCAGAAAACTCCTTGGAGCCACAGCTCAGAGGTACTTACAGTTTGTAGCTTTAGGGGGGTTGCGGAATTCAGTTCAACTGGTACCATTCTGGTATTACAGTTGGTGTGCACCACAGCAGCAGAATGCAGGAAACAGCAGCTGGCTTGAGGATTGAAGAACACCGGACTTCACCTGTCAGGCATTTTCAAACTTTGCCTCTAAAGCCTTTGATTGAGGAGTTCACCTGACAGGCCTCTCAGTGTTTTCCTCTCCGGTGGTTGCTTCATTGATCTGAGGGACAGGGCAGCCTGGGTGTCCCCTAGGCTTTTTTGCTTGCCTCACAACTTCTGAAATGCACACTGACAGCTGGGCTCTGGCTCAGTCTCTAGCCCCAGCACACACTATTTATCTGGTTAGAAGCGGTAAGTCGGTCTCAAAACTCGCTTTTTCCTCCAAGGGGGAATGCAGTTGCTCAGTCTATGTTCTCTGCTGCAAATCTCTGTATCTTCATGCTGCAAAATAACAGTCTCTGGCTTCAGGCTGCAAATTTTCTATACAGCTGGCTGCCAATCTCAAGTCACAAACTTCCAACAGCAGGTTTAAATCTGGCTTCAGAGAAGTCATTCAGTGGTTAAATTCTTTTCCCTGATGTCACTTCTTTCTCAGGTGCTCTGCCTTTGGTTCCTGCTGGGCCCAGAAAGGCCATTGGGCTGGCAGAACAGGCGCTTGGACTAAGTAGCCCATAACAGACTCTTCTGCTCTGCTATCTATGCTGAATCTCTACAGAATCTGCTTTGATGGACTTTCAGTCCCTTTTATAGCTTTTTACAGTTCCCCTTCTGATTGGCTACACAGTTCTCAGCCGCTTTTGGTGCCCTATGAACTTTTCTTAGTGGCTCCACTGCTGCCGGGATCCCATGGGATCCACCGTTACTGTTTACATTATTAGCCCAGTTCATACAGTCCTTTAATGTTATAATATGCCCTTCCTAAGGGAGGAAACCACCCCTACTAGCACCTGGAGGCATTTTTTCCATGGATCCCCAGCTCCCCTGCCTGCCCTGTAGCTATGGGTAATTTTAAATAGTGTTCGGGTGGCCAAGTACACTTTTGGAGCAGTGACTCATTTAACCCTGGCAGCTGCACATGTGTAGATGTGGCCATATGTGTCTGTGTTTTGTGAGCCATTCCCTGCTGCTGCTACCAGGATAGCAGAAATGCCTCCTAAATCCCCCCAAAGGTGAAAAAACATTGTCTTGATCTCAGCTCCCTTTGCTTTATCATTTGAGGACCACAGGGATTTTAGGGGCCACAGCCATGAAAACCACATGGATGCATTGCCCGAATTCCCCCAGGAGCCACTCACTCAGGACATCATAGGGCAGCCATTGGGCTGTAGCATTCCAGGTAAGCCCCAAATTGCTGGGGTGGGTGGGCTTACATAACCTTAAATAAATAAATTAAATTTATTTTTTGTATTATCTCTTTTTGCCCACTACATGCTGTCACCTCAGCCACTCCTTCAGGCTGTGCCAAGGCTGCATCAGATCTGTACTCTTCCTGGGCCCCCGTCTCTCATACTGCAGTCATCCCCAGGGTAATCTGGCATAAGCCTTAGCTGGGTGGGTCCCCCTCCTCTGAGCAGGAAGGAACCAGAGACAGGCCAGCACAATACTTGCCCCCAGGATGCTGCTGAGAGACAGACGGCTCTGGGATATTTGACAGCATTGGACCACAAGGCTGCCATCATCTGGCTTAACGTGGAGCCATTTTCCATTTTCTGGTGATGTTCCCTCCTTGCGTTGCATCTGCATTGCCCCTGGTCTCCACCAGAGGTTGCTGCAGAGCAACGTAGTCCTACTACCCACCCCAGGAGAGGAAAGCAGTCTTACAGATGCTCAATCCTCTCCTTCCCCTGCCAGGCCCCAGTGTCTTGAGTCCATTCTTGAACCTGGGTCGCAAGCGTGGTTCGAGGCAAGGCATCAGTGCCTCAGCTTTCTGCACCACCGGGCTGGCAGTGAAATGAAATTTCTAAAATAAATGTATATGTGTGTGTGTGTGTGTGTGTGTATATATATATATTTTTTATTTCAACAGTTTCACCAGGAAAGACATACTGAGCATGTAACAGTTCATTTCCAGATGCATCCTCAGGGTAATTGTGAAAGGGGAGTATACAGTGCATGAGGTATAATTGAATATACTGTACGTAATGTACTGTAAGGTGCAGTAATAAAACAAATAATTACAGCAAAATACATACAGTAGAATGGAATAGAATAAAGACAAATAACAGTGCACAGTCACAATTTACAGGCAGAGTATTCAGGGCTACATAAAATAAAGATCAGCCATAATGCAAAAAATATACAAGTGCTAAGCAGTACAAAGAGCAATGAAAGATAGTAGCAGGATTAGCATCACCCCGACTGCTAGAGTATGAGGTACCAAAGTCACAGCATGAAGTAGGCTCAGGGGCACAATATAACCAATATAACCAGAAGGAATAACTGATAAGGCACAGTTAGCTTGGGGGGGTAGAAGTTGCTCAGAGCTGTGAGAAAGGGGTGTGCCAATGGGAATATCAACAATGAAGGGGCAAGCACTGCAGGGTAAGGGATCAGGAACAGTTGCAGGAGTGGCCGGGATGGCAAGGACACAAAGATGGCATTTAAGGGAAGAGAAGGATGAGGTTGCATGGTTAAACAGGGAGAGGGAGGACAAGAGTTTAGAAAAAGGATACAAGAAGGCAGCTTGGCCCATGGAAGTTTTCCTGGGGAGCAAGCAGAGGTAATGGTAAGCATTGTTCTGGAGGTGGTAGGAGGAAGAAGGGGGAGCAAAAGGAGGGTAGGGCGGTAAGGGGAGAGAGCACAACTACAGTTCAGAAGTGAAGGTGGCACAGTGTAGAAGGCATCTGGCATTGAGGGAAGGTTGGGAAAGGAAGGAGTAGAACTATCAGTGGTGTGCATGAGGGGGAAAGTCCAAGGCAAAGTGACAAGAGCTGAAGAGGGGGACCAGTCTGGTAAGGGTTGACTTGGAAACATCACTGTAGACAATGTACCTGTAGTCAAAGATGGGAAGAATTATCTTTGTGACTAGCACCTTGTGGCAGGGAGATGGATACTGGCCTTTTTTTTCTATACAGCACACACAGTTTGAGATAAAGTTTGTGATGGACTGTGTCAATGTGTCCTGAGAAATCGAGGTGCTGGTCCAGCCAAACCCTGAAGTTCTTAAAGGCAGGGACAGCAGCATGCAGAGTACCATCAAGATTGTGGAATGAGGGAAGGGGAGATAGTTTGACAAGCCACTGCAGTAAGCGTCATGGAGACGGTTTTCCTGACATTGAGGGACAGAAGGTTTGAATGGAACCAACACTGAACATATTAATCCTTTGGTAGATAGACAGCAAGGCCAGCAGCAGAGGAGCCAGAAGCAAACAGACACAGTGTCATCCCTGTACATGTAGAGGTATGCAGATGAACAGGCTGAGGGAAGGTCATTTAGGAATATGGAGAAGAGGATGGGGCCCAAGACAAATACTTGGGGGGTGCCTGAGCATATAGGGAGTGGAAGAAAAAGTGTGACTCCAGAGCAGACAGCTTGTGACCTGCCTTGTAGGTAGGAGCAGAAACAGCTGGCTAAGGAAGCAGAAAGACCCACTGTCTTTAACTTGTGCAGGGCAACAGGTTATAACACAGTGACAACGGCTTTAGCCAGGTTGACAAAGATGGCAGAATTGATTTGGCCCTTTTCCATAGCAGTCACAATAGAGCCAGTGAGCCAGAGGAGAGAGGTGGAAGTGGAGCAGGACTTCCTGAAACCAGACTGGAATTGAGTGAAAAAGGAGAAGGAGTGAAGGAAGGGGGTAAGTTGTGAAAGGGACAAGATGTTACTGAAGCTTGATCAGAGTGGGGAGGAGGAAAATAGCTTGAAAGTTCCCACTAGTGGAAGGATCACCCCCTTTTGGGTGGGGGATGGCAGTAGCCTACTTCCAGGCACCAGATACAGAGGCAGAAGAGAAGGAAAGGATAACGAGGAGGGAGATAAGGAGGGCTATGGCAGGTGCAGAGAGGTACAGAAGCATAAGGTCAAGCCCATTTGGATTTGTACCTCTGTGCTGGTTAAGACCTAGAAGGGACTTAAAGAGAGGCACTAGTTGTTAAAAATTAAAATATCTTCCCCCTCCCCTTTCCTGGTTGAAGGATTTTGTCTCTTAACTCTTCATTCCATATCAATTTACAAATCCTGCCAATATTTCAGGATGGGTAATACTGTATTCATAGATTGATTCAAAAGTTAAGCTCACTCTCTTGATGTGAATGTTGAATGTATTGTAAACAATTATACATTTTTAAAATTTATAATGGTTATTTAGCCAATTAATAAAATTTGGTTTGACTTAAGATCAATGTAAAAATCCAAACCAGTTCACTTTGACTCGTCCATCCCTATCATTCAGTAACTCAATGTGTTAATAATTTATATTATCACATCTTATTGGCAAAATGCATTATTTTCAAGTTAATGGTACTATGACGCATACTGGGCTGACACAATGTCAGATTTATAATTTGTTACAACATTTTGTATGTGTAGCATAGTGGAGTAAAACAAAGACAGAATAATGTTACATATTTAACTAGCTCTCCTTTCAACCAAAGGCACTTCTCTGAATATTGCTACAAACACATTTGAATAATTTCAGCTTTGATGAATCCACTCCAGGACAATAGCTATCCCTTCCATTTATGAAACAGTATTTAGGTTGGCAGCTGGGATCAAGGAGAACTAACTTGAATTGGCCCACAATTAGCCAAAACCACGTCTGACAAAAAATTATCAGCTTGATGCAGATGTCTGAGACATGTCCTGATAAGCCCATTGCTCTTTAAATCATAAGAATTGAATCATCATACAATGTCTGTTGCCTTTATTGTCTGATACTTCTTTCTTCATATAATTCTGAGCACCAGAGCATTAAATGACCTTTAATGCTGATATGTATTAGTTCATCTTCAATGTTGCTTCCGTAGATTGAAAAATCCCCCCACTGAGTTAGTGGGGAAAACAACTCAATGTGACAGTGTTATTTTCTTTCCTAAATTCATATATCATGTTTCTTGTTCTTGTGGAAAATTACCTACGGCAGCTGTACAAGTACAGTACTTAATGTTTACTTTTCTCTCCATGTTTTGCTTGTTTTATTCTTTTAAATAAAATTCTGTGTGTTGTGCCTCTATTCTGTGATATACTTCATTCCCTATGGTTTTGGTCACTTGGATACTATTTTATTAGGTGACTATTTAAAAAAAAGGAACATAATGGACTACTGGTTGGTCCAGAGGTCGTGCACTGTGTTGCCATGCAATCAGTTTAGGTTTATAATCTGCCAGTAGAGATGCAGCAAATTTAAATTCTGCTGGCAAAGTGAACGCGAGGTGGGCACTTCGCGTTGCCAATCCGCTACGCAGAGTGGGCAATGCAAAGTGCTCACTCCATCTTGTCATTACCACTGCATATCAAGGCAGAATGGCACGGGCAAGCATAAGTCATTGTTTTAATGGACTTTGCGTTCCTCATTATGATTCTAAGTGATGTACTTGGTTTTTCAGATTTGGCAGCCCCCCCACACATCACATGGCTTGTAGTACTGTAAGTCACATGCTCTTTAACAAGGCAGGAAGAAAGTGAGTCATACAAGCAGACACTTTTACTTTCTCCTGTGCAGACAGAGAGAGAGTAGTGTGTTTTGTGACAGCTGATACTTTGAGATCAGAGTGAGGAGGAGATTTAAACTTTGATTTAGACCCAACAGCTTTTTTAAAAGCTACATTTTTTTGTCTTTTCTGTACTCTTTTTTACTTAATTTGTTCTTTCTGTAAATTTATTTTTCTTACCTTTATAAGTAGTTAGTTGTTTGTCTGTGTGACTGTGTGAGTGTGTTGTGTGACAGTGTAAGTAGTAATTGCTCGGACTGAGGGAGCTCAGTAGGAGAGATGGACCAGGGTGAGGGAATGTCTGGGGCAGGGGCAGCTCTGGGAGAGCGTGGTAGTGGTAAGCGTTGTACCGTGCACATGTGTGGAGGGCATGGGCACTCATTCCTGTTGGACTGCTCGATACTTGTGAGTGTCCCCTCCTGGAAGCAGGACTAGCACCGCCTCCTGTCCTGACTCTGAGGCAGTTGAACCACCACTACCACCAAGTCCAGGTTCTCTGGAGCAGGATGTACCTATTCCCCTGGGCCCAGGTGTGGATCCCATCCCTGTTCAGCACTGTGACCAACCGGCTGCCAGTTCATCTGGCCATCCCCTGCCTGTGCCTGGTCCTCCCCACATCTCCATTGTTTGTCAGTTTTTTTTACTGTGTGGGGGGACAGCAGTGTGGTCAAGTGCCACCTATGTGAGGTGGAGGTATGCCGTGGCCCCTGGGGGACTCACCTGGGGACTGAGGGCCAGTGCACCCATATGCTCAATCACTAGCAGTTGGAGTGGCAGGCTGCCACAGAACGGACCATGCCTGCACCTGCTCCCCATTCTGTGGCAGAGGCTGCAGCTGTGCATTGCGGCATCCCTAAGAAGAGGAGGTCCACAGCAGCACCTGTTGCTCCACCAGCACCCCCACCCCCCCCACCACCACCAGCAGGTCAGCCTGTAGAATGTGTGGACCCCAGAGAACTGCATGTAACAGAGGCTGACTTTGCAGTTCTCTGGAGTGCTGTTGAGGATAACAACGAGAGGGTGAGTGCTGTGGAGCAGCAGCTGGATCACATATAGGAACATCAGTTGCAAATTATGTCCGTGCTGGAACTGCTGCTGGATCACTATGGGATCCCACATTATTTTTTTTTTCCTCACATCATGTGCCCCCCCACACCTTCCTTGTTGTGTTATAAAATGTATTCCTCCACCATCCCCAACCCTTGTATGTAATTATGCCCTTTTTTTGTCATCTTCCATATGCATGACACTTTGTATTCTGAGCAGTGCAAGTATACAGTACTAAACTGCATGTGTGCATTCAGTCTTCTTTCCAGTCTGTGTATGTACTGCAAACACTGTCCAACTCCTTGACTTAAAAACAAACATTAATGAGTACAATGGTGGGGTGGTGAAGCATGGAGAGATACTACAAAACAGGCTTACAATACATCCAAGTAACTATTAAAAAAAATTAATGTTGTGATTTGTGACGTGATCATGAATCATGATTTGTGACTGTATTTGTGACCATGATGATGAAGAAACGTGAATGCCTACCACCTACAGCTGTACTTCCCAGATGAGCTGTAGCTTAAAACTCCCAGACTTAAAAACACGTGTCAATGAGTACAATGGCGGGGTGGTGAAGCCTGGAGAGATACTACAAAACAGGCTTACAATACATGCAAGTAACTAGAAAAAAAATTAATGTTGTGATTCGTAATGTGAATGAGCATGAATCGTGATTTGTGACTGCATTTGTGACTGTGATGATAAAGAATGTGATTTGTATCACGAGTGGCTCGTGATGATGGTCCTGACTTAAAAACGCATATTAATGAGTACAATGTTCATGCAGAATTAAGCACCACACCTATCCAGTACTCTGAAGGGAAGTCAAAGAAACAACTGTGACTTAAATTACAGATGGAGATTGAGCCCTAAAGAGATGCAAATGCACAGACAGATTAAGATTACACTGTGCACTGAAGAGATGCAGACACAAAGGCACAACATGTAACCAGTGCTCACCATCAGAAAATCAAATCTGGAAAAGAATACCTTTGCCAGCTGGGGAGGGCCGCGGGGGTGGCAGTGTAATGCACTGCTGCAGTAACAGTCACTAGTACTAGCACCAATAAAGATATCTCAAAGAAGTACAAAAATCACACAGCTGCAGTGGATAGCAGCTTCACATTGCTGAAATTATTATGTGGCACAATAAAAGGTGTCTGATTTGATGACATGCGTCACACACATACTCACACACACACTAAGTAATGCATGCAAATTGAAAACTTCAGTAATATAACCACATATTTTAAACAAACTAAAATTATGCAATGCTGCACCACAACAATCGGCAAAAAAAATGGCAAGAAATATTGAAAATATTACTGTGTACATTAACACAGTTATACAAGAAAAATATCACCAAAACAGAAAGCACTGTCTTTTTCTCCAAGTTAATCTACCTACACCACAGATACACCCCTCCCCCAAAGCACACTTCTACTGTCTCTCAGTACATAGACTGAATGTTGTACATTAACATTCAAAATCCATACACAAACAATAAACTCTTGATAATATGAGCACAGGAGGGTTTCCTATAATCGATGAACTAAAGTTTCAGAAAAAAGAAATGACTCAAAAAGGCTTTTTTAACAGCTTTTTGAAGGTTTGAATTTCAGAGAGCTCTCAGAGCAGATGGTCTACTACAGCTTCCTACACACACCACCCCAAACTGAGGCTGTGCAGAACAATCTAGAGTCCATGTGACCTGAAATTCCATGAAACACTGCAAAATTCGCCTTTGGAGCTTAAAAACAAGGTGAAGTAAGCCGAAGTACATTGTTTTCAATGTACTTCACCTTAAGAATTGGTGGAGTAGTGGTTTGGGAAGGGAGTAACGAGTCATTGTTTTCAATGGACTTTATACATATTAATAATGCAAAGTACTCCGCTTGCATTGGGGGAGCACCTCAGAATCATTTCTTCATGCCGCCGAATCACCTATGTGCCACTAGGGCCACTTCGCCCATCACTATCTGCCAGCAGGTCTCACACTCCTTTGGCTGGTATACAAGTGCTGCCCATGGCAGTGCATTCTCTCCTGAGGTATGGGGTGTCTGTGGTCCACTCCAACAATAACCCAGTTAGGAGGACCATGAGACCCTGACCATTATGCCTTAATGCTCAATTTGTAGTGCACTAGGAGCCCAGATGTGGCTTAACAGGAAGGGGGAGGGGCGCAGAGAATTGCACTTACTGGTGACCAAATCCCAACATGCTAGCATAACAGGAGCCAGTGGTTGAGAAAATATGAACAGGGAAAAGTGCTCCTAGGTTCTGAGTGGCTGGCCAAATGCCACCTCCTCAGAACCTGGACCCTTCTCAAGCTACCTGATCACATGGTTCTACCAGTCGTCTGAAGAAGCAAAGGTTAGTGACTTCTCCTGGAGAGGGTTAGGCCATACAGTCCCTGGATCAGGTATGAAGGTGGGGCCAGTTGGAGTAGGAACATGCTGGGTCCAGGTGCTGATCCACAAGAGGAGGAAGAGTAAAGCATAATAAATATAGAAAAAGAAAAAAAAAGTAATGTTTCAAATGTAAGCTACTCTGATCATTCATTGGTGCTCAGTGTCCAGTTCCTTCCTATCTACATAGAAACATAGAAATTGACAGCAGATAAGGACTGCTAGGCCCATCCAGTCTGCCCATTTTAATTACCTACTGCAAAATCCGCAGATCCTACTTTACCTTCTCGTTCTTATCACTAGGGTTCCCCTATATTTGTCCCATGCATTTTTGAATACCCCCACTGTGTTTTCCCCCACCACCTCTGCTGGGAGTCTATTCCATGCATCCACCACCCTTTCCATGAAGAAATACATCCTCATGTTACCCATTAGTCTATCCCCTTTCAACCTCATGTCATGCCCCCTCATTCCTGAACATCTCTTTTTCTGAAAGATGCTACCCTCTGGTGCCATATTTATGCCCTTTACATATTTGTAGGTTTCTATCATATCTCCCTTGTCATGCCTCTCCTCCAGGGTATACATACGTACATACTGAGGTCTCCCAGCCTCTCCTCATATGACTTTTGGCATAGGCCCTGTGTCATCTTTGTTGCCCTTCTTTGAACTTCTTCCACTCTATGTCCTTCCAGAGATGTGACCTCTAGAACTGAACACAGTACTCCAAATAAGGCCTCACCAATGATCTGTTCAGTGGCATCACCACCTCTTTCTTCTGCTCATGATACCTCTGCCTATGCACTGCAGCATCCTACTGGCTCTCCCCACAGCCTTGTCACATTGTTTGGCTGCTTTTAGGTCATCAGATATGATTACCCCCAAATCCCTTTACTGCTTGGTGACTGCCAGTATCCCCCCCTCCCATCAAGTAATACTCCCCTGGGTTTTTGCGCCTCAATAGCATGATTTTGCACATTTTTGCATTGAATCTCAGCTGCTACATTCTAGACCATTTCTCCAGTTTACCTAGGGCCCCTCCTCATTTTTTCCACCCCTCCTGGTGTGTCCACCCTGTTACAGCTTCATGTCATCTGGAAAGAGGCACACCTTTCCCCTCTAGCCCTTCCACAGTGTCACTTAGGAAGACACTAAACAGGACTGGCATCAGAACTGATCCCTGTGACACTCTGCTGGTCACCCTCACATCTATTTATGTTGTGACACCATTGCCATGATACCTTGAGTGAGGAATAGACATAATGATTGGAAACAGATAACAATTAATCAATTAGTAGTGATGGCTCTGTCCATTTTTGCCAGTTCATGTCTAACAGTGCTGACCTGATGTAAGCAGACAAGGAGGAACCTGATATACAGCACCACTGTATTACTTAGTTACACTATGTGAAATTTCCTACCACAAAACAAATATGGACAAGTCTTCTAGAGATGTGTAAGTAGTATTCTTACTTGCAGATATATGTATGAACATACAACTAGGTAAGCAGAACAAGGCGATTAGGTCTATCAAGTCTTCTCATATTGCAGAGTCCTCAGCATCAGCTACTGACCCTACTACCTTCTCAGAGTGCCCTGTCTCTTTGTCTATCCCCTTCTTGATCCTTAATTTCCCCTTAACTGTATCTCACCCTCTCTTGAAGCTGCCCACTGTTTCCAACAAAACCATTTCCTCAGAAAGCCCATTCTAACCCACTACCACCCTCTCCATTAAGAAGTGCCTCCTAGCCTCTCTCCTAAACCTCCCTCCTCTATCTTGAGATTGTGTCCCCTCATGTTTTTGTTCCCACTAAGCTTGAAGAGAGCTCCCCATGTCCACACGATTTATTCCTTTCAAACACTTGAAGGTTTCAATCATGCCCCCTTGCTCTCTCTCCTCTCTTCTAGTCTAGGGAGTACATGTTCAGGGCCTCCAACCTCTCCTTGTATGTCTCACCCTGCTGGCCTCTGATCATCTTAGTTGCCATCCTTTGTACCATCTCCAGTAGGTTTATGTCCTTTTTAAGGTATGGGCACCAGTACTGTACACTCTTGTCCAGAGGTGGCCTCACTAATGACCTATATATTGGCAGTATTACATCCTCCCACCTGTTGCTGAGCCCCCTGGCAATGCAGCCCAGCATTTTATTTTCCTTTGATGCTGATTTTCTACATTGCATGGAGTGTTACAGGTCACTAGTGATTATCATTCCCAAGTCATTCTTTGATGCAGACACAGTACTCAGATCCCCCTTTGGGTACTTGGGCACCCAAAATATTTGTTGTTTATCAATTGATTAAAAAATCTGTAAAAAAGACTTAAAAACCCTCTGCTGCCCCCAAGAGACCAGTGCTCATTCCATGTTAGCTACGACTCCCCCCACCCCCATTGGTAATCTCTTACCTCACTCCTTTCCTAGGTCCTCCCATATCATACTGCTAGACCCACCTCTCCCCCCAATATTTTTAAAATCAACCCTCACTATACAATTTCATAGTCCCTTAGTAAAAGGGTCATGTGTCCTCTTTCATTTCTTTACACATCCCTTTTACCCCAATTCATAATGGGGGAAATAAAAAATGTCCTTTAAAATTCACACTGGAAGTAATAATAAATTGTATCTGGTTGTTCTGCCACTCCCTACTTAAACCATTTGCATCTGATCCCTAACCTCCATAACACCCCATCACCACCCCACACACTGGAACTAATAATATAGCAATTGCATGCCTAACCCCCACCCTGATGCATGGTGAAGGGGTTATAGATGAAATTTCTAAAATAGCTGCAGCCATTAAAAATGATAAAATAGCTAACATTTGGAGGTTACATTAATTGTGTAGATCTGCAAGGTAATATAAATAGGAAATGAGGAACACCTTATGGAATGAGGAGAGCAAATACAATGAAGCCTATGCATGAATGTCTACACATCAAGCAAGGGCAGCACATAGGCATTCCTACATCCAAATATCATGCAGCGGTGATCTGCACACCCCCAGTAGCATTCACCATGGGCCTGCCATCACTGTGTGCATTGGATCCCCCAGCCGGCAAAGTGGCATAGTGCAAGAGATGAGAAGGGGGCATGCCAGTGAGTATGCCTTGTGCTGCATGCAATCTTTAAAGTGTAGAGCCATCCATGGCTATGCCAGGGGGGACCTGGTCATACTGTAACAGTCTTGTGTATTTATGAGCCCCCCCCCCCATTAGACACCCACTGGTGGCACCAGCATTGGGACCTCTGCCACACCATTGCCCCAGCCCACTGTGCTGCATGGGTGGGCTGGAGTGGCCATTCGGGCAAATGCCCTGGATTAAACCCTGTTGGGTATGCACCATCCTAGTATTCCCTGCCTATGTGTGGAAGGGATCCAGGATGGGCATCCCATTGGCATTCCACCTGTGTCCCGTGCTCTACCTCTGCATAGCTATGATCCTCCACCATGCGGCTGCACACTAGGGAGGTGGGGATATCGTACAGTGGCCAGCAATAATGAATGACAGCATGTGCACACATTCCCCCAGGTACAGAGTGCTATGGTCAAATTTACGCATGTTACATGTGTAGTTAGTGCATAGAGCCTAATGTTTGTATGCAATAAGGGCCCTATGCACTAATGGGCAGGAAGTACATGCAAAAGGTGCTTATCCCACCCACGCCGCTCTGCACCTGCGGGTAGGTGTGCACATGCCAGCATTCACGATCGCCGGCTGATGGACCATTACCCTGGCCCCCCTTGCATGCAGCTGTGTGGTGGAGGAACATGGCAGTATAGGGGCGGACTGTGGGACACTGGTGGGCAACCAAGGGGATGCCCATCCCTGGTCCAACAGTGGATCCATGTCTGTGCATGGGCAGTGGATCTTGGGAATGTGCACAGCCCGCCAATGATAAACAACAAGTATTTGCCTGAGTGGCCATGCCCCCCACCTTCCTAGGTAGCCCAGTGGGCCAGGGTAGCTGTGTGCTAGGGGATCCCAGTGCCACTGCACCCAATCGGTAACCTGTGGGGGATGCGTAAATAGTTCTGGCAGGGTCCCTGATTGCGTACATTTTTCTGCCGTGGCCCCACACACAAGTGCCATCATGCTTGCATGCAGCTCCAGCCCCTCCCCAGCATGCCTCATTCCTGCCTAGTGTGGCACCACCCGGCCAACCAGGGGATCCAGTATGCAAGGTGCTAGCGCACCTGTAATGAATGCCGAAGAGGGTACACTGGACCACACTGAGTGGCATTCAGGCAAAGGTTTGCCAGTGCAGATCAGATATGTAGTGCATTGGCAGTCAGACCCTTTAGTGAATAGAACCCTAAGAGAGGTAAGTATTAAGACATGGGAGGCAATCACCCCCAATTCAAGGCCTTTGTTAGACCACACCTGGTGCATTACATCCAGGTCATATCATTGCAGTACAGAAAGAACAATAAAGAGATGAAGAGAGCCCAGCACATGACATTCAAGCTGATTAGGGGCTTAATGGGCTAGAGCTACTAGGAGAAACTAGATATACAGTTGAGGCAGCCATGGGAGCAGGGATCAAAACTCAGCAAAAGCTGCTTGGTGCTGGCAGGATTACTGATTTAAAGCTGGACATAATAAACTTTTAGTTTTAATGCCAAAATTTTGTAAAAACGTTACAAAGTGTCTGGATAGCCATGGAAACTGATTTTACATTACAGATAAACATGTTTTGAAGATCCTGCAAAACAAAACAAAAATACACGCACTGTGTTAGCATGTCTATTTCTATGTGACAGCGTATCTAAATGTTGAACAGAGTGGATGCAGTGGAGAGGAGGGTAACCAAGATGATCCAGGGACAGCAGGAAATAACTTGAGGACAGACTAAAAGACCAAAACGTGTATACTGTGGAGGTGAGAAGGGAGAGAGGGGATATGATTGACACATGCAGATACTTCCATGGTGTAAACAAGGGGCTGGATTCACAAACACAGCCAAAAAGCTGCAGAAAAAAGGCCTTCAGCACTCTGGAAATGCTGGCTTGTGATATTCTGAAAGAAACATTGTGCATGTGTGGAAATCCATAAAAACAGCAGTCGTGGAAATTCGGCAAGAGCTGAAAATCTGCAACTGCAGATCCGCAGCTGTGGAAAAGGCTTAGGGGGCACAGCAGGTGATCCATATTAGCTGGAGCAGCAGACTTTGACAGTCTTGCCATAGATGTAGCAGAAAGTACCCACAGAGAGACCAGCAACCTTTCCATCAACCGGGACCACTGCAGCTCTACTGGTACCAGCTAAAACATGCACCACAGTGGCTGTCTGTAACTGATGGTCGTGCCTCTCCCTGGAGTGTTTCTGTTGCCTGCTGCAGTAGCACTCACTGCAGGCTGTTCAGCCTCTACTGCCTGTGGGGCTCCTTCATGAGCTGCACTGGGTCTGGTGGTGGTTGGTTGTTGTCTTTCAATGACAATGTGTGCTAGTTTTGCTGTAACAACTGCCACTGATATGCACACACACTTATTTACTATTACTTGTGCCTGACCGCCACTATAATTGTATTTCAATTGCTGGGGCACTGCATTTTGCTTAGGGATGTTACACCTCAATCTCATGTGTGCAACATGTTTTTTGCAACTGTGGAAAAACACTGGCTGAGAATAGGCTTTAAGGGGCTGGGCCATACTTAGCAATGACTTTTTTTCCTCAGGAACTTCCACAGCTGCATTTTTTCCACAGTCCATAGTGTATTTTTTCTGCAGTTGTGGAGGTTTTGTATATAGCACTCAGAGCTAGTTCCCCTTTTTATCCGCAGCTACAGAACTTTTGGGGACTTAGGGAAGGTTTTGCACCTTCAGATTGCTTTGTGAATCCCCCCCCAAGTGTTTAGGGGCCAGCAGAGAATTGTTCAAGTTGGGGTGACTCCATGAAGCTGGTGGGGGAAAATTTAAAAAGAATACCAGAAAGTACCTCAGCATCATTAGCAATATGTGTGCCATTGTGGTCCCTGTAGCCTGCCCTCACTGCTGCTGCTGCTACAGCTGCTGAGTGTGCTGTGCTGTGCTGGCTGTTATGTTTTTGTGCATGCTTAAGGCAAGCCTTTTGAAGTCCCTGTTTTTGCAGTGCTATTTTCTGTCTGTGCTTTGCAAGGTGTTCAAATATTGAAAATAAAAACACAGAAAAATTGAATTTGTCAGTAGATAAGGACTGCATGGCTCACCCAGTCTGCCCATTTTTTCACACATACAGCATCATGTTAGATCCTATTTGATCTCTGGCTCACTCTCCTTTCTCCCATTCCTTTCCACTAGGATTCCCTTATTCCTATCCCATGCATTCTTGAACCCCACCATTGGTTTGGCCCCCACTAGCTTGGCTGGTGGGCTGTTCCAGGAATCCACCACTGTTTCTTTGAAGAAGTACTTCCTCAAAAATATCTCTTGAATCTGCTGCACTCCAAATTTTTAGTACATCACCCTGTTCTTATGCACCTTATGTTCTGAAAAAAAATGCATTGTGTATTATATTCAGGTGTCCTTCCTTTTCTTACACATTGGGAACATTAGTGTTAGTACTAAGCCCACTTTGTTTAGTATGCACTGCAGTGCCTTTCAGTATGCCATTCCATCTTCTCATTTACTTTTTTCACATTTTGTGCTGTGCATTTCCAGTCTGTGTAGCACAACCATTCAAAATATGGGGTCCCACATTTTTTAATTCGATAGAAGTGGTTCACCATCTTAAAGACTTTGACTAAATTGATGAAGACTATACCACATCTATGAACAGAGTCAAAGCTGGTAAAAAGGAATGGGTGACCAAGAGCAAAGAAGTGGTTGTGGACTGTTTGGTGAGGTAACCTTATTGTAAAAAGATAAAGAACCCAACCTTCTGTATGCATTCTGAATTACAATTATGACCTGTATGTATGGTCACAAATGGGTCCGATGCGGAAATGAACAATGGTTGATGATAATGATGATGATTAAATCATACTGTACTATCTGCTTCATTACTGGATGCTATAATGGGAGCATATTCACCACATTCCCCTTTTGACTGTATTAATTTTAAAGCTAATGCTGCTTTTTTAATAATTGCGTGCTTTGTCAGAGCTGTACTGACGTAGTGACACAGGTATATAAATGCATTCCCTTTTTCATCAGAATCAGTGTATTCTGTGGGCTTTGTTGCATCTGCATGTCTAATTTTTCCTTATACATCTAGATGTGTCCACGGAAAAGTGTTAACAAAGTGTGACACAAGGGTCAGTTTTTCAAATACACAGTAGAATTATTGTAATAAGCCTTTAAAGACACTGTGAGCCAAGAGTGAAAAAGGAACCATATTGTTAGATAAATCTCTAAAAGAAACTTTTGAAAAATCACCTTCAGTGATGCACGAGTAACAGTGGGCACCACAGTGCTGCACAGGCAACAATAATGGACACCACCCAACTGTTTATATTTAAAAAAAAAATGTATTGACTTGAGTTCACTTTACTAAGCATTTCAAGGCACTATGACCCAAGTGTGAAAAGGGATCATTGTCTTATAGGTCATAAACCTTTCCTTCCACCTGAGCAGACTGAAACAGAGAGCATGGTTTGGAGAAAAATGGCCACAGCCATGTGTTTATTAAACAGACTGTAACACCTAGTTCCAGCCAAGTCAGTGTGATGTTTGCAGCACAGTAGTCATGGCAAGTCATTCATTAAGCCAGTCATCATCATGATCATCAAAATGGCCACCCCCTTACCACCAGGGGAGACAACTGAATGGGCACAAGCCACTATGAGGGAACCAGCTCTAGTGCATGAGGCATGGATCTGGGCCAGGTGCTAATGCACCACTCTGCTATCAGAGGACGCTGCATCCCATGGGAAAAGCCCAAATAGGCTATCCCTCTGACTGCCCTTCGAAGGGGCAACTCAAACCTTCTAGGCTCTTACCTCTTGCCAGCCTCAGGGCTGATCTGCCTGCAAAGATGCATTATTCCCTGTTATCCCCCTCTGTACAAACCTTGCCAGACTACCATGCCACCACAGGATTAGCAAATCCAAAATGCTTATCTTCCCAAAAGCACTTCATGCCACTATTTACACCAAAGCACTTTGAAGGTCATCTAAAAATCTACCATCCCCAATGCTGGACATGTGAACACCTTCTTGGCCATATAGCTGGGGCACCTTTATTACAGTGTCATCATGCCTCAAGACAGATCCCCCAAAACTGTTCATAAGTGTCCACATTTCCATGTTGTTCAATCTGCATAATCTTTCAATTGCTTGGGGGTCTCAGGCATGTTGCCAGTGCTTTCTTGAACAATATGAGACCATATAACGTGCCTACAGGGTCAAGCATGTTTCAACAAGGCCAAGTCCTATGTCATTATTCACAATAGTTCCAATGACATTTCCAACCCCAGGTCATTGCTTCTCAAGTGTACAACCAGGATGCTTGGTGGGCCCCACTGCTGAGCTTGAGCTATGATTCATGGCAGTAGAGCACTCCTCATCCCCCATTGTCCATGCCACCATACTTGAGCTTGTTGTGGTCCATAAACAGGTTCTTGCCTCCCTGGAACCGCTTTGCTCTGACAGCTACCCAGTGAACATAAGAATGCCAGAAGATCCATACTTGCTTGGGCTTGAGAATGTCACGTGTCAACAAAAAAAAAAAAAAATAGTTACAACAAATAGTCTTACATGTCTCTCAAAAGCCTGCAAATTCCAATTTCCAGCAGACTGTATCTGACTGTCCATAAACCCTTCTGCCCTGGCATTTGAAGCAGCCCCAATGTAGAAGGAGTGGGTATTAATGTTCATTGAGTCCAGCCACAATCCTTTCATGGCCTTCCCTAACACATGATAGAATTGAAAGAATGTCAGTGGGGATCCCTCCTCATTGCAAAAAAAATGCCACTTGCACACTGGTCAGACACAACAAACAATCCTGAACCTCTGCTCTGATGTCCCACTGTACTCCTTGGCTGCACTAACACCCTCAGGCCCTCCAGTTTGTTTTGTCTTTATGCAACCAGACACAGATACAATCAACTGTGACTATAAGCAAACCAGTCACCTTCTTAGGCTGTACCTGTTCCAATATTCTAAAGGCCACACAGAAAGGCACCAGGAAGACCATTGTAAACAAAAGCTCATCTGAAGATGAGGAGCATATCTTCAGCAGCCCTTCCCACTCATTCTCCTGGAGTGCTGGGCTAATTGGCCAGCTACCATCCTGTCTGCTTGGACCCCCCAGGCCCACCCATCTAATGTTTTCCAGAGGGAAAAAGCCTGTGCAGTATCTGCTTGGCCCATGACCTTCGAAGACCATGCCAACCCCATTAGATGCTGCCCCACAGCTTCTGGCATAGACCTTTCACATCTCATGTGGAGGACACTGGAGCACAATTAGTCCACCAGGCTGAGCCTCAAGTTACCCCACTCCTGGGCCCACTATACTTTCAAGAAATTCTCCACCCCTCTCTGGTATGCTGCCCAAGTGCTAGGCATTAAAGAGGACCTGGGCAACTCCCAGGATTCTGGGTCACAAATTCCCAGAAGTAGGCTGGGACTTCCCTGGGGAACACCTCCACTCTGATTGAGAAAGAGCATCAGCAATTCTGTTATCAATAACTGTCATATGTATTGTTTTAAACTGTATATTAAGAATTAGGCATTTCAGTACAAGAACTGGCAAAAAATTGTCTAGCATGCCCGTGCATCCAATCTGGCTAGTGATGGTATAAACTACCCTGGTATTGTCCATCCTGAAGATGACATTCTTATCCATCAGCTGCTACCACCATACAACTAAGTCCACCACAAGGGGAAAACTCCTAACAGCATGATCAGAATAAGCAAATCGTGCTTGGGGCCACTGGTCCATAGACCATGCACCACAAAAGTAGGCCCTGAATCTTAAAACTCCAGAAGCGTCTGTAAAGAGAACTAACTCCTGAGGAGTGACTAGCTATGGCCAAATGGCCCCACCATTGAAGCAACTAAAAATGCCAGCCACACACCCAGGTTTTTCTTCAAAGTTCCTGTCACCAGTATCTTGTGGTGAGATTTCGTGAAACCGGAGCCCACCTTAGCTATTCTACACTTGAACTTCCTGCTCATGGGGATGACCTTGCTAGCAAAATTATGGTGCCCAACTACCTGCTGCAGTTCAGGTAGGGTAATCTTGCGAGTCTTGACCAGCTGCTCAAGAAGGATACTGAGGACTTCCAATTTATCATGGGGTAGCTGGAATTCTATTAAATCTGTGTTGATATCCATGCACCAATAGCTGAGGCTTGTGCACAGCCCTTCATGCTTCTTGAGGGACAGAGGCATCCACAGGTCATTGCAAACCTCTTGAATGGCCATCATTAGTTGGCTGAAGTGCCAGTGCCCATCCTCCCTATGAAAAAAGCCATCCATGTAGTGGATTACTACTGCCCAACCAGTTCTGATGATGGTGGTGTAGAAATGTGCTGAACTTATCAAAGATAGAACAAGCCATGACACGCCCCACTGGTCTGCAGTTATCAATATCATTTTGACCATCATATTTCATGCCCAATAAGTCCCTGTCATCTCGGTGCACTGGTAACTGCTTATACACAGACTGAGTAAACTGTACCCAAAAAAGTACCTCACCCTTTCTCCCTGTAGCCCTTCTGCCAAGGAACAAACAGCTGTCCCATTGGGGTAATTGACCAGCAGGCAGTCATCGCATTCTGCCTTATTTGGGTTGGCAGCCTTGATGTGACATTTCTGAAAGGGGCAAAAGAAAGACTTCCCTCTCTTGCATTGGTTGAACGGGTACGGACAATTGTGCACTACACACTCATGCTTAAATCTTCAAGAATCAGACTTACAACAACCATGATTATAATAATAACAATCTCCTCCCCCCACCCCTCTCCTCTGCTACCCTGCATCCCCTTCTTTGGTGATAAAGGTCTTCTGATGGACACCTACTGCTTGAATGTTGTCTCCCCCAAGTCTTCCACCACCAGCATAGGCAAATCCAGCATGTCCCATGACCTGGTTGGCTCATGCTGCTTATGCCTGTGAAATCCATCATCAAACTCCAGCCATGCCCCCCCTCCCGACTTGCTGGCATGCAGGAACATGAATCGGCCATAGCGCATCCACAGTCCAGCTGCATTCACTGCATTTGCCTATGTCAGCACACTACAAATATTGTGAAAATGGCTGACAAGTTTTCTCAAGTATGCCTAATTATAACCTTCTGCTTTTTCTTTATGTCTTCATTTTTCTTTTTTTTTTCTGTTTACTCCTCCGGGTACCTGGGCCTGTTTAACAATATAAACACATCCACATATTAAATGTTCACAATTTTCTGTTGGATCTTCTCTGATATATGAGACCCCATTGGCTCACATGGGCTCAAAAAGCCAGTGTATGTTGCCTTTGACACCTCCTGCTGTTGTAAACTAGCAGCAACTATATCAGATGGGGGCTGATCCCACCCAGGACCCATGGGTGAATGTGCAGCAACTACCTTCTTCTGCCCTTGCACCACAGTAAATGCCATACCCTTATCCAGCTTGTGTTCATGGGTGGACAGACCCACCATGAGGGCTAGGGGAGGAGGTGTTGACCCACCAGTGGCTGGGAGATCCTTGGCTGGGGTAATCTTGATACCAGTGCTGGGGGTAGAACTGGCCCTAGAAGCTGCAGCTACAGAAACCACAGGGCTAGTGGTGGCAACACTGGGCCTGGAAAAATAGGCAAAACAGGTGTCAGAGATACCTACAAAGGAAGTACCACTACCAGTGTCAATGGGGGGCAGGCTCTGGCCCACTGGTCCAGGGAATGGGTTATCCCTTTGCCCCCTGTAACTGGGGCCCCCTTGTTGTCTTCATGGCTGCTATGGCATACCTGAAGAGGAAACCCCAAATGTCTTCCTCAATAACTCCCTCATATGTTCCTCATTCATATATCTAAATTAGGCCTACCTGGCTGAGGGTTCACTACAGCTGGTAGTTCCTGCCTGGGCTTTCTCTTCCTGCAATTCTTAGCCAGGGAGCAAGTGCAGGAACATTTGAACATGGTTCAGCTGGAGTCCCAAGCTGTGGTTGAAGCTCCTGGTTCAAAGGACCTGCCCACTCTGGGCTATCTGAAGTCTGAAGCAACACTTCCCACCAAGCTTTTACTTTTCCTTGAATCACTCTGACCCCATCCTGGAATCTTGACATGAAGCTGCAAAACACAAGCACAAAAAAAAAAAATCTGCCATCCTAGCATCCCTTTCATGGCATCACAGGGTATACTGTACAGAAACTGAGCAGTAGTGGTGTTGCATTAATATCTTGATCGTCTTGTTGAGGTATTGTGCTGTTAACCATTTAACTACGGGGCATGAAGCAGCAGAGAAATCTCTCATTCATTTAACCAATTTATGTGCCTAAGCTCCACCCCTCCAGCCCTAAGTTCCCCACCCCCATGGGAACTCTTACTTGCCTATGTGCCTTCCTCCTATCCCTGGGGAGCATCTACTACCTAGCTAACCTGCCAGCTCAGGTGACAGTGAGGCTGCTCTCACAGACAGTGCCCCTCTGGTTACAATTCTCATGTGAGATAACTCCATGACATAGACTTGAGAAGAAGCAACTTTAGCATTGTGTGTGTAACTGTGGACACCAAAGAGTGTTGCACATGCAACAATATAGCAGTGGACACTGCACAACTGTTAAAGTTAAAAAAGCATCCCCTGGACACCTTACTTGCAAACATACCACAGCCCTTTTGAAAAACAGTCCCAAAAGACAATCCCAAGATACTTTTGCTGAAATATTTAGGGCCACATAAAAAATATAACTAGCTGGAACACCACAGGTTGCACGTGCCAAAAAAACAAATTAAGTGTGAACAAGACATTTTTATGAATTTAAAACCAGGAAAAAATGCGTTGATTACCAAAAGACTACACCAGAGGAAATATCAAAAAACATATAAACAGAGAAACATAGAAACTTAGAAATTGTCAGCAGATAAGGATCACCAGGCCATTCCAGTTTGCCTGTAGACCCTATTCATTGTATGTGGCCACTGACCCTATGAGATTAATGGCTTTTCATCACTCCTTCCCTCCCCTCTCAAGGTTCCCTTGTGCCTGTACCAGGCATGTTTAAATCCCTTTCACTGTGCTTGCCCCCACTACCTCCTGTGGCAGACTATTCCAAGCTTCAACTACCCTTTCTGTGTAGAAAATCTTCTTATTATTACCTCTTAATCTACCCGCTCCAATTTCACATTGTGCCCCCTCGTTCTAGTACTTTTTCTATGTTGGAAAAGCTCCCCCACCTGCAACTTGTTTATGCCCTTGAGGTACTTGAAAGTTTCAATCATATCCCCCTGCTCTCTTCTCTCCTCCAGTGAGTACGTAGTGAGGTCCCTTAATCTCTCCTCATGTGTTCTGTGGTGCAAGCCCTGCACCATCTTTGTTTCCCTTCTCTGGATAGTCTCCACCTTGTTTATGTCCTTGCGCAGGTGTGGCCTCCAGAACTGTAGGCTGTACTCCAGGTGAGGCCTTACCAATGTTTTATACAATGGCATCACCACCTCCCACCTCCTGTTAGTGATACCCCTGCCTATGCAACCCAGCATGCCACTTGCCCTCCCCCCTGCCTTTGCATACTGCTTTGATACCTTAAGGTCATCAGAGATAATAACCCCTAGGTCCCTTTCCTCCTTGGTGACAGTCATCTCCTCTCCTCCCAACATGTAGCTCTCCCCAGGGTTCCCTCTACCCAGATGCATTATTTTGCACTTTTTTGCATTGAACCTCAGAACCTCAAAGAAGGCAGCATGCACTATGAACACAGTTTGGAGTGTAGAAATAATTGCACTTCAACTCATGCATGGGTGCCTCTTGTTCCTTTATTTGATCAAATTAGCTTAATGTACCTAGTTGGGGGTAGTAACTGTATTCAGCCACCATTTTAGAGAGCCCCAGCATGTAATTTGGAAGTTGTGATGTCTTGCATTATGCTAATTTGCACAAATAAAAGAACAAGGGGCACCAGTACATGAGCTAAAATGTAATTATTTCTACTGTCTCAGCTTTGTTGGAGGTGAATGCTGCTTTCTTTTTCTGGATATTGACTTTATATTGGAGCAATGCACCACCGCATCTTTTGCATGTCAATTCTAATACAATCAAACATCAGGGGATGTTTTAAAAATAATTTTATTGATCTACAACTAGAAGAAAGTCTGTACAGAAGCAATTAAATATACTGTGGCTTTGCATGCCATGTTTTTCTTTGACAAATCTGTGACATTTCTGAGTTTGGTGTTTACAAAAAATAAAATGTGTCATCCAGGTTTCTCAAATTATGTACTGTATCTTTACCCGTGAGCTCCTTTTCAATTTACTGATTATAACTGTAGATGCTGTTTTAATTTATTTTTAATTCGTACACTAAATATTTGGTAGTTTGATACCATACCTCCCATTTCATGAGTTGACCCACCTTGTCTGCCTGATCAATCTGATAGAGGTACGGTACTGCAGTGCCCAGTCCCATACCATTGTCTGTATTCTTGCCACTCTCACTGAAAGGCATAACATAGAGGATAATGCCTAAGAAATGGTGGTTAACTACAGTATAATCACCTTGAGCAGTTGTCAAGAGTTAAAAGCTGTTAAAAAGCCCTTTTGAGTAATTTGTTTGCTCAAACTTTAGTTCATCGATTGTAGGAAACTCTCCTGTGCTCTTTTCATTTAGCGTTTTTGTTTACGTGTGGATTTTGAATGTTAATGTACAACATTGAGTCTGTGTAGTAAAATACGGTGAAAGTGTACTTTAGGGGAGGGCTGTATTTATGGTGTAGGTAGATTTAAGTTGGAGAAATAGGGAGTTCTTTGTTTTTTGGTTATATTTTTGTTATATAACTGACTGTGTTAATGTACACACAATACTATAATAATAATAATAATATTTTTATTTTTTAAGGCGCCTTTCAAAAAAACCAAGGCGCCGTATGTAATAAAATCAGCTATTCAAATATATAAAAAGTCATTCATAAATAAAATCATACACATATCATAATATAACCAACAAATTCAATTGTTAAAAGCCTGAGACCTCAAATAAGTCGTTAAAGCCTGTTTGAATGACTCCACAGTTGCACACTCTCGAATCTGATGGGGCAGAGAGTTCCAAAGGGTAGACACAGGGAACTCAAATGCTCTTGCGCCGGAAGATTTTAAACATACGCTTGGAACCTCTAGCAACCCCTTGCAAGATGAGCGGAGTGATCGACTGGGCTGGTAGGGAATCAGGAGCTCTTTCAGGTAGTCCGTGCCTAGTCCGTGTAGGGCTTCAAAAGTCAGCAAGCCGACTTTATTGGTGATCTGCCACTGAACTGGCAGCCAGTGCAGCTCACGCAGCACTGGTGAAATATGACAAGAGCACAAAGACCCCATCAAAAGCCAGGTCGCTGCATTCTGTACCAGCAGCAAGCAGTAGATTTCTACCCCAGGAAGCCCTAGGTAAAGGGAGATGCATAATCTAAGCGAGAGGAAATAAAGGAGTGGATCAATGTCAGAAGGTCATCAGATGGAACAAGGTGCCTAATCATGGCGATATTCCTAAGATGGTAAAAGGAGGTTTTGACAACTGCTGACATGTGCAAAAGCAAAGTCAGTCCTTCGTCAAAAATTACCCCCAGGTTACGCACCCGTTCAGAGGGCTGGAGTGAGGTGCCACCGAGAAAAATTCTCGAGGGTGCACCCTCCCCCAACCCCCCTATCCGACGACCTGGATCCACAACCAACATCTCAGTTTTGTCTGGGTTCAACCTTAGCCAGTTGGAATCCATCCATTCTTGGATTTCTTTCAGACAGTTGTTAAAGACCGATACAGCTCCATTCTGGTCAGGTGCAAAAGATAGGTAGAGCTGGTTATCATCAGCATAGCAGTGAAACCTCAGCCCATACCTTCTTACAATGTCTCCAAGGGGCAGCATATACACCATGAACAACATGAGTGAGAGGACCAAACCCTGAGGAACTCCACGTGACAGGGAAATAGGGTCCGAGGAATAAACCCGCAACACCACTCTCTGAGATCTACCCATGAGGAAAGATGAAAACCAACTGAGAACTGTTCCAGACAGCCCACAAATGAACCTCAGATGATCCAACAACACCTCATGATCCACGATGTCAAAAGCTGAAGAAAGATCAAGAAGGACCAAGATGGAACGGTTCTTCCGGTCTCTAGCCATCAGGAGATCATTGAACACCCAAACCAGCACTTTTTCAGCACTATGTCTCTTACGAAAACCAGACAGGAGTGGTTCATAGATGTCATGGATGGTCAAATGATCCTCCAGTTGCCCAGCCACAACTTTCTCAATAACCTTCCCAATAAAAGGAAGGTTAGAGACAGGTCTGTAGTTGGCATGGCAGTCTGGGTCCAAGGAAGCTTTCTTCAAGAGAGGTGTCACTACTGCCTCTTTCAGAGAGCTAGGAAACTCTCCAGACTCCAAGCAGCACCAGACAATCCTTGCCAGGACTGGACTGATAACCTCAATACATCCAAAAATTAGGGAAGTAGGTCCAGGATCCAATCTACAGCAAGTGGGGCACACTCTCTGGATGATCTGCATGACATCCATGTACTCCAGACGGCCAAAGTTACTCCAAGATACCCAAGGTGCAGTAACCTCACACTAATCAATAGCAAAGCCCATAGAGTGTGCTGACTGGAGCCCCACCCTGATGTCAGCCACCTTATTTGCAAAGAATCAAGCAATTTCATTGCACTCTAATTGCAAAAAAACTCTCCGCACTTAAAGACAGGCTGGGTTGCACAGTCTGTCCACAGTGCGCAAAAGCTGAGCTGGTCGATTCTGAGCAACTGCAATCTTACCGGACAGGAATTCTGCCTTCTTACGGGAGGTTGCAGATTGGTAGACTTAATAATGTTCTAACAATCTAAGGCGGTCGGCATCAAGGGTGACCTTCCGCCAGCGACACTCCAACCTTCGACCTAGTCTCTACAGCTATTCAATATTTTAGTTTAGTTTAGTTTAGTTTAGTTTATTAGTCTAGGAATTAATACCTTTGAGCCAGGGCTCTTTTACAAAGGTTCCACGTCACAAAGAACATTTAACAAAGCACGATACACATTACAGGTAAAACCAGACAGGAAAGTTACATCATAAATTTGCTATTAACAGTTTAAGGCAGTAACGTTTTTAAGTTTCATAGAAAAACAAGCTATAACAGGTTCAAGCGAGTAGACAATTTCGAGGTTAAGGAAACTTCCAGGGCGGGTGATCATTAGGCGCCAAAGGAGGCTAGAGAGGAGGAAAGGTGGTGAGCAGGAGAGTAAGTGAGAGGGACAGGAAAAAAGGGGGGGAGTGAGTTTGGGTGGGAGACAGGAAGTAGTAGAGGTACCAGAGGGTTCATTAGTCAGGGAGGAAGAGGCCTCAGATGTGAGGATGCACATGAGGAGTAGTAGTCTTTATCTAGCGCAATCACAGTTGCTAGTGGTGGTGAGGTGGGCATAGAGCATGGATTTGAAAGCTTCAAGCAAGGTTGAGGATAGAGTAGGTGGACTAAGCGCATTGAACCATGTCAGGGCCCTGTATGCGAAAGATCTTTGTCCCTGTGCAGTCCGGCATCTCAGAACCAGGAAAGGTTGGCGTTCAGATCTGGTGGAGGGTCGTGAGCCAGGATTCAGTCGGAGTAGGTTTTGAATACATAATGGAGTCAGTCCCAAGATAGATTTTTTTGCCATTGTGCAGGTGAGATAAATAAGATGATTTGATAGGTTCAACCAGCCTGATTCATAGTACAGATCACACGTGTGAGTCAGTCTTTGAGCCCCGGTGAGGAGCCGGCAGGCCTTATTTAGAGTGATTGAGATACGCCTTAGAGCAGTAGAGGTAGCTGAGCCATAAATAATAAGGCCATAGTCAATGACTGAGATTATGGAACTCTGTATAGCTATTCTCAATGCCGCTTGATTTAGAAATTGACGGTTACGGAATAGTATTCCAAGGCGTTGGTTCACTGTTTTCGCAGTGTTGTCAATGTGGGTTGCAAAGGTGAGCCCTTGGTCAAAAGTGATGCCAAGGTATTTGAAAGTATTTACTTGGTCCAGTGTAATTCCCGCAGAGGTTTGTATGGTGAGTGGAGTATGCCTATTTTTGTTTTGGTGATTGGAGAAGAGCATGGCTTTTGTTTTATTGTGGTTTAGCACAAGTTTACTGTCCAGGAACCACCTTTCAACACTAGAAAAGCAAGTTGCAGGCTTTTTGTAGGGAGTTTGGGTCCTTGTGGGAAGAGAAATTACAGCATCATCAGTATAAGATTATTTTCTCTGGCAGATATCTGGGAGGAGTTAAGGAACAGGCTAAAGAGGAGCGGTCCAAGAATTGATCCCTGTGGTACACCAAGAGAACTGGTTTGAAGTCGGAGAGTTCATTAGAGATTTTACAGCCTGTGACCGATTGGACAGGTAACTTTTACCTAAGCACAAGGACCTTCGGCCAGGCCTAGGCTAGAAAGTAGGGGGTAAGTAGGCCATGATGAGACTGTGTAAAGCTTTTGTAAGATCGATAAAGACTGCACCTGTTTGGCACCCTTTGTCCAGGGCTGAGTGGACTCTCCAGAGAAATCAAGTAAGGCTGTTGTTGTACTATGTCCTTTCCTAAAGCCGTGCTGTTGATTACAGAGTAGATTGTATTTGTCCAGGTAATCAGAGAGTTGGTCTGCCACTATTCGTTCAAGTGCTTTGGAGAGGGAGGGAGTATTGATATTGGTCGATAGTTTCCTGTTGAGGTTTTGTCCCCCTTTATGCACTGGCGTAACTATGGCAGATTTCCATTTGTTGGGAAATTGACTTTGCAAAGTGACAGATTAAGAATTTTTGCAAGGGGTGGAATTACTTCATCCAGGGTGAGAGACAGGATTTTAGATCTAGTGTCACTACTTGGTCTGGATTTGGAGCAGGCCTTTCTTATGTACTTGTAGTGCTTCGTGCACTTTGATTTTCTTGAAGTAAAATTGTGGTTTGTCACAAGGGGTGTTTTGTGATACTAGGCTAGGCACAGGTAAGTCCGAGAAGAAATCTGGGGAGGACCCACTAAGGTCTGTGAATGTCTTATTAAGCGCATCTGCAATAGACTTTGGTCAAGGTGGTGGATCCATCAACTTTCATAATGGTAGGTGACGATTTTGATTGTTTACCCATTATGTTTCGGATGTTGTCCCAAAAGCTCTTCCATCACCCAGGTGGCTTCAAGGGCATTTTTGAAATAGGCGCTCTTCATTTGCCTAATTTGTGAGGTACATCTATTTCGTGCCTGCTTGTATTTTAGGGTATCATGAGGTGAGCCTGTGTCTCTGGCAACTGCCCAGAGGTGGTCCCGAACCTTGAGCTCGGCAAGTAGTTTGGCAGTAATCCATGGATTTGATAGCGCTTTGATTTTATGTTTTTTTACTGCGGCGTATAAGTCGCATGCAGAGTTGAAAGATTTAATGAAGTATTCTAGTGCGGTATTAATATCAGTTGATTCAAGGATTGGCGTCCAGTCCTGTTGTAGGAGATGGGTTTTCAACTGATAAGATTCCCATAAGGCAATACTCTGCTTGTTATAACTTTGGGGGTGGCTTGAGAATTTATTAGACCAGGTACAGGACACTGGGGAGTGGTCACTGAGGAGTCAGGGAGGACTTTAATGTTTTTATCCGGTCAGGGTGATTTGTGAGAACCCAGTCAATAAGGGTGCTTGTACCAGTTTTGTAATTTTCCGGGTGGGGAGGTTACCATCTCAGTCAGGTTTGCTGCTAGGATGTCATCTTTGAAGAGCCAGTGTCAGAGGCGAGCCAGTTTATGTTGAAATCCCGAGGAGGAGGAGCTCATTTTCAGAGGGTTGCAGACTAACAAAATCAAGTACAGACTAATACTGGCACGGTGGTCTTTGGAGGGATATAGACTACGGCCACTGTGAGAACTTTGTTTTGTGCACCAAGAAGCAGTTTGATAGGGAGGAGTTGCATCTGCGTATTTGTGGGGGTGAAGCTGCCACGTTGACAGGAGAGGTTGTCCTTTATGTAGATAGCACAGCCCCCACCTTTCTTGCTTGCCCGGTCGAGTCTGAAAAGATTGTAGCCTTCAAGCGAGACCACATGATCCGGGGTGCTGGAAGATAGCCAGGTTTCCACAATGGCTAGTATATCAGGGTAATTGCCAGTAATTGTTGAAATTTTCTTGCTGATTGTGCATTGTGTGAATCTGGTGCAGCAGTTCATAATTTCAGGCTGTTTACAATACGTGGCATATTACTGAACTTTTCAATTTGCTAAGCATTACTCGTTGTAGACAAATTGTGTGTGTGAGTGTGTGTGTGGTGCTGTGTGATATCAAATAATACACGTTTTTTTTTGTGCCACAGTGTAACTGCAGGCACAGCAGTGTGAACCTGCTATCCACTGCAGCTGCGTGATTTTGTACTGTCATTGTGGTATCTTTTCCTTGTTTTGCTGCTTGTACTGCTGTAAAAATCTACAGTCAATGCTCTCTCCCACCCCCACCGGCAAAAGGAATTGTTTTCCAGATTGAATTGCTTGTGACCTCATCACCACTGGTTAGTTAAGGTGTTGTTTTCACTTGTGAATTTTGTGTCTCTATCTGTTGCTGAAGCCACAGTTGTTTTTATGGCTTCACATCCAGCTTCCCCATGCAGAGTGAATGTTCCAAAATCTAAGTTTGTTTAGAATATTGTTGTTGATCCCCCAAACTGCCCACAAAGAGACGTGCAAGCAAAGCTGGTTCTTGCCATAGCACTGCTGCCAGTGGCAAGATTGTCTGTGAGCATGGTAGTACGCAGATGTAGAAGTGCATTGCTGATGTTTGGAAAGGTATTTCTCCTGCAATATTTTTTACCGCCCAATCAGTAGCTTCACTTATACTTGGAGGAGATGATGCTGACCCAGCTGGTGGAGTTAGTGCATTTGCTGGTGGTGGTAGTATGAGTATTGCTGCCTCAGTACAACTGCTACCAGGTTACCATGTCCAAAATAGTGGAGTGTGAAACAGTGCAAGTGGTGGCAGTGTAGATGATGTCATACTTCAGTAACATCCCAGTAACTGAACCTGAGTTCGATAATCATAATGACGGCACACAATGTAGCATTTTACCGTGGTTCGCACACATTTTCCATGCAGTGATTCCAGTGTGGTGAAAAATAAAAGGTGATGGTGGTGTTGATAATGATGATGATGATGTTGCTACGGTTGCAACATACGATCCACAGCCAGCATCCAAGCAGAAGATGTAGATGTAGGTGATGTTGATGAATGATGATGATGTAATTGATCAGTTGGGAACCATAGAAAAGAAATTCAAAGTGGTTGTGTCTGGGTATGTTTAACCCCCAATAACTTGTGATTTACAGTTTCAGTTGATGGTGATGATGATGATGACCCAGTAATAATGATAGGTAGTCATGGTGGTCAGTTGCAGTCCAAGTGTGCACTGCCCGAAAAATCATGTAGCACACCCCCCACTTCACTGCTTAAAAGAACGGAGTTCAATAAGTAGCATCAGGGACATAAAAGTAGAGCATCACAATCCCTTGTTTGGGATTTTTTTGTGCAAGTTGCAAATGATGAGCCAGTTGCAATCTGCCAGGTTTGCCATGTGCGTGTGAGCTGAGGTAAAAGAGGGAGCCATCTGGGCACAGGACAGCATATGCATCTTAAGAATAGACACATGGCACTGTGGACCCAACACAAGATGGCAGCTAATACCACAGTCGGGCATTCACCCTCGTCATCAACCATTATGAGCATGTTATCCCCTTCTATGAGTGTTAAGTCCAGTAGGAAATTAAATGTGTGCAGTAGTGAGGAAACAAGAGCAGAGGATTACTACAGGCATGATGAGGTGGAGGAGCAGAATGATTTTGAAATGTTTTCCAGAGCTGGTGACAGCAGTTTTACTGGTGGTGGTGGTGAATGCAATAAATCTAGGGCAAGTGGTACATCAACCCTGGTTTGCAAATCTGGCAAAATAACTACATTTCTGGGTTTGTCATCATCACCACCTGTGCAACCGTCTTCATCAAACGTCACACTCCACCCCCAGCCATTTGCAGAGCAGAACCATTTGTCATCACACCCCGTGTAAAACATTTAAGTCAGCCAACATTACAATGTTTTGTACATACACTAAAGTACCCACCCAATCCTACAGTGTCATAAACTAAATGCTGCTGTAGCTGAAATGCTGGCAATTTATTTTGCCCTTCTCCTTTGTGGAAATTCTGGGTTCTGGCGGTTTACCTGCGTGTCTATCAAAATGGAAAGTCCATCAGGACATACTTTTGATCCGTGTTGTCCCGAGTTGTTCCATACTGGGTCAAACTCAATATGTCGCCCTTCAACATTCCTCTCTCTATTCATCCATTTAAGTATGGATAAGTGAACAAGTGGCAAAACAGGAGTTCATGTTGTATAAAAGCACACTGGGCACAGGTGCCGGGGTTGTTTGTGATATTGGTTATGTGAATAATCAGAGCAGTAAGAGGATGTCGTGGTAGCAACCTTCCAGAATTCAACAGCATGCAATGATTGCTAGGTGCAATGCAATCTGTTCACACACTGGTGAAAACATGTTGGATGTGGTACTGACTGAAAGTGAGAAGTGGCTGAACCCCCTGTCCCTGACAGCTGGGTTCACAGCAAGTGACAATGGGACAAATGTGGTGAAATGCATCACGAATGGTGGTTTTTTTCATGTTCCATGCATGGCCCATTGTTTAAACTTTGTGGTGCAGGAGTTTCTGTGGTACCCTGATGTAAAGGAAATGCTGACAGTTGCACGCTACATCTGCTCTCACTTTTCACAATCTGCAAAGGCCCATGACCAGCTTCGGCAGTTGCAGCCTCCCTCAGCACCGCTTGAACCTGGAAGTTGTCAGCCGGTGGACCTCCACTTTATACATGGCAGAGAGGTTGTATGAACAATGCAAATTCATCTCAGAATATCTTGTGATGCACATTAGCCATGACAGTTCTGAGGCTTCCATGTCTATGACGACTGAACAGTGGCGCGTCATGGACTCTGTAATAATTTTGCAGCCTTTTGAACATGCCACACAAGCAGTGAGTGGTGAGTCTGCCTCCATTAGCAAATCAATTCCACTGCTGCAGGTGCAGAGGCAGACATTGGTGAATGTACAGCATGACCATGATGTTGCCAGAGACAGTGCTAGCAGTATGTTGCTTAAACACATGCTGACAGTATTCAACAAGAATTGTCACATTTTGAGCATTCAGCGTAGTGACAACTTTGCCATAGCAACAATGCTGGACCACGATACAAGCGTGGAAGTACCTCAGTACTGGAGGGAGGGCCTGAACAGGCAAAAAATGTCAGAGGCAGCTGGTGCACTTGGTTCATGGGGCACAGATGTCATGCAAAGCTCAACAAACCTCAACGGCATAATCCACTTGAAGGTGTACCTGGAGAAGCATCAAGCATATCCTGTGAGAAGGGACAAACAGTTACAGGTGGTCTGTCATCCAAAGCAGTTGGCATATAGCCCACTGGGAGGCTTTGTCCCAAGTGAGGTTGTGAAATAAATGATTCGGAGAACAGGATGATGCATCAACTACTGGACTTAGTGCAGCACAGAGAACAGCTGAGTCATATTTGTCTGAAAATGGGCATCTGTCAATAACTGATGATCCTCTTTTGTACTGAAGCATAAAGGTCAGTAAATGGCCAGAGCTGACTACAGTGGCACTGAAGTACCCCACATGCCCACCCTTCAGTGTAAGTGTCAAAAAGGTATTCAGCTCAGCAGGTGCAATAGCCAGGGATCATCAGATAAACCTCTCTCCTGCAAATGTTAGTTGCTAACATTCATTAAAATGAATGAGAGGCACATACCAGCATAGACTGCAACCTCGGTATTCACACAGCCTGCGAGTCAGGTGGTGGTTTTGGCGATCTAGAAATGGACCATCCTGGTGGCAACTGCAGTGGCAGCATGAAACGGCCCAACACTGACATAGATGATGACACAATGGAGAAAGAATTTCCCAGTGGTCAAACTTCAGACATAGATGACTGTGAGGGCAGCTTTCTCTATGAGGATGATGATGTGGTTAATGTTGGCAGGTTTTAGCTAAAGGTGTTAAAAGGCAGGAGTCAGAACACCACCACCAGGACCAATGTTAGTCACTGCCACCACAGAGAATGAGTTTGTCTGTCCCCCTGGATCACCACCACCAGGACTAATGTTAGACACTGCCACCACAGAGAATGACTTAGTCTGCCCCACTGGACCACCACCACCAGGACTGATGTCAGCCACTGCCACCACAGAGAATTTCTTTGTCTGCCCCCTGTATCACCACCACCAGCACCAATGTTAGCCACTGCCACCACAGAGAATGAGTTTGTCTGCTCCCCCAGATCACCACCACCAGGACCGATGTTAGCCACTACCACTACAGAGAATGAGTTTATCTGCCACCCTGGACCACCACCACCAGGACTGATGTTAGCCAATGCCACCACAGAGAATGAGTTTGTCTTCCCCCCTGGACCACCACCACCAGGACTGATTTTAGCCACTGCCACCACAGAGAATTACTTTGTCTGCCCCCCTGGACCACCACCACCAGGACCGATGTTAGCCACTGCCACCACAGAGGCCAGCTTTGTCTGCCCCCCCGAACCACCACCACCAGAATCAATATTAGCCACTGCTACCACAGAGAATGAGTTTGACTGCCCCCAGACCACCACCACCAGGACTGATGTTGACCACTGCCACCACAGAAAATTGCTTTGTCTGCCCTCCTGGACCACCACCACCACCATCGCTGTTAAACACTGCCACCACCACCTGATGCAGGAAGATGTCACGGGAGAGTCATCATGTGCCACGGCTATCACAACCAGCACCCACCACCAGTGTCATTCAGACATTGTTTCCCCATTACATTGACCACGCCAAGGCAGAGGTAGTCGAACAGGCGATAACATACATCAGCCACAGGCACAAGGCATCTTAATATTAAAACTATAAAGTGAGTATGTGTACTAATGATTTTTATGCTATTTAACTTCCTTTAACAGTATGTTTTTTTTGGTTGCTTTTCTGAGCTGCAATTGTCAAACACATACAGTAAACTTATTTTGTTTTTTTACAGGTTAACAAAAAAAACTTTCCTTCACTGAAAGTTGGTAGGAATGGTACTGCAGCAGTACTGTACACAGGAACCTATGGCATATCCATTTCAGATCCATACTGGCAAGTATCAAGATTTTATTTCAACTGTTCAATTCTTTTTAAAGAGTGCAGTAAATGTGACTGAGTAAGTTCCATAAACTTGAAACATGTGAAGATGCTAAAACTATTTCTGCAAGATATCATGCACTGTATTCTGAACTTGCAGCTGTGCAGCCATGACAGTGTTGAAAAAGTTGCACATAGGTTGTGTTACTTGACAAGATGTGGTTTTAAAACGTAACTTGACTTGAGACTGAGAAACAGGGACACTGGCACAGTGTATTTATTACACAGTCTGGTACTAAATTAACTTGTGATTGATCTGATGATTGCATTGTGACAGCTCACCATCTGTGTTAATAATCCAGATAACCGTGGAATAGCCACACCTTAAACATCATGCGTTATTGCTGCAATCAAGTTGTAAGAAGTGCTTCATTTCTTTTTATAGGAAACATCCAGATGCTTTGTTGTGTCATAGTTGCCTCATCCAAGGAATTTCTTCAACATCAGCCCCCAGCTGGGGCACAAATGCAACACGCAGAAGTCATTTCAATCGATAACCATGACCATCATTAACAACCAGACTTGAGAAGGATGCAGATGAAATCTGTGAAGAAGTAACCAAATAAGAAACCATTAATGAGACAAACCTGCAAATATGCTCCCCCCCCAAAAAAAAAACTTACCTTCATTGGCTTGAGCGTTATGTATTTCCAATTTCAATGCAAAAAGTTCTCATTAAGCACTGGAATGTGCACACCAACAGTATCTGTGACCTGTGATACAAAACAATACAATGAGTACATGTCTATATATGTCAACTCCCCACCTACAAAATACAAATATATACTGTATATATATATATATACATATATACATATATATATATATGTATCAACTCACCAAAGCTACTATTAGTGTACAGACAAAGGGCACCCTTCCATCTAGTTGAGATGATCCCATTGCACTTGTGACAATCGCAGCACACATTGGACCAGCAACAGTTCGCTCTCGGTCATCATTTCTGATGGGACTTTGCATGTGGTGTAATGCTTCCATTTCACTTTGTTACCACTTGTCAATTTTCTGCACACAAGACAGATGCATTTGGAGCATGCAGAAAAAATCTGGGGACTCTGTGTGAGTACTACACACATAGCTGAGTGTGCCATTGATTCTGGGGGACTTTGCATGTGGTGTAACGCTCCCATTTCACTTTGTTACCACTTGTCAATTTACGCACACTACAAGACAGATGCATTTTGTGTGTTTGATTGCTGAGCACATGATGCCATACTTAAATTATAAATTAAAGCAGCATTGCAGAATGTGGTGACAATTTGACCTGTACTTTTTATGGTATTTTACATTGCAAGCCACTAGTTACCTTAGGTCTGACAAGAATGATACCTTTCTTTTCACAATTTGTGTCTGCTTTACTACTTTTCTGTCTGAAAAAAAAAGCACACTTTCAATATTATTTCTGACAGGTTTATATATTATTGCAGCTGTTTTCAATAAATATTGTTCTGTGAGGTTTAAAACACTGCCTGCTGCATAACTGTTAATTCCACAACAGAGTAATATATATATGGTGGAAAACAGAGGAAAATGCGACAAAGAACTTGGTCACACCGTAATAAAAAGGTGCTCGTTTTGTTAGCTCGAACATGAAAAATATAGTAAAGCAGACTCAAATCTAGAGTATAGTATCATACAAGTCAGGATATAGTAAAGTGACAATATAAAATAGCATTAAAAGTACAGGTCAAAATTTACAACAGATTTTGCACTGCTGTAAAGAAAATCACCAAGTTACATAGTTATTATGGATTTGCATCAATATATGGGTGCTTACCTCAGGGAATCTTTCTTGCTCACATGTCCTTACATAGTGCAATGCACTTCTGTCACAAATGCCCATAATTTCATTAAAAGTATGTCACAGAGAAATTCCCATTTGAAAACCACCCATATTCTACCCCCACTCCAGCGTTATGGCGTGATGCCAGGAGAGCTGCAGGTGTGCTCCATTATAGTGAGTGTCTGGCAGCTTTCCAGATGATTTTTTATGTTATAATGATCAGTTTGTGGTGAACATGAGCATGTTTCCAGTAACAAGGCTCTTGTTACTGAGCACCTGCACAAACCAGGCATCAGGAAGCTGAACATTCACATCTGGAGGCACGCCCGTGCTCTCTCTGGCATCACATCATAACCTTGCTGAGAGGGGGAAAGAATTTGGGTGGCTTTTCAGAACGGAATTACTCCCTGACACACTTTAATGAAGTAAGGCATTTGGCAGAAATGTATTGCACTGTGTAAGGACATGTGGATCAAGAAAGATTCCCCTGGAAGAAAGGCACCTATATATCGGGTACAATGCTGTAAGTTGGTGAATCTCTTTAAAATCTATTTCACAAACTAAATATTTATGGAGCCTCTGCAATGTTTACTTTGTGTCTGGACTCATGATTTGAAGTGTTTCGCAAAAAGCATAACTGAGCAATGCAAGTATGTTGTGTTAAACTGCATGTGTGCCGTCAGTGTTCTTTCCTGTGTGTGTATACATTGTCCAGTTTCATGCAAACATATATATGCTGTGACTTGTTGCAGTATCTTTAGAATAAAGATAACACCTAAAAGTCATGTGTGCAGTATGTGACTAAGGTGCACTCCTGCCAGACACCTCTGAAAAGGTTTCGTATCACTTATACGAACATATGAACATGCAAAATTTGCCAGCAGATAAAGTCCTAGAGGTCTATCAAGTCTGCTCAAATGTGCAGCTAGCACCTCTTATTCTGCAGCTGCCCCTCCCTTCCATCCTTCCCCTTCATTAACTCTTCCCCTTGTCCTGTCCCATCCCCTTTGGAAGCAGTCCAGTGTTCTACTGGATACCACTTCTGCAGGTAATGCATTCCACCCAGCCACCACCCTCTCTGTAAAAAAGTCTCTCCTCATATCCCTCCTGAACCTTCCTCCCTCCAGTCTCATATCATAGCCCCTGGTGTCCTTCCCCTCCCTTACTTTGAACAGCCACTCTGTACCTGTCTTGTTTATTCCTTTCATGTACTTAAAGGTTTCAATCATGTCCCCCCGACCCTCCTCTCCAGTGAGTACATGTTCAACTCCCTCAGCCTCCTCTAGTATGATAGGTCCCCCAGCCCCTTGATCATCTTTGTCGCCCTCCACTGCACCCCCTCCAGGAACTTAATGCCCCTGTTCAGATACAGGCGCCAGTACTGCATGCAGTACTCCAGGTGCGGTCTAACTAATGACCTATACATTGGCAGAATCACCTCCTTCTTCCTCGAGGATGTACCCCTTGCAATACAACCCAGCATTTTGTTGGCCTTTGCAGCTGCCTTCCTACATTGTGCCGAGTTGTTCATTGACCCTGTAATGAGCACCCCCAGATCCTTCTCATCCTCTGTCTGGGCTAGCTGCACTCCCTCCAGCTAGTAACTCCTCCTTGGGTTCTTCATCCCAAAATGTAGCACCTTGCACTTTTTGACATTAAACCCCAGTTGCCAGGTGTCTGACCTGGTTTCAAGCTTTGCCAGATCATCCTGCAACCCCTGCCACCCCCCTAGGTCATCCACCACTGCTCCTACCTTGGTATCATCAGCAAACAGACTGATCTTGCTCTTGAGGTCCCATGATATGTCTGCAATGAATATCCCAAACAACAATGGTCCCAACACCGAGCCCTGTGGAACACCGCTTGTCACTACCCTTGAGTGTGAGAGTTCCCTTCCCACCACCACCCTCTGTTGCTTTCCCTGAAACCAGTTTTCTACCCATCTCACCAGCTTTGCACCCGGCCCTGTGCCTACTAACTTACTTCCCAGCCTTCCATTCGGCACCGAGTCGAACGCCTTACTGAAGTCCAGATACAGGACATCCACTGCATGGCCCCGTCCAGTTGCCTAGTTACCCAGTCATTGAACTTTACCAGGTTGGTTTGGCAGGATCTGCCCCATATGAAGCCATGATGTCTGCTGTCCTTTAGTCCTTTGGCCTCTAGGAGGGCCACCAGCCTCTCCTTCAGGATAGTGTCCATTAACTTACCCACGATGGATGTGAGGCTCACTGGCCTGTACTTTCCTGGTTCATCCTTGGGGGCACTCTTGTGGAGGAGCACCACATGAGCCATCCTCCAGTCCTGAGGTACACACCCCGAGTGTAGTGAGGCATCAAATATTTCTGCCAAAGGTCCTGCAAGGACCTCTGCCAGCTCCTTCAGTACCCTGGGGTGGATGCCATCTGGGCCTGGCGCCTTGTCCACCCTCAATGCCTTTAAACCCTCCTGAACTCTGCCCTCCATTATTTCCCCATCTGTCACCCATTCCTCCCCCATTTCTGCCATTTCTCCTCCCATGGGTGTCATCCACCCTCTTCTCTTTAGTAAATACTGAGCAGAAGTACTCATTTAGTGCTTCTGCCTTGTCGCACCCTGCTTCCACCCAACCCCCCCCCTCCTAATCCTTATTATGTGGTCCTTACAGCTCCTTTTCTCCCTGATGTACCTAAATAAGTCCTTCTCCCCCTTCTTAATGCCTTGTGCCAGCTTGAGTTCCGTAGATGCTTTGGCTCCCCTTACTGCCCTTGTCACCTCCTTCGACTCTGTCAAATATTCCTCCCTGTCCTCCCCCTTCCTGCTTTCTTGTACTTCCTAAAGGCAGCTCTTTTCCTCCTTACCTTTTCCATGACCTCCTTGCTCAACTAGTTTGGTTTCTTAGCCCTAGCCTTCTTGCTCTGGGCCTTGTAGCAGGTTTTGGTTGCCTGCACTATCCCCAGCTTTATGAGCTCCCACCTCTGGTTAGTGTTCATACTAGATTGAATTCTAGCCAGGTACCATTTTACCACTTCTCCCATCCTCCCAAAGTTGGCCCTCCTGAAGTCCAGCACTCTTGTGCCAGATTCCACTCCTTCCTTGCCCATATCCAATGTGAGTGGTGGTCACTCCCTGACAGCGGTTCCTCCACTGTAAGTTCTCTCACAAAGTCCCCATTTGCCAGCACAAGGTCAAGAGTATTCCCTAACCTGATTGGTTCACTGACCATTTGCAGCAGGAAGCTGTCCTGGAAGGCATCCAGCAGTACCTGCTCCCTTCTGTTCCGTACTCCAGTCCACTCCTGGCATGTTGAAGTCCTCCACAATCAACACACTACCCTTCTCACAGGTCCTTCTGATTTGTCCCGCTAGTTTCCTGTCTAACTCCTCCATCTGAGATGGTGTCCTGTACACCATTCCACTTCTAAGAATCCTATTCTTGGAATCCTGGATTTGCATCCAAAGTGACTCCGTACTACCCTCCTCCCCTTCCTCCCTTACACACTTCAGTCCTTCCTTCACATATAATGCCACACCCACTCCTTTCCCAATCACCCTGTCCCTACGAAAAGACCTGTACCCTGGTACAGACAGGTCCCAGTTATTGTATTGGGTGTCCCATGTTTCTGTGATGGCTGCAATGTCCACCTCTCCCTCTGCCATGAGCACCTGTAACTCTTCAGTTTTCCTCCCAAGGCTCCTAGCATTAAGGGTAACCACCTTCCACCCTTTCCCCCTCCCATCCTGCCCTCCTTTACTAGCATCACCAATAGTACTTGCCATTAGTCTTTTGTAACTGTTATGCGGGTAAGCTCATATGGTTTCCCAGCCTGTGGTCTCTGCATGTCTCTTGCCCAATTGCCACCCCCCGCTCCTAGTTTAAATTCCCAACTTCCTCTATGTACTCCTCTATCCTCTGTTTCAGCACTTTCTTTCCCTCCTCACTCAAGTGTAGTCTGTCCTTGGCATAGAGACTACTGTCCTCCCAGGTCCCTCCCTACCCCCCCAACAGCCCATACCATACCCTTTAGCACAACACCAGGTTCTTAGCCATTTGTTAAATTCCTCTATTCTCAGCTTTCTTGTTGTGCTTGCCTTGGGCACTGGAAGTATTTCTGAAGAAGTTACTGATCTTTCTGCCCCCTCACATAATTGTGCTACCTGTAGTTCCTCAAACCTCCTCTGGACTATATCTACTGTCTTGTCAGCCAGGTTGTTCGTCCCAAGATGTATAATTAAATGAGGCTTGTCCCTACCCCTTCTAGCATATTTCAGAACAGACTGTCCCACCCTTTCTGCTGTCATTCCTGGCATGGCCTCCACCCAAATGTGACTATGCCTCTCCCCCTTGCTACTCCATCTGACTCCTCTTAGTATTGAGTCCCCCTGCACTAAGATTCCACCACTCTTACTCCCTGCTTGCTTCCATTCATCTCCCTCTCTCATTTCCAGCTCCTCTTCTTCCTCCTGCACATTATTTCCCCTTTTGCCCCTGTTGCAATTCTCCCAGCAGAACTTCCCCCTGCTCCGGTTTGGTCCGGGCATTTATCAATTACTCCTCTAATTTCATCATTTCCCTCCTCCACCTTCTTCCTCTCTAGCAGTGCAAAACTATTTTCTGAAAACCCTTCACAAATGCCTGCTCCCTCTCTCTTCATAGTAACCTGTTGTCTCCTTTCCACTCCATGACTGTTGCCACTTCTTCGTCTCCCCTCACAAGTCCCTATGTCCTCCTTCCATTTGTCTTTTGTCTCCTGACCTGGTTTCCCCAACAATCGTTCTTCCTTACCTGGGCTCCTCTGTCTCTGCTTCCCTTCTTCTGACCCTCTCCTCACCACTGTTGGCTTAAATCACCCTCCCTCATCTCCCCTTCTTCCTCCCTCCAGTATTGAGCTAAACCCACCCCCAATCTGCCTTGCCTGTCTTAGTTCCTGCTGCAGACCCTCAATCTCCTTTCTAAGTTTCTCTATGTGGTTGCACACTAAACATCCTCCCACACTCCAGCAATTTTTAGAAAGATTGGTGCACTGCAGTTGTTGCAGCCTACCACCCTACCCATAGCTGTCGTTGCCCACCAGTGACCCCCCACCTTTCCAGATGCAGGATACCAAACACTCCCCCAAGTCTCCCCTCTCCCCCCTCTATCAGTGTAAAACATTTTCTTAATTTCCCTTACCCCCTTTGTTGTACACATTTAGATAGATTGAGCAACTGATTGTTATATTCCTATCCTTCCTATCCACACTTAAAAAGAGACTTTAAGTAGCTATTGCACAACCTTCTTCAAACTCCTACTCCTCCTTTCCCTAGTGCAATAGCAATGCAACGAAGTAACAATGAAAGCTCCTAGATTTGCAGTTACTTCCCTTCCACTGAGATAGCAGTCACACCTTCACTTGCTGCTGTTCCTTTCCTGGATGTCTACTTCTTCTATGACAGGTGCATATCCTTTGCCCGTTTGAGGAAGTGATGTCAGAACCCCTGGTATAAAGGAAATAATGGACCAGGGGTGAGTGGGACTAGCCCAAGTATTTCACAAACAATCAGGTAGCTGAGGCCCCTGGTCAGACCATTTATTTATTTATTTAGCTTTTGTTGACTGGGTAAGTACACTAGACAAGTATTATGCCTATTTTCAGGAACGACCTGGGAGAATACAACATAGGGATACAGAATTGTATAGAGAAAAATGCAAGTACATCATGACAGCATAACAACATATAGGAGTAGTAACATTATCCAAGGGAGTAGTAAGTCATAATACAACTTATAACTTTATAGTTAAGACACCACCAGGGTGAGTTGGTCGCAGACAAATTATAACAAGTCATAAACACATTAGAGACATATAAATTAAGGCACAAACAGAGAATGTAGATGTAGACAATTATGCCCACAGTCGAGTACTCAGGTAAGAGATAGAATCGTGGGAACAGCAAGAAGTTTCAGGCAGCACCTGTAAGAGGCAGCTTGGGTCAGGTTGACAACAGTTGACATTACTCTAGGGAGGCTTGGGGCAGTCACACTCTGAGGCTAGTTTCAAGAAGCCCCACAGGGATTTGTGAAAACTCTGGTGGGAGGGGGCCGAACGAACATACTCAGGGAGGGAGTTCTAGAGTCTGGGCACACATACGGCAAAGTCCCTATCCCCCATGAGGGTACGGGTGGAGGGGACTTTGAGTGTCCCCAAAGCCTGGAACCTAAGATGGTAGGGAGAAATGTCAGTTGGTGGTAAAAGCTGGGCCAGCCCGGGGGGGGGTGCCAGTTCTAATCACTTTGCCCATGAGGCATCCTACCCCAAAGTCAAGGTACCTGGCTGGAGAGAGCCAGCAGAGTTTATTGTATAGCTCACAGAGATGGGTGAGAAGGGGAGCAGCCAAGGCAAAATGACAGATGTTGTTATATGTCATGTGCCACCGAGTGATGTGAGTCTTGGAGGAGCGAGCAAATTGGTGTAGACCATAGCTAAGGGAGGGAAGAAGTATACCTCTCTCAAGGGCAAGTCTGGCCACAGGTGTGAGGTTGTACTTGGCCCTGTAGGCCAGGTCCAGCTTACAGTTCACTGCCCTGCAGACATTTAAGATGTGACTCCCCATGTCAAGTTGGGGGTCAAGTGTGACCCATAGGTATTTGACAGAGTTCACTACTGGGAGGGAGGGTCTATCAGGACTGGTAATATTTAGCGGGGCTGACAAGGCTTTGATTTTGGCTGCTGAGCCAAATAGCATAGCCTGTGTTTTTTTCAGGTTCAAGACCAGCTTATGGTTAGTAACCCAGGTCAGGACATTATTAAAGTCCTCGGACATGCACTGGTTAAGAGTAGCAGTGTCCTGGGAGTGGGCCATTATCACCAGGTTGTCTGCGTATAGGGTGGCACTGCAATTGGTTGTCACCATTGGTAGTTGATTGATAAAGAGGGAGAAGAGGAGGGGACCCAGTACTGAACCCTGGGGGACACCAGAGATCACCAGTAGGGGCTTGGAGAGGACTTTATTGAAGCTGGTCCACTGCATTCTTCCATGCAAGTAGCCCATGAGCCATTTCATAGCAGGGGGGGAGAGGCCAAGTGACCACAAATGTGAGCAGAGCAATGCGTGATCGACAAGGTTGAAGGCTTTGGACAGTTCAATAAATATGGCTCCAGAGAGTTTACCCTGGTCCATGGCTGTTCTGATGCTTGATGTGACAGAGACCAAGGCTGTAGTGGTGCTGGGCCCCTTGCTAAAACCATGCTGAGCCGGGGATAGCAGCTCATGAAGATGGATAAAGTCCAAGAGCTGCTCAGCCACTACCTTTTCGAGGAGCTTGCTGAGGGATGAAAGAATAGCAATCAGACGATAGTTATCCAGTATTTTGGGATTGCCCTGCTTCAGGACAGGGACTATCCTCGCCTCTTTCCAGATATCAAGGATGGACCCCCATCCAAGGGATAGGTTAAATATGTGAGTTATTGGGGAGGCAATGTGTGAAGCACCAAGCTTTAGAAGCTTAGGCTCAAGGTTATCTAGGCTGGGGCTGGAGTACTGGGAGAGGCCAGCTAAACGCCTCTGCATGTACAAGACTGTCACAGCCCTGAGGTAAAACATTTGTCGAGGGGGTGATCCTCCCGCCGAGTAAAGGGAGGGAGGTAGGACGTACTCTCATCAGACGGGAAGAGTGCAGTGAAGGCCAAAAGGTCTGAGAAGTGTGTATTTAGGGAGTTGGTGATGGTGTGGGGATTGTTACAGGAGACCCCATTAATAATCATGTCCGATACCTCCGGATGAGAGGACCCACTTACAAGGGTTTTTATATTTCTCCAGAACCTCCTGGGGTCGCTGGCGGAGCTGAGCAGGGTGGACTTGCAGAAGTCACTTTTTGCAACCCTGATGGCCTTTTTACACTTGTTTCTGAGTTGTCTGTATTGTTGGAAAGTAGTGAGATCACGGGAACTTTTGAAGTGGGCCCAACACTTGTCTCTCGCCCGCATTTGGGCTAAGAGATTCCCATGCAGCCAGAGGGTAGTGGACCCCCTCACCCTACGGGTGACCTTAGGAGCATGCTTGTCTTGCAGGGCCCCGAAAGTGGTAAGGAAGTGGGAGGTTGCCACTGAGGGGTCAGTGGCTCCTAGCACCCCGGACCAGTCAGTAAGCCTTAGGTCCTCCAGGAACTCCCCAGGGTCAAACCTGGAGAAGTTTCTGATATGCATGATTTTGTGAGGAATTTTGGGGGAGGGAATTTTCCACACACAGAAGACCGGGGAGTCATCGGAGATAGAATCTGATAGTGTTCCCACTGAGAAGATCCTGTCTGGGCAGTTGAACAGGATCCAGTCCAGTAGGGAGCTGGAGGATCCATTTGCCGTCTGCCTGGTTGGTTCCTGGATAAGCTGAGTCAGGGTAAGGTTAGCAAGTAGAAGCTCAAACTGCTTCACATTACCACCAGCCCAACTGAGGTTGACGTCCCCCATGATAATAAGTTTGTTGTCCCCAATTCTGGGATCAACTGAGTCCAGAAGTGGGTCAGTCCTGGGAGCCCACTTCTTGGGGGGCTATACGTACACACCAGATGCAGTTTCTTGGTGTTCCCAAGTAGGAGTAGTACATGCAGCACCTCACAGCGGGACACGTGGGATTGCTGGTGGGCTACTTGGGAGACCTTAAGATGGCTTCTGTAGTAGATCAAGATGCCACCCCCCCCCTTGCTCCCAGCTCTGTCCAGTCATGTGAACTAATACCCAGGGAGTACACAGGCTGAATCAGAGATCGAGGGTTTGAGCCAGGTCTCAGTTACTCCGAGAATATCAGGTTTATAGAGTGAGATCCATGATACAAGCTCATCACGGTTTGGTAGCAGGCTCCTAATGTTGAGATAAGCTACTTTTAGGCCCTTGCCCAAGCCCCATAAAGGGGGGATTTTGGAGGCCAGATTATTTGGACCAGGGTTAGTTTCAATATTCCCACCCAGTAGTAGTATTAAGAGGAGGAGGAGCCAGGGGAGATACCGCCTCATGGGAGACAAGCCATGTGAGGGATTTTGAACACGAAGACGCTTAACCCTGGCAGAGTACATTAGGCACCTGAGGTCTAAGCAGCAGGTGAAACAGTAGTGGGTCTTGGTGGTGGCAAGGATATTTGAAAAGGTGAAGTCAGATACCTCATAGGAGGGAGACCTCTTCCAGTGTCCCCCCAATGTCAGCAGGGGGGTAGTGACCACTTGGAGCAAAGTAAGTCCCAGTACGAGACCAGCTAGTACCAGCGACCTGTAAGTGGCAGGCAGCATGCCCTTATTCACTGCCATGGGAGTCTCCCTACCCTCCTTAGATGGGAGGTGAGAGTGCCTGGTCTGCATCTGGGCTAGAGGCTTGGACCAGCTAGTAAGTTGTGCCCGGTCAGCGGGGAGATAGGGAGGAGCTGAGGGGAAAATAGGGGAGATTGATGCTTTATAGAAAAAAAATAGGAACTTAACACAGTTATTACCAGAGTGAAGACAGGAACAGGCTTTGTAGATGAAAGTGAGCAGTGCAGGTAGGGCTGAAAGCTAGGGGTCAGTGAGGGACCAGACTAAGCTTCTTGGGGGGCAGCTCCTGTCCAGGCACTGTGTAAACTCACTCTAAGCACTGATGTCAGTACTACACTAGCCTCTCTAGGCACTTTAGGCAGGCTTCAATAGGCACTATAGACAGTTGTAAGCTATGGACTTTAGACAGTTGTGCTACACTGGCCTCTCTAAGCTCTATAGACAGTTGTAAGTATTAGAGAGTAATAAACCTACTCCCATCAGACAGGACCTACCCTGGACGAGAGCCAGTCAGTGGGGACCAGCAAGTATGATAACAGGCTAATCACAAAAGTTATTCACAACAAGGTCAGTAATTGTCAAAAATAGACTAGTCACTAAGATATCCCATCACAGTCAGAGAGGTGAGAGTGGAAAAGAGCTTCTCAGTGGGTAATAGCAAACTATGCCACTTGATGTGATCAGGACCACCTGCACTAGCTGATAGGGTGAGACAGCTCATGGAAGGTGAAGCCTATGGGCATTTAATGGGAGGAGGGAATGGGGTGGGTGGGTAGGCTGAAAATTCAAACACTCTCCTGCACCGGGGCAGGGACCGGAATCCTGCTTGCAAATTCAGCTGCTGAGGAGGCCTGCCGGAGCTGCAGAAGCCCACGACACCTCGATACTCGACTTCGGAAAGGATTGCTGGTGCACGAGGGGGGGGCCTTCCAGGAGCAGGTCACCCTTGCCTCCCTTCCAGCACAACATCGTAGAAGGCTTAGGGATGGTGGGACTGGCTCTTCCTTTGTAGGAGACAGAAAGAGCATCACCACCTAAGAAGGACCAATGAGAATGGGCGCTTTTGGTGCCAAGTTCGAAAAGTTTAAAAGTTAGGGTCCTTTGTTCTGTGCAGCGATGGGGGTCACAGTCATGATTCAGAACAAAAGTTCCCACAGCCAACCTCCTGGCAGTGATTTACTGGGCAGCAGGACCTTGGCGCTGTGGTGAGTAGAACTCGGTGTTGGTCCGATTGTGGTAAGGCAGTAAAAACAAAGAGTTCTCAGTTCAAACACTGTCCTGCACCGGGGCAGGGGCCAGAATCTTGCTTGCAAATTCAGCCACCGAGGAGGCCCACCGGAGCAGCAGAAGCCCACGGCATCTCGATACTCGGCTTCGGAAAGGATTGCTGGTGCACAAGGGGGGGGACCTTCCAGGAGCAGATCACCCTCACCCTTCCCCCACTCTACACTAAACTTTGCAGCTAATGAAGCCAGCAAAAATGAATCACAATTCTACTCAAAGCCCCCAAAATAGGTTTGCTACCAAAGAAACAGGACTCCAGTTCAAACAGCTTCACCAGCGACACATCAGAATAGGCTTGAAATTAGAAGATATAGGTCTCCAATTCAAAGAAACAGCACCAGTTAAACCACACTAAATAGGTTTTAAATCAGAAGAAATAGGCCTCTACAAATGCAGCCTGCTACACAGTGAAACATAAAACAAATGAGCCCACTTATAGCTACCAAAACAGGTTTTAAAATTCCAACAGCCCTAAACAATACCCTGCTAGTCCCTTAGAAGTAGTAAGAAAGGAAAAGAAATAACCTTCTACCGAGTAGAATCCACATGAAACAATGTAAAAACCACAAGAAGAAGCTACTGTACTGTAACAGATCTGATCCTGTCCCCTTCTAGTTCCTTCTATTAGTCCACTGATGATGACGGTGATAATAAAAATATACATTATTCTGCTTGCTATTCTTTATACCATAAACACTACAACATGTCAGCAAGATATGTTTGCAAGAAGCTGCACAATGTCTGATGTCACCCACACAAACACACACACACAGAGGAAAAGAACACTGACCGCACACATGCAATTTAGCACATCATGCTTGCACTGCTTGCACCAGCTTTTCCACAAGCACTCCACAACAGAAAGTAAACATTACAGAGGCACTGCATTATAATAAAAAGAGCAAGTGTCTATTATTAAACAAACAAACAAAAAAATCACAAAACACTACAGCACAGCAGTGAGGGGGGGAAGTGTCCTGAAAAAAATACCTTAATGGGGGATTCCATGGTGTTCCAGCAGCAGGTGGAGCATTGGCAGTATCTGCAGCTGCTGTTGCTGGATCTGACCAACCTGCTGCTGCACAGCACCCACCCTCTTGCTGATTTCCTCAAGGGCCACCCACCCCAGTGCAATGTCTGCCTGCATTGCAGGTACTATGGTGGGGTCCACTGCAGCAGGACAGTCAAGTAGTGGTGGGTGTGGTGAGGGTGGTACTGGTGGCTGTGGTGGTGGTGGAGCAGCTGCTGCTGTTGCCCTCCTCTTGTTGCGGCGGCAAGGCACAACATCCCCAGCACCCTCTACCACTGCCACAGAAGGGCCAGCATGTGGACGCCTGGCCCCTTCGGTGGCAGCCTGCCACTCCACCTTGTGGGGGTTTGCCATGTGTGTGCACTGGCCACTGGTCCCCAAATGTGTCACCCAGGGGCCTTGGCGCACCTGCACACCACACAAAAGACAACCCTCAATGGTGCTGCCCCCACCCACAAAGTTGAAAAACTGCCACACTGGGGAGCTGCGGGGGGAACCAGGCACAGGAGGGGCAGATGTACTGCCGGCAGCATCTTCATTCACCTGGGGCTCCACCTGCAGCTGTGGAGGTGGTGGAGGTGGTGTTGCTGGAGCCCCTGCAGCTGCTACTGGTGGTGGTGGTGGTGGCAGACTTGGTGGATGTGCAGCTGCAGGTTGCACTGGTGCTGCTGCTGCTTCCAGATGGGGAGACACAACACCAAATGGTTGGAAGTGGTCCAATGACACCCGACCACCCCCACATGTGTGCACTTCTCCCCTCTGCCCACACCCACGTGCCACAGATTCTCCTCCTGGGTCCATCGCGCACAACTGTCTAAGTCCCTCAGACTGTGACCGATGCCTCACAAGACTCCTTTACATGCACTCACATTCTCACACACATGCACACATGCAGTCACATACACACACACAAAACAAAACTTATAAAAAAAACAGTAGCAAAAAAAGAACTGAAAAACATACTACAAAAAAAAACTAAAGATTTAGCTTTTATAAAAGCTGTTTTTTTTTTGTCAAGGCTCAAGACACCAACAAACTCTTCCCTCTACACCTAAAATGCTTCCTCCTTCTAGCACTGCAAAGGAGAAAGTGAAACTAACTGCTTTTCTGACTCACTTCCTTCCTGCCTGGCTAAAGCATGTGACTTACAATACTGTAAGACATGTGATGTGTGGGGGGCTGCCTATATTATTGTCACTTCGCCTTACTTCGCGTTAAGGCGGAATGACAACATGAAGTCAGAATGGAAAGGTGAAGTGAGCACTTTGCAATGCTCACTTCACGTAGCGTTATGATGATGTGTAGTGGCCACTTCATGTCCACTTTGCCAGCGGATTTTAAATTTGCTGCATCTCTACTGTGGAGTGAGCATCCATCAGATGGCACCAGCAGATGCCCCTTAGAGCATCTCCGAGATGTTCTAAGTTAGCTCTTCCAGTGCTGCTCCTGGAACTGTGGTAGTGGGTTATGGCAGCCTCTCTTCTGGAATAGGGTGCAGTTGCTGCTGTAACCCACCCTTGCATCATGTTGCTGCCGGTTGCAAGTGTAGTGGGTGGTGTATCCCACGCTTGGTGTAGCCCGCAGCTGACATGGCACAAGGCACCTTTTGAAATAGGGAATGGCATAATGCATGGCGCAAGTCATGAGTCACACCATGGGATCTGGCATAACTTGGCTTGCGCCGGCATATGCCATCTTGGAATTGGGCCCCGGGTTTGGCCCCTGCCCCATATGTGATGTGTAGAGAGAGTTTGAAACAAGGATTCTGCCTACAATCTCTATATTTTCTAATGGTTTATGCAGTCAGCTCTTGCCTTTACTTGCCTTAACGTACTGTTCTTTCTCTTTCTTTTTTACTGTCTCTACCTTGCTTATATATACTTATAACAAATTTGCACGAAACTGGGAACCCTGATTTGTAAACTACTGTAGATATAGAGGATAATGTCTGAGATGTGGTTGTTAACCATGCTGTAATCACCTCAAGCAGTTGCCAGAACAACCAAGTAAACCTCAAGAGCACAGCTTGAGATGTTTATAGTTGTCCTGGCAACTGCGAGAGGTGATTGCAGACGTGCTTAACAACCACATCTCAAGCATTGTCTTTTATAATATGGGAAAGACACATTTATCATTTGTGGCCAAAATGTTCAACTACAAAACATTATGCACTTACCAAGACATGTATGAGTCAGGAAGGCCAGTTTGTGATGTTTATTGGAGCACAAAAAGTAGCGATCTCACAGTCGAAATCAGCACACGAACAATGTTACATTTAATATCTATTTCTAAAAGTAATGATAAAACAAAGAATAACAATCTTCTTGATACAAAAAAAAAAACTGAATTACTTTGTTAAATGTTAAAACAGACAAGGCTTTGGTCCAGAGTTCCGATTGGTCACCCCAGATCACGTTGCTTCTTGTTTAGCATTAGCGTCATCTTCAATCAATCAATCAATCAATCAAAATCTTTATTTATTCAGGCGAGCATCATTGAGCATAGCTCATTTACAAGATGGACCTGATTGGTCATAACAATATAAAGGTACAATTTTTTACACAAATACAAGATATAGATTGAATACAAAAACAAGGACATTATAAATGAACAAAAAGCAAGAAGCAAGAACATTCACATATATACAAGGCAATGAGCCAAAGAAACTGGGTTATAATAAAAAGGAGCAAAAATAAGACAGTAATGAAAGATTAAAGCGAGGGAGGTGGGATTCTGGGAATAAGGTCAGGTATGAGTTAAGTGGGTGAAGGCTACAAAAACAAATTAAGGGTGGAAGTGTGAGGAAAAAAAGGGTGTGGGAGAAAAGAAGTGGGTTGTGGTAGGACTAGGCCTTGTGAAAACAGTTGCATGGCTCTGGAAAGAGACTAGTGTATAGCTTTTTGAAGGATGTTAATGGAATGAGTGTATTCAACTTCAGGATCTTTTGAAGAGAGTTCCAAATAAGTGCTAGAGAGTAGCTGATTGCTGCCCTCCCATGCTGGGTACAGGTAATAGGTATCTTCAGCATGATGAGTTTAGTTGTTCCTTAGGTCATATGGTCTGATATGACCTTGGTAAACAATCTGAAATGTAGGATGGTAATTTGTTTGTTAGAGCTTTGTAGATCCATAGAGCAGCATTTTGTTTCTTCTATGATGTAGGGATGTCGGGCCGACTGCAGTATAGAGAGAGCAATGGTGGGTGCTGAAAGGAAGGTCTGTAATGAATCTAAGAGCTCTATGATACAAGGTATCCAGCTTGTTTAAGTGGGAAGGGAGCAGTGACTATACAGGAAATCAGCATAATCAATGAGGGATAGGAATGATGCCAGGATTAATCTTTGTTTAGAATCTCTGGTTAGGTAATGTTTTATTCTGTAGAATAGGCCAAGTCTCTGCCTGAGCTTCTTCAGGAGTTTTCAATGTGGCTAGTGTAGTCAAGTTTATTGTCAATCCAAACCCCAAGATATTTAAATTTATCCACATAGTCCAGACTTTCACCAAGGATGGTAGATAATTGGGGAAGGGTGTTTGATGTGAGAGTGGAGGAGAAGCTCTTGGAGGAGAAGAACATGGCTTTCGTTTTCTTGGCATTCAGTAGGAGTTTCTTTTCTAGTAGTTTGTGCTGCAGCAGAGAGAACTCAGATTGTAAAAGTTCACAGGCTTTTGATGGTGTAGGACTACTGACATATAGTACAGTATCATCTGCAAAAAAGGTGAATATTAGATTTTGTGAGGTTGGAATCAATATTATTGATATAAATGGCAAAGAGGATAGGGCCCAGGATGGAACCTTGTGGTACACCTCTTAGGAGTGGTTTTGAGGTAGACAGGTCACCTTCATTTTCTACATGCTGTAGTCTACCAGAGAGGTAGCATCTGAACCATTGAAGAGAGACTGAGTCGAGGCCTATGGAGTGTAGAGAGAGAAGATTAGTAGTTCATGGTCCACAGTATCAAAGGCTTTACTTAAATCCAGAAATACAGCACAGATATTATTCTTTTTGTCTAAATCAGTCTGCCAATCATTAGTGACTTTTGCTAAGGCAGAGATGGTGCTGTGCATGGATCTAAAACCAGATTGAGCTGGATTAAGCAGATTATTGGAGTCAAGATAGGCACTTAATTGGCTGTTCACTAGTTTTTCAAGCATTTTGGACAATACTGGTAAGATGGATATGGGCCTATAGTTATTGAGGTCCATGGGGTCACCTGCCTTGAGTAGAGAAAACATTTGAGCTGTTTTCCAAATTGCAGGAATAGATCCAGTGGCTAGTGACAAATTGAAAAGGTGAGTTAGGGGCTGCTAAGGCGTGCAGAGCAATTTTTAGAAAATAGGGGTCCGGAGAGTCTGCACCTGCGATTTTAGTTGTATCCAAATGGAGTAGCAGGTCTTATACTTGTTTTAAAAGTATAGGTTTAAAGGAAAAAGTGGAAGTGGCCTTATGTGCCTCAGCAGTCTGGAAGTTTAATTGTGACCGCAATAGATTTGCTGGAGAGGAGTCGAATGCTAGGCCGGCTGTAGTGAAATGGTTGTTGAAGGCATTCAAGATTTCTTACTTGTTAGTGATATCCACATTGTTTAGGTGCACTTTGGGTGGTAAGACAGGGGTAGAATCTTGTCCTAGGATCCCCTTTATGATACCCCAGAATCTGGCAGGGTTATGGCAGGAGGCATCCAGTTCTGCTGTATAGAAGGCAGCCTTGGCATTTCTCACTTTTTTTGTGCAGGAGTTTCTGGCTTTTCTGAATTGAAGCCAATCATTTGGGTCTTTGGTCTTCCGGGGCTGTGGGGCAGAGTGTACATCCTAGGAGCTGACAGCACATCACAGCTGAGAACAGAGGATGACTTGAGAAAGGCAACCTAGACAGGGACATGAAAACAAAACATTACGGTCTGAACTTACTGTACAGAAACTGCGTCTGTGAAATTTGCCATTGTGCTTGCTACTATGGCAGAACAGAAACTGACAGAATGGAATGTGTGTTTGAACTACTAGCAGAGACTACCAATCACTATTTATTTGACAGACTAATGACAGTTGTTAACATTCTGATCTGTAATCCCATCAGTATGACATACACAAGCAGGGTTTACAGGACACTGATGTCATAACGATGGGATTACAGGACTGTAAAGTGATTGTAAACAGATCTTAACAAGCTCTTCTCATACATTATATCATTATTACTGATGAAATGATTACAGAGAAAGCTCTCTGAGTTTATTAGCAAAGAGGCCAGCTGTATCTGGGTCATGATGCTCTGGAAGCTAGAAACTGACAAGGTTCTGAATCCCTGGGTCACAGTGCTCTGGTGGAAGCTAGACATCAACAAGGTTCTGAAATTCTGGGACACAGAACTCTGGTGGAAGTTAGAGTCTGGCAAGGTTCCAAGTGTATAAAAGCAGGAGAATGGGTGTCTTCAGTGTCTTTTGCAGACCAGATGTAACAGAGAACTGGTGGACTGTAGATTACGGCTATGAACTCAGAAACTGGACTTTGTTTTTGGACTGCCTATGCTGAAAACCAGTCTGTACATTTCCTTTTTTTATTTTCTTGTTATTTAAATAATAAATCACTACTTGTGGATATTTACAATTTCTCCTCGACTGATCATGCTTCCTGACCTAGGCCTCCATTATAGTTAGTGTTGGTGGTGTCTGGATTAGCTATATTTGGTGACAGAAGCAACACCACATCCTTCTCTACTGGGACTAAAGAACTAGAACTCTACTACTGGGACCTTCAATTTAGGATAAAAAAACTGAGTGTGTTTGTCTGAGTTGGCTGAAGTGAATTGTTATCTGTGCAGTTCTAGGTGTTTGTCTCAGGTGGCTGAAGGGAATTGTTATCTGTGCAATTAACTAAGTGTTGAAAGATCTGTAAAGTAGGGGAAGTGGCTTAGCTAGACGAAAGCCAGGTTGAAGCCAGATTTAAAGACTGCCCTAGATAGCTTCTGCCAGAGAACAAGTAGAGAACACCAACATGAAGGAGCTGCTGCTATAACTATGCTTTTCTACTGGGATGATATTGCCCTCCTTCCTCACATTAAGCCAGTTCTACTTTTATAGGCACAGGGATTTGACTGACAACAGGAACTTCCTGTTTGGGAGCAGGAAGTGAGTGATCACAGATCATCAAAAGACTCACCATCCTAGAAGGAAAAGAGTAGCTATCCATCACCCCCTAGCTGCTGGAGGTCTGACTCTGAGCAAGTAAGGAGACTACTAAGAAATACAGTATAGGAACTTCTTGTCCCAGAACAGGAAGATCAGGAACTTAAAGGACACAGAGTAAGTAAGTGGGGAGAAAAAAAAAATAAATAGAGGAAAGAGTAAGTATTCCAAACAACAGTTAAGGGACCAGAAATATGACATGATGGGAGTGGTGCAGTGCAGTGGCTATGGAGCAGCAGTCTTTTGGGAGATGTTCTGGAGGATGAAGTGTTGTTTCATCTGCAGGCACCTCTCTGGTCTGAGGGAGGAGGTTGCTCATCTCCAGGCTGAGTTGGCCAGGATTTGTGGGACCTCCACTACCACCCAGGGACCACTAGGGCCACTGCTGTTTCCTCAGAGGTTGCCAAGAAAGAGGAATGGTTGGACCACAGTGGGCTCAGGGAGGGTGAGGGTGAGGGTGGAAGAACAGAGGTGCATCCCTCCAGTTGTACCTCTCCACAATTTATATGCCATTCTGGCAAAGTGTGGTTCCTCTATGGAGGCACCCACAGTGGAGACCAAGGAGGATGCTGGGAATCTCCACAAAGGAGACCCACAGGAGGATGGCATGGGACCCCACAGGAGAAGGAAACAACTCCTGGTGGCGGACTCCATTGTTAGGGGGTAGAACTGGGGGAGGAAGGGGAGAGGCAGGTAAGGTGCCTGCCTGGTGCCATGGCTTGGAGGGACAGGAAGTGAATCCTCAGGATCACCAGAGCAGCTGCATGGGGGAGGGAGCTGAATGTCATTATCACCTAGGGACAAATGACCTGTCTGAGAAAGGGGTCAGAGCAGTGCAGGAAAAGTTTGTGGATTTGGGGAGGGGCCTTAGACAAGTAGCACACATGGTAACCTTCTCAGAGGTGCTACCTGTCTATAGCAGGGGTGAGGCTAGGGTGCTCCACACCATGGAATTAAATCAGTGTTTGAAAAACTGGTGCAGAGCTCAGGGATTTGGCTTCACTGGGGACTGGGAATCTACATGGAGTGATGCGGGCCTATACTGGTGTGATGGTCTGCATCTGTCCAGGAGGGGAACCAGAATCCTAGGTGATAGGTTTAAATGCTTCATTGGCACGCATTTAAACTAGCAAAGGGGGGAGTCACTGGAAAGGAGCATGGAAATCCTAGCCCTCCCAAAATAAAATCAGGGTAGTAAGTGAGGTAAATGGCAAGATACAGATGTGAAAAGTGAGAAGGGCAGGAGTAAATGACAAAGGCAATAAGGACAGGGATGGAGCAAAAAGGGGGTATGGTCATCAAGAAATGGAGTGTAATGAGTACCAATGCTCGTAGTCTGGGCAACAAGCTCCCTAAACTAGTGGCCTTAATGGAAGAGGGATGCCTGGATATTGTAGAATTCACAGAAACATGGTACACAGAGATACCATGACTGGGATGTTAACATACCAGGGTACACAACCTACAGGAGAGACAGGGGAGAAGAAGGGGAGGAGTAGCTCTCTATGTAAGGGAAGGGATAAAAGCAATGGAACAAAAGAATGAACAGGGAGGAAAGGAGGCACTGTGGGTCACCTTAGAGACTGTAAACAGCACCACAGTCTGCACAGGGGTTGTATACAGACCCCCATGTCAGGGGGAGGGAATGGACAAGGATATGGTAGACAGCATCCTTAAGATGGCAGAGAAAGAGGAGATACTATTGATGGGGCCCTGAATGTGCAAGATGTTAACTGGAGCACCTTTGCTGCAGCCACATCCAAGAGCAGGGCCATTCTTGATGCCCTACAGGTGGCATGCCTCAGACAGCTAGTTTTGGAACCCACTCATGAGGGAGCAATCTTAGACCTCATACTCTCAAATGGGGACAATGAAAGGATTTCAGATCTAGAAGTGGGTAGCCATCTGGGAACAAGTGACCACCAAACAGTGTGGTTCATGATAAACTCAACTACAGAGTCAAGCCATGTAAAAGTGAGGGTACTGGACTTCAGGAGAGCTGACTTTGGCAAGATGGAAGAGCATCTTAGAAAAATAACTAGCAAACAGGCTAGAAGGATGGGTGGAGCAACAATGGGGAAACATCAAAACTGCCATCACAGAGGCAACAAGCCTTTGTATGAAACAAATACAAAAATCAAAACAAAAGAAAAAGCCACTATGTTTCTTAAAAGAGGTAGCGGGGAAGGTTAGGGAGTAAAAGATAGCATTTAGGAAGCATAAGGAAACACAGAAGGTGCAGGACAGAGAACTGTACTAGTTAGGGCAGAATGAAACAGGGAGGGAAGTCAGAATAGCAAAGGCTCAAACTGAGGAAAAGATAGCTAACTTGGTTAAAAAGGGGATAAAACCTTTTATAGGTACATTGGGGAGCATAGAAAGACAAAAGGAGGGATAGTGAGGCAGAATAGAATGGACGGTGGGTGGGCAGAGAGGGACAGTGAAAAAGCAGGGATACTGAACAAATACTTCTGCTCAGTATTCACAAAAAGAGGAGGAGGTGGAGGTGCCTAATCCAGTTAACAGAAGCACTCCGGATAGGGGGGCTTGATTCCAGTCCTTTCACAGAAGAAATTGTTCTGAAAGAACTCCTAAAATGGAAGGTGGACAAAGCAAAGGGGCCTGATGGAATTCACCCCAAAATTCTAAAAGAATTAAGGGGAGAACTAGTGACACCACTGACTACCCTTTTTAACAAATCATGGGATGATGGTGTGGTACCTGAAGACTGGAGGAAGGCAGATGTGATTCCCCTTCACAAAAGTGGGAGCAAGACAGAGGCAGAAAACTACAGACCTGTCAGATTGACCTCTGTGGTAAGGAAAGCAATGGAATCACTTCTGAAGGAAGAATTATTGAGTACCTAGAGGCCAGTGGGGCACAGAACCCAAGGCAGCATGGGTTCACAGCAGGAAGATCATGTCAGACAAATCTAATTGATTTCTTTGACTGGGTGACCAAAGTAGTAGACCAGGGAGGGGCAGTGGACATGGCCTACCTAGACTTGAGCAAGGCATTTCACACAGTCCCACACAAAAGATTAATAGTCAAATTAACCATCCTGGGAGTGAGTCCCAGGGTGGTAGCCTGGGTAAAACATTGGCTGGACAACAGGACACAGAAGTTAATTGTAAATGGAGTCCACTCTGAAGAAAGAGGGGTTACTAGTGGGGTAATGCAGGGTTCAGTATTGGGTTCAGTCCTTTTTAATGTCTTTATAAGTGACATTGCAGAGGGACTGGAGGGAAGATATGTCTCTTTGCAGATAACACAAAGATCTGCAACAGGGTTGATACCCAAGGTGGGGTGGAAAGGATGAAAAGGGACTTGGCAAGGTTGGAGGGATGGTCAAATGTATGGCAGCTTAGATTCAATGCAAAGAAGTGCAAAGTAATGCACCTGGGAAACAAAATCCCAGGACAAGAGTACACAATAGGGGTGAGATACTGACAACAACAAAAATGGAAAGGTACCTGGGGGTAGTTATATTAGACGACCTAAAGGTGGGCCAGCAATGTAAGAAGGCAGTAAAGAGGGCTGGGGGGATACTGGGATGCATAGAGAGAGGCATCACCAGTAGAAAACAGGAAGTTGTTGGCACTCTGTACAGACAGTTGGTAAGACCACACCTGGAGTACTGTGTACAGTTCTGGAGACCCCATCTCCACAAAGACATAGACAGGATGGAGGCTGTCCAGAGGAGGGCAACCAAAATGGTGCAGGGTCTGCACCAGAAGACATATGAAGAAAGACTAAAGGATCTTAGGATGTATAGCCTTGAGAAAAGGAGGGAGAGGGGAGGACATGATAGAAACTTTCAAACACCTCAAAGGAATCAACAAAGTCCAAGAGGGTAGCATCTTTTAAAAAAAGAGATGTGCAAGAACAAGGGGCACAATTTGAAGATAGAGGGGGGGACGGCTCAAAGGTAATGTGAGGAAGTATTTCTTCACAGAGAATGTTGTATATGCATGGAACAGCCTTCCTGAGGAGGTCATAGAGTCAAAAGCAGTGAGGGAATTCTAGAATGCATGGGACAGACATAAGGCAATTCTAGTGAGGGGTAGGAGGAAATAGGCTGTTGGTTAACTAGGATCTGCAGCTTATCTGTTAGGTAGGGAAATGGGCAGACTAGGTGGGACAAGCTGTCCTTATCTGCCATCAAATTCTATGTTTCTATGTTTCTAAGTGCAAAATGATGCACCTGGGAAACAAAAACCCTGGGGAATATTACACAGTGGGAGGGGAGGTAGTAACAACAACAAAAATGGAAAGGGACCTGGGAGTAATTTTATCAGATGACCTTAAGGTTAGCAAGCAATGTGAGAAAGCAGTAGGGAGGGCTTGGGGGATACTGGGATGTATAGGGAGAGGCAACACCAGCAGAAAACAGGAAGTTCTTATCCCTCTGTACAGACAGTTGGCGAGACCCCTTCTGGAGTACTGCATCTAGTTCTGGAGACTACATCTCTGCAAGGACATAGACAGGATGGAGGCAGTCCAGAGGAGGGCAACTAAAATGGTGGAGGGTATGCAAAAGAAGCCACATGAGGAGCGACTAAAGGAGCTTAATATGTATACCCTTGAGGAAAGGAGGGAGAGGAGGACATGATAGTAACTTCCAAGTACCTAGTGGAGTCAACAAAGTCCAAGAGGGTAACATCCTTCAGAAAAAGAGATGTGTAAGAACAAGGGGACACAATTTGAAGATAGAGGGGGGACAGCTCAGGGGCAGTGTGAGGAAGTATTGTTTTCACAGAGAGGGTGGTGGACCCATGGAACAGCCTTCCTGAGGAGGTTGTGGGGTCTAACACTGTTGGAGAACTCAAAAATGCATGGGACAGACATAAGGCAATTCTTGTGAGGGGGTAGGAAGAAGTAGGCTGTTGGTTAACTAGGATCTGCAGCTTGTCCTGTAGGTAGGAAAATGGGAAGACCAGGTGGGCCAAGTGGTCCTCATCTGCCATCAAAGTCTATGTTTCTATGTTTCCAGAAGCCTCTCTACATTTGGTGTTAGAAGAATAACTGGATTTACACTGTGCATACTCTATGGTCAAGAGTTTGTTCATGGGTTCCAGACTTGGTACCAGGGAAACATATCAGAAAGATATGGATCCAGTGAAAAAAAGATAAGGAGTGATCACCTGAAGTATGGCAGACAAGCTAGCACAGACACAAGTCCAAGTGGAGATGGTACAGCCAGCACCAAAGATGGGAGTAAAACAGGAAGCAGCAACACCAGAAAGTCTGAGTGTTTCAAATGGTGGGCAATACAACAAAAAGAGATGGAGATGCTGACAGAAAAAGATCTCCAACCTTTAGAAGGTCAGAGAAAAGAAGAGATGCAGCTATGGCTGGCTGCCTTGCAAGCTATTAAAGGTGGAGGAACTGGTACAGATGATTCAACAGATGAGCAAAACACAAGAAACTTGAAAGACATTAAACTGACAATGCTGTGCCCCTCAGATGATATGGAGGCCTACCTGACTATGTTCAAATGGGTCACCAGTGCATGTCAATGGCTAAAGCAGCAATGGGCAATCCGGCTGGTATCTTATCTGACAGGTAAAGCCCAACTTGCCTACAATAATGTGAACATTGGTCAGTCAGCAGACTACGACTTAGTGTAAAGAGAAATATTGAAAAGATATGACAGCTCAGGAGAGACCTTCAGGCAGACCTTTCAGTCCCTGAAGTACCAGTCATTCGACAATCCCTGGGAAGCTTACACCCGACTCAAAGAACCCCTCATTAGAGAGCTCCAACCAGAGGGCAAATCACTGCCCCAGCTTATCAACATGTTTACAATGGAACAGTTCATCAATATCCTGCCTACAGACGTGCAACTTTGGGTTAAAGAACACCAACCTGGGACGGCCCAGTGGCATGGAGGGCTGAGGCATCCTGCCTCACCTCCTGCTGTGCCAGTGACCTATGTTCATGTTGTGAGTGTGGGGGAAAGTCCTGCAGGCAGACAGTTGGTGTTGGTTGGTAGACATTGGGGGACAGGGCTGGGTCTCCCTCTGGAATATGGGTGGTCAGCGGGGGAGTAAAATAGAAGATTAAAAGAAAAGAGTATCAACCACAAAGTAGGGAAAATGCTGTTTCTTTGGCCAAAGACTATCAGATGGCCAGACCGACACCACAGTAGGGAGGAAATAGACCAGGACTGGTAAGACTCTTTTTTCCCAGTCTAACTCCAGATCAGATAAGAACTCTGGTTGGGGTAACAAATCTGCACCTAAAGATTTTATTTGCTATAATTGCAGTAACCCAGGCCATATTGCAAGAAATTGCTGTAAAATTAATAAGGATAATATTGAAGCAGATTTGGCCTTAGGAAATCGGGGGCAACTATTTAACCGAGGTCAAGATGGGAGATAAGGCTGTAAAAGGACTTGCAGATTCACAAAGCAGACAGACTCTTGTGCATGCTGAAGTTTGTGGAAAGAATTGTGTAGGAGGACCGGGTACTGGGGTCATCTGCATACATGGGGACACTCAATACTATTCCACCACTTAATTGACTCTCAGCATTAACGGAGTGTCACACCAAATGAAAGTAGGAGTGGTACAAAGTTACCTGCACATGTGATAATTGGAAGTGACTTTCCAGACTTTGCTAAGTTAATCTCAGAGGGAGAAAAACCTGTAGTTTCAGCAGCTGTGATGACAAGAGCACAGGCAAAGAAAAACTTGGATGGTGAGGGGAGTTTTCCCATTGGTAACTTTGATCAAGACTTGTTTCAGCACAGCTCCAAGATCTGGAAATCCCAGTAGGAAAGAAGATGCCTGAAAAAAAGGTGGCAAACAAAGACTGATGCACATAAGGGGTTAATGCATGAAAATGCTGAAACCAGACTGAAAACAGTGATTTTGCTTCTGAACAAACTTAGGATGTTTCTCTCCAAGGTTACTTTAAGCAGGTGGGGGTTAAACAAAAAGAGGGTGAGCCTGTGATTAGAAAGTATAATAGGCTACTATACCAAGATTATGTTAATTCTCAAACACATGAACAGGTAGAACTGTTGGTCATCCAAAAGAAGTATAGAAATGAGTTGTTACAGACAGCACATGATAGTCCTATGGCTGGTCACTCAGGGAGGGATTGCACCCTTTTCAGGGTGCTGTATGGGTTTTACTAGCCTGGGGTCCATGATGATGTACATACTTATTGTAGATCTTGTCCTGAATGTAAGAAAGTAGCCTCAATGTCTATGAGAGACAAGGTGCCCCTGCAGCCCTTATCTTTGATAGATGTACCATTTGAGAGGATTGCAATGGATGTGATTGGCCCTTAGATAGAAGTAAACAGGGTAATCGATTAATTTTGGTAGTATTTGATCGTGCTACTAGATACCCAGAGGCTGTGCCTATGTACACTGTATTTCCCCAAAAGTGGCTGCCAAGCTTGCAAACATTTTCTGCAGGGTGGACATACCTAAAGAAATTATTACTGATCAAGTTAGTAATTTTGGTGCTGCCTTGATAAAGGAGCTGTACCGATTACTCAGTGTTACTGCCATAAGAATCTCCCCATATCACCCTCAAACAAATAGTCTTCTTGAGCTTTTCAATCAAACCCCAAAATGCATACTAAAAAAGTTTGTGAAAGGTAAAAGAAGAGACTGAGATCAGTATCTACCATACTTGTTTTTTGCTTACCGAGAAGAGCCACAGGCGTCCATAGATTTTTCACCATTTGAAATGCTGTATAGTAGAAAACCAAGGGGGCCCCTAGATATTATAAAAGAAATATAGGAAGATAACACCTCTCAAAAAAAATCTATTATAGCATACATGTGTGCGCTGAGAAAGAAGTTAGCAAAGTATGTTGAAATTGCACATCAGGAAGAGCCCCCAAACCAAGAGAAGGTGTATTATGATCATGAGGTAAAACAATTTCTTTTTTGAGCTAAGTGAAAAGGTACTGTTAACTACTTCAGAAAACAAACTGTTAATGAAGTGGCAAGGACCATATAAAGTGCTTAGTTTTACTGGTATAGTTAACTATGAGGTTGAAATCCCTGACCGAATAAATCCTAAAATATACCATGCTAATCTTCTAAAAAATGGGTTGAAAAAATGCCACAGGCTGCTTTGTTAGTATTGCCAGAAACTGAAAAAGAAGATATGGACATAGTTCATGAAAGGCTAGAACAAACTGCAACTTATGATGCAGTAAAGATAAATGTTTCTTTAACCCCAGAGCAAACTGCAGAAACGTGTAACTTGGCAAAGACATATAACAGTACCTTTACTATGGTTCCCGGCCATGCAAAAGGTGTCGATCATGTAATAAGGACAGATTATGCTTGCCCTATTAAACAAAAGGCATATAAGATACTAGAGAGGTTAAGAGCAGATGTAGTTCAGGAAATAACAAAATGAAAAAAAAAACAGGTATCATAGAAGAGTTGAGAAGTGCTTGGACATCACCAGTGGTGACTGTAAATAAGAAGGAAGGAGGTGGGGTTAAGAATCTGCTTTGATTTTTGAAAACTTAGACAAGTGCCTGAATCTGACAGCTGTCCTATGCCCAGGACAGATGACTTGGTGAACAGACTGGGAAGTGTTAAGTACATCAGTGCCCTCGATCTTACCAATGGTTACTGTCAGATTTCCCTAGCAAAAGAATCCATGGACAAAACTGTATTTCCAATGCTTTCTAGATTATATCAGTTCACCACCATGCCATTTGGGTTATGTGGTGCACCCACCACATTTCAGCAGTACATGTATGTAGTCCTAGCCCCACATTTGGGTTATTGTGCTGTTTACCTTGCTGATGTCCCAGAGTACTGAACAGTCCAGACTGCAAAAGTCATATGGATCGCCTATGAGCAGTTATCCAAGTCATCAAAAATGCAGGACTGAACATTAAGCCCACCAGATGTGAATTGATCATGCAGGAAACCAAATATTTGGGGTATATTGTGGGAAATGGAGAGGTAAAACTAGGCATTTCTAAGACAGAAGCTGTATCTAACAGCCCTGTACCAAAAATGAAGAAACGTCAGGTAATTTTTAGGGCTGGCTGGTTACTACTGTAGATTCATCCCAGACTTTGGCCAAATAGCTGCTCCCCTCACTGAACTAACAAAGAAAAGATATCTGAATACTGTAAAATAGACCCCAGAGAGTGATGAATCTTTTAGGGCCATCAAGGCTGTGACATGGCACTATGCTCCAGCTCCACCGACCTACCAGATATCAAGTTGAACCTGAACCTCGACTTCAAAACCATCCAGCTGAGGCTGAAGCAAAACAAACTCATCCTCAATAACAAAAAAATAGATTCTATGCTCTTAGGATCTGGGCCAGAATCATGATTGCCCCCTAACCGTAAACATCAAAAAATCTGATGACTCCCCACTCAACACCGTCTCCTCATTTAAATACTTAGGAGTCACCATAGGCTGGGCTCTGGACTTAAATCTGCATCTCTTTCTACCACAATCAAAGCTGCCAACTTAAAATTGGAATTGGTGAACAGAGTTAGACACAGTCTGTCGATGGCAGCAAGGCTTACAATCGCTCATGGGGTCCTGAAATTTAAACTTGCCTATGGGACTATTGCCCTTCCTGTATCCTCAAAAGGTATTCTCCATAAGTGGGAAGTCTGCTATGATAGCATCTGCTGCTTTGCCCTGCCTGTACCCAAGCTCACTCACTGCTGCTCCCTCTACCCTAGCCATGGCTGGCTCTCCCCATAGTTTTCCATCAATTCTCCACATGTTGCTTTGTGAACAACATCATCAATGCCCAGAAACCTGACAAGCTGGATCTCCTGCTAAAACCAACCCCTCTGCCTACCCCCTGAGATCGGCTGGTATTTCCTACCTTGCCATATCCAAATGTAATACCAAAATGGGTGAAAACACCTTCTCTGTTTTTGCTCTGAAACTATGGAACTTCCTACAGCTGGAGCTCAGACACTCCCAAATTCACCGGAATTTCAAACTGGAACTCCACAAGTTACTTAATAGCTCAGAGCAATGTGGGGGGAGCTGACACTTCCTTGCTTACCCATTTTAGTTCTGTCCTGGCACTTGTTCCTATCTCTGATTAAGGCTCTCCTCGAGCTCAACTAGAAACCTAATTAACCCTGGTAATTAATACTCTTTGTTGTACAATTGTATTTTGCTACATATGATGCCACTGTCCTGCCAATTCCTTATGTGTTGTCCCACTGTGATGTGTACATTGTATATCATTGCTTTGATAGGTAAATGTACAGCTGTTGTCACTTGTTTTATCCATGTATTGTACAGCTGCTTTTTACCCTTTTGTATGTAACCCACTGAGTTACACCTGAAAATAGGAAACTCTGCTGTCTAGAGCACCTACCTGGTCAACAAAAACTAAATAAATAAATAAGTGTTGAACCCCTGTTTAGAAAAGCCCAGACTCTGAAGAACAATTTCTATTGCAAATAGATGCATCAGCGGTAGACCTAGGTGCAGTCCTTAGACATAATGCAGCTGGGAAGGAGCATCCCATTCTGTATGTCAGCAGAAAGTTGCATGACAGGGAGAAAAGGTACTCCACCATAGAAAAGAACGCCCTTGCAGCCAAGTGGGCAATGGAGTCCCTTAAATTTTATTTGCTAGGAGATGATGTTATGGCGTAAAACTGATCATAATCCTCTCTGTTGGCTGAATCAAATGAAGGATACAAATCCCAGGATCATGAGTTGGTACCTGGCACTACAGCCATTTATTTATTTTATTTTATTTTTTTTTTATTTTGCCCTTTTTCTGGCAGGACCACCGGCAGCCATCCACCCTGGTCACGGCCTCCGGAGACCTCTACCGCCATCAATTGCTGCTGAGGACCCTCGGTCACCCCCGGCTTGCCCCCCAGAGGGTGGGGCCGTGGGCCACCTTCGTGACCCCTGAACTGTGACTGGTCGGGGTCCCGCAGCGGGGCGGCAATGTGAGGCTCTCCAGGGAGGGCTTCATTGATCGGTGGTCCTGCCCGCCATCTTTTTCCACCTGATTTTTCTCCCCAGAGGAGGCGGGGATGTGCAATGACGCCAGCGTCAGCCCAGCCTCCTCCCCCCACACCATGTCGAGCGTCGGTTGCGTGGAACTCCCGGTCTCCACCAGGGGTCCCCAGCGCACAGTGCTGCCCGCACCCTCCCAGTAGGAGGCTGTCCAAATCGGGACACTCGATCCCTAATCCCCGGCCGGCCCTCAATGACCCGGATCCGTTCCCGAACCCGGGTCGCCAGCGTCGCAAGTGGAAATCCCACCGCTGTGCCGATGGGCCGGCCTCACTACAGCCATTTAAATTCAAAATGTTGCATAAACCTAGAAAAGAGAATGTCACTGCAGATTTTTGTTATGGTATGGTTCAAGAATTGAGAAATCAGAAGGGTTAGAGAAGAAAGAAAATGATGATACATAGTATATATATGTGCACTGAACTGTAAGATGTAACATGAGATATAACAGGGAGTATGACAGCTTCAGAGATGTAACAATTATGTGATGAGAATGAGGGAAGTTTTTGGAAACCTGTTTTAAAAAGAAAAGAAAAACAGGTTCCCTCTTATGGGGGGAAATATATGTGGCAGGGTTTGGCCCCTGTCCCTTTTGTGATGTGTAGAGAGAGTTTGAATCAAGGATTCTGCCTACTATCTCTGTCTTTTTTTATTGGACTGTGCAGTCAGCTCTTCCCTTTACTTGCCTTTACCTGCTGTTCCTTCTCTTCCTTTTTACTGTCTCTGCCTTGCGTGTATATATATATATATATATATATATATATATATATATATATATATATATATATATATATACTGTAGTTATAACACATATGCATGGAACTGGGATCCCTGATTTGTAAACTACTGTAGATATAGTTATTACTGTTGAAATTATTACAGAGACAGTTCTTTGAGTTTATTTGCAAAGAGGCCAGTTTGTATCTGGTTCACAATGCCCTGGAAGCTAGAAACTGACAAAGTTCTGAATCTCTGGGTCACAGTGCTCTGGTGGAAACCAGAAGTTAACAAGGTTCTGAAATTATGGGTCACAGTACTCTGGTGGAAGATTATATTTTTATTTATTTAGTTTTTGTTGACCCGGTAAGCGCACGCGACAAATTCTGCCTATTTTCAGGCGTGACCCGGGGAGGGAGATGCAGATGAATGCCAACTGACCTTGAACCAGATTAAGCTGTCAGGGCACTGGGGAAATGCCCCTACTCTCCTGCAGGGGGAACTGCTGACCATCTGTAGGATGGCCAGTTAAGGAGAGCAGCCGATGGAGACAGACGTGGGTGAGGCTGGGGAGCAGGTCCCCTCCCCTGCCTCTGGAACAATACAGACTGACAAATTTTACGATGTCGAGGGGCATATAGAAAAGAGTGTCATTCCGGAAAAACAAATGGTTATTGGGGAGCCATCGGTCCTGATATTAAGGAAGGAGATGGAAGTACCGGATTATGAAATGCAGGAGTCTTTAGGAACAGACATTCAAAGGCTGTTACAAGTAATGGAGCAGGAATACTTAAAAAAAATGCAGCATTGTGCACCCAATTATGACAGCAGACAGCTATAGTGGAAAACCTCAGAGGAGCCGATTGGGCTTTTGAATCTACTACTGGGAGATGGATCTCAGGTATGACTCCCATTACTGTACAGTGCCTATTACTTCTTCAGACTCTGTAGTTAATTCTCCACTAAACACTGTTGTTGTTTCTGCCTGTCTCTCAGACACTGACATGGAGGCTATTAGTTCTGGACAGAAAACCCCACTGACTCTTCCTCCAGAGCTATGCCTCACTCAGAATCCTTCTTTGTCATTTCTTTCACAGCAACTGCCAGCTGTTCCTAGTACTTCTGGAAATCAGGCTAGTCTCAGATAAGAACAAGGGAATGTGTCAACATATATTGCACCTGTACCTCAGCATGCTGAGTCAGTTGGTTCAGCCTCCCAGATTTTGTTGACAGGCCCTAACATGTCTTATGCCTCTCTTTTTCATATCCTTATTCTGCCTTCTAAAGGACATAACGCTGTTTGACTGTACTACAAAGGGGGCTTGGATAAGCACCCAGATAGGGTACATGTGGCATGCGCTCTATTAAAATGATCTATGGGTTTTCAAGTTGCTGAAATTTACACTCTTATACATGTCTCAAATGAGATTACTTTTGACATGAGTTTCAAGTTTGGGTCAGGCCTGGAAAAATTTTGGAAAACTTTTCAAGAGCTAAAGATGTCACCTCTGTGGACTCCCTTTTAGGCAACACACCTGTCTAAACCAGCTTTCTGAACAATTACTGTACTATTTTGAAATGAAGGGTTTAGCATGACTGATTTGCTGTACTGGCTGAAGCAGACATGTACCATTCAGGGTGAGCCAGAAGCAATTTTTGATATGTAAAATATTTGGACTGGAGGGTACAGGGTCAGGGTAGTTCTTAATACCTCCTACTCTGGGTTGCAGCACCTCCTGAACAGCTTCTACCTGGGAAGGGATAGAGGAGTGCTGTTCTATGCAAGCCAGCCAAAGGCCTGCTAGAGGTGTGCTTTGGCAACATACCTGAGCAGTAGGTGTGACAAGCTGAAATGTACTGTATGCAATGGATTGGGGCACACAAGTGGGTATTGCACAAACAAATAGGTTTGCAGTCTGTGTTCAGACCTCAGTCATTCTTATGCAGCATGCCCTAAGGCAGTGCATAATCAAGAAAACCAGGCTGATGATGTGGAGCAGAGGTTATTAATTGCAGTGGCCCAGATGGAAATGGCAAAAAAAACCACAAGAGCAAATAAATAACAGCCATTACCTAACCCAGCCCCCTCTACCAGGCCTAATTTGGTTCAGGAATCTCCTGCCCCATCTAGGGATGCAGCGGTCACTGAAATTCTTCTCATAGAAGGGCCACAAAGGCATGTTTCTCACAGGTAGGAGAAGTCAGTTGCCCCTCCTGATCCTGAGCATATCCCAGAATCTGAACAAATCCCTTACAGAAATATAGGCTTGCTGTGTACATGCAGAATGCATGCCACATGCTTAACTGTGCAATGTTTGCATGCAGTTCACATGAGAGCAGGTCAATTTGCTCCCACGAATTGGCTCCCAGACAACTCTCTCCCGACAATACACTCCTGGCTATTCTCACTCTTGTTGTATTCATTCCCTGCCAACTCGCTCCCTAATCTTGCAAACTGTTTCAAACATTAAAGTAAATGTGCTTGCATTAGATACTTTAGGTAATGCAGCGCTGTCATCAAGTTCACAACCTGTCACAACTTGTCAAACTGTGAAACTAATTGTTCTGGGTCTCTTCTGGACTGTACCCAATCAAACAATTACAGTGCAACCTGTCAAATCAGGTTTGCATGCTGCAAACTTGACATGTGCACAGAAGGTAAGCTGGTGTGAACATTTTCTAAAAATTACATTGGTTCGTGTGTTACACGCTTGACATGAGTGCAGCAGTTAAACTGGTGTGAATATCATTTAAACATCACATCAGGTTCACATGCTGCACACTTGCCATGTGTGCAGCAGCTAATCTGGTGCAAATCTCACCTAAAAAAACACATCAGTTTCCATTTCTTATACTACTGTAAGCAATTAGAGTCATTAAAATACATTTTTATATCCATTCAACACTAATCAGCACATTTTATAGTTCATCCCAGCAGAAACTGGATGAACTATAAGAGTGGGTGCATTTAGTGTTATTTGGATATTTTATTGTTTCTAAGTGTACCACTCTAAGAAAACTTAAGAGGATAGCGGAGAGCCTCTGTGGAAGTTCAAAATACAGTTTTATTTGAATTCCCATAAAAATTAGGTAAACTCATTAATTCTGATCCTTTTGAAGGTTGTTTAATGGCTTTTGGTTTTTGTCATTAAATCACCATTAATTAGTCAAGTATTATTTGCTTACTGCATTGAATGCCTAAGATATAGCCAGTCAACATCCCCCATTCCAGATGTACGAAGAGGGGGCTCTGTGTTGTGAAGACCATCAGTTTTGTTTTGGACCATGCAAATCCCTTATGCATATTTAGTGCTACAAATGTGTTTCTCCATGACTGTTTCATCTCACTTACTTCCCCTGTGTCATTCTGTTTTGAGCATATACCCTATGGCCATGCATAGCACTCTTTGTGCTGAGTAGAGTCTTGGAAGCATGCACCATACCTCACATTTGCCACTGAAATGAGGGGCATGGACACTCAAAATGAGGAACAATGAGGGACACTAACCCACATTATAATCAGGACACGTCATGAAATATGGAGATACAGTACCTCAGAACACACTGGACACCATTGCATTGGCACCTGAGAATGAATTTCAACAATTAAGCAGGGGTGCCTTTTAGGTAGGGCAGAGGGGGGCAGTCCCTTCCCCCGTATTTGTGCCTAGGTTGTTGTTATGGTGTGGCAATAATGACTTTAAATTTGGATTTAATCTTTTCCACAATAAGTGTCCACCTGGCCTGTGTGAGCTAACGCTGCAGGTACTCTCCAGACTCAACTGTGTCTGTATTGTGTTGTTCACTCTCTCCACCTATTAGTGGCAGCGCAATCACATGTGATGTGGATGAGCTCCAGCCAAGAAAGAGCACAAGAGTCTTGCAAGTGCGACATTGTCTTTCCCACCACAGAGTAGACAGACTGCACACTACAGCTTGGAGGAGTCAGTGAGCACTGAACTCTCAATAGTAGTGTTGTGGCATCATATTTTTGTTGTTCTACTCTTAGTCTCCGTCTCCCCTGGTGGCTGAAGGGGCAGAGGGTGAGCTAGAAGTGTACTCAAGACTAGGCTACCTACCTACTCTACTAGGCTCACCTTACAAAAAAAACCCAGCAGAGGCTCCCATGGCAGCAAGCTAGGCTTAGCTGCTGTCGTGACAGTGATGTTGGTGGCATTCATAAGCCTTGAACAGTGCAGTGTGGCAGCAGCCACAGCAGCAACCAAGTAAGAAGCAAGCAACCAAGGTTGGATGGGTTCGGTTGGTGAGGTGACTTGGTCACGGACCACATTGGGGACCTGTAATTGTTGATTCTAGTATCCAGCTTCTGGTGGAAGGAGGAGCAGGCTGAAAACTGGGCTGGTGGCACACTATGCCAGACTGTAGATTCTGGCAATATGGCAGGTAAGTAAAAGTATATATTTTTTTTTACAGGGAGATTGGGGAAGGAGGAAGGACTGAAATATTGCTGTGTTTTTTCATCTTTCTTCACCTTTGGGTGGCTTCATGACCCATAGGGGATGGGTATTGAATAGAATGGAGTTGGGAAGAGAAATTGGGACAAAGCTATTTTGGGGGAGTTAGAACTTCAGCCAGGAAAAATAAATTGGTTAGTAACTGGGTGGGTGTAAGCCCAAATCTGATGCACTGCTCCAGGATATATACAGATGAATCTTATACATTTGAATTTTTCCTGATTTGCATATCACTTTTCAGTCAAAACAAATAAGTTGTATCTTTTAGAGATGTTACAGACATTCTAGAGCCATCCCTTGCATTCACGGTCAGTTGAGCAGTATGGTATGCACAGACTGTTGGAGCCCCACTATAGTGAGGCTTATGCCCCCCCCCCCGAGTGAAGCTGACCTCCACACCCCCATGCTCAGGCTCATTATGACAAAGGGCAAAGGAGACTGCAGGGATGTACACTATTGAAATGAATTGAAGTATTTTTTTATTACTGCTTTATACATTATTGATGGAGAGTTGGAGATTAATGAAGACCACCATTCAACTGACAAGTGCCTTGTTACAAGAACAGTGGCCTTCATTATTCTCCAACTGACCATCATAACATATAAAATAATAATAGAAAATAACTCCATTCATTTCAAGGAGGTACACCCCAGCACTCTGACCCATGGACATCATCTCTTAAAGCCTTCTGCCTCTGACTCCCTACTACTCAAGTAAGATACATTTTCTTATATCTGTAGCTGGTGGGTTATCTATAGCAGCATGGCCATATTGCTACAGTGTGTGTGCACGGGGGGGGGTTGGCCCTGTGTGTGTGTTTGTGTGTGTGTGCGCGCTTGTGTGCATGTGTGTGTTTGTTGAGTTTTTGCTATTTTTGTGTTTGTACCTTAAAATCTGTTTCCGTAGAAGCATTTAAAACTATAGAGGGAAAATAGTAGGAGTAAAGGCCAGACAGAAGTAATTAAGTGGTTTTGCAGGAAAGTTTGTGAATTGGGGTGGGAAAAAACACATGTGTTTCCACTGATATGTGTGCTACAGAATGAGGGAGAGAAGAAAACTGAAAAATATAACAGTAGCTACAAGCATGCTGCATGCTTGCAGATGTATTCAGATTCAGTATGTATTGAAGTACAAGTGAGCCATATGTGTACAGGAAGTATGGCTTAGTGGTTAAAGTCACTGAACTGCAAGCCAGGAGACTTGGAGGCATAAAGATCTGGGTTTGAATCTCATCAACCCCAACTTGTGTATGGTGTAATCCTGACCAAGTCACTTAATTTTTACATGTGCAGTTATCAATGACCACTTGCTTTTTTCACTCATCCACATGCATACAGTCTTTCTCAATTTAACATAAAAATCATGGTTTCCACACTTGCTTTCTGCACGCATGTCATATGCATGCAATCGGTTCCAATTTAACATTTAAATCATACTTGCAGTACACATATCACTTGGGTACTTTTATGTGTGCAGCATGAAAACATTTCATATAATTATTTATGTAAGGGATGGAAGTTCCGGAAGTTCTTCATGAGAAAGAGTGTATGCCTCCTCCAGCTTTGCCTACCCAGATCACTGGGGAGAAGATGGTTCTGTGGAAAAGAAATGGCAGAAAACCTCCACCCCTGAAACAATCCAAAACTTTAGACCTGTCATTGGCCAACATGTTAGAGGCCCTCCACCAACATTTGGATTGTCTGGAGAGGAATCTGATACTTCCTTTAGGTGTTCCTCTGTTCCAGACCAAGGGACAGACATGGAGGATGTTCCTTCCATTCAGCTGAGGTCCTCACAACCAACAGAGGAAATTACTACCCTAAAAAGGATGAAAAAATAGAGTAATCCTAAGGGGAGACAAATGGTTCCTCCCTGAGTTCTATTATAATTTTTGGTTTATAATTTTGTCTCTCTAAATGTAAAGCAATTTGGTGTCTCTTTCTTTTTTTCACTTGTAATGTGAACAGCATTGAATCCCATAGAAAAAGAATGGCCACATTTAGTAAACTGATGGCCGGAGGCCTGGATATTTACTTTTTTCAGGATACCAGACTTAATTCCTTACCTGAGGTAAGAAAAGGAATGAAAGAATGGTATGTGGGATCATCTTACTGGTCATTAGGGGCAGTGCTTTGTTCAGGAGTATGCATTTTGTTTTACACAATACAGTTTAAACTAATTAAGCTAATAGATTTATTCACAGGGAGGGTTTTAATCTTAGATGTAAATATTAGAAGGAAATTATATGGGCTCATGAATATTTATGTGGCACAGACCAAGGCTGACTGTATTAATTTGTTTCATTTAATCCAGCCATATTTGTTCACTCTGCATAATTTAATTTTGGGGGAATTTTAATTGTGGGTTAAGTTTAGCGGATAGGGGAAGTTCAGCCAGAACTCAGAAATATTTTTTGTCATATGTCCTGTTTAAATAAAGTAGTTCAACAAGCAGTGTTACAGGATGCTTTTTGTGCCCATCATACTAGGGGTGTGCCTATCTTTCATAAAGGACCCCTGGCTACAAAAACAGACTTTTTTTATACCCAGATTCATGCAAATAACTTCCATTACAGCAGAGCCGGTGGAATTTTCAGACCATAAAATGATACAAATAACAATTGATAGTAGCTTGCCCATTTATTTTGGAACAGGGTTGTGGAGTTTGTTTCCAGCCGCTTTAAATCAAGAAATTTTGAGGCAACACATAGCAGTTTATTACTGCCAGGAAATTGTTTTTTATTTTCTATGATTCAAGTGTACAATGGTTGATTGACACAAAGCTAGACCTTATAAAATTGCTGAAACAAGAAAGTAAGAGACTTTGGGATTCCCTTTATTGGAAGTATCTGCAGCAGAGGATGCAACTTCAAAAACTGATTTCATTAAGTAGTGTATCACCACTGGGTTAGATTATATAACCCAAATCTCTTCTGGTAAAAAAGCTATGATGCAATATCATTCCTTATAAGCAGATAAAAATCAGGAAACAGCAAGAGTATGGAACTCAAGGCAGAACTGCAGTGGTTTGCCCAAATGATACTTGCAAGTGGAGAGCGGCTCAAAAGTCTTTTGATGGTTTAAGAGATGACCAGGGCGTGTTACACACTTTGGAGAAGGGACTTCTGAATGTTCTGACTGAACATTCATTGAATCTTTTTTCCTCCAGGCAAGAAGCCTCTTCTGGTTGAGAGAGATTTTTTGAAAATGTTTACATCCCATACTGTCCGCCTGACAAATTACTATCTCTAGTGCAGGATATTTCTGCCTCTGAGTTGATAACAGCAACACAATCCATGTCAAATGGAAAGGCTCCTGGCCCGGATGGCCTTCCCTGTGATGTATGTAAGATACTCATGTCTGAACTTGCTGAGGAATTGGCAAGGGTTTTTACACACATGGTTATTTTTTCTGAAATTCCCCTGGATATGTCTAAAGGAACTTTAATATTATTATTTAAAAAAGGAGATAGACAAAATCTGACAAATTGGGGCCTATTAGTCTCCTGAATATAGATTTCAAACTATTAGCAAAAATGATTCAATCCAGACTGGCAATGGTAGACCCTTATCTTATTCATCTGGCTCAATTTTGTTCTATGGAAGACCAGTCAGTTTCAGATAATTGTATTTTAATTAGAGAAATTTTTGAAAAAGGGAGGAATAATCAGGTGGAAGGTCTGATATTTGCACTTGATCAAAGGAAAGCATTTGATGCAGTAAATCAAGACTACCTTTGGTTTGTGTTGTGCTCGTATGAGATTCCATCACATTTTCTCATATGGATTCAGAGCCTAAATCATACTGCCACAGTCACACAGAGCGATAATGGCTGGTTGGGGCCCATGATACTGGTACGTATGGGAGTCAGACAAGGCTGCCGTTAAGTCCACTACTCTACGTCTTTAGTATCGATCCCTTAATCAGGACATGCAATGCTACCCCTGCTATCAGACATCTCCGCTGCCTCAAGGGTTTAGCCCCATTTATGGCAACAGTGTATGCTGATGATCTCTGTTTAATGGTTGCAGAAGATGCCTCGGCGGTATCTGCAGTGCTGACTTTCCAAGAGTTTGGACAGTTTTCAGATGCTTCTTTGAACATAGATAAATGCCAAGGCATACATCGTGGGGCCCTAGGAGGTGAAGCCTTATCAGTTGTGGGTATTACCTTGGTAAACACCCCAATGAAAATTTTAGGTATATGGTTTGGAATAGGTACTATGGAACACCAGAACTATTCCCTGTTAATTAAACGGGGACAGGCTATGGTAGCCAGATGGAACTGATATAAAATAGTAAAAGAGAAACGTATTTATCTTATTAAAACTTTCTTAATTCCTATCTTTCTTTATGTCAGTTACATTTTCCCTCTGCCAAGAACTTTAGAAGTTACATTATATAGCATTTTTTTCAAGTTCTCTGGGGTAGCCACTTGCATCCACTTGAAAGAAACATTCTATACCTCCCCTTGTCTGAAGGGGGTCTTGAAATGGTGAACCTAGTGGTGTTCTTTTTTACAGTTTTTATTAGCAGTAATCTAAAACCCCTCCTTTTCATACTGGTCATTGTTGGACCACCCTGTTCTATTCCTCCATGAATCATTGGTTTAAAAAATGGGACTCAGGAGATTTAAGGGGATGGGGAGCTACTGGGATGCCCCCCTTACATGTGGCATCCTTTTCTCAAACATAAAGCGTGGCAACTCACAAGTAGAATGGTGGTCCTACATCAAAGGAAAATTCTGTATCAACAAATAATTATGACACACTTCACACAACCATGCAGTTTCCCACACTGTCCCCTACTATTTTTACCAGATCTTAAAGCCACATTGCTTAATAAGAGAATTCCTCCGCATGGTGAGATGTCCACTGGCTCTGCTGCCACAAGAAGCTAAATGTAAAGGCCAACCAAATGCACAAACATACTGAAGAAAGAATGCGTAGTAAACTTGTATGTTTAAACCAGCTGGAAACTTTACATCTGTTTTTCCAGTGTTCGTATATTAAGCATTTTGGGGTTTTTTTTTGGATCATGCTTGGCAGATGCCTCCTATTAGATCTCTGAGTTATGAGCAATAGATTTATAATGTTTTTGGGGCTGCTTGGACAGATTGGGACAAGGACACATTGCAGGTACTATTTTCTGTGTTAAGATGGTATATTTGGAATTCGAGAAGTCTGTATACCCTTCAACAGAAAGAGATAAACCATACTGAGTTGAGTATTAACATAACAGCAGATTTAACACAGATTTATTATAATGAAGTGAAATGTACACAGGGTTCGCAAGTTACAGCCAAATGGAGAAATCTTTTGTGGATTACCGACAGTGATGTCCCAATTATGTAAATGCTGGGTATATGTTTTCTTAAACTTAATACTTCCAGATATGATGCAGATGTCTGTTCTTACATTCGAAAAACTTGATAAGTTTTCTTTTGAATTACTTCTGTATAACGTTTTAGTTTTTTTTATTTTTTCCTGGTTCAATAGTTACACTAGATTTGTCATATTCTTAAGGTTGGGAGGTTTTTCTAATCTTTTACTTTATATTTATACTATGCTTGGGGGAGTATGTGTGTGGGTTTACAGTATTGTTTGAACATTGTTTTTCTTTGTGGTGATGTTATTTCTGTATGATTTTTCTATCCCTAATAAAATTCCCCTACTCTTTCCGAGAAGTGCATTTGGATCTTTAACATCCACCTGAACTACCAACAGAACAGGTGGATGGGACCTCGGTTTAATGTCTCAACTGAAAGACGGGTGACAAGCTTCTGAACTGTATAAAATCAGAAGAGCAAGTGTCTTCAGTGTCTTTTGTAGACCAGACATTACAGAGAGTGGGTGGACTGTATATTATAGCTCCAAACTCAGAAATTGGACTTTGTTTTTGGACTGCCTATGCTGAAATAATAGAATAATAAATCAATACTTGTGGATTTTTAAAATTTCTCCTGGACTGCTCATGCTTCCTGACCTAGGCGTCTGTTACAGCTAATGTCAGATGTACCTGGATTAGCTATATATGGTGTCAGAAGCCACACCACATCCAGAAGCCTCTCCACCCCTCCCCATGCATTTACTATTGCTCAGATCATAGCTGGGACTAAACAGCATCACTGTATTTCTGTCAGAGTTTGTTAGCACTTTATACTCATAGCTGGATCTGCTTCCCTACCCTAAAACACAGACACACACTCCTAGCTGGATCTGCTTTCCTACCATAAAACACACAGACATACACTACCTTTTGTTCAATACAATTGTTTAAAATGCACATTAAAAAACAGAAAGTGTGCAAGTATTTCGGAAAAACATTGATCATGTGTCAGAAAGAGACAGCTGGGTGGGGTTACCACAATACATGCCTTGATTTCTTCAGTTTTTTTTTTCTTTTTTTTACTATAGCAACACTTGATGGCAAATAATTAAAATTAACTTTCAGTACAAGGACCAACAGATTATATGAATCTAATGCAAGGACAGTCATATAACACTTCTTGTCTGCATTGCATGAAAAAATTACATATTTCACCAAGTCTATACTTCTTAGAACATGCTGTCAGAAAAAATGGATATCAGTGATCTTGCAGGTATCTACATCACTGCTAAATCTCTCATTTCAAGATCAGAAGTCTGCAAGCTTGTACAAAAAAAATGTTGTATAGTTCTATAAAAAAAAATATAACTACAGCTCTAGACTATATGGCCCACATATTCAAAGGGGATGTATAGCACATCCCTAGATGCATCCGCACATCTCCAGACTTGCGATGGCAATCAGGGATTTGGCAATATTCAGAAGCCCCCAATGTGCCACACAAACCTAACTGTGCCATGGCACAGAATATTGCAATGTGGGCATGCAAATGAGGGGTCCCTGATGCATATTCCCTGCATCGCAATATTCAACCCTTCCTTGGTGACACCACGACCAGATATAAATTTACAACACAAAACCCTGGGGCAACTTTGTGCCAGGCAGGGAGGTGCTCCATGCAAAGGCTATGGCAGGACACAGGATCTCCCCCCAGCCCTGATCCCCACTGTACGTAAAAAGATCAGTCCTGTACCCATCTGTTCCATAGTGAAATACCCCCCCAGCCCCGATTCCCCTTGTACACATAAAATCTGCCCTGTTACATCTGTACCATAGTGTAAGGTTCCCACTCCCCAGCCCCAATGACAGTAGAAAATAATGTCCCCATCATCCGAATAATAACAAACACATTCCCCGGTATACCTCCCTGGTAGTAAAGTGGGTCCACCTCCCTGGCCCCAATCATCATATAAATACAAATAGGTCTCCATGGGATTCACCCTGGTAGTCTAGCAGTACCCCTTCCCCTGCCCCGATCATCAGAAAAATGAAACATAAATCATCCCGGTAGCCCTAGTAGTCTAATAATACACCCCTCCCTGGCTCCAATCATCATAATAATAACCATAGATCTCCCTGTTAACCCTGGTAGTCTAGTGGCCCACCCCCCCCATGCTGTTAGGATGTTAGCCACCACCCCGCTCCCTCCCTTAACCCAGTCTTAGGAAGTGACTGGCACAGCTCTCCTCCTACCACCACAGCCAGCCACCGACTGAACTGTCAATGAGCGTGTACAGTACATTGTACCCGCCCATTGGTCAACCAATGAGTGGGTACTATAGGTTCATAGGTTAATAATTTGTTTCAAGTTCAGTAGGCTTTTGCCCATTAGGAACTTGCCACTCAAAAATACTTAAGGGTGGTATTCATATTTTTGGGTTCCCAAAAATGTACCCAGTCTGTTTTTAAATGTAGCAATGGTTTCACTATCACTTATGTGCTGTGGTAATGCATTCCATTTTGTTATTATTCTCTGTGAGAACCATTTTCCCTCCTTACTATTTCATTATTTTCTCTCATCAGCTGATAAAAGTGTGATCTAGTTTGTTTCATTTTAGTATGGCTTACTATACCTATAGTCTCCTTAAGAAATGGATCATTCTTTGCTCTATACGCAAGACAGAGACATCCTCTTATTCTCCTATATTCCATAGATTATATCCCAAGTTTATGTAATCTTTCCTGATAGTTAAGGTTATTCATGTTTTTAACTTTTTTGGTACTGTACACACTCATTGACAGTTCAGTCGGTAGCTGGCCATGGTGATGTGAGAAGGGCTGTGCCAATCACCAGTGCTGCCTGGGTTGGGGGGACAGAGTGGTGGCTTATGTCCTAATGGGGTGGGGGCCACTAGACTAGCAGGGTTACTGGGGAGATCCATGGTTATTATTATGATGATTGGGGCCAGGAAGGGGGTACTACTAGACTACCAGGGTAACCTGGGTGATCTAATTTTATTCTTCTAATTATCAGGGATGGGAACTAATAGGGTGGATACCAGGGAGATCTATTTCTATTTGTATATTGATTGAGGCTGGGGAGAGGGGACCCTACACTATGGAGCAGATGGGAACAAGGCAGATTTTATGTTTACAAGGGGGATTGGGGCTAGAAGAGGGAGCCACTACATTGTGGGAATGATGGTGAATGGGGCAGATTTTAGTTTTACAACAGGGATCAGGGCTGACCCAGTGCATTCCGTTGGGCGCAGCCATGCTAATGAGCTCATAATGGGCATGCATGAGGTTCCTTTGTGCCATGCATGCTTATAGAGCTCATTAGCATATTTTGGCTGAATATCACCCTTGGTGGAAACGGCGCATACAGGTATGCACCATGTGTTCCCCCATTGCCAGTCTTCAGCCTCGACACTGGATGTGCTTCAACAAACATGGCAGCTGCCCACTATGTGCTGCACATCCAGGGTCCAATAGTCAAACAGAATGTACAATCTGTTCTGATCACCCATTCTGTTTGAATGTACCATCTGAGCTGGCCAGCCCATTTTTTTGTGCGGTGCATCTGCATCTGCATCCATTTGCACCGTGCATCCTGCCAGCTTTGCATATGGGGCCCTATGTGCATTGACTTAACAATACCTCTAACATTAAAAAAAATAAAAGGTCCAGATTCTGGTGTTTATTTTGCATCTGACTTAAAAAAAACTGTTCATCTGCATTTTCACATAAAGAATGCAACAACGAAGATGTCTTTCTATGTCTAGTGTGCATTCCACTCACAGCAGGATATCATCAGTTTGAGCAATAAAATCTGTTTCAGCATTTGCTGGTGACAGAATATCTGTGTTCTTTTTATTTAGTGAATGGGCCTGTATGGGGCTGATTCCGAAAGCAAGTTCTGTCAAATGTAATGTTTTCAAACAGAAGCTATTAACATGTACATGTGTGATGATCAGTGATAGCTGACTAAAGTACTGTTTCTGTTTGCTCACGTAAAACCTTTTGAATTGTTTAAACAATCACACAGACACAGAGTAACTGCAGCAAAAGCTGCATTTCTTCTAGATATTTAGCAATGGCTGGAAATGCTGATTTGAGAAAGGAATGGGTGCCTTTTACACATAAGCATGAAACTTACATAAAAGAGTGTCTTATACATTCTCTTTTATGTAAGTGTCAGGCTTACAGATATTCAGTATCAGCTCAGCTGTCCAGATCCCAAAGATTGTCTCTCTCTCTCTTTCTCCCTCCCTCCCCTAAACATACTCTCTCTCCTCCATGTCTGAAAAACACTGGTAATTGTGGGAGGCAGATTTTATTGTTGTTGTAGTTATTATGTACAACAGTTCATTCAGAAAATTAGTCCTGGCAATGCTAACTGAGGAGACTTTGGGTGACTGGGTAATGTGGTGCACGTGTTAGCTTCAGCGTTTAAGAGGTAGGCAGGTCTCACAGCATGGCAGAGCAAACAGGAAAATAGAGAGACTTGATTTTAAATAGCCCATTCCGAGAACAGATAGTGGCCAATGCTGAAAAATGTTGGATTCTCCATGTGGTGTGAAAAAAAAACAGAAGTGTTAGTGGCTACTGAGACAACTCTGTTTAATTCAGTCATCTCTCTTCTAAAATTGTAAGTGTACAAAGTTTCCTGGCATCTAAAAAACGAACACATTTGAGGAACAATATATAAAAGTGCATATTTGAATCATGCTTGCGGTCTCTCTGTCCTTACTCTGCAAACTACTTTTCTTACATTATGCTATTCTAAAAACCATGTCTGCTAGGCATCCTGTACCATCAGCTAAACTGGAAAGGAAAGTACCAGTAATTGTAATCTGATATCAGGAAAATAGAGTCTGATACCCCTCCCCCTATTTTTCTCATTGATAAATAAAAAGAAATCATAGCTGGGACTAAACAGTATCACTACATCTCTATTAAAGTTTGCTAGTATCGTGAACAGGACAAAAGATAGCACAGTGAGGGAAAATGTTGTGAATATTTGAACAATTTGATTGTGACTTTACATACTGAGTCACTGGCATAACTCCTGTTGTGAGTACAATCAGTTACCAACACAATGATATACACGCTGTAATGCTTTTTTTAATGTGGTTTGAGAGTTCAACTGAAATGGCAAATAGACACTGAGCAGGATTTTCAAAAGTCTTAGATCTGCGAAGGCTCTGGTGTGCCAATGATACGGCACAGCGGTGCGCCAATGATACGGCATGTGGGGCTTGTGGCAATTTAATGGGGTAGTCTTTCCTGTGCAGTAATTGCTGAAAGTTCGACCAACTTTTATGGTCTAACATGCGGCAATCCTGGGGGCCCTTTTTATGGAGCTTGCGCCAGATATTTGGCACAAGCTGCCATAATTTGTGGAAACTGTTGTGACTGCACCCGAGTTTGTAAAATTGGGTGCAGTTGCAGCAAAGGGTTTGGGGCACCACCAGAACCTAAGTGACGTGGCGCAGAGCTGGACACAAGCAATGCGCCATGCTTTGAAAACCCTGCCCCCTGTTACCACAGTTTAAAACATTTTAAGATTTGATCTAGTGTGAATAGGTCTGATTATGTAAAAAAGGTATCTTAGAATAGGGACACTTTGTTTATTCAGGGTATCATGAAAGCAATTTCTGAAGCTATATGAATTCAGGATCTGCTTTTGAACATAGCACCACACCATACCAGGTGAACAAACTCTAACCTCAATGGTTTTATCTAATCACATCTGATGCTCTAGAACCTTATTCAGAACACCAGGATCCGTGAGACAGGTAAAGAGCTGCATACATCAAAAACTGTCATATAAATAATAACAGAGACACAGAAATGAAGAAAATTTGATTTTTATTACTATCAGCTCATTATTACGTAAAATAAACAGCTAAATACATTTCATGTCCCCTTTGAGCTCTGTTTATCATGAGTCTGTCTAGTATGTCTTATAGTTTCAGTTTCAGTTTATTGACAGGAAAATACTCCTTTGAGCAGGCTCATTTACAGGGAGGCCCTGAGCAGATAAGCCATATACATAAGAAAAATGTAAAGAAGGCATGTACTGTACGTAGTAAATATAGGTAACATTATATAGAATATATGAAGAAACACTCAGCATTTATGTACATCTATATACAGTCAACATTATATACAAGTGAAATTCCATGCAGTAGATCTAAGCAGTAATATATGGTCAAACACACGGCATTCACAAAACTGGGTTGCTGGACAGAGCAAGAGTCAACTGTAAATAGAGAAGTAGTAGACATAGTAGGGCAATGAGGTAGAAAGCAGGTAAGAAGGGAGACAGGAAGAAAATAGAATGTGGAGAAAGGAGATTATGAAGGAGGATGGGTGAGAGTTGGAAGGTGAGGGTGATGCAGAGTCAGAAGTGAAAAGAGGTATAAGGTTTAGCATAACTGGATCTTAATCAGTGACGAGTGCATGTGTCAGATAAACTGCTGGTAGCTAATTTTTTGAAGCTATTCAGGGTAATTAGAAGTTGAAACTTGAGTTTAGCTTTGGCTTTGTCCAAGCAGCCGTTAAAACACGACTTAGGGCCATATCTCCGAAACAGGAGTGAGAGCTTGCTTCATCTAGCGTAATACACAAATTACTGTGTAGTGGATATAAGCAGGCAGACTGCTGAAAGAACTAGATATTTAAGCTTCTTATTACAGTTTTACATTGCAATATATGTTTTTATAAGACTGTTTATGTTAAAAGTTTCACTTTGCACTGTTGTGAGCATCTTTCTTACAGTGATTCCCTGGCCCCCCTTTTTTTTTGTGCCCCTTCATTCTTCCCCCCTTCCCCTCTATGAAATCCCCTCATGCTTCCTCACGTCATTATTTTGCTACATTGTTCTCTGTCCACTGGCGAGGTCTAGGTCTTATCACTTTGATGTTTTATTGTTTTGTGTGCCTACATGTGCTGTGTGTCTGTCCTAGGTGCAGTGTGGGCATATACACATTCACAACTGGGGTAATTAAGTAATGGGAAGTTTTGATTTTTTTTATGATATGCTGCACTGCTGTGGTACTAGTTATATGTTAGACTCAGTGCAGTGTTGTATCATTTTGAACTGGAAAAGGCTCAATGTCAGTAAGAAGTTGGTTACATATATCCATTTTACTGACTGGCAAACAACCCTGTAAATGCTGTAATTGTTACTTGTTATCTATGGTGCTCATTAAGTATTAAATATACTGAGTTTTCTTTGCCAGTTGAAGCAGGCACAACTACAGAATATCTGTTACTAAAGTAATAGAAGAACAGGTCACTATCTTATATTGTTCGCTTACTGACACAGTTATAGTGTAGTTCACACACACATACTGTACAGTGACCAACATAAGATTGTTCAGTGCTATAGGGTGAAGGATGTGACAATTTGTCAACAAGTTGCTTGTTTGCAAATGACTTATTCATTTGAGTATATTGAGCTAAGATGCATTGTGTAACACAACAAATATTTAATGCCAAGATTATCACAGCATTCTTTGCATTATGATCATTATTATTATTATGATTATTATTATTATTATTATTATTATTATTATTATTGTAAGATTGTGGAGTATATGTTGACTAGAATGTCCCTAAGTTTGGTACTCAGGATCACCTTATTCATAACTTGAAACTGAAATTTTTGAAATGTTTTTGATGGTATGTGGTGGAGGTGGTAGGGCCCAGAACATCTGGAACATTTTCTTTTGGTGCTTATTAGATTTCTTGCTACAGGAATATTCTTAAACAGCAGGTGCTTAGTAATGGTGCATATCTTAAAGAGAGAAGGTTTGGGGCCTTTAGATGCCTCTGCACTCATTCCCGTTGCTTTTATTTGTTTCTTTACTTACTTTTCCATCATGTTATTTGTTTTTTGCCAACTGATAGTGAAAAAAGAATCCAATGGAATCCCTGTATAATGATGTCAGAAAATCTTTTCTGGCAAGGCTGCCAGTGTATTTCAGGGGAAACTACAAATCTGTTTTCAGATTTTTATGGAGAAATAACTTCCTGCCACCAAAATATTATATATTTAATAGAAATATGTTATTTTTGATAACATGTGATCTTTTGTTATAATTTAACAGGTGACATTTTCTTCATAACCAGATTTTACTTGGAATGAAGTAAAGAGAAGCTAATTATTGTATTCAAAAATGTACAATCATACAGATGGAGCACTGTAGTGCAAACATATAAAAGACAAAGTTTGTTAATGAAATAAGTATCAATTTCATAGTTTCAAAGTATAATAATCGGCTCATAATGTCCATATCCAACTTCCACCTTTAGCCAACTCGCCCTTTCAGCAGGCTCCAATCATACTCAAGTCCCAGAATTAGGTGGGTAATGGACCAAAATCAAACTGCACACTGTGCCTCTGGTTCCCAAGGTGCCAAAGAATGTACAAAAAATAGATGATTCAGGAACTCAAATAAAGCACCTTCTGAGCAAATTTCCAAATCTTTAATTTCTTTTTTTCCTTTTCTTTCAATGCCCCCTATGTTTCACTCTATATTAAAGCTTGTTCATGGGGTAAATCTGTTAAAAAACAATAATATCCACTTTTCAGTTTATAAATCTTAAATATATCTCATTTCTTAGCTTATTTCATTAATGTCTACAGCACTGTGATTTGTTTACACATTGTAATATTCTCTCATGAAGTTCAGAGTTCACAAATGAAAATGTTTACCTAATAAATTCCTCTGTTACCTATTCCCTCATTGTACTTCACTTCCCACCTGCTCTTTTCTTAATGTTTTAATTCCCATGCACTCTGTGAATTGATAAGATCCTATGTGTTATTTATCTTCACAAAAACAGGACTTCACAGTAAAATGTATAACTGCATATATCCTGAAACCCTCTGCCCACTAGGCTTTTACCTCATGGCACATGCTTTTGCACGTGCTTCAAAACATTGCATTCAAATGTATTGCTTGCTCCTTAGCCGCTCTTTGTGTTTTAGTTTGGAATCCTACAACACATGCAAAATGATTGTTTTTACCACTAGTGGCATTTTTACAATATTTACCAAGTTGTAATTACTTGCATTTTAATTGTCACACTGAAAGTTAAATCACTTTACCTTGTTTTACAGGTTAAATACTTTGGCGTGCAAGTCCAATTCTTTGGCATTTAGAAATGCCCTGTTTCCTTCCTTGTAGTGCTGCGTGTGCTGCTTGAGGTGTAGCCTACCTCTTGGACCAACCTGTGTAACCCGAGGGAATGAAAAACACTCCCTTGTATTCCTGCGAGTTCAGGAGGTTGCTTAGCAACCATACACCTCCTAAAAGAAGGCAGGTTTACACAGGCTGGTCCATAAACAGTGGAGTGCCATTAATTGCTTAAATTTGTGTATCACATATACAGTAAATAGAAAACAGAACCATTTCATACTTTGAGATGGGCATAAGGTTCCTTACACTGTAGTTTGTTGATTAATAGTATAGAAAGGACATAATGATGTCTAGATACTCGGGGGGGGGTGCAGGAGGGGAAATCTGAAAAACAGGGGGGCGGGTGGAATACTACCTACCCAAATTGTTTTATGCAGTGTACTTTTAAGTCCATAAAGTATACACATTTTTATCTTGGAAGCTGATTATCAATATATTGTTTTCTTTAAACTGCCCTGACATTATATTTAGACCACTTTGAGCTTTCTCCAAGTTTGCCTGTGTTACCTCATTATGTATTTGTGCCCCTATTTCTATACTATTTGTTTGAGTAAGGTTATTAAATTATATGCATGCTTGCCAATTTGTCTCCAAATTCATGCCTCTTTTGTTTTTCTAGTGTTTTGAGATGAACAATCTATCTCATTTCTGCATGTTCTAACATTTTTTTTGTGGTTACCACCATGTGAAGGGGGCACCACAACCTCCAAGCCCCAGAATTGAAGTGAAGCACCATTATGGCCTGCTTTATGTAACAGATTTACCCTGTGAACAAGCTCTAATATAGAATGAAACATAGTGGGCAGTGAAAGAAAATGAAAAAAGGAAATAAAAGATTTGGAAATTTGCTCAGAAGAAGCTTTATTTGGGTTCCTGAATCACATATTCTTTGGACATATGAAGAAAATGTCACCTGCTAAATTATTAAAATAGTATTTGGTGTACCTCATGTTGAGATAGGGCATGTGACTATCACTGTAATGCTTCAGTTTGAAGTGTGAGTTATGCAATCTTTACCGAGAATACACTGACTGAAGGTGTTTGCAGACTGCTGCCTCTGTATCACAATTATTTATTTATTTCTTATTCCATTACATAAACCTGCCTGATTTATTAGACTACTTTTCCAACATGAGCCAAACACTGGAGGACATCAAAAAAATTTAGATGACACTACACTTAAAGTGGGATGAGGGGCTTATGAGCATGTGCATCCAAATTACTTCAGTACTACTGCTGTAGCAGCCGTTGTGGCTCTGACCAGACTTTGTCAGAAATAATTGTAATTCCTAGGCAGGCAAACTAGCGAAGTCATGCAGAAAAGGACAATAGATTGATCACAGTGTGATCATTCAACACCCCTGTTCTGGCAGCTGCAGGACCTGCAGCAAAAACAGAGCAGAATGAACTTAGCAGACTGGCAAAGGTGTAGCAGTAGTTCTGTGCAGAATGCAAAATTCTGCCAGCAAAATTAGCACAGAATGACCATTCTGCTGGCTGAATTTCTATCAGAATTTTGCTGATTCTTCTACAGAATTCTGCCAGTTGTGATCCATGGAATAATACTCTGCAGAACAGCATTTTTTTTCTGCATAAAATCATTCTGCAACCATTTCTTCAGAAAATATTGAGATCCATGGAACAATATTTCATAGAACAGTATTTTAATGCAAAACAATCATTCTGCAACCATTTCCGTGGAAAATATTGAGATCTGCAGAATAAAATTCTGTGGAAATGTTTCAGAAAAACTCATTTCAAATTTTCTTGAAGTGGATTTCCACCATTCCATTTGTGGCAAAATTCATTCTAATTTCTGCAGAATTTTTGAAACTTTCATGAAATGTCATTCTTTTTATTCTCCCCTGTAGCTCCCAGTTGGGTCCTTCTTCTAGGCATCCCTTTTTTGTGTCTGCCATCTGTCTGCACCCATCTCCTAATTGGGCCACCAACTTGTTACCCCCATGGCTTACTCCCCCATTGTGAGGTGGCAGGGAGCCCCCAACTCCCCACCAATATTGGATCACATACAGGTGGCACCCTCAGAGATGGTGAGGTAGGCAGATGGCCATCAAGCTGCTTGACCTGGCTGCCATTTCTGTTTTTCTTTGGTGGCTAAGCGTACGATGCCAACAATGAGTGTAACATACATGTGTCCACCAGTAATGTGCCCACTGGCTGCTCTTCCTCCATGCCCTACTGTATTGGCCAGGCATGCCAATACCCAGCATCTGCTAGGTGTCAGGCAAACACTGGTTGCTGTTCCCCACCCTCCCTGGGAGAGGAGAGCAGTCCTCCAGATGCTCGATCCTCTCCCATTGCGGCCAGCTCCTAACAACCCACTTGCACTGCAGGGTTGCCAGTGTGGCAGGAGGTGAGGCATCACTGCCTCAGCCCTCCATGCCACTGGGCTGGGCTGCAGGGGAGATTTTAAATGATTTGACTAATTGTTTTGTCCTGACTGCTTATTGTGAAGCAGGGCCCAGAAATCCATATATATTTTTTTATTTATGAATGTGAACCTGCTAGCTAGTCAATATGTGAAAAGTAAATTAGACTGTTGTGTGAGACCTAAGGTCTTTCAATGGGGTGGCATGTTGTCTTTCAGTGTGTGTGTGTGTGGGGGGTCCTTTTTCCCTGTCAATTCATTAGCTGTACAGCATTGTGGTTTATGTATACATTGGGCAAATATATCAGGTGGGCATCTAAGAATCATTGATGACCAATTTGAATCATCATTATCAGTATCCAGTGGCAGCTGCATCATGTCATTATCTGTTGTGTGTGTTGTCAATGTTTGTAGAACACAGCAAGAGAAGAATAGGATAAGAACGGGATGGGGGAGGAGCAGACAGATGTTACATTTGGACATTTCTACCAAGTAGAGGTTTTGTAAGCAGTGGCAGTGGTGGAAAAGTAGCTTATCATGGTGGGGCTGGGTCTGGGAGTCATGGACATTGCATTGTGAGGACAAAGGTTGAACAAATACTGTAATAGTATAATCACCCCCCAAAAAATGGTTAATTAGTCCACATAAATCCATTGTTTCCACTTCCGCTGCAGTGCAAGCAGCCTTTCCTGCTGCCCATCCAGCAATTCTGGTAATGGAACTATATTGAGCAATCTAGAGGTACCCTACTTTCCTTCTCTTTTATCTTTAAATGCTTCTAGTTCTCCTTCTTGGGATTGAAGTTATCCACCCTGAAATCTAAAGTCTATTTCCTGAAAAAAAAAAAAAGATCTTGCATTCTCTGCCCAGTTTTTCAAAGTGCCCTTCCCCCACTCAGCTGTCAATACCAACTGCTGAAAACAGCATGAAGAATGGGAGTCAAGCAGCAAGTCAAACCACAAGTTCAATTTCATAATTGGCCCATGCTACTACTACTACTACTACAATGTTCTATAAATAAAATATTAAATTAATTACATTATTTATTTATTTATTTGAGTTTTGGTGACCGGGTAAGTCCACTGAGACAATTACAGTTACTTTTTCAGGGTCGACCCAGGGTCGCAATAAGCAATACAGAAACAGTGCAATAATACAGAAGAACAAAACAAGATGGCAAAAATTGACATACAGCATAAAAATATATATAAAAATATGACAAAGCTTGGAATATAAACTTCAATAAAATCATAATTACTAGTCGTATAAAATTGAGACTGCAGGCTACAGAACTAAGAGCCTAAATATAGATTATGGGTATGGGAGGTATAGAGCTGGATATGAACAGGTAGTAAGGGAGGATAAGGACAGAGAGCAGGGATCAGGGTGTTGTTCAAGATTCAGGCAGCAGAGGGGAAGAAAATAAGGCATAGAGAGATGTGTCATAAGTGGAAGCAGGAGCAAGATACAGAGGCTGAGAGAGAGTGAGGTATACAGATTAGATCGGCACACATGAAGAGAGGAAAAAGACAGGATGGAGGGAGGCAGGGAGTTCCAGTTAGATACAGCTACAAAGGAGAAAGACCTTCGGGTGATGGCTAGATGCAAATTAGGTATAATTAGAATGGGGAGTGACGCAGATCGGATTGTGCATGGAGTTTGTTTTAGGCGTATAGTCGCACTGAGGCAAAGAGGCGTGAATTTGTGGACAAGCTTAAACATGAAACTCAGGGAGGAATACCTCACTTTAGCTTTGTATGGTAACCAGCCCAGCGAGGAGAGGCTGTCACAGTGGTGAGAGAGAATATTAGCCCCCAAGGCAAACCCTTCACACCCTATGGTAAGCCTGGTGTAGGAGAGACAGGGAAAAAGAGTTTGTTGAGAGCAGTAGAGGAGCACCATAAGTTAGGCGAGGAAGAAGGAACAATGAAGCAATTTTAAGGCAGGAGGCAGAGGTGAAGAATGGATGGATATGGTAGAGGAGTCCTAGTTTCTGGTTCAGAGATTTTGTGACATTGGAGACATGTGTGTTAAGGGAGAGTGCGGAGTCCAAGGTGATGCCCAGGTATTTAAAGGAATGGACAGACTCAAGGTCAGGGCATCACCATTGAGAGAGTTAATGCTAAGATTGGGGAGAGTATACTCTGAGGGGGGGTCAATTGGTGAAGAGCATACATTTAGTTTTTTTGTATTAAGAACAAGATGATTATGGCTGAACCAGTCCTCAAGGGATGTGAAGTCAGAGGCAAGTTCTTTATTAATGAGATCAATATATGGAGAGGAGTGATAAATGATTGCATAATCTGCATACAGGTGTACTGAAGCACCTCCACAAAAGCTGGGTAAGTCGTTAATGAAAAGTGAGAACAACATTGGCCCCAAAATGAAGCCCTGTGGAACGCCATGAGTTATGGGCCTTAGATGATGTTATATTATAATACATTAAATTATATTATATTACATTATATTATATTGCATGACCTTCTGAGATATATCATATTATTTCATATTATATAAGATCATGTTACCTTCTCATATATCATATCAGCTACCCTTCCCAATGCTTTCTGAACACACATCATTACCGCACACACTGGCTAAAGAAAAAAAAAAGAAGCACCTTTCAATTGCTGTCCAATTCCTTCAGAATACCCCAGCACTGATCACCTTAACCAGTTCACTATACCTATAAAATCATGTGGGTCCTCTGCAGCATGGGAGAATATTTCAGATGTCACTACAAATCCATGGAAAGGAAATTACAGTTAGTGTGGTAAAATGATTGTTTCAGGTCAGTGAAGTTTACTCAATCTTTGGAAACCAATGTCCTGGTTCTAGATGATGATTTAAGCCTAGTATTCTCCAAACAGAACAGCCACATCCAATCCAAGCCCCTATTCAGTTTACAAGAACCAGGAATAGCAGTTGGGACAGATGGATTGGGATAGGTAGGCACACTGATAGGTTAACATAGTTTATTCTAATAATTCAGCTACCATGGCTGGGTGCACCATGAGGCAACTGATGCACCCTTTGGTACATACCAGCACAGCATTACAAATGGTTCACAACCAGATGACAGAGCCCGGCCCAGTGTACGCACCTCAGCGAATGCTGAATTTACTGAAAAAACAAAGAACACTTCCCAAGTCGTTGCATGCCCACAGAAAACTATCAAGATTTTCTCCTGCTTTTTCAAGTGCTGAGAGTTCCTGAGAGATTGTGTCTGATGTCTTGCTTTGGAAAGTAACATATCTTCTTCCTCATGCTCTGCTTAGCTCCATCATCATGTTTTCTATGCATTTTAACAGAAACATAGAAACACAGAATTTCACAGTAGATAGGGACTGCTTGGCCCATCCAGTCTGCCTATTCCTCCCTACTTACACTATTACCACAGACGGTACCCAATCTGCAACTCTTTCTCACTCCCCTTCTTCCTTTCCACTATGATTCCCTTCTGTATATCCCATGTATTCTTGAACCCTACCACCATTTTCACCCCCAACACCTCCACTGGAAGGCTGTTCCAGGAATCCACCACTCTTTCTGTGAAGAAATACTTCCTCACATCTTTCCTGAATCTTCCCCCGGTACAGCTTCATAGCATGTCCCCTTGTTTTTGAGCACCTTTACATCTGAAAAATAATTCCCTCCTGTACCTTACTTATCCCGTGAGATATTTAAATGTCTCTATCATATTCCCACTCCCTTCTCTGTTCCAGGGTGTACATGTTGAGGTCCTTTTTTTCTCCTCATATGGCTTTTGATGTAGACCCTGCACCATTCTGGCTGCCCTCCTCTAGACTGCCTCAACTCTCTATATCCTTCCTGATATGTGGTGTCCTTAACTGGACACAGTACTGTATGTGGGGTTTTACCAGCAATCTATACAGAGAAACACCACCTCCCTCTTTCTGCTGGTGATACCCCTCCCAACACACCCCAGCATCCCACTAGCCTTTCCCACTGCCTTCCTGCACTGCCTGGCCACCATTAGGTTATCCAATATGATTACCCCCCCAGATCTTTTTCCTGCTTGGTGGTTGTTGATACCACTCCACCCCTTTTGTACTCTGCTCCTGGGTTTCTGTGCCCTAAGTGTATTATTTAGCACTTTTCACATTGAAACCCAGCTGCCATACCCTTGACCACTCCTCTAGTTTTCTCAGGTCTCTACTCATCCTTTCCACACACCTGTGCCCCTGAAGTGTCCACCCTATTGTAGTTTTTGGTGTCATCTGCAAAGAGATAGACCTTCCCTTTCATCTCTTCTGCAATGTCACTTATGAAGATATTAAAGAGGATTGGGCCTGGCACTGATTCCAGAGTCACCCCACAGGTGAACCTCCCTTCCTCATAGTGAACTCCGTTTACCACCATCCTCTGTTACCTATCCCCTAACATATAGGCCACTGACAGAGCAAAGGCCGATGGCACATTTATAAGGTAGAAAAAGAAATGGGCAGACTGGATGGGCCTTGCGGTTCTTATCTGCCGTCAACTTCTATGTTTCTATGTAAATTTTTATATCCAGTTTATCACATTTGAACCCACTCCTAAGCTACCCAGATTGCTTACTAGTCTTCTATGTTGAACGGTGTTGAAAGCCTTACTAAAATCTAGGTAGGCCACATCCACCACTGCACCCTGATCTAAATCATTCACCACCCAAATAAATCTATCAGACTAATTTGATATGACCTCCCCCCAAGAAATCATGTTGTTTTGGGTCTTGCAACACACTGGATTCACAATATTCTGCAATCCTTTCCTTCAGCAATGTTCCATTAACTTTCCCACCATCAATGTCAGGCTGACTGGCCTATAATTGCTAGTCTCCTCCCTGCTACCGCTTTTGTGTATTTGGACTACATCCGCCCAACTCCAGTCCTCCAGAACCACTCCTGTTTCCAGTGGTCATTTAAACAGAACACTCAGAGGTGCAGAGAACATTTCCCATAGCTCCCTCAACACCATTGGATGCACTCCATCTAGCCCCATTGCTTTTTCCACCTTTAAATTAGTGAGTCCCTTCAGGACTGTTGCCTCCAAAAAAGGATTAGTGTCCACTTGCCTCCCTCCAAAGCTTCTGTTACTTTTATGTGGCTTCTCCCCATTGCCTTCCTTTGTCAACACTGAACAAAAGTATTTGTTCATGATGTCTGCCTTTTCCTGGCCCTCCTCTGCATAGTACCCCCTTCATTTTTTAACCTTACAATCCCACCCCAGTCTTCATCTTTTCACTTACATACCTAAAAAATGTCTTGTCCACTTTGGTTACCTCCTGGGCTATTCTATCTTCAGCTTTTGCCTTTGCCCTTCTTACGGCTTTCCTTGTTTCCCTTTTTTTCCCCAAATACACCTCCCTATCCTCCTCCCTCTGTGTCTCCTTATACCTTCTCAATACTACCCTTTTATCCTTCATCTTTCCAGCCACTTCTTTCGAGAACCATAGCAGTCTCTTTTTCCTCTTGATTTGGCACACTTATTTGACACAGAGATTTATTGCCTTTACTATATTCCCTTTTAGCTATGCCCACTGTTGTCCACCCCACTCAGGTCATCCCCCACCCCCACCAGGTCATCTTTGAAACATTCACCCATTTTATGAAATCTGCCCTCTTGAAATCTAGGACCCTCACCATTGTGTGGTTGGATTCAGCAGTTATCTTATATTGAACAACACCATATGGTGATCACTGGTCTCCAGGTGGCTTCCCACTTTGGCATCTGCAATACTGTCCCTGTTAGTAAGTACAAAATCCAGTCTTGCCCCATCACTAGTGGGTTCACCGAATAGTCACCTGAGGCACACCCCCTTCAGAGAGTCCAGGATGGCCCTGCTTCTAGCTGAAGCTGTTGCTGGGAGGCTCCAATCTGCAACATTAATAATGGTGGTTCAGGTTGCCCAGCAGTCTATGTTTTTAAATGTTTGGGTCATCCAAAAATCAACATTCCACAAATCCTGATATATATTAGGATGAACTTCACTCAAAACACAAATCCTTTTGAAGCTGAGCGCTTTTTTATTTCTCAAATCCACACCAGGTAACCAGGATGACAGTTTTGTAACTGATGCCACTTCATCAGGCCCATACAGTGTTGGATCTAAATAAAATGAAACATATGAAGACAGACTTTACCAACTATTCAGTTCAATAGTTTTTCTTTTCAAACTGTGATTATATCCCTCACCATAGTGTCAAAACAAGTGTACTGTCACTTTAACTCTACATATTCCATTTCTCAATTTTTAAACAGTCCATGTACCAAAAAACTGCTAGTGCCTTACAGGGCAAAAACCACAGTGTGAGTGAGTCATACCCTCGACCGCCTTAGATATGTTTTTATATATCTTATACCTTCATATGATAATCATTTTCATCTGCCTTTGCACAATGTATCCCTTGGTTCCATTCTATGCATGCTGCTTGCAAGTTAAAATCATAAATACTTTGAGTTTTACAGCTACAAAAACACTGAATCAATGTAAAAATTATTTATAGATCTTTTTTGTAAGTTCTTACCTTCAAAACCTGTAGTGTTCACTAGTTTTATGTGCTGACAGGCTATCTGTCTTAATTCTCAATTCTATAGTAAAGAAAACAAATGAATTTAACTTCTGTAGAGTTTTACAATGAAATTGTAGAAAGCAGTCCCCACTATACCTCATCTCATTTTCATTTTCTTAGTCAAATGCTTACCTTAGTATTGCCCAGGGCAAAACGCAATATCTCCTTCAGTTTCCTCTATTGTATCATAAAATAATAAATATTAATGCTAGAACAATCTTTTAGTTTCTAATGAAGGTAGACTCAATCAGAGCACTGTTGTTTGTCAGCATGCAGCTGTCTCCATGGTTCTAGGATGGGCTACAGCTGTGACATGCGTGGTTTAAATATTGCAAGAGGAGAAGCTGCTCCCTGTCTGCCTGCCTTTAACTGTCTACTCTGAAGTTTGAGAATATGGTCTTATGGAATAATAGACATTTCTCATGTATGAGGTCTTGTAGTGATCATGCATAATTATCATAGCAAAGAGCTTAAAATACTATAGTGTATGTTGGAATGCTGTGACTATCAGAAATCCATCACTTTCGAAATGTTAAGCTGTACTAGCTGTGTCAGCTAGTTTGTTATGCTGCACTAGCTACTTAGCTAGTGAGGCATAACAACTTAGAACGGGGTTGCGCATGCACGGTGCTTGATATTCCCCCTATTCGGCAGCAGTCATGGCAGTGAGAGCTAGCCCCTGGAGAGACAAAAACACTAAAGTAAGTGAAAATTATTTTACTATGGTGATGGTGTCAACATACACTATAAAAAAACACTGGATGACTAACGATCGGTAACAAGCCACATTACTACATCTCAAGGATCCCATGGTGACCTAAACTCTCAAGCTGTGCTCTCAAGGTTCAAACAGTCACCATAGGAACTTCTCAATGAACTAACCGGCTTGTTACCAATAGTTAGTCATCCGTTATTCTCTATGTTGTGTATACAAAAAAAAAATCAGCACTTTCAGCTGAGGGTGGGGGAAGGGGGGCAAGCCACCTTCAGGTTGCGGTGTAAGTGCTCAGTGGTCCCACTCTACACCTTTACCCACTGAACCACTGAGCTGGACTGCTCTCTGCTATCCAGCAGAGAATGAAGGTGTTTGCCCAGTAGCGAGATAGGCGGTGATGTTATCAGTGACATTGGCTCCTCCCACAACATTGTGGTATTTAAACCATGCATGTCAGAGCTGCAGCTGCTCCTAGAACCATGGAGATGGCTCCATGCTGATGGACAACAGTGCCCTGAGTGAGTCTACCTTCATTAGAAACTAAGAGATTGTTCTAGCATTTATATTAATAAATTATGATTGACTAGAGGAAACTGAAGGGGAGATAGTGCTTTGTTCTAGGCAATACTAAGTTCAGAATTTGACTAAGAAAACGAAGCTGAGATGAGGTATAGTGGAGCTTGCTTTCCACAATTCTGTTGTGAAAACTCTACAGAGGTTAAAATTGTCTGCTTTCTTTACTATAGAAATGAGAATGAAGAAAGATAAACCGTCAGCACATAAAACTAGTGAACACTACAGATTTTGAATGCAGGAACTTACAAAAAGATCTGTAAATCATTTTAAAATTTATTCAGTGTTTTTGTAGCTGTAAAACTCAAAGTATTTATGATTTTAGCTTGCAGGCAGCAAGAATAGAATGGAACCAAAAGATAAATTGTGCAAAAGCAGATGAAGTAACTATTGCACGAAGGTATAAGATATATTAAAACATATTTAAGGCACTCGAGGTCATCACTCACTCACATTGTGGTTTGGCCCCTATGGCACTAGCAGTTTTTTGGCATATGGGTTTTTTAAAAATTGAGAAATAGAATTTGTAGATTTAAAGTGATAGTACACTTGTTTTGACATTATGGTGAGGGGTATAATCACAGTTTGAAAAGAAAAACTATTGAACTGGATAATTGGTAAAGTATATCTTCATATGTTTCATTTCATTTAGATCCAACACTGTATGGGCCTGATGTAGTGGCATCAGCTACAGAACTGTCCTTCTGGTTACCTGGTGTGGATTTGAGAAATAAAAAAGCATTCAGCTTCAAAAGAATTTGTGTTTTGAGTCAAGTTCATCCTACTATATGTCAGGATTTGTGGAGTGCTGATTTTTGGATGATCCAAACATTTAAAAACATAGATTGCTGGGCAACCTGAACCATCATTATTGAAGTTGTATATTAGGGTAGGCTACCTGCAGGATCAGTGGTCCAGTTCTTAGCCAGCAAAGCCGTTATTTATTGATCTGCAATATATTCCATCACTTGGTTTGTCCAATAATAATACCTCTATTATTTAGAATCCCCCCAAATTTGTTTTCACATTATTAAATATAACAACACTATGAGTTTAGGCCAAGGTACTAGTGCGCCTGGTAACAGACAGATACCTTTTCACTAGTTCCAACAAGGGGCAGAAAGCACATTTTTATTATGTCACTTTACTCCAGAAGAGCAGGAGAAAGTGCTAGGACTATTAAATCAGGATAAAACCTGGACTGAGATGACTAGTGATAAAATACTTTTGAATAAAATACACCACCTACAGTAGAACAAAGGGATGTTAGATTAGAGTGGCATTCCCTGTATTTGGGGGAGTACATAAAGAATAAAAGGATCCCAAGAGGCATTACTGTCCTGGTGGAACCCAATCCTTTTTTCATGATGGTCACATTAAACAAAACATGGACAGGGATTCTTAATAAATTCTCAACATACTTTATGTTGTCCTTGATAGACGTGACAGTGGAGGAAAGAAACAGACTGACTTCAGATATACAGGAGGAATACAAAGGTTGAGTACAGCACCAATAATTTACTAATTAACTGGAAAAAATAGAGAACTAGCAGAATATGAAGATTATATTAAACAAAAGAAACTTAAAAAATTCAAACGTGACATTCTAGATTACGTAGATAACAGAGTGTTTAGTTGTTTTTTTAAAACCTAAACCATACAGGGGGAATCAATACTATCAAGCCCAACAGGAACACCAGGCAGACTCAGACAGTGGGGATAGCTACATCACAAACTCTTATTCCAGACAGGGGAGACAACAAGGGGACAGGGATCCTTTATTAGGAGAAGGTACAGACCCCCAGGAGCCATCAGATATGAGAAGACAAGGCAAGGTAATTTTTATTTAAAATGATGCCCAATCCTGGATGGTCTGGGTGCAGTACAAAGTAAATAAACCAATAATAAAAAACCCATAACAAATCAGAATAAATAACAATAAATGTCAGGAAAAAAAAGTATACAATAAAAGTAGATTTCCTTAAAGATTTAAAAATACAGGTGGTCAGGAACTGAGATCAGAAACCATAATGGAATAATCTTACTTAAACAACTAAGACAGGGAAGGACTTGGTAAACAGAAGGGCCTTAAGGCAGGCCTTGAATACCTCCAAAGATGGGGCCTCCCTGACCCCGAAGGGTAGCGAATTTCACAGGATGGAGCTGGCGTCACTAAAAGCCCTGTCACTGGCTGTTTTTATCCTTATCCTGGGAATCGCCAGGATGCCTCTACAGGAGGTGTGGAAGGGAATACATCGACCAGCTCAGGAAGAGGGAGAAGACAGGAGGCGCGACCTATGAGACAGGGGATGGTAAAGGGAGGACTAATACAGAGGTTCATACAGAAACCAGAGCAGAGAGGAGAGGAGATGGTGGTGGTGGAAGAGGTAGAAGAGGTGGCAGAGGAAGAGACAGGGAAGGGGGCAACAGTGGGAGGCAGAGGAGCCAATAGCTGTTTTCAGTTTAAGTGGCCAAAAGATATCTGACATGGAAATTAAGGTCTTAAGTAGGGGTCTCTTTTTCTCTCTAACAAAGGTAAAGATGAATTCCAGTTGGAGATAGATCTACAGAAGATTTTTAGAAAGATTTGTTTAGCAGATTGGTTCAGAGATAGGCAGCAAGAACCTAATAACAGGAAACGTGAATTACCTAGAGCACTAGGGTAAAATTAGATTTTAGCTCACCAAGTGGAAGAGAAGTAGTGGAGATTTATACCAAGGTGGCTGGACAACAGACAAAAGATGTGGTCAAAAGTAGAGAACACTTTCCTAAATATAACAATATGATGAAATCTGAGAGAGAGACTTTGAAAAGGTTAGGACAGGATAAATCAATTGTTTTAAAACTCACAGACAAGGGTGGAGAGATTGTGCTATGGAAATATGAGGATTATAAACAAGAATGTCGAAGACAGTTGAGTGATAGCAAGAGAGATATCTACCAGTAGAAGAAGATCCAACAGAAGAAATGTTTATGGAAATCAGAGATCTTTTTGAACAAGGGATGGACTTAGGAAGGTGTACAGAGAGTGAGAGGGACAAGATGACAAACAAAAAACCAAGGATCCCACTGTTTTTTGTACTGCCCAAGGTCCATAAGGATATGAACAAACCACGAGGGAGACCAATAGTATCTGGAGTGGATTACATCCTGGAACCACTATCCAAGTATGTGGATTTCCACATCCAACAGAAAGTGTAAAAGATGGGTACATACATCAAGGACACCAGTCATGTCATATATATTATCAAGAACATCAGTGATCCAGGTTTGAATATGAACACCATATGACTAGTGTCCCTGGATATAAAGAACATTTACACAAGCATTTCACATCAGGAAGGTCTGGCAGCCTTGGATCAGGCCCTTAGGGGGAGACAGGATCCATTCCCACCATCAGAATTTCTATTAGGTCTGGCAGATATAGTCCTGAACAAAAATTATTTCAAATTTGAGGATGATGTCTACATTCAAATAAAGGGCATGGCAATGGGGAGCACAATGGCTCCCTCATACGCCAATTTGCCTTTCCGACCATCAGGGAGACAAATAACGGAATTCACCACGCCCTCCACGAGATCCACCCCACCAGAGTTAGACTATTTAGAAAGGGGGGAAGGGGGTGCAAACCCCCTCAAAAAGAGGGAACAGTGACATGTAAATGCGGCACCCTAATGACCGGGCGCACTGCCACTGGCACACTGAATAGTGGAACTGCCAATTTGTACATGTGGAGCTTTGAAATGACACACATATTTGATGCAGTGATTAATCCATTTTATGAACACATCAGAACTTGGAAGCATTTCATTGATGATGTGCTTCTTCTTTGGGCAGGCACTAAAGAAGAATTGGATAGGTTTAAAGGTTATCTTAGCAGTAGAAATCAGGATTTACTGTTCTCGATGGAGACCAATGTGGAGCAGATTTCCTTCTTGGATTTACTAATTTACAAAAATAAGAACACTTTGGAGACAAAACTCTTTAGGAGGCTGACAGACAGGAACATCTTGTTGCATTATTAGAGCTGTCATGATCCAAAACTAAAAATCAGTATCCCTAAATCACAGACTATAAGGACCAAGAGAAATAGCAGTACTGCATGACATTTTAGGCAGGAAGTAGAGAATATGGCTTCACAATTTGTTAACAGAGGGTGCAGAAGAGATAAGGTACAAGAGGCAGTGAGTGAAGTAATGAACACACCTAGACAGGAATTATTGCAGAACAAAGAAAAGGATGAGGTGGAAAATAGAATAGTTTTCTCCACTGCCTACAGCCACCTTAGTGGGGACATTCAAAGAATTCTCACAAGAAGCTGGCATATTCTAATAACAGGGGATATACAGAATAGAAGATTCAGGGACTGGCCATTTATTACACCCAAAAAGAACCCTACTTTGAGAGATAAGCTTGTATACACATCACATCATGTTCCTAAGACACAATCTAGACATCTTCTTGAACCACTGAAAAATGGTAGCTACCCATGTAGACATTGTTTTCAATGTGGGAACACTGCAAGAGAATGTGTTTTGAGCACCCTTATACTAATCAAAAGCACGAGATCAGACAACATATTTCATGCAAGTCAGACCATGTGGTGTATTTATTACAAATGTTCATGTGATAAGCTCTATGTGTGTAAAACAAAAAGAGAACTGAAAAGTTACATTAGCGAACATAAAAGTGACACCAGGACAAAAGATCCAAATTCTTCAGTGGCACAACATAGAGGATTGTGTATGAGCAAGCAGACACAACAAATCAGTTGTGATCGAGAGGTTTCCGTGGTAACCAGAGACACGAGAGGGTAGTTCGAGAGGTCCATTACCACAGAAACCTCGAGATCTAACAACTGCCTTGTTTGTGTATGCTTGCTGGTACACAATATTTTATAGTGTAGGGCAAGCATAATCAGTGCTCTTGATCCCCAAGAAAGACTACCTCTTAAAAATAAGGCTTGCCGGATGTGTAGCAACACGCCGACTTCCGCAGCCATGTGGGCTGCTCAAGGGTGCGCGTACGCCAGATAAAATTCGTCTTGTTGTACTGCACCGGTGACATACTCGGTGCAGCACAACAAGATAGTAATGCACTGAGGCAAGCACAACAATGCTGTTGGGAGCATGGATTTCAATGCTCAACCACGTTCTACCATACACTATATTATAACTCTGTGGGACATTCTGCAACCTCTCTAAGGTTCTAGGGACTAGAAAGAGTGGAAGAACCTTTAGGGGGCAATATAAGCTGGGATGACCTCTTGCTTAAGAGAAAGGTATTCTGGATCTACTGTATACAATGGACTGTTTGAATCCCAATATTGGGTTTAATGAGAACTGTGCCTGGAGCCTATACTGGTGAAAGGAGGTTTGAGGACAATGGTATTGTGACAGCTAAGTTAATACATTGAACTGTTTTAAAAGTAAAAAAGAAATGGAGAAACTGATTGGACAACAGACACAAGGAAAAAGAACACACTTTTGTATAGCTTTTGGACTTCAAAGCTGCTCCCTGTCTGCCTGCCTTTAACTGTCTACTCTGAAGTTTGAGAATATGGTCATGTGGAATAACAGACATTTCTCATGTATGAGGCCTTGTAGTGATCATGCATAATTATCATAGCAAAGAGATTACAATACTGTTGTGTATACAAAAAAATTATTTTCTGCACTTTCAAGTTGAGGGTGTGGGGTCAACCGCCTTCAGATTACAGTGTAAGTGCTCAGTAGTCCTGCTCTGCACCTTTACCCACTGAGCCACAGAGCTGGACTGCTCTCTGCTATCCAGAAGAGAATGAAGGCAACACCCAGTAGCAGGATAGGCTGTGACATCACCAATGACGTCAACTCCCCCCAGCACATTGCAGTATTAAACCACGCATGTCAGAGCTGCAGCCGCTCCTAGAACCAAGGAGACAGCTACATACTGATGGATGACAGTGCCCTGAGTGAGTCAACCTTCATTAGAAAATAAGAGATTGTTCTAGCATTTATATTTAATATATTATGATTGAATAGAGGAAACTGAAGGTGATATTGTGTTTTGTTCTAGGCAATGCTAAGGTCAGCATTTGACTAAGAAAATAAAGCTGAGGTGAGGTATAGTGGAGCTTGCTTTCCACAATTCCGTTGTGAAAACTCTACAGAGGTTAAAATTATTTGTTTTCTTTACTTTAGAAATGAGACTGAAGAAAAATAAACCATCATCACATAAAACTAATGAACACTACAGGTTTTGAATGTAAGAACTTAAAAAAAAGATCTATAAATGATTTTTAAATTTATTCAGTGTTTCTGTAGCTGTAAAACTCAAAGTATTTATGACTTTAGCTTGCAGATAGCAAGAATAGAATGGAACTAAGAGATAAATTGCACAAAAGCAGATTAAATGATTGTTGCATGACAGTATAAGATATATAAAAACATATTTAAGGTGGTTGAGGGTGTGTCTCACTCACACTGTGGTTTTGCCCCGTAGGGCACTAGCAGTGTTTTGGCACGTGGGTTGTTTAAAAATTGAGGAATGGAATATGTAGATTTAAAGTGACACTTGTTTTGACACTATGGTGAGGGATATAATCACCATTTGACAAGAAAATCTATTGAACTCGAGAGTTGGTAAAGTATATCTTCATATGGTTCATTTTATTTAGATCCAACACTGTATGGGCCTGATGAAATGGTGTCAGCTATGAAACTGTTGCTCTGGTTACCTGGTGTGGATCTGAGAAATAAAAAAGCATTCAGCTTCAAAAGGATTTGTGTTTTGAGTGATGCTTATCCTAATATATATCTGGCTTCATTCTGTATCTGGAAGGTTGAAGTCCCCACCCATTAGCATCTCCCCCCTTTTCTGCTGTCTTGCCAATCGCTTCTTCCAGTACCTCATTTAATTCCTCCGCTTGTTCTGGTGGTATGTAGTTCACACCATTGTGAACAATGGCTCCATTTCCCATCCTCAGAGTGACCCATTGTACCTCTACATCCCCCTGTATTCCCTGTATCTCCATTGCTTTTATGCTTTCCTTCACATAAAGCAGCACACAACCTCCTTTCCTTACCAACCAGTCCTTTCTGAACTGAATATAGCTGGGTATGGCCATCTCCCACTCATGGTTCTCAGTGCACCATGACTTGGTAATGGCCACATTATCCAGGCACTGCTCTGCCATGATGGCCTCTAGCTCCAGAATCTTATTTTCTAGACTTTTAGTATTTGAACACATGGCCTCCCAGATTTTGTTTCCACTCTGCTTGTTGCCCTGTTTTTCCTTTTTGCCCTCCCTCCCTCCTCTCTTTTTAATGTTCACATTCCATTCCCCCTTTATCTTCACCACCCTACTTCCTTTATTCATTTGCACTATTGGGAATTCCTCTCCACATGGTTCTCTTTACTCTCTACTTCAGCCTGTGGGGATGCTGTTTCTGTCTCAGTGATTCTTTCAGCCACCCCCTCAACTAGTTTAAATGTTCATCAAAGGAACATTTAAACTGTCCACTGTGGACTGCATTTCCTCTCCCAGATGGATGCAGGCCATCACCCCTGTATAAGCACATACCCTCCCAGGTGGGTCCTCAATCCCAAGTGTAGCTGAATCCTTCCTCTCTGCACCATTCTTTCACACATGAGTTGAAGCTCCTGGTGCAGAGATACCTCTCCATTGCCCTGTTGTAGACAGGCAGCACCTCAGCAAAAAACACTGAGTGAGCTACCTGTCTATGACCCCTCCCCAGCTCCATAAACTCCCCCTGCACTATTGTAGCCCCATCCCTAGTCAGGTCATTAGTCCCCAGGTGGATAATGATATCCAGCTCTCCCTATCATGCTGCACTAGCAATCCTCAGGATCCAATTCCCATCCTTCTGGGACTTGATGCCAGAGAAACACCTAACCTGCCCCTACCCTCTTTCCTATTCCCAAATCTATCCTCCTCCACATTTGAGTCCCCAACACAAGTTGCTTCCTCCTCCTCCACCAGTTGTCCTCTGCCACCCTCCTTGGGGGTCTCCACTATAATAAGGCTAGATGTATGAATAATAATTGATTATAAAAAGTGGATAAAATTAAAAAAACATAGATGTTAACTGGTTCTCTTCATCACCATCTGCTTTTCTGCTTTCTGATTCACATTTTCTCAGCACATAAATAAAATAAAATTGAAGGATGTTAATATCTAATAATAATTACATTCAAATAAAAAACATGGAAGTTGACTAGTTCTGAAAACAACACCCCCCCTTCCAGATCCTCCTCTCTTCACCAATTCAAAATCATGTTTTCTTAGCATACAATTAAAGCCACATTTAAGAATATGAATATCAAATAATAATAATTATATTAAAATAAATAAAAAATACCAGTCAGCTAGTAATGAAACAACACATCATCACAATCATCATCTACTTTTCTCTGTCACAAACTACATTTTCCAGGCATCTAAACAACGCAAAATTTAATAAAAATAATAACAAACACTAGAAAAGAATATGTTTATTTTTAGACAGAACAACCACTGGCATCTTCCTACCACACCCAAACATCTTTTAGGATATTTTATAATTCTTGAAATTATATTTCAGAGGCTGTAATATTTGAACTGTCAGGTGTAGAAGAAAGTTTTTTTTTTCTTAATTAAAGCTTGGAGTCCAATCAACATGAATAAATCCTCACCTCTAATAGCACCTGTGACTGTTATGCCTAATTCTCCCTGCTTACAAGCTATTGTCCTACCTGTTGGGCTCTTGTTTTGCCTTACCTCCCAGCTACATCATTCTCCTCTTCTCTTTGGACAAGGCCTCTGGCTGCCTCTTGCACCCCCCCATGCCTCCTACCTGCCCCCCAGCCCTTAACATCTACTTTAGCTTGACAGGGCCTCTGGCTGCCTCTCCAACTTTCCAGTTTCCACAGCTTACCTCCTTCTCTGCTTCACCTTGTTTCACTCTTAGTCATGTCTCTTTGACAGTTATAGGTGTTTACTTACTCTGTTTGACTGTATTAATTTTCTGTATTTTGGAACAATGTCATTTGCCTCTCCTGTTGGTTTGTATCCCCCCCTTTTTGACGTGGAGCCTTTGTAAAAGAGCTGTTTGTGCTCAAATGTATTGTAATCCAAGACTTTAAATCCAAAAAGAAATAAAATGATGCTAAAGTTTTCATACGTCTGTATGTATTGATATAATATGTTGTTAGAAATATCTTGACTTCAACAATTTAGTGAACCATTTTATGTTTTATATATTGATATATATTAGATAAAGCAATTTTTTGTATTGATAGATCAACTTAGCTGACTCCAAGCTTTCACTTAAAAAAATAAGTTCCTAGATATGATGGTTCTAAAGTTATCCCACTTTTAAGGAAGCTTGGAGTCCAGTTGTTAAGAATTAGCTCTGTTGTTATCTGCAAATACTGTAAAGTACATGAAAGTAAAAAAAAAAAACATAACATTTATATTTTTTTTTTGTTTTACTTTTTCTGAATCTTGGTAATGCTGCACATTATTTAATTAGGAACTGTAGATTACACAGCATTTAATCGCATTGTGAGAATTTCACTCTACCCTTTAACAGTCCTTACTCTTCCTAGATTTCGTATGCTTTACCTGCAAAAGCTCTGGAAGAGAATAATTGCATTAACTTGATAACCATAGAAGTGTACTGTTTCTAAAAGCAGTGCACACTCTTCATTACCCTTAGCCTCCATTTATCATTATTCACTGTGGTGTGCGGGTGGCACCTCATCTTTTCTGAGCACTGCACAGCAGATGGTACAGTAGGACTGTTATTCATCACTAAAGGAGGTGGTGAGACCACTACTTTATCTGAGTCATTGCAGAAACAGTAGGATGCAATATTCAATAATGACAATAGAGATGCTTTTGACACAACATGAAGACTGCTTTGACAACATTAGGTTGGACATGTAATTTTGCATGGCACATTACTGCATCTCAGATACAAAAATATGCTAATTCACCATGGATGTATAGATTATATTACAGATAAACTGTTGCATACACTTATGCTATAGTGGAACAGAAAAAAAAAGTTGGAAGAAACAGCAAGAATTCATGCAGTTTACATAACCTCCTAGGAATACTCCTTCTCCTCTTCTGCTGACTTTATATCAAGGCCTGACCTGGAGATTCTTGCATCTTTAGCTTTTCTAAACTCAGTTTACCAAGGGTCAACATTTACTACAGGTATTACTTTGATTAGTCACATATCCAAGAAATGACATCTACTAATATTTATACTCCTACACCTCCTGGTGCAAATCTCCCTGAACTCCTAATGGCACTGGTAATGAGCCACAGTCTGTCTCACAACTCCCAGAAACTGATAGAACTACTACTCCTAGAGAAGCTGCAAAAGTAACTCTGCAGCTGGCCATTTTTCTGGAGCCCTCACTCCACTGACCTCGAGACTAGGGAGAAGGGATTCTATTCCCTGGATAGAGAGCAGGACCTGGCAGCACCTCAGGAGGTGGGACCACAGGGGCTGCCTGTGGGTAGTGGCTGTACTGAGAGAGAGGGGTTAAAAGGAGCTGAGGGCCAGCAGAAACATAGAACAATAGACACTGATGGCAGATAAGGACCGCAAGGCCCATTCAGTCTGCCCATTTCTTTTTCTACCTTATAAATGTGCCATTGGCCTTTGCTCTGTCAATGGTCTATCTATTCATACTCATCTGTATTGCTCCCTTATGCCTATCCCATGCCTGATTGAAACCCTGCACTGGCCATGCCATGCATCCATCACCCTTTCTGTGAAAAAGAACTTCCTCACATTACCCCTTAATCAACCTCCCTCTAATCTCATGCTGTTTCCTCTTGTCCTGCTATTTTTCTTATATTGAAACATGTTAGACCCTTTCACCTTGTTAATGCCATTAAGGTGTTTGATTGTTTCAGTCATATCACCTCTCTCCCTCCTTTGCTCTAGGGTATACATATTGAGCTCCATTAATCTGTCCTCATATGTTTTCTGATGCAGTCCCTGCACCATTTTGGTTGCCCTTCTCTGGACTGCCTCAATTTGGTTAATGTTCTTGTGAAGGTGTGGCCTCCAGTACTGCATGCAGTACTGCAGATGGGGCATAACCAGTGTCTTGTAAAGGAGGATTACTACCTCCTTCTTCTGACTTGTGATACCCTATTAATACACCCCAACATCCCCCAGCCTTACCTACTGCTTTAGTGGTCTGCTTGGATGATTTTAGGTCATCGGTGATGATGATGCCCAAGTCTCTTTCTTCCTTTGTGACTGCCAGCAACTCCTCTCCCAGCCTATAGGTGGTTTCAGGGTTTCTCTTCCCTATGTGCATGATCTTGCACTTCTTTGCATTAAACCCCAGTTGCCACTCTTCTGACCATTTTGCTAGTTTATCCAGATCTCTTCTCCCCCTCTTTCTCCTCCTTACTTTGAACAGGCAGAACAAGCATTGGATCAATCCCCTTGCTTTACTTGGTAGGTAAAGAATTTTAATTATAGAGGTAGGGGTATGGCTCCATGGGGCAGCTTCATCAGCCAGCAAGGAAAGGAGATTAGGCAGCCTATCGTTGCCTTTGTGTTTGCAGCTGAGGGGGAGGAGGGAGAGGGGTCAGCAGACAAAGACTGCTACCAGCTGGCCTTTATCAGATGGGTTTACCAGAGAATAATTCACCAGGAGGAGTAATAAGCTCCTTTGAACATTACAACAAAGGGCCACCACAGAAAAGCCCATTCATTTAATTAGGACAGTCATTTCCTTGGGCTCTGCAGAGTGCTAAAGGCCTGCACTGCCTTAGAAGAGTGGGGGGGCTAGGGCTCAAACTGTCACCTCCCATGATCAACTAAAAAAAAAACTGCATACACTCTTCGGAGTGGAACAGTTCAGAAGAGACCTACAGCAGATTCTTGGCTTGGCCTCAGGCACGAGAGCAGATGGGAGGACTGGAGGGACTTTGTGTGGTAGACAGTCAGAGGTCTGAACAGCCACATGGCAACTGCCCAGTCATCCTCCTTCCCTCATAATCTGCCACACATAGAAACATACACTTTGATGTCAGATAAGGACTACTTGGCCCACCCAGTCTGCCCATTTCCCCACCTATTGGATAAGCTGCAGATCCTAGTTAACCAACAGCCTACTTCTTCCTACCCCCCACTATAATTTCCTTATGTCTCTACCATGCATTTTTGAGTTCATCCACTGTTTTAGACCCCATGTCCTCCTCAGGAAGGCAGTTCCATGCATCCACCACCCTCTCTGTGAAAAAATACTTCCTCATGTTTCCCCTGAGTCATCCCCCCTCTATCTTCAAATTGTGCCCCCTTGTTCTTGCACATATCTTTTTCTGAAAGATGCTTCCCTCTTGGACTTTGTTGATTTTCTTGAGGTACTTGACAGTTTCTATCATGCCCCTCCTTTTCTCGAGGGTATACATATTAATCTTGTTTAGTCTCTCTCTTCATATGGTTTCTGATGCAGATCCTGCACCATTTTAGTTGCCCTCCTCTGGACTGCCTCCATCCTGCCTCCATCCTGTCTATGTCTTTGTTGAGATGGGGTCTCCAGAACTTCATGCAGTACTCCAGATGGAGTATCACCAACTGTCTGTACAGAGGGATGACAACTTCCTGTTTTCTACTGGTGATGCCTCTCCCCATGCATCCCAGTATCCCCCAGCCCTCCTTACTGCAGTCTCACAGTCAGCATAATCAACACAACCCAGGGCAGTCACTAAAAAAGATAAGGACTTTGGACATGCTGGCTGAAGTTGAGCTATGCTATTCAATTTCCAGTGAGTGAGTGATTGCTCTGGCTGGGTCTCCCATCAACCCAGTCGAAAATCTTCCAATTTTCAGCAATTGCATGGCTGTGACAGGGTTCAAAGAGAAATCTAGGGAACTGAGTCTAGTGGTGTTTTAGTGGTTGGGCAGTATTCACTCATTGGAGCCTCCAGAGGAGAGGGCCAGCTGGATCTCGTAGGTGACCATGTGATCAGGTCATCCCAGGACAATGGCTCAGAAACTTTGAAAGATAGAATTTGACCTCAGATAAGGACCACTTTTCCCACCTAGTCTGCCCATTTTTCCCAGCCTACTGTATCACTGCAGACTCTACATGATCTCTGGCTTATCCCCTCCCCCCATCTTACCACTAATGTTCCCTTATGCCTATCCATGCTTTTTTGAACCCCATTGCAGATTTTTGCCCCAACCACCTCTGCTGGGAGGCTGTTCCAGGCATCCATCACCCTAGCAATGAAGAAGTACTTCCTAACATCTCCCCTGAGTCTACCCCTCCAGCTTCATAGTATTACCCCTTGTCCCTGAGACCTTTTTTTCTGAAAGATGCTTGCCTCTTGAACATTATTTATATTTGTGAGGTATTTGAAAGTTTCTATCATATCACCCCTCTTCCTCCATTTCTCCAGTGTATACCTATTAGTATACCTATTCAGCCTTTCCTCATAGGTCTTTTGATGCAGACCTTGCTCCATTTTGTTTGACCTTCTCTGGACCGCCTCCACTGTTTCTACATCTGTCCCGAGATAAGGTCTCCCGAACTGGACATAGTACTCCAGGTGAGGTCTCACCAGTCATCTATATGGGGTAACACCTTCTCCCTCTTTCTACTGTTGCTGACCCTCCCTATGCACCCCAGCATCCCTCTAGCTCTCCTGACTGCCTTGTCACTCTGCCTAGCCATCTTTAGATCATCAGATATGATAACTCCCACTTCTCTTTCCTGTTTGGTGGTCCTCAGCACCTCTCCTCCCATTTTGTACTCCTCCCCTGAGTTTCTGAGCCCCAAGTGCTTGATTTTACACTTTTCTGCATTGTAGCCCAGTTGCCATATCTTTGAGCACTCCTCTAACCTTTTCAGATCCCCTCTCATTTTTTTCATCCCCAATGGAGTGTCTACTCTGTTGCAGATTATAGTGTAATCTGCCAACAGGCAGACCTTTCCCTCCAGCCCCTCTGCAATGTCACTAATAAAGACATTAAACAGGACTGGTCCCAGTACAGATCCCTGTGGTACTATACTGGTCCCCCTCCCTTCCTTGGAGTGAACTCCGTTTACCACCACTCTCTGTCTCCGATCCCTTAGCCAATTTCTTACCCAGTTTACCACCTTTGGTCCCACTCCTAGGCTACCTAGCTTGTTTACTAATCTCCTATGTGGGATGGTGTTGAAGGCCTTACTGGGAAACCAGGTAGGTCACATCTAGAGATACAGCCAAGTTTTAATTCACAGGCAAAGGGAACCCAAAGTGGTTTGAATTTGTACGGCACTACGTGAATTGTCCATTAAAAACTTGAAATTCACCTTACTTTGCATTGTCCACTTCGAGTTCACTTCGAGTTACAGTTTGATAAGGTGAAGTCCTTAAAAAACAGACCACTGATCACATGCCTAACTGTCTCTGCAGGTCTGCAGGTCACATGATTCAGGGAGGCAGTTAAATAGGCAGGAAGTCAGTGTTCAAAGTACAAAGTGGGCACAGATGCAGCATGCAACAGTCAGCATTTGCTTATTTCAGGGTACTGCAGAAAATCCTGTACCACCAGATTTAAACAGTGGGCCATACAGGGAACCCACACAAAGCCACCATTACTAATACATTTCACAATGTTTGATCCATTATCACTAGCTATGAAGCCAGCTTTTAGGGACAAGGGGTGCAGCCACTGATTAAGTTCTGTCAGTAGCAAGTCTAGCATGTGTCTACCTGTATGCAACCCTGTTACACTACACATTGCAAGCATGGCATGCTGTCTAATGTCATGAAGGCTGCTACCACCACCACAGTCTGAATTATTACACTGCTTTCCCATCCCACCATCACAGACAACCCCAGGTAGCTGCACCCAATGTGCAGTAATACACAGATAGAAACTACCTGCCGTTTTGACACTTGTCCACATATCCATGCTTAAGTGAATGTAAGGTGATGTGGAATGTTGAAGGGCATGTCTTACAGACTCTGTCACCATCCAACATAACTCAGGGCAGCACAGGTGGAAAAGTATGTCCGGGACAGGACCTTCCATTTAGGACATGCACATGCTGCAAATCACCAGAAGCCCGCATTCTCCACATGGGAAAATGGAAAAGGTCACTTGCCAGCATTTCCATTATGGTAGCATTGAGTTCACGTGCATCTGCATGATTGGGTGGGTATTTAGTGTTGTGCGCAAAAAGGCTGTGCAATGTGGACTGCATTGTTAGTTGCTTTACATGTGGTGTGCCAAATGGCTCTACTCTACTACTTGACATGGATGGGGTACTTTGGATGTGTGATGGTGGGTGCACAGGTGACAAGCCAATACATGTGGTTATTTTCTTTGTTTTAAGCACAGGGGTCAATGTAGTAGAATTACTGCATGGACTGCCTCTGCTACTCTGACCACTGCTTGAACACTCCAAATCATTATCCTCCTCATGCCTGTAGTAATCCTCTGATGTTATTTCACCACTTTTACTGACAGGGTTACTTACACTGATGGAAGGGGACACCATGCTCACTAAGGTGGCTGAGGGTGAATGCCCAATTATGTCATTAGCTCCCCTCCGGTGCTGCATCCACAGTGCATTGTGCCTGCTCTTCAGATGAGTATGCTGGCCCCCAGTGCCCAAATGGCTACCATTTTTACCACATTTCACATGCACTTGGCAAAGCTGGCAGATTGCCACTGGTTCATTGTTGCCATCTTGTAGAAAAAAAATCCCAAACTGGGGATTTGGATGCCCTACTCTTCATATGTTGCTGCTGGTGCTGCTGCTGCTGCATATATAACTGCAGTTTTGGTGATGATGAAATGGGGGGTGTAATGCATGACTTCTACTTTTGTGCACAATTGGACTTTGACTGAACATCACAATCTATGACTATTAATTCAGGGTCATCATCAACAGACACAGCTACAGAAGAATTTTGAGGAGGGGGTGATTGACTAACAGACTGTTTACAAACAGCCACCTTCAGTTTCTGTTTTTTGGTTCCCAAATGAGATCGCTAGCATCATCATCATAATCATCATCCACTAGATCACTTTGGAGGCTCTCCTCCTGTGGAGATATTCCATGTTCAACAACAGTCTCAATATTATCAGCCACACTTTTTTTGTCAATGTTGGAATGTTTGGATGGCCTATCCTCAGCATCAGTGGAAACGTGAGACTGTGAGTCATCATCGTGATCAGAATCATGTACAAGTACTGTAGGGAGTGGGACATCAACTGCACTCAAGTCTGCGGATTCAACAGATTTTTTTCCACATGATAAGTTTGACAGGGTTGAACTTGTAGCAATACTCATGTTGTTATCAACCATGCCCTCACTAACTTTACTAACAGCAGGGACAACACCATTTCAAACCAGCACCGAAGTGACTGATTTTGCTGTGACAAACATAGACAAATCCCTTTACTTGCATAAACTACTACCTTTCCCTTCTGCTGTGCACTACCATGGCCACGACCACTCTTAACACTGCTACCATTGGTAGCCCCTGATGAACCTGACTCATCTTCACAACAACTTCCACTGCTAATGGTTTTCTTGGCAGCAGCACCACAGCCAGAAACTGCTTTGCCTGACTGTCTCTTTGCGGGCATTTTTTTCAGATGATACAGACAATTTACAACAACTTGATATTTCAGCACTTTTGGGTGGCTGGGAAGCAAAACACTAAATGTAGCCACACAGGCACAACACAATACCTGTCCTTGAATTCTTAACCAATCTTCAAAAAGTCGACAGTCAAAAAACAATACCTTGTTTTGATGGGGGGAGAGAGACGTAGTACCTAGCTACACAAAAGAAGGGAAATAAATTGCAGACAGGCTTAGAAATTCAGAGTACTGCTATTGCAGTGCAGCAATGAAATGCATATCAATTGACAGCACACACACAGATTAAAGGTCGGGCACAGAAACTTTAATTGTTCAGTACAGTACAACACAGACAGTCCTGTAAAAAAGACTGAAAAACTTCCCAGCAAACAGAAAATATTTATAAACAATTCAGTGAAATTGTACTGTGTCTACCTGAACACAAAAATAATAAAACAATAGCCAACAATGGTTGGAAAAAATGCCTTTCTCATTACTCTCACTTCTATACCACAGATCAGCCCCCTCACTTAAGCACACTTGTACAGTGTCTCTTAGTACAGAGACTGAATCAACTAGATTAACATTCAATATTCACAAAACATTAAAAAATGCTCAATGATATAACCACATCTCGGTTTACTACAATCAACCTACTAAATTTTGTCACAAAATTCTGTGGCAAAAAGGCATTTTAAAAGGTTTTTAGAGGGTTTGAATCCCAGAGGTCTGAGAGCAAGCTGTCACCACCTTTCCACTACACACACTAAGATGAACTGAGGCTGTGCATGACAATATAGAGCCCATGTGAAGTTACATCCCATGATTCACTGCAAAATTCACCTTAAAGAGCACAAAAAACAAGGCTAAGTAACATGAAGTCAATAGAAAACAAAGCAAAGTAATGTGACATCCTTAGAGAACAATGAGAATATCATGTTACTTCAAGATGCATAGTTATTCACGTCACTTTGTGGAGTAGTAAGCAAAGCTTGTGTTCTATCCAATATACTACTCATAGAGAAATTTAGACACTTTGCCCACCACTAGCCACATCCACCGCTCTTCCCTGATCCGATTCCCTGGTCACCCAGTGAATGAAACCTATAAGATTCATTTGACAAGTGCTCCCCCTGTTAATCCATGCTGTCTTGTGTCCTGTAAGCCACTGGATTCAAGATATTCCACTATCCTTTCCTTCCGTAGTGATTCCAATAATTTCCACACCACCAAAATTCAGGCTGACTGACCTGTAGTTGCTGGCCTCCTCACTACTACCACTTTTGTGAAGTGGGACTACATCTGCCCTCCTCCAGTCCTCCAGAACCTCTCCCGTCTCCAGTGAGAAGTTGAGCAGGACTGTCAGAGGTGTTGCCAGAACCTTCCTGAGTTCCCTCAGTATCCTTGGATGGACCTCATCTGGCCCCATTGCCTTATCCACTTTCAGATGTGTGAGTTCCTTTAGGACTGTCTCTTCTGTAAATGGACTAGTGTCCACCTGGTCCTCGGATGCTCCTGTTGCTTTTCTTTGGCCACTCTCCTTCCCAACCTTCTGTGAACACTGAACAAAAGTATTTATTCAAGATGTCTGCTTTTTCTTGGTCCCCCCCCCCCCCCCCCACATAATCCCCCTTCCCCTTCTTAGTCTTACAATCCCTCCCCTGGTCTTCCTCTTTTCACTTACATACATAAAATATGTATTGTTCCCTTTCTTTAGTCTTGTTTTACAATCCCTACCCTGGTTTCCTCTTTTCACTTACATATCTAAAATATGTCTTTTACCCATTCTTTATTTCCTGGGCTATTTTCTTCTTTATTTGTGCATTTGCTCTCCTAATGGATTTCTACGCCTCCCTTTGTTTTTCCAGATACAGGTCCCTATCATCCTCCTCTTTCTGTGTCTTCTAATACCTCCTGAATGCTAACTTTTTTTGCCCTTACTTTCCTAGCCACTTCCTTAGAGAACCATAGTGGTCTCTTTTTCCTCATGGCTTTGCTTACTAACCTGACACAGAGGTGTGTTGCCTTCTCTATGCTCCTTTTTAATTTTGCCCAAAGTTCCTCCACTCTAGCCAAGTCTTCTCCCCTGCCAGGGCATCCCTGAGGCATTCCCACATCTTTTTAAATTCTGCCGTCCTGAATTCCAGCACCCTCACCCCTGTGTGGCTCAGTTATGCCCCAGTCCTTATAATGAACCACACAGTACAGTGATCTCTGGTCTCTATGTGGCCACCCACCATGATGTCTGCAACACTGTCCCCTCTAGTTAGTACAAGGTCAAGTTTAATCCCCTCATGAGTTGGCTTCGTAACTAGTTGCCAGAGGAATGCCCATGGCAGAAAGTCCAGGATGTCTCTGCTCCTAGCTGTAGCTCCAGCTGGGATGCTCCAATCTACATAGAACATAGAATGTGATGGCAGATAAGGACCACTTGGCCCACCTAGTCTGCCCATTTCCTTACTTAATGGATAAGCTGCAGATCCTAGTTAATCAACAGCCATCAGGCAGATTAAAGTCTCCCACCAGCAGCACCTCCCTTATTTAATGTCTTTGGATGGCTTCTCCAAGAACCATATCCACCCACCCCAGCCCACCCCACTCCATGCTGGAGGTCTGTAGATCACACCAGTGTGAATAGTTGCTCCATTCGCCATCTCTAGGGTGACCCACAGTACCTCCGCCCCTCCCTGTATTCCCTGTACCTCTGTTGCTTTTATGCTATCTCTCACATAAAAAGCAACTCCTCACCCTTTTTATCCCACCCTGTCCATCCTGAACAGAGTATAGCCTGGTATGGCTATATCCCAGTCATGTTTCTCAGTGTGCCATGTTTCTGTAATGGCAACAATGTCTAGGTCAGCCTCTGCCATAATGGCCTCTATGTCCAGAATTTTATTTCCTATACTTCGAGCACTGGCACACATGGCCTTCCAACAACTAGTGTCACCCTGCTTGACAACCCCAATTTTCCATTTTTCCCTCTCTCTTTACCACCTCTGTTCACATTGCCATCTCTCTTCATTACTCTACACTTGTTTTTCTTTCTAATAGGTACCCTGGGATATTTTTCTCCATTAGGGTTCTCCCTGCTGACTACTCCAGTTTTGGGGGGAGCAGTTTATGTCTCCCTGCTTCCTTCCAGAGGCATGGGAATGGGTAATGCTCTCATCAGTAGAGAGAGAGGGTTCTTCTGTGAACCAATCCTGAATCGAACTCAAACTTTAGATTTTCACCCAATATAAACCAAACTTGAACCCTAAGAAAAAAAAAGATGAACTGAAACTGAACTCTAACCCAGAAAATGTGAGACAAGGAGAGTACACATGGAGGCAGTAGGGAGACACTTAACTTGAACTCAAACTTGAACTGAAAACTTTGACAAAAAAAAAACTCTAACTGAACTGAACTTGAACCCAGACTTCTACTTATCAAATTGAACTGAACCATACTCAGACTATACCCTGTCAAACCTGAATGGAGCTAGAACCCTAGAAAACACTTCAAACTCTTCCTCTACTCATTGGTCCAAGAGGCTGCTCACTTCCTGAGGGGCCACAGCCATTTGTTTTTACTTAAAAAAAAACAACCTGTTAAAATATGTATGAAATCAGTTGGCCCAGTGGGGTGGAGAGCTGAATATCATGCCTTACATCTTGCCACACTGGTGACCCATATTCATGGTGTGAGTAGGTCATTGGGGTTTGGCTGGGGTGGAGAGGATCAAACATCTAGGGGGCAGCTCTCCTCTCCCAGTCAGGTTGGGGAGCGGAGATCAGCACCTGTCTGACACCTAGCAGAGGCTAAGTGTTGGAACACCACATCCTACACTATGGGTCTTGGATGTGGAGCAGTTGACCAGAGTGCTGCATGTGGAAGCACACACAGCTAGGCCATTGTTGGCATTGCATGCTTCCCTCCACAAAGAAGCGGAAACTGTTCCTGGTCAAGCGGTATGAAGGCCACCCTCTGCAGGTGCTGCCTCTGAGAAGGCACCTCCCTGAACTGGATCTGGTCCTGGTGGGTAGAGTTGGGGGCTCATTGCCACCCTGCCATGGAGGGTAAGCCATGGTAGAAGAAGGAAAGGTAATCCTGAAGGTCGAGGAACAGTGCTGAGAGGGTGGCAGGATAGTGGGCCAACTGAGACGGAGGGAGAAAATAGTAGGAAAACAAAAATGCATGAACTCATGATTAGGCAGGGGGCTTTGGTACATGGCCAGTTTGCCAGTGGACAGGAGTATTTCAAGGCAAGCCATGGTCTCATGGAGACCATTGCAGTCTTCCTTGCTTCTCCTTGCTCAAAGACACCATGGTTACTTATAGGAATACACATGGGATGGCCCAATGGACCATGGCTTTATCTCACAACCTCCAATTGCATACAGTGTGACCTGGAGCCAGTCACTTTACCTTCCCAGTGCTTTAGGTCACCTCAGTAAGTGGAACTGGTTCCTACTGGGCTTTTTTATTGGTTCAGAAAGCAGCCCAACCACATCATTATGATTAGTTCTGGCATTTGCCAGCTCATTAATGGGACAGCTGTGAGGGGGTAGGAAATTCACCCTGCCTTGTACGGATAGAAGGTTTTAGCACCATTCAGCCTGATGGCAAGAATTCTCAGTTGGAAAGACTAACCTTCTGAGGCAACCCAGTTTAGTGCCCAGTTTGGATATATAACAAAAAAGAAAGAGAGACAATGAGAGAAGGAAGAAAGAAAGAAAGAAAGAAAGAAAGAAAGAAAGAAAGAAAGAAAGAAAGAAAGAAAGAAAGAAAGAAAGAAAGAAAGAAAGAAAGAAAACAATTGAGGTAGCTCAGCTGCAGGGAGGAAGGCCGGGGAATGTTGGTAGAAGCTGGACAGCCATGGTAAGGCCTTCCCCTAGTGTGCCTGGGTTAATGGAATATGTATTGACACACCTTTCTTGGTGGGGGACACTAGTTTCTCATTTCAGATCAAAAAATGTCTAGCAGGAAGAGGACTCCTAAAGTGAAGGCAGTGTCAGTACTGGAGACCCAGCTGCATGTGATGTACAAGAGGAATGGATAGGCATGGTTAGAACTTTTATAGATGATCTTTTGACCATTTGGGATAGTAAAGAGTTGGAAATGAATGAATTTCTCCAATATATTGACCATAATTGACCATAATGAAATGGGAGTAACATTCTCCACTAAAAGGGATAAGTTAGAAATAGAATTTTTGGATTTGCATCTAACTGGAGTGAGTGGAGAGAGAGTGACCACAAAAGGTTACAGAAAAAGTATAGCAGAAAACAGCATACTGTATGCACATAGTGCACATCCCATTTAGTGGAAAGTAGGTAGGTAGGTAACATTTTTATTTTTATACAGGATAGCAAATGTCGTTAGGGATAGATCCCTGTTTACAAGACAAGTCCTGTTAGATGTCACAAGAATAAAACTGCATTGTAAATCTACAAGTGCAAAAGTTTTACGAAATTATATAAACACATAATCTTGCACCAAGTACAAAATACAAAACTGCATACTATCAAATGCAATAAACTACCAATAAAGAATCACGTATATACAAGCAGACTCAGGTACAATAATTACAAATATTTCAAGGAAACAAACATATTAAAGTGCAGTATGTTACGTTGAACTGGTCCAGATGGGCCAAAGTTTTAACAATTACACACAACCTGAAACATTGATTTCAAACCTATTCTAAATGAATTTGAAGATGCCACCCTCATTGAGTAAGGAAGTATATTCCATTTTCCCACTTGATATTTTAAAGTTTTTACCCCAAATTTTGTTTTATTATAATTTTCTTTTATTTTATTTACATGTACAGATCTGGTCAAGGTCCGAGTAGGCTCAAACTTATTAATCAGTGCATTAACTGATATATAATGAGCAGGTTGCTTTGTGAAAAAATGATACAATTATTTCAACCATATCTCCTTGTTTCTTTGTTCTAAAGTAGTCCATTCAAAAGTAATTAATAATATACAATGATATGTTCTATAATGACTGCCCAATATGAAACTTGCTAGTTTATAATGAATTTTATCCAGTTTATACTGCATCAGTTTAGGTGCGACCCTATATATAACACTTCCATAATCAATGGTTAGCATCACCATTTGTTCCACTATAGTTTTCCTAGTCTTTAAATCCAGCCATTTTGATGTTTGTCTAAGTGTTCCTAATTTCTTACTAACTTTAGTAAGCAATTCCTTAATATGTTCTTGGAAGTTTAACTTAGCATCAAATAGTACTCACAAATATCGATATCCATTACCTGGTCTATTAATAGATCAGATAAAGATATTAAACTCAAAGCTGGTTTATCTCTATTTCCAAAGTAAAGGACTTTTGTTTTTTTTTATATTCATCAACAACCCCAACCTGGCGAACCACTCCCCCAAGCTGCTGAAGTCCCTCTTTAATTTGACTCTCAGGTCTGCAAAGTCCACCCCAGTGGCAACAAGAGCCGTATCATTGGCATACAGATGGATACAAGATGTTGGAGCTGCCTGGAAAAGATCATTGCAGAACACCAAGAATAACAAGAGTCCCAATATTGATCCTTGGGGAACTCCTCTTACCACTGATTTAGTTGTTGACAAAATCTGTGACACACATACTCTTTGGGATCTTCCCGTTAGGTATGATTTGATCCAAGCCCATGGCCCCTCAATAATACCCATGACCCAGAGTTTCCTCAGCAGCAGGGGGTGGTCCACCAGGTCGAAAGCCTTGGATAAATCTGCAAACAGGACTGCTGTCTCCTTTCTTGCATCCAAGAAAGTTACCACAAGATTGTTAAATTCAATTAAAGTCGACTTAGTGGAAAGACCTCGTCTAAAACCTGCCTGATATGGTGTAAGGATATTATCTGTTTCTAAGTAGTCCATTAATTGTGTGTGTACTTACTTCTCTAGACATTTGGATAGTACTGAAGGCAGGGCTATAGGTTGTTAATTACCTAGATCACATGGATCTCCCCCATTATATATTGGGATAGTTTTACTTTGATTCCATGTGGTGGGAAACAGCCCCAAACTTAGGCTCCAACTAAACATGTATGTTATTGTTGATGCTACATAATCTGCAGCCATTTGTATAAACCTTCCTGCCAACCCACCCATACCAGAAGACTTGCGAATTTTCATATGCTTTAAACATGTGTTTATCTCTTTTATATTTAATATCCTAAAACGAAAAGGTGGTTGTGAGCCTTTGAATTCTAGTTCTTCTTCAGTCTTATCTAATGGAACTCTCATATCCAGAATGGGGAAATTTACAAAAAAATCATTTAACAAATTTGCTATTTCTTTTTGTTCCTTTGCTACCTTTCTTTCATGAATCAGTTGATTTATGCATTGTTTTTTTTTTTTATTGTCCGGGCTGACAATGTCATAAACTACTTGCCAAAAACATTTTAGGTCATTATTCATATCAATTTTTGTTTTATAATAATCAGATCTTGCTTTCCTTATCTGTTGTTTACAGTAATTCCTTTTATTTTTATAAATGACCCAGTCTCCATACATTTTTGATTTTTTAGCCAGTTTCCACAGTCTATTCTTGATCTTGATGTTTTTTAATAAGTTATCATTTATCAAAGGTTCCCTAGCCTTTCTCCTATTTGCTTTTATTTTTAGTGCATGCTCGTTATCAGGGCCACTGGAAAATCGTGGCCATGATTATTTGGCGGACAGCATGATTTTCAGACCCCTCCACAAATTTCCACAAAACAGAACTTTATTCATTTATTCCTGCATTCCCTGCCACAAACTGTGCCCAAAGTGAGCTCCCGCTCTCTACAAAACATTAATTCCTGCCACAGTCCTACTATTTTGTGCCCAATGTGAGCCCACCAACTCTTACAGTCACAGTCACTACTAGCCAGTAAACATGATCTGCAGGTTGTAGCTCCTTGTATTCTGCTGCTGCCCAATACGGTATCCCTCCTGATGTGTCCCCAACTCCCCAACAATCCCATGCCATGTGTATGCTCAGTTCTCTCCTGCCCGATCTCTCTGCCTGCTTTGTTGTCCTGGTGTGTGACACGCTAGTGACATCATCAGTGCAGCATGTCAAACTAGCTGGGGCCAATCACGCCAGTCTGTTTTTTTTTAAATCCCCACTCTTTTCCATTTGCTCAGGCCCCCTTAGGTCTTCCAAACCAAGTTAAATGTACATGGACAGGTGAGGGTGGCTACAGAGCAAGAGCAGGAGCTGAAGGCAAGTGAGCATCGTGAGTCGAGTGAGAGTGTCCGGGAGCTGAAGAATACAGGGATGTGGAAAGCTGAGGAGGAGAAGAAGCAGAGGATCATCTGAAGAACCCACTGCTGCAATTAGCCCAAAAAGAGCTGAATCACTTGCTGCAACTCTTTTTTTGTGCCAAATCTGTGCTGACAAACAGGTAGGTTTTTATGCAATTTTCTGAGAAAAAATGTTTCTCCTGATGAGGGTGGCATGTTGGGAGGCAGGGAGGGAGTCTAGCAGAGGCCAGCTATTGTAATTTGTTTTATTTATTTCTATGTATGGGGCTGTAAAAAAAAAGCTTGTCAGATAGAGAGAGAGAGTGGAGGGTTGGGCCTGGCAGACTGGCACACATAGCAAAAAAAATTGTTCTGGCCTCTGGTGAGTGAGTAGGGTGGGGCAGATGACCAGAGTGGCACAGGACAATTTTTTTCCATCATGTATGGCAGTCGTCTGGGTCCATCCCTCCCTCCTGTGGTGTGTTCTTGATCACTGCATTGGTTCCTCAGAGATGGAGTGGAGGGGTGGGCCTGGCGGACTGGCACACATGGTGAAAAAATTGTTCTGGCCTCTGGTGAGGGAGCAGGGTGAGATGGGCAACCAGAATGGCACAGAACAATTTTTTCTGACCATGTATGGCAGTTGCCAGAGTCCGTCACTCGCTCCTGTGGTATGTCCTTGACTTGCTGCTGTGGAGGGGTGTGCCTGGCCAGTATGAAAGGTAGCAAGAAAACTGAATTTCTGGAGTCTTTTGTTCCATGGATAACAGCAAGTCTATGGGCATGCTCAGTGCCACGACAAGTCAACTCCATTAGCTGAGGTTTTGAAACCAATCTGTCCAGCTTAGAACATCGTGGGATGCAAACTAGTGGTGTGATATTGGAGGATCAAGCATCCCAAGGAAAGCTCTCCTCCCTCTAATGCACTGATGTTCTCGTTCAAGCCTTAATTTTTTTTTGGTTTAATTTTGGTTTAGTTAAATTACATCATGTCTAAACCACCACCAAAGCACTTCCATCTTTCTCGTGAAGATGCCAAGTACCGTCATGTCTCTTATCTTGTGCGTGCCCAGGATTGGGTTAAGTTATATCCGGAGGATCTTTATGAGGATGGAGGATTGCTGTTTTGTCGTGCTCTTACCCACACACTCGACTTCATGCGGAAGCATACAGTTGACATGCACATAAAGTCACAGAAACATCTAGAAAGAAAAGAAGCTGCAAAGAAAAACTTGCAAAGTAAGTACTAGTCACACAGATGTTTGCAGTTATTTTATTTTTTACATAGTCGGTTTGTTTTTCCCATTGGGTGACTGGTATCTGCTCTGTCCCTGCCTCCCAAGTCCACCTCATCTCTCTCTGGCACCATGGAACCCAATTTCTCCCCCCCAGTGCACATGTGCCTTGTTCCTGCATCCCCCTTCCTTGATGCTAGACTTCAAAACTACCACCTGGCCTCTAAGAGCAAGACAGCAGATTCCCACCCCCACTTGGGAGAGGAGAGGAGAGAAGCCAATTGGACACTTGATCCTCTCCCTTCCCTGCCTACCTGATGTTGTTCTCAAACAGGTTGCTAGTGTGGCAGGAGGTAAAGCTCACAGCTCCTCAGCCCTCCATGACACTGGGCTGGCCTACAGTTTGTTTTTTCCCTGTAAAATATTAAATCTTGTTTGCTTTTGTTTTATTTTCCAGGCACAGTTTATTTTTCCCTGTAACATATTATATCTTGGGGTTTTTTTTGTTTTTTTTTTAGGCACACCTCTACAACAGCAGTCACTGACTTCGTGTTTCAGTGGAGCAGTGGAATCTTCCATTGAATGGAAGGAATTTGTTCTGGACTTTGTCTGCTGTTTGACCCGTGCAGACATACCACTGTAGAAGGCTTCTGCCTTTCAAGAGTTCTTAAAGAAGCACACAAAACAAGGCAGTAGTCTTCCAGGACCAGCACAGCTTCAGAGCATGTACCTCCAAGAACTTTGGCCTGATCACGAACAGTCCCTGAAAGAGGCTGTGATGGATCAAGATGTCTTCATTTTTCTGGATGAGACAACAGATGAAAACTGTCTGAACCTTTTTCAGAAGGTTATGTTGGACAGCAGTGAGAAACTGGACAAAATTTTAAAATCTCATCCTTCAGTCGGCACATTCAAAGCTGCCCGAATCTTTGACCCAAAGCAGCTGCCAACACTGGACAAGAAAAAAGTAAAACACACCCAGGAACTACCATCTCTGGCTGGTGTTTCAAACTTTGAATTGCATGGGTACAGAAATTTTGCCCAGTCAGTACCCAGTGACTATTTTAATCTTGCTGAGTGGTGGGAAGCACAAAGGGATACACTTCCACATCTTGCTGCTGTGGTAAAAAGGTATATCTGGCTTCCCATAAGCACAGCAGACATTGAACAGACTTTTTCACTATACACAGACCTTTTAAAAGACAATTGGTGAAGTTTGACAGATAACAACACTAGGCTACTTCTTATGTTGAAGTCCAATAAGAAATTTTAAAGATCTTTGTCGGATAACCATTGCTGCTCATTCTATGATGTAAAAATCCTTTCTTGATGATCTGGGGTGGTGGTGGTGGTGGTGGTACTATACTTTTACTGTTGAATACTAATAATGTTTATTTTTTGAATTATTAGAGGTGGTGGTGGTGGTACTGCTTTGACAATGATGCTACTATTATAATGTGTATTGTTTTTTGATCAGTCGTGGGTGTTTTAATAAAAACTTGTACCTTTTGTGTGTGTCTGTGTTTTTTTGTTTGTTTTTTTACAAAAACCTATACCTTTTTGATGGCTGACTTTGATATGCATCACAAAGCAACTGAAATTGAAAACCCCATACTTGTACCTCACAAAGGAAAATGTGTACCCAGCAGCCCACAAAATCACTGCAAAATACATGCAAAGTCCAGCAAAATCCCTGCAAAATTTGGGAGAAAAAAGTCCCGCAAATTCCCCGCAAAATCTACTAAAAGATTCCACAATTTCCCAGTGGCCATCCTCATCACATAATTCCAAGAATCTAGCCACAAAATACTGTATTGTTTGGTCTAAATCCAGAATTAACTTACATCTCTCCTAGTTTTCTAGCTGCATATCCAAATTGAATCTATCAATTGAAAAATGTTACATATCTTTTATCCACCCCTCCCCCAATTGTGTCCATGATAGTTCTATACTGCCTACAATCTCCCAAATTAGGTGATGATCTCCCAATAAGGGTGATTCAACACCCTTTGAATGAATAATTAACTGAGGTGAAACTAGCAATAAATCTAATAATGTAACCCTAGCCATTGAATGGGTATATCTAGTTGGTTCATCTATCAGTTGTATCAAATCAAGGGGTGCCATCATTTCTTTTAATCTATTGCCACACTGATTGTGCCAGTCTGAGTTTAAATCTCCCATCAGAATTGATAATTTGTCTTTCACTTTATCGTGACTTATACTAATGGTCAAATCCAGGTCTAGCATCTTAGCATTTGTGGGGGGATATACAATTCCTATGGCAATTTTTACATCATGTAGATAAAGTACTGTATAATCCACATTTCCTGTATTGCCTTTTATTAGGGTTTTTACTAGTCCCAATGTATTTTTTATGTAAAGGATACACCCTTCCCCTTCTATTCTTCCTGTCTGAATGGCATAATTGATAGCCTGCCAGACCTATTTCACCGTCTTCTATTTTATTTGTAAGCCAGGTTTCAGAAAAGCCTGCTATGTCAAGCTTTTGAGCATTGAATAACATTTCTACCATGTTCATTTTTGGGGCCAGACTCCTTGAATTATCATGGATTATTTTTAAATTAGTCCTGAGCTTCTCTTTGGGCCCTGGATTTAGTTCAATGCCCCCCCCCCAAAAGAAAAAGGCAAAGTAAGCAAGGTGTCATCAGAATGCATGCTTTAATGTACTTCATATGCATCTAAATGTTTAAACTGACCAGCAAGACAGTATATTGTTCAGGTTCTTGTAAAATCATCCCTGTGTAATTTTAAGTAACCATGACCCCCCCCCCCTTGAAGTCCTATTACTAAATTAGTTGGCCAAAAGTAACCCAATTTGCTAGAATTCCCCTCAGCTAAACAAGAATTATCCATTGAACAAACAAACATTAACAAACACATCATTTTTCCTACATACATTCTAGCACCTTGAGTCTGTTACAACTAAAATTCAAACAAAATATTAACTATACCTATACTTTAAATGCTGAGTACTTAGTGCAAAATAGTTTAAAACCAGAACCCTCACCTTTAAAACAGATCTTGACTCACTACTATAAACTATATAGCCTAATTCCTGATTGTAATATATTGCTATCTGTATTTTAAACTTTGACATCTACCCTGCCCTTATGTTTCACTTTATTTTGTATAAAACAGTACTACTTCACCAGGCACTTGTGCAAATGTTCCTGCTATAAGTTGCACTTGCGCCACTCACAATGATCGCGCTTGCAAGTGGCACGGGGCTTTAATGTCTACCCTACTCACAACTAATAAGGTTAAAATGAAATAATACCAGGGAGATAGATTTTAAAAGAGAAAGTGAAGAGCTTTTTCATAGATTAAGAGTGAGGGGGTACACATTGGAAGAGAGAAGGGACCGGAGGGACATGATAGAGGTCTTCAGGTACATGAAGGGAGTAAATAGGGGAGGAGCAGTCAAGGTGGTCTGAAGGAAGGAGGGGGGACAACTAGAGGGCATGAGTGGAAGCTGGGGGGAGATTCAGGGGAGAAAGGAGGAGGTGCTACTTCACTGAGAAGGTTGTGGAGCCATGGAATGCGCTGCCCAGGGGCCTGGTGGAGGCAAAGATGGTGGATGGGTTCAAAAGGGGGTGGGAGAGGTACAGGGGAAAGGTTTTTGGAAGCAAAGTCCAGTGCAGTGAGAATATCTGAGACTGGGAAGGGAGAAGCCAAAGAGGGCGGGAGGGCAAGGTCAGCTCCCAGGGTGGGGCTGACCTAATGAGTAGACACACAAACGAAATGTTAGGCCTATTCTGCTGGCAATTTAGTATGTTAGTATTCTGAACAAGTGTTAGAAAGATCTTTAAAAAAGGGTTAATAAAAGAAAGAGAGGACTTCTTGGAGTATAAACAAAAAGAAAATGAGACAAGCATGAGTTTTGTCGCAACATACTCAGCTGTGTCCATGAATTTGAGAACAATAATAAATCAACACTGGCATCTTTTAGGTGTGGATAGGGATCTCAGAAAATTAAGTGAGACAGCTCCTTTGGTATCTTTTAGAAAGGTAAGAACCTCAAGGATTTATTGGTACATAGTGAATACAAAGATTCAATTTCTGATGATAGCTGGTTAAAAGTTAAGCATAAGGGATTCTGTCCATGTCACAATTGTGTAACATGTACTAATGCTAAGCAGGGTAATATATTTACTAACCTAAGTACAAGTGGCATAACACAGATGCAAATAAATCATTTCATTACGTGTAATACCACTTTTGTGGTTTATGCAATTTGGTGTATATGTGGTTTAAAGGAAAACTACACCCAAAACTTGAAAAAATATATGTTGTGCAGAGTGTTTTAATTTGTATGTGAAGTTCTAGTGTTTCCTTCCCTCTGACTGCTATTAGGAGTTTTTCCCAAATTAGCTTGCTAGTTTTACAACCCCTGGGGATCTTCATACCTGATAGTGTAATTGTATTTCATGTTCCCACAGTGCATCTTGTCTCACGTGACTATGATGTAAGAGAGACCCAACATTCAGCACACACATGCCAAACAAATTAAATATCTTGGAAGCTTTACAAGCTGCATAAAAATTACCAGCAGCAAAGTTTTTCAGGACAGTAAAACCTTTAGGATGAGGGTGGTCACCAAGCTGAATTCTGCAGATTTTAAAATATAGCCATCTCTATTGTTGTGAACTGATTGTAATGCATGCTTTCTGCTGGATTTATGGGCTCTGCTACATCACCATTACATGAAACAAGGTGCATTGTAGATCAAAGAAATGCAATAAACTTATTTGATATGGAGATATCCAGGGGTCGTAAAACTACTCTAAAGCTAGCAGGCTAATTTAGGAAAAACTCCTAATACCAGTCAGAGGGAAGGAAACACTAGAACTTCACATACAAATTAAAACACTCTGCACAGCATATATTTTTCCAAGTTTTGGGTGTAGTTTTCCTTTAATCTATATAGGACAAACTACATGTAGGTTAAAAGAAAGAGTGCAGGAACACTTTAGGGCAATTAGACAACACAATTTACAGCATCCTATTTCCAGACTCTTAAATGGAATAGCAAATGATAGAGAACATTCAATTTGCTACATGGGTGTAGATCATGTACCCCCTCTACATAGAGGTTGGGATAGGGAAAAGATTTTGGATCAAAAATAATCTAGACTCATTTTTTGTTTAAAAACTTTAAAACCAGCAGGATTCAATGATTACATGGACTGGAAACCCTTATTGTGAAAGCTAACAGGAGCAGGGGATAGTTCTTCATAGAGCATGGCATTTTGATTTTGATTTATAGCAAACTGAATGACTCTTTAGGAGTCTTTAAAAGGGAGAAAAGGATGTGTTTTGATAATTAGATTCAGTGCTTCATTCTATTTGTTTGAACATTGATATTTCTTTTTTTTTTTTTTAATTAACCTTTTATTAAATTTTTTAACATTACAACAGGACATGGCACAAGTCTCACATGAAAATTAACAAGATGCACAACATACAGTTCAAAGACAACAGTGACATGTCCCCTCCTCCACCCCCCTCTCACCACCCCACCATGGCTTAGATAACCAAAGAACAAGCTTATTGACTACCCAAAAAAATAAACATTAAGAAGGGAAATTATCTTGGGGGTTCCTTAATCTGAATGAACGCCAGTTTGAAGCATGTAGATTGTATGCATACCAGTCCAGATTTTATTATATCTGGAAGAGGAGTAACCCGAACCTATTTTAAACTGTTCCACATTCAAATTGAACAATAGATCTTGCAGCCACTCTGCATAATTGAGCTTTGATGTATCTATCCAGTGCCTTAATACAAGCTTCTTCAATGTCATTGCAATCATTGCTATATGATATCTACGTATCTTAATCATGACCCTGGAATAGTCCCCAATAAGACATATTTCCGGAGTAAAAAGGTTTTCCAGACCTAACAAAGGATCAGTTTTATTCCGAATTTCAACCTAAAGAGACTGGACCAGAGGACAATCCCAAAAAATATGATTTAACAAGCCTTCAGCTTGTTTACATCTATTATAAACCAAAGTAGCTACCTTGCCAATCTTGAAAAATCTTTAGGGTGTCCAGTATAAATTATGTAAAAATTGAAATTGCATAAGTCACAATCTATGTTGAGATATATATATGTAGGTCTCCTCCCATATCTTATTCCAGCTAATAATAGAATCAGGGAATTGGCCTGCCCAGTATTTGGGGGCATTCTCCTGGCTAATAGGAGAGAACTCTAAAAGGGACCCATATACTTGGGCAATGGCCTGAGGGAGATGTACTACTTCAGCCGTGGCATTAAAAAAATCATAACATTTGTCCTCCATGACAATTTGACTATTGAGCCAGCTTAGCAAATGAGAAATTTGGAACGTCTTAAAAACCTGTCCCGATCCTAGGGAATATTTATTAACAATAGTAGAAACCGGAAAAAGTTTTCCCACCAGATCTAGGAAGTCCCTAATCTTTGTATTCTGGAGCTGGGGAACCCATGATTTAGGAATCTTCCTGCCACCTATTTTCAAATTCAGATTCTCCATCAGAGGTTGGTTCCAGTCTTGGGTATGTTTGTATTTTAGATACACACATAACTGATTATGGGCTGTTACTGAAATCCCTATAGGGGAATGGGAAATACTTAATGGTAAGTTTTTAACTGTACTGTATAGTACTGTTGGTATAGACAAATGCTCCATAGCCAGCATTCTCTTCTCCAGAATTAACCATTGTGGTACATATAGTTGCTGGGATAGTATTTCTTCAGTAGACGTCCACTTCATATATTTAGCCATCTGACTGGCCCAATAATAACCCCCTATATGTGTCAGTCTCAACCCACCCTTGATCTTGGTTGCCGTCAGTTTTAAATAAGCTCTTCTTGGGGGTTTGGCAGCCCAGATAAAAGAAGAAATGATGGAGTGGACTTTTCTGAACCAACACATGGGTAACCAAACATTAAGCATATTCAAAAAATAGAATATCCTGGGTAAGATATTCATTTTAGCTATATTAATGTGCCCCCAAAGGGAGATAGGGAGGGGTAACCACCTAGAACAATCTTGCTGAATAATCTGAAGGGTATCATCGAAGTTGAGTTTTTTTGTCAGGGAATCCAATCTAGTTAGATAAATGCCTAAATATTTCAAGCATTTTGAGGTCCACTGAAATCCTAGATGTGAAATGTCTGTTTTCAGTAATCTATAATTTAAGGGAAAAACCCTACTTTTATCCAAATTAATTTTGTAATTAAAATCAGTGCCAAATTCTAAAATAAATTGCAAAGTGGTTTTAAAAGCCACATCAGGATTAATGGAGTGTAACAATATATCATCTGCATAAGCAGACAGTTTAAAATTGAGCCCATACATAGAGATTCCAGGGATCAAAGGGGATCCCCTTAATTTAAGAAGTAAGGGTTCTAAATAAATGTTAAAAAGGAGTGGAGATAGCAGACACCCTTGATGCGTCCCCGAGTGAAGAGGGAACCTCTCTGAAAAAACTCCATTACAATAAATGTGAGCTTGGGGATTCTTGTAAAACAAACCAATCCAATCAATTAAAGCTTTGGGGAACCCAAATTTATCCATTGTAGAGAATAGGAAATCCCAGTTAACCCTATCAAAAGCTTTCTCCGTGTCTATGGACAACAACCCTGCTGGGACCTCAGAGTCCCTACACGAGGAGAAAATATGCATAATTTCCTCAAATGATCTGAGGAACTCCTCCCTTTCTTGAAGCCTACCTGATCCAGGTGAATTATGGAAGGCAGTGCCACCACCAATCTGTTTGCTAGCAGTTTGGCTATGATTTTCATATCATAATTTAATAGGGAGATAGGTCTGTAGTTAGTGACCTCTTCTGGATCCCTTCCTGACTTATGTAAAACTATGATATGAGCTTCTAAAAAACTATCATCCATTTCTTTCCCCTCTAAGAGCCACTTCTACAACTGACTTAACCACGGAATTAACTGCTTCTTGAAGGATTTATAAAAATCAGGGGAAAACACATCTGGCCCCGGAGCTTTATCTGAAAGGAGAGATCCCACTATACTTTCCAGTCCTGCCTCTGTTATAGGAACCATTAGCTCTTCCTGTGTTTCTTCCGATAATTGTGGCAATAAAAGGCCATCCAGGTAATTATCCAACTTCTATTTCTCGGGGATTAACCATTGGGCCATAGAGATTTTGATAATAGGTAACAAATTCTTGGGCTATTCTCTTAGGGTTTACCTGTATCTTATTATCCTGTCTGGATTGAATGCCTTTAATAATTCTGAAAGCCTCCTGGGATTTTAACCATAAAGCCAGTGCCTTACCAGCTTTTTCTCCCTGATCCACAATTGACATTTGTGCGCATTATAGCGTACTCAGCTTTACCAAGTAAAAGAGAGCTATATTGTGTTCTTAGGCCCATTAATCTAACTCTATCCTCTTCTGGGATGGAAGGTGACAAATTTTTTTCCTAGGTGATGAATCTGATTTAATGAAGTAAGAGCTTTTTGTTGTTTCACTTTTTTCCTGTAAGAAGCTATTTTAATCACCTCCCCACGTATAACACACTTCAAGGCGTACCATTCCAAGTCAATTCTACCTGTCGAACCAAGGTTAATTTCTATATATTGGTCAATTAGTTTCGAAATATCTTTGATGGCTACCTTTTCATGCAGTAGCTGGTTGTTCATCCTCAAACTAGTTTCTTTAGGAATATTAGAAATCTAATTTAGTGAACACCAAACCACTGCATGATCCGAGATAACTCCTGGCTCAATAGCACTGTCAGTAAGCCCTGGCAGAAAACTATGACTAAGTAAAAAATAATCAATTCTGGTAAATGTACCATGGACTGCCGAGCGGAATGTAAATTCCCTCAAGGAGGGATACAATACCCTCCAGAGATCAAACAATCCCAACTAATCAGCTAAGTCCCTAAGAGCACTGGGGAGAGGCCAGACTTTTTAGTTCTTGATCTGTCCTGATCAGGAGTAAAAGGCAAGTTCCAATCCCCTCCTATAATCATAGGAAAGGAAACATAGGGAAGTAGCTCCATAAGTAATTTAGAGGAGAAAACCAGAGAGTCCATATTTGGTCCATATATACAACACAACACCACCTCTGTAGGGTCCAATAAACCTTTCAAAATTAAGTATCTCCCTCCCGGATCTTGTATACAGACCTCACAAATAAAGGGTACATGACGAGAAAATAATATGGCTACTCCTCTACTTTGGGTACTGTCCTCTGCATTAAACACTTGCCCAATAAATTGTTTTTTAAGAAGTGAGCCCTCCGAAACTAACAAATGAGTTTTTTGTAAAAATGCGTTTGTTCCTCTTAAACAATTAACATGCTTCAATATTTGGTAACGTTTAACTTTTTTCCTTGCACCCTTAACATTCCATGTAATCAGTTTTATATTACTTGCCATCTGATATTATTTGTGTCAGAACCATGAAAGGCCTGATACACAAACAGCAGTCCAACAATAATATACTACAGCCGTGGTTGCCCACCCAACCCTACCCCCCATAGCCACACTTTTAAACCCCTTTGCAGAGACAAAACAAATCCCAAAAGACTTTAACATAGATTCTTGACATATAGATTTTTGTCCAGTTTTACCTGTACTAATAAACAAACACAACCCTAGTACCCCCCTGCCCACCACCCCTATATACTCCAGGTACGTGATAAACAGAGCTAACAAACACACAACCCCCTCCCCTCACTCACTAGTGCTCCTAACAGAGTTTGAGTTACTTTAAGCACTATTCCCTACCATAAAGCCCTATAACTACTAAACATAGGCTAATTAAAGTTATACTATCTTTTGTCCCCTAGAATATCTAAACCTGTGTCACTATGAGCTACCTTAATGCTTCTTGGAACTACCCATCTCTATTTGAACATACTGTTTAATCACAGTCAATATTAATTAGTTTGAGAAACAAACATAAATTATTCATAAAAAATAACCTTTTGTATCTATCGTAGTTGTAGCTCCTACATCAGAGCAATCCTGGATTTACAGGCTAAAACTCAGATTATAGCGACTTGAACCCTATAGTCCCTATTACTGTAGTTCCACTAGACCAAAATCTCATACAAACATTTACCTTATTTGGAGTAAAACTCTATACAGCCAAAATTATGATTAATTCAGGTAACAGCGAAACTAGCATGGACTAGAAGCTAAGTACCATTCCCTTACCTAGGGTGACCCCGTGTGTCCGTATTGATTATTACCTCCTTTGAAATCAAAATCAGTTGGCACAGGCTGTGTTTACAGCTCGGAAATAACCCGATCTATGCCCTTACCCGCAGCACTGCTGGTTAACCCTCAAACAACAAAAGGACCCCAGAAATGTTGGCATCACCAAGAGTCTATCGCTGTATAAAACATAGAAACATAGAATGTGACAGCAGATAAGGACCTTTTGGCCCACCTAGTCTGCCATTTTCCTACCTAACAGATAAGCTGCAGATCCGAGTTAACCAACAGCTTACTTCCTCCTACCCCCCACTAGGACTGCCTTATGTCTGTCCCATGCATTCTTGAATTCCCCCACTGTTCTTGACTCCATGACCTCCTCAGGGAGGTTGTTCCATGCATCCACAACCCTCTCTGTGAAAAAATACTTCCTCCACATTACCTCTGAGCCATCCCCACCTCTATCTTCAAATTGTGCCCCTTGTTCTTGCAATCTCTTTTCTGAAAGATGCTACCCTCTTAGACTTTGTTGATTCCCTTGAGGTACTGAAAGTTTCTATCATGTCCCCTCTCCCTTCTTTCCTCAAGGGTATACATATTAAGCTCCTTTAGTCTTTCTTCGTATGTCTTCTGGTGCAGACTTGCACCATTTTGGTTGCCCTCCTCTGGACAGCCTCCACTCTGTCTATGTCTTTGCGGAGATGGGGTCTCCAGAACTGCACATAGTACTCCAGATGGGGTCTCACCAACTGTCTGTACAGAGGGATAACAACTTCCTGTTTTCTACTATTGATGCCTCTCCCTATGCATCCCAGTATCCCCCCAGCCTTCCTTACTGCCTTCTCACATTGCTTGCCCACCTTTAGGTCATCTGATATAATTACCCCCCGGTCCCTTTACATTTTTACTGTTGACAGTATCTCACCCCCCATTGTGTACTCTTCTCCTGGGTTTTGTTTCCTAGGTGCATTACCTTGACCTTCTTTGCATTGAATCTGAGCTGCCATACATCTGACCATTCCTCCAGCCTTGCCAAGTCCCTTCTCATCCTTTCCACTCCATCTTGTATTTCAACCCTGTTGCATATCTTTGTGTCATCTGCAAAGAGACATACTTTTCCTTCCAGTTCCTCTGCAATGTCACTTATAAAGACATTAAAAAGGAACGGTCCTAGTACTGAACCCTGCGGTACCCCCTAGTAACCCTCCTTTCTTCACTGTGGACTCCATTTACTACTACCCTTTGCATCCTGTTGTCTAGCCAATTTTTTATCCAGGCTACCACCTTGGGACCCACTCCATGGCTGGTTAACTTGTGTATTAATCTTTTGTGTGGGACTGTATCAAATGCCTTGCTAAAATCTAGGTAGGCCATGTCCACAGTCCCTCCCTGGTCTACTACTTTGGTCACCAAGTCAAAGAAATCTATTAGATTCATCTGACACGACCTTCCCATCATGAATCCATGCTGCCTTGGGTCCTGTGCCCCACTGGCCTCTAGGTACTCAACAATTCTTTCCTTCAGAAGTGATTCCATCATTTTCCCTACCACTGAGGTCAAACTAACTGTTCTGTAGTTTTCTTCCTCTGTCCTGCTCCCACTTTTGTGAAGCGGAATCATATCTGCCCTCCTGCAGTCCTCAGGTACCACTCCATCCTCCCATGATTTGTTAAAGAGAGTAGTCAGCGGTGTCACTAGTTCTACCCTTAGCTCCTTTAGAATTCTTGGGTGGATCCCATCAGGCCCCATTGTTTTGTCCACCTTCAATTTTATTAGTTCTTTCAGAACCCTTTCTTCTGTAAATGGACTGGTATAGACCCCCATCTTTAGAGTGTTTCTCTTGTTTGGTTCAGGTACCTCCCCCTCCTCTTCCTTTGTGAATACTGAGCAGAAATATTTGTTCAGTATCCCTGCTTTTTCACTGTCACCCTCTACCCACATTCCATCCCCTTTATTAAGCCTCAGTATCCCTCCTTTGGTCTTTCTTCACTCCCTAATGTACCTATGAAAGGTCTTATCCCCCTTCTTAACAGAGTTGGCTATCCTTTCCTCGGTTTGGGCCTTTGCTATTCTCACTGCCTTCTCAGCCTCTTTCTGCTTTAACTGATAAAGTTCTCTGTCCTGCTCCTTCTGTGTTTCCTTATATTTCCTGAATGCTATCCTTTTCTCCTTAACCTTCCCTGCCACCTCTTTTGAGAACCATAGCGGTTTTTTCCTTCATTGTGTTTTGTTGATTTGCTTTACACAAAGGCTTTCTACCTCTGTGATGGCTGTTTTGATTACTCCCCATTGTTTCTCCACCCCTCTTTCTTGCCTGTTTGCTAGTGCTTTTCTGAGGCACTCTCTCATTTTCCCAAAGTCCAATACTCTTGCTTTTGTATGGCTTGATTGTATGGCTGTGTTTATCGTGAATCTCACTGTTTGGTGGTTGCTTGTTCCCAGATGGCTACCCTCTTCTAAATCAGAGATTCTTTCTCCATCCCCACTTGAGAGTACCAGGTCTAAGATTGCTCCCTCCTGAGTTGGTTCCAATACTAGCTGTCCGAGGCATGCCCCCTGTAGGGCATCAAGAATGACCCTGCTCTTGGATGTGCCTGCAGCAAAGGTGCTCCAGTTAACATCTGGCATATTCCGGTCCCCCATCAACAATATCTCCCCTTTTTCTGCCATTCTATGGAAGCCTTCGATCATTTCCTTGTCCATTCCCTCCCATGAGGTGGTGGTCTGTATGCAACCCCCATGCAGATTGTGGTGCCATTTCCTGTCTCCAGGGTGACCCAGAGTGCCTCATCTGCTCCCTGTTTACTCTTTAGTTCTGTTGCTTTGATCCCTTCCTTTATATAGAGAGCTGCTCTTCCTCCTCTTTTACCCTCCCTGTACCTCCTGTAGATTGTGTATCCTGGTATGTTGACATCCCAGTCATGGTTCTCTGTGTACCATGTTTCTGTGACTGCCACAATATCCAGGCAACCCTCTTCAATCAAGGCCACTAGTTCAGGGAGCTTGTTACACAGACTACGGGCATTGGTACTCATCACCCTCCACTTTTTGATGGCCTTACCCCTTTTAGTGCCATTCCTGTCCTTACTGCCTTTGCCTTTTTTTACATTTACCTCTGTCCTTCTCCCTAATGACTTCTCTACCTTGGTGTTTACCTCACTAATTACCATGCTTTGGGGGGGAGGCTGGGATTTCCCTGCTCCTTTTCAGTGCCTCTCCCCTTGGCTAGTTTAAATGCTTACCAATGAAGCATTTGAACCTCTCACCTAGGATCCTGGTTCCCCCTGGACAGATGCAGACCATCGCACCAGTATGGGTCTGCATCCCTCCAGGTGGTTCCCCAGTCCCCAATGAAGCCAAAACCCTGAGCTCCACACCAGTTTTTCAACCATTTATTGAATTGCCTGGTGAGGAGTACCCTAGCATCACCCTTGCCATAGACAGGCAGCACCTCTGAGAAGGTTACTGTATGCGCTACTTGTCTAAGGCCCCCCCAACTCTACAAACTCCTCTTGCACTGCTCTGATTCCATTCCTAGCCAGGTCATTTGTCCCTAGGTGGACAATGACATCCAGCTTCCTCCCTCGTGCAGCTGCTCCCACGATCCTGAGGATTCGCTTCCTGTCCCTCCAAGCCATGGCACCAGGCAGGCACCCTACCTAGCTCTCCCCTTCCTCCCCCACTTCTACCCCCCTGATGATTGAGTCCCCCACCAGGAGTTGTTTTCTTCCCCTGTGGGGTCCCATGCCACCCTCCTGTGGATCTCCAGGTATAGCCTGCTGACAGAAAACTGATTTATTCTCCCAGACTTTACTGTGTGTCAATCTTGCCCTGCCTCTTCATCAAGTCCAGTGATAAACTGCCCCAAATCCGCTTCCATCATACACAAATCTGCTTAGCAGAGTTAGGCATCGATGAAAATCTACACCACTCAACGAACCTGAAACAGGTTCGGGAAAGCCATTTTCAGAGTAGACTCAGTGATCTTCGGGTCCTCTAGACTGGTCCAGACACCATCGATCATTACTTGGAATTTGGAGGGGTAAAGCATCCTGAATTTTATCCCTGCCAGGATAAGCTTGTTCACAAAGGGATGGAACAGGGCTCTTCACTGTCTAACTGTAGCCAGCAAATCCTGGGTCACACATAACTGAGCTTCTCCCCACTTAACTTGATCCAGCCCCTGAATCTTGGCCATAACATGTTGCTTCTCAAGAAAATTCAAAAAACGAGCAATTAAGGGTCTGGGGGAGCACCTTTTTTAGGGATGGGTGGCAAAGAGTGATGAGCCCTTTTGATCGAGTAGGAGGCACCATACGGGGAGGGACCTGCCAGCTTGGTTACTAATTTTTGAATAAAGAGAACTGTATCCTCACCCTCTTCTTTTTTGGGTAGACCTATAAAGACAATGTTTTTGCGAATACTGTGCCCCTCCAAGTCTTCTGCTTTGGATTCCAGCCGGGCCATCTTTTGTCTAATCTGAGCCAGTTCTGGGTCTACCCTCTCTAGATGTTTTTCTAGAGAGACAATTCGGACTTCATTATCACTTACTTTCATTGAAATATTTTCCATTGCTGCCAACATCGATTTAAGCTCTGTAGTTAGCGAGTGAAGTTCCTCCAGAAACGGTTTGAATTCCAGCAAGAACCGTTCTACAGTTAAGACATTCGAGTCAGACACTGAAGAGGTATGCTCCTCAGAGGTAGTCTGCAGCTTTGTTTTTTTAATGGATTTTTCCGGCGTTGTAGGAGGCGTACGTTTTGGCAGCGCCTGCCTCATCTCTGCATCCATAGTAAATCAGCAAACTGCAGAGAAATATTGTAGAGATGATCAGCTCTAGAAATATGTTCATTTTACTGAGATTAAAAGTAAGGATAACGAACTTTACTTAGTTTAAAACACAAAGTGAGCGGGAGACAAGTGGAGAGCTGTTTCTTGTAGTCCTGCATCACGTGATCCGCCAGTTTTTTCTTTTAAATTTGTCTCATTTGGAGGGTTGGGTGACTGCAGTGTTCTGTCAGGCAGTTACATTTGGGGTTTAAGTTTGGAAATATGCCATTAAATTATGCCCCAGTTGGACTAAGGAGAGCCTGGCAACAAAAAGCAGTCACTAACCTTCCTCTGAGTAAGCTGAGGATTTTTCATAAACAAATGAATTATTCCTTATGCTCATGATGGTTGTTAAACACTTTACTAATCAGTTAATTAGTATATAAAATTAATTCAATCACATACTGGTAACAATGGAACATAGAGTGTTGTTAAAGTAATGCGTGAATAATTGAGCTTTAAAGATTATGAGAGATAATAGTTGAATACAGCTGAGGTTTAAACACTTTATAAAGGTTCACATCACTAGGAGGTGACACCTCTGATGAAGAGGTTTTTGTGGCCTTGAAGCAATGGGCTACTCACACTGACTTGGTATGTGAATCTTGCACATTGTGTTTTATGAATTTTGATCACATATTTGATATATGTATTTATTAAAAAATACTGCCTTTTTATTATGAATATGCTCTTTTCTAAATGCAAAGATAAATAATAAAATGAAAGATTCTTAAAGATTTAAAACTGCCTAAGTGCCTTTTCTTGTATATAATGGTTAGAAGCATGCTTGGAGGGCACCAAGGCTACATCAACATCAACCACAGTGATGGCACCTAACAAGAAGAAGCATCTGGCCATGGAAGTGGCAATGCCTCCCGGCGAAAGTACCCAGCACACCTCAGTGAGGTATGGAAAGTTTTGAGGCTTACCAGTTCTCTGAGGAGCAGATACACAGCATGATGAATACAGTTATGGGAGATCATAATGGGGGTTCCCAATGGCAGGGCCCAGGAAAGGGGGGGAGAACTGGCCACAGCAGGTTCAGTGCCACTCTCCAGTGATGATGTGGTTGCCATGGCACTGGCAGGGGAATCAAAGGTGTATGCCCTGGAACCATGATCCCAGTCTTGGGACAGCAGAGGGCCCATCAAGGTTCTACTGCAGATGAGAAGCTGGATAAGCTTATTTACCTGGTAGCCAGGATGACAGCAGGGGCTAAGAATCAGTAACATAATGGGTCAGCACAAGAGGTCATGGGAGTGATGGGGATGGGCACAGCAATTGACCAGGTGGCAGACACCAGGCTTTGGCAATTATGTTAGCCTTGCAAAGCCCTTGGGGACCCACCTGACTGACAAAGTTAGACAGCAAATACGTAACAGGGACTATGTATGTATTTTCTTGCTTAGGATGGAAGAACAGGATGAGAAGAAAGACAAGTCAAAAGAATCTGAAAGGAAAAAAAGTGAAAGTACCCCACACTTTCAGTAACTGGGTGGTGGGTTTCTTTGTGTATGCTGGCAGCATACTACAAATGGCACCGGATCAAGAGTTGGATCTATTTAAATGTGTGAACAGGATTTGGCTAATACACAGGTGCAAAGGAGGCATGGCATGGCTAGAATATGATGAGTTTGATAGTTTGAGGCAGGATGCTGCTATCATAGGGTGGGTACACTGGATATGCCCCTGCTGGTTGATGTGATGCATGGAGGTGGGGTGGTACAGAAAGACAGTGGGCTTCCCCTCAGGGTATCTCAGCCACAGTGGTAGGAGACAGGGACCTCCACCTCCCAAGTCTACTTAACTTACAACCAGGGGAACTACTCAAGGACAAATTGCAGGTTTTTACATGACTGCGTCATCTGCTGGCAGAAGCATCCACTTGTACAGAGCTCCTCCCTGAAGCTCCTAAAGTATGGATTTCTGGGGGGGCTCAAAAAAAGTACCAGGAGCTGCAGGGAAACAAGCCTGCCCATCCTGGTAAGGGTGGACAGGCTTAAACCCTGCCTGGACCAGTACCCAGACCAGAAGACTGCCTACCTGTTGGAGGAAGTTTTTTTGGTTGGCTGTAGTATTCTGTATTTGGGCCCTCAGAGGGGGTACAAGGTGGAGAACCTGAAGTCAACTGGAGGTCATCCACAGGTGGTCAGAGAAAAGCTGGAAAAAGCAGGCAGGCTGCCCTTATGTCAGTGGCTCAGCAGGTAGCACACTTGTCTCTGAGGCCGGGAGATCAGAAGGCTATGGGTTCTATCCCCACACCAGGCACTTGGGTTAATATCCCAGTACTGACACTGTAGTGCAGCATGAGGGGATACTGCACTCCTGAGGTGCCGTCTTTTGGATGAGATGTTTAACTGAGGTCCCATCTGTCTGTTCTGGTGGTAGTTCAAGTGGAAGTTAAAGATCCCATGGCAATTCTCGAAAAGAGTAGGGGAATTTTATTGACAAGTAGACATCACAAATTCATATAATAAAATTAAAAGATCCATTCAAAAATAGTAACATAATCCCAATTAAAACCCCAGAAATATATATAACAAAAACTGGCATAAAAAATAATACATAAAATACTGTTAAAGCACAGTCATGTCAAACCTAAAATAACTGAAAAAAATAAACGAAAATCCCAAACAACACAAAAGAGGAAATAAAAAAACCTCAGTAATAATCCTTACTGAAAAGAAAATTAATAAATACAAATAATACAGTCAAACGAACATAAATACTGTTGCAAAACAGAAATTATAAAAATTGAATCAGCAGGCCCCAAAAGCCATCACAAAAAGAAAAACTAAGTCATCCATCCAATTTTTCTTCAAAGGACATCTTCCCTGCTCTTGGACAAACTTCTGTAATCTGAAGCTTTACCTTGCAAAATGGCTGTCTCAATGGTTACTGCAAAAGAAATTGGAGACGTGTTTAACTGGTGGGATAATTATTGACATTGTGCTTGCCATAAATAAAATTTGATGCATGCAAAGATCACTGTCAAAGTACTGGGATTAAACAATTTACGATATCCTGAATAATCACCTAAATGAAAGCTCTCATAAGTAGAAAGAAAGTAAATAGGGCCACTTCCATCTAGTGGATAAAAATGAGAGCAACAACTGAGTAGATGGACAAGTCAAAAGAAATTGGATTGTGATTCTTCAATTTGCACATAGTTCCTCTCCCAGACAAAATCTTTCTTCCAAAGCTTGTGCTTTAAATTCCCAGACCCCTAGACCCCTAGCCACCCATGGCAGCTGAGCCATAGAACATCCCAGGTTTTAATTGGAACCCTCTTATCATTAAGTAATGCCAACACCATAGAGTGTCGTGATGGGAAACACTGTGGGAAAACAACCTGTCCTGCAAACTGTGAAGACGTAGTCTGAAAACACAATGCTTTCCTTGTGAAAGATTATAAGAAAGTTTTATTAAGCTTCCATTGCTTAGTTTTCTGAAGGGAAGACTCCGCTTACTCTGGGAGAACATACTGTTTCAATATTTTAGGGAAAAGAATCACCCAATTCTCATAAAAGGTACACAACAAATACAATGTCCATTGTTGCCAAGGGGTAACAGCCCCCCCACCCAAGGTTTCAAAGTAGAGAAAAGGAAAAAAGAATGAAAAAAACACCAGATTCAGCATGCCCAACCCACCAAGTTTAACCAGTAAATAAATAAATTCCTTCTTTACTGGGTTCAGCCAACTTCCCCACAACATTTGGAAGAAACAGCTGAACAACCTGGTCTCTAAGGTAATCGGGGGGGGGGGGCATATGACACTTAAATAAGTAAGGATGGGTAATAAAAATTTTTAGTTAGAACTCTTTTTTTTTGAAAATTTCCAAGATTTCCAAACCTGCACCTTTGACTCAAACACCTTTATTTTGGATTCCCAGTTCATAAATTGAAGATTCCCTTCTCCAAACTGAATACCTGAAACAGAAATTGTAGAGGAGGTTAATGGAATACCCACCACTTCAGTACAACTCTGATCCCCAGTGGGTCCAATTCTAACTGCCTGACACTTATCCAGATTAATAACAGCCCCCGAAACCAGTGAAAACTGAGCCAATTCATCCAAAACCTCCTGACCTTCCGTGGCTGAAGGGACAAAAAAAACACAAATTATCAGCGTATGCCACTACCTTCTGTTCCTCTAGGCCATGGTGTAGAGATAACCCCACTATCCTTTGATTATTAATGACATGTCTAATAAAGGGATCCAAAGCATAAGTATAAAGCAGTGGGCTCACAGGACAACCTTGCCTAATTCCTTTATGCACGTCAACAGGATTACCTAATAAGCTATTAATGTATGGTACAATTTGGGCTCCTGAATACAGGGCTCTAAACCACTTTAACATATTGCCTGTGATCCCATAAAACATTAAAACTTGAAATAAATATTCATGAGAGATTTTGTTGAAGGCTTTCGCCTGATCTATGGCCAAGAGAAAGCCCTCCAGCCTCTGTTGTCTCCCATATTTAAAAATGTCACAAATTAAAGCAAGATTAGCAGAAATATTTCTCCCTGGAATGGAACAAGTCTGTGCAGAATGAATCAGATGGTAACTAACAAGTTGTAATCGGGAACACAGTAGTTTTGACAGAATCTTATAGTCCAAATTGAGCCAGCTAATTGGTCTCCAGTTACTTAAAAGAGTCCTTGACCCTTTTTTGTACAAAAAAAACATAATGGCTTCACCAAACTGTGGAGATGAACATGAATGCTGTAAAATATTATTAGAAGAGTTCTTGCAATATTGCTGCCAAAGTTTCTAGAAATGTTTTACAGAAAGCCCCAGGTAACCCATCTGGACCAGGAGAGGACCTTTCTTTTAATGCCTTAATGGCTCGTTCAACTTCCACCACTTGAATAGAGGCATCAAGTTCAACTAACTGATATGCCATCAACAGGATTGGCAAATGGCAAACATAGTCCTGGGGGAGATATCAGGAGTAAAGGCTGACCCAAAAGTGACCTGTAAATGCCTATGAACTGCCTGTAAAATATCCATATCAAGTGTTTTCAAACTAACATCCACATCCTGTAATTCTGACATCAGAGTCACATCTAACCTTTGTTTACAAGCAGAAAAGGGTTCAGAGGTTGGCTGAGATTCTGTGCCATACTGCATCTCAGCCTCCAAAGACCATGCTCTGTCATACTGAAAGTGGAACATTTGTGTCTTAAGTTGGGAAATTTGTGTTAAACACTGTGTTCTCTGATCATGGGGTAAGGACAGATATCTATATCATTTATTTAGGTGTTCCAAATATTGCAAGTACAGTATTTCTGATTAGATTGTCGATGACCAAGGAATGTGAGCAGGGACTTAACATCTAATTTAGTGTAAGACCACCAGCAGCACTTATCAACATAAAGGCACTGAACTGAATTGCGTGACTGAAAAAGAGTTTCCAGTTCTTGAACATAATTCTCCTGTGTTAGTAGAGAGACATCCACCCTCCACCTTTGTACACTAGAAAAGAAGCATGGAGGGATCTTGCTTAGGGAAAAAAGACATGATAATAGTAAATGGTCAGAAAATTCACAAGGCTGTAAGTCAAATGACAGAGGTACCAATAATCTGGAACAAAAAAATAAAATTGATCCTGGTAGCATACCTGTTCCTAAAATAAGTAAACTCAGAGTCAGGAGATAGCTTTCTATATGAGTCTGTTAAATTAGCCTGTTGTACAATATTATACAAGGCATGGGAATCACAATACACCTTTTTATTTAAGGCGTCCCTGGATTTAAAATCTAAGCCACAGTTCATGTCCCCAGCCCAAATTATGTGCCGAGTTGTAAAAAGATAGGGCCGAATAGCTTCAAATAGCTCAATCTGGGATACCTTTTGTTTGTGGCGCATATGTGTTAATCAGCCTTAAGGAGAAATGATGAAAAGAACAATCTAAGAGAAAGGCCCTCCCAGGGGCAATATCCACTAATCTGTGTAAAATAAAAGCAGAACCCCAAACCAAAATCCCTAACCCATCTACCAGGTCAGTACCAAAGGACCAAAAGGATGTTCCCCACATCCACCTTTTCCTGGCTTGCTCAGTAAAGAAAAGTGTTTGCAGCCTAGTTTCTTGAAAAAATATGATGTCATGGGCAGAGTGTTGAAAAAAAGATAAGGCAATCAACCTTATCTTATAAGTGTGCATACTGTATACATTTAAGGATGCTATACACAGGGTGGCCATAAAAAGAGAGCAGACAACTTACTTCACCCTGGGTCCCCTTGTTTCCCAACACTTTTACTCTTTTTCCTTTTCTTTTTTCCAGTTTCCAGAAGAGTGGTAGAGCCATCCTGCTCCATGTCTGAACAATTTCAGAATTAGAGGAAACATCTGACTCAAGATCTAAGCCCCTTCAGTCTGCAAGACCTGGAAGTAATTCTGTTTAAGGACAATAGATGTCTGAGCCAATGATCTCATAGAGGCCCTGGTGACTCTCCGCATTTTAGGTAAATGAAACTCGGGGGGGGGGAGGGGCATCCCTGATGTTCAGAAACTATGAGGGGAGCAGCTGATGTTTGCCCTGGAGTATCCACCACAGTATCAGGGACCAGATGTACAACCTCCTGCTGGTCATCCTCTCGCAAATCAGGACCTGGAGGAGCTGCTGAAGGGGGGGGATCCTGCTGAGCCTCAGGTGTTTCAGCTGGCTGAGGCCTCTGAGGAGGACCCTGGGCAGTGTGGATAAATGATTCCTGATTCAACCCATCTGACCGAGTCTGCCCTGCCCATGGGCACTGACGACAAGCATGACCAGCCTCTTCACAAAGGTTACATTTAAAAACATTAGTACAGGCCATGTTCACATGGCCAAAATCCCTGCATAAGGCACATCGCATCTTATCTACTGAGATGTGTGGGAGACCCACATTTATAGCAGGCCTTTGGTTGGCCTGCATAAAAACAGACACCCTGTCATGTCCCCCCAAAAAAACCTGTTTGGGATATGGTATATAATAGAATTAGTTTGGGACAACTTAATCCAAAATTTCCATCCCCCAGTCCATAGACCAATAGTGTCCAGAACATATTCTGGGTTCCCTAGAACTGTACATCTTTTCTGCAACCAGAAAAGAATGTCATTCACATTCACCCCCTCATTGCGGAACATCACCGTAGCAGTTTTTCATAAGGGCTTCGTTAGTGGAATTGCCATAAGATTCATCCACAAGGGAGAGGACTTAAGCATGGTTTACTTGGTCCAAAATCTATCCAAACCAGAATGCTGATGAAAGCTAATGTCATACGTGTCCTCCCCTGAGACATGTATCAAAGCATAGTCAGTGTCAGTGGCTCAGTAGGTAGCACACTCGCCTCTGAGGCTGGGAGATCAGAGGGCTGTGGGTTCAGTTCCCACATCTGGCACTTGGGTTAATATCCCAGTACTGACACTGTAGTGCAGCATGAGAGGGGTGCGGCACTTCTGAGGTGCCGTCTTTCGGATGAGATGTTAAACCGAGGTCCCATCTGCCTGGATTGGTGGTAGTTCAGGTGGATGTTAAAGATCCCATGGCACTTATCGAAAAGAGCAGGGGAATTTCCCCAGAGTCCTGGCCAAATTTCCCTCATTCACTAGAAATACCACCAACAGCTAAATCTGGTTCAAGGTCAGTTGGCATTCATCTGTATCCCCTTCCCCCGGGTCATGCCTGAAAATAGGCAGGATTTGTCTAGTGCACTTACCTGGTCAACAAAAACTAAATAAATAAAAAAATAAAATAGATCTCCAAGGGGTGAAATAGCATGGAATCAAGCAGTAATTTCTGGGCCAAATATAGCCTATCAAGATGCTCCTGTAGGCCCCCTCTATAACGCAGATGTACTGCATTTTTCCTAGGGGCTTGAGTTAATTTATTCTGGAACAAATCTGAGAAAGTAGGTCTGGGTCTGGGATGAGACCTACTGTCCTCCTTATGGCGGGAAGGGGGATATTCTCATCCAAAGAATACTGCAGAGTGGAACCAATTTCAAGACTCCCTGCTGAAGATGAAGCGGTCGTCGGGACTTCCCAAGTTATAGGCCACCTGGGAGAGGCTGCATCTCTAGAGGAGATAGCCGTTAAAGAGGGACTATAGTCACAAATTACTGGTCTCAATAAATTCAGAATATGGATCAAAATAGCCCCAATCACCCTCACACCAAAACTGAGATCCCTAAGTTTGTTTAAAAGTTACAAGACATTTTGCAACCCTAAATTCTGTGCCTGTTCAAAAAAAAATGGTTTCAGTGAAGAGGTGCTCATGATGTCATCTCCTGAGCTCACAGTTTAGCCCTGCCTGTCAGCAAGCTTACAGGACCTGCTTCTCCAAAGTTTAAAATCTATGTGCAAATGGTTTTCTCCAGTAAAACAGGTGGCACCATTCAATAAACATTGCTTTAAAACCTAGATGTGTTTCAAGTTTTGTAACAAAGTTGACAAATTTATATTTTTGCTTTTGGTACTTTTTTGTTGTGGTCCTTTTCTCCTGGGTTGCTGGATGCTAAGTCACAGCACACTAATGCGAAATTTGCAGAATGGATATCTCTGATGTGGTGAAAGGCTGTGATCATTCACACCTATCATTCTATTGAGGGGATTTCTCAGAATGGTACTTCAAATCAATTAATCCATCACCCTGTAAATGGGGGTGGAAGAGGTAGTGCTGTTTTGAAACCATATTAAGAGTTTCTATGCAGTAGCCAGCTCAATGCTTAATCACTCAATAAATCAATCAATCAATATTTTATTCATCATCAAAGTATGAATGAATGGGATACTCAGTTGAGCAGAGCCCATTTTCTGTTTTCTCATTGACAGGCTGTTACTTGAGCTATATTCAGGCTCATCTGCTTTGTACTCCACATTACAATGAGTGTTTTTTGTTTTACCAGGGCTAACACTTACACCCCTAGTAGGAATTAACACATATAAGGCCCCTATTAAAACTTATTGTAAAGCAGACTGACAAACAGCAATGCAGTTACCAACATTGTAACACGTGTAGCAATACAACTTCTAAAGAGGCACTGCAGAGTTGCACTTTACATGGTATCAGCAGCCTGGAGTCATGCTGACTCAGCATCCTGCAACTCTGGAGAAATGAATCATAAAAAAAGGCATTAAAATACAAATTTGTCAATTTTGTTACAAAACCTGAAACACATAGATTCTATAGCACTGTTTTTAGAATGGTATTGCCTGTTTTACTTGTGAAAATCATTGCAGAATTATCTTTTTAACTTTGGAGAAATAGGTCCTATAAGCTTGCTAATAGGAAGGGCTAGACTGTGAGCTCAGGAGATGACATCATCAGCACCTCTTCACTGAAACTGACTTTTTTGAACAGATAGTGAAATCAGGGTTACAAAATAGTCCATAACTTTAAAATGAAATAACACAAAAAACCTAATGTTTGGCATGAGATTTAATGGGAGTATGGTTATTTTAATTCTGCAAAGTAACACTTTTGGCCAGAGTCCCTCTTTAAACAATCAGGCCGATCAGGTAAAGGACAGTCAGGCACAATCACATGGTTTTCTACTTAAACCGAGTCTCCCGCCACCATCTGTGTGGTTTCAGAGGTGCTCTGCTGCAAAGACACGGTCGGCCCCGGTAGAGCACTAGTAGGCACAGTACTCACATTTGCAGAAATCAAGAGCCCCATCTCCATGGGTCTGTCCATAGAAACCATGGGCCACTCCCCCTCCATTCGGTCCTCAAAATCAATCCTTTGTGTAACAGGAAGCCACTGAACATCCGGCTCCTGTTTCCCATATGCATTCCCCAAAGCTGCTTCTGGGGACCAGTGATCAAAATCAATGGGACTATCAGTGCCCACATCCACTCCCTGAGAGATTCCCAATCCCACCTGAAAACCTCCACTCTCCTTAGCCTCCAAGGGCTGGCGGTACTCCTGTGATGCTCCCACAGCTTGCGGTACTGCCTTCGTTTCTCTCCCACTCTGCGCATCTGAATCCATCGCCTCCATCCGTGAAATTCAATCTGCCAATACAGCTTCTACCGCTGTTTGCTGCTATGTGGAAAGCTCCTCAGGTGCCTGCTGAGGCATGACACAGAAATTGGACATATTTTCTGTGCTCGCTCACTGTCTGGAGATTCAAAACAGCATCCTGCAGCATATGTACATCCTCATTTGATTCAGGTACTGCACCCAAATCCTCCAACACCATCTCAGTGTCTGTAGCAAGGTGAAAACATTCCTCCATCTCCACCTCAGAATCAGACATTGCCATTTTGGACATAGGTTTCCCTACCTGTGAACAGGGGAATTTCCACAGTGCCTGGCCAAATGTTCCCCCATTCACTAAAAATACCACCAACAGCTTAATCTGGTTCAAGGTCAGTTGGCATTCATCTGTATCACCCTCCCCAGGGTCATGCCTGAAAATAGGCAGAATTTGCCTACTGCACTTACCCAGTCAACAAAAAATATTGAAATAAAAAGTAAAAATGAATCCCTGCCCTAGCCCAGCCTTAGGGTGTCACAGATTGGGCCTATGCCTAAGAAGTCCCCTGGGGAGTTCCAGATGATCAATCACTTGTTGTATCTAGAGGCAGATTCAGTGAATGATAATACTGATCTATGGTTCGTGTTGGTTCAGTATGAGACATTCGACAGGACCATTGAAATAATGAGGGCAGCAGGACCCTAAGCCATGATGGCGAATCAGACATTGAGTCTGTGTTCTGATTATTGCCAGCACATCAAGCAGACAGGGACCTGTTAGGAATAAAGTTTGAAGGGGAATATTAAGTGCCAAATGTATGTCCATGGATTGTGCAGTGGCTTGTGCAATATTTGAAGAGTTCAACACCTTTTTGCATTGGACCATGGTGCAGGCATCAGAGAACCAGGGCATAGACCACTATCTCAATGACTTTTTGATTGTGGGACCTGCAGAGTCCCTGGTTTGTGGCCAGGCACTGACCATGTTTGCAGAATTGTGTAAGGAGTTTGACGTGCCATTGAACCCGGGGAAGTTGGAATCACCCAGTTCCATGCTCATCTTCTTGGGCATAGAGATTGCCACCAATTGACAGGAGTGTCACTTGTCCGAGGATAGTTACACACTTTGTAGACCCTTTTAACAAAGGCAGAAAGGGCCAAAAAGATTACCATGCAGGAGCTGCAGAAGATGGTGGGGCACCTTAACTTCACATGCCAGGATATACCTATAAAAAGGACATTCCTGAGACACACGGCAAAGCTGGGAATTTGGGCTAAGAAGCTGCATCATAGAATCAGAGTCATGGAAGGGTTCCACAAGGACCTGCAGCTCTGGTGGATATTTGTAGCTCATTTCAATGGAGTAGCAATGCGGCAGGAGGCCGGAGACAGTCAGGCCCTGGAGTTGTTCATGGACATAGCTGGAAGGTTAGGGTTCAAAGTGTACTTGCAGGGCAAATAGTCAGCTGTTCGGTGGCCAACTGAGTGCATGTTGGTCAGGCTGAACAAACAGATCACACTGCTAGAATTCTTCCCAATAGTTGTAGTGTCATGTGTTTGGGGCCATGGGCTGAGGAACAGAAAGGTGTTTTTCTGCTTGGACAACATGGGCATGGGCCATACAATCAATGGCCAGTTAGGACAAAAGGCCCGCTGGGTGACCTGATGAGAATTTTCATGTTAAAGTATATGCTGCTGAATAATCAGCTTAAGGCTGTCCATGTTCCCGGCATTGACAATGGAATTGCTGAAGCTTTATCTCTTTCACAGTGGCAGATATTCAGGAAGTTGGCTCCAGCAGCAGAACAGCAGCCACAGATGGTCCCACCTTTTCTATGGAAGGAGGTGACCTCCAGACTTGGAGATGCATATGTAATTCCATTGCTCTGCAGACCAGAGAGGCCTATCATCAAGGAGTGGAGCACAACCTCATGACTTGGGCAGAGGCAGGGTGGCCAAATATCTGACCCAACCTGATTGATCAACTGTGTAATTACATCATGGAAGCCAAGCGGAAAGGGATGACACTAGGGCTAGCTGGACATCTGTCAGCTTTTTTTTGGTTTTCTTTGTTGATGGAGTGCACATACACCATTTTGGAATTTAAGTTCTGGAAGGTTCTAGAGGGTTGGGGCAAGACCCAGGACATTCAGTCAAATATGATCCGCATTGCCAGACGTATTCAGGAATGAATATGAGGCAAGGCTATTTGAAATGATGTTTTTAGTGGCATTTTGCAAGGCATTCTGAGTTTCAGAGTTGACCCAGGCCAACCCAAAAAAGAAGGTGTACAGGCTTCCTCAATGAGGACATTGCCATGACCCAGGAAGGGTTTTTGTCTGTTTGTGGAGGAGCAAGACCAATCAGAAGGGTGGGGAGCACTGGTGCCTGGTGAAGGCCCAGGTGGTTCCTCCTGGGATGTCCTTGATCTGGTGAGAGCTTACACAACTGCCAGCCTGAAGGAGAGCAATGCCTTTTTTCAGCATGAGGAAGGAAGACCATGACAGCCTACCAATTTAGACACATTATGGGCCTGGCAGTCCATTAAGCTGGACTAAATGCATGAGAGTTCAACACTCATTCCTTTTGGATCAGGCAGCAGTGAATGCTCAAAGCCAGGGTTTGACAGATGTTAAGATACAGGCTGTAGGGTGCTGGAGGTCTCAGGCATTCTTGCGCTAAATCTGACCACACTTTCAGCAATCTTTTCCTTTGCCCATTCCAGGTTCCCCAGAGGGCTCCAAAAGCATATGGATCTGTGGTTATTCCTTCATATATTGGGCAGAGGAGAGAGCAGTTTGCTGGCCTGATGGACACAACCTAACCATACCTCAACCTAAAGTGGAGATTCACTGTCTGAGAATGAAAGGCATATGCTGGAGGGCACTGCTACCCAGGTGAGCGAGGGAGGCCCAGGTGCGGTGTAGACTGGACATCTTGCAGATTCATCTTTGAAGCGAAGACCTGAGTTCTCAGAAGGTGACTGACATGCTACTGATGATGAAGGAAGATATACATTCCATAAAATACTGGTGGCCTAAGATGGTTATTATCTGCTCACACACTATTCAATGGAAGCACTGGTCAAATGCAAGGGACTTTAAAACATTAAATGCAGCATGCATTTGCATTAGTAGAGATGCAATCATTTATGGAAGCCATAGGGGGAGCTGTGGTAAGACATAAGAAAATTAACACCTCCTGCCAGGGATTTTATGCTCAGAATGGTGGGCACTTGTGAAAGGAGGACTGGGATTTGATGTTAAATTCTTTTCTCGAGGACTTGGTAGCACAGTTGGAGTGAGCTGCTTGGGAGGTTGGACTGCATCCTGTATTTACTCTGAATACCAACTCGAGGTCACATAATCATGAGTGGAAATTAACAGAAGGGATGATCAGAAGGGACATGAGGGAGTATTTCTTCATGGAAAGGGTGGTGGAACCTTGGAACAGTCTGTCAGCTGATGTGGTGGGTGCAGACAAAGTCAGGGGATTCAAGCAGGTGTGGGATAGAATGAAGGGAATAGTGGTCATCTGGGGCGACAAGAGCAGGGAGGAGATTGGGGATAGGATGGGAAGGGTTAGTACTCTGGAGCAACAATAGGTTTCAGGGAAGGTTCAAGGGATTATAGGGAAAATGGGCAGAGTGGATGGACCTCTGGTGTTTTTCTACCATCATGGCCTATATTTCTATGTAAGTTTCTAGTTCTTGTAGCAGCTTGGGAGTATCATAGACTGATTGTACAGGTGAAAAGGGGAGAGGAGTCAAATTCTTCCGAAAGGCTTGTTGTCTCCTGGGAGCATAAGTCTAGGGAACCTCATAACCCAGACCTGGTTAGGGGGATCACAGTCCATACTCATTAACCTGCAAGGGTCGAGCTGCTGGATGGAGGTGGTCAAATGCCACTTGGTTAGAGATGCAGCAAAGTATTATTCTGCTTGTGAAGTGGACACGAAGTCCCCTACTTCGCATCATGGAACACTATGCAAAGTGTATTCAGAAAGATGGAATTTCACCTTTTTGAGTGCACTTCACGCTGTGTCACTTGACCTTATTCCACGTTGCAGTAAAATAAGGCTAAGTGAGTGAAAAATGGGCTACAGATCACATAGTTCACACAGTCTCACAGTCTTCTGGTCACATACTTCCTTTCAGGCTGCTGCATTAAGTCAGGAAGTGAAATAATTTCACTTTCACCTTGCTGTAGCAGGAGCAGGAGCTAGCTGAGCTGGTGAAAACAGCTGGAAAACAAACCAAATATGAAAGTTGATTTTTTTGTCCAAATTTGCTGGGATATTTTTTGTGGAGTGTGAAAGGATATTGTAGCTTGGGTGTATTTTCTGTTACTTGTGTGTGAATTTTTTTCTGTCAGTGTGTATCTATGTGAAAGAAAGAAAGAAGAAGAGAGAGAGAGAGAGAGACACACACTAATGGAGGGCGATTGAGGAAGAGGTGGATTCAGGTGCGGTGCAGTGCAGTATCGTGTCGGAGTCCGCACCCATTGTGGCAGGTTCCGATTAAATTGCAACACAATACGTGGAGGTCCCCCACTTGAAGCAGTTAGTTCAGGATTGGCAGCACCATCTCCAGATGTGCCACACAGCAGCACTCCCCCTTGCCACCACCACCTACTATGGCCCCTGCACCAGCTGCACCACAGTTGCATGTTTTGGCCTACCCCAGCCCCAATTGAGAAGCAGCAACAGGGTGGCAGTAGCACCTTGGCCCCCCTGCCTGTGCCTGGTCCTCCCGCAGCTCTGTGGTCTGGGAGTTTTTACTACACTGCCTGGGGACAGTAGTGTAGTGAAATGCATCATCTGTGATGCTCTGGTGAGTCGTGGCTCTAGGGTCACTCACCTTGGAACTGGAGGACAGTGCACCCACATGCTTAACCACCATAGATCAGTGTGGGATGCCAAGGAGGCAGAAGTTGCACAAAATGCACCTGCTGGCCCTTCTGAATGTTCTGGCCAAGATATTTTAGTTGTTTATTTATTTATGACTTTGATTACCGGGTGAGTGCACTGATCCCAGGGACTGTTTTCAGGCACGACCCGGGCCCTAACACATGGCACAGGGTGACAGTGAATACAAGGTAACTGTAGTGCACATGAAACAGAATAGACACAAGTAACAATATTGAGCACAGTGTGCAAGCATGCTGCATGAATCCATTGAAAACAGTGAGTACAAGGTTCCAATATGGAACATGAAGAGGTCTGATAGAAAACAACAATCATAAGCTCAATATACAAGGTATGATACAATAGAGCAGTGGGCAGGTAATACACCAAATATACAGTAAGGAAAATATACATGGGGGCTCCAGCGACGAAAAAACCAAGACCACTGAGGGTCGTGAGGGCTAGAGAGCCTGCCCTCCCCAGGACCTCGATTGAGGGATCGCCCCCCCCCACTCCCCGGACTGCATAGTGGCTTCAGAGACAAAAAAACAAGACCACTGAGGGTCATGAGGGCTGGAGAGCCTGCCCTCCCCAGGACCTTGATTGAGGGATCACCCCCCACCGCCCGGACTGCATAGGTACGCCTTTCTCAAATGCCTCAGGAGCGGCACCTGGCTGCCTGAAGAGAGTGTGAGCATTGCTTGTCTTGGAGCTTTGTTTGAACAGAGAGCTTTTGGTGCCAAACCAGGACCAGATAAAGGACATTACTTTTGAATTTGAATTTCCCCCTCGCGCCTTAAGTGTCGGCGCAACGATAAAGATAGTTTTTTTGGAAGCAATTTTCTGTGCCAGGCTTAATGATTTAATGCATTTCCTAGAAGTTACTTTAAGAAGTTGTTACTGCAATACTAGACCCACTCTTTACTGTACTAGCCAGAGAGCTCATGTAATGTTGATTTAAGCAAGCCAAGACAGCAACCATTTTACTAGTGCAGGCTCAAGTTTTAAAGTAGATTGCCTAACAGGGGAAAAACGGGACTTGAACCAGAGCATCACGCTAAATTAACTTAATTGTGGTAGTAGTGCAGCCGATCAGCCTCAGGCAGTGTTTTCTGAGTACAGAATATCTGCAGCCTGTATGAGGCTGAGTGCTGTGACCCACGCCACTAATTTTAACTGAAACACCCTCATTTTGGCCATTTTCTCCCCTCACCTGCGCAGCAGATCAGCTCTTAAGCAGTGTTCTCTGCCAAAAATATCTGCAGCCTGTATGAGGCTTTATGCTGCGACTCACACCATTATCTGAATTACAATCACCCCTTACAGCCGTTTCCTCAGCTCCTGAATAGTGAAGCCAGACTCCCTTTGTTTGTGCTGTGCATTTACTTACCAAACCACACCTCTGGCTTCTGTTTAAATCCCCCCTCTCTCCTCACTTGCAGGGGCTCCAGCGATGAAAAAACCGAGACCAGTGAGGATCATGAGGGCTGGAGAGCCTGCCCTCCCCAGGACCTCGATTGAGGGATCGCCCCCCCACCCCCCTGACTGCATAGGTACGCCTTTCTCAAACACCTCAGGAGCAGCGCCTGGCTGCCTGAAGAGAGCGTGAGCGTTGCTTGTCTTGGAGCTTTGTTTGGCCCCACCACTCCCACCACCACCCTTGGTTGGCACTCTGTTTTATACTAGAAGTCATGTGAGGTGCCAGAACTAATCAGCCAACTTTTCCATCTGCAGGTTATATTTCTTCAACACTAGGGGGACCCTGCATTCAAACTCTATTCTCCCTGCTCAAAATCCACACACAAACATGACTCTGACAATACTCTGGACAATTTCATCACTCCTCTTGTTACTATACCCACCCACCACTGTGGATCCCTACAGCTCTCTTATAAATGCACCCCTGCCTGAATCCCAGCCCCTTCAGACAGGTTGCCCCTGTTTTCACAGCCCAACCACCTTATTGTCTCTCCCCACTAATCTACCTCGCATGCCTGACCACCCCATTGCTCCCCCTCACCCACTGCCAACGCCCACTCCCCTGTCCCCTGAACACTGTAATCGATGGTCCCTCTCCTCACTAGCTATACCTCCCTCATCTCACTCCCCATCCCCTGCACTACCCCCCTGAGATCATGGCATCTCCGCGAGCGTCTTTTCCACAACAACCACAGGCCTTCACTATGTCTTATTACCCTACTCCTCATGCTCTCCAGGAATGTCCACCCTAACCCTGGGCCGGGCATCACTACAATACCACCACCCCACCCTGGTAATGGTCTCTGCATTGCATTTATGAATATATGCAGTCTCCCTAAGAAAACTGCAGCACTCTAATGCTGGGTAGCACAGCACACACCCGACATCCTTACGATAGTAGAAACCTGGCTCTCCCAGTCTACCCCAGACTCAGCTGTCTCCCTCCCTGGTTTTACTCTGTTCAGGGCAGATCGGGTGGGTAAGCATGGAGGTGGTTGTGCCATCTACCTGCGCGACTCCATCCTAGGTCATGCTTTACCAACCCCTGAGCTTGGCCAAGGGGCACAAGCCATCACCCTTAAAATTACTCCGCACTCCGGTCATGGCCCGCTTTACCTGACTACCACCTACATCCCCCCAAGAGCGCAAAGCCTAGCTATCCACTCCTTCACAGGCTATCTCTCCACTTTGCCACACAAGACTGAACAGCTTATTCTAGGAGACCTTAACACCAACTGGCTCAGCCCCACCTCAGGAAACATTAAGGACAACTTCGTGGGCCTTGACCTATCATAATTGGTCACCCAGCCCACTAGACTCAACCAAGCTAGGGGGACCAGCTCCATCTTAGACATAGTACTCTCTAACTGACCACACAAATTAAAGTTTAACGTCCTAGCAGACTCCCTCAGTGACCACTCTCCTGTTCTATGTTTTTGGTCCTCCCCCACACTCAGTCCTGAGTATAATACCACCCCCCTTCGCCGTTTCTGCCCTAGGGGCCTTGACAATCTCAAGCGGCACCTTGCCCAGCTCAATTGGTCCCCAATCACCCTTGCAATAGACATAGCTACTGCCTTAGCCTACCTCACCAGTGCCTTCAGCAAGGCCTGTGACATATTTGCCCCCATCACCAAATCTCATCCAAGGAGGCAGAGTGCTGCCTGGATTTCCCCCGCATTGATCCAGCAACTAAAACATAGGGACAACTTATGGCACATTACAGTTGAGTCCGGCAGAACAGAGGATAGGCAAGCCTATAAAACAGTCCATAACCAGGGCACCTGGGCCATTAAAAAAGCAAAAGCCAGCTACTATCAAACAGCCCTAATCTCATCCTGGGGCTCTGCCCGAGCTTTTTGGGATAACATAAAAGAACTTAATGGGAATACCAGCTCCCCCCCCCTCAGATTGTTATCAATGGCACTGTTAGTATGGACCAAACATGCATTGCAGACTGCCTAAACACAACTTTCTCTGACTTAAGTGCGGTTCTTCCTGCCCATTTCTTTGACCCCATCCTCCCATCCAACCACCCTACTACCTCTCGGCCCCCTTTCCACTTCAGGACCATCTCACCCCATGACACCAAACCTTTCCTCTTAAAAGCCCTCTCCTCCCACAACACGAGCGGTGACCCCCTTGACTCCAGGATACTCCACCTCACACTGGATGTCATGCAAGCCCCCCTCATGGATCTCCTCAACCAATCCCTATGCCTTGGCCAATTCCCAAGTGCATGGAAACAGGCTGAAATCACCCCCATCCATAAGACCAGAGACCGAACATTATCAAACAACTACAGGCCCATCTCCATCCTCCTTCCCCTCAAAAGCCCTGGAGAAGATAGTATCCATGCAACTCATGGACTACCTATCTAAATACAACATACTATGCCCAGAGCAACATGGTTTCCGCCCGGGTCACAGCACCTCCACAGCCCTTTTGGAGTTCTCCCACCAAATCCACACAGCACTTGATGCTGGGAAAATTGCTGGTGCAGTATTCATCGACCTATCTAAGGCCTTTGATTCTGTGTGTCACCCACTAATGCTAGACTCCCTTAGCCAACTGGGATTCTCACCAGGCCCTCTGAGTTGGTTCTCAAGCTACCTCCAGACTAGATCCCAAAAGGTCAAATTGAATGGGACCCTGTCAACAAACCTACCAGTATGCTCCAGGGTCCCCCAAGGCTCCATCCTTGGACCTACCCTTTTCAGTTTCTTCCTAAACACCCTCCCTAGTTCCTGCACAGGCAAAATTCTTCTATACGCTGATGACACTGTCCTCATCACTTCACACTCTGACCCACTCTCGCTCCAAAGCATCCTGCAACGCACTTTCAGCCAAGCAGAAAAATGGTTCCTCAACCACCATCTAGTCCTAAACCTGAAAAATACAAAATCTATGCTTTTTGCACACTGCCAAAATAACTCTAGTGATGCTCCCCTTCACATCACCCCTAGCAGACTCCACCCCCTTGAACAGGTATCAACCTACAAGTATCTGGGCATCACATTCGACTCAGCATTTACCTTCCATACCCATCTTAAAGCTCTGTCATCAGCCATAAACTTCTGGATTGGTCTCCTCTATCACCACAAAGGCTACCTCCCTGAGTTTGCCCTAATACTTGCCATCACCTCGTCCATTTTGTCCTTGGCAGACTATGGACTCCCTACCTATGCAGCTGCCGACCCTACTGCCCTCACTAAAGTCCAGACCTCTATCAACAAAGCCTGCAGGCTCCTGACCGGTGCCCATAGCGGAACCCATACGTGTCTACTCTAGTCTGCCCCTAACATACTCACCTTTGATGAATGGCTGAAATATCACACCTGCTTGCTGGCAAAAAAGGCCCTATCTGGGCTATTCCCTCCAGGGTTCACTACACCCTTGCAACAGGCCTCACTCTGCCAAAGATCCTTTCACCATAGAGCACCTGCCTGGTATAACTCACTCCCTGCACACATCACAAACATCCCCAGAATTGGCCCATTCAGAATAGCCCTACACAAATATCTTGTTGATAATCGGAGCTGTGCTTGTCCCTAATAGTACCTCCCAGAGTACCCCTGAACATCCCAGCCTACTAAGCACTGGTCTTTGTCACAGTGTACAAATAAGCCTTGTATGGTTAGTGCATCTTGTGTTTGCTTTATTGTTTTACACCTTGTATCTCACATGTATTGTTATCAATGTCTCACTTCACATTTTGTTTGTCCACCCTCCTTGCGACGAGGTACCTTTGTAAATGAGTCTCTGACTCAAAGGTTATAAATCTGATTGTAGGAAATAAATAAAAAATAAAATAATACAATGTAATACACAGAAAATACAGTGGAAAAAAGATATACAATATGTACAGGCAAGGAAGTCACATATACCTTGTAAATATAATCAACTACGAAATGAGGTGGCAGTTGTGGGCTGGGGAGTAGTCTAACATGGGTAGGCTAGTGTGGGTAGATGGATAACCCCTGGGAGCAGCGGCAGGAGGAATTTGCCAGGAGTCAGATTTTGAGGAAGGGCTTGAAGCTGGAGTGAGTGCCGATAGAACGGAGTTCTGCTGTCAGTTTGTTCCACTGCAAGGGGCAGCAGCAGACCAAGCTCTACTACCCATGTTGGTGGATACCCTAGGAACAGCTAGAGGGGGAGTACCATTGGACTGGAGGTTGCAGTGAAGAGTTCGGGTTGTCAGGAGGGCAGTTAGGGGGGATTCTTCAGCCATGCAGATGACGTTGTCCACCATACAGCAGAGGGCTAGGTCGAAGTGGCCTTGCAGCGGTAGCCATCCAAGGGTATTATAGAGGTTGTAGTGGTGGGTGGAGAACAGAGCCAATAACGCAAAGTGACAGGCACTGTTGTAGGCAGCAGAGCATTTGGCCATGGCGGTAGCAGAGGTTCTGGCATAGATAGGAGTAAAGTAGTCAAGAATAGGGAGAAGATTACTCTGGACAATGGCTAGTCTGGCTTCAGGGTTGAGGTATTGCCTGAATTTATAGGCAGCACCTAACTTCTGATGGAACCTTCTGACAAGGGAATTTGCATGATCAGCAAAGGTGAGGGAAGGGTCGAGTAATACACCTAGGTATTAGTAGGTGTCAACGTCCTCAAGGGCTGGGCTGTCAGGGGTTAGAATATGCAAGGGGGGCATGGTTTCTACTTTTGACAAGGAAGGGCTTAGATCCGAACAGCATGGATTTAGTTTTTTTGGCATTTACTAAGAGGAGGTTTTTTGAGAACCAGCTGTAGGCCGCAGCATAGTTGTGTGAAAGAACAGAGGAGATTGTGGCCATGGATTTGTCACTGTGGAAGACGACAAGGTCATTGGCATACAGGACAGAGTGACAGTTGAGGCAGTCGGAGGGGAGCGAGTTGATGAATAAGGAGAAAAGGAGGGAACCAGGATTAAGCCTTGAGGAACCCCTACAGAGACAGGCAGTGTGAGGGTTTGGCAAATGCACACATAATGCGAGTGGCCAGTTAGGTAGTTAGTGAACCAGTTAGTGACTTTCTGAGAACAACCAAGGAGGCTAAACTTGGAGGTAAGGAGAGCATGGTCGACCATGTCAAAAGCCTTAGAGAGGTCGACAAAAACTGTTCCGGTGGCTTTACCATTATCCATGTTAGAGAGGATGTGGTTAGTCGGAAGGGCGAGGGCAGTGACGGTGGATTGATTTTTGCAAAAGCCTATGCTGTCAGTTGCATAGGAGGGTGAGCTTGCCTATGTATTCAGTGAGTTGATTGTGGACCGCTCTCTCGAGCAGTTTACTAAGATGAGGGAGGATGGAAATTGGACGGTAGTTATAGGAGGATTTGGGGTCACCAGATTTAAGAATGGGGATAACCTTAGCTATCTTCCATGGGTCAGGTGTGGAGGAGATGGAAAGGGCAAGGTTAAAGACGAAGGTGAGTGGCTTGGCAATTGCCGGAGAGATCAGTTTCAGGAAGACTGGTGATAGGCTGTCGGATCTGGAGGAGCCTCGGTTAGGTAGAATTTTGAGTAGCTTAACTGTGTTGTTTATGGAGAAGGTTTTAAAATAGAAAGGGGGTGTTTGCGGGTGATTGGCAGAGCTGGAGGAGGATGGTAATGGATCCAGTATCAGGGCTGGACTTTGCAGTTGGCCAGTTGACGGTTTATTTAGGTACATGGATAAGTTGGTGAACTTGCAATTGAAGACACTGGCCACTTCGTGTAGGTTGGTAAGCAGCCCATCATGGGAGTTGAGGTGTGGTGCAGTATTACTGGAGCGGGAGTTTAGAAGGGAGCTGATAGAATCCCAGAATTTTCTAGGGTCCCCAAGGTTGGCCTGTTGCAAATTGCAGAAGTGGGTCTGTTTCAAAGATTTGGCCTGTTGTTTACATTTGTTCCTCAGGCTCCTGTAAGCATACCAGAGGGCAGGAGAGGGGGTAGCTTTGAAAGTGGACCAGACATGGTCTCTGGCCTTCATAAGGGTTAGAAGGTCTTTAGAGACCCAGTGCGAGCACCTGCCTCTGATCCGTCTGGTAGTAGCAGGGAAAAAGCAGTCCTGGAGGGTTTGTAGAATCTGGGTAAAAGTGGAAACCACTGTGTCAGCGTTGGAAAGGACTGGGCCTCCTCAAGGAGATTTGTAGTTTCTGAGCAGTTGAAATCCCTAAGAGATAGGTATTTGGGTGGGGGGGGCACTTTAGTTTGGAAGACCAGAGGAGATAAGTTGGTGAGTGATCACTTATAGAGTCAGTCATGGTGCCAGCGTGCAATGCTCAGTCCTCCCTATTTATGAGGATCCAGCCCAGTGGCGTCTGGGTGGCCAAGTGTGGATTAAGTCTGGTGGGGAGACTAATTGTCTGCATCAGGTTGTGCTGCTTTAACAGGAATACATAGTCAGGCTGGTGGCAGCTCAGCAAGTTTAGATTAAATTTGCCAAGCAGGATAGATTCCAAATGGGGAGTTAGAGAGCTCAGGCCTTGAAGGAGGCTAGTGAGTCCCACGGTTTTGGCCGCGGGGGGGGGGTTATAGCAGCAGCAAATATGGAATTTCTTGCAGGATCCCAGGGTCAGTTCAGAGAGTAGCCATTCACTAGGGAAGGAAGGGTCAGAGTGTAGGATGATGCTAGCTGAGAGAGGTTCCCTTAAGAGCAATGCCACACCATCACCTTTTTTCCTGCCTGGCCTGTTCAGGCATAGGTAGGAGTAACCAGGTAGTTCGAAGGTTTTTTTAGCGAGATATGGCTTTAGCCATGTTTCTGTGAGTCCCTGAACATGTGGCTTGTAGAGCACAATCCATGCCTCAACGTCAATGAATTTGGACGGGAGGCTGCATATATTAATATGTGTGTGACTTTAAGACCAGGGGCATTAGTCCAGATGCTGGAGGGGGTTGATGTGGGAGTTTGTTGGGCCAGGGTTGCTCTCAATGTTCCCAGCAAGGGAGAGTAGTGATAGTAGGAGAAAGTATGGGCAGGAGGGAATAGTGGTAGACCAGGAGAGGTTAGCCAGGTAGTGGCCAAGGAGGCAACATTCCCTTTTTGTGAGGAACATGAGAGATATGTGCCCCAGGGTGGACTTTATTCTAGTAGAAAGTGAGAATGGTTGAGACAGGGGGGAGGGGGGGAGAGAGGAGGGAGAGGCGCTGTTAGTTGTGGACCAGCACCATGCACAGAAGTCGGTCAGTATCAGTGCAGCGGTTAGAAAGATGGCCCATAATATAGGCAGTGACAGCTTCATGTTTCCGTGAGAGAGTGGGTGACAGATGGAAGTAGCAGTAGAGATTTAGTTAGGTTGGCTTTAGCAAGGGAGAGAGGGAAGAAATCAGAAAAAGGAGACAAGAAGCGAGAGAGAATGGATATTAGAGAGGTCAGCCTTATGCAGGGAGAGAGGAGGAAGTAGTGAAGGTGAGGGTCAAGGGACTGCTAGGACAAAAGGAGTTGCAGCCAAAAGATGCATTCCTGGTGGAAGCAGTACTGCACGCTCAGAGGTGTTCTGCAGCTTTACATTTGTATGGGGTGAGACGACCAATGGGAGGAGGTGCACAGAAAGGAGAGTGGTTTTGGTGTATTTAATAAGTTGTGGGGAAGGGGGTGAAAACATCCACAGTAAGAATCACAGTTTTGTACAGACTGCAGGATTTGTCCATGGGCTAGAACTGTGTATCCGTATACCGGAGCTAGGCAAATAATTTGAACTTGCCGGCACAGTCCGGGGAAAGCAGCCAGGCTGGATTCCACAGTTAGCCACTCAGGGAGCTCGCCAAGATGGTGAGCTGCCAATGAGAGCACTGCAGTAGGATGGCACCAGAATTTTGAGATGCTTCAAGATCTTCACTGCAACAGCAGCAGAGGGCTGAAGATATGTCTTCGGCAAATTACCTGTGCTTGGAGAACGGTGGGCAAGTGGCAGCAGGTGAGTTCCCGATCTCACCACAGTAGTCAGTGGGCAGTTCAGAAATTGAGGGCAGCTGCAGAGATGCGATACTTGCCCAAGCAGGTAGGAAGCCTCCAGAGAAAGGGACAGAGGTCAGAGAAAAAGTCTGGGGACTCAGTGGGAGGGTTAGAAAAATTAGCAATTAGACAAAAGGGTTATGCACAGGCTAGAACTGTGTATTTGTATACCAGAGCTAGGCAAAAAATTTGAACTTGGCAGCACAGTCCGGGGAAAGAAGCCAGGCTGGATTCCACAGCTAGCCACTCAGGGAGCTCACCAAGATGGTGAGCAGCCAATGAGGGCACTGCAGTAGGATGGCACCAGAATTTTGAGATGCTCCAAGATCTTCACTGCAACAGCAGCAGAGGGCTGAAGACATGTCTTTGGCAAATTACCTGTGATTGGAGAATGGTGGGCGGGTGGCAGCAGGTGGGTTCCCAGTCTTGCCACAGTAGTCGGTGGGCTGGTAAGAAATTAAGGGCAGCCGCAGGGATGCAGTGCTTGCCTGAGTGGGCAGGAAACCTTTGCTTGGAGAACGGTAGGCAGATGGCAGCAGGCGGGTTCCCTGTCTTGCTACAGTACTGTAGTTGGTGGGCAGGTCAGAAATTAAGGGCAGCCATGGGGATGCAGTGCTTGCCCCAGTGGGCAGGAAGCCTGTGCTTGGAAAATGGTGGGTGGGTGGGCGGGTGGCTGCAGGCGGGTTCCTGGTCTCGCCACACTAGTATATTGTGCACGTTGTGCATCTGCACCTGCACGATGTGGTGTTAAGTGGGGGATTGCAAGTGGTATTGTGGCTGCTCCACCACAACCACCACCACCACAACCTGTAGCAGTTGTAAGCAGTGGTGGTAACCCACTCCAACTCACTGCCACACAGGCTGATGTGGGCCTGTTGTGCAGTGAGATGGGTGCAGTTAACCACCGTCTCGATAGTATGGAGCAGCAGATGGATTAAGTTAAAGGTCACCAGCTTCAGATAATGGGGGATGCTCCAACTGCTGCCCTCCAACTGGAACATAGCAACCTAGTTTTGTTTAAAATGTTAAACCTTCCTGACTCCTTGCACCCACCACCCTCTCTGTGCAATATTACTTTCTGGTGTTGTCTCTCAATCCTCCAGATCCACCACCCATCTGTTTTCAAATTTTGCCCCCTTCTTTGTGCACATCTTTTTTTTTTTTTTATAATGCTACCCTTTTGTACGTTGATTATTTCCTTTTGGTACTTCATAGTTTCTATCATGCCCCCCCCCTTTCCTTTTAGGTTATACGTAATGTTCTTTAGTGTCTGTTTAATTTTTGGACTTTATTTTAATGTGATGGCTCCCAATGCATCTCAGTATACCCTGTCCCCAAGCCATCCTTACTTCCTTCTCACATTTCTTGCATACATTTATGTCATCTGACACAGGTCACTGTCCATTTTTGTTGCTGTTATCCCCCCCTTTGTGCACCGTTATGTGTGTAATGTTAAGTGTGTGTTCCCTCTTTCTTTCGCATAACCTTGTTTACCTCTCAAAAATGGTAAGAACCATGCCCAAAAATAGCTGAAATAAAATAAAGTACAAAAGTGGAGTCTTTGCCCTCATTATATTCCTACTTAACAAAACCAGAAAGCCAGCACTCCAGATGAATAAATGCAAAAAAAATGTTCACTGCTAGTGCAAATGTATTTATGGCAAAGCAAGGCACACAAAAGACCCTTGTACTTCGGTGGTTAGGCCTTCATTGGGGGCCCCCTAATGAAGGCCTATGCACCAAAGCACGGGGTCATTTGTGTGTGGCTTGTTTTGTCATCAATACATTTGCACTAGCAGTGAACATTTTTTTCTTGGCATTTATACATCTGGAGTGCTGGCTTTCTGGTTTTCTCTTGAACTTTTGGAGCCAGCTGCTCTCTACCAGCACCAGTGCTAGTGCAGTGTGCTTCTGGACCTTGTGTATTCCTACTTAATGTCTGTTTATCATGAAATATTTTTTGTGCCTTACTAATGTTTCCTTTCTGTTGTGGTTTATTTTTTGAAAAGCAGGCATGAGCAGTGCAATAATTGTTAAACAGCATGTGTGCACTGCCAGGTGCACACTGCCCAGCCCCATGAAAACATATATGATAGCTGACTTGCTCCGCTATTGATGGTATAAAGAATAAAGAATATACAAAGTATATTTTATTTGTACCATCAATAACAGTGGACCAACTCATATAATATGTTTTAAGGGGCTCAGTGGGCAGTGACAACCTGACAGTTATTTATTTATTTTTCACCAGGAGAGACACTCTAAGCTGAAACTTGATTACAGGTGCCACCTGGGAGCTCAAGGAAGTTAAGTGACTTGCGCAGGATCAAACAGTATGTAAGTGGGGACTGTAGGATTCAAACCAAGGTCTCCAGGGTTGTAGCTTAGAGCCTTAGACCACTGCGCTATATTGCCTCCTTTTCATGCTGTTCAGCAGATTATTGCACTGATCACTCCTGCTTTTCCACACAAGCACACAGTAAGACAGAAATAAAATATTGCTGAGACCAGTAAAATAATTTGTCTTGGAAAAAGAGATTATTAAGTTGGAATATAACAAGGAAGTGAAGGACACCACTTTTTTATCTTATTTTCTGTAAAATGTTTATGGCCAGTGTTCGTACAAATCTTGGGATGCAGTCTTATGTCCAGAAAATTCCCAACTCCAGATGAAGAGACATGAGAGCATAATACGGAAAGAAAAGTCTCCATTAATTCATGCCATATTCAGTTATGCATGCAGTGCACCCCAGTCCCCAGAATTAATGAGTACCCACAAAATGCTGCTGTCTTATGTCCAAAAAATTCCCGACTCCAGATGAAGAGAAATGAGAGCATAAAATGCAATTTCATTTAATGCTTCTTGGCCTGACTTTGCTCATGCACAGTGTCTTGCCAAATGATGTGCTAGAAGAATGACCTGACTATTGACTTAACCAACCATGATGATGTGATAATGGAGGTTGCCCTTTAAGGGGCAGACCAGGTTGTCCTGGTGCACCCCTTCCCTTTTCATCAAGATGGTGTGCTCAGAAGGGATGGGGGGAAGGAATGGGAGGGCTAGAGGTAGAACAATGGCTGAGCAACAGGAAGGGGAGGGGCAAGTGGAGGTACATAATGGGCAACACGAGAGTGGTTCAGCCACTTTTTGCTAGAGTTTTGATCCTACACTAAACTGCAGCACATTGGATTGGCATATTAATTTGGGAGGTTTGTGCACCAAGAAAAAGAGGTAAGAAAACAAACAGCTAATGGGGTTGATGAAGTCTGAGGTTTGTTTAAAAAAAAAAAGTAAAGAGGATAGAAAGAGAAACAATAATTGGGGTAGTAAGAAGGCTGGGTAATTCAAAAAAAAAGGAGAAAAGAAATGCATTGTTTTTAAAGTTTATTTGCAAAGTTACAGCAATAACAAGGCTTTTGTAGTACAGATGTGAAGTGCTGAAGAGTGGTGGTGAATTGTGCATCATCAGTTTTGGGGGGGTTGCTCTGAATGCAGTGTTTTTTGGGGGTTTTTTTTGCCCAGTGTGGGCCTAGCAGAGGAAGAGGCAAAACACATGGGGTTTTAGGTTTATTTGCAGAGTTACAGCGAGAACAAGGCTATTGTAGAGCAAATGTGAAGTGCTGAAGAATGGTGGTGAATTGGGCATCGCCAGTTTTGAAGGGGGTTGCGCTGAAGGCAGCGGTGTTTGCCCGATGTGGGCCTAGCAAGGCAGGTTGAGAGGTTTCATTTAGGAAGAAGATAGCATGATGGCCAGCAGCGGGCCTCGCGAGAAATGGCAAAGAGCTGAGCAAGAGATCAAAGAGGAGGGACAAAAGTTACAGCACTGAGCACTGGCCTGAAAAGACCTGGGGACTGAGGGCTTCTCATATCATAGAAGGAGGTTTAGTTTGTGTAGGGAAGGTCTGGCACACAGGGATAGCATGGGGCCGAGATGACGGCCATGTGGCATGACTTCACACGCAGCAAGGAGGCCGCGAGGTGAGCAGAGTCGAAAAAAGAGTAGTGGGGCCAATGAAGGGGCTCTACATGGGGGGGGTGTACCCTGTAAGACTGCAGGGCAGTAAAATACCTGGGGAAAGAGGCAGATGATTGGAGGCTTGGCCGTTTGGGCTACCACAGCAAATACGCATGGCGTGACGAAAAAAGGGAATGGCAACTCTGCAGCATGCCTCAAAATAGCAGACAAGGAGATAAAAGGCGCATTGTGGGGTGGCAGCCCCAAGCTGGCATGGTTACAGTGGACAATGAGGGAATGCAGCCAGAGGCCAGTGAGGGTACGTGGGGGGGATGTACAGGCCAAAAAAGGCCACAAGATATGGTGAAAAGGGGGGGGCGAAAGGTTGCAGCGTGGCCACAGGCAGCCAGAGGCTGGCTGGGGGGCACAGAAAGAAACATTGGGCCTGACAGGTCAGAAGCATGGTGGTGAAAGCCAAGGGAGTACCCTAAAAGGGATGAGGCCACATGGCACAGCCAGACAGGAAACGGAGCAAAGGGGAGGGGGAATAGATAGGTCCGGAGGACCAGCAGCCAGAGGCATATGAGGGCATGTGGAGGAAAAGATGTTTAGGCCTGGAAGGCCACAGAAGGGGCAAAGGGACAGAGTTTTCTTTGGGTGGAATGCAAGGCAGGTGGCCTTTGGGAAAAAGAGTACTGGGGAGCCACGAGGCAATGATGTGCAGAAGCAGACCAGAGGATTGGTGGAAAAGGGCCAGGCCATGCAGCGTGATGTCACATGCCAGGTGGGTCGAGCAGCTGAAGGAGACCCAGGAAAGGATGACGGGGAACAGGGATGGATCGGGGAAGCCAGGAGTATAAAGGGGGCAGCAAAAAGGCACGTTTGTCACCGTCAGGGGCTGCCTCCAGGAGCAGCGGGCCTGGCCACTTAGGATACTGCCCCAGGCAGAGTTTTTTAATAATGGAATTTTCTTTTCTTTTCTTCAGTGTCTTCACAGTTTGCAAGAAGCAAGGAACATGGCACCCAAGAAGAGCAGGCCTTCGAAAGAAGACGCCTACAGGGCTATAACGGAGCTGGCAGAAAAAGCCAATAGAATGTGGGAGTTGGTGGAAGGGGACGAACTAGGGAGATCAGGGGAGAAAAGGAAAGCAGTGAAGGGTAAAGTGGGCAGAGGGGAAATGGCCAGCTGAGAAGCCACACAGCCCAACCAGGGTACAACCATTGACAGTGGAACCTACCAAGGCGGCTAGTCCAGTACCTCTGCAACCAGTAGACCCGGTACTGTCAGTACCTCCCCAGGACCAGGTTGTGGTTCCACCAGTGGAGCCCAGACCGGATCACCAGCACACAGTGGTTCCCCCACAACCTTTAGTAGGGCAACCAACCCTTCAACCAGGGGGAAGCATACTGGGGCACCAGAAGGACAGCAGGCAGCAAAGAGCGGACAAAGCCACAGGTAATGAACCTGGCTTTGTTGGTAACAGCATCAAAGAGTACATAAGCAAAATCATTTCGGCACTTGGCTCAGGGGGTTTGGGCCAGATAGAATCAGCACTAACCGAGATTAGGGTAGAAAAGGAGGTGCCGAACAAAAAAGAAGGAGGAGTAGGAAAAGAGGGAAAAGGAACAAGGGAGATAGGAACTCCTGGGATGAGAGTGGGGGAACATGTCCCGTTGGCCACAAAAGAAAAGATATGGAAGGGAGAGTACGTGGATATTTTTGCTTTAGTAAGCTGGGAAGCGGCAGCAAAATACGAGGAAACAGAGAATATAGGGAAGAGTGAAATGGCAGCAGTGGTAGTTTTGTTAGGCAAGAAAGAGGAGGACAAATTCACCAAAGGGAAGACTTGGGAAGGGTGGTTTGTAGGTTTTGCCACATTCTCAGCCATAGTATTGGAGAAGAGGCCTGAGTTGGGCATCCCACTTGTCACATATTAATTGATAATAAGGAGAGCAAAAGCAAAAGGGGGTGTGGGGTGGATATACTATGATGATTTTTTTTGACAGAGGATGGCGACATATGGGGATGTAAGATGGGACACGAAATAACTAGACTTGTGGACAGACTACATAACCAATCAGTCCACGCCTGAGGAAGAGTTTGGGAAAAAAGGTACCATGCCACAGAGACGTTGCTGGGCCTACAGTAGGGCCTTTTGCTCCTGGCCACAATGCCATTTCCAGCACGCCTGTTTGAAATGTGGGGGATCACATCCAGCGAGCAGATGCAGGGCAACATGGGTCCAGGGAGCCCAGAGATCGGGTGAGCAAGGGTCAGGGCAACAGTTTTTTCATGCAGGGCAGGGATATAAAGGGCAGACATGGAATAGAGGGGGGAGGAGTAGGGGACAGACAACTAGAGGGAGTCAGAACCATTGACCAGCAAGGCCGGATATCAAGCAGAAGGGGAGACCTTGGCGGAAATAAAGAAATGAAGACAAGGGAGCAATTTAAAGAATCTAGAACCCCCATTAGGATAGAGGCATAGAGAGAATGGTTAGAGAGATACCCAGATAGGAGAACAGCAGAAATGATTAAGAAAGGTTTTTGCACAGGTTTTTCATTGCATTGCGAGGGCCCAAGGCAAGTCAGGGAGGTGAAAAATCTGGGTTCAGTGAGGGGGAGGGAAGAAATGTTAAGACAAAAAATAGAAAAGGAAAAGGCAGCAGGGAGAATAGATGGACCATATGATACCCCCCATTGAAGAATATGAGGATTTCTCCTTTGTGTTTGGTCCCCAAGAAACAGGAAGGGGAATACAGGGTGATTCATCACCTATCCTTTCCGGAAGGTGATTCGGTGAATGATTTTATCAGTGAGGAATATAGTAAAGTGACATATTCCACTCTGGAAGACGCAGTCCGGATGATCCAGGCAACTGCAGATGCATGGATGGCAAAGACAGACATAGAGTCTGCTTTCAGATTGCTTCCGGTTAGAAAAGAGGAATGAGACCTGTTGGGGTTTAAAATTGGGGGACAGTACTATTTTGATAACGCCATGCCCATGGGTTGCTCTATAGCATGTGCGACATTCGAAGCATTCAGCACATGTTTGCAGTGGATATTTCAAGAAAGAATTGGTTATAAAACAATGATTCACTATTTGGATGGTTTCCTTTTTATAGGCAGTGGGAGAAGGGAGGCAGAAAAAATGTTTGCTAGCTTCCAAGAGCTGTGCAGAGAACTAGGGGTCCCATTGGCACCTGAAAAAACAGAACGGCCCAGTAATGTGTTTGAGTTTCTGGGTATTGAGATAGATGCTTAGGGGGAAATATTTCGGCTGCCAGACAAAAAAGTGGAAAAATTGAAGGAATTGATTCAGATACATACCAGTAGAAGAAGAGTACAACTAAAACAGGTACAACAAGTGTTGGGACATCTGAACTTTGCGTGCAGGGCTATTGAGCCAGAGAGGGCTTTCACCAAAAGGTTAGCAAGGGTCACAGCTGGAGTGACCAAACCACACCATTCGGTAGAAATGACAAAAGGAGTCAAGGAGGATTTTAAAGTATGGGAGGAATTCCTCAGGGAATATAATGGCTGCTCTTTCTGGCAGGAGGAATGGGTGTATAACACAGACCTCGATCTTTACACAGATGCAGCCGGGGGCCTAGGCATGGGAGCTATCTGAGGGGCAGATGGTTTGCAGAACTAAGGCCATCAGACGGGGTGAGGGATGGTAAGGTAAAAGATATAACATTTTTAGAGATCATGCCCATCTGGGCATGCACCCTGGTTTGGGGAGAAGAATTACGGGATGAAAAGGTGACATTTTGGTGTGACAATAGAGCAGTGGTGGAGGTCCTAAACAACTGGGAAGACAGGTCAGAAATGGTCATGCAAGTTTTGTGACTTCTGGTGCTAAGGGCATTGCAGCTGAACATGTCATTTAGAGTGAAACACATAGAAGGAGTATACAATACTCTGGCTGATAGCCTTTCCCATCTGCAGCTGGATCGCTTCCAGAAGCTGGCACCAACAGAGGAGGAGCAAAAACCGCCCATACCAATGAACATATGGGACATTGGCAAAAAGGAGCAGAAAAGTTGTTCCGCAGTTCATGGGCACCACGGACTCTGAGGGTCTACAATGGGGCCTGGCGAGTGTTTCAAACATTCAGGGCAAAACACCACATGGAGATAAGTAGGCCGCTCACAGAAGAACAATTTGGGAAGTTCACCATAGAGCAATGGCAAAAAGGAATAGCCCACACCACAATGGGGGTCTACTTGGCAGAGATTAGTGTTATCTGCAGTCTAAAAGGATGGAAGGACCCAACAAAATCAATGCTCATTAGAAGAATGATGCAGGGATGGGGTAGGTTAAAAAAAGGGGCAGTGTATAACAGAAGACCAGCAGGGGAACAGTGGCTGGTGAAACTGAAGGATGTGTTACTGGCAATATGCAGATCAAAGGCCGAGGCCCAGTTATTTATTTATTTATTTATTTATATTTATTGAATTTTGTTGACCGGGTAAGCCCACTGGGCCCCGAAGGTCTCTTTTTCAGGGGCGACCCGGGGGTAAAAAGTAACATACAGGTAAACAGAACAGTACAAACTGAAAAATTACATAATGTTGGACAGCTAAATATGGCATAAGATTACAATCAGGTAGGAGGTGAGGGAACAACGCAGTCGGTGGGACATCTCGAGTTGGATATATACAAACATTTTGCATGCACAAATCATGTAGATCATAGGAGTGCATGCGATAGTGGCTAATTTGCCTAGAGTCAGGATACCTTCCTGAGGGTTTAGATGGATGGAGGTATGGGTAATGGTAAATCTCACCTTCCTAAGAATGGGGGGAGAGACATGAGGTCAGGTCCTAAAGCATTGGCAGGTACTCCTTTCTAGCAAGTGTGCTTTAAGTTTGGACAGGAAGCAGGAGCCAGATCCTGCCTCCCGTACCACAGGTCGGAGGTTATTCCAGTTGGAAGGGGCTGTGGACGCGAAGGACCTGGACCCGGCTTTGGTCCTAGTTTTAGGAACCTCGAGGAGAGTTTGTCCTGAGGTGCGGTGAGTTCTCTGGTTGGTTTTGACCCTGACTAGCCCTGTGAGGCTTGGGGGGGGGAGGGGCCCAGTTATTTCACACGATTTATGTGGTAATGTTTGCAGGGGCCATGAGAGTGAGTGAAGTGGTAGGCCATGGCAGGCAAGACAAGGAAGGGAAGATATAAGCAGGGGGATGAAGGAGATACAGATCATGATTAAGAGATCAAAGATGGATCAAAGGGGACAGGGTTGCATGGTAACACTAAAGAAACATACAGAGGGTGCAGTATGCCCAGTGCAGGCTTTGTGGGCTTTTGCCGCAGAGCGTGGGAATAGGACAGGGAGATTATTTCTGCATGGTGATGGGAGTAGAGTCACAAGCTATCAAGTCACAGCATTGCTCAAGAAAGGCATGCAATTCCTGGGGGAGGATCTGATCAATTATTCTTCTCACTCCTTACGGATAGGGGCTGCCTCACAGTGGGCAGCGGCAGGTGAGATGGTGAATAATATTTTGGAAAAGGGGCGCTGTCAGTCTGCCAGTTATAAGAGATACATTCAAACACTGCAGTGTGGAGACTAACATATCGCCTATGTTTTGTTACAGGTATGAGCCACATGGGGGGGCAGGGAGAGGTGATATTATGGTAAGAAACTAAGACCAAATATAAAGATATTTATTTTGTTTAAACCCTATAGGAAGAGGGAGGAGCACAGAAGTCTGGATCTGGGACCATTCTTATATTTATTGGCAGAAAGGAGAGCTGAGAAAAAGGCTGGAGGAAAGCAACTTTACCAGGATATGAAACAATGTAAATTGGTATGGCGTGGCATCTGAGGGATGAGATGGGCACAACTGCTCCCCACCTTGAAAGAGCTGAAGTAGCGGTGACCCATTCCAGACTTAATTATTATACATTTAGGGGGTAATGACCTTGGGGACAAGCCATGGGTGGACACATACATACAGATAAAAAGGGACCTAGAGACAATACAGCAGTGGTGGCCTAGGGTATGCCTTGCCTGGTCGGATATGATACCAAGAAGGGTTTGGAGACATGAGTACAGCCATAGAGCTGTGGATAGGGCCAGGAGAAAGATAAACAGAAGGGTAGGGACACTGATAAGGAAAATAGGAGGACAAGTGATACTGCGGGGTGTGGAAGAGTGGGTAGAAGATTTCTACAGGTCTGATGGCATGCACCTGTCAGATCTAGCTATAGATATGTTTAATACAGAGATGATGGGTTTTATAGAAGCATGGAGGAGGCATGCAAAAAATGGATAAAAAATAGGGGAGAAGAGATGGATTGGAAAGGAATTTTTCCCTGATGTATGGGGGAAACAATACCAAATGAGGGGAAAGCCAGTCATCCAACGCAAACTGGAGACCGGCTAGTGGGGAAAAAGGGGGAGGAAGGAGGGGAGGGGGAAAAGAAAAAGGAATAAGACGAAAAGAGGAAGAAACTGAAGGAGAAAAGCAGTCTCGGTTTTCACCGTTACCTAACAGAAAAGGAGAAGAAGAAGGCACCCAGGTTTTCACCTGGGGGGAGCAAAAGATGAAGAAAGAGGGATGATCAGAGATTGATATATGGATGGAAATAAATGAAATTGTGAGAGATATAACAATAAAAGATGATAAAATGGAACATGGAATTATGATATATAAATAAATTAATTGCCAATCTGAGCACAACAACAAACAATGGTCTCGGTCTTTTTGTGAGGGAAAAGGAGGGAATCCAGGACAATAGAGTTTGCCCTTTAAGAGGCAGACCAGGTTGTCCTAGTGCACCCCTTCCCTTTTCATCAAGATGGTGTGCTCAGAAGGGAAGGGGGGAAGGAAGGGGAGGGCCAGGGGACAGAACAATGGCCGAGCAACAGGAAGGGGACGGGCAAGAGGAGGTACATAATGGACAACACAAGAGTGGTTCAGCCACTTTTTGCTGGAGTTTTGATCCTCCACCCACCTACAATATAGAGCAAGAGGAAGACAGTCAAAAGGACTGTATGGTAGGTCTGTCAAAGGTAGATGACAGACTTGCCCGGTAGGACGATTATTGGACTGCCAAAGGTGGATGGCAGAAAATAATATGGTTCTTGGACTGCCAAAGGTGGATGGCAGAAAAGGGGGAAAAGGGGGAAGGAGGGGAGGAGGGAAAAGAAAACGGAATAAGATGAAAAGAGGAAGAAGCTGAAGGAGAAAAGCGGTCTCGGTTTTCACCGTTACCTAACAGAAAAGGAGAAGAATAAGGCACCCAGGTTTTCACCTGGGGGAAGCAAAAGAGGAAGAAAGAGGGATGATCAGAGATTGATATATGGATGGAAATAAATGAAATTGTGAGAGATATAACAGTAAAAGATGATAAAATGGAACATGGAATTATGATATATAAATAAATTAATTGCCAAACTGAGCACAACAACAAACAATGGTCTCTATCTTTATGTGAGGGAAAAGGGGGGAATCCGGGACAATGCTGTTGGTTGCCCAAAGTCTGCTGCACTGACCCCAACAGGAAGGATGCTCTTTGTGTGGATACTAATACTACCCTTGTTAAGTTAATGTGCCTTTCAGCATTATTGTTTTCCACAGAACCTGACCTTAAATGTTTACTGTATATATATATATTTTTTCTATATATACATGTAATGTGACCATCTTTTAACCACTTAACTTAAAACCTACCAACATCAACCGCATCATCATCATCATACAGGAAGCTGCCCATGCAGTCATCAATGTCCGAATTGTGCCCACTAGGAATTTCTTTCTCCATGACATCATCATCTACCTCAATGGTAGGCTGTTTCATGCTGCCAGTGGCACTAGGATGGTCCGTTTCACAGACATCGCCACAACCATGACCATGCCGGGTTAAGAATACAGAGGTTGCAGTTCGAGCTGGTATGTGCCCCTCATTCATTTTTATCAATGTCAGCAAGCTGACATTTGAAGGAGAGAGGTTTGTATGACAATCCCAAACTATTGCACCCGCAGAACTGAATATCCTCTTGATACTTACACTAGAGGGTGGGCATGTCAGGTACTTTAGTGCCACTAAGGTCAGTTCTGGCCATTCATTGACCTTTCCACTTCAGTATAAAAGAGGACTATCAGTTACTGACAGATGCCAGTTTTCAGCCAAATATGAGTCAACCATTCGCTGCACTGCATGAAGTCCTGTGGTTGACTCATCATCCTTTTCTCTGGATTCATTGATGTCACACATCCTGACTTGGGACAAAGCACCCCAAAGTGGGTTAATAGCAACCGGTTTTGATGACAGACCACCTGGAACTGCAGCCACCTTACAGGATGTGCTTGATACTACTCCAAACTGACCTTCAGTCTTGTTATGCTTCTGAGGTTTGCTGACCTTGGCACATGACTTCTGTTCCTCATGAACTAAGTGCACCAGTTGCCCACTGACATTTTTAACCTGTTCAGGCCCTTCTTCCACTAATTACGCAATTCCGCATTTGTATTGTGGGTCCAGCATTGTTGCTATTGGAAAATCATCACTGTGCTGAATACTCAAGATGTGATGATTCTGGTCGAATAGTGTCAGCATGTGTTTCAGTAGCATACTGCTAGCACAGTCTCGGAAACCATCAAGGCTATGCTGTAGATTCAGCAATGTCTGTCTCAACATCCACAGCAGTGGAATTGATTGGCTAATGGAGGTAGACTCACCACTTACTGCCTGTGTGGCATATTCAAAAGGCCTCAAAATTGTTATAACAGAGTCCATGAGGTGCCACTGTTCAGTTGTGAGAAATATGGAGGCCTTGGAAGTGTCACAGCTACTGTGCATGATGAGATATTCAGAGATTGCTTTGTATTGTTAATACAACCTCTCTGCCATGTATAAAGTGGAGTTCCACTGGGTGGCAACTTCCAGCTTGAGGTGGTGCTGTGGGAAGCTGTTTTGGATCTGCAGCTGCTGAAGTTGGCCAAGGACCTTTGCAGAGTGTGAAAAGTGCGAACAGATATGGCGTGCAACTGTCAACATTTCCATTATATCAGAGAGCTGCAGAAACTCCTGGACCACTAGATTTAAATAGTGGGCCATGCATGAAACCCTAAACAAAGCTACCATTCATCATGCATTTAACCACATTTGACCCATTGTCACTTGCTATAAATCCAACTTTCAGGGACAGGGGGTTCAGCCACTTGTCAGTTCAACTCAGTAGCAATTCCAGCATGTTTTCACCAGTGTGGGAACAGGCCACACTGCTCATTGCAAGCATTACGTGCTGTTGAATTCCCAGAAGATTGCTATCATGACAGAATGCCTTACTACACTGATTATTCACACTACCACCAATACAAACAACCCCCAGCACTTGAGCCCAATGTGCAGTTATACACAAATATGAACTCCCTGCTGTTTTGCCACTTGTCTACATATCCATACTAAAATGGATGAATGGAGAGGAGGAGGAATGATGAAGGGCATGTCTTACAGAGTCAGCCAAAGTATGGTATAACTCAGGGATGGTACAGGTGGAAACGTATTTCCTAGATGGGACTTTCCATTTCAGACAGGTGTGCGCTGCAAACCACCAGAATCCAGAATTCTCCATGAAGGAGAAGGGCAAAAGATCAATTGAAGCATTTCAGCTACAGTAGCATTAAGTTCACATGACACTGCATGATTGGATGGGTACTTCAGGTTATGGGCAAAAACAATCTCCAACGTGGGCTGACTTACACGTTTTGCACAGGGTGTGACAAATGTCTCTGCTCTGTGAATGGCCGGGGGTCAGGTGTGGACGTGTGATGAAGAGGGCTGCACAGGGGACAAATCCACAAATGAAGTTATTTTCCTCATTTTACATACAGGGGTTGATGTACCACTTGCACTAGACATACTGCATTGCCCACTACCGCTGCTATTCTGACCACCACTTGACAAGATTTCAGAATCATTATCCTCCTCCTCATCATGCCTGTAGTAATCCTCTGGTGTTCTTTCATGGGTACTGCAGACATTCCTACTTGGTCTTACACTCATGGAAGGGGATAACATGCTTAGCAAGGTTGATGACGAGGGTGAATGCCCCACTATGGCATTAGCTGCCATCTGGTGCCGGGTCCATAGTGCCATGTGCCTGTTCTTAAGCTGTGTATGCTGGCCCCCCATGCTCAGATGACTCCCCTTTTTACCTTGACTCACACGTGCATGGCAAAACTGGCAGATTGCAACTGCCCCATCATTTGCATCTTGGACGGACAAAAATATCCTAAACAAGGGAGTGTGATCCCCTACTTTTTATATGTCCCTGATGCTGCTTATTGGGCTCTGTTTTTTTAACCCCTGAAATGGGGTGTGCTACATGATTTTTCAGGCTGGACACACTTGGACTCCAACTGACCACCACAACTACCTATGATTATTACTGGGTCATCATCATCATCATCATCAACTGGAACCACTAAATCACAACTTTTTTGAGGAGGGGGAGATTTAATGCCAACAGACCCACACACAGCCACCTTGACTTTCTTTTTCTCTGGTTCCCAACAGGGGTCACTGATATCATCATCATATTCATCAACATTATCCACATCCACATTTTCATCTTGGATGCTGTCATGTGAAGAACATGTTGCAACTACAGCAACATCATAATCATCATCACCCGATATTTTTGCACCACACTTTGAATTATTGGATGGCAAAGGCATGACCTCAGCAGCGCTGGAAGAAATGAGACATTGTGAGTTATTGTCGCCATGATCAGAATCATGTTCAACTACCATGGGGATGTTAATGCGGAGTATGACATCATCTACACTGTCATTCACAGCTTTAGACTCAACTATATTTTTTGAAACAGTTAACTGGTCAGAAGTGGAACTTGAGGCAGCAATACTCTTGCCAGCAGAAACTGCACTAACACCACCAGCTGGGACAACATCATCTCCTCCAACTATGAGTAAAGCTACAGATTGCACTGTAAAAAACATTGATGAAGAAATCCCTTTACTGACATCAGCAGCTATGCACATCTGTGTACTACCACGCCCACAGACAATCTTGCCACTGGCAGCAGTGCCATGACCAGAAACAGCTTTGCTTGCACGTCTCTTTACAGACATTTTGGGGGATCACCAAGAAAATTGTAAACAAATTTAGATTTTTGAACTTTTAGCCTGGGCCGGTGGATGTGAAGCCAAAAAAAAAGCAACACCTGTGGCTTGCAGATGGAGACTGGGCACTAAACAGATGTAAAAGCACAGACAGATTAAGATTACACTGTGCAATCAAGAAGAGATGCAGATGCAAAGTCACAACAACACCTTAACCAGTGCTCACAAGTCACAATCCAGTCTGGAAAAGAATACCTTTTGCCAGTTGGGGGGGGCAGTGTACTGCAGTAACAGTCCAAAACCAAGATACCACAAAGCAGTACAAAATCATGCAGGTGCGGTGGGTAGCAAATTCACACTATAATTACTCTGTGGCACAGTAAAAGGTGTCTGATTTGATGGCATGCATCGCACACACACTACAAGTAATGCGTAGCAAATTGAAAACTTCAATAATATAAAATAAAATAAATAATAAAACTTTATTTTTAAGGCACCTTTCAAAAAATCAAGGTGCCATACAAAATTCATAGATAAAATTCCAATCATTACAATAAAAACAATTAATCAAATGTATGCAATCAGACTCCAAATACTTGGGTCCACAAATATGTTTTTAGGGCCTTTTTAAACCCCTCCATAGTCATGTACTATGTTACCTAGTGGAGTAGAGAATTCCAGAGGATCAGGGCCAAGTACATAAATGTATGAGCCCCAGAAGATTTCAAGGACACCCTCAGGATCTCTAGCAACCCCTCACCAGCTGAGCGGAGCGATCGCCCAGGGCAGTAAGGGACCAGGAGCTCTTTCAGGTAGTCAGGGCCAAGTCCATGTAGGACTTTGTAAGTCAGATGACCGACTTTAAAGGTGATCCACCACTGTACTGGCAGCCAGTGCAGTCCATGCAACACCGGCAAAATATATGGCTAGACCGAGAAGTACCAGTCAAAAGATGTCCGCCGCATTCTGCACTAGCTGCAGGCAGCAGATTTCAACCCCAGGAAGCCCTAGGTAAAGGGAGTTGCAGTAGTCCAGACACGAGGACACAAAGGCATGGACCAGTGTAGGAAGATCGCCGGACGGAACAAGGTGCCTAATCCTGGAGATATTCCTGAAATGGTCAAATGCGGACTTGATGACAGCAGACACCTGCAAATGCATAGTCAAACCCTCATCAAGTATTACCCCCAGGTTACACACCCATTCAGAGACAGGGAGTGATTCACCCCTAAGATAAAGTCCTGAGGGTGAACCAGCTCCTGACCCCCCTATCTGGTGTGCTGAGTCTACTACCAACACCTACGTCTTTTCCAAGTTCAATGTCAACCAACTCGAATCCATCCACTTACGGGTTTCACTAAGGCAGTTATTAAAGACTGAGAAAGCTCCATCCTGATTGGGTGCAAAAGAAAGGAAGAGCTGGGTATCATCAGCATAGCAGTGAAATCTCAGCCCATATCTTCTCACAATGTCTCCGAGGGGCAGCATATACATTGCGAACAACATGGGGGACAATACCAAGCCCTGAGGAACCCACAAGACAGAGAAACTGGGTCGGAGGAATAAACCCCGGACACCACTCTCTGAGTTCTTCCAGTGGGGTAAGAACTAAACTACCTGAGAACTACATCCGATAGTCCACATATGAACCTCAGACACTCAAGCAGAACCCCATGGTCCACAGTGTCAAAAGCTGATCAGAGATCAAGGAGGACCAGAATGAAATGGTTCCTCCGATCACTAGCCATCAGGAGATCATTGAGTACCCAAACCAGTGCTGTCTCAGTACTATGCCTTTTCCGAAAACCAGACTAGAGGGGTTCATAGATATCATGGATGGTCAAATGGTTCTCCAGTTGTACAGCCACTACCTTCTCAATCACCTTCCTTAAAAAGGGAAGATTAGAGATTGGTCTGTAGTTTGCATGGCAGTCTGGGTTCAAAGAAGCTTTCAACAGGAATGGTGTTACCACAGCCTCCTTAAGGGAGCTCAGAAACTCACCTGTTTCCAGGCAGCACCAGACTATCCATGCTAGGACTGGACCAATAGAGTCGATACAACCCAGAATAAGGGAAGTTGGCCCTTGATCCAAACTACAGCACATAGGCATACACCCCCGCAGACAATCCGCATGATATCCATGAATTCCAGTCGGTCGAAGGCACTCCAGGAAAACAGAGGGGTGGCAGCCTCACGCTGATCCACAACAACACCCTTAGAATGTGTTGGTTGGAGTGCCTCTATGATGCCAGCCACCTTAGTAGTAAAGAATTGAGCAAGTTCATCGCACTCCTTTTATGTAAAAGCCCTTCAGACCTGTAGACAAGCTGGGTTGCACAGCCTGTCCACAGTGCCAAATAGCTGAGCTGGTCAATTCTGAGCAGCTGCAATCTCCCCGGACAGGAACTCTGCCTTCTTATGGGTGATTGTAGATTGATAGGCTTGGTAATGTTCCATCAATCTAAGGTGGTCGGCATCAAGGGAGGATCTCCGCCAGCAAAGCTCTAACTTTTGACCTAGTCACCGCATCTCCCTCAAGGTCCCATCAAACCATGGGGACCAAGGGTGAAGGGAGAGAGGGAGAACAGGGACAGGAGCAATGAGATCCAGAGCCGCCAAGATGACCCTATTATAGGCCACCATGAGGGCATCTGGATCATTGTTTACCACTGGAAAGGACGATAGGTCAAGTACCGCCACCAGGCCTTCAGAGCTAACGTCTCATAAAGGGCGATACCTGACCATCTCCACAGGAGTAGGCCTACAAAGGGGGGCACTAAAACTAAACCCCACGATGTAGTGGTTGGACCATCCAACTGGTTCCACCCCCAAATCAGAGGCCTTGATCCCCAGGAGAAAAACTAAGTCAAAAGAGTGACCATATTTATGGGTAGCAGTGGTAACTATCTGTGTAAGGGCCAGAGATGACATCAACTGGAGGAAGTGCTGTCCAAACTGTGAGAGTTTGTCATCGATCCAGGCATTAAAATCACCGAGAACCATCAGTCTCGGTGATTCAAATGCCATGTCAATGACAAATCTGCCACTTCCTGAAGGAATCTCTTCTTATCTCTAGGTGGATGGTAGATGAGGATGATCCTACAGCCTACACCTGCTACCACAATACACTCGAATGACTCAGCTTCCTCAACTGGTATACTTGTGAGGTTAAGTTCAGTCTTAAAGCAGACTGCAACCCCTCCCCCCGCAATCCAATCTCGGGCGGTGAAACACCGAGTACCCAGCTGGAGTCAAAGCTTCCAAAACAGGGCCAGAATTTTCATCCAGCCAGGTTTCGGTGATGCAGGCCAGATCCACCCTTTCTACAAGATCTGCAATAATTGCAGTCTTGTTTCTGATGGACCTGGCATTGCATAACAAGGCCCGAGTTGGACAAACTTCCAGGGCAGTCCGGGCCACCTGCCCACCAATATTGGTGGTGCTTTGGGTATGGAAACCAGACAAGGCGAACCATGTTCCAGATTCCATTTCACCCCAGGGTGTCTCCTGGATCTCACAACCCCGATGTGGTGGCCCCGCTCCTTCACCCTCCGCCGTTCACCACCCTCCGCCCCTCACCTCCCCCAACGGGCAATAACCAAATCTTTTAAACAAACTGAAATTATGCACTGCTGCACCACAACAATCAGCAAAAGAAGTAAAGAATTATTGAAAATATTACTGTGTGTACATTAATACAGTTAAACAACAAAAATATAACCAAAACACAGACTGCCTTTTTCTCCCAGTTAATCTACCTACACCACAGATACGCTCCTCCACCAAAGCACACTTCAAGTGTCTGTCAGTACAAATAATTAATGTTCTAAACTAACATTCAAAATCCACACACAGACAATAAACACTCAATGATATGAGCACAGGAGGGTTTCCTACTATCGATGTGCTACATTTTGAGGAAAAAAATGGCTCAAAAAGGCTTCTTTAACAGCTCTTAGAGGGTTTGAATCGTAGAGCTCTGACAGCAAACTGTCTCCACCTACCACTACACACACACACTACACAGAACTGAGGCAATGCAGAACAATCTAGAGCCCATGTGACCTGCAATCCCATGAATCATTGCAAAATTTACCTTGGAGCTCAATTACAGGGTGAAGTGATACAAAGTACATTGATTTCTATGTACTTCATTTTAAAATTAGTACAGAAGTGGTTAGCGGAAGGCAGAGTAACATGAAGTCCAATGATAACAATGATTTTGGGTTTCTCATTATGACTCAAAGTATTCTGCTTTGGGTTGTGGAATACTTTGCAGATTCCTCATTACTCCCTGAATTGCTTCACGGAGCGAATTTTTCCCACTTCACCCACCACTACACTTGATCACATGACCTCCCCACTCTTGGAGTTGGGTTATGACCCAGGAGATACATCTGCTATTTAGACACACAGAAGGGTTGGCAAATCCAATGATTGCAGGTGTGGGACCTGAGGAGTCTGCATCTCCTTTGCATGCTACTCCAATAGTGTAAAGTAAAATAAATGCATGGCTGCTGCCATTTCCGCCAAGATCCTTGTCTCAGTGTGTTTAGTTCAGGGAAGGGTAGTAGGGGCTACCAAGACAATAGATAGGCTAAAAAAGTATTGCTGCAGCTGGCCATTGATCTGGGAGCCTCCCTCTCCTAACCTAGGGTCTAGGGAAAAGGGACCGAACACCCGGGGTGAAAAGGACTATGGAGGGCCTGGATGGCCCTCCATAGTCCTTGCATAATCTGCCTTACAGAGACATGGTTGACAGACAAGATCAAAAGTAACAAAATAACACTACCAGGATACCAAGTTTTTAGGATTGACAGGAGGGGCAAGAAAAGAGATAGCTGTCTCATCAACACTAGGGACTCCCTCCACTGTTCTGTCCTCCCTATTTCCAGGATGGCTGATGACCGTGAACTCCTAGCAGTGAAAGTTCAGGTCGGACAGCTAGGCAAATCCCTAATCATAACACCAGTCTATCTACCCACAAAAAAAGCCAGAGATGGTCTGCCGAAGATCCTGGATGCTGTGGTCACTCTCACAAAGGATTGTGAGCTCATAATAACAGGTGATTTTAACATTAACTGGGACTGCACTGAAGTGACTCCCCAGAAGGATATCATGGCTAGCAACTACTTAGCGCAATTAGCCACTGAGCCCACTAGATGGGACAACAAGTCAGGCAGCAGTACCCTCCTTGATTGGCTCTTCTCTAACTCCCCCTCTCAGATTTCTGTGGTCACGGTGCTGCCAGATACCTTGAGCAACCACTCCGTAATCACCTTCAGGAGGACCAACAAATTCAAAAATAATCCCCCATCACAATTGAGAGCAGGGTCCTGAAGAAAGGTCAGCTTGGATTGCTTAAAACAGCCTCTCTCTATTTGACTGGTCCCCCATCGATGTGATGACAGACCTTGACATGGCCCCAAAGTACTTTGTTGATGGATTCAACAGCATTTGTGATCTTTCTGCCCTGGTAAGAAAAAGGAAAGCCCTCCACATCAACAGTGGCTGGATCACAGGTGAACTGGCCAAAATGAAAGAAAGGGACAACTTCTGGTCAAGAGCCAGGTCCACTGGTACCAAGCATGACTTCCAGTGCTACAGGGCTGCCAGAAACCACTACACAAATCTAATTAGGCAGGCCAAAGCTAACTTCCACAAGGAACAGCTGAACAGCAGTTGTGAAGATGGTAAGAGATTTTGGGAAAGCATCAAAAACCTCCTAGGGAAGGATGAAAAGAAACATCCTCACCTGCTCAGCATAAATGGCTCTCCCACAATGGACCCACTCCTAATTGCGGAATCCTTTAACTCTGCCTTCACAGACTTTATCTCAGTCCTTCCCCCTAACTATCTACACCCCTCTGGAGTTACCCGCTGCAATAAGTCAACAGTTAGCACCCACCAGGATTTCTATTTCAAGAGAGTGTCAGTGAAGGAGGCCGTGAACTATGCAAGAAAAGTGCTCGGAAAAAAACACAATGCATACATGTGATATGTCCAACTTACTTAAGAGGGAGATTTGGGTCAAATTAGGAGGGAGACTCACCTGCCAACTGCTTAAGAGGGAGATTTGGGTCAAATTAGGAGGGAGATTGGCCTGCTAGTAGGGAGATGCCGTAACATCATGAGTTTGTCCTTAAATGGCATCAAAAAAATAAGAAAAAAGTCATTACAAAAATGTAATGTATTTCATTTTGTTAAGAATAAGCACTAAAAAGAATAAACAACTAGTTATATAAAGTTATCAGATACATTTTTCATCACTGATTTAATTTTTATGTGTCTTTATCTGCCCAGAAACCATGGATATTTTGGACAGAATTTTACTTAAGCAGGAGATTTTGTTTCCCAGGAGGGAGGAAGGGAGTTCAGTCAAAAAAAACAGGAGTCTTCTGCGTAAAGAGGGAGATATCACATGTATGCAATGGGCAGTGATGGAGTAGACATAAAGCTACTATCCCTCACTCTGGACATACTTAACATGCCCATTACCAAGCTATTCATCAAATCACTGGCCCTGGCTAAATTCCTTGGAGTCTGGAAACAAGCACTAGTGACCCCTGTTCACAAAAGCAGTGTTAGGTCCTGTATTTCCAACTACAGACCAATTTCAATCCTCTCCCCACTATCCAAGGCACTGGAAAGGATTGTAGCAGACCAACTCACCAAGTATCTCAGTAAACATCAACTGCAATACCCAAACCAGCATGTATTCAGGCAGAAACATAGTACTACCACTGCTCTGGTGGAATACACCAACTACGTGCACCAAGCTATGGACAAAGGCAAGTTGGTAGGGTCAGTGTTTATTGATTTAACAAAAGCCTTAAATACCATGAACCACAGCCTCCTCCTGACTCAGCTGTGGAACCTGGGGGTGGTGGCTAACGCAGTACGCTTACTCCAGGACTACATGTCTCTTAGATCCAGTGTGTCAAAATCAGCCAAACCATGTCAGAATCAAGAGAAGTCTCACTGAGGGTCCCCCATGGGTCAATCCTGGGACATCTTCTTTTCAGCCTTTTTTTAAAATGATCTCCCCAAAGCCTGTGACTGCCAAATTATTCTATACGCTGATGATGCGGTGATTCTCAATAGCAATACATGCCTCGATTCACTCCAAACTACTCTACAGCATCCTTTCAACAGGTTAGAGGACTGGTTCTGTGAGCACAAGTGCCTGCTCAACTATAAAAAGACTAAGACCATGCACCTATCCAGCCCCCAAGAAAAGGGCCCCCACCCTTTCCATCACCAAGAACTTCCAAGCACCTCTGGAGCTAGTGCACTCTTTTAAGTACTTGGGGGTCACTCTTGATGACACCCTATCCTTTGCTGAGCATGTTGACTTGGTGGTCAAGGCAGTAAACTATAAGATGGGCCTGCTATACAGGCACAGGAAATGCCTTACTCCAGTGGCCATCTGCCTCTCAGTCACTAGCTCCATCTTATCAACCATTGACTACGGCCTAGAAGTCTATGGTGCAGCCACAGAAACTGTGCTAAAGAGAGTACATACCACAATCAACAAGGCCTGCAGACTCACCATTGATGCTGATCACCTCACCCATACCTGCTCCCTCTATGAACAGATAAACTGGCTGTTGCTAGGGGGCAGGATTAAATTCCATACCTGCCTCCTTGGAAAGAAAGCGCTACTGGGAAAGGCACCCCTGAGTGTATCTGCCATCTTTTCCAAATCATGCACTGGATATGGGACCAGAAGCAGAGAGCAGAGGGCACAGTTGGTGCCATATCAACAAACCGCACTTGGTCAATGTGCCTTTTCCTACAGAGCCCCCTGTGGCTAAACGAGACTCCTGAGATCACTCACAACACTACAAGTCTCTTCCACTTCAAATCTGAACTCAAGCACTACCTTACTTCCCTCACTATGTGTGCCTGTTTTCTCAATGGCTGACATACCACCCACTGGTAGCCCATAATGCCTGACTCAATGAGCTGCTCCATCAAGCAGGGCCCTGGGACATTCCCTAGTTCCTACCATACTCAGTTTTTTCTCCCTGGCAATCCCACCTCCCTTCCTTGCTCTCCCACAAACTCCCTACCTCCACCCCTCCCTCACCACCCCTCTCCTACCCCTTCCTACCCATGTGGTCCACCTGCATACCTGTTCTTCATGACCTGCCATCCAAGCCTCCCCTCCTGTGTGCTGTTGACAAAGCCTTGCATGTAGGCTGCTTACTACCCCCTCTCCACCCCATCCTCTGTGGGGTGACCCCCAATTTCTCTGCTTGTAATCGGGCAACTCCTGGGGGGTCTCTCTCTGCACCTCCCTTAATTTCAAGCCTCACAGTTATCTGCTGTTGTTTCAAATGCTGGGGCAATGTTTAAAGATGCATTTCTCTGATTTTACTCTGTTTTAATTGTGTATTACTCTGTAACTGGTCTGTTTTCTTGTGTCTTTTACTGTTATATGATGTGGAACCTTTGTAAAAGAGCCCTGGCTCAAAGGTTATTTTCCAAATTGCTAAATAAATAAATAAGGAAGCGGAACCACAGGGGATGGCCCAGAGCAGCTGCTGTTCAGAGAGGGGTGGAGAGAGATGGGCTAAAAGGAACTGAGGGCCAGCAGCTCCCCTTCTTTCTCCTCCTTTCTTTGGATCCTCACCCAGCCTTGCTAGCATAAAAGCAGGGTAGGGACAGTCAGGTTAGACAGGGAACCCATTGATCTACTAGAGGTGACTGCATTACGGGTTAGGGAGTGAATTTTCCAGGTTTCCCAGTAAGGAGATTTTTTGTGTGTTTTTCGCCTCCTTCAAAGAGATAAAACTTAAGCAGTATGAAGCAATTTTAAAACTGTCACAGTCATGTAATAGAGGTTGGGAGTATTGCAGACTGATGGTACAGGGAAAAAGGGGGGGGGCAAGTCAAATGCTTCTGAAGAATTTGTCACCTCCAGTTGGCATGAGGCTAGTGGACCACATTAGGGCTGTCAGAACCCTCTGAAGTTCTGGGTTCTAGTTCTAGTCTAGAACTTTTGAAAAGGTTCTAGGGTTATAATTTTTTTTCAAACTTTTTAGAAGTAAACCTATTTTTAAATTGTTCTGTCAAAAATGAAGAGAACCGTGAAATACAGGTGAAATTGAGCACATGCTGCAAATAATGAAGATATTAGTGAAATACAGATGTGAAACTGAGGATAAAAAGAAATAAAATCTGTTCAATATAAGAGGAGAGAGAAATGATCATGTGTGACTTTGATATATTGGGTGCAGTGCAGCAGTGAAAGGACACACAGCAGGATGATGGGCAGTATTATGCCATGTAGGAGTCTCACACAATCTGGGTACAGTGCAGCAGTCAAAGAACACACAGCAGGATGATGGCCAGTACGCCACATAGGAGTCACACACACACTTGGTCCAGTGCAGCAGTCAAATGATGCACAGCAGGATGATGGTGAGCACACGATGTAGGACTCTCACACACGCACACACTCACACACACACACATTCACACACACACACACACACACTTGGTAGAGTGCAGCAGTCAAAGGGTACATGGCTAGATGATGGCCAGTACACCATGTAGGAGTCTCACACACACACACACACACACACACACACACACTGAGTAGTGGATACAGTGCTGCAGTCAAACACACACAGCAGGATAATAGCCAGCACACCATGTAGGAAACAGAATCATGCAAGACACAACATAGATTTTTTTTTTAATTATTTTATCGAGTAAGGGATTTTTCTCTCCCCCCAAAGTCCCCCAAGAATATAATTCGGACATGTATTTAAGGATAAACTCTCACAAAGTCCAGCACTACTCACAACTGACCGAGACCACACATATCTCTGTTTTCCAAAAAGCCATTTATTGAAGGCAAAAAATAGAAGTGCTGCCCCTTACATGTAAGTGCACAAGCTGGGGGAAAGGAAGACAGAACCCCACAAAACTTTGACCGGTTTCGCTAAGGCATCATCAGGAAGTGTTACTACAGGTGTTGCTACCTGCCTTATAAAGGCACTGATTTAGAAACAGAGTTGTAAATGCGCCCATCAATTAGACAAAATTAAATTCAACAATTTCTAAGTGACTTAGAATACATGCATGTGCTTTGACTCAATATGTAATATTCCTATTTACATAGACAATAAATAAATGATGTGATGCACGTGTGTGTGCATATAAAGCTTACATGCACACATATATAATGTAGGAATGCATATTTTAAAAAATGAGCACATATCTGTACACACTTATGTGTTCTCAAAAAATAATAATGCAAAATGAAAATAGTGCAATTTAAATATAAAGCAGAAAAAACTAAATCCTATATAAATATAATACAATGCATTTAAATGTATATATAAAAATGAAACAAGCAGACTCGTGTTTTCAGATCAATACTGGTCACAATGTCCCATGCAAAAAGACCACTGTGTACAGATTCCCTATTAGTATCTAGTCCCCCATTACTGTATATTTTATATATATAGTTGTTTTTATGTGTGTACAAAAAACCTTTTTTTTTTAACTATAATGGTACGTGTGACTGATATATTGGGTGCAGTGTAGCAGTCAAAGGACACACAGCATGATGATGGCCAGTATTAAGTCATGTAGGAGTCAAACACAATCTGAGTACAGTGCAGCAGTCAAAGGACATACAGCAGGATGATGGCCAGTACACCACATAGGAGTCACAAACACACACTTGGTACAGTGCAGCAGTCAAAGAGCACATGGCCAGATGATGGCCAGTACTTCATGTAGGAGTCACACACACACACACACACACACACACACACACACACACACTGGGTATTGGGTACAGTGCAGCAGTGAAACACTCACAGCAGGATAATGGCCAGCACACCATGTAGGAAACAGAGTCATGCAAGACACAACACACAGATTGTTTTACTTTATTGAGTAAGGGATTTTTCCTCTCCCCCACAAAGTCCCCCAGGAATATATTTCTGGCATGTACTGTATTTAAGGATACCACACAACTGGCTGCTGGGCTGCACACATGGTTACACACACTGCGTGGGGCACAGTGCAGTCAAAGGGCACACAGCAGAAAGATTGGTTGGTGACAGTACTCCACCAAGGACAGAGTCACACAACATAGTGAAATTGATTTTTCTGTCTGTCTCCTTCCAACAGGGAAATATATTTCTGGCATGTATTTAGCGATACCATCACACAACTGGCTGCTGGGCTGCACAAGGTCACACACACTGGGTAAGGTACAGTGCAGTCAAAGCCAGGGCACACAGCAGCAGGGTGATGGGCTGGCCATGCCACAGGAGATTGAGTGGAGTCACAGACACAGCAAAACAGGAGTGAAGAATACTGTGTCAAAAAAACAAACTGCCTTGTGTGGTTGTTGTATCTGTATCAAGAGGTTTTTGGGGGTGAAAGGATCAGGAGGACCACCCCTCAGCCCAGTCCTCAGACTCCAGTCCTGACAATTTCTTACTTTGTTGTTGGACTAGGATTTATTTTTGTTGTTTTTTTTTTGTTCTCTTTCCCTGTTTGTTGGCTTTCTAATTAAGTTTCAGTTATTTTTCTCAATTCTCACAAGGGAAAATGATGATCTCTTTAGTTTCTTCCCCCTTCCCCCAGCCAGGTGATCTCCCTCCCAAGTCTCACTGTTCTAATGAGAGAGAGAGAGAGAGAGAGAGAGATGAATTTCAATAATCAATCAGGAATCAGAACAAAGCAGACTAAGCATTTAGCAGCACAAGTTAAATTAATCCTTGGCTTCTGATCACTTTCTCTTTCCTCCTCCCCCATCCAGGGTTATTTCCATCCCGAGTCCCAAGTCCTGAGTCCTGTTTCTTCCCTCCATTTCCTTGGCCCCCTTCCTCTCCCACCCAAGCTTTAGTTTCATAGAGGAACTTCAACAGTTCAACCTATAAGCCAAAGGCAAGTTGCCAAAAAGTAATTGAAATGGGAAAAGTTCATCCATCGCTAAATCAATTATTCAGTGCTGAGCACAGAGCACTAGTCATTAGCAACACGTCCTCCTCACAGACAGACAGGCTGACTGGTCGGAGCCGCGGTCGTGCATCTGTACTTCAGTTTACTTGATCCCGCGAAGCTTATTTGTCCTGTTCCTTACCACCTGACCACATAGCAGCTGATCAGGTAGTGATGGCGACTGGGACCACAAGCACGCAAGCACAACCTTGGTGGCTTGCTCCCTCCACAACTGTCTTGAGCCGGGGCCATGAGTTGAAATTTTATGCACATTAAACAACAGCAGCAGCACCAGGGAGGAGGAGCTGACAGAACAGTAAAATTAAGATTAATTTTGCATATGATTCAAACCCTTTTCCAAACCTTCTAGTGCTTGAGTTCTTAATTAGAACTCCAACACCAGGGTTCGAGGAGGGTTCGAATCTTACACAAACTAGTTCTGACAACCCTAGACTGCATGACTCAGACCGAGTTGGGGGGGGGGGTCACAATACAACCTCATCAGTATTAACCTGCAAGGGCAGTGGCACCAAACAAGGGGTCTTTGTATGCCACGTGGCTACGTGACCACCCCACTCTTGCGGGGGTTTAAGTACTAATTCCTGACATGATTCTGCCCAGCACACTAATTCCTGACTCCTTAATACCAACCCATGTAATGCCGACATGTACTTACTGCTGACTTCTGAAATCCAGACACACATACAAATAGACCATATTACAGAGACCAATGCAGGCTGCAGTTGTTGTGCAAATGCAGGCTGTCATTGTTGTGCTTCTTGTGCCATCATGTTCTGGGCTGAAAAATTAAAACAAATTTAAAATTTAGCACGGTTTAAATCCTGCATCGTTCATCCTGACATTGTTTCCATGACCAAAGCAGGATTAAAACAGAACTGAATAAATATTTGTACTTGTTTCCCAGACTGAAGCAGGATTTTAGTATGGTTTAATTTTGCAGCCCGGAGCATGACTGCATGAGAAGCGCAACAACTACAGCCTGCATTTTCACAACAACTACAGCCTGCATCAGCATGTATCTGTCAATTTCATTTAATTCCTTACATTTAATAACCCTGCTTCAACCTCTGTCTATAAAATTATACCCTGCATTACATTCCTGCCCTGCTTCAGTCTGAAAAACATGTAAAAATATTTATTCGATTTGGTTTAAAGCAGGATTTGCCAGGTATGCTTTGATTTGTTGTGCGCTGTTGCAGACAAATTCAGGATTTCAAATGCAGCCTGTATTTGCTGTGTGCAGTACATGTGTTGTACTTTAGATGGGCATATAGCAATATGGGATTTTGACAGATGGGCTCATGATGATACGGGTTTTGGACAGATGGGATTTTAATCGCGTTGGGATTTTAGAGTCAGATTTATGTTTGCTGTCGGGATGTCAGCATGTCAGGAATGTCAGCAATGTCAGGAATTAGTATGGATCCCCTCCTGAGGCTGCGTTCTAACCCAGGAGGTACATCTGCTATTCAAGCACACACACGGGTTGTCACATCCAGCGATGGCAGACTTGTGGCCTAAAGAGTCTGCATCTTCTCTCAGCCGCGCATGCTGCATCCTTAGTGCAAACTAAAATAAATGCATGGCTATGGCATTTTCCTCCAAGACCTGTCTCAATGTGTTTATTTCTGGGTTTGTGGTAGTGAGGGCTACCAAGGCAACACTTACTACAGCTTTCACAGTGTTATCAACTACAAGCACAATATGGTCAAGTATGCAGCTGAGAATGCATAGCACAGAGTGTCAGTATCAATTAAAGAAGATCCATTACAGACAATGTAATGCCCTACATTTAATCTCTTTTCATTTATTATTATTGTTTTTTTGTTTGTTTTCTGATGCTTAACTATTTTTCTGTAAGTATTAGTATTTAATGTAACAGTAATTTAACAGTAGGCAGATCGGCATGGATCCAATAGAGTGGAGTCACAGCCTACCCCCCAGGCTAGCAGAGAAGTACTCAGGGTGTCCGAAAAGGGAGGGAGAAGAAGGGAGGAGATGGAGTCCAGTGAAGGGAAGGGGGCAGGACAGAGGGTGGTCTCATTGCAGCTGTCATAGAAACGTGGGTAACTGAGCATCGGGACTGGGATCTGGCAATCCCAGGATACAAATTATACAGGAAGGACAATGGGGGGGGTGGGGTGGCAATCTATGTGAGGGACAGGATCAAATGCACAAGAGATGAGAAGGAAGAAAGGAGAACAGAGGCAATCTGGCTGCAGCTTCTAGACTCAAGGGGTAGAAAACTGAGGTTTAGGGTGGTATACAGGCTGCCGTCCCAGCCTGAGGAGCTTGACAGGGAATTCAAGGGACAAATCAGAACGGTATGTAGAAAAGGGAAGGTGGTCATCGTGGGGGATTTCAACTTGCCGGGGGTTGACTGGAGCATTCCGGTCACTTCCAGTGCTAGGGAGCAAGTGCTCCTGGACATGATCCAGGAGGGTCTCCAGGCACAGTTGGTTAGTGTACCTACTAGGCTAAAGAACACTTTAGATCTAGTACTGTTCAATGGGGAGGCAGTAAGCGAAATAAGGGTGGAGGACCCACTAGGTGACAGCGATCACCAAACGGTGTGGTTGAATATCAAGATGTGTGGGGAGACAGAGAAATCAGTTACTCAGGTGGTAAACTTCAGGGGGGTGGACTTTGGGAGAATGCAGAAAGTACTGAAAGGGAAACTGGAGGGCATAAGGCAGGAGATGGACATGGAGCAGAAATGGGGTATTATGAAATGGGGATTACAGAGGCAATAGAAGCCTGCACCAAGACACAGAGTAAGAGGAGCAGAGCAAGAAAACCATACTGGTTGAACAGAGAGGTAGTGGAGGCAGTGAGGCAAAATGAGAGGTGCACCAGAGGTATAGGAGGACGGGGAAGGAAGTGGACAGGAAGGAGTATGCAAGATGGTCAAGGGAGCTGACCAGAAAGGTGAGAGAAGCCAAGGCCCAGAGGGGGCTGAGATTAGTGCAGGGAATTAATGGGGGATACTTTTTCAGATACATCAGGGAGAAAAGGAAGTGCAAGGAGACAATAGTGAGGATAAAAAGGGGTGGGGAGTGGACGGAATAGGGGGAGGAGCAGGCAGAAGCACTAAATGAATACTTTTGCCCAGTGTTCATGGAAGAAAAGGGAGGACTGCTACCACCATGGACGGAGAGGGTGGGGACAGGGGGAGAGGAGGTGACAGATGAAAGAATTGAGGCAAGTAGAGTTGTTCAGGGACTGAGGGCACTGAAGGTAAACAAGGCACCAGGGCCAGACAGTATCCACCCCAGGGTGCTGAGAGAGATGGCAGAGGTGTTTGCAGAGCCACTGGCAGATCTGTACAGCACCTCACTGGAGTTGAAATGTGTGCCACTGGACTGGAGGATGGCAAATGTAGCACCATTACATAAGAGCAGACCAGGGTATGAACCGGGTAATTATCGTCTGGTAAGTCTCACCTCCATAGTGTGCAAACTTAAGGAAAAGATACTAAAGGAAAGACTGGTGCCATACCTGGAGGACAATGACCTCCAGGATGTGAGGCAGCATGGGTTCATCTCAGAGAAATCTTGTCAAACCAACCTGATACAATATTATGACTGGATGACAAGAGAACTGGATAAGGGACATGCAGTGGATGTTCTTTACTTGGACTTCAGCAAGGCCTTCAATTCAGTTCCTCATGGGAAGCTTGGGGGGATGCTAACTGGTGTAGGGGTAGGGCCAAAAATGATGAACTGGATTACAAGCTGGCTGAGTGGGAGATGGCAATGGGTGTTGGTGAGAGGGGAGCTCTCAGCTCCATGGCTGGTGATGAGTGGGGTGCCACAGGGCTCTGTGCTGGAACCAGTATTATTTGGGCTCTTCATATCAGACATTGCACACGGGATGGTGAGCAAGGTAAGTCTGTTCTCTGACAACACCAAAATCGGAGCAGTGGTGGATGGAGTGGAGAGATGGAAGCAGCTGCAGGGGGACCTAAGCAAGCTACAGGAGTGGTCAGAGATGTGGCAGCTGGGATTCAATGCAAAGAAGTGTAAGGTTATGTAACTCAGGGTGAAGAACCCAAGGAGAGAATACTGGTGGGGTGGGGAGGGTTAAGCTGGGGATCACTGAGGAGGAGAAGGACCTCAGGGTAATGATAACAGGGACCATGAACAACACTGCCCAGTGCAGGAGAGCAGCTACAAAAGCAAATAAAATGCTGGGGTGCATAATGAGGGGGGTTTCGTCCAGGTGAAGAGAGGTGATCTTGTCCCTCTACAGGTCACTGATAAGGCCGCACTTAGAGTATTGTGTGCACTTTTGGAGGCCATACCTAAAGCATGATATTGGACTACTGGAGGGGGTGCAGAGGAAGGCAACAAAGATGATATGTGGAATGGAGGGGAGAGACTACCAGGGCAGGTTGGGAGACCTGAACATGTACACCCTGGAGGATAGAAGGGACCGGGGGGGACATGATGGAGACATTCAATTATCTGAGGGGGATCAATAAGGATGGAGCAGATGTAGTCTTTAAGCTAAGAAGGAAGAGTGACACCAGGGGGCACGGGCTGAGAACAGAGGAGGGAAGATTTAGGAGGGAAATGAGGAGACACTATTTCATAGAGAGGATGGTAGTTAAATGGAATGCACTACCAGAATGTTCCCTGCAGCATACTACAGCATTTTGTGATATACTGCAGAATTACTGCATTGCATCCTAGCCAGTGCCAGTATAGATACAAAACTATCAGGAATGCATCAAGCAGAACAGTTCTAGAACAACTTTGAAGAAATACATCCAGAATTGAGGGTTATGGACCAGGAAGTTATCTGGAACCAGTTTCTTTATTCCAGTGTGGTTATTGGTACATTTCATTCTGAAACCTTTTGCTTGCTATTCCAAGTTAATCCAGTTCTGTAAAGATCTCCGAAGCAGGTGTAAACAATTCTAGGAAGCATACAGCATATGACCAGATATTACAATTACTGGAGAAATTCTAAAATATATTGCAAAATTCTCCATGGCATAAATCCTTCACAATTATATCACATTTTAACACCTTAAAGAAGGGAAGCACTGCAGCATTTACAGTTCATATTTACTTATGCCATGTCTTCTTTGTGTGTAGTTCTCTTTTTAGTTTTCTGTCTCCTTGGTCTTAAAAATTAACTCTCCCAAAGTCCCCATTATAGGTTCTTCAACCAGTAACTTCATTGGTTGCAATCACTCAGTGACTGCCAATACTGCTACATTGAACATGGAGCAACTTGACAATGTGCAAAATTTTTATTGCAGTAACAACTTTCTGCAAGCAGTATTATTGTGTCAGAATCCACTGACTGATTATATCCAGTGATGTTACTGACTGGCACCTTTAAAGTAATGCAATGATATGAGGAGGGGCTATATTCACAGCTGCTTGCAAAGACTGAGAAAACACTACAAACAAGTTCTGGTAGAGCCACTATGACTACAAATGCATTAACTAGATAAGGGTGTTTCATGGGCTTAAACATAAACATAAACATGAACTGCATTTAGCAAGGCTGACGATACCATTCCACATATGACTTGTGAACAAGCTGGGCTGCCTTGGAGTGGGTCACAAGGCAGTAAACTGGGTTAGGAACTGGTTGAATGATAGAAGATAGAGTGTCATGGTAAATGGTGCTCAATATATGGAAGAAGTGTGACCAGCAGGGTGCCACTGGGAACAGTTCTGGGCTCAGTCCTGAGGAGAAAGTATGCCTTTTTGGGAATGACACTAAGATCTGCAACAGGGTGGACACTCCAGAAAGGGTGGAAAAAATGAAGAGGGACCTAGGTAAATGAGAAATTGTCTGAAGTGTGGCAGCTGAGATTTAATGCAAAAAAGTGCAAAATCATTCATTTGGGTTGCAGGAACCCAGGGGAGGATTACAGGATGGGGGAGAACTGATGGTCACCAAACAGTAAAGGGATTTGGGGGTAATCATATTAGAAGACCTAAAGGTGGCTAAACAATGTACCAAGGCTGTGGGGAAAGCCAGTGGAATGCTGGGGTGCACAGGGAGAGGCATCACCAGCAGAAGGAAGGAGGTGGTGATGCCACTGTGAAGATCACTGGTGAGGCCTCATTTGGAATACGGTGTCCAGTTCTGGAGGCCGCATTTCTATAATGCAACTTTAAATCAAAAATGGGTTAAACAATTCTATTTTAGATCTGTATCCTTCTCCTCTTCTGCTTCCACTGGTTAGGCTAACTGAATGCAACCTGGAAATATTTAAGCTAGCATGATGATACACCTGCACAAGCTGCTTCTCAGTCCACGTAACTGTCTTTTTAAAATTTTAACTTCTTGTTGAAGATAGCAGCTTGCCACAGTAATACATAAGCTAAAGTGATGTGACCTACCAGGAGTTGTAAGACTTACTGTAGCTAGTTTGGCTTGAGGAAGGGGTGAACATGGTCAGGATCCCATAGCAATTGAGATGTATGTGCAGTAAATAAGTCCAGACGCACTAACTTACCCTACAAGTGTTAAGTATCGCAGTCTGCAAAATACACAAGGCTTACAGTGATGAATCTTCTTATGATTTGGCTGGTTTGGATTATACTGTTTATAATACAAAGATGACTAGCTAGGGAAGATATTTTTTTCAGTGATTGCCAGATGTGGTACAGTGGCAGATGTTTTGCAAAGGTATAACAGAAATTATGTCTATGAGGTATTGTTTGTCAAGAATTGGGTCACGTTTTCATAGAGACAGATTACATTTGTGGTACATGATTGTTCCTTTGTGAATCCCTGCTGCTCTCTATCACTGAACTCACTGTTAGACATGTGGCTAACTTATATCTTTAAGTAGTGATTCTAGAATTTTACCTGGAATCTGTATTTATTACTTTTTTAAAAAATATTTTGAGGGGTGCCTGGTTATGGATAATCCCAATATTTAATTTCAGCATTTTAGAGGAAACTTTTCACTCTGATTTCTTTTTATTCTGACATTTTTGCAGTACGTCGTCTGCATTTATATTAATTCTGTTGGCATTACTGGTAATGTACAGGGGCAGGGGACTGAGTTGTGACTGGGTTTGAATAAGGAACACAGATATTCATTACATTGGTTTGCTATCTCCACTGGATGTTTTACTGTTTCCCCTTTAATATTAATATTACTTACATTCTTATTTTTTTTTTTAGGCTATTGACGTAACTGCACAATTGCTTGTTGTTGCTTTTGTCTGCATCTGTAGCAAGTCTGAGTTCCATTTTCTTTTTGAAATGGTTACTTTTGCTTTTATGTTTCTTTTAAAATGTTTAATATTCTGACCATGTGGTTATGTCATGGCTTTTGTTTTCAGATATTTTATTACATGTTTAGCTTTTTTTAGTAACTTTCTTCACATCTTCATTTAGCCATCTTACTTGTCATCATTTTGTTATATTTCTTGATCCTTTTAATGTAACTATTGCAACTGATAATACCTTGCCCTTTATAATCTGCCAAATGTCATTCACTGTTTTGTTGTTTTCAATTGTATGCCAGTCAGTTTCTTAGCTTTTTTGGTTCGTTTTGTTCTTTTCTACTGCATCTAGGACCCTTTCCCTTCCTTTTCATCCTTTTCAACTGTTTTCTACATTTAGGACCTATATTTTAATAGAGCTTTCATCCTTCACAAGTATAACAAAATGCATTTCAGTGCCACTCACTTGCTTTATACAATCCCCGCTTTGGCTTATTTTATGCATACTTTTCTTCTGTGTGTGTTTCCTTTTTCTCTCTTTTACTTTATGGTCCTGATTTTTATACAGATGCATATTTCTGATTTAAACTGACAATAGGTTGGTTCTGTGGATTTTGAATATTTAAGCAGTACTTGTTAATGGTATTGTGTTACTGGTACCATAGGCTTTATACTTAACATCTTAAAATTGATGTCAACATGAATGTATAATGCTCATGTACCAGCTATTTACTAACATAGAAACATAGAAGCTGTTGGCTGAAAAGGGCCTCCTGACCCACCTAGTCTGCCCTAAGGTCCCTACCTACTGTGTTGCCATGGACCATTACTGATCTCCAGCCTTAACCCCCCCCCCGGCATCACACCAGTTACCAAGGTCCCTTTATTGGTATCCCATCCATGTTTTAAACCTGTTACCATTTTGGTACCCATTACCTTTGCTGGCAGTCTGTTTCAGGTGTCTACCACCCTCTCTGTAAAGAAGTATTTCCTAATCATCCCCTCTAAGTCTCCACCTTGCCAGTTACATATCATGCCCCCTTGTCCTTGAACATCTCTTTCTCAGAAGAGTTGAACCTTCCTGTACCTTATAGATACCTTTGAAGTATTTGAATGCTTCTATCCTGTCTCCCTTTTCCCTCCTTTTCACTAGAGAGTACATATTTAACTCCCTAAGTCTTTGCCCATAGTGCTTCTGGTGCAGGCCAAGCACCATTTTGGTTGCTTTTCTATGTTCTGCCTTCACCCAATCTATATCTTTTTAAGATGGCTGGGATCTCCAGAACAAATGTTTGCAACAGCAAATAGGGATCATAGTAACATCAAGAAAAGTGAAGCATAAAGAATATAAAGTCATTTAGTTTAACATTGAATTAGTTAATGAGAGCTTTGCATTGTGGTCTGCATTTGCAGTCTAATGCGATTGTAACCATTAAAGAGTTGTATTCCCTTCTCTCTATAGATGTCTTGTGACTTTTTATACATCCCTGAAAGTAGAAATGTCTTCCTGTGGCTTACCCAGGCACTTAAAACAAGCAAGAAAAAAACTCCATCTTTTTAAGAAAAAAAATAGCTTTGTTTGTTTAGACAGGTGTGTTGTCCAGCAGTAGGTATGACAGAGAGAGAGAGAGAGAGAGAGAGAGAGATAGAGAGAAAGTGAGATAAGGGGTTGGCTTTGTTTGGCTGCAGAGGTAGGGAAGAGAAATAAACCAAACTATTTTTCAGGGAATGCAATTTGATTTCATGTATCACCTTACATGCATGATGTATCTTACAGCTGAGGTCTTAAGAGTTGGTGGCAAGTGAATTACTCCATGCAGGTAAAGGGATACAGCTTCATCCTCAAGAGATGCAAACTGGACATGTCACTTTATCAATCATTTAAAGTAACAGAAGTTTAGTTTCACTTTCTTACTATGAGGGAAGCAAGTAAAATCAACTAGCATGATTAGGAAACAAAAGAATTCACATCTCTGGATGAGTGGGGAAGGGAATAACAGCAAAACAAGTTTCTCAGTTTGCAAATGGTAGTAAATTAAGCACTGAAACTTAACAAAGAAAGAAAAGGCAAATAAAACACTATGGAGGGGGTTTCAACTTGCAAAAAAAGGCAGTACTGGGAGGGCTCAATTAAGTTCTCTCAAGCCAGAGGAAAGGCCCATAAAGCACTATGGAGGAGGTTTCAACTTTCAAAAAAAGGCTGTACTGGGAAGGGCTCAACTTAAGCACTGAAACTTAACAAACAAAGAAAAGGCCCATAAAACACTATGAAGGAGGTTTCAATTTGCAATAAAAGGCAGTATTGGGGAGGGCTGTTATAGCATTTCCATCCAGCATTTCCAGCTCACTGTTATTTCCATCACTCTGACTGGACTGCTCAAATAGGTACAAACTGTTCCCTGTGCACCTTGTGCTCGACCAGGGGATTCTAAGCTGAGCCACTAACTAATTGGCTGCCAGAGGGGTGGAGCAACTTAGCTCAAAAGCTCCCTTGGACAAAGTGTGCGAGCACTTGTGCATGAGCATGGGTAAAAATATTTCCTAACCAGCTATTCAGCAAGGCGAGCAGGTAACAGTTTGTGAACTATGTATTACCTAATACATGAAAATGTTGTTTCACAAAACTCAGTTATGCACAATAATCTGCACTTTATCTTGCTTGTTACTGCTGAATGAAAGCACCATCATTTTAACTAAGGGCACACTCCATCCTTTTAAACAGGGAAATTTGGAAAGGGATTTTGCTTATTCACACATGTTGCTAACTACAGAAACCATGTGATTATAAAAACAGATTGTTTAGGAATTTTAAATAAGAGGTCATGTACAGATTTTGGGAGATTTATTGAATCATTCTCTATGGAAAAAACAACATTGCTCATATGGTTTGCACTTTTATTAGCAGGTGATATGGAACTGAATCCAGACCCAGCAGATTCTGAGCAACTTGAGTTCACCAAGATATGGGGTAAATGAGGTTTAAAATTAGCCCACCTTAATGCTTATAGCCTCCTCCCAAAATTACAAGAAATAGAGGCCTGGGTGACAAAATATGGCTCCAACTTTCTCAGTTTAACAGAAACCTGGCTTAAACCAGCTATACCAACAAATGTACTTTGCCTATATGGCTATAAAATATTAAGAAAGGACAGGGTAGGAAAAAAGAGTGGTGGAGGTATACTGTTATGCTATAAAACAACCTTGACAGTGACTGAAGTAATGGACACATATGTTTCCACTACTGATTGTGAATGGTTATTGGTAGAGATAAAACTTAAGTACTGTACAGTTTACAATCTGCCCAGCCAGTCCCACAAAGGATTGATTGACTTTCTAGGATCTGTTGCAAATTTTCAAATAGGGGGAGACTTCTTGGCTCAAGGAGACTTTAACATCAATTGGGATCCTATAAAATGACCCCCAAATTGATTCCCAAATAGTAAGTGGGGGCTTGAGGCAACTAGTCACAACCTTTACATGTATGAATTTAAAAAGTAATAATCATACTATTCTGGACTAGATTTTGACAAATAATCAGGACAAAGTAAAAAATAGTGGGGTGCTGCTGGATGCAGTGAGTGACCATTTGGCCACTCACTGCACCTGGAACTGCAAACATATTAAACCTCCTGCAAGGTTAATAAATTATAGAACATTTCCAGAAGAATTAAGTGAGGAAGTAATTAAGGACCTTGATGGAATTGACTGGTCTTTCATAAATTCAATACCATATGTTGATCAGGCTGTGGACTTTTTTACAAATACCTTGTCAAATATACAAAATAAACATTTTCCTAAACAAATAAGAAGGGTTAGGGGGGCACTAGGTAAATGGATTACTCCTGTCTGTTTTAACTTGATGAAATGAAGAGACCGAGCATGGAAACTATTTCAATTAACACAGGAAATTGAAGAGTTACATAAATATCGAAACTTAAGAAATAAATGTAAATCACAACTCAAATTAAGTAAATCTTAGTATTATTCAAAGCAATAGGACTCTAATTTAAAAATCCAAAAAGTTTCTGGACTTCAATACATTCTCTGCTAAATTCAAAAACAAAGGATCAACCAAATGAATTTAAGGACAATGAAAACAATCTAACAAAATCTCAGGAGATAAGTAATGCTTTTCTCCTTAAATTTCTGGACATGAGTAAATATAACCAATTCAACCCCCAGCAAGATCCAGATGGTTCTAAAACCTTAGCTCCAAACCTGACAGAATTTTTTATTTCAGAGCAATAAAATGTACCTAGGTATATAGGTTGTTAAAAAAGTTCCATCAAAAAATTATAAAATTGATGATCTGCAACCTAAATTTCTGAAACTTGTAGCTTCCAAAATAATTGCTCCTTTAACAACAATTTTAATTTATCCTTGATTACTGGTTGCTTTCTAACTTATTGGAAGCACACAGTAGTTGTGCCAATATTTAAAGGAGGCGATCCTGGGGAAATGGGAAATTATCACCCAATATCACTACTCCATCCTTTAGGGAAAATCTTGGAAAAATTGTTAACAACCAATGTCTCTATATTTATAGGAATCTGGGTTAAGGGCTCCTGAGCAGCATGGGTTTAAAAAGTTTCATAGTACAGGGACTGCCTTGGCCTGGTTCATGAACCACATCAGTGAGGCAGTGGATAATGAAGAACTCACTGGTGCTGTTTTCGTGGACCTGTCCAAGGCATTCAGCCAGGTAAATCACCATTTGCTGCTTGCGAGCCTTGCAAAAAGTGGTTTATCCATTCTCCCCCTGGACTGTGTTAAACGTTATTTATCTGACAGAGATCTGCAGGTGTCTTATGGTGGTACTATGTCTGATATCATAATATTAACACAAGGAGTTCCACAGGGGTCAATACAGGGGCCCCTTCTTTTTTCAATTTATATAGATAATATCTCTCAAATTTTGACAAAAAAACATAAATTACTTTATGCAGATGATATCATTTTATACACAAGTTCTAGCTCAGTTGATAATATTGTCCAAAAATTAAATAGTGATTTTATAAAATTTGAAAATTGGTTAATTAAGTCCAAATTATCATTAAACAGTACTAAGACAAAAAGCATGTTATTTGGGTCAAAACAAAGATTGGAGAAGTCTGGGAAACTTATAATGCATGATAGTAAGGGAAATAATTTGGAACAAGTGGAACAAATCAAATATTTGGGAATATATCTGGACACTCAACTGACATTTTCACATCACATAGGAACATTAACTAGAAAATAAACCAAAAACTGGGGGTGTTATTCAAATTACAGAATTCTCTGACCCTACAAACCAGAAAAGCAATTGCTCAAAGTATATTATTGTCTCAACTGAACTATAATTCCTTCTTGTTTACAACAATATCAAAACAAGTAATGTCTAACCTAACAAGAACTTTTCACAGTATCTGAAGATTTACTTATAAATTATTCTACAGTACTCATCATTGTAAACTTTATTAAATAATCTGCTGGCCTCCACCAAATTTGAGTAGTATTTACTTTCTATGTAGTTTAATTGATAATATTTTATGACGAAATGAAAAATCATCACTTTTTCCATTGTTAAAAATTAGAGCAATAAACCGAGACTTAAGATCAACCGATAGTTTAATAATAAACAAAACAAAGACTAAGGTGGGTGACTGAGCATTTTCCATCCAGGCCCCCAAACATTGGAATGCCCTTCCTTCTGACTTAAAAACAGGTCTAAGTCATGATCTGTTCAAAACTAATCTGAAATGCCATCTTTTTAATCAATTACAATGTTCTTTTCCTCTTAATTGATATATATTTATACATTGTTATGTTATGTTTTATTTGTCTTGTAACATGTTTGTAAATTTATCCCTAAGTTTTTTAATAACATTTTATAACACGTTTAAATTTAATTTTGCTTATTTACCATCCTGACTGTATAAGAAACAGTCTTGGGTTGCATATGAGAAAGGGCCCCCGATCCATATGTTTACTCAATAAACAAAAGTTAAACAATAAAATAATAATAAAAAAGAACTTCTCAAGACAGAGGAAAAATAGTGCTCTCCAGCTGCCAATGCCATACACACACAGGCAGTGTAGTAATGAGGCTTCAGTGGAGGACATTATTTTTAACACTCTATCATGTTGTTTGGTGGGTAATTTATGCAGGGAGTCCTTTTCTCAAAGCAAAACATCTGCAGGATTATGCCCACTGCAGCTGTAAAAAGAGAAAAAGGAGAGAACAAATGTTATATGTTAGTATGGCCTTTGAGGGATATCTGTTATGGTTTAACAGACTCCAAGCATGAGATTTGCATGAGAGGACCTTGAAGCCAAGCTGAGCAGTTCTGTCTGTCCAAACTTTGAGAGCTGCAAGTTTAACTTGAGTGATTTATAATCAATTTAGAATCTTTTTTTTTTTTATTATATATATTATGCCATCCCTTCTTCAGGTGCTGAAATGGAGTGCACCCTCCTAAAGTTACCTCATAGCAGCACACTACAGAGCATAAGAAGTACAATGATTCTGTATGCTGACTGGCTAAAATCATTCAAGTGTTTTACAATAATCAAATATGAATTGTAAACAATGTCTGCTTTTCTTCCCCTTTAAGGCATATTTTTGCTTTTTATCCTTCTCAACAGTTACAGCAAATTTATTCAACCACCACAACTGTCTATTCATGCATTTGGAATTCCCTGCCAGTGACATAGGCCCCAATTCACAAAGCATCTGGAATGTTGCCCCGATGGCACAGAGGTCTAAGGCGCTATATACCTTACCTCTCAACACGCTGGTGACCCAAGTTTGGGAACAAGATCAGGGCACTGGGAGTTGGCCAGGGAGGCTTTAGCATCTGATGGACTGCTCTCTTCTCCTGGGGTAGGGAGGGATGCCATTTTGCTCCTTCAGTGCCATCTGTTTGAGGCTTGGTGGCTGCACCAGAGTCTGAGCACAGTGCAAGGGAAGGGCCATTATTCTGTAGTGTGCATACACCACCATGCATGCATACTTACAGTGTGTGCCACTCTGGCAAGGTGAAAGGGGGTAAATGGAAAAAGGGAAGGTCTGGATTCATGAAGCACTGCCTGCCTCTGTTCCGCATTGCCACTCAATCACCACCCCAATTCTGGATGAGAGTCACTGGGTGGGAGGAGGATGCCCTCCCCTTCCCAGGCCTGTGAAGGGGGGCAATCTGTGGGGGAATTCTCAGGGTGAGGTAGGATGAGGGGGTGGGTGCTAGATGTGGATAGCAGGGAAAGTGTTGACTAGCCTGATGGAGCTGACACACTGGGAAAAAATCAGTATGGAAAAAACATCAGTAATGAGGCAAGGTGCTTGTGTCAAAGAAATACAAGATAAGGAGCTCATTTCCCCACACCTTGCATCAGTCCCATTTCAGCAACCCAGCCTGCTCCAGTTGGTGAATGGCCTGCTGAAGCCAGGCTTGTGCTTTTCTTGCAATGGACACACCTGTGTTCCACAGTGGAAGGGGGCATGTTCCAGGGAAGTGTTGCAATGTCACTGCAATCAGGATTCAGGAATCCTCCCTACAGGTAGCATGGTCAACTACAGTTAGAGCAGCCAGGATCTGGTTTAATGGGCCATGTACCACCCCAGAGCTTTTTCCCATGGTATCCCTTGCCCACATAATACCTGGACACATCTGTAGAGCAGCAGGGGAGTGGCCGGTGGTGTCCCACTGTTACGGGTACATGCCTACAGGTTCCCCCCAAGGTGCCAGGCATGTCGCTGCCCCCCACACACAGACAGCACAGGCACAGTGGTGACTGTGCAATGTGTTGCAGAGGTGTCTTGCCACCTCTTCAACTCATCCAGACCAACTGTCCTCCACTTCCCCTTGTGCAGTCCTTCCAGCCCTGGCAGCCTCCAGGTGGGCCCTCCAACACACACAATTTTTTTTAACATGTTTTGCTTAGTCTTGGGCCACTTGTGACCATTGTGGATAAACCCGACATGATCTGCTGTTAAACATTATTGTTCTTCATTTTGCAGGGTTCCTTTTCATAAATGATAAGGTGCACTGAATGTGGGTTAGACGTGGGTTAGAGCCATTTGCCAAGGTCTGCAATCTTGCAGAGCAAAAAAAGCTGTGGTAAACAAGGGAAAAGATTTTTATTTTTGCTTACCTTTGTGATGTCTCAAACCTATAAGAACAATCTCTTAAAGACCTTCATTAAGCATATTTTATTATACTTCTGCTACTCTAAAATACTGTATAGTCTCTACAGCTTACAGTAAGACTGTCTTGTGTGTCTTAACTTTGACACACAGCAGCAGTTGCCACAAGCTGCAGAACTTTGGCACTGGGACCCTTCCAGAAAGTGAATCATGTGTAGTGTCCCTGGTGCATCAAGGAGCGATGAAAGCTGCAAGCTGCTGGTTGCCACAGTTTTGTGTCAACCATGGTGGGCTTTGTGAATCAGGCCCATAGTCCTTGCTACAACAGCATATTGTGATATATTTAAAAAAAAGATTATTATTTCTTTATTTGAAAACTGTTAACAGGGAAAGGCAGAGTGTGCTAATGCTCATTTCCTGGTGTGACTCAGGGGGGTGGGGGAAGGGGATTACTAACAGAACAAGATTTCAATGGCACATCTTTAAAAAAATATTATGATTTCACTTGAAGACAAACAGCAAGACCAGATGAAGCCAAGGGATCAAGATCCTGTTTTCAGGCAAGTTTTGCTTGTAGTAAATAATAACAAAGGGAATAGTACTATTGGTACACATGTAATATGTCATGCTTTAAGCATTTCATTTTCCACTGGGAAGGCTAGTAACACTTCGAGAGTAGGGTGCATCTTTCACTGTGTTTTTGCTATGGGCATCATAAAATATTGAACCAGAGAAATTTTTTAACTTTGGAATGGAAGAATGACACCCCAAAAAATAAGTACGGAAGAGATCATCAGCTTTGATCAACTTGACATATATTAGACATTTATAGGGACACCAGGAGGGCCTCCTATAGATATGAGTGTCACCTCATGCATCTTAAGGTGAAAGAACTGTGACCCAAAGGATGAGTAGTTCTGACATCCTAAAGATGAAACTGGGACACTCATATCCATAGGAGGCCTGCCTAGCTTCTCTTTAAACACGTTATTGATCCCTTCTCTCTGTTTGTATTTATCTGAAAATAGTGTCAATTAAACTTTCTTTTACCTAGTTTTGGATGGTGGCTGTAAGCTGCCCAAGGCTTGATCCATGGGATACCATGTACTTTAACTCTTTTTATAGTTAGGTTGTGAGAAGCACTGCTCTAAGGGACAGCACATGAAGCTCTCCTATGGATAGTAGTGTTTCTTATGACTAAGAATGATGCTGTTTGGTTAAGTTTTGTTATGTGATCTATATCATTTTGGTATACCGTTGTAACAGCGACTCTTTTACAGCGACACTGTTACAGAGACAGCAACTCGCTAACACCCGCAGTGTCGACTGGGTTGCTGGAGCGATGCCAAAGTCATCGACTCCGGAGTTTGGTCACTGTCCCCCGAGATCTGCCCCCCCCCCGGAGTTGGAATCCTTAAGTCCAGGGGGTGGGGGGGCACAGCCCCCACATGAACTCCATGAGTGTGTCGGTGCATTTTGCAGTCGAGGACCGGAGGCGGCAGTGTCAGGGATGTCAGCAATCATGTGTTGCTGTAGGGGAGGTTGCCAACATTCCTGTCACCGTGGCAACATGGAACCTATTATTTTTAGATATGCATTCAGAAGTACATTCAGGGATATACTGTACAGTATTTGTGAAAGCTTCTGCAAGGAATGTTATTCCATGTGTCACTCAATAATTTAGCTTTTAGATGTGCCCATTTTTATTAACAATGCTGAGAATAAAAGTAATCTGTTGTCTGGGCAGTCACAAACTGCAACTAGTGCCCAAGCCATTTTGCTAAAAAGGGGGCCTTACCATTAGTGAAAAACAAACAAACAAACAAAAAATGTCAGTTGGCATCTGTAGAACTCCAGTGCAGCCAGAACTGAAAAAGACAGATGCTCAAGGGCCCATAGTGCTTAGCTTCAATACATTAGCAACATAAAAAGGGAAAATCAACACACACTTCTCCCAATGCTTACACTCTGTCCTGAAGTGTCATCATGTTTTCAGTTGTACACGAAGTAGACCAGAAGCATTCTTCAATTCAAATGGTGGCAGACTTTATTTAACACACATCTTTTGGCAGGCATCATGGCAGAGCAGTAGTGCTATCACTTTCTGCACTGGTGACCATGGTTTGGGATCAAGCCCAGATCATCAGGGGCCAGAAGGTGGGAGAGGGGTTGAGGGTTCCACTAGAAATTGTCCCAATCCACATCTTCTGCCACAGTACTGACACCTGGGTGATCGCAGGTGGCAGTGCAAATGGAGGACCATAGGTAGGTGGGTCTCAGCAACATCCCTTGATGTCATTGCATGTTGCAGTCCTTGGGGAAAGTACCAAACAAGGGCAAATGTCCCCACTACTCATGGATTAAAGATCCTGGTACATCCAAGGCTGCACCCCACCTACTGGTAGAGCACCTCCTGATGAGCACAGTGATTTAGGGGTAAATCCTCCACTGTGGGCCTGCTTGGGGGGGGGCTATTTGAAGGCATCACAGAGGAGGCTGCAGTCTAGTATGGAGACAGTGCCCCAGGAATATACCTTGGGGATTTGGAATGAGTAGGGGGATGGAGATGAGAAGAGGGCATAAACACTGATAAATAGAAAAAAGGATCTATTTAAAAAGATGCACTGTTGACAGGTACACATGCAAAGTGCAAAAAAGTTGTATATCATGGTGCAGGACACTGACTGGTTCTACACCTTAACCTGACTAGTTTTGAACATGCATGCTTCAACAGAGATGAGGCACTCACTTACATGGCTACCTTTCATACCAAAGTAAGCAGTCAGAGCGTGCATCATGAAATTTGCCCAACGATGTTCTAGTGCTCAATAAAGTCGAGTGAATTAAAAGCAGTGTTAAAAAGGGGAGATTTGTAAACCTGACTTAGGAGGTAAAGGAAGTAACAGTAGGATACCTCTCAACTGTCACACATTATGAGGTACGTCACTCATTTTATTCCTCAGAAACCCTCTGTCCCACATTGAGAAGGTGACATTCCACACTGACCACTGAAACTTTTAAGCAGAAATGTATAATAATATAAGATGCTAGGTTATCAGAAAACATTATAAATATTAGTGCACTTATTTCCAGAGTATTCTGAGCTTGCAATGTCATGTTTGATGATGTGTTTCACATTTTGTCCAGTTGTCACACATCTTGTCACACATTTAGGTGATAAAAGGTTGAGAAGTATGGGCACTGTGAAGATACTGAGGGGAGAGATTGGAGATGGTACCGGGAGCAGTGATGAGTAATGGAAGAGACCAGTGGGAAAATTGCACAAGGAGTGGAAGATAGGATCCAGTCTGGTTAACCTGGATTTGGGGGCACTGCCATAGACCAAACCCATGTAGTCAAGCAGCAGGACAAACATTTTGAGAACAGTCTCACATCAGACTGGGGGTGGAAAGCAACATTTATTCTTTTTGAGGGCAGCAAGATTGGGGTATACTTTTTTGATGATGGCATTAATGTGGGATGAGAAATTAAGATGGCTGTCTAGCCACACACCAAGGCATTTGAAGCAAGGGTGTGATTCAATGGGAGGATGAAACTGAGTGCTTTAAAAAAAGGACACAGGCTAAGCCTTTGGAGACATTGGTGGGTACCAAATATCATGGTGACTGTTTTTGGCATTAACCTATATTTGTCACTGTTCCATAATACATCCTTATTGGCACATGAACCCCATCTTTCAGAATGTCAAGATTCTTTTGAATGATGCTTCGGATACGTGATGCTTGCACTCTGTAGGTGATAATGAAAATAAGTCTCTTTACTCTCTCCTACACATGGGCTCTTGGTGGGGCAACCTACATTGACCTCACCAAGGCTTTGACACAGCAAACCATGGGTTGCTTCCTAACCAGCTTTCACATACAGGACTATCACTAGAAACAGTGGCCTGGTTCAGGAGCTACCTCTCTGGGAAAGTACAAAAGATGAAAATCCTGGCTGTCATTTCTGAAAACTGGAGCATAAATACAGTGGCCCCCCCCAAGGCTCCATCTTTGGCCCCCTGCTCTTTAGTTGTTTCTCAATCAGCTACCATTAGCTGTACAAGATTAGGTCCTACTTTATGAAGATGATGTGGTGCTATACTCCAGCCACTCAGACCCAGTAGCATTAGAAAAACAAACGTAGACTAACTTCTCGGCAATTGAAGCATGGTTCTTAAAATCAGAATTATTACTAAATTACAAAAAGACTAAAACAAGGTTATTTGCCTCCTCCCACAATAGGCATAGCTCCCACCGCCTGAATATACTGAACAGCCAACATGCACCCCAAGAAATGGTGCAAAATGTCATGTACTTAGGAGTAACACCTGACTGTTCCCTCTCATTCACTCAACACATAGATATTTTTGCTAAATCCGCAAACACCAAGATAGGACTGCTACACAGGAACAACAGTGCCTGACAAATGAAACGCTGAAACTAGCAATGACTAGCTCAGTTCTGTCTGTAATTGATTATGGACTTGTGGTCTACAGTGCTGCTACTGACTCAGCCCTGAAGCAGATAAAAACAACTCTGAATGAGGCCTGCAGGCTTGTCCTGGGAGCTCACCATCTTACTCGCACTTGTGAGCTTTGTGCCCAATCAGGCTAGGTAAACCTGGACTGTTGAATACAGTACCAAATATGCCTACTCACTAAGAAATCCACACTAGGCCTAACTCCCCCTGGTGTGTGGAATCTCCTCTACAAGTCCAACAAAACCAGGAGTACTAGAGGAACAGACAACCAGCCACTAAAAGTACCATTCAAGTGGACCACGCAAGGCCAATGGTCCTATGAATATTGAGCTCCATACTGGATAAATACACTCAATGCTGAACTACAACCCAAAACTAAACTAGGCCCCTTTAAAACAAATCTTAGGGACCTTCTTGCTTCAAACAGTAACTGTGACTGTAGCACACAACTATGCCAACACGACTCTTCAACTGAGTAATAACAGCACTTAGAAGCATACCAAGATACTGGATAAAAACACTCAGTGCTGAAATACAATCCAAAACTAAACTAAGTCCATTTGAAACAAAGCATCAGGCCCTTTTTGCTTCAACTAGTAACTGTGACTATAGCACATAACTATGCCAAACTGACTCATCAACTGAGTAATAACATCAGCACTTAGAAGCACACCAAGATCGCCCACCCTCCTCTACCTTCCTCTCATGTTACCTCCTCCCACCTTTCTCCTCACCTCTGATAGACCAAGTCCCCCCCCATACACCTGTCTACCCTCCATCAAAAACTTACATTTGAATGCAATCTCACCACTTATCCAAATGCTCATCTAATTCACCCATCCTGTTCTACTGTCTCTAAAGGTAACTCCCTTCCACCTTCCCCCCACCTCTGGTTGACTCATTCACCCCTTAGGTCCCGTACACCTGTTAACCCTCCAGCAAAAGCCAACATTTACTGCAATCTCACCATTTATCCTCTGTCCCCAGTTTTTATCAGGCTTATCCCTGGTTACTGCAATTGTCCCCATTGGGTTCTCCTCTCTGTTCCTGCCCACAACCCAGCCCTTCCCATTGATATGTTCTAGGCCTAATCTTGGAATAAATTTATTTCTTCTGCACTTATGACAAGAACTGTTCTTAACATGTTCACTGTATACCTTTTCCAGTAACTCCCTAAAATAATTGTCAAATGTATCCTAATTGTACTTGATTTGTAATAACCTGCTTTTCCTGTAATTTATTGTACTCTATGTCTTCTCCAATCTGATGTGGAACCTCTGTAAATGAGCTATTAGCTCAAGGGTATTGTAATCCAAGACTTAAATAAATGAATAAATAAAATACTCATCTTTCCTTATCCTTGAGAAGGTCTTCCTGAGACATTGTACTGTATACGTCTTCAGTCTCATTTATAATTTCTTGCCCATATCCCCTGTTTTTAAAACTGTTCTCCAGAATTTCTGCCTATATTTCATAACTTGTCTCTGTTATAGTACACTTCTGAGTTCTAATGAACTGGTATACTCTAGTTCATGAAGTGCTCACCGACTGCTTACTTTAGTATAAAGGCAGCCTTTTAAGTAAGTGTGTTATCTCTGAAGAAGCGTGCATGTATAACACTTGTGAGGTTTAGGTTTGGTACTGGTTGGCATCTTGCTACTTAGTATATTGCCTTTTTGCACTTTGCATTGGTACACATCAGCAATGTGCTTTTTAAAAGATATGTGTTTAATAGAGTCTATTGCTATTTGAATTGAATGATGCTTCTGATCTACTTTCTGGTCAGCTAAAAACATGATAACATTTCATGACACAGTATAAGCAATGGAACAAGTGAGTGTTGTTTTTCTTTTTTTATTTGAAGAACTCAAATACAGTTAATTAAACACTTAAAATGTTCTGCCATTTCAATTTCATTCTTCCTTACTAAAGGTGTCTTCATGAAAACAGGAGCTTTGTCTCTTACAGTTCTCCAGCTAAGGCTTATTCAAGCACTAAAATCATATAATACACCCTGCTTGTGATGACATGGCCATTTTCATAGATGGATGTAACAAACAATGGATTAAGGCATCTGCTTCTCTGTATACCTTCACTGTAAGTAAATCTCTATTGGCTGAGAGTCAATTTTCATATACAGTATATTTCTGTAATAATGAAAGGAATAGTATGATTTCAATTAAAGACTCTTGAGTAACTGAGCTGAGCTAAAATTACCAACATTGATGTTTTTGTTGGTGACTAGAGTCCCTTTTTATAGACATTGCACTGATATAGTAAGGTATGAGATCTTCGCTTCAAAGGCTTCTGTCGAAACTATCCAACATGGAAACCCAACAAGGATTATTTTCTCAACCTTATAAATGTTGGCTCTGCATAGCTGTGTGGGAGACCAGGGTTCATGTCTGTCCTTGTGCTGGTAGACCTTTACCTATTCATTGACATGAGATGCTTGATCAACAGTAGTTAGGGTCATTTTTATTTCAAGACCAAAACTCAATCCAGTTGTATTAATGCTAAATTATATTACTAATACTGAATCATTCAATTTTGTAGAATAGTGCACTGTTACAGTTAATGATGCATTGTAAGGTAACATAGCAACAACTATAGCACTACATTTCCATTTTATTTATTTAAATTCTGTAGTGGTATAATTAAGCAATAAGTCACTCCCAGATGTGTATTATTGTGTAATAATTACTGGTGTCCCCCTTTAATACATGGACTAGAGTCCTGTTTCAAATGCCATAATAACCGGTAGAACCAGTCATTACAGCATCTTTTTTTTTTCATTGAACTCTGTTTACTCCTCCTCCTCCTCCTCACTGACCCCTTAGACCTCTCTCCAGTGTGTTGTGGAGATGCCAGTTTCCCACCCGCGGTCCCCCCTAGCCTGGTTCTCTGCTCCTAGGAGCTCTCTCCCAACTCCGTGACCACCCCGCCCCCAACTCTGAGCCCCTTAGGGTGGGGCTGCCATTAAGTCCTCGGGGCTCTGTCTATAATCTAGAAGGGTGGCCAGGGAGTGGAGGAGAGACACAGCAAGTGGCCTGGTAGGACCCAGTTGTGGGCACAGTTGACATCCTTGGCCTCACCTTCGTCTATCAGGGTGCCAGGGTTTTTCCTGTTTACATTTGCCCCCAGTGGTGTGAATGTGCAATGGTGCCCTGCACACAAGAGGCGCACATCCCACACCCATGCATAAGGCATCCACTGCACCCCCAACCCCAGAAGAGTGTGCCACAAGTCACAATGCCCCCAGCCACCACCAGGAGCTGCTGGTACTGCGGCATGCACACCCACCTGCCCCCAGGAAAGGAGAGCAGTCCTCCAGACTCTCAGTCCTCTCCTGCCTCTGCTGACCCCAAATGGCCCGAGTTCACTCCCAAACCCGGGTCTCCAGCGTGGCGCAAGGTATGACGTCCAGCTCCTCAACTCTCAGTACCACTGGGCAAACTAATTATGGTATCTTGTGTCATTCATTGGTAGCATGCCATCTCATAGGCTCCTACTGTGTGTGTGTGGGTAGGCGGAAGACCTAAGCAAACATGGCGGTTTCTGTTTTCCGTTACGGACAACCAGCATTGATCTTTTGCCCATCACTGTAATGGCAGGTAATGTTTTAATGTTTTTCAATAATTATCTAGTTGATCCTGCCTTTAAAATGTAAAAAAGCTATCTGGTTGATTCTGCCATTCGTACCCTTTGTGCGGGGCTTCGGCAGACAGCTGCTGTGTTGTGTACTGATCCTAGCTGACTTCTGGATCATACTGTAATGTAGAAAAGGAAAAAAAGAAAGAAAATATAGAAGAATTAGTGTATTGTTAAGGAGGAAATGGGCTGTGTGTGTGTGTGTGTGTGAATTCACTCCCTTGCACCAGTAGCTATAAAAAATAATGCCTGTGCAAGATCTGCATTATGTGGATTTTTCACACACCCTTGGTGTGTGATAATCTCATAAACCCCTGTGATTCGATCTCGTGGTTTATGGATTATCTCACACCTCTGCAGGTGTGTGAAAAATCCTCATAACACACACCTGCACAGGCATTATTTTCTATATAACCTCACTACTCATGTGGGTTGAAGCACAAGGTGAAGCAGAGTGCTTTCACCACCCAAGGAGTGGCGTTATTACACAATAACACACACCCTGGAGTGTCTTATTGCTATTATACAATGGCTCATTTTAAAATAAAAATAAAAAGTTAAAAAAGAAAATTTTGTTTGATAACATTTGTATTCTTTTTTGGAGGTATGGGAGGCATGTATTGGAGGAATGCCATTGGTTAGGGTACAGTTGTTAGGGTGCTGTAATGTGGGTTATAGCACTGGAGCTTCATTCATTGGGTTGTGTTGGTTTTTACGGTGCTGTGTTACTTTGACATGGTAACAGCTGGACGTTGTGACAAATATTCATCTGCAGAGTGCTGCATGTCTCAGATGATGCAGGTGCAACCTATGGTACTTCTCAGTAGTGGTGTCTGGTTTTCATTGGTTGTCTTGTGTGTATCCTCAACACCATTTTGCACCCTGACATTTACTTCACTTGCCTTGTATTTAAGTATAGGTACACTTCAGCTCAGACCTGGAGTTTGTTATCTAATTGTTTTGGGGGTGGGGGGGCCCCCTGTGTCGGGATTGTGGGTGGCATAGCCCCCCGCAGCATGTAGGTTTAACTTCTCTGTGCTGCTTTGTAATGTGAGGTGCTTGATTTTTATTTCTAGTGTGGTGTTGGGGTTTTCTAGGTATGTTGTTGCAATTTACTTGAGATGTCTTTGTATATGTGTGCAGTGGTCTGGGACCGTATTCTGCATGGCATAATGCTGTTGCCCTAAAAATGTCCCTCTTCTCAACTGCACACCATTGTGGGTGAACCTGTATTGGAAATATAAGAAAAAGTAGCCCAGTAGGTGGTGGTGGTGCTGGTGTTTCATGCTCCCCTTGCACCCCCCGTGTTTCTGTCATTTTGTGTGTCTCTCACTTTGTGTGCATCTCCCTCCCACTCCCAGACACACATGCAGTTCTTTGTGGCCATGTACTTTAATTGAGACAGTTTTGCTGCTTGTTTTGACTGCACTTTGAATCGTGATCTCAGGGGGAACAAGTGAGCACTGAGGACCAAGCTCAGGTGCTCACGCAGCCACAAACGCTGAATTGAGCAGAAATTCTGAAAATTGTGTCACTGCTCATCCCACTCCTCTGTTTTCCAGAGGACACAAACTGAATTTCATGTTGTTGTCAGCATTTTCTCTTATTATGGCACTGATACTGAAGCAGACAACAGGCTAGGGGCATTTCAACTGAGCGGCTTTTGTGAACCAAGCAAACGTCAGTTAACTGTTTGAGTGGTACAGTGAAGATACAAGCTTCAGGAAAAAAAATTGGGCATGAAAATTGAATAATTCTTGAATCTTGCAGTTTTGTATTTGCTGTGACTGCCTAACTTGTTGGTGGAATTGCTGTTTTGGGATGGTGACATCCTCGGGGGTTGACGTCCTTTACAGTGGCTGACTGGAGCAGTGGTAACCTGTGGGTGAAAGGCATGCATTCTTGTCCTGTCATGCGATCATGTGTGTGCCTGGACTTCATACAGTGATGTTGTTGTTCAATAACAACACTGTGCCAGGCACACACTGACCAATCAGGATACAAGGACATTTTCTTACCATTGTATAATATACTTCATGCTTGGTACCAAGCATACTACAAACATATCATTGTAGTGCTGTTAGTCGTATTACATAAAATTTGTTAAAGCAAACACACCTTCAAGCATTTCAACCCACTGTTAAGTTTGATTTATCAAAGAATGGGTCACCCAGCTATCAGTGCAATGAAAACCATAGTCTTGCTTACAGAGAAAAAGGAAAAAGTGTGAGTACAGTGGTGCTCAATGCCAGGTTCTGTTATAACTGAAGATGTCCTGGTAGTATTATGTCCCCACCACTCCAATCTTATACTAAGAACACTAGGAATTACTAGTGTCTAAGATATTGCAAATTGAATGGATTAAACATTGTTAACTGAAGATACTGACATTTACTGTACTAAATGATATTTCACAAGATGATACAAATGATCATTGTGCACCACTGTGGGGTTCTTTTCTTAAGAATCATAACATTAGATTTGCTGAAATTTTGATCTTTGTAAACAGTAACATTATTTTATTATACTGTACTGTTGATGTTTCTGTCATAAATGTCCCTGTAACATCCTAAATTTTTAACTCTGTATGAATTTCCATTATAGTAAGAAAACAATAAAGCAGAATGCAAATGCACACAGCCATATAACAAATCCAATACAGAAACATAAACAGTAACTATTGAGTGCTGGCCTAGTAGTGCTGAGGGTTGAGGTGCTGGACGCTACACCTCACACCACACCAGAGACCCGAGTTCAGGACTGAGCTCTGGGCACTGGGAGTTGGCAAGGGAGGGAAGGTTTGGGCATCCATGGAGAGATCACCTTCTCCTGGGGAGGGAGGGCAGTAGGGGTCAGCAAAATTGTGCCTCACAGTGGTAGCTGAGAGGTACTGAGCCGACAACCCTCTGAACATTGGGAGGCAGGAGATGGTGGATGTCGGTGGGGCATGCACATGAGTGTGCGCACACCTGCCTGGATGTTTTTGCATGTCTCCACCTGCCATTGGGATGGAATCACTGCAAACAAAGGAAACACCCCAATCCCCGGGATGGTGATAATGTGACAAGACCCTATACCCACTGTTGGACCCCGGCCACCTGGGTCCCAATCCTCCAGACTATATGTCATGCCTGCAGAAAATGGATTCAAAAAGGGTCATAGCTGTGGAGGTGGCCCTGCTGTGGGAGATATAAGCCATGGAGGATTGGGATCTCACATGTAGGTGTGCAGAATCTGGAGCTCTGGGAGGGGACAAAGTGGTGGGGGTGGGGGGCTCAGTCTGGGCAGGAGAAGCCAAGGTGTCATCTGAGAGAGATCCCTGGGATTGGTGACTGGAGGGGAAAAAAACAAAAAACATGCACTGTTGAATGGGGAAAATGAAATTACTTATGAGATAAAACTAGAAGCAAAGTCCAACAATATGGACACAACATATGCATAGTTTTTAGATACTTTACTTTTCTCATTAAAGTTTTCATAAAAAAAAAAAAAAAACATCATTAGTTACAGTATTACTGACCATGATATATTTCCCAAAGTTTCTCAAGGCTACTAAAGCTACAGTACTGTTATGGCTTTTGTCACTGAACAACAAGTAATAAGTTGGGCCTATTGAAGTGTATGTGTTGGTGCAATGGCTGACTAATATAACCACCCTCATGCTCTTGAGAAATTAGAGGTTTTGAACTGGCAAAGCTTGATGTCTGATGATGGTCTGGTTGACAGTGACTCCACTATATCACCTGTGATACATATAATGAGTATAGACTGGCTGGTCAGCCACATATCTGAATTGTTTAAACAGTGTAAGTGTTAATACTGTGGGCCAGCATTTACATATTGGCCACATAGTGCATGTAGCTGAACAAAGAAATTGGGGAGAGGAAACTGTTAGAATCTGTTCAAGCTGCCATCTGCATTGCAGTGTATCACCACTGTGATGATCACAGCAAAAACTGCTGCTGTAACTAGTTAATAAAACTAGAAATATCATAATGAACAACTAAAGTTGTCAGGAATAAATTGCTGCTATGAATATGCCTGATCATTTTTTGTTCATGAGATATAATAAAGGCTACTTTAACACTTCAAGTGTTGAGGCAGATTATATCTTCTTTGCTACCTGGTTGTTGAGCAATGTGCACAATCATTCATAAATTAATTGATTAATGGCTGTGATATTATGAGCTTGTAGAAACTGAAATACTACTGCAAGCTTATTTTGCTCTGTCTAGAAAGAAAGAATCTAAGATGCAACTCTGTGTCATCTAATTCATTAAACCTTTTGTCTGCCTATCTCTAAATAGCCCTGAATGGAAATCCCACTTTTGAAGACAACAATCATGTTCATCCTAGACTCTGTGGAGTTTTTCTGTAGATGACTGATTGGAGCCCTTGCTAACACATGTTACCATTAATGGAGACATTTACTAATAATTGCACTTAATGCTTGCCACTGGATGATAATATTCTGCCTTGTTTCCTCATTTCTGTATAAACCAGTGGTGCAGTATTTATTTAGCAAGGGTTAACAGAAAATAATGGTTACATTTGCCTCATTGCAGACTTCCAGTGCTACTAGCACACTGCAGGCTATACAGAAGCAAATTAAGAGTTCCAGGAATCTTTGAAATGCTGCACCTCCTTTGAATCCTGCCAACCAGAACCTGTTTCCATTGGTTTATTGATGTAAAGATGATACTGGTAAAACAGTCATGAGGCAAGTCATGGCTGTTCTTAGCTGTCTCCAGCTACAGTGAGGTCTGAAGACCCAAAGAGAATAACAAATAAAAGGATATTACTCTGTGTGCACTATAAGTTGCCTTTCATTTTATGCATGAAAAAACCATATAGTTCAAAATTGCATGTATAAAAAAGTTGCATTTTTTTCTTTCAGTGTGAAAATGTGTTGATTTTGCACATGATGTTCAGTTGATTACATATTCTGTACATTAAAATGGTTCAATTAACTGTAGTCATTCATTTTTAATAAAGAACTAGTGGCAATACCATGCTTTATTTTACATTCCCCATATCATACTAATATTAAACTTTCCTGTGACTATATCAATTATATGTACACTTTAAAATAAAATAAAAATATCCTCTGTTATCTTATACCATTTAGGGAACACTGTTTAAGGCAGTCATGTATTAAGCAAAAGTGATCAGTCAGCATCACATCAGTGGGTTGAAGCATATAATTCTTTAGTTGTTATATGTAATTAAGTACTCTTCAGGGAAGGGTTTTAGTGATGCAGTTAATCGAAAACTGACATCTTGTCTTTTCCCCAGATGACTTTACATCTCTTTAATGTGCAGAAAATTTAATATCACAAATACTGAGAAAATCTACATTGCTGCAGTACATAACACTCATGCTCCCATGACAAATAACACTGCATGAAGAAATAAAACTGTGCTTCTAATGTACTTATTTACAATTCAAAAATGTTTTCAGAATGATCCTAATTGCACAGCAAAATACTATAGAATATGGTTCATTGTTATGTATGAAAATTCATGCACTCCCAGATTCTGCTGTAGCAAGTAATGATGTCAGAATGCTATTGTACTTCAGTAGCTATAGTATATTACTACTGTGGCACAATGGCCAAGATCCCTTGTTGATTAAGATTTCTCAAGTTTACCTGCTTTGCAGGCTCCTCATAACAAAGATATCAGGAAGTCTGAAAACAGCACAAGTAATCAATTTACTAAAAGATGAACTACTATAAATGTTATAGCTCACGTAGTTATTGCTTCAGTTACATGAAATATTTTTAATCTTTTCATGTTTAATATTTTCTGTTTATTTCTCCACAGTCCAGAACAGAGTAAGAAAGAAGATTAATGATTAATCAACAAGATACGATGGGGCATGGCTTTTGCTGGGTTTACAGAACACCCAGCAGCTTTTAAAGGATGAAACCACAAGCTGAGTGCCTTTAACTCCTGGGCATGTGGTAGACCCAGGGCAACCTATGATGTAGGGTGTCTGACTGCTTGGATAACTAGGCATTAAATGCTAAAAAAGAGACATTACTAGATACAGTTTTTTTTTAATATATAAATGCATAACCTTATTTAAGTTTTGAACAAGTTAAGGTAATGTCTTTAGGCTGGGGAGTGGGATAAGTAAAACAATTTAAAACCTTGTGTGGCATTCTGTTAGGGGGAAGAAAAACAATGCCATTATGAACAAAATTAATTGATCCTGAAAAGAGCAGTTCACCACATTGAATGGATTTCCTGCTGCTGCTTTAACTCTCCTCACTGATATTATGTTTTCCTTTTCCAATAAATTACAATGTGTTCACATCTTTTTTTGATCAGCTGTAAGGCATTTTTTATGTTTCTCTTTAGTGTTGGATTTTATAATAGATCACCCTTTCCCCTACCCATTTCAAATCCTCCCAGCATCCACCTCTGTTCACTCAACAGATAATGTAAAATATAAGAACCCCACCCACCCACCCACCAGTATCATGCCTCATAGTAACACCTTATTTTCTGGTGACAGTGATCAATCATATGTAACTATAGGGTATAATGGAGCCAGTATACTGGAAGGCTGGATAATATGGTAAAGGAAGGTTTTCTCCTTCATAGGTCGATTCAAAATAAGGCACCAAATTGATTATAGTTGTTTCATTTGGTTGAAAGTGGTGGTTAGAGGGTGGTGGGGTGACAGAAGGTGGCAGGTGGTAGTTTTCTTGTTCTTCTACTGGTTAGGTGGATGAGGGAGGTAAGTGGTGTAATGTGTAACATAGATGGAGGGAAGGGTGATGTATCATTATCTTCACTGAGACTGGGGGGGGTGGAATGCTGTTATGAGATTGGGGGTTACTGTATACTCAGGTTTGGTTGTAGGGGGTAAGACAATTACTGTACACATATCAGGTGTTTTTTCTGTTTTAAATTATTTTTCTGAACAGATTCATCGCATGTAGTTGGGGTGAAATTGATAAACCACAGTGCTGTACATAGTACAAAATTCTTGACTTGGCACCGATTTCACTGGCAAAGATTTACTTTATTGCATATCAAGTTATACCCACTATAACTGAGGGATGGATTCAATTGCCCATGGCAGACTCCATCTTTTTTCATATTCTCATACATAAATAGATGTGTATTAAATGAATTCGGATTTACAGGAGGAAAGGAAAACTATGAATGCCATCATTGCAAAGTTGGCACCACATTTCTAGAAGGGATAATATATTGATTTATTGATTTATTGAACTGCTAATGTCCAAAAAATCCCTGTAAGATGTAACAGCATCCAATTTCCACAGATTTCATGTAATAGCAGCAGCATTACACTATAGTATTTAATATACAAAGGAAGGTCTAAAAGTGTTGGAGGCACTGCAGGAGTGAGTTGCAACATGACTTCCTCCACATTTCACTCATTAAAATCCTTAACTAGAGAGATACATTTGATACATCTAAGTTGAATGGAACAATACACAATGAATTCCATCCATTGTTTGTGAGAACATGCCCATTGTCTTATGTTTTAACAATACTTATGAAATGGGCAACAGAATTCAGACATCCTGATTGGTCCATGCCTGTGTGATATTCCTTCTTACGCACAGGAAAAAGGACCAGCAGTGCCCTGTGGGCACTGATCCTAGTAAACATACCAGTTAGAATGTTGGCAAATTGAAAATCAGCCATCTTATTTTCACCAACTGCGAGTGAAATACAAGGCTGCATTTTCAATCTGTCAACACATCTGGAAATATTCAGATGCCCATTTCATAAATATTTACAGTATTGTTTAAGCTGACTGCATGATTTAAAAAATAGTAAAAGCCCACCACCGAAAACTGTCTACCAACACTTGGCTGGCTTACTCGCTTCTGCCAACCTCCAAGCAGCTGTCCGTCGAGCAGCTGTCTTCCAACCTGCCACCAGCTCACTCACTTCTGCCAATTGCCGAGCAGCTGTCTCCCAATCTACCACTGTGTTACCCCTGCCTATTACCTTGCTACGCTCTCACCATCCCCTAGGTCGCAACTGGAAACAAGATTTCTGGGCTCTGCCTCCTTACGTGGTAAATGTAAATAAATGGTACCCGAGACACAGAGGAGCCATAAACGATGACTTCGGGAGCACTGTTTTTTTTTGCTGACAAGTTCTGTGGAATAAGCTAGTTTTTTACCCGATATTTTTGAAGTGTTTAAATCTCGCATTCCTCTCATTCTCAAAATAAATCTGCCACCCGATCCTCTCACTCGCTTCGGGGAGGGTGCCATGACAACTACAGGGGAAAAATATAAGTAAGGATGCCTTAGCAGGTCAAAACTACCAAGTCAAAAGTCCTGAACTCAAAGGAAAAAACAGGCAGAGGAACTATTTTGTTAAAATGTAACACAAATATTTAATAATTTCACTATGAAATACTATTAATTTTACTTATGACATGCATCTATATTTTAAATAACCATTTCATAAGCACAATAAGCCCCTCCAGGGTGTGCGTTAGACACTTTAACACACGGCTAGGAGGCTGGACGCACTCGGCTGGTGGCCTCGTGCCTCACTACACCTCCTAGCCGTGTGTTAAAGTGTCTAACGCACACCCTGTCATGGCTTATTGCTTACTTACTATTGCTTGCACAAGACTCACATTCTTCAGGTGCACATGGAGTCTACTGTTTAATAGACCATCTATGCAGCAGCTGGCTAAAACCATCTAACTCTTTCTGCCATGGACTGCCTACCCCTGTAAGCATAGGCAGCAGAGCCAGGGGGTCAGGAGACCCCTCAGGTTTGTAGCTGAAGGGTCAGGCAATGAATTTTGATCCCCCTACATTTCAATTTGTATAGCAGCATTAAAATGACACTGGTGGGATTTCTTTAATGACAGCAGAGGTGTTACTTTTAAACCTTTTGGTACTCAACATAAATTGAAAATCCAGGCAGCCAAAAATTACACTTTTGGAAAAACATATGGAATATTTTGTTTTGCTGTTGCACAAGTTGCACTGTTTAGTTATTTTTGGCTTCCTTTCTCCTCTTGCATCTCTTCAAAAGCTACAGTTCCTATCTCTGTTCTGTTTTGGATATCATAAATAACCCATGTATTTCTGTAAATAAATCATGGATTGTTCATCAAAATATGAGGATTATTCATGATTGTACAATACTAGGTAAGCTGACTAAAGTATATTCAAGAAGGCAGTTGTTTTTCCACTGCCTCCGGCTAATGTGTTCTATGCAACTCTGATCACCCACTTTTTGGTATGCGCCTCTGCCACTGCCTGCAGGTATGTTAGCTTGCAGCCATAGCCTGATACTTCTTATAAGGGAGAAAGGGGAAAAGCTAAAGAACTATCCAGGTCATTCATGCCAGAAGTAGCTGTTTTTTTTTTTTTAATCAACCACCAAGTAGGACTGAAAAAAGATACTTCATTCCACTCAGAGGTCAACTTTAACAGCAACTGCCTGGAAGTAATTGTTTTCCCTTTTGAACTTCTGAGTCCTCTTTTAATGCTGATAAAAAAGCTTCCACTATAGGGGGAAAGAGTGCATGTATTAGAAACAAATGAAGGTGACCCATCAGAACAAGCACCATTACAGGTTGTTAAAAATGTCAAGATGCTAGAGAATGCCCAAAATACCCAGCAGAGTAAATCTAAGCCTACAGCACACCAATCTACTTTAAATGAAAAACGCATTCCCCTTAACAAAGTTACTGCAGAAAAAGAGGGGGAAAATGTAGCAAAAAATGTCACTACCAGAAGTAGGAACAGAACAGCAGACAAAATAAAGCAGCTTTGAAAGAGCAAGTAGGAAAAAGCACTGAATCCCATCCAGTATTCTCAAAAAAGCAGCAGAATCTTCATTCGCAAAATCGCAAACTGAAGTTTCTTCTCTTTCAACTGCAAAATAGGTAAGTAATTTGCTTCTGGAAAATTACATTAAAAATAAATAAGGCACAAATGGAGGTGACAAATCAAAAGGTTCATGAGTTTGAAAACAATTTGAAGTGGAAGGCTCAGAAGACAAAGTTAGAATTAAAGGGATAGTATGTTGATATGCTTTTTTTTAATCCAGAAGCTATTGCAAAAAGCCTAGGCTAGTAGCCCACCCCTATTTATAGCTAAGGTTTCTTACTCTAATTTAGGAGCAGATTTAAATAATAAAACCAAAAAACAATGTGTTTCACCACTATTAACGAGCTACAGTACTAATAAAGAGGAGGGAAATAATGAGGCAGCACTATGTAGGAGTGAGGAGACCATGCAGCAGTTGTTTGTATAAACAAAATCTGGGCAGAACTGACAGAGCTGCTTCCAAGGAATGTGGGATAAAAATATTGAAAATTACCAAAGTTACAAGCCTGCATTAGCAAAATGTAACATAGGCTCATAAATTCATTGTTTTGTAATATTTTTACACCAAATTTTCAACATAGCCTTGTTATGACCCTGCCTTGTGAAGAAGGGCAGCAAAATTTTCCTTTCAGGATGTAAAATAAACACATTTTGGCTAGGATTTGAAAAATGGCAGCTGTCGTATTTATGAGGTGCTGTAAAGATATAACTATGTTGTTAATATGGGGTAAAAATATTAAAATAACTAAAGTTATGAGCCAGCATTTGTAAAATTCAACATAGGCTCATAACTTTGTTGTTTTTAATATTTTTACAACACATTTTCAACATAGCCTTCTTATGACACCACCTCATGAAAAAGGGTAGAGAAGATTTTCAACTCCAGCAGGAAAAGTGATTTCACACATGAACTATGAAATCACCTTGTGGGACAGATTTGCCTAATGACAGTGTAATTGTTCATGAGGTGGGGTCCCTGAAAAGGCATGTTGAAAATTGGGGCCAAAAATATGAAAAAATGGCCAAGTTATGCCACTAAGTTCAAAACACCATTGTAATACATTGAATCGCATACCTTTTGCTTCAGTTCATGGTTGGGTTTGAAGAGTGAAGACATGTCTATGATCCAGAGAGGATAATGGCATTGGACTGTCAGTGGGTAAGTAAGGGCTTGAGGGGGGTGCAGGGTGGTGGGTGCTGAGTGGAAAGGTCTGGTGGGTGGAAATAATCGGTTACAAAATATATCAATAAATGGTTTCCTTTTTACATGCTTTAAAAAAAAGGACTGAGGATTCCACTTCACAACACTGGGTGATTGGGCACCCCTAGTATCAATGTTATGTTGTGGGGGGGTGATGAGAGGAAGGGTTGAGTGGGAGAAGGGCAAAGGCTTAAAAAAAGGACAGAGGATTCCAGTTTGCGACACTGGGAGATTGGGCACCACCAGTGTCAATGTTATGTTTCTGGGTGGGGTGGGGTGGGTGGTGGGTGTTGAGAGGAGGGGCACATATTTAAAAAAGGAAACAAGAACTAATAACCATCCATGCGCGATAGTGGAGGGGGGGTGACATGAAAAAAGTGGATTCTTTATCATGAGATTGGGGGATTGGGCACCCTTAGAGTCACTGTTATGTTTTTTGGGGGGTGGGGTGGTAGGTGCTGAGAAGGAGGGATGAGTAATGGGAAGGAAAAATATATATCCTAAAAACAAAAAGGAGGTCACGGCCGAACACAGCACACTCTGCCATGTCCAAAATGGCCACCACACTACTGCACATGTGCTAGTAGTCACGCATGCATGATACAGTTTGGTGGTAATCTTGAACACAGCAGAGTGTGCCGTGTTCCACCATGACTGCCAATAGATTAAAAATAGTGCAGTGTGACTGGAAATCAAGGCAATGAGCAGAGTGCTTCATGGACACAGAGGCAACTGTGGTGCAACTCTGGCATGTTGTTCAGTCAGAAGTAATGCGCTGAGTCCTCTTCTTATAGCAAAAGGTCTGCAGGCCTATGCCAACTTGAGCCCAAACAATTAGTTTCCCTACTTGATTGACATCAAAAATCTAGTCACTGGGGGGCATTGTTGAGCCTGAGCTGACAGGCAGCAATTTACCGCAGCTCCAGTGGAAAGGCTCTAAAATTGCTTTAAATCTCCATTTTGGAGTGGTTGCTCCAGAAAAAAACTATCACAGATCAAAAGAGGAACCCAACAAACATAAAATGGGTAACCCTAAGAAAGACAGAGGCATAGGCATAAGTGCTAAAACAACCAGTGTGTCCCAATCAGTGCGAGCTGGGATGGAGGAAAAAAATGTACCTCACTGTGAGCTTGAGGAGACTATGTTGTCTATCGGCCTTAAGTTGCAAAGGATAATAACAATGGTCACTAACCTGAATACCAAAATGGACATGTTTGCTACCCAGGTCACTGTGGTGGAGAAATCAGTGGAAGGGATACAGTTGGAGGTTGGAGAGGAAAAAAGGCAAACAGATTCAGCTGCAGCTGCAACCACGCTCGGAGTGATAGAAAACCAACACATGCAGGCCAGACTCGAGACCCTGGAAAACCAGGCCCGATCAGCGCATGTAAGAATTCTGTACCTACCTGAGGGGATAGAGGGAGGCCACCCTCTTATGTTCCTCCTTGAATGGCTTGATTCGAAGTTGTTACCTGAGGGTCAGAGTTTGAACATACCTTTTCAGAAGGCTTACTGGATCACACCAAGAGGATAGCGGGAGGAATCGGAGAATCCTAGGATCCTGCTTTTGGTCACAAATTGAGCCATCTCCAGGGACAGAATACTCTGACTCACCAGACAAGCTGGGCCCCTTACACAGGATAATCAAACCATCTACCTGTTTCCCAATTTGAGCTATGCGACACATCTCAGGACGAAAAAATTTGATGGGGTGAGAAAATTGTTGTGGGATGCCTCTATCATACACACGGTGGTCTTTCCCACAAGGCTGCACATTATGCATGGGGGCAAGGTGTGAGCTTTTTCAGATCCCATTGAAGCAGGAAAATGGGCCTCTCATTTTGTCACAGATCGTGTCCAAAGACGGGAATCTGGAGATACCGACTCCAATGCAGAGGGATGAATAATGGAAATGTAAAGTAAAAATTAGACTTAGCCTTTTTCTTCATAAGATTTCTACCGTAGTTTAAACTTAGAATGCATTACAGTTTTGTTTATCTGAATATGATGTTTCTCTATGCCTGTTAAAATAATGGAGGTTTGAATATTCAGAATGTTCTATGGATGATGGGTACTGAATTACTTGGAATGTAATACAGTGTAAAAGATAAAGGGGTCTTATGCAATTTTTCTATTCTACTGGAGTAAAACCCCTTAATGTACCTGTACCTGTACTAAGGCATTGCTGTCCTGGGTAAACATCCAGTGTTTTGTTTGAACTTTTAGACTAAAAAGTATGACATCATTTGCCCTCTGGTAAGGCAAGGATATTGGGACTTTTTGGACTTAAGTCAAATAGGAAAAGTCATACTGCTCATGGGCTTATTAATATAGCTTAGATTGTTATATGTACTTGTTAAAGTGACTGTTTAGATACCACTCTGGTTTCTCTATATTTAGAATGCATATAAATCCTAAATATTAAGGGGAAATATGGGTTCTCCAAAAGGGCTTCTTATAAAGAACATGGTCTGTTCTAGATATGGAAACGTTTTGTGTAGGTATGCACATATTAAAATAAAAAATAAAGTATAACAAAAAAAAAAGCAAGTCACTGAAATAAAAACCAGAGTCACAGAAATAGAAGGGAGAATTCTGTTGTAGATAATGATACTTTCATACACAGAAGAGTTCTGAATCAGCAAGACATAGATTTAGAAGAAATACAAAATAAACCATCTGAATTTGAAACAAGAGTCAGCAGAAAAAAAAGCCAGAATTATGGGTAAAGATGGGCAAAGCTGGCAAAATTCACTCAGCAAATTAATCTGTGAATTTAGGGCAATTGACAGAGTGCAGATCAATCTGTGGAGTGTGAATTTCTACAAGAGAAGTTCGGAATTTCACCCACAAATGGTGGAATTTTGGGCTCCACATCATGTCATCAAGAAGAAAGCCAGTGTAGCACAAACAGTGCTGACAAACTGCAAAACTCAAATCAGCGCATCCAGAATACTGGTGAGCATTTGGGGGAAAGTAAGATATGGCAGCTTAGATTCAATGCAAAAAAGTGCAAAGTAATGCACCTGGGAAACAAAAACCCAGGGCAAGAGTACACAATGGGGGTTGAGATACTGATAACAACAAAAATGGAAAGGGACCTGGGGGTAGTCATATCAGATGACCTAAAGGTGGGCCAGCAATGTGAGAAGGCAGTAAGGAGGGCTGGGGGGATACTGGGATGCATAGGAAGAGCCATCACCAGTAGAAAACAGGAAGTTGTTTGGCCCTCTGTACAGACAGTTGGTAAGACCACATCTGGAGTACTGTGGACAGTTCTGGAAACCCCATCTCTGCAAAGACATATACAGGGTGGACACTGTCCAGAGGAGAGCAAACAAAATGGTGCAGGGTCTGCACCAGAAGACATATGAAGAAAGACTAAAGGAGCTTAAGATGTATAGCCTCGAGGAAAGGAGGGAGAAGGGGGGACATGATAGAAACTTTCAAATACCTCAACAGAATCAACAAAGTCCAAGAGAGTAGCATGTTTCAAAAAAAGAGATGTGCAAAAACATGGGGGCACACTTTGAAGATAGAGGGGGGGATAGCTCAGAGGTAATGTGAGGAAGTATTTCTTCACAGAGAGGGTTGTAGATGCATGGAACAGCCTTCCTGAATCATTGAGTCAAAAACCGTGGGGGAATTCAAGAATGCATGGGACAGACATAAGGCAATTCTAGTGGGGGGTAGGAGGAAGTAGGCTGTTGGTTAACTAGGATCTGCAGCTTATCCGTTAGGTAGGGAAATGGGCAGACTAGGTGGGCCAAGCGGTCCTTATCTACCATCAAATTCTGTTTCTATACTATTGCAACACCATGCTGCCATGGACCACTACTCCAGAGAAATTTTGTAACTTACTTGTTTTTCCTTCCCCAGCTGTATTCTGAAAGTGTGGTTTTAACTTTCGCAGCTTTGTCTGTGCTGTTTCCGACAGCGCCGGCTTCCCTCTCGAGGACTTGACATGCTGCCAGATTTTTCCCAAAATAATGGAATTTCACCACGAACAGTGGAATTATACAGTTCACCAGCGAAATTCTGTTCGTGGGTGGAATTCTGCCATTCGTGGGTGAAATGCCACCATTCATGGGTGAAATTCTGCTATTCATTAGTGAAATGTCACTGTTCGTGGGCGAAATTCTGCCATTCATGGGTGAATTTCCAGGTGAAGTCACATAGGTGAATTCTGAATCTAATAGTGAGAATTTGCAAATTGCTTCATGGAAGCAGAGTGGATCACTTTGCCGGCAGTTCACCAGCGAATTTAAACTTCACAACATCTCTAATTATGGGGCTACCTGAAAAATGAGATGTTGAAACACCCTTAAATTCCATTCTGCAAAACATATCTTTGCTTTTATGGGGGAAGCTACTAATGAATCCACCTTTGAAATAGATCAGGGGCCAGATATTCAAAAGATGGTCCCGGCGCAAAATCCAGTTTGCCCACCCAAACAGGGTTCTGCACTGAAGCCCCATATTCAAAAGCACATTTTGCACTGGTGTACTGGTGTTGCACCTTGGCAAAAAGTGAAGGGGTGTGCAAGGTGAAACTATGCAAATGTGGGGTGGGGACCTGAATAGCAGCCCAGTCCAATATTCAGTGTATTTGCTCCTTGCTAGTTTGCTTTGCCCCAGTCCCCTTGCACAGAGAAGATACTACTGACCAAAACCTAGTTTTAACCAAGGCTACAGCTGGCCACAACTGTGCCACTCTAGTGTGCAGTAGCCCTCCCAACAACAAAGCCCTGACCCCATATCCAAGACATAGCGGTGCCCACAGACCCAGCCAATTCCCCATTGGTGCTGGTGGTCCCCCCACCTACCCACCCACAGCACTAACAACTCACCCACTGTCCTCCTTACCATACAGTCAGTTACACACTGAAATTAAAGGTGGGTGACGCAGCCCCACCACACACCTCCTTAGTGACCTGCCATCTGACAGTATCAGGGAGTGTGCTGCTTATTAACAGAGTGAATGGCCCATAAATAAACAGCACACTCCTATCCACTGTTAGAAAGTGGGTGGCCGAGGAGGTGTGTGGTGGGGCATTGTCAACCGCTGTCATTTGCATTTGCAGTGTCAGTGGCTCAGTAGGTAGCACACTTGCCTCTGAGGCCGGGAGATGAGAGGGCTGTGGGTTTAGTTCCCACATCTGGCACTTGGGTTAATATCCCAGTACTGACACTGTAGTGCAGCATGAGAGGTGTGCTGCACTTCTGAGGTGCTGTCTTTTGGATGACACGTTAAACTGAGGTCCCATCTGCCTGGATTGGTGGTAGTTCAGGTGGATGTTAAAGATCCCATGGCACTTATCGAAAAGAGTAGGGGAATTTTCCCGGTGTCCTGGCCAAATTTCCCTCATTCATTAAAAATTCCACCAACAGCTTAATCTGGTTCAAGGTCTGTTGGCATTCATCTGTATCCCCCTCCCCCGGCTTGTGCCTGAAAATAGGCAGGATTTGTCTAGTGCACTTACCCGGTCAACAAAAACTAAATAAATAAATAAATAATAATAAAAAAAAAATTCAATGCAGCACTGACTATATGATAAGGGGAGCTGGGGTTGGGTCATCAGTGCCACAGGTGGGTGGGGGGTCCACTACTACCAATGGAGCTTGGCTGGAGCTGCAGTCACCTATGTCTTGGAAATGGGTCTGGGGCTTTGTTGTTGGTGGGAGCTACTTCACACAACAGTGGCATGGCTGGTGGGCCAGTTGTGGCCTTGTGGGGGTTGACATACCAGGTGGGGGTAATGTATGTATGGGGATGGGGATCGGTGGGGGAAGGGGACACTGGACACCAGGGAAGTGTTGAAACATTCCAGGAATGGGTGTTGGGTGGGCAGAAGGACTGCTGGACACCAGGGAAGTATTGCAACCTTACTGGAATGGGTGTCAGGTTGAGGGGGATCACTGGGCATCAGAGAATTTTTACTTTGTTATGGTGAACTGGGATTGGGGGGGAGCTGCTAGCACCAGGGACAGCTCACAGGATGGGTAATTTTCAGTGCTAAAGGGCCTCCAACCCTATGCAAATGAGACCATAGTGGGCATGCAAATGGCCCCTTAGTGTTTTACATACCCAAAGGGCTCATTTGCATGGGGACTTTTGAATGTTCCAAACAAAACAGCAAACAACAGCACCACTCGAGTACGTGCAAAAAGGCTTTAATCAGTGTAGAGTTACAACTGCCCATTTACATGATTTACAGATTAGGAAAGATTCTAATTGTTTGCTGTTTCATTTCTATCGATTTCTGCATCTGGCACACTGGGCAGTTGCAAGCCAGAATTATATCATCCTGTAAAGTTATAGCTCCTCTCGGATCCAGTGACCATTCCATGGTTTATTTTTCCCTTGACAAATTATCCGATAATAATAAAAGTAGGACTAGCAAATTTAATTACAATCAAGCTGACTTTACTAGCATGAGATTATTTCTAAAAAATTGGAATTGGGTTGAGAACTTCCAGAACAAAACACTTGAGTCTATGTGGGATCTTTTTGTGGGTAAAATAACTCTTGCCACTCAAACCTTCACCCCTTTAATAAAGAAAACAGATGTCACCAATAAAAGTAAACCCAAATGGATGTCTAAATCAATATGACTTTTGATAAAGAAAAAAAATAGAGCTTTTTACAAGGCCAAAAAATCAGGAAGTAACACATGGTGGAATACTTACAAAGCCCTACTAAAAAAGTCCAAAAAATGTATTAAAGAAGCTAAATCAAAATTTGAATTAAAATTAGCAACAAAAGTCCAGGATAATTACAAATCATTTTATGCATATATGAATAACAAAAAGGGAACTTACAGACCTATTGGCCCATTACACACAAATGATGGTAAAACAATTATGGACCAGTCCCACACAGCCCAGTTATACAATGACTTCTTTTTATCTGTATTCAACAATAAATCCTCCCCTACTGGAACATCTGCCTACTATACTAAACATAGAATCACTGATAACTAGTGAAGATATACTCAAAAGGCTACTTAAAATCAATCAAAATAAATCCCAAGGTCCGGATGGAATTCATCCAAGAATAATTAAAGAACTGGCAGACCTTGGCGGGACCCCTGCCAGTAATCTTTCAAACCTCACTGAGAAAGGGGATGGTTTTGAGGCTTGGAGACAGGCAGTGTAGTTCCTATATATAAGAAGGAATAAACATGACGTATCCAACTACAGACCCATTAGTCTGACGTCAGTCCTGGGAAAATATTTGAAGGTATCCTAAAAGAGTATATTATGGAACACATCAAGGAGACATACTTGGTAGACCCCGTCCAGCATGGTTTCACCACTGGAAGGTCCTGCTAGACCAACCTCCTGGAATTTTATGGAAGGGTCAGCAGGGCATTGGGAGAGAGGCAGCCTGTGGATGTGGTATATCTCGACTTCTCAAAGGCCTTTGATAAGGTCCCTCATGGCGAGCTCATCGACGCATTAATATTGCATGGCCTACCAGAAACAATAACAAAATGGGTGGATGCATGGCTTACCTCTAGGAAACAATCAGTCAACATAAATGGGGCCAACTCAGCATGGGCCGAAGTGACGAGTGGGATTCCCCAGGGATCTGTCTTGGGGCCTTGTTTATTCAATACATACATTGCCTCATTGAAGGTCAATAATGGGGTTTGAGTTTCCAAGTCTGCTGATGACATCAGGGTTGGATTTCCAATTAATAACCAAAACGACTCTATAGCACTACAAGAGGCATTGGATACACTGGAACTTTGGGCAGTAGAGAAAAAACTAACGTTTAATGTAGACAAGTGTTGTGTTATGCATTTTGGGAAGGCAAACAAGCAGTTACCCTATATACTTGGTGGTAAAATACTTAGTATTGTCGATCAACAGAGCGACTTGGGAATTATGATTACGAAAGACCTATCATTTAAGACGCACTGTAATGCAGTTATTAAAAAATTGAGCAGTATTCTACACTGTATCAACAAGCATATCACATCAAGAAGTAGTGATGTTCTCCTGCCCCTGTATATGTCCTTGGTGAGGCCTCACCTGGATTACTGAGCAGTTCTGGTCACCCATGGGTAAGACTGAAATAGTGGCACTGAGAGTCCAAAGGAGAGCCACCAGATATATACAAGAGATCAAAGGCTTAGATTACACAACAAGGTTAAACACTTTTAGGTCTGTACCCTTGGAATATAGACGCTTAAGGGAGATATGTTAATATATAAAGCAACTATCAATCCAGATTTATGGGAACTACTTGGCTTGAAATACAGGGAACCTATATATAATACCAGATCTCACCCACTACAACTTTTTGTTGAATGTCCAAAAACGAATAAAAGGAAATCCTGGCTCACGCTGAGGGCCACCAATATTTGGAATAGATTACCCTTGGAAGTAGTAGCTAGTGATACTGTGAACACATTTAAAAACAGATTGGATAGCTTTCTATTCAAATACAATATCCAGGGTTACTAACTAAATGGCGAGCAAAAGGACTAACGTCTATATGGCTCTGTATTTACCTATGAGACCTATGAGAATTGTTTCTGGGACTTTTGAATGTAGCAAATTTTTCCCTGGAGCTAACCATTGCAAGGCCCTATTTCAAGGTTACTACCGGGCAATGCCTAGTGGCTTAGTACAGGTTAAAACTGGACCTATATCAAGATGAATAGTGCCTTGCGCTATTCCTTTGAATATAGCATTTATACGCACAGGCGCTATTGCAAGACAGAGCACAAATGTTTGTGCTCTGCTTTGTGCTTTTTTGAATACCTGGCCCCAAGTCCTTAGGCCCATGGTCCATTATAGCTATGTTTCTGAAGAGCCAGCAGAAATATATCTCACATAGAAACATAGAAGCTGACAACAGAAAAGGACCGCAAGGCCCATCCAGTCTGCCCATTTTTCTACCTTATGAATGTGCCAAGGCCTGTACTCTATCAATGGCCTACCTATTCATACTCATTTGTATTGCTCCCTTATGCCTATCTATGCCTGTTTGAAGCCCTGCACTGTATTCATATCTACCACTTCCTGAGGTAGACTGTCCATGCATCCACCAGCCTTTCTGTGAAAAAGAACTTCTTCACATTACCCCTTAATCGGCCTTCCTCTAACCTCGTGCTCTGTCCACTTGTAATGCTACTTTTCTTACATTGAAACATGTTAGACTCTTTCACCTTGTTAATGCCCTTAAGATGTTTGAATGTTTCGATCATATCACCTCTCTCTCCCTCCTTTGCTCTAGGGTATACATATTGAGCTCCTTTAATCTGTCCTCATATGTTTTCTAATGCAGTTCCTGCACCATTTTGGTTGCCCTTCTCTGGACTGCCTCCATTTTGTTAATGTCTTTGTGCAGGTGTGGCCTCCAGTACTGCACACTGTACTCCAGATGGGGCTTAACCAGTGTCTTGTAAAGAAGGATCATTATGTCCCTCTTACAACTTGTGATACCCCTACTAATACACCCCAGCATCCCTCTAGCCTTACCTACTGCTTTAGTGGTCTGCTTGGATGATTAACTGCATGCAGTTTATAAGAAGAAAAGACTAAACTAGAACAGTGACATGTTTGGGATATACCACAATCAACCACATAACTTGATTATAGCTGGAAAATATTTGACTCATTTAAAACTTTACTATGGAAAAATAATGCAAAAGCTACCCAGCAACACTAAAAGATTTACTTATTGGCCAGTCATTACTACATGAGAATACAAAATCACACACGCCCCCACAATGCAAAGCATCATGGGCTGCATATGCAAATCATCACAGAATGTTATGCTGGTCCAACTTTAAGCAGAATTGCATGGTGCCGAAAGGCCTCTCACACAGTTTGCAAAGGGTGCTAACAGAAGACATAGACACGTGTTTCGTCCTACCAGGACTCATCAGTATGCCTCGTCTGTTTGACACCCCAGTGGAATGGACCAGCTACCCCTAAGGCAGTGTGCCTGGGATATATTGTGGTGAACCCATTAAATTAAAAAACTATTTAAAAGACAAAGAACCTCTGTGCGTAAACACTGAGGCAAGGGTTACCCCAAAGGGCATTTGGCTGGGAAGCCAAGTTTCAAGAAAATACAAAATCACACATGCCCCCACAATGCAAATTACAATTACAAGTAATACAATTACTACATGAGACAGTGGAAGAAGCTGACAAGGGATTGAAGTTCAGAGTTCCTCATTTTTTTTCTGCCTCTGCTTCCATGTTTCTTCTTTCAGGGCTTGTTTTATCAACTGAAGTTACATATTTGATGGACATAAACTCTGAATTCCTGTTACTTTTTAAGAAATATTTTTATTAGATCAGTTTTGAAGTCCTCGGTCTGAAATATTATCATAAAGAGCTATACCGGAGGAACCTGGATGTGGGAGTGGGAAATCCTAGTTAATTATATTATAAGAGTAGATAATGTTTTGGATCTTGTATTAGCAACAATATTAAATAAGTCTCATGATGTTGTATTTTATAAATCTCTCATGCATTCTTGTAGAATTATCCCATAATATGTGTTCATTTAAGTATTAAGTCATGTATTTATAAATAGTGCACACAGAAGTCACACAGTGATTTTGTTGTACAATCAATAATAGAGAGATTTATCCAGAACTTATATGACCTATGACAAATGAAAGGTATTAGAATAAAAATCAGTATTATACATTAATATGGAATACATTCTAGCATGCAGCAGTTGTATGTGGTGAAGTGAAGTTGATTGACAAAAAACCTATGGGTTTCATCAGTCATGCATGTATCCTTTATTTTCAAGATACTGTGGTCAAAAATAGTTTGGGGTTTATTATATGTTGTTTCTCTTGTATTTTTTTTCTCAATGTATATTTCAAATTGTGCACAGAATAATATTTGTAAAAAATCCTGTAGTTACTTAAAGTAGGTACCAGCACAAATTTTGTAGAAATGGAAACGGTTCCATGTCCTAACTGTGATCGCAGAAAGGTGATCACCTTTACGGCGACTGTACATCACCAAAAATCCATTTTGGCAATGCACACTTGCAGCATGGACAAAAACGGTGCCTGAGACCTACAGGTCTCATTTTTAATGTGGTGGGGCTGTACCCCCCTCCGCAGGGGGCTTCACCTCTTACACCCCTCTACTTATGGATTCTCAACTCCAGGGGGGTGAAAAACTTTAAAAAATACATGCCGCCTGCTGGCAAAACAAAAAAACTCACACAGTGCCAAACCTGAACCCTGTACCCTGTGCCTTCCAGCCGACCACCCTCCCCACCATGCTAGCAGACTAGCTCGGCAGCTGCCCACCACAAACCCTCCCACATACCATCCCTCCCCTGCCTCTCCCCACCACAGGTGTGCACATGTGTGTGTATACCTACTACTTCCAGTCTCAGTATTCGCCCACCCCAGTATCTGGTCACCCCTCCTGCTTCGTAGCAATACACACAAGTGCTGTAATTGAGTCGCCATTTTTGTTGGCACCCAATTTCAGTCACTTTGTTCACTGGATGCCATCAGAAACTGTTTAAAAGTTTTCTAAATAAGAAACTTGTGTAACACCTTCAAAATGATGCCTTTCTTTTGACAATACTTGCTGTACTGTTTGAGTTATCGGTGTTTTTGTTAATACCATATTGCAGTTTTGGCAATAAATTTATCTATTTCTCTGATCTATGTAGTTTGGCAGCCTGTTACTAAACACAGATAATTTCTAGAGAACATGTTACTACTTATCTATATCTAATAATAGTCACAGATTTAATAAAGTTTGATAAACAGTTAAAAAGAGATAAGACATTACAGATACATAGCTCTATGCATGGTATTTTTTTTCATAAAAAATCACATTTAAAAATTGAAAAAAAAATTGGATAATTTACCATCTTTGATGTAATATAATTTAGAAAATGGGATGGAGAAAATACTCAGTGTTGATTGGCTTATGTCACTAACCACCCAGCAACAGAGACTGGGAAAAAGTGAGTCCTGATCTCTGCATGCCTATTTTTGTTTGAAATTATTGAACTGAAAGAATGCTCAATTTTAAACAGCTGCCATTTTTCTCTCGCTTATTTAGAGCTGCGCTTTGGACCCTAAATTTAGTAATGCCACCCCCCCCCATCTGTGCAGTAACGCAAATTCATTTGAAAAATAGGCACCAGTACTAAACACACCAAAATCTATTCTGTTCATGGTTTGAAATACTTCATTTTATTATCAGCATTCAGTTGCCTCCCATGGTTACCGGAGCACTCCCAAAGCCATTGCACTCCCAGCTCGGAAGTTTCTACCTCCCGGCATCAGCTTCCCCTGCTCATGGGAGCACCGATAAGCTTATAAAGTGGTCTACTGAACATTAAATCTGTTGCTGTCTTTACTGCTCCTGAGTCTCAACTGTCTTTCTCTTCTGCAACCGACTATCATGTTCACCCTGTCGTTCCTGATGCCGTCGTCTAACAGCACTTCCAATTGTGTGTAAATTTTTCTTGTCATGTCTGACTGTGCTGACTCCTGAAGTGGCACTCACTTGTGCTTCACTAATAGTTTGCACCGTTGCCCAAATTACTTTCTCTTGCTGTTTTGTTCTCCAAAAAATAGATCTACTACCAGTGCTACTATGACCTGCTATGATGCTCACATTCAGGTAATGGTGACAGGAGCATTCAAGCCACATTCCTTCAGTGTTTAGTCTGTCAGATTTGCTCAACCATTTATTATTATCATTTTAAAAAAAAATTCCACAATGCACAGAAAACTCAATAGAAAACTGCTGCTCTTGCTACTGGGGGAGGGGGCTCTTGGTACAGGGGGAGACAACAAGCAGGCTGACAAAAACATCTATGCCCTTTACAGGTAATTCTGCTAATAGAGGGACTACATTACAATAAATGTGCCAATTGAAATTATTTATTGTATCTTTTTTTACCTGCTTAAAATATTTTTTTCCAAAAAAAAAAATAAATACTCAACATACACCCATTTTCTAAGCGCAATATTATTCTCCAAGGTGGGCAGTTTTGGGCTATACTGGACCTTTCAGGGGCTATAAGGCCCTCTGTTGTGGTGTATGGCCTCATTATGCCCTTGGGTAGTCCAGTATAACCCAATGCCACCCACTGTATTGGGTATTATTGCTTAGAGAAAGCACTGAAACCTATAAACCTTACTTACTTAATAATTTGTTTTAGCAACAAAAACTAAATATCCCCTTTTGTTTAAGTTTACTTTTTGATTAATGTTTGAGATATTAAGCCTCAAACATGGTTGAGTGACTTAATTTTCCTATGGAAAACCCCTTTAAGAGTTTCCACTTCACTTAAGCATGTACTGTATATGATATATGAAATGTCATAGCACTTGCACCTTAAGTCATACAGTTGTGAATACTTAACCATCACATAGTTATTTTGCTGCATTGTTTTATGATCTAAAGATTATCATAAGCAAGGTAAGTGAATTCTGAGTTGTTATATATATATATATATATATATATATATATATATATATATATACCGATATATAATAATACACTTAAGTAGTACATTTTATTTTTTAATTGTATTTCATTCAGGATTGTGAAAATGTTTGTTTCAATACCATATAATGAATGTTTTTTTTTTTTATGTTGCAACAACATGGCAACTTTATTTTTGTGTATTTAAGAGTATGGTTTGAAAATACATCCAAGTAAAGTTTTATTTTTTAAATAAATTTTAAATCAGTATAGTATAGTGCATTAGTCTCAAAAGCATAGAAAGTTTACAAAATTCCATATCATAAGAATTTGTATGGAGATAAGCATTTTGCTGAATATTCTAGTAAGTGTCAAAGGGACTGCAGTGTTAATAACCTTGTTACCAACTGGAAACAGATGAATCTGGTTTGCAAGTAGGGTCATTTTTATTTATTTATATTTTGTTTTTGCAGTACTTTTTCCTGATTTTGATTAAAAACACTAACTGCAAGGCTACTAGAAACACATGAACCTGAGCAATATGGGAAATAAAAGCCAACTATTATAAGGAGCAGCTCACGACCTCCTGGGGCAATGGTAAACAGTTCTGGTGAGCTCTAAACAGCCTTCTCATGAAAGAGGCCAAAGAGGTGCCTGACCTGATAACCATTGAAAAGGGCACCACTCAGGACTTGAAAGAGATTGCTGACATCTTTAATGCAGCTTTCACAGACCTGAACTCAGTACTACCACCTCAGTACCTAGCACCATTAGAGCCCTTAACCCAGGACGAGCAGGTCCACCCATCCCAACCTGACCCTAGAGAACCACTATTTTACTTCAAGAAGGTTTCAGCTGCTGATACCAAAAAATACATCAAGAGGGTGTTGGATAAACCAGAGTGTGCAGTGACATAGTAGGTATGAAAATCGTAGCCCTCATACTAAACAAGATAGTCCGGCCCATGTCCAAAACCATAAATTTGTCTCTCAGGAAGTCAACATTTCCCCATTACTTAGAAAGTATCACACATCACTCTGGTCCATAAGACCAGTGACCACACAAACTACTCCAACTACTGCCCCATTTCAATCTTGCCCCCGCTTTCAAAAGCCCTAGAGTGTATAGTAGCCAATCAACTTACAGACTATCTAAACAAGTATGACAAACAATGTCAGGAACAGCATGGTTTCAGCAGAGCACATAGCACCTCAACTGCCCTCACAGAGTACACTAGCTACACATTTGAGGAGCTCAATAAGTGCAAGCTATCGGGGTCAATTTTCATTGACCTCACACTAAAGCCTTTGACACAGTAAACCACCAAATCCTAATGGTTAAACTACAATCCTTGGGCTTATCCAATGATGCAGTGTCATGGTTTCAGAGTTACCTTGTGCAAAGATTACAAAGCTTGAAGATTAATGGGACATATGCCAGTCCAAGAGCAGTCACTCTCAGAGTACTCCAAGGCTCCATCCTTGGCCTACTCCTCTTCAGTCTGTTCATTATCTCACTGCCACACATGTGCACAGCTAAAGTATTGCTGTATGCAGATGCTGCAGTCATCTACGCTAGCAGTCAAGTGAAAGAGCAGCTCACAGAAGAGCTTCAGCATAGCTTAAACAAGTTGGGACACTGGTTCCAGCAAAACAAAAACTTATTTTAAACCACAAGAAAACAAAGGTCATGCTGTTCACTACATCACATGCCAAAATCAGGATAGGTTCCCTATCCATTGTTAGCAAGGGTGGGGTGCAACTGGAACAACTTGGTACCTTCAAGGACCTTAGCCTGTATCTAGATGACACCCTCTCCTTCACCCATCATACTGAGCATGTAGTAAGAACAGCCAGTGCTAAGCTATGCCTACTATACTGTCATAAGAATGCCATGACATCCATCACATTGAAGCTGGTCATTAGCAGCTCCATTCTGTCAGTAATTGACTATGACCTCAATATCTACAGTGCTGTATCTGACACAGCACTAAAAAGGAGACAAACCATCCTAAACAAGGCCTGCAGACTGGCCCTTTGGGTGGATAGAACAACACATACATACGACCTCTACTCTGGTAGAGAGTGGCTACCCTTGCAGAGTAGAATTAAATACCAAACATATGTCCTGGGAAAAAAGATCCTGCTCAGCCAAATACCAGCTGGGCTACTAAGACATTTCATCCAACCAACCCCATGCAGTGCACAAGAAGAAAAGACAGAAATGTGTTCTCTGTCCCATTCAGATGCAACTCACTTGCATAAAGTTCCATAGCATATAGAGGTCCCAAATGACAAAACAAGCTCCTGAACACAATAACTAGCATCAACAAAATCAACATCTTCAAAAAGGAACTACAAGACTATCTGGCTAATACTAGCAACTGTAACTACTACAGATGATCCCTGAACTTGCACATAACACAATTTGCCACAGTAGGACAACAATCTGACAGGGGATTCCCCGAGTATGCTATTACATCTCTCTTCCTCTGCATGTACCCTAGCACACTGTGCTCTATTGACAAAGCCTACATGGCAGCTATCTCTTTCTTCACATGTATATACTTTGGTACGCTGTGTTTCCTTGACAATGCCTAGCTGGGCAGAACCTATTTGTTGTTGGTGTATGATCTATCTTAAACCACTGATGTGCACTTGTTACACAATGCTGAACATTGCAACCTTTGTAAATGTAAATAATGCATACTTTTGGACCCTTATGAACTAACGTGGAACCTTTGTAAATGAACTGCTCAGGTCAAAGGTTGTAATCCAAATCAATCAATCAATCAATAAAATAAACATTCTAAACTTTAATTTAATATTAAGATTGCTGATGTCATTTCAAACAGTTTATTAGGAATTGACATTTTCAAATAAAAAATTTTCTTTAAACAGTAATTTCATACCTTTTTACTGAACAAATATATAAAGTGTATGGTATGAATCTGCAGCCTTGAAACTACATAATACTCTGAAGTCAATTTCACTCTTAAGTGTGTTATGGCACAAAAGCAACTATACACTTCACTGACAGTGATTATTTCTGCTACAACCTTGACTCCTTTTTGCCATAGTTCACTACACTATAAACTGAGTGTATCATACTTTTTCAAATGATAAAACATTTGTTTCCTATTTTAATCGCCAATCTAATTAATTAACTCACACATACACACTTTTATCTTTAATAAAAAAATACATACCTTATTACAAAAATACTTTACATTTGTGAAAAAAAATTTGAAAATCACAACACAGAGCAAAATCAGCAGCATGAACTGCCTGTTCTACTTAATGGAATGCCAGTACCTACTTAATGATGATTAATATTTCTGACACATCAGATAGTTTTATATTCATGCCAGGGGGTGTATTAGAAAATATTTTATAAAACCTGTCTCAAGACGACAGTCAAAGAGACTCAAAATAGCAATATGGAATGTTTATGGTTGCATTTCTAATCTGAGAAGAAATTAGGCCATGGCATAGGGGTGCTAACATTGACATCCTTTTCCCACCAGAAAATCATTTAGAAAAAAAGACACCCAAAATTTGAAAACTAAATAGGTAAAACAATTATAATATTCTATGGGCTTGATCACATTATTGTGACCCTGAAAGTATGACTAGTTTTTCTGTCCAAAATAACATCTGAACCACTACTAATTAACTAAATGTGCTTTTCACTAGGAAGAGTAATTTCTATAATTTCTAATCAAACAAAATTATTCATAGTCAGAAAATATAGCAAATGAATAAAGAAAACTGCACTCACATAAAATAATCATGCATTGTGTAATTTAACAAAAAGCTGTTTTTTGTAAGCTCAAGCCTGTTGTAACAATGTAAGACAACATAAAACACAAATCACTATGATAATTTAAAAAAAAAATATATATATTTATTTTCTGAACCTGTAACTTTCTTCATCTGCTTGCAACAATCTTTCTGAACTCATATCAGTGTGCTTATTCAAAATCTCCATGGTTTCTGTAAAGAAATTTAATTCATTAATTGTGGTTTGGATGTTATTTTGGACAGAAAATGTATCACACTTTTGGGGCACTATACTGTAACAAGCCCCAAATGGTTCCATCCATAGCAGGGGATGTGTCATAATAATTAAAATGGATTGTTGTTACTACATAGCCCATTATGGGGATGATGAGGGGGGATAGTAATAACAATGTGTAACCCCAGGCCGGTATGCCATTTGTATCTGACAACAATACCAGGTGGGCTGGGTTCAGGGAGGAATAGGTCACTCGGCACAAAGGCTTGGTTTGGCTACTCTGCACAGGGGCACCCAAGTAACTCCGAACACATGAAGCAATAACTGTAATGTCCAATACCAGAAGTGGGATTCTAAAGTGTGGCTTTTATTCACATCCAAACAGAATAAACAAATCATAGATGGACCCCCATGGGACTACACTCCTGGTAATGCAGATTAAAAAAGACCAGAACACATCCTCATCACTTTAGCCCTCAGGCACTACCACACACTGGGCACACAGCCTGGACTTGTACACTGCTTTGGGTTACACAGCCCATATTTGTACACTGGTCTAGGTTTTTCCTGGCTCGGCTCCCTTGCCAGCCGTTTGGACACCTTCCATACTTCATGGAAATATTTTCTGGTGGCTCCCTAAACCACCTAAGAGTACCATGGCTCCATCAGGGAATCTTCCTTTCAATCCCACATCTGGGTACTTTCCTCAGGCACTGGCCAAGTACCTGAGAGAAAGAAAAAGGTGTCTCAGAGCAAATTCATAGAGGTGAATTTGGTTACTACTGATGGGAGGTCTCCCACCACTCGCTCCCACAATTCATACCCGGCCATTTCTCTGGACAGTAAACACATCATCCTGTAAAGCTTTGCAATGTAGATTCTTGCTAAATGTATTTCACATTCCATCTACTTGTCTTGCTTCTCATTTGTGCTGGACTTGAACATACTTTTAAGTGGCATTGTCCATTGCTCTAGACCCCCCATTGAGTTAAGCAGTCCAGTCCCCAATTTCCTTCACTCTTTGTGCTGGACTTGAACATACTTGAATTAAGTGGCATTGTCCATTACTCTAGACCTCCCACAGATTAAGCAGTTCAATCCCCACTTTCCAACTGTACTTGGCTGTCTTTTCCTGACTCCACAGTAACAGTCCCTTTAGTTTCCTTCTGTTCAGGAGAAAACACTTGGCCCTTTTTCAGAGCGAACTCACCCTTTGGTTGCAGGTGCCCCACAGGTGTTTTCTCCACAAGGAATCTTACTCTCAGAGTTCCTGGTGCCTCAGCACAACTTGAATAGGCAGCTTCTTTTCCTTAGCCGGACCCAGGGGGTTGCCCCTGAAAAACAGACAAACACCTTCCCCCCATCCCCTCAGGGATGGGGCTACTGAACCATTGAAAGTGGTCTCCACCACTTCAATTACCAGTTCCTGTGTTCCTCTTTAGGTGGAAACACACACCTTTCAAAAGTAGCTCTTAAACAGAGCTTAAAGCTCTGAGAGCCTGCACACACTCTGCTGCACTACAGTCTCTCACTCAGACTGCACACAGACTCTGGCTTCAAATTCCCCAATGTTCTACTCTAACTTCCAACTGCAACATTCCAGTGTGGCTTATGCAGCTGCAAAAATTCTATTATGATGTCATCCCTCAGTCTCAGCTGAGACTGAGAACAGAGTGAGACAGTGTGAAATCCATTTAACTGGAGTTTCACAAGCTGCCTTTCCTGCCTACCACTAGGTCTTACTGGGATTCTAGTAACCCCGGGTAACAGGGGGGTTACAAATGTATAAACTAAAAGGACAAGTGATGATACTAACTTTGGTCTATACTCCATTTAAGGAAAGGATAGTGCAACACCTGGAATCCATAGGAGCACAGGATCCAAGATAGCAGGGGTTTACAAAAGGAAGGTCCTGACAAACTAATCTCATAGATTTTTTTGATTGGGAAACCAGAGTGGTGGTCCAAGGGGGAGCAGCTGATGTCACCAACCTTGACTTTAGCAAAGCTTTCAATACTGTTCCACATAGAAGATTGATTAATAAGCTGGGTAGGCTCAGGGTGGGTCAGAAGTTGGTCACCTGGGTGGCAAACTGGTTGACAGGCAGAAAACAGAGAGTGGTGGTAAATGATATACAGTCAGAAGAGATGCAAGTCACAAGTGGGGTACCTCAGGGATCAGTCCTGGGGCCAGTTATCTTCAATATCTTCATCAGTGACATTGCAGATGGACTGGAGGGTAAGGTTTGTCTGTTTGCAGATGACACAAAAATCTGCAACAGAGTAGATTATCCAGATGGGGTGGGCAGAATGAGAAGAGATCTGGATAAGCTAGCAAAATGGACAGAAGAGTGGCAACTGGGGTTTAATGCAAAGAAGTGCAAGATCATGCACATAGCGAAGAGAAACCCTAAAGCCACCTATAGGCTGGGAAGGGAGTTGCTGGCAGTCACAAGGTAAGAAAGAGACTTGGGCATCATCATCATGGATGATCTGAAATCATCTAAGCAGACCACTAAAGCAGTAGGTAAGGCTAGGGGGATGTTGAGGTGTATTAGTAGGGGTATCAGAAGTCAGAGAGGGAGGCAATAATCCTCTATACAAGACACTGGTTAGGCCCCATCTGGAGTACTGCATGCAGTACTGGAGGCCTCACCTTCACAAGGACATTAACCAAATTGAGGCAGTCCAAAGAAGGGCAACCAAAATGGTACAGCGACTGCATCAGAAAACATATGAGGACAGATTAATGGAGCTCAATATGTATACCCTAGAGCAAAGGAGGGAGAGAGGTGATGTAATCGAAACATTCAAACACCTTAATGGCATTAACAAGGTGAAAGAGTCTAACATGTTTCAAAATAAGAAAAATAGCAGGACAAGAGGACACAGCATTTATTTATTTATTTGCTTTTGTTAACCGGGTAAGCACACTAGACAGCCAAGTGCCTATTTTCAGGTGCGACCCGGGACAGTTACAGGTGAAAAACTTCATACATAAACAGTTGAGGAATCGAAAGAAATACATAGGAAAAACAGGCATTTCAAGGCTGGCTCTAAAGCAGGGTTGGCACAAAAATTCATACATAGACAGTTGGGGAATCGAGAAAAATACATAGGAAATAAACAGGCATGACAAGGCTAGCTCTAGAGCATGGTTGGCAAAAAGTTCACACATGGACAGTTCAGGAGAAAAAAAATACCTAAAGTAACAAGCATTTCAAGGCTGGCTCTAGGACAAGGTTGGCACGGTGCATAACAATAGGATGGGACATAACAGGATATAAATTAGAAGGTGAACAGCGGAGTAAACAGAAGCAAAGACAATAGTAAGTGCCTGCGGGGGGGGGGTGCCCTTGGCAGGGGGTCAAGTCCAGGATTCTTGGCCGGAAATGGAGAAGAAGTGCAAGTAGGGCTGAGGCCCTCACCCAACCGGGCTGGAGGGAGGGAGGAGAGGGGCAATGGAGTAGGCTACGAGGAGCAGGGACAGGGGGAAGAAGGTTTCAGGAAGTTCCAGAGGGAAGCTTTAAAGCTTGGATGAGAGGAGGAGGCCCTGGTGAGCTCAGCGAGCGAGTTCCAGAGTTTGGGGGTGTATATGTAGAAGGACTAATCCCCCGCAAGGGTGTGGGTTCTAGGAACCAGGCATTCCTGGTTTGTCCCAGATCTTAGGTGGTAGGATGGGGCACCTGGTTTAAGAGGAAGGGCTAGGGCTGGAGGGGTGCCAGAGCAGATAATGCTGTCAATGAAATTACCTAGAACGAAGGAGTGGTGCTTCTCTGGGGGAAGCCACTCTAGGCGGTTGTAAAGATCACAACAGTGGGTGAGGGCAGGGGCAGAAAGCGCAAAGCGGCAAACATTGTTGTAGGCCATGTCCCATTTTGAAAGGCTGGATTTGGGAACTGGGGCAAGTGTTACGAGTCCATAGCAGAATGAGGGGAGGAGGATCCCCCCTGGCAAGGGCCAAGCGGGCGGCGGGGGTGAGGCAGTTATTGGCTCGATAAGCTAGGCCGAGCTTACAATTAGTGGCCTTGCAAACATTGCGGATGTGTTAGGTAAGGTCCAACTGCGGGTCCAGGGTGATGCCCAGGTAATTGGCAGAGGTTACCATTTCAAGGGGTGAGCCGTCGGCCCTGAGGATCAGCAGGGGAGCAGGGCAGGATTTTATTTTGTTCAAGGACCCAAACAGCATGGCTTGGGTTTTATTGAGATTGAGGGTGAGACTGTGGTCCCCCAGCCAAGTTTGGATGCATTCAAAGTCGATGTTCAGCTGGAAGTTTATTGTGGAGATGTCCCGGGAGCTGGCCAGGAGGACGAGGTAGTCCGCATACAGGGTGGTGTGAGCATGGGTTGTAATGGATGGTAGGTCATTCATAAATAGTGAGAATAGGGTCAGACCAAGGATGGATCCTTGAGGGACCCCACAGAGGACTGGTGAGAGGTTGGAGAAGGTCCGATTGAAGTTGGTGTATTGCTGTCGGTTGGAGAGGTAGTTTAGGAACCAAGCTTGGGCGGAGGAGGAGAACCCGAGGGATTGGAGCGTGGAGCTGAGGAGGGAGTGATCAACCCTGTCAAAAGCTTTTGAGAAGTCCACGAAAATGGCTCCAGTGAGATTGCCTTGGTCAGCACCTGTCCTGATCAGTGAAGTGACAACAGCAATGGCGGTGAACGTGCTGTGCCCTTTCCTGAAGCCATGCTGAGCAGGAGAGAGGATGTTGTAGTCCTGGATGTATTGGGAGAGCTGGGAGACAATGGCTTTCTCAGAAGTTTACTGGTGGTGGACAGAATGGCAATGGGGCGGTAGTTGTGAGGATCTTTGGGATTCCCCTGTTTTAAGACAGGAACGACCTTGGCCACTTTCCACAGGTCAGGAATGATCCCAGAGGGAGGCCAATTAAGGGGTGATGTGAAGAAGTTCTTTTTCACAGAAAGGGTGGTGGATACATAGAACGGCCTACTTCAGGAAGTGGTGGATATGAAAACAGTGCAGGGCTTCAAACTGGCACGGAATATGCATAAGGGAGCAATACAGATGAGTATGAATAGATAGGCCTTTGACAGAGCAAAGGCTGATGGAACATTTATAAGGTAGAAGAAGAAATAGGCAGACTGGATGGGTCTTGCAGTCCTTATCTGCCACCAACTTCTATATTTCTATGTGTCTATAAACTACAATAACTTTTTTGCTAATATTACTAATGGTCATACCCACCTGGGGGAAGAAAATACATTAATGGTGGGTAAAGTCAAGGTCTTTGCTAATTAACATCTAGTCAAATTCTCTAATTCAATTGAAGACAAAAAAAAACTGTATTTTTATTTCATCAGTTCTTAGAAGAACAAGCATTGACAGCTATGTTGATGGAGCAGAACAAAAATATTAAGCAATTTATAGTATGTATTGGTATAAAGTCAAAACATTTATTTTTCAGATTGAAATAAATGTTATGTTCCAATTCCATTTTTCAAAGTATGATTACAGCTGATATCACATGTATAAATACATCTTACCATGCCATGGTTACTGTTGGTTATACTCCTGTATTAGAAAGGAACAGAAACATTCAGCTGGGGGAGGGGGGGTAGAGGCCTGTACAAAGGAAATGGCCTGCATCCATCCAGGAGGGGAACAACAGTTTTAGCAGGAAGGTTTAAATGGTAGTTCAATGGGCACTTAAACTACCTAAGGTGGGAGGCAGAAAAATGAGGGAAGCAGTGAATGCCCACACACAGAAAATGGAGCAGCAGAGAGGATATGACCAGTGGATATAACTTTCCAAGGCATAGAGGGATGTAGGGACAAGGGGGAGGAAGGGACAGGAGGTCAGAAGGTGATTATAAGGCTGACAGAAGAGTTAAGGAGGGTGGGCAGAGGGAGACTGAACAATGGAAGGAGAGTACCAGGAAAAAGGGAAGGGTGAAAGATGGATTTAGGAAGGGAGAGTAAACTAGGGGCAGGGAAGGACAAAAACAGTGGAGAGCCATGCGTGCCAATGCAAGGAGCCTAGGAAAAAAATCCTGACCTTGACGCAAACATTGAAGAGGCAGACCTCGATCTGGTGGCCATAACAGAATTGTAGTGCAAGGACAACCACAGCTGCGATGTGGCCATTCTGGGTTATACCATGTTCCAGAAGGATAGGACAAGAAAGAAAAGGGGTGTTTTATATGTGAGGGAAGGTATAATGGCCGTGGAGATACAATGACACAACTGGAATAAGGAAGGGCTGGAGGTTCTTTGGGTTGTCTTAGAAATAGGGTCCTGTGTCTTAACATAGAAACATAGACTTTGACGGCAGATAAGGACCGCTTGGACCATCTAGTCTGCCCATTTCCCTACCTACAGGATAGGCCGCAGATCCTAGTTAACCAACAGCCTATTTCTTCCTACCCCCCACAAGAATTGCCTTATGTCTGTCCCATGCATTCTTGAATTCTCCCACAGTTTTAGACCCCACAACCTCCTCAGGAAGGCTGTTCCATGCATCCACTACCCTCTCTGTGAAATAATGCTTCCTCACATTGCCCCTGAACTGCCCCCTCTATCTTTAAATTGTGTCCCCTTGTTCTTGCACGTCTCTTTTTCTGAAAGATGCTACCCTCTTGGACTTTGTTGATTCCACTGAGGTACTTAAAAGTTTCTATCATGTCCCCCCTCTCCCTTCTTTCCTCAAGGGTATACATATTAAGTTCCTTTAGTCTCTCCTCATATGCCTTCTCTTGCAGACCCTGCACCATTTTAGTTGCCCTCCTCTGGACTGCCTCTATCCTGTCTATGTCCTTGCGGAGATGGGGTCTCCAGAACTGGACGCAGTACTCCAGATGGGGTCTCACCAACTGTCTGTACAGAGGGATAACAACTTCCTGTTTTCTGCTAGTGATGCCTCTCCCTATGCATCCCAGTATGCCCCCAGCCCTCCTTACTGCCTTCTCACATTGCTTGCTAACCTTAAGGTCATCTGATATGATTACCCCCAGGTCCCTTTCCTTTTTTGTTGTTGTTACTATCTCCCCCCCATTGTGTATTCTTCCCCTGGGTTCTTGTTTCACAGGTGCATTATTTTGTACTTCTTTGCATTGAATCCTAGCTGCCATACTTCTGACCATTCCTCCAACCTTGCCAAGTCCCTTCTCATCCTTTCCATGCCTCCTTGTATATCAACCCTGTTGCAGATCTTTGTGTCATCTGCAAAGAGGCATACTTTTCCTTCCAGTCCCTATGCAATGTCACTTATGAAGACATTAAAAAGGACTGGACCCAATAATGAACCCTGACGGTACCCCACTAGTAACCACTCTTTCTTCAGAGTGGACTCCATTTACAATTACCTTCTGTGTCCTGTTGTCCAGACAATGTTTTTCCCAGGCTACCACCCTGGGACCCACTCCCAGGCTGGTTAATTTGACTATTAATCTTTGTGTGGGACTGTGTCAAATGCCTTGCTAAAGTCTAGGTAGGCCATGTCCACAGCCCTCCCTGGTCTACTACTTTAGTCACCCAGTCAAAGAAATCTATTAGATCTGCCTGACATGACCTTCCCGCCAGAATCCATGCTGCCTTGGGTCCTGTACCCCACTGGCCTCTAGGTACTCAACTATTCTTTCCTTCAGAAGTGACTCCATCACTTTTCCTACCACAGAGGTCAAACTGACAGGTCTGTAATTTCCTGCCTCAGTCTTGGTCCCACTTTTGTGAAGAGGAATCACATTCGCCTTCCTCCAGTCCTCGGGTACCACACCATCCTCCCATGATTTATTAAAAAGAGTAGCCAGTGGTTTCACTAGTTCCCCCCACTAATTCTTTTAGAATTCTGGGGTGAATTCCATGAGGTCCCATTGCTTTGTCCACCTTCAGTTTTAGGAGTTCTTGCAGAACCCTTTCTTCTGTGAAAGGACTGGGATCGACCCCCATCAAGAGTGTTTCTGTTAATTGGATTAGGCACTTCCTCCTCTTTGTGAATACTGAGCAGAAAGGTTCATTCAGTATCCCTGTTTTTTCACTTTCCTCCTCTGCCCACCCACCGTTCATTCTATTCAGCCTCACTATCCCTCCCTTTGTATTTCAACGCTCACTGATGTACCTATAAAAGGTTTTATCCCCCTTCTTAACCGAGTTGGCTATCTTTTCCTCAGTTTGGGCCTTTGCTATTCTGACTTCCCTCCTTGCTTCCTTCTGCCTTAACTGGTACAGCTCTGTGTCCTGCTCCTTCTGTGTTTCCTTATACTTCCAGAATGCTATCTTTTTCTTCCTGACTTTCACAGCCACCTCTTTTGAGAACCATAGTGGCTTTTTCTTTCATTTTGATTTGTTTATTTGCTTCACACAAAGGCTTGTTGCCTCTGTGATGGCAGTTTTGATGATTCCCCATTGTTGCTCCACATCTCCTTCTAGCCTGTTTGCTAGTGCTTTTCTGAGGCACGCTCCTCATCTTGCCAGTCAGCCTCCTGAAGTCCAGTACCCTCACTTTTGTATGGCTTGACTCTGTAGCTGAGTTTAACGTGAACCACACTGTTTGATGGTCACTTGTTCCCAGATGGCAACCCACTTCTAGATCTGAGATACTCTCACTGCGCCCGTTTGAGAGTACGAGGTCTAAGATTCTCCCTCATGAGTGGGCTCTGAAACTAGCTGTCTGAGGCCTGCCACCTGTAGGGCATCAAGAATGGCCCTGCTCTTGGATGTGGCTGCAGAAAATGTGCTCCAGTTAGCATCTGGCATAGTCAGATCTCCCATCAACAGTATCTCCCCTTTCTCTGCCATTCTAAGAATGCCTTCTATCATATCCTTGTCCATTTCTTCCCCCTGACACGGGGGTCTGTACACAACCCCTGTGCAGATTGTGGTGCCCTTTCCAGTCTCCAAGGTGACCCACAGTGCCTCCTCTCCTCCCTGTTTACTCTTTTGTTCAGTTGCTTTTATCCCTTACTTTACATAGAGAGCTACTCCTCCCCCTCTTCTCCCCTGCCTGTCTCTCTTGTAGGTTATGTACCCTGGTATGTTAACATCCCAGTCATGGTTTTCTGTGTACCATGTTTCTGTGACTGCTACGATATCCAGGCATCCCTTTTCCATCAAGGCCACCAGCTCAGGGAGCTTGTTGCCCAGACTATGGGCATTGGTACTCATTACCCTTCATTTCCTGATGTCCTTAATCCTTTATGCCCCATCCCTGTCCTTCTTGCCTTTGTCACTTTCTCCATTTACCCCTGCCCTTCTCCCTAACAACACCTCTATGTTAGTGTTTACGGCACTTACTACCGTGATTTTTTTTGGGTGGGCTAGGATTTCCCTGCTCCTTTCCAGTGCCTCCCCCTTGGCTAGTTTAAATGCTTGCCAATGAAGCATTTAAACCTATCACCTAGGATCCTGGTACCCCTCCTGGACAGATGCAGCCCATCATGCCAGTATAGGCTTGCATCACTCCAGGTGGACCCCCAGTCCCCAATGAAGCCAAATCCCTGAGCTCCACACCAGTTTTTCAACCACTGATTGAATCCCATAGTGCAGAACAACCTAGCCTCTCCTACGCCATAGATGGGCAGCACCTCCAAGAAGGTTACTGTGCTTGCTACTTGTCTAAGGCCCCTCCCCAATTCCACAAACTCTTCCTGCACTTCTTTAATCCCTTTCTTAGCCAGGTCATTTGTCCCTAGGTGGACAATGACATCCAGCTCCCTCCCCTGTGCAGCTGCTCCGGCAATCCTGAGGATTCACTCCTTGTCCCTCCAAGCCGTGGTGCCAGGCCGGCACCTTACCTCCCTCCCTTCCTCCCCCAGTTCTACCTTGCTAACAATGGAGTCCCCCACCAGGAGTTGTTCCTTCCCTTGCGGGGTCCCCTGCCACCCTCCTGTAGGTCTCCTTTGTGGAGGTTCCCAGCATCCTCCTTGGTCTCCACTGTGGGTGCCTCCATAGAGGAACCACACTTTGCCAGAATGGCATAGGAATTGTGGAGATGTACAGCTTGAGGGATGCACCTCTGTTCCACCACCTTCACCCTCCCTGATCCCACTGTGGTCCAACTGCTCCTCTTTCTTGGCAAGCTCTGAGGCAACTGCAGTGGCACTGGTGGTCCCTGGATGGAAGAAGAGGTCCCACAAATCCTGGCTAACTCAGCCTGCAGATGAGCAACCTCCTCCCTCAGCCCAGAGAGGTGCCTGCAGAAGGGACAACACCACATCCTCCAGAACGTCTCCAGGAAGACTCCTGCTCCACAGCCACTGCAATGCACCACTCCCATCATGTCTTATTTCTGGCCCCTTAACTGTTTGCAATCCTTACTCTTTCCTCTGTTTTTTTTCTCTCTCTCTGCTTACTTTATGCCTGTGTTCCCTTTAAGCTCCTGATCATCCTGTTCTGAGACAAGAATATCCTATATTTCTCAGTAGACCCCTTACTTGCTCAGAGGCAGACCTCCAGCAGCTAGAGGGGACCGGAGAGCTACTCTTGCCCTTCTAGGATAGTGGGTCTTTCGTGGCTCTGTGATCACTCACTTCCTGCTCCCAAACAGGAAGTTCCTGTTGTCAGTCAAATCCTGTGCCTATAAAAGTAGAACTAGCTTTGGGTGGAGGGTGGAGGGAGGAAGGAGGGCAATATAGTCCCAGCAGAGAAGTCCAGTCACACAGCAGTCCTTTCTCCTGGTGTCTTCTGCCAAGCTTTATCTGAAATGGGGTGGTGTACAGACTACAAACACAGGGGAAGGAATTAGACAGGATTTTTGGGGGAGTCCACTGGCAGAATGGCAAGCAAAGGGGATGTAATGGAACTAGCTCAGACTAGCAACCTGGTAGTTTTTTGTATAGTCTGCTTAATTTTAAATCTGATGTTGAGCTGGAATCTGTGATTTAAATGATTTTATGTTTAAACTGTGCCAGAAATGCAAATTCACCTGGCCAGACTAGGAAGTAGTGTGTTGCTTGCCTTGTATGCTAATCAGCTCTGCCATTTCTTTCTGAGCTGTATAAAAATTCTCTTACCTCCCCTTCTGTCTCCAAAGCTTCAGGATCCACCGAGGGTCCCAGGTCATGAGGGCCATGCAGGAACTGCCTTCCCCCACCCCAGAACTATCCAGGTACGCGAAAAGCTCCTGCAGCTCTTTTCTACCACGTGGCTGTTTCAACCACGCTAGTTCAACTCAGCTGTAGCTGTTCCATGCAGTCGCTTTGTGACTGCTCCCTGCCCGCCCCCCAATACCCTCCCACCCTTAGCTGGTAGTACTTTTATAGTGACTACTCTCGCAAGACACAAATTGCTACCTCCTGGTTTCCATCTGCTTCTTATATTAATTAGCCACCAGAGGTCACTGTTTAGCTTCTGGCATCCTAGTTATCTCAGCCTCAGTGCTCAGCCTAGACTTTTTCCCTCAATCTTTTCTCTTCATCTCCATCCTCCAGCCCATTAGCCTCTCCCTAATTACGGGTACAACTTGAGCTGCTAGAGTGCTGCTCACTGCGTGCCACTAGCCATGTCCCTACTGCTATGTTACCTGCCCCTCCTTGCTATCCTAATCATCTGCCACCCACCACTCCTCTCCAACTTACCACAAACATCCCCTAAACTTCAACCTCCTATCCTGCCTGATCTTATAAGGTCCCATTACCACCCAAACTCTGCAACCATCACTCCCCTCAGCCAAACATGGGTCCACTTAAATGCGTGACCCTGCCCCTTCCTCTTTCCTCCCTCGCACACTTGGACAATTCTACAACTACTTACCTCCCATTGAACCTATTACAACCACCCATGTACTCATACAAGATGGTGCTCAACCACTTATTGGTGGCTACAACTTATAGGACACTACCTTACTATTGCCTTTCTGCTCCTCGCAGCTGGGGACATACATCCGAGCCCAGTTTCCCACCATACCCCGACCCTGCTAAATTCACCTGGACACTCTCCAAACTCGTCCACTACCACAAAACCCAGTGGCAGCCCCTCCCACATGGCCTGTGCCTCTTGCACCTAAACATAAGAAGCCTAGCCCTCAAACTTGACTCCTTCCAGGTACTTGTGACCCACTATCCCCCAACATCATCATCATGTCCGAGACATGGCTAAACAAAAATTTCTCTGAGCCCTCAGTCTCAATCCCAGGTTACACCATGACCCACCAGGACAGGGTTAACAGAGGCAGCAGTGTGGCCATTTATGTGAATGCCAGACTACACTTTTCCATAGTCATAGCCAAGTCCGAACCTAAAGCCCATGTACTTATACTGGTTCAACTGGATCTACCCTTCTCACTCCTTATTTACACAGCTGGTGTATACTGCTGGCTTGGCACTCCAGCATCATCTGTCACTGACCTACTCACGCAAATCTCTTCCCTAAACTTAAAGGGGGAATTGTATATTATGGGGGATTTTAACCACAACTGGTTATCTCATTCTCTCAGCAAGACCCGTACCGACATTTCGGCACTAAACCTGTCACAATCCATCACTGAGCCCACCTGCTTAAACCCCAAATCTGGGAACCACTCACTAATAGACTGGGCACTCACCACCCACCCCCACCTGGTCATCCAAGCTGGTCTGCTCCCTGACTTCCTGAGTGACCACCACATTATATACCTGATCACGAAAATTCACCACCCCACATCTGCCACAAAGTTTCTAATCCAATGGTTCTATAAATCCCTCAACCTCGCCACTGTGCTTGAAGACTTAGCCCTCGCTAACTGGACCACACCCACTTCAGTCTACTCCATAGACGATGTCCTCATACACATCCAAGACACGTTTCTCGATGTCTGGAATATGCATGCCCCACTGCGTCATTCAAGGGTACATGGTAGCGACCTGCCTTGGATCACCCAAGAACTTATAGCCTGCCAAAATGCCTGCGACAAAGCATGGTGAGCACATAAATCTTCACACTTTCCACAAGACTTCATGATGTACAGTGTGCTGTGTAACAAGTGCACCAGAGCAACTGGGATCACTAAAGCAGAATACTTCAATTCCTCTCTCCAGTCAAACTTAAATAGCTCTTCCAAATTCTGGAAGGTCGTCCACTCCCTCTTCTCCCCTCTGGCTGCAAATCCCACACCGCTCCTAAAAATAAACAACTCATTCCTCTTGGACCCAGGGGTGGTGGTTGCCGAGTTCAACACATACTTTACCTCTTGTGCCTCAACTCTCCTCTCCTTCCTGCCCCCACTGCTCCACCTGACCCTACCACAAGAGCCTCAAACTTGCTAGGGCCTTGCACCTTCTCCTTCCAATCTATCACATAAACTGAAGCCCTCAAGGCTCTACTGACTCTAAACCCATCTAATGGTAATTACCCTGATGGGCTGGACACCAAACTCCTTCACCTCTCTGCACCAGCCATAGCAACACCTCTTGTCAATCTCCTAAACCTCTCCTTTACCACTGCTGCTGTCCCCCAGGCCTGGAAACACACCGTTGTCATTCTCTTCCCTAAAGGGGACTCCCCCTCCTCCACTTCAAACTACCGCCCTATCTCTCTCTTTCCAGTCTTTGCTAAACTACCAGAACACCTGGTACTCTCCCAACTTACCTCCTTTCTCTCCGACTCTAACTTCTTCACACCATTTCAGTCTGGTTTCAGAAAGGGTCACTCCGCTGCATCCTCCTTTTTAAGACTCACTGACACTACCCTCTCTGAAATGGATAAAGGGCAAATCTCCTCAGCAATATTTGTCACCCTCGTTAAAGCATTCAATACTGTCTTCCACCCCTTGCTGTTAACAAGCCTCTCTGATGCAGGCCTCACTATCTCAGCCACTAACTGGTTCAGTGCCTACCTCTCAAGAAGAATACAATCAGTAAGAATTGCAGATCCCACATCCTCCCCCCCATGACTACTGGTGTCCCCCAAGGGTCAGTACTTAGCCCTATCCTGTTCTCCATTTTCCTCAACAACCTGCCACAAATCTGCACAGCTTCATCTATACACATGTACATGGACGACACCGTCCTATTTGCCTCTGGCACCTCCCCAGAAGAAGTAGCATCCAACCTCCAGTCTGACTTCAATAAAGTTCAACTCTGGTTCAGTTCACACCAGCTCTCCCTCAATGCTAAAGAAACTGTCACCATGCCCTTTGGCACAAGAAAGTGGCTATCCTGACTCCTCTCCTTCCCCTCCTTCCACACTTAGGATGGGACAACCCTGGAGGATGTCACTTCCTTCCGGTATCTAGGGGTGTGACTCAACCATCACCTTATCTTTTCCTACCACATTGATGCAATCATAAAAAAGCTATGCCCCAAGCTAGGTGCCCTCTACAGGAACCACTCTTGCCTCCCTTTTATGGTTAGGTGGGAACTAGTGCAGAAGATGATCCTCCCTTCCTTAGACTACTGTGACATAGCCTACAGTGCTGCATCTAAATCCACCTTATCTAAACTAACTCCCCTCTTCAATGCCTTCTGCCACTTCACTCTCGATGCCCCCTCGTTCCCACCATTGTGACCTCTACCACTCCGTCACCTTCCCATCCCTCAAAAATCACTAACAACTGCACTGCTTCCATTTGTCTCAAAATTCTGGCTTGGTGCCTTCCCCTCCTACCTGTCCTCCATACTGTGGTCAGGTCCCACTCCTCCTCATGCCCTCTGGTCCCTTGACACCCGACTACTAAATATTCCCAGACAAAAGACCTCTGCTGGACAAACAGCCTTCTCGCACTGATTCTCGAAACTCTGAAATGCTCTCCCCCTCAAATTCATGACTCTTCTTCTACCCATTCCCTATCAACTGCACTGGTAAACTACTTCACGGTGAACTGTGCCTGCACTCAATAAATTTATGACCTCCCCCTCCAAATTCTCATTGCCTGGCCAGTGGCACTGCCCTATCCTTGGAAGCTGGCTTATATAAAAAAAAACAACAACCATGGCACTTACTTGCCTACTCTTGTCTCTCTCTGTCCTGCCTAGATTTGACCCAAGTGTTATTCTGCAGCAGCAATCTGTACTCTATGTATGTATGTATGTATGTATGTCTGGAAGTTGTATGAATACCTCTGGTATAGACTTTTAGCTGACTGTTAATCAATGTTATAACCAAGTATTACCATTCTCCTCTGTATAACTGTTTAATTGTTATTGTGATAACCTGCGTGTTATCCTCCCCTTGTAACCCTTCCCCCAGGTCACACAAGGAGAAGAGCGTCATTTTGCTCAGTGTACCTTTCCTGCTGAATCAATTCAATAAATAAATATTCATTATGGGAGACTTTAATCTGCTGGATAGACTGAAGCACACTGGTCACGTTTACAACAAGAAGCAAGGCCATCCTCTACTCCCTACAAGGGGCATTTCTCAGGCAGCTGGTTACAGAACCTCCTAGGGATGGGACAATGTTGGACCTGGCACTTACAAGCAGGGTTAACATTGCAGGCATCACAGTGGGTAGTCCCATGATTATAAGTAATCATCGTACAGTGTAGTTTGGCATATGTATTGGGTAGGAGAAAAAACACACTAGGATGTAGGTCCTGGAATACAAGAGGGAAGATTTAAAAGAAAGGGAAGCCTACCTAAGTAAATACCTTATGGGATGGAAGGTGAGGGGAGTAGAGACACAGTAGAAAAGGATGAAGGAGGGAATTACTAAGGGAAGAGCAAGCTCTTTGAAGGAAATAAACAAGGGTAAGAGGAGGAAAAGACCATGATGGTGTTCAAACGAGGAAGATAACTTGGTAAGGGAGGGAAAAAATGGCTTTTAGGAAGTATAAGGAGACCATATAGAGGGGGGAATAGGGTGGCATATCTAGATCAACAGAGGGAGGCAGAAAGGAGGGTGATGGCCACTAAGGCACAAACAGAGGAGAGGATCACCAAGGAGAACAATAAAGAGGATATGACTTTCTTCGTATACCGACACCTCAGCGACTCCCCGACGGCAAAGACCACCACAGCGATAGGAATCGGCCAAAATCTGCTTGTCACTCTGATGGTCTCTGCACAGCCAGGGGAATGCCTTGCAGGGTGTTTCACCCCCCCTGGTCCAACTCCGACTCAGAGTTGGAATTCTAAAGACCAGAGGGTGTGGGAGGCATCCCCAACACTGCATTGCTGACAGTCGGTAAGGCGGCTGTCAGGGATGTCTCCAGAGCCGCTGTCACTGCGGCATGGTAAAACTAACTTTCTTCATGTACATGAGTGTAAAAAGGAAAGCAAGGGGTGGATAGTGAGGATCAGGAGAGAAAGGAGGGACTGTTTAGAGGAAAATTAAGAAAAAGTAAAAAAAAAGTAAAACTGTAAATGACTACATCTTCTTGTTCTGTACAGTGGAAGTGGAGGGGGTGGACCAACATATATCATCAGGCAATGGGGGAGTGGACACAAGTTAATTTTACAGATGATAGAGTCTGAAGAGGATTGGAAGCCCTAAAGGAAAATAAGCAAAGGGCCAGATAGGGTCCATCCAAGGGTACTAAGAGAACTTAGAACAGTGCTAGTGGCCCCTCTGGAAACACTATTCAGCACCTCATTGGAGATGGGCATAGTCCCAGAGGACTGGAGCAGGGCCCATGTGGTCTCTCTACACAAAAGCGGCAGCATGGAGGACACTTGCAACTGCAAACCAGTCAGTCTCACATCAGTGATTGGGAAATTAATGGAAACCCTGTTAAAAAGCAGACTGACTGACTACCCAGAGGTAAATGGGCTGCAGGACTACCAGCAGCATGGTTTCACAGGAGGGAGGTAATGCCAAACAAATCTTAGATTTCAGGAAGGTGGATCGGGGAAGGCAGTGCATGTGGCCTATATAGACTTCAGTAAGGCCTCTGACACTGTACCACACAGGAAGCTAATTAAGAACCTTGCCATCTTGGGGGCTGGTGAGAAGGTAGTAAGCTTGGTATCAGACTAGCTGATTGATAGGAGGCTGCAGGTGGTGGTTAAACAGCAGTTACTTGGGGGAATGGGAGAATGATCAATTGGTACTACAGGAATCATTAATGGGTCCTGTTCGCTTCAATTTCTTCATAAGTGACATTGCAAGAAAATGGAGGGGAAGCTGTGTTTTATTTACAGATTGAAAACTTCTGAAGATAGAACTTCTGAGGTCACCAGACCAACCCTCTGGAATTCACTTCCTAGCTCTGTTACAGAGACCCCATCGGTGGAGGTATTTATGAGGGGTCTAAAGACCCATCTTTTTAAACAGGCCTTCCTGGTCTAATCAGGATGCTTTAATGTTTTAGCTGGTATTTATTTATTAATAATTTAAAGCTCCTTATTTATGGTTGTATTTTAACTCTTAGGATATATTTTTAGATTCTTGTTTTAGTTATTGTTATCCTGCCTATTTTAAAATTGCAAGGCACCCACAGCCTCTGGGATCAGGCACCATGTAAATAAATGTTGCCTACCTATCTACTGTTCATCTTCTGACAGATTGTGTCATCTCCCCTGCGTTTCAACTTAAAAGAGGAATGTCTTTGCCAGCAGCACTGCAAGTTCTTAAAGCTTTTATGTCACTGTCAGGACTAAAAGTTAATTAGTTGAAAACAGAGATCCTTCCACTTAACTCCCTAAATAGTGATACAGATATTAGATACCTTGGACTTAAATGGACACCTCTATATAATAAATATTTATATATTTTATTACCAGCTAGACTTAACACCTTGATAGATATTAATCTAAATCTGCTTTTTTTCTGATGTGGAAACAGAATTTCATACATGGAAAAAGCTTAATCTTACTTTCAGGGGAAAATCCTTGGCATGGCTTGGCAGAAGACACCAGGAGAAAGGATTGCTGTGTGACTGGACTTCTCTGCTGGGATTAAAGTAGAAGAACTTTTGTATTTGGACCTTTAATTTAGGGTAAAAAAAAAACTAACATACAAAACAAAAAAAGTGTGTGTCTGGGTTAACTGAACTGAATGGGTATCTGAACAGTTATCTAGGTGTAAATCTCAGGTGATTAAAAGGACTTAACTGCTGTGAGGTTTAAATTACTTGTAGAAAGATCTAGTAAGTAAGGGGAGTAGCTTAGCTAGAAGGAAACTGCATTTAAAGACTGCCTTAGAAAGATTCTGCTAATAGCTTGGCAGAAGACACCAGGAGAAAGGACTGCTGTGTGACTGGACTTCTCTGCTGGGACTAAAGTAGAACTTTTGTACTTGGACCTTTAATTTATGGTAAAAAAAACTAACATACAAAACAAAAAAAAAGTGTGTGTCTGGGTTAACTGAACTGAATGAGTATCTGAACAGTTATCTAGGTGTAAATCTCAGGTGACTGAAAGGACATAACTGCTGTGAGGTTTAAATTACTTGTAGAAAGATCTATTAAGTCGGGGGAGTGGCTTAGCTAGAAGGAAGCTACATTTAAATACTACCTTAGAAAGATTCTGCTAATAGCTTGGCAGAAGACACCAGGAGAAAGGACTGCTGTGTGACTGGACTTCTCTGCTGGGACTATATTGCCCTCCTTTCTTCCCCTCCACCCCCCCATCCAAAGCTAGTTCTATTTTTATAGGCACAGGATTTGACTGACAACAGGAACTTCCTGTTTGGGAGCAGGAAGTGAGTGATCACAGAACCACCAAAGACCCACCATCCTTGAAGGGCAAGATCAGCTCTCCAGCCCCCTCTAGCTGCTGGAGGTCTGCCTCTGAGCAAGTAAGTGGTCTACTGAGAAATATAGGATATTCTTGTCTCAGAACAGGACAATCAGGAGCTTAAAGGGCACACAGGCAGAAAGTAAGGAGAGAGAGAAAAAAAACAGAGAAAAGAGTAAGGATTGAAAACAGTTAAGGGGACAGAAATAAGACATGATTGGAGTGGTGCAGTGCAGTGGGTGTGGAGCAGCAGTCTTCCGGGAGACGTTCTGGAGGATGCGGTGTTGTCCCATCTGCAGGCACCTCTCTGGACTGAGGGAGGAGGTTGCTCATCTTCAGGCTGAGTTGGCCAGGATTTGTGGGATCTCCTCTTCCATGCAGGGACCACCAGTGCCACTGCCGTTGCCTCAGAGGTTGCCAAGAAAGAGGAGTGGTTGGACCACAGTGGGCTCAGGGAGGGTGAGGGTGGTGGAAAAGAGGTGCATCCCTCCAGTTGTACCTCTCCACAATTCCTATGCCATTCTGGCAAAGTGTGGTTCCTCTATGGAGACACCTGCAGAGGAAACTAAGGAGGATGCTAGGAACCTCCAAAAAGGAGACCCACAGAAGGGTGGCAGGGGACCCTGCAGGGGAAGGAAACAGCTTCTGGTGGGGGACTCCATTGTTAGGAAGGTAGAACTGGGGGAGGAAGGAGAGAGGGAGGTAAGGTGCCTGCCTGGCGCCATGGTTTGGAGGGACAGGGAGCAAATCCTCAGGATTGCCGGAGCAGCTGCACAGGGAAGGGAGCTGGATGTCTTTGTCCACCTAGGCGCAAATGATTTGGCTAGGAAAAGGATTAGAGAAGTGCAGGAAGAGATTGTGGAAATGGGAAGGGGCCTTAGTCAAGTAGCATGCACGGTAACCTTCTCGGAGGTGCTGCCCATCTATGGCATAGGAGAGGCTAGGGTGTTCCGCACTATGGGATTCAATCAGTGGTTGAAAAACTGGTGTGGAGCTCAGGGATTTGGCTTCATTGGTAACTGGGGGTCCACCTGGAGTGATGCAAGCCTATACTGGCATGATGGGCTGCATCTGTCCAGGAGGGGAACCAGGATCCTAGGTGATAGGTTTAAATGCTTCATTGGCAAGCTTTTAAACTAGCCAAGGGGGGAGGCACTGGAAAGGAGCAGGAAAATCCTAGCCACCCCCAAATAATCATGGTAGTAAGTGTGGCAAACACCAACATAGAGGTGTCGATAGGGAGAAGGGCAGGGGTAAATGGAGAAAGTGACAAAGGCAAGAAGGACAGGGATGGGGCAAAAGGAGTAAGGCCATGAGGAAATGTAGGGTAATGAGTACCAATGCCCATAGTCTGGGCAACAACCTCCCTGAGCTGGTGGCCTTGATGGAAGAGGGATGCCTGGATATCGTAGCAGTCACAGAAACATGGTACACAGAGAACCATGACTGGGATGTTAACATACCAGGGTACATAACCTACAAGAGAGACAGGCAGGGGAGAAGAGGGGGAGGAGTAGCTCTCTATGTAAAGCAAGGGATAAAAGCAACTGAACAAAATAGTAAACAGGGAGGAGAGGAGGCACTGTGGGTCACCTTGGAGACTGGAAAGGGCACTACAATCTGCACAGGGGTTGTGTACAGACCCCCATGTCAGGGGGAGGAAATGGACAAGGATATGATAGAAGGCATTCTTAGAATGGCAGAGAAAGGGGAGATACTGTTGATGGGAGACCTGAATATGCCAGATGTTAAACTGGAGCACATTTGCTGCAGCCACATCCAAGAGTGGGGCCATTCTTGATGCCCTACAGGTGGCAGGCATTAGACAGCTAGTTTCAGAACCCACTCATGAGGGAGCAATCTTAGACCTTGTACTCTCAAACGGGGGCAGTGAGAGGATCTCAGATCTAGAAGTGGGTTGCCATCTGGGGACAAGTGACCATCAAACAGTGTGGTTCACGTTAAACTCAGCTACAGAGTCAAGCCATACAAAAGTGAGGGTACTGGACTTTAGGAGGGTTGACTTTGGCAAGATGGGAGAGTGCCTCAGAAAAGCACTAGCAAACAGGCTAGAAGGAGGTGTGGAGCAGCAATGGGGAATCATCAAAACTGCCATCACAGAGGCAACAAGCCTTTGTGTGAAGCAAATAAACAAACCAAAATGAAAGAAAAAGCCACTATGGTTCTCAAAAGAGGTGGCTGTAAAAGTCAGGAAGAAAAAGATAGCATTCCGGAAGTATAAGGAAACACAGAAGGAGCAGGACAGAGAGCTGTACCAGTTAAGGCAGAAGGAAGCAGGGAGGGAAGTCAGAATAGCAAAGGCACAAACTGAGGAAAAGATAGCCAACTCGGTTAAGAAAGAGGACAAAACCTTTTATAGGTACATCAGCGAGCGTAGAAAGACAAAGGGAAGGATAGTGAAGCTGAATAGAATGAACGGTGGGTGGGCAGAGGGGGACAGTGAAAAAGCAGGGATACTGAACGAATATTTCTCCTCAGTATTCACAAAAGAGGAGGGGGAAGTGCCTAATCCAATTAACAGAAGCACTCTTGATAAGGGGGTCGATCCCAGTCCTTTCACAGAAGAAAGGGTTCTGCAAGAACTCCTAAAACTGAAGGTGGACAAAGCAATGGGTCCTGATGGAATTCACCCCAGAATTCTAAAAGAATTAAGGGAGGAACTAGTGAAACCACTGGCTACTCTTTTTAATAAATCATGGGAGGATGGTGTGGTACCCGAGGACTGGAGGAAGGTGGCAGTGATTCCCCTTCACAAAAGTGGGACCAAAACAGAGGCAGAAAACTACAGACCTGTCAGTCTGACCTCTGTGGTAGGGAAAGTGATGGAGTCACTTCTGAAGGAAAGAATAGTTGAGTACATAGAGGCCAGTGGAGCACAGGACCCAAGGCAGCATGGGTTCACAGCAGGAAGGTCATGTCAGACGAATCTAATAGATTTCTTTGACTGGGTGACCAAAGTAGTAGACCAGGGAGGGGCTGTGGACATGGTCTACCTAGACTTTAGCAAGGCATTTGACACAGTCCCACGCAAAAGATTAATAGTCAAATTAACCAGCCTGGGAGTGGGTCCCAGGGTGGTAGCCTGGGTAAAACATTGGCTGATAACAGGACACAGAAGGTAATTGTAAATGGAGTCCACTCTGAAGAAAGAGGGGTTACTAGTGGGGTACTGCAGGGTTTAGTATTGGGTCCAGTCCTTTTTAATGTCTTCATCAGTGACATTGCAGAGGGACTGGAAGGAAAAGTATGCCTTTTTGCAGATGACACAAAGATCTGTAACACGATTGATACACAAGGAGGCGTGGAAAGGATGAAAAGGGACTTGGCAAGGTTGGAGGAATTGTCACAAGAGAAGTATGGCAGCTAGGATTCAATGCAAAGAAGTGCAAAATAATGCACCTGGGAAACAAGAACCCAGGGGAAGAATACGCAATGGGTGGGGAGGTAGTAACAACAACAGAAAAGGAAAAGGACATGGGGGTAATCATATCAGATGACCTTAAGATTATCATGCAATGTGAGAAGGCAGTAGGGAGGGCTAGGGGTATACTGGGATGTATAGGGAGAGGCATCAGCAGCAGAAAACAGGAAGTTGTAATCCATCTGTACAGACAGTTGGTGAGACCCTATCTGGAGTACTGTGTCCAGTTCTGGAGACCCCATCTCCGCAAGGACATAGACAGGATAGAGGCAGTCCAGAGGAGGGCAACTAAAATGGTGCAGGGTCTGCAAGAGAAGCCGTATGAGGAGAGACTAAAGGAGCTTAATATGTATACCCTTGAGGAAAGAAGGGGAGAGGGGGGACATGATAGAAACTTTTAAGTACCTCAGTGGAATCAACAAAGTCCAAGAGGGTAGCATCTTTCAGAAAAAGAGACGTGCAAGAACAAGGGGACACAATTTAAAGATAGAGGGGGGCGGTTCAGGGGCAATGTGAGGAAGTATTATTTCACAGAGAGGGTAGTGGATGCATGGAACAGCCTTCCTGAGGAGGTTGTGGGGTCTAAAACTGTGGGAGAATTCAAGAATGCATGGGACAGACATAAGGCAATTCTTGTGGGGGGTAGGAAGAAATAGGCTGTTGGTTAACTAGGATCTGTGGCCTATCCTGTAGGTAGGGAAATGGGCAGACTAGATGGGCCAAGCGGTCCTTATCTGCCGTCAAAGTCTATGTTTCTATGTTTCTATACAAGACAATGGTATTCCCCAAGATTCTGTTTTACCTCTACAGTCCCCTAGTACCAATCCCTTAGAAGAAATTCATATGTTTTGAAAAGCTTTTTGCATCCTTCTTATTGGAGGGGCAAAAACATAGCATTCAAAAACTCAGAGCTACTGGCAGCAGCAAAAAGGCTAGACTTTACTGTGCCTTTGGGCCTACCATCAAGCAGCTGGAATCAGGCATAACATTTACTGTTTGGCCCCCAAAGGGAACTTAAGCACTCTCTGGTTATATTTAGAACTGGATCCTCGACGCAGTCCACCATTGGTCGGTCTGCTTAAACATTGCAACAGACACAAATATAACAGCCCTTCTCCAGTGTACCAATGTTCCAGTCATGCCTGGCACACCCTTACTAAATCCCATTACTGGAAAACTATTCACCTAGGAAGGTGGGACCATTGTGGCACAATCCTCTTCTTATTATCAATAAGAAGCCTATTTATTGACCTTCGTGGTAGAGCCTGGGATAGTTATGGTGGGTCATGTCATGGAACCTAAAGTCAACTTGGCCTTGTTCGAGTCCCTGGCAAAGACCTTCAAACTACCCAAGTCAGACTTTTTTTAGATATCTCTAGCTAAGATCAGCAATATTAGTCAGACAAAGGGCTGCCATTGGGCATGAGGACAGCTTGCTTCCAATAATGATCTCTAAATGGACCTCAAACCCTTCTAGGATGAGAGGTAGAATATATAACTTTCTTCTGTCATGCATAATTCCAAATTTGCTACAGGTTGTAATAGGTTGCGAACAGGACGTACAGCTCCTGATTCCTAATGAGGACTGGTAAGGAATGCTCAAAAGTGTTCATTCTGACTTTAAAGAGATGAGGTACCAGCTAATCCCCCAGAAAAGATTCTGCGTAGATGGTATTGCACACCACAGGTCTTAAAAAGAATGGGTCTTGTGTCCTCCGACATGTGCTGGAGATACAACCAAGGGGTGAGATCTCTCACCCACATCCTATGGTCTTGCCCAACATTTGCACCCTTCTGGTCTCTGATACAAAAAGTTTGCTAGCTTAGTTCTGGCTATCAAACTACCCTCAGACACGCTGTTCTGTATACTGGGAAACACATAAAGTCAAATGAATCTTGCTGGGTACCAGAAATACTGGATTCTTCCCATAGCTTTTGAAGCCAAAAGACAAATCCTATTAAAATGGAGAACAGACCCCCCCCCCCATTTGAACAACTGGGTAGCAGCTCTTTTTAAACTGGCAGAATTTGAGAAACTTCCTAAATGTGCTATCCACAGATACCACGCTATATTGGACCCCTTTCTTAATTATGTTAACCTTTCCATAGCTAACATATTTTCTTCTTTATCTTTACAGGCAGCTGAGACTTAACTGTTAGATCCAAGATGCCACAATTTAACAATTTCAGTTTAATTATTTATTCATATTACCCTAGTAACTGAATATCTCTGTGATACCTTATTAAGTATGATTTAGTTCTCATTTTATATAAAGTTTCAAATGTTACACTCCTGATTATCTATGGTTATTCCCTTATATTCTCCTCTCTTTTGTAACTCCCTTCTTTTATTCCTCTTTTATCCTGTGTGTTGTGTTAGTGCATTTGGTATTACTTAGTTCCTATTTTTATGTTGGCTTGCACACATGCACGAGCAACATTTTGTGGTAGTATCACTGTACCAGCACTTTCAAAGCTGTGTCAGTGTTGTGGCCGAATCCAAGGGATGCTTTGGCCATTGTGTCCCTCAACCCCCAACCAGTGAGCATGCTGCTGATGACAGCAGTTTCAGAGAGAGCCACCAACTTGAAAGAAATCCACCGCTGCAATGATAGACAGGCTTGTCAATGCAGTGGCAGATCTGACATGCCTCCTTTATGTGCTGTTCCAGGTGAAACATTTCAAGAAACATGGCGGCGGGTCTCACCGTCCACCTCTTGCAATCCCTAGAAAGCAGACTTCAGGGGTGCCCAATCCACCTGTCAGCATGCCTTCTCCCCCGATCAATTTGTTTGCTGATGGGGGTGCCCAATCCCTGTCAGCATAATGCCCACCAGTTTTATTTGTCTGCGGATGGGGGTGACCAATCCCCCTTGGCATCAGGGCCCCCAACATAGACATGCTTTATTTGCTGACGGGATGCCCAGTCCCCATCAACTCCAGTTCCCCCCCCCAAAAAAAACAGGTGGCACACTGGCAGCCCACCTCAGTGTGCCCAAATGTCTTAGTGCCACCTGTAAAAACAAAACCTTCCCTGACCTTTGTTTTTCCTGCAAAACAAGAAAACGGTTCTTCGTTGTCCATGGCACCCTCCCCAACCCTCACCCACCCTCTGCGCACCCCACCTCCACACCCTCACCCCATACTTACCTCCTGAGGTTGGTGCAGCAATCTTCGGTGGAGCGGGAACACGCCTGCACTCTTCAATCCGACCCTAACCAAGGAATGCCTGTAAGCTGTATAATGGCATAAATGGGGGGTTTTCAACTTAGATGGATATCTCGGCCATTTTTTCAACTTTTGGCTCCAGATTTTCAACACGGTGTTCTCGGAACCCCACCTCATGAAATCAGTCAATGTCATTTCATTATTCGGACCCAAAAGGTGATTTCAGGGTCACTGCATGGAATCACCTTTCAGGACTGATTAATAAAATGACAGTGCCACTGTTCATGAAGTGGGCTCCCAAAAAGCCTATGTTTCAAATTTGGTGAAAAAATTCCAAAAAAATGACTGTGTTACAAGCATGCATTTCCCAGTTTCCATGCATGCTTGTAACTTTGAGAATTTTTTATATTTTCACTCCAGATTTTCAACATTGCCATTTTTTTACACCTTATGAACGGTACAGCTGTTATTTTTCACATCCTGCCTGAAATGTGTTTTCGCAAATGTGGCTCACAATGGTGCAATTGCTGTGAGAAATCAACATTTGGGACAGATTAAGAAAATCACAGTGATACTGTTCATGAGTGGAGGTCCCAAAAAGGCCTATGTTAAAAATTTGGTGAAAAAATTCCAAAAAATGACTGTCACAAGTGTGTGTTGTGCAGTTTCCACGCACGTCATAACTTTGAGAATTTTTTATATTTCACTCCAGATTATTAACATTACCATTTTTGCACACCTCCTTATGAACAGTGCAGCTGTCATTTTTCACATCCTGCCCGAAACTTTGGTTTTGCACCTGTGGCACACAGTGCGAAATCAACTTTTGAGACAGTGTAAGAAAATCACAGCGCCACTGTTCATGAGGAGAGGTCCCAAAATGCCCATGTTAAAAATTTGGTTAAAAAAAAGTCCCAAAAATGGCTGCATTATGGGCGTGCATTGCACAATATCTATGTGTGCTAGTAAGTTTGCAAATTTTTCATATTTTCTCTCCAGATTTTCAGCATTGCCATTTTTGTACACCTCCTCATGAACAGTACAGCTGTTGATTTTTGCATCCTGCCTGAAATGTGTTTCCACACCTGTGACTCCAAATGGCACAGTTGCTGTGCAAAATCACCTTTCAGGATTGAGTAACAAAATAATAGCGCCACTGTTCATGAGGTGAGGTCCCAAAAATCCACTGTTGAAAATTTGGAGTGAAAATACAGTGCCAACAAACACCAGATGTGTTAAGGTTTCCAACCATATACCCAACACTGTAGAGACTGACAGGTGTCTGGGATGTAACTTGGGTTCATTGGCTATAATGCTCACGGAATTCTACCTCCACCCCCCATCCTACATCCACTGACAGGTACTGAGGTGTGCCTTGGGTACCGTCACCCTAATGTTCATCCCATTCTCCTATATTGAACCAATCTCAGCTTATTTTCTTATGGAATGGGGTGAGTATAAAGGCAGAAGTTTCCAATGCACACCCTGACACCTGTCGCTCTCTGCAGGGGGGGGTGAGGTGGAATGGTGTCAGCGTTATGGCTGACCCAAAGCCACACTCCCAACAACTTTCAATCTCTATGGGGGGGGGTTGGCATTACTTCAATACTTCACTGCCATTCCTATTTTGCATTTCTAACTCCTGCACTACCAATGACAATGCCAGCAAGCCAACATTTGGCATTGACAAATGCTTGTTTTAAAGAGTTGTAAAATGAGGTTTATATGGTCTGTAGTGGTTTGGTTATTAATACTCTATGCATATTTATTTGTTTTCCTCAATAAAAATGATTAAAAAAAAGACTTGTCCCTCTAATGACAGGGGTCTGGATATTCAAACAGGAGCAGAAGTGCAACACAAATATTTGCACTGCGCTCACAATTGTACCCAATTTGGTGGCTGCTCTATTCCGTCGGATAGCAGATGGCTCTATCTGACTGAATATTGTACTGTGTCAGCACAGTACTAATCGAAACTGCACTGCCCTGACATGTACCTGCGTTATATATAGCCCACAGAGAACAACGCTGACAAAATTGGGATAGCACCAAGACCCTCATGAGCTATATTCAGTCACAACATGAAAATTAGACCATTAGGTACACAAGGTAGCATGGGGCCCTTTGCATGCACATTATCGGCTCTTGTGAATGAGGTAAAGCAGCCCCTTAGTGCCAGTCCCAGTGAACACATCTGCCCTGGTCATGTAGTGTGCCCCCTACTCCTGATCGTTCATGCTGTGAATGTAAACACTTCCATGGTGTCTAGCAGTACCAAGCAAATGCCCATTGTGCATGAATACACTTATCACTGGTGCCTAGTGCCCCCCCCGAATTGCCTGTTTTACATGAATACAATTATCCCTAGTATTCGCTGGTCCCCCCACCCCTCAATTGCCCATTCCATGAATGTAAATACAATGTACAATGTATCAGTGGTGCTCCAGTGTTCTCTCATCCATTCCCCACCCATCAGCGACTAGAACATGCCTCCTTTTACCTCCTCGGCCACCCACCATATGAGCTGTCAGTGAATATGTGTACAGTATTATTGTATATGCATGCTCACTGACAGCTCATACAGTGGCTGGCTAAGGACATGAGAGATTGGCTTTCACTGATCACTGGCACACTAGAAGGGGGTGGTATTTTAGTGGGCAGGATCAGAGCAGGGACACTGAATGACCACTGATGCACTGCACATTTGTCAACAGGCATTCAAGGGATTTAGAAGTCTGACCAGGTGCTCCTGTGGAGCAGCTTCTCTCTGCATCAACTGCTGCCCACAAGCTCCGAGAGGAAGCTCTGACTCGGCTGTCCTCTAATAAGGACTGCTACAGCTCTCCTGTTCAAGATTTAGAAGCCCAACCTGGTGCTCCTGCAGCGTGGCTTCTCTCTGCATCAGCCACCGCCCGCAAGTTCTGAGTGGAAGCCCTGACTCAGCTCTCCCCTGAGAAGGACTGCTACAGCTCTCCTATCCAAGATTTAGAAGTCTGACTGGGTGCTCCTGTGGCACAGCTTCTCTCTGCATCAACTGCCACCTGCAAGCTCTGAGGGGAAGCCCTGACTCAGCTGTTCCCTGAGGAGGACTGCTACAGCTCTCCTGTCCAAGGTATAGAATACTTTTCCAGAGCCTACTTTTTTGGACTTTTTGGGACTTTGGCACTTTCTGCACTGACCCCTGATTGGCCAATAAATCCCCCTAGGGCAAGATCTTCTGTCCAAGATGTAGAAGCTTAGGGCACTCCTGTGGTGCAACTTCTCTCTGCATCAGCTGCTGCCCGCAACCTTTGAGGAGAAGCCCTGACTCGGCTCTCCCCTGAGAAGGAATGCTACTGCTTTCCTGTTCAAGATTTAGAAGACTGTCCAGGTGCTCCTGCAGCATGGCTTCTCTCTGCATCAGCCACTGCCTGCAAGCTCCAAGTGGAAGCCCTGACTCAGCTGCCCCTGAGAAGGACTGCTACAGCTCTCCTGTCCAAGGTATAGAATACTTTTCCAGAGCCTACTTTTTTGGACTTTTTGGGACTTTGGTACTTTCTGCACTGACCCCTGATTGGCCAACAAATCCCCCCAGGGCAAGACTATTGGACTATGGCTCACCTGCTGCCTGTTGATTGGTCCTTTACCTATTCTCTATACTCTGCTGAAGCTTGCTTAATACCTGTTTTGTTCAACTTAGATTTTTGACTTGTTGTACAAGTTAGAGCTTTTTGACCTGTTGTACAAGTTAGAGCTGTTTGACATTTTTTTTACTGTTACTGTCTGCTCTCTGATTCTTGCCTAAAAAATACTGAAATGGTTTAATGCAGCAGCTAGTGTTAGAGAGAAATATTTGCCCTGTGCCAGCAGCTTAGCACATTGTAAATATCTACAAGTGTTTCTTTGACTGAGTTTCTCACTTGCTCCTGCCTTAGTCATATCTCTTCCCTGTCCCCTCTCAATCTACTCAGCCTCTGTCCATCAGAAAGTGGCACTGGTTTAGACTCAGCTCCTTTCTCATCTCCTCTCTTGAGTTAAGTACTTTGCCTCTCACTCCTCCCTGCCTAATCTCTCTATGGTTCTGGACCCTCTTCCTGCCCTGACCCCTGCTGGCTGTCTGCAGCCAGCCACCTGTCCCTCTGTTTCCCACCCTTCTGTTTCTGAATTATTTTTTTCTTACTTAATCCCTTTTTCTTCTCTCTTCCCTCCCCAGATTTAGAAGCCCAACTGGATGCTCCTACAGCATGGCTTCTCTCTGCATCAGTCACCGCCCAAAAGCTCGGAGGGGAAGTCCTGAATTGTCTCTCCCCTGAGAAGGACTTTCTACAGAGCTCTTCTGTCTATTCCCACCTCACGCAATGGCTCCCCACTGACTCCCATCCCACCCACCCTATCTGGGCTCTTTCTATATAGTATTATGGTCATGTGACCACTCATGATATTACTAAGTGTCTACTTCACCATTGGCAGGTTACATGCTTCTACTGTTTGTGGGCTTCTATCTGCCTGATCCGTCTTGCTTACTTTCTCTAACCAGAAGTCATTTTCAATTCACTTTGCCTGCACCACAAACTCAATATCTTCTCAATAGGAATAGGAAGTAGAAACATCTCCTTCAAGGGCTGAATCCAATTGAATTCACTGTCCACTACACCATAAATTGTACTTCACCTCACCTATTTGTGTGCATCATAATGTTCCCTATGACCTTTGTGATTCCTCATGGCATCATTCTGTTCACACTATCCCTCTTGGGACCTCAAAGTAGTACTGCCTCCCCACCTGCTCACCCTAACACTCCCTGGGTTGTGTTTAATGTGTATGGAACCACTACCTCTTCCTATCACTTGGATACCTTTCTACACAGCATTCACGGTGGTTTTAGCAGGATCTGGCCACACTATTGCCTGCCATATGGACTCCCTATGCTACCACTCTTTCCTGGTTACATAGCTCATCATGGAACCCATAAGATACACACATCCAGTAGAAGAAAGCGATCACTCAACAATAAACTATTATTGGACCACATTACATGTCTGCTGCTACTACTAATCTTGCTGTCTGGCAATAGTCATCCTAACCCGGGTCCACCCCATAACGCCAATACTCAGTCACAAAGATCAGATGGGATAACACTCGCATCAATAAATATCTGCAGTATACTTCCTAAACTGGACAGTCTGCATGTATGGGTTACTTTGCATAACCCCAACGTTCTTTCTATAGAAGAATCCTGGCTGTCACCCAAGACACCAGATGTAGCCATCTCACTGCCAGGATACACATTATTCAGACAGTATCTTCTAATGAAACGAGGAGGTGGATGTGTCATCTACATAAAGGACTCACTCCAGGGGCATATCCTACCCCTCCCAAGTGGTAGTGACAATTTACAAATACTAGCCATCAAACTGCTGCTAAGTGCACACAATAAGGCACTTACAGTACTCTCTGTCTATATTCCACCTAAGCAGACTACAGCTGGCACCTGCTCCCTGATGGACAGTATAAGTACTCTGAGCCTAAATTCTGAAATCGTGATGTTTAGTGATTTTAACATTAACTGACTCTCTTCTGCATTGTCATCTGTCAAGGATGTCTTATCAGCTGTCCATTTCTCCTAGATGGTTGAGACACCAACAAGATTCAACTATAAAACTGTATCAAGCACCTTGCTTGATTGGGTGCTGTCTAACCACCTTTAGACTTTAAAGGTCTAAAGACTTTAGACTTTTGGACTTTAGGAGGGCTGACTTTGCCAAAATGGGTGAGTGCCTAAGGAACGCACTAGCAAATGGGCAGGAAGGAGGGGTGGAAGAACAATGGGGAATAATAAAAACTGCCATCACAGAGGTAACGAGCCTTTGTGTAAAGCAAATAAACAAAACAAGACAATGTAAGAAACCACTATGGTTCTCAAAGGAAGTGGCAGTGAAGGTTCAAGAGAAAAAGAAAGCATTCAGGAAGTACAAGGAATCGCAGAAGGAGCAGGACAGAGAACTGTATCAGTTAAAGCAAAAGGAGGCTGGGAAGGCAGTCAGAACAGCAAAGGCCCAAACCGAGGAAAAGATAGCCAACTCAGTTAAGAAGGAGGATAAAACCTTTTATAGGTACATCAGGAGCGAAGGAAGACCAAGGGAGGGATAGTGAGGCTTAATAAAGGGAGGGAGGGTGGGCAGAGGAGACTGTGAAAAGGCAGAGATACTAAACAAATATTTTTGCTCAGTATTTACAAAGGAAGAGGGAAGGTACATAAAACAAACAGTAGTAACACTCTGGATACAGAAGTTGATACTCGCCCATTTACAGAACAAAGGGTTCTGAAAAGAACTCTTAAAACTGAAGGTGGACAAAGCAATGGGGCCTGATGGATTCATCCCAGAATTCTAAAAGAACTAAGGGTAGAACTAGTGACACCACTGACTACCCTTTTTAACAAATCATGGGAGGATGGGGTGGTACCTGAGGACTGGAGGAGGGCAGATGTGATTCCCCTTCACAAAAGTGGGAGCAAGGCAGAAGCAGGAAACTATAGACCTGTTAGTTTAACCTCAGTGATAGGGAAAATGATGGAATCACTTCTAAAGGAAAGAATTGTCGAGTATCTAGAGGCCAGAGGGGCACAGGACACTAGGCAGCATGGATTCACAGTGGAAGGTCATGCCAGATGAATCTGATAGATTTCTTTGACTGGGTGACCAAAGTAGTAGATCAGGGAGGGGCTGTGGACATGGCCTACCTAGACTTTAGCAAGGCATTTGACACAGTCCCACACAAAGATTAATATGCAAGTTAGCCAGCTTGGGAGTGGGTCCCAAGATGACAGCCTGGTAAAGAATTGGCTGGAGAATAAGACACAGAGAGTAATAGTAAATGGAGTCCACTCAGAAGAAAGGAGGGTTACTGCTAGGTAAATTGAGGGTTCAGATTAGGACGGTCCTCTTCAATGTCTTTATAAGTGACATTGCAGAAGGACTGGAAGGAAAAAGTATGTCTCTTTGCAGATGACACTAAGATCTGCAACAGAGTTGATGCACAGGGTGGGGTGGAAAGGATGAGAAGGGACTTGGCAAGGTTAGAGGAATGGTCAAATGTATGGCAGCTTAGATTCAATGCTAAGAAGTATAGTAATGCACCTGGGAAACAAAAACCCAGGGAAGAGTACACAATGGGGTGAGATACTAACAACAACAAAAATGGAAAGGACCTGGGGGTAGTCATATCAGATGACCTAAAGACGTGCAAGCAATGTGAGAGGGCAGCAGGGAGGGCTGGGGGGATACTGGGATGCATAGGGAGAGGCATCAATAGTAGAAAACAGGAAGTTATTATCCCTTTGTACAGACAGCTGGTGAGACCCCATCTGGAGTATTGTGTGCAGTCTGAGACCCAATCTCCATAAAGACATAGACAGGATGGAAGCTGTCCAGAGCAGGGCATCTAAAATGGTGCAGGGTCTGCACCGGAAGACATATGAAGAGAGACTTAAGGAGCTTAATATGTATAACCCTGAGGAAAAGAAGGGAGAGGGGGACATGATAGAAACGTTCAAGTACCTCAAGGGAATCAACAAAGTCCAAGAGGGTAGCATCTTTCAAAAAAGAGATGTGCAAGAACAAGAGGGCACAATTTGAAAATAGAGGGGCGCTCAGAGGTAATTTAAGGAAGTATTTTTTACAGAGAGGGTTGTGGATTCATGGAACGGCCTTCCCAAGGAGGTTGTGGAGTCAAAATCAGTGGTGGAATTCAGCATGCATGGGATAGTCATAAGGCAGTTCTGGGGGTGGGGGTAGGGAAGAAGTAGGCTGCTGGTTAACTAGGATCTGCAGCTTATCCAGTAGGTAGTGAAATGAGCAGACTGTGTGGGCCAAGCGGTCCTTATCTGCCATCAAATTCTATGTTTCTATGTTTCTATGTAACCACCCTGTGCACATCACCAATACCACTGTCCTCCCTGACTCTATGAGTGACCACTCCCCTGTTATGTGCTGTTGGTCCAGCAATTACTGTAAACCCCCTACCAGAACCATAACAAACCGAGTCCTCTAAAAAAAGGGCATCTCGTGCAGTTAAAATCTGATCTTCTACAACAGGACTGGTCTGACCTGTACGATGCAAGTGACGTGGATATAGCACTTGACCACTTCATATCTAAATTCAGTTCTGTTTAAGTAAACATGCCCCCATAAAGACAAGAAAAAACAAAGGAACCTGCAACCACTGGATTACACCTGACCTAATAGAGCAACTCAAATCAAGAGACCACCTATGGTATAAGGCATGGGCTCATGGCACTCCCTCTAATATCCAGTGCTACAAAATAGCCAGAAATGAGTGAACAAAAGCTATTCGGATTGCTAAAAGTAATCACTATAAAGATGCCCTCTCTAGCTGTTGGAATACTAGCAGATCCTTCTGGACCAACCCTAATGACATCAATGGTAAAGTTCTTAAATCAGCCCCTACAACACTCAGTATTGAAGGCATCCCGTCGCTGGACTCTACTCATAGCCAACTCATTTAACAATGCATTTTCAGACCTAAGTAGTGTTCTCCCGGCTGAATATTTCAATCCTACCACTCCTAGTGAACTCTCAGGGAATCCAGAGCAACTTCTTAAGCACCTGAGGTTTTATTTCAAGGACGTTTCTGAAGCTGATGCATGAAAATATCTTGAGAAGGTGCTAGGGAAATTAAGATACAGTGGTGACACCCTTGACCTTAAATTTATAAACCTGGCCTTAGAGGAAATTCTTAGCTCCCTAAATAAAATAATCAACTTGTCCCTCTGCCATTCTCAATTCCCTCCAAGATGGAAATCTTTGACTGTAGCCCCTGTGCACAAAAGTAGGGACTGGACATTACATAGTAATAACAGGCTGATCTCCATACTCCCCCCGCTCTCAAAAGCGCTTGAGTGGACAGTGGAGGATCAGCTTTTTGAGTATCTGGACCTTTATCAACTCCAATGTCCTGAACAGCATGGGTTCCAGAGTGGACACAGTACCATCACAACCTTATTGAAGTTTACCGGATACATTCACCATGCTCTTGATCAAGGCCATTTGCAGGGTGCAGCATTCATTGACTTATCTAAGGCATTTATACAGTGCATAATGCCCTCCTTTTGAGCAGCTCACAGACATCGGGCTCTCATCAGATGCTGCAAAATGGTTTAACAGCTACCTATACAACCACTCCTAGTAAGTAAGGATTGGGGATGTCCTCTCTGAAAGCAGACTTGTCCATTCTGGAGTCCCGAAAGGGTTAATCCTGGGGCCATTTCTGTTCAGTATATACCTTAATAAACTCCTGGGCTCCTGCCTTCATCAGATCTCCCTTTACGCTGATGACGTGGTTATATTCACTAGCAACCCTTACCCAGAGCTTCTAGAGAAGAATCTACAATGAGGATTTGCATCGGCAGAAAAATGGTGTAGGGAGCATAAGCTTGTTATGAACTATAAAAAAATTAAGACCGTGTTGTACTCCAGCTCTCAAAGCAAACACAAGGCCTTCCCCCTTACAATCAAGAATGATAAGGGTGCTTCCCTAGAACTCATTCAGCACTTTCAAGTACCTGGGCATCACAACTGACTCCTCCCTGTCCTATGCCCCTCATATGGATAATATTGCAAAGGTGATTAACATGAGAATTGGGATGCTTTATCATCACAAACACAGTCCTACCCATGAAGTGCTGAACCTTGCCATTCACAATTCAGTGGTCTCACGTATAGACTATGGTCTGGCTATTTATGGGTCGGCAACTGACACGGCCCTCCACCGCATCTCCATAGCATTAAACAAGGCCTGCAACTTCTCACTGGTGCTGCATGACTCACATACACATGTGATCTATACACCCAGGCAAACTGACTTCCACTGAATGGCAGAATCAGATACTAAACCTGCCTGCTAGCCAAAAAAAGTCACTCTAAATATGCTACCAGTCGGGGTCCAGAACCTTCTCACCCCACATCTGAGTACTCATCAGATCAGAAGTTCTATCACCCAAGTCTTCAATGTCCCTAGATGTTGCACAGCCATAGCTCAACTTGCATTCTCACAACTGTGCTCCACTCTGGACCAACTCTCTTCAACCAGACATAACTGCTGCTGCAATAGTTGGTTCATTTAAACGCAAACTGTGACAACACTTTGTTACTAGTGTCACCTGTAATTGCTTCCACTAAGATCCTCCCCCTGAATGAAATTGCCCACCAGCACTTAGCCAACTCTGCATAGCTGTCCTCTGTCTGCAGCAGGCCAACAATAGCACTGTACCTCATTTCCCCCATTTATCTACTCCCCATGTCACAGTTACTACCTCACCCCTCCACACTTCTATGCCTCCTTTACACCCTGTCCCCTCTCTCCCCACCTGACCCCTCCTTTATGTCTTTACCACTTGTTACTCCCTATTGTCTAATTTAGCATAATAACTTAATATTGACTCTGGCATACATTGTACAATGCCTCAGCTGCTTCTGTCCTGTAGTACTAGTGTATTTTATTGTTTGTTCTTTAAGTTTCTCACATGACACTAATTCTTTGTACCAGCTGTGCATAATGGCCTATGTGTCTGTTGTTGTATTGTTTTGCCTACAAATGTGGAACCTATGAAAAGAGCATCTGCTCAAAGGTGTTAATCCAAGACTTTAATAAACAAATAAATTAAAAGGGGGCTGGGGGGAACCACTGGACACCAGAGAAGTATTTACATTCATAGAAAGGATGATTGGGGGGTGGAGGGACCCCTGGACACCAGGATAAATGTATTCATGTACAACAAGCAATCAGGGGGATCTCTGGACAACAAGGATTGCTGGCATATCTAGTATGGGTGATCAAGAGTGGATAGTTGCAGTACAGCCACCCTGCTTTTCTGTGGGTGTGCTGCTAAGAGGTGGTTTTGGTGGCAAAAATAGTGCCACTTTGGGGTCTGTTTACCACCACTGCAAACCTTGTGAGGATACCACTGCACCAATATGCATGGGGGAAGCTCCCTGATTTGCATAGGTTCAGTGGTATTATAGTGCTTTAGTGCTGGCACTCCCGGGAATTCTGAATATGGTCTGGCCTTGAGTGCCAGCTCAGATCTGGGTTAAAACACCAGCTAACCCTTTTAGTGGTTGTGTAATCCTTTAATCAGGCACCATGTGTGTCAAGAATAACACTTCTCTCAACAATAAGAAGGAACAACAGTCTTCTCAAAACCAAATGGGAGATCAGACTTCTTGAAATTCTGCTGAGCAATAGAATGATGGTCCAGTACCTCATGGTTTTCATAAAACCTTTTATGAGAGTCTGCTTTAAGAGGTTAGCATTTGGGATATTGACAGGACTAGAATTATAAGTGTGGTTCTACTGTAAAACCAAACACTTCAGACTTTAAGTGTTTGATTCTCATGAGGCTTTGTGAACCCAAATTTAACCTTCAGTTTGACTGGTTTGGCTATTGTGAACCATTCACATCACTGAAACTGGCTAAGCTTGGACTTTGCCTACTCTCCCCTCCCTATCATCCAACCACACACATATTTCTATATGTAAACAATTAATCTGGGTCTTAGCACTATGTCAGGAGTTGACATTGGCTTCTAGTTTTTTTTATTTTGCATCTTCTGTGCCCACTGGCACCATACTCTTTTGGAATGCTGATACCATCCTGTCTACCTGACAGACTCATCCTCATTTCTACAGCTCCATCAGGGTCCACCTACAAGTCATCCATCTCCTGGTTGGCTTGCCCATGCCAGCAGCCTCCTCTGATGGTTGTGGAGGGGAGAGACACCCAGAGTCTCCATCTACCCTCTGATTTGCCTGCTTGTCCCTGCTGGGGGCCTCTCCCCCTTCTAGAGGGAGGCACTAACTTGCTTGCTCAGAGGCTGGGGGGGACCCAAATTTCTGGCACACTAGGGGATGGTTGGTGTGGGATTGACTATACGGCTATCATCCTACATACCAGTACGACAGTTTTTCCTCCTGTTCTCCATGCCCACCACCCCTGTGTACAAGCATACTGCAGCTGACCTGTGGAGAGAGTATCTGACAATGCGAGTTCAGCCACGCCATTAAAAGCACGACTGTATGCCTCCACCAGGAGCTGTGCAGAGCAATGCAGTGTCAATCCTTCCTGAGGAAAGCGTCCAATGGATACTCTGGATCTTCCTTGCTGGCATTTACTCCTAACATCCCGGTTCAGAGCATGAACCCGGTCACCTACATGCCAGAATGATTCCTCATCATTCAGCGCCACAAAGCCAGCTGACACTGGATTTTAAGGTGACCTTTCCTATCCCACCCACCCCAAGCCCCAAATATTTTTTCTCAAATAGTTAAACCTCTTTGTTAGTTCATGATTACAGTGGCAAGTAGTATAGGACCAAGCTTACTGAGTCGGTACCCCAATCACATCTTTTCAAGTCATAGCAGTGTCTGTTTATGATTGGCTACAGTAGTAGCACTGTGTTAGGAGCTGATACTATAACATATTTAAATCTTTCCTTCCATAGCCTATCCCAGGCCTGAAAATACCTTTATTTTGTATTAAATGTCTCCACATGGTCCAAATATATAATTAAGTGGCTATTAATAGTCCATCCAAGCTAACTCAGTTGCAACCACTCTTTTTTTTTTTTTATCATGGCACATTTTCTCCACTGCCGGATGGTCCCCATCTGACCGACCCCCCCAGCCCCATCCCCCGGAATTACCTGCTCTTATCTGCCTGGCCCAGGAGCGGCACCTGCAGGAGGTCGGTCTTCACCCTGCCGACTGGCATTTTCTGTTTTTTTTCCCAGAGATCCTAGGAGTCAGCGCACATGTGTGTGGAGGCGAGCATGTGCCGGACAGCCCCGGTCTCAGCCTCCTTTCCTCACCCGCTGGCCTATTGTCTAGGCCCCCCCTCTTGCCCAAGCTTCCTGCAACCTCAACTGAGGGTCACCCATCAGCTGAGGGATGGCATGCTTCCTCCCTGGAGAGGAAAGCCTGCCTGTCAGCAGCTCCACCCTCCCCCTCCATGCTGACCAGTGACACTCCGGGCTTGTTCCTGAACCCGGGTCGCCTGCGTGGGTTGAGGTAAAGTGCCAGTGCCTCAGCCCTCTACGCCACCAGGCCAGCCAGTTGCAACCTCTCTAATTGGTGGTAAACACATGCCAGTCCCATTCATTCATAGTGAACACATGCATACCTGGGGGGAAAGAGGGATGAAGCTGGTCATATCAAGGCTTCCAGTTCCAACCCACTCTCCCAGATGCACATGCACATATTATGAATGAATGGGACTTAAACTGCAGATTAGAGAAGGGGTGACATAGCTACCTGTAACTTGGGTGACTACTAATGTCTTAGGGGTCTGGAAGGAGGCCTCCACTACAAAGTAAAGATAATTTAAGATCTTAGAGTTAGCTTGGGGAGGGTAGAAATAAATGTTGCTATTGGTTCCTGGCACTGTGCCAGGAGCTTACAATAAACTGACATTACTGAGATTTGAATGGGCAGAAGAGGGGAAACCAGGTGATCCAATCTGGTCCTTGACTACCTGCCCCCCAATCATGAATCAGGGGATTAGGGAAACTAATTTGATCACTTTGACCTTCGTTCCAGTTAATGAAAAAAAACAACACTTGTGTCCTTCCCAGGTGTGAAAGCTATCCCCATTACCACCTTTTTGCCCATCCCAGTGATTTCCCACCCTTCTCCTCCCTCCTTGGGCATCTTTTCATATAAAACCTTTCTGGCTCCTGATACTGTGCCAGGTGCTGACTGAGTTTCTTTGACTGGAGGACCGGGCAAGGCTTGAAGAGGATAAGATTAACATGGGTGGGTGAGAGGTGACTGAGGTCTTCCACTTACATATATTTGCAAGCTGTTAAACCCCCAGTAGAAAGGACTCGAAGTGTTGAAGCTGAATGGAAGACAGGGGGCCCAAACTGATGCCAGATCAAAGTGGGTGATTTTCACATTCACTTTTACCTGGAATGCCTGAGTCAGCCCTTGGCTCCTGATGCTTGATGCTACTTAGACACTCCAATCAATGTCTGGCATGTTGAAGTTACTCCTTCCCCTAAGCACCACTTCATCCTGAGCTGCAGATCTCCTGAACTCTTCTATCAGTACCTTGCCCTGTGCTTCCTTCTGATTAAGTGTCCTGTAAGCTCCCCCAGCTCTGATGACCCTCCATCTACCTGGGCACAGTTACACTGAAAGAGATTCAGCACTACTTCAGGTCCCCATACTTTGGGGCTTGGATGCCTTCTCTGACATAAAGGGCTGCCCTGCCCCCTATATCATCTGCCCTGCCCTTCATGTAGAAAGTGTAGTCAGAAATTATGAGATTTAAATCAGACTGCCATACTGCCTGGGCTTCCAGTAAGGTTGAGTCAAAAGAGAAAGAGCCAAGTTCAGTTCAACTTCCAGTGGAGCCTGAAGATTTTTTTCAGCTTTTCCAATGCAACTGAATCAGTCCAACTTCCAATGTAGCAGCTAGCATGCAGTAAAGCAAAATAAAAATAGGTGTTAAAATGCCTTGAGGTCAGCTTTGAATGCAAATTACTGTAGCTTACATGTGGCAGGTGTCGTTGACAGGCATTTGCTGTGAATTACTTTTTTGTGGTGATGAGACAGGCTGCAAAACCCACTAAGGCCATCATGACCAAGTATGAGCTACAGTGAAAGTTACTACTGATTTTTGACCTCAAGGAGTATACACCTCCCACCCCCTGTAGGCTCTGTTTTACCTCCATGCCAATTATTGTCTACCTCTAGCTCCACTGATTTTTCAAATTATGTCATATTACCACCACTCCTCCCCCAAAAAACAAACATCATGCATCACAAAATGAATCAGAAAAATAAAATGAAATGAATATACAGTACATACAATGTCAGGTATTACAACACCCTTGACCAATATTGTCCATCTATTGATGCATTTTTCTTTTCTTTTTTCTATTTTTTTTAGATTTTAACTGCTGTGATGACTCAGTCAAAGTAGTGGTGGTGTCACCACCTTCTTCTCCACCACAGTAATCGCTGCAGTAATTCCTGCCCCCACCATCAGTGCCACCATGGTTACTGCCTCCTCAGCATTGGTGTGCACGGTTGCTGTATAAGATCACAAGTAATGGTGTGTGTGGGACATCCAGCGACATCACTGCCTGTTATGGAGTGACGTTCAGGAGCCCCATTATACCCTCATCAAAACCCCTGTTACTAATTGATATTTCGGCATGAAACAACTTGAACATTTTCTAATAGGTGGCAGTTAGTACGGGAGGCTCAAAAAAGAAGACAGAAATACAGCTGCAGCTCTTACTGAAGATCCCTGAGATACGGAATCAGGAAGTTCTATGCCAGCATAAAGTATGGCATTGCCTCCTTCGCACCCACCTCACTTCCCACTGGAGGTCACAAATCCACAAATCTTGGATGAATTGTAATCCTTTTGCACCAAGATATTCAGGTCATTACAATCCTTGTGGCAAGATGTGGACACACTGCAAACTGAGACTAAAGAATAACAAAGAGCACTCTCAACTCTATCAGATCCAATGGACACCATCAGTGACCTGATCCTCTATATGGACCACAAATAAGTACAGCTTGAACAAAAGTGCTGTGACGTGCAGTGCAGGATCAGACACAAAGACTTGTACATTTATGGAATACTAGAGGGTGAGGATGGACCACAGATTTCAGCATTTGATAAATTATCCATGACACCTTGCAGATTCCAGAGTTGGAGCCCCTGAAGTTGGAGCATGTGCATAGAACACTTGGACCAAATCCTGGCCTCACAGAATGCCCCAGCTCCATCACGCTCTGATTCCTTAACTATGCTACTAAAGAACATGTGCTGTCAGCAGCTTGGCAAAAGACGGAAACCTGGAAAACCAGTGACTCTGTTTTGATCAGGACTATGCCCCAGTCATTCAGGCACAAAGCATGGCCTGTTTCACTTACCTCAAGGCCCACCATCAGGCTGGCCTGCATTTTCAGACCCCATACCCAGTAAAACATAGAGTGAATTTCTTAGGTGGCCCTATTATTTACCATACTGTAAAAGGTGCTTTGGAGGATCATAAAAGAAGGAGAGTGTGTGTGCCATTATCAGTACAATCCAGACAAGCAGGCAGGCCAGTCCACAATGTTCCCCCAGCAGCACAGCATATGACACCACAGTGTGAGGATGGTGATTCTGCCTTGGTGGCAGATAAAGCAAAAATCAAGTCCCATCCATGGTACAAGATACCCTTGTTTGGCAATATGCCATGATTCTGGCCCTAAGAAAACCAGATTAAGATCCCAGATATGCAGCTTCTTATAGGCCTATTTGCATACTAAACTGTGATTATTGGGCCCCATATTCAGAGTCAGACAATTGCATGTGCAAAAAGGTGTGCTGTGTGAAAAAATAGGGCCGACCAGTTATTGCACCATATTCAAACAGAACTGACCGCGCAATCTGTTTGAATATTGGATCCTGGTAGCATGGCCCACAGCAACTGGTTGCCATGTTTGGTACAGTGTTACCAGAGGGCAGAATTGAAGACCACCCATAGTGGTAAAGTGTAGCCCTTATTAATGAGCACCATGGCCTCCATTGGTGATATTCAGCCCAAACATGCAAATGATCCTATTGGGCATGCACAGCACTAATGGGCCTTATGCATGCCCATTATTGACTCATTTGCATGCTAATGCCTGGCCAAGTTAGCTGGGCAGGTCTCCCCCAAGTCCTGATCCCTGTTCACGTATATGTCACCAACATCTGTGGTGGTCTGCTGTCCCTCTCCAACCCCGATCGCTGTTTACATATACTGTATATCCTCAACATCCCTGGTGGTCTAGTGTCCATCGACAGCCCTGATCCCCATTCACATATATATCCACAACATCCCTGATGATCTAGTGTTCATCCCAGCCCCAAGCCCTGTTCACATATATATCCCCAACATCTCTGGTGGCCTAGTGTCCCTCCCTAGCCCAGACCCCTCCCTAGTAGTTCATTTATAATCCCTGGTGGTCCAGTTGTCCTCCCTCTCCCATTCCTGATTGCTGTCCTGACCCAAATAAACAAATTCCCTAGTAGTCTAGAGGACCCCCCCACCCCCTCACCCTGGCAGGTAGTGATCCACCACCCTGCTACCCTTAAACTGACCCATGGTGGTGACTTGCACTGCCCTCCTCACACCGCCACTGCCAGCTGAAAACTGGACTGTCAGTGAGCATCTACAGTACATAGTACACACTCATTGGTTGACTGGTCAATCAATGAGTGCATACTATGTACTGTACATTCTCATTGACAGTTCAGTCAGCAGCTGGTCATGGCAGTGTGAGTAGGGCTGTGCCAGTCACCAGTGCAGGTTGGGTGGGGTGGAGCGGGGTGGTAGGTCACCACCTGCCAGGGGAGGGTAGGAGCCACTTGACTACCAGGGGATTTATTTATTTGGGTCAGGACAGTGATCAGAGGACAGGGGAGGGGGAGTGACCACTGGACCACCGGGGATTATAAATGAACTACTGGGGAGGGGATCAGGGCTAAGGAGGGACCACTAGGTCAACAGGGATTTTGAATGCCTTATCAGTGAAGGATTGGGGCTAGGGAGAGACCACTAGACCACCAGGGTGTATGAAATAAGTACCGAGGAAGGGATCAGGGCTAGGGAGGAACCACTAGACCACTAGGGTGTACTAAATAAATACCAGTGAAGGTGTTGGGGCTATGGAGGGACCACTAGACCACCAAGATATATGAAATAAATACCAAGGAAGGGATCGGGGCTACATAGGGAAGACTAGACTACCAGAGTGTAGGAAATAAATATCATGGAAGGAATCGGAGCTAGGGAAGGCCCACTGAACCCCCAGGGTGCCCAGCCCTTGACAGTATGCAGATGGGTCTATGAACTGTTAAGGACTGGGTTTCAGAATCATTAAATGGCACAAGTGCTGGCGGCAGTTTAGTGCTTCTGAAATCTTTCAATATTGTACTGCTCTGCATGTACATGAGGGAACCCCCATTTGCATAGGCGCAGCACAATATTTTGCTGGACAATACTGTCAGGGGTGTGTCCTGCATTTGTGCCCTTTGAATATGGGAATGCTCCCAACAGCTTGCGCTATTCCAGCTTAGTGTGGCTCAAACCCAGTTTGTGCTGTGCTAACATTTTGAAGATGGGGCCTCATTGAATCTTTTTGACCATCTGGGCCAAACTTCTGGAAAACCTGCCTCCCATCATTTGGATAAGGATCAGGTGTATTCTGTCAGAAATAGGCAAGCTCATTATAGTGTCTGCTGTACTCTTCCCCTGTTGGACTATGTTGACTCCCATAAAATTTCAATGGTGCTGTTAAGCCTATATGAAGAGAAGTCATTTGCCAGGGTGGCCTGGACCTTCCTATGGACTACCCTGTCAACCATTTAGTTTCCCAGAGGATCTGGTAGAGATGATCCAGTGTATCTATGCATCCCCCAAGGCATACCTACAGTTAATGGTTCTCCATCTATTTACTGCAAAGAGGAAAGAGGCAGGGTGTTCCTTCCACTCTCCCTTGCACTTGTACTTGAAGTCAGTGGCCACAATCTGCTCCCACCCTCTTATAACTGGAGTTCCAGTGGCAGGCAAAGACTTTTTATTTCTTTAATAACCAGGTAAGGTTCATTATGCAAAAGTGCTTGTTTTCTGGGGTGATCTGGGAGCACTGTGGAGGCTAAGTGTCTTGCTCAGAGTCACTCATCAGTATGCAAGTGGAGGTTATAGGAATTAAACCCAGGTTTCTTGGATGTACCAAGCTCATTCACAGCTCATTACTCTAACTTGTATGGTATACTGACAGGCCCATTTTAAGGTTTCTCTATTTGTGGATGATATCCTTCTTACACTGACAACCCCTAAAACTTTGCTCCCTGTTGTGTAGCAGGTATTTGCTACTTTGAGCAAGCTTTTGGGGTATAAACTCAATGCACAAAAGACAGAAGTTCTGTTATATAATTATATGCCCTCAACCAACATGAAATGTAAATTCCCCTTTAGTTGTCAGAAAATGGTATTTAAATACCTAAGGATAATAGTTACCAAACAATTATTGCACCTTGAACTACTGAACTATGAGCCCTTAGCACAACAGGATACAGAACACCTTACCCATAAGAATCAGCTGTCTCTAGGATTTTTTCACTGCTTGGAAGTCACTAGACAAAATATTTTGCATTGTAGTTTTTATTTCCTCCAAACACTGCCTCTTATGCCCGATGCAATTAATATTGACCCCCTAGGCATGAAAGGGGTGTAGGCCGTGACCCTGTGCCCCATGGACAGGTGTGCCCATACCAGCATTCACCAATTGTGGTCACCTGTCTGCAGCTCCACCCTCCCGGTGCGCAGGACTCCACAGGACGACTGGGGGAGGAGTCGTTGTTCAGAGCGGGCATCCAATGGGATGCCCCCCTGGGGCCCATAGTGGATCCCACGCATAGGATGGCATGGGTCCGGGGCTGTGCATGCTGTTTGCATGCACCAAGACCCTTGCAGCACCCTCTGGTCCCAGTGCTGTCGCACATGAACTTTCCTGGTGATCACCCGTCTATCTGCCCCTGAAGCATCCTGCTGCCCAGTGGTCAGGGGCAGCACGGTGTGTCCTGTCCCAGTCCCCTGGTGACCGGATGCCTGTGTCCATGGGGCATGCAGTGGGTTACAGCAGGGTATCCCTGGTGTACCCTGCACCACCCTCTGCACTCATGCGGCCAGCACTATGCACTAATCAATACAGTGTAGTGCTGGCATGCCCCCGGAAAGCTGCCAACATGGTGCTGTCCACGTACGTGGGGGGCCAGGTGTGGTGGGTTTATGCTCCCTTCATGCATGCTGTGCAAGGAGCGCAATGGGTGTGGAGTGTCTCCTCTCTCCAGATATGCATGTGTAGCCACTCTGCACCAATCATGCATTGAGCCCATTACTTGTTGGAACAAATACATTTTGCAGTTTATATGGAAAGGGGTACCTCCATATAACCTGTTTTCTATTCTTCATCTGCTCACAGATGAGGGAGGAGTTAATTTATCCAACATGAAGTTGTATGCCTATGCCTGTCAGCTCCACCTTTTGCCTGTGGATATCCTCTACTTTACAGGCATACTGGAAACAGATTAAATTCACTGTTAACGATTTATTCAGTATAGATTATTTCCTGTTTTTTTGGCCACCCCCCACACTGTTTGTCTTCCAACCTTAACATTTTCCAGGTATACAGCTACTACATTGAAATGCTGATCTTATATCGGGAATATATTTCTTACAGCTGTCCCCTTAAACACCTTTGGGCACTGTCCTATGACACTGACCTCCCCCCATAAATTCAATACAGTGATGAAGAAATAGAGATGTCTTGGGCTCTGATGTGTTTTTCAATTATTAGGCTTACATATTATAGTTCCTTTTACTTCCATGCAAACCACCTTCAAACCACCTTCTAATTGCTTGCAATGGATCATTGTGGGGGGTGGTCTCTGAGGCACTCCACCTACCTGACGTCATGGGTTGTATACACCTGATAGGTTGTCTTGATGCACATGTGACTGAATTTGAGGACATCCCTTCTGAGGGTCACTGGTCATTTCTAATCAGTTCAAATTGTGCATCTGAAGAAGGTTGTCGCACTACTCCAGAGCTCCAGACCACAGAAACATAACACGACTCACTTGCAGGTAGGAAACCAGATTCCTTGCATATATTGTACCTATAAATCAGACAGCAGTAATTAATACTTCAGCTTTAAGTTTGATATAGCAAGAGCTGCGTCTACATTGCACGTCGGTCAGCTTACAGTATAAGTGGCAGATCAGCATTTCAGCTAGCTAAGGCTGTTAAGTGAGATATATGTTTTTTCCTTCTGATACAAACCACTAGCTACAATTCCCCAACACACACACATTATACTTGCCACCACATACAACATTACAGTGCACTACTACTAAAAATCCCCTCACATACAGGAATACTACATTACAACAGTAGACTCTCTGCTGAAAAACTCCATTGACATCTGCCTTGCAATCTTTTAGCGCTCTGAACACCCCTAACTTAATGGTTCTAGATGCCTACGATACCCTTGCGATTGCACTGCTGCTGCTTAACACACTCCGTCATGATGCTGCACTACTCTTACAGCCTAAGAGCTCTGGATACCCCATTCATGCGGTCCCAGATGCTGCAAAACTGTAAATACTCAGGGCAGCTACTGTACCACTGATTCAGCCAACACTCCCTGCTCCTGCACTACACAGCGCTCTGGGTACTCCTCTTTCAGCGGTCCCAGATGCTACATGTATAGCAAAAATCCATCCATATGCACTGCGAATGTAAAGGTCACAACTCTGCAGCTATTCCTACCTGCTGTTTCCATGATCACCGTTGGTGCTCCACAATACCGCTACTATAGCACTCCAAACAGTTTTGCATCCTGCAAAGGCCGCACCTCCACAAGTTGCCAAAATGAAGAAGCAATATTGTTATTTTATGGCCCCGAGACGCTGGCGCGGCCATGCCAACAAGCTACTCTCACTTCCTGCTCCCTCACGAGATTCTATGTGAATCGCGCTTCACCATTGGTCTGCACATTCACGCAAGACTTCCCAGACAAGTCTCAGAACAGGCTGTACGTCGCGTATCGTGTACAAAACCATATGATGAACCTGAGATATAAAATAAAAATATTTCACCCTTGCCCAGTCTGTTTCACAACACAATGCCATTGACAACAATGACAGTACAGTGAGTTACTTCACTCTAAGGTACTGTTAGGCTGCATTTCCCTCTAAACCATGTCAGGCTCATTATATAGCTACTCCTCCTTCTTAAAGGCATATCACCTGTGTATGGGCAGCACAGAGAGTGGTTCCCTACCGAATCCCACTACCTGTACAATGTTAAGGTACAATACTGCTGCTCATTAGGACATCATTACATGTCCATATCATATCATTCTACACTATATTTACTCCTGCTTTAAGACAATTATTACTATAGAACAGTCATGGAGTCCCACAATACTAAGCATGTAATTTCTATCTAATCGTCAGGTGAACATGCCAAAAGCAAAGAGCTGCAGGCAGTGCAATGTGCTAATACCACACCAACAAACAGGAAGGCTATGTGCATCCTGCGTTGAAGAATCCACCTTACACAATGAGGTTCACGACACAGAGGATGACTGCCCCCCTCCTACTATTAATCAGGACAATCACCAACATTCAGACACCACAAAAGCGCTTCTCCAGAATAACCAACTTATGCCAGCACAACAGGAGGTTTTAACAGCCATGCTACAGCAACTAACAGAACTATCAAAAATCAACAAATACATTCACCACCTACTAAGAAATGGAATACCTCTCTTCTAGACACGAGATGATACAGTGAACACCCACCCCCGTCAAATCCAGCGATTCCTCCGATGAGGAAGAGGAGGCCTAGAACAAGAACCACAACCTCTCACAGCTAAGTGGTGCTTCCCAGACCAAATCCCTGCACTGGTGCACCACATAATGGAAACAGTGGGTTTCGAAACCATAACACCAACCCCCATGTCCAAACTACTACCGTCCCTGCAGCCTACTGCCAAACAAGCAGATGCCTTTCCTGCCCGCGAAGCAATCGAGGAGATTGTTCTCAAGGAATGGTCCTCCTCTGAACCAGCCAGAATTCCGGAAAGAAAATCATGGGACAGAATGTACCCACTGCAGGAGGACAAATTAGCACTATGGTGCACACCACCTGCTGTGGACCCACAAATAGCGGCCCTGAACAAAAGGACAGTACTCCCCACTGAGTCCGCATCAGGTTTATGAGACCCTATTGATAGAAGGTTAGAACATAACCTAAAGAAGAATGTGGAATTAGCGGGCTTGGGAAGCAGAACAGCTGCCACCGCTATATATGCCACTAGAGCACAGCTAACTTGGCTCCAGGAAATACAAAAAACTGTACCTGCAAAATCTCACTAGTCCGTTCTCTTATATAATGCAATACTCTCCACAAAATATCTGGCAGACATGGTGGTAGACTCCTTAAAAATAAATGCCAGATCAGCGGCCATCACTAACAGAGCACGCAGATCACTGTGGATGAAACTGTGGGATGTCGACAAAGAATCCAAGGCCACCCTGCACCGACTTCCATTTAAAGGCAACACGATATTTGGCCAAGCACTAGAGAAATATCTCAAAGGCAAAGAGGAAGGCAGAATTCTAGCTAGAGAATAAACAAGATCCACCTATCTTCCCACATGGCCCAGAGGCAGATACCATTCCTTTTGTGACAAGAGACGCGGCAGCCACATATTCCAGGGCACTACATTCAGACAAAATTATTCCACTCCCTACCACTACAACAGATACAGAGGTAGAGGCTCTACACAAAGAGGCAGAGGAAACTACTATCGCCGAAACAATTCCAGGTCCTGACTACACACGTCCCACGCGAGGCCGCTCTCCAGTGACAGCAAGACTGACACTGTTCTTGGAACACTGGGAAAATACCACCACAGACAAATGGGTGCTAGAAATAATAAGACACGACTATGCGATACAGTTCACAAAGATACCGCAAGTACACAGAATGATACATTCTCCCTCTTCCAAGCACAAATACACAACAGCACACATTACTACAGCTATACAAGACTTAAGAGACAACAACGCCATTGCTCCAGTCCCAAGGCACGAGGAAGGTAGAGGCATCTACTCCATCTTCTTCATGGTACCAAAAAAAGACAGGAGGATATAGGCCGGTACTAGACCTAAAATACATCAACAAGTCGGTACGATACATTCCATTCAAGATGGAGACAATAAGGTCCACCCTCAAGGCACTCCGCCAGGGAGACTTTCTCACATCCATCGACCTAAAAGATGCTTACCTACATGTACCGATGAGACCCAGACATCATCAATTCCTATGCTTCTGCATTCTAGGGCAACACTATCAGTACAAGGTACTGCCATTCGGACTGGCATCGGCCCCGAGAGTATTCACAAAGGTGTCTATAGTTCTCGCAGCTCATCTCCGCCAAAAGGGAATCCATGTCATACCTTATTTAGGCAACTGGCTTATCAGGGCAAGATCACTACAGCAATCAATATGGGAAACTGAAACAGTGGTACAGTGCCTAGAGCAACACGGTTGGATACTCAACAACAAGAAAAGCCAACTAGTTTCCAGTCACAACATAGAACACCTAGGACTCTTATAGACACAGACAGAGGGCTGATTACCCCATCTCTCTCCAGAATTCACACAATTGTGTCAACAGCACACAGACTAAAGAATGCAAAGCACCCCATGCTATGGGACATCTTCCAAATGTTAGGCCTAATGTCATCAACCATAGACACGGTACTCTGGGCCAGATGGCATGCAATACCCCTTATGTCCTTTCTACTAACTCAGGGACATGCACACAACCTCAACCTAGCTAAAAAGGTCACTCTCCCACCCAGGGTAAAGTCCAGCCTCACATGGTGGTCAGACAGACACAAACTGACCCAAGGCACGCCACTAGAAATAACTCCAGACATAACAATAGAAACAGACGCAAGCCTATCTGGCTGGGGAGCCGTACTAGGCAATCACACAGCGCAAGGAAAATGGTCCTTATTAGAGACAAAGCTAGCGATCAACGTGCTAGAAATGAAAGCAGTATTCAAGACACTACTGCATTTCTCAAGACTGGCCCACAACAAACGTGCAGATAAAATCAGACAATCAGACCACGGTATCCTACATAAACAAGCAGGGAGGCACAAGAAGCAAGGCAATGATGTCACAAACTTCCAAACTACTGGCATGGTCTCAAACAAACCTAAAATCAATATCAGCAATTCACCTGGTGGGCAAACTCAACATCACAGCAGACTGGCTCAGCCAAGAGATGATACACCCAGGAGAGTGGAAACTTCACCCACAAGTGTTCCAGCAACTCAACCAGAGATGGGGCCCAATAGAGATAGACCTTATGGCATCACACAAGAACCATCAATGCATAAAATACTGGTCGTGATTCAAGGACCACAGGTCAATAGAGTGGACGCACTTCAGCCAAGTGGACATTCCACATCGCCTATGTCTTTCCACCAATACCACTGATTGCACAAGTACTAAAGAAGATCCGCATATCCAGAGCATGAGTCATACTTATCACTCCGCACTGGCTGAGGAGAGCATGGTTCAACAATTGTATCAATGGCACTAACAGATCCCTGAAACTACCACTCAAATCAGACCTTCTCACACAAGGTCCTATCACTCATCCAAACCGTCAACAATTGCAACTGATGGCATGGCTCCTGAAAGGGAGAGATTGCTGAAAGCAGCATACCACCCTTCAGTCATTCATACTATGGCATCATAATGCCAACAATCCACGTATACCACTTACAAATGCCAATGGGACATATTCAACAAATGGTGTAAGCACCACAAAATAGACTCCTCCACTTGCACTATTCCTCACATACTACTATTTCTACAAGAGGGACTCCAATTAGGACTCTCACCATCTTCTTTAAGGGTACAAGTGGCAGCCATGGGGCAGCAAGGGGACAGAATCAAGGCACGACACCGGGATCCCATCAAGACATTGTCCGCTTCCTGAAGGCAACCGTTAACATACGCCCCACACAAAGACAACTAATCACACCATGGGACCTACCATCAGTACTGACAGCAATGACAAAACCACCGTTTGAACCTACAGAATCCATTGCGTTTAAATGGCTACAACTCAAGACAGTATTTCTAATGCCATCGCATCAGCCAGATATGTAGGAGAAATTCAGACACTTTCCTATAAAGAAACGTTCCTTCAATTCTACCCAGACAGAATATCTATGCGCCCAATCTCCTCATTCCAACCAAAGATTGCATCTAAGTATCATCTTGACCAAACTATTGAAATTCCAGGCCACCTTCCGCTAGAAGAGGTACAAGCCGACCCACAACTTAGACTGCTAGGCATGACTCGCCTGCTAACAACATACATTACTAAAACGGAAGCTATTCGCAAATCTGACAGACTATTCATCATCACACAGGGACGCAGACAGGGCCTGCCTGCCTCCAAAGCATCCATAGCAGGGTACCTCAGAAAAGCCATCTCAGAGGCTTATAAAGCAAATAATATGCAGTAACCGACAACATTACATGCCCACTCCACTAGAGCTATTGCAACTTCGTGGGCAGAGAGGAACTTGGCTATCGCAGAAGAAATTTGCGCCGCGGCCACTTGGTCAACTCTTCACACTTTCACAAGACATTACAGATTGGATGTATCTCAACAGACCAAGACAAACTTTGCCAGAGCAGTTTTACTGACAGCAAGCACAGGACACAGTAACATTATCACATCTAACCCACCCTAGAATCTATATCACTGCTTTTGACTAACCCGTGATATCAGGTAGGTGGAGTGCCTCAGAGACCATCCCCCACAATGGTAGTTTACTCACCTGGTAAAGGTGATTGGGGAATGGCTCTCTGAGGCACTCCACACTCACCCTATACAATAACGTGACAATGACAAACAATAACAACATGGTCGCAATGCTATCTGACTTAAGATTCATGATCCACAACACATTTGTAATTTACATGCCAATAAATATGATTATTTCAGTATCCACACAGAAACATCAGATTACGATTATTCAAGGTACAAGTGGGGGTAATATCACTTTTATAATTTCAGATACAGCTTTGGAAAACATCGAACTGATTAGAAGTGACCAGTGACCCTCAGAAGGGACGTCCTCAAATTCAGTCACATGTGGATCAAGACAACCTATCAGGTGTATACAACCCATGATGTCAGGTAGGTGGAGTATCTCAGAGAGCCATTCCCCCACAATCACCTTTACCAGGTGAGTAAACTACCATTACTGTTTACAGTATTTGCAATTATGGTCCTAGATATTAGATTTTGTCTCAGCAGTCACCTCCCTCCTGGCAAATCCCTATCTGCTTTTACGCCATCTAATGAGCAACATTAAAGGCGAAAGGTGGTCCCATCTTATCAGTCAGCTATGTAAAATCTTGCTGGAAACTTTACCAGATAGCACAGAGTTCACCTTGCAAAGATGGAACACCGAGTTAGGAACAGCTTACACTTTGGCAGAATGGCTAAAATGTGCTCCCTTTGCTTACCATCTCACAGTAACAGTTTGCTGGCATAAATTTACATGGAAATGTTGTTCCAGATGTTTCCTTTCCCCTGAGATTGTGGTTTAATATGTGGGCCATGTGATAGGGTGTTTCTGGTGGGACCATGGTGAGTGTTTGTCAAACCAGGCATATATTTTTTGGCACTGCCCTACCCTCCAGTCCTCTTGGTAGGCAGTTATATGGCAAATGGAAGACATTTTTAATTGCCCTGGAGGTATGACTCCCTCTTTCATTCTACTGGCCACCCCTCTCTGCAGATCTGTATTGGGCCAAACACTGAAATTTCTACTAATTAGTATACTAGTTGCAGCACTCGTATATGGCATACAAAAGAAAAATTACTTCACTGGCAGAATATACTTCAGAATATTTATTGATTATAAAAATGGGCATACACCTTAAATAACAAGGTGTCCCTATTTGAAGAACGTTCAGGAAGACTGATTATACTTACACCAATGAATCACTCCCCTGACTTTGTTCTGTGATGCTGACCCTCTCTCTTTCTTTCTCTCACTCTCTTTCCCTTGATTCTCTCCACCTTCCCCTTCTTCTCCTACTATACCATAATCTTCCTTTGTAATCTATGACCAATATGATTGGATAATATCACTTAATACCTCCTTCCACCTTTATTTTCTTTGTGCTTCTTTTGAGGCTCCTATTTCTGGCCCTTTAAACTATGACATAATTGAATATCCAAACATGATAGGCACATGGCATGCTTTATGTTATCAAATATGATCACATAGTGTGGTATCAAAAAAGACTAAGATGCAGACTGATTTGTATATGTTAATCGCTATACATGTACTTTGCTTTTCACTTTGTTAATTAATTGAAAGGCTTTGCCTGTAGTTCGGTGACCAAGCAGCCAGCCACTCACACTTCCTGAGCTATATTTTTAATTTTTTTATTTTAGTCTTTGGTAACCAGGTAAGGTCCACTAGGCACAAGTGCCTGTTTTCAGGAGTGACTTTGGAGCACTGGGCGGTTAAATGACTTGCTCAGAGTCACACAGTATGTAAGTGAAGGTCATGAGAATCAAACTCAGGTCTGGTCTGCTGGATGTATCAAGCTCATTCACACCTCATTCCTCTAACCTCTAGACTATACTGCCAGCCCATATAATATATATATATATATATATATATATATATATATATATATGCAGTTCCACTCAGTCTCACTGTGAAGCATTTTGTCTTTGCAGCTGAAGGCTCTGCCGGTTTGTTCCTGAGCTGGTCGGGCCTCCCTGGTTGGATCCCCCCACCCCCACCTCTTGCTTGTCTCTGCAGGGCTTCTGTGTTTGTTTTCTTGCTTTGGTTTGTGTTTTGCCTTCGGTTGTGTATGCTTCCTTCCTTTCTGGTGGGGCTTTTTCGCCTCCTAGCATACTGATATTCAGAGCTCATGATGCTAGCTTTCAGTTGCTCAACTATAGCTGGTCCATGTGGCATATTTTATTGCTCTCACCTGACTCAGATTACTTGAACCTAGCTATACAGCTTACTCATGCTTGTTCTATTTACCTCAATTGATACAATCTCATTGCACTACCTGTCTGACAATGCTTAAGAGCATTATGTCTCCTTTATTTGCACTTACAACTCAGTGTACTCATTTATTTACTACTGCTGTACAGACCTACTTGCTTCCTGCAGCTGCATTGTTTACCGCATTCCTATTGAACCTTGTTTACTCTGAGGTTAGCTAGAAGCTCCTGCTGAGGCTATTAAATTAGCTTTTATATCTGCATGTGGTTCTCGGCCTTTCATCGCTCCTTGTTTGTTCTACGGCTGGGACTGAGAGGTGTTTTGGGGGTCATGGCCTGTGGTTAATTAATTCTGTTCTACATCCTGTCTTCGTTGCTGAAAATCCTCAGAGTTTGTCACCTTGATTTGGCTATTCTTGTCTGGCTGGCTCGCCCCTAACTCAATGCTGTTTACTTGCTATACAGTTGTTATGCAGGTCCACCTATTACTACTACTGCTTACTGACCTATCAGGTCCACACTTGCTTATGTAACCATTGCTTCTTGCTTACGCAAATGACTGCTTCATGCCTAGTGCCATCCCCTCGGCTTCGGCCTGGGATTCTACTGCTCTCAATCTGCATTCGACCTTACAAGGTCTCAGCACTCAATGCTCATTACGATCTCAGCACACCGTGCTCATTCAGCTCACCAGCTTTATAGCTCTCAATCAATTCTGGGGCATGCCAGCCATTCTAATCTGGCGCAGGTTCCTGCAGCTGACAGTCTCGCTCTGCATTTAGTCTGCATCATCGAGTGTGTCCAACTTGGGGTGGGATCCTTCTCACTTGGCCCATAGCTGGGAATGTCCTCACCCCGGGTTTGGCTTTAGCTGCCTGCTACATGACAGCAGCTCCTGGTGTAGAATTTAAGACTAGCAGTGAAGGGTGGTTACGATGATCTCCTTTGGCTCTAGTGTTCCACTATAATGGTTGGCCATTGACTTTAGTGGTTTCCCTAGCAAGGCACCTTCACCGCATTCTCCCACGACTGCCTCTGATTCACCTGGTTTGATTTAGGTGGTAGGCCAGGTGAGTGTCTCAGCAGTTGTTGCTCTCCTCCTGTGCCTTGATGCTCATATTGTTGCAGAGTTTTCTTGCAACCTTCCACTACATTCCTTCCAGAGGTTTTGAATGAGAGCCTTTCTAAAAATTGAAGTATTTTCCACCTCCCCTAATTGGGTTTTCCAAATTGCAGCTGCAGAGTCATCACTAAATACATTTTCCCAAGCCTGGAGGGAAAGCAACCTAGGCCTTGGATCCCCAGAGATTTCCTCCTCATAGGGATTTTTTTCTCTCCTTCATTGCCTCAGGTCATAAAACTTCGTTAGCATAGTTGTTTCCCCTAGTTTCCTTAGGTAGGTTACATTGTTGGATGGAGGTGGAGGATGTCCTGCCATTCCCTCTCTCCTTAGGGGATCCCCTCCTCTCAGTGCAAGCCATCACTATTCTTCTCTACTACTATGTTGCAGTTACTGCTTCTACGTCACTGTTACGGCTTGCTCATATGCATCATGTTGCCTCCTTTTGGGGATGATACTACATTTCTTTTGGGGATTCCTAAGGTACCTTTAGCCACAGGAACCATCCTGTGGCACCTCTAGGTGAGGTGTGGAACCCTCTCTGAGAGTTCCTTGCTTTCGTACCCCTACAGGGTGGTAGTTCCTCTGGAATAGAGAGTATGAATGGCCACAACCAAAACTAATACAGTTACATAAGCATAACACTATACTGGCTGTGTAGGTCAGTGAATTGAAAGGCTTTGCCTGTAGTTCGGTGACCAAGCAGCCAGCCACTCCCACTTCCTGAGCTATATAAGCAGTTCCTCTCAGTCTCACTGTGAAGCATTTTGTCTTTGCCCCACCATCCTCCCCTCCTCCTCCAGTGCCAGCACTCTCTCCTTAGGGGGATTCCTAAGGTACCTTTAGCCACAGAAACCATCCCATGGCATGTCTAGGGGCTGAACCCTCTCCAAGAGTTCCTTGCTTTCGTACCCCTACAGGGTGGTAATTCCTCTGGAATAGATAGTGCGAACAGCCACAACCAAAACTAACACAGTTACATAAGCATAACACTATACTGGCTCCGTAGGTCAGTGAATGACTATCCATGTACTTTTACTTTTTACACAGATGTACACATTTCAGCATATTAACTCAATTTTATTGTAACCAGCAATATAATTATATTGTTCTGTATGTTTTCCTATACTTCCTATGTATCTCTTATTTAAAAAATAAAATTTTCAATAAAAAAATATTTTATAAATACATAGGTGTGTGTGTGTGTGTGTGTGTGTGTGTGTGTGTATTCAAGTAGACATACCATGGGAATGAACATGTTTAGGGCTGCTAATTTAACACTGAAATCTGCAGCCTATATGCCTTTTTCAGAAGTGACAATATCTGTGTGCATACTGCCTTATACATGATTAGAAAAAATTAAGAAAAAACATGATCTGAGAAAATGTGGTTCAAAAAAACTTGACTGGTCTTAACTTTGCCTTTTTCATCTTATTTGACTTGACGTTGCTACATTAGTTTTATGAAAATGTGATATGAGAACATGCGATTGGAGAAAATGAAATTAAAGGAAACAGCTTGTGTTATATAATATTTGCTTTTCTCACTCATTTACATGAAGTGGCTACATTAGTTTCGAAAACGTGATATGAAGAAATGTGATTTGAGAAAACATGATTCAAGAAAACGTGACTGGTCTTGACTTTGCCTTTCTCGCCTCATTTTACGTGATGTGATGTGTCTAGACATTGCCTTCCTTACCTCATGGTACATAAAGTGGCAATATTAGATTTAAGAAAACATGATTTGGGAAGCAAGCTTCAAGAAAATGTGACTGGTCCTAACTTTGCCTTTTCACCTTTTTTACATGAAGCAGGAATACAGGCCAGGAAGGACTGATAATGTCTGTTAAACTGGAGGCACTTGAGAGAGGAAAAGAGTGAGATTGGTCTGCTTCTAGATAGCCAGTGGTGGTTTATCACCAGATGTACTGGGTAACAGTCTGTGTAAGATGCTTGCTGTGGGAGTGAAAACTGTGGACTTATGGGAACTAATGAGCCATGGTCTCTTTGGCCATACTATTACATGCCCAACCCTAGTATCTCTCAGGTGTTGCTCCAGACCCGTCACTATGTCCTCTACCACTTACAGAACTAGTAACTGGTGGAACTAGCATGGTGAAACCTTTTCTTTCTCCATTCATCCCCCTTTCATCCCTTTCCAGTTCTTTTCCTCATGGTTTCTACAAGACATAATGGTGGACACATCAAACACACTCCATCACTTCACTATGCACTGATGCATCCTTCTCTTATCCTCTCTGAGAAACATTATATCCCACTGCAGCAGTCTGCATCAGTTAATGTTTCATTCACAGGCAAAACAAACAATGAAACAATAACAAGCATTTGTCAATGCCGAATGTTGTCTCGCTTGCATTGGCAGTGCGAGTTAGAGATGCATAATAGGAATAGCAGTGAAGTATTGAGTATGCGTAACCCCACCGCCACACTGTAGAGACCAACAGGCATTGTCTTGTGCCTTTGGGTCATCAGCTGTACCACTCATGCCATTGCACCTCACTTACTCTGTAGACACTGACAAGTGGCGTGGTGTGCTTGGGGGTCTTTGGGTGTTATACTTACATCGCTCCATAAGAAAATATGCCGAGGTGGGTGAGTATAGGAGAATGGGTGAACTTTGTGGCTGAACAGTGCAAGGCACATCACAATGCCTGTTACTGGCTGCAGGGTGGGGTTGGGGTGGAATGGCGTGAGCATTACAGTCGATGATCCCAAGTCACACCCTGATGCCTGTCAGTCTCTACAGGGTGGGGTGCTACAGTTGGAAACCGTAACCTGTAGGCGTCTGTTGTTCCTCAAATTTTTAACATGGGATTTTTTGGGCCCACCTCATAGAAGCGACACTATCAGTATGTTAGCTGAAGGTGGTTTTGCACAGCAGCTATGCCATTTGGTGACACGGATGAAAACACATTTTGGGGAGTATGTAAATGACAAATGTATTGTTCATGAGGAGATGTAAAAATGGCAACGTTGAAAATCTGGAATTAAAATATGAAAAATTGGTGAAGTTATGGGCATGCATAGAAACTGTGCAAAAACATGTCCGTAACTCCAATTATTTTTCAGATTTTTAACCACATGTTTAACATAGGTATTTTGGGACCTCTCCTCATGAACAGTGGCACTGTGATTTTGTTAACTTGTCTGAAACATTGATTTTGCACAGTGACCACGCCATTGTATTGCCACAGGTGAGAAAACACATTTAGGGCAGGATATGAAAAATGACAGCTGTACTGTTCATAAGGAGGTGTGAAAAAATGCCAGTGTTGAAAATGTGGCATGAAAATATTGTAAATCTGCTAAATTACAAGGGTGCGTGGAAACTGCGCAACACACACTTGTAACACATTCATTTTATGGAATTTCGTCATCAGATTTTCAACATAGGCATTTTAGTGGTTCTTCTCATTAACAGTGTCACTGTCATTTCCTCAAACTGTCTTGAAAACTGATTTCACACAGCAACCGTGCAATTCTGCACTGGACGTGCGAAAACACATTTCGGCCAGGATATGTAAAATGACAGCTGTACTGTTCATAAGGAGGTATGGAAAAATGACAATGTTGAAAATCTGGAGTGAAAACATTACAAATTCACAAAGTTATGAACGTGAGTGGAAACTGCGCATTGCACACTCGTAACACAGTCATTTTTTTGATTCTTTCCACCAAATTTGCAACATAGGCTTTTTGAGAACCCCCCTCATGAACAGTGGCACTGTTGTTTCATTAATTGGTCCCAAAAGCTGATTCTCTGCAGTGACCGCGAAATCACCTTCCGGGACTGAATAATGCCATGACAGTGCCTGAGTTCATGAGGAGGGGTCCCAATAACCTCAATTTGAAAATTTGGTGCCCAAATTCCAAAAATGGCTTAGATATGCACCAAAGTTGAAAAAAAAAACTATTTATGTCATAATACAGCTTACTGGCATTTCTTCAGTTCACGGTCGGCTTTGAAGAGGTGCACATGTGTTCCCAGTCCACCGAAGATCATCCAGCTGGACTCCTGAGGTAAGTATGGGGTGAGGGGGGTGTGGGGAGGCAAGGTGCACAGAGGGTGGACGCAGGTTGGGGGGGGGGCAGGGAGACCGTGAGGTACCATTTCTTTTTTACAGGTTTACAAAAAAATAAACATTGCAGGATGGTTTTTGTTTTACAGGGGATTTGGCACGCTGGGGTGGGTTCCCAGCATGCCAGCTAAGTATTTTTTTATAGGGGGATGCTGTAGCTGATAGGATTGGGCACCCCTCAGCACAGAACAAAGCGGGGGAGATGTTATGCCAACGGGAGGGATTCCCCATCAGCAAAATAAATGGGACGGGACAAACACCGACGGGATTGGGCCCCATCGGCAAGGAAAAACTGTTGGGTGAGATGATGCCGAGGGGGATCAGCATCCCCTGCATACATTTTAAAATGGGGGCATTGTGATGAGGGAGGTAGCGGCAGTCACTGCCGCCATGTTGTGTGCTCGTCAGGAGGCATGTTGTGGTCACACTGCATAAAAGCTTTTCTCTCATTGCTGCAGACCTTTCTTAGATTTGGTGGCCAATTAGGGATTCATGATGTCAGTCCTGCTGCTGTGATTGGAGAATGAGGGATGCACCTACTGATGCGTGTCCTGCATTCATTCAATAGTAACGCGTCTCCAAATCTGCTACTACCACAAGCGTGAGCCAACATAAAAATGGGTTTCTGTGCTCTGCACCATCAACAGTCAAATATACAGATCATTCCCCCTCCCGCCGAGGAGCTGGATAGCTTAGGTTGCATCTGAGTGCCTCCTGCTGCCGCGTGATCGCCGCTGCTGGACGCTGACACCCCCACCCCCCGAGGAGCCAACGGTCGTGAGGGCCGCCCGAGATCACCCTCCCAGCCTCCCCACAGTGCACAGATCATTCCCCCCTCCCGCCGAGGAGCCGGAGGTCGCGAGGGCTGCATCTGGAGTGCCTTCCCTGCTGCCGTGATCGCCGCTGCTGGACGCCGGGACACCCCCGCCCCCCGAGGAGCCGACGGTCGTGAGGGCCGCCCGAGATCACCCTCCCAGCCTCCCCACAGTGCACATCATTCCCCCCTCCCGCCGAGGAGCCGGAGGTCGCGAGGGCTGCATCTGGAGTGCCCTCCCTGCTGCCGTGATCGCCGCTGCTGGACGCCGGGACACCCCCGCCCCCGAGGAGCCGACGGTCGTGAGGGCCACCCGAGATCACCCTCCCAGCCTCCCCACAGTGCACAGATCATTCCCCCCTCCCGCCGAGGAGCCGGAGGTCGCGAGGGCTGCATCTGGAGTGCCCTCCCTGCTGCCGTGATCGCCGCTGCTGGACGCCGGGACACCCCCCCCCGAGGAGCCGACGGTCGTGAGGGCTGCCCGAGATCACCCTCCCAGCCTCCCCACAGTGCACAGATCATTCCCCCCTCCCGCCGAGGAGCCGGAGGTCGCGAGGGCTGCATCTGGAGTGCCCTCCCTGCTGCCGTGATCGCCGCTGCTGGACGCCGGGACACCCCCCCCGAGGAGCCGACGGTCGTGAGGGCCGCCCGAGATCACCCTCCCAGCCTCTCACAGTGCACAGGTAATTTTTAGGCCTGAATCTACCGCCATGGATCGTGAATAGTCGGGAGCCAGCATACCTGGGGACGCTGAGCTGATCGCTGCTATTTTGGCGCCTTTCTTCAGACTGGCGCACCCGCACCACCGTGACTTTGTTCTCTCTCTTCAGCCGGTGCTCCGGAAATGTTACAGCTTTGTTCTGCGTACTTTTCATACCAAGTCACTATTTTGTAATTATGTGTCACCTATTTCAGACATTTGTGCCTGTTTTGTATGACTTGCCCCATATTTGCGAGTGAGGATTTTATGAGGTATAGCTGCCATAGTTTACTGTGCATGATTTGCCCCCGGATGAGTACGGGCTCTCCGTAGCTGAAGTTATCTCTAATGGGTTTGAACTGGTGATTCTCCTTGGTTCCCAATCTGGTGCAGTTACCTGTAGCCCACACTGCATCTCTCATTAACAGTTTCCCTGGAAAATATAGTAGGAAGCTTCTGCCCTGACCGCCCAGTGACTGAGTTCCTAAACAGCTAACGATCAGGCTAATTCTAGGGACATGGATATGCGCCTAATGTTTTGTTGTGCAGCCATTATCTAGCCTCTCGTGTGCCCCAGTACCGCCCGCCCCCTAAAGCTACCCCCCCTACCTGCCTACTTAACCTCTTCTTCTCTCTCCTCCCACAGATCATTCCCCTCCCGCCGAGGAACTGAGGTCGCGAGGGCTGCATCTGGAGTGCCCTCCCTGCTGCGGATCGCCGCTGCTGGACGCCTGGGACACCACCACCCCGAGGAGCCGACGGTCGTGAGAGGGCCCAGATCACCCTCCCAGCCTCCCCACAGTGCACAGGTAATTTTTAGGCCTGAATCTACCGCCATGGATCGTGAATAGTCAGGAGCCAGCATACCTGGGATGCTGAGCTGATCGCTGCTATTTTGGCGCCTTTCTTCAGACTGGCGCACCCGCACCACCGTGACTTTGTTCTCTCTCTTCAGCCAGTGCTCCGAGTAGCCCCGCCCGAACACCGCGCTGCCTGCCCCACCACCCCACCACCACCTTTGGTCGGCTGTCGCTTATATTGAGTTTTTCTGTCACATGACGCAGCCAGAACCAATCAGCCTACTTTCCCATCTGCCGCTTATATCTTTCCAGCACTAGAGGGAGTTCTGCCCTCACTTTCTGCTTCTCTTTGGGAAATGTCTCCTTAGCTTAAACCTGCGACGCTGGCTCTCCTCTATCCCGCCCGCTACTTGCTCCCACCCCCTACATCCCCCTCTACCTGCCATCGACTAAAACACCCTCCCTCCACTCTCAGTACTCTGCCTCCCATCAGACTGCCAACAACCATCTCCCAGGCTATCCCCCATATCCTCCCATACCCTGGATCACCACACTACCCCACCCACCCACCACCCAAGTGCTACTCTCAGTATTGCGATTTCTACCACAAGAGGTCCCTCTCCTCGCTAGCTCCCACGGTTCTATTCTCCTTCCCATCCCTTGTACCTCCCTGGTACGATCTCGCCGACCACATAGGTACCCCAACCCCAGCAACCAACGCCTTGAGGCGCCTAATTGTTCTGCTGCTTTGCCTCCGCAATGTGCACCCAAACCCGGGCCCGCCGCCTGCCATGCTCAGCCTCACGAGGCAAAGGCCTCGATCGCTTTTATCAATATATGCAGTCTCCCTAAGAAAACTGCTGCCCTCCAGTGCTGGGTCTCCCAACACTCCCCTGACATTCTCATGCTTGCAGAAACCTGGCTCTCCTCCCTCACGCCCGACTCTGCCATCTCTCTTCCAGGTTTTTCCCTGTTTGGGGCTGATAGGATGGGCAAGCGTGAAGGGGGGTGTGCTATCTACCTGTGCGACTCGCTCCTTGGTCATGCCCTCTCCAACCCCGAGCTTAGCTACGGGGCACAAGCCATTACTTTAAAAATCTCCCCCCACCCAGGTCGTGGCCCCCTTTATCTAACCGGTCTTACCTACTCCCGGCCTAAAAAGATCTTGCGGTCGCCTCCTTCTTGACTACCTATCCACCCTACCCCAGAAGGCTGAACAACTAACCTTGGGCGACTTAAACACCAATTGGCTCAGACCATCTTCTGACAATATTAAGAATGAGCTTGCAGCCTCGACCTGTCCCAAATGGTCACCCAGCCCACTAGGATTAACAAAGTAACAGGAACTAGTTCCTCTGGATGTAGTCCTTCCAACCGCCACATAAAATAGGTCCTGTGCAAGTCCTTGTGGACTCACTCAGTGACCACTCCCCTATCATCTGCTCATGGTCATCCCCACTCTCAGCCCGTGTACTACAGGACCCCACGACTGCTTTTCTCCCAGAGGTCTTGTCAACCCCAAACGCCACCTGACCCAAATCAACTGGACCCAGTGGCCTGGCGCACCTGACATCAACTCTGCCCTAACTTACCTCACCACAGTTTTCAACCATGCCTGTGATCGGTTCTGCCCCTTCTGCACTCCCAAGTTAAAAACGGACTGCTGCATGGATAACCCTCGCACTGATCCAACAACTAAAAAAGGGATGACCTCTGGCACATAACTAATGACTCCGTAGATTGGCCGATAGGCAAGCTTCCACAGGGCAGCCCGCAACCAATGTACCTGGACCATCAGGCAGGCAAAGCTAAATACTACCAGGCTGCCTTGACATCCTCCTGGGGCTTGTCCAGAGCTTTGGGACAACATAAAAGAACTGAATGGGAAAGTCCGCCCCCATCCCAGATTGTCATAAATGGGGCTGTCTCAACTGACCTAACGTATCACTGACTGTCTTAATAAGACTTTCACAGATTTAAGTGCTGTCCTTCCTGCCCACTTTTTGACCCGTTGCCACACCCACTCATACTCCCACCCCAGGCCACTATTCCACTTCCAAATGATCTCACCACACGATGCCAAATCTTTCCTATTAAGGTCCCTTGCCTCTCAGAACCCAAGTAGTGACCTCTTGACTCCAAAATACTACCACGCTAGATGTCATGCTTATCCCCTCACGCTTATCATAAATAAACTTATGCCTAGGCCAATTCCCGGAGGCCTGGAAGCATGCTGAAATAACCCCATCCACAAGTCGGGGACCGACTTGCCTAACAACCACAGGCCCATCTCCATCCTCCCCTTATCCAAAGCTTTAGAAAAATCAGAATACACAGCTCACGGAATACCTTTCTAAATACAACCTTCTATGTCCGGAGCAACATGGGTTTCGTCCCTGGCCATAGCACAACCACTGCCCTCCTGGAATTCTCCCACCACATACACTGCACTTGACAATGGCCTGCTTGCAGGGTGGTTTCTATAGACCCTTCCAAGGCCTTTGACACGGTGTGTCACCCCTGCTATTACACTCCCTGAGCAAACTGGGCCTCTCTCCCAACCCCTTAATGGTTCACAAGCTACCTTCACAACAGGACCCAAAGAGTCAAGCTAAATGGAACCCTATCCTCCAACCTACCCGTACCTCTGGGGTCCCTCTAGGCTCCATCCTTGGACCAGCCTTTTCAGCCTATTCCTGAACACCTCCCTAGTTCCTGTTCCAGCAAAATACTACTTATGCAGATGACGCTGTAGTCCTAGCCACCACTTGATCCTCTCTCTCCAAGGCATATTACAAAACGCCTTCCTTCAAACCGAAAATGGTTCAATAACCATCGCCTTGTCCTTAATCTAAAGAAAACAAAGTCCATGCTATTCACACATAGGCAAAACACCGCCAAGGACTTTCCCATCCACATCACCACCAGCATGCTCCTCCCAATTGAACAAGTATCTTCCTATAAGTACCTGGGCACCACCTTTGACTCGGCCTTACTTTCCATGCCCACCTCAAAGCCTTTGTCATCTGCCATGAACTCTAGGATCGGCTTCTACCGCCACAAAGACTGCCTCCTGAACCTGCCTTAAAACTAGCCATCACCTCATCGGTGTTATCACTGGCTGACTACGGGCTCCAATCTAAGCAGCTGCTGACACCACTGCCCTATCTAAGGTCCAGACCGCTATTAACAAAGCCTGTAGGCTCTTTATCAGTGCGCCCACAGCAGAACCTACACCTGTCTGCTATACTCCACCACAAATATACTCACTCTTGAGGAAAGACTGAAATATCAAACCTTCCTGCTGGCCAAAAGTCTATGTCAGGCCTTGCCCTCCTGGGTCTCTGACCCTTGCAGCTGGCTACCAGGTCCCTGCCCACCCACAAGTCCTCCACTGCCACCTTCATTGTTCCCAGGGCCAGGACCTCTCACATGCCAAAGGTCCTTCCATCACTTGGCCCTCGTTGGTTCAACTCCTCCCTGAATCTATCTCCAAGATCCCGGGATTGGCCATTTCAAACCACCTCCGTAAGCATATTATTGACAGCCGATGCTGTAGATGCCTGTAGCTAAACCGGTCCCGCTCTACCCTCCCAGCACCCTGGCACCATTTTCTAAGACTAACTGTTAGTTGTGTGATGTATCTATTGCTTTGTTACAATGCGTGTAACTCTACACATGTTTGTACCAGTATAGCTGCTGCCTGTAATTTTCAAGTGTGTTTATGTATTTTTTCACCCGTGTGTTCATCCCTGTCTCAATTCACTTAATTGTTGTCTCCCCCCCTTACGATGAGGTACCTTTGTAAACGAGTCCATGACTCAAAGGTTGTAATACTGATTTCTCCAATAAATAAAAAAAAATAAATAAAAAATACTGTCACATAATTCATTTAAACTCCCTCTGCATCTTTTCCAGAATGCCAAATTCCTCTGCCTTGCTTGTGCTGCAGGGCAAACACAAACTGAAACAAAATAAATAAATATAGATTTGTGTGATCCTTGTCACCAGAACTCAGAAAAAATTGATGCCAAAAATCTCCTTATACCTATTCCCAGTCTACAAAAGTCATATTGCACTGCTCCTGCTGTTTTAGGGATTGCAGCTGAAAATGCAGGCTCACACTATACATGCTCTCCTCTACTCAGTAGCATGATTTCAGTAGATTGTCAGATACAACTGCAGTTAACTGGAATGATACAGCATATTTTGTGATTGATTCAAAAGTTTGCTGAGCAAGTGACTCTATTCACAGAAGCTGAGTTCCATCAGCAGCCACCTCATTCCCTTGTAAGAGAGAACTAGAAATAGCACCAATATATGACCAGCATGATGAGTTCTTAGCCTCTAGCTTTGCTGATTGCCTGCTGCAGGTAATGTGACTTGTCTAAAACCTGGACTTGTGCAGTGTGTGCTCCCTGTAAAAAGAGTTGAGTCATGAAGTTGAAGTGCTGAAATGCCAAAGGGAAACCAAATCCCTTTGGACCAGCTTCACCAGTGTCCTAAAGGTTGGATTTTTGCATGTTCACCAAATCCAAATTTAGCACTGGATAGGGCTGTGTGAAATTAAACTTCTGCCAGTGGAATTTTGGCAAAAATTGGAAATTTCACTTTCACAAAATTTCATAATATACTTTGACAACTTTTGCAGAAATTCTGACTTAGAATGTATGAATTGTGGATTATTGCATTAAACTGCAGAAAAAAATCCACAAAACTGATCACTGTCAGTCATCAGTTCTGCAGAATTTCTTTCCTTAGTTTAAATGAGATAGGAAACACATTAGACAGTTCAACTGTTTAATATGTTCTTTCTCAATGTATGAGCTCATGTATAGTGAGTAATGCTCCAACAATTTTTTCTTTTTGTGTTTGTTTTTTAGTATAACTTTCACACCGTTAGTCTGTATCAGGGAACGAAGTCCTGATGCTTGTCTTATTTATAGTGAGTATAATGTTCCCCAAAACTTTTTGTTTTCTGTCTCTTTGTTTTTTAATATAACTTTCACATTGTTAGTCTGTGTTGGGAAACCAAGTCAGTTTCTAGTATGGCTCACGCTGATGCTTGGCTGTACATGTCATTTCTCCTAGTATAAGACTGGCACCCAAAAAAGGAATGGCAGTGGCTGGGTTTGTAGATTATGATAGAGGAGATTAGCTGCTGCAGAAACATACAGACTGCTGGCAAAATGTTTGTGAGTGCAGACAGAGGATTGTACAACAATGTATATGCCTGTAGTCCCTTCATGTAGCCAGCAGGATGTTTCTCATGATTCTCCCATAAGAGACATTGAGTCAAACAAGCCTTCTCAGTGTTAGTGATGATAGAAGAGCTTTTCTTGAACTGTATGAGTCTTTCTTAATACAGTTTTAACAAGAAACACCATCTGTAACCTTCCTTTATGTTTTTTTTATTTTACTGAGTACATCCCAGTTGTACAGTATTTTGAGTGTTCCTAATATTTACCCTAACAAATCACACTAAGACTGCATTTTATCCTATCTCAAAATTGCCTACACCAAATTCTGATGCCTAAATTTTTATCTATAGCACTTGCATTGATATTAATAGCTGAGTATCTAAAGTAAAAGAAACTGAAGCAGTTCTCATATACACATTATTTTGAGCCCAATGTTTTTAATCACTAACACGGATTGGGGAGGCGAGAAGGGTTGGCTTGTGAGTCAGAAAATATTAGTTTGATATTTTTCTATGACTGTAAAACTGAATTTGTGGCAGTTTTATTTAGCACAGTCCTCCCTGCACAGTCCTTCCTGCTAGAATGAGGGTGCAAATACATTTTTATGGTCCAGCTCAGTATGCTAACTATGTGTTATTACAGTATCTATGCTCCCATACCATGCTGTTTATCACTGCTGGTCCACTGAAAAAGGATAAAGGGACATACCTTTGCTGCCCTGTATAGACTTTTTGAAAAGGCGCACTGTGGAGTCCTGACTCAAACTCTAAACCCAGTATCCTCCAGTAAACTTCTCATATGCTTTTCCCCCTGAGTGTGTGTCTGTTACATTTTTTTGTTTTATTTGTTAACAGATACAGCGTGGCAACTCTTACTCAGTCCCATTGCTTGTCACTTGATCAATCCTCTGCAGGTCCTCATCGGTTATTTATGCCATTGCCATTGCTCCCAGTAGAGAGGTAGAGATCAGGCAGAGTAGGAGAAGAGATTAGCCACAGTCTTTTTACTATACTTACAGGGCAGCAGCTAGTGTCAGTAATGAGGCCATCTGGTAGAGGGAGAAGCCACAGTCTTTTAACACAGCTAGCATCGGAAATGTAGAGATCAGAAGAGCAGAAAACTTTTCCTTTCGCTTTTAACACAGATAGTTTCAGAAATGTAGTGATTGGGCACAGCAGAGAACTATACTTTATTGAACTTTATTGTCGGAATTTCAGACATCCAGTGTGTGCCTCTGAAATCCTGGTCAGTTGAAAACCTCTCAGGTAGTCCTCTCTTCTTGTGGTTATTTGACTGTAGCTGCCAATATGCTCCTGAGTATACTTTATTTGTATATTAGCCAGTTTTAAGTCCAGTAACATATAAGTAGAGACAACTGGATGTCTTGTAGTACAGTTAACATAGCCAGGAACAAGGTGGGACAGTGGGACATATCTTTTTAAACACAATGTGACACAAAGGAATGCCTTATTATTCAGTGATTAGTAATTAACATTCAGTTAGGGCTCAGTGGTACAGATAGTCAGGGGGAGGGGTTACTTGTTAGTAGCTTAGTTAACTCGACCACGAGGGCACTGATTAGAACCGATTAGCATGTGAATGCTAGCAGTTGTCATCATTCAACATGTCAATTCAACCTCTGGCTTGTCGGCTCAACTGGATTACAGTTGAGCTGACAAGCAAGCAGTTGAATTGACATGTTAAATGATGACAACTGCTAGGTTTCACGTACTAATCAATGCATTTGATGTTGCTGGTTTAACTAAACTACAAACAAGTAACCCCCCCCCGACTATCTGTACCACTGAGCCCTGACTTGATGTTAATTACTAATCATTCCTTAATGAGGCATTCCTTTGTGCCATATTGTGTATAAAAAGATATGCCCCCCTCCCACCATGTTCCTGGTTATCTGTTACCTGTGCTGCTAGACATTAAATTGTCTCTGCTTCTGTGTTGCTGGAACTTAATCTAGCCAATAAAAAAATAAAGTATATGCAGGGGAATATTGGCAGCTACAGTCAAATAACTGCAGAAAGAGGGGACTGCCCAAGAGGTTTTCAACTGGCAGGGATTTCAAAAGTACACACTGGATGTCTGAAATTCCCACAATAAAGTGCAAGAAAGTACATTTCTCCACTCAAGTTACTCCAAGTTCAATACAATATAGTTCTCTGCTGTGCCCAATCTCTACATTTCCGTTGCTAGCTGTGTTAAAAGCAAAAGGAAAGGTTTTCTACTCTGTCAGTCTTTACATTTCCAATGCTAGCTTAAAGACTGTGGCTTGTCTCTCTGCCAGCTCACCCCATTACCGATGCTAGCTGCTGCCCTATAAGGACAGTAAAAAGACAGCGGCTTGTCTCTTTGCCACTCTGCCCAATCTCTATCTCTTGACTGGGAGCAACAGAAATTGCAGAACAGAGGAGAACCTATGCAGGACTAATCGAGTGACCAGTAGTTTGGCTGAGTAAGAGTTGCCACACAGGATCTATTAACAAATAAAACTAAAATGTAAGAGAATCCTACAGTTGTTACCTGACTCCTCCTCTAGCCTACCTTCCTCTGCTTATAACCCCTTCACTTGCCCCTCTCCACAGGTGGTCACGAGGACCTCAGAGACTGCCCCCCCCAGTAAGCTGGCTGGACCCCCGTGGATTTTGAAACCCCGGTGCACAGGTACACCTCGCTGTAGCCGACACCTGCATTGGTTCTCATTGGAGTGCAACAGTGATTTGTAATGCCTGTTCTGTCTCACTAAGCAAAGTTGAAGGCCTCACGTGGCGCCAGCCGGGCTGCCCCACCACCTCCCACCACCACCCCTAGGTGAGCACAGTCTTATGTAGGCTGTGTCACATGTGCTGAACTAACCTATCAGCCCTTTTTCCCATAAGCAGCTTATCAGCTCTATCCACTAGCGGCCGCCCTCCTACCTAGTTTCAGCAGCTCCTACCACCTAGTCTTTCATGCTAGCACTAGTGTGTCCTTAGGGGCTGCAGTTACAGCTACCCCACGGTGCTTCCATGAGATATATCTTGTAGTAACACCCTGTGTTGTCACCGGGGGTGTCTAGAAACTGTGCTGTAGTTAGATGTTGCTGCCAGTATTGTGCCTTCTCACAATCTACCTGGCCATTTTTCCTGCTTTCCTCTGGCTGCTACACTCTTCCCTGGAATCTCCCTCACCCTGTATCACGCTGTTACCTGCAGCACTCAGGACTGTCTCCACAGCCCTCCCTGGACCCACTGGGGGCATGGCCAAACTCTTTGGACCTCAAGCCAACTTGTCCTCTTTCAAGTCCCCCCCCTGCCTGGCTATCCGCCAAAGGATTAAAAATTGCCCACCTGAACGTTCATAGTATCTTACACAACCTAACAGAACTTACTGTCTGGGTGGCACATTACAAACCGGATATTATGGGGATTTCAGAAACTTGGCTGAAGCCACACATCCCTGACTCAGTGTGTACCCTTCTGGGCTAGAGCTATATCAGACAAGACAGGGCAGGGAATAAGCATGGTGGCGGGGTGCTCCTCTATTACAAGGTGCACCTGAATGTGTCTACCATTGATCACTCACCACCTACATCCCCAGCATGCGAGTTCCTGCATGCACTCCTCCTGCTAGGTTACAAAAAAAAAAAAAAGTACACCTGGTCTGTGCCTACAATCCCCCAAAGGATGGAGTGCTAGAACTCTCCTCACTGCTTGACTGCGAGCAACAAGGCTGGCCCTAATAAGGTACTAGTTCTGGGTGACTTTAATCTCAATTGGATGGGATCCAACTCCAAACAATATGAGCCCTTACTCTCGGGCCTTGCCCTAAGCCAACTCATAATGGAACCCACTAGGCTCTCCTCACAGGGGGATAAAGGATCCCTTATTGACTGGGTTCTGTACAATAGACCTGACAGAATAATATCCTCAGGTATTCTCCCAGATGTCATCTCGGATCACTCTCCAACCTATTGCATTTGGGGCATCTCCTCACCCAAAATCCCCAGTAAAGTGATCCAGTTGAGAGATTATTCAAAATTTAACCTAAACGACTACCTTGCGGACCTACAACAAGCCGACTGGTCACGGGTCACAGCCACAAATGACCCCACATGAACTCTTGACCATTTTATAGTGGAGTTTGTCCCCCTGCAGAACAAACATGCCCCCTTCACTAGAATGAGGGTGAGGGGCGCTGTCACTAAATGGCTTCACGGCGGCCTATTCTTTTCATGAAGCTTAGGGACAAATGCTGGGAGAGATATAAGGCCTCCTGTAACAATAATGACCTCTTAGAATATCGGCAGCTCAGAAACTCTTGTAAAAGAGCCATCCGCTCAGCCAAGATCAAGTTCTGCCAATCTGCCCTACTATCCACTGCCAGTAATCTGAGGAGCTTCTGACAAAATATCAAAAATGTGGTCGGTGGGTCCGCTGGAGTACAGGTCACCGACATGATCCTTGGTGGGGTCAGCTGCAACAACCCACTCACCATTTCCAATGCCTTTAACTCCCTGTTCTCTAACCTGTCTGCCTCCCCTTCCCAGCCCCTCACCCCCAAGTCTCCTGGTCCCTCCCTTAATGGACTCACCTCCCAACCTTCCTTCTACCTAAAATGGATCTCAGTAAAAGAGACCCAGAAGCTTCTTGCTGGTCTCTCCCCTCACAGCAGGGTGGGGCATGATAGCCTTGATCCTGAAGTGCTCAGGCTGGGGGCATCTCTCCATGCCAGGCCTGTCACGCATATCTTCCACACTTCTCTAATCTCTGGGATCATCCCTGACATATGAAAAGTGGCAAAGATTGTCCCTGTCTTAAAACACGGTAACCCTAAAGATCTCCTGAACTACTGACCCATTGCTATTCTGTCTGCTACCTGCAAGCTTCTGGAGAAGGTAGTTGCCTCTCAGCTCTCCCACTACCTTCAGAATTACAACCTTCTCTCCCCCACACAACATGGCTTCAGGAAAGGGCACAGCATGTCTACAGTTCTTGCTGTGGTTATCTCCACAATCAGCACCACTGCTGATCAAGGCAATCTGACTGGAGCTATCTTTGTGGCTCTCTCAAAGGTCTTTGATCAGGTTGACCACTCACTCCTCAGCTCCACTCTTCTGTCTCTTGGGTTCTCCCCCATGCCCATGCCTGGTTCTCAAACTACCTCTCTAGCAGGCAGCAATGCACTAACTTCAACTGTGTCCTCTCTAACCCTCTTCAGTCATCTGTGGGTCCCCAGGGATCTGTCCTTGGACCCATTCTGTTCTCCCTTTTCATTAATGAACTGCTGTCTGTCACTGCCCATGGACATACCACCCTTTATGAGGATGACCTTGTCATCCTGGCCATATCCCAGGACATCACTACCATTAACTCCCGGCTAAACTCTGACTTTATGTGTATTCTGGCTAGTGGACCATAAGCTTACCATCAATCTAAGAAAGTCCCAAGCCATGCTCTTTCGGCTCCTTGATCAAGACAAAAACCTGCCCTGCTCCCTTAAAGATCTATGGGGTTGATGGCTCTCTCCCACAGATTGTGGATGCTGTCAAGTATCTGGCCATCACCCTTGACCGGCTACTGGATCTTACCCTACATATTCAGAACATATGTAAGGCAACTAATGGCAAGCTCGGTCTTGCTTACAGAGCAAAAAGCTGCCTCACCTTGGCTGCACGAGTGGCCCTAGCTGGGGGGTCCTCCTACCAACGCTCTGCTATGGGCTTGTATCCTTTGCAACTGTCCCTAAATCTAGCCTCATGAAATGGGACACTGCTTATAACAATATTTGCTGCTTTGCACTCTCGGCCCCTCCCCTCACTCACCGCTGTGATCTTTACACGTGACTGGAGTGGCTCCCCCCAGAAAAGCACCGCACCTTTGTCCTTGGCAACTTCAGTGACAACATTGTCAGAACAGCTACCCCTTCTGCCCTCGCCCTTCCTCTCAAACATGGCACTCCAACCTACCACTTAAGATCCAGGGATTCACTGGACCACCTGGTTGCAAAAACCTGCACCCTTGCGGGTGATCAGACTTTCACCACCTATGCGCCGAAAATGTGGAACTCCCTTCCTGCCTTAATTCACTCCTCCTCCTCCCAACCCTGCTTTAAAGCCTCCTTATGGGGGCTTCCTGAAATCAGCCTCCGCCTGTTTCTGTGCCTCATAGACCACCAGCTGAGGCACACTTTTTCTCCAGTTTCTTAATGGTGGGGGCGTGGCTCCAGCATTTTAAAGCACTTCCACTCCTGTAACCAGTCGATATAACAATAAGTTGGCACTTTTGCACTGGGCCAACACCCTGCACACCTGTCCCAGAAGGGTACTCTGCCTTATCCCTATCTTTTCCAGGTCTCTCTCCTACACTTTTGTACTCCTCCTGTTTACCATCTAGTTCCCCCCCAAAGGTATGGCTTACCCTATATTGTTTGCCCTGTTGACAATGTCTGTACTATTCTGTATTATGCTGTTATCTACCTAATCATCTATTATGTATCTTATGCCGATATCTAAACATTATCAGTTTGTGCCTGAAGTCTCTTATGCTGTTAGCTACCTATTAATCTCTGTTATGCCTGATGTTTTCTGTATGTTAACATTGACTCTTCCTGCTGTTCTTGAATGTATGTACCTTGTAATCCTCCTGGGTCGCACCTGAAAATAGGCACTTGGCTGTCTAGTGTGCTTACCCAGTTAACAAAAGCAAATAAATAAATAAAATACTCAGGGGAAAAAGCATGTGAGAGGTTTGCCAGCGGATAGTGGTATCAGAGTTTGAGTTGAGACTCCAAAGTGTGCCTTTTCAGCAATTCCAAAAGGGGCAGCTTTTTTATGTCCGTTTATCCTTTTTCGGTGGACCAGAAGTGACTAACAGCATGGTATGGGAGCCTTAGTTGTTTCTTTGAGACAGACATAAAAAAAACAAGCATCTGTGTCTCCATTTGTCAGCATTTGTCAGAGGTGTTAATTCTACAACAGCAGTGCCACTAACAGCTGATAGTAAGCACCACATACCACCAGCAGTCACACCCACCACCTGCAGGCTGATGGATAAACAAGGAAGATTAACATGTCTCCAACACAAGCAGTACAGCATCAATGCCTGGCAGATGGTGGATAGTGAGGATGGCAGTAAAATGGGAAATTAACATTGCTGATAATTATGACATAGAGACTATTACCGGTAAGTGAGGGTGGAAGATAAATGAAGGGAAGATAAATGAGTGAGCACAGTACTGTGTTTTGTACAAAAAAAGGTACATTATAACTTTCATACTGATATCAGTGTAGAAATGTAGATGCCATCATATTTTGACAAAATAAGGGGAGTAACAAATTACTATTGGCTTGTCTGGAAAATCAGTACAACATTTCAGCATACTGTAGCTTCAAACTGAGAAAAAAAAAGCAGATCAGCTGCACACCAGGCATGCATATTATTAGGTGGGAAACTGGACTATCAGAAAACACTCAGAAATGGTAAATATACACAAATAAGACACAGGAACTCATTACTTGGGTAAATAATGCTTTATTTTTAATCAATTAAAATTTGTTTCCTATCTTCTATAATACATTAATCCATAAATCAAACATTCATTCTGCATTTCAGTGAGTCACGGAACATTAGAATGAATGCAGGAATTGGGGATTAATGAATTATACTGCAGAAAGAAGTTCTGCAGAACTGATCACTGAACTGTAGAATAATTACATGTATTATGTAATAATCCATTAAACTGCAGAATAAAATTCCTCAGAACTGTCATTCTGCAGTTCACCCAAAAAATTCCACATAGCAGTGCAAAAATCTGCCAAACACATTCAGAAGATTCTGATCTCACCAATGGCAGAATTTTGGAAAATTTCACAAATATTAAAACATTTCGCAAAAGTTCCATGAAAATGGAATTTGCAACTTTTGTGCAACTCTTGCACTGCATCATCCTTAGTTTAAATTTCAGCAGGGGAAGGGCCCAGCTACCCACCCCCACCCCCAACCACTCCACCTACACTCCTTTTATAGGGTACCACAGTTGTGACATTTTTGTGGCAGAGCAGGAAGGGGTGGATCAGTGGGGCCTCCACAAGGTGAGCTCATTTACAGGGCACTAGTAATTTAACTTCTTACAACAAGTTAAACAAAACACAATCAAACCATTACTTGCATTTTGTTTCCTTTTTTTCCTTCAAATTACTCTGACTAGGTTATAAACCCAGCAACTTATCTGGAATGGATATCATTAACTGCAAGTACTGTGGAACAATTTTCAGAAGGACAGTCTTACAGGATTTAGGACACTGTCCTACCTGTCGAGACCTTTGGAGGTCTTAGGGCTCAGCTCCGGGCAGCATGGGCAGAGATTGCACGACTCAGATTTCATATTCAAGAGGAAATACAGTACATTATAAGAACCACCCGCAATTTCCCCAGCATCCAACAGAAAAACCTCGACCGCAGAGGGTAGTTGGTCCAGGAGGTTGGCAGGTGGTTAGGAGGGGCAAATCAGGTACCCCATCACTCTCTGATCTCCAACATATTACCTCCAAAAACCATATAAACACTACAAACAGGTATCTGCCTCTATCTCTGAAATCAAACAAAGAGGCAGAAGACACTGCAGAGCAGGACACTGCAGCACAGGAGCTAGCACAACAAAACTCACCCAAATCAGGAACCAAAACAAAAAAAGCAAAAATGAAATCCAAAAAACTTCTGATCATAGGAGACTCCATGATTCAGGAGTTGATACCACTTATCCAGCCAGGGTAATGGTCAGATGTCTACCAGGTACATCAGCATGGAGAGACACTGACCGCATTGCTAAAATTGTTAACAAAGCAGGAGAAAACATTGATGTCCTAGTACACATAGGACTAATCGATTCACCAAGTCAGTTGTGGAAAAAGGAACACCTGACCAGGCTGGGTAACAAACTATCATCCATTTCGTCTGGCATCTCCTTCTCTGAGATCCTGTCAGTCTGGGAGAGGAGCAGATGGATGGAAGGTCAGAGAAGGGGAGATAGGGGAGCTAAACACGTGGCTCAAGGGCTGGTGCCAGGAAAAAGGACACAGATTTGTAGGGAATTGGCAACAGTTCTGGGAGTGAAAGTTCTTTAAATTTGATGGACTGCATCTGACTAAGGAGGGAGTCAGTGCATTGGGGCAGAAGTTTGACGTCTTTGCAGAATATTTAAACTAGCAAATGGGGAGAGGGGTGCAGCACCCCATACGTTGAATGGGAAGAACACCCCTCCCCCCTCAGCTAGTGGTCAAACAGGGATTCAGCATGTTTGCAGTTCATTTGCATCACCAGGTAAGAAAAAGGTTTGTCTCCCCATACGACACACAGGGGTAATGCCAAACCTCACCCAACAACTAACACACCAAAATCTGGCCAATGGAAAAATCATGTACACAAATGCTCACAGCCTGGGAAATAAGATCCCAGACCTGCAGGCAATAATGTCAGAGGCTAAACTGGACATAGTAGCAATTAGTGAGATGTGGTTTACCAGTTACCACACTTGGGAGACTTCAGTACCTGGCTATGTATTGTTCAGAAGAGACCGAGGTGCAAAAAGGGGAGGAGTGGCCCTGTATGTGAATGAAAATATCAAAGCTACAGAAATTCAGAATACACATAAGGAGCCAGAAGAACTGTGGGTCACCCTGAAACAGGAAATGGACAGCCATAAGAACTGGGTTGTCTACAGACCCCCAGACCAGGGGAGGACATAGACACATTACTGTTAGAAGATATACAAACATGACAGCTAAAGGGGAGGTTCTGATAATGGGAGACTTCAACATGCCGGATACAGATTGGTCAATACCAGCAGGAACATCTGCCAGAACTAGACACATAGTGGATTCCCTGTAGGGGGAGGGCCTCAAACAACTGGTACAGCAACCCACAAGAGACAGGGCTATCCTTGATCTAGTACTGACTAACAGGGAAGGGATCACAGATCTCCAGGTAGAAGGTCACCTGGGGGCCAGTGACCATCACATGGTATGGTTCAATTTGGCTACTACATCTAAATCATCCCATTCCAAGGCAAAAATATGGGACTCCAGAGGAGCTGACTTTGATAAGATGGCCAACAGAGTTAAGCTAGCCCTGGCAAAAAGAAACACAGGTGAGGGGTTACAGACAAAGTGGGCAAGCATTAATGATGCAATACTTGAAGCAACATCCCATTGTGTTAGACAGAAAGGAAGTGCAAAGAAGAAGGAAACCACTTTGGTTCTCAAGTACAGTAGCAGAAAAGGTCAGAGCCAAAAGGCTGGCCTTCAGGAAATATAAGGGAACACAGAGGATGAAGATAGGAGGCATACCAAACTGCCCTAAGGGAAGCAGGTAAGGCAGTAAGGCAGGCAAAGTCCCAAACTGAGGAAACACTAGCACGAACAGTAAAGAAGGTGACAAGACTTTCAATAGATACATTAGTGAAAGGAGAAAGTCCAGAGGGGTATTGCTAAGCTTAATGGAGAAAGGGAGCATGTGAGGAGGAGGACCCTGTAAAAGCATCTATCCTAAATAGATACTTTTGCTCAGTATTTACTGAAGAGAAGGTAGGGCAGGGCCCACAGCTCAGCATCATGGACACAGGGGGGAGGGAGGTGAGCACTACTCCTTTCACAAAAGAAAGGGTCCTATAAGAGCTTGCTAAGCTCAGGGTGGATAAGGCAATGGGACCTGATGGTATACATCCCAGGGTACTTAAGGAGCTAAAGGCGGAACTAGCAGAGCCATTAGCAGAACTGTTCAGTGAGTCTCTGAGCACAGAAGAGGTTCCAGAAGACTGGAGAAGGGCTCATGTGATCCCGCTCCACAATAGTGGTAGCAGGGAGGAGGCAGGGAACTACAGACCAGTCAGTCTTACCTCAGTAGTGGGCAAGATTATGGAGGCACTCCTTAAGGAAAGGATAGTGCAACACCTGGAATCCATAGGGGCACAGGATCTGAGACAGCATGGGTTTACAAAAGGAAGGTCCTATCAAACTAATCTCATAGATTTCTTTGACTGGGTAACCAGAGTGGTGGACCAAGGGGGAGCAGTTGATGTCACCTACCTTGACTTCAGCAAAGCTTTTGACACTGTTCCACATAGAAGATTGATAAATAAGCTGGGTAGGCTTGGGGTGGGTCAGAGTTGGTCAACTGGGTGGCAAACTGGTTGCTGGGCAGAAACAAGGAGTGGTGGTAAATGGTATACAGTCAGAAACATAGAAACATAGAGCTTTGACGGCAGACAAGAACCGCTAGGCCCATCTAGTCTGCCCATTTCCTAACTACAGGATAGGCCGCAGATCCTAGTTAACCAACAGCCTATATCTTCCTGCCCCCCACAAGAATTGCCTTATGTCTGTCCCATGCATTCTTGAATTCTCCCACAGTTTTAGACCCCACAACTTCCTCAGGAAGGCTGTTCCATGCATCCACTACCCTCTCTGGAAATCATACTTCCTCACATTGCCCCTGAACTGCCCTCCTTCTATCTTTAAATTGTGTCCCCTTGTTCTGGCAAGTCTCTTTTTCTGAAAGATGCTACCCTCTTGGACTTTGTTGATTCCCTTGAGGTACTTGAAAGTTTCTATCATGTCCCCCCTCTCCCTTCTTTCCTCAAGTGTATACATATTAAGCTCCTTTAGTCTCTCCTCATACGGCTTCTCTTGCAGACCCTGCACCATTTTAGTTGCCCTCCTCTGGACAGCCTCTATCCTGTCTATGTCCTTGCGAGATGGGGTCTCCAGAACTGAACACAGTATTCCAGATGGGGTCTCACCAACTGTCTGTACAGAGGATAACAACTTCCTGTTTTCTGCTGCTGATGCCTCTCCTATACATCCCAGTATACCCCGCCTCCTACTGCCTTCTCACATTGCTTGCTAACCTTAAGGTCATCTGATATGATTACCCCAGGTCCCTTTCCTGTTTTGTTGTTGTTATTACTCCCCACCCATTGTGTATTCTTCCTCTGGTTCTTGTTTCCCAGGTGCATTATTTTGCACTTTTGCATTGAATCCTAGCTGCCACACGTCTGACCATTCCTCCAACCTTGCCAAGTCCCTTTTCATCCTTTCCACGCCTCCTTGTGTATCAACCCTGTTGCAGATCTTTGTGTCATCTGCAAAAGGCATACTTTTCCTTCAGTCCCTCTGCAATGTCACTGATAAAGACATTAAAAGGACTGGACCTTATCCTGAACCCTGCGGTACCCCACTAGTAACGCCCTTTCTTCAGAGTGGACTCCATTTACAATTACCTTCTGTGTCCTGTTGTCAGCCAATGTTTTACCTAAGCTACCACCCTGGGACCCACCCAGGCTGGTTAATTTGACTAATAATCTTTGTGAGGGACTGTGTCAAATGCCTTGCAAAGTCTAGGTAGGCCATGTCCACAGCCCCTCCCTGGTCTACTACTTGGTCACCCAGTCAAAGAAATCTATTAGATCTGTCTGACATGACCTTCCGCTGTGAACTCATGCTGCCTTGGATCCTGTGCTCCACTGACCTCTAGGTACTCAACTATTCTTTCCTTCAGAGTGACTCCATCACTTTCCCTACCACAGAGGTCAGACTGACAGGTCTGTAGTTTTCCTGCCTCTGTTTTGGTCCTACTTTTGTGAAGGGAATCATCTGCCTTCCTCCAGTCCTCGGGTACCACACATCCTCCATGATTTATTAAAAGAGTAGCCAGTGGTTTCACTAGTTCCTCCCTTAATTCTTTTATAATTCTGGGGTGAATTCCATCAGGACCCATTGCTTTGTCCACCTTCAGTTTTAGGAGTTCTTGCAGAACCCTTTCTTCTGTGAAAGGACTTGGATCGACCCCCTATCAAGAGTGCTTCTGTTAATTGGATTAGGCACTTCCCCTCCTCTTTGTGAATACTGAGCAGAAATATTCGTTCAGTATTCCTGTTCACTGTCCCCTCTGCCCACCCACGTTCATTCTATTCAGCCTCACTATCCCTCCCTTTGTCTTTCTACACTCGCTGATGTACCTATAAAGGTTTTATCCCCCTTCTTAACTGGGTTGGCTATCTTTTCCTCAGTTTGGGCCTTTGCTATTCTGACTTCCTCCCTGCTTCTTTCTGCCTTAACTGGTACAACTCTCTGTCCTGCTCCTTCTGTGTTTCCTTATACTTCCAGAATGCTATCTTTTTTCCTGACTTTCACAGCACCTCTCTGAGAACCATAGTGGCTTTTTCTTTCATTTTGATTTGTTTATTTGCTTCACACAAAGGCTTGTTGCCTCTGTGATGCAGTTTTGATAATTCCCCATTGAGAGATGCAAGTCACAAGTGGGGTACCTCAGGGATCAGTCCTGGGGCCAGTCCTCTTCAACATCTTCATTAGTGACCTTGCAGATGGACTAGAGGGTAAGGCTTGTCTGTTTGCAGATGACACCAAGATCTGCAACAGAGTAGATGATCCAGATGGGGTGGGCAGAATGAGAAGAGATCTGGATAAACTAGCAAAATGGTCAGAAGAATGGCAACTGGGATTTAATGCAAAGAAGTGCAAATCATGCACTTAGGGAAGAGAAACCTGAAGCCACCTATAGGCTTGAGGAGTTGCTAGCAGTCACAAAGGAAGAAAGAGACTTGGGCATCATCATCACTGATGACCTGAAATCATCCAAGCAGATCTCTAAAGCAGTAGGTAAGGCCGGGGGTGTTAGGGTGTATTAGTAGGGGTATCACAAGTAGTAAGAGGGAGGTAATAATCCCTCTTTACAAGACACTGGTTAGGCCCCATCTGGAGTACTGTGTGCAGTACTGGAGGCCACACATTCACAAGAACATTAACCAAATTGAGGCAGTCCAGAGAAGGGCAACCAAAATGGTGCAAGGACTGCATCAGAAGACATATGAGGACAGATTAACAGAGCTCAATATGTATACCCTTGAGCAAAGGAGGGAGAGAGGTGATATGATCAAGGCATTCAAACACCTTAAGGGCATTAACAAGGTGAAAGAGTCTAACATGTTTCAATATAAGAAAAATAGCAGGACAAGAGGACACAGCATGAGATTAGAGGGGGCCGATTAAGGGGGAATGTGAGGAAATTCTTTTTCACAGAAAGGGTGGTGGATGCATGGAATGGCTTACCACAAGAAGTGGTGGCTATGAATACAGTGCAGGGCTTCAAACAGGCATGGGATAGGCATAAGGGAGCAATACAAATGACTATGAATAGATAGGCCACTGACAGAGCAAATGCCGATGGCACATTTATAAGGTAGAAAAAGAAATGGGCAGACTGGATGGGCCTTGCGGTCCTTATCTGCTGTCAACTTCTATGTTTCTATGTTTCTATGTAAATCATAACTACATGATCCAAATGAGCCACTTGTGTCTGGAGGTCATACATATTATTCTCTATGCTTCTGTTCATGGGTAGATTACAAGAGAGCCGTAATACCAGTGTTAAGTGTACAGAAGAGTTTTTTACATGATGCAGTAAAACCCAAATCTGAAAATGCATGGCCACCACAATAATCTTAAGCAGAGGTTTCTTATTAATGGGGATATTACAGAAACTATAAAAGAAGCACCATTGGTGGGTGTTATACTCTTTGTGGATTCAAAGTGGCACTACCATGTGGAACAAATAATTGCAAATGAAAACAAGTCAAATGTGTTCTAATCTTTACTGCCAACTTGAGCATGGGCAAAATGTCCGCAAGATTGGTGCCAAGAATAGTTGACAATTTATCAGAAATGAGCCAGAAGGGACATTTCATGCCAACTTCTTGCACAATACATGAGGGATCTAGTAAACATTATCAAGGCACATTGTAACAATGGATGAAACCTGGCTTCACCATTTTGATGCACAGTCTAAACAGCAAAGTGAATAATGGAAACATTGTGTATCTACCATGACAAAGGAGTTCAAGCAGGCCACCTCAAGTGATAAAATCATGGCCTCAGTCTTCTGGGACTCTGTAGGTGTGATCATGAATGGTTATCATGCAAAAGGAAAGACACTAACTGGTGAGTACTATGCTGAACAACTGGACAAGCTAAGAGAAGCCGTCAAAGCCAAATGCCATGGAAAATTGAGGTGAGGTGTTTTGCTCCTGCAAGACAATGCTTCACCCCATATAGCACAGGTTGTAGTTGCTGCTGCAACAGAATGTGGGTGTCGGTATGAACTGTTTCTTCACCCACTCTACACACCAGATCTTGCTTCTTCAGACTTCTACCTGTTCCCAAAACTGAAGGCTGAACTCAATGGAAAGAGATTTGCTGATGATGAAGAGGTGATAGTTCTGGGGAGGGGTTTCTGGGAGGCCAAGACATAGAATTCTACTATGAGGGAATAACAGTGCTAGAATGACACTGGACAAAGTGTATTGAACTAAAAGGAGACTATGTTGAAAAAAAAAGTAATACTAGGTTCATAGAGCATTTCTGTTTGTGTCAGGGTGCAATCTTTTTGATCGGCCATTGTGATTATTTAAAATACAATCAAGCTCTCTTGAAATTTAATCTGACCTCTTCAGCACATGATGGGAAAACAATTGCATCTTCTATTTTTTCAGGAGTGAAACCCCAACAAGAAAACTCTTAATTTGATTTGTATTAACCCTTATAATAACAATCGGACAAGACACTGACAAGAATGATGTACTGGCAAAAGCATAAAAAGTTGTTCTAATACATCATTTATCTCCTGGGCAGGTCAAGATTTAAGATATATGGTGATGGCTGATGTCAAATATTTAAACACAAATTGGTACAATGTACTGTAGGCCATCAAGTTTGTATTCCTGATATTTATTAATGAAAGTGAACAGTGTCATTCTCATATTATTAGAAGTTATTGCTATAAATAGTGATAAAATATGCTAGTCTAATAGAATTTTTTTTATAGCACAAAGGATGTTTGCTGCAAATAGTAACATTGTTGTGTGACTGCTTAAATGCTTGGGTCAGTGTATACAGTGTTTTTTAGGATGGTTGTTGAATGTGGATGTATAACATGCATACAAATATTATACCTTGTGTGTATGAACTTCAACTTTGTTTATGGTTACAATAAATAATTTATCTATCTATATCTAATTGTGTCTAGACATATATGTCACTAAATAGCATGCCTTAGGAACGTTTGGCACATGACACCTGTTCTTGAACTCAAGATTAATCATTCAGTGCCATAATGTTATTTCTAGATAGAATCTACACTTTGACCAGTTTGTCTTATCTGACCAAACTAGTGAAAATTCTCATAATTCATTAGGACTACAGTTTGGATAGCAAGTTACAACACATCTGCAAATGAAGTTTGTATTTTCCTTTTTATATTGAAACTAAATACAGCTAAGTCATGCAACAACTCTTAAAGTATACTCTATAGAAAGGATGTAAAAATAGTTACTTAGCTGCTTAGCAATTTTAGCTGTGATATGCACTTGCTTTGAAATTTTATAAGACTATTACATGCAGTCATTTCTTGAGACCTTGATTTAGTGTCTAGAACTTCACCACTGTGGTATTCATGAAAGCATAAAAAGTTAAATTCACCATATGAAATTACTTCCAATTTGTATTCATAACATAAAAAAGCAGAAACCTATTTTTGCAATGTTTTGCTCAAACTCATCTCTTGTTGGTCTGATGAATGCAAGGGTCTTTATACTATAAAAAGAGAGTCTGTTTCCCATCTACTGTACGATAACACAAATCCAAAAAAAAAAAAAATACTGCAAATCCAAATAAATAGGCACATTTCATTTTAAAATCATGATTCCACTGAGGATGGCGGAAATGCTTTAAAAAGATTTTAAACAAGTCTTTATGTGGCAGTGTAATGATATAGCTAAAGTGGTAGAGAAAGCTACTGTTTCATTTAAAGTAAGCACTGCATTTTGAGCTAGACACCTATGTCATTCTACAACATGACTTATTGGATATGAGCAGGTGGTATGTGCCTTTTTCTGTCTTGAAACTGACATGATTAATGCACTAGCATGACATCGCTTCTAGCTAGTATGTGAGAAGTGGACAATTTGACTTCTCTGTGGTAACCAGATTTGATCACTATCCTACTTAGAAGTATAAGTGGGGCAGCAAGAGAGTCATTGAAAGTTTCCCTCCTCATGATTTTCTAACTGGAGCTAAATCTAAATCATTTTAAAATGTAAACAAAGAATAATTCACAAAAGGTTAATAACTTCAAACCTTTCTTACCTTTATCTTTTTAGGGAGGATGTGCAATTGCGTTGATTTTTTTCCTGGAACAGTAAATTCTCTAAAGATTCAGGGTTAATAAACACAATTGTGGGATTTAATAAAAAACACAGCAACTTTTAGCTTAAGAAGTTACTCTGCGTCAAAATATAATACATAAATGAGAGGGGACCTGTTTTTGCTGTTTTGATGCAGCTCTAATGTGGTGTATATGATTGATGCAAGGTTCTGTGTATTGTATGCAAACATTATCAGTGTTAGTTACAATAAAACATATCTCAGTAATGTAAATAAAATAAATGGTCATATTTTTCTGAAACCATGGCTGTGCCAAGATCGGTGGCAAAATTTTATGAACTTAGCAGATCATTGTGTTACAATAAATGTATTTAATGAAATAATAAGGCAAGATGTTTTCAGTAAATATATGTCAAATAAAAGTCAGCATCTAGAGTATGTGTGCACAGGCTTCCTACAGTATATCATCAAACAAATACAATGAAGCAGATAGCTTGGCTTAGTTATTGGTTATTTATTTATTTAAAAATTGGTGACCTGGAAAGGCAAATTGAGCCAAGGCTAATTTCCTGGTACAACTGAGGAAGGAAAACAGGGGAGACAAATACATAGCATGGACACAGTACATAGTTAAATGCAATTACATGGTTGCTTAAAAAAAAAAACAGAGCTGTGAATCTATTCACTTGTACTTATATGTCAAAATTATGGAATGTGCCTTAACAATCTTGTAACCTCCTTAGTAGAAACATATCACATGACTGTCAGTTATTTTCTGACAAACTCACACCTCACTTAAACGACTTTTTTTTTAAACAAATAAAAGCCCATTTTATAAATCAGAAAAAAAAGGTAAAGGGTGTGCAATCATATGGGAATAATACATTTCTCAGGTGGTTGCAGCACTTGGCTGTGCCTCATACCTAACAATCTCCCAAGGCATGCATTAGTACAATATGTCCACACACCCTATCATGTGTTAACTCTTACTGTACCTGCCACATTCTTACTATCAGAATGTGACCCCAATGAAGTTGCTGTACTTAGCCTCCAAGTGCTTAAGTTTTCTTTGCGGTTTCACTCTAATCTAGCTCTTTGATTTGAATCTCTTTTTGCACCTCCAATTGCAGCAGCATTCTCTCCCCTCCATCTTATGTATTTTGAAGCACTTTGGGAAGCAATCTGTATGAAAAGTAATACACAATCACACACACCCCAGTGCGCATCATGGGATGTAAAAGCAAATCACCATGAACATTTAGACTGGTTCTACTTTAAGCAGGTCATCATGTTGCCAAATGGTCCCTCACACAGTCCCCAAAGGCTAAGAACAGAAGACACAGACACATGTTTCATTCTTCTCAGGACTCAGATATGCCTAATCTTTATCTTTTTCCAGGGAAAAATGAACCAGTCCTTGTATGGTCTTATCATTTTGGGTCACAGTGGATGCCCCCCAAGAAAAGCAATCTAAAAATACAAAGAACCCCAGCACAGAGCACTGATTCAAGTGTGTTAACTGAAAGGGCATTGGCAACAATGCCATGTTTCAAAGAAATACAAAATCATATATACCCCACTAATGCAAACCATCATGGGATGCATACAAAACTCACCATAAAAATTTACAGTAGACTGGTTCTGCTTTAAACTGGAGTGCATGATACTAAATGGCCTCTAACACAATCTTTAAAGGATATGAACAGAAGGTTATCCTATTATGGACATGTCAAATTGAGCAATGCAAACTGAGCAACTCAATTTAAGCGCCTGTGAAACAGTGACCGTGATAAAATAGTGAGCGCCACTGAATACTGAATGTGAGAAATAGCGAGTCAGTAATTAGCAAGGCAGAGCCAGCTACATGAGGTTATAGATCTTTGTTCAACAAGCTGGATCCCAGCTGGTCATCTAGCATGGTGGCTACAGTCACTACCTCCGAAGCAGGTGGACCCTGGTTTGGGACTGGCTATGGGTTTTCTTTTTTGATGCTGTTTAATTTTTTTTGTTGATGATGAACTCCCATTCCCCCAACTTTGTTTCCCCCTTCCCACAGGTTGCCCCCCTTGATGTTCTTGCCCTGCACACTTGTATCCCCCCATGGAGCAGACCCTGAAGAGTATTCCCCAGTCCCCCATTGTCATCCCCACCAGTATTGATTATATAATTTTCCAGGGGTGCAGGGGGCAAGAGGCATACCCCCTCCACATAAAAAGTAACTGCAGATCCTCCTCTGCAGAGAAAGTAAGGAGCCATTGCTGTTTCTGCTCCTCACTGTAGTGCTCATTGCCGTTTTGGTTTTCAGTGATGTGCACTCGCTGTTGTTGTCAGTGCCATTTTTGAGGCACTATTATCGCATGGAACCGAACAGAAGATGCAGATACTTTTTTTAATGAAAAGTGTTATATGAAACAAATTCCTTTCCATTCTAATTAATGTTTATCATTAGTAAGGTTTCATTACATACATTGAAGAAACATTCTCCAGTCATGTGCCTCAGATATGGTTGGTATGAGACTGGATCACATTCACTTCTTTAGTAATCCCATTGCTATCTTTGTTCTGTTGAAGTATTATTATCTAAGGCAATGTTTGGCATGATAAATCCCTGAGATGTAACATTTTCTTAAAACAGGGCTTTAGTCTTTGGAAAAGTGGTAGCAGCAATTCATGCCATTCAGTTCAAAGGATATGTGGTGGACTATCTAAGAATGGTTAAAATAGTGCAACACAAACAGAGGGAAGCATGCATGCTTCAGTGTAACATTGTCAGGTTTCTTTTCATTCAAGTAGCGGTATTTCCCTAATGTGTTACTGTGTATTAAAAACATTTCTACATTAAATGTATACTTGATTTTATTTTCAGTGCATTTAGATGGTGATAAGGGTGACCCAAGCTTAGTGTCAGTAGGAATTAAGTGCTTGATATATAAATCTTGAATTATTATCAATTATAAAAAGGGTCTGAGAAATAGAGCTTTCTGATTAGTTGTAAACATTCTGTTAGCCCTATGTTAATCTTTGATTAACATACATGTACAGCCTAATCATATGCTGAACAAGGTTTAACACTATTTAATGTTTTTTTTTTATTATAATAGCAATAAGACACTCACGGGTTAAGTTAATGGTCAGTTATTCACCCTCTAGGGGCATGTAGCACTCAGCTATGCCTCGTGCCACATTACACCCTAGATGGTGATTAACAGACCATTAATGTAACCCTGGTCATGCCTTTATTGCTAAAGTATACCTGTGGTTTTATCTTGCTATTGAAAATATTGTGATATCCTTCTTATAATGCAAATGATTGTCAACAGTTCTCTGTTCTGATTTTTCTGCTGGAATAATAAAGAGGAATGGAAAAGCTAAAAGCTATTATGCCATTATCAGGTCTCTACCTTTTAGCAGTGTAACCCCTTTCTCATCTGGGCAAACAACAGATGGCAAATGGCAGCAAAACAGTCATCACAGCTTCCCTTGCTAGGGAGTTCACTTGGCTCAGATCCTGGGAGAAAAGGACCACACAAAAAAAATGTGTATTTTTACCAGGTTTTGCAGTGGGCCATGGCACTGAAGTGGCTCCATGAAATTATACAGTAAGTAAGCTGTCCACAAGTGAACTAGAGTACAATTAGTAAGTTTTGTTCTGGCACAAATGACTGACAGAAAACATTAGCCCATGGGCTGCAGGTGCACACAGGCACACAAAGTACAGTCTCCACAGTAGTGATTTACTACAGTAACATGTTTTGAGTTACCACCCTGCTGCAGGGAATTCTAAGAGCTACTTTATTTATTTATTTATTGAAAAGTTTCACCAGGAAAGGCACACTGAACAACAATTTACTTATCTCACGGTGTGTCCTGGGGGAAAGGGTAGTGGAAATACATACATGTATACAACAGCAAACATTATTACAACAATATTGGCAGTGGTGAATAGCAAATAACAGACAGAATATATTAAGTGCAGCATAAGAGTACAATTGTATACAGAGGTCACAATGGACAGGTCACGTGCATTACATTAGGATAACACCTTAAATTCACGATGATGGTACCATTTAGCCTGAAAGGAAGGGGCGGATAGGGAGTAACAGCAGAGGTGGAAATGTAGCAAGGCTGGGAGGAGAGCAGATGAACAGGAACCAATGTTATAGATATGATGATAGTAGTAGATTGATAGGAACTTAAAATCATAGTTATATTGATAGTTATAGATAACCAGAAGGAATGACCAGGTAGGGATCTCTGCTGGGAAAGAAAGTAGTGGGGCTGGAGGGGAGCTGTAATTTAGAATAGTTACTTAATATATTGATAGAGGCAGGGGAGCAGATCAGGAATGCCAGGTAGGTTAATTGCAGGTACAGTTCACAGAGAGGAAATTATGTAGGCTGAAGTTGTAGAGGAGGGGGAGGAGTAGTGGTGAATCTGATGAGTAAGTGAATTCCACAGTTTTGGAAAGCGATACGAGAAAGAAGCCTGGCCTACAGTGGTAGACCGGTGAGGGCCAACCAAGGAATGGGAGTCATAAGATCTAAGTGAGTGGGCAGAGGAAGGGAGGCAGGACTGATATAGAGGCAGTGAGATACATTCCCATCCACCCATCTTTTGGGCTATGGACAGGATAACTTGTTCTACTTTGAACAAAGAAAATTTGGGGATTTATGTACCCCAGGGGTGAACAACTCTGGGCTCCCCCTATTACCACTCTCCCACACTACAGAGTCTCTCCCATGAGAGGCCATGACCTTCAAACTGTATTAGGCTATTTCATTTAATTCATCTCAAGACAACAAGAAAGTTTTCTCATTTTATGAGAGGTAGAAGCATGCCAGTTCCAACTCTGGATAGAAGGTAGGAATTTCTTTTCTGACATCACTGTGAGGTACCATTCATGTGTCTAAAATGGTCCTCTAGCAATTCTGGATAAAATCTTTTCCAAACTGGCAGGAATTCCCTGAACGAGATATGGCAAAACCTATCCATTCTCAAACACTAGGCAGCTCTTTTCCTTTCAAAGTTTCTTACGGGTGTGGGATGTCCCCAAAATTACTCACAGTTACAGAAACTACATCAGTTCAGGATTCTTTGCCCCCACAGGGGCATGGCACAGTAGACAGTTGCCGCACTACTCAATGACATTCTCGCTATGGAATGACTGAGGGCTGAGAGGGGTCAGGGGAGAGGGGTCATCTCCACTGCACTGCCCTCAGGCAGCACCACCACTCCTCTGCCCTCACATAGGAGACTACAGTAGTAGCCAAAGACATGGTCAGATATTTCCAGATATTTCACGAAATTTCTGATGGGTACAGCAACATCTTGCTGTGAGACTTCCATCCACTTGGAGCCTCTGCCATGATGATTGACAGAAACTTCCAAGGAGTCCCAGCAGGTTAAAAAACTGGTCTGCTCAGTACATCTACCAAGCAACCTACTAAATAACAAAGTTCTAGTAATGTAGGGGGAACCTGGTTGGTTGACTCATCACCACCAGGAAACCGTGATGTCCACAGCAAGGACTTTGGATTATAACAGGCTTTCCCCCCAGGATGCCCTAAAGTGAGGGTTGCGACCCTTCCCCTTCCTATAACCAGCATAGGCAGGTCACCACAGAGGTCTAGGAGTCATGCACAGTTACCTACAGCCAGCTAACTACTGATTTCCTCCAGTAGCACATCTGTTGGAAAAAAAAAAAACTGATCAACCATAACTATTGGTGAGGTCACCAGCCTGTCCCCATCAAGCACTTGCCTGGCTCCACCACCAGGCACTTACTAGGGAAATCTCTATCTAGGCACTACCCACTACAAACTACGGGGGTACCCAGACCATGCCCTTTACCAAATCTGGAAAGTAAAATCACATTAGACCATTAGAATATACACAAGGCTTTGCTATGCAATTCCTAACACTAACAAATACATACTTTACACTGAGAAAAACATTTCATAACAGTACCTGTTAAAAACATTTAAAAACCACTGGTAGACAATTTTAAAAACAGTTCCTGAAACACTCTCAGCACTTTCGAAGAGTTCTGAAGTTGTTGTTGTTGTTGTTGTTCTTCTTCTTCTTCTTTCATAGGATTTGTAGGATAACTTACTTGGTCAAATTAGCCTTAGCCATATAAGACCAGTACATTTTAAATTATATATTGGAAACACCTAATCCCATGGTAATTATCCAGTGCATTTTTAAACCCTCTCATGGTATGGCTAGATACCTAAGAAGGCAAGGCGTTCCGCTTTACTACTACTCACTGGGAGAACCTTCTTCTTCTTCTTCAGAGCATGCAAAAGCACACAACTACATACTACTTGACTCTAAAATTTTTGTGGAAAGAGTTTTTCTACAAATGTTTTGTACTTTTAAAAAAAAAATGTGCAAAATGGTAGAAAACATTAAAACATTGGGGGAAGGGGAACTGTTTAGGTCCATCTAAAGAGGAAATGTCCTTGTGGCGGGGACTTCCCAGGCAAGGTGTCTCTGGCACTAGGATGGTGCATTTCCAAAGTTCTTGGAAAGAACGCTCTGCCCACTGGAAGTATTCAGACTAAGTGTCCAATGGAACCAAGTTAGTCCACAATACCGCTCAGGTGTATTACCAGGTGTATATAACAGTCATAAGCAATCAAGAAACAACAAAAACTTGGCCCTAACAGTTCTGACGTGAAGGAAGATCTGGACATCATGACTGCTGCCAGCTGGAACCTCCTTCTTTGACTGGAACTGCTGCATGCAGACCTTGTTACTTCACTCCCTCTCAACCCCTGGATCTGGGGCAGGGATGAACACTTATTGTTCTTCTGCTCGAGTGATGATGCTGCAAAGGCAAGTCATCCTCCTCTTCAACCGATGCCCTACAGAAAGTGTGGCTTGCAGACCATGGCTTACAGTCTCTTGTACTTCTTCACCAACATGGCAACAATGCACATTTCAGGCTCCAATGAGGTGCCAATCTGGACAGTCCAGAATGTCTTTTCAAGGGTACCAGTCAGGGTAAGACTGGTACATATTAGTGCCATCTGGGCACTGCATAGGCATACTGTGAACTGCCTGCCTCCCCTCTTTGTCCACACAAATTACTGCATCCATACAAAGTGTGCATCTGAACTTCCACATGCTAATGCATTCCTCACATCTTCTTTGCAGTTCTGCTGCATCTGCGGGGGCCACAAGAATATGTGGCTTATGGCCATCCTCATGCCTTCTTCCATCAGCTATGTCTCACAGTAGTCCTCTATTTCACATCAGACCCACAGTGGAAAATAAGGGTATTTCTCCCCAAAGATTTCTTCCACTTTTCTCTGGATCACCCTTTCCCCTTTACTACTTGTTGTGAGATGCCTTTCACCAGACTGGCCAGGCCGTGACCAGATCTTGTCATCCCAGGCTCCCTGTCCCAAGATGCCAAAACACTGCTGCAGGCCACCTCCTCTTCTTCCTCAGTTGTCAAGAGCTTTTCTGAAAGAACAATTGCAGTAGTGGCATTAATGGCAGTAGTTACAGTAATGACCTTATGCAGGATGTATTTCAGGGTTAACTCTGGTTCCTGGGTCTTCTGCTGGCTCTTCCAGTTTCTCCCAGGCACTGGGTTCTCCACCAAGCCCTCTACTTCATCTGTGGCTGGACGTGGACCAGTCTGAATGCCAGCCACATACCCACCTCACATCCTGCCTTCCTGCCCTCAGGATGAGATGATAGGAAGTGCTCAGGTGTGGCACTGCACAGCCAATCATCCAGACCATCCACTGACTCCTCACTTCCAGGTTCTTCCTCACCTGGAAGTCTGTTTCCTGACCCAGAAGTGTCAGATCGACTCTGTAGCTGCTGTAGCCACTCTTCATAGAATCCTTCTGTGTTTTCCTCTTCAGATGACTCAGCATCAATCTTCATACTCCATCTTGCCACCAGTCAGGCACAGCTGACTTGGGCCCCAAGAGGCTTCAAGGGTTGGCATAGTTCATCGGTCTCTCTACAGGCCCAACAGTGAGGAATGTGCAGGACTTCCCTCCCATGATGGTTGCACACACACGTATGTTTTACTGGCCAATCCGGTAGCACCAAATTGTCTGGAGCCCCAGTCTGTCCACTTTCCTCTTCTGCCTTTCTGAGTTCCTCTTCCTGCTGGTTAACCCATGAATGTATATATTAGGAGTAGCGCTCACTGAAGTCCATTTTTCTGGATGCTGCAAAACACACAACAACTAACTGAGCTTGTTGCATTAAACGCTGACTTTAACAGTATCTTGGTCAGATGGGTTGCGGGGGAGCAATGCATCTAGTTACCTCTCCCTGATTCCATTCTTTACCATTTAACTTTGCACTGTAATTCATTGCTCAGTCCACATTACTTAAAGGCTTCAAAAGAGACTTGCCACATCTATACTTCTTTTTGTTCACTATGCTTAACTGTGTGTCACAGCTCTGCATGCAGAGCTTCAGTTCACATTGCGCCATAACTAGGCCTCACAGTCTTGTCCCCGGGTCCCTGCCTGATATTTTCTGCCAAACACATTTTCCAAACTTCTCATTTCATTTGAAATTCTGTACCTGCTGCAACCTGCATTTTGTGATTTGACTCAATCTTCGTCCCCTGACCTGTGCCCAATTTGCATGCAAAACATTTGCTCCCACTAACGATTTTTTATTATTTATATGGCAAAATCAGGTAGGGGGGACTACACCACCAGGGAAGGGGGAATTTTTATTACCCTGAAAATTGGGGTTAGGGATTTTTTTTATATTTATTTTGTATGTATGATTATTACCTGTGATATCGGGGATTGGGGGGACAGCGGCACATTGCAGCAAATTGCCCAACTGTCTCAAAGGGACATATTCTAAGTACTCTTAGACCAGCCCTGGCTGGTCTAAGGGTACTTTGAAATATGCCCTATGGGGCAGTTTTTTGAATCACAATATAGGGGATGTGGCAGCTTGCATCTGCTGCAAGCCCCCTAGTGCCATGCCGCAGCCAGTTTAGTGGCACAAGGCTGGCACAAGCCCCTTTGGCACATTCAGCCTGCGTTTACACAGGCTGGATTTCTGAATAGTTCCAGGGGCATCTTTTGCTGCAAGGTGCAACTTGCATCATCAAGCACACTGTGTCCTTCTAGGGGCTTTGTGAATTAGGCCACTAGTTTCATTTTGAAAACAATACATGTTCACAGTAAAGGCACAAATACTGTTTCCAATACAAATTTCAACTTTTATTTTTTTTAATAAGAATTTCTGTTATATTGACACATACAGAGCAGGGACTTTCTCAAAACAGTCAGGCACTACTCACTACAGGGTAGGTGCTTTCATTTAAAGGGAGGGTCCAAGATTTTAAAGTGGTGTTTTAATGGGGTTTCAATATAAAAGCCCCTTACCTTATGATAGCAATAATCTTGTCATGCAAGAAAAGAATGTATTTAGTACATCCACTATGGGAGGGAAGGAATCAAAAATCATGCCGAACAGATGGCCAATTGATCCCTTCTACTCCCCAGTCTGCTGGCCCAAACCCTGCACTCAAACATTTTGTGACATCTAACCAGGGAGAGTGGAGGGGCATCCTACATACAAGTGAATGGGGAATTTTTCAGAAATGTTTTATGTCAATTAAAGAAACCTTTGATGTATATGGAGCCCTATTAGTTGAGCGATGTAACTATAGATTGTGACCTCTTCACCAGTTTTCCCATGTCACAACTCAGATTCACTACTATGTCTGGACTGAAGTTTCATTTTGTTTACTCAAATTTTTTTTTCAGAATATCAGACATATTGGATGTTAGATCAATCTTAGGCTTTGAGGCAGTGGCTGGCTAATGGAGCAACTTGTTGAGTGTAATGAGTTAGTGGAGGATTCGGAAATGGGGTCCCTTTTCTGGACTAAATGGACTTCACTATATGGAGTGTACTAACTTACTGGAAGAAATTTCTATGCCAGAACCTCAGTGCCTCCTCCACCAGTGCCACTAGCAATGACACAGCACCACCAAATCTGACATAGCTGAATAGAGGGACCCCAGCAGCCGCCTTAAAGTAGGGACATAGGAGACACAAGAGTGGAGGAACATACTTGTCACAGGTCTGCTGTAGCCACTACATGCCCCTCCAACCAACAGATGGCAGACCAAGAAGCCTGCAGATGCCCTTATCCTGCAACTTCCAGCTTTCCTGACACCTCTCAATGTACCATGGTACACTGGTACTCATAATCCTCTGCTCCACATGGTGCATGGTACCAAGTCTGCCCACAGAATGGGAATACAATAAGCTACCCACTTGTGCCTTCCACTCTACCTGCATCCCACTCCTGTCCCCACCACACACCTGTGCACATGTGTGGAGGGAGTTCCACCTCGAATAATCCAGTCCAATTGTGCCCTTTATTAGAGCACCAGGATTTAAAATCACCAATCTCATTACATGCAGGGGGCTGCCCCTGCACCCCCATGTGGGCAGCTGTACTCTATGCCCCCCAACTAAAGATTCCAACCCAAGGGGTGGGCCTAGGGAGGGGGTGAATTCGTGATTTGGCATCCTAATGATGGGCGCACTTGGATGGGCACACAGATGACTGGCAGTGGGAGAGGAGCAACAGACAGGCTAATACAGCATTTTAAGGCACACAAGTAGAGGTTTGTCCAGCATCTTTATCCTCCCAAATGAAAGCCTTTATAAATAAAAATGAACTTAACTTTGTTGACATTAAACCGACTTGAATAAGATTACAACAAGTGAATGGTCCAGATGCTTCACTGGGTAGAACCTCAAAATGGAAAATAATTACTGAAACTGTACAGCCATATAGCTTTATAACCAAAATGAGTGATAAATAAACTGAATCTTTTGTTTATCTTCTTTGAAAAACTGCAATCAAATTTACACTTTTTCTAAATCCAAGCTAAAGCAACTTTGTCAGTAGTTTCTTGTCTGTGCATTATTACCAACTGAAACAGTGAAGTTACACTACATTTCTTTTCATGCTGCCTTATAGGCCTCACACTGTATATGAGATCCCAAATGTAACCAGTGATAAACCCTATACTTAATGGTGCCACCACCTTCCCACCTCTGCCCCACCAATGCCCCTAATTATCTTAGCTCCAACCTGCCCCAGCCCCAGACTATCCTGGTCCTTGTTGATCCCCCAGTTCCCATGGCTCTGCACCTGGACCACCACATTCCAACCCCCTTGCCCCAGCTATTATCTGCCCTGGCTCTACCCCTAGTCCACCCCTACTCCCCCTGCCTTGGGCTTACCTGGCTCACCTTTCTCTCCCAGCTCCCACAGCCCTGCCCCGGGACAACTCCAGGTCTGGGATGACCTTCTTACCAATTTATTTTTTAATGCAATACACAAGTTATTGAATACCGCTGTTATTTTTTTTTTTATTTCTTGTGTTACTTTTTGACTTCACATTACCATGGATGTATTAAGAATGTGCAGACACCTAATCATAGTTGAACACTGCATCAAAATACTTGACTACGCTCACAGTTGGTGCTGACCAAAAAGTAAGGAAGAACTCCAAACCACAACACACCACCAAACAGTAAGTAGCATTACTAAAATTGTGTACTTGCTACACTAGTTACACTTGCCTGTAGTCATCAACTAGCATCCCTACCTCTATGGCCATGTCTAACAAATCCCCATTACAAAGTCTCCAAACAAAACGCCACCAAAATAGCCCCAAGCCCTCCCCAACAACTAACACACCTTCCGCCTTCCTCCATAGTGACCTTGACATCCCCTTTCTGCATGGTTCCCTGATGCAAGATTGCTCAATCTATGTTCATTTGATATTCCCTTGACATTAGAGATGTATGAAATTAGAATTCACCCAGAAATAATTTTATAAATTAGTGCATTTTGCAAAATATTTACATTCTGGTAATAATTTTGCTCGTGGTTGAGCGAAATTTCATCCCCAAGCTGGCAATTTTCACTTGCAGGTGAAATTTCACACCCGCGGTGAATTTTTGCCACCCGCGGTGCAACTTTCTCTGCCTGCAGGAGTACTTTGCCTCCTGCTGCAAAATTCATTTTGCCCTTTGGCCTGTGACCACTGGCCAAAGTTTTCCTAGTGTCAGAGAGTTCCCCCAGCCATAATTGCATAAAATAAGCTCCCCAACTTACCCGGCCTCCACTCACCTCTACAGCGGCAGCCCGACTAAGCGCCACTGAGCACTTGAATGAATGTGAGCGTGGTACTGCGCTCATTCATTCATTCATTCAAGCACTCAGTGGTGCTCAGTTGGCTACCAGCCATGGAGGTGAGTGGAGGGCCAGCCGTAGGTCCGATTAGTGTACTGGGGAGCTGAGGGTGCTGCTATCTACTGATGGGGTGGGGGTGGGGGTCCACTAGACACCAAGGAGATGAGGGTGAATTTGTTTTTTTTTAAACAAATGGAGGTGGTAGCCAGGGTAACTTTGGGGGTGCTTATTTTATATTTACGCCAGTGACAGCCAGGAGATGAGGGTGAATTTTGTTTTTTTTTATAATACAAATGGGGGGGTGCAGAACAACTTGTTTGTGTGTGTGTGTGTGGAGGGGGGCTCAATTTATAGACTTGTGGCTGGTGGCAATGGGTGAAATTGTGGGCAAAATCAGGAAATTTTGCAGCAGTTTCATGAAACATTTTGTCTGGCAAAATTGCCAATTTCGTAGCAATTTCACTGGTGAAATTGTATTTTGCTGCATCTCTACTTGATATGCAGCCTCCCTGCATAGCCCCAACTCGACACCACCACCACCCAGGCCCCTGATACACACTCACCCTCTATGGGTCCAGGCACTGCCCATCCATGGGCCCTGATACTACCCTATCCTTCCACAGCCCCAGACACTAGCCCCTCCCTCGATGACCCCTGACACTAGCTACCCTCCTTCCACAGGTGCTAGTCCCACCTCTTCTCACAGCCCCTCCCAAAACTAGCTCCCTCCTTCTACAAGCCATGACAGTACCCTTCTACCTCCACAGTCCTTGACAGTACTCCATCTCTCCCGCAGCACCTGACAGTACCACCCTCCCTACAGCCCCCAACATTAACTCTCTCACTTCACAGCACCTAATGACCTTCTTCCGTGCCCCCCTCCATTCACAGTCACCACAACACACTTGTTCTCTCCACAGTCTCCTCACCCCACCCCAACACTGCTGCTTCCACCACAGCCCCTCTGACACCTCCCTTTCTGGCATTCTATACAACTACAGCCCCATTCCACCAGACACCTCCTTCCCCAACTTAACTGGACACTTTCATCCCTCCCCATCATTTTGGATGGTTCTCCCTCCTCAGAAACCCCATTCCAACCACCCATACACTACCCTCTGTTCTGTCCTGTCCTCCCCAGACCTCATTCTTCCTCCTGGGCCCAGGAGGTGTGGCTGAATGGACTGGGAGAGTGGTCCAGTTGGGGGCCACTGGACAGCTTCTTTACACAAGATTACCTGCTATAAGCTAGATATTTTTGTAAATTATGTTCTAAAGAATTTTGTTTCAGCTCTTGTCCAGGGGACTGTTGTTTAATGAAATCACCATTGGTTCATGTAAACACATTGGTTTGAAAGTTTTTAGTGGCAGAACATCACTCCCAACACTTTTTAAATTGAAAAAGTAGCCACATCAACATACAGAAATGCCGGTGGGGGGGGGCACTGGGAGTGCGGAGGGTGCAGGACAGTGGTAACCCACATGGCTAGTTCTGCCACTCACACAGGAGCCAAACAAGATTTGTTTTAGCTAAATGGCAATTTTTATAACCGTTTAGCGCTATCAAATGTTGATTCAAATAAGGCCTGGTTACTAAATTGCACACAAGAAACTTTTTAAATGAAGAGAATGGCACAAAAAAATAAAAACTAAGAGCTTGTCCTATGATCATTTGTGGACAGCAGAAAAATGGTGATGATGGTGGTGCAATGGGGCAACAGTTTACAGTCCCTGTTTTGTAACACCACCATTTGCTACTTTTTATGGGGTCATACATTTTTAAATGTGTAGACACCTCTTTAAAACAGATGCTATTGCCCTACTGTGGTTCATAATCTTTTTTTTTTTTTTTAATATTTAACCCAGAAAGCAAGGACTCAACTGTTCAGAAGAGAAATTAACCTGGAGGTTATCTGGAATACAGCTGAAAGAAAAAAGAATGGAAAGGGGTCACAAAGAATCAACAGCTCTGAGTAACTAATCTATATAACAGCGAAATAAAGGAAAATCATATACTTATCTATTATGTGTGGGATGAGATGGACTTGGACCTGTAAAATAAAAGAGAATAAATAATTTGAACCTGGGCATAATCTGCGTATAAGACAGAAAGTTGAGCAGAAAGGAAAGTAGGGAGCCGAATAAAAATAAAAGTAATAAAAATCTAAAAGAATGGTATAGAAATTTAAAAGAAAGAAAAAACATGTTTATAGAATTCTGTCAATCACTTGCCTCTCAGGATAGCCATAATGTAATAGCACACAATAGTGTGTGTGGTAATGCAAAAAAAAAGTATTTTTTTGCACACTGTTGCTGTGCTACTATCACAACCAACATCAGTTCCAGTACATATGAAAGTTACACAAAAATCGAGCTCAAACCCAGAGTGAAGCAAATAATGCCAGGCTGACCATGCATGTTTCTTTCAACTTTGCGAAGTTCATGTACAGTTTTTTTGTAAAGCCAGTTTGGCGTAATAGCAGCAATGATGTGAGGCAATGGTGAGAAGCCTGCCAGCATTGTACATGCACTGAGCACCTTTGTTTCTGTGAAAACTGTATCCATAGGCTGTATTGCTATCTTTGCTGCTATTATACTAAACTGGCTTTAAAAACTTGCTTGACTCTGGGTTTGAGCTCCACATTACCGTGAAACTAATATTTGCAAGGGCTCCTTGTAATTTAGTGTAAGATCCCCTTCCAGCACTTAGTGCAGTTACCCAACTGTTGCTTTTTGCCAATATATTTCATTTATTTTTATTTATTTAAAATTTGTTAACTGGGTAGGACCCACGAGAATTCCCATTTTTGAGGGGGACTCGGAGATGTAAATGGTGGCGACAATACAGGATAACAACCCAACTGTCACTAAATAACCTTCTCCCACAAGGCTGCTGTCAGCTTCCCAAGGATGGGATTATTTAAGAATGAGCTTTCTGAAACCCAGTATCTTGGTATTGATGTTTCTATGCCCATACAAAACAAATTCTGACCAGAGCTGATATGGCTACAGCTGAGCGTGGGGAGGTTCTGTTTCCCCATCACCTCACCTGGAGATGATAGCCCTTTGTTTTGATTCACATGACTATAGAGAGGCAATATTTTACCAAATAGAAGTCTTGGCTACAGCTAGAATTTTTTATTTTAACCTGTACATTCTAATTGATGGTAGCTACTAAATGGGGAGGTTTTCATTAGTAACACCTGTTCTGGCCACATTAAAAACCCCTGTACAGCTATTTGTGCCAAGTGCTGCCATTTTGCAGCCAGAGTGTTAGTTCTTTCTATAGGGACTTAGTGTCAGTTTAGTCAGAATGCCAAAACAAAGCCTTATGATATAGACTTTAAACTGTCTGTTATTAGCATGCTGGAGTGAAAGATAACTGACCTATTGCAGAGGCAACATTGGAACATCTGTGTGCATGAAACAGGTAGTATGCAATAATCTGCAGTCCTCTAAACAGAGCCAGTCCATCACTACAGAAAGTTGCATACTGTGGCGGAATATTCAGAAGGGTTGTGCATGGTGCAACACAGTTGCACTATGTGCAACCCACTGATATGCCTCGGCACGATATTCAAACGGGAATTGAGCCTGGCACAAATCCCAATGCACCAGAGGGCATCAGTAATGTATGTGGCGCAGGTGGGGGGGGCATGCCCATGCATACTCCACACATCCCGATATTCAGCCTGGGATGTGCTGAGCCCATGCATGTGCAACCTCTACTTGCGCTGCACACAGGTGAGCCAAAAAAAAGAAGCGGCAACAGCTGGCCACCCACAGGTGAGCTGCCGTATTGCAGGGCACAACACGGCAGCTGCCACCTATGGGTGGCCACCCAAGCTCCAGCTGCACCTTTGTGGTGGCGCCCCCCATGCCTGATCGTGGGCATATATAGAAATAGGATAGTCCTATATCCCTGGTAGTCCAGTGGACTGCATCCAGCCCAGTCGTGGGCAGATGTATGAACAATACCCCCTCCAATATCCCTGGTGGTCCAGTGGACCACGTCCAGCCTGATTGTGGGCATCAGTAATACAATATCAGACACCAAGCCATCCTTGGTGGTCCAGCAATACCCTCCCCCCGCCCACTGACTGGCCCAACCCCCGCTCCTCTAGGTCAGCGGGCGGGCAACTCCTCACCTGCATGCTACCCGCGCCCGCCGACTGACACCATACAGTGGGGCTGTATGCCCATTGGTCCTGGCGTGGGCCAATGGGCTGCAACCAATGCCACTACAGTCAGAATTGTGAATGGATCCATTCACAATTCTGAACTAGCGTATCGTATCGGCTAGATGCTCATTGGCCCAGCCAGGACCAATGGGCGCAGCCCTACCATACGTTGTCAGTCAGTGGGCGGCAGGGTGGCAAGTGGGTGGGGAGCTGTAGCCTGCCGCTGACAGGGGGGGAGCAGGATGGTGGGGCTCAGTGGGCAAGTGGGGAGGGGGGTACCACTGGACCACCAGGGATGGCTTGGTGTCTGATATTGTATTACTGATGCCCGTGATCAGACTAGACACGGTCCACTGGAACACCAGGGACATTGGAGGTGTTTTGTTCATACTTCTTCCCGCGATCGGGCTGGACGTGGTCCACTGGACCACCAGGGATGTAGGAGGGGAATTTAAAATGTACTTCTGTCCGCAATTGGGCTGTGAGCAGTCCACTGGACCACCAGGGATATAGGACGATTATAATTTTCAACAAATGCCCACGATCAGGCTGCGAGCAGTCCACTGGGCCACCAGGGATATAGGATGATTCTAATATTCAACATATGCCCGCGATTGGGCTGTGGGGCACTTTGTCGCAATGTGCATGGGGCGTCTGTCCCCGACGGCTGCAGCCTGTCAGGGTGCCAAGCGCAGGTCACTGGGGATTGGCGCACCTGCATGCAAATGGAGCCATAATGACATGCAAATGGCCCCATTTGCACCTTGCATGCATTATGGCCCCATTTGCATGTGCACTTTTGAATATCACGGTTGTTGTGCCTAGCGCAATGGAACTTGTGTTAGCGCATCCCCTGCTCCACTCTGGCCACTTGTGCTGGTGCAGTGCCTCTGTGCCATGCGCACTGTGGGTGGCCAGGGTGCAATATTCAATGCTGCTGTGCCATGGTGTAGCTCCATTGAATATCACCCTGTCAATGCTAAGTTGCGCTGTGACCAGGCTTGCGCCACAGCCTGGCACAGTCTGAACATCCGAGCCTCTGTGTTTTGTGTGCAAATGTTCAGTGTAGAAGGTGCTGAACTGCGTGGATGCTTTTTTTTGGGGGGTTACCATACTACCCAAATGAGATTTAACTTGAGAAGCAGTATAGCATAGAGATTAAGGGCACTGAGCTGCACACCTGAAGAACCAGGTTTGAATTCAACAGCCACCCCCTTATATACAGTTGACCATGACAAAGTCCCTTAATTTTCTTAAGCTCCCAGCACTCAGCTGGAAACAAGCCTTAGCTCAGTGTAACTTTCATGGCCAAAAACTGTAACAAAAAATATCTTAAAACTGGTGAAAAATGAATTCATGAATGGATGAATGGCAGAAAAAAGAAACAGATGGTACTGAAAGATGTTGCCTTTGCCATTTAAAGAAGTGCCTTGAACACGTATGCCTGTGTTTTCTGTAGAAGCTGTGTTTCAAATACTGTGCCCACAACACTAATGCACAGCCTTGATTTCCAGAATGCTAGGGGCTGGGGGAATTGTTAGCTCTCCTGCTAGGGTTTCAGCATAAAAGATCACACAGCAGTGTGTCATAGGCTGCCTAGGAACTGTGTTCCAAAAGTAATAGAATTCATTTTACTCTTAGCATCTCTAATTGCTGTTAATTACATTAAGCCTGATTGCATCAGCAACATGTTCAAGACTGCTCTCTGAATAGACATGCAAAGTGAGAAGATCTTTTACCATGTTGGTGCAAAATCAATGACTCTTCTAACAACTGAGCATGAAAAGCAGAGGATTACTTTTGGCCTAGGCACTATGGTAGGTGGTAGGAAATTGCCAGACACATCCCTAAACAAGTATCAGAGATCCCAGGTGTCATGATTGCAATCAATCAATCAATCAATCAACCAATATCTTTATTTATCCAAGTTAACATCATTGAGCAAGCTCATTTACAAGATGGTCCTGGTTAGCTCCGGGTCAAATGGTACAATGCATACAGAGATATTTACTATATAGCCAAATAACACAAGTAAACAAAAAACAATTAATGCAATTAATGCAAGTAAGTACTCAATGTTACATCAGTCATAACAGTTCAGAGTGCTTCTGTAATATTTAAGGAAGACATAAGATGAGGCTTAGTAGGAACTTCAGTAGGAGAAGTGATCGGCTGCTCGTGCTGGAGCTGACACAAGCACAGAATTTTAGGACTAGTGTGATCACACTGTATCCCTAGATGTAACACTCTAAACAGAAGGATAAGGGTCTTAACAGTCAAGGAGAAAAGTAATTACATCTCTATTTTGGCAAATCTCAGCATGGAAATCAGACTGATGCTTGGTTTAGAATGGACACAGAAGCAGACTGCAGGAACCAATCGGAAGCCAATCCTGTAGAGCACTCACTTTCCGATTAGATGGCTGCTAATGCCGTGCTTTGCTAATGGAGATTCCAAGCTTAGGTTCTCAGGTGGCAGTAGAGGCAGCGCCAACCGCCCAGTGCCCGGGTTTCCCCATGTCCGTGGAGAGCATATCCTTGGCAGGGGCTGGAGGAAGGGGTCGGCATTAAGTACTGGGCCACGGACAATGGAGCATCTGAACCAGTGGGAGGACCAAAACAGCAGGACAACAGAGTTGGGTATTCCTTGATGCCTAAAGACTTGCCCAACCACAGAAATTCAGAAAGGAGTGTAATCAAACAGAGTCCCAACTCTTGACACTCTAAACAGAAAATAATAGAGGTCATAACTATTAGGCAATAAGTAGGTACAACTCTTTTTTGTGCAAGTTTTAGACAGAAGATCAGACTTTAGTATAGTATTGAGGGAGACACAGGAGCAGACTGCAGGAGCCAATCAGACACCAGAGCAGAAAAGCACTTGCGTTCTGAATGGGTATCAGCAATGCCGCACCTCTCTAGTAAGGAGTCCGTCTGGGTGTCTCAGGTAGCTGCTTTGGAAGTGACAACCACCCGGTATCCACATCTCCCAGCTGAGGGGCAGGGAGCCCTGAAGGGCTTGTTTACGGCAGGGAAGAGAGTTAGGGGGACAAAGGAAAGAGATAGTAAGAGTGGAATGCAGTGGAAAGGAATACTTAAGATGAAATAGGGCAGTGAAATGGTACAGGGTAGGGGAATAAGAGCCACAGATTAAGCAATTTGTAAAAGACAGCAGGGTGAGTAAGGTGTAGTGGCCGTGAAAGCCATGAGGAGATGATAATCCTACAGGGATTTCTAGAGGAGAAAAACATTTAAGGCATAAGACTCTCACAGAGGTAAGGTCACCAAAGGTTACAAGCAATCATAAATTCAACTACACCGAGAGGGCAGTAGCCTGATGCTTCAGACTAAAATTAGGGGCTGGGGTAGCAATTGCATGGCTCACACACATACCGAGCATATAGAGATTTAAAGGCATTCATACTGTGGAGGCAGCTTAATTTCAATAATTATTCTACTTTGTTCCACAATGTTGGCAACAGAAAACTAATGACCACTCTGCCATAGTGAGAGGAAGCCTTGGGGATACTTAATGTGATGTAGGATGCACATCTTAGGGCATACATCCCTGGCTCACTTAATGGAGACAGTCTGTTATATATTGTGGAAGCTGCTTCAAGAAGACTCTATAAGTCCAAAGGACAGTGTTTCTATTATGCCTAAACATAAGAGAGGACCACCCAAGACTTGTACAAGGAACAATGATGAGTAGAGATGGGGAGACCAGTAATAAACCGGATGGCCATGTGGTAAAGCATATCCAACTTTGCAAGCAAGGCTTTGGGACATTGACTATAAAGGAAATCTGCATAACCTAACAGCAAAAGAAAAGTAGTTTGGGCAAGGTGCACTTTTGCATCTCTAGTAAGAAACTGGTTAATTCTAAAGAATAGCCCCAGCCTCTGCCTTAACTTCTTTACAAGGTCCTCGATGTGCTCAGTGAATGATATATTATGGTCTAACCATACACCTACAGTAGGTATTTAAACTTTGAGACAAACTCTGGTCTGTCTCCAAGAATTGTGGTAATCTGAGGTAGTTCTCCAGAGCTGGCCAGATTTATCACACGACTATAGGGAGAACAACATTGCTTTTGTTCTTTTAGCATTTAGAAGAAGTTTTTTTATGGAGCAGCTGGTTCTGGAGCTGGTTAAATTCCTCCTGGAGGTCAGCATAAACGGCTTCAGGTGTCAGACTACTTATATATACAACCGTGTCATCAGCAAACAGGTGTATGTTGGCCTTGTTAATGCTCTCATCAATGTTATTAACATAGATAGAGAATAGTAAGGGACCAAGTATGGATCCTTGCGGTACTCCCCTCAGTAGAGGTTTGAGTGGGAATAGCTCACCCTCAGCTTTAATTTGTTGATGCTGTCCTACAAGGTACTCAGTAAACCAATGCAAAGAAACTGAGTCCAGAACTATGCTCTTCAGAGGAGAGAGAAGCGGGATACGATCCACTGTCTCAAAAGCCTTACTAAGGTCTAGAAATACAGCACAGGCAAAGTTTCAGCAGTCCAGCTCTCAGTACCAATCATTTGCTACTTTGGCAAGGGCCAAAATAGTGCTGTATTTAGTTCTAAAGCCAGATTGCATAGAGTTTAGTAGGTTATTGGATTCAAGGCAGTGCCTTAGTTGGTTGCTGACAGTGTTTTCCAGAAGTTTCGACAAAGTTGTGAGTAGGGAAATTGGTCTATAATTGTTAAGGTTGCAGGGTTCCCCTGATTTAAACAAGGGGATAACATTAGCAATTTTCCAGATCTGGGGAATAAGCCCTTGGGACAATGATAAGTTAAATATGTGGGTGATAGGAACAGCTAGGACATGATAGGCGATTTTAAGGAAATAAGGATCCAAAGAATCAGTACCAGCACTTTTCTTAATACCCAATTGGATCATGAGGTCTTCAACCTCTTTCAGAGAGACCAGGTGGAACTAGAGCCAGGTACCAGAGCAGGAGAGTCTGAGAATGGGACACTTAATTGGGAGCAGACCAGGGATGCAGGGGAATTCTTGAAAGTTAGACCAGCTGTGGCAAAATGATTGCTAAATGCATCTAGGATTCCCGGTTTATCATTGATAGTAGTACTCCCAGTTGTGATCTTAGGTGGCAAGGAATTACTAGGCATATATCCGGACATGTTCTTGATTGTCCTCCAGAATTTGGAGGAGCACTTTGCTGCACAATCCAATTCGGTAAGATAAAATGCTGCCTTAGCATCCCTGACCATTTTCGCATAAGCATTGCATGCCCTTCTGAACTGACACCAGTCTGAGTCAAGCTTAGTCCGGGCGAGCATTTTTCCATAACTTATCCTGCTTCAAGCAATGCAGCTTCAGCTCAGCAGAGAACCAACGACATGTTTTGTTTTTCACAAATTTTTACCATGGGGCATACATATTTAGGACACCAACAAGTATATCATGGAAAATATCATATGTCAAGTTAACCGTGTTAGCTAAGTAGAAGTCTTGCCAATGAGGTGAGTGTTCCAACTCATAGACATAGGCAGCCACATCAAAGTTAGAACGGGACCTTTTTGTAAGAAATTTAGCTGTAGGTCCTGTATGATGCAGTGATCTGACTGCAGCAATGAAGCAATAGTCACTGACATCAGCAAAGAAGGTTACAGCATGTGAGAAGAGATGATGCTTATCGACTAAAATAACATCCAGCAGTATGCTGTTGCTCATGTTCTTTTTGTTTGGATGTGTGGGTTCGTGAATTAGTTGCACCAACCCACAGGAATCATAGAAAGTGTTTAAGGGTGAAGTAGACTTTGATAACCAGTAAAAATTAATGTCCCCTAGGATGACAGTTTCAAGGTTCTCTTTCTCCATAATAGAGCCAAGATGTGTAAGAAAGAGTGTACCAGCAGATGGGGGTCTATAGCAACCAATCACTCTGAGGGCAAGGGAAGTAGATAAATCCATCTTCAGGGTCAAACACTCAAATTCATTTTTGACAGAAGTAGAATCCAGGTAGGATGTTGTAAACCTTTCCTTAATGTACACCACCACACCACCTCCCCTAGTAGGCCTGTCCATTTTGAATAACTAGTAGGAAGGACTACTAATCTCCCTGTCCTGAGAGACTGGCATAAGCCAAGATTCGGAGATTACCAGAACATCTGGCTAAGTATGGCTGACCCACGCCTGAATCATGAAGAACTTTTTTAGGAGGCTGCAGAGATTAACATGCCAGAAACGCATGCCTTTAAGATGAGCAGCATCTGAGGGGGACGAAATGGTAGCAATAGGACAAGGGTTTAGCTCAATGTTACCCGAGCATTACAGTAACAGAAGTAATATCTTTGATAGGGCAGTGATAGTTAGTTTAAGAATCCTGGTCCCAGTATGTCTATAAGGCTTGCCAGATTGGGTAAGCCAATCACCACCCCTGAAGGTGTGCCACCAATAAGCCAGTGTTGAGAACGGGAACAGGTGAACATACACCATCCTATTATGGTTCTTCAGGAGTTGCCAGCCATCCCCCTAGGAGAATGGGGGAGTATGGACAAGCTCAGTTGGAAGGGTACCAGAGTGGGTGTAGATAAGGTCAGTCCTGTAGCCTAGAGGAAGAGAGGGGTATCTAGCTCCAGGCAGAAAAAACAGCAGAAGCAGGGAGCAAAAGAGAATGAAATGAAAAGGCAGAAGGGGCAGAGACATAGCGCTTAGAGGATGTGTAGAGAATAACTGAGAGGATTAGTAGGGCAAAGAGCCAGCCTGTGGAAGTAAAGCAAGGAGAGGGACAGGGGCAGTGAGGGGTCCTAAGTATGTGAGCCCAATGAGGTTCAAGCAGGGTGGATACCAAGGTCGAGTGGGTGGAACCAAACCATAATTAATAAAGGCAGGAGGTGGGAGTGTTGGAACAGATGCAAATGTTCTGCAAAAGTCAATGCAAAACAGAGAGTGCCAAAACCCAGAGACTAAAAATCCAACAGAGAAAAGGCAGGGCCAAACAGTGGGCAAGCGGAGAACAGCAGTCCAATTAGATCAGGATGGCAGCAGGTGGCAGCCTATCAGAGCCTCACAGTGCTACCCTGGAACAGCCAGGACTCTTAACTGGATTTGAAGGTGTCCTGGTCATCAGGAGGATGGAGGTGCAGGCAGCTGGCAGGATTAGCTACAGCCACTCACTGGGAGCACGATCTGGGGCAGTGGATCTAGTTTAAGATATAAAACATAGGTTAAAATAGGGCGTTTTAGCTAGGGCAGGGGGTACCAAGGCAACTTGAAAATTATTGGGGCTATGTTGAGGGTAGCAAGGGAGGAAGCTCAGATATGGAACTGTAATGCAGATAGCAGAGCAGGCGCTAAACAAAGCTGATAGACAAGCAGTGGCTGAAATAGAAGATGTTGTTAAAGAAAAGACAGGACAAGTGTTAGCCTAATAGCTGCACTCTGTATCTTTAAGAGGAGTTGCAATGTTCAACAACAGCTAGATGAATGAGAAATTGATGCTAGTGTGAGTTGACATGGTGTTGGGAGGCCTGTCATTTAGCAAAAACTCCTGTGTGAAAAATGTTCCTTTGCCATTTTATCCCTAAAGTGATAATCGGTTAGTATAAAAACACCACAATGGTTGCAATCTCCAGTGGCCGATCAAATTCTCTCAACTACCTAACATGTCATGGAATGCACTCTTCAAAGCACACTACTATGAGAGCTATGACTTCTGGTTGACTATTGAGAAAAGGGAGCAAATCATAGCTAGTAACCACATGCTCCATCTTGATAAAAAAATAAATGGAAAAAGACTTCAGGGATCCGGTAACAAAGAAAAATCTTATACAATTATTTGTAATGGTAACAGTCAATTAGTAAAGAGTGATTAATTTAATAGACATGCTCTTCTGTATACAGAGCAGTCATCCAACCTACAGTATATACAAATACGAGATGATTTATTTTATGTATAACTAAAAGGAATCTACACATAAAGATGCATTTTTCAATTTTGCTAGTCTCATACTCACTAATATAGCCCGTCAAATGCAAGCCACATTGCACACTAGTCTGCTCACCACTTTTTTGGCCAGAGTCCCTGATGCCTCCTGATTCTCCATCTGGTCCCAAGTAACATTTTTCCTTCTAAAGAGGGGGATGGAGGAGCAGAGACATGGAACTGCTTGCAGTCACACCAAGTATGTGCGAGTAGGAGGTCCACATGTGCAGTGGCATGCATCCATTTTCTTGCCATGATAATAATGCATCAGGAGCTCCCTGGTGCTCCTGGACCCTGAGATCAGTTTGTTGGGGTTTGCAGACATGAGGGCTGTGGTGGAGAAGCTGCAAAAGTATTTATAAGAGTGCCAATGAGCAGAAGGTAGGCAGTGGTCATTAATATTCATAAGCAGCTCATTAATATGTATACAGTTGGTCCCATGCTGCTTATTGGCACTCTATAAATAAATACTTTCACAGCTTCTCTGCCACAGACCTTGTGTCTTCGGACCCCATCTAACTGATGTGACAATATGTGCTACTCGACTACCTTCTAGAATAAAAACTGGCTTTGTTTTAAGGCGCGATCGCTGTACATGTGCACAGAGTGATCACCAGCCATCTTGGGCATAGCGGGCTATATCACCCATCACCACCGCAAAACCTGCACATGTGCACAGGTGTCACAATGGCCATCTTGGGCATGGTAAGATCTGGTGCAATGCACAACACCATGTGGAACTAACTGACTTGTGAAAATAGTGCTGTGCGACTGTTGAGTCAATGGAGAGAGGGAGTGCTTCTGGACCATGGACAGGACTGTAATGGAACTTCTAATTGTTCTTCAGTTGGACTTCAGTGAGTCCTTTTTGATCACAAGAAGTCTGCAGGGCTCCACCACTGTAGCCATAAAATAGACCTAACGCTTGACTGCCTCAAATTACTAACAATTAATAATTTTCAATATTGTTCAGTTTTGCTTTGGTTGAGATTTTCTCATGCAAATTAATTAGTTGCTAACCCCTTCTAGTTCAGCTTACTGCTAACTAATTCTTAACAGTTTCAACAGTTAGTCATTCATTGATCTGTTGCCTAATTAAGAATTAACTAATCTTCATGACTTGAGTATTAGTTTGGCATTCATGAATTACTAGTTGAGCTTATGTAATAAATAAATTATTTATGATCAATACTCAACTTGTTGAGCATTAGCTGATAATTAACTGTACACTACATGTGTAATTCATAGTTATTAGTTTAACCAATTCCTATTCAGCTTCTTGGCAGAGTGATAATGCTAGCAATTTGGAGGCTGGCTGGTGTAGGTAAGCTGAAGGAGGATATCCACCCTTCTCTGCAGGTGCCACACATCTGATTGAGGCATCCTCCTGTGAAACATAATCTTTAATGCAAGAGAGGTATAAATAAAAGGGAAATGAAGCAGGTAAGAAAATAAAAATCTCACACTTGCGTTATGTATTTTTTTTTTGTAGGTATCTTCAACATCCTAATGACAGCACTTAAAAAAAAGTTAGGCAAAAACTTCTAAAGAATCAGGTGTCCAAAAAAAAAGATGAACAAGGCATCTGAAAGGAGGAAGGCATATTTGTTCAACAAAGAAGTCAAAGATTACTTATCTAATCTAATTTTCTATCACAAGTATTTTTCTTCTTCGAGTACCATCTTTCTAATCTGAAAGGTAAAACAGAGTAAACATTCACAGTGTATGGGAGAGGCTATTGTTCATGGAAGTCAATGAATTTCTAGTGTTGCTGTACCCTAGTAGTGATGTCAAACATCTGTTGTACCATCTTGAGTATGTCTTTTATTTATTTATTTATTTAGTTTTTGTTAACCGGGTAAGTGCACTAGCCAGTAGGTGACTATTTTCAGGCACGACCCGGGAGAGTACAAGACAATACATACTGTGGGTGTTTACATAGACAATACAATTTGTATGGCAATAAAATGTTTAGACAGTAGAGCCGAGGCAATGTGGCTAAGATAGCAGTGAGGGCACGGATCGAAGTAAGACAGCACTGATCAGTACATAAATACAGCATTGTTCAGTACAGTATATAACAAGCAGAGTAGTTACAGTTTCAGAAGCAGGGTTATTCCATGATCTACCGGTAGACATAAAGTACAAACAAGCAGGAGAGAGAAGGCAATAAGTAAGTAGGTGAGTATGTGGAGATGCTAGAGGGAGGGAGGGGAGGAAGGGGTGTGGTAGCAGGAGAAATTGGTTTGTAGGAGGGATAGGTATAGGGCAGGTATGTCATTACAAGGGTAGAACAACATAGAATGCCCTTGCACACTCAACTGTCCCTGTCAGCCATGCTGATCCATCATTTTCCCCTTGTCAGTTTCAACTGTCACTTCTGACATGAAAAACAAGCAATTGGCGATGACTTCTGTGGACTTTTCAAACTCTGCATTGCTGTTCAGAGTTGCTGATACACTATAAAAGTCAATGAATGGGCAACATTGACCAACAATGCTGAGTTTACTTCTCAAGGTTGTTATGACAACTGCAGATCTCTCAAGCTTCTCTCTCGAGGTCTACTAGTTTTTTTGACAACCTCTTGAAGCAAACAGAGTTGTTCCATTTTGCCTATCCAATATCCTCTATATCATATGTTGATCTCCTTAGATCCAAGGTGCAAAAGGCAAGACTAAGCAATTTAAAGGTACCCTACACTGATCTACTATGTTAATGACCTGGTTTCTACTATAAAATCTTCCTACTTAAGCTGGAAAAATCAGAGTACTGACACCTCATCGTTAATCCCAATACCCCTTACAACTCCCTACCACGAAACGCCCACAACTGTTAATTCCCACCTGTCCACGACCAACAACTGTGGTTGTGGTGGTGGGGTGGAGCAAGGTCTTAGTGGTTCTCATTCATTATTTAGCACAGTGTTACTCACCACCCAATATTTTTTAGGGCCATTGCATATTTTTAATAACCTTTCCAAATTTTTGAAATCACCATCTGGCAAATGCCCTGTCCTTTAATAGTGAGAAGTAACTTCCAGATGAAAGATAATTTGGTGGGAGATAATGAAATCCAGTTGACTCCCATACAATGCACTGCAGCAATACAGCAAAATATGTGCAGGAGCTGTGCTCCCCAGATTCCCCCACCAACACAAGAGATATGCTCCCCTAAACACAGAAGCTGCGCTCCCTCAACACAGCAGCTGTGCTCCTGTCCCTCCCCACAACACAGCAGAACCACTCCAAGACAGGAGCTGTGCTCCTCTCCCCGCCTCCAATGCAGGAGCTGTGTTCCTCCACCCTCCCAACACAGGAGCTGCACTCCTCCCCACCAACACAGGAGCTGTGCTCCTCTTCCCCCAACACAGGAGCTGAGAATGATAATATCCCACATAACAAGGTCATTTTTTAAAAGGGGCTGAGCATCATGATGTCAAGTCAGCCTCCAAAATTGGGCCTTCTAGCATATGGTGGCCAATGACAGCCTGCTTAAATGTTAAAATCTGCACTATTTAGACAACTTACCAATTGGTGAGTTTGGGAGGAAGTGGGGGACACAACCTAATTCCTATGGCCACTTAAATTACATTTTATTTAGAATGTGTGCCATTTGTGTATGCCTTTCAACCATTCTGTCAGAGGACAGAAGCTATTGCTGCTGCCTTGAAGGAGACTGGAGGACTGACCTAAATATTGCATATCTGACTTGGAGGACTGCAGACTTGAGCAACACACTGCTCACTTTGGAGGACTGAGGCCAAAGCCAACCTGATCATTTTCTTTTGTCTTGGAGGACATTACTAATTATTAAAAAAGTATGTCTTTTTAAAATTGTTATCCTTTTTCACCCCAATATTTTGCAGGGTTTTTTCATAGTAATTTTGATGGAGTTTATAAGGGAGGGTCTGAAAGAGTACATGACTTTTATGCACATGAAACAATGTCTGCCCTACATTTTGTCTCACATAAGCTGGTCTGGAGGTGGTTAAGAGGCAAGGTCCTGCTCTGCACTCTGACAAGCACCTCATCACTTGCAGCCATGCCATCATGATGCATTACACATAATGTATGCATGGCAACATCCACATTATAATGCTCCCTCATGCCAGCGGCTCCACCTCCTCCTCCTCCATGCATTCAGCAAAAGCTGGGTGAGCTCCATGGAGAAGTCTAGACCTCAGGGGCTTAAGGCTCCTTCTCCCAGCCTCATAGAGTTGGGCAACATTCTCCCAGTGGGTGGTTGAACCAGTGCAGCAAACTACACAGGTAGGGATGGGTGCACTGAGACATGGCCCTGTATCAGGTGATTACCACCTCCACAGGATACCCTGAAACAGCAGGAGGCAATAATGGGGTGACACAGCATACCTCTATACACAAAGGTAAATCATATCTCCTGGGTTGCTGAATCTCATCTCTGTCAGTCACCAGAACAATTGAAACTTAGGACAGAAACTGGTGCCTATGTTTGTTGTTTGCTGTGCCGTCAGTCTGACCAACATTTCAATAATCCTAACCAACACTCTTCTAGTTTGCATTTACCCTTCTGTCCCAGTATACTCAGCACAGAAATGCTACAGTATGTCTTGCCAGCAGATACTGCATAATCCCAACCAGCTGCAACCCCTCTCCAAAAAAGGGAAAGTATGGAAGTTACAGCCACGTTTCAGGGGTGGGAATTATAAGAGGGACTCAACTGAAAAAAAAAACAAAAACAGTCTCTCTTATGGGCCCCTTAGAAAATGTGATGATGAAACCTCCTCCCATTTACACCCCCATGTAAATCCACATTGTTAGTTTTCTCTGGTGTCCAGCATCCCCCCAGACCACATCAAAACTGCTTATTCAGTTAGCCCCCCAAACACCATTGTCATGGTCTGATCTGGTGTGCAGTTCTTAGCCCCTCCCCAAAATACCAGTGTAATGGCCTTTCTTGGTGTCCAACCCCCCCATACCTATTGTTTGTACAGTCCATGTAGCACCCACACCCCAGCCACCACTGTCAACATCTCCCCTGGTGTTCAGCTTCTCTGTCACTATCCCCACCAACATCACTTATCTGTTTCTATTATCCCCCCAATTTCCCTACTCTTCCCTGGTGTCCATTATCCCTCCTCCCTCTCCCCAGATATATATGTAACTTTCACATTCAGCTAATAACCCAGTGCAAAACTTATCAGGGGAGTAACAAAGGGAGACCAACAAATAACAAATAAAGCAGCAGTTAACTGGCGTATACACACAACACTGTGGTAACTAGATGCAAAACAAAAACACAGAGCCAGGTATGTTAAGCATCATGCATACTAGCAGACTGAATTTTTGTTTCCGTTATGAAAGATACTATCAGTAAATGATAATTACCATAACCAAACAGTTACATTCATTGAGACTAGCATGTTGTTGGCTGTAGTTTGCCAGCACAATCAAAGCAAACTTGGAATGCCATGCTGATCTGATCTGTAAGTCTGGACTAAAGAAATGACTGACTGCATGGTCTGGTGACATTTAGGGGCAGGGGTAAGTGCAATACACATAAATTATATTCTGGACTATTTGGGATGATAGCAGTTAGATGAGGGGATGGAAGAAAAACACTCAGCAGCACACAGCCATCATAATTATGAAAAAAAAGAAAGTTATACATTTAGGGCTGGATATTCAAACTGCGCTATTTTGTGGCACAAGCCCTTGCGCTGCACAAAATAGTTGCTCTGGGGTGTGTCCAGAGCCATATTCAAAGGAGTTGTGCCCTTGAGCAACTCCTTTGAATATCACCCGCCACAGCCACTGTGCATGGCTCAGTGGAACTTGCGCCACCGCAAGTTGTCAGAACGGAGCATTCAACTTGCGGTGGCGCAAGTACCATTGCGCCATAAAATCCCCATATTCAAAAGGTGACATGCAAATGGGGCCATAATTCATGCAAGGTGCAGGGGGGCCATTTGCATCTGATTATGTTCCCATTTGCATGCCATTAGCATGTGGTGGTGCACCGATCCCTCGAGGACTTGCGCCGCCTGGCACCCTGCCAGGCAGCAGCTGTAGGGGACCGACACCCTACAGCCTGATCACAGGCAAAACAGTGTAGACTCCCCCACCACCCCCAGTGGCCCGATCGCGGGCATAGTTTAATCCTCACCAGCCTGATCGCAGGCAGCAATGTGGCTCCCCGATGTATCCCTGGTGGTCCAGTGGACCATAAATCCCAATCGCGGGCAGTAGTGGTGTAAAACAAACCCCCCCTCCTCCCGAACACATCCCTGGCGGTCCAGTGGACCAAAAAGCCCGATCGCGGGCAGTAGTCATTTAATAAACCCCCCCTCCTCCTGAATTCATCCCTGGTGGTCCAGTGGACCGAAAAGCCCAATCGCGGGCAGTAGTGGTTTAATAAACCCCCCCCGAATTCATCCGTGGTGGTCCAGTGGATTGAAAAGCCCGATCACAGGCAGTAGTGGTTTAATAAACCCCCCCTCCTCCCGAATTCATCCCTGTTGGTCCAGTGGCAAATCCCGATCGTGGGATGTAAAAGTTGAACAAACCCCCAAACATAGCCCTGGTGGCTAGTGTCCCCACCCCACCCACTCCACTAGGCCCCCACCACCCGCCCCCCAGCAGCCGGTGGGCAGCAGCATCCCACCTGCCTGCCAGGCCTACCACCATCGACCGATCTGCCAGTAGGTTGCACGCCATGGGCAGAGCAAGAGCCAATGGGGTGCAGCCCATACTGTACATGATAGTCCAGATTTGTGAATGAATACATTCATTCATTCACAAAACTGACTGTCTTAGATGGTACGGGCTGCACGCCCATTGGCTCTTGCTCTGCACCATGGGTGTGCAGCCCCACCAGGCAGTCAGTCGGGTGGCGGCAGGGTGGCAGTCGGGTGGATGCTGCTGCCCGCCGCCGCCGGGGAACGGTGGTGGGGCTTCGTGGGTGAGTGGGTGGGGGACACCAGCCACCAGGGCTATGTTCGGGGTTGTTCAACATTTGCATCCCGCGATCGATTTGCCACTGGACCACCAGGGATGAATTGGAGGAGGAGGGTTTATTAAACATTACTGCCCGCGATCGGGCTTTTCGTCCACTGGACCACCAGGGATGTGTTCGGGAGGAGGGGGTTTGTTTTACACCACTACTGCCCGCAATCGGGATTTACGTCCACTGACCACCAGGGATACGCTCAGGGGGAGCCACATTGCTGCCCGCGATTGGGCTGGTGTGGGATTAACCATGCCCGCGATCGGGCCAGTGGGGGTGGTGGTGGATTCTACATTGTTTCGCCCGCAATCAGGCTCTGAGGGCACGAGGGGGAATAGCCACAGGTGGAAGCTGCTGTGTTGCGCCCTGCAATGCAGCAGCTCACCTGTGGTGGCCCTCGACTTAAGCCTTTTTGGCTCAAAGTTGTGCAGGCACAGGTTGGGGTTGCACCCAGAACTCTGCACAGCCCGGTTGAATATCGGGCTGTGCAGTTTATGCATGGTTCCTCCCTCCAGTTCAGCATGCATTCATTTGCATTGCGCTGTTGCTCAGCCTGTTTTCAGTGGCGCAACTGCCTTCTGCTGAATATCGAGAATGGAGCAAGTTTGGACTCTGAAGAACCCTATTGCGCATGGCAACCCCTTTTGAATATCTGGGCCTTAGAGTCTAAGCAGCAAAGTGATGATATTACAAGCTACATGGTTTTGTAATGTAAATAAATGCTTGGAATTGTACACTTTGCAACACAAAGTCCACACAGGATGAAGTAGGCTTGACTCAGCTACACCAGCGGTCTGCACATGCTATGTTGCTGTGTGTCGTGAAGCATGCACATCACAGGAAGCCTCTTAGCATGTTCTGGGGATCAAAGATCACAAAGACAGCGAGGTACAGGAATTTAATTTACTTTTAAAAAATTTCCTTTCTCACCTATATCTTTGGCTTTTCTATGAGAAGAGCTAGAATAATTATATACTGTCTTTGTTGCGCTCTCTGCCTATACCCTTGGTGGTTGACTCACTGCTGCTGGCCTTTATTTGAACTTCTATCACAAGGCATCAGTGTCTGTTTGAACTGGCTTCTTTTGATGGCTGATCTGGGCATGATCACTGGATTCTAGCAGTCAGTTATGCGTGCTGCCACCTCTGTGATGGTTTTGCTCCATGATGTGGCCATTATCAGCCACTGCTTCCAGCTGTTTTGCACCAAATGTGTGTCACCGATCCCAACTTTCAACAGGAAGTCCCACCTAGGACCTCCCTCTGTGATTGCCTAAACTGGTGAGGAGAAGACTGTCAATCACCTCCCAGGTTGGGGGTTATGTCAGCACAGTGCCTGTGTGAGTACATTGTGTGCTGTGCCACATTGTGGATGGCAAAATATGCCGTAAGTGCCGCACTCCACGCTGTGATACCTACCATTACAGAAATAATTATATGAAATGTTTCATGCTGCACACAAAACTATCCATGTGCTGCAAGCATGATTTAAATGTTAAATTGGTACTGATTGCATGCATGTGGCATGTGTGCAGCAAGCAAGTGTGGAAAGCATGCTTTTATGTTAATTTGGAACAGACTGCATGCATGTGGCATATTTGCAAAAAGCACGTGGTCACTGATAACTGCATAAATACAAGGTAAGTGACTTGCTCAGGATCACACAGTATACAAGTGTCAGTTGATGAGATTCAGACCCAGGTTTTGTCTCTAGGTCTTCTGGTTTGCAATTCAGTGCCTTTAACCATTAAGCTACACTGCCTGCATACATATGGCTCACTTGCACTTCTACACAAATCTGCATACATCTGCACGTATGAAATTTGCCAGCAGATAAAAGCCTAGAGGTCTATCAAGTCTGCTCGACATGACATGCTTATAGCCACTGATATAAGTTTTAGTTTTCTTGCTCCCCCCCATCTCTGCTGCACAGCTGAACTGTAGCACACATACCAATGGAAACACATGTAGATCTTCCCACCCCCAATACACACACTGACCCACAAAACTACTTAATTAATTCTGTCTGGCCTGTACTCCTACTATTTCTTCTCAATAGTTTTGAATGCTTCCACACAAACAGACTTTAAAGGGCAAACACAAAAGTAGCAATAAATCGATACACACCCACATGGCCAGTCCCCCCTCATGCACACACACTGTAACAGGTGTGGCCACATTGTTCCAGACAACTCATCAAGTATAGATATACATCTAGAGTCTCTTACCTGAGTACTAGGAAGCCAGAGGTAGAAGTCTTTAAGAGATGATGTCCATGAGTCAGAGTGTTAGGTATTTTCTTGAAATGAATAGTGTTATTTTATTACTATTTTATACATTATGATGGCAAGTTGAAGAATAATGAAGGCCATTGTTCTGCAAACAAGGCCCTTGTTAGTCAAGCACTGATCTTCATTAATCTCCAACTCTCAATAATGTATAAAATAGTAATAAAAATACCTCATTCATTTCAATGGGATACGCCCTGCACTCTCCCTTGCTCTGTTTCATAATCTGCCTGAGCGTGGGGATGGAGGTCAGCTTCACTATGGGGGGGGCATAAGCCTGACTATAGTGGATCTCTAATAATCTGTGCATACCATACTGCTCAACTGTCCCTGAAGGCAAGGGACAACCCTCATTTTACCCCTGAAAACTGCTCTGCCCCTCATCCATCACTCATGGAAAACATGCTGTTCCAACAGAGGGTGTCCTGTAAATTTAAACCTTATGGAAGGGCACCATATCAGATTTCAGCAGGGGAGGGGAGTCAACAACCAGCGGAGGTCAGGTGCTAGTTAGCCCTGAGGCAGCAAGCTCTGGAATGTCTGGAACATCTCTAAAAGGTAAAACTTATTTGTTGTGACTGAAGAGTGATATGCAAATATGGAAAATTCAAATGTATAAGATTCATTCTCTATACCCGGAGGAGTGCAGCAGATTTGGACTTAAACCCACCCAGTTACCCCACAAAAGAAAAAACTTTGACCCATTTTCTCTCCTTCACTCCATTCCATTCAATATTCATCCCATATGGGTCATGAAGCTGCTCAAAGGTGCAGAAATGTGAAAAATGTGACAATATTTCAGTCTTTCCTCCTTTCCCAATCCCCCTGTAAAAAAAAAATATTTACTTTTACTTACCCAGCCATCTGGCCAGAACTTGCGGCCTAGCCCAGTGTACCTGCTGCTCAGTTTTTTTGAAGGTTCTGGCTGTTTCTCAGTGGGTGGGTCTCTACCTTGATCTGCAGTAAGTACAAATAATCAGACTGCAGAGGACGGGCTTTTAAGTTCTTTGTGTTTTTTAATTTCCTTTTCAGTGATTTCTGCCTCTATGGGGATTTTGTTTGCTGCTCAGTTTCTGGAAGGTTATGGCTGTTTCTCAGTGGGTGAGTCTACATTCAACAGCAGCAAGTACAAATAATCAGATTGCAGGGGACTTGCTTTTAAATTCTGTGTGTTTCTTCAATCTCCTCAGCCTGCAGCATGGCAGTGTCGAGGGCAGAGCACTGGGGGGGCGGGGTTCTAACCTAATACTTTGTCATTTTTGCAGCAGATTGAAGTTGGAGGAACAGTACGAGAAGGAGGATTTTGGGGCTAACTGTTTCTGGCTAGGGACCTGTGCTAGCTGCAATCAACAGATGTCAACCCCTGGTAACCTCAGGTAGAGGATATTGCAATAATCGAGGCCTCAGGTAACAAAGGTATGGATTAATGTTGGAAGATCACCAAGTGGGACCAGATGCTTGATCCAGGTTATGTTTCTTAGAAGGAAAAATTAGGTTTTTACAACAGCAGACACTTGAGATTTTAAAGTCAGGCCACTGTCAAACACAACACCCAGATTTCGCACCCGATCCGATGATAGCTGTTAAGTACCACCAAGGCAGAGCCCAGAAGTTTTACCTGCCAAGGATTCCAAGCCAAGGTGGCCTGGTTCTACTACCAACACCTCTGTCTTGTTCAGATTTAACCTTAGCCAGTTGGCACTCATCCAGTTCTGAAGATCGAAACATCACTTTGCTCAGGTATGAAAGACATATAGAGCTGAGTGTCATCAGCATAGCAATGGAAGTTGAACCCATATTTCATAATAATGTCTCCCAGCAGCAGCATGTAAACTGTGAATAGCACAGAGTCCTGCAGGACCCCATATGACAGAGAGAAAGGAGCAGATGAATGAATCCTTGACACAACCCTCTGAGTCCTGCCAGTGAGGAATGAGCAAAACCACCTTAACACTGTTCCAGACAGTCCACATAGGATCCACAGATGATCTAGCAAAACCCCACGATCAACAGTGTCAAATGCTGCAGAGAGATCTAGAAGAACCAAGATGGACTGGCTTCCCTTATCTCTCACTACTAGGAGAGCATTAAAAACCCAAACAAGCACAGTTTCAGTACAATGCCCCTTCCAGAACCCAGACCGGAAAGGATCATAGATATTATGCTTAGTTAGATGATCATCTAACTGTATCACAATCATTCTCTACAACTTTACCTATAAAGGGCAGGTTAGAGACCAGTTTGTAGTTGGCCAACCTGTCCGGGTCAAAAGTTGTTTTTTTTTATAAGGGATACTTCTACCTCCTCTTTTAGGGAGTCTGGGACCATCCCAGATTCCAACGAACACCAGACTATCTTAGTGAGCACTGGGCTGATGACTTCCACGCATTCTACTAAAAGGCGTGTAGGGCCTGTATCCAAACTACAAGAAGTTGGATGCATGCTCTTGATGATCCTCACAATGTCCTCAAATGCAATCAGGCTAAAGTCAGACCAGACAGACTGGGAACAAGTCACCTTTTGCTGATCACTGCAACACCCAGTAGAGGATGCTGATAGAATTTCGGATCTAATGGTGGCAATCTTATTGGCAAAGAATCAAGCAAACTCATCACACATCTCTTGTGAAAAATATGATGTACTCAAGGAGAGGAAGAGACCTGAAAGGGAACCCTAGGTTGATACTAGGAGGATGAGCAGGCCCACCAGGAGGGGACTCAGGGGACAGAGCCAGAGAAACCAAGGGGAGGAGGAAGCTTCTCCTGGTGGGGGACTTGATAGTTTGGGGTATGGAGCTAGGGTCAGAAATCAAGGTGAAAAGGCAGGTAAAGTGTCTCCCAGAAGGCACAGCTCTGTGAGAGGGAAAGTGGATCCTCAGGATTGCTAAGGCTGTGGCTGAGGGGGGCTGGATGTCATTGTCTATCTAGGGACAAATGACATAGCCAAAGACAGGGATAGCTTGGAAAAGGTTCAGGAGGACTTTAGGGATTTGGGTAGATGCCTGGGGGAGGTAGATAATGGTTACATTCTCAGAGGTGCTACCAGTCAGGGAAAGGAGGGGGACATAAACCAATGTATCAACAGCTTCAACAAGTGGCTGAAGGACTACTGTGGTGAAAACAGCTTTGGCTGCATTGGAGACTGGGGTACCACCTAGGATGATACACAGTTATATAAGTGAGATGGTCTGCATCCTTCCATGGAGGGAATGCCTGTCCTCAGTGAGACATTTATGTGCTTCCTGAGCAAGCATTCAAACTAGCCACTGGAGGCTGTCAGGAGTGGGGAGATACAGACATCCCTCCCCACAGGTTAGGGCACACATTGAGCAGAATCAGGATGTTATGCCTGGAGTGGATTCACCAGTACCACGGGACAGAAAAGGCTGTACACAGGGCCAGATGGTATCATCATTAACAAAGGTAGTAAAAGGGAAGCACCACATAGGATATGCCAGGAATAGTAGGATGAAACAAGGGGCTAAACACAAGGATGGGCCAAGAGGAAGCCACTTTCCATGGAAAGTCATGCACATGAATGCCTGTAGTTTGGGGAACAAGGTCCAAGACCTGATGGCTTTAATGATGGAGGCTGATCTGGACATAGTGGCCATAACCGAAACATGGTACACCAGGAACCACAGCTGGGACATAAGTGTACCTGGTTATGACCTGTTCAGAAAAGACAGGGAAGGTAAAAGGGAAGGGGGAGGGTTGCTTTCAACATCAAAGAAAGCATCAAGGCAACTGAAATTCAGAACAGGCGATGAGGAAACGGAAGGACGTTGGGTCACCTTGAGCCAAACAATGGAACAGCCATTCACAGGGTCATTTACAGACCCCAGGGCAGGTAGAAGAAATTGGATATGCTGCTGCTGGAAACCATGCATGACATGGCAGCACAGGGGAAGTACTGCTGATGGGAGACTTTAACATGCTGAAATAGACTGATCCATCCCAGCAAGGGCTTCAGCCAGGACACAGGACTTTGTTAACTTCATTGAGGGTTCCGCCTTAAGCAGCTGGTGCAGAAAACTTCCAGAGATAGGGCAATCCTGGATCTGGTACTGACCTATGGGGAAGAGATAACAGGGCTCAAGGTGGAAGGTCAGCTAGGGTCCAGCGACCACCATATGACGTGGTTCAAGTTGGACACGGGATTCAGTTAACCCATATGAAGGCAAGACTCTGAGACTTCAGAAGGGCAGACTTTACCAGGATGTGACTTCAGCTTAGAGAAACCCTGGAAGAAAGGGGGATGGGGATGTTGAGGAGAAATGGACACATATCAAGGAGGTCATAGCGAACGTCACAAAAGAATGTGTTAGGTCAATAGACAAGACAAAAAGGAGAAGAAAACTGCTTTGGTTCTCAAGGAGGGTGGGTGAAAAGGTAAGGTCCAAGAGTCTAGCCTTCCAGAAGTATAAGATAACACAAAGAGATGAGGAAAGGAAAATGTACCAGAAGTGTCTGAGAGAGGCAGGAAAAGCACTGAAAAGTGCTAAAGCACAAACCGAGGAAAGAATAGCTCAGTTGGTTACAAAGGGAGACAAGACATTCTTCAGGTACATTAGTGAGAGAAGGAAGGCAAAGGGGGGATTAGCTATGCTTCAAGGAGCCAGGGGGCAGATAGTGGAGGGAGATGGGGAGAAAGCAGAGATTCTGAATGAATATTTCTGTTCAGTCTTCACTGTGGAAGCACATGGGAAGGGCCCACAGCTAGAATTTAAAGGAACACAGGAAAAGGAGGTAATCACTAGTCCATTCACAGAGCAGAGGGTCCTAGAAGAGCTTGCAAAGCTGAAGGTGGACAAAGCCATGGGTCCAAATGGCATACATCCCAGAGTCTTAAAGGAACTAAAATTGAACTGGCAGCCCCTCTGGCAGTCTTCTTTGTGAGTCCCTAGACACTGGAGTGGTCCCAGAGGATTGAAGAAGGGCAAATATTGTCCTCTTCACAAGAGCGGTAGAAAAGATGATAAAGGAACCACAGACCAGTTAGTAACCTCTGTAGTAGGAAAGATAATGGAGCAACTCCTCAAGGAAAGAACAGGGAGCACCTAGAAGTCATGGGATGTTGGATCCCAGACAACATGGGTTCACCGTGAGACAGTCCTATCAAACTAATCTAATATTTTCTTGATTGGGTGACAAAGACAGTAGACCAAGAGGGCTGTAGACATTGCCTACCTAGATTTTAACAAATCCTTTGATACCGTCTCACATAGGGAGATTGGTCAACAAGCTAGGAAGCCTGGGGATGGGACACAAGGTGGTAAACTAGATTGAAAATTGGTTGAAGGACCAAAACTGAGGGTAGTGGCAAAGGAACCCAATCAGAGGAAAGGGAGTTGATCAGTGGGGTACCTCAAGGGTCAGTGCTGGTGTTGGTCCTCTTCAATGTCTCATCAGTGACATTGCAAGATGGGCTGGAGGAAAGATTTGCGTGTTTGTGGATGACACTAAGATCTGCAACAGGGTGGATACCCAGAGTGGGTGGAAAGGATGAGAAAGGACCTGGAATGGTTGGAGAGATGGTCAGATGCATGTAAACTAAGGTTTAACACAAAGAAATGCTAAATCATTCACGTGGGGAGCAGGAACTCTGGAGAAAGCTACAGGTTTGGGGAAGAGCTGTTGGCAGTTACTAAGGAAGAGAGGGACTTCAGACTCATAATCACAGATGACCTGAAGGTCACAAGGCAGACAGCTAAGGTGGTGGGGAAGGCCACTGGGATGTTGGGGTGTATTTGAAGGGGAATCACAAGCGGAAGGAGGGAGGTGATAGTTCCACTATACAGGACCCTGGTGAGGCCTCACCTTGAGTAATGTGTCCAGTTCTGGAGGCCACACCTTCATAAGGACATTGACAAAATAGAGATGGTGCAGAGGAGGGCGACCAAACTAGTGAAGGGTCTTCATCACAAGTCTTTCTAGGAAAGAGTCAGAGACCTCAATTTGTAAACACTGGAGCAAAGGAGGGAGAGAGGTGATATGATAGAAATTTTCAAATACCTCAAGGGCATGAACAAGGTGGAAGGGACAACATATTCAGTTTAAAGTAGTGGTAGAATAAGAGAGCATAATATGAAGATGATGGTTGGCCGATAAGGGGTAATGTCAGGAAGTTGTTTTTACAGAAGGGTGGGGATGCATGAAATAGCCTGCCACAGGAAGTGGTGGCCATCTGTACAGTGGCAAGCTTTAAACATGTGTGAGACTGGTGTAAAGGAGTATTAGAGATGGGAAGAAAAAGCTAAAGCAAGTGACTGGATAATAGGGTCACTGGCCATTTCATCAGGTAGTATAAACGGTCAGACTGGATGGACCTGCAGCCCTTATCTGCTGACAGTATCTATATATCTATGCAGCTATGTACTACCAGCCCAGTTTCCGTCCACTCCTCCTCCGTCCTTTTGCCAGAAGCTGGATGCTAAAACCTACCATCCCAGGTCCCCAGTGTGGTCTGCAACTAAGTCACCTCACCAACTGAACCCACCCAACCTGTGTTGCTTGCTTCTTGCATGGCTGCTGATGCACTGCACTGATCAAGGCCTATAAATACCACCCATACTGCTGTCACTGCTGCTGCGAGGCCTAACTTGCTGCTGTGGGGGGGCCACACTGGGTTTTTTTGTGAGGAGAGCCTAGTAGAGCAAGTAGCTAGCTTAGTTTTGAGTTAGCTTCTAGCTCACCCCAGCCCCTTCAGCCACCAAGGGAGATGGACGCTCACTCAAGAACAGACCAACAAAAATATGTTGCCACAACACTGCTATTGAGAGTTCAGTGCTCACAGACCTCCAAGCTATAGTATGCAGCCTGTCTACTCTGTGGTGGAAAAGACAGTGTCCCACTAGTGTGATTCATGTGTTCTTGCTTGTCTGGAGCTCCTCCATGTCATGTATGATGGTGCCACGTCTAATAGGTGAGAGAGTGGACAACACAATACAGTCAGCTGCTGCTGTGTATTATCAGTCTTCAAAGATAGTTGGGATGACAGTGAATAAATGAATTGTATATCTGTTGCATGTATTTTAACCCTTTCTATGCCATGGACTGATAAATCAGTCCAGAATTCCTATACAGTGGCGTGAAAAAGTATTTGCCCCCTTCCTGATTTTCTCTATTATTGCATATTTGTCACACTGGATGTTTTCAGGTCTTTAGACAAAATGTAATATTAGATAAAGGGAACCTGAGTGAACAAATAACACTTGTTTTTTTTTTTTATTTCACTTATTTAATGAAAAAAAGTTAACCAACACCAATTGGCACTGTGTGAAAAAGTGACTGCCTCTACCTTAATAACTGGTTACGCCACATTTAGCTGCAATGACTGCAACCAAACACTTCCTATAATTCAATATCAGTCTTTCACATCGCTGTGGAGGAATTTTAACCCACTCTTCCTCGCAGAACTGCTTTAATTCAGTAACATTTGGTGGGTTTTCGAGCATGAACTGCTCGTCAGGTCCTGCCACAGCATCTCTATTGGGTTTAAGTCTGGACTTTGACTAGGCCACTCTAAAACATTAATTTTACTTCTTTTAGCCATTCTGATGTGGACTTGCTTTTTGTGTTTTGGATCATTGTCTGCTTGCATGACCCAACTACGCTTCAGCTTCAGCTGACGGAAGGATGACTGGACATTCTCCTTAAGAATTTTCTGGTACAGAGCAGAATTCATGGTTCCTTTAATTATGGCAAGTCATCCAGGTCCTTAGGCAGCAAAGCATCCCCACACCATCACACTACCACCACCATGTTTGACTGTTGGTATGTGTTCTTACTGTGGAATGCTGTGTTTGCTTTACGCGAGACATTATGGGATCCTTGTTGTCCAAAAAGTTCCACTTTGGACTCATCTGTCCATAGAACATTTTCCCAAAAGGCTTGTGGATCATCCAGGTGCTTCTTGGCAAATGAGAGACGAGCATTTATGTTCTTCTTGGTTAGCAGTGGTTTCACTTGCTACTCTCACATGAAGCCCATTTTGCCCAGTCTCTTTCTGATTATGGAGTCATGAACACTGACCGTAGCTGAGGCAAGAGAAGCCTGCAGTTCTTTGGATGTTGTTTTAGGATCCTTTGAGACTTCTTGGATGATTTTACACTGTGCCCTTGGAGTAATTTTGGCAGGCTGCCCACCTGGGAAGGGTCACTACTGTTCCAAGTGTTCTCCATTTGAGATTATGGCTCTCACTGTGGTTCGATGGAGTCCCAGAGCCTTAGAAATAGCTTTGTAACCCTTTCCAGACTGACAGAGGGCAACAAAATGTTTTTCTGATCTTTTCAGGAACTTCCTTTGATCAAGGCACAATGTGCTTGTTGAATCTTTGAGCTGGCAATGTGACTCTGATGGTAAGGGCCAAAATAAGTGAGGTTTATATTGAGCAGGGCTGGCTGTAATCAAGCCTGGCTGTGTTCAATCAGCTGACTCTAATTATCCCTTTAATTGGGTTGATTTAACTAGGGGGCAATTACTTTTCACACAGTGCCAGTTGGTGTTGGTTAACTTTTTCATTAAATAAATGAAATAAGTAAAAAAAAAGTGTTATTTGTCCACCAGGTTCCCTTTATCTAATATTATATTTTGTCTAAAGACCTGAAAACATCCAGTGTTACAAATATGCAATAATAGAGAAAATCAGGAAGGGGGCAAATACTTTTTCACGCCACTGTATGTTCTAATTCCGTCAGCAGTCCAAGGGTTAATATCTGTCTGACTTGATGCATTCTGGTCAAATCTGAGACCTCTACACTCTACCTCAGGCAATCCACCATACTGCTGCTAGAAGTCCCTTGTATCTCCATCTGCCTGGGTAGCAATTCATTGTCCACTACTGCTCCCAAGCTGTGGAACAGTCTGCCAGCCTCCTACCACTCCCTTGACTCCCGCTTCTTCTTTAAGACTCACTTCATAGCTTAGTTACTTAATGAGGCCAAATGCAACTGCTCAATGAGATGACCTCTTGAAGGTCATCATTTCTCCCACTCCTTATCTCAGTTTATGCCCCCTGCTTCTAACTGAGCTCCTTAAATGGCCTGCCTGTACCACTGTTTTGATTTTACTTACCTTTGTATGGCGGTATCTATTGTAGCATTGTAATCCAGAGTATGCCTGTACCTTTAGTCTCCTGCTTGACAATTTGTATTTCCAGTAATTACCAATGTTAACTGTACTCATCGTATCCCATGTAACCTTCTCTTTATGTATTCCTGTGCTGTATGTACCACTTACTGAGCTATCTTTGTGTCCTGGGTCATGCCTGAAAAAGTCCCGGATCAGTGTACCTTCCCGTAAATAAATAAATAAATAAGGTGTGCCTGGTAATGACACTAGGTGTGCGTATTGTGTGTATATGGGGGTCTGATCGGGAATGAGACCTTTAGGGAGATGGGGGATGCCCCTCAGTATGCACCCATTTTTTTGGAGGTGGCATGGTAGCCTGTGGCTATAGGTGGTGGAAGGTACCCAGAATGCATTTTGGTTCTGATTTTATACAGGATAGCACAGTGGACATGCAGTATTGCATTTTTTATCATGTTTTTACCATCGATAACCCAGATGAAGGGAAAGTTCTCATTTTCAGTATGGTCCAGCTTTTACAATGCATCTTTCACAGGATAGGGAAGCATAGATGCGCAGTTCAGTGGGGGCTCTGTTTGTATGGTTGTCCTGCTTTTGCACATTTGTAATATATATTTTCGCAGGAGGGAACAAATGTGATGCAAAATCTCATTTTCAGTGGTCCTACTTTTACAAATTTTACTACTGTATTTAGCATGACAGCACGGTGGTGTAAGATGTAGTGCTACCACTTGTGGTGCCTACAATAGAGGTTACGGAAAAAGACAGGAGCATCTGAGGGTTGGCCAGGAAGGGGGTGAGGAGCATGAGTGTCCGGTGGATGGCTCTCCTACTCCAGTGTAGATGGGTATGAATATCTGCAAAGGTCTGACCCCTGATGGTGGCCAGGAGCCAGTGTGAGGAACACCTACTATGCATATGGGTGTGGTGGTCAGTGGTTGTCGGACTCACTGGAGTGAGCCTGATTTGCCTCAAACATCATTGCGCAACCAAGCCTCAAGAGGAGGGGGGTGGTGGTGTTGGTTGTGCTGGTCCCAGTACCTAGCTGTCTAGAATGCCATACACTAGGGAAAGGGAGTTGGGCAGGGTTGTGGGATGTGAGTTGATGGGTAGGAAGAATGCTGTTTGTAGGGGGTGGGGACGGGACTGACTGGGTCCCAGACCATGACAGGGACCAGTAGATTGGGGAAAATGGCTGCAGCCCCCCTGCCTTTTTGTGGGGGGCTTGCTGTCCAGTTAAGTGAAGGTTTTCAGTGGCAGAGCTGTTTACCTCCACAGAAAACATTTTAATATCCCACATATTCAAGAGACAAGCAAGGATGACAATGAAGAATGTCTTTTTTTTTTGTATGAGAACATTTTTATTGAATTTTTTCATATATGACAATTAAAGAACAATGAACAGAGAAATTACCATATACAAATGTGACATTGTAACATTATAGTACCTGTACAATAGAATCCAAGCATTAACACATTGGGTCATTCTGGCCATTGCTAAACCACAAAAGACAATGTAGAATGTCTGATAAAGGGACTATAAGATATAAAGTATGTATTTTCTTACCCTTCCCTCTGACAGGTGCTCCATTCTCCTGCCTTGTGTCAGGGTCCAGTGCCTGCCCCCATCCCATGTGGCAGGCTTCTAATATAAAATAAGTATGATATCATAAAATAAGAACAAACAAATAAAAACAGGACCCCACTAGCCATGGCGCACTCAGCCCTGGGCACACTTTTAAACCCCACACACACACTGGCCTTGGACCCCTCCAAAGCCATGGCATCAGTGTTTTGGGCCCCACAGGGCTTGTGAGGTGGGGATCAGGAACTGCTGCAAGATGTGTGGCTCCAGAGCCTTAGGACATTATTATGGGGATAAGAAGCATGAGGCTAGGGCTGATGGAACGGCTCGAAGCCTACACCAGGGCTGGTGCTGGTGGAAGCCTTGGAGCATGCTGCTATGGCTTGAGGGTGGTGGAACTTGGAAGATAGAGGATATGGATGATGGATGGGCTCAGGAGCATGCTGCAATGACTGTGGGTGCTTAGAACCTGGGGATATGACCATGGAGGCCAAGAGTCCTGAGGCCAAGAGTTGGTTGTTGGACTCAAGAGCCTTCTACTGAGATTGCCTGTGGGGGACTAAAACTGGCAGTGAGTAGAGTGGGAAGCTGATGCTGGCTGTGAAGAGAGCAGGGGACTAATTCTGGCAGTAGCAGTGTCAGATGTATGCTCAAACTTAATGAGATGACACTCTTGGAGACATCTCACACAGTACCTATATTATAACTTTACTCCAAAACACTTTAAAATTTATTGTTACACTGGTAATGGAGCAAACAAGATGGGGGAGGGGGACTTGAGGGGCAGAAGGGTGAGCATGCAAATATGGTGATGGGGCAAGCCAGCCACATAGGGGATTACAAAACATAATTAGCAGAGAGTAAATATTTTGGGAAATCCCACAAGATATGAAAGGAAGGTGGATTCAGTTATTGTCGGGGAAGGTGGTGGTATTTTAATCATATTTGTGAACTGGTCATCCCAACCTCCACTTGTGTAGGATCACAATAAAAATGTGGTTAAGGATCCATCCCTGGGACTCCAGCTGTAACTTCAGTATCACAGATTCAGGCAATCTCAATACAGACAAGATAAATTAGTCAGGAGGATCGAGTCCAAGATAATGTAGAAGGATTTATTTAATTTTAAAAGCAGTGAGAGGCACCCCTCTCACCTTCATGAAATAAATCTTTCAACATTATCACAGACTTGCTCATGAGTTAGCCATGTGGTCAGCACTGAGATTGCCTGACTCTGTGTGATACCGAAGCTCTAGCCTCTTGTCGAGGCACCAGCTACTTGGTTATGTCTTGAACTGCACACTAACAACCATCCAATCTCATTCCCCCCACCACCACCTCTTGCTCAGGGTCATGTGGTGAATAAACTGGTTGAGACTCTAGGTTTATAGTCTAGTGCACAAACAATTAGTTCATTCCTCTGTCCTAATGTTCTCAGAGATACACAGTGAGCAAATTCAGTGCTGCTACTCCAGGTTCACAGTTCTGCACATGAGCCACCATCTCATGTTTCTCAACCCCCACCCTCACCCCCGATACCTGCTTGCTCAGGGTCACACAATGACTAATGTGTCCTAACTGAAAAACCTGGAATGAAACCTCCCACTCAAGCAACTTGTTTATGGTTGCTCTACTTACCTGTGTTTGGGATGTTGTGCTATCCTTTTCTGAGTGACCCAAAATTGCCTTTCAGTCTCCTGGCTGCTTCTGAGTGGCTTTGTTCATGTGTGATAGTCTGTATATTACTCTGCTGTCATCCCCAACAGTTTACATGCAGCTCTGGTATTTTTTTCATGTTTACTGCCAGGCACTTCTTCCTAGCCCACAAACTGATCCCAAAGTAAAATTTGAAATAGTTCTCCTACCAGGTAGGCACCACACCCAGCCATAGCAATGCCAACACAAAACTTTCCTCTGGACAGGGTCTTGTGTTCAGCTCTTGTAATAGATGCCACCCACAGATCCAGTCTTGCCTTCTGAGGTGCCTGAGGCCAACCTCCAAGCCTCTCCAATAAAAGAACCCTCCTAAGACCTAGACCAGCACCACCCAGATGACCACCCTTCCTGTAGCTGGACCCACCAGACCACCTGCCCATAGACCAGCCACCCACCACACCATGGACCACACCTTGAATCTAGAGCACCTTGCCCAGAATGTCAACCACCCTGCATGCAGCTGCACCATTCCTTCAGTCATCATACAAGCCTCCCCAGAGCTGAACACACTCACTGGACCACTTTTCAGCCCCTGAACCTGCCTCTTCCACTAGCTAACTACCTTCCTTGCAGCCAGAATCCCCCAGTCCACCCTTCTCACCCAAAGACCAGCCTCTTCCTCCGACAAATCTCTGTGCAGCTGGAACCCTCCCCCCAGATCAGATTCTTCACCATTAGCTAGCCAACCTCCCTGCAGCTTAACCAACCTTCCAGACCCTCTCCCCTGATGAACAGCCCCAGGACAAGCCTCTCTCCTAACAACAGCCCTCTCTGCAGCCAACTCCTTCTCTAGACCACACTTCCCACCCACAGAGTAGCCGCCACCCACACCAACCACTCTCCCAGCTGATGAAGCAGTCCCTGCCCAGCCAACCACTCTCTTTGCAGCTGAATCATCCTTTCAGCCCCCAGACAAACCTTCCTAAGAAAGTACTGTCCGTGGACCATTCCATAGTTGAAAGACGGGAGGAAAAGGCCCTCAGCTGAGGAGAAAGCAAATGCTGGTGGGGACTTTTGTTAAGGGATAGACTTGCAAGCGGATTACAGGAGAGGAAGTGAAATACCCGAGAGGTGCTTCAGCTTGGAGGGATGGAGTGCAGATTCAGTGGATGGCTAGGGCAGCAGGTGATATGAGGGAGCTAGATGTCACTGTCCACCTGTGTACAAATGACCTCACAAGGGATAGGGTAGGAGTAGTACAGGGAAATTACAGGGATCTGGGGAGGGACCTCCAGCAGATGACATGCATGGTGGCTTTTGCCAAAATGTTACCTGTATACATCTGGGGAGAAGACAGGACACTCTACAGGAGCTATCAAATTTTGGTTAAAAACATGGTGTAGGGTACCCCATGACTCAGTATTGCGACTGGTCCTCTTCAGTGTCTTCATAAGTGACATTGCTGTTATAGGGTGGACACTCAGGAGAATGTGGAGAAAGTATAGGGACCTTGGGAAACTTGAGGAGTGGGCAAGAGCATGTCAGTTGAGGTTCAGTGCAAAAGTGCATAATCATGTATCTAGGACATAGGAATGCAGAAGTGCATAGGATGGGAGGAAGATACTGTCAGTCACTAAGCAGGAAAGGGACCTTGAGGCTACTATTTCTGATAATTTCAAAGTGGCAGGGTTGTGTGATGGGTATGTGCAATGGGATGCTGGGATGCAAAGGGAGAGGTAACTTCAGTAGCAGTAGGGAAGCAGTGTTGCCACTGTATCACTTGTTGGTGAGAGCCACCTGGAGCATTGTGTCCAGTTTTGGAAACCACACCTCAGAAAGGACATAGAAAGGGTGGAGGAAGTCCAGAGGAGGGCACTTAAAATTGTGCAGGTATTGCATCAGAAGTCCTATGAGGAGAGACTGAGGGATCTCAGTACGTACACCCAGGAAGAGAGGATTGAGATGGGACATAATAGGGACCTAAGAGTACTTCACAGGGGTGAATAGGGGTAGTAGGGGTGTCTTTTTCAAATAAGAAAGAGCACCAAGACCGGATGGCATGCAATGAAGCTAAAGAGGGGGACTTTAAGAGGGATATGAGGAAGTACTACTTAGCTGAAAGAGTGGTGGATGCCCGGAACAAAGTAAGTAGTCTGCAAGCAGCCACCCCACTACAGGGTGTGCTTAAGGAAATTTCATAATTGGAAACTCAAAATCCAACACAACCCACCACCAAATAAGGCAAGCAACACACAATATATGCCAAAAGAACTTGAAGTTTAATAATACAGCATAAAACACAAATGGTGCAAACTTCATTAATGCTGATAGCACAGGCTGGGAGAGCAAAGCAGGGCCCAGCTGACTTGCTCTACCAGCCTGTGCTATCAGCATTAGTGAGGTTTGCACCATTTGTGTTTTATGCTGTATTATTAAACTGCAAGTTCTTTTGGCATATATTGTGTGTCACTTGTCTTATTTGGTGGTGGGTTATGCTGGATTTTGAGTTTTCAATGCCCAGAACAAACTGCCAGAGGACGTTGTGGAAGCAAAAATAGTAGGGGGCTTTAGCATACATGGGATAGACATAGGGATATTAATAAATAGGCAGGGAGAAGGAGGGTTGCCAGAGACCAGTTCTGTGGAGACAGATTAGGGAGCGACTATCTGGGCAGACTGGATATGCCAAGCCATTGATTTCTGCTGACAGATTCTGTTTCTGTGAATCAGTATCACTACAACCAACTATCCTACCTGCAGCTGGACACCTCCAAGGAACACCCTTCCTGTCCGCTGACCGCCACCCACTACTAGTCATTCTCTGCAGCTGGAACACCACTCCCCATTTTAAGATGCTGCCTGCCTTGACACCATCATCATGGGATGTGTGACTGGCAGCAGTTATTAGGTTGGGAGTATCCAAAGTTTAAAAATAAAATTGTTATGTTGCTTATCAACTTATGCATGTAGGTACAGTAAGTAATTTCTCCCCATTCTGCTGCACACACAAAGTTTCAGACCCCCACCCCCATTCAGTAACAGAAACTCATGTCCAGTCTCTTACATGCTGTAGCCCAATAAAGCAAAGCTCCATGATGAGGCTTTATGTGATTGTCAACAGTCATCACTTGTAAATTAAGCAAATCATAACAATTCACCATTAAGAATTTGAAAGCTTTAGTATTTCTGATGATCAGATCACCATCCAAGAAGATCATCAAAAATCATAAATTTGCTTGATGATCAAATGATGATAATTGGTGACTGGAATTGATTGTTTATGTCAGCCAACCAAAGATCATGATTCATGATCTACTGAATCAGCTGGGTGGTTTCAGTATGGGTGATTCTTACCTGTGCCTTTTTTCTCACTTTCTGTGCTATACATATCTGGAGTCCCCACACACAGCTACAATTTAAAGGTGCAAAGTGGCCAGAATGCCATACATTGCAACCCATTGTACCATACAAAACAGAGGTCACAAGCCATTCCCTGCACTGACACATCACAGCAGCACAGGTAAATGGGTGGTTGCACACCATTTAAATTAGGCAATAATCCACACACAGACACCTACTGATTTATGAACACCACAGCACTGCCATCCCCCTTTAAAACAGTTTGAAGCAGTTCTAAAAGTGTGGCACAGCCATGCAGCAGGACTGTGTGGTCTTGAAACAAGGGAAGACCAAGAGGTCCACTGGGAGTGCATCCCACCTCTAAGTATTAATACCTGATAGTATTTTGCCCAGCTTTGCACTTGTGAATTACTGTATGCCTTTAAAATGTTTCTTTTTTTTTGTTGGCTGTCTTTTATTTTTTTGTGCAACATATTCCAAACTCTCAGTATTCTTTAGGCATAAAAATATTTACTTCTCTCTGTTCTGAATTTGTTACATTAAGATCATGCATTGTGATCCCTGGTTTTGGTTTCATTTCTTTATTCAGGGTTGAAAATAGTGCATAACTGCTTCATATTATTATTATACAGGAGTAGGACGTCTCTCAAATAATCTGACTTCAGACATAGATTGTTGAGTGACCAAGGGCTAGATTACACTATCTGGTTTGGGTGAATGAGACTATGAAGTGTGGATCCACTGGATGCCAGGGAGTCTGAATATGCTAAGGCTAGGGAGGGTGTAATTGTACAACCAGGAAAGGCATGTGAGGGACCAAAAAACTGAAACCATAATGGGGAAAAAAGTAGGCATGAATGTATGTGCTGGATGGGTGGGGTGACATATGCTGGCAGCACCAGTGCCTTGGGAATTTGTTCAATGCATGACACCAGACAACCAGCACTGTGTCATGCACAGACCTCCATGGGTGTCACATCTCAAGTCTTAATGATTGGAGTCCATGTTTGTGACAATTAACTTGATCTGATGGTTTTGTCGCAGGAAGCTGTGCATGATTTTAGCCTCAGTGTGTGAGTGTGTGTGTGTGTGTGTGTGTGTGTGTGTGTGTGTGTATATACTGTGTGCAATTTTACTATAGAAATCAGCAGCCCAAACTAAAATCTATTCTCTGGGCCACCTGTCACTATGTATCTGCTCTTTGACATCTGTGAGACATACTGGTGCTTTTTGAGTAGCTGTAGGACCTGTCCAGATATCATCTTAGAAAGGTGTACAGCAGAAGACTGTGACACCATTTTAAAGGTTAAGTGTACTATAGCTACTCCTAAAAGCAGCAGAGGGTGTTTAAAGGGCAGAAAACATTGTATTTGCTTTCTTGTATGCAGAGCAAAACTGATGTTGTGCCTGTGGCACTTCTAGTCTGCCTGTATATAAGATTTCTGCCCAGAATGTGTGAGTGAGCTGAGCTAAAGGTGTTAAGACAGGAGGCTCTGCTGAATTTTAGCCTTAGTGTGTGCACTTTTATTATAGAAATCAGCAGACCAACCTAAAATATATTCCCTGAGGCATTTCCCACTGTTTATCTGCTCTCTGACACCTGTGGGGCACACTGGTGCTTTCTGGCAGGTTGAGGACCTTCCCAGAGATTGTTTAGGAAAGATGCACAACAGCAGAATGTGACACTAATTTTGGGGTTAAGTACCCTATGGCTACAGTACTCTTGAAAGCAGTAAAGGAGTGTTTTAGAGAGGCAAAAAGCATTTTTATTTGCTTTCTTGCATACAGCGTGAAACCCGAAGTCCCAACTCATAGTACTTCCAGTCTGCCTGTATATAAGGTCAATGCCCAGAAAGCATCAGCATGCATAAGCAGAGTCGACACACGGCAGAGGAAAGCAGGCAGTCACAAATATCTGCTTGTCTGCTGGGGAAGCTGGGGAACAGGCCAGGTAACCTTGTACAACTTTCAAGGTCATATTTGCTGTAACATATTCCTATATCTGAGAGCATAAAATGAAGGATGAAACCACTAAAGGGGCAATTATAGTAAGCATTATGGATGAGCTTATCACGGTTGGGGAGGTTCATAATACAAATGTGCATCCTGCTCAATGTGGTCTAACATTGATTGGTTCAATACCCCAAATCTGATATTTGCCCAAAATTCAAAAAGTACATTGAGATGGAGAAGTGAGGTAAACTTACATGAGGAGATTGAACAACTGTACACCATTCGATGGCTGCAAAATGTGGAAGAAGGGCATAGGCATTCTCAGTGGCATACTATGAGACAGAATCCCATACCGCATTTGAAATTCAGACAAAATATTTTCCAACCATTACAGGCCACAAGCAGTAAGGCCAAAAAAATGCAAGTTGTAGTTATACTGTAGGGGACTCCACAACAAAAATATTGTGACAGTGAAATGTAAAACAGATGAAGAAACCTACATGGTGTCCAGTTTCAGGGGGCAAAATTGATTACATTACTCCAAGAACCAATATTACCAGACACCTGATGTCCATATCCCATGGTTATTGTACAAGTTGGTACCAATAACATTGGTTGAAAACAAGCAAATCAAATCTAACAAAGATTACTTATCCCTTTTAAAAGTTTGAAACTAAGGAATTGTGACATTAACAAATAAATGACCGGTTAAGAATATAACGTAAAGATAAAAACATGGGTATTATTAGAACTTGGGACAATTTCTGGGAAAGAAACTCTTGTGAAAATGATCTGCACTTAAGCTACAGAAGCACTAGATATCTGGGCAGAGCACGAGGGGACAAAGGGGCAAATCTAAATGGTACTGATTCACATAAGGTCTCAAAATTGATCCACAAAATTAAGAAAGATATAAAGCATGAAATAATATGCACACTTATAAACACAAGACACATCTGTAATAAATGGTATGAAGTAGAAATATTAATAAATGCTAAAAAAACAGCAAATCCTAGCTATAACATAGATATGGTGGAAGGAAGAAGACACAAACAAGTATATAGGGATATACTGGGTATAGAAAAGACAGGACACACAAAAGCAATGATGATGTGGGGCTATGCATCAGTTCATATATTACAAATTATGGACTAGATTCTAGAAGGGTTACGCCTGGCATAACAGCAGTTGCACCAAGTAGAATGGTGCATGTAGCAACTTACGCCAGCAGTTGCAACATGCGCAATTCTACAACGTGGCCTGTGACATGTCACAGGCCACTTGCGCCGAACAGCAGTTATGCCACATAAACCACCTATGACATGGCACCAGGGGGTTTACAGCAGCAGTTGCGCCCCATTCTAGAAAGGCAGCCACAGAGTCCCCACATCGGGATTCTACAAGAATCCCTGGAGGAAATCTGGCAATGTAAGTTACACCAGCATTTAGCTGGTATAACTTATGGATGCCCCCCTGGGGGTCCTGTAGACCCACCTGCTGACATGCTACCACCACCCATGCCAAGCCCTCCATCCCCCAAAACACCCTTGGCACAAGCCCCACAGGGGGTGGCAATGCCATCCCCCCACCCATGCCCCAAATCACTAGTTGTCTACCACAAATGTGGCATAAAACCTGCCCTGGTAGTCTAGTGGCCCCCCACCCAGCTGTGCCATTCCACCCAGCACTACCCCACCATCCCCAGCCAGTGATTGGCACAGCCCACATCTCACCTCCACAGCCAGCCACCAACTGCGTGCAGTATGAGCACTTACTGTAAAGCCGTGCTCAGAAATTAATTTCTGAGTGCAGCTTTCCAGTAGCGCTTATCCTGCACTCAGTTGGCAGCTTGCCATGAAGGTGAGAGATGGACTGTGCCAGTCACCAGCTGGTGATGGGTGGGGGGGGTGCTGGGTGGGCTGGCACAGCTCGGTGGGGGGCCACTAGACTACCAGGGTATTGGTGATCATTATGTATTTGATGAGGTTCAGGGGGGCCACTAGACTACCAGGGCAGGCTTTATGTTCCATTTGTGGCAGGCAATTTGGGGGTCAGGGCATGGGTGGGGGGATGACAGCACTGCCCTGTGGAGCATTTAACAACGTGAGTTTCGGGGGGCTGGAGTTGTGAACAGCCCTGTGGAGCAAAGCTATGAGGGATTCTGGGCCAGTTGTTGTGGCCAGCACTGCGGGGCACATACCAATGGCTGTGGGGGCAGGGGGTGTAGGTTGTGGCTTGCTGGGCAGGGGGGTGCACTTGTGACCTGCAGCAGTGGTTGTGACATGCTGGCAAGGTATGCCCTCTGTGCGGTGTACCTTCCTGCATGTTGCAAGTCACAGGACTTTGCTTTGGAGACCCTGCCCCTTCTAGAATGAGGAGTGCAGGGGTCAATGTCACAGTTGGTGGCACAAGTTCGTTCAGGGGCAACGGCCTCACTAGAATTGGGCCCATTACTTCAGCAAAAATGAAAGAAACCGCCAACAAAATCAGATTCAATATGGGTAAAAATAGAACCATTAAACTCTACATCAATTATAACAGTGTTAATTTAGAGGACAACTGGTACTAATTATATAGAAAAAAAGACATACTAAATGAAATTGCTAAGGCCAAATATCTTGTAAAAGTAATTATTATGGGTGATCTAAACTTCCCAGAAATTCATGTGTGCAATATTGTTACAGTATGACAAAAGGAAAAATTGAAAGGGAGTTCTGTATGTTAATCATTCATAATAACCCAACTTAAAATGTACCAACATTTATCAGGGGAAAGAACATTCTGGACTTGGTGTTAACATCCAAAGGGGTAAACATAATAAACTGTTCAATAAAAGCACCACTAGGAAACCATGACAGCTCCACTTTCATTACAATTGATGTCAACCAAAATAATAAAGTAGGAGTATGATACCATATTACCAACATCTTAACAAACTGGGAATGTCTAAAGTAAGAATTAGCAACTGAGATTACAGTGCCACCTAACAGTACCACAAATAAGTCTTGGGGAATTTTTAAAAATAAGATTCTAAGGTTAAGAAATAAATATGTCCCACATACTGTAAGAAAAAAGTATAATAAAAAGGGAAGAATTCTATGTTGGTTAAATCATAAAGTCAAAGTAGCACTAAGTGTGAAAGAAAAGGCAAACAAACTCTTTCATAGGATGCAAACATCAGTAGATAAAATACAAAAACCTACTGAAGAAATGTAAGAATACAAGTAGAAAAGAAAACAAGCATTTGTCAATGCCGAATGTTGCTTGCTTGTATGTGCTGTTTAGGTATTTGGAAGTGATAGTTCCATGCCTTCCTCCCAAGTCATCCACTGTGGCTTTCTGCTCAGTATTCACAGAAGAGTGGGAGGGGCAAGGGCCACAGCAGTACAGCAGATGCCAAGAGGGTGAAGAGGTGGACAATAGTCCATTCAAATGCAAAAGAGTCCTGCAGGAGCTCACTACATTGAAGGTGGACAAAGCGATGGAACCAGATGGCATATGCCCAAGGATATTAAGAGAAGTGCAAAGGGGGATAAAATACAAATACATTATTATTTTGGTTGGCAGAAGACACCAGGAGAAAGGACTGCTGTGTGACTGGACTTCTCTGCTGGGACTAAAGAAGAAGAACTTTGTACTGGGACCTTTAATTTAGGGTAAAAAAACTAACAAACAAAACAAAAAAAAAGTGTGTGTTTGTCTGGGTTAACTGAACTGAATGGGTATCTAAACAGTTATCTAGGTGTAAATCTCATGTGATTGAAAGGACTTAATAGCTGTGAGGTTTAAATTACTTGTAGAAAGATCTAGTAAGTAGGGGGAGTGGCTTAGCTAGAAGGAAGCTACATTTAAAGACTGCCTTAGAAAGATTCTGCTAATATCTTGGCAGAAGACACCAGGAGAAAGGACTGCGGTGTGACTGGACTTCTGTACTGGGACTATATTGCCCTCCTTACCTCCCCTCCAACCAAAGCTAGTTCTATTTTTATAGGCACAGGATTTGACTGACAACAGGAACTTCCTGTTTGGGAGCAGGAAGTGAGTGATCACAGAACCACCAAAGACCCACCATCCTAGAAGGGCAAGAGTAGCTCTCCAGCCCCATCTAGCTGCTGGAGGTCTGCCTCTGAGCAAGTAAGTGGTCTACTGAGAAATGTAGGATATTCTTGTCTCAGAACAGGACAATCAGGAGCTTAAAGGGCACACAGGCAGAAAGTAAGGAGAGAGAAAAAAAACAGAGGAAAGAGTAAGGATTACAAACAGTTAAGGGGCCAGAAATAAGACATGATTAGAGTGGTGCAGTGCAGTGGCTGTGGAGCAGCAGTCTTCTGGGAGACGTTCTGGAGGATGCAGTGTTGTCCCATCTGCAGGCACCTCTCTGAGCTGAGGGAGGAGGTTGCTCATCTCCAGGCTGAGTTGGCCAGGATTTGTGGGACCTCCTCTTCCATTCAGGGACCACCAGTGCCACTGCCATTGCCTCAGAGGTTGCCAAGAAAGAGGAGCAGTTGGACCACAGTGGGCTCAGGGAGGGTGAGGGTGGTGGAACAGAGGCACATCCCTCCAGTTGTACCTCTCCACAATTCCTATGCTATTCTGGCAAAGTGTGGTTCCCCTATGGAGGCACCCACAGTGTAGACCAAGGAGGATGTTGGGAACCTCCACAAAGGAGACCCACAGGAGGGTGGCAGGGGACCCTGCAGGGAGAAAACAACTCCTGGTGGGGACTCCATTGTTAGGAAGTTAGAACTGGGGAGGAAGGGAGAGAGTAAGGTGCCTGCCTGGCGCCATGGCTTGGAGGGACAGGGAGCGAATCCTCAGGATTGCCGGAGCAGCTGCACAGGGGAGGGAGCTGGATGTCATTGTCCACCTAGGGACAAATGACCTGGCTAAGAAAGGGATTATAGAAGTGCAGCAAGAGTTTGTGGAATTGGGAAGGGGCCTTAGTCAAGTAGCACTCACGGTAACCTTCTCGGAGGTGCTGCCCATCTATGGCATAGGAGAGGCTAGGGTGTTCTGCACCATGGAATTCAATCAGTGGTTGAAAAACTGGTGTGGAGCTCAGGGATTTGGCTTCATTGGGGACTGGGGGTCCACCTGGAGTGATCCAAGCCTATACTGGCATGATGGGCTGCGTCTGTCTGGGAGGGGAACCAGGATCCTAGGTGATAGGTTTAAATGCTACATTGGCAAGCTTTTAAACTAGCCAAGGGGGGAGGCACTGGAAAGGAGCAGGGAAATCCTACCCCCCCCAAATAATCACTGTAGTAAGTGCAGCAAACACCAACATAGAGGTGTCGATAGGGAGAAGGGCAGGAGTAAATGGAGAAAGTGACAAAGGCAAGAAGGACAGGGATGGGGCAAAAGGGAGTAAGGCCATCAGGAAATGGAGGGTAATGAGTACCAGTGACTGTAGTCTGGGCGACAAGCTCCTGAGCTGGTGGCCTTGATGGAAGAGGATGCCTGGATATCGTAACAGTCACAGAAACATGGTACACAGAGAACCATGACTGGGATGTTAACATACCAGGGTACATAACCTACAGGAGAGACAGGCAGGGGAGAAGAGGGGGAGGAGTAGCTCTCTATGTAAAGGAAGGGATACAAGCAACTGAACAAAAGAGTAAACAGGAGGAGAGGAGGCACTGTGGGTCACCTTGGAGACTGGAAAGGGCACCACAATCCACTAGGGGTTGTGTACAGACCCCATGTCAAGGGTAGGAATGGATAAGGATATGATAGAAGGCATTCTTAGAATGGCAGAGAAAGGGAGATACTATTGATGGGAGACCTGAATATGCCAGATGTTAACTGGAGCACATTTGCTGCAGCCACATCCAAGACAGGGCCATTCTTGATGCCCTACAGGTGGCAGGCCTTGACAGATGGTTTGGAACCCCACTCATGAGGAGCAATAGACCTCGTACTCTCAAATGGGGGCAGTGAGAGGATCTCAGATCTAGAAGTGGGTTGCCATCTGGGACAAGTGACCATCAAACAGTGTGGTTCACGTTAAACTCAGTTACAAGTCAAGCCATACAAAGTGAGGGTACTGGACTTTAGGAGGGCTGACTTTGGCAAGATGGAGAGTGCCTCAGAAAAGCACTAGCAAACAGACTAGAAGGAGGTGTGGAGCAACAATGGGGAATCATCAAAACTGCCATCACAGAGGCAACAAGCCTTTGTGTGAAGCAAATAAACAAATCAAAATGAAAGAAAAAGCCACTATGGTTCTCAAAAGAGGTGGCTGTGAAAGTCAGGAAGAAAAAGATAGCATTCCAGAAGTATAAGGAAACACAGACGGAGCAGGACAGAGAGCTGTACCAGTTAAGGCAGAAGGAAGCAGGGAGGGAAGTCAGAATAGCAAAGGCCCAAACTGAGGAAAAGATAGCCAACTCGGTTAAGAAGGTGGATAAAACCTTTTATAGGTACATCAGTGAGCGTAGAAAGACAAAGGGAGGGATAGTGAGGCTGAATAGAATGAATGGTGGGTGGGCAGAGGGGGACAGTGAAAAAGCAGGGATACTGAATGAATATTTCTGCTCAGTATTCACAAAGAGAGGGGAAGTGCCTAATCCAATTAACAGAAGCACTCTTAATAGGGGGTCGATACCAGTCCTTTCACAGAAGAAAAGGTTCTGCAAGAACTTCTAAAACTGAAGGTGACAAAGCAATGGGTCCTGATGGAATTCACCCCAGAATTCTAAAAGAATTAAGGGAGGAACTAGTGAAACCACTAGCTACTCTTTTAATAAATCATGGGAGGATGGTGTGGTACCCGAGGACTGGAGGAAGGCGGATGTGATTCCCTTCACAAAGTGGGACCAAGACAGAGGTAGGAAACTACAGACCTGTCAGTCTGACCTCTGGTAGGGAACGTGATGGAGTCACTTCTGAAGGAAAGAATAGTTGAGTACCTAGATGTTAGTGGAGCACAGGACCCAAGGAAGCATGGGTTCACAGCGGGAAGGTCATGTCAGACGAATCTAATAGATTTCTTTGACTGGGTGACCAAAGTAGTAGGCCAGGAAGGGGCTGTGGACATGGCCTACCTAGACTTTTAGCAAGGCATTTGACACAGTCCCACACAAAGATTAATAGTCAAATTAACCAGCCTGGGAGTGAGTCCCAGGGTAGTAGCCTGGGTAAAACATTGGCTGGACAACAGGACACAGAAGGTAATTGTAAATGGTGTCCACTCTGAAGAAAGAGGGGTTACTAGTGGGGTACTGCAGGGTTCAGTATTGGGTCCAGTCCTTTTTAATGTCTTCATCAGTGACATTGCAGAGGGACTGGAAGGAAAAGTATGCCTTTTTGCAGATGACACAAAGATCTGCAACAGGGTTGATACACAAGGAGGCGTGGAAAGGATGAAAAGGGACTTGGCAAGGTTGGAGGAATGGTCAGAAGTATGGCAGCTAGGATTCAATGCAAAGAAGTGCAAAATAATACACCTGGGAAACAAGAATCAAGGGGAAGAATACACAATGGGTAGGGAGGTAATAACAACAACAAAAAAGGAAAGGGACCTTGGGGTAATCATATCGGATGACCTTAAGGTTAGCAAGCAATGTGAGAAGGCAGTAGGGAGGGCTGGGGGTATACTGGGATGTATAGGGAGAGGCATCAGCAGCAGAAAACAGGAAGTTGTTATCCCTCTGTACAGACAGTTGGTGACACCCCATCTGGAGTACTGTGTTCAGTTCTACACCCCATCTCCGCAAGGACATAGACAGGATAGAGGTAGTCCAGAGGAGGGCAACTAAAATGGTGCAGGGTCTGCAAGAGAAGCCGTAAGGAGGAGACTAAGGAGCTTAATATGTATACCCTTGAGGAAAGAAGGGAGAGGGGGACATGATAGAAACTTTAAGTACCTCAATGGAATCAACAAAGTCCAAGAGGGTAGCATCTTTCAGGAAAAAGAGACTTGCAGAACAAGGGACACAATTTAAAGATAGAAGGAGGGCAGTTCAGGGGCAATGTGAGGAAGATTATTTCACAGAGAGGTAGTGGATGCATGGAACAGCCTTCCTGATGAGGTTGTGGGGTCTAAAACTGTGGGAGAATTCACGAATGCATGGGACAGACATAAGGCAATTCTTGTGGGGAGTAGGAAGAAATAGGCTGTTGGTTAACTAGGATCTGTGGCCTATCCTGTAGGTAGGGAAATGGGCAGACTAGATGGGCCAAGCAGTCCTTATCTGCCATCAAAGTCTATGTTTCTATGTTTCTAGATAGCAGTACCTCTGGGAGCTGTGTTCACTGAGTCATTCAACTTGAGTGAATTGGAGGAAGGCACATGTGGTCCCTCTACACAAATGCAGCAGCAGGGAGGAGGCAGGGAACAATAGACCATTCAGCCTCACCTCAGTAGTGAGAAAGATCATGGAGGCATTGCTTAAAGAAAGAATAGTGGGGCATCTAGAAGCCATCGGAGCCCAAGACCATAGACAGTATGGACTCAAGTGGGGACATCATGTCAGACAAATCTGGTTGATTTCTTTGACTGGGTGACAAAGGAAGTGAATCAGGGTGGGGCAGTGGACAATGCTTACCTGGATTTCAGCAAATTTGACACTCATCCCACATAGGAGGCTGATAAACTAGCTGGGTAGGCTGGGCATGGGGAAAGGGTGGTAAACTGGTTAGAAACTGGCTAACAGACAGGAGGCAGAGAGTGGTGGTAAATAGGGTGCAGTCTAGGGAGAGGGGATGACCAGTGGGGTGCTGCAGGGTCTTCATTAGTAACATTGCAGAATGACTGAAGGGAATTTTTTCACCAAATTTTCAACATAGCCATTTTAAGACCTCTGCTCATGAACAGCGTCACTGTGATTTTCTTAATCTGTCCCAAACATTGATTGTGCACACTGACTGCGCCATTGTGCTCAACATGCACAGAAACACATTTTGGGCAACACATGAAAAATGACAGCAGTACTGCTCATAAGGAGGTGTGGTAAAATGGCAATGTTGAAAATCTGGAGTGCAAATATAAAAATTTGTGAACTTACGAGCGGGTAGGAACTGTGCAACGCACACTCATAAAACAGTCATTTTTAGGAATTTTTTCACCAAATTTTCAACATAGCCATTTTAACACCTCTGCTCATGAACAGTGTCACTGTGATTTTTAATGTGTCCCATACATTGATTTCGCACCGACTGTGCCATTATAGCTCACATGGGTGGAAACACATTTTGGGTGAGATGTGAAAATGACAGCTGTACTGCTCATAAGGAGGTGTGGTAAAATGGCAATGTTGAAAATCTGGGTGTATTGAAAATTAGGTGAACTTACCAGCGTCTGCGTGGGAACTGCTAACGACTCAGAAAAACAGTATTTTAGAATGTTTTCCACCAAATTTTCAACATAGACTTTTGACAGCCCACCTTATGAACACTGGCAGTGTTGTTTCATTAATTGGTCCCAAAAGATGATTTCATGTAGTGACTGTGAAATCACCCTTCAGCCGATTAACGCATGACAGTGCAAGAATTCATGAGGAAGGGTCCTAAAAACCCCATGTTGAAAATTTCTGCCCAAAATTCCCCAAAATGCCTGAGATATGCAACAAAGTTGAAAAAACCCTATTCATTACATTATACAGCTTACCAGCATTTCCTCAGTTCGCGATCGGCTTTGAAGAGTGCAGACATGTTCCCGGTCCACCAAAGATCATCTTGTCGAGGTCCGGAGGTATGTATGGGGTGAGGTTGGGTGTGGGGAGGTAGGGTGCGCAGTGGGTGGGTGCGGGTTGTGGGAGGGGCAGAGAGACTACGAGGGACCTTTTTTTGTTTACAGTTTTTTTTTTTTTAATTAAGATGATGCGGGATGTTTGCCATGCTAGGGTGGGCTCCCAGCGTGGCAGCTGAAAAGGCTGTGTGGGGGTGCTGGAGCCGATGGGGGATTGGACACCCCTGTTGGCCATAACAAGCTTTGCCATGCTGGGGTGGGCTTCCAGCGTGGCACCTGGAAAGCTTTTGGGGGAGGTGCAGCCATGGAGCCAGCGGGGGATTGGGCACCCCATCGGCTATAACAAGCTTTGCCACACTGAGGTGGGCTCCGAGTGTGGCACCTGGAAAGCTTTTTGTGGTGGGGCGTGCAGCCATGGAGCAGACAGGGGATTGGGCACCCCCGACGGCTATAACAGTTTTTGCCATGCTGGGGTAGGCTCCCAGCGTGGCACCAGGACAGCTTTTATGGGGAGGGCGTGGAGCTGATGGGGGATTGGGCACCCCTGTTGGCCATACAGTGTGTGCGTTGGGGGGAAGGGAGAGCATTAGCACGCAGTATGCATGCTTGTGTGTGTGTGTGGGGGGGGGAGGAGAGCTCTGCTCACTGAAGTGGAGCTCTCCCTTTCAACTGTACGCCACTGCATTTTCAACTGCTGTCATAGACAGCTGCAGCAGTGATTGGGGAACTGGGGCCATGCCTGCAAACACACTGACTGAATTGGAAGATGGGTGCCACACCTCCAAAAACTCGGATGATGGCACTATGTTTCTTGAACATGAGTGCAAGCAACATAAAAAGGAAACTAGAACAAAACTTGCCAGTAATGAGAAACACAATATAATTCTTTAATTATGTAAACTCCTCTAAAGGCTGTAATATAGAGGATAATGTATGGGCACCAGTTAACAACCATGTTGTATTCAATCTCAATCTCAATCTTTATTTATTTATATAAGCGCCTTTCTAAAACCAAGGCACCTGTACAATACTAGATAAAACAATTAAAATAGAATAAACAACAATATTAAAAATCATTATATGCTTTGCTAAAGAGGTGTCTTTAAGATTCTTTAAAACTTTGGACAGTCGGGCTGTCCTTTTCTGACCAGTGGGGAATTCCACAGGGTTGGGGCCATAAACTAAAGATCTGGCCCCTGAGGTTTTTAAATGAACCCTGGGAATCTCTAGCAATCCCTCGTCAGTGGATCGGAGAGAGCGGGAGGGACAGTAGGGGTGAAGGAGATCTTTCAGGTAAACAGGTCCCTGATCATGTAGGGCCTTATAGGTCAGCAAACCGACCTTGAAGGTGATTCGCCAGCAAACTGGCAACCAGTGCAGACCGCGGAGCACAGGCGTTATATGACTGGACCTAGATGAGCCCGTCAACAGCCTGGCAGCCGCATTCTGCACCAGCTGCAGGCGGCGAATCTCAACCCTAGGAAGCCCCAGGTAAAGTGAGCTGCAGTAGTCAATGGGAGGTAACGGGCGCACCAAAGTAGGCAGATCGTCTGGGGAAACCAGGTGCTTCACCCGGTGATGTTCCTCAGATGGTAAAGAGGTTTTGACAACTGCTGACACCTGGGGTTTAAATGTCAAGCAGTCATCAAATACAACGCCCAGATTCCTCACTCGGTCTGAAGTAATTAGTGGGATACCCCCGAGCCATAGACCCGAGGGTGATCCAGCCAATAAACCCACCTCCCGGCGATCCTGGCCCACAGCCAATACCTCAGTTTTATCAGAGTTCAACCTCAGCCAACTCACATTCATCCAGTCCTGGATTTCAGCAAGACAGTTATTAAAGACCGAAAAGGCAGCATCTTGGCCGGGCACAAAGGACATGTACAGCTGAGTATCATCTGCATAGCAGTGAAAACTCAGACCATACTGCCTAATAATCGCTCCTAACAGCAGCATATACACTGCAAACAACATGGGTGCCAAAATGGAACCCTGCGGTACCCCACAGGATAGAGAGAATGATGTCAAGGAAAAGATCCCGGACACCACTCTCTGAGTCCTACCCTCGAGGTAAGATCGAAACCAACTGAGGACTGTACCAGACAGTCCACAGATAGACCCCAAGTGTTCCAATAGCACACCATGGTCCACAGTATCAAATGCTGCAGAGAGATCTAGAAGGACCAGAATGGAACGAGATCTTCGATCTCTCGCTATTAGGAGGTCATTTAGCACCCGAACCAGAACTGTCTCGGTCATTATGTCTTTTCTAAATCTGGACTGGAGAGAATCAGAGATTGTGGTTGGTCAAATGATCATCTAACTGCAATGCAACCACCTTCTCAATAACTTTACCCACAAAGGGTAAGTTAGAGACAGGCCTGTAGTTTGCCAGGCAGTCCGGGTCCAGGAGGACTTCTTAAGCAGGGGCTGGACCACAGCCTCCTTTAGAGGATTTAGAAAAATACCTCTCTCCAAGGACCTCCAGACTATCTCAGCAAGGATGGGGCCGATTTTATCCACACACCCCACTAAGAGACGTGTGGGGCCCGGATCCAAACTACAGTTGGTCGGACGCAATAATTTTATGATCATCACAATTTCATCGATTGTGGGGAGGCCGAAGTCAGACCACACAAACTGGGTATCCAACATCTCCTGCCGACCATCACTACTCCCATTAGAGAGGGTTAGATGGATATCCGATCTGATTGTGGCAACCTTATCTGAAAAGAATAGAGCAAACTCCTCACACCATTCTTGAGAAAACGCTCTTCTGGGCTGCAGACAGACTGGATTGCACAATCTGTCCACAGTCCGGAAGAGCTGAGCTGGTCTATTCTGTGCAGCAGCAATCTCTCTGGACAGGAATTCTGCCTTCTTACGAAAGATTGCTGATTGATAGATCACATAGTGATCCATCAAGCTAAGTCTGTCACAATCCTGACCTGACCTCCGCCAGCACCTCTCCAACCTTCGTCCAACTCTCCTCAACTCCCTCAAAGTCTCATCAAACCAAGGAGACTTGGGTCGAAGAGTGAGAGGATGAACATGAACAGGAGCAATGGAATCCAGGGCCCTGCTACGCCTTATTATAGGCAAGTACCAGCTCTCCTGGATCCATGCAATCTCGGTAAGCCCGATAGGTCCAGCACCATCAGGCCGTCAGTGGAAACACCCTTAAAAGGGCGATACTGGGACATCTCCGTGAGGGCCGGCCTACAAGGGGTGGCCATAAAACTGAACCCAATGGAGTGATGGTCCGACCATCCGACTGGTTCCACCACCAAGTCGGATATCTCCATCCCCAGAAGGAACACCAAAGCCAGTGAATGACCACCAATATGGGTCGAGGAGGAAATAACCTGTGTGAAGCCCAGTGAAATCATTAACTGGAGGAAGTCTTGACCAAACTGCGAGACCTCATCGTCAACCCAAGCATTGAAATCCCCAAGAACCAACCATCTGGGGGACCCCAATGTCAGGTCGACAATGAGGTCTGCGATTTCCCCGCAGGGAAAACATTCCCATCACCTGGTGGACGGTGTATACGAAGTATCCTGCACCCCACACCCTCGCCCATGATACACTCAAAGGATTTGGTAATTCCCACCGGTACCTTCACTAGGCCCAGTTCTGATCTAAAACAGATGGCAGCACCCCCGCCCCTACGATCCAACCTCGAGCGGTGTATCACTGAGTACCTGGCTGGAACTGCTGCCTCCAAAACTGGTCCAGCATTTTCATCCAGCCAGGTCTCAGTGATGCACGCCAGGTCTGATGTCCCAACAAAGTCAGCTATAATAGCCATTTTGTTTCTTATAGACCTGGCGTTGCACAACACCGCCCGAGTAGGATGAGCCACCGAGGATGACCGTGTTACCTGCTGACTACAGTCAGAACCTTGGATGGGGAACCAGGCAGGAGGACCCCTTTCCTGGGCCCATTTCGCCCCAGGGCATCTCCTTGTCCCCACTATCCCTATCCGCCACCCTTTCCATTCCTCTCCAAACTCAGGCCTTGTCCTCCTCCTTCTTCTAACAATCCCTAAAGCCCTACACCGTCTATAAACTTCTATTGATAGGGGAGGACAGTCGAAAGGACGAAGGTCTCTGAGTTTGAAGGGGGAATAATGCCCAACTGTCCTTGTGCTATCCCAACACATATTTACTATTCTAATATGTATCAAAAATAAACAATCCTAATTTTAAAAATTAACCCATCCCTTATTGCTAGATAAATACCGAATCCTAAATAATGATTTCACTAAAAAACTCTCACCCTCCAAGCCTATACAAAACACAATCAAATAAACAAACCACTAATTAACTTCCCCACCCAGTCCTCTCACCACTGGGAAAGAGAAATAAAATATACCTATAATTAATAAACTATACTAATATTGCTTACAATATAAACAAAAAATAACTTTAAAATTAAATGCTAAATAGACTAAAATCTAAAAAAAATCCAAACAGTCGCAGTTTCACCAGAATATCAACCAGTAAAGAGATCACTCCTCTCACAAGTGAAATAGTTCAACAGGATTAATGCTTATTATTCAAAATAAATAAGTCCAAAAGCTTATCTCTCCAAAAGCTGATGACAATATTCCAGTTCAGATGTACTCTCTCCCTCAAATGGAAACAGCAAGCCCAGAATAAGCTAGCAAAATAAACTCACGATCAGACCAAAGATCAGGAGGTGAAGCAAAATTAATCCCAGAAACCAGGGACCAAAAGTTCAACTCCTCCACTCTAGTTTATTGTCGGCAGGCAGGCAGTAATGATTCCAGTGTTCCAACAATAGCCACCTATAGACGGCTCCAGGAGAGTCCTCACCCAGCTCCTGATACCTCTTTCCAACCCGCTCCCTGCTACGGTCACCCACTGGCTACCGAGCAGTGAAAACGGAAGAGCTGCATATACAGCCACCCTACGGCAGCAGAATCACTGCACACCGTTGGCTCGCGGTCAGGACCAGGAAAGGCTTTCTCCCGGTAAACCGCCCAGGTCTCTTCCGTGGTCAGAGAGGATATTGCACGCTGTAGGTTCCCACCCTCCTCCCATGAAGAGGAGCAGATAATGTCACTTTAATTCCCCTGAGTTACCACAAATTCTTTGTGTCTTATCACACACAGTAGAGTCCAGAGAGCAAGAGCCTATATTTGTGTCAAGCGCTGCTTCTGCGGTTAGTTAGTTTTCCGCGTTGCAGACCTGCCGTGGCTCCACTCATATGGCTGTCCGATCCTGCGGTCACTTTGAGATGGTTAACAGCATCACATTCCTGTGTGGCTAATACTCATGGATGGACCTAACCCAAGTTCATTCACTTGTGCTTGCTTTCTCCCTCCGGCAACTCGTTCCGCTGCTGCAGCTCTCCTCGGTCTACTGGAGTCACCCCACGCCTGCGATCATGAACTTAAACAAGGGCTGATCCAACGCTTATAAGAAGAAAAACTCCAAGATAAATCCCCCGGCAAATGCCAATGCCGGCAAAAGCCACAGTCAAAAAGGTAGACTCCCAAAGTTCCTAGTAACAGGACTCTGAGCTATCCCCAGGGCAAACGCCACAAAACACAGCTGTAAATGCGACTCTCCACACTAGCGGAGCACAAAATCAGGGCAGCCAGGATCGCACAAATCAAAGACGCATTCCAGCATTACCATAGAGCTGCAACGATTCAGGGTCAACGCTACCAGCAAATACCAGCAAATAGTATTCACGTTGAGAGAGAACCATGGCAACTTTGTAAACCATGAGAGCGAAGCCCATACATTGTCGTTTATAGTGTATGGGCACCAGTTTAGGAGTGGAAAAGAAGCACCATTACTTTGTGATTCAAATAAAAACACATTACCTTACCTTGTGCTGAAGATATTGACGTGATTCTTTTGACCGTATAAAGACAGGCTTTATTTATTTTAACTCCTGCTACAATTTGACTACAAGACAATGGCAGAACAAACTATTCATTTTAAAACAAGAAAAAAAAATTGTTAACCAGTCCTGGCACACTCAAAAGCAGTTGCTGAACACAGGGGGTCAAACAGGGTCAGGTCAAAAAGTGCTCTGTATGTCTGAAATGTCACAGAGCCAAGTGTTCACTCAGAGAGGGGTGCTTCGGGATACACATTTAAATTGAAATACAGGCACCTGGGGAGAAGGAAAGAAAAAAACAAGCAAAAACAAATTGTGAATAAACCTGGTATAGTGAAAGATGGAAGGGGAGGTTTGGGGAGAAGCTGGGTAATTAATTACATTTAAAACTACCTTGTGGAGTTAACAGTCATCCTCAGAAGATGAATCTTGTACAACAGCCACTCTCCGTCTCTTTTGCAGGGCTAGAAAACTTTTTTATTTTCCAATTATTTAACCAGATGAGACACACTAAGCTGAAAGCTTGTTTGCAGGTGCAACCTGGGAGCATAAGGAAGTTAAGTGACTTGCTCAGGGTCTATTGAAATTTATGGTTACATCCTGCTGGAAAATGCAATTTTGACCAAGCAGATTCAAGTTGGTCAGCTCTTGCAGCGGATGCTTCTTGACATGTTCAGCTGGAAAGGTTATTTCAGGCTCAGTTTCAGGCAAGGAGACCTTGGAGGTAGAACATGAGGGCTGCTCTGCTGATATTGTGCTATTTGTTGCAAATATGACCGAAGTGCATTCCTGCTTGGCATCAGATAGATACAAATAGTTATTTATGGACTGCAGAAAGCAGTGACCAGAAACTTGCTGGACTTCGGTTGGGGGTATTTCATTGTCTATGAGGAACTGAATTGCAGTCTTGTGGGTCGAGTGGTTAGTGATCTGCTTGTCCACAGGATGGAATCACTTTGAAGGAAAGAATAGTTGAGTACATAGAGGCCAGTGGGGCACAGGCTCCAAGGCAGCATGAGCTCACAGCGGAAAGGTCATGTCAGACAAATCTAACTGATTCCTTTACTGGGTGACCAAAGTAGTGGACCAGAGGTGCAGTGGACATAGCCTACCTAGACTTTAGCAAGGCATTTGACACTGTCCCACACAAAGATTAATAATCAAATTAACTAGCCTGGGGATGGGTCCCAGGGTGGTAGCCTGGGTAAAACGTTGGCTGGACAAAAGTAATTGTAAATGGAGTCCACTCTGAAAAAAGTGGGGTTACTAATGGGGTACCACAGGGTTTAGTACTGGGTCCAGACCTTTTTAATGTCTTTATAAGTGACACTGCAGAGGGACTAGAAGGAAAAGTATGCCTTTTTTCAGATGACATAAAGATCTGCAACAGGGTTGATACACAAGAAGGCATGGAAAGGATGATAATGGACTTGGCAAGGTTGGAGGAATGGTCAGAAGTATGGCAGCTTGGATTCAATGCAAAGAAGTGCAAAATAATGCACCTGGGAAACAAAAACCCAGGGGAAGGTTACACAATGGGGAAGGGGTAGTAACAACAACAAAAATGGAAAGGGACCTGGGGTAATCATATCAGATGACCTTAAGGTTAGCAAGCAATGAGAAGGCAGTAGGGAGGGCCGGGTGATACTGGGATGTATAGAGAGGCATCACCAGCAGAAAACAGGAAGTTGTCATCCCTCTGTACAGACAGTTGGTGAGATCCCATCTGAGTAGTGCATCCAGTTCTGGAGAGCCCATCTCCACATGGACATAGACAGGATGGAGGCAGTCCAGAGGAGGGCAACTAAAATGGCACAGGGGCTGCAAGAGAAGCACATGAGGACAGACTAAAGGAGCTTAATATGTACACCCTTGAGGAAAGGAGGTAGAGTAGGGACATGATAGAAACTTTAAAGTACCTCAGTGGAATCAACAAAGTCCAGGAGAGTAGCATCTTCAGAAAAAAAGATGTGCAAGAACAAGGGTAAACAATTTGAAGATAGAGGGGGATGGCTGAAGGCAATGTGAGGAAGTATTTTTCACAGAGAGGTGGTGGACACATGGAACAGCCTTCCTGAGGAGGTTGTGGGGTCTAAAACTGTGGAAAAGTTCAAGAATGCTTCGGACAGGCATGAGGCAATTCTTGTGGGTGGGTAGGAAGAAATAGGCGGTTGGTTAACTAGGTTTGCAGCTTATCCTGTAGGTAGGAAAATGGGCAGGCGAGGTGGGACAAAGTGGTCATATCTCGATCAAGTCTATATTTCTATGCCATAAGAACAGTTCGTGTAGCTGATTACGCTGGCTGTCTACTATGGAATGTGACAGGCAGTGGTGCTCTTCTTGTTATGGTATCATTTTATGTTGTTAACAGCAAGGAGCATGTCAGAATGATACCATAGCAAAACTGTGTTTCTACTGAATTTTGGTGATAATAATGTTCTACCATGCAGTATAATACTGTTCAATGCCTGTTAACAAATAACTACAAATTGACTGACAAACTCAATGTGATAAACATATTTAATGAATGACTTGTTCTGTCTATGATGGGATCACTAATACTAGTTACCCAAAAATAACTAATAATCATAGAGCAGTTGGAAAAAGTGTGCAAACAACAATGGAAGACATTATAAAAAAAAATCAAAAATAAGACAACAAAGAAATGGGCCCAGACAAAATTCCAACTAATATATTATTTATTTAGTTAGTTTTTGTTGACTGGGTAAGTGCACTAGACAAATCCTGCATATTTTCTGGTATGGCCTGGGGGAAGGGGATACAGATGAAAGACAACTGACCCTGAGCCAGATTAAGCTGTTGGTGATATTTTTAGTGGGTGGGGGGAAATTTGGCTTGGGCACCAGGGAAATTCCTCTAGTCTGCAGTAGGGGGACCCAAACCTCACCTGATGGACTCTCAGTTTGGTGATTTGGCTGGTGAACCTGCAGGAGAGCAGAGCTCCACTCCTGCAGGTCCAGTACTGGAGGCTGTCGAGTCTAATTCTGCTCAGTTTTAGCAAACAGAAGTTGTAGGTTTGGATGCAGATAAGGCTGAAGAACATTTGCAAGCAAACTTGTGTGCTGAGAAACTTCGTTTGGCTGCATTATTATCTCAGGCTGAATTGCAATATAAACGACAGAGTTTACTGTTGGAGGAGGAACAGAAGAAGCGAAAATGTTTGAGTACTAGTCCTGATGTGCAAACTGGGAAGAAACTTACACCTGCTGGCCTTCAGGCTGACACCCAGATTCCTGATCTCCCTACAGATGTGGATCATATGGGTGAGCAGCTGAATATTGCCTGGTCACTGGACTCAGCACTCCAAAAAGCAGGATGGATGCCTTCCTCAGATGGGACTTGGCTACTGGATCCGAAGATTACTTTGCCGAGTATGGCTGATTTTGATTCTACTTTGCAAGTTTCTACCTCAGTGGCATCAACATCTCAAAATGGAACACTTTCAGAAGCCCCGGATTCAAGTCTACCAGTACTACCGATTGAGGGTGCGGTCGCCTCTCCCTGTAATGCTAGCGTTCCACGGTCAGTGGCTCCTTCTCGACTGAACATTTCAGACAGTCAAATTTTGCTTGGGGCTTCTGTGGAACTTTCACCCAAGAATTCTAAAATAACTAAGGGTAGAACTAATGACACTGCTGACTACTCTCTTTAACAAATCATGGGAGGATGGGGTGGTACCTGAAGCCTGGAGGAGGGCAGATGTGATTCCTCTTCACAAAAGTGGGAGCAAGACAGAGGCAGGAAACTACAGACCAGTTAGTTTGACCTCAATGGTAAGGAAAATGATGGAATCACTTCTGAAGGAAAGAATTGTTGAGTACCTAGAGGCCAGTGGGGCAGAGGACCCAAGGCAGTATGGATTCACGATGGGAAGGTCGTGTCAGACGAATCTAATAGATTTCTTTGACTTGGTGACCAAAGTAGTAGACCAGGAAGGGGCTGTGGACATGGCTTACCTAGATTTTAGCAAGGCATTTGATACAGTCCACACAAAAGATTAATACATGTTAGCCAGCCTTGGAGTGGGTCCCAAGGTGGTAGCCTGGATAAAAAATTGGCTAGACAACAGGATGCAAACGGTAGTAGTAAATGGAGTCACAGTGAAGAAAGGAGGGTTACTAGTGGGGTAACGAGGATTCAGTACTGGAACCAGTCCTTTTAATGTCTTTATAAGTGACATTGCAGAGGAACTGGAAGGAAAGTATGTCTCTTTGCAGACGACACAAAGATCTGCAACATGGTTGATACACCAGATGGAGTGGAAAGGATGAGAAGGACTTGGCAAGGTTGGAGGAATGGTCAAATGTATGGCAGCTCAGATTCAATGCAAAGAAGTACAAGGTAATGCACCTGGGAAACAAAAACCAAGGGGAAGAGTACACAATGGGGGGTGAGATACTGACAACAGTAAAAATGGAAAGGGACTTGGGGGTAATTATATCAGATGACCTAAAGGTGGGCAAGCAATGTGAGAAGGCAGTAAGGAAGGCTGGGGGGATACTGGGATGCATAGGGAGAGGCATCAATAGTATAAAACAGGAAGTTGTTATCCCTCTGTACAGACAGTTGGTGAGACCCCATCTGGAGTACTGTGTGCAGTTCTGGAGACCCCATCTCCGCAAAGACATAGACAGAGTGGAGGCTGTCCAGAGGAGGGCAACCAAAATGGTGCAGGGTCTGCACTAGAAGACATAATGAAGAAAGACTAAAGGAGCTTAATATGTATTCCCTGAGGAAAGGAGGAGAGAGGGACATGATAGAAACTTTCAAGTACCTCAGGGAATCAACAAAGTCCAAGAGGGTGGCATCTTTCAGAAAAAGAGATGTGCAAGAACAAGGGGGCACAATTTAAAGATAGAGGGACAGCTCAGAGGTAATGTGAGGTAGTATTTTTTCACAGAGAGGGTTGTGGATGCATGGAACAGCCTCCCTGAGGAGGTCGTGGAGTCAAGAACAGTAGGGGAATTCAAGAATGCATGGGACAGACATAAGGCAGTCCTAGTGGGGGGTAGGAGGAAGTTAACTGTTGGTTAACTAGGATCTGCAGCTTATCTGTTATGTAGGAAAACGGGCAGACTAGGTGGGCCAAGCGGTCCTTATCTGCCATCAAATTCTATGTTTCTATGTTTCTATGTAATACTACACATCCTGACCCACTGAAGGAACAGATGAGCCAGAAATCCAGTTTTGCTAGTCTTTTCCACGACCCCCCCAACTAATGCTAAGTGCAGACATGCTGTTTGAATCCATTATAAAAGCAGCTTGGCTGAACTGCCTGATCACAGTTTTGTGGGTAAATTTCTCATTAAACAGTCCCTACAGTTTACTCCTGAGGTTTTCGCATTTATCCATGCCCCAGTAGAACAAAGTTTCAATGTTAGTTCTCGTTCTGAAGCCCTGCTGGACAAATTTTGACAAAAATATAATTTGCTTAAGGACTCTGAGATTTGGACTCATTTCTTTGCTGTACCTCTTTCCAAACCAACATTAAAGACAGTTACTGTCCTATTTCGCAATGAGAGGGTAAATGTTAAGGATATTATATATTGGTTGGAACAAAAGTGTGAAATTCAGGGGTTACCAGATCCGATTATATATAGTGAAGGTTTTTGGATGGGGGAATGGAAATTTAAAGTTCAACTTCGATCATCTGATGCTGGAATCCAACATTTGCCTAGCAGTTTCTTCTTAGGTAGGGACAGGGGTATTTTACCCTGGCATGCTCCACACTAGTTTTAAGTGTGGCTCCCCAAGGCACCTTAGCAGCAGTTGTGAGAAGATTAAATGAAATATGTGTGGGAGTTTGGGCCACCCTGGTGTGCATTGTACTTTTCCTCCCGAGATGTAGCATGTGTGATACGGAAGGCCATACATTTACAAAATGTCCATGGGCCTCCCAAAACACCCCTGATGGTGACTTTGTGGAACATGATTTTTATGTGAATACAGCAGTGCATAAGCATTCCACTCTTCGTGGTGTTCACAGGTCACCCGTGCTCAGCCTATAGGTGGGAAACTGGCCTCTTCCTCTGCTAACTTAGTTTCACGATCTCCTCCACTGGTTGTCGCTGATGTGTCTTGTGCACCTCCACCAGTCGGGCATGTTTCTGCTATGAGTTTACCCAGTCCTGTGGCTGTACAAGTACAGGTGGATGAACCGTCCCCCATGGGTGTTGTTTGTGCTTTGGATACGATCCCAGTAATGCCCCCTCCTGATTTAAATTCTTTCCATTTGGTGAAACAGGGGAGAGGGAATTTAATGTCGAAGAAGCTCTCTGATGAAGCTCTTCCCTTGCAGAATCAATATGCCCCTTTACAGTGGGGAGACACAGAAATGGAAGATATCGCGGATGCCTCTTCACTTTTGGAAGCTTCCTCGGGGAGCGAGGAACCTGACAAAACTGAACTTGACAAAATTGAACCTAAGGTTAGGAAAAAGGTGGGGAACTCGTTTGAAAGTTAAACGTGTTCAGGAGAAACCTCTTTGATTGGATGTATGTTTGATTTGGCGATTGCTTCCTGAATATGAATAGTATCAGGTCTGAATTTAAACGTAAAGCAACTTTTCCTTTATTTGAAAAACTCCCCTTAAATGTGATGTTTTTCCAGGATATTCATATTTATACTTTAAGGGAGGTTGATATAGCAGCCGCAGATTGGAAATGGGGCCCTAGTTTCTGGTCTTTAGGCACTGACCTCTGTATTGGTGTGGCTATTTGTTTTTTTCAAGATGATATTATGCTCTTCAAATTGGTGGACATACATCCAGGCCAAATTTTGTTGTTGGATGTTTTACTACAGAGGATTGTTTTTCGATTGATTAATTGCTATGCCCCACAGACCTAGACAGGATGCATTGCTCTTTGGAATGATAGTCAACCCTTTTTACACACTTCCAAGACTATAACTTGGGAGGAGATTTTAACTGTGGGCTATTACACTCCGATAGAGGTAGATGCACTCAGAAGGTTTACTGTGATGTGGTAGAATTAAACTGCATTTTAACCCAGACTGCTCTAGAAGATGCCCAACATGCGGTTTTGAATATTCCTTATGCACATTTTATAAAGGCAATTTGTCCTCCAGAATTGATTTTTTTGGCCCCCTTGGATATAGTTGTACTGATCTCTGCTACCCAAGTAGTAGCCACATTGGACCATTGTTTAATTAGTATCCGCTTATCCAATATTGCTGCTACTGCATATGGTTAAGGTGTGTGGTGGCTTAATTCTGATCTCTTTCTGTCTACACAACTTCCAGGAGTATTAAATTTGTTGGGTGCCAGACCTTCTGTTTTTGCTTATACAACAATTTTGTAGATTGGTGTTTGGACTTCAAATGTGATTTTAGATCTTGGTTTAAATACCGACATGAGGATATCACAATAACAGGCAATCTAAATATGAATTTTGCACTCACAACTTCAGTCATTACAGGGGATTACCAACTGTAGCATTTTGCAGCTCGTATTAAAGAACTCAAAGCAGAATTGGTCTCTTTACAATATAAAAGATTTGTTACTTTAGAGGCAGAACAGAAGTATAGTACCCAAGGAAAGTCATACATCATAAATCCCTATGAAAATTGTAAATATAGAAAACAGAGAATACATATTTCTCGATTGTTAAACCAGTCGGGAGAAACGGTCTCCTCCACGGTTTGAATTTTAGAGGAAATTCATAAGTATTTACAGATCAAATTTAGTACCCCCTTCATTATTTTTGAGGAAACTGGTCAGTAGTTACACTCGCTGGGTTTGCCGCAGATCTCTCCAGTTCATCAGCAACTTTTGCTGCAACCTATTTCCATGTTGGAAGTGAGAGTAGTGATTAATGCTCTGACAACCAATACTGCACCTGGGATTGATGGTCTTCCATCTGAATTTTACAAATGGTTGTGGTTACAGTGCCCACATGAAATTGTCCATAATGCTCTTTTTTTGATCCACAAACATTCCTGAGAGTATGAATACCGGAATTTTGTGTCTATTACATAAATCGGGAGATACTGCCCTATTAAATAATTGGAGACTGATTACCTTATTAATTGTTGACCTTTAGATATTTGTAAAAATGTTACATAACTGGTTACTGAATGTATTGAGTGACTGTATTCACCCTGAGCAAACGTGTACTGTTCCAGGAAGAAAAGTTTCTGCTAATTTGATTTGGCTTCATGAAATTTTAGGCTTTAATCAGGAGGATGATATCGACACCTATTTGCTTGGTGTGGATCAAACCCAACCATTTGATAGGGTATTACATAGTTTTTTGTGGCCAGTTTTACAGCTGTATGGCATTCGTCAGGCTTTCATTAAAATTCTACAAGGGTACTATTCTACTGCCTCTGTCTGTCACTTGGTGAGAGGCTTCCTTGGTCGCAAATATGGGCTTTTTCATGGGATTCGTCAGGGATGTCTGTTAAGTCCCCTATTATATATCCTTACATTGGATCCATTGATTTGAACCATCTACTTTTCCCCGATTATACAAGGTATTTCTGTACCGCATCTTCCTGTGGTGAAACTTTGTGCATATGCAAATGATTTAGTTGTTACTGTTATAGAGTTTTACTCAGGACTTGTGGCAATAGAGGTTTTGCAGTCTTTTTCTGATTTAACTGGGGCACAAATGAACCAACTAAAAGCTTTTGCCTTTATGTTGGACAGTCAGATCAGCACCACACTCACATAAAGTGATTCCTCTAGTAACTGACTCTCAGAAAATTTTGAGTATGTTTTTGGCTCAGGGATATGGCCACGTTATAATTGGATTCGGAAAATTGACAGTGCAAGGTTAAGAATTCAGAAATGAAACAAGTGGCATATGCACAAACTAAATGTATCTTCATGATTCATATGTATTTACTCCCTTTTTTATATGTTAGCCATGTTTTCCGATCCCTAAAGGTTTGGATAGTAACTACTGGGTTGTTTTTTCTGGGATATGGGGATTGCTGATTGAACCCTGTGAAATGGGGATTACCTATTGTTTACTTGAGGAAGGTGGTTGGAGGATGATGAACTGTATAGTTTTTTTATTTTTGTATTTTTTTCTATTAAAATTGAGTTCCTGTGGTGAAGGGAGATCAACGTTTCTGGGTTCCGTGGTTGACACTGCGTTTACAAGTGTTTAACGCACATTGGGCAGTAAATGGTACCATTTCCAGAAATTTAAAAATTTCAAATTTACCGACTTACCTTAAAGACAGTATTGCCAAGATTAAAGTTTGGGAAAACCATCTATCTCACCTATTGTCTTTATCTAGAAAATTCCTGTATAGTCACATTGTAGATTCTTTTTTTAACATACTTCCTTTTATGGACCATTGGATACACAGGAACAATCCATAATTTGTGCAATGCTTAATGACAAAAGGCTTCCTCAGAAACTATGGGATTCTGTATAGTTATGTGCCCATGGGAAGTTAAATGTTAAAAATAGCTTGAAACATAAAGAGTTGTCAGAGCATTATTGCCCAAGGCCAGGATGCGGTGCTTCTTTAGAAACTATTCAGCATTTGTTCTTCGATTGCCCATATGTTGTTGATCTGTTATGAAATACTTGGTCTGTGTTGCCTTTTCAGTATTTAAATTATGATACCTTTGTATTAGGACTGTTATCGGGTCATTGGAGCTCACTCCTTCTCGTAGCATCCTTCTTCTATTTGGCTTTTTGAAATTTTGGATTTGGCATAGTAGAGTGAAGTTTTCACTGCAGCAAAAATTTATTCCACAATCCCAACTATTTGATTTCATTGTAGAAGATCTATGGAATGTCATTGCGTTAGAAGCTAATAAAATGCAGCTCCCAAGTCACTTTAAGTATTTGGCTTTTTTCCCATATGTTTCATTTGATTATGTTTTTGATCAAGCATTTGTATGTTTTCATACTGTTTTGTCCCTGATTTATTTCCATATAGGAAAGACTTCCCCTTCCTTTTAAGTGTGGGGTGGGTTGTTTAAGCTTGGGGTGACTGTTTTGATGAAACACTTACTTTCTTTCTTTTTGTATGATGTAATACTGTTTTCTATTTGAATTTGTTTCAATACATGTCAATATTCCCCTACTTTTTAGTGGGGAGGGGTTGGTATGCCAGGGTGATTGTAGGATGAAATATGTATTTACATTTTGTTGATTTTCCTTCTTTTGAGTTGTATGCTGTAATACTGTTGTGTATTTTTTGTTTCACTAATAATGTAAAAAAAAATTCCCCTACTCTTTAGTGGGGGGGGGGGTGGCTAAGATTGGGGATGCTGTATGATGAAATACTTATTTATGTTTTGTTCTTTAATTTTCCTTATTATGAGTTTGTATGATGTAATACTGGTTTGTCTTTTTTCAAGAAGTGCCATGGATCTTTAACATCCACCTGAACTACCACTGGAACAGGCAGATGTGACCTCAGTTTAACTTCTCGTCCAAAAGACGGCACTTCAGGAGTGCAGCACCCCTCTCATGCTGCACTACAGTGTCAATATTGGGATTTAACCCAAGTGCCAGGTGTGGGGATAGAACCCTTCGCCTCTGGATCTTCTGGCCTCAGAGATGAGTGTACTACCTGCTGAGCCACTGACACTATTAGAAAATGCAATGCATGGAATATCAGGATCCTATTCCTAATACTTGAAAAAATCAATCAAAACCAGTGAAGTTCCTCTACACTACAGATATGATAACATAACCCCTATATATAAGAAAGCAAATAAAGAACCAGTAGAAAATTATAGACCAATAAGCTTCATCATGATCCATAACAAAATCATAGAATTAAGCAATAATGCATGACAGGGCATGTGTTGTGCTGAGATTATGTCATGCCTTGGGTGGTTGGGTACAAGGCAGCAAACCAAGAGTGTCCAACATCCAAAGAAGTGACATCATCTCCATGGCACATGCCCTGGACTTCATTATTACAATTATACAATGGTGTGCTTCTAAAAAAGAAAACAAGAGTGAAAAAAAAAATTTTGTTGCTTTTTCAAGAGGCATAATGTTGTGGTGGGACAACACCACTGTTTAAGCACTGACTAATCAGATATCATGAATATTCTTGTCATTGTCTAATCCATAATAAGGGGTAAAGGAATAACACTGAATTAAATCTGAATAACAGAGGGTGTAAATATATTGCCTACAGGAGATCTTGTGTCACTGGCTTAAGTTTCTACAAACACATAAGTAAAGACTCAGATAAGGGTGGACCTACATAAGTCATCCTGTTGTATTTCAGCAAGCCCTTTGATACTATCACCCATAAAGGTATTATTTTAAAGTTAACCTCCATAGGTTTAGACCATAACATAATAAATTGGTTGGGATCATGGCTTTCTGAGGGCTCACAGTCAGTATGTACTGTATAAATTGCTATTTGTCTGGGGGAAAAGCTATGCTTAGTTTTGTATGATATGGGACTGTTCTAAGCCAGGTAATTTTTGAGGTCTATGTGATGTGCATAAACGATGGGATAGACAGCTGATGTTCATGATACTGTGATGATACCAAACTAGGTAACATATAGCATCACCATCAAACAGTGCCATATTACAAAAAAGCTTAGACAAATTGGTGGAATAGACTAAAGTTTGGGTTATGCAATTCAATCCAAAAAAATGCAGTTATTCATTTGTGTTAGGCAAGTGCTGGGAAGACTTATTACCTAGAAGATGGTAAAAACTTTCTATTAAAGACTGGGACAAAGACCTAGGCATCTTAATTGATGGCAAACAGAATATGCATCACTATTATAATAGTACCATCAAAAATAAAATCAAACTATTTACTACATAAGTCTAAAAAGCAATACAATCAAGAAACAATCAGATTTTGGAAGGTATTTTTGAACATGTATGCCTCAAATCTTAATTATGTTTCTCAGTTCTGGTCCCCAATAGAAATATGATATCCAGTGTAAATTCAAACAAAACAATACATGATCTACAGGAAGAGTCTTGAGAATAGGCTTTAAATACTGAACTTGCAAATCCTAAAAGACAGAACCGGAGTGATAACTACTGATGTTCAAAATCATATAAGATCTTTCATTAATGGGTGAAATGGGTATAGAATGTAATGAGTTGATACATGACCTAGAGGCCATAATAAGGAGATTAAAGGTCCAGATTCAGAACTGGTAAGAGGAAATACTTCTACACAAAGATAATTGTAGATAATTGTTGGTTTGTGGAATTCCCTACCAAGCTATGTGGTCAACAGCACTGACAAAAGAAATTTAAGAAAAATGTGGACATACAGATAGGGATGTGCGAAAAAAACTTCCGCAGGTGGAATATAAGTGAAAGTTTGAAAATCAATTTTTTAACTTTTGCAGAAATTCGGCCTGCTATGCACCTCACTTTAAAAAATCTGCTACTGGTTCCAGACCCAGACCCAGGCGTCGACCCACCAGTGTCCCTCCCAGTTTTTTTAGTCAGTTACCCCATCTTGCTGCAGCCATCCCCATCCCCCATATTATATTATTTTTTTTCCCCTGATGGTCTAGTGTTAGATATAGATAGTGACATCTCCTCCCTCCCTATCGCCGAAGTCTGATCCTTTATTTTTTATGTTAACTCTATTTCCTGGAGGTCTAGTGGTCCCCCGCACTCCTCCTCACCCCGTCCTCAACAGGTAGTATCCCACCCTGCTCCCCCATACCAAAATGGAGTGGGCCACTGGCACAGCCCTCTGCTCTCCTCCTCAGCTGGTGGGCCACTGAAATGTGAAAGAATGAATGAATGAGTGCATGCACTCATTCTTTCATTCACATTTCAGTGACCGCCTGCTAAGGAGGAGATCGGAGAGCTGTGCCAGTGGCACTTTCAGTTTTGGTATGGGAGATCAGGGTGGGACACTACCTGTTGGGGTGGGGAGGGATGTGGAGGGCCACTAGACCACCAGGAATTAAGGTTAACTTAAAGAAAATAAAGGATCGGACTTCGGGGATAGGGATGGGGATTTACTATCTATAACTACCACTAGACCACCAAGGGAAAAAAAAAATAATATAATACAGGGATAAGGATGGCAGCAGTGGGGGGGGTGGAAACTGGCTAAAATTACTGGGAGGGACACCGGAGGGTGGTCTGGTGGGGGTAGGGACTACTAGCCACCAGGGTTTGGTGTTATTTGTTTTTAAATATATCAGGGCGGGTGCTGCTGATCGAATGTGGGAGTGGGAGGCACAGATGGGGAGTGGGGGGTTACATTGAATTGGGGAGGGTGTGGGACCCTTAGGAAGGTGGAGACTCAATAAATTGGGCTGGGCAGAATGGGCGAAAGTTCACCTAAATCATGCGGATGTTTTCCAATCTGCCACTGGCAGGAGCTTGGAAACTTCCAAGAAAGTTGACAGACTTCAGCAAAAGTTCCACTCAAGTGGAAAACATAGTTTTTGCTCACACCTACATACAGTATATATGTGACTAAGTATGAATAATGGTTATCTCTGAGAAGTGGGGAGCAGTCTGGATGCATCACCAGGCCTAATACTGCTCTAAATTGCAATAGTAGTAACCATAGTATGATCAGCCTTTGCACTGCAACAGCCACTAACAAGACTCCTCTCCCTGGCCACCAATTTACTTTGGCATAGAGTAGACTTTGGAGGCAACACAATGAAGCACAATGCTACTTGAATTTGTACCACCAGCACCTATGTCTGTATACTGGGCCCCTAATGTTCATGCCTCTTATTCTTTCCTCACTCTATTTTTATTGTACTGAGTACTTTTTATTTCTGTTTTTTCTCTGTAATTCAATCACCAGTTACTCACATTACCAGGCTGGGACAGATACATTCCCTCACCAAGTCATTGATTAGGATGTGCAGGCTTGTCTGAGCAGGCTGAATTATTTGAAAGAAAGAGCTCCATTATGGGAAACATACCTCCCACCCAGCTGGAAAATCTGCACAGGTCCTGACCTGTGGTACATTGTAGACATACAAAGGTCTCCCTGTCATGAAAATAGAGTTTTAGCATTGGAAAATTGAAAATTTTATTATGCACAGTCTCTGAGTTATGTTGAGTACAGTGACAATCTTTACATTTTATTTATGTTTATTTCAGTGTTAATTTTTCCTTAAGAGTAAGAACAGATGATTTTCCCTAAGATGTTTTCCTGCTTCTTTTCTTGGAGAACAGGCTCCACCAGGGCAGAAGTGAAAATTCATTGAGGTTTCCACTTCTGGGACACAGGATTTCCCAGATAAAACTGTTCTCTAAGTCAAAACAGTTGTTCTTGGGCAGACATGCACATTTTCCAGGCCTCAACTTCAGGCACACCAAAGTCCAGAACAAAATCAAATTATGCTGGTACCGACAAAAAATGTTTAAAATAGCCTCAACTTTGGAGATTTCAGAGTCCATGATCACTTTCATGTTGATTGTAAAAATGTCCCTTAATGTAAACCCTGGTTGATGTTTTCAAAACAATGTTATTCACTAGGGTAGAGCATGCCAGAATGTGACGTGGTGTCTCAGGTTACTGTATGACAAAAAGGACTGCCTGCTGTTGAAAGCCTCTTGTTTTCTGCAGTAGCTCTGCTGCAGAATGTTGCAACATTCCACTGCTTCTTCACAGGCTCCAGTGTAGATGGAACCAAACAAACAGAAGAGAAAAAGAACTAAAGGCCTTAGCTAGGATTTGAACCTAGGCTGCCAGGAATACCATTATGTTGTGCAACCAGCTGTGCCATTAAAGCATCAGAATATCTAGGACTTCATGAAGCACTTTATTTTTAATTTTTATTTAATTGTTTAACCAGGTATAGCACACTAAGCTGAAAGCTTTTTTAAGGGAGTGACCTGGGAGCACAAGAAGGTTAAGTGACTTACTCAGGTTCACACAGTATGCCACTGGAAGCTGTGGGATTCAAACCCAGGTCTGGTCTGCTGAATGGCAGATTTGCAGCTCAGAGCCTTAGACCACTGCGCTACATTGCCTCCTTTTAGTCTACCTCTAATATACAACTTAGTGCTGTAGTGATAATTAAATTTTTACTCATAATGTTTATATGCATATATATATATATATCTGTATACATATTCTTTGCAAAAAAAACAGGATTCCATGTTTACAAATGAAGATTCCACATTTGCAGTCATGAATCCTATTTCAAGCCTCACATCTACAGTATCTTTTCCTTAGGAAATAATAGAAATTTTAAAATGTAATAACTTTGGAATTAATTAATATTTTTCACCAAACTGTCCAAAAGGCACCGCTGTGACCATGATCTATATACCCTGAAAATTGCAGACCAAAATACCACACAATTTTTACGTAACATGGTGATGAAGAATTTGACACAAACTGGTAATCTACATGTAATTTGAATTTCATATCTCTGCACCCACCCATCCAACAGGAACAAAACTTGCCACATCAAAAGATCTTTGGTACCAGATGGTGCATGCCAAATTTCATGCAAATCGCTTGACCAGTTGCAAAGTCATTAAAGTGCACAATTTTCAGATTAACATAGAAGTGAAGATTTATTTTTATTTATTTATTTATTAAATTTTGATAACGGGTAAGCCCACTGGGCCCCAAGGTCCCTTTTTCAGGGCAACCCGGGATTACATGGAATAATACATGGGATTGTATACAGCAAAAGTACGTTACATAAAACACATAGAAACATAGCACGGGGTAATACATAGTAGCATTTCAGCAGGTTACATATCCTGGGTAGGCTATACAGATGGGTGTAGATATTGGAGGTATTTCCCTGGGAGGGGGAGGGGTAGGCTTACGCTTAGGAGCCTGTTTCTTTAGCAATTGCATTTGGAGGTGACCATCATATGAGCCTTCAGCCTTGTGTGGAAGGTGTTGGTAGAGATAGCATCCTGGACACCTGGGGGCAGGGAGTTCCATAGGATGGGTGCTGTGATGGCGAACGACTTGCCCCCCGCCTTGGTTCTAAGCCTGGGCACTGCAAGGAGGGTTTGGTCCATTGTTCAGAGGAGCCTAGGGTTACTCTTTTGGGCAATGAGCCCAGTGAGGCTGGGAAGAGGGGAGGGGCTGAGTGATTTATGGGTATGGCAGAGTAGGGGGAACTGGAGCCGGGCATCCCAGGAGGGCCAGTTTAGTTGGGACAGTGTCACAGTGGTGGGTACTGGGGCCAGATAGGGTGGTGAAGTGAGCCACCTTGTAATAGAGAACTTGTAGTCTGTTCATCTCTTGTCTGGTTGCTCCCTGAACCACCGGGGCCGCATAGGTGAGGGTCGAGAGCAGGACGCTGGTGGCTATGGAGGCCCTGGTCACAGGTATCAGCTGGTCTTTCAGCCTGTGCAAGGTCCAGAGTTTGGCGTGAATATTTTTGGTTACCTGGTCAACGTGTTCCTTGAGGGTGAAGCACTGATCCAGTGTAAGACCAAGGTATTTTATAGATTCAACCACCTCAAGTCCTTTGCCTGACGTGGTCGTCAGTCGGAGGTGTTGGCTTCTGTCCCGACAGAGGGTTCTTGGGCTAAACAGCATGGCCTTGGTCTTGTTAGGATTTATGATCATTCTGTTGGTGACAAGCCATTTCTCTAGGGATCCCAGGTCATCCTGTAGCCTGGAGCTGAGATCGCCCAGATGAGAGGAGGGGTGGTAGATGACTGCATCATCCGCGTACTGTATGACTAAGCTACCCCCACAGTGTTTACTGAGATTGTTGGTGAAAAGAGAGAAGAGAAGGAGGCTGAAGATTGACCCTTGGGGCACCCCCTCAGTTAGCGGGAGACGCTCCGACAGGGAGTCTTTCCATTTTACCCTCTGTGACCTCCCAGTGAGGTAGCTGTTGAACCACGACAAGGAGTGGCTATCTAGCCCAACCTGACTCAATATGGAAAGCAGTAGGTTGTGGTTGACAAGATCGAATGCCTTGGATAAATCAGTGAAGACTGCCCCAGTGGGTGTCCCCTTGTCCAGTTCTCTGAGAACATCTGTGGAGAACTTGATAAGCGCGGTGTCAGTCCTATGATTGGTTCTGAATCCGTGCTGGGAGGGAGCAAGTAATTGATGGAGCTCTAGGTAGTCACGGAGTTGTCTGTAAATCAATCTCTCTTGAATCTTACCAAGGCTACAGAGTAGGGAGCTAGGCCTGTAGTTGTTGGTAGACTCCCTTGAACCTCCCTTGTGGACAGGGACTACATGAGCCATTTTCCATTGTTCAGGGATGGCACCTTCGATAAGGGATTGATTGAGGAGCCAGGTAAGGGGCCTGGCGAGTGCAAGGGCCCCTTCCCTTAGTATTCGGGGGGGATGCCATCAGGTCCCACAGTTCCCGATGTTTTGAGGGACTTTAATAAAGGGAGGACTTTATTAGGTTTTACTAGCCTGATGTGGAAGTTTGGGCAGTCCAATCTGTGGGGAAGGAGTCAATCAAGACTGGGAGGTAGGGTGGCAGACCGGTTTGATCTGGTCCAGGTTTGTGAACTGGCAGTTGAGAGCCATAGTGATACTAGTGTCATCATTTGTTAATTGACCATTGACCTCTATGGGGCAGTGAGCAGTCTTGCTGCTCCCCTTTATTTGCCCATTTATATGTACCCAAAATAGTCTAGGGTTGCCTAGGTTCTTTTTCTGTAGATGTGTGAGATACTCTTGTTTGGCCACTTTAATGGCCAATTTGCACCTATTTCTAAGCGACTTATAGCAGGTTAGGTCAGCCAATAGGGAGGAGAGCTTGTATTTTTTCCAAGCTGTGTCCCGGGTTTTCATAGGTGATTTCACATGAAGGGTGATCCACTTGTAGCAGCTCCCCTTGGTGCGGAATTTCTTCATAGGGGCCAGGCAATCAGCCACCATAGTGATGGCTCCCTGGAAGAAGGCAGCCTCATCCAGTGAGGGAGTAGTTTGACTGGACTCCAATCAATGTTGTTTAGGCAGCCAATCAGGTGTACAGGTTGAAAGTTTGAGAAATCCCTTTCCACCAGGATTCATGGGTGGACTCTGGGGGCCCTGTTTTTCCAGGTGCAGAAAATTGGGGAGTGGTCGCTCAGGGCATCCGCTATGGTGCCTGCCACCTTTATATTGGAGGGTTTGCTTGTAAACACCCAATCAAGCATGGAATGATTTTCCATTTTATAGTTCATTCGTGGGCCTCATGATGACCTCTTCAAGGTTAGCTTCCTGAACCAGCCCTATTAAGAGTGGTTGTCTTGAGGGGCCCAATTTAGGTTGAAGTCCCCAGAATGAGTAGTTCACAGGTGACCTCTTCAGAGATGTCCCTTAGGACCGCCTCAAGAGATGAGTGCATATTAGTTGGGGGTATATATACATCCAATGTTGAGATGCTTACATGGACCAAGAGTGATGCGTATCAAGATCGATTCACCTTCCGTGTAGTGGCTGTTGCAGGTTGACCTGCACTGGAGTAAGGGTGTCTTTTGTGTAGATTAGGACACCTCCCCCCTTTTCCTGAGTCTATCTTTTCTGTGGGAGAGGTAACCAAGGGCTGCAACCTCATGGGAGAGAATATGAGGCTTGAGCCAGGTTTCCGATACGGCCAGGATATCCGGGTTGTACCTGTCCAGCCAGGCTTGAAGTTCCTGCATCTTTGGTCTTAGGCTACATATATTCATATGCACGATCCGCAGGCCCTTGGTAGATGCCCAGTGTGGGTCCCGCGGGGAGGAGACCAAGAGGTTGTAAGGTGGGGGTCCAGGATTAGGTTGGATGTCCCCGGCCATGAGCAGGAGGGTAGCAAGGAAGCAAAGAGATGGGAGGCTTCTGAGGGGTAAGGACTTGGTGCAAAGTCTCCATTTGGTGGTGAGTAATGTTGAGTACAAAATGCCTCTCCTGCAGAATACATGGGCAATCAGGAGTGCCTCCATGTTATTATGAGGGAGGGGGTAGTAGTGCCAGGAATGTCGAGGGGGAGGGTCAGGTGGGGACTTGTTGAGTCCTGTTCTTCTGAGCTAATAGTCATGTCTGCCCAGTGGAGGGACAGGAGATACAGGACAGCCAGGAGAAGCCTCTGTTTGGGCAGCTGAGAGAGGAGGTCCTAGCTTGGGGGCATCATGCTGGTCTAGGAGGCTGGGTGGAGAGGAGGGATAGCTGGGCAGAGGTGTGGTTTGCCCCTAGGTAATAGTTACCCTGCGTCAAGAGGGTTCCACTTATGAACCGTAATCAGTCTCATAGGGGCACCGAGTCCCTGGCGGGTCGGATCAGGGGTGTGGCCAAGATTTCAACGGGGCACCGCTAGTCAGCAGTACCCAATCTTGTGGGGACAATGAGTCCCAGACATCTGATCCCTGGGATAGATGCATCAGAAATTTGGAGTGCAGGTGATCTTAGGAGCACTTGTTACTAAGAGGTCCTCCTGAGAGTGATTTTATCGCCACTACCCTTTAGGCAGGCAGGTGGGTTGGGTGCAGATTTTTTTAGCAGGGGGGTGGTTTAGGTACAGATTTTAGTGGGGAGGGTCACCCAGGCACTGGGGCTCCCTACTATTATGAAAAAAAATATCCTGAACAGTCAGCCAAAAGCTATCTGAGAAGCTGTAGCCAGGCAAACTCGATCAATCAATAGAAGGGAGGCTGTCTAGCTGGAGGTGCAGTGTTAAGTGGGTAATCAGCAGTTACAGGTGAAATTAAGCATGTTGCAATCTAGCCCCTAAGGTAAAGTTAATGCACATTTATACATATCGAGGAGAAAATAGAATATCAGGCAGATTATGCAAGAAGTTACTGGATTGCTTATACCGCTTAACAGTCTCGTTGATGGTGCAGATTCTGTATCAGCTAGCTGCTTTCAGCCCCCCTATAAATATCTCTAACACAAAATTCAGGTGGGAAAATAGACAATCATACAGTCTGTGCAATTAATTTAGGGAATTAGATAGACTCTGTAGTCAGGATGCAGAGAGCTTGGAGAGAACAGTTATGTCCAGTATGGGCAGTGCTCAATTGTTATTGTATCCCAGATTGGCAGTTTTACCCAGCAAGGCAGAAAAAGAGGGAGTGTTCCCCTGAGATGAGCTGCCCCAGCCATGACTTGCTCCCTACAAGAAATGGGTGTGGCATGGAAGCATTTAATGGGAGGAGGAAACGGGGCGGGTGGGAGCACCGAAAAATCAGCCCCAGTCCACAACCCCAACAGTCAGTGCAGCGGGGACGAAAAGACTGAGGGTCCAGGTCATCAGGGGAGGTCCACCTGGTAAGCGCTAGCTTGCCGGTGCCTCGACCCCGAGGTAGAACAGCTTGCCGGTGAGTAAAACAAAGTACTGGCGTTTAGCGATCAAGAGGTAGTCCGCATGGTACTTGGGGGGGGGAGACAAGCAGCCCCAGCCACCTTCTCCTTCCCCTGCAGTCGATCGATCAGAATAAGCTGGTGCTCAAGCTCACAGCCTTTTGTCCAGGCTGCTTGAGCGTCACTGGCTGGGGCTTCCAATGGGCAGGTTGCCTTTTTTGAATTTGGCATGACCATGCTCCTATAATAAATCAATATATCTATATTGCTCAAACAGAAGAAAGAACAAAGTGTTTTAGCTTCAAAGTCTTACTTAAGGTGCTCATTTCTTTCCCTTTTCTTTTTCAAACCAATGACTACAGATCATCCCTGCATTATCCTTTAAAAATTATCTCCCTTTCTTCTCAGGGACAGGCTGTTGGGATTTTGACATGATATGATGCCTGCTAAAATGTTTGTGCTGGCATAGTGGTGCCCTTTCTCCTTTGGAGAGAGCACATTGGGGGACTACAATCATCCTGCAAGTGAGGCATATATAAGAGCTCAGTCCTGAAATGGCAGACCTATTCATAACAGTGTGGAAGCACCTCAAGGAAAAACATCTCCTCCAGCTATTGAGGCAAAAATGAATATACCTATGTAGGAAAATTAGAGGGTATATAATGAAGATATTGCAAAAGGTGTAGGTCATTTTTAGGATGTCTTTAAGTTTGTGTGCTACACCATAAATTAGAGCTACTTTGTTAGTATTCAGGGGTAGTTTGATCATAGTAGTCAAAACACAGATTATTAAAATTCATTGATCTGGAAATATATTACTGTCACTATCAGACGATATTTCAGTGTTAGTACGGAGGTGCAAAAAAGTAAAGCAACACACAGGTTGTTTACAAAGATGAAAAATAGCATATTTCATAAAATATGGAGCCTTACAAAGTTTCAGCTAATGAAATTTTCAGTTATTTCCTATATGAGAGATATACCTAACCCATTACATTACATGTTCAGAAAAGTCTTGTTTTTAAGGCTGCTTGGCATGGTCAAAAGCAATCTTTTTTGTTATTATTTGGGAAAGGTAGTTCCTTCATTCATTCATTCATTCATATATATTTTATTTGGTATAGTGCATTTTCTCATATTGACAAAGCACTTTACACAGAAACATTTAAAAACATTTAAGATATGTAACATCACAATAAATAGTTCACACTTATATACTAATTATAAGGTTGGGGCCACAAAAGAAAAGGCACAGGCACCCGATGTTTTAAGAAAACCCCCTAGGAACCTCCAATAATTCCATCTCTGCAAAGTGATAGGTTCATAGGCGGTCTTGCAGTTAGCCAAGCCCCTGACCACATAGGGCCCTGTAGGTCAGAAAACTGACCTTGAAGGAGATCCGCCACCTAACTGGCAGCCAGTGTAGAGAGCTGTACAGGTGTATTATGACATGACCTAGGGAGGCTAATCAACAACCTGGCCACCGTGATTCTGCACTACAGTAGCAGGTGGTGAAGATCCACCCACTACAACCCCAGATACAGTGCACAAAGTCACAAAGGTGTGGACTTGTGCTGACAGATCATGCAGGGGTATCAGGGTTTTGATCCTGGTGATGTTTCTCAGATGGTTAAATGAAGTCTGGACTATGGTCAATACCTGCAATTTCAGTGTCAGGCCACAGTCCAAAACAATGCCTAGGTTCTTTACCCAATCTGAGGTAAGCAACTGGGAGTCCTCTAGCCTCAGCCCTGAGACCTGACCAGATTGCACCCTCACCCGGGTGACCAGATTCCAGCACTATTACTTCAGTCTTATCTGTGTTCAATCTCAACCAGTTGACCATCATCCAGTCTTGGATCTTGGCAAGACAACGGTTAAATACCGAGACCATCTCCTGCTGCTTGGGCACAAAACACATGTATAGCTGAAATTCATCTGCAAAGCAGTAAAAACTCATCCCATTAGTCTTATAATGTCCCCTAGTTGCAGCATATACACCATGAACCACATGGGGGACAAAATAAAACCCTGTGGGACCCCACATGGCAGGGGCACAAGTGTCAAGGAAAAAATTGTGGACACCACCTGCTGCATCCTGCCAGTGAGGAAAGATTGAAACCAATTTAGGACTGTACCAGCCAATCCACAACAAACTTGCAGATGCTTGATTGGTACCCCATGGTTCATGGTGTCAAATGCCACAGAGAGATTGAGGGGAATAAAGATGAAACATCTTCCTTGATTCCTTGCCGCCAGGAGATCATTTAGCACCCAAACCAGAGCAGTTTTGATACTGTTCCTTTTCCTGAAACTTGACTAGAGAGGGCTGAAGATGTCGTGGATTATTAAATAGGTCTCCAGTGGAATGGTCCACACCTTCTTAAAAACCTTACCACAAAGGGAAAGTTAGAAATAGGTCTGTAGTTGGCCAGGCAGTCCAGGTCCAGTGAAGTTTTTTTCATGAGTGCCCTTACAACCCCCCCCAAGGGTCCAGAAATGACCCCTTCACACTGGACTACCCTGGCAAGGACTGGGCCCATGACATCAACACACCCCACTAGGAGGTCTGTTGTTCCTGGATCCAAACTACAGTAGGTTGGCTGTAACTTCTAGATGATCTTCACAACATCCATGACAGCCAACTAGTCAAAGGCAGGCCAGACAGACTGAATGCCTATAACTTCAGGCCCATCACCGTATGCCCCATTAGAGGGCACTAACTGGATTTCTGATCTGATGGAGACTATCATCAGCAAAGAACAGAGCAAACTCTCATTTGTGAAAAAGTTCCCCTGGACTGAAGACAGGCCAGATTACACAGTCTATCAACAGTGCAGAAGAGCTGAGCCAGTTTATTTGTTGCTGCAGCAATCTCCTTGGACAGGAACTCTGCCTTCTTACAGGAGATTACTGATTGATAGTCTCTATAATGAGCCATCAATATAAGTTTATCCTGCCACAAACCAGTCCTCTACCAGTGCTGCTCCAACCTTCCACCCCTGATATACATCTCCCTGAGAGTCCCATCAAACCAGGGGGATCCCTGTTGTGAGGTGAGGGGTCGAACATGGACTGGTGCGATAGAGTCGAGGTCCTCGATAAGTTAAGTTGCAGAACCAGCTAACAGTTCAGAATAAAACAGGTAGTCATATCTAGACTGAAAGAGAAGCAGAACAGTGCAAGACAGTAGTGGCACTGGAGGTAGGGGTGAGGGCATGAATAGGTGCTATGCCAGGATACAGGCACTGGTACTGCCTGGGGAACAGCTGCAGATACAAGCGACCTCAGCCAGGAGCCATGCCCTTAAGTTTGCCTTGAAAGACTGATGGCAGGGGGATAATCAGATGGACAAAGGAAATCTATTCCAGAGGGAAGGGGCAGAGACAGAGAAAGCTTTACTACCCATGGTAGTGGTAGTGTGAGGGACTTCCAGTGGGGACTGAGGAGGCCAGAGACTCCAATAGACCACTCTGTCAGGAAGTAGGGAGGAGTAGGGGGGAGAGCTGATGGTTACTGAGTGCATTGTCAATGAGGCTGCTTGTAGTGAAGTCAAAACACCCTGTAGAAAGAGCCATCCTAGGGACTGGTACAGCAAGAAGTGTTGGGTGGTAAAAGGGGCTTGAAGGTGAGGCAAATGGAGTTGTAAGTGGTATGTAAGTGAGTCCATAGGGAAGAGGATGCAGTAAAGTATATGGGGGAGCAGTAGTCAAGGAGGGGTAGGTTTCCTTGAGCAATGGCTAGGCAAGCTTCAGGGGACAGAAATTGATTTTGGCTGTAGGCAGCACCTAATTTTTGGTGGATTTTCATCACAGTGTTGCTGATGTGTTCGTTAAAAGCAAGGGAAGGGTCTAAGGTGACACCTAGATATTTAAAGGCAGGGACAGTTTCAAGTGGTAGGCCAGCAGGGTTAGTGTTCAAGATTGGAGTTTTTGACCTGGCAACCTTTGCTGGGAATGGCTTGTAGCCAAAGTGTATAGCCTTTGTCTTTTTCTCATTAGAAGAAGTTTTTTGGAGAGGAACCAGCTCTCTGCGGCTCCAATATTTTCTGTGACTAGGTCATCCACATAGAGGATGGCCTTGCAAGTGATGCTTTCAGCAGGGAAGTCATTAATAAACATAGCGAAAATAGAGGCTCTAGTATTGAGACCTGAGGTACACTAGTGTGGGTAAGTGGTGGAGCAGAGGAATTTTTATCAATCATGACAGACTGAGACTGCCTGAGAGGTAACTATGAAACCATGTGACCATGTCTGGTGAGCAGCTGAAGTTTAGCAGGGCAGAGTAGAGGAGATGGTGGTCTATGAGGTTGAAAGCCTTCGACAGATCCACAAACACTGTGCCTGTGGCCCTGCCCTTGTCCATATTTCTAGGGATATTCCTATTATATATCTGAACAAATCCTCCTGACTCCTTACATGTACACATCAATCCTGATAGATCCAGCACCTCCATTAGACTTTGTGAGGTCAAATCTCTTAAAGGACAGTACTGGACCATCTCTGTAGGGGACGGTCTATTAAAGGGAGCTTTGAATGAGAACCTCACAGTATGGTGATCTGACCAAATAATCGGCTCCACTGTAAGGTCAATGACCTCCATTCCCAGCAGGAGGACAAGGTCCAACGAGTGGCCGTGTATATGGGTTGCAGAGGTAACCACCTGTGTCAGGCCCAATAAACACATTAGCCTGAGGAAGTCTTGACCATATTGCAAGAGTTTGTCATCAACACAGGCATTGAAGTCACCCAGAATAATCTATCATGGTGACTCCAACACCAGTTCAATGACGAAGTCCGTGACTTCTTGTAAGAATTCTTCTCATCCCTGAGGTCTGTAGATGAGAAGGATCTTTCAATCTGCACCTGCAAACCCATGAATAGCTACACATTCAAAGGACCTCATGTTTTCTACTGGGAAGGCTGTGAGGTTCAGGTCTGAATTGAAACAAATTGCCACACCCCCACCCTTATGACCCTTTCTCGGGCAGTCTACCAAGTACCCAGACAAAATGGCCCATTCCAAAACTGAACCAGCATTTTCATCCAGCCAGGTCTTGGTGATGTAGCCAGATCAGATGTTGAAACAAGACTGGCAATAATTGCTATCTTATTCTCAATGGATCTGGCATTGCACAACTCTGCCCAAGAAGGATGGATAGATGAGGCTGGTCCAACTGTTTGTGACCAAAACAAGAAAAGGTACTACATTCTTAATGACTACCTCCATAGGATGCTCACACAACAGGAGGTTTCCTCTGAGCAGCTGTAATGTGATGGTATAGATGGCTTAGGATCGTTGCACTGCATAGCAGGAAGGTTAGAACTACTGTATTTTTAGCAAAAGTGCTTCTGAAAAATGTAGTTGTTTTCCCTTGGTAACCAATGGAGTAGTGTTGGTGAGATGACCACAATTTTTAGAATGTTTGTTTTATTTACACTGTGGCTGTAATGTGATAATATATTAGTCTGGACTTATCAGATTGTCCTGACAACTTTGAATGGTACCTAGACCGCCATTTTTTAAGCTGCTTTATTTCAAATAGTAACATATTACCTTGGTTGGTAATACTGTAGTACAATAAAGAAGGTCCGTTTAGCTTCTTTTCCCAGATTTTCACTTATTTTATAATGTTTTTCATGTTTCTGATTCAGATGTGTGATTGTATCTGGTTTCTGTTTACTGCTGAGCTATGGTTATGTGCAGTGAGAGAGGATAACATCATCAGAGTAAGACATCTCAATTTTCTTTCACAGAGCAACATTGCAATAGTAAGCATCCAGTTTTCCAGGTAATCCCAATGTGGATTTGGACTTTAATTTGTCCATTCAGCCATATATGTTTGAACCCACTCATGAAGCATCTCTAAACACAGAAAGTGAGTCAGAAGATACTGATTCGGTAATATCTGAGAAGGAAGCATCAGCTGGTCCCAGTCTACTAAATAACGCAGTCAAGAGCTGGTGGGTACAGTGTAAAAGCACATTATTGAGAGTTCACTTTGCAGCTGAATTTCTGTGCATTTTGTATTGATTACTTTGCTTTTACATTTATATTTCATTATCTGTGTTGTTTTTACATTTGGTGACAATATGAAACCATACCATCCTCATGTTGTGTACATGATGCACATTGTTTTCACAAAAAGAACTGTAAGTGTGGCAAACACGTCTATGATGCACACTGTGGCTACTTTGCAATAGCCAGTGATTGTAAGGGCATGCTCAGACCAAGCATGTCTTCCTATGGGTAACTGATGCCCCCATGTTCTTGTCCCAACACAGTGGCAAGCTCTGCCAGCACTACCAAACCAAACTCTAAAAAGTGTGTCTTTCTGAGGATAACTGTAGCATCCCCACCACCTTCCTGCCCAACCCAAGGTGCAAGTTCTACCACTAGAGCACTACATTGGTGTCCATCATAGATAGTGGTGTAGGCTGAGTGGGTGAGGATTTGGTGTATGCTCTCTAAGCCTGCTGAAGAAGAAGGCCCTCCATAGACTCCACTCTGCCTACTGTACTTATGTCAAGGTCATGCCAAGTGTGCCTTCATGAGGGGAACTCAGACCATCCATGTCGCCACCCAAGTTGCAATTTGTGCTATAAATCAAGCACCACAGTGATTGTATGTGATATTTCAGGTGTACTGTAGTTTTTAAGGATTTGGTGGATGATCCCTATAATGGCTGCATCAAGATGAGGCAGGAGGCCCTTCACAGACCCAAGACTGTCTACTGTGCTGATGTCAAGCTCAGGCCAAGCGTGTTTTCCTAAGAAGAACTGTGGCATACCATCCTCTGTCCCCATCCCAGGTACAAGCTGTGCCACAAGACTGCTCACCCTGAGACCATCAGTGATGGTGCATGTAGAGGGTGTGGGTTTGTTTTGTGATACCTGCAAAACACTTCAGGACACTCTACCTGCAATGTCATAGAATCAGTCTCATGGTGAGTTCATGGTGGAATATAGCTTGGAACAAGTGTGTCTTCAAAGGGTAATTGGTATTCATCCCACCCTCTACTCCATCAGCAGCACAGTGGCAAGCTCTGCTGCAAGCCTGCCACATTGCTGACAGTAGGTGGCTGTGGAGGCTGAGTATGTAATGGATTGTGTGATGTTACCTCTGAAATGCCCAGCACAGTCTGTGTCCAGTGTTATATCATTTGTTCTATAGCACTACCACACAAGTGTGTCTTCATAACTTCCATTCTACCTAATGTTATCTCCCATATTTATTAGATGTGGTAAACTTACTGTTAAGTGATGCTTCTACTTTATCTCTATCTATTGCTATAACCAACCTATTCTACTTGTGATGATATCCCTGCTATTTTTCAATGTTGTACTACTTGTATTGATTGTCTGTGATGATTTTTTGTTGGGTTGTGGTAAACTTACTGTCATGTGATGCTTTTGTCTTTATGTATCTGTTACAACCAATCTACTCTATGTACCATAATATACCTGCTGTATTACTATGATGTATCCTTGTACTCACTGTCTGTGATGTTTAGTACTTTGTATCAGGGACCTCCTTGTGAATGAGCATGCTCAATGGAAGCTACCCCTACACAATAAACTGAACTAAACTGAAGAGTGTAAGGAATAAATTAGTCTATCATATCATAACTTAGTAGGAGCCAACAATAAATAAAACACTAAGCAGTAAATGATACTAATGATAAACAATTATGTGAGTTCTATACAAGTTGTGACAAAAGGCCATCCATCACTGTAACATTTCATAAACCCTTTATTAGGGGAACAAAAGGTAAACTTAGAGCATGTCCACAAACTCCATAAACCTGCTCTGGCTATTTGAAGCATACAAAGCTATCATCATCATCATCAGAGTCATCTGTGGGATTTGCTGCAGCTTCTTCAGACCCTCTTCTGATTCTTCTGTTGTGGCCATGGAAGCACACACTGAACAGGGTCTCGGGCTGACATTGTATGCTCTTTCTACTTACATAAGACCAAGATATTATCTTTCCTAGAAATTATGTCATAACTACTTTGTCCAAACACTTTTTCGCATAAAAATTACAAATAACATTTCTCGAAAAACAAATGATATAACACTGGACACAGACAGGCAGATGGTCCTCAACATACAGTACCCCACATTACCTACAGTGCTGAATCTGTCTTCTTGAGTTAAACTGGGGCACACCACAACCCCTCCAACACACTACTCACAAAAAGAAGATCATGTCAGGTGAATCTAATAGATTTCTTTGACTGGGTGACCAAAGTGGTAGACCGGGAAGGGGCTGTAGAGAAGACCTACCTGGACATTATCAAGGCATTTGACACAATCCCACATAAAAGATTAATAAGCAAGTTAGCCACCCTGGGAGAGGGTCCCAGGGTGATAGCCTGGGTAACAAATTGGCTGACTGACAGGACACAGGGTTAATAGTAAACAGAGTACAGTCTGAAGAAAGGGTGGTTATTAGTTATGGGAAGCGTGGGGTCTAGCACTGGGACCAGACCTCATTAATGTCTTTATAAGAGACATTGCAGAGGGGCTGGAAGGGAAAGTATGCCTCTTTGCAGACAATACAGAAATCTGCAGCAGGGTTGATACACAGGAGGGGGTGGAAAGGATAAGAAGGGAACCTGGCAAGGTTGGAGGAATGGACAAAAATATGGAGCTTAGATTCAATGTAAAAAAGTGCAAAGTAATGGACCTGGCAAACAAAAACCCAGGGGAAGAGTACACAATGGTGGGAAGGCACTAATAACAACAAAAATGGAAAGGAACCTCAGGGTAGTCATATCAGATGACCTTAAGGTAGGCAAACAAAGTGAGAAGGCAGTAATGAGGGCTGGAAGGATACTGGGATGCATCGGGAGAGGTATCACCAGTAGAAAACAGGAAGTTATCATCCCTATGTACAGACAGTTGGTGAGACCCCATTTAGAGTACTGCATGCAGTTCTGCAGACCCCATCTCCGTAAGGACATAGACAGGATGGAGGTGGTCCAGAGGAGGGCAACTAAAATGGTGCAGGGTCTGCAACAGAAGCCATATGAGGAGAAACTGAAAGAGCTTAAAATGTATACCCCTGAGGAAAGGATGGAGAGGGGGGACATGATAGAAACATTTAAATACCTCATGGTAATCAATAAAGTCCAAGACAGGAGCATCTTTAAGAGAAAGATGTGCAAGAACAAGGGACACAGTTTGAAGGTAGAGGAGAACGGCCAGTGGCAACGCCAGAAAGTATTATTTTATGGAAAGGGTGGTGGGCGCATGGAACCACCTACTTGAGGAGGTTGTGGGGTCAAAACATTGGGAATGCAAGAATGCATTGGACAGACAAAGGCAATTATACTAAAGGGCAGAAGGGAGTAGGATGTTGGTTAACTAGAATCTGCAGCTTATCCAGTACATAGGGAATGGGCAGACTAGGTGGGCCAAGCGGTCCTCATCTGCCATCAAAATCTATGTTTCTAATTAAACTTTTGACATCACTTATAAAGGTTTCTTGGACATTGCTTTCTTTGTAAATTGAAAGAAAAAATACAATTTCTTACATAGATACTGTACATATGTACAGTGTTGACCCGTCGTTCTAAAAGGAAGAATGCCCCCTGGGTTACCCCAGCTTTGATCCACCAGCTCAAACATAGAGACAACCTATGGCACCGTGCCATTGAGACTGGCCGGCCCAATGACAGGCGGTGATATGCTGCCGTCTGAAACAAGTGCACTCGGGCCATCAGAAAGGCCAAGTCTGAGCACTATCGGTCCTCACTTACTGCCTCATGGGGGAATCCCAGAACCTTCTGGGATAACATTAAACAGTTAAATGGGAGTGCACACTCTCCCCACCCACCCAGATCAACATTAATGGTGTGATCTCCTCAGACCCAGCCCTCATAGCCAACCACCTCAACACCTCATTCACTGACCTTAGCCCTATCCTCCCTACAAATTTTTGACCCTGCTCCCCCAGCACCTGCCGTAAATCTTTCTCGCCCTTATTTTCTCCTCCGCCGTGTTTCTGCCCAAGAACTTAGGCCGCACCTTGTCACTGCCCTCAAGAGTAATAGTACAGGCAGTGACACCCTGGATCCGTGGTATCCTACTGCTGGTCTTAGACACAGTCCTTACCCCGATCACATGCCTCATCAACCACTCTCTTTGCCTGGGAAGGTTCCAACTGCCTGAAAGTCACCACTGTCACCCTAATCTTTAAAGGTGGTGATAGGACTGTGGCTGGAAACTATCGACCGATCTCCATTCTCTCTCCTCTCTCCAAGGCCTTGGAAAAAGTGGTGGCCTCTCAAATCTCTGACTACCTCTCCACCTACAATGTCCTTTGTCCTGAGCAGCATGGCTTCCGAGCGGGCCACAGTACCAACACAGCCCTCCTAGAGTTCTCCAACTTTCTCCACTCCTCCTTAGACACTGGTTCTCTGGCTGGTGCTGTCTTCATTGACCTCTGAAAGCTTTCGACACTGTCTCCCACCCTCCTTCTTGATGCCCTTAGTCTCTCTGGTTTTGCTGCTGGGCCTATCTCCTGGTGCACCAGTTATCTGTCTGACCACTCACAGCGTGTAAAAATTAATGGGACCTACTCAGACATCTGTCCCATCTTTTCTGGGGTTCCCCAGGGCTCCATTCTGGGCCTCTTACTATTCTCCCTTTACCTTAACACCCTTCCATGCTCTTGCTCAGGGAGCATTCTATTGTACGCTGATGATGCAGTCATCTTTGCCTCAAATTGTAACCCTACTGCCCTCCAGGACTCGCTGCAGAAGTCCTTCACTGAAGCCGAGGGCTGGTTCAAGGAACATAGATTGGTGATAAATCTTAAAAAAACAAAAACCATGTTCTTCACTCATCCCCAAAACAAGTCCTGCAACTTCAAACTCCTCATTCACTCTGGGTCCTCATTCCCTCGAACAAGTTTGCTCCTATAAATACCTAGGGATCCATTTGACCCCTCCTCTCCTTCCATGGACACATCGCTGCCCTAGCCACTGCCACTAATATCCGATTGGGCATCTTACATCGGTATAAACACTGCCTTCCCGAACTCTTGACTAAGTCACCTCCTCTATCCTGTCCCTAGTGGACTATGGACTGCCGGTGTATGGTGCTGCTGATCAGACCGCACTCCATAAAATTCCACTACTCTGAATAAGGCCTGCAGGTTAATTACTGGAGCACCTAGGATGACACACACCTGTCTACTGTATGCTAAAGTGCTGGTACTTGATCTCGACGAGCGCCTCAAATATCTTACCTGTACCCTTACAAAAAGACCATCCTTGGCTTTCCCAGCAGGATTGACCACCACCATACGCTCTGTCCCACTAGTTCATACTCGGACCTCTGGGAAAACCTCTCTTGTTATCCCTAGAGCTAGGACCTCTCATGGCCAAAGAACCTTCAGCTTTAGGGCCCCCTCCTGGTTCAACACACTGCCCCCCTCCATCTCCGAAGCTCCAACTATATCGTGCTTCAAAACTTCCTTACGTAACCACCTTATTAACACCCGATGCTGTAACTGCCGCTAGTCAAAGCCATACTCAATACTTATGACAAAGCTTATTACTAAGCTGCTAAGGACGACATAACTCTGGTATTGTTTGCACCCATCCTACCTGTACCAGCTTGTTTGAATCTATGTCTTAATTTACTGTTATACTTATGTGTTGTACTGCTATACTGTGTATTTTGGTTTGTCTTACTGTGACAAGGTACCGTTGTAAATGAGCCTATGGCTCAAAGGTTTTCCAAACTGCTGTTTAAATAAAATAAAAATAAAAAAATAAATAAATATACACTGTCTGCAGATAAGAGCCTATGGCCCAACCTGTCTGCCCATTTGAGCTTGTAAGTTCCCTTTACATTTTTCTAGAAGTCTGTTGCCCCTTACCACTGACCTCCAATATTCCCCCGTATCTAACATTCATTTTATTTTATTGTTGGTGCAAATGTGGAAAATGTTCAACCATGCCATCCAAAATAAATGCCAGTACTGCAGAGAAATACAGATGATATCTTTGGTATCCAACGATGAAGAACTTCATTATATCTCGAACATGAGATGTTCATGACAATTATTTGAATCGCTAGTGTGACCCAAGTCTCATTTTATGAGTATCTTTTATGATGCACCAATAGATGATGATGACACTCCAGCCCATCAATATTTTTTTTCTATATTTAATTTGCACTTTACTTATTTAATGTATTTTCTCATAAATTATCCAACTGTGCACCTCACTGAAGGATCATGCTTTCTCTCCTGTTGTCTTTTCATATGGGTAAATGTCATCATAGCCCATGGGTAACATTCCATTCATTACAGTTTACCACTTTATGAAAAATAAAGCACAGTAAGGATTTCAAATCACTTTCAGAAATTATTTTATTACATCACAGTGTACAATTATAATCATAATAATTAATGTATAGGTGCTTGTTATTGTGTGTTGATCTTTATACTGTTCTGCATATGTTTATAATGATTTGACCTTGACATGTGAATGCATAACTGTAATGTTTTTGTTTGCCTAGCCTGTTAATTGTAATGCTATGCTGATACCATTACTGTATATTTGCTGTGCTTGATGACCATTGTTCTTTTACTATGATTTGTTTCTGCTGCTGTAATTATCTTTCTGTGAGTTTGCACTGTATTGGAACTATCCCCTAGTCGAATTGTTGTAATTGTTCTGTACTGTAATTCCTTTGTTGTTCTCTTGGGTCATCCCTGAAAAAGGGACTGCTATTGTCTCAGTGGACTTACCCAGTTACCAAAATTGAAACAAATAAATAAATAAATTATCGGGTATGGTTTAGAATCTGTGCCAGCTGTCTTATGATCAAAGAACACTAGTTAGACTCATGTGTAAAGACAAACATAAACCATGTTGTGTATTATTCGTTCAGCATAACATAGTGAGGCTGTCCCATTGGCACAGGGATAGCACTACCAATCATGATGCTGGTGACCCATATTTGGGAATAAGCTTGAGTCAATGCAGCACCAACCAGGGGAGAAAAGTTAAGCTCACTTCCTCAGAGCAAGGGAGGGCTTTCTCTGCTGCTATGCAACTGCCACCTAACTAATACCAGGTGGAGCCACTGGCACAGAGTGAGAAAGGAAAGGATTATCCTCCACTCAGCTTGGTGTGGCATCCTTATGCCCTGCATCTTCAATCATGTCAATGAGTCTATCATGACAACTCTGTAAGTCAGGGAGCACAACAGCAGCATGCCAGGTGAGGCAATGCTGGATTTTGCTGGCCCTGAAACACTGACTGTCCATTCATCTCTAGCACACAAGTTGCTTGAGGGCAGCTTGGCCAACTCCCCTCACCCCACCTTGCAAGTGAAAGTATGAGGTGATGGAGGACAGAGGTAAGTGGCAGAAAAGGTCTGGATGGGGCTGGGAGGCCAGGACTGTGCCAGTGGGAGAGAACCAATAAAATATATACAGACTAGTGTGTTGTCACACATGCATATGCATTCGTGTGCTGTCACTGAGGCAATCAGATTACCACTACATGCCAGGTAGAAGGTGATCAGAAGCAGAAAATGGAATGTCATTCTAGTGGTTCATTAGTTTGACAATCATGCAGTTGTTTGATTTTGTTATTTTGTTATTGGGTTGTTTTATTTATTTGTTATAACTTGAATTCTCATACAGCCACATATGGGTCATCATTTGATCATTTTCCATGTGCTCATTCATGCTTTTTGTGGTTATTCCAGCCTGTCATCCCAGGACACACATACTGTAGCTCATCTATGACAAACCACATCACAGGACACCTCCTTTATTGCACATGGTCAGAGACACCTTCAGCCAGTTCTTCATTTCTACCTCAATAATATGACCTCTCATGCTGCATGTGAAGGACAAGTGTGTCCCCGGCATCCATTAGCAATGACAGTTGACCCACATATGTAGTGTGGTGTTCCTCCTTCCACTGCAAAACTTGTTCCTGGTTGCCTCAGGGGAGGCCTTGTCATGGGAGTAAGCAACTAGTAGTGTCTCTGCAGCAGCATGATGTTGACATGCACATACTTCCTGTCAATTGATGCAGAATGGTGACATACCCTGAATTGTTCTTTCACAGTTGTTCCACATATATTATGGCACTCACATGAATGTTCATTATCAAGGACGGGTGCTATGCAGGGTCAATTTTTCTGTTCATGCCATGTGGATGGATAAGGACACATTATTGTGAACATTACCCCACAAAAGTAGATGAAACAGTTGCTCCCACCATTGCACAGAAGGTTTGTTTTTCAAGAGAAAATGTCCAGCAAAGGCTGTGGTATGGTTTGAATATAGGATGACTTCCATGGTGGGCATATAATCTTTTGCATTTGATGGAAGAACTGGCAACTTAGAATGAGTCATAGTGGCAGAGGACTTACATAAATCAATATGACTTCAAATTGTTACCACTATCATTACATATTATTCTATGTATCTTTAAGGACTTTAATTAAATAGCATATTGAAGTTTTGTTTGATGGATTTGGAGGAAGATCAGTCAATGGAATCATCAGTCACTGCATTTTTTCAACTGCCTGTGATGCCTTCCGTTAGGAAGAGTACACTAGTTTAAACCACCACTTCAACAGTCAGAATAATATCTTCCTCTAATTTTGTAAAGATAATTATGGTGCATGTCATATTGTTTGGTCAATGTATTGTCACTCCATCACTGTTTTTTTACAGTAGGCAGGTCCACATAAATGTTGTTATCAGTTACCATGGCACTTGCTGCTCATGTAAACAATCTATTGTTGTAGTTCCATTTTTGGTATTTATAAGTAAGTGCTTGATTATTAATTTTATAATAATTTTATTTAATATTATACCTTTTCTTTAGATAGCATATGTCATGGTCATTGACCAAAATCATCAGTCAAGAAGACTAAAAGCATTATCTACACAGGAGTCAACATAGTTGTAAAAAACAGTTCCACATTCCATTTGTTTTCTTACTGGGTGCACATGAAGTGATCAGGGATGTGACAAAAGGGGAAGAACAAGCATCACTGAAATGGCAGCAGCATGACGCCATCTTTCTTCTCATAGGCACTGCACCCATACTGTCCTTAACTGGACTAAACCACTGAAGGCCTCAGGAAACGTGGGTTCCATGAAGGGGGTTAACCATGAGGCACTGTGCATCTATGAAGTAAGGACCATTGGCAGTAAGATACGGTACTGAGGAAGAGAGTGTGACTGATGAGGGCAAGTCAGGGATGGAAAAGTAAGTAAATTCACCCCACCCCAACAAAAAATATTTTACTAGTTCTTTTATTCATCTAGTATGTTCCTTACCCAAGCTGGTCTGTGTTTTCCCAAATTTGGACACAGCACCTTTGCCATTTTTGACTTCGGAGAAAGCAGTATTAAAGAGCAGCTGACACCTTCACGACAACTCTATCAAACAATAATATTTCAACACAATTCAGCTTGTTTTTTACATTAGTTTTTAATTTTTCCTCCACATTATTAATTATTGAGGTCATCTGCATGAAAATAGGATCTTTGCTTCTGAAGAGTTAATCTCTTCCTGTTGCTTTCTCCCTATCTGAGGTCATAATGCATTGTTTGTGACACCACAGTTACTCCCATGGGAACATATTGTGATGTCACAACAGAGTACTATGACTTGAAGTAGGGAGTAAGCTATGTAGGCAGGTGAACTCTACAGGATAAAGATCATGTTTTCATAACAATTTCCTCCTTAATGCACAATTCAGAGGATATGTTTACAGAGTACATATGAAATGCAAGATGAATTGTATCTAACTATTATATTTTTCAAAAGTTTTTGAGGCGCCAGTAACTCTTCAAATATTGGATTGCCACCTTGAATTACCACTTGAGCTTAATACTTTCTTTATTTCTTTTGTTTTGTTTTGCCATAAAAGTTTTTATTGGATATCATTGTTTTTTAACACAAACACGTGTACATGAAAATTAAACACAACAAGTTAATACACTATGACAAGAACAGAATTTGTAAATACAGAGGCAGGCACCACAGAAGAAAAACAATGTCTATTAACAGATTGTTCTTCATACAGTATACATTTGTAGGAAAAGGTATGTCAATCAGCAGTGAAACTGGAATAGTTGCTGTTAGTCTTGGTGCCTGGGGAGATAGAACTAACCATTAATAAATGTATTTGCTACAAATTAGAACAAAGTCATATCTTTTATTATCTTTCCCTTATCTTACTTAAGCGATATTGCACTTCCAGTAACCCATACACTGTGGAGAAGATACATTTTCCTTTGGTGTGAATAAAGTTGAAAAAGGTTTATTTGATCAGCAAAAGCCTTACAAAACATGCAAAGTCCTTACACAAAATGTCATCACTGTGTCCCTTGAGCCATCCACAACAACACTCAAGTTACAGCAGATAATCTTCCCAAAATATATCCATATCACATACAAACAAGCAATACAACTGAAGGCATTTTACACTGGAAATACTGCCGTGACCAGGGGTTATTCACAAAATATGTGTCTATAAATTTCCTCTTACAGTATAAACTCTGTATTTTATACACAGGTATTTTGAAATGAAATAAGGTACCAAGCACAAGTGTGTATTATACTCCCTTTAAGAGCATTTTCATCTAAATAAATAAAAAGATGAACCCAATGAAACTTCCCATGCCATCTGGTAAGAGGAGTCAATTGAGGCAAAGAGGGTAGACAGCAAAATCTCCTAATTCAGGTTAGGGGTACTCCATTGAACCCACCACTTGTTATCAGAAACACAAAAACATTGCTGGTACTATCCAGAGTCTTTTCTGACCTGTCGTCTCTGCATGTGCTAATGCAACTCCACCTGCTGCATCCCCCTTTAAACTGAGTAGGCTTTCATGCCATGATTTCCCCTTTCCACTAGGTGCCATTATGCCAAATAAGGTCTGGGTAGTAGTCCACCCAGGCTACAAGGACTAGGTTGACATTCCATTTAGACCAATCTTGGTACACAGCTACCAAACTTGGGAATGAGGGCCCTAAAGACTTGCAGTATCAACAAGATGCAAAATAACAACTCTTCTTGTCCCAATACACATATTCGATCACTAATCATACTTTGCCTTGGGGGGGCAGAGTCAGCCAGCAAGATGGTAGGACTGTAATTTTGTCTGCTGCCCACATCAGGGGGCTTAACAGTGACCAGCTTTACTAACAGTGCATTATCAGAGCAATCAGAATTAATAAATAAATAGGGGAATACCTCAGTTGCATTCTGACACCATTATTGTCCTGATCAGCCATCATAAACATTTTCTGCAAACTGTTGAAGCTCTGAGAGTGCCACGAGGCATTGGCCTGACTCAACCAGTGAGCTCAAGTTTAGATACCCAGAGAAAAGCTCCAACGGTAAGCACCCACTCACTACCAGGCATGGCGATGTCCCGGGACACAAGGATACTTTACCAGCTGCAACTATCCCTCTGACAGGGAGGCTTCAGACATTATGGCTAAATAAGATACAATGCTTCTGGACACAGCATATCTAAAATTGGTGGCCCATAAAACAAACTTGGACTTGGCTGCTTTGACATCCCAGGTCACATCCACTGAACAGACTGTACACAGCCATGAGGTAACTTTGCAGACACACTCGGGGGCTTTACATGACCATCACCAAAAAATTCAGTACTTGTTGAATAAGGTAGATGGTATGGAGAACAAGGCCAGGAGGAAGAACCTTTGGATAGTGGAGATGCCAGAGGGGGCAGAAGGCAGGGACATGTATACTTTCCTCAGAGTCTTTCTGCCCAAGCTGATGTGAGTCAACTGTGGGGCTTCAGAAATCAAAAGGGCTCATATATCCCTGGCCCCCTGCCCTCAACAAAGAGAATGGCCCTGACCCATTTTATGTAATTTTTTGGGATATCTAGAAAAGAAATACTATTTGAAATGTACCAGGGAACAAGGGTCTTTTCTCTGGCATGGCCAACGTATCCAACTCTATCAGGACTTCTCAAAGGAATTATCTAACAAACTACATGCTTTTGTGGGTGTTAAGCAGTTCTACAAAAGGAACATTCAAACTCCCCTGAGATAACCAGAAATTTTGTGGATTCTATATCGGGGGAATATTTAACATTTTTAACATTTGACATCCCTGCAGCTGCAGAGAGATTTCTGCAGAACTTTCACAATGGTCCTGACTCACCTGATGCAAACAGCTGTTCTCCATGAGGTGCCTCTACTGCCAAGATGGAGGTAAGCCATAAAGCCAACCTAGGAAGGGTTTCTGGATAAGCAGCATGTTGGCCCTTCACCTTTGTTTAAATGGCATGGACACATCCAGATCCTCCCACCCCTACCATTCCCTTGACTGGCCTTGTATAGCACAATGGGACCTATTGCTAATACTATGAGGGTTATGACAGTCCACTTCAATTGATCTGGATGAGAGAGGGGTCTGTAGAAGGGGCATATCTTCCAGACACACACAAGTCTGCTCTTACCCACTTTCTACTCATAAGGTAGACTGACCTAGCTAATAGCTGTAAACCCTCCCCGTCTTACAGGGGCAGGGTAGGAGGGACTTTTCCCTCTCATAGCCTAGGTCCTGCTTACCTCAAAAACCAATAAATATTGTGCATAGTTTGTCTGTTTACTGCTAAAGTTGGTACATCTGCATTGGACAGATTTAGTGTTATAATTTGGTTGTTACTTGGTTACTTGGTATTTTTGGACAAAAGGAGGCTGAAGCCCAGCTAGATCGTTTCCCCACAATATTGTGGGACATTGTTACTCATGTTGTGTAAGTGCTAAACCAGATGTCTATGCTCTTTTTGAAGGAAGTAATTGTTTTAGAATCTACAATTTCCTGGAGAAGTTTGTTCCACAGTCTTGGAGATCTTAAGGAAAAGAAGTTTAATCGTTTAGTTGTTTTAGCCATTTTAACTCTGCACTGGTTCATTAAAATTGGAGACTGAAGGATTCTGAAGAGAAAGAGGAGGTCTCCCTGATTCTCCTTTGTTCAGGGAGTGAAGGCCTGTTTATGAAGCCTTTCAGGGTAACTTAGGTGGGCTAGGTGGGAACCATTTTGGTGGTTTTCTCTAGATCTTTCTATTCTGTCTATGTCCTTTACCAGGTAGGGCTCCAAGAGGAGACCCAATCAGAGTAAGGACGGATATAAGTTCTGTATAAGGAATGATACATTCTTCGGTTTTTGTAGTGAATGTTTTGTTTATCCTTCTAAGCAATGAAATAGAGGTGGTGGCTATTTTGTTACAATGGTCATTGAAAGTCAACTTATTGTTCATAATGATTCCTAGATATTTCTTGAAATCATCAGTTTTTAAGGGTATATTGTTTAGACTGTATGATTGTTTGGGATTGTTTTTTTCAAAATGTAGGACAGTGCATTTCTCAATGTTAAACTGCATCTCGTTTTGATGTACCTAAGATTCAATAGTTTGCAGGTCCTTAATCATTTGGAGAGAATGAGAGTTAGTGTCTACCTTGCCCCCAAATTTAGTAACATCTGCAAACTTTGAGAGGATATTGCATGAATTGATCTGCATGTCAGATATGAAGATGTTAAACAGCAATGGTCCAAGGATAGATCCCTGGGAAACCTCACTTAGAACCCCCTAACCCTAACCCTCTGGGTCTTTGCCAACAACCAGCTCTCTATCCAGTTGACCAAATTGATAGGAAGTCCCAGCTGGGACAATTTGTTAATCAATATTCTGTGTGACACTTTGTCGACAGCCTTACTGTAGTCTAACAAAATGACATCCATGGGTGTGTTACAGTCCATACCAAAGCTGATGTTGTTGTAGAATGCAATAAGGTTGGACGTCGTTGAGTGCCCTGCCTAAAACCATATTGGGAGTGGTCAGAATGATTTAGCTAATGCAGTTCAGTTTCAAGGATAGCTTTAATGATTTTTCCAGTATTGTGTAGGGAATGGATGTGAGTCTAATAGAGCGATAATTTTCTACCTTAGATCGACAAACTTTTTTAAATATCGGGGTAAAAATAGCTTTTAACCAGACCAGTGGTACCAGAGATTGGTTAATAGATTTATTAAATACAATGGTTATTGGAAATTTAATTGCATCTGCTGTTTCTATTAGAAATCTTGTGTTTATGTGGCCAGATTCCAGACTAGTTGTTTTCTTTAGTGTTTTAAAGCTGTACTAGTGTCACAGTAAGAAATTAAATACTGTTTGAAGTTATTGTTTGTTTGTTGTGTAGAGAGTGGATGACTTGTATCATTATTTGGGGAAAAGACAAAACAGAAATAATTATTAAATTCGTCAGCAGTTACCTTATCGTTAGTGATTATAGATTCATTTAGAAGTAGAGGCCATATTTGTTTAGTATTCTCATTTTTATTGTTAATATATGAAAATAGTAATTTGTGGGAATCTTTTGAGTGGGCAATTTTGAATTCCAAATTCTGTTTTGAGAGTAGGATGGCATTTTTGAGTCCTTTAACTGCTGTCCTATATTGTGCTAAGATTTCCTCTTTTATATTAGGGGAAAATTTTTTCATAGCTGGTGGAAGACTAGGTTTGCTGGCCAAGGCACCTAGCTTCACCTGAGCTCTTTTCTTCTAGGTTGCTTGAAAGGACAGAGCAAAGAACCTTACCAGAGCAAGGGAAAGGCTTAGGCTTCTTTCAGCTAGGCAGATTTACTGTGTGTTGTTATTTTATTTTGTACTCACAGGATTGTTACTGTTTGTTGCTAACATTTTATTGCTTTTTTTTTTCTCTGATTCAAATTGTTGTTGCTGGGTATACCTTCTGCTGCATTATTACAGGGTGTGCCTACAGGTGTGTGCTAACAGATTACTGCTGTAATCTTCTGATTCAAATTGTCTTTTGCAAGGTATATCTTCTGTTTCTGCTTTATTTTTCTCTGTAGCAAAATGTTTCTTACACGGTATATCTTCTGTGAAATTATTACAGGTGTTTTTTTACAGGTTTTACAGTTTTATCTAACATTAGGATAAGCTTTCAGGGCTACTGCATTTGTTGCTGGTTGATTGTTTCTGCTCTTACCTCCTTGTTTCTTTCGTCTGTGGTTCTTTTTCGGCAGGGGAAGGGCCCAGCCACTCACCCCCATCCCCAACCACCCCACACTACACTCCTTTTATAGGGTAGCACAGACGTGACATTTCCTTTGGCAAAGCAGGAAGGGGTGGATCAAAGAGGTATCCACACATTTACCTCATTTACAGTAGCTCTAGTAATTTAACTTGTTATAACAAGTTATACAAAAACAAACAAAACACTAAATCAAACATTTGCTTTCACTTTCTTCCTTCTAGTTACTCTGACCAGGTTATAAACCCTGCAGCTTATCTGGAATGGATATCATTAACTGCAGCTACTGTGGAACACTTTTCAGAAGGGCAGTTTTACAGGATTTAGGTCACTGTCCTACATGCTGGGCCATTGGAGATCTAAGGGCTCAGCTCTGGGCAGCATGGGCAGAGATTGCACACCTCAAATTGCATATTGAAGAGGAAATATATTATAAGAACCACCTGCCATTTCCCCAACATCCAACAGAAGCACCTCGACCACAGAGGGTAGTTGGTCCAGGAGGTTGGCAGGTGGTTAGGAGGGGCAAATTGGGTGCCCCATCATTCAGTGCTCTCCAACATATTACCTACACAAACCATATAAAAACTACAAACAGGTATCTGCCTCTCTTTCTGAAATCAAACAAAGAGACAGAGGACACTGTAAAGCAGGACACTGCAGCACAGGAGCTAGCACAACAAAAACTTGCCCAAAATAGGAACCAAAACAAAAAAGCAAAAAGGAAATCCAAAAAACTTCTGATCATAGGAGACTCCATGATTCGGGGAGATGATACCTATCTCCAGCCAGGAGTAATGGTCAGATGTCTCTGAGGTACATCAATTTGGAGAGACACTGACCACATTGCTAAAATTGTTCAGGAAGCAGGAGAAAACATTGCTGTCCAGGTACACATAGGGACTAACAATCTCACTAGCCAGTCAGTTGTGGAGACCAAGGAACACCTGACCAGGCTGGGTGACAAACTATCTTCCATTTCATCCAGCATCTCCTTCTCTGAGATCCTGCCAGTCTGGGAGAGGGGGCAGATGGACGGAAGGTCAGAGAAGGGGAGATAGGGGAGCTAAACATGTGGCTCAAGGGCTGGTGCCAGGAAAAGGGACACAAATTTGTAGGGAACTGGCAACAGTTTTGGGAGTGAAAGTTGTTTAAATTTGATGGACTGCATCTGACTAAGGAGGGATTCAGTGCATTGGGGCAGAAGTTTTACATCTTTGCAGAATATTTAACCTAGCAAATGGGAGGAGGGGTGCAGCATCCCAAACGTCGAATGAGAAGAACACCCCTTCCCCCTCAGCTAGTGGTCAAACAGGAGTTCAGCATGTTTGTAGTCCCTTTGCATCACCAGTTAAGGAAAAAGGTCCAGCTCCCCATATGACACACAGGGGAAATGCCAGACCTTGCCCAAGAAATCTGGCCAATGGAAATCATGTACGCAAATGCTTGCAGTCTGGGAAACAAGATCCCAGACCTGCAGGCAATAATGACATAGGCTAAACTGGACATAGTAGCAATTAGCGAGACATGGTTTACCAGTAACCACACTTGGGAGACTTCAGTACCTGGCTATGTACTGTTCAGAAGAGACCGAGGTGCAAAAAGGAGGTTGGAGTGGACCTGTATATTGTGGAGGGGTTGTGGGATAACAGATGGACCAGACACCAAACTTCAGGTTCAACACACAATCTCTGTGTGTTGTTTATTCAAAATACAACAAAGAACTTCCTGCAATAGCATATTTCTTCTTAAGTACATCAGTTTGCAGCAACAGACTATTAATGTCCTTTCTCTGCATGTAGCCAGCACCTACTGACACTGATCTCTGATCTAAACATTTTTAGTGAAAACCTTCAACCCTATGTGGGCCTTGTTTGCTTGGGTAGTGGGGCTCAAAAGAAAACAAAACAAGCTATAGACAAAAGAATCTCAATGCAGAATCACTGAAAGAAGGCCTACCCCAAAGGGCATTGGCAACAAATCAAGTTTCAAAGAAATATAACATAATACATACTTCCATAATGCGATGCATCATGGGATATATTCAAATCAGCATGCCATTTCTTACTTAAGTTTACAACAATATACATGCATTTTAAATAACACAACTAGCTTAATTTCTGTAATAGTCACCTAGTACTTTTTTACCATTATCAAAAACAACTAGTGCCATGGTATTTTCAACATTACAGGTTTCATAAACATAAGGTATATTATGAAATAGTGCTATTACATACTAAATCCAACAACACTTAACACAACCTGTTTTACATACTTCTGGAGGTCACCACAATACCCTTCCTGTATGAGGACCTGAGGGGGAAAAGTAAAATTAAAGTGGACACTGTAGCATAGTCAAGGAAGGGAGAAGGGGGTGCCCACAGGTGGCCAACCTTATGGACTAGAATTAGTAAAGGATAGATTAGGCATAGAAATAGAAGAACTGTTGCAACAGATTTAAGAAAAGGTAGGTCTTCAAGAGTGGCAAGAGCTCCCAGTCACATGTCACCACTATAAGAGGGAAGCAGTTATTGCAGACTGCTTACCACCTTCCTGTCCCAGGAAGGGATGGAGTTTCCACCATCCATCTTCAGAAGCTCTTTCTCAGGGTCCCTATTAACGATAAACATTCTATCATAAACATGGTGGATATCATCATTCTTTACCCTGAGGCATAAACACATTCTCAACAGAGACTAACAGAACCTTCTCATCTCCTTTTAGGGAAATTCTGCTATATTTCTTAAACAAAATCTGGATGGCTGTAAAGTCCAGTACCATAGAAAGACTTTCTCTGGGGTGAGCAACTACCTGCTCCAACCCCACCAGACAAGTCAGTTTTAAGCAGGGGCCCATTCCTATGTTCAATCCCTCTACATAAACCCACTATGACTCTTGATTCATTTCACTTTTTACAGATATAGACACCTGAGGGTATACACTTTTTTGGTGTTACCCCAAAACAGGTTTCAATCCATTTTCTACCCACCTCCTCCATTGTAGGTTTTTCATCAAAAAATATAAAACACATGTACCACCTCCTTGATCTTAACATATTATAATATTCTGGCAATATTAGCATCTTTAGTCTGCAGTATACCCCCAGTCAATACTGTTAATGGATTTAGTTGCATCAATACAAGAAAAAGTCCTTTCAGTTTCATAGGCTTCTTCTTGCTTGCTTGGAGTCTTCAACCCCAGCACAATATCACTAGGCACAGTCTTACCTGGTGTCTCACATTCAAGTTCCATACTTGCATCTCCGACCTCCAACAGGTAACATCCTGGGAACACAGGAAACAAAGGAATATCCTGCTTAGTCAGGGGGTCCTTCTCAAACTGAGCCCACAAAAAATCCTCCTCTGACTCTTTGTCCAAGCTCCCCAGCAGGCCATTAACCAACTCATCAAGAGGATCATCCTCATCAGGGTCTCCACCTCTGGATGTTGTCTCTTACACCTCCAGTCTGCCTTGATCTGCATCTCTTCATTGTCTTCAGGCTTGGCCTTCCTCCAATCTCCCAAGTCCAGTCCAGGCAGCAGTTTCTCTCCATCTGTCAGCCATGGTTCTGGGCCGAACTCCACAGATTTTCTTCTCCGGCAGCTCCTGGTGCATTGGTCCACCTGGGATATCTGGGTGATATCCACCAGAAAATGTTCCTCTTCAGCCAGTCCAGATGCTTCCAGCAAGTTATCCCAATTCTGACACCAAGTCTGTGGAGGGGTTGTGGGATAACAGATGGACCAGACACCGAACTTCAGGTTCAACACACAATCTCTGTGTGATGTTTATTCAAAAAACAAGAAATAACTTTCTGCAATGACATATTTCTTCTTCAGTAGATCACTTTGCAGCAACAGACTATTAATGTCCTTTCTCTGCACTTAGCCAGCACTTACTGTCACTGATCTCTGCTCTAAATATTTTTAGTGAAAACTTTCATCCTTATGTGGGCCTTGTTTGCTTTGGTAGGGGGCTCAAAAAGAAAACAAAACAAGCTATAGACAAAGAATCTCAATGCAGAATCACTGAAAGAAGGTTTAGTCCAAAGGACAATGGCAACAAATCAAGTTTCAAAGAAATACAGCATCATACATGTTTCCATAATGTGATGCATCATGGGATATATTCAAATCATCATGCCATTTCTTACATAAGTTTACAACAATATACGTGCATTTTAAATAACACAACTAGCTTAATTTCTGTAATAGTCACCTAGTACTTTTTACCATTATCAAAAACAACTAGTGCCATGGTATTTTCAACATTACGCTTCATAAACATAACATGTATTATGACATAGTGCTGTTGCATACTAAATCCAACAACGATTAACACAACCTGTTTTTCATACATCTGGAGGTCACCACAATACCCTCCCTGTATGAGGACCTGAGAGGGAAAAGAAAAATTAAAGAGGACAGTGTAGCATAGTCAAGGGATGGAGAAGGGGGTGCCCACAGGTGGCCAACCTTATGGACTAGAAATAGTAAAGGATAGATTAGGCTTAGAAATAGAAGAACTGTTGCAGTAGATTTAAGAAAAGGTCAGTCCTCAAGAGTGGCAGGAGCTCATGGTCACATATGTCAATGAAAATATCAAAGCTACAGAAATTCAGAATACACTTAAGGAGCCAGAAGAACTGTGGGTCACCCAGGAAACAGAAAATGGGACAGCCACACAAACTGGGTTGTCTACAGGCCTTCAGACCAGGGGGAGGAGAGACACATTACTGTTAAAAGATGTACAAAACATGACAGCTAAAGGGGAGGTTCTGATAATGGGAGACTTCAACATGCCAGATACAGATTGGTCAATACCAGCAGAAACATCTGCCAGAACTAGACACATGGTGGATTCCCTGCAGGGGGAGGGCCTCAAAGAACTGCTACAACAACCCACAAGAGATAAGGCTATAATAGATCTAGTACTGACTAACAGGGAAAGGATCACAGATATTCAGGTAGAAGGTCACCTGGGGCCAGTGATCATCACATGGTATGGTTCAATTTGGTCACTAGAATGAAATCATCCCATTCCAAGGCAAAAATATGGGACTTCAGAGGATCTGACTTTGATTAGATGGCCAACAGAGTTAAACTAGCCCTGGCAATAAGAAATACAGGTGAGGGGGTACAGGCAAAGTGGGCAAGCATTAGGGATGCAATGCTTGAAGCAACATCCCATTGTTTTAGAGAGAAAAGGAAGTGCAAAGAAGAAGGAAAGCACTTTGATTCTCAAAAACAGTAGCAGAAAAGGTCAGAGCCAAAAGGATGGCCTTCAGGAAATATAAGGGAACACAGCGGGATGAAGATAGGGAGGCATACCAACCTTAGGGAAGCAGGAAAGGCAGTAAAGTAGGCAAAGGCCCAAACTGAGGAAACACTAGCACGAGCGGTAAAAGAAGGTGGCAAGACTTTCTATAGATACATTAGTGAAAAGAGAAAGTCCGGAGGAGATATTGCTAAGATCAAAGGAGATAAGGGGGCATGTGAGGAGGAGGACCATGTAAAAGCATCTATCCCAAATAGATACTTCTGCTCAGTATTTACTGAAGAGAAGGTAGGGCAAGGCCCATAACTCAGCACCATGGGCACAGGGGGAGGGAGGTGTGCACTAGTCCCTTCATAAAAGAAAGGGACCTACAAGAGCTTGTTAAGTTCAGGGTGGACAAGGCAATGGGATCTGATGGCATACATCCCAGAGTACTAAAGGAGCTAAGTGTGGAACTAGCAGAGCTATTATGAGAATTGTTTAGTGAGTCTCTGAGCACAGTAGGGGTCCCAGAAGACTGGAGAAGGGCTCATGTGATCCCGCTCCACAACAGTGGTAGCTGGGAGGAGGCAGGGAACTACAGACCAGTCAGTCTTACTCAGTAGTGGGCAAGATTATGGAGGCACTCCTTAAGGAAAGGATAGTACAACACCTGGAATCCATAGGAGCACAGGATCCAAGACAGCATGGGTTTACAACAGGAAGGTCCTGTCAAACTAATCTCATAGATTTCTTTGACTGGGTAACCAGAGTGGTGGACCAAAGGGGAGCAGTTGATGTCACCTACCTTGACTTCGGCAAAGCTTTTGATACTGTTTCACATAGAAGATTGATTAATAAGCTGGGTAGGCTTGGGGTGGGTCAGAAGTTGGTCAACTGAGTGACAAACTGGTTGACGGGCAGAAAACAGAGAGTGATGATAAATGGTATACAGTCAGAAGAGATGCAAGTCACAAGTGGGGTACCCCAGGGATCAGACCTGGGGCCAGTCCTCTTTAATATCTTCATCAGTGACATTACAGATGGACTGGAGGGTAAGATTTGTCTGTTTGCAGATGACACTAAGATCTGCAACAGAGTAGATAATCCAGGTGGGGTGGGCAGAATGAGAAGAAATCCAGATAAACTAGCAAAATGGTCAAAAGAGTGGCAGCTGGGGTTTAATGCAAAGAAGTGCAAGATCATGCACATAGGGAAGAGAGACACTGAAGCCACCTATAGGCTGCGGGGGGGGGGTTGCTGGCAGTCACAGGGGAAGAAAGAGACTTGGGCATCATCATCACCAATGACCTGAAATCATCCAAGCAGACCACTAAAGCAGTAGTAAGGCTAGGGGGATGTTAGGGTATATTAGTAGGGGTATCACAAGTTGGAAGAGGGAGGTAATAATCCCTCTTTACAAGACACTGGTTAAGCCTATCTGGAGTACTATGTGCAGTACTGGAGGCTGCACCTTCACAAGGACATTAACCAAACTGAGGCAGTCCAGAGAAGGGCAACCAAAATGTTGCAGGGACTGCATCAGAAAACATATGAGGAAAGATTAACGGAGCTGAACATGTATACCCTAGAGCAAAGGAGGGAGAGAGGTGATATGATCGAAACATTCAAACCCCTTAAGGGCATTAACATGGTGAAATGGTTTAATATGTTTCAATATAAGAAAAGTAGCAGGACAAGAGGACACAGCATGAGATTAGAGGGAGGTCGATAAAGGGGTAATATGAGGAAGTTATTTTTGACAGAAAGTGTGGTGGACGCATGGAACAGCCTACCTCATGAAGTGATGGATATGAATACAGTGTAGGGCTTCAAACAGGCATAGGATAGGCATAAGGGAGCAATACAGATGAGTATGAATAGATAGGCCATTGACAGAGCAAAGGCCAATGGCACATTCATAAGGTAGAAAAAGAGATGGGCAGACTGGATGGGCCTTGCAGTCCTTATCCACCATCAACTTCTATATTTCTATGTTTTTCTTTATGTTTAATTAGCTTCCTTATAGTTTTATTGAACCGGGGGGGGGACTTTACATTTCTTATTGTATTTTAGTTTAGTGGGAACATATATACATATATGTTTTCTAAATCTAAGATGTAATGTTTTAAACAATTACATGCCTCCTCAACTGGAAGGTGGAGTAGCAAGTCTTCCCAATCGGTATCCTTCAAGTGTTTGTTGATAGCATCAAAGTCGGCTTTGTCATAATTTTTTAGATGTATGCCACTGGTGAGGGTTGGGGATTCATATTTGAAACTAAAGAAAATGGATTTGTGATCACTACTTCCCAGTGGGTCAAGCAAGCAAGCAAAACGTTATTTATAAAGCGCCTTTCAGAAACCAAGGAGCTGTACATACTATATATAACATATAAAACCAACAACATTACAATTATTAAAATGATCCATTTCTTCCATTTCTTAATCAGGGAAGGCTAAAGAAAATAAATAAGTCTTCAGCACTGATTTAAAATTGCTGATGGTCTGGCATTCTCTCAACCAACGAGGTAGAAAATTCCACAGGGTCAGTGCTACAAAAGAAAAAACATGCACTCCAGATGTTTTAAGACAAACCCTGGAATCTCTAGAAATCCCTGTTCGGTGAATTGGAGGGGGGGTGATGGGGGGAATAGGGAGTCAGGAGATCTTTAAGGTAGTCAGGTCCCTGTTTGCATAGGGCTTTAAAGGTAAGCAAGCCTACCTTATAGGTGATCCGCCGCTGAACTGGCAGCCAGTGCAGATTGTGCAGCACAGGCATAATATGACTGGTCCTAGAGGTACCAGTCAACAACCTGGCCACAACATTCTGCATAAACTGCAGGCGGCGGATATCAACCCCTGACAGCCCTAGGTAGAGGGCATTGCAGTAGTCAAGTCGGGTGGTGATGAAGGCATGGACCAAAGTTGGAAGGTCGCCAGGAGGAATCAGGTGTTTCACCCGGACAATATTTCTCAGATGGTAAAATGAGGATTTGACAATGGCTGACACCTGAAACATCAGGGTCAAACCATCATCAAGAATGGAGAGACTGAATATGTTATTATCAGAATTAGTTATTAGGAGATCTAAGGTATTATTCCCTCTCGTAGGTTCCTTGATTAGCTGCTCGAGACCTAAATCAATGATAGTAGAGACCAGGGTTTTTTCATGCTGTGTAGATCCTATCAGAGAGCTCCAGTTAATTGTGGGCATGTTAAAATCTCCCAAAATGAGAACATTGCCATTAGCTGCTAAATGATTTATGTTGGAAAGTAAAGTGTTGGTGTATGCTGGGTCTGCTTAAGGCAGTCGATAGCAGACCCCAACAGTGACCTGGGGATATTCTTTAAGTTGGATAGAGACCCCAATGCTTTCGGTCAGGGTAATGTGAGGGATTTCATGGGATAGAATGTTATCTCTCACATAAAGACACCCCCCACCACCTTTTTTGTGTACTCTGTCTTTATGATAAAGTTTGAATACTCGGATCAATTGTAACCATTGGGAATCAGAGTCCCACCAGATTTATGTTACTGCTAAGATTCCCAGATCTAATGTATGTATTTTACCTTCCAACTCCATTATTTTAATTGTGTTGAGGGATAGAGCATTTAAGGAAAGTACATTACATACTTCAAATTTACTATAATTAATGGCTATAATTTTTTCCATTGGAAACCAGTGGCATAATTTGCCATTATAAAGGAGAATTTATAAAGGCAAACACGTGCCGGGTTTCCCTACCACTGCTCATGTGCCTGGTGCCGCTCTGCATTTCCTGGTAGTCTGAGACCGTGGCTTACCACCGGAGATCACACAGTAAACTGTGACTGGGCGGTAAGTCCAAAAAATAAGTACAAGAACTAAGGGTAGGCTACTATTTAAGAAATAAAATTATGTGTCTTCACCAGCCGCTTCTGGCCGCGAACCGAGTCGGGATTGGGGCACAGCTGCACAGGGATGTTTTATTTTATTTAATTGCTGTGGCAAAAAAATCACAGCCATCAATTATATAAAATAAAACATGGGGTGGTGTGTAAACTCGAAGTTTACACACACCCTTGGTGTTAGATGCTGACATAAACCTTTTGGGTGTGTGTAAACTTCTTGTTACACACACCACCCCATACTTTATTCTATATATAAATAGTTGCTAGAGATCTGGGTTGGGTCCTAGTCTCCTCTGGAAACTAGTTTAAATGTCTAGTAATGAAAGATGAAATTTGTTTTACCCAAAATAGCACTTCCCCTCCTGTTAAGATGAAGACCATCCCAACACAAGATGGATGGTCTATTGTTGAATTCCTCCCAGTGCATCAGGCTGTTGTTTTTTTGTAAAAAAACACCATTTCCTGAGCCATTCATTCAAAGTTTGATTTTATTGGTAATATAGGGGGTTGCTCTTGGGACAGGCAAGATCTTAGAAAAGCAGATGTCACAACCTTTGTTTACCAGGATGTTATTTAGGGCAACAATATCTTGTTTAAGTTGAGAAAGTGGAATCCTATATATATAATTTATTCCAGCGTGAATAACTACTAATGGGTAAGTATCCCCGGGGTGAAGTATTTTATTAATCATGTTAGTAGTATTAGAGATCCTAGCCCCCCTGTAACTTGAGTAAAGTACGGTTCAACTTATCGGGGTAACATACTGCTCTCTGTGTATTTAATTATAGAATCACCCAACACGTAGACCTGTTTGGGAGTGATGGTTGGTTTAGGTTTTGTATCTGTATTAGAAGGGGGCAGCACTAGGTAAGAATAATCCCAAACTATGTCAGAGTGGAGAGAGGTACATTTAGGGGGCAGTGTGCTTTCTGAGTTAATTTGTATTAAGGGTATCTGTTTTGCTTTTGATATTACCCTTAGTGAGTCCCCAGATGGTGTATCTTTTTTAAAAGTTACAGTGTCATTCTCAGGGTTTAGTAAATCATATCTATTTTGTAGGGGTAGCACGGGGGCACTGTTAAATATTTGGCCTCCCCCTTATTTTGTTTTAATGGGGACTTGTGCCCACGCCTCATCTTCCAAATTGTGGCCTTGCATGGTTGATCCAGTTACAGGTATTTCAGAGAGACTGACATTAAGTTCTGAGTCTAGATTCATGGGTTCTAGTTTTGATGTCTAAGATCTATGTAATTCTCTAAGGCTATAACCTCTGGATTGACAATCCGATAGGCATGAAGACGAGAAATGTTATCCTCTAAAGTATGAATTAACAGGTATCTGTCACAGATAAAATTCATTATTTGCTCTCCTATAGCATACATTTGACAGGATTGACAATTGCCAGGAAATGACATGATGAACTCTGTTATATGTTGAATGTATGAACTCAGGGTACATACTGCTGTTGTTATTTGGTTTGTATCCTCATGATTACTACCACACTATAGCTGCTTCCCTGTGTACTCGGTGGACATGGTAGACACGCATGCAGGACGTGCATGTCTCTGCGCATATCTCTACATGCGAAACCGTACATCTCTGCACATGAAACCACGTGCTCTCCCTGCTCGCGGGTGTGAGTGTTAAAATAGTCACCAACTGGAAGTGACTGCGCAGATACTTCCGGTATGGCACTAACTGCAGTTTAAAAACAAATGCAATCAGTGCAATATTTCATCAACGTGAAACTCGGAATACTTCCCTACTAGTGTTATAGCAGCAGAATGCAGGCAACTTACTTAGATATTAGCAAGAATTCTGAGTGCACTAGTAGGTACCAGGAAGTGGAGGGTTTCACAGTCCTCCAAGTCCCCACAGTCCTGTGCAGTCTGAGCTGCTTCTGGTGTTAACCTGGGTCTGATTTTAGTGGAACACCTTGCCACCTCTCTCACCAGAGAGTTGCAACACAATTACAAGCTTTGCAAATAACAATGTGCTTTACAGCGTGCTACACAGACAGCACTTCTCACGCACTGCTCTTTAGGCAGTATCAACTGGCAGCTGCTTGCAGGTATGAGTGTTATTAAAATGTTTAAAACTTTCTTTGTTTTACTTTCTAGTTATAGAACACCAGCACTTGATAATTTCTTGGTGAACCTGGCTTCAGTATAGGACCAGGGCTCCAACTGGTTCCCCACTGGACATGGCACCTGCTCCTTCATCCATCCATATCTGCTAGACTAGAGGTCTGACATAGCATGAGGTAAGTGGAAGCAAGTGCGATCAGTTGGATACTATGACCGACCCAATGCATCAGGGGTGGATTTGTGTCTCCTGGAATGTCAAAGACCTTAACCAGTCTGTAAAGAGGAAGAAGGTGCTTTAGTATCTTAAATCTCTTCATGCGGATGTAGCTTTGCTCCAGGAGACACACCTCACAGCCAGCATGGTGGGACGGATCAAGAAGCAATGGGTGGGGCACATCATGCATAGCTCTGTCTCATCCCAGTTGAGAGGCATAGCTATCCTGATCAACAAAGCCTGTCCATGGGTGGAGGAGGGGTTTAAGTCAGACAAAGCAGGGATACTGGGTGGTTGCTCAATTTGCCTTCCCTGGAGGAAAGCTAGTGGTTGGGAACATATATGTCCCTATCCAAGACTCTGAAGAATTCTTCCCCCAGATCAGCCACACCATATCTGAGCTTAAAAAAGATCAGAAGACCCTACCAGATATTCTAGGGGGTGATTTCAATCTAGTAGAGGACATTTTCCTAGATAAAACACAGCCCACCCCCAAGGCACACCCCAAGGCTAAGGCTGCCCTTGTGGAAATGCAGGATGAATGGGGCATTTGTGACTGCTGGCGAAGGGACAACCCCTCAGGGAGGGACTACATTTTTTTCTCCCCAGTGCATGGTACACACAGCCACATTGACTTCTGGCTGGCTGGCAGAGCGGCTGCCCAGGGGACTCACAGTGCCACCACTGAGAACATTATTATTTCGGATCTTGCTCCATGTGCTATCTGCCCCGAACCCACATACCTCCCCACAGTGGAGATGCAATCCACTCTTACTGAGAGACAAAGACTTTTGTACCTAAATGTTGGAGGAGGCAAAAGCCTACTTCACCAACCTCAATGGTGAGTTGGGCCCAGGTGCAGTCTGGGAAGCCTTCAAGGCAGTTTTGCATGGCCACATTATAGCTTACATTGCTGCACAGAATAGGAAATGGCAGGAAGAGGTGGATAAACTTCAGTAAGAATGTAAGCCATTGGAGGATCAGTGTAATAATTCCACCAACCCCCCCCACTTGTTGGCCTCCATCACTGGGTTGAAATACAAGATCAATACGATCCTTCAGCAGACGATTGAGTAGCAGCTCCTGCATTCTAAACAGAAGTTTTGGGATGGAGGGGATAAAGGAGGCAAGCTCCTTGTTTACCATCTTAGAAAGCAGCAGGCCTCCTCTCAAATACATGCCCTTCGGGATAGCACAAGGCGAATAGTTAATGACCCCAAACTTATCAGTGGCACAATGACGGGATTTAACCGGAATCTATACCACTCCAGACTACCCCAAAGAGAGCATTAATGAACCAAGAACATGCAAACTTTCTTGGGATCCAGCCCCATCCCTCAGTTGACACCAGAAGGTAGGAATATGCTAGAGGCACCCATCTCCCTCACTGAACTTAAAGCAGACCTCTCACAGATGGCAAAGAGGAAGGCACCTGGACCCAGATGGCATGCCAGTGGAACTTTACCATGCGCTACAAGAGGAGGTCACCTCACCCCTCCTGGAGGCTCTTCAGGAGGCTTAATAAAGGAAGATGTTTCCATTGACCATGAGGGATGCAATCATCTCTCTACTCCTGAAAAAAATCCAGTGATCCCCTAGACTGTGCCAATTTTTTCCCTGTTTCACTAATCTCTGTGGATACTAAGATCATGGCTAAAATACTGGCTAACAGGCTAGAGAAGGTACTTCCCTCAATTGTCCACCCTTTGCAGGCTGGTTTTAGCATGGGCAAGGGTGGGGTAGACAATCTCCACATGGTGCTCAATTTGAAGTGGCATGCCGCTCAGTCAAAGGCACCTATGGAGGTACTAGCTGTTGACTTCTCGAAAGCATTCGACTCCGTAGAATAGAGCTATTTGCACTATGTTTTGTAAGTCTATGGTTTTGGAAGGTTTTTCTGCAGCTGGATGAAAAAAATATTAATGTCTTCATAAGTGACATTGCAGAGGGACTGGAAGGAAAGTATGTCTCTTTGCAGATGATACAAAGATCTGCAACAGGGTTGATATGCAAGGTGGGGTGGAAAGGATGAAAAGGGACTTGGCAAGGTAGGAGGAATGGTCAAATGTATGGCAGCTTAGATTCAATGCAAAGAAGTGCAAAGTATTGCACCTGGGAAACAAAAACCTAGGGGAAGAGTACACAGTGGGGGGTGAGATACTGACAACAACAAAAATGGAAAGGGACCTGGGGGTAGTCATATCAGATGACCTAAAGGTGGGTCAGCTATGTGAGAAGGCAGTAAGGAGGGCTGGGGGATACTGGGATGTATAGGGAGAGGCATCACCAGCAGAAAACAAGAAGTTGTTGGCTATCTGTACAGACAGTTAGTAAAACCACATCTGGAGTACTGTGTACAGTTCTGGAGACCCCATCTCTGCAAAGACATAGACAGGGTGGAGGTTGTCCATAGGAGGGCAACCAAAATAGTGCAGGGTCTGCACCAGAAGACGTATGAAGAAAGACTAAAGAAGCTTAAGATGTATAGCCTCGAGGAAAGGAGGGAGAGGGGGAACATGATAGAAACTTTCAAATACCTCAAGGGAATAAACAAAGTCCAAGAGAGTAGCATCTTTCAGAAAAAGAGATGTGCAAGAACAAGGGGGCACAATTTGAAGATAGAGGAGGGATGGCTCAGAGGTAATGTAAGGAAGTATTTCTTCACAGAGAGGGTTTTAGATGCATGGAATGGCCTTCCTGAGGAGGACGTAGAGTCAAAAACAGTGAGAATTCAAGAATGCATGGGACAGACATAAGACAATTCTAGTAGGGGTAGGAGGAAGTAGGCTGTTGGTTAACTAGGATCTGAAGCTTATCCGCTAGGTAGGGAATGGGCAGACTAGGTGGTCCAAGTGGACTTTATCTGCCATCAAATTCTATGTTTCTATGTTTCTATTATATACTTTACCCACCGCTCAGATACTCACCAATAAGCAACTCTCTCCATCATTCAAGCTGCAGCGTGGTACTCGCCAAAGGTGAGCTCTATAGCCTCTGCTCTTCCTACTGGCACTGGACTCTCTGATGAGAAGCCTGACGATTGCTCTGGAGATACAGGGCATAGAGATCTGTCAGAAGTCTTAGTTGGTTAGTGCATATGTAGATGATCTACTTCTTACCATTGCCAACCCGGATCAAGCCCTGCCCCCAACTCTGGCTACTCTTACAGAGTTGACAGCCTTTTCCAGCCTCCAAATTAACCAGAAAAAAAAAAACGACCCTGCCCCCGCTCAATCTTGTCTGTGCAAGGGGTTGTCTTGATGGCACTGACTTGGTATGGGCACCTCATGGGTTCTCCTATCTCGGCATAATGATCCCTGCCTTATGGAAGGACCTAGTAGATGTAAATTTTAACCCATTACTAGCCACCGTTAATGCTGAGATGCAACTGTGGAAGCAGCTTAAATTGTCTCTGAAAGGAAAGGTAGAGGCCATCAGAATGTTTATTCTCCCCAAGAGATCCTGTTTGTCAATCTCCCGGTGCATATACCCCCTAAAGTCTTCACTGCACTGGACAAATCCATAGCTGCAGTGCTCTGGGAGGGGAAGGCCTCCAGGTTTGGTAAGACAAAACTTAGAGTGCACTGGTCAAGGGAAGGTCTAGATCTGTCATGGCTATTAGGCTACTCACTGGCATACAGGATGGCTCAGGCCACAAAATGGTTTCTACCGCCTATGGCAAACACACCCCTATGGGTATCACTGGAAACTGATGCAGCCAGGGGACACTGGTTGGAGGCCATGCTACAGGCCAAGAAACCTCCCAAGGTGCCATGTGGCCCCACTGGAGCTAAGACCTGGAGAGCATGGCATCTGGGTCTGTCCATATCCCACATGCCTAAAGAGACTTGGTACCCACCCTTCAAATTTACCAGACTATGGGGTAACTCTACCCTCTTAATTGGAAAGGTGCCAATATATTTGCCTTCATGGGAGGGCAGGGGGATACACATGATAGGGGACCTTTGTGTACCCACCACGGAGGTACTGATGTCTTTTCAACAAATTCAGGAGAAGTACTCACTCCCCAAGCAGGATTTTTGGAGGTACCTACAGCTCAAGGATGCTTTAACTTCTCTCCATAATTCATAGAAGTGGGACTGGCTAGGTGCTCTACATAAATCTGGGGAACAGAAGGGAGTCATGGGGAAAGTCTACAAGATGCTGCAGGACTCATTCCTTCCAAACCTGGAAATCTGCGGGACTCACTGGCAACAGGAGTTGAACACTATGTTATCTCCTGAACTCTGGGCTCATTGTCTGAAACAAGCTTGCCTAGGTTATAGAGACTCAAGAAGCCAAATTATACAACTGAAAATACTCCACTGCTGGTATCGAACCCTAGAACAGCTACACAGGATGAGCCTTATCCCCAGTGCACAATGTTGGAGATACCGGCAAAGCCCAGCCCACCCACTGAATGTCTTGTGGCAATGCCCCAAAATATCATTATGTCTTTCATAGGCTGCCTTCTCGAAATGTGCTGAACAGATTCTGCTGTACTTTGGAGGAACAAACTTCTGCCACCTACAAAAGTGGAGCCAGACTTTTTTTTTTGCAAATAACTTTATTTTTATTATTCACAGACATACATCAATCATAAAACATATACATAAACCTTAACCATAATACCCAAAAGAAAAAAGCTAACCTCTAAACCAACAATAACCCTCCCACCTCCCCCAAAATAGGGCAGCTTCAGCAGTGAAACACAATAAAAACAAACAAAAAAAAAAAAACGCCTTCATAAAACAGAACCTTATGGATAATAATCCCCCTCAGAATGCTGGGGGCCTAATCAGTCCAACAGCAATAGAAGGCAATCATGGAAGTCTTTCATAGATGTCTTATATAGAGAGGGAGAAGTAACAAGAAAGAAGACACTAAGTAACGCAGGAAGTTCTAACTCTAGTTCTGGGTGCCAAATCATAGGAGGGGAAAGTTTGACACCACCAGAGACAAAACATATCTAGGAGGGATATTGGGTTGTAGAGGTCCCCTACCCTAGGTAGGTTCTAGTTTTAAAGATGACCAGACCTCCCCAACATTCCTGAAATTTCTTTGAAGAGCCAAAGAAGCCGTTACAGCTCTTTGACGGATAGTGCCATCAAAAATTAATCCCAACATTCTCTAAATGAGGGCTCCCAGCCACCCTGCCAGTGCCTGAGAATGAGTAATTTAGTCACCAGAGAAACCAGAGCAATTTGCCACTTTAGAGACCTTGTAGGAACTTGATCATACATTCCCAACAAGCAAGTCTCTCGATTGAAAAAGGCTGTTATCTTACAATACGGAGAAATCCAATGCTTAACAGAGGCCCAAAATCTAACAACTTTGGGACAGGTCCAGAGTTTATGATAAGTTGTGGCCAAAGGGGTCCCACAATCAACACAGACTGGCGAGCAGGATCGATGGATCCGAGAAAGCTTCGCTGGGGATAAATAAAGGTCATGCAGTATGTTAAATTGGACATTCCTCAGTCTGTCTTGTTTACTATAGGTATAAATGTCCCTCCACACTCTTTCCCAGACCTCGATAGGCCATCCTTTAACTACATTGGAGTCCCAGTAGTAGGCCGAAGAAGAAGCTTTCCTCGTAGTCATTGACAATATCAATCTATATATCTTAGAAATCGCTTTATGGGCCAGCGTCTGCTCATTGAGCTTACTCAGGAAGGGCTCTGCTAACTCACCCCAGGGTCCCTTCCCCAAAAATGAAATAACACTCTGATAGGCTTGATATAACCGAAGTAGATCATTCTGACCTACCTTCAGTTTTCCATCAATACCTCCGAGAAACTGAGTTTTCTGAAAGAAAATCCCATAAAACCATTTGGAGCCCATATTACCTATAGCTCTCACAATAGGCCTCCCACCTACCACTATATTGGGATTCCTCAGCAAAGGTTGCGATAAGTCCTTCCTAAAAGGGATATTTAATAGGGAATAAAGTTGGTGGAGGGCCCTAACGTCCCATCCCAGTGGAGTATTTCTGAGTTTGTACGGACATTTAGACCACGGTATGTAGAGAAGGGATTGCAAATCTAAGTCAAAATCCCTAATAACTTGGCAGTCTAACAGGGAACCTAGGGGCAAATCAGGGTCACCCTCCATCGATTTAATCCACTGTGAGCACCTTAGCCCATGAATAGCTAAATAATAAACATAAAAGTCCGGGAGCTGCAACCCCTGCCTTCTTGAGCCTGGTGAGTTTGGTGTATGCCCGCCGAGGTGGCTTACCTTGCATAAAAAATCGAACAACAGCATATAGAGGCCTGAAAAGGACTTGGGGAGATAGATATTTAAATTAGATAAAGGATAAAATAATCTTGGCAATACCATCATTTTTATAACGTTAGCTCTACGCCAGAATGACAACGGCAATTTGATCCATCTCTCCAAGTCCTCTTTAACTTGTTTTATTATCTGCCTAAAGTTAAGGTTGGCCAGGGAGGCCAGGTCATTAGAAATATGAATACCCAAATATAACAGCGAGGTCCTCTGCCATTGAAGACCTAGGGAGACGCACCAATCTTTCTGTAGGATAGGGGACAATGCGTAAACTATGGTTTTACTCCTATTTAATTTATATCCCGAAAAGAGGCTAAAACAGGAAATAACTTGCAATATCTGGGGAAGAGATTTTTTCGAATCCCTAATATGCAAAAGCAAATTGTCTGCAAACACAGATAGTTTGCATTCGAGGATCCCTAACCTAATACCCTGTATTTGTTTATCCAATTTCAGGGCCCTTATTAAAGGCTCCAGATAGAGGTTAAACAAAAATGGAGAGAGCGGGCATCCCTGACGGGTACCCTGAATAAGAGGAAATACATTCGATATAAGATTATTACATTGAACCCTATGCTGAAGGACAAGTATACAAGACCCGAATATAATCTATACATTTTTTTGGTATGCCAAATTTATCCAGAACCTCAAACATAAACCTCCAGTCCACTCTATTGAAGGCCTTTTCCACGTCCAAGGAAACCAAAGCAGCTTCCAGGCTTGGGTCCTCAGACGCGGAAATTAGGTAAAATAATTTTCTGAAATGATCCGTGGATGAACGCCCCTCCACGAACCCGGCTTGTTCTGGGCTGAGGACCGTCACCCAAGAACTTTTTAACCTATTAGCTAAAATTTTAGCATAAATTTTAATATCAATATTTAACAAAGAAATAGGTCTATAGTTGCCCACTTCTTCTGGGGATTTTCCGGGTTTAGGTAGAAATATAATCCTGGCTTCAAATAGTGAGTGTTCATTGACACCTTGGTCATGCCAAAACTTGTATACTTGCTGAAGCAAGGGGACAAGTTGTTGTTTAAAGTTTTAGAAAGGAGCCATGAACCCGCCGGGCCCAGGCGCCTTATCTAATTTCAGCACATCAATAGTAGCCGCTATTTCCTCCCTGAGATCGGAGCCTCAAGCATTGAAAAAGAGTTATCTGGGAGTTTTGGAAAAGGATCTTCAAGAAAATCCTCATGGTAGATTCCTGGTCAGGGTTTGAGGAGTCGTGAGGTATACAATTCCTATAATACTCATAAAATAAACTTAGGATACCTCGGATCAGCAATTAAGGCATTGATCCTGGGGTGTCTAAGGGTTGTAACCCATTTAGCTGCAGCTCGCTGTTTCAGTTGCCATGCTAAAGTTTGCTGGCCTTACTTCCCTGACCAATATATGTAGCCTTCAATTTGAAGGCCGCCTTCTCCACCGACTCTCTGAGGGTATTAACATATGAAGCTCTAAGGGTGGATAGTTCCCGCTCTTGCAACTGAGAGAGGGCACCTGCTCCCATCCTGTCCAGCTCTCTGATCCTGTCTAGGCAATTTGATAAAAAAACAGATCTTTTCCTTTTGCAAACCGAGGCTACACGGATAAGCTCTCCTCTCCATGTTGCCTTTAACGCTGCCCAGACCTTATCAATCGCTGGAAGCGAGCCCCAATTAGAAATTATAGAATTGGTTAAAAAAACCTGAAAATGCCCCACTATTCCACTGTCGGCTAACAAGTTATTGTTCAGGGACCAAGAGTGGGATCTTAAAGGAAGAGTTGACCACTGACCTTTCAAAATTATAGGCGAATGATCAGATATTACTCGGGCCAAAATATCGGCTCTACTACCCCAGCTAGAATTTGTTGGCTCACCAAAAATAATCAAGCCTAGAGTAGCTTCTGTGGACCGGAGAAAAAGGTGTATTCTTTAGTGAGGGTTAAACATCCGTCATGGGTCCACCAAACCTAGAGAAGACGAAAATTCATCTAGAGCTCTTTGGGCTCGAGATCTCTGAGATCCTTTAAATAAATTACTATCAAGCGTATTAGACTGGACCAAGTTCCAGTCGCCTCAAAAATTATAGGTAGACTTAGAAAGGGCCAAAACCATGGCCAGATTTGTAAAGAAGGATGGGCGTTTATCATGAAGTTCATAGATCGAGCCAACCACCAACTTTAAACCACCAATTGTGGCTACCACCAAAATAAATCTGCCTCAGGGTCCGAGATGATCTCGGACAGAAAAAAAGGTATCCCTTGGTCACCAGTAAAGCAACCCCTCGCTTTTGGATGAACACCTGCCCCAAATACCTGCCTCCATTTCTTCTGAAGGTGACCCAACTGATCTGGACACACTATGAGTCTCTTGGAGGAACACAATCGCCAGATTAAATTTGTTAGATGGTTTAAAATAATGTATTTTTTCTTGTTGTCTCTCCCTCCTTAACATTCCAAGATATAAACGTCAAACTGTTAAGCATGCACTCGCTATCCAAAGCCTAGTACAGTGTGGCTTAAAAGCTGCCCCTCCCTTACAACAGAGTCCCAGAAACCCAATAATACAGAGTACCCCCAAAACCCGCACCCCCAGCACTACCTTTATACACCAGGCACCTAGCCTCCTCCTACTGATATGGCCCATGATGCATGCAAATGTGGCGCCTCTTCCCTCATTGTCAGTAAAACACCTAATTTAGTAAGCCCATAGTCCTCATACCCCAACCTTAAACATGCGATAGTAACATTATAATAAAATTAAAATTAAACAGGAGTGAATTCTCAGACCCACAGTCAGGCTTCCTCTATTCACCCACGCTAACAAACAAATTGCAGAGAAACCCGAGTACCGGGCAAAGAACTAAACTCTACTTGGATGTAGTACCTTGGGGAGATCCCAAAATTAGATCCTGCATATGCAGAGGCTACCTTCATATAATGGGTAGAACAAAGTGATTGAAACACCAGCGATTCCTCATTCTCAACGGTTTATAAGCTTAACATAATCTCAATTGGGTAGCCTTACCAAAAACTTAGATCTCCCCTGTTATAATATAAAATTAGCACTTTCTCCCTGTATTTATGTCAGTTAATTAACTTAGTTGTGTAATTAACGGTGGGTTTACACCTCTAAACGACCTTTAAAAAAAGGATAGTCACCAAAAATTAGAACCAGAGCTCCCTCCAGTGGAGCTACGCAGTATAGAACTGTGAACCCCTTAAACCAGATAGCTACCGCCTCGTAAATGCAATGATAATAACACAAAAGGGAACAAAACGTGGGTTTCAAGGGAGAAAAAAAATAAAAAAAGAAAATATCTGATATTTTATAGGGGACCGAAACCCTCATAAACCTAAGTATATACTAGAATCTAATAAAATAGAATTTAGTAGCTTGTGGAGCCTCTTTCTAGCTAAACCCTGTTATGGTCCATAGATTCAAACGAAATGTCCGTGAGACTTGCAAATTGAAGCTGATAGAGGATCAGGTTTTAGCAAAGGTCAGGGAGGTCATCTGCAAAACCTTCAAGGCATCTTCTGGTAACTCAAACGCTTCATGCCTTCCTTCAATACTACTCCAACTTGGCGGTACAGCATTCTGTGCTTAATCCTCCAGCCCAGAGTTTGATGTTATCGGACTAAAAGCTTGACCTCATCAGGCTTATTTTAAGTGTTAAATCGGAACTAATCTTAGCTTCTTTCCTTCCCATAATATCGCTGAAGCTTTCTTGCCTCCTTGAGAATAAATTCTCTATCGAGGTAACTTAGCAGTTTGAAAATCAGTGGCCTCGGTGGATCTGTTACAGGGGCTTCACTGACGTGATAGGTGGCGCTTTTCAATTATGTATTCGGACCATTCGGGAAGGGTCCCACAGTGGCCTTTAGGAATTTCTGCAGGAACATGATTGCGTTTGCGCCTTCATCGCCCTCGGGGAGACCTAGTAGGACCAAGTTATTTCGCCTACTCTTCCCCTCTAGATCCTCCAGGCGGTCCTCTAACTTGGTTATGGCTTTCCTGCAGTCCCCCAGAGTAGGCCCATCTCGCTCCAACCTTCTTTCCACTGACGAAATTCTTGCCTCAGCATCGGTGACTCTTCTAGCCAGCTGAGTCAACGCTGGCTTAAATTCTGCCACTTCCTCTATTAGCTTGAAGAGGGCGCCTTTATAGTGGTCAAGTCGGAGTAAATTGCCAGGGTGCCAGACTCTCCCTCCCGGGACTGTCGGAGACGAGCCACGGCGGGCCTTGCCTTTAATTTTGAGCCGCTCTCCGCTTCCAGGCGAAATATTGTGGTAACCCGATTTCGATGCAGAGAACAGCATTACAACAACTAAAACTCACGTTGCGGGTTCACTCTGACAATTCTAACTCTGCTAAATCTGGGCTTTTCCGATCGGGGAAGCGAGAGCCCACAGTCGAGCAGCCACTCTCACGCTCGCATCACGTGACTCCTGAGCCAGACTTTCTTAACCACGGGATCATGGGGAAAATGTAAAAAATGGAGTCCTCAACCTTTGTGACCCTAAGTTTCACAGCCATAGACAACACAGTATGGCATGATTAAAATGAATAAAATTGAAGTAAAGAAAAACAAACTTTGCTGTATGGCTGTAAAATCCCCAAATTGATGGTCCAGCTACTGAAAGAAAATATTATCCACCAAAAACACTTCAAAATAAGCAGAAACAGTCAAGTTACTGGTAACATTACACTATTGCTGGTCACTGTCTAAGCACAACGTTGTATTCCATCCAAAACATCTGGGTCACTTGTCCACACTGACCTGAAGTAACTACTGATAAAATAACAATAGAAATAAAAAAAATAAAATAAGCGACTGTAACCACATATAAATCCAGAACATATATTGCGTAGATTTACTGAAGAAATGACAGACAACAATTCAATGTTTCATCAACGTTTAATAGAATTACAGGCCACATGGCTGAAATGACAATGACAACAGATGCTGCACAGCAGTACATTGTCGCATCACTGTTATTATAAGCAGCTGTGAATTATACCTTGATTTCCATTTTTCAGAAATACATGCAGTGCACATCAATAGTTTTCACTAAGATGAATAGTGTAAGATAATGCAATGGAATGTGGAAGTTTCGTGTTGGCAGATACACTGGCAGCATGATCAGCTAATACACATAGACATTTGCTAAGGTGCAATGTAGATCCTGATCCTGTAGGGCACATACCCTGAATCACACTATGAGGAATAAAATAGTAGGATTTCCTGACATCTCACAATCAGACAATGACAAATAAGACTTCTCAAAGACAGCTGATTGGTACACACGGCATCAGATCGTGCAGTGATGCCCCTGCTATTACTGACATTAGTCAATCGCAAAAATTTGGTAAGAACAATGACTGCAAGGCAATGAGACATGGCAATCATTTAAAGATACTGCTCCTAAAAATAAGCAAAGAAATGATGCACTAATTTTGAAATAGTAAGTTATATTATGCAGGTGCACAATACACAAAGCAGGTCCCACAGGATTATAAGTTGCTCCTATGACGTCATTTAAAAGTGCACAACGGGCGGGTGCACATTGAAGAAAAACAATATGAATAGAGAAAGATCCATTTTTTTTAAACGCATTTCTCAGCAACACGGATATCAAACTACAGAATTTGCACACCGTTTTCTTAAGGATTATGTGGGGGAACAGGAGAAATGGTAATTAAAAAAATTAACAGTGGACTTGGCTGGTCACATGATGGCTGCCTGAGAGTGAAGATGTGTGCTGAGTGAGCTCCTGCACCCCTGCCTAAAATAAGCTAATTTTGCCATCTGAACTACATAGTTTACTTACCTTCACCAAGTCCTTCATCCTTATTTTGTTGGGGAGTTGGTAGAACTAGGAGATCTTGTCTGAATGGAGGCAGAAATGAAAGATTTTTCTGCCATGCCACACGCCGCTGATAATGCTGATGAGGGCCAAGCAGGCCAAGTAGGCAAAGGCACAACCAACCATCACACTATCAACACAAGCAGCCCAGGCTGCATTAACTGAGGGCACATTTCAAGAGGGCCTTAATTCTTTAAAAGAAATATTGACCAATCCGTTGTCGGATCTCTACACTATGAAGGCCACTGTTGAGCAGCTGGTCACCCACACAGGAAACAACGAAGCCAGAATTATGTCTCTAGACGACTGGCACAACAGGACTGACCCAGAGCTCATTGCCCTATGCCACAGGGTGAAGAGAACTGAGGAAAAGATGGAGGACCTGGAAGGAAGGTCCAGAAAAAAACAATCTATAGTTATCCTGGGTCTGCCTGATAAGGAGGAAGGCCGAGATGTGATCTTGTTCATACAAAAATTATGTGAGAAGGTGGCAGGCCCTTCTCCTAATGGGCATACCTATGTAGTTGAGTGAGCCCACAGAGGCCTCCATCCAATTCCCCCACAGGGCACTACCCCCAGAACACTCATTTTCCGACTCTTGAACTTCCTTGATAAACAGCATATTCTTGCAGTGATTAAGGATATCAAGGAGGTCCAGTGGGAGAGTAAAAAAATTAGAATTACTCAAGACCTGCCGTACACTGTCAGACAGAAGAGAACAACTCTGCACCCTGTTATCACTAAAATCATAGCTGTGGGCATTAACTTTAGGGTCAAGTATCCGGCCCTCCTCCAGGTTTACTTAAAAGATCAGTGGCACTCCTTTGACTCAGCAGAACAGGCGAGAGTAGCCCTCAAGAATATGCTGCCAGACCTCTTCAAGTGAGGAGTTGATTGCTACTTGAGTCCTCTTTGGCACCCGCGGTATGCATATTCTTTCCTGCTCTGACTCAACAACTAGTTTATTATACAGTGACTTCAGTAAAGAACTTTCTCACTTGTAGCCTTATGCATGTATGGACTTATGCCAGGTGAATGGGTATGGGATTTGTTTTTTGCTGTCACAACTAAAGGCTATCTCAGGAAGCTGAGCATTTTACCTCAGTCTGTTTTGGGCACCGAGAAACTAATGGGAGTTCTCTTTGACAGTGGTTTAGTGACTGGTCTGGGACATTTAGTTGTGACATGATGGCAAGCTGATTGACGTGGCTAAGGATTTGCTTTTTTATGGGATTTCCTTTTCTCGTAGAGCCAGCAAGCTAGCTTTATTTTGAGTTCTCTCACGACTGCGAGGAACACAGACTCCATCCAGTGGACACTTAAAGATATAGTGCATCAGTCTGGGTGCCTGACATATAATTGACTATTTCCCTTTTTGCTTTTTTCTTTGATACGCAGATGCTCAGCTTGTCTAAACTGAACCAATACCGGATCTGCATTTATTTTGCTAAGGAGTCTGGTCTACCCCCTGATCAAACGTTTTGACGTTTCCTTTGAAAACAAATAACAAAGGGCTATTTATTTTAGGATTATTCATGAGCCTGCAAGAACTTCCTCGCTATTGTAGTTATTTAGGGAGGAAACTGAATGTAACTTATACTACTTAATTCACCTCGAGTGTTAGGTGCTTACATAGTGTAAGTTTTATTTACTAGCTGCTGAAATGTAGTGGCAATTACTAGAATTTGGTTTGATTCCTCCAATTGGGGCATTCCAGCAGCACTAACCGTATCAAGAGGAAGCAGCTCCTGTAAATAGGGGTCTGCCTTCCGGGACCTTAGAGTACTGTAGAGCATCCAATTCTACCTAACAGCTCACCCATGACCTCTACAGCTATGGGGTCCCGATTCTATGAATAGCCGGAGGTTAAATGGAGTGGCTCATCTGTGCAGAGGCTTTGTCCTTGCATATTCCTTAGAACCTAAAAACCTGTTGCTGGAAATTAAATGATCATGGGCAGGGATGGGGAGGGGCATACACTCTGGGCAGTGTGGTGGAATCACGTCCCAGGACATATGGAGATGCAGTCAGTAAGACTGGGGTGGAAGAGAGGGAGTTGGGAGGTTCTTAGTGATGTTTGTGTATCCTTTTTTCTTAGATTTCAGTGTTATTTGTTGGTGTTCTTTGATGGGGAGTATTAAATATGGGAGGGTGGGAGTGGATGCGAGAGTGCGTTTGGTTGTCATTTTGGGTTATACATCGGGTCCTTACTGTTCCCCCTTGCTGGGATGAGGGTGGGAGGGCGGTGGCAAGCCTGCCATGTCATGGGTCTATGTGGTGGCATCTTCATTCATCTGGAACAGTATCAGAGGGAAGAATGGCAATGTTTCTTGTAATATTTGGTTGAACAAACACTATGGGTAGTCAATACAATTTTATCAGTTGGAACATTAAAGGGGCTCAGGACATCCATAAGTGAACTATGATTTTGGAACACCTCCATCAACTGAGGGCCTACTTTGTTTGTCTACAAGAGTCACATCTTAAGCGAGAAGATGTCTTATTATTATGGAGACTCTGGGTGGGACAAGTCTTTGGAGCTGTATCATCTTCCAGATGGGGGGGGTATAGAGATTTTGGTGGCCAAATCAGTTCCATTTGTAATGACACAAGAATGGTGGGACCCTTTAGGATGCTATGTCGTCCTCCAAGGTACCCTGGAGTCCTTTCCCATAATTTTAACATAGAAACATAGAATTTGATGGCAGATGAGGACCACTTGGCCCATCTAGTCTGCCCATTTTCCTACCTAACGGATAAGCTGCAGATCCTAGTTAACCAACAGCTTACTTCCTCCTACCCCCTACTAGGACTGCCTTATGTCTGTCCCATGCATTCTTGAATTTCCCCACTGTTCTTGGCTCCACGACCTCCTCATGGAGGCTGTTCCATGCATACACAACCCTCTCTGTGAAACAAATACTTCCTCACATTACCTCTAAGCCGTCCCCCCTCTATCTTCAAATTGTGCCCCCTTGTTCTTGCACATCTCTTTTTCTGAAAGATGCTACCCTCTTGGACTTTGTTGATTCCCTTGAGGTACTTGAAAGTTTCTATCATGTCCCTCTCTCCTTCTTTCCTCAAGGGTATACATATAAAGCTCCTTTAGTCTTTCTTCGTGTGTTTTCTGGTGCAGACCCTGCACCATTTTGGTTGCCCTCTGACATCTCCACTCTGTCTATGTCTTTGCTGAGATGGGGTCTCCAGAACTGCACACAGTACTCCAGATGGGGTCTCACCAACTGTCTGTACAGAGGGATAACAATCGTCTGTTTTCCACTATTGATGCCTCTCCCTATGCATCCCAGTATCCCCCAGCCTTCCTTACTGCCTTCTCACATTGCTTGCCCACCTTTAGGTCATCTGATATAATTACCCCAAGTCCCTTTCCATTTTTACTGTTGTCAGTATCCCACCCCCATTGTGTACTCTTCCTGGTTTTTGTTTCAGGTGCATTACCTTGCACTTTTGCATTGAATCTGAGCTGCCATACATTTGACCATTCCTCCAACCTTGCCAAGTCCCTTCTCATCCTTTTCACTCCATCTTGTGTATCAACCCTGTTGCAGATCTTTGTATCATCTGCAAAGAGACATACTTTTCCTTCCAGTTCCTCTGCAATATCACTTATAAAGACATTAAAAAGGACCGGTCCCAGTACTGATGCCTGTGGTACCCCGCTAGTAACCCTCCTTTCTTTACTGTGGACTCCATTTACTACTACTCTTTGTGTCCTGTTGTCTATCCAACTTTTTATCCAGCCTACCACCTTGGGGCCCACTCCAAGGCTGGCTAACTTGTGTATTGATCTTTGTGTGGGACTGTATCAAATGCCTTGCTAACATCTAGGTAGGCCATGTCTACAGCCCCTCCCTGGTCTACTACTTTTGGTCACCAGGTCAAAGAAATCTATTAGATTCGTCTGACATGACCTTCCCATCGTGAATCCATGCTGCCTTGGGTCCTGTGCCCCACTGGCCTCTAGGTACTCAACAATTCTTTCCTTCAGAAGCGATTGCATCATTTTCCCTACCATTGAGGTCAAACTAACTGGTCTGTAGTTTCCTGCCTCTATCCTGCTCCCACTTTTGTGAAGAGGAATCACATCTACCCTCCTCCAGTCCTCAGGTACCACCCCATCCTCCCATGATTTGTTAAAGAGAGTAGTCATCGGTGTCACTAGTTCTACCCTTAGTTCTTTTAGAATTCTTGGGTGAATCCCATCAGGCCCCATTGCTTTAGTCCACCTTCAATTTTATTAGTTCTTTTAGAACCCTTTCTTCTGTAAATGGACTGGTATTGACCCTGTCTTCAGAGTGTTTCTCTTGTTTGGTTTAGGTGCCTCCCCCTCCTCTTCCTTTGTGAATACTGGGCAGAAATACTCGTTCAGTATCCCTGCTTTTTCAGTGTCACCCTCTACCCACATTCCCTCCGCTTTCTTCGCTCCTTAATGTACATATAAAAGGTTTTATCCCCCTTCTTAACAGAGTTGGCTATCCTTTCCTCGGTTTGGGCCTTGGCTATTCTGACTGCCTTCCCAGCCTCTTTCTGCTTTAACTGATAAAGTTCTCTGTCCTGCTCCTTCTGTGTTTCCTTATATTTCCTGAATGCTATCCTTTTCTCCTTAACCTTCCCTGCCACCTCTTTTGGGAACCATAGCTTTTTTTTCCTTTGTTGTGTTTTGTTGATTTGCTTTACACAAAGGCTTGTTGCCTCTGTGATGGCTGTTTTGATTACTCCCCATTGTTCCTCCACCCCTCCTTCTTGCCTGTTTGCTAGTGCTTTTCTGAGGCACTCTCTCATTTTCCCAAAGTCAGCCCTCCTAAAGTCCAATACTCTTGCTTTTGTATGGCTTGATTGTATGGCTGTGTTTATCGTGAACCACACTGTTTGGTGGTCGCTTGTTCCCAGATGGCTACCCACTTCTAAATCTGAGATTCTTTCTCCGTCCCCATTTGAGAGTACCAGGTCTAAGATTGCTCCCTCCCGAGTTGATTCCAATACTAGCTGTCTGAGGCATGCCCCTGTAGGGCATCAAGAATGACCCTGCTCTTAGATGTGCCTGCAGCACTATTTTATTTTACTATTTATTTATTTTACTATTTAAATTATTAAGCTCTATTTACGGCCCAAATGTATAGACCTCGCAGTTTTTCATTGACCTACTGTCAGTGATAGCAGTTAATCCCCCTAAGCTCACCATACTTGGAAGTGACTGGAATGTAGTACACCAATCTGAGGTTGACCATTCGGATAGCAGAAGAGTGGGCCTATCCCCGACCCAAAGGGTGCTAAGGGATCTTATGACTGGCACAGGGACACTGAATGTGTGGCGCACTCTGAACCCCATGAGATGCCAATTCATGTACTTTTCCCCACCACATAAAACCTTATCCTGCATAGATTATTTTTTACTCAGTTTCACTTCCCTCCAGGGGTCTTGGAGGAAAATATTCATCCCAGGGTCCTGTCTGACCATTCCCCAGTTAGACTCACCTTTCTTCTAGGACCAGGGCTTAAGAGGGACACCCTGTGGTGCCTCAACATGCAGCTGTTGCGGAAGCCCTCTTTGGTTGAACAAGTTCAAAATTTAATTTATTTTTTCCTAGAGATTAACAAAGGCTCTGTGGCTAGGACTGATCTCGTCTGGGCCGCTCTTAAGTGCGCTCTGGGGGGATCTTATCCGTCTGGCATCCATATATGCAAGACAGGGCAAGGCTCAGCTAAACTCTATTTTAGGAGACATAAAGCACCTTGAACACTCCCTGCACTGTGCTTCCCTGGAGTCTGAATGGGCCAAGCTACACTGGCTCCAGTCTCAATACACAGACGGCAGAGCTCTCTTTAAATTGGACTAAAATGCAATTCTTAGAATCAGGTGAGCAAGCGTGGAAACTTCTGGCCCTTAGGCTCAGACAAACTGAAACTGCCAGATTTATACCTAGCTTACACTCGTCCTCTGAAAAGAATATTACCTCCAATCCGAAAGATATAGTAGCAATTTTTGGTAACTACTATAAAACCCTCTATACACCTGAAGACTCACCTGCCCCTGAGGATCCTGGTATTTCTAAATATCTGAATTCAGATACCCTGTCTTGTCTCTTACCCCAGTGGGTCACAGGTCTAGGATCCCCAATTACGGTCACAGAGGTAGAACATGTTATTAAACTGCTACCCCCTGACAAGGCCCCTGGACTGGATGGTCTCCCGAACAACTTGTATAAACTATGTTGTGTCCAAGTGGCACCATTCCTAGTCGAGGTCTATAAGTTCTGGTTCGATAAAGGAGTGTGTGACCCATCTTTCTTAGAGGCATTAATAACTCTAATTCCCAAATCTGGTAAGGATCCCTTGCTCCCTGGCAATTATTGACCAATCTCTCTACTCAACTTGGAAGTTCAAATTCTGGCCAAAATTCTGGCTACCCGTCTGACTCCATTCATGGGAGATGTCACTGGACATGACCATGTTGGTTTCATGTCGGATCATTCCTCAGCAGACCACTTGAGGAAACTCTTGCATCTAATCTTGGCATCAGGGGAGTCTGAGGTACCTTTGGCCTTGGTCTCCCTCGATGCTGAGAACGCCTTCGACACAGTCTCCTGGAATTTTCTATTCTCTTCCCTTGCCAGGTTTGGAATCCCTGAGGACTTTATTAAATGTGTCTGGATACTGTACTATGGCCCCATAGCCAGAGTATGGTGCAACGGTCTCCTTTCAGCCCCATTCCCCCTTCAATGTGGGATCCCTTCAGGGCTGCCCACTCTCTCTGCTTTTGTTTAATTTTTATTTGGAACCCCTTATCCACAGATTAGTTGGCTCTGTTAGTCTGACTGGTATCCAAATTGAAGGTAAAACATATCTCTGTTCAGCTTACGTGGATGACCTATTGCTACACATAGAAAATCCCACCTCCACAGTGTCTGCTCTACTTGAGGAGCTGAGTCTGTTTTCCAAAGTATCCTTTTATAACTCAACCTCTCAAAATCTCAGATTTTCCCTCTTAATCATCGTCTCTCGAGGGCTGAGCTTTCAGGCTTAGGCTTAACATGGATGCCTCATACTTTGACCTACTTGGGGGTCAAAGTTGCTAGAGATGTACCTTTAATGATGAGGGAGAACCTCACTAAGTTAATCCTCACACTCAGAGTTGATCTGGATAGGTGGAGTGCCCTGCCCTTGTCCCTCTGGGGATGCTTAAGTTTCCTTAAAATGAATGTTCTCCCACAGGTCCTGTACCCAATGGGTATGTTAGGCCTCTTTCTCCCCAAAACTTGGTTTAGTCAGTTGCGGAGAATGCTTAACAAATTCTTATGGAAAACAAAGGTGTCAGAAGGGGATATGCTAAGCTTACCGCACCTAAACTGTGGGGGGGCCTTGCCCTTCCATCCTTTTTACCTATTATGGGGCTCAGCACATTAGCAAGCTGGCTAGATGGACAAATGACTTTGCCACACAGCAGGCCAGTTCCTATATTCCCACTTGGGTGGAAATTGAAGGGGCATTGGGGAAACAAACCCATTGCTCCCTGTGGGCACCCATGTATCAACTTCCCTCCCATCTCCCTCAATCCCTCAAAAATTCCCCCATTGGATGGTCCCTCCATGCCCTACACCAGATATAGATACACCCATCCCTTAACTGGCACAACTCTATAAATTAACCCCTTTTTAATAATCCCCATTTCCTGATAGGTAACCATACAATCCCACCCTCTTTCTGCCCTCTATCTCAAGATAGCATGCTTGAGGATCTCTGCAATGGAGACGCCATATCACCATTCTTCTCTTTGCAGGAGAAATTTCAATTAACCAACACTGACATTTTTGAGTACTGGCAACTAAGACAGGCTGTCCTTGCCTTCTTAGGCCCCAAACCCTGGATTTATCCACCCCGGGAAGATTTTCCAGCTGTGCTTAAGGTGGCAACACAACCTCATGTGGTTTCTAGTGTCTATAAGCTTATGCAAGACCTTGATCCTGCCTTCCCTAAAGGGATTTGCTACTACTGGAAACAAACGCTTTCCCTTCCAGATGACGTGGTCTACTGGGGAAAGGTCTGGAAAACTATTTATAGATTTATTAAACAAGTTAGGCTGAGGCTTACCCAATTCAACATTATGCATAACCTGTACTATACTCCTGTCAGACGACATGCTATAGGGAAACTGGTATCCCCCCTTTGCCACAGATGTGGGGAAAAGATTGAATCCCTTTTTCACATGTTGTGGGAATGCCCAAAATCCCAAAAATTCTGGAGTGCCATCCAAAATACCCTTGACTCGATCCTGGGCCTGTAACCCTTATTCACTCCGGATTCCTGTTTATTATCTCTCTTTCCACAGGGCACTCCTAAATCTCGGAAAGCCTACCTAACCCTAGTAGCAGCCATAGCCAAACTACAGTAGTTATACTTAGGCATTGGAAGGATAAAAATCTGCCTTTGGCCTTGGAATGGTACTGTGAGGTCTTAACTGCTATCCAACAGGAGAAACATTGCTAACATGTGGCATAGCTTAGATGTTTACAGATCATTATGGGAGCCCCTACTGACTCTGCTATCCCTCTGGCAGCCCTGAACATCCACCTCTTTACCTCCCTATTCCTAGTAAGCGTGACATGTGGGCTTTGGGGGAGGGAGGAGGGTTTACTGTTGTATGTTAGTATTGTGTCTTAATAGTAGTTTTGCTTGTAAGTTTGTTTGTTATATGTTCTTTTGCAGCTGTACTAGTATCACTGTTTTACCCATGTTTATATGCTGCTCAAAAATCAATAAAGTATATTGAATAAAAAAAAAAATAACAGTAATAAAAAACAGTTTAGGTATCCTTTAAACATCACATGCTGGGCAATGGCACCGGAGAGAGAGCTTTTACAAGGCATTTGGCTAGGGCCACACAGGGGATAAGAATGTTACATCACTGGATTGATATATCAAAGGGGGTATGGGAAGATTTTGGGGTATGGGAAGAGTTCATAAGGGAATACAATGGGATTACATTCTGGCAGGAGAATTGGTTGTATAACACAGATCTAGAGTCATACACGAATACAGCTAAGCATGGGAGCAAATTTCAAGGGTCAGTGGATTTCAGAACCCTGGCCGGTGGAGTGGGTAGTGTCAGGGGTCATGTGGGATAGCATCCTCCTGGAGATGTTTCCAATCTGGGTAGCAACACTAGTTTGGGTGGAAGAATTATGGAACCACAAAGTAATATTCTGGTGTAATAACAAAGCAGTGGTAGAGGTCCTGAACAGGCAGAAGGCATCAACAGAAAAGGTGACGCCGGTGTTGAAACAGCTAGTTTTGCAAGGGTTAAGATTGAATTTATTTTTCAAGGCAAGGCATATAGAAGGTGTTTGAAACTTAGTGGCTGATAGCCTTTCCCATCTTCAGTTGGACAAATTTCCGGCTCTAGCACCAGGGGCCAAAGGGACATGTACAGCAGTACCTCGGCAGGTATGGGAGCTTGGTTCAAAGATGCACAGCTGCTCTTCTAGAGCTCTTGGTCAGAGAACACATTAAGAGCCTATGAAGTATCTTGGTGGGTTTTTCAGGCATTCTGGGAACAGGCCAGGATGGAGGTAAGTTGTCCAGTTACTGAGGGACAGGTGACAGCTTTTGTAGCACAGAAATGGAAAGAAGGCATGGCACATGCCACTATGGGAATTCACCTAGCGTCAATAGGCTTGATGTGTAATCTGAGGGGGTGGGGGGTACCATGTATGGTGACAGTCATTAGGAGGATGATGCAAGAATGGCAGTGGCTATGGGGAAAACAACATGATGCCAAGCAGCCAGCTGCTGGGAAGGTTGACTAAGGCCCTTGACAGAATCTACAATTCACATCAGGAAACAATTTTATTTCAAGCAGTTTTTATATTATTGTTCCTTGTAGCCTTTTGGGTGAGTGAGGTGGAGCACAAGGGAGAAAGACAGGAGGACAAGGGCTTATGTGGGGGAAAGTGGCCTGGACCAAGGACCAGCTAATAATATGGTTAAGGAATTCTAAAATGGATCAGAAGGGAAAAGGAACAGGGCTAATGTTAATAAGGCAAGCAAAGGAAGGGATGTGCCCAGTACGGGCAATATGGAAATATAGGAAAATACAGCCACGAGGGGAAGAACCTAGGTTTTTACACAGGAATGGGGAATGGGCGACAACCTGCCAATTAGGCATGGCGCTAAAATAAGGGTTTGGTATTCTTAGGAGAGGATCTGAGTGGATTTTCCTCACACTCATTTAGAATTGGGGTAGCATCAGAGATGGCTACAAAAGGTGGGTCAGTAGAAATGCTGAAGCAAGTAGGTAGATTGACATCAGGAAGCTATAGGACTTACATTCGAAAGATCTCAAACTAACATTGTTTTGTTTTATAGGGGTCAGAAAAAGTGCCATGTTTGGATAATTGGTCATTCTTTCATCCATTGGGAGGAGCCAGAGCAATAACATGGCCTGGGGGGAGGCAACTAAGGCTGAATCCAGGAAGGTCAGAGTCCATTGGAAAGGAATGTTGGGCATGAAATGGGGACAGCTGATACCACTGCTGGAAGATTGAAAGTTAACATGGCCAAAAGCTAACTGTTTATTGGTGCATTTGGGGGGTCATGATCTGGAGGATAGACCCTCTGTGGATTTGATGTGGAAGATGAAGGATGAGTTTTGAAAGAATTATAAGGTGGTGGCCAGAGGTGACCATAATGTGGTCGGATATTGTATCAAGGAGGGTGTGGAGACATGCCAGAGATGTGTGGGCAATAGATGGGGCAAGGAAGAGGCTTAATAAGAAAGTGGAGGACATAGTGCAAGAACTGGGAGCGGTGGCTATTTGACAGCAGGACATTACGGTAGGTTGCCCAGCTTTATACAGGCCAGATGGATTTCATTTCATAGATGTGGGACTGGATTTATTTAATTTACAGTTTTAGGAAGTACTGGAAGGATGGATCAGCGAATAAGCAACAACAAAAAAGGGGAGGGGGGAGCCCATCTTCTGCCACAATAGCTGGAGATGTGCTAGTAGAGAGATGGGAAAAAATGTGTGTGGAAGGGAAGGGAAAAAAGGAAATGGACTAAAGAAAGATGGTGCCCAGGGGTACTGGGCAGAAAGTAAGAAACAGCAGGCATTGGGTGTGCACCTAGACATGATTAGGCACATTGTGAGTTTGCATCCAGAGGGCCGGGATGTAGATCGGGTGTGCATCCAACTACAATGGATATGTATAACAAAGAAAATGAATGGTGGATGGTATATGTGAATGTAATAAAGAAGGAAATTATTGGAAATGTAAATAAATCAATGACAGTAAAAAATGATGATAATGATGGGAGAAATTAAAGTATGACAAAATGTAATGATTTAGTGCAATAAATTAGCTGATTGAGCACCCAATGAAGATGATTCTAGTGTGGTCATTTTGGGGAAGGGGATCCCAAGACAATCGAATCTGAGTCTAAAAAAGAAATGGAAAATGAAAACAGCGGCACTGAACTTAAACTTGTAACTCCTGGTGAAGTAAAACAAGAACTACTAACTCTGCATGCTGCAATGGAGCAATGGAAGGACATCCTGTCTGACTGGGATGTCAAGGCTATCTAATAAACTGTAGCACTCTCATCCATATCTTTGAATGGCCACCAAGGTTCTTAAAATGTTCAAGTGGAAAGGTTTAATTTATTCCATATGACCATTAAGGCGTTATTTGATGGTCATGTGGAATAAATAAAACCTTTCTACTTGAACATTTTAAGAGCCTGGGTGGTCATTCAAATATATGGGTGAGAGTGCTACAGTTTGTTAAAAAGCTTATGTTACTATTTTACTCTCTGTGCACCTTGTTCCTTGTGCGCACTTGTTGGAGAAACAGATGTCAAGGCTAGCAGAGAAAAAATCTGAGGACATACTCTTCTGCCAGAAAGCTGCAAACATCCGTTCAGGATTTCTTTATAAAGAAGAACAGTAGCAGTTATTCTGAAAAAATGCAATGATTTTAAGATTTACATTTTAACAACCGTGTGTGTGTGTGTGTATGTGTGTGTGCTGTGTGGGTACACTATCTAAGGGCTACCACCCTGCCTGTCTCAGCTGCGACAGGGTAGGGGACCGGATCCGTTGGGTGCCTCCACCCAGAGGTCGGGGTTAGACAGTCAAGGTTGACTCCGGCACAGCCTCTGGGTTGCTGCAACCCTTCTTCCCACTAGTAGCTCACACGGATTTATTACAATGCTGTTCCCCTGAACACTTACCCCCCGGCTTGAACCACTCAGCTCACTCTGGGGACCCCTTGGAAAGTAAGGTACAGTTATCAAATATTCACTGTGCAGTATATCCCCAGTAAGACACAAACCAGCCAGGATACAGTTGCAAAACAAACAATCTGATTTATTTTAGGGGAGATAACAAGGACTGGGGGAAATCAGGGTGATTGACTTACCACTATAAAATATATTTAGCTACCTAGGGCTCTGTGCACAGGCCTGAACCTATCAGTTACTGTCCATGGGTACCCAAGCCTTAATGGCTAGTTCCTCAATGCAGCTGGTTGGGGCCCTGGCACAAAGGAGCATTCAATTCCTACGAAGTTTAGATGGAGCCAGAAAGCTCAATTGGTAAAATCTGCAACACAACAAAACCACTGTGTTTTGTTGGTAACCTTAGCAGGGAACTACCCTGATTTACTACTCACAACTCCAACAGAGAACCACTCTTTCACCACTTGCAGGGCTGAGCCTGAGCTTCAATGGCCTCCTCACACATTTATATGGAAAAACAACAGAGGGATACCATACCAGGCAGCTTCTTCCCGACCGAACTCACAGCTATGCAGGCGTCTCACTGCAGCCTCACTGTCCTGACAGACCGAGCGCGATTCAGCAGATTCTCCAGCAGATTCTCCAGTCCTCTACAGGGTGAGCCTAGTAGGTAGCTGTGTGACTCACAGCCTCCTCTGACCGCTTCCCCCGCGGATTTAGTCCAAAGCTGTCCACTATGCAAACGGCCACCTAAGGCCTTTCACATGCTTCCCGCGTGAATACTTAATGCTGCAGGAGCAAGAGGCTCCTTCTCCACTCTCAGCCACTGCGTCTCTGCCCTTCTGGCAGTTGGGGCCAACCTTCTCACTCGCACGCCACCCATCCCATAGGTGGGCTGCAGACACCAGGCTATGAGACCTGTCTCAATTGGTGCAAAAAGGCGCCTTGGATCATACTTCTCTTCCCAGGATTACTAGCTAAGTCCTCATTGGTCAGCTGGCTCTATCTAGAGTCCCGATGTACTGATTGGTCCAATTCGACAGTTCAGGACCAAAATGGAGGAGATAATCAGAACAGTCTTTGCTGCAAAGGAGGCAGGTTAGAACAATTACATTATCATTATTACTCTAAGTTATTTCCAGCAAATAGTTACATCCTTTAGTAGAGCTCCCTCTGCTACTTAGCAATGGCAGAATGGAGCTATTCAGCATCCCAGGTGGGACTTGAGCATAGCAACACTCAAAACCCCCCCTTCAGAGTAATTATGACTGCAATTAGGCAGCTCTTAAGAGACAGTACTGGAGGCTTTAAAAGCACTCACCATGCCCGCATTTAGCGACCTTACGCTGAACACCAGCCAGGCAGTGGGCACTTAAGCAAGCTCCGGAAGGCTTCTAGGAACCCCCAATTGTAGGGGGGTTACACGTGCATGGTTTGAGTGAATACTGTGAATGCATATATGTAATAGTCCTTCTCTTTGATTTTATTGCCATATTGATTAATAAAATGTTACCTTTGACTACTAGCTTTTTTGTTCTCAGCCACTCTAGGTTTCAGCAGACACCCACCATACCAGAAAGATTCTGAATTAATGGAGGTGTCCACTATAAGCAGTTTGCACTGTATTATAGGAACATGTGCTACATGACAAAAACTCAGTTTAAAACACATATGCACATGCATGACTGTGTGAGGAAGAAAATAGTTTATCCCCAATGGGAATATTTACAGAAATAAGACTGAAATTAAAGCTGGCCTATGGAGCAGATAGAGCCTTGTTTTCTGTGGCATTTTGTAAAAATAGCTCTATCAAATGTGAAACATTAAAGAGCTACTGATGCCTCAAAGAAAACATTAAAAAGCATTATAATTAGGTACAATTCTGCTGAATTCCAATTATAGTTTATATATTTCTCCTCCCAATCATTTACTACTAAGAATATGTGCATGAATATATGATCTTTATCATTTAGAGTTTCTTAAAGTCCATATGCCTCTATAGCTAACCCCCTGCTTCAAGTCTTAATCCTCTGTTGTGACATCACTGTCTGCTGCCATGGGAGTAACTGTGCTATCACAAGCAGTGCTCTGTGACTTCAGGTAGGGAGAAAAGAAAGCAGTGGGAATGGACAAACTCTTTAGGAGCAGAGATCTTGTTTTCATACAGATGACCCCAGTAATAAACAAGCATTTGTCAATGCCAAATGTTTGCTTGCTTGCATTAGCAGTGAAAGTGCAGGAGTTAGACAGATGCAGTATAGGAATAGCATTGAAGATTTGAACTAACTCCACCCTCACTCTACAGAGATAGACAGGCATTGGGGTGTGCTTTTAGGTTGTCACTCATGACGGACATGACATTTGACCTCACCCTACTCTTCAGACACTGACAAGTGTTGAGTTGTGCCTTGGGGTGTTTCTTCTTTACATTCACCTCATTCCATAAGGAAATATGTTGAAATGGGTGCAGTATATGAGATTGGGGTGAACTCTGGGGGCAAAGGGTCCAAAGCACACCTTGATGCCTATCACTGGCTGCAGGGTGGGGGTGGGGGTGAAATGGCATGAGCATTACTGTAGACAATCCCAAGTCACATCCCTGACTCCTACCAGTCCCTACAAGGTAGGGCACTATGGTCAAAACCTTAATGCCCTGGGAGTTTCTTGGTATTTTCACTCCAAGTTTTCCACATGGGTTTTTTGTGACCCCTCCACATGAACAGTGACACTATCAATTTGTTATGTGAAAGGTGATTTTGCAGAGCGACTGCGCCATTTGGTACCACAGGTGCAAAAACACATTTCAAACAGGATGTGAAAAGTGACAGGTGTACTGTTCATGAGGAGGTGTAAAAAATTGCATTATTGAAAATCTGGAGTGAAAATATACAAAAACTGGTGAAGTCACTAGTGTGCGTAGGAGCTGCACAAGGTACACCCTGTAATGTAAGTTGTTTGGGGATTCTTTATAGTAGATTTTCAACATAGGCATTTTTTCGCCCCGCTCATGGACAGTGTCATTGCCATTTTCGTAATCTATCCTGAACACTAAATTCCCACAGTGACCGCGCTATTCTGCGCTGGAAGTGCAAAAACACATTTCAGCCAGGATGTGAAAAATGACAGCTGTACTATTCATAAGAAGGTATGAAAAAATGTAAATGATGAAAATCTGGACTGAAAATATTACAAATTCATGAGCTTACGAAGGTGAGTGGAAATTGTGCAATGCACATTCATGACAGAGTCATTTTATGGACTTTTGTCACCACATTTTCAACATAGCCATTTTACCACCTCTGCTCATGACCAGTGTCACTGTGACTTTCTTAATGTGTCCCAAACATTGATTTTGCACAAAGACTGCGCTAATGTGCGATACATATATGAAAACACATTTTGGGCATGATATGAAAAATGACAGCTATACTGTTCATAAGGAGGTGTGGTAAAATGGCAATGTTGAAAATCTGGACTGAAAATATTAAAAATTCTCAAAGTTATGAGTGTGCGTGAAACTGCGCAATGCACCCTATTAAAACAGTCATTTAGAATTTTTTCACCAAATTTTCAACATAGGGTTTTTGGGGGCCTACCTCATGAACTGTGACACTGTCATTTCATTACTTGGTTCCAAAAGATGGTTCTGCACAGTGACTGCGAAATCAACTTTTGGGACCGAATAACAAAATGACAGTGACTGAATTCATGAGGTGGGTCCCCAAGAACCATATGTTGAAAATTTGGTGAAAAAATTCCCAAAAATGGCCGAGATATGCACCAAAGTTGAAAAAAAACCATTTATTGAATTATACAGCTTACCAGCATTTCTTCAGTTCGTGGTCGGCTTTGAAGAGTGCAGACGTGTTCCCAGTACAATCAAGATCGCCACGCTGGCCTCCTGGAGGTAAGTTTGAGGTAGGGGTGGGAGGTGAGCAGGTTGGGGAGAGTGGCAAGACAATTAACGAGGGACAATTTTTTTTACAGGTGTTTCTGTTATTCTTCAGGCTATGTGGAACTTTTTGCCACGCTGGGGTGGGCTCCCAGCGTGGCAGGTGGAACTCTAGTTTTGGGGTGGTACAAACTGCACAGTTAAGCCGATGGGGGATTGGGCACCCCCAGTCAGCTGCATGGACTTTTGCCATACTGGGGTGGGCTCCCAGTGTGGCACCGGAAGTCTGTTCGGGGGGGTCAGTGAAGCCGATGGAGGACTGGGCACCCCCATCAGCCATACGGTGTGTGGGAGAGGGGAGGAGTGCATGAGCACGCTGGAGTGGGCTCCCAGCGTGCTACTTGGGGGGAGCAGAGAAACGGAGCTGTCTATGACAGCTTCAGATACAGTGTGCAGAGTGTGGCACTAATGCTTACTGCTGACGGCAGTATGTAAATTGACTGCCAATGGCAGTATGCAAATTGCCTACATGTTACCACTGCTGATTGCAGCAGTTTTTTGCTTTCAACTGTACGCCACTGCATCTGAAGTGCTGTCAGAGAAAGTTCCTACATTTATTGGCATGGTGCAGCCATGCCTGCAAAAGAGATCAGGGCATTGGAAGTGGGGGAGACACACCTATGAAAACTCATATGGTGGCACTATGTTTCTTGCACATGCATGCAAGCAAACATAATAATGGGGAGGAAGAATACAGCACTAATGGCAAATACAAGCTGGACGATGTCTAAATATTAGGTTTTGTTAAAGGTCTCCTGAACATGTCACCAGCTCTTTATATGATGAGGCCTTTACAAAAGAATGACATATGTTACAATCTCATAAAGTATGGTTTCCTATGAAGGACATCCTTAGCTACTCAAGGACATATTTTGAAGCCTGGAGAAGCTCCAGGAACCTAAATCAGAGAAAAAAAATACTTTTCCCTGAAAATACGAATCGTGGAGGGATATAACTGTAAGATATAAAATTTCAGTTCAGTATGGCCAATAAGAGAAAATAAATTGAGGATATATTCAAATATTCTGTAAAGATACTTGAAATTCTCGAAAAAGCAGAATGTTAAACTATCTCAGTGAAATACCCATATTGTAAGTCAGGACTTAGCAGGCATGAAGCCTTGTGATAAATAATTAATGGTGGGCTAGACTTCTTAACTCTCAGGTAAGCAAGAAATCTCTCTCTCTCTCTCTCTCTCTCTCTCTCTAAAATAGCCTTGTGGCAGCACTTGAGTGTGCCTATTCTTTTTTGTGTTTTGCAATAAATGTTGGATTAGTTTTCTTAATTTTAAAATAATTAAAAAATCACTCTCATTTCCTCCCACTGCCTACATGAAGATACAACACTTTGGAACTGGATACCAAAACTAACAATAGATTTAAAGAACTAAAAAACAGGAAACAAACCTATTGAAAACCCATCTGCAAGGGAAACAGCCTGGATAGTGAAAGCTAACCAAAGATATTTTCCAAGAACAGAACAACTCACAGAAATGAAATTTTGAACTGTTTATAAATAACATAGATACATAAAATGAGGCTGTATAGCATTGTTGTTAAGGCCACTGAGCTGCACACATAAAGACCTGGGTTTGAATTCCATCAGCCCCCACTTGCACAGAGTGTGACTCTGAACAAGTCACTTAAATTCCTTGTACTCCCAGGTCACACCTGGAAACAAGCTTTGAATTAGTGTGCATTTCCTGGTTAAACAATTTCCCCTATCTTTTTCCCTATAAAAAAAAATGTCAGATCAAGCATCACCAGGCCATCCTGGCTGTCAGTCCTACTTGATTACATTACTTTTGGCTTAATGGACGTCCCTTCCCTTGTTACTGATCACACTCTTACTAATGTCATATGCCTGCCCTACAACAGTTCAAAATTGCCCACTGAGTTGACCCTTATTACCTTCTCTAGTATTTTGTTCCACTTGTCCACCACTCTTTTCATTGAGAATGTGTTTGTGGACATCCTTTGAATGTCCATTCTGCTAGTTTCAATGAGTTCCCCTCATCCCTGTATTTGAGCTCAATAAAATATGACCTTATTACCTTCACTATAGTGTATGGTAGAACACTGTTGAGCATGGAAATCCATGCTCCCAACAACATGTTATGCTACACTAGCTACGTCATTGTAGCTGTTGTGCTGCACTAACAGCGTAGCTGAGTGCAGCATAACACCAGAAGGTGGGTGCACATGCGTGGAAGCTGGATGCGCATGCTCGATCGGGCGACCAGCGATGTGCCAGGAAGGGCCACCGCAGTGAAACATCACAGATGAAGAGAAAACTGCACACAAAAGTGTAAAAAATGTAAGTGCAGTTTTAGTATGAGTGACCACACACTATAAAAGACTGTGTATGATCGCTCATACACAACAAGGGTATTTTTCATTCTCGAGGTTTCCATGGTAACGAGACCTCTCGAGCTGCACTCTCGAGGTCTACAGTTACCATGTAGAAGAAGAAGAAGAAGAATCAGAATTTATATAGCACTTTTTCATACATCCAAAGCGCTTTACAAGCAATGCTAGACTGGTAGTGAAGTGACTGAATTTGTGGTGGCGGCCATATCGCACATCATCACCCACACACAGCATGGATAATTGCATGAACCGTTTTTTTATGGGAAGGGGAATGTTGGCCAGGACACTGGGAATGTTCCCTACTCTTTTTGCGAAGAGTGCCCTGGGTTCTTTTACTTCCACCTGGCACCCACCAGGACAGCACCAGGATGGGCAGAAGGGACCTCGGTTTAACATCTCATCCTGAAGGACGGCACACCCCAGCAGTACCTCCTAATGAAAATACCCTTGTTGTGTATCAGCAATCATACACAACCTCTATGTTTACCCCATACAGGTACTTCTAAGTTTCTGTCATGCCACCTCTTTCCCTCTCACCATAAAGGTGTACATATTGAGATCCTGAAACCTTTCATCATAAGTCCAGTCTCATAGTCCCTGGATCATCTTGATCAACCTGTGCTGTACAGCCTACACCTTTTTGCAGTAATTTATCAGGTATGAACTTCAGGACCTTGCACAGTACTCTAGATGTGGCCTTGCTAGTGATCAGTACAGTTGCAAGAAAGGGCAGAATGGGTGGGCCAAGAGGTCCTTACCTGCCAACAAATTCTATGTATCTATGTATACATCCCAACTTCTGCTCCATAACTCATGCTTCCTAGCATCCTATTCACCTGTCCCACAGCTTTGTTACAATGTGCTGTGGATTTTAATTTCTTCAATATTATAAGCCCAAGGTTCTTCTCCTCCACCTTGCTTAGTGGTACCACCCCACCCCCACCATTGTGTACTGGACCCATTGTTTCTTTTTCCTGACAGAGATTAATTAGCTCTTTTTCATTGAAGCTCAGCTACCAGATCTCTGACAATTTCTTTAATCTAACCAGATTCTCCCTTAGTTCCTATACCCCTCTTTGGTGTCTACCATTGTGCAAATCCTAGTGTCATCTGGGATTAGGCAGATCTTGCCCTTTATATCTTCCTCAGTGCCATATTGGAATACTTTAATGAGGATAGGACCCAGTACTGATCCCTGTGCACCCCACTTGTGACTTTCCTGATATCTGAGAAATCCCCTTTTACCAATAATCTGGGCCCGATTCTCAAAGCTCCCAGGTAGCACAAGGGTCTTGCATCCAAATGATTGGCCCAAAGTGCCTCTTGTGCCAAACAATGCTACAGGAGCAATTCAAAGGCAGGCTGCACCTACCACACACATCATGCACCTAACGGTGCTTGCACTGCTGTGCACCAAACTCTTTGCTGCAGCATGGCACAATGTGCTTGCAGTAGAGGCAGGTTGCCAAATCCCCTGAACTGCAATTCATAAAACTCCCCTAGTGGTGGACTGGCCCAGTGAAGCCGAGGGCTAAGGCACTGGATGCCTTACCTCATGCCACACCGACGACCTGTGTTTGGGAATGAGCATGGGCCATCAGAGGTCAGTGGGGGGGTAGGGTGCGGAGTTGGATGGAGCTGCAGAGAGGCAGCTCTCCTCTCCAGGGAGGGATGGTGGTATCCCTCAGCTCTTGACTGCCTCGAGGTGGAGGCCATGGGGCAGTGTAGGCCAGAAGGAGCACCAGGTACTTGGCCAAGATGTGGGCGGAAGTGGCTGTTACCAGGGCAGTAGTATGCATGTATGCCTCCAAGCATATGTGCCTCTACTCCTGGGGCACCAGGGTAATTGGAGAGAAAATAGAGATAAAATGGATCCTCCAGCCACAGGATGAGGTCCAACCCTCCACAGGCTCTGCTCCTGGGCCGGGCATCAGATAAGCCCTAGTAATTCTGGGTTGTCGGGTCTGGGGGTGCCAGTCGGGCTGAAGGGGCCACCGATAGGGAGATAAAGAGACACTAAAAAAAAAACCTCCCCCAGTGGTGACATTTCTAAGTACCCTTAGATCAGCACTGGCTTATCTAAGGATACATAGAAATTTCACCACTGGTGGAGTTAACCTGGTGGTAGCCATCATCTGTGGTCCTCCCTCCCAAACCCCAATCAGTGTTAAAGTACATTATACAGTGCCATGTTTCCTGGGTAGTCTAGTGGCCACCCTCCCTGACCTGATCATAGGTAAAATACATTAAATTCCCCTTTATCCTGGTAGTCTAGTGGTCCCCCCTCCCCAAACCCTAATCATCAGTACAGTAAATATTAGCTCATTCTTTTCCCCAGTAGTCTAATGCCCCCCTATCCTGATGACCCTGAAATTTCTGTATACTTTACACCTGGTGGTGTAGTGACCACCCCACCCCCCAACCCATAAGGGAGCCGGTGACTGGCACAGCCCACTTCTCACCACCATGGCCAGCCACCGACTGAGCTCTGAATGAATGTGTACTGTATATAGGTTTGACAGATCACTAAGCATGTACTGTATACCATATGCATGACTGGGGATGGGGGGTGCTAGATGTGCTTATGCACATTGCCACAGACTTGTGGCAACCTGTCCAGGTGTGCCCTGTGTTTGGTGCACTGTTTGGTGCACTGCTCGGGTTTCCACAAGCCACAGGACTTTGCCACCGGAACCCGACCTGATGGAGAATCAGGCAAAGGGTCCGTGGTGGATGGGTGATCAGTGGCTTGCACCAAGTTTCAAAAATCAGACCCTCAGTGTCCTTTCTGTTAGACAGCTCTACAACCATGCTGATAATCTTACTCCTACACCAAGGTCTTTAAGTTTGTTTACCAGTCTTCTGTTGGGAATGAGTGAAATGTCTTGCTGAGATCTTGGTATAGTATATGCACTGCCTACCCATTGTTATCTGCCCTCATCACCTAGTTAAAGAATCCATGATGCCTTATGTCTGGCAGTCCATTCACTTCTAGGAAGTCTACCATTTCCTTCCTTAATATGACCTTGACTACATTCCCCACTACAGATGTCAGCTGACTGGTCCATGGTTTCCTGCCTTGACTTTCCTTCTATTTTTAGATAGAGGTACCTTGTCTGCAATAATCCTGTCCTCTGGACTACCCCTGTGTCCAACGAGCAATTAGAAATAGTGAAGAAAAAACATGCCCCAAGTATGAGGCTGTCAGGCAGGTATACGGTTTAAATATTTTGATGGCTTTATTAAGAACATGGACACATATGACATAATAAAAAACAAGCCACAAACATCAAGCACAAGTGAAATACTGTGTGCTTAAAGTTGTAGTGGCCTGCAAAATGTTGATCTATCAATTAGACCACCAATCATCACATTTCAAATTATTAAGAGCAGTGAAATCAGAACAATATATGTGCCCCAAATTAAAGAGAGTAAAGATGTACAGAAACTGAATAGCAGAGTGGGAATGAGTGAAAGATAGCAAAAGAAATGTGATCCTAAAAATGAAAAATGGAGGGGGCAGACAGTGGAATGGGCAATGAAAGTTAAAAAAAGGCTGAAATAATAGAAGGGACCAGTAATAAGAAACCTGGGGTAGGAAAGTCAATAGTTGGGAGAAAGTGGGGGAAGGAAGCGAAAGGGAAAGAAAACAAGCATTTGTCAATGCTGAATTTTTGCTTGCTGGTATTAGCATTGGAAATGCAGGAGTTAAACAGATGCAGAATAGGAATGGCAGTCAAGTATTGAACTTCACGCCAACCTTCCACCCTGCAGAGACAGACCAGCATTGGGGTATGCGTTTGGGTCGTCACCCCATAATGTTCATGCCAATTCACCTCACCCTATCCTGCAAACACTGACAAATATTGAGGTGTGCCTTGGGGTGTTTGGCTTTACAGTCACCCCATTCCATAAGGACATAAGCTGAAATGGGTGCAGTATAGAAGAAGGGGGTGAACTCTGGGATCGAAGAGTCCAAGGCACACCTTGATGTCTGTTACTATCTGCAGGGTGAGGGGGGTGGGGGTGGGGGTGGAATGGCATGGCATGAGCATTACAATTGGCAATCCAAAGGCACACCCCTGATGTCTGTCAGTCTGTACAGGGTGGGACATTATGGTTAGAAACCCTAACACCCCTAGCGTTTGTTGGTATTTGCACTACAAATTTTCAGCATGGCCTTTTTGTGACCCCCACCTCATGAAAGAATTTGGGACCTCTTCTCATGAACAGTGGCACTGTGATTTTGTTAATGTGTCCCGAACTTTGAGATCCCACAGCGATCGAGCCATTCTGTGCCAGATGTACGAAAACACAGATCGGGCAGGATGTGAAGAATGACTGCTGTTCCATTCATAGTGAGGTGTGAAGAGATGGCAATGTTGAAAATCTGTAGTGAAAATTTTAAAAATGCTTAAACTTCCGAGTGTACGTGGAAACTGCAGAATGCATGCATGTAACAGAGTCATTCAGTGGAATTATTTCACCACATTTTCAACATAAGCATTTTGTGACCTCTGCTTATGAACAGTGTCACTATGATTTTCTTAATCTGTCCCGAACATTGATTTCCAACAGCGACTGCGCTATTCTGCGCCACATGTGTAAATGCATATTTTGGCCTGGATATGAAAAATGACAGCTGTACTGTTCATAAGGAGGTGTGAAAAAATGCCAATGTTGAAAATCTGGAGTGAAAATATTACAAATGTGCAATATTATGAGGGTGCGTGGAAAATGCGCAATGTAAGTTCTTAACAAAGTAATTTTATGGACTTTAGTCACTAATTTTCAACATAGGCATTTTAGCACCTCTGCTCATGAACAGTGTCACAGTGATTTTCTCAATCTGTCCCAAACACTGACTTCCCACAGCAACCTTGCTATTGTGTGCTGGAAGTGCAACAAATGACAGCTGTACTCTTCATAAGGAGATCTGAAAAAATACCAATGTTGAAAATCTGGAGTGAAAATACTACAAATTTGTGAAGTTGTGAGGGTGCATGGAAACTGCATTGTACACGCTCATAACACAGTCATTTTATGGACGTTTGTCACCAAATTTTAAACATAGGCATTTTAGGACCTCTGATCATGAACAGAATCACTGTGATTTTCTTAATCTGTCCCAAACACTGATTTCCCACAGTGACCATACTATTCTGCACCAAGTGTGAAAGCACATTTTGGCGGATGTGAAAAATGACAGCTGTACTGTTCATAATGAGGTGGAAAAATGCCAATGTTGAAAATCTGGAGGAAATTATTACAAATTTGCAAAGTTACGAAGAGTGGAAACTGCGCAATGCATGCTTGTAACACAGTCATTTTTTTGGACTTTCATCATTTCATCATAGGCATTTTAGGACCTCTGCTCATGAACAGTGTCACTGTGATTTTCTTAATCTGTCCCAAACACAGATTTCCCACAGTGACTGTGCTATTCTGCGCCGGAAGTGCAAAAACACATTTTGGCCAGGATATGAAAAATAACAGCTGTAGTGTTCATAAGGAGGTGTGAAAAAATTCCAATGTTGAAAATCTGGAGTGAAAATATTACAAATTTGCGAAGTTACGAGTGTGTGTGGAAACTGGCAATGCACACTCGTGAAACAGTTTTGTTTTTGGGATTTTTTTCACCAAATTTGTAACATAGGCTTTTTGAGAGCCCACCTCATGAACAGTGGCACTATCATTTTGTTAATTGGTCCCGAAAGGTGATTCCTGCAGTGACCGTGAAATCACCTTTCAGGACTGAATAATGCCATGACAGTAACTGAATTCATGAGGAGGGGTCCCAATAACCCCAAGTTGAAAATTTGTTGCCAAAAGTCAAAAAAATGCCTGAGATATCCACATAGGCTGAAAGAACGCTATTTATGCCATTATACAGCTTACCGGCATTTCTTCAGGTCACGGTCGGCTTTGAAGAGTGCAGATATGTTTCCAGTCCACCGAAAATCATCGCACCAAGCCCCGGAGGTAAGTATGGGGTGAGGAGGGTGTGGGGATGTGGTTTCAGGTACAACAAAATAAACAAAAGACATCGGGTGAAGGTTTTTTTTTTTTTGCAGGCTTGCTTTGATCACACTGGAGAGGCCTCCCAGTGTGCCACCTGCATTTTGGGGGGGACTTAAGACAATGGGGATTGGGCCCCCCTTCAGCAAAGAAAGACTGTTTGGGGGGCACGTTGCTGGGGGGATTGTGCACCCCTCAGCACAGAACAAATGTGCAAAGTCATCAGCTTTCATGGGGCTCTGAGGCAGATGGCGACAGCCGCCACCATGTTCATGTAAATGTTATGCCAGGCAAGGCACCGCCCCACAATGATGGGTCACTCCCTCATTGCAGCTCAATAGCTGACACTGCAATGACAACGTGGCTCTTGATTGCGGGCGCCAAATTATTGCAAGTTGGTGGAACTTCTGGAAAAAAGTGTCATCAGGACAGTGGGCCTGCATTGGTTGAACACTGTCAAGACCACAAATGCAGTGCCAACATTGGCTGCCATAGTGCTGCACCTCCATAACCCGCTTCTCTCCTAAGCTGCCACATAATGTTTCTTGCGCATGCACGCAAGTAAACCTAAAAATTTGTAAAAGCATAAAAGGACATAATGAGGAATGAAAGATGTTAAAAGGGAATGGAAAAACTATAATCCACAGAATGGGAAGCTAAAGCCATACAAAATACTGACAATGAAAACTTTTTAAACAAAGGCCAATTATTGGTGGGCAGTAATTAAATGCACGAGTGCCAAATGAAGTCCATCCATATGGAATGTTTCCCTTGTCCTGGGTATCTGTGAAAACAACATAAACATTTTTTCATGCAATACAAGGTATTTCAAATACCTACTAGGTAAAGATGCTGCATACTATACTGTACATGGCATACCACATGGAATAAATCCATGCAGTTCACTAGTGCGATAGGGTACAGAACTTGCAAGACAGTTATAGTGCATGCGCGGTTTTGTACCTTATCGGCATGGGTGGGGAGGAAGAGGGGTTCTGTGAAGGTGAAGACCTCTGCTTGGGAGGTGGTCTGCCAAGCTGCCACTGTGGGATGAGCCACAGCACTACAGAAGATCTCTGTGTGTCTGTGGACCGGGTCTCAAATCCAGTCCCAGATTTTTTTGAAACCGAGTTGTGTGGTTTCTTAATTTTCTCCCTATGGTGTCTCACCCCATCCCTGAGTTGAACCCTCCTAGAGTTGATTACTTAAATGGGGGGTCATGTGGTACAATGTCACATAATGGGGGTGCAGGGCTGAGCTCCCTGCAGATAAAGAAAATACAAGATATCAACATTATCTAAATTGATTTTGGTACTATGTCTCTGTGGCAGCAATGTATTCACTGAATTTACAGCATGGTACATTGCTGTGCGCTAGTACCATGTGACATTATGACCCTGTGCCTTTTCAATATACCAAACAGAAAATTGGAACATATTATAGCATAAAAGAGCTTGTATTAAATAATGAAGCAGAAACAATAGCATCAGCAAGAAGCTGGGAAGAGACCCTCACAAAACAAAGAAGGTCCCACTCATCATTCAGACCCTTTAGTATTAACACTCCGACAGTGAAGATGAGATGACTCTCTCCTTGCAGGAGGTCTTTTAACCTGTCTTCTCTCCTTGATTTGATTGGGATATGGTCCATTCCAATAAATCACATGGTTCTGAGGTCACTACCATGGCAGGTGGACCAATGAAAGGCTACTGGTGTAGCTGCTTTACAACTAGTAATGGAATGCAACATTTTATTTTATCTGATCTTACATTGCTCTGATTGTCTGTCCCACATACAGAGATGGGCATGGACAGCTGATGACATAGACAATATACTCTCTTCTGCATGTAATCAGGTGTTGAATATTGTATCTATAATTGTTAGTGGGCTAACAAATGTACTGCTCTGATAAGCTATGCACGAGATATTGCAGTAGCTGCAATGGTGTAACCCAAGAGGTCTAGGTAAAAAAAAAATCAGGAAGTGGGGGGAGACACATTTTCAAAGTGGCTCCAAACAACAGTATCTTTAATAGTCTGTTTTTTTCTAGGCACAACAGTTGGGCAAGTGCCCACTGAGTTGCGAAAATCTGGATCTGCTGGTAGCCCGCCAAATATATATATCTTTTTCAAAATGCCTGCTACTGAGGCGGCTGCTATAGAACTATAGCCAATAAAAAAACTGATCTGTGTTTTAGGTTGCTGTCATTTCTTTTCTTTGGGTATAAGCAAATTCTGAAGATTGTGTTGTAATGTCCTCATCCTGGCCTCCTCTTGTAAACTTTTACTATACCCTCATTGTATAAATCCATTATTGAGGTCTTGAGCATGTTTTTCCTATATTAAAACATTGCTATAATTCCTGGGTACATGCAGGAACTGCCCATGTGTATGCCATTAATCAAGTGCTGGGGTGAAAGCTTTTGCCCAAACGAGTATTGCCAGATGCTGATTTCTATAGTTCTCAGTATGAACCATTTGAGCAGGAATGCCTGTTAGTGTCAGAACAAAAAGTTGATACTCATAGCATTTCAGTTGTGTGTAAATTGTAAGTGTCACCATTCTATATTAAAGGACTGAACAAAATTGGTTGCTTCTTGTTCAGTACCATGCCACATGACTCAAATGTCATCTGTAATGCCACATGACTCAAATGTCATCTAAAAAGTGATGCAACATTGATGATCTTAGAGCTGTACTGGTTTACTAAGGGGTCAACAATTTAAATTTTAATTATATTAATAGGGAAAAACCTTTAGGCACAAGTGCCCTTTCTCAGTGGTGATGCAGTCAATTTACAATAAGACAATAGATTACAAATAAGACATTAACAATTGCACAGTGTATAAATAGTTTGTCACAATACATAAAACCACATCACTGTAAATAGTGACTATCTAAAACAGTTGCATACTATATCTTACAGTAATTTAAATGCACTCTCAATCCATTATTAAACTTCCCTAAATGTTCATTGTGCAATATGTTCATCGATAAAGTGTTACAAGTTTTAACAAACCTAAATTTAACCCCACCAGTGGGGTTCTTCCAGATCCTTTCTCATATTATACTGTTATATTTGATATATGAAAGAGCCCAACAAAAGTGGATAAGGCTAAATTCATTAGATGGAGGAACTATGAAAACTTTGATTGTGTGGCTTTTATGATAGATGTGGAATATACTGTATGAGACAGATTGGAGCTAATTCCTACTGCTAGTGATACTTGGGCCTTTTTTTCACCACAAATATATGCAGTTATGTGATACACACCTGCCATTGAAACATAAAAGCTTCAGCATTCTAATGTCAAATGGTATGATTCAGAATTAAAAAAAACAATAAGTGAAAAGTTGTGGTTTGCAACTAAAAACATAATCTCAATATGTGTGGGACCAATAGAAATAGGACCATGACAAATACAGTAAAGCAATAAATTTAGCTAAACAAAACAACTTCAAACCAAAATTGGATGGTAATATCAAACGAAACCCAAAAGAGTTTTTGAAAATCATGTCAGTACTGTTAGGTAACAATAATAAAAATATGTCAAGTGCTTACATGTTTGCCAATGAATCAACTACTCTAGGTACTGTTGTGATGAAAAATGTAACAATTATTTTGTTACTATGGGGACAGAAGCACCAAAGGAATTAAGCCATCAGATTTCTCCTAGGACAAGTGGAGATTTACAGAATATGATCTCCAATAGATGCCAGGATCCATATCTCTACCTTTGTTTATATCTAGGGAAGTCACAGAGCAGGAAGTTAAGAGATGGCCTTTTGAAAATATATACTTTCAAAGCAATAGGTTTAGATAACATTCCTGCTAAACTATTAAAATATGCAGCCCACATCATAGCTCACCCCAATGTAAATATATATCTAAAGACAAGAGCATTCCCAGAAGTTTAGAATTGTGCTCAAGTAATTCCTGTATTTAACTTTGGTACAAACAGAAGCTAGGTAATTATCATCCAGTATCGCTCCTTCCTCAAATTTCCAAGATTCTTGAGAGACTTGTTTCAAAACCAACTGAAGAAGTACTTGGAAGGGCATAATATATTTAACAGATACCAGTCAGGTTTTAGGACTGCCTGTAGTACCACATCTAACTAATCAAAATAGTGAGTGACTTGCAGTTTAGCCTGGACAGGAGGCTATATGTTGATGCCTTATTTGTTGATTTATCCAAGAACTCTGACACTCTGGATAGAGATGTGGCAAAATTAAATTTTGCTGGTGAAATTCCTGTGAAATCGGCAATTTCATAGTGCAAAATATTTTGTAAAATTCTGCCATTAAGCAAAATATTTCACTCGATGGGAAGCTGCAAATTTTCACCTGCAAATTTTCACCTGCAAAATGAGAATATCTCCTGAAAATGATAAAATTCTGCCCATGATCAGTGAATTTTGCCCTTTTCCCTAAGAAATGTTGTGCTCTGTGGGTGAAATTTTGCACTACACTGGCGAAATTTTGCGGTTTTCATCTACGAAGAATATTGTGAAATGCGCAGATTTCACAGAATATTTCACATAATGAATTTTTGAATTTTGCCCATCTGTAACTCTGGATCATGATATCCTCCTGTCAAGGCTAACAGAGTCAAGACTGAACATGAACTGTGTCAAGTGGTTTGAATCTTATTTAAATGATCATAGCCAACTGGTTGTTGTAGGTGAATTTAAATATAGTCAAACAATAATTAAAACCAGAGTCACACAAGGATCAATTTTCAGACCTTTATTATTTTACATCTACATGAAAGAAGTTTACTTTACAGATCCTAATTTGAAATACCACTTATACACAGATGACACCATCATATACTGTATATTGAAGGACATATAGCTGAGAACATCCAGGGGAAATTGTAGTATGCTTTGGGTTCCCTGCAATAATTTTTTAAGGGCTGTGGCTGTGATTTAGTTCTTAATGCAAAGAAAACCCAAACAGCTTTTTATGTAGGAATAAAATAGTCAATGTTAATTCTCCCCTGATGTTTTGGACCATGGATGGTACAATTATACAGAAAACCACTTCTTATAATTATCTTTTGTCTGGACAATAAACTAAAGTGGAACATCCATGTGGACAACATTTTTGAATAATATTGTAATGCATCTGGGTATGCTGTACAGCTCCAGGTCCTGTATATCAGTTGAGACTTGCAGCATGTAGTAAATACCATGCTGTTATCATTGATAGATTATGGTAATGTTCTTTACACTGGAACATCAAGAAGGGAGTTAGCAAGACTAGACATTGTATATATTAGGCTGGCCCTTCATCCTTAGTGCCTCTAAAGTATGCATCACCATATTCTTTATACTAAGTTGTGCTGACTGGCACTTAATGAACAAAGAAATAAGCACTTGCTTGCTTTGATATATAACTACTACAGTATAAGGGCACATTTTCTGTGTATATTTTGGTGAATCTACAAAGGAGTCCAATTAAGGAGGGGTTAAGATCAGCTTTAGGCCTTGAACATAAAGTCCCTTCATGTAACCTGGAGGTAGGGATAACTTCATTATGCTATTTGGGAACTGCTTTATTGAATTCTATTCCTCATACTGTGAGGCAGGTCAACAGAAGAATTAGCCTGTCTTCCACCAATAAGTGGTATGTAAATCAGGCAATGCTGTCACTACCCTGCTGCCATACATTAAGCATGGCTAAATAGAAGTGCATGAAAGTTTACATGGGAAAGTCATGGTACTCTAACCTCCGCAGGGCCCCTGGATCAAATAGGCTTATATTTATTTATTTTTATACTTTTATGTATTCTGAACCCTCCCCATTTGGGTTACCTCTATTCATATCAGTGCCTCCTTTGAATTTAACCCATAATAAAATTATGAGGTTTAGTAACTGTGGCATGAATAATGTTCTTACAGTATTATAGTTTTTGTGTTGTATATATCTTTATGTAATTATTATGTTTTGATAACCTGTATTCCTTGTTATATGTGTGTGTCCTTGTAACTTGAAATGATATGGGACCTCACTGAAAATAAACCTCAGTTCAGTTGAGTTTATCCCTGTTCATATTTTTGACATAAAAAAAATAATTCACTACTACTACTACTACATTTAAAAGATCTTTGTTTTAGGGAGGTTTTGCAATTTGTTATTTCTAACTGTATATTTTTTGTAGTTCTTGTATTATGCAAAAAGCACTTGGGTAGCAATTCACGCAGTGCCCTGGTACTCTGGTCATTAACAATTTTCCAGCTCCAAAGACTGTCAAATAGGCAATTTTAGCACTCAATGGAAACCAGTCCAGTTTCTGACACAAATCACAATGATGTTATTTGCATCTAACACAAACAGACAAATTCTATTGCATACAACTCTTGTTCTGTCCAATACACTGCCTGTTGCCATCACAAAAATGGGCAGGTCATAACCTACCAAAGAAAGTAGTAGACATTGGGACACTAACTTTCAAGCTTCCAAGGTAAAAGTTATTTTTATTTCTATATAATAGTACCAATCTAATGTTAATTTGTTTATAGTCTGATCAATATGCTTAACAAAAAACATTGCAGTATCGAGGTAAATACCTAGATACTTAAAAAGGGCACATACTTCAATTCTTCGCCAAAAAGGGTTGTAATATTAAATGGACCACAATTGTACACCTTTTGGTTACTGCAATACACCATTGTTTTATTGTTTTTTTTTTGCATTAATAACTAGTTTACTTCTTACAAACAATTCCTGAACTTTCCAAAAATCATCCTAAAGTGATTTAGTTAGATCAGAAACAGATCTGCCTTTGATTGCCAGGACCACATCATCAGCATAAAGAATGATTTTACAGCCCTAGCAAACAGCAGGCAAATCATTCAAACAAAAGACTAAAAAGTAGAGGACCCAGAGTGGACCCCTGTGGGACTCCTTCATTGATTACCTTCTGTGATAATACAACATTGCCCAATTTTACTTTTTGAGACTGGTTCAATAGATAGTTTGGGAACCACTGACATACATTCCTTGCCAATCCCAATTCATAAAGCCTTTCCAGAAGCAATTGCAGATTCCTTAAGTCAAATGCTTTTGACAAATCAATACAGACAGATCCAACTACTGTATGTCACCACTGTCCAAGGCAATGTCCAGAAAATCCATGTATTCCAACAATGCTGTCAAGGTTCTAAAATGTTTCCTAAATCCATGTTGCTTGTCAGAATGCCAACACATTCTATATATCCCATCAGTTGGCCATACATGATTCTCTCCAGTACTTGCACGGTAAGGACAGAACCGAGATTTACCTATAATTTCCTGTTACTGAAGCATTACCCTCTTTATATACTGGTACCAACATTGCTTGTTTCCAAATATCTGGCACCTCCTGAGTACAGAATGATATACACATATGTGTGTGTATATATATATATATATATATTTTTTTTTACTCTTTTTCCCTCTAGTCATGGCCCGCGGAGGCTCTCTCAGGAATCCTGCCTGTTCCTGCCCACCTAAGGTCCTCTTGGCCTTGATCTTCCTCTCTTCTCCCCTCCACACAGCCAGCACCCCCAGCTTAACCCCTCCAGGGTGGGGCCGCCCCTCCTCTTTAGGTGCTCTTACAACATAGACACTGGCTGTAGGTGAGGGCCTGGGTGGAGGAACTGGAAGGCCGGGCAAGGTGGATCTGGCAGTGGGCATGGGGGTCAGGTGCTATCATTTACCCTGTGGAGCTGGACTTTTCCCTGTTCTGGTGCCCCTTCCCCTGGTGTGGTGCAACCCTGACACAATGACACATGGCAAACCTGCCTACATCAGCCACGCTGATTGAAGTGCTGCCGACATACTGCAGTGCCCCTGATCTCCACCAGGAGCTGCTGGTATGCTAGACAAGCCCCAGCCTTCCCCTTGGGGGAGGAGAGCAGCCCTGTGGTGCTCGATCCTTGCCCCTTGCCTTCCGACCCCTGGCACCCGAGCTCGCTCCTGAACTCGGGTCGCGGCGTAGCGCAAGGTGTGGCATCCAGTGCCTCAACCCTCAGTGCCACCGGGCCAGCCTCAGAATGATATATTAAATATCTTCCTAATTGGGCCTGCCACTTCATTAATAGCAATCCTTAATAACTTAGTATCCAAACCATAGCTTTATAATCTTGTTTTTGTATTCATTTTGTTTACATATTTAATTACCTCCTTTCCAGAAATTTGCCTAAAATAAAATTTCCTGACAAGCATAGATTTTCACCTTTTGTTGCCATTTATATTACTAAATGCAAGGGGCTGTAGAGGACAGAGAACTGAAAAAAGTTATGAATTTCATTGGCAATATCAAAAACCAACTTACCACTTTCACTTTGTACAACTTTAGGTATAGACTGTTTATTCCTCCTCAAAACTTGATTGATACCTTCCTAAAAGATTTAGGGTTATAAGCTTCCTCCCTTTGCTTATTCTGAAAACTAATCTGTTATTGCTTTCTGCGCCATCAGTTTTCATTGATTTCATAACTGTTTATATGTTATTTTATCTCTATCTAACCCACTTCCTCTAAACCTCAGCCATGCTTATTGCTTTCCTTCAACAGCTGCTTAACTTGTCTGTTAAACCAAATAAAAAAAATACTGTTTAATTATTACTGACATAGACCTATTACATATTTGATAAAGTTCAGTAATAACATAAAGCCAAATTAACTGAAGGAATACAGTCCAGAAAGGACCAATCAGCACTGTGCATTGCTGTTTAAAGGCTGGTATTTTGTTACCTGAAATCTTTCTAAAACTGTTTCTGGTTTTGGCCTTCACCATCTTAACAAAGCAATTACATAATAAAGGAGAAAGGTCACTCAGGCCCTCTGGAAGTATTAACATTTCTTTAAAGAGCTACTAATGCCTCAACAAAAATTTTAGAAAAATAATATGTTGGTATGAGTCAGCTTGCATGATATATATTTTCTAGAGATGTCTCCTCACCATTACTTATTGCTGAGGACATTTGCATGAAGGCATATTCTTTGTCCCTTAGAGTTCATCTGCCTCTGTTGCTTACTCCTTGCTTCAAGTCATAATCCTTTGTTGTGACATCACAATCTGTTGTCATGGGAGTGATTGTGATGTCACAAGCAGGGCATTGTGACATCAGGTAGGGAGAAAGCAGCAGGAATAGATGAATTCCTCAGGAGCAAAGATCCCGTTTTCATACAAATCACCTCAGTAATAAATAATGGGGAGGAGAAATACAGAAGAAATGAGAAACAAAAACTAAACTATGTCTAAATATAATTTTGTGTTAAAGTTCTCCTGAAAGCGTCAGCTGCCCTTTAACATTTTTATTGTTTGACACAAGGACTAAATCTATTAAAATACAGTACCTCTATTTTTTTTTTTTTATTTATTGGAGATTCGGAAGTACCTTTGAGTCAAAGACTCCTTTACAAAGGTTCCACGTCACAAATGTTACATACGAGAAGAGAGGTTACATAGAAGTACAGCAGTACATAGTCAGGTAGTTACATTATCAGTTGTTACAGAGGCATTTGTGGGTCTCACAGGGGGAGACCTAGGTCAAAATAGAGCAAACATGCAAAACAAATGGCATAACAGTGCAGAGCCTAAACTTGAGGGATGCAGTTAGTGGCAGGGTTATGGGGGGGGTGCAGGCCACAGTCTAGGCTGGTCGTTTAGATGAAGGATTGGTCAGAGGCAATCACAATGGTTCGAGGACTGTAGGTGGGCTCTGAGGGTGCTTTTGTATGATCATAGTCTCTTCTCATTTGCAAGTGGAGGGGCAGACTGTTCATCCAGGATGGGGCTCTGTAGCTGAAGGACCTCTGGTATAGGGATGTACGACAATGGGGGACAGAGAGAAGGTGCTTACCATAGCTTTGAGTGTGCTGAAGTGACTGGGCTGGTCTTATTACTGGAGCGAGACCTGATGAGCAGAGACCAAGGGCAATTTTTTTTGCCATGAGGCATGTGTGGAACTTAATCCTATTGTCAAGGTTCAGCCAGTTGGTAGCATTGTACAGTGTGCATGTATGAGTTAGCTGGTCACAGCCCAAGGTGAGGCAGCAAGCTTTATTTAGGGAGACACGTAGTCTGCTGAGTGCTGATGAATTAGCTGCCCCATAAATGACTAGGCCATAATCTAGTAGGGAGAGAACTGAGGAGGAGACAGCTAGCCTTGTGCATTTGGGGAGTAGAAGCAGTGTTTGAGCGATACAGGAGCCTGAGCCGCACATTGAGGGCAGTAGATAGGAGGTGGATATGCTGGTGGAATGTGAGTGTAGGGTCGAGTGTTAAGCCAAGATATCTGAAGGAGTCCACTTGGTCAAGGGGGGTACAGTTGGCAGTCCTCAGTTGTGGACAAAGTATCTTTCTAGTATTAAATGGGTGGGAAAAATACATAACCTTAGTCTTGGAATAGTTCAGGACAAGACGATGGGAGGCTAGCCATTTTTCGGCGGAACTGAAGGAGGACTGGAGGGAGAGGTGGAGCTGTAAAGGATGAGTGTTGGACTTATAGAGTACGGCATCATCCGCATAGAGGAGAAGGTTCCCGGAACAGGTCTTGGGGAGGGAATTTAGAAAGAGGCTGAATAGTAACGGACCGAGGACGGACCCTTGCGGGACACCTGAGAGGACAGGTAGCCTACTAGAGACTGTGCCTCCTATTTTTACCTGCTGGGAGCTGTTTGACAGGTAGTCAGAGAACCAACCAAGGGCATCCAGAGAGAATCCCATGCTGGTCAGAGTGGATAGCAGGAGCGGGTGGTTGACAGTGTCGAACGCCATAGTAAGATCTATGAATACAGCTCCTGTAATTTGTCCTCTATCTAGAGCGGAGTGAATGTACGAGGTGAGTTCCAGGAGGGCAGTGGTGGTACTATGGCCCTTCCGGAAGCCATGTTGCTGCGTACTAAGCAGGTTGTATTTGTTCAGGTGGTCCATTAGCTGGTCATAGCCTATCCTCTCAAGAGCTTGGATAGGGAAGGGAGAATGGAGATGAGTCGGTAGTTGTTAGTGAGGGCATGGTCTCCACTTTTGAAATTAGAGTGATAGGGGCAGATTTCCAGCGGAAGGGGAATTTCCCTTGGCATAAGGAGCTGTTTAGTATATGGGTGAGGGGGTCGAGCACCTCGGTGAGAGAGAGTCGAAGTAGTTTCAAGTCTAAAGTGTCACTGCTATACCGGGAGTGACTTAGTGCCCTCCTGAGATAAGGCTCGGCACCCTTGGGAGAGATGACACGCAGGCGAAAGGGTGGGGTTGATGGGAGGGTGAGGGGGTGACTGGGGGAGAGTCAAAGAAGTTAAGGGGGAGAATCAGGCTTAGATTGGAGAAGGTGTCATTGAAGGCATTGGCCATATGGGCTGGATCAGAGGTAAGGCACCCTTCAACCCTGATCTGACTAGGGGTGGTGTTGGGAGCTTTTCCACACAGGTCTTTGATATTGTCCCAGAACTTTCGTCCTGATCCCCAGGAGTTGGTGAGTGAGGTCTGGTAGTACTCAGCTTTTGCTTTGTGCAAGGACCATGTACATTTGTTCCTTGCTTCTCTATAGTTCTGCCTGTCAGCTGGCAGGCCAGTCTCGTTAGAGAGGTGCCATAGGGAGTCTCTGGTCCACATGAGATCCAAGAGGTGCTCACTGAACCATGGCGCTGAGTTTCCTTTGGCCACTCTTTTAGTGATCGGGATGACTTTGTCACAGATGGTGTTAGAGGCGAGGATGAAGAGGTTTAGGGCTAGGTCAGTGTCAGTGGTATTCGTGACAATGGAGTAGTCCATTGACCTGAGATAGATTTTGAGTTGCGCAATTTTTCCTGGGCCAAGTTTGTGCTGATAGATTAGTCTGGGGGGATTTGGGGGATTTGCACATCCAACGGCAGAGTACCAGGGAGTGGTCACTAAGGGCATTTGGGAGCACTGTTGTACTGGTGATTTTTGTAGGGCAGTTGGTGAACACCAAGTCCAGCAGGGAGGAGGACCTGGTGTGCTGGTTCATTCTGGTGGGGGATGTGACGACCTGCATAAGGTCCTGGGCAGTAGCAGCATCTAAGAATGGTGTGGCAGCCTTGTCCAGCCAGTTAATATTAAAGTCCCCTAGTAAGATTTTCTCAGCTTGTGGCAAAAGAGTAGCCAGGTAGGACAGAACGGAGTGGAAGGCCACTTTCTGTTCCCTGGGAGGGATATAGACCGTGGTGATGAGGAGTGAGGGGAGGATTTAGTTGTTCCCAGAGTGATTTTTATAGTGAGGACCTGTGGACCAGGATGCAGTTGGGGGATGGGGAGTAGCTGACCACGTAGGACCTCTTTAGTATATACAGCGCAGCCCCCCCACGTTTACCTTCACGATCCGCCCGGTATAGGTTGTACCCTGTGAGATTTAAAGACGAATCAGGGGTCAATGGGGAGAGCCAGGTTTCAGTGAGTGCAATAATATGTTGCTAGACCCAGCCCTGGAAGGAGTCCCACTTTTTTAATAGGCTGCAGACATTAAGGGTGGCAATACATAGTCCGCTGGTTGGGGGGAGGGTTGGTATGTTAGTTGTGGCAGGGCCAGGGTTTGGGTGCACATTACCTGACATAAGAGGAGGAGGAGGAAGAGGAGGAAGATCCTGCATATGAGGTGCCATTTAGATGTCTTGTGGGGATGTAAGCTACCACCCGGGGGCCCTTTAGGAGTGGGGAATGTGGAGATAAGGAGGCTGGCAAGTAAGGGTGTGGCCAGTATTAGTGGACAAGGTGAGGGGACAGAAGGTAAAGGTTGGGGTCGTGAGGAGGACTCAAGTGTTGAGTTGAGAGGTGACTGCCAGCCAGGCAGCCATAGAGGGAGTATAAGTGGTGTATGGCCCTGGAAAGTGGTAGGTGCAGTTGCTTGATGAGGTATCTGGACGTTAATCAGGATTAGGGTTAACATGGTAGGCAGAGCTAGAATCATTGCCATTTGAAACCTGCTGTTGATGAGGTGAAAGCAGCGTATGCCCCTAGTAATGGATCAATGTAAGCTGCAGATGAAGAAATGGGCTGATTGGTTACTGAGCCCTATAAAAGGGAGTGCTCACCAAGGGTGGTGGCGGGGGAAGTGGGGAGCCGACGCTTGCATCGGCAGGGCCTCCACAAGCTCTCCTGAGTCCAAAGAGCACGGAGCGCAGCACGCCTACTAATCATCCCCGCGTACCTGTAGTCAGCAATGGGGGGTGGGGGAGGGTTGTCCAGGGACCCTCGTGACCTCCAAGTGGGTCCAACGTGCCTCGTGGGAGCAGAGTTCTGAGGAGAAAGGAGAAAGGTACACTGTTTAAGTACTTTTTGTGGGTTTAGGGGGCAGGGGTACAGCGAGGCATGGCTCTGTGGTATTCAGGTTCAAGTTTTTAAACAGATTAAAAATCAGGTACAAGCACTCCTTAAAATTTAAAGATTAGATTTTATAATTAAGCCTAGTAGTCTCATTCACAACCTGCACCCAATTTAAGGCAGCTATTTAATCTCTAATTCAGTAGTTAATTTCTTTTGACCAATCATTAAAATCCTCAAATAATAATTTTTTTGTGATTGCCATATAGTCCTGTAACACATTCACTAAAACAATTAGATAGAAACATAGAAGTTGATTGCAGATAAGGACTACATGGCCAGTCCAGTTTGCCCTTTTTTGCTGCATTGCTTACACTGTGGATCCCTCCAGTTCTAAGGCACTTTCTCTGCCACCCCCTTACCTATCCCATATGTTTCCCTTGTACTTATCCCAGGCTTTTCTGAATCCCACCACTGTTTTCGCCCACCACTTCTTCTGGAAGACTGTTCTAGGCATCCACCACTCTTTATGTGAAGAAGTAGTTACTCACATCTCTACTAAACCTACCCCACTCCAGTTGCATATCATGGCCCCTTGTTCTGGGGCACTCTTTCCTCTGAAAAATACCTCTCACTTGTACTGTACCTAATTCACCCCAGTGAGTTTTTTAAATGTCTTAATCATATCCCCCTCTCCTTCCTCTCCTCCAGGGTGTACATGTTTAATTTCTTTAGTGTCTCGGCATAGGACATCTTGGTAGCTGTCCTTTGGATGGCCTCCATCTTGTTTATGTCCTTCCTGAGCCATGGCCTCCAAAACAGAACACAGTACTCCAGGTAGGTTTATACTAAAGACCTCTTCAGTGCAACACCACTTTTTTCATCCTGCTGGTATTACCCCTACCCCTACATCCCAGTATCCCACTAGCTCTTCTGATTGCTTTGTTGCATGGTCTGGCAACCTTCAGATCATCCAATATGATTACCCCTAGGTCTCTCTTGTGCTCAGTTGCTGCTAGTCCCCCCCCCAATTTTGTATTGTGCCCCCAGGTCTTTGGGACCCAAGTGCATTAGTTTGCACTTTTTTTGCATTAAACCTTAGCTACCAAACATTTGGCAAATCCTCCAGTTATTTCAAGTTTCTTTCCATCCTTTGCATCCACTCTGGACTGTCCACCTTAGAAACAGAAACATAGAATTTGACAGCAGATAAGGACCGCTTGGCCCACCTAGTCTGCCCATTTCCCTACCTAATGGACAAGCTGCAGATCCTAGTTAACCAATAGCCTACTTCCTCCTACACCCCACTAGAATTGTCTTATGTCTGTCCCATGCATTCTTGAATTCCCCCACTGTTTTTGACTCTACGGCCTCCTCAGGAAGGCTGTTCCATGTATCCACAGCCCTCTCTGTGAAGAAATTCTTCCTCACATTACCTCTGAGCCGTCCCCCCTCTATCTTCAAATTGTGACCCCTTGTTTTTGCACGTCTCTTTTTCTGAAAGATGCTACCCTCTTGGACTTTGTTGATTCCCTTGAGGTATTTGAAAGTTTCTATCATGTCCCCCTCTCCCTCCTTTCCTCAAGGCTATACATCTTTAGTTCCTTTAGTCTTTCTTCATATGTCATATGTTGTAGATCTTTTAATGTCATCTGCAAGAGGCAGACCTTTCCTTCCAGTTCCTCTGCTATGTCACAAATGAAGACATTATGGAGGACCGGCCCCAGTATTGACCCCTGAAGTTCCCTGCTGGTCACTCTCCCCTCCTCAGAGCGAACTCCATTTACCACCACCCTCTGACTTGTGTCCCCTAACCAGTTTCTTGCCCAGGTTACTGCCTCATTACCCACCCCCATGCTACCCAACTTGTTTACCAGCCTTCTAAGTGGAATGGTGTCAAAGACTGTGCTGAAGTCCAAGTAAGCCACCCCCACAAAACCAACACCCTGATTACCCAGTCAAAAGCAATCTATCAGATTTGTTTGGCAGGACCGCCACTCCATAAAGCCATGCTGCCTCAGGTTCTGCAGTCCATTGGATTCCATGTGTTCCATGAGTTTTTCCTTTAATAGTGTTTCCATTAATTTCCCTACTACAGATGTCAGGCTGACAGACTTGTAATGGCCTGCCTCTTCCTTGCTATGGCTTTTGTGAAGTGGGACAATATCTGCCATTCTCTACTCCTCCAGGAGCAAGCCAATCTCCATTGAACTGTCTTGTGTGTCAGGGAGGAAGGGGAGGAGGGCAACAAGGAGTTATTATGGGTGCAGCTATATGATTCCAAAGATAGGACCCTCAGGATGGTAATGGTGTACAGGCCACCTTCTCAATCTGATGAGTTGGACAGAGATCTAGCAGGGCAGATCAGAAGGACCTGCAGAAGGGGCAGTACGGTGGTTGTAGGAGACTTCAATCTGCCAGGGGTGTATTGGGGTACCTTGGTCACCTCAAATAGGAGGGAGTAGATACTTCTGGACACCTTCCAACTGTACACGTCAGGCTGACAGGCCTATAACGGCCTGCCTCTTCTTTGCTACGGCTTTTGTGAAGTGGGACTATATTTGCCATTCTCAACTCCTCCAGGACCAAGCCAATCTCCATTGAGCTGTCTGAAGTGTGTCAGGGAGGAAGGGGAGGAGGGCAGCACAGAGTCATTATGGGTGCAGCTATATGATTCCAAAGATAGGACCCTCGGGATGGTAGTGGTGTACAGGCCGCCTTCTCAGTTTGATGACTTGGACAGAGATCTAGCTGGGCAGATCAGAAGGACCTGCAGAAGGGGCAGTACAGTGAATATAGGAGACTTCATTCTGCCAGGTGTGGCTTGCATTACACTGGCCACCACAAATAGGAGGCAGTAGGTACTTCTGGACACCTTCAGGACAGCTTTCTATCGCGGATGGTCAATGAGCCAACCAGGTTAGGGAACACCCTTGACCTCATGCTGGCAAATGGTGAGTCTGTGAGGGAGACGAGGGTGGAGGAACCACTGGCAGGGAGTGACCACCACTCTGTTTAGTTGTTAGACTTCAGAAGGGCTGACTTTGGGAGAATGAGGGAAATAGTACAGTGATATCTGGCCAGGATCATTCCAGATATTGACATTAATCAGAGGTGGGAGGTGAATAAACAGGGTACTGGGGAAGCAACCACAACATGTCCAGAGTAAGAGTGCAAGGGCCAACGAGCCTAGCTGGATAAGCAGCGGGATAATGTAGAAAGAAAAGAGAGACCTTTAGAAGGTACAAGAGAACAGGGAGGGAGGAGGACAGAGAGGAATACCTGAACTAATCAAGGGATGTGACAAGGGCAGTCAGGGCAGCCAAGGCATCCTGGGAACTCAGGCTAGCACAGGGCATTAAAGATGGGGAGAAGGACTTCTTCAGGTACATCAGGGAGAAAAGCAGCTGCAAAGACCAAATTGTGAGGATTAAAATGGAGGGTGGGTGGGTGGAGACAAAGGGCAGAATAGGTAGAAGCATTAAATGAGTACTTCTGCTCAGTTTCTACTAACAACATAGGGGGGAGCAGTACCCAGGGGGGATGGGGGGCAGGCACGGGAGGGGAAGAGAAGATGGACAGGGAAATCACAGTGGGCAGGGTACTGGAGGGCTTGAGTGCACTGAGGGTGGACAAGGTGCTGGGGCAAGATGGCATACACCCCATGGCCCTGAGGGAGCTAGCCAAAGTCCTGGCAGAACCCCTGGCAGACCTGTTCAATGCCTCCCTGGACTCAGGTGTGTACCACATGACCAGAGGATGGCACATGGTGTCCCTCCACAAGAGTGATCCCAAGGATGAGTCGAGTAACTACAGACCAGTAAGCCTCACATCCATTGTGGGAAAACTGATGGAGACAGTCTTGAAGGAAAGATTGGTTTCCCTACTTAAGGCTAATGGAATGCAGGGCAGCAGGCAGCATGGGTTTGTCTTAGGCAGATCCTATCAAACTAACCTGGTGGAGTACTATGATTGGGTAACCAGGCAATTTGACAGGGGCCATGCAGTGGATGTCCTGTACCTAGACTTCAGTAAGGCATGGGAGGCTAGGTAGTAAGCTGGAGGGCACAGGGGCTGGGGCAAAGTTGGTGGGTTGGGTAGCAAACTGGCTGCAGGGGAGACAGAAAAGGGTGGTGGTGGTGGGAAGATAGCTCTCGTAGCCCAGGGTAGTGACAATTGGGGTGCCACAGGGATATGTACTGGGGCCAGTGTTATTTGGGATATTCATAGCAGACATTTCTATAGGCATCAAGAGCAAGATCAGTCTGTTTGCAGATGACACCAAGATGGGAGCAGTAGTGGATGACCTAGAGGGGTAGCAGGGGTTGCAGGATCATCTGGCAAAATTGGAGACCTGGTCAGACACTTGGCAGCTGGGGTACAATGCTAAGAAATGCAAGGAGCTACATTTCGAAGCAAAAAACCCAAGGAGCAGCTACCTGCTGGGGGGGGGGATTCAGTTGGCCAACACAGAGGAGGAGAATGACCTGGGGGTGATCATAATGGGAGCCATGAACAACTCCACACAATATAGAAAGGCAGCTGCAAAGGCTAATAGGATGTGGGGTTTTATTGAGAGAGGCATATCCTCCGGGGCGGGGGGTGATCCTGCTGCTGTATCAGTCACTGATTAGACCACACCTGGAGTACTGTGCACAGTTCTGGTGGCCATACCTAAAGAAGGACAGTAGGTTACTGGAGTCAGTGCAGTGGAGGGCAACTAAAATGATTCTTGGGCTAGGGGACTTGCTTATGAGACTAGGCTGAGGGAGCTGAACATGTACTCCCTAGAGAAGAGGACGGATATGGGGGACATGATTAAAACCTTCAAGTACATAAAGGAGATAAACAGGACTGACACAGAGGGGCTTTTCCAGTTAAGGAAGGAGGGGAGGGACACTCAAGGGCACAATCTGAGGTTGGAAGTGGGAAGGGTCTGGAGGAAAATGAGGAGACACTTTTTTATGGAGTGGGTGGTGACAAGGTGGAGCACATTACGAAAGGAAGTGGTATCCTGTGGTACAGTGAGCTGCTTCAAAAGAGGATGGACAGGGTAAGGGAGTTGGTCACTGAAGGTGGGAGGAGGGGCAGCTGCAGTCTAACGGCTGCTAGCTGCACAATCAAGCAGACTCGATAGACCAAAAGGCCTTTATCTGCTAGCAGGTTCAAATGTTGGTATGTCCATATGTTAAACAAGTCTGTTAGGGGTGCATCTAGCATGTCCCTGAATTCCTTTAACACTCTTGGATTTACCGCATCTGGCTTCATGACTTTGTCCACCCTGAGATTAGCGAGTACTTTCCTGACCTTCTCCTCAGAAAAGGGACTGGTGTCCATTTCCCTTTCCATCAATCTTTTGGTGCTTATTTGTGGTCCCTCCCCCTTCCCCCTCAACTGTGAATACTGTGCAGAAATATTTGTTTAAGATATTTGCCTTTTCTTTGTCCTCCTCAGTATTGCCTCATGCCTCCATTATTAACAATGTGATCCCTCCCTTGGTCTTTCTTTTCTCGCTGATATATTTAAAAAAATATCTTGTTCCTCCTTTGATACTGTCTGGGCTATTCTTTCCCCAGATTGTGCTTTCACATTCCTTACAGACTTGCCTGCCTCCCTCCCTCCATTTCCCCAGATACATTTTTCTGTCCTCCTCTTTCTGGGTCACCTTATACAGTACATTCTGAATACCATTGTTTTTGCCCTTACCTTTTCTGCCTCTTCCTTCAAGAACCTTAATGGTCTTCTCCTCCTCCTTCTACTTTTGCTTATTTGCCTGACATACATATTTGGAGCCTTTATTATGATCTCTTTTAATCTGGCCCATTTTCCCTCCAGCCCCCAAGACATCTCTCCCACCAGGTCTTCTCAGATGCATTCCCCCATCTTTGTAATGTTAGCCCTGCTGAAGTCCAGGACTCCCACCCTTGTGTGGCTGGATTCTGTTGTTGTTCTTATACTAAACCATACTGTGCGATAGCCACTAGCACCCAGATGACTCCTCACTCTGATGTCTGCCACATTGCCCACTCTTGTAAGTACCAGGTCTAGTATTGCCCCACACTAAGTGGGTTCACTTACCAGCTGCCTGCGGAGTGGTCATGGTTAAGGAAATACAAAAAATGAAAGAATTTGGTATCATAGAGGAGTCAAGAAGTGCTGGATCATCACCAATGGTGATTGTTAATAAAAAAGAGGGGGTGTAAGAATCTGCCTTGATTTTAGGAAACTTAATCAAGTATCCGAATTTGACAGTTATCCAATACCCTAGGTAGATGATTTGGTGGACAGGTTGGGAAGTGTCAAGTAAATCAGTACCCTCAAACTCACCTAGGGTTAGGCAGATTCCCCTAGCTAAAGACTCCAGAAACAAAACTGTATTTACCATCTCTGTTGGATTCTATCAGTTCACCACCATGCCATTTGGTTTACATGGTGCACCCGTTACATTCCAGTGTCACACGGATGTCATTTTATCTCCTCACACTGTCTATTGTGCTGCATACCTGGATGATGTCATGGTGTACAGTCCAGGTTGGAAAAGCCACCTATAACACCTAAGATCAGTTATCCAAGCTATCAAAAATGCAGGTCTGACCATCAATCCTACCAAATGTGCACTAGGCATGCAGGAAACCAGATATTTGGGATATGTTTTGGGACATGGAGAAGTAAAGCCAGAGATTTCTAAGATAGAAGCTGTAGCTAACTTTTCTACCCCTAAAACAAAGAAAAATGTCAGGTCAGTTTTAGGGCTGGTGGGTTACTATCAGAGATTTGTTCCCAACTTTGCACAGTTAGCTACTCCCCTTACTGAACTCACAAAGAAACCGGTTACTGACTAATGTGAAATGTTCTCAGAGTCTGAAGAAGATTTCCGTGCCATCAAGGCTGCATTATGTTCAGCTCCTAATTTACGAAGCCCAGCCTTTGAGAAACAATTTCTGTTACAGCCAGATGCATCAGAGATTGGCCTACATGCGGTCTTGAATCAAAATATAGATGGGACAGAACACCCAATTTTATATATCAGTAGAAAGCTACATGACAGAGAGAAAAGTTACTCTGCCATTGAAAAGGAATGCCTTGCGGAAAAGCAGGCCATGGATTCCCTAAAGTTTTATTTACTCTGAGCGAACTTTGTACTTCTAACTGATCATAATCCTCTCTTTTGGCTTAACCAAATAAAGGATAAAAAATTCCAGAATCACAAGGTGGTAAATGGCACTACAGCCATTTAAATTCAAGGTGATACACAAATCTGGAAAAGAGAATGTCAGTGCTGATTTTCTGTCAAGATATGGATCAGGAATTGAGAATTCAGAAGGTTGAAAAAAAAAGTGTGAGTTTAAACTTCCCTGTTTGCTATACTTTGTATTTATTTATTTTTAATTTTTTGAAATTTCAGATAACACCTTTGAGAACAAGCTCATTTCATAGGTTCCACGTCAGACGATGTCAGATGTCAGTGACAATACATATTGAAAAAGTATGAGATGGAGAACAAACAAAACAAGGAATTATACAAAACGTTACAAGAGTAGATAACTAGAGAAGTTCCAATACATGTGGCATTGTACAATGTATGCCAAGGTGTGTATTAGATTAAAACCTGGAATTCAAAGGGTCATATTAGAGGGGGTGGGGTCTTATGAAACAACCTTTTACAGGAAAATGGGAACAGACTCAGCCTAATATCTAATAGTCAACAAGGTAAGGAATGGCATCAGCCCAGGGGCCTTGTCAGAGGTGCGAAGGTATGGGACAAAACATTTAAAAGTGAGCAAGGGCGCTCAGGAGATATAACAGGGGGAGGAAGGGGAAGGGGGGAAGCCATAGATGGGTGAGGGGAAAGAGTGGAAGGGATCAAGAGGAAATGTGAAAGGAGAATGATTAGCAAATTAGAACAGTCATTTACATGCTGAGAACAGATATGCATAAGGTCAGGATAGCATAAGGTTAGAATAAGTGCTGGTCACAAGAAGGAAGGTTATTGGAAGCAGTCACAACTGGCATCAGCAACTAGCTATTGCTTCAGTTTAACCTTGAAAGAGCCCAAGGTGGATGCTGAAGTGATGTCGTGGTACAGAGAGTTCATCCATAGTAGGGCATGGTAGGCAAAGGACCTTTGTCCCAGAGAAATGCGACATCGGGGTATATTAAAAATCTGGCTAGTAGTGCTTCTGGTTCAACAACGGTTGATAGTGGGGGTAATAAGCTTTTGCACACCAGGGAGTATTTTACCTAAGCTTACTTTTTTGGACAGTAAACATGTTTGATACATGAGCCTACCTTTGAATTGGAGCCAGTTATCCTGAGCATACATGTCGCAGGTATGGGACACACGGGCTGAGCCGGTAAGGAACCGGCATGCTTTGTTGAGTGCAACTATGATGCGGCGAAGAGTTGTTTCAGTGGCTGATCCATAGATTGGTAAGCCATAATCAATAAGTGAGACAATAGAGCTATGAATGTCCAGGTTAAGAGCCTCTGGGGTCAAACACTGCTTATGCCTTTAAAGTAGCCCAATGCGGGTGTTAACAACCTTAGCAATGTTGGCAATGTGATAGATATAGGTCATTGTACTATCAATTGTAATCCCCAGATATTTAAAGAGCTGAACTAGCTCCAGGGAAGAGTCCTCTTCGTTGGTGATAGAAATAGGGTAAGTTCTGTGCCTATTTTGGGTGCTGGAGGACAGCATAGTTTTAGTCTTGTTGTGATTCATAACTAACTTGTGCTTATGGAACCATCTTTCTACAACTATGAATTTACTCTGTAGCCTGAATTCAAGAACCTTAGGGTCTGAATCACTGGTAAACAGGACAGCATCATCAACATATAAAAGGATATGACCCTGATAGAAGTAAGGAAGATTGTTGAAGAAAATGTTAAATAAAAGAGGGCACAAGAGGGACCCTTGAGGAACTCCATATAGGACAGGTCTGCTATCCAAGAGGGTGTTACTAACCTTCATCTGCTGTGTACGGTTGTGCAGGTAGCTTTCAAATCAGGCGATGCTGTCATGAGCTAGGCCAATGGTGGCAAGCTGTTCAACCAGGAGGGCATTATTCACTGTGTCAAAAGCTTTGGTTAAATCAATGAAAGCAGCACTGACCAGGTGTCCTTGATCTAAGGAGTGGTGAATAAATCCTATGAACTCCAGAAGGGTGGTAGTGGTACTATGACCATTTCTGAACCTGTGTTGTTGCAGGCATTGTAGATGATATTTTTCTAAGTATTCAACCAGTTGGTCAGCCACTATATGCTCAAGAACTTTCGAGAGTGGGGGCAGGATAGAGATAAGCCTGTAGTTCCCAGTAATTGAGCAATCCTCAGACTTACGAACTAGTGTCACAGTGGCAGATTTCCATTTCTGAGGGAATTGAGATTAACTAAGTGACATGTTAATAATATGCATTAGGGGTGACAGAATTTCATTCAGTATAAGGGCTGCAAACTTAAGATCCAGGGTGTCACCACTAAATGTTGATTTCCCTAATGCCTTGAATAGGTAATTCCTGGCTTCATGGGCTGAGAGGGTTTTTGAAGTAGATAGGAGGATGAGAAGGGTGCTGAGTCTCTTTCCCAGAATAGTCACTTGTGAGGGGGTGAGAGAATTAGCCAGGTGGCAGGACACCACTCAGATCAGTGAAGGCATTATTAAAAGTGTTAGCAATAAGTTTGGGGCCGAGTGAGGGTAAACCATCAATGTTAAGCATGGTAGGGGTAGATCTGAGGTCTCTCTCAGTGACCTCTTTAAGGTTAGTCAAAATTTTCTGCCATTATTCCAGATCTGAGAGAGCACTTCCTTATAATATTGATTTTAGCTGCACGAATAGCCATTGTGCATTTGTTTCTAGCAGCTTTGTACCTCTGGATGTCAGCCTGATTACAAAAGGACCTAGACCTGTTCCATAGATGATCCCTGGCATTCAGAAGCTCAAGGAGGTCCAGTGAAAACCAGGGATTACAGTGCACTTTGATTTTACGCTTTTTATGGGGGGGTGTGTGCCTATCACATATAGCATTGAACTGAAGAATGAATTGGTTGAGGGCAATGTCAACATTGTTAGTAGTGTAAACCATTGACTAGTCCTGATTATGCAGGTCAGCTTTTAGCGATTCAAGATGCCCATGGATAAATACCCTAATGGTAATTGTTCTAGTGGGTGGTTTAGAGAATTTGTTCAACCAATGAAACAAGACTGGGGAGTGGTCACTGAAGGCATCTGGGAGTACGGTTGGGTCTGATATATAATAAGGGTGGTTATAGAGCACCCAGTCCAGTAAGGTACCTGTCCCAGTTTTATAGCTGATTCTAGTGAGTGACTTAACTAGCTGGGTGAGGTGAACTGCTGAAACTGTATCTTTGAAAGGGCTTGTGTCAGGAGAGAACCAATTGATATTGAAATTTCCTAACATGATACATTCTGAATTAAGACTCAGAGAGCCAAAACACTCCAGGAGTGAATCAAAGCAGGAGGCCATCTGTCTGTGAGGAATATAGATTGAAAACACAGTAAGGGTTTTATTGTGTGCACCTAGAAGCACTTGTATGGCAAAGGCTTTCATATGGTCATCAGTTTTGGGCAGAGTTAGGACGAGATCTTGAAGGTTGTTCCGGAGATAGATCGCACAGCCACCTCCACATTTGGGGAGATGTTCCTGTCTAAAGACTGTGTAACCTGGGCTGGAAATTGAAGCATCTGCTACTTTTGGAGAAAGACATGTTTCTATGACTGAGAGGATGTTTAGGTTATGTTGTAAAATCCATGCATTCAGTACGTCCATTTTGGGGAGGAGGCTGCATATATTAAGTGAGGCAATTGTAAGTAACCCAGTAGATGACTGTGGGTATGCTGTAAGCTGTGGAGAGCCAGGGTTGGGGTGAATATTGCAAGAGAGCAGCAGCAACAGTAAGGCCAGTCCACACAGATATTCCTTTAACTGCTTGTTGCTGAGTTTGTGAAGCTTCCTCTGAGTTGAGCACACTTTACAGTTGGCTTGTAAGTTGAAGATCCCAGGGAGGAGTGCCAAGGGGATAGCCAGCTAGGGCAATGAAATGGCAACCCCCAGTCCCAGGTTCCATGGCACAGTAAGAGAGTCACAGCATTGGGAAACGGTGATAGTACTATAAACATATAAATGATTACTGTCAAATGTTGGTGAGGTAGATGTTAGAAACTTATCACTGGCAAGGTCAGATAGGGATCAATAGAGAGAGCAATATAATGCCTCTAGGAAACAGAGCTGTTATAAGAGACATTATGATACCAAGGCGTACAGCAGTAAGAGCATACACAATGTACCAAGCACAGTGCAAGGTTAATTATATCATTTTTTTTTTTGTTTGTTTTTCCAAAGTACAATATGCTAAAAGTGAAAAATCGAGGAGGGGATAACGGTGATAAAACAGGAAAAAAAAACTCTTATTAAAGCTTAAATCAACTCTAAGAAATCTCTACATCAGACTAAACATTACTTAAAGTGAGCAATCAAAACATTTCAAGCAGAGATCAGTCCTAGCAGTAATTTCTTGGCAGCAGTTCCTAGAGGACTTCTGGATTGCTGCACATAGTATGGGGAAAACTAGCAAACAGGAGCAAGTGAGATTCATCCAGGGGTAGATGCCAAAATTCAGAGTTCCAGCCCATACCTTGCTTGGAGGGTGAGCTTCGGGTAGCTTCGCCTTAGGCAGGTTATCAAACTGCAGAATGCAGTTTGCTTGAGAGGAAACAGCCCAAAAGGGCACAGTAGTCCCCTTGCTTGGAGGGTGAGCTTTGGGCAGCTTTGCCTTAGGCAGGTTATCAAATTGCTTATCATACTGCACATGCACTGAACTGTAAAGGTCATAAGCTAATGTTAGAAGAATATTAATAGAAAGTTTTGGAAACCTGTTTTTAAAACAGGTTCCCTCTTAAAGGCGGGAGGGGGGTATGTGACAGGGTTGAATAAGACCCTGTCCCATTTGTTACACAGAAAGAGTTAAACACAAGGATTTGTTCTGTCCTCTCCTTTTCTGTTTCATTCTGTCTGATTGGCCAACCAAATGTTCTCATGAGACCTAGGAACTGATCTCTGTGATGGTCTTGTGATTCTCCACCTCTCACTTAAACATAGAAACATAGAAACATAGAATTTGACGGCAGATAAGGACCGCTTGGCCCACCCAGTCTGCCCATTTCCCTACCTACTGGATAAGCTGCAGATCCTAGTTAACCAGCAGCCTACTTCTTCCTACCCCCACCCCCCCATAATTGCCTTATGACTATCCCATGCATGCTTGAATTCCACCACTGATTTTGACTCCACAACCTCCTCCGGAAGGCCGTTCCATGCATCCACAACCCTCTCTGTGAAAAAATACTTCCTTAAATTACCTCTGAGCCACTTCCATCTTCAAATTGTGCCTTCCTGTTCTTGCACACCTCTTTTTTTGAAAGATGCTACCCTTGGACTTTATTGATTCCCTTGAGGTACTTGAAAGTTTCTATCATGTCCCCTCTCCCTCCTTTCCTCGAGGCTATACATATTAAGCTCCTTTAGTCTCTCTTCATATGTCTTCCGGTGCAGACCCTGCACCATTTTAGTGCCCTCTCTGGACAGCTTCCATCCTGTCTATGTCTTTGCGGAGATTGGGTCTCCAGAACTGCACACAGTACTCCAGATGGGGTCTCACCAGCTGTCTGTACAGAGGATAATAACTTCTGTTTTCTACTGGTGATGCCTCTCCTATGCATCCCAGTATCCCCCCAGCCCTCCTTGCTGCCCTCTCACATTGCTTGCCCATCTTTAGGTCATCTGATATGACTACCCCCAGGTCTCTTACCATTTTTGTTGTTGTTAGTATCTCACCCCCCATTGTGTACTCTTCCCCTGGGTTTTTGTTTCCCAGATGCATTACCTTGCACTTCTTAGCATTGAATCTAAGCTGCCATACATTTGACCATTCCTCTAACCTTGCCAAGTCCCTTCTCATCCTTTCCACCCCACCCAGTGCATCAACTCTGTTGCAGATCTTAGTGTCATCTGCAAAGAGACATACTTTTCCTTCCAGTCCTTCTGCAATGTCGCTATAAAGACATTGAAGAGGATCGGTCCTAATACTGGAACCTCAAGGTACCCCACTAGTAACCCTCCTTTCTTCTGAGTGGACTCCATTTACTATTACTCTCTGTGTCCTATTCTCCAGTCAATTCTTTACCCAGGCTGTCATCTTGGGACCAACTCCCAGGCTGGCTAACTTGTATATTAATCTTTTGTGTGGGACTGTGTCAAATGCCTTGCTAAAGTCTAGGTAGGCCATGTCCACAGCCCCTCCCTGATCTACTACTTTGGTCACCCAGTCAAAGAAATCTATCAGATTCGTCTGGCATGACCTTCCCACTGTGAATCCATGCTGCCTAGGATCCTGTGCCCATCTGGCCTCTAGATACTCGACAATTCTTTCCTTTAGAAGTGATTCCATCATTTTCCCTATCACTATCTCTCTGCCTTTATTTGCTGTTTCTGTCTTTTTTTCCCTTGCATATTTGCGTTTATAAAAATATATGTGAATTTTTGTGTGAAACTGTAAATGATACTGGGATCCCTTAGTTTGAAACTGTATATAGTTATACTGTTGAAATGACTGCAAAAGCTATTTGGAATTTAAGGGGTTAACCCTGACATGCAGCACAAACTCTTTTGCAGAGTTGTCAAGAAGGGGTCAATTCTGGGACATCATGTTCTATGTTGTTGCATCTGCAAGGAAAGGAACTTACCAAGTTCTGGTCTCTTAATGAGCTCAGGAGGTAGAAATAATTTGCTAGAGTGGGAGAAAGACTGAGGCAGCAAGACTGAAACTTGGAATTAGAGATATCCTTAGATGAAGGACTGTGTTTGCTGTGTTTGTACTGCCGTTGTAAGTAGTTATACTGAACAATTAAATTTGTTATTTTACTGTTATTGAAAAAAATAAAACGTTGCTTGCAAATTTTATACCTGCTCTTGGTCTTCCTCTGCTTCTTGATCTATTCCTCAATGACAGTGTATTGCAACATTTCTCCACTTACCTACAATTACATCTTGATCACCAACAGGTGTTGCTTCAATGGACCAGTAAACATGATTCACAATACTTTTAATCCATGGCTGTATGACCTGACAGTCTTTAGGAGCTGACGTGGCAAACATTTTTATTTTTTAATCCCTTTAATGCAAAACAAAATAAAATAAAACAAAAACAAAACAAAAATACTGTTGTAGCATACAGCACAACTCATATAACTATATTCTGCTACAGAAATGAGATGACAATAAAATAAATAACAATACCTTTTGCTACATGTCATGCATCATATTTATGGCAAGTATAAGGCAAGGTCTCCCTCAGCCACTGGGCTACCTGAACATGTTGGTCAGTAATGATCTTGTCAATTGTAAGCCCCCTTTCCTCTACAGCTGACATAACCCTCTTCAGACCCTCCTGCTCCATATGATTGCTACATCCAACTTTGTCGCTCTACGAAAGTGAAATTAGAAATGGTGACTGTTTTAAAATGCATGTGTTCCACATTAAGAATACAGTGCAGTTTGCTTAAGCAAAGTTGATGTTTAACATAAGCAGACAAGTGCATACCTCAACTAACTGTAAATCAATAATTATTCTAGATGTTAATTCCATTTGGGAATATGTTCCCTATTTTGTGGAGTGTTTGGGACTGTCTGCACGGCCATCTCCCCCACACAAAAGTCCTCTCTTCTTTGCTTATAAGGATGTGAACCACCACTGCTGTCTTTCTCATAACAGCTTATTGACTGATGGTAGCAGTAATTGACTTTGGTGTCGGAAAAAGGTTTGTTCACTGTAGACAACATCACCCATAATTCTTAAATATGTAAATACTGTAACTTGCACCACTGTTGCACCACCTGACAGTATAGCAGCTGATAAAATGTTTCCAGCCTGCAGGCGACAAGCATATGGTTGACTGCTCCAATTTGTCTTTTTCATACATGAACTACATGTAAGCATCAATTCTCAGCAATGTGCCCATGACTTTAAATTTGTATGTAAGGCTGGGCTCACCACACACAGGACAGTGGCACTAGGAAAGCAATTGAAGAAGACAGTTCCAAAACACAATATACTTTAGCATTTTGACTAATCCTAAATCTGCATCTTTTTCCATTATGACCTCTTCCTCTTCAGAATTATCGTCAGAGTCATCGTCCATATTGGTAGATGGCTCATAGTTTGGACCTGCATCAATATCCATCTCATAGTCACTATCACTGACATTGGATATGGATGAGAAGTACTCAAACATCTCTTGGTCATCCTCAGTCGGTTTCACAGGTAGCATAAGTTATTCACATTAGATGGCAACATCAAGCATTAGTTTCTCTGTTTGTGTGGCTGAAAATAAAAAAGGGTGCTGTTAAAAAGTTAAATATTGGATCAAAGCTCAACATATTAACAGGAATACCATTGAGTAAGCAATACTACCAGACAGTGTGGGCAGTATTGGGCTATACCGAGCATCCGAGAGGCTTAATGAGGCACAACACCTTAGGCAGAGAGCCTTATAGCCAACGAAAGGTCCGGTCTTGCCCATACAACCATCCCTGAAGGGTATTATTGTGCTTAGAAATAGGCTGCATGTATTATGATTGGTTCCATGTCATAATCGTGATCACAAAATAGGGGTTGCTAGTATGGTCAGTCTATATCACCGAAAAGTGTTTTGAGGGGCGCACCCCTCATGGGGGGCTTTCCCCCTCCGAACCCCACTGAATTTAGATTACTAACTCCAGGGGTGTGCATGTAGGGGAGGGGGTGACACTCTGGTTGCTGCAGTAAAAATAGTGTCAGCAGCCACAGGCAGTGGCAAACATTTCTGCACTGGTCCCCAGCCCCGAACCTGGTACCTGCTTCACTACAGCTAGCCACTCTTACCATCACACCACATGGCTAGCTCAGCCACAGCAGGCACACCAATCCCCTAAAAACCCCTTTTCTGTCCCTCCCCTTCCTTTCATTATCCCCCCTCCGGTTGCAGTTCCCTACCCTTGCCTTCAGGTAGGGTCGCTACCCTTGCAGGTTGCCCATGAGTATATTGCCCAACATGAGTTGCTGTTTTGATGGGGCACCCATATTGGTTTGCTGTACTCACTGGATATCGTCATGATTTATAGGACAACAAAAGAAATCTAAAATAATGCTATTAGAAATGACTACATTTTACTTTACTTTACTTTTTTGGTACAGTAGTCCATGTATTTAGTGTATAAGACACTAGATGGCTCTGTAATCTTTGCAATCTGTCCCAGAAGTGAGTAATCAGTACTGCAGGAGGCTTGAAGGACGTAGTGAGCTTACAGGGTTGATAGTGTTATATAACAGCTTTGTAAGTTGGACTGGGGATCTGCCAGTTGGCTGTGTTTGGACTCACAGGGAAGTACGGTCTATGCTTAAACATAGAAACATAGAATTTGATGGCAGATAAGGACTGCTTGGCCCACCTAGTCTGCCCATTTCTATACCTAATGGATAAGCTGCAGATCCTAGTTAACCAACAGCCTACTTCCTCCTACCCCCCACTAGAATTGCCTTATGTCTGTCCCATGAATTCTTGAATTCTCCCACTGTTTTTGACTCTACGACTTCCTCAAGAAAGCTGTCCCCCTTCTGTCTTCAAATTGTGCCCCCTTGTTCTTGCACATCTCTTTTTCTGAAAGATGCTACCCTCTTGGACTTTGTTGATTCTCTTAAGGTATTTGAAAGTTTCTATCATGTCTCCCCTCTCTCTCCTTTCCTCGAGGCTATACATCTTAAGCTCCTTTAGTCTTTCTTCATATGTCTTCTGGTGCAGACTCTGAACTATTTTGGTTGCCCTCTTCTGGACAGCCTCCACCCTGTCTATGTCTTTGCAGAGATGGGGTCTCCAGAACTGTACACAGTACTCCAGATGTCTGTACAGAGGGCCAACAACTTCCTGATTTTTACTGGTGATGCCTTTCCCTATGCATCCCAGTATCCCCCCAGCCCTCCTTACTGCCTTCTCACATTGCTGACCCACCTTTAGTTCATCTGATATGACTACCCCCAGGTCCCTTTCCATTTTTGTTGTTGTCAGTATCTCACCCCCCATTGTGTGCTCTTCCTCAGGGTTTTTGTTTCCCAGGTGCATTACTTTGCACTTCTTTGCATTGAATCTAAGCTACCATACATTTGACCATTCCTCTAACCTTGCCAAGTCCCTTTTCATCCTTTCCACCCCACCTTGCATATCAACCCTGTTGCAGATCTTTGTGTCATCTGCAAAGAGACATACTTTCCCTTCCAGTCCCTCTGCAATGTCACTTATAAAGACATTAAAAAGGACTGACCCCAGTACTGAACCCTGCAGTACCCCACTAGTAACCCCCCTTTCTTCACTGTGGACTCCATTTACTATTACCCACTGTGTCCTGTTGTCCAGCCAATGTTTTACACAGGTTACCACCCTGGGACCCACTCCCAGGCTGGCTAATTTGTTTATTAATCTTCTGTGTGGGACTGTGTCAAATGCCATGCTAAAGTCTAGGTAGGCCATGTCCACAGCCCCTCCCTGGTCTACTACTTTGGTCACCCAGTCAAAGAAATCAATTAGATTTGTCTGACATTGCCTTGCTGCTGTGAATCCATGCTGTCTTGGGTCCTATGCCCGACTGGCCTCTAGGTACTCAACAATTCTTTCCTTCAGAAGTTATTCCATCATTTTCCCTACCACTGAGGTCAAACTGACAGGTCTGTAGTTTGCTGCCTCTGTCTTGCTCCCACTTTTGTGAAGGGAAATCACATCTGCCCTCCTCCAGTCCTCAGGTACCACACCATCCTCCCATGATTAATTAAAAAGGGTAGTCAGTGGTGTTACTAGTTCTTCCCTTAGTTCTTTTAGAATTCTGGGGTAAATCCCATCAGGTCCCATTGCTTTATCCACCTTCAGTTTTAAGAGTTCTTTCATAACCCTTTCTTCTATGAAAAGACTGATATCAACCCCCCTATTCAAAGTGCTTCTATTGACTGGGTTAGGTATCTCCCCCTGCTTTTCCATTGTGAATACTGAGCAGAAGTATTCGTTTAGTATCCCTGCTTTTTCACTGTCACTCTCTGCCCAACCACCTTCCTCTTTATTCAACCTCAGTATCCCTGCCTTAGTCTTTCTTTACTCCCTAATGTACCTATAAAAGGTTTTATCCCTCTTCTTATTTGAGTTGGCTATCTTTTCCTCAGTTTTGGCCTTTGCTATTCTGACTGCCTTCCCTGCTTCCTTCTGCTTTAACTGGTACAGTTCTCTGTCCTGCTCCTTTTGTGTTTCCTTATACTTCCTGAATGCTATCTTTTCTCTCTTACCTTTCTCGCCACTTCTTTTGAGAACCATAGTGTTTTTCTTTCATTTTGATTTATTTGCTTCACACAAAGGCTTGTTGCCTCTGTGATGGTGGTTTTGATGTTTCCTCATTGTTGCTCCACCCCACCTTCTTTCCTGTTTGCTAGTGCTTTTCTGAGGCACTCTCCCATTTTGACAAAATCAGCCCTAATGAAGTCCAGTACCTTCACTTTTGTATGGCTTGACTCTACAGCTCAGTTTATCATGAACCACACTGATTGGCGGTCAGTTGTTCCCAGATAGCTACCCACTTCAAGATTGGAGATCCTGTCTAAGTCCCCATTTGAGAGTACCAGGTGTAAGATTGTTCCCTCCTGAGTGGGTTCCAAAACTAGCTGTCTGAGGCATGCCCCCTGTAGGCATCGAGAATGGTCCTGCTCTTGGATGTGGCTGCAGAAAATGTGCTCCAGTTAACATCTGGCATATTCAGGTCCCCATCAGAAATATCTCCCCTTTCTCTGCCATCCCAAGGATGCCTTCAATCATTTCCTTGTCCATTTCCTCCCCCTGAGACTGGGGTCTGTATACAACCCCTGTGCGGATTGTGGAGTCATTTCCAGTCTCCAGGGTAACCCACAATGCCTCCTCTCCTCCCTGTTTGCCCTTTAGTTCTGTTGCTTTGATCTCTTCCCTTACATAGAGAGCTACTCCTACTCCTCCTCCTCTTCTTCCCTCCCTGTCTCTTCTGTAGATAGTGTACCCTGGTGTGTTGTCATCCCAGTCATGATTCTCTGTGTACCGTGTTTCTGTGACTGCCACGATATCCAGGCATCCCTCTTCCATCAAGGCCACCATTTCAGAGAGCTTTTTACCTAGACTACTGGCATTGGTACTCATTACCCTCCATTTTTTTATGGCTTTATTTCTTTTTGCCAATTCCTGTCCTTACTGCCTTTGTCTTTTTCTCCATTTACCTCTGCCCTTCCCCCTATCGACTGCTCTATCTTGGTGTTTACCTCACTAACTACCTGATTTTGGGGGGGGGTGCTAGGATTTCCCTTCTCCTTTTCAGTGCCTCCCCCCTTGAGCTATTCTAAATGCTTGCCAGTGAAGCATTTAAACCTATCACCTTGGATCCTGGTTCCCCTCCTGGATAGATGCAGACCATCATGCCTGTATAGGCCTTCATCCCTCCAGGTGGAGCCCTAGCACCCAATGAAGCCAAATCCCTGAGCTCTGCACCAGTTTTTCAACCAGTCATTGAATCTCATGGTGCAGATTTCCCTAGCCTCATCCATGCCATAGACAGGTAGCACTTCTGAGAAAGTCACCATGTGCTACTTGTCTAAGGCCCCTCCTCAATTCCACAAACTCCTGTTGCACTTCTCTGATCCCATTCTCAGCCAGGTCATTCATCCTAGGTGGATAATGACATCTAGCTCCCCCCCTTTTGCAGCTGCTCCCATGATCCTGAGGATTCATTTCCTGTGCCTCCAAGCCATGGTGCTGGGTAGGCACCTTACCTCCCTTTCCCTTCCCTCCCCCAGTTCAACCCACCTAGCAATTGAGTCTCCTACCAGGAGTTGTTTCCTTCCCCTGTGGGGTCCTGTGCCACCCTCCTGTGGGTCTCCATTGTGGAGGTTCTCAGCTTCTGAGTAACTGAAAAAATAAGGTTATTTTAAAAAGAATGTGTATGTGGCACAGGCCATGTAATTAATGGGGAGGAAGAATCTCCCGCTAATAGACATAAAATAAAAATGTTGGCTGTTTAAAACTTAATGTTCCACTGGTACAATGATTTTAGTAATCAGTTCTGTTGAAACTGGCAATTGTTTTTTAACTGGCTCTGTTGTCTGATAGACACACACCTTGTCAATGCTATCAGCCAATCAGAGCATGGGAATTAGTTTGAGAGTTTTCTAATATGAAATTCGGGAATATCTATATGCACATCTATGCATGCTGTTGCAAGCTGACTGTCTTGTAGACAAAACAATGTCTAATAATGACTATAAAGATGGTGGGAGGGTGGGGAGGGTAGTTTCTGGGAACAGCTTATTTATTTATTTATTGAAGATTCAGATTACAGCCTTTGAACTAGACAGCTCATTAACAAAGGTTCCATGTTGGTTACAATGTACAACACTAGTAGACAAGTACAGGAACCCAACCTGGGCAAATAGTGCAATCACAAGCAGGATAGTACATTTCAACATATTATGATTATCAGTGCATGACATTTCAAAGGAAATATTAGCAGCCTGAATGGCATTATCAGGTGGGCACCGAGTGCCAGAATGTTTAAGGGAGACAAGGGAATTAGTATGAGATGAGAGAAAGAAGCAATTAGAGAAATGGGGTTGCCTCAATGTGAGAGAGGGAGTATAAGAGCAGGGAGGTGGTCAGGTATTTGAGAAAGGAAGGTGTGGTCAGGTATAGCAGGTGCAGGTATTACCTGGGTCAGGTAGTGCTGGAGATCCTTCTTGAAAGGACCAACTTTATTAATGGCAGTTAGGGAGTCTTGGAGCTCATTTAACCATTTGGGACCTCTAAAGGGTAAGAACCTTTGCACTAGGGAGGTTCTTCTAATTGGGATAAGGAGGGCATTTTGCCTTACTCCTGGGGTGCTGGGTGTTTTTTTTGGTAGGAAGTGTTTATTAAGTTCATCAGGTGATAGGCCTAGTAGGACTTTTTTCCCCAAGGACACAGATGTGGTACTTTATCCTACTCTGTAAGGGTAGCCACTCTGTCTGAGAGTAGAGGCTGCATGTGTGGGTTGTTCTGTCCACTCCTGTGGCTAGCCTGCAGGTTTTGTTTAGTACAATTTGAAGTCTACGTAGTGCCATGTCAGAGGCAGCACTGTAGATTGGCAGCCCATAGTCTATTACTGACAGGATTGAGCTGCTTATTGCCAGCTTCAGTGCATCAGGCGTCATGGTGTTCCTGTGTCTGTACAGTAGATCTAATTTAACATTAGAGGCTCTAACTACATTGTCAATATGTTGGGCAAAGGAGAGGGTGTCATCCAGGTAAACTCTCAAGTACTTGAATGAGCTAACTTGCTCTAGCTTCACTCCCTCTCAGCTGAGGATGGTTAGTGGGCCAACTTTCTTTTTTCTTTTTAATTCAGCATATTGAAATTTTAAAATATAGAAAAAATAAACAATACACAAACACACATACAGTATTACAGTACAATCAAACTAACAATAACAAATCTATCCCACTAACAAACAATAAAATTAAAAAGCATAGTATGAAGGCAAAACACCCCACCCTTACTACTAACTAGAACAGCCCTGCAGTCCCTATCTACCCATATAGTATGGAAAAGGCACCACTATATTCCATGAAAAAGAGAGATAGATGAATTTTGCAATAATAAAAGGTAGGGAAAACAAAGGATGGTGGGGAGGACAATTACTAAAGAAAACAGCCTACCTCTGATAAATCCTAGTCACTGCATGTTAATAGACAAAAGGGTAAGAAGCGATTCCCACCTGACATGGAATTAATGAAGACATTTTCCACGACTGGCAATGTTTTTTCAACATTAAAGCGGTCATCATTTCAGCGTGCCATTCTCTCATGGAAGGGACTGAGTCATCCAATCAGTGTCATAATACTATTAACTTAGACACTGCAGATATAGGCACCATATGGGCCTTTCAGATAGGGATGAGCCCCCACAGAAAATGACCAACAAGACAGATACCTGTATTAGGAAGGAAAAGCTCCTGCAACCCCAATAGTGGATCTAATGAGTCCCTAATAGCTTTCCAGAAGGGAGCTACTTTTACACAATCCCACAGTACGTTTTAAATTCCATTCCATCCAAAGACATCTGATGCATGTACAGGAGACAAGTTTCCCCATTTGGAATAATTTATAAGGAGTGTAATAAAGATTGTGCAAAATTTGAAATGGTACCAATCTAAGCCTATCCTGTTTCATATATTGATAGTGGTGTCTCCATATATTTTGCCAAAGTATGGAGTCAGCAGGAATCTCTAATTCTTGAGCCCAGTAAAAGTATATTTCTGTTGACACTAAAGTATCCAAGGTCTGTAAAGCTTTGTACAAAGCTGAGACTGGATAGGGTTGGACAGCAAGCATTGACAGGTTATCTAATGTTGCACCATCTCAGAGATTCCATGGTTTGGGGCCTAACATAGGCAGAGCAGCCTAGGAAACCAGCAAAAACTGAAAGCAGGAAGCAGTAGAAAGAGAATGAGTCTGCTTAACAACCTGACCTGGAAGTATTTTGTTATCATCCAACAACTGCGAGAAAATAGGCTAAGACAGCACACTTGATCAGTCCCATTGGAAGTATCGTTCCATCTGTATTTTGGCTTTGAGCGACCAGCCTAAGGGGATATAATGCAGTTCCACAGGAAGTTGACCTGGTTTTGCATACAAAAGGCTGGAAAGGTTAAGGCCATATGCCTTGACTAAGAACAATTCTGCCTCTAGCCACTAAGGAAAATAACCTGTTCCTTGAAATAAATCATTAGACGTCTTCCAAAGAAGGAACTTATGTGCATGTAAAGCACAGTAATAAACAAATAAGTTAGGGAGAGATAATCCTCCATGCACTTTAGGGGTGGTTAACTTAAAATAAGATCTTCGAACAGCTTTACATTTTCAGAGAAAAGAATTCAAAATGCCAACCTTCTTTTTAATGTGTGGAGAGTTAATCAGCATGTCCTTTGTTTTTTTGTAATTCAGTAGTAGTTTATTTTGTTGGAACCAATCTTCCAGTTTATAGAAATAATTTTGTAGCTTATCAGTAAGTTTGGTTAGTTGCTGCTCACTGGAAAAGATTACAGCGTCATCTGCATAGAGCAACATTTTTGATGGGCAAGCATGGGGTAATGATTTTTAAAAAAGCTAAAGAAAAGTGGGTCAAGTATGGAGCCTTGGGAGACTCCAAGAGTGACTGCTCTTAGGTCTGAATGAATCCCATTTATCTTGACACTTTGGGTTCTTTGGAGAGGTAACTCTGGAACCATGTTACTGTTTCAGTGGACAGGCCCAACTCTACTAGTTTTTCAAGGAGGATTTTGTGATTTACCATGTCAAACGCTTTAGTGAGGTCAATGAAAATTGACACCACTAGTTTTCCCTTGTCAAGTTCCTCATCAATGTAACTAGTGAACTCAGTGAGGGCTGCTGTGGTACTATGAGCTCTTCGGAACCCATGCTTTTACTGGCATTGTTTATTGCATTTGCTAAGGTGATCTGTTAATTGGTCAGGCACAATGAGTTCTAGGGCCTTTGACAGCGGGGCTACTATTGCGATAGGGCCTTAGTTAGAGTGATTCATGTGGTTTCCACTCTTGAGGACTGGGGTGACCTGTGAGACTTTCCATTTGCAGGGGAAATGTCAATGTCCTAAGAAACAGTTGAATATTTTGGATAAGGGCTGGACAATCTCATCTAACATGAATGCAATGATCTTCATATCTAGGGTGTCCCCTCCAGCCCTAGTTTTGCCCAATTCTCATTTTATGCATTTTTGGACTGTGGCTGAGACCTGTTTGGAGTAGAAAAGTGGTGGGCTAGTAATTCATGGGGAAGGGTGGCTTCAGTGAACTGTGTTTCACAGTCATGTGCAGATGGGTAGTCTATGGGAAGTAGGGAGCTAAGGTCAGGGAAAGGTTTGTTGAAAATATCAGCAATCTTTTTAGGGGCCTGCATGGTGGTATTATCGGTGGTGATCAGATCCAGGGCATTTTTTACTTCTTTCCCAAGAAGGTTCTTTAGGGTACCCCAAAAGTGTTTCCCTTTGCCCTACATTTTTTCAAGATGCTCTTTAAAGTGGATGACCTTTGCCTCTCTAATTGCTTTAGTGCAACTGTTTCTGGCAGCTTTATATTTGACAATATCCTGATGTGAGCCTGTGGCTTTTGTACTGTACCATAGATTATCTCTGGCTTTCATGAGCTCCATAAGAGGGCCTGTCAGCCAGGGATTGTTAGTTTCCTTTTGCTTCTGGCTTCTGAGAGGTGCATAGATGTTGCACGCATTTGTGAAAGTGGAGATGAAATAGTCCAGGGCCACATTTACATCTGTTGCATTATCTAGAGGGACCAGTCTATCATTCTTAGATACAGTTTGAGGGTTTCTTGGTGGCCCTTCCTAATTGACCTATTCTTCACAATGCATGTGGTCCATTTTGCACTTTTATTGGTCCAAGTGCAAACTACAGGAGAGTGGTCACTGACTGTATCTTGTAGTACTGATACATCTGTGATCCTCTCCAGATGGTTGGAGAGTACCCAGTCAATTAGGGCACTGTTGACAGTGTTATAGGTTGTTCTGGTAGCCTGTGTCACCATTTGTAACAGAGTATAAATCAGAGATCAGATCTTTGTGGGGAGTTGAATTATTTGCCAGCCAACTGATGCTGAAGACCCCTACAGCGATCACTTCCCATTTCTGGTTGAGTTGCTTGAAGTGTTCAGCAAATAACTGAATGACAATCATTTGCCTCCCAGGTGGAATGGACACTGTAGTAAGCACTAGTGTCTTACTTTGGTTACCAAGGAGAAGTTTGATAGAGAGGAGTTGAACCTCATTTACCTCTTTATCATGGTGAATGATATGTCCTTTGATATTATCATTTAAGCAGACTAAACAATCCCCCCCCTTTTGTCAGCCTATCCTGCCTGAATATTGTAAAGCCTTTGATGGCAATGGCTGCATCAGGGATCTTAGGGGATAGCTATTTCTTTGTCAGCGAGATTATGTCTGGCAGGTGCTGAGTGACCCAAGCCTGGAATTGTTCTAGCTTGGGTAGAAGGCTCCCGATATTGATGGTGGCTAGCTTTATATAACATTGTAACATGACTTTCTAAGCCTGTATGTAAAGGAAGAAAACACATTGGTCAAAATGAATCACCAGACCATGGATTCATTTTCTAATTATCCATGCTTACTGTAGCAATTCCAGCAGTCACCACGGAACACATTGTTTTGAGGTCTCTCCATGGTATAGTAGTTTTCCTTCTGCGAATGAGTAATGGTGCATCCAAGGAAACCACGCTTTGAATATATTTGCGTACATTAGAACACTTATCAGAGGAGCAAGCAAGGATGATTATAAAAAAATGTGTTTTTCTAATATGTGTGCGTATGCAGATTACGTCCACACAGTATTCATTGTTCCATGTTATAGCTTTATTGTTTAATCTGCAGAGTATTCAATGTTTGATTCACTCCATGCTCTTCAAATAAGTGTTACACTGTACGCAAATATATCCGTACTGTGGTTTCCCAGGATGCATCGCAAATGATTCACAAAAGGGGGAAAGTACGATACCATGGAAAGCACTCCCATGGTCCTGTAAGCGAGGTGCTTAAAAAAGAAAGATGTTATAGAATGGCCTGCCAGTGCAGCGGCAAGGTGTCCATCTGTGGCGCTGACATCTTGTATTTGGGGTGGACTCAGGAGTCAGAGGCCAGCCAGGGGGAGAAGGATTGAGCATCCCAGGGACTGCTCTTCTTCTACAGGGAGAGGGGTGAAGAGTGCCTGGCACTATGAGGACCCCTGGCAGAAGCCAGTGCCACATGTAGGGGGAGGCGGGGTATATGTTGGTATCATTGCATGTCTCCACCCCTGAGAAAAAAATCATAAAAAAAAGCATCACCAGCCTCTAATGACAGGTCCCACCTCTGTTGCTGCTCCCTGCTGCAGAATAAAGTCCACTGGGGGGGGGTCCAACTCATGTGACCCCACCCTGGGGGGCTAGCTAGGGCTTCATGACCTAGTTTCCTGCTGAGGGGTGCCCACTCAGTGGCTCCACCCAGGGGGCAAGCCTGGGGATGAGGGGGGAGCAGTGAATGGAGTGGGGGGACCAGAGTCTCCTGTAGTAAAAAGGAAGATGTTATGGCATGGTACTAGAATTTCTTCAAAGTGACTGTTTGTCATATGTTACAGCTGTACCCACAACATTACATCTCAAAGCAATAGGTTCCAAACAGTGTATATTTCAAAGCAAGCGGTTATAAACCCATTGTTCCTAACCAGTTGCAATACATAAGTATTATTACACACCTAGAATACTCATATGTTCAGACAATCTCCTTTTTTGCACTTGCCATGTTACAAGCACATTAAGCCACTCCAGAGTATGGTTCTACTGTAGAATTAATACACAACTGAGTGGTTGGAGTCACTCGGCCTATGGCCTCATACCCCCCACCCAGGGTGGATTAATTCCCCAGTAAAACCATGCTGTGGAGTAGCTTATTGCTTATGTAAACATCATAAATAAATAATAACCCATTTTTATAACAGCATTGATATGAAAACTAATAATCACACAATGTTGTATCATAACTGTGTGATATTTTGACAAAACAAATCAATATTACAATGTAAATATGTAATACAGTGTAGGGCAATATAAAGGATAATGTATGGTTGGCTAGCCATAACAAGTAAGTGTAGCCATCAAGAGGTTGTCAGTGGCAACAGCTTAAACCTCAAGAGCAAAGTTTGAGAGGTTTTGGTTGCCATGGCAAACTCAAGATTGCTAGAGCTGCTTGCTATGCATAGCTGACCATACATTGCCTTTTATAGTGCATGGTCAGCTATAACAGGAGAATCTATCCATATTAGTGCTTTGAAATCTTAATATAGCCTTACGTTTTTGTTTAGTTTCTTTTCGCCCGGTATCCTCTGCTATATCTCTCACCACCACAGCCACTGTTGAGTTTGGGGAAGTTCGCAAAATACACATTTGGGATTGCAGTCTAAACTGTTATGCTGCACTAGCTACATAGCTAGCATAGCATAACAAACTAGCTGACGTAGCTAGTACAGCATAACAACCTTTTAGGATGGATTGATTTCCATTCCTAACAACATTCTACCATACACTATAAATAAATTCTCAAGCATGCTTTTACACATAAAAACAAAAAAAAATGATTTATAATGCAAATCAAGTATCATGCATTACTAATTCAAGTGACTTACTTTGTTGTTGAGATCATGTGACCTATTCTTTTCTAAAGGTGGTAGCAGTTACCATGTACATGATCACAATTACAAGGTATGGCATCATACCCATGCAGCTATGCTACTATATTAAGTGAAGAGGGACTAGTGACATATTGTACTGGCATGCTGACACAATGAACAGTTGTACTAATCATTGTTTTAGGAGGATCCAGTGGGAAGTGAGAATATAAGTGGTCATCAGCTGTGATCATTCACTACTTTGCTTAACTGCTTCTCAGCAAATTGCGACCGACAAACACCAGATATAGTCTTACAAGGGACCTGATAACTTTGATCACAGGTCAGAAGACTGGTCCAGTACCAATGCTTCGGATAGTAATGTACCCTGTGGTCAAACAGCACTAACACCCATCTGCTCCTCCAGGTCTCTGGCAGCTATGTGTCACATTATGGTTGCAGGCGAACAGTGATGCAGTGGTCTCTGTGCCATTCACTCTAGTTGCTCCCCCTGTTCAGGTAAACCATGGAGCCCACTCCTGAAACTCAGTGCACTGCATGTGGATAAATGTTTCAGGTTCTGGGGATTGCCGTGGTAATTCATGCCAACTATGATTCTTGTAATGGAAAAGCGGGATGATTATATCACGGCCCACCTTCATGCAATGCATCAAAATTTAGCTTGATGTCAAAGGGGTTTCTCTAAGTTTTCACATTGGAATTCCAATGAGAGAAAGCAGAAATCACATACTGACATGCAGGTAATTAACACAATAACTACATTGACCAACCACGCCCAACAAAGGGACGATAACAATATGACAGTTTATATAATGAACATGAAGCTTAAACAGGCAAGATTAAAATGCTGTCTGAGGTGGTGATGACCCCAATTCATAAGATTGCAATGTTTCATTTTGAACCAGGTTCATCACACCTGCTATCTCTATAATCTGGTTAATCATAAGGACACTGCCCTGGAGCCGATTTGTGCTACAGCATGTCCGTGGCTTGAGACACAATGGTAAAATAAAAAAAAGTGAATAAAAAGGAGACCATACACATTGAATCAAGTGTTCAATGTATAAACTGAAAATGTTATGAATGACCACGTCACACTTTTTTATCTTCGTATGAGGTCTGTGACTTATTGATCTGTCGGTAATGGCTATGTCACTCGTGAGGTGTCAATAGGTAACAGACCTCTTGTGAAGGTAAAAAACATATGACACTGTCACAAATAACATATGCAATTTACTTTTCAATAACTCAATTTTATGACAGTGACATTCTCTTACTCATCTAATTGGAATTCCAATGTAGCAATCCAAAACACCAACCACCAAGGTGGAACCCCATGGTTTGGTCCTAACTTACAGTCATTTTAACATGTATACAGTGTATAGTAGAGCACTGTACTATATAGAAATCCATCCCTATCAAAATGATGTGGTACACAATTAATAGGTCATGGAATGTGATTCTACTCTTCTGTGGTAGAACAGCATTCTAGAACCTCTAGAGAATGCACAAGTCAGTTTCATTGAGAAAGAGAAAAAAACACAATGCATATAATTCATATAATACTTCACAATATAAAAAAAAAGTATAAGAACTTTATACATAACCAGTTTTTCTGCCACATTGGGGTTGTGATTTCCAAGGACCACTCGAGCTTTGCACTCAAGGTTAGAAGGAATCACAACTCATCTGTGGCAGAACGCACTGGTTGTACATAGCTGGCCATCCAGTTACCTCTATGTAGTTGGATTGCACTGATATCTGATTAGTAGCAGTGAAATAAGAGTTAACATTAACCACTGAAGCTTCTATATTTACCCCCCCACACCCCTTGCATGAACAATGTATTAAAAGTACCAATGTTGCCCATAGTGTCACAACAGAATATAAAGTCGGCACCTGTCACATCCAGAACAACCAACCCACCTACACACATACACAGTGCATACCATATCAAGGTACACATTCTTCAAGACAGACTGAGATGAGCAAAAGGGGAAGAGTGGCTATCTACATCAGAGAGGATACCAAAGTAACTGAGTCAAGGAGAAGACTGAAAGGGGAGTAGGAACTATGGGTCACCATTGAGACTTGAAATTGCACCACCATCTGCACTGGAGAAGTCCACAGACCTCCAGCAAAAGTGGAGGAAATAGACAGGGTATTAGTGTTAACCATCCAAAAAATGGAAATAAAATGAGAGGTGTTGATGGTGGGGGACAAAATATGGCAGATGTTACATGGAAAACCTATACTGAAGTCACTACTAGGAGGACAGACATCCTGTGTGCCCTGCAGGGGGCATGTCTCAGGCAGCTGGTGGTGGAGCCAAACCAAGGATGGAGTGTTATTGTACCTTGATCTCAAAAATGTTGACAGAATAATGGTCCTATCAGTGGGCAACCATCTATGGTCCAGCAATCACCAAACAGCATGGCTAAAGGTGAAGACAGTGGAAAAGTCAAGACACACAAAAGTAAGGGTCTTGGATTTCAAGAAGGCAGACTATGAGAAAATGAGGGAATAACTCATTAAAAATACTGGCAATGGGTGTATGAAGGGGCTAGAGGAAAAGTGGGAAAGAAATTAAGGAGCCACAGCAGAAGCAATGAGCATCTGTGTATAGTTAATAAACAAAGGATACAGAAATAAAAAAGTCACCATGGTTTTCAAAGGAGGTTGCTCTGAAGGTTTGGAAACATAAAGGAATTCAGAAAGGGTGGCATAGTTTCATGCTGGAAGAAAATGGTCAATTAATTACTTAGCTCCATCCCATCACTGCCCGTAAAGATCTAATTTAAGAGGTGATCAGGGCATCGGAAGACAAGCGAACAGATAAAGTGGCAACTCAATATGTCATGTGGCAAATCCATCCAAAATAATGGGAAGAGAGAGCTTTAGGGATGTGCGAGATTGAACAAAATGCAGCAGGCAGACCGCAAGGCAGGGGATCCCCTCTTCCACAATGGAGATGAGAAAGAGCTGATCGCCGACAAAATAAGGCAAAATATAGGACTAGGAGAGCAAGCTCTGGACTTAAATAGCTATGCCTTTTGTCAGAAAATCAGGGCACATCACTGGTAGATTTACAGCAAATACTAATTAATAACCTTACCTGCCCACAATTCTCGAGAGACCAGTGGCCTAGGAAGTGGGGGAAATAAATGCAGCATGGCAGCCCTGGTCCTGCAGCACTGGCAGCCCTAGACACACACATGTCAGATTCACTGGGATACATCACAAGAATGCTGAAGGCTCTTCTGTCAGACATAGCTGACATCAAAAAAGCTCTGGCAGGGAACATAGAAGAGGTGTGAAAATTACAGGACATAGCAAATGTGGCAGATCAAAGAACTGATGCACTGGAGAGACAGCAACATAACATTCTTCGAAAAATTGAAAATCATGAACTTCGGCTGCAGAAACTCTGGGACAGGGCGGAGGACCAGGAGAACAGAGGACACTGTAATAATATCAGAGTACTCAGCATCCCCAAGGGTCTGGAGAGTCAAAACATGGAAGCCTTTCTTTTTTTTTGTTTTACATTGCTCTTTATTTGCCTTACTCACTCCATCCTCCACTCATTCAGACCCCTCAGCCTTCACATCGCCCCCTCATCGCCGCAGGAGTCTGCTCCCCTAGAGTGGCCCCCCCCACTAGAGACTCCTTAGGCAGGGTGCCCTGGTATACCCCTAAGGGCAAGGGAAGGCACACCCCTTACCTTTCCCCCAAACAATGGTGGAGCAGGTGGTTCACAATGGAGTCTGCCCTGGTGATGGCTTGTTGACATGGTCCGGCACTGGAGGAGTCATCACCTAAGAGTGACAGGCTCCATTTTCCTGTTTTTCTGTGCCCCTACCCCTGCAGTTGCTGGCACGCTAGAAGATCCAATTAGGAGGCATGCATCAAGTAGCAACTCCTCCCAAGGCTCTTGGCTGACGCTGCCCCTCCCATTGTGTGTCCCGACCTGCATCGCCAGTCCCGAGTTCACCCGGAAAATGGCAATATAGCAGCGGGACAGATGCTCCACCCTCCCCAGAGAGTGAGAGCCACCTCTGGGTGCTCAATCCCTCTCTCTCCCCCTGGTGGCCTGAGTCCATCCCTGAACCCAGGTCTACCAGCGTGGTGCAAGGTGTGGTGTCCAGAGCCTCAACCCTCAGTGCCACTGGGCTGGCCATGGAAGCCTTTCTAAATGACTTTTTGCCAAGGTTATTGGGACCAAGAAGGAGGAGCCCTGTAGAACTAGAGAGGGCACAAAGGATGAGAGAGCATTCACAGGTGGCAAATAATCAGCCACAGCCAATTATAGCTTTTTTCCTGAAGTACTCAGTGAAAGAATGGCTCCTAAGAGTGACAGAGGATCTAAGAGAGTTAAACTGGAAAGGAACAAGGATATCTTTGTATAGAGACTTCTCCCATGAAGTCGTCATATGATGTAAAGCCTTTGGACCACTTAAAGCACAAGTTAGAGAAAATGGAGTGAAGTATGGTTTCTGGGGCCTTGCCAACTTATGGGTTACAATGGATGGGCAAGATTTCACAGGAGCTTCCCCCTCAGGACATCCATATCTGGCTTTCCAAAAACTGGCCACAGTTCTAAATCAGAACTACAACTCCCAGGAAGCTCTGGGAGCCGCAAGAATGATCTGGGAGCAGGCAGTACAGCTATGCCAATCACCCTGCAGCAGAGAACTCAAAGTGCACCTGAAAAGGACAAAATGGCAGCTCCCGTACCTAAAATGGCGGACCCAGCCAACACGAAAGCTGAGGTACCATTGGCTGACAAAGAAACAGATACACTGGAGGCACAGAAGAAAAAAGATCCAGAGCCAAGACCACAAACTCAGAGATCCAGACACAGGTCCAGAAGTCGACAGGACAGGGAAGGTAACATCAAGCTGGACTTCATTGCACTGCCGGCCAAGATACTGAGAGAGGACTTCCCCCCTCTAGCGATGAAGAGATACAGGACCTGATAGCTGAACTGCAGAACTGTACTGAGGCAGCCAGCGGAGCACTCAACTGGGTGGATGCTATTAACCACAAAGAATTTATGGACAGCATGGAGGCACCAGAAGCTGTAGTCTGGCCAGGCATCCACTCATTTGCAGAGGTTGCAGTGGCAGGCACCGGATGGTGCATGCAGGATTCTCTGTAATTAATCTTACTGCTTGGGGATGCCTGGATGATGTGGTGAGCAATCTGGTCTAACCAGAACATGGGGTTCATGTACAATTTTAATATAATGGGTGGAAGTTTAATGGGTAAAGTCTGGTTGCCATGGCTTGGGGAGGGGCACGGGGAGAAGGGAAGAAGAAGCAGGGGGGAGAGGGACCGTGCATCAAGAGCATTGGTACAAAGGAAACGGGTATTCAGAACATCAGGGGGAACAAGTAAAGGAAACTGTATATCCACACAGAGTGGAGGCAACCTGTAGCATCAAACCAGAGAAAACAGACTAATTTTAGCCAGGGCCAATAGTCAGCGGGGAGCAAGGGATAAGAGGGGAGTCAGAAATGACTCGAGGCACCTCATAGGGTAATGTCACAATCTGGGGGATATTCCCTCTGTTAACTCTTTCTAGTGCAAAAATGGCAGAATGTACACATTTTTCAGCTGTTAGATAGCCTCTTAAAGGCTTTGATGTGGGTCAGGTTGGGCTATCCTGTTTATATTCCTTCTTACTGCCATTAGTGCATCACAGGCATGCCTCACTCTGCTCAACCTGTCTTCTGGGCAGTTAATGTAATAAAAATGGTAATTTACATTCACTCTTCTTCAGTTCATTGTGCAATCACAGGCTGTACATAATGTACTGGACCTGTGATGCTCCTGAACATTTCTGGAAGAACCCAAACCCATGAGTAGGTCTTCTGCCCCCATCCCCCCCAGCTTTGCAGCGCGGAACACAGACACGATCACGGCCATGGTGGCTGGGAGGGGAAGGCATTTGGGCCCCAAGAGGCAGGCTGTGGACACCCATTGAACCCCCGTGGCTCAAGCCATAAAGGGATAGACTGGCTTGGGAAGTGAGAGGAGGAATCTCCCCTCCCCCTAGCGGGAATCCTGAGAAATGTAGCATGGCTATTTATACGAACATATGTACAAACATACGAATGTGCCAGCAGAAACAGACCACCTGGTCTATCTAAGCCTGCTCGAGTGTGCAGCTATATCCCCTAGTTTGTAGCTGCCCCACCCCCCTCCCATTTGTCATCCTACTGCCACCTCCCACCTCCCCTACCCTCACTCTCCCCTGTTCCCTGTCCCATGCCCTTTTGAAACTGTTCACAGATTTACATGATACCACCCATTCTGGTAGGGCATTCCATTTTGCAACCACCATCTCTGTGAAAAAGTGTCTCCTCATTTCCTTCATAAATCTTCCCCCCTCTATTCTTAGCACATGGCCCCTGGTGACCCTCCCCCTCCTTAACTTAGAGACCCCATCTGCCCCATCCTTATTGATTCCCCTCAGATTCTTGAATGTCTCTGTCATGTCCCTCCTTTCCCTTCTATCCTCCAGGGTGTACATATTCAGGTCTCTCAGCCAGCTGTCATAGTCTGTCCCTTCCATTCCACATATCATCTTTTTTGCCCTCCTCTACACCCCCTCCAGTAGCCTGATATCACACTTTAGGTGTGGCCTCCAAAACTGCACACAATACTCTAAGTGTGGCCTTACCAGCGACCTGTAGAGGGGCAAGATCACCTCTCTTCTCCTGGACAAAAATTCCCTCGCTATGCACCCCAGCATTTTGTTCTTATTTGCTGCCGCTCTCCTGCATTGGGCAGTGTTGTCCATGGTCCCTGTTATCATTACCCATAGGTCCTTCTCCTCCTCGGTGATCCCCAGCTTAACCCCTCCCAGCCAGTATTCTCTCATTGGGTTCATCATCCCAAAGTGCATAACCTTACACTTCTTTGCATTGAACCCCATCTGCCACCTCTCTGACCACTCCTCTAGCTTGTTAAGGTCTCCCTGCAGCTGCTTCCATTCCTCCTCTCCATTCACCACTGCTCCTATTTTGGTGTTGTCAGCGAACAGACTTATCTTGCTCACCACTCCATGTCCAATGTCTGATATGAAGAGCCCGAACAATACTGGCCCCAACACAGAGCCCTGTGGCACCCCACTCATCCCCTGCCTTGGAGTTGAGAGCTCCCCGCTCACCACCACCCATTGCAGCCTCCCACTCAGCCAACTTGTAATCCAGTTCATCATTTTTGCCCCTACCCCTACACCAGTTAGCTTCCCCCCAAACTGCCCATGAGGTACAGAATCGAAGGCCTTGCTGAAGTCCAAGTAAAGGACATCCATCGCATGACCCTTATCCAGCTCACCTGTCACCCAGTCATAATATTGTATCAGGTTAGTTTGACAAGACTTCCCTGAAACAAACCCATGCTGCCTTACATACTGGAGGCTATTGTCCTCCAGATATGACACCAGTCTTTCCATTAGCATTGTCTCCATGAGTTTGCACACTATGGAGGTGAGACTTACTGGGCGATAATTACCCGATTCATCCCTTGGTCTGCTCTTGTATAATGGTACTACATGTGCCATCCTCCAGTCCCGTAGCACACATCCCGACTCCAGTGAGGTGCTGTACAGATCCGCCAGTGGCTCTGCCAACACCTCCACCATCTCCCTCAGTATCCTGGGATGGATACCATCTGGCCCTGGTGCCTTATCTACCTTCAATGCCCTTAGTCCCTCTAGGGCTCTGCTTGCTTCAATTCTTCCATCTGTTGCCTCCTCTCCCCCCTGTCCTCACCCTTCCAGCCCATGGTGGTAGCGGTTCCCCTTTTTCTTCCATGAACACTGAGCAAAAGTATTCATTCAGTGCTTCTGCCTGCTCCTCACCCTTTTCTGTCCACTTCCCACCCCTCTTTATCCTCACTATTGTCTCCTTGCACTTCCATTTCTCCCTGATGTATCTGAAAAAGTCTTTCTCCCACTATTAATTCCCAGTGCTAATCTCAGCTCCCTCTGGGCCTTGGCTTCTCTCACTGTTCTGGTCACCTCCCTGGATCATCTTGCATACTCCTCCTTGTCCTCTTCCTTCTCTGTCCTTCTATATCTTTGGTGCGCCTCTCATTTTGCTCTTACCACCTCCACTACATCACTGTTCAACCAGCATGGTTTTCTTGCTCTGTTCCTCTTACTCTGTGTCTTTGTGCAGGCTTCTGTTGCCTCTGTAATCCCCCTTTTAATAATATCCCATTTCTACTCTGCATTTATTTCCTGCCTTATGCTCTCTAGTTTCCCTTTCAGTACTTCCTGCATCCTCCCAAAGTCTGCACCCCTGAAGTTTACTACCTGAGTAACTGATTTCTCTGGCTCCCTGCACATCGTGATATCAAACCACACCGTTTGGTGATTGCTGTTGGGCAGTGGGTCCTCCACCTTTTTTTCCCTTAGTGCCTCCCTATTCAACAACACCAGATCTAAAGTGTTCTTTAGCTTAGTAGGTACACTAACCAACTGTGTCAGGAGACCCTCCTGGATTTCATCCATGAACACTTGCTCCCTAGCACTGGAGGTGACTGGAATGCTCCAGTTAACCCCCGGCAAGTTGAAATCCCCCACGATGACCACCTTCCCTTTTCTACATACATTTCTGATTTGTCCTGCTAATTCCCTGTCAAGCTTCTCAGACTGGGTCGGTGGCCTGTATACCACCCCAAACCTCAGTTTCCTACCCCTTGAGTCTTGGAGCTGCAGACAGATTGCCTCTGTTCTCCTTTCTTTCCCCTCCTCCCTTGTGCATTTGATTCCATCCCTCACATAGACTTCCACCCCACTGCCCCCCTTTCTTATGGTCCTTCCTGTATACTTTGTATCCTGGGATTGCCAGATCCCAGTCCAGGTGCTCAGTTGCCCATGTTTCTGTGACAGCTGCAATATCCACCCTCCACACTGCTAAGAGTGCCTGTAGCTCAGCAGATTTGTTGCCTAAGCTTCTTGCATTCAGCGAGAGCAGCCTTCATCCTGCCCCCTTCCCTTCATTGGCCTCCTTTTCCTTCCTTCTACTCCCTCCTTTTTCAGCCATCCCAAGTCCTTCCCTGCCAGCCTGGGGGGGTAGGCTGTGACTCCACGTTATCAGATCCCTGCCTACCTGCTGTTCACTTGCCACCCCCCCCCATCTAGCTTAAATCCACCATTGTCACAATATACCTCCCCAGTCTTTGCTTTAATACCTCCTTCCCCTCCCCACTCAGGTGAAAGCCTATCCCTTGCAAACAGATTGTTATTATCCCAGGTACTGCCCCAGCCACCCACAACCCCATATCCCTTAGTTTGACACCATTCTACCAACCATGTGTTCAACTCCCTAATCATCTCTTTTCTTACTGTGCCTGTACAGGGTGCTGGGAGCACTTCAGAGAATGCCACAGACTCCCTAGCCTCCTCACACAACCTTCCCACTTCCTCAGTAATCTTCTTTGTTACCTCCACCGTTTCCCCCGCTAGGTCATTTGTCCCCACATGTACCACAATGTGTGGTTTCCTCCTACCCCTCCTTATGCACCTTAGGATTGCCTGTCCTGCCTTGTCTGCCTTTAATCCTGGTATGGACTCTACCCTTATCTGATTGTGCCTCTTTCCTTGCTGCCCCATCTGATCCCCTTGAGTATGGAGTCCCCCAACACTAGTACACCTCCCTCCTCTTTCCTTGTGCATGTCGCCACCCCCCACCCATGTTCTCATTTCTGGGGCCACTCAAGACGGTGCTTTTACAGTGTGTCCCAGTGTCTTCCCCCCTCTTTTATAGTTAAGAAGTGCAACTGACTGACAAGCACAGGTCTAAAGATCCTCCACCTTAAGGCCCTCTCCATCCCCAAGAATTCTTCAGTACAAACAACAAGGAGACAACTCATGAACAGGAACCAAGGAGGTAAGTGAGGATGGGGGTGTTGCGTGTTGGGCAGATGACCAGAAACATGAGGGAGGGGATGAGATGTGTCTCCTGGAATGTAAAAGGGCTCAACCACCTAGTTAAATGAACAAAGGTGCTACACCACTTAAAAATCCTAAGGGCGGACATTATCTTGATCCAGGAATCCAGGAGATGCAACTCACAGCCAGGTCAGTACAATGGTTGAAGAAGAGCTAGGTGGGGAGGGTGATACACAGCTCTGCCACCTCTAGGTCCAGGGGGGTGGTCACCATATTGATCCACAAAACATGTGGGTGGGTGGAGGACTGGAAGAAAACTGACAAACAAGGGCGGTGTTTGGTGGCACAATTTGCCTACCCCAGGTGCAAGGTCATTATTGCCAACTCATATGCACCAAACCAGGATGACCAGGAGTACTTTACACGCAAAAGTCAAGCCATAGCAGAGGCAGAGGGGGAGGAGGAGAAATGGCTGGTTCCCATGGGAGGTGACTTCATTATGATACTAGATGTCTTCATGGACAAATCTAGGCCAATCCCCAATACCAACCCTAGGGCTAGAGAGACTCTAGGTGGAATGATAGAGGAATGGGGGCTCATAGATCTATGGCAGTGTGATAATCCAGTAGAAAGGGACTACACCCTCTTCTCCCATATACATGGCACTCATAGCCATATAGATTATTGGCTGGTGGACATACTGGCAGGCCATGGTATCGGCAACGATGTACATATCGAACCCATGGTCCTTTTGGACCAGGCCCCGATTAACCTCTCTTTCCTTCTGGTTGGAGTCCACCCCACCTCTCCTAGATGGAGGTTTAGCCCATTACTATTGAATGATATGGAATTCCAGGAGTGGATAAAATCGGCATGGGATCATAATATTGCAAGACATTATGCCGCATGCATGTATCGCACTGCCAAAACAATGCAATATAATGCAGGTAGCATAAGTCATAATTTATGGGGGGGGGGCTCCATCTCTGAAACCCTCCTTATGGGGTTCTGCACCCCCGAACCCCCCAACTAAAATATCTAACTTGGGGGGGTCAGTAAATATCACATGAGGTGCAAAAAAATAAAATTTTTCATGCGTCTGGGACTGGGAATCGAATCCGGTCCCAAATACTCTGCCTGCTTCCATCCCTGCCAGTGGCTCATTCCTTCGAGCCACAGCAGCTGCTCAGATGAAGCCTGTCCCAACAGAGATAATATTCTCTGCCTCTGACAGTGAGAGGGTGCAGGACCGAGCACAGAATCATTCGCGGTATTGCACCCTCTCGCTGTCCTATACTGCACTGTTGCAGTTTCGGGGTTTTGTCATACGCTATTAAGCGTACAACATTTTGACCCAGTAGGGACAAAATTAGAGACACAGGCCTCCTTTTAGACTAACCAGAATGGGGAGGTCAAGGCGAGTACAGTGTGGGAGGCATATAAGGCCTTCCTAAGGGGGTGCATCATCTCCCACATAGCCAGGAGGAATAGGGAAAGGAGGAAAGAGATGGAGAACCTGCAGGAGAAACTGGCTGCTCTGGAAACACAGTTTAAAAACAGCCACCCCAAATCCAGGGAGCTCAACGCCTCCATTAAGGATTAAGATCCTGTTACAGAGGAAAGCAGAGCGGCAACTGCTGAGGGCTAAACACAGGTTATAAGAGTCAGGAGATAAAGGGGTAAAATGCTAACTTACCACCTCCGTAAGCAGAAGGCCAACTACCAAATCCATGCCCTAAGGTCATCAAAAGCAATCATGGTCACCAAACCCACAGAAATGAATGCATTCATGCATCAGTTTTATGGAACATTGTACTCCTCACAAGCCCAGACTGGGGCTTTGGGGCATGATCCTAACATCCAACAGTTTTTGGATACAATCCCCCTCCCAGGCCTAGGTCTCGAACAGATGCAGGACATGGACAGTTCCCTCACACTACCGGAGATAAAGGTGGCCCTCCACCAGCTTTCAAAGGGTAAATCCCTGGGAGCAGATGGAATCTCAATGGAGCTCTACCAGATCCTTGATGATGAGATTCTACCACCCATGTTAGCAGCTCTGGAAAAGGAAAAAGCAGCAGGGGTTCTTCCTCCGACCATGAAAGAGGCCATAGTTATGCTACTTCCCAAAAAATTAAATGACACCCTGGACTGTTCCAACTTTAGGCTTATATCTCTAATCTCTCTGGATAACAAAATACTAGTGAAGGCTTTGGCCAATAGACTAGAAGCTGTGTTACCATTGTTGATACACCCATCCCAGGCAAGGTTCAGCAGGCGGAAGACAGGAGCAGACAATATCCACAGAGTCCTCAGTCTGAAGTGGCTAGCCATGCACTCCACCACTTCCATGGCAGCGCTGGCGGTGGACTTCTGAAAAGCCTTCGACTCAATCAAATGGGGGTACCTTCACACCACATTGAAAGCATATGGGATTGACTCATACTCCCAGACCTGGATCTCCACAATATACATCAATTCAACAGCCATGGTCCTGACTAATCAAATAGTGTCACCACTCTTCAAGCTACAAAGGGGAACAAGGCAGGGCTGCCCCTGTCCCCACTACTTTTTTTAGATCTGATATCTAGGAAGTTGTTGGATGCCCCAGGAGTTCAAGGCATTGAGGTCAAGGGCAAGCAATATTTGGTCAGGCCATATACAGATGACCTTCTGCTTACCTTGTCTTATCCAGCCGACTCTCCCCCCCACATGTTGCGAATACTGCAACGGTTTGCCAGCATCTCGGGCCTGTGCATGAACAATAAGAAAACCATGCTCTCTCTCCTCTGAACCTAGCCTGTACAAAAGACAGCAAATAACTATATTGCCAAAGGAATGGTCAGGTTACCTAAGGGGAGTGCAACTACGATACAGGGACTCTAGAAGCCAACTCATACACCTCAAGGTACTGTTAAGATAGTACCATACCCTGGACACACTACAGAAGATGGGACTTATCCTTCACTCGGACTGCTGGAGACGGAAGGACCCCCAGGCCAATCTACTGCACAAAATCTGGCAATGCCCCATGCTCGGCCCTTTCTGGGTGGGAGTGTTGGGAGACTGTACCAGGATCATGCACACTCAAATCCCCACAGTCCCAGCCCTCATCCTTCTAAGGGACACCTCACAGGTGCTGAATTGCTTGGCGCAGTTGAGGAAATGGTTACTTACGGTTCTCCTGAAAGCGAAATGCAAAATACTGATATACTGATGAGACAGCAACAACCAGTGCCTCCCTCACTTCTAACACAGCATGCATCAGTGGCTATGCTAGTGGTTTTTGAAGTTAACATATGCAAACACAAACAAGAAGTAGAAGTATGAAAAAAAATGGGGGCAATATCTCAGATCACAAGGAAATCTCAAAACTATAGGTGGGCAAGGCAATGGAGCTGGATGGGATGCATTACAGAATACTGAAAGATATCAGAGAGGTACTTGGGCACCACTGACAGCCCTAGTGAACAAATCAGTTATGGGGGGGATTATAAGGCTCAGAGGCGATGAAAGGGAGTGTAAGAAGGGAGATCAGGAGAATGCAGAAATTCTGAATAAAAAACTTCAGTTCAGTATTCATTGAAGACGGAGATGAGCAGGGAACACAATATGGCAACAGATATGGGGGGGGGCATTGAACAGCAGTCTGTTTACTGTGGAGATAGTCCTGGATGAGCGCACAAAACTGAAAGTTGACTGAGAAATAGGGCAAAATGGCATACATCCTATGATATTAAGTGAGCTGCTGAGGGAGATAGTAAGCCTGTGGCAGCAACCAAGTCACTCAACACAGGAGTGGTTCCTGAGGACTGGAAGAGCAAATGTGTCATCCCTCTTCACACAAGGGGTATCAAGGAGGAGGCAAGGAACTGTAGGCAGGTCAGCCTCACCTCACTAGTGGGTAAGATCATGGAGGAACTGCTTAAAGAACGAATAGTGGGACACTTGGAATCAAACTGTGCTCAAGATCCAAGGCAACATAGATTCACAACAGGAAGGTCACGTCAAACGAATATGAAATCTTTTTTTGACTGTGTTACAAAGCAGGTAAATCAGGGGGTAGTGGTGGCCATCAGCTACCTAGATTTCTGCATGGACCTCCACACCGTTTAATATAGAAGACTGATTAGTAGCCTGGGCATGGACTACAAGGTGGTAAACTGGGTTAGAAATTGGTGAAGAGACAGGAGGCAGAAGGTGGTGGTAAATGGTATCCAATCCAGGGGGGAGTAGACCAGTGGGGTGCCTCAGGCATTAGTCCTTAAGGCTAGTCCAGTTTAATGTGTAATATCTTCATCAGAGACACAGTGGAAGAGCTGGAGGAAAAGGTCCGCCTGTTTGGAGATGACACCAAGGTATGCAACAGGGTGGATACTACAGATGGGGTGAAGAAATTTAAGAGGTACATGGGAAAGACTGAAGAGTGGTCTGAGGTGTGGCAGCTGTGGTTCAGTTCAAAGAAGTGCAAAATAATGCACTTGAAAGAAGGAACCATGAAGTGAGCCACAGGATGGGGGGGGAGGTGCTGATGGTCACAAAGAAGAAAGGGATCTGAGGGTTATAATTTCAGACAACCTAAAAAGGTCTAAATGGAGTACAAAGGCTAATGGGAGGGCCAGCGGCATGCTGTGGTGAATAGGCAGAGGTATCAATATCAAAGGGGGAGGTGATTCCACTGTATAAAACTCTAGTGAGGCCTCACCTACAGTTTATTGTACAATTATGGAGGCTGCATCTTCATAAGAAAATTTATAGGGTGGAGGCAGTCCAGAGAATGGAAACAAAGATGGTACAGGGATTGTACAAGAAAACATATGAGGTGAGATTAAAGAACCTCAATATGTACTTGCTGGAAGAGAGGAGGGAGCAGGGAGACATGATAGAAACCTTTCAGCACCTATAAACAAGGTGCACGGGGCGGCATCTTCCAATATAGGAAGAGTACAAGAAAAAGGGGCATGATATGAAAGTGGAAGGTGGCAAGATAAGGGGAAATGTGGGAACGTCTTTCTTCACAGAACAGGTGGTAGACGCATGGAATAGTGTGCCACAGGAGGTGGTGGGAGCAAGCACAGTGGAGGAATTTAAATGTGCATGGGACAGGCATAAGGGAACCTTAGAAGTGGGAAAGAGAGGAGAAAGCTGTTGATCAAGTAGGGCCAGAGGAAGCAAACAAGGGTAGGGCTTAGGGCAGACTGGATGGGCCTAGCGGTCCTTATCTGCCAGCAATTTATATGTTTCTAAATTATGCACTTATGTGCTTCTTCAGACTGAAATAACACAACTAGCACTACAAGGTTTATAAATTGTTGTTTTTTTTTCTCTCAGTTTAGGTACATTCCTGAATCCATTCACCCTTTGCTGCAACTGTGGACACTCTTGGACATTTTGAAATTGCACCCAAAGTACCAGGGACAGGTGTTTTTTTGAAAATAGTAGGGACAGCATCAGCCTTTAATCATGCACATACTTGGCCAGTGTGCAGTCTAAACTGCTTTATTAACAAATGCTCTGTTTCACAGCTGTCCTCTGTAAAATGTGCACTACAGTACATAGACTACAACTCTCTGAGGCACCTCTCCAGTCAAAACGTGTCTGTTGAGCAGCATTGTCCCATAGTTTTCTAATGCTTGTGTTAGAAGCTTACATGGTTTTTACATGTGTTACTGCACCCACAGGCAATAAATCTGTTAACCATTTTGCTGTTTGACACTATGGGGGGGATATTCAGAGCAGCTGCACATGGCGCAACTGAGTTGTGCCAGTGCAACTGTGGACTTAAGCTGCTGAGCGATATTCAAACACTGTGGCTATGCAGTGCAAGTCTCACTGCGTCATGACACAAATGTAATGTATGCAGCACAAGTGCTGGGGGAATTCCCATGAATATGTGGCACAATGGTATGTTCAACCAGAAATCATGGCACAAGTCCAGAGCAAACCATAAGATGGGCCGGCCGGACTTGAGACTATAAAACCTGGCTCAAACACACAGACAGCAGATGCGCAACCCTGTGCCAAACCACATAGAGAGATGGACGGCTCACCATTTGTAAAAGAGGAAGTAATAAAGGGTGTGAGGAGGCAGGAGGAACACCAATGTGGCCAACAAAGGTTCCAGCGGCGGTAAGCCTGACACAGGTGGTAGTATGTCCCTATTACATTCGAGAACTATAGTGATACAGAGATAGTGGGCTGGTACCCCCTGAACAGGGCAATTCTGAGGCAGCTCTGTGAGCTATGCAGTGAGGAGATGCAGGCACCCACCAGACATAGTCATGCCATGTCAGTGGAGACTAAGGTGACTGCTGTGATGTGCTTGCTCACCACAGTCACTTTCCAAAGACCAACAGGGGATACCACGGGCATCACCCAGTCAACCACGTCCCGCTTTCTCACACAGTTCCTCAACACTGTGCTGCCACGTGCTTTGGAGTACATACATTTCCCCAGCACACAGGCATCGCGTACAGCAAACATGCAGGGCTTCCACAGGGTGGCACGCATGCCAGGCATGATTGAGGACATAGACTGCACCCATGTGGGCATCCGCACACCACCTGGCCCCGAGGGTCCAGTATACATCAATAGGAAAGGCTATCTATCTATCTATCTATCTATCTATCTATCTATCTATCTATCTATCTATCTATCTATCAACTGCCAGGTGGTGTACAATGCCACTGGGCACATAATCAATGTCTGCACCACACACCCTGGGAGTGCACATGATGCATTCATCTGGCACAGCTCTGTGCTGTGCCAGAGGTTCGAATGTGGGGACATCCCCATGGGCCACTTGGTAGATGACTAGGGCATGGGCCAGGGTGCGTGTGTGGCACGGCAGTGGGAGGAGGAAGGGCAGACAGGGTGGGCATGGTGGAGTAGGCAGTAAGTGACAGGGACAGGGTGGTCTCCACAACACAGCACAGTGCTAACCATGCCATTCTTCACACAGGTGACCGTGCATATCCACTCAGACCCTGGCTGCTCACCCCCTACCGGCGACCATCATCACCCACAGAGGAGAGATACAATGAGGCACTCGCCAGCATGTGCAGTATCATCGAGCCTGTCTTTGGCATGCTGAAAATGTGATTCCATTGCCTAGACAGGTTTGGCGGTGCCCTACAATACAGTCCATCAAAAGCCTGTGTCTTATTCCTGGCCTGCTGCATTCTGCACAACATGGCCATTGACCGTGGGATAGCTGTCCAGGTGGACGAGGGTGACAGCGGTGGGCACAATGGTGAGGATGAGCAGGAGAGTGGTGGCTAGCTACCACCAGGGAGACAGGACCCCCACCTGGCAGCGGAGGCTAGGCGGCACTGAGACACAATTGCACAGGAGCATTGTGGAGAGCACAGGTAAGTGCACCGACACACATGCATGGGACACACGGATCAGCACACCACACATGGGCCTGTACAAGCACAGCTGGATGCATGCATGGAATGGGGTGCACTGCAGGCATGGTAGACACAATGGCACACAGACACACACACACACACACACACACACACACACACACACACACACATATACACATAGGCTGAGGAACATGGCATGGATCAGAAGCATAATACCAGTGCACAGGCACAACCGGTGCAGAGCTGTCCTCATCACACCCATGCCACATGTCCCAGCAGCCGGACGGCATACACGGGGGGTATGCATCACAACACACATGTGCTCCACCACATGCATGCTGCACCACCACCACTGCCCATGTGCACATGGGTCAGCATCAGTGGACAGCAGGTCAGGGCAGCACACACTTCAGGCCAACCACATGGTTTCTCGGCTGCCATGGAAATGTGGGCAGCCATGCCAGGGTTGTTCAGCTGCCACAGGCTGCGCATTGGCCATGGGGTGTGTGTCCGATGCACTCCCAGGGATTGAAGTCCTGGACCGCGACCATGTCCTCACAGGGGTGTTGAGGTGGCCAAACAGGCTAGCTCCAGGGGTGTCCGGGATGCCAACATCAGAGCACAGCATCTGCTATGCGGAAGTCACCAGATGCTGGGACTGTGGGGTAGACAGAGCACTGTGAGGGGTCCTCTGCACACAGATGAGCCCAGTGGCTGCCACCAACACAAGTCCGGCCACAATGGCACTGGTCATGCGGTCCAATGACACATTCATGGCCTCCCACATCTGGAGGAGCTCGTCAATGATCCTGCTCTGGTGGATGCTGCACAGGGGGCCGTACTGGGGATACAGTGTCCTTAGGCACACCTGTGGCAGACCCTGGGTCATGCTGCCCAGTGGTACCTGCATCTTGCTGGCAACACCCAAGCATCTCCTGGGTAGTGTCCTGCACCACCGCTGCTGCAACAGCACCACCATCCATGCCAGACACAGTGGGTGTGCCACACACCACTGTGCAAGCAGGGATGGGTGGCAGCTGCACAGCTGCTGGTGCAGCACTGGGTCCTAATGTTGCCTGTGATATTCCCAGGGGTGTGCCAGGCACCACAGCCCCTACGCTGCCCAGGATCAATGTTAGGTCATCATCGGAGCTGGACCCCACCTCCAGCTGAGTCTCAGCGCAGAGCACTGGCAGGCAGGTATCCTGCAAGAACTCAGCCAGGGCGTCATCCTACCCCAGGCCAAGGACATCCACCTGCTCTGCACAGCCAAGCTGCAGCCTGTCCCCACTCTGGATGCCAATGGAGGTGTACGGTACAGCGTCCATGGCCACGGCCGCAGCCGCCTCTGCTCCATCCTCCCCACTGAGGCATGATGGTGCTGCACGAAAGAAACAGAGTTAGTAGAGCTGTATCATCCATGTGCCTTCCCCCCCATGTACATGTCACCATTGCCATTGGCCAACATGGTGCCATGCATGGCTGTGGCCACCCATGCATGTGGCATGCACCATGGCAGCGGGCTCACCTGCATGTCCATCCCACACCTGCCAGACATGTCTGTTGAGTGCATATTCACCATGCAGTGAGGGGCTGCCACCCATCTGGAAGCCACCACCAGGCACACCCTCCACCACCGTGCAGTTGATGGTGGCTACCACCAGCTCCTCTGTGGCCAACAGTGTTGGGACTGTGGATGGGCCACTGCCAGTCACACTGGTGGATGCCCATATGGCTGCCACCTTCTCCTTAATCCTCATCATGTCCTTGCTGACCTTCTTAAAGCACTTCTGCACAGTGTGCTGGTGCCTGCCATGCATGTTCACATACCTTGCCACCTCCTCCCACTCTGCCGACCTCTCTTGAGGCATGCCATTGCACCACTGAGCAGGTCCTCCCTGTCCAGGTAGGCCTCGAACAGGGCATTCTGCTCCTCTCTTGTGAAGCTGGGCCTGAGTTTGCATGCAGGCCCACACTCCTCCTCTCCATCATTGCCCTACATGTAGCTACCTGTGAACAGGGACAGTATAGTGGGTCAGTGTCAGCACGGCCTACAGCATTTCCCTGTAGCAGTGTTATACTAGGCCTCTGTTTCACTGAGTTTGCATCAGCTTACCTAACAGGTTGCAATACCGGTCTGTGATCTGTGCTGTTTGTTGGTGCTTTTATGGTGCATCACATGCAAATGAGCTTGTGCACAACATTAATGATATGAAAATGCACCCTACTGCACCGCACATTAGCTGATGAGGTGATTTACATATGGTGACTGAATATTGTGTAAATGCACCTTGTGTAATCGAGTTGCACCAGAGCAAACCCTGTTGTGCAAGTGTGGCGCATACATGGTGTGCATGCCTGCAGTGCTGTACAAAATGCGTATGGCACAACTGGTGTGCCTTTGTGCAATACTGTGCCATTAAATATGTGGCCCGGGGGGTGCCATCACACCATATCGTGCCTCATGGCACTACCTCCTATCACGCAGCTGCTCACTGTGAGCAATGGGCACATACATGACACTGGGAAGGGTCATGCCCTGTGCCCTCTTGGTCATGTACATGACCTCGTGCACCCACTGGTCAGTGGCACTGTGTGCATGTGTGTTAATGTCCTATGCACCCACATTGTGCACTGAGATCACTTTTCCCCACGTTGTGTGATTGCATCCTGCTGTTCACAATCGTGCATCCTACACGTGTAGCCCCACGTGTGGTTTGGCCACCAATTTCTTCTGGCATCTATCACAAGACATGGTTGGAGACATGGCACAGGGGAGTGGTAGAAGAGCCACAAACTGGTCTGACATGGAAGTGAACAACCTCCTGGCCATTGTAGAGCCCTTTGAGGGGCAGCTGCATGGACTGGTGCCCCTCCAACAGCCATGGAGTGAGGTGTGGCAGTGGGTGGCCAGGGATCTGGAGAAGTGGACGGGGTGGTCAGGACCCCCAATCAGTGCTTCACAGGTTTGGGATGAGTGCACAGTCAGGTAGGTATGCATAGGTGACAGGCATGCTCAGGTGCTCTACTGTGGTGGGTGTACTGCTGTGCGGCACGGTCCTCTGCTGGGGTTTGTCATGGTCCTAGTGGTTGCTGCTCATCATGCATGGCTGCTGCACATGTTGAAGTCATGCAGGCATGGGGGCCACTGGACAGACAGGGACATGCCCTGCACCATGCAGGCTGTGTGGTGGTGGGGGGCTGTCCATGCGTGTTTGTGTATTCATGTCCTCCTCTCTTCTTTCCTTCCACAAGGCCAGAGGACCACAGGCAGACCAGGGTGGCTGTGGTAGGGGTGCAGGCCACTGTTAGTGCATAGCCAGCAGCACCAGCTAGACAGTGCCAGGCAGGTAGGCTTGGCCACATTGTTCTTATGTGTCTCTGTGAGATAACAGTGGGGACAGTGTCCAGCCATGGTCACTCCAGCAATGTGTCTGCACAGCCATGGTTGGTGCACTGTCCGTTCTCCATGCCAGCGTCACACATACTTTGGTGGCCTTATGCTGGTGGGGGGCATGTGCACAGCTGCCAACATGTACGCTGTGACAGTACTGTTACTCTGTGCCATGTGCCCATGCTTGTGTGCACATGCGCACACTGCACTACACTGTCTGCCTGTCTGTACCATTGTGGTGTACTGTGTGGATGGCTGATGTGGCCCTCCGGGCATGGGTCCATTGTAGTCCCTGCAGTGCTGTGTGCCCCCACTGTCCATTGCATGCTGTGGGTCGGCTAGGGTTCTTTGGGGGCATGACACTGATTGCATGTCCTGTCCCTTCTCCTAGGTGGACCCAGAATGGCGGTGCGAGGGGGAGCATGGAGGCAGTTCCCAGCCATGTACCAGATGCTGGCCTTTCAGAGGAGGATACTTCTCATCCAGCGGAGGTAGCTGTGGGAGATTACCACATTGAGGAGGGCCATTGAGTGGATGGAGCTGGCGGACAGGAGGTGTTGAGAGGCCCCACTTGTATATAGCCTCCTTCATCCTCAACTACCCTGTTTTCCTGCAGTCCCACTTCCAATTGTATAGCCCCTGTTTTCTGTCCCCATTCTACTCTCACCCTCACCCATCCCAGCCCCTGTTATTTGTTTGTACTGTTCCTCATATTGTTATAAAGGTTTATTCTGCTACATCCCTGTGTCCATGTCTGCTTTGCAGGTGGCATGTGGAGCCATGCTGCAGTTGTTTATTCTGCTGTGTGTTGCTGTGTCTCTGGTGTTCCTCCACCGACCCTCTGGGCCATTGCTCCTGTGATCACTGGGTGGGTAGGCCTTGTCCCTTTCCTGTGCATGGCCCTGTGTCATGTGTCCAATGGTGGCCTTTGTCTGCCCCTGTACCTTGTGCTTCTGTCTGCCTGGCCTGCCGTTTGCTTGTGGGGCTGTGCATATCCACTGTGGGCAGCACTGCGGTGCCCTCCCCACTGCAGCTGGTGCCCTGTGTGGCCCTGTGTGGACTGTGCCTCGCTCACCCTGGTCACCTGCTCTGTGTTTGCATCATCACCTGGCACCGTGCCCATGGTGCCCTGTGGCCCTGCCTGGTGGGTGTCTGTTGCATGGTGCTGCCCTTGGCCTGACTGTGGTGGCAGGGTTTTGGACAGTTTCTTCTTCCATGGTTGGTGGACCAAGGTTGTCTGTGCACCGTCCCCTGATGCCCTGTGTTCACTCCAGGTCAGTGCATCTATGTACCCATGTGTGCCCTGCTGGTGAGGTCCTGTGCCTCTTAACCTGTGTTTCTTTTTATATGTGTCCCTGCAGCATGTAGCTCTTGCCCTGCTCACTGGATTTGTGCTCAGTTCTGCTCCATGCATCCATGGTTGTGCCGGCGCATCTATGGTTGGGCCATGGTGCATCTTTGACATATTCAGTTGACTTGCACAGGAGCATTTCAGGGGACACATCTTCTGAATATGGCTCCCACTTTGCCGGACTTGTGCCGGCATTAGGCGTATTTCTGAATATCTCCCCCTACATATATAACAAATGGGAAATTGTTGTGACTGAGCACAAATTGACAGCAATTAAGTAAAAGGATGAAAAGGAGCAGGAACACAATGTCACTAACAGCAGGAGTACTAAACTCTGATAAATATAATCTTCTGTAACATGACTGATAGAAAGATGTCAATTTGAGAAATTATCCCAGCACCTTTAGTGTGCACAACTCCAAAACCCACAAGGTGTCAATCTGAACTAACTGAATAATAATCGATGATGGTAGGTAATGAAAGAAGATGTTACACTACTAATAAAACATTCCAGCAAAAAGTATTCACAGGTGAACTCAGCTGGATACAATCAAATAAATCTTTGGAATTAAGTCAGGACAAGTTACCGTTAATAAGGCGATCACTGGCAACAGTATGAAGATTATTTGCAAATTTCCTGATATGTCAGTGACAGGAAAACAGTGCACAGATTTTAAAAAAGGGTAAATAAAATACTGGACTGAACAGTGTACCAAATCAAAAAGTTTCTTGTTGCTCCCTTCATAAACACCACAACATAAGGTAGGATATATGAATACATTGACTGCAGCTTGCTTTTATTTATGTTGACTGTCAGCAGCAGCTACAAAAATATATTTCAAAAGGCAACTGACTAATTTTTATTAATTATGCTGACCATGTCACAGACAGCTGAGCAATAAATTCTTAGTTATAAAGTTCAGCATAAGGAAGATGACAATAGTTCAGAATTACAAAACTGTCAAATACTGGGTCTTCCTGACCGATCGGATGGTTCATAACGGTCATTAATTCACAAAGTCAGCACTGATCACTATTATGTCTATTTAGCTGTTCTGCACTGTACTGATATTTTTAAACACTCAATAATCAATTGCAGATGTACAGAATCACAGTTGTATCCACGATCATGAGTCACATCACTAGCCACTTCAACATTGTGAATGCAGTCTTTGAGAATTCCCATCACAATCGCCGTTCCTAACTTGACATCATTATGTTGGTGCACACAGGGAGCGAGCATGGTTGAGAAAGGTTGATCCATGAACACACACTCAGTAACGGTCGAAACAAACTTTAAAAATATAGATGTTTAAACAAATGTTAGCCAAAACTGAAAGTACAGCTGCATTCAGATGCCATTTTACTACTCAGCACCACCGCAAGGGAAGCTGTATCTCAGCAGTGGCTTTTTAAGGTATTAATATATAAACTGAACAGTAAAGTGGCACAGAGTCATCCTTGTCTCACATTGCAATCAATAATGAAAGATTTAATAAATGTGCCCTGATTTTATAATCTAACTTTCACCAATGTATCAGTGTGTAACATATACAACATTTCTAAGAGTTTATTAGCAATTCAATGAGTTGGTATTATTTCTCATAACCTGTTTCTATTTAAGTTATTGAAAGCAGACAATGTCCAAGAAAGCTGCATATATCAATATTTTTTCCACATAAACATATTTTAGAGTGATATACTGTAAATCAAAACAAAGATTTGGTTAATTATACTAGAGCCTTTTCTAAAGCCACCTTGGCATTGGAATAAAATCTGCTTAGAATCAATCCAGTTTCTGTAATTTATCAATAACAGTTTGTGAATATGCCTTAGAAGGAACACTTCAGATTGTTATACGTCTATACCACAGTGGAGAAAATATATTACTTGTATATTCTGTATATCTGAAGGATAATGTCTGTTTTCCATAAATCAGGAATAACTAACTGTTCATTAATATTCTTGAAAAATGGGGCCAGTAACTCCACCCACCAATCTGGATTTGCCCTAAACAGTTTGGCAGGCAATCCTTATCCACCTGGGTCATTATTGTTTTTCTGTGCCAATATTGCTTGTGTAACTTCTGTTATTGAAACTTTTTCCTAGCTATGTATTGATGTCTTAAATATGATCTTGAGCACTAGTCTCATTCATCCTCACTTTTGGCTGGTAGAAAGAGTTAAAGTACTCCACCCACAGATCAGCAGTAAAACCAGACTCAATATCACTATTGACCTTCCTAAGCCTGCAGCTACCCATTTCCCTCAAATTATTAACTTCTTTACTTTCTATATCTTCTTGAAATTCTGACCAAAGATGCTGCTGCTATTTATTTTTTCTATAAAGCTTTAGTGATTTATACTCTTTTTTAACTGCTACAGTATTTAGGTTCTTCTATCCTCTACCCTTCGTGAATTTTTTTTACTCATCTCCCGAGAGCATAAGCTAATTTCCTACTCCATTTACATTTCAAGTCATACCGGGAACATTTTTACTAAGGTCTCCATTTGCTCTATAACCTCTATTTTCACTCAGTAATATGACCATTACTATTTCTATTAATGTTGCCTGCAATTCTAAGAATATAAACCTATTTATGGAAGAATTGCACAGATTGTCCCTGATAAGTTGCTTATTTTCAGTTTCAGTAATTTCAAGAAATCTAGATTTGACTATTATTGACCATATTAGCTTTTTGGCATTAGCTACTACTAACGTATCTTCCAATATATGTATTTAGGATTTATTATTCTTATGTAAAAATTCATATTTTATTTGAATTTTTATAGAAAGATGGAGATGATTGCTATGTCACTAGTCGAGAATTTCAAATGATGATGCTGAGTGACATGAAAAAACATCCAACAAACATTATCAATTACTAAACAGCCAGAAACAGATGGAAATGGCATAGCACCAGTATAATCTCCACAAACTCTGCCATTAAAGCGTCTCAGATTGTATTCAGATATCCAGTTCATTATCTTTCTCTCTCTATCATTTATTTTAGGATGAGTAGACTGCTAAAGGGGGATACCCAAGGAATCATCAATCCCTCTTTTCTGATTTTAAGTTTCCTAATTGTTTCTGATTCTTGCATTGCAGTTACAACAGAAACAAACTGTAATATTAGCATAGTTATCATATAAAAATATTGTATAGACTTTCTAAATAACTCAATCTCTTTCTCTTGGCAGATAAGTGGAGGCTGGATGAATATGTGTATTAACAGTAATCAAACATGATGAGCCTTTAACAAGGAGGTCACACAAAAAGAAAGGGAAACCAGTTTTCAGCAGATGACATTCAAACTTTAATTTGGCTGCAACTAGTGTCAGCAGCCCCCTGCAGTTCTCCAAATCATTTCACTTTCTGTGTTAAGTAGCTTCAGTGTTGATAACCAGAAATGACATTGCCTTTAGATCTAGATTCTAGAACTATTCATGTCACACCTGTGCTGCATAGTCTGCACTGGCTGCCAGTTCAGTGGCAGATCATCTTCAAGGTTGGCTTGCTGACCTATAAAGCCCTACACGGATTGGGACTGAGTTACCTGCAGCAGCTTCCATGTCCCTACTGCCCCCTTTGACTGCTCCGCTGACAAGGGATTGCTAGAAATTCCTAGGGTCCATTTGAAGACTTCAGGGGCTCGAGCATTTGTTTTTGCAGACCCCACCCTTTGCAATTCTCTTTATCATTGGGTATGGTAGTGCCTGACTGTGGACAGCTTTAAGTTGGCACTGAAAACTCACTTATTTCAGCTTGCTTTTTCAGAGTATAACTATTGATTGCTGTTGACTATTTATTGCATTTTAACTATTGATGGATTTTAACATGCTCTAATACTGTACAAGCACTTTGAGATACGTGAATTGTGCTTTTTATAAATAAAGTTTATTAGTATTATTATTTATTATATGTAACTCAAGGCTTTTCTAATAGAATGATATCAAATTCCCTACATTGAAGCTCCCACAACTTATCATTAATCTTTGCTTCAAGCTCCACAATAATCCAGGACAGAATTTTGAGTTCTGCTGTCATTATTATGTACTTATCAAGTTTCACTATTTATGTTTGAATCCTTTAGGTACTTGATGGGATAGGTTCTAAAAGTATCAGATTGTCTGAAGCTCTTATGCTTACTGTTTCATTGTATCCCTCGCTATCCCTGCACAAAATTGTACTACTGTTAATTTGAGTGAACAACTTCTTTCACCTCTTTTTTTGCCTGCATGATAATGTCACCATGCTGACTTACTGTATTGCTATGAGTAGAAGAGTTATAAGAGATTGTAACAGGATAGTAAGAATTGTCTTCTTCCCCTCAGCAGTTCGGCTGGACATGACTCATAACTCTCTGCCAGTGTCTCCATTTATGATAGTGGTATTTTTGTGTCTGGCCCCTCCTCCACCTGTGCCTGCACTACACTGCACTATTTCATTGCTGGACTGTAAGTTTCAGTTAGGCACTTCAACTATAACTTCCATTTAAGCCAATTCTACAGCCTCTTTAATAATTGTGCCTGTTAAGAGAGTTTTAGGCAGTAATTGCTCTGATTCCTATTGAAATACATATTCATCATTCTGAGGGCATGTGAAACAGATAGCTTTGTGCATAGTACTAACTGCACTGATTTTCACAATATAGGTATTTTTTTTTAAATGAGGGCTCTTTCATATAGTAATTTGCTCTTGAAAAAGTGAAGCATTAAACAGAGCATGCACATTACAGAGCACTGAGGAAGGATGGCTCTGGGATAGGCAAGCCCCAAGAAGCTTTGCAGCAGAAAGAGCATGGAACAGAGGGCATGTAGCATGCCAAACTTTGAATATACAGTAAACAGCATTAAAAACAAGAACAAAGCACTCTGAGCTACTTTAAACTAATGCCTTTGTCTAGCATGCTCTCCTTTCTCTCTCTCTCTGACATGCTCTCTCTCTCTCTCTCTCTCACTCACTCACTCTCATGCTCTCTCTCTCTCTCTCTCTCTCTCTCTCTGGCACACCAGCATGCACACACACACACACACACACACACACACACACATACACACACACACCTCTTCTATTCTGCTACATCTCTCTCTCTCTCTCTCTCTCTAGCTTGCTTGCTCGCTCTCACACTGAACTGAATCAAATTACAGAACTGGTTTTCATCATTCACACTTTACTAAGGGAAATTTTAACCCTTTATTATCCTAGTAGTTTATCTTCAGCCACTTGTAATGGTATGCTTTTATTTGCATTTCCCTTTTCAGATCAGACCTATATTAAAGATATTGTGTTTTAATAGAGTATTTCTTACTTGTCTTATTCTATTATAAAATACCACACACACACTCACAGAAAACAAGATCACTAGGTAACTGAGGAGTTCTAGCAGTCACACTATTGTATAGCAGCCTACAAAAGAAATGATTGCTGCTCCTATTGATATGATATGGAAATGCTGAGCTCAATACTGGTCCCCCTGCAACTATTTTATCCCCTGTCAACCTAGCCAGTATCCATGGCTTGAGCTTCATGCACATTAATGTGTGTAGCCACCTAACAAAGTTTGCATCAATACAAGTCTGGACTAGCCAAACTCTACCAGATGTACTTGTGGTCACAGAGTCTTGGCTCCGACCAGGTGCTTCCGATCGGGAGTTGAATATTCCATCATATTCCTTATTTAGAACCAATAGACCTTCCGGGGGTTGTCATCTATGTCAGGGATAACATTTCTGTCTCTGTCATAGAGTCAGCCTCAATCTCCAAGGAATTTGAAAGCCTGACCCTCAAAATCAAACTCTCCTCTTCTATCTTATTCTGCATCCTAGGATGCTATAGGCCCCCTCTGCAGGTCTACAGTTGTTAGATCATCTAACTAATTTGCTGGGATCCTGACAGTTGGAAATTATTATATTAGGAGACCTTAATTTGGACTGGTTGTCCAATGTCTCCTTACCTCACAAAACTTGTTGTGACTCCTTTGGACTTTTACAACTCATCTCTGAGGTAACATGTCCTAATAAGAAAGACCCAAATAATAGCTTCCTACTGGAGCTTATTTTAGTAAACAAACCACATCTGTTTTCCCATGTCAGAGTGGTTTTCTCTGATCTTAGTGACCACTGCTTCATAGTATGTGTAAGGTTCATCCCCAAAATACTGTCCTCTTCCACGTTCTCTCTCAGGAGGAAACAGCATAACTTGGATATTGGTGCAATCCTCTCTGACCTGTGTGACTTCTTGAGATGGCAGGAATTCTACCTGACAAACTCAGTGCTTATGGCTTACGATATCTTTCAGGTGATTGTGCTAGGAGCGCTGGATAGGTATGTGCCCCTGGTCAAAATACATAAGAAAAAATCATGCCCATGGTTTAAGGCACAGTTAAAAGCCTCTCTACTGCACAGAGACTGACTTTGGAAAAAAGCTCGGAAAGCAAAACTCCCTGCAGATTTGGCCTTGTTTAGAAAAGCTAGAAACCATTGTACTAAGCTGGTTAGAGAGGCCAACGCTAGTTATTTCTGTAAAGAATTGGACTCTTCCATCAATTCCTCAACCAAGTTCTGGAAAACTATCAAGAATATTGAAGGTCAAGCTGCTCCAAACACCCTGCCAACAAAAATCACTACTGGTGTTTCTGTGTTGTCTGACAAATCCTCCATCCTTGACTCTTTTAATGACCATTTCACAACCTCAGGACTTGCATTCGATACCTCTTCTGCCAATACCCTCCACTCACAGCTCGACTTACTGGACACATCAGCTCCAGTCACAAGCATGGTATTCTCCCTCTAGCTTACTACACAAAAGGAAGTTGAGGATCTTCTAGCTCTGGACACCAGGAAGACTGCTGGGGCTGACCTCTTAGACCCCTTCTTCTTGAAGCTGTCATTGTGTACTGGCAGTGCCTGTCACGCATCTCTTTAACATCTCCCTTTCACATTGTGTTATTTCCCTCTCTGGAAAATCACCCACGTAATTCCTCTCTTCATGTCTGGAGAACCCTGTGACCTGAACAACTATAGGCCAATCTCCTTACTCCCCACTCTATCCAAAATATTGGAGAAATAGTGAGTATACAGCTCAGGAACTACCTTGATATTGCTAACCTGTTAAACCCCCTACAGTCTGGAGTAAGGCCACATCATAGTACTATCTTAACCCTTGTAAAAGTGACCAGCGACTGGCAGTGTGCCCTGGATACTAAGAACTTTGTCTGCACCTTATTTCTGGATTTAAGCGAGGTGTTTGATACTGTTGACCATGATCTACTCCTTATCTCCCTTCAAGACATCGACCTGGACTCCCTATCCGAGAGATGGTTCTCAAACTATCTTACAGAACAGCAACAGCAGATGGAGGTGGAAGGGGAGCACTCATCCCTGAAACCTCTTCTGAGGGGTGTACCACAAGGCTCGATATTGGGTCTGTTGCTCTTTGCAATATACATAAACAGAATAGACGCTGATGTCAAATCTGCTAATATTCACCTTTTTTGCTGATGTTACAGTACTTTACTTTGAAAGATCTCCCGGAAACAGCTTGCAGGGATCTGCGACAGGAATTTAACCTGATACAATGACAACTACTGCAACAGAAACTGCTGCTGAATGTAAAGAAAACACAGGCAATGCTTTTTTCTCCCTTTGCAAATGCTAATAGCCTTGCAATTCAAGGCGACATACCTCAGACTCATACATCCCTCAGCGAACCACTAGACTATGTCACAAAATTCAAATACCTGGGGGTCTGGACAGACCAAAAGCTTTCCTTCAATGATCACATTGATGAGTTGATAAAGAAGCTGAAGCAGAGGCTCGACTTCTTTTATAGAATCAAAATCCTACTAACATTGGAGGTAAAAAGAGACTGGTCCAAACCATTTTCCTCACCTTATTGGATTATGCAGACTTTCTTTATAGCCAAAGCACTTCCACTACTCTGGCCAAACTCGACACGTTATACCATAGAGCTCTGAAATTCATTACTGGATTTCCTTATTCTTGACCCCTCTATGCTGCAGTAAGTTGGTTCTCCCTTGGGTACAGAAGACAGAGAAATGCAGCCCTCTGGACCTACAGGGCTATTATTAAATAACTGCCCCAATATATCTCGAACTGTCTTCCTCTAAATGCGGTAGGTAGGTAAGTATGCCCTAAGGAGTTCTACTTACATCTTGCTTGCAGTACCTAAGTTCAAGTCACGCTGTGGTAGGTCTGCCATTAATCATGCTCTACCCGCACTAGGGAACAACCTGCAGAAAACCTTGTGACTGGCATTCCCAATCAAACTATCGGCCTTCAAAGCACTATCTTCTTGTTCATTCAAGGAATCCTGTAACTGCTTCACTGATGTCACAGCCTCCCAGCATCCCCTCCGGATTCACATTCTAGCCCTGTCAGGAGCATTCCATTCCTGGTACACCTACACTACTACTCAATATGTCTCTGTCTATTTGTACCCCACCTGATATATCCACCCAATCTAATTTGGAGTCTCCCTCTCTGAGTCATCCTGGCATCTACTAATATTACACTTCCTGACACGTCACCTTCGGCCCCTGTTCCTGGTATATTGCACCTAGCTTTATAACCATTGCCACCTGCCCCAGGTGCTCTAAAGCCCCTCAGGCACCCCTGCACTTATGCTCTCATTCCTGAGCTCCTCCCCCTTCCTCACCCGAGCCCCTCCATGCACTACATACTGAATACTTGAATCCAAGCCTATTCCATGAAAACTCTGCATATATGGTTGCATAGGTTTACTCTGTATCTTTTGTAGCACAAGTTCTGTAGCACATGATATTTAGCTTTCTGTCCTATTTTATAAATGTACTCCAGTGCTGTCATTAACCTCTTGTGTGTAATCCCTATTGCATATTGCATCACCTTACAGCATCCCCGCATCCATTACCTCTGGGTTACGTCCACCTCATAGGCAGCAAATGCACATGTCACCAGATCTGAAATCTGATCTGCCTAGACTTTGCTCCTTCCCCCAAGTCTCCAGTTCATTCATGTGCATCGCAGAGGTTGCAAGCATATTGCCTAGCTCCAAACAACTCTGATCAAGATAAGGGCATTTCTTGCCTACTCATATATATTTCTACAAGTATGCAGTCTGTATTTAACAGTAGCAGAGTAATATGTTGCAACTGCTCTAAGATGCAGAAAGAAAGCTTGAGACACTATAAATAACCAGCCATTCAAATTACAGAAGCAGTCACTAGCCAACCAAGCCACTAGCCAGGCCAATTACAATTTAACCCTGTACTCAGACTTACATGGACTCTCTGATATACAGTAGTTTAATCAAGACAATGCTACTATTATTATGCACAGTCTATCCAGCTGTACAGCACTCCTGCAACAGACCATAGTTTAGCCACCCAAGCTTTAGGGACACCAGAAAGCAAGGCATGTGGTACAAATGACAGGGTTTAGCAATGTAACTACTACAAGGAGTAAGACTGATCTCAGTTTGCTGATATGATTGATGTTGCACCTAATTAAATGTCTATTCTGAACAGGGCTATCTGAGAATGCCATTGGTGGTGAATATGCATGTCTAGCATTGTTGGTTTTGGTATCCAAGTACCCATATTGCTCGTGCAGCCTCATCCATCTGTTTTCAACACTGTAACACACCCCTGGCCTGAGAGTCCCTTGCAAGTGACTCTGATGCCTCTAACACTGGTCAGACTATTGCTCACACTGCCGCTTCAGCTAAACTCAATGCTATAACCCCCCCGGCCCAAGACCCCCTTGCGAGCAGCTCCAGTGCTCCTCGAGCAGGTCAGGCCCCCTTACGAGTGGGCCCAACCAAAGCACAAGGCATAACGACATAGCTCCGTGATCCCCATAGTACCGGCTACCACTTCAGGGACAAAAGAACAAGAAGAGTCAATCGGGATGTTCACCATACAGAGGGACACCTTGTTGTCATTTTCACCCTGAGATCCAGCAGGCGTACAGATCCAGACTCCCATAGCGAGTCACCAGAATCCAGAACCCCACAGCTAGTCGGCCCACCCTATAGATCCACAAACGAGGATACAGGGTGACACTGTACCTCTATAGACCAGTCGCCAACTTCTAATAGTGGACAGAGCCTACAAACTACGGCAACTTCGTGCATGTGCATTGTGCTACACCCCATGCATACGCACATCATGACTGGCCATATGAGCCAATTTAAAGGCATATCATGCCTCACAGTCTCATCCCTCTCCTAACAGAACATCAAGACTCAAATAAAATCCATCAGGCAACATACTGGGAGTAGATAACTGAAAATCAGAAGGCAAGTTCACACAGTGCAGAGCACAATGAACAGCCAGAATAGAGTATTAAGCTGTCCGATCCCACTTGGCAACATCCCATGCCTAGGAGCAGGGTTCAATACCCACAGGGGGAGTTAACAGATATGTATACATATTTATAAATACTTATGCTGGCATATTCTTATATTCTTAAACCTTGCTCATGCCTCAGTACTTCACCATTACTACATCTCTCTTTTTTTGTGTCCCCCCACCCCTCCTGTCTCCACAGATCTCACATGATGGGTAAAACTAAAAATGCAGCGCCTGTCATATCGTCCTACTGTGCAATCAGGCAGGACCACTATGCCCCACATGGGCTCACCTACAGCCTGACTTAGGAGCTGCAAGTGAAGATGACATGTAACAGAGGTTGGACCCTCATGAGGTGCCACCCAATGAACTACCATCCACAGCAGAGGATTTCTTTAGGACACAGTAAAGCAGTGATGTTAAAGATACTGGAGAGGATGGAGGAACTATCCCAAAATAATAAAGGAAGCAAACCACAATCTGGCAGTCACAGTAACAATAATAACAAAGACGACAGACAAACACCCACAGAGCCAGGCACCCTGGCAGGGCCAGAACCAGTAGAACCAAATAACAGCGAATCTGGGGATGAGGACCAGTAAGAGGAAGATGAGGAAGACCTCGTTCTCACAAAAAAACTCACCCCATCCCTGTCAAGGCACTACCAGAACTTATAAGAGCAATAAAAGAAACAATGGGGTTTGATGTTCCCGATGCTCCTCAACAATGTAAGCTGAACCCCCTTATCAGAGCTAAGCAAAAGAAGGATGAAATCTTCACAGTCTGCAAAGCTCTAACTGATGTCGTAAAGAAATAGTGGCAATCCCTGGACCCATTCAGAATTTTGGAGAAATGCACCTTCGACAGATTCTACCCGGTGCAGGATGATGTCAACAAGACATGGTGCACTCCCCCCACTATCGACCATCAAATTACTTGTCTATGCAAGAAAACCATCCACCCTTTGGAAACAACCACCCCACTCTGGGACCCAACAGACAAAAAGACGGAGAAACTACTGAAGAGCTCCTACAAAATGACAGGCATGTCCTGTAGGGTCAACACTGCTGTGACTTATACCTCAAGGGCCCAGGTCACATGGTTGGAGGAACTAGCATCCTCACTAGAACCTAACTCAAAGCAAGCTGACCTAGCAAACTATGCCATACAAGTGGCTAAGTACGTGGCCGATGCATCCATTGATGTTCAAAAAATGTCAGCTAGACTGGCAGACCTAACCAACAAAGCAAGATGCCTTATATGGCTCAAGATCTGGAACACGGACTCTGAATCCAAGACTATGCTCCGCAAGCTACCCTTTAAAGGGAATCTAGTGTTTGGAGAAGGACTAGAGAAATATGTAAAGCAAAATGGAGATGGCAAAACACTCGATAAGGAAAGATCATCCTCAAGCACCTACCTCCCAACCTTCAGAGACAGGTATCGCCCATTTCGAGGGAGACATGACAGAAGGCAAACCTCCCAGTATTCCCAATCAAAATCTTACTCATTCAAACCCTCATACTTTAACAATGCAAGAGGGAGAGCCAGAGGACAATACCAGAGGGGCAGGTACCAGTCATCCTTCAGATGAGGAAAACATAGCTCAAATTGACCACCACACCATATGGCACCTTCTGGCCACTCTCCACCCCCCATAGGTGACAGACTAAGTCAATTCTCACACATGTGGCATCAGACAACTTTGTACAAATTGGTCCTGGAAGCCATCTCCAAGGGATACCCAATTGATTTCATTCAGAAATCACTCACAAACAGAATGGTGGTATCCCCAGTATCACGGATCCCTCACAAAATATGGGCAGTACAAACTACAATCAGTTCGCTACTAACCAACAAGGCAATAGTGGAAGTCCCACCAGACCAAGTCGACCAGGGCATCTAGTCCATATTATTCCTGGTGCCCAAGAAGATGGGGGACATGAGGCCAGTGCTAGATCTCAAATTTGTCAACCGTTTTGTACACTACAAAAAATTCAAAATGGAGACACTCCAGACAACACTACGGTCTGTAAAACCCGGGGACTACCTCACCTCCATTGACTTGAGAGATGCATACCTACACATCCCCATTTGCCCAGCCCACTACATGTATATCAGTTTCAAAATACTGGGTCACCACTACCAGTACCAGATGCTACCATTCAGACTAGCATCATCTCCCCAAGATTTATGTCACACTCACAGCCAAACTGAGACAGCAAAAAATTCATATTATTCCTTACCAGGACGACTGTCTCATCCGAGCCAGAAGCCCAGCAATTTCACAACAACATACTCAAACAGTGGTAAACACCCTATAGACGCATGGTTGGGTGGTCAACTGGGACCAGAGCAGTCTAATACCGAGCCAGGTTATAGACCACATGGGGCAACTATAAACACAGCAACGGGAAAGACAAGACCATCCCAAAAAAGAATGGACAAAGTACTGTCACAGGTACAAGCACTTGTGACCAAGGGCAACCCCACTCTGGTAGCAACACTGCAAACCCTAGGCTCCATGGCCTCATGCATCAGCCTAGTGCCATGGGCATTATGGAACATGCACCCCCTCCAGAACATAGCAATACAGGAGGGCCACAGGCTTCAACATGACCTCCAACAAACAATTCAGTTGGACCACGAAGCCAAAGCATCGCTGAAATGGTGGTCCAACAGCTGCAACCTAAACAGGGGGCAGCCCTGGACAACTGGAACAATGTAGTACTCAACACAGATGCAAGCTTCAAAGGCTGGGGGGTGACCCTCAACCACATCCCAGCACAGGGAAAATGGTCCTCAATGGAATCCCGCATGCAAATGAACATACTGGAAATGAGAGCGGTATACCATGCACTACACTTCTTCAGGGCACTCATCAAGCTCAGCAGAGTGCTCATCAGGTCAGACAACAGTACCATGGTGGCATACATCTTCAATCACAGTGGAATACGAAGCCCCCAGCTACTAAGAGAAGCAAAACAAGTGCTAAATTGGGCACAGGAATACCTCTCATCAATCACTGCAGTTCACCTAGCAGGCAAACTCAACATACAGGTGGATTGGCTGAGTCGCCAACAGATAGCTCCGGGAGAATGGTCCCTACACCCACACACCTCAAAACAAATCAACAAAAAATGGGGACCACTGGAGATGAATCTGATGGCAACAGCAAAAAACACACAGTTACCAATATACTACTTCAGATACAAAGAATCAGGCACCAGTGGAGTAGACGAACGGACCCAAAACTGGTCCTTCCGAAGAGCTTACATATTCCCCTCAATACCACTCATCCAGCAAGTGCTAAACAAAATTCAGCAATCAGAGGAAACAGTGGTCATTATCACCCCCCGGTGACCCAGAAGAAACTGGTTCACTACCCTCGTGGCCTTGTCAGTAAGCACACCATGGACACTCCCCCTACAATCAGACCTCCTGACACAGGGCCCAATCAACCATCCAAACTTAGCACCACTACAACTCATGGCCTGGCTACTGAAAGGCAAAGACTGCTAGATAAGGGGTACAACCACACAGTGGTAGAAACTATGCTACACTCTAGATGCATCTCCACCACCAACTCCTACAAAAGACATTGGAAAATATTTGAAACATGGTGCCACAAGCACAACATCCAAACATGCTCAATCAACATCTCGCATGTCCTACTATTCCTCCAACAATGAATAAACAAAGGCCTATCGACAGCGTCCCTCAGAGTCCAGGCGGCAGCCATAAGGAGCGGGCACAGGACTCCTCGAAGGATACACACTGGGATCACACCCTGTTGTTCTGAGATTCCTGAAGGTGGTGTCCAATATACACCCCAAAGAAAGACACACACTGGCATCCTGGGACCTAAACATAGCACTCAAGGCACTAGCCTCCCCACCCTTCGAGCATATGACCTCAGCAGATCTCAAATCGGTCTCACTCAAAACAATATTCCTACTGGCCATCTGTTCTGCCAAAAAAAGTAGGAGAAATGAGAGCCTTTTCCTGCAGACCCCCCCCATCTGATTTCCCATAATGATGGAATTACCTTAAGAACTGCCCCCTACTTCGTACCGAAGGTCAACTCCCCCTTCCATGCCAACCAACCAGTAAAACTCCCGGATTGGCCTAATCAACAGGAAGCCAAGCATTGGGACATGAAGAGGGGGATCACTACCCACTTGGACAAGACTGAGGAATTCAGAAAATCAGAGAGACTCTTTATTGTCTAAAGCAGACCCAGAAAAGGACAAACAGTGGCCACATTGACCCTAGCCAGCTGGATAAAACAAACCATTGTGGAGGCATGCAAATCACAAGGCCTCACGCAGCCACAGGGGAGTTAAAGCCCACTCCACCAGGGCCATGGCTACATCCTGGGCAGAGAGAAATGAAGCCTCTATAATGGAAATCTGCAGGGCTGCCACTTGGTCATCAGTCCATACCTTTACCAGACACTACACACTAGATATGGCAAATGTAGAAAGGGCAGAGTTTTCTAGAAAGGTACTACTCAGTGTCACCAAGCCTTAGCTACACGGTCATCTGACCCTCCCAACACAGGGTAATATAACACTGCTTCTTACAACCCAGAGGTAATGGATGAGGGGATGCTGTAAGGTGATGCAGTATGCAATGGTAGTTTACTCACCTGGAAAAGGTGATTGCATGAGCATCACCTTACAGCATCCCCGGTCCCACCCAGATTAACTCGGATGACAGTGAAGCTAACACAATCCTAAGTCAATAATGGGAGAGTATCAGTCTTCCAGTGACCTTACAGCCTGGACAGAAGTAGAGTGTAAATAATATAAAATAAATGCCAAAATGATTACCTACCCAGTGCAATCATCCCATTATTACACCACAAGCTGCCACACTGAACTTATGTTTACATGTTTTTTCTCTCTTGTCTATACCTTCATACAATAACTTTTATTACCACAGCATAACACCAGGCAACACAGCTTTAGAAAAGATTGAACTGGAGACTTGGGGAAAGGAGCAGGGACTAGGCAGATTGGATTTCGAATCTGGTCACATGTACATTTGCAGCCTATGAGGTGGACGTAACCCGGAGGTAATGGATGAGGGGATGCTGTAAGGTGATGCTCATGCAATCACCTTTACTGGGTGAGTAAACTACCATTCTATGTAATGAATGTAAATTGGTATTCCTCTTTATGTATTGTTCATGTATCTTGCCCAGGTCCATCTCAAAAATGAGCTTGCTCAATGGTGTTTACCTGGCTAAATAAAGATTTTGATTGATTGATTGATTGATTGACAAAAGAATAACATGGTCTTTGCTTTTATCTTGAGTAGCTCTGCCTAGCAACCTGTACGGTGCTCTGTATGTCTGTGCACTTCTAACTGATTGATCAATTATACAGTACCAAATGTTACTGTGGTCTTGAACCACACTGTACTTTTAACCATTTTTCATTCTTTTCCCCATACTCTGTACTTTTATTTCTTCTGCTCTGTATTTGTACCTTGTACTTGTTTATAATGCTTGTGCCATCTTTATGGCCTGGGTCGTGCCTGAAAATGGTCCAATGGATTAGTGCGCCCACCCAGTTAACAAATGCAGAGATAGATAGATAGATAGACAGATAGATGGATAGATAGATAGATAGATAGATAGATAGATAGATAGATAGACAGACAGACAGACAGATAGATAGATACATTATGCTGTTCTGTGTGCACTTCCAGTCATACTTTCTTTAAATTTCTATTTGATCAATCTTCACAGATGGTGTGACAAGGAAGAAGGAAGTTTCACAGCTGTCTCTCTTTAGTTCAATGTACAGTATTTATTTCTTTTCATTATTGTGTTTTCTGTATCTGCAGCAGCCTGTATAATCGGGGCCCAATCCTTAAATGGTTTGCTACCCTTCCATGAGTGCAGAGGTCCTGAAAAAGCCATGAAGCATCGCCTGTGCACCACATGCACACCATCCAAGTACTACAGAGTATCCACATTATTGGTGTGTGCCCCTTACGTACCCTGTGCCTGACTAGCTCACCTTTCTAAGGGAGTGGTTGGGATGGAGGGGATATAGCCCAGTATCGACCCAATCCTGGACACAAACTCCTTGAGACATAGGGCCAGTGGAGGAGCCATTAGCTGTGGCTACCTAAAGGCAGCAGTAGCAGCTATGCAGCCCCTCTTCCTGTCCACAAACCACATATCCTACCCTCTTTGGCCCTGTCTTCTCCAACTCCCAGTCCTCATAGCTTCTGCAGTGTGTTGGGGGTCTTCACTGGCACTGGGCAGTGTTCAATGAAATTATGTTTAATTTTCGGTGGGGATATAGCAGTTCTTGAGGACTGCACCATCACTCAACCCCCCCCACACACACACCAATGAAATGTTATTTAAACACTATGCAAATGGTAAGCACCCCATTGCATGTTTAACTTACTATTTATGCTTCCTCCAATCTCAGGTGCAGCTCTTCTTTGGGCTACCCCAAACTACAAGACCTCTGTCACCTCTGACTGCAATATACCACTTCCATCAAGCCATAGCACTGCCCCACAGACAGGGACAGGAGAGGGCAGTAGCCTCCCCAAATCTCTAATGTTGCATCAAGCAGCATGGTGAGAGTAGTGCAGAGTCCTCCAGATATACTGGAGAATCATCTCTGACTACTGCTGGGGCAATTTATTTTTACTCCCTATCCCTGGACTATCCACACATGGGACTCTGAACAGCAGTATGCAAATCTGCATGCCTGCTGTGAGCCCAGCAGATGCCCCCCCACCACCATGCCTCTGCTCTGCTTCCACCTGTGTTCACCCAAGTAGCAGCATTTCAGTAGGGACAGAGACCCTTCCACTGCAGAGGAGGGACGTGTCTGTGAGACACTCAGTCCTCCACTCCCTGGCCATCCTCGAATAACTCTGGCTTATTCCAGAACTCAGGTAGCTGGCCCTATGAATGGTAGCTCTACTACTGTGCCAATGCCAGCCTTTAGCCATTTCCTACTGGCAAAAGAGAGAAGACAATAGAAACTTAATTTGCTATGTACTGTACTATGCGGGAAAAGGGATCTGTTGTATTAAGTGACTGGGATGAATAATGTAAAAAGCAAGGCCACCAGTAATGTTTGGTGGCTGCACAGATATATGGCTTGAAAACCATTAGTTTATTGTAGTACAGTATGCCTGTGTGTGTCATATGAGTGTGCTCAGTGGCCACTGTATGTGCGCTGCACATAACCCCTTACTGCCAGTAACTTGGTGCTTTGTAAAGCACTTAGGGTCACAGTGTGTATGAAACATGCTCTATTATATAGTTAGGATCGGCTCTGCATAACCCTTTACTGCCGGTAACTTGGTGCTTTGTAAAGCACTTAGGGTCACAGTGTGAATAAAACATGCTATATTATATAGTTAGGGTCTGTTCTGTATAACCCTTTCTGCCAGTAACTTGGTGCTTTGTAAAGCACTTAGGGTCACAGTGTGTATGAAACATGCTATCTTATATAGTTAGGGTCTGTTCTGCGTGGCTTTCTATCCAAACTGAAAAGCTTTGGTACAGCAGCTCAGGACAAGGTCATAGAAGGCTGCTGCACGTGTATGTGGTGTAATAACATTTTGATAAGAATGGACATTCAGTGCCACATGTGCTCTGTTCTTTTCACAATTGTGGTCTCCACTCACCACACATAGACCCGAACACAGAAATGTTCTATTTTTTAATACATTCTAACTAATAAACCCATCCTAAATCCGGCTGCTAATGTCCCACTCAGTGTCACTGATAGTGTTTTGCTTTCAAAATCATTTAAAAAGAATCTTACTAACAAAAATGAAAGCAACTTGGAAACAAGCATGAGCACAATCTACACTATAATGTACAGTATTTGTGTGAATCCATGTTGATTTAAATGGAAGCTCATAAGTGCAGATCTTGCTCTTGCTCATTACCCAGGTCTTCCTTTTTTATGAAATAAGCTTTTTTCAAATGATTTTAAAAGCAAAGAAACTGTTAGTAGCATGGCAATGAGCATTAGCAGTTGGATTTATGGTGGCTTTAGTAGTTTTAAAATTTCTCCCAAATTATGTGTTTTGTGTGTGTGTTTGTGTGGAGGGCAACAATGTATTTTTTTAAGATACAAAAATATACTGTATAAAACAATGGATACCCAGTCACATGTACAATAAGCCTACATTGCCAGCAGGGTTCTGACTACTGTCAAGGTCGATGATAACAGTTCCATGTCAAATCAGCGCAAATAAAAACTGTGTGATGAATAACATTGCAAGCATTTTGTTGCAAGGCAACTAAGTGCTGTGTAATTACACCGCAATATGTCTGCTCACAAGTTGATTATAGATGCAGTGGCAGCTGTAATTACATTGCGTAAGTGGTTAACTATGACTGACACCTGATGTTATTTATGCTTTGTTCCTGTGACATTTTGCTGCATGCTGCTTGCTTGCATTTCTACAAAGCAGGAGTCAGGATGCCACTTGAGTTTTTAGGTAGCCAGCGGAGGCAGCAGCTTCTATCGCATGCAGGATCCTTGTATAGAAAGGAAAGAACTTACGGCAATAAGACATATTGGAAGTGCAGCCAGTATGCTAGAATGCATACAGAAAATGATGCCATGTCTAAGTTTCCTGATGAGCACACGCATGTGCTAGATGCTGGTGCAATAACTGTGCATAAGGTTGTCCAAGAAATTAAAACTAAGACAGAGTGCTCTCAAGAGGCTACACATCAAATTGTTGTTGGAAGTTCATACAAGCAATCCAGACAGAGCAAAGTATGAACAAACTAAAATTGGAGCAGTACCAGTCTGGTTTACAAGGACCAGCCACTCAGAAGAAATACAGAGACACTTTAAGGTGAATCACTGCTGTCATCTATGGATACGGTAACCATGATACAAATGGCTATTTACTTGGCATTGCACACTAATTTCAGCTGCAAGTGTAACTGCAGTGTGATGCAAAAAATGCTTTTAATATCCTACTTTCAGTATCATTAATAAAGCTATAACTTTTTAACTGCACATTTTTTGGGACATCTACATTTGTTAATGATGTGCCACTTTGTGACAGGACACAACTGAACAACATGTCATGATCCCCTTTGCCATTGGACCAAACGTTCTAACATTAAAACATCATTGTAGAGCAATGGAGACTGAGCATCAACAGGTAATGAAATAACAAACATTACTCTTAACCTGATAGATGTCAAGTTGCTAGTGTTATTTGTGTGGTCTACTGTGCCCTATAAGAAACGTTTCCTTTTTTTTTAAGTACGGATTCTGCCAGGACGCTCAAATTGTCATGCACTGGGATTTGATATGTGTGTAAATTGTTCTATGCAGCACTGACTGCACTGTATTGCTCATGCTGTTTTGCTTGTGTTTACTTGACGTGATATCAGTGATAACACAGGCTTGGTTTGTATGGCAGGCCATCTACTATCCTTTATACAAAACATTATAAATTGTGACATCATTCTTGGCTAATCAGGATTCTTTATTTCTAAACACTTCAAGTACTATTTTCCCTCAAAACATCTCTTACACACAGTTTTAATTCTAAATTTCTAAGTTCAGATAGTGTAGTCCATTTCATCACACAGGGTTTCTCTAATTTTTCACAAAATCTAACAGCTGTATTTTAAATTCAAATTGCATTTCTTAACATAAATCTTCAACATGATTTATAATATGAAGAAACACAAGAGTTCAGCACTAGGAACTGGTGCTGAATCAGAACTAAAACTAAAACAAACAAAAAACAACTGGGTCAAGCACTCACCAAACCTCAAATCAGTCATGGACAAAGCTCTCCAAATTGAAAAGAACTTACTTTATTACATAAAAGACATGAAGTATACAAGCTTGACACATTTTGGATGTGAATGCATCCTTTCCTAAAAGCTAAAACATCTTTTAAAAACAGCAGTTAAATACTCAAGTTCAAACAACATCATCATGACATAATAATCCCATACATCATTTGATTGGATAGTGATCAGAAAATTGAAAGGCCTGAACAATTAATCCTTACAAATACTAAGGCACCTGAAGTTAACCCAGGACAGGTGAAGCAGAAAGAAACAAAGCAGAAGGGCAGTGTGGGGAGGAGAAGGAAAGAGAAGTAAGAGAAAACAAATAATAAACATATAGAGAGGAAAATAATAAAAAGCTCTAATAAATATGCATCACATACAAAAATACATAATATTTACAGACTAGCAATTATAGCCACAGTAACTAAGGGCCAGCAGTTCAAATAGGGGTATAGGATTACCCTCAAATGGCTCACAATATTGTAAAAGCCTTCTTATCTTTTTTCTTCTTCAGAAAACACTTCAGTTCAAAACCAGAATTGAGGCCAGGGTTTTTTGAGGCACCCAGATTTATCACCCAAAAAGCTTCTCTTTTTAGGAGCAGGTTATTGAAGTTCCCACATTTAAGAATTCATTTTGCGTTCTTTTTCCAGTTAAAAAATGAAAAACTGTTATTAAAGATTGCTCCCCAGTGCATAGCTGTTCATATTGTTCTGTTCAAGAACAGATTATTTCTTAGAGCAGCATTCATTAGTTAATTCATATATCCCATTGTACCAGAGTCCGCCATAGGGAATACTAAGTTTGGGGTAGCGTCAAGTGACATAATTAATTAGTGATCAATATGTGCTCCAAAGGAGATATTTTACTTTTGGAGGCTACAAATTGCCTTCCTACTGCAACCTGTGCATAATGAACTCCAAAAACAATCTGAAGAAACATATAAGTGTTCAGCATTAGGAACTGGTGGTGCTTCAGAACAAAAACTAATACAAACTGAAAACAACTGGTTCATGCACTCACCAAACCTCACATAAGTCATGGGCACAGCTCTCTAAATTGAAAAGAACTTACTTTATTACATACAAACCATGAAGCATACAAGCTTGATGCAATTCTGATGTGAATGCATCCTTTCACAATAGCTAAAACATCTTTTAAAAACAGCAGTTAAATACCCTAGTTCAAACATCATCATGACATCATATTCACAATATGGATAACACTTAAATCCAAACTAGATTATTGCATTAAACAACGGGTACCAGAGACCATTAAATATAATAAGAAAGGTAGAAGGCCATCATGGTGGGGAAAAACATGTAAAACCAGCATTAAACGTGGAAAGAAAAAATACTCAAAATATAAAAAGTAAGAATCAATACTAAACTGGGTAAATTATAAAAAAATAGGTTAACAAAATGAAAAGATTAATTAGAAAAGCAAAAGAAAAGGCATAAGAAAGAATGGCTGCAGCTGTGAAAGATAATAGAAAAAAACATTGTTTAGTTATGCTGGGTCACTCAAGGGTAACCAGAGGGGTATAGGGCCATTACAAACAGGTGCAGGGGTTATAAATGATGACCAAAATATTGCTAAAAAAACCCTGTTATTTTCTGAGTATATTTCAACCTAAAAAAAAGCAAAATATATTGATAGGCCAAAAAAGAGAACCAGGTAGAGTAATACAGTTTAGAAAATTGGCTTTTTATTTGCTGGATTCTTATTGGCTAGTACCCCTGCCAACGGGATATATTAACTTTCAATAGATGCCCAGCAAATAAATAGTCCCAATCTCCTGACCCCATCACCACCTAAGGTATACCTTTGCTCACTCTATTTGTTCATTGGCCAAAACATTCTGACACAATTTGAAATTGCCACCATTTTTCCCTTGTTTAGCGAGTGTTACTGACTCCCCAGTACTGGCCATGGCAGTTTTCTAACACCCTTTCTGTTTTGCTAAAGACTGAACCCTCTCATGTCACCTGCCTGCTTCAGTTTGCACTTCCTGCCTCATGATTCTCCTACAGTGAGCGACCAAATGGGAACACTAAAAGTTAATTTAAAAAAAAGTGAAGATTACGTGCTGTCTCCTGCTCCGTATTTGTTTTAGCTGACTGAACAACATTCCTGCCTCTGCAGTCGCCTGAAAGTTGGAGCCAAACATAAGAAACGTTGAAATTTTTTGTTAAAAGAAACACAAATCACCATATGTGATTACCATTCCACTCCATTTTCAAACAGATCTCACTGGCGATCACACTCTACATCCTTGGAGCCACTCCACTCCACTGCCCCCTGCCCACCATTTGTAACTTCATACTTCTATTTCACTACCTTACAGCAATCAAATAAAAGGTAAAGCAGCATTTATTTGCTCTGTTTGGACCAGAGCAACCCAGCTCTTCATATTTGTCCCAATTTAAGCAGCAGTAACTGGTCACTCAGACCCCCCCCCGCTACTAATTCATTGCTTCCAACATAACTGAAGCTGCTAGCACTACCATGACGAGTGCTCAGGCTACTTGGAAACAGCCCAGCTAGCATCTGTCTACTGCGCTCCCCCTCAACTAGAACACAAATAAAATAAATCTATAATAATTTTTCTTTTTAAAATGAAATCACTGTCCTTAACTGATTCACAAAACCATTACAATTTGTTCAACTATCTTGACTAGTTCCACTCTGTTAACGGAAAATTGTAGTCACTTCCCATTTCATCCTACAAACTCTGAAGTGGGGAAGTTGCAACTCAGCCTTCCCCCAACTAAACTGATCAGGGGAGGGAGAGGAGATACCACTCACTTCTACATCTGATGAAACAGCCCTCAAAGGCTACAGTGCCCTCTTCAGGGTACACAATAGTATAGGAACTTCTTTATTTAAAAAAGTACTACAAATGCATTTAAAATCATTTTTTATAACATTACTTTAATTTTTTGTTATCCTTTAAAAAAATACACATGTAGCCCATTTTCTAAGCTCAATAATACCCGACAGGGTGGGCGGTATGGGCGATACCAGACCTTCCAGGGCTATAAGGCCCTTCGCCTGTGGTGTCGGGCCTCATTATGCCCCTGGGGGGGTCTGGTATTTCCCAATACCACCCACCCTGTTGGTATTATTGCTTGCTTAGAGAGATGGAAGTTTTGGATAAAATTTAAAATTAAAAATTAATAAATCAGCAGGATCAGGTGGAATAAGTCCCATATTCATCAAGGAATTAAGTAGTGAACTAGTGGGGCCTCTTACTATGTTGTTTAATGCATCTTTGTTTGAAGGTAAGACTCTCAAAGAGTGGAGAGAAGCCACTATTACACCAATACATAAAAAAGGTGAAAAAAAGATAGTAGAAAACTATAGACCTATCAGCCTTACACCTATCCTAAGCAAAATGCTGGACAGTCTAATCCAGGAATACATAATTAAGCACATAAAAGAATATGGGTATATATACATATTACAACATGGTTTTAGTGCAGCATGGTCTTGTCTTACTAATTTATTAAATTTTCTTAAACTAGTTAGTGCAGCTATGGACAAATGATTGCCTGTGGAGATAGTATTCATGGATTACGCCAAAGCATTTGATTATATTTCCCATAAGGTTCTTTTAGAACAATTAGCTCATTTGCATCTTCCATGTAATATAATTACTTTGGTAGAATCATGGCTGACTAACAGACATCAAAGAGTCAGTATACAAGGATTTTGTTCAGACTGGGGAGAGGTGACCAGTGGTGTGCCCCAGGGATCAGTCCTGAGGCCAACACTTTTCAATATTGTGGTTTCATCAAAGTCAGTTTCAGAAGGAGCATGGTTGGGAAAAATGCAGATGACAGTAAAGTGGAAGCCATTAACAACATGGAGGCAGCTAACAAGCTGCAGAAAGATTTTTGCAACCTTGGGCAATGGGCAGAAAAGAACAAAATAAAGTTCAACCTAGATAAATGTAAAATCATGTATTTAGGCCCAAGAAATCAGAAATTCATGTACAAATTAAATAGTACTCTGTTTGGGGAAATAACATGTGAAAATGATATTTGAGTAATCATCACAAATAATTTGTCCTTTGTCTCCCACATTAGAACTAAAGTTATACTAGGAAAAAATACTGGGATGCATATATAGAAACATCAAGAGCCGTAATCCATCTGTGATTGTACCTTTGTGTACATCTCTTGTGAGACCACATCTTGAGTATTGTTCATCACTATGTACATCCCAATACAAGAGGGATGAAGCATTCATTGAGCAAACTTAGAGAAGGGTAACAAAAAGAATTAGTACAGTGTATGGGAAGAATTATGGTGATAGACTGAGGGATCTGAATATGTACTCAATGAACTATAACAAGGTTGAGGGGTGATCTATGTTTGGGACTTTGTCCATCCAGAGATAGTTATTTATGGGACACCATTGGCTTAACATCGCAAGTCTCGGTTAAGAGTACACATACATATAGATTAAAAATCAAAGGAAAAATAAGTAGAACAAACAAAAGGAAAAAATGGTTTTCCCAAAGAATGGTTGCAGCATGGAACACCCTCCCAGAGTCTACTGTCATGTGTGAGACCACGGGATCCTTCAAGTCATCCCTAGATCAATACATGAGTAGCAGGAAAGATTAGTATCACGACTGAATAAGTGGTGAGCAATAATGGGTCTATGGACCTACCTGCGTGTATTACCCTATCAACCTATAATATACACATACATCATTTGATTGAATAATGATCAGCGACTTCAAAGGCCTGAACAATTAATCCTTACAAATACTAAGGCACCTCAAGTTAACCTAATGCAGTTGAAACAGAAAGAAACAAAGCAGGCAGGAGGGCAGTGTGGTTGGGGGAAGAGAAGTAAGAGAAAAAAATAGTAAACATAAAAGAGAGAAAAATACCAACAAACTTGTAATAAATATGCATCACATATAAGTCTATATACCAAAATACAAAACTACATAATACTAACAGACTAGTAATTATAGCCACAATAACTAAGGGTAAGCAGCTCAAATGGGGTATAGCATTATTCTCAAATGACTCACAATATTGTAAAGGCCTTCTTATCTTTTTTTCTTCCTCAGAAAAGGTTTCAGTTTGAAACCAGTACTGAGGCCAGACTTTTTTGAGGGACTCAGCTTTATCATCTGAAAAGTTTATCTTATTAGGAACAGGCCATTGAAGTTCCCACTTCTAGGGTGTAGATAAACCTCATCTATTCCTGAAAAGGAAAAAATATGGTCAATCCTATTATTTTGACTCACAACATGAGCAGCTGTGGCATATGTGATGTCTCCTTTACCAATAACTCAAACATTTTCAGCTACTCTCGTTTTTAAACTAGGTTTAGATTTACCAACATAAAACATGCCACAACTACATGTGGCTAAATAAATAACCCCTTCTGCATTACAGGTAGTGAGTTGCTCAATCTCAAAACTTTTATTCGTTGCAAGGTTCACAAAGCTCTTTCCTTGTTTAATATAGGTACAGCTATTGCAGTTTTTACATTGGTAACAACCTACTGGGATTTTAAACCAGGAGTGTTTCCCTTTCTTCTCATTGTTAATGAAATGGCTGTGTACCAGCCTATCACCTATTGAATTTGCTCTCCTGTAAGCCATCCTAGAGGGAGCACTAACAGTCACTTGCAATCCTGAATCAATCCTTAAAACTCCCCACTGTTTCTTCACAATCTGTTCTACTGCATATGAATGTCCTGAATAAGTAGTCACAATATTAAAACTTTTATCTGAAATATCTTTATACCTCTGTTCAGATTCTAGTAATGTATACCTATACTGTGCTGCAGCATGCTTTCGACCTGCCTCAATAATGTTGTTGCTATAGTCCCTTTGTACCAAACAGGCAGTGAGTACTTTTGCTCCTGTCTCAAATTTATCATCACTGTCACAATTATGTTGAATTCTTAAAAACTGTTCTTTAGGGATGTTCTCAATTACATGATGAGGGTGGCAACTCTCCACTCAAAAGGAAGTATTGCCATCTACAGGTTTCCTATATAGATCAGTCTGAATCATGAAGCCACCCTCAATACTAAAAATGAGATCCAGGAAACAGATACTTTGATTAGATGCTGTATGGGTAAATCTTAAATCTGTATCGGTTCTCTCTAAATACTGAATGAAATAAAGCAATTCTGACTCACTGCCCTTCCAAACAAAAACAAATTATCAATGTAATGTTTTCATGGCATAATTTTCTCAAAAAAGGATTCTTATTACCATCTAAAACAAACATGTTCTCCCATACCCCCATGTATACGTTGGCAACATAGATGAGGCATACATTTCTGACTCCACAACAGTGCTGATAGGTTTTAACACTTTATTTTTACCTGTTTTGCTGAAATATCACTGCATTCTGTTGTTGCCTTAATTAACTTAGCTGCAGGATCTTTAACTGTGTTAAATTAGATAGTAAAGCAAATCAGCTCTGAGATATTTCTTTGTCTGCTCCCAGCCAGCCTGCAAACAGCTTACCTTGCCCATAGTAATGATTAGAGAAAAAAAAAGTTAAACAAACAAAGGAAATGCTTAACCCCTGCACTAATCTGCTTGCAAGTGTATTTAAACTGCCTACCTTTCACTCCTCAGGCAGTACCTGCAAGCAGAAGCAAAGCACCGGGGCTCGCCCCACCCCGAAAGGAGCTCCGTGCTCCAGGAGGTCGCGAGGGCCTTTCCAAGCTAGGGGGCTCTCCCCCAAAATGCTGCAAGGAGTGTCGTGCTCCACCAGCAGAGAGGGCTTGATTCCAACTCCTCGGAGGCTCTCCCCGCCCCATCGACGCTGGATCCCTGCCTGCAACACATCAAGGTAGCTGAACGAACTGACTCTCTGCACACAGGGAGCAGATCTGTGTTCGGCCCCGCAGTCGCTGCTTGACTGCTCCCCACCTGCCCCCACTACCCTCCCACCCTTGGCTGGTGTTACTTTTATAGCATTAAACCTCACGATATCTTGCAGCTATCGCATTTTTTTCTATCAGCCTACTTCTCCATTAGCTCCTTATACTCGTCGGTCACTAGAGGAAGCCTGATTTTTAACTGAGTATTTCTACTCTCTCCCCAAAGATTGAAGTCTTTTGACCTGCCAGTCAGGTAGCATTCACTGCTGGAGCATAAAACTTGGTCTGCAGGTCGTAGATTGGCAACTGCCCTGTCCTCTCTACCCTACACTATTTATTCCTCCTACAGAATGTCCCTCTCACCCCTGTTGGTTCTCCTAATGGGGACATTCTGTCTGCTGATTCTCTCTCTGTGCTCACATGTCCTAACACTCCTACCTCAACTATCACTGCTCACTCACAAGATGCCTTTTACTTCTCCAACATTCTAGCTACGGCCGCTCCCCCTTCTCTTCCTCTAACTACTCTCATCAGTAAGTGGATGTGGCCGCTTGCCAGGTACCTCAATCGAAAATTGAAGCTCTCCATTAGAATTACAGGCAGGTTCTGCTGTATCATTTTGATCTGGATCTTTCTCCTGTCACTCTTGCTAGCTGGGGACATAGAGGTTAATCCGGGTCTGCCTCATTCTCCCTTTCAATCTCTGCCACCCCCGGGTACCTCTCTTCCTAAATCTAGCAGACTGACTTTTGCTCACATTAACACCAGAAGCCTTCTAGCCAACCTCCCTAACCTTCAGGTCTGGGTGAGTATGAACGGCCTGACATCCTTGCCTGCACTGAAACCTGACTAAAGCCTGCTGCCACTGACTCTCAGTGTTCCTTTCTGGGATACAATATGCTACATACTGACCGACCTGGGGCAAAAAGGGGTGGTGGCCTTGTCTCTACTGTAAGAAACACCTGAACATTACCCTCCTGAAGGATCCCACCCCATCTAACTGTGAAATCCTTCATTCCCTCCTTCTTCTGGGGGGAGTCAAAAAACTACATCTTTTTTGTATCTATGTCCCTCCTAAAAATGCCAGACAAGGTCTGTCTGAACTCTTGGAAAACCTAATTACAATAACAGGCAAAAATGACATTATCTGCCTTGGGGATTTTAACCTTGACTGGTCCGAGAACAGCTCAGTCAACTTATCCTCCATGATTAGTAAGGCAAACCTATCCCAGATCATACAGGTACCCACCAGAGTCTCACAGGGCGGCATCTGTGCCACTCTGCTTGACTGGATACTCACAAACAGAAAGGAATGCATTACTTTGGCGGGAGTGCTTCCTGACACCATTAGTGATCACTATCCTGTTTACTGTGTCTGGAACACCGTCACCCCCTCCTTCCCACCTAAAATAGTCGCATTTCCTAACCACTCCCACCTGAATGCTGATGCTTTCATAAATGATCTCAGTCTGAATGACTGGTCTCCTCTCTACCAATCTGAGGACATTAACTATGCAACTAACTATTTCAACTCTGTCCTCCTAGCATTACAAAACTTACATATCCCAGTCGCCGCACGCCAGGTGGCAGGGATAGTAACCAAGTGGCTAACGTGCCCCTTGCTTCTACTTCTCAAAAGTAGGGACAAACTCTGGGCAGTGTGGAAGGTATCCCATCTTTGCACTGACTATGAAGCCTATCGAGCTTCACAGAATAAATGCAAAAGGGAAATTTGCCTTGCTAAAAGTATCTACTACAAGAACCTCCTAAAATCTTCTTCCAAGCACCCTCAAAAGTACTGAGCCCAAATAAAGGAAATTCTTGGCAATGAAAAGCAGCAGTCCCCAACTGACATGAACATTCAAGACGTTCACTGCAATAACCCAAGTACAATTGCCAATGCCTTCAATTCCCTCTTCTCAATGCTTCCAGGTGCATCCCAGACTAATCTGCCTCAAGATTACCATCATCATGCTTCTTCCTCATCTCACACTCCACTTACCCTTGTGCTGGCTCCAACCTCTTACCAAGAAGTACACAAGCTACTTAACTCACTCCCAGCAACTGGGGGCAAGGGGTCGGACTGAGTCCTTCCTGGTATCCTTAAGCAGTTTGCACCATGGCTGACCAAGCCTGTCATGTGGCTTTTCAACCTCTTGATCAGTACGTCCACTGTTCCATCTATCTTGAAAACAGTCAGAACCATCACGATTTACAAAAAGGGTGATGTCAACCTCATGACAAACTACTGACCAATCTCCCTTCTCCCTACTCTCAGTAAGCTCCTCGAGAAAATAGTCTGTTGCCAACTTGCTGAACACATTGCCAAGTTTAATCTCCAAATCCCCTCCCAACACGGGTTTATACCGGGCCACAGCACCACTACGGATCTGATACAACTTACTAGTGACATAAAATGCAATATGGACCATGGACTTCTCACCGGAGCCATCTTCATTGACCTGTCCAAAGCTTTTGACATGGTTCATCACCCTCTCATGCTAAAGAAGCTCCAAACTATTGGTGCATCAAACCTGACTCTATCCTGGTTCCGCAGCTACCTGGGTAATTGCACTCAGGCGGTAGCTTTCCACAAGACTCTCTCCTGCCACATAAACATCTCATGTGGAGTCCCACAGGGGTCCACACTTGGTCCTCTCTTCTTTTCCCTCTTCCTAAATGATATCCCTGCTTTCTCCCAACACAGCTGCAACCTTATGTACGCAGATGACCTAGTACTCTACTCTGGATCCAAATCAATAGATGTCATCAACTCCACTCTCTCTAATGACTTTCAGGTCCTTCAACACTGGCTCTTGAACAACCATCAAAACCTCAACCAGGATAAAACTCATACTATGCTGTTCGGATCTACAAAAAAACTGCCTTCAACTGCCCCCAGACTCTCAGTTCATTGCCTTAATGGCTCCCCCATCACCAACAAGGCATCCATCAAATACCTGGGGGTCGCACTTGATCCCTCCCTTGACCTGTCTTTACACATCAACATGGTTTGCTGAGCTGTCACTGCAAAAAATTGGTGGCGCCTATCGTGTACGCCACTCCCTCACTCCCTCGGCCAGACTTGCAGTGGCTAGGGGAATTCTCTTACCCCAGCTCCAATAGTCCCTTCCCATTATCTATTCTGCCAACTCTTCTATACTCAGTAAATGGGATACAGTATATAACATCTGCAGATTCACCTTAACTGCCCCTCGCCTCACTCATCACTGCCTCCTCTACTCTGGTTTAAACTGGCTGTCACCCAAGGATCTAAGGGCCTACTCACTGGGATGCTTTATTGACTCACTGACTAGACCTCCTAGCCCTGACAAACTGGCGAACCAGCTGACTCCTGCCTCCCATACCTGATCCCTCAGATCCTCCACCGTCCCTATGCTGTCAACCAGACTTTGCAGTACAAAAATGGGCGAACAGGCATTTTCTCACTTTGCTCCTAAGTTCTGGAACTCTCTTCCCCTACACATTAAAAACTCTGCCTCCCACCGAGAATTTAAAATCTCTCTTTTCTCTCACCTGCATGACGGTGGTCACTGCAAGTGCTTGTAACCTATTTCACCCTATTGCTGGCCTGTGGCACAGACACAAGCCTAGTCTTGTTCTGCATGTAACCTATTATGTTTGTATTTGATGGAGATTATTACTTACTGCTCTAATAACCTACGTTTGTTGTTACTGCTCCTACTGTCCTAAGTGTACCTTATTGTCATGATGTGCTACTGTAATATGTATACATTGTCCTGTACTCTCCCGGGTCGTGCCTGAAAATAGGCAGGTTTGTTACCTAGTGCACTTACCCGGTTACCAAACGCTAATAAATAAACAAAAAATACTTGGCCTTCATAGCTGTCCCTTTAGTCTGCCCCCAAAAATATTACTAAACTTAAATACATTGTATTTCAACACAAATTCGATTAATTTTAATAGAGGTGATGTAGACAGTATCTCCCTCTCCCCCCTGGAGCTCAAGAAAAATGCAGCTGCATCCAGCATCCCCTCACAGGGGATATTAGAGTACAAGGTCTCCACGTGCACTATGACTAAAAAACAGTCTTCTGTGATATTCAAGTTTCTCAACAGCCAAACTTTCTTCTTTTATAGTATTCTGAGATCTTAAAGGAGGCAAAATATTGAACCGAACTTCTAAGACCTGATCCACAAGTTATTTAAAACACTCACAGACACACTTGGTGCTGGATTAAAATTGGAAACAGGGTTAAAAACTGTTTCTCAAGCAGTCACATTTAAAACAGTGTCACCACTTTTTGTTTGTTTACTGTGGAAAAATGACTTAAGACTTAAATTATGGTATGCAATGTTCAAATCTACTGTGGTGTTGAATTTATTTATGGCTGTTGTTGGAATGAAATTAAGGCCTTTTTTGAACACTTCTAACTCATTTTGTGTCAAGGTATAGTACGATAAATAAAATACCTGTTCATCTGAGTCCATATGCACCTCTACCATCTGCCCCTCTGACTCCTGATTCCTGTATGGCTGAAATCTGACTCTGTTGCTCTCTCCTCCATCCCCCCTCCTTGTTCTCTTTCTCTTGTGTTGTTCTTTTGTTCTCCTTTTTGAAGTCTCATACTCCTTCTTGGTTCGTGGGGGGGACCAGCTCTATACGTTCCCTCTGAAAATGGTTCTGCAACACAGGTTCCTCTCCTTCTGATTCACTTGCACTTCTAAATTCAAAGAACACATGCCTGCCATGTTTAAGAATTCCTTTTGGGTTCTTTTTCCAGTTAAAAACATGGTCATATTCATAATCATTCTTATCTCTGATGAACTTGATCTGTTTTTCCTGTTTTAAGCTCATTATCGAGCCGTTCAATAGATTCTTTTAGTTTTTTATTCAACCCATCCAAGTCCACATGTTTCTGAAATTTAAAAACTTTTTCCTTATTCCTAATCTCTGTTTTCAATTGTTCCTCTTTTTCTTTACTAAACTTAATAATCAAGGCAAAGAGCTTAAAACTTGCCTTCATGGGGATTTCTTCCCGGCTTTCAGAAATAGTTAATTCTCCTGACTACAAGCAGGAGTTTTGATTAAACGCAATCCTCAAGATATTCTTTTAACTGTCACATATGCTTCTAAATTTGTTGCATTCCAAAAAGTTCTCCTCCATTGGTGAGTATGATGTTCCAACTCACAAAAAAATTGTTATTGAAGATTTCTCCCCATGCATAGCTGTTCATATTGTTCTGCTGTAACAAGAACAGATTATTTCTTAGAGCAGCATTCATTAGTTCATTCATATATCCCATTGGACCAGAGTCCTCTGTAGGGAATATTAAGTTTGGGGTAGCTTCAAGTGACATAATTAATTAGTGACAAATATTGGGTTCCAAAAGAGAGATTTTATGCTTGGAGGCTAAAACTGTCTTCCTACTGCAACCTGTGCATAAAGAACTCCAAAAACAATCTAAGGAAACACATAAGAGTTCAACACTAGGAAATGGTGGTGCTTCAGAACAAAAACTAAAACAAACAAAAAACAACTGGTTCTAGCACTCACCAAACTTCAAAAAAGATATGGACTCAGCTCTCTAAATTGAAAAGAACTTACTTTATTACATAAAAAACATGAAGCATACGAGTTTGATGCATTTTAGTTGTCAATGCATCCTTTCTCAAAAGCTAAAATGTCTTTTAAAAACAGCAGTTATATACCCTAGTTCAAACAACATCATCATGACATCATAATCACATACATCATTTGATTTAATTGTGATCAGAGACTTCAAAGGCCTGAACAATTAATCTTTACAGATATAAGGAACCTCAAGTTAACCATGGACAGGTGAAGTATAAAGAAATGAAGCAGAAGCACAGTAGGGAAGGGGGCAGAAGGAAAGAGGAGTAATAGGAAAAAAATAGTAATCACAGTGAGAGGAAAATACCAACAAACTTCTAATAGATATGCATCACATACAAGTCTATATAGAAAAATACATAATATTTACAGACTAGTAATTATATGCACAATAACTAAGGACCAGCGGCTCAAATAGGGGTATAGCATTACTCTCAAATTTCTCACAATATTGTAAACGCCTTCTTACCTTTTTTTCTTCCTTAGAAAAGGCTTCAGTTCAAAACCAGTATTGAGGCCATGGTTTTTGAGGCACCCAGATTTATCATCCACTAATTCTCTCTTGTTAGGAGCAGGTCACTTAAGTTCCCGCCTCTAGGGTGTGTATAAACCCTTATCTATTCCTAAAAAGGAAAAAATATGGTCACTCCTATTGTCTTGACTCACAACATAAGCAGCTGTGGCATATGTGATGTCTCCTTTACTGATAGCTCTAACATGTTCAGCAACTCTCATTTTTAAACTAGGCTTAGTTTTACCAATATAAAACATGCCACAACTACATGTAGCTAAAATAATTTGCTGAAACTCATAACTTTTTTCGTTGTCTGGTTCACAAAGCTTTTTGCTTGTTTAATATAGCTACAGGTATTGCAGTTTTTACATTGGTAAAGAACCTACCGGAATTTTAAGCTAGGAGTGTTTCCATTTCTTCTCACTGTTAATGAAATGGATGTGTACCAGCCTATCATCTATTGTATTTGCTCTCCTCTAAGCCATTCTAGATGGAGCACTAACAATCTCTTGCAATCTGGGATCACTCCTTAAGACCCCCCAGTGCTTCTTCACAATCTGTTCTGCTGTATGTGAATGTCCTGAATAAGTAGTCACAATATTAAAACTTTTATCTGAAACATCTTTATATCTCTGTCCAGATTCTAGTAAGGTAGACCTTTCCTGTGATGCAGCTGCTTTCAACCTGCCTTAATAATGTTGTTGCTATAGACCCTTTGCACCAAATGGGCACCAAGTTTTTTCACTCCCATCTCAAATGTATCATTACTGTCACAATTACATCAAATTCTTAAAAAGTGTCCTTTGGGGATGTTCTCAATTACATGATGAGGGTGACAACTCTCCACTCAAAGGAAAGTATAGCCATTTACAGATTTCCTATACAGATCTGTCTGAATCCTGGTGTCACCCTCAATACTAGTAATGAGATCCAGGAAACCGATATTTTGCATAGATGTTGTATGGTTAAATCTTAAATTTGTATCTGTTCTGTCTAAATACTGAATGAAACAGAGCAATTCAGACTCACTGCCCTTCCAAAGAAAAAACAAATCATCAATGTAATGTTTCCATGACATAATTTTCTCAAAAAAAGAATTCTTATTACAATCTAAAACAAATGTGTTCTCCCATAGCCCGATGTATACTTTGCTATAGAAGGGGCACACTTGGCCCTCATAGCTGTCCTTTTAGTCTGCAAAAAAAATATATTATTAAACATAAATACATTGCATTTCAACACAAATTCCATTCATTTTGATAAAGATGATGTAGTTGGAATCTCCCCCCTCCCCTGGAGTTCAAGAATAATGCAACTGTATCCGGTGCCCCCTCAAGGGGGATATTACAGTAGAATGCCTCCACGGCCACTGTGACAAAATAACAATTTTCTGTGATATTCAGATCCATCACCAACAACAGTACATCTTTTGTGTCTTGTAGATAGGACAGTAATGAAATCACAATAGGATGAAGAAAGGCATCTACAAATTGTGATAAGCTTTCTGTATGAGAGCCTATCCCACTTACGATGGGACGACCTGGAAGTGCTATCAAAGTTTTAGGAATTTTTGGTAACACATAAAACGTCGCTCTTATTAGGATCTCAGTTATTAAAAACTTCATTTCTTTTTTTAGAGATTTTTCCTTTCTTGTGAGCTTCATGAATAAACTCATCAATTCTAGATTTAAAGTCGTATGTGGGGTCAGAGGTCAGGCTTCTATAGAAATTCTTATCTTCCAGCTGTCTGTTTACTTCTTTCACATAGTCAGATTTATTCTCTTCTCTTAATTACTATCTCCTCATTTTTTTGTAGTTTCTCAGCAGACTAACTTTCTTCTTTTATAGTATTCTAAGATTTTAAAGGAAGCAAATTACTGAACAGAACTTCTAAGCCCTGCTCCACAAGTTGTTTAAAAACACTCACAGCCACACTTGGTGCTGAATTAAAAGTGTAGACAGGTTTAAAAACTGTTTCTCGAGCAGCTCACATTTAAAACAGCGTCACCGCTTTTTGTTTGTTATTGTGGAAAAATGAATTAAGACTTAAATTATGGCATGTGATATTCAAATCTGCAGTAGTGTTGAATTTATTTATGGCTGTTGTTTGAATGAAATTATGGACTATTTTTCAACACATCTAACTCATTTTGGGTCAAGGTATAGTCCGATAAATTAATAACAATATAATAATAATGCATTTTATTTGATATAGCGCCTTTCACACTTCAAGGCACTGCACAATAAGGTAAAAACAACAATCGATAAATACAGATAAAATCAAAGCAATTCAGAGTACGCTTCCCCAACAGATAAGTCTTCAGTGCCCACTTAAAGCACCCCATTGTCCTGCACTCCTGTAGCTGATGGGGCAGAGAATTCCAGAGGGTAGGTGCCACAAACCCAAAGGCATGCACACCAGATGACTTGAAACTTACCCTTGGAATCTCCAGCAACCCCTTGTCAGCCAAGCAGAGCTGTCGCAGAGGGGTGTAAATAACCAGGAGCTCTTTCAAGTAATCAGGACCAAGTCCGTGTAGAGCTTTTTAGGTCAACAGACCTAACTTAAAGGTGATCTGCCACTGAAAAGGCAGCAAGTGCAGATCACGCAGCACAGGGGTAATATGAGTTCTTCTCAAAGCCCCAGTCAACAAACATGCTGCAGCATTCTGCACTAGCTGAAAGCAGTGGATATCAACCCCAGGAAGCCCTAGGTAAAGGAAGTTGCAGTAGTCAAGGCCAGATGTCACAAATGCATTGACCAAGACAGGCAGGTCACTGGATGGAACAAGGTGTTTGATCATAGCAATGTTCCTAAGATGGTAAAAGGCCAGCTTGACAACTGCCAACACCTGATGATGAAGGGTCAGGCTATCGTCAAGCACCACTCCTAGGTCACGCACCCTTTCAAAGGTGAGAATCTGTGCAACCCCCAGGACTAAACTGGAGAGGAGCTCTTCCTCAACCCCTCTGTCCTATGGCCCAGGTCTACTACCAAGACATCAGTCTTTCCTGGGTTCAACTTTAAACCACTGGCACTCATCCAATCTTGGATTTCTATGAGGCAGCTATTCAGTACCGAGATAGCACTAACCTGGTCGGGGGCAAAAGACAGGTAGAGCTGGGTATCATCGGCATAGCAGTGAAACCTCAGCCCATACCATCTTACAATGTCTCCGAGGGGCAGCATAAACACTGCAAATAACATGGGGGACAGCATTGAGCCCTGAGGTACCCCACAAGGCAGAGATAAAGCCACAGAAGAAAAAATACCTGAGACAACTCTCTACATTCTATCAGTGAGGAAAGATGTAAACCACCAGAGAACTGATCCAGACAGTAGACAGATGGACCTCAAACACTCGAGCAGGACTCCATAATCTACAGTGTCAAAGGCTGAAGATAAATCAAGGAGAACCAAGATGGAATGGTGTCTCCAATCTCTTGCCATCAGGAGATCACTGAGCACCCAAACCAGAGCAGTCTCAGTATTATGCCTCTTATGAAATCCAGTTGGAGAGGTTTGTATAAATTATGGATGGTTAAATTGTTCTTCAGTTGAGCTGCCACTACTTTCTCAATAACCTTCCCTACAAAAGGAAGGTTAGAGATAGGCCTATAGTTTGCTAGGTTCTTCAGGTCTAAAGAAGCTTTTTTCAGGAGGGGTATCACCACCCCCTCCTTCAGGGAGCTAGGAAACTCACCTGAGTCCAAAGAGCACCGACAATCTGAGTTAATACCTGGTCTATGATGTCGCTACAACCCAAAATCAGGGAGGTAGGGCCTGGATCTAACCTATAGCAAGTGGGATGCATTCCCTGGATAATCCTCATAACATCCACGAGCTCAAAGGTACTCCAGGAAATTCTGAGCTCTTCGACACTGCACCGACCAACAGTATCTGCATTATAGGTCATGAGTTGCTGAATCTTATAACTTTTATTCATTGTCTGGTTCACAAAGCTCTTTCCTTGTTTAATATAGGTACATGTATTGCTGTTTTTACATTGGTAACAACCTACTGGGATTTTAAGCCAGGAGTGTTTCCCTTTCTTCTCATTGTTAATGAAATGGCTGTGTACCAGCCTATCACCTATTGAATCTTCTCTCCTGTAAGCCATTCTAAGTGGAGCACAGGCAAACTCTTGCAAACTGGGATCACTCCCTAAACTCCCCCAGTGTTTCATCACAATCTGTTCTACTGTATATGAATGTCCTGAATAAGCAGCCACAATATTACAACTTTTATCTGAATCATCTTTATATCGCTGTCCAGATTCTAGTACAGTAGACCTCTCCTGTGTTGCAGCATGCTTTCTACCTGCCTTGATGATGTCATTGCTCTAGCCCCTTTGCACCAAATGGGCACCAAGTTCTTTTGCTCCTGTCTTAAATTGATCATTACTATCACAATTAAATCATATTCTTAAAAACTGTCCTTTGGGGTTGTTCTCAATTGCATGATGAGGGTGGCAACTCTCCACTTTGAGGAAAGTATTGCCATCTACAGGTTTCCTATACAGATCTGTCTGAATCCTGGTGCCACCCTCAATACTAATAACGAGATCCAGGAATCACATACTTTCCTTACATGCTGTATAGGTAAATCTTAAATTTTTATCTGTTCCCCATCTAAATACTGAATGAAACAGAGCAATTTCGACTCACTGCCCTTCCAAACAAAAAACAAATTATCAATGTCTTGTAGACAGGAAATTAATAATATCACAACAGGACAAAGAAAGTCATCCACGAATTGTGATAAGCTTTCTGTAAGGGAGCCTATCCCACTTACGATGGGATGACCTGAAGGTGCTATCAAAGTTTTATGAATTTTTGATAACACATAAAATGTTGCTCTTATTGGTATCTCAGTTATTAAAAATTACATTCCTCCTTCTGCTTCACTTGCACTGTTAAATTCAATGGACACATGCCTGCCATGTTGAAGAATTCCTTTTGGGTTCTTTTTCCAGTTAAAAACATGGTCATATTCATAATCATTCTTATTTCTGATGAACTTGATCTGTTTTGCTGTTTTAAGCTCATTATTGAGTTGTTTAACAGATTCTTCTAGCTTTTTATTCAGCCCATCAAATTCCACATGTTTTTGAAATTTTAAAACATTTTCCTTATTCTTAATGTCTGTTTTTAATCCTTCCTCTTTTTCTTTACTAAACTTAGAAATCAAGTCTATGAGCTTAAAACTTGCTTCTGTGAGAATTTCTTCCCAGACTTTCAGAAATAGTTAATTCTCAATTCTCCTGACCACAAGCAGTAGTTTTGGTTAAGCAAAACCCTTTGGGTATTCTTTTAACTGTCACATATGCTTCTAAATTTATTGCATTCCAAAATGTTCTCCTCCATTGGTTAGTAAAACGTTACAACTCACGAAACACTGTTATTAAAATTGCTCCCCAGTGCATAGCTGTTCATATTTTTTCTGTTCTAACAAGAATGGATAATTTCTTAAAGCAGCATCCATTAGTTCATTCTTATATCCCATTGGACTAGAATCCTCCATAGGGAATACTAAAGTTCAGGGTAGCTTCAAGTGACATAATTAATTAGTGACCAATATGTGCTCCAAGGGAGAGGTTTTACACATGGAGGCTAAAAATCACCTTAATACTGCAAACTGTGCATAAAGAACTCCAAAAACAGTCTGAAGAAACACAGAAGAGTTCAGTACTAGGAACTGGCGATGCTTCAGAATAAAAACTAAAACAAACAAAAAACAACTGGGTCAAGCACTAACCAAACCTCAAATAAGTCATGGGCACAGGTCTCCAAATAAAAAAGAACTTACTTTATTACATAAAAAACATGAAGCATACAAGCCCGACGCATTTTGGATGTGACTACATCCTTTCTCAAAAGCTTAAACATCTTTTAAAAACAGTAGTTAAATACCCTGGTTCAAACAACATCATCACGACATCATAATCACATAAATCATATGATTGTATAGTGATCAAAGAATTCAAAGGCCTGAACAATTAATCTGTACAAATACTAAGGCACCTCAAGTTAACCCAGGACAGGTGAAGCAGAAAGAAACAAAGCAGGCAGGCGGGGAGATGGTGAGGGGAGGGAGGAAGGAAGGAAAGAGAAGTAAGAGAAAAAAAATAGTAAACATAGAGAAAAATACTAATAAACTAATAAATATGCACCACATACAAGTCTATATACAAAAATACAAAAATACATAATATTTACAGACTAGTAATTATAGCCACAATAAATAAGGGCCATCAGCTCAATTAGGGGCATAGCATTACTCTCAAATGGATCACAATATTGTAAAAACCTTCTTACACTTTTTTTCATCCTCATAAAAGGCTTTAGTTCAAAACCAGAATTGAGGCCAGGGTTTTCTGAGGCACCCAGATTTATCATCCAAAAAGCTTCTCTTTTTAGGAGGTGGTCATTGAAATTCCCACCTCTAGAGTGTGTATAAACTTTATCTGTTCCTAAAAAGGAAAATATCTGGTCACTCCTACAGTATTATCCTGACTAACAACATGAGCTGCTGTGGCATATGTGATGTCTCCTTTACCAACAGCTCTAACATTTTCAGCAACTCTCGTTTTTAAACTAGGCTTTTTTTACCAACATAAAACATGCCACAACTACATGTGGCTAAATGAATAACTTCTTCTGCAATACAGGTAATGAGTTGCCGAATCTCATAACTTTTATTCATTGTCTGGTTCACAAAGCTCTTTCTTTATTTAATATAGGTACAGGTATTGCAGTTTTTACATTGGTAACAACCCACTGGGATTTTAAGCCAGGAGTGTTCCCTTTCTTCTCATTGTTAATGAAATGGCTGTGTACCAGCCTATCACCTACTGAATTTGCTCTCTTGTAAGCCATTCTAGCGGGAGCACTAGCAATCTCTTGCAAACTAGGATCACTCCTTAAAACCACCCAGTGTTCATTCACAGCCTGTTCTACTGCATATGAATGTCCTGTATAGGTAGTTACAATATTAAATCTTTTATCTGAAACATATTTATATCTCTGTCCAGATTCTAGTAAGCAGACCTCTCCTGTGCTGCAGCATGCTATCGACCTGCCTCAATAATGTTGCTGCTATAGCCCCTTTGTACCAAACTGGCACCAAGTTATCTTGCTCCTGTCTGTAATTTGTCATCACTGTCACAATTACATTGAAACTGTCCTTGGGGATGTTCTCAATTACATTACATGACAAGGGTGGCAACTCTCCACTCTAAGGAATGTATTTCCATCTACAGGTTTCCTATACAGATCTGTCTAAATCCTGGAGCCACCCTCAGTACTAATAATGAAATCCAGAAAACAAATACTTTGCTTAGATGCTGTATGGGTAAATCTTAAATATTTATCTGTTCCCTCTAAATATTGAATGAAACAAAACAGTTCTGACTCACTGCCCTTCCAAACAAAAAACAAATCATCAATGTAATGTTTCCATACAAAAGTTTCTCAAAATAAGGATTCTTAATACTATCTAAAACAAATGTGTTCTCCTGTAGCCCCATGTATACGTTGGCTATAGATGGGGCACACATGGTCCCCATAGCTGTCCCTTTAATCTGCAAAAAAAATGTAGAATTAAACATAAATACATTGTATTTCAACACAAATTCCGTTAATTTTAATAAAAATGATGTAGACACCCTGCCCTGGAGCTCAAGAAAAATGCTGCTGCATCAATCACCCCTACATGAGGGATATTAGAGCACAAGGCCTCCATGTCCATTGAGACTAAATAACAGTCTTCTTTGACATTCAAATCCTTCAGCAACAACAGTACATCTTTTGTGTCCGGTAGACAGGATGGTAATGAAATCACAATAGGCCAGAGAAAGGCATCCACAAATTGTGATAAGCTTTCTGTAACAGAGTCTATCCCACTTATGATGTGACAACCTGGAGGTGCTATCAAAGTTTTATGTATTTTTAGTAACACATAAAACATTGCTCTTATTGGGGTCTTAGTTATTAAAAACTCCATTTCATTTTTAGAGATTTCTCTTTTGTGAGCTTCACAAATAAACTCATCAATATTAGATTTAAAGTAATATGTTGGGTCAGAGGTCAGGCTTATATAGAAATTATTGTCTTTCAACTGTCTTTTTACTTCTTTCACATAATCAGATATATTCATGACCACCGTGAAGGCTTCTTTATCTGCTCTCTTAATTACTATCTCCTTTTCTGTTTGTTGTTTCTCATTAGCCAGACTTTCTTCTTTTATAGTTATTCTGAGATCTTGAAGGAGGCAAATGATTGAACAGAACTTCTAAGTCCTGCTCCACAAGTTGTTTAAAAACACTCACAGCTGTACTTGGTGCTGGATTAAAAGTGGAGACAGATTTAAAACCTTTTTTTCTAGCAGTCACATTTAAAACAGTGTCACCACTTTTTGTTTATTGTGGAAAAATGACTTAAATTATGGCATGCAATGTTCAAATCTACAGTGGTGTTGAATTTAGTTATGGCTGTTGTTAGAATGAAATTAATGCTTTTTTTTCAACACATCTAACTCATTTTTTTATCAAGGTATAGTCTGATAAATTAATTACCTGTTCATTTGAATCTGTATGCACCTCTACCATCTGCATCTCTGACTCCTAAAATTCCTGTATGGCCAAAATCTGCCTCTATTTCTTCTTCCTCCATCTCCCCCCACTCCTTGTTCTCTTCCCCTTGCATTGTTGTTTTGTTCTCCATTTTGAAATCTCAGGCTTGTAGGGGGAGTCTGGCTTTACATGTTCCCTCTGAAAATGGTTCTGCAACAAAGGTTCCTCTTCTTCTGATTCATTTGCACTGTTAAATTCAAAGGACACATGCCTGCCACGTTTAAGCATTCCTTTTAGGTTCTTTTTCCAGTTAAAAACATGGTCCCATTCATAATTATTCTTATCTCTGATGAACTTGATCTGTTTTGCTGTTTTAAGCTCATTGTTCCCCAAACTCCTCCCAGGAATTATGGTCGATATACCAATTGTAACTTTTTGGTTGCTCGTTGTCAATATTTATGGCTTCACAATTCCACACATAAAATTCTTTCAAAGCTTCCTTGGCTTTCAGGGCCTGGACACTGAATTCAGCCCCCTCCTCTACACCAGAACCAGGCTGGTTCCATCTACCCAGGCTTTCGACCTCCAGGCCAAGACACTTATGAATCTGGTGCCTGGACCTATCCCCTTCCCCTCTTTACCACCATATCTGGGTTCCTTGTCTCCAACCCATGTATCCTCCCCCTTCCTTTCCTTTCCACCCCCACTACCCCCTTTTCTTTCTTCCACTGCCACTCCTCCAGCTTGCGATGGTTGGAGGGGCTCCCCCCTTGTGGGCTAGTATATCAAACCTTTGCGGCTATCTTGCTCACTAGTTCCCCGATAGGTCTTAGGAATAGGCACATGCCAAATTCCAACAGGTGGCCCCAGTCAGACCTGTACACTGCATTGTGGTCAAAAGAAATGTCCTTGGGCTGTAGGTACAACCCCCATTTTGATTACTGCCCTTGCCACCCTTCTATTCAAACTCTTCCTGAGCTTTTTGATTAGCCGGACATCTTTCACCCCCCCTCCAAATGCTCTGGGAGGTGATGTCAGACCAGCCAAATGTCACCCTCAGCCACCACCCTCTCTATTTCTCTAAATCCTCTATGATGCTCTGCCCCATGGCAGGCCCCCCAAATCATTGCTACCCAGGTGTTTAATAAAGCAATCCAGCATGCCCCATTGCAACTTTAATTCTTCCATCAGAGGCATGAGCTATGACCACCACATCCCCCTAATGCCTTTCCACAGCACACTGGTATGCTTGGTATTATATTGTAGTTCTGCTCCTCTGGAGGTGGCAACCACAAACCTTTCAGCCCAATATATGAAGGAATACCCCACTATCCAGATTTTCCTCTTGAAATCTGCTATGGAAAGCAAGATAAACCATGTGAGTTGCTGTTGTCAACACCTGACATACCTCCTATAGCAGCTGAACTTCCATGGCTCCACTTTCTTTACCTTCACCAGTGCAGCCCCTTTCTCTGCTGCCTCCATGACTGCCCCAATCTGAAAAGAATGTGGGACAAATTCACTTGGATCTTCCCCGAGGAATGTCAGGGCCCTCCTGAGTACTGCCCCTACCTAAAACCCCGTGACCGGGGAGATGTCCCCATGTCGGAACAAAGCCCCCCTCAGTCCTCCCTCAAGTGCTCCCATTTGTCTCCAGTGTGCTTATGGCACAGCTGGCAGACTGCGGTTGCCTCACCAGTGACACCTAGGTCCGTCTTACTTTCCGATCCATCTTAGACCTGGCCAGGGTAATGATCACCCTGTCACACCCCATAGGATGTCCTTGTGCTGCAAAGCCTGCCCAGCAGCTGTCTTCCATGGGGCCACTGCTTCCCCCACCCGGAATGCCCCTGTTGACATAACCTCAAACATGGCCTGGAATAGTGCCCCCTCTTGGGCCGAGGTGCATACCTTCTGGGTTGGCCATAAGACCCTTTCCAGCAGCTGCCATCTTATGGGACACCTCTTGTCCACCCTGGCCACCTGACCCCTCTGCCAACCCGACACCATGCATTTTATTGTCCTGATGGCCCCTACACCAGGCCAGCCCCTGTCCTGGCATACCCAACTGATGCCAGTTAAGTGCACAACCATTGTGGCATGGGCCTGCCCTTCTTCTCACTGCTCCACCACAAACCTGCTTGCCTGCTCGTCCCAGGCCAGTTCATCCCTTTCCCACCTGTACTTCCTTCTGAAATCCTGAAACCTTGCCCATCCTGCTTCAAAGACCCTCAATGTGTTAGCTGCCCAGGAGCCCCAGTACAGCACCCTGGCTGTGTCCCTCCAGCCTCCCACAACTGGTCCTGGATCCTGGTACTGTGTGGTGCTGCCTGAGGCCTCAGCTCCCAATACCTGTCGAGCTGTAAATGGGAAAGACTGTTAGCCACTTTGTTCTTCAGCCCCTTAATGTGCTGCACTTTGAAAGATATATTCAGCTGCAGCCTCCCAAAAAAACAGGCACCTGAGCAGCCTGCCCACCATCTCCATCCCCCCTTGCCTATTAATGACCTCCACCACCCCTTTGTTATCACATCAAAACAAGATGCACTTCCCTTGCATCCTATATCCCCACACTTCTAGAGTCACCCATATTGGGAAGATTTTCAAGAATGTGATATCCTTCAATACCCCCTCCCCTTTTTCCCATGATGCCAGCCAAAGTTCTGACATCCATTCCCCTTGAAAGTATGCCCCCATTCCCAGGGCACCCAAAGCATCCGTGAACAGCTCCAAGTCTGCATTCCATTCCCATTCTTCCTGCCTAAATGTCACCCTGCTGTAGCTGTTAAGAAACCCCTCCCATACCTGGAAGTCCTCCCAACTCTTCTCGACACATCCACCCAGTGCTGTGGCAGTCTAGCCTTCACTGTGTCCCTTTCCAGCCTCCTTGTGAATGCTGTGCATGGGCTGATGGCCTTTCAAAATTAAGGTGCCCCAGCAGCTGTTGCATTTGTACCAGCAGCATCTTCCACATCCCCAAAACCTGGGCTAGCAGGCTTTTAAGGCAAGCCATCTTGTCCCTGGGAAGCTAGAAACAGCCCTACTCTTTGTCCATCTCTATGCCCAGGAATTCCAACTTCCGGGCAGGGCTCTCCATCTTGTTCTGTGCCAGTGGTATACCTATCTGTTGGTATACTGCCTTAAAATCTCGCAACATCCCCTGCACCTCAGCTCTGGATTCCCTGATGAGGTGGAGATCATCCAGGTAGTGCACAACTCTTCAGTGCCCATACCTGACCCTGAATACCCATTGCATCCAGGTGCTGAAAGCTTTGAAGGTGGAACAAGCCACTGAACAGCCCATAGGCATGGCCTTGTCAAAATCCACCCCCCCCCAAAATTGAAATCCCAACAGGTCCTAATCCTCTGGCTGCACTGGAATAGTTGAAATGCCAACTCAATGTCTATCTTCACAAGCCATGCCCCCCAAGAGCCCTTATCAGCACTATGGCCTGCTCCAGAGAGGCATATGACATGGCTCTAAGGTGATCAGCTATGTCCTCGTTAACTGGGAAACTCAGAAATGCTCACACAGGGTGGCCCCCAATGGTCCCTCAACCCTGCCCACCCTGATTTCCTTCTCTGTCTTAGCCCCTACTATCTCCTCCTTCCCCTACACTGACACTAGATTCTTGGCCCACATCCCTGCCCACCCCCCTTGAAACCCCAGTGGAAATAGCACTGGAATAGTCCTGGTGATCCAGTGGCACTCCTCTACCTCCTTCCCACATTATCTTGTCTAATTCCTGCTGCCCCTATCATCGGTGGTGGCTGCAACCCACCTGCATACTGCCCCACTGTCTGGCCATTCGATAGGTATACGTATTACTTAGTGTGACCAATAGCTTACAGGGTACACACAGCCAGGACAGCCCAAATATGTGAATGAAGTCATTCACATAATTGGGATTTATAGTGCGCGTATGCACTTCAAGCCTATTGGTCCACACTGGGGTCCAATGGGCCTACAGCCCATACTGTACATGTTAATCAGAGGGCAGCCAGGTGGTATGCTGGGGGTTGCAGCCACCTGGAAATGACGGGGCAGCAGGGTGGGCAAGGCAGTGTGGGTGGAGGGTGGGGTGCCACTGGATCACCAGGGCTATTCCATATGGAGGATTACCGCGATCATGGCTAGGAGTGGGGGCGGTTCCACTAGACCACCAGGGATGGTCATATTACATTACTCATGGACTCGAGTGGGAGGGGGGACCACTTGACCATCAAGGATGGTCTTTCATTGCATTATTCGGGGATTCAGAGACTCGTGGGGGCACTAGACTACCAGAGATTGTTTTGTTTACATTGCAGAAATTGCATCTACGGGCGGGGGTCTACTTGGCCACCAGGGATGTATGTGTGCTTATTAACAGGGTTCTGGTGGGTGGGTGGCTACCCACGGCTGGGCTGCTGTGTTGCGCCCTGCAATACTGCAGCCCACCTGTGGCTGACCAGGGGTTGTGCCATCTTTTCTGCGGCTCAACTTTGAGCCCCCGTGTGGCACAAAGCAGGGTTGTGCCAGCATATGTGCCGCACATCCCGGGATGAATATCAGATGTGCCGCATATGCATGGGCACGCCCCCTGCATTTACGCTGCATACATTAGCATTGCACGCCAGCACATAGAGGTTTGTGCTGCACCTGGCAGCCTTCTCAATATCCCCCCAGGGTGGAATGCGGGGTTGCGCTGATGCAACACTGTTGTGCCAGGCGCAACCCCTTTGAATATCCTGGACTGTATGTTTCCTATTTTTTTCTCTTACTTTTCTTTCCTTCTGCCTCCCCCCCACCCCCATTCTTCTGCTTTATGTCTTTCTTTCTGCTTCACCTGTCCTGGGTTAACTTGAGCTGCCTTAATATTTGTAAGGATTAATTATTCAGGCTTTTGAAGTCTCTGATCACTATCCAATCAAATGATGTATGTGATTATGATGTTATGATGATGTTGTTTGAACTAAGGTATTTAACTGCTGTTTTTAAAAGATGTTTTAGCTTTTGAGAAAGGATGCAGACAAATCCGAAACATGTCAGGCTTGTATGCTTCATGTTTTTTTATGTAATAAAGTAAGTTCTCTTCAATTTGGAGACCTGTGCCCATCACTTATTTGAGGTTTTGTGAGTGCTTCACCCAGTTGTTTTTTGTATGATTTATAATATATTTGTCTTTAAATTCCCATGTGTCTTGTGGCTACAAGAGTTTCTGCTCAAGTCCTTTGTGTCACAGAACTACTTAGCTTCGCTTTGTAGTTCTGTCACATGAAGAACTCAAGAATGCACTCTTAAATCAGCACATTCTTGTATAGGAAACCTGTAGATGGCAATACTTTCCTTAAAGTGGAGAGACACAGTAACTGTACATGCAAGCATATATCAAATTCTATTCTACTCTATTGTTCTAAACTAATCCTGAAAATGCTTGCAGCATTTTGGGGCCCCACCACATCAGTGGTGCAGTGTCTTGAAAGCTATTTAATAATAAATAATTTTTTAATTATTATTATTATGAAAGCTATTTCACTGCAAGGGTGTTCTTATTGTTAAAGCAGGCATGGGATCACACTCCAGGAATAACAATGATTAGTAGAGGTTAAAAAAGAACAGATTGGATCAGTACTTTCAATTTTAGGAGCATTTTATTAAGTTATAGCCACATAGTGCACATTTATAGCCACACAGAGAGCATTGCACTTACCTGGTGTTTCAGACCTAAATTCGGTTCTTAATCAGGGGGCCCACTGATGAAGAACATAACCAAGTACAGTATATGTCTGAAGTGCTAGGTAAACATTGGAGGTATTGTCCTAGTCTAGACCTTTGAGTAGTTTTCAGTCAAACTTGTGGCTCTGAAGCAGCCGTGTTGGCTCTGACTAGAGTTTGTTTCCTAGAGTGGCATCTGGCTGTACATCACTACAAAAGGAAAAAAAAAGATTAATTTCAATTGGTTTCAAACAGTTTGCTATTATCTGTTGTAAGTTAATGTCCCTCACAGTTTAATTTCTTTTTATTGTTTTTTTTTTATCTGTCTTGGGTTTATTTAATAATGTTGGCCCCATGCACCAATGGGGTGTGGGTACATGGAATCCACAGGTACCTCACCCACATAACTGCGCACCTGTGGACAGGTGCGCATCGGTTGTATTCAGGGCCCCTGGCCACCTGTCCATGGCCCTACCCCCCGGCACATGGGAGCATGGAGGACAGATATGCCGATCAGGATGGCATCCAGTGGGATGCCAGATCCAGTCCAATGGTGGATCCCTTGCACCCATGTGTGTGGAGTAATGGCTGCCACCATGCCATGCACAGCAACCAAGAAGTGGGCTGGTGCCCAGTCAGCTGTCCCCAGACCACCATTCATTGTCCGTGGTCTGGGGGCAGCATAGTGTGGGTGACTTCAGTCCCTGCTTACTTTTGGTGACTGGGGGGTGGCAGACCTTATGACAGGGGTTCCCCCTGTGTACTGTGTGCCCCCCATGTCCAGAACTCATGACTCAGTGCATGTCACAGAGTGTGAGCAAGTCCCCCAGCAAGCCCCCTGTCTGCCCCGACTGCATTGCCCTCTGCACTGTCTGGTGGTAGGGCTGTGCACCCCATAGGTGAATCCCATGGCTACCTGCATGGGTGGCACAATGGGATCCCTATGCTCTAATGGGGTGGGGTTACATGGACTCTGCCCCTACCCTGCCCACATAGCTGTGCACCTGCAGACAGGTGCACATCAGTGGTATTCATGGGTGCCGGCCACCTGTCTGCGGCCCTGCCATCTCAGCACACAGGAGTGTTGAGGACAGATATGCAGCTGGGGGGATATCCAATGTGATGCCCAATCTGGTCCACTGGTGGATCCCTTGCACCCACAGATGCAGAGTAATGGCTGTCACTGTGCCATGTGTGGCAACCAAGAAGTGGGCTGGTGCTTGATTGGCCATCCACAGAATACCATTCATTGTCCATGGTCTGGGGAGGCATGGTGTGGTTGACAACAGTCCCCACCTGGCTTTTGGTGACTGGGGGGTGGCAACCCAGGGGGTGCACAGACCTTATGGTAGGGGTTCCCCCTGCATGCTATGTGCCCCCTGTGCGCAGAGCTCCACAACTTTGTGCATGTCACAGAATGTGGGTGCGCCCCTCCCGGCACACCCCCTGTCCACCCTGACCATGTTGCCCTCTGTGTGGACTGGTGGTGGGGCTGCGCACCCCATAGGTGAATCCCACAGCTGGTTGTGCAGGTGGCGCAATGAGTGCAGAATGGTTGTGCACCCCAGAGATGCATGCATAGCCACTCTGCCCCCTTAGTGCATTGGACCCTGGGTGCAGAGTGGTTGTGCACCCCAGGTACACACACGTAGCCATTCTGCCCCATTAGTGCATAGGGCCCAATGTCTTGTTTTTTATGGGTACTTTGTTCCCAGTTTGCCTTATTGCTATGGTTTGATTTGCACACAATGACCCCAACTTATGTTGGTGCTAAGAATAATTTCCCTAGCACCTGCATTAGGTAGAGTGAGGCATATCCATCCTTTGGTTGGCTTTGCACAAAATCTGTAAACTGATCTTATATTTGCCTAAGAAAACCTTTTAACCAACCACCCCCTTACAGAAGTTATAAACCATCTCTTCTAAAGCAGTGATGTTTTCATTATTTGATTTGGGGAGACTGACGACATACTATATGAAGGACCCTGCCATGCCAAATTAGTTTTCCTTTTTTAAATTCCTTGATATCTGTTTCTGTATTCTCATTTTTAGTTTCTTTTCTTTTTTTCCTTTTTTTTTTGGCCCGGTACAACCACTCTTTTTCCCATTCATCTTTTCTTTTTTACCTTTGTGTTGTTAATGTTACTCATACTTTGCTTCTCAGCCACCTCGAGTAATCTCACCCCCCCCTCCCAGTTCCTTCGTTTATTGTAGATGTAATTTGTTTATATGCACTGGCTTCTGAAATGTTTTGATTTGAACCTGCCTTCATAAATTTAACTAGATGATTATTTTTCTGTATCTTTCTATTGGCTGTTTAGTTATTTCATTCATTGTTTTCTGCTTTCTTTCACTTGCCACAGCCTCTTCGCTTTCTTCAGCTTTCATTCTTTGCATTTCTGTATTAATCTCCAGTACAATTTTCAGCATGTCTATCATTTCCCTTAGCAAAACATTTTTTATAAGCTCATTTTTGATTTCATGTAAGTTTGTTTCTCTCCAAAACTGCTCCTCAGCACTAGAACTGAGTGTTATTTTTAGCTATCTGTCCCAGATAATTTGCCACGGTGCCTCTTGAATGTACTTCTGCTTCATTCTCTTCCCCACATTGTAAAGATGAAGAATGTCATTAGGGAAGCATACTGGAGGTTCTAGGTATAACAGAACAAATTCAAACTGGCAGCAGTCATAGTTACAGGTATTACTTTTATTAAAGTGCATCAGCTCAAAGTGCAAAGTGATAGGAAAAAACTCAGGATTCATAGCAGCAGCAGCTAGGTTTGGAGAAATAATATAGAAAAGGGTCAGCCTTACTGACATCGCTTTTATCTCAGTGCATTTAAAGAGACAGTGCATGCAAAACTACAGTGATACCATAACACCAAAATTAATGTTCAAAACATGTCACATAGACAGTGGGTAAATAATGTTAATATTAAGCTTCATACACAATACTAAGAATGATATGCCACTGCAGAAAAATTACAATATATAATTCTGCAAGTCAATATAATAATGTACCAGCAAAGAAGTGGATGGCAATTTATACTTCAAGAGTAGGAGGAATCACTCAAGTCCAGTAGAGAGTTTCATATAAGCTTCATAAGAAATAAAAAAAGTAGAAAACACAGTGATTTTATCAAAAAAAACAGCATATCAACACGTGATATGTCACTGTCAAAGTGTAAAAAAGGGTGCTTATTCTATTCCTTTGATTAGCCCAGGGACATGTAAGGCACCTAAATGCACAGTCCACATGGCTTCCGTTTGTAAAATCAGAGGACCCAATTCCAAAAGGTGTTTTGCCTGGTGCAAGATGATTTACGCCAATCCTGATGGTGCAAATTGCACCTTATGCCAGGCATAATGCCAGTTGCAATTCCAAAAGGTGCCTTGCGCCATGCCATATGTGGATTGTGCCAAATGTGGGCTACACCACCCACTATGCCCACAACCTGCAGTGGCATGGTGCAAGGGTGGGATACAGCAGCAACTATTCCAAAAGGGTGGCTGCTGTAACCCATTTATGCTATTCCAAAACAGGGAATGGCGTTGTGGGGCTAGACCAGCTAGGAGGTGGTCTAAGGGGAATCTGTCCTGGCACAGTGATGGATGCCTCCCCCAGCAGTGCTGCAGAAAGTACACAGCTGTGCTCCCAGTGCCCCCAACCCTGTCATTCCCCCCACCCTCGAACTTAAGTCACCTGGTGTCTGGTTCCATCACTGCCCCAGTGCATGTGCCTACTGTAGCCCCCCAATGCCACCAGGTGCATGCCATTGTGTTCTGGATTGGGGGGGGCTCAGTGGGGCAGAAGAATTTGTGCCATGACTTGTTGCACCCAGGCCCAGTGCATCATGCCTTTGGCGCTAGCCTGCAACTGCCACAAGTCAAGGGCATAGATACCGGGGACCCTGCTTGTCCTGGAATACAGTGAAGGGTCTCTGGCATAGTGCTGCATGGTGCAAATCGCATACGCCCACGAGTTGCGCCTTCGTTTTAGAATCTGGCCCAGAGTCTTTAGATCACCCCACCCTTGCTCAGCCTCATATTTATTTATTTATTTATTTGAATTTTAGTAACCTGATAAGCCTTCTGAGACATTACAGTCCCTTTTCAGTGGTAACCCGGAAAGTGCAGAACATAGACAATGACATGACAGTAACAGTGAAAACATTTACGACAATCACTGATTTGCACAATTTAATTGTTTACAGTAACATTCACTGATTGAACATTTACTGAGTAATAAGACATGGCAGTTACAGTGGTTATATTTACATTGTTCGCAGATTTATAAAATACCCCATTTACAGATACACGTACATCAAATATTTATATAAACTGGAATGGTCAGAAAGCAGGGATTCTTATACATATGGGGATCAGTGAGTAGTGAAAATTTATGCATAGCATTATGAAAGCTGGACCAAGAGTCAATGGAAGCAGGAGCAAAGTGATGAGGCATTCAGGTGGTGTAACAGGTAGGATAGGAACTTAGCAAGAGAAGTGCAGGATAAGGTACAGTGTGGTAGTGAGTGCCTACTAGACACCACCAAGAAGGCAAATGATCTCCAGGCCACTGCTAACCAAGATTTGGGCAGTACAAGAAGAGTTAGGGAGGTGGATCTAAGAGCACATGGTGGTTGTTGGGGCCGAATAAGTTCAATAAGGCAAGGAGGGGTGTAACAGTGGACCAGTTCATGCACTATGCTCAGCATGGCATACTGGAGCTTGGATTCATATGTTAGCCAGCCAAGGGAGGAGAGGACATCACAGTGGTGATGATGGGCATTGACCACTAAGGCAAACCTTCCCACGCTATGACAGGCCTGTTTGAGCTGAGATAGGATAGTTGTGTTGGTTGTAAGTAGTAGTGGGGTGCCATACATAAGGAAGGGCAGAAGGGTTTTGGCCATGATCTTGTGGCATGAAGGTGGTGTGAGTAAGGGTCATATGTGGTAGAGTAGACCCAGTTTTTCTTTAGAGCTTTGGTTAGGAGGGTGACATGAGTGTTCAGGGAAAGTGAGGAATTTAAGGTAATGCCCAGATATTTAAAGGATGGGACACATTCAAGGGAGACACTATTATAGGAGACTATCTCAAGAGAGAGAAGAGGATGTGGTGAGAAGGGATTGGAGAACAGCATGCATTTATTATTTTGTTGTTAAGGACTAGTTGGTTATCTAGAAACTAGCCCTCAAGAATTCAGAAGTCAGATGTGAGCATGCTGTTGAGTCACCCAACATTAAATGAAGAATGATAAACAATGGTATCATCCACATAAAGGTGCACATAGGCCCCTCTGCAGTTATTTGGTAATTCATTGATAGGGAATATAATAATGGGCCCAGTATGGACCCCTGAGGGATGCAGCGGGTCATTAGTCTGAAATCTGAAAGAGAACCAGACCACTTCACCATTTGAGTGTGACCAGTAAGGTAACTGTAGCGCTAAGTTAAGGCACTAATGTCAAGGCCACGTGAGTGCAGCTGCCATAGAAGGAGATTGTGGTTGACCAAATCAAATGCCTTCATCAAATTGACAAAGACAACACTGGTGGCAAAGCCTGGTCTATAACATGGAACAGGTTAGATATAACTTTTATCAAGGCAGTCAATCAATCAATCAATCATACTTTATTTGTAAAAAAGTGACATTCCAAAGATCAAGGCGCTTACACATAAACCCATTGCATAAATATAATAATAAAACCATTCCAACAAAGAAAAAATAATATGCAGAACACAGTGACAAATAAGCATAAAACTAAAAAGCAAGATATGCTAGGCTGAATGAGTAGGTCTTAAATGCAGTCTTAAAACTCTTAACAGTCAGGCACTCTAGCACCCGATGAGGTAGAGAATTCCATAGGGTAGGGGCCCCCAAATCAAATGATAGGGCCTCAGATGTCTTTAACCAAACCCTAGGAATCTCTTGCAATCCCTCTTCAGTGGAGCAGAGTGGATGGGGTACTGTGATTTTTTTCTGAACCCATGCTGGAACCTTGAGAGGAGGTGGTGGTGGTGGAGGTGGTCCAGATGATCCTGTAGATGGTTATACAGTATATGCTCTTGGATTTTTGCCAGCGAGCAGAGGATGGAAATAGGCCTCTGTGACACAGAAATTAAAAATCTGTTCAGGGTCCAGAGGCAAGGAAAGAATGTGTGCAGAAAGGGCATTGTTCAAGTCCTGTTCGGTAATGGTCTGTAAGTGCTCACCAATATCAACCTTGGAGACTTGTGATGTTTTGGTGATGTAAAACAGTCCACAGTACCAAATGCTAAAGATATATAAGATGCATGACATCACAGTTTAATTACAAAGAAGCATGTAACAATTTTTTTTTTTCCCTTAATTATTGTGAACCAACTTAATTTCAATACAACTGGGCAGAACTTACAATGGCCACATAGGCATGTGACAACTGGCAGACTTGGTAGCCATGTTCATGTAGGAGGCTCAGTGATGGTTTGTAAGCTATGCGCAAGGCTATCACCCTAACTCACACCTCTTTTATAAACAAAACATGGTGAAGCTTATATGAAATTGTCTTCTGGATTCAGTAATTCATCCTACATGTAAAGTATGAAATGAGGTAAAATAAATAACGTAAGATTGGGTAAAAGGGGTGGGGATTTGGAGCCTCTAGTTCTACGAAGAAAAGGCATGTGGATTGCACAGCTGGGTGCTTAACACACACCAGGGCTAAACAAAAGAATAGAATGTGATCCTTTTCTTAAACTATGACAGTTATGTACTGCTTTTTATATGATATCGTTATTCAGATGAAATTAATGTATTTTGTTTACTTTCTGTTCTTTTTTCTAATGCTTACATGAAATTGTCTCCTGGTTCAGTGATTCATCCTACACTGGAAGTACCAGTTGTCACAGTTATGCATGTCTTGATGGGACATTAATCGTACTCAGTTGGAAAATTTTAGATTATAATTTTTCTGTAGTGGCATTTCATTCTTAGTCAGTTAGTAGCAACATAGGGTCCCCTTCTGAGGAAGCTTTGAGTGAAACCAATCAAGAGACCTTTGCTATGTTAGATCTCCCAACCTAACTACTGCCGCTCTGAATCATGGCTTTTTCTACTCTATCATTTTGCACTATGAATTATTGCACTTTAATAAAAGTAATAACTACAGACATGACTATTGCCAGTTTGCCTTTGTTTTGCAGATTACTATTAATGAGGCTCAGCCCTTGATGTGGAGTGAATGCTTTGTTTGTCTCAGATTCTAGACTTGACCTTCTTTTGCTCTGTAAGATGATATGCAGTTATCAAAATCAGAGTTATGATTTGCCTTAGGAGAGAGAGGCCTTCTTATCTTTCTGTTTTTTCAATAATGGCTTACATAAATCTATTCTTCTCTCAGTGTCACGTAAAACTGAGTGCAAACTCTGCATCACTTGTTTATTAACTTTCCCATGTCCATGTACTGCCTTATCCATACTAAGACAAGATATCTTGTTCTTTATGTTTGCCAAGACTTTTGTGAGAGGCCCTTCAATATAGCTATATTTCTTATTTTAATTGGCTAAACAGATATTTTTGTTCTTGTTTTATGTCTTGTGTTCATTATCATAGGGTCACTCACTTCTGCTGGTGGTTCTAACTGAAAAACTTATTTTATCAAAGGATGCTCCTTACTGCCCCCTGGACCATACACCTTAGGGGGGATGGTCTTCCCTCCCCTGCCACACCATGGGGGGTTAGTCTGTGGGGGTACCTTCATGTCCAGGAAACACCTTGGAAGACAGTGGAGGGTGGAGGGGTGGGAGCTGGCAGAAGGGAGCCTTCCCTCATTAGGACCACAGAAGGATAAACAAAGCATCGAAGAACAGAGCCACTTAGCTATTGTGTTATTGGGTATTTTACTTCTGCTTCTCTTGTTTCTTTTCCTTGGGCTACACCTGGAAATGAGCCTTGGCTCAATATGCCTCTGCCAGTTGCCGATTTTCCAGTAAATAAATAAATGAATAAAAAGAAATAGTTAAATCTGCTGAAAAAAAAATGTTATTATGGACTATCCCTCTATGCACTATTAAAACAAAGATGTTACACAGTAAATGTAGTAATGAAAGTCATTGCACTTCTTTGTAAAGGGCTGAAGCAGAAGTTAAAAGTCTCACACTTGTTTCAATCTGCAGGAAATAGCTTGACTTTTTTCTTTATACTTCTTGCTCTCTAATCATTGTTGTAGCTTTCTGTCTATACAATATACTGTACAGCAGGAGTCAAGTCAGCATATTCATCCATTTTGCAATATGGATCCCGTTTGGCTTTATGCCAGGCTTGACTGCACACTCTCACACTGAAAAATAGTTAAAAATGAATAAGTCTTAAAATATGTCAATTACTAAACCTGTAGCTTAATCCACTCTCCAAGGTAATCATAAAATAAGTTAGGGAACCAGCTTTTTACCATGAACATCACAAAGTGAAAATTATGAAAGTAGCGGTATCTCTTATAAACCTTGCTGAATCAAAGAGTGTTAATATTACTTACTAGCTGGGTCTCATATGTGTTTTCCTTAGCCAGTAAAAAGACACTGACTCCAGGCACAGAAGTTATGTCTAAATTTTGTTTGTACGTGGTGATTTGCTATCAAATCCTGCAAACCAGTTTGATACAAAAGCAAGATTCTTGGTAGAAGTAATGGAAATCTCAGGCTCAAAATGCCGCATAGGAGTGACTAGAGATAACAGCTGAGACCTTCAATTAACCTCAACAGCATGTAGTTAAGTACGTTTATAGCTCAATCATTGGTCAAATGCAATTGTTAACAGGTTCCCTTTGCTAAAACTATTTAGTATTACACTTATGGCAAGGTACAATCAAGCATAAAAAAGATGTAATATGGTGGGAAGGCTAAGGTGTTTTAACAATTTGTACTAAAAGCTGGCTTTAATCATAAAATCACAGTGTCAGTATCATGACTTATGCTAAGTTTGTTCTCATGTACAGATCAATATGACATTCTGGAGTTTTATGAATCTACTGATGAGGGAGCATGCCGCATATCTCTAGGTCATTGCCAGGAGGACAGCAGCCACTCAGTCCCTGCAATGCACTTGCTTCCCTCCCCAGTCAGTCTTAAAACTCTATGGATTGAGTCTCAAAGTTTGATGCAAGGTTTTCATGCATGAGCCTTGCATCAAACCATGAGCTGCCCTGAACACATTGTCAAACCGTGCACCTGGTTCTCATAAGTCTTGTGCATTTGTGACACTTTACCCTTTTTACAGTGGCTTGTGCTAAATATTTGGCACAAGCCCCCTAAAAAGGTCCCTGAGTTAGAAGTCAGACCAGCTTTTGCTGGTCTAACTCAGGGCATGTGGTATACGTGATCGAGAATCCTGATTGTTGGCTAGGAATTGCTGCAAGCCTCATTTACCATGTGTTCAACACACCCGAGGCTTGTGGCAGTCTACCTCCATTGAGAATCAAACCCCATATGTTTTACAACCTTCTAGTTTGCTATTAACTATTTACTATCACTTACATCTCTAACACTAAGTTCAAGCTCACTTCACTATCTTAAATAAACTTGTTTCCCCACTCAAGTCACCCAAGAGTATTAGCACATTTACCAGTTTTAGTCCATTTAGAGATGCAAAATGTCGCTTCTGCACAAACAGAGGGAAATATTGCTCAATCAATAAAAGAAGGGGATAAAACTTGTTTAACTATGTAAGTGAGAAGAAAAAGAACAAAGGGGAAATAGTAAGGATAAATAGAGAAGAAGAGGTTTGCGAGAAGGAGACCTAAAGATGGCAGATTTATTGAATAAATGCTTTTGTTAAGTATTTTCAGAAGAAGGGTTAGGTGACAGGCCCAAGATAAGGGACAAGGGCATAAATGGTAGAGAAGTGGACACCAGCCCCTTTACAGAAGAGAAAGTTCTCATGGTACTAGCACAATTAAAAGTCAACAATGCAATGGGACCTGTTGGGGTGCACTCCAGGACACTTAAGAGCATAAAAAGGTGCTAGCTGCACCTCAGACATCTCTAGTCATCTTATCATTAGAAATAGGGGAGATTCCATGGGACTGGAAGAAGACAGATGTTGATCCCAATTCACAATATGCATTTGTCAATGCCGAATGTTGATTGAGTTGGTCTGTTGCACTTGCCCAGTGGCCCTGTCACTGGCTCAGTCTGTTTGTCCCGGTGCTGCAGGCTGCTCTTTTGTACTGGGCTGCTGCCTGCATTGGCACCTTGTTCTGCTGAGGAAGAAATATGCAGCTGTCCCGACAGAGCTCCATTGAGATGGCTCACTCCCCCTCTCTCACTTGCTCATTCTGTTTCTCCTGACGCTGCAAGCTGCCCTTTTGTACTGGGCTTCTGCCTGTGTTGGTGGCTTTTTCTACCCACAAAGAAATCCACAGCTGTCCCGACAGAACTCTGTTGAGGTCAGTCACTCCCCCTGTCTAACTCAGTCAGTCTGGTTCTCCCGGCGCTGCAGGCTGCCCTTTTGTACTGGGCTCCTGCCTCTGTTGGCACCTTTTTCTGCCCACAGAGAAATCTGCAGTAGTCCTGACAAAGCTGCGTTGAGCTTGCTCACTCCCCTTATCTCACTCGCTCATTCTGTTCTGCCAGCGCTGCAGGCTGCCCTTTTCTACTGGGCTTCTGCCTGCGTTGCTGCCTTCTTATGCCCATAAAGAAATTTGCAGCAGCTACAATACAGCTCTGTTGAGCTCACTCACTTACTCATTCTGGTTTTTCTGCCACTGCAGGTTGCCATTTTGTACCGAGCCCCTGCGTGAATTGCTGCCTTTTTCTGCCCACAAACAAATCTGCAGTGGTCACAACCGAGCCCCATTGAGTTCATTGACTCCCCCTCCCTCACTCGCTCGGTCTTTGTCTCCTGGCACTGCAGGCTGCCCTTTTGTACTGGGCTCCTGCCTGCATTGGTGGCATTTTCTGGCCAGAAATAAATCTGAAGCAGTCCTGACACAACTCCACTGAGCTTGCTCACTCCTCCTCTGTCAATCTTGCATTCCGTTTCTGCCGGCGCTGCAAGCTGGCCTTTTGTACTAGGCTCCTGCCTGAGTTGCCGCATTTTCTGCCCACAAAGAAATCTGCAGCAGTCATACTAGAGCTCTGCTGAGCTTGCTCAGTACCACTCTGTCACTCGCTTGTTCTGTTTCTCTTGGCACCGCAGACTGAGCTTTTGTATGGGGCTCCTGGCTGCATTGGCACCCTTGTCTGTCCACAAAGAAATCCACAACTGTCCCAACAGAGCTCCATTGAGGTCACTCAGTCTCCCTCTCTCATTGCTCATTCTGTTTGTCCAGGCTCTGCAAGCTGCCCTTTTGTACAGGGCTCCTGCCTGCATTGGCACCTTTTTCTGCCCACAAAGGAATCCCAGCAGTCCTGATAGAGCTCCATTGAGATCACTAAGTCCCCTTGTCTCACTCACTCGTATTGTTTCTCCCACAGCTGCAGGCTGGCCTTTTGTACTGGGCCCCTGCCTGTATTGATGCCTTTTTCTGCCCACAAAGAAATCCACAGCAGTCCTGACAGCGCTTCGGTGAGTTTGCTCACTCCCCCTCCCTCACTCGCTCTCTCGTTCTGTTTCTCCCAGTGCTGCAGGCTGCCCTTTTGTAGTGGGCTCTTGTGTTGGGGCCTTTGTCTGCCCACAAACAAATCTGCAGCAGTCCCGACAGAGCTCAGTACAACTCGGTCACTCTCCCCCTCACTTGGTCGATCTTAATCTGTCCCAAACACTGATTTCCCAGAGTGACCATGCTATTGTCCGGCAGGAGTGCAAAAACATATTTTAGCCAGGAGGTGAAAAATGACAGCTGTAGTGTTTATAAGGAGTTGTGAAAAAATGCCACTGTTGAAAATGTGGCGTGACAGTATTACAAATTTGCGAAGTTACAAGGGTGCATGGAAACAGTTCAACGCACACTTGTAATGCAGTCATGTTATGGAGTTTCGTCACCAAATTTTCAACATAGGGATTTTAGGACCTCTGCTCATGAACAGTGCCACTGTCATTTTTTTAATCTGTCCTGAACACTGACTTCCCACAGTGACCATGTTATTCTGCGCCAGAACTGTGAAAACACATTTTGGTCAGGATGTGAAAAATGACAGCTGTACTGCTTATAAGGAGGTGTGAAAAAATGGCACTGTTGAAAATCTGGTGTGACAATATTACAAATCTGCAAAGTTACAAGGGTGCTTGGAAAGTGCGCAATGCACACTTGTAACACAGTCAATTGATGGGCTATCACCACCAAATTTTCAACATAGGCATTTTAGGACCTCTTCTCATGAACAGTATCATTGTCATTTTCTTAATCTGTCCCGAACAGTGATTTCTCACAGCGACCGTTCTACAGTATTCTGCGATGGAAGTACAAAAACACATTTCGGCCAGGATGGAAAAAATGACAGCTACACTGTTCATAAGTAGGTCTGGGAAAATGGCAATGTTGAAAATCTGGAGTGAAAATATTATAAATTCGCGAAGTTATGAGTGTGCGTGCCAACTGCGCAACGCGCGCAATGCACGCTCATAACACAGTCATTTTATGGAGTATCATTACCAGATTTTCAACAGAGGCATTTTAGGACCTCTACTCATGAACAGTGTCTCTGTCATTTTCTTAATCTGTTCTGAACACTGATTTCCCACAGAGACCGTTCTATTCTGCGCCGGAACTGTGAAAACATATTTTGGCAAGGATGTGAATAATGACAGCTGTACTGCTCACAAGGAGGTGTGACAAAATGGCAATGCTGAAAATCTGGCATGAAAATATTGTAAATTCGCGATGTTACAAGCATACGTAACAACTGCACAACGCATGCCATAAAACAGTCATTTTTTGGATTTTTCCAACCAAATTTGCAACATTGGCTTTTTGAGAGCCCACCTCTTGAACACTGGCACTGTTGTTTTATTAATCGACCCCAAAGGGTGATTCTGCACAGTGACCGCAAAACCACCTTTCGGGGATGATTAACACCACAACAGTTCAAGAATTCATGAGGAGGGGTCCCAAAAACCCCATGTTGAAAATTTGATGAAAAAAGTCCCAAAAATGCCTGAGATATGCATTAAAGTTGAAATAAACCTATTTATTACATTATACAGCTTACCGGCATTTCCTCAGTTCGCGGTCGGCTTTGAAGAGTGCAGATGTGTTCCCGGTCCACCAAAGATCATCGCGCCAGACTCCGGAGGTAAGTATGGGGTGAGGGGGGTGTGGGTAAGGAAGGGTGCACAGTGGGTGGGTGCGAGTTGTGGGAGAGGGGCCTAGGAGAGCTCCGAGGGACCGTTTTTTCTTCACATGGTGAAAAAAAAAATAAGACATCGGGGGACCGTTTTCCTCTTTAACAGGTGCTTTGGCATGCTGGGGTGGGCTCCCAGCATGCCACCTGTGTGGGTGGGTGGGTGCGTTAGCCAATGGGGGATTGGACACCCCCATCAGCAAACAAGAAAAGGGGGAGGAGAGCTGCAGGAGCAGAGGGGGATTGGGCACCCCTCGGCTATAGAAATGGAAGGGGGGTGTGATTATGCTGACGGGGATTGGGCCCCCCATCAGCAGCAACAACAGGGGGGTTTACAGAATGCTGACAGGGAGTGGGCTTCCCCATCAGCAAGTAAACATGGTGGGGAGGTTATATTGTTTGTGAACATGGCGGCAAATTGCCGCCATGTTCACAAACAATATCAGGGGTTTCACATCCTGCCCTGCAATGATGGGTCACTCCCTCATTGCAACAGATAGCTGATGCTGCAATGACGAGGCGGCCCCTGATTGCAGCGGCTGATTTTTTAGAAAGTTGTGGCACGCTGGCTGAACTAGTGTCAGCAGCAGCATGCCACTGGCATTGGGGGATAGGGGACAATCCTTTGCAGGCTGTGGGGGCATTGGGCACAACAGTGCCATGCCTCCACAACCTGCTTGTGGAGAAAGCTGACGCAACATGGTTCTTGCACATGTGCACAATCAACATAAAAATGGGAACAGGAAGCAGGCAGGAAATGACAGACCTGTCAGCCTGATTTCAGTAGTGGTCAAAAGAATGGAAACACTACTGAAGAAAAGGATAGTGAAATATCTTGTAACCAGTGGATTACAGAATCCAAGATAACATAGTTTCAGGTCATGCCAGAAAAACCTAATCAGTTCTTTGACTGGGTGTCGAAGGTAATGGATCAGAGAGGAGAGGTAGATGTGGCCTAACTGGATTTCAGTAAGGCCTTTGACACCGTTACACATAGAAGACTGGTGAACAAACTGGTCTGTCTGGGAGTGGGTCAAAAAGTTATAAACTGGGAAAGAAATTGGTTAAGCTACAGGTGTCAGAGGGTGGTGGTAAATGGTGTCCACTCTGGAGAAGGCAAAGTGACTAAACAGGGTGCCTCAGGGCTCAGTACTACAGTAGACCCAGTCCTCGCCAGTGTCTTTATTAGCAACATTGCCAAAAGTCTAGAAGGGAAAGTATGCCTGTTTGCAGATGACAGAAAAATCTGCAACAGAGTAGACACACTGGGTGGGGGGGACAAAAATTGAGAGATGATTTGAAAAAGTTTGAAGAATGTTCAAGGGAATGGCAGCTGTGTTTCAATGCAAAAAAGTGCAAAATCATGCACGTGGGGCACAGAAACCCAGCGGCTATATACCAATTGGGATGGGGAGAACTGAGGAACACCAAACAGGAAAGGGACCTGGGGGTAAGCATTTCTGATGACTTGAAGGTATCCAAACAGTATAAAAAGGGTTGTATGGAAGGCTAGCAGGATTCTGAGGTGCATAGGGAAGGTTATCACCAGTAAGAAGAAGGAGGTAATATTATCCCTGTATAGATCACTGATAAGACCCTACCTCAAGTACTTTATCCAGTTCTGGAGGCCCACCAGAAGGACATTGATAAGGTGAAGGAGGTACAAAACAGGGCTACCAAAATGGTGCAAGGCCTGCATCAAAATCCCTATGAGGAGATACTCAAGGAACTGAATATGTACTATCTGGAGGAGAAGAGGGAAGGTGGGTTATGATAGAAACATTAAAATACCTAACATGTATTAATAAGGTACAGGAAGGTAGCACTTTTCATAGAAAAAAAGCTCAAGGACAAGGGGTCATGCTATGAAGCTGGAGGGGGTGAGGCTCAGAGTAAATGGGAGGAAATACTTCTTCATTGAGGGGTGGTGGATGCCTGGAACAGCCTTCAAGGAGAGGTGATGGGTGCCAAAACTATGATAGGATTCAAGCATGCATTGGACAGATACAAGGGGACCGTTGTAGTAAGGCAAGGAGAGGAGACGACCGGAGATTAAGTAGGGTCTGCGGTGGCACAATAAGCATTGACAACTGAGCAGACTGGATGGGCTAAAAAAGTCCTTATCTGCAGACATCTTCTATGTTTCTGTGTTTTGCCAAATCAAGTCATGCTACTACGCATGTCTCTTACCATTTCCCTTAATTAACAAACTTTGTTACCCTGCTCTAGATAAGGTATAAGGTAAACTTCTACTTACTGTCAAAATTACACTTATGAATTCTACAGAACTTAAACTATCTTGTAGCCCTTCTTGTGTGGCAGGGGCCTGAGCAGAGTTCCCTACTGAACTGCAGACTACAGGCAGATGCCCCTGAAGTTAATGCAATGCTTATTAACACCTTTAGGAAATAATGGGATAAAAATATTGCACAGCAGCCATTCAGTTTGTTTGACTGCAAACATGTACTGATCCCTTAGCCAGTGGCTCCATTATAGGACATTACACCTGCCCTTACCCTCTGAATGTCCCTGGCTCTCTCTCTCTCTTTCATTCTTCCCCCTCCCAACTCAAAGTTTCAGCATTTATTTTTACCTAGCATCAAATCAAATTTAACAACAACAGGTGTTCACACAGTTTCACCTTTTTCTTTGCATCTGCCCTGATTCCTCCTTCAGACCTGTATGAAAAGGAAAAAAAAACTGATCTGCCCTTTTTATTCCACACTCCTTAGCTGAGCATTTTGCCAACTTGAAGACACATTTTCTGGCCACCTATGGCAGACAATGGCATCACTGTGCATGTTGATACCCCTACCCTCAATGCCAACATCTTTCTTCCCCATACAAGTTCACAGTTCCAATATTTTCTTTTATCATGCAGCAAAATTTGATTAATAAAAGATGCTCATGTAAATCAGCTCTACTGCTCAGTGGCTGCCCTCATTCCTCCTCCAGTCAGGTTTAAGAATGTGCTGATTTAAATTACTGAGAATTCTCCTAGCCTGGTGGTGCATCACCATGCTGGAAACAGGGGACCAGGTCCCAAATGACAGTCCCACTCTGGGCTCAAGGGATCCATGGCATGATGCAAAGCATCATGCACTAACCATGAAGGGGAAGCTGGGCAATTCACTGAATATGCAACTTCTATGTTGGGAGCAGTAGTGGCATTGTTGTCCATGGTGAGTGTGTGATATATACCACTTCCTGCCTATTGGATAGTACCACAGGAATCCATAGACTGATGTTGGGCTGTAGAAATGGCCTTACATGGTTAGAAAAGTCAATCACATGTGGAATTGTATTCTGTTTATTTGAGAGAAACACCTATAGTGTCTGTTTGCAAGGTGACCCAGTCACACGTGAATTGACATTAAATGTGAAAAGACACAATGACAGTATAAAGATACTATGTAAAAAAAATACAAAATATACAAATGCAATGAAAGAACTTGAAACAACTCCATTCTGTGAGGTAATTTATGTAGAACTTGCACCCATTTTTAAAATGCCCAATTTGTTGTTTACAAACAAATAGTGTAGTCGCTGTATTAGTCCTTGTAAGAACAGATCCAAAAGCAAATGATTTTATACATTTTATTGGACCAACATAGATGTTACAACAAAAGTGCTCTAGCTTTTGGAACAACCAGGTCTTTCTTCAGAAGCTTTATGACAGTTTTTCAGAAATCCACACACTATTAACAACCAGATGATGCATAAATGTGTTGTTTGTCACTCTCAATGGTTAAGAATTCTATGCCTTGACTGCCCAATTACTAAATGTTCTTTGTGCCAAATTTGTTCTGAGTAATTCTAGTTGCTGGTTATTTGCTGATACAATATATATATTTAACATTTTTGCACCAACATTTTACGCATCCTAATACATAACTCATTTATGAATTGTCAACACCAAATACCACCTTAGTACAGTAGTCAAGAATCTAAGGACAACCATACAACCCGATCATAGAGATCACATAGATGTGCATCCCATTTTGCTTGCTCTACAAATCTACAGGCTTGATTGCTTGAAACTCTCAGTCTTGATAGCACACAGTCCATAGCTGAAGCATAGATAGGTAGCTCATAGTTAACAACAGAAGGTATCTGACTCTAAGCTGCCAGTCTATGAGTATCTTGATCAAACTTTCTTTCATTCCTGTATGGTAGGCCCAATATCACATGAATCTTTCTTGAACTTCCCTGAACTAGTGGCCTTGATGGAAGAGGGTTGCTTGGATATTGTGAAGTCACATAAACATGGTACACAGAGAACCATGACTGGGATGTCAACATACCAGGATACACAATCTACAGGATGGACAGGGAAGGTAAAAGAGGAGTAGGAGTAGCTCTCTATGTAAAGGAAGGGATCAAAGCAATGGAACTAAAGAGTAAACAGGGAGCAGATGAGGTACTCTGGGTCACCCTGGAGACAGGAAATGGCACCACAAACTGCATGGGGATTGTATACAGACCCCCATTTCAGGGGAAGGGAATGGACATGGAAATGATAGAAGGCATCCTTAGAATGGCAGAAAAAGGGAGATATTGTTGATGGGGACCTGAATATGCCAGATGTTAACTGGAGCACCTTTGCTGCAGGCACATCCAGAACAGGTTCATTCTTGATGCCCTACAAGGGCATGCCTCAGACAGCTAGTATTGGAACCCACTCCAGGAGAGCAATCTTAGACCTGGTACTCTCAAATGGGGACGGAGAAAGAATCTCAGATTTAGAAGTGCGTAGCCATCTGGGAACAAGTGACCACCAAACAGTGTGGTTCATGATAAACACAGCCATACAATCAAGCCATACAAAAGCAAGAGTACTGGACTTTAGGAGGGCTGACTTTGGGAAAATGAGAGAGTGCCTCAGAAAAGCATTAACAAACAGGCAAGAAGGAGGGGTGGAGGAACAATGGGGAGTAATCAAAACAACCATCACAGAGGCAACAAGCCTTTGTGTAAAGCAAATCAACAAAACACAACAAAGGAAAAAACACTATGGTTCTCAAAAGAGGTGGCAGGGAAGGTTAAGGAGAAAATGATAGCATTCAGGAAATATAAGGAAACATAGAAGTAACAGGACTGATAACTTTACTAGTTAAAGCAGAAAGAGGCATGGAAGGCAGTCAGAATAGCAAAGGCCCAAACCAAGGAAAGGATAGCCAACTCTGTTAAGAAGGGGGATAAACCCTTTTATAGGTAGACTAGGGAGTGAAGAAAGACCAAAGAAGGGATACTGAGGCTTAATAAAGGGGAGGGAATGTGGGCAGAGGGTGACAGTGAAAAAGCAGGGATACTGAATAAATATTTCTGCTCAGTATTCACAAAGGAAGAGGTGTGGGAGGTACCTAAACCAAACAAGAGAAACATTTTGAAGATGGGTGCTGATACCAGTCCTTTTATAGAAGAAAGGGTTCTGAAAGAACTAATAAAATTGAAGGTGGACTAAGCAATAGGGCCTGATGGGATTCAACCAAGAATTCTAAAAACTAAGGGTAGAACTAGTGACACAGCTGACTACTTTCTTTAACAAATCATGGGAGGATGGGGTGGTACCTGAGGACTGGAGGAGGGTGGATGTGATTCCTGTGCACAAAAGTGGGAGCAGGACAGAGGTAGGAAACTACAGACCAGTTAGTTTGATCTCAGTGGTAGGGAAAATGATGGAATCACTTCTGAAGGAAAGAATTATTGAGTACCTAGAGGCCTAGAGGCCAGTGGGGCACAGGACCCAAGGCAGCATGGATTCATGATGGGAAGGTCATGTCAGATGACTGTAATAGATTTCTTTGACTGGGTGACCAAAGTAGAAGACCAGGGAGGGGCTGTGGACATGGCCTACCTCGATTTTAGCAAGGCATTTAATACAGTCCCACACAGAAGAATAAAGGTTAATACACAAGTTAGCCAGCCTTGGAGTGGGCCCAAGGTGGTAGCCTGGATAAAAAATTGGCTAGACAACAGGACACAAAGAGTAGTAGTAAAGGTAGTCCACAATGAAGAAAGGAGGGTTACCAGTGGGGTACCACAGGGTTCAGTAGTGGGACCGTTCCTTTTTAATGTCTTTATAAGTGACATTGCAGAGGAACTGGAAGGAAAAGTATGTCTCTTGGCAGACGACACAAAGATCTGCAACAGGGTTGATACACAAGATGGAGTGGAAAGTATGAGAAGGGACTTGGCAAGGTTGGAGGAATGGTCAAATGCATGGCAGCTCAGATTCAATGCAAAGAAGTGCAAGATAATGCACCTGGGAAACAAATGCCCAGGGGAAGAGTACACAATGGGGGGTGAAATACTGACAACAGTAAAAATGGAAAGGGACCTGGGGGTAATTATATCAGATGACCTAAAGGTGGGCAATCAATGTGAGAGGGCAGCAAGGAAGGCGGGGGGGATACTGGGATGCATAGGGAGAGGCATCAATAGTAGAAAACAAGAAGTTGTAATCCCTCTGTACAGACAGTTGGTGAGACCCCATCTGGAGTACTGTGTGCAGTTCTGGAGACCCAATCTCTGCAAAGACATAGACAGAGTGGAGGCTGTCAAGAAGAGGGCAACCAAAATGGTGCAGGACCTGCACCAGAAGACATATGAAGAAAGACTAAAGGAGCTTAATATGTATACCCTTGTGGAAAGAAGGAAGAGAGGGGACGTGGTAGAAACTTTCAAGTACCTCAAGGGAATCAACAAAATCCAAGAGGGTAGCATCTTTCAGAAAAAGAGATGTGCAAGAACAAGGGGGCACAATTTGAAGATAGAGGGGGGACAGCTCAGAGGTAATGTGAGGAAGTATTTTTTCATGGAGAGGGTTGTGGATGCATGGAACACCCTCCCTGAGGAGGTCATGGAGTCAAGAACAGTGGGGGAATTCAAGAATGCATGGGAAAGACATAAGGCAGTCCTAGTGGGGGCTAGGAGGAAGTAAGCTGTTGGTTAACTAGGATCTGCAGCTTATCTGTTAGGTAGGAAAATGGGCAGACTAGGTGGGCCAAGTGGTCCTTATCTGCCATCAAATTCTATGTTTCTTTGTTATAACATAATCTACATGCTTGGCATAGAACAGTGTGCTATCAAGAAAGATTCCTAAATACTATAAAAAAACTGTACCTGCTGTAGAACTTCTCCCAAAGTCATCTTAACATTTAATTGGCTACAGTTATTAATCTTTTTGGAGCTACCAAGGATCATTTTTTAACATCAATTACTAAATTACTTTCTATAAACTAATTTTGGACCCTAAGAAAATTCACCTGAAGCTTATTGTTAAGGTTGCAACTGAGTTCCCTGTAGTTACCAGGACTGCATCATCAGCATTAAGGATGACTCTACAGTCCTTGCAAACTGAAGAAAGCCGATTCAAAAGTAGATAAAAAGTGAGGATCCTAATATGGAACTCTGTGGGTCTCCTGTACCAACAGGACTAAAATTAGACATAGTATTATTCCCTAGCTTCACCCTGTAATGTATTAAACACATAGTTTTGAAACACTTACATACATTCTTTGCTAAACCAATATCAAATAATATCTTTACAAGCAGCTCATGGCTGAGTAAATTAAATGTTTGTTAAATTAATGTCAACCAACCCAGTCATGTCCCCACTATTCAAGGCCTCATAAAGAATATCTGTGCATTCCAGTAATGCAGTTACTGTACTGCATTTTTTCCAAAACCATGCTATGTTTCTGTTAAAATGTCATTTTCTACAATGTAACTTATCAGTTGATGGTACACAATTCCTTCCAAGGCTATGGACAGTGCAGACTGGACTGAGATCATGTATACTATAATTACCTGTAGAAGACTTCTTGCTGGGGCAGAGGTAGCAGTTGAAGTCTGAAAATGTGGTGAGGTTCTGGAAAGCTAACTTTTCATAAGTTTCTGTAAGTTGTGTTTTAAAATTGGCCTAACTCCTTCGGAACATTCTTAAATACAGAAGAGCCAATGGGGGTTGAGCTTAAAGGCTGGGAGGGAGGAGTTTAGGGAGTTGCAAATGTCCCCTGTGAGCAAACTCTTAAGGCAAATAGTCAGGTGGGGAAAAGTTCAGCCACTCAAGTGTTGCAAGTTTAAAAGTTAGGACTAGTAGGGAACCTGGTGGCTCACCCAAGGAAACCTACTTGGAGGGGGATGGGACCACATGTCATTAGGGCCGGCATCTTTGGGAGGGTGGTGGGGTGCACAGGGTGTGGGGCAGCCATGATACTGGACTGGGCTTGGAAGTTCGGTGGTTGCCCAGTGTGCTACCAGCTGGCATGGCTTAGGGAGGAGGTTGAGGGGATTAGGAGACAGCTGGGGGAAGGGGGGACGTATGGTTGGGGAATAGGGCAGGGGCTCTCCCACGGGGTTGCACCAAGCACTAGGGGCAGGGGCATAGGGAAAGGAGTGCAGGAGAGTACTCTAGGGTTGCATATGGACCCTGACAGATGGGGCCCAAAAAGAGGATACTATGAAGGAAGCAGGCAGGTAACTGGGGACCCTCACAGATGGGGGCCAAAGGGAGGACATTCTCAGGGAAGTAGGGATATGGCTGGGGCTGGACAGAAGGAAGCAATGAGGGAGGTTGATCAGACCTTAAGCTCAGTAACCACTTCGATTCTCTTCTTCTGCTTGAGGATGAGGGGGTGATGTAGCCATGACAGGGGTGGTTAGAGATGGAAAGGAGTAGGGGGCAGGAGGGAGCTGGATAGCAGGAGGAACAGGGAAATGGAATGTGGGAAATGGGGAGCAGGGATCAGAGCAGGAGGATGAGGGGGTAGAGGAGAAAGCACAAGGAAAAGGACCAGTTGGGAGGACAGGGAAAGGAGAAGGACCAGAAGTACAAGGAGGATACAGTAAAGGGAGCAGAGGGTTTAGACCAGGGGAGCACGACGAGCAAGGAGGGGCTGAACAGAGATGGGAATGAAGGGAGGATGAGCCAGGCCAGTTTAGCAGATGGTGGGGAAGGACCAGTCGTGAGCAGTAACAGTGGGGGAAGTGAGGTACAGAAGGATACTCAGGAGGACTAGAGGCATAGGATCAGAGGGAAGGGGGTGGCCAGGGTAAATAAGGAGAGGATGGCAGGTGGCACCCAAATAGGGGGAGGAGCAAGGAACCAGCTGGGGGGAGAAGCCAGTAGAAAGTATGAGGGACATGGAAGGGGGGAGGCGGAGGAAAAGGGCCGGCCAGAGTGCTCCTGTTGGGTGATTCCATGATCAGGGGGATCAAATGGGATAGGGAGGGAGAAGCCTGCTCAGTTAGAACAAAATGCTTCCCTGGACTAATGGTGCACAGGGCCAAGCATGAGGTACATCAGCTGGCAAAGGACTGCAGAGGTTCCCAGGACATACTGGTCCACCTGGGTACCAAAGACATTGAGGGAAATAGTGAGCTAGAGATACATGCAAGGTTCAGGGAGCTTGCCAGGGTCTGTCATGATATAGGATGTGCAATTTCCTTCTCAGAAATCCTGCCAGTGCCAAGGGCTGGTGGGGAACACAAGAGGAAGACTAGGGTGATAAACCAATGGCTCAGGGAGTGGTGCGGGGCCAGAGGGTATGGGTTGATGGGGAATTGGGGTGAGACCTGGGAGGATTAGGGGCTGTATGCTAGAGATAGGCTCCATCTCAATTCGGAGGGGAAGGAAATCCTTAAATTGAAAATTGAGGGGTTCATTGGTGAAAGGTGGGCTTTAAACTTGTGAAGGGGGGAGGGATGAGAGAAAAGACTGTTAAGGGGGGTCCGATAAAGGAGGGACTATGTCTCCAACCCTCTGAGAAACTGGAGGAATGCAGGAAAAGGCCAACTGGTAAGGTGCGGACCAGGGGAAGACAGAATCCCCACAGGAACATGAGCAGGGGAAATGGAAGTATAGGGAAAGGGTGGAAGGTAGTCCTGCTAAATGCCAGGAGCTTGGGCAATAACATGCCTGAGCTCTACACAATGCTAACTGAGGGAGAGGTGGATGTGGCAGTGGTCACTGAGACCTGGGCCACCACAGGGCATGACTGGGACCTGAACCTGGAGGGCTACACCATGTTCAGGAAGGATGGGGGGAGGGAAGAGGAGGAGGGATAGAAATAATAGTCAAAAAATGCAATGCCATAGGAGGAGTGGAGGAGGCAGTGGGAACTGTGGAGGCGATTTGGGTCACTTTGATAACAATGGGGGCAAGTGAGTAAAAATAGGAGTGGTGTATAGACCCCTGCTCTGGCGGAGGAGCTGGAGGAGAGGGGTGGCAGATGTTGGGAGACACTGCAGATTGGGAAGGGGAAGGGTGGTGGTGTTAGGGGACTTAAACATGCCAGGAACAGACTGGGAGACTATGACATCCGCAGTGGCCAGGGAACAGAGGTTGTTGGATGTCTTTCAGGATGCATTCCTAACTCAGCAGGTGGGGGAACCGACCAGGGAGGAGCGGATACTGGATGTGGTCCTAGCAGACAGTGACCAGATTGGGGGCCTGTAGGTAAGGGACCCATTGGCAGGGAGCGACCATGCCGTGGTCTGGTTCTGCCTGAACCTAGGAGGGGTAGAAGGCTGCACAAAGATGGAGGTAACTGACTTCAGGGGGGATTTCAAGGAAATGGAAGGATCCTTAAGGAGCACTTGGATGGGATTGGGCCAGACATGGGCGCTGACAGTAGGTGGGAAATCATCAGGAGTGGGGGTACAGGATGCTACCAGCACCTGTGCAAGAGTAAGATGAAAATGTGTTAGGGCCCAAAAACCCTGCTGGTGGACCAGGGAGGTTCAGAAGGTGGTGAGGGGAAAGAAGGTGGCCTATAGGCAATTCAAGTTTTCAAGGAGTGAAACGGACTGAGGGGAGTACAAGCTGATGGCCAGAAGGGCCACCCGGGTAGTGAGGGTGGCTAAGGCAAGGAAGGAGCAGAACCTGGCCAGGGAAATTAGGAGAGGGAACAAGGGGTTCTTTAGATACATTGGGGAAAAATGAAGGGTGAAGGGGCAGATTAGCAGGATTAAAACAGGGGAGGGATGAGCACAAGACCCGGGGGAGCAGGCTGAGGTACTAAATGAGTACTTCACCTCAGTTTTCACCAAGGAAAATAGAGATGCATCATTCATGGGAGGAAACGGTGAAACTGAGGAGGGGGGACCCTTACCAATTGGCGGGTCTTGGGAGGGGGGGCATCACTGGCAGGTGGGGGGAATGCAAAGCAAGGGGACAAGGTAGCGGAGGTGGAAATCATGGCAGAGAGAGTGAGGGAAGCCCTCAGGTCCCTTAAGATGAAGAAAGCACTGGAGCCATATAAATTACATCCCAGAGTGCTGAAGGAACTGGGGGATGTCCTGGTGAAACCCCTGATGGAGCTCTTCAGCATCTCTCTGAGGACAGGGTGGGTGCCCCAGGACTGGAAGGTGATGCATTTAGTGCCTATCCACAATGGGGAATCAAGGGAGGTGGCAGGGAACTACAGGCCCATCAGCCTGACATCGGTGGTGGGCAAGGTGAGGGAGGGCATTGTCAAGGAGAGACTAGGGGGGACCTGGAAAAGTTGGGGTGCCTGGATGATAGACAGCATGGATTTGTCCTGGGGAAATCATGTCAGACAAACCTTGTGGAGTTCTATGACTGGGTGATGAGTGCCTTGGACCTGGGCAGACCAGTGGAAGTCCTCTTTCTTGACTTCAACAAGGCATTTGACTCTGTTCCTTACTGGGGCCTGTTGGATAATCTGGGAGAAATGGAGGTGGGGAACCAGATGATCAGATGGATAGGCAATTGGCTCCAGAACTGGACCCAGAGGGTCGTGGTTGGCAGGATAGTCTCATCCTCAAGGAGGGATCATTAGTGGAGTCCCTCAGGGATCAGTCCTTGGGCCCCTCCTGTTCAATGCCTACGTCTCTGACATAAGGAAGGGTATCAGGAGTGAGATGAGTCTCTTTGCAGATGACTCAAAACTGGGGGCAGTGGTGGATGGGGAGGAGGAGAGGGTGGCCTTACAAGGGGACCTGGAGGCTCTGGAAAGGTGGTTTAGAAAGTGGAAGCTGAGGTTCAATGCAGAGAAATGCAAGGTACTGCACCTGGGAGCCAGAAATCTGGGCCAAGTGTACACCATGGGAGGGGGGAATGCTACAAGTCTCGATGGCAGACAGGGACCTGGTGGTGGTGGTGGATGTCAAGATGAACAACTCAGAGACTTGTAGGAGGGCAGCAGCAAAGGCCAACAGGATGCTTGGATGCATCACTAGGGGGCTCACCTCCAGAAGGAGGGAAGTGATACTCCTGTATAACTGCTTGGTGAGGCTGCACCTCGAGTACTCCATGCAGTTTTAGAGGCCACATTTAAAGATGGACATTGAACTCCTGGAGAGGGTCCAGAGGAGGGCAACCAAAATGATCTGGGGCTTGGGGGATAGGACCTATGGGGAAAGGCTCGAAGAGCTAAAAATGTACACATTGGAAGAGAGAAGGGACTGGGGAGACATGATAGAGGTCTTCACGTACATGTAGGGGATACATAGGGTAGGAGCAGTCAGGGTGCTCCGAAGGAAGAATGGGGCAACTAGAGGGCATGGGTGGAAGCTGGGGGGATTTAGGGGAGAAAGGAGGAGAAAGGAGGAGGTGCTACTTCTCTAAGAGGGTGGTGGAGCCATGGCATGCACTGCCCAGTGGGCTGATGGAGGCAGAAACGGTGGCGGGGTTCAAGAGGGGGTGGGACAGGTACAGGATAAGGGTTCTGGAAGCAAAAACCAGTGCTGCGAGAATATCCGGGACTGGGAAGAGAGAAACCAGAGAGGGAGAGGGGGGCAGCAAGGTCAGCTCCCAAGGTGGGGGCTGAGCAAATGAGCAGACACGAAAGACCATTAGGCCTATTCAGCTAGCATTTTAGTATGTTAGTAGTATGTACTGTAACAACTACCCACTTATGTACTGGTGCAATTTCTTCTTGCTTCCACAGACTTCCTGTGTGTGAAAGATAACACCACTGCCTACTATGGCTGTGTACAGGGCTGATTTTGATACAGTATTTATATGTGCATTTGTCTCTGATATTTGTGTTTTCATCTGCATTTGTTTGCATATTTGTGTTTGTAAAATGTTGTATTTACCACTTTACACTTCAGACATGTTTCAGTTGTTAATGATGTTACAAGACCATGAGTTTGTTGGATTTTAATAAAATATGCAGTTACCAATGAAATGCCCAGTTCATATTATGAAGTGTACTAGTCATATGATGCTACATCAGCATCAGCCAAAATCTAACACTACATGACATGGTCTAACACAAATATAAATATTTGAGATATTGTAAAAAGTATAGTATTTGTATGTGTTTGTCCCAAATTGTATTTGTTTTGCACAACCAAACTGCCTACTGATCTCAATGCCACCGAATGTCAACATTCCCCATTCAGCCTCCACTAACGACATATTTTCCTTGGTGGTCAGCTGCCTGTAAGTCAATTGTTGTGGCCGTAACATTAGGTTAAGCTGGGAAGCAACTGGGAGCAATAAGCAGTCCTCGGTCAGGGAGTACCCAGGAAAGCAACTGTGTATCAGGGATAGCTGGAGCCAAAAGAAGTGACTGGATGGGCTAAAAATTTAAATTATACTGTAAAAGAAATCAGCTGTTATCTGTATCATCATAACTGAGTCATGGTATGGTTCCAAGCCTTTATTTAAAAAGCAAGTTTTAACAATGGAACCATTAGGGATGAAAATATGATTTTTGTAAATTAAAGCTTGGAGTCAGGACAACATTGTAAAACAGTTATAGTAATAGATTTTCAATAATTAATCATAAAATGATTAATAATTTCATAAGGTTTTCAATATGAATATTTTTGTCCCTAAAGTTTCAAAAGTTAGTAATTTCCAAATTAAACTATTTTCAGAAAATTTAACTATGGATCTGTTAGGGCTAGAAACATGTTTTTATATAAAAGTTTGAAGATATGACAACATCATAGTAGAGCTATCAGTTATGTTGATGGAGTTGTAATTTATTGACAATTGAAATTATTTAGTGTTTTGCATTACATTTTAAACTTTTATTTTTGAGAAATAACTGTTCCCAAAATGTTCTGATTTTTGGTTCCTGTTTAGGCTAAATAAATAAGTTCCTACTTATTGTGGGACTCATAGTCCAAGACCAAAGTGTATTATATAGAGAATAATGGACAGGTAGCTAGTTATAAAAAGGATTTTATACACCCCCAAGGGGTGAGATGCCACATAAACCCCGAGAGCCAAGCTCGAGGGGTTTATGGAAGGCATCCCACCCTGATGGGGTGTATAAAATCCGAGTTTTAACTAGCTACCCATCTTTTATTTTGTATAATTGCTGGGGATAATTTTTTCGCCGCTGCAATTACACAAAATAAATGTATCTGTTTACTGAGCTGAGCTGCGGACTGTTGGAATCCCACGGTAGATAGCTGTCAGTAAATGGTAGCAATGTTTAGTTTTGATTTCATTTTAACTCAGATGATGGTTTGCTGTGATGAGAGAACATTTTTAATTTAAAATAAAAAACTTAACGCTGACAACTTCTGTACAGTAGTACTGCAGCACTGAGGCCTTGCGACGGATGGTGCAGAAAAGGGGAGGTTTGTGGTAGGCGCATGAGCGGAAGTAGGGAAATTGGGCATGTGAATGTCGTTATAACCAGCTGGTTATAACGCTGGAATTACAACCCGGTTTCCCTATGGGAAAAATCTATAACCAGTTATTATATAGAAAATAAAGTATGGGTCTGGGTGTGTAATGAGAATTTACACACACCCGAGGTTTGATGCTAAATAAATCGAAGCCAGCTCGAGGGGTTTATACATAGCATCTAACCCGAGGTGTGTGTAATTGTTTACACACACCAATACTTTATTTTATATAATTGCCAGGATTTCTTTTTTTCCCCACAGCAAGTATATAAAATAAGAAAGGCGATCTGCTTTGGTGTGAGCGCAAGCTCTATCGGTCGGTAGGTCACTTTTGTGAAGTTTTTTTTTATTTATATTTAAATTGCAGCCAACATTTTCAGGGTATTTCCCTCATTTCTATTACTGTCTGCCTGCCAGCACTTACTGCAGAGTTCATGCGGCGCCAAAAGACGATGGACAGTAGTTAGAGAAACTGCTTCAGAGGCTTAGTGCTCATAAGAGTGTGAGGGAAAAAACTAGGGTGTTCACCATTATAAACTCCTTTATAATGGTGAATTATGCCATGGTTTCCTTATGGGAAAAAGATCATCCCGGTTATTATACAAATGTAAAAAATCATAATGTCAAGTCCAGTCATCCTTACATTTTCCGTGAAAGCTGCGAAAGTTAAAAAAAATTAAGCAATCCTATGATAGTACTGCTGTTAGTCAGTCTCAATATCAGGCAACAGTATAAACATTTTTTTTAAAGTGCACAACAGTATGAAGGCCCCCCCCCCCCACACAGTGCAAATACACTAATGCTTTAGGTGCCCTTGTTTCCAAAGCATTTTCATGTAATATGTTAATAGCTTGTGACCCACCTGCAGCGGTCACTCAAGGAGTGAAATGATGTGTCTGCTGTCACCAAGGAGAGAGAGAGAGAGAGAGAGAGCGTCCACAGTCAAAACATTTCTCCTCACCACCAGAGAGCAGGGTTTTAATGCACTGTCTCTGGACCATCTGGAATCCCCATTCTGTGCTCTTTAAAAGTTTGGTTATGCTACATTTAGGGACAGCAAACTGTGACATGTGTATGTAGTCTGCTGCTTAATCCTGTGTATACTGTTTGCAAAATATTTTGTTGCCTTAGTCATGCTTAAAGTCTAGACAGGCTCTATACCACAATACTGATTTTCATATTTTGACCATGTTATATTTCATTAGAGGAAATTTGTAATTCTGTTTTTTTTCCCCTGTGCTACAGGACATGTTTAGTGCCATTGCATATCTGTTCGCCTACCTCTTGGTGTATTGACAGTGGTACATTGTATTAACGTATGGTTAATATCTGTGCTGCTCCTAAAACACTTATATAAAAATACATTTGCATCACATACAACATGTAATAACTACAGTACATTATATTTGTCTACATTTTATCATTTTTCTAATATCCTTACTTGTATGTCTAGTTCCCCTGAGAGGAAGTCGGTACAGTTAAAATATTCATAAACAACTGAGTGCATAAAAATACACTATGCAGATAAAGAAATGTTTCTCAAGGTTAAATGTTAAATTGTCAAGTGTCCAGTTGAAATTTAGTAGAAGATCCTAATTACCAGTTGTGCAGTCTTCATGAATAACTCTAATTTCCTGTCTTCACAGTCTCATCTCAATTCTCAGTATACTAGTAAGGAGTTCTCCTCATGTCACTATTTTCTATTAGCTTGCAAAAGGAGTTTTCAATCTTGTCTACATCTCTGTGTGTGCATGACCAGGTCACTTCTAATAATGTTTGACTTCAGCAAAGATTAGGAGAATAATGTGGTCACAATACTGAACTGATACCACTAGCAATACCAAGTGTTGCAAGTCTGTTTATAGGAAGTGTCCAGATTTAATCAAACTGATCTGTTATGCAGCAACATTCAGAATACTTACCCAAGTCACACTGATCATTTAAGTAATCTTAGTTTACATAAACCTAATGGCAAAGCTGTTTCATTTCAAAAGGCCAAAAATTGGTGTCTCTCTGTGGAACCACTGATTTGCAGTGACTGATTCTGGACAGATTATATGTCACACAGAAGAGAAAGGGAAGGGAAAAAAATGTAAGTTATTACCATTATAGTAGTCTTTTGAAACCCATTGTTTCTGATTTTAGTTAAGGTTGTTTATCCTCAAAATGATTTCTAGCATGTCACAGAGGTGATGGATTCATTCTTTTTTGGAGAAGAAAGGCTAAAATAACCACTCAGTCCCTTTTGTTGGCAATCAAATGGGTATTTGTAATATTTATAGTACTCTTCTTGTCTCCTAACTGTGTAGACTACTTTACCCAGAGGCTTACATTAGTGGTATAACAGCTAGTTGACATAACAAGGAATAATGTCCTATGGAATCCCTGTTTAAAGAAGAGGGGTGCAAATTAAACGAGAGCTAATGCTGAAATGGTCTGCGTTGAAAGCACCAGAATCTGGAACTTTAAACAATGATGAAATTGGTCCAAAGAGACTGAACTTCCCTTTGGCACTTTGACACTTCAGTATAATAAAGCACCACTTTTTACAGGGCACACATGCTAAGCATGTCCAAATAGCTGTCAAACCACATGACCTGAATTACTAAATCAGCAGAGCTAGAGAGCAAAACTTCATTGTGCCGAGCACTTCTCAGTGCCTTTTCTGGGTTTTCTCTTGAAAGACAAGAACTTGACACCTGAAAGCAATTTATTTCTTATGAAACTGAAAGAGGTGGATGGGAGTAGTGTGGAGAATGACAAACGCAAAACAGACATACTGAACACATAATTCTGATCAGTCTTTACCGATGAGCAAGCAAGTAATGGGCCAGAAGAGAGTAGAAAGGGAGGGAAGGGCACTGAAATGGATACAAGTCCTTTTCTATGGGAAAGGGTCCTAAAGGAACTGAAAGGAATAAGAGTTGATAAAGCTATGGGGCCAGATGGGGTACACCCCAGGGTGCTGAGGGAGTTAAGGGAGGTGTTGGCTGAACCTCTTGCAATCCTATTCAGCCAGTCACTGGAAACAGGAGAGGTACCCAAAGACTAGAGGACAGCTGATGTAGTTCCCCTTTACAAAAGCAGGAACAGAGAGGAAGTGGGAAACTACAGACCAGTCAGCCTTACAATAGTAGTGGGAAAGATCATGGAAACACAACTAAAGGAAAGAATAGTGGAACACCTGGTTGCCAACAGTCTACAGAACCCAAGGCAACATGGTTTTTCTGGAGGGAGGTCATGCCAGACTAACCTCACTAAATTCTTCGAATCGGTGACATAGGAGGTGGATGGAGGGGCACTTGTTGTGGCCTACCTGGACTTCAGGAAGGCCTTTGACACTGTGCCATATAAAAGGCTGTTAAACAAGCTGGGAAACATGGGAGTGGGTAGAACAGTGGTGTGGTGTGGTGGGTGGGGAACTGGCTGGAGATCAGGACACAGAGGGTGGTGGCAGATGGCTGTCATTCCACAGAGCGAAAAGGTGACCAGTGGGGTGCCACAGGGATCAGTGCTGAGTCCAGTCCTGTTTAATATATTTATCTATCACATTATAGATGACCAAGAGGGGAGAATTTACCTGTCCGCTTATGACACAAAACTCTGCAACAAGGTAGACATGTCGGAGGGTGTGGATAGAATGAGGAGAAATCTGCAGAAGCTTGAGAACTGGTCAAGGGAGTGTCAGTTGAGATTTAATGCAAAAAAACTCTAAATAATGCACATGGGGCACAAGAACCCAGGAAAAGCATTTCAGCTGGTGGGGGGGGGGGTAATATAGAATGCTCCAAGCGGGAAAGGGATCTAAGGATTATTATCTCTGCTGACCTCAAGGTGGGGAGTCAGTGCAACAAGGCAGCAGAAAAAGCAACCAGTATGCTAGGATGAATAGACAGTGGTATCACCAGCAGGAAAAATGGGGGTCATAGTTCCACTATACAAAACACTGGTGAGGCCATACCTCAAGTACAGTGTCCAGTTCTGGAGGCCTTACCTACAAAAAAACATTGAAGTGGTGGAGGCAGTTCAGAGCAGGGCAACCAAGATGGTGCAGGGATTGCATCACAAAACCTACGAGGACAAGCTGAGGGACTTAAATACTATGTGTACTCCCTGGAAGAGAGGAAGGAGAGACTTATAAGTACCTCATGTGGAGGAACAAGGTGCAGGAAAACACAATTTTTCATAGCAAATGATGCTCCAGGACCTGGGGACATGGGATGAAACTATAGGGAGTGAGGTTCAGGGGAAACATGAGGAAGAACATGTGGAAGTACTTCTTCACAGAGAGTGTGGTGGACAAATAGAATGCCCTGCTGGAGGAGGCAGTGGGGGCAGAAATGATTATAAGATTTAAAAATGCTTGGGATCGGCATAAGGGGATCCTAGTAGTCGGGGGAAGGGGACAACTTAGTTCTAGGGAAGCTTGAAGAAGCACAGTATGTGCTCAAATAGACAGACTAGGTAGGCTGTAAGCCCTTATTTGCCATCAACATCTTTGAATCTATGTAATAAACAGACTGGTGTGTGGTCAGAAAACATCAGAAATTAAATAATTATGCATTATAATTCTAGGTGCATAACTCACAACATTTAACAGTAATTTCAGGTAGACCAGAGAAATTGTGTGCTGCTGCATAGAAAGGAGAGTTCAGTAAGTTTCTGCACCTGCAGACACTGCAGCAGGGCAGAGTAAATTTAGGAGACTGGAAGGGAGGATTTCTGAAAGATGTATTTGAAAATATTCTTTTACGTAGAAACATAGAAACATAGAAGTTAACAGCAGATAAAGACCGCAAGACCCATCCAGTCTGCCCATTTCTTTTTCTACCTTATAAATGTGCCATCAGCCTTTGCTCTGTCAGTGGCCTATCTATTCATACTCATTTGTATTGCTCCCTTATGCCTATCCCATGCCTGTTTGAAGACCTGCACTGTATTCATAGCCACCACTTCTTGAGGTAGGCCATTCTATGCATCCACCACCCTTTCTGTGAAAAAGAATTTCCTCACATTCCCCCTTAATCGGCCCCCTCTAATCTCATGCTGTGTCCTCTTGTCCTGCTATTTTTCTTATATTTAAACATGTTAGACTCTTTCACCTTGTTAATGCCCTTAAGGTGTTTGAATGCCTCGATCATATCACCTCTCCCTCCTTTGCTCAAGGGTATACATATTGAGCTCTGTTACTCTGTCCTCATATGTCTTCTGATGCAGTCCCTGCACCATTTTGGTTGCCCTTCTCTGGACTGCCTCAATTTGGTTAATGTCCTTGTGAAGGTGTGGCCTCCAGATACTGCGCAGTACTCCAGATGGGGCTAACAGTGTCTTGTAAAGAGGGATTATTACCTCCCTCTTACGACTTTGATACCCTACTAATAAACCCCTAACACCCCCCTAGCCTTACCTACTGCTTTAGAGGTCTGCTTGGATGATTTCAGGTCATCAGTGAAGATGATGCCAAAGTCTCTTTCTTCCTTTGTGACTGCTAGGAACTCCCCTACCAGCCTATAGGTGGCTTCAGGGTTTCTCTTCCCTATGTGCATGATCTTGCACTTCTTTGCATTAAATCCCAGTTGCCACTCTTCTGACCATTTTGCTAGTTTATCCAGATCTCTTCTCATTCTGCCCACCCCATCTGGATCATCTACTCTGTTGCAGATCTTGGTGTCAGCTGCAAACAGACAAGCCTTACCCTTTAGTCCATCTGAAAGGTCACTAATGAAGATGTTGAAGAGGACTGGCCCCAGGACTGATCGCTGAGGTACCCCACTTGTGACTTGCATCTCTTCTGACTGTATACCATTTACCACCACTCTCTGTTTTCTGCCCGTCAACCAGTTTGCCACCCAGATGACCAACTTCTGACCCACCTCGAGCCTACCCAGCTTATTTATCAACCTTCTATATGGAACAGTGTCAAAAGCTTTGCTGAAGTCAAGGTAGGCGACATCAACTGCTCCCCCTTGGTCCACCACTCTGGTTACCCAGTCAAAGAAATCTGTGAGATTAGTTTGACAGGACCTTCCTTTGTAAACCCATGCTGTCTTGGATCCTGTACCCCTATGGATTCCAGTTGTTGCACTATCCTTTCCTTAAGGAGTACCTCCATAATCTTGCCCACTACTGAGGTAAGACTGACTGGTATGTATTCTCTCCTCCTCCCTGCTACCACTCTTGTGGAGGCGGGATCACATAAGCCCTTCTCCAGTCTTCTGGGACCTCTCCTGTGCTCAGAGACTCACTAAACAGTTCTGCTAATGGCTCTGCTAGTTCCACCTTTAGCTCCTTAAGTACCCTGGGATGTATGCCATCAGGTCCCATTGCCTTATCCATCCTGAGCTTAGCAAGCTCTTGTAGGACCCTTTCTTTGGTGAAGGGAGTAGTGCTCACCTCCCTCCCCCCTGTGTCCATGGTGCTGAGCTGTGGGCCCTGCCTACCTTCCCTTCAGTAAATACTGAGCAAAAGTATCTATTTAGGATATATGCGTTTACATGGTTCTCCTCCTCACATGCTCCCTTTTCTCCATGAAGCTTAGCAATACCCCCTCTGGACTTTCTCCTTTCACTAATGTATCTATAGAAAGTCTTGTCACCTTCTTTTACTGTTCATGCTAGTGTTTCCTCAGTTTGGGACTTTGCCTGCCTTACTGCCTTCCCTACTTCCCTTAGGGCAGTTTGGTATACCTCCCTATCTTCATCCCGCTGTGTTCCCTTATATTTCCTGAAGGCCAGCCTTTTGGCTCTGACCTTTTCTGCTACTGTATTTGAGAAGCAAAGTGGTTTCCTTCTTCTTTTGCACTTCCTTTTCTGTCTAACACAATGGGATGTTGCTTCAAGTATTGCATCCTTAATGCTTGCCCACTTTGCCTGTACCCCCTCACCTGTGTTTCTTTTGCCAGGGCTAAGCTTAACTCTGTTGGCCATCTTATCAAAGTCAGCTCCTCTGAAGTCCCATATTTTTGCCTTGGAATGGGATGATTTAGATGTAGTAGCCAAATTGAACCATACCATGTGATGGTCACTGGCCCCAGGTGACCTTCTACCTGGAGATCTGTGATCCCTTCCCTGTTAGTCAGTACTAGATCTAGGATAGCCCTGTCTCTTGTGGGTTGTTGTACCAGTTGTTTGAGGCCTCCCCCTGCAGAGGAATCCACTATGTGTCTAGTTCTGGCAGATGTTCCTGCTGGTATTGACCAATCTGTATCTGGCATGTTGAAGTCTCCCATTATCAGAACCTCCCCTTTAGCTGTCATGTTTTGTATATCTTCTAACAGTGATGTATCTACGTCCTCCCCCTGGTCTGGGGGCCTGTAGACAACCCCAGTTCTTATGGCTGTCCCATTTCCTGTTTCCAGGGTGACCCACAGTTCTTCAGGTTCCTTATGTGTATTCTGAATTTCTGTAGCTTTGCTATTTTCATTGACATACAGGGCCACTCCCCCCCCCCCCTTTTGCACCTCGGTCTCTTCTGAACAATACATAGCCAGGTACTGAAGTCTCCCAAGTGTGGTTACTGGTAAACCACATCTCACTAATTGCTACTATGTCCAGTTTAGCCTCTGACATTGTTGCCTGCCAGGTCTGGGATCTTATTTCCCAGGCTGTGAGCATTGTGTACGTGATTTTCCATTGGCCAGATTTGGTGTGTTGGTTGTTGGGTGAGGTTTGGCATTACCGCTGTGCGTCTTATGGGGAGACAAACCTTTTTTCTTACCTGGTGATGCAAATGAACTGCAAACATGCTGAATCCCTGTTTGACCACTAGCTGAGGGGAGAGGGGTGTTCTTTCCATTCGATGTATGGGGTGCTGCACCCCTCTTCCCATTTGCTAGTTTAAATATTCTGCAAAGACGTCAAACTTCTGCCCCAATGCACTGACTCCCTCCTTAGTCAGATGCAGTCCATCAAATTTAAAGAACTTTCGCTCCCAGAACTGTCTTTTTTACTGACTGCTGGTAATGCAGGGCACAGAAAACCATATTTTGTATGTTTTGTCTGTTTTTGAGCCTGCCAGCCAGTCAACGAGTGACAAGTGAAGTAGTCTGTAGGGCAAGACACTAGCACGTGATTTTTAAAGAATTACAATGGATGCACAAGCAGTTTGCTTCACATTTGCATCACAAATCATGACTGCATCTTTGTCAGAAGCGTACACTACCATTAGATGTTAGTTCTACCACAGTCTGCTATACACACACACACACAATTGTTCCCTGAATATAGTAGTGATGCAAATATGGTGCAGTTGTAATGCAGTCAACAAATATAAAAGAAATAAGACATGACAGAGTATGCATGAAACAGATGTTACCACACGACCAAGGGTGTAGTAAGGCATGAGGCCACAGGTGGAGTGCCTTTAACACCTGGAAGTGCGGTAAAATCTGTTTCATGTACACCTCTGGAATGTCTTGTGCTTTTAAAATGGGATCTTTTTAACTTTTTACAGTTGGGAAAAGCATGTTTATATGTAGAAACAATAGATTTACTTGTGTGTATTTATGATAAAATAGTCCTTCTGCCCACTGCAAATGATTTCATTGATGATGTCATAGAACATAGAAGCATAGAAACATAGACTTTGATGGAAAATAAGGACTGCTTGGCCCACCTAGTCTGCCCATGTCTATACCTACAGGATAAGCTGCAGGTCCTAGTTAACCAACAGCCTATTTCTTCCTACCCCAGACAAAAATTGCCTTATGTCTGTCCCATGCATTCTTGAATTATCCCACAGTTTTAGACCCCACAGCCTCCTCAGGAAGGCTGTTCCATGCATCCACCACCCTCTCTGTGAAAAAATGCTTCCTCACATTGCCCCTGAACCGCCCCCCATCATCAAATTGTGTCTCCTTGTTCTTGCACAACTCTTTTTCTGAAATATGCTACCCTCTTGGACTTTGTTGATTCCACTAAGGTACCTAAAAGTTTCTAACATGTCCCTTCTCTCCCTCCTTTCCTCAAGGGTATACATATTAAGCTCATTTAGTCTCTCCTCATATGGCTTCTCTTGCAGACCCTGCACCATTGTAGTTGCCCTCCTCTGGACTGCCTCTATCCTGTCTATGTCCTTGCAGAGATAGGGTCTCCAGAACTGGATGCAGTACTCCAGATGGGGTCTCTGGACCCAGTACTGAACCCTGCAGTACCCCACCAGTAACCCCTCTTTCTTCAGAGTGGACTCCATTTACAATTACCTTCTGTGTCCTGTTGTTCAGCCAATGTTTTATGCAGGCTACCACCCTGAGACCTACTCCCAGGATGGTTAATTTGACTAATAATCTTTTGTGTTGGACTGTGTTTAATGCCTTGCTAAAGTCTAGGTAGGCCATGTCCATAGCCCCTCCCTGGTCTGCTACTTTTGTCACCCAGTCAAAGAAATCAATTAGATTCATCTGACATGACCTTCCCACTGTGAACCCATGCTGCCTTGGGTCCTGTGCCCCACAGGCCTCTAGGTACTCAACAATTCTTTCCTTCAGAAGTGATTCCATCATTTCCCTACCACAGAGGTCAAACTGACAGGTCTGTAGTTTCCTGCCACTGTTTTGCTCCCACTTTTGTGAAGAGGAATCACATCCGCTTTCCTCCAGTCTTCAGTACCACACCATCCTCCCATGATTTGTTAAAAAGGGTAGCCAGTGGTTTCACTAGTTCTCTCCTTAATTCTTCTAGAATTCTGGGCTGAATTCCATCAGGTCCCATTGATTTGTCCACCTTCAGTTTTAGGAGTTCTTTCAGAACCCTTTCTTCTGTGAAATGACTGAGTTTGACCCCCCTATCCAGAGTGCTTCTGTCATTGTATTATTGCCTACTTTCTTTTTATTATTTTTTTTCTCTGTTCTTCTGCACATGCAAGATATGGAATGTTTATCATGGAATATTTTCCATGGAATACATTGATTCAAAATTCTGCTCAGTTCCAGAGGTAGAATGTTCCTCTTCTAACATACTGTACACGCACACACACACACATACACACCCACACACACAAAAAAAGCCTCTTCTAAAGCCAGAGACACAATTGTCTCATGGTCAGGGCAAGCAGAAAAGATTTCCATGATGAGTAGGTAAAGATAGAAGGAGGATTTTTCATTGTCAGTAAAGAAACAGTTGTAATGAAAACTATAACAATACTTAATGTTTCTGATTTGTTTATGCATGTAAGAAGAGTGTGGTGATCAGGGAAACAACATTTAATTAGTTTGTTTTCTTTTTATTCAAGATAGTTTTATTTTTAGGGCCCAGCTGAAGGTTTTTTACAGTGTAACGGTAGCAGCCATGTTTGTGATGGAAGAGCAATTCTGATTATAGAGGGACTGAAGGAGATAGTTTTAGGTGTAGGGGGACTGATTTGCTCTTTGTATGGTGTGGTTTAGGACCATGATGACTGTGCGTGGAACATATTTCATGCACGGTCACATGATGTGTTTTGACCAATAAGACTTCTTGATTTTGAATGCCCATTTTATAAGCTGCAAATATGACACAATTACGATGCAAGTATAAGCATCAGTTTTGACACAGCTATAAAAACATGGTGCAATTATATGTTGCTTCTGCATGATGCAAAGTTTTGTGTCTTGACAAAACAGCATCATTTCTGAGCACTTTCAAAAATACCACACTTCATCTCTCAGTGTCATTCAGCTGGGTGATGTTAGAGTCAGTAAGTGGGGTCATGATGCATCCTGGAGATATCATTTTTACCTGTCACCTCACAAGTAATGTGACACTGTGGCATGTGAGAGCACTGTGCATGTCTGTCATGTATTCATCTAAGAACGATCAACTCTTGTGAGACATACCAGTTATAAGCATTCAGCGGTGACTACATCATGTCATCATCTTGAGTGTTTGTGGAATCCATGTGTGTAGAAGATATAAGGAAAAGAATGGGAGGTGAAAGAGATGCAGGATGAGGTAAGGAACAAACTGGAATCTACCATAACAGTACTGTCAAGTACAAGTTCTGCAAGTGGTGGGAGTTGTGGGAAAGGAGCTGGTCATGGTGAGACAGGGACTGGAAGTCATATGCTATCAGCATGACTCAGTTGGTTGCAAATCCCCTCTGGGACAGATAGCCATGGGTTCTAGTCACACACTGGGGTTTGCCTCATTAACATAAATGGTGCAGTACAATGGGATACTGCACTTTCAGGGTGTGTCATCCTTTCAATAAGATTTTAAAACTGAGGTCACTTGTGCCTTTATGGTAGCTGTTCTGGTGGGTGTTAAAGATCACATGATACTCTCCTGGAGAGTAGGGGAATTTTTTTTGACAAGAAAAAACAAGAAATCAACATATGTAAAAATTATAAAGCAAAAGAACTTGAGTTATTTGGTTCTATTGTAAATATCTCTGTATGCATTGTACCATTTGACCCAGAGCTAACCAGGTCCATCTTGTACATGAGCTTGCTCAACGATGTTCACCTGGATAAATAAAGATTTTGATTGATTGATTGAAAAGATCAAAACTAATGCATCCATAATCAAATTAATTCAAAAAGAAAAAGTAAAGAAAACTTCCTCAACAAAACCCTACAATCATTAGTGCACTAAACAAAGAAAAACACAGATTTGTGTTGACTTGCACTGATATTATACTGTACTTTAACCAATAAATCCCCTTCCATAATGCTGTAACTCATAGTTGAACAATAAAGAGTAGTCTTTCCTGTACACTTCTTTCAAAGCAGCAGGTAGCACCAACTGGTATCTAGTCTGTCACAAATAAAGCTTGAGGCATTCAGATATGTCCGTCAAAGTACCATAGTTGTAGTTCCATAATTGTCATGGAAAATCACCTAGAACTAGAACTTTCATAGGTGAGTCTCTCCAAGCAGTGAAGTTTCTATCTAGTGGCTAGGTAATGCTAGAAATATATAACAAATGCTACATTCTAAAAGCAAATGTTCAATCATTTTAATTTGAGCACAGCATTCCAGATATGGATAACGTCATTCTCCTATGGGTTGCGTTTATTATTTCTCCTTTCATCAATTTTGCCATGATAGCACAGCCACAGGGCATCTCATAATTTTTGAGGCGCATGATTATCTGTCAGTTGTCCTACTGCTAATGGGATCTTAAAAGGAATAACATTAACAATCAATTCCTGTGGACAAATATGAATAAATCATCAAGTAAATATTGATGAGAAAAATTATGACTATGACAATGAAGCCCCAATACTCTCCCCTCATGGATGGGAGATTCTGCATAATGAGTTCATAGGCACAAACAAAAACAATGTTAGTTTCTTTTTTACTAATGTGCTTGGTGTGAACCTGGGATGAGATGGTATGCAATGGGTCTAGATACACTCATCAGCGTACTTCGGGTATGCAGATAGTTATAGCCATGAAAAACTGGGATGTGGCATTATCAGTTATGTTGGCTGAAATTGGTTCTTTGGATCCCACTTTACTTTTGGATATGAATGATCCAAATAATTATGATGAGAACAACCCAGGACAACCTTACACCATTTCTGTTTCTACTGAAGTGCATGAGACATCTGCACCATTACCTGCCTATTTAAGGTCCAATAGGTTTGTTTCATTAAGTATAAAATGTGGGTAGGTCATTAACTAATGATAACATCCTCCTTTGTCTCATTGCGATATAGGTAATAATGCACTAGAAAAGAATATTTGATTAACAATCATCTCATGGAATGCTTGGGCCCTTTGTAAAAATCTTATAGATTTGGATTGTCAAAAGTGTCTTTTTCAGCAGACATTCCCTTAATGCAAGACACTTGGAGCTAGATTCGCAAAAAATCGCAAAGACAAAACAACATTTTGCATTTTACTTTGTGATTGACCAGGTGTTAAAAAAATTGCTAGTCACAGATGGATAGCATACTGCACTGTTCAACTGTGAGTAGGGCTAGGCCAAGTCAGTGGTAACCCCATTACCACTACCTCTAACCCCACTAGCTCCACCCTGACCTGCATCCCGGGGAATGGCCCTGCAATGAATAGTGTAGGTGCGCTATTTGGTATTCACAAAAGCAGCCATGCAAATGAGCTCATTGGCCATGCAAGGTACTAGGTGGCCATTTGCATGCCCATTATGGGCCCATTTACATGGGCCACAACAGAGTTTAGTGCACTGTCCTGCCGATTATTGGCCCAAGTAAAAAAAAAAAGAATAGTTCCTAGTGCCAGTGACTCCTTCCCTCTTTATCAGCTGCTACTGGCCAAGAAAAAAGAATAGTTCCTGGTGCCTAGTGGTAGCTCCCCTCACCTAATCACCCACCCAACATAAATGAAAGGTGTCTCTCATGTCCAGTGGTCCCTCTCCCAACCCAATCACCATCTGGTATAAAATAAAGATGTCCCTGGTGGCTAGTAGTCCCTTCCCCAACTCAATCCCTCTCTCTGCATCTAAATCAGTATTCTCTGGTGTCCAGTGGTCCTCCCTCGCCAAACATCAAACTGATATAAAATGCAGATATTCCATGATGGTCTAGTAGTCCCCCCACCTCACTGATCACTGGCCTGATATAAAATGCAGATAGTCCCTGGTAATCTAGCAGACTACCCTCCCAATCCCTGATCTGCCCTTATCCTGCAAGTCATACTTTTCCCTGGTGTTTCGTGGAACCCCTGCCCCCCCACACTGGCAGGTAGTGTCCCACTGCCTTGCTCCCTCCCATCCCAAACCTGAGCCAGTGATCAATACAGCTGTCTTTTCTCCACCACAGCTGGCCACTGTCTGAGCCCTCTGTGAGTTTGTACTAAATACAGTACACACTCATTGACATTGATTGACAGCTCAGAATGAGTTGTCATTTAATGAGTGTGTACTGTATACAGTATGCACTCACTGAGAGCTCAGTCAGTGGCCAGTTGTGGTGGAGAGAGAAGGGCTGTGCTGGTCACTGACTATGGTTTAGGATGGGGGAATGGGGTAGTGGGACACTACCAGCTGAGGTGTGGAGGCGGGGGGTCCACTAGACACCAGGGAAAAATATGACTTACAGGATATGGGCAGAATAGGGAAGGGGGTCTGCTAGACCACCAGGGAATATCTACATTTTATATCAGGCTGGTGATTGGCAAGGGGTAGGGACCACTGGACAACAGGGAATATTGATTTAGATGTGGGGAGAGGGACTGGGTTAGGGTTGAGACTACTAGCCATCTGGGACACCTTTATTTCATATTGGGTGGGTGATCATGTAGGGGTTGAGACCACTGGACACCAAGAAGAATTGTTACTTTTTACTGTGGTCAGGGATTGGCAGGGGGGACCACTAGCACTGAGGAGACTTGTTTCTTATTACTTGAACTGGTGATCAGTGATAGAGAAGGCAACGCAGTACCTCCTTCAACCACTAGGTTTGCATTTAATTAAAGCAAGGTCTTGCTCACCAGTACCTGTGCTGTCAATCACTGAGTACATACTATATACAGTAAGGGATCATCCAGAGCTCAGTCAGCAGCTGGCTGTGGTGGTGAGCTATGGGCTGTGCCAGTCACCAGCTTGGTTAAAGGTTGGGGGGAGCGGGATAGTAGGGTACTGCAGTGAGGGGGTCCACTAGACCACCAGGAATTTCAAAATATCTTTTAACAGTGGATTGGGGTTGGGGTGATCTGCTAGACCACCAGGGAATATAATATATTATAAGTATTACAGTACTTATTATCATAAGAGGAGATCGGGGCTGGGTTGGGTGCACTCAACTGCCAGGGATAATAAATTATACTTTACAGGGGGTTGGGACTTTGGGGGGGGCCACTAGACTGCCAAGGATAATAAATTATACATTACAGGGGGTTGGGACTTTGAGGGGCCACTAGACTACTAGGGATAATAAATTACAAATTCCAGAGGATCAGGGCTTGGGGAGGTGCGCTAGACTACCAGGGTTAATAAATTAAACATTCCAGGAGATCGGGGCTTGGGTGGGGGCCAGCACATTGACACACCCTCCCAGATGATTTCTAAGTGCCTTTAGACCAGCCCTTGGGAGGGTTTTGAGAGTACCAACTTATTTTTTTTTTTATTTTTTAGTTGTTTAACCAGGTATAGCACACTAAGCTGAAAGCTTTTTTACAGGAGCGACCTGGGAGCACAAGGAGGTTAAGTGACTTGCTCAGGGTCACATGAGCTATGGCAGCCTGCGTCTTCTACAAGCCCCCTAGCATCATGCATCAGCCATTTTGTGGTACAAGTCCCCTTTGGGCATGCAGCCTGCATTTGACAAACACTGCTTTTGAGAATAGCTCAGTGCACATTTTTTTTTTTTTAAGATCTATTTTTTGCTCCTTGGCCACCTGACCTACTCCCCTTTCCTCATCCTTGCAACCAACTCAGGGACAAACAGCCACCAGCTGCCTCTACCGTAGGCACCCAGACTCCTATGGCTTCACTGGAGTCCCCAACTCCCCACGGAACATGGATCCAGGCAGGTGCTGTGGCAAAACTGTGGATGGCCATTAAGCTGCTCACTTCAGGCACCATTTTTCCCTGGTTTTTCTGTGGCCCCATTAGTGCATGCTCAGGCAGTGTCTCCAGTCTTCACTTGGGATGACTGTTGAGCGATGCATTCCCTGACTCCACACCCAGAGAGGACAGCAGTCCTCTGGATGCTCAATCCTCTCTGCCCCCTGCTGACCTCCCCACACCCCGTGTCCGTTTCTGAACCCAGGTTGCCGGCGTGGGTTGAGGTAAAGTGCCAGCGCCTCAACCCTGTACACCACTGGGCCGGTTAGTGTGCATTTTTTGATGCAAGATGTCGCTTGAGTTATTTATGTTTGATATAGGTACCTTGGGTCAATCTAAGGGCTTTAAGAATTGAGCTCTATATGTTGATTATTGCTAGACTGAGAATACTAATTGATGACTAAATGAATACTTACAACAGCGAAGTTTGTATTCCTATTGTCTTTGACTATATCATCTCAAAGGACTGCAATAATAACTGCTTGCTGTGCTGCAGACTGGTATGTGTTTCCTGAATTCTTAAATGTTAAGTCAGTGGTGGTGTAAGGGTTTTGGTGCACCATGCACCATATATTTAAACAGCTATCACTGCACCTCAGTGAGTATCACTGCATGACATGCTAGGGGATTAGGGGATGACAACCTCTTAGTGCTGCTGTTGCTATAATGAAACACAGGCTATACTGCAATGCTAATTAATTAGACAGACACACAGGTAAATGCAAAAAAGTGGATGCATGCAAAGCACACTTGCATAATACTGTAAATTGGTTGGAAGCACTAAAAGGCTGCTTCAGCAAAGTTACAATATTTACTGCTTCCATAATGTTTCTTTTTACAATGCACACTATTGTGCTAACCTCCCTCACCCTCTTCAGGTATAACAGTCTCTCTGGGTTAGAAAAAAGTATCCCCTCACACACCCAATCCCCATGCCACTGTGATTAATAATAAAAGCCTTCCTGGCAGACTAGTAGCCTGCCCTTCCTCACCTGATTTTGTAGTCGGTGTGAATAAAAAAAAAAATTATAATCCTTTGGTATGGTACTTGTACAGAGGTCTCCATTTTCTGAGTAGGAGAGCATCCTCTGAGAGGCTTATTCCTTCTCCCCTTGGCCAGTACCTCAGCTCTCCAAGGTTGTTCTCTAACCAGGGTTGCTGGCAGACTGTGGTAACAGCATTACCACTGCACTTTCAAGCTAGTGAATAATTTGCATTGAAGGCAAATTAAAAAAAAATGTTTAAAGGAGAAAAATTGTACTAGCTAGCCCTACACAAGTTCCTGTTTGCACATTTGGTGTAAAATGAAAATTAACATTTGGTGACCAGGATAGGCTCACAGAGCCATAGCCAATTTCCAGGTGTCACAGGGTATACTGCAGGGAATGAAAAAGCAATAAAAAATACAGTACAAACAATAGGTGCACTTGCATAATAAATTCCAGAGAAAGATACAGTAATGTAAAAACTGTACAAAGTGCATCTGTTATGGGGATATCCAGAATGAGAGCTAGGGGATATTTGTAACAGAATCATGGTGGTGTAACATTAAATTGCACATTACAGTGCATTTAAACTATACTAATGAGAAAGAGGCAAAATGAGAAAATAGAGCAGGAGGGCTGTGGATATGGCATAGGTGGCTGTAGATGACCCGTGTAATTAGTCCCCAACCTTAGGTATCAGGCCTTCTCTGCAGTAACCACAGAGCTAGTAATCAGTCCATCAGACTCCTACTATTGAAGTCCTCAGACCCCAGACAGTAATCTGCTCTCAATCACAGTGATCAAAACCTGTACCTATGAATCAATCACCTTGATAACATTAATCAGTCTGCCCCTCCTGATTTCAGACTCACCACATATCAGTCGTAGACTCAGTAATCATCATTGCTTTTGGTAATCAGCCACCATACCTGTTCTGTTCCAGATATGCAAAGAGGGACCTCTGGGATGCAGGGACTGCCCTATGGCCAAACTTAAGGTTGCAGTGGCTGACCTTTACATCTTCAGCTGAGTGTGTGTGTGTGTACATATATACTATATATTTATTCAAAAAAATGTTGTTAATGCACTAGTTAGGGATAAAGCAACAAAAGTAGGGAAATGTGGCATTAGGGTTTCCAACTCTATCATTCCACCCTTACCTTACAGGCAGCAACAGACATGAGGTGTGCCTTGGGGTTGTCAACCTAATGCGCACCCCATTCCATGAATAAGAAAGCTGAGATAGGTGCAGTATATGCGAATGGGGTGAGTGTTAGGGTTTACAACCCCAAGGCACACCCGTCTGTTGCTGCCTGAAGGTTAGGTGTGTGATGTTAGGTTTGGAGACCCTAGTGCCACATTTCCCTTCTTTTGTTACATTAACCCTAACTAGTGCATTAAGTTTTTTCAATGACTGTCCTTACTCTTTGAGATACTACTTTTCTGAAATTATTTTTTACATTTGAATGAGTGTTTTTCTATAATTAGTGTTCCTAAACACATGAGTTAACTATTAATAAAATAAAAAAAATTTGACCATATTCATTTGGGGTTGTGGGATTGAAATTCAGATCTCCAAGATCAGAGCCCAGAGTCTTAGCCACTACACTACATTGCTTTCTTTGAATTCACTGTGTTGGTGATCTCTTATCCTAAGTCAAGCCAGATCCAAACTAAAACTGTCAATAAATAGTTTCCTGTTTCTCTGTATTGACAAGTCTTTTTTTTTAAACGTTGCATATTTCTAAGCCATTTAATTGCTTGAAACTGTTTCAGTTAACATAAACAAAAATCAATACTCTAATATCTATCTTAAAATAAGTTAAAAAATGACTACTTTCTTTCTATATCCTTAATGTTTTAACAAACTGATTTGTATCCCATGTTTCAAAACAATTCATACTTTTCAAAGAGGGTTAGGATGTAGTTTTCACCCAATTTTTCTAATTCCCTCAATTAAAAAAAGAGGTATGCAAATAAGTTCATGATTATTTATGAGCTACGGTTACAGTGACATTTTTGAAAACATGGGGCACATACTGTAAGGAACTGTTCTTCTTGCAATGTGATCAGGTGAAACAAAAATAAATTGCTGTAAACAGTGAATTTGAACAGATCAAGCTTCCCAAAGAGGGATAGCTTGTTATTTTCACCCAATTTTCTAATTCCCTCAATTTGAAAAATGAAGGGTATGCAAATAAGCTCATGATTATCCTTGAGCTATTAGGTGACTCCAGGCATCCAAGCCACACTCCCTTTATACAACTATTTTGAAGTGTTTACTGAGCATGTGCAGAACCTGAAATTTGAAAATTGGTTAACCTTGGAACAGATTAATTTTTTTTTCACCAAACGAGCAAATGGTATGTCTGTAGGCAAACCCCTTTCTACCCTAACATTTTCAGACTAACATTCCAAACCATAAGGGTGCAAGGTGATGACAAAAAAACAGCAAAAGAACAGTGAGTTTTAACATTTTTTTGGCTATTTGCATCTCAGAATCTGCACATTCTACTAGAGCAAATCTTGACACATCCAAACATCTACCCCCACAAGACTGTGCATGTAACATTTTGTGCAAATCTGTTGAACAGTTGAAAAGATATTAAAGTGCAAAATTTAGCACTCACTACTACCATATGTAGGGCAGATGCTACATTACAAATTAGTTCTGTTATAAAATATACACTTACCCTGGCTAGAACTGATCCTTCCTTCCATCTGTAGGACAGTTGCTAAATTACACAAGTCCCATTATAAATTATACATTTATTTGGCTAGAACTGATCCCTCCTGTCATCTGTAGGACAGTTTCTATATTACACGAGTTCTGTTATAAGTTATACACTTATCCAGCTACAATTGATCCCTCCTGCCATCTGTAGGCTGTCACTGAATTACACATGAGTTCAGTTTAAGCAATAATGCACAACAGTGGTCTGTTGTTGTGAGATTTGTACACACCTAATAATAACTTTGGAACAGATTAATATTTTTCACCAAACCAGTGAATGGTACATCTGTGGGCCAAGCCCTTTCTACCCTGAACATTTCATATCAAAATTCCAAATCATCCGGGTGCAAGACGATCACAGTAAAACAACAACAAACATCATTTTTTTACATCATTTTGCTATCTGCATCTCAGAATCCACACATCCAACAGGAGCAAAACTTGGCACTTCCAGAGATCTACAACACAAGACATCACATGCAAAATTTCATTCAAATCTGTTGAATGGTTGCAAAGATATTAAAGTGCAAAATCACTACTGCAATCTGTAGGGCAGTCACTGAATTACATGAGTTCTCTTATAAATTATACACCTTTTATTTATTTAAATATTTGGTTTCTGGAAAAAACACACTGAGCCGAGGCTCATTTCCAGGTGTGATCTGGGAGATGGGGTAACTGGAGGACTCATGGAACACTGCAAGATAAAATACATGATACAAAGTAAAATTTGTCATAATGAATGAACTTTGTTGGTAACAGGCAACTTGCAGGGTCTATAACAGAGTGACCCAAAACAAAGTATGCACTAACAGTTACAGTCAATTGTTGTAGAGATAACAACAGGCTACTACCCTGTCCCAGAGTACTGTGCTGAAAGAAAGTGTGATTTGGAGGTACATGAGCAAGAGGGTGGAAAGAGACATAAGTGCTGTTTGAGGGAGGGGTAGGAGAGAAGATTCCAAAGCTGGGGTGGCTGGAGGTTCCATAAAGCTGGGAGTCTGTAGGAGAAGGCAGCTTTATAAACAGATGATGAGGGGCTAGGGATGAGAAAGCTGCTGGTATCCCTATTATGCCCGTATTGCATAGGTTATGTGGGGAGATGCTACTGGGTATAATATTTCTGACAGGTAGGGTGGAAGTAGGATGAACCAGTATTTGATTACGAGAGAGAGAGAGAGAGAATGTGTTATGCATTTATCTGACAGTGGTGGGAGGTCTGGGGAGGAGTAAATGTGGCAGTGATGAGTTCTGTTGGGGGAGTTAGAGGCAAAATGGCAGAAGGAATTTATCAGGGTGTCTAGGCAGGAAAGCAAGGAGGCTGTGGCTAAGCCATAAAAGACATCAGCATAGTCAAAAATTGGGTAATTGTCTTAGAGATTAATTCACAATGGGTGGAGAGAGGAAGGGGGTCTTTACTGAGTTACAGAATGCCAAGCCCAGGGCATAGCTTAGAGGTTATGGCATCTATATGATTAGGGAAATTTAAGTGGGGATTGAGCCAGACCCCTAGGTATTTGTAGGCCATGACATAATCTAGAGAGGCACCATCCTGGGTAGTGAATCCTGGGAGGGAAGGTAATCTAGCCATTTTTTTTGAAGAACTAAAGATCATTGAAACTGTCTTGGAGGTGTTTATTTTCAATTGTTTTTTGAGGAACCAGGATTTCATTATTAGTAAGTCTTGTTGTAGTGGGATGTGGACATCCAAGATGGTTTGAGCAGAAACAAAAAGAATGGTGTTATCTGTGTTTGTATGTATCCTTGAGCTGGAACATATAGAAGGGAGGTCATTTATAAAGGCTGAGAACAGGATGGGAACAAGTATTGACCCTTGTGGTATACCTGATGGCATGGGGGAGATTTTTTCACCCTGACTGCTGATAACTTTTGAGGTAAGACATGAACCAAGATACTGAGAGAGGTGTTAGGTGAGCTGCACCTAGCTTGATGAGGAGAATGGGGTGAAAAACTGAGTTGAACACCTTGGGCAAGTCCACGAAGATGGCAGCTGTCAAGTGGTCATGGTCCATGGCTGAGTGGATGTGTCATGTGATTCAAAGTAGGGACAGGACAGTAGAGTGGTGGTTGTGAACGCCGGATTGGAATGGCGATAGGAAGCAGGTGGAGGTAAGGTACTCTGACAGTCTGGGGTATACTAAGGATTCTTGCAGTTTGGTTAGGGCTGGGAGGATGGAGATTGGGCAGTAATTACTGGGGACTGTAGGATCTCCATCTTTGAGGAGAGGAATCATCATAGAAGTTTCCCAGAGGAGAATGAGAGATTTAGTATGTGGGCTAACGGAGCAGCAATTTCTGGGGCCGACATGTGCAAGAGACCGGGGTGAATACCATCTGGGCTATATTTGTAGGTGTTTAGTGATAAGAGAGTGTGTAGTACTTCTTGAGGAGAGACAGGTGAGAAAAGGAAATTATTTTGCGTAGGGGAGGAGGCTTAATGGGGGGGTGATGGGGTTGTCTAGGAGGGCATACATTGTAATGAAATTATTAAGAATGTCTGCAATACTTTGAGGGTCCAAGATAGATTGTTTTTTGTTTTAGGAATGGAACCGTTGCTTGAGGGGGCATGGCGGGGGGCATGGTAATCAGGGTGTGGATCATCTTCTAGAAGGAGAATGTTTGTGTTCTGAAGGTGCTTTTTGAAGTATTCTTCCTTGGCATGACAGATTGCCTCAGTGCAATTATTCTTGAGTGACTTCTAATATCGTCATGCATGAGGGGACAGGGGGGATTTGTAGAGTGACATTGCCTTATCACAAGCCTTGCAGTGGTCAATTAGTGCTGCTGAGATCCAGGGGTGGTGTTGTTTCCTAACTCTGGTTTTGATCAGGTGATGTGATAGTCCCATTCCTGGGTTAGAGTGGATAGGAAACTGATGAGGGCAGAGTCCACATTGGGTGCAGAGTAGCAAGGAGTCCAATCTGCTGTGCTCAGGTCATGTAGGAGGGCTTCAGTTTTTTTCAAGTGTAATGGCCGTATATTTAGGTATCTGGGGGCTAAGTGTGGGAGATGGATTTTCCTGACACAATATGTGACACAATGATCACTTTGGGCAACCCAGCTACAACTGATCCCTCCTGTCATCTATAGGGCAAGCACTGAATTACACATGAGTTCTGTTTAAGCAACAATGTAAGAGCAGGTGGTGTGTCGTGAATTTTGCACATACCTAATAATAACTTTGGACTGGATTAATATTTTTCACCAAACCAGCAAAAGACACATCTGTAGGTCGAGCCCTTTCTACCCTGAAAATTTCGGACCAAAATCCCAAATCATCTGAGCACAAGGTGATGACACAAAAAAACAAAACAGCATTGCTTTGTTTTTTGTTATCTGCATCTGCATCACGCATCTGACCAGAACAAGACTTGGCACATCATGAGAGCTACCTAGTAAGACCACTCATGCAGAATTTCTTGCAAATCTGTTGAATGATTGCAAAGATATTAAAGTGCAAATTTAACCTTCACTACCGCTATTTGAAGGGCAATCTTTGAATTACATGAGTTCCACTATACGTTATACACTTAGCCTGGCTAGAACTGATCCTGTACGCTGTTTGTACGGCAATCGTAAAATACACATGAGTTCCATTATAAATTATACATTTACCCAGCAAGAACTGATCCCACCTGACATCTGTAGAGCAGTTGCTAAATTACATGAGTTCCATTATAAACGATACACTTACCCAGCTAGAACTGATCCCTCCTGACATCTGTAGGGTAGTCGCTAAATTACATGTGAGTTCTGTTATAAATTATACACTTACCTGGTTAGAACTGATCCCTCCTGTCATCTGTAGGGAATCGCTAAATTACATGTGAGTTCTGTTATAAATTATATACTTACTCAGCTGGAACTGATCCCTCCTGCCATCTATATTGCAGTCATTGAATTACACATGAGTTCCATTTAGGCAATCATGCACAGCAGGTGGTGTGTTGTGAGATTTTCAAACACCTAATAATATCTTTGAAATGGATTAAAACCAGAGAAAGGCACATTTGTGGGTCAAGCCCTTTCAGCCCTGAAAATTTCAGATTAGAATCCAAACCATCTGGGCACAAGGCGATGACAAAAAAAACAAAAAACGAAAAAAACAGCATTTTTTTTTTACCTTTCATCACTATCTGCATCTTGGAATTCACAGTTTCAGCCAAAACAATGCACATCAAGAAATCTACCCTATGAGACCATGCATGCAATATGTTGTGCAAATCTGTTGAATGGTTACAAAGATATTAAAATGCAAAATGTAATGCTCACTACTGGCATCTGTGGTGCAGTCGCTGAATTAAATATGAGTTCCATCATAAATTATACACTTACCCTGGCTAGAACTGACCCCCTTGCCATCGCTAGGGCAGTTACTAAATTATATAACATGTGTAGAAAAATTGTTAAAGCTGTAAAATTAAAAAAATAATAATCATAAAACTGCTTTCAGAAACATTATAATTTATTATTGTAACTGCATTTGGATATACAGTAGTTCATTTTTAGTAATTCAGCTAACTCTTATTTTGGTAATGGTTGCAGCAGTATGTTTAGTTTAGTTAGTTTTGTTTACTGGGAATGGGGGACTAGGTGGGGGGGGATACAGATAGTAACCAACTGAAATTGAACCAGATTAAGCTTTTGGTGGTATTTTTAAGTGAATGGGTGAAATTTGCCCAAGACACTGGGGAAATTACCTTACTCTGCTGTAGAGGGAGCTGCTGTTATAGCAATGATGGGCCTGGAGGCTGCAGAGTGTGTTGGGCTGCAGCAAGCTGGGGAGTGGTCCTCTTCCCCAGCTGGTGATACCAAGGAGGACATACCGACGAATGATTTACTGGCGATGGATGCGATACTGACTGAGGAGAATGTGGATTTGGAGGAAGTTCAGCTTCTTGCTGATCTTTCATACGACTTAGATGACAAGATTTTGGATAGATAACTAGCCGACAAGAAGGTCAAATCGTTACAGATGTTGACAGATGATGAATCCTCTTATAAAAAATGAAAAGAAGAGCTATGGAAGAAATGAACTGCAGTTACTCTGGGAAACAGAAATATACAAATTGTCTCACAAATGTCCAGCGATGAGTCAGATGCTGAAACAAGCCAAAAGCTTCTGGTAGTGCAAACTCATGCAGAACAGCCAGCTGCGGTAGCTGCAACCCAAGCTCCTACTGTCTCTGATTCCACTCCTACAGAGAATGATTGGTATCCTGAAAAAGCCCTTGCGGGAAGTAGGTTAGAATCAGGCTCCCAATGGTAAATGGATTGCAGATGCCAAATGGGACCCCAACCAAATTATCCAGAAAGATCGGGAATGGCACCCAACGATAAATGAACAGGTATCTGTGTTATTAAATGAAGAAAATGTTGTTGCAGAAAATGTTAAAGATGCGAGTCCTGAGTCTTCTCAGAAACAGTCCATAGCAACCAACAAAATGGTGGCTGATCATCCTGACAAAATTGTAAACACTTTCCCTGTACTCCAAGACGAAGTCCTACAAGATCCCAGTACTAGTACTGACAGTAAAAACAGTAGTAGTGTACACCTGCTTACTGAAACTGAGCAGAGCAGCTCAGCACAACTGGTTGCAATGCCGATGAATGAGTCAACACCTTCCCCCTCCCTTCAACAACACCCATTTCTCTCTGAACATTTTCAGAAAAAAGATGCTGCTTCAAGACCAAATGCTGTCTGCCTCCATTAGAAAGGGGGTCTTGAAATAAGACCAGATAGACACTATATTGGGAAGAAACTATATTGGGGGAAGACAACTTCTATGTGAGCTTCAGGACACCTCAAGCTTTAGAGAAGTTTTGACTTTGATATAATCAAGTCAAATTCTTACCTCTTTGGACTCCATTTTTAGCAGTCCCTCTGACAAAACCCTTAATAAAATGTATTACCGTCATGTTTAGAAATGAGGAGGTTCATCTTGGTGACATTGGCCCAGATATTCAGAAATGTGCCAAAGTCTGGTGCAGTGCAAATCTGATGCACTGTGGCACAACAGGAGCCATATTCAGAGGTTGCACCGGCTGCACTGCACCAGCAGGACCTGGCTGAATATGGCACAGTTGCACCATGGCGCAACCAGGCTTGCGCCATGGTGCAAACAGAGATACTCCAGGGCAACTGTGGGAGTAGAGCAGCACAGCAATGGGGGGGGCATCACAGAGAAGAGACCCAGGGACAGAGTCAGGGAAGCACAGTGACAGGCCACAGGAGGCCACCACCAGCAGACAAGCAGGGTGCACACAGACAACCCCCAGAACACAACAGTGGCACAGATAGTAGGCAACAGGAGGTGCCAATGACCAATGGAGGGCCACCAAGGGAGCCCCCCATAGGCTGTAGGCTGTGCCCTCCCACCACACCCAGACCAGAGCAGGTCACACCCAGGACCACACAGTCAAGCACGCACATACACCACACAAGCACACAGGCAGCCCACACAGTAGGCACAGAATGTGCCGGGAGGCACGTAGCACAGCAGACCACATGGGATAGGCAGCACAATGTCAAGCAGGGGCCCCAACAAAGCGTGCAGCCAATACCCGACCAAAGACCATGGCCGTGTGCCATCACCATGCACACACCCACCACGCACCTCTGACAGCCACCCCATGGGCACCCCAAGACACAGCCACCGACTGAGGGGAGGGACACCACCACCACAGTGGGACACACCACAGCACACAGCAGCGAACCACAGAGGCACAACATGCACCCTGATACATGCCCACCACACGGACAGGCACTAGGCCACTGCAACATGGCTCCTCATGCCACCTGCAAAGCAGACACTGACACAGGCAGGTAAGTCAAAAAATATATAATTCAAAACTAAACTATTTACAACAACAAAGGTGTGGGAAAGGGTAGGAAAGTGAGGGAAGGGGACAGGGAACAGGTACTGTACAGTAGGATGGGGGACTGTAGGGAGAGGTACCGCAGGGGACACAGCAGAATGCTGGGGCAAATCTACTGGTGGCCACAGTCTGCCACCCCTTGGTGCCCTCTCCTCCTCTGTTCCTCTGGCAAACCTGCAGGACAGCCTCCATCATGGTGGATGTTATAAGGATTAGCTGCTGGAGCAGCCTGCAGTAGACGGGTCTCCGTTGCATTCACTGGACACCTATGAAATGGGACAGGACAGGTGATCAGTGCAATTTCACAAGGAACCATGCCCACCCACAGTGCGCAATGGGCAGTGGGAACACCCCCCTAGAGGGCCTGTACTGGCCACCTGCAGGGGGGTGGGCCAATGCCTGCCAGCAATTTGGCATACATGACAGTGCACAGAGGTGGTCCCCACCGCACAATGGCCACCCAACTGTGCAATGACAGTCACATGGCACAATGCACCAGCTGCAACACAGCAATGTCAGTGGCAGCTGGGCACACACCCACCCACCAATGGGTGCACCACAGTGGCAAGCACCATGGACAGTGCAACACACACAGCTGCCATGGCACATGGCACAGGTGGCCATGCCCACACCCACACCCCTTCCACCCCATGTAATGTGCAAAGGACCATGACACTACCCACCAACCCTCAGTGGCCCCGCTGGTGCTGGAGCTGCTCCAGCTCCACCTCTGTAGCCTAATGAGACCTGCTGTCCTCGTGCTGCTGCTGCCACCACCTGTGCCCTCCAGCAATTCTCAGGCCCTGGGAATGAAACATAGACAAGTACACATCAGAAAACATCCACAGCAGCTGCTCACCACCCCCACCCCTGTGCACAAGGTGAGCCCCACCAGATAAGTCCCGCCCAGCTGCATCACAGTGCAAGCAGCGGCTGGCAATGCCACCCCACGATGTGCACGATGAAAGTGCACCACTCTGCAGGGAATGCCAGGCAGCATTGCCAACACCACAGTACAGCACCAGGAAACACATGCAATATGGGCTGACTACCTGGATGTGGCACAGCTTCACACCTGACGTGCACCTCAAACCTCCTCAGGCATTCTCATTTCCTTCTCACTAGGTTGCCATAATGGTGGTGGCATTGCTTCCCCATCCTGACCACCCCAGTCCTCTGCTGCAGTGTGGCAGCAATCCCCTGCCACACTGTGACCCTTGGCAGCTGCAGGGGCAGCTGGCCAAATAGTTTGGGGGTGTGGGGCTGGACACAGGTGACCAGGTTGACCAGATCTACCTCTGTCAAGTACTGCGCTCTCGGTACTTGTCGCTGCGCCATGCTGTAAAGTGAAGCTGGTGACCAAAATGGCAGCAGTAAGTACACGTGGCCATGACATGCGGCTGATGTGTGATGCAAGGGAACATGCACTGTGTCCTGGAGATGTGCAGCATGGGTGTGGCTAGGAGGGGTCACTGGGTGAGGGGAGTGACCCAGGGGTCAGGAATCACAGCAGGGGTCAGAGGTCAGCCACCTCTGCACAATGCACACATGCACAATAGCAGGGCTGGTGCATCATGAGCAATTCCCCCCATCATGCTGTCAGTGCACAGTGCACGATTGTCACCATGATACCATTCAGTGTATGTGCACTGCAGGTCTGCACACTGCACATGCCTGCTCATTGTGCCGCGACTTGCTCTGGAGCATTCTCATTGAGCACAGAGTAAAATCGTGATATTCAGACACCACATGCAAATGAGCTCATCAGCCAATGTATGGTGCACTGGATGCATTAGCATGTCATTACCATTGCCCCAAACCTCATTTGTATGTGTTGCTCTATATAAGCACCACGGAACATTACAGGCCATGGACTGGTACTGCATCCTTTCAGGGTAAGTTACGCATGCTGCTGCAGCTCATTGGGAGCAGTTAGCACAGCAGGGTGTGACGGGACTGGGTGATGCTGCCACTGACACACTGTGCTGTCCATGTCCACAGGAAGTGACATGTCGGAACGTGAGTAAGGTGAGGAGCATGGGCCTGCTCACAAGCACAGGCCCAATTTCACAAAGGCAGAGACAGAGGCCCTGTTAGATGCCTACCTCAACAGGGATCCCCTGTTGAGTGGTGCCACGGGCACACCACAGGCCAGGGCTGGGGCCTGGGAGGAGGTGGTGGCATATGTCAACCAGCATGACAGCCACCAGCAGTCAGCACAGGAGTACCAGAAGAGGGAGGGCATGGACAAGAGGCACATCAAGGAGAAGGTGACAGCCATCCATGCATCCTGAAATGCCACTGGAGGGGGGCCTGCAGATGTGCCACCACTCATGCCACAGGAGGAGATGGTGGCAGCCACCATGTGCCACAGCAAGGTGGAGGGTGTGCCTGGTGGCAGACTCCAGATAGGTGGCAGCCCATCACTGCATGGAAAGTATGTCAGCCACACACAGCTGGTGGCACAAAGGTAGTGTACATGGCCATGCTGGCATGCATGCAGCCGGCATGCATGTCATGTGTATGTGTGCACACCCATGCACATGCCATGCTGCAGGACACATGCAGTGGCAGTGGGGGGGCACATGTGGGCAATGCATCACTAACACACCTCTCTTTCTCTTGCAGCACCAGCACATCTCCGCGCAGATGATGGGGGGACTGCCCTGGCAGCAGCCGTGGATGCTGGACTGGCCCGGAGAACCAGCCTTCCACCTCCACTGGCATCTGGGGGCCTGACAGGCTGCAGCTCACCACCACTGTGCATGTGCATGTCCTGGACCTGGAGTTGGAAGAGGCCCTGGATGTGTTCTTGCAGGATGTCAGTCTTGGTGTCTTCTGTGCAGAGACACAGATTGGGATGGGGTCTGACACAGATGACGACATCATGCTCATCCTGGACAGCATGGCCACCATTGTGGGTGAGATGCCCCTGCTGGCAACCGACACAGGCAGCACGCCCAGTGCTCTGCCAGCAGTGGAACAGCTGCCCATCACCACTGTGGAAGCAGCGGTGTGTGCTGTCCTGGTTGTGCCTTGTGGTGGAGGTGGTGTGGCTGCTCAGGTGCTGAGTGGCATGCAGTGACCGGATGGGCAACAACAGCAGGCTGCGGATGCCACTGGGCAGCCAGACACAGGGTCCTCCGCTGGTGCACTTGCCATGCCCAATCCCCCTGCAGACCCCACTGTGCAGCGTTTACCAGAGCGGGGGGCTGTGCAGCATAGCTGGTCACCACATGGGGACCGGCACCCAACCCAGGAGCCCCAGGATGCTGACCCACTGGCTGAGCACACCCGTTTGCTGTGGGCATCCGTTCAGCAACAGGTGCTGCTCGCCACTGGGGTGTGCGCACTGCGCACTGAGGTGCACCAGTTAGCCAATTAGCAGGATAGGGGCACTGCGCAGATCCTGGCGGGGAGGCAACACATGTAGGAGGCCATGACTGCATCCATGGATTGCATTGCCACTGCGATCTTGGATGGCTTTGCACTGCTGGGTGCCACAGGGTGTGGCTGGGCACAGATAACCCCCTGCAGTGCACTGTCTACCCCGCAAACCCAGTGTTGGGCTACCCCAGCATATTTGACACCGTGTTCTGATGTCGGCATCCCCGGCATGCCTGGAGCTGGATTGTTTGGGAGCCTTGACACCCCAACGTGGACACAGTTGCAGTCCCGTAGTTCAATCCCTGGGGGGCTGTTGCACACCCCCCATGGCTGATGTGCAGCCTGTGGCTGCTAAACAACCCAGGTGTGGCCACCCCCATGGCCATGGTGGCTATGGTTCTGTGCAGTGGACCTGATGTGCTAGCCAACCCACCTGCAGTCTGCAGCTGCTGCCCAATGCGCATATGGGTGGTGTGTGTGTGTGCCTGCCACTGACCTGTGTGCCATGCCACACACTGCCTGTATGCGTGCTGCCTGTGTGCGTGCTTGCCTGGCTGCTGGGCCATGTGGCATAGGCGTGATGATGGCAGTCTTTCACTGGTTGCACCTGTGCACCGGTGCAATGAAGCTGATCCACGCCACATACCCATGCCTGTGTGTGTATATGTGTGTGTGTGGGGGGAGGCTGTCAGAGGTGCTCTGTGTCGTTGTGTGTGATTGTGTGCCCCTGTCTCCCCTACCCCTGCTTCATGCCTCTGTGTGTACATGCCCAATGCCATGCACACCCCTGCATGTGTGCTGTACCTGTTTGTGCAGCCCATGCATGTGTATCGCACCACCTACCTGTGTGCACTATAGTGCTCCCATGCACTGGTGTCCTGGTGTCATCTCATCTGCTGTTGCAGCCAGGGATCCCTCCACCCAGGGGATGGCTGTCCACCTCCCTCCAGCCCATTGCCTCCATTGTCCCCAATACTGTCACCCTCATCAACCTCGAGCAGCTATCCCATGGTCAGTAGCCATGTTGTCCAGTATGTAGCAGGTGAGGAATAGGCCACAGGCTTTCAAGGGGCTGTACTGTAGGGCACTACCTGACCTGTCTAGGCAACAGAACCATGCTTTTAGCATGCCAAAGACTCACACAATGATGTTGCATGTGCTGGCGTGTATTTCATTGTAGCATTCCTCTGCTGGGGAAGACGGGCACCAGTAGGGGGTGAGCAGCCATGGCTGCAGTGCATAGGCACTGTCCCTAGTGTGGATAATAACATGGTTAGCCCTCTGCTGTTCTATGCTGTGCCTCTTGCCTGTCCCTGGCACCCATGCCACCATGCACACCCTGCCCTCACCCATCCCATGATCTGTTCTGCCCATCGCCCCTTGCCTGTGCCATACTCACCTATTAGGTGGCCCATGGGGATGTCCCCACATTCAAATCTGTGACACAGCACAGAGCTGTGCCAGATGAACGCATCATGTGCACTCCCAGAGTGTGTGGCACCGACATTGGCTAAGCACCCCATGGCATCGCACACCACCTGGCAGTTGACACTCAGGTTCCCCTTCCTGTTGATGTATGTCACACCCTTGGGGCCAGGTGGCATGTGGATACCCACATGGGTGCAGTCAATGGCCCCAATCACACCAGGAATATGTGCTACCCTTTGGGAGTTCTGCATGGTTGCTGTATGCTCCACCTGTGTGCTGGGGACATGGATGTATTCCATCATACGTGGCAGCAGAGTGTTGAGAAGGCAGGATGTGGCCAACTGGGTTATGCCTGCAGTGTCCCCTGTTGGTCTCTGGAAGGTGCCCATGGTGAGCAGGCACATGACGGCTGTCACCGTTGTCTCCACGGACATGGCATGGCTCCGTCTGGTGGGTGCCTGCATCTTCTCACTGCACAACTCACAGAGCTACCTCAGAATGGCCCTGTTCATGTGGTACCAGCCCACAATCTCCGTGTCATTGTACTGCTCGAAGGTGATGTGGGTGCAGTACCACCTGTGTCGGGCATACCACGATGGGCCCGTCAATGGCCACATCGCTGTTCCTCCTGCCCCTCACACCACTCATTATGGCCTCCATCATGGACCTTGCTGTCCAATATCCCCATGGCAGTTGGATGCTGCTGGCTGTGTGCCACCCTGGTGCACTGCCTGGCAGTGAGGGTGTCTGTCTGTCTCTCTCTGCCCCATCTCCCTCTTCAATGCCACCTCTCTCTCTTTCTCTCTCGCCTGGCACAAGTGCTGTCTGTGTGCTTGCACCCTGTAGTTATAGGAACAAATCTGCTTGGCACATCTTCGATTTGCTCCACACTTTTGCCATTGTTTCACAGTTGAATATCCCACAGTGCTGGATATTCATGGGAATGCCCTCTGCACTTGCACCTGCATTCATTATAGTTGCACATTGGTGCAATGAGATTTGCATTGCGCACTGGTTCCAGCTGAATATGGCTCCTTGGCACAAGTCCACACTTGCACCGGTGCAACTCAATTGCACCATGTGCAACTGCTTTGAATATCTGGGCCATTGTGTATTGGTTGCAGCAAAAGTGTGAGGTTCTTAGCGCCCATTAGGCTATCTTGGACACTGAACAATTTTGGATGTAGGGGTGGTAATTTAAAGTCAAACTGCATCAAAATGAAGAAGGGATCTGCCACATTCCCAACTCATTTCTTCTGGGCTGAGACAGAGGTGTATGCTTCTATGCCAGCCAACCATGGTCCTGCTACAAATGTTGGTCTCAGACCCACTTGTAGAATGTGTGTGACAAGCTCAGATACAGTATTTGTTGCAAAATAGGACATATCAGTATGCAGTATGCTAATCACGGCAAATGTGACCTACAGTATGTGAAAAATCTGGTCACACTTTCCCTGAATGCCCCTGGGTAGCATGGAATAAATCAGACACTATCAACCCTGATCTGCTAATGCAAAAAGCACAAGCTGAGGCATTAAGCTCAGAAATTATCCAATCCCTACTGAGGTGCAGGACCCACCTATTAATTCTGAGGCTTAACAGGCAAGTTCTGAAGTCTCCACTATCATGGATAGTGCCCCCCCTGAAAAACTCAAACTGGAGCCTGTGACTGTGGGGCTACTGCAACTTGTGTGTTATTCAGAATCCCATGCTAAAGACTCCCTAGAAGGAATATCAGGCATGCTGCCCCCACAATCATGGACCACCCCTTCAATTAGGAGATAGTCTACAAGGAAAAACAAAGTCAACCCTGAACCACCAGAGATGGAAACTGAAAACACTTTCTCTGTTCTGGAGGACTCCAACTGGGGTGATTCAGAAATGGAGAAAGAGAGTCTGATAATGCTTCTCAATCAACTGAACATTCAAAATCAGGGGATGGAAATATACTGGGAAAAAGGAAAAAAGGAAGAAAAAAGTTCAGCAGTTTATGATCTATATAATTGTATAAATGCATTGTTTTGCCTCAACAAACATTTGTAGTATCCTAAATTATAAAAAGAGGCAGGCAGTATTTCAATTCTTGCATGACCAATAGTTTGATTTCTGTTTTCTACAAGAAACCTGGATGTCATCATCATTCCATCTCCATCTGTTTATGGACAAATGGGTTTGGGAGCCTTCTTATTAGTCCTTCAGACAGGAGACGGCAGATGAGCTGGGAATATTATTTCATAGGGATTCCTTTCACCTCTCTAAATTAGTGGACCTCATCCCTGAAAGGTTACTCATTTTGGATGCAAATCTTGGCATTCTGACTTATGTAGGTTTCTTACTGTTTATGGGCCACTGTCCAAAGCTGAGAGTGTGCCTTTTAGGCTCTCTCCAGCCATATCTGGTTGCTACACATATCGTCTACTTAGGGGGGGATTTTAACTGCAGCATTAATAATAAGGATAAACAACATATTGGGGGAAAAATACTATTGTGACTCCCTAATCTTGAAAAAGTGTATCATGTTAGCAAACTTATTAAATTGTGCTGACCATCAGGTATTAGGGCCCACATTTACTTATAAGAGAAATAATTTTACGACTACCATTGATTTTTTTTTTTTTTATCACAGAATGTACAATCCCATTCATTAGAAATCCTCCGCACAGAATTTTTGGATCACATGCTTCTTAAGGTCAAAAGGAAATCATGATAGGCCAACCTAAAAAAAATAGGTGGAAACTTAATAGCTCCATATTATCTGTTCCAACTGTGCAAAATGATATTAAAGGGTTGCTAAGAGCTCGGGCCTCAGTATTTCAGCTGTATGAATATACAGGACCCTGCTGGGCAGATACAAAACAGGATTTAAAAAATTGGTTCCAGAACTCTGGTAGGAACACCAGGAGAAGTACATTTTTTAATTATTTGAAACTTAGAACCCAGCTATAATGTTTATTATATTTGGGTCCCGTCTATAGATACAACTTGTCCCCTCAAATTAATGACCTTAAAGCAGAAATGTGGAAATATCAATATGACAGGGCCAGCACAATAAGAGCTAAACTATTATATGGCACCCCAAAAAACCCTCTGCAAGACCCTTTCGAAGCATGAAAAATGTGGAAAGAAGTCTCTTCCTTTTCCTGCATAAGAAATGAAGCAGGAAAATTAGTTCCACCAATAAGGAGCTACAAGACATTGTGAGTCAGCCTTTAAAATCCTTTAACACAGAACTACAACAGCAGCCACAGACGCTGCCAAATTTTTCCTGAAATTTCTGTGATATTTCCAGAAATATCTCCTGCTTTCTGCATTTCCACGGTAGGGGCAGCAGAGAGAAACTCTTCAGACATTTCACGGAATATCTGGAAACAGCTGACAATGTCTCTGGCTACTACTGTACTACCCTTAGCAAAGGATATAGATACGTACCTTTCTAATATCCAACAAACTGTTACCCCTTGTGAAGCACAAGACTTGATAAAACCTATCTTAGCTCAGGAAATTGAACAAGTTATTGGAACTTTAAACTGGGGGCCACTCCAGGAGTTGATGGCCTGCCTTATGAATTTTGTGAAGGTTTTACTAGTGAATTGGCTGTTTGCCTTGAACTAATGTACCTATATTTTTTCCAGACACACTTTGTCCCCAAACACTTTACAAAATGATTCATAATATTCTTATATATCTATATATACATATATATATATATATATATATATCAGGTGATAGACACAGTATACAAAATTGGAGGCCAATAAGTCTGCTAAATGCAGATTTCAAAATATTATCTCAGATACTGAACATCCGCCTAAGGTCCATAGCTAATTTCTTGATCCATCCCACCCAGTCTTGTGGACTTCCAAACCATAAAATCCAGTATTCTTTAATTGTTATTCGGCAAATTATAGAATATTATTGTGTGCATCAAAATCAGGGATCCTTATATCACTGAATCAAAGTATGGCCTTTGACCATGTAAACTACTAATTTTTGTTCCATACCTTAAAAGCTTATGGGATTCCAGGAGTATTTATCCATTGGCTACAACTACTGTACTCTTCAGCCACAGCTTGCCCCTTCATTTTAGAACAAATAGGTACTGAAATTGAACTATTTCAAGATGTCAGGCAAGGGTGCCCTCTGAGTCTCATTTTATATGTTTTTTCACTGGATTCACTTATCAGGAAGTTAAGGCAGAACCAATGTATCCAGGGGTTGTCTGGAAGCCATAGTAAGGATGAAAAAAAAGATTCTTATCTATCCAGATGATATGTTTATTCTTAAACAACCCATATAGCATACATAATATACTTCAGGAAATGTAGACATTTGCATCTGTTTCAAGTGCAAGATTAAACCTTAACAAATGTAAAGGAATTCAGATTGGTAAACTTATGACCATTCAGCCTCAGATTGGGGGAATCCAAATTGTAAATGAACCTATGAAAATTGGGGGCATCATTTTTGGTGTCCAAAATATGCCACTTCTGAACTGGGAAAATGCCATAGTGAAATGAGAGAACAAGGTACAATGCTGGAAAGGGTGAAAAATGTCAAAACTTAAATGAATACAGGTAATTAAGAAATTGTTAATTCCCTCACTCCTATTTTGTATGATTTATCCACCACCAGCTGTTTTAGAAACCCATTTGTACAGTTGTTTCTTCCAAATGCTGTGGGACAGTAGACTTAACCCCTTAAAAAGAGCATATACATACCTAGCAAAGGAAAGGGGGGGGGGTTGGGGATGTTTGATCCTCTTGTACTTTTTCACATTCTTTTCTTTTCCCAGACCTTTAGTTTAGGATTAGTCCTTGTGACTCATCTACCACACATATGGATAAATAACAACCTAGCAAACTTTTTCCATAAATGAATTATCACCCCCCAAATGTCTAAATACCTTCAGATTCCCAAGTTTTTGAAACCTTCTGCCCAGAAATGAAATAAATGGGGCATATCAAAATCTCAGATCATACAGAATATATGACCTAACTTATATAAACTCATTACGTCACAGAGTAATGTTATAGAACCAGAATTTAAAAATTGTCTACCTTCTAAAAGAAATTACATATTGACCTTGTCAAATAATATCTTCATCTTCATTATCTGCATCTTCATTCCACCCTCCAGGTCAGCAGAAGGAGCCCCTTGACCAGGGCACTTTGGCCTACCAAGAAACTACACCAGGAGGTGGCCCTGCTCTGCCACAGTCCCTGCATCATCATTCCACCCTCCAGCTGTGCAGGAGGAGCCCCTTGACCAGGACACTTTGGCCCACCAAGAATCTATGCAGGGAGGTGGCTTTGCTCTGCTGCAGTCCCTGCATCTTCATTCCACCCTCCAGCTGTGCAGGAGAAGCCCCCTGACTGGGGCACTTTGACCAACCAAGAAACTACACTGGGAGGCAGCTTTGCTCTGCCGCAGTCCCTGCATCTTCATTCTGCCCTCTAGCTGTGCAGGAGGAGCCCCCTGACCAGGGAATTTCAGACCACCAAGAAACTACACTGGGAGGTGGCTTTGCTCTGCTGCAGTCCCTACAACTCCTTTCTGCCCTCCAGCTGTGCAGGAGTAGCACCCTGACCTGGGCAATTGAGCCAACCAAGAAACTAAACCAGGAGGTGGCTTTGCTGTGCTGCAGTCATTGCATCTTCATTCCACCCTCCAGCTGTGCAGGAGGGGATCCGGTCAAAATAGCGTGTGCAAAATCACGCGAGTCAATTGCACGAGGTCAAAATAGCGCAATGACATTAGCGCTTATGACAGTATAGCGCGAGTCAAAATAGCGTTGCATTTTTAAAAGCACAACTTGTCCTCTCCAGATTCCACATTTTTTAACTTTTAAAAACAAAGTCCTCTTGCTAAACCTGATAAACGTTCAGTCTGTGAGATTCAAACCCAGGTTTCCGATTGTTTGACTCTGGTCCCAGCAGTGACAGAATTTTAATATTTTCCACACATCAGGACATGGCATTCCTGCAGGCAAGTAATCATTGGTTTGCAGACGGGACCTTTAAATGTTGCCCCTCTATTTTTCACCAGCTATACGCTATTCATGTGGTGAAATATGGCACTGTAATTCCACTTGTGTACATATTAATGGCAAACCGGACTGCTGCTACATACTCAAAAGTTTTTTCAGCACTGAAAAACTTAGGTGGTGACCTGCACCCAGAGACAATACTAACTGATTTTGAAGCTGCTGCATTAAAATCATTCAAACAAGCTTTCCCAAATGTAACACTTCGAGGGTGCCTTTTTCACCTATGCCAAGCAGTTTGGAGAAAAATACAAGAAATACCAGAAGTGTGCAGTCAATACACATCTGACCCAAACTATGCATTACATATTTGTCTATTACCATCACTGTCTTACGTACTAGTGCCAGATGTACTGCCAGCTTTTGATGAGCTAATGAAAACTGATTTTTACCAAAGCAATGCAGAGTCATTAACTGCTCTGCTTGATTATTTTGAAGATACATGGCTAGGCAGGCCTCTAGCCCGAGGTGGTAGAAGACAGTCAATGTTTGACATTTCGCTTTGGAATTGCTATGACGCTGTACATTATGACCTCCCTCGCACTATTAATTCTGTTGAAGCATGGCAACGTAAATTTAATCAGTTCATTGGTGCTTACCATCCTTCAATCTGGCAATTCATTGAGTTCCTAAAATCAGAGCAACATTACAACCGCACTGTCATTGAGCAACTTGTTGCAGGGAGTACGGTGTCAAATACAAAGAAAAAGTACAAGGACACTGCAAAACGAATAGCTGGTATTGTGGCTGACTATACAGATCATGCAAGAAATGAATACCTTAGAGGAATTGCATACAACTTTCAGCTTCAGGCTTAAACAATGATATCCCATTAGAAGTTCAAATGCAATGCTAATAATGCTACTAATGCTGCTAATGCTACGAATGCTACTAATGAATGTTTTATTTTGAGTTGATTAATAAAGATATTTTTTTGCTGTACCTGAGATGAGTTGTCACTAGCTTGTTGCTACGCTAGCTCTGAACAGGAAGTTTATGTGTGCAGGGGGAGTAGCAGTGTGTAACACATGTGCACCAGCTATTGCGGTAGTAATGCACTTCCCCTAATACAAGACAGGATTTGACATGAATCAGAAGCGTGAAAGGTAGGACAACTAGTTTGCTGACAGTTTGCTGATAGTTGTGGTGCTATAGCAGAAACGCGGTTATTGCACTGCACTATTATTGTTAGATGCTATTTAGTACGCGCTATAGTTGCACAGGCGATATTGCATGTGTGATTTTGACAGTGATCCGTGCAGAAGGAGCCTCCTGACCTGAGCACTTCGGCCCACCAAGAACCTACACTGGGAGGCGGATTTGCTCTGCCACATTCCCTGCATCTTCATTCTGCCCTCCAGCTGTGCAGGTACAACCTTTCTGGCAGCTTTCCCTTGCTCTCTCACTGGCTTCTACTCTGGCTGCTGATTGGTCGACACTGGTGAACTGGACTCCTGATTATGCTCTCTTCCTATTTCACTGCTGATCTTTTGCTATATGCCTCCCAGCCAGAGTCTTAGCTTCCGCGTGCAAAATTTTCAAATTATAACAGTTTCACCCCTCTGCCTAATTGTATTGTGTGTACGTTGCTGTAACTGTGTTGTTGCCATTTAAATAACTGTATATTGCAAGTGCTTGACTAAATAATGCAAGGAAATTACAGCTCAGTTTAGAATAATTTTAAGTTAACCTGAAATGAATATTTTGTTTTTCCCTCCACCCTTTCTGTCTCTTTCTCCTTACTTCTCTTTCTCAGACTGGCTCTTAGTAATTACTAAGTGCCAGACTGGTTAAGCTAGAAATTACAGTTCAGTTTGGTATAAGCTGTATAAGCTAAACTTGAAAGTATATTCTATTTTTCCCCTATTCCTTTACTCTCTCTTTCTGCCCTTCCTCTCTTTCCCAGGCTAATTCGTACCCCCCCCCACCTTGCCTCTTGGCGTTATCTCTTTGATATTTTATTATGCCCTTTGTCACTCAGTGTGCTGCTGCTGTCTTCCTGACTACACTTACTGTCTGCCCCTACCCTCTGATTGCCTATGAAAGTTTCCATTTTCCCATTAGCAAGTTATACTGTACAGCCACTAGAGGGCCATAATCTTTATGTAAAGTCCCCTCCTCCATGCTCCCTGCTTTCAAATTCTTCCTGTTCCTAATTCAGATTTCACTAATTTCTCTGCCTTTATGAACAATGCATCCCCTGCTCTCCTCTCTCCCCTTGTTCTGCTTATATCCCTTTCTTTACCATTTCCACTTGCTTTCTACTCACCTATTCCTAATAACTCTCCCAACCCCATCAGTTACTATCTCCAATCCCCTACCCACATCCATGCTATCACTCCCTACCCACCATTTGAAATATGGTCTCACTCTACCACTACTCCTTACGTGGTTTTGATAACGGTGTCCACTTTCACTGTGGTTCTCCACCTTCTTCTTCCTCACTCATCCACTCCCTTCTCCTCAAAACTACCAACCTCTTTGCCAGCCCCTTCAAAATCCTTGTAGCTCCACTTTCTCATACTCACCCTCCTCATGGTCTCCTCCAAGGATAGCCACCCAAACCCAGGGCATATTGCCCTTTGCACCTCTGGTGCTTCCTCCTCTACTACCTCCCCCTGCTCTCTTCTCTCAGCCCTCCCAAAGGGCTTAAAGATCCTACATCTGCTGGCCCGGTGGTGCAGAGGGCTGAGGCACTGGATGCCACACCTCAAACCATGCCAGTGACCTGGGTTCAGGAACGGACTAAGGCGCCGGGGGTTGGCAGGGGAAGGGGTAGGATTGAGCATCCATAGGACTGCTGTCCTCCCCTGGGGAGGGTTAGGGATGAATGATCACTCTGCAGCAGCCCCCGGTGGAGACCGGGAGCACAACAGAGGGATCGCATGAAGGCGGAACATCAGAAAAATGGAAATACAGCTCGCTGGCTGCCGGATGACTACTCTCTGTCCCTGGTTTCCTCCAGTGCCTTACCGGGACCTCCTTCTCCACAGCAGCATCCCCGGGCCCTAAGAAGAGTGTGCTGGGGTCATCCCTCTCCCCCCAGTGCCTTCCCCCTTGGAGGAGGGGGCCCACCCAGCGAAGGGATATGCCAGGATATCCAGGGGATCGGCTGCAATATGAGGAGTTAGAGGAGGGCCAGGTTAGAACAGGAGGGGCTATCAGAAAGACTTGCAGAGCCTGAAGGAGTGGGTGCCTGTGAGCATAAGGAGATCGGAAAAAAGAATATACAAAAAAAAAAAAGATCCTACATCTAAACACCCTCAGCTAGTTGCAAAAAATAGTCCAAATTCAGACCATGGTGTGCACTCTAAAACCAGACAATCTAATCATCTTAGAAACGTGGCTAAAGAGCACTATCCCTGACCACTCGATCTCCATTCCTGGCTACTCACTGCTAAGGCAAGACCATGCTGACAGGGGTGGTGGTGTGGCCATTTATGTTCGAGCCTCCATCCAATATTCCATCATCTACTCATCCTCCAGTCCTGAGACCCATGATGCCCTAGCTATCCATGTGACCTTCCCTTCACTCTCCCAATCTTTGTAGCCAGCATATACTGCCGCCCAAATGTCCATCCTTCAGTCACGCTAGACTTCCTAACCTCCATCACTTCTCTTGCTCACTATGGAGAATTATTCATCCTAGGCAACTTTAATATAAATTGGTTGTCACCTAAAACTACCAAAACTAAAAATGAAATCAGAGTCCTAAACCTCTCCCAACTGATCTCTAAACCCACCTGCCCAAACCACAAAACATAACAGTGCTCCCTACTCGACTGGCTCCTTACCTCCCACCCCCACCCTGTCATCACCTCTGGTATCCTCCCTGATGCTCACAGTGATCATAACCCAATATTCATAGTTAGGAAAGTCCACAGAACTAAATCACCACACAAAACCATACAACTATGGTCTTTCAAGTCTCTTGATCTTGAACCTCTCTTGAGTAACCTTGCCACTTATGACTGGTCCCCCCCCCAACCTCCTTCCCCTCAGATAATAAGGCCCTTGCCTACTTCAAAGAAATCTTTCTTGTAAACTGGAATGCCTTTGCCCACTCAAAAAAATCAGAGTCAGAGGTAACCACTTATCTTGGATAACCCCTGAACTTCTGGCCTGCCTCAGGGCTAGAGATTGAGCCTGGAAGCATCATAAAGCTGCTCAGCATCCTAGTGACCTCGCAAACTACCACATGCTCAGAAACACTTGCACCGGGGTTACAAGGTTAGCCAAGTCTGAATATTTCAAATCTGCCTTCATCACCAACATAAATTCCACTTCAAAATTCTGGAAGGTGCTCCACGCCCTATTTACTCCCTTCCCCCGTACTTAAAGTAAATAGCTTACTAGTGTCCGACCCACCAGCTGTACCTGTGGAATTTAACTCCTACTATACCTCCTGCACCACTGAGCTACTGAAATCCCTACCCTCCTACCCTTCCCCCTCCAACCCTCTACCGGTGTGCCCCCTCCACCACCCTCCCATCTTCCATTCTCTTTCACTACTGTAATCCCAAATGATGCCCGAAGTGCCCTCCTCAACTTCAACCCCACTAAAGGTGCCTCACCTGACAGCCTTGACCCAAAACTCATCTCCCTCTCTGCTTTGGCCATTGCCTACCACCTATCAATAATCCTAAATCTCTCATTCTCTACTGCCTCAGTCCCCTCTTCATGGAAACATGCTGTGGTTCTCCCTCTACACAAAGGGATGACCCCTCATCCCCTGGCAACTATCGCCCCATTTCTCTCCTCCCTACTCTTGCAAAGCTTCAAGAACACATTATTCTCTCCCACTCACCTCTTTTCTATCTGACACCTCATTTTTCACCCCTTTCCATTCTGGTTTTAGGAAAAAACACTCAACCACCACCTCTCTCCTTTTGCTCACAGACTCCATCCTAACCAGGATGGACAATGGCCAAATTACCAATGCCATTTTTGTCAGCCTGGCCAAGGCCTTTGACACTGTCTCTCACTCCCTTCTCCTTGATTCACTCCCAGCAGCTGGTCTGTCTCCCTCCATCACAAACTGGTTCAAGGCCTACCTTATTGGCAGAACTCAGTCAGTTAAGATCTTGGATGCCACTACCTTCCCCTCCCAATTAGCACTGGAGTCCACAAGGGCTCTGTATTGGGCCCCTCCTAGTCTCCATCTTCTTAAATGACCTTCCCACTGTTTGCTCCCCATCCTCCGCTATACATACTGTATGCTGATGATACAGTCCTGTATGCATCTGGCTCCTGTCCTGATGAGGTTAAAACCAGCTTACAGTACAACTTTGACAAGATTCAGCTTTGGTTTGCTAATCATCAGCTTCTCTTCAATGCTAAGAAGACTGTCTCCATGACCTTTGGCACTAGGCTTCTCTCCCTGCCCACTTTCCACACCCTTGATGGGACTGTACTTGAGGACACATCCTCCTTCAGGTACTTAGATGTTTGGTTGGACCCACACCTAAACTTCTCTGGACATACTGACGCCATACAGAAAAAAATGCACCCCAAGCTTGGAGCCCTGTTCAGGAACTGTAGTTACATCCCTCTTACGGCTTGGCGTGAACTTGTTCAGAAGATGATACTGTCCATTTTTGACTACTGCGATGTAGTCTACAGTGCTGCCACTAAGTCCTCCCTGGCCAGACTGGATACTTTCTTCAATTCCTTAAGCTGCTTTGCCCTGGATGCCCCCCCCACACCCATCACAGTGATCTTTATTTGCCCTATCATTTCCATCTCTTACAAGTTGGTGACTCTCCCACTGTGCTAAATTCACCTCCAAGCACTGATTGGGTGAGCTCCCTTCCTACCTCACCTCCTCCTTTATAATACCCCCACCCTCCCATTCCCTCAGATCAACCGACTCCTGTACCCTCGTTGTCCCCAACAGAACCACCCAAATTGGCCAATCCAGTTACTCTCACCACCTCCCAAAAATTTATAATTCCATCCCCCCTTAAATCCAGCACTCATCCCCCACCTACTCCAGCAGCTCTGCTCTCAATAATTACCTTACATCTAGCTGCTCCTGCCATGTTCCTCCCTAATTCCCTCCTCTAAGCCCTGGACAAACTCTATCCCTCTGGCATCACCTTCATTTTACTCTGTGCACACCCACCCTGGAAATTTCTAGCTCTCCTCCCCTTCCCCCAAATTGGTCCCTTACTGACCTCCCTTGATCTCTCACAGAATGTAAAGGACCCTGAATGCTCTTCATGGGTCCCTCTCCTACCCCCCAAGGGGCTTGTATCTCTCATCTACTCCCTTCCTCCACCATCCTAAAGGGGTCTCTCTGGGACACTGCCTTATCCCCTTCTCTCTGGTCCCCCCAGTCCCCTTGCAAGGTTCTTCACATCCTGAGGGGGGGTCTCCAGGAGCATGACTTTTCCCCTTTCCCCTACCTCACCCCTCCCTCCCCTTTCCCACTTTTCTTTCATGTAAGCACTTGTTTACTTATTAACCTGACACTTATTATTGTCCAGTCCTTCTACATAATATGTGCAACACTGTTGTAACACTGTTTGTAACACCTGTCTTACAACTGTATGTTAATGTTGATCTTGTAATCTGAATGTTCAATGTCTCATTCCTATTGTACCCCTCCCCCCAGGTCACACCAGGAGACAAGCGACTTGTTGCTCAGTGTGCTTTCCTGGTAAAACATTTCAATAAATAAATAAATAATAGAATTCTCCAACATATGTTGGATGTAATTTGACTATGTTCCTATGGGAGACTAAATGTTCAAAGAAATATTAAACACAACGCTCTAGAAGAGAGGTACTCCCCCTACTTCACCTACATAGTTCAGGAAGAAACTATGGAATATTTTCTCCTGTCTTGCTCCCACATTAAACCAGTATGGTCCTTCCTTGATAGCCAATGGAATTTGCTTTGGTTAACTAGCCTTACTTTTGAAATTCTGGTATTAGAGGTATACTCCCCCATTCTGACTAAATATCATTCTGATACCTTAACTGTATTTCTGTGTTGTATAAAATGTTATTTATGGCAAGTCAGATGCCAATGAGTATTGCAGCAACAAATTATGTTGCATGAGTCTATTTGCAGAATATGTGAAACAGCATTACAAAAAAAAAATTATGAGTATGATGTTTCTCAGCATCTTTTATCTAAAGTAAAAATGCAGTGAAAAAGTCTAGCTCAGGAGTAGCTAAGGGTAGTAAGCACAAAATGGTGTCTGGGTTTTTCTTTTTCCTATTTTTTCTCATTGGGGGTACCTTGGTTAGAGGGATTTATGTATGGGGTGTGGGGTGTAGAAGCACACATTTAATATCCCATTGTGTTCTTGCTCTTATCTATAAGATTCCTTAGTTATGTACTGTTTTTATTTGCTGTTCTGAATGTTTTTGATTTGTTCTTGATGTACTGCATTACTTCAACAAAAATGTCCTTATTTTTTTCGAGACGTGCCATGGGATCTTTAACATCCACCTGGACAACCACCAGAACAGACAGACAGGACCTCAGTTTAAAGTTTTATCTGAAGGACGGCACCTCAGAAGTGCAGTATCCCCCTCATGATGCACTACAGTGTCAGTGTTCAGATTTTACTCCAAGTGCCTGGTGTGGGGATTGGTCCCACAACCTTCTGATCCTCCTACATCAGAGACAAGTGTGCATGCTGCTGAGCCACAGACACTTATAGGCTACCACCTAAAAGGCTGATTTACAAAAAGCAACAAGGAATTCTTGGTAGATTATAAAGCTCACTTAATGTTTCTTACTCAGAGGTGCAGTATCATACTTCAGTGGTGGTGACTAGAGTACAGTGCCTATGTAGATGTGCATAACAAAGCATTGTGGGCACAATATTAATTTGCCTTCAATAGTCCTTACTGGGAGGGGCAGTCTCCTGTTTATGTAGTGGTTACAACAATATAAGACCTCAGATGTTTATTTTCAAAATGAAGCATTGTCATACAGTATAGTATATAGCTGGCATGATTTCTTTACTAAGAGAAGTAGACTCCTATTTTTGTAGTGAGTACAGAAATATCTAGACAGTTTTTCTAATCACCTTAATTTTAAGGAAAGCTTATGCAAATAAACTCATGACTATATATGATCAAGGCTTATTCTGACATTTTTGAAAATGTGGGATACATAAGGAACTGTTCTTCTTGCAATGTGAACAAGTGAAACCAAAAGTAAATTGCTGTGAACAATGATTTTGAACAGACCAAGCATCCCAAGGAGGGACAGCTTGTAGTTTTCACCCTTTTTTTCCACTTCCCTCAATTTAAAAAAATGGTTATGCAAATAATCTCATCATTATTCATGAGTTATGGGGTGGTGTTAGGCATTTATGAATAATAACTTTTACAGCTATATTTTTTAGGCTGACTGAGCATGCTCAGAACCACACATTTTCAAATGTTAATAGCTTTGCAACAGATTAATATTTTTTTGCCACACCAGTGAAAGGCACATCTGTGGGGTAAGTCCTTTCTACTCTGAACATTTCAGATCAAAATTCCAAACCATCTGGGTGGAGTATGATGACCCATATAGACAAAAATTGGTACTTTGTATGTTTATTCACTACACACAGCTCAGAATCCACACATTCAACTGGAATGAAATTTGTCAGGTCAAGAGATCTACCATTTGAGACCATACATTCAAAATGTTGTGCAAATCTATCAAACGATTGCAAAGATATTAAAGTGCAAACTTTGAAATTTAACATAGAAACCTCTGCTCAACCGTAACTACAGTGGCACCACTGTGCCACTATAATATTTCACCACACATTAACAGTCACTTTTCTACCAGGTTCTCATAACTTATAAAGCACTTTAGGACACAGTGTGTATGAAAAGTGATACATAAATGCCAATTCATCTTCTTCTTCTTATACCTGTCAGCATTAAAATGTGTATGTGTCTTTAAAATGTGGAGCAAATGGACAGAAAGCATAGCACATTTTATGTTTAAGAATTGTGCTCACCATTTGAATTGTTAAGGATTGTTTCAATCAAGTTCATTTAAAATGTCAATAGTTTGTGTCCTAAAACAGCTCTAACATTACGAAGAAACTTGGTAATTTTTGCCGAGTAAGAATAAATGTGGTTCTAAAGTACCCCAGTGGTAAAGTGGTTTAGTTTTTATCTATGCCCAACAACCAAACCCAACACGCTACATGAAATCCAGACCAGATGGAATGAAAACATTTAAATGGTAAAAACTGTACTTGTATGTGGCATTGCTGAGGGGCATTGCCATTCTAGTCTCACTATTCTACAGAACACAAAAAGCAAGACATGCCTCAAGAATCATGCTCACCAACCCCCAGCCCTGCTCTCTAGCTCCTGAGCCAAGGTAACATGCTCCCAGGCCCACCCACCATCTTTGGCCTCTAGCTTATGAAGCCTCCCAATCCCTGCCCTCAGGCTCCAGAGACTGCCCATAACCATGGTGGCCTGCTCCCCAGCCCACCCACCCACCAGTCTTTGAAGGCATGTTCCTAACCCACCCACATGTGCTGGTGACATGCTTCCTAGTCAGCCCACCAGTTCTGGTGGCATTCTACCAAACCCACCACCACCAATGACTGCAGGTTCCCTTTGACACTCCCTCAGCCCTCACTGCAGGCTCCAGATCTCCCTCCTCCCAGCCCTGGCAAGTATCATGAACACTCCCCGGGTCACATCTTTCACTTATAATTTTAATTCAGTTATTTTTTTCTCGTTATTTTTTCCCAGTAGCTATCATCTTGTCAAACTCTTCAGAAAACATAGCTCCCCAGCTTATCGTATATAATGTGAATGTGCTTTCTCATAAGTGAAGCCCCAGCATTTTATATACAATGTAAATAATCATAATTTCTGTTGTCACTCTATGCTTTAAGTGTCTTCAATTCGTTGTTATCATGCCAGTTGTTAATATACACCTTGTGTTCCACAGATCTTAGTGGTAACAATATACGTTTATTACTAATTCAGGCTCATGAATAAAGCAAATCACTGAATCATCATTTAAGCACTGCAAACAGAATAAACACTTTGATATGTGCATTGGATAATTTGTTGTTTTTTTGAAAATGTTTCATATTTCTCTGGCTCACTCTTTGCATAAATTGAGTGGATTTCAACTATACCAAAAGAGCTATATGAAAATGCTGATCATATATTTCTCTGGACAACAGAATAGTCTTAACTCCCATGAGTTGGAATCACAATATGGTTGGGACAGATTCTGTTACATTTTTGGAATTATTTCATTCTGTCTGTAGCTTGCCACTAAATTTTTAAAGCGTTAGTTGTTGCAACAGCTAAATGGCTGATGGAATAAAAACAATAGTACATTCTCTGTATGCTCTGCACTCCTGAGTAAAATAAATGCTCAAAGATCAATGGCAATGCTATTGTTTTAATTTAATAAAATGCTTTGTTTTAAGTGTTTAAACATCAGTTGCACTGATTTTATAGATCTAATAAAATGCTTAGTTCTGTGATGATATAACAAAAAGAAAATCCTTGTAAAATCCATATAATGGTTGTCTTGTGCCATTTCTTTTATTTTGTAGCTTTTGTTGGTTTACTATGTGGTTCTAAACTGAATCACACTGTTGTGTTTTTTTCTCTGGTTTCGGCACTGAGCGGGCTGTCATTGATGTCATTCAAGTGGTGACATCAATGACATCCATGCATGTGGGGTGCTTGAACAGCTGATCACAGCTGATGTCATAACTTGATCTACACTGATTTCCTGGTGGGAGGACTACAGAATGTCTTTTGTTTTTAGAATTTAGTAACATCTATTTATGCACAATATCAAAAAGGAGAATCACCTATAACTTATTCTGAATGAGGCTGAATGACAACTATGTGGCAAATTGTAAACACAAATGCCTGATTCCTGATTACCCAATCTTCTGAACTGTTAGATCAACTGAAAGAAAGCTAGTGACTTTTGTTTTAGTTTCACTCATCACAACTTGATCTTGCATGTAAAAATTAATTCATGCCTGAAAGATATCCAAGTTAGGTACCTGCTGCCTGTGGCAAAGACATGAACCACTACTGATTGCAAGCCTGTGAAACATTTTGAACTGTTAAAGCTATGATATGGAAAGTGGTGCCAGAACTGAAACATCAGCAGTACATTGTTGCTTGACTTTTGCTACTAGTATGCTGAAGTCTTGTTATTGATTTTTTCAAACGTTTTGTTATATTGCTAATGGTGTTGTTCATCCACCCACCCCCACATACATACACATATGTGAGCTACTATCACAGTCAGAGCTGGTGATCCTGCTATTGAGTATAGTGCACCTTTTGTTCTTAAACCCTCCTACTTCCCCACATCCCCATCTAGTCATATCTAAAAGATATCCAAGTTAGGGAGATGTAGGGTTCCTACGTGTCCTATTTTCGAAGAATAGTTGTGAATTGGTCAGCTGTGTCCTGCAAAACAAAACATAAAAAATAGTACATGTCCTGACTTCATAAAAGAAACAATATTTTCTAGCTTTCCTCTAAAATGTTGCATAAAATGATTATACCCCAACTGAAATAACTTAAAATGATAAGATACAATAGAAACAACAAAAAAACTGCAACACTTAGTCTTAATTCTGATTATTTGGAGAAAACAAGTTTGTTGAATTGGTCAATGATACATGTCCTGTGAAAAATCATGTTTTAGAAAGCAATGTCCCACTTTGGGCTTTTTAAAAGGTGGTAACTCTAGGTAGATTCTGCCGGTGACAAAGACAGCAACCATCACTTATTGAAAGTTCATGAAACTATTTGTACTTTTAGTGCTATGACAGAGGAAGTGGTGCCAAAATGGAAACAGCAGCAATACATCATATCAGTACCATCAAAACAATGTAATCATAACAGTACCCTGGTATTAGTCATTCTCTCTGTTTCTTAGTGTGTTTTGTTTCCCTACTGGGTCAGTTCATCGCATACAAGATGGTGTATGCTAAAACCACACAACACGGACAGTGCTGGTGGGAATAGCAACAGCGAGCAAAACTGCGAAATGGTCTATGCATGGTTGTGCACCCTGTCATTGTTCCCTAGGGCTAGGGCAGAGGATAAGTTTTCTGCTGGGAGGAGAGTCCACCAAGCAGCTACCATGGCTCAACAGGATGAGTCACAGGCAGCAATGGAGGTGGTGCATCTGTGGACTGAGTATCAAATCCCTGTCCCAGATGCATGGAATTGTTTTTTTATTCACACTTTGTCTGAAGTAAGTGTCCAATCCCACCCCTGGGAGGTGGTTATTTTAGTTTGTGGGGGTTTAGGGGGCTGCAGCCCCCCATACCAGGGGGTGCTGGGTGGTGGATCCCCCTCACAACACAGACATCTGCCGCTGGCAATATATTGCACAGTAGTGGCAGTGTGGTATATTGCTGTGGCAGAATGTCTTGCGACATTATGACCCTGTGACCTTTGGTTGCTTACTGTTTAGTGTTCTTAACCTATTCCATCATTTACTGTACTGTAACTTACTGACTGTCAATTTATTCTTTAAGTGTTGTTTTCTTTTTGTTAACTTTATTTATAGCATCCATTTCAGATTCCATCTGTTCATAACGAGCATGACTTGTGCACAGACCATAGAAAGCAGATAATAAATTGCATAGCATCATAATTCTAGAAAAATAAATACAAGTTACATAAATCATAGGCTAATTTATGGATTATGAGACTAATACTGATATACGCCTATGTTCAACTAGAAAGATGCAAGGGTGATTAATTCAATATTATGGCCACCTAAGCAGGAATGTCAACAGCCCTCATCCAGTCCAAAAAAGGAGAAGAAGAAGGACTGCAAATGGGGGATGTTCTCAGTAAGATGACACCCATGGGGTATCCTTTCTACAGCAATCCCCATCTCTCCCCCAGCTAGAGGGATTGAAACCAAGAGCTAGACAGGGTCACCTCTAGGTCTCCCCAGATTTGAAGATATTTCTCTTCCTGGTTGTTGCAATTATATTGTATGTGTTCCAGCTTCATACAACCCAGTAGGGCCTGCACCCACTGAGCCACCAAGGGCACCAGCTCCGAGCTCCAGTGTTGAACTAAGACTAATTTTGCCACAACTACTCCCAAGACCTATAGGGGATGGTCCCTTCCACTGCCTCCCCAGGGACCAATCCATAGACCCAATAAAATGCTGATTGGATCCAGGTTATATGTTACCCCCAGAGTCTTTTCCAATAAAGACATCCCCTCCCTCCACAATTGAAATACTAAAAGACAATCCCAGAATAAGTGAAAAAAGGTACCTGTTTCCATCTTACATTTAAAACAGAGCTCTGATTTCTTAGGATATAACTTATGGGCCAAAACAGGAGTGAAATAGACTTGGTGGAGGCAGTTATATTGAATTGCCCTCAAACGGTTATTACGGAAGCACTCCAACCCATGTTTAAAAATGTAATCCCAGTCTCCCCATGTCAGAAGGTTGGGTAAAATGTCCCATTCCCAGTTTTTCCTCAAAGCCTCCTTAGGGTCAGGGAATCCTCCCAACAGTATCCTATAAAGGACAGTCACAGGTCTAGGCTTGGATTTGTTTTTTCCACAGTGTCTCTTCAATTGGTGATTTCTGCAGTGGCAATCTTAGTTCTCCCAAATCCCAATACTTTAACACTCTAGAAAAGACCAAAAGATAAGTAAAAAATGGTGAGGGGGAGAGAATAATCTCCCACCAGCATGCTAAATGATTTCAAAACCCCAGTATCAAATAGCTGTGAAACATACAGCAACCCTTATGCTTCCCAGGACAATATAACCCGAATTGTAAGGCCCGAGGCTGCACCATCCTTCCAGAATGCAAACTGCATGTATGCCTGTTGTGAGAGACTCCATTGGCAATCCAACCCTTAGTGAACTGATAACCATATTCTCAACATGGATCTAGTAAAGGGATTAGGGATATCTCGAATTTCCTCCCCATCAAAGAAGGGGTGAAAAGGGCACTGTACAATGATTCTGACTGAGAAACATTTTTAAGCTCTACCTACATCTATGTGTGTTCCAATTCTAGTAAAAGATCTATAAGAGCCACCATCTGGGCCACTAGATAGTAGAGTTTCAAATTTGGCAGACTCAAGACCCCCTTAGCAATCGGTTGTCATAAGATCTCTTGCCTGATCCTAGCATACTTATTATTTCAAAGTAATGTGGACACACTGCTGGCAAGAGACTTAAAAATTATGTTTGGAACCTGACTGGGTAGAGATTGAAATAGATAAAGATATTGTGGGAGCACTTACATTTTTATGAAATTAACTCTGCTTATCAGAGTAAGGGTAAGGGATTTCCACCTATCACAGTCCTCCCTAACTTTTTTAATAATGAGTTTATAGTTAACGTCCATTTTAGATAAGGCTCTGGGAAGAACAACACCCAAGTATTTAACATCAAACTGGATTAATAGTGGAGATTAATTAGAAGGTGGATTAATAGTGTCATCTGCCATCCAGATCAGGGAGGGCCATCCTGACAGGGCCAACCACACACATTTAGTCCAACTGATCTTGTGACTAAACAGGGGACCATAAATTCTGAAGATATCCATTAGTGCCAGTAGAACATGATCAGGATCCTTAATAAATAAAAAGAAATCATCTGCAAATAATGATATGACATGATCCTGTCCCCAACACTCAAAGCCTTTAATTTGGGAATGTAGGTGAATTGCCTGAGCCAGTACTTCAATTGTTAAAATATAAAGTAGCGGGGACAGTATGCACCCCTGCCTAGTCCCTCTATATAACTGAAAAGGGGTGGTATAAAGTAGTATTATTAATGATTTGGGCCCAGGGACATTGATATAAGACTGCAATCCAAGAGCACAACTTGGGTCCAAACCCTAACTTCTCTAAGACACCAAGCATAAAGGACCATTCAACCTTGTTGAAGGCCTTCTCTGCATTGAGAACAAGATGGCCTCAACCAGTCCTTCCCCATTTTGATGATCAATGATACAGGATGTTGAGGGTCCTCCTACAGTTATGCCGTACATGCCTGCCCTTAACAAAGTCCCCCTGATCTGGATGGACAAGCCCTGGCAGTACCCCCTCCAACATTGCCACCAGGATCTGAGCTATAATTTTGTAATCAGCATTCAAAAGGTATATAGGGTGGTAGGAGCTGCATTTCACTTGGTCTTTACCCTGTTTAGGGAGGACTGTAATAGTGGCCAGAGTTTAGGACTCAGTCAGTTTGCCCTGCTACAGGATCTCCTTGATCATTAGGACCAGAAGGTGGCCCGACTCTGACCAAAACATTTTATAAAATTCCAATGGGATGCAGACCAGCCCTGGAGACTTTCCCATGTTTAAGGCCTGTATGGCTTGCTTGATTTTGGCAAACATGACCGGACAATCCAATTCCTTCACCAAATCAGGATCCAAAATGCTTAGTGGGATATCTCAGAAAAAAGAGTCAGAAGATTGCCCCTGTGAGACCTCAGACGTATAGAGCTTCTCATAAAACCATTGAAAAGCTCCATTAATAAAGAATGGATTGCTCCTAACCTCCCGTCAATACCCTCAAGTTTGAGAATTTGACTCTCTGTCCATTTTCAATTAACCAACCAAGTGAGCCATCTACCCAATCTGTCTCCCCCGAATGAGTTCCCTGATTGGGTTATGAGTATATTCCATTCAATTTCTCAAGGCCAGTTGGGTCAATTTACACTTAAGCCTTCCAAGTTCTTGCATGTCCACTCCCATGTCACCTGACATAGCCATTTGTTCCAATAACATCACCTTAGCTTCTAAGTTCTCCTCTCTAGTCTCCTCTCTATGGTGGTAGGCAGCATAAGAAATAGTGACACCCAGGATATAAGCCTTCAATGCCTCCCAGGTAACCCTTGCAGAAGTGTCTTTCACCCTATTGCATAACACAAGCTCTGAAATAGCCTGCTCCATGTGGTCCCTGTATGCCTCCTCCATCAATAGAGTGGGATCCAGTCTCCACTGAGACCTAGACTCAAAGACAGAAGAGACCACCACCACCACCTCCAGAGGGGCATGATCCGATACACACATTGGGTCATAAGAGGCCGATAAAAAATCTTGCAGCATGGACACCAATACCAGGGCCAAATCAATGTGACTATGAACTTTATGGGCATGGGAGTAAAAGGAAAACTCCTGATGATCTGGGTGCAAGTGACACCACAGTTCCATTAAGGTGTTCTCCCTAACTAAATTCCACAGATCAGCTACACTCTTAGGTGGGGCTCATACTCTGGTACCAGAATGGTCCATGCTGGGATCCCAGAATGCATTAGTCTCCTCCCATAAAAAGTTTGCCTTGAAAAGGGGCCTACCTCACAGCCAAGTTGTGGAAAAATTTAGGGGAATCGAAATTTGGACCGTATACTGACACCTGCATAAGTCCCTCCCCCTCCACCACAGCGTCAACTATTAAGTATTTCCCCTGTGTATCTAAGAAAGAGGAAAGTACTTGTACCCAAAGGCCCAGTCAAAGCCATATCGCTACTCCACGGGCCTTTGAAGTGCAACATGCCCAATCATAACAAACCTCCCCAGGAGCTCACCAGTCTGGCCAGTTCAGCAGGGGTAAAATGGGTTTCTTGCATGAACGAAATATCCCCCTTTACTTTCCGAAAAGAAGCTAAAACACATTTCCACTTTATAGCAGATTTTAGGCCGTTGACATTCCAAAAAAACAATTGCAACCTACCCATTAATATACATATGAAAATGAAAATGTCTCCCATGATTCTGTGCAGCAGAGTATCTGATCAAAACAACAATCATCAACCTTAGGAACAAGCTTAAACAGATAAAAATTGATTAAAGTGTAACTCCTTAAACTATTAATAAACCCAAAAAACTGTAGAAAAACTATCCCCCCAGAACTTGAAGCAAACAGTTCCCAGATAAACAACCCCACCCCAGTGTCCACCCCTATACCCCCTCTACTCCCCTTGTAAACTTTACCCAACCAAAACCAAAAAGTCCTCCCTTTACTGTATGTGTCCCGCCCCTCTTCCAACCCCATTCCACTACTGAATCAACTAAACAGCCACCCCTCCCTCACTTCCCTCTGACCAGAAAAGAGGGAAAACATCCTTAAACAGCTAACTGCTATGTGGAGGAGCCAGGGGCACCCATCATTATAGCAGGAATAAAAAATGACTACGGTCCCCTAAAGAAGGGAGAAACCTCCCAAAATAATAAAAGTTCCTGCTCCCAGTACTGGGGCACTGTGGGAGTCTATCACTCATACTATGAGGTTCCATGTAAACAGGGGAGCCCCAATAACTATTTATGTACAGAGGCAGGTATCCCCTCAAAGGGACATGCCCCAGGCTTGAACCTCCACCTCCACCCAACATTTTTCCAGGCTCTTGGCAACTTTCTTGGGGGGCCATCCTAGGAAGGGTGGAAGGACACCTTCCCAGAAGTACTGAATCACCTCCTCAGGAGCCCCCTTCCACATACGTGTCACAGATTATTCTAGTACAGTGCTCTAACACCCTTCCTATACCTGATGGCCACCCACATACTCAGCACTTAGCAATAATATAAAAAGAAGCAGAGGGGGCCCCCAGAGCCCAGCCCTCAATCCAGGGTCCCACGCCTCAAATCCCCCCACATGGCCCTTTCCAAGCAGGGTTATTGTCTTAAAGCCAGTTGGAATTATTTAAAGCAAAGACAAAGTATCAAAGGTACCAAGCATTCCTCTTAACCTACAAACCCATACTCAGTCCTAATAACAATAATATAAATTGGAGCAATGAACATTAGCATAGAAAAAAAAAACAATAATAATCCTCCGCCTGTCTGCATATATAGTAACATGAAAAATGCTCCATTTTCAATAAACCAGAAGTGACAGCCTGGCATAAACAAAACTGCAGGAAAACCTTAACAGAAGACAGTAGCAAAACACTCGTTTCAAAGCAAGATAATAATCATGATGTCCAAGCGGGTAGATCGAGCAATAGCGGCTGTACCATCCAATGTCCCATGCCAGATGATCGACTATATCCTGTGATGCAGAATCACTTGAATGTCACTAGTAACAGGTAGACTACTCACCACCAAGTAGAAGCAGGATATAGTCATGCAGACCATCCACAAGGTGTACCAGAACAAAAACAACTCACAAAACTATGGGAGAAACCTGTTAACAATGAAGCACTGATCTGCAGCTTCATCCATCTCTGGAGGGATGCCCAAGGGCAGGTCAGAAAGGGCCCATAACAGGGTTACAAGCCCAGACCCCAACCCCCGAGCCATTCCAGGAGGAAGAGGGGCTCCCAAAATCTTGCCATTATAGGCTGGGAGAAGCCCGTTATGGACCTCAGATGTCTTGAACTCTCCACCTCCCCCCCAGCCACTGTGTTAAAGCAACATACAGTCTCTCACCGGTAACCAAGTTTAGGTAGATGAAGCTCTCGGTGATGAACCTGTTGCCTGTATGGATAGTGAAGGAATTTGACGATGACATGTCAGGGGCATTCATCAGGAGCTGGTCATCAATCCTGAGATCTATGAGCTCTTTGAATTTTGATCAGGTTGTCCTCTGGCAATTGTAGAGTTGTTGTTAACCATTTTTGGAGGTAATCAGCCATATTCCTTCCTTTGACTCCCTCCAGAAGGCCCACCAATCTCAGATTGCACCTCCTCTCCCTATTCTCGTGGTCATCAAGAATATCCTTCAGTTTTTTGATCCTCTGTAGGGCTTGCTGTAATTTAGGGGCACTCTGGGACTGCTCATCTTCCTGAAAACTCAAGCAAGACTCCAGCTCAGTTATGCAAGCCTTATGCTGATCCATCCTATCGCTCACCCAATTAATTGTCTCCTGTAAGTGGGTAAGCTGTGCATTTATATTGATGACCCCTGACTGCATTTTAGTAGTCAGTTCATATTTTAAGTTGTTAATGAGCGATTCTATATTAGGAGCGGACAGGGAAGATTGCAACATCATCTGGGTAGCACCTTGTATCTGAGCATTGGCACCTGATTTTGAAACCGCCCTCGTGACGGGATGATGTAAGCCTTGCTGAGAGCCGCTTTCTCCAGCCACTTTAAACATAAGTTGGGACAGTTTTTTTGCAGATATTTATGTAATGTTTATGAGGGAGTTGGTAGCTGCTCACTTTGACCATATTCCACCACATTCACAGCAAACGATTTGGAAAATATATGGAATAGGCACAGAGCTCTGAGATCAGGCTGTCATCTTCTCCCCTAGCTTGGCCATGCTCCCTTTCCTTAAGTGTTCTTGTATTGTATAATTTGACATTCTTATTTCTATTTTATTGTATTTTATATATTTTACTTTGTATCTGTTTTCTTTCCCTCTCTTCCCTTCCCCCCAGGACACATCTGGAAATGAGCTGATGCCAGTTCAGTATGTCTTTCCTGGGAAACATTTGAAATAAATAGCACTAGCATACTGCAGTCTGTTTATTTGTGGTACCAGAAAGTGGAGAGGGGGGAACGATTAGTTATTCAGTGCCATAGCACCTGAATGTGTTATATAAGCAATACAACAGGGGTTGCGTTAGGGTGGGATAACAGCCTGCCTTGGGTGGGTTGAAGCACAAGGCAAATCCATGTGCTTCCACCACCCCAGAAGGGCAGTTCGCCCATAATATTGCATCCTCTGGAGCACCTTATTGCAAATATGAAATGGCTCTTATTTAATAAATTGGATATATTTTTAAACATATTTTTTTGAGTTACTTTCAGCTGTTGTACTGGGATAATGGCCCTATTGGCCATTCAGGAGCTAGCATTTTTTCTACCCATTTCATACCAGTGTGCATGGGAATGGGGGAGTTGGGGGGATTGTTTTAACTGCATAAAGTCTACTATACTATATAGCAAGATCATCAGATCTGAATGCAATGCTAGTGTGTGTCTGTGTGTGGTAGGGAGTGAACAACACCATAGTCTCTGCAGTATCATATCAGATGGGAACCTACAGAGCAAAGAGACACAACTGAATTAACTTTGCTGTATTACAGACGGACTGTATGACCAACAGAAAATACTAATATCTGACTGCATTATCAGTGTGTTATAGCACAATTTGTTCTGATAGAAACTGTAACGACAACCTTCTCAAACTCCCTTGTAAGATGCAGGAACCACTGGCACTATATTAATTTATTTACTTTTTTATTTTATTCTTTGGTAACCAGGTAAGGCCCACTAGGCACAAGTGCCTGTTTTCAGGGGCAACTCAGGAAAACTACAGAGGTTAAGTGACTTGCTTAGAGTCACACAGTATGTAAGTGGACATTGTAGGAATCAAACTCGGGTCTGCTGAATGTACCAAGCTCATTCACAGCTGCATACTCTAACATCCAGGCTATACTGCCAGCTGCCTATAACATAACATTTGAATGAAAAATTAAAACTACATAACCAGACTGCAGCATAACAGTACAAAGGGCAGAGAAGGATGTACTGCTGATGTTTAAATAACAGTGCATAGTAAACTGCAGCAAATAAAGTCCTTGACAAAATTCTGGCACCCCTTGCGCTAACATAGTGCTAACAGTACAAATAGTTTCAGGGACTTTCTAGCTGTGTCTGTTAACATCTTTGTCACTAGCAGCAGCTACCTAACTTGGATACCTAGTATGAATGGATGGGGAGGTGGAAGGGTTTTAACAACAAAATGTCTCCTATATCTTATAGCAGAACCATAAGCCCTGATTGTGATAGCAGCCCTTCTGTGTGTGTGTGTGTGTGTGGGGGGGGGGGTGAACAATACCATTATCACTACAACCTAGTTTTTGACAAAAAAACTAATCAGACTGCAGCACACTAGTGGTGAAAGCCAAACAACAATATACTCCTGATGTGTCAGTTCTGGTACAACTTTCCCTGTGGTAGTTGTACCTCTTAACCTCCTGCCTTGTAAATTTGGGACAAAGCTTACAAAATCTAGGGACAAAGGACTGAAATCAGAGACAGAACTTAGAAAGTTGTGATATCCACTGAAGAAGCTGGCAGAATAAGGGGCTTAGTGTAACACTTTTTCATTTATTCTTTTTGTAACTAGGTAAGGCCCACTAGGCACAAGTGCCTGTTTTCAGGGATGACCCAGGATCACTGGAGAGGTTAAATGACTTGCTCAGAGTCCGACAGTATGCAAGTGAAAGTTGTGGGAATCAAACCAAAGTCTGCTGGATGTACCAAGCTCATTTATAGATTGTTATGCTAATGTCTAGGCTATACTGCCAGTTCTCCTCTGATATGCATTTTCTGATGACGCACAAGTCTATAACATTAGTGTCTGGCACGATTTTGTGTTTTTAATCTCTACTATTGAGTCAGGGGAATACAAATTTTAGGAGGAAAACAGTAAATTTCTGATGCAAAATCAGGAGTGTACCTGAGAATCAGGGATTGCTGAGAGGTATGATGGTAGTGCTAACAGTACAAAAGTTTCACAGACTTGCAATAAGCAACAGTTCACGTTTTTATCACCTCCAGCAGCAGCCTAGCTTAGATGTCTTTTAGGCATGCATCAACTTAATTTTAACCTACAAGATTCAATTGTGCTAGGTAAAACTAAGAAAAAGGAAAAAAAAGCAGGTTTTCATTCAGATGATCTGTCAATTCAGAAGATCAGGTAATCAGGAATCAGGCAGTCGCAATTAAAATGAGCCACATGGTTGTTATTCAGCCTCAACAAAATAAATTATTGGTGATTCTCTGGCAATAGTATAGCAGTCTAGACCCACTTACGCTATATTTTTATTTATGCTAAAAGATATGGGGCCAGATATTCAAAGCCTTGCACTAGGTGCAAACTGTTTGTGCTGGAATTGCGCCACATTTATGCCCAGCTGCTATATTCAAAAGTACAAATAGTGCCGGCGCAATTTGATTGCACTGGTGCAAAAAAATAAGGTATGCAGTGGACAAAGAGAGGGGTGGGAACATGCATACAGGCGGACTGTTATATTCAAAACTACAGCACCACACAACAGGCATTAGCACTACATATAGCACAGTGTGAATTACCGCCTATGAAAAAGTGGTGGTAACTCCAGGCAAACATGGTCAAGTGGCCCTACATGATCCCCGATGTCACAATATTAAACATTGAAAACTACACTGGTGGTCTAGTGGCCCTCCCTGGTCCCTGACACATGTTGCACTTCAACACTTTCACTTTCCCTGGTAGTCTAGTGTTCCGCCCCAATGCTCTATCCCTGATCCTTGACAAATGTAGCAATGAAATACTTTCACCTTCCCTGGTAGTCTGGTGGCCCCTCCAACCCTAATCCCTGGTCCCAGACTCACGTTGCAATTAAAATCTCCACATGGCATGGTAGTCTACTCCCACTCCAGCCCCAAGTCCCAATCATCCATAATAAATTTTAAATTATCCCTGGTGGTTCAGGGGACTGCTCCAGCCCCGATCCTCCATAAAGTGCAATTCCCGAATACCTGGTGGTCTAGTGACCACCCTCCCCCACCCCACAGTGCCTAACACCCTGCTCCTCCCATCCTATAATTGTTTCGGCGACTGAGTTCAGCACACTACTCACTTCAGAGTTACTGACTGAGCTCTGAATGAGCATGTACTTACAGTATGCACTTATTCAGAGCCCAGTCAGTGGCTGGCTGTGGAGATGAGCAGTGGGCTGAGCCAGTCGCCAGCTGGATTATGGGACAGGGGAAGCAGAGTAGTAGGCACTGTGGGGGTCCACTAGACCACCAGGTATTCAGGAATTGCACTTTATGGGGGATCAGGGCAGGAACAGTCCAGTGGACCACCAGGGCATAATTTAATATTTATTATAGGAGATTGGAGCTGGGGTGGGGGTAGGCTACTATGCCACGTGGGGATTTTAATTGCAATATGTATTGGGGATGGGGGGACCACTAGACTACCAGGGAAAGTGAAAGCATTTCATTGAAACATGTCAGGGATCAGAGTTGAAGGGGAACACTAGACTACCAGGGAAAGTGAAAGCATTCCATTGCAACATGTGTCGAGGTAAGGGGTAAGGGGGGAAGACTATACTACCAGGGAAAGTGAAATTGTTTCGTTACAATGTGTGTCAGGGATCAGTGTTGGGGGGGAACTCTAGACTATCAGGAGAAAGTGAAAGTATTTCATTGCAACATGTCAGGGATTGAGGATCGGGGATAGGGGGAACACTAGACCACCAGGGAAAGTGACATTTTGAACTGTAACATGAATCAGGAATCAGGGATAGGGTGCACTAGACTACCAGGAAAGTGACAGTTTTAATTTTGACATGTATTAGGTTTTGGGGCTGAAGGGGCCACTAGACCACTGGGTTATGTTTTATTTTTCTACATTTATATTTTGTTTTCAAAGTTCTATTCTACAGCAACTGTTTTTTCAGAGCACATGTCTCATTGTAATATGTATAGCTTTACAGCTGAATATCTATATTACAATAATTTACATGGAGGACATATGGCTTTTAACAGAGCCCTTATCTACTGTAAGTAGTGTTACCCAACTCCTCTTCCTTTTTCTCCTTACTAACTCCACTAGGCCACAGGAACCCCCACAGTCAGCGCACAGACACGCCGTTGTGCATACTGCAAAATAGGGCTACAAGAGGTAATTATTGCCTGCTACCAGCTGCTTTCTAGACCTGCTCAAAACACCACCGAGAATGTTTACCCATCGATGCTTTGCGTCGACTACCAGACCCAGCCACCCTCCCACCCAAGCTCTTCCCTAAATTTCTGCATCATCAGGTCAAGTGACGCATAGTCATGACACATGATCATGTGACACCCGTCTCACTTTTTCTATCATAGAAACATAGAATTTGATGGCAGATAAGGACCACTTGGCCCACCCAGTCTGCCCATATCCCTACCTACTGGATAAGCGGCTGATCCTAGTTAACTAGTAGCCTGCTTCTTCCTACCCCAACCCCCTATCAGCCCACTTTTCCAGCTGCAAGTTGTACTAGCTGGGCACCGGAGTCAGTGCTACACCTCCCTTCTTCCCTTTTTAGTAACCTGCCTACTGCCCTGGTCTAGCTTCTTTTCCTTCTCTGACTCTGCTCTCCCCTTAACTTTTATGATAGTACCCTAGCGGATATTGAACATAGCCCCATCTGCACCAAAGACAGACTCTTTTCCTGTAGCCATACTGTCTGCCTTATTATTTTTCAGCCACCTAACTTCCCTATAATGTCACCTCTATCACCCTCTGCTATGGGTCCCCTACTTTGCCTCTTACTACTAGTATGAGTTTTCCCAGCTGCCCTCAAGCCACTCCCTGTGCTTCCACCATGTCTGCCTACAAATGGTCCTAAAATTGTCCTCAAGTATGTTGCTTTCAGCACTGCTAGTCACCCCGCTCTATCATCTTTCCGACCCTACCTTTTGTACTCCTGTCCCTTTCTCTCCCCCCCTTTCTCCTCATAGCCCCCACATTCTCTCCCTTCCTAAACCCACAACTACTGCCGTCCCATGCTGCTCAGTCCACCGTGCATCTTGCTCCTCTAAGCTCATTAGCACATCCCTATTTCATATTCCCTCTTCCTACTCTTACTATCAGGGAACATGCACCCAAGCCCTGGCCCTATGTTGCCCCACCCCTCCATAAATAAGAACTCAAATAATCTACTGATTACATCTATGAATGTCCATAGACTGCAAAACAAAATTACTCCTCTCCAGGCCTGGATCAGTAAACACTCCCCCAATATTCTAGCACTAACAGAAACCTGGCTATCACAAGGCACCCCAGATACTGCAGTGTCTTTAGATGGTTACTCAATTTTCAGATCCAACAGGCTTGGTAAAAAGGTTGAGGGTTGTACCATTTACATAAGGAGCCCACTGATAGCCCTCCCACTCTCCCTCCCACCCCCTTACCTCTGGTGCAAAAGTCCTGGCCCTAAAAACAATGTTAGGCAATCAGAAAAAAAGCATAATCTTCGTGACTTCCTATATTCCCCCTCCAGATCAAAAGTCGTCCTTTGATGAAATCCTATCTGCCTTCTTGACCTTCCCCAACAATGCAGAAATCATTATGGTCAGTGACTTTAACACCAACTAGCTCTCCAGGTCCACCAAAGTTTTCAAGGACTCAGCTACTGCCTTGGACCTCATCCAATTGGTTCAATCCCCAATGTGATTAAATTACAAAACTGGGACTTCCACCTTCCTGGACCTCTTTTTCACCAACTGCCCCAAACATCTCCCAGGTCTCTGTCCTCCTGACTCCCTTAGTGATCACTCCCCCATTACCTGCCTATGGTCACCTACCCCCTACCCCCTATTCCCTCCTACCATTGACGACTAAAAAGAGGCTCCCTACCTAAACTCAAGGCCTTCCTTTGGTCCAGGGACTGGTCCCTTGTCTTCAACACCACAGACGTGGATGCTGCCCTCTCTCACTTTATAGCTACCTTCAGCCATGCTTGTGACATCTTTGCTCCACTTAGAAAGCAATACGTAAAAAACGAAAACAATCCCCGGATCTCCCCAGATTTTCTTGAAATGATGCACCACCATGACAATCTCTGGCTTAGAGCTCTAGACTCTGGGAAGCCCAGTGATAGGCAATTCTATTAAAAAGCCAGGAATAAATGTATGTGGGCTATTCTCCAGGCCAAAGCCTTACACTATCGCCAAGCCCTATCTGCAACCGGGAGCTCAGGGCATGACTTATGGTGAAATATTAAAGAAATCACAGGGAAAGTGGCCCATCAACCTCCCCTCCAGCTCTCCATTGGCGGTGAACTATTTCATGACCCACTTACCAGATCTCAGCAGAGTCTTGCCCCCAACCTTCTTTGACACACCATCAACCTCTAGCCCCCCCTCCTGCCTTATCTACCTCACTCCCTCCTTTCTGTCTCAGTCATCTCCCCCAGAGCCAGTAGAAGGTATATCTCTAGTTTCATCAACAAGTCAATGCACAGTGGTGATACCCTCAACTTGAAGCTACTTAGACTCACCTTAGATGAGGCCCTCCTCCACCTCACAAAAATCTTTAACCTCTCCCTTTGTCTAGGGCAATTTCCGTCCACCTGGAAATGTGCTGTCATCACACTTTTGTTCAGGGGTGGTGACTGTACTGCCTCCAATGATTATCACCCCATCTCAATTCTGCCCCCCCCCAAGGCTCTGGAGAAGGTGGTTGCTGACCAGATAACTGAGTATCTCTCCACCCACATCCTGTTCTCTCCCATACAACATGGTTTCCATAGTGGCCACAACACTGCCACTGCATTACTCGAGTACACAACCTTCATCCACCGGGCCCTTGACAGTGGACAATTGGTGGGCTCAGTCTAGATAGACCTCACCAAAGCTTTCAATACTGTCAATTATGCTCTTCTACTCCTCTCTCTCTCCCTCATCATTAGGCCTTTACCCTGAGATAGTATCCTGGTTTGCCAGCTATCTCCAAAATTGTTCTTAACAGGTCAGGGTTGGCTCCACTCTCTCCTCCCAGTGTCCTGTCCTCTGTGGTGTCCCCCTATACTTGTTCCTCTCTTTTTTACCCTGTTTCTAAACCCTCTACCCCTGTCCTGCCCAGGTAAAACACTTCTATATGTGGATGATGCCATTATCTTCGAGTGTCATCACAATCCTCCTACTCTTCAAAATACACTCCAAGAGCGCTTCCACAATATTGAATCCTGGTTCATCACCCACAAACTAATCCTCACCTATAGCAAAACCAAATCTATGATCTTTATCCACCATCAAAACCAGTTCTACAATGTCTTCCTATCTATCTGTAGCTCAGCCAAAGTCCCTATTGATTAGGTCCACTCCTTTAGGTACCTGGGGCTAACCCTCTATACCCACCTCTCCTTCTATGACCATATCCAAGGCCTCCTGACCACTGTCAATACCAGGATTGGCCTGCTTTACCAGCACAGATGTTTTCTGACCCCTAAATCTCTCCACCTGGCTGTCTCATCATTTTTCCTTTCCCTAGTTGACTATGGTCTGGTCATATATGGCTCAGTTGATCCAACCTTCCTCTCTCTGGTTAAAACTACATTAAATAGGACTGCAGACTGGTCACAGAACAGGCCACGATAGACTAACCCACACTTGCAGTCTGTACAAGTCTGCAGGATGGCTAAACTTGGACTCCAGACTTATATACTATACCTGCATCCTTGGAAAGAAGATCTTGCTCAAATTCGCTCTGCCTGGCCTTGACTCACTGGTCTCCATTGCGTCCTTGACCCAAGTATCTAGAAGCTCTGCCAGGTCCACCTTCTCCATGCCACAGTACAGAACAACACTATGTCAAAGGGCCTTCATATACCAGGCACCCCTATAGCTCAATAAACTCCGTACATCCATCACACACCTACCCACCCTTGGCCATTTCAAATCAGCCCTCAAAAGCCATCTTCTCAAGCATTCCAAATGTGAAGACCTCTAACTGCTACCCTGTCCTGTTGCCCTTTCTGTGTCCTCCACCAATGTCTAGGCTGACTACTCTGTAGCACTTGGTTTATCCTGCACTGCATTCAAGGACCTGGGCAACCTTAACCCTGAAAGTTGTATACTAAATTGCCTTACTGTAAGGAACTGTTTATTTAAAATACTTGTATAACAAGGCTCGAGTTGCCTGCCTTTCTTACTACTTGTATGTTACATCTTGTGAATACCTGTTTGTACCATATGTAATTCATACACTGCAATACCTTGTCACTTCATTGTGTAACTGTTTACCCTTCTTGTGTGCATGACATGGAACCTTTGCAAAATAGTCTTTGACTCAAAGGTTGTATTCAGAATCTTCAAATAAATAAAATATTCACTTAATTCCTGTAGTGGCCATTATGGCTGTCTGCTGACTTCAGAGATCAGGGATGAGGGTCCTCTAGACCACCAGTGTATTGTAGTATATATATACTACATGTGACACAGGGGATCAGGGGTACATCTACTGCTGCACATTGTTGCACTGTGCCACACCATCCTTAAGGGATAATTTTGTGTATCATAAGACCAGCTCTGGCTGGTCTACAGGTACATAAAAATACTCTCTGGGTGGCATTTGTGACTCCAACATTGGGGAATGTGGCAGCCTGCATCTGCCATATGCCCTCTTGTGTCATGCTGCGACCCAGTTCTGGGCACATGGGCAGCACAAGCCCCATTTGGGGCAGTTAGCCTGTGGTTGGCACAGGCTGCTTTTGTGCATTGCTCAGGGGACAGTTTCTGATGCAAGGTGCCACCTGTGCCACTTATGTTCAGCACTGGCACCTTGTCTCTTTCTCAGGGCTTTGGGACTCGAGCTCAATGGCTGCAGTCAATGAGGGGCAAAGGGGGCAGATAGCCACCCGGAGCCACTCCATATGCCATGGATGGAACATGCTGTGCACAGTAGGCACTGTCAACATCGCTGGCATCTGGCACTGGACCTAACCCTGCCAGTCATTTGTGGGTGCCCCAGAACCCAGTGTACACAATGGCACTGTGTACATGCACACACCTCCAGATCCCCCATTGGGGTACTCCAACACATTCCAACACACATGTGCAGCACTGGTGGACTAGAAGATGTTGTGGGGAGGGTATACAGGTGGCCAGGCTGCACCACATAGTAGGTGCTACCACGTGGCAGGGGTCTTCCACACAGTGAACATGTGCCAGTGAAGGGAATGCCCCTGACATCAGTGTGCCTGTCTGATGGTATGTATCTGCCTCCCAACTGGGCACCTGCCACACACCTGTACAGACACCACATCACACATGGCCAGCCATGTGTCTGGTACTGTGGGAATAAAATGCTATTGGGCCAGTGTATGGGGCACAGGACAGCATGGAAGTGGTGTCCACTGTCAGAACACACCTGCCAGCTGGGCCTGTCACTGTGTGGCTGGCTGCTGTCTTTGATACCTGAAACACCATAGGAATTGCTGTGTCCCTCACACTACCAGCCACTTTGTAACTGTAGCATCTGTTACGTGCTATAGCAGTGACAATAATATGTCTATGGCATGCAGCGCCACCACCCATGCCAGTGGTGCTAGTCCCTTGGGGTACATTAGTTTCTGCTGCTGTGTACACATGTAGTCTCCAGGAACTGAATTGTTGTTCATGTCTGATAGACAGATGGAGCTGTGTGCACAACCCAGCCTGTGGCTGCTGACCTGTAGTTCCATTCTGACATACAGGTGGAGCTGTGTGCACCATGCAATAGTGCCAGGCAAACTATATGGTAATGTATGCAGAGCAGGCAATAACGAGATGCTAATGTGGCTGTTTGCAGATGGATTGCCTAAGTAGGCTTGTTTGCACAGGAGCAGTGAATATAGCAAAATTTAGCCCCGGGCTAATGTGTTCACACTGGACTAAGGTGTTAGTGCTGGACAATCAAGTTAGCCCTTGGAAAGCCTGTAAAAACTATAGTACAGTTCTGCTGTGTTTGGCCTGTGATGTTGTTTGTAGTTGTTGTTCACCACTTCATTGCTATCACCCACATTGGCCACCTACCGCGACTTTGCCTTACTCTACCTCTGTGTGCATTGGGCTGCTGTTGCAGTTTGCACTGCCCCATTGCTATATTCAGAGCTGTCTTATTTTCTGGGCTATTTTTGCACTGTACTTTTGGCCCTGTTTGCACACCTTCATTTGCATGCATGATTTAGCCCCTGGGCTATTCCTTTGAATATAGCATGTAAATGGTTCTGGGCTATTTTTGCATGCTGGGCAGTGCTAATTTTTCCCCAGGTCTAAGTTTTGAATATTGAGCCCATGGTATGTTGATATCAACATCCGCATCTTGATGTCGATGCTGTTACACTCCCAACATTCCTGCTCCTTACCCGCTACCTCTACAAGTGTTTTGCTACCCACTACCACTACGACTGATTTGCTGTTCTTTTGTCTCCCTTCCTTTCTCTCCTCTCTAAGAGGGGGTATGAGGGGTGGACCCCCCATTAAAATACATTATACTTATATATTTCAATGGAATCCTCATTATAACACATCCACAAAAAAAGACAAAAAGAACACCAAAAATCCAGCCATGGAAATGGGGAATTTTCACAGAAACAAATAACTAGCTATACCACATTTATAGTGGGGGGTTCTGCCCCAACCAACCTCAATTTTTCTTTGCAACTTTTTTTTGTTGTTGTTCTAAAGCAAATAGTGTTATTTGCATATAACTGTCCTTTTCATGTATTCAAGACCTGACAGAATCAGTGATGGTTGGTCATCATGCTCACACGAGCACTCATGCTCAACAGCAGTCAGACAATGCTCAGTCAATTAACACAAGTTACGAAGTTATGCAAGTAATACAGCGTAATGTACTCTATTTTCATGATGCAACTCTACATTACTTGAGTGGGTCCAGAATGTTACAATATCACCAATTCTCTGTTTTGATGCTGTGCACAAATAGATTTAAAATTCTAACACAAGGCATCCCGTAATTTTTGTTTCAGGAAATCAATGTAGATTGTCTCCAGCCATCAGCTGTGATCAGCTGGTCAAGCACCACACTTACGTTTTCTGTCATGATGTCACTCCTTGAATTATGTTATGACTGTCAGCTCAGAGCAGACAGGAGGAAAAAACTGCAATGTGATTCTGTTCAGGCACCACATAGTATCAAAACAAAGCAGTCTATTAGATTTAAAAAATGTAGCATTGTCATAAGTTTTTATACTGTACGTATTCATAGTGATCCAAATTAAAGTGTTTAGAAAATTAGCAGGAGAAATTGTGAGTAAAATGGTCCAATCAATCAGTAGTGTAACAATGATCAGCTCTTCTGTTAAAGCACTCGATGAGGACCATTAGGCACAAAGACAATTGGGGCAGAAGAATAGCAGCATTGTGGGAATGATGGCCTACTCGGCAGTAAAAGTGAAGGAATCCTTACATATATATATAAAAAAAAAAGCATAAAAGAGCTGTGGCTATGCCCAAGTAGTCACTGCACAGAAGGCAAGAGGTGGGTGAAAGATTAGTCTGAGTTGGTGTTTTTGCTAATGGGGGAAACTTACCACACAGAACAACCTATGGCATTTTTTGAAATCCTTTGAATTTCATAGATTGCTGTTATCTTGGGCGGGGGGGTCTCCCTTCCCCTGTTGATGTGTCTGTATTTGTGACTGCTGCATTTCTCATCATAGTTTGCTTAATGGTTTTGCCTCACATGGCAGACATAGAAGCAACCATGTTGGCAGCACATTGAATCCATCCCCATGGTGCCAAATAGTACATAAGGATTGTAATTCATTTTTCCTTCCTCCTGCTCACACCATAATGGCTTCCCAGATTGATGTTGTCCCAATAGTGTGTTGAGGCAGAGTTTTTTTTTTTGGTCGAGGCCTCCTTGCCCTAGCTGCTTGCTGCCTTCCTTTGCCTGTTTAGCTGCCTGTCCTTCTCCCCAGCTTTCACATAGATCATACATCAGAGCCCTAAGCAAACCATGACCACGCTGTTTAAAATTATTTCTGGAAAATGAAATGATGGCCTGAACTTATAGAAAAACAAAGGTATTGCATTATGTACATTTTAATTTCTAAACGGAGGTATGCCAGAATAGTGAACTAGTAGAATAGATATTTTTTTTAAATTATACTAATTACATTTTTGCAATTTCAGTGGTGGTGGTGGGGCATGCAGCTCTGGTGGGAAGGGAGTACAACTCTTGTGGGTTGAGCACAGCTTTTTTTTTACATTTATATAAATTACATTTTGGCAATTTCAGTTGAGGTGGGGTTCAACTGTGGTGGGAAGGGAGTACAGCTACTGTGGGAGGAAGAACACACTTTTTTTAACTTTTAAACTAATTAAATGTTTGCAATTTCAGTTGAGGTGGGGGTCCACTTTGGTGAGGGGGGATCAAAGTTCCTGTTGGAGGGACATAGCTCCTGTGGTTGGAGGGGAATGAGCACAACTCCTGTGGTTGAGGGGTAGATAGTGCATCTCCTGTTGTTGGGGGGGCAGAAAGAGCTCAGCTTCTGTGATGGAGGGGAAAGAGAGAGAGATTGCAAGCAGCTCCTGTGGTGGGGGAGGGACATAAAGATAGAGAAAGAAAGCAGCTCCTGTGCATTGGGGGAGAGAGCGTGAGAGAGAGAGCACAGCTCTTTTGGAGGGGGAGAGAGTATGCAGCTCCTGTAGTGGAGGAAGAGAGAGAAAGAGTGCAGCTCCTGTGGTGGAGAGGGAGAGATGCAGCACATAGCTCCTGTGGTGGAAGGATTAGGTGTAGAGAGAGAGAAAGTACAGCTCCTGTGGTGAAGGGGGGAACAGAGCTAGAGAGATGCAGCTCCAGTGGTGGGAAGAAGCATGCAGCTGTTGTGGTGGAGGTGGGAGAGAGAGAGAGAGCACTGCTCCTGTGGTGGAGGTGGGGGGAGAGAGAAGGCACATAGCTCCCATGGTGGAAGGGGAAGGGAGAGTAGCTCTTGTGGTGGTGGGGGAATAGAGCACACCTCTTGTGATGGGGAGTGAGAGTACAGCTCCTGTGGTGGGGGAAGAGAGTGCAGCTCCTGTGGTAGATGGGGAGAAAGAGAGAGAGAGAGAGAGAGAGAACAACTCCTGTGGTGGAAGGAAGGAAGGAAAGAGAGAGAGCAGTTCCTGTGGTGGAGCAGGGGAAATAGAGAGAAAGCAGCTCCTATAGTGGGGGGATGGTCAGAGAGTTCAGCTCTTCTTCGCAACCCTGGGTTATGAGCATTAGTGCTGCCTGCCCAAGGGAGCACAGCTTGTTTGGTTGAAAGAAGGGGGTGAAGTTCCTGTGGTAGAGGTATGGGGGGCATATCGTCTTTTTGGCAGGGGAGTAAATTGCAGCTTCAGGAACCCAAGAGGTATACCATGTACAGGGCAACCATGATTGAGTGCTTACAAAAGGGATGACTCAACCACAGCGCCTGTGAACAGGGCTACCTGGCAGGGTAGTGAGCTGATACTGGGGTGGGCAAGGTAGGCGAACGGATGTATGCACTTATACATGCGCACGGGGAGGGAGGAAGGGGAGGGAAGATATGTGAGAGGGGATGTGGCAGGCAGCTGCCAGACTGGACTACTAGCATGGTGGGGTGGGTGGTAGCTTGGGAAGTACAGAGTGTAGGGTTCGGGTCCGGTGTGGCACTTTTTTTTGCAGGCAGACGGCTTGTTGTTTTGCCAAGTTTTTCACCCCCCCGACATGCACCCCTCTGGAGTTGAGAATCCATTAGTAGAGGGGTGCAGGGGTGAAGCCCCTCATGGGGGTGGGTGCTGGCCTCCTGCATTAAATAAAAACTTGTAGGTCTCGGGCATCCTCTTTGCCCTCACTGTGAGTGTCCATCACTGAAATTAACTTTTGGTGATGGAAACTCGCCATAATGACAATTGCTATTCCACAATCAACATTTATGACATGAAACCTTCCAAGGTTGCAGCATCTGGAAAAACAAAGCAATTCAATAGGTGTCTCTCACATTTTTTAAATCCTGCTCTTCTATTTAACCCAAATGCATCATTAACCATCCACCAGAACTGACATGAACCTCATAGCTTTTTAAATAACAGCACTTGCATTTACATGACCCTCACTTTAGTAATGAGATTACTATCTAATTCTGTTTAAATCATAAATCCTGAACTGTTTTAGACATTCTAACACAATCCAGGTTACCAATCCCACATATGCTACTATGATACACTGGGGCAAAGCAACACTGTACCAGATGTAATTCAGCAGCAGTCATGCATTTCTGGTTCAGGTACGTTGAGACTGTCAGCTTATTCTAAAGTGACTACATGATCCAATTATTTAAAAAGGCACATGGGACTGGACCCTTAATGTAATGACATGAGTCACTTACAATGCCACCAACCTGGGTTAAGGAATTAGCCCAAGATGTCAGAGGGACAGCGGGTTGAGTGAGATGATTAAGAATGTAACAGATGCTTTGTCCCTTCTGGAAGGAAGTGTTGTTGCCTCTGATCTGATCCTGCCACTGGGTTGACCCCATGTGGAGCAGTACAACAGAGATATCATGGGAGGCAGAAAACCAGTTAGGCTGAGCAACTGCATACAGTACTTGAAAAGGAAATTATCTGATCACGTAGGATGACCAGGGCAAGTACACCCTGGCCACTCACAGCCTCCTGTTACTTCCGAAATATGATATCAAGATGACTCAGAGGATTCCTCCTGCCTTCTGACCCTGTTATAGAGGGTAAGCCTTAAGGACTATAGGAGATCAGCAGCTCAGTGTGAGGTGTGATAGTAGGCATGGTGTTATGTGGTCAGTTGGTGTGACAGCATGCATGGGGCATAGAGTTGTGAGGTGTGGGTTCTGTTTGAAAACGGTAATTGCAGAAGGGTGATCATCATTTGGGTGAGTGTACATCACCAAAAATCAATTATGGCAATGTACAATCACAGCGACTGTGAAACCAGCAACTGGTTTTCTATGTCATGTGGGGGCTGTGCCTTCCAACCACCGCACCCCCTACTTAAGGATTCTCAACTCCAGGGGGGTGCATATCAGGGTGTGTGTGTGTAAAACTTAAAAAAAAAAAGAAAATCCAACCCAACACAAAAAGCGATCATGCCCCAGAACTGAACCCAGCACCCTCCCAACCCTAGCCTGCCACCTACCCACCATGCCACATAGCCAGCTCAGCAGCCAACTGTCACACTACACCCCAAATATCCTCCCTCCACTTCTACCCATCTTGTGGTGTGTTCCCTCACCTCCCATGCATGTGTATATATATATTTATATATATATAGAGAGAGAGAGCGAGAGAGAGAGAGAACAACATCCGGTCACTGTAGTCACCTACCCCTGTATTGGGTCACTACCCCAGCCAGGTAGCCCAGAATACATGCACCATAATTGAATCACCCTTTTTGTATGTGCTCAATTGTGGTCATCATGTTCACTGGATACCTAAGAGGTGATAGCGTGCATGGTAGTATATGTCAGTGAGTTTGGCAGGGTGTATGGTGTTACAGTAAGTCCAGCTTACCATCAGATTCTTGTATGTTGGATTGGCTATCCAAAGAATATACCACAAGCAGTATGTAATAAAAAGCAGTTTTGTTACAAATACTCAAGTCAGACATGTGACAAAGAAATGAAGGGAGCCAATTTCCCACCATTCCTTCAGTATGGTCTCTTTGTCTCTGAGGAGCTGGTGTGCATACTATATACAGTATATATATATATATATATATATGTATGACAGATAGTGCAGTTACAGATATAATAAACATACAGCATTGGATAAGGCATGTATATAAGATATCTCCCTTGGGCAATTACACAGGCAATAAAGTTGCAAAGTAAGTAAGAATCTTCGAACAAAGAATATGCATTGTCAGCTATATGTTATGAACAAAGAGAATGCAACATAAGCAGAAATGCACATGGCATGATACTTTGGTATAACACACAAATTACACATGATTATATGACTATATCAGAACATAAAAGGAACACACATAACCTAGGTAAACACATTATAATGAAAGATATGCATATCAGGCATAATAGACATAAAACATGTATAAAACCATAAAATGATATAAACATAATATACAGCAGCAAATATCAGTGGCAAACATAGTCCTAGTACCCATGCTTGTACAATGGATACCTATATCTATATGTTAGTGCAATACAGCAATATCATAGTGCAGCAATGAGATTACTTATGGGATAAGTATGATATTAGTATATGGGGTAAAACCTAGGAATAACAATCCCCTCCTTGTTGCCTTCCAGAAGAGGCTACACAACAAAAAGAAGATGTTAGGTTATGTATCATTTACAATCCTAAGGTGCAAGCCTTGTAAAGGAAATTTAGCTGTGCACGATGTTGTTTAAAAGTATGCCTCAGACAGCAAAGGGTTAGTAGTGCATGAGTTAAAACAAGATATAAATTACTATCAAGCTTTAAAACATCGATTTGAATATCTGGTTTTCAAAGCACATAAAAACTTGTAAAGTAAGCGACTTACATTTCTATAGCATACAGGTAGTCAGGATAGCTGTGAAAGTAGTCCTATTCAGGAGTTGGCACAGGAACAATCACAGATGGTATGATCATAAAACACAGACATAAAATAGAAACTAGGCATGCCAACACCATAGTGGATATGTGTATAAGAAAAATTGTTGATGTGTATTATCACAGAACATTGTTTGTAAAAACAGTGTTAAAGTCATTGTCCATTCATAAAGAACAGTCCATAGTGAGAGTGGAAAAGGCAGATAACGGTGGTGTACAGGGTGGCAGTGGACATTTTTAATTGAAGACTCTAACAACAATGTCCTTAAAGAGAAACCAGTCCATAATGTTTGAGCTGGTAACCACAAAGCAGTGTAGTCACATTTGAAATGTTATTTGTCGAATGTCTGTAACCCCACATGGCACATGGGGCTGTGCAAATGTGTACTAGCATGTAAGAAAGGTAATGTTCATGTAGCTGGCTGCTGGATAGCTGGATTGGCAAAGGCCTTGGCAAGGGTTGCATGAGATTGTCCATTGAATGTTTCAGTGTAATCGCCACACCCACACAGGCATAGCTTTTTCTAAAAATAGTACAGTTTTGCACAAATATTGAGAGTTCATAACAGAACAATAAAGAACACAATTCATGAAAGAGCAACCAAGAGCAATGTCCATAAAAGAATGATCAATAACACCATCCATAAAAGAACAACCAGTTCATATGAGGTGCCAGCCAAGTTTGGAAAACCAGCCATGAAAAAAAGTTGCATATGGTGCTTGAAGATCTTACCAGCACCACGCTGTGGAAATATTAAAACTTTTAAAACCTTGTTAAAAACTTAGTTTAAAAACACACAAATAGTAGTTTTGATAGGGAAAAAGGAAACTGGTATGGTTATTAGAAATGACTTTTATTATGACATGGTGTGACATAGACAAGTGATGGCGTCAGCCATGTACTTGTAGGTGCAGTTCGAGGTCCAATAATGAGAATATAGTATTTATTCATCTATGAACACACCCTGTTTCCAGGTCTCAGAAGAGGTTGTGATAGTAGAAAAAAAAAACATACTTTTCCTGCCTATGTGTTGCTGTTTGGCCTCGTTTAGACCTATCTCATGAAATGAAAGTGTGATATTATGCTTGTTATATGCACTTTGAACTGTTATCTTATGGCAGTATGCCATTTACACCATGTAACACTGGGGTATACAACAGTGCCTGTTGCTCCTGTGAGATCTGAGAAGGTCCCTTCTATTAATTCTGTTGTCCAGGGTGAAATACTCCTAGGTATTCAGTAGTGTGGTGCTCATATATTGGGTCTTGAGTATGCATCAGATCTGTTGCGAAAGGGTCTGGTAACATGGTGCTACAAAATTTAGAAGTATTTGTACTGAAGCAGAATGTACCTTCTGCCATATTATGCATGTATTACACATTATTTACAAGGGTACCTTAGAGTGCTGAGGCAATCAATCCACTAGTTGGTCTGGGTCTTTGCTTGGAACATTGGGTAGGCTTTTCCTCTGTTGGGGTAACAATAGTTGGAAACATGGCAGTGCTAGCAATGGAATGATGTGTACAATAACATAATTAGTTAGTAAAAAGAAACAGCCAGTTTGTTCCTGATGTTGTGGTGTATCCACCCCCCCCACATCAGGGTGACAGATTTAACCAGTAATACACTCCCCATCAGGTTTGTTACACCCACATTTGCAGGAGGCATTTGAATGGAACATTCCTAGATGTGGATCAAGCTCCTGAGCTTATACTTGATAAGCTACAACTATATGTAAAAACATAATAACTTTAAACTCAAACATAATTGTAATGACACAATGACCATAGGGGCACAGTGCATCACAATATACTTAAGTTTGCAAAGACAGAAATGTCATGAACATTTGATATCACAGTCAGGCCTTCCTTGTGAAGGCTGTAGTTGAAGTTTGTGTGCATGCAGTTTGTTGTGCACTTATTTGGCAGATGGTGGGTATACCATTAAGTGTGTGGGACCACATTGTGTTGCATGTCTTTGGTAAAGGAGAATTACTTTTGTATCCCACCTCTCTGTGTTTGTGGGTCTGAAAAAGGGTACCTGGCCTGCATGTGTTGCCAGGCATGTGGTTCAAGAGTGGCACGGCCTTATCAGGATATGCCAATCAAAACCAAAGAAAAATTAGGTGGATCTTATAGTTGTTCAAAAAAGGATATTTCTTCTTGGTCAGTTGAAGTATTTTGCATTGTTGTGGAGACAAAAAAGGAACAGGTGAAGATCCAACATTCCCTCCTCCCAGCTCAGCTAATTACATATTAAAGGCTTTGGCCCTTACACCAGCCTGGTGCTGGTTGGCATAAAGCCACTTGTGAATAGGTTGTTGTGTGGTTTGGTCACTGCACTTGATAAACAAATGGACTGAGATGGTGTACAATGTTAGAATAGTTTGGACCTTTTCAAACTGTAAGCAAGATTAATTTCAAACACACTTTTTTCTATTCATTTGCACCTTTTAGAGGGACAGTGGGTTTACCTCCCTCATCTCTGGATCTGCTAGCTGTGGCTCAGTCAGGTTCAGAGGGACTTTTGTTGGTTTATAACCACCATAGATGTTGCATTGGAATGAAGCCTGGTCCATCCCCCCCGCTCCTTGTATTGGTCAGGAGACTTAGTTATAGTAAGTCATTGTCCATTAAAATTTTATAGACAATGTGAATCACATCAAGAATGGTAACAGTTGTAGTATTACACAAACCCATCAGTGATGAACTGTAAAAGCCTTCTATCGGTGAGTGTGGCCTGAAATAAATAGCACACATATGTCTGATACCATTCCTAGTACGTTATTCTCAAACAAAGAGGCATGACATGATTTGTTACTAGCTAAATGTTAATGTAAACAGTGTGATTCACATTTTCAATAGTTATCTGCCTTTTATGGGCACACCAGTTGTTAAAACAGAGTCTACTGTAAATGATCAGTGAATGGGGGTGGGGCATACATATGATTCATGTCTTTGGCTCCCGCAAGCTCCTTCTTTGGTGAAATAGGCAGTGTGAACATTATAGTATACTGTGGGTGACCAATGCTGGAGCAGAGGCCAGACAATACAATACAATATTAAATTCTATTAAATTTACCTGTAACAGTTTTCTGCATAAATGTTAGATAACATTTTATAATTACTGGTGCAAATTTTTATCAATGGGGAAAACCAGTTGATATGCCCCATAATCACCAGTCAGTTGCTACGAGTTTCACCTGCACACATTAGTTCAGCGCCAGGGTTAGAACACACAATCAAACAGCTAGGGAATGCGGCACTTACAAAACTGCTAATTTCCACCAACCTGTAAGCTGATCTTCAGTCTAATCGTTGGGTGAAAATATCCCGTGTCTGGACACTTTTAAAAAAAATGGAAACAGGAGAATTTTAACACTGTCCCTTAGTTCATTTCAGGGACTTCATCAGACGACCTCCGTAGCCATGGCGATGAATTATCGTGCAGCAATGGATAGCAAGCATACGAACTACAAAGTTCCCAGAGAGGTCTAACAGCTCTGGGATTTGTTTTTTGAGTGAAGCAAAATGCTGCATGAACTCATATTTGAAAATGAGTTCTGTTTTTTTTTTGTAGCAAGCAAAACAAAACATTATTTGAATTCAGCGTTTTTTTGTGTGTAATTAATCTATGTCAGGAAAAAAATTTACTCCAGCAATTATAAAACATAAGAAAGGGTACTGATCAGTAAGAAAATGTAATGTTCACCCTAGGTGAGGGATGCACTGATAAACCCCTTGAGCTTCACTCTCAGGGTTTAATGATGCATCTCTCATCTCGGGTGAACATCAAATTTTCATAATGATAGTACCCTATGCATTATTCTCTATATTCACAATAGTGGTGTGGATATTGATCCACAATTATTTTGGTAATCTTTCTTTGTCAATCAGCCATCCCCTTAAAGGCTGTATGCTGAATAAACCACTAATAGGTAGACCTTAATTTTTATAAAAATAAGGGCTATACAGTATCCCACTATTACTTAAATGGTAACAACATTATATTGAAATCAGACTACTAGTCGAAACATTTTTATACATTGTCAGTGGTTGTCTTTTCCCTGCAAGAGAGGAGACAGAAATAAAAAACAAGCCCCAAAAAGAAACCTCTTGTCAGAATGTTCTCCCTGTGAGAGGTTAGCACTGATTTTAAAAATGCTGATACTTGAATTAAGTCTGTACAGATGTATGCCTTCTGCTACACTTGGGGGTAGGTATTTGGATTCCTGGCAATCAAAAATAAGGTTACAACTAATGTCAGAGAAAGAAGCAACCTAATTTCTTTGTATTTAACATAAAAAAATGACAGCTGAATTTACACATCATACAGATTAATGCCAGTAGATGTATTTCATGGCATCATGTACATACATTATAAAAAAAAATTGTAAAGCCAGGCCTAAGTTCAAAAAGAAAAATTATTAAGTAACATAACTGGCAAAATTTTATAAAACAGTTATAATATTTCATATACCAGTGAAAAACTGTGCAGCTAGCTTTATTAAAGTAAATGGCTTATTACAAATGCTGCGGGTGATTCCCCCAATCACCTTGCATGGCATTGTAATCACTTCATAAAGTGCATGGACAGAGAAACCATGTCAACCTACATGAATAAAGGCATATGTAGGGATGGGTAGGGTTATAGATAACCAAAAGTTTCTGGCTGGAAGCCCAGGAGAAAATGGAAGTCCTTACTTCTTGGACAGATAAGGACTGTAAAAAAAAAAGTAAACTTTTTATATCCACTATTAAAACTGGTATTTAGATATGAAAGAGTGATTTAATTAGGGAACCACAACAATTTTGAGCTGGAAAACAAGTACAGCTCACAAGCACAAGGAGGTCAAGTGACTTGCCAAAGGTCACACACTGTACAAATGATGGCTGTTGGGATAGAAACCCAGATGTAGTTGCAGCGTCCTTGAGCACTGTGCTGTATGAGCGCTCTTACTGATAAAAGAACAATGAGAGCTGCTGGCTGAGGCAGCAAAAAAAAATAATTGCTTAACACAAAACATTTTACATGATGGATGACAGAGAGGCCATATGTGATACAGAAAAAAAAACTGTAAAAATATTTGCTAGATACATTACCTTCTTGCTGTTTATCAAAAACCTACAATTAACTAAACTCAACGTTAATGAAACCATTCCAAATCTCACCTAAATATACATATATGTCAACCTCGAACCACTAGCAATGTCTCATCAGAATATCTGAAATATTTGCAGCATTATGGTCTGGCTGTGGGTGAAAGCACAGCTAACAGACTAGACTACACCCTTGGCAAAAAGGCAAATTTATAGCTCATTTTATGAGCAGATTTTTCTCTGTAGAAAAGACGCAGAAAAACTAGTTGGTTTATTAAAACCTCTGTTAGAGGCATTGTTAACTGGTAACAGTGACATTTGAGGTATAAGTTGCCTAATTTGGTGCATTTCTGCAAACTACAAATCTTTTCCACAAATTACAATCCATGATGTCATATCCCTATACCTATAAAAGCACATTCTTCAACCCTATAACACTTACCAAAGCCAGTCTTTATCAGGCAAGCAAGATTCTTCCAATTTAAAATTATTTAATTCTAGTGACCAAAACCACATGATGTAACCAACCTAAAAGGCAGATTTGACTTTTAATGCCTAGAGAACTCTAATAACTGTAAGCAAAACAGTTTTAAAACAAACATGCAAGCAATAATACAAAACAGGGTGGGCAGTATTGGGCAATACCGGACCACCCAGGGGTGTAATGAGGCCTGACACTGCAGGCAGAGGGCCTTATAGCCCCTGGAAGGTCCAGTATTGCCCATACTACCCACCCTGGAGGGTATTATTGCACTTAGAAAATGAGCACTGCATTTTATATGCTTGAAATAAACAAGTTTGCATAACAAGACTTTTAATATAGTAAGTATTTCATTTGTAGTGTTAAAAAAATAGTTCCTCCACCTGCTTTTAAAAAATTTTGAACTAAGCAGTCTTACTTTTATTGTTGGCTGTCATGGCTACCCCCTGCCCGCTACTGGCATACAGGGTTTGCATTTGAAATTTCTTTGGGGTCTTTTTTTTTTTTCTTTTAATGTTTGCAGCCTGTTTCTTTTACTTTTTTTCTTGTTTACTGTAGCGGTGGAGCCGTTACTTCGGGGAGATCAGATGTTACATCAGGCGTGTGTAAAAGCTGAAGTATAATAGAAAGGGAAATTGTTTTAATTTTCCAAAATACAAGTAAGGTTTGCCTTGTTTATTTCATTTGTTTGGATGCTGAATACAAGCAAGGATCAGTAGCAGCAGCGACTTCGGGGAACTTCAACACCGCACCGAGCGGGACTTTCTGCATTGACCAGACCATGGAGCAGTGAGACTGGACTTAAAATGGGCAGAGTTTGCCTTGGAGCAGTGCTATCATGAGTTCACTGAGAGGGACAAAGTAGCAGAACATTTGGAGCCCTCCGGGTTTCATGCATCCTGAGGTGTAAGTTTCTATTTAAAACTTAATGGACTGACAGCTGAATACTGTGGGAGAAAGCTGAGAGGGTGGGTGGCAGTAGGATGTTTCCATTTAGTTAACTTGATTTTGTGGCGGGAACCTTACAGCTGTTAGCTGTTGCTAGGTAACGCTTTGGGGGTGAGTGGATCATGGAGATTGTGCCCGTTGCTCCCTAAATGAGTGCTTATTGTTGGGCGGGGGACAAAAAGAGAAAACAATGGCAAATACATTTCCTGGGGTTTTGAGTTTGGCAGACATGATGGGTCTTGCTAGATGAGAAAAAAATGGCAGCAATTTAAATGTGTGTGCTCAGTGCTTCAGCCAATGAAGAAGCAGGCTGGGTACTAGCATACTTGCCTGGGTATGAGGCAGGTATGTGCTGGAGCTTTTTATTGGTGGGCATCTATTGAAAGTTAATGTACCCCTGTGGAGTGGTACCAGCCAATCAGATGCCTCCAAATAAAAAGCCCATTTTCTAAACAATAATAGTCAATGAGGCTGATACTATTAAACCTTAAGTTACATTACAGAATACGGTGCTGTCTATGGTGTTTTGAGTATTCATGAATCAGCCATTATCTCAGTTGCAGGCTACAGAGCAACCTTGAGAGAGGAAGATCTTAGTCTAGATGAAAAAGTAAACATTGGCATTCACATAATAGAGAACAAAACATAGTGTATTACCTTTAAGTCTTAATGCTTCTTACAGCGAGTAGCAAGGGGCATTTGTAATAGACAAAAGTTTTACCCCTTGAACTGTTGTAGATTGCAACAGACACAGAAGGAAAGGTTGGACAACCAAAAGATATAATTAAAAGTATTCACCATGGACAAGGTTGAAAAGAAGCGTTAGGACAGGTGTAGCACCAGGCCAGAGGTTTTTTTTTCCTAAATTCTTCCAGGGTCAAAACAGACAAATGTTTGTTCCAGGAACTCCAGTAGATTCAAGTGTGCCATTAACTCTGTAGACTGCAAAGCCAGAGTTTTTGATAAGGACTGGAATACCTCTTCCATCCTAGGTATACACCCCCGACAGTGACATTTTGACAGAGGGGTACCATACAGTGACTACAGTGCCATGTTGCTGTAAGGAACCTGCTGTGACCCAGCACTGTCTGTCAGGGGTCCTGTACACCCCCTAATCAGCTCTGACTCAGAGTTAGAATCCTAAGCGGGGGGTGAGAGGGATCTGGGGGTGAACCCCGAAGAAAACACAAAGCCAACTGCAAAATGCGGTCAACCTGACTGTTTCACAATCTGGCCATTTGACAAATATTTTGTCGATGACCAGTCATGGATCCTCCAGCCTACATATAGCCTGTACAGGATTATCTTTAGATTTAGCGACTGTAGCAAAATCATCCCATCTACTGTGGGCATTAAGATAAGTTGAGACATTTAGTCTCAGCGCTGTGCATATTTTAGACATGTCAATACACAGGTAAATCATTAATCGTTTGAGGCTCAGCAACTGTGTTTCAAACCACAGTAGCTGAAGACACACAGATGGTTCTGACACATGTGGGTGCCTTTAAAAAGGGCTCCACAACCTACAATCAAGTAGCCCAGCTTCATGGAGTCCCAAAGCTGTGTAAGGTTCAACCAAATGCAGTGCAGCAGTCTGCCTATACAGAGGTTCAAAGCTGCCTAAGACCCACTTGGTAGGGGAGTGACAGCATGCTGTACATTGGAGTCCCTAGTGCCAGTGCTCTAGCAAATGGAGAACTGCAGTCTGTGAATTTAAACCAGAGTCCAAAGTTGTAGCTTGCAGTTTGTAGCTTGTAGGAGAAAACTGATTCCCAGAACTCAGTTTAGAATAGGAAATGAGTGTACCTTAGTTAGCCAAACAACATTTGCCACAGTCACCATTGTTACAGTAAGTGCAGCTTACCATCAGATTCTTGTATGTTGGATTGGCTAACCAAAGAATATACCACAAGCAGTATGTAATAAAACACAGTTTTATTACAAATACTCACATCAGACATGTGACAAATCAATCACAAGGGAGATGATTTCCCACCATTCCTCAAGTATGGTCTCTTTCTCTCCGAGGAGCTGGTGTGCATAATATATATATATATATATAACAGATAATAGTGCAGTTACAGATATAATAAACATACAGCATCGGATAAGACATGTAAATAAGGCAGATCCCTTGGACAATTACATAGAAAATAAAGTTGCAAAGTATGTAAGAATCTCAGAACAAAGAAAATGCATTGTCAGCTGTATGTCATGAACAAAGAAAATGCAGCATAAGCAGAAATGCACATGGCATGATACTTTGGTATAAGACACAAATTACACATGATTATATGACTATATCAGAACATAAAAGGGATGCACATAACCTAGGTACACACATTACAATAAAAGATATGCATATCCGGTGTAATAAACATAAAACATGTATAAAACCATAAAATGATGTAAACATAATATACAGCAGCAGGGGGATGATGGGTGTGATAGTTTATCTGGTCATTGGGTGTGACAGCATGGATGGGGGTATGTGGTCTGTTGATGGATGTGACAGCATGCATGAAGGTATGGAATCATGAGCTGTGACAACATGCATGAGGTATGGGATTGGTGGGAGTGACAGCATGCATGAGAGCATGGGGCTGTGAGGTATGACAATGTATGTGATGTTATAGGGTCTGTTGGTGTGACAACATGCATAGGGTTGGTGGATGTGACAGTGTAAGGGGGGCATGGGGTCATGATCTCAAACAATTCTTGCCCCACCTGCAGCAAAACAAAGGATACCATGCTAAAGAAATCACTTCTCAGCTGAGCTGTTGTATTATTTCTGTTGCAGGGAGATGTCGTTGGAGCAACCCATGGTGGCAATGCAGGATGGGCTGAAACTATCTGCACTCCCAGGAAGACACTTTCCCTTACTTCTAAGAACAGGTAGGACTGGGGCCATTTATTTTATTGTTTTCATTTTTGTAGGGAGAAGGAATGTCCTACAAAGTCCTTTTGCGCTTTCCATGTGAACACTGAGGCTGCACCATGTAGTACCATGTTGTGAGGCTAGGAGGACACTGTGTAGCATAGACTAGGGACACGACTGGTGTAAGGATAACTTTGGTTGGGTTTTCAATGTACAGCTTGTGATAAGATGATGTTAGATGGCACCTACACTAAGATGTGTAGATGTCTGATCTTGTAGGATGCGCCCTAATTATGTTTTTGGATAACTCTGCTGGCAGGTTTTCCCCTACAATGTGGTCAGCGTGAGACTAGTGACCCATGAAGGCCATTCTTCTCGTATAGCCTCCCCAGTGGCCCATATTTTCAATCTGTCCCTGTCATCGGGGGCTATCCCAGACACATGGAAGGTCACCAGGGTGGCCCCTATCCTTAAACAGGGGAACCCCAAACTGATTGAAAACTACCGTTCGATAGCCATTCTGTCAGCGGTCAGCAAACTCCTTGAGAAAGTTGTGGCAGGGCAACTCTCGAAGTATTTTCAGTCACATGACTTACTGTCACCTGTGCAGCATGGCTTTCGGAAAGGGCACAGCACATCCTCTGCCCTTGTCACAGTCTCATCCTGGAATCAGGGTGGCTATGGACCAGGGCAAACTCTCTGGGGCTATCTTTATATATCTCTCCAAGGCCTTTGATCTTGTTGATCATGCCATGCTCTGCACTCAGCTTAGGTCCTATGGTCTATCACCTGGTGTGCTCAGTTGGTTCTCCAACTATCTACATGGCAGAAAGCAACTTGTCAAATATGGCAAGGAGCTCTCGGACTCTACTTCTGTAACCATAGGTGTCCCCCAAGGCTCTGTCCCAGGGCTCCTGCTCTTCTCCATTTTTGTTAACAATCTCCCCTCCGCCTCTGTCCATTGTAGGCCCATCATCTATGTGGATGACCTGGTCATCCTCACTCATTCTACTGATATAGGAGTCATTAATCGCCACATGAGTGAGGACCTTGGGAACATTCAGTCCTGGATTTTGTCCCATAAGTTGGTTTTTAACCTTAAGAAAACCCAGGCCATGCTCTTTGGGTCCCAGGCCAAGATTAAGGCCTTTCCTGCTCCTTTATGCATTACTGGTACTGATGGTGTTCTGATTCTTGTTACTGACAACTTTAAATAACTTGGGGTGACACTTGACCCACAGCTTGACCTTGGCCACAATATTCAGAATGTATGTAAGACTGTCAACTGCAAACTGGGTCTGGCCTATAGAGCTAAGAGCAACCTTACTCCTACTGCCTGTCTTGCTTTTGCCAGAGGTATGTTCCTCCCTTCGCTTTGCTACAGGCTCCTTTTGTTTGCTCTCTCCTCCAAAGCTCACCTTTCTAAGTGGTCTACTGCCTATAATAATGCCTGCCATTTTGCTCTGGCTACCCCTCATCTCACCCATCACTGTGACCTATATAGTAAGCAGAACTGGATCTCCCCATCAAATCATATAGACTTTGTCCTCGGGTATTTCATGGGCAAGGTCCTTGGTACTGGCACCCCTCCTGGGCTGGCGAAATTCCTTGTCTCAGCTGCCTCCTTATCCAATTCCCTCAGGTCTTTGGGTCCTGCCATCCTTAAGTTCCCTGCTACCCAGATTCTAATGGGGATAGAGATTTTGCTGTGTGTGCTCCCAGGCTGTGGATCTCATTTCCTGCCCAGGTTCGCTCCTCCCACTTACATGTGCGCCTTCGATCCTCCCTATGGAATCATCTCAAACTCTCCTCGGTGTGTGGTTGTCCCAAACCCCTGTGGTCTCACCTGATCCCTCACTTCACTCCTTTCTCTTGGATGTGTTCTGACAAGTATGGGTTGTTTGCTGGGTATTTAATGTACCATAACTCATGTTTAGGGATGTTGCTCTAACCAAGACTCCACTTCCTGGGGCCTTAAGTTGTATATAGTGTTGTATCTGCTGCATCTCAATTTGTACTTATTGTACTGCTCTTAGTTTCTACATGTGTTGTTCTGTTGTGTATATACTGTATAAGATATGCCTTACCTGACCTACAATCTGTCTCAATCTGTATCATGTTGTCCTATGTACTTATATCTGTAATTCCTGTACTATCCCGGGTCGTACCTGAAAATAGGCAATTGTCTAGTGTACTTACCTGGTCAACAAAGCTATATAAATTGTGATACCATGTTGCATGACTATTGTGCTACCACCAGCAGCATAAGGCATGGAATGGGACCTTTGTATTACCACTGCAATGCACCCATTGTACTATCACTGACACATGGTACCACTGTGGTCACAATGGTAGTGCAATGGAATAGAAACAAATCCATTATGATACCAATTGCAGTGGTGTCACACTGGTATTTTCCATTATGCTACCACTGCACAAGTGTTTGTCACTTTGCTACCAGTGTGTGTTACTGGTATCACAGTGGACACAGTGCATATACCGTTGTTACCATGACCCCCCCCACAGCAAAACCAGCACAGAGACAACAATCCGTTTGACATCCACAGTGTCGAATGGGTTGTTGCATCAATGTGACAACACACCGACAGCTAGTGTTTGCTGCTCTTCCCCATATCTGCACCCCCCAGAGTTGAGAATCCTTATGCCTGGAGGGTACTGGGGGTGCAGCCATCCTGCATTAACACCGAACATGGTTGGGACCAGGCAGTGTTGGGGATGTCGGCGAAAATCTGTCTCTGTGGGGTAGGTCAGCAAAATTTGTTTTCCCCATGGTTTGGTAGATCCAACTCAATGGCATCACACTGGAATTGGAACAAAACCACTGTGATACCAAAAACAGTGGTATCATAATGGTGCACATTGTTACCACTGTGGTATCAGCAGAGGTGGTGTTACCAGTGAACTACCACTGTCTGTATCATATTACAATGGTTACAATCGTATCATAATGGAATTGAAACAAATCCACTGTGATGCCATTGATGAAACCTACAATGGTAGTACACTGGAAATTGAAGTGGTTGTATAATGGTAAAGAACAGGTATTACAATGGTATTCTGAAGAAATGTTTTGTAAGGGTATGCCTATAGTTTCAGAAATTATTTTTCTTACATTACGTGGCTGTACCATTGAAAAATCAGGACCCCTCATTTGACATAAACATCAAGTTAAATGAATTCAGTTTAATTTATAAAATTGGATACCTCAATTAACGCCAGTCTCCATCACCTATACATCCATGTAGGTCCATGAAGGGTAGCTACAGTAAAAGTCACATTAAACTGTTCCTCCAATGAGTTGTTCTAGAATTTCTGACTGTGTTGCATAAGTGTTGCTAGATCCAGCACAAAGCCCTTCACAAACTATTTCTGAAAGAGTTAAAGCTCAGTTTTGCATTGCATTGTGACTGGACTGCAGATGAATTCCAATTGAGTTGCAGAAAAATTTTACAAACATTGCTCTTCAGCTGGTTAAGGATTGAAATAAATGCAAAGTGAGTTGTCAATGTATTACCAACTGTAAAAAAATGCTAAAATAACTAATTTGTGTAACAGTTTAATATGACTTATACTATAGGTGCCATCTGCTGCCCACCAGACCTCATGGCACATTAGGAGGGATGGGGATACCCTCATGCCATGATGGGATATCCACTGCTTTGATTGACACATACAGGGGGTAAGGAGAAATTGTTTAACCAGGAGAGTCACACTAAGCTGAAGCGTGTTTCCAGGTGTGACCAGGGAGCACAAGGAAGTTAAGTGACTTGCTCAGGGTCACACAGTATGCCAGTAGGGGTTGTGGGATTCAAACCCAGGTCTCCAGGTTTGCAGCTCTGTGCCCTAAACCACTGTGCTATACTGCCTCCTGCCCTAAACCACTGTGCTATACTGCCTCCTACAAACAGCAGGATGCCGGCATGCTATAGCCTGCCCCAATGCACTGGCACTGTATACCAGCTGTATGCATGCTGGTTCTTACTCAAACCCTGTCCCTGTGAGCAGCAACTGGGCTAGCTGGCAAGCACAGCTGGAGTACGGCATGTAGCTTATAGCTGTGCAAATTGCATAAATGGCCCTATATAAATACTAATCAAATACTGCAGTGCTACTGCTTTACCACTATTGCAAAGTATTCAACTAGTCTTCATTAGTATTCATGTATACAATTTAGAAGTAATCATTTAATCTTCACAGCACTGCCTTAATTTGCATATAAGTCTACCTTAACTACTAACTGAATACTTACTACTAAGTTAGTCTTCAAATAGCTCTTTTGAATTTTTGGCTTATGGGCAGACAACTTTACTACTATTGAATATTAGCCAAAACTTATCATAAAATTACTATTTAAATACTAGCAGAGAAGACAAAATAAAGACAAAAAAGAGTATTTAGACTTCAGTGAGGGCATTTCTCTGGAGGATCTTGGTCACCTTTAGTGCTATGCACAGACTGCTGCCATTCCTCTTCCTGCTTCCTTTAAAGGCTTGCTCCCAAGCATAACTTATGGCAGAAAATAAGAAAATTACCTAAGGTAGAAAAAAAGCTGTAGCTGTCTTGATCACACATTCTCACTCCATCCATTGCACCATGCTCATTTGTGCTATTTGGTCACATGTGCGGCCAGAAATAATGGCATTGAAATTGTGTTTGTGCATACACAAGGCATTGAAAACAGCATGAAAGAGCATGATGCTGTGCACAGAATGAGCATGTATGTTGAAGGCAGATGCAATGTGCAGTATTTTTTCTTCCTCAACTAAACTGTTTTCATGGCAGTTGCTTTGGGGGGGGGGGAAGTGCACCCAATGTTTCTGGGGCAATCTGGTAGAATGATGTAGATTCCCTCTCTATGTGACCAGAGCCAGTAATCCCCCCCTGCCATTTTGGTAGGCACCCACTTGTGGCTAGCCCACATCACAGGGCATTGTAGGGAGGATAGGGGATAAAAAAAATGGAGAGGAGAGGCTTAGAAAAGGTGGTGAAGAAAAGAGTTGAAAGAAAAGAGAATGGTACCAGGGTCATAGATGTGGGGGGCAAAATTCTGAGTATGGGGGGAGAAAACTGGGTTGGAGGGAAGAACAGTGAATGGATAACCATCCAGAATTTTGAGGGGCAATTAAGGTTGTTTAGAAGTGTGGATGCAAAATTCTTGGATTTTGCAAGTCTTGTAGCTTTGGTGCAGGTGTTGGAAAGGATCTGGTAATTAATTAGGGCTTCAGGGGAGCCAGTGATCTTTCAGGAATGCCAGGCTGGGTCTCTGGCATGATGACAAGCCAGCAGCTCAACAGAGATCCAGGGGAGGTGGTAATTCTGGTCTCTCAATTTCCTAAGGGGAGGCATGGTGGCCCCAGACAGCCATGAATTTGGACTAGAAATATTGAAGGGCAGAGTTGTTGTTGGAGGCTGCTGAGATAGGCCACCAGTTGCTGATTGACAGTTGGCATGGAGGGAGGACAAGTTTAGCAACCTGAAAGTCTGAAGAAGGATGAATTTAGGTGGTGCTTTAGGGCATCTGATCTCATGCATGCAATAGACCATATCACAGTCAATGGAGCATCAGGGAGGATTCCTGCATCCACAGTATGGTGTGTGTGTGGGGGGGGGGGCCTGTCCAATAGGGAGTGGTTAAGGGAATTTATTAAGGAGATTGGATTTTGACATAAACTGGGATAACTGGGAGGGATTTTACAATTTTGGGAACATTTTTGTTCAAATGGGGAGAGCCAGGTAATATTAAAGTTGCCAAGGCTGAGCAACTTGCCAGTGAAGAGACTGGTGAATAAGGCAGGGCTCACTCTATGGCAAGAGAAGACCATAGCAACAAAACTAGGGACTGAGAAGGGGAAATAGACTTTAGCAGCTCATATGCAGAGAGAAAGGTGACAGCTAGCACAGATGCAAACTGGGTACCGATGGAGAGGTAAATTGCCACACCACCGCCCCCACCTTGAGGAGGTGCTAACTGGCTATGGTGTAACTGGGGATAGATCTTGAATATTTGGGGAGAGTAAAGACTCTGAGATGACAAGGACATCCAGCTGGAAGTTTATCATGATAGACTCTAAAAGGCTGAGGATGTTTAGGTGAGTAACCCTCAGTCCTTTATGGAACTGCAAGGGTGGAACCTAACTTATACTTCCCATAATTTGGTTGCTTGTAGCAACACAGTGAGCAGACATAAAGTTTGAGGTAATAAAATTGGCAAGGTCAAAGCAATTATGGCAGACACTGAGATAGACCTCATAGTCATTACAGAAACTTGGGCCTCAGAAAATCATGACTTGGAAATGACAGTTCCTGGTTGTACAATGTTTAGGAGGGATAAAGGAAAAGGTTGGGGAAGGGCAGAGCCTAATATATCAGGAAAAGCATTAAGGTTGTGGAAGAAGGATACATTAGGGAAAGTAATGGGGAGATGGTCACTGTGGGTGTGGCTCATAACAGCCTCAGACAAGACACTACAGTTAGGAGTGTTCTGTAGACTACCAGAACAGGGGAAAGAGAGGGATAAGAAGGGTGGCAAAGAGGGGCAGGTAGCAATGGTGGGTGATCTGAACCTGATGGGTATTGATTGAGTTCTAGATGTCAAGAGCACCAGAAGTTAGGTCCTGTTGAATGCATTCCCAGAACTGTCTGCTAGTGTAGCTGGTTAAGGAATCCAACATGCAGGCTGCCATTCTTGATGTGGGGCCAACCAACTCGGAGATGATAGGAGGTGAGTGGGGGGAAGCCATTGTGATCCAGTCACCATAACTCTGTTTGGTTCAAACTGGTCCTTGGGACTGGAAAGCCCCAGTCGAGGGCTGAGATCCTTGTTTTTAGAAAGGTGGACTTCAGCAAGATGTGGGAGTTGGTCCAGGACAAGTTACACAGCATCGGAGATGTGGAGAAGAACTGGGGGGCAGTTAAGGGGGCATTCTTGAGGCCTCCTAAGTTATGCATGAGAACAGTAACCAAAAGAAACAGGTACATGAGACCAATATCTTCTCAAAAAAGATCAGGAAAGTCATAGGGTGGGGCCAAAAATGTTAGCACCATGTATAAGAAAATGCAGGAGGACGAAGAATGGGGAGAATACCAACTTAGAAATGGAAGGAAGCAATGAGTAACAGTTCAAGGGCTCAGGAACATGAGTGGAAACTGATGGGAGGGAAGTTCAAGAGGGCTGTGGGGCTGTGGTACTATGGAACAGTCTGCCAGCAAAGGTGGTGGGTGCCAAAACCATAAATAGCTTAAAGCATGGTTGGGACAGGGTAAAGGGTATAGTGGTTACTCAGGGTGGTAGTAGGAAGGAGAAGAGTGGCAGGGGGGTGGATAGTGAAAGTTAGTACCCTGCATGGACAATAGGTCCTGGGGTTTGACTGAAAACTACAAGCAGACTGAATGGACCATTGGTCTTTTTCTGCAGCCATTGCATGTTTCTCTGTAATTAGGATGGGGCCAGGGTTAAGGTTTATGTCACCTGATACCATAAGCGGCAGTGACAAGGAACTTTACAGAACCAATGAGCTATGTGAAACGGGAGAATAAGGGAGGGGGGGTAGAAGGTGCCAGAGCTTCAAGGTTGCACTAAGCTCAGGTATGAGATAGCACCCAGAATACCAGGGGGATCTGGGTAGAGGAGGGAGGAAAGAGAAGGAGGGGGAGCTTGTAGGAGATAGGAAGGGGCATAGTTATGGGAGGCAGAGAAGAGGGAAGAGAGGGTTGGTAGCAGCCTAGTGGATGAAACTATACTGTTAAATTTCAACACAATAAGCATTTGGTATATTGAAGGGTATACAAAAACTATAGGGATGTAAGTCTAACCCAGAAAGGGAGGTGTGGGTAATAATAAGGCTCATCCAAGTAGGGAGGCACGAGGAATAAGGCCACTCTCTGATGAGGAGGTTACAGTTAGAGGAGACCTGACCCAGATAGGGAAGCTTGGGTGGAAAGTAGGCATGACACAGACAGGGAGGTTAAGGGGGAGAATAGGCTTGATCCAGAGATGGAGGAAGGAGGTTTAGGCCTGACCCAGATAGGGAGACTGAGGGGGTTGGATAATAGGCTTGACCCAGATAGTGAGGCTGAGGGGGGGTGAGAGTAGTCCTGACCCAGATAGGGAGGCTGGGGGGCCAATAGGCCAGACCAGATAGGGAGACTGGGGAGGAAGAGTAGGCATGACCCAGATAGGGAGGCTAAGGGGGAGAATAGGCTTGATCAAGAGAGGGAGGAAGGAGGAGTAGGCCTCAACCACATAGTGAGGATGGTGGGGTGGTAGTTTTGACCCAGACAGGGAGGCTAGGGGGAAGAGTAGACATGACCCAGATAGAGAGGCTTGGGGGAGAGTAAGCCTGACACAGATATGGAGGTTGTGGGGTAGAGTTGGCCTGATTCACATTGGGTGACTGGGGGGGATAGGCCTGACCCAGATAGGGAGGCTGGGGCGGAGCGAAGGCCTGACCCAGGTAAGGAGGCTGGGGGAGAGAAAGTAGGCCTGACTCAAATTGAGAGGCTTGGGAAAGAGTAGGCCCGACCCTGATATAGAGACTGGGGGGAGAGTGGGCCTGACCCAGATAAAAAGGCTAGAGGCAAGGGGGGAGCAGGCACGACCCATATAGGAAGGTTGGAGGGTGAGAGGAAGTAGGCCCGACCCAGATAGGGAGGTTGGGGGCAGGGGATTAGGCCCGACCCGAAGAGGGAGGCTGTGGAGGCTGGGGGGAGAGTAGGCCCAACTTGGCTTTGCGGGAGAGATGGTCCCACTGGGCTGGGGGGAAGAGTAAGCCCAACCCAGCTGGGGAGGGGTGAACTTAGTCCCAACCTGGCTTGGGGGTTGGGAGTAGGCCGACCCAGCTATGGAGGAGACCAGATGAGTGGAGGGAAATGAAAGTTTACTCACCTGGTAAAGATGATTATGAGAGCACCTTTTTACACATGCTGAGCTTTCACCGTGGGTTCTTCAGGCTTCTTCTCAGGCTGATGAACAAAAGATCAAAGGGATGAAACTTGATTTGTCTACTACGCCTTCTACTGGTTCTTTCCTTAGTATGACTGCTTCCCAAGCTTCTCTGAACTGGGAAAAAGCATTATTATGCAGCAACATGGTGACACATATGAGAGTGAGTTCCAGAATAATAGTCACGGATGCAGAGGACAGACAGCTTGGATTCCAAAAAGCTTTAATGTTGGCATGAAATACAAAAAACATTATGCACTGTAGAATCAGTAGCCCATGTAAAGAAGAACAGAAAGCAAGAACTTAATTCATGCAAACACAGCATGCAATAAGAACATAAGAATTTGCCACCAGAAGGAGACCGTGTGGTGCATCTAGTCTGCCCGAGATGTTTACAACCCTTCCCCCATCTACTGATCTTGTTGAGGTGACTACATTGACTGTCCCATGCCAGTTTGAATTCTCTGACAGTCTTAGCCGCCACCACCTCAGGTGGCAGGCTGTTCCAAGCGTCCATGACACTCTGTGAAAAAGTACTTCATAACATTGCTTCTGAATTTACCTCCAATCAGGTGTAAGTTGTGCCCTCTTGTACACTCAGTCCTATTTTCCTGAAAGAGGTTACTGGTATGTATTGCTTTTATCACTTTAACAAATTTAAATGTTTCTATCATGTCTCTCTGTTCCTTCTCTGCTCTAGGGAGAATAGATTTAACTGGCTGAACCTATTTTAATAAGGTTAATGGTGTAGTTCCTGCACTGTCTTGGTGGCTCTCCTCTGCATGGATTCCAGATGGTCTATGTCTTTTTTTAGGTGTGGCCTCCAGAACTGCACACAGTACTCCAAGTGAGGCCTCACCAAGGACCTATACAGTGGGATAATTACCTCACACTTGCTGCTAGTAATATTCCTACCTATTCATCCAAGAATGCCCTTGCCCTTAGTCCTGCTTTTTTGCATTGTTTTTCTACCTTTAAGAATCCAGTATCATAACTCCTAGATCCCGTTCCACCTTTGTCTTTTCCAATTGTTGCCCTTCCAGGACAAAGTTATTTCCTGGGTTCCTCTTACCCAAGTGCATTACATTATATTTGTTGGCATTGAATCTCAACTGCCAGTTCTTGGGTCGTTCCTCCTGCTTTCTTATATCTGCCTCTATTCCTTGGACCCCTTCCTGTGTGTCCACCCTGTTGCATGGCTTTGTATCATCTGTGAACAGGCAGACTTTCCCTTTCAGCAATGAGGACATTCCTAGAGTTGCCCCTTAGTGTTATGACAAGTTTGTGTGTCTGGTTCCTCCTCAATCAGTGGGATGCGGTGTACTGTAAAAAGGTGCTCCTATAATCACCTTTACCAGGTGAGTAAAATTCCATTATCACTCATACATTTTACAGCACTCCAAGCTTCCACCACTGGGTGATTAGACAGCAGTGCCAGATGTAGTTGGGATGGGATGAGGAGTTAATGGACTAAACACGGACTGCAAAACCAATCGACCAAAGTCTGACTTCTGTTGACCCAAGGTATCCAGTCAATAATATTTTCCAAGGATAATATTTTGTGAGGACCAGGTGGCACTGTGCAATGTCAGCAAAGGAGGCTGAGCTGCATTCTGCTAATGATGCAGCCAACATCCTGGTAAAATGGGCTTTAATCTGGGTAGGGATAGGGACTCCTGTGGCCCCATAGGCCTCTGAGATTAAGCACCTCAGCCACCAATCCATAGCGGACCTGGACATGGGCAATCATCATTTTGATTCATGAAGGACAAACAACCTGTCTGACTTCCGTATCTTGGCTGTCCTGTTGAAGTAGGCTCTGAAGATGCATGCAGGGTCCAGTAGAGAGAAGGTGTCCTGCTGGGGATCCTCTGTCTCCAGTTCGAAGGATGTTAGGGAGATGTCTTGGATGAAGTGAATGGGTGAAGATACCTTGGGTAGAAAGAGAGGATTATTCTGAGGACTATTCTGTCAGGGAGAAAGGAAATGAATGGTTCTCTGCAGAAGAGGGCTTGGAACTTGCTGGTCCTCTGAGCAGAGGACATGGCTGTTAAGAAGATGGTCTTCTGAGTGAGTGACTGCAAAAACAGTGATTCTGTGGCATCAACGGGTGGTCTGTTCATGTCATCTAGGACCTGGTTTAGCTGCCAGTGTGCTGTGGTGGGTCTACACCTAGGGTTAATGTTAACCGAGGGTTTGAGAAACATCTGGACTAGGGGGTGTGCCCCTGGTAGGTGGCCATCCATTTCTCCTCTGACCACCCCTACAGCCATGACTTGAACCTGGAGGGAGGCATGAGAGCATTCCTTCTGTAGCACTTCCTGCAAAAAATTGAGAAATTGAAAGAAGGAACAGGGCATAGCTCTGATGTTCATAGCTTGGCACCAACTGCAAAATATAGACCATTTCCTACTATAAGTGTTATTGGCAGAAGACATGTAGGCTTTCATCATGGTATCTGCCACCTTGTGTGATGTTCTGAAATTCAACATTCTGTTCCTCTGAGTGGCCAGGCCATCAGCTTGAGACATCGAGGGATCTTTTGACAGATCGGTCTGTATATCAGATGATCTGGATATAGGGTCAGAACCATTGGCTTGTCCATGAGCATCCGCAGTAATGAGGAGTACCATGTCATCTTGGCCAATCCGGAGTGATCAGTATGACTGTGCTTATGGTGTCTCAGATCTTCTAACCACACTTCCTACCATAATGAATGGTGGAAACACATAACCCCTCTGGAATTGCCATGGTGTTTATAGGGCATCCACGTCTGCCACTCCTGGTTCTCTGTATCTGGATCAGAAGGTTGGTAACTGCTTGTTGAGAGCAGAAGTCATGAGATCTATCTGGAAGGGCTCCCATCAATCCTGTATTATCTTAAAGATTTACAGATTAAAGGAAATTTCCGATATAAGGTATTGGGCTTCATAGGTGAGCTCATTGTTATAAACATTTGAATTTTTAAGTCAATAGTTTTAGTAGGGGAAGGGAACGTAACTGGCACTGAATCCAGAGCCAGCCAATCCTTTCCAACTTCCTGATGTGCCTGCTTTGCCCCAACTACACCCCTGCATTCTCAGAATTTGTGACGTGGCCAGGGAGGACATGGGGCAAGCCCCATACAAGTCTATGGGGGCTGTTTAAATACCAGATTTTAGTAATTTAAAACACTCCTAGAGGAAAATTAAAGCAGTCCCTCAACTAGTAGGGACCGCGGAGGTGGAGTTGGGGTGGAGCGGGCTCATCAGGAAGTTGGAAGGGATTGGCTGGCTGTAGGTTCTGTGCCAGTTACTATCCCTTCCCCTTCTAAAACTACTGACTTAAAAATTTTACTTTTTGTAGCAGTGAGCTCATGCTGCTATAAGGTATTGGGCTAGGAATCCCAATACCTTATAGCACCATGTCAGAAAATCACTTTAAGTTGCCACTCCCCTGGATGCAGGAATTGACTGTTGAGCCATTCGGCCCTCTTGTTCACGGTTCCTGCCAGAGGACCTGCAGAGAGCCTTAGTAGGTGCTTTTCCACCCAGGTGATCAGGGAATGTGCCTCTCAGGTAACTACTTTGCTTTTCACTCCCCCTTGTTTGTTAATGTAGGCCATGGCCACTCTTTATTTATTTATTTAGGACATTGATAACCGGGTGAGTGCACTGATCCCAGGGACCGTTTTCAGGCACAACCCAGGCCATAACACATGGCGCAGGGTGACAGTGGAGTACAAGGTAACAGTAATACACATGAAAAAGATTTGATACAAGCAACAATAGTAGACACAATATACAGGTTTGATGCATAGGTCCATTTGAGAACAGTGAACACAAGGTTTCAATATCAGACATGAGAAGACTTGGTACAAACAAACAAATCATAGGCACAGTGTACAATGTGAGACTGCATCATCCAGTGAGCAAGTAATACACAGAATACTCAGTAAAAAATGTATATACAAAACGTACAGGCAAGGAAGTCAAATAGTACTGTGAAAAATGCAATATAACAGTTGTAGGCAAGAGAGTTAACTAGTATGGGTAGGTGGGTAACTCTGTTGTCTGTTCATTCTCTGTCTGTTCATATTCTCATGTGTTGACCTTTTATGTTGGCCTTGAAGTGTCTGAGGGGTAGGTGGATTGCTCTGATCTCTAGAACACTGATGGTGAGTCATGTCTCTGCCTCAGACCACTTGCCTTCGATAGAGAGGGAACCCATTACCACCCACTAGCATGCTAGACTGGTGTCTGCCTCTAGCGTCTTAACAATTCTTTTGTCGAAGGTGTCTCCTTGTAAGTTGTGTGGGTTCACCCACCATTTTACAGAAACCTTCACCACAGGGGAAATGGGAAGACATGCCTTGTAATTCTGTGTACTGTGGTCCCAGTTGTCCAGTAGCAGTCATTGCAAGGGTCTCATGTGGGCTTTGGCCCAGTCGTGAAGATCTATACAAGGGGCCATCAGTCCCAGGAGTTGCATCAGATCCAGGCTGTCATCTACTTGCAGGTCAGAATTAGGTGGCAGTGTTGTGTCAGAGTTTGTAAGTGCACCTCTGAGGGCTGTACTGTGCTTCTTGTGGTGTTGAAGATCTCCCCAATTGTTCTACAGTCATGGTGGAAGATAGGTGGCTCTTCTTTGTGTTGATGATCCAGTTGTGGATGGTGAGTAACTTCCTGTGCCCTTCCTGTTGCATTTTGGGACTTTGACTCTGATCTGGCCCTGATAACCCAGTAGTCAAGGTAGGGGATCACATGTATTCCTTCAGATCTCAATTGTGCTGCCAGGGTCACCATGACCTTGGTGAAAACCCTTGATGCTGAGGCCAGTCTGAATTGGAGGCAGTGATACTAAAAAATGGTGGTCCAGGATGTAGAATCTGAGGAATTTGTGGTAGCTTGGTCGCATGAGGATGTGTAAGTACGAATCCTTGAAGTCAATGGATGTCAGGAGATTCCCCCTTGCAGATGTCCAAGATGGAGGAATGTAGGGTTTCCATCTTTAACCTGTGGTACCTGATGAATCTGTTGACGAATTTTAGGTCCAGGGTGGGTCTCAAGCCTCCTGCCTTTTTGGACACCACAAAAAAATGATGGAATAAATGCCAGATCCTTACTCATCCAGTTTGATTGGAGCTATGGCCTTGACCTGCAGGAGTTGGTTGAGGATGGGTCTGATCTGGTGAACATTGATTCAGTCTGTTGAGATGTGCAACTTTATAAAGCAATGTTTTCTGGGTATGTAGTTGAACTCGATTGCATACCCTTTTAATATCAGTTCAAGTACCCACTTGTCCAAGATGGTATCAGCCCAGGTGGTGGCAAACCTCTGGAATCTGCCTCCTGTGGTTATATCCATGTCCTGAGCCTGTGTTTCCTCAGACCTGATAGTTCTTGTGTGTTGCATTGGCCTTTTGTCCTGTCATGCTGGTGTATCAGCTGCCACATCCCATGCTATTCTGTGAGATCGATTTGCAATTGAAGAAATGTTATTTGAAGCTGAATCAGTGACCTTCATTTCTGTGGTGGTATTTAGGGTGTCTTCTCCTGTGGGAATACTCTTAAACCCTGTTTCTTCAAAAGGAAGGCAGGTGGTCTGTCTCCCTGTGTGTCTTTGTTGTCACCTTTGGGGACTGTTAATCTTTCGATCTCTTGGTCGAACAGCTTGTCTCTCTTGATGTTGATGCCTTGTCTGTGTTGTTCCCATTACCATTGTATTGTAGATGTTCACTATGTCATCCAGGACCATCTTTTAAATGAGCTTGCTCAAAGGTGTATAACCTGGTTAAATAAAGTTTGATTAATGAATTGATTGTTTGAAGTTTAGCTTCAGCACCATGTTTTTTGATTCTTGGTAGGCCTGCCATAGTTTGAGCCACACATCTTCTGACTCTATTAATAGTGGCTGCTACCCTGGCAGTCATCTTGAAGGTGTCAACTGTGCAGTCTGCCACATACTTTATGGCTTCAACTGCATACTCCATTGTGGCCACATGTGCACTGGTTGTATGTAGATCCTGCCATGTAGCTGCCAACCACCTGTGTATTGCTCATGAGGTGTAGATTACTGTGATGGAGGCCCTCATGGATTTCATGAGGATTGTGTCTTTTATTTTCCTCTCCATAAGGTCTTTCAATGCTGACAAGGTTTTTGATCATAAAACTGTTCTGTAGTGAACTGAAGAGAGTTTGGGGTCAATTTTAGGTGGGGCAGACCATGTGGCTTGCTTGTCATCCAGTAATGGGTATCTCCTCTCAAAGGTAGCCTTCTCCTGGGTTTTAGTGGGGTCCATGGCCTCCCATTCTTTGTCCAGAAGGTCCTCTTATGCCTTACAGATTAGAAAAACCATGGTGGACTTTTCATGCTCCCTAACCAGTGGGTCCAGCTTTTAGTCTTGTTCTGGAGTCTGATCGTAGAATTTGAGGGTCTCACATACCAACCGGATAATCTCTGGGATCAGGTGAAAAGGGAACAGCCTGGCTGCCATGTCTTCTCTGGCCCTCCTTAGATTGGTTGTCTTCCTCAGATTCAGAGGAGTTGTCTTGGTTGGTTTGGTCAGCATCTAATTTCTTCTGTCTTTTGTGCTTGGGTTCTCCCCTGTCTGGATCCCAAGGCCACTTGGTGTCAGCCAGAACCTCAAGTTTGTCCAGCAGCTTCTGAAACTTGTCCACCATTAAATGTTGAGATACTGTGTTAGCACTGTCCCCTATTATTTAATTTGGAGAAGGCTCAGAAGCTTGCTTGTCTGTCTGGGGGTCCTCATCCACCATACACAGGGAGCACAGGTCTCGAGTTGACTTCATTAGTAGGGGGATAGGGCACTTGCAGCACACTCTGTGATTCTTGCCCATTTTGTAAAGACTGGACCTGAGAGACAGAAGGGGAAATGGACAGGAGGAAACAAATTAGGATGGAAAGCTTGGGAACAGGGTGCAGAGCTATATCAGTATATATAATGATATGTGTGTATATATCTATAAACAGTATATAGAAATAAACTGCCATCATTCAGAATAAGGAATTGGGGGGTGGAGGTCTGGTACAATATCTGCCGCCCCTTTCTTTTGCTACCTTTGCGGAAGGAGGGAGTAAGGGAGTGGGAGCTGGTTTGTGGGACAGATATATTGTTGCCTAACCTGGGGCACAAAAAACATGGCCGGCTGTTTGCTGTGAGTGGTAGTAAAGGCTAAGTGATCTGAGCAGCTCACTGACTTCAACTGGCCACCTGATGGGGACAACATCTGCCATTCTGTGCAAAAGAAAGGACCATAGCCTCATATAATATGGTCTGCGAGATCTTGTGGGCCTCAAGAGTGCTGAGAGCATGAAATTGGAACAAAGGGCCATAAAAATTGTGCTTCCTGTGGTGCAGTATTGTGGCATGAGCTGTGGAAAATGGTGTCCTTTTATTTGTCAGAAATTTACCTTACCCAAGGAGTGGTTGGTACCAATCACCATACCTCTCAACTGTCCCTGATTTTCAGGGACATCCCTGATTTTGCCTCAAAATTTTCCTCTGTCCCTCGTAAAATTTGCGTTTTTGTGACAGAACAGTGGGGATTAAAATCACAAAATAATGTCAAACATTAAAGTTATAGACTTGTTCTTCTTCAGAAAATACATATTAACATACATCCCTTTATTCTAATAGCTTTCTGTGTGAGTAGTACCAATTTTTAAGATGTGTCCCTGATTTTGGGTCTTTGTCCCTGATTTTTTTAAGCCTTGTCCCTGATTCATGAGGCAAGAGGTTGAGAGGTATGCCAATCACCGAAAGAGATACACCAAAATAAATTCGGCTGGCGAAGTGAATGCAAAGTGGCCACTTTGCGTTATCATAACGTTATGCGAAATGGCCCTCGGAAAGTGCTCACTTCGCTTTGTTATCATTACTTCGCATTTTTATTCTGCCTTAATGTGAAGTAAGGCTGAATGACAACAGTAGAGGCAACCTCCCTACACATCACATGGCTTACAGTACTGTAAGTCACATGCTTTAGACAGGCAGGAAGAAAGTGAGTCATACAAGCAGATACTTTCACTTTCTCCTTTGCAGAGGTAGAGAGAGGAAGCTTTTTGTGTAGGAGAGGAGAGTTCGTGTTAACAAGTTTCTTTCTTGATCAAATTCCAAAAACCCAAAAAGCTTTTTTGAAAGCTAATTCTTTAGTCTTTTTGTACTGTTTTGTCAGTTCTTTCTGGTGACTGATTTCTTTGTTTTATAAGTTTTTTTGTTTGTGTGTGTGTGTGTGTGTGTGTGTATGACTGTGTGTGTGCTGTGTTGTGTGAGTGTGTGTGAAGTCACTCATCACATCGGAGAGGGAAGGAGTGTTTTTTGTGTGCTGGACCAAGGACAGTATGTGGCTCGTGGCCAGATGGGAGTGCGCATGTGTGGGGGGTCATAGCCGGGTGGCGTTTGACTGCTCCAGACTCTTTGCTCCTGCCTTCCCCTCTCCAGAAGCAGCAGCACCACCAGTGTCACTGCCACATCCACCAAGTCCACCACTACCAGTAGCAGCTGCAGGAGCTCCAGCAGCAGCACATCCACAGCAGCAGGTGGAGACCCATGTGCATGATCATGCTGCTGGTACTGCATCTGCCCCTTCTGTGCCTGGTCCCACCCACAGCTCCCCAGTTTGGCAGTTTTTTGACTGTTTAGGGGACAGCAGCCTTGTGGTGTATCTGCTTTGTGGTATGCAGGTGTGCTGTGGCCCCCAGGGGACACATCTGGGGACTGGGGGCCAGCACACACATATATTGAAACACCACAAGGTGGAGTGGCAGGTTGCCACCAAATGGGCCAGGCCTCCACCTGCTGGCCCTTCTGTGGCAGAGGGTGCTGCTGTTGTGCATCACCACAGCAGAAGGAGGGCCACAACAGCAGCTGCTCCACCACCTCCACCACCACCCTCACCACCACCACTACCTGGTGTCCCCCACCAGTGGACCCCAAAATGCCTGCAACGCAGGCAGACATAGCACTTTTGTGTGCCACGGTGGAAGAAAGCAATAAGAGGGTGGTTGCTGTCCAGCAGCAGGTGGATCAGATAGAGCAACACCAGTTACAGATTGTGTTGATGCTCCATCTGCTGCTGGAAAACCAGGGGATCCCCCATTAGCTTTTTTTTTCAGCACACCTTCCCCCCCACCACTGTAGTGTTTTTCCTTTTGTTTATGTTTAATAACAGAGAGAGGGAAGGCGACAGTATTAGTTTAAAGGGAAGCAGTCAGCAACAGGAGGTCCCACCACCTGCAAGGCTTACCTTCCGGTTAAACCTTTTAAGTATGTTGCAGCATTTTTCTCATGCTGCAACATACTTTATTTTAATAAAGAAAAGTCAGCAACCCGGAAGTATGGTGGATGCTATGGGGGCTCCATTAGGTGTAAAGGTGCAACGGTGACACACCATACACTTCAATACAAAAGTATTGAAGCGCATGGTGAGTCACCGCCACACCTTTACACATAATGGAGCCCCCATAGCATCTGCCATACTTCTGGGTCACTGACTTTTCTTTATTAAAATAAAGTATGTTGCGGCATGAGAAAAACACTACAGCATACTTAAAAGGCTTAACCAGAGGGTAAGCCTTACAGGGGGCAGGAGCTCCTGTTGCTGACTGCTTCCCTTTAAATATATACATACACATACAGACATACATGCTCCTTTTTGCCCAGTTATTATAATTCAGTGTCTCAGTAATATTTACTAGTGGTTGTGGAAAAGCAGGTGTGAGCAGTGCAAGTATGATGTGTTAAATTGCATGTGTGCAGTCAGTGTTGTTTCCTGTGTGTGTGTGACGTCAGAAATTGTCCAGCATCTTGCAAACATATACTGTATATAATGACTTGTTGCAGTGTCTATGGTATAAAGAATAGAGATAAGAATAGATATCGTATTTTTTATTGTCACCATCATCATCAGCAGACTAAGTGATATGATATTTTTTCAGAGGTGTCTGTCCAGAGTGCACCTTAGTCACATACTGCACACATGACTTTTAGGAGAGCATGTGTTTTTTGTGCAATGATCTCCTCAAAGTCATGTGTGCACTGTGAGTTACTGAGGTGCACAGTGACCCGATACCTCTGAAAATATATCATATCACTTACTCCACTGGTGCTGATTGTAAAAATAAAATATACATCATATATTCTTTCTTATCTTTATTCTTTACATAGTTCAACAAGTCATGCCATATATATGTTTGCACGAAGCTGGACAATGTCTGCACACACAGGAAAGAGCACTGATGGCACACATGGGGCTGGATATTCAAACTGCACTATTTTGTGGCACAAGTCCTTGTGCTGCACAAAATAGTTGCGAAGGGGTGTGGCTGGGGCAATATTCAACTGAGTTGCGCTATTGAGCAACTCCTTTGAATATCACCCCCCCGACCACAGCCACTGTGCATGGCACAGTGGAACTTGTGCCACCACAAGTGGTCAGAGTGGAGCATTCAAGTTGCAGTGGCACAAGTACCATTGCGCCATCTGCAAATTTCCCAAATTCAAAAGGTGCCATGCAAATAGGGCCATAATTCATGCAAGGTGCAGGGGGGGGGCATTGGCATCTATTTATGGCCCCATTTGCATGCCATTAGCATGCAGGTCAGCTGATCCCCAAGGACTTGTGCCTGGTGCCCAGCCAGGCAGCAGCCATCTGGGACCGATGCCCCCTGCAGCCCGATCATGGGCAAGTGTGTAAAAATCCTCCTTCCCCCCGACTGACCTGATCACGGGCATAAGTATACATAACCCTCCACACCAGCCTGATGGCGGGCATAAGTCTACATAAACCCCCACCAGCCTGATCGCGGGCATAAGTATACATAAACCCCCACCAGCCCGATCGTGGGCAAAAGTGTAAAGTAACCCACCCCCACCAGCCCGATGTTGGGCTGCTAAGTGTTCAAACTCCCCAAGAACATATCCCTGGTGGTCCAGTGGACCTCGAGCCCGATCGCAGGCTGCAAACTGTTCAAACACCCCCAAGGACCACCTACCCTGGTGATCTACTGGTCCCCTACCCTACCCACCCATGATGCCCCACCACCCCGCTTCCCCATCATCCAGCGGGCGGCAGCATCCACTCGCCGCTCCGCCGCCATCGCCTGACTGCCCAGTGGTTGCATGCCCATTTGCGAGAGCAGCCAATGGGCGCGCAGCCTATAATGCAGGGAGTCCAGATATGGAATGAATTCATTCACATATCTGACTGCCTTATTAGTATGGGCTGCACGCCCATTGGCTCTTGCTCTGCACCAATGGGCGTGCAGCCCTACTGGGCAGTCAGGGGCGGGCAGTGGGTGGCAGGTGGGTGGGATGCTGCTGCCCACCGGCTGAAGGGGGGAGCAGGGTGGTGGGCCTTCGTGGGTGGGTGGCCACTAGATCACCAGGGTAGGTGGTCCTTGCAGGAGTGTTTGAACAGTTTGCAGCCCGTGATCGGGCTTTGAAGTCCCCTACCACCAGGGATGTGTTCTTGGGAGGGGTGTTTGAATACTTAGCAGTCCGCGATCAGGCTGGTGGGGGGTGGGTTGCTTTACACTTTTGCCCACAATCGGGCTGGTGGTGGGGTTTCTGACACTTTGCCCGTGATCGGGCCAGCCAGGGGAGGGGTGTTTTCAACATATGCCGCATCGGGCCAGTCGGGAGAGGGGCGTCAACATATGCCCGATTGGACCAGTCGGAGGGGGGTTACTATATGCCCATCGATTGGGCTGCAGCGGGTACAGGAGAGGTTGAGGCCACCCACAGGTGGCAGCTGCTGTGTTGCACCCTGCAATGCGGCAGCTCACCTGTGGGTGGCCCTCGACTTAGTCCTTTTTTTTTGGCTCAAAGTTGTGCAGGCGCCGGTTGGGGGTTGCACCTGCACAACTCTGCACAGCCCGCTGAATATCGGGCTGTGCAGTTTATGCATGGTTCCTCCCCCTCCGGTTCAGCATGCCTTCATTAGCATTGCACTGTTGCTCTGCTTGAATTGGGGGAGCAACTGCCTCCTGCTGAATATGGCAGAATGGTGCAATTTCAGACTTGCACAGGCGCAACCCTATTGCGCATGGCACAACCCTTTTGAATATCCAGCCAATGCAGTTTAGCATAACATACTTGCACTGCTCAGTCCTGCTTTTTCCAAAATGCTTCACAATTCCTGACACAAAGTAAATATTACTGAGGCTCCAGAAATATTTCTTTTTTGAAATAGACATTAAAGCAGCAGTGCAACAATCTGGTAAAATTGTGACCTATACTTTTTTATGCTATTTTACATTGCCACTTTACTTACCTCCTGTCTTCTATAATACCATTCTTTCCAGTATTTGAGTCTGCTTTAGTATTTTTTCATGTCTGAAATAATAAAAGGAGGACTCCTTTTAATACAGTGCAGACCAGGTCTTCGTCAGTATTTTCCACTGTTTTTCTCCATCAGTTGTTTATATATTACTTCTGATGTAAAATTAACAACTATGCAGCAGGCAGTGTTTATTGACCTCATAGAACAATATTTGTTCAAAAACAGCTGCAAATAGTGATGAAAACCTGGTCAGAGCTATATTAAAAGGCATGTTCCTTTTATTTTTTCCGACATGAGAAAAAGTAGTAGTCAAGTCAAGTAATATTTATTGTTTAACAAAGTTAAAATTTGTCATTACAATGTAGAAATCTTTACTAATAATTAATACATCGCGTCCATAAATTAGGCCACACATAATATAAATATAAGTATTTCTTCTATACATCATTTGCTTAAAAACAAGCCTTAAAAGCTATAACAGGAAATTACTTTAAGAACTATTAGTTTTTACATGTTTTTGCTTTATTTCTATAATCCTAGTTAGTCTAGACACTTTTCCTAACCAGTCTATATTATGCGTTTTCAACAGACAGTGGTATTGATATCTCGGTTCCATATCCAATTCTTTTAATACATCAGATAAAATCTTATCCCTTTCATATCTAAACAGTGGGCATAAAATAGGTAGATGCATTGGAGTGTCATCACCAAGTTCACAGGCAAATAATTTTGTTTTTGATACTTTATAAAATGTCTTAAGTGTTTGGCTTTTTTATATACCCAAATCAGAATTTGGTCATTGCCTTTCTATACTTGGGGTTTTGTATTTCATAAAAATATTGTTTGAATCCCATTGATCTTTTCATATTTACCCCCAGCCAATTGCTGAGTTTACAGTTCCTTGCCAAATACATTTCTTGATTAAAGTATATATCTCGAATTCTAGTTTTAACTTGTTCCTCTAAAATCTTTAGGGGGACCCTTGAAGAGTCAGTAATACACTCCAATAAACCATAAGGCTTAATCAATTTTTCTAAAATATACATACTGGGGCAAAAAAAACCTCTTTGGTCCCAATTCTAGAAGGGTGGTGCGTGTTGTCGCTGAATGCAACTTGTGCCACCCACAACTGTGACAATGACCCTGCGACCTATTCTAGAAGGGGCAGAGTCTCAGCAACAAAGACATGCAACTTACGACACATGGCTGGAGTAGCGCCGCATGAGAGTGTACCTGGCCAGCATGTCGTAACCACTGCTGCAGGTCGCGTGCGCACCCCCCCACCCATGCTCTGATCCCTGGGATGCCTGCCGCAAAGGTGGCATGTTACCCACCCTGGTGGTCTAGTGCCCCCTGAACAGAGTTAAATAAATGAATATCTCACTCATAGCCCTGGTAGTCTAGTGGCCACCCCGATCTGTATAATAAATGAACAGATCCCCATATCCATGGTAGTCCAGTGCCCCCCCGGAACTGTACAATAATTAATAATGAGTTCCCCATTTCCCTGGTAGTCTAGCAGCCCCCCAATCTGTATAATTAATGAATAGATCCCATGTCCCTGGTAGTCTAGTGCGCCCTCGAACTGTACAATAATTAAAAATGAGTTCCCCATTTCCATGGTAGACTAACAGCCCCCCAATCTGTATAATAAATGAATAGATCCCATATCCCTGGTAGTCTAGCACCCCCCTGAACTGTACAATAATTAATAATGAGTTCCCTGTTTCCCTGGTAGTCTATCAGCCCCCCAATCTGTATAATAAATGAATAAATCCCATATCCCTGGTAGTCTAGTGCCCCCAAACTGTACAATAATTAATACAGAGATCCTCACTTCCTGGTAGTCTTGTGGACCCCTGCCCCCACCCACCAGCACCCCTCACCCATCTCCAGCCAATGACTGGCAGAGCCCACCACCAGCAGGCCAGCCACCGATTGAGTGCAGTATTAGCTTACTGCACAGACACACTCAGAAATTAATTTCTGAGCACATCTCGTGCAGTAGCACTAATACTGCACCCAGTCAGTGGCTGGCCATGGAGATGAGAGGTGGCTGTGCCAGTCACCAGCTGGGATGGGTGGGGTGCTGGGTGGCTGGTATGGTGGGTGGGAAATTCACTAGACTACCAGGGAAGTGGGTATTCTGTATTAATTATTGTACAGTTCTGGGGTACTAGACTACCAGGGAAACGGGGAACTCATTAATTATTGTCCAGTTCAGGGGGGGCACTAGACTACCAGGGATACAGGGATCTATTCTTATATTATACAGTTCAGGGGACCACTAGACTACCAGGGCTGGCTTTTGCCGCATATGCGGTCTGTGACTCATGGTTCGGGGCATGGGTGGGGGAATGGCAGTGTCACCCTGCAGGGTTTCTGCTAATGGGTGTTTCAGGGGGTTGGGGGCATGGGTAGCCCTATGGGGCCTCACAGGGGTGTGCTGAGCATGGGGGCAGGGTAACCGTGCACTGTCCACTGGATAGCTGATGGAACTACAGGACCCTTGGGGGCATCCATAAGTTATACCAGCTAAATGCTGGTATAACTTACGTTGCTGGATCTCCTCCGGGGATTCTTGTAGAATCCCAATGTGGCCACTTTGTGGCTGCCCTTCTATAATGGAGTGCAACTGCTGCCATAAACCCTCTAGCGCCATGTTGCAGGGGGTTTATGCACCGTAACTGCTGTTTGGAGCAAGCGGCCTGCACCATGTCACAGGCCACTATGTAGAATTGCACATGTTGCAACTGCTGGCATAAGTTGCTACATGTGCTATTCTACTTGGCGCAACTGCTGTTATGCCATGTGTAACCCTTCTAGAATAGGGCCCTTTCACTATAACTCAGTGATTCCTCCAAACTTTTTCTTGCTAAGCTCTTATCATGTTTAGTATATGCCTTTAACCAGTATATACATTGTCTCTGTTCTAACCACTGTTTTATACTAGGTTGTCCTAATTCCAACCTAACTAAACTTGATGATGCAGCTTCTGGAAGCCCCAGTAATCTTTTATATATTTTATTCATACTGGCCTCCAAACTATTTACTTTAGTAGATCCCCAGATTTCTGCTTGGTACAGCAGTTGTGACTTAATTATTGCATTTATTAATGTTAAGTTTTCTTTTACTGATTACCCACTGTATTAATATGAAAATCTTTCAACAAAAGGATAAAACCTCTTTATTATTTCTTTTACATAATTTATATGTTCCTGCCATTTCGAGTTACAGCTAAAAACTATTCCCAGATAACAAAATGTATTTACTAATTCAATTTTTTGATTATTGCACTTGAGAACACATATTTTCCCCCGGCAGATCGAGTGTTTATTAAAGATCATATATTTAGTTTTCTCAATGTTAATTTCCATTGCTACCTTCTTACATCCTTCAGAAAACATCTGCGGATTTCTTTTAATTCCTAAGAGACTTGAAGAGATAAGTGCCACACCATCTGCATAAGCAAGACATGGGTATGGCATGGAGCCCAACTTGGGCATGTGCAGCTCGATATCATACAGATCCTCCAATAGCTTATTCAAAAATAATTAAACAAAATAGGGGAGAGAACACATCCCTGTCTTAAACCAACCTTCGAGGTAAATTTATTAGTGGTGTCTCCCTCTTTATTATATCTTACTATAGTAGCATTACCATCATATAATAATCTTAATGTATTAAGCATTTTTGGATCCAGCCCATAATTATCTAACACTTTCCAAAGTTTTGATCGTATCACTTTGTCGAAGGCAGCTCTTAAATCTATAAAGATGCAAAAAAGCTTTTGTCTTTTAATGTATATATATTTATGGATTATATGTGATCCTATACAACATTGATCCACTGTGGAATGGTTAGGCATAAAGCCTGCCTGCGCTTTGTCCATTAATGCATTTGTATTTGTCCAATCCATGATTCTTGTGTGTAAGAGTGTGGTAAATATTTTCTGGGTTGAATCTAGGAGACTTATTGGTCTATAGTTACACAGATTGGTTCTATCTCCCTTCTTCTATATTGGGATGATTATGTTGACTTTCCAAGTTACAGATATAATTCCCTTCTTTAATATGTAGTTATAAAGTAACTTAAAAGCAGAAGCCCATACTTCTGGGTCATCTTTAATTATATCCTGAGGATCACCATCAGGACCTGGTGCTTTTTGTCCCTTCAAATTTTGTATAATCTGCATATCTCGTTTTCTGAAAAAGAGAAGGAGTCATTACTAGGAATCCAAGTGATACTCTCTTTAAGTGCATCTTTATTGAAAAAAAGGTCTTTATAATAAGCCTCCCAAACTTTTGGTTCAATGTAATTTTCAATTACTTCCATGTATTGTTCCCATCCATAAGTGACCATTTTCCAAAATGTTATCTTATTCTTTCCTTACTGAGTTTGCAAATATCCATACATTATCTTGGAATTTATTTTTCTTTAATTTTAATATCTTTTTATACTCCTTTCTCATCTTATTAAGACTTTTCTTCTTCTCCTTAGTTGGTTCCTTTTGTAAGCGTTTCACTAATTTATTAATCCTATGTTTGTAGTCTTTACATTCTTTATTGTACCATCTACTTCCTTTGCTAGTAATACATAATGTTACCTCAAGAAAGATTGTGGATATTTTGTTTATTATTTCCTCAAATAACTTAACAAAATTATCTTCATTGGTTAGGTTTACAATATCTTCTTTTACATCCATATCATATAATAGTTGTACTGATGAACAGTTCTTTATTGAATCTGATTTGATCCCCATTTTTTTACTTTAAATATTTGTAGATTGTTTTTGTTCTTTTGAACATTAATTGTACCCAGATTTATATGTATCTCCAGGGGGAATGTTCACTCTCAGCTCTACACCCTATTCTAAGATCAAATACTAATTGGATTATATTTACCCTGTACCAGCATTGATCTATAATAGATGATCCTCTAGGTCCAGTGTAGGTGTAATTTCCATTTGAATCTCCTAATGATCTTCCATTAATCAATACCATAAATTGGTTATCCATTTCCTTTGTAAGTTGTTTCCCTCTTTCACAATATCTTACATCCATAGCTCTCTTTTCCATCCTTATTTGCACAGTTTCTCGAGCTGCACATGTCCATAAAATTTCATCTGTGGACTCCAGGCTAAGGCACACTCTGGCATTCATATCTCCCATTAGCACTATACCACAATTGGGTTCCTTTATAATATGCTGTTCAGTTATTAACCCTAATTTCCCTACGTCTTCTATACCTGCATAGTTTGATCCTTTCGGGGGAAAATATACGTTTATAATGTATAATATCTGGTCTTTTAAATCCAATCAAACTACTAAAATATGTTCTGAGTCTGTATCTATTTCAGTATACTCTGTATTATCTAATATTTTGCACCATGTTACTAACCCTCCAGATAATCTTCCATATTTCCTATTACTTCTAGCAGCCCTATAAATTACCTTATATCCATTCATAAAAATAAAATTTTTTATCCAAGTTTCTTGTAAACAGATGTAATCAAATTTATGAATATAATCCATAAATGATGGATCTGCTAACCTTTCTTACATAGATACATAGACAGTGTCAGCAGATAAGGGCCTATGGCCCACCCAGTCTGCCCATTTGAGCTTGTAAGTTCAGTTTGTTTTCCTAGAAGTCTGTTGCCCCTTACCCCTGACCTCCAGAATTCCTTTATGTCTATCCCATGCATTCTTAAATCTCTGATTGTTTCAGCCCCCACCACTTCCTCTGGCAGGATGTTCCACTTGTCCACCACCCGTTCTGTGAAGAAATTCTTTCACATGTTTCCTCTGAATCGTCCTCCCTCCAACTTCATCCCATGCTCTCTAGTCCTGGAACAACTTTTTGGCTTAAAAATAGTGTTTTCCTGCACCCTGTTCCTCCCTGTAAGATACTTGTATGTCTCTATCATATCCCCTCTCTCCCTCCTCTCCTCCAGGGAGTACATGTTCAGTTCCTTCAACCTGTCTTCATAGGACTTGTGATGCAATCCATGCACCATCTTTGTTGCCTCCTCTGAACCTTCTCTACCCTGTCTATGTCCTTATGTAGGTATGGTCTCCGAACTGTACACTGTACTCCAGGTGGGGCCTCACTAGTGTCTTGTATACGGAATTATGACCTCCCTTTTCCTGCTGGTGATGCCCTGCCTATACATCCCAGCATCCTATTTGCTTTACCTGCTGCCTTGTCACACTGTTTCCCACCTTGAGGTCATCAGAGATGACAACCCCAAGATCCCTTTTCTGCTTGGTCATGCTATATCCTCACCCCCAACTGATATATTGTGCCAGGGTTTTGTGCCCATATGCATTATCTTGCACTTCTTTGCATTGAATTTCAACTGCCAAACCCCTGACCATTCTTCAAGTTTCTGCAGGTCACTTCTCATTCTGTCTACAACCTCTGGTGTGTCTACTCTGTTACAGAGCTTTGTGTCATCAGCGAACAGTGAAATTCTGTCTTCTAGGTCCTGCACAATGTCACTGATGAAGATGTTGAATAGGACCAGTCCTAGCACTGATCCCTGTGGTACCCCACTGGTCACTCTTCCCTCTGTGGAGTGACAGCCATTTACCACCACCCTCTGTGTCCTGCCACCCAGCCAGTTACCTACCCACCACACTACTGTCCTGCCCACACCCATATTCCCCAGTTTGTGTAATAGTCTTCTATGTGCACAGTGTCAAAGACCTTGCTGAAGTCCAGATAGGCCATGTCCACTGCCCTCCTGATCCACCTCCCAGTCACCCAGTCAAAAATTCAATGAGGTTGGTCTGACATGACCTCCCCTGGTGAAACCATGCTGCCTTGGGTCCTGTAGTCCATTGACAACCAGATGTTCCACCAATCTCTCCTTCAGTAGTGCTTCCATGATCTTCCCCATTACCGAGGTGAGGCTGACTGGTCTGTAGTTCCTGCTTCCTCTTTGTTCCCACTTTTGTATAAAGGGACTACATCTGCTGTCCTCCAGTCTTTGGGTACCTCCCTGTTTCCAGTGATCAGCTAAACAGGATAGCCAGAGGTTCAGCCACCACCTCTCTTAGTTCTTTAAGGACCTGGGGTGCACCCATCTGGCCCCATTGCTTTATCAACTCTTATTACTTCCAGTTCCTTCTGGACCCTTTCTCGTGTAAAGGGACTTGTGTCCATTTCTGCACCATTCTTACCCCTTGTACTCCCTTCAGACCCATTATCCTGCTCCTCTTCAGTAAAGACTGAGCAGAAATACCTGTTCAATATGTCAGCTTTACTGTTGTCATCCTCCACGCAGCCCCCATCCTCCCCCTTCAGTCTCACTATCCCTCCCTTTGTCTTTCTTTTTTCACTTATGTACCTGTAAAAGGTTTTGTCCCCTCTACCCACTGATTTTGCAAAGTGTTCTTCTGTCTGAGCTTTGGCTTCCCTTACTGACCTCCCTGCCTCCCTTTGCTTCTCCTGGTACTTCTCCCTATCCCCTTCTGCCTGTGTCTCTTTGTATTGCCTGAATGCAATCTTTTTGGCTTTCACTTTCTTTGCTACCTCTTTGGAAAACCATAATGGTCTCTCTTCCTTTTCCTCTTGCTAACCTGCTTAATGCATAATTCTGTTGTCCTTGTAATCCCCACTTTAAATACTGCCCACTGTTCCTCAACCCCTGATTCCTGTCCCATTCCCCTTAATGCCTCTTTCAAGTATCTCCCCATTTTCCCAAAGTCTGCCCCCCTAAAATCCAGGATACGTGTTTTTGTGTGGTTTGGTTCTGCTCTTTCTGTGATTTCAAACCACAATGACTGGTGGTCACTGTTTCCCAGGTGCTCCCCCACTGTTACCCCCATCACACTGTCCCTGTTTGTGAGCACAAGGTCCAGTATTGCCTTCAGCCGAGTTGGTTCCATGACCAGTTGCTTGAGGAAGGCACCCTGAAGGGAGTCCAGGATAAATCTGCTCCTAGTTGATGCTGCTGCTGGATGCTCCAGTCCACGCCTGGAATACTGAAGTCTCCAACCAGTACTACCTCACCTTTGTCTGCCATCCTTTGGATGGCTAGCATCAGCTCCCTATCTGTTTCTTCCTCCTGGGCTGGTGGTCTATAGACCACACCTGTGCGGATGGCTGTCCCCATTTTCCTTTCCAGCTTAACCCACAGTATCTCTCCCCCATTTTGTTCCTCCTGGATCTCTGTGGCCCTTATGTCATTTTTCACATACAGTGCCACTCCTCCTCCCTTCCTGCCTGCTCTGTCTCTTCTGAATATGTTGTAGCCAGGTATGGCCATCTCCCAGTCGTGGTTATCATTACACCAGGTTTCAGTGATGGCTACAATGTCCAGGTCTGACTGTACCATGACAGCCTCCAGATCTTCCATCTTGTTGCTAAGGCTCCTGGCATTTGCACACATGGCTTTCCATGATTTGACCTCCTAGACTGTTTCACTGTTCTACTCCAGCCCTTCCTTGGTTGTCATTTATCCCTGGTTCTCCTTGCTGTCTGCCCTTCTGCTGAATTTTGCCCCTTTTCTGCTTATCCACCTCTTGGGCACTAATCTCCATCTTTTGCACACTGCTTTGCAGAGATAGTCACTCCTCTGGTTCACTGGTTCCACTGCTAGCTGTGGGGGGTGAGCAAGTAGGTACCCTCCTTGCTGGCCTGCCACCCCCCTTTGCTAGTTTAAATGCTTGTCAATGTAGCATTTAAACTTATCATTGAGTGCTTGGATTCCCCTCCAGGATGGATGCAGGCCGTCAGGCTTGAACAAACTCCATCCCTCCAGGTGGGTCCCCAGTCACCAATGAATCCAAACCCTTCCACAGCACCAGTTCTTCGACCATGAGTTAAAGTTCCTGGTGCATGCACTCCATGTTCTCCTTGCCTCTCACAGGTAGTACTTCTGGGAAAGTGACAGAAGTAGCTACTTGCTTGAGACTCCTCCCCGTTTCCTAAACTCTTCCTGAACTTCCTTTGGCTCCGCATTTTCCAGGTCATTAGTACCTAGGTGGATAATGACATCCAGCTCACCCTCCTGTCTTGCCTTCCCAGTGAGCCCCAGGATCTTCCTTCCTTCCATCTCTCCATGCCGTGGCACCTGGTAGGCACCTCACCTCCCTGTCCTCCCCCTCCTGTGTTCCTAGCTGGATCCCTCTTATGATGGAGTCCCCCACCAGGATTCACTTCCTCCTCCTCTGGGGTCCACTGCTTTCCCCGCTGAGGTCACCTTCTTGGCTAACCTCCGCATCCTTTCCCTCCACTTCTTTGGGTACCTCTATTTGGTTGTCCTCATTTGCCAGTGTGGCATATGAGTTCTTGAGTGGAATAGGATCTGGGATGTGCCTCTGCCTGACTGCTCTAACCCTCCCTGAGCCCACTGTCATCCAAGTGCTCCTCGTTCTCGGCATCCTTTGAGGCAGTTGCATTGGACTGGGTGGTCCCTGGATAGGAGTGATGGTACTCCTGACCCAGTTTACTTCCGCTCTGAGTCTGGCTACCTCATCCCACAGTCCAGAGAGATGCATGCAGATAGGGCAGCACCTCAGTGTCCAGAAGGTCTGCCTGAATATGGCTGCCCCACAGCCACTGCATTGCACCACTCCCCACATTATACTGCAATTCCACTACTTGTCTGCTACTGAAGCTCTCCTAGTTCCCTTTTTATTAATTTACTGTACTAAAAATCCTGCCACTGATCCTCAGATTTTTTTTTAAAGAAAAAGAAACCAATAAATAAATAAATGAGTCAAAACACTTGTCGTGCTGAGGGTGGGCTTCTTCCTCCTTATGCCCCTCCTACTTCACACCCCTTACTATACCCTGTGTTTAGCTCCTGTCAATCAGATTTAACAGGGTATATAATTAAGAGTTGGAGGAAGGGAAGGGAGGGGTGAAAATTTGCAGCAATTAAAGACAGCACAGAATTACACCACCACTATGTTTTAAATTCTCAACAGCCCAAAAACAATTATAAGTAAAGACAACAAAGAAAGTATAGTGTCACTAAAAGCCCACAATCTAATTTTAAAAGAAAAATAGCAACTACCAGTTACTCTAAAGCACTGAATTGAATATGTTCCTTCCTTCCCCTTCTGGCTTCTTCTGAGAAAATAAAAATCTGCTTGCTACTTTAACTCTGACTAAGCCCCACCTCCAGTTATCGCGTAGCTGCGGTCATAGGCCGGACAATTAACACCCTTCACCCAACTACAGGGCAGTCAGACAAGCCAAGATAAAATTTGCAGCAATTAAAGACAGCACAGAATTACACCACCACTATGTTTTAAATTCTCAGCAGCCCAAAAACAATTATAAGTAAAGACAACAAAGAAAGTATAGTGTCACTAAAAGCCCACAATCTAAGTTTAAAAGAAAAATAGCAATTACCAGTTACTCTAAAGCACTGAATTGAATATGTTTCCTTCCTTCCCCTTCTGGCTTCTTCTGAGAAAATAAATATCTGCTTGCTACTTTAACTCTGACTAAGCCCCACCTCCAGTTATCACGTAGCTGAGGTCAGAGGCCAGACAATTAACACCCTTCACCCAACTACAGGGCAGTCAGACAAGCCAAGATAAAATTTGCAGCAATTAAAGACAGCACAGAATTACACCACCACTATGTTTTAAATTCTCAACAGCCCAAAAACAATTATAAGTAAAGACAACAAAGAAAGTATAGTGTCACTAAAAGCCCACAATCTAAGTTTAAAAGAAAAATAGCAATTACCAGTTACTCTAAAGCACTGAATTGAATATGTTTCCTTCCTTCCCCTTCTGGCTTCTTGTAATCCTGTCACATTCCATGATATCCTATTATAATTTGATTCTTGATTTATTAACTTATTAGTTACATCTTCCTTGTTTTGTCAATCTTCATTTAATTCTTGCAATTTTTATATCTGTTTGCTGTTTTTACAAAGCTTAACCAATCATTACTATATGTCTCTGCTCGATCTATGCAGGTTCCTAGCTCTTCCCCCACCATATGGCTGTCTAGATCATCCAACCTCCCTGCATGCATCAGTATGTGTAAATATTCTTGTTCATTTACTGTTCAGATTGTCAGTTGTCCATCCTTTTCTCACCTATTAACCTTAGAGATCCTTTTATTTAAGTCCTTATCTTTCAGTAAATTCTTTAGCAGGTCCATGGTTTTTGTTCTTAAGTTATTCTTTAATTCATTTAAAAAAATCCCAATTCCATATAAAGATATCGGCCCAGATATTCAAACTGCACCCAAAAAGTGCACAACAGCAGGAGCAAGTGCAAGAGGTGTGATATTCAAAAACTGCACTGGCCAAGATGCGCCTACAGCCAATGACTGAATATCGCACCACCTGCACCATAGCGCAACTAGGGAGGTGAAGCTGAGCATATCTGATGTGCCATAGTGCAACAAGGGATGTTCAGCTGAGGAGTCCAGATGCACCATAGTGCAACCAGGGACGCCCCCCAGCAGCAGGGCAGCAATTTCAACAGCACAACCAGGGATGCAGGGGCCCACCATCCATGCCACAGATGGGCAGAGGAACACACAGCAGAACAGACATTGTCCCCCCACATCCCATGCACTGCACAACTGGGGGAGGGCTGGAATAACCACTGGCCCATGGAGACCAGCAACCAATCCACAGCTGGGCCATGGTGCCCCATCACACCCCCTGGCACACAAGGAGGGCTGACCACCCAGTGCCACACCATCCCACCAATGCAGAGCACACCCTGCACCATGACCCCTAGACACCCTGCCCAGGAACAGCATCCACCAGTGCAGGATACCCCATGCATGCCACCACCCCCACTGTGACAATGCAACCCTGTGCACCACAGAACCATGCAAGGCAGCCCCAACACAAGTGCCTATCAGCGGGGTGGCAGCACACAACGATGCAACAACTGCATACACAGTGCCACCATGCACAGCCCCCCCGAGGTACAGCTGAGAGACTGACCATGCATTGGGAAAAGAGGTACCCCACATGTGACAGGGCATGCCCTGGACCCCACCACCAGTGGTACAGCACCCTGCACACCCTCCCAAGGACACACCCCTAACCCAGCACTGGCCACAACAGCCAGTGCAGACACCCACAGTGGTGCATGGAAGCATGCACCACACCAGATGCAACACAGTGCATGGACAAACACCCACCCATACCCAAGGGCACACCAACACAGGGATGCAGTAGCGGGGCAAACAAGCCCCCAGCGTGTGGCCATGGAAATCATGTACACATGGCCAGCACTCCTCCATGGCACAGGAGTGCCAGCCACCCTGCGCAGGCACTGTGGAGCTGTACGCCACCAGCATTTGCCCAGAGCATAAGTGACAGACAGTGGTGCACATCTCCTGCAACACACACACAAGCCACAGCATGGAGGTGGGACAACAACAGCAGAGGCCACAGTGTCACCCAAGGCAGATATGCACCACACCAGTGACAGGAGGCAATCTAGCATTGTGATGGGTACAGTGGCTGTCCTGCATTGACAGCCACCACTGACATGCCAGTGAACCGTGCAGGTCACAGACATGCAAGGGTGTTAGCTGCACAGGCCATGGATGGGCTGACAGGTGCACCATGGACACTGAGCATGCATCATGGACCACTGCACACAGTCATCCAGTGCACAGGGAACAACATACACACCACAGACAGTGACTGAGAGCTAGTCCCACACCATAGTCACTTCCCCATGGCCACACACACATTCCCATGACTGAACCACCCATAACGCCAAGCACACCACTGCAGCTGAGCACGTATAGCCCACTGCAAATCAGAGACCACCACAGTAGGCATATCAAAAGAAATGTATTTAAAAACATCAAACAAAACTATGTACAAATATTTACAAAAGTTTGGAAGAAGGGCCACAAACAAGGTGGGGTGGGTAAGGGGCAGGGGTGAACAAATGATAGAGGGAAGAAGGGGTGTGAGGGTGGGTCCAGGGGGGTAGGGGAAATCAGGGGCATTGTTAAGCTCAGCGGGAGCCCTGCTCTGCACTCTGGCTGCTCCTCCTGCCATGACGCTGCCTGACACCCAGCCTGTCGATCCTTTGCAGGATTTCCAGTGATGCCCTGGCAACATGTAGTATCTCCCGCAGTGCCTCCCTGATCTCCTGCAGCTGCCGTCCACCTAGGACAAGGGAGCAGAGTAAATAGGTGTGAATGCACAGCCCCATACAGCCCACCCACTGTGCATGGCATACGGCCATGGGACATGCCTCTGTGATGGTGTGTGACCACCCACAGTGATCGCATCCACAAGACCTGCCCACCCAGGTGCACACAGCCATGTGGACCACTGCACACACCCACCAGCCAAGTCCTGCACAGTGCCACCATGGCTGTTTAGTGACATGGCTATGTGGTGTGAAGGCAGTGGCACAGCCATGTACCTGGTGCATGCATGGACCACCATTGATGCACTCCCAGACATGCAGTGCCACTGGACAGTGCTGACTGTAACAAGTTGCGTGCATGGCAGTGGTGTCAATGGATGGTGGCCATGCCCTGCTGCCCGGCCTGTTACACAGCATGCAATAGTAATCATGGATGTAAGGCACTCACTATCATCAGGCTGGTCCCTCTGCCTCTGTGGACCTTCGCCCCTCCTGGAGTGACAGTCTTCCTGCTGGCACCTCCTCTCCCTCGCCAGCCATAGTTTTTCTGGGCATAAGGTGTAAACATGGAGAGAGGAACATCAGTACAATCCTGTAGCAGTGTCCCCCTGCCCCCATGTTTGTGCAATCCCACATGGCCAGACCCACCCACCCACACCTGATAACACCACCACAGCCAACACCAGACAGCCCCCCCATGTTCCGGACACATGCAACCATGATACCTATATGGAAGATAAAAGTGTATGGACATTACACCTACCTGGCCATGGCACTGTGCCCCCCTGGCACGTGCCCGCAGGCAGGCAAGCAGGGCTGGGTCCCTCCGCCTCAGGTCCCCTTATCTGTGGTGGCACTGCTCCACCATCCACCCCATTCCTGTGGCCTCCTCTAGGGCATCAGCCACCTCTTGCCACACCTGACTCCTGGACCTGTCCAGGGGTGCTTCACCAAAAAGTAGGCCAACAAGTGGCTCCACAGTGGCAACCAAGTTTGCCATTTCTATCTGGCTCCAATGGGCAGCTCTCCTCCTTGCCATCTCTCTTGCTCGGTAGGATCAAAATGGTGTTCTGCAGTGTGGTTCCACCGACTGCAGATGCTGCGTGGTACAGTGCTGCCATTCTCTATTGCGTTGTCACCGAACAGCGTGATAGTGGTGCACCCATGCCTGATGCATGGTGCCTAGGGGGCAGAGGTCGGGCACAGGGTCAAGGGTCTCTGGCGCATGGACAGCCACAGTGTGACTGGAACCCAATGCGTGTAGCGTGATTGGGTGCCTGTGTGCCACCTCCAGTAGTGGCCTACCGCTGTTGCCCCAGTGCACCTACGGCACCCCAGTGCCACAGCACCATATAGGTGAACAGCGCTGTAGTGCCACTGGCACAATGGTGGCCATGCCCTGCATTGCCTCCCATGTACAGCATGTCAGCAGCGCAACAGGCACCTGCATCATCAACCAGGGCATGAGCAGTTAGGTGTGTACTGTGCATGTCACAGAAATGCGCCTTTGGCTCAGCACGTTCAACACAATTGCGCAAAGTGCAACAGCGTGATATTCAGCCATCATATACAAATTAGCTAATCAGCCATTCAATGGCGCAGTCACTGCAATTTGCAACTACTTAAAGTTGTGCCTTGCCTCATTTGCATGGGTTGCACTATAAAAGTGTGACATTGGGCTGCACTGGCCATAGTCGGTTACTGCAGTCTATTGGTGAGTTGCATGCTGTTTGGGAGTGTGGACTGTGGATTTTGGGACATGCATTGGACTGCACAGTCACAGGTAACACCTGTCATTCTCACAGGCTGAATCATGACTGAGCGAGTTGTGGAGGAAGAGGAACAGAATTGTGGGGAGGAGGAGGAGGCCAAATTTCATAAAGGCCCAGACAGATGCCCTGTTCGAGGCCTACCTGGACCAGGAGCCACTTCTCAGCGGATGCCAGGGAACACCACAGGCCCATGCTGCTGCATAGGAGGAAGTGGCGTGTGCTGTGAACCTGCATGGCAGCCACCAGTGCTCCATGCAGGAGTGCAAAAAGAAGATGGGCACAGACAGGAGGAGGATTAAGAAGAAGATGGCTGCCATCAAGGCAGAACAATCTGCGACAGGTGGGGACAGCCGGAGGTGCTACGCCTTACCCCACAGGAAGAGAGGGTTTCTGGCAGCATGCAGTGTTGCACCATTGAGGGTGTTCTGGGTGATGGATTCCAGATGGGTGGTAGCCCGTCACTGCATGGTAGGTCATGGTCTGTCTATTGGGGGGGACAGGGTAGGTCACATGCAGTAACATGACTTTGTTTTCCCTTACAGCTCCTGAGTGTCTGCATGGCTCAGTGGTGGTGGGCCTCTCCACTGAGGCCAGTCAGATGGAGATGGAGGAGGGCCCATCCACCTCCACAGGAATACGCGGCTCAGTGTGACAGTGGGCCCGCCTGGATGTCCAGACTGCTGTTGTTGGAACAGGTGTGGAGGATGCCCGGCCCATGTCCCAGTGTGCCAGCATCCACAGATGCCAGCATGCTGTGACTCAGGCTGGTGCCAGGTCCATCACCGATGATGATGTCGCTAACGTCATGGGCAGTGACACGTGTGTACCACAGGATGGCCACACAGCAGGTAACATTGCAGCCATGGCTGTGGGTGGTGCCGCTGTGGAGGACTGAGTGTCATCACAGTCCCAGCCTGTGCCTGTCAGCACTGGTGGGGCAGCACTGGTGTGTGTACAGGACAGTGGGACTGTTGCAGCCACTGCGGCAGCACCAGTGAGCACTTGGGAGTGGCAGCTGGAGGGGCAGCATCAGCAGTCGGCTGATGGGCTTGGAGGTACAGTGTCAGGGGGCTACATCAGTGCACCACCTGTGGACATGCCCAGGCCTGGTCCTGGTGTGCAGCGCCCACCCTCAAGGGGTGCTGAGCATCCGGGCCATGCACACCCTGAGGGACAGAATGCCGATCAGGCAGATGACCACTTGGATGAGCACACCCGCATACTGCAAGCATCAGTCAATCAGCAGTTGCAGCTTGCGACAGCGGTTGATGCACTGAGTGCGGTTCTTGAGCGGGCAGAAGAGTGTCACAGCAGAGAAACTGCTCTGCTGCTGGCAGGGATGGACCAGATGTGGGAGGATGTGAGCGCTGCCATTGACAGGCTGACACATACAATCACAGCTGCCATGGCCACAGGGGTCACACAGTTATTTGCCCATGTGGCACAGACTCCTCACAGTGCAATGTCCACCCCCATTCCTGGCATCATGCGACACCCTCCTTGTCGACACCAGGTTCAGCTGTGGGCATCCTGAGCACACCTGGCGAAGGCATGTTCGGTGTGCTGCAGACCCCTGCACGTGCACGGTCGCGTTCATGCAGTGGAACCCTTGGGGGACCATTGGTGCCACCCCATGAGGCCAGTGGTCCACATGTAAGTGCTGGAGGGTCTCGGTGGGGCCACCCACGCATCTGTGGTGGCAGGAAACTGTGGCACGTGACTGACCTGTCTCCCAACACAGCTACTGTCTGATGCTGCCCTGTGTGCATTGTGTCATTCAGTGGGCAATGCATGGGTGGGTACCCAGCCCTGCACACAGACACACAGTCCATCTGCATACCCTCCTGGCTGCTGTCCGCAGTTGCATGTGCATGATGATGCCTGCATTGCGCTGTTCACCAGTGTGCAATGATGCCCAGCATCTGACACACGCACAATGACAGGCAGTGGGCATGGTGGTCTGTGGACATGTGTGTGGCTAGGGGTGGCATTCTGGGTCAGTGTCGTCCCTACCCTTTGTGCATGTCTTGTGCGGTGTGTGTGTGTGTGTGTGTCTGTCTGTCCGCGTGCCATGTTAGACCTCACCCATCCCTGGTGGTATGTGTGGTTCCATGCCCGGCCACTTACACTGATGGCATGCACCCCTGTTGTGTGTCCATGCATGTTTGTGGGTCGTGCCTTAGCCACTGGTGGTTGCACATGGCCCCATGACTTACCTGGGTTGGCTGAAGTGCTTCTCTGTGACGGTGTCCCGTGCAGCTGTGCCAGCTGGAGCAGTCGGAGGTCCCATCACCCAAGGGAGGGCTACCCATCACCATTGTCACCGGCATCCTCATCATCCCCATCGCTGTCCCCCTCTTCGACCTGTACAGCTATCCCACATTCATTGGTCATGTTGTGCAGGATGCAACAGGCCAGGAATAGCCCGCAGGCCTTTGAGGGGCTGTACTGTAGGGCACTGCCAGAGGTGTCCAGGCAATGGAAATGTGCCTTCAGCATCCCGAACAACCCGCTCGATGACATTACGTGTGGTGGAGTGTGCCTCATTGTAGCGTTGCTGCGATGGGTTCACGGGCCACCGGTATGGTGTGAGCAGCCAGGGACGGAGTGGGTATCCACTGTCACCTGTGTGTAGAGGGTGGAGGTTAGTTTGGTGATCAGCATCACCCTACCCCAGGCCATGTAGGCCACTACCCACGTCACCTCTGACCATGCCCCTACCAAGCCCTATGTTTGTCCGTGTGGTTTGCACACTCACCAACTAGGTGGCCAGTGGGGATTTCCCAACTCTCAAATCTGTGGCACAGTGCAGACTGGTGCCAGATGAAGGCATCGAGTGCTCCCCCAGGTTGCGTGGCACAGTCATTGATTATGTGCCCCCCGGCATCGCACACCACCTGGCAGTTGATGCTAGCATAGCCCTTGCGATTCATGTATGCGTCCTCCTCGAGGCCAGGTGATGTGTGGATGGCCACATGGGTGCAGTCTATTGCCCCTAGCATGCCAGGCATACATGCTACCCTGTGGAACTCCTGTATGTTTGCTGTGTGCTCCGCTGGTGTGCTGGGGAAATGGATGTACTCCGCAGCATGTGGCAGCAGTTCGCTGAGGAACTGGGTGAATTGGCATGACGTGGCCAACTGGGTTATGCCTGTGGTGTCCCCTGTTGGTTTCTGGAAGGTACTCGTGGTGAGCAAGCACATGCAAGCTGTCACTTTAGTCTCCACTGACAAAGCATGGCTCCGTCGTGTGGGTGGCTGCATCACATCACTGCACAGCTCACAGAGCCGCCTCAGAATTGCCCGATTCAGGCAGTACCAGCCCATGATCTCCGTATCACTATACAGCTCGAAGCTGGTGCGGGCTTGGTACTGCCTGTTGGGGGCATACCGCCGACGGGCCATGCCCCCGTGCTGCCCGCCTTCTCACACCCTTATTACTGCCTTCATCTGGATGGAGGCACTGGCCATGTCCCTGGCTTGTGTTCACCCCCTCTGGCAGCTGTTTCTGTATTCCCCCACTGTCCTGGCTGCTACTTCCCCTGCACTGGGAACACCTGACTGTGCTGGCCTCACTGCTGTGTGGCAGTTCCCCCTTCTGCACTGTGGCTCCCCACACCTTCCCCTGAGCCTGTGGGTTCCAGGTGCCCTTTCACTGTCCTGCCCTGTGTGTGTGTGTGTGTTGCCTGTGTGGCTGGCTATAATTCAGCAACTTGTGGCTTCCCTTTAGCGTTCTTGTGCCTCTCCCTTGCTCCTTTTTATTTTGGCTCATTTCCGCTATGGTGCAACTTCTGCTTGCTCCCCTATTGTGCATGGCATATGTTGTTGAATATTGCACTGCACCATTTATGCATGGTTCCTCCCCCTTCACTTGCTCATATATTCATTATCATTGTGCTGCTGTTCAGCATGATTTGGGGGGCGCAACTGCCTTCCGCTGAATATCGCATAATGGCACATTTTCGGACTTGCACTGGTGCAACCCTATTGTGCATGGCGCAACTCTTTTGAATATCTGGGCCATCATATGTTCTTTAACATTATTTTCGTTAATGCCCATACCTTTGAAGTATTCTGTGAATATAATGTTGATGTTTATAACACTTTCCATCCCAAATCCTAACAACTTTAAGAAATATTTTTGATTTTCAATCACTTTTAAGATGTAATATTGATCCGAGATCAAAAGCACCAGATCTAGGTTTTCTATTGGTCTGATAACACTAAGACTATCTAACAAGCTGTCATTCTTTTTGTTTTTATTAAGTATTGTTCCCAAAAATTGTTTCAGATGACTATTCAAATTAACAGCTATTTCATTTGGCATTAAACTAATATTGTACACTGGTAGCACATAATCTGTATCTAACAACCTTTTTAAAAATGCTCTAAGTGTATTATCTTTTTTTTCTGTCTTGTTTCCTTAATACTTCTATATTCTGTAATCTGATATTACTTTTATTTGGCTTTACTGAAGCCTCACTTACTTCATCTCCTGCTTCCTCTACTTGATTTTTCTTTATTGCCTCTAGCTCATGATTCTTATTCAGATCTTTTCCTCTCTTACATTCTATATTCCTTTTTTGTTAACTTTTCCCTCTTGCTTTTTAGTAGCCCCTTGGCCTACCTTTTGTAGATAATTCTTGTCAGATGGTCTAACTTTTTTCTCTTTTGGCTTTATAGCTTTTTTCTTTTCTCTGTCTTTAACTTTACCTGTCTCCTTGTTGGTTTTTAATTCCTTAGCCAAATTCTCTGTCAAGTTTTCATTCTCTTTTTTATATCATCATTCCTTTGTTTACCTGCTTTATATGATTTATTAATATCATTTTTAAGTTGAATCCCTTTTAGATTTTTCACTCTACTCGGTGTTGTCTTCCTGTCTTTTTCCCCTGGGGTAATCTGTAATATATCCCCTTCCCCTCATCATCTGAGTTTACCTTGGTTATATCCTTATATATTCCATTCTGTTCATCTTCTTCTTCTCTTCCTAAATCCAAATCCTTCTCTACTATCAGGCTCCTCCCACAATTACTTATGTCTGTATTTGTGAAACCAGAAATGTCTTTCTATTCTGTTTTGTTTTTTTCTTTTGCTGAGCTTTTCTGCAACTCCCTTTTCCCAGAGTTTTGGGTGTTTAGATTTCATTTCTAAGATCACAATGTCCTGTTCTTTATAATCTTCAGGTAACATTACTAGTTCTAACTCGGTCTCACTACTATTTGTGTCATCTATATCCTTATTATCTATATGTGAAAGCTTTGGGGTTGAGGGAGTACAAGGGGGTGATCTCTCTATTCTAAACCCCTCAGACCCTTCCTCATTTAGTGTCAATACATTCTCCAAGCCTTTTTTTGCTCTCTCTTTAATATCTCATTCTGTGTAAATTTATTATCAATACAAATCCCTTTTATAAATGAACAATCTCGCTTAAATAGTAATAGCTGTTCATAAATCAAAACATTAGCCAATAATGGGTTTCTAAGTATATTAGTGCACTCTCTAGTTAATGTATTCAAAAGTGGAGTTGCCAAATCACAAGGGCTCCTTGGTTGTGTACATTATCCACTAATATTTCCCCATGCTGTATTGTTATTTGCCATACTTTTGTTTGAAATGCAATGTTCTCTTACTTCAAACTGATGCTCAAGCATAGTACACTTACTATTCTTCCCTTGTCTTAATTCTCTCATTTCCTTAATTTTCTGTTCCCTTTTATTATTAGTCTCTATTGTTTCTTTAATACTATAACACTTCTGGATACCTTCTTATTTACCTTTTCTATTAAGTTGTTGTCATCCAACTCAAAAATATTTTTCTCCCTTCCAAGTATTTCCATTGATGAAACTGGTGTGCTGAATTAAGGCAAATCTGTCAATTCATCATGTTCAGATATTTTAATAAACTCCTTAAGGTCATCATTCTTTTTCCCCCAATGCCTCCCAAATAAGAGTTTGGACCATTTTTGATATACCATACTTTTTTTTGTCAGAATATTGATCATACTATCAGCACAATTAGTTTCAGCATTGATCTTAATTTTTCATTTTCAGTATTAATTTCTTCCATTGTGTTTTTGTCATTACAATTAAATATTTTGTGGGCTTCTGCCAATCTCTTTTCTTCCTTGTTTTCTTCTTTCTTTACCCTTCCTTTTCTGTTAATTACTTTCTGGAATTTCCCCTTATTACTAATAGTGTTATTCTTATCACTTTGTGCTTCTGTCAGCATTTTGATAATACACAACTCTGTATATACTCACAATATGTTTTATGTTAATATTCTTATAGCAGAGGCAGTAATTTTAACAGAGTAAAAACACTAGAATACTGATATGCTTAAAATATAATTCAATATCAGGAGATACAATTTTTTCAGAAATACTGCTGAGTTAAGCAAGGAGTCTAAAGAGAAAGTGATAAAAAGACAATTAATCCACTGATCTGTTAATTGCACACATTAAAAGCCTAATGTTACTAATAAACCAAGGGAATTATATGTCCAATATAGCAGCATACCAATACTACCAGATGTAATAACACACTCCTGTGTCACCTTACACCTTATAACTAGTACATTTTATAGTATGCAGATCTTTCAAAAAAATGGTAACAGAGAAAGAACCTTCAAAGGCAGTAATAGTGAGAGAAGGAGAAATAGAAAGCAAATTATTCTACAATAGTTGTTTAAGTGTTTTTAGATACTCAGTAATCACAGGTTCTTCTGTGACTTTTTATTTCCCTCTTCTTCCTTCCTTTCCTTTGTATCTTTCTTCTATAATACCCCAAAATCCTTCAGTAATCTGGGTTTTCAGCTAGCTTGAGACTTTTCATCACTCAGAGTTCTCCCAACAAAGGCCTCTATTCTCTGTCCAAAATCTTATGTCTGCTGAAACTTTAAGTAAGTGGATAAGTACGTTGTCCAAGTCTCTTTTAGTTTGATTCTGTTTCCACACCTTTCCTTTCTTGAATTCCAGGTTATAATTGTAAATCAGGTGGTAGGCACAAGAAGTACAAAATATAACACAGAGCTAAACAGGGTCCCATACAGATGCACAACAATTATAAATACATACTCAACAACAGCAAAAACTTGTCTGATTCAGGAAATAAACCTGTATCTAAAGTTTACAGTATATACTGAATATACTCAATTTAAATATTAAACTCCAAATAATGTTAAAATGGTTTAAATATTAGTTATAGACAGTTAAAAATAAAATATTTCAATGAACTGCTCAATGTGCTACTTACATAGAAACATAGAAACATAGAATTTAATGGCAGATAAGGACTGCTTGGCCCACCTAGTCTGCCCATTTTCCTACCTAATGGGTGAGCTGCAGATCCTAGTTAACCAACAACCTACTTCCTCCTACCCCGCACTAGGACTGCCTTATGTCTGTCCCATGCATTCTTGAATTCCCCTACTGTTCTTGACTCCATGACCTCCTCAGGAATGCTGTTCCATGCACCCACAACTCTCTCAGTGAAAAAATAACCTCACATTACCTCTGAGCTGTCCCCCCTCTATCTTCAAATTGTGCCCCCTTGTTCTTGCACATCTCTTTTTTGGAAAGATACTACCCTCTTGAATTTTGTTGATTCCCTTGAGGTACTTGAAAGTTTCTATCATGCCCCCCTCTCCCTTCTTTCCTCAAGAGTACACATATTAAGCTCCTATAGTCTTTCTTCATATGTCTTCTGGTGCAGACCCTGCACCATTTTGGTTGCCCTCCTCTGGACAGCCTCCACTCTATGTCTTTGTGGAGATGGGATCTCCAGAACTGCACACAGAACCCCAGATGGGGTCTCACCAACTGTCTGTACAGAAGAATAACAACGTCCTGTTTTCTACTGTTGATGCCTCTCCCTATGCATCCCAGTATCCCCCCCAGCCTTCATTACTGCCTTCTCACATTGCTTGCCCACCTTTAGGTCATCTGATATAATTACCCCCAGATCCCTTTCCATTTTTACTGTTGTCAGTATCTCACCCCCATCGTGTAGTCTTCTCCTGTGTTTTTGTTTCCCAGGTGCATTACCTGGCACTTCTTTGTGTTGAATCAGCATTTGACCATTCCTCCAACCTTGCCAAGTCCCTTGTCATCCTTTCCACTCCATCTTTTGTATCAACCCTGTTGCAGATCTTTGTGTCATCTGCTAAGAGACATACATTTTCTTCCAGTTCCTCTGCAATGTCACTTATAAAGAGATTAAAAAGGACTGATCCCAGTACTGAACCCTGTGGTACCCTGCTAGTAACCATCCTTTCTTCACTTTGGACTCTGTTTACTAGTACCCTTTGCATCCTGTTGTCCAGCCAATTTTTTATCCAGGCTACCCCCTTGGGACCCACTCCAAGGCTGGCTAACTTGTGTATTAATCTTTTGTGTGGGACTGTATCAAATGCCTTGCTAAAATCTAGGTAGACCATGCCCACAGCCCCTCTCTGGTCTACTACTTTGGTCACCCAGTCAAAGAAATCTATTAGATTCATCTGACATGACCTTCCCCCTGTGAATCCATGCTGCCTTGGGTCCTGTGCCCCACTGGCCTCTAGGAACTTAACAGTTCTTTCCTTCAGAAGTGATTCCATCATTTTCCCTACCACTGAGGTCAAACTAACAGGTCTGTAGTTTCCTGCCTCTGCCCTGCTCCCACTTTTGTGAAGAAGAATCACATCCACCCACGTCCAGTCCTCAGGTACCTCCCCATCCTCCCATGATTTGTTAAAGAGAGTAGTCAGCGATGTCACTAGTTCTACCCTTAGTTCTTTTAGAATTCTTGGGTGAATCCCATCAGGCCCCATTGCTTTGTCCACCTTCAATTTTACTAGTTCATTTGGAACCCTTTCTTCTGTAAATGGACTGGTATTGACCCCATCTTCAGAGTGTTTCTCTTGTTTGGTTTAGGTACTACCCCTCCTCTTCCTTTGTGAATACTGAGCAGAAATATTCATTCATTATCCCTGCCTTTTCACTGTCACCTTCTGCCCACATTCCCACCCCTTTATTAAGCCTTAGTATCCCTCCCTTGGTCTTTCTTTGCTCTCTAATGTACCTATAAAAGGTCTTATCCCCCTTCTTAACAGAGTTGGCTATCCTTTCCTCAGTTTGGGCCTTTGCTATTCTGTCTGCCTTCCCTGCCTCTTTCTGCTTTAACTGATGAAGTTCTCTGGCCTGCTCCTTCTATGTTTCCTTATATTTCCTGAATGCTAGCCTGTTCTCCTTAACCGCCCCGCCACTTCTTTTGAGACTCATAGTGGTTTTTCCTTCTTTGCATTTTGTTGATTTGCTTCACACAAAGGCTTGTTGCCTCTGTGATGGCTGTTTTAATTACTCCCCATTGTTCCTCCACCCCTCCTTTTTACCTGTTTGCTAGTGCTTTTCTGAGGCACTCTCTCATTTTCCCAAAGTCAGCCCACCTAAAGTCCAATACTCTACTTATAATACAATACTTACTTTCTAATATAGTAGGTTTTGAGGTTTTTAGGCCAAATTCATAGATGCCCAATCTCACTGTGTGTAATTGCAATTACTACTTCTTGTCCATGGCAAGCTTAATTGATGATAAAGCTAAGCAACTGACCAGGCAGAAACAGCAGATAACTGCCACAAGGGATCTACACTGAGCATTTTCTAAAGGCTGCTTTAAGTAATATTAACAAAAGCACAAGCGCGCAGGCACATGAGAGCACACGAGGGGAAAACAAGTAAAAAAACTAAAACAGCACGAAAGTGCAGCATTTCAAAGAGAAGCAAACTCCTTTACTCTTGAGTGCCCTACAATCTTCATCCATACCTCACAAGCTTTTGTCCCCCAAACGTGGAACATTGCCTGTCAAAATGTAGAACAAATGGGCAAAATGTGGAACACTTAATAAAATGTTTACCTAAGAAGCTCAAAACACTGTTAAAATGTTGCATTCATGTTCAGAAAGTCTGTTACTAATTGAATAATATAGTTTTTGCATCATTTACTATGGATTTTTGCTTTAAAATCTTGGCTTTGAATGTGGAACAAATCTTCACAATGTGGAACAGAGAGCTTTTGTGAAGTAAAATGAGGAAAGTTCCTCATAATGTGGTACAGTTGAGAGGTATGTCTCCATCTCTCCTTCCCCTCTTCAGTTTAATCTAATCTATGTCACCACATGTGCCTTATATGGTTAAAATGCACCTGACCCAAAGCAGCCTATCAGCTGGATCAAGGTCCGTAACCCAGAAGCGGCTAAACTTTTTCCTTGATTCACAAGATTAATAAAAAAAATGCTGTTTCCATAAGTTTGTCAGTGAGCCTATACCTTGAAAAGTATGAAAATTACTTCACAACTCCCTACTTTAGATCTAATAATTCAAAGTGTCCCAGTATATAGTGCTCATGGGTGCATTCTCTCTTTCTATAAAACATAATCTATAAAATTTATAAAACAATCTAAGAAAGTAAGTTAAACCAATCCAAAAATAAACAAGGCAAGTATTTCTCTGGGTATGTTTAAATCAGTTGTATATTCTGCAGTTTTGCATTCTATAGTCAATCAGAAGTTTTCATACCAATTTTGCACAAGTTATCCCTGCAATGTACGTATTACAAACATAGTTGAAAGTGCAAACACAAAATATACAAGGTATTTAGTAAAAATAATTCTCCTTCTCCTAACCATAAAAAACACCAAACAAATATTAGGGTAGAAAATGGAGAGAGTCTTATCACCAGATTAACACAAGGTTAACATAATCTGTGTGTCTGTGTGTTTTTTAAACACTGTTTTAACACTACTGTGTGTTAAATCCATAGGAACTGTAGAAACAGGGGCAAGGCAAGCCAATAGGCCCCCGTGGGCTTTACTGAAGCTACACCTCCAAGTGGATGACTTCTTCCACCATTAGAACTTCACTCAACTCAGGAGGCATCCAGAGGTCTGAACTCCTACTGATTATTTACTATTAGACCACCTCTCTTCCTTTCTTTTCACAGTGTGGGCTTCCTTGTTAAGGCAACCAGTTGCATATCTGTTCAAAGAAAACAAAAGCATTTTGTTAATTCTGCTGTTACCACTCTCTCTGAGGTTCAACAGCTATGTCCATACCAACAAATTGAAATGCACTTGAGAAAAAGTAGTAAAGCAGACACAAATTGTGAAAAGAAGTGTATCATACAAGTCAGGAGGTAACTAGTGGCTGGCAATGTAAAATAGCATAAAAAAGTATTGGTCAAAATTTCACCATATTGTTGCACTGCTGCTTTAATTTATAATTTAATTATGACATTATGTGCTCACAAGCACAACACACAAAATGCAACTGTCTTGTGTCCAGAAAATTCCCATGGGCTGATGAAGTGAAATGGGAACGGTATGCCACATGCAAAGTCCCCCAGAATTTATTGCACAGTCACTCATGCGCACAGTGGTCACACAGAGTCCCCAGAATTTTTCTGCATCCCCAAAATGCAACTGTCTTGTGTCCAGAAAATTCCCAAGTGCTGATGAAGTGAAATAGGAGCAGTACACCACATGCAAAGTCCCCCAGAATTTATTGCTCAGTCTCTCATACGTGCAGCGGTCACACAGAGTCCCCAGAATTTTTCTGCATTCCCAAAATACAACTGTCTTGTTTCCAGAGAAGTAACATACTGTGATGATGATGTCATGACCATGATGCACAGTGTCTTGCCAAACCGTGTGAAGAAGGGATAACATGACATGAGTCCATTCAGTGTTCCATCAGAAATGATGACTGTGATGGAGAACTGTTGCTGGTCCAAAGTGTGCTGCGATTCCTGTGAATGTGTGCGATGCAATCACCTCAACCAGATGGAAGGGTGCCCTTTGTGTGTATACTAATAGTAGCTTTGGTGAGTTGATATATATATCTATACAAATATATATATATATATATATATATATATATATATATGTCTTTTCTAGGTGGGGGTTGACATATATATACACATGTACTCATTGTATTGTTTTGTATCACAGGTCACATACTGTTGGTGTACAGATTGCAGTGCTTGATAAGACATTTTGGCATTGAAATTTGAAATGGAATACTCTCAAGTCAATGATGGTAAGTATTTTTTTTTGGTGGGGGGCATATTTGCATGTAGGTCTCATTAATGGTTTATTATTTGGTTACTTCTTTACAGATTTCATCTGCATCCTTCTCCAGTCTGGTAATGAATGGCCATGATCATTGATTGAAACAACTTCTGCTTGTTGCATGTCTGCCTGAACCCAGTGGTGGGCCTGATGTTGAAGAAGTTCTTTGGATAAGGCAACTGTGACTCAACAAAGCATTTGGAACTTTCCTAAAAAAAGAAATGTAGGACCTATTACAACTTGATTGCAGCAGTAAGGCATTATGTTTAAGTCATGGCTGTTTCACCATGGGTATCTGGTTAACATGAATAGCAAGCTGTCCCACTGCAATCATCAGATCACAATTTAATTTAGTACCAGGCTGTGTAACAAATACACTGTGTCACTGTCCCTGCATCTCAACTCAAGTTACATTTTAAAACCACATCTTGTAAAGTAACACAACCTGGGTGCAACTTTTTCAACACTGTCATGGCTGCACAGCTGCCAATTTGGAATACAGTACATGATATCTGTTGTAGAAATATTTTTGTGATGTACATGTCACCTAGTTTATGATTCATCAGTCAGATTTGTTGCACTCTGATGAAACAAAAAGGAACAGATGAAATAAAATTGAAATACTTACCAGTATGGATTGGAAATGGATATCCCATAGCTTCCCATAGACAGTACTGCTGTTGCCATTGATATAGACCTTCAGCAAAGGAGAGTCATTTGCTGTTAACCTTTAAAAAACAAATAAGTTGACCGTATGTGTTTCACCATTGCAGCTCAGAAAAACAACACAAAACAAAATACGTAGATAAAGGAAGTTGAATAGCATGAAAACATTAGTACACATACTCAGCTTATAGTTTTAATAGTAAAAAGCTATGTGCCTGTGGCTGATGGATGAGGTCTCCTGTTTGAATTCCTCTTCCATGGCATGGTCATTGTAATGGAAAAGCATTGTCACAATGGCACTGGTGGTCAGTGGTGGTGGTCATAGCTGCAGCACATGATGACATTCCCTCTCACATCTTCCTGCATCTGGTGGTGGTGGCAGGGGTGAACAGTGGTCTTATGGTGGTGGTAGTCTGGGGGGACACATGGACACATTCCATATGGTGGCAGTGGCAAACAGTGGTCTTATGGTGGTGGTACTCCAGGGGGACACACGGTCACATTCCTTATGGTGGCAGTCGTGAACAGCAGTCTTATGGTGGTGGTAGTCTGGGATGACACACGGTCACATTCCTTATGGTGGCAGTGGCAAACAGCAGTCTTATGGTGGTGGTATGCCATGGAGACACACGGTCACATTCCCTGTGGTGAACAGTGGTCTTATGGTGGTGGTAGTGCGGGGGGACACATGGTCACGTTCCCCATGGTGGCAGTGGTGAACAGCAGTCTTATGGTTGTGGCAGACCAGGGGCCAGGATATACTGTGTTCTCTGTTATAAATGTGATGTGACGTGTGGAATTTGAGTCACTATGAGTGGGACAGTGATTTAACTTTATGAAAAAGAAAACATCTATCATACAAGACATGTGACAGCCTTTTAACCACTTAAGTTAAAACCTGCCAACATTAACCTCGTCATCATTCATCATCATCCTCATAAAGAAAGCTGTCCTCACAGTCTTCTGTGTCTGAATTCTGACCACGGGGAAATTCTTTCTCTATTGTGTTACCATCTACGTCAATGGTAGGCCACTTCATGCTGTCACTGCCACCAGGATGGTTTCTTTCTTCAACATCAGCAAAACCATGAGTATGCTGGGATACGAATACAGAAGTTGCAATCTGAGCTGGTATGTGCCTCTCATTAATTTTTATGAATGTCAGCAAACTGACATTTGCAGGAGAGAGGTTTGCATGACTGATCCTGAGCTATTGCACCTGCTGAGCTGAATACCCTTTCGACACTCACTGGAGGGTAGGCATGTCAGGTACTTCTGTGCCACAGCAGTCAGCTCTGGCCATTCACTGACCTTTCCACTCCAGTATAAAAGAGGATCATCTGTGATTGACAGATTGCCTGTTTTCAGACACATATGATGTAACCATTTGCTGTGCAGCTCTAAGTCCAGTGGTTGATGCAGCATCCACTTCTCCAGAATCATTTAGGTCACAAATCCCCACTTGGGACAAAGCCTCTCAAAGTGGGTTAACCCAGCTGCTTTTGATGACAGACCACCTGGAACTGCAGTCCCCTTCCCCTTACAAGATATGCTTGATACTACTCCTTCAGGTTCACCTTCAGCCTGATTATGCTACTCAGGTTTCCTGACCTTGGCATATGACTTCTGTGCCCTATGAACCAAGTGCACCACTTGCCCACTGACAGTTTTTACTTGTTCAGGCCTGCCCTCCAGTACTGAGGCAATTCCATGTTTATATCATGGGTCCAGCATTGTTGCTCTTGCAAAGTTGTCACTACACTGAATGCTCAAGATGTGATGATTCTGGTCGAATACTGTCAGCATGTGTTTCAGCAACGTACTGCTAGCACTGTCTACAGCAAGATCAAGGCTATGCTGTACATTCACCATTGTCTGCCTCAGCACCCACAGCAGTGGAATTGATTGGCTAAAGAGGCAGACTTGCCACTCACTGCCTGTGTGGCATGTTTAAAAGGCCTCAAGATTGTTATTACAGAGTCCATGAGGCTCCACTATTCAGTCGTCATTGACATGGAGGCCCCGGAACTGTCACGGCTAGTGTGCATGACAAGATATTCTGAGATGGCTTTGTACTATTCATACAACCTCTCTGCCAAGTATAAAGTGGAGTTCCACCAGGTAACAACTTCCAGTTTCAAACGGTGCTGCGGGAGGCTGTTTCAGATCTGCAACTGACGAAGTTGGTCATGGGCCTTTGCAGAGCGTGAAAAGTGAGAACAGATACAGCGTGCAACTGTCAGCATTTACTTTATATCAGGGTGCTGCAGAAACTCCTGCACCAGAAGATTTAAACAGTGGGCCATGCAAGGAATCTGAAAAAAGCCACCATTCGTGATGTATTTCACCACATTTGACCCATTGTCACTTGCTATGAACCCAGCTCTCAGGGACAGGGGGTTCAGTCATTTGTCAATTTCAGTCAGTACGGGGTCCAACATGTTTTCACCACTGTGTGAATAGGTCACATTGCACATAGTAATCATTGCATGCTGTCGAATTCATGGAAGATTGCTACCATGACACTCCACCTTACTACACTGATTATTCACTCTACCAACAGCACAAACAACCACTGGCACCTGCACCCAGTGTGCAGTTATACACAAATATGAACTCTCCGCTGGTTTGCCACTTGTCCACATATCCATACTTAAATGGATGAATGGAGAGGAAGAATGTTAAAGGGCATGTCTTATTGAGTTGGACACAGTATGGTACAACTCGGGGACAGCATGGGTTGAAAAGTATGCCCTGATGGGACTTTCCATTTTGACAGGCATGTGCAGCAAACTGCAGGAACCCAGAATTCTCCACAAAGGAGAAGGGAAAAAGATCAACTGCTAGCATTGCAGCTACAGCAGTATTACGTTCGTGTGACACTGTATGATTAGGTGGGTAGTTCAGCTTATGCGGAAAAACACTCTGTAACATGGACTGACTTAAATGTTTTACACAGGGTGTGTTGACAAATGGTTCTGCTCTGTGAATCGCAGGTTGTTGTGGAGTGTGAACATGTAATGAAGATAGTTGCACAGGTGATGACAAACCCAGAAATGCAGATATTTTCCCAGATTTACCAATAGGGGTTGATGTACCACTTGCACTAGACATACTACATTGACCACCACAATCCCCAAAACTGCTACTCTCACCACCACTGAACAAGAATTAAAAATCATTCTGCTCTTCCACCTCATCATGCCTGTAGTAATCCTCTGCTGTTATTTCATCACTACTGCACACATTTAATTTTATACTTGATGCTACAGTCATGGAAGGGGATAACATGCTTTTTATGGTTGATGACAAGGGTGAACACCCCACTGTAGTACAGGTATTAGCTGCCATTTTGTGCTGGGTCCACAGTTCCATGTGCCAATTCTTAAGATGTATATGCTGTCCCCCTGTGCCCAGATGGCTCCCCTTTTTACCTCGACTCACATGCACCTGGCAAACCTGGCAGATTGCAACTGACTCATCATTTGCATCTTCCACAACAGAATTCCAAACAAGGGATTTTGATGCTCTAGTTTTATCATGTCCTCCCGATGCTGCTTATTGGACTCTGTTTTTTTAAAGACATGAAGTGGGGGTGTGTGCTACATGATTTTTCAGGCAGGACGCACTTGGGCTGCAACTGACCACCACGACTAGCTATCATTATTACTGGGTCATCATCATCAACTGAAACTGGTAAATCACAACTTTATATGGGAGGTGGGGAAATGCAAACAGACCTAGACACAGCCACCTTGAGTTTCTTTTCCTCCAGTTCCCAACAGGGGTCACTGACATCATCATCTTATTCATCAACATCATCCACATCTTTTGCTTGGTTGCTGGCATATGGATTGTATGTTGCAACCACAGCAACATCATCATCAGCAGCACCACCATCACCTGAAATTCTTTCACCACACTGTGAATCATTGCATGGCAAATGCATGACCTGAACCGCGGTGGAAGAAATGTCACTTTGTGTGCTGTCGTTGACATGGTAATCAGAATCCTCATGTTCAGTTACTGGGATGTTACTGGGGAGTATGACATCATCTACACTGTCACTCACTGCCACTGCTTCACACTCCACTATATTTTTGGACATGGTAAACGGGTCAGAAGTGGAACTTGAGGCAGTAATACTCATACCACCACCAGCAACTGCACTAACACCACCATCTGGGACAACATCATCTCCTCCAACTATGAGTGAAGCTACTGATAGCACTGTAAAAAACATTGAAGGAGAAATACCTAAATACCTTTCCTCACATCAGCAACGCACTTCTGTGACTGCGTACTACTACCATGCCCACAGACAATCTTACCACTGGCAACAGTGCCATGGTGAGAAACAGCTTTGCTTGCACATCTCTTTGTGGGCATTTTGGGGGATCAACTGTAATATTCTAAACAAATTTAGATTTTTGGAACGTTCACTCTGGGTGAGGGCTGGAGGGGGGGTGATGCTGGATGTGAAGCCAAAAAGACAACTGTGGCTTCAACAACAGATACAGAAGCAAATTGACAATAAGTTCAACAACACCTTAACTAACCAGTGGTGTTCTCAAGTCACAAACAATCCAATCTGGAAAAGAATACCTTTTGCTGGTTGGGGGGGCACTGACTGCTGATAACGGCAGTGCAAAATCAAGAAAAGATATCACTACAGCAGTACAAAATCACATAGCTGCAGTAGATAGCAGGTTCAAGCTGCTGTGCCTGCAATTACACTGTGGCGCAATAAAAGGTGTATTATTTGATGACATGCACCGCACACACACTCACACACACACACACAAAATTTGTATCAGTAATATACAGTGTATTTTAAACAACCTCACTGCTGCACCAGGTCCAGACCACAACACACACAATCAGCAAAAAAATTTCAACAATTACTGAAAATATTACTGTGTGTACATTAACGCAGTCAGTTATACAAGAAAAATATAACCAAAACACAAAGAACTCCCTAGTTCTCCAACTTAAATCTACCTACACCAGATACGCCCCTCCCCAGAGCACACTTCCACTGTTTCTCAGTACACAGACTGAATGTTGTACATTAACATTCAAAATCCACACACAAACAATAAACGCTTTGATGATATGAGCACAGGAGAGTTTCCTACAATCGATGAACTAAAGTTTCAGCAAAACAAAATGACTCAAAAAGGCTTTTTTAACAGCTTTTAGAAGGTTTGAATCACAGATAGCTCTCAGAGCAGACTGTCTCCCACAGCTTCCTACTCACACTACCCTGAACTGAGGCTGTGCAGAACAATCTAGAGCCCATGTGACCTGAAATCCCATGAATCACTGCAAAATTCACCTTTGGAACTAACAAGCAAGGCGAAGTGAGGTGAAGTACATTGTTTTCAATGTACTTTGCCTTAAAATTTGGTGAAGTAGTGGTTTGGGAAGGTGGGGTAATGTGAAGTCATTGTCTTCAATGGACTTCACGTTACCCATTATAACGTGAAGTACTCCGCTTCATGTTGTGGAGCACTCCGCAAATTCGCCTTCACTCTGCGAATCATTCCGTGGAGTGAATTGAGGCCACTTCACCCATCTCTAATCACCGACTGTTTAACATAGATCCTCTATGATCAATGCAAACAGATGTGTTGTACACCACCCTGGTGTTCTGCTTCTGAGCTGCGACTGAAAGTTGAGTACAGGACCATCTGAATGTCGTGTTGGAGTGGCTTCTGGTGGTATGGCATAGGATAAAGGCTCGACCCCCTGGCTGAATGAGGTAAGCTGAAGAGGAGAAATGTACTGTTCAGCTGATTATTGAAAGTGTACTGCTAATGGCATTGGGGCAGGGGGAAGTTGAAATGGTCCAGGGGCAGGGTCTAGGGAGCTGAGTGACATGGACCAAGCCAGACTAGAGAAGGGAGAGCTGGGGTGGTCCAGAGGCATGACCAAGGAAGCCAGGGTGGACAAATGGGTTGCTGTGGTGCTACAAGGTCAGGGCCTGGGGAGACTGGGGGTCAGCAAAGGTAATTTGGGGCAGATGGAGCTGGTGTTCCAGGGGTAATGCTGTGGGAACTGAAGGGGACCAGGGCTGCCCAGGAGCTGGGGCAGGTGGGAGCTGGGGGAGCCCAGGGGCAGAACCAAGGAAACCAGTGTGGGCAGCATTGACAAGAGCAACTGGGATGCTCCAGGATCAGGACCATGAGAGCCAGGGGGCAGGTGTGGGGAAGGACTAGCTCTGGGATGGGGCAGTGGGGAGCTGGGGTGGTCCAGTGGAAGGGCCAAAGGAGCAGCTTGTTCTCTGCGTTCACCCTTTGACCAAAAACTTTTTCACTTGACCATCAGGTTACTCCAGTGTACAGATGGGTCTGCAGCAAGCTTGTGAAACATTTTCTTATCTCAAACCTGATTTGTTGTTTCTCCTTGAGTATTTGATATCTGTAACAGAGTTCAGATTTTTATGTTATAATAACGTGTATGTCCGACTGGGTGAATGCTGAAAGTTCAGACTGATGGTGAATGTTTAAAAATAATGTTGATTGAGGTCAGCTTCCTCACAGTGCAGATTCAATATAAAGAATACTGGATGGGTAAACTATGCACAACCAGTGTGTTCTGTCTAGAGAGGTTCTGATTCCCTCTGACCTCTCAAGCTTTGCTCTTGAGGACTGTGGGAATCAGAAACCTGAGATGGCAAAACACACTGGTTGTGCATAAAGCTGCTCATCCAGTATTTTTAATAGGGTATAGTTAAAAAAATCATAATTCAGACATTTTCAGCTGTTCAGTTAAAAAAAGAACTGTTTCATTTTTAATCCTGCCCACTTTCTCTCACACCCTGCTCCAAAGTCATTTATTGTAACTTTTTGGTTTTTGCTTTAGCCATGTTTTCTTTTTCCACCTGCTTTGTTTACTCCCTCACTTGTAGCTTTGTTTTTTTATCTGTGTGAACTGCAGTGCTATTAAGTCAAAAGTGCAAGCAGCAGTTCTTTCCTTTTCAAAACAAAACTGACACAGTACCTAGAAATTTCAGAATGCTGTTGTACCACCCAAGGGCAAAATCAGGTTCCATGGCCTTTACACTGTGGTGCAACAGCATTTTGAAAGGGATAAAATTATATGCAGAATAATGCTCTAGTTTACACTATAAAAAATCTGTGACTTTGACATTCTTGTATTCTGCTTTACAATTAAGTAAAGTTCCTAGACTTGGAACAGTGAGGGCAGTGCAGGGCTTGTGCAAATGGATGTAACGGGGCTGCTGACCCCCTCACTGAACTGTTAATCCAAAAGGGATCTATTGCACATGTGGTAACGATGATTCTTTATAACAGATTTAGACAGACAACTGTAATATAGTGCATAAAAAACGCATATTCTGTATTTGTCAATTTATTGTCCAAAAAACAAAATAAAGAAAATAAGGGATATTTACAAAAAGGAAAATAAGAGGGTGTTAATTCTTCGCACCAATGTAAATCATCAGGACATCATTCTTCTTCCATTAAGCATCAAAATCAAAAGAATTACTGAGAGCTTCCTTCTTGACAATGTGTAAACTTCCACACTCAGATCTTCCTAGCTCTTGCTCAGTCTCTGATCAGAAAGCAACTGACCATCTTCCATACTTTCTCCTATCTCTCTAACCCTCTGGTGGACATCCTTTTATGGTAGCCTGACGTGACATCAGAGGTCAGGTGACAACATCAATTAGCAGGAACACTTTATTTTAAACCTCTACATTTCATAAAACAATGTCCTAGCCTGCCTAGCTTAATGCAATTCTCTATGTCCATCATACAGGCTTTTAAGGAGTCTCTCTTCTGAAGAAAAAGGCTAAATAAACTTAATTACAGGGCATGACATCACACTTGGGAGCTGACTCCTCCCACTGTGATGTCACTGACTGTTTCTCCCATAAATACAGTCAGTTCCGGGCTGCCAGCCCTATAGCAGGACCTCTGGAAACATCATCAGGTAATGACCCTTTTTTCTTTTATTTCTGGCTCATTGTAATATTTTAAACCAGACGAAAAATATTCAGTAGGTATCACTAGGCTTGAAAAATGTAAGCAGGAAAGGGTGTGCTCCTTATCTGTTTACTCTTGCAAGCACTAGGAACCTATTGCTTTTTTAAGAGAAATCAACCTTTTTAAAGAAAACATACAAAACAGAAGACAATTTCCAGAGCACACATTTCTTTATAGCTAGACACAATAACTGCATGTAATTTATACAAATACTTTCTTCTTTATTTGAGAAACAACTTTTTCTGTACCAAACTTAGCTTTGTAAAACAGCTGTCGGCTCCCATTTCATTTTCAGCCCTGTTTTGTTTGACAGCAAAGATAGCTTCTTTGCTGTACCTGATATCTGCAGCATTTCTTTATATGGTCATCATAGGGGTTTTATATCCTTAAATTCCCTTCATTTTTTTCTGAGGTAGTGTTTTTCTGTGTTTCCCCGACTGAGTTAGCTCAGTCTACACACTTGCTGCAAGACACAGGAGCATGAAACAACAGGGGCAAATTTTGTACATTCTTTGGAACTCTGCATCCACTTCAGAGCTATGTCCTCTTTACAAGAAACCACTCCTGGTGGTTAAACAATCATTTCCTTCACAAACATCAGCTGGGACCAAATTTAACATACTGCTTACAGCAGCAGGGAACCACTGCTCTTTCTTTAAGGCACCAGTTATTTTTCAGGAGCTGCTTTTAAATGGGAACACAGGCATTTTAACAAATACGGGATAGAAAAGAAAAGAAAATAGATATCAGGTTGGCCACCCTGATAAGGAAAAGAAACGATAGTCAGAAAAAAGAGGAGAAAGGACAGAGTGAAATAAAACACCTAAGGGGATTACCTGTTTTAAATCCTCATTCTGGCACACTCCTCCCCACACAAGAAGGCAATCATACAGATGTTTGCCGTAAAGCCCTCCACCCTAGGAAGGGTTGGAACTTCTGCCCACCCATCTCCAGAAGTTCCCCTCATGGACCCTTAAACAACTAAATGGTATAAAGCATTCAGTTTATACAATATAACAAATATCGTTTTTCATACGTTCATTTCCCTGGGGTGTGTACTACGTGCATTATGCACAGTTAAAGTTTCCGCTGACTGATCAGTACCATTAGGAACCTGGTCTGCTCCAAACCTCGACAAGAAATCAGCATTTAGATGTTGCTTTTCAGCCCTATGCCTAACAGAAAATTTGTATGGCTGGAGCGACAAATACCATCTTAAAATGCGTGAATTCTTGACCTTCATCAGGTTCAACCAACATAGGGGGTTGTGATCAGTAACAACAATGAATTCATTTCCCCACTGGTAATATTTGAGGGCCTCTATTGCCCATCTGATAGCTAAACATTCCTTCTCTACAGTAGAATATTTCCTCTCTCTCTCTCATGGAGCTTTCTACTGATAAACAGAATAGGACGGTCTCCTTGGTGGTCATGTTGACTTAGAACAGCCCCTATGCCTGTATCAGAGGCATCTGTTTGAAGTTCAAAAGGCTTGGTGAAATCAGGGCTATGTAAAACTGGGGTAGAACACAAGATGGCTTTTATTTTTGTGAATGCCCCCTCACATGCTGAACTCCATTTTACTTTGTTTGGGTTCTTGGTTTTTGTTAAGTCAGTCAAGGGAGTAGCAATTGTAGAGAAACCGGGAATAAAACGTCGGTAGTAACTTGACAAACCTAAAAAGGACCGGACGTGTCATTTTGTGGTTGGCACAGGACTATTTGCTACGGCCTCAAGTTTACTTATCTCAGGCTTCACCATCCCATTACCGATAATGAAACCTAAGTAACAGGTCTCAGTCCTGGCTATGGCACATTTGGATGGGTTAATGGTAAGGCCTGCATCCTTAATACTCTGAATAAATGCACTGAGGTGTACCAAGTGTGTATTCCAGTTTGGGCTGTAGATGACAACGTCATCTAGATACGCTGCACTGTACTGTTTATGTGGTGTTAGGATATGGTCCAGGTACCGTTGAAAAGTAGCTGGAGCTCCGTGCAATCCAAACGGCATGGTGGTAAAATGGTACAGTCCAATTGGGGTGCAAAAAGCAGTTAGTTCTTGGGCTCAGGGTGCTATCGGTATCTACCAGTACCCCTTTGTCAAATCTAGGGTACTGATATACTTGGGAGACCCAATTTTATCTAATAAATCATCAATTCGAGGCATTGGATAGCCATCAAATTCTGACACTTCATTTATCCTTCGGAAATCCAAACATAATCTAAGTCCTCCCTCCTTCTTGTGTACTACTACTAAAGGGGAAGACCAGGGACTATGGGAAGTAACAATCTTCTTCATTTTCATCACCTCAGCAATAGCTTCAGGCCTAATTTTTTCTGGAAGCCTATATGGTTTCTGGTGGATAGGTTTGGTTTGTGTGACTCTTATGTCATGGGCCACCCCCTTTGCTCTACCTGGGGTTTTGCTAAAAGTCTCTATGAAATATGCCAAGAGGTGATCAATCTCTTGTCTCTGTGTCTGGTCTAACTCAGGGTTTATCTGTATGCCATCCTCTCTGTCTTTTGTCTCTGACCTTTCATAAGCTACGTCTATCTCAGTTTCTCCCTGTTCTGGCTTAATAAACAGTGTTGGGACCTGTGGTTTTTCTACCCACTTTTGTAGTAGATTTGTGTGATAGATCTTCTTCAAGGGTCTATGACCAGGCATTTCAATTTTATAATTGACTACACCAGTCTGGGTAGTATCACATAAGGCCCTTGCCATCTCATCAGCAATTTATTTTAAGAAGATGGCAGTAACAACAACATTTTTTTCACCTGGTTCAAACATCTTAGTTTTTAACTCCACATCATACAATTGTTTTTGCTTATACTGAGTCTTGTCTGCATTCTGATGTGCTATTGTCACATATTTCACCAAACGCTCTTTTAAAGATGTCATATACTCTAAAATGTTTTTACACCCCACATTGGTCCCTGCCTCCCAATGTTCTTTTACCACATCAAGCGGACCTCTGGGATTCCATCCATATAATAGGGTAAATGGAGAGAATCCTGTGGTGGACTGGGGCACCTCCCTGTAGGCGAATAACAAATAGGGTAGGAATTTATCCCAATCCCTGCCTTCATCATGCACAAACTTCTTCTGTAGCATGCTTTTCAGGGTCTTATTAAAGCATTCCATAAGACCATCAGTTTGGGGATGACAGGGTGAAGTTCTAATAGCTGATACTCTCAACAGTTTATATAATTCCTGCAACATTACAGATGTGAAGTTGCTACCTCTGTCAGTTAGAATGACTTTAGGGATTCCCATCTGACTGAACACTTTAGCTAATTCCTCAGCAATGTGAGGGGCAGTGACAATCCTCATTGGAATTGCTTCGGGGTACCGAGTGGCATAATCACATATCACTAGAATATATTGATTACCCTTGAAGCTCTTAAGGAGTGGACCAACCACGTCCATAGTCACTCTGTCAAATGGGGTAGTAACATGAGGTATAGGCTGCAGGGGTACTGAGTCCTTCTTTGCTTTTTGGGCCACTAGTTGGCATTTCGGACAGGCCCGACAGTATGCAGCTACATCTTGGTGAACCCCTGGCCAACAGAATCAAGACAGAATGCGCTGCATTGTTCTATCTCTTCCCTCATGTCCAGCCATAGGGATGTCATGTGCTAAATACATCACTTTATCCCTGTACTTTACTGGTACTACTAACTGTTCAGTTTCTTCAACAGTTACTGGATCAACAATGCTATGGTACAGTATGTTATTTTTAAGGATAAAGCATGATTGTCCTGGCAGTACACCCTTGTTCACCTGCAAAAACAAAGTTTGTTAAGTCACATCCTGTTTCTGTTCCTGTGCAACGTCCTGCATCGCAGCACCTGGTATATTAGACTGGCTCCCAACCTGATGCAAGTCCTTTCATGCTTCTTTTTCCCTTTTTCTAGTTTTTCATGACTTTCTGATTTTGCTGCCAGTCTCAAAATAGTCTGCATCAAAAGGGAAAATGTCCTGCAACAGCTGTGTTTTAGCCTGGGATCTGGTAACCACATGTACAGGTTCTTGCAAATTATTATGGGTTTTCATCAGGAGAGCAAAGTGAGGGAAATCCTGACCAACAATAACAGGAACTGGTAGATGTGGGACCAATCCCACCAACATATTATGACTCTTGTTATTCACAGTGATGTCTAAACAAGCTGTATGATATTGATGGATCTCTTCATGAACACAACAAACAGTTGTATCACAGTCACGTTTGGGTACATCCGGGGCCAAATCTGCTCTGATCAATGTCTGATGAATCCCTGAATCTAATAGGCCCAAGAATTGCTGTTCCCCAATTCCTACAGATGTCACATATACAAAATTAGCTAGGGCTATGTGAGTTAGGTAAGGGCATTTATTGGGGCAGTTCCTCACGATATGCCCTTTCCCTAGGCAACCATGGCAAATAATCTCTGAGTAAGGGATCCTACTAACTCTCTCCCTTCTATAGATCTGTCTCTGGGAATTAGAATCAGAAAATTGGTTTCTTACCAAAATGCTGGATTGTCCTGCGTTACCTTGGGTACCCCGGCTCTGGTGGTCCATGCTGCCAAGTAGTCCTCTGCAAGCTTGATGATGTTCTCAGCTGTTTCAGGTTTGTGTTCTCTCACCCAGACTTGTACATACATAGGTAACCCTTGGATAAATTGTTTGATTATAATCAACTCCATAATCTGCTCAACTGACTTGGTGGTATTTTGCAGCCATTTACCACAATAGTCTTTTAGACGGGCATAGGTCTCTCAGGGGGTATCCAGGCTAGTCATTTTCTGTGAGCAAAAATGCTGCCTGTAGGTTTCTGAGCTGATGTTGTACCTTCTCAGAATCTCTTCCTTGACCTTGTCATAAGTGGTAGCATCAGTCCCACTAAGCTGACTCTAGACAAGTTGCACTCTTCTTGATAAATAGGGCACCAACCAAATCACCCACTGGTCCCTAGGCCAGTTGCATGTCTGGGCCACCCTCTCGAATGTCGTGAGGTAGGCCTCGATATCGTCATTCTCCATCAACTTGGTTAATTTAATGTCTCTAGGAACAGTCCTATCTTGTTGGCCCTGTGTCATATCATGGATGTCCTGCAAAGTGGCAGTCCATTTCTCATCCTGGCTTCGTCTTTCCTCTGCTTGAAGTCTCTGATCCTCGTCCCTCTGCCTCTGGTCCTCTTCTTGTTGTCGCTCCATCTCAAGTTGGCGTAGACAAAGCCATTTTAACAACTCACTAGGGTCATCTGGTGCTGGGATGGTCTGGCCTTCTTCCTTTTTCTCCTTTTTAGGATTGCCAGCCACTGCTGTGACACCTTCAACTTTATCCTCATCCTCAGTCCGCATTATCTTCGGTCTAGTTACTGGAGTCAAACCTGGTAATGGTTGTATACCAGTTCTTTGACTTATGGACCGCATCAGATGAAATGCACTAATGTCTGTTTGCTCACTTTTACTCATCTGTTAGGGCATTTTTGTAGCAACACCCCCCTGGCAATGCCTCCCGGGCAGCCTCGACGTACCAGGGTAAGAGAATCCCACTTCTGACACCAGTTGTGGTAGCGAGGATACTTTATAACAGATTTAGACAGACAACTGTAATATAGTGCATAAAAAATGCATATTCTGCGTTTGTCAATTTATTGTCCAAAAAGCAAAATAAAGAAAATAAAGGATATTTACAAAAAGGAAAATAAGAGGGTGTTAATTCTTCACACCAATGTAAATCATCAGGACATCATTCTTCTTCCATTAAGCATCAAAATCAAAAGAATTACTGAGAGCTTCCTTCTTGACAGTGTGTAAACCTCCACACTCAGCTCTTCTTAGCTTGTGCTCAGTCTCTAATCAGAAAGCAACTGACCATCTTCCATACTTTCTCCTATCTATCTCTCTAGCCCCCTGGTGGACATCCTTTTTATTTATTTTATTTATTTAGCTTTTGTTGACCAGGTAAGTGCACTAGACAAATCCTGCCTATTTTCAGGCACGACCCGGGGGAGGGGGATACAGATGAATGCCAACTGACCTTGAACCAGATTGAGCTGTTAGTGGTATTTTTAGTGAATGAGGGAAATTTGGCCAGGACACCGGGGAAATTCCCCTACTCTTTTCAATAAGTGCCATGGGATCTTTAACATCCACCTGAACTACCTCCAATACAGGCAGATGGGACCTCGGTTTAACGTCTCATCCGAAAGATGGCACCTCAGAAATGCAGCACCCCTCTCATGCTGCATTACAGTGTCAGTACTGGGATATTAACCCAAGTGCCAGATGTGTGAACTGAACCCACAGCCCTCTGATCTCCCGGCCTCAGAGGCGAGTGGGCTACCTACTGAGCCACTGACACTGCTTTTATGGTAGCCTGACGTGACATCAGAGGTCAGGTGACAAAATCAACTAGCAGGAATACTTTATTTTAAACCTCTACATTTCATAAAACAACGTCCTAGCCTGCTTAGCTTAATGCAGTTCTCTATGTCCATCATCCAGGCTCTTAAGGAGTCTCTCTTCTGAAGAAAAAGGCTAAATAAATCCTTAATTACAGGACACAACATCACTCTTGAGAGCTGACTCCTCCCCTACTGTGATGTCACTGACTGCTTCTCCCATAAATACAGTCAGTTCAGGGGCTGCCAGCCCTATAGCAGGACCTCTGGAAACATCATCAGGTAATGACCCTTTTTTCTTTTATTTCTGGCTCATTGTAATATTTTAAACCAGATGAAAAATATTCAGTAGGTATCACTAGGCTTGAAAAATGTAAGCAGAAAAGGGCGCTCCTTATCTGTTTACTCTTGCAAGCACTAAGAACCTACTGCTTTTTTAAAAGAAATAAACCTTTTTTAAAGAAAACATACAAAACAGAAGACAATTTCCAGAGCATGCATTTCTTTATAGCTAGACACAATAACTGCTTGTAATTTATACAAATACTTTCTTTTTTATTTGAGAAACAACTTTTTCTGTACCAAACTTAGCTTTGTAAAACAGCTGTTGGCTGAAAACTTTCAGCCGTCGGCTCCCATTTCATTTTCAGCCCTGTTTTATTTTGACAGCAAAGCTGGCTTTGCTGTACCTTATATCTGCAGCATTTTTATATGGGCATCATAGGGTTTATATGCTTAAACTCCCTTCATTTTTTTCTAAGGAGTGTGTTTCTGTGGTTTCCCGACTGAGTTAGCTCAGTCTACACACTTGCTGCAACACACAGGAGCATGAAACAACAGGGGCAAATTTTTTACATTCTTTGGAACTCTGCATCCACTTCAGAGCTATGTCCTCCTTATAAGAAACCACTCCTGGTGGTTAAACAATAATTTCCTTAGTAAACATCAGCTGGGACCAAATTCAACATACTGCTTGCAGCAGCAGGGAACCACTGCTATTTCTTTAAGGCACCAGTTATTTTTCAGGAGCTGCTTTTAAATGGGAACATAGGCATTTTATCAAATAGGGGACAGAAAAGAAAAGAAAAGAAAATAGATATCAGGTTGGCCACCCTGATAGGGAAAAGAAAGGATAGTCAGAAGAAAGAGGAGAAAGGATAGAGTGAAATACAACACCTAAGGGGATTGCCTGTTTTAAATCCTCATTCTGGCACAGCACACCAAAAAGGAATCTGGATTTAATGCATTAAAATAAAGAGATCCAAATGCTTTATTGCAAAATATCACAAGGCTTACGTAAGAGAACAAGCTGAAACTGTGGACATTTTCACTGTCCAAATCATTTGCAGCCCAGAAAAATGAAATAATTTTACTCTGCTTGCAGCCTTGCAATGCTAGCTGCATTACATAGTGCTCAAAATCAAAAAGCCACCCCACGTCCTCTTTCTCCAGAGCCCTAGCAAAAGAACTAACATGCTTCAAGCACTGCAGTGCTTCACACATGGACACCTCCTGCTCTTGCTCCTGGTCCTGTAATTTGGGGAGCAGCTCATCTTCCCCTATGGTATGGGACATCACCTCATTGCAAATATGTCTGTGTCCTGTATCATGCTGGTAGTCGGCAGGGCTTTGTCCATGTCCCGATATAGGGTGAAATCCTCGGATTCATTATTTGCAGCAGGGCGGGGGGAGGGATCCTCCTTGACTACCTCCTCCTCAACACTTTCACTGGCCACAAAACATGCTTTTCTGAAACCATTCCTAATTATTTCAGCCTTTACCTACTGCAATGCTCTGTCTAGCATCCCAACTGCATTTAGCAGTGTTATTTTTTTGGACAGTTCGAACATAGAGTTTAGAGTTCTCCCATCCAGGTAAACAATAATCGTTTGCAACATCTATTGAAAAACAGAACGTAAATCTAGTTGGAAAATTTACTTATTGAATGCAGACTGCTGCTAGACAAATGCTGAGCTCCTCTCACTGAATGAGCCATCCGCTTGTTGCATTAATTGTAAGCCCCATTGTAGCAGCCAGGTCATTGGCCTTTTGTATAAATATGGGACCAGAAACAGGGGTATCTATACTTTGAGCCACAGAAAACCATCTCAGAAGAGCTGCGTCCACCTCTTTGCTCTTCCTGCACCTGCTACCTTTTCCTGCCTTGATTTTCAGAGTGCTCCCACTCATTAAATAGGTGCTCCTTGCAGGCAACAATTCTGACAACAGTGGAGACATCCACTGAATAATTTGCAGCAACATCACTTCTCTTTATGTTAGGCTGCTCTAACTCCTGCAGCAGTGAAATATTTTGCCCCAAGCTCAGCATTACTTTCTTACGCTCCATACTTCCCAAGTGCAGAACTGAGTGCAGAACCAGATGAGCATTTGTGGGTTGCTGTTACGTATTGTGCTCCCCAATCATTAGCAGCACCTGTGCACTTAAGCAAACTAATTACATGTGATGCTACCTATTTGTAAATGGGTTAGTGTGCATTAAAGCAAATCTGCACTTATAAAGTGTGTACTTATCTGAAATTTTAAACACTGCAGAGATACAAAAAAAAATAGGGGAATTGAAAATGTGTGCATTAAAGTGAGTGTGCACTCATCCGATGTGCACTTAAGTGGAATCCACTGTAGTAGTTTTGTAGTCCTGAAGTGCCAGGCCTAAATAAATACTAAATAGTAGTTATGTAGTACTCAAGTGTGTGCATAAATAAATTACTGTATAGTAGTTGTGTAGTATTTAAGTGGTATGCATATATTCAGGAAACTGAATACTATAGTAGTTCTATGTAGTACTCCAGTGATATTCATGTAGTCTTCAAAGTGAGTACTACATAGTAATTATTTAGTATTTGTTCTAAGGAACATAATATTCAGTTAGTATTCAAACTGAGTGCCATGAAGAATGCATTTTGTATTCCATTTATAATGTTGGATGGCTAATTCTGAGGACTATAAAATACATCTAGTCTTCCCTTATTTAAATATTTCAGATCCTGGACATACTACCTACACACTACTAGAAAACTATATTCTAAGCACTATTGAATAATATACAAGCACTAGTGCCTCCTGTCAGGAGAAACTTTCTGAGAGAGTTCCATCGGTCAGCACCTGTGCATAAGGGTTACAATTATGTATGTGTATTCAATTGATAATTCTTGACCCAAACCCAAATATGGCCAAAGTAGCAAACATGAAGGGCTACTTGACCTGGTCAAATACCTTTTCGACATCTAGGATAAGGAAACTTAGTCAAGTGGCCCTCACCTCACCCGTCTCAACATTATTTTAAGGGTATATCTAATATTAAATCTGACCTGTCTCCCTTCAGTGAATCCTGCCTGATCATTGTGTATAATTCCCACTACCCCAATGGCTATCACTTTGGCAGTTATTTCACAACCTGCATTAAGCAGTAAGATGAGTCTATAGGGGACAAACAGGGTGTGGGGGGGTCCCTGATGTGGAAAGCACTGTGATGGTAGATATGTTTTTTGATATGGGCAGTAGGCATTCTTCAGGAGATTCCCTAACCATACTTTCCATGCATTTCCTCAGGGAGCTCTAGCATGTCCTATAAAACTCATTTGACAGCCGTCTGCTCCCAGGGTCTAACACTGCAACAGTGAGAAAACCACACACCTGAGTTCAGTACTGTGAAGCTCTTTGTCCATATTAGCTTTGTCTTTACCTGGCACTTCAAGAATGAGCAGGGAATCTTAAAAGGAGTCCAGAAGTGGAGTTTCTGAGTTCATTTCAGAAATATAAAGCTTTTGGGAGCATTCTTTAGAGGATTGTCCTCTTTTTAGTTGGTCCTCAGATATAGTCCCATCTTCTTAAGTGATACCACTAATTGTTTTCTTGGCCTCCTTCTTTTTCAGTTGCAATGAGAACCATCTCCCCACTCAGTCACCCTCAGAATATGGTTTTGTATGGGTTAGAAGAAGGTGCTGCTCCAATTTGTCAGTATCTAACTGGCTACGTTGCAATTTTTGCTTGAGCAAAGTTTGAAGTATGCCTTTGGAATTGGTCTAAATGTGTTGTTTTTCTAAGGTACAGTAGCTATTTCCTCTATCATGGCTATCTCTCAGTGGGTATCTTGCTTATTTTCACCAGCCACATATGATATGGTAGGTCCCCTTAGATACACTGTTAAAGCATGACACATGATTCTGTCCAAGGTATCACTTGTTTTGTTAACACCAGGAACTCATCTACATCCTTGCTCATTTGCTGAACAAAGGTTTGATCTGCAAATATCTTAGGGTCCAGTTTCCACTGTCTGTTTTTGGGATCATCCCCACTCTGCTTTTACAAATAATGGGTCATGGTCTGCGAAACTAGCTTGGGGCATACTCAGCTACTGCCACCTTTTGGACTACTGTAGAAGATATTTTGGCCCATATATTGAGTCTACGGTATGCTTGTCAGCATCAATTTAAGTTTCTGCAACCACATATCTCCACTGAGGTCCCAGGTGCAATGTAATATTTTTGCCCCAACCCCTGGGCAGATCCTGATTCCTACACCTCTTACTTTGGCAGTAAAGGTGACTAATACCAGTGTTCCTCCTCATCCTATAACCAATTTAAAAACTTCCTCCTCTGACATGTGAGTCTTCTGTAATAGTAATATATCTGTTCTGTCCTTTTTTTTCTTAAGACAATAATTTTATCCTCTTAGTTACTGTTTTTAGTCTGTTTGTGTCTTAGGAGTGGACTGTAATTCCCTCACCCATGATGAAGTTTCCATTATACATTACCCATTCCTAGCTCCCTGTTCCCTAGATGCCTTGTTATCCATACATCTTGCCAGTGGCTTACTGTGGTATTATGTAGCCAGGACTATTTTATTTTTTTCAACACTGTAAGAACCAAATATGCAAATCCCCAGCTGCATCCCCCCTTCCTGAGTCTGACTTCTCCCAACTCCTCACCCCTCATGCTGCTCAAAGTCTCCAACAGTACAGCCTTACCAGTACAGATTTCCCCATAACCAATGACAATATTGATCTTGTGCCTCCCTTTTTGTTCCTCATTCCCAACACAACTCTGAGGAGTGTATATACCTTTTCCCTTTCATTCTACTTGGACAGAGAACTGGGATCCTCCTTTTTTCATGGGGGGAGCCAGCATCCTCCCCTGGTATAGTAAACATATGTAAAAGCATAACAGAATTGCAACTAGCATCACACATCTACAGTTTCACTAGACTGCTTAGTAGGAAGCATTTCTGTATGTTTTTAGAAAGAATACTCATGTGACCTCTGGGAAGATTAAGCCACTTCCTGAGGACCCTTGTAAAATCCATTTGCTTAACATAAAGAAATGCAGAAATTTTCCAGCAATAAGTTGCAAATAGCGCCAATGACCACTTGCAGGCAAATTCAAAGCAATCTGTAATTGGTGAAAAGTACAAAATAAACCCAACTCCCCCTCCACCAAGTTCCCCAATGAATGTAGCCCTTTCAAAATCCAAGAGCACCAATGAACCATAGCATGATCAATCAATAGATCTGGATTATTCCACAGTGGTTTCCATATCCCAAATAAGAAGCATCAACCTGTGTAATTTTAAAAAAACAGCCCCAGATCCACCTTGAGAAAACCATCAGAGTCATAAGGTCACTCCCAAATGTCCCACTACTTTTTAGCAAGGCTACAAGGGGAGTATCACCCAGGATACACCATTCAATGTCTACCCATAAGGGAGACATTCGACTGCAGTCTGAAATCCAATATAATGTTTGTTTTACCCCCTGGCAAAGGTGATAGGCCCAAATACAGTGCATATTCCAACCCAGCCATCCCAGGGGCCCTCAAAATCCTCCTACTAAACCAAGGTGGTGACCATTTCCAGAGGAAACAGCCCAAACCTTGTCCACTTTAGAACAATATCTTTGAGGAATAATCATTGGGAGATTACATATAAACTCTATAAACTGCACAGGGAATACCATCATTTTCATAGTTGCTATCTTCCCAAGGAGGGACAATTGAAGCTTTCTCCACCACATCAAAGCAACCTTCACCTCTTCTAATGCCCCAAGGAGATTCTTAGAACACATATCCTGTAGGTTGGGTGACACATACATCCCCAGATATTTCAATCCCCCAGGGACCATTTCAAAGTGTGAGAGCTTAGAGTAGCCCAATTTGGGTCCCCATTAAACAATGGTAAAATCTCTGTCTTATCCCAATTAATGCAAAGTCCCAAAAGAGAACTGAATGTGGTGATAATCTCCCAGGCCTTAGGCAAGGAGATTTTGACCTTGGAAAGCAACAGTAGCAAATCGTCCTTATAAAGTAACATGGAGAACAACCTTTGCCCCACCTTTAAGCCCACAACATTTAGATGCTGTGATACTGCCAAGTTCAGAGGTTCCACCACCAATAAAAAGAGTAGTGGACTCAGTGGACACCCCTGTCTTGTCTCTCTCGATAGTGAGAAAAAATTCGATAACACACCATTTGTCCGAACCAATGCTCTCGAATCAGCATAAAGACAACTGACCCAGTTGCAAAACTTGGGGCCAAGACCAAGCCTGTTGAGAACAAAATGTAAATATCTCCATTCAACAGATTCAAATGCCTTCTCAGCATCTAAGCTTATCAAGGCGGCAGGGTCCAGCCCCAGCCTCACAACTTGGATCAAGTCAATAACAGCACGCAAATTGTCACTGCCCTGCCGGCCCTTTATGAACCCCGATTGAGAATTATTTACTAACAGACCTAAGACTGACTCCAGGCACAACACCAGAATTTTGGCTAAAATCTTTCAATCAACATTTAATAATGATATAGGCCTATATTTGCACAAACAGTAGGGTCTCTGTCATGTTTAGGCAGGAAAGTGACAATTGCCTCCTTCATGGACTGTGGAAGTATATGGGATCTCTCCACTTCCCTGAGTAACTCAAGTAACCTAGAAGCCAATTGGGTCTCAAAGGCAGAATAATAGTCCACACTCAAACCATCTGGGCCAGGCACCTTACCTAAAGATAATGATTTAATAACTAGACAAACCTCCGTCAACTAAATGTCCACTTCTAATTGAGTCATTAAAGATTAACCCAACCTGGGAATAGAGATGTGGTCAAAGAAAGTCTCAAAGTCCCCCTGAGAAGGATCCACTGTTGACTGGTATAATTGAAAATATTCCCGAAAAGGTTTGCAATGAAAGTTGCATCAAAAATCATCTCCCCTTGTCTCCCTCACAAATAAGAAATATGCATCTTCAAAGCCTGTTTCTTTAACCGATATGCTAACAGCTTACAGGCCTTGTCACCAGACTTCCAATAGACTTTTTTAAGGAAAAATTGAGCTCTCAATGCTTTCTGTTGAAAAATCCCAAGCAACTGATCCTTCACTTGTGTCAGCTAATGAATCTCCACCTCCCTCTCCCACTGATTTTCATAGACATCGAATTCTAATTGTCTCACCCTAGCAGTGAGTGACCCTACCTCCTCTCTACACCATTTATTTATGAAGGAGGCTTAGATTATAGCACCCCAGATACAAGCTTTAAAAGCATCCCAAATCACTAGGTAAGAAATGTTAGGGGATATATTAGTAGCAAAGAAGTAATCAATTTCACTGGCCAACCACTTACGAAAATGGTCTGATGTTAATAAGACTGGATTAAATCTCCAACAGGGGATTCTCTCGAGGGCCTGTCTAAGTTCCCAAACCAAAAGAACAGGAGCATGATATGAAAGAAACATGGGGCAGTGGGCAACCGAAAGGAGACCCAACATTACAGAGGAACTGCACAAAAAACAATCTAGTCAGCTACAGGATTTAAATCTGGAAGACTGAAGGGTAAAATCCATAGCTGGAGGATTGTACATTCTCCAACAATCCACTAGCTTAACCTCCATACAAAATCATGATAAAACCTCTCTTGCCTATGATGGAATGGGGTGCCTCTTTCGACAGGGGTCCTATCCACAAATGGATCAAAACCAAAGTTAAAATCACCCCCCTTAAGTAATGTTGTTTGAGGCACATACCACTCCATAACCTACTGCAACAGGGTGGAAAGAAAATCTTGTGAGTCATCATTAGACACATAAAGATTAACTAATAGGATGGGCAAATTATTTATTTTTCCCCAAATAATCACCCAACACCCTTCTTTATCAGAGTTACTCTTTTTCACAATAAAGGGACAGCCCTTCCTGAAAAGAATGGAAACCCCCCATTTCTTGGACCTGAACAAGCTAGAATACCCTTGCCCAATCCACCCACATACTAAGAAATCAGCATCCTGCTTTAATAAATGGGTTTCTTGTAAAAACAAAATATCTACATGACATGATTTTAAGTAATGAAACACTTTCTGCCATTTAATGGGGATATTTAATCCTTGAACATTCCACATTAAAACTGATAATTGCACCATCTAATCAGTAGGAACAAAATTAACCAGAGACAATAATATATATCCCCCGAACCAGCAAGTGTCAACCCCACAAAGCCAACCACCCAAAGAACCTCTCAGCAATACCACCATAACCAGATAGCAGACCCCATAGGTTTCCCCGAAAACCACCAGAAAAATCTGAATTTAACCAAAACAAAACAGCAGACCTTCCCACCCCCCCCATCCCATCTCTCCAAATATGTCTGAAACAAAAAACAAAGTACTCCCCCTATCCCTCCATACTCCCAAAACCATACTAATGCAGAAACTCAGGACTGAAAAAATATCCCCCAACCAATTTATGCCACTACCATAGGCAAGAGGAGCAGGTACAGGTGGGCTAGTGAACCCTGTCGCCAATGACTCTGGCTCCTCCGCTAGTGCAGGAAAAAAAACAAACTATAGTCCCAACCCACTATAAAACAGCCAGTAAGCTCAAGTAGAGGCCCTGTAGCCCTGCACCCTGCAACCTAAACACCAATAAGTAAGCCTAAGTGCACACTCCATTAAAGCTTACTCTAAAGCAATAAGTCCCCTACCCCCTCCCACCCCAGAGCATACAGGAGCCATGAAACCATGGTGACAAACAAAAATGCTACAAGCTGCAAAGCCCTTGAAACAAGACAATGGTGAAAAACCAGTCTCAGCAGTTAATTACAATCCAACAAACCGCCTACACTAAAGACCTGCAGGGAGAGAAAATAAGGTGATTACAGATCTGCATAGACCCATGTAGACAGCAGCACCCAACCACATAAATAAAGCCCTAGGGGGTGTGCCAGGATCCATCAAAGCACTCCAAGCTGACTATACTGCTGCAGGCTCCCACTTGCTTAGAAACCACATCCACTATAATAGAACTCAGGGTGGAAGCACTGTCATGCAGGTCCGAAACAGTCTGGGAAGCCACCACTATGTCCTCCTCCAAATAATCATCCCAGTCCACGGATAATTTAGAAGGAGATGACCCTCTGCACCATTTCAAACATGGGTGGTTGGGGTCCAGTTTAGCCAGTTCTTCTAGCAGGGGAGCCAATGATGCCGATTCAAACTTGTGCACTCCTCTTCCCGACTGCAGTCCAGCATGATCACTGACAGCTGGCTCTGCTTTGAAAGACAGTCCTCTTCTGGACTCTTTGTGGAGCTATAAATATTGCCAACCCCCCCAAAGTGCCATGTTGGTGAACCACACCAGGATCAACATTAACGAGAGTTGTGGGCGGCTAGGGATGTGCAAAAAAAAAATTTTGCCTGCAGAATTTCGCCGAAATTGTGAATTGCGCTTCCGTGAAAGTTCGGAAATAATTTTCAGAACTTTTGCAGAAGTTCCACTTTAAAACAGTGAAAAAAATATAAAAACTGTGGGTTAATATATTAAACTGCATGAAAAATAATCTGCAGAAAGGATCACTGCCAGTGGTCATTTCTTAGGCTTTTTTTAACTGCAGTTTAATTCATTAATCCACCCCCACAGATCAGGGGTCCCAGTAATTACCTCCAATCTCTTCCTTGAACCCTCAAGGTTTCTAGTGGCCCCCCCACCCACTGACCATGGACTCTAAAATATTTTATTTCCCTGATGTCTAGCGGATCCCCCTCCCTAACCTGGATTTCTTAATCCACAAAAAAATAGCTGGCAGTCCACCAACTCATCCCTCTCTATTCCCAGTATTCCCTGGTGTCTAGTGGACCTCTCCATCCCAGATCCCTTATAAAAAATTATCCCAATTCCCTGGTATCTATTGGACCACTCCCAACCACCATCCTGACAGTTCATCTGCCACCACCCCACTCCCCTCCCCACTTTGTCCTGAGCAGTCCAACAGTGCAGCACTCCTCTCTCCTCCACTACCAGTGGCCCACTGAATTGTCAGTGAATTACTTCACAGTGGTACAAGCTGGCTCTCATTCACTGACAGTTTATAAACTGTGGATAGAATAAATTCTGCAATTTATTTGCATTTTTCTGCAGTTCACAAAAAAAGTCCACAGAACTCAGCGAAAATCCACAGAAAATCCCAGTTTCGCCAATGGCTAAGGTTCGCACAATTTACGCAACATTTTGGAAATTTCGTGGAAGTTCCACAAAAGCAGAATTCACAACTTTCACTCACCCTTATGGGTGGCTCCATCCTGAAGATCCCTTCTGCTACAGCTGAATTCAAAGCAGCTAGTGCATCCTGCTTCAAATGAACAGCCACCTTGTTCAAAGCAGCTGGCTCTTTGATCAAATCCAGAAAATGTTGAGAAGCCCGAGGGGAATCAAATCTTTGCCAGGCTGACCCCCACCATACATGCAGGATCGCAGGATACCAGAGTTGGAATCTCAGTTTTCTTGCTGCCAGCTACTTTTTCACCTGGACAAAGGTCTTGTGTTAATCTGCCAGCTCTTTAGAAAAGTCTTGCAAAAGGTGTATCATGTGGCTGTTCCAGTGAAGGGGCCCCTCTCCTTTGCCAGCTGTAGAATGTGCTCTTTAACAAAGAACCTCAAAAAATAAAGTAGGATTGGCCAAGGTGGGGAACCCCAGTGAGGACAGGGACTTGAAGATTGATGGGTCCACTGAGTCTTTAAGGTCCCAGCCCAAGAGCATGTCAGCAGTTGGGGAAAAAGGCCTGAAGAAACTCCATGAGGTTGGCTCTCTCTGTAACCTCGGGGAGACCTATATCCCACTAGTTATTCCAATGACCTCAGTTTTTGAGGTCATTTACCTTAAGGAAAAATACCACAATCTTCTTTTCAAACAGTATAACGTGGTCCTCTTGCCGAGTGGACACTGACTCCACCTGTATGATGTAGTGCTCAGAGTTGGCTATCTGCTGTTCTGTTTTGTCCATTCTGGACTTCAGGGCAGAACCTGAGGCTTTCAAGTTAGGAATGTCCTGTGTTAATGCGTTTAACATTTCCTGAATGTTGGTTAAATCTTCTTTAGTCACCATAGCCATCACTCCAGGGAAATCAGCTGGATTGGTCTTGGATGCCACCGACATGCTTGCACAGCTGCTACTACCACTAGAAAAATTGCGCTTTGCCAAAAATGCAGCACACCGAGGAGACCACCAGGGTAAAAATGGTGCTTTCCGACATGAATACACTGATTCTTGGAGCACTTGGATTAATGTTGTAGAAACTGGAGCAGAACCTATACAGAACTCCTCTACTAGGCAGCCATTATGAGCTTCCCCACACCAGAAGTCAGATAGCTAAGACATTTAATAAGAAAGTGCATTGGGCATTCACAGGGTTACTACCTTTTAAGAAGCACAAAGTTGGACATTTCTTACTGGAACATTTTTTTTTTTTTGCAGGACAATAAGTAATCTCAACCAATGCAACAGACTTGTTTCCTCTAAATAATCAGAAATGACTAAGTGTTGTAGTTTTTTAGTTGTTTCTTGTGTTTCTTATTATTTTAAGGTATTTTAATTAAGGTATTATAGTTTTTTGCAACATTTAGAAGAAAATCAGAAAATATTTTTTCTACTATAATGTCAGGACATGTAGTATTTTTCATGTTTTTCTGCAGGACACAGCTGACAAAATCAGTACTGTCCTGTGAAAATAGGGAGAGGTTATAACCCTAGGCATTCAGAGAGGTCCAGCCCTTTCTCATGTGAGCAATGCACACATTGAACCTCTAGGATGGCCTATGAGAGCAAACCTAGTGCTTCTGGTAGCCATTTGGCTAAGGACAGGAGAGGTCCCTGCCTTTCATCCCCTCCAGCGACCCCATTAGGTATGCCTTATTTCTCCTTTCATGATTTTCATGATTCTCCAGGTCCTCCTATATTTCTTTGATTACTTTGTGTGCAGTTGACAGTTCTGTGGTTACAGCAGATAAGTGCTCTTCTTGGGCTCCCAGACATTCTTCCAACTCCTCAATTCTTTTTTCTTGGGTATCAACGACTGCTCCAAGGGGTTCATTATTTGTTAAGCATGTGTGAACTGGGCTGTTAAATTCTCTAGCCATGCTTTCAGTTTGTTCATCATGTCAAAAGTATGGTAGTCAGTTATTTTATGCTGAGGTTGTCCTGGTTTGTTAAGTTTTTTTCAGGGGACTGAGCCAGCCCAGCTTCCACTCCTGCTTTACCACGTCCTCCTGGCTCAGCAAGTCCATCTCCACCTAGGTTCTCTTTTGACCTTTTAAAGGTCAACTGTACCTGACTTTGAGCTTATTTTGGGTTGGTTGTCATCCTCTAGATGTGTACAACCAATATAGGCAATTTTTAATGAATTTAGATACTGGTTGCTAGCAGTTTAAAATAGTTTCATATGGGTGCTCCCAGATCAGGCATCCATTAACATGCTGGCCTAGCCACAGCTATGTTAATCTGACATTGTCAAATCATTTTTATTTACTTAATGGTGGATCTAGAGGAGATTCTATTGGGAATTAGACATATCTCCCTCTAATGGGCACCTCAACAATTGATTTAGTGTGATCTAATCTGAATGGACTGTCTAAAGCCATAGATCTTAAAATAATTCCCAGCCCTGAAACAGAGTCTCAACTTCTAATTCTGGAGATAGGTTTATTTATAATTCAGTATGAAAGGAAAACAACACTGTGGCAATTTTCAGCCAAAAAAAATTGCAAGGACACAAGAACTAGCAGGAGATTTGTTTTTTATTTTATTTTTGCAACAACTAATGGACCTTAAAATACTAATCTTATACATTTTAGATTCCAATGATTGCATCGGAAACTTTGCAAATTAACAAAGCTTCTTCAGCCATATCTCTTAAAAAAGGTTGTATTTTGTGGGTATGCACCCAGGACAGCAACACTATTACAGCGAAAATGTCGATGCCGACAGCATCGACATTTTTGCTGTAATAGACCACCAGAGACCCTGGCACTCTCTCTCCCAGTCCTGCACCCCCTCCAGGATCCAACTCCAACTTGGAGTTAGAATCCTAGAGATGGAGGGGTGCAGGGCGCAGAGAGCCTCGCATGGGGGGTTCAGGGGGGGCAAGTCCCCAAATGAAAAAATGGCTGGGGTCTCAGGTCAGATTTATGTCAACTGTAAATTGCAGTCAACATAAATCCATTGCTGTGATGGTGGTCGACAACTTAGTCATTGAACTGGTATCGTAGAGCTTATTTTGTGAATTTAGGGAAACATGGTACAACTCAAGCTATAAAAAAACTATAGCAGATTTTTAAAAATGGTTATACAGTTAAGAAATAACAAAACATCACTGAATATTAAACTTCTGAATAGCAAAAGAAATGAATACAAAGAAAGTTCCTTTTTTTTTCTCCCCCTGGTCGACCCACCTTCCTTGGAGAACCCCAGCTCTGTCACCCCAATGTTTACAGGGACATACCTGCTGGCTGACTTTCCCTAGGGCATGCCCTACCAGTGAGGTCCCCCAAGCCCCACTACACCTGTTCTGTTTGGCATTCCCAGCTGGTTAGGTGCTGGGCCTGTGGGGATTCCTCATTATCCTGCTGCCAGCATTTCTCTCTTTTTGTTTTTCCCCTGAAGAGATGATGTGCAATGATGTCATGGTGCATGCCATGCAGTCCCGTGCAACATACACCAATGTCTGCCACGTCTCTCAGTCTTTCTTGGCTTGATCTGCCTTTCCCCCAGCTTCCACTAGGGACCAGGCAAGCTGCATGCTCTGCCTCCTCCCACCCCCGGAGGAGGAGAGTAATCCTCAGGATGCTCAATCCTCCTTCTCCCACCTGACCCTCTGACAGTCTGGAAAAGAATGTTCTTAACAGAAAAAGCAAGTGATCAAACTGTGCATTGGTTAGCAATGAGCAAATCTAAAAAAAAAACCTGCAATGCAGAGTACAGCACAGACTGCATCAATTCACACTATGCAGTTTGCTATAACAGTGCAGACTTAACTACACGAACTGATACAATTCAACCACTTTGTGGTGAATTTATGCAGTGATTCAAATGAAAAATTTTCCACAAATTGAGTTGTGTGTAATTTGCACAGTAACATTTGTGCAGTTGTGGTACATTTATATAGTGCACATTATGCAAATAATTCATGTACTGTACCACACAAATTTGCCTCAGTTCACATGCAAATTTTAAATTTGTTGAAGTCCTAATTACAGTCTAAGCCTAAAGATCCAGGGCCAGACTTTCAAAGCCACAAGAATGACGCAAGGGTCCTGCATCAAACAACAGTGGTGCAAGACTGTCTTATGCCAAATGGTGTGCCACACCAAATTTTCAAAGGAGCACTACATCAATGTCCGGCTGCCCTCATCAAAGGTAGCTGCGCCATCCTTGCAGCATAAAATGTGCTATGCCACAACACAAGCATGCTTGCACCACAGAAATGATGCAAGAATCCCACTGGTGGGATTTCAAAACTTGCCCACTCAAGCCATGAAGTTAAAGTGCCTGCAGCTGCTAGACCAACCAGAGCTGGTCTAAGCAGCCTTAGACAATATAAAAAGGCCCACACAGCAGAAGTTCAGTGGGAGAGAGGGGGTGGATGAAGAGGAGAGAAAATACCAGGAACAGCAGCAATATTCTTTCTCATGGCAGTCAGGGCATTATGGAGGTGGTGATGTGCCAAGCAGCAATGTATGGAGACTGCCAGAGACTGCAAAAGAAAACGCCAGACCCCAGCTGCAACAAATACCACTCAGACCATACATGCCAAGGGTATATCGCAGAAGAACACTGTACATAGACCTGACCAATAAGCAGTGTTTGGCACAATACTGCCTGACCAAGGATGCCATCAAAGGACAACCATGAACAGCAGGCTATACAGCAGTTGTTTTACAGCATGGCCCAACTACAACATGTACTGGTTGTGATAGACTGTACCCACATAGCTATTTCTAGGGTTAATAGTATTACTAGGAAGTTAGGACATAAGGGGTAATTGACCCATCTAGAATGTCCCCCACACTAGTAGGACTATCATACAAAGAGTTGTTTAGAATAGTATAATTCATCCCAGGTAGTTTTGAAGTTATCAAAACTTTCAATATTTACAATGTTTTGTGTAAGTCTATTCCAGGCTTTAATGGTTCAGATAATATAAAGGCACCAACACAGGATGGGGACTCCTATGTGAACCAGAAAGGATACCATTCTATGAATATGCAAAAGGTATGTGACAGCTGCTGCTGGATACTGGACCTCATTGCATTTTACCCAGGCTCATGCCATGACGCATACATCTTTAGGCACAGTGGACTGTGTGAAGGATTTGAGTGTGGACAAATAGAGGATGGATGGCTCATTATTAGGTGCATGTGTAACACAACCCAACAGCACTGACATGTAAAGCTGCAGATATCTAATACTGACCACATGATAGGTGCCAACAGTGCATGGGGCATGGGATAGATAATAACCACAGCAATGGGCCAACACAAAGCACACAATGTGTGCAACACACTGCAAGGCATGGAGAGGCAGCACACTATGTCACATAGTGAGACATACAGATATGTCCCTCCCCCATGAACTGCCTGTGCAGAAAACCACCATGTAGCATGCAAATTATGTGCATGACACACACTGGCCTAACAACATGTAGGCATGCAGGTCAGCAGAGCCACCTGTCCCAGAAGGTGGGATCAAACAATTAGTATGGGACTGCTGCAATATGGACTATGTCAGTAAGCTTCAAAGGCACATTGACCACACCACTAGAATGTAGGCTAATGTGCCAGACCACAACAACGACACTGCAGCACCATACATAGGAGTAGGACATGACATGGGGTGTGGACCTGATGACTAGTAAGGCACACGACACACCATCATTACAGCAACACACAGGGACACACAGACATCTGCATGTCAGTACATGTATGGCAATGGGAGTGCCCATGTGCTTCACTGTGTGTTGAGAGGCAACACACACAACATAATCATAAACATGACCAGGATGACACTGCCCCAAATATGCATCCCAGAGCCCAGTCAAATGCACACATACTAATGGTGCACAGCTGGTGCCCCCCCCCAAAAAATATGGCATCACTGTCACAGCATTGCACAGCAGCCCACATGAGTACAACATACATGATGACAAACTGTGGCAGGCATGCAGGTGCCAGACAGAAATGTTCTTATGTGTCATGAACCCACCAGATATAGAGCACTCACAAGAGATATCAGAGGACACGGCACATGGAGCAGATTGTGTGAGCAAGGTGCAACAGCCACAGTGACATCAGTGGCATACAGTATGCATGGAGGTGGGAGGACATATGTGGGACAGTAGCAAACATTATGAGCATAGGTGGCACAACTGCTAACCAATGACTCCATGTTCACAGGCGACAGTGGATACCCGCTACTGCCATGGCTATTAAAGCTATAATGAAGCATATGCAGCAAGGTCTGTGATGGAGTGGACAGTTGGACTCCTAAAAATGAGGTTCAGGTGCCTGGATTGCTCCGGAGGTGCCCTGCAGTACACAACCTGCATGTCATGTAAAATCTTTGTGGCCTGCTGTATCCTCCACAACATTGCCCTTATGAATAGGATGCAAATGCCTGATGTGGAAACAACAGATGACAGCGACGATGACATGGGTAACAATGATGATGCCGATGCAGCACCAGACAATGCCCACTGGTGAAGACCAGCAGGCACAGTAGTAGCTGGACACAGGACCAGGGCACAGCTCATCAGAGATCACTTTGACTAATATCATGCTACAGTAACCACCACCAGGAACAGTGCATACCATCTGATGCATACAACAGCCTCCCATGCCACACAGCGCAGATGAAAACTGTGGTTCAATATATCTGGGGGAACAGTACCAGCAACCATTACACACCTGCCCAAGTACCCCATGGGGCATGGATGCCAGAACAAGCACCGTGGAAATGCACACTGTTTTATGTGGTGCCCATCACACAGAGATCAGTGTTGGTATAGAAACCCTGTGAGCTGCATGACCGATATCCCAAGACAGCAATACATGGCAACCCCCAGAACATGCCCCTGTGAGCAGCAGTATGTACATATCACCATGGAACTAGGCAACGCTACAGTACACAGTATTGATGGTGGCATGGTGGAGCATATGCAAGGAAAGGTATGCCATGACCATGCCCTGTGTGAACATGAGATGGCCACTGTATGGGCAGAGGGAACTGTGTGCATATGAATGACACCCACAGTACGAGCATAACCACAAATAACCTGACAGTACCTGGATGTGTGTGCTGGTATGTGTGTGTGTGTATGCACATGGACATGTGTGTGTTGAGAGGACAGTGACCTGGACACTGTCAAATGACTTGTGACATCTGTCTGGCACCATAGTGGGCCGTTGGTGCACCACAACTGCAAGACGCTGATCACATGTCTGTCACAGAAATTAACATATGTGTCATGTCGCCATCCACACCTAGCAACTGCAGCCACATAATTAACAGCATCGCAGGTGGCTACTGTCCGCATACACTGCAGCTCACACAACCACCTACACACGATCGTTGATGGACATATGCTCCCCTGCAGTACACACAACTGCCCCCCCAAGCCCATAGGCAATAGTGCCCACCGACCACCCATCAGCTGCAATTCTGCCGTCACCCACACCACCCACACAACCATGATCTCTGTGTTGTGCAGTCCATGGACACATGACCCATACCCTGGTGGTCTCGTGTACCCCACACCCATTCCACAGTCACAAGTAGGCTGTCACATGACCCAGTGATCCAGTGGCCCCCATCCACACACCCCGCCAGTATATGTCACAATTCACTACTCCCCACCCAGTTCACAACAGATGGTGTAGGACAATGGCAGCTACACACAAAGCCCCACAGCTGTCCACACACAGACCTGTCAGGGACTGTGCACCATGATATGTCTCAGTGTTTGTGTGGTACACTCAGAAGTCATGACACAGTCTGTACACAGCAGTCAATGGTACATGTCAGCATCACTTTATGTACACAGGATGCATGTGTCACATATGTGTGTGTGTCTGTGAAGGGATGGGGGAAAGGTGACATAGAATGGCAGGGGTGCACCCCACCCCCATGGCTGGTGTTCACACTGACAGCACCAGCACCTGTCTCCTCAGCAGACATATGGCCAAATGACATACCTGGTGGCAACCAGCCCCCCTTCTGCCCAAACACACCCCACCCGATGTGTACAAATGGAGCACAATATACCTGATGGCTACTGTCCTCACCCTGGCTCACACCACAGTGTTTACACTAGACAAAGCACTGTTGGTTTGGTTCCCCTACGACCTATGTACCCCACTGTGACCATTTCTACCTGGCCACCATACACAACACACAGAAAGGACAATGTATGTCCTGTTGTTGGTCTAATGAACCCCTCCCCATCCACACTCTCCAGTATGCATTGTAGTCCCAACTTATTCCTTGGTGTGCTGGTGGTCCACCCACCTCCCCACTCCTGCAGGCAGTGACCCACGCTGAACCCCCAATGTAGAATACAGTGGGCCACCAGCACAGCCCTTTACACCACCAACTGCTTCCAGCTCGTGGAGATGTGCCTGAATGAGAGAGGGCAGACTGTACACCAGGCCAGTCTGGCACATGTCAGCTGTCTGCCGGCCATGGAGATTGATGGGGAATGTGCAGCTGTTCCATTCTGAACCAGGATGGTGGGGTGTGGGATGGGACACTAACTGCAGGGGTGGTTGTAGGGGGCCAGTAGACCACCAGGGAATATGATTGCAGGACAAGACAGATTGGTGAGCGGTGATGGGGGGTTTCACTACACCAACAGTGAGACATATGTTGTACCAAGGGGGGATAGGGTTGTAGGGGCTGTCAGTACTGTACAGGCTGTCTCCCTGGTGGTGTGGGGGGTGATAGCCGCCAGAGACATGCCCCCTGTCAACAAACTGCAGTGTATGAACAGTACCTGTGCAGTGTTACTGTGATGCTGATAACATCTCAATGTTAGGCAATGTATAACACAACTATTGTGTAACACAGCCATGTGTATGTACTTTATTGTATGAATTCAACTGTCATGAAGTAAATCAAAATGCTCGTAAATGTAAATATCAACATGACATGGTAACATTACAAAACATGGTACAGTGATACACATGCAAATGAACACATAACCATGTATATCATGACACACATAATTCAGTCAATTATCTGAGTGGCAGTTGTGCATGACCCCATAATGCAACACCATCACCAACATGCCCCACCCCCATCCCCCACCTCTAATCCAGATAGCCCATTAAGGAACAGTCAGGGACAGACTGATATGCGTACCCCTGTCCCATTCATTCCTAGGCATCTACTTGGATTGTCTGCTCTCCAGCCACCAGTGATGCTATCATAATATGTCGTGTTGTGAACTGTATGATCACCCAGAGATGCTGTCATGTGTCTGTCCTGTATCACAGTGCTTACACTTGTGCAAGAAATGTTGTGCTGACAGACTGGCATTGCTGAGGTGTGTCAGTGACTAGCTCGATACAGTTCATGTTGAGTTGGACCTGTCCATGACAGACCAATGAATATGCTAGGTAAGTACTGTATGAAAGTGGTGCACAGTGTATGGGCACAAATGTTGAGTAGTCAAAAAGGGTGAAGAGCAACAATGACAAGCAATGATATCCATGTAATTTGCATAACACTGGCACCCCTCACCTCCATTGGCCCATACCCCCTGCAGTCCATGGGCATCATTACTGGTGGTAATTTGGGGCTTTGAAGATGACATATGTCCTGTACATCTGTAGATAGTGGCCCAAGTCCCTGATTCCTGATCCCCATTGTCATGACTTGACTGTCATGTCCCCCAGTAGATAGTGGCTCCATCCCCTGAATTCACATCAGCATTGTAGTACAACTCTGGAGGTGGCACATGCACTGATGAGTGGTACTCCTCCACAGCTGTCAAACCAAAGAAAAGGGGGTGTTCAAACTTAGCCCCACTATGAACTATATAGGAAAATAAAGGAATAGGGGTACTTATGTTCAAAAAGTGCAGAGGGGAAGGATATCATCTTATATGTTGTGTGCCATCTCCAAGAGTAAAACACATGCCAGTGCCCTCCACATCCTGATCCCCAACACCTCTGCAGATATGACATTCCTGTTTTCCTGATGGCCTAGTGCCCCCCAGCCCCGATTGCCCATAGCATTGCCACATCCCTGGTGGTCCAGTGGTGTCCCCAACCACAGTCCCGGTATAGGTTGGGCCAACATCCCTGGTGGGCTAGTTGCCCCCCACTGTCCTTCTACCCCACCACCCCATTCTGTTAAGGAGTCGGTGACTGGCACTGCCCACCACACACCTCTGCAGCCAGCCACCAACTTACATCTGAATGAGCACCTACTGTGTATTACAAACACCTGGTGACTGAAAGAAGCATGATGCCGTGTGACGCAATTGACAGATTCTGTTGCAGCGTGATGCCAAACCTCGATTTTGATGCAGAGTGATGCAACACCTGAAGTTGATGCAGCATGACGCAGACTGCAGATAATGACACTGCATGATGCAAATGTGTGATTCTGATGCCATGGGATACAAAGATGCGATTTCTGATGGCTGCATTGCGCTGTGTCATAATTGGCCGTGTGCATCATGCTGCATCAGAATCAGGTTTGGATGTCATGCTGCATCAGTATCAGCCAGTAGGGTCACACAGCATAGGAGTCAGGCATTTGCATCATGCAGCATCCCTATAGGCCATTTGCGTCATGCTGCATCACTGTCCACATTCGGCCTTTGGCAATGCCCATACTGTGCCTTAGCCGGTGCAATACCACTTCCCCTGCACTGTGCAGCACAATCCTGCTGTTGGACACTGCAGAGCAGTAGCAAAATGGGAAACATATGCAGGCAGGTTCCCATTTGCTGCACTGAGCAGCTTCAACAAGCAGTTCCCCAAGCTGAGTACTGTACCCTTACCTTTGTCCCCAACAACCCTCATAGGCAAGGGTGATCCTGATCTGCCCATGATGGCCACCTCATAGTCCAGGAACCTGATGTTCACCAGTGCTGAGTCTGTCATACTGGTCAGCTGTGTGATCTAGGCATGAATTCTGCAGCCACCAGGCTCTGCCAGGCACCCTGTAACAGAGAGGGACAGGGTGTGGTGCTGCATTGTCACCAGACTGCATAAGCTATTGGGTGTCAAACTCACAATCTGACAGCTGAAGCATAAAATGAAAGACATGGCCAGCAGGGAGCCAGACATCCTGAAAAGCCTGACAGATCAGACCAGGGAGGTGGACATAGAGATGCATGGTGGGCATCGACATTGGGCAGGTGAGTGTCACACCACATGTATTCACTGGTACACACACAGTGCCCTATATGTGTTGCCAGTTGCAATGTGTAATTTTCATGACATCACTGTCTCCACAGATCTGCCAGTGGGTGTGTTTGCAGAGGCCCAGGGACCCGCATGCCCAGATGGAGAGACAACTGGACAGTGTTAATATGGACACAGTACCAGCCAAGAAGGTAAGTGTCATATCCACTGTCTGTGTGTGTCCTAGGTGGTGTCCACAGGCCGGATGCCACATTGCATAACAGGGATGATGGCCATGGTTGTGAATGGCTGCTATGTGCACATAGCAACCAAGGCTGTAAATAGTGACTGCATAGTGTGTGTGTGGGGGGAACAGAGGGTACACACATACACGTCAGACAACATGAGCACATATGCACTTCACACGCAGGCACCGTGTTCCAGTGCCAGCACACATGCAGTATCTGGACCACAGGCAGTGGGAGCCACTCCGAGGGGATGTGTATACTATGCAATACAAGTGTGCGACATACATGACAGTGGACATATGCTACATTGCCATACCAGTGGCATTCTGGACATGTCTGTCTGCACCTATCTCACAGGTTATGTGTGACAGTTACAGCAGACTCATATGGGTTATCACATGGCCATGGACATGCAGGTAGGGTGTCATTGGACATGGAGACAGTACACCAGGACAGCAGACCACACAGCCACACAGAACACATCACCACAATCCCCATGGTCAGGGATGGCCGAAACAAGCACCACCTAGGGTACACAGATGCCATGGCTGTGCACCAGACAGTGTTGTCAGTCTTGCCAGTTGTGAAATATGATGGGTTGTGCAACTGAGATGTTGACACCACCATCGCCTGTGTGATGCAAGCCCTTTAGTGTGTTAATTACCATGCAGGACATTGCCAGATGGACACAAACAATGTTGGTACACAGCCCGGGTCTATTAGTTCAGGAGGAGGTTTATACAGATCTGTGGTGCATATGTGGCAATGGTGCTGTGTGTATATGGGGTTTACACACATATCTGGCCCACACAGAGGGACATCAGTTCACTGTTGTGTTCGCAACACACATGCTTGTCTATTATCTGTATGGACACAGATGTCATGCACGTGTGTGGTAGCATGTGTATCACAGCTCAGACATGGCACAGCCTATGTGTAGACAACATTGTGTCATCACACATGGCAGATATCCACAGGTGGGAGGGCAACTTTGATACCTTATGTCATGGAGATGCACAACAGGTGCAACATGTGTCTGTTGACTGTGTTACAAGTGGCGCACCATGTACATGGGACACATACAAAGCACTAGTGTCATGGCACACACAGCACCATGTACATGTCCTACACATGTTGGCCATGCATGCACCACAGAACCATCATGAGAAACATAGCCACGTACAACATGACATACTGGCGTCATCATAGTGACATTGTCTCAGACAGCAGCATTGTTCATGTGGGTTTATGTTTTGCAGAACACAACTTATGTCACTCCTCACTTATTGTTGCAGGGGACAGTGATGATAACGGGGAAGATGACAATGATGAAGATGATGAAGATTGGCCACCACGGTGTCTCTTGTCACTCACAATGGCAATGAGGGTCCTGAAGCAGCAGGAGGCCTGCCATTATTCTGAGTGTACACAGCAGCTGCAGGTCAGAGGGCATACATAATGTGGAGGAGGACAGGGTGGTGAGCAGTCATCAGGTCCTTGGATGGTGCCATTGGACAACAGGACAGACAGGCATCTGTGGCACAAAGTATGCTCCTACAAGGGCATGACAGTTGGATCATGTCCCCGATGTACTGGCAGATAATATTGACAAAGCAGCTACCACACAACAAGACACTGGGGACAGAGGGACATATACTGTATGTGGCAGCCCTCGTTGCCTGATGCACCTGCAGGAGATGGGCAATGCCAGATGGTTGATGGGGGGGGGCTGAAGGCATGTCTGGATGGGATGAATGTGTACATCATGCAGTGGCCACTGCCAGATGGCAACTACAGGAGGGGGCAAAGCAGATGGGTACCCTATGGGCATCCATACAGGCAGTGGTGGACACACTTGGGCAGCTTGATGAATAGTCCGTTGCTGTCACCCATGCATGGGCTGTCACCAGTGTCAGAACTGTTAGCATGAGTAGTGTGTCACAAGACACAATGGTTGGAATATGGATGGCCTGTGGCAAATTGCAGGGCCGTGTTATTGTTCTATTGTGTACTACATCCTTTCCTTTGTTATTCTGTTTTGCATGTTTTGATTTGCACTGCTATTGAATTTATATGTTTACTTTTTTCACAATATGCAGTATATGCTGTTTATGTAACATGCACATTGTTGCTGATGTCATCATTCCACTGTTGAGTACAATGTGTTGCCTTTGCACAACAGCACACACTGGCTTGTATTGTGGGTCATTGTGTCATGTATATGTACATGCAAGGACCATGTACTGCATGTAATGACACAGCTTACTGCCATTGCATGTACACACACTGAATGGTGATGCACCTCTGTGTCTATGAGCTAGCACAGGTGCTGCCATCAACACCGCCATCGATGGCAGGGGATACTGTGCATGTGCGTTGTGTGACATTCCAGGGTGTGCGTCATAGATCCATACTGTACGCCCCTTGGTTTTTGTGTAACACTGATCTAATTGACATGTGTCAATACACCCCTTGTGTGAACTGTATTGTCCTGCCCTGCATGCCTTGGTGTGGTGCCATATACCGCTCCAACAGTGACATTTCAACAGCGACCGACACTACAGTGACAACAGTGCCTGGTCACTGCAGTGTCAGCACTGGACCCTGGCACTGTTTTATGGGGGACTTGCACCCCCTGCCCTAATCAGCATTGATTAGTATATATAACTCAGAGTTGATTATATTAATTGGGGGAGGATGCGGGGAACATAGCATAGTGTTATGCAGTGCCAAATCTATCAAGAACAAAACTGCAATTATTGCAGATTTTGTTGGAACAGCAGATCTGGCATGGATCACCGAGACCTGGCTTAATGAAAATGCTGGCCCCATTTTGGAGGCAGCAATGTCTGCGGGGTACTCAGTGATTCACCGCCCAAGATTGGACCACGAGGGGAAGGGTAGCAGTCTGTTTTAAGACCAAATTGAGCCTAACGGATGTTCCAGTTGAAGAGGCCGAATCCTTTGAATGTACCATGGTAGCTGGTGTGGGTTGCAGGATAGCTCTCGTTTATCATCCACCAGGGGACGAGAAGCAATTCCTGCAGGAAGTGGCAGATTTCACCACCAAGATGACACTGGAGTCACCCAGAGTGATGGGCCTGGGCAACTTCAATGAGTCGCCCAGAGTGATGGTCCTGGGCGACGTCAGTGTCTGGGTCAATAATGAACTCTCTTCATTTGGTCTCACTTCCTCCAGATTATGTTATCCCTGGGCTTCACTCAAATTGTTTCTTCAGCTGCCCATAAACAAGGTCATTCTCTGGATTTGGTCTTCCTTCTGGTGATCGAGACATCTGATTTGGGGGTGGAACTGGTCAGTTGGTCCGATCACTGCACCGTGAGATTAAATTTTTATGCTCCCCCTCGCAGGTCTCCTCCTGTGGAGATGGTCAGTTACCACCCTTTATGGGATGTGTGCCCTGAAGACCTGGTGGTGGTGATTGACCTCTCAGAGTTCTCTGATGTCAGCTTGAGTCCAGAGTTGTTGGTTCTGGCTCATAATAATGCCATTTCCTCAGCCCTGGACTTGATAGCTCCTGCTCATGTTCATCCCCTCTCACTCCACCCTTGGGCCCCCTGGTTTTATGGGTCCTTGAGGGAGCTGCGACATGTGGGACATAGGTTAGAGCGCTGTTGGCTGAAATCTGCACTGGTGGCCAACCACCTTAGGTTGGAGGAGCACTATCAGCTCTACCAATCAGCGATTTCCCGTAAGAAGGAAGAGTTCCTGTCCAGGGAAATCTCTGTCGATCAGAATCGACCGGATCAGCTCTTCTGAACTATGGACAGGTTGTGCAACCCAGCCTGCCTGCAGTTGTGGCTATCTTTTTCACAAATTGAGTGTGATGAGCTTGCTCAATTCTTTGCGAATAAGGTGGCCAGCATCAAATCGGAAATCCATCTGACTCGCTCTATGCATGATGCAGTTGGTCACTGTTTGGTCACTACTTCTCGTACTTTCTGGAGTTCCTTTGACCTGCCGGATGTCAAAAACATTATGAGGATTGTCCAGGGGATGTGCCCTACATTCTGTAGTTTAGATCTGGGCCAACTTCCCTGATTTTGGGTTGTTATGAGATCATTGGCCCGGTCTTGGCTCAAATTATCTGGTGCTCCTTGGAATCGGCTGAGTTTCCAAGCACCCTGAAAGATGTGGTGGTAACACCCCTCCTGAAGAAAGCTTCATTGGACCCAGACATTTTTGCCAACTATAGGCCTATCTCAAACCTCCCCTTTTTAGGTAAGGTTATCGAGAAAGTAGTGGCAATCCAGTTGGAGAACCAATTGATCATCCATAATGTCTCTGAACCTCTCTAGTCAGGTTTTCACAGAAGGCACAGTACTGAGACTCCTCTGGTTTGGGTGCTCAATGATCTCCTGATGGTGAGAGATCAGAGAAACCGCTCCATCTTGGTTCTCCTAGATCTCTCCTCAGCCTTTGGCAGTGTAGACCATGGGGTGCTGCTCGATCACCTGAGGTCCATCTGTGGCCTGTCAAGTTCAGTGCTCAGATGGTTTTCTTCTTTCCTTGCTGGAAGAAGACAGAGAGTTGTGTCTGGCTCTTTTCCTCTGATCCTTTCTCTCTGTCTTACGGGGTTCCTCAGTGCTGTCCCCCATGTTGTCTGCAGTGTATATGCTACCCCTCATAACATTGTAAGATGGTATGGGCTGTGGTTTCACTGCTATGCTGATGATACCCAGCTATATATGTCTTTTGCTCCCGACCAGGCTAGTGCACTCTCAGAATTTAACAACTGTCTAGTCAAAATCCAAGACTAGATGAATTTGAGCTGGTTGAAATTGAACGTGGGAAAGACTGCAGTTATGGTGGTGGACCCGGGTTGCAGGATAGAGAGGTTGTGGACTGATCGGCCCTCTAGACTATATCTGGGTGGTGAGCAGATCCTTATCTCTGAACGGGTGCGCAACCTTGGAGCCATGCTTGACGATGGGCTGACCCTTCATCATCAGGTGTCGGCAGTTATCAAATTGGCATTTTACCATCTTCGGAATATTGCCAGGGTCAAGAACCTTGTTCCGTCCAGTGATCTGCCAGTATTGGTCCACGCCGTTGTGACCTCTCAGCTTGATTATTGCAACTCCCTTTATCTAGAGCTTCCTGGGGTTGATATCTGCCTCTTGCAGCTAGTGCAGAATGCTGCTACTCATTTATTGTCAGGGGTATCTATGAGTTCACATATTACCCCTGTGCTGCGTGATCTGCACTGGCTGGCGATTCAGTGGTGGATCACCTTTAAGGTAGGCCTGTTGACCTACAAAGCCCTACATTGTCTTGGTCCTGACTATTTGAAAGAGCTCCTGATTCCTTACAGCCCTGTGCAACAGCTCTGTTCGGCTGACATGTGGTTGCTGGAGATTCTGAGGGTTACTTTGAAATCTTTTGGGGCCTGTGCTTTTGTTTTTGTGGAACCTACCTCTGGAATTATCTGCCCTGTCAGCTTTGGGAGTGCAAGACCATTGGGGGCTTTAAGAAGACATTGAAAACCTTTTTGTGGACACTGGCATTCCCAGAAATATAATGGATTTTACTGTTTATATTTATTGTAATGTTTGACAATCATGTTTTTACTTTAAAGCGCCTTGATATTTTAAAGGAGCCCTAAAAATAAAGACTATTACTATTATTATTATTCCTGCTTGATGTGTTCGGGGGTGAAGCCCTTTGAGGAAAACATGGTAGGCAGTGACTACCTTTATGCCAGCCACAAATGCGGTAAACATAAAGGTTTCGCTGTACCATTGGTTGACAAAAGTTTTGTCACCGTACTGTCATAAATCTGTGAAGGTGCTACACATATGATATGCATGCTTGTCTTGTTTTGGGAGGGGGTGACATCTGCAGACCGTGCTGTTGCCAGAGGCACAGGCATGGTTGTATTGGTTCCCTTAGCATCTCATGTCATTGGGCTACAACAATACAATGTATCCTGTGCAGTCTTAGGTCGTACATGCACTAACAACATGCCAAGAGGCCACGCGCTAGATATGTCTACACAGTAATAGTGTTGGATGCATGGTACAGTCTACAAACAGTGGTGCTGTAGGAACATGTCATGGTGGACTGAAGCTCAACATGGGATGCTTATGGTGGTACAAGGGGGATAGTGCATTGTGGATCAGCATACATTTGTTTGTGTCCCAATGAACTGCATTGGGTGTACATGATGGGCAGCATGGGTGGCCAAAGCAGTCTGTATCTCCCATTACTGTGAATGTATCTGTGACCCATGGGCAATGTGGCACTGTAACCTTTACAGCTGTTGTTCCGTGCACTGTTTGATTGTGTCCATCATCTCATCCATTATGTTACATGTGTTGCTGTAATGCACAGCTTGCCACTCTGTGCACCTGCAGTGCCGTGTCACATGTCAATACATATTCTTCAGAGTTTTCCTCTACTTCACAGTTGACTGTTGGGTTTGCACTGCTTTTACCTCACTTTGTGATCAGCAAATGCCCACTATACCAGTACCACCCTCTTGCTAGTCTGCTGGTCCTCTCTCAGCATTGTTCCTGGTTCCACTGGCTGCACTCCCAGTAGACACATGTGTATCACCAGCATTCACCACTGCTGTGCTTGCCCTGGCCCTGTTGACATCTGTGAGCCCCTCTTGTGCTTCAGTGGTGGACTGGCATGATCTATTTGTATGCACCTCTGTTATCCCCACAGTTGCACCACTGTGTTTGCATGGCCGGCCCTTGCAGCATGCTGACTGTTGTTCTGTGACATCCTGGGCTGACTTGCTGTGTTCCGCTCTGCATGCAGTGGTGGACTGTACACATTCACTGGTAGCAACAGTGGGCTGCATTGTGAAGGTACTTGGGTTGTCATCCGTGGTGGTGACACATGCCTGTGGCATCCCTGTTGCTGTGCATGACCATGTGCTGCCTGACTGTTCTTGTGTGGATAACTGTGGCCCTGTGGACTGGACATTTTGCTGCAACTGTGTTCCTCCATGCTGGGTGTGTTATTCGACACACTGGTAGCCCGGGCATCCTGGTGACTTGTTGACTGTAGTACTGGTACATTGTACACCTGGTGTTCCACATCAGCGAGGGCCTGGGCAGTTGTGACACAGTTCTGTATGTGTGTCTGGCCCATGTTCAGCTGTATTGTGCTGCATGTGTGGGATGGTGTCATTTCAGAATGTGTTGTGCAACAATTTGTGAATGTGGTGCTGCTACACTTGTTGTGTGGTGCACCTGATGGCTGGGTACTCAGGGTACATGGGTCCCTGTGTTCTGGCTGGTGGTTGGTTGTTCTATTTGGCCAGGGTGTATGCATTCTTGCATTGCCATGTGTCCAGCATGTTGCCTGTTGTACTCACTGATGTATCCATGACCACTTTCCATGTTGTTACTGGAGGTGGAGCTACGGCTGGTCCATACATGGTCGTGTGTCTGTATCTAAGATCAACTGGATTGTTATCCTTGTATGTTACCATGTGTTATATCATGTGTTGGCTTGTCTGTATGGCCACAGGACCAATTGTCTGTCTGTTGGGCATGTGCACCAGGGTACCATCTCTGTAGCTGTTGCTGATGTTTGACACACAACTGTAGACATGTCCCTGCATGGTGGGTGCAGAGAGGCCATGGAACACATGGACCATGTACGGGTGGTTGTTGGTTACATGCTGGGCCATACCTGGTTGGCCAGTGTTGTAGAGTGTGTCATGGGCTATAGCGTACTGCAGATCTTTGTGGCCTTGGATGCCACCACCATGCAGGGAGGAGACATGTACCTGCCTGTTTCCCATGACCTGTGCTATGGCCTTCAGTGCCATAGCCATGGTTTGTGCAGCCTGGGTGAGTTCCTGCTGTGACAGGATCTATTGCTGCAGCAATGCTGTTACCTCTCCTGGTTGTCTGCTTGCTGTTGGACACAGGCCTGTATGTCATGCAGTATGGCAACTATGTCTGTGTTGGTCACCTGTGTATTCCTCACCCCGGTCTGCAGTGTGTCATGTATTCCAGCCATGGTCTCTTTGATATAGGCTAGGTATTCAGTGGTAACACTCCTCTGTGCCTCCATTGCTCCACACAGTCCAGTGATTCCACATGCCATGGACTCCTCAGCATGCACCACAAACTGGAAGTACTGACCAAGGTCCTCATCAGCAAGTGTTTGGCTCACCTCACCCTCCATATGTTGTGGTGTGCTGGTCAAGTTCTATTGGGCTGTCGTGTACAGCACTGGCTCTGCTTTGTCCTGTGTGTGCACTGTCACTGTCATCATCTGCAGCTGTTACCTTTTCCACATTGCTATGTTTCACACCATCAGTGGTACTGTGGGATGTTGCAAAACTGGGTGTGTGGACCATGTCTCCTGTGTACTGCTGGTCCTCATCCTCAGTGGTGGTGTCATTGGTTTCTCTGTTGTCCTGTGGCCCCTTCTCCTCCTCCTCCCCCATGTGTGTTGGTGGGACCAGGGTGGATGTTGATGTTGTTGTGGTACTCGTTTCAGTACTTGTGGAACTGCTGTCACCATCGGTATCATCTGTGGGAATAGAACACATACATTGTTTGCTTGTTTGTGCCTCGTGTTTGACACATATGTGTATCCCTGCTGTACTGTGTAGTGACAGATCTATCTGTGCTGTGTTTGCACCTGCCTGTGTACAGCAACACAACGGTGTATGCAACATGGCGCCATCCGGTGCAGGATGTCTGCATATTCTTGCATTCCATGACACAGGCTTGTGGTGCACACATCCCTTGGACATCAACTGTCACACAACATTGTCACTGTGCTTGGGTAGGCCATTGTTGTCATCTGACCATACACGTACACAACACCATTATCCTGTACATGGGCTCTCTGCGGTGTGCACATGGTCAGCTGTTTGCTGCAGTACATCTGTCTGTTCTCCATGCTGTGTTTGTTCACACACTGTGTGTTATTGGCACCCCTGTATGATTGTGTGGCAACATATCAGATGAGTTATGGTACAACCTTGCACTGGTGTGTGTCATTGACATTCTGGCCTGTGCCTGGTGGGGTGCATGGGCTGCATTTGCAGTACATCCCACAATGTCGGGTGGACTTGTTCCACAGATGGCCCATGCACACTGCATGTGCATGCGCTGTACACATGGCTGGTACACATCTGTCAGTTTGGTGGTGTACCCTGTCACTGCAGTACATGTGGGTATGTACATGATGCAGTGAGTGCCATACACAGTAGCATGGTACTCCTGCACTTCTTCTTGTGTTTTTTCTCACAGCAGCACAGTTTGTCAATGCTCAGGGCTGTACAGTAGTGCACTGTGCCATCCATGTATAGTTATGTCCAGTTGTGTACTGCATACATCTTGCTGTCCTACTATGCATACTCAGGCTGGCAGACTACCTGTGCTGCAATCAGTTGTGCAGTGACATGGCAATCTATGTGACATTGACATGTTGTATCCTGTATCCTCAATGGTTGACACTTGGTTGTGGGCATGGTGGCTGCTGTGTATCACCATTGTCTACTGGCAGGAACCTGCATACCATGTCATCCCACAGACCTCATATACCAATTACTAAGTATGTTCCTTCACACACATGGTTGCTACATTTACCAGCATATGACATATATCAGGTAGGCACTTTTCTGATTGATATTACAGCAAACCCTTGATATATTTGATTGTTTTTACATGTATACTCCCTTGCACTCATACACATATCTTGACAGTCATGTACTAGTCAGTGTTACAATTCATGCTTTTCATTGAATGGCCATAACATATCTCCCTCCTATCCCTACCTGTTTGCCTGCTGGCCCCTTGGATGTTTCATGGCAATGGGTCATATTGTGTTTCTGGCTCCACCTGTATCCTGTGCATGTCTCACTGTGTGTATGGCAGTGGAATTCTGCTGCTGTTTTCTACTGTGTTCCATTGTTCCATACTCCGGAGATGGGGGGCCTCTATTACTGGTATTGTGCAGACCTTTGCATTCATCTATTTCATGGTGTACCATCACACAATGTATGGGGTGTGGAGACAGACCAAGGTCTGACAGGTGTGTACGTTCTGCATTGGGGCTATTTCACATTTTCAGACTACATTAAAATGCTTTGATTATTGTCTTTGGTACCTTTGAATTGTTCTTTGTTTCAGACATACCTATGTGCGCATTGTGTAGCTACATACATACATGTCTGGTTTTTGCTGGTACTGTGATACCTGCACAATGAGGGTCTGACAGGACTCAGCCTGCAGCCTTCTATCTCACTATACCTCCAGGTTTGTGGGTATCTGACTGCACAGTACATCCAGCCATAATTTATTGCTGCCATTCTGTGCCCCACAGTGTGTCTGCTACATACTGCATGTCACGTTTGGTCTCTGCTATTGGTCAGTGCTGGGGGTCACTGCTACTGCGAGAGGTTAACCATATCTACCTATGCACAGGTACTGCCTACAGAACATTCTGGGAGGACAGTGTGCTGACTGCTTCTGGGTGGGGTTTAATACATCGTGGCCATGCAGGGAACACTGATATTGGTCCGGTGTGGGTACGGGCCTACCACTCACTGGCAGTGGTTCCTTCAGTTGGCATTTGGGACATGTACAAGGGGGTTTGGGGGTACAGGGTTTCAGAATGTGAACACGTCAGCATTACTGGTGTGCGAGTTGTCAGCCACAGTGCTGCTTACCACAGACACCACACTGGGTTGTCTCACTTTTGGTTTGCACTGTCAAGTGCAGTTGTATTTGTCATGGGCACTGCATGATATTTTTGGTTTATGTTCTTGCACCCCTGTTCCCTGGTGGTGTTTTCATTTGCTTTCATGCTGTTGTCCCCTGCTACTGTGCAGAGGGATAGGTGTGCATCTGATGCTTGGAGACACAGGGGGGCATGGTCATTTTCTGGATGACCTGCAGGCTGTGCCACAACACTGTTGTGCAGGAGTGACTTTACAGTTGTTGGCACATACACAGGGAACATGTTTTCTGTTGCTTACTCCACTGCCATCTTGCCTCTATACTGTATCTGTGTGGTGTGTGTATCATTTGCATATGTTGGTACTTACCTTGGACAGTGTTCTGCTGCCTGAATAGATCAAGGTCACTGTCCCCTATAATCATGCAGCTTCTCAGGTGGGTGGCAACATGTTCTTCCTGTGGGGTGAGTGTCACTGCTTGTGATTGTTCTCCACCTGTGACTGTTGCACAGCATGCTTTGTGTGTCATCTTCTCCTTGGACCTCTTCTTGAGGCCATTGTACTGCTTTTGCAGTTCCCTCATGGTGTACCTCAAGGGTGCCACTGCATTCACCTTTGTTACCACTTGCGCCCATGCTTGCTGCCTCTTGTGTCTCGCTGATCCTTATCTCCACCCCTGAATAACAGTAGTGCATATTGTACATGCATCCCCTCTATTAGTACATCTGTCTCCCTCTCTGTAAAGTTGTGTTTGTGGGTATGGCCTGGTCTCCATCTCTGCTTGCATGAACCATTCTGCTTATCGCAATACTAATGGGGCATGCTGCATCATTTACTAGGCTAGCGTCATATTTATGGTGCAGGAAGGGCCTTGCGTCATTCTTTGGGACTTTGTTGCTGAGTTGGCATTTTTTTCAAAATATGTTACACGGGATTCGGGGCACCATTTATGATGCAAAGCAATCCTTGGACATACCCTGCACCACTATAAGGCACGTTTGAAAATTCAGCCCCTGTTTATAATAAAGATTGAAAATGACTTTGCAATCTGTTAACGAAAGGTCACAGAAAACATGGCAACTGCCTTGAAAGCTCATATTTCCCCTGATGTCTGGGAAAATCATTTCACAGATTTATCCTTTGATACAAATGAAACATTAAGATGCTATACAGCCCATACTGCATATCACTGTATATTAAAAATCTTCTAGGAACTCAATGATAATGCCACTCCCACTTTTTATTTTAAAGTATGAATTTTTTACTGTAATTCAGGACACAAAAAATAATAAGGCTTCAGAAGCTGGTAGAATTTTCTCAGATGTTTTAAAGCTTTATCCTGAGTGATAGCTCCATATTTGCCATGTACTATATAATACAGTACTGCAGTCTATGGTATTGCCAACCTCTTGGACAGGTAACCTAATTACGCCCATTCAGAAAAAAGAGTCCCCACTAATAATCATGTTATGTACCATCTAATCATCCTGCTAACCACACATAAAAAAATATTAAAAAAATGACAGCATGAACATGAATAACCTGGGGAGAGTCACCCAGTATCCAAAATGAATCCTAAATGGCTTCCTATCCAAAAGATTAATGGGCCAACACTGCTTTGCTTTTTAAATCATATATATATATATATATTTATTGCAACCACCCTAAAAACTTTTTTTTTCATGCTTTTGCCCTCCCAACATGCACCCCCCAGGAGTTGAGAGTCCTTTAGTAGGGGGGTATGGGGGGAGTCCCCCCAGAAAGCATGAAATTGTAAGTCCCAGGTGCCGTTGTTCCATGCGCCGAGGATGTCAGAGCTCTGAAAATGTTTTCGCCGCTCTGAAGTCACGATAACATAGCTCGCCTTAAGGCAGACATGGTTATCACATAGAACCCGTAAAACTGCAGTGGTATTAAACATCTGGAAAAGGAAAGCTGACCATCGGGGAGTCAGGGCATGCATTTCCATAATGTGCAGATGCAAGTTACAGTACTTAAGAATGTGACCTGGGGGTTGAAATACAGTGGCAAACATGTCTTTAGAATGACAAAAATATGTGCAAATGTTATAATAGTGCAGGGATGAGATTTCAAATTGTCACCAGACTGCAACTGCGTAATGTAGCAATGACACAATCTCAGAAAGTAGGTGGGACACACAGTTCTGGAAAGTGGCAGGGATGCTAAAATTCTTAATGTGGTGGTGTCATATAGTTTTAGAATGTGGCAGAGATACATAACTTTGAAATGCAGGAGACACATAGTTGTGGAAGGTGGTAGGGATATGTAATTTTGTAATGTGTCTTGGATGGATTAATTTGGCATGTGGTGCAGTGATGCAAAAATTTCAAAATGTGGTCGGTATGATTTCAGATTGTGGTGGCAACATTCAATTTCAGAATACGGAATGGACACGAAATCTCAGAAAGTGTCAGTGACACAGTTTCAGAATCTGGTAGCCACATGGAATTTCAGAATGAGGCAGGAATGCATAATTGTAAAATGTAACTTTAGCATACAGTTTTTTAATGAGGCAGTGACACTCATCTTCAGAATGTGGTGGGGATGTGTAGTTTCAGAATATGGTGGGGATGTGCAGTTTTGGAATATGGTGGGAATGCATATTTTCAGAATGTGACAATGACAGGCAATACTGGAGCATGGAAGTTTACATACAGTTTCAGAATGTGGCAGGCAGGTACAATTTTAGAATGTAGAAGAGACATGCAGTTTTGGAATGTGGCAGTGATGTACAATTTCAGAATGTGGCAGTGACGCTCAGTTTTGGAAAGAGGCATTGATGCACAGTTTTGGAATGTGGTGGTGTCGCAAATTTCAGAATGTGGCACTGATGCACAGTTTTGGAATGTGGCAATGATGCACAAATTCAGAATGTGGCAATGATGCACAGTTTCAGAATGTGACTGACACGCAGTTTCAGAATGTGAATGACATGCAGTTTCAGAATGTGGCTGACATGCAGATTCAGAGTGAGGCAATGATGCACAATTTCAGAATAAGGCGATGACACGCAATTTTGGAATGTGGTGATGATGCTGATATATAGTTTTGGAATGTGGCAATGCCGCGCAGTTTTGGAATGAGGTGGTGATAAACATTTGTACAATTTTGGAATGTGTCAGTGCTGCACGACTTAGGAATGTGGTGGTGCGTGCCACGTGAGTTCGGAATGTGGCAGTGCCACACGACTTTGGAATGTGGTGGTGCTGCATGACTTTTGAATATGGTGGCACTGACAGCTTCAGAATGTGGTGGCACTGCAGCACTTTGGAATGCGGTGGTGCCTCACGATTTCAGAATGTGGTGGGGATGCACGACTTCGGAATGTGGCAGTGACGCATGACTTTGGAATGTGGCAGTGATGCAAGACTTTGGAATGTGGTGGTGATTTATTTATTTAATTAATTTTGTTGACCTAGTTAACCCACTAGGAATTTAATAGTCCCTTTTTCAGGGGTGACCTGGGATTAATCACAGGTACAAACAATTCACGACAGTAAATTGCACTAGCATGTTGACATTTTGCAAGTTATACAGTGAGCAATAAATGAGAGAAACAGATGTGGCAATGTTTACAATATACATTCTAGAATATCAATATGGTAGGTTTCAGTCAGTAGTACCTAACATATGTCAAATAAATAGTTGTCAAGCATGTTTACAGAAAAAGTTGCCGTAGGTGATTACTTAACCCAGAGGAGAATAACTGTTTTAGTGGTAGCAGGTGCATTTGTTAAGTTCTAGGAGATAAGCCTTAAGTCCTATTTTGAACCCCTCGAGAGAATTACATGCCTGTAACATAGCAGGAAGAGAGATCCAGAGGGGTGAGATGCTGGCCAAGAATGACCTCTGTCTAAGGGAGGACCGAACTTTGGGCACAGTGAGGATCTGTTGACTCGAGGATCAAAGGGGACTACTGTTTTGTTTGGCAGACAATGCTTTAGTTAGGCTTGGTGAAGCATTGTCTGACTGTAGCTTGTAGGCTAAGCATAAGGATGGGTACTCAAGGCGATCTTTCAGTGTGGGCCAGGACAGGCTTGTAGCACCTGACAGTGGTGCTCCCTTGGCAGTGCCCCAATGACAAAGCAGCACACCCTGTGTTAAAGGGTACTGAGTTTTTGAATTTCAGTGCCTTTTACTGTGAGTAGCACTGGTGACCTGTACAGTAGGATGGGTAGTAGGGTTCCTGTACCAATCCTTAGCTGGGATTCCTATGTGAGGAAGGGCCTGATGTGGTGCAGTAGACCAAGTTTCTGATTCAAAGTCTTTGGCAGTTGTTCAATATGTGGCCTGAAAGTGCAGTTGTGGTCTAATGTTATACCTAACTACTTTATGTTATCAGCTACCTCAATCCTTGTCCCATTTGTGAGGTTTGGAGTTAGAATTGAGGCTCTGTCTGTTCCCATGCTAACTGGGCTGAATAGAACAGCCTTAGGATTTTTACTATTTAACTGGAGTTGATTACTAGCCAGCCACCCCTTGAGGAGTTGCAGGTCATTAGTCAGTGCACTATTCAGTGAGCTCAGGTCCTTGGAGGACCTGTAGAGCACTGCATTATCTGCATATGGGAGCATGTTCACCTCACCACAGTGCTTAGGCATGTCATTAATGAATATAGAAAATAGTAAGGGCCCCAGGATGGAACCCTGTGGAACACCATCTTGAATTAGGCAGTTCCTGGATTGTGCACCTTGCCATCTGATGAATTGGGACCTTCCTCAAAGGTGGTCAGTGAACCATCAAACTGTATGGCAGTCTAAACCAGTAAGTTTAAGTTTCTCTAGGAGCAGCTGATAGTCTACCAGGCTGGAGGCCTTTGTGAGGTCTATGAAGATCGACCTAGTGGACTGGCATTTGTCTAAGGCTGAGAAGATGTGATCGGTGAGGCAGACAAGAGCTGTATCTGTGCCATGGCTTGTTTAAAGCTATGTTGTCTGGGTGTAAACAAGCTGTTCTTCTCAATATAGTCATTTAGTTGGTTATAGATGGCCCTCTCCAATATCTTGCTTAGAATGGAGAGGATTGAAATGGGCCAATAGTTTTCCTCATGCATAACTTTTCTCAGCATGTAAATAAGTGTTCTAAGTTGCTAATCGTTCTCCTTCACATTTCCACTTGATCCATTCCACTCTTTCCCCTCACCCCTCTATGGCTTTCCCCCTATCCCCTCTCCCCCTGTTATATCTCCTGAGCTCCCTTGCTCACTTTAAAATGCTTTGTCCCATACCTTCTCACCTCTGATGAGGCCCCTGGGCTGATGCCATCCCTTATCTTGTTGATTATTAGATATTAGGCTGAGTCTGTTCTAATTTTCCTGTAAAGGGTCATTTCATAAGACCCCACCTCCCCAATATGACTCTTTAAATTCCAGATTTTAATCAAATATGCACCATGGCATACATTGTACAATGCCATATGTATTGGAACTTCTCTAGTTATACACTCTTGTAATGTCTTGTATAATTCCTTGTTTTGTTTGTTCTCCGTCTCATACTTTCCCAATATGGATTGTTCCTCTGATGTGAAACCTATGAAATGAGCTTGTTCTCAAAGGTGTTATCCGAAATTTCAATAAATAAATAAATAAAAAACATGTTCTCATAAACTGCCTTTAAGAATGGGCGTGACCAGGGCAACTTTCCAAAGTGAGGGGACTTTCCCTTCCAAGAAGGATCTATTAAGCAACCACGAGACTGGAGCAGCTATGGCTGGCGCTACGACCTTCAGTAGTCTTGGTTCCAGTTTGTCATGCCCTGCTGACCCATGAGGTTTTATGTTCTTAAGTAGTTTGAGGACCTCATTTTTTGTTATCAGCTTAAAGTAGAATTTGGGGGAGGGTGGCTATTGGAGTCAGGTATGGTGGGTGTGGGAAAACCTGCATGGGGAGTCTTGAACACATTTAGGTCAGTGAGGAAGGAATTGATTGCAGCAGATAAGAAATTATTTATGAAGAATTCTAGAGCTGGCTCAAAGCTTGGGGCATGCTTGATGTAGGATCAGTTTACCTCTGCTAGTGTGTCCAGGAAGGATCCTGTAACAAATCGAGAGAAGTTTCGGGCCCAGAGTATCTTGGGTGGTGATATTTGTTAGTTATTTTTCCATACCATGAACACTGGTGAGTGGTCACTTAAAGCATCAGCAAAAGTGCCAGCCAGCTTACAGCTCTCAGGCTTTGAGGCCAGGATTCAGTCTAGTGTGGAATGGTTTCCTGTTTTCATGTTTAGTCTGGTGTGTTCGTGAATTAACTGAGTTAGGTCAGCCTCAAGTAGTACGTTCTTCAGTTCACCCTTTGCATGGTTCCCCCAGTGTAGGTTGAAGTCCGCCATTATTATCTTCTCACCCTTAGGGAGGTCAGGCAGTACCGCGAGAAGCTAGTTTAGGGAAGCTTCAGCAGCTTTGGGGGGGGGGTTGTAGACGCACCCGACCATAAGGGGTTTGGTGCCTTCCAACAGAAGTGTTGTGAATATTATTTCACAGTTGGTGTTTTTTGGGGGGTTGAGTAACACTAAGGAAGCAGTTAGAGAGGATCTTACATACATCAGGACCTCACCTCCCTTTTTTCCCCAGACTGTCTTGTCTGAAAGTCTTGGAACCCTTAAGCTTAACTTCATGGTCCAGTATATGTGATTTGAGCCAGGTTTCTGAGATTGTAATCACATCTGGAGAAAAAAGGTTCACCCAGGCTTCAAATTCGAGCATCTTTGGCCTGAGACTATTGATATTCATGTGGACTGTTCTTAACCCTTTTAAATTGATCCATGCAGATTGGGAAAGGGAGGTGATGTGAACAATAGTGCCTGTGGTCCCGGAGTTCATTTCTATATCACCTCCGAGTAGCAGTTTCAGCTTGGTCAGGAAACTGGTCAACCACCATGGTAAGAGAAGTGGGGGTCTTTTCCTAGAATCACAGAGAGAGGATAGTATATAGTATAGGTTGCCTTTTTGTTTGAGTTCTTGCAAGTATATATGGTGGGAGTTAATTCCAGATTCTGAGTTTGCATCAAGGCTATTGTGATGTGGGATGTCAAAGCCAAGTGCTGGGACCTGGAGAATATGGTGCAGGAGGATGTCAGAGCCCAGGACTACCACAATGTATGCAGCAGCAACAGTAATTCCCTGCGCCATGGTGAGTTTTGTGCACCTGGTCTCTGGGTGGTACCGGCAGGCCTGCTGATCACTGAGTAGCAATTTCAATGTAACAGCCTCACAAAGAGCACATCAGGGCCAAGAGGGTGCATGCATACCAAGATGGTGTGGGAGAGTGATGATATCACAGTCAGGGGGGTGGATGAGAACTAGGTAGTTTGCTAGGGTGTTTCAACTTATTTATTAATTATTTAAGCAATTGCATGTTTGCTTCAGCATGGCAGTGCCAGGTGTGTGTTAGATGGAGAGTAGTAGTTTGGACAGACAGGGCACTTGGCAACTGTGGTGTTACAAGAGGTTCTGCACCCTAATTGGTACCCCCAGAGGAACACCGCAGATAGCTTGCATATATGAATATGTTATACTAACATATAGGGCTAAGGGCATCTACTGTATAAGAGTAAATGTCAGGATGTGTATGCATATGATTGCTATATGCTTTACTTTCTAATATATACATATATTTCTTGCTCACAAGATGCTAGGAAACCTGTGTCCTTGTAGTGTTATGATCAGGGTCCCTACTTTTCTGTGGCACAGTGGGACCAAGTTCTGTGGCAAGCTACCATTTGCCGCAGAACTTCAGTGGCGGTGGTTTGTAATTTCTGAGGAAGTTCTGCAACACTAACAAACTACCACATCACAGTGTCAGCTTGTCATTCTGACTTCACTTTCATGGCAGTGGTTATAGCAATCAGGATGGTAGAAAGCACAGTAACACTAGTTCAAAAAATAACAGACTTATAAGAATAATTTTATGCCTAAAAAGGCAAAACAAATGTCTCTCCCTTAAGGTCCTAGCCTGTTGCATAAATGACATATGTAGAGGGGAGCTTATGTGATAAATAAGGTATTTATATATACATGCTATCTATCCCACTAATGAGGTTTCCACTGTCTATCACTTATATATTTGTATGTGCTTTCTACACCACTCATGAGGTTCCCCTGTGTATCATTTATATATATATATATATGTAATCTGTAACATACATTCAAATATATGAGTATATATGTGTGTGTGTGTGTGTGTGTGTGGTGAGAGACAAAGATAGTGTGTGTGTGTGTGTGTGTGTGTGTGTGTGTGTGTGTGTGTGTATTAATTGTTTTTTTTTTAATTCCCATGAACTTGCATCCTCATTCATACAGGTCCCATTGGAAATGGAATAGAGGAGTTATTGCAAAACTAATTTTTCATGTTAACCTGCTTTCCCTGACACACTGCATAACACCATCAGGCCATGACATGCACGTGAACTGATTGTGAGATAGAGCTCTCCAGCCCATCACAATGTGTCCACCATGTGACAGAACACTGCACCATATCTTCCCAGGCTCCGAGCAGTGATGTGTTCCACCAATCCTTGTGCTGCCCAGCCAGCTCCCAGAGCTAATCTCTGAACCTGACTTGCCGGAACGGAAATACAGCATGCTACCCTCTGGCCCAACAGCTGTCCCTGCACACAACATTTCTCCATAACTTTTAGGTGATTCTATCATCCAATGACAATATGTAATCAATAACCCTGGCAAAAATGCGTACAGTGCAATTATTTATTTAACAGGTCTATTCTTTCAACAGGTCTACTCATTATTATATCCCACTTTTCTGGGCATAATTACTTTATTTTTCTTAAAAATGACAGTTAAATTCAATTTACCATTTATTCATTTCAGATGGCATCTCTATTCCTTAAAAGCACAAATAAGTTTGTACAAAGTGAGGTATGGCATTAACAGGTCTGTGTTATTGACAAGGTTTTGTTTAAGCTGGCCTTAGTGCAATAATGTAAGACTGAAAACTGTATTAGGCTGTAGTGCAGTTTTAGCAAATATCACCATGCATGATGTGCTGTGCCACCGTCTCTGGCAGTGGGAGCTGTGGTAGATAAGTGACTGTTCATTTCTGTTGCAGAATGCAGCCGTTTCATTAGCTAATGCATAATTTAGCAATGATAACATCACATTCTGAGCATATGGGGGGATCTGGAAATAAAAAGAGGGGAAGGGAACCAGATTCTATGGATAAACAGAAATATTAATAAAAAATCACCAAAAGAGTGAACTCTGTGACACCGCAGAAGTTCTGCTGTAGATTGCAAGTTCTGAGCAAAATTCTGTGGCCGCAGAATTCTAGGGGCCTTGGTTATGATATATGAGTCGGCATTGCCATCTTCTGATGATTTGTATTACTAACACGGCTATGTTCAAACTGTACCTCTTTGTTTTCACAAAGTGATGACTATAACACAATTGTATGTTATCTAGGACTGAGGAGCCACCTCTAATTTAGCCAATAGGGCTCATCTCTGTAACTAGAAATGTTTCTATCTTACAGTGACCATGGTAATTATCTTAGGTATATAATGTAAGACATTACATCTTCTACCTCGGAGACCCCAGGAGACACGGAGATTCCTCGAGGTATAGGAAATGCTTAGCATTGACTCCCAGTTCCTAATGGTAAGAACTGCTTAGGGCAACTGTGATTTTTCTTGTGGTAGTAATAAACAAGCTTTATTATTCTTATGCAATGCATCTGTGGTTCCTTGCATTCCAATTATTGCCAAGAACCTGAGAGTGAGGTTTAGACTGCCTGACAATTGGCAACCACGTACAGGCAATATCTGGTGTTTGCAAAGTTTTCACTTGTTGCTATAACTTTCTCTTCCCAACGGGGACAGAAGGCGCACACCCACATCACATCTCCCATTTTTCACCCACTTTGTAACTACTTGCAAGGTCTGGCTGCTTACTGGGTGTGGTCAATGTCGACTCACCTCACCCCAAGGCAGTTTTGAATTGCAAGCTTACAATCGCACAGTAGCCTGCCTGTGAGCTAGTGCACCTGTTGTGGATTGATACACAGCATGGCACCTTTTCACAGTTTGATTTTTTTGTTCCCTTCCACACAATGGCCACTGAATAAAATATCTGTGCAGACTTGAGACTCAACGTTTTGAACTTCCTTGCCTCCCATGGAGGATGAGTTGGCTTCGCGTAGGACACAAGTCAATCTGAAAACCCTGTACTGGGGACTTCAACCCAGTACTCAGAGATGAGACAATCAGCCAGAAAGTGTGAAGCTAAAGGGCTGTTGGTCATGGCTCTCTACGCTGCTCTGGAAGCCTCCGAATGGAGGTTTCAAACCCTTGATCTGCAAATCTCATCTCTTAAGCAGGAGATGGGACTGTGGGGAACTGAATGCTTGAAATGAGAGCAGGATTTGGAGTCTGATCTCCAAACTCTGTGGAATGAAAAGGATTCTCTTTTGCATCATTCTGCTCAGGCACATGAGCAGGAACTTTGTATGTTGAAGCAGGAGTGTGAAAGTTTGAGACAGGATAAAGGGTATGCATTGCAAATGAATGACTTATTAAGTAAAACTAATGATCAGATCTGTGAGGAGTTGGAAGAGCTTCAGGTTGAGATAAACCAGGTACGTAATGACTTAGGAGTAGCAACTAGGGACAATAGTGAATTGAGCACCCCATATAGAGTGTTACAGAAGCAGTTATAGGATGATGTGGATCGTAATGTTGCAAAAGTTAGTAATGAGGACTGTGAATGTAAAATGGTGAAACTGAGCCATCAGCGAGATGTGCTGACAGGGCACATCAAGATGATGTCATCTGAAAAGGAGGAGTCAGATGACAACATTTCACAATACAATGCCCAGTCACACCCCTCCTATGGCCCAGTGCCGACACCCCACCATCCACAACATGGTGGACCCCTCTCACATGACACCATATCCCTATGTCATCAACGGCATGATGACCATCATGGGCAGTGCCATCATGGTGACCCCCATGACAGGGGGGGAGCAGGCCCAGGCCTAGTCCCAATGGCAGCACTAATTGCCATTATTTCTGTGGATGATAAGGAAGAAATAGAGAAAATGATTGATGCCACCTTTGGCAATGTGACCCTGCTTGATAGAAGCAAGCGGACTCTCCGAACGCAGATCAGACAGATGCTGCAGGAGGCCATGACTTGGGATGGAATGGTCCACACTGTGGCTGAAGCCGCAGCTCAGGCAGCCATGAAGGGCACCCGAGATAATCTACCTCTGAACGATCATCCCAGTAATCCCCTACAAATGGCCACTCTATTCAACAAATAGCTGACAGCACTGGTCGGATGAGCCCATCCGACAATCTCATTTGCCACTTGGAAAAGGTACATGCTAAATGTGAAATGCTTAGTCTCGCTGCAGACTACCAGGTCCAGATCCTATGCCAGACCATCGGTCCTGACCTATGGGTGAAATTCCCCAATGCTGTCAGAAAGGACAGCCATGCCACCTTCGATGAAGTAGCATCTGAACTCATCACTGCACACAACCCAGATGTGGTAGGAGTGATGCTCATATACCCTGGGAAACAGAATGCAAAGGAAAGTCCAGTGACCTTCCACCAGAGGCTTTGGATGGCCTACTGAGCAGGGAAGAACCTTGCAGGAGAAGCCGCTGATGTCAACCTCATCGAGTACAAAACCCTGTTCCTTTGGAACATGATCCCTACAGTGCGAGAGAAGGTAGAGCCAACCACCTATCCCACCACGGAGAGGTTTGCCAATATTCTTCGGAAAACAGAGAAAGTCTATCAACTCTACATCTGTGACTCAAGCTCCGGCTCCAAGAAGGTAGCTGCCATGGAAGCCATTCCGGAGGCCACAATGCACTACACGGTGGAGAGGCAGGCCCAAGAGGAACAGCCCCTCCTCACAGAAAACCAACACCCAGAGCAGGCCCAATAACTATCCTGGGGCAGGAACCATAACTACCACAAAAACAAGAAACATCAGAAAAACAATAAGGGTAAACAACAAAGACCAGGCCCTTCATATAGGGAAATAGCCGATGAGAACCAAAACCTCCGAGACCTCCTAGGAAAAGCGTGCTCCATTGCAGACGCTGTTCCCGTACGGGCCCTTGCTGTGATACAACCGGGAAAGCAGGCCTCCACAGGCCATGGAGATACCAAAAGTCCAGGATCTCTGGCCCCTACAGGCCTGAACCTGGAAGCAGCTCCCTATGTAGCATCAGTGCAGCATGGCGAGATGGTTCACAGGAACCAGGCCCAGAATCTCTTTCAAGAGATTCCCCATGCTTCCACTGGTACAGATTGACAATTACAGGCCCCAGTCCATATTGTTAACAAGCTGGTCTATGATACAAATGGAAGCCCTGCACAGAGGCTGAGGTCGGGGACCACCTACTCACAGTACTGTTGAATACAGGTGCAGCTGTATCTGTATTACAGGATGACAACCCAGACACATCACCCTGGTCTACCGGATGGAAGATCAATGTCTCTGGTGCAGATGGAACTAGGCTACCTGCATACTGCTCCCTGCCACTACCTGTGATGCTGGGACACCTGAAGGTGTATCATACCTTTCAGCTGATTGTACTGCATGATTACCCTAGTATAATTGGAATTGACTTCTTGGTATCACACGGCTATGTGTTGGACTTGGCCAACATGTTACTGATACAGATTTAGGGACAGCTTCACACTATCATGATCCCTGATTCACATGTGGTTAATAATAATAATAATAACAACTTTATTTTTAGAGCGCCTTTCAAAATATCAAGGTGCTTTACATATCAGAAACCACAATATAAAACACCAATTAAAAACATATAAATAAAATAAATACATAACAACATCATATGCTAAAAACCAACAATAACATCATCCATACAGTCAAAATTAATATTTGTACTCAGATACCAATTAATCTTCCAAGAAGGCCATATGCCACAGGTACATTTTCAAGTTTTTCTTAAATACCTCCACGGAGGTGCACTACCTTAACTGGCATGGTAGAGAATTCCAAAGAGTGGGAGCAGCATAAGAAAAAGCTCTACTACCAGAAGATTTTAAACTCACTCGTGGAATCTCTAACAACCCCTCGTCGGCTGAGCGGAGCGATTGGCCAGGGCAGTAAGGCACCAGAAGTTCTTTCAGATAGGACGGACCCTGAAGGGCTTTAAAAGTCAATAAAATGACTTTAAAGGTGATCCACCACCGTATAGGAAGCCAGTGCAGTTTGTGCAGTACTGGGGTAATATGACTGGATCTCCTTGTCTCAGTCAGCACCCTGGCTGCAGCATTCTGCACCAGCTGTAGGTGATGGATTTCAACCCCAGAAAGCCCAAAGTAAAGGGCATTGCAGTAGTCCAGATGCAAGGACACAAAGGCATGGACCAACATTGGCAAAGAGTCAGACGGAACAAGGTGACGCACCCTGGCAATATTCCTAAGATGGGAAAAGGAAGTCCTGACAATGGTCAACACTTGAGATTGAAGGGTCGGCCTGTCGTCTAGGACAATCCCAAGGTTGCGCACCCATTCAGAGGTCGGAAGTGACACGCCATCAAGAAAAATTCCAGAGGGCATGCCATCATGCGACCTCACTATCTGACCACCTGGGTCCACCACTAATACCTCTGTCTTCTCTGAGTTCAACTTCAACCAACTAGAATCCAACCAACCTTGGATTTCTTCCAGACAGTTATTAAACACCAAGAGAGCTCCAACCTGGTCAGGCGCAAAAGACAGGTATAGCTGGGTATCATCTGCATAACAGTGAAACCTCAGCCCATACTGTCTTATAATGTCTCTGAGGGGCAGCATATACACTGCAAATAACATGGGTGACAGCACTTAAACCCTGAGGCACCTCATACAACAAAGAAGTTGGGCCGGAGGAATGAACCCCAGCACAACTCTTTGTGATCGCCCAGTAAGGAATGAAGTGAACCATTTTAAAACAGTTCCTGACATTCCACATATTTGCCTCAGGCATGCTAACAACACCAGGTGATCCACGGTGTCAAAGGCTGACGCGAGATCATGAAGAACAAGAATAGAACATCTCTTCTGATCCCTTGCCCTCAGAAGATCATTAAGCACCCGAACCAGCGCAGTCTCGGTGCTGTGTCTTTTACGAAAACTGGATTGGAAGGATTCTTACACATTATGGATGGTTAAAAGGTCTTCCAATTGGGCTGCCACTACCTTCTCAATAACCTTCCCAATAAAGGGAAGGTTAGAGATAGGTCTGTAGTTTGAGAAACAGTCTGGGTCCAAAGTAGCTTTCTTCAGTAGGGGTGTAACCACTGCTTCTTTCAGGGAGTTAGGAAACTCACCTGACTCTAAGGAGCACCAGACTATTTGCACCATAACTGGACCGATGATTTCAAAGCAACCCAAAATTAGGGGAGTTGGTCCATGGTCTAAACAACAGCTCGTAAGCCGCACACTATGGATGATCCTCATAATATCCACGACCTCCGATTGGCAAAAGGAACTCCAAGAGAACTGAGGTATTGTGAACTTGCACTGTTCCACATCACCCTTAGAGATTGCCGGACGCAAGCCTGCCCTGATGTCAGCCACCTTATTTGCAAAGAATGGAGCAAGCTCCTCGCACTCCATTTGTGAAAAAGCTTTTTGGACTTGTAGACAGGCTGGGTTGCACAGTCTGTCCACAGTCCAAAACAGCTGAGCCGGTCGATTCTGTGCAACTGCAATCTCCCTGGACAGGAATTCTGCCTTCTTATGGGTGATTACAGATTGATAGATAGAATAATGTTCCATCAATCTAAGGTGGTCGGCATCAAGGGTGGACTTGCACCAGCACCGTTCTAACCTTTGACCCATCTCCACAGCTCCCTCAGTGTCCCATCAAACCAAGGGGACCTGGGGTGAAGGGATAGGGGGCGCTCATGAACAGGAGCAATAATATCCAGGGCCACCGTATGGTCGTATTATAAGCCAACACCAGTTCCCCTGGGTTACTGCTAGTCAACACGGGGGATGAGAGATCAAGGACCACTGCAAGGCCCTGGGAAGTGATATTCCATAATGGGCAGAACCTGACCATCTCCACAGTGGAAGACCTTCTCTAGGGGGTGCAAAAATTGAACCTCACCATGTGATGGTCAGACCAAGCGACTGGTTCCACCCCTACGTCGGATGAATCAATTCCTAAGAGGAAGACTAAATCCAGAGAGTGCCCAGATCTATGTGTAGCATTGGAAACTACCTGTGTGAGGCTCAAAGAAGACATAAGTTGGTGGAAGTAATTACCAAGTTGTGAGAGTTCATCATCGATCCAGGCATTAAAGTCACCCAGAACCATCAATCTGGGTGACTCAAATGACATATCAATGAGGAAGTTTGCTACTTCCTGTAAGAAACGTTTCCCATATCCGGGTGGATGGTAGATGAGAACGATTCAAATGCCTACACCTGCTACAACAGTGCACTCAAAGGATTCAGTCTCACCTAATGCCACTTTCATGAGGCCCAATTTAGTCTTAAAACAGACTGCAACCCCACTTCCCCTGTGGTCCAATCTCGGGCGGTGTATCACCGAGTACCCGGCCAGAACTATGGCCTTGAATATGGGGCCAGAATTTTTATCCAGCCAGGTCTCAGTGATGCAAGCCAGGTCAGCTGAGCTAATAAGATCAGCAATAATGGCAGTCTTATTCCTAACAGACCTGGCATTGCATAACACCGCCTGAGTTGGACAAACCTCGGAGGCTGTCCGGCCTATCTGCCCACCAAGTTTTGCAGTGCCCTTGGATATGGGCACCAGACATGGGGAACCCCTGTCTGGATTCCATTTCACCCCAGGGTGCCTTCTGGACTTAATAACCCCAATACAATGGCTCCGCTCATTCATCCTCTCCTGTTCGCCCACCCCCGCCCTCCTCACTCTCCTATGAGCAATCCCCAGCACTCTACAGTGCTGGTAAGTCTCAAATTGCAGGGGAAGAGTATAAAAAGGGTGGAGGGCGTGAAGAGAGAAGGATGAATAGCGCACCCTGTGGAACCTGCAGGCCAACACATGTTACTGCTAAAACTAAACAATATACGTCAAATATAAACAAAAAACTAATCTAATCTAAAAATCCATATAAAATAACACATAAAATAAAAAATAAAAATAATAAACAAAACAAAACACTCAAATAAAAATAAATAAATAAATATAGAAGGGGACTCTCACTGCCCCTACACAAAAATTTACCCCCACCTTAGCTCTCTCACAGCAAAAAGAGAGGGGAAAAAATCTTAGCACTCTCACTGCAAGACAAAATAAAAATCACATAAAAACAAATAAGACAAACAGCATGGGTCTGAAGCTGTCGTATTTTTATAAGCCCCCACTAAAAAGTAATTAAACCTAATAGAACTAATCATAAGCCCCACATAGCAAAGGTCCATGAAATCTCAGAGTCAGTGCATATTCTTCATGTTCTTGGCATTCAACTCCAGCCACTACATATTCTCACTATTCAAAATATTCCAACAGGAGGTAAACGCTCTTAACCCAATGAACCCTAGGAGGGTGCGTTTATGCAGCCAGTTTCCCCTACTTGGGATGCCAGATAAAGCCCGGCCTCTGCCGGCTATTCAGGCACCACCCAGAGGCCCTGAGAATGCCAACCCACCAGCAGGTACTCCCGACCCTCCCAGGTACAGACAGTAGCACCCCGCACCCACCTCTGGAACAGTTGGGCCAGTTAATCAGGTCTCTCTTCCTCCTTCTCCGACACAATTCCACACCACAGAAAGCCAATGATTCAGCTTTAGGTCCAGTAGTCCACTAAGTCCAAATGAGGGAGCAAGCAGAATAAGCAGAAAAATGACTCCAAAACCCTGCAAACACCTTCCACAAGCCGGAAGGATTCTCCTCCTTGTCAGTCCCCAATGTCACAATTCACATACATCGGCCAGAAAATAATCAAATACACGGAAAAGGTTCTGCCCATGGATCCATTACAAATCCAACAGTTGAGGTTCCAAATCCAAAAAAAATCTCCTTCAGTACTTCTTGTCTCCACAGCCCTTCACGCCGTGACCAAAAGACATTCAGAGAAGCAGAGCAGCACAGAGTCACTGGAGGCAAACAAACTCGGTGCTCCAATATACAATACAGATTCTTCTCCACAGCTGCTCCCAAAACTCCTCGACTCCACAGCTTCCCACGCCGTGACTCCAAACACCACCCATGACACAGAGACTCACACAGACTCACCGGGGGCAAACAAATACAATACTCTGATTTTGGCAAAGTTTTTTTTTTCCCTACTACTCCCACAACCCTGACTCCACAGCCTCTCACGCTGAGATCCAGGAGACAGCAGAAGAGCACAAAAATCTTTAGGGAGCAAAACAAAATGCAGAACTCCGAAAACAAATGCGGGACTCCGAAAGTCGGTAAAATGGGACTCCGAAAGTAGGTAAAATGGCAAAACGACCTGATCTTCTCACTGATTCAGCCCTAAGCTAATATAAAAGTAAATAAAAATGCACAGAAAACACAGAATTAATCTAAACAAACAAATCACAGAGAGTAGTGTTCTGTCTGGCTCAGCTCAGCCGCTATCAAGGTGGAACTACAATATCCACAAATGACAAAGATTATGATGTCATCGATTTGTTTAAGAACCATGAGCTTTTCCCAAAGCTCCTTCCCATCCTACAAAAGCATCTGGAGGCATTTGCCACCAACAAGCATGACTGTGGCAAGATGCATACTGTCATTGAAGTAACAGGCCCAGCACATAAGAGGCAAAGGCAATACCCCTTTCCATCCGAGGCTTTGTCTTCTCATAGAGAAACAATCAAATCACTCCTCAAGCAAGGTGCAATCAGGACATGTGTTTCCACTGTAAATTCCCCGATGTGACCTGTGAAAAAACCCATGGGTGCCTGGAGACTTACAATTGACTACAGGAGACAAAACCAGGTCACCCCTAGTTGTGCTCCAACAGTGGCATCAGCATCAGATGTGCTGCGATTACTGACCCCTGACCAGCAATGGTTTAGTGCCCTGGACATCTCCAATGGATTTTGATTATTGCCATTGGCTCCCAAGAGTCAATATAAGTTTGCTTTCACCTTTGAAGGTAGGCAGTACATGTGAACCTGCTTAACACAGGGGTTCCATAAAAGCCCCTCCCTGTTCCATCTGCACATGATGGATGCCCTTGAGGGTTTCTCTACACCCCAGTGTCTCTTGCAGTATGTAGACAATCTGTTGTTGGCCACAGCCACACAGGAACAACATCTGGATCTCTTAGATGAACTACTGACCCTCATTCAGAGGGCAGGCCTCAAATGTAACGCAGTAAAAGCACAACTGTGCCAGAAGGAGGTACTCTTTCTGGGCCTGAGGATAACAGGCAAAGGCAGAAGCCCAACCTGGAAAAATATACAGGGATTATGGGACTTGCCACTGCCTACCAGCTTTGCCATCCTTAGGAAGTTTCTAGGTATGGTAAATTATTCCAGATTTTATTTGTGATTCTGTTCAGAAGGCCACCTCTCTGTATGAACTACTGAAAAAGGACATCCCCTGGACTTGAGGCCCCATTGACACCCAAGCTGTGATGTCACTAAAACAGGCCTTGGCCTCATCTTCAGCTTTGGTTAACCCCAATCCAGCCTTGCCATTCCATCTGGAATCTGCCACCTCTGACATTGCAATGTCTGCAGTGTTGGCCCAGAAGGTCCATGGCACCCTAAGACCCATTGCATATGCATCAGAGCTCTTGACCTCAGTGGAACAGAAGTACAGCCTTGGTGAAAGGAACATTCTGGCTACCTACTGGGCGTAAAGCACTTTCTGTATATCATTGGGTACTCCCCCTGATCATTAACACAAATCACACCCGACCATCTTTTTGCTATCAGATAGAGTAAAGGATGGGTCAGTCTCCAATACCAGACTGACACACTGGTCCATCCTTCTGCAGGATATAGATATCAAGGTCCACCCAACCAAAATGCCACTCATTCTGGTGCATGGCCTTCTTTTCCAGGTAGAACCCCATGACTGTACACTGCAGCCATCTGATCTACCAAATCCAGGTCCTTTCCATCCTGCTACACCACAATTATTTGAGAACACCTCACTGTGCCATGTCTTCACAGATGGATCAGCTTCCTATTATTAGGGAGAGCAGATAGCAGGAATGGACATATCTGTGGTTTACCCTTTTGGTAACACTGTTAAGATTTCCAAACATTGCAGTGTAGCGCCATCACAGTATGCAGAGATGGCAGTGGTGACCTGTGCCGTCGAGTTCATCTAACATGGAACCTAGGATACCATTATTTTTATAGACTGTGACTGGGTTTGTTGTTCTCTTACAGAATTTCTCCCTTTCTGGCAGAAGAACTCCTTTACCTCTTCTTATGGCACTCTAGTGAAACACAAGGAACTGGTAATATACATTCACTCACTGGCACAGAAATTTGTACAAAAACTCTATGTAGACAAGGTTAAGGCCCACTCCATACATGACCCAATCATGCCTTCAATGACACTACTGACACCCTTGCATTAGGAAGGGGCCCGAGGGGGGGACATCTGGATGATGTACCATCTGGAAGACAGATCAGCTGTACACATTGCAGCAGTCAGGAAGAAACCTGAAACCTTCTCCCCCTTGGATTTTTCAGAAGCCCAGCATGCTGACTCTGAACTCAAAGATGTGTTCAGATTTCTGGACAAAAGCACTGAGAAGAATCTACCTGCCTACAACCCATACTGATGGCATGAAGGTAAGTTACACCTGTCCCCAGATGACAAGCTCATTTGGCACCAACCAGATGACATCCCCACCAAATTGTGGGTGGTCCCTCATCATCTTAGATCCGAATTTTTGCACTAAGTACATGACACCCCCACTGGTGGACACCAGGGAGTAGAAAACACACTCCAGAGGCTCAATACCACTGCATGGTAGCCTGGTGTCACCAAGGATGTCAAACAATACATAGACAACTGCCTTGTTTGTGCGCAAAACAACCCCATCCCTACCAAATGAAATGCAAAGCTACTACCACAAAGGCATTCTGGCCCTTGGCATGCCTTACAGATTGATTTATTTGGTCCCCTTGCCAATACCAGTAGAAACAACAAACACACCCTTGTGGTAACTGATCTCTTCTCTAAGTGGGTTGAGGTTTCCCCACCAAGACATGCACTGCAAAAGCCACTGCCAAAATCCTGGTGGAACAGATTTTCTCCAAGTGGGGCCTACCTCTGAAGGTAGACTCGGACAAAGGAACCTGTTTTACAGGTGAGTTGATGAAAGAAGCCCTTGAACTCCTTGGAGTTCATCAGAAGTTCCACATACCATACCACCCACAATCATCAGGTCAAGTATAGGGGGCCAACAGACGGATTGAGCAAATGCTTTCCAAATTCAATAAGGACAATCCCAAGCACTGGGATTTCCTACTGCCATTATTCCTTATGGCAATTAGGGGCACACCCTCAGCCACCACCCAGTGGACACCCTTTGAGGTGATGACTGGCAGAAGTATGAGATTACCTGAACACCTGTTGTTTGACCTGCACACCCCCACCACAGAACACGTTTCTGTAGACCAATATGTGGAAAAGTTGAGAAAAGACCTAATACACACTCATTTGCATGCTTCAAATTGCATGGGCAAGGCCCAGCAACAGTCCAAAAGTCAGTTTGACAAACACGAACAAGAAGTGGATTGGCAAGTTGGAGATCAGGTAATGGTTCTCAGATTTGTGCATCCAATGCATTCTTTCTCCAATAAGTGGGAAGGACCCTACCCAATTGTCAACAAGCTCAGTCCAGCAGTCTATCAAATTAGACTCATGCAAAACAACAAACTGACTGACAAATGGTTACATGCAAACCAGCTGAAACTGTATAAAGGAGTATAATTACTTTTCCTCACCCCATTTGGTGGAATAGTACTAATTTGCTAATGTTTGATTTTCCTTTTCAGATACACTGACAAAATGGCTATCTTGTTCCATTTTCTTCTCATTTCAAGAGTTATCCCCAGCATCCAAGGTGCGATAAAGCACATCCTTCCTCATCTTGATCCACCTGCAACTACCTCAGAGGGAGTCTCCATCAATATCTCAGACAATTTGATTACCATTCAGGAAGGTTCAGATGCCTACCTCACTGCCTCAGTTGTTGCTCCTGACAAATCAATCCTACAAATTGAGTGGCAGACTAAGTCTCCAGAACAAATACTCCCTATGGCCAAACTCTCCAAGGGAACTTTCCATGGATGGCCCAACACAAAATTATCCCCTAATGGTACCTTGTCCTTGCACCAAACCGCTCTTAGACATTCAGTTTTATACAATATTACTGCTTTAATTGACCCCTTACATTGTGATTCACTTTCTAAAGACTCTACCAGAAAATGTTGTGCAGTACACAACATGGCCTCAGCTGCTATGTATCTATCTGTGTTACTCCTTACTGAGAAACAACTTTTGGAATGTCCAAAAACAAACCCTGTTCCTCATAGTGGTCTTATAGCCATTGCTTTACCTGATCACTTATTAATAACTTACAATATATGCATATACCTGTTTTGTTTAACTTGCCTTACTGGAATATGAAAGAATTTGGTATGTGTCATACTACTAACACATCATTGTTTTATAGTACTTTGTTACTTGATAGCTTAGCAGCTTTTCAGATTTGAAACCAAGACCCTATTGCCGGGGTACACACCACCGAGCATAGAGGCAATTTTAGGAGAAAACCTATTTCTCAGATAGATGATCAAAATCATGAAAGAAACCTATGTGACACATCTGATGTCACTGGTGCCACAGGCACCCTTACTGGTATCTTTGGTACTACAATGTCTATCTGGAATAAAGCAGACATTACTACTATCAAAGCACATTCACAGAAGTTTGAAACTGGTATGATCAATGACATCATACTCCCATTATTGCATGGTGTGGATGACCTTAGTCAGGAAGAATGATACACTGTATATAATATGCACGATATTGTTAAGGCATTTACAGATTCTAAAGAGAAGATTAATGCCCTTATTGCGCAAAACAATAAGGGAGCAGTGTAAGAAGACACTAGGTGGGTTAGAGAAGGACTCTGACACAGGCTGTATTCTTCAAGATGAACTTCAGGCAGTTTTATTCAATAAATTTCCAATATATTACATCAAGTGAAAATTAAAGGCGGACTTATTCCGACAGACAATAAAAAAAACAAAATAAAAGAATACAAACACGAAGGCATCAACCATGAGTAGTAGTATCCACATTAAACTAGAGCACTAGTTCTGAGTGCATACACGTCACCATCCTGACTGCTACTGACTCTTTACTTGCTCTTGCTGAAATTATATATCTGATACTGAGCTCTCATTGGGCGAATTACCCATCAATCAAATGAACTAAAAGATTCCTCTTTTAAACAACTTATTTATATAATTTAAACATAATAAATTTTGATTCTGATGTATTTTAAACTCCTATAGGAGGTGTGAGCATATTAATATTAAATATAAACCTTTAAGCCTTCTTTTTGGTATGTTTTCCGAGTAAGTCCCTCCCCTTTGCTATAAGGGTAACAACACAATGGCCAGCTGGCCCTTAGAAAAAAGGGTTACCAAAAAGAAGATACAATGCAGACAAGGTAATACAGCATATATTATGCTTTCTCAGAACACACCTGCTTATGTTTTTCACCTATTTTATCATTACATCATTCTTTACATGTGTATACAAGAAAAGAAAGGTTAACTAGTACAGAACTCCAATAATATAATACCAGGAAGTAAAATAAACAACACGCTCGGTATTGCAATATAGTCATACAACCTTTTCACTGACTTCACATAAAAGCTCACTCTTTTATTGTTTATGAGTGTATATAACCTTTAGTGCTAATGGCAAGGCAACAGCATTAGTACTTTGTCCAGAACCGTAAAACATGTCTTTAATTACTGTTTCATGGGCGTTACAGCAGCATCGGCGTAAGCGACGCCTGCAGCTTGCAAAAAAAAAGTCGGAAAAGCAACACTAAACGGCAGCTTCTATCATAGAAAACCCAGGGAAAGCTGCTGTTGAGGAGAAAAGTGTTGTTGGGGTCTATTTTGAGCAAAAATAAGGACGATGCAGAAGTTTTAGCATTATGCCCATTTAAAGGGGCGATATCCATTTACAAATCTAATCTCTTCAGACGCTCATCTTACAACCTAACAGATATGTAACCAGATAGCCAGAAACAAGAAGGGGGGACAAAAAAACAAACAATATTAACCCATGAAAATCGCATAGGTGGCCAGTCTATGCAGAACAACACATAACATATAAGAATGTGACACAAGAAGGCACAAGGGGGGGGTTTCTGGCTACTATAACAGCATCTGTCAGATATCTTTGGAGACCCTATGACAGTCTCCTCCCACCTTAAAATAACAGAAGATACTGATTTAACAATGTTTTCTGTTTATACCATTATGTGCAGATCTCTTTACTAGAAGAGATGGAGTCAAAGCCCACCCTCTCCTCAGACTCCACCTCGGGGTCCCACATAGCAACAAATTTTGTTTGTTGCTTTAAACAAATCGAATTCAACTATACTTAAATAACAGAAATTTTTTTTTTTTTTACTTCACCCGAGGTCTGCTGTAGTACGGTCATGTCCATATCTTGACAAAAAGTCTGCATTTTTATGTTCACTACCTTTCCTATGTTTTATTTTAAAACAGTATGGCTGTAGAGTTAGGTACCATCTCATTATACGGGGATTCAGGTCCTTCATAACATTAAGCCAACATAGGGGATTATGGTCTGTCCATAATTCAAACTCAGTTCCCCATAGATAAAATCTTAATGATTCTATGGCCCAGCGTACTGTCAAACATTCCTTTTCAATGGTGGAATATTTGGTTTCTCTTTCATGTAGCTTTCTGCTAATATAAATTATAGGATGTTCTTCTCCCTCTATAATTTGTGATAATACAGCCCCTATGCCTGAGTTTGAATCACCTGTTTGTACTATGAATGGTAACATGAAATCTGGTGTACGTAGAACTGGATATGAGCACAATGTTGCTTTAATCATCACAAATGCATCTTCGCAATCTGATGTCCATGTCACCTTTTCAGGCTGATGTTTCTTTGTTAATTCGGTGAGTGGGTTAGCTATCATAGAAAAATTTGAAATAAAACATCTATAATAACCGGCAAGTCCTAAAAAAGATCTCACATCTTTTTTAGTTATTGGTCTTGGGCTATTTGCTACAGCCTCAATTTTAGATTTTATAGGTTTTATCAGGCCTCCACCTATTTGAAAGCCCAAATAATCAGTCTCTTTCATGGACCAAAAACATTTTTTTGGATTAATAGTTAAACCTGCAGAGGTAATGACTTTTAATATGGTTGCTAGATGGAATAAATGGTCGGTCCATGTATTGCTAAAAATTACCACATCATCCATATAAGCTGCACTATATGCAGAATGTGGTAAAAGGAGTTTATCCATGAGCCGCTGAAATGTTGCCGGGGCCCCATGGAGTCCAAATGGCATGACAGTGAATTGGTAGAGGCCCAGTGGAGTACTAAAGGCCGTTTTTCCCTTGTCATTAGGATTTAAGGGAATTTGCCAGTATCCCTTGGTAAGGTCAATGGTTGAGATATACTGTGCCCCTCCCAGATGATCAAGGATGTCATCGATGCGTGGCATCGGATAACTATCAAACTTAGATATTTCATTTCGTTTTCTAAAATCTAAACAGATTCGGACTCTGCCTTCCTTTTTTCTTATGATTACCATAGGAAAATTCCATTCACTACTGGAAGGCTCGATGACACCCATCTCTTGAATCTTCATCAGTTCGTTTTCTATTTCAGACCTTAACTTCTCTGGTATTCTATAAGGTCGTACCCTTATGGGTTCTTTTTGGGCAGTATTAATTTTATGATTAGCATTAACTACTTTACCAGGTATTCCTGTGAAATAACTAGTATAAGACTGTAACATGGTGTAGAGTTCTGCCTTTTGTTGCTTAGACAATTCATTGTTTATGTTAAGGTCACCGATGCCACTCTTTGTCTCTAAGCATTTTTAGACTAAGTCCAATTCACCAATAGGGTTTTCTGGATGTATGAAATATACAGGAAGATCTTGCCTTTCCACCCAATTTTTTTAACAGGTTTACATGAAATACATTATATTTCTTTTTTTTATCTGATAATTCAATTTGGTAAGTTACAGGGCCTGTTCGTTTAACCACAGTATATGGGCCTTGCCATCTCATGTATAACTTATTATCTGATGATGGGAGTAATAATAACACTTTTTCACCCTCCTGGAATTCTTTAATCGTTGTACCTTTGTCATAATAGAATTTTTGTTTTTCCTGTTGCTTACTGTTAACTTGATGAGCAAGTTTTATGTATTTAGTTAATTTTTTTCTAAGCTTACAAATGTAATCACTAGGGTGCTGGTCCTGAGATGTCTGCCCATTTTCCCATTTTTCCTTTATTAAGTCTAGTGGACCACAAGGGTTACGTCCATATAGTAACTCGAATGGAAAGAACCCTGTGGAAGCTTGGGGTACCTCCCTATATGCAAACATCAGGTAGGGTAATAGTACATCCCATTGACGGCCCTCTTTGACAAAATTTCTAGCATTTTTTTGAGTGTCTGGTTGAAATGCTCAACCAGACCGCTCTGTCTGAGGATGATATGGAGTGGTATGAATGGCAGTAACACCTAGGGTGTGGTACAATCTTTTTAGTAGGAGAGAGCAAAAATTACTGCCCCTGTCCGTTAAAATTTCTTTTGGTATGCCTGTCCTACTAAAGAGTTTGCCAAGTTCTTCTGCTATTTTTGGGGCAGTGATATTGGTAGAGGAATAGCTTCTGGATACTTAGTAGCATAATCACACACTACTAATATATATTGGTTACCCTTTGAACTTTTGGGTAGTAGCCCAACTATATCCATCGCTATTCGTTCAAAAGGGGTAGTTATCAATGGCAAGGGCAACAAAGGTACCTTATCACTTTTGTCTAACTTAGCCACCTTTTGACATTCTGCACAACTTCTGCAAAAGTCTGCAACCTGTTTGTGAATACCAGGCCAAAAATATCTATATAGTAGACGGCCCAATGTGCAGTCCCTACCTAAATGTCCAGCTAGAGGTATGTTATGAGCCAAGTCCAACAGTTGTTGTCTATATCCTTGGGGTATCATTAACTGTTCTACTATTTCCCCACTTTTTGGGTTCACACAATTGCGGTACAACAAACCATTATGTATTATATATTTATCTGAACCCTCTTTACCCTCAGATGTTTGTACAAAATAATTCTTTAAACTAAGGTCTTGTTGTTGTGCAGTTTTAAAGTCACTACTTGATGCCAAGGAATCGTTATTTCTATCAAGTTCCTTTTTGTGTTCCTGGTTCCATTGCTTCTTGTCCCTTCTTCTTTGTGCCTTAGACTTCTTGGCCTTTCTTGTCTCTTCAAATAGATCAGGGGGAAAAAGGGAAGACTTGTCCCAGACTTTCTCTAGTCTGGGATCTGGTTACCAGGGCTACTGCATTGTTAGAAATTAGGGACCGAAAGTCAGGGTAATCATGTCCAATCAGCACAGGGACCAGAAGGTTGGGGACAGCCCCTACTGGGATGTTATAAGTATGTCCTTGTATTGTTAAATCTAAGTTATATAGAGAGTAGTAATGAGTGTCCCCATGTATACAAGTCACACAAGTAGTCTGGAGCTCAGTACTAATAGATGAATCTAGTAGGTTACTTTGAATAAGGGTCTGTCTGCTCCCTGAATCAAGGAGTCCATATACGGTGCTTTGTCCAATTTGAACTGGCATAATATAATGTCCCTAATTTGCCAAAGCCAAATGTGTGGGCTCCGATTTCTTTTTGGGACAAAACCATGCCACATGTCCCTTACTGCTGCACTCATGACAAATGATGTCTGGATTATACCCTCTTTGCACCCTTGGGTATGTTTTGGCTACCATGGGTGAGTTCTTTGGTGAAAAGGAGGGTACAGTTTGTCTAGAAACAGTAGGTGGATGTATGTGTGGTGGTGTCCCCTTTGATTGTGTAGATCTAGCAGCAACAAAATCTTCTGCAAGCCAAATCGCTATATCAGAGGTCTCAGGTCGGTGTTCTTTTACCCACAGTTGTACATCTTGTGGAAGGATCTTGATAAACTGCTCTAAAATAACAGTCTCTAGGATCTGGTCAAGTGTCTTGGTGGCTGGCTGTAGCCACTTGAAGCACAAGTCCTTTAGACGTATATAAGCGCCTTGAGGGTTATCTGCAGTCTGATATTTATAAGATCGAAATCGCTGCTGGTAAGTCTCGGTGCTTATGTCATAGCGTTTTAGGATTGCAGCTTTCACCTGATCATAATTATTAGCGTGTGCTACCTCTACATGACTGTATGCAAGCTGAGCTTTACCAGTTAGGTAAGGGGCCAGGCGAATCACCCACTGATCCCTGGGCCACGCATAGGCTGTGGCAACCCTTTCAAAAGTAATAATGTAAGCTTCAATGTCGTCAGTTTCTGAGAGTTTCACTAGTTTAATATCTTTATATCCCCCAGCTGGTGGATCTGGTGGCCTACTAACACCCAGAGCCTGTATTGCCCTCAGGGTATCAGTCCATCTAGCCTCATACTCCTTTTTATCTCTTTCTCTCTGCTTTTCCATTTCCATTTGGTGCATGCATAACCACTTTACCAGTTCATGAGTCTCTAAAGGGGGTACCTCCTCCTCCATACCTCCTCCACTCACTTGCTCTTCTGGATCGCCTTCTACCTTGGAAATAGGTTTCCCTTCCTTCTTCCTCACAACAGGATCCATCCCGGACAATAAAGGTAGATGAAAGGCTGCAGACACTGAATGAGTAATAATTCCAGGAAGAGTATCAACATTTACTTGCTTCTCCTGCATGCAGAGTTCACTAGAGTCTCGGACAGACTCACCCAGTTGTATTTAGCCAGGGATCCCACTTCTGACACCAGTGTAAGAGGACACTACGTGGGTTACAGAAGGACTCTGACACAGGCTGTATTCTTCAAGATGAACTTCTGGCAGTTTAATTCAATAAATTTCCAATATATTACATCAAGCGAAAATTAAAGGTGGACTTATTCCGACAGACAATAAAAAAAAACAAAATAAAAGAATACAAACACGAAGGCATCAACCATGAGTAGTAGTATCCACATTAAACTAGAGCACTAGTTCTAGATGCATACACATCGCCATCCTGACTGCTACTGACTCTTTACTTGCTCTTGCTGAAATTATATATCTGATACTGAGCTCTCATTGGGCGAATTACCCATAAATCAAATGAACTAAAAGATTCCTCTTTTAAACAACTTATTTATATAATTTAAACATAATAAATTTCGATTCTGATGTATTTTAAACTCCTATAGGAGGTGTGAGCAAATTAATATTAAATATAAACCTTTAAGCCTTCTTTTTGATATGTTTTCTGAGTAAGTCCCTCCCCTTTGCTATAAGGGTAACAACACAATGGCCGGCTGGCCCCTAGAGAAAAGGGTTACCAAAAAGAAGATACAATGCAGACAAGGTAATACAGCATATATTATGCTTTCTCAGAACACACCTACTTATGTTTTTCACCTATTTTATCATTACATCATTCTTTACATGTGTATACAAGAAAAGAAAGGTTAACTAGTACAGAACTCCAATAATATAATACCAGGAAGTAAAATAAACAACACGCTCGATATTGCAATATAGTCATACAACCTTTTCACTGACTTCACATAAAAGCTCACTGTTTTATTGTTTCTGAGTGTATATAACCTTTAGCACTAATGGCAAGGCAACAGCATTAGTACTTTGGTCCAGAACCATAAAACATGTCTTTAATTACTGTTTGCGGTGTTTGTGAGCAGCACGGCGGTGCGCACGCTCATGCAGCTTGCAAAAAAAGTTGTGAAAAAGCAAATACCTTAAACGGCAGCTTCTATTATAGAAAACTCCAGTGCAAAGCTGCTCTTGCGGAGAAAAGCGTTGTTGGGGTCTATTTTGAGCATAAATAAGGACGGTGCAGAAGTTTTTAGCATTATGCCCATTTAAAGGGGCCATATCCATTTTACAAATCTAATCTCTTCAGACTCTCATCTTACAACCTAACAGATATGTAACCAGAGCCAGAAACAAGAAGGGGGGAGACAAAAGACAAAACAATATTAACCCACGAAAATCGCATAGGTGGCCAGTCTATGCAGAACAACACATAACATATAAGAATGTGACACAAGAAGGCACAAGGGGGGGTTCTGGCTACTATAACAGCATCTGTCAGATATAAGATGCTATCTTTGGAGACCTTATGACAAGCAGATAAGCAATACATTGCCCGTGAAATATTATGTTCCACATATGGATCATACATAATCACTACCATCAACAACCTCTTCCATAATCTGGAATCCAGAAGAATCCCCGATATCATACATGACAGATGCATCTCTAAATGGTATTGCCCTGGCTGTAAATCTCCTAACTGTGTTGCCACGTGTATGTTACAATCTGTTTCTATTCCAATTTCTACTGCTAGGAATTTGAGATTTGTGCCCAGGCACCCTAATACAGGTCCTTGCTTTACTTCTAAGAAATGTTCCATTAAGGATACTATGTTTGTGCCTTTTATTGTTTTTTTACCATGTTTTGATCCCAATACAGCTATATTTGATAAACTAGCATTTGTACACTCCATTGAGCCCCTTGATGAAGACATCTATAGAGAACACCTCAATTTGCCTCCCCTTCTGGTTTTCCATCCTCTTCTGGACATGTGGGTCTCACCACACATGGACTGCTGTGCGAAGAAAGGGTATATTAATTTGTGTCTATGTGACATAGCTGATGTTATTAAACCTGTATGGGGATATTTCCCAGCCAGTATCGATTGTTCCTTTTCTATGGATGATGACATTACCACCAATGGCACAGAATACCAGGACTTAACATCTGCTCCAGACAATTCTCGATTGTACCAGTATTACTGGAAGGAGGTTCATCACCTGTCAACACAGATTTTCAAACAGACTTACACTTGTCCAGTACAACTACAGAAATGGAGACTACCTACTGTTAAAATGCAATATAATTTGGATGGTGAATATTGTATGGTAACTAATTTTAAGTTTTTAAGACAAAAACCACAAGTCTGCACCTGGGAACCGTGCTCAGGCTGAACAAATAAAAGTATGCACAGAATCAAAAAGCCGGCACCGGTAAATACAGACCGCTCCAGATGAGGTTCAAATCAGACACAGGGAAGCTCAAACTCTGGGTGCTAAAAGTGCTTCATTTTATTCAAAAAACACCCTGCTTCCACATCCAGCTAAAAGACCACCATCTTCCCAATGCGTTTCACGCCCCCTGGCGTTTAATCATGAGAATACCATCACCATACAATACTGTGCTTATATTTAACCATCTTAAAGTGACAATGACCAAATAAATAAATTCTAAATTATACAGATGAATTACCATAAAACATGATCTACACACTTAAAAATGTGCTTTACAACAGCAAATGTCACACATTACATTTGCCACTATGTTTTAAAGTCCATCTTAGTTTCTCAGGGATCCATTTTTCATGCAAGTGGCAACCATAAATCTACACACTTAAAAAATTGGCTTTACTATTGAATTCTGCCACTATATTTATGTGCCTTACAACAACAAATGCCACACATTGCATTTTGACACTATATTTTAAAGTCCATCTTGACTTCTCAGGGATCCATTTTTCATGCAAGTGGCAACCATAAATCTACACACTTAAAAAAATGTTTTGCTTTACAACAACAAGTATTTCTTATTGAATTATGCCACTATATTTTAATGTCCACCTCAATTTCTCAAGGATCCATTTTCCATGCAAGTGGCAAAAGTTGAAATCTAAAAGATAAATTGAGCGGATGCAAATTACTTATTAACAGAGGAACTTTTGTATAACTAATACAATATCATACTACTTTTTAAGAAAGGTTTTATATCAATTCTTTCGTTCAGTCCTGGCATTTCTGACCCCCATGGCAAAAATCCAATATTGTTCTCTTAACAAAATATCATTATAATCTCCGCCTCTAGGGCTTCTCAAAGGTTTTTCAACCCCAACAAATGACCATATGTGTTCACTGACATTATCAACTTTACCCATATGAATTGCTAATGCATTTTACTGTCACCATTCTTGATCGCCTTAAATGCTCACCTACCCTCTCCTTGAACTTTCTCTTAGTTTTACCAACATAAAAACAACCACAAGTGCAAGAGGCCAAATAAATGACCCCCCTCTGTTGCACAGGTAATAAAACCTCTAACCTTGAATGATCTTTTAGTCTTAGGGTTAATGACAGATTTGGTTTGTACAATACACTGACAGAATTTACAATTTCCACACTTAAAACATCCATCATGACATGCTGGCAACCACATCTTTTTCTTTTCATATCTGGGTTGTACTGAATGTACCAAAATATCCCTCAAACTTTTACCTCTTTTATGAACAAATCTAGGTTTAACACTTCTAAGATCTTTTAAACCATGATCTAAACTCACTAAATGCCAGTGTCTATTAATAATTCCCCCCAATCTCCTTTGCCTGTGCACTAAATGTACTCACAAAATTAATTCTAGAATCACAATTTTGTTGCTTTTCCAATTTCTGCATGACCTTTGACCTTTCCAACTTATCTACTTCTTCTCTAGCTTTAGTAACAATAGCAACTGGATATTTCCTTTCATATAAACGCTTTTCTAGCTCATCAGCTCTCTTCTTATACATTAATTCAGTTCTACAATTCCTTTTAACTCTAAGAAACTGCCCCTTAGGTATGCCAGCTATGGTGTGGAAAGGGTGACTACTGTCAGCCTGTAACAAAGTATTTCTATCCGTCTTTTTTCTAAATAAGTCTGTAGCAATCCCACCTTCACCATCCTTTTTAATAATCAAATCAAGGAAATTAATATATGTAGTACTAAAAGACAGAGAAAAACGCAAATTTTCACTACTGCGTTCTAGATATTTTATAAACTCAAACAATTCATCCTCACTACCAGTCCAGATCATTATTATATCATCTATAAAACGTCTATACAGATCTATTTTATCCCTAAATGGGTTTACTTCTCTATCTCTAATACATTCTTCTTCCCATTTTCCAAGATACAAATTAGCAAAATTAGGAGCAAAAGTTGCTCCCATTGCTGTTCCTTGATTTGCATACTGATCTTCCATAAAAAGAAAGTGTTGGATTTCAAAACAAATTCTGCCATTTTACTAGCATTTCTGTAGCTGGTACCTTATTCTCCTTCTTTCTAAATAAAATTCTAAAGCTCAAACCCCTCATGGGGTATGTTAGAATATAAGGATTCTACATCCAAGGTTACAAAAACTTCTTTTCATCAATTTCAATGTCACCTAAAATCTCAAGTATATCACCTGTATCCTTAATATAGGAAGGAATACTCTGTGCTATTGGTTTAATAAAAAAGTCAACATACTGAGATAAAGGTTCAATCAAAGAACCATTTCCTGAAACTATAGGGCGTCCAGGGGGGTTTACCAAACATTTATGTACTTTAGGCAGTGTATATAAAAATGCTTTCATAGGGTTCTGTACTCTTAAAAAAGAACAAACTTCATCAGTTAGCCACCCCTTTTCCTTTACTTTTATTAAATAACTATCTATACATTTTTTGTATCCAGGGGTAGGGTCTGAAAGTACTTTTTTATAAAAGGATGTATTACTTAACTGCCTATGTACTTCTGCAATATACTTTTCTGTATCCATAATGATAATTGAGCCACCTTTATCAGCCTTTTTAATAGTTATACTTCTGTCCTTCCTTAATACATCAATAGCAATTTTTTCAGCTTTACTTAGGTTATTCTTAAATCTGTAACCCTCACCCTGAATCTTTCTCTAAATCCACCAGGTCTCTCACAACTCTTAACAAAAGCTTGTACACCTGATGTCAATGGTGGGCAGAAAACAGAAGTTGGCTTAAATCTATAATGTGGCATATCATTATTTAAAGGAACATTTGATTCACTTACCCCTTGATTTATACAAATACCTGCTTCCGTTCTGTTAAAAAAAGATCGCAAGGAGAGATTTCTAGATAATTTATGACAATCCACTATAGTTTCAAACAAATTAAACCTTTGTTGGGGAACAAAAGAAAGTCCTTTATTCAATAAATCCATTTCTAAAGTAGTTAATGTCCTCGAAGAGATGTTAATAACATTATTTATTGATAGCCTCTTCTCATCTTCCATCTCGTGTTCCAACCATTTCTTCCTCTGATGAAAACGCCATCTCCTCTGTTTCCTGCCCCTCCGATCGCTTTTTGACTCTGGTATAATTCAGACGCTGGCTACCTCGGCCTTCAGGGATTTTTTATATCTGATGTTATAATTTGTTCTTCTTCCCCTAAATATCCATCTTCTAGGCTGCTCAGTTCATCTCTCTCACTTCCATCATGCTTATTTAAAATGGATTTTATTGGTGTTTTAACAAAAGTGCCAGGACTTGAACGAATGTCAAACTTCACTCTTTTACCCCATTCAAAAACTTGATTAGTGAAACTAAGATGGACTTTAAAACATAGTGGCAAAATGTAATGTGTGACATTTGCTGTTGTAAAGCACATTTTTTAAGTGTGTAGATCATGTTTTTATGGTAATTCATCTGTATAATTTAGAATTTATTCATTTGGTCATTGTCACTTTAAGATGGTTAAATATAAGCACAGTATTGTATGGTGATGGTATTCTCATGATTAAGCACCAGGGGGCGTGAAACGGATTGGGAAGATGGTGGTCTTTTAGCTGGATGTGGAAGCAGGGTGTTTTTTGAATAAAATGAAGCACTTTTAGCACCCAGAGTTTGAGCTTCCCTGTGTCTGATTCGAACCTCATCTGGAGCGGTCTGTATTTACCGGTGCCGGCTTTTTGATTCTGTGCATAACTAATTTTAAGCAATTTACATATGGTGACAAGACATGTTTTATTAATGAATCTAACTTTTGCTTTGTCCCTCACCAAACAATTATTATTGGTCACACAGTTATTACCCCTGTTCCCCTTGTGGAACCTGATATCATTGATGGTAACCCTGATTATCTGCTTACTCTTTCAGAGTATTTACCTTACTTTAATGTATTAAATTGATCCCTTGACTTTAACTCTGAAGTCACTTTTAGACAGGAAAGACACCCATCTCATCCACATCAGCAATAATATATCCAAAGTAAATGAAGCAGTATTTGACTTTATTAATGATGGTGATTTTAATAGTGCACTTACTAATACTTGGTTAAAGGTTTTCTTACTATACAAGCATTTTTTATCTTTTTACTTATCATTATGCTTTGCTGCCTCCAGTACATGCTCCACCTACACCATGAGCAGATGGAATTCCTTTACAAGACTCATGCAGCAAGTCTGTAAATGACCCTTGCTCTCTCTCTCTCTCTCTCTCTCCACTTCCTTATTTTGCTTGTGTTGCCCATTGTGAGGCAACAAGTGGGGGAATGTTACACAAGGTCCTTGCACCCTAATTAGTACCCCCAGAGGTACATCGCAGACAGCTAGCATTTATGTATATGTTAAACTAACATACAGTATAGGGGTAAGGGCATCTACCATATAATAGTAGATGTCAGGTTATGTATGCATATGATTGCTATATGCTTTACTTTCTAATATACACATGTATTTCTTGATCACAAGATGCTAGGACACCTGTGTCCTTGTAGTGTTATGATATATGAGTTGGCATTGCAATCTTTAATGATTTGTATTACTACATGGCTATGTACAAACTGTACCTCTTTGTTTCCACAAAGTGATGACTATAACAAAATTGTGTAATGTTATTTAGGACTGAGGAGCCACCTCTAATTTAGCCAATAGGGCTCACTTCTGTAACTAGATTTGTTTGTATCTTACAGTAAACATGGTAATTATCTTAGGTATATAATGTAAGACATTACATCTTCTACCTCGGAGACCTCAGAAGACACGGAGATTCCTTGAGGTATAGGGAATGCTTAGAATTGGTTCCCAGTTCCTAATGGTAAGAACTGCTTAGGGCAACTGTGATTTTCCTTTTGGTAGTAATAAACAAGCTTTATTACTTTTATGCAATGTGTCTGTGATTCCTTGCATTCCTATTATTGCCAAGAACCTGAGAGTGAGGTTTAGACCTCCTGACAGTGGGTTTCAAGTAACTACCAGTTAGACACACCCTAACACCAATCAGAGGGCAGCTGGGTAGAGCTAGCATGGATTTATTAGAGGTCAGGGCCAGGGTGGGGGAAAATTGCTAGTTTTGGGTCTACAGTGAAGTAGTTTGTGCAGGTCTCCTTTGTTTGGCAATTTAAACAATGCCACCAAGTTCAAAACATCAGCAGCTGTGCTGTAGAAAGGGGCTCTGCAGGAGGTCCGTACCTGGTTGCCTAAGTCTGTGGGGGTGGGTCAGAGCTCCAGCACTGCTGGGTCAGGGAAGCAGCAATTATGCTGGCTGAGACCCTGGAGGGACAGAAAAACAGGAGAGAAAAAAAGACAAGAGGGAGGGATTAATTAAGTGTTTAGAAGGGCTCACTAACAGACTGCAGGAAGGAACTCTGCTTACCTGGTCAAAATGGACAGAATTAATTAAGTCAGGCTTCCCCTAATTTTACAGCTGCAGAAGTAAGTAAGCAGCTTAAACAGGCAAACCAGCAGAGAAATAGGGAGAAAGAAAGAAAAGAAAATAAATAAAGTGCCCTAATAAATGAAACTCCTGAGAGAGCTGCCAAGTACAATGCAACTTTGACCTAGAATCAGACTTATTTTCACACACACTAATAAACAGGCAAAAATTCAGTTAATTGATTACTAAAATACTAAATGACTAAAACAACAGTTACTACACTTAATGCTTAAGTCTGCACTTTGTAAAATTGCTAGTCTCTGGTCTATAGTGAAGTGGTTTGTGCAGGTCTCCTTTGTTTGGCAATTAAAAAAATGGTGCCATATTCAAAACATAAGCAAATGGGCTGCAGAAAGAGGCTCCATGGGAGGTCTGTACCTGGTTGCCTAGTTTGTGGAGGCAGGTTGGAGCTCCGGCACTGCTGGGTCAGGGAAGCAGCAATTATGCTGGCTGAGACCCTGGTTGCTTAAGTCTGTGGGGGCAGGTCAGAGCTCTGGTGCTGCATGGTGATGCATGACTTCAGAATGTGGTGATGATGCACGACTTCAGAATGTGGCAGTGTCACCAACTTCAGAATGTGGCGGTGATGCACAACTTCAGAATGTGGCAATGGTGCACAGTTTTGAATGCAGTGGTGATGTACAGTTTTGGAATGCAGCAGTGGTGCTCAGTTTCAGAATTTGTTGGTGACACAGTTTTGGAATGTGATGGTGACAGTTTCAGAATGAGGCACTGAAACAAAACTTTGGAACGTGGTGTGGATGTGCAATTTTGGAATGTGGCAAGGATGTGCTATTTTGGAATATGGCTGGGATGCACAATGTTGGATTGTGGTGGGAATGTGATGCACAATTTTAAAATGTGATGGAAGCATACAATTCCTGAATGTGGCAAGGAAAAGCCTTTTTCAAAATAAAATGGTGTGTCCTGCCATATTCCAACAATGTACAGTGCATCCTTACTTATATTCCAGAATTGCCAGTCCCCACTAAATTCTTCAGTGTGTGCCCCTATTGCATTCTGAGACTGAGTGTCCCACTGCACTGCAAGATGGCACATCCTTGCCAAATGCTGACATTACATGTCTCTCCAACATTCTAAAATTGTACACCACTTTTACAGTCTATACCTTTGTTCAGTGCTGCATTCCAAAACCACCTTTTGATGCATTCTAAAGTACAGTACCATGCATCTGAACATTCTGGAAATGCAAGCACTGCAGGCAACCCTGTGTCAGTTTTGGTTTTTTAAATAAATACTACAGCTACAGTTTCGATAACTTTGAAGAAATAGGTCCTATAAGGTTGCTGATAGGGAGAACCAGTCTGTGAGTTCTGTTTGCAACATTATCAGTGGCTTTTCACTGAAACTGGCTTTTTAGAAGAAGAAGAAGTGAAATCAGTGTTACAAAATAGCTTATAACTTTAAAACGAAGTAACTTTATTGGGGGTAGGCTAATTCCACTTCTGCAATGTAGTACTTCTGAGCAGCCTCCTTCTTAAGCTACAGGCCTTTCATAGAAGAATGCCAATACAATCTCCATACTGTACTGTAGATGTGGCTTGAGTGAAATAGATTCTGTAAAGCATGGATTCCTGTGTGTCTTTGGCACAAAAATAAACAGAGACATCTGTCTGGGCCACAATTTGTCTAGTTAATATTGTGCTGTAAGCAATATACTTGTTTATCTATTAACAACTTCTGATAAGAACATTTTGACCCAAACTGCAAAATTCTTATTATAAGTAAGCTTCAATGTTTGTGGAATAGCAATGGGGTATATAGTGCTTGTTTAACTTGTAGTACTTTTTGTGGCTTAACTCTATTCCCACCCTTGAGTAGAAGGTATGTAGGTAGGAATTTGTATTAAATAAAAGGCCCAAAAAGATACCGCCTTCAACTCACAGAGAGTATGACCCCCTGGAACTCAGGAGAGGAAAAATCCTCAGGTGGAGGAAACCTCTGAGGACCCATGGCTGGTGGTCTGTCAGTCCTCTGGTCATATTAGGAAGAGAAGGACCTTGGTTCTAGTAACCATAACTAATTTGAGGAAGGTGAGCTGCTTAGAGAGATGATGGTCCATCTTTGATCCATAGATGATGCAGATTGAATGATGATCCCAAGGTTGAAGAGTAGGTATTTTCTGAAGCAGCAGTAGAATCCTAAGTGCAGAGCAAATCTAGTTGTAGAAGGATGAATGAAGTCCAGATTTCTGAGGTGATGAAAGATGCTTTTCCAAAGGGATAGCATAGGCATAATGAGTAGGCAGAGCATGATTTCATCAATATGTTACCAGACAGAATGGTGGAAATGCAATGATTTGTGGAGTCCTGTGTAAATGATCCAATTTGTGTATAATTTGACTTTCAAGGTAAAGTCTGGAGGAAAAGAATGCAGTAGTGAGTGATGGTTTGCTAAGTAAACATCCACAGAGTGGAAAAGGAGTAGAGGAGAGTATTTTTGGGTGCCTGACTGGAGTATTGCCATAAGTGATTGGTACATGAATGGAGAAAGATTTGCAGATGTAGTCCAGATGGTAGCCGGACATATATAGAAAAAGATTGGAAGTTTGGTACAAAGAATTGGATGACTTATTTGTTCATGACATCATAACAAAACTTGGTAATTAGTCTGCTGGTACACTGGCTGAAGTAAATACACATATTTCTGAGGCATGACTGTCTGTGAGATGCACTGTGGTGGCTTGTAGTTGATTAGCTTTACTGATAATCCAATGCAAAAATACTTGAGAGCAGCTTGGAGGTGGATATCTGGAAGAGTCTATGGGCTGAATTAGTTGTGAAGTTGAGTAGTGTGGGTGCCGCCAGTGGATCTTAGTGCAATGGTTGATTAAGACCAGTAGGGATGTAAGACTGGGATAGAGAATTTACCTCAACTGATGCGTATTTCCAGACAGATATTTGGAGGAGCCTGTTCTCAGTGATAGTCTTTACCGGAGAGATTGATGAAGAAAAGTCATGAAGTATAACTGGAGGATCCACTGAAATGGTGGCTAACTCAACTGAAGGTAATGATAGACAAGGAAATGCAGAAGATTGTATGAGGTATAATGATGTCCAGGAGCCATAAAATGGTGGTTCAGATGGCTTGACGGTAGTAAGCATCTAGGTCTGGAGATCCAACAATGAATGTTCTGGAAGGCAGCTGGAAAGCTGTAAGATGATCAATGTCAGTTGAGGAAGTAGGAGTCAAGTAATATGGTCAACAAAGTCGGCAATGGTAGGAGAGGCTCCAGCAAGTGATTGAACAATGTCTGAGGTGGCATGCGGTATCTTGTGAGTCCTGGTATCTGAAACAGCGATAATGGAGATCAAGTCAGAGTGCGACAGAAGAATTGAAGTCCTTTCCATGCAGGAGGATAACCTGAGAGGCATGGCAAGCAGAGAACTCCACAGAGACTGAATAGACAAGATTTGTAAGGAGTATCAAATAGATAGAGATGGGCATTTTTCTAGTGTCTAGTTGAATGAGATTCCAAATCGATTGAGGGGAGCTGATAGGGCAGTATGGAATACTCTATGATAACATAATCTTTTCTGAGGAGTTATCCAAGGGATATGTGTTAGAAGTAGTTTTCTTAAGCGAAATGTACAGTGATCCATTGAGTAGAAGAAGGCAGCTGTTAGAATTGCCAGAGTAGGAGTATAAGATAGATAGACTGGAGTAGTAGTTGACTGGGTAGAAATACTGGCCAAGAGTTGTAGGATGCCCAAGAAAGCCACAGCAAACAGGATGAAGCCCTGTGCCAGCAAGGCTGAGATGAAAAGCTATTCTCTGAAGATGACAGGAAAGTCCAGAATGAATCCTGATGGACCAAAGGACTGATCCAGAAAGGTGTCAGGCTAGGTGCAGTTATAGGACAAACAATGCACGAAGAGCAGGACCAGGTCAGCTTCACAGAGAATGGCAGATGATGAAAGTCTAGAGCAAGTCAAGAGCAGATGATCCATGAAGGCCAATGGGCAAAGCTATGCCTCAAGAGCAAGTGGGTTGAAGTACTTCAATCCTACATCTGATGAATGGAAAGGAAGGAAGGTGCTGGACCAAAGAAGGATGGAGATTCCATATCTGAAAGAAAATGAACTCCTATAGCAACTGGAAGGGGTGACCTGCAGCAAGGAAGTCATAAGGTCAGTCAAAATGGATTGAGATAGATTCCGGACCAGCTGGCAAAATCCAAATCATAAGGGAAAGTAGGCCAAGGTGATCAATTATGATGGTCCATGGATGAGCAGGATGGCGAGCGGTGAGGAAGGATGGAAGGTGGTCAGAGTGTAGGGGTCCCAAATCTGGAGGGAAGTGGAAATCTTGAAGAATACAGAAATGGCATAAGGAGGGACCTGCAGGTGCAGATGCAGGCCCTTACCCAAAGTAAGTGAGGCGAGGTAAAGGGCGTGATGCTCCAGAAAATGGTGGAGGGTGAAAGCACATGTGGGTCATGCTCAAGTCCAAGAGGTAGCAGCAAGCGACAGTCTGGTGGAGCACATGTAAGATTGAAACAGTCAATTGTAGAAATGAGCTGCCAGGCTTGGGAGATGAGGACAGAGAACTAGCTTTCAAAATCACTCTGTAGAGGTAGGAGGATGGAGGCAAACAAATTGCGTAGATGCTTCTCAGATGGGAAGTGGCAACTGGGCAAAGGACAGTGGATGCAATACCCAGTGGATCCAGAGACAGGCTACCACACCGTGAAGTCGATGAGATGATGTGCAGTCGACGTGCTAGGCAGAGCCGAAGGTGGAAGCCAGTTGGAGTATTATGGTGCCATTCCTGAAGGGTAGCGGTGACCTGTATTGGGTATAGCATGCAGAAAGTCAAAACAGTGAAGCAAGCTCAGACTGTTGACCAGGTAGGGTAGTGTGATGAGATGAGATGGAAGGCTGCAGGCAAGGAAAAATGGATTACAAGCAGGAGGAAGTCCAGTTTCTGAAGGGCTGCAGCATCTGATAGCAGGTCGAAGATGGACACATGTGAAACAGTGGGATGGAAACTCAGGTGTCCAGCTGTGACGATCTAGGTAAGATGATCCTGACTAGATACAGGTAGGAGACATAGGATGATGAGTATCTATTTGAAAGTTCTGTCCCCAAAAGGAAGCAGCATCTTGCATCAGGAAAAAGGCAGACAATGGAAATGTTCAAATATGGATTCAAGCTCCAGGTCATGAAAGTTAGGGTGATATGACCGTGAATCAAGGTTGCAGACCAGGAAGGATGGAGAAGGCAAATCGGGCAAAGTCATGTTCCTGGACAGGAGCAGCATCCAGGAATCAGGCTGAAAATGTCTAAGGTATAGGCAGTTAAAAATAGCTTGAAGTATCCATCGTGATGGTGGAGGCAGTATGATCTTAACTTGAGGGAATTAGGCATGTGTAGGATGACGAGGGCACATGAGGTGGAGAAGTTCCATTCCTGAAAGGAGATGTTAACTGGTGTGAGGTAGAGAAGGCATGGTATGATTCTGTAGATTGTCGACATGACTACCATCCCTGGTAGTCAGAAAGAGCTAACTTTCACTCGATGTTGTCGAGCAGAGTTAGGGATGGAGGATGTCAGGCTGGTAAGTAGCAAGAGGTAGTGAATATAATGGAATCCCATCCCTGATAGACAGGGGAAACCTACCTTCACTCAGTGCCTCAAAAGGTTCAAGTTAGTGACGGAGTCCAGAGTACTGCAGGTATGGACTGGCTGCAACTTAGAATACTGCTGTAAAAGAAGAGTAGATTAAGAACTGAGATGGTATAGGCATGATGAATGAATGAGAGGTATGGGAAGAAAGACATAGAATGAGGGGAATGGTAGGCATAGAAACAGGTGTACAGTAGAGGAAGTTCAGACATGGAAGCTGTAACAGAGCGGAGGAAGGAAGGCCATACTGTAACTGAGGCAAGAACCTAGGGAGAGAAGAAATTGGTCACAGACGAGTGAGATCGGAGGCAACAAGAACTGCAGATGGGTATGTGGGTAACTGGTGCAGCTCAGTGTACTGGATCCATGGAAGCAGCATGGATACATGGAGCAGAAGGAGATTGAGTGAACTAGGCAGAATGTTATCAGGAAAGGGAGGGAGGGAGGGAGGAGAACAGGGGATGCAAATGGTAATCACCAGGATGGCATGAACAGCCAGGAGAGTGGAGTGCTGATGAAGAAAGGGGATGTAGGGGAGCACTGGAATTACAGCTGCCACTGTGAAGTCGATTGAGGAACTGAGTATCTCTCCTGTATAGGCGAGTGACCTTGAAATGGATCGGGGTAGGAGTGCACAGACAGAGGCTCATTAAATGTGAATAGCAGCCCCCCCCCATAAATATGCATGATCACATTCATGATATTATGTGCTCCCTTCTTTACTATATTTCTAGTGCAGCAGACTAGAATGTGCACATGTATGGAGGTATACAGTCTAATCTCCACACCTCCTATTAGCTGATTTGGTTATTCTTGGGGGTTATCTTAACCACATGGTAGCCACAGAATACAGAGGTTCAGTGTCTGGGGCAAGGTTGCAGTGGAACATGTGGTGAACCCATCAGGGACCACTGGGGATATTGGGAAATAGAGACAGAGCTCCAAGTCCAAATTAGGAATGAGCAGTAACAGGCAACCTGCATGTGTGGGGCTGACCAAGCTGCCCTGGGCTTTGAGAGAATGCAGACAGTAAGGTGCAATGAGCAGTTCAGTCATGCATACATAAGAAAAGAAGGCATCATTCAGGATATTGAGGTAGTAGACGAGGAGGTACAGTTTTGATACCACCGGCCCTACTGAAGTCCCAGGACAAGTAAAGTATGCAGTTATAGAGCTGTACGTAGCAGTGTGCAAATGGCACTTACCATAGGAGAGGGAACACTATGGGAAAGGCACCAGGGAATGCAATGGGAACACCATGGAGAGACAACATGCAACGGAGCTGGGGAGACAAGGAGGAAAATGTTATGCCTGCAGGGGACATGCGGGAAGCGGGCGTGTGTTGGAAGGGGGAAGGAGGAGCACTGAATGAGAGAGGAGCCAGGGACACTTGCAAGCATTGATGTTGAGGAGGCGAATTGTGAGCAAAAGCCCAAAAGGAAAACACGATGGGGGGAAAGCCCAGGACAAAAGGAGGGGGCCAGCAATGGAAGGGAGCAGGTAGGCGGAACGGGCCACGAGGAGAGGAAAAACCCGGTAGGGAATGGCTAGGACAGAAAAACAAGGATAGAACTGCAGCAAACAACAGAAGGGTGGGCGGTCAGAAAGCAGGGAAGTGAACAAAGCAGCAGGAGCAGAGACAGCACAGACATACGAGCAACGCAGGGACCCAAAGAACAAAAAAAAACACTCCCTAAACAAGGGAGGTGCGTTAGAGGAGGGCTTAAGCAGAGCTTGTATGAGGAGTTATTCCCCACATTGAACCTCAGGCTAAGCCCTTCCATTATGGTAATTCTGGATACTCACTTAAAAATTATAATCACTACTTATCAGTGTTTAAATAATATTCAGGCTGCTAATATAAACTTAGGCAACATTGTCTTGGGTCTTTGCTTAAAATAAAATTTCTCTCATGAAATGTTCTCTCTAAATTGTACTTTGAGTTTTTCTCTAAATAATGCCTTGCTATCTTTGGGTGTCTGGTGCTACTTATCAAATTATGCTGCTGATAACTCCTACATCATTGTAATAGTGTGCAACTCTTTTGTATATAGATTTCCATGCATACCCAGGAATGTAGGTAACCAGACCAGAACCTGCAGTAGAACTAACATTGTTTCATATCATTTGATATTTGCTAACGAATTATGAATTATTTTTTCCCCAATATACCTACTGAAGTTTTACAGTATGTACACAACTATGTCAGCATACCATGTCATTATGTTCAGCTTGTACATTCAAGAGAGTTTGGCTACAACAACTGTGTAAAACTATGCAAATAAGTATTCTTTATGTTACAGATGTACTTTAAAAATTATATAAATTTATAAAGAACAGCTAACAAGCATGATTCTTACCAGTTGATTCTGTTACATAAGTCCTTTGAGTTTTTATTCCATGTTGCTATACTGCACATAAAGTAGGATAGGGAACTTTTCCTCCCATATTACCATATCAAGTGTGGTTAGCAAGCGAGCAATGCTGAGGAGCATCTGTCTGATGATGTGAGCCAACATACCCTCCTAAGGGAGCCAATATACTATCATATACATGTACCCGCCCTCTGATTATGTAAAGAATTTTCTCCAGAGGCTACAATGCACCATGGCTTTTTGCCAGATTTATTCTGTAGATGGAAAAGCATTTTTCTAAATTGTAAGTATTTCCACTGTGGTGATTATATTGGCCAAATAAGCAAATTTACATTGTCTTATGGCAAGCTCCATACTCTCCTTAAAATCTCCTAACAATACCATTCTGGGAGAGAGATTGCATTGTGTGTTCAACATGTCTCCTAGTATTTTTTTTTCTCTATACTGGACCAACATTCTTGTAAACTAGGACATCAACACATCATGTGTGGTAGATCTACATCACCCTTGGTGCACCTTGGTAATTTACCATCATATATGGTAGATTAGAAAATGTGGCTGGTCTGGTAGGTAGCGGTGTGCGAAAAAAAAATTCCGACAATGGAATTTCCACGAAAGTGAAAATTTTGCTTCTGCAAAAGTTTTGAAATCATTTTCGCAACTTTCAAGGCAATTCTGACTTAAAACTGCAGAATAAATATACAAACTGCGGGTTAATTTATTAAACTGCAGGAAAAAATCTGCAGAATGGATCTCAGTAGTCAGTTCTGAGCCTTTTTTGTAACAGCAGTTTAATTCATTAATCCACCCACCCCACACTGATCAGGGGTCCCAGTAAATAAATAAATACCTCCAATCCCTACCTCAAATTCTTCTGGTTTCTAGTAGCCACTGATCATGGACCCCCAAACCATTTTATTTCCCTTGTGTCTAGCAGACCCCCTCTCCCTATCCTGGATTCCTTAATTCACACAAAAAATCCAGCAGTCAACCAACTCATCCCACTCTATTCCCAGTATTCCCTACTGTCTAGTGGACCCCCCATCCCTGATCCCTTATTAAAAAAAGTAATCCCAATTCCCTGGTGTCTAGTGGACCCCCACCCTGACAAGTTCATCTGCCACCACCCTGCTTCCCCCACCCTGCTCTTGAGCAGACCATCGGTGCAGCCCTCCTCTCTCCTCCACTAACGGTTGGCCACTGAATTGTCAATGAATGACCGCATGGTTGTACAAGCAGATGCTCATTCACTGACAGTTCATTAAACTGTGGCTAGAATAAATTCCACAGTTTATATGAATTTTTCCCCAGTTCACAAAAAAAGTCAGCGGAACTCTGTGAAAATCCATGGAAAATCCCAGTTTTGCTAATGGCAAAAGTTCTGAAATTTCTGTGAAATTTCCAAAATTTCATGGAAGTTCCATGAAGGTCGAATTCACAACTTTCACCCACTCCTACTGGCAGGTGTATAATATGCCCAATGTTTTAAACTGTATCAGTTTGAATTGAGTTTGTATGGGTGTCTTCCAGCCATCTTCTAAAAGATCTACCCACTCCTCCTGTGTAAATTCTATGCTCCAAGGAGTCATATCATTTATTTATTCATTTATTTAGTTTTTTCTGACTTTGAAAAGAGGACTAGGCAATTCTGTTATTTTTAGCCTGATACCAGTGGGTGGGAAGGAGATACAAATGTAAACCAACTGAAATTGAACCAGATTAAACTGCTGGTGGTATTCCTTTTTACAGAATGGAGGAAATGTGGCCAGGACACCTGGGGAATTCCCATATTCTTTTCATGGAATACCATGGGACCTTTAACATCCATGTGATCAAACACCAGAACATGTATATGAGACCTGGGGTCTCATCCAAAAGGTGGCACCTCTGTAGTGAAGCAATCCCCTCATGCTGTACTGCAGTGTCTGTATTGGGATTTCACCTCAAGTTCCTGTTATGAGGCTAGAAAACAGCTGTCTGATCTTCTAGCCTCAGAGGCAAGTGTGCAGCCTGCTGATCCACTGACATTAATTCTGTTATGCTCTCCTTAATGTTCAAGTTAATATTTATTGAGATATCAGCCACTGAGCCTCAGATCATTTCCAGTAGCATCCTGGATAACTTTGCACAGTGTAAAAATGTAATAAATAAATAATTCACATTAATTACAATGTCACAATTTTATACATTAACAATAGCAATTTCAACTTCATAAAAGTTAAAAAACAGTCAACAATACTGACATTGAACATATATACTCCCATATATTGTAAAGCGCTTCATAGGTTTTAATACAACTGTGAAAGTAACACCTTTGTATGGCTGGCATTATCTAAAATGCAAGCTACTACAGATGACTTATGCAGTGTGTAATATTTACCAAGTCTACTGCCAAGGAAATGCTTAACTTGCATGTATATGAGTTATGTGCAGCTGGTACCTCATATTTGAGTCTTAATGCTTAAAACTGCTTTAGTTACACATTTTCATATAGGTGACCTAATACTGATATACCCTGTTCCGGCAACAATTGAAAACCTAGCTCACTGAGAAATCTGGGTTATGTAGATTGTTCCACAGTGGCGATAATACTGTGTATTGGTCTTCTACTCCCTTCCATTTGTGTACCTTTTGTCACACATTCAGCCAATAAAGATATGAGTTGCCTCTTGCAGTACATTTATTACTCAATGACATACAATATAACAGACCAGTTAATCTCACCCTACAAGTCCATGCCCCTCCCAATAATATGCCTTTGTTTTGGTAATCCATCCTGTGCCAGCCTCTCACACCCGCTAACTGAGCTGCCCATTAATAATTTGTAAGTGTGGCTCTTCTATACCTCCTTTATCTAGGGGTTGTGTAAGTTGTTCATACTTAATTCTAGGTATTTTACTGTTCCATAACCATCCACTTGCACAGACTCTTAAGTGTTTAAAGAAACTGGGCTGTACTGGCAATGGCAGCACCTGAAAAAGATATTGTGAGTCAGTCAAAAACCTTTATTGATTGGCAATATGCAAAGCATTTGATTACAGTACATAGATAAGTTCAAGCATATCTAATACAAAATCCAAACAAAACTTATAAAATCATACATTTAAAAGAGGGATATACACACACTAGGTCAACATCCGCCATATAATGAAATAGTACACATATAGCCAAAACCCATAACAATGATCCACAATTTCATAAACATTTAATTTCTAATCTGAATATTAAAGCAGGACTAGGACAGATTCATATCCTAAATGCATATGAATAAGAATCACTCTGATAATCATTAACCATAATGAAAGTAGAGCTGACTGACACATAACATTCATGTGGACCTGTGGGGTTCCAGCATAAACTTACATTTAGAGCCCCAAAGGGGCAGAGCATTATAAAATGCAATGCATTACATGCAATCCAAACAGGAAAATGAAAAAAAAAAAGGTCCCCAATCTTTGGTTTGGAAATCTCAAATATAGATAAGTGTCCCTTAAGGCTCAGATCAAACTCTGATCCTGACAGGAACATTATACCCCCCAAAAAAGAAAAACAAATGACACTGAACAAACTTCATCTGGTCAAAGCTTTTCCTTGATAGCCAAAGGGTTTACCCTTCCTAACCATTTTAATAATAAAAAAATATTTCACAGGTTTATTGATAAAAATGGTATAATTCACCATAAAACAAAAACTAAAAAGATCATATAATTTAAATCTGACAATATACTGTTTATCCATGTAATACATAACTTTTCATACCATGAGCATTTAAAAAGGACAGGAAACAAATTCCCTGTACCTCCTGCAGTATGTGAAAAGGGAGCCTCAGAAGCATTGGGGATATGGGCAAATCTGGCAAAAAGTACATTACTGGGAAAGATCTCAGACTTACAGTACATATAAACATTTTTCTGTCTGTGATCCAAGATGTTGTTCATACAAAATCTGTAGCCAAACCAAGCTTCATTTAAAGCATACTAAGGTGAAAACTTGGACCTTGAAATCATATTCAATTCCACACCTTAGTTATTGAAAAAGATACAGATACTTATGGTGTATTGACATTTTAACACACTGAATGTCCAATGGCAGGATATGCCATTTTTGACAAATGTCCCTAGTTTTGTTCAGTGGTGAAGGAAGGTAATTGGCATTAAATATATCTTGGATATAATCCCTAGTTTGGGCCCCTAAATATATAAAGCATATCTCTGTTCATTGAAAGGAGAGCTGATTTCTAAGATTCCTGTGTTCAAACGTGTACAAGGGAAGAATTACTATCTTCTAGAGATTAACTTTGTAATCTGTTACAGGTCCAAAAGCAGTAAATATATTAACCAGGGCTGGAAGTGAGCTCTCTGGTTGTGTGACATGCACTGACAAGTCAACAGTTAAAGGGAGAAATCATTATGGTTGCCACCAAGAATGCTTCTCTTCTCTTCTCATCTGCTCTGTTGGCCTGGACCAGAGGCTCTAAAGCAATATCAAACAATAAGGGGAGATTGGGCATCCTTATATGCTTCCCTGCCTAGTGGAAATTGGTTGGACACCCACAAATTCATTTGAAAAGCTACTACTAGACATTGGTACAATATATTGTAGAATATTGTCTTAAACCATCACAGAAATTTGAGGCCAAAACCCATGTGTCTCATAGGACACCGGAGGTGGGTCCATTCAATCTGATCAAAAGCTTTTTTGACATCCAATGAGACCACTACTGGCAAGTCATTTGAGTTCTGCTGGCCCCTGTTCTCATTTTCATTTGTGTTCCTCTCATTTGTTACAGATCCTACTTGATCTCCTGTCACCAGTTTGGGTAATACCTCCTTTGGACTGCCTGCAAAAACCTTGGCATTTATCTTAATTTTTTTTAGTGATATATTTGTATTTATATGTATTTATTTCACCAGGTAAAGCTTTCATTGAACAAGTTCTTTTTCAAGTAGATCCTGGAAAGGACAGCATATGGTGTTTAAAGCAATGACACAGGGTACCGAGGTATATAAGACATAGCCATATTCATATAAGAGTACATTCGTTGTATTCATGCCTTTAACAATATTGTGTAAGCTATGGAAAAACAAAATATAGAAGAACATAAAAGAATAAAAGTTCATTAAGTTCAACTGCTTATGTAAATCCCACTGGGGACTATATCATACAAATTGGTTACCAGTCAAGTGACCATTGGAGTATCTTTAAATAAAAACTAGCCACAAGAGCAGGTCTCAGTGTGTAATTTTTCAATGAGCAACTTGAAGGTGTTGGGTCTAACAAATGAGGAGAGTTTTAGAGATGTTTCCAGTGAATTCCATAGAGTGGGGATGAAAATACGAATTGCAGATTTTTCTATCTGTGTGGCATGTTATGTCCATTGGTATGTAATTAGAATGCAGCTGCTGTGAGATATATGCAATAGTTCCATGATATGTCCTAGGAGATCATATAGGAAGACCTTGTATGCCCAGGTGTACAGATTCAGTAGTCTTCAGGTTGTTAGTAAAGGTCCACCAATGGTGGTGTAAAAGTACAGTGGTGAATCTGTTATAAACCTGAGTGCTCAGTGGTAGAGGACATCTAATTTAGCAAGAGAAGTGGTTGAGCAATAACAGTAAATTATGTCAGCATAGTCAAGATCTGGTAGAAAGGTGTCATGAACCAAACATTTGTAGATGTTATGCAGGAAGCAGTGTCTGTTTATAATGTAAAAAATCCAGTCTAACCCAGTTTGTTTGCACAATGCTTCTATGTGGGTGGTGAAGGCTAGTTTATTATCACTCCATACTTCAAGGTAGTTGTATTTTTCTACTACTTCAAGAGTATCACCTAGCAAAATAGTGATGGCTGCGGCAGGTGCAATGTGTTTCTGTGCTGTGTGAGGTGAAGAACATAATCTTTGTTTTGAAGGCATTTAAAAGCAGTTTGGAAAGGAAGAGGTTTAATTGTAATTTATTAAATGTCAATTGAAGGTCAGATCATACACTGTAATACAGGGTCTAGAGGAATACAATGCAATGACATATTTTTAAAAGTGTAATTTGGCATCAGCAGTGGTCTCACCAAAATCAACCACAGATCCTTGGGGGACACCCCTGATGGGGGTACAGGTAGAGTAGAGTAGAGACCTTCTGATTTTATCTGTTGTACCTGGCCAGTGAAATAATTTATGAACCAGTTAAAAGAGGCAGAGCCCATTCCAATATTTGTCAGTTTTTAAAGCAGAATGTTATGTTCCACAGAGTCAAAGGACTTGCTGTTAATAAGAAAAATAGCTCCAGTGATTTTTCTATGGTCAAACTGCCTGTATCCAGTCATTAGTGACCTTGGTGTGGGCAGAGACAGTATTATGCTTTTGTTGGAAACCAGATTTGACGGGAGATATTGAGCTAGATTCACAAAGCCCTAGAACTGATGTAAGGTGCTGAGCCAAACATAAATGGTGAGAGTGGCACCTTGCATCAAATACTGCCCCCGAGCTATTCACAAAGGCAGCCTACATCAATTGCGGGCTACCTGCCCCAAATGGGGCTTGCACAACCCATGCACCAAAAAATGGGCTGCAACCTGGCACTAGGGGGCATGTGGCAGATGCAAGTTACCACATCCCTAAAAATAGGATTCTGTAAACTGTTACATAGGAAAATTATCTATGTACCCTTAGACCAGCCAGGGCTGGTCTAAGGGTACTTAGAACAGTGTCCACTGGAGGAATTTGGCAAATTGCAGCAACGATGTGCCACATTCAAGTGCAGTGCCATAAATAAAAAGATAAATAATAATTATAATACAAAACCCCTGGTGGTTTAGTGTTCCCTCCCCCACCCCAATATGCCCATTATTGTGCCTTTTAATAATTCATTTACCCTGGTGCCTCCCACAATATGCCTGCTATTGTGCAGTTTAAAAAATACATTTAACCCGGTGGTCTAGTGTTCCTTCCCCCCACCATGGTATGCCTATTATTGTGCAATTTAAACATTCATTTGCCCTGGTGCTTCCTCCACCTTGATATGCCCACTGTTGTGCATTTTAAAAAGTCATATATCCTGGTACAACCCCCTGCCCTGATATGCCTGTTATTGTGCAGTTTAAAAAGTACAATTATTCTAGTGGTCTAGCAGTCCATCCCCCCTACCCTGATATGCCCATTGTTGTGCAATTCAACATATCAGTAACCCTTGTGGTCTAGCGGTAACACCCCCACCCTAGCAAGTACTGCCCACCACCCTGCTGCCCCCCCCAAATCTGAAGTCTGAGCCAGGACTGGTACAGCTCTCTCCACACCTCAGCCAGCCCCAACTGAACTGCCACTAAGCCACTGATACAATAAATTACATGCTCTGATCATGTTCCGTATTATATGAGGGGCTCAGTGACAGTTCCGTTGGGGCCAGTTGAGGTGGTGTGATGAGGGTTGTGCCAGTCCTGGCTCGGAGTTCAGGTTGGAGGGGAGTGGGGTGGTGGGCAGTACTTGCCAGGCCTGGGGGGGAGTGAGACCACTAGACCACCAGGGTAACTGACAAGTTAAATTGTACAACAATGGGCTTATCAGGGCGAGGGGAGGAACTGCTAGATCACCAGAGTAATTGTACTTTTTAAACAGTATAACAATAATCATATCAGGGTGCAGGGAGGCACCAGGATAAATTAATTTTTAAAACACACACTAACGGGCATATTGGGGTGAGGGGAGGGAATGCTAGACCACCAGGGTAAATGTAATTTTTAAATGGCACAGCAGCGGGCATATTAGGGCAGGGGGAGGCACCATGATAAATGAATGTTTAAAATGCACAATAACAGGCATAACAGGGTTGGGGGGCACTAGCCACTGAGGGTCCTGCTGGGCTGGTGCACAGCCACTCCACAGCTTGTGGCAAGCCCTCCTGCTGTGCCATGTGTTTGGCGCATGGCTAGGGTTGCAGCATGCCTAGTAACTTTGCCGCCGGGACCCTGCCAGTAAGAGAATCACTCGTAGGGTCCCTGGCACATCAGGCTTTGGCACAAGCTGCTGTTTTTCACAGCTTGTGCCAATCTCAGACCCTTTTGTGAATCAAACTCATTACGTTTAATGTCTGCAAGAAATCTCTTACTTGGGTGTTGATAAGTTTTTCTAGGAGTTTTGCCAGTAGTAGAAGGTATATGGGTCTATAATTGTTGAGAATACTAGCATCACCTGATTTTAGGAGAGGAATGATATGTGCTGTTTTGCAGAGTAGTGGTATATCATTACTTGAGAGTGACTGAATGAAGAGATGGGTTATAGATGCTGTGAGATACCTCTAGCCAGTTCTGAGGAAAAAGGGATCTAGGCTGTCAGAGCCTGCACTTTTTGGGTGTTAAGCCCTAACAGGAGTTGTTCCAAATTGTTTGTAGGTAATAGGTTGGAAAGTGAATGGGTGGGTGGTGGGGCTATATGATCTTGTGGTGTCCTGTGGGGGGATTCTGATATGATGCAGCTAGAGACCTGTCAAATGGCAGGCCAATCAATATGAAGTGGAAGTTTATTTATCCAGTATGGTTTGTTTGTCTGTTATAAGATTGCCACTGACTAGGATTTTCTGCAGAAGAGTAGGGGCAAGCTGGGTGCCTTAAAATTATTTGAAGAGTGTCCAAAATTTGCAACATCATGTCAGATGGCATCCAGTGAGTTTAGATAATAATTATCCTTAGCTGCCCAAATTTGTTTGGTGCAGGATTTCCTCATTATAGGAGTGCAAGAGCATCCCTATAGTTAGAGTGACTGGTGTGTTCTGTGTTAAACTCATTTTTTTTGTTGTGAATTGTAGAAAGATTGTTTCATAGATTTACATGAATCACTCAGGATTTGTTTAACATGTAGAATCTACAAACCCTGAAATTCTCAAGTAAATTGGTTCAGGATTTGTAGGGATATTAATGTATGAAAAAATATAATGTTCCCATTCATTTGAATTGTGTTTTTTTCTGAATTATTGTACTTGTCTAGGTAAAAAAAATATAAATCTTTAAATTGTGGAGTTTTGTATGGTTGTGTAGGTGATGCTTAGGAATTTTGCATCTTTTAAGAATTAACATTTGAAAAATCAGTTTTTTTGCATTATCAGTCTGCTGCTTCCATTGGACTTGGAATTAATATACAGCATGTGGAGAACAGTTTCAGTGCTGTTGAATGGAGGTGGGAAAGTGAAATGATTTGTGTTGTAGGTTAAAGCAGCAGTATTATTTTATAAAATGTACTTTTTACAATAGTTATTTTGAACAAGCTACACAAATGACAAAACTTGAATCCCTTGCTTTTAACTTTTGTTTTTATTTTTTCTGACAGTTTATCACAGACAGACCCTTACCCGGAGCACCGCACTGGATTCTGAGGAAAATTGGTTGGTGCCTTTCTCTCGTGGTTATTTTGACTGATGTAACTGGAATGCACCACCCATTTCATTGCCTGCTTAGTGTTTCTGGGACAAGTAATATAAACAAATGGTGAAAACAGGAAATAGTATGTAGGATGCCATGTTTCCTGTGGGTCCACACACCATTATAAATGTATTAAAAATCAGGGGAACCAATTATCAGGAAACAGTAGCAAACAGCAAAAGTTAAATCTGAAATTTTAAACTAACAGACAGTGCAACAATCTGGGGAGAGATGAATACTTTCCTGGTTAACTTTTTATTTATTTATTCATTGAAATCTTGGAAGACAATAATTGAGCAAGAAGCGCTTTACATAGGTTCCAAGTCAAGGAAGTTACAAAGAGGTACAGACTATATGCTGCTACTGCAGCTGGACGGCTAGAAACATTTACAATGAATGGATATGATAAGGTAGTATATTATGCAATCTATTCAGTTAGGCAAAGTGCCAGGCAACATCCAAATTGCAAACAACTGTGACACACATGAGATTGCAACATACAACTAGCAATTGTTTAAGGACAATAGTGGCACCCATGGGGGTGTGTGGGATAAGTAGGAAGGGACATACATAGGAGGGAGAAGAAATCCGCATGGGCTTGGTGGGTTGTAGATTGTTCAGCTAGAAGAGCTGAGATTGAGGAGGGATCAGCTCAGTAGGCCTAGTCGGCAGGTGGGACAGTGAAGGGGAAAGTAGAGAATCAGCCCAAGGGGCCTTGTCATAAGGGTAAGCAGGGTAGAAGGAAGGGAGGGGAAAAAAGAGGGAGTGACTGAGGTAGGGGAGGAGGGTGGGGAGTCAGGGGGATGTAATGAGGGAGGCAGAGGTAGCAGATGGGCAAAGATTAGACTCAGGGGTGGACATGGGTGTGTGTGGAGAGGTACAAGGAGGGGGAGAGGTAGGGGTTTAGGCTGGAAGAGGGAAGGGTGAGCAGGAGCGTACAGAGGGAGTTACAAAGGGTCAAAGGAGCTGGGAGAGATGTATGACTGAGATGGGAGTAGGGTAGATGAGAAGGAAAGTGGGAAAAAGTAGTGGGAGTAGAGGAGGATGAAGTGCAGCAAGTCAGTGAGGTGGGACACTTAAGTGCTACGTTCAGTCTTAAGAAAGGTTAGTGGAAGCAGTCGCAGCTGGCATTAGCAACCAGATGTCGCTGCAACTTCTTCTTAAATGAGCCCAGAGTAGGGGTTGCCGATACTTCATTACTGAAGTAGATGAACCAGAGTGGAGCTCAGTGTGCAAATGACCTTTGTTTTTGGGAGGTATGACCATGGAGGATCCTAAAGAACTGACACTCTGCACTTCTAGTTTGTTTTTGATTGTTAGAGGGGGAGAGGAGCTTCAACACCCCCGGAAGCAGTTTGCAACTAGTTTTTTTGGCTAATAAACAGGTTTGGTACATGAGCCTGTGGTTGAGCTGGAGCCACTTAGCTTTGGAGTAGAGGTTGCAAGTGTGGGTCAAGCACCCAGCACCAGTAAGGAGGCAGCAGGCTTTGTTTAGCCCTATCTTGATTTGGCTGAGGGCAGTGTCAGTGGCTGCTCCATAGATGACCAGGCCATAATCGACTAGTGAAACAACTAAGCTATGGATGGCAAGCATAAGGACTTCTAAGTTAAGGCAGTGTTTGTGTCGATAGAGTAGCCCAAGACGAGAACTAACATATTTGGCAACATTGTCTATATGTGAAGTAAAAGACTAGGTATTGTCAATAGTAACCCCCAGATACTTAAACTGAGGGATGAGCTCCAGTGGGGAGCCCATGGCATTACAGATGGTAAGCTGATGGGTCCTGTGCTTATTTTGAGGGTTGGAGAATAACATCATGTTTGTCTTCTCATAATTCATTATGAGTTTGTGGTTACTAAACCAGCTTTCAACTTCCACAAAGTGTTGCTAGAGTTGTGCCTCGAGGGTCTTGGGGTTGGGGTTGCTGGTGAAAATGACTATGTCATCCATGTATAGCAGCATGTGGCCCTGACATGTGGCAGGGAGTGGATTGAGGAAGATACTAAACAGGAGTAGTCCTGATATGGACCCTTGAGGAACTCCTGAGCAGATGAGCTTTCTGTCAGAATGGGCATCACCTATCTTCACTTACTGCATTCAGTTGTGCAGATAGTTTCTGAACCATCCAGCGGTGTCATCAGAGAGGCCTACAGCTGCAAGCTAATCAAGTAGGAGGGTGCAGTGCACTGTAGCAAAGGCTTTTGTTAAGTCAATAAAAGCCACACCAGTAATGTGACCATGGTCCAAGGAGCTATGTAAGAAGCTTGTGAACTCCAGTAGTGCTATTATTGTGCTATGCCCTTGCCAAAACCCATGTTGCTGAGGGCATTGGAGTCAATATTTTTCCAGGTAGTCAACTAGCTGGTTGGCAACTATCTGTTCCAGTGCTTTAGACAGTGGGGAAAGGATGGAGATGGGTCTGTAATTACTGTGGGTGGTACAGTCACCACTCTTGTGTACTGGCATCACTACAGTGGATTTCCATTTCTGTGGAAACTGCGAGTACCTAAGGGAAAGGTTAATGATGTGGGTAAGTGGAGCCAGGACTTCATCCAAAGCAAGGGCAATGAAATTGAGATCAAGGCCATCATCACTAATATGAGTTTTCCCAAGTATCTTAAGGAAGTATTTTTTGGCTTTGTTTCATGTGATGACTTTGAAGTGGAAATGTGGGTACATTGAGGTAGAGCTGTGGGTTCTATGCTTGTCACTTGTGTCACTGGGGTTGAAGAAGTCTGGTGGAAGGACACCTTCTGAGGTCGTTACATGCATTGTTGAATACATTTGCAATGAGCCTTGGGTCAAGGGAGGCGACACCTTCCACATGTCTCATAGCAGGGGTAAGCTTGGGGTCTTTTCCTGTGATTTCTTTTAGGTTGCTCCAGAATTTTTCCCCATCACTCCAGGATCATGAGAGAGCTACCTTGTAGTGTTGACCTTTGGATGCACTGATATCCCTTATGCAGGCATTTCTTGCTTTTTTATTAGTTTGAAGGTCAGATTGATTGCCTGCAGTTCTGGCCCTGTGCCATAGATGGTCCCTGAGTTGAAGCCATTCGATAAGTTCAGGGGTGATCCAGGGATTTCAAGTACCTTTGATTTTGCATTTTTTGAATGGGGCATGTTTATCACATGCTGCATTAAAGTAAGAGATAAATTGTTCCAGGGTGGTATCAACATTACTGGTGGAGTAGACTTCAGCCCAGTCTAGCAGGCAGAGGTCCAATTTCAGGAGCTCCAGGTGATCTTTAAGCAGAACCCTACTAGTGATAGTTTTAATGGGGGGCTAAGTAAACTTATTTGTCCATTTGAACAGAACAGGGGAATGGTCGCTAATGGCATCTGGAAGGACCATGGTGTTGGAGATGTGCAAGGGTCAATTTGCTAGCACCCAATCAAGTAGGGTAATGGATCCAGTCCTGTAGTGCACTCTAGTTGGGGACTCAACAAGCTGAGTGAAGTGGATGGCAGAGACAGAATCTTTGAATGAGTTTACTTCAGGTGAAAGTCAATTGACATTGAAGTCCCCCAGTATGATGACTTCTGCATTTAGACTCAGACTGTCCAAGCAGTTCATGAGTGTGTCAAAGCTAGGTGAGATACGCTTAGGTTGGATATAGACAGACAGCAGGGTAATGGCTCTGTTCTGAGGGCTGATGAGGACTTTGACGGTGAGGGCTTGCATGTCTTCACCAGTGTTGGGTAGTTGCATGGCAAGGCCCTGTAAGTTGTCCTGTAGGTAAATCACACAACCGCCAACTGTCCTAAATAGCCTGTCTTGCCTAAAGACTGTGTAACCTGTAATCATAATTGAAGTGTCGGGTATTTTTGGAGTGAGCAGGTTTCCAAGATGGATATCACATCAGGATTATGTTATGAAACCCACACATGTAAACTGTCAAGCTTAAAGAGGAGGCTGCAGATATTCAGTGAGGCGAAAGTAAGCGAACCAGAGTTCTCCAGAGTGGCTATCTGCCACTGGGTTAGGATATATGTTTCCTGACATAAGCAGCAATAGAATTGCCAGTCTGCAAAGAATTTCCTTAAGTTGTTTGCTGCTGATCTTGCTGTGCTGGGACTGAATGCAGTGTGTTTTGCTGTTTACCTGTGAGGTGACATATCACGGCAGGAGTGTCAGTGGAGGAGTCAGGAAGAGATGATCTGCCAGTGACCAACAGCTGCAGGGTGGTGGTATAGCCTTACCTGAGTTATGTTTGCTAGTGAATGTTGGTTGGGAGGAGGTAGTTGTTCTGTAAACACTGATTAGGTTGGCTAACAAGGTTACTACAGCATTTGAGGACTGCTGGTCTTGTGTAGAACCAGGGGATGTAAGCAGCAAGACTAAGATGAAACTTGTAGGCAGTAAGTGCTGCATGGAAGCCATCAACACCATGCCAAAAGAGGGAGGGGACTGCGTAGGTGCTAGTGTCAGGCAGAGTGGATGGTTAGAGAGGAAGGGGAGTGTGCAAATTCAGGAGTGTAGAGATGAAGATGCACAGACTATGACTTTGGCAACATGGAATTACTTGTGGGGGGTCTGCCTGGTAAGTGAATAAATGGCAGATACACTGCAAAGTGCAGTGGTTGGAGGTCAGCACTGAAAACAAGATAGGTATGAAATGCTAGGACAACCTAAGGTGGAGCAGCTGCTAGTCAATCCTTGATAATCAGGCATACAGTACAAGAAGTTGAGGTGATGCCACTCAAAATGAGTGAGGAACCCTTTAAGAGAGGACAACCACCTGGGGTGGGGAGTGGAGAGAGTAGAAAATAGGAGGTGTCAGGTGGGGGAGGAGTATTTAATAGAGGTCGGGCCTCAGGAGGGGGGTGGGAGAAAATAAAGGCTTCCTAGAGTAGCGAGCATTTGAACAGAGGCGCCGCTAGGTGCAGACAGAGAAACAGCCAATAGGCAGCCAGAGCCAACTCAAGTCAGCCAATCAAACTGGTGCCTTCGGAGCCAGGCTTCCTCAGCTGCAAGCTGCGTACCTGAATGGATGACTTGGGCAGAGGCTTCAGGCACAGCCAGCTCAGAGCAGGGGACGGACCGCTTGTGCAGCAGGGGCACCCGCAGGAGTGAATCCTGTAGAAAGGGAGAGAAAGCACATGAGTCACAGGGATTAAAGCCTGTGCAAGGCTAAACAGGGGAAGAGCCTGTGGGCAAACAGTGCAGGTGGGAAAGAGTGAGAAAACAAGGCATGTTAGGGATTCAGAGTTTGGAGCTATAATGGGGGAGGGTATTGCAAGCAGGCAAATGGTGCCATGGCCAAGAGCAAACAATGGGATGATTGGCGGGTGTCAGAGACTCTGGCTTGGAGAATTGATGGAGTATGTGTGCCGAGGGGGCTGGGTCCAGATAGAGAGGGGGAGAGAGAAAGAGAGAAATGGTTTTCGAACAGGTGGCAGGTTCCTTCTCGCCAAAGGTTAGGAGTACAGAGTGGTAAGTGAGGGGAGCAAAGTGCTCTAGCAGAGATGAAACAGGCAGTGAGAGAAGGGATAAGAAATGAGGAGAAAAAGAGCAGGCAGAGAGCAGGTGTGAGCACTGAGATGGTGGCTAGAGGGGAGGTGGAAATGCTAAAAACTTAATACTGTAGATTGGCAATGCACAGTAATCTTAACTTAAACACTCCAAGCACCATAGTCCAACAGTCTAAGTGAAAAAATAAACATTGTCTTATTGAAGTCACTTAGCAGCAAGTACAGTTCAACACCAAAAATAAAGGCTTCCTAGAGTAGCTAGCGTTTGAACAGAGGGGCTGCTAGGTGCAGACAGAGAAACAGCCAATAGGTAGCCACAGCCAACTCAAATCAGCCAATCGAATTGGTGGCTTCAGAGCCAGGCTTCTTCAGCCAAGAGCTGCGTACCTGAATGGATGACCCCGGGCAGAGGCTTCAGCCTTAGTCTGCTCAGAGCAGGGACCAGACTGCTGCTTTAAAGATCATGAGTAAATAGGTATATTACTTTTCGATAAGTCAATATTTTCATACAGTGTTATCAAGTGTATGTGAATTTTGCAATTCTTTTTCACCTGCTTGATAACTCTTTTACTACAAAATCAAATTGTCAGCCTCTATAATACTTAAATCTCTGGTGTTTACATGCTCAGCTTTCCTGCATTAGATTGCATGAGCTGTTGTTGTATTGCGTCATTGGTGGTACTCATTTACATAATATGTTGCCATAGTGATCTTTTCCAGCACAAAGTCTGACAGTGCTCTGGGACTAGAGATATGCAAAAGTTGTTTTTTTTCTACCTTAGTGGAACTGTGAAATTCTGCAACCTTCGTGGAAGCTTCTGAACTTCTGCATGTGGCGGATTGGAAAATTTCCCAAGGTTTTGGATGAAATTTCTCCTTGTTCTGCTCACCTATAGGCAGAAGAAAAAAAGTTACCTGGTGTCCTGGTCCTAGTACTGCCCCCCCAAGCCTTGCCTTAAATAAAAATAATAAATCCAAGGTGGCTAGCAGTCTACCCCACCCGATCACCCACCCAAGGTGTAAATCCAAAAGCCCTGGGAGCTAGCGCTCCCTCCACTATCACCCGCCCGATGTCTAAATGAAAAAATCCTGGTGGCTAGTGGTCCATCCCCCCACCCAATCACTCACCCAAGGTCTAAATCCAAAAGCCCTGATGGCTAATGGTCCCTCCCCCACCCTATCACCCAATCAACATGTCCAGTTACTGCCCCAGTCTGTATCCCCAGTATAGTATGGTATTATAAAAAACATTTTATCCCTGGTGATCTAGTGAAGCCCCCCTCCCTATCCCTAATCTCTGTATCTCAAGCAATTCCCTGCTGGTCTAGTGGACCCCCCACCCAAGCAGGTAATGTTCCATAACCCTCTGCTCTCCTCCATGGCTATCCACCCATTGAGCTGCCAATGAATTAGCATGTGCTTGTACAAACATGTGCTCATTCACTGGCAGCTCAGTGGGTGGCTGGCCATGGAGGAGAGTGGAGGGCTAAGCTGGTTGACCGCTCCATTTTGGGATGGAGGGAGGGGGTTGATGGGACATTACCTGCCAAGGTGTGGGGATGGAAGATACACTAAACCACCAAGGAATAACTTGAGATACTGGGATTAGGGATAGGAAGGGGGTTCAATAGATCACCAGGGATAAAAAGTTTATCTATAATACAATTCTGTATGGGGGATACAAATTGGAAGGGGTTGACTGGACATGTCAGATGGGTGATAGGGTCAGGAAGGGCCCACTAGCCATGAAGGCTTTTTCATTTAGACCTCGGGCAGGTGATTGGGTGGGGGAAGGGATAGCTAGCAACTACAGATTTTGGATTTAGATCTTGGGCTGGTGATTGGGTGGGGAGAAGGACCACTAGCTGCCAGGATTTTTTCATTTGCACCTCAGGCAGATGATCGGGTGGGGAAGGGAACACTAGCCACCAGGAAATTATAGTCATTGGGCTGTTGGTCAGTGATCAGTGATGGAGGGGGAGGACACTAGACACCAGGGAACAAGTACATGCTACAGTTAGGATGCAAGGCAGATGGAATTTCTGTGAAAGTTCAGAAATTGATTTTCGAACTTTCGCAGAAGTGGAAGTCTGACTTTCACTTAAATTCCTCCTGCAGAAGTTTTTTTTTCACACACCTCTATCTGGGACAGCTGCTCTAGTTTGTTGTGACTGGCTTTTGTCAGAAAGACACTGTCAATTGTAATATTACCTGGAAAATGTAAACTCACTGTATGTTCTACAAATAGTCCAGTTACAATGCTGAGACTAAAAAAAAATATCTCCTAGTTTTGTGTGCCTGGCTGCAGTGCTATACCTAACCCACACAGTAAGCAAAACAAGAGAATTGGAACTATACAGTAATAGATTACAATTCAGAAATATGGAATAAATAAAAATGGATTCTAGTTCACAGACATTGAATAGCATATAGAACTTCAAAGTGTTAAGTTCTTTGGCAAGTGATGGGGACAGTTCCCGATGTCCAGGTTGATGTCATCAGCTCCAGCACAGATAGCCTGACTGACATCATCACTATCCAGCAAATTTTTACTCTCCCACCCGTAAGCAGTAGTCACAATACTGGCAAACTTGATTGTCTGGTGTTTTCATGCTCAGCGTGTCTGTATTTGATCAGATGAACTGTTGTTGTATTGCATCATTGGTGGTATGCATTTACATAATATGTTGCCATGCAACCCTTTCCTTCTCTGGCACAAAATGTGACAGTACTCCAGGACAGCTGCTCTAGTCTGTTGTGGATGGCTTTTGTCAGAAAGACATAAATTGCAGAACTGTCTGGAAAATGTTAAGTGACTGTATGTGCTACAGATACACCAGTTCAATTTATCTCCTGTACCTAGCTAATTTAAAGGGGACAGTAAATAAAAATCAAGCTGTACACTGCAAAATGTGTCTGACAGCTACTAATTCAGTGGGTTGAAGTGAATGGGCCAGGTTATGGAACTTTGCTGTCAGATGTCTGCTGTTTGACACTGTTTGCTGTGAGTTTGCTGCTGTGATTCATAACAGTTTGTCGCCAATAAGGAGTGTGATTTCTCCTACATGGAATGTCGAGATTTTACTGAAAATACAGAGCATGCCCAAGATGAGTAAGTGCAATATGACAGTGCATTTTTCCGTTCCAAAATCCTCTCTGTCAGACATGTTAAAAAATAAAATGAAGATCATGGAGAATTGTCACGCTAACCAAAATCCTAACTGTAAATGAAAACAGGATGGAAAGGACACTGGCAGTAAAGAGGCACTCCTCTGCATGTTCTTAAGTGCCCACAGGAGAGACATGCTTATTAGTGGGCCATTGCTGATGGAGAAGAAAGCCTCACAGCTTGCCATTGTGCTTTGTAAAGCAGATTTCTTCCTGTCCCTAGGATGGCTTCACTGCTGGAAGCTAAGAAATAATACTGAGTTTAATAGCACACATGGGAAGAAGCAGAGTGCTGTTTTGGCAAGTGCAGACCAATGGGTACCTGATGTTCTGCCTAATGTTTAATCCAGCTATGACCCCAAGGAAACCTTTAATTGCAATGAAACAGGGAGGATGTGGTTGACAGCCTGAGTCAGGCAAGTCTGGAGAACGACGATGAGAAAAAAAAAACAAGAAGGGAACTTTGAACCTTCTGTCACCACAGCTGATGTGCAATGGAAAGGAGTGAAGAGATCACAGACTGGGCTGATATGAAGCAGGCAGGCTGTGTGTTGGCGAAATATGCCAACTGGAAGAACCGACAGACATGCATTTCTTCATACTTTAAAATTGAGATGAGTGAAAACTTAAGGCGGAAAATTGAAAATGGAAAAGCACAGGCACACCCTATATCAAACACTCACCACTAAACCCCCTCCCAATCCTAACCCTCATCTACCTGTGTAAGAAGAAGAGCATAGTAAGCATCAACTAAACAGCAAAATATCTATCTACCTATCTGTCTGTTTATCCATCTGTTTACCTACCTACACACACAAAACAACAGAACAAGAAGAAAAACAAATAAAACATTCCAAAACACATGGGTACAGTATATGGAGGCATATTGCAGAGCCAATGCACTGAGTTTATGTGCATGCTGTACTGCATCTGAGCAAGAAGATGGCTGGTTTGAAAAAAAAAATATGGATTGGGTTATAACTGATACTGCTTATAGTAGACAGAATGCACATACATAGAGTAGTTCACACTGCCTGGAAAATGTAAAGTGACTGTATATCCTATAAATGGTTCTTGTCCTGTTTAAGTAAGATAGATAGATAGATAGATAGATAGATAGATAGATAGATAGATAGATAGATAGATAGATAGACAGAAAGAATATCAGATACGATTTCAGACATCAGAAACAGTTCACAGAAACTTTCATCTGAGAACTGCTTCAGATGTCTGAAATCATATCTATCTATCTATCTATCTATCTATCTATCTATCTATCTATCTATCTATCTATCTATCTATCTATCTACCTAAATTTAAGAGGACAGGAAATAAAAATCAAGCTATACACTGCAAAATGTATCTGACAGCTATTTATTCATAGGGTTGATGCAGGTGGGTCAGGTTATGGAACTTTGCTGTCAGATGTTTGCTGTTTGACACTGTTTGCTGTGAGTTTGCTACTGTGATGCATATTAATTTGCTGTCACAATTGCTGTTTACTCGTGCTATCTAAATCTGTTTTGTATAAGATCATGTAAGTCATTGTATTGTTTGAAATCTCTAGGACCTCCTTGTGAATGAGTTTGCTCAATGGTGTAATTCCTGTAATAATAAACTTGATCTTGCACAATGAGGAGTGCGATTTTCTTCTTCATGGAAAGTCAAGATTTTACAGCAAATACAGAACATGCCCAAGATGAGTATGTGCAATACGGCAGTGCTTTTTTTCTGTGCTGAAAACCACTCTGTTAGGCATGTTAGAAATAAAATGAAAATCATGGAAGACAGGCACACTAACCAAAATCCTGACCATAGATGAAAGTGGTACAGAAAGGACAATGACATTAAAGAGACACTCCTCCACTGGTTCAACAGTGCCTGCAGGAGTGATACACTGATCAATGGGCCATTGTTGATGGAAAAAGACTCACAGGTCACCACTGTGCTGGGTAAATCAGACTTCTTCCTGTCCCTTGGATAACTTCACTGCTGGATGTTAAGAAATAACACTGGGGGGCAGGCATGTGCCAAAACTATCCGCGAACCTGCAGGAAATGCCACAGGGATCTGGTCCGCCCCCCCTCCGCTCAGCACAATATGAGAGGAGTCAGGATGGTGCGGGGGCTAAAACATGCTACACAGGAGTGGTTTGGGGGGGGAAGGGGCACAGGGTACCATAGTGGGAGGTGGGGAGGCTGTGGGCATTGCCATCAGTGATGTTGTACCCTGCAGGGTGCTAATTATATAACAGCACAGCAATGACTTGGTACAACGGGGAGTATTGAACACACAGCGCACTCGGCCCTCATACAAGCACAGCACTGGCAGCAGCCCCACCCTTGGTGCTGCTGCCAGGGCTGTGACCACATGTGGCCATGGCACTGTGTTTTCCTGTATCCTCTCAGGGGTACCATGTCATTGCCATGCTTGCTATATAATCAGCACCCACTGGGTGCAAAATCACTGATGGCAATGCTCACAGCCTCCCCAACTCCCACCATTTTACTCCATGCCCCTTCCACCCTTGGACCCCATGTTCTGGCCCCCTCCACCAGAGTCACCATCGTATGTGCCCCTGGTGCAAAGGGCTTAGACCATTTAAGTTATGGTCTAACTCAGGCCCCTTGCTACACCCACAGCAGGGCTTTCTGAATCCCAGAAAAGAGAATGGTGCAACCTTGCCATGGTGCAAGCCCCCTTGCAATCTGCTGCACCCTGTTGTGTGGCACAAGAGGGGTGCAGTACCATTTTGCTGCAGCATCTCCTGATTCAGATGCAGGCCATGTTTCTGAATCAGGAATGCCAAATCTTTGGCTGCAAGTTTCAGTTGTATCAGAACTGTTTGACGCAAGCAACTTGTGTCCTTCTCAGGGTTATGAAAATCCAGCCCTGGGTTTAATATGGTACACAGAGAGAAGCAGAGTGCAGTTTTGCAAGTGTACACCAATGGGTAACTGATGTTTTGCCTGGCATTTAATCCAGCTATGACCCCAAGGATGTCTTTAATTGCAATGAAACAGGAAGGACTTGATCAAAAGCTTGAGTTTGGCAAGTCTGGAGAATGATGATAAGGAAGGAAAAACAAGAAGTCAGGTTATTTTGAACTATCTATAGCTCCAGCTGATGTTAAACAGGTACTCTTAACTCTCATGTGGGCAATGGAAAAGGCTGAGGAGATTCTGGACTTGGCTGATGTGGAGCAGGCAGAGTGTGTGTGGGTGAAATACGACAAGCATAATAACCAACAGACATGCATTTCTTCATACTTTAAAAGTCAGAGCAGTGAAAACTAAAACTTGAAAATTGAAAAAGAAAAGTACAAGCACACCCTGTATCAAACACTCACCTCTGAACCCACCTCCGACACTAACCCACACCTACCCCAGTGAGAAGAGGACCACAGTACGCATCAACAAAAAAGCAACAAATATTTATATATATATATATATATACTATAGTGGCACAGTAGTGCCACTATAGTTAGTGTTGACCAAGTATTGCCATGTTAATCTTTAAAATATGCACTTTAATATTTTTGCAGCTGTTCAACAGATTTGCATGACATTTTGCATGTGTGGTCTTGTGGGGGAGGTCTCTTTCTCAGGTTGGATTTTCGGATTATGTGATGTGGATAATGAAAAAAAAGGAAAACAATCGCTGTTGTTTTTTTTTTTTTGTCTTCGCCTTGCGTCCAGATGGTTTAGAATTTTGTTCTGAAATATTCAGGGTAGAAAGGGCATGGTGCACAGATGTCTCTTTGACATGATTGGTGAAAAAGTATCAATCCATTCCAAAGTTATGTAATTTTGAAATTTTGGTTCTGAGCATGCTCAGTAAGCACTTTAAAATAGCTGCATGAAATGAAAAAAGAATCCTGTTTCGTATGGGGTCAATCCTTTTTCATGAGAGAAAAATCCTTTTTTGTATGCTGCCATCTTGTTTTCATTTTCTTTTTCAAAACAAATTTCAAAACCCACAAAAATGGCATTGCAGAGAGAGATCAACACATGCACTTTGGTCATCGAGACCCTGTTAGGTGGATTCTGCACTTAACTGTTGGAAAAATGATATCAAAATGTGTTTTTTCCTTTATTTTTACATCTTTTTTTGGGACTCACTCTGCTTTTTTGTATTTGTTTATACGAAAACTTCCATATGATATTTTCGTTCATACAAAGATTTTTGAATTATATTTTCAGTCATATAGAAGTTTTTGTATTACATTTCTGAGCATACTGAAACTTTCATGTGATATTTTTGTTCATATGAAAATTACTGTATAATACTTTTGATTACACAAAAATGTTTGTATGCTATTTTTATTCATACTACAGTAAAATTTTCATATGCTATTGTCTTTCATACGGTTTTCATAAGATATATTTGTTTGTATGAAAATTTCCATTTGATACTTTCATTTATGCGAAAAAGATTGTATGATATTTTCATTTATATGAAAATTTCCATATGATATTTTCATTCATATGAAAATTTTAATATATTTTCAGAAATTTCCATATGATATATATGAACATTTTTCTATGATATTTTCATCCATGGAAATTTCTGTATGATACTGTCTTTTATGTGAAAATATTTGTGTTATATTTTTGTTCATAAGTCTGTCAATATTTGAAGTTGACAATCTATATATCAAATGAAAGGTTTTAAGGAGTACTAAAGAAAGAATACATGTCCTGTCACCTTAACATTTAGGTAGAGTGTATAGAAAATGATAAAAATTAAAAAAATGCTTATTCCCAAAGGGTAACATTTAGTGGTTTGGTGGCATCTGCCTATCATCATGCCTAGCATGCAGGTGACCCTGCAACAGACAGGTATGGCAGTGGGTCTCAAACAATTGCACTGGGGTGGTGGTGGTGCTAACCCTCCTGTTACTTGTGTATATCACACAAGCCCTGTAGATTGACTCACTCACCCCCTACCCTATACTGGTTTATTGGTACAGTAGCCTCTCCATAGGTGTCTATGGAGTACTTTGGGGTATGGTTTGTGCAGTGGCTTCCCCCATGGTACGCAACATGTGGGTGACCCATCAACACACTGGCTTGGCAGTGTACATCTGGGCACCCCCTCAACATATTGCCATGACAGTGAGCATCTGGGCATGGCAGTGGAACTCAGGGTGCCAACCCAAACACAATAGCATGGCAATGGATTTTAAACAGCACAATTGTGATGCTGCTCTTATCCATCTTGTGAACCAGCTGTCTCCCAGCACTCCTACCTATTCAGGACTACTTTCTGAAGTGGCCAGCATGCGGGTATTGTCTCCAACACCCCAACATGCTAGTGTACATCACGGTGCCCCCTCAACACACTGTCATGGCACTGCATCTCATACAGCTCCACTATGGTGCTGGTGGCACTACTCCTGTCACTGTTCAATGTGCCACCATTGGGCATCCTGGTCCCTGCTCAACTCCCTGGTGTGTCAGTGGACCCCATACAACTCCATTGTGATGCTGCTGTTACTCCTCCTGTGACTCATATGTGTGCCACTAGCCCTTTGCATACAGTAACCAGTCTCTCTGTGACAGCAACAGCCTCTTGGTAGGTCTCTGTTTTGGGTGCTTCCCCAAGACAGTGGCATGCAGCAGATCTCTGGGTAGTCCTCAAAGAGTGCCATTGTTTTGGACCTCACACAGCTTCATAGGGTTACTGATGGAATTGTTCATGTACCCATGCATCTTCCAGCAGGTCTTTGTATGCAGAGTCCCCCCCCATGGTGCCTAGCATCTGCATGCCTTTGCATTGTAGCAGATATCTTGGTTCTGCCATCAATTCACTGGCATGGCAGTGGAAGTCATACAGCCCCACTGTTGTGTTGTTGTTACCTCTCCCTTTCCATGACTGCTGATATATGGGCAATCTCACCAAAGTAGTGGCATGATAGTGGAGCTCATACAGCACCAATGTGGTGTTTGAGTCACTTCTCCTGTCATTCTTTTATGTTCCACCAGCCCTCTGCACTGACCCATCTAAGAGGACACTGGCAGCCTCTGCATAGCTCTCTATGGAGCAGTTTTGTGTGTGGTGCCTGCAGTGGCCTGTCCTGCACTTCCATGGTGGCCAGCATGAGGTTGTCAACCTGATACACTTCCATGACAGCGGACATCACACAGTGCCATTAGGTATTGGTGCAGCCCTTCCCATCATCTGTCTCCCACCATCCCTCCCCATACACTGCCATGCCATATCCCCTAATGTGGCATAACTCCCTGTAGTTAAAACAGCTGGAAATAAAGAGGTGACACATCAATTCTCATAATAAAATTTTTTTTATATATTTTTTGTAAAGAAATAATAAATAGAATTAAATAACATAAAGTCAAATATAATTACAAAATATTCAAATAAAAATAAAATATGATATTAATTTCATATTGGTTTAATAAATACTAAGAAATCAAAATACAATATTTTTTGACAAAGTATATAAAAATTCATTTTCATTTTTTTAAGTAAAAGTCTTTATAACAGTAATATACATTTTCTTTCATTTAATTTTTTTTAAGTAAAAGTCTTTAGGTGACTAGTGTCCTTTTTTGGGGGTTGATGAGGAGGAACCCACCAGGTGGCATCATGATGCAGGGTGTCAGTCACTTCCTGAGTGAGACAGTAAGTGGAAGCTGGTGCTCACTGAGAGTGTCCATAGTGGGTACTATGATCATGTGGCTCAGACCTTCTCCTCTTCAGGTAACAATTGAGGAGGGGGCTGTGAGGAAGGATCTTCTTGCTCCTGATATTCCTCAGAGAAGGCCTGATCTCTCCACTGTAGTATGTGGTTGGTGTCTTCTACTACTTGTTTGGTCTCATTCTGCCCCTCCACCAGCTCATGCAGCAGACCATGAGTGGACTCCTGAGCTGAAACACTATCCTTGTGGCTTTGGTTGAGCTCTCGGATGCTCTGAGAGAGTCCAGCATTGCTGCTCCGGAAGTCACAGAGGGCTTCATAAGTTTGCCAGCCGAGTCTGTTACGATGATGCATTGTGCTCAAAAGTTGTTCTTGGTTCTCTAGAACCATCATGATACATTTCACAAGACTTTTAAAGCCCTCCACCACAGTGCTCATAAATTGGCAGAGGGCCTCCCACAGTGCTGTGATTGCTGCTGTTGATGCTATCACAGAAAATGCGCTAGCATGCTTTGTGTGTTCTGGTGTGTGTCCTCTTAAAACTGTTATGTTTTTGTTGTACTTGTAGATATTTTACTGTGGAGGGAATGAATTGTATTAAAGAGCTGGTGACACATTCAGGAGAACTTTTGCAAAACATAATATTTAGTTACTGTCCAGCTTGTATTTCCCATTAGTTTTGTATTCCTCCTCCCCACTATTTAGTAGTGAGGTCATTTTCGTGAAAACAGGAGCTTTGCTCCTGAAGAGTTTACTATTCCTGCTGCTTTCTCCCTACCTAAAGTCACATAGCACTGTTTATGACCTCACAGTTACTCCCATAGCAACAGATTGTGATGTCACAAGAGAGGATTATGACTTGAAGTAGAGAGTAAGCTATAGAGGCAGATGCACTCAAAATGAACTCTAAGGGACAACAATCACATATGAATGCACATTTCTATTGTAATAAATTATGGGGAGGAGAAATATATAAAATATAAATGGAATGCAAGCAGAATTGTACCTAATTATTATGTTTTTTAATGTTTTCTTTGAAGTGTCAGTAGCTCTTTAAGGTTGTGCTGAACCTTTTAAGCCTGGATGTGCTTGGATGCAGTATAGCACAGTGGTTTAAGGCTCTGAGCTGCAAATCTAGAAACCTGAATTGAATCCCACAGCCCTCACCTGCATACTGTATGACCCTGAGCAAGTAACTTAACTTCCCTGTGCTCCCAAGTTGCACCTGTAAACAAGCTTTCAGCTTAGTATGTCTCACCTGATTAAACAATTGGAAAAAAAAGTGAAGAATGATCTCCTGCACTGCTTCTGTTGTCTCCTGTTGCTCCTCCACCAGTTCATGCAACAGACCATGAGTGGTCTCCTGAGCTGCCACTCTATCCTTGTGGCTTTGACTGAGCTCTCTGATGATCCGAGCAAGGACAGCTTGGCTGTTATGGAGGCCACAGAGAGCCTCGTAAGATTGCCGCTCAAGTCTCTCACGATGGTGTATGGTACTTAAGATTTCATTTTAATTTTCCAATACCATTGTGAGGAACATGGTGAGACACTTGAGGCCCTTTTTAATGTCTCTTCCAAGTAGTGAAAGCCTTCCTCATGTGGTATGGAACTGTAAAGGTCCTTGATGTGCATACTGCAAATTATTATATCTGTTCTTCCACTGATATTGGTTTCTTTGATTGATTTAATCACATCACTACTGTTCTTACTTTAACTCTCCGTTAGGCTTACACATGCTTGAGCATATAGACTAACAAAACTAGATAGTCTTTCCAGGATAGAAGCATTCCCAGATACAATGGGATGTGCTGGAGGTTTGACGTGATCCTTATGCATTTTTGGCAATCCATAGAATACTGGGATTTTTGGATGTTCATTCAGAAGCAAATCCTTCTCCCATTCTCCCATTCTTGTAAATGTCCTAACTCCAATTCCATAGTTAATATAAGTAATAATAACTGACAAGGTGGGCATTATTGGGATATAATGGACCACCCAGGGGTGTAATGAGGCCCTACGCCACAGGTGGAGGGCCTTATAGCCCCTGGAAGGTCTATTATATCCCATAACACCCACCCTGGATAGTATTATTATACTTAGAAAATGGGTGAATGCTTTAAAAAAAGAGACTGACAGACAAGAAGTTTGTTAGTAGAACTGTAACAGTGAATTTATTTAACTTTGAACTTGTTTTGAACTGGGGATGAAAAAAATAGTCAATTTTTTGGGATTGTGGAGGAGAAATAAACTGAAACACTGTTAATTCCAGGTTGCACTTTTTACTAATTGGGAAAAATAACAAAAAATCTATTATTTCTACTTTTTCTGGTAATTTATAAAGTTAACTGGTCCTGTGAAGTTGTGCTGTACCAAGTTAAATGGATTTTGTGGATATGCTGGAAAAAAGAGAAAGCTGTGTTAGTACAGCCAACAATGTAGATAAAATAAAAAAAATACAAGAACAACAAATATGTTGCAGGTCATACCTTTTATTTCTGGATATGCTGGTGTTTCTCTACTGGATCCTGCAAGTGGTAGTGCTGTGGTTTCCTTTGATGTGGAAGGCTGTTCTGTGCTTTTTTAGTTTGCTGCTATCTTCTGGTGGCCACCGAGAATACTGCTCCACTTTTCTCTATCACTTGAGGAAGCCATCCAGTAGTTTGCTAGACTTGATTCTGAGCGGTGTCCTGTGATACCAACGATCTCTCTGGGGGCCAGTCCTGCATTGGAAAACAGTTGTACCACAGTTGCATGGATACTATATATAGTTAGTGTACCATTGGCTTAATTGGGCTTGGGTACTTTGAGCATTAAGCCTCCGAGGAAGTTTTTCCCCATAGGTTCATGGGTGTACCACACTGGTTTCTTGTCCAAAAAAGTCTTGTGGCAGCTGTCTATGGTGAAGGTAGAAGCATTTTACATTTGCTGGGATCTTACTGAGGTACTTAAGAAGGATTTCACTGGACATAGTGGGTCTTCCGGTCTCTCATGTATGTACTCACTTTGAGATTATTTTTGGGCTCCGGGGGGGGGAGGTTGTGATTCTTGGTTTCAGGATTATGGCTAAAGGTTATATATCTGTGTCCATTTTCTCTTGTTTTTATTACAAATGACTATGGTGTGAGCTCCCTTAAGCCCTCTCATCCATGCTGTGCCATATGGATTTGTATGTCAAACCACACTTTTCTGACTAATCCTGGTGATTTGTTTGTTGAGAGGGCTGCTGATCTACAAAGTTTCTGGAGTTCTTGGGATGTGATAGCTGGGTGGTGGGAAGCTGTGTCTTGCTGTTTTCTTCTGAGCTGCTTCAGGATGGAGCAGAGCACATTGTTAGAGCTTTTAAATGCTGGTTGCTTGACAAGTGAAATATTGCAGCCAATTTCTGGGGAGCTAAGATGGCATGACAGTCTGGCATGGAGTGAGCAGTAACTGCTCACTGAATATTGCTCTTCTGACTCCATTCGTGCTTCTGCATAAAACTGTCTAAGAAGGTTATTTAATTTGTCAGAGGAGTCAGTTTTGAAGTTGTACTGAATAATTTTTGCAGCCCACCGCTGGAAAACTTGAACTGCCCACATTGTCTGCCACTTTGTTGTTTGTTCTTGGCGGTCCTCCTTTAGTTTGTTAATGACGCCCACGGTCAAGGAAAGAAAACAGGCACTTACTTCATTTTTAATTTTTTTGACAGGAGGTTCTTAAGGATAGTCTTTGTGTTTCTGAACATTTTTGAAGGTGTTTTTCAGAAAGCAAGTGGAAGTTGACTTCTGTGTGCAACATTTAGACTGCCGGTGGTGAGTAGGCTACCGAGTGGGCTCGTGGAGGAAAAATGGCATTTGTGCATGTTTGGGGCAGTGTGGGCAGAACATGGGCACCGGGATACCATCTGGAAATTAGTGGTGACAGAAGGAACTTGTTTTGCACTGGGCATTTTTGAGAAATAACACCGGTGCCATTTTGTTTCAGCCAGTCAGCGTGTGAGTTTTATGATGCCCATTTTCTAAACTTCTACAGTACTGTTCCTGATTCTCTGTGTGCTCCCCCATTAGTAGTTCATAATTCTCTCTAACATCAAGGAGATTTTAACACATTTTCACATACTATTCCCTGTACATAATGACAATTCCCCCATTTTTATCTACTGGTTTGATTACAGTTGAAGCCCTCCAGCATGGTACTACTAAATTGGTGGAGGTTATACCACACTGCTTTGATTGCTGCTGTAAATGTTATGATAGGAAAGGAAAGGAAAGGAAAGGAAAGGAAAGGAAAGGAAAGGAAAGGAAAGGAAATACATTATTATACTTTGTATGTTGTGCTGTGTGTAGTAGAAAAACTGTTAGGATTTGTTGTTCTTGTATACGTTGCACTGTGGGTGCCTCAATTGGTGCTGTAGATGCTAAGATAGAAAAGAAAGTAAAATACAGTACTATGCTTTGTATTTTCTGGTGTGTATACTGGAGAAACTGTTTGGAGTTGTTCTTGCTTGTGTTGCACTGTAGAAAAGTGAGTAGTATTAAGGTTGTGATACAGCTTCTAAACCTGGAAGTGAAGAAGTTATTGCTTTATGCTGTTATACTTCTTATATCTGAAGGCACCATCTGTTCATATCTGTGAATGCAATGTAGTATGTTCAACACCTATAATTTAGTATAATATATTAGGAAAGAATGAAAATAATATTGTCTCTTCTGGTGGTGTAGTAGTGAACAGTAGCGTTCAGTGTTAATTGGTAAGGAGCTTTAAAGGACACCTATAGTTTTTTCTTCAAATAACAATTTCAGTTCAGTTGTGACATGCATCACAGTTGCAGTTAGTGCAGGTGAATACAGTTATAATTTCTACTATAGACAGTTATCATATTGATAGACTGCTACAGAGGAGTTTTTATTTTATTATTTATTCATTTTATTTGGAAAATGTTTCTCCAGGAAAGACAACATGAACTGTAAACAGCTTGTTTCCAGCAGTGTCCGGTGGTGGTGGTGGGGAGCAAGAGTTGGGAGAACAAGCAAACACATAGCAATACAAGTACAATTTCTAAAACAAAACAGTGTAGTACAATTGCATAATAACCCAGACCAACTGACAAGGGTAAACAAAAACCATATTCAGATATTGCATACATTGCAACAATCCAAGAACAGGTGATCCAGCAGGGTAAAGGTTAGAGGATGGGTAACACATTTAAAGTGCTAGAAGTAGTAGGCTGAGCACAAGATTAAAAGTGCTAGTGTATAACCAAGGGAGGGAAGAATAACAGGAGGTAGCATGTGAGAAAGGGTTCGGTTAGGAGATACAGTAAGAGGTAAGTCAGGGATAGAGGAGTAGGGGATAGTGCACAAGGGATTAGGAGGGTTGTAAAGGGGGGCTAAGAACAAGTACAGTTAGGAGAATATAAGTAAAGTAGGATAAAGAATAACATGCCAGGGTACGGAGTGTTGAAGGGGGGCTAAGAACAAGTACTAAGTACTGTGTGCTGTGTTAGAAGCTATGAACTTGAACGTTTAGAAATATTTCTACTTTTTGTGAAAGACATCATTACCATTACCACTGGTTTTACATGCAATATATAATGTGACTTAGGAACAGGCCATGCAGACTGAAGTTTATAGCAGTATAAGATAGGGTAGCAGGCACAGGATCTAAACACAGAGGTATGCTACAAACTTGAAAATGCAGTTTGTGTTGTGGGGGGGAGACTCTAGGTGTTGTATTGTAGAACCAGCAGCACTACTACAACAATGTATATGACACACAGAAAAAGATAAATACCATGTTGTAGAGACTTGAACCATCAAGCAATCATCAGTTTTCAAATTGATACCTGTTTACCATGAAATACCATTCAACATGAACTACTGTTATTATAATGTAATGAGTAATTTGGATGTATTTCAAATCTCTTATTGTCTGTGGAACTGTGATGGATGCTTTAGTACACAGGGCACCTTTAGTGCAAGACACTTTGGCAGTGGGGTTCCAAATGGCAAACACCATCATGACCCTCAGCGCACCCACCCTGCAAACGAATGCAATGCTCCTTCCACTGTGGTGACTTCCAGCCCATGTACAATGTGCTCCAACAGCAGCATATGGGCAAAGAAAGTACACAGCAATCAGACATACACTGCATCAGCACAGGGCACAGATCCCAGACCCCCAACCCCATGCCATGTACGACTAAGAGTCCCAGCTCCTCGACCTTGCTATCTTTCAAATGCTTGACCAATCAGCCCTCAAGCATGTCAAACTATGCCAGACTAAAAATCAAAAGATAAACACTGTTAAACTGCTCACAGTGGATGCAAGTACAGCTCTCTAAATTCTGTATGGCACTGTAGTATATCAGATTACCCGGCCCCCACCCCCTGGTCAGTCTTTCCTGAAAATCCTGGCTTTAACCAAGGACACCTGTGGTGTTGTAATAATAGCTTTTACTGTGCTTGTATCCATGGTGAGCAGTATGTCAGTGTTTGTCCCTTGATTCCTGATCCAGCACAGCCAAACACAATGTGAAGTCGACCAATGATCTTCCCACAGAGTGAAAAAGTGACAACATCGAGAGCTGGAATCACAAAGAGTGTGGGGGGAAGGGGGGCAGAATCAAAGCCTTGAATAATACAGCGCACAACCCAACTACTGCAAACACAATATAGCACCCATTTAGAGAGTGGCAAAGTGAGAGTGGTGAGAGTCACAATGATGTCTGTGATAGAGAACACCTCCTGACGAATCTCCAACAGTTGAGGAACACCCAGAAAAGACCACATTTTTTTATAAGCAAGTGAGTGCTATGTTCATTTCTCTATAGCCCATTTTGAGAAAATGGAGGGAGGACAAAGATTGAGCTGAGACAGTGTCTTAAACTCCTATCGTGCCTAATGCTGTGATAATTGCGATAATTGTAAGCATATACTGAATGTTTCATGTTCATTCATGGGCAGGAAGGAGGGGTGGAAGAACAATGGGGAATAATAAAAACTGCCATCACAGAGGCAACAAGCCTTTGTGTGAAGCAAATAAACAAAACTAAACGATGTAAGAAACCACTATGGTTCTCAAAGGAAGTGGCAGTGAAGGTTCAAGAGAAAAAGAAAGCTTTCAGGAAGTACAAGGAATCGCAGAAGGAGCAGGACAGAGAACTGTATCAGTTAAAGCAAAAGGAAGCTGGGAAGGCAGTCAGAACAGCAAAGGCCCAAACCGAGAAAGATAGCCAACCAGTTAAGAAGGGATAAAACCTTTATCAGTACATCAGGAGCGAAGGAAGACCAAGGAGGGATAGTGAGGCTTAATAAAGGGGGGAGGATGGGCAGAGGGAGACTGTGAAAAGGCAGAGATACTAAACAAATATTTTGGTCAGTATTTACAAAGGAAGAGGGGTGTACCTAGAACAAACAGTAGAAACACACTGGATACAGAAGTTGATACCAGCCCATTTATAGAAGAAAGGGTTCTGAAAGAACTTTAAAACTGAAGGTGGACAAAGCAATGGGGCCTGATGGGATTCATCCCAGAATTTAAAAAGAACTAAGGGTAGAATTAGTGACACCACTGACTACCTTGTTTAACAAATCATGGGAGGATGGGGTGGTACCTGAGGACTGGAGGAGGGCAGATGTGATTCCTCTCACAAAAGTGGGAGCAAGGCAGAAGCAGGAAACTACAGAACTGTTAGTTTAACCTCAGTGGTAGAAAATGATGGAATCACTCTGAAGGAAAGAATTGTCAAGTATCTAGAGGCCAGAGGGGCACAGGACCCAAGGCAGCATGGATTCACAGCAGGAAGGTCATGCCAGACAAATTCTGATAGATTTCTTTGACTGGGTGACCAAAGTAGTAGATCAGGTGAAGAGGTGTGGACATGGCCTACCTAGACTTTAGCAAGGCATTTGACACAGTCCCACACAAAAGATTAATATACAAGTTAGCTAGCCTGGCAGTGGGTACCAAGATGACAACCTGGGTAAACAATTGGCTGGAAAATAGGTCACAGAGAGTAGTAGTAAATGGAGTCCACTCTGGATGAAAGGGGGTTACTAGTGGGGCACCGCAGGGTTCAGAGTTAGACTAGTCAAGTCCCTTCAATGTCTTTATGTGTACATTGCAGAGGGACTGAAGGAAAAGATGTCTCTTTGCAGATGACACAAAGATCTGCAACAGAGTTGATGCACAAGGTGGGGTGGAAAGGATGAAAAGGGACTTGGCAAGGTTAGAAGAATGATCAAATGTATGGCAGCTTAGATTCAATGCTAAGAAGTGCAAGGTAATGCACCTGGGAAACAAAACCCAGGAAGAGTACACAATGGGGGTGATACTAACAACAAAAAATGGAAAGGGACTTGGGGTAGTCATATCAGATGACCTAATGGTGGGCAAGCAATGTGAGGAGGCAGCAATGAGGGCTGGGGGATATTGGGATGCATAGGAGAGGCATCACCAGTGAAAACAGGAAGTTATTATCCCTCTGTACAGACAGCTGGTCAGGACCCATCTGGAGTACTGCATGCAGTTCTGGAGACCCAATCTCCGCAAGGACATAGACAGGATGGAAGCTGTCCAGAGGAGGGCAACTAAAATGGTGCAGGGTCTGCACCAGAAGACATATGAAGAGAGACTAAAGAAGCTTAATATATATAGCCTTGAGGAAAGGAGGAGAGGGGGGACATGATAGAAACTTTCAAGTACCTCAAGGGAACCAACAAAGTCCAAGAGGGTAGCATCTTTCAAAAAAGAGGTGTGCAAGAACAAGGGGGCACAATTTGAAGATAGAGGCGGCTCAGAGGTAATTTAAGGAAGTATTTTTTCACAGAGAGGGTTGTGGATGCATGGAACGGCCTTCGGAGGAGGTCGTGAGTCAAAAACAGTGGTGGAATTCAAGCATGCATGGGACAGTCATAAGGCAATTCTAGGGGATGGGGGTAGGAAAAAGTAGGCTGCTGGTTAACTAGGATCTGCAGCTTATCCAGTAGGCAGGGAAATGGGCAGACTGGGTGGGCCAAGCGGTCCTTATCTGCCGTCAAATTCTATGTTTCTATGTTTATATTCTGACTTATTGCATAGTTTCATTTATATTTAGTATTACTATACCCTTTTGTTGTTCAACTTTATCTTATGCAATTTTGTTACACTACTTCAATTCATGTTATTTTGCACTTGCTATGTATAATGTATCCCATTCTCCCCTCTCCCCAAGATGCTTCTGAAAATGAGCTCTTTGAAGCTCATGATGTCTTTCCTGGTAAACTTTTAAAATACATAAATAAATTGCCGTGAATTGGCTGGGTGTTTATATGCTTAGACTGACAGCACTTGTTTAAATATTGTACTGCATTACTAGCAATTCAAAGATGTGTGTGGGATAACCTAGGTGTCTATTAGACAGGGTATTCTGGTTAATTTGTGTTTCAATAATCTACTGTAGTATCTTTTTAGGAACACTGATGATTTATCTGTCTCAGCAGCAACCATGTGGTGGCACTGGTGAGGTAGATCTATGGAAAGAGAATAAAAGTATGTAGCTAGGAACATGTTCTCTGTTTATGTCTGTTTCGTATTGCCAGAATTAAGATTACCACTGCAAAGTTTATGTAACATCTTCTGTGAGTTACTGTTATCTGACAACAGTTGTACCACATACCAGTTTGCCACAGTACAGCTTGTATTCAGAAAAAGGGCCAGTTTAATTCCTGCAAGAAAACCTTACTGCATCTACACAAGTTTTCAGTGATTATCACTGATCTGTCATCTGTTGAGAAGGTATAACACATTGGCATAGTATGGCTTCTAGATACAATAAAAAACATTATGCATCCTGTAAGAAAGCAGTGCTGCACATACACAACTTTACCAATGATTGTTGTACAATACATCTCTTATCTGTTCTTAACCTCACGGACAGTTTCTGAGACAGGTACTCCACTACATGATGGACCACATGTACTGTGCAGTCACATACCAGTTTGCCATACCATACGTTGTATTCACAACAATTTTCACTTTAATTCCTGGATGAGAACAGCACTGCACCTACACAAGGTTTCAATGATTCAATGGCCTTCGTAGCCAGTAAGTGTTATGCTTGTGCAACTGTGTTACTTAGGTTTTGGCAGTTGCACTCTCTATTCCAGAGGAATTACCACCTGTAGGGGTACTAAGGCAAGGAACCCTCTAGAGGGTTCCGCCCCTAGAGGTGCCATGGGACACATCCCTTGGCTAAAGGTACCTTAGGAAGAATCCCCCAGAAGAGAGACGCTGCTGCTGAATGAAGAGGGAAGGATGGCAGGGCAAAGAAAAAGTGCTTCAGAAGGAGGCTGAGGGGAACTGCTTATATAGCTCAGGACGTGGGAGTAGCCAGCTACTTGGTCACTGAACCATAGACAGAGCCTTCCAATTCAATGGCCTATGCAGCCAGTAAGTGTTATGCTTGTGCAACTGTGTTATTTGGGTTTTGGCTGTGCGCACTTTCTTTTCCAGAGGAATTACCACCCTGTAGGGGTACCAAGGCAAGGAACCCTCTAGAGGGTTCCACCCCTAGAGGTGCTGTGGGACACTTCCCTTGGCTAAAGGTACCTTAGGAAGAATCCCCAAAAAAGAAAGTAATAGTATGAAGCATATGGGCAACCCAAAAGGAAGTAATAAGAAATGGATAAACAATCAGAAGTTGTAAGCCATGGTAATAAATAAGCATGAGGCAGTTTGATCATGTAATAGGACGGCAGGTTAGCCATGGCATAAGTCTGATGGGTTGCAAAAGGGGAGGAAGGGACTTCCTAAGGAGAGAGGGAGGGAACGGCAAGTAAGGGACAGCTCCCTCTCCATCCAACAGCGGATCCTATCTAATGAAACTAGGAAATACTACACTAGATATTATGACCTTTGGCAGAGAGGAGAGAAAAAACTCCTTTGAGGAGGAAATCTCTGGGAATCCAAGGCCTAGGTCACCTTCCCTCCAAGCATGGGATTATTTCATTAGCGATGGCTCTGCTACTGCAATTTGGAAGCCCCAAAGAATAAGGATGGCAAATATTCCAATTTGGAGGGAAGTTCTCACTCTATCCTTCTAACAGGAACACTATGGAGGGTTGTGAGTGCCATTCTACAACAATCTACAATGAAGGCGGGAGGAGGAGAGCAATGACCCCACCCAGGCATGCACCCAGCCTACTGATCCAGAAAACAAACCAGGTGAACCTGAGGTAGTTGCAGGGAGAATGTGGTGATGGTGCCTTGCCAAGGGCTGTACCCTCCCTTCATGGCAGAGTCATAAATTCTACAACTTGGGGTGCCGTTGGTATGGTTGATGACTAAAGGTCCACCCAGAGCAAGGACTTTCCCAGCTATGGGCCAGGTGAGAAGGACCCCTTCCCTAAGCTTTGCATGTCAAAGCTGTAGACTCTTCATGCAGAGTGAGGCCGTTGGCTGCAGAGAAACCCCACGCCAGAATGCTATGGCTGGCTCGCCAAGGGACTGCTGAGGAGCTGAATAAGCATTGAGTGCTGAGACCTTGCAGAGAGCAGACAGCAGGGAGCAGTGAGCAATGATGGTGTAAGCAGGGGTTGATCTGGACATAGTTCAGTAAAGCAGTGTAGCTGTTTAAGGAAGCAGAACAGTAATCGTACCTGCACGTAGGTCAGTAAGCAATGAGAATTGTCAGACCAACACATAGGTCTGCAAAACATAGTAGCAATAATGAGACATGAAAGTAAATGGGTGCAGCATGATAATGGGGCAAGCCAGCCAGGCATTTAAAAAGCCAAATCAAGGTGACAAATACTCTGAGGATTTTCGGTGGCGAAGGCAGGGTTTAGAACAGAAATAATTAGCCACATGGGGCCAAGACTCGACAAACACTTCCCAGTCCCCACTGTAGGACAAATAAGAAAGTGATGGAAGGGTTGATAACCACATCAGATATTAAAGCTAGTTAACAGCAGCAGCAGCAGGAGCTTTAGCTGACCTCAGAGTAGAACAGCAGTGAACAAACAGGGAATAGCATCAGCTATGAGTAGTTGTAGTCTTTAAGCATGGAAGGAGAAAAGCAGACATGCTGTGAAAACAGCTATGACCTCATGGGAGGTAGACTGAGCAGGGAAAACATAGTGGAACTGCATAGCAAGGGTCAGAGGGAGCTTGAATCAGGTAAAAACTTTTTGGCTTGATAGCATGGGGAGCAATGAGGCCTGTAGCATGGGAAGCAACTTTGGTTTGTGTAAAAAACACAAGTACTGGTTACAATAGCAATGGGAGTAAGCAAAAGCAGTGTTTGGAGCTGGCAATAGCAGTATTTGGAGCTACAAAAGGGCCAAATGGTAGGAGTAAGCAAATGGCAGGAGCTGAGAATCAAATTCCCCAAAAAGAAAACATAAACACAAACACAGAAGAAACAGGGAAGGAATAAAAGGAAGCACACAGTCAGAGGCAATATACAAACGAGAAGCAGAGGAACAAAATGCAGAGTCCAACAGAAGAAGCAGCAAGGCGGGAAGGGGGGGTCAGTGAAGGCCCCAGTCAGCTGCAGAGCAAATGGACAGAGCCTCCAGCTGCAAAGAAAAAGTGCTTCAGAAGGAGGCTGAGAGGAACTGCTCCTATAGCTCAGGAAGTGGGAGTGGCTGGCTGCTTGGTCATCGAACCATAGGTGGAGCATTTCAATTCTTACTGATCTATTATCTGCTGATAACATATAACACATTGGTATGGTATGGCTTCTGTGTAGAATAACTAACATTTCACCTCCTGGAAGAAAACAGCACTGCACATACACAAATTTCTCAATCATTGTTATACATCTATTATGTGTTTATAAGTTTGAGGATAGTTTCTTAGACAGACAGTGTACCACATGATGTGTTATTGTGTGCTGATATGTATAGTACCAACTGTAATCTACAGTCACATGAGGCATTGGCATGCTATGAATTCAATGTAGAACAAGTTTCATGAGGTAGTGGGTAGCACTGAGGGTGTAGTAGGGGACATGTTGCGGCATGGAATCATTCTGTAGTGATGCTGTGGCCATCAAGTTGCATGGTAGGTCTGGGTATCTGTGTGAGTGATATTCTGCCACATCCTTCACACAAGTATCTACAAAAATACATGATAATGGTACATAGTGTAACAGGTGCTTTGTATGGTACCAGTCCAAGCTGTCCAATCTGATAGTGTGAGGCCACTCTAAACACTGGGTTTTTATAGCCATGTTGCAGTACTGATATGTCTCTGGTGAATGTATGACTGTGTGTCTGGATGCTGTCTGTGCTTCCTGTTGTGCTGACCTACTGTGTATGTTTGCTGGGAGGTATGCACTAAAAGTACAGTATGGCAGGCTCACTGTGGCTGGTGTAAGGTGGACAGTGTTATGTTCTGCACTGTGTGCCTTTGATGAATGACAAGCGCTGTGGAGATGTATTTTATTGTCCTCCTACACTAGTCATGTGTGTGTGTGTGTGTGTGTGTGTGTGTGTGTGTCTCTACCTGCCAGGGACATTGTGTGCACAATTAGGCATGGGCATTGTCTGAATGTTGCTGGATGTATACTAGACCCTGCTGTGTGGCATTGCAATGTGATGAAAATAAAAAGAAAATATCATATGGAGAAAGACAGCTGAGTGTTATAAAATAATATTTTACGGGAATAGTTCATCACTTACATTGCACAGCGCAAGACTTGCTTCCCAATGCAGTGCCGGTTAGACCAGATGGACTTGGTTGGGGCTCCTTTTCAGGCTGTTCTTCATTGCCAGAGCCACTAGCATGCAGTGGTGCCTCAGTTTGGGACACAGAAGGGACTTGATCTTTCTCTGTATCACCCTCTGTGGCCTGTTCTGTGGTACCACTGGTGCCCTCTCTGAGTGATAGTTGATCTGTAATACACAAATGAAGAAAAGGACATAATTTAGTATTATGTTAATACATAGATAGTGTATTGTTCCTAGGTAACCTCTATCATATTGAATATTATACTGTATTGCTCTTAACCAGCTATTGCCTGATATTGAGTTATGTTAACATCTATGGGAGGTATTTGCCCGAGGTTCAATGTGGGGAAGAGCTCCTCCCACAGCCTCTATTTAAGCCCTCCACTAACGCACCTCCCTTGCTTATAGAGTGTTTTTTGCTTCTCGGCTCCCCGTGTGGCTCTTGTGGCTATGCTTCTGGTGCTTCCTGCTCCCTGTTTGCCCCTTTCTGTGCTCCCCTCCTGTCTTTCCTTCCTTCCCTTTCCTGTGTCACATTCCTCCCATTTGTGCTGTGTGTGTCCATTCTGTCTCCTCAGCCTCTTGGGATGTCTCCCTGCTCTCCCCTTTGCTGTCTTGGGGTTCCCCTGTGTGTGTCCCGAGTTTCTTTTTTAGGACATCTCCAGCCCCCAATGATGCTTCCATGCATTCCCGCTCTGCTTCCCTTATCCCTGTCTGATTTTCTGTAGTGCTTCCCTTTCCTGTTTTCCTTACCTTTGGGCGGCGGGCGATAGCAAGCAACATGCTACTGCCAAGGTACATGGTTTACCGTTCGGAACTTCATGCCTTTCAGTCCCTGCTACACCCACAGCTCCTACTCTTGTATCAGAACTCAGGTCACCAAGCCTCGCTTCGTTACTCTCACCCTACCTAATCCCTACTTGGATGATGGTACTCCAGACCAGCTCACAACACAGCCATACCTGTAAGTACCTCCGATTTGTAATTGTGTCTCAGCCTTCACTGTTCATTTGAATCTATGGCTTCTTCATCAGCAGAGACTCTCGCCTTGCTCAGCACTTGTTCCTTGCATGCCAACCCACCTGTGAGCCACCTCAATCACTGTCTCCCCCAGTTCAAGATGTTCCCTGGACACCATCTTGACTCCTTTCTTAACGAGGCATGGCCCATCGCACTCACATTCTCTCTGAAGTTTCTTTCATTTTCTCCTCCTCCTCACCACCACCTTTGCAACACCAGAATGTAAAAACTAAATATCCTGGAGCTGCAGCTTGATGTGTCCATACCTGTCAGCACTACTCTGCACTAGTCAGATCCCCAACTTCTGGCTGCCTGACCTCTTTCACCAGTGCAGCACACCAGCATTGCAAATCCATTTGCGGTGCTTGAATGCAAGACAGTACCTTCAGAACAACTATACTCATTAGCTGTGTTCTAATTCTGCTACTTCATGCTACTTCATATAGTACAGGGTATATGCGGTGTGTGTGTGTGTTGGGGGGGTATTCAGGCTTCCCTTAGACACTCCATTACAGGACTGCAGGTAGCTTGCTCCAGCTGTAGCATCCCTTTAGGCCATCATCGGGTTCAGAACAACAGCATCCAAAGCTCCTGCTGTACATCAGTGTGCAGGAAGGATCTCTATCCCCTTCAGACTAAGAGACAGCCCACTACAAGGATTTGCCTCAAAGCAACGAAGTTACCATCCCAAGTAGAAGTCGATTTGTCAGTTCTCCTACCCTTCAGGGGTACAAATCCTGCTTTGGCCTCATCCTCTCTGGCTGAACCCAGATGCCATGTCTCCACTCCCTTAAGGCTCAGAGTCTTGTCCCTCTGTCTCGCCACCTCAGTGCTCCCTTATTTCTTTTTATTTTTGCTCCAGGATACTCTACCCTGCTTCTGTTGCCATCTGTGTGTTCCTTCCCCACCATGATATATGTATGTCATCTCACCCGTCAGTTACTTTATCAGCCATTTCAACTGCTATCCACTCCTCCTTCGTCCTATACCTACTTCACATACTACATATTTTCTATTTGCAGCAGTGTGCCTTGGCCATCCCATACCAGCAGTATTCCAGACTCCATCCCCAGCACGCACTTTCTGAGGTGCTGAATGAAGGTAGGCTTCTCCTATCTACCGGGGATGGGATTCTGTTATGATCACTACATACTGCTTACTGATTTGACATCCTCCATCCTTAACTCTGCTTGGTGGTATCAATTGAAGGTAAGCTCATCCCGACTACCAGGGATGGGAGCCATTTCCACAATCTACAGATGGTATCATACCTTCTCTACCTCATACCAGTTGCAACTTTCCTTCAGGAATGGAACTCTTATACCCCACGTATCCTCATCATTCTAACTATGCCTGGTTGCCTCAAGTCACCATCATCTATCTCTGCCTTCCCTGATGGGTACCTAGGTCTACAATCTACTGCTTCAACTTACACATTCTCAGCCTGCTGCCCAGATGCTACTTCAATCCAAGAACATGACTTTGCTCAACTTTCCTTCTCCATCTTCCACACAGATGGGATTGCCATTTCATTCAGGAATGGACCTTCTCCAACATGTACTCTCTTTGTCCTACCTTCAGTAGCCATATCCAGTCAGGATCATCTCACTTCGACCATCCCACCTGGATGCATGGCCTTTCATTCCACTGCTTCTCACATGTTTTATTTGTTTTATTTATTGAATTTTGTTGACTGGGTAAGCCCACTGAGACCAGAAGTCTATTTTTCAGGGGTGATCAGGGGTTGGGGATACAGATGGTAACCAATTGAAACTGAACCAGATCAAGCTGTTTGTGATATTTCTAGTGAATGGATGCAACTCGGCCAGGACAGCCAAGGAAATTTCCCCTACTGTTTTTGAGAAGTGCCATGGGATCTTTAACGTCCACCTGAACAATTACCAGAACAGGCAGACGGGACCTTAATTTAATGTCTCAACTGAAATATGGCATGTTCATTCTCCACCTGCCACTTGATGCCATGACCCTTCTGGAACTGGACCTCCAACTGCCAGCGACTTCCATTTGTCCTTGCTGACAACCTTTCTTCCAGCCTCACCTCACTATCTTGCTTGGTCTTTCGCCTGAGCTCACATCGCTGCCACCACTGTCTGCTTTCTCTGCCTGATGGGGGTCACTGCTTCCCTTCAGGGATGGGGCCTTTCCTCTCCTCCTGTCATATGCCTCTCATCTCTGCATGATGACTTCAACAGTGGGTCTTCTCCCCATCTACCAGGCAAGGTTCCCTGTTTCTGGATCCGCTCTTTCTTGCATACCCTGACTCATGCTCGGTTTCCAATTCTCTTCTGAACCAGGACCTCATTGCCTTATTTGCCTCCATCCTGCATGTTTGCTGCTTCCCTTCAATCACTGGACCCCTCAACTTTGAATGACTCATCTGCTTCTGCTCCACTCACCATACTGCTCTTCTATGGAACATCTTACTCAACCCCTTGGCTTCCTGTGCCTCATGATTTGGTTCTCATCTGCTGCATCACTGTGGGACCTTTCTCCTTCTTAGCTCCAACTCCTTTAGTCCCCTCTCTGGTTGGTTGAACCCATCGTTGGATATAAGACTAATATACCTGGATCCAGATGATCTGAGTACAGCGCCTTCGCTTTTTTCCTCTATAGATTGTCTTCTAGTGACTACTACAGCTTTTCTTCATCCTGCTGCTGGTCACTGGGGACCAACCCAGTTCTGTTCCTTTGTGCTCAGTTTGTCATCCAGCTTCACATAGTTCATTGCCTTCCTCAGATCGTTCCTTCAGTTCCTCAGGATTAGATCCGGACTTCCTTCCAGTTTGTCTGGCTGCTTCTCAACTCTGTCTTGCTGGCTCAGGGCTTTGTGCTGTCTGCTGTGTCTCTTTTGGGCCTAGTGCCTTATCTCTGACAATACACCTACCAGGTCAACTGCTCTTCCATATTAATCATCTCATACTCCTACTCTGGCCATTCTAACAGTACCTTTCCACTTCTCATTGGATCACTCATTCATTACTCTGGAGAAATACTACTGCCAGCAAACATCCCTCGGCTAACATGCCTCATAGACTCTGATGAAATTTCAGAGTTTTTTATAATGCCAAATCAGCTCCTCATGATCATTCATGGAATCCCATTCACCTGGACAATAGGATGATCTTCTCTGTCCCTATTCAATATACCCTCTGACTCCTGTCCATTCAAGTACTGTGACTTCCCTGTCTGTTTCATCTCACTGGCTATCCTCCTACATGTAAAGGTCTTAAACCCTTCTGCAATGCTCTGACCTTGTAATTAGTATTGCTTTTACGGATATTGGGAATCGCAAGATAATCCATTCAACTAGGGATATAATCTGTTTTACCCTCTGCAGCCTCACTGATTAATACCAACTCTATTGACCACTTTACTCGACTCCTACTCCTCAACAGTCATTGTTTGTTTTAAGAATTTCACAGATGTCTTCCAGAATATTTTTCATGGAATCTCCACCGCCTAGTTGATTACTTACTCCCACCATCCAAACCATCATTTTTGCTCCTGGACATTGCCATTCCTTATACAATCATCTGCACCTTTTCACCTAGTACTTTCAGCCGGGTTACCCTCTTTTTCTAGCAGACCGTTCAGCTTCTTCTTCTTCTTAAATTACCTCTGTTAATCTCTGCAATAAAGACCATCACTGAGAACTGGCTCTCCTGAATTCTAACTGGCAATCCATAATGGTCAAGACAAATTCACCAACTCAGTCTTGCCTCCCAATCAGTCTTAATCAGCTGTAGCACTAAGATCTTATGGCATCTTGCACTAATCAATCTCACTACCAACTGAGCCTACAGGCTCTTCCTTACATCCACATCCAAGCGTTTCTCAAGTGCTTCAGCATCAGGATTACCTGTAAACTTAACAAACCTATGCCACCACAGTGCATCTGCTAGATGATCACACCACAGAAATACCTGCACTTACTTCAGGCAGCATACCAGCAGAGTATTTTACATATAAAGTCACAAATATCATGACCAAAGAAGCCATCCATCTCTTATACTGAATTTCCAATCCTTCCCCATAAACTTTAGACTACCATCTGGACCGCTCTGTTCATTTATTAATCACTTATGGCATTACTCTCATCAGTCACTCAAGTCTCCTCTACTCATCTTACTTTGGGATGCTTACTTAGTGACTTATCACTCACTAATCAATTCTTTACCTCTGGAATATCTTGAACATCAAATCTTACAAGAAATGGATCAATCACCCATAACTTGCAATCATTGCAAATCCCACAGTGTACTGTCTGGATTTATATTGATCAAATTATGCTCTCCTGACTCATTATGCCCCTACAATCCCTTTAGACAAGCATCGTTTGTCACCTTGGAAATATGGACTGCATTAGCCCTTCTTCAACTGGATCTGCTCCACACATAGGATTCTATCATTACTATAGAAAAGAAGTACCCTTCATCCTCAGGATCATCATTCGGTCTGGATCATCCTTGGATTGAGAGTGAACCATCATCTCCAGAGCACTCAAAGACTCTCTTCTACTCATTTCTACTTCATGGATGTGTCCTTAGTGACTCCTCGTTCATTACTGAATTTCTTGCCTCTAGAGTAGACCATACCTTGACATTCAAACCTTTCACAAGTTGGATCATTCACCAATGACTTCTTGTACCATAGCATTTCCACCATTCCCTGTCTAGTAACTTATAGACCAAGTCATGCTCCCTCTTCTCATTACACGCTTGCAATTCCATGGGACAAGCATCATTTATCATCTTGGAAACTTGGACATCTTTCACCCTCCTTCACCTGGATTTACTTCACACTTCAGATTCTGTCACTCCTTCAGAAAAGATCTACTCTTCAACCTCAGGATTATTGTTCAGTCTGCATCATCCAAGGATCAAGGATGGATCATCGTCTCTCCAAGCAGCTCACCAACCTCAAATTAGCTATGGTTACTAGAACTTAGGTCCTTCTCTTTTTAGTATTTATTTTATTGATTTATTTGTACTAGTCAGTTTTACAACCTTTGAGTCAGGGACTCATTCACAAAGGCACCTCATCGTAGGGAGGGCAAAACAATAGAACATTCTGCAGATACAACATTGGACAACATTACTGGTGCAGACATTGAACACAGAATACACTTAGTTACATGTTGGTATAAAATACAGGTTTACAATTAAAGATGTACAATTTCTCTGGAGTTGCAGTGGAATACATCCTTGTATAAACCCAAGGTGGTAGGTAAAAAGGGGTAGGGGAAGATGCATCAGCAGTCCAGGGGACATTATCGAGATTGGGGGGCCAGGCAGGGAAAGGTCCAGCAGTAGGATTGGAGGGGCAGGGTTAGTTGCACCTACAGCAGTGGACATTAAAGAGATGGTTCCAGAGAGCAGTTTTGAAGGGACCAAGTTTGGCAGTGTTGGTGATGCAGGTAGGGAGGGAGTTGAACCAGGCGGGGGCTTAATAAAAGAAGGACCTCTGGGTGAGGGAGGTCTTGGTTCTGGGCACTTTGAAGGTGGCTTTAACAGAGCTATGGATGGAAATGGATGAGGATGACCATGGTTGGGAGGCAGAGACTCAAGGGGGGGAGAGTCCGAGCAGGGATTTCTTAGCAAGAAGGCATGTCTGATACTGCAGACGTTCCTCGAAGTTGAGCAGGTTGGCAGAGGAATAGATTAGGCAGGTGTGGGTGTGGCTGGAGGCTCTGGTCAGGAGCCTACAGGCCTTATTGATGGAGAGCTTGATTTTAGAGAGGGCAGTGTTATCAGCTGCAGCATAGATGGGCAAGCCGTAGTCCAGTAGGGACAGGACGGAGGAGGTAATGGCCAGCCGGAGGGCAGCAAGGGGAAGGCAATCCCTATGGTGGTAAAGTAGGCGAATCCAAGAGTTTATGGCAGAGGAAAGAGCATTGATGTGGGTGTTGAAGGTGAGGGCAGTATTGAAAGTAATGCCTAGGTATTTGTATGTGGGCTCTTACTCTAATGGGAGCTGAAAGTTGGGGGTAATCTGGAGTGGGGCACATCTAGCTTTGTTTTGGTGGGGAGAGAAGGGCATTGATTTGATTTTCTTAAGGTTTATGACTAGTCTGTGATCAAGAAACCACCTTTCTGTTTGGTTGTAGGCGAGTTGAAGGGATGATTGGAGAATGGAGGGATCTGGGTGTGAGGCAAAGAGAACCACATCATCTGCATAGAGGAGCATCTTGCTAGTCCAGGAGCTGGGGAGAGTGCTGAGGTACAGACTGAAGAGAATGGGACCCAGGATTGAGCCCTGTGGAACCCCAGAGCTAATGGGTTGAATGTTGGAGAGGGAGCCATTGATCTTTACACACTGGGATCTAGCAGAGAGGTAGCTGGAAAACCATTCAAGAGGACCAGCAGAGAAACTGAGTTGGTGGAGAGAGTCAAGTAGAAGGGGTGACAGACAGTGTCAAAGGCCTAAGAGAGGTCAATGAACACTGCACCAGCCAGGTTGCCGGAGTCGAGAGCAGAGTGCAGGTATTGGGAGAACACCAGGAGAGCTCTGCATTTGCCCAAAGGATGGCCAGGCCTCCAGCCATGGGTCGTCATGGGTTTCCTCCACCTGGGGGATTTTCCTCTCCTGAGTGCCAGGGGGTCATACTGTCCTTGAGTTGGAGGAGGTATCTTTTTGGGCCTTCTATTCCCTACAAATTACTACCTACACACCTACTACTCAAGGGTGGGAACAGAGTACAGCCACAAAAAGTACTACAAGTTACACAAGCACTATATACCCCATCTCTCCCAATTGCTATTTCACAAACATTGAATGGGAAACTTAGCCCGAGGTTCAATGTGGGGAATAGCTCCTCCCACAACCTCTCTTTAAGCCCTCCACTAATGCACCTCCCTTGCTTAGGGAGTGTTTTTTTGTCCACCACCATCCCCCCCCTCTTCCTTCTCTGGTGCTCTTCTCACCCTTGTCCATGGGCCTTCTTTTCCCTACAGATTAATACCTACATACCTACTACTCAAAAGTGGGAATAGAGTAAAGCCACAAAAAGTACTACAAGTTACACAAGTACAATATATATCCCATCTCTCCCCATTGCTAGTCCACAAACATTGAACTAATGAACATATTTGTTATGAAGCATGACAAAAAAGTATTGACATTGTTTTGAATTATCTGAAAGCTCAATTTCTTAGCGTTGATATATGACAGCTATAGTTTGATGATCTGTAATACATATACAAAATCATATAGTCAGACTTGAACAGTATATAAAAAAGATGCATCTTCAGCACTATGATAATACAGTCATAATGGACCCTATGTATAAAAGCATAGATTGCATATGTGCTACGTAGCTGAGGCAAGTAGGCAATCCTATGTCAAAATGCTGCACAGTGAGCATCTGGTGGAGCCCCAGCAGCATTTACGACAGGTGTGCAGGCTACCTGTGGACAAAATCAGCTGCCCAATCCTGCAGCTATGCACCATGGGTGGTCTGGGGTTGTTCCATGGGGCATGCCTGTGCAGTGTGACATGCACAATGGCATTGTGTGCCAGCCCATGGTGGTAAGTGGTATTTGTGGGGGGACTCTGCCAGAACTATTTAGCAGGACACGGTGGCAGCAGGATCCTTCTGCACACATCCACCCCAGTATGACGGGCAGTCTGTGAGGGCTGGGGTGACCTGTGGGGCAAATGTCTGCTGTTTGTTCATGGTCAGGGTCCATGCCTTCCCAGGACACCCTGCATGAGCGTGGCGGGGATCCAGAATGGGACCCTTGTCGGGCATCTGCTTGGATGCCTCCCTGCATCCCACACCCTGCCCCTTCGCTGCCCCAGTCTAGGTAGTTGGGGTCATGGGCAGGTGCCCTGTGGGTGCTAGTGGATGTGCATACACATCCCCTGCACCTGTTCAGGGCCATGTATGCATGAAGGCACAGTTATGCATGTTTCACATGTACATTGTGCTCTTATGTGCATAGCCCCCTTTGTGTCTTAGGTATTTAGCAAACATGAGACTTTGGTATGAGGGCTTCCTGTAGAAACCTTTTCAGCTGTTTCTTAGTGAACTCAACTGGTTCCATTGGCTAGGTAGGTAATGAAAGATACAAAGTGCTTATTATCCTACTTTTTATGAGCACTACACCAAAATGCCTATTTCTGAGCAGTATCATGAATAACCTACTTTCTCAATTCTCAAGCATATGAAGAGCTACTTTCTAACATGTTATAGTAGTGTGCATGTTTGTATACAAAATGTGTAATTAGTACTTACATATCATAATTCAAGAAACATAAGAAAAATGGGACAGCAGGCAGTGGCAGTTGCCACTGTACCAGGGATCTTGCCCCTAATTCAGTATCAGGTAGTGCCTTCCAGCAAACCATGGTGGGTGAGTGGGCTGCTGTAGACACTGTATCCCCATGCTGGGCACCATGGGGGTGTGGCTGCTGGCCACTACTGGAATGTTGTGCACCATGGTAGGTGCTGTTGCCACTATAGGCACCACACCCCAAATGGTTGCCTAGAGACCTACCCAGAGGCTACCATTGTACTGGGGCACAGCACAGTGCAATGGAAGGGCTGGTGGGACACAGACAGCTGATGTAAGGAGTGCAGTGGTGCCTGAATGAGGGCAGTGGGGGAGGACCACTGTTGCCGTGGTGGCCATCATGGATGGTGGTGGGAGAATGGTTTTATCTCACCTGTATCATTGATAAGGTACTTCCCCAAGTTTTAAAGCATGTGAATTGCTACTAAACTAACAGAACATACTACTGTACCTGTTTGTATACAAAATGTTAATTAATAGGATTTAGTGTTTGTCTCTAATTGTTGCATACCGACAGGCTCGATGATCATCATCTCTTCATCAGGAACCAGATCCTCCTCCATCTGATTGGCTGGAACTGGTACCAACTGGGCCCTTTCTGCCACTGTTGCTGGGAAGCCTGAAGGTTCTGGGAAAACAGATACTATATAAATGCATATTATGAGGTAAGTGAATAAAAAATGGATGCCTGTCTTGGCGGAGCAGTCCTCAGCGAGATGCACTCTCAAACGCCAAATTAAAAAAATAAGCAACAAGCTTAAGTAGTGTTTAAATAAGAAAATTTGTGATGTAAATTAGATATAACTCCTGGGTACAGTGAGCAAAATGTGAAAAACAAAACCTGATGTCCATAATGGTTCCTGGCTTTCATTTGAGCATTCCCTCCAGTTGCAAGTTTTCCACCTTCCCAGCTCAATTGCTTAAATTCAGCTATGGACTCTCCACCTCTTTACTAGCAATGTTAGTTGCTTAGGGTTATTGATGTCCCAGCCAGGTGCTTTTGAGGGGTTATGGAGCTCGATGAGCTTTTAATTTTAATTCATTTAAAGTTGTGCTACAAGCTTTTAATTTTCTTGCCGCATCCTAGTTCCAGATCTAGCACTGATGTGGTCTATTGCCACGGCAATCAGCTGACATTTCTGATGTACAACATCTTCATCAGAGCTCATGAGAAGTGCACCCATGATATCGGTGTAAGGTCACATAAACCAGTAACCCTGCTAGGGAATGACCAAGTGCAGAGGCACAACTTGGATTTTTGTGCATCATGAGGTAAGTGTGTTGCAAGCAAATATCTTTTTAATCTACATGCTATCTTTAAGACACAAGAAGAGGTTGTATTGTGTTCCACTGTACTTCAACTACAATCAGAAGGTCGAAGGGACTCATATGTGTCTTGTGCCTCTCAATGCAGTTGGAATATTATAACTTTTCATTGCTGGGCACCCTGTCATTTTTAACCTATTACTAGTTAGTCTATGGTTATTTACTACTTATTGCAATGGCTACTATCATATTACTGAATACGAAAATGTCACTAACACTTGTACACTATAGATTGTGGACTGAAGACTAAAACTACACTCTTAATGTACTTCATTGATTATTTATAGTAAACATTTTTTCCACCTTTTAAAACAGTTATTGTATTATTATTCAACAGAAGTAATATCCATAGCAGAAACATTTTTTCATATTTTTGTTTGTTTGTTTTTTGCTGATGGCATTGTATTTGGTGTATTTACTTCCATGTTAGTGGTCACCAAACTCAGGCTTCCCTGCATCTATCCAGATGTCATGAGCCCATTGATATCAGTCCTTGTCTCCATCTCAGACAGTGCCAGATGATTTAAGTTCATATAATTTTTGTCAGACCTGCTGCCACTTGCAGCACAGGCATCATGGTCTTTGTCAATGCCCTGCTCACTCAGAAAGTGACTGATCCTGGTCCACATTTTGGTTTGTGGAAGGTTTGTACACTGCATCATGATGTCAGGTGACCCATGTTTCTGGATGGTCTCCACCAGAATGGGTACCTTTTCAGTTTGACAGTTCTTTGGCATTTCTTCTGTTGTGAGAAAGAGAACTAGAAAAGAAAAAAATATATATAATATGTGACTATCTTGTCATGTATGAAGTACAACTGTTAACTTCTGACATTACCATATTTTGCTTTTTTTCACTAGTACTAAATGTTTCATGTCACATAACTGTAAAGTACTATAGCTGTAATAAGTGGAACAGTAACACAACACAGCATTGGAGGAATACTGATCATGAGATGTGAGTGTGGAGTCCATTTCCTGTGGTGTGCTGACACTGCCATCATGCCTCTACCCCAAAGGTAGGAATGCTGTGAACAGGTCATAGTTGATGCCACTTGTCACTGCCCTGTCCAAGCCTGAGCCATTGTAGGTCTCACTAAGGCACATGAAGTATTCTGTGATCTGTTGTTGTAGTGCTCCAGCTGGTAATAGTGTTCCCTCCATTTCTTCACCTAGCAGTCTGCAGATACAATCAGTGTCCTTGACCTCCATGTACTCAGCAATAAGGGTACATACTTTGTCTGTACCCAGTAAGCAGGTTGTGCACCTCCCTGCACTCAGTGGCCAGGGTCCCTAATGTTCCTGTACTGAACAATGAGGGTCACCTCACTCACTACTCCTAGCAGTAAAGTTGACCACCCTTTCTTTAGCCTGCAGTGATGGTTCCCTCCTTCCTGCACCGAGTAATCATAGGGTTCCACCCTCATAATATGCCATCGTTCTGGTGTTGGGCAATTAAGGTGCCAATCTGCAATGTCGCTGATCACTTTTGTGCCCCCCACACACCCCCACTTAAAGATGCCTGCTCTGGGGGGACCTCAGGGAGGGGGCAGTGAATCTCATATTTGGCACTCTGCCCGGTGCCATAATGCCAGCGCTCTGAGCACCGTAAGGGCAATCATAGTACCCCACTGACTGCTGTCACCAATTAGTGTGTAAAACCTCTGTGTACCCAGTAAGGCCAATCACAAGTGTACCTGCAGTCAGTAAGCAGGGTTTCCATTATTACTGCAGCTCGATGTCTGGGTGCCATACCTCATTATACTGAGCAACTGTGGTCCCCAACTATCCTGTACTGAAAAGTCAGGGTCTACACCTAAATTACCCCCAGTAATTAGGTTCCCCACCCTCTCTTTCCAAAGGAATCAGCCCTCTTCTGCCTCTGTGCAGCCATGAAGAGTGTCATTCCTCCATCTCTGTATCTTTCAAGCCCTCAGCCTTGCCACACTTCTTGCTAGCAGAGGTGTCACCCCACAAATATAAAAGATAGTAAATGTAACTTATATCTTCCCTGCAGGCAAGAGTCAGGGTCTACAGTGTCCATGTGCCCAGAAATCAGAGGCTGCAGCATTCCTGAGGCCATGAATCAGTGTTTTCCCCTGCCTGTGTACATTCAACAACACAATCTTCCCTCCCCCTCCCCCCCACACACACACTCTGCAGTTATCAAGGTTTCAGCTATTGTCAAAGCCAGTTCTAGCAGATATGTTACAAAAGAATAGAAAATGTCAGGTGTATGTTGTGCAGGTGTATCTCTTCTGTTTTTTGACACACATATGTATGACTCTGAAAAGAACAGTTGTGGAGCAACATGAGGGTACTGCTGATCAGTGTGATTACAAATCACAAAACTCTGGATTCCATGTTGGAGGTCCCCCAGAAAAATGGTATAATCAGCATCTGAGAGGTGCACACCATCTTTTAGATAAAGGCACATTTTGTAATGCTTAATTTTGGGGTGGCGTACAGTGTGCATACCCAGATTGTGAAGGAAGCAAGATATTTGAATGTTGACCTTTTTGTGTGATCTTTCAAGTCCAGGTGCATTCTGCTGGCCTCTCCATTTCATCTGCTCTGTAGTAACTAAATGCAGAACCTTACATGCAGGTTCAAGTTCAAGTTCAAGTTTATTGTAGGAAAACACCGTTGAGCAAGTTCATTCACAAAGAGGTCTTTCAGCACAGACAGGCAGTTACAGACTGCACAATTAAAAAAAAAATAGTACTAATTCAAGTACAGAATTATGAGCAAGCATTAACATGTTACATAAAAATGACAATGTCATAGAAAAATAAAAGTACAAAAAAAAGGTTCTAAGTTCTTGTTTCAGAGTAACAAGGCAGCTAATTTATAGGTAAGTAAGAGGAAGCAGTGGGCTAGGGTTAGAGCAGTGAGCTAGGATTTAGAAGCAGCTGCATGTAGGTTTTATTTTTGCTGCAGCCAACCTTTTAAATAGGCTGACAGGGACAGTACCAGGAAGCTTCAGCATGCCTTGGAGCTGGTTCCAGATATTTGGGAGTACGCTCAATATGGCTCACTTGCCAAGTGAGGTGCAAGTTCTCAGTACATCGAGGAGGAGGAGGAGGAGGAGGAGGAGGAGGTAATTTTTCCTAAGACAGAAGGCGCTATGGAAAATAAGGAAAAGAGTTGTGAGATAGTTCAGGAGCTTGTTTAGGAGTGGCTTTAGAGTCCAGATACCAGCATGAAGTGTATGTCTAGTTGAGAGTGATCTCCAGCCAGCGGCTAGGTAAAAATCACAATGGTAGGTTTGGTAGGGTAGGTTTGTTATGAACCGTATAGCACGGTGGTAGAGGACCTCTAGTTTGCTGAATCCTGAGGCAGCTGCAGAGGAATAGATTAGATCTCCACAGTCGAGTAACAGCAAGAAAGTGGCCTGGACCAGCCTAGTTCCGGTATCCAATGGAAAGAGAGACTTGTTATGGAAGAAGAAACCTAGCCTGATTTTTAGCCTCTTTGCCATATCATCAAGGTGGTCATGAAAGGAAAGCTTGTTGTCTAGCCATATACCAGGATACCAGGCAGGTAACATTGCTGTAAGTACAGCCAAATCAGATTTAGCTAATTCAGTTAAGTCTATTCCCCTTTTTGTGGCCCAAATCATTACCTCTGAGATGAATGAGAAGTATGTCTGGCTGAGGGTGATTATCTAAAAGTTGGTACATAGTTGACATGGGAAGCTTCCACCTTATGCCACCCTTACTAAATCAGCAGACATCACAGTTTGGCAGTAGCAAATCATTGCCAAAATGACTCTTCCTGGAAAACTGCATAGCCTCCACACAATTGAACTTCCAACAAATCAAATGGCAGTTCTGTAGCCTTCTGCCATGCTCAGTCTTTTTGCAAACAGTACAAAATGACAGCAATCTCTAAAATGTGTGTCTCTCACAATAGCCTGTGCCAAGTGACTGTCTGACTTTTAATATCTCAGTGTCAAGAGGCAGATTGTTGACTCAGGCAGCAGCATTTTTTTTACACTTGATTGGATGTTGCTAATCTCAGTGTACCAATCACAAAAATAGTTTCTATTATGTCTACTGTGAACTTTGTTGGTCAATTGTTTATAAAACAAATTTATTTTGGAGGGAAATTAAAACCATCTGATAGGGCAGTACATGGAAACATAAAAGCTGATGGCAGATAAAGACTGCATGGCCCGTCTAGTCTGCCTGTAAGCCCTACACTTGATTATGACCTCTGACCCTACCTGGTCAATGGCTTTTCACCCCTCCTTCCCACCTCTAAGGTTCTCTAATGTCTGTCCCAGGCATGTTTAAATCCCTCGATTGTGCTCACTTCTACCAAGCAGAATATCTAATAAAACAATGTTCAGCAATTCTATTGGTGGCAAGATAGTTATCAATATTTCCACACAGTTTATCTTCCCTCTTTTTTGAGCTGGCATCCTAGCTGGTAAGACAGCTATCTGCTTCTATTTTGAAAATTAAATTGTGCTGCAAAAAACATGCAATACTATATTTATAAAGTTAACTAAAGATCATAGGTTCATAGGTGTTGTACGAGTTTGAGGGGCATGCCCATATTGAACTCATAGCCTAGTGGCAATAGTGAAATTTATTTTCCCCATACGGTTATCCAGTTTGCGTTTAAATTCTGTCAGGCTATTACTTGTGACAACATCAGATGGTAATGAATTCCAAACAGGAGGCAGTCACTGGGTATAAAAACTATTCTTTTTAAAAGTTTTGCTTACTGTAGTTTTTAGCCTTAAATTATGTGATCTGGTATTACATCCAGATACAGTTTATTTGAAACAAATAGCCTCACAAAAGGCAGAATCTTGAAATGCCCTGTATGCCAGCCATAGGTCACCCCTTGAAGATTTATATTCTAATGAGTAAAAGCCTAGAGTTTGAAGTCTATTACTACACTCAATGATTGTCAAACCTTTGACCTTCTTGATAATTCTTCTTTGCACCTTTTCAATAGATGCCTTGCCTCCCAGAGACGTGGGAGTGCACAATGGGGCACAGAAGTCTATGTGTGACCTAACCAAACTTGTATATAGGGGAATTAGAACACCTACTCTTAATATGTTTCAGAATACAAGAAAGTATTCCTTGACATTTCTTCTTTATAGTATTGGTATGAGAGGCAAACTTTAAACCATTTGTAATAGTAATACCCAAATCCCTTTCGGATATAACAGTTTGTAATATGTTGTTATTTAGTTTGTAAGTGCCTAGCATGCTGTCCTTGCCTAGATGCATCACCTTGCATTTGGTGGTATTAAAGGTAATTTTATTTGTAACTGACCATCTAGCAAAATTATCCAGATCTGACTGTAGGAAATTAACTGATTCTGAATCATTAATGCTACAACCAAGTTTGCTATCATCGGCGTATTTATGTATCTAGACACCATTATAAATTTGCATATTAGTAATTAGAATAATAAAAAATCAGTTTTTGTGAACTGCTTTTTTCTGCTGTATAACTTTTGGTTTGCCAGTAAAAACTTAATTAATTAATAAAGTACTGACAAAACACTTATGTGTTTTAAACATTAACATTATATTATGTGGCAAAAAAACATACAGTACTGAATTTATAAACATATGTGTCAGTACAATGTGAAATCCATTTTTGTGAAGCTGTGTTTTTTTTTCTGCTGCATGAGTATTTCTTTTATATTAAAAACTGAAATAAATTAATGAAACAATAAGAAGAAAGGTACCTGTTTCTAACTTTCAAATTGCAATGTTTGTTTCAAAAACATGCAATACAGGACGTACAAACATATGAGGTAGTAGATTACAAAATCTGATTTTGTGACATGCATTTTTTGTTGCATAATGATTTCTTTTATAGTAATAACTTAAATTATTATTTAACTACTTACAGGACTGGTTTGATCACACAGCAGTTTGAATCTCAGTAAAATCCAATATGACACACATCCTGTGGTAATCCAATGTAAGAAGGGCTATCTGTTGGCTGTTTCCAAGCATTTCCTGTTTCTATTCAAAAGTTTTTTTCATTTGACGAGGTTATTTTTTCATATGCAAGATATGAAAAAAGAGTACTGTAATATAAAAAAGGATTCTTTCATATTAAAAGCAATACATTCCAAAAGACATTTTCAATTCTTATGTTTGAACTTTATTTTTTTTTATTTTTAATATACACAATACAAAGTGATCACAGTGATAAAGTTATAATAACCCAAGCAACACAAAACATACTGTTATCTTACTTATCTAATTTTTATGGCTTATCTAGACCTAAGCATATTGGCTGGGGGGGGGGGAGAATTAAAGTATAATCATTACTTATAAACCCTAAGCAGCATATCATATTTTCCCAGAATTTTAGGTTTATTTATACTCATATACAACCATCCACAACCCTGCAACTATATATATCTTTATTATATAAGCAACATATCAACTTGTCTCCTCCCAAAAGGAAAATCAACAACAACCCCCCATTTCAAGGCATTCAATTAAATCTTATTTTGTATATCCCTCAAACAGATCTTCATTCTGGCAGCCCACTCAAAATTTCTTCCTCTCAGGGTGTCAGGGACTCTATTTCATTTTTACTGTGCTGTCCCTACTGGATTTAAAAAATGCAGAAACCTGATCAATTTCATAAAATATATGTTACACCCCTTTATGTTTTACATGGAGTTTCGCGGGTGCAAGTAGTTGGAACTCTGCTCCCATCTCAAGGATTTCTTGTCTATATTGCAAGAAACTGACATCTTCTTTGCTGACTAGAAAATGAATAATCTGGAAAGACTGAGAATCTGTTAGATTTATACTCAAGAGGAGCTTTGATCCTGGAGAGTCTCATAATCAAGACATAGTCTATTTCAAAAGCCAGAGGTTGTTGATTTTTTGTGACAGTTGGATCACTTACTTTCTGTGTTGACATCTCATCCTGATAAATCTTTGGTGAACTCTATAGGCTCTTGTTATAAAGAGTAGATTATCGTCGGGTAGCTCAATGATGTTAATGAACAAATCTTTCATCATGTCTCTAATCATTTGAAATTCCAGATCCAAAGTAACTGGTAAACCAATCAATTTTAAATTTCTGCATCTTTGCTGATTGTCTAATATTTTGGTTTTCTGAGCCATAGCACAGTTGTCCTTGATCAGATTTGTAGTAGTTACCTCCAATCCAGTAAATTTATTAGTTCCTTTTTCAGTTTCATTTGTGTTTTTTTCCTAAATCCTTGCTAACAACCTTAATCTTATCTTTATTTTTCTTCATGTCATTTTGTAAGAATTATACCTTCTTTGACAGGGCGTTAAATTTCTTGTCAAATGTTTGTGTCTATGTAAGCAACTTCCTGAGAATGTCTCCAGGTGAATCTATAGTGTATTTTGTTCCACTTATTCCACTTGTTCCACTTGTAGCCTTTATATTTTTGGGTAAGCTTTGCTTTAATGGTGATGATTCCAACACAGATGTGTCAGGTATTATCGACGGCATGCTTCTTTGAAAACAAGAGTCACTTTTGCTGACAGGGGACTTTTTATGAATGTACAATTCTTCTGTGGTGTTTAAAGTCAAAGTAAGGTATGTCTTGTTTGATAGTGTCAGAAGTAATGTCCCTGGAATTGAGAGGTAAATGTTGTACCTTAGGAGAGTTTGTTGTCTTAACATCAAATGCAGGTTGTTGGGGGTCGGCACCCAGCATCCCAGCTATGAGAGCAGAGCTCCTCTCTCCTCCTCTCCTGCCACATTCAATGTCAGTGTTAGGTCTAAAATATTTCTCCAGTGGTTTGATTTTCATTGATGCAAACTCTTCTGATGATGAAGTTAAAACTTTCCTCTTGGTGTTAGCCATCAAATTCAGACTGAAAGAGTTGTCCTTAAGTAGTATTTTTATGGTTTAAATAAAACACCAGTATGGAGCTCTCTTGTAAATCTGCTTGCTTTAGTCATGTTAACTCTGTCCCCAAGGCCTTTCTTAATTCTGTAAGATAACATTCGATTTTTTGCTCTTTTAACTCCAAATTTTGAAGATACCATTCCTATGACCCCACCTCATGCCCACTGATGCTGGAGATATGACAATGACTGTTTCCAGGTGTCTTTGGTGTCCTTTAGTTACATTTCCATGATTATTTTTCTCTATGTGGAATACAAAAAGGAATCTCAAAATACAACAAAAGAAATTGTTATACGAAAAAGTATCCTTTTTGTATGTAAACCAATGTATTCCAATGGAGATATTTATTTTTGGGTCATAACTTTTCCATTTCTTGATCTTTTAGCTTGAAATGTTTCAACCTACCTTCCTTAACACCCCACATCTTGTCCACTGCTACTTGAGTTATGCAAAGGACTGTTTGGAATTAGTTTTGGAGTTGTTTGCATAAATTGTGTTTTTGCTGCCATTTAAATATTACAAAGTGTGATGTTGAAAAGAAAAGTCTTTATAATGGTGATTTTCCAGTTGTAGGATGTTATATGAGGAGTTGTTACTGTTGTTAGCTTTTTTTGTAAAAAAAAAAACAGGACACCATACCTACAATATTATGCCCATTTTTTTCTTTATGTAAAATATGTTTATATTTTTTTGCAAAGCCAGACTTTATGAATAAGCTTGACTGAGTAAGTGCAAGGAGTCTGTATCTTCATATGGAGGAAAATGTGATACTAAGCTGCTAATGTACTTGGCTCAGCCTCATGCCTTGTAAGTCTACTGTTCATAAGTGCAATCTTGTGCATCAAGTACTATCTTGTATTGTAGTTTATATAGTTGTAAGTATATTCCACAACTGTGACATGAGTAGTACTTCATTAAATTTTACTTGGTACTGACAATTTCATATATTGCAACGGTAATGTATAGGTATCAGGTATAATAAAGTAGGATAATTTGAAATATTTATAAAGAAATAACTCCACAACCATTTCTAGTTGTTCTATACCTGAAACAGTTATCAGTTGTGTACATGAAAGTCCTAAACAGTACTTGTCTGACTCACCAGCTTTTTGAGTCACATATCTATATTTTCAGAGTGTTCTTTTTATAACATCTTTGTTGGTCCAATAAAATGTATTAAACCATATGCTTCTGGATAAGTTTTGTTGGAAAGACAAATTTGTGACATTGTACCATGAGATGATCACTGACTCAGTTGTACACACTTTACTGTAAAAAAATATTATGACTCTGAAACAAATTAGGTGACAGAGATGGATGTGCTGTTTGGACATTGTTATGCAACTGGAGAAAGTGGATGCTTTAGTGTTGTACCTGTATGAATATCTTTGATGTAATATGTGAATATATGGGCTTTTATATACATGTACTGTGAACATATTCCTTGCAAAAATCTCTGTTAATACAACATTTAGGGATGAAGCTTCAGTGACAAAGTAGGGAAAAGTGGCTTTAGGGTTTCCAACCCTAAAACCCCAGTGCCACCCCTAAAGCAAATCAGAGGTAGAGTCTTCCTAGGGATTGTTAACCCTAAAGCTGACTCCATTACTTGTGTTTATTTCTGTAGTGTATAGCATGTGGTGAGCTTTAGGGTTGACAACCCCTAGGAAGACTCCACCAAGATTTGTTTTAGGGTTGGCGCTGGGGTTTTAGGGTTGGAAACCCTAAAGCCACACTTCCTTACATTTGACACTGTAGCCTCAACCCTAAATGTTGCATTAATGGAGTTTTTTTTTCAAAGAATGTCCTTACTTTTTGAGATAGTATAATGGTATTGTTATTTTCCTGGCCCTGAGCTCCCATGCACCTGTTCTTTTTGAGATAGTGTCATCATATCTTCATTTGTCTGATGGAGTACCCCATTCATCCATAGATTCATTCATGTATGTTTTTGGTAAAGCATCCATGTGAAGGACAACAGCAACCAAACTGTTAGCATAGCATTCCTATTACCCCACCCCATCAATCCAGTAGTAACAATTGTGAATGTCCCACTGAAAAATCACCTGTGCCACTGCAGGATCATTGTGTGCCAGGAGATTTAAAATACATTTTAAATAACATATTAAAATTTTAAAAAACAGCCCAGAACATTTCCAGGCAGCTGTTAATGAGACATTCTTCACAGAAAATGAGTTTCTCACACGCAGAAGGAAAGAGCAATCTGACTGGTCAGGAACATTCCCTCAATCCATAATTGTTTAAAACATACAGTCAAAGTACTGTAGTGTATAAGAAGGTCCTCTTATAACATACTAACATACTAGAATGCCAGCAGAATAGGCCTAATGGTCTTTCGCGTCTGCTTGTTTGGTCAGCCCCCACCTTGGGAGCTGACCTTGTTGCCCCCTTCACCTTCTCTGGCTTCTCCCTTCCCAGTTCCATATATTCTCGCTGCATTGGATTTTGCTTCCAGAACCCTTCCCCTGTACCTGTCCCACCCCGTCTTGAGCCCCTCCACCATCTCTGCCTCCACCAGCCCCCTACGCAGTGCATTCCATGGCTCCACCACCCTCTCAGTGAAGTAGCACCTCCTCCTTTCTCCCTGAATCTTCCCTCCAGCTTCCACCCATACCCCTAGTGGTCCCTCCTCCTTCCTTCAAAGCACCCTGACTGTTCCTCCCCTATTTACCCCCTTCATGTACCTGAAGACCTCTATCATGTCCCCCCAGTCCCTTCTCTCTTCCAATGTGTACATATTTAGCTCTTCAAGCCTCTCCTCATAGGTCCTGTTCCCCAAGCCCCAAATCATTTTGGTTGCCCTCCTCTGGACCCTCTCCCAGAGTTTAATGTCCCTCTTTCAGTGTGGCCTCCAAAACTGCATGCAGTACTCGAGGTGCGGCCTCACCAAGCAGTTATACAGAGGGAGTATCACTTCCCTCCTTTTGGAGGTGATCCTCCTAGCGATGCATCCCAGCATCCTGTTGGCCTTGGCTGCTGCCCTCCTACAAGTCTCTGAGTTGTTCAACTTGACATCCACCACCACCCCCAGGTCCCTCTCAGCCATCGAGACTTGTAGCATCCCCCCCCAGGGTGTACACTTGGCCCAGGTTTCTGGCCCCCAGGTGCTGTACCTTGCATTTCCCTGCAATGAACCTCAGCTTCAATTTTCTAGACCATCTTTCCAGAGCCTCCAGGTCCCCCTGTAGGGCCACCCTCCCCTCCTCCCCATCCACCACCGCCCCCCAGTTTTGAGTCATCTGCAAAGAGACTCATCTCACTCCTGATACCTGTCCTTATGTCAGAGATGTAGGTGTTAAACAGAAGGGGCCCAAGGACTGATCCTTTGGGACCCACTAATGACCCTCCTTGGGATGAGACTATCCCACCAACTATGACCCTCTGGGTCCGGTCCTGGAGCCAATTGCCAATCCATCTGATCATCTGGTTCCCAACCCCCATTTCTTCCAGCTTATCCAACAGGCCCACGTGAGGAACAGAGTCAAATGCCTTGCTGAAGTCTAGAAAGAGGACATCCACTGGTCTACCCAGGTCCAAGGCACTTCTCACCCAGTCATAGAACTCCACAAGGTTTGTCTGACACGATTTCCCTGGGATGAATCCATGCTGTCTATCATCCAGGCAACCTGACTTTTCCAGGTCCCCCCCAGCCTCTCCTTGACAATGCCCTCCATCACCTCCATCACCTCCATCAACAGTAGCTGTTTTTATTCTGAGGAAGTGTTACTTTTTTGACAAAACTGCTACCCACGTAAAGAAAGCAGTTCTCCCTGTTTAAATGTTATAAATAAGGAAACAAAATAAATCAACAAATAAACACACTTATCTCTGCAACCCATGCTGTTATATGCAATTGACTGTTTTGCTACAGGCAAATGAATCTGGTAATACATGTTTAAATAAATATATTCTACCCATTTAAACTAATTATTTTCAGGCTAGAGTCAGAACAAGCCCAGATGATGATCAAACATTGCCATGTATTAGAATATTCCTTCCTGTGGTTAAACCAGTATAGGGAAAACCACTGTGATTAAGACAGCACACTCACTAAAAGGGGAAAGTGCATTTGTATGCATAACACTAATAAATGATCCAGTGATATAACTGAAAATTTTACTCATCAGCACTATCCCCCTCCAAAAAACATAAATGAACATAAAACCTCTGTTTATAGCAGGTTAACTGATTCAAATTATTAAATGAGGGTATTCCAATTAGTAAACTATTGCTATAAGTGTTACTGTTGGATTCCCCTAATGATTAAGTAGTGCAATTTGCCTGGAAAAGTATATCATATCCTTACTGATGCCATGACTTTGCTTATTACATGGAATTATTATGTAGTAGTATTGAATCTGGACTGTCATATTTAATTAAAACAATTACAGTTTTATGACTCACTCACATAAATTGACACTCATGACACACACAATTGATACAAATTATCTAATAAGCAGACAGAATACAAGAATACAAGAAATAAAACATGTTTGTTTAACAATTAGGAAACAGATGACTGTAATACCATTGCTGCCATGATACAAAATAGTCAATAAATAAAAGGAGTTCCTCTCATATAGCCTTTCTTGTTTATCTTTTTATTTAAACATTTTGTTGACCAGGATAGGCACACTGAGCCATGGCTCATTTCCTGGTGTGACCTGGGGGAGGGGGGAATAGGAGTACATGCAAAATGTTGCAAAAAGACTTTCATTTACAAGTAGTATAAGTATTGCAAAATGGCTTTCTGTTACAAAACAGTAGTGCAAGATAGCAAGCTCCAGTTGAGTTAGAAAACACTTCAGATCTACAGTTTACAGCAAGTAAGTCAAAATGTACAGAAAAGGCAGACTTTGATGCATTTCCAGGACAAGAGACAGCTGGGAAAGCCAGATTCACAAAAGTAAGTGCACGCAGTGTAAACTAAGGTCTAGTAAGTGCTGTAGTTTGAAGGAAGATTACTTGGGACAGTGGCGGGGGAAGATGGCAGTAGGCGTAGTTGTGTCAGGCAGGCAAGGTAAGAAGAGGCACTTCTAATGGAGGCAGCTAATTTGTTCCATAGGCTGGGGAGCCGGTAGGAGGAAGCAACTTTGCCAGATGCCAAGGATTGGTGAGTTATATGAAAGGATCTTTCATTTCTGTGCCTCAGTGCAGAAGGGGTGTCCAGAGCCAAGGAGAGACTGTCCATCATGTAATAGTGTAGCTTGTCAAACCAGTTTTTAGGTATTTATTTATTTTATTTAGTTTTTGTTGACTGGGTAAGTGCACTAGACAAATTCTGCCTATTTTCAGGCACGACCCAGGGGAGGGTGATACAGATGAATGCCAACTGACCTTGAACCAGATTAAGCTGTTAGTGGTATTTTTTTTTTTTTAGTGAATGAGGGAAATTTGGCTAGGACATCGGGGACATTCCCCTACCCTTTTCAATAAGTGCCATGGGATCTTTAACATCCACCTGAACTACCACCAATCCAGGCAGATGGGACCTCAGTTTAACATCTCATCCAAAAGACGGCACCTCAGAAGTGCAGCACCCCTCTCATGCTGCACTACTGTGTCAATACTGGGATATTAACACAAGTGCCAGATGTGGGAACTGAACCCACAGCCCTCTGATCTCTCAACCTCAGAGGCGCATGTGCTACCTACTGAGCCACTGACACTGATAAGAGATATGAGGATGAAAGAGTGGATATAGCACCTGTGGGACAGCTGGGTTATACCTAGGAGGGAGTATAGATCACATTGATGAGTTCTGTGGGGTGAGTTAGTGGTAAAGTGACAAAAGAATTAAGGAGAGTATCTAGCTTGGATGTGGTGGTTTCTGGGGCAGTGCCGTAGGCTACATCCACATAATAAAGATGGGGAGGATTATTTTAGTTATGATTTGACATCTGACAGGAAGTGGGAGGGAGTCCCTGTGCCAGTAGATCATATCAAGTTTGGTGCATAATTTAGAGATGGTTGCATCTATATGAAGTGAGAAAAATAAGTGGGAGTTAAGCCAAACACCGAGGTACTTGTATTTACTGACCCGGTCTAGTGGGGTGCCATCTAAGGGGACGATGGGAGAAGGGAGAGAGGATTTGCTAATCTTCTGTGCTGTGCCAAATAGCATGAATATAGTTTTTGAAGTGTTTAATTTTAGTTAGTTTAGTGTGAACCAGTGTTGGATATTGTTCGAAATCACATTGGAGGGTAGCTTAAACTTCTCTTATAGATTGGCTTAAGGTAAAAAGGATGGTGTTATCAGCATACATGTGTATGCTGTAGTTTGCAAAGGAGGAGGGGAGACCATTTATGAAGAGGGAGATGAGTATGGGACCAAGGACAGATCCTTGTGGAACACCTGCTTTTATAGGGAAGGGGGATGAGATGTAAGAGATTCTGACAGACTGTGACCTGTTGGAGAGGTAGGAGTTGAACCACTGTATGGTGATAAGGGCAAGTATTGCTACTTTGAGTTTTGATAGGAGGAGGGGCTGGGATAGAGAATTGAAGGCTTTAGCCAGGTTGATGAAAACTGCAGCAGTGAAGAGGCCTTGGAGAGGAGATAGTGGAGTACTCTTTCCTGAAGCCTAATTGGTGCAGAGATAGGAGATTGTTCATATTGAGGCATTCCACAAGCCTGGAGTGTGCCAGGGATTCCTGCAGCTTTGCAAGAGCAGGGAGGAAGGAGACCGGTCTATAATTACCAGGATTAGAGTGGTCCCTGCCCTTACTGAGGGGGATAACTGAGGCAGATTTCCAGGCCTGGAAACTGAGCCCAAGGAGAAGGAGAGGTTGAGTAGATGGGTGAGAGGCTTTGTAATTTCAGGTGCAGAGATTTGTAGGAGTTTGGGGTGGATCCCATCAGGACTAGATTTGGTGGTATTTAGTGAGTGGAGGGCAGTGATGACTTCGAGTTCTGAGACAGGTGAGAATTTTAAGTTGTCGCTACAGGGTGGTGGGGGAGTGACAACAAAATTTGGAGGGGGGCCATGAGACACAGTGCAGGATATGAAATATTTGTTGAGGGTATCAGCAATGCTGATGGGTCAGTTAAAGGCTAACCATGTTTCATGATGGCAGGGGAACTGGGTTGTGAAGGAGGGTCTAGGAGTGAGCATACTACCTACATTCCAGAAGTTGGAGGGCTGGGCATGAGTCAGTTGTGACTTGAAGAGGTTCACTTTCACCTCTCTTATGGCCTTTGTGCAGGCATTGTGGATGGTGTTGTAGGCCTGCCTGTTTTTAGGGTTTGTGAGGGATTTGAAATCAAACCATGTTTTGTCTCTGGCCTTGCATAAGCTGAGAATGGGAGCAGATATCCATTTGTGGTGTTGCTTTTTTACCCTGAGCTTTTTCAGGGGGGCCTGGGAGTCAGAAAACTGGAGATGGCAGCATCAACGTTCTTGGCAAAGTACACATGTTGCCAGTCAACATGACTGAAGTTGGTTAGCAGGGATTCAATGTCCAAGATGTTTAGGGAGTGTATGTTAATGTACTTGGGAGCAGACTTTGGTGGGCAAGATATTATGATGTAGTATGTAATGCAATGATCACTTCGAGCATTTAAGACAATGCTAGATGGAGTTACCCTGTGGGGATGTGATGTGAGAATCCAGTCAATTAAAGAATGCTTTTGTGAGTGGGGTTGTAGAACATGGGGTCATTTAGCAGTTGAGTAAGGTTAAGGGACTCTATTCTGGAGATGTGGGTCATTGAGGAGGGTGCGAGCCAGTCAATATTGAAATCACCTAGTAGAATCAGTTCCGCATTTGATGTCAGATCAGGAAAAGTGGCTAGGGTTGAGACAAGGGAATCACATGTGAGATGAGGTGAAGTAAAGAGCACCCCAATATATGGAGGGAGAGAAGCAGGTAGGGCAAGTTGTGCCAGAAGGACTTCGTGAGAACCTGGGCATGATTCCTTTAAATGGACCAAACATGAGAGGGGTTGTTTTGTGTATATGGCTACACCACCTCCTCATTTACCACGATCCTGCCTGAGTAGACTGTCATTAGTGAGAGTAAGGGAGGTGCCCGGGATCCTTTTGGAGAGCCAGATTTCAGTCAAGCACAGGATATCTGGAGAGTGTTTGGCTAGCCAGCAGGTTAATTGGTCAATTTTAGGCAGGAGGCTCCTGATGATAATGTAGGCAATGGGGAGGTCTTTATGGGAGCTTAGAGGTTTGGAACCGGCCTGGGGGCCAGGCTTTATTCTATAGTTCCTGCAAGGAGTAGGATGAGGAGGAGGAAGGAGTATGCAGTAGGGAGTTTAAATCTTCTGGTGTGCAGTATGGCATGTGGGCAGACCTGACAGCCATGATAAGTGCTGCACAGGATTTCATCTGTGGAGGCAGGATCCTGGAGGCTGGGACTGATAAAAGGGGGGAGGTAGATGGACAAGTAACATGGTGTGGGCTCTGAAGAGGATGGGTGGTGCTTGATTGAGTGACATGTGGAGCTTGAGGAATTTGAATGTTCCAGGTGGGATGGAGGGCTGGAAGGGCCGATGTGAGGAGATATTAGGCAAGGAGGAAGTATAGGAAAGACTTGTGGAAAGCCATTCTGTGATGAGGTAAAATTGCCTGGTATGCCAACCAAGATAGGGAGATGAGGGAGTTAGAGCAATAGATTAATCGTTTTGCTATTGGTCTGAAATTTTCAGGGTAGAAAGGCAGTGTTCATTCCATTTAAGAAAGTATTACCTGCACAGTCAAACAAAGTGTGTACAGTGTTGCAGTCCATCAGCATTAATATTCTGTATTGACTGTAGTCACAAATGTGTTCCTTTTATACTGTAGCTGTAGCAGAAGATGCAAACTGTGTCTGATAGCAATGGCATGAGCAAGCAGCCCTATTCCTCCCCTCTCCCATAGTGAACAGCATGCCAACCCCCCTCTCCCTCCTATATAGTGTAATTGCATTTCTGGTCAGTTTGCTGAGTGGCCATACATCCAGCCCCCTCCAGCCTCTCCCTTCTCATATATGTTGTACTGATTTAATGAGTACTTACAGGACACCGCTGCTGCATTTTCCTATTACCGGCTCTCTTCAAGTTGACATATTACATTTTGGAAGTTAAACACAATTGTAAAAAATTGATTGAAGAGATGGGGTCTACTCCAGTCTGCAAATCCTTGCTCTGTCTGCTTGCTCTGTGATCAGGGTGCCTCTAGACACCAGGGGTAAGAACAGCAATGACAGGAATGGCAATCGGAGGACAGGGGTGCCACTAGACACCAGGAAAACTAACAAGGTCCATATGGATTGGATGGGGGGTTGCCACTAGACACCAGGGAAAACATGAAATAGTTATGGAGACAACAAACACAGGGTGGGGGTACCACTAGACACCAGGGATAGCATTTTCTCCTCACAAAAAAGGATGTTTTTTTGAGACTCATGATACTTGTAATGAAAAAACAAACAATTAAAGGGCATTTCTGCAGCAGTTAAGTGCAGAATACAGCTAAGGGGGTCCCAATAAGCAAGGTGCATATGCTGATAGCTATGTAGAAAGTCATTTTTGTGTGATTCAAAATCTGAATGTGTATTGAAAAATGGAAAACCAGATGGCTGCCAAATGAAAAAGGATTTTCTTCTCATGAAAAATCTTTCTGTCAGAAATGAAAGGAGATTCTTTTTTTCATTTCATACAACTATCTTGAAATGCCTTCTGAGCATGCTTAGAGCCAATTCATAAAAATGTTAAAATAATTAATAATATTTTTTTACCAAACCAGCAAAAGGCAGATCCCTTTCTACCCTGAAAATTTCAGACCAAAATTCCAAACCGTCTGGGTGTTACAGGTGTCAGATGAAAACCCCATTATAACCAAAGGGAAAAAACTGGCAAAAATGTACTTTTCACACTATCTGGATCTCAGAATTCACACATCTAACCAGAATGAAACTTGCCACATCCAGAGATCTCCCCCCACAAGACTTTGCATGCAAAATTTCATGCAAATCAGCTAAATGGTTGCAAAGTTATGAAAGTGCAAACATTGTGGTTTAAATTTAAACTGTCTACTCAACCCTAAATATAATAGATGTAGATGTAGATATATAGATATATTACCTATATATCTCGATTGAAGTGTACATACCAGGAAACATAGTGTTATTTGTTATTTGTATTCAGGGACTTTGCTATCCAGTTTTCATTGTGGTGATCATTAAGTCTCTATGCGCTGTTTGTTACATCTTGTCATAATTGTTCTGCCTTTGTAGTGTGAGTACAGTGCTCATGATCTTTTTTCTTCTTGATATGTTTTGAGGAATAGTTAATAAAGTTGTTACTGTGAAAGGCAAAAATGCTCAAACTTTACTACAGTGTAATAATTTGTGTTTTTGTGTCTTTTTTTCACAGATTGTGTATGAATTTAATATTTAATACTGTTCTAATTTGTATTTTTCTCTTTATTTTGAAGATTTTAAAGAAGATTTGATGTTTGACTGGTGAATGCTCCAGACAGCACAAAGATGCCTCATAGAGAACCGGAACAATGTAGAAAAATAAAAGAGAGGTACTTTGGTAGGCATGTTTTGTCGTGTCAGGTTGATGGTGTACAAGATGATAATACAAATGTGGCAATCATTCATTGCTTTGTTTCAAACAAAAGGAAAAGGTGGCAAATAGTGTAAGATGTGGCACCAAACATAAGTGTAGTATACTCAAAAAAGTGCAGGTAGTACAGAAAGTAAAGAAGTCTGAAGCCAAATACAAAATGGTGACTAAGACTTACAAGTTAAAGCAACAGAAAAGCAGCACATATGCCAGTGTAGCCAACAGGCCTCACAGAAGAGTGAAATATTTCAGAATGTTGCCTGCAAAATAAAAAAATTGAGCAAATAATATCTGTCATTGTAAGACATGCTTGCAAAACAAAATATTGAGAAAAATCTACTAAATGAGACTATGTCTGAAAATAAAGCAGTTTGCAAAATAGCCATAATTGTACTGTCATGAATGTGGTCAAATATGATGACAGTAATTGACAAGTTCAGCAAACGAAAGTTGAGAATATTAAAGTCAAATTAGATGACTGTGAACATCTTGGTAGAGATAACTTCTGTTTAGTATCTGATGGATGTTGGCTACACACTCAGTATACTGAGGCATATTTATGGGGAGAAAGCTATCATCTACATGTTAAGCATGTACCTGTCTGTGCAGATGAGGCTGGAAAAGAACAGTGTTTTACCAGTGCTCCACGATGATGGATTGCATAATATTCATGAAGAAAATCCGATGGATTCTGAACAGAAATAAGCATGCTATCAAAGATGGACATGTGATGATGCATGCAATATCAGAGAAACATCTATTCAGGAAGTGGAAAACTTTTTGAAAGTGTTTCTCACCACAAAGAGGAGTAAGAAATACAAACTGATTGAAAACATTGACAAATGTGAGATTAGATCCCACTGTGGATTTGTGGGCCATTCTCTGGCATGTTTGCAAACTGGTGCTTGTGACAGTGTATTTCATAACTTCCACATGATTGCTGTTCACAATTCTTGAATAAGAAAATTTGTGACAACGTTGTATCATGTCAGAAATGTTTTTTAGAACTTCACACAATTGGATTCCTTATTGTTCAAAGGTGAAATGGAAAATGTACTTTGTTTTATGAAGCAGCTCAAAGAATGTAAATGACCTTGTGATGAACTTTTTGGAAACACTGTGGATTACATGTATCAATAAATTTTCATTTTAATTTTTTATACTTGTAAAACCAGATGAACAAAACTGCCCATTTTCACAGGTGACAGGTCATATCTAAAATACAGAACAGATAATTGACACAATATGTGACAGTAAAAGAAGCACAGCTGACTCAGACATTTGGAAATGAAATTGCCACATTTGAGCTGGCTAAGAGGCAAAAATTTGAGTCTGAACGTGTCACATGCAACCGACTATTCTCCAATGAGCAAACACTGAACGTTGACCTGTCTAACATTCTGAGGTTGAATGAAATGTGGGGTTAGTTGGTCATCTGATACTAAAGAGTGACTTTCAAGCACAGGAAGCAGTTTATTTATGTAATTTTTGTCAGCGGGGTAGGTACATTAGACAGAAACTGTTTTCAAGTACAACTGGGGAGAGAACGACAGAAGGACTAACACACAACACAATGTACAAAGAGACTACAACATGTACAGGAATGTGGATTACAACAGTGAGGTATAGGTATCAACAATCATGAGTAAAGCAATAGGGATGATCAAAACACATCACAACATACATGCGATATAATAGTTACAATTGTAAGAGATTACAGAATAGAGACAAAGTGTCATCAATCAAGGGATAACAGTACAGCAATAAATGCTACATGTTATGAGGTAATTACAGGGAAAATGAGGTAAAGATCATAATTGTCTGTTTGCCTCTTGGAGGAACATTTACACTTAGAGGTACTAAGACGATGCTTACGAAAGGCATTTTAGAAACTCTCATGTGCTGTACCAGCATGGATCACATACAGAATGTTGTCCCATAGCTTAGGGGCAACATTCTGAAATGCTGCTATCCCAAGACTAGTCCTAAATTTAGGCACAGCAAGCAAGTCTAGAGCTGAAGATCTTAAGAGATATGGATTGTACTGTGGTTGAAGCCAATTGGCAAACTGTTGACATGTGTATGTACTGTTTCTGAAAGACAAAATCAAACACTTTGCCTCCTAGGTTTGTGTTAAAAAACATGGAGGCAGATGTTACCTGAGATAACCAGCCTGAATTTGTTTGAGTGGATTCTAATCCAGACAATGATGCAGTTTCAAACAATATTGAGACTAAATATGAAAATGAAAACATGCCACAAAAAGAGCTCATTAAGTTACTGAAGGGTTCTATTAAGTAGCTTTTGCTCCCACTGAAAGAAAATATTGAGACAACAACTAGAGATACAGTATTGTCATTTTGGTGAATGGTGTTCCAAAAAAGTCAAAAACAATTTGGCAAGAAGTTGTCAGTGTTGATAAAGTAAAACATGATCTTGGCTGTTTAAAGCTTAGAAACCCCTTGTATGAGGATATAAATGTGGAACACCTTGCTGACATTGACACTGGGTTTGGAATCCTGGACACTACCAAAGCCATGATTGAGAAGGTCTCAGTGAATACAGATGAGAATGTGTATGAACAGTACACAATCCATTTACTACATGGCAAGGATCAAGTACTTGATAATATTGACTTGTGCCAGATGAAGCAGGTTGAGGGGACTCCTATTAATATTTGGAGAGCACCTTGGAAGCACAATGTTTTTCTGATCTGTTTCCACATGGTACTGGTGGTCGCTTGGATGAACATGAGGTACACATTCCTGGAGCTGAGTACTGAGAGTCCAGAGTGTTGTATTCTGATGGTAAGTTCAGATGAAATATCCAGTATTTATTTCACCTGTTGTGGGAGAGTGAGCTAAGTATACGGTCTGCAACCATAGACCATACTCTAAGGCTGACTACAGATTTTCATGGTATGACAACTGCAGAGTTATTCCAAAAGGTGCAACAAAGGTCAAGGCACTACAGGTGATTTTGAATTCCATCCTTTCCAGTATGCATGGCACCAAAGAATATTGGTACCGAAGGCTCTCTGAATTCATATGTATGTTATGAGGGTAGGATGCAGCCACTTGGTTTGTTACCCTCAGATATGCAGAATACAGCTGGGAAGAGTTGGCAGATCTCCTCAAATGGGCAAATGCAGATGTAGATGGCATATCATCTATGACTCTCAGTGAGATGTGCTCTGTAGTCCCTGTGTCTGTGTCACAACACTTTCACCATTTTATTCATGTACTGCTGTGATTTATGTTGTCGAAGACCAATCCACCACTTGGTATTGTTGAACACTACTTTTGGAGAGTGGAATATCAGGCATGTGGGGCTCCACATATTCACGTGTTGCTGAGGGTAAAGGATGCTCCACACATTGGTGATAGCACTCTGAGATCCTCTAGTTCCTCATGCAGTACATCACTTGTTACATCCCTAACAAGTACAACAGTCCAACAGTATGGAAACTGCTGGAGAAATTCTAGCATCATTTGTGTTATAAGTACTGTCATAAAAAGGTTAGAACCCATGGCAACTGGTATACAAGGTATAGTTTTGGATTTCCCAGACAAGTGTGTGAAAATGGCCATGTCAATGATTTGTTCTCTGCCATACGCCATCATCTAAAAGTGAACTCAACAAAGAGAGTATATGATTTGCCCAGAAAGGAAACTGAGGCATTCATAAATGATTACAGACCATCATTGTAGTCAATATGGTAGGCTAACATTGATGTGCAGTTTGTTGCAGACAGTTCCATGGCCCTGGTATGGTATGTCACTTCATATATCACCAACATTGAGCAAACCTGCTAGAAGGAGATTTGGGAAGATTTGTCCAACAGAAGCAGATCAGTCTCTTCATGGCTGTAGTCACTAGGGCTAAAACCTCTGTCACACCATTAATATGGAGCCTATGAAGCCAGTTACCAGCTGACTGGATCATGCCTGTATGGAAAATCTGAGTCAATATAGTACTTGAACGTCAACTACAAAAAAAGAAACATTGAGTTCTCAAACCTGATGAGGAGATTGAAGAGCCTGCAGCAAACATGCTAGCTTCAAAAAACATCTTGAAGAACAATTTAATTGATACATACTATCCTCAGCACCACAGTGCCATGGAGATTATGTGTCTCTTTGAAGTTGCACAATGGTAGAGCTACAAGTATGGAGTTGAGTCATATCCAGCAAGAGCTAGAGACCAAGACACAGGCTTGCAGGGCAGACTGATGAAAAGGCAGAAACCCTGGTTGATTGATCATTGCAAGCTCAGTCTGAAAACTGAAGAAAAAGGGAGCCTTACTGCTTTGCTCTCCTCTTCCTGTTCAAGCCATGGAGAGAAGAAAGCTCATTGAAAGGTGACTGTGAAACATTTGAGCAGCAGTTCCATTTGAGCCATGAGACCTTCAAGACTGAAGCATCAGTTGCTTACATTAACAGACTGGAGTTATAAAAAAGCAACTGAAAAAGGTTGGACAACAACTGGAGGAAGATACTCCAGTTAATTCACAAGAATGTTTGACTCCGAGGGAGAAGGAGCTCCAGGATCACACCTCCCTAATAAAGATCCAGCAGTACTGTTATCAGAGATTGAAAGTGCTATGCAGCAGGCATGCCACTTCATCACAGAGAGCTGCATGGTCCAACAGCAGTTGAACGGACATCAGGACATTATTTACACTGCTTTGATGTATGCTGTATACCATGGTATGCAGCATGGTAACAAGGAATGTTCTTGTGATGATCACAAACCACTGCATATGTTTGTGAGTGGTGCTCCTGGGATAGGCAATAGTTTAGTTATTGAAGCTATTACTGAAGAAATACAGAAACATACTGGTCTAATAATGTCTGTCATTTTGACAGCTCCAACTGTGATGGCAGCAATCAACGTTGGTGGAGTAACACTGAACTGCCTTTCTATGCTGCCTGGTGAACAGGGCAAGACAATTGAGTACCACCAATTGTAATTTGAAGTCACAAGTGAGCTATGAACCATGTTTGACAAGACAGAGCTCTTGATTATTGATAAGATCAGTACTGTTCCCAATAGGGATGGGAGAACCAGTTCATCGAAAATATGAACCAACTTGAACATGATGAAGTGTTGAGAAATGAATGGCTTCTGAACACTTTCAGCTGTTCAGATCAGTTCAGATAGCTTCTATCATGGGAACTGCAGCATGAGATGTGCAGAGCAGGAAGACTCCATGGGGAGACCAGAGACAAGACTCTGGTCCCTCACTGGATGGCTGAGCTGTCCATCTCTTTGAGGTGGCATCTGATTGGGTTGCTGCTCTAGCAAACCACGTGGTCCACCTAAGAGCTATGCAGAGCAATCAGGAGGATGGAGAAGGAACAGCAGCTTCCCGTGGCTGCTCCTTGTGTTGTGGATTGCAGACTCAATTGTTTTCTTCTGTAGTTGTGCTACTTGCATTTTTTTTTGCCACTGCCTGTCTGCTAGTCCTGCCCCCCCCCAGAAAAAAAGAGCAGATTTTTTTAAACTAAAAGAAGAACTTAAGGGAGGAAGGGATTGGGAACTTGGGGAAGTTGAGGATGGGGAGTCGGGGACTTGGGAGGGGATTGCCAGCAAGGACTGGATATGGGACTCAGGAGGGAGTTGGGGATTGGGGTGGGGACTGGACTTGGGCCTGGGAAGTACAATGTATGAGACAGGAGACTTGGACAGGGGATCTTCACAAACATGAACATTAAATGATGAGCCAGTCATCAGTGCACTGGTGTCACTTCATGCATACTGTCTGTGTGAACCCCGCCAAAGAAGTCAGTCATCTGTCATTTTTATTCCTGTGCTCTCTCAGTGAGGTATATGTTTTGGCTCAGTGGGCAGGGTATTCCATCACATCTGTGGAATAAAGAAAAAAATTAAATAAAAGAAAATCCTTGAAGGGGAAAAGTACTGTGTCAGAGAGGGTTAGTCCAGGCAGGGTCCTCCAGAATCTCTGTGGGTATACTATCACTAGTGCCTGCAGCATCACCCTTAGCGTAGTTGGTGTGTGAAATAAATTCTGTGTGTGTGTACTAAAATCTGCCAGTCAGTCATCAGTGCACCAGTGCCACTTCTTTCATGCTATCTTTGTGATCCCTGCCAAAAAATCAGTCATCTGTCATCTTCCCTGTACTTGCTCAGTGGGGTATACACTTTGGATCAGTGGGCAAAGCATTCCGTCACATCATGTGGAATGAAGAAAAAAAAATCCTTGAAGGGGAAAAGTACTGTGTCAGAGAGGGTTAGACCAGGTAGGGTCCCCCAGAATCTCTGTGTGTATACTAGCAGCAGTTCCTGCAGCATTGCCCTTAGGGAAGGTGGTATGTGAAATAAATTCTGTGTGTAAAATAAAAATCTGCCAACCAGTCATCAATGTACCAGTGCCACTTCTTACATACTATCTGTGTAACCCCCCCCCCAAGAAGTCAGTCATCTGTCGTTTTCTTCCCTGTGCTCGCTCAGTGGGGTATAAGCTTTGACTCAGTGGGTAGGACATTCCGTCATGACACATGGAAGAAAGAAAAACAAATAATAACCATTTTTTGACCCTGAACAAGCAACAGACTGGCATTATGAGTACTCCAGAAAATAGTAAAGCAAACGCCAGGGACAAAGGAAGTAATACACATAAAAAAAGTTTATTCTAGAGTACAGAAAGAAGTGGCCCAGAAAGTAAAGTACTACAGCAACAGCAAGCACCACAGTCTGTTGAAGGGGCTGAACTAACTGCTACTACAATCCATGTGCAGGCTAACTCTCAAAATACTGAAAATCCAGCAAGGGTTGGTGGACTGTCTATGTCAGAAGGGTTCAGTAGTGCAACCAACAAAGTGTCAAAAGACAGTGGCAATAGCAAGTCGTCTGAGAGAAAAAAAGTGCAAAAACAAAGTATTCCAATTTCAAATGTAAATAAAGTTAAAGCACTTTCAGGAACAACTGGCAGTGGAGTTGCTCAATTTGCAACACAGCATATCGAATAACCAATCTGTGACCGCAAATGTTAGCTCTACTGAATCTAATAATGATGATGGCTATCACCATGGCCATGGTGAGACTCATGATAATGAGCTTGTGATTTTAGCTATGTCTCATTCTGGTTCTGACAGTGTCAATGTGGATAAAAATAATTGTAGTAGTAGAGTGTAAAAAAGGAAAAAGAGAAAGTCAAAGGCACAAGCCACACAAAGTGAAATAAAGTGTGAAGTAGTGATGATGATGGCAATGGTGCTGCAGAAGATTCTATCATTGTCTCACCTTATGAACCTGAGTCCTCCACTGATATGTTTTTCCTATGTAAACCCAGCCACTTGACTCCTAGTCTTACTGAGGTCGTTACTAGACATAGGAAGCCCAACTTTACTGTTTGGAATAATTTTTAAGTAAATCCCAGGGATGTTTGTCAAGCTATACGTGTGCATTGCAACAGATGTTTTAGTAGAAGAAAACATAAATGGCATCTTGGAACCACAACAATGATGCAGCATCTTTTGTGAATTTACCCTATCATTGTATATGGTTCAAAAAAATAGTCTAGCATTGGTGGCTGGAAATCTAGTAGGGCTCTTGCTGAACATGAATATTCTGGGAGACAAGCACCAGACAAGATGCAAAAATCCACTTTTGCCTCACGGCCATGGTCACAATAATTCTGTAATGTCCTCTGTTTTACCAGGCATGGCATGTAGTCATGCAACACCCCCAGCCAAATGTAATTTTACCCCCCCCCGATATGAGGCAGTTTAAGTTAAAAGAAGTTTTTGAAAGAGCGTCTAAATATTCATGAAACCATCCCATATCACTAGCAATAAATCATAAAAAATAGCAGTAATGATTGCACTTGATTTACAGCCATACTCTGTGGTGAGAGATGTCGGTTTCAGAAGGCTTATGGATTACTTAGAGCCATGATATTTAATGGCAAGTAGAAAATACTTCTTAGTAACCTCTGTGCCCAGGATGTATGACAGCTTAATAATTTAAGTAAGGCATGTTCTCCGAGAGGCTGAGGACAAGGTAGTTCACTTGACTACTGATATGTGGAACAACAGCCATACTATTGCCTATCTTTCTCTTTCTGCATACTGAGTCGGTTTTGCGGGCAACTAATCATCATCCTCATGTATGACTAGTCTGTCTGCTACCACTTCAACCAGTACTACTACTACCACTACTGTCTCTCAGAGCTCAAAAAAAAACTGTTACATTTCAGAAAATGTCAGTTGTCCATGTATGTCACTTTCAAGACACACACAGCACAACCCATTCAGCAAGAACTGGAAAGACTACTTACTGCTGGGGTCACTTCATAGGGTTTGAAAGTTATTTTTTAGTTGCCAACAATGGTTCAAATATTACAAAAGCACTTCACCATGGCAACTGTGTACTTATATGCTGTTCTGCCAATTGTCATAACCTAATTGTTTGAAGCTTCCTGAATAATGACTGGCAAGTATCAACCACTGTGGATACAGTGCGCAAAGTGTGTGACCACTTAAACCATTCATTAAGAGCATGTGACATCCTTGCTGATATCTAGAAAAACAAAGGTTGTCCTCATCTCCAGCTTGTTCAGAATGTAGCAACAAGGAAGAATTCAACTTACTTTATGATTGAACATATCCTTGAACTAAAGGTAGCTATCTTTGAGTATATCATGTACAATGATATCAGGAAGGATATTATACTCCATTATACTCAATGGTCTCTGCTGGAACAGTTGTGTCACATTATGAAACCATTTATGAGTACTACAAAAAAGGTCAGTGCAGAAAAGGCATCCCTTAGCCAAGTTATTCCACTCATTCTACTTCTAAAAAAGGTTGGAGAAAATGATGTGCTTAGATATGAACCAATCTCTGATCAATAACATGTTTACCAGACCTAGCAATGATGAGAAGTTATCAGCCATGACACAGAGCAAGGATTATGTCTTAGAAACATTGCTAGAGCCACATTTCTGGAACAGACACTGTCCTGATGTGGTTTCTGATTATATGGAAGAGTTGAACTACAGGCAACTTTTGAATGATGCAGTGGATGATGTTTCATTAGGAAGATTGGCAAGCAGTACTACACTGACACAACCTCAAATTCAAAAGACTTCTCCAAAAACCAGTACAGAAGCAGACAAAGAGGAGGATGATATTTGGGGCCAGCTGCAGGACATTGAAATTCCTCCAGGAGAAAATGCATGCTTAGTAGGGGAAGATTACACAATGGGGGGGGGAGGAGGTAGTAACAACAACAAAAATGGAAAGAGACCTAGGGGTAATCATATCAGATGACCTTAAGGTTGGCAAACAATGCGAAGGTGGTAGGGAGGACTGGGGATACTGGGATATAGGGAGAGGTATCACCAGCAGAAACAGGAAGTTGTTATCCCTGTTCAGACAGTTGGTGAGACCCCATCTGAATACTGCATCCAGTTCTGGAGACCCCATCTCCACAAGGACACAGACAGGATGGAGGCAGTTCAGAGGAGGGCAACTAAAATGGTGCAGGGTCTGCAAGAGAAGCCATATGAGGAAAGACTAAAGGGCTTAATATGTATACCCTTGAGGAAAGGAGGGAGGGGGGACATGATAGAAACATTTAAAGTACCTCAGTGGAATCAACAAAGTCCAAGAGGGTAGCATCTTTCAGAAAGAGACTTGCAAGAACAAGGGGACACAATTTGAAGATAGAGTGGGGACAGCTCAGGGCAATGTGAGAAGTATTTTTTCACAGAGAGGATTGTGGACGCATGGAACAGCCTTCCTGAGGAGGTTGTGGGGTCTGAAACTGTGGGAGAATTCAAGAATGTATGGGACAGACATAAGGCAATTTTTGTGGGTGGTAGGAAGAAATAGGCTGTTGGTTAAATAGGATCTGCAGCTTATCCTCCAGGTAGGGAAATGGGTATACTAGGTGGGTCAAGCGGTCCTTATCTGCTGTCAAAGTCTATATTTCTATGTTTCTATGGTAGATGCATATCTGTCTGAGCCCAACATTAGTATTCAGGATGACCCTTTAGCTTACTGGCAAGAGAAAAATCATGCTGCCCAAAGCTGGCTACCCTGCCTTGTAAGTATATTGGATATCTACCCTCCAGTATCTGTTCTGAACATTTATTTAGCTCTGCTGGGGATGTTGTGACTGATAAATGAACAAGATTAACACCAGACAATGTGGAGAAACTAACATTCTCCCGGATTCCCCCCCTTTTCCCTCACAAAAAGACAGAGTTCATTGTATGTTGTTGTGCTCAGATTGGCAATTAATTTATTATATATCATCTTCAATTTTCCATCTCATCAACTTTTATTATCATATCTTTCACAATTGCATTTTATTGCATGCATATATCAATCTCTGATCATCCCTCTTTCTTCCTTTTCTCGCTCCCCCAGGTGAAAACCTGGCTACCTTCTTCTTCTCTTTTCCTGTTAGGTAACGGTGAGTACCAAGACCACTTTTCCTCCTTTAGCTTCTTCTTCTTTTCATCTTATTCCTTTTTCTTTCCCCCTCCCCCTTCCCCCTCCTTTACCCATTAGCCAGTCTCCATCTTGCATTGGATGACTGGCTTTCTCCAAAATTTAGGGTATTGTTCCCCCACGACTTGGGGGCCTTTCCCTCTTCATCCTCTCCATTTTCTGTCTTTCTCCTCCATGCTTCTATAAAACCCATAGTTTCTGTATTGAACATATCTAAGGCTAGATCTGACAGGTGCATGCCATCTGTCCTGTAGAAGTCCTCTACCCAGTCTTCCACACCCCGTAGTATTACGTGCCCTCCTATTTTCCTTATTAGTGTTCCTAGCCTTCTATTCAACTTTCTCCTGGCCCTATCTACCGCTCTATGGCTGTGTTCATGTCTCCAAACCCTTCTTGGTATCATATCTGACCAGGCAAGGCTTACCCTCAGCTACCACTGCTGTCATTTTTCTAAGTCCCTTTTTACCTGCATATATGTGTCCACCCATGGCTTACCCCCAATGTCATTACCCCCTAAATGTATAATAATTACGTCTGAAACAGGTCGCCGATCCTTCATTTCTTTCAGGGTAGGAAGCAGCTGTGTCCATCTCATCCTACGGATGCCACGCCAAACCAACCTACATTTTCTCACATCCTGGTACAGCTGTTTTCCCTCAGCCTTTTTCTCTGCTCTCTTCTCCGCCCAGTAAATGTAGGAGTGATCGCAGATCCGTACTTCCGTGATCTTCCCTTTTCCTATAGGATTTAAGCAAACTAAACATCTTATATCTTATTCTTAGCTCCCTGTTCCATATCACACCACTGTACCCCCCCCCAAAGTGGCTCTGCATCTGTAAAACAAAAACATATGTGATATGTTAGTCTCCATACTGCAGTACTCGAATGTATCTCTTGTAACTGGCAGACCACCAGCACCCTCTTTCCAACATACTAGTCACTGTCTCACCTGCTGTTGCCCACTGTGAAGCACCCCCTATCCATAGGGAGTGGGATGAGTAATTGCCTGGATCCTCCCCCAGGAAATGCATGCCTTTTTTGAGCACAGCCATGACTTGATAACTTGTGACCTTCTTCCCATCTCCATGCACAAATAATCTCCCTGTCATATTCTCACGCTCTGCGGCGTAAGCCCACAGAGCCTTTACTGGGCACATTGTGTCATCTACATGCACCTTCATGGTTACCATAGATACCTGCCCCCTTTGATCCATTTTTGACCTCTTAATCATGATTTTTAACTCTTTCATCCCCCAGCTTAGATCCTCCCAGTCCAACCCCCTTTATTCATCCATACTGCCCTGTCCCACAGTCTCTCTCACTTTCAAGGCCCCTGCAAACATTACCACATAGATTGTGTGAAATAGCTGGGCCTCGGCTTTCGATATATAATGAATAAGGTAAAACAATACCATTGAGTACTCAAGTACACTCATTTTCAAGGGACACCTTCTAAAGTGCATAACCTGGTTACAGTATAAGGAGAAAATTTTAAAAGACATACAAAAATACAAAAAATACAAATATACATATACTTAATAAATACATTTTCACTTATTAAATCACATTCCACTAAACACCAATTACCCTTCTATTGAACATTTATCCATTTGCCAATGCCATGCAGCATTCATGGGGTTTCTCTCTTTGCTTATGGTACCACTGCCTAATCTTAGTCCAATTTATTTTAACACCATAAAATCTTAGGTCAGCAGGCAGATTATTTCAAGTTTTTGGACCCAGATAAAACAGTGTTGCATGCCCACATTTTGTCCTTTACCTTGGCACTTCAAACTCTATATGCTGGACTGATCTCAAACCCTTAATTGGGTGTTTAATTTTTAGATCTTTCGTAATGTATTCAGGTAATTTATTTTCAATAGACTTACACATAAGTTTAGTTATACGTTGATTTCTCCTATTATACAAATGATCCCATTCTACATTTCTATACAACTCACAATGATGTGTAAGTCTGTGTGACCCCACAATATACCTGGCCATTTTATTGTATATGCTGTCTACTTTTTTCAAATCAGTTTTATTTGCCCATACATTATATCCACATAATCAATCACTGGCACTAGCATTGTGTTAATCACATGCAGCCTGGTTTTCCTTGAAAAATAATTTATTATTCTATGCAACATCCCCAGTTGTTGCCCTAACCTCCTGACCAAATTGTTTATATGAATGGACCACATACAATTTATATCCATACATAACCCTAGATATTTGTACTCATTTACCGTCTGTAATACAGAACCATCTCTCACTATTATTTCCATGTTTTTTTTTATATATGGTTTTATTTTTTTGCTGAAATAATATTACCTTGGTTTTAGTAGTGTTCAATGTAAATTTATTTTTAATATAATATTTCTGTATATCATCAAAAGCTAATTGCAACGTGTGTTGTATACTATAAGAATCTGTACCTGAGATATACATAATAACATCATCAGCATACTGATGATATACTAATTTTTCTTGCTTGAATTCTAAATCATTTGTAGTAGATTAAATAAAAGGGGCCCCAGGATTGATCCCTGAGTTACCACTTGCCCTACTTGCCTAAAGTCTGAAGAATATGTGTTTAGAAACAATTTTTGTTTCCTACCCCTTAAGTAATTAGAGAACCAAGCTACAACATTATCTGAAAACCCCATATTTTTCAATGTATCAATACGTATACTATAATTTAAAGAATCAAAAGCTTTTGACAAATCATCTGCCACATTCTGTTGGATTTCTTTGCCAGCTCCACAATAGCCCTGTAGGCATCTTCTTTAGATGGCTTGCTCTTTTTTGGTGCCATTTCCTTTTGTTCACCTATGAAAACTGTGGAGACACTGACCACACGTGAAAAGAAAACATCTTAATTAATTGTCTGCCAAGCTCGGCCTAGGCCCAAACGTATCCTTCAAATGCTAAGCAGATTTTTTTTTTGTACTACTGATGAGAGGCTTTAGCTCTCCCATCTTTGCCAATTCCTATTATCCTCCATTCTTTAAACCCACCCCGTTGCCCCCAAATGCACATAATAGCCTATAATACAGATTATTGTATGCAAAGCCATCCATGATCAGGCCCAAACATACCCCTCAAAAGCTATGCATCCTCTCTCTCATGCCTGTATAAATTCTGTAACTAAAAAAATATTTTCATTAGTGCCTCGCAATGCTCCACCCCTTTTCCCCTTTTTTTTATATCCTTGTGACCTTGCATGCTGCTATCCTTTGGATGAGGCCTATCCAATGGCCTGCTTCGCCCCAAAAAAACAGCATCTGAAACCATGCCGCATGGCCTGGGTCCTGCCTAAGGCCCTCAACCCCGTGGCCCCCTTCACTCCTTCCATTGTCATCTTGTGGCCTTCTAGGCTTATTCATTCCTCCCCCTGCATGCCTCAGGCTGTTGGCCCTCAAGACCTGTTCATTCTCCCCCCACTCTGATATGTCTCCGGCTGAGCCACGTGGCCTCTCAACCTCAGCCCCCAACCCCTCCCCTAAGGGGCCCAAGTATCTGCCACCCTTCTGGTGTGTTTTTCCTCCATGGCCACTCCATGGCCCAGTGCCCTGCTTCCCATCCACTGCCCTTTCAACAGAAACCCCCCACATCCCCTTTTCGTAATTGTCCAGCCGCATGGTAATGCTAGGCCTAAAACCATAGCCCAGAGCCCTTTGTACCTTCAGCTGTCTACTGCTCTTCTCTCCTGCAGGACCAGCACCACTCGCTTGTTGCAGTCTAGTATCTTGGTGTGTGACATCACGCCGCGTGGTCTGGCCATCAGTTCCATGTTAGACCTTTGAACAGGCCTCCCCCCCGGGCCCCCCCTCCATTGTACAGAACAAACCGGGGGCCTGATCCTCATCTGTGGGTTAGCTCTTTGCATGTGCGTCACGCCGTGTGGCAAACCGTTTGCTCCCTGGAAGGCCTTTGTATGGCCTCCCTCAGACTCAGGAGAGTGGTTTTAATATGAAGTAGAGATCTGGGACTTGATTGCCTTTCGACCATATCATCATCATCCTGGAGGAGGGTGGGATGTACAGCTAGTACATCACATTCACATCATCATGTACTGGTAGCAACTGTGACAGATAAGTCCCTATTCTCATACACACAGTCGCTTTGTCATTCTAAGGAGATCATTTACCTAAATGCTCACAATTAAACAACCACATTGATAAATGCTGCTAGCTCTGTTTTTTCCCCTGGTTGTAGTGGTAGTACTACCACAAAGTACAATTATTTAAACACACTATTATCCCCTTCTAAAAAATCAGACTCAGGCGGAGACCATTTATTTACAAACTAGAGATCTGGTCTGGGACTTTCTTGTCATCACAGTCACTTTCTCACTCTTTTCTATGCAGTCATTTTTGGTAAATGTACCTTAACCATATTGATTTCAGTGCTGGTAGACTACTTCAGGTTTTCCCCTGATTGTCGTGGGTGGGGGTAGTAGCAGACTGAAGTCTTAAAGTGATAGCTGGCTGGCTGCCCTCTGCTCTGGCCTGGTGCTGTTTATGTTTTCTTGGCTTCTTCTTTATCACTTAAGTGTCTAAAACACATCTGGTGCCTGCCTGTACCTGCTGAGAAATAGAAATCACTACTGTTAGTTATAGAACTTATACACAGTATTAGTATTACTTTCTTAAATGTCAGAAACAGAAGAGTGATATAGAGCATTCTTCACTACTAAACAGTGGTTTAATTGTTTTTTTCTAAAGATATGTTGATTAAAAGCAGTTTAAAATTATTTTTTAACATACAGTTACCATAAAATAATAAAGGTCATGCAAGGTACGAATAAGGTTCAGATAAGGATCCACACTTTTTTTTTTTTTGCTTATCAGAACCTTTTAGAACCTCAGAACCTTTTACAGTTCTCCCATCCCTAGTTTGCAGTGTTCTTCTTGCCTTCATTCACCTATATTTGCAGGAGATAGTTAGCACAGATGATGATGTTCCATTCGTTAGGAAAAATATTGGTATTTTTGGAGACCTTCTTCAACTAGCAGCTGTGAATGGTCAACACGTCTTCACTACAATTTCTGTTGAGGAAGCGAAGAAGACCATAGGGTGCATTAGTGGAATAAACCTGTAGGAGTTTTTCACCCATGCTGAACTGTTTCAGAATATGAGACAGAGTGTTTACCTTCAATATAAAGATCCACTTGATAAGGCTTACATTGGAAACTTGTCACTTTCTGATGTAGAACTAACATACTAAAATGCCAGCAGAATAGGCCTAATGGTCTTTCGTGTCTGCTCGTTTGGTCAGCCCCCACCCTGGGAGCAGACCTTGCTGCCTTCCTCGCCTTCACTGGCTTCTCCCTTCCCAGTTCCAGATATTCTCGCTGCACTGGATTTTGCTTCCAGAACCCTTCCCCTGTACCTGTCCCACCCCCTCTTGAACTGCTCCACTGTCTCTGCCTCCACCAGCCTCCTGGGCAGCGCATTCCATGGCTCCACCACCCTCTCAGTGAAGTAGCACCTCCTCCTTTCTCCCCTGAATCTTCCCTCTCCAGCTTCCACCCATGCCCTCTAGTTGCCCCTCCTCCTTCCTTTGAAGTACCCTGACTGCTCCTCCCCTATTTACCCCCTTCATGTACCTGAAGACCTCTATCATGTCCCCCCGGTTCCTTCTCTCTTCCAATGTGTACATATTTAGCTCTTCGAGACTCTCCCCATAGGTCCTGTCCCCCAAGCCCCAAATCATTTTATTTGCCCTCCTCTGGACCCTCTCCAGGAGTTTGATGGCCCTCTTTAAGTGTAGCCTCCAAAACTGCATGCAGTACTCGAGGTGTGGCCTCACCAAGCAGTTATACAGAGGGAGTATCACTTCCCTCCTTCTGGAGGTGATCCCGCTAGTGATGTATCCCAGCATCCTGTTGGCCTTGGCTGCTGTCCTCCTACAAGTCTCTGAGTTGTTCACCTTGACATCCACCACCACCCCCAGGTCCCTCTCAGCCATCGAGACTTGTAGCATTCCCCCCCATGGTGTACACTTGGCCCAGGTTTCTGGCCCCAGGTGCAGTACCTTGCACTTCCCTGCATTGAGCCTCAGCTTCCACTTTCTATACCATCTTTCCAGAGCCTCAAGGTCCCCCCTGTAGGACCACCCTCCCCTCATCCCTCTTGAAGACACTTGTCATAGCCAAAACAGATAGTTACATGCTTGATGCATGTGATCTCTTTTTAAAGCTATGTACCGATGGGACACATATTGTTTATTTGATGTCAAGATTTCAACAAATTATGCTAGAGAGACAGCAGCAACCTATTCTGATGCTATCATTGCTTAATTCAATTGATGGTGTCTGTTTGATTCCCAAGATGCTATTGAAGACGGTTGAACTACTAGAAGGATTGACATCTAATGTGTCTAGAACTGCTAGTTTGCAGACAGCTGTTACAGTGTGTAAGAATGCATGTGTCATGCTACACCATACTCTTGATGTTGATCATGGACTTGTCAATGGTGCAATGGGGCACATAGCTGACTTTCAATATAGTGTTCAAAGAACAGAACATTTGTTGAAATGGTTGTGGTGCAGTTTGACAACCTTGGGTACCCACAGAACATCAAGAGGTACTCAATAACATTTCAGCTTGTGAATGACATTTATGTAACAATGAAGCAGTTCCCACTCTGTGATGCATATGGTGTTTCAATTCACAGATCTCAAGGTCTGAGTCATGTAGATATGATTGACATAGGCAACGGTATCTTCAAAGATGGCATGAGTTATGTCGCCTTATCTTGTGTCAGAAGTTTGGCAGGACTATACATCATAAACATTGCAACAAATAATATTTGTACTGATATAAAGTCCATTGTTGAGTACAATCACCTGTGGACTCTGTACCAATTCCTGATTCCCGTACCTACTAATGTAGTGATGTGAGATGTCTTTCTACAAGAGTCACTCACGTTGAAGAGGAAGAAGCCTAGTGTGCATCACTTTTCTGCCTTCACTTCTCATGGTAGATCTACTGTTGTTGATCAAACCAGGTCTGTACCAGCAATGTAGAGTAAGTGTCTGTCAGTGATTGTAACATTTAACAACAGTACTGAAGTAAACTGCTATGCTAACTCTGTAGTGCAGGCATTCCTTCTTATACCAATGTTTGGTGATGTGATTAGTGCTCCTCAATCAACAATTGTGTCTGATTCACTGAAGCCAGTTGTAAGTGCCACTCAACACCAAGATAATACCTTGCAGACACTGACACCACTGCGTGTCGCTCTGGCAGCTTATCGTGAACACAGGACATTTGCAGATAATATTCAGCAAGATGTTACAGAATTCATGATGTGCATTATAAATACTTTGGAGGATGAGGCTATTCCAGTAAGGCAGTGCTTCACAGTTAGCTATGTGCCCAAATAAACATGCCTCTCCTGTGGTAAAATAAAGAGAGAGAGAGAAGTGACAGATGACATGCTGTGGATTTCTTTTTATATCCCTGATGACCCATCTGTGAAATTCCAAAAGTTGTTTAGAGTTACAAAATCTGGTTGTGAGTGCCTAAGGTGTGACTGGAATACCAAACTGCCTCTGAGTGTCACTCAATGTCCATGCTATCTCATGCTTGTACTACAGTGATTTGGCTTTCATGGAGTCAAAGTTGTAACACCAATAACAGACTTTACTACAGGCAGAGTCATGGTTGGTCACACACATTTTGACACTCATGCAATATTTTTTCACTATAGACCTTCTGTACAATCAGGTCATTATGTCACATTGTGCAGATACAGAGGTGGGTGGATAGAGTGTAAAGATACTATATGTACCTTCAAAGAGAGACTACCAAAGAATCTCAAGCATGCAGATGTTCTGGTGCTCAAACCTATGGAGTCTGTACAAGCTGCAGAACACTAGCTCTGCACAGTATGCCTCTGTCTTAAGTACACTTGAAAGCTGTGGATGCCTGCAGTTTCACTGCTTACATCCATGATGCCTGCATAGTATCAAGCCATAAGGACAGTGAGAAGTATTATTTATTCTGCTGTTTCTTCTTACATGTAACACTTCAATTGTTCTACTGATGAAAATGGACAGTTTACTGTTCAAGTGGCCTCTTATGAGGCTGTTGGCTTGTATTTACAATCAGTGAGTATAACATATCTTGCCTCATGTAGACATTTCTCATGGCTCATGCCACATTTATACAAAAGAAATGCAATACTATTTTTCCACAAGAACAGTGACAAGTACTATTTATTTTGCTGATTCTTTCTGCATTTACAGTAACACCTCAATTGCTGTACTGATTAAATGCACTTTTTACAGTTCGAGTAGACTCCTACAAGAATGTTGGGCTGTATGTAAAATTGATGAGCATAAAATGTCTTGGTCCATGTAGATGTATCTCATGGTATACTCCTCTGAAATAATTTGACACTTTCTCCCATGCACTACTACTGGGCAAACTCAAGGCTGCTGGTTTATCTGACCATGCCACTAACTGGTTTCAGGGCTTACCTGCAGGGCAGACAGCAATCCATGAAAGTCAGCCCAAGCACATCATCCCCTCTACCAATTGCCATGGGCATTCCACAAGGCTCAGTCCTGGGCCCTATCCTCTTCTCTATTTTCCTGAATGAACTGCCGCAGGTTTGCTCCCCACTCTGCCATTCACATGTATGCAGATGATACTGTGATTTACAACACCGGCCCTTCTGCAGATACTGTGCATGACCAACTGCAGCAGGATTTCAACGCTGTTCAACTCTGGCTCAAATCAAACCAGCTTTTCTTAAATGCTAAAAAAAATCTCCCTTACTTTTGGCTCGCAACCTCGCCTCTCCCGGCTCTCCATCAGCCCCCCTTTCCTCACCCTGGATCTTACCCCCCTTGATTCCTGCACCGAGTTCCGCTACCTTGGCATCTGGCTCGACCAATACCTAGACTACTCAGTTCACATAGACTATCTTCATAAAAAATTGCTTCCTAAACTGGGAGCCCTCTATCGTAACAAAGGTTGCCTGCCTACAGCAGTCAGGAGAGAACTTGTGCAAAAAATGATACTTCCAATCTTTTACTACAGGGACATAGTCTATGGCACCACCCCACCCTCCACTCTGTCCAGCCTGGACACTCTCTTTCACTCCTTCTGCCATTTCATACTGGAATGTCCTAAACTCACTCACCACTGTGACCTCTATAACTCTCTTGCCTTTCCCTCACTCTCAGCCTGCAGACAAATTCATTGCTCACGTGTCACTGCCAAATTCTGGTCCCACACCCTACCACCCTACCTGGTGTCTGCCTTAAATGCTCAACCCAGGGCAGCCTACTCGTTGCGTCACTCTGATAATAGATGCCTCCATATCCCTGCATGCACACCACCAAGGGTCAGTCTGCGCCTAGCTACCATTTACCTAAACTCTGGAATAACCTACCAACAGATATCTGTCATAGCACCAGCTCCAGTCACCTCAACACCCGCCTCCATGAACGCTTTCTCACTATCTGCACCTGCAACCTACCTACACCTTAGAGGTCCTCAAGGTCTCCTGAGCCTCAACTCCTCACCTATTGGTTTATGGAGGCTCCAAATCTTGCTTTTAACTTAAGTCTACTTATACAATGAGATACCTTATGCTATATGCTTCCTGGTCTGCACACCTTGTTTTAAACTATATAGCTACCACCATGTATAATCCTTCTTATGTTTGCCTTTAACTGTACAATAATATCTGTGTATGAGTTCCCTTTTCTGTACATTAATACCTGTGTCTGTCTTTTTACCATTATGTACCCTACTGTTTTTCCCCGAAGTCACATCTGGAAACAAACGGCTAGTTGCTCAGTATGCCCGCCTGGTTAAACTCTTAAATAAATAAATAAATAAATAATTGGACAGTACAGTACAAGTCACATTAAACTGTTTCACCGATGAGTTGGTTTAGCATTGTTTTTTACGGCCGGCAATGCACTGGCAACTCATAGTGCATTGCTTTTCAATGTTTAAGCAGCTCAAAAGCAATGTTTATAAAATGTTTTTGCCACTCAATTGGAATGCATCAGCAGTCCAGTCACAATGCAATGCAAAACTGAGTTTTAAATCTAAAGAAATGGTTTGTGAAGGGCTTTATTCTGGATCCAGCAACACTTATACAACTCATTTGGAAATGCTAAAATAACTCATTGGAGGAACAGTTTAATGTGACTTGTACTGTACTTTCAATTCAGATACATGCCTACTATTATAATTTGAAGCTGTGCATGAAAGCATATCATTACAACTGCACCATACCTGTATAGCTTCATACTACCTACCAAATTATGACTCAGACTTGTAAATATGTATATGTGGCTAAATGTCCTTTTTCTGTAAATATACTGCATTTACTTTATTGGTATTATATACTTTGAAAGCTAATGCAGTTCACATCTGTGTACACAGTTGTGCATATATTATTTTGTTTGTCAGCACACTGCACAGATTGTTACAGTGATAAGTGTTTCAGCACCTAAGCAATGATATATCACTTAGATTTCTGAATTTGGTAAAAAAAAAATGTACATCTTTAGTAAGTGGTAAGCTGAAAAAAAACTGCTGTTTTATTTTTCATTGATCTATGCAGTATGCTACTCATGATGTGTTTCTGCTTTTTCATAGGATTGCCCTATGCATATATGTAGATATATATTAGGGTTGGAAACCACAATTCCCTGCTTTTATCACTTTAGTAATAACTCTAACTGATGCATTAACAAAGTTTTTTTTTTTGCAGTGAATTTCCTTACTTTTTCAGATAGTATAACCATATCCTTGTTTGTCTGTGGGAGCCCAGGGCCCTCTGGGCCCTGCACTCCTATCCCTCCATAGATGCATATATTTTAGTAGCTGTGGGCCCTGCACTTTCATTTATAGGACAACAGTGACAAAATTGTCAGCATAGCCATGTTATGATCCCACCTCATGTACTCAGTACAGAAAATTGTCAAATCCCTGCCAAAATGTAATCCTGAGCAACTTCAATACCATTCTGAGTCACAGGTCCAAAAACACATTTTGCCCAGGATTTTAAAAAATGAAAGCTGTGACATACATGAGATGGGGGTAAAAAGAAGACTATGTTCAAAATCTGGGGTGAACATATTTAACATTTCCAAACTTATGAGCATGCATAGTGAAATTGCAATAAATGGTCATAACTTTGCCATTTTTACATATGCTGACCCCATTTATTTATATATGTTTTGGATTACACCTTTGAGTCAATATGGCTCTTTTACAAAGGTTCCATGTCATTGACAACTGGACAAATTATGACAAAATCAGGTAACATTAATGGCAGGTAGACCATTACAGTATTTCAGGATAAAACATTCAGGTTAAGTAGCAGGTAGGTTTTAGATAGGCAGTAGCAGTACATAAGCAGCCAGAGGCTTTGTTTAGAAACAATGAGAGATTAATAAAGGAAGTGACTGAGCATCATATAATGTAAACAATAAGTTTGGAGAGGTTTGCTAAGAAATAAGTGCTCTAATGAGTGAGAAAAGGAACAGAAGTTTAGGGTGTGGACACAGTAGGGGTGAAACTGGCATAGTTCAAGTGACAAGGAGGATGGAGTGGGGGTATGTGAAAGGGGAAGGGATATGGAAAGATGTAGTGCAAGGTGTTGGTGGCAGGTAGCAAGAAGAAGGAGAAAGGAGAGTGCAAGTAAGGGAGAGGGAGAGACAGAGAGAGTGCAAGTAAGTGGGCAAGAGAGAAAGAGGTAAAGAGGGTGTGTGTGAGAGAGGGAAGAGTGAGAGGGAGAGGGAGAAAGGGGGAGAGAAGAAGAGAACTTGAAGGGGCAGTTATGATTACGGCAATGAGGAGGTTAGGGGAAGCTAAGAGAGGGAAGGAGGCAAGGGGACAAAGAGAAAAAAAATCAGAGTGTGAGAGGGTAGAGGTATGCCAAAAGGACAGGGGAGGCAGAGGAGTGTGTTTGAGTATTTTGCTAAAAGCAGTCACAGCTGACATTGGCCACCAAATGTTGTTGAAGATTATGCTTAAAGGGGGTACGGTTCAAGATGGTGATATCCATGGGAAGTGAATTGAAACAGTTGGGGGCCCTAGCTTTGAAGGATCACTGCCCTTGTGAGGTCCAGCAGTGAGGAACAGAGAAGGCTAGGTTTACAGAACTCCTGGTGAGGTGAGTGGTGCAGTGAGGAGGCAGTATAGACTGGACCCCTGGGGGCAGGAGGCCCAATGAGGCCTTCTTTGCAAGAAGGCAGGTCTGATACTTTATTCTGCCAGATAGCTGTAGCCAGTTTGCCTGTTCGTATAAGTCACATGTATGTATGAGTCGTGTGGCTGAGGTGAGGAGCTGACAGGCCTTATTTAGGGCTACAGCTATATGCCACAAGGATGTATCGGTAGCAGATCCATAGACTACCAGGCCATAGTCAATTAGTGAGGTGACCAACTGTGTATAGCAAGCTTCAGTGCCTTGGTTGTCAAACAGTGCCTGTGTCTGTATAGCAGTCCTATCTGGGTATTAACAGTTTTGTCAGTGTTGTGAATATGCGTGGTGTATGACAGTGAGCAGTTTAGGGTCACACCAAGGTATTTGAAATGGTCAACCTGTTTCAATGCAGAGCCACCACTATTTTAGATTTGCAGTTGCTGGAGTTTGTACCTGCTATGGGTGCCACGAAACAGCATGGCTTTAGTTTTTGAGTGATTTAGGATGAGCGTGTGCAATGTGAACCAGGATTCAACCTCTGCAAAACTTCGCTGCAGTTTTTGTTGAAGGAGGTAGGGGTCAGAGTGACTTGAGAAAATGATTGCATTGTCAGCACAAAGGAGAATTCTGCCTTGGCCGGCAGTAGGAAGTTTGTTCACGAAGATGATAAATAACAAGGGTCCGAGGATAGATCATTGAGGAATGCCTGACTGGACTAGGCAGGAGGATGAGATGGTTTCCCCTATTCTGACCTGCTTGGAGCAGTCACTAAGGTAGCTTTGGAACCAGCTGGTGGACATCTGGTGAAAGTCCTAGGGATGATAGTTGTCTAGTCATTAGGGAGTGGTTGATGGAATCAAACACCTTTGTTAGGTCAATAAAGGTGGAGCCAACTAGGTGGTTTTGATCTAGTGTTTGGTGGATTTGGGAGGTACGGTCTAAGAAAGCAGTGGTGGTGCAGTGCCCCTTTCAAAAACCATGCTGCTGTGGACACAGGAGGTCATATTTTTCCAGATATTCAATGAGTTGGTCCACAACTATCCCTTCCAGAACATTGGAGAGTGTGGGTAGAATGGAGATTTGTCTGTAGTTTCTTGTGAGTTTCACGTCACCACTTGTATGGATAGGGTTCGCCATAGTGACCATCCATTTACCTGGGAATTGTGAGAGCATCATAGAGTGGTTTAGAATTTTTGTTAGGGGTGGTAGGACCTTATCAATGGCGAGAGCCATGAGCTTTAAATCTAGGGAGTCTCCACTATGCCTAGCTTTCCCAAGTACTTTGAGTAGGTGTTTTTGGCTAGCCCTTCTGAGATTGCCTTGCAATAAAATGGGGGTTGCTGCTGAGTTCCATGGGGCTAACTGGACAGGTAGCAGCTTGTGCTGGATCAAAAAAATTAGGTGGGAGCACATGACTTAGGTCTGAGAAATTGGTGTTAGAGGCGTTTGCTATTGTTACTTTAACCAAGGTGATTGCACTGTTAATGTTAAGCATTGTTGGTATGAGTTTGGGGCTTTTACCAGTGACCTCCGAAAAGTTGTTCCAGAACTTTCATCCATCATTCCAGCTGCTAGGAAAAGCATTCCTATAGTAATTGGCTTTCACCTGGTGATTGACTCTCGTGCAGGCATTCTATGCAACTTCAAAGGCCTAGGTGTCAACTAGTGTGTTGGTAGCCTTTGCACGGTACCAGAGTTGGTCTCAAGCATTCATCTGTTCAAGGAGGTTAAAGGACACCCACAGGTTAATCGTTCCCCTGATCTTACGCTTTTTGAAAGGTGCTTGAATATCACATGCTGAGTTAAAAGCTACTATAAAGTAATCAAGTGCTGAGTCCACATCCTGTTCAGTGTCTATAGGAGACCAGTTGAGTGTTCAGAGGTGTTTTTTAAAGGCGCCTAGGCGATCTGGTAGGAAGACTCTGTTTACTGTGAATTCTGGGGTAGGGTTTGTGGAATTTGTTCGTCCAGAGGGACAGGACAGAAGAATGGTCACTAATGGTGTCTGGGAGTACTTTTGCTTTCATTTATTTATTTTATTTAGTTTTTGTTGACCGGGTAAGTGCACTAGACAAATCCTGCCGATTTCCAGGCACGACCCAGGGGAGGGAGAAACAGATGAATGCCAGCTGACCTTGAACCAGATTAAGCTGTTTGTGGTATTTTTAGTGAATGATGTGTTCCAGACAATTGGTAAGAACCAAATCCAGGAGGGTGGAGGTTCCTGTCCTGTAGTTTATCCTGATGGGGGACTGTACCATTTGTATGAGGTTGGCAGCTGCCATGACATCTTTATGGCATTTTACACTGGGTGCCACCAGTTGACATTAAAATCACCCAGCATAATAAGTTCTGAGTTACAACCTAGGAGGTGTATGCAATTGAGGAGAAAGGGGAGACTTTGATTTGCCAGTTTGGGTGGGATATACACTGAGGCATTGATCAGTACCTCATTATGAGTGCCAAGCAGCACCTTGGTGACTAGGATCTGAATATCCTTCCCAATGCTAAGTACAGTCACAACTAACTTTTAGGTAGACAGCACAACCTCCTGCTTTCTTTGTAATCCTGTCTTGCTTGTACACTGTGTAACCAAGTAGGGACATAGCAGAGTTTGGGATTTTTGGGGTCAGCCATATCTCAAGTACTGATAGTATGTCTCGGTTGTGTTGGGAGATCCAGGCAGAGAGGGTAACTAGTTTCAGAAGCAAACTGCAGATATTTATGTTTGCCTGAGAAAGTGTGGCAGACCTATAAGATATCTTGGGTGCCAATTGGGGGGGACCAGGATTCAGATGTATGTTGCCCGAGATGAGCAACAACAGTAGAATGAGGCATTTGGAAAAGGCTTTTAGGTATTTCACTTAGTGTATGTGTATCTTCTCTTTTGACTTTTGTTTCCTGTCTAGACGTAGGGTGGGGGTTAATAGTAAAGTGGCACTAATGAATAAAGTATTGATCCTAGGAAGTAGGTGGAGCACCCATAGGTTGTGTAGCCCTTGCGGGGATTCCTTGTTAGGACTGAGGTCCAGGTTCATAGTATAGATCCCATATACTGATAGAGGGTATTTGTTAATGAAAGGCATGGGCATTCCATGAGGGTGTGCCCCAGGTGTGCCATTATGTGGTAGGATGCACAATAAGGAGAGCAGGCCTAGTAGGAGATTAGCAAGCATCATTATTGGTTAGTAGTCTAATTGTGGACAAGGGAATCACTGTGAGTTGGTCTGGCCCTTTAAGGAAGGGGAGCGAAAAAGAGAAGGATACAAAAGATAGGGAAAGGGATAGCAGTGGGTGGGACTTGGATGTATTTAGTAGAGGTCAGGGCCAGGGAGTGTGGGCGGAGAAAATAGTAGATAATAAACAGCTGTACTGCAGGTAATGCAGTCAGGAAATGAGATGAGTAGGAAAATTAGCGTTCAGGCTGACGACTGGCCAATCAGGAGAGCTATGGTTCGGGTGCAGCCAATCAGGAGCAACCAGGCCTGAGAAGTGCCAGAAATGAAAGTCTAAAAGCACAGGACTGTACCTTGTAGTGGGTCTCCTCTGGTGCCGGCAAGGAGAGAGCAGAGGTGGGCGGTGGTGTTTCTGTCAAGCCAACCCACATTGGAGAGCTCTGTGCCTGAGTCTAGGGCAAAGGAACTTGTAGTGGGACTCCTCCAGTGCCAGCAGAGAAAGAGCAGAGGCAGACGGTGGTGTTTCAGTCAAGCTAACCCATCTTGGAGAGCTGTGTACCTGAGTCTAGGGCAAAGGAGCTTGTAGTGGGTCCCCTCTAGTGCTGCCAGAGAGAGAACAGAGGTGGGTGTCAGTGTTTCAGTCAGGCCAACCTGCCTCGGAGAGCTGTGTGTCTGAGTCTAGGGCAAAGGAGCTTGTAGTGGGTCTCCTCTGGTGCCAGCAGGGGGAGAGAGAAGAGGCTGGTGGTGGCATTTCAGTCAAGCTAACCCACGTCGGAGAGCTTTGTGCCTGAGTCTAGGGCAAAAGAGAGCTTGTAGCAGGTCTCCTCCAGTACTGGCAGGGAGAGAGCAGAGGAGGGTCATGGCTTTTCAGTCAAGCCAACCCACCTTGGAGATCTGTGTGCCTGAATTTAGGGCAAAGCATCTTGTAGTGGGTCTCCTCCAGTGCCGGCAGGGAGAGAGCAGAGCCAGGTGGCAGCATTTCAGTCAGGCCAACCCACCTCGGAGAGCTGTGTTCCAGAGTCTATGGCAAAGGAGCATATTTTCAACATGGCCTTCTTATAACCCCACCTCATTAACAAGGCCAAAAAGCATTTCCAAATCCCTCCGGGAAGGTGACTTCACCAAGCAACTGTGAAATCACCTTTCAGGAGGGAGTTGTGAAATGACAGTCATGAAGTAGAATTCCCAAATCGCCATGTTGAAAATTTAGGATCAAAATGTTAAGAAACAGTTGAGTTATGAATGCAAGTTGAAAACCCCATTGAAATACATTGGAAAAGAGCAAGAAATAGGATCCTGTATTGCACAAGGATCCTTTAGCATGCTTTCTCATTATAGTCAATGGGAAAGTACGATAAAGGATCCTTTTCTGAAACAGGATCCTACATGGTGCTAATCAATGTCCCTTGTAGTGTAATGAGGCTGGTAGCACGTGAGGTTGGTGCCCAAAAGATGGCACCATCTGAAATGGCGATGCAATGTGGGCAAAAGGCAAGGGAGCAGGGAGGGTGACCGGATGTGGGGTTGTGTGTGACCCTAGCAACAGGATGTCACTATACATACATGCGCGTGAGGGGGGCGCACGGCGAGCATGGCCTGGGAGGGGACAGAGGGGATGTAGGGGGTGGTGCTGCAGTCAGCTGCTGAGCTGCATCATGGCGTCAGGGGTTGGCTTCCACTTGTGGTGCTGGGGTTCCAGGTTCAGGTCTGCGTCTGGATGCTACTGCCTTTTGGTTGCGCCTGGCCCAAACGTTATTCATATTTTGCTTTTTTATCCCCTGACATGCACCCCCCCCAGAGTTGAGAATCCTTAAGTAGGGGGGTGTGAGGGGTGAAGCCACTCATGAGTGTGTGTGTGTGGGGGCAGCCCCCCCCACACAAAGCAAAGTATAGAAATCCCTGGCACCATTCTTCCATGTGTCGAGGATGTCAGGATGGCAAAATTGTTTTCACCACCCTGACGTCGCGATAATGAGAGTCACCATTTGGCACTTGCTATTATCACACAGAACCATGAGACCTCCCATCCCCTGATATGCTATGGCTTACCCTTATTAAAAAAATAAATTTCCCTGGTAGTCTAGTGGTCTCTCCCCCTCCCCCATCCCTCAACGTTCGATCCATCCTGATATAAAAAGAGGAATGACATGGTAGCCTAATGGTCATCCCCCCTCCCAATGTCCAATCGCTGTTCCCCCAAATAAAAAAAAACTTACCTAGTAGTGTAGTGGTCCCACTCCCTTCCAGATGCCTGATCCCCATCTCTTTATATAAAAAAAAAAACACCCTCATAGTCTAGTGGTCCCTCTCCCAGTCCTGATATTAAAATAAAAATGACCTGTGAGTCTAGTGGTCCCTCCCCTCTCACTGACTTACCCTGCCCTGAAAAAACATTTTTCCTGGTAGTATACTGGCACCCCACTACCTCACCCTGTTAGGTATCCATCCACCACCCCACTCCCCCCCAGCATCCCCATTAGTAGTCTGCGATCATCACAGCCCACAGATGGCCGTAGACTGTGGTATGAAAGAGCTGTGCCACACAATGCAATGACATTTTTTTTATGTGATGGGAAAATCATTGTTCCATTTGTCATCATCTTGTTGTTTGTTTTCCCATAAAATTCTAATTTGAAAACCCACAATAATGGCAATCCTTTTTTTTGTATACTTTCCTTATCTCTGCTCCCACGGAACTCTCTCAAGCAGAGCCCACTCACCTCAACTGCTCAACCACCTGCCTGGTGCTTGCCCAACTAGGAAATCTGGCACAGACACTTTTCACTAACCTCAATCTGACTACCCCCACTCAGCACGCCAGATCCAAGGCAAGGTGCATGATCAAGACAGCCAATGAGACTAGTCCAGCATTGGGTGTATGGCTGCAGGCACTGGAATGTTGCTGTTTCCTATCTGTGGGACAAGGCTTTCTGTTGTTATGTATTTCCCAGACAGCAGATGTGCAGTGATGCCCTGCATGCAATGGGTGTGCACCTGCCACCATGCATTAGGCATCCGCTGCCACTCCAAACCCCGGAAGAGCATGTCACAAGGTGCACCACCCCCAGTCAGCACTATGAGCCACCAGCACCACAGCAAGTGTACCAACCCACCCAGCCCCAGGAAAGGAGAGCTGTCCTCCAGACACTTAATCCTTTCCTGCCCCTGCCAACCCTCGATGGCCCGAGTTTGCTCCCAAACCCAGGTCACTGGCATGGTGTGAGGAGTGGCACCAGTGCCCCAACCATCAGCACCACTGAGCTGGCTAAATGGCATTCATGAAAGGGTCCAACACATCTACCTTGCTTAAGGGGACCCACTTAGCTGAATTTTTTTACTTAACTGTTCAAGAAATGCCCTTAAAATCTTTTTTTTTTTTTTTACATTCTAAATCTTTTTTCATATCATGAGTGATGATGAAAGATCCTTTTTCAATAGGAAAAACTGCTTTTTTTGTTTGCCATAATCTTTTTCCTGTTGTCAAGTGGCACCCTATCCCTCTGATTGCTGTCCCCATAATAACACCATTTTTTTCCTGGTGTCTGGTGGTGCTCCCCACCCTCCAATCCCCACTACCATAATGTTACCTCAATTTTAAGACTTTTCTCTGGTGTCCAGTGGTACCCACCCTCTGATTTCCTTTCCTGTATTTTTTTTATTATATTTAATATTTTTCCTCGATGTTTAATGGTCTTCCTCCCTCTGGTGGCCACCCCTGTAATTGTTTATTACTTCCCTGGTGTCTGGTGGCACTCCCACCCTCTGATCACCAGCCCTATAATTATTTTTCATTTCCCTGGTGTCTAGTTGGTCCCCCACCCTGTCATCACTGTCCCAGTAATATTGTTATTTTCCCTGGTGTCTAGTGGCACCCCAACCCTCCAGTCTCCATCACCATCTCAATTGATTTTTTCCCTGGTGTCTAGCGGCACCCCAACCCATGGATAGTAGATGCCTGCAATAAAGAAAATGGTCCCTCAATGTCTTTTTTTAACCTATAAAAAAGAAAACTGTCCCTTGCCTATCCCACCCCCACCCTGACCTCCCACTGAGCACCACCTACCTTGTACCCCCCAAACACCATCACTCATGTAAACAGGTTACAGGACAAAGATTCACTCTCTGATGGACAACACATCTTGCTGCTGGAAACACCGACTGCAATATGAGAAACTAAGGTAAATGAGGTTCAATGTATTTTAATGGGGTTTTCAACTTTGTGGCATAAGATTGCCATTTTTGCATATTTTGAGCACAACTTTTCAATATGGCCTTTTTGGGACCCCAACTCATGAACAATGTTAGCGGACTTATGCAAATCTGGCTGGAAAGGTGATTTTGTAGTCATTTGGCCAAATCACCTTTTGAGAGGGATTTTAAAATTTTCACCACCATTGCTCATCAGGTGGGTTATAAGAAGGCTATGTTGAAATATTGGAGTCAAAATATGTAAAAATGACAAAGTTATGTGTACTTATTGAAATTTTGCTACACCCCTTCGTAACTTTGGCAATTTTAAATATTTTGATTTGAAATTTTCAACATAACCATCTTTTAACACCACCTTATGAACAAGATAGCTGTAATTTTTCAAACCCTGGCCAAACTCTATTTTCACCGTTGAGGTGTGCAATGGTGTTGCAGTGGTACAGGATAATGTTTTGGCAGGGATTTCAAAATTTTCATTACTGGGTTCATGAGGTGGGGTAATAAGGCTATGCTAACAATTTTGTTCCTGTTTTAATACAAATGGAAGTGAAGGGCTCTCTGCAGCAACATATATGTATGAAGGTAAGGAGGAATGGGATCTCAGGGACCTCTGGGCCCTGCAGTCCGATGGGCAACTAGGCTGTTGACTGGGACCTCCAGGTCCAGTCATACTATGCCTGTGCTCCGTGAGTTGCACTGGCTGCTGTTCAGTGGTGGATCACCTTTAAGTTTGGCTTGCTAACCTTTAAAGCCCTACATGATCAGGGACCCGATTACCTGCAAGACTTCCTGGTACCCTACTGCCCACTCCGTCCTCTCTGATCCACTGACAAGAGATTGCAAGAGATTCCCATGGTATGATTGAAGACATCTGGTGCCCATGCTTCTTCTTTTTCAGCCAACCCTGTGGAATTCTCCACCTTGTCAGTTAAGATAATGCCTGACCATCGATAGATTTAAAATTGAGTTAAAAACTTATTTATTTCATTTAGCCTCCCCTAACTATTGCTAATCTGCTTTTATTGTTCATGTTTTTAACTTACATTTACATTTGTTTTTTCCAATTTTATGTACAGCACCTTCGTTCTGAAAGGCGCTATACAAATAAAATGTTATTTGATTTGAGACAAATGAGGATATAATTCAAAAGGTAAGGAAATTCTTTGCAAAACTTTATTAATGCACATGTTAGGGCTGAAGTGACAAAAGAAGGGAAATGTGCCATTAGGGTTTCCAACCCTACCCACCTCAACTGCAGGTAGCAACAGAATGGGTGTGCTATGGATTGTTCTACCTAACACCCACCCCATTCTTATAGACTGTACCCATCTCAGCTTACTTACTTGTGGAATGGAGTAGGCATTAGGGCCGACAGCCAAAGGCACACCCATGCCTGTTGCTGCCTGCAGGGTAGAGGTGGGGAGTGTTAGGGTTGGAAACCTAACACCACATTACCCACGTTTGAGGTTTCAACCCTAACTAGTGCATTAACAAAGTTTTTGTAAAGACTATATATATATATATATATTCAAAAGGAAAAAGAAATAAAATATTCCAAAATACATGGGTACTGTATATAGAGGCATACTGAAGAGCTAATGTACTGAGTTTATGTGCATGGTGTACTGTGTCTGAGCCAGAAGCTTGCTGGTTTAAAAAAAATATAGCTTGGGTTATAGTTGATACTGCTTATAATGGACAGAATGCACATACCTGGAGTAGTCTATTGTAAGTGGGTCTGACTATATTATGATTTTGTTATCAAAAGTGCTGTACCTGAGGACTCTGGTTTGGGACTGATTACATTTATAATTTATGTTAATGGCTTACCAAAATTAAGTTCTCAGCTGTTTAACTTGTGTCTTTATGCCAGTGATTGTTTAATTTATTTATTTATTGAATGTTGTTGACCCGGTAGGACCACTGAAACTAGAAGTCCTTTTTTCAGGGGCAACCGGGGAGTAGGGATACAGATATTAACCAACTGAAACTGAATCAGATTAAGTTGTTGGTGGAATTTTCTTTAGTGAATTGGGGAAATATGGCCAGGACACCTGAGAAATTCCCCTACTTGCCAGAGACAGAAATTCTGGCAGTCCAAGATGGCGGACAAGAGTCCTGGAGGAAGACAGACTGCTGTTGAGGTGTGGGAGTTGGTCTCCTCCCACACCTCAGCACTGTTAGAGACTGCAGAAACAAATAACTTGCATGATGATGGGAAAAGTATGGAAATTATTGAACAAAATAAAATGAGGAAGCTCAGGAGAAGACATTTGAAATCCCTGAGGCACAGGAGGAGGGTATGGAAATGATTTTATCTCCAATGGCTCTGAAGAGAATGTTTTCAATAAAGAAACTGTTTCAGGAATGAACAAAACACATGAATTGCAGAAACTCCAGGACATTGAAGAACAGAAGTTCTTGGCTATGAAATGTTCTCTACTGCAGAGGATGCAGCAGCTCAAAGCTGACAGCAAAGCTGACGCTGTCAGAACCCAACAGCTGTGCAGCAGTGCAAATGCTACAAAAGACCTGCCAACTGCTGGAAGTAGCGTGATGACTGTGTGTGTTTCTACTGTGGGAAAGACACCTCCTCCTGTGAGTAGAAAAATTAATCATGGAAAATTAAATGCACAACATGAAATGGCCAAAAGTAAAAACAAACCTGAAACAGGGCCCTGGTCAGTGGAGACAGCCATCCAGGGAGCAGGATAGGAAAGACAATCTGATTCAGGACAATGGGTTTCAGCCAGCTTGCCTATCAGAATGCCAGCACCAGGAGATTGTGTTTCTCCTCTCCCTCAAGCTGAAGCAGAGCTCCAAACATGTGCAGATGGGGAAACAAATAAAGACAATGGTCTGCTGGCTATGCCAGAAGATCTAGCTCTAACTCAAAACCCAGTCTTGATTTTACCTCCCAGAAACACAGCTACTGGATTACAGAATACCCTGCAAGCCCAGATTGAAGCACCATTAAACGTTATTCCAGATAGACAGAAAAAAACTTTTTCTTCTTTATTTCGTTTGCCTGTCTTACCTGCGAAATGCCACAATGCTGTAAGACTTTCCTATGTTGGTGGCCTACCTGACCCTCCAGACTGTGTGTACATAGCTAGAAATCTCCTCAAAGATTCAATGACATTTTTCTTCCACGAGGTGTATGCCCTGATCCATATCTCAAGAGAAACTACATTTGACATAAGTTTTAAAACCTCAAAGGGTTTAGAGAGGTTTGAGGCCAAATACCACTCTTTAAAATGAACAGCACAATGGACCCCATTTCTGGCTATCCCTTTAACAAAGCCAGCATATAAATCTATCACTATCCTATTTAGGAATGAGGGTGTGGATTTGTCAGATCTCCTGTATTGGCTAAAAATGAAATGTATAGTCATAGGAGAGCCCATGCACTCTGAGAACATTTGGACTGGGAGCTGAAGGGTTAAAGTATTGTTGAAAACAGATGATTCTGGAGTTCTTCACCTTCCAAATTCTTTTCTTCTAGGATGTGACAGGGGAGTTATGTTCAATGCAGGACAACCTAAGGCTTGCTATAGATTTGGGGACCCATCCCACTTAAGTAGTGTGTGTGATACTGTAAAATGCAATCTCTGTGGTGATCTGGGTCATATAGGCTCTAACTGTTTAAATGAATGTAAGTGTAATTTATGTGATGAAATCAGACACACATTCAGAACAGCACCTGGGCTGTACATAACCAGGAGCACCATGATGGGGAGGTGGACCAACAGTTTATTATATCCCAAGCCCAGAAGGCAAAAATTAGGACCAGGTCAAACCCTACCCATCAGACACTTGAACCAGAGGTACCTTCAACATCAAAGGCTTCTTTCCCTGTACAAGACAGAACCTGGTTCAGCAGATGGAACCCCCCCCCCAGACACAGAGGACCAATAAGAGGCTGGAGCTGAGTAAGACCTGACAACAGTAGAAATGCCCCCAAGGCCTGTCAAAAACTAGTATACGGTTCACTAGGTCAAAATTAAAAGCAGCCTCCCCCCTCAAAAATAGTTAAGACTTCTCCCATACCAACTTCAAATGACTACAAGACTTTGCAGGGGTCAGCAGAAGGATCAGGGGAAGACTCTGACACCTCCTCAGTACCTTCCTCTCACCCAGAGGGGACGACCAACACAGAGATGGGCACCAAAGGCAGAAGGGCTCAAAAAAGGAAAGCTAAAACAAAAACAAAAGGGTTTGTGGGGTCAGGGTGGAAAAAATAGTGGCAAACTTGTGGCAGTAGGAACAAATATATATCTGCTTTCCCGTCAAAAAAAAATCATGTCCCCTACAAACCTTGAATGCCATACTAATAATGTAAACAGCGTAAAGAAAGTAAACAAAAGAAACATTGTATTTGCATTTCTTGTCTCACTGCCATGTGGAATATTTTTTTATAAGATGTGAGATTTCACACTCTCTCTGAAATAAAATAAGCCCAAAGACATTGGCTAAAGGGCCATACTTCTGGTCAATTGGCCAGGAGGCCTGCTCAGGGTAGGCATCCTGGTACACTCCATGAACTTTAGGCTATTAAAATTATATGATGTAGTCCCTGGATGTTCTAATTGACCAGCTCCATACCACCTAATAATTATATATGGGCATAAACAAAAACAGGAAGAATAGAGCTCATCTCTCTCATTCATCCATATTTATACACATTAACACAAGGTATATTTGCCAGAGATTTCAACTGTAGTCTGAGTATTCAGGATAAAGCTCATATGCCACAACAAAAAATATATTGCAACTCCCATTCTTTGAATATGGCTATTCGAACAGCTACATTGAAGGATGCATATTTAGAGTGTACAAAAAAAAATACCCCTACATTTCAGAAATGAGTCCTGGCCACCAGGGTTGATTATGTGTTTGTGTCTTCAGGCTTGCATGTTCTGGCAGCTACTGTCTCTCCTCTGGAATTATCAGAGTACAGGAGAGTATCTATAACTGTGGGCAGTACCCCCCACCTAGACTTTAAGGGCCAAGGGATATGGAAATTTAATACATCATTATTAAAAGATAATTAGCTCCTCCACTCAGTAGGACAGTTCTTAACATCAGTAAAGTCAGTGTGGATATGTTACGAAGACCCTATAAGGTGGTGGGAGGACATAAAAACAGATCTGACATCATTATTAAAACAATACAGTAAAAATAAATGCAACACCACATACCTGCAATACTTGAATCAGAGACATCACCTCCAGAATTTACTGACCATTTCCCACAAAGGACCCTAGCTCTCAGGTTCAACTGGTGCAAAAGGGAATGAGGAATTTTACAGTAAAAAGCAGACAGTTTTATAACCAGTACAAATTTGGGACTCAGGGAACTGCTCAAGCAGTGAACCCTTTTGAATATAATGGTTATAAAGTGGACAAAAAAACAATGCATAGTGTAGTAGACTCTTTTTTTTATTTAAAGTTTATTAATTTTCAATGTTACACTTGAAGGTACATACAGACATATTATTATCATGACCAAAACAAACGGTAACCTTCCTCCCTCACTCCCTCCCCCTCCCTTCCCTCCATTCCCGTTCTTGTCTAACACAACCCCTCTCCCCCCACCCCAATCCTCTACCCTCTCAGTTGCCCCCCCCCCTCCGGTGCCTCTGATATAACCATTGCATAAAACATGTGGTCACAGATCATTTGTACCATACATATCCTTGGGTCCTTTACACAGCGGTGATAAGAGCATGAAGTTTTTCCCATTTTTTTTTATAAGCTCACATATGATTAAAAATGCTAGACATGTTTTTTTCTACCCTTAAACTGGAGAGAGGTTCATTCAGCCACTCTGTATAGGAAGGCTGTAATGAATCTTTCCAGTGCTTTAGTACAATTTTCTTGACAGAAGATGAGATCATGGTGATATGATATTGGCGATCCATTACCGGGTAGCCAGTGAAATCTCCCAAAATACACACCCCCGGGGTAAAATAGTCCTGAAGGCCCAATAAAGGATCCAATCTTCCTTTTATAAGGTTCCATAATGGTGAGATTTTTGGGCACTCCCAAAAAAGGTGACATAAAGCACTAACATCCTGCATACATCTGTTACATAAAGGTGATATAAAGTACCAACATCCTACATACATCTGTTACATATTGGGATTATGGCCCAGTCCATTTTGTATAATCTATAAGGTGTCAGACACATATTATGCAATATTTGTAGCTGCATTACTCACAATCTGTCTTGAGTAATATATTTGTGACAATTTTCCCAGATCTGCAGCCATCTAGACACTGAATTAGAAATTTATCAGACCAATATCTACTAATGCCCATGACATCTGGGAAAACCCAGAGTAAGCATATATTGAGGAGACAGCATGTGGAGCAAGATTAGGCATCTGTGAGCTTCCATCATTCCCCTTTCTCTGAGCTATTACCACAGTACGAAATAGGATACTAGCATATGTTGGAGCTGATATACCTTAAGGACAATTTTGAGGCTAGATCAAATTTAGTGAGGATTTCCTGTGTATTCAGCCAGTCGGCACCCTGTGTGCGAAACAGTCATGCAGAGGTGTCTTGCTTCAATGGGATCCAATTATAAGGAATCATGCACCCCCTAAAAGGAAATTAGGGTTCTGAAATATCAACTGGGCCAGATCATATGTATTCGCATAACCTATTGTGTTACATAGCTGGGAATGGATGTGAATTGACTGCTTCAAGGGTGAGTAATGCAAACTGGAAGGAAGTGTTTTGGGCTTTAATTAAGGCATTAACAATGGGTTAACTCTGGTGGAAATGATCATTTCTTGTTCAATTTTGACTCATGATGCCTTATAATCTCCCCATTCTGTTGAACCTATTGGGAAGTGCCACTTCAAGTATTTGTTAGGATGACTAGCCCAATAATATAACCCAAAATGTAGGAGTTGTAATCCTCCTAATATCTTAGGGGCAGCTAGTTTATTGTAGGCTCTTCTCGAGGTTTTGTCTTTCCAAATAAATCTGGATATGTAAGAATGAATCTTTTTAAACCAGCTCTTAGGAATCCGTGAGTTAAATAGGTTGAGCAGATAGAATATTCGCGGAAGAACATTCATTTTAATTATATTCACTCTTTCCAAAAAGGTTAGGGGAAGATCAACCCAACATTTCAGGTCAAGCTGGATGTGGGCTCTTAAGGTCTCCAAATTCAATGTATGTATGCGATCCCTACTATTAGAGAGCTGCAGGCCTAGATATTTTAGAGATTTAGAAGACCAAGTGAGGCCCAAATCTAAGAAGTCCTGCCTCATTACTTTGTGATTTAATGGAAAAACTGCTGCTTTGTCTGTGTTTAATTTGTAGTTCACGAGTACACTATAATCACGTATTAATTCTATGAGACTCTGGATCGAATTAGTGATATTTGTGATGTGGAGCAATATGTCATCCACGTAGGCCACAATTTTTTTCTCTTTAGATCCCAAGTGGATGCCTGTGATCTCTGTTGAGATCCGGATGGCTGTTATTAAGGGCTCCAGATATAGATTAAACAGCAGTGGTGACAATGGGCAACCTTGCCTAGCACCAGCCTGCAGGGCAAAACAAGGAGATAAAGTTCCTTACAAAAAGTATGCGCAGTAGGGTTGGAGTATAGTGATTGTATCAAGGAGATAAATTTGTTAGGGAAACCATATCTATTGAGTGCTTGGATCAAAAAGTGTCAGTCTACATGGTCAAAGGCTTTTTTGCATCTAAGGAAACCAGTGCCATGGCCTGCTGGAACTTGCTGAAGATGGAAAAAACATGGGACAGTCTGTGGAGATGGTCACCTGATGACCTGCCCTTCATGAGCCCCACCTGGTCATCACCAATTAGAGGAAGCACCTTATTTAGTCTGCATGCCAGTATCTTGGCGAGTATCTTTACACCATAGTTCATGTAGGAGGATATTGGGTGATGGCTCGAAACTTTAGTCGGATCTCTATCTACCTTGGGCAGGACCACTATTGTGGGCTTTAACACTCTATGGTTGAAGTCATCACCATTTAACATTGAGGAAAAAACTGCTTACAGCCACGGAATCAGTTGTTTGTTAAACTTTTTGTAAAAGTTGGCTGAATAGCCTTCTGGTCTAGGAACTTTATCTAGGGGGAGATCTTGTATAATTCCCCAAATCTACTCCCCTGTTATTGGGGTTAACAGCTTGTCTGCTTGTTCTACATTCAATGTGGAGAGGGGAAGGTTCTCTAAAAACTGGTCCTCTGCAGCTTGAGAGAGTCATGATGGCATTTGAGTGTATAATGTTTTGTAATACTGCTCCAATTCAGCCATAATCTCCTTGGGGTGTGATATCAAAGGCCCCTGGAGGTCAGGCTGTAAATCCGCTGCACATTGAGAAGGCTTCTTCTTTTTTAAGTCTGAGAGCCAACAATCTCCCTGCTTTTTCCCCATGTTCTGTATATTTAGCTTTGGTGTTTATGATGGCCCACTCCGCTTTCTCCCTTATCAATTCTGAGTATTTGTCTTTTAATTTTAATAAAGCTATTTTGTCCCCCTCTGTAGTCTGATTAGAAAGATATTTTTCTTTTCTCTAATCTGTGTCAAGAGAAGATTACATTCTTGTCCCTCTTTCCATTTTTTGAGTGAGGCCAGCTTAATAAACTCTCTCACAATGAAACACTTAAGGGCACTCCACTCCATGGATGGAGACTGTGTGGATCTCCAATTATCCTTTTTGAACTGGTCTAGAGAACCAACTATACTATCCGTAATCTTTTTGTCTTTTCATAACTGGTTGTTTAAATTCCTTATTTTATCCCCACCCCAATTGAGGGACAATGACATTTGACAGGATATAGGGGAGGGTTCCAAACCCACTCCAGTATCTATTGTGCTGTCCACGAAGCCATGCAACAAGGACTTACTAAGCCAGAAATAATCTATTCTGGAAGCTGACCCATGGACAGCTGAATAAAAGGTAAACTCCTTGTCCTGATGATGTAAGATTTTCCAGGGTCACATAGATTCAGGTGGTCTACCACGTCCTAATAGCTCTCTGAGCTAAGAAAGACCTTAGGCAGGAGCCCCTGGTTTATCCAAAGTGGATCGAAGGGCAAATTCAGTCCCTACCTAGAAAAGAGTGGGATACTTAGAAAGGGAGCAAACATGGAATGGAGTTCCATGAAGAAAAGCAGGGAGTCAAATTGGGTCCAAATATAGATCCAAACAGTATTTCACTTGATTGGCTTCTCCTCTTCACTAAGACATGTCAGGCTTGTTTATCTATTATGGATTTCACGCAAACGAATAGAAAGTTTCTTGAAAAAAGTATGGCAATCCATCTCTTGTTTCTGCTATCACCTGCAGCAAAGACTTGCCCCACATGCTGTCTCCTGAGCAAAGTGCCCTCTATTTCTATTAAGTGAGTTTCCTGCATCATTACTACATCACTGCGCAGGATCCCTAAATGCTTTAAAATGTTCATATGCTTTAAAGGATGTCTCACCCCTTTGACATTCCAAGAACAAAATTTAGATAGTTGAGCCATCACATTTATATTTCCCAGTAGGAACCCTAAAGGAATAAGGAGCCAGATCCATTTGTTTCCACCATGTTATCTGATTTACCAGGCACCTCCCACTCACCCTCCCCCCTTGTGGATTCAACCATCCCTCAACATTATCCCTTTCCTTTTCCCAATGTAACCCGAAGTAGCCCCCCCACCTATGTGCCTCATTACTCCTAATAACACTACAGGCAAAATTAGTGATAGCCCTTAAGATATGAACATATATACTCAAGTAATAAGAACCACCTACCACCCTAACAACTGGCCTGTGATGATCAGCCCTCCGATGAACCTCCTCCCCCACCTGACCACACATTCAGTAGAAGTGATGCTACATCTCCCAAAGTTAGAAATTACGCCAGTTCTTAATGAATACACAACCGTATCCCAAATAAGTCCCTCTAAGTATAAAGACTACCTTACTCCCTCCAACCCTTAAAATTGCCAAACAACTCAAACAATCGCAACAGAGTTAACACTCAAACTTTTTCTTTTTTCCCCCTTATTTAGGCACCATTTATATGTAAATCACCCTATCTTCGATCATCGGTCCCCTCAGATGTTTCAGCAGTTAACTATTAAATGTATAACAGGTCTATCTTTAGAATCTCTCTGAAGAAGGATGGCCTCCACAATAATCTACCATCAGTCCTTCTCTGCAAATCGACAGGGTAGGCCACTCTTGTTCTGTGAAATGTTATTAGCTCAAGTAAAGAGCTCAATTATTTAAAGGATGCTTTACCCACTTAGCCTGTGAAGGAATAAATTAAAATGAAAGTCCAACCTTTAACACTACTATGTGTACTTTACCCATTTGACCTACAGCAGTCTACAAGTTCATCAGTGATCTGAAAACAGGGTTGGGCGCTTCTGTTTGCAGAATTCCAAAACAGGATCAACTTCCTTGAATGATGTCCAGCTGCCATCCAGTAGTATTTGCAACTTAGCAGGGTAGAGACATATGGAATTTGATACTAGAAGCTATACATTTAGACACATTATGATGGAAAGCTGCCCTTCGAGAATGCACCATGGCTGGTAGATCCTGTGTGATCCTTAGCTTTCTCCCTTCCCATAGAACATCCTGTATGTCTCTAAGTTTCATCAGGGCATGCTGTTTCTCATAAAAGTTAAGAAAATGGAGAATTAAAGGTCTAGGCTGGGTATTTGGAGGTGGCATTGGCCAGAGTGCATGGTGGGCCCTTTCAATAAGGTAGGAGGACCCATAGGGACTTGGTCTAACTAGCTTAACCAAAAGCTTCTGGACAAAGGCTATTGTGTCTGTTCCCTCTTCTTTCTCCGGTATACCAATCACCACAACGTTGTTGCTTCTGTTTCTTCCCTCAAGATCTTCAACTTTGGATTCCAGATGCTTGAGGGTTTGCCTATTAACTGTGACCATTGTGTCTGTTCTTTCCATTCTCTTCTCTGCTGAGATTACTTGGGCTTCTGTGTCTGTGATCTTCCATGCAAAATCATCCACTGTTTTGGATAAAGCTTTCATGTCAGACATCAACAAATGGACTTCTTCTTTGAAAGGTTGAAATTATAATAAGAACCTTTCTAGAGTTAGAGGGGTAGAATCTGTAGAAGCGGGAGACAATGTTGCTGCCACAGAAGTACAGCCTGTTGTTGGAGGTAGCGCCCATGGCTTTTTCGGTGCTTTCTCAGGCGTAACCGGTGGTGTATGTCTTGGGGCTGCCAGCCACATCTCAGCCTCCATTCTTCACTCCAAATAGATTTTCTTGTAATAGGGAGGTTCCCCTCTTGTAATCTGGTGAGAATGTACTCAGAGGCCAGATATTCAAACTGCACCATAAAAGTGCGTAACAGCAGGAGCAGCACAAGTCCACTGCGCCCATGCCAATAAAGCGTCGATATGCAAACAATGCGCAGGTCAAGATGCACCTGCAGCACATGACTGAATATCGTGCCAACTGCACCATAGCGCAACCAGGGATGTTCAGTGGCGCAGTTCAGATGCACAATAGCACAACCAGGGATGCTCAGTGGAGCAGGACAGCAGTGCAACAGAACAACCAGGGATGCTCAGTGGAGCAGGGCAGCAGTGCAACAGCACAACCAGGGATGCGCAGGGACAGGATGCAAGGACCCACCAGCCATGCTACAGATGGGCAGAGGAGCACACAATAGAACAGACATCGCCCCCCCAACACCTCATGCACTGCACAACTGGGGGAGAGCTGGAATAACCACCAGCCCATGGATACCAACAAGAAACCCACAGCGGGGCATGGTGCCCTAGCACACCCCCTGGCAAGCTGTGACTGGCACACAAGGAGGCCCAATCACCCCGTGCCACACCATCCCACCAATGCAGAGCACACCCTGCACCATGATCCTCAGACACCCTGCCCAGGAGCAGCACCCACCAGAGCAGGACACCCCATGCATGCCACCACTCCCACTGTGAAAATGCAACCCTGTGCACCACAGAACCATGCAAGGCAGCCCCACATGAGCACCCATCAGTGGGTGGCAGGCAGTGATGCAATGACTGCATACACAGTAGTTCCGCCATGCACATCCCCCCGAGGTACAGCTGAGAGATCGACCATGTGTCGGCACACGAGGTATCCCACACATGACAGCATGCCCCAGACACCACCACCAGTGGTACAGCACCCTGCACACCCTCCCAAGGACACACCCTGACCCAGCACTGGCCACAACAGCCAGCACAGACACCCACAGTGGTGCATGGAAGCATGCACCACACAGGATGCAACACAGTGCATGGACACCCACCCATACCCAAGGGCACACCAACACAGGGACACAGTAGTGGGTCAACCAAGCCCCCAGCATGTGGCCATGGAAACTGTGTACACACGGCCAGCACCTCTTGATGGCACAGGAGTGCCATCCACCCTGTGCAGGCACCATGGAGCTGTATGCCACCAGCATGCACCCGGAGCACAAGTGACAGACAGTGGAGCACATCCCCTGCAACAGACACATGCAACAGCATGGAGGTGGGACAACAAGAGGCAGAGCCACAGTGCCACCCAAGGCAGACATGCACCACACCAGTGACAGGAGGCAACCCAACATTTTCTGGGTACAGTGGCTGTCCAGCATGGACAGCCACCACTGACATGCCAGTGGACCGCGCAGGTCACAGACATGCAAAAGTGTCAGCTGCACAGGCCATGGACATTCTGACAGGTGTGCCATGGACACAGTGCATGCACCATGGACCACTGCACACAGTCATCTAGTGCACAGGGAACAACACACAAACCACAGACAGTGCCTTATAGCTACTCCCACACCATAGTCACTTCCCCTACGGACACACAAACATGCCCATGACTGCGCCACCCCTGACGCCATGCACACCACTGCAGCTGAGCACCTGTAGCCCACTGCAAATCAGAGACCACCACAGTAGGCATAACAAAACAAATGTATATTAAAAGATATAAAACAACTATTTACAAATATGTACAAAAGGTTAGGGGTTAGGGCCACAAACCAGGTGGGGGTGGGTAAGGGGCAGGGTTAACAAATGGTGAGAGGAAGGAGGGTGTGAGGTGGGTCCAGGGGGGGGAGAAGTCTTGGGGTGCAAGATGTTCAGCAGGAGCCCGCTCCCGCTCTGAAGGTGCCTCCGCCATGCCTCCTTCGGACTATTAGCTGGTCGATGCACTGTAAAATCTCCAGGGAGGCTCTGGCCACTTGCATTATCTCCTGCAACACCTTCTCAATGTTCTGCAACCATCTTCCACCTAGGACAAGGGAGCAGAGTCAATAGGTGTGAATGCACTGCCCCCTGCAGCCCACCCACTGTGCATGGCATACAGCCATGGAACATGCCTCTGTGATGGTGTGTGACCACCCACAGTGATTGTGTCCACAAGACCTGCCCACCCAGGTGCACACAGCCATGTGGATCGCTGCAGTGACCCATCACCCAAGTCCCACACAGCACTACAGTGGCTGTACAGTGACATGGCTATGCGGTGCGAAGGCAGTGGCACAGCCATGTACCCGGTGCATGCATGGACCACCAGCAATGCACACCTATACATGCAGTGCCACTGGACATTGCTGACTGTACCATGTTGTGTGTATGGCAGTGGTGTCAATGGATGGTGCGCCCCTGCCCGTCCTTTTACACAGCATGCACAAAATTCCTGGATGTAAGGCACTCACCATCATCAGGCTGGTCTGGTGCTGAGGCTTATGAGGTGCTCTTGCATCCTGACTGCCTCATGCCACAGCTGCCCCTCCCTGGCATGCTGGCGCTCCTCAGGCCTAGGGTGCAAACATGGAGAGAGGAACATCAGCACAATCCTGCAGTAAAGACCCCCCACCCCTGGGTGTGTGCAATCCACACAGCCAAACCCATCTGCCCCCACCCCTATACCACCACCACCACCACCACCACTGCCCACAATGGACAGACCCCCCCATGTGCTGGACACATGCCCACTGTGATACCCGTATGGACGTAACCAGTGTATGGATGGTGCACCTACCTGGCCTTGGAACCGTGCCCCTCCTGGCATGTAACTGAAGGTGGGCAAGCCTGTCCAGGTCCCTCAGCTGGAGGTCCTCATACCGGTGCCTACACTGCTCTTCTGTGCAACGGATCACTGTCACCTTCTCCAGGGCCACCACCACCTCATCCCACATGGCACTCCTGGCCCTGTCCATGGGTACCTCCCCAAAGAGTGCAGCAGCATGGGGCTCAACCAGGGACATGAGGTTAACCAGTTCAACGTGGCTGCAGATTGGTGCCCATCTCCGTGCCATCCTCCAAGCATTGAGTATTAAAATGGCACTCTGCAGTGCATGTCTGCCACATGCAGATGCTGCGCGGTACTGCGCTGCCATTCCCCATCATGCTGTCACCGAACAGCATGATAGAGGTGCACCCATGTGGACACATGGCACCTGGGGCAAAGGTCGGCACAGGGTCAAGGGTCTCTCGCGCATGGACCACCACAACATGATTGATACTCACCGCGTATAGCACGGTAGGGCACCTGTGTGGCACTTCCTGTAGTGGCCTACTGCGCTGTGGCTCCACGGCACCTACAGCACCCCAGTGCAAGAGTGCCATACATGTGAACAGCGCAGTAGTGCCACTGGCACAATGGTGGCCATGCCCTGCACTGCTTCCCATGCACAGCATGTTAGCAGCACGGCAGGCATCGGTGTCAGCACTCCAGGCATGCACCATTTGGTGTCCACTGCGCACGTTACAAAATGTGCCCTTGCCTGAGCACTTTCAACACAATTACGCAGGGTGCAAAAGTGCGATATTCAGCTGGCATATGCAAATCAGCTCATCAGTGAGTCAATGGCGCAGATACTGCATTAGCATCCACTTAAAATTGAGCCTCAACTCATTTGCATGCGTTGCGCTATATAAATGCGACATTGCACTGCAGAGGCCATAGTCTGGTATTGCAGTCTATTGTGGTGAGTTGCATGCTGTTTGGAAGTATGGACTGTGGTGTGTGGGAGATGCATGGGACTGTACAGTCAGAGGTAACACCTGTCACTCCTACAGGATCAATGATGAGCGATAGTGAGGTGGAGGAGGAGGAACAGAGATGTCGGAGGAAGAGGAGGCCAAACTTCACCAAGGCAGAAACAGATGCCCTGTTTAAGGCCTACCTTGACCAGGAGCTGCTGCTCTGCAGACAGTGGGGAACTGCTGCATGGGGAGAGGCGGCACGTGCTGTCAACCAGCATGGCAGCCACCAGCAGTCTGTGCAGGAGTGCAAGAAGAAGGTGGGCACAGACAGGAGGAGGATTAAGGATAAGGTGGCTGCCATCAGGGCAGCATGGGCTGTGACCGGGGGTGGGACAGCCTGCCATGCAATGCCTGACCCCACAGGAAGAACAGGTTGCTGGTAGCATGTGGCATTGTGCCATCGAGGGTGTTCCAGGTTGTGGATTCCAGATGGGTGGTAGCCCGTCATTGCATGGTAGGTCCTGATCTGTCACTAGAGGGGAGGATGACACAGGGTAGGGCAGATACATTAATGCTACTGTGTTCCCTTACAGCTCCTGAGCATCTACATGGGTCAGCAGTGGTGGGCTCATCCCCTGAGGGTGATACCCTGGACACAGAGGAGGGCCCATCCACCTCCACAGGTGTCCAAGGGTCAGGAAGACAGTGGGCCCACCTGGCTGTCCGGGCTGATGTTGGTGGAGCAGGTGTGGAGGAGGCCCTGCCCATGTCCCAGCGTGCCAGCATCCATGGATGCAAGCATGCTGAGACTCGGACTGGTGTCGGATCCATCACTGATGATGATGGAGCTCACATCATGGACAGTGATATGTGTGGGCCGCAGGATGGCCACACAGCAGGTTACAGCATGGGCATAGCTGTGGGTGATGCCGCCGTGGAGGCCTGCTGTGACATCACAGTCCCAGCATGTGCCTGTCTACACCAGTGGGACAGCACTGGTGTGTGTCCAGGACAGTGGGGCTGTTGCAGCCACTGCGGCAGCACCGTTGAGCCCTGGATAGCGGCAGTCGGAGGGGCAGTGTCAGCAGTCGGCCAATGGCCATGGGGGGACAGTGTCGGGGGGCGGTGTCAGTGCACCACCTGTGGACATGCCCAGGCATGGCCCTGGTGTGCAGCGCCCAACCTCAAGGGGTGCTGCCCATCACAGTCGTGAACACCGTGAGGGACAGCATGCCAATCAGGTGGATGACCACTTAGATGAGCACACCCACATACTTCATGATTCAGTGGATCAGCAGTTGCGGCTTGTGATGGCAGTGGATGCACTCAGTGCAGTCCTGAACCAGGCAGAGGAGTGGCGCAGCAGGGACACTGGTCTGCTCCTGGCAGGGATGGACCAGCTGCGGGAGGATGTGACCACCGCCATTGACAGGCAAACACAGGCAATCACAGCTGCCATGGCCACAATGGGCACACAGTTATTTGCCCATGCATCGCAGACACCACGCAGTGCAATGTCCACCAGCCATTCCCGGCATCGTGCGACACCCTCCTTGTCGACACTGGGTTCAGCTGTGGGCATCCTGAGCATGCCTGGCGCAGGCATGTTCAGTGAGCTGCATACCCCTGCTCGAGAACGGTTGTGTTCACACAGCGGAACCCTTGGGGGACCATCGGTGTCACCCCATGAGGCCATTGGTCAGTCTGTCACTGCTTGCAGGTCTCAGCGGGGCCACCCACGCATCTGTGGTGGCCATGGCACTGTGCTGTGTGACTGACCTGTCTCTCACCATGGCTACTGTCTGATGCTGCCCTGTGTGCAGTGTGTTGTTCAACGTGCAATGCATGGGTGGGGTACCTGGCCGTGCACACATACACATGTTCCATCTGCACACCCTCCCAGCTGCTGGCCACTGTGGTGTGTGCATGATGAGGCCTGCGTTGTGCTGTCCACCACTGTGCAATGGTGCCCAGCATCTGACATGCGCACAATGACAGACACTGGGCGTGGTGGTCTGTGGATGTGTGTGTGGCTAGGGGTGGTGGTTGGGTTCGGCGTGCCTCCTACCCTTTGTGCATGTCTTGTGGGGGGGTGTGTGTGTGTGTGACCACATGCCGTGTTAGACCTTGCTCATCCCTGACGGCATGTGCGGTTTCATGCTCAGCCAATTACCTTTACGACATGCACCCCTGGCATTTGTCCATTCGTGTTTGTGGGTTGTGCCCTTGCCATTGGTGGTTGCACATGGCCCCATGACTTACTCGGGTTAGTTGAAGTGCTCCTCTGTGATGGTGTCCCAGTGCAGCTGTGCCATCCGGATCAGTTGGGCTTCCCTTCAACCAAGGGGGGCAGCCCATCACCATCTGCACCAGCGTCCTCATCGTCCCCATCACTGTCCCGCTCTTTGAGCTGTATAGCTATCCCACAGTCATTGGCCATGTAATGCAGGATGCAACAGGCCAGGAATAGCCCACAGGCCTTTGAGGGGCTGTACTGTAGGGCACCGCCAGACATGTCCAGGCAACGGAAATATGCCTTCAGCATCCCAAACACCCGCTCTATGACATTGCGTGTGGTGGCATGTGCTTCATTGTAGCGTTGCTGCGATGGGGTCATGGGCCACCGGTATAGTGTGAGCAGCCAGGGACGGAGTGGGTATCCACTGACACCTGTGCATAGAGGGTGGACATTAGTTTGGTGATCAGTGTCACCCTGCCATGGGCCATCTAGGTCAGTACCCATGTCACCTCTGACTATGCCCCTACCAAGATCCATGTCTTTCTGCATGATTTGCATACTCACCCACTAGGTGGCCAGTGGGGGTGTTCCCACTCTCAAACCTGTGGCACAGTGCAGACTTGTGCCAGATGAAAGCATCATGTGCTCCTCCAGGGTGCATGGCACAGACATTGGTTATGCACCCCCTAGCATCACACACCACCTGGCAGTTGATGCTGGCATAGCCCTTCTGATTTATGTATGCTGCACCTTCGGGGCCAGGTGGTGTGCGGATGGCCACATGGGTGCAGTCAATGGCTTCAGCCGCCAGGCATCACGTGCTACCCTGTGGAACTCTTGTATGTGTGCTGTGCACCCACCAGTGTGCTGGGGAAACAGATGTACTCTGCACCATGTGGTAGGCAGTGCGCTGAGGAATTGTGTGAGTAGGCGTGATGCGGCCAACTGGGTTATCCTGTTGCATCCCCTGTTGGTCTCTGGAAGGTACCCATGGCGAGCAGGCACATGACAGCTGTCACTTTTGTCTCCAGTGACAGAGCATGGCTGCGTCGTGTGGGTGCCTGCATCACATTACTGCACAGCTCACAGAGCCACCTCAGGATCACCTGGTTCAGGCGGTACCAGCCCACTATCTTGGTGTCACTGTACAGCTCGAAGCTGGTGCAGGCTCGGTACTGTCTGTTGGGGGCATACCACAGACGGGCCCTTCCACGGCCATGCCTCCCTGCTGCCTGCCTTCTCACACTTCTCATTACTGCCTCCATCTGAATGGTGGCACTGGCCATGTCCCTGGCTTGTGTTCCCCCCCCCGGGCTGTATTCCCATTCCCCCGCTGTCCTTTCTGCTACTCCCCGCACCAGGAACACCTCCCAGAATTGGACGTCCTGCCCACTGTCAGTGCCCTCAGTCCAATGTGGCACTTCCCCTTTTCTCCTGCAGTTTCACAGGCTCCCCACTCCTTCCCTATTCCTGGTGGTTTCCAGGTGCTCTGTCCTGCTCCTGCCCTGTCCTGCTCACAGCTACTGTGTACCTGGTGGCTGTCAGCTCACTCCCACATCTGGCTTTCCTGTAGCGTTCTTGGATGTTTCTCTTGTTCCTTTTTATTTTGGATCATTTCTGCTATCGCGCAACTTCCGTTTGCTCCCTATTGCGCATGGCGCATGCTGTTGAATATCACACTGCACCATTTATTCATGGTTCCTCCCCCTTCAGTTGTACATGCATTCATTACCATTGCGCTCACGCGCGTGTTCGCGATTTGGGGGAGGCGCCAGCTGCCTCACTGATGTCGCACAATGGTGCATTTAGGACTTGGCGCTGATGCATCCATGTTGCGCATGGTGCAACCCTTTTGAATATCTGGGCCTAAATCTTTAAATTGAAGCTTAAATAAGCCATTTTTGTGGTTGGGTGAGTGGTGCTCAGACAGATGGCATCTAGTTGGATTGCTGCATCACATTACTCCTCATAGTGTAGTAGACTCAAATGGCCACCTACAACAATCTCAGGGGAAGATAGTACAAGTGGTCACTGATTATGTCATGAGATTGTTTGAAGAGATCCTCTCTGATCCCTGAGATCCGAGACTATTTAGAGAGTATTCATATCCAAGATGTACCTCTTCAGGTGACAAATGCAGCAGAGCAGCCAGTAACACAAGAGGAGGTCTTGGAAAATATTAAACAGCTAAAAAACAACATCTCACCTGGCCCAGATGGGCTCCTCAATGAGTTATACAAAATAACAGGAGAATATTTAAGTGTGGAACTCACAGTAGTCTTTAATACCATGCTAGATTCTGGTAATAACCCTTTGAATTTTAACAAAGGAAGCTTGATTTTCTATATAAAAAGGAGACAAAACTGACTCGAATAACTGGAGGCCTAGCTGCATGTTGAATGCAGACTGTAAGCTCTTAACGAAAATCATAACAAAAAGACTACTACCATTAGCTGACATTGTAATTTCTCCAGAATAGGCTTGTGCTATACCAAACCAAGCAATACAAAATCACCTTATTTTTCTGAGAGAAATGTTCACAACAAGCATTTCAAATACATGTTCTGGATATGCAGTTTCTTTGGATCAGAGAAAAGCTTTTGATTCAATCTGCCATACTTTTCTATGGGAAACACTGCATCATTATAAAGTCCCAACAAGGGTAGTGAGCTGTATTAAAGCCTTATATAACACTGCTACCATTATACCTATACTAAATGGGAGAAGGGGCCCATGATACCTATTAAAAGGGGGGTCAGGCAGGGATGCTGTATGAGCCCCTTATTATATACTTTTTTTTTTATAGACCCCTTACTTAAAAAGATTAATAGGTCAAATCTCATGAACTTAACAGTTGGTCAAAATGTTGAAGCACCTTTAAAGCTATAGCATATGCTGATGATGTGTGCCTATTGACTGCAGATCAATCTTCCATTCAGCATGCACTTTCTCTATGTATTGCTTTTGGATCAATATCAGGGGCTTCTTTAAACATGGATGAATGTGTTGGAAGAGCACTGGGGAATAGTCTGCATCAGGCTGACACTATAGGTCCTGTTCAACTTACATTAGACCCCATATCAATCCTAGGTATTACTTTTGGCCCTATGGAAATTGATGTTTTAAACTGGGAAGAGATACTGGAGATAGGCAAAAAGAAAATAGCACACTGGAACAGGAATATGATTGAGAAAAAGTAAAGGGTGTTTTTAATTAAAACCTTTTTTGATACTGGTTTTTCTGTATCTCAGCTATGTTTTTCCCATCCCTAAAAAGCTTGAAACCTCATTATTGAGCATATTGTTCCAGGGTGTAGGGAAGCAGGCTTAACCCTATTAAAAGAAATATTTTATATTTATCTGTTAGAGAGGGAGGATTTGATAAGATCAACCCCATCCTGTTTTTAACAGTATATTTTTTATATACAATTTAAAAGCTTTACTAATTAATGCAAGAAAAGGATGGGAGCCTTGGTTATATAAAAACTTCAAATCATGGTTTCACTCATGGGAACAGAATATGCTAAGGACCTTAAAAGGACCTGAGTATCTGCAATATCTCAGAGGTACTTTCTCAGGTTAAAACAAAGGGAGTATCTACTCAACAGATGATTTCTGCTTCACAACAAAGCCTTATATAAAGTTTTATTAAATACATTATGTAGAGTGCCACTACCATTTGAGAAATGCCAGAACAATGTGTAGAGTCATTACAAACTATTTTACATAATTCCAGGATCCCAGTCCACATGTGGGATTTTCATTGGCTTTCATGCCAAAAGATAAACATCAAGAATAACCAAAAACATAAACAACTCCAAGAAAGGATACATAGTAGATTACACTGCATTAATGTTTTAGAAATTACTGAGCACCTTTTTTCCAGTGCTCTTTCATCAACAGGTTTTGGGACTACATTGCTGGGGCATGGGGTGAGCCTCTATTTAGAAAAATAACATATGAAAATATAATGTGTGGCCAAGTCTCCCCAGACTGGAGGAAATGGAATCTTAGCACACTGCACTTATTGTTTGTTATTATCAAATGGAATATTTGGATGGTTAGGTGTTTATTTACTCTCCAACAAAAAGAGAGTTCATGGAATTATGTGGGAAAATTGTTGTGGATGCACATAATGTATATATTATAGAATGTAGTAACTTACCTCGAAGGGATGTAATAGTGTTATGGGAAAGTATTACTTGGTATTACCTGGTATGAAAGAACAGAAGAAGGCCAGAGCCCATAGAGACTGTTCCCCACACTATGTGGGACATTATTTATCTATTATCCTCAGCCAAACATCTAATTTGTTTTTTAAAGACAGTGGCACTAGTTGCCTCTACCAATTCTTGTGGCAAGGTGTTCCATACAATGGATGCTCTTATTGGAAAAAAGTTTCCCCTTTTGCTGGTTTTATAAGTTTTTACTTTAAGCTGTTTATTATGCAGTCTCAGAACATGTCTCCTTTTGAAGAGTGTTAGGCCACATTTTTCTGTTACATCTGGTGAATGTATTAAATTAAAAACCATAAGCATATCACCTCTTAGTCTTCTAGTTTGAAGAGAGAAGATACCAGTAGCTTTTAATCTGTTCTGATAATCCAAGTTTGTTAATCTTGGAATCATTTTAGTTACTCTTCTTTGAACCTGTTCAAGAATTGCTATGTCTTTTTTTTTGGTTTAGATTCCAGAAAGGGGAGCCATAGTCTATATACACTCTAATGTATGCCCTATACAATGGAATAAGGCATTGTTTAGTGCGATTAACAAAAGTGCATTTTATTTGCCTCAAAAGTCTGTTGGTCATGCAAGCAGTTCTAACACAGTGATCATTTGATGTAAATTTATTATTAACATATATCCCTAAATCTTTTTTCACAATTTCATGAGTGAGGTGGTAGTCCGTTTATATAATATATCGTTTTTGGATTAGTTACACTGAAATGCACTACTAAACATTTGTCTTGATTAAACTGCATATGATTTTCATTTGCCCAAAGTGTTAATTTTTCCAAATCCTTCTTTAATGCAGAAATATTTTCTTGATTATTAACCTTGTCCCCCAATTTAGTATTGTCTGCAAATTTAACCATGAAGTTATTTGGCCCTGTTTGTAAATCACTGATAAAGAGATTAAACAATGTTGGTCCCAAGACCGACCCCTGTGGTACACCACTTGCCACACTACCTGAATCTGACAAGATATTATTAATTCTGACTCTCTGAAAATGATTTGTCAACAGTTTAAAGTCCAGTTGACAATATCAGGTGACAAGCCTAGACTGTGAATTTTAGTAATGAGTTTTTCATGTGAGACTTTATTGAAAGCTCTACTAAAGTCCAAAAGAATTACATCAGTAGGGATACCTACATCTAATAGAGTACTTATATTATTGTAAAAGATATCAGATTGGTGGTAGAAATACTTGGGAGTAACCCCATGCTAATTTGAATCATAAATTCCTAATTTTTTACAATCCTGATCTATTAGAGACTTCATTACTTGTTCCATTAATTTACCAGCCACTGAGGTCAGGCTAATTGGATGATAAATTTGCACGTAACCTCTATTGCCTTTTTTAAATATGGGAGTAACTTTTGCTGAACACCAATCATTTGGTACAATGCTTTCTTGCAAGGATTTGTTGAAGGTAATTGACAAAGGTATAGAAATATTTATAGAAGTTTCGATCAGAAACCATGGATGAATACCGTCTGGGCCCAGGCTAGTATTTTTTTTAAGTTTTTTGATAGCCTGTATAATGTCAGTTGGATAGAACCTATGATAATCTACATGGTGAACTTTAAATGTTCTAATAGGTGATTTTTGAGAGAAGACAGAACAAAAGTACTTATTAAAGATATTTGAGCTTTCTATATCAGATAGAGAAGAGCCATTGGTTATAATGTTACCAATGGTCCTTGATACACCTTTTTTACTATTTATATAGGAGAAAAGAGATTTGTGACAGTCTTTTGTGTGAGCTAGTTTAAATTCTAGCCTATTTTTTGCCAATTTAATAGAATTTTTTAAGTTTTTCACAGATAGTCTGTATTTATGTAATAGAGTAGTTTTAAATGGAACAGAATTATTCTTAACTTTCCTAAAAAGTTTCATTTTTATTTTAATCTGATTTTTAATTATCTTGTTGAACCAAGGGGGAATTTTTCCTTTATTATTAAATTTCCTCTTAGATGGAATAAAGGTATTTTCCAAATAATGTGCAATGTTTTTAAAAAAGTCCCAAGCTTGTTGTGTTGTACAATTAAGAAGATTAGATTCACAGTTTATGTTTTGTAGGTATTCATTGATTTTAGAAAATGTGCTTTATTATAATTTTTGTACAGTATAACTTCCTTTGTCTAGTTTTAAAACTGTTGAATTTCAAAAGAATAGATGAATGATCACTGGTCCCAAGTGGATCCTACATTTGTAAATTGCTAATTTGTTGCTCTATGTTAGTAAATAATAGATCCAAAATATTAAGACCTTGAGTGGATTCGGTAACAAGTTGTTGTAATCCAGTACTAACTATCACATCTATTAGTCCTTTCTCAGCATTAGACTGTCCTGAGAATGAGTCCCAGTTAGAATGAGAGAGGTTAAAGTCACCAAATATTACACTGTCTTGAGATTCTGAAAAATGTGTCATTTCTTTAAACATATCAGTTGTGTAATCTGAATTTGCAGATGGAGGTCAATAGATATTACAAATAGTTATATAGAACTGATCCTTCAATAAGATTTTAACCCATATACTTCTCAAATAAAAGGGAGAACACACTTCAAAAGAAGGAATATCAATTTGTATGTACATACAAACTCCACCACCTTGTTTAGCTAATCTGTTTTTATGATATAACTTATAACCTGGAATTTCTCTGGACCTAATTGAGGATGTGTCCCATCAAGTTTCAATTACTCCCACCACACCTATATTTAAAATTTTACATTTGGCTTCAAGTTCTGCTAATTTGAGTTGGTTTAAAGATTTTGCATTCAAAGCTAGGAATTTACATTTAGTCGTAATAATATTTTGGTAAGTATTCAGAGACTTGGGAATAGATCCATTCTCCCCCATTGTTTTTAGTTTAAACAATGATTTATGATTTTAGTGATACTTTTCCCCATAAGTGTATTACCCCTATTACTAAGATGTAAACCGTCCCAGCAAAACAAGGAAGAATGATCTGAAAATGATTCCCAGTGGGTAATACAGGGTATATCCTGCTTAAAACACCACATTCTCAGCCAGTCATTTAGGGCTTTGATCTTCTGCGTCATGGTAGATGTTGACCTCGGGACAGGTAGAATTTCAGATATACATACACAGCATCCCCTATCAAGTAACAGGTTACATAACACCACATAGTCCTATGGCAGCTAGGATTCAATGCAAAGAAGTGCAAAATAATGCACCTGGGAAACAAGAACCCAGGGAAGAATACACAATGGGTGGAGGTAGTAACAACAACAAAAAGGAAAGGGACCTGGGGGTAATCATATCAGATGACCTTAAGGTTGTAAGCAATGTGAGAAGGCAGTAGGGAGGGCTGGGGGTATACTGGGATGTACAGGAGAGGCATCATCAGCAGAAAACAGGAAGTTGTAATCCCTCTGTACAGACAGTTGGTGAGACCCCATCTGGAGTAGTGTGTCCAGTTCTGGAGACCCCATCTCCAAAGACATAGACAGGATAGAGGCAGTCCAGAGGAGGGCAACTAAAATGGTGCAGGGTCTGTAAGAGAAGCTGTATGAGGAGAGACTAAAGGAGCTTAATATGTATACCCTTGAGGAAAGAAGGGAGAGGGGGGACATGATAGAAACTTTTAAGTACCTCAGTGGAATCAACAAAGTCCAAGAGGGTAGCATCTTTCAGAAAAAGAGACTTGCAAGAACAAGGGGACACAATTTAAAGATAGAAGGAGGGCGGTTCAGGGGCAATGTGAGGAAGTATTATTTCACAGAGATGGTAGTGGATGCATGGAACAGCCTTCCTGAGGAGGTTGTGGGGTCTAAAACTGTGGGAGAATTCAAGAAAGCATGGTACAGACATAAGGCAATTCTTGTGGGGGGTAGGAAGAAATAGGCTGCTGGTTAACTAGGATCTGTGGCCTATCCTGTAGGTAGAGAAATGGGCAGACTAGATGGGCCTAGCGGTCCTTATCTGCTGTCAAAGTCTATGTTTCTACGTTTCTATTGTAACTGATTAAATGGGGTGTTGTTTATATCATTAACACCGGCATGTATAATAACCAGTGGATTTTCCCCCACATTTTGTAAAATTTTAGGCATCATGGAGTCTAGAACAAGTGCAGTTGCTCTTGTCACTATTGCATACTGCCCTGTCAATGTGCTTAATGATTGAATCTCCCAGGACTAACACTTGTTTTGAGACAGTAGGGGTACAAGAATTAGAAACAGGAGATTGTTTAACACACTCTGGAGTGATTAACTTACTAGGTATTGATTTGGTAGCTTGAGACTTACTAGGACAAATATTCATGGGTATTAACTCCTGATTGAAAAGTGTTTTTAATCCATTATTATCAACAGAGGGTGATGCACAAGATAAATCATGTAGCATATGACCTGGATCACCAATCTAGAATAACAGGGACATGACTATGGTCTTAGTTAGAAATAACTATTACATATCTTTATGATTAAATTATATTAGTGGATAGTCAGAGAGACCTTATCAGGGGCCATGGGAACAAGGGGACTTATTTGGTTTGGTATGTTTGTCTTATTTTGTTTTTTCCATTTTATTTTGTATAGTGTTCCCGACTTATGATTGTATCCTGTTTATCCCACTTTTGTTTTACTGAATGGGTTGTAAAATTGTAATTACCTTTTTTTTTTGTTTCCTTTATGTTGTTGATATGTGTGATATATAAGTATTACGATTTTGTGTTTATATAAAATTTACCCCTACTTTTTTCAAGAAGTGCCATGGGATCTTTAACGTCCTCCTAAACAACCACCAGAACAGGCAGACGGGACCTCAGTTTAATGTCTCATCCAAAGATGGCACCTCAGGAATGCAGAACCCACCTCATGCTGCACTACAGTGTCAGTATTAGCTTCAATCCAAATGCATTGGTGGGATAGAACCCAACCTTCTGATCTTGAATTTTATTCTGCTCCCATTGAGGTCCTTTTGATGCAATCAAGACTATACAACATGATTTTTTTAAGATCCAGTGCACGATTTATCAAAGAGGGCTTAGATCAGTGCTAACTGCATTATACAGCAGCTTGCACTGAAGCCTCTTGTGCCAGGGACCCTACATCAGATTCTAGTACAAGAAGGAGTCATGGAACCTAAGTCCCCACTCTTGTGACATCCCCTCCCGTATGACAAACACCTGGTATAAGGGAAGGGTCTGTGGTAACCCTTTATTTTAGGTGTCCTTAACTAGACTGAAACTACTGTATAACTACAATGTAACTGCTATGTAACTTCTGTGTAGTTACATATAACTACAATGTAGTAGTTAACTAGTTTCACATTTGCAGTTTGGTGTAGTTACACAGTTTGCATGAAATGGTAGTTACTGCAATTACTGTTGCCTCCTTCTGCCTCAAATCAATTCTGGGTGGCAATGTAACTATTTATGTTGCACTTTGCAACAGCTGTTACATGTGTAGTTACACTTCCAGCATAAATCAATTTGTGCCAAAAGAGAGATAGTTGTGGTTGCACGTGTAACTGCCACTTCATGCAATTTGTATAGCTACATACCAGGAAGGGTTCCTGCCTGTGTATCCATCACCACCACCACCACTCCACACAGCAAATCAGTGGTAAAGCATGGTATGTAGTCATGATTTTTATTGCATAAGTAAACAATGCAGTTGTATAGCAATTAAGAATATTAACCAGTAAATGCATGAGGAATGATTTATGAAGGAAAGCATGAATCAGAACTACAGCATTGACATTCAACATACATGCATAGTAGTTACACGTCTTTTGTATGCTTTATTTTAAGTGTCCGTTTTGAGTCCTTGCTTTGCAAATGCAAGTTAGTTAGGAAATAACTGTGGAAACAATGCCACAGAAGTAGCACATTCCTAGTAACTACAACACTGTTACACCCTCCTTACACTTTAAGTGTCAGTTTCTGCATACTTACTTTGCAAATACATGTTAGTAATTAACTGTAGAAACAATGCCATAGAAGTAGCATGTTCCATAGTAACTACACCACTGTCACACCTTCTTCTTACACTTTAGTGTCAGTTTCTGTACTTACTTTGTAAGTACATATTAATATATAATAACTGTGGAAACAATGCCACATAAGTAGTATGTTCCTTAGTATCCATATTTTTATTGTATGGCAATTTACAGTGTTAGAATGCATGTTTATTTTTAGTTTTCTTTTTTGCTCTGCACACTATACAAGTGGTGGCTCTGGGATTCGAACCCAGTTCTCAAGGTTTGCAGGTCAGTGCTTTTAACCTCTATGCTATACTGCAATAACTTCATGAGGGAATGATTTCTAAAGGATAATTTTAAGTGTCACTAACTATACAGTAACGACTGTATTAAGTTTCACGTTTATTGATTTGGAAACAACCTTTGAGCTGGAAGCTCATTTATAAAGGTTCCACATCTAGACAAGACATACAATACAGAAAAAAAGCAAGGTCACACAAATCAACAACAAGGACACTCGGCAAGGTTCTAATCAATAATTTCACTCAGCTACAGACTTTAGAGTTGTTTATACACTCTAATGCAAATAGTGGAGACATACTACATATTGAGTTTAGACTACTATATGATCTTAATTAAAGGAATGGAAAGAATAGAAAGGATTATAGAGATGGGAAGAGAAACCCTGTGCCCCAGAGAAAGGCTTAGTCAGAGCTTAGTTCATGATATAGCTACAGGATGGGGGAAGGGAGTCAGTGTGTGATGGGAGAGGAAGTATCCAGGGTAACATGGGGTGAATTGAAGGGAGAGGGTAGTGGGAGGAGCAGCCTCACAGGCATAAGTGGTGAGGAAGTAGGCTGGACTGCAGGGGTGTAATTTATATGACGGATGGCTCAGAAATATGTGTATTAATTATATTAATTAATTTGTTAGCTTTTTGTACTGAAGTCCTTATTTGAGTATGCATCTTGAGTGTAGAGTTTATAAGGATTCCCAAATCTTTTCTGCTGAAACAGATACATGTAACTGTGCACTGTTTGAGTAATAAGGTATTTGTGGATTATTCCTACCAAGGTGTAATACTGTGCATTTTTATTCAGTTTTTTTTTATAATCTAGCTTTGGGGTGCTCTTGGATATACAGGGTCCCACTCTCTTCATCAGCTACTGCTACTTCTTTCCATATTTCAGAGACACCCATCATATCAGTCTATATTGTAACTGCAGTACTATGTAGTTGTTAACTAGTTTCACAATGTGTGTTGTGTACTTACGTAATTTTGTATGTGCTGTTTCTGTGAGATTGACCCACACCTCTACTGCACCTACACCCGTGTCCTGTTGCAGCCCAGGTGGGTGGCTGGAGGTGGGGCATGGCACCCTTGGATGATAGTCCTAATTCTTCTATACCTAACATTAAACTGTCTTGTTGTACAGTGCTGATTAGTCATGACATGCACAAGACTGACTGATTGTACATCATGTATATTGCATCCACTCTTTAGTTGCTACTCTATTGTGAGCAGGGTGAGTCGAGCAGGACACGCATGGCATCGCATGTGGAGAAGCATGCAGAGACACACTCATTCAGCATGTGTTGGCTGAGTCTGCTGTGGACAGCTGGGATCTGGACCATAACCCTATACTGGTAAGATAATTTGATCTAAACATGGAAAATACTGGGCCAATGCCCCCTATGAATTGCTGCATGTCTTGTAACATGTTCATGACTGGGAGCCTTGTCGAACAGTTTGTATGTGACAAATGTGTTTTGATAGAGACATTAAAGGAAGAAATAAATACACTGGAGCATAGGCTGTAGATATGCAATGATATTAATGACCTAAAACAAACCAGCCAGCAACAAATGTCTCCACCAAGCATTACATCCGAACCTGCCATGTTGGATGGGGAAGCTAACACTGATGTTATTAACCAGGGGGATGACACAGAGGCCTGGTGCATGGTACAGGAAACCTAAGAAAAGGAAGCAGAAATATTGAGGCATAGGCAGCCAGTATACATACAATAGCTTCCAGGCCCTAGCTGATATTGAGGGATTCCACCAGTGCATAACCATATAATCAAAAGTTGCCCAAGTTACTGTTCCAAACATTGAGAGCACAACTAGTCAAGATAAAATAGAAAATCAGGAGGGGCACATAGTATACACATTGACATGTGTGACATTCTGGTGATAGGAGACTCCATCCTGAGATATACCGAGCAGACCCTATGCAAACATCAAAATGAGTAACTAGTCAGTGTCCTCCCTGAGGCAGAGATAGGTGACATCAGACAGCTCCTCCCAGGGCTTATGGAAAATTCAAAAGAACCTATCACATTACTACATGAGGGTTACAACATAGGAAAAAGAAGGGTGGTCAATATTCAGAGGGATTTCGAGCCCTGGGGATGCTCTAAAAACAAAGGGCTGTGATATTCTAATCTTCAAAATTTTACCAGTCCCAAGGGCTAGTAAAAGCAAAACAGCAACATAATTCAGATCAATGATTGGCTAAAAAGATGGTGCTTCAGGAAAGGCATACCTTCATCAGTCATGGGAAACCTTACAGGGCACGTGTTTATTCACTCACAATGGCCTGCACCTAAACAAAATAGGCAAAAGAATCCTGGCACTCAAACTAAGGGAAGCTATAGATATTCATTTAAACCACTCTCGGGAGGGGGAGAAGGATTATTAACCCACTCTGAAGTTCACTCTAGCCACAAGCAAGCTACAATACCTGGAAATCCCTCACACTGGAATAGTTTATTGCTAAATGCTAGTTTAGTCACCAAATTTGATGAGCTCAGGCAAATCCTGGATCTAGGTGATGTCCATATTTGTGCAATCATAGAAACCTGGTGGAACAGCGAGGACAGATGGTACAAACAGATCCCAGGCTATACTCTGTACTCCAGGGAAAGAGGTGCAACTAATGGGTGGTGGAGTGGCTTTATATGTCTCCATTAAGATCACATCTGAACAGGTAGATACTTGCCAGTGGGATAACTTGGAGCTATTATGGATTAAACTTACCCCTGTAAAAGGAGCAAAAATAGACATTGGAGTCATTTATAGTCCCCCCTCATATTCACTAACAGAGGACTTGGCCATCCTGGGCTGCCTACATACTCTAACAGCTGTCAAAGACTCTATACTTTTAGGGGATTTTAATCTGCCAGGTATTGATTGGTTAAATCACAGGACCGATACAGCTGTCAAACTATGCTATACAGAAATGTTCAACTTACCTGGGCTTCAACAATATGTGGAAGGGAGCACTAGAGGGGAATATATTCTAGATATAGTCCTTAGTAACATGACTAATACCATACAGTATTGTACCGTATTAGCTCCATTAGGATATAGTGACCACAATATGGTGGCTTTCTCAGTATTGGGAAATACATGTAAAATTACAGGGGGAACCACCATTTACAACTATCATAAGGCGGACTTCACTAGCATGCTTAGGGACCTCTCAGTGTGGGAATGGGAGGAGGTTTTTAGGCACTTCACACTCAAACAGATGTGGGCTATACTTGATAATTAAATTACTTCCCTAGTTAAAAAATATGTGCCTTCTATCAAGAAATATGAAAATCCCAGAGTTTCCCTGCCATGGATGACAGTCACTGTTAAAAAACGTATTAATAGGAAGAACAGAGCATATGTTAGGGACAGAAAAGCAGCCACCATACCTGTTGGACCTTATATAGGAAAACACTTAAAACAGTAAAAAGGGCTATAGACCAGGTCAGGAAAAAACATGAGCTGAGACTGGCTAGCAAAGTGAAGGATAATTATAAATCATTTTATTCCTATATAAATTATAAAAGGGGTGGTGCTGAAAATATAGGACCACTAATAAATGGAGATTGCACAACAGTCACTGATAACAGTAAAATGGACAAACAATATAATGAGTTTTTTATACTGGTCTTCAATGTCAAAACCAAGGGATTAACAAATCATTTGCCTATATCAGAAGAAACCCATCTAATTACAGACCAAGACAATGTGAGAAACAGACTTCTCAAACTCAACCAGAACAAAGCACAGGGATCTGATGGGATATATCCCCATGTTATTAAGGAGCTTGCTCATGAGATTTCAGATCCAGTTACAGCTATATTCCAGAAATCTCTTGATTCTGGTAAGGTATTGGAGGTCTAGAGATGGGCTGAGGAGGTGCCCATTCACAAGTAGGGTTCCAAGCAGGCAGTGGGAACTACAGGCCTAGCAGCCTGACTGCAGTCCTGGGAAAGATACTGGAAGGCATCATAAAAGAACATATTGTGCAGTCTGTGCAGCAAATGGGGACATTGATTTCACTCAGCGTGGCTTCCCGAGGTCGATCTTGCCAAACAAGCCTCCTGGAATTCTATGAAAAGTCAGCAACGCATTGGACATTGGAGAATCTGTGGACATCATCTTTCTAGATCTATCATAGGCTTTTGACAAGGTCCCACACGGGGAACTTGTCAATGCCTTAATTGACCATAATATCCAGGGTAACATCAGCAAATGGATAGCAGCCTGGCTGACTGATAGAAAACAGAGGGTATGCATTCAAGGGGCATATTCGGAATGGTCAGAGGTCACCAGTGGGGTACCACAGGGTTCTGTGTTGGAGCCTTGTCTTTTTAATATCTATATTTCCTCCATGAACCCCACAGAACTCGTCTGGGAATCCAAATTTATGGATCATATGACATTAGGCTTACTAGTAAATAACCCCCAGGAAGCTGGAACACTACAATCAGCACTGGGAGAATTGGAAGGGTGGGCATTAACCCACACTTAACATTCAATGCTGAAAAATGCACTGTGATGCACCTGAGGACTAATAATCAGAAATATAAGTACAGGTTAAATGGCATTCCCCTTAAGGAAGTCACTGACAAATGGACCTAGGTGTAAGGATATCTAACAATTTATCTTTTAAAGTCCATTGTAACCAGGTAGTTAAAAAGCAAGTGGTATACTAAATTGTATTGAGAGATACATCAAGAGCAGAAATAGGGAAGTGATAGTCCCCCTCTACAGTTCCTTCATAAGACCCCACAGTACTGTACCCAGTTTTGGGCCCCAGGAGGGAAAACCAAAATAAAAGTCCTGGAGAGTGAGAGTGTACAGAAGAGTGCTACCAAACTAGTCAGCAATATAAAGGATCTGGAATATGAACATAGATTAAATACATTAGGGATGTACTCAATGGAGCACCATAGGTTGAGACGAGACATATGCTTTATATTTAAAGCACTTTCTGACCCTTTTCTGTGGGAACAGCTGGGCCTTGAACTTAAAATTCAAAATGATAATTCGAGACCACACGTATTACAAATCACAGGTAGGGGATATTGGTCTAACAAAAGACAATACTGGTTCTCAGTAAGAGTGCAGAAAGTCTGGAACAGTTTGTCAGTGGAAGCTGTGGTGAGCAATACTGTAGAAGAATTTAAGCTCAGACTTGACAAGCACTGTATGAATGAAAATATCAGGGGCTATCACTAATATGGGCGAGCATTATGGACTTAGGTCTTCTTTGCTTCGGTAAACTTACAAAACATATGAAACTGTATTTTTGCACTTAATTGTACCTAGTTGTATTCAATATATTCAATGTATTATATTTCCTGTACCTTTCTTTGTTAATTTAAATGTATTGTCTGTATTACTTATGTACCATCATTATGGCCCTGGCCATGCCTGAAAATGATCCATTAGATCAGTGCACCTTACTGGTAAATAAACAAATTTATATATATATATATATATATATATATATATATATATATATATATATATACAGTATATATATATATATATATATACACACACATATGTAGATGTAAATATAAATAAATATACACACACACACACACACACACACACACATATATACATTTGCAAAAAAACTTTGTTAGTGCATCAGTTAGGGTCAAAGAGACAAAAGTAGGGAAATGTGGCATTAGAGTTCCCAGTTCTAACACCCAGTTGCCCACCCTACACAGATTCACTGGTGGGGGGAGGGTCTGTCTTGGGGCCCCTTGAATCTTAGTCCACTCCCTATTCCTGTACAAAATTAGGTGATATGGGCAAGCATAGCTAAATGGTGTGTGTGTGTTTGAGTTCATGGGCCCCAAGACAGACCTCCTCCCTGATAGTGGGTCTGTATAGGGTGGACAATGGAAGTTAAGGTTGGAAACCCTAATGTCACATTACCCTAATTTTGTCACTTGACTTTAACTGATGCATTAACAAAGTTTTCTGGAATTTATTTCCTTACTTTTTGAAATAGTATGATAGTATCCTTATTGAATGGTGGGCACGGAGGGTCCTTTGGACCCTGCACTACCATCATTCCAGTGACATAGTATAGCAGTATCTGCATGTTACAGTGAGAACAGGACCCTGTACTGCAATCCCTCCATCAAGATAGTACAACAGTATCCATATGTTCTACTGTAATCGCAGGGTTCAAAGGACCTGTGCTCCCATCCTTCCATCAACATAGAACAACAGTATCCACATGTTATGGTGGGAGTGCAGCATCCTTTGGATCCTGTGCTCCCATCCCTCCATTGGTATAATATAACACTATCCTTATTTCAGCCCAAATTTTCAACATAGCCTTTTTATGACCTCACTGCATGTACCCAGCACAGAACATTTTTAAAACCCTGCCAAAACATAATTCTGCACAATCTCAACACTAATCTATGCCACATGTGCAAAATCACATTTTGGACAGGATTTGACAAATGGCAGCTGTGACACACATGAGTTGGGGTAATAAAAACAGTATGTTGAAAATATGGGGTAAAATATTGAAAATCTACTTAATTACGACCGTGCATAGCAAGATTGCACAAAATGCCCATAACACACCCATTTTTCAAACTTCTGACCCCAAATGTTTGACATAGCCTTTTTATGATCTCACCACATGTGCATAGCACAGAAATGTTTGAAATCCCCACCAAAAAGTAATTCTATAACCACAAATCAAATATATGCCAGAGGTGTGCAATCACATTTTAGACAGGGTTTGAAAAATGGCAGCTGTGACACACATGAGGTGGAGTAATAGGAAGAGTATGTTGAAAATATGGGGTGAAAATATTGAAAATCTACTAAGTTATGAGTGTGTGCAGTGCGATTGAGCCAAACGCTCATAATGCAGCCATTTTTCTAAATTTGTACCCCAATTTTTCAACATAGCCTTCTTACGAACCCCAGCTGATTAATAATGTGACTGTCATTATGCAAATCCCACCAGAAAGGTGATTTCACCAACCAACCACAAAATCAGATTTCCAGCAAGAATTGCATAGTAACAGCTGTATTGTTCAGGAGGTGTGCCCTCAAAAGACCAAGTTGAAAATATGGGGCTAAAATGTTAACAAATGACTGAGTTATGGCTGAAAGTTGACCTCCCAAATGAAATACACAGAACCACATGTAACTTACTTCAGATTGCAGGTGCGGTTCAGTAGCAAGATGTGCCTTCAATTGCGGGAGGCGGGTGTCAAACCAGTGACCTCCTCAGGTGAATAGTGGTCTTGTGGAGGTCAGGGGCTGTGGAGAGGTGGGTGCACAGTGGGAAGTCGGTTGGGGGTATGGGTGTGATCGCGATGGACAGTTTTCTTCCTACACATGAAACAGCCACAAAAGACAATGAGGATGGATTCTACTTTTACAGGAAAAACAAAACAATGGACACGATAGGGAACCCACTGCCACCAATGAAAACTGGGCAATGGAGGTCGAGGGTACCACTGGACACCAGGAGAGTGGCAAGTGGCCACTAAAATTTAAATAAAATATATGAAACCAAGGCATGGGTATGGCTTAGGGGACATCCTGTTCCACCCATGCCTTTGTTTTTGTGGACTTTATCTATTTAAAAAAATTATCATTTTAAAATCCCTCTTCATGATACCTTTTGCCAGCCCATCTTCACAAAAGGGATTGGCTGGTGACAAGGAATCACTAAGTAGGATTTATCATTTTTAAACTGCCATTTTAAAACATAATTACACAAAACCAAAGGCATGGTGGGTACAGGACATCCCCTAAGCTAAACCACTATCTTGAATTTCTAAAAAGATGAGGCTGGGGCAAGTTATAATATTTATATTTCTCCCCTTAGTAAGAAAGAAAGCAAAATGGTAGCTGACAAACAGAGATTTACCTCACGAAGGATTTTGTGAGATTTCCTAATCTCTTTTCACAATCCCTGTTCATGAGTCGCTTATGACCAGGAATCCTTGATCGAAACTGTGCAGCTATCCCAAAGAAAGAACTGCGCATGTTCAGAACCCAAATTTAAAAAATGTAATAACTTTGGAAATGATTTAAAGTTTTTCACTAAACCAACTGCAGGTTGTTCTTTGGTACAATCTCTTACTACTCTGAAAATTACAGGCCAAAAGTCCAAACAGTGTGGGTGCAGTGCAATCTCGAAAAATAACCCTGACATTTGCCAAAAAGTGAAAAATGCATTTTGTGGTGCTTTGCTGCTCAAAACTACAAATCAAATCAAAATGTAGCTTTGCAAATCAAGAGATCTACCATCCAAGACTATGTATTCCATATTTCATGTAAATCTGTTGAACAGTTGGAGTTATTAACATGCAAAATTTGGGGTCTAACATTTAACTGCCTACTCAACCCTAACTATACAGGCACAAATGCATCATATGTTTGTGTGTGTATATATATATATATATATATTATGTCTATATATATATATATATATATATATCAATCTGCTGTGGGTGTGGGTGATGCTTGGTGGTGCCAGATACACATGCAGGACTCTTCATTAGCCATTTCGCTGCGTCTTCACCACCATGTCCCAAGACATCATAGTACAGTCAGGGGCTGTGGTAGCTTGGTGTGAAGGATGGTGCCATGGCTGCCACCTCATTCAGCTAATGGCAAGGGCATGTATGGCTAAGGAAGTGTCCCAGCATATATATTCTTCCACCCACCATCACTCCACAAAGCAGTTTGGTGATATTTATTTATTTATTTGTTTGTTCGCTTTTTATTTGTTTGTCTTTTTTTTTGTTTGTTTACCAGATAGGTGCACCGATCCAGAGGACCATTTTCAAGCATGACCCAGGTCATAAAGATGGTACATGGGTAATACAGACAATACACTTACATTAACAGAGAAAGGTACAAGAAATAGAATACACTGAATATATTGAGTACAGCTAGACACAATTAAGTGCAAGAAAAGAGTTGAAATGCAGTAGGTTAGCAACTAAAGTGCAGTTGCAAAATACATGATGTGCAATCAGCCTTATGACTGTTTAGCATTCTACAGTGGGGCAATTTAGTCTTAGGTTTGCAATCTAAACACTCTTGGTGTGTAGGTGAATAATAATAATAATACAGATTATTGTGTCTCTGAGTCTGCCAAGAAACATTCATAAACAAGCAAGGAGTACTAATAAAATTTATTATACTACTTACGCCAAGCATGTGACAAAGAAAATCACAAGGAGATGGGTTTCTCAACACTAGCCTGAAGAATCTACATAATCTTCATGATTGTAGATCTTAGGTTCTCTAAGGTCTTGTCTCTCTTCCCATCCTCCAGCTCTCTGCCAGAGAGTACTAATTCTTCTAGAGTTGAACTAGTAGTGTCAAGTGCCTTACAATAAGTTTTCAGACAACTATATACTACAGATAACAGCACAGCAACAGAGATGACCTCTTAGTTACAGATATGAGAAACCTATGTATTGGTCCTAAGTCACTCTCCACTGGAGAATGACTTAGGAGACAGAATTACTAACAAGTATCATTTGAGACAGAATATGCTTCCATTAGCATTATAGCTTAGATAAAAGAAATGCTGACTAGTTCAAACTACATACGGCCTTTCTTGCTTACATACAGTACAAAACATAGACATAACAAAGGCTTTATCTCTGTGTCAGTTTGCTTAGACAAAGAGAACTGCTGACAGGTTACTATTACATTTCTGTCTGAGTGTAAAACACACAATACATATAATTATATGAGATTATACCATGGACCTCGGACACCGACCAATGAAAAAGGCAGGCTGGCACCTTACCTCCATTGTAAATCCTCTGATAATCACCGCAAAAGGTGCCTGCCAGCCGCATCTCAATAACAACTAAAAAAAAAAATTTAAAATCATTCCGAGCTGCCATCTTCATTTCCTCGCTAAGTGCAAATCAGCACGGCACCCTCCCAGCCTCTTCCCCCATCTCACAAAACATTGTTTTAAAAAACTGCCTGGCATAAACACAAATTCCAAGCTCGCATATCTCCTATAAAAACCTGGAAAACCTTTTCAAAAATGTTCCTGTAATGCCCGCCCTCCGAATTCCATCGCTTATTGCTGCACTACAAGTATAAGCTCGGGTCTCCCAGCTCCTCGCTCATACTCACAGTTACGGGAAAAAAAATAAAAATAAATTCATCATTCAAGCTGATTGTCCCAGCCAAAATAAAATAAATATGTCGGTCTGTTCCTGAAACCGAATCAAAAAGCAGCACTCAAGTCGCAGGGCACTTACTACAACAAACTGCTCCTACGTCTCCCGTCCCTCAGCCTGCTGGCACTGCACTAATCCAACAGCTGGTCATCCGACGAAAAGGTAACCATCACCAGCAGTACAAAACTCAAACTCCGCAGTCCTCCTGATACCAGCTTGGCCAGGACTATTTTTTTACTGTGCAAGGTTATTTGTAATAAAAACGCCTATATTTTTCTTTTTAAAAGATGCTTTTTTTAATCAATTAAATATTTCACTGATGGCATAATAGCAATAAGCCACTTGAGATGTGGGTTATCGGGGATTTACCATGGCTGGTGATTTACCCACTCGGCTGAGCCTCGTGGGCAAACCACACCAGCCGTGGTAAATCCCCTGATAACCCACACCCCCTCATGGCTTATTGCTTAAATATAAGTATACAATAATCACTGATGATCCATCAGAGTCATCATATCAGTGATTAGGTAGATTATATATGTAATATATATAAAAGACAAACATAATCTTAATAAATGTATTATAGAGAGGTATAATGAATCATGCATGATCAGTATTAGCAAATCTTAGCAGCAAAGCACATTCCTAGCACTCATGCTTACATGATGTGTGCCTGAAGCTACAATATTAGTGCAAAATAGCAGTATCACAGTACAGCAGACCAGGAATACAGTGTGAGGTGTATGTGAGGTGATAGGGGCATAACCCAGGCATAACAATCCCCTCTTTGTTGCTAATTGCAAAAGTGGCAACACAACAAAAAGACAGTGGCTAGGCACCATTCATCTACAGGCCCAAGGCACAAGCCTTAAAGAGGAATATTAAGTGGCCACACAGGTATTTCAGGGTTTTCCTTAAACAATAAAATGTAATTATAAGGGAAAATGTTTAAAAACATTGTATTATTATAAACATTTGGAATACAACTTCCCAACAAGGTTTTCCAGTATCAAAACAATCAGTAAATACTGATATATATCAGGTGTGTATCTGTCCTATTGGGAAGAAATTGAAGAGACAAACTTAAGTTGCCTGTATGGATATCAAAAATAAGTAAACATTGAGCTGGAGCATCAAGATAGTAAGGGCTAGACTTAATGATATCTGGTTCCGGGATGGGAACAGGTGTGATTACCGTAGAAACTGTTACCTGTTTAGGGAGTAAAAACAGAAGTTCGAAAAGTTTGCTTTTCGTAACTTTAAGTCCATATCAGAAGAAAGTACACTTGGTCACCACACAATGTTCCACATCAGTAGAATATACCACCTTGAAGGATGGCTTTTTTCAGTTGTTAAGTTGAACAGGACACAAAATGTCATTGCCCACCATGCATAAACTATGAACAGTTACAGGGATAAATCCAGGGTTTCTTCAAGTGTTAGATGAAGATTCATAGTTCAGATTTGATGCATTCAGATTGTTCAAAGGTAGATCCAAATGCTCAGGAGGCAGCAGTATTTTCATAGGCTCAGCAGGGGTGCATCAGACTGCACATTGAGATTTATGAATGGAACAACAACAGTGTCCAGTTGAAGATGATCACAAGCTGCACAAAGTGTAAAGGTTTATAACAGTACTCAGTTTGTATGAGGTGTCAGTCAGGCTTGGAAAACAAGCAGTGCAGAAAATGGATTTCTTGATTGTAGATCAAATGAAGAAGAGTCTTCTTGCTGAGTTAGAGGATTGCCCCTACCCCAGACTGGCTTCATAGTATGCATAACAATGAGATTGATTGCAGAATCTTAATTGGCTGGACTGAATACAGTTTATTTAAAAGTTCACAAATGGAAGCCCAATTTCAGTTATTAGGCCTGTATTCACAAGTTGGTAAGAAAGTTGTAAGATGCGATATCTGCATAAAAGGCGATGTTTCTTTCAGGTATGGCATTCAATGTTCAGAGTCAGTCACGATTCCAAGACCTCATGATAAACAAGGAAAGGAGGTAGTTTCAACCTTTTCACAATAAAAGTTCCCATCAAGATGATCAGTAGAATGGACAGTTGCCAGACGATTAGGGATGGATGTTGCCAGATGAAGATGCGGCAATGACACTGATAGAGTCACAAACATGGCTTCTTGGATTATGTAGGAATAAGTTTCAAAACATGTAGCAATACTGGTGTGTGTGGTGACATACTGTATCCAAGGTTCTTTGCCATTGACAAGGGAATAGTGCTAGATTCAAATTAATATTTGTTAACACATGCAATAGAAGTGCAAAATGTGGCAATGCCACTGACCCATATGTCTGTCATGTATGAGATCAAGGATATATCCTAATTCCAGATCCCAGAAGAGATAACCAAAGGGCTGTAAGAACATAATAGCTGTAGGCAGTGCAAAGACGTTCCTAGCTATGTAATGCCCATCTGCTTCCTTAATGTGAGCAGAAATGAACATTTGTCAGGTCAAACCCCTTCACAATATCATTAATATTGTCAATGCAACTCACTCTTAATGAGCAAAATCATGCATACCATGCAATGGGGGTTGGGGGTATGATATTATATGTCATACTATTATGAACCTTTAAAATATGAGCTTGAATAATGGCCATAGCAGCCCTATTTCAAATAGATATGTCAGAGCCAAATAGTTCTGAGTCTCAAACTTGTGTTTTGTTTTGTTTTTAAACACAAAACAAAAACAAAATACCTAGTGCTTTTGGGCAGGTTTACAGTCATAGAATGTACCACTAGTAGTCAGGATGTGAAAATCCTGTGTGTGTGTCTATGTGGTGCTATCAGTCCCTGTATAGGGAGTCTTTAAGGAGTACCTGGTATGCTGCCAGGGTATCCAATCACATCATTATTAAAAAAAATGTGGGAAATGTTTGTTGTGAAACATAAAACAAATAATTTCAAGTTTAAAGGGTGAGATTTAAAAATCACTGGGATGTGCATGAACTGCACTTTATTAACTATGGTACTTGGTTGAGAAGTGGCTGTTAAGACCACTGGGTGGCCAGGGTTCTATTTTGGCATTCAGTATTAAGTGTCAAATTATGGGGCATCATTGGATAAAACCTTAAGGTCTAATGGCTTTTATTGCTATATAAATTTGAATGCAAAATTCCTGATTATCAATAAAATGTAAACAGGAGTCCAGATCAAGTCTGACTTCTAGAATTGATCCAAAGCAATGATCATAACATTCAGTATGGCCTCACTACCCTTCTGGACAATGAACATGTATTTTAGGACTTTAGTGTGAATTACACAGGATGCAATTAAATCATGAAGGCTTGTGAGGTATTCTGCCTCAACAATCTGTTTTGGATTAGGTCAATAGTTCTTATCTGCAATAATATGTCCAGTTTGGGCTTGTAAGAAGACCCATACTTCTAAAAAGAATAATAAGCATAAAAGCAAGCATCTCTCTCTCTCTCTCTGGAACCTAAAAGAAAAGAGAAAAGAAAAACATAGTTAGTTTAGTACTATTCCTCCCACTGGGGTATGGAAAAGTAATTTAATCTCCTTTAAACAGGTTCATTTGATTGACATGTAGCCATTTATCAATGACTGTTATAGTGAGGCAGTCTAACTTGGTAGACTGCTGGACTGAGTTTGTTAACAATGGGATAGGGTCTGTTGTTGGGTCTTGTCCATACATTGTGACACAAACAAGTATACTTTTTGGATGTCTTGTTTGAAATAACATATTTATCTACTGATGCTCCATCAGCAGTGGAGGTACACAGGTCCTGCAGTAAATGTTCTGCGAATCTCATGGACTATCTGGTCATGATTTTAAAAATGGGGTATGCTGTGTACCTGCAGAGGGTGTCCCTCTTAATTGCCATAAGGAGTAAAGGCAATAATGAATCCCAGTCCTTTTAGGTTTTCTGAACAAGTTTGGATAACATAACTTTGATCTGCCTGTTATCCCATTCCACCTATCCTGATGACTGTGGGTTGTAAGGGATATGAAACTTTTGTTTTACCCATGACAAATCCAGAATGTCCTGCATTACTTTGGTTATAAAGCTGGATTCCTGCAATCAGAATTTACCTTTGGGGTAACCCACACCTGGTAAATAACTGGTTTACCAAGACATTTGTAGTCACTTTACTAACATACTACTAACACACATACCCACACAATGTAAAGCATCATGGGCTGCATATGCAAATCACCACAGAATGTTATGCTGATCCAGCTTTAAGCAGAATTGCATGGTGCCGAAAGGCCTCTCACACAGTTTGCAAAGGGTGCTAACAGAAGACTAAGACACATGTTTCATCCTACCAGGACTCATCAGTATGCCTCGTCTGTTTGACACCCCGGTGGAGTGGACCAGCTACCCTAAGACAGTGTGTCTTGGATATGTTGTGGTGAACCCATTAAAATAAAAAACTATTTAAAAGACAAAGAACCTCTGTGCACAAACACTGAGGCAAGGGTTACCCAAAGGGGCATTTGGCTGGGAAGCCAAGTTTCAAGAAAATACAAAATCACACATGCCCCACAATGCAAAGCATCATGGGCTGCATATGCAAATCACCACAGAATGTTATGCTGGTCCAGCTTTAAGAGAATTGCATGGTGTCGAAGGCCTCACACAGTTTGCAAAGGGTGCTAACAGAAGACATAGACACGTGTTTCGTCCTACCTTTGGGGTAACCTTGCCTCAGTGTTTGCATCCAGAGGTTCTTTGTCTTTTAAATAGTTTTTTTATTTTAATGGGTTCACCACAACATATCCAAGACACACTGTCTTAGGGTAGCTGGTCCATTCCACCGGGAGTCAAACAGACGAGGCATACTGATGAGTCCTGGTAGGACGAAACATGTGTCTATGTCTTCTGTTAGTGCCCTTTGCAAACTGTGTGAGAGGCCTTTCGGCACCATGCAATTCTGCTTAAAGCTGGACCAGCATAACATTCTGTGGTGATTTGCATATGCAGCCCATGATGCTTTGCATTGTGTGGGCATGTGTGATTTTGTATTTACTACTAACATATTAAAATGCCAGCAGAATAGGTCTAACGGTCTTTTGTGTCTGCTTGTTTGGTCATCCCCCACCCTGGAAGCTAACCTTGCTGCCCCCCTCACCCTCTCTGGCTTCTCTCTTCCCAGTCCCAGATATTCTTGCTGCGCTGGACTTTGGCTCCAGAACCCTTCCCCTGTACCTGTCCCACCACTCTTGAACCCCTCCACCATCACTGCCTTCACCAGCCACCTGGGCAGCACATTCCATGGCTCCACCACCCTCTCAGTGAAGTAGCCTTGACTGTGTTGTTCTGTTTTGGGATAACATTAAACTGTTTGGAAAATTGATTGGTGGTCACTAGTGCAAACTAGTTGTTCTTAATGGTTGGCATAAGGCCAATGTAGTCAAACTGCATTTTGTTCCAGGGGCCTTTGCCTCTGGGGTAACAATGCATTTGTCCTAGCTGGTATAGGATTCTTCTGTTCACAGATCAACAGTTACTAATGTAGTGTTCTACATCATTTTTCATGTGTGGCCATCTAACAGAGGATTTCAGTCTGTCTAGGGTTTTTGCTGACTCACTGGTGTCCACCAGTTGGCAGTATCATTTGCTTTGTACAGTAGATTAAATATACTCTCAGGTGTTCAGGAATTACCCATAACATTTCATGAGTATTACAGCAGTGATGTTCCCAATGAGTAGGCCATCACTGGATAGGTAAATCTCATTTTCACTTTCTTATAAGAGCTATTTCTGGAAGTTATTCTTCAGTACCTTTATTAAGGGTCTCTCCTGCAAATTGTAGGCCATGGGCCAACAAGCATAAAGTTTTGATAGGAAGGACAGTGTTGTCATGATCCTGTAAAATGAGAGACCAGTGTGTAAGTCTGGCATTGGATACAGAGTCATCTTTTAGTCTGTCTGACAACAGAAAGTTAGTTGGCAAATGATTGGCATGCAGCACAATGGGTGCATATCCAATGATGTACATAAACTATCTCACTGCCCAGTATGTAGCCAAAAGATTCCTTTCACAAAGGTTGTATTTTAGCTCCACTGGGGCAAGCATCTGTGATGCATAAGCAATGGGTCTGATAAGTCCATTGTATGTTTTGGGCTAAATCTGCTGAGATTGCTTTATCTGATGTGGCAGTTTAAAATAATGCCCTAAAACTGTGTTAGGATTAACCAATGCTAGGACCATGGTCAGTGATCCCAAAAGAAAGACAATGATATCAGTATTAGAATACCTTGTACCTTCTTACCTGTAGTGCCTGCCATTGCAGCCATAATAGGGATGATCCAGGTGTCACTGATGGGGGTTCTGCATCATGTACAGGCAGTGCTAGCACTATCAAGAGTGCCTGCACAGTGGAGAAAAGTGTTGTGCAAGCTGCACATAGTTCTCCAGCTATGGATTGTGGTTCAGTAGCCATCAGGGGTGAAGGAAGTAGTGCTGAGACAGTTGTCAGCTCAGGTTCAGAAATCAAACCTGTAACCTTCCCCCCAACATGGCCTGTGATGCTTAAAATATTACAGCCATGGGGCTTTCAGAATCAGGGTTGTCCCCTCCCCCATCAAATGTAAAGTGGGTTTCCCCACCGGAATGTTGCTGGATGGTAGCAACAATGTTTTTAATGTTGTAGTTTAAGGTATTAATGAACAACATAGGAAAAGCAGTGTGTTCAGTCTTCTCAGGAAAGCTGATATTAATTTTTGTTATTTATTTATTTTATTAAATTCTAGGATTACAAGTACCTTTGAGCAGGGAGCTGCTCATTTACAAAGGTTCCACGTCAAAGGAAGGGAAACATGCATACAATGGTTGATAAAGGTATACAGGCATAATACAGACATGGTTGACATTGTTTTGCAGTTGTAAAACACTTTAGAAACAAAATACATGACTAGAGAGCAATGTAAATAGGCAGATAGATAATGTAACTGAGTAAGGGAATTAAGAAGAAAATGGACTATCAGTAACGCTAGTGTTTCTGAGGGACAGAAGATAATAATAATACCGATTTTTGTATCTCAGAGTCTGCCAAGAAACATTCGCAAACAAGCAAGGAGTACTAATAAAGTTTATTATACTACTTACGCCAAGCATGTGACAAAGTAAATCACCAAGGAGATGGGTTTCTCAACACTAACCTGAAGATTGTACATAATCTCCAGGATTGTAGATCTTAGGTTCTCTAAGGTCTTGTCTCTCTCCCCATCCTCCAGCTCTCTGCCAGAGAGTACTAATTCTTCTAGAGCCAAACTAGTAGTGTCAAGAGCCTTACAATAGGTTTGCAGACAACTATATACTACAGATAACAGCATAGCAACAGAGATTACCTCATAGTTACAGACATGAGAAACCTATTAGTTGATCCTAAGTCATTCTCCATTGAGAATGACTTAGGAGACAGATTTACTAATGAGTATCATATGAGACAGAATATGCTTCCATTAGCATTATAGCTTAGATAAAAGAAATGCTGACTGGTTCAAACTACATGCGGCATTTCTTGCTTACATACAGTATAAAACAGAAATAACAAAGGCTTTCTCTCTGTGTCAACTTGCTTAGACAAAGAGAACTGCTGACAGGTCCCTATTACATATCTGCCTGAGTGTAAACACACACTACATATAATTATATGAGAATATAGTATACAAAATCACTGATGATCCATCAGAGTCACCCTATCAGTGATTAGGTAGATTATATATGTAAAAGACAAACATAATCTAGATAAACGTATTATAGTGAGGTATAATGAATCATACATGATCAGTATTAGCATATCTTAGCAGGAAAGCACATTAAGAGCACTCATGCTTATATAATGTGTGCCAAAATCTACAATATTAGTGAAAAATAGCAGTATCACAGTACAGCAGACCAGAAATACAGTGTGAGGTGTATGTGAGCTGCATGTGGGATGATAGGGCATAACCCAAGTGTTACAAGGTTTAGAAGAATTAGGACTCTCATCCAAGGGCAGCCATGCCCCATGCCCAGCCACTCACATGGGCTACAGAAAGACAGGGGGTGTGGGTGCAGTACAGGTGTGAATCAATCTCACAGGAGCAGCACATTTAAAGTTATGTAAGTACACAACACACATTGTGAAACTAGTTAACAACTTCATAGTAGTGCAGTTACAGTGTAGTTTATAGTAGTTACAGTATAGTTAGTGACACTTAATATTATCCTTCAGAAATCATTGCCTCTTGAACTTACTGCAGTATAGCATAGTTGTTAAAAGCACTGACCTGCAAAACTGAAGAAATGGGCTTGAATCCCAGAACCACCACTTGTATATTGTGCAACAATCAAAAAGAAATAAAATAAACATGCAGTCTAACATTGTAAATTGCTATACAATAAAAAAATAATTAATTTACATAATTACTTATTGACTTTTATCAGTGCCATAGGTACTAAGCAATGTGCTTCTTCTTTGACATTGTTTCCACAGTTAATGCCTAACTAACATATACTTACAAAGTAAGTATGCAGAAACTGACACTTAAAATAAAGCATATGAAGAATGGTGTAACTACTATACACTTACATTGAATATCAATGCTGTAGTTCTAATATATGCTTTCCTTCAGAAATCATTCCCTCATGCACTTACTGCTTAATAAAATGCAATCTAATATTCTTAATTGCTATACAACTACATTATTTACTTATACAATAAAAATAATTTACATAATTACTTATTGGCTTTTAACAGTACTGTAGTTACTGAGAAATGTGCTGCTTCTGTGGCATTGACCCATACCTCTTCAACACCCACATACCTGGCATACTCTGGGCCAGGTGGGTGGCTGGAGGTGAGGCATGTCTGCATACCATGCTTTATCACTGATCTGCTGTGTGGAGTGGTGTTGGGTGGTGAAGGATACACAGGTAGGGACCCTTCCTTGGCCATTACATGCCCTTCTGACTGGTTGAGTGATGTGTCTGCCAAAGCACCATCCTTCACATCAAGCTACAGTACCCCATCACTCTCACTATACCATGAGGACTGGGGACAAGGTAATAAAAACAGGCAGACCAGTAGGTCCCTTTACTGGAAAACAGCAGTAATGGGAAGATCTCCAATAACTCATAAATCTTAACTCAACACACAGTGCAGGAAACAGTCTGCTCCTGGTCAGTCCATCTGATTGGATGGCTGCTATTGATCACCAGGCCTGGGAATACACATTTGACACATTGCCTGCTGCCTTTGTGAACAGGGTCCAATATTAGCTTGCATGTTTAATAAGCAGCAAGTTCATGAGGGACTGATTTCTGAATGAGAACTTACATCACAGCTACAATACTGACATTTGGTACATGTAAGTGTATGCAGCTGCAAATACATGTTACCTAGGCATTAACTCTGAAAACACTATCATTATTTCTTAGCCACAACATTGTTATAGTGCCAATTAGTAATTACACAAATGAAATATTTTTGTGTACAGTTACATATCAAGTCACAATATTAGACTGCCTGTTTACTAACCTGTAAGTTCAAGAAAAATTGGAATGCAGACATGGTACATCATCTAAATAGTTGCCGGTCAGTGCTTTTAACTGTAGCAGACTGAAGTTTCATTGTATTCATATTTTAGTTACCATTCTGATTACACTTTAACACTTTTTCTGTGATTACCTTTGAAATAAATGTCAGATAGACATAGACAGTTAAAACAGTGCACAAGACCTGCAGTTACAGCATAGTTATACAGTAGTTACAATGTAGTAAGGGACACTTAAAATAAAATGTTACCAAAAATTGTAGTACTGTACTGCAGTTACACAATTAGCATGAAGTGGTAGTTATTGCAATTGCCATTGCCTCCCTTCTGCCTCAAATTAATTCTTTCTGGCAAATATAATTATGTATGTTGCACTTTGCAACAGCTGTTACATGTGTAGTTACACTTCCAGCATAAATCAATTATTATGTTTCACTTTGCAACAACTGTTAAATGTATAGTTACACTTCCAGCATAAATAAATTTGTACCAAAAGAGTGAAGGTTTTGGTTGAACATGTAACTACCACTTCATGCAAATTGTATAACTACACACCAGTCAGATGTGAAAGTAATTAACAACTACATAATATTTACAGTGCAATAACAGTGCAGTTACATCATAGAAATGTGTGTCTAACTATGTAATATGCAAATGTGCAACTAATTACAGACTACATTGTAGTTACATGTAACTACACAGTACTTACATAGCAATTAAACTGTAGTTATATAGTAATTACAATGTACTTAAGGACACTTAAAATGAAGTGTTATGGGGTCTGCCATAGGCTTCTTGCAACAAACACAAGTGTCCCATCCCCAAAGTCACCCATGTTAATCAATAATATATACATCCCCTTCCCATGTAATATTGTGCTCCCCTTCCCCGATCCCCGATGTTGCCCATGATAATAAATTAGAGATATATCCTCTTCCCATGTAATATTGCACTCCCCCACCTTGATCCCTGATGCCACCTTTGTTTAAGTAATAATATTATCCACTCCCAGATCCCAGATGCCACCCTATTATTTAAGTTATAATAAGCCCCCCTCCTCAATCCCTGATGTCACCATTGTAATAATGTAACAAAAGACCCCCTTTCCCTGGTGATCTAGTAGCCCCATTGCCCCCCTACCCAAGCAGGTAGTGCCCACCACCTAGCTTCCCCCCATCCTGTAACAGTGCCAGCACTGGCACAGCCTTTCTCTCACCTATGATGCTGGCGCTGACTGAATTGTCATTGAGTATTGTACTGTATAGTGTATGTGCATTGCGTACACTATACAATACAGCACTCAATGACAGTTCAGTCGACACTAGTCGTGGAGGTGCAAGGAGGGCTGTTCCGGTGCTGGCTCTGTTATGGGATGGGGAAACTGGGTGGTGGGCACTACCTGCTAGGGTGAGGGAGCGAGGGCCACTAAATCACCAGGGAATGGGGAGTCTTAAATTACATTATTACAATGGCGACATTGGGAAATGGGGAGGGGCATATTATAACTTTAAAAGGGCAATATTGGGGATCAGGGAGGGGGGAGTGCAATATTACATAGGAACAGGATATATGTTGAATATAGTATCATGGGCAAAATCAGGATTGGGGAGGAGGGACACTTGATCACCTGGGAAAGGAACATTAAATTATTAAAATTAATGGAGCCATTAGGGATTGGGCAATGGGGACATGACACATTGCTACATATAGGCAACTCTCCCAGAGGAGAATTTCTTGATACCCTTAAACCAGCCCTGGCTGGTCTAAGGGTACTTAGAATTTCTCCCTCTGGGAGAGTTCTGAGAATTCTACATTAGGGGATGTGGCAGCTTGTGTCTGCTACATGCTCCCTAGTGCCAGGATGCAGCCCATTTTTGGACATATGGGTGGCATATGCCCCATTTGGGGCAGGCAGCCTGCGGTTGATGCAGGCTGCTTTTGTGAATAGCTCGGAGGGGCCGTATTTGACACAAGGTGCCACTTGCACGATTTATGTTTGGTGCACACACCTTACATCAATTTAACTCCTTTGAGAACTGGACTGCCAGTCTGCTTTGTTTGATCTTAGTTTATTTCTGAATGTTAAAAAACATAGTGAATGTTGTTCTCAAAATCTAAAGTTGATGGTCTGAAGTATTTTTTAGTTAGCCAAAGTAATAACATGGGGTTGACTTTATTGGATTCCAATAAATATTTGCATATCATTCTTGATAGTCATTTAGCTTTTGATATCCCTATCATCTCTGTACCAAGGAAAAAGAAAAGAATATTGCCTTTTTTTCTATTGACATAGGTTGCAGTTTAATTTTGTTGAAAAGCTTGTCTCAGTTTTTATCTCAAATAGATTATGGAAATTGTATTATAAGGAGTACTTCAACAACTGTAATTAATTATTTTGGTTATCTATATCATATTAATCTGCATTGTGTTACTAGTGTGCCATGAAGAACTTATCATTGTATCCTATATGCTTTTCTTAGAAGGTTGTCCTTGCTTCTAGAAGATTGCTTCACTAGTATACCTTTGTGTACAAGGCTTTATGTGGGCTGGTTCCAATATGTTTGATCGATTTTGCTAAGAATAAAAGATTGTGAACAAGTTTTCTTCCAATGATATTTTCATAATTTCTCTTCCTAAATTTTGAACACAACTGGTTCATTATCTCTTTTGTATTCTATTCCTTATACCTGGTTGCAGATTCAGAAGACTACTAAATTAAAGAATATACTCAATCTTTTGATTTAAAAAAAAGATCCAGCATTTATTGTGTAAGCCATCTGACTGCTATAGATTAATATGTTTTTTACTTGATAATTTATGTATATTTATTGCACACTTGCCTATGTACTTTTATGTATGTAATTATGTTTGTAAGTGTTTTGCTTGCAGTTGTGAAACAGAGGTCTCTCATCAATTTGATTACCAATAAATCTTTGAATCTTTTGAATATATTGAAGGTTAAGTTCATCAAAATGGAATAATAAACCAATCAGAGAGCAGTATTAATGAAAAATGCATATAATGTGGCATGTGCAGGCAGCCAACAAGGATGGCAGCCAAAAAGAGAGCTCTGGGCTACCCAGCACTTGATCCATTCAGAACTCTGGTTTGTCTCCTGCCACAACAGCCAACGTGGTCTTATTTGGTGAGTAAAAATCCTATCTAACAAGTGCACAAGTTTAAGAATAAAATTTTGTCTAGTTTTAAAGTTATGAGTGGAAACTGGCACCACTCTAGTGGCTTGGCAGGAAACAGGTGGCGGCAATGGCAGCATTGGCCCTGTCAAAGACGTGATAGAAATAAAAGCTATGTTGCAACAAGTGCTACATGAAATCACATCCTTTAAAATATCTGTGGTGACCCTGGCAGAGAAGGTCCAGGAGCTGTGGAGAAAGCCAGGGACACAGAAACTTACTTGTATTATTACAGGGTGCAGTAGTGCCCCATAGTTAGGTGACTAGAGTGTTCTGTGTTAAACTCAATTTTTGTTTGCTGTTTGCAGAAAGAAGGCTTTACAGACTTCCATGAAACATTCAGGATTTGTTGTACATGGCAGAATCCACAATCCCTGAAATTCTTTTTAAATCAGTTCAGTATTTTTAGAGATTGTGAAAAATATATATTATTTATCCATTGATTTCTATGGAGGGTTTTTTCTGTATCTCTGCTGTTGTCTAGGTAACAAAAAAAACACATAAATGTGAAAGGTGTCATTTTTTTAAATCTTGGGCAAGACATGTTTTCACATTTCTGGTGCAAAATGATATTTCAGACAATATACTATACATACCACATGTCTTCTTTATTTAGCTGGAAAATCTGGAGTCAAAATAAAAAATAATATATATATATATATATATATATATATATATATATTAGAGGCAAAAACTCCGTTTAATGCATTAGTTAGGGTTGTTCCACAGCGACAAAAGTGAGGAAATTCGCTGTTAGGGTTGAAAACCCTAACTCCGAATTCACCCCAGCACCACACACACACACACACACACACACACACACACACACACACACACACACACACACACATTCAAGTATGGGGGAGGACCAAGTCAACACAACCAATGACAGACATCCAGCAGCAGGTGACAGAAATAACAAACAATAGTCTAAATGTACTACGAGACATCCCCACCCACCTGACCAGGTACTGCATGCTCAGTGGAGATCAACAGCAAAACTGAGGCCATGTACACCAAACGTACACATCCTTGATTGCAGCTGCACACAACGTACCACACTTAGTAGTTGCATAGGCCCTTATCTGCCGACACTGTCTATGTATCAATGTATGTATGTATCTATTAGATAGTCATTTTCAGGGTTACTAGAATTCAATCTAGTTGGTTCCAATAAAAGCTGAACAAATCCAAGTTCATCACATAGTTTTTATGTTGCTTGCACGCATGTGCAAGAAACATAGTGCCATCATCAGAGATTTCGGAGGTGTGTCACCTTCTGCTCCAATTCAGTCGGTGAGCTGTGGGCGCGGCCTGAGCCAATGCATTTTGGAGCTGTCTATGACATGCTCCAAAATGCAGTAACTCTGCAGTTGAAAGGGGAGCTACGCTTCATGAGTACATTTATAAGCGTAAGCTCCCCCACATGCAGGCGCAAGTGTGCCCACATGTCCTGTGTAGCCGAGTGGGGTGCCTAATCCCGCGGTTGAGCTGCTGTCGTCCCCCATAGCTGGTGCCATGCTGGTGCCCACCCCAGTGTGGCAATCACTTCTTTGGCCGATGGGGTGCCCAATTCCCCATCAGCTGAAAGGCCCCCCCGTCCTTGTGCCACACTGGGAGCCCACCCCAGCATGGCAAGCGTCCCTCGTAGTCTTTTTTTTGTTTTAAACCTGTAAAACAAAAACGGTCCCTGCATGCTTCTTCCGACCCTCCCACAACCCACACCCACCCACTGCACCCCAGCCTCCCACCCACCTCACCCCATACTTACCTCCGGACTCTGGTGAGATGATCTTAGTAGGACCAGGAGCTCTACACTCTTCAAAGCCAACGTGAACTGAAGAAATGCCGGTAAGCTGTATAATGGGCTAGATAGGGAGGGGTTCAACTTTATTGCATATCTCAGGCATTTTTGGGAATTTTTGCACCAAATTTTCAACATGGGGTTTTTAGGACCCCTTCTCATGAATGATGTCACTGTCATGGCGTTATTCAGGCCCGAAGGGTGATTTCGTGCAGTGACTGCGCAGTGACTGTGAAATCACCCTTTGGGCCCAAATACTGCCATGACAGTGACATCATTCATGAGAAGGGGTCCCAAAAACCCCATGTTGAAAATTTGGTCCAAAAATTCCAAAAAATGACTGTTTTACGAGCGTGCGTTGTGCAGTTCCTACGCAGGCTCGTAAGTTCACGAAATTTCAATATTTTCACTCCAGATTTTCAACATTGCCATTTTACCACACCTTCTTATGAGTAGTACAGCTGTCATTTTTCACATCTCACCCAAAATGTGTTTCCGCCCTTGTAGCGCAGAATGGCGCAGTCGATGTGCGAAATCAATGTAGGACAAATTAAGAAAATCACAGTGACACTGTTCATGAGCAGAGGTCTTAAAATGGCTATGTTGAAAATTTGGTGAAAAAATTCCTAAAAATGACTGTTTTACGAGCGTGCGTTGCGCAGTTCCTACGCACGCTCGTAAGTTTCAGCAAATTTTCAATATTTTCACTCCAGATTTTCAACATTGCCATTTTACCACACCTCCTTATGAGCAGTACAGCTGTCATTTTCACATCCTGCTCAAAACATGTTTCCACCATGTGGCGCACAATGGGCGCGGTGATTAATCTGAACTCAGTGTATAGGACACATTAAGAAAATCACAGTGTCACTGTTCATGAGCAGAGATCTTAAAATGCAATGTTGAAAATTTGGTGAAAGAATTCCTAAAAATGACTGTTTTACGAGTGTGCGTTGCGCAGTTCCCATGCTCGCTCGTAGGTTTTCGAATTTTCAATATTTCCACTCCAGATTTTCAACATTGCCATTTTACCACACCTCCTTATGAGCAGTACAGCTGTCATTTTTCACATCCTACCCAAAACGTGTTTCCGCCCATGTAGTGCACAATGGCGCAGTCGGTGTGCAAACTCAATGTATGGGACACATTAACAAAATCACACTGACACTGTTCATGACCAGAGGTCTTAAAATGGCTATGTTGAACATTTCATGAAAAATTTCCTAACAATGACTGTTTTACGAGCCTGCATTGCGCAGTTCCTACGCACGCTCGTAAGTTCGCAAATTTTCAATATTTGCACTCCAATGACTTCCAAATACCTAAACAGCACATAGAAGCAAGCAAATTTGGCATTGACAAATGCTTGTTTTAGTTCATTTGATTTGTTAATGAGTTAGTCTAGTTTGGTACTCCAAGTAGTAGGCATTTACTGAGAGAAATGCTTATTAAGTTACTAATGTGCTGCAGGAGTTCAGATCAACCTTTGATAAGTCTGTAACATCTGACCATATTCAAGGATTCATTTTGGGATAGTCTAACCTTTATCATCAAGCATTCAAATTCATTTGGCACGAAGTGTGAGCTGAGTGTATCTGAATGAAACTGTTCTCATTAGCTTGCATGTGACAGGCAGAATTCAAGTGGTAAAATGCCATGTGTCCCTTTCAAACTATCAATCGGTAACATTGGATGTCCCCCAAGGATCAGTCTTTGTTCCCCTTCTGTTCATCTCTTCATCAATAAACTTCCCGAATCTTGCAGCTCAACTAAACTCCTCCTATATGTGGATGCTGCTGTTATCACCTCAACAAATAGCAACCTCGCAAAACTCCAGCTTAACCTCCAAACTGATTTCTCAGCAATCCATGACTGGTTCATCACCAATCTCCTTGTCCTAAATCCCAAAAAACAAATATTTTCCTCTTTATATAAATCTTTATCTTCTCCTCTTGATATAAATCCCCTACTCCTCCTTCCCTGGACATTATCTCCACCTTGGGAGCTCCTGTGTACTCCTTTAAAGATCTAGGGCTAACCCTAGATTCTGGTTTAACCTACACAGTGCATGTGGTTGCATTAACTAAGGCAGCCAACTCCTGGCTTGGCCTGCTTTACAGGCATAAGAATGCCTTCCTCCCTGGAATAAAGCAATGACTAATTAGATGCTACATCCTCAGTGTCATATATAACGGCATTGTGGTCTACGGCGACACCTGTGACAGAGTGCTTGCCATGTTCAGAGGCTTGCTGAACAGAGCCTGTCACTATGTAGTCAACTTGAAGTGGATTTCTTATCCATGCACACTATATAATAATCTTGGTTAGCTGAATCTAGGACTCCCAGTTACAGTATAGCACCCTAGTCACAGAGAGGGTAGTGGATGCATGGAACAGCCTTCCTGAGGAGATTGTGGGGTCTAAAACTGTGGGAGAATCCAAGAATGCATGGGACAGACATAAGGCAGTTCTTGTGGGGGTTAGGAAGAAATAGGCTGTTGGTTAACTAGGATCTGTGGCCTATCCTGTAGGTAGGGAAATGGGCAGACTAGATAGGCCAAGCGGTCCTTATCTGCCATCAAAGTCTATGTTTCTATGTTTCTAGTCACAGGCACAAAAGCATTGGTAGGACTTTTATCCCCTGGGGTACTGGCCCTGCTAAGCTCAGTGGACACCATGTATCCAACTAGAGGTGTAGAACATAACTCCTTGGTACTCCCTCATAGGAACCCTGCCCTGGGCCAGGCTTCTTTCCCCTTCAGATTCCCCAAACTATGGAACTCCCTTACCCCATTCCTTAAAGTCACTGACTCCTTAACCAACTTTAAATCCCATCTCCTATCTTCACTCACTCCCCTCAACCCACGTGCCTGCTACCACTGATCACTTGACTCTGCCCCCCAATTCTCCTTAGGCCTCTCTGGCCCTAAAACCTTTCTCTACAATGCTCTATTTCTATCCATCATTATGTGCACTTATGATATAACTCACCATTTACATACTCTTGACTTGGTGATTACAGCTTAAAATAACTCATTCAATGTAACTACCTAATTACCTTTTGTACTCTGAACTGTGTACCTTGTATTTGCAAATATGTTGTATCTCCTTTTACTACTTCTCTGTCTTTATGACCCTAGACCCTTTAAAACTAGGCTCAACCTAAAGGGTCCTGTATGTAACAAATAAATAAATAAATAAAGCTATACCACCACCCCAGTTGGTCTGTCCAGTCAATGGAGATTAAAGTAAGGAATGGTCAGCACCTGCAATGGTGCAGAGTCATTTAACAAAGTTTCTGTGAGTGTGAAGATATCCAGTTTAGTATACAGTACCCAGGTTTTTACTGCATCAACGTTTTTTAACAGACTACGCACATTTAGGGACTTTGGGCATGATTTTCAAAGGGTGATGCAGGGCTGGCATCAAGCCCTGTGTCAACTCTGTTGTTTGAGTAGCTGCTCCAAACTCCTTTGACGAACTGCACCTAATTTATGAACACTGGACGCAATTGCAACACTTTCCACACTTTACAGCAGCTTGGCAAAGATTTGGCAGGAATCCCATAAAAGGTCCCCAAGATAGACCAGGGAAAAGTGGGTCTAATTTACAGCATTTGGTGCTGGGATTGAAAATCTGACCACTGGCCAGAGAATGCCACAAGTCCTGTCGCCAGATGATCAGCCTGCTAGGGCTTGCAGGATTCTCAGGGCTCTGAAAATCAAGCCCATTAGCTTTAGACTTTAAGGAAGAAAATTCTTTAGGGAGGGCACTTGGGAGGGAGTCTGGATTAACCTCCATGTTTCCAGGATTTAGTAATAAAATACAGAATAATATGTGTGTGTGTGTGTGTGTGTGTGTGTGTGTGTTATACCAGAATGTTACACACACGAGGTGTGGATGTTACATAAACCCTGAGAGTGAAGCTCAAGGGGTTTATTAAAATGTCTCATACGAGAATGTGTATGAAATTCTGGTTATACACACTACCATGTTTTATTTTATTTAATTACTGGTCCTCACTTTTTATAAGATTGGGTTTTGAAGTAACAGAAAAAGAGTGGAAAAGTGCTGTAAATGGTAATAGAAAGATTTTTATTTGCAGCTTCATGCATTTTTAAGCTTTCATGTCATAAAATTCTACTTGCCTTGCAAAAGAAGCATATCCCTTTCTCAATGCGTAGGGTCAGTGGGAAAGTGACCAAGTGGCTAAAGAAGCCTCTCCTCCAATTGATTAAGCATTGTGACAAACTCTGGTCTAAGTGGAAATCTTCCTCTCTCCAGGCTGATTTTCAGGAATACCGGGCCTTGCGAAATACCTGCAAAAAGGAGGTTTGTGCAGCCAAAAGTGCCTACTACCATAATCTCCTTAACTCATCTGCTTCCAGCCCGAAGAAATACTGATATCAGATTAATGAGATCCTGGGGAACTGCAAGCCACACGTGCTGAACAATATACTAATCAATGATACCCTTTTCAATAAACCCTGGACTATTGCTAATGCCTTTAATGCCCTCTTTATCAAGGTCCCATGCCCCTCCCTGCCAGCACCCAGTGGCTCCCTTTCTGGCAATCCATCTACTCCTGGTGCATCTCCTAACTTGGTGCTCTCCCCTGTCACATGCTAGGAGGTACTTAAATTACTCCTGCACCATTCCTTCCCGGGAAGTGCTGGGCCTGATGGACTTGAGGCCAGGATCCTCAGACTTGCTGCCCTTTCTTGCCACCCTGTAACTAGGCTTTTAACCTATCCATCAGTACATCTACTGTGCCCTCTGCCTGAAAGCTGCCAGGACCACCCGGTGTTCAAGAAAGGGGACCAGAATCCTGTCCAACTATCACCCCATCACATTGCTTCCTACTCTCAGCAAGTTACTGGAGAAATTGATCCACGGCCAGATCTGTGCTCATTTGCTTACATTTAACCTTCAGTCACCTGTGCAAAACAAATTCAGGGCTGGATATAGCACCACCACTGTCTCACCCTATTCACCCATGAGGTTAAGTCAAATATGGACAAAGGTCTACTGTCTGCTGTCGTCCCCCCGTAGCTGGTGCCATGCTGGGAGCCCACCCCAAGCGTGGCAATCCATTCTTTGGCCACGGGGTGCCGCAATCCCCCATCAGCTGAGCGGCCCCCCATCCTTGTGCCACGCTGGGAGCCCACCCCAGCGTGGCAAACGCCCCTCATAGTCTTTTTGTTTTGAACCTGTAAACAAAACAGTCCTCGCGGCGCGTCTCCCCACCCTCCCACAACCCGCACTCCACCCTCTGCGACCCAGCCTCCCCACACCCTCACCCCATACTTACCTCCGGAGTCTGGCATGATGATCTTCGGTGGACCAGGAACACGTCTGCACTCTTCAAAGCCGACCGCAAACTGAGGAAATACCGATAAGCTGTATAATGGAATAATTAGGGTTTTTTCAACTTTGCTGCATATCTCAGGTAATTTTGTGAATTTTTGCCCCAGATTTTCAACATGGGGTTTTTGGGACCTCTTCTCACGAATTCTTGCACTGTCATGGCATTATTCGGTCCCGAAAGGTGATTTTGCAGTCACTGCGTGGAATCACCTTCCGGGACTGCCTCAGCACAAAATGACAGTGCCACTGTTCATGAGGGCTCTCAAAAGCCCTATATTTAAATATGGTGGAAAAATCCTAAACATAAACTATTTATGGCGGCGTAGCAACTACGCAATGCACGCTCGTAAGTTAGTGAATTCATAATTTTCACACCAGATTCTCAACATTGGCATTTTACCACACCTTCTTGTGAACTGTATAGCTGTCATTTTTCATCCTTGCCGAAATGTGTTTCGCACTTCAGCGCAGAATAAGCATTCACTCTGGAAATCAGTGTTCAGGACACATTACAAAATGACAGTGACACTGTTCATGAGCAGAGGTCCTAAAATGCCTGTGTTGAAAATTTGGTGACAATACTCCATAAAGTGACTGTGGTACGAGCATGCGTTGCACAGTTTGCACGCACACTCGTACGTTTGCAAACTTCTAATATTCTCACTCCAGATGTTCTACAGTGCCATTGTTCTGCACCTCTTAATGAACAGTACAGCTGTCTTTTTTCTCATCCTAACCAAAATCTGTTTTCGCAGTTCTGGCGCAGAATAGCGTGGTTGCTGTGGAAAGTCTGTGTTCGAGACACATGATGAAAATTACAGTGACACTGTTCTCTAGCAGATGCCCTAAAATGCCTATGTTGAAAATTTGGGAACGAAAGTCAATACAATGAGTGTTTTATGAGCGTGCATTGCACAGTTTTCATGTACACCCATGACTTTGTGAATTTGTAATACTTTCCCTCCAGCTGTTCATCATTGGCATTTTTCCATACCTCTTTATGTACACTGCAGCTGCCTGAAATGTGTTTTTGCACGCTTGGCACAGAATTGCATGACTGCTGTGCGAAATCAGTTTTTGGGACAGTTTTCGGAAATGCCGGTGACACTATTCATGGCAGAGGTCCTAAAATGCCTATGTTGAAAATTTGGTGCCGAAACTCCATACAATGACTGTGTTGCAAGCGTGCATTGCGCAGTATCACGCACTCTTGTAACTTTGTCAATCTGCAATATTTTCATGCCACATTTTCACCACTGGCATTTGTGCACATCTCCTTATCAACAGTCCAGCTGCCATTTTTCACGCCTGCCAAAACATGTTTCTGTGGCTGTGGCGCTGTAAATGCGTGCTCGTTGTGCAAAATCACCTTTAAGACATATCACAAAATCACAGCACTATGCATCTCTAGCTCACATTTCCACTGCCAATGCCAGCGTGACAACATTCGGCATTGACAAATACTTGTTTTATTTTCTCTCAGGATAACACTGTTGTGCACCTTTTGTTTACAGTATTTCTATGAGGTTATGTGTGACTGACTGATTTCTACGTGAGGGAATGAGTTTATATTATTAGGAAGAGTGGCTTTAGTTCATGCTGTCTGTAGTGTGAATTAGATTGACAGGCACTGATTACAACTGCCCAGTTGTAACACAGAATATCAACAGGGTGGTTGTAACATCATTTAAAAGTCTGGTAATTCATTTATAAACAAGCATTTGTCAATGCCGAATGCTGTCTTGCTGGCATTGGTATTAGTAGTGCAGAAGTTAGAAAGATGCATAATAGGAATGGCAGTGAAGTACTGAACTGATGCCAACCCCACCCCACCCTCGAGACTGACAGGCACTGGGATGTGCCTTTGGATCTTAGCCATAGCGTTCCCGCCATTTCACCTCACCCTACCCTGCAGACACCGACAAGTGTTGTGGTGTGCCTTGGGGTCTTCTGGCCTTACTGTGCAGGACCAGTGGGTGACACCGGGGGGGGTCCACAGGATATGGCAGCCTATGCCAGTCCACCAGAGGCTGCCATTTCCCCTTCAAAACAAGCCAGAAATGTGCCATAATATCAGACCAGTGCCAGTGACACCCTCAGCCCATACCTCTTAACCCAGGACTGGGGGCCAGTGGAGAATGGGCTGTACTTGCCCTGGTATGAACTGGACAACCAGTCAGAGAGGGGCACATAGGTGGTATGACAGCCCCAAAGTAGATGCCCTCTGTGCCAGCTGCACTTGCTTCCCTGGCAATGTGCAGGATCATGCAGTTGTCTGTCTCCTTGCCTGCCCCCAGCCCGCCACATGGATGGGTCCTGTGACCATGATTTGGGCATGGAGTAAGCATACAACAATGGCTCTGGATGCTGTGGGGTGCCCCAAAGGTCCACATCCTGTGCATGGGAGGCCTCTGCAGCTGTCCACCCCCCTTTGCAAGAGTGGAGCAGCTGCAAGCATTGTGTGGAGCATGCCCTTATTTCAAAGCATATTACATATAGAATAATGCATGGGGTGGCGTGTGTAATGAGAATTTTACATACACCTGAGGTGTGGAATGCTACATAAACCCTGAGGGCAAAGCCCGAGGGGTTTAGTAAAAACATTCCACTCTGATTATAGAGAATGCGTTAGATATTCTGTTGCATTGCACAGTGATAATCGCACCTCGTAAAACAGTCATTTTATGGAGCAGTGTCACCAAATTTTCAGCAGGCATTTTAGGACCTCTGTTCATGAACAGTATCATTGTCATTTTTTAAATATGTCCCAAACACTGATTTCTCACAGCAACCGCGCTATTCTGCACCGGAAGTGCGAAAACACATTTCGGCCAGGAAGTGAAAAATGACAGCTGCACAGTTCACAAGAAGGTGTGGTAAAATGGCAATGTTGAGAATCTGGCATGCAAATAGTGCAAATGCACCAATGCACGAGAGTGCATTGTGCAGTTGCTGCACACGCTCATAAAACAGTCACTTTGTGGAGTATTGTCACCAAATTGTCAACACAGGCATTTTAGGGTCTCTGCTCATGAACAGTGTCACTGTTATTTTCGTAATGTGTCCCGAACACTGATTTTGCAGCATGACCGTGCTATTCTGTGCCGGAAGTGCGAAAAGACATTTCGGCCAGAATGTGAAAAATGACAGCTGCACGGTTCACAAGAAGGTGTGGTAAAATGCCAATGTTGAGAATCTGGAGTGAAAATATTTCGAATTCGCTAACTTACGAGCTTGAGTTGCGCAGTTGCTATGCACGCTCGTAAAACAGTCATGTGTTGGATTTTTCAAACCAAATTTGCAACATAGGGTTTTTGAGAGCCCCACTCATGAACAGTGGCACTGTCATCTCCTTACACAGTCCTGAAAGGTGATTCCATACAGTGAATCACGAAATCACCTTTAGGGACTGAACTCTTCTCATGACAGTGCAAGAATTTGAGAGGTCCCAAAACCCCATGTTAAAATTTGGGGCCAAAATTGCAAAAATGCCTGAGATATGTACTAAAGTTGAAAAACCCCATCTATCCCATTATACAGCTTACCAGCATTTCCTCAGTTCGCGGTCAGCTTTGAAGAGTAGACATGTTCCCGGTCCACCGATGATCATTGCGCTGAGCTCTGGAGATAAGTATAGGGTATGGGGTGGTGTGAGAAGGCAGGGTGTGCAGTGGGTGGGTGCAGGTGGGGGCAGGAGACTACGAGGGACCGTTTCCTTTTACAGGTAGTAAAAAGAAAACATCGGACAGTTTTTTTTTTCCAGAAATTGGCACACTGGGTGGGCTCTCAGTGTGCCACCTAACTGTTTTGTGGGGTCTGTAGCTGACAGGGGATTGGGCACCCTCATCAGCAAACAACACGGGGGGCCGAATTTATGCACAATGAGGTTAGGCACCCCGTTGCAGCACACAGAAGGGTGGGGGGATGCAGAGCTGAGGGGGAGTCGAGCACCCCTCAGCATTAAACAATTGGGGTGGTTATTTCTGCTGATGGGGACTGGGCTCCCCCGTCTGCACACAAGGAAAGGGGGGACGGGGTAACAGCCAAGGGGGGATTGGGCACTCCCTCAGCATTACACAATTGAGGCAGCATTTTATGCAGATGGAGAGTAGGCTTCCCCATTGGCACATTGACAGAGGGGCAGCCGACAGGGGGATTGGGTGCCCCCGAAGTCGGCAGTTCTACAGCCGTGTCCTGCCATGCACATAATGGCAGCGAACACGGCAAGAAAAGGACTGCTGCGTCTGACGAGCTTTGCTCGGATTGCAGCAGACCTTTCCTTAGATGTGCTCACCACATTATGTATGCATGGTGTGGCACCAGCATGCAGGCTGATTGGGAATGAGCGGCACACCTACTGATGTGTGCCCTGCATTCGCCCAACTGATCAAGGCTCCAAATTGCATCTGTCAGAAGATGTTGGCTTTATGCAGGCGCCGCAAGCCAACATAAAAAATGAGGACCAAAAGTAAATAAGAATAATGCATTTATACATATGAAGAGTGATGTAGGTGGACCTCTGATGGTGGGATTTGACCTTGATTTTACTGCTGGTTATAATAGCTGGAGCAGTAATGGATGACTTCTTTAGGTGGAGGTCAGATACTATGAGGATAGCCTTTACTTTAGAAGGGCCTGCATAAATTAATTGGGTAGTCAATGATATAATGTTTCAGCTCCATAGAGAGTGGTGAGATTCAGTGAGGTTCTGGTAAGGTAGTATAGTGGATTTAAGTTCAGTGCTGCCTGATGGTAGTTGCAACATTAAGCAGCTGAGTAAAGTTAAAGCTCCATTGTAATAGTAATTAAAATTTGGAGGTATATGACAATGTTCTGATTACTAGTCAGTCAGTCAGTAATGGATGTGGGTAATTTAGTCCTCCCTATAGACAAGGCTGGTACTCAGGTTCATCTTTAGGTTTATCTGGTTTTGGGAACAATGATTTTCTCACTAGCTTATTTACCTCTGGCAGCCTTCCTTCTTAATATACAGTTGTTAATGTGTCAGATTTGGGAATTCTTAACAGCAACCGTATAATAACTTCTCATTGCATATCAGCAAATCTCCTCTGACTTTATCATCTATCCAATATTGTCAGTGTTGATAAAGACAAGTTTTAAGTTCCATTATTGTATCATACTGTACTTTTATTGTAAGTTATATAGTTAAAGCTTTTGAGGGCTAATCAATAAAGCAAACTGACTGATAGATTGAATGATTGATTGAGTGAGTACAGCAGTAGATAATGTGTAATATTTAATGTGCTAGGTATGCAGGAGAAATAAACTAGGGAAACATTATGCATTTCATCCAGTCACTGCTAGACATCTGAAAATATCCTCACAATCTGAAATTGGGCATGTTTTTGACAGACAGTGACAGTAAAAGTAACAAGCTGAAGGCATAGGATGATGGGAAATCTGTCATGCAATTTGTTATGCACACACACTAAATCTGGTGGTGAGTCATGTGCTTCACATACATGCACAGTTAATAGAAACCTTTATACTGTATGGGATATCACAACATGTATTTATTTATTCATGTATTTCAAAAGTTGTACCAAGAAAGACACACTGAGGGTAACAGCTCATTCCTCAGCTGCATCTTGCTCTGGGATTATTTTCATTATTCCCAAAATGTGCTGAGCTCCTCTACCATTACCAGCAGAAGCACAATGTTCCTCAGCTTTGCTTGACATTGTTTTTTTTTTTATTTTCTTATTTTTGGTCCGGCTTCCCATTTTTCTTTCCCTCAGGTCTCACTTGCTCGCCGCCCCCATACAAGGCTTACCCCCCCGGGTGAGGCCACCTAGGGGGCTTCCCACACCTGAATGGACATAGTGGGCAAGCCCAGACTACCCTTTGGGTCAGGGCCATGAGAGCGGGACTCACCCCAGTGGGCACTGGTGGCAGAGGGGCACAGAACAGGATGAGCTGTCATGCTGGGAGCTGGCATTTTGTTAGTTTTTCCTGGGAGTGGGGATGTACAATAATGTCCAGCATCTGCCCCAGCCCCATGAACATTCAGGTGCTGTGGTACCCCAAGCCTTGGCCAGGGGTCCATCAAGCACTGGACACACTCTCCTCCCTCGAGAAGGAGAGCAGTCTTCAGGACACTCCATCCTTCTCCCCTGGCTGGCCCTCTGATGCCCTGTGTCCATTCCTGAACCTGGGTCACTGACATTGAAAGTGGAAATCCATGCCAACTGGCCAGCTTTGCTTGACATTGTTGAAGTTAATCTTTCATAATGTGGAGAGACTTGTGAACAGAATCCTTGTTCTGGGCAATTTAATTTGAGAATGCTGTTAATGGCATGATGTCTGCCATGGATGGAGTGATGGGTCTGCAAAGTTTGTTTGGCTTCTTCAACAATATGAATAGGCCACCAAAGATTTCAGTGCAGAATCAGCAACCTTGGCATGATCATTCCCATGCTCAGTTCACTAGAATGCAGCACACACCGTTATTCATGATCTTCTTTGCTCATCATGTTTGCAACATAAATGTTTTATAATACAACATAAATATTAAATATTAGATGGACTCTAAATCCAGTAATCACCATGCTGACTGCAATACTCAATCACAGTCAAGGAAATAAATGCTTACTCTCTCAGAACACATTTACAAACTTGAAAAAATAAACTCACCAGCAATCAAACTACAGCTTATGCAGAGTGCAGTCATGAGTGCACTTCAGACAGCACTTATTGATTGATATTGAGATTCATTCATTTCCCCAAATCAAACTATATTATCTGCATCACTGCAGACAAGAGACCATGTTATGAAAGAAAAGCAGAGCACTCTGCAAGCCTGGTGCAGCTTCAAATGATCAATTTGAACTAATACAAAAAAAAGGTTGCAGCACACACTCAGGTTACTACAAGTGATAAAACAATTTGTTAGCATAACACCAGCTAGCCTCAGCACCTTGAGGTGCTCCGCCTCTTCCTCAGGGGTATGGTAAAGTTACAGCTAAATGACACATCTTAAATGCCACCACATCTGTGCTAGTAGGTTCAACAGTTAGTGACAGCTGTCAATCAGAGCTGTCATCTTGTTTGCAAAATGACATTGCATTGCCTAGGAGGCTAAGCAGTCTGCTACCAAAGTGCATCACCTGTGTGAAATGAAAGAGGAGCACAAAGTGGTAGATGTGTCAGATTACTCCCTCAGGCCTAGGAAAACACCCAAACAGGAAGGTTCTCCAAAAAGATCACAAAGTAGTAAAAATACCCAGGTATGAAATATAAGTAGTGAAGGGGGTAGAGTCATTACAGCCCACACACAGACAAAAGAAAAATCTGACAACACAGTGGACAGCAGCGGGATAAAGACAGGGGGTAGAGAGATGAAAAGAGCCAGGGAAAAGAAAACAAGGCTGTGAGAAGGGAGGGGAGGGTCAAACCCAAAAACACGTGTGACCAACATAGGAACCGAGGGTAAATTATGTGAAACACAAATTACAAATTGAAATACCAAAGTCAGAAATTAATAATTAACAGAAGAACTAACAGAAAGGCAAGAAATAATTAATACAAGTTACAAGTGGCTTTTTCAACTCAGAAAGCACACCAATCAAGCTACTAGATTCATACAGGTCAGTTTCCATTATTGTACAAAACCAAAGGTGAGTTCATCTAGCTAATTCGAAGTTCAGCAGAGTATTGGAGTCACTATAACGTATTGACAATTTATAAAAATACAGTATAATCAAATTCATCACTTAGTCCAAGAGGCTGGACAGCCTTTAGGTTAAAACTCCACCTTATTTCTTCTGTAGTAATAAATTGACCCTATCACCACCTCTCTGTCTGGGGGCTACTTCAATCTCACAAAATTTAGCTAGTTGAGGATCACTGGAATGGTGTTCTGTAAAGTATTTGAACATATGGTAGTAACATTACAATTGCCTGACTAATGAGCTAGATTTTCAAAGGTGGACACAAGGCTTTCATCAAGCCCCCATCAACCTCAGTGTTTGGTGCAGCTGCTGCAAACAGTTTGCCACAACCTGCACTCGATTTTAGTACTTCCGTGAAGTTGTGACATTTTACATAATTTATGGCAGATTGCACCAAAGAATTGGCACAAGCCCCGTAAAATGGGCCCCCGATCAGCACAAAGTTTGATCGAGGGGGAGCTGGTCTAACTTTTGCCACTTGGTGCTGAGGACTGAAAATTGTGTAAGCCCTCTGCACCATTTTTCAACACTCCAGGGGCTTGTGGCATCCGCAACCTGTTTGAAAATCTGGCCCAATGTTTCTGAGATGCTGAAGTATGCATTCTTTAGATGGTCTGATGATTCTACCCACATGTATACCAGACAGGAGCAGGTCAAAACATACATCACAAAGCTAGTTAAGCAAATAGCAAAGTCATTGATGGTTACTTTGATTTTTAACTCTGCACTTTGAAATTCTGTTCCACTCAGGCCATGGGGGCATGGCAAACATTTACCACAAAGAAAAAAAACCTTTGGGCTTCAGGAGCAACCAAGAGGGTCTGACTGTGAATGAATTGGTTGCATGCGACTGTGTGATCAAGCCTTTTAAGTTTCTTCTTCTGCTATAGGTCATTCTGGATATTTCAGAAAATAGATTATGAATGCTGCAGTGTTGTAAAATGGGCAAGTTTTGCAGCAGGATGTTTTGAGTAGAGTGATTAGAGAAAAGAAACTATATTAAAAGATGTAGTTCTCTGTTAGAGATGTGTGAAGTTGGTATAATTCACTCAAGCAAATTAATTTGTAGTTAGCAATTGGCGAGCACAATTCGTGAGAATCGCTAATTCACAGAGCATGGATCGATTGTGAAGTGGAATTTCACTGCTGAAATTCCACACTGCACAGTGCAAACTACAGTCCAGTAGTGACTCCCCCCACTGATCACCATCCTCAATGCAAAAATATATATTTTAAATCCCTGGTGTCTAGTGGTTGCCCCTCCCCCAATGATCGCTGGTCAAAATGTAAAATATATAGTTTAAATTCCTGGTGTCTAGTGGTCCCCCCACCTACCATCCCTCCCTCACCAATTGCTGGTAAAAATGTAAAATCTAAAGTTTAAATCCCTGGTATCTTGTTGTCCCTCCCCACCGACGATCGCTGTTCAAAATGTAAAATACATATTTTATTTATTTAGTTTTTGTTGACCAGATAAGTGCACTAGACAAATCCTGCCTATTTTTAGGCACGACATGGGGGAGGAGGATAAAGATGAATGCCAACTGACCTTGAACCAGATTAAGCTGTTGAATCTCTGGTGTCAAGTGCCTCCCCGCTGATCGCACTCTGGCCCCTGTTGTCCAGTGGAACCCCCCCTGTTGTGTAGTGCCCACTCACCCCACCTCCACACACAAAGACTACGAGTGAGTGACCTGCACAGCCTGCACTTTCCACCACTGCTGGCGACCCAACTAATGCTGGAATGAATGGGTGTTTGCTTATACAAGTATGTGCTCATTCATTTCAGTGTAAGTTGGGCAGCCAACCATGGAGAAGAGTGTAGGTTTGTGCTGGTCACCTGCTCCAGATCCGAGGTGGGGGAGCGGGGTGTTGGGGCACTACTTGATGTGGTGGGAGGTTCACTAGACACCAGGGATTTCATTGGTGATCATTTGTTTACATTGGGGCCAGCAATTGGTGTGTGGGGGTGCAATTAGATACAAGGGATTTAAAATATTTATTTTACATTTTGACCAGTGATCAATGATCAGCATGAGGGAGGGGGAATCACTGGACACCAGGGATTTAAAATATGTATTTGACATTTTGACCAGCAATCAGTGTGTGTGTGTGTGTGTGGGGGGGGGGATCACTAGAAACTAGGGATTTTAAATATTTATTTTACATTTTGACCAGCGATACAATAATAGGCATGGGTGAGGGGGACCACTAGACACCAGGGATTTAAAATATTTTTTGACATTTTGACCAGCGATCAGTGATGGGGGGAAGGGACTACTAGGAGGAGACTACTAGACACCAGGATTTAAACTATATTTTGCATTTTGACCAGAGATTTGGGGACATTTTGAAATTCTAATGTCCTCTTGTTGCTTTTTTAGTGAATTTGCACTTAAAACCTCCCAAAGCAAGTGAAGTTACAATGGCAATTTATCACTAAAGTGGACCACTTTATGAATTGATCTATGGAGGCAAATTTGGCAACTTTGTGGATAATACATGGGCAAAGTAAAACTTTGCTGTATCTCTAGTCTCTGTACATAGTTCTGTTGACATAAACAGACATAATCATATTTTATGAGAATAGAGTATGGCTCTTCTTCATGCACAAAAAAAATAGAACAATAGAAACCAGCCCAGATTTTGCCTTTCAAGGTAAAATTTTTATTTTCAAAAACCTCTTTATGCTGCCATGATCCCCTTAGGACCTAATGTTTCACTCACTGTGCTTCCTCAGTGGTAAGGATCTAGGCATAAACTGATGATACAAACCAAAATTAAAATCATCACACTGTAACTACTACACTGTATGTATTGTTTTACTGTATACCTTATTCCCCATATTGACACCATATCTCATCATGTATTATAATCATACTAATCATTCACCTTAAATTTCAGGCACTGGTACATCTTCATACATTTTTATACTACAAACATCCTGTACCTCAATAGTGTCTCCTGTTGGTTTTCTCATATTTACAAACATTATTAATTATTATTATTGCCTTATTATTCTATTCATGAAAAACAGTTACTGGCATTATTTTACTGTCCACAGTTTTATCCATACCTTAGCATTGTATATGTTAAATTATTGTCTTTTTTTTGGTCAGTCTTATATATTCCATATCCCAGTATAAATATATACATTTCTTATTCCTTAGTACCCTATAATTAACAAAAAGACCATTTGTGGTAATACTGCTTCTACTAACTAACTTTATATCTTAGTTCACATTCAGCTTTAAACCATAATTCACACAGACATGGACATATCTAAAGGCACTCATCATTAATTCATTCAATATTCCTCATCACTTCATGTCTTTGTTTTCTTAGTATTATTATTATTTTAAACTGTATCTTATTATGTTCCATCTCATTTCAGCCATCTGCTTACTTGTGTTAACATATTTTAAAAAGTTTTCTATGTAGTGTGTCATATTCACATAATTATTCAAACAGATTTTCTTATCCCTTAGTATATTCAGATCATTTCACATGCCCTCTGACTTTGTTCAGTGTCACAGCAGTTCTCCATATTTTAAATTATCATTCTATTTATTTTACTGTCCTCTCCTAATCACCTTTAATTTATATCAGTTTAAGCAGTATCTCATTGCATTTCATCTCTTTTCACTAATTTACTAGTCACTGTTTAAACTTTTTGCATAGTTTCTCTGTACAGTAACATCTTTTACTTTTATAAAACTTCATATGTCTCTCTTATCACCCCAAGTGCTTTGTTGTTTACCACAGCACAGCAGAGCTTCATATATCAAATATTCTACTTTCTACTATCTTGTCCTTCTTCACCTTAGTTACAAGTGAGTAATACTTTACCATGGCCCTTCTTCAGACCTCCTAGTCTTTATTGAATAGTTCCCTTTAGTTTTCCTTCAGTCACTCTGACTTTTAAACCTGCAGCAAGTGTTTTATAGTTTTAATTTACATGTTCTCCTTATCTTTAAACCCGCTCCCAGACTTCTTGAGCATACCAGAATTTTTTCAACTCACCTCACAGGGTCGTTGTGGTTGTCTATGCTCTCACTATGAGCTCCATTGTTCACTGATATCAGTCATTTTTATACAGCTGGGTCTGAGGAGAACTGAGGCAGTCCCAGTCGCTCCCCACACCTGCAGCTTGTCAATGACATCATCATCACTGGTGCCATGCTCATTAACAGCCAAAGCTGTTGCCATGCAACATTGCTAGTTGCACCAAGACTCCAGCTGGTGAATAGCAATGCAGGGTCATAGTGCACCCAATTTCAGCCCTTAGACCACAGCCTTGGTAAAGGAATTTTACCTATTGCCCATCACACTGCCAGTATATCAAGCTATTCCAGTCTCTCATTGTATACTGGACTTTCCAAATACTCACTCCTTCATGATTTTATAATAGCATTTAAGGTTATGAATGGGAATAGGTTTGGGGGTGGTTGGCCCTTGGAAAGGGAAGTAGGCTCCACTTAAGAAGGAGAGCCTTTGGTTGTAAAAGTTATAAGATAATCTATGTATCAACTCCAAGTTTTTAATATCATAGCCTCTACCAGCAGGTGTACCAGGTCTCTTCCTCATTGATTTCTAGCCTATCATTAGTCTCATTTAGCATGTAGATCCAATACATTTCCCTCTTCTCAACCATTTTATTCGAGTCCCCAATTGGGGCTCTTTTTTTAATGCCCAAAATCTCAATGCTGCAATAGACTGTATTTCCTGATTAAAGTGTTGTGCCACATGTGACTGAATGAGCCTGCCCTAATACAGCTCTTGTGCTCTGACATCCATAGTTTTAATAGTCTTGTTGCCTTCCCTAATTAATATTTGGAGCAGGGTCATGTTAATACATAGATAACACTGTCAGAGCCACAGGTTAAGGGCATCTTAACTGGATATTTAGTGTCCCAATTGGGGTGCATTACAGTATTTCCTGTTTCTTGGATGTATTGCCACAGGCAGGCATCTGCCACATGATACATATCACCAGGTGTTATTGGCCCCAGAAGAAGTTGGTATCCTTGTCTGAGATTTAACCCTTTCAATTTCAAGTGTACTAACTTGTCATGTAGTGTTGTGACCTTCTTTGATGCAATTATAGGTTTCTGTTCAAATTCTTTTATACCCCTACTGGTCTTAGGGTGCCCAGTGTGAGTAAATAATGTATCTAATGCCAACTGTAAAATCAGAGAACCCAAGTGATAGTACCCATCCTCCCTTCATTAGATTTTTCTTCCTTCTCTCTTTGTTTGAGTCCCACCATTTAGACCTCCTCATAACTTGCTGGACTTTTTTATTGTTACATCCCCTAGCCCTGAATCTGCCTGACATATTCTTATACTGAGCTTTCCTTTCCTCAGGGTCACTACAATTCCTCTTGACCCTCAGCATGCCGAGGTTACGAAAGGTCATTAAATTGTTTAGCAGAATATTCTATTTGACTTAATGACTTTGTAACATTGGTAATACTTTCCGTCCTGTATCCTCTTCACCTGATGTGCTTGTGTTGTTTTTCAGTTTCTGTAAGAAATAGCAGTCTCGACCAACCCAGTGGCATGGAGGGCTGAGGTGCTGGGCGCTTTACCTCCTTCCACATAGGTGACCCTGCATCAGGAATGGCACCAGGTTGCTTAGGGGCCAGTGGGGTGAGGAAGGAGTGAGCATCACAAGGCAGTTCTTCTTTCCTTGGGGGGGGTCAGAGTGGCACGCTGCTTGCTTGCCACCCAGCAGCACATGTACATCATCACACAGGGAAAGGAATCCACATACAGGGTGCTGGAGCCATCTCTGTGGAAGCAGAGCTTGGACATTGTGCCAATTGCACATACATAGGCCCAGGGGAAAAAATGGAGGAAAAAGGACTCCAGGTAGCAGGATGATTGACTGACCCCCTCCCCCCGCAGGTCCCATGCTGGTGACCGGAGACAGCCACAAGTCCTGTGGCAGAGGATGATGGCTATGGTAAGTCCTGAGGAAAGCCTAGTGATGGAACCGGGGGGGGGTGGTCAGAAGGCGTCCACCGGAGGAGAAAAAGGAGATAAATAGACTATGAAAAAAAAGAAAGAGCAGTCTCTGCATTAAAAGTGAGTTAGAGATAAGAAACTACACTAAAATATGCAGTTCTATGTTCTGTTGACATAATAAAAAAATAATTATGTTTGCTGAAAATGGAGTATGGCTCTTCTTCATATACATTTTGAAGCCAACCAACCCCAGGTCCTGAATCCATGATGGGGGGATGGGGTGACAAAAGTGAGTTTAAAGATAAATGCCCATTGGGCACATTTATATCTTGATGTCCTGCCAGCCCCTTCACCAGCCTGATACAACCTTATCTTAATTTCCTCCCTAATCTAGCTCACACCCTCTTCATTTAAGGAACAAAGACCTATACAGTATACTGCATGTAGGTTTCTGCACCTGGCCAATTATCTATGATGGTGGAGGGGGCAATAGTTTTAGTCCCAGCTATTCAGCTGGTCCTCTCCTGCAGCAGGTAGCACTTTCTATTCTTCTGTTCAGGGCAGGGCTGAAATCCTGCTTATCATAACTGAGTGGATACTACACATACTGTGCAGGAACAGATTAGCAGAAATGAGCTTATCAATTTATATAGTCAAAGTTTCACTTTCCAGTGAAAACAGTAGCAAAACTTGATCCATTGTTTATTAAGAGTAATGATTCTTCTTCTGGGGCTGGAGTTATGTTAGCGAAGGTTCAATTATGTATCTTTCTTTAGTAATACTTTGGGGCTGTGAAGACTGTACCAGAATGAAGCTAGTTTTTAATTTGTTTGCTTGGTCTCACTTGGCCCTTATTGGCTACGTCCCAGTGTGCTTAGGGAGCCTGAATTAGGACATGGCTCAATTAAGAACATGACACATTTTAGGCTCTTGCTTTTTGAGTTAACATTCTAAAAAAGGATTCCCATGCCCTTAGTTTTATACAGTGTGGTTGGCAGATAATTTAAAATATGAAATACAAAAGTTGTGCTGGCCCTGAATAGGATTAGTTGAAAGCACCTTGTTTATATATCGGCATTTTGAGCTAAGGCAAACTGAAGGCTTATTCCATCTTATTGGTGCCAATAGAAATAAAATACCATATTAAACATGTAGAATAGTGTATTGGTGACCATACACAACAGGGCTATGTTTCCATTGATGGTATGTGATGATGTCATGGAGACCTTGAGAGGGAAGCTCGAGAGGTCTCCATGATGTCATCACATTCCTGAGATGGAAACACAGCCTTAGTTGTGTATGAGCACCAATACACAGGTTTTCCCCTATTGAAACTTTTTTAGTTTCATAAGTTTGTCCGTACCTTCAGTCATTGCTCCCACTCATTCGGCACCTTGCTGTCACTTCTTTCCTATCACTGTGAACCATTGCTCCTGACCATCTGTTCCTCCCATTCCTGTCCATCCATCAGTTTCAGGATCCACAGCCACAGTGTTGTTGTTTATTTTAATAAAAAAAAGATAAACCGATAAACCCCATTTGGTACCACAGAGCCATGTCTCTCTGGTCATGTCCAAACTGCCTGGATCACCTGCTCATCACTTAACAGTGTTGCCATTTTCCCGAGTTTATTTTTTTGAGAGCCCTGTCATTAACCAGTCAGGTGGCACATAAAGGCTGAAAAGTTGTTGTGGTATTGCTGTGACATCAGAACGATACCACAGCAACTTCTCATGACCTTTGAACTGTACCACAACAAGAAACCTGTGAGGATAAAAATCCATACACAGTAGGGGCAAACCATATACTATAACATATTATTGTTCAATGTATGACAGCATGTAGAGAATGCTTGTAGAAACTGCATTGATTTACTTTGACTTGCCTCTTCCTGCTTGATTTCCACCTTAAGTAGAGGTGTCAGGAGAAGGTCTTCTCTTGACTAAAGAAAATGGTAGCTAAAGAGCCACACCAGAGGCAGAACACTGGAGAAGGAGGAGGGGCGGGACAAGGATGCAAAAAGAACTAGAAAGGGATGTGTGCTTCTGCTCTGCTTATGTAGTGCAGGGGAGAGGAGTATGGCAGCCCCCCATTGAGCATCTGTATAAATGTTTTAATTCAGTGTGTGACTGCCAGAGGACAGCGCTTGTGCAACTGTATTTATTTACATTGTCTTGTCTCTTTCCTCTGGCGTTTCACCCTCAGTTGAAGTGCCAGGAGATGGAAATGGTAGCTAAAGAGCCAAAGAACCATAGTGTGGTGTATCAAAACCTGCCTCTTCTGACTTACAGAAGGGACCTGGTAATGCAGAGGAGAGGAAAAAAAACCTGTGGGTGACACCACTGGGGAAAGAAGGTTGCCAAGTTAGTCTTCCCTCTAGGTTTCTACAGATTATGAGGATAGTTGTTGATAAGTGTGGAGTTCAGAATTTGGCTCTATAATAAGGTTTTTATGCACAATGACAACCAGTGACCTGAGATATTGATTATGTGTGCTGGGTTGTTCTTTCTGGAAGCAGTGGAAGCTGCTGCAGTTTGGAAAGCATGGGCAGAAAAGTTGAAGCATTAAGAGTCAGATGGGACAGTAACAGTCTAAAATGAAGGACAAACCAAGAAGTAGTCATAGTGGAGAAGCTGTCAGAAAAAAAGGAGAGGATAAATGGAATCTGAATGTTTGTCAATGGATTGCAGGTTGTTGGGACTTGGACAGGACACCAAGCTGAGTGTGTTGCATGATCTGATATGTGGACCCTTTTGTTCATTCTATCAGTTTTTGATCTAGGTAAGGTGAGGAGGAAGTGATCTGGTGATATTTTCTTGCATCAGTTATTAGCAAAAGAAATTGTGTGATTGAAGACAGAGATGCTGCTGTGAATTCTCCAGATCATAAAAATTCAAAGAAGGCCAAGGTCATGGCTGCTTGGCTATTAAGATCAAGGAAGGATCTGAGGATTATAACTTTCAAAAAGGCCCATTGATGGCTCTGTGGTGCTGAGTGTTGATGCGTTGCTCTGGTATGCTTGTGGTCTGGGTTCACGGCCTGAGCCTGGATGTCAGGAGAGAGGCCAGTGTGGAGGGAGTTCAGAGCATCCTTCAGATGCTTCCCTCCCAGCTAGTGGGTCAGCTGCACTGCTACTGCAGTAACTGCTGGTGGGGGCTTGTGGTGATGTCCTTGGTGGTGTAGATGACCACATGCTGCCAGATGTCCCTACCCCAGAATGCCACTGCAGCCACACATGATAGTGGGAGGTGGGATGGTTAGAAAATGGAAAATGCCTGACCCAGTCAGCAAGATAATGGCTGCCCATCCCACCACACCACAGTCCCCAAGGCCCACCATTTTCTTCAGCTGCATCTGTAGTTCCAGAGAGATCAGAACTCCACTACTCCTTTCCCTGTGCCCTCCCCTTGAGGGAAGGGGGTCCCCAGAAGGGATAAGCCTGAACCCTTCAGACATTGACAAATGTTGGATCCAGGTGGTGGAAGTTGGCAGCCAGGGTGAGACTGGAGGACATCAGGGGTATGTGCAGCCTGAAGGACTGGCAGGCTGGGGGGGCTAGGGTTGGAGGAAAAAAAGATAACACACAAAAAAAAAGAAGGCCCATCATTCAGGAATACAGGTTTTTATCTATGGACCTTCTCATCAGAGGATCTTGGGGGGTAGATTACCACAGTCTGTGTACAAAAGCCTTGATTGCTGGACAACAAGTGTAAGAGTAGGAAATATCAGGATGGAAAAACAAAATGGTGAATTGCATACCTGAAAAGTGTTGTTTGATTGTTGCAGCTGTTGAGCTGAATAATTGGAAGAAATAAGAAGCAAACACCAGAATGTGGGGAAGTGACTAGTGTAATAATTAATGTTCAGAACAATGCAGAAAGTAGTGAATTTCCTCCATGCTAATTTGTAGGCAGATTGAGTGGACGCAGCTGCAGAGGTACAGCTGGTAGAGGAAGAATGATTTAAATAAAAGACTAAGTCATTTGTAGTCCTCGGAATGGTGGAGGAAAAGTCATCTCTTTGTCAGCTTGCAGAAAGACAGCTATGAATTTCTGAAGTGGAAAATTATGAGGTCCATGCCTGTAATCTCAGGAAGTCCTGTATGGAATGGGAAGATGGTCACACTCTGTTATTGAGAGCTACAGCTGATTGGTTTCTGACTAGAATGTTACAAGTTGATTGCTCCATAGGTGTCCCCAAGTATGTGCAGCTGCAACAATGGAATGGGTTCCGAATAAGGACGAAGTAGAGTGAAAATAAGGGAGCACTTTGGTTTTGGATGACCACAGACAAGCAAACCAGGAAAGATTAACTATAACAGAGAAACCAATGGCTGGAGTATTATCAGTACATTTTTCATTTTCAAGTCGGGAGTCACATCCTGATAGAACAAGGATAAGCTACTCCAGGTCATAATGAAGTGGGACCACATGGCAAGGTCTGAATGGGCAGAGGCAGTGATGGAACAGTGATGGTCTAGAATGGTCATGGAATGGGCCAGAGTGAAAGGTTATGCAATGAACCTCCTGCCTTGAGGACTTACTATCATTGTGAAATTGGGGTAACTCAATAATGATAGCAATTCTCTTTGTGTACAGCATTGTGTAGATGAAAAAGGCAGGGCTAGTGTCGATATCTGTTGAAGTGTCTCTGAAGGGACAAGGCTTATGTCCTGTGAGAATATAGTTTTGTGCCAATAAATTCCAAGGTTGTGACAGGACCCTGGGTTTGTCATCAGCAAGAGGGATGTTAAGTGAGGAAAACAAATGATGAAGGCAAGTAATACTAGCAGCAGGAGGGGAGTCTGGAGTGTCTATGAGGAGATGGTCAACCAGAATGTGCAGATAAAGGTCATCCATATATGGCCAAGAGAATCTTGCACAGCAACCTAGAAAATGAGTTGAACAGGCTAGGGCTGATTTTGCATCCAACGATGAAATGAGCTGCAAAGTAATATGGTTTCTCCATGATATCCCATATTCATGCCAGAGAAATGTCTATATAGGTAATGACTTGAAGGCATCTGTGCAGTTTGAAATAGTTAACCAATTGCTAGGCCCAGCAAGTTTTATGAATATGATTGCATTGTTTATTTGTGCATAGACCATGGAATACTCTTCCAAAGGAATGACAGAATTAATGCTAGGGCAGCACTGATGGAGTAGGTTTGTAAGTACTGAAGGAGTTAGCAAAAGTCCTGGTTCTGGTGCTGTAGATAACCTGACTTCCAATGCAGCAATCCTGTTCGTAATAGCTAAACTGATTTGGAGAAGTAAGTCACACAATCTGGAAAACTATAAGTAGGAGGAACTGTATGAGGAAGAGGAGTCAGAAATCTCGAATGTGGAGTTCCATGAACAGGATTAGCAGATATGGCAGCTATGTAGAGATCGAAAAGAGTTTGATTCTTAGCAGACACGAAAAGGGGACCTCAAGCTTGGAGAGCAGCCATAAGCTTAGGTACTGACCATCCTTTAATCCTGATCTGGGATTTATTTGCAACCTTTCTATGGCTGGACAGTAGGATCTGAATCTTGGGCATGAAAACCAGAGTGGATGTCATTGTTGTAGGACATGGCTGTAAAATTTATAATAAGCATGAGGCAGACAATGTAGGATGTGGAGCTTGTCAGTAAGGACATACCCTCTAAGGGCAGATGACTCCCCCACATCACGGGTGATGCTTGAAGGTGGGATACCATTCCAAGTACAGGCTAACTTAGCCACACAGTCGCATAATAGTGCTTCCAAAGTCACTTCACTACTGCTATGTTGCTTATCCCAGGAGCCCTGAGATTAATCCCAGGAGCCCTGAGATTAAGTACAGTGAGACCGAGACAAGGTGGAAGAAGGGCTCTGACCGACATTAACCAGGGCATATCATAGGAGGTAGAGTAGGGGAACAACACTATGGAATATCCAGGTTAAGTTTGTGTTAGACCTCAGGATTCCATTCTGGAAATCAGGAAAGGCAGCAAAAATGGTCAGAGAATAAGGACAAGTGAAGTGAAAACAGAGAGGTAAGAAAAGGCTGCCACCTGAAAAGAAATCCCAGGAGAAATATGCCAGCAGGGAACACCAAGGGAAAACACAGGAAAGCAGCACCACAGAGCAGACTGTAGGCCAGTCAGGGTCTGGGATGCATGCAGGGCACTAGCAACAGTCTGACTAAGCCCACGGTAAGTAAGTAAGTAAAATGTTATTTATAGTTATTTATATGAGGCACTCTTCCAGAGCGCCTTTGCAAAAAAAAAAATCATACAATAACATTAACAGTATTATATGTAAAATCAGTCAAACAATAAAATAGTAGCAGTCAATCATTAAGTCCCTGAGAATGCCTGGTTAAACAGGTACGTTTCTAGGGATTTTTTAAATCCTTCCACAGTCAGGCTATCTCGAATCTGGCAAGGTAGAGAATTCTACAGGTGAGTGCCATAAAGGCAAAAGATCTTCCTCCAGATGTTTTCAGGAATACCCTTGGAATCTCTAGTAATCCCTCACCAGAGGATTGGAGTGAGTGGGAGGGGCAGTAAGAGGATAGGAGTTCTTTCAGGTAGTTAGGTCCTAACTCATGTAGGGCCTTATAAGTCGGCAATGCGACCTTGAAAGTGATCCGTCACTGTATTGGCAGCCAGTGCAGTTCATGCAGCACAGGTGTTATATGACTGGATCTAGGGGTTTCAGTCAACAACCTGGCCATCGCATTCTGCACTAGCTGCAAGCAGCGGATTTCCACCCCTGGTAGCCCTAGGTAAAGGGCATTGCAGTAATCAAAATGACTAATGACAAAGGTGTGGACCACTGTAGGAAGATCTTCGGTGGGACCAGATGCTTCAACCAGGCTATATTCCTTAGATGGAAAAAGGAAGATTTGACTACAGCCAAAACCTGCGCCCTCAGGGTCAGGCCTTCATCAAATACCACACCCAGGTTGCGCACCTGGCCTAAGGCCATAAGCGGGGTCCCCCCAAGGTATAAACCTGAGGGTTTCCCCACACCTAACCCTGTTATCCTAAAACCAGGATCCACCATCAATACCTCTGTCTTACTCAAGTTCAACTGAAGCCAACTAGTACTCATCTAGTTCTCTATCTCCAGCAGGCAGTTATTAAACACAATGATAGAATCAGACTCCTGTTCAGGCACAAAAGACATGTAGAGCTGAGAGTCATCAGCATAGCAATGAAAACTCAGCCCATACCATCTTATAATGTCCCCTAATGGGAGCATATAGACAGCAAATAACATGGGGGATAGCACTGAACCCTGTGGGACACCACAGGGCAGCCAGTGAGGGGCCAAGGAATAAATTCTTGACACCTCTTGCTGAGATCTGCCCTCAAGGAAAGATCAAAACCAGCTGAGGACTTCCCCACTCAGTCCACAGAAAAAACACAGGCATTCAAGCATCACCCCATGAAATGTGGTGTCAAATGCTGCTGAGAGATCAAGGAGAACCAAGATGGAATGGGCTCTCTGATTTCTCTCTCGCCATCAGGAGATCAATTAGTACCTGCACCAGGGCCATCTCAGTGCTATGCCATTTCCTGAAGCCAGGCTGGAGAAAGTCATAGATACTGTGGTTGGTCAAATGATCCTCCAGCTGCAAAGTGACTACCTTCTCAATAACTTTCCCTATAAAGGGTAAGTTCGAGACTGGTCTGTAGTTTCCTGGGCAGCTGGGGTCAAGGAAGGTTTTTTTCAAAAGGGGACACACTACTGCCTCCTTTAAGGGATCTGGAAAGATCCCACACTCCAATGAAACTGCCACTATCCCAGAAAGAACCAGACTGATGACCTCTACACACCTCACTTATAAGCGTGTAGGGCCCGGATCCAAGCTACAGCAGGTTGGTCACAAAATCTGGACAATCTTCACTATATCTATGACTGCCGGTTGGCTAAAGGTGAACCAAGTCAACTGAGCATTAGTACCACCCGATTGACTAGTGCAAGGTCCAATGGGAAAGCAATGGCTGATCTCATCCCTGATGGTGGACACCTTATCAGCGAAGAATTGCACAAACTCCTCACACTGTAGTTGTGACAACGCTTGATCGGCATGGAGACAGGCTAGATTGCGCAGTCTGTCCATAGTCCAGAAGAGCTGGGCTGGCCTAATCTTCACTGTACAATTTCCCTGGACAGGAACTCTGCCTTCTTATGGGAAGTTGCTGATTGGTAGACCTTGTAATGATCTAGCAATCTAAGCCTATCCACCTCCAGGCAAATTTTCCACCAGTGTCTTTCCAACCTTCGTCCTTGTCCCTTCAGCTCACAGATCTCCTCATTAAACCATGGGGTCCCCGGGCAAAGGGTAAGGAGGGTGAACACGAGTTGGAGCAATGACATCCAAGGCCCCCACAACAGCCCTTTTATAGGCCAAGACCAGGGGCCCTGGGTCAGTGCTCTCCATTGAAAATCCCAAGAAGTTCAGCTCTGTCATTAGGCCTTCTGAGGTAACTCCTCTCAAAGGACGGAACATCACTAACTCCTTTGGGGCAGGCCTATTCTGGGGGGCCGTGAAACCGAATCTCAGGGTATGGAGGTCAGACCATCCAATTGGCTCCACCTCCACATCAGAGATCTGCATCCCCAGGTGGAACACCAAGTTCAATGTGTGCCCCCTTTTGTGAGTTGCAAAGGTAATAACCCATGTCAGGCCCAATAAATCTATCAATTGGAGGAGTGTTTTTCCAAATGGAAAGAGTTCATCGTCGACCCAGGCATTGAAGTTCCCCAGAATTAACCATTTGGGGGACTCCAATACCATCTCAGCGATGACATCCACAACCTCCTTCAGGAACTCCCTCCCATCACCTGGTAGATGGTAAATGAGAAGGTTCCTGTAGCCTGCACCTGCACCCACAATACACTCAAAGGAGTTGGTGCCTCCAATTGGTACCTCCCTGAAATCCAGTTCCTGTCTAAAGCAGACAGCAGCCCCCCCACACCCCTATGGTCCATGCTTGGGCGGTGAATCACCAAGAACCCTGCTAGAACCACAGACTCCAGAATCGGGCCCACACTTCCATCCAGCCAGGTCTTGGTGATGCAAGCCAGGTCAACATACACAACAATATTTGCAACCACTGTGGTCTTATTCCTAATTGACCTGGCATTGCTTAACACCGCCTGAAAGGGACGGGAATCCAAGGATGGCCCTATGTTCTGTCTGACAAAGTCAGAGCCCTTGGATATGGGCACAAGGCAAGGATGACCTCATTCCTGTGTTTATTTTGCCCCAGGGCATCTCCTGGTTCTCACTGTCTCTATCTGCCCACTCCTTCCCCATCCCACCTGAGAGTTCCAGGATCTCGTCTCCTTCTGCTCCCTCAAGATGCCAAAAGCCTGGCATCTATTGTAAACTTTGAAAGAGAGCAGAGGATGTTCAAACAGATGATGATCCTTTAGTCTCATGGGGGAGTACTGCCTGACCGTGTCCCTAATACCCCAGCACATATCTCAGCCACTCCTCACATGCCAGTATTCTCACTCACACCCCCCACTCACTCAGTGCACCTCCTCCCCTCAGTTAGACTTTCAGCAATGAATCTATATCCACACTTTAGATTCCGCCATAATTGTCATAGGGGTGCATGCAAGGGGGGGAGTCGATCTGTGTTTTTATTCTTTTATCTTCTGTTATTCCTTTGTGTTTAGAACTATTTGGTTATTGTTTTGATTTTTCTGATTGTTTGGAGTGGGGAGAGGCAGGGAGGGTGAAATTCCTTTGTTTCCTTCCCCTTTATTGATATGTTATCTGTTTCAGTGCCTTTTGCCTATGCTTGTTATTAAAGTTACTAGAGGGGAAGCCCCCTTGGAGGTCTTCAAATTCCTTTATTGTAAAAGGTACTGACTTCTGTTACTGCTGTTTGTAAGCATGAAAATGAAAATAAAGAATACTTAATTGCAAAAAAAAAACAATTAATCTGTCTAACCATACATATACCCCCAACTTAAAACATATGCTGCCTGCTAAAACTAACACCTACAATAAGTGCATTAATAAATCTGCAGTAAAAAAAAAAAGTCTATGGAAGTCTGTTCAGTATCTCATTGCCACATTGTATAATCAAACAGCCTCTCCAACTCTCACTTCTGGGGTTTTGGGTGAATAAGCATCCAGGAGGCCACCAGCTCTTACCTGTGCCTCAAGAACTCCACAGAATAAGCATATAAAATAATAAAAGCACTCTCACTGCTTTAAATAATCATGCACCAGAGATTAATTAAACCCCCCCAGCAACTTTCCACAATTAGGTCTTAGAGTCTCTCACACCTCAAAGCCAATTAGGATTAATGTTTGTTTTCACAGTGTTATGACCATCCACAGTTTACAGATATAGTCTAAATTAGGGTACTCTCACCACCCAATCCAGATTATGTGGACCATGAAGATGTGACAGGTCTCTTCAGTCCCAAAAAGTCAACTTTTCATCCACAAAACTCAATTTCTTCTGCACACACAAAGACATTCACAGGAGTTTCAAAAATATAACAAAAAGAAGAAGAAAATATGTCCACATGCTTGAATTCACCCTGAAACCAAATACGAGATCGGACTAGCCCAGGATAGCAACTCTCAACTCCGGTCACCAACGCGGCCACCCTCCAGCAGCCACCTGTTAACCACCAGCTTCTGGGAGGCAGAACAGCCACCCTCCAGTAGCCCAATGGCCTCCAGAGAAAGGGAACCAACACCCTGGGAAGCTCAACCCCAAACACCAGGTCTCAGGGATCCCAACCAGGCGAAATGTACAAATTTTCAGCTTTGGGCTGTAACAGTCAAACAGCCCTCCCCAAATTCAGTGTGAGCCCAAACATATCCAAAAACACTCCAATAACCACACTGAATTGCGGCTCTTATGGACTTCTTCTTCCAAGCAATTAAACTCCTCGGTCTTCCTCAGTTATCAGACCAGGTCCATCCGACAAGATGAATCCCATTCAAAGACACTAAGGTTCTTCTATCAAAAGACGCCAAACTCCGTAGTCAGCCAAACAGTCAGCCAAATGGCCAAACAGCTGACAAAACAGTCAGAGAATCAACACGCTGTAATCACAACAACCGATTGTCTCCCGAAATACAACTTGATGCGAACGGATAAAATAGATGACTGCACGCTCCAGACAGGGGTCATATAGAAAATTTAGATAGGGGTTATACAAAACGATTAAAATGATTAAAACAGGAGCCCCACAGATGCGCATGATGGTCAGCTCAGCGCAGCCGCCATCTTGCAGAAATCTTTGCTAGGTCAACAAAAGAACAGACAAGTGGCAGGAGCCACAACAGTGAGCCCCACCACAAATGTAAAACAAGACATAGCAAGGAATGATGAGGAGAGTGGAGCAGCAAGCTGTAGAAGGGAGAGAGCAGTGAGCGGGAAAGGAGGGTGGCAGGCAAAGAGGGAGCAGGACAAGTGGTAGAGCCACAAGGAGGGAGGCAGCAGAGAAAAGCAGTCAATCCACAAGGGAGTGGAACACAAAGGAGTGGCAGCAGCCACCAGCAGGAGACAGAGAAGTGTGGTGGAGCCCAGGAAGAGAGTTAGAAGTGAGGAGAGAGGAACTGCAAAACAGAAAGAGCAGTGGAACCGTGGAAGGGAGAGACACAGAAGCAGGGGAATGGGACAGTAGGGGTACAAAACAAGGGAGCCATTGGGGGAAAGGAAAATGGACAACGCAAGAAGAAACATGAAAAACCAAAATGGAGACAAGGAAGAGCAGGAGGTAGGCAAGCAGGGCAAAGCAACCCAGAGGTAAGCACCAATCATCAAAAAGTATGAGGCAAGGGGTGTGTGCATGTACTCTGCTTAGAAAGGCCAGAGAGAGGAGTTTGGCAGCTCCCCATTGAACCACAGGCTAAACCTTTTAAGTACAGCATAACAGTAAAGTTTTGAACTGGTGAAAAATAAAAAAAATATTGCCTGTGTCTAGGAAGATGGAAGATGTAACAACTACATTAAACAGTATACACTGTTTGCAACCTGCTATTGGGCTGTTGGTACAGCAAGACTCTTAGAGGTGTGAGGGAGTTAAGCAGGGTTCATTCTCTTAATTCTGTGATGTGGGCAAACAGGGCTATGGGACACTAAAACAGGCCATTTTATTTTAAATATCCTGAAGTCCACACACAACCTTGGAGTCAGTCATACCTGGATTTACGGTTCCATGTCATAATGGTGATCACTGAATGGCAATCTCTGTTTAGGCGAGTGTACATTGCGAAAATAAATAATGCCGATGTACACTCATGATGACTACAAATGCAGCAATAGGACTGCACCCCTCCAACTAAAGATGCTTAACTCGGGGTCTGTGTGTGTGTAAAACTTAAAAAATACAAAAACAGCCATGATGCAAAGCGACACCCACCCCAGAACCAAACCCTGCACCCTCCCAACACTAGCCTGCCACCCTACCCACCACACTACACAGCCAGCTCAGCAGTCAACCACCACAGTAACTCCCACATACCCTCTCTCCCCTTCTGCCCCTCACCCAGTGTGGTCCCTTCCCCCCATGCATATGTATACATCCCTCCGCTGTCTTCACCCACCATGGTATCCTGTCACTATCCCATCAGGTAGCCCAGAACACAGCCGCCATGTTTGAATCACCGTTACTGCAGTTGCTCAATCACTGTCACTGTGTTCACAGGATACTGGATTTATTGGACACATACTACAGCATTACTTGTCACTCCTAGAAGCAGAATATGTACTGTGCAAAATGTACACTGTTCATTTTCATAAACAAACACTGGGATGGTGGGGGCACAGTAAATTGATTGAGGTGAAATGTACCTTGCCATCAAAGAACCCACTCATTGTGGCACTGTTAGGAATCAGTCACTCCAGCTGTTTTTATACAAAAATGAACAAGCTGCACCTAGACACTGAGTACTGCCCTGGCTCAGGCGAGACTTGCCCTTGAGAAATACGCCATGGCCGGTGGGGCCAAATCCTAAAATAGGGGAGCTCTTAGAGCAGCTACTAGTTCAGTGTGATACCAACTTTTCCATTACTGGGACCCAGATGGGAAACATCTCCTATGCAAATATCTCAGTTTCCTGAGTGTCTCATCAAGCTGGAACTGTGACAGCAACCAGAAGCCATGTAAAAAAATGTGCAATAGGGTGGAGACTCTGGGGGTGTGTGGAAAGGGTGAGCAGACCTGAGAAACTGGAAGCATGGTCAAGGGTATGACAGCTAGCTTTTAATGTGAAAAAGTGCTAAATAATTCACTTATGGCACAGAAACCCAGGGGCGGGTACAAAATGGGTCAAGTGGTATTAACGACCACTATGCAGGAAAGAGAGACCAGGGGATAATACTATTGGATGATCTAAAGGTGGTCAGGCAGTGCAGCAAGGCAATATGGAGGGCTAGAGGGATGCTGGGGTGCATAGGGAAGGGTATCACCAGCAGAAAGAGGGCAGTGCTGTTGTCATTGTACATATTGCTTGTAAGACCCCATCTCGAGTGCTGTGTCCAGTTCTGGAGACCACATCTCCAGAATGACATAGACAGAGTGAAGGTGGTCCAGAGGCAGGAAGCTAAAATGGTGCAAGGTCTTCATCAAAAGCCCTATGAGTAGAGATTAAAGGACCTCAATATGTACACTCAGAAGGAGAGGAGGAAAGGGGGAATATGAAAGAGATCTTTATATACCTCACAGAGGCCAATAAGGTACAAGAGGGAAGTATTTTTCAGAAAAAAAGGTGCTCAAGAACAAGGGTCATGCTATGAAGCTAGAGTTGAGCAGATTCCGGAGAGATATAAGGAATTACTTATTCACAGAAAGAGTGATATATTCCTGGACCAGCCTTCTTGTCCAGATGGTGGGGGTGAAAACAGTGGTGGGGTTCAGGAACGCATGGAATAGGCACAAGGGAATCATAGCTGAAAGAAAGTGGGAGGGAGAAAGAGCTGTAGATCAAGTAGGGTCTGTGATGATACTGTACGTAGGGAAACATAGGTAGACTTGATGGGCCAAACAGTCTTTATCTGCAATTAAATTCTGTTTTTCTGTTTCAGTAAGAAAGTCTGTGATCATCTACTATTCTAATGTTTCCTGAGACACTCAGTTGAATGGCATCAACCTACAGAGGTGCAACCATATCAAGCGGCTTCCTCCACTTCCACCCCAGGCTGGATGGGGCTCAGCTTTCAGGAGACAATGCATGCACTGGGGCCACCAGCAGCAGTGCAGCACACAGTCTGATTCCCTCTTTTAGACTCCTGCCTCCTAACTCAGATTCATCTGGCAAGAACAAGAGAGGGCGTAGGTCATGCCAAATGACTTTCTTCTGGGTCATGGGTCACATATGGTTCAGTTTGAACCATGTCAGATTATAATAAATGGTCCCCCACTGCAATAAAGGCCCAAATTACCTTTAGATTACAAATGTTTATATCTGCAGTTACTAAAAGAAGGACACAGGGTATTCCAACAAGCATTTGCCAATGCCGAATGTTTGCTTGCTGGTATTGGCATTGGTAGTGTAGGAGTTACAGAGCTGCATTATAGGAATGGCAGTGAAGTATTCAACTGAAGCCAACTCCACCACCACTCTGCAGAGACTGACAGACATTGGGGTGTGCCTTTGGGTCATCAGGCATAATGGCCACGCCATTTCACCACACCCTACCCTGGAGACACTGACAAGTGTCACCGTGTGCCTTGTGCCTTGTGGTCTTTGGCCCTTATGCGCACCCAATTCCATCAGGAAATACAGTGAGATGGGTGCGGTATAGGAGAATGGGGTGAACTTTGGGGCTGAAGAGTCCAAGACATTCTTCGATGTTTCTCACTGGCTGCAGGGTGTGGAATGGTATGAGCATTACAGGCTATAATCCCAAGTCACACCCCTGATGCCTGTCATTCTCTGCAGGGTGGGGCATTATGGTCGGAAACCCTAACACCTCAGGCATTCGTTGGTATTTTCACTCCAAATTTTCAACATGTTTTTTTTGTGACCCCCACCTCATGAGCAGTGGCAATATCAGTTTGTTAGCCGAAAGCTGCTTTTGCACAGCAACTATGGCATTTAGCACCACAGGTGCAAAAACACATTCGAACAGAATGTGAAAATGACAGCTGTACTGTTCATGGGGAGGTGTAAAAAATGGCAATGTTGAAAATCTGCAGTGAAAATATAAAAAAAACTGGTGAAGTCACGAGCGTGCATAGAAACTATGCAACACACACCCGAAATGTAATTAGTTTGGGGATTTTTTACAGCAGATTGTCAACACAGGCATTTTGGGACCTCCGATCATGAACAGTGTCACTGTTATTTTCTTTATCCATTCCGAACAATGATTTCCCACAGAAACCATGCATTTCTGCTTGAAAGTGTGAAAACACATTTCAGTCATGTTGTGAAAAATGACCGCTGTACTGTTCATAAGGAAGTGTGGAAAAATACCACTGGTGAAAATCTGGACTGAAAATATTACAAAGTCATGCACTTACAAGGGTGCATGGAAACTGTGCAATGCTCACTCCTAACACAGTCATTTTAGGGACTTTTGTAACCAAATTTTCAACGTAGCCATTTTAAGACTTCTGCTCATGAACATTGTAACTGTGATTTTCTTAATCTGTCCCAAACATTGCTTTTGCACACCGACTGCACCATTGTGCACTACATGTGTGAGAAACACATTTGGGTGAGATAACAAAATGGCAGCTGTACTGCTCATAAGGAAGTGTAATAAAATGGCAATGCTGAAAATCTGGCATGCAAATATTAAAAATTTGCAAACTTGTGGGAGTAGCGTAGGAACTGCACAACATGCACGCTAAACAGTCATTTTTAGGAATTTTTTCACCAAATTTTCAACATAGCCATTTTAAGACCTCTGCTCATGAACAGTGTCACTGTGATTTTCTTAATGTGTCCCATAAATTGATTTCGCACACACCAACTACGCCATTATGCGCTACATGCGGCAAAACACATTTTAGGTGAGATATGAAAATGACAGCTGTACTGCTCATAAGGAGGTGTGGTAAATAGCAATGTTGCAAATCCGGAGTGCAAATATTAAAAATTTTCGAACTTACAAGCGCTCATAGGAACTGCACAACGTGCACTCCTAAAACAGTAATTTTTAGGAATTTTTTCACCAAATTTGCAACATAGGCTTTTTGAGAGCCCACCTTATGAACACTGGCACTGTCGTTTCATTAATCGGTCCCGAAAGGTGATTTCTTGCAGTGACTGCGAAATCACCTTCCGGGCCTGATGAACGCCATGACAGTTCAAGAATTCATGAAGAGGGGTCCCAGAAACCACATGTTGAAAATTTGGTGCCAAAATATGCCTGAGATATGCATTAAAGTTGAAAAAACCTTATTTATTGCATTAGATAGCTTACCGACATTTCCTCAGTTCACGGTCGGCTTTGAAGAGTGCAGATGTGTTCCTGATCCACGAAGATCATTGCAGAGCTCTGGAGGTAAGTATGGGGTGGGGGGTGTGGGGAGGCAGGGTGCGCAGTGGGTGGGTGTGGGTGGACTGAGAGATTGCCAAGGAACGTTTTCTTGTTTACAGGTTGTTTTTTTTTTAAGGAAGATGACACGAACGTTTCCCACACCGTTGAGCTCCAGTGTGGCAGCTGTAAAACTGTTTGGGGCCTGGAGCTGACGGGATTGGGTACCCCATCAGCCATGAGAAATGTGCCATGCTGGGGTGGGTTCCAGCATGGCACCTGGAAAGCTTTTTGGGAGTCATGGAGCTGATGGGGATTGGGTACACCCATCGGCCATACAGTATGTGCTTGGGGGGAGCACATGAGCACACAATATGCGTGCGTGCATGTGGAGGGGGGGAGCACTGCTCACTGAAGCAGTGTTCTCCCTTTCAACTGTACAGCACTGCATTTTCAACTGCTGTCATAGGCAGCTGCAGAGTTGATTGGAGAACTGTGACTGCTCCTGCAAACACGCTGACTGAATTGGAAGATGGCTGCCACACCTCTAAAAACTCGGATGATGGCACTGTTTCTTGCACATGCGTGCAAGCAAACATAAAAATTCCTAATGTTGCCATGCAATCTGGGAGACACTGAAAACACAGAACATTAAATTTTTTATGTATTAATTTGTACTAAATTTTTACAATAATCAAAAAAAGAGCTATAGAATTGAAAAGACCAGACACACCACTGCTTAAGATGACAAAGTCATTGTGTAACCACTTTAACATGCAGATTATACACCATTGGCAACTAAACATATAAAAGTTGAAAGTGGTGGTACTCCTGCCATGACAACCTCTGTCCACCCTCACAAACAGCATCCAGCATTTCACACAGTGCTTAGTGCTTTTTCAAAGATGTGGCATCCCTTGTGTCTCATCAGGTTTATACAGAAGATGTTAAAGAGACACACCATAATTTATCTGATTTGTGGTGACTACTGTGAAAACTAAATGTGACTTTGTGCAACACATATAGAAACACAGAACCACAGAATCTGTCAGCAGAAAAAGGCCCATCATTACTGCCTATTATACAATGGCAAGAAAGAATCCTGGATTCTGATTGTTCAGTGTGTGCCTGAGACAGTGATGATATTAGAGTATAACATCACTGTCATTGATTAGCAATAGTTTTGCTTGCTGTCATCATAGAACACCTTTTTCTTTTTTTTTCCTCTTCTCTTAAGAAACTCTCAAAAAATCTACTAAAAACATTTTTACATTCATTTTTTTTATCTTGTGTCACAATGAGCCATTGTATAATAGCAATAAGGCACTTCAGGGTGTGTGTTATTGTGTAATAACATTACTGCTGGGGTGGTGCGCCTCGTGCTTCAACCCACCCCAGGAGTGACGTTATTACACACTAACACACACCCTGTCATGCCTTATTGCTTAATTCTTACCTAACTAATGTTGAATGGAAGAGACCTATTGGCCCTTCCATCTCCCCTTACCCCCTCCCTTTCTGGTGTGATCATTACCATGCTTTTGTATCTGTTCCACCCTAATTTAAATCCCCCACACTGATATCACACAGATCACCTCCTCCAGCAGCTTATTCCACCCTTCTACAACACTATCAAGAAAAAATACTTCCTGGTATCCCTGTAAAACTTGTCTGCTGCCATCGCCATGGAGTTTCTCCTGTTCTTCGTGTTACCACTCAGTCTGAGCAATTCCCCGCTATCTACTTTATTTGCATTGTGGAGGTACTGTATTTGTATGTTTTAATCACGTCCACTCTATACCTGCTCATCTCCAATGTGTACATGTTAAGAACTGCCAACCTCTCTTTATATATCCTTTTCTGCTACCCATGGAGCGTATTGGTCATCATCCTCTGCACTGCCTCCAGAATGTCACTGTGGAGTCCAAACCTGCACAGGGTACTCCAGGTGAGGACAAACCAGTGACCTATACAGTGGTAGCAAAACCTCCTTTCTCTTGTTGGCGATCCCCCTCCATATGCACCCTAACATCCTATTTGCCCTACCCACCACCGCATTTCATTGTGCTAATTCCTTCAAACTGTCTGAAATTATTACTCCTAAGTCCTTTTCCTCTGTAATTTTTCCCATTACTATCTCCCCCATTTTATAGTCATTTTTAGGATTATTTGCCCCATGTGCATCTCTTTGCACTTCTTGGCATTACATTTTAACTGTTATACTTTTTGCCACTTTCTCAGTATACTAATTTTCTTCTTCTTCATATGATTTTGACACATTTTTCAATTTCCAGTCTGCCACAGATCTTTGTATAATCTGAGAAAGGGCATGTCCTGCCCTGAATCACTACTCCTATGGAGTAGACAAAAATGTTGAAAAGGACCAGTCCCAAAACTGATCTCTGTAGCTCCCAACTAGTGAATGCCTTGGTGCTGAGAACTCCCCATTTATTACCACTCTCTGGGCCCTGACACTTAACTAGTTTCCCACCAACCAAGTAATTTTGTCCCATTCTTGAAGGTCCTGCAACTTCCTAACCAACTATGCAGGATGGAATAGAAGGCTTTTCTAAAGTCATGGTACTGTATGTCCCCCACATGCCCCTTGCCTATTAGCTTTGTCACCCAATCAAAGAAATTGATCAGGTTTGCCTGAAATGAACTTCCACCCCATATACTCCATTTACCACCAGGTCACTATCTGTACTTTCCTTTATTATTGTTTGTAGCACTTTACCCACAATAGCTGTTAGTTTGACATGTCTGTTATTCCCTGGATTATTAAAGCACTTACTGTTGTGCAGGGGAACTACATTTGCCATCATGCAGTCTTTGGGTACTATCCCTGCCTCCACTGAGCTATTGAAAAGCTCAGCTAACAGGTCAGCTAGACCCTACTTCATCCCTTCAAGCATTTGGGAATGTAACTAGTCCATGCCCAAGGACTTATCTCTTTAAGTGCACCTAAGCCTCCAGCACCATTTTTTTAATAAGCACTTTTTGCACTCTGCCTCTGCAAGGCATATATACTACCTTCCAGCCAGGTGTACCATCAATTATGTTAATTATTAGAATGTCTATTATTAGCAGTGTCAGTGGCTCAGTAGATAGCATGCTTACCTCTGGGGCTGGAAGACCCAAAGTTTGTGGGTTCTAGCCCCACAGCTCGTAGCTGGGTTAATACCACAAATGACACTGTAGTGCAGTCCAAGGAGGGAGCTGTACTGGTAAGGTGGTGCCCTTTGGATGAAATGTTAAACCAAGATCCCTTCTGCCCACCTCTGGTTACTATCCAGGTGGAAGTAATAAGATCCCATTGTACTTATCGAAGAAGAGCAGGTTTTTTTATTGAAGGAAACAACAAGCAAATACAATGCAAAGAACACAGAAAGAACTCAAACAGTCCCAAAAAACTCAAAATAATAATACAGGAAAAAATAACTATGCAAGGTGTATCCTACAGGCAGTACAAACTTACTATAGTAACGTACTAGAAATCCAAATACAAGTATAAAAGAACCAGTAACCATCAAGAAAAAGAAAAAAAAAAACAAAGGAGACAACAATACTTAATGAGTTGGTCTGAGCCATTGACCCAAGGCATGTTTCTCCATTGTTTGTGCAACCAGGCCTGTGTGGCACTTCCAACATTCTCCTGATAAATATGTCATAGTTCTTGAGTTAATACCTTGAACAATTTAAGCTGTGTCATCTGCTTTTGTTACAGGGTAGAAAAACATCTATTTCTCCAAATCAGCCATTTAAAATGTAAATACATAATAACAAAGTATTACTGTCCCATTTTCCCCATACCCCTATGTAATTCCCATATACTGTATTACAATATGATAGGTGACCTGGAAGGAGGTATGATCAGACCATTTATGTGCTACAAGGTCCCAAAACCCAGTAATGAATGAGCACATCAAAAATAAATGGTCCATAGTTTCAAGGTGACCCATACAAGCTTCCCTTGATCAAGTCCTTTCTTTCAATTGCTTATGTTTCTGGTTTGCTGCGACGTTAAGCCTTTCACAGCAACAAAGCCAGTGGATGTCCTACATTTTAGGTGGGATCTGAGTCACAATAAAGTGCTTTACCAAGGGTGTAAGAAATTGAGGGTGGCAAAGTTCAAAAATTATTGAAGCTGAAAAATGTATTTCTAAGATCCCATCATACACCATTCTTTGGACATAATGGTTATCATCTGACTAGGGACTGTCCATGTTTTCAATTTAAGAAAAGATTCTTTAATGTATAGAAGTGCTGCTGGGTATGATTTTACAACTTTCAGCAGCCCTCTGTCCCATGGCTGAAACTAGGTTTTGCAAGTTGAGCAGAACCATGGTTTCCAACTTCTATTTGAACTAATTAAAAGTGATTTAATATTAGCATAGAAAAAATTGCTATAAAAAAACACAACCAAGATAACCATCTGTAACCCACCCTGTTAAAAAGAGAGATAGGCAACATTCCTTTTTATTGAATTCAGTCTGCTCCCCAATAATGCCTGGAAAAAATACTCAAAATAGAAGGTTCCCAAGATCTGGGATGGGGCGGGGACAGAACTAACATACAAAAATAAAGGAACAAGAAAAGTTGTTATTAAAAAAAAAATCCTTTTCTTTTTCCCCATTTGCCATCTATTCCATTGTGATACCTTAGCCTTTCCTAACTGGAGTTTAGAGTCCCAGTTCAAAAGGTCCATATTTCCATTTCCAAACTGAAAATCCAAAATCTTTATAGGTTCATTGTAACCTAATACTCAACATATGTTGTAATACTGCAGATGTATTGCCTAACTGTCTCCCTACACATTTCTCTATATTTAGAGATACCCTAGAGAGATGACCAAAATCCTCATAAATGTGCAAAGCAGCTTAAACAGAGGAAGCTTCAGCAACTAAAACACATGGATCATCTGCATACACTATACTGTAGCTTTGTAAGGGATCATCCCATCCTTGTTTTGCAGGGGACGTAAGAATGGGAAGAAGTCCATGTTCTAAGCAAAGAATCTTAAAAAGACATACAGGGTGTGCTTAAAGGGCAGCCCTGCCTCACCCCCTTCCTGATGGGAATTGCAGGCTTACAACTACCATTTATGATGGGCCTAACCATTTCACCAACATATGAACATTGCAACCACTGAATAAATATTTATTTATTTATTTATTATGGGTTTTGGAAAGATACCTTTAAGTAGAAGACTCCTTTACAAAGGTTCCATGTCACATATATTAGGTACAGACAAGCATTACAATTATTGTTACAGAGTATAAAGCTAAGATTGTTACAAGGAACAGTCAGGCTAACATTCAAGTGATAGAGCAGTTTAACACAGTTAAAAACAGTATGCATACCAACCCCAGGGAGACAAAGTTTGAGAATTAATGAGGAGGAGGTGGGCCAGAGGCCATTGTCAGTGGTAAGGGGAAGGGAGAGGGCCAGGTTTAGTTACAATCACAGGCACCTGTGGACGGGAGGAAGGCCCTAAGGTGAGTTTTAATTGTCAAATTCTTTGTTCATAAACCAAGGAGGAAGGTAGGTTGTTCATCCACAAGGGGGCCCTATAGCTGAAGGATCTTTGGAATTGAGAGGTACGACAGGAAGGAATCGAAATGAGATGGTTGTCTGAGCTACGGGTGTGTTTAACCTTCAAGTCAGGGGGGACTAAAGGGGCAAGGACAGAGGGGGAGAGGCCTAAGGCATTTTTTTTTCAGAATGCAGGTTTAGATTCTGTTTCTGTCGTCAAGGTTAAGCCAGTTGGTGTCATTTTATAGTGAACAGGTATGGGTGAGCCGATCACAACCTAATACAAGATGACATGCCTTGTTTAGGACAAGTTGAAGTCTACCCAGGGCTGCGGTGCTTGCCCCCACCAATAATCAGTAAGCCATAGTTAAGCAGAGAGAGAGTACAGAGGAGGAGGAGACTGCAAGCCTAAGGGCACCAGGGGTAAGGCAATGTTTGAAGTGATGCAGAAGCCCAAGCCTACCATTGAGGGCCTTAGATAGGTGGTGAATATGCTTGTGGTAGGTAAGACTTGTGTCCAAGGTGATGCCCAGGTATTTAAAGGAGTCCACTAGTTCCAAGGGAGTCTGGGTTGATGTTAGTATTTGAGGGAAAAGCCCCTTCCTGGTATTCTGTGGATGTGTGAATAGCATAACTTTGTTTTTTTTATAGTTAATAATAAGGCATTGTGAGGAGAACCAGCTTTCAGCAGTGTTGAAGGAGGACTGGAGGGAGCGGTGAAGTTGAAGGGGTCTGGGCTGGAGAAGAAGATGACAGTATCATCAGCGTATAGTAATAGGTTGGAGGGGCAGGATTCAGGGAAGGAGTTTAGGAAGAGGCTGAATAGGAGAGGTCCCAAAATGGACCCTTGTGGGACACCCAAGAGGACAAGAGATTTGATGTATTGTGCATTACCAATTTTGACCTGTTGAGTCCGGTTTGAAAGGTAGTCAGAGAACCATCCACGGCTTCCTGAGAGAGACCCAGATTGGTCAAGGAGGTTAGGAGAAGAGAATGGTGGATGGTGTCAAAAACCTTTCTGAGGTCTATGAAGATTGTACCCGTGATGTGACCTTTGTCAAGTGCAGCATGGATGTGTGCGGTAAGTTCAAGCAGGGTAGTAGTTGTGCTGTGCCGTTTGTGGAAACTATGTTGTTGTTTGCAGAGAGGGTTATATTTATTGAGGTGCTCAGTCAGCTGATCAGAAACAATCCTCTCTAAGGCCTTGGAGAGGGGTGGAAGTATGGAGATAGGGCGGTAATTGTTAGCAAAGGAGCGGTCCTCACCTTTAAATATGGGTGTAATAGATGTGGATTTCCACTTGGATGGGAATTTACCTAGATATAGGGAGAGTTTTAAAATGTGGGTGGGGGGAATAAGGACCTCATTAGGGGTGAGCCAAAGAAGTTTCAAATCAAGGGAGTTGGAGCTGGAGGAGGTGTGGCTAAGGGCAGTTTTAAGGTATGGTTCTGCGAACATAGGGGAGATATGGTGCAGATAAAAGGGGGGGAGCTTCAGGGAGGAGAAGGTGCGCTAGGAGCTGGAAGATCATAGAAATTTGGTGGGAAAACAGGGATAAGGTTGGTGAAGGCATTGTTGAAGACTGCCCCAAAGACCAATAGGAGATACCCATATACAGGCTGTCTTTACAGGGGCTATGTCAGACAAAGTATGCAAGTGGGTATCCCACAAAAAAAGAATGCATGCTCATGCATGTAAAGACAGGAAAATAGAGCAGCTCTTTTCTTATGATTCTCTATACTATTAACATTAATGGTGTGAATAGTAAAGTTAGCAGCATGAATAGAAAAATCAAGTTATAAAGTGAAACAGAAGCATTTCATGTCTTGTCCTCTTGTTTCCCCTCTCTAAGTTTTTTTGCTCTTAACTGTAGGTTTAGTCTTCACCTTCGACGAATATTTTGTAGATGCAACAGTAACTGTACTGTCCTTTTACTCAGAGTCCTCTCATTCCGATAAAGGGTCTGCTTGGAAAGACCAAAGAGAAGAGGAGTCAGACTGCAACTCAGAGAGTTCTGAGTGAACTTGCAGGGTGTCATATCCATTTGGGAGTAGGCTGGTTCCAGTCTTGCCATCTTCTAGTGGTCATCTGCCACTTACTAGGTTCATGTGTGGGGGCAGGGGCATTTGTTTGGGTATTGCAGAACAGTCAGTAGCCAGTAGGGGGGTAACATCCACATGCATGTCCAGGACTGCTGCTGATGCATTGGACTGCTCTTCTGCAGGAAAGGTAATGGTAGAGAGTATTATGTGGTCAGGTTCTGTTGGGAGCCTATGAAAGGAGGTAAGAGGAGCATCAGACAACTGAGACAACTGAGAAACAGGGTGCGGAGCAGGAGGAACCATTACAGTGGTGTGCAAGGGGGAAGATTTGGACTTCAGGGCTAAAAAGACATGCAGTTGTTGTTCAGCTTGGTTCGCCTGGTCAGGCTGGTTATGGGATGCCCATGGGGAACTCTGGTATGAATGTCCTTTTCCGTACAAAGATTACATTTCTTCTCATTTTCAGAGTGCATATTTGCATGCCAAACTTCCCACACAGAACATTTCATCTCGTCAGAAACCCCACACAAATGTCCCATGGAAGCACACTTATAGCAGGCTTTGGGCTGCCCTGTGTAGAATTGCACCCCTCTGTCACGGCCAGTAAAAAGAAACTATTCGACAAATGCACAGTAGAAGTAAGTATAACTCTTACTCTCCAATCTCTGTCCAAATATACTTTGAATCAATAATTGGCTCTGGATCATTAAGAACAGAACATTGTTAGACAGCCTGGTGGTGCTGAGGGTTGAAGTGCTGGACCCAACACCTCATGCCACGCTGACAGCCCGAGTTCGGGAATGAGCATAGGTCATCGGGGTCCAGTGGGGATGGGGAAGTATTGAGCATCCCAAATACTGCTCTCCTTCCCTGGGGAGGGGGGTCTCTCATGTGCTGATGCACTAGCAGCCTCTGGCGGTGGCTGGGGATTGCAGTGCTTGGCTCACAGAATGCAGGAGATTGAGCTGCGGCGGAAGACTTTTAGGTGTGCACAGGAGTGTGCATGCTGAGCAGGATATCGTTGCACATCTGAGCTCTGGGGTTGAAACTCCTAAATAAGAACTCCCCGATCCATGGATAGGCAAAGGCACCACCTATGTCGAGGCCACATTCCCGCTGTCAGACTCACCTTCCAAGACTCCTCCCAATCTAGCTCTGGCATGTTGGATTATAGATAGAGTGCCAGGACAGGCAGCCCTACCTCAGGAGGGCTCAGAGCCGGGGATTCACTGGGCTGGAGCTGCCTGGTACAGGTGAGTTTCAGACTGGGAGGTAGATTCTGGCATAGGTGGTAGCTGGAGAGGGTTCCATGGAACCAGTGAAAATAAAGAGAATTTATAAAAATAAAGAACAGAACATTGTTGTTTTTTGGTAAATGCATAATACCCACAGCTGTAGATTTAATCATAACTCATATTTTCCAACCCCCTGCCCAGATATGATCCGAATCAATAATTGGATTTGGATCATTAAGAACAGAACACCATTGTATTAACCAATAAACAATATAATTGATACTGACACCTTCATTACTGAACAGAATTATGATAGTTCTATGCGCTGGCTAAGTTAGAGGAAAAGCATTAAAAGAAGACCACAAAGGGCTGATTTTTAAACTGTGGTACTGAAACCAAAACCTTTCCAAGCCAATGGTGGTCTTAATGCTGATGTTGAAAATCATTTCCCCAAAGACATGAATTAAAGCATAAATTTCACTGGCAAAGAACTTCATGGGATCTTTTAACAAAGTTCTGACCACAGAGATACTGTCAGGAGCCTCATCCAGTCCTCCATTATAACATTGGCAGGAAGCACTATATGGCATTTTGCAGGACAAACAGGACTGTGAAAAAGGGCATAAGGTCCTGGGTTAGATTTAGTGACAGTGTGGGGAGGAGTATCTGGAGGTTTGGTTGGAGCCAGAAAATCCCCAGGGTGAGGAGTACCAAGAGATTAGGAGGGTGAACAGTATCAGTGGGCTCAGCACTCACCATGTAAGATACAAGTGCAGCCAATAGTCCAGCACCCACCACAAAGAGAGTGTCCCACACTGATAAACAATAAAAAATACTGCCCTTTCAATGCATAAAATCAGTGTACATCCACTACACACCACACGGACTTAAAGAGCCAGCAAGCACACACATTTTATGTTTCACTCTGTGTCTGATAGAGCTTCATCAGACAATCAGCAGGTGAACAAACAACACTTTATGTACAAATAACAATAAATGCTTCCCCAGTCAGTGCATATTGTAAATCAATTAAACATCATTTAAAATCACATGGGATCCTACTCACTGCTCAACTTATTTTAATTTGTTTGCACTTAATTTGAGCACCACTGAATAGTTACCAGGCACAAACTTATTAGTTTATTCATCAACTCTTGCATCAATCATTTAGCCAAATTCTGAATGGCTTCCCTTATGTGTTATTGAGAATAAATGCCACGAGCACCCCCAGCCTGGAGATAACAAGCCCCAGAGATTTAACTGTTAACTTGTACAGTTTTTTTTAGGAAAGCAGCTAAGTCAGCTCTTTCATTTAAGACCCTATCATTTCTTGCTCCCAATGCATAAATCCAGAAGCTCTCCAACTGTCCAATCAATTTTTCTAAGCCCCCCCCCAATTGCTATATTCCACTTTCTCAATACACATGTATTTAACTCCATGTTTAATTAGTGGGTTGTTGGCAATGTGCTTTACTATAGCATAAGAATTGTTATTTATGTGTATAGCCCATATATGCTCTTCAACTCTCGTTCTAAATGTACTGGTAGTTCTACCTATGCATAACTTACCACAATCACAGAACAATAAATAAACCACCACAGTACTGCTGCATGTAATGAAATGATTAACTTTATGCACAGTTCCATTATGAGGACTGACAAATTCATTACACTGTTTCATATATATATATACAATTACCAAAATGATATGTTCGGGGGAGGCATGTGTGTGGTTGCTTTCCTCTACCCTTGTATCATGCTAGGTGACACCATTTTTTTTTATAATCTTAGGACATATGTATACAATATTGAGTCCCTGTGTTGCCAAATTCTTAAGTTTAGGTTCAACACCCTGTATTCCTCAGTTGTTCCTAATGATTGCTGCCCCTGAAGATACTGTTACAGAATATGTGGTTTCAAAAGGGCAAATGGAAGGAGCATTTTTCTGAACCTGCTTGGGCACCAATGTAGTGGTTCTCTCTAGTTTGTCCACTTCTGTGAGGGCTTCCACAAGACATGTATCCCTATACCCTCTTTGCTTGAACTTGTATACTTGTTCTTTTTCTTTTTATCAAATTCAGACCTTTCTGTACAATTCCTGAGGGTCCTATTGAGTTGCCCTTTGGGTATGTTATTAATAACATGAGCAGGATGGCAACTATCAGCTGACAATAGATTTTATGGTCTGTTTTTCTTTGGAAATGTTTGTTGCACACATTACCCATGTCATTTTTATATATGTGCAAGTTAAAAAATTCAATGTCCCCTTTTCTAATGGTGTACATAAATTTGAGACATTCACTGGTGGATTCCAACCATTTTATAAAATCCTTGAACTGAGACTCAGTTCCCCTCCAGATGACCAGTATATCATCTATAAAGCACTGCCACAAATCCAAGCATTCAAATTATGGATTTGTGGTAGTGCTGTATAGATTCTAACTTCTTAATGCCCTACAAATACATTTGCAAAGCTAGGTGCCATAGTGGCACCCATAGCAGTGCCCCAATCTGTCTGTAATATTCATCATTAAACAAGCCATTTCTGCCATTTTTAGCAGATACCATGTAGGGGTTTGTACCCTCTCATATTCCATTCTTTGTTCAAGGTAATACTTCAGTGACTGTAAACCCTTCTCATGGTGTATTACTTCATACAGGGAATCTATGTCAAGTGTGGCAAAATACAACTCCTCATCCATATTTAAATCTTCCACTAATGTAATAACTTCATCGAGTTTCTGAGATATGACCTTTGGTTTTGTACAAATGGCTGTAAGAAACTATCCAAATAAATTGAAAATGTCTCTGTGACCCACACTTTCCAAGAAATAATAGGCCTCCCTGGTGGCATGACCAGATCTTTATGTATTTTAGGCTAAGACATAAAGTATCAGCATAATTGGGTGGGCCACAGTCAGGGCTCTGTAAATGCTTTCAGAAAAAAAGCCCTTAATGTACCCCAGGCTTTAACAAACTATCATCCTGTTCTTTGTAAAACTTAGAATGGTTGAACTTCAGTTTTTCATAGGATATGGTATCTCTAAGCTGTTTATACACTTCTGTCATGCACTGTTCAATATCTAACACTAACATTGCCCCTCCCTTATCAGCTTGTCTAACTACAATTTCTTTATTGTCTGCAATCTTTTTCAGAGCAGACCTTTCTTCCGTAGAGCAGTTAAAGTAGCATTCAGAAGGCAAGGCATTCTTTAATACCTCCAAATCCTGTTCATATTTTTTAACAAATAGGGCTACTGTACAACATTATTTTATGGTGGACAGTACATAGACCGTGGTTTTAAGATTCTTGCATTTCCAGTGTTCTTTTCATTCACAATGTTATTTTCATAATAGACAGTTTTAAATGTCAAATACTAACTCAAGTTGAAAGGCCAGAGTGGGAGAGGGGCAAAGGTTCCAAATCACCATTAAACCACACAACTGGGTTTTGAGTGAGTTGCAGCTCAGTAGGCAAAGTCAAATACAAAGTGTCAGCATTAAAGCTAAGATTCATGACAGCAGAATGGGCAGGAGGTACAACAGCAGTGTCTATCATTTTTTGAAGATGTGTGTGCTTCTTGCTATGCTGAAGAGGAAAAGCTATTGGGGAACCCCCTGTAATCCATTTCCCAATGTTCAGAAAGTGCTCCCAACCAGCAGCCAGGAGTGCTTTATCTACTGTTCACTGTTTTGTGTCTGTGGGTTTAGCAGCAGAGAGGTCCACTTTAGGCCGAGTCTACAATAACTCACATGTGCTATTCCCAACAGGTTCTCTCCGGTTGGAGTGGGAGGTATGTCATTAACCACAGAAACAGACTGAAAATTGAGCTGAATTCCCATACTGTGCAGAGCACCAGAGTATTATATCACTTTGTGAGGATGAATTAGGGTTGGAGCTCTCTGACCGACTGCTGGTATTTTCCAGTGATGCAGGTGTAGCAGCCAGACCCAGCAGTCCCACCTCATTCTCAGGTAATTGATATTTCAAAATGGGAGTGGTTCTTGACTTAAGAGTTGAAAATTCAGCTTTAAATTTATCCCATTTGAATAAATAGAGCACTTCTTCTTTGGCTAACCGAGCACACAAGCGGTCAGTCTATGATTTTAAACAGGTTGGGAATGCAACATTATACAGTCTGTGAAGAACACATACCATTGTTTGAATCAGAAAGTGGAGTGCTTTCCTCTGAACTGGAAGCCAATGCTGCAGGTCATTTCTCTAGTAAAGAGCAGCCTTGCATCTCAATGTTCTGCACAGGGTTGGTCTCTAGCACTGTAGAAGCAGGGGAGGAGATCCACTCCCCAGCTTCAGTAACATCCAGCCTCTCTCCTCTAATACTAGGAGTGGCCATCTTGGCAGCGAGCCAGAAATGGCCAAGGGTTTTCCCTGTTGACAAGAGCAGGGGAGTTTCCCTGGTGCCATGGCCAATATTCCCTTGTCAAACAAAGAGGTCCATGTAACTCACCCTCCAGGGCACACCTGGAAACAAGCTATACAAGGTTAGTGTGCCTTTCCAGGTTAAAAATAGGAAAGGAAGAAAGAAAGAAAGAAAGAAAGAAAGAAAGAAAGAAAGAAAGAAAGAAAGAAAGAAAGAAAGAAAGAAAGAATGTGGCTATGTGTGAAGGGGGATTTTTCCTTTTTATACTTTTTGGTAGTTGACCCTTTTTTCCTTTGTGCCTTCCTCCCCCGGGACACCAGCAGGTACATGGTGCAGTGTTCCTCCCTCCTTATAACCCGAGTGGACTGCCACCCATATATCTACAGGTGGCAAGATCCCTTTGTTTCTGTCCCATTCATGCTCGAATCCTTTTACTATTTTAGCACCAGCCACCTCTGCTGGAATGCTGTTCCAGGTGTCCACCACCTTCTCCGTGAAGAAGAATTTCCTCACATTTTCCCTGTGCCCCCCTCCACCTTCATTACATGACTCCTTGTTCTAGAGCATCTTTTTCTATAGAAAATGCTACCTTTCTGTACCCTATTAATACCTGTGAGGTACTGGAACATTTCTATCATGTCCCCCTACCTGTCCTTTCCTCTCGAGAGTACATACTGTATTTAGTTCCTTGAGTCTTGCCTCATAGGGCTTTTGGTGGAGGCCCTGCATCCTTTTGGTTGCCCTGTTTTGTATCACCTCCACCCTGTCTATGTCCTTCCAGAGATGGGGTCTCCAGAACTGGACACAATACTCAAGGGTGGGGTCTTATCCGTGATCTATACAGGGGTAATACTACCTCGGCCTTTCTGCTGGTGATACCCCTCCCTATGCACCCAAGCATCCTGCTATCCTTCTTCACTGTCTTATTACACTGCTTGGCTACCTTCAGGTCATCAGAAATAATTACCCCCAGGTCCATTTCCTGTTTTGTTGTTATTAATTCCTTCCCACCCATTTGATACATTGCCCCAGGTTTCTGTGCCCCAAGTGCATGATTTCGGCATTTTATTTGCATTGAAACTTAGCTTCTAAACCCTTGACCATTCTTCCAGCTCTTTCAGATTGTCCCTCATTCTTTTCACCCCCCCGTCCACTCTGTTGCAGATTTTTGTGTCATCCACAAGGAGACACACTTCACTTCCAGCCCTTCTGCAATGTCACTAATAAAGATATTAAAGAAGACTGGGCCTAGTATTGACCCCTGTGGTGTGTATAACTCTAATGTTATTCTGAAATATAATGTGCTAGTCAAATTATCAACTTAATAAGTTAATTTGATCATCTCTCACATTTAAAAAATATGCTATTACTGCAACTCTTCCCTGTGGGCTATATTTGAACACAGGTATATGGAGTCTACATCTGGGGTGATTAATCAGTTACTGGCTTCTAGCTGTATATCATCCAGAGTACACAAAATGCCTGAGGTATCCTGTATACTTTATAAAATGGCAACATGCATTTAGTGTTAAGTGCTCAAAAATGCAATGCAAAATAGACACAGTGCAATTTTTGTTTTATTTTAATTATTTTAATTAAAATGTTGGTTACCGGGAAAAGCATACTGAGCTGAGTCTCATTTTAATGGTGCAACCAGGGTTGGAGTTACATGAGTAGAAAAACAGTAACAATACAACACAAAAATAAAATGTTATGTATTAAAATCAGTCTTGGTTGGTTATAGGCAACTATACAGGCTAATTATAGTTTGAGAAGAGTCAAAATGTTTATTTACAACATGGATGTTAAATGATTTGAGTCATGATGACATTGTTAGAAAATACCCTGAGAAACATACAGTTCAGAAATGGGACAATTAGCAGCATGAGCAATGGAGGAGGAAGGCACACATGCTGTTTGATGGAGCAGTGGGAAGGCAGGTTCCTAAACTGGGGAGGCTGAGTGTTCCAGATAGCTGGGGGCCTGTAGGGGAAGGCAGATTTACCTGTTGAAGATGAAGGGGAGGGGAGGGAGAAAGTATGGGCATCCCTGTCAAGTAGACTGTATGTTGAGGTGGCTACTGGGGAAAATATATCTGATAGGTAGGGTGGAAGAAGGTTGAACCAGTATTTGTCTACAAGAAAGAGGGAGTGGATAGTGTGCCTATGTGACAGAGGTGCAAGGCTTAGGGAGGAGAAGAGTTGGCAGTGATTGGTCCTGTCAGAGGAGTTAGAGGCAAAGTGGCAGAAGGAATTTAGTAGAGTGTTGAGGCAGGAGAGTAAGGAGGCTGGGGCAGTATTATAAATAATATCAGCATAGTCAAAGATTGGGATAATTGTTTTTGAGACAAATGCATGGCTGATTGAGAGAGGAAGGGAGTCCTTATTGCGGTATAGGATGCAGAGTTTTGGGCATAGCTTGGAGAGGATAGAGTCAATGTGATTAGAGAAGTTACATTGGGGATCAAGCTAGACCCCTAGGTATTTGTAAGTTGTGACACAGTCAAGAGATGTGCCATCTAGGGTTTTAAAAATGGGGAGGGGGAAGTGATCTTGCCAATTTTTTGGATGAACCAAATATCATAGACACAGTCTTGGAGGTGTTTATTTTTAATTGGTTATTGAGGAACCAGAATTGCATCACTTGTAGGTCTTGCTTTAATGGAATGTGGATATCTGAGTCTGTGCACCCTGATACTTCAAGAATGATATCATCTGCTTACATACTGCATGTATCAATGAGTTGGAGTAAATTGAGGAGGTCATTTATGAAAGCAGAGAACAGAAGAACAGCAAAGGACAGAACTTTGAGGTAGCACTGTAAAAATGGATGGGGGTTAGGTGGAGTTTCCCACCCTGACTGTCTACTGCTGGTTTTTGAGGTAAGAGGTGAACCAATCTATTGAGAGGGTGCTAGACCCACTGCACCTAGCTTGGTGAGGGTGAAGGGGTGGGAGACCAAGTCGAACACCTTGGCCAAGTCCACAAAAATGGCAGCTGTCAATAGTCCTTGGTATGTGGCAGAGTGGATGTGTTCAGTGATTCGTAGAAGAAAATAGATTGCTGAATGGTGTTTGTGAAAACCAGATTGGAAATGAGATAGGAAAGTGGTTAAGGAGAAATACTCAGTCAGTCTGGAGTGAACTAGTGATTCTTGCAGTTTAGCAGGGGCTGGGAGAAGAGAGATTGGTCAGTAGTTTCCGGGGACTGTGGGGTCACAGCCTTTGTGAAGAGGAATCACTGTTTTGGTTTTTCCAGATGTAAGGGACTGTTCCTGTTGAGAATGAGAGACTGAGTATGTGAACTAATGGAGCTGCAGTTTCTGGGGCCAAAATGCACAGGAGTTTGGAGTGAACCCTGTCAGGGCTGGATTTGTTGATGTTTAGTGATGAGTGAGCATGTAATGTTTCTTGAGTTGAGAAAGGTAAGAAAATGAAATTGCTATGGGATGAGGAAGGGGTATGGAGGAGAAAGGTGTTGGGGGAGATCACAGGTTGTAAAGAACTTATTTAGAATGTCAGCAATGCTATGAGGGTAAGAAAAAGATTGGCCATTTTGCTTTAAGACTGGAGCTGTTTTTGGGTGGGGGTGTGGGGTCTATTAGACCATGGATTGTCTTACAGAAGGAAGCTGTGTTTGAGATCTCCAGGTGCTTTTTGAAATATTCCACTTTCACGTGATGGATTTCTTTGGTGCAGTTGTTCCTTAATTGTTTGTATTTTTGCCATGCTTGAGGTGATAGGGAGGATTTATAGAGCAACCAAGCCTTGTCACAGGCCTTGCAAAAAAAGGCAATAATATAGCATAATAATAAAGAATGGGGAAGGGGAACTAGTAGAAGCAGGAAATACCAGGAATGAGGACTACTAAAGAAAGTCACTAAACACAGTTAAATATACCCAGTGGTCCACTGTACATCCAAAGTCACTTTATTAGAGGAAAGTATGTAAGGGTATGTCTTCACTAAGACCATGGGGAAATATGGTGTCCAAAGTGGAAATCCAATATGCTTATCACTGATGGAGTCTCTTAATTAAATCACCTGCCCCTTTTCCAAGATCAAATCTCTCAACCCTGACTGATCATAACGTTTCTACAGATGTATGTCTTGTTTCCATGTAGTGGCGAGCCATAGCATAGTCAGATTACCATTTCTTTAGGCTGCCTTGTGTGTGCTACTTGGACTTTCTTTAGTAGTCCTCATTCCTGATCTTCCCTGACCCCCATGCCCCCCTTCCCAATCTTTTCTTGTTATGCTGTTATTGACTTTTTGCACTGTTTATTTTTGAATGCATTTTTGAGCACTATACACTGTATGTACTTTATTGAACTATGTTTTGCACCTGATTATGTTGCACATTTGCTGTCTCTTTAAAAACACATTTTTAAGCACCCTACACTTGAGTGAATCATGCTCTGATGATGATGCCATGTTGCATTGATATGTAAGTGCACAGCATTAGCAAACACCATAGCACAGGTCGACATGTTCAAGTGCTGGGGACTCTCTCTGTTTTAGGACTGCAGTGGTCAGAGCCCTGCAGATCTCCTACTATCAGAGAAGGACTCACTGGACCAGACACTGACCAAAGAATGATGTGGAGTTCCTTCACAATCTCCTCTGCAGTCTGTGAAGCACTCCACTTTCTCCATTCACTCAAGTTGCACAATACTGTTTTCCACCCAAGGTCATGGCAGAACACGGCACAGTCCGTCATGTTGAAGATGACCACCAAACTATATTGTGCATGCACGACTACTTGCACATGCACAATAAAGCTTGGTGGATATCTTGGACATGGCAGACTGTGGCAAGTTCCATCATGACCGCTGGGGAAAAATAGTGCTGTGCAACTGGAGTGAATGGAGCAAGACTGCTGACAAGACTGTTCTTTTTTAATAAATATACTGCATACTATTTCCTGCCACCCACCCGACCATCCCTCTCAGCACCCTCCACCCCACCCCACTCCCAGGAACATAGCAATGACACTGGGGGTGGCCCAGTCCCCCAGTGATGCAATCACAAATCCTCTATTATTCTTTTTTTTTCTGACCCCCCATCCACTACCACACATGCATGGTTATTTCTGTGTGTTTTTTTTAATATACAATTTTTCCTTCTCACCCACCCAACCGTCCCTCTTAGCACCCATAACCTCACCCCCCTGAAATATAACACTGACTCGGGGGGGGGGTGACCAATCCCCCAGTGTTGTGATCCAGAATCATCTGACCATTTGTTTTCTTGAACTTGAAGAAAGAAAACCATCTATCAATGTCTTTTACAGCCATTAGTGACCCAACTGAACCCTCCTACTCAAGACCCACCCTCCCAGTCCTGACTTACCCACTGAGGGGTCCAGCACCATAATCTTTTGTGAACTGCAGACATGTTTTCACTCTTCAAAGTCAGATTCTGAACTGAGGAAAAAGGTATGTGGTTCAATGTATTTCAATAGGGTTTTGAACTTAGTGCCATAAGTTGGCCATGTTTGTGTATTTTTGCCCCAAATGGAACAGTCAGGCAGATCTGACATGAAAGATGATTTTACGTCCCCTGTGTAAAATCAGCTTTTGGGCAGGAGTTGAACATTTTCTCTGCCATTGTTCATGAGGTGGGGTCAAAAGAAGGCTATGTTGAAAATGTGGTGTACACATATTATAAAAACAAAAAAGTTATGAGCCTAGGTTGAATTTTTCAAATGTAGGCTCCCAACTGTGGTAACTTTCAATATGTTTCCCCCAAAATTCACAACATAGCCATATCTTTACAGCACCTCATGTGTGTGACAGCTGTCATTTTTCAAATCCTAGCCAAAATGTTTTTTTATACATCCAGAAAGGTGATTTTGCAGTTCCTACATGAAGTCAACTTTCAGACAGCAACTGAAAATTTTCTCTGCCCTTGTTCATGACGTGGACTCATGAGAAGGCAATGTTGAAAATGTGGTATAAAAAACACAAAAAAAACAAAGCTATGAGCCTACATTGAATTTTGCAAATGCAGGCTTGTGACTGGTAAATTTCAATATGTTTACCCCAAATTCACAACATAGCCATATATTTATAGCACCTAATGTATGTGACAGCTGTCATTTTTCAAATCCTGGCCAAAATGTTTTTATACATCGAAGGTGATTTGCAGTTCCTACATGAAGTCAGCTTTCAGACAGCAGCTGAAAATTTTATCTGCCCTTGTTCATGAGGTGGACTCATGAGAAGGCAATGTTGAAAATGTGGTATAAAAAAAAAAAAGCTATGAGTCTACATTGAATTTGCAAATGCAGGCTTGTGACTGGTAAATTTCAATATATTTACCCCAAATTCACAACATAGCCATATATTTATAGCACCTAATGTACATGACAGCTGTCATTTTCAAATCCTGTCCAAATTTTTTCACACCCAAAAGGTGATTTTCATGGTCCCTGCATGAAATCACTCTTTGAGCAGGAGAAGAAAATTTTCCATGACCTTGTTATTGAGGTGGGGCTATAAGAAGGCTGTGTAATAAATTTGGTGTAAAATATATATAAAAAAGTTACTATGTTATGTTACATTTTTCAAACACAGGCTTGTAAGTTTAGTAATATTTAATGTTTTTACTCTAAATTTCCAACATTTCCATTTCTTTACAGCACTTCATCAATGTGATAGCTGTCATTTAACAATTCCTGTCCAACATGTGTTTTGTGTCCTGAAAGGTGATTTCTCAGTCCCTGTGCAAAAATCACCTTTGGGAAAGGATATGAAAATTTCCCCTGACATTTTCATGAGGCAGGGTTACAACAAGGCTATGCTGACAATTTGGTGTAAAATATTTAAAAAAATGATGAGCCTATCGTTACATTTTTCAAATGCAAGCTCGTAACTTTGGTAGTTTTCAATATTTTTATCACCATTTCCTTGACTGCAGCCCTATTTGCTGTGCCAGAGTTTGTTTTCTTGTTGTTGTTGTTTTGTTTTCGAGCTGGACTTTAAAGTAAACCATAAGCTGGATTGCTGCTTCTTCTACTAATGCACAGAGCCATTTCAACACATACTGTGGCTACTAGATGGAGTGGTGTTGTTTCCTTCTGTCCATGACTGGAAACCTGTTGCGATTTGTTTGGTGAGCTGAAGTCAGAACTACACATGTATCTATGTTGCAATAACTGAAAAAATTAAATTATGCTGAACTTTAAGACTTTTCTATGTCTCTTTTATGATTAGTGATGATCCTGCTACTGGATAGAGTATTCTTAGTCAGTTTTTTTATTAGTATATGTTATTTTAAATACTATTTTGGTACATTAATGTGTGATTGGTTAGTCTGTTTTACTAAACTACTATTAACTTTTCCAAGGCTCATAATACAGAGTGGGCATGACCTCTCCCAGATTGCATCAAAAGAGTTCTCCTGATCTTATACCAGAAGGAAAAGTGGTGTCCGGCTGTGTCTTTGGGCTTAGAATTTCACTGGATGAAAAGCAGAATATTCCAGAGTGTGTGTTCCCTACTGTTGGACTGTCTGCAATATTGAGGTGGTAACAAGTGGATTAGGCAAGAATAGACTTCTGGTAAGACAGTTCCCTGCTCTTTTCTAAATGGTGAAGAATAACTTATTTATGCTGGCCTGTCATCTATTATTGCCATTTTGTCTTAGAAGGCTTACACCAGTATACTGAAGAATGAAAAATCAATTTGTTGCACAAATTTGCATAAAAGACTGGAATTTAATTATTATCTTCTGCCATCTTTTTATAGTATCCATTATACTTTATTGAAGTTTATTCAACTTGTTTACATTGACCTGCTTCTTAAATTGCTTTTATAGCATGGAACAAGCATAAAAGAAAACTATTAATGTCATAAATGAGTCACAAGTGAACAAAAGGAAAAACAGCAAATGGTACTGATAAAGCTAAGAGTAAACATTTAGATAATACGGGAAAGGGATAAAAAGGAAAAATATAGTGGTGCTGTTGTGATAAAGCAACTAAAAGTCATCTTTGCTTGCTACCAAAACTAGACAAATGTTGGAGGATGAAAAGGGGAATCTGTCTTTAGCAACATCAACCCCATATATATATTAAGAGAAAAGGCTGTCAACATCAAAAATGGAAGGGCTATTGGGAAGTTCAAAATGAGTAAATAATGTTACCAAGCCAAAAAGTGCATATTAACTTAATTTCCTCTAGAAGTCATCAAATATTTTCATAGATTTGAGCACTGCATCCGCTTGTACAAATGTATCTGCTGCTATTAATGAAAAGGAAAATAAAAAAAATGGTGTAGGGAGGACATGGTTCAGGGTGGACATCTGCTATGAAGTTTTTAGTTCTCCTATTTCTTCCAATTGTCATGTTATAGCTAATAGAGTTAATGAAAATCCATCAGCAAATTTGCAAAAATCCCTTAAACTGAGTTTACTCATTAGCCCCTACTCTTTTATAATTTTACTTGTCAGTTCTGCATTGAGTCAATGGCAAATGTGAATGCCAATAAAACACCCTGTACATTTTGTCTGGCTATACTGTTATAGTATTACATTCTCTGTAAGCCTCATTCATCCTTCTTACCACTGTATATGTTTTTCTACTGTGAACAAACAATGCACTCCACAGGCTATATCTGTGCCAAATCTATGATTCAGAAGCAGTAAACCAAAAGGACTGGCAACAGTATATGCTGGAAAAATGTTTATTGTGCAGAAACACTATGGAATAAAGTGCAAATATACAGACACAGAGTTCTCACAGTCAAACAACAGCAGCAGAACAGAGACAAAATCCCTAACCGGTTTTGCCCAGAGTCTTCATCCGAGGGAGGTGGGCTGCTGGCTGATTGCTATACTACCTTTATACACAGATCAATAACTCAAAATAATGTAAATTATAAAGTACCAATAACTACCAACCAATGTGAATAATGTTAAAAGGTGTAGTGTGATACAGTGATACAAGCAACCAGTTAAAAACTAATTACTGTTGCCATTGTAACAAGAAGGACAATTTAAAAATTGCAGAAAAACTACTGAAGGTCCAAAACAGGTCCTCAGTTATTTATTACATGGTCTTTGCACTCCAATTTGCCCACGAGTCATGTGGTTTCCTGGTTACTGCTAACAAGACAGAACACATATTTATTAGTGATTAATAATAACACATAAAGAAGTCCAAAAATAAATAAAAAACTAATCTTGAGGCTAAGTTACTCATCTATGGCTACATTTTATAACTGAGTAATCTGTATCTGTATATTTGCACTTCATGCCATAGCGTTTTTTAGAATAAATATTTTTGAAGCATATACTGGTGTCGGTCCTTTTGTTTTACTACATATTTTTTTCTACACCTAGATTTAGATTATACATGTTATTCTGTTTTCCAAAGATGCTGTATTTGTTTTTATCAATCTCTGTTTATATTCTTACCTATGTAATGTTACCTGCCCAAACCAGGCCCTCCTTGTAAATGAACATTGCTCAGTGGAGCTTTCTGTTCCTGGTAATATAAATAAATGAAAATGGCATAAGAGTATTGCAATTTAGTCAAAACGAGGTTCAAATCCAACTATTCCCTATGTACTGCAAGAGTTAAAACAGATCACTGACAATTTTAAGGCACTTTATAACTAAAAAGACATAATTACACTCCCAATCAAATCTATGTGAGGACAAATGAATAATTTCTCTTATAACTGTGATTTAAGTGAAAAAAACATAGACCCTCTTGGCTACTTCCCATCTTATTTTGAGTAATGATATAATAAATGCAATGAGTAGGCTGTGCGAATACCTTTTCCTGAATATTCAGCGAATATTCGCATTCGGTCCCAGGTACTCATTATTCAGTATTCAGCCAGAAAAGGTGTTTTTTGAAGGATAGCTTAAAAAAAGCACTTCAACAACACCATGAATCACCTGTTGCACCTTGTGTACCATATACATCTCAACGACATTTCAACAACCAACATAGAGCTCTCACTAGTGTAACACAAGCTACATGTAGCACACCCGATTCACCACACCACACACACACAGCACTCCGAAAATGATATCAAGCATTTCATTGGTTCAGCACTGGAGGGTGTTCATGGTCACAGTCACGGGGTAGAAGGTGCTTTTACCAAAGGCTTAGCAATAGTGTTAACAGTGACTGCCATAGTTGTGAGAGCTGAACTGGTGGCTGCTACAAGAATGGCACTGGTGGTGGTGGAAAGCACACTGACTGTTGATGGAAGGGAAAGGGGAAATTGTTTAACCAGGAAAGACACACTACACGAGAACTTGTTTCCAGGTGCGACCTGGGAGCACATGGAAGTTAAGTGACTTGTTCAGGGTCACACAGTATACAAGTGGGCACTGTTGAGATTCAAACCCCAGTCTCCAGGTTTGCAGCTCAGTGCCCTTAACCACTATGCTATACTGCCTACATGGATGAAGCAGCCATAGTGGTAGCAGTGGGAACATTGGTGGTGGTGTCTGCTGCTTCTGCACCAAGCATGTATCCTCTAATGCCCTCCTACTATTGCACAAAAGGATGTGACAGTGAACATACAAATGGAACAGGTGGTGCCCCAGTAGTAGTAGTAGTACTATTCCAAATTCTACAAGAAATTAAAGACTTGCTTGGGGAGAAAATATTTGAGTCTGCTGAATACAGAGAGACACCTGTCTGTCACTGTCTATGTAGTCCATCTCACCACCTTCTCTGGAATTATATTATGTATTAATAATATACAGTGGAGCAAGACAAGATGCAATTCAGTACTTTGCAGTAAATGATGTTGCAAAATATTGGATGACTAGAGCACTTAATTACCATTGAATTACACTGTTTCTTGCAACATACTGCAGCTTTTGCAGTAATTTTGCAAGATACTGCATTGCATTCTGTCTGGTACCACTGTATGAACTATGTTTTATAATCTTGATGCAGTGTTTCATCCTTGGGCATGTTAGTTTTGGATTGTTTTGTTATAAGGCATCTCAGTATCATTTATTATAACTTCACTTATTTATGGTGTGTGTTTCTTTAAGAGTTGTATATTCATAGTGTGTTTTTATGTTGTCGACATTCCCCCTGACAAAGGCCAGGTTCTAATAAAAGTACCAGGGCTTTATTGGCATCCTCCAGCCTTAGCACAAATAAATGTATTGGCAACTTTATGCTCCACTACTCCTAACTGTATTTTGTTACCACCACCCCCCCCCCGAGTGCTTTCTTTGTTCTGCATAGATAGTTTGGGGAATTGGCAGCCCAGGGACTACACTGGCAGTAATCCCTTAGACGTGTTGTACATTTGTGGGTTTGTCATCCTGTCCCTCATCACTTAGGGACAGCAGTGCAGATGCTTTACTGGTGCTTGACCAAGCATGTTTGCAAGGTTGCTAAAGATATGATGGATCAGGTCACTAGTAATTACTGTGTAAAATACAAACAGTTATTAGGTAGTGCCTGTGTGTGTGTGATTCTTTACTTAGTGCTTGTGGAACTACAGTAATATTCAAACTGACCTTAGCAGTTATACTGTATCACAAAAAAAGAAGCAATAAATAAAAACCACTGCTACTAAGAAGGGGGAAGAAGAGGGCAACCTTTTTAGTCAAACATGGAACCAAGCAAGGGACTGACAGACGACATACAGTCAACTCAATGAAACATGCCTGCCCCACTAAGTGCAATGGTTTAATTAACAAAACAGCAACAACAACAAATTCTGTATAATAATCGTGGGTTTGTCTCCTCAAATATTCATCTCATATATATGGAACTTTTCCTAGGGATTTGGGTCATTTATTATCTGAATTATAGTTAAGACCAATGATATATATAACCCTTCATGTTAAAACTAAAATAAGGGATGCTGCAATGACAAAGGATTTAGCAAGAATATCAGAACTTAAAAATTATAGGTGGTACAAGGAAATAAAACAGATATATGTTACAATCTTATTTGATTACACTTACAAATCCCCTTCACACAAGAATTATTACAAGATATTGAATGGAACTTTATAAGGCTAATTATATATTATTTAGGCAAAAAAGAGATGATGTTACCACCCCGCTCTGTGGTTGTGGAAACTCAGTTGAAAACAACTTAAAACATGCTGTCTTGCTCTGTCCCATATATGAAACTAACAGGAAAAATTTGCTTGGGGAGATAATCTGAGACATTGACCTCCCTTCTGATTTGTTAATTATTTATTCATTCAACAATATGAACACACTGGTCCTGGAAAAGTTAACAAAATTCTTAACGTCATTACATCTGTAACTGGGATAACTGTTTAATGAATGAGTTTTTAATCATGGACATAGAGATGTTGCGAAGCTATGAAGATAGTTGTAATTATTTATATTTGTAATTATGTGGACTTGGAAATTTTAACATTTGTAATAATGAAAATGGAATGCTGATATCTGTATTTATATGCATTTTAAAACTGTTTTGTAAAGGCTTATGCCGATCAATAAAATTCACTTTGACTTGATTTGTGTAAAGTGCTGTCACATAAGCCCTGCTTGGAATTTTGTTGGTCTGCTGACTGGCTGATCCTATTGGACTGTCAGCTGGTAGATTCCAAAAATAGCAAAAGAAGAAAAAAGTGGCTAACAGGCACTAGTGTGCATATGGGCAACAAAAGAGACTGTAGCTTGGCTCTATATTTAAAACACATTTTATTGTATAAAGTGTTCCAAACACTCACCCCACTAGATTCCAAAAATAGTAGACAAAAACTAAATTCACCCAGGGCTACTCCAAGCACCAAATGACTCCAGAATAGTGGCTAGCATGAAATAGAGTCTCTGGAAATATTCATTAGAAATAGCTCTGCTCATGTAAATAATAGGCTGTTCTTCCTCCAGTTATTCAGAGCCTACCTACACCAATACTGAGCACTACATAAGAATTTGTTCATGTGGGACACCACCTGCATAGACCCTGGGATTCCTGGAGGGTACAAATAATGTTGATCAACTAGCAGACTGAATCAGAGTGAACTTAATTGTGGGCCTGTCAGGTAGGAGCTCTCCTGCACAACTCAATGGGTACTTCTCAGGTACTGGATTCTGGTTTTCTAAGGATTTTTTCTGGGAGGAACAAGATAATTCTAAACTTATCTTTAATTATGGTGATGATGTGGCCTTGAACTTGACTGTGGGATGAGTGGGAGAGAGCCATGTTCTAATTGTGCTGCTAGTGGGCAAAATATGGGCAACACCAAGGCCAGAGAGAGGCATGCATGCTTCACACTAGTGCAGCTCTTGCTTTCCACCTTGAAATTACACAGTTATTGGGTTGGATTGGTTCATCCTTTTTTTGAAGTTGGTTTGTTCACTTTGCTACATACTTCAGACTCGCATTGGAATGGACTGCCCCCTATTGGGGGTGAGCATGTATGTCAGGTTGCCCTACACAGTGATTGCTGGGAATGATTTGAAAATCCTGACCACCTCATCTGGAGCACTTTGTTTTGGGCAGACTAGATGGACCTGGTAATCTTCTTGTGCCATCAGCTTCTATGTTTCTATGTTTCTAATGTATAGGGGATGTCAAATCCTGTAAAATGATCTATCATACTGCAGGGTTTGCAGTAGAAAAGAGTCCCAGTGGCTCTATTGCAAAAGATACACCTCACGCAAGAACAGCACAAACAGTTTAGAGATTATAGGTAGGATAATGCTACACATCTCATTTCAATAACACACCCACAGGTGGAGAGTGTTCATTCATAGATGGAGTCCCCTCCAACTACAGGAGGTGGAGGAAGAGGAACATGGCAAATTCATATACCTCATGGAAACCAACTGGACCCCCCCCCATTTTTGTTTATTTATTTATTTATGACAATTTCAGATAACACCTTTGAACAAACGGTGCTCTTTTACAAAGGTTCTACATCATGGACAATGGACAAGTATAGACAAGAACAGGCAGGTAGATAACAGGTAATACAATTACAGTACATGAGCTGCCAGTGGCTTTGTTCAGATAAGACAAGACAATAGAATTAATAACAGGTAACACATTACAGAATGCATGAGCTGCCAAAGGCTTTGTCAGGATCAACGTGGATGGAAGCAATGGTGCAATATCACCAGATATTATTGAAAGAGAATCTTGGACAGTTACAATTGACACAGTGATCTGACAAGTGCATGAGAGGGCCAGAGGTAGTTCATGAAAGGACAATGTAGTAGGGGACAGGCAAGAACCAAAAGAGTTGGGGATTGGAGGGATAAGGTAGGTGGTGAAAGAGAGGAGTAGATGGTGATGAAGGGAGGGAGAAGGGATGAGAAATGTAAGTGGAGGTAACAGGATGAGTGGGGAGGGAGGAGAGAAGAGTTAGGATAGGCAAGGAGGAGAAAGGAGAGAGAAATGAGAACAAGAAGGGAGTTAAGGAGGGCTAGGAGAGAAAGGGAGAGAGAGAGAATATGAGAGCTAGGAGGTGCAGGGGTAATATGTGAGGGGAGGGACAAGGATGTGAGAGGGAATGGAAAGAGGGAGGAGCAAAATCGGGGGGGAAGGGAAGAGGCTGAGGTGGCCGATGTGAGATATTGGAAAGAGTTAATGAGGAGGAAGTGGGGTCTAGAGAGAGTGCATAAGTAATGGAGAGGCCAGGAGGGCAAGCAGGGAATTTAAGTGTAGCAGTCACAGTAGGCACTTGCCACCAAATGATGTGGCAAGTTGTGCTTAAAGGAACTGAAATTGCATGCTTGGTGATATCCACTGGGAGTGTGTTGAACCAGTTAGAGGCCCTAACTTTGTAGAGGTACTGCCTTGAGTGGTCCAGCAGCTGGGAACTGTGAAGACTAGTGTTCCAGAACTCCTGGTAAGGCGGGTGGCACAGTGAGTGGAAAGTATAGACTTAACCCCTGGTGGAAAGAGGTCTAGCACTGTCTTCTTAGCAAGAAAGCAGGTCTGATACTTAATTCTGCCTTGAAGTTGTAGCCAATTAGCCTGTTCATTGAGATCACATGTGTTTGTGTGAGTCTAGAGGCTGTGGTGGAGCCAGCAGACCTTGTTTAAGGTTATGGCTATACGCGGAGGGCAGTGTCAGTAGCTGATCCATAAACTATGAGGCCATAGTCAATTAAAGAGGTGATTGAGCTCTAGATGGCAAGTTTTAATGCTTTGTCTCATATAGCAGGCACATGCATGTAGTCACAGCTTTAGTAAGGTTATTTATATGCGTGGAGTATGAAAGAGTGGAGTCAAGGGTCACTCCCAGGTATTTGAACTGGTCTACCTGTTCCAGCACAGTGCCACCACTATTAAAGATTAGCAGTTGTTGGAGTTTGTGTTTGTTGTGAGTACTATGAAACAGCATTGATTTGGTTTTGAGTAGTTTAGGTTGAGTTTATGGACCTGAACCAGGTTTCAACTTCTGAGAAACTATGCTGTAGCTGTTGTTGGAGGTGATAGGTTGGATTGACTAGAGAAATGACTGCATCATCTGCATAGAGTAGAATTTGGTCATGGCAAGTGGCAGGGAGGTCGTTCATGAAGATGCTGAAGAGTACGGGCCAAGGATGGAACCTTGTGGTACACCCAAATAGACTGGGAAGGAGGGTCAAGATGGTGTCTCCAATTCTGGCCTGCTGAGAGTGGTCACTAAGGTAGCTTTGGAAACCAAGTGGCATCCGTGAAGGGCCAAGATGTGATAGTTGTCTGGTTAGTAGAGAGTGGTTAACTGTATCAAACGCCTTAGCTCATTGACAAAAAAGGTGGCACTGGCCAATTGGTTGTGGTCTAGTGCCTGGTGGATGAAGTAGGTGAAGTCTAGTAGTGCAGTGGTGGTGCTGTGACCTTTTGAAAACCATGTTGTTGGGAACTTTGGAGGTTATATTTTTCCAGGTAGTCTACAAGTTGTTCAGCAACTATCCTTTCCAAAGCCTTGGAGAGTGGGGGAAGGATGGATATAGGCCTGTAGTTGCTTGTGAGAGCCTTGTCACCACTTTTGTGGATAGGAGTCACCACAGTGGACTGCCATTTGCTTGGGAATTGTGACAGCATAAGAGAGCGGTTGATAATTTTTGTAAGGGGTGGCAGAACTTCATCAAAGGTGAGGGTGATGAGTTTCAAATCAAGGGAGTCAGCACTATGCCTAGACTTTCCTGAGTACTTTGAATAGATGTTTCCTGGCTAGCCCTTCAGTGATAGCCTTAAAATAAAATGGAGGCACAGCTGGGCTGCCTGAGGGATGGTGGGATGGGTTACTGTTGGTGTAGGATCAAACAACTCAGGTGGGAGCACCGACTAAGGTCACAAAATGTTGAGTTGAAGGCGTTAGCAAGGTTACTTTATCCAGGGTGATAGTTCCATCAATGCTGAGCATTGCAGGTGAGACTTTGAGTTTTTTCCAACTACCTCGGAGAGGTTGTCCCAGAACTTCCTCCCATCATTCCAGGTGTTTGCAAAGGCATTCCTATAGTAGGAGGCTTTCACCTGGTGGATAGCTCTTGTGTAAGCATTCTGTGCTGATTTGTAGGCCTGAGTATTCCCTAGGGTGTAGGATGCTTTAGCACGGTACCATAGTTGGTCTCAGGATTTCATCTGTTCAAGGTCATGAAACACCCATGGGTTTATTGATCCCCTAATTTTTCATTTTTTGTACAGAGCATGAACATCACATGCTGCGTTAAAGGTAGTGATAAAGCATTCTAGGGCTGATTCCACGTCCTGAGCATTATCAATTTGAGACCAGTCGAGTGATCGCAGGTGCATTTTTAACGGACCTAATCGACCAGATAGAAGTATTCTACCGACAATGAATTTTGGTGGGGGTTTGCTGAATTTGTTAGACCACAGAGAAATGTATTTATTTATTGAGAAATCAGAATTGCACCCTTTGAGTCAAACACCTTTTGCAAAAGTTCCTTGTTGGTAGACAAAGTACAACATCACAAGTACAGGTTCAAGACATCAATCAGTCCATATAATATATTAGCAGTAAAGAACTGAGTAACATTCCATAGAGGGCAGAGACAGCCCAGAGTCATGTGCAAAACAGCAGATAGTACAACATCACAAGAACAGGTGCAAGACATCAATCAGTCCATATCTTACATTAGTAGGTACATTAAAGAACTGAGTAATATTCTTTAACAGAGGGCAGAGTTCAGCCAAGAGTCGGTGCATAAACAGCAGCAAAATTACGGAAAGCAAGATACAGATTGTAAAGACAGTGTGAGGAGTGGCAGGGGCTAAGTTAGTATAGTACTACTAGGAGCAGTCAAAGTAAAGTTGTTAGTGAGAAATGTTTTGAGTGAGGATTTAAAAGGGCCAATTTTTGTACCAGAAGTCAGTGCAACAGGTAGGTCATGATAGCCAGCTTGGATCCCTGTGATAAAAGGCTCTCTGACCCATAGATGTCCTGCAGTGGGGGACCAAGAAGGAGACCATGGAGGTACTTCTGGTGAATCTTTGTGGGAAGGAGGGTTGGATGAGGCCCTGTAGGCTAGGTGGGGTGAGATTCCACTGTATTTTCTTTTCCAGGAGGCATGTGTTGTACTTAAGGCGACATTTGAAGTTTTACCAGTTAGAGTGACTGTAGAGGTCACACGTGTGGGTAGTTCTATCACAGCCTGTCACCAGATGACAGGCCTTGTTTAGTGCTGTCTTGTGGTGACAGAGAGCAGTACTATCAGTTGAGCCATAGAACACAATTCCATAGTCCAGCACAGAGAGGACCGAGGAAGACACAGCAAGGCGCAGCCCTTCATTAGCCAGACAGTGTTTGATCCGATAGAGGAAGCCAATTCTGGAGTTAATGGTGTTACAGAGGATATAGATATGTGCATGATAGGTAAGGGAGGAATCAAGGTGATGCCCAAGTATTTGAATGTGTTTAACTGCTCAAGTGGGGAGCCTTGGGTAGTGTTGACAAGTAGAGTGGAGTCATGGTAGGGGTTCTGACAGTGTGCAGAGATCATGGTCTTAGTTTTCTTATAGTTTATTACTAGTCTGTGCTCTGTGAACCAAGTCACAGCTTCCATGAAGGACTTCTGTAGGGCATCCTGCAGAGGTTGAGGCTGAGGATTGCTCCAGTAAACGACTGCATCATCATCATAGAGAAGTAACTGACAGGAACAGGTTCCGGGTAGTTAGTTTAGGAAAAGGCTAAATAGAAGGAGGCCTAGAATGGAGCCTTGAGGGACCCCAGAGTGAACTGGGAGGTGGGAAGAAAGGGTTGTGCCAAGCTTGACCTGCTGTGACCTGTTTGATAGGTAGTTTTCAAACCAGACCCTAGTATCAGGTGTCAGTCCCACATCAGACAGGGATCAAAGGAGAAGGGCATGGTAGACAGTGTCAAATGCCTTAGTTAGGTCGATGTAAACCAACCCAACTAAGTGCCTCAGATCCATGGCCTTGTGGATGTAGGAGGTATATTCAAGAAGAGCTGTGAAATGACTGGAGAATGGTCCTTACCATGTCCGGGAGTACTTCAGTATTAGTGATGTGGTCAGGTTGATTAGTGAGGATCCAGTCCATGAGAGAGGAGGTCCCCAACCTGTAGCTTTATCCTGGTGGATGACTGTACCATTTGTGCCAGGTTGGCAGCTGCTAGGTGTCCTTATAGGTGCTTGCACAGGGGTCAGCCATTTGACATTGAAGTCACCAAGCAGAATCACTTCTGAGTTTCTCCCACAGGAGTTGATGCAGTTGAGGAGGGAGGGAAGACCCTGACTAGTCAGCTTAGGTGGGATATATACTGACACAATGGTCAATGTCTTGTGTAGTGACCTAGTAGAACCTTAATATCTAAAATCTGAATGTCATTTCCAGTGCTAGGTAGGGCCAGAACATGACTCACAAGTGTGTCTTTAAGGTAGAAGGTGCAGCCCCACCTTTCTGAGTCAGCCTGTCATGCCTAAATACTGTGTAACCAGGAATGGCAATAGCAGAGTCAGGGATCTTTGGGATAGCCACGCCCTCAACGACTGATAGTATGTCCAGGTTGTGTTGGGAGATCCAGACAGTGATGGTATCGAGCTCGGAATGAGGCTGCAGATATTTATACTTGCCAAGGATATAATAGCAGAGCCTTTGGACTTCATTGATGCCAGATTGTGGAGATCCACGGTTGGGGTGAATATTTCCAGAGAGAAGCAGCAACAGTATTATTAGGTGTTTGTGAAAGGCTTTTAGGTATTTCCTATGGTGTAACTGTGTCCTCACTTCAATGGTAAATTATAAAATGAGATTACAGAAAGAGTTAGCAATATATGGAATCTGGCGAAAGGGTCCTGAAGGAACTGGAAGTAATAAGAGTTGATAAAACAATGGGGCCAGATGGGGTCACTTGGGTCCTTAAAGAACTAACAGAGGTGGTGGCTGAACCTCTGGCTATCCTGTTTAGCCTGATCACTGGAAACAGGGAGGTACCCAAAGACTGGAGGATAGCAGATGTAGTCCCCTATACAAAAGTGGGAACAAAGAGGAAGCGGGAACTACAGACCAGTCAGCCCCACCGGGCAGTGGGGAAGATCATGAAGCACTACGAAAGGAGAGATTGGTGGAACATCTGGTTGTCAATGGACTACAGGACCCAAGGCAGCATGGTTCACCAGGGGAGGTCATGTCAGACCAACCTCATTGAATTTTTGACTGGGTGACTAGGGAGGTGGATCAGGGGATGGCAGTGGACATGGCCTATCTGGACTTCAGCAAGGCCTTTGACACTGTGCCACATAGAAGACTTATTGCACAAACTGGGGAATATGGGTGTGGGCAGGACAGTAGTGTGGTGGGTAGGTAACTGGCTGGGCGGCAGGACACAGAGGGTGGTAGTAAATGGCTGTCACTCCACAGAGGGAAAGTGACCAGTGGGGTACCACAGGGATCAGTGCTGGGACCGGTCCTATTCAACATCTTCATCAGTGACATTGCGCAGGACCTAGAAGGCAGAATTTCACTGTTCGCTGATGACACAAAGCTCTGTAACAGAGTAGACACACCAAGGGTGTAGACAGAATGAAAAGGGACCTGCAGAAACTTGAAGAATGATCGGGGTTTGGCAGTTGAAATTCACTGCAAAGAAGTGCAAGATAATGCATATGGGGCACAAAACCCTGGCACAATATATCAGTTGGGGTGAGAATATAGCATGCACCAAGCAGGAAAGGGATCTTGGGGTTATCATCTCTGATGACCTCAAGGCAGGAAACAGTGTGACAAGGCAGCAGGTAAACAAATGGGATGCTGGGATGTATGGCAGGGGCATCACCAGCAAGAAAGGAGGTCATAATTCCGCTGAAAGACACTAGTGAGGCCCCACCTGGAGTACACTGTACAGTTCTGGAGACCTTACCTACGTAAGGACATAGACAGGGTAGAGAAGGTTCAGAGGAGGGCAACAAAGATGGTGCATGGATTGCATCACAAGTCCTATGAGGACAGGTTGAAGGAACTGAACATGTACTCCCTGGAGGAGAGGAGGGAGAGATGGGATATGATAGAAACATACAAGTATCTTACAGGGAGGAACAGGGTGCAGGAATACACTATTTTTAAGTGAAAAAGATGTTCCAGGACTAGAGGGCATGGGATGAAGTTGGAGGGAGGACGATTCAGAGGAAACGTGAGGAAGAATTTCTTCACAGAACGGGTGGTGGACAAGTGGAACACTCCAGAGGAAGTGGTAGGGGCTGAAACAATCACAGGATTTAAGAATGCATGGATAGACATAAAGGAATTCTGGAGGTCAGGGTAAGGGGCAACAGACTCTTGGAAAACATAAACTGAACTTACAAGCTCAAATGGGCAGACTGGGTGGGCTGCTGACCCTTATCTGCCGACACTGTCTATGTATCTATGTATCTATGTAGTTATAGCTGTGCCTCAGAGGAAGGTCTGAGGACCCTATGAGGTTGGAGGGTTTACTAACACAAAGAAGCCAATGGGTGGAGACAGGTAGATGGGGTGGAGTTTAGTGTATTTAATTAAGGTCGTGATGGGTGGGTGGGCCAAAAATCAAGTAAGCGGACAAGTCCAATTTAGCAATGAGCAGCAGCTAAGCACAGAAGTCAGTACAGTCCAGTGAAGAGCTGCTCCCAGTGTCAAAAAGTCCAATTAGCATCTGAAAGCAGCTGGAGCATGCCAATGGGAGCAATGGCTTGGGAGCCTTTCAATCAGGCAGGATCCTACCTTGTTCAGATTTTCAGGCATACAAGCTAGAAATAATGACTGTGGCTGGCTGTGCAGGGAGCCTAGGCTGTAGTCGTAGATGGTGGGCTTGTTCACAGCTCAGGGACTGGAAAGAGAGGGAGAGATAACAGATACAGCTAGTTATGGTAGAGATCAGGGATGAGACAGTGGGTGGGATGAGAACAGGACAAAATTTTGGGTGGAACTACACAGGAGAGTAGGTGCTAAAAGGGTAGAAAGCAAAGCAGAGAGAAATGGGGTGGGGTGTCTGACCTGAGAAACCAGAATGAGCTACTCAGACAGAGTTGGAACAATAGAGGAGGGAGAGAAAGTGTGTGTGGGGGTGTGTGAAGAAAAAGGATCACAGAACATGCAGAAGAGGAGCAATGAGAACTCAGTACAATAAATTACTGGCTAACTACAGAATGAATTATCTGGGTACAATTAAACATTGTTAAAAAATAGTAAATCCCGTAAACTGTTAAAACAAAGAGCAAATCACAGAACAAACTACTCTGGGTGCAAAGCCCTAGACTTCAGGCAGGCAGTTAAAAATCAAGTAAGCAGACAAGTCCAATTTAGCAATGAGCAGCAGCTAAGCACAGAAGTCACTACAGTCCAATGAAGAGCTACTGCCAGTGTTGAAATGTCTACTTAGTGTCTGAAAGCAGTCAGAGTGTGCCAATGGGAGCAATGGCTTGGGGAGCCTTTCAGTCGGGCAGGAGCCTACCTTGTTCAGATCTTCAGGCAGATGGGCTGGAAATGCTGACTGAGCTAGCTGTGCAGGAGCCTAGGCCACAGTCATAGATGGTGGGCTTGCTCAAAGCTCAGGAATTGAAAAGAGAGCATTTGCCATGTGGGACCCCCCTTTGCTATGCCTAATAGTTTACACCCCAACTTAGATCAGGAGAGGACAGCATTCCATCAGAAAGTTATTTTGCTGTTCTCCCTCTAGGTGCTGAAAAATTACATATTCTGGGGAAGACTTCAACACAACCCTGAATAACAAGCTGGCTAGGCAGAGATGGGAAACAGGAAGTGAGATCAGGACAAAAGTGGGTTGGTCCTCAAAAAGATGCTTAGAGAATTGGAAGTACAGGTTACTTGAGGATGGCTCCCTGAGATATAAGGATTTTACTTTTATTTGAACCCCCCAAAAAAAACTAATTCTCCAGAATAGATATGATATTTCTAGCTGCAGAGTGTTTATATGCAGTTGAGGAGATGAAAATAGATTAGATAACCCTCTCGGATCATGCCTCAGTCTGTAAAGGACTGTTTACCCCTTTTGCAAGAACTCAACCTGGTGTCTCAATAATGCACTACTAAGTAGCCCTGAATTTGTTACTCTCATTAAATTTAAAATTAGAAAAATGCTTTCTTAGCAATAAGGGGGATACCCCCCTAGGAAATAAGTGGGACTGGTTCAAAGTTAAATTAACAGGGAACATAATACAATATTCTTCTGGATGAAAAAAAGGAAGCTATGATGAGGCAGTTAGCATTAGAACAGGGGATGTTTGATTTTGAGGCAATATTTAAAACTACCATAGATAAAGACCTGCTCCAAGAGATACAAGAGTGTAAATAAAAGTTGCAACAGTACATAGAACAGAAAATAGGGGGCCAGCTCAGATTTGGCAAACAAAGATTGGTGCAAAAAGTGAGCCAATTCCTGGTCTGGCAGATTAGAAAACAACAGGGGAATGAAGCAGTCCTCAAAATTCAGTGGGGGGGGTGGAGAATAGATGGGGCATCTGACCTCCCACCCCTTAAAGCTAGATTCTTTTGCCTTTTATTACAGAACCGTGTATGCTCAGGAACATTAGGCTATGCATGATGAACTGATACGTGCTTATTTTCAGAAACTCCATTTGCCTTCATTAAAACAACAGGAAATAGAGACTTTGGAGGTACTGATCGAGAGAAGGAGTTGCAGGAGGTGCCGAAGGATTTAAGAAATATAAAAATCACCAGGGGTGGATGGCTTCACAGATAAATTTTATAAGTCCTTTAAAGAGGAGCTCTTTTGGGAACTATTAAAGCTTTTTGGAGGGGGGATCTTGGGAGGTGAGAGGACACCCATGACTTGGCAAATGGCACATATCTCTATATTACTAAAGCCTGATAAGGACCCCACTAAATGTGAATCCAACCACATGATCTCCCTGCTACCAGTTGATCTTAAAATGTTCATCTCCATTTTAGCTCGTAGACTGCAGATGCAGGTGGGGTGCCTAGTTCACTCAGATCAAGCAGGATTTATTAAAGGGCAGAACCTCCATAATAATATCCAGAGCCTTCTTGATATCCTATCCTTGCAGCAAGGAGCCTCACAGTTTCAAGTAGAGATCTCCATGGATGCAGAGAAAGCTTTTGATCTGGTGTACTGAGCCTTCTTATAGCACACATTCCTGGATATGGGGTTTGGGTCAAAATTCAGAAACTGTATTGAGTCGAGTCATTATATGAGTGCCCAGAAGCAGTCATAAGAGCCAATGGGGTAATGTCTTCCAGATCCACATTGCAAAGGGGAACAAGGCAGGTGTGTCCTCTTCCCCTCTTTTAGGTGCCCTCTGTTTTGAAACCCTGGTGGTAATGGTCAGGCAAAATATTGAAATCAGAGGCATTAGAGTAGTAGTATAGGAGCAAAAATTAGCACTCTAAGGGGATGACTCAGTTTGTATGGCTGCAGTGGGCTTAGCCCTGCAGACATCTTGCGAGTACAGTACAGTAAAAGGAGCTTACCAGATACCAGACAGACTTGTAAACAGTGGTATTGAATGGCAATCTCTGTGCATTCACAGCACTATTTTGTCCACCGGTTGCCAGTGGAACATGGCATTAGCCGTCGTGTCCAAGATGGTCACCAGAGGTCTCTGCACATGTGTGAAGATTCGACATATGCACTGAACTCCAGCGGCATGGTGGCACAGTCTGAGTGGCCATCTGAAGTACTTTTAATCTCCAGGACACCTACTCTGCAATTTAAAGATGTTCCCCTTTAAACGAGTACCACAGAATGTTATTCGCTATCTAGGGGTAAAAATAACACCCAGTCTAGCTAAGCTGTTTCACCCTAACCACCTTTGCATACTAGGGGAACTAGCAGAGGATCCTAACACCTGGCTCCTGCTCCTACTTGCTCTGGGGAGGTATAGCAATTCTAAAGATGAACATCCTACAAAGGCTCCTTTTTCACTTCCAAGCTCTACCCATAATTATTCCCAAGATATTCGGAACCAAACTATTCAAGACGATACTGAAATTCCCGTGGCAGAGCAAAAAAGAATGGGTGAGTAGGAATCCCCTGTTCGAGAGAAGGGCAGGGTGTGTGCCCAGATTTTGAAATGTTTTATTTAGCTGCCCAACTAGCCCTGCTTACAGCCTTAGTTAAGCAAAATGTAACTACAGGATGGTAGAAAATCTGAGGATGCTGCCCAGTTCTTTGTGCACTCTGCCTTTCATTCACTAGCCTAGCTTAAAAATTCACCAGATTAGCTATCCCTGGACTAGAACTTCTATATGGGCTCTTTGCCAGCTCATTAGCTTAACACAGCTGGAGAGGGACTTACAGTAGGTCCAATCACAGTGATAGTTGGTAACCCTGACTTCCTTCAGAGACAGATAGGTCCAGGGTTCTGAAGATGGAACCAGGACACCTTGACCACATTTGCACAATTCTTCTCCAATGGAGTAATGGTATCCTTTGCAGACTTAAAAACAAGTTTATCCTTCCAGATACTCATCATTACAGATTTCTCCAGGTGAGACATTACAGTATGTACTATCAGGGAATAACAAAAATAAGATCACAAGAGAAATAAGTAAATTGGAGGAATATTTTCTTTGGGCAGTGTGGCTTCAGGATAAGAGTAGATACATTGCTATAATGTAACACTTGATGCAGAAGACAAGTGGACACAGCTTGGACTACACTGGACAGAGGTGGGGTATGGAAACTGGCAGTCCAATAATAAACAGACTACCATTCTATAAAGGGTGAAAAAGTAACAGCCTTGCCTCTTGGATGGAGTTTAGATGGAAGATATTAATCTGTTTTTTCCACATGCTGACAACAGCTCACTTCACCAAGGGCAGGATGATGGTTGCTGGAGAGGAGGTGGGGGTGGGAAACTCATCACCATTATGTCTTCTGGGATTGCCCTAATATTCAGGGGTTCTGGCAATCGACACATGCTGAATTAGAGAAAATTTGGTCACAACAAATCCCACCAATTTTGAAACAATAGTGCTGGGTCTCCCTCCTCCAGGGATCAGAGGGCAATGTTAGAAAGAACTGTTCCACACCTTCTATCGGGTAGCTGTTAAGGTGTAACATGCCACTGGCTTTCAGTGGAGGTGCCAAGTTACAAGTTAAAGCAGCTTCCCATCTATCCCTGAATGACAGGGAAGAGTCCAGCCAATTACTAATATGGAAAAAATGACATCAGACCTTAGACTATGTCTTACAAATATTTTGAGAAATGGGAAAAATGGATGAGCAACAGAGTTGGTCAGTCAGGGACAGAGGTCCTAGTTTGTTTTACAGAATCCTTGTAGTTACCATATGTGCAGGTTTATACAAAACCTACAGTCAAGAGCCAAAAGCGAACACAGTTTATTTTAACACTGAGTGGTTACTCTTCCTGTTCTGAAAGGTTATTTTGATAGATGCAATGGAGATGGGCATTGCACTATTTTCCCTGAGATAAGAGATGGCTTCCACCAAGTGTAATTTTTCTCCATATGGACTTCTGTAGGTAGTTTTTCTTTCATTCTGAGGACACTGGTACCTTTCTGGAGAAAGAATTGCATTATTAAGTGTCACTTACTGTATGTACTACACTGTATATCATTCTGTGTACAATATGCTCTATTCAGGTTGTATCTCTTAATAAACCTATTAAAACAAATAATCAAAGAGATGTGGCATTGCTTCTGTATGTTGCATGCCACGATAATAGTTTTGCTTATTTGGTACAAGTATATTTGGAAGGAATTAACTCATTATTTCAGAACCCCTGCTATTAATGCTCACTATTTCCTGGAAAATGCAGCCAGATGTTGGAGACAATGCTGGGAACTAAATTCCATGCACACATATGTGATGCGGGCCTGCTTGGTGATAAAGCCCTTTTCAGATGCACTGGAAATAGTAATAGCAGAAGTCTTTGGGAACAAATTCACCTTTACCTCAGATATTTACCTACTATTTTGATACTCCAGAAGATATATATGTCAAGCATACTTTGCCTTTGATGAGATTCTTATAGCAGCTTTCAAGAGAAGTGATCACTAGTAAGTGCATCTCTCCCAACTGTTCCCACCTTGGTGAGGTGAAGAGAAATAGTCAGTTTAATATATGATATACACTAAAACCCAATGAACAATAATTGGAGTAAAACAATGTTTAAAAAGGATTTATTACTCACATACAAAACTACTAGTAACAAGTTAAAATAGGTTCCCCCATACAGCAACCCAATGGCATTTCACCTCAGTTTTTTCCCCTTAACACAACACATTGGCTCTACTTAGAAATGTTTTAGTAGCACAGACTACAAATCTATGAGGTTAGAAATAAAAAATTGGAACTGGGCATAGACATTCAAAAATAAAAATTTGACAGAAATGTGGGAATTGTTCAGCACCAAAATAGATACTGTGACATTAAGATATGTGCCAATAAAGAAAAAAAATACAATAACAAGGGTGAATACCTCCATGGTACAGTAGAAGAATTAAAAGAATCAACAACAACAAAAAAAAAGAAACTGTACAAAAAATCAAGATAACTAAATCAGCAATGAATATTAAGAATTACACAAAAATAACAGGAGAATATAAAAAGATGATTGCAAAGGCAAAAAAAAAACCCATTATGAACTGTATCTGGTTACTAAGGTTAAAGATAACTATAAATCTTTCTACACTTACATAAACTCCAAAGGAAGAGGAACCGTAGTCTGTTGGCCCTTTATTAAACAATAAAGGGGACCTTGTAATATGAGATAAAGAAACTGCAGACTTATTGAATACATACTTTGTTTCTGTATTCAATGGAAAACACATTACTTATACTGGAAACTTACAGATTAAGCAATTGTAGGGCTGGAAATAAACACTAAAGATGTGAGAGACTGATGGATATTGGGGGAGCTAGCATATGAAACTGCAGCACCACTTAGTAAGATCTTTAATGAATCACTAAGGACAGGAAAAATCCCACAGGCATGGAAGGATGCAAATGCTGTCCCTATACTGTATATAAAAAAGGAAAAAAATGTGAGTGTTCCAATTTCAGACCTGTCAGATTAACATCTGTGCCATGCAAAATACTGGAGAGATTTGTTAATGAAGAAATTGAAAGGCATTTGGATATCATGGATGGTTGGGACCCACTCAACATGGTTTTAGAGTGGGAGGTCCTCCAAACAAACCTGCTCCAATTCTATGAAAAAATCAGTGAACAATTGGACAGAGGTAGATCAGTAGATGAGATATACTTGGATTTAATGCATTTGATAAAGTACCTCATAAAGAATTTCTAGATGAGTTATATAAAATAAAGTTAAACCCAGATATAATCAAATGGATCAAGCATAGCTAGCTGATAGGAGATAGAGAGTTAACATCAGAGGTACACTTTCGGGATGGCATGATGTGACCTGTGGGGTACCTCAGGGTTCTGTGCTGGGCCCCATACTATTTAATATCTACACGGCCTCAATGAATACAGGTAATAATGTATGGTTAACTAAGTTCACAGATCATACAAAGCTAGGCGCAACAGTTAACAACATATCTGATGTAGTCAGACTTCAGAAGGAATTGGAAAAATTAGACGCCTGGGCTAAAGACCATAAATTATCATTTAATTTGGATAAGTGCGAGTCATGCACTTTGGGAAGTCAAACATTCTGGCTACATACACATAAGGGTAAAACTCTTATAGAGACTAAAGAAGAGAAAGATTTGGGAGTAGTTATCACAAAGGATCTAAAAAATAGTACAGATTGCAGATTATTTCGAATAGAGCAAGAAATGCACTAAATTGTGCAGCAAGACATATTACTAGTAGAAAACAGAAAGTCATTATTCCACTGTATAGTTTACTTGTGAGACCCAACCTGGAGTACTGCCCCCAGTTTACTGTGCCTACTATAAGGAAGGATGTTAAAATGCTTGAAGGAATTCAGAGGAGAGCTACAAGAATGATAAGAACATTGAGAGGTCAGAATTATGAGGATTGATTGAGGGCACTTAATATGTATTCCCTTGAGTGGAGGAGATTCAGGGGAGGCGTGTTTGTCTACAGTACCTTCTTAAATGTTGATCTTTGAGAAATTTCAGGGCTAAGGTTAAATGAAAACAACCTAGCCAATATCTCATGATATGCAGTTAAGAAGACAAGGACACAACACTAAAAGAAGAGCTGTTTTTTCAGCTAGAGAGTAGTAAGTATGTGGAACCATCTTCCACCAGAGGTAGTGGATAGTGAAACAAATTACCAGTTTTAAACACAAATTAGATAATTACTGTTCTGCAAACTTGATTAAAGGTTATACCCTTTGAGCAAAGGGAGAGCTATGTAATGAGCATATGCCAGTCTTGGCTCGAACTAATTCTATGAGCCCTATGATCCTATGAAACACCATCATGTAGCTGTGTGGGGGAACCTATTTAACTTGTTGCTGGTACCTTTGAACATGAGAAATAAAAATGATTTTAAACATATTTTTTGGACTCAAATTATTATTGATTGGGTTTCAAGTGGTGGACGCTGATTTTTGTTTAATGTGTTACTTATAAGGCCTTGCTAGCACTACCAACTATGAAGTGTTTTGTTTTGGTTTTCTGGATTAATATATAATATGGAGTTGATTATGCTCACTTTGAACAAAAGAAGTGAACAATTTCAGTCATGTTTACTTTGGCTTCATGTCTCTGCTCTACCTACAGAAATGATAGAAGGCATCCTTGGGATGGCAGAGAAAGGGTAGATATTGCTGATGGGGACCTGAATATGCCAGATGTTAACTGGAGCACCTGTGCTGCAGCCACATCCAAGAGCAGGGCCATTCTTGATGTCCTACAGGGCATGCCTCAGACAGCTAGTTTTGGAACCCACTCAGGAGGAGCAATTTTAGACCTGGTACTCTCAAATGGGGATGGAGAGAGGATCTTTGATCTTTAAGTGGGTAACCATCTGGGAACTAGCGACCACCAAACAGTGTGGTTCACAATAAACTTAGCTGTAGAGTCAAGCCACACAAAAGTGAAGGTACAGGACTTCAGGAGAGCTGATTTTGTCAAAAGGAAGAGTGCCTCAGAAAGCACTAGCAAACAGGCAAGAAGGTGGGGTGGAGCAACAATGAGAAACATCAAAACTGCCATCACAGAGGCAACAAGCCTTTGTGTGAAGCAAATAAACAAATCAAATGAAAGAAAACACTATGGTTCTCAAAAAGAAGTGGTGGGGAAGATAAGGAGAAAAGATAGAATTCAGGAAGTATAAGGAAACACAGAAGAAACAGGACAGAGAACTGTACCAGTTAAAGCAGAAGGCAGTAGGGAAGGCAGTAGAATATCAAAGGCCCAAACCAAGGAAAAGATAGCCAACTCGGTTAAGAAGGAGGATAAAACCTTTTATAGGTACATTAGGAAGAAAAGAAAGACCAAGGCAGAGATACTGATGCTGAATAAAGAGGAAGGTGGTTGGGCAGAGAATGACAGTGAAAAAGCAGGGATACTGAACAAATATTTCTGCTCAGTATTCACAATGGAAAAGCAGGGGGAGATACCTAATCCAGTCAATAGAAGCACTTTAGATAGAGGGGTTGATATTAGTTCTTTCACAGAAGAAAGGGTTCTAAAAGAACTCTTAAAACTGAAGGTGGATAAAGCAATGGGGCCTGATGGAATTCATCCCAGAATTCTAAAAGAACTAAGGGAAGCACTAGTAACACCACTGACTACCCTTTTTAATAAATCATAGGAGGATAGTGTGGTACCTGAGGACTGGAGAAGGGCAGATGTGATTCCCTTTCACAAAAGTGGGAGCAAGACAGAGGCAGGGAACTACAGACCTGTCAGTTTGACCTCAGTGGTAGGGAAAATGATGGAATCACTTCTGAAGGAAGAATTGTTGAGTACCTAGAGGCCAGTGGGGCACAGGACCCAAGGCAGCATGGATTCACAGTAGGAAGGTTATGTCAAACACATCTAATTTATTTCTTTGACTGGGTGACCAAAGTAGTAGATCAGGGAGGGGCTGTGGACAGGGCCTACCCAGACTTTAGCAAGGCATTTGACACAGTTTTGCACAAAAGAATAATAAACAAATTAGCCAGCCTGGGAGTGGGTCCCAGGGTGGCAGCCTGGGTAAAACACTGGCTGGACAACAGGACACAGCGGGTAGTAGTAAATGGAGTCCACAGTGAAGAAAGGAAGGTTACTAGTGGGGTACCACAGGGTTCAGTACTGGGACCAGTCCTTTTTAATGTCTTTATAAGTGACATTGCAGAGGACTGGAAGGGAAAGTATGTCTCTTTGCAAATGACACAAAGATCTACAACAGGGTTGATACACAAGGTGGGGTGAAAAGGATGAAAAGGGACTTGGCAAGGTTGGAGGAATGGTTAAATGTATGGCAGCTTACATTCAAAGCAAAGAAGTGGAAAGTAATGCACCTGGGAAACAAAAACCCAGGGCAAGAGTACACAATGGGGGTGAGATACTGGCAACAACAAAATGGAACGGGACCTGAGGTAGTCATATCAGATGACCTAAAGGTAGTCCCACAATGAGAAGGCAGTAGGGAGGGTTGGTGGTACCTGGGATGCATAGGAGAGGCATCACCAGTAGAAAACAGGAAGTTGTTGGCCCTCTGTACAGACAGTTGGTAAGACCACATCTTGAGTACTGTGTACAGTTCTGGAGACCCCATCTCTGCAAAGATATAGACAGGGTGAGGCTGTCCAGAGGAGGGCACCAAATGTGCAGCGTCTGCACCAAAAGACATATGAAGAAAGATTAAAGGAGCTTAAGATGTATAGCCTCGAGGAAAGACGGGAGAGGGGAACATAATAGAAACTTTCAAATACCTCAAGGAATCAACCAAGTCCAAGAGGGTAGCATCTTTCAGAAAAGAGATGTGCAAGAACAAGGGGCACAATTTGAAGGTAGAGGGGGACAGCTCAAAGGTAATGTGAGAGAAGTATTTCTTCACAGAGAGGGTTGTAGATGCATGTAACAGCCTTCTAGAGGAGGTCATAGAGTCAAATACAGTGGGGAATTCAAGAATGCATGGGACAGGCATAAGGCAGTTCTAGTGGAGGCAGAAGGAGGTAGGCTGCTGGTTAACTAGGATCTGCAGCTTATCAGTTAGGCAGGAAATGGGCACACTAGGGGCCAAGGGTCCTCATCTGCTGACAAATTCTATGTTTCTATGTATGGTTACTGGCGACCACTTCAATGAAGAAGGTTAAAAAATTACTTACTAAGGATACTAAGATTGTCCCAAGTGGCAATCGTAGTGGCAGAACTACCTGAGTAGCCAATGTCACCACTTCCAATATTGATGTTCTCCTCACTTCCTTTCACTCCTAGCCACAGCTCAGAATCTCCTCCATAACCAGTTTCATACATAACCTGGTTGTGTCCTTCTTTTGAAGTTCAAGGCTGAAATGTGTCTGATCAGCTGTGGACCTAGTTTTCTCTTGGTAGGGGCACAGTTGAGACAGGTTCCCTCTTTTTTGATGGAGTTAGCAGAGCTTTTAGACCAAGGCAATCACCAGTTGATATACTGTTTGCAAGGGATTCACATGTCTATGTTCTTAGCATGTCCTTAAAAATTGTCTGAATATTCAGATATTTGTATTGTACACTTGCACAGGGGTATGTTTGCACTGCACTGTATTGTTATGTATGTATGTACAGCATGTTCTGCCTGTTACTGTTGACTATAACATTTAAATAAACATGAATTTCCTCCTACACTTACTGAAATTCAAGATTATTTATGAGCAGCTACTCCCTCTCTGAATGCTTCCCAACAGACTTTCCTTGCATTCACAATCACCAAGCTGAAAATAATGGTGGCTATTAATTCCTTGGTTTTGACAAAGCACTGGACCTGACGGTTTCACTCCCAATGTCTATAAGATATTTGCCAAGAAACTCACTCTCCTTTGCACCATCTGTACATTTCTATACGATTCTGGGTGTCTGATAGTTCACATTTAGAAGCTTTGATTGTTCTACTTTTAAAACTTGGTAAACCTCAGAAATAGGTTCCAGTTATCACCCAATCTCCTCTTAAATTATGATATGAAAATTTTGTCTAAGATTCTGGCCCTGAGAGTTAGTGGGTTGTAGATGTTCTCATAGGTCCTGAACAGGAAGGGTTTATGAAGCAGCATTCTTCAGTTGATCACCTGCGTAAGTTAGAGCTTGCTTTCTCCACTTCCAGAGTTTCTTGTGTTCCTGCAGCATTGGTTTCTTTGGACACAGAGAAAGCATTCAACAGGGTTGACTGGGCCTTCCTGTTGGCAACTCTGGATTCTTGCCCCAGTGCAAATATTTACTGTGATGGGGTATTTTCTTCTTCCTTTTTGTTATATTTGGGTACTCGACAAGGTTGCCCCTTTCCCCACTACTATTTAATTTATATTTGGAACCTCTTCTGCTTAATCTTAAGCTTAATAAGTCTGTGTATGGGGTATTGGTAGGGTCCAGGCAGCTAAAATTGTCTGCATATGCAGATGACATTCTGCTATATGAGACTCAACCTGTTAAATCCATCCAGGCCACGTTGACTACTATTGCAGACTTTAACAAGTCCAATTATAAGCTTAATTTGGAGAAATCTGTAGTTATGCCTTTTAATTCTGGGCTCTTTAATGCAGATATCCTGTCACTGGGGTTGGAGTGTGAACCCAATAAAATTCAATATTTTGGGATATTCTTGTCACAGAATTCTTCACAGTTTAGAAAACTGAATTTAGAAACCTTTTGAAGGATATAAAACAGAATTTGAAGAGATGGAGGGCATCCACTTACCATTTTGGCAGGATTAATATCATTAAAATGATGTGATTCAGCATGGGTTCATGGGGGGGATCATGTCAAATGAATCTGATTGACTTCTTTGACTGTGTCAGTAAGACAGTACACAGGGGCCAAGTGGTAGACCTCCTCTATCTTGATTTCAGCAAGGCCTTTTACTCTGTGCCCCATATAAGGTTGATCAGGAAGTTAGTGGATCTTGGGGTTGGGGAAAAGATGGCCAGATGGGTGGAAAGCTGGCTGAGGGATAGAACCCAGAGGGTGGTTGTGGGGTGAGAGTTATCTGGCACCAGAGGTAACCAGTGGGGTCCCACAGGGCTCGGTGCTGTGGCTGGTGTTGTTCAATGTCTTCATCAATGACATTGAGAATGGCATTAAGGGCAAAATGTGCCTATTCACAGATGACACCAAGCTCTGTGGGAGAGAGGACTCAGCTGAAGGGATACAGGACCTAAAGGAAGATCTGGAAAAACTGTGGAGGTGGTCCAGGATCTGGCAGCTTGGCTTCAATGCCAAGAAATGCAAAGTTATGCATATTGAGCCAAGATCCCAGGACAGGTACTACCTGGGTGAGTCTGAGCATTTGCATGAGTGGAGAAGGACCTGGGACTGATTACCAGTGACCTGAAGAACTCCACGCAGTGCAAGAAAGGAGCAGCAAAGGCAAAAAGATGCTGGGATGCATATCTAGGGGTCACTTGTAGGAGAGAGAGGAGGCTATACTGCCCTTGTACAGGTCACTGGTAAGGTCACATCTAGAGTATGGAATTCAGTACTGGTGCCACACCTCAAAAGAACATTAACCTACTGTAGAGGTCCAGGAGGCTACAAAGATGATAATGGATTGTGAGGTAAGACATATGAGGAGCAGTTGAGGCACTGAACATGTACTCCTGGAAGACAGGAGAGAGAGAGAGAGAGGGGCACTATTGGGACCTTCAAGTACTTGAAAGGGATAAATAAGTTTGATAAGAAGAGTCTCTTTAAGCAAAGTGGCAACCATAACATGAGGAGGCACAGTCTTAAGCTGGAGAGTGGGAGGTTTAAGAGGGAGATCAGGAAGCACTTTTTCACAGAGAAGGTGGTGGACACTTGGAATGTGCTGCCAGAAGAGGTTGTCTCATTGAAGACAGTGGGCAGCTTTAAGACAAGCTGGGATAGGCATAAGGGAACATAAGGATCATGGGTGGGGAGGATGGGATAAGTGGGGAGGGAGGAGGGAGGGCAGGGACAGTTGCTTAAGCTTGGACCCTGTAAAATGAGCAGGCTTAATAGACCAAATGGCCTTCTGCTGGCTTCTTCATATGTTCATATGTTTGTATGAATATTCTCCCCAATTTTTTGTATCCCCTTAATTTACTTACTGTAATTTGTGCCTTCTCTCCTCTTGGTTTCAAAAAGTACACAGAATTATAAAATACTTCATTTGGCTAGTAAGACACTGAGAAGGGATTACTTAAAATTGACTGCCCCAAGCAGTGTGGAGGTCTTGTCTCCTGAATTTTTACTTGTATTATTTTGTTAGCCACTCTAGCAAGTACTTAAAATGGCTACAAACACCACTGGCTGATGCCTCTCTGTCATATGTTGCCCTGTGGTTGCAAATTGAGCAGAAGTTAATTAATAATTGTGGCATTACTCAATGGCTCTTTTGTTCTTTTCCCAAACTCCTGCCAAGTACTTTTAAGGACACAGTTGTTGCTACTTGATGTGGGTGCATTTGCAACTTTGCACAGCAATGCATTACAAATCATCCCAAGATGTGGCCCAACCATATTATGGAACTCCAACCTCAAAACTGTGGACAAAATGCTGGATGATGTCTGGGTGCCTTCTGTGGCTGTACTGTGGGTTAGCAGCTTGCTCCAGGATGGATCTTTGAGAACATGTGTTCTCTGATTACTTTGCTGCATCTGCATTTGCGGGATATATTTAAAGTATACCAACTCTGTCATTGTTTACTACATTATTTTGGCATGGCTATTGGGGATATTAATTGTAAGGAGCTCTTGCACACTCTAGCTGAAGCTGTCTTGCAGCCTCATGCAGATTCTTAACTCTATCTGCTCTTGTTTCCCAAATTGTATCCCAATCTCTCAGGTGAGTCCCCTTATTGTATTACTGCTCTTCAGCCTTCTATATTTAATTGACCTAAAATTTGGTCAGATCTTTTTATTTACCTGACACAGGACTATTTGCACTTCACCCAATTCTATATCTTGAATAATCTTTATTTTATGCCTGTGAAACTATATAGAATGTGTTGGGTGCAATCACCAAGTTGTACAATGTGTGGCTTGGATGAGTGTACCCTGTACCACATTTTCTGGGAGTGTTACAAAGTGGTCCTTTGTGGGACTTAATTAAAACAAGAGTGGGCCACCTTTAGGAATTAGATCCATGCTTTTCCCTGAACATTTGTCTGGTTGGTGATGTTTCTTCGATTGTGGTTAAGGAATGATGGTTTATGATGGCTATGATTGCAATGTTGGTTAAATGTTTGGCTTTTCGGCATTGATTAGACCAATCTCCTCTCTGTTACTTAGTGTGGTTGCAGGAGCTCCTTGGCAATCTCCATATTGAGAAAATTATAGCCAACATTAATAATAGACTGTGTAGTTATAACAAGATATGGATTAAGCTGCATACCTTATACACGGTCTAAGGGAAGGAATGGACTCCCTCCGCATCTTTATTGTTACTGTTGTATCAACTGATATTCCATTATTTTGAACCATTTTTATTTACTGCTCCTCTTACTCTGTTGTTATGGAATCTGCTTTTTTCTCATCTGACATTGCTGCTGGGGTGGGGTGGGGTGGGGTGAGGGTGTTTTCTTTATGGATTTTGTATGGGGGAGGGTGATATATTGTTTTTCCTGGTGTTCATGTACTGTTTGCATATTGTTATTTGTTGGTTATTGATCATTCTGCTTTGTTTTTCTATTTTTGTAATTGTTATGGTGTTGGTTGTTTATTGTTTGCATATTTTTGCTATATACCTAATAAAGCATAGCTAATAAAAAAAACATATATTACAAACTGAAACAGTTCCTATGACCCACCACAAGAAATCCTTTAAAACTGTACAAAATTAAATAGTATAGTAGTAAAATGTACTAACATAGAAACATAGACAATAATGGCACAAATGACCGAACATCTACCTAGTCTGCCCGCCAGTCGAATCGGTAGATCATAAATCATGATTTTTGGTTGGCTGATATGAACAATCACTTCCACTCATCAATTATCATCATCTGTTCATCAAGCAAGTTTATGATTTTTGATGATCTTATTTGATAGTGATCTAATCATCAAAAATACTAAAATTTTGAATTGTTAATGGTTGATTTTTTTATGATTTTGCTCACTTTCAGGTGATGATAATTGATGATCAAATAAAGTAAATTTTTTGGTGAATTTTAATGATTTATTATATTTACAACTGATGATTGTTGATGATCACATAAAGCCTAATTTTTCTGTGAATTTGTAATGATTACATGAATGAATAAATGATTATTTTTGTTAATTACATCAAGCCACAGTTGGTTATCAAATAGGTGGTCCACATATTCAGAGACAACCACTACTGTTTCACAGACAGGAGTGCTACATGTCACATGACTCACCTCCTGTTCTATGCAATATTCAGAGAGTTAGCACTCTTCAACTGGAACTTGCTAACTGAATATAGAGCCACTTGGCAGCACAGTGCTTGGGGACTATGCTATGTACTGTCACAGCATGGGGCTGGACATGACCCATAGGAGCCACAAATGAAAATGCAGCCCTAATGGGATAGTGCTAGGGCACCTAAGGGCCATATTTATCCCTTGCATGCAAATGAGTCCATCAGGCGTACAAGGTGCTAACGGGTCAGCTGCATGTCCATTATGCACTCATTTGCATGCAACTGTCAGTAGCCTCTTAATGCCCATGCCATCACAGACCTGTAGTTTAGTGGTCCACCGCATTTCCACTCCCCATCCATATTACTATATTTAAAGGACTCAGATTACTGAGGCCCTCCTCAGCCATGGAGCAACACAAACATGATAAGATAGCACAGCACCAAAATAGACCTGACACTTTAGGTCTGTAGCATGGCCCTTCGTCTGGGGTCTACAGTGAAGGGTTACATCCCTGAAAATGGCTATGCTACAGACCAAAGCACTGGGGCTAGTTTGGTACTGTGCTAGCATGTTTGGCTCTAAATAAACAACGAGTTTTCTTAAATGCATTGAGTTTTGTGATTTAGTTGGTGGACTGAGTATGATTCCTCTGTGTTGCTCTGTGTTCTGAATCCCCTACTGCACTGCTTGTGTTGCTTATGCACATAGGACTTTATGAGTAATAGCATTCTTGGCAGCATGCTCTGTAGTACCCGGAGTAGTGAGTTCCTGAGCTCATCCACTCCCAGCTGTTGTGTTAGACTCACAAGGCCATCCACTCCCAACCCTGCTGGAGGCTCCTGAGCCCAGACACCACAACTCTGATATGTGATAGGACTTCAGGAGGTGGAGCTGCAAGACTCAGTAAGTGGAGGCATAGAGTGTTGTGAATGGTGAGTGTTCTGGGGTCCAGGTAGTGGAAGTGTCCAGTGGGCACAGAAAGGGGACCAAGGAGGGAGGGAGGGAGGGTGTCAGGGGGTTCAAGAGGAAGGGGCTGTTCGGGGTCCAGAGAGTGAGCTGTCTGGGGGACACAGAAGAGATGAGTGTCTAGGGAGAGAGGGGCATCCAGGAGGCTGGGGAGGGAGGAATACAGACCAGGGCAGGAGGCATCAATGGGGGTCTTGGAGGCATGTCTAGTGAGGAAGGGATATCTGATGACCCAGGAAGGGATACGTCTGGTGAGTCAGGGATGATAGTTGTCTGAGGGGGCAGGAAGGGAGGGAGAGAGGTGTCTGAGAGGCCATAGAAGAAGGGAGAGTAGTTGTTGCAGGGGACTGTAGAAGAAGAATGGGGTTGGTGGGGTCCAGGGAGGGGTACATGAAGGAAGGAGGTGATATGGGGGCTTATTGTTGGGTCATGGAGGGAGGGAGGTAGTGCTCAGGGCTGTGGATGGAGGGGGTACTGTCAGGGAAGGGAGCTGTCAGGGGCATCCTCTTTCCAATGAAGGGCCTTGCATCCTTCTCTCCACCCAGTAATAAAAATCCTACAGCGGGTGGTGGAGTAGATAAGGTCAAAATGTGATAATAACACGAACACCCTAGTGCTGCACACCTTCCCTGGATCACTCCACAACACTCAAGGCTGCATACTACCTAGATGACCACCATCCCTACAGTTGGACCAGCACAGCCCACACTTACTGCCCACTGACCAGCTGACTGCCCCTGCCAAGCACTCATCCTGCAGCTGGAACACCTTCACACCCTGGTATCTACTGAAGCATTTTGTTAGGGTGCTTGGAACTTTGCAGGGCCTACAACTCCCTACCTTTTTCCATGCATTGACCTGAAACCCCCTCCCCAGTCGATGGCCTGTGCCTCCCCTAGCTGTGCAGAGCACTGCAACTGCATAATCAGGCAGTGGCTGAATCCTACACATGGACTTGCACCCCACACCTTCCAGTGCTGGCCTTGCACCCCCTTCCAATTTCACAGTAAAAAGGAAATCCTACAGCAGTGTGCACAGTGGGGAAGGGAAGGGCGAACCTCCAAATGTGCATACCCTAAATGATCACCCTCTTACAGATGGGCCCTCCCACATGGCCACTGTTCCAACCTACTGACCAGTACCCCACCTCCTGCTCTCTTGCAGCTGGCACCCCCCACCCCAGGGCACATGAGTGTGTTTGGGGATGCCATTTAAAAGTGGCCACAGGGAACAGTGCTTGAGGGGGAAATCAGTTTGGTCACTCCAACCACTCCCCTGTAGCATGTCCAGCAAAAATAACACTCCCCCCAACAGAACATATACTCCTGAGTCTGCGCATGATCAGAGTAGCCCTAAGCCTGCATTTTGTATTAAGCATAGCCCATGTAGAAGCCCTCACCAGGCAGTACTGCCTATCCCCTTAAATCAGCAGTATTCATTGGATATGAAAAGTTCTGACCTATTTTATCATTGTCAGATGAAGAATGGAAATTCAGATTGCAAATTATCATTGCTTCCATTTGTTCCATTGTTTGTTTAACTTGGTTTTTAACTTTTTAAATTAGTGACTTGAGTCACAAAATCAGTCTGCTGCCATTTTACTATGTTGTGCTGTATATGTGTGTTTCTATGTAAGCTTGACCACTTCCCTGATAGATTGATTGACATGCTGCCAGAAGAATCTTCTCTTCTACTTCCTTGTGCTCTGTGACCAAAACTTATGCCATTTCTAAGCAAAGTCAATGCTTCAAATGTGTGTCTGCACAAATAGTAACAAGTTTGTGTTTTTTATTTATTTTTCGCAGGTATATGCAGGAAAGGAATTTCTTGTTGGAGTTCTTTCCTCTGGTCTGTGACACGGAGGAAAAAGTCCTTGCAGTCAGTACAGGCTGCACTTCGGACACTGATTCAAGCCACACAACTTTATCTGATAGTCATTCCTGATGGCCACTATTTTGGTCATATCCCCTGTTTAGGAATAGCATCACAAATGAAGTGTAATTTAGGAATGACAGTGTTTGCCTGTAAACTGTCCTATCTGGGATTATGTTTGGAGCAAGGTCGCAGGGAATTTATTATTAACTTGATCGTGTGTAGTTTCTGAAGTTTTCGACTACTGTATTGGAAGTCCCGAGCTGTGACCACAGCAACACAGTTTCAGACTGGAGACCTATATTTGAAATGCTACGATCAGTAACAGCGATGACACGCATTCCGAGCTTTCCAAGGAAATACTGGAAAATGAGGCAGCTGTCTCCCTTTTCAACTGACAGTAGTCTCCTGATGGAAACCATGAATGAGCCTGAAGAAGTGACTGACACTTTAGACAGAGGAGCACCAGATGCATCATATTCAAACGAGCCTCCGCTAGAGGCATTGCTGGCAGGAGAGATCTGTACCAACCAGTAGTACAAATGGCAGACCTGATGAGATTGTATGCACCTTGTAGGCATAACATTACTTGAGAAATCAAAAATACGTGAAATATAGCAGCTCCATTAAAGCAAGCTATTTAGAATACTCGTACAGCAGTTGAGTGAGTTTACAGAGTTTTTAAATAACAAACACTGCTACTTTAACTTTCCTTTACTATCTGTCTGATTTCGCTTCCTGCTGTCAACGTGCCAGACAATAGGCTCCAAACATGGCCTGCCTTGCTTTTCATGGAGGACTGTTTATCTCTCCATCCAGGTAACCACTTATTAATATATTTTTATTAATGAATGAATGAATGAATGAATATGTTTATTTATGCTTCTTTGCAGACTCCAACCCCACTATATGCACTCTGGTCTCTCCCTCCCCAGTCCACTTCTCAGCCCTTCCTTGGACTTGCATGTAGAGATGCAGTGAATTTAAAATCTGCTGGTGAAGTGAACACAAAGTGGCCATTTCATGTTGTCTCTTCACTCCACGGAGTGCCCCATAGGAAAGGCTCACTTTGCCTTGTTATTATTACTTTGCCTTGTCATTCCACCTTAAATGAGAAACAATATTGGTAGCATCCCACCCACACAGTCACCAGAATGAATGTGGATCCACAAAGTGCTACTGTCCTGTGTCCAGAAAGCTCCCCAGTGCTGATGAAGTGAAATGAGAGTGTAACAAGAAATGCAAAGTCTCCCAGAATTAATGGTGCACTCAGTCATGCACGCAGTGGTCAGGTCACACACAGAATCACCAGAATTAATGTGCATCCCCAAAATGCTACTGTCTTGTGTCCAGAAAATTCCCCAGTGCTGATGAAGTGAAATGAGAGCATAACAAGAAATGCAGTCTCCCAGAATTAATGGTGCCATGCAAATGCACAGACAGATTAAGATTGTGCTACACCCTGAAGGGATGCATATGAAAAGGTACAACAAAACCTAACCAGTGCTTACAAGTCACAAATTCAAATCTGGAAAGGAATACATTTTGCCAGTTGTGGGATTAATGCACAGCAGTAACAATCCACTACCAGTAAAGATACCACAAAGCAATATAAAAAATCATGCAGGTGCTGTGGATAGCTGGTTTACACTGCTGCAATTACTCTGTAACACAATAAAAGGTGTCTGATTTAATGGCACGCAATGCACACTCAAGTAATGCATAGCAAATTGAAAACCTTTAGTAATATAACCAAATGTTTTAAACAGATAAATTGTACACTGCTGCACCACAACAATCAGCTAATAAATGTCAAGAATTACTGAAAATATTACTGTGTACATTAACACAGTTACACAAGAAAAATATAACCAAAACAGAAAGACTGCCTTTTTCTCCCAGTAACTCTACATACACCACAAATACGCCCCTCCCCAAAGCACACTTCACAGTACACAGACTGACTGTTCTAAATTAACATTCAAAATCCACACACAACAATAAACACTCGAAGATATGAGCACAGAAGGGTTTCCTGCAATCGATGTACTGCATTTTGAGCAAAAAATATTACTCAAAAAGGCATTTCAAATAGCTTTTAGAGGTTTTGAATCACAGATCTCTGAGAGCAAACGGTCTCCAGCTACCACTGCACAAACACTACCTATGCCAGAACTGAGGCTGTGCTGAACAATCTAGAGCGCATGTGACTTGCAATCCCTTGAATAACTGCAGCATTTTATTTGGAGCTCCATTACAGGGCAAAGTGAGGTGAAGTACATTGATTTCAATGTACTTCAGCTCAAAATTGTTGGAGAAGTGGTTTGGGGAAGGCGGAATAACACAAAGTCATTGGTTTCAATTGACTTCACGTTCCTCATTATGAAGCCGAGTACTCCACTTCACATTGTGGAGTTCTCCGTGGATTACACGTTACTCAGTGAATCACTTTATGGAGCAAATTGGGGCCACATCGCCCCACCACTACTTACAGTACTGTAACTCACATGCTGTATGGGAAGGAACGCGAATGTCTATGGCTGTACTTCCCTGATGAGCTGCAGCACAAAACCCCCAACTTAAAAACTTTATTAATGAGTACAATGGTGGAGCGGTGAAGCCTGGAGTGATACTACAAAACATGTTTATAATTCATCCAAGTAACAAGTAAAAAATTAATGTTGTGATTCGTGATGAGATTGCGAATCGTGATTTGTGATTGCATTTGTGACCATGATGATGAAGAACATGATTCGGTATCGACGGTGTGAGATAACCAGTATGGAACTGTATAGGGAACACAAATGCCTATGGCTGTACTTTCCCGATGAGCTGTAGCACAAACTCCCTGACTTAAAAACGCTCATTAATGAGTACAATGGCGGGGTGGCGAAGCCTGGAGAGATACTGTAAAACATGCTTACAATATATCCAAGTAACTAGTCAAAAAATTAGTGTTGTGATTTGTGACGTGATTGTGAATCGTGATTTGCGACTACATTTTTGACTGTGATGATGAAGAATGTGATTCGGTGTCGACGGTGTGAGATAAACAATATGGAACTGTATTGGGAACACAAATGCCTAAGGTTGTACTTCCCAGATGAGCTGTAGCACAAACTCCCTGACTTAAAAACGCTCATTAATGAGTACAATGGTGGGGTGGTGAAGCCTGGAGAGATACTGCAAAACATGCTTACAATACATCCAAGTAACTAGTAAAAGATTAATGTTATTTGTGACATGATAGTGAATAGTGACTTTTGAGTGCATTTGTGACCGTGATGATGAAGAACGTGATTTGTATTGCGAGTGACTCATGATGATGGTCCTGACTTAAAAATGCATATTAATGAGTACAATGTTCATGCAGAATTATGCACCACACCTGTCCAGTACTCTGAAGGGAAGCCAAAGAAACAACTGTGACTTAAGTTACAGATGGAGAATGGGCCCTAAAGAAGATGCAAATGCCAGACAGATTAAGATTGCGTTGCACACTGAAGAGATGCAGACGCAAAGGCACAACACCTAACCAGTGCTCGCCATCAGAAATTCAAATCTGAAAAGAATACCTTGTCGTTAGGGCTGGCTGCTGGGGCAGTGAACTGTACTGCTGCAGTAATAGTCACTAGTACTAGTGCCACTAAAGATACCACAAAAAAATACAAAATCACACAGCTGCAGTGGATAGCAGGTTTACATTGCTGAAATTATTATGTGGCACAATAAAAGGTGTCTCATTTGATGACACGTGTCACACTCATACTTACACACACACTAAGTAATGCATAGCAAATTGAAAACGTTAGTAATATAACCACATATTTTAAACAAACTAAAATTATGCACTGCTGCACCACAATCAGCAAAGAAATGGCAAGAATGATTAAAAATATTACTGTGTGTACATTAACACAGTTATACAAGAAAAATATCACCAAAACAGAAAGCACTGTCTTTTTCTCCAAATTAATCTACCTACACCACAGATACGCCCTTCCCCCAAAGCACACTTCCACTGTCTTTCAGTACACAGACTGAATGTTGTACATTAACATTCAAAATCCATACACAAACAATAAATGTTCGATGATATGAGCACAGGAGGGTTTCCTATAATCGAGGAACTAAAGTTTCAGCAAAGAAAATGACTTAAAAAGGCTTTTTTAACAGCTTTTAGAATGTTTGAATTGCAGAGAGCTCTCAGAGCAGATTGTCTCCTACAGCTTCCTACACACACTACCCCAAACTGAGGCTGTGCAGAACAATCTAGAGCCCATGTGACCTGAAATCCCATGAATCACTGCAAAATTTGCCTTTGAAGCTTAAAATCAAAGTGAAAGTGAGGCAAAGTACATTGTTTTCAATGTACTTCTCTTTAGAATTGGTGGAGTAGTGGTTTGGGAAGGGGAGTAATGTGAAGTCATTGTTTTAATGGACTTTGCATTACCCATTATAACGCGAAGTACTCGACTTCGCATTGCAGAGCACCCCGCGAATTTGCCTTCACTACTCAAATCACTTCACGGAATGAATTGGGACTTCACCCATCTCTACTTGCATGCAGCTGCAGGCAGCCCATCTATTCCTCCCCTCGAGGAGTGCTTAGTCCTGCCTGTTTCCATAAGGCTTTTACAATGTAAATTAAGCCTGCCAGGCATTGCCAAAAGTTGTGGCATGGCTTACAATGTGCGGCACCCTCTGCTGCTACTGCCGCCGACCTCTCCGCTAGCTGTTTCTCTCTCACCCCCCCCACACTGCTACAAGAGTGACTTCTCTTTCCTGCTTCAGATCTTTCTGCCTCTCAAGCTCTGTAGGGCAAAATCAACTTTGCTGCCAGAGCGGCAGTTCGAGAAAGTGGGGGGAGGCACTTCCAGCCATTGTCTCCTCCACCTTCCATAAGCTCCTTTTCTCTCCCTCTCCCACCTACAAGCTACAGCCTGGGGTCTGTGTGGGCTGGGAGTTGTAATGCCTGCAGGCACTTTCTCTTCTTGGGCAATTGTGGTATGAGGCTGGCTGAAGCAGGACCCCCACTGTGTCCTCCTCCTTGCCACTCAACAAATCAGCATCCACACTGTGCTAGGTCTCATGGAGCCCCCACTAGACTCCAGGGAAGGATGCTGATTTATTTAAGAAAAACATTGGCCTCAACCACCAGGGAGCTAGCCCACCAGAGCTAAATTTACATGGTGCCCCCTAGGCATTTCTAGCCCACAGGACCACCAATTTTTGTTTTTCATTTTACCAAATGGCCTACTAGCCCCAAAGAGCCCACACTAGCCTACTTGGGCTACCAAGTAAAATATTGGTCATTCAGCCACCAATGGGAGCCAAGGGGTTTTGCTGAGCCCACCTCCAAAACCACAATTCTCTTCTCTCTGCTTCTACTACAACTGTGTTTTCCCTGAAGTTAACCTATTTTTTCCTTTATTTTACAGTCAGATTGGACATGGACTTCTTCACCATAAGATAACTATACTTTTTTACATAATCCATTCTGCCATGTTTTTACTGTTTTTTAATTGTTAAGGCACTATGATCTTCTGGAATAGTGCCTTTTTTACAAATAAAGAAAATTTAATTGAACAGAATTGAATTCTTCCCAACCTATTTTACCCCCAAGTGCTACAGGTCCTTTGTGACCCCCTTTCTATTCTTTTTTTACAGGTGCAGTGGACAACATCCCTTCAAGACTCCTACCTCTGGCTCCCTAGTGCTTAGGTAAGGCCTTCTACTTGACCTATTTTGGGTGGGTTGTCTGTAACAGGGTGTCCATGTCCATTACAGGGTATGAGGTGCCACTGGACAGCATAGACTGCTTTTTAAAATATGGTATGGGGAGAGTGTGGATTCCACTGGATGCCAGGGAATTAATTTGCATGAAATGTGATGAGAGAGGTGTTTGCCAATGGATGCTAGGGACATTTTTGGGGGGCAGTAGGGTGTGATGGAGTTTTATTTTTGGCTCTCCCTGAATGGCTGGATGCAGTTTTTGGGCATAACACATCTGCCATACCATCATGATCATAGACTTCCACTCAGCATTGGATTTCTGTGCTGTCAGCTGTCTGGCATGGGGTGACAAGCTTGCCCTCCCAGGAGCAGCCAATGAAGAGCAGGAGGGAATAGGCAGGAATTCTACCAGGAAGCTCACAAAAGGTCAAGCTGATTGAGCACAAATGTTAACAATGACTATTGTTATCATTATTATTTTGTAAAGCAATTTTGAAGATGGAGAATGAAATGGTGCAGTAAGATCAGCAGCACAGAGGTTGGTGGACATGTGGCATGTTGTTTTGTTTGGTGGACTGATGGATGGGTGGGTAGCCAGCTTGGTAATCATGCCAGTCATTGTCCATTCTTGAGTGGGATGAGAAGCATAGGAGGGGAGAGGGAGCAAAGCTCAAGAGTGCAGCTCCTGTGTGTGTGGGTGGGGGGGAGAGATGCATAGCTTGTGTGTGTGTGTGTGTGTGTGTGTGAGGGGAGAACAGCTTCTATATGTGTGGCTACAGTAGAAGCACAGCTTCTGTGTGTATGTGTGGGTGGAGGGAAGCAGCTTCTATGTGTATGTGTGGGTGGGGGGAAGAACAGCTTCTGCGTGTGTGTGTGGATGGAGAAACACTGCTTCTGTGTGTGTGTGTGTGTGTGTGTGTGTGTGTGTGTGTGTGTGTGATGGGAAGCACAGTTTCTGTGTGTGTGTGTGTGTGTGTGTTGGGGGTGGCACATCTTTGTGTGTGGTGGGAAGCATAGCTCCTGTGTGTGTGTTTTGGGGAAAGCACAGCTCATGTGTGTGTGTGTGTGTGTGTGTGTGTGTGTGTGTGTGTGTTGGGGAGCACAGCTCCTGCCTTCTGGGAGGGGGAGCACAGCTTCTGTCTTGGGGATGGGGAAGCACAGCTCCAGTGTGTGTCTCTTGTCAAGGGGAGACGATCCTGTCTGTGGGGGGGTGCGGAGCATAGCTCCTATGTCAAGGCATCGGGACGACAGCGTCTAAGTTGGGAGAGTGGGGGAGCGCAACTGCTATGTTGAGGCATGGGGAAAGCAGCTCCTGTTTCCTATCTGTTTTTTGTTTTATTTTATTTTATTCTGTCCTCTATCACTATATCTCTACTTTCCTTGCTTTGTCATTTAACAGAAACCTGCACTCCTGTAGGTGCTTTCATAAATAAGATGTTTTAGCTGCTACAATTTACTAGAGGATACATTTTTTTTATTTTCAATGTTCCTTTCCAAGATTTACAGCACATCTTGGTAGTCCATCTGAAAAGTCTGTATAGAAAACACTGGTAAACATTTGCCTCTCTCCTGTTAACCTCACAATGCATTTTTTATGACATCATAGTGCTCACCATGACAGACTGTGATGTCACAAAACTGCAGTTGTATGCTTAGCAGGGGAGAGTCAGATACATTTTGAAAGACTTAGTGAAATAAGTGCTGCATTTATAGTTAGTAGACTAACAGCATGGGAAAGTAAAAAAAATAACTAGAAAACAATAAAGTTAATGCACAATCGGTATAAATGTAATGTTTTTATGCTTTTTAATATAATAGTGAGTTGCTCTTTAACTCTTCATTTCCACTAGAACTCAGCTTTCTTTACTCCTGTGCTGTATTGTACCCTTTTATCTGTCCGCTCCCTATCTCTACTCACAGTGCAATAAGTTCCTCATGCTTACCTATTTTTACCTTTATTTCAACATGTCTGGCCAGACATTAGCTTCCCTCACCAAAGTAAAATACTAAATTTAGTACTACACTTGTCATTATTTTGTCTTTAAAAACTAATCATAGTCATGTTTAATCATCTTTAGTCATCAACAGAATAATATAGCCTCTAAGAATATTAAATTCTAAGAAGTATTAAACTATTTGTTTAAGTGTAAATTATTACTAAATGAAGATTAGAAATATATCTGCAATGCACTTGAAAGTACAATTTTTGATTACTCTCTGAATCATAACTGAAAACTACAGCTGTCTCTTTCAGTTTCCTTATGAGAAACCAAAAGGCCTCAGTTTAACTATACTGTATAAATAAATGGTTAAAAAGTGGGTTCTCTGAGCACCCTATATTGATCATCCCTCATTTATTTTCTGTAATGTATAGGGCAATTTTTAAAACTAACTTGTTAGTATGTTTCTGTTACTTTAAATAGCTGCTCATAAACAAACTACAACTCCCCAAATCCTGTGTGTGTGTGTGTGTGTGTGTGTGTGTGTGTGCATGTGTGTGTGCGTGTGTGCGAGGGGGTGGCACTTCCAAAGAGACATGTGATCTCCCAAAATCCTTTGGGGGCATTTTTCAAGATGTTGAACTTCCTCTATGTTTTGAATTCTGAGGACTAGGAGAGTATGGATTAGTTGAGATTTACAATTTGTAGGTATGTTAAAAAATCTTTTCAAACTGAATCTGTTATGTAGAGTCTCTCATCATGAATGCTTACAGTTTTTACAGTATATTTCCTAACTGCTGCAGTGTTTAAATATGTGTATGTGCCTGGCGTGGGCTATGCTTTTGTATTTGATTTGATTAAAACATTTGCATGTGTAAATATATTACTTTAAATAGTATAAAAGGCTGAGATTCATGTACTTTTTATTGTTTTGTTGATTGTGAAAATATATTTTCTGTGTATACTTTTGGAGGAATTTCTGCCTGTGTTTGCTTGGTGTAATTTTCCTGTTTCTGAAAAGCATGCTTTAAACTTATACTCCATGTGGCTACTTATATAAAAGATGCTGGGCTCAGTTTGAATTTTGGAGTGTATTCTGAATCAAACTGAAGTACAATTTCTGATCAATGAAAGTACAACAGAAAAAATTCTGTTAGTTTGGGGAGACATGTGATGCATTGGAGTGAGTAAGACGTGTCTGCCTTGGTTCTGCTCCCTTGCTCTCCTAAATCTAATTAAAATTGCTGTTTTGCTCCAGACACCATCGGGTGATAACCATAATAGCTTGCAAACATTTGTTTTGTTTTTTTACCAGACAGTCGCGAAGTTGTGAATATTTGGAGCAACTTGCTTGTGTGACTATGGAGGTAGAAATGTGGGCTCGGGCCTCTTTCCACACTTCTACGACTTCACCAAACAAGCAAAAGGCTGCCAAAAATCAAGGAACCAGCCGGTAATCAGATCCAAAGCAGTAGCAGTAGTGCTACCCCTTGTCAGAGGAAAAATTTATCTCCGAATCGTCGCCCTTAAAGGAAGGCCTCTTGTCATTACCACTCAACTTACCGGCCTTCAGCAGGTATCCGAAACCCTAGTCTGCCATATGGGGGATGTTGAGGCCTGGGTGAGCTTGTTGGATGAATGGCGTGTGAGACAGGAAGCAGAGGTTACAGTGGCCTGGTGTAGAATCAGCAAACTTGAAGACAAAATTGAGGATCTTTAAATCCGTAGTAGGAGGAATAACCTCCTCATCATCGGCCTCCAGTAGGGGGCCGAAGGACAGAATCCCATTTTGTTTGTGCAGCACTTCTGTGCAAAAATAATGGGTCTCTCACCCACCAGCCCTAGCTATGTGATAGAATGGGCCCATCGGGCACTCAGGCTGATGTCCTCTTCTAATGATCCTCCTCATCCGGTTATTTTCAAGCTATTAAACTCACACATTTTGGCTAAAGTGAAGGAAATGAAAGAACTAATGTGGGAAGGGCTAAACTGTGTATTTCGCAGGATCTTCCCAAATCCATTAGATTGAAACAGGGGGAATACAATCACACCATCTCCAAATTAATGGCATCTGGAGTTCGCTTTAGGATGTTGTACCCTGCCAGGCTTCAGATCACGTATCAAAGGACACCCAAATATTTTGACTCGGAGGACCAGGCCAAGAAGGAACTGCCACTGTTATTCCCTGATTTGTTTCAGACCCCTAAATGATGCACTTAATTGAAGGCTTCAATTTCACTGTTTCTGATCGGTGGACTCTTTACTGACTTTTCAGTTTGTGTTAATCTGGAACTCTGCCATGACAAAACCCCCACAGCCTGCTTTGTTGTTTTTTTTTTGGAGGGGGGGGGGACCTGACCCTTTCTACTGGGAGGTTAAATGCTCTACTAATCCTGCTTTCCAATTTTTCTGCTTCATATCCTGATAGATGACCTAATTTGACCTGAGGCAGCCTGGCATACCTAGCTTCTGACTACATACCATTTCTTACTATACAGACTCCCGACCTTGCAGTGGTACACCAGAGGTTGGGGCTTAGATGGAGATGCACAGTGTCAGTGGTGCTGGACATGAGGTAAGCCCTACAGCGAGGTGAGAGGGTTGCAAGCTTGTAGGGTGGGGGCACCTTCACATGTCACTGATAGGGCTTTTCCGGCTTGGCCCTGGGGGACCTTTAAAGGTTCAGCTTTGTATCTCTCAGGGACAGTCTGTGCTTTTGTGCATCACCCAGGCTTCTTCCTTGATTTGGATATTTGCTGCATTTATTTTATTGAAGTGGCAGGTCTTTGCATCGCCCACCCCCCCAGACATTAATATTTAACATTATTGTGAGCCGATGACAGGTGGGGGTTGGATGGGCAGGATGCTCCTGCCCCCAGGTTTATTTACAGTGATGGATGGCCCAATAAAAGAGTGAGCTGACTTGGGGAGTATGCTCAAGTTGAGGGTATAAACCTGTAACTGGCCTAGGCAGCACCGAAATACAGGTATTTTGTCTGGAGGGATGTGGGTACCAGTTGACACATGCCCCATGATGCACCCAGAGTGGTCCCAAAAGCGGTTTATGGTTGCCTTGGAAGGAAGCCTGACTTAAGAGATGAGTGGAAACCAACCTATCCCATGCAGGCCTGGTCCTGCCTTTTGCAGTGGGAGGCTTCAGGTCTGGACCTATGATGGCACTCTTGTGCAGACCCCAGTTAGTCCCCAGTTGGCTGTCACCAAGGACTATTTACTGGAACTTCTGTGTTAGGAACAGGTGCCTAGACAACCTTGAGCAGATGCTTGGTTAACTTAGCACCCTATTTTTTTTTCGATATAATGTCACTTGCTGTGGGGGGGAGGGGCTACTGGGGTTCTGTTTTTCCAAAAGAGTTTTGTTCTACAGTAGGTTATGCATAATACTGCTATTTCTTGGAGGTTTAGACAGTGTTTAATGTACTGTATTAGGATTACTTAAAGGAGAATGGGGGGATCAGGCTCACTCTGATGGCAATATTCATCATGGGCTAGGGTAATGGTGGGACAGCCATTAGGCTGGGGTCATTCTTTGTATATAGTTTATTGGAGGACGGGAGTGTAGGGGTGGGATGGGTTGGGGTGGGAAGAGTTAAAGGTTGTTTGTCTTTTAGGGAGGGTGTTCTGCCTCAAGTTTTTGCTGTTCTCCTTTGCTGGGAAGCGAGTGGGAGGCGGGTGGGCAAGCCAGATGTGTCAGAGTACTGTGATGGAGTATTCCTACATGTCTTGAACAGTTTTAAAAGGGTGAAGGGGTTCAATTACAGCAAGTTTTGTTTGATCATACTCCATGAGCAGCCAATATAATTTTGTGAGCTGGAATATTAAAAGTGCCCAGGACTGCTGTAAATGTACTATGATCTTAACGCATCTTCACCACCTGAGGACTCATTTTGTATGTCTCCAAGAGACGCACCTAAGGTGAGCAGATGTCTTACTATTGCAGCAGCTTTGGGTGGGGAAAGTCTTTGGAGCTGGATCCTCTTCTAGAAGAGAGGGCACTGTGATCTTGGTGGACAAATCAGTACCATTTGTGTTGACACAGGAATGGTGGGACCCATTAGGATGCTTTGTCATCCTTCAGGGCACCAGGGAACCTTATCCCATACTTATTAGCTCTATCTATGGCCCAAATGAAGAGAATCTGCAGTTTTTATTGATTTGATTTCAATGTTAGCAGTTGACCATCCTAGGGCTTACCATACTTGGAGGTGACTGGAATGTTGTGCCTCAATCAGAAATGGACCGCTCAGCTAGTAGCAGAGTAGGTCTTTCTCCTGCTCAAAGGGCATTAAGGGACATTATAGCAGGTACCAGGACTCTGGATGTCTGGCACATTTTGAAACCTGTGAGTTGCCAGTATACGTACTTCTCTCCACCTAATACTTTTTCTCATATAAATGATTTTCTCTTGAGTGCTGACTCCCTTCTGGGGGTTCTCGGAGCAAACATTCATTCCAAGGTCCTGTCTGATCATTCCCCAGATAGTGTCTCCCTTCTTCTCAGACCGGAACTTAAAAGGGATTACCTCTGGTGCCTAAACACACGGCTGTTGAGGAAGCCCTCTGGTAGAACATATTACAAACTTTATATCCTTCTTTTTGAGGCAAACAGAGGCTCTGTTGCTAAAATTGATCTTGTTTGGGCTGCACTTAAATGTGTGCTTTGGGGATCTTATTCATCTGGCTTCTATGCAGGCTCGACAAGGCAAAGTTCAGCTCAACTCTATTCTGGGAGACATAAAGCGTATTGAGCATTCCTTGCACCATGCCCTCTAACCCTGAGTGGGCAGAACTTCACCACCTCCAGTCTCAATACGTCGACATAATGGCCCAAAAGGTGGAATTGTCCCTGCACTACACTCAAATGAATTACCTAGAGTCAGGTGAGAGAACAGGGAAGCTCCTGGCTCTTAGACTCAGGTAGGCTGAAGCTGCCAGAAGTATTTCCAGCCTGTGCCCGTCCGCTGAAGAAGAGCCTACTTCCGACCCGAAAGAGATCTTGGCAATATTTGGTTGCTACTGCAAATCTGTTTATTCAATTGAGGATTTACATTCTTCCAATGATCCCAGTATCTCTAACTACTTGGATTCAGTTACTTTGCCCAGTCTCTCACCCCAGCAGGTAGCCGGCCTTGGATCCTCTATTATCGTCACTGAGGTGGAACATGCTATTAAACTCTTACCTCTTGACAAGGCCCTGGGTCCGGATGGATTTTCCAACAACCTGTATAAGGTCTGTTGTGCCCAGTTGACCCCACTCCTGGTTGAAGTGTATAACTTTTGGTTCAAAGGAGGAATGAGTAACCACTCCTTTTTGGAAGCATTAATAACCCTCATTCCCAAACCTGGCAAGGAGCCCCTGCTTCCTGGTAACTACAGACTAAACTCTCTAATTAATACAAATGTTAAAATCCTGGCAAAAATTCTGGCTTCTCGTCTGGACCTGCTCATGAGTGAGGTCATTGGGTTTGACCAGGTGGGTTTCGTGTCGGGCCGCTCCTCGAGATCATCTGAGGAAACTTCTGCACTTTATTTCAGCATCAAGGGTATCAGAGGTTCCTTTGGCCTTGGTCTCCCTCAAAGCTGAGAAGGCTTTCAACAGAGTTTCCTGGAATTTCTTATTTTCTGCCCTTGCCAGGTTTGGAATTCCCAAGGACTTCATTAAATGGGTTCAGATGCTATACTCCAGCCCTTCAAACACAGTCTGGTGCAACTGTCTCCTCTCAACCTCTTTTCCTCTTCAGTGCAGGACCCCTCAAGGGTGCCCACTCTCTCTCTCCTCTCTTATTTAATTTCTATCTAGAACCCCTTATCCGCAGGTTGACCAGTTCTCCTGGCTTGATGGGTATACAACCTGAGGACAGAAGATACCTTCTTTCAGACTCACGCTGATGACCTACTGCTTCATCTTGAAAATCCTGCTTCAATGGTGCCCTCTTTTCTTGAAGAGCTGAACTCATTCTCCAAAGTTTCCTTTTATAAGCTTAATCTCTTGAAATCCCAGATTTTTCCCCTTAATCATTGTGCCACAAAAGCAGAGCTTTCTTGCCTGGGTTTGACGTGGGTACCACACACCCTGACTTACAGTATTTGGGGATTAAAATTGTCAGGGATATACCTTCAATGATGAGGGAGAATTTCACCAAACTAATTTCAACACTTAAAGCTGACATGATCAGGTGGAGTGCCTTGCCAATGTCTCTTTGGGGATGCTTAAATGTCCTCAAAATGAATGTGCTCCTACAAGTTTTAAATCAATGGGAATGCTGGGCCTCTTCCTTCCTAAAACCTGGTTTAACCAATTATGGAGATTGATCAATAACTTCTTATGGAAGAACAAAGGTGTCAGAAGTGAATATCCCAAGCGTACCGCACCCAAGACACAAGGGGGTCTCTCCCTTCCATCTTTTTTTACCTATTTGGGGCCCAACATATTAGTAAGGTGGCCAGATGGGAAGATGACACTATCACACACCAGGGTTCCTCTTACATCCCCTCCTGGGTAGAGGTTGAATGTGCATTTGTGAAAAACATTCACGTTTCTCTCCAATCACTTCTCTACCAATTCCCCCTTGTCTTCCTTGTCATCTCAAAAATTCTCCCATAGGTTGGTATCTCCATGCTTTACACCAGGTACAGGCTCACCTCTCCCTTAGTTGGCATAACTCATTGTGTTAGCTCCTTTTTTAGCAATCCCCACTTCCTAATAGGTGGCTCTGACAATTCTGCGCTCATTTTGCCTCTAAACTACAATTGTACACTTGGGGACCTTTGTATGGACTCCATCTACCTTTTCATTGTTACAAGGAAAGTTTCAACTCTAATGTCGAGGTCTTTAAATACTGGCAAATTAGACAGGCTGTTCTCACCTTCTTGGGCCCTAACCCTGGGGTTTACCTCCCATGAAGACCTTCTCATGGTACTGAAGGTGGCAAAACAGCTGCATGTGGTTTCAGGAGTATATGTTTTAAACTATCTCTGTAGGGGAGGCTGACCTCCCCCCTCTGTCACAGATATGGGGGAAGGGCAGGCTCCCTTTTTCATGTGTTGTGGGAATGTCCAAAAGTTTAAATTTTCTGGAGAGCTATTCAGCATGTCCTGGACCCAATTCTCATTCTAGACCCCTTATTCACCCCAGAATACTGCTTATTATCTATTTTACCGCAGGGCACACCTAAAGTTAGAAAACCTCACCTAGCTGTAGTCACTGCCACTGCTAAACTAGTTCTGCTTAGGCATTGGAAAGATGAAACTCACTCGACCTGGAATGGTACCAGAGATTTTACTGGCCATTCAGCTAGAGAGGCATGTTGCGAACATTCGGCACAGGGTACCAGCTTATAACTTATTATGGGAGCCTCTTCTGACTTTATTATTTCTGTGACAGCTCTGATTACCTGTTACCATAACTATCAATCTCTAGTTACTCTGACATGCTGGCTTGAGAGGAAGGACGGGAGTAGGGGTTGGGGTGGGGAATGGGGGAGCATCCAGCTTTGGTTGTATGTGTCCTAGTCGTGGTTTATTGTGCATGTCTTATTGTTATGTGTTTGTTGAAGCTGTACTAGTATTAATAGTAACCCATTTGTAAATGCTGCTGAAATTTAATAAAGTATATTGAATTTAAAAAATTCTTAGTTGTACTGTTTTGTTGGTCATTTGTACTTGCTTGCTTAAGTGTGTGCATTCTGCCATATACTGTATGTTCAGCCTGCAATATACATTTTTGATTGGAGTCTGATTTTATTATTATTCATTGGTTCATAACTTGTGTTCTGTTTGTTTTAAAGAGCAACTCTGCACTGCATGTGCTTTTATAAATAAGATACTTCAGATGCTACAATTTACTAGATAATACATTTTTTCATTTTCAAGGTTCCTTTCCAAGATTAAATACTTTTGCAGCCTGCTTCAAAGTGCCCTAGGTCATGCAGTTATGGATAGCCACCGCAAATAAACACCTTTTCATTGCAACATTATTTTCTCCTCTTATTTTCTTCTCCCCAGTGTCATCCTGACTTGAATCCAAGCAGGTCTCCCACATTGTAGTGCAATATGCTACCCTCTGCACCACCAGTCAATCTGCTGGATTTTCTAAATTGGTTTCCACAGAAAGCTTTATTTGATATATCTCTATTTTACAGGTCTTGAGGACATCAAACCCTACCTATCAGATACTGTAAGTATATTTATTTTACTCATTGCTTCACAAGTTCTGCAATTCACCCAGCTATGGGAATAGATCAAAACAGGAACCCTCTGGAAGAAATTATATATAGATATAGATATAGATATAGATATATAGATATATAAATATATATATATACTGTATATATGTATATATATATATATATTTTTTTTTTTTCTTCAGAGGGTTCCTGTTTCGACCGATTCCCATAGCTGTTTAAATTGGAGCACTGGGAAGCAAATGAGTATTTGACTTTAGCATGTTTCTGAACCATAGATACATAGACAGTAATAGCAAAATGCCTGTTGTAGTTCAGTTTATTGTGAAGGGATAAAATCCATTGAGCAAACTCATTTACAAGGAGGTCCCTTACACAACATAACATAGCAAAATACAGAATACAAAGGAAAGAAAACAATATTACATCAACTATAACAGTACATAGCTGAACATATGAGATCATATATTATAAGAATAATGACAATAACATATGGAATATAGGAAGAATAAAAAATAAAAATTAACAATAAGCAACATAAAGAAAAAAGAGAAAAAAAAAACAGCAGCTAATGGATGGGGAACAACAATAAAGTGTAAGTGCATGATATTGAATAAGCCAATGTCAGCCCATCCTTTCTGCCCACCCTACCTAGCTACTCTGCAGTGGCTATAGTGGCTATCCCTCCCCATTGTTTTGCCCCCTTTTCTAACTAACCCCAAATGCCTGTCCCATACCTGCTCAAGGCTATTTACTGATATGTCTCATGCCACTTCCTCCAGTAACTTATTCAGTACCCTCCACTCCATATGTGAAAAAGTGCTGACAGATGTTAATTTTGACAACCCCCCTCCATGAGTTTGAGTTCCCTCTTATCCCTGTAGTTGAACTCAAGGAGAGAAATTCCTTGGCATCCAACCTATTTGTCTGTGCAAGTACTTGTATGTCTTGATCATGTCGTCCCTTTCCTTCCTTTTCTCAAGTGTGTGTACATGTTTAATTCCTTTAGCTTCTTCTTGTATGTCTTGCCCCCTAATCCATAGACTGTCTTTGTTGCCCTGCACTGTTCTGCTTCCACTTTGGCACAGTCTCTCATGTGCAGATTTCAGTACCTTGTGCAGCATTCCAGCTATGGTCACACCAGTGACCATGTACATATAGGAGAATCACCTCAGCATCCTTTTTACCTTGCCCATTGCTCCAATAAAGTGTACTGTTTATATGCTGTCCTGTATCATGACTCCAAGGTCTGCTTTCTCCATGGTGCTTTCAGCACTGCTGCACCCATTTCGTATTGCACCTTGGGTCTCTTTTTCCAATGTGGATCATTTTAAACTGAGCCATTGATACTCAAGCTTGCGCCCCAACCAGTAAGCATTCTGAGTCAATGTGCTAAGAGGGAATTAGGAGGCTGAAAGGCAGTATGACCTAGTGGGCTGAGCACTGATATGGGAACCAGGAGTTCTCAGGCTCAACTGCCCAGCTAGAGCCAAATCCTCACTCTGTAAATTTGGGTTTTCTTAACCTCCCACTGTTGCAGTCCTCCCAGCTGTGGAAATGTGTAGAAGCAGGACCCCATTGGAAATGAGAAACTGTATCTCAGTTGGGATATCCATATAGATGGAGAGATAGATAGATATGTATAATGTGTAAGCGTCCAATGTATGATGGCATAGGGGTAACTTATTGAACTGGGAACGTGAAGCTGTGTAGCGTTAACATGTCTTTTTTTTTTATTCTATATTCTTTACTCCCCCAAGCCGCTAGCCACCTGGTATTTTTGGCTGGTCACGGTTACGATATTCCAATTCTCGAATTGGCCAATGGGTCTTCCAAGCCCTGTGGCTTCCCCACGGTGGGGCTGTGGTGCTCTCCTGACTGCCGCAGACCTTCAGATAGGTCAGAGGGTCCTGGCCTGAGGGGCTAACTGAAGCCTTGGCAGGGCTTCATGTAGGCAGCCAGTGGCTGTTCTTTTTCCATTTTTCTGGGGGAGGTGGGGCCATGCAATGATGTCCAGTGTGTGCCCCCCCTCCTGTCTGAACTGAGCGCTGGTAGCTATGTGACTCCCGGCCTCTGCCAGGGGTCCCACACGCACTGGGCACTTCCCCACCTTCCCCCCAGAGAAGGAGAGCAGTCCATAGGATGCTCTATCCCTCTCCCCCCGCTGGCCCTCCCATGACCCTGGTCTGTTCCCAAACCCGGGTCGCTGGTGTCGTGAGTGGAAATCCAACCACTGCGCTGATGGGCTGGCTAATGTGTTTTTTCTGAAAAAGTAAAACAAGGCAGAAAACCTGCAGTCCTCCCCACCAGTATCTCAACCCCCCCCACAAGACCTTAACAAATTAAGCCCTTACCAATGACAGCCTTCTGTTACACCTGCAGCCTGCCCCACATTGCCCTAGACCACACACACACACACACACATGCTTATTTTTAGGGCTGCAGTGAGCAGAGTCCTGAAGTCCTTTTGTTTTCAGAAAAATAACTTTTCATTCTTTGCATTCTTTCCTATCGAGCAAGAGTTTAGAGTTACATTGCAGTTCCCTACGCAGTCTGTGAAACCCTCTGCTGTGTCAATGCAGTATTCTCAAAGGCATTAATTTTTGTTATGTGGGACAGGTGGGTGATGTAATTTGATATTACACCTGGCTTCTTTCATGTTAGATGTCTGCATTAGTAGGTGGGATGGGTGACTTGTGCTGCTTTTAGGGTGACATTACTCACCTTACAGAAATTCCCAGCTTTTACATCTTTGATGTCTGTGTGCATCTGTGTGAGCGTGGGGAGTAATAACTATTTCATTTCAGTTTGAAGGGTGGAGAAGTTTGTGTCTGCTTTAAGACTAAGTATTAACTTTATTCTCTTATGGACCTTATTACTGTACCTTCCTTTATTATATCCTGAGAGTTTATGCAGTAAGAGTCAGGCCATTGGATGCAGTGGCTATAAACAATCATTCTATGCAATTCGTCTCTGCTATTAAAACATGGTTCAGTTGGAGTTCTTAGTAACCCCTAAGGATGTATCAGATGTATCATAAGGGAGTTAATTAAGAATGCTATTGTCATCTGTACTTGTATTATGATCTGTGGTTGCACTGTCTAAATACTATGCATTTATATATAGGTAGAAATGTATAAATAAAATGTTTACAAAAAGAGAGCCATTCCAAACATTGAGTTGCTGCTGGATACTATCACTGCTAAAAACTCTCATATTGTAGAGAAGCAGAAGTATGCATTTTCTATATCCATTTTTTTTCCTGGAGCATTAAATGTTATTTAAATAGTGCCTACTGTACATCTGGAAGGATGGGAATGGTTATGGTTAGCTTTAGCTTGCAGACGTTCATCACCAGATCCCATGGACCTGAGTAATTGTTAACCTCCTGCATCATTTATAAAGACAAAATTAAAACCTGTTTGACAAAATCAGTTTCTTATTTTTGAAGTTTTAGTGACATTGTTGTTACTTATTTTTTTATATTCAGTTGGAGTAAAGATTATTTTCATATGTTAATTACATTTGGGAAAACTTTAAAGACACTGTAGAACGCAGTAGGTGGTATTTTCAAAAGTTAAAAAAATTCCACAGTTGTGACAAGACACCTAAATTTGCATCATTCAGATGCAGCATATAATTGCATCATATTTTCACGGCTGCATCAAATAACACTTGTACCCAGATCATTATTGCAGCATAGTCGCATATTTGTGGATGCGGCATTGCTGCATCACTTCTGTGTCACGCTTTGCATCACTAATCTAGTTGCAAGTGCAGGGGCAGCAGATTGTGGTGCATCCATCTTCTGATGGTAGTGCACCCTTCTGATGCAGACTCAGCTGTAATCTGTGATACAAAAGCGATGCAACTTGCTGCTGTGTCTGCATCAAATCTTTGAAAATACAGGCCTGTATATTTAACCTCCCCCCCATCCCTCATAAACTCCAATCACTCAACTATAGATATTGGGTCCAGAATGAAGCATATACCTTGCAATACAGACTTGCAACAAATAGAGGAAAATAAGATGTGGGCCCATGTCTTGCAGCATCTTCTTTATCCTAAGTTCAAGATCAGAAGAATTACAGCACATAATATGCTCTACTCCTAACCAGCTCCACCTTTTAACTGAAAAACAGACTGCTGCCCATATGTACAAGTGTGTGCTATTAACACACCTTTTCTGAAAAAGTATACCTTTACCAGCTGCCTTAGAATGAGAAGGAAAGGAAGGAAGCAGAGTAAGTCATGCTGCTGACCACACCCTTTTTGAAACATTACACCTGTACGATCTGTCTTAAGATATTTAAACTAATTTTCTAATAATTTTAAAGATGAAGCACCTTAGTATCTAAACTGGAAAATAGGTGTTTCTTCACAGATGCCCTCCTATGAAAAACTTCCCATCATTATGACAAGAATAACAATTTAAAATGTCCCTCCAGATAAAATATGCATCTAGCTAGGATATGAAGATGATTGCAGGGCAGCAGGGTAAATCATATGAGGAGTGACTGAGGATCCTAAATATCTACTCCTGGAGGACAGGAGGGAAGGGTGAGACATGATTAAGACCTTCAAAATACATGGAAGGGATTAATAAGGTGAACAGGAGGATATCTTCAGGCTGAGCAGCAGCAAAACCCAGAGAGGACACAGCCCTAAAGTTGGGGGTTAAGAAGGAGGTTAGAAGACACTTCTTCAGAGAAAGGATGGTGAGCAAATGGATGTGCTGGCAGAAGAGGTGATCTCATTAAGGACAGCGGGCAGCTTCAAGAGCTGCTGGGATAGATATAGGGGAAGATAAAGGCAATGGAAGAGGGGAGGAAGGTAGTGGAAAGGTAGGGGAGGTGGAGTAGGGATACCAGCCTGAACTATGAACCCTGTGCAATGACCAGACTAGACAGACCAAAAAAATTAATTCTTCTTGCTTCTTCATATGTTCATATGCTCATATGAGATTGCAGCCTTAAATAAACAAATTCTGGTCAGAGCCAATATGGCTGTGGACAGCTTTTGGGATGATTTTACCCATTATTTCTAATGAATTTGCACAATGCAGATCTGCTGAGAGGCAGTTTCCATGTGGTCTTTCTTTTACACATTTTTACAATGTATTTTCCTAGAATATGCCTGCTGATTGCTATACATATTTAGCCTGTATAGTTCACAGAAAAAATGGCATCTTATTTTTGGGTGGCAGAGCACTGGCAGGAGGATTATGGAATGTATCATACATAGGCATGGGCTGTGTGCGTGTGATAACACCTAGTGACCATACATCTCAGGCACTCACATGCGGATCCATCCTCCCAGTGCCATCGCACTACTCAGTGTGGGTGACAGCAGATGCTGTACCCACTCACACAGGTCCCAGAACAGGCATGTTATAGCTAACCTCCTATTCATTTGTACAAATGGGGAACTGTGGGCACTATCCATAAACTGAAGCATACTCTGCAATGACATTGAAGGGTACCACACCTCTTGGCACCCAGGATACCTCAGCAGTCCAAAGGATGGCATGTTACAAAGGGGAATGGAGGAGAGCATGGTCCTGCAGTGGTGTATGACAGCAGGAAGATACAGCATCAACAAAGCATGTATTGGAGGTATGTCAATTCACTCTTACGGTTTGCCAGGGACAAACACACGGCTGCATACACTGGTGGGTCCACAGCTTTCGTAGTGCCCTAATGCACAGTACAGTCAATTGGATGATTCCAGAGTGCAGGTCCCCAGCCTGGGTCTAGTGCAGTCAGCCGCTGGCTATGACAGGGTGTGGAGGGCAATGCCAGTCTCCACAATAGGTCAGGTATGGGAAAAGCTGTGGTGTCTATGTACCAAGGGGTGAGTGGGGATCCCCTATGATATGGATATGGACCATGGTTTCCTCTTGTGTGATTGGGTCCAGGGGGAGGCCCTATATTATAGAGCTCCTTGGGGATGGAATTTGATCGATCAGGGATGGGAGGGGGTACCTCTAGTCCACAAGGACTGCCAGGCTGCTGTGTACCTGGGTGAACGTACGCAGCCTGCCTGTGGGTGGCTGGCCAGGCTAGGCCAGCTATTCATGGTCTAACTGTGGTCCACACTGCTCTGGTGCGAGGAATGCATTCCCACTGAGTATGCCGCCACACAGCATATTCATGGGAATGCACCCTCAACTTGCACCGCATACTATTTGTGTGCACCCTGGCCCATTCCCTTGTGGCCGGTACATCTCGCACATTTGAATATCATACTGTGGAGCATTGTTTGAGTTGCACAGCTCATCTCTCTTTTCTGCCGGGATGCACTGCACATCTTCTTTGAATATGGGTGCCCTGGACTAGGCTACCCTGAAGAAATACATTAGCAAAATGGTAAAATTATGACCCCACTGAAAACAACATATTGCATCTAAGCTGGGACAGCCTGAGTAAATACAGTGCAAACATGAGTAAATGAAGATCCCTATGATAATGAGATATAGCATCTCCCTTGCACTATCCAGGATACAAAATATAGGATAATAAATATTTAAAGGAAATCTACTCTAAACTGAACTTCACTGTGTTCACTGACATAAACAGTTTCTTTATTGTTTTATAACATATTAGAATGCAGTATTTATTTTGAATGTTGTGGCCATGAGGATGGTGTGTACAGTGTGTGTGTGTGTGTGTGTGTGTGTGTGTGTGTGTGTGTGTGTGCATATCCAGGACACAAAATATAGATAAGAAATATTTAAAGGAACTCTACTCCAAATTGGACTTCTCTGTGTTCACTGACATAAACAAACCATTTCTTGTTTTATTACGTATTAGAATGCAGTATTTATTTTGAATATTGTGGCCAGGAGGATGGTGTGTATAGTGTGTGTGCGTGTGTGTTTGGTGTAGCTCAATATATTTTTTTCCTCAAAAAGCATAGTAGAAAATGCCTGCTGATTGCTACATATTTAGTATGGGTAGTTCACTGAAGACCTGGCATATGTCTGAGACAGATCTTTTCCGATAGTGCCTTTAGAGGTTAAAAAAAAATGTGTAAATTACAGATTTGCTGGGAAAGGGAGGACATTTATGAGGTATGAATCTTTCTTGAAAGACAATACATTCCCAAGCGAAACTAGTAGGAAAAAAGATGTTTAAATGCTGAGTATTTAAATGTGAAAGTAGTTGCATTCCAAAGGGGTAAACAAATCTCTACTTTAGTAGGCAACCAATATTTAACAAATATTTAACAAGCTGTTTCAGTTTCCTAATGTCATCTTATAAGCGGCTTGGAGTTATGTCTCCAACATTCTAAACAGAAAGAAGGGAGTATTTCATTTCAGTTGGCATGGAAGGATACATTGAAAAGTCCAAAACTTTGTTGTACAATACTCCATTTTCCAGCTACAGATAATAAGATGGCTGTAGGCTCCACCCACAGCCATAAAATTGTAATTTTTAGAAACAGCCTTCTTAACACATGTCTGTAGAGGTTCTATTCCCTATCACTCCATAACATGTGTCTGTTATGTTTGCTAAAACAGTAAAATAATGGTCCCCAAATTAGTAATGTTCTAATATAACTATTTATAATAATATAAATGATTCAGTTAGTAACTAGCTCACAATTATTATTTTGTCACTCTATGACATCTTTAATATTGGTGGTTCAGTGCTGCTAGTACACTTTCCCTAAAGTAAAAATCAACTATCCACATTAGCCTGTATAGACATGCAAAGGTGGAAAGCTGGACACCACATGTATGGTATTTTCGTATTTTGGCAGGAGGTTCTGCCCCTTGTAGCAGCCTAAATTAATATAACCAACTCTGGGTCATTGCAAGGTCAGGAGTTGGGATTTTCACCATTGGGATGTTGATCCATTAGGAAAATGCAATGTTAGGATGGCCGGCTTGGGATCCTGGGTGTTGGGATTCTGAGTTTCGGCATTTTGTAATACTCCCAATTAAAGCCCTTTCTACTGCAGTATTCATAAATGTTCTTATTAGCCCATCATGTTGATTACTATGGAAATAAAAAAATAAGTAGCAAACTTGAGAACTAAACAAGATAATGATAAGCTAAATATTTTAAAAGGTGCAGAAGTGGAGAGGGGTAAATATGGTGGGGTCCATAATAATATCCAGTCATGGCCTTTACCCAGTGTATTGAACAGACCATGACTAACCATGGTGGTTCCATGTTAAAACCGTGAAAATATAATCACAAATGGATTAATAGCAAGTAAAATTCGATGAAGAAACAAATAGCACCTGCACAAAATCACCAGTGTAAATATAGCCTGGTGTAAATATAGTGATCTTAATATCAGGCAGGAGGAGAAAGAGATCCAGCCAAGAAATGACAAGCCACGTTTATTCCAAGGCAGGGATTGGCGATTTGTGAACCATCTCTCAGTTTAATGTACTTTATAAGTAAAATGTCTAATACAACAGCTGACCTCATAGCAATAATGAAGATGGACGTTTTTATTTGTTAAGTCTTAACAATGTGTCTCCTGCTTGTCTTTTGAAGGCTGCCTGTTTTATTTAATTATTACTTGCTTAGAAGGGATCTGGATTTCTGCATAGGTGTTTCTTTTTTTTTTAGCTTTACCAGCAGTTTGAGTGGAGTCATGGCTGTAAATTACTCATTGTGTCTGTAATACCTTCCCTCTTCCCCCTGTTTCTGGCATGCCCCATAGCCTGTGTTCCTGAAAAGAAAAGTTTAAATTACAACAATCCACTCAAACTGCTGTGCATGGATGCACCAAATGAAACACACATCAGCTAGAAGAACCAGTACTATGACTGTGAGTGTGCTTTTTATCTCCTTTAGTCCCCCGGTTTAGTCCCCTTCTCAGTGCTGGTTCTTATGATGAGTATCATTGGGCACGTTTTTAGCATTTGCCATTTCTGTACTGGCTGAATCGCCATTTTTTGCAGGCACTATTATTATATAGTCACCAATTGTGGCTTCACTATTTATAATGCGCTATTATTTAGTCACTATTTTTGAATCATGATTATCACAGGATACCACCATGGTTTGCTATAACTCTGAATAGCATTATGAATTTTTGCAACTACCACAATAGTACTGATTTGAGTCATACTTCAAAGGACAAGTATTTCCAAGGCAGCTGCTTGTAATACTTCTATTTTCAGAAGTGATATTTCTACTGAAAGTAGACGTGAGAGAAACATAGCAAAAAAGAAATATTTGAAACTTAGTGCTTCAGAAAAACATTGCTACAAATGTGGTCCTGAGAGCAGATAGTGCACATCCAATGCCTTTCAAAAATTATATTCCTTGTAGTCAATTTTAAGATTAAAAATAAACTGTAGTTCATCTGAACCATATGACTGACAGGCTAACGAACTGGAGATGAGATTTCTCAGTAGGGGTTATAACAAAATGTTACTGAGAAAGGTTAAAGATAAAGCTGAGGCTATGAATAGAGATGATTTACTGAATAAAAGAACAATGAAAAGCCACAAGAAAAATAAAATTCATGAATATGGTCCTGTTACTTTTGTCAGTAAATCAATCATTTGGCAGATAAAATTGACAATATACAGTCATTTATCATAGCTGCCCTTTCCTGCTTGGTGACAATGATGTGGCTTCAGCAATGGGTGATACCCCATGCATTACTTTCAGTAGAACAAACAAACTGAGAGACACGTTAGTCCATTGCCGATTTGAGAAAAATCAGGAAGCTATCGTTAATAACCAGTGGTTAGCATACAAATCAAAAGGTTTCTTCAAATGCCAATAATTGTAATGTGTGTACATATGCACAGCCTGGTAAAGAGTTTTATACCCCATGCATGAAGATTTAAAGTTGAGACGTGGAATTTATTAATTGCAGTACTGACTTAGTCATATGTGTTCTATGGTGTAACTGCAATAAGATATATGTAAGGAGAACAGTGCCCAGCATGAAAACCAGCACACAAGACCATTGAGCATTATTAATAGAGACTTGACACCCAGTTGGTAGTCATTTGTTTGATTGCCATAATTCAAATCCTAGAGAATTAAAGTTAATAGGCATTTAGATAGTGGGTCATGTGTGGTGGGGGGCAAGTGAATAAACTACTGTGGAAAAATTCAACTTGGATTTATAAATTACAAAGCGTTACACCTGCTGGTTTTAAAGAAGCAATGGGATTTGAAATCTTTTTAAAAGATTAACTAGCCACACCCCTGAGGAAGACTCATCTAGAGTCAAGGCACTCGGGCTTCCTACAGCCATAGAGACTTTTTTACCTGTACCCATACCTCTGCATCTAGCATTTATTGCATTTGTCAGCTTTCTTGCTTGTATTGGATTATATTTGTACTTAATGTGGTTCATGCTATTACTGCCATTAAAGAATTTTCAGCATTAAGCTGTGCCTGGCTCCTAGCTTCCCTTGTGAGTGTCAGGACTTTGGGATTCTTTGCTTCTACATTTGAAAGCTGGCCACCGTACTTCCCTGAGCACCTGCCCTGCACCATGTATCGTGACCCCCCCCTTTTGGAACTGGAAACACAGAAACATAGAGATTGTTTGCAGATAAGGACCATTTGTCCCCCCTCCCAGTCTGCTATTCTGCCCATTTTCCCCTGACTTCAGTAACACCACAGATCCTACATGATCTCCAGTCAGTTCTCCCTTCCCCTTTCCACTGAGATTCCCTTGTGCCTATCCCATGTATTCTGGAACCCCACCACTGTTTTTGTTCCTACCACCTCCAATGAAATACTGTTCCAGGAATCCCCCAATCTGTGAAGAAGTACTTCCTCACATTTCTCCTGATTTTACCCTCCTCCAGCTTCATATCAAGTTTCCTTGTTCCTGAGTACATTGTTTTTTGAAAAATACTTCCCTTCAATATATTTATTTTTTTATTTTTTTATTTTATTGAAATCTAGGATTACAAATACCTTTGAGTAGTAACTGCTCATTTACAAAGGTTCCACATTGAAGGAATGGGGGTATACATACATACAAAGTTGAACATAATAATACATAGTTACACAATAAAAAGAAGTAAGAGACTGAGGCTTAGGAAATTCCAGTAATTCAAAATGTGTCAAATGTTAGGTAGCATGACATACCAGCCAAGGGCAATCTTAGAAATAAGCACTACAGGTGAGAGGGAAGGGGGTATGCAGGCAGGAAGGCCATTGTCATAGGGTAGAGGGTGAGGGTAAGAGCTCTAAAGGGGAAGGAGGGGAGGGATAAAAGTCAGGAAATGCCCAGGGGGGAGGAAAGGGAGAGGGGGCAAGGGGGTAGGAAGGTAGAAGGGGTCAAGGCTTCAGCAGTGGGTGATACCCCATGCATTACTTTCAGTAGAACAAACAAACTGAGAGACAAGTTAGTCCATTGCCAATTTGAGAAAAATCAGGAAGCTATCATTAATAACCAGTATCAATAACTTGTATCTTTTTATAACAAGGCTATTTTGAAAATTTGGTGCAAAAATATTACAAAATAATATATTTATGAGCTTACGTTACATTTTGCAAACAAACACAGGCTCCTAACTTTGATACATCTCAATATTTTTATCCCACACTCTTCATCTGCAGACCTATCAGCTCTAGCCAGAGTTTGTTTAATCTGTTATTCATTTGCCTCATGTTGACCCCCAACCACCTCACCCCATCTACCCATGGCAACCACCAACCCTGTCATCCCTCATCACAGTCAGTGTAGATCCATGTAGGGATGTTGGGTTGTGCCAGTGGTTGTCATTCTGAAGGCAGTAGGGGCTCTCCAGTTTTCTCTGTTTCTGCATCAAAGCCCTTATCAACTGAGCTAAGGCTTGCTAGACCCCTTGGGGCCAGCTCTTGCACTTCCTGCTATCCTTCTAACGGAGGTCCAAGATCCTTGGCCCACTGAAGTGGGTCACAACAGTTGTGGAATACACCACCAGCCATTACCCTGCTGTGACACATTGCAACTGGCAGCATCTCTTGCACATGCTGCTATCCTATTAATGGAGTAGCAAGCTCTATGGCCCACTATAGGGTGTTACTGTGGCTGCAGAATGTACACCCAATCCTCTCATGATGGGTTGCATTGCATTTGGCAGCATCTCTCACACATAATGCTATCCTATTATTGGAGTATCAAGCTCTATGACCCTCTACTGGAAGTCATTGTGGCTACAGAATGCACACAAGACCATCCCCTGCTGGGATGTGCTGCAATCATCAGTATCTCTTACAACAAGTCACCCAAGCACCAGCCTCGAAAATTCACTCCAGAAGCTAGTGTCCAAAGTGATGTACTGCTGCTGGGCATACTGTATGTTTTCTGAGTTATAAGCAGGAACTATCAAAAAGCAGATTGGAGTTGTACAGCAAGAAGCTGGTTTGGATTAGCTGTCCATCAGTGCAGCAGTAGTACTACTGCTTGTGTTGCCAGTGACCTGGATTTGGAAATGAGTCTGGGTGGTAAGGAGCTGGCTGGAGGAGTGGGTGGCTGCCTTTACCTATGTACAAATGCCCCCTGCGGTAGGGCAGGAGACATCATAGTGTCCACCAAGTTAGGGTGGTGGAGTGTGCCAGCTTGCACATGCACACCTGTTGCATGCATTCATACTTGTGAGTGTTGACACCACTGACTCTGAGGGAGGGAGTAAAAATGGTAGAAAAACGCTATCAGAGCAGCAGCTTTATGCTAGTATCCCACAGGACCCTCACCTACTCACCAGGTTTTTCCAAATGATCACACATTCTGTCTCACTATGGGGCATCTGGGGGGACAAATAAAGTCCTGGAGATGTGTTGTCACAGAGTTGAAGATACTTGATGAAGAGAACACATGCCAGAGTTAGGGTGTAAATAGTAAAAAAAAAAATAACTCACTCCTGTCATACTGGTGGCCCAGGGTTGGGAATGGCCTTGGGTTGCTCGGGGACCATTGGCGAGAGGAAGGATTGAGCACCCCTAGGACAGCTCTCCTTCCTCAGGGAAGGGGGACTAGTTTGGTGCACTGCTTGACTGCCATCCAACAGCAGCCGGCTGACAGCACATGTGACACCACTATGTAGGGAAGGGGAACCCATGTTCAGGATGTTGGGGTTGTCGCCACAGAAGCTGAGCTCAAAAATCGCATCCATTGCATGTCCATTGGCCCACTTGGAAAATCAGGAGGAAAATTACCCAAGGCAGCAGGATGCAGACCCCACACCCATGACCAGGTACCACCACAGTCCTGTGGCAGAGGACATTAGTGTATGGTAAGCCCAGGAGAAGCCAGGTGATAGGGCTGGGGGAGTGGAGGTTGGAAGGGAGCAGCCAGTTACAGCAGGAGATGAAAACATTTTAAAAAAAATATTACACACATTATCTGCTCTGGCTGCTTGTCCACCTGTTACATTATAATTCTCCTTTTTATGACATCATAATTACATCCACTGCAACATATTATTATTCTTTAAACAGAATTATGATGTCAAGTGTGAACAAACAACCAGAGAAGAAATTATTGCTAGATATCCTGATTTTCTGTAAATGCTGTCATAATTAAAGAATATTGGCGGGAATTTCGGAAAGAACTACCAAATATAAGCTTAATTGTATTTTATTATTACATTTTTTTCAAACGTGTCCCAATGGCCTTTGGGGATCTTTAACTGCCTTGTTAGTAAGATGAGCCACCAGACAGTTCTCTTGTCTTTTTGTTAAACAGCCTAAATCCAAGCTTTGTCTTCCCATTCCAGTGTGCTATTTTTTTATGTGCATTCTGTACTTCACAGGGGGTGGTGCTGATTGACAAGATGGTTAATGGTTGTGGCAACTCATACCAAGGAGTTGCCTGCCCAAGGAGTTAATTTAGCCAATTTGTGAAGGTTTTTTGTGAGTGATTACAAGTACTGCTTTAATGTCCCACTCATATCTTCTGTTCTGATACTTTAAATCAATAAAAAAAAATTAAGCATGGGCTAAATTTTAACACCTCAGGCAGGCAACTCCTTGGTATGTGCTGCATGCCTGGACCATGTCAGTGGCTCTTTAAAGTTCAATAGGACAATGGGATGACTTCTTGGGAATATGGAGTCTGGTTTGTGGATTTGTTTATGAAAAATGGAAAACTATCCTTATTGCTCATCTTAGTAACTTGGCAGTTCAAGCACACCGCTTGGTAAAATCAGTCCCAATAATGAATTACTACCCTGTAAAAAGCACCTTCTCAGTGCTCAAAAAAAAAAAAAAAAAGAGACATTCCCTTTCCTGAATGGGAGCTCAAGGCTATAATTTTTTTTCTAATGATGCCCCAGTGCTCCAGATAATATTGGCATGTAAGAGTAATTTACTCATCAGTTTTGAAACTTGGTGAGTAAAACAAAATTTGATGTGTACAAGTGCTTTAAATCTGGAGAAAATCTGTACATTTTAAGTCACCAATGATGTTATGAAGCACTATTGCATGGGGTGTGGTGCATTTTCATGTGTTGGGATAAGGATCGGTACATGTTCAAAACAAAATTTTGAAGACTATTTCCTAATATTGGGAGAGTAAATAGTCCAATATTCACCTTATCTGAGCACTGGATGCCCTTTTGGAAGGGAAGGGATTATAATTTACCCCCGAGGCGTTGGCTGCTGGATCCCATCTATTTCCTTATCCCTGGCTCTGTATCTGCTCTCAGATGTTTTTGTGATGTCTGTATAGGGAAAGCATGAGACATGCTCAGTTTAGTTCTATGGTGTGTCTTTTGCTAGTGCTAGTTTCCCTACTTTCAATCAAGTTTTGGTACAAATCAAAGCCAGGTTTCGACTAACAAAAGATGCAAAACATTTGAGCATGGGGCAGACTGTAGATAAGGACGTGGAAGGGGTCAAGTGGCCATCTCCTCGATGGAAGAACATTTAAAAGGTAAATGAGCACCCAGATTTTCTTTTCTGCACCTTAAAATCACAGTAAATATGTTCATTAAAGTTAAGGTGAAGTGACCAGTGGGGTGCTACAAGGATCAACACTAGGTCTGTTCCTTTTCAATGTAATTATTAGTGACATTACAGAAACATAGAAAAATAGATCGCTTGGCCCACCTAGTCTTCCCACTTCCCTACCTACTGGATAAGCTGCAGATCCTAGTTAACCAACAGCCTATTTTGTCCTACTCCCCACAAGAATTGCCTTAAGTCTGTCCCATGCATTCTTGAATTCTCCCACGGTTATAGACCCCACAACCTCCTCAGAAAGGTGGTTCCATGCATCCAACACCCTCTCTGTGAAAAAATACTTCCTCACATTGCCCCTGAGCCGTACCCCCTCTATCCTCAAATTGTGTCCCCTTGTTCTTGCACATCTCATTTTCTGAAAGATGCTACCTCTTGAACTTCATTGATTCCACTGAGGTACTTAAAGTTTCAATCATGTCTCCCTTCTCCTCCTTTCCTCAAATGTATACACATATTAAGTTCCTTTAGTCTGTCCTCATATGGCTTCTCTTGCAGACCCTGCACCATTTTAGTTGCCCACCTCTGGACTGCCTCCATCCTGTCTATGCCCTTGCAGAGATGGGGTCTCCAGAACGGGATGCAGTATTCCAAACTGAGTCTCACCAACTGTCTGTACAGAGGGATAACAACTTCCTGTTTTCTGCTGGTGATGCTTCTCCCTATACATCCCAGTATCCACCCAGCCCTCCCTACTGCCTTCTCACATTGCTTGCTAACCTTAAGGTCATCTGATATGATTATCTCCAGGTCCCTTTCCATTTTTGTTGTTGTTACTACCTCCATTGTGTATTCTTCCCAGGGTTTTGTTTTCCAGGTGCATTATTTTGCATTTTTGCATTGAATCCAAGCTGCCATACTTCTGACATTCCTCCAACCTTGCCAAGTCCCTTCTCATGCTTTCCACCCCCCTTGTGTATCAACCCTGTTGCAGATCTTTGTGTCATCTGCAAAGAGGCATACTTTTCTATCCAGTCCCTCTGCAATGTCACTTATAAAGACATTTAAAAGGACTGGACCCAGTACTGAACCCTGCGGTACCCCACTAATAACCCCCCTTTCTTCAGAGTGGACTCCATTTATTATTACCTTCTGTGTCTTGTTGTCCAGCCAATGTTTTACCCAGGCTACCACCCTGGGACCCACTCCCAGGCTGGCTAATTTGTTTTTAATCTTTCATGGGGACTGTATCAAATGCCTTGCTAAAGTCTAGGAGGCTATGTCCACAACCCTCCCTGGTCTTCTATTTTGGTCACCCAGTCAAAGAAATCAATTAGATTCATCATAATCTTCCCACTGTGAATCCATGCTGCCTTGGGTCCTGTGCCCCACTGGCCTCTAGGTACTCAACAATTCTTTCCTTCAGAAGTGATTCCATCATTTTCCCTACCACAGAGGTCAAACTGATAGGTCTGTAGTTTCCTGCCTCTGTCTTGCTCCCACTTTTGTGAAGCAGAATCACATCCACCCTCCTCCAGTCCTTGGATACCACACCATCCTCCCATGATTTGTTAAAAAGGGTAGTCAGTGGTGTCACTAGTTTTCCCCTTAATTCTTTTAGAATTCTGTGGTGACTCCCATAAGGCCCCATTGCTTTGTCCACCTTCAGTTTTAGGAGTTCTTTCAAGCCCTTTCTTCTGTGAAAGGACTGGGACTGATCCCCCAATCCAGAGTGCTTCTGTTAATTGGATTAGGTACCTCCCCCTCCTCCTCTTTTGTGACTACTGAGCAGAAGTATTCATTTGATATTCCTGCTTTTTCACTGTTTCTCTCTGCCCACTCACCGTCCATTCTATTCAGCCTCTCTATCCCTCCCTTTGTCTTTCTATGCTCCCTAATGTACCTATAAAAGGTTTTATCCCCCTTCTTAACTAACTTGGCTATCTTTTCCTCACTTTGGGCCTTTGCTATTCTAACTGCCTTCCCTGCTTCCTTCTGCCTTAACTGGTACTGTTCTCTGAAAAGGAAAGACTAGAAGGGAAAGTATGTCTATTTAGGGATGACATAAAACTCTGTAACAGTGTGGATGCACTGGGTGGTGAGGGTAGAAAGAAAGAGGCATGTTCTAAAAAAGTTGGATGAATTGTAAGGGGTTTGTCAGCTGGGTTTCAATGCTAAAAAGAACAAAATCATGCACGTGGGGAACAGAATCCTGGGGGCAACTTACCAACTGGGAGGAGAGGTATTAACAGTCACAAAGTTGGAAAGGGATCTGGGTAATAATTTGTGATGACCTGAAGGTAGCTAAACAGTGTGACAAGGCAATGGGGAAGGCTAGCAGGATGTTGGGATGCATAGGCTGTGGAATCACCAGCAGAAAGTGGCAGATAATAATACCCCTGTATAGATCATTGGTGAGACCACACCTTGAGTACTGAGTCCAGTTCTGGAGGACTCATCTACCCAGGAACATAGATAGGTTGGAGCCAGCTCAAAGGAGAGCAAGCAAAATGACCACCCCCTCTCCAAAGCAAACATGATCACTTATATCATGCTGAGTCTGTGGGAAGAAAGCTATTTCTGATTCTCTTAGCCACATCTGCTGAGCCATACTTCTTTTTCTTCAAAGAGTAATTTCATATGAGACACTGGCTTGGAGCTGTACCTTATGCTTCAGACAGGAGTCCACAGGCTGGGTGGAAGGGGTGGGTATTAAGGCTGGCAACCCCAAGGATGCCACACAACTGATTTTCCAAGACTCATAAGGCTCAAACCCCGTTTTTCATTTTCTTACTTTGTGCAGTTTGCATTCTTCAACCCTAATACCTGCACTGATGTAGGTTTTTTTTTGTCCCCCTATTGGGTGGCCTACATTCTCACTGTCTCCACAGCCCCATCAACCCATTCACAGCACCAGCTCATGTCATCCACTCTGGCTTATCCAATGTTGCTGGGTGATGGGGATCCCTCAACCCGCTGACACGGATCCAGTTCTGGAGGTACCTGCCATTCAGTGAGAGTGGAGCTGCATGGGTTGGCAGGCATCCAATCACCCAGGATCTTTTTCTTCTCCTGCTTTTTTCTCCCACCCACCCCAGAGGCAGAGCAAAGGGCATCATCAGTGGCTGAGCTTTGCGCACTTCTGCCCATAGCATGCCAGACGACTGCTCCACCCCATCCCTCATGTACAGGACCCAGGCACCCCAACACCCAGTCACTGCTATATGTCAGAGGTGCACCGGCCTCAGTGTCCCTCCCTCCCTGGCAGAGAAGAGCTGTCCTCTGGACACTTGATCCTCTCCCACCCCGGCCAACCACCAGTGACCCACTTATACCATGAACATGTGATATGGGCGTGGCAGGAGGTAAGGTATGATGCCTAAGCCCTCCATACCACCGGGCTGGCTTTAATGCAGTTTTTGGCAATGAGCAGATACAATATGTATATATGGTGGGGACATGATGCGGTGTTTTTTGGATATTCAGTCACCATAAGCAAGCAAGGAGGTAGCATAACATAGTGGTTAAGGGCAAAGAGCTGCAAACCTGGGTTCCTGGGTTTCAATCCCACAGCCCCCACTTACATGCTGTGTATCCCTGAGCAAGTCACTCAACTTTCCTTGGAACTGGGAAATGGAGCTGCTACTCACACTGGGGTGATCTACAGACCTTCAGCACAGGGGGAAGAGATGGACAGAGTTCTAGTGGAAGCCACCCATAAGATGGCAGCTAAGGAAAAGGTGCTACTGGTGGGAGACTTAATCTGCCAGATGTGGATTGCAGTGTCCAGGCTGCAGCTTCAGCTAGGAGCAGGGATATCCTGGACTCCCTGCAGGGGGCATTCTTCAGGCAATTAGTAAATCAGCCCTCATGAGGAAGCATGTTTGACCTAGTTCTCACCAGCAGGGACAGTGTTGCTGATGTCCCTGTGGGTGGCCACCTGGGGACCAATGATCACCAGATAGAGTGGTTCAATATAAGAACAGAGGTGGAGTCAAACCACATGAAGGCAAGGCTCCTGGACTTTGGGAGGGCAGATTTTACAAAGATAGGGGTATGCCTCAGGGATGCTCTAGCAGGAAGGGGAGACTTGGATCGAGTAGAACAGTGAGTGAAATTAAAAGGAACTATGGTGAAGGCAATACACCTCTATATTAGACAAGTAAATAAAAGAAAGAAGAAAAAAGACAGCTATGGTTCTCAGAGGAGATGGTGGGGAATGGTATAGCACTAAAGTTAGCATTCAGAAGGGTCCTTATTAGTTGAGCAGTGGCTTTCATTTTTCATCAAAGGTTGCTTAAACATCTGTAAAACCATTTTGAAAATGAGGTCCATAGACTTGTATGGAATGCGCCCCCATGATCTCCCTGGTTAGACATCACATAACATTGGAGCACGGGGGTGAAGCAGGCAGACCAAGAAGTGGAAAGGGGTTAGCTGGTCAACAGCTCAGCTAGATCTGCAATCCCTTCCCTTCCTCACATGACAATAGTAAATTTTATAATTTTGGCACAGTGACTATCATCACTGCAGCGCAGGCTATGAAGCTCAATACAGTATGTCACACCATTACTTTAAAAGGCAATGACTGATTATGATTAAACATGACAAACTATGCAAATTAATTACTGCAGAGAAGCCAGTGAGAGGCAGATACATAAATCCTGATTAATCATGGTCAAATCTTACAAGCATATGATCAAGCATGATTAAGCATGATCTGTGAAACAGGTTCTGATTGGCTGCCAATAACCTGCATCAGGCATTGATCAACTATTATTAATAATGACTGATAAAAAAACAGCATCAGCAAAGAAAAAAAAGTCATGGTTTATGGCTGCTTTGGGTATTGATCAGTTATGAAAGATAATAATTTAGCCCCACCAAAAGTACCGATTAAAAATGATCATGACCCAACAAAACAGTTGTGACCAATATTGATCAGTCATGATTAATAGTGATTGACAATAAAAAAAAAACATGATGCCAATAAAATAATGATGATTTATAATTACTTCAGGAAGTGATTAATCAGGATTAATACTGTGTTGTATATTGGAAATCACAAAAATTCAAAAAAAATTATGATCAGATTATGACCAATGATCTGATTTTTCATTGGCGTCCATTTAACATTGGTGGATTTTCATTATTAAAGATGACATACAGAAATAGATTACTTGCCGTATTGGTCCTTGTAAGAACAGATCCAAAAGCAAATGGTTTCATGCCTTTTATTGGACCAACATAGATGGTACAAAAAGAACCATCTATATTGGTCCAATAAAAGGTATCAAACCATTTGCTTCTGTAGCTATTATTGATGATATTTTGGTGATTTTTAATACTTGAATATGATCTTTCACTATGAATTATAAAGATTTTTCATGATTAATCATGATAAACTCTCATTCATTTCAGCTGGGTAGAGTTCCCTTTCTGCTCCTGGAACTAAATGGGGTTTTATCCCTCCCTGTCCACTCTCCTGCACCCCTCCATACTGCTACCAAACTGAGCAACCACCAAACCCTTCACTCAGCCCCAGCTATGCTTGAAACTATTTATGGTTTTGGCACCCACCACCTTTGCTAGCAGACTGTTCCATGGCTCCACCAGCCTGTTGCTAAAATAGATCATCCTCACATCCTTCGTAAAACTACCCTCCTGCCAGATTCCACTCATGACCTCAGCTTCTTGACTCTGTACTCCTGTTAAATAGTTCCCCACACTTTATCTTGTTACTTCTCCTCTGGAACTTGAAGGTCTCTATCCTACCCTTCTCTTTCACATGGTCTCCAGTGGGTATGTGTTTAGTGGCTTAGGACAGCCTTTGTCAAATCTGTTCGGTTGACCATAAATCATTTTTTTCACCCTGTGTTGCACTGTCTCCAATCTGTTCCTGTCCATCCTTCAGTGAGGACTCCAGAACTTCACACAGAATTCCAGGCGTTGCATCACCAGTTACCTATATAGATGTAGTGGTACCTCCTTTTTCCTGCTGCCAGTACCCCTTCTGATATTGGTTTGATTGTTTGAGGGAGTTACTAATGACTGCAAGATCAATTTCCTCTGCCATAGTGCTCATTTTAACCCCTTCCATCCAGTACTCTGTCCTGGTATTTTTTCCCTAGGTGCACAACCAGCATTTTATGGCACTGAATTTCAACTGCCAAACTCATAGACCACCTCACAGCCTTTGTAGCTCCTTTTCATCTTTCTTCCTATGTTTACCTACTGCAGGGTTTTGTGTCATCTGCAGCGAGGACGAACTTGCCATGGATGCCCTCTCCAATGTCGTTGATGAACATATTGAAGAAGACAGGACTCAAGACAGGTCCCTGTAGCAACCCACTACATTTCCCTCACTTCCAGTTTAATGCCTTTACCACCACCCCTTTTTTCTGTCCTTCAAACCATTTTACCCATCTAACTATGTACCTAGCAATACCCAAGTCCTCCAGCTTCTTCAGCAATCTTCTGTGTGACATTGAGTCAAATTTCTTGCTGAAATCAAAGCAGAGAAAATCCACAGCTTGGCCCTGATCTACTACTTTTGTTACCCATGTCAAAGTAAACTATCAGGATGGTGTGACATGACCTCCCTGCCAAAAAAAAAACATGCTGTTTACTATCTAAAGACCTTATTTCTCTATGTAGTCCACAAGGTCCTCTTTCATCAGTGACTACATAATTTTACCCACCGCAAAGATAAGGCTGAGAGGTCTGTAATTCCTAGCTGTCCCTTGTCCCTCCTTTGTGTAGCTGAACTACTTCCTACATTCCACTCTTTCAGAACTACTCCTATCTTAACTGAATTATTGAATAGCCCTAGTAGGGTCCAGCCAATTCTGCAGACCATTCCTCACGCTTGGTGCATCCCATCTGGTCCTTGAGCTTTATCTACCTTTAGGAATTCAGGCACCTTCTGGTCCCTTTCTTTGATAAATACTGGCTTCCTCATTTCATGAATACCCTTAACAACTGCCTTCATGCCACTTTCAAGCAGTGGCCAATTGTTTTTCTTCATGAAGACTGGGCAGAAGTAATAGTTAAGGATGACTGCTTTTGCTCATCTTCTTCTAATACCCTTCCCCATGTTGTAGCCTAACAGTTCCCTACATCCTATTTTGCTTAATATATCCAAAGAATTGTTTTTCCTTCTCTTGACTCCACTGCAATATGCAGCTCCTTGTCTGTCTTTGCCTCCATAACCATCCTTTTTTCTTCCCTAGTTTTTATTTGGTACTCTCCCCATTCCTTCTCCCCCTGCTTTTCCTTGTTCCTAGTGAAAGCCTTTTTCTTGGCCCTCACTGCTTTCCCAACCTTTTCCATGAACCACATTGATCTCTTGTACCTGTTTTGTTTTGTAAGAATTCTCATGCATGGCTCTGTTGCCTTAAAAGTGGTCCACTTGATTGCTCACCATCTTTTGTGTATGCCTCTGATGCTGTCCACCATGGACAATTTATCTTGGACCAGCTCTTCTATCTGGTTGGATTTTACTCCTCTGAAATCTAGGGCTCAGTTTTGATTGGGGCATTCTGGTCCCAAGGGCCTGCCTAAGCCAAATGGAGTTATGTTGTTGCTGGAACTCTGTGGCTCCCCTACCTTCACTCTACTCTCCATCTCTGAGTTGGTGAGCACCAAATTGATAATGACCACCTATCTAGTGGATTACTGTGTTTTCTCCACTTTGTATTTATTGCAATGTTTGTATTAACACTGAATCATTATATGTATGCCCATTTAAAAGCCTTACTTAAAATAAGGATCATACATCATCTCAGGCACTCCCTGATGATGCATTGAGTGAAACCGTTGAGGTGGTCATGCAGGCTCCTGCTGGCATCCTAAGTGAGAGGTATGGTGAATTGTCACTTTGAAATAGAATACAAATGCACTTTGTTCAGTCAGATATCTGTTTTTGTCTGTTTTTATGAGAGTGGTGGATCATGCAGGGATTCTCTGACTTGAAATTACTTTTAACCCCAGCACATCCAGCCATTGGGGTGGTTATTCGGTTTGCTTTGTTGTTGGATAGTTAACCAGCCCACGTTGACCATCTGTCTTGGCAGCTTGATTTAAGGTATTTTTCAGTCTGAGGAGTGCGTTGTGCCAATACTACCATTATTCGTCAGTCACTGTGTGGAGGTGCTGACAGTGACTGGGATGTCTACCATTTATGGATGAGTCAATTTGGGGCATGCCAATGGGGCCCTTGCATCAGTAATTTTCTGTGATACGGGTGAAATAGACCCATTCAGGATAGAAACCCTGGCATCTAACATGGAAATTAGTGAACAGTCATCAGAGTTTACTTCTGCACCTATTCCGGACATTATTGCTGCATTTCAATAATTAGAATTTGCAGCAATACATGCAAAAAGAAATCACTAGCACAAAATTACTCTTGAAGCATATGTATGGGTGGACTGAGTACCTCGGGGTTTGAGGGTTATCAGATGGCCTGGATATGGAGAGGATAGACCTATACTTACGAACGACTGGTGAAACCAAATGCAAGCAGCTTCAACGATCTTTGTCCATTGCCTCATCAGAGACTATGCAATCCAGAAAGCAGCTCTAGAGGAAAAGATTAAGGAACGTGAGCAAGCTGTAAGTGTGTTTAAAGATCACCCAGATTTCCAGGATTTTGAGGCTGAGCTTTTCCAAATTTTGCAAAATAAGTATACACGGTTGAAAAAGGTGAAACAAACAAAATTTGAAAGGGATCATCAGGATTACCTTTTAGACCGTGTTTTTACATGTAATTAAAAGGGAGGCAAATGGAAGAATAAACATAAAAATGGTCCCAATAATAAATACCAACAGGACTCAAATGTAAGAACTGATGGAGTTGGGACATCTGTGACCCGTTCAAACTTGAAATGTTCAGACGATTTAAACATCACATATGATCACTTCACATCAGAACTGATTCAGCAGATGATTTTTTAGAACAAGAAGACATGGTGCAGGAGGAGGAGGAATAGGCTCGGAACACCCCCCCAACCCTGACACAGTCCATGGAATGTACAATTTCAGGAGGAAGAAATGGGTTCAAAAAAACAAGACGGGAAGGCAAGAAACACAGATGAGAACATCAGAGCATGGTACAGGTGGAGTTACCACCAACAGCATCAGTGGGCAAAATGGACACCACAGACACAGATCTCCAGACCGAGAGGTGGCAAGTCCTACTGGGGCAAAGGCAAGTCCTAAATGTAATTAATCTCTCTGCAGCAACTATAACATCTATATACACAAAAGCATTACAGAGGGGTGTAAGTTTTATACCATCTTGTACTGCCAGGGTCTTTGACTTATCTATGGACATTGAGAAATTTTCACGAAAATTAAGCTTGAAGGTTCACTTTTCAAAACAAAAACAGACATGTAAAATTGATGCAACACTTAATGACAGCAATAACGTGGACTTGAATAATAGTACACAAATACCAACAAATGTCAGCATTAAGAAACACTCGACTTTTATGCCACACTATGTAACAACTGTTTTGACATTTGAAAGGGTCCTATTAAATGAACTTGATTAGCATAAAGATGAATTGTCAACATTGGACTATTCAGACGTGATGCAAGAGGAATATCTGGCATTAAAATAACTAAATGAAAACCCTCACATTGTTGTAAAACCAACGGACAAGGGAGGGGTCCATAGTGATTCTAAATATTGAGGATTACAAGCTGGAGATTTTTAAGCAGTTAGCTGACAGAGATTTTTATGTTGGTTTAAAATTTGATACAACTATTAAATTTAAACAGGAAATTTATAATTATTTGTTGCAGGCACATGAAAGGGGTCTCATTTTAGATCACTCTTTGGAGATTTTGATGGTACCGTTCCCCATAAGGCAGACATCTACATACTTCCAAAAGTTTATAAAAGCACTGTGGATCCCCTGGGCCACCCTATAGTATCTGGTTTTGGTTGCTGAACACAACCTCTTTCTAAATTTGTTGATGGCTATATTAACCATATAGTCCCAACACTTAGATCTTATATTAAAGATACAACAGATACTGGGCATCCTGGGGGATCTACCGATGGAGGGTGACTATTTTTGGTCACTCTTGATATCCAGTCACTCTACACTAATGTACCACATATAGGTGGTCTGGAAGCTTTAGAATTTTGGATGCAGTAAGTAACAGATTATCCAAAGCCCTTCATAGACTTCCTATGCCAACTATCTAAGTGCATTGTAACTATGAATTATTTTGTTTTCCAAGGTCAGCCTTTTCTTCAGGTGTAGGGAACAGCAATGGTGGGCTACATTTTCCCCCACTTATGAGACCCTTTACCTAGGTTCATGGGGAAGACACTTTATTTATGATGAAAATGTTAACAGATTCTTTGAATAGGTGGATCTTTGGTAATGATTTTTGGATGATGTTCTGATGATGTGTCGGGGGTAGTGAAACTGAACTTTTTGAATTTGTATCATGTTTAGAAGCATCCAATCCAAACCTTAAATTTACTGTGGAATATAGTAAACATAATGTACATTTTTTGGATTTGGATATTTATAAGATGCCAGATGTTACAATTGAGACAGACCTGTATAGAAAAATCACAGAATAAAATAGTATTCTTATGACTAAAAGTTGTCACTCCCACGACACCATCAATAAAATCCCCAAATCTCAATTTATGAGAATTAAGACAAATTGTTAAAATCCAGAAACTTGTGTCCACAGATCCCATGAAATGAGTCAGTGCTTTCGGGACAGAGGTTATGATATGGGCCTCATTAGACAAGCCCAGGATCAAGTGGACAGAATTCCCAGGACTGAATGTTTAACTTATAAGACCAAGACAGATCCTAGAAGTGAGCAACCTGTTTTTGTAACAAAATGTTGTGCCAAAAATAACATTATCAGGGAATGCTTGAGTACATGTTGGCATACTCTAGAAATGGAATCAGCTTTGTCTGTGGTAGCTGTGCAGCTCCCCAACATCACATGCAAAAGAGCAAAAAACATTACAGACATCATGGTACATAGTTTTATTTATTTTTTTTTTGTTATTAACCCAACATAACCAATGTTCATGGTTACCATTTAAACCTATAGGATGTTTCTCATGTGGCACATATGTCTATTGCCCCCTTATTGTTAAAATAAAAGAATTTAGTACAGTTAATAATAAAGTATTTCAAATCAGGCAGTTTATTAACTGTAACATGATTAGGTAGTATATCTTGCCACCTGGAGTTGTTCAACTTTTATTTTGGTAAAACTAAATGCGCTTTTAAAAATAGAGTAGGTGAACATTTAAGCTGTGTTAGATTACAGGACTAATGTAACTCTCCTTGCATCTACAGGACAATAGAGATAATCAGACACATAGATTTAAATTCCAGGGAATAGAAAAAGTGACACTGGGTCCAAGGGAAGGGGATTTGGCTTATGCTTTATGCAAAAGGGAAGCATTTTGGATATATAATTAGGGGCTTTATGTTTTCCAGGCTTAAATTATCCTATTGGTGTTTCCCTATTTTTGAGAGATACATAGGGTCAAGATATGCTATAATAATATGATATAATGATATCTACATCATATTAATGAGTTTCCTCCAACATCCCCTCCGCCCCCGTATAGAGAGTAACCTGGCCTCTTTAAAATGTTTAGAATGATTAAAATTGTAATAACTAAAATTGTGATTTGGAGCCTTTTGAAGTAACATGATGACTGTGATCTGATATTTATAAATAAGTATATTTATAATATTTCACATATATAAGAATTCTTTAATATTCATGTACAAAATGGTTTACATTGACATCAATTGCTGTATATATGTATATTCATTTATTCATTTTTATACCACTTTATTTTTAGGTGTTCACAATCCTTAAATGGGTGTATGTGTGTAAGTGTGTTTTTCTCCACTTTGTATTTATTGCAATGTTTTTATTAACACTGAATTATTATATGTATGGCCCTTTAACAGTCCTACTTAAAATAAGGATCACACATCATCTCAGGCACACCCTGATAATGTGTTGAGTGAAACTGGTTAGAGGTGGTCATGCAGGGCTCCTGCTGGTGTCCTAAGTGAGAGGTATGGTGTATTGGCACTTTGAAATAGAATAAAAAAGCACTTTATTCAGTCTGATATCTGTTTTTGTCTGCTTATTTATGAGAGTGGTTGATGGTGCAGGGATTCTCTGACTAGATAGTGGATTACTTAACCAATTGCACCAGCAGGCAGTCCTGCAATGTATCCAACAGGGCCAGACATCTGGCGCACCTGGCTGCTGGAATGTCCTAGTCAATATCCAGCAGTTTTGTATCACCCACCACCATGAAGTCCCACTTTTTCACACCCCTTGCTAACTCCTACCCAATCTTCTTATCTCTTTCTTCCTCTTGTCGTGGTGGTCTATTGCTCACTCCCACTTGTATTTTCTTGCCTGAGGGCACCTTGAGGTGACCTCACAGTGACTCTGTTTCTCCTCTGTTTTCCCTAATGTGTCCATCCTTCATAGCTTCTATACCAGGCTTGACATACAGAACTAGACTCCCCACATTTTGCCTTTCCTTCTGCAAAGTCTAAACACTGTAACCTGGAACTGACAAGACACAGTCATTATTCTCTGTCACCCAAGTTTCTGTGATGACTAAGAGTTCCACCTCAGTGTCTGCCACCAAGACTGGAATTCATTGATTTTAGTACCTAGACTCCTGGTATTAAAGCAGACCCCCTTACAACTAGTTGCAGTTCATATGTTGCTGTTTAATCATCCTACATGTGATAGGGCCAGCGGTAGTGACAACATGAACACAGTTCTTGTAGATTTTACACACACAAACTTTGTGTGGTTGAAAATGTATTTTCAAAGCAAATAAAAACAAATTCAAAAATAATACTTCTTAACTCAGAAGTAATAAAGAAACAAAAGCCTAAGTTCTTTTACTGAACTTCAATACTCTAACCTGGAGTACTGCCACAGGGTGGTTCTTGCTACTTACAGCGTGTCCACTATCTTCTGTGCTCAACACCTATCTGGCTAGTATCAAACTTGCAAGCCTCTTATAATACTAGAATAGTGACATCACAGGTCATCTGATCCACCCCCTAACTCTAATACAAAAAATAAACTATGCTAATACAGATAGTGGGGCATCAGCAGAGACCAAAGCAATCATATTTATTGTATTAATGCAACACATCACTTTTATAAAGGAAAAACATCATGTATTCATATAAGTGTGCATAAGCAAGGGTCACTTAAGGCTCTACACCCAACTATAGAATGTGTCCTCATAACATATCTAGACCATAAAACTAGCACACCAGGAGGCTGCTGGCCCTATGGGGGTTCTGTTGCATTCTTATCCTAAAGTTGAAAGAGTGCACCGATATGTCTGGACTTTGCTTATGTTTTGTACTAATATTAGTTTCTTTAACAAAAAGTTCCTTCTGACTGGTTTCTTTCTTTCTTTTCTCCCAACTACAACTGTAAACCTTATAACTGACTACCTGGTATCCTATTTATGCATCCGGTATTGTATTAAGAAATTATGGGCTATATGGTATTATTATTGGCTGCTAATAACACCAAACTCTTTGTGAAGAGAAACATAACACTTTCCTACTGTTTTTACTTGGGTACTCACCCTAACACACAGTTTTCTTGTGCTCTTTCTCATATTATGAGGTTGTCTGAGCGCTCGGCACTTCTGTGCCTCTTTAGTCCTGAGCTGAGCACCGCAAACATGCGTCCTGCTGGAAGGTTCTCAGCGGTCTGTCTCTTGCCTTCCCAGCTTTGAAAGTGCTGGAATGCACACAAATAGTACCTCCAGAGCCCCGAAGTCAGAATATCTTTTCCTTTGCAGACTTGGGATAAACACATATAATTTCCAACTTGCACTGAACGAGTTCACTGATTGGGTCAAAACTGCCACCCAAGAGCCTTGAACAGCATTACAGCGATCGTGGCAGAAAACTCCAAATTGTACAGCACCCAACTTTGCAGTCAAAACACAACCTGGTAAGCCCCACAACCTATTCCTCTTTGTTGGCTAGCTAGTGGGAAAGAAATTCAAGTCACAAAATGGTATAAAGTGCACTAACGGAGGGGAATGAAATGGAAAAATAAAGAGACAACACAAATAGTTTTTTCTAAGAACTCTCAATATGCTTTTGTCCAAATTAAACTCTTCATCATGCATGTGCTTCATTGCTGAGTCCAAGAACACTAGGGAATGTATTAAAGCCACTAAACTCGGTCACCTTATAGTTTCTCAGCATTAATATCATTTGTTCACCACATGGACTATAGGAAAAATTAGAGGAATTAGCAAAAGAGAAGATACCATGATAGGAGGCCACCCCATCATGGTAGAAAAGTGAAAAAAGTAAAGAGATACCACAGAATAGGAAGATATTACTACTGTAGAAGTTTTAGAAATAGGGACAAGATGCGATGAATTTCCAGTGTGAAGGGGGGGGTAAGCTATACTGTCACACTACACTAGCATGCCTTCCCATTCTCCTTACCTTCTTATTTTTCCAATTGCTTGCAGTCTCTGAGAGCCTCCCCCTTTGCCTTTCTCCTACTCATTTTTGAATCTCAATCCTATTTTTTTATCCACCTCACTGCTACCAGTCCTTAGTATAGGGAAGCACTATCTAGGTTCCCTCCCTCACTCCTTTTATCATGGTTCCCTCATCTCAGTGTCCCCACAGTCAGTCTAACTGTTTAATGTAGACATGACACTTCTGCCTTAGTGTGCTGATCCATTTATTGTCAGGTGAAGGCTGTCAGCTTTAAAGTCCTTCCTGTTTCAAAAGTCCCTCTAGTCCTGTATAAAGTGGTACCTTTTCCTGACACCATCCCTTTATCCACCCATTTCTTTCCTCTATTTCTTCCCTCTTCACTCCACATATGGATGCCCTCTGAAAAGGCTGGGCAGGCTGAGTCTGCCTTTAAATTCTCCCCAGCCTCTGAAAGTTCTGCTTTACTTGCTCCACAGGCTGGTTCACCGGATACTGTTGCAGCCAATGAAATAGTCAGATATTTTCACATTTGCAATATTTCTAAAGATATTATCTCAGGTGACCCTACTGTAGAACTGCAGGCAGACAGGTAATTTTTTAGAGCTAGCACAGAAATTTCAGGAAGTATCTGACCATGTCTTTGGCTCCCACTATAGTTGGTACTCAGTGGTACCAGTACCCCCAGCTCCCCGCTATCCTCCTCCAGATGACTGATGCCCCAGGAAGGCACCTGACCATCCCCACCCCACCCCACTCCACCCACCACAATCTCTTCTTCCCTGATCATAGAATCCATGAATAAGACTCTGATAGCTGCCCTCTCCTTACTCTCAAGCTTGGGTGCCACCAAGTCATCACTTAATTTCCTGATCGATGAAGGTCACCCTGGTGAGTCAGGTGCCTGAGTTTCCTTCAGGAGGTGCAAAGTATTTTGCTATAGGGTGGTGTGGACTGATTGACTTTGTATCTTCCCTACCACTCTCCACCCCAGACATGAGGGCCTTTGTGAGGTGAGGGGTGGGTTTCAGCTGTGGGATCCAGCTGAGCAAGTGCTGCAGGAGAGATATCTCTTCCCTCACTGCTAACAGCTAAGCATGAAGCTCTGCAAAGATCCTACAGAAGGGGCACTGACTCCTTCTCTGGAGCTTACCCAGGAGAAGAAGTACTGTATTCAGTTTTGCAGTTTAGGTGTTTACTGATTGAACTAGGTTATTTGTTTTTACAGATTAGTACAAAAAAATATATACATATACTGTATACATTTCTACAAAGATATAAAATAAATATTTTTTCCAAAACACTGTAGACAGTTATTTTAAAAATGAATCCTCCCATAGTCAGGATTGGGAGAGGGCATGGCAGCACACAGCAGGAGCGAGTCACATTAGGGTGGTCAGGACCAGGAGGTCCCCAAGGGTAAAGCAAGGGCTGGACAGAGGCCAGACATGTTTCATCCCCATACCCAGGGTTCCAACCGGACTGGGTAGGCAGGTAGCTGTTGGTACAGCAACCTCCACAAATCCCCTCTTTGTGGTGGTTTGTAATGCCAGATCAATTAAGAACAAGATCCTAATTATCTCGGACTTAATTTCATCTGACAATCTGGCTTGCATCACGGGGACCTCATTAGGGAATGACATGTGTCCAGTATTGGAGGTGTCTGTCCTGGCCACGTTCTCCATAGTGCACTACCCAAGGAAGAAACATAGAGGATGGGGTTTGTTTTAGATCTGACCTAATCTTCTCTGTGCTCCTGGTGAGCTCCACTTCATCTTTTGAATGCATGGCTGTGCATGGGGGTCCAGGTGCAGGCTGCAGAATGCTCCCTGCATACCAGCATCCAGGGCACAAGGATGAGTTTCTGCAGGAATTTGCAGACTTTGTCACCAAGAAGGTCTTGGAGTCACCCAGATGGCTGGTTCTGGGTGACTTCAGTGCCTGGATCAATGATGCACTCACAGTTTGGTTATGACTTCCTTCAGTCAATGTTTTGCTGGGTCTTACACAAGTGGTTGCTTCTGTGACCAAAAGCCACAGTCACGCCTTTGACTTAATGTTCTCACTGGGGCTTGAGGTCTCTGACCTCAGGAGTGATCTGGTCATTCGGTCAGATCATTGCATGGTGAGGTTTTCATTTGGGGCCCCCCTGTTAGTCCATCCCCTGTTGAAATGGTCCGATACCATCCTTTGAAGGGTTGCCCTCAGAGGACTGATGGTGGTGGATATATCTGGTGTGAGTGCTACATGTGTGGCAAGTATGGGTGAGATGGTTGCAGCCTATAATGAGGCTGTGTCCATGGCACTCAACTCTGTTGCTCTGGTCCATGTATGACCTGGGTCTTCTTGCTTGAGACCCTGTGGTTTGATGGGACTCTAAGAGATGAAGACCAAGGGTTGGAGGTTTATTTATGTATTTATTTATTTATTTGTATATTTGAAACAACCTTTGAGTATGAACTCTTTACATCCACATCATGAAAACAGTACAGTCAATGAAAAACATATTTTATTTTACAATTATTTAGGTTACAGAACTTACAGGCATGACGTTTATACAAGTGATTTACAATTAAACTTGCTCATTGCAAGGTTAAAACATGAAAGATTCCTATAGCAAGAAGAGTAGGTAACCACCATGAGAAGTATCAATTGCAGCCCTGTAAGGCCTTGTCAGGATAGCATTGGAATAAGAGAGTACAAAGCAAGGTAGAATAGGGTAGGGCAGATGGGAGGGTGGAATAGAGAGGTTCTGTAGAGCTGGAGTGGGGGTGGAGGGAAAGGCATCTGCTACCAGAAATAGGAAAGGGTGCAGGGACAGAAATTGGGAGCTGGAGTTGGAGTTAGATGTGTGAAGGTATATACTTCACAGGTGAGTTAGACGAGGATGGTAACAGGGATGATAATGGTGAAAGAGGCTAGGGAGAAAGGGGAGTGGTCCTGGGTTAGTTATCATGAGGACAATCAGACAAATGAGCGAGGTACAATGGGGTGGGATACAATCTCAGTTCAGGCAATCACAGATGTTTAGACTCAGTATGTATTGCTTCAGGTTGGAGCATTGTTGTCAGAGGACTTGGTATGTGGGGGACAACCTGGCTTTGAGACTCACTACGGTGAATATCAAAGGCTTCCAACCATAAGAAGGGAGTGTTCCTGTCCAGGGATATTGCTGCAGGGAGGAATAGACCAGCTCTGCTTTTTAGAACTGTAGACAGGCTTCTCCATCCTGCATTTCTACAGCCGACAAATGCATTTTCTGTCGGTCAGGGTGAGGAGTTTGCTCTGCTCTGCTCTTCTCTGACAGGGTGTCCTCTCTTAGAGCTGGGATCTCCCATACGGGGCATGTGCAGCACTGCAGTGGTGAGTCATGTTTGTCCAGAGTTACTGCTATTATCTGGAGTGAGTTTAGGCTGGTTGTGGTGGCTGAGGTCTGTGAGATAATTTCAGAGCTGCAGCCCACATGCTGCAAACAGGACTCAGGCCAACTCATCCCTTAATGGGATGTGTTGAATCTCTTGACACAGTGTTCACCAAGATTATCCGGTGTGTGCTTTTAGAGGGATGCTTTCCTTGTTCTCTGAAAGAGGCACTGGTGAGACCCTCCTTAAGAAACCATCTCTTGACCCTGACATTTTGGCAAATTATAGACCTATCTCTTACCTCCAATTCTTGAGTAAGGTTATTTAGAAAGTGGTGGCGCTTGCAGCACGAGGCACACCTCACAGCCAATGACATCTATGAGCCCTTCCAGTCGGGGTTTAGATCCAGACACAGCAATAAAATGCATTAGTCAGATTTCAGACTGATCTCCTCAGGACGAGGGATGGAGGGGAGTAGTCAATACTCATTCTCTTTGATCTCTCCTCTGCATTTGACACTGTGGACCATGCAGTGTTTCTGGATCACTTAAGGGAGCTCTGTGGACTCACTGGTACTGTCATCAACTGATTTGAGTCCTTCCACAAAGACAGGACACAGAGGGTGGTGATGGGAAATTTCTCATCCTGCCTGAAGCCCCTACCATGTGGAGTTCCCAGTGCTCAATCCTGTTGCCTTTGTTGTTTGCACTGTACATGTTTCCCGGGTGAGATCATTAGATAGTACAGCATGGGCTTTCACTGCTATGCAGATGATACCCAGCTGTCCACGTCATTTGCACCCAAGACAGATGGCACTGTAGAGGTGCTAATTAAATGTCTGGCTGACACCCAGGGCTGGATGTCCTCTTACTGGCTGAGACTCAGTCCTAACAAGACAGAGGTACTACTGATTGAACCTGGTTGTCACTGGGATGTGGGTGCTGCTGGGATGGAAACAGGAATATTCCTGGGCCAAATTCCCTTGGCGGAATCTACCAAGGTGAAAATCTCATGTCATCTTGATGGTGGACTGACACTTGAGGTTCAGGTGTCTGTCCATCATCAAGAGTGTTTTTACGGTGTGGCCACTAGGGTGCTAAATAGGATGGCAGCTTAAAGATCAGCTCCACAACCCAGAGGGAAATATCCTTTAAAAACTTTTTCACGGGCTGGTATTATATCCTCACTCTACTGTAACTTTTGGGGTACTACTGCTACACTAATTTAGCTTCATTGATACAAAAAGCCTTCATTTGCTGTGTGGAAATTGCTATTTTACTGAAAAGCCTCCTGGACAAGGTAGGCTTGAAAATATGTCTGAAGGCCACTTGCCACAAACCTGGGAGCAACTGTCAGTTGAGGAGATGTTCGGCCAACTTATGGCCCAGATGGCACAGGTCACTGTGGTAACTAATCAAACACAGAAGTGGTTCAAAATTTAGAAGCCAGGATGCTACATACAGAACAGTGGGTCTTGGCTACAGAGGGGCATGTTCAGGACTTAAGGACAGAATTAAGAGATCAACAATGGACCATACAGATGCTGTGCAGTAGGTGGATGACCTCGAGAATCGAGGGCTATAACTAATCTCTCGGCCTGGGCTTCCTGAACATGAGAAGGCAAAGATACTGAGGATTTCTACAATTAGCCATCTCTGAAATGCTGCAGTTGGACCCATTGATACTGCTCCAGGTGGACGTGCACACCTAGACATTAGCCACCATGTCTGAGGCCCAGGACAGACCATGACCTGCCATAGCCCAATTTATTGATTTTAGGGACAGAGAGAAAGTCATAACTAGACCTCGTGAGTTACAGCATGTAGTGTGGAGATAAAATAGGATCCACATCTTTCAGGACTTCTCTAAGGATCTGTCGGACAAACGCCGAGCATACTCTGAGGCAAGGAATAAAATGCATAGTATTGGACTGTCCTTCACCTTGCATTACCTATCCACAATGCTGGTTATGCATAATGGGGTGCTGAACAGTTTTGAATGTACTGATGCACTCATGGATTTTTTACGGTGCAACTGGCCACAAGAATTCAGCACATTACCCCGGAGCCCCTTCTGCAAAACTGCTACCTACGGTTGGATTGCCACTCCTCTCCATCAGTGAGCAGGCCTGCATTTTGGCAAGACCTCAGGGAGCAACACTGGGAACTCCTTCCAAAAGCACACCGAAAGAGGCAATCCTCAAAAAAACACGGCCACCAGGAGCATCCTTCGGAGAGAGGGCAAGATGACACAGAGGAGGCCACAAGCATGGACACTGTTGCTCCAGATCCATGACATACCTATCACACCGCTAATAGATATAAAGCTTTACGCCCCAGCTCTCCAGATCAACACCCAGGCATTGTGGATTTGTCTGTGGAAGGCAGGCCTCACTCCTATGTTGCAGCCAAGCTACCTGTCCCCATCAGCAACTCCTCACCAGCCACAGAACGGAGCTACAGATAGCGGAGGGCAGAGTTCACCAAAGGCTACGAGGGAGGCCTCTGCTACCAGTGGTGATCTCATCTTCAGTGTTGACCATCCTGAGTGCTCTACATCTCCACGGCAATCGATCAGAGAAAACCCACCGGCGTGGTCAGATAAGTAGTCATCCTTCTATTTTCTTTCATTTCCTGTTCTTTTAATCCCCCGGGAAGTTGTAGGTATGGGGTGAGTTTGGGGTGTCTAAATTGATCGTCAGTGGACAATCTCCTTGGCTGACCTATCTGCTTCCCTTTCTCCATGTTACCCATGTAAGGGAACTTTTGAGCCCCATTTCACCCTAACCTTGACCCCCGACTTGCTCTTCCATATGGCAGAGAAGATGCCTCACTCCTATACCAGGAGGGATTCAATGAGGCCTACCAGCAAGCTCTCAGTGGACGTCCGGATCAAAGGTCCAGACACGTCTAGATGGCAAAGAAGGCCTTTTTTGCACCATCTGATTAAACAGCAGAACTTCTGTGTGTTCTACCTCGCTTACTTGTGTGTGGTGGGGGGTGAGGTCCACTGGGAAACTGTGCCATATAATAAGAAAGTATTTGACAGCATCGTAAACTGTTGTGCTGAATGGGTAGCCAGGATGTGTTTTACGTGAGGCCCTAGTGGTGAATGGCACAGGCCTGTGCCCTCTGTATTTTTTTTTTTTATTATTATTTTCTATCAAGGGAGATCTCCCAGCCCCTGCATTGGGTGGCTTACAGTATACTCTTCATAGATGTGATGAGCCTGACCTCACCAAGATTTTTGTTGTGGAAACACTTTGGCACCCATCAGCAATAACCCTAGGCTTGCCAAAATAGTGGGCAGTTCCCCCCACTTTCTTTCCTGCAAACTCCCACCTCATTAGAAGCATTGTGTAGTCCCACTTTAACTACCCCAGCTTCTGAGCTACACCGCTGGAGCAGCTGTCTCAGCCCTCTGGGGTTGCAATGAGCCACGTGGTCCAACCTTCTTATTGGGTTGCTCAATTCTCTCAGGGGGTAACCTCCCCCCCCACGCTCACCGTAGTGCTAAGGAAGGATGGATACCACTTGATAATGCCGTGGGAGTAGGGGCTGGCCTACAGCAGGGCTCTGCGGCCGAAGAGATTCCTCTATATCCCCAAATTGCATGGTACACTGTGCACAATGTATATAGTTTGTTAATGTGTTCATGTTTGTTTGTTTCACAAGAGACACACACAGATGTTTCATTATTTGTTAGTATAAGGTCATCTGATAAGGGCAGGGTATATGGGCTTTACCCACTCTCTCCATATCTAGTGTCGCTCTATAGAAATTTGCCTCTTCTGGTTGGGCTGACCTTGCCCCCTATGTGCTGGTTGGTCTTGATATATCTCTTAATTAAATATTTGCTCCCTATTACTAACAGGTGATATCAGTTGTCTGACATGGAACGTCAGAGGGCTTAACACCCAAATAAGAGGAAGCAAGTTTTAGGCCACCTTAAGAGACTGGGAGCGAGGGTCACCTTCCTGCAGGAGACCAAACTTACCAGGGGATCCTGAGAGACTGGAAGAGGGAGGGTAGGTCAGGTCATTCATGCCTTGGCCTCCTCTAGAAAGAGAGGGGTAGTGATTCTGCTTCACAAGCAACTACAATGGAAATTGCAGAGACAAGTGAGAGATCCTGAGGGTAGATGGGTGGTGGTACTCATGAATACTGGGGAGGGCCCTCTGATCCTGTGTAAAATATACACTCCAAATAAGGACTCACCCTCCTTCTTTCACAAGTTGGGCCAGGTGCTGGGATCCATAGCTCTGGAAGACACCCCCATTTTGTTAGGGGGCAATTTTAATCTTACTCTGGACCCTTTCCTGGATAGATCCCCTTCCAATACTGAGCCCCACTCCAGTGCTGTAATGGCAGTGGCTCAATTACAACAAGATTTGGCCCTTACGGATATCTGGAGAATATTTCACCCCTCCCAGCGGGACTACACCTTTCATTCCCCAGCACATAGTTCTCTTAGTAGAATAGACTTGGCTCACCTCTCCTATTATTACTAGTAACACTGTTAATACCATTATTGATCCCTTAGTTATCTCGGATCATGGCCCTGTATCTTGCCTTCACATGGGGCCCCCCTCTCCCTAAGTCTCCGGCATGGAGGCTGGACCCATTGCTACTTCATGACCCAGACTTCCCCACTGGCTTCAAAAGGAAGAAATGGAATTTTTTTGGCATAACCTCATAGCAGATACCTCTGCGCATACCACATGGGAGGCATTCAAAGCTACTCTAAGAGGGGCGATAATAGGGTATGCGAGCTGGCGCCTAAAGATGAGAGAACAACATTTGAAGGGGCTTGAATGACAACACTGAGAAGCGGAGCTTGCTTTTAAGGCCCTTCATGTCCCTTCACAAGATCACCTTTCTGAAGATGCAAGTGAATGAGCTGGTCTCTAGAAAGGCAGAGATTTCGATCATTAGACTCAAGCATAAATATTGGGAAGGGAAGAAAAGGGGGTAAGCTGCTGGCATACTGTCTCAAAAGGCAAGCTGAAAGGCATATAGTGGCTTTAGAGGATGCAGGGGTAGGACCTAGACTCGGCGCAGAAGGTATTAATCAAATAATGATGAATTTTTACTCCCATTATATAAATCCTCCAGAATCCCAGACCCCAGGAATCCACCCACTTCTGAGTTCCTACATCTTCCAAAATTTCGGAAGCCCAAGCTAATGCCCTAGATGCCACAATCTCAACCCAGGAGGTGGCAGACACCATCCTCTTCCTTAAGAAGGGAAAGGCCCCAGGAGGGGACATTTCCCTATTGAAGTGTTGCAGCTGTTGCATCCCATAATCTCTCTGGTATTGCAACAAGTATTTACTGAGTCAGTGCAAACAGGGTCTCTCACTTCATCCCTTAGGGAGGCAACTATTACTATCCTAGCAAAAAAAGGTAAAGACCCTCTTGAAGAGTCCAGCTACTGCCCTGTTTCATTATTGAATGCTGATAGCAAGGTGCTAGCTAAGATACTAGCTAATAGACTTAATCCTCTCCTTCCCAGTTTGATTCACCCATCCCAAGTAGGTTTTGTTAAGGTCCCTATAGCGTGGACCATATTAGATCATTGGTAAATTTAATCCATAAGGCCCAAACATTATCTTCCCCCGCTGCTGCCATTGAAATAGATTTCGAAAAGGTCTTTGATTCCCTGGAGTGGGACTATGTCCAACAAGTACTTTGCACTATGGGCTTGGGGGTGGGGTTTCGGGCCTGGATTGGGGCAATATATTCATCCCCAGCTGCACAGATACTCACCAATTCGATGCTGTTTTCCCCATTCATACTGGGTAGGGGTACCCATCTGGGCTGCCCACTTTACCCACTACTTTTTGTATTGGCAGTAGAGCCCCTGGCAGCTGCTATTAGGCAAAATCCTCTAATTTCTGGGGTCCAGGTGGGAACAAGGGCATACCCTACTCTTATGTATGTGGATGACCTGTTGTTCACTATAGCCAATATCGTCATCTCCCGCCTTCCCCTATTGTCCACCTTGTCAGATTTCCCTACATTTTCAGGGCTCAAGATTAACCAGGCCAAGATGGAGGTCCTACCTTCAAACTCTAAGTGTACCTCTCAAATGGTTACTCAGCATGGTCTCCGATGGGCCCCGGAGGGGATTACTTACTTGGGCATTATATCTCTCTAATCTGCATAAAATCTGAGACCTGAATATGAAACCACTTTTGCCTCCATTCATACAGAACTGGACAGATGGAAATCTCTTTGACTGTTGCTTGTAGGTAAAATATCCACAATTAAAATGGTAACAGCACCAAAATTATGTATCTTCTCCACATTCCTTTGAAAATATCTCGTTATTGGTTTACTAGTTAGACTCCTGCTGGGATCCTTTTGTGGGAGGTAAAAAACTAGGTACAGTAGAAATAAGCTCAGAGCTCATTGTTCAGAAGGGGTTAGGGGCCTTCCGTGGTTAGAGGGTATAAATGGGCCTTTCAGCTGACTCAGACGTTAAAATGGTTCCCTTCCCTGAACACAACGCTCCCCAGTGGCTGGATATGGAAAGACAGGTATGTCAGTGTACTCACTTGGTACTATTGTAATTTAACCATCCTCCTAAGGGCACTCGCTCTCATCCTACTATAGGTCCCTCTCTGGAATATTGGGCCAAGTGCATAAGAAGTTGGGTGCCTCCCTATCTCCCTTAAGACTTACCCCACTATGGGGCAATAATGAGATTACCATCAATAAACAACCAATTGCATGGCCCTCATGGGAATGTGGTGGTATCTCATTGCTTCAGACATGCTCATTCCTGGTACAGATTGAGGCAGTATAGTGCAGTGGTTTAAGGCTCTGAGCTGCAAATCTGGTGACATCCAGCAGACTAGACCTGGGTTTGAATCCCACAACTTCCACTTGCATACTGTGTGATCCTAAGCAAGTCATTTGTCAGCCTCACCTCGGTAGTGGAAAGATCATGGAAGCACTACTGAAGGAGAGATTGTGGAACATCTGGTTGTCAATGGACTACAGGACCCAAGGCAGCATGGTTTCACCAGGGGGAGGTCATGTCAGACCAACCTCATTGAATTTTTTGACTGGGTGACTAGGGAGGTGGATCAGGGGAGGGCAGTGGACATGGCCTATCTGGACTTCAGCAAGGCCTTTGACACTGTGCCACATAGAAGACTATTACACAAACTGGGGAATATGGGTGTGGGCAGGACAGTAGTGTGGTGGGTAGGTAACTGGCTGGGTGGTGGTAAATGGCTGTCACTCCACAGAGGGAAGAGTGACCAGTGGGGTACCACAGGGATCAGTGCTGGGACCGTCCTATTCAACATCTTCATCAGTGACATTGCACAGGATATAGAAGGCAGAATTTCACTGTTCGCTGATGACACAAAGCTTTGTAAACAGAGTAGACATACCAGAGGGTGTAGACAGAATGAGAAGGGACCTGCAGAAACTTGAAGAATGGTCAAGGGTTTGGCAGTTGAAATTCAATGCAAAGAAGTGCAAGATAATGCATATGGGGCACAAAAACCCTGGCACAATATATCAGTTGGGGGGTGAGGATATAGCATGCACCAAGCAGGAAAGGGATCTTGGGTTGTCATCTCTGATGACCTCAAGGTAGGGAAACAGTGTGACAAGGCATCAGGTAAAGCAAATAGGATGCTGGGATGTATAGGCAGGGGCATCACCAGCAGGAAAAGGGAGGTCATAATTCCGCTATACAAGACACTAGTGAGGCCCCACCTGGAGTACAGTGTACAGTTCTGGAGACCATACCTACGTAAGGACATAGACAGGGTAGAGAAGGTTCAGAGGAGGGCAACAAAGATGGTGCATGGGTTGCATCACAAGTCCTATGAAGACAGGTTGAAGGAACTGAACATGTACTCCCTGGAGGAGAGGAGGAGAGGGATATGATAGAGACATACAAGTATCTTACAGGGAGGAACAGGGTGCAGGAAAACACTATTTTAAGCGAAAAAGATGTTTCAGGACTAGAGGGCATAGGATGAAGTTGGAGGGAGGACGTATTCAGAGGAAACATGAGAAAGAATTTCTTCACAGAACGGTGGTGGACAAGTGGAACACCCTGCCAGAGGAAGTGGTGGGGCTGAAACAATCACGGATTTAAGAATGCATGGGATAGACATAAAGGAATTCTAGAGGTCAGGTAAGGGAAATAGACTTCTAGGAAAACAAACTGAACTTACATGCTCAAATGGGCAGACTAGGTGGGCCATAGGCCTTATCTGCCGACACTGTCTATGTATCTATGTATCTATGTAGATAGCCTTAATTCCTTTGATGGCCTGAGGAGCTCTTATGGGATCTCTCCCAAAGACTTCTGGTGATTCCTCCAAATAAGAAGCACCATCTTTACGTACAGGCATAAGCAGCACCAAGAGCAACAAATCTCCCAGGTAGAGTCATGGCTGGCCCTAGAAAGAGGACAGTCAAGCCTTGTATATGCGGCCATTCGGAGCACCATCCCATCCCAAGCAGAGGAATCCAAGCATAAATGGGAGAAAGCACTGCATGCCCCTATTATGAACCTGGAGTGGAAGTCTTGCCTAAAACTAGCTCACGGGGCATATCCTGACACCAGTAGTCAATTAATACAGAACAAGATAATCGGCCCTGCTACAGGACTCCTGTAGTCCTCGCCAAGGCAAAGCTGGCTCAGTCTGACCTGTGTTGGAGGTGTCAGGAACTCCCAGGTGACCTGTTCCATATACTTTGGTCCTGCAGGCTGATCCAGCCCCTATGGCAGGCTACCTGTGAGATGGGGTCCAAAATACTTAGGAAGCCTGTCCTCAGTCCCCTAAGTTGCTATTATTAGGACTTCAGACCTCGGCTCCTTACCTTTGTCTCTCTGGTTGAAACTACTTCTGACCTCAGTATGCAGGTTAAAAGACTCCTACTGTGTAAATAGCGGTCCCAGATAATCCCCTTCCTGGGGGAGGTACTTACCTCCATGGCTTAAGTTGCCAACTGGGCCAGAATATCACATACTGTGACCAATACCCTCTTTAAATATACTGCCCTCTGGACTCCCTTCCTTCTGTTTTTGAAACCTAGGGAGGGAATCAGCTGAATAGGCACAACCATGCTACTATAATGGTCTCCTCTCATGGTGCATTTAGGGGCAAGTGCTGGAGAGATTGTTACTGAATTATAGGGGACCCTGCTTACAGATGACATGGTATGATATCAGTAAATGATAGTATCTTCTCTGACAATGAAGACCAATTTGCTTTGTGTGTGTGATCTCTTGTATTTGTAGGCGTAAGTAGAGGACAGCAGCCCTGGACCTCTCATAATTTCTGATGCTTTGTCAAATACTGCAGAAACTAGCAGTATGGGGCCAGGTAAGATATGTTTGTATGAATTAGCTATAATGCAAGGCACCAACTCTAATACTTTCAAAATTAATCTCCAGCTGGATAGGTGTTGTACGTCCAGGCACAGAGTATTATCCTACTGCTTACCTGGCTAGTATATTCAGTTTGTTACTATTTGGCCAGCATGTTCCGTTCTCTGCTTCTACAGACATATGTAACAGTCTGTAAGATCTTTGTAATGTATCCGACTGTTTTAATGTTTGTATCTTCTTAGTAAGTCAAATCAATAAAACGTATTAACCACAAAAAAAGAGTGTTTCTTACCACTTGAGGAATGTCACCCGTATTAAAGCCTTGATTCTGCCTGACGACCTGCCATCACTCGTAAATGCATTTGTGACATCGTAGCTCAACTACTGCAACACTCTGTACCTTGGGGTCAACAGAGGGATTGTCTGGCATCTGCAGCTAGTGCAGAATGCAGCAGCCAGAATAATGATGGACCTCCCATGGTCCTGTCATGTGATCCCGGTTCTGTATGATCTGCACTGGCTACCAGTTAGTGGAGAGTCATTTTCAAGGTGGGCTTGCTCACCTATAAGGCCCTTCAGGGATCAGGCCCTGGCTAGCTGAATGACCTCCTGACTCCTGCCTGTCTCATACACTCAGTTCACTCCTTCACTGAGGGCCTTGTAGCAGTTCCTAGGGTCTGCCTGAAGTCCTCAGGAGATTGTTCATATGAGGTGGCGGGCCCGGTATTGTGGAACTCGCTACCAAGATCCTTGATGGAGGCCACATCAGTGGAGGTTTTTAAGCAGGGTCTGAAGGTGCATCTTTTTAAACAAGCATTTTCAGATTGTCTATAGTTTATATATGGTATACTGCTGCATTATTTTATCTAAACTAGGATTTTTAAACTGTTTTTATTATTGTTTGTTTTATGTTGGTTTTGATGTATGTTGTTTTCCTACCTACCTGTACAGTTTTATTTATTTATTTTATTAAACTTTTGTTAACCAGATAAGCGTTATGAGCAAAGGCCCTATTTCAAACACAACCCGGGACCATAAATACAGTCAAGATGTTTCAAATAAACAGGACAATACATAATACTATTCAATAACAGCAGCTGTAAGAGCATTCACATTTCAAGGAATTAGTATTATGTTTTTAAGAAGCATTTTAAAAGTATCATGACTATGGGTTTGATGTAGAGACAATGAATGATTGTTCCAGTGTGTTTGGGCAGAAACGAAATAACCTCACATACCCATATTTGTACTTACATTAGGGACAGAGAGTTTAAATAATCTATTGAATCGTAAGGTCCTATCTGCTTTCCTTATGTCTAACATAGAAAATAGTGGGGAAAGAGACCCTAACCTTGAAGCATTGTAAGTCAAGCAATTTAAGCTAGAAAGAGAATATAAGCTAGGGGGTAACCATCTAGATAATTGATACAAAATACAGTGATGTGCCCAAAATGGTACTGTCAGGGCAAACCTACAAATGTCATGGAACGTTGTGGTGAATAAGGACATATCTGACTTAGCCAGTCCATGAAACAAGAAGGAATTATAATTCATGATAGATAATAACACATTATTATTATAATAATACAGTGCCCAGAGCCTCCAGGATGGGGCAGTAAGCAACTAAATGTTATTTACCTACTATAGTTCTGTACCAGCTATCAAATAGGGAGATTAGTAACAGTTCATTTTTCCCTTTGTCTCAAAACTGCCACATTAAATTTTTGTTTTAATTCTTTGGTAACTGTGTAAGGCCCACATGCCTGTTTTCAGGGGTGACCCGGGAGCACTGGTGAAGTTAAATGACTTGCTCAGAGTCACACAGTATGCAAGAGGAAGTTGTGGGAATCAAACCCAGGTCTGTCTGCTGGATGTACCAAGCTCATTAACAGCTTGTTATACTAACCTCTAGGCTATCCTGTCAGCCCCTGGCACCCACAAGTCCTCTTCCATCATAAACACAAAGGCCCGGATATTCAAAAGGGTTGTGCATGGTGCAACAGAGTTGCACCAGCGCAACCCCACATTGCACCCCGGTGGTATATTGAAAGGCTGCCCGGTGCAGCTTAAATCCCAATGCACTGGGGCGCAATGTAATCGTATGTGGTGCAGATGCAGGGAGCGTGCCCATGCATATGCAGCACAACCCTATATTCGGCCCAGGATGTATGGAGCTTATGCTGGTGCAACCCTGCACTGCGCCTCATGGGGGGCTCAAAGTTGAGCCCGTGAAAAGTGGGAACAAATCTTGGCCACCCAGAGGTGGGCTGCTGCATTGCATGGCACAACACAGCAGCCACCAGCCATGGGTGGCCACCCGCCCATCCAGAACACTGTCATGAAGCACCCACATAACCCTGGTAGTCTAGTGGCACCCCCACCCACCCCGTAGCCGCGATCACGGTAAATGTAAATTCACACGTTCCCTGGTAGTCTAGTGGACCCCACTCCCTCCTGAGTCCCTGATCATGGTATAGGTATTATAATCCATTTCCTGGTGGTCTAGTGGACCCCCCTCCCTCCCGATGCCCCGATGGATGTATAATAATACAGTCCCTGGTGGTCCAGTGGACCCCCCTCCGTCCTAGGTCCCCAATCATGGTAATTCACAGAAACATAATTCCGTGGTGATCCATTGGCACCCCCACCCCTTCCACCCACATAGGACCACTTGCCCACCCTGATCCCCCTCATCATCCACCGGTGGCTGCAACCCACCCACATACCACCCGGCTGCCCTCCGAATGATAGGTACAGTATGGGCTTGCAGTGCATATTGTACTAGACAGTCCCAGATATGAATAACTTCAATCACATATCTGGGACTGTCTAGTCAGTATACCCTGCAAGCCCATACTGTACCCGCTATCTGGTGGGCAGCTGGCGGTATGCGGGTGGGGTTGCAGCCGCATGCCGATGATGGGGAGTGGGGCGGCAAGGAGTCCTGTGTGGAGGGTGGGTGGGTGAGGGGATGCCACTGGATCACCAGGGAATTATGTTTTGGTGATTTACCAAGATTGTGAACCCGGGAGGGAGTGGGTCCACTAGACCACCAGGGAATGGATTATAATACATATAAGAAGATAGGGGACTCAGGAGGGAGGGGGGTCCACTAGGCTACCAGGGAATGTGTGAATTAACATTTACTGCGATTGCGGCTATGGGGCGGGGGGCCACTAAACTACCAGGGACTGAAATATTATATATCTACCACGATCAGGGTAATGCGGGGTCCACTGGACCACCACAGACAGTATTACTGTACATTCATCGGGGACTCAGGAGGGAGGGTGGACCACTAGACTACCAGGGAATTATTGTACAGAGATTTACTGTGTCCACAGCTACAGGGTGAGGGATGCCTCGAGACCCCCACTGTGCACACATCATGTTGTGCAGGGCACCAGGTGCACTACACTGGGCTGCCCTGTGCAAGGCATGCAAAGCTGGTCAAAATGACATGCAAATGGCCCCATTTGCACCTTGCATATCTTATGGCCTCATTTGCATGCCCTCTGCTGAATATTGGTGAGTTGTTCCACGTCATCCGCGCCAGTTGGCGCATCCCATGTTCCATATCTGTGGATTGTGCCAGCGCAGTGCCACTGCACCATGCACAGTATGTGGGTGTTGTCGATGCCATATTCAATGGTGCTGTCACCATGGTGGATCCCCATTGAATATCACCTGACCTAGCTCTGTCACATCCCAGTTGCACTGCGCCTCAGGCTTTGCGCCACTGCCTGGCGCAGTCTGAATATCCAGGCCATACTGGATAATGTACAACTAGAATTTGGTACAATTGTTAATTGATGTCTTGTATAATTTCAGCAAATCTAGGCTATATATTGACCTCCATCTTGTACAGAGTGGACAAATACAGATAACATGATAAAAGGTCTTCAACATGTTCCTTATTACAGAGAAACTTACAATTTAGAGTATTCAGATTTGCTGTATACCTTGGTTGAATTTTGTTTAGAGGTAGAGACTCAGCTCTACATTGGGTTATTATTTGGCACTCTTAAGTTAAAAAACAGAGTTGGAGATATAATTCACAGCAATGCAAAGATTTATATTTGGCATATCATGGGGAAATTCAGGAACTTTTTACCAATTCCATATCTTTAGCTTGAAAAAAAATGAAAAAATACAATTCTTGATAAAGCTTTTGAAAGCTAATGAGATAGTAATACCATTTTGGAGTCTCTTCAGCAATCTCAAAGATTATTTCTTTCAAAAATTTTAGCAAGCCATCGAAAGCAAGTGTTCTCCTGCCATATGGATTTAGATTTAGATCCTGCCATTTCTGTTAGACAATGCCTAAGCCATGGATTTGTTTCATTGTTTAGGACTGTAACTATATAATATACCATTCTTAGATTGATCAAAGCTAGAAGAGGAAACCTTCCCAATTCTGCACATACAATATACTCTCCCAGGATATGCTAACTTTAAGCAGTGACCTATAGAATATTTAGAATGGAACCTTAATCAATTGAGATGAATAATAACATCCAACCTTCTCACCATAGAGCATTATTGGGTCCATTTTGCTTTGGCAGATTATAAAGTCAGGAATATAATGTTGCCACCACATAATGAATTAAACCTAACTATAATTTGGACAACTGTTTTACTTTCTTCCTTTGTATTGTCAAGTGTTGTGCCCATTTGCCATTGGCAGTAAGTTTTACACAAAGATAAGCATATTAATTCACAGATTCCAAAAATAAAATTTATTTGACTTTTTCCATCAAAACTCATAACTTTTCTCTTGTCAAAGTTTATAAGCTCTTTATGACTTGTTCACAGAGAACTAAAAAACAATTGACCCAATATTCAAAAGATGGCATCGGCGCTAATGGGTCTTTGCCCATACAAACTGGGGTTTGCACAGATCCCCATATTCAAAAGGGGCTGTTGTGTGGGGAAGAGCTTAGCACCTGTGCAAAACATAATGTATGCAGGTGGGCAGGGGATGGCATACCATGAATTGCCACACTACCCCATATTCAGTGGCTTTGCACTGCACAAAGATTTTAATGCAGTCCTTTTGCATATCACAAATACCTCTTAACAAAACCCCAACATAATCTGGACAACCAGCAGCTGCCAGAGGTAATGCAGCCACTTAGCCAGTTTCCTGCTGGGGGGGTACACTCACCCTCTGTGGTCCCTGGCACTGCCCCATGATGGCCAGCCCCTACTGTGCAAATACACTCCCTGGTGGTAGTGGTCTTCCCCCCCCTCTAATCCCTAGCACATACCGTAGAATAAATAAATCCCTGGTGCTAGTGGTCTCCCCCCAATCATCAGACCATACCATACAGTAAAGAAATCCCTGGTGCTAGTAGTTCACCCCCACCAATCACCAGCCCATACCATTGATTAATGAAATCTCTTGTGCTAAGTGGTCCTTACCAATTGCCATCCAGTACCATAGTTGAAATACATCCCTGGTGCTAGTGGTCCCCCCTCTCTCCAATTAAAAGCCCATAATACAACAGAACACCATCCCTGGTGTCCAGTGGTCTAACCTTCCACCACAGCACTAAACACCCCCAGTCATATTACTATATCTCTTGGTGTTGCAGGTGCATATGGTGACCAGCTGAGCTCTCCTCACACCTCCTCAGCCAGACATCCATGCCCAGGCAGGGGAGTGCTCTTATTTATAGGACTGGGTGATGTCACCTGTCCTATGAATAAGAGGCATGCTCCTGCCTGGACATACGGTGGTCAGCCAAGGAAGTGTGAGGAGGGCTGTGCAGGTTGCTGTATGCACCCACAGCACTGAGGGTGGGGGTGGGTTCTGTGCCATGGTGGAGGTGGGGGCCACTGTACTCCAGGGAGGGTTTTCTATTATGCTATGGGCCGGCGATCGGGGGGGAGGAAACACTAGTCTCAGGAATGTGTTTCAGCTACAGCACTTGCTAGCGAATTGAGAGGGGGGCACTAGCACCAGGGATTTCTTTAAATTATGGTATGGGCTAGTGATCAGAGGAGGGAACCACTAGCACCAGGGATTTCTTTAACCTATGGTACTGGCTGGCAGTTGGAGTTGGGGGGACCACTAGCACAAGGGATATCTACACGTCTGGGAATGGGCAATTGGGGGGGTATCACACTAACCTACCTCACTTCCCATGCAAATGAGCACACAATGGGCAAGCAAATGGCCCTAAGTGCCTTGCATGCCAAATGAAGCTTATTTGCATGGGTCCTTTGAATACTGCATATAGCGCCTGGCACTATCCATTATGGCGGCATACTTGGAGCCCTGTCATGGCAGTGCAAAGTGGCTAGCACTACACTGTTATGGCTCTATATTCAGTTGAACAGCACCAGTGAGCTATTCAACTGAATATAGCATATTTGGCACCCGGACAATCGCAAGGTGAGGACACATTTTTGCACCTCTTTGCATGATTTTGAATATCAGGCCCCATATCTTTCTTTGAAGAACAACTGGAGATAAAGAAAATAGTATCGGTGAATGCTAGTGCAGGACAAAACTTTCTTAAGATATTTGGAGAATGAAAGTTTAACAAAGACAAGTTTTTCCAAAGACTCGTTAGCATAATCATCAAAGAGGATGGGAGCTAATAGGCATCTTTGGCTTGACTCCTCAATTTGAAGTAAAAGTGTCTGTGATATTACCTTGGAGATAAAATCTAATTAAAGTTTTATTGAGATTACCTTGAAGATCAAATCTAATTAATGTTTTATTGTCAGTGTAAAGTTTTATAGTTGGTAAAAGACTGTTTAACTCTTGTCCCTATTTCCTGCATGTTTTTTCCAAAGAATGCATCTGTATTCAGTCAAAGGCTTACTTGAAATCAATATAAACCACTTATACTTTTATTTTATATGAGAAATGTATTAGTTAATAAGATGCGCCAGTACATAAATGTTATCTATAGTTGAAAATTCTGTCTGAAGCCAGCCTGTAAATGTGATATGATGTTGTTGCAGTTTACCCATAACTGCACTTCCTTTAATAATATTTTTATGTACATTTTTGATACAGAACTTTTGATACAGAAGTGACACTTCCTATCTGATCCCCTCTCTGGAGCCATGGAGTTCATACATTTTTCACCTCCTGCACCTTCTCCTTCCTCTCCTCTATCCCCTTCCTCCCACAGCTCCATGCAAGTTGCCCCCAATCCTCCCCCTTCTCCTCCTTCATACCTGTGTCCCCCATGATACTTATTCAGCTCTCTTTGCCCTTAACCCATCCAAATGTAAGTGCCCTGACTGTTTAGACCACAACCTTCTCTACCTCTCAGCTCCAGATATTGCCTCACCTTTGGCCTCTCTTCTAATCCTCTCCTTCTCTCTGACCTCTGTCCCAACTGCCTGGAAGCACGCAACTGTTATCCCTCTCACAAAAGGCATTGATCCCTCCCTTCTGGGAAATTATCAGCATATCTACCTACTCCCCACCTTTACCAAGTTCCAAGAATTCCTGGTGTTATCCCAACTCTCCTCCTTCCTCAATTCTTCTTCATTCTTCAAAATTTTCCAGTTTGGTTTCCAGAAGTACCACTCCACCATCACCTCCCTACTTAGGCTCACTGACTCCATTCTCACTGGCATGGACCAGGGACTTTTCACTGTAGCCATCTTTGTTGACCTGGCTAAGGCATTCAACATTGTGTCTTACCCTCTTCTTCTTACCAAACTCTCTGCCGCTGGGCTGTCCCCAATGACCACAAACTGGTTCCAATCCTCCCTTGTAGGACTCTCACAATCTGTGTGGATTGGGGATTCTCTATATCCCCTCATCCTCTTCAGCACTGGTGTCCCTCAGAGCTCTGTACTTGGACTGCTTCTTTTCTCTGTCTTCCTAAATTACCTTCCCATAATCTGCTTCTCAACTTCCATTCAAATGTATGTGGAGGACCCCATCCTGTATACCTCTGGTCCCACCCCCACTGACTTCATCTTGACTTCAGCAAGGTTCAGCTCTTGCTATGCTCTAATCAGTTGTTCCTGAATGCCAAGACAGTCTCCATGATCTTTAGCACAAGGTAGAGACTATCTCGGCTCCCCTCCCTTTATTTCCTGGATGGGACTAAGGTCAAAGATACTGACTTCTTTAAGTATCTTGGGATCTGGCTGGACCCACATCTTGACTTCTCTGGACACATTCATGATATCCACAAAAACCTGCACCCCAAACTAGGTGTTCTGTATAGGAACCATGGATGCATCCCACTGCCAGCCCACTGTGATATTGTCCAGAAAATGGTCCTACCAGATTTTGGCTACTGCAATGTAGTATACAGTGCCACCCCCAGGACTTCTCTTGCCAGGTTGGACACTCCATTTCTCAATTTCTGCTGTTTGCTCTCATCTGCCTACCTCACACTCACCACTTTCTCTGCCAATTCCTCTCTTTCCCTTTCTTGAGGACTGATGCCTTGCCAACTGTGCTACCTTCTTGGGCACATTCTGGTGTGGCTCTCTCCCTCCCTACCTCTCTTCTTCTTTCCCTCACACCATCTCCCTCTCACTTCCTCAGAAACCTTAACACATGAACCTTCACCATTCCCTCCAGGTCCACCTCTGCAGGCTACGCATCTTTCTCCCAATATTTCCCTTAGCTGTGGAACATTCTTCCACTCCCCTATCCATCATAATCCCTCCCCAAGGGCCCTTTCTGCTCTCCTACTTGACTTCCTCTTCCACTCGTACAGTTGCTCCTAATTCCTCCCTCACCCCTCCCTCCTCCCCATCCTCTCCTCTCTCCTTCCCTCTACTCCCTCTTCCCCCTTCAAGCACTCACCTCTCCTCTGTTCTTTATCTTGCTCTTCCTCCCTCATTCTTCTTCTCTTTCCTCTTCTGCCCTCCCTCTACCTATTTACCTTGCTCTCTACTCTTATTCTTAGGCACCAGGGTTTGTTTCCTGCTTCAGGGATCAGTGTAATGAGTTCTATACCAGGTCTCATTAGTCACATTACCATCAGTCGTCTGTAACCTGTACTGCTACCAGTCCTTGATTGCCATCCATTGTACCTATTGTGAGCACTTAATCGTATGCAATCTTCTGCTTGTGTACTTCACCCATGTTATTAGATTATGATTATTAGAAGCTCAAATCCATGTATTCATACCCTTTACCTAATTAATTTGGCAAATTCTTGACCTGTAAATAATGCATTCCTATGTATCTCTTATCCCACTCCCCTTCTCCCCCAGGACTCATCTAGGAATGAACAACCAATGCTCAGTATGTCTTAACTGGTGAAGCTTTTGAAATAAATTAAATAAATACAGAATCTTATCAATTGATTGGTCTAACATTTTAGAATCATTCATTTCTCTTTTTTTGAATAATGGAACAATTACAGAGATTTTCCACCTAGTTAGACTCTATCTCTGGGACAATTATTAAAGAAGTTAGTTAACACTGAAATCCATGCGGTCCTGTGAAATTTGAAGACCAGAAGGGATCCCATCAATACAGGTGCCTTATTGGATTTACTAGGCAGCATAGCTTCTTCAACTTCAAAAAGGAAAATTGTATAGAAACAAATTTAGATAGACTATCAATTCTAAGAAAAGTCTTGGCTAAAACTAGTAGTTGGATGATAAAAGATATTGTAAAATACATAATACATTTATCTGCTGGAATAAGAAGTAAAGGTTACTTTAATAGTTATTAGTGCATTTTGCCACCATCAGCTAGAAAGAATGGGAATCTTTATCAATAATAATATTATGCATTTGTTCCCATAAAAATAGCTGGTACTTGTTTTCTGTTTATTTGTTTTTAATTTATAGAATTTTGTTGTATATCTTAAGGGCTTGGATAACTAATAAAAGATTATTTGAATAGGATTTCTTTTCTAACTAGTCTAGATAATTCTCTTTGTTGCAGACTTATATGTAAGCAATAACCCATGACAGGTGTGGTTATTAGATTAATCAACACCGGGGTGTTAGCAGTGCTTGATAGTTCGAACACATCGCTGGTGCTGTGACTCTGCCACCATGATCAGCTGTGCTGGGACATATAGATTCACTGTGAGTTGTGTTTTGGCTTCTTTTGGGGCTTGCCCTTCGAAGAACCTCATGTACATCCACTAGTTCGCTGTCAGATGCCCTAAGACAGAGAAGTTTACTTGCAGTGTTCTGTTCATCTCAGCACTGTGCATTGCAAGTTCTGTTGGGTTACAAGCTGTGATAGTGGCTGCTGCCTCAAACAAACTGCCTGAAGAGTTAATGAGTCCAGCTCTGCTCACTCATCTGTGCTGATAGCTGTCTCATAACTTACTGTGCGTAAATGGGGAATTAATCAATGGTCAGCTGATGGCGCTCTTCCAATCAGGTATTTATGTTCTTGTACCCCATGTTATAAACATGATTGAACAATGTTTTATGATTAGTAACTGTACTCATGTAGGTATACAGAACTGAAATTAGAGACAAGAATAGTTTTGAGAAAAAAGATGATGATTCTTCAGATGATTGACTAGTTTAAATGTTTTTCTGTTTGAACTATACTTTGCTAGGAAAAAAAGCAGTTCTTTAAAATGCTGATTCATCAATGCTGCTAAGTGTAAACATGTTTTACCAACTACAGTACCTTAAGAGTTTGAATAAATACATGTTTCATTTTATTCAAATTCAGAGGCATATCAAAATTTAATGTGATTGTAGGTATAGTTTAATCACTCACTGCATATAATAAAACATTTTTAAATACTGTTTAAGTCATTGTCTGTATCAGTATCTAATATTTGAGTAAGTGCAAAATCAGTGACACTTTTACCGTTACAAAGAGAGTATGTAAATTCCTCTTCAGGGTCAGGTAGACTATGACCATTCAGAATAGTTAGATCATAAGATTAATGTAAGAGTTCTAAATTCAGTCCATTATAATTTCTGTGTAAACACTGTATTTGATCCAATAGTTTTTGCATGTACAGTATTGGGCAAGAGCGTATGATGATAACCCTGCTCTCTGGCAAATGCTAAAAGTAAAATATTGCTTTGAGAATATCTTTAAAATTGAAATTGATGAGTATGAAACTCTGGAACTGCACAACATTTATATTATTCTTATTTGAATAGAAATCATTTGTCTTGTGTACACCAGATGTGACCTACCCATCTTTTTTATGTTTGCTTGCATGCATGCGCAAGAAATGTTAAGTGGCAGCTTAGGAAAGAAGCGGATTGTGGAGGTGCAGCACTGTGGAAGCCAACTCTGCCACTGCATTTGTGGGTTTGACACTGGTTATCCAATGCAGGCACAGTGTTCTGAAGACACTGGTACTGCAGAAGTGCCACCAACTTGAAAAGATTTGGCCTCTGCAATGAGGGGCCACCTCATCATTGCAGCCTCAGCCTATCCGCTGCAATGAGGGGGTGACCCATCATTGCAGGCGGTATGCCTGGTGTAACATTTCCCTAAACATGGTGGAAAGCTGATGGGGTACCCAATCCCCTGTCAGCATGCCTCTGATCCAGTTCATTTGCCAATGGGGAAGCCCACTCCTGTTGACATAATACTCCCCTATTTGTGGTGTGCTGAAGGGTGCACAATCTTCCTCAGCATCATGCACCCCCAAACAAGTTTCTGTGCTGATGGGGGCCCAATCCCATCAGCTCAGTCTTGCCCACCCCAAAATGCAGGTGGCACACTGAACCCACCCAGTGTGCACACAGTAAACCTGAAAAATAAAAAAACTTCCTGCAATGTCTTTCATTGATGTTGTGTGCTTGTGTCCCAGAAACAAAGAAAATTGTCCCTAGCGGTCCTCCTGCCCCTCCCCAACCCATGTCTACCCCTGTGCACCCACCTCCTCACACCCCAGTCACCCCATACTTACCTCCGGAGCCTGGTGCGATGATCTTCAGTGGATCGGGAACACGTCTGCACTCTTCAAAGCCAACTGGGAACTGAAGAAATGGTGGTAAGCTGTATAATGGCATTAATAGGGTTTTTTTTCAACTTATGTAGATATCTTGCCCATTTTCTGGACTTTTGGCACCAAATTTTCAACATGGGGTTATTGGGACTTCTCCTCATGAATTCAGTCACTGTCATGACATTATTCAGTCATGAAAGGTGATTTCACAGTCATTGCCTGGAATCACCTTTCCGGACCTATTAATGAAATGACAGTGCCACTTTCATGAGGTGGGCTCTCAAAAAAGCCTATGTTGCAAATTTGGTGAAAAAAAAATCCAAGAAATGACTGTTTTATGAGTGTGAGTTGTGCAGTTTCCATGCACACTCATAACTTCATGAATTTTTAATATTTTCACTCCAGATTTTCAACATTGGCATTTTTCAACACCTCCTTATGAACAGTACAGCTGTCATTTTTTCACATCCTGGCTGAAATGTGTTTTCACACTTCTGGTACAGAATAGCACTGTCACTTTGGGAAATCAGTGTTTAGGACACATTAAGAAAATCACAGTGACACTGTTCATGAGCAGTGGTGCTAAAATGCCTATGTTGAAAATTTGGTGATAAAAGTCCATAAAATGACTGTTACAAGCGTGCATTGTGCAATTTCCACAAACCCTCGTAACCTCACAAATTTGCAGTATTTTCACTCCAGATGTTCAGCATTGGCATTTTTTCAGACCTCCTTATGAACAGTACAGCTGTAATTTTCACATCCTGGCCAAAATATGCATTTACACATCTGGCACAGAATAGCACAGTTGCTGTGGAAATCAATGTTTGGGACAGATTAAGAAAATCATAGTGACAGTGTTCATAATTAGAGGTCACAAAATGCCTATGTTAAAAATTTGGTGAAATGATTCCACTAAATGACTGTGTTGCACACATGTATTGCGCAGTTTTCATGTACTCTCGGAAGTTCGAACATTTTTAATATTTTCACTACAGATTTTCGACATTGCCATCTCTTTACACCTCCCCTATGGATGCACCCGCAGAGGAGACTAAGGAGGCTGAGGACAACTGTCACAAGCGAGGCCCACAGGAAGGAGGCAGAGGACACCACAGGTAAAGGAAGCAGCTCCTGGTGGGGGACTCAATTATTAGGGGGATAGAACCAGGGGGAGCAGGGAAAACTGAAGTAAGGTGCCTGCCTGGTGCCATGGCTTGGAGGGACAGGAAGCACATCCTCAGGATCACGAGAACAGCTGCACGGGAGTCTGAGCTGGACATCATTGTCCATCTAGGGACAAATGACTTGGCTCATCATGATATTAGAGCAGTGCAGGAGGACTTTGTAGAGTTGGGGAGGGGCCTAAGACAAGTAGCACACACAGTATCCTTCTCAGAGGTGCTGCCTGTCAATGGCATGGGTGAGGCGAGGGTACTTTGCACCATGCAGTTTAATGAATGGTTGAAAAAATGGTGTGATGCACAGGGGTTTGGCTTCACTGTGGACTGGGGTTCCACCTGGAGGGACACCAGCCTATACTGGCAGGATGATTTGCATCTGTCCAGGAAGGGAACAAGTCTTTTGAGCAATCGGTTTAAATGCTTTATTGGCAAGCTTTTAAACTAGTCAAGCGGGGAGGCACTGATAAGCAGCAGGAAAATCCCAGCCTCTCCCTACAAAATAGGGTACTAAATGAGAAAAAGACTGAGGTAGCAAGGTCAGTGGGGGATGCTGCAACAGAAGGTAAAGCCACCAAAAAATGGATAGCAATGAGTAGTAATGCCCGTAGTCTGGGTAACAAGCTTCCTGAATTAGTGGCCTTGATGGAGGAGGAACATCTGGATATCATAGCAGTCACAGAAACATGGTACACACAAAACCATGACTGGGACGTAAACATACCAGGATACACTATCTACAGGAGGGACAGGGAGGGTAAAAGAGGAGGAGGAGTAGCTCTTTACATAAGGGAAGGATCAAAGCAACAGAACAAAAGGGTAAACAGGGAGGAGAAGAAGCACTGTGGGTAAATTTGGAGACAGGCAATGGCACCACAATCCACATAGGGTTAGATACAGACTCTCTCGGGGAGGAAATGGACAAGGAAATGATAGAAAGTATATTTAGAATGGCAGAAAAAGGGAGATATTGCTGATGGGTGATCTGAATATGCCAGATGTTAACTGGATTGCAGTTGCAGCAGCCACTTCAAAGAGTGGGGTTATTCTAGATGCCCTACAGGGGCATTCCTTAGACAACTAGTATTGGGCCCACTAGAGAGGGAGCAACCTTAGACCTGGTTCTCTCAAATGGAGATGGAGAGGATCACAGATGTAGAAGGGTAGCCATCTGGGAACTAGCGACCATCGAACAGTATGGTTCACAATAAACTCAGCAATAGAATCAAGCCACAAAGGCAAAAGTACTGGACTTTAGGAGGGCTGACTTTGCCAAAATGGGTGAATGCCTAAGGAATTCACTAGCAAATGGGAAAGAAGGAGGGGTGGAAGAACAATGGGGAATAATAAAAACTGCCATCACAGAGGTAACAAGCCTTTGTGTGAAGCAAATAAACAAAATAAAACAATGTAAGAATCCACTATGGTTCTCAAAGGAAGTGGCAGTGAAGGTTCAAGAGAAAAAGAAAGCATTCAGGAAGTACAAGGAATCACAGAAGGAGCAGGACAGAGAACTGTATCAGTTAAAGCAAAAGGAAGCTGGAAAGGCAGTCAGAACAGCAAAGCCCAAACTGAGGAAAAGATAGCCAAGTCAGTTAAGAAGGGGATAAAACCTTTCTAGGTACATCAGGAGCGAAGGAAGATCAAGGGAGGGATAGTGAGGCTTAATAAAGGGAGGGAGGGTGGGCAGAGGGTGACTGTGAAAAGGCACAGATACTAAACAAATATTTTTGCTCTGTATTTACAAATGAAGAGGGGCGGTACCTAAAACAAATAGTAGAAACACTCTGGATACAGAAGTTGATACCAGCCCATTTTACAGAAGAAAGGGTTATGAAAGAACTCTTAAAACTGAAGGTGGACAAAGCAATGGGGTCTGATGGGATTCATCTCAGAATTCTAAAAGAACTAAGGGTAGAACTAGTGACACCACTGACCACCCTCTTTAACAAATCATGGGAGGATGGGGTGGTACCCAAGGACTGGAGGAGGGCAGATGTATTCCCCTTCACAAAAGTGGGAGCAAGGCAGAAGCAGGAAACTACAGACCTGTTAGTTTAACCTCAGTGGTAGGGAAAATAATGGAATCACTTCTGAAGGAAAGAATTGTCGAGTATCTAGAGGCCAGAGGGGCACAGGACCCAAGGCAGCATGGATTCACAGCGGGAAGGTCATGCCAGATGAATCTGATAGATTTCTTTGACTGGGTGACCAAAGTAGTAGATCAGGGAGGGGCTGTGGACATGGCCTACCTACACTTTAGCAAGGCATTTGACACAGTCCCACACAAAATATTAATATACAAGTTAGCCAGCCTGGGAGTGGGTCCCAAGATGACTGCCTGGGTAAAGAATTGGCTGGAGAATAGGACAGAGAGTAATAGTAAATGGAGTCCACTCTGAAGAAAGGGGTTACTAGTAGGGTACCGCAGGGTTCAGTATTAGATCGTCCTCTTCAATGTCTTTATAAGCGACATTGCAGAGGGACTGAAGGAAAAGTATGTCTCTTTGCAGATGACACAAAGATCTGCAACAGAGTTGATGCACAAGGTGGGGTGGAAAGGATGAAGGGACTTGGCAAGGTTAGAGGAATGGTCAAATGTATGGCAGCTCAGATTCAGTGATAAGTGCAAGGTAATGCACCTGGGAAACAAAACCAGGGAAGAGTACAATGGGGGGTGAGATACTAACAACAAAAAATGGAAAGGGACCTGGGGGTAGTCATATCAGATGACCTAAAGGTGGGCAAGCAATGTGAGAGGGCAGCAAGGATGGCTGGGTGGATACTGGGATGCATAAGGAGAGGCATCACCAGTAGAAAACAGGAAGTTGTTATCCCTCTGTACAGACAGCTGGTGAGACCCCATCTGGAGTACTGCATGCAGTTCTGAAGACCCAGTCTCTGCAAAGACATAGACAGGATGGAAGCTGTCCAGAGGAGGGCAACTAAAATGGTGCAGGGTCTGCACCAGAAGACATATGAAGACAGACTTAAGGCACTTATTATGTATAGCCTCGAGGAAAGGAGGGAGAGGAGGGACATGATAGAAACTTTCAAGCACTCAAGGGAATCAACAAAGTCCAAGAGGGTAGCATCTTTCAAAAAAGAGGTGTGCAAGAACAGGCAACAATTTAAAGATAGATGGGGGGCGGCTCAGAGGTAATTTAAGGAAGTATTTTTTCACAGAGAGGGTGGATGCATGGAACGGTCTTCCGGAGGAGGTTGTGGAGTCAAAAACAGTGGTGGAATTCAAGCATGCATGGGACAGTCATAAGGCAATTCTAGGGGGTGGGGGTAGGAAGAAGTAAGCTGCTGGTTACCTAGGATCTGCAGCTTATCCAGTAGGTAGGGAAATGGGCAGACTGGGTGGGCCAAGCGGCCCTTATCTGCCGTCAAATCCTATGTTTCTGTGTTTCTATGGTTCTCCCTATTACTGATACAGCTGTCATTCTTCACGTCCTGTCCGATCTGTGTTTTCATACAACTGGCGCAGAATGGCACAGTTGCTATGGGAACTCAAAGTTTGGGACACATTAACGCAATAACATTGCCACTGCTCATGACAAGAGGTCACACATGCTTTCATGAGGTGGGGGTCACAAAAAGGCCATGTTGAAAATTTGTAGTGCAAATACCAACAAACCTCCAGGGTGTTAGGATTTCTAACCATAATGTCCCACCCTGCACAGACTGACAGGCATCAGGGGTGTGCCTTTGGATTGCCTACTATAATGCTCATGCCATCCCACCCCAACCCCCTGCAGCCAGTGACAGGCATCAAGGTGTGCCTTGGACTCTTAGCTCCAGAGTTTACCCCATTCTCCTATACTGCACCCATTTCAGTGATGTCCTTATGGAATGGGGACTGTAAACCAAATACCCCAAGACACACCTGAACACATGTCAGTGTCTGCAGGATAGGGTGGTGAAATGGCATGAATGTTATGGGCACGACCCAAACGCATACCCCAATGCCTGTCCATCTCTGCAGGGTGGAGGTGGGGTTGGCATGAAGTTCAATACTTCACTGCCATTCCTATTCTGCATCTGTCTAACGCCTGCATTTCCAGTGCTAATACCAGCACGCAAATATTTGACATTGTCAAATGCTTGCATTTCTAATACTGTGCCTCCCAAGGCAGAAAAGGCTGCTCCCTCATGCTGTGTTCCCTTACAGTATGAGGTGACATGGCTCTTGTGCAGTTATTGGTCATGACTCCCATTGTATATTTCTTTCTGAGACATGCCTTTATCCCACAATAACGCACACCTTGCCATCCTGTATTGCTTAAGGAACAGCTGTAGAGGCGTGCAAACACCTTTTCTGAAATACTCAGCCACCTCAGACACTCAGTACCTGGTAGTCTGCATTCATATTTGGGAGAAAAAAAAGTCTTTAAAATGGTCTACACTCCTCAGGTGGCCAATGCTGGTTCCTTGACCACTCCCTCCCCATCCTCACTCACTCCAGTGCCTCCTACATACTACTCTGGATTTGACAACTGAGCTGACTGGAGATTTGACCTATCAACTGGCTCCATCATGCAAAATCACGTATTGAGGGCCAGGATAATTTGTGAACTTGGGGAGTCAGCTAGGAAGGAAGGGTTTGACTAAAAAGTTTTTTTGGCTCTGGGCATAGTGCCAGAAGTTGTAATACTGCATTTTGTTAATCCTGTGTAGAACAGTAAGAAGGGGGAAGTGTGAGTGCAAAAAGATTTTGATTGTGATGGGGAGAGGGTGGTGTGAGACAGTAAGGAGTTGTACATGGTCAGGAAATGATTGTCATGGGGAGGGTGGTTTGGGACAATGAGGAGGGGCATGTGGGTGGGAAATGATTGTGATGTGGAGTGGGTGGTGTGGGACAGTAAGGGGAGGTTGGTGTAGGCTGGAAATGATTGTGATGGGGCTAGTGTGGGATAGTATGAAGGGTGTGTGTGGGGAGGGAAATGATTGTAATGGAGAGGAGATGGTGTGGGACAGTGTGGTGTGTGTGGGCAGGAAATGATTGTGATGGGGAAGGGGTGGTGTGAGACAATAAGAAGGGTGAGTGTGGTTGGGAAATTATTGTAATGGAGAGGAGGTGGTCTGGGACAGTGAGGACTGTGTGTGTGGGTAGGAAATGATTGTGATGGGGAAGGGGTGGTGTGGGACAATAAGAAGGGTGTGTGTGGCTGGAAAATGATTGTGATGGGGAGGAAGTGGTGTAAAACAGTGAGGAGGGTGTGTGCGGTTGGGAAATAAATGTGATGGGGAGAGAGTGGTGTAAAACAGTGAGGAGGGTGTGTGTGGTTGGGAAATGATTGTGATGGGGAGGGAGTAGTGTGGGACTCTGAGGAGGAGGTGTGTGAGTGCAAATGATTATGATGGGGAGGGGTTTGGTGTGGGAGAGTGAGGAGGGTATGTGTGAGCAGGAAATGATTGTAATGGGGACTGATGGAGTGAGAGAGTGAGCAGGGGAGTGTGGGTGGGAAATTACTCTAATGGGGAGGGGTGGTATGGGACAGTGAAAAGGAGGTGTGGCTGGGAAATGATTGTGATGGAGAGGGGTGGTTGGGACAGTGATGGGTATGTATGCTGGAAATGATTGTGAGGGGAAGGGATGGTGTGGGACAGTGAGGAAGGGTGTGTGAGCAGGAAATTATTGTGATTGGGAGGAGTGGTGTGGGACAGTGAGGAAGAGGTGTGTGGTCATGAAATTATTGTGATGGGGAGGAGATTGTGTGGGACAGTGAAATGGGTGTGTGTGTGTGTGGGTGGGAAATGATTGTGATGGGCAGTAGGTGGTGTGGGACAGTGAGGAGGGGTGAGTTGGCAGGATATTGTTATGATGAGGAGGGGGTGGTGATGAGACAGTGAGGAGGGGTAGACAGGAAATGATTTTGATGGGGAGATGTGGTGTGGAACAGTGAGAAAGGGGGTGTGTTAGCAGGATATTATTATGATGGGGAGGGAGTGGTGTTGAGACAGTGAGGAGGGGTGGACAGGATATGATTGTGATGGGGAGATGTTGTGTGGGACAGTGAGCAGGGTGTGTGTGGGCAAGAAATGGTTGTGATGGGAAGGTGGTGGGACAGTGAGGGGGTGTGGGCAGAAATTTACTGTGATGGCAGGGGGTGGTGTGACACATTAGGAGGCTGTGAGTAGTTGTGAAATGATTGTGATGGGGAGGGAGTGGTGTGGGACAGTGAGATGGGTGTGTACGTGGGAAATTATTGTGTTGGGGATGAGGTGGTGGGAAAATAGGGAGGGCTGTATGGTTGGGAAATTATTGTGATGGGGAGGGGTGGTGTGGGACAGTGTGGAAGGGTGGGTGGGAAATGATTGTGATGGGTTAGGTGTGGTGTGAGACAGTGAGGAGGGGGTGTGAGCAGGAAATAATTGTGATGGGGAGGAGGTGGTGTGGAACAATGAGGAGCTAGTGTGTGGCTGGGAAATGATTGTGATGGAGAAAGACTGGAGTGAGACAGTGAGGAGGGTGTGTGTGTGTGTGTGAGTACAAAATGACTGTGTTGGGGAGGGGTTGTGTGGGAGATTGGGAAGGGTATATGTGAGCAGGAAATGATTGTAATGGGAGGGATGGAGTGGGAGAGTGAGGAGGGGTGTGTCGGTGGGAAATGACTAATGGGAAAGGTTGGTGTGGGATAGTGAGGAGGGTGTGTATGGGCAGGAAATGATTGTGATGGGGAGTGGGTGGTGTGGGAGAGTAAGAAGGGAGGTGTGGGCAGGAAATGAGTGTGATATGGGGGGAGCGGGAAGTGTGGTGGAAGGAATTAGCAGCCAAAGCCAGGGGCTTGGGAAATAAGATGGTGGACTTGGAGGACATTATGGGGGATGAAGGACTGGATATAGTAGCGATAAGCAAGACTTGGTGGACAGAACATCACACCTGGGAGACAGCCATCCCAGGCTACAGGCTGTTTAGAAGGGACAGGGCAGGTAGGAACGGGGGTCACTCTATACATCAAGGATGACATAAGGATAACAGAGAGGCAGGAGGAAGACAGGGAGACATTGCTCCTGTGGGTAACACCGGACAAAATGACAAGGGAATCCTTGTGACTGGGGGTGGTATACAAACCATCTACATGGGGGGGGATAGACAGCTGGTGCAGGCAGTCACTTGGATGGCTGTCAAAGGGGAATTACTCCTGTTGAGGGACCTAAACCTCCCAGATGTTGACTGGACCATTCCTGATGCAGTATCAGCTAGAAGCAAGGAAATACTGCAGGCACTGCACAGATTTGTCTTACAGCAGCTGGTCAGGGAGACAACAAGGGGAAACAATCTGCTGAACGTTGTCCTGATGAATAGAGAGAGTGTGGAGGAGGTGGAGGTGGGAGATGTACTTTACACCAACAACCACAGGATGATAAGGTTTGGGATAAAGACAGGGAGGGTGGCAAACTGAACCAGCACAACAGTTATGGACTTCAGTAGAATAGACTTCCACAGGATGAGAAGGATAGTGAGGGAAGAGATGGCAGAAACAGAGAATATAAGGGACTTAGAGGAGTAATGGGAAACTATTAAAGGTGGGTTGCTGAAAGCAAACCAAATGTGCATAAATAAGATAAGGAAGAGCAGGAAGGGGTGGAGACTGCTTTGGTTTACAAGGGAGGTAGTGAGAAGAGCTGGGGACAGTAGGAAGACTTTCAGAAAATGTAAGAGGACGCAAAGAGAGGAAGGCTGATAGGGAGAAGGGGAGACTAGCAGGGCAGAAGAAAATGGGAGCAAAGGCAAACACTGAGGAGATAATAGTTAAGCAGGCAAAAAGGGGGGAAAAACATTTTTTAGAAATGTAGGGGGAAATGAGTAAGGCAGGCAAGGAATTGCAAGGCTGAGGGGGGAGGAAGGGATAAAACTGGACGAGGACTGTGAAAAAGCAGAAGAGCTGAATAGGTATTTTTGCTTGGTATTTACAGAGGAGGAGGAGGGCAGGGGGCCCGAGTTTAGGGGAAAGGGGAGGGAGGACAAATGGGTGGCTCCAAGCCCATTCAGTGTAGAAAGAGTAAGGGAGAAAATAGGCAGGTTGAAGGTGGATAAGGCAATGGGGCAGGATGGGCTGCAACTGAGGGTGATCCAGGAGATGAGGAGGAGTTGGCTACCCCAATGATGAGGCTTTTCAACTTGTCTCTGGATTCGGGTAGGGTGCCAGAGGATTCAAAGAGGGCACATATGGTGCCACTGCACAAAGGAGGTAGTAGGTAGGTGATGGAGAACTATCGCCAGTTCAGCCTCACCTCAGTGGTGGGGAAGATCAGGGAGTTACTCATAAAGGAGAGGGTGGTGAACTGCCTGAAGGATTGTGGCTTGCAGAAAGACAGGCAGCATGGCTTCTATAAAGGGAAGTCATGCCAGACAAATTTGATTGAGATTTTTTGATTGGGTGACGCAGGTGGTTGACTGGGGGGCAGTGGATGTAGCCTATCTGGACTTCAGTAAGGCCGTCAACACTGTCCCCCACAGAAGGCTGGTGAGCAAACTGGAAAGTGTAGGGGTAGGTGGGAAATAGCCAAGTGGGTGGAGAAATGGTCAGTAGGCAGAAGCCAGATAGTGGTGATAAAGTGGGTGTACTCCGGGATGGGGGATGTTGAGCGGAGTGCCCCAGGGGTAAGTGCTGGGACCCCTCCTTTTTGCATTCACCTGTGCACATGAGCAAGGAACGTTTTGGGACAGTATGACTTTTTGGAGGTGTGTGACCCTCCTGTCCAGTGCAGTGCCTGGTGTAGCAAGCAAGACCGTACCTCACCAATGGATGCATGAGCTGTCTATGACAGCAGTTTTGCTGCAGTGGTCTTCAGTTTAAAGAAAATCACTGCTGCACTATGCAGTGGTAATTTGTGTATTTAGTATATTGACATCACCCTTTTCACTCAGGCTGCTAATGAAATCCCTCCCACTTCCTCCCTCTGCTGCTGTCCTCCCCACTACCTGGTTATTGCCCCCTCAATCACATTGTATGTGCTGATGGGGTGCACAATCCCTGTTGGCTCCAGGCCCCCCAACAAACACCTAGGTGGCATGCTGGGAGCCCACCCCAGCATGCCATTTTTCCTGTAAGTGGGAAAACTGTCCTGGGATGTGTTTCATTTTTTCTTAACTGTGAAAACAGAAAATGGTCCCTCTCTGTCTCTGGTGCCCCCTCCCCTAACCCACACCTACCCCCTGCACATCCCACATCCCTGAGCACACACCCCTTACTACATACTTACCTCTGGAGCCTAGCACAATGATCTTCGGTGGAGCAGGAACACGTCTGCACTCTTCAAAGCTGACCGCAAACTAAAGAAATGCCGGTAAGCTGTATAACGGCATAAATGTTTTTTTTTTTCAATTTAGGTTGATATCTCAGCCATTTTTGCGAATTTTGGCACCAGATTTTCAACATGGGGTTCTTGGGACCCCGCCTCATGAATTCATTCACTGTCATGGGGTTATTTGGTCCCGAAAAGTGATTTTGCGGTCACTGCACAGAATCACCTTTCGGGGCCGATTAATGAAACGACAGTGTCACTGTTCATGAGGAGGGCTCCCAAAAAGCCTATGTTGCAAATTTAGTGAAAACATTCCAAAAAAATGACTGTGTTACTAGTGTGCTTTGCACAGTTTCCACATGCACTCTTAACTTTGAGAATCTGTACTATTTTCACTCCAGATTTTCAACATTAGCATTTTTTCACACCTCCTTATGAACAGTACAGCTGTAAGTTTTTGCATCTTGGCCGAAATGTTTTTTCTCACATCAGGCGCACAATGGTGCATTCACTATGGGAAATCAATGTTTGGGACAGATTATGAAAATCACAGTGGTACTGTTCATTAACAGAGGTCCCAAAATGGCTATGTTGAAATTTGGTTACAAAACTCCACAAAATGACTATGTTGAGAATGTGCATTGCACAGTTTCCACGCACACTCGTAACTTCGAGAATTTGTAATATTTTCACTCCAGATTTTCAACATTGACATTTTTGCATACCTCCTTATGAAAAGTACAGCTGTCATTTTTGACATACTGCCCAAAATGTGTTTTCGCACATCTGGAGCACAATCAATGTTCAGAACAGATTAAGAAAATCATAGTGACTCTGTTCATGAGCAGAGGTCACAAAATGCCTATGTTGAAAATTTGGTGAAAGAAGTCCATGAAATGACTGTGTTGTGAGCATGAGTTATGCAGTTTCCACATACACTCGTAAGTTAGATAATTTTAATATTTTCACTCCAGATTTTCAACACATTTTCTTCACACTTCCCTGGGAATGGTACAGATGTCATTTTCCACATCCTGCCTGAACTGTGTTTTCACACATGTGGCGCAGAATGCCGCAGTCACTGTGGGAAGTCAACATTCAGGACAGATTACCAAAATCTCAGTGCCACACTGTTCATGAGCAGAGGTCCCAAATGCTTTTCTGAGGTGGGGGTCACAAAAAGACCATGTTGAAAATCTGTAGTGCAAATACCAACAAATGCCCAGGGCGTTAGAGTTTCTAACCTTAACATCCAACCCTGTACAGACTGACAGTCATCATGGGTGTGCCTTTGGATTGCCGGCTGTAATGCTCATACCATTCCACCCCCACCCCTACCCTGCAGCCAGTGACATGCATAGAGGTGTGCCTTGGACTCTTCAGTCCCAGAGTTCACCCCATTCTCCTATACCACACCCATTTCAGCTTATTTCCTTATGGAATGGGATGACTGTAAAGCCAAACACCCCAAGGCACACCTCAGCACTTGTCGGTATCTGCAGGATACGGTGAGGTGAAATGGTGTGAGCATTATGGGTGACGACCCAAAGACACGCCCCAATGCCTGTCCATCTCTGTAGGGTGGGGGTGGGGTTGTCATCACTTCAGTACTTCACTGCCATTCCTATTCTGCATCGGTCTAACTCATGCACTTCCAATGCTAACACCAGCAAGCAAACAGCATTGACAAATGCTTGTTTTAAAGTATGGGATGATGTTAAAATATATGACACGTTATATCATAACTAGTGTAGTCTGATATAGAGAACACAGACTAAAACAACTGCTACTATAGTTATTAGTTTGCTTTCATATTCATCTGCAAGGTGTTATTTGTAGTAATATTGCAGGAAAAGTGCTGATGTTAGTTAGCATAGGTGTTTCTGTTGCCTCTCATTATGACTGTAGGGTGGAGCTCTGCAGATGTTTTACTATAACATGGAAAAATGGACCTCAGTATATTGCTAACAGACTTTTTTAAATTGGACTTTTATAGCAATCCCTCAGCTCAAGTGGCCTTTTTACCGAACTATTTTTTTTTTTACTCAGTGTTTCCCAGTGAGGAATGAGCTTCACAATAACAGTACATGTATTTCAATCTTAATTTGTGCATAACAGGGCTTGTGTGATAACATGATTACTAGATTCATCCTTTTTTATGGCTAAAAAGAAACATACAACTATACTTAGTTTCTCTTATTGAAGATCTGAAGCTCTCAGTGTCTCATTCAACAGACTACAGTGTCAAATTACAGAAAGTCCAGCTACAGCTCTGCATGCCCTCCAGATTTATTGCTCTTTGATAGAGGTTTATAACTCAGAACTCAGCCCTGTAATTCGAAACCATAACTCTCAAGTACTGTGGAGGAATGCAATTTTTTTTATATATTGTAATAAAAATGCATTTGCAAACTGGAAAATCTATTGCAGTATAAAAGAAATGTGGGCAACTTGGCACTGTGTGTGAGTGTGTGTGTGTATATGTGTGTGTGTGTGTGTGTGTGTGTGTGTGTCCTTGAAGAACTCTGTCACCAGCTTCTGACAACTCTTTCTGCTGCAAAATCTCACCTGTCACTCCCCTTTACAGACAGAACTAAGTTTTAACCGGATTATTTATTTATTTAAGAGATTTACCAGATAAGCATACTGAGCGGGGACCACTCATTTCAGATGTGACCTGGGGTTACATAGGTCAAGAATAAATACAAAATCACAGTACATCGGTGAGATAGACAGCAGGTTCAGTAGACATTATAATTGAAATGGTATATAAAACAACTGAAAGTGGATACAAAAGCAGGAGAGAAAATTGCCAGTGGTATTGCAACAGGTGAGAGGATTTATACAGGGCGAGATTTGTAGGTACAGCAAGTGCAGCTTAATTGCCAATACAATTTCTAGGTTTGGTGCACATAGTTTGTTGTGACAATTGTTAGGCATACACTGACTGGGTGATAGCTGTAGAGCAGTGAGGTAAATTGGCCAAGTGGGAAACTGGGCTAGTTACTTAGGTTATTATTTTAGAGCCAGTTGGATGCCACTTGTGGTAGGACTAGTCTGTGGGTAACAATTAGTCTATGGGTAACAATTACATACATCTGAGAAGTGGGTAAGCAGACGCGGTTTGAGAAGCCAGTGGGAGGAGAAAGATTGATGTATCAGGCTGCTATCAGGCTGAAGTTACAGATTAGGCTCACCGGTTTGCAAGTACCATGACACTTTCAAATGCGCTTAGACCCTCTTGCTTTATGCAGCAGCTTACTATTTTGCTTAAATTGGGCTTTAGTAAATAAATTTAGATTTCCGGATGCAGTCCCAAGAGCACTGTCGCACTGCAAGCACTCCCGAGACCCTCAGTTAGGCTGGCCAAAATTTCCAAAATTAAATGCAGGGCAGACGGTATTAAAGGGCAGCTCTACGTTACAAAAAATCACATACAGAATAAGTCATGTACTTCTGGGAGAAAGGCAGCAAAACAGTTCAAATTCGCTAAGCAGGTCAGCTAAGAACAATCTATAGCAGTACGCCGACTGCACTGCCTTTAAGAGAACCACTGCAGAGCAGTACAGCGCAAGCCGCAGAGTCAAGCATCAGAAGGTGCCAAAATTAAATTCAGAACAAAGGAGCCGTGTCCAGGCTCACAGCGAGAGTGAGCGTCGTACCTTCTGGCTTTGGGGGGTTCCGCAGTCCAGTCCAGGGAGAGTGCAGCAGGGCTCTCACACCACGAGGAGGCTTTAGGGAGAGCAACAGTCCCATTACCCTCACGACCCGCTCTGGCTTCGGGGGGGGTTTCCGGCAGTCCAGTCCAGGGGAGAGCGCAGCAGGGCTCTCACGACCACGAGGAAGCTTTAGGGGAGAGCAACAGTCCCATTACCCTCGCGACCATCTACTGATACAGGTAAAGTGCACAGTTTCTCCACACTGTGATGAAATGTAATGGTGGTGAAAGGTGGTGGACTGACTGTTCTCGCACCCACAATATATCCATAGGGACAGGTAAAGTATAGGCTTTCTCCACACTGATGAATGTAGCAGTGGTGAAAGGTAAGAGTCTGACAATTCTGAAGCCCTCAGTTTATCCCAGAGACAGGTACATAGTACAGGCTGTCCATACTGTATTGAATGTAACAGTGATGAAAGTTGATGAACTAACAGCTCTGAGTCACCAGTTCATGCACAGGGACAGGTACAGTGCAAGCTTTCTCTACCCTGTAGTGAATGTAGTAATGTTGATAAGTGAATGACTGACAGCTCTGAACACCCATGTTTATCCACTGATACATGTAGAGTGCAAGATTTCTCCATACTGTGATGTAGTTAGTGTTGGTGAAAGGTGAGGGACTGACAATACTGGAGCCTGAAGCCCTGTGATTATAAGAACACATAAAGCTGGGGAGATATAGTGCAAGTTTCTCACAATATAATGGATTTAGTGTTGGTGAAAGGTGAGGGACTGATATCACTGGACACTGATTCCCTCAGTTGATCCACAGAGAAAGGTACAGTGTGGGAAGAGACAGTGCAGGCATTTCCTAACTGTGATGTGGTTTTTAGTGATGGTGAGATGTGAGGGACTGACAGCTCTGGAGACTGCAGATGCCTGTTCATCCACAGGGGAAGGTACAGGGTAGGTGTTCTCCATACTATGATGAATTTAATTTTGGTGAAATGTAAGGGTCCAACAGCACTAGAGAATGAAGTCTTCTGTTTATCCAATGAGCAAGGCATGGCACAGGTAGGTTCAGTATATGTTTATAGCTGGTGAAAGGTAGGGGCTTATAGCTCTGGAGGATAAAGCCTCTGTTTATCCACTGAAGCAGGTACAGTATAAGCAGGTAGAGTATTCATGAAAGGTGAGGGATTGACATCATGGGAAACCAAAACCCCCAGTTTATCCATAGAGATAGGTAGAGTGTGAGTAAAGATACCATGTGCTAAATGTAGTGATGCCGATCGGTGAGGAACTGACAGCTGTCGAGACCCATTGATCCACTGATACAGGTATAGTGCAGAGTTTCTCCACACTGTGATGAAATAAGATGCTGGTGAAAGGTGAGGGCTGACTGCCTGAGACCTCTGTTTATTCATGGATGTAGGTACAGGATAGCATTTTTCTACACTGTGATGAAATATAGTGGTTGGGAAAGATGGGGACTGACTGATCTGTGCCCCTGTTTATCCACAGGGACAGGTACAGTACAGGTTTTCCACACTTATGAATATAGCAGTGGTAACAGTTGAGGGCCTGACTGCTTTGGAGCCCTCTTTTTATCCCAGGGACTGGTATTGTGCAGGCTTTACATACTGTAATGAATGTAACAGTGATGAAAGTTAAGGGACTGACAGCTGTGGAGCCCCCAGTTCATACGCAGGGACAGGTACAGTGCAATCTTTCTCTACCCTGTAATGAATGTAGAAATGTTGATAAGTGAATGACTGACAGCTTTGGAGACCCATGTTTATCCACTGATACATGTAGAGGGAATGATTTCTCTATACTGTGACATAATTTAGTGTCAGTGAAAGTTGAGGGACTGACAACTCTAGTAGCCTGAAGCCCTGTGATTATCCAAACATGTACAAAGTGGGCAGATATAGTGCAAGATTCCTCACAATATAATGGGTTTAGTGTTGGTGAAAGGTGAGGGACTGATATCACTGGAAACTGAAACCATCAGTTTATACACAGAGATAGGTACAGTGTGGGAAGAGACAGTGCAGGCCTTTCCTAACTGTGATGTGGTTTTTAGTGATGGTGAGATGTGAGGAAATGACGGCTCTGGAGACTGCAGACTCCTGCTCATCCTCAGGGACAGGTACAATGTAGATGTTCTCCATGTTGTGATGAATTTTGTTTGGGTGGAAGGTAAGGGTCAAACTGCACTAGAGAATGAAGCCATCAGTTTATCAATTGAGCAAGGCATGGTACAGGCACTGTTCAGTATGTATTTATTGCTGGTGAAAGGTAAGGGGCATACAGCTCTGGAGAATACAGCCCTCTGTTTATCCACTGAGGCAGGTGCAGTATAAGCAGGTAGAGTATGCACTTGTGTGTATATTATGACTGATTATACAAGTGACAGTGATGGGACTCAAACAAGAATGTCATAGCACATACAACTGTACTTCTACTATTGGATCTTTGTGGTTTTAATAGTTTTTTTTATACATCTGGTTAGTACAAAAGTATGTGCACATTTGGATATCATACAATATAAATAACCCCCACACACACACACATATATACAAACACACATGTTTGTGTCAGCCAGGAACTGTGGTACACAATCTTCATCTGTGCTAGATGTTTTTCCTTTTCACTGCTATCAGTAATATCACTTTGCAGATCTATTGGCTCTGGCTAGAATTTGTTTTGATATGCCAATTATTTACACAATTTCATGAACTCACATCTAATTGTCATCTTGATTATTTTTTGTTGCAGGATATGCGATGCCAGAGAAAGGAAATATGTCTGTGAACCCCAGATCTAAACATGTCAGCCTGAAGATCAGTGGTTGGAACACCAGGATGGTATTCTGAGGGCCTGGTTTCATTTCTCAGTAGGTCACATTACTTCTTTCTTACTACAACAATTAATGAACTTACTCTGTTTAACTACTGCAATTTCCTAGATAACATCTATTTTTAAAATGTTACTTGTATTCCCAAGTTGTTTGCAACTTTTTTGCAGCCTCATCCAAGGTATCTTTCATTAGATTGTTTTGATGCCAGAGTGCATGTACTGTGACATCATAGTACTCACTATGGCAACATTAATAACGGACTGTGGTGTCACAAACACAACTGTTATCCTAATTATGGACAGTCAGATGATTCTGAAACAGACACTGGGATAAGTTCTGTACTTGTTAAGGTGAAGTATTTAAAAGAAAACTGAAAATGGGACTCTTTCAAAACTAGAACACATTAAAGAGCAGGAACACTGAGTGAAAGCAAAGAAAAAAGATATTTTATTAAGTAAATTATTAACTTTTAAAAGTAGTCAGCTATTACATCTTATATTTGTAGTCATTTATTTTACCTTCTCCTAATCTGGGGATTCTCTACCCTGCCTGCCAATAATTAGTATGATGTGTGAAGTATTCTCTTCCTGGAGCCAAGCATGGCCTTGTCTGAATCATTGTGTCACTCAGGTAACTGCAATGGTATCTAGGAGTTAGTGATATGGTTTGCAGGATACAACATGCATGAATCATCTTGCAGATCGTACTTAACGTGCACTGTAGGGACCAACATGACCTGTCCAAGCACCAAAAATGCATTTTCAGCATAATGAACATACATACACTTTTATGATACTGGGTGTACCTAATCGAACCACTTCTCAGCCACAGCTGCAGGGTGCAGGATGGGTGTCATCATCCATTGCTGCAGGGGGTGATCACCATCTCTTGTAGGTATACTATCAGAATCAATCATAGAATATATCAAGGGCAGGTAAAGCTGAACTGTGTATTTTCGATTATTCATCCACCTTGTACCTTATACTGAATCTGGTTATTCTGAAACACATGATACAGTGCAGAATTATGCTATATGTAGGCATCATGGACCCACCTGGATGCCATGCCAATACATTGCTTATTCAGTTTGTGGCATTGCACACAATCTGCATGTTCATAGAGTGGAGTCCCTTGTTGTTGACATACACTTTACCTCCCCTCTCTAGTGAGGCTTTGATGGCCACATGGCTGTAGTCTATGGCATTGGTCAGAGATTACATGCATGCCTGGCTGTAAAACTTCTACACTGTGAATATCCTTTCAATCAGATATACTTGGGAACTTAATGTAATCCATAGTCCTCCAGGTCAGTACAGTCAGGAACTGACTAAGAAAATGTGGCATGGTATATTGTATATATCCTTTTGTTATCACTACCAGGATTTTAGAAGGTGCCAGTGAAGACGAAGCACATTGTAGTTGTTTCCTTCAGTTCAGTGGACATACTATAACTTGGCTCACTTATGTGGAACTCTGGAGGTATTGCAACAGCAACTCACATCTGCCTAGTCATTAGTAGGCCACAGTTTGCTGGTGACTGAACTCTGTGAAGGTGTGATAAGCATGATATTTTTGGTTGTGGGCATATGAATGTGCTAAATGCCTCTAGGCCTGGAAATGCTGATGCCCATCATACACAGACAGATCTCTGTCAAGTGTGCCCATCTGGTTAACAAAAACTAACTAAATAAAAATAAATACATTTTCCTCCTTCTCCTCCTCTTAAAGAATATACAGCAACTGGAAACAAAAAGCCACCACTATAGCACCTACACAGGCTCTTCTCTCTACTTTGCTCTGCAGTTTGCTATGTTTACTGCTGGCATTTATGCTCCTATAGAATATGCTTTTTGAGATCCTTGAGTAGCAATGCAATAAAAGGTACTGAGCACTGGCTCAAGTATTTCCAATATGAATTTGTGCCTTATAGTCGTGTTTTATGCCTTCTTAGCATGACGTAATAAAATATTTTCAGCTTGCCATGCAAGCATGTTTTGTAAAACACACACAACACACACAGTTTGAAAATAGCAGGTATTGTGGCTAGCATACTATTATGCAATTTTCATACCACACAGTTATTATGTGCAGTGTAAACAGTTTAAACATGGGGTTCTTACGGTGCCTTTCTAGAAAAGATCCTTCAATTAAATGAGAACTCTTCCCTTTACAATAGTCATTGAATTATTTCTTCTTTGTGTCTCTTCAAGTTTAACATGTTGTTACTTGCTATGACTGATCACTTATTAGCAAAGAACGGTATTTAACAATAAGTTAGGTTGACATTTTATGTCACTCTATACTCACTGTAGTTAGTAGTGATTTATGTTATCTTTGTTTCTCCTTCCATTACATATCTTAATTATATTCATTATCTAATCAATGTTCATTACAAGTAAACTTTATGTCTGGTAGCCTGGTCTTCTGAAAAACAATAATCTTGATATGGATGAATACATTGTTCAAAGTAAGTAATGAAGATATTCGAATAGATCTGGCATTTGTCAGATGAAAATAAATGCACCATCCAATCACTTTGACATCTTCAAATATAGCTTTCTTATTAATAATAGTGTCTTTATTTTGTCTCTATTTTTCTGATGTTCTAATGACTAACTTGTCAGGAAGATTATCTTAATGACATGCGATCAGTTAACATTTTTTCAATTTATTTCCCTTTGACAGGTTCTATTTTTTTGCATGCCAAGGCACTAGATGATGAACTACTGATACAAGGATAAACATACACTACACATTTTATAAACTGAGCAGTCAAAGAAGAGGGTACCTCACTAACTGTTTGTTATTCTTTGAACTGGTGTTTTCCTACAGTATTATGGTCAGAACTGTAAGATTGATATGTATTGTGTGGGACATACGTAGAATACTTTCTGCATTTTTGTTAATGGTCACACCAGTCTACTAGCATCTGAAAAACTCACAGTTGTTCTGTCCAAATAATGCTGCAATTTCCAGCAAGTTTTTTTTTTTTTTATCCACAGGTATACTGGCACTCATGAACCTGCTTATTTTAGCTATAGTAATAAATAATCCCACTCTCTCATCCTATGACCAAATGAATTTAACTTTCTATATTCACAGCAATTCATACAGTATATTGTAACATACAGAAGTATGGTAGCAGAAAAGAATAAGAGTCATCATATCTACTACTTGTGCTACACAGCTACGAATGTGTCCAGGTTGAGTACTGACACATAACTGCCTGAATGGTACCTATTTTCATGTTTTAAAAACCTAAATGTTATCAAATTCTCCCACAGGAATCTTTAGTCCTGCTTTGAAATTCATTTCATGTTGTGAAATATTGATGGCATACTAATGCTATATTTCTTCAAATATTTGAGAAATTACGTATGAACATATGAATTTGCCAGCAGAACAAAGCTGCAATATGGTGTGCTGTACTTAGTCTGTTCATTACTGAGGCCAGATACTTAAGTTGTTATGGTGCTCTGCCCCCCCCCCCGCACTCTTGCTTTACTTTTGACTGTCTCACTCCGTTTTGAACCACCAACCATTGTTTGATTAACAACCTCCTCTGTGAGCTCATTCCAAATAATCATTGCTTTTCTTGATCTATATAGCCTTAGACAGAACACACTACCAGATTAGAGACTTTCTTATAAAATAATTTCCTATATTGTTGTATTTCAATAAAAAGTGACACTGAAGTAGAAAAGACAGCATAAACGCCTTTCACAAACATACAGTACTACACCTCAGGGGGCTATTTAATACTGCATCAGTATGACTGAATATGAGATGAATCACTGCTATTTTATAATGATTTGTATGATATGAAATGAGCACATGTTAGATTTGCTATAGATATGGCATTACCGACCAGTTACCAAAAAAAAAAAATGAATATGAGCTTTTAAATGTAACACAGCATATACTTGAAAATACTGTAAACTCCTATATGTGTTGATAAACATTTTTTCAGCATTCAATTTGTGATCTGTTAAGATGTTGTCATATGTTTCAATAAGTTCACCTTTTTCCTTGCTTAATTTTGTTTTACCTTGTTTTTAACATGTCCTTTTTGTCATGCACATTAGTCTTCAATATTTATCTATTTAGTTAGACTTTGTTAGCCAGGAAAAGAGGGCTAGGCAATTCTGTCTCTTTTCAGCCTCAGTCTGGATGGAATGAGTGGGCATTATAGATGCAAATGGACAAATGGAACCAGGTTAAGCTGCTGATGGTATTTTCTTTAAATGAATGAGGGAGATTTGTCTGGTCACCAAATAAATTATTGTATCCTTTTCAAGAAATGCTATGGGATCTTTAATGTCTACCTACACAACCACCAGAACAAGCAAATAGGACCTCAGTTTAATGTCTGCCTGAAAGTTGAATCTCAGGAGTCCAGCACCCCCCATGTTGCACCACAGTGTCAATATTGGGATGTTCCCCAGGTTCCTGGTGTGGGGCTAGAACCACAAACATGTGATATTCCAGTTCAGTGGCATGTGTGTAACCTGCTGAGCACCTGATAATGCTATATCAGCTGTCTCGATCGGGCCTTCCTATGTGACCTCCCACCCTGACTACCACTCATTTTCTTAGCAGCGATCCCACAGCTTCTCACTCTGAAAATAGTAGGATCTTCATGGATCTTCCACTCATTTGGTCATGAAATCCAGTGTGACTGGTTACAGTAGTTTGGGGTCAGAGAAAATTGTGACCATAATCCTGCAGATCAGATGAGGAATTTCCTGCAGATCAGATGAGGAATTCCTTAGGTTTCTTCCCTTCTCTTGCTAGGTCACTTGTGACAGGAGCTGCAAGTCTATGCCTGCACTAACATGCAAATGCAGAGTCAGCTGGTATCCTCCCACCTGCACTGCTATCTCCAGCTGCTCTACCACTAGTGGTCAACTTAGTGGTGGTAGCACAGTAGAATCTTCAGCCCTCACTCCCCAGAAGAGGAGGGCATTCTCTGAGATGTTTAATCTCCTGCTTCTCAACCTCAAGGCATCCTAGGCTCAGAGTGTGAAACAAGGTAAACAGTGTTGAGAATAGCAGTACTGCCATTGTGCCAACACACCAGCCCCTAGATGTCCTATTTTAAAAAGGCAACACTTGCAACATTGATGGAGTGTCCTGTTAATCCCTAAGCTAGGTCAACTAAGATTGGGTACAGAGCAGGCTTTCTTATACTACTCTGTCAACAAACAACAGTGGTACTCTGAAAGGAATACTCTACATCAGGGGAAATAAGTATACAATACATACATAGATACATGCATACAGTTTTAAGGAAGAAAGATAAGCACTGGCCCATCATGTTCACCTTCTCACCAGATAAGCAAAGATGAACTGATGCCCAGTTTGCATTCAATGACTGTGCCATATCTGATGTTTTGAAAACTGGCAAATCAGTTCTGAAGGAACTTGATTTTCCAGTGGCACTTCAATGTCATGATGCACAACCTTTTACAGTGAGAATGCTATAACCATGTCCAAGTTGTTTGCAAGCCACATGGCCTGAAGCAGCCAATCAGAGATGCTTGAGATTGGGATCTTCTTGTGCTGTGCATATTTCAATGACATAATCAGCTCTTGCTCACAGGGGAGGGACCTGACTACAGAAGGACCTCCTTTTTATGTGATAAAGAGTGACATTTGTTCCGAAGATATTTAAAATCATCAGAAAATAATACGTGAAAGTGTTGTGATTATAAATGTAATTTGTTGGCAAAGTGCCAAATTTCACACTTCATGTAGTTAATGCAAAGTTGGCACTTTGAAGTACTAAACATTTCCTCCCTGATTTAAAAATATAGTTACATCACTCCCCACCATTTGTAGCACTCAAAACCAACCTCCTCCCCAGCCTTGTCCATCATAATATAAAATGCCCTCTTCCTGCACTTGTTTAGGAACTCCCGTACTATTGTTTGTAACTTGTTTGAACTGTAATCTCGGGTCATGCCTGAAAATAAGCAATCCTGTCTAGTGCACTTACCAAGTTACCAAAAGCAAATAAATAAATAAACTGATAGTAGTAGTAGTAGCATAGTATTTATTTATTTATTTATGGTACCTCCGCCTGGGCTTTTTATGATGTCATTCCCCAGAGGCTCAGGGCACCATTACAATAACACACAGCAGTAAAATAAACCATAATTCACATACACAACCCATTAAACATTCTAAAATAAAACATATTAATAAATAAACTAATAGACTAATTAATTAATATGGTATACTATAAGGGTACAAGATATTATGTATTCACCCAAAATACCTGCTTGAATAAAAATGTTTTCAATCCTCTTTTAAAGGTGCTCACCAAGGTGACCTCTATCAAAGCTCTTGGCAAGGAATTCCAGAGGGCAAGGCCTGTAAACTTGAAAGCCTGGTTCCCTGAAGTCTTCAGCCTTGCCCTGGAACCACCAGGTGGCCCTCCTCTGTGGAGCAGAGAAGATGAATGGATATATGAGGATGCAAGAGCTCAACCAGGTAGCATGGACCCAGCCTGTATCGGGCATTGTAAGTTAATAGTCCCACTTTGAAAGGAGATATGCCACTTTACTGGCAGCTAATACAGATTATATAACACTAGGGAAATATGGTGTGATCTTGAAAGGCCCTTTAGTAATCAAACTGCTGTGTTCTGCAGCAGCTGCCAACATCTCAGCATACCTCAGCAAATCCCAAGGTAGACAATGTTGCAGTAGTCAAGCCTCAAGGTCATGATTGCATGAACCAGTGTGGTCAATTTGCCAGGAGGGATAAGGGCTTATTATGGCTGATATTCCAGAGATGGAAAAGCCATTATGGACTATTGATGACATTTGAGCCTCCATTGTAAGCCCCTCATCCAGAATGACTGCCAGATGTTTCACCTTAGTGGCAGCTAAAGCCCTGAAGGACCAAGCCAAACCTTGATCTCCTCCCAGCAGTCACCACCCCCATGGCCCCATTCAATCACTAGGACTTCAGTTTTCTCTGGATTTAGTGTCAGACAGCTCTATGACATCCAGTCTTGTATCTTGGCCAAGCACTGATTGAGCATGTCAACTGCACACATTGTCCCAGGTACAAAAGACACATAGAGTTAGGTTATCAGCATAGCAATGACACTGCTCAAACTGACTAATGACCTTACTCGGGCAGCATATAAACTGCAAATAGCATGGGTAACAGATCCGAGCCCCGTGGTATGCCACAGTACAGAACCACTGGTGCAAAGAAAATCTTCCTAACACTACTTTCTGGGACAGTCCTTAAGATAGGACTTGAACCAGCAGATGGCCTTGTCAGTGAGCTCTGTATACCCATGAGCCAGTCCAAAAGCATCCCATGGCTCACAGTGTCAAACACTGATGAATGATCAAGGAGGATGAGAATTGACCATTCTCCTCTATCCCTCACTCTGAGCAGATCATTATGCACCGTGACTAGTGCAGTTTCTTTGCTATGTCTGAACCTAAGTCCAGAAGGGTGAGGTCAAAGATGTCAAAGGCTATGAGGGTGTACCTCAAGCTGGAGTGCAACAGCCTTTTCTATAACCTTTCCCAAAAGGGAAGATTAGAGACTGGATGGTAATTCACCAAGACGCCCATGTCCAAAGATGGTTTCTTCAAAGAGGTTTCACCAGTGTGTGCATTTAAGTGCCACTGGTAACATCCTCTCTTGCAAGAAGCACTGAACAATCTTGGTGATTTCTGGTCCCTGATGTCCAACACAACTCAAGGTACAAAAGTTTTTATTGATCGACATAAATGTCTTTACAAATACAAAGATAAATACATAAAATTCTTCCATTGTCAGTAATAGATTGTATATGAATATACAAAATTATTCTGAAGTCTACAGTTTTACAGTTCTCAAAAACTTTACTAGCCATGCAAGAATATTTTCATCATTAGTCATAAAAAGGTCTTTTATAATCTGTGTTCTATCATGAGGTGTATTATATCTCCCAAAGATAGGACTAAGCCAGTATTCCCTGTTTTTCATATTTTACACAATATAATAAAACATGTTCAAGGTAATCTAACAATTAAATTCCACATGTGAAAAAGAGTGTTTTGATCTCGCCTCTGTTCTGTTTAAAGTAAATATAATTTGCCTTATACAACTCTAAATTAAACCTTATAATTAGCCTTCTGTCGTCTGGTTGTATTAATTTTAATAAGTATGGATCAATTCCATGTTGTGTTTTAATGATTTTGAACCATTTTTAGTTTTTCAATTGTTTTATTCTAGCATCTTCTTTTTCAAGGCATGGTCATAAGCCCTTCTGCTAATGGATTCATTTATAACCAGTGTGTGTTGACAAAAAATGTTGGAAAAAAGATGTCCAGCCCTAGGGGGAATATCAATTATTTAATTTCCCTTATCTCTGGGAACATGAAACCTCTATGGTTGTATTCTATGGCTTCCTCTAATGCTATTCTTGGCAAGTGGTAGTCAGGGATGTCAAACAATTTGAAAATATATTTAGCTCTCTGAATTTGTGCTTGGGTAGCAAGGGAATATTGTCCAAGCTCCCTTCTCGCCACCTCAATTGAAGTGTTATTTGGAACCCCTAAAATGTATCTATATAATTTATTCATAACTAATTCCAGTGGTCTAATTTGATTACCTGCCCATATTTCCGAGCCATACAGAATACTAGTTTTTTTCTTTACATTCAGGACCTTTAACATACCTAGCAAACTGCCCTTACTGTATTTGCCTGCAAATCTTTTGAAGACATTGACTGTTGTATTTAATCTAGATTTGATTAACAAAAGATGATTTTGCCATAATGTGTTTTCTGAGAATCTAATAGCCAAATAATCATAATGTTTAACTGTGTCTATTTTGATCTGCATTCCACCTTATTCTTTTAAAATGTATAATTTCAATTGTCCCTGTTAAGCTATCACCTTCAAAATTGTGAGTATTCTTGGGCATTCATTATTGTTTTAAGCTCTATAGGGTGATGAGAAGATTCACATCTATTTAGAATTGTTAAGTCTTGTATTTTTGATAAAGCTTCTTGATTTCCTTATATTAAATCTATTGTTGAACTTCCATTTGAACCAATAAAAGTAAAGTTACCTACAGGGTCACCAGTTGTCCTTCTATTTACTAAGCAATAGTCATTATTTTTCATAACAGAGAGAAGTTTAGTCCTTAGCTGCTCGAATAGTATTAATATTGTTGTTGATTACACTTAAGCCCCTAATTAGGTCATCTTCAGATGTATACATCTCCCTTTCTTTTTAAACCCTAGCATTAAAGTCTCCAACAATAATAATGAGGATTTGTTCTTGTCTAGAATTTAATGATGTCAAGAGCGTGTCAAGATTTTCCCAAACTATTAAATTTGTGTTTGTTTGACTTTGTCTTAAGTATATCTAGATTCTGTACAACCTGCATTAATTTATCTGGATTTCTTTGATTTTCATTACTTACAAATCCATCCCTATGTTGTCCCCTATTATTTGTGTGCCATGCAGTTAGTATTACTGTCAGAGCACAACCTGGAAACCTATTGTGTTGGTAGCCGTATTGAGCAGCCTCCTCAAGTTAGTCCTTCTGTTCCATACTTTTTACTTTTTTTTTGTTGATTTTCAATAGTTAAACTTGTCTTAAGTATATCTAGATTCTGTGCAACCTGCATTAATTTCTCTGGATTTCTTTGATTTTCATTACTTACCAATCCATCCCTATTTTGTCTCCTATTATTTATGTGCCATGCAGTTAGTACTACTGTCAGAGCACAACCTGGAAACCTATTGTGTTGGTAGCCGTATTGAGCAGCCTCCTCAAGTTATTCCTTCTGTTCCATACTGTATTAGTCACCCTCTGTACATCTCAGTTAGGGTATTGCTTCACCTAGCACTAGGGTGGTACACACTTGAGGGTGATGTGCACTGCACGTGCACATCATGTTAAGAATCTTAAGTGTACCAGGGCCAAGCTTCTCAAACTAACATTAGCTGCCTTAATGAAGATGCTACTTCTTTACTGATATGCTCGGTAATATCGAACTAAGCCCTGGTCCCATCTCTCCCTCACTTCTCTGTCAGATATGACCACCTCAAAGGAATGAGCTTCTGGCATGTAAATGTCTGCAGCCTCCTAAAAAGTTATCTATGGTTCAGGTGTGGATCAGCCATACTCAATCTGATGTCCTGGTAATTTCGAATCATGGCTCAGGCCAACTTCCCAGGGTAGTGAGATTAGCATCCCATCCTACCAGCTATTCAGAACTGATAGACCCACTAGGGAGGTGGAGTGGCTATATATGTTAAGGAAAGATTTGTAATGTCCTGTATGGATTCAAGCTCTGTTAAAAATAAGTTTGAATGTCTGACACTCAAGATTGATTTATCCTCTTCTTGGCTATTAAAGTGATTGGTTGCTATAAACCCACATCCGTGAATTCTACTCTATCTCACCTTGTAACATCAGTGAGAAAGAGAATTTGAAGCTATCATACTTGAGGACAGTAACTTTGACTGGCACACCCAAGGCTGTTTCACCCCAAATAACTTTTGTGTCTCTCGTGGTTAGCACAGTTAATCCAAGAACCTACCCATCCTAATAAAAAGAACCTGTGCAATAGCTCATTGTTGGATGTCATATTAGTTGATAAGCCGCATCTTTACATGCATGCTGGAACATTCTTCACCTATGTCAGTGACCATTGCTTTATTGCCAGTTGAGGTCACTACATCACATAGGCCCTTCAACTAAATTCATCACTAAAAGGACACAGCAACTTTGATGTGGCCACCTATGCATACGAACGGCATTCATCACGCTGGCCAAGACTTCTACATAGCCACTGAGGTCAACACAGCTTATGATATATTTAATGAAATTTAGTCAGAGCTTTAGACACACATGCCCCAACAGTAAAAATCAGAGTAAAAGCAAAACTTGTTGCTGGTTCACACCTGAACTGAAAACCACCATGCTAGGCAGGGACAAGTTGTGGGAAAAGGCGCGACAGATGAAACTGGTCTCAGACTGGTGCCAATTTAGGAAGGCTCGTAACCCATGCACGAAAATGATCAGAGACGCCAAAGCATTATTCTACCTTAAGGAGTTGGACTCTGCTGCAAAGTGCTCCTCTAAATTCTGGAGGACAATTAAGGATATGTCAAGTCATACACCAGGTAACTTCTTGCCACCAAAAATTACATCTGAAGGGAAAACTATATGTGATAAACAGGGGATCTTAGAAGCTTTCAACAATCATTTTGCCACAGCTGGACTGGCCTTTGACAATTCCCCTGCAGCCCTGGTCTGCTCTAAACTAAGTGTTCATTATGTAGACACCATTGCCCCAGTTCTTGGCTTCTCTTTCCTATCTGTACTATTGAAGGAGGTCGAAGATCTGATATTTTGTTGATGTAAAAACGAGTGCTGGAGCTGACTCTTGGATCCCTACTTTATAAAAATCATGTATCACATCCTTGCTGTCCCTATCACACATCTATTTAATTTATCATTGTCCCAATTGTCCCTTCCATCATTTGGAAAACTGCCATGTTATCCCTTTGTTCAGATCTGAGGATACCTGTGACCTAAATAACTATAGACTGATCTCCTTACTGCCAATCTTGTCTAAGCTCCAGGAAAAGTTGTCAGCAATCAACTTAAAGCTTATCTAGAAGTTAACAGCTTAGTAAACCCCATGCAATAGGGTTTTGGTCTGAGCATAGCACTATCTCAGCCCTTGCCAAAGTAACTAACGACTGGTACAGTGACCTTGACAGCAGAAACTTTGTCTGTGCAGTATTCCTAGACCTTAGCAAGACTTTTGGTACTGTGGACCATAGCCTGCTAATCTCCACACTGAAGAGTATCGGCCTTAACCCAGCATCCTTTCACTGGTTTATGGAGTATCTGGTAGGACAGCAGCAACAAATCAAAGCTATGGGGGAGCTCTCCCCTCTCAAATCTCTGCTCAGGGGAGTGCCACAAGGATCCATTCTTGGTCCATTGCTCTTCACAATCTATGTCAACAACATCGATGTGGGCATCAACAAGGCAAAAATACATCTGTTTGCTGATGACACAGTAGTTTACATAAGTCTCCCGACTGCCGAAGCTACCTGTGCAGACCTACAGGAAGAATTTGACCTGCTCCAGACTCAGCTACTCCATAAAAGCTTCTCTTAAATGTGAAGAAGGCAGAGGCAATGTTGTTATAGCCATATGACTAATCCTGCCATCTCTGGGACACTGCCTCTGATTACTACAATTCTAGGAGAGAAATTGGATTTTATCCCCAAGTTTAAATACTTAGGAGTTTGGCTAGACCAGAACCTCACATTCTTTAAGCATACTGAAGATCTGGCAAAGAAGCTAAGGCAGAGATTGGGCCTATTCTACAGAATTAGCCAGTTCCTCATTTGTGATGCCAAACTGAGACTAGTCCAATCTATCTTTCTCTCCCAAATCGACTATGGTGATTTTCTATACAGCCACTGTACTAAAGCCTCACTTATCAAGCTGAACACGCTGTTTCACAGAGCCATCAGGTACATTACTGGTCTTCCCCTCTCTACCCATCACTGCCTATTGTACAAAGCTGTAGGATGGTCATCGCTTACATTCAGGTGTGAAAGAAGTGCAGTCCTTTGGACCTACAGAGCTATCTTAAAAAGGCTCCCACATTAAATTACTGAATGTCTTCCCATAAGTGAGCTGGGACCATACGACCTAAGGAGTTCATCATATATCTCTCTATGCATCCCTAAAGCTTCTACCCACTATGGAAAAATGGCCTTTAGCTTCTTGTTGATGACTCTGTAGAACAAAATGCAAAAACTACTGAAACTAAGTTATCTCCATAGTGTTAATGCTTTCAAGGCACTATATGCCCAAGGTGTGTGTGAACACTGCAACTATTACCCCAGCTGCTAATCATTAACTACTGTTAACTTGCTCCACAGAGTTTGGTCTTAAATATGACCAGCCACACCCCAGGCCATTTTGTGCATGTTTTATTAATCTGTATGTATTTACTACCTCCAGTCCCTGTACCCCTCTTGTACATTACAGGTAAGTCTTTCTGAGACATCTGAACCCAAAGCATAAAATCTATACCCCCGGGTGGTTGCAACCTCACAAGCCACCTTCCAAGACCACTTGCCTGGTCTCTTCTCCAACAAATTACTGCTAAGGCCACCAATCAATCAGATCATGAGCACCTTCTGGCCCATGCTTCTGATTAGCTCCTGCAATTCTCTTGAGCGATCCTTCCAATGCCGGTGAAAAAATTCAAATGGTCTACAGTACTCTGCTAATACAGCTGTGACCACTTCATCCCTGACCAATGTAATCCTTCCACATGGCTAAAGTGCTTTTATCAGAAGTATGAGTGATTAATCCCCCTTTGAATCATTGACTGTGGCTGGCCACAGGACCCTCAGCATATCCATTTCATCCTTGTCCTGTGACCTTCCAGTGGCCCGACGGTGTGTTGAACCTAGACAGCTAGCGATAGCACCTAGCCCAGGATTAATATGCGGTAGGTGCTGTTCTACCAATGTCCTGTACCTTGCTCCAACCTTTCTCCAGTACACCACTGTACAGCCACCCACAGCCCCAGTGTAAGCGCTCCTTGGGGATACAGTATTAGTGCCTAGCAGGCTGTCTGCATCCTGCTCCCTCCAAGCATAACTACACCTGCTTTACTCATTTGGGAACCGGTCAAGAAAAAGCTGTATCACTTACTACTGTCTGTCTTGATAGCAATACTTGGGGCTAGCCTGTCCTTTTTTTCTATGAAAATTACTCTATCAATATCCTATCCAATATAACATCTCTGTGGATTTGCCTGTTCCCACTGCTCACTAGTCTTATTGATGCTCTAGAATCAACTGTAATGCTATGTATGTGTGTGTCCTGATTTGCACTTTCACTGTGTTTTTATTCCCACAGTAAATATGGATGCTTGTTTTGTAATATAATCTGGAGTTAACAAGGTCCATCTTGCAAATGAGCTTGCTCCACAATGTTCTCGTGGATAAATAAAGATTTGATTGATTGATTATTTGCAATATTAATCATTTTGTTATGAGGTTGCTGGTTTGTGTTAGTTTATTTACCTTTCTCTTAGTTCTTGACTGTTTCTTTTGTGTTTTCTGCTTTGAATGTGTCAAATCTATAAACTCCATTACATCATCCATGCCTTTCACAAATGGAGGTGGTAGATTTACCTGGCATGCCTTATTTATTCCTACCATCTGTACTTTACTTTCAGAACAATTAATTGATTGATTTAAGTCAGGTATTACAATTTCCTCTTTTATATTTTTGATAATAGTTCTATTATGAAAAACATCTGCTCAAAGGGCAGCCAATTATGCTTAAGAACCCAGAGGTTCTTCAGGATCACTATATTTGCAAAATAGAGATTCTTAAGTATTTCCACATCTGTCTTAATAGGGGAGTAGAGATGGTGAATTTACCTTTATTTTAAATGTTCCTGATCATATTCTATATGCTCATAAAACCCTTCCTCTGGTGTGAATTGTTTTGAATCAGTCCTAGAAGAAAATCTAGCTGAAGGATAGTCAGGAGAATATGTCATATAACTTGTGTATGACTTGTCAGAACTTAACTGGATTCAAGTTGTTTTAAACTCCTAGTAAGTTCATCCAAGTCCTGTATAGTTCCTGAGAAATCATTTCTATGGCTATGAGGCAGAGATTGAATAGGGTTGTTTTGAAATGGTTCAGTAATTTTTAAATCAGCGGACTCATCACCCATTTTAGTGTTTTCATTATGTAGCAGATGTATAACAGAGCCTTCATCTGGGCTTTGTATAACACTTGAAAAGATAGTTTGATCTAAGATAACAGAATGTATAGTATTTAAACATTATTCATTTATTTGGGCTTAGTACAAAAATGAAATATCTCTGGAATGTTGTAAAAATATTTTTTTTGTACCATTATCTAATTGTTCTAGTTGTTCTGTCACTATTGGGGTTCAACATGCAGTCCCTTGATCACCTTTTACCTCAAAGAACAGGGTTATTTTTATTTAATTTTTACCACCTTTAGTTTTATAACCATTCCCCTTATTATCATTTGTTTTCCCCAACAACTTGCTTTGTTTTTTTGTAATGTGTTTATCTGTTTTCCCATTGTTATTTCCCTTTTGATTTTTAGCTTTCAAGAGATCTGAATAAATCACTCCACTTCTTGTATTTACCATGATAATACAATACTGTTTCAGCAAATAGTAACCAGGGAAAATTCAACAGCAGGGAAGTAGTAAGGGTATCCCTCAATGTTTTATATATGGACTTAAGAGGCTTTAAGTGATACCACAAATATAAAAATAGTTCAAAGAATTAATTTCACTTCTATTATGTAGATAGATACTGTTCACTTGTTTAAATTTGCATGGTAAAAAAGTATAAAGACTTTATGATCTTCTAAAATATTATTTCAACAGACAATATTCAAACTGAGACTTCAGAGACTACAAAAATATTTCAGATAGTAATAATATACACTTAAATAAAACTTGAAGTTTCAGGAATGTCTCTCCGCCAGCTTGAGTAAAATAGGTTCTCAAAATAGGCCTTTCAATAGTTCTTATCCTCCTTCTCTGGAAGGAACAGTCTCTTGATTCTAAAATTAGGGTCTCAACTCTTTGTATGGTGCAGAAGTAAAGGCAACCACAGTAGAGGTTCCAGTTAGAGACTCATCAGCAATCTTTGGAAAAAAGTCCACGGGAACATCAAGGATTTTATATTTGGTGCTTCTTAGTTCACAAAATAGAGTCTTCACTAAATCAGAATGAAAAGAAAAGAATCCTAAAAGTAAGAATGTTTACATATCCAAATCAAGAAATAAGACTAAAACTCATTAAATAATCCAGTCTAGAACAAGACAATATATTTCTTAAAAAGTCATATTTCTAAATAGCTGAGAAGCCAAATGTAAATTAAGATGTGTTTATACTTACTTTTAAACTAGCATAAATAGATTTTATAAAGATCAAATTATTCTGTGGAGCGGGTCTACGCTGTTTGTAATCCGCAATATCCACCAAAGCTTTTCCAAAAGTATTTCAAACAAGCAATTTGACAAAGGACAAGTAAGCTGCAATAATCATAGATGCTGTAGTATACATTTTCAGCAGATATTCAGGAGTTTAATCTATTTAGCTTTAATGATTTTAAACTCCAAATTCACCGTAGACAGCTCTATTAACAAAGAAAAGAGCACCTCTTTTGTCTAATATCTCCACCGGCTCTGCTATAGTCTGGCTGAAACAAAGCAGCTCACTGAATGAACAAATAGGGCTGATACCTCCCAGAGAGCCAGCTGTCTTTATTTAAGGTCAGCAGCATGTGAGAATTAGTCCCCCACTGGTTTTAATTTCAATTAGGGCCTAATTAGGGGCTAATTGGACTTTTAAGCATTAAAGGCAGATGATACACCTGAATCCTTACTATAATCATTTTAGTTTAGTAGCCCCTAATAATTAATGTGACTATTCTGATTATTCTATTTGGCTACTCAGTAACAGAATCAATTTCAAGTAATCAGTAGCAGCATTCGATCCTTTTGAAATTTATAAATTTATAAGCTAACTTGTAGGTTAGCTTATCATTAATCATAACACTTAAAATTGTAATTACAATCTAACAAGAAGTATAAAACGAAATAGAAAATAAAAATGCACAAGAGTATAACACACAAATCAGAAGACACAAAATTCACTGTGATCACCAGTACATCAGCGCATCAGCACGTCAGCTCTATAGTTTGATATAGTTTGACATATATCTTATATGTCTGTACAGCACTGTTTGAAATTTAAATACTTTAGATAAGCATCCAATATATCATAACACTAAAAAAGCCCATAAAAAAAGATTTTTACTATTGCTCTAATCGGGACAAAAGTGCCTATAGCACCCAAACTATTTTTATTTCATTTTTCCAGCTATTTGGTGCCTTCAATACAGTTGTCAGTTGCCAGTTCAGCCTTAATGCAGCCATCCCCCATGGGACGCCCCGAGGATATTGGATCTGGGTGGAATCCTCCACTGAACAGGATTACAAGCTTCCAGGGACAATATACAGGGTACAAAAAGACTGCCCTGGAGAAAACCAGCAGCACAAGACAGTCTGGAAAGGTGCCAAAGTAGGTAAAAAAACCCTCCTGAGTTTATAAAAATGAAAATACTGTGGTTTGCACAGGCAACGGTGGCATACCTGTTATAAGCTCAGGGCAAGCTTTTTGGAACTCCTGTTCCTTCTCTTAATCCTCAAGGGAATAGTGTGTAGCTACTCAGTAATCCCAGCAATCATCAGCAACCAAGAAAATCATTGACTGAGAGTCTGCCTGTGGCAGGGGTATGGAACAGACCTGCTTATGGCTACTGAGAACTGTACCCCAACATAACTTACTAGTACCATAATCAGTGCACCTTCTCTCCTCCCCTGACTCCACACAATGAAGTAACACATTTAGCTCCCCAGCCCACCCACTCAATACCTACACACACTCTTCCTCCCCAGCCCCACAAACAAGACAACCCACTGCCTGGCCAACCCACTCATCTCCCACTACTCACCACCCCATACCACACATAGTGGAACCCAAAATGAACATAACCCAACAGAAATAATGCAAAATTATTTTGAAGGGAGGGGACAGTGAGTAGCACAGACCCACCTCACTCCACCTCAGCCTTCTGCCATCTGAATGAATGAGAGTGCATGCATATAGTAAAATACAGGCATCTATTCATTCTGATGATGGCCAGCCAAGGAGATGTGGGGGGAGGGGGTCAGTGCTGGTCACCATCCTCCTCCATTCAACTTAATTTCAGATCTGTTCTGTTGGGTCTGATCACTAGAAGAGCCTCTGTGTGGCAGGTGGTGTGGAAGGTGCCAGATGAGTCGCGGTGGAGAAGGTGCCTTTTGCACAGCTTGAGGGTGTGGGTGGGTGCTGAGTGGGTTGCACAGGGAGGTAGGTGTGTTACTTCTTTGTATGGTGTGGGGGAAGGAGAATGAGAAGGTGCATGTGTACATCAGTTAGTCAGGGAAGGGAGAATTTAATAAGCTGATGGTCACGGCTTGGGGAGGAGGGTGGAGTTTTGGATACTGCACAGGGCTGGGGGAAGGATTGCATTATTTATTTTTATAGCAATGCCAATCAGCCTGTGACATTTGACTCCACATCATGATACTTCACACAACTTTGCCAGTGAGGGGTCACTTCACATAATCTTTATCAGGTGAAGTGTGATGCAAAATGTCACTTTGCAGAAGATGTGCCACTTTCCACAGTCCTTGCCTTGCAAAATTGGCATTTCACTATTTGTAGCACTAGATAAAAGGCTGCAGAAAGAAGCAACACTTCGCATAGGGCTTCACATAGTAAAATGTAATCACTTTACCCACACTGAATAGTGCATTGTCATTCCAGTTAGTTGATTCTCACTACATTTAAGTCTAGTTTCAGACACTCAGACTAGGGAAATCATGCTGCAGAAGAAAGGAGAGAGTATACACTGTAAGTCTACACTGGTTGCTGTGGGCCCTGTAGCAGGAGCAAGACAGAGTACATTTTGCAGACTTGGGGCTCGAGTCTCAAAGGCTGTCACAAGGCTTGCATCAAACCTTGTGTCAAACACAGTGCTGCACCAAACACATTGCTGCACCTTGCATCCGATTCACAAAGGTCATGTGCACTTGCTACACTTTACCCCCTTTACTGTGGCTTGCACCAAATATTTGGCGCAAACCTCTTAAAAAGGTCCCATGATTACCACAAAGTTAGACCAGCAAAAAGCTGGTCTAACTCATGGCATGTGGTGCATGGGATTGAGAATCTCAGTTGTCAGCCAGGGAATGCCACAACCCCCATGCGTCATCTGTTTGGCGCACCTGGGGCTTGCGGCATTCGGACACATTTGAGAACTGAGCCCAAGGAAAAGTTCAGTAGAGATTTCAGAAATATTTTTATTTGACAAATATTTTTTTTTACAAAGTGTTGGTGGTGTGAAGGGCAAATAAATCTGTCTTCACTTCTGTATTTTTTTTGCCCACTACGGCAGGAATAGAGCATAGTGAATCTAGCAGACTGTGAAAGGTGTAGGAGGAGTTTGAAGAATTTGATTGACAAATAATTTGACTGCTATTTTTACACATCTAGGGCATAGGATACATCTTCCTTTTGTTTTAATTTGTTTGTCTGTGAGTGAAAACTAAATGATCTAGATTGCTACAATGAAGCACTAGGTCTCTGAGCGAGGTCATGGAGGAGGATGTATCAAAGAGGGAAATGGGTGTACATCAAAGTGCTGATGTCTGCCATTGTGTTGCATAGAAACCATCTGGTAATGAACTGAAGGAGTTTATTCAAACTTTGAGAACCCATGTTCTGGCCAAAACTGTGAGCATAGTATCCTCCTAACCACCACACCTACTCCAAATACCCACACAGGTCAGATGGACCAGAAGCAGTAAGGGGCATCAGGTCAGGTTAGCTATGGGAAGCGATGGGATAAGACAGTTCAGTCAAGTGAGCCAGCCACCATGGATAGCAACAACTTGAGCCAACTGATGCATCCTTTGGTACTGGCACTGCATCACAAAGGATGCAACAACCAAAAGCAAGAGCCAGATCTAGCTTGTGCACCCCAGTGAGTTCTAAATTTGCTCTAAAAATCAAAGTAAGCTGCATGAGTAATTACATGCCAACACAAAACTGCCAAGCTACCCTCCTGCTTCTGACAGATTCAGTGACATCTTGTGTTGGATTTTCAAATCCTTAGATGTGACACTTCCATCAATATTTTGGACACATGCTGCATCCATGCAAATATATTGCAATGCCTGTGGCATATTTACAAACCCCCTGATGCACCTGTGATAGTTCCCACAGTTTACAACAATTTCTGCTGCAACTAGTAATTGCATCTGTTTTTTGGACACAACTGCAGAATTTCTTACTGAGAGTTAGACAACCATTTTGTGGTGTAACTCCCAGGATGGGTTTCAGTAGCCATGTCTGGAAAAAGGAAGCCACTCTTTAAAAATACCCCCCCCCATTTCAAATCTTGCTTCTAAAAAAACATATACCCTTCATTATCATCATCCTCCTCTTTCCACCGTGAATCAAATCATGTATTCCATGTCATGCATAACCAGAGTGTATGGGGGACATCACCTTCTTCCATGAGCACTGTACAGCAGATGGTACTGTAGGAATGCTAGCCATTGCTACAGTATGTTAGCTAGTGACAACACTAGTAGCATCTGCTACTTTTCTCACTCCTTCAGCTCCTGGTGGCAAGACTCCAGGATCTCATTCCACTGACACTGATACTGGTTCCACTGTCTGGTTTACCACTTACATCAGTATCTGCACAACATTTCCTGATGACACCTACACCTGATGACTTGTCATTACCAGCAAATTTTAATATGATCAGATGTTCTACTGAGAACACGGAGCACATAATGCTGGTATCAGTTAATGAAGATGTGTCACAAGCAATTTAATGCCCTTCATGTAATCTCTTTTCATAGCTTGTTTTTTGAGTGGTATAATTGTTTAATTTAAAAATCAGTGGAGCAAGAGAGATGATTATGACTGGCATGAAGTGAAGCAGAGACTACAGCTAGTATATGAATTAAGATCAGCAATTAACTGTAGCTACTACTGTAGTGTAGCCCTCACAGAGTCAAGGCTGTCTTAGTGGATTTTGCAGACTCATACAACACTACAAGCACAGCAAGCACAGTAACCTTCTCAGAGGTGCTACCAGTCCATGGCAGGGGTGAGGCTAGGGTACTGCACACCATGCAGTTTAATGAATGGTTGCAAAACTGGTGCAGAGCACAGGGCTTTGGCTTCATTGGGGACTGGGGGTCCACCTGGAGAGATAAAGGTCTATACTGGTATGACGGTATGCATTTGTCCACAAAGGGGACCAAGCTCCTAGGTGACAGGTTTAAATGCTTCCTTGGCAAGCTTTTAAACTAGATAAGGGGAGGTACTGATAAAAGGCAGGAAAGTCAAGCCTCCCCACAAAACATTGCAGGTAGTAGGGTAAACACTGAGGTACAGAACTCAACACAGGGCAGGACGGGTAAATGGTAAAATAGATAAGAGCAATAAGAGCAGGGATGGGGAAAAAGGATCAAGCCAACATTAAATGGAGGGCAATGACTACTAATGCCCGTAGTCTGGGAAACAAGCTTGAGCTAGTAGCTTTGATGGAAGATGAACAATTGGATATTGTGGCAGTCACAGAAACATGGTACACGAGAACCATGAATGGGATGTCAACATACCAGGGTACACAATCTACAGAAGGGACAGGGAAGGAAAGAGGAGGTGGAGTAGCTCTATACATAAGGGAGGGATCAAAGCTACAGAACTAAAAAGTAAAGGGGAGGACAAGAGGCACTCTGGGTTACCTTGGAGATGGGGAATGGCATCACAATCCGCATAGGGTGTGGATACAGACCCCCCTCTCAAGGGGAGGAAATGGACAAGAAAATGATAGAGGACATTCTCAAAATGGCTGAAAAAGGGGAGATACTGTTGATGGGGGACCTGAATATGCCAGATGTTAACTGGAGGACATGTACTGCAGCCACATCCAAGAGCAGGGTCATTCTCGATGCCCTGCAGGGGGCAGACCTTAGACAGCTAGTGCTGGAACCCACTTGGGAGGGAGCAATACTAGACCTGGTACTCTCAAATGGAGAGAGGATCACAAATTTAGAAGTCAGTAGACATCTGGGAACAAGAGACCACTGCACAGTGTGCTTCACAATGAGCACAACTATGGAGATAAGTCATACAAAAGCAAGGATACTGGACTTTAGAAGGCCTGACTTTGGCAAAATGGGTGAACACCTGAAGAATACACTAGCAAATGGCCAAATAAGAGGGGTAGAAGAACAATGGAGAAAAATCAAAACTGCCATCATAGAGGCAACAAGTCTTTGTGTAAAACAAATAAAGAAAACAAAGCGGAGTAAAAAACCACTATGGTTCTCAAAAGAGGTGGCAGGGAAGGTTAAGGAGAAAAAGACTGCATTCAAAAAGTATAATGAATCACAGAGGGAGCACGACAGGGAACTGTATCAATTAAAGCAGAAAGAAGTAGGAAAGGCAGTCAAAATAGCAAAGGCACAAACGGAGGAAAAAATAGCCAACTTGGTCAAAAAGGGGGATAAAACCTTTTATAGGTACATTAGGGAGCATAGAAAGGTTAAGGGAGGGATAGTGAAGATTAATAAAGGAGAGGGGAGGTGGGCACAGGGAGACAGTGAAAAGGCAAAGATACTGAATGAATACTTTTGCTCAGTATTCACAAAAGAAGATGAGGAGCAGTTACCTAAACCAGACAATAGAAGCACTCTGGGTAAGGGGTTGATACCAGTCCATTCACAGAAGAAAGAGTCCTGAAAGAACTCCTAAAACTCAAGGTGGACAAAGCAATTGGGCCTGACGGGATTCACCCCAGAATCCTAAAAGAACTAAGGGGGGACATAGTGACACCACTGACCACAGTTTTTAACAAATCATGGGAGGATGGGGTGGTACCTGAGGACTGGAGGAGGGCAGATGTGATTCCCCTTTACAAAAGTGGGAGCAAGGCAGAAGCAGGAAACTACAGACCTGTAAGTTTGACCTCAGTGGTAGGGAAAATGATGGAATCACTTCTGAAAGAAAGAATTGTTGAGTACCTAGAGGCCAGCAGGGCACAGGACCCAAAGCAACATGGATTTACAGCAGGAAGGTCATGTAAGACTAATCTAATTGATTTCTTTGACTGGGTGACCAAAGTAATAGACCAGGGAGGGGCTGTGGATATGGCCTACCTAGACTTTAGCAAGGCATTTGACACAGTCCCGCACAAAAGATTAATAATCAAGTTAGCCAGCCTGGGAGTGGGTCCCAGGGTGGTAACCTGAGTAGTGAACTGGCTGCACAACAGGACACAGAAGGTAATAGTGAATGGAACGCATTTCGAAGAAGGGGGGGTTACTAGTGGAGTACCTCAGGGCTCAGTACTGGGTCCAATCCTCTTTAACATCTTTATAAGTGACATTGCAGAGGGTCTGGAGGGAAAGGTATGCCTCTTTGCAGATGATACAAAGATCTGTAACAGAGTTGATACACAAGAGGGGTAGAAAAGATGAGAAGGGACTTGGCAAGGTTGGAGGACTGGTCAGACTTATGGCAACTTAGATTCAATGCAAAGAAGTGCAAAGTAATGCACCTGGGAAACAAAAACCCAGGAGAAGAGTACACAATAGCAGGGGAGGTACTAACAACAACAAAAATGGAAAGGGACCTGGGAGTAGTCATATCAGATGACCTAAAGGTGGGTAAGTAATGTGAAAAGTCAGTAAGAAGAGCCAGGGGGATACTGGGATGCATAGGAAGGGGCATCACAAGTAGAAAAAGGGAAGTGGTTATCCCTCTGTACAGACAGTTGGTGAGACCCCATCTGGAGTACTGTGTGCAGTTCTGGAGACCTCATCTACGCAAGGACATAGACAGGATGGAAGCAGTCCAGAGGACGGCAACTAAAATGGTGCAGGGTCTACATCAGAAACCATATGAAGAGAGACTGAGAGAGCTTAATATGTATATCCTTGATGAAAGGAGGGACAGGGGGACATGATAGAAAAGTTCAAGTACCTCAAGGGAATCAACAAAGTCCAGGAGGGTAGCATCTTTCAGAAAAAGAGATGTGTAAGAACAAGGGGGCACAGTTTAAAGATAGAGGGGGGATGGCTCAGGGGTAATGTGAGGAAATTCTTTTTCACGGAGAGAGTGGTGGATACATGGAACAGCCTTCCTGAGGAGGTTGTTGGGTCTAAAACAGTGGGGGAATTCAAACATGCATGGGACAGACACAAAGCAATTATAGTGGGGGGTTGCAGGAAGCAGGCTGTTGGTTAACTAGAATCTGCAGCTTATCCAGTAGGTAGGGAAATGGGAAGACTGGGTGGGCCAAGTGGTCCTTATCTGCCGTCAAAGTCTATGTTTCTATGTTTCTATGTTTCAAATAATAATCTGCAGCAGATACATGTCAGCTGTATCTGCAGCAAGTAAGCAACAATAATTATTCATTACTGACCTCAAGGTTTTCTTTAACTCCTCTGTTTGTAGTATGCTTCATTTCATGCCATTTACTGCACTGAGAACCGAAGTGGTCTAGCCAAATTCTCAAACCTGAACCATATTTATGAGCCTCAAGTTCAAGCCAACCTGAAGATGTTAAAGAACCACTTCTCTCACCCTTACAGCTCAGTGGGAATATGCTGTCACCCCATTTTCATCAAAGTAGTTGTCAAGACTAAGCTTAAAAGTTGTAACAGAATTAACTAATACCATCTGCTCTAGAAGTCTACTCCAAGGGCCCGATTCCAGAACAGATATGCCCAAAGGAAACGCAGTATACAAGCACTAAATGGTGCAAATCACAGGTTACGCCAGCAACCTGCGCCATAGGCGATTGCAGAAGGCCCCTTGTGCCACAAGCAGCAACCTCTGTGCCAAACATGACTTACGACTGAATTATGCCAGAAAAAGCATGCGCCAATGTATAATGTGACTTGTGACATACATACTGCATATATACGACAGAGGGGCAATTCCAGAACACGCGGTGTAAGTAATAATGCCAAACCAATGAGACACAACCGAGAACAAGGTGGAGCTGGTCTAACCAGAAGACAGCATATATTAACTCCCCTCAACAGATAGACAGCATTCAGCAGTGTGGATTGTCACACAGCAGGAAGCATGTCAACATTATCAGCCCTACTGGGCATTATACTATCTGAGCAATGAGAACTCAGGCATGCCAGGTGCCATGGCAGGACCAAGGGGACTGAGCAACCATGGTGATAACTGACGGTGCCAAGGCCACCTGCTCAAACAATGAGATGCACATGGAAGTCCTATGAGGAGTTGACAGAGGATCAGTGCATTGCACACTACAGGCTCAACAAAAGCACCATCAGGGAGCTATGCCAGGAGCTGTGGGAGGATCTACACAGTACCACCAACAGGGGTCACCCACTGGCTGTGGAGGTGCACATCAGTGCAGTGCTATGCTTCCTGGCAACAGGGACCTTTCAAACACCCACAGAGGACACAGTGGGCATATCCCAGCCAGTGGTGTTGAGGTGCCTGAGGAGGTTCATGACAGCCCTGATACGACACAATGCAAGGTTCATCAGCTTCCCATGGGATGCCCAACAACAGCGCCAAGTGAAGCAGGCATTTTACAACCTGGCACAGTTTCCCCATGTGCTAGGGGTGATTGACTGCATACATGTGGCCATCAGGGAACCAACAGCAGATGGGGATGAGTATATCAACAGAAAGGGGTACCTCTCCATAAACATTCAGGTGGTATGCTACAGCAACTGCTGCATACTGGATGTGGTGGCCAAGTACCCTGGATCCTGCCATGACTCCCACATATTCCTGAACAGTGGGCTACAGGAGGCCTTTGAGAGAGGAGACATCACAGGTGGATGGCTAATAGGTATGCACTGGGGCCAATGAACCCTGCAGTGGTGAGCATGTGGCAGTGTGTGTGTGTGTGAGCTGCAAACAGTATGCACAGCTGCATGTGGACAGGGCAGCACAACAGGGAACAGGATACACAGGAAACACAGCATACAGATGTGACAGCCACTCAGACATGTGGCACAGCACACATGGGATGCATGCAGGGCAAGGGACCATACACAGTGCACCACCCATGGGCATGGGTGAGCCACACAATGCCACAGGACACCCACGCCATGCATGTACACAGCCAAGGGTGTGTGTGTGTGTGTGTGTGTGTGTGTGACACACACACAATAGGTAGCAGATGCGGGCAGTGCAGCACATAGCAACTGGCAACTAAACTGTAACCTTCCCATCCCCAGCAGGTGACAGTGGATACTTCAAGATGCCATGGTTGATGACACCAGTGAGAACACCACAGACTGCAGCAGAGGAGCTGTATAATGAGGCTTTCACCAGCACAAGAGCAGTCATTGAGTGCACATTCAGGCTCCTAAAGGCAAGATTCTGATGCCTCGACCGATAGGGTGGTACGCTGCAGTACAGCCCTGAGATGGGCTGCAGGATAGTGCTCGCCTGCTGCATCCTACATAACATTGCACTGGCACATCATGTACCACTGCCCTACACAGACCAGGAGGAAGGTGTACCACTGAAAGGCAATGGAGAGCCCGACAGCATGGCAGGAGAACAGTCACAAGGGTGTGCATCTGCAGGACACCTTGCAAGATGTGAGGTGATACACCAATACTTCTAAGGTGTCACACTACTTCCACCACCCCAAGGGTGGCACCTGCAGCAGTATGGAACACAGCGGTGAGACGCAACACCAACACAGCACCAGATGCCCTGTCTGATGAACACTACAGGATGGGATACTGTCTGCCATGTGTAATGCAACACATGTGGCAGCACTGCTGCTGTACCAGTGGCCATGTGTGTCGTACTGCAACTGGCTGACATGGCTGCATGCAACGCTAGTCCACAAGGCCATCCATGGATGGCCACTGTATGCTTCGAGGGTGTTGTGGGCATGCAGACCCAGATGTGAATGGGACCATGACCCTGACATGCTATGGCAAGGCATGAGGACAGGTGATGCAGGGAGGGGTGGCCGCACAATGGGCCACAATGGGAGTGGCACAGGATACAGAAGAAAAAGAAGAAGAAGAATCAGCATTTATATAGCGCTTTTCATACACAGTATCCCAAAGCGCTTTACAAGCAATGCTAGACTGGTAGTGAAGTGACTGAATGTGTGGTGGCGACCATATCGCACATCATCACCCACACACAGCCTGGATAATTGCATGAACCGGTTTATGGGAAGGGGAATGTTGGCCAGGACACCGGGAATGTTCCCCTGCTCTTTACGAAGAGTACCCTGGGTTCTTTTACTTCCACCTGGACACCCACCAGGACAACACCAGGATGTGCAGAAGGGACCTCGGTTTAACATCTCATCCGAAGGACAGTATACCCCAGCAGTACAGCACCCCCAATACTGCACTCGGATGCCAGTGATTTTTAGGTGCAAGTCTATCCCGGTGTGGGATGAGAACCCATGACCTTCTGGTCCAGAAGCGGATGTGCTACCAACTGAGCCACGCTGACACCCATGATACAGACCTGCAGTGACGGCCCAGCACGGTCATGCAGCAGGGGCACAGTGACAACATTGGGCCATGTGCAATACTGAGGGGTGACACGCACTAGGTGTGGCTGTGTGTGGCCACATGCACAGTGTCATGCCGGCAGTGCAGGGAACTGTGTAGTGCAGACAGCCCTGCCCACAGACACATGTGACATGTGGTGGGGGCGTAGTGTCTGCGGACAGTGGCAGGCATACAGGCAGTGGCAGAGTGACCAGTACAGTGGACAAGACAAGGGCACCATGTGGCTGCAGTACTGCACAGGTGGATAGGCTAACATGCTGCACAACACACTGGAACCAGCACCACACACCATAGGTAGTGCTCTGCAACACACATGTCCACACAAGCGACATTGCAACACCCCAGGAATGCACCTGGGAACAGCCACACACCACCTGACAGACATCCCAGGACAGACACCAACACAGTACCAGACAGGCCAGACATGGACACAGCACAGGCCCTAGGAATGGAGACACCACACAGTGTACTACACAACACATGGGGATGAACACACAGTCCAACAGTGCACATGGCATGCAATGAATGTCATGGTCTATGCGGAAACAGGCGGCATCAGTCGACATACAGGACAGTGGCACACCAACATGTGGATGGTTCCACCAGGCACAATGCACCTGCCATGGCCACCAGTGCATGTAAACAGTGATGCCACAACAGGTACACAGCACCGGGCAGCACATTCCTGCAGACATCTGGTGGGTGTACACACCATGGTGATGTGCCACTGGTGCCACCCAAGGGGTCTACTATGCCACTGGGTGGAATGGTGCCATAACAGACCATGGACACCACACAGGCATGACTGACACAGTGTGGCGGCATGTGTACAAGTCCTATCACAGAGCGCTGCTCCACACACAGTGCACCACGATGGCATGCACACCAGAGTGTGACTGTGGCTGAGGTACCTACAGCCATCACACATGTTCCATGTGCAGGATGGGGACACATGTGCAACAGCACAAATTTGTTACATGTGGGTGCCCACTCATGCACAGGGCTACATACACACAGGCATGCACACACACACAGATTGCACACAGGGACACTGAGACAGTATTGCCAAGAAATACTTTATTACAAAACAAGGTACACCAGTCAATTTAGAACAGTAAGCACTTAAACAGTAACATTGGGTAGGGAAATATGTACATGGGTGCACAAAACAGATCAATCCCCCCCCCCCCCCCAACAATGACAACACCAACAACAACAGCACAACAGTACATAGTGAATATAACACCCTTCGACCATGCATACAGTATACAGCCCCCCCCCAATAGCATGGCATGGTCAGAGTGCACAACACTGTATAGAGGCACAGTCGGTGCCACATCATTACTGCTTCCCTCCTCTATTGGTCCCACAGGGCATTCAGCAGAGCACCAAGGGATCCATATAGGCATGCCATATCACTCATAATGGCAGCCACAAGCTGAATGAGGACCTGGTCCCTGTTGGCTGGATGTTCCTGTTGTGCTGCTTCCTGCTGTGGAAGACCACCCACAGCCTGCTGTTCAAGCCCCTCCACAGGTGTCCCAATATCCACCTCTGGGGCCACATGGTGCATTTGTAGCCTGGCACCTGCACCAGCATCCATGTCAGCCACAACCATCTGTGGCACATCCACCTCCGCCTGCACAGGGTGTGCTGCCGGCCCAGTCTCCCTGTCTAGCACATCCTAACCATCATGGCTAACAGTGTCTATTCCATACTGGCCACTGACCCTGACAGCACCATGCATGACCTCAGCTAAGGTCCCAGGGCACTGTAGTAGGCACTCCATTCCATTCACCTATTCCAGTGCTGCACACTGTATGGCACTGTCCATTGGTCCCACCATCAGTCCCTGCTAGTGGCCCTGGTCCACAGCCACTTCGCCATGCTACATCACCCTCCAGGGGTCCATGCCAGCATGCACATGTTCCTCCTCACCCTCAGTGGCAGCATGCTCCAGGTCCTCCTCCCCCTTGGTGGCTGCATGCTACAGGGCCTCCTCCCCCTCAGTGGCTGCATGCTCCAGTTCATCTACCTCCACTGTGGCAGCATGCTCCTGTCCCCACATCCTCTTCATTGCTGCATGGTCCTCCACCTCCTGCACATCCTCCTCCTCCTCCTCCTTATCATCTGTGACTGATGGCATTGGGCAGACCCTGAATTGCTGGCTGCCTGTGTGATGGGCATATGCCCAGGCATCAGTGGCCTTTTGCTCCGCCATGGCACACAGAAGTGCCCTGTGCCATGGTGCAACAATGCTGCGGTCACCTACAAAATAGCAATGACGTATGTCAGTGGCATACGTGTGACAGAAAGACTGAACTGACACAAGTGCACGTGAACCTGTGTGCTGCCCATGTGGGCCAACGGATGCACACCAGACACAGCACATGACATGCCCATAGCACCTCACCTGCCCCCCCACGGACAATGTGATTGTGGGCTGTCCTCATGCACACCAGCGACACATAGGGACACCACACACACACACACACATATGACCAGGTACCCCTGAAGTCCAATTATCCACATGGGTATGCCCTGGTTGCACACCTCACCCCATACACACATGCTGGACCCTGGCAGCACATCCTTACACATGTTGAACATTGCATGCACCTAACTTCCCTCTGGTGCCCCTGCCTCTCATGCCACTGCCCACCATGCCATCTCTCCACTGCATGCCACCCCTGCTGGTCCTGGACTGCGCCGTTCACACCTGTGTGGATGGAGAACACATTACCATCTGTGTGGCTCTGGTGGCCATGCTGTGTGTGGCAGTGCAGTGCCTCTGCGTGCAAACATGGAACCATACCCACCTGCACCGGGTTGCTGGCCAGTCCGCATTTCCACATCCCTCCTCTCTGTCATGGACAACATGTGCCACAGGATGGTAGGGTCCCACCTGGTGAGGTCCTGCCATTTGTGCTTCAACTGCCTTGGAGTGCGACGCATGCCACAGATTTAACACAGGCGTGCTCTGATGGCCCTCCACACCCTGTTCCTGGCAGCTGTAGTGTGGTTCCTGCACCCATGTGGCAGCAGGGTTGTGTGCTACTGCTGCACTAGATTGATAAACTGGGCAGTCTCAGCTGCTGTGAAGTTTGGAGCCCTTCCACTCAGTGAGCTCATTCTGCTGCCAATTACACTGCCCTACAGTCCCTAAGTCTGTCCCAGCACTGTGTGCCATGTAACTGCTATCTGTGTTGCCTGTGGCATCATGCCTTCACGATAGCACATATACACATGTGAGACACATGCAGGCCTGATGTGCGGCCTGCTCCACTGCACACTGCATATGCACCATGCATGCACGCATCAGCGCCCAGTGGTCATGGCACAGCATGCCGCACATGCTGTTGGTTCAGGGACATGTGCACAGGTGTAGCAGGCATGCAGTACATGTGTTGGGGCTGCACAGGTAGCTCGTCCATGGCACACATGTGCAGAACATGTAGTCTATCGCAGTGCTTGGTGGTGGCACTGGCACTTACAGCACAATTCGCCATTCCACACGTCTGCATCCTCCGCTGCCACCATTGTCACATCAGGTCACCTTGCCACACCTGCATGTGCCATGTGCCGCATATGCATGCCACAGTGTAGGGGGCAAATGTGGCATGCGGGATACACATGCACATGGCCACAGAACTACACACACACACACACACATACGCAAGCCGCATGCCATACCTTGGCAAAGTATGCAACACATGAGAATGCCCTATCAAAGCTGGCACCTTGATGGACATGATTGACCCCACAAGACTGGCAGTGAGTACTGTTTACTATTGAATATTGCAGCGTAACTTAAGTCTGTATTACAGAACAACAGTTTGTGCTTCAATATCCTACACACACACACACCCAGTGGCACTACACTGCATCCACACTCACACTGTGCTGTCCCACATCCCACACACACCTACACTCTATGCACCCACACATGCACACATCCCACACACAGTCCATACATTATGCACACCCCGTGTCAAGCTATGTACAGTGGCCCCCCCTGTGTATGCCCTGCTACACAGTTACTGTCATTTGTCCACCATCTGCTGCACGGCCCTTCTCCTCACTGGTTGGGGTCCTGTGTCTCCCCATGTGGCGTGAGTGCAATAGTCCCTGCATCTGCACTACTCCCCCCAACCCCAGTTGCACTGCTACTGTGCTGCCACTCATGCTTGGGTCCTGCACAGCTACTGTCTTTCTCATCCTGCCATGCTTGCCAGCGACAGGTGGAGCAGGTCCTGGCACAGTCCCATGCCCTGTCTTCAGTGTGCCACTGTCCTTCATTTCCACTGCTGGCATGAGTCCCTGTGCGGTGGCCTGTACTGTTCCGGCAAATGGTGCGTTCATGCTCCGTTGGCACCTCTGGTACTGACACCACTGCTGGTTGCACCTCCACCACCTGCAACTCCCAGCAGCCCTTGGTGTGACTGTGTCCTGCCCCTGGTATGGTGGACAGTGGTACCTGCATTAGGCTCCACAGGTGTGATGGTGGGTGGTGGTGGTGGCTGCACACGTGCACTGCCTGGCACTGTCTGTGGCACATCAGGCACTGTGTGTACTGGTGCTTTCCCTGTCTCCTTTAGTGTTGCATGTGGCACTGCCTCCTGCTGCTAGGTCTGCAGGGACACCTGTACCTGTGTGGTGGCATTCTGCAGTTGTGGTTGCCACATTGCTTGTGTCACCTGTGTGGCTACATCAGTCACCTGTGGTTGGCACACAGCATGTGATGCCTGTGTAGCTGCATCTGTATTTTCCCATTGTTGCACTGCTTATGATGCCTGCATTGCAGCATCCATCAACAGTGGTTGGTGCACTGCCTGTGTTGCCAGGATGTTGTGTAGGACTGCTGCCAGGACATCCATCTGCCTCCACTGCTGTGCCATGGACACTTCCATGACCATCACCAGTCGTGTGATTGCCTGTGTCTGTTCCCTGCACAGGCCTGTGTGGCATGCATGGTGTCAACCAACCTCCCCACTTCTGTCTCTGTTGTGTGTGTCCCAGTCTTGATGGCAGTGACTACGGTGCCCATATGCTTCTCAAGTGTTTTGTGGTGGGCATCGAGGCAGAGGTGTATGCAGCCCAGCATTTCTGACTGCTCCCCATAGTATTCCACCAATGTCCTGCATAATGCGGCATAGTCCATTGGTGTCCATTCATGGGTGTCCTGAAGGGAGCATGCTGCCTCATCTAGGTGCACCTCCAGCTCTTTGTATGTTGGGGGCTCAGGTCCCGGGCTATGTTGGCAGCAATGCTGCCAACACTGAAGAGGTCACAGACATCCATGCCATCCTCCTCCAGCTGGGGCACTGCCACTGCCTCCTGAATGTCTTCCTCAGGTATTGGCACACTGTACAGTGCTACGGTGTCTGCACTACCCTGTAGGTCCATCACAGTGTCCTGCGTGTCAGTTGGCTGTGTGCTGGGCCACTCTGCATCACTACCTGTGCCACTACTTTTCTCCTCTCTTGTGTCTTCAGCCACTGTACCTGTGGGGTCATGACAGTGCATCAGTGCCACTGTGCCATATCCAGCCCTCTACACATGCCACCATGCCTACCCTGCCTCGCTTATGCAACTTACAGTGACCCAGGCCACAGGTCGCATCACCACCATGGTTGGGTCCTTGCAAGCTGATGCACAAGAACACAGTCCCCCCTTGCCTGCAGCAAGGGTACCCGCACACACAGGTGTAGAGCACATGCCCATGCTCCAGGCCAGGCCCTCCGTACACACAGTCGGTGCTATGCACCATGCTGCCATGGGTGGACACAGGCCTCCACCCACTACTGTGCTGTTTCGTATGCTGTCTGTCACTACTGTCATACTCCATTGGGCAACTTCCACTCCATGCCTCCTGGGGTGCATACTACTGGCCCTGTCCAGCACCACGCAGTGCTTCTGCACAGCTGTACTTCACTGCCCAGGGTCCCCCACACCGTGGCTCGCAGTTGTTGCTGTGGCAGTGCTTGTCCACCACCTACCTGTCCCAGTCCCCATCAATGTTGTGCTGAGATCCATGTCCCCATGCACACTGTGCTGGCTCAGGAAGGCTTGAATCTATTCCTCATGTGCTCTGAGTGGTCTCTCCTCCATTGGGCTGCCACCTGTTGCTGCTGCATGGTGCTTGTTGTATGCCTCTTTGTCTTTGGCATGGCACTTCAGGACATTGAACCTCTTTTGTAGATCCCACACCATGCACCTGGCATTGGCCACCATGTTTACCTTATGGGCTACTGCATCCCAGGCTGCCTTGCACTATTTGAGCAGTTCTCTCTCCCCACCCTTGCCTATTTGCAAATTGGCCTGGGCCTCCACCTCATTTAGGAGCACAGCTGTCTCCTCTGATGTGAAATTCCATTTTTGTTTCTGTGATGTTGCTGCCTATGTCACTATCTCGGCTTGCACCATTGCTTCTGCCAACATTGCCGTATGCGACGGGTCTGCAGTTTGCACACCTTTATACTGGCGTTGCCATGTGTCATGCATAGCTGTTTCACCCGCTTTGCGGTTTGCGTCATGCATTTGTGGTGTAACTTGCGACAGGCATAATTTCACTGTTTTCTGTTGTACTTAGCCTTTGTTCTGGAAAAGGGCACAACTCGCATGTTGCAAGTTCTTGGATGTAGATTTCCACCATGGCACAGTTTGGATCATGCTCTAGCAGCTCTCTTGGAATGGAACCCCAAGTGTCCATCTTGTCTTTTTATGGAGTAGTTATTCTTGATGTTTCCCGTGATTCTCCAGCCTTGTACAGCTTGAAGAGCTGTATTTAGTTGATCAGTGTTATCCCTTTCAGAAATTTAAATGCTATGATCATATCCTGTCTGATCAGTAGAGCACATGGAGAGAACATATATGTCAGTCAATGAGTCTGCAGTATGCTACAGCGATAAGTCATGAATGTGTGATTTGAGGACTGTATGACTGTTTTCACATGGCAAGAGACAGTTGAGTGTGTGGTATGATACATTGGGCCAAGTTAAATAATTTATTTTATGGGGATAAAATGGATAATGTAATCTGGGGGACAGATGGATAATTCTGAATGTTAGGGTCCAAGCAGCTGAAATTCACTCTAGGGGCCAAATGTCAATTGTCTGGGTAAAGTGGTGTGGGATTAAGCAATAGCATAAACTGGTTGTTTAATTATAGAACAGAGGGATACACCACCCTATAAGCCAGATGCTGAGTAAGCCATTGGCAAATGGTTATGGGGCAAACAGGTACAGGACAAGAGTTGACTGTAGGGGAGATAGGTGAAGGGAGTGGGCCAGGAGACTAACCATGTTTTCTTTAGGAACAAGGTACTCTAGAATGTGAATTAGGATTATACTTATGATAGGTAAAGTAAATTGACAGAGTTTGAGGAAGGTTAACAAGGAGGATGGAAGCACACTTGGTGCACTGCCAGTAATGTAAAAGCATATAAATTAAAAATACATGTCAAAAACAAAATAGTATGTTGCAGCATATAAGTACATGAAATTGGGTCAATAACAAATTATTTGAAGTTTGAAGAAAATACAGTAGCCTGAGCTTAAGCACAGTATTTACAGCAGCAGAGACACAACAAATAAATAGGGGAAGAAGAGGGGTTGAGCCTAGTATCATTGGAGCACATGATTATACAACCTGGTATCCTTGGGTGGGAATTTTAGGCTGCCATACACTACCCCTATGAATAAAGTTTCAATTGTGATGTTGCAGCATCAACGTTTGCATGCATCCACAAGAGCAGCAAATGTGCATGCTTTTATCCTGCTGCTTGACTGCCCAGTTTGGAGATTTGAATGGATAAGATGGCACTTGTGAAGTTTAAAGTGCATGTTGCTGCATTTTGAAAAGTGGCAGTGATTGTCCATGATGTGACATAGGAAGTGCTGTTCCACACATTGCCAAGTACCAAATGACTTTTCTCTGGCATTGGGGATGCTTTCCTTTTGAAAATGGTTGGACATTCAGTTTCTCCTTCTTTTGTTGTTGTTCTTTTCTGTAGTATTAGCTGCTGCTGTTTCTAAGATCAAATACAGTGGTGCCAGCCCAGATGCAATTAAATATCTTGCAGTATTACTGCGCAATGCTGCAGTGTACTGCAGGGAACAGACTAATTCATTGATAATTAAGCCTTTTTCTCATGCATTATTTTTTGACATGTCAGTTACTCCATTGCATCCTGGCTGGTACCAGTACAATTATTTTTAAAGCATCATTGAATTTCCCACTTGAAATAACACAGGAAAAGAGGGAGGTCACAGAGCAGGTGCATTCAGAAACAAAGTTCATGGGCAGAAGTGTTCAGCAACACTGAGGCACCCACAAAATCTATTTAATAACTTAAAATGTAAGTGTATGCCATATACGAGAAAGATTTACAGTGGGGTATGTAAACCTATTTTATGTGGAAGTTGAAGGTGGCATGCGACATAATTAAGGAAAAAGGAGTTGTACTTGATTAATAAATTGCAATACAGCAACAAACCAGAGTTGCTTTGGCTTCTCAGAAGGAACTAGAAGGGAAAGGATCAGATTTGTTACAGTACAGTAGTTTCTTGTTGTTTTTACATTGTTTCTTATGGATTTTACTTGGTAGAAGGTTATTTCTTTTCTTTCTTAGTACTTTAAAGGGGCTAGCAGGGTATTGTTTTGGGGCTGTTGGAATTTTGAAAACTGTTTTGGTGGCTATAAGTGGGCTCATTTGTTTGATGTTTCACTGTGTAGCAGGCTGCATTTGTAGAGGCCTAGTTCTTCTGATTTAAAACCTATTTGGTGTGATTTAACTGGGGCTGTTTCTTTGAATCAGAGTCCTATATCATCTAAGTTCAAGCCTATTTTGATGTGTTGTTGCTGAAGCTGTTTGAATTGGAGACCTGCTTAATTTTGGTGCAAACCTATTTTGGGGGCTTTGAGTAGAATTGTGATTCATTTTTGCTGGTTTCACTAGCTGCAAAGGTTAGTGCACAGTGGTGGAAGGTGCTAATGGTCTGACCAGGGGCCTCAGCTACCTGATTTTTTCTGGAAGACTTGGGCAGGTCCCACCCCCAACCCTCAATCCACCCGCCCTAGTCCGTGATTTCCTTTATACCAAGGGTTCTGACATCACTCTCAAATGGTCAAAGGATATGCACCTGTCATAGCAGAAGCAGACATCCAGGAAAGGAACAGCAGCAAGTGAAGAGGTGATTGCAATCTCAGTAGAAGGGAAGTAACTGCAAATCTAGGAACTTTCATTGTTACTTCTTTGCATTGCTATTGCATTGTGGAAAGGAGGAGTAGGAGTTTGAAGAAGGTTGTGCAATAGCTACTTAAAGTCACTTTTTGAGTTTGGATAGGAAGTTAGGAATATAAAAAGCAGTTGCTCAGTCTCTCTAAACGTGTACAACAAAGGGGGTAAGGGAAATTAAGAAAATAATGTTTTGCACTGATAGAGGGGAGAGGGGGACTTGGAGGAGTGTTTGGTATCCTGCATCTGGAAGGGTGGGGGTCACTGGTGGGAAACGACAGCAATGGGTAGGGTGGTAGGTTGCAACAACTGCGGTGCACCAATCTTTCTAAAAAATGCCTGGAGTGTGGGAGGATGTTTAGTGTGCAACCACATAGAGAAACTCAGAAAGGAGATTGAGGGTCTGCAGGAGGAACTAAGACAGGCAAGGCAGACTGTGGGTGGGTTTAACCCAATACCGGAGGGAGGAAGAATGGGAGATGAGGGAGGGTGATTTAAGCCAACAATGGTGAGGAGAGGATCAGAAGAAGGGAAGCAGGGACAAGGGGGCCCAGGCCAGGAAGAACAATTGCCAGGGAAACCAGGTCAGGAGACAAAAGACAAATGGAAGGAGGAGATAGGGACTTGTGAGGGGAGACGAAGAAGTGGCAAAAGTCATGGAGTAGAAAGGAGAGAACAGGTTACTATGAAGAGAGAGGGAGCGGGCATTTGTGAAGGGTCTTCAGAAAATAGTTTTGTACTGCTAGAGAGGAAGAAGGTGGAGGATGGAAATGATGAAATTAGAGGAGTAACTGATAAATGCCTGGACCAAACTGGAGTGGGGGGAAGTTCTGCTGGGAGAATTGCAAAAGGGGCAACAGGGAGAAATAATGAGTAGGAGGAAGATGAGGAGCCGGAAGTGAGAGAGGGAGATGAATGGAAGCAGGCAGGGAGTAAGAGTGGTGGAATCTTAGTGCTGGGGGACTCAATACTAAGAGGAGCCAGGTGGGGTAGCAAGGGGGAGAGGCATAGTCGCATTTGGGTGGAGGCCATGCCAGGAATGACAGAAGAAAGGGTGGGACAATCTGTTCTGAAATATGCTAGAAGGGGTAGGGACAAGCCTCATTTAATTATACATCTTGGGACGAACAACCTGGCTGACAAGACAGTAGTTATAGTCCAGAGGAGGTTTGAGGAACTAGGACAATTATGTGAGGGGGAAGGAAGATCAGTAACTTTTTCGGAGATCCTTCCAGTGCCCAAGGCAAGCACAACAAGAAAGCTGAGAATAGAGAAATTTAATGGATGGCTAAGAACCTGGTGTGCTAAAGGGTATGGACTGTTGGGGGGGTGGGGATGGACCTGGGAGGACAGTAGTCTCTATGCCAAGGACAGACTACACTTGAGTGAGCAGGGAAAGAAAGTGTTGAAACAGAAGATGGAGGAGTACAGAGAGGAAGTAGGGAATTTAAACTAGAAGTGGGGGGGTGGCAATTGGGCAAGAGACATGCAGAGACCACAGGTTGGGAAACCATATGAGCTTACCCCCATAACAGTGACAAAGGACAAATGGCAAGTACTATTGGTGATGCTAGTAAAGGAGGGCAGGATGGGGGGAAGGGTGGAAGGTGGTTTACCTTAATGCTAGGAGCCTTGGGAGGAAAACTGCAGAGTTACAGGTGCTCATGGCAGAGGGAGAGGTGGACATTGCAGCCATCACAGAAACATGGGCCACCTAATACAATGACTGGGACATGTCTGTACCAGGGTACAGGTTATTTCGTAGGGACAGGGTAATTGAGAAAGGAGGGGGTGTGGCACTATATGTAAAGGAAGGACTGAAGTGTGTAAGGGAGGAAGGGGAGGAGGGTAGTACGGAGTCATTTTGGATGCAAATCCAGGATTCCAAGAATAGGATTCTTAGAATGGGAGTGGTGTACAGGCCGCCATCTCAGACGGAGGAGTTAGACAGGGAACTAGCGGGACAGATCAGGAGGACCTGCGAGAAGGGTAGTGTGGTGATTGTGGAGGACTTCAACATGCCAGGAGTCGACTGAGTACCCCAACAACCAGGAACAGAAGGGAGCAGGTACTGCTGGATGCCTTCAGGACAGCTTCCTGCTGCAAATAGTCAGTGAACCAACCAGGTTAGGGAATACCCTTGACCTTGTGCTGGCAAATGGGGACTTTGTGAGAGAACTTACAGTGGAGGAACCGCTGTCAGGGAGTGACAACCACTCAGTATGGCTCACACTGGATATGGGCAAGGAAGGAGTGGAATCTGGCACAAGAGTGCTGGACTTCAGGAGGACAGACTTTGGGAGGATGGGGGAGGTGGTAAAAGGGTGCCTGGCCAGAATTCAAACTAGTATGGACAATAACCAGAGGTGGGAGCTCATAAAGCTGAGGATAGTGGAGGCAACCAAAACCTGCTGCAAGGCCCAGCGCAAGAAGGCTAGGGCTAAGAAACCGAACTGGTTGAGCAAGGAGGTCATGGAAAAGGTAAGGAGGAAAAAAGCTGCCTTTAGGAAGTACAAGAAAACAGGGAGAGGGGAGGACAGGGAGGAGTACTTGACGGAATCGAAGGAGGTGACAAGGGCAGTAAGAGGAGCCAAGGCATCTACATAACTCAGGCTGGCACAAGGCATTAAGAAGGGGGAGAAGGACTTTTTTAGCTACATCAGGGTGAAAAGGAGCTGCAAGGACCACATAGTAAGGATTAGGAAGGAGGGGGCTTGGGTGGAAGCAGGGTGCGATAAGGCAGAAGCACTAAATGAGTACTTCTGCTCAGTATTTACTAAAGAGAAGAGGGGGTGACACCCAAGGGGGGAGAAATGACAGAAACAGGGGGGGGGAGGGGGTGACAGATGGGGAAATCATGGAGGGCAGAATTCATGAGGGTTTGAAGGCACTGAGGGTGGATAAGGTGCCAGGCCCAGATGGCATCCACCCCAGGGTACTGAAGGAGCTGGCAGAGGTCCTTGCAGGACCTTTGTCAGATCTGTTTAATACCTCACTACATTTGGGGTGTGTACCTCAGGACTGGAAGATGGCTCATGTGGTGCCCCTCCACAAGAGTAGCCCCAAGGATGAACCGGGAAACTACAGACCAGTGAGCCTCACATCCATCGTGGGTAAGCTAATGGAGACTATCCTGAAGGAGAGGCTGGTGGCCCTCCTAGAGGCCAAAGGACTACATGACAGCAGACAGCATGGCTTCCTATGGGCAGATCCTGCCAAACCAACCTGGTGGAGTTCTATGACTGGGTAACTAGGCAACTGGACAGGGGCCATGCAGTGGATGTCCTGTATCTGGACTTCAGTAAGGCATTCAACCCAGTGCCACATGGAAGGCTGGGAAGTAAGTTAGTAGGCACAGGGGCCGGTGCAAAGCTGGTGAGATGGGTAGGGAACTGGCTTCAGGGAAGGCAACAGAGGGTAGTGGTGGGTGGGGAGCTCTCATACCCAAGGGTAGTGACGAGCGGTGTTCTACAGGGCTCGGTGTTGGGACCAGTGTTGTTTGGGATATTCATTGCAGACATATCATTGGACATCAAGAGCAAGATCCGTCTGTTTGCTGATGATACCAAGGTAGGAGCAGTGGTGGATGACCTAGGGAGATGACAAGGGTTGCAGGATGATCTGGCAGAGCTTGAAACCTGGCAGACACCTGGCAACTGGGGTTTAATGCCAAAAAGTGCAAGGTGCTGCATTTTGGGATGAAGAACCCAAGGATGAGTTACCAGCTGGGGGGAGTGCAGCTAGCCTAGACAGAGGAGGAGAAGGATCTGGGGGTGCTCATTACAGGGTCAATGACCAACTAGGTACAATGTAGGAAGGCATCTGCAAAGGCCAACAAAATGCTGGGTTTTATTGCAAGGGGTATATCCTCAAGGAGGGAGGAGGTGATTCTGCAACTGTATAGGTCATTAGTTAGACCGCACCTGGAGTACTGTGTGCAGTACTGGTGGCCGTATCTGAAGAGGGACATTAAGTTACTGGAAGGGGTTCAGCGCAGGGCGACAAAGATGATCAAGGGGCTAGGGGACTTATCATATGAGAGGAGGCTGAGGGAGTTGAACATGTACTCACTGGAGGAGAGGAGGGATGGGGGACACGGTTGAAACCTTTAAGTACATGAAAGGAAAAAACAAGACAGGTACAGAGGGTTGTTCAAAGTAAGGGAGGTGAGGGACACCAGGGGCCATAATATGAGACTGGAGGGAGGAAGGTTCAGGAGGGAGATGAGGAGACACTTTTTTACAGAGAGGCTGGTGGCTGGGTGGAATGCGTTACCTGCAGAAGTGGTATCCAGTAGAACAATGGACTGCTTCAAAAGGGGATGGGACTGGACAAGGGGGAGGGTCAATGAAGGGGAAGGGTGGAAGGGAGGTGCAGCTGCAGAATAACGGGTGATGCTGCACATTCGAGCAGACTTGATAGACCTCTAGGCCATGATCTGCTGGCAAACTTTGTATGTTCATATGTTCGTATGTAAACCAGACATAACTATAGGGATTGATTAGTTAGTTAGTTAGTTAGTTAGTTATACCAGGTGGGTGCACTAAACAATAGTATGACTATTTTCATGCACAACCAGAGAAAATTAGAAACACCTAACGAGTTCAAGATTTACATAATTGTACAGGTAACAGTGATAATAAATTGTAGCAACAAGTAGTACAGATCACAGTAAAAGTTCATTACATCACAGCTGAAACAAAACTGTAATACATTAACTGTGGTAGATATGTAAAAAAATACAAGTGTTGGCATAGTGCATTAGGTAAAAGAACATTTGGACATCTAAACCTTTGGGACAAAGGAAAAGACAGCTTGCTCACCCATGTTAGTAGAGCATTTAGGAATGGTAAGAAGTGAGAGACAACTGGATCTCATTGGATAGGCCTGATCAGAAGGCTTTAATAGGGCAGCCAATGCAGCAGGTTGAGATTACCTTATAATCTTGTCAGTAGTACAGCCTAGGACTGCACTGGTGGGTCAAACGAGTAACAAAGCAAAATGACAGATATTATTATACAATATGTAATATCCCATTTGATCAAGTTCCTTGTGCTAGTAAGGAAGAAAACAATGAACTAATACAGTAAGTAAGACTTAGTAACAGGACACCCTGGGCAATAGCAAGATTAGCAGCGGGAGTCAAGGCATGTCTAGCATTAAAAGCAAATGCTAGTTTAGTGTTATTAGGCTTGCAGACAGTGGAAATATTCAAAGTGAAATCAAGAGCAGGGTTTAGTGTATGGCCTAAACAATTACAGGAGTTACCCACATAGTAAGAGGGGCCATCTAGGCAGAGTATGGCTAGATCAACAGTGCACACTCTCAGCTTAGGTGTTGATCCAAAAAGCATGGCATGAGTCTTACTGTGATTAAGGAGAAGCTTGTTTTGGCACAGCCATGACTGCACACACTTGAAGTCAGCATTTAGCCTTGAGTTAATATTAGCAACAGACTTGGAGCTGGTGCAAAAAAAGTATTGGAGTAGAAGAATGGGGCCATGGAGGTATCATTAATAAAGATAGTAAAAAGTAATGATGCCAATATAGAGTCATTTGGGACCCTGATGTTAATAGTGGCGAGTTCAGACTTGTCCTGGTTTATGTTTACAAATTGTCGCATATCACTAAGATAAAACAGTTTGTAGTACTGTAGTAGAAGAAAAGCAGGATGATAGTTTGAACTTAAGAATAGTGTGGTCTACAAGGCTGAATGCTTTAGTCAGTACTATGTAAACTGACTTGAGTGCATACCCTTGTCCATATCTATCCTATCATCATTGGTGAACTGAATGAGCATAATTGTAGTGCTATGAGTCTGTCCAAACCCATGTATTGCAGAAGAAAGTAAGCTGTATTTGTGAAGGTGATCCATAACTGGGGCGGCCACTATCTTCTCAAAAAACAATAAAGAGTGCATACCCTCTGAGAAAGAAATCTGTGTTTGAAGTGCTGGTGCCTTGTAGTCAGCGTCTTTGGATGAGCTCTTAATAAACAGAATTATTGAATTTAGTACTCTGATTTTTTTTCTCTTTCAGTGTACTCTTTTTATTTGTTTTGCTTTTTAACCAGGAGAGACACACTAAGCTGAAACTTGTTTACAGGTGTGACCTGGGAGCACAGGGAAGTTAAGTGACTTGATCAGGGTAACACAGTATGCAAGTGGGAGCTGTGGTGTTCAAACGCAGGTCTCCAGGTTTGCAGCTCAGAGCCTTTAACCACTGCGCTATACTACCTCCATAACCACTGCGCTATGCTGCCTCCTTTTTTGTATCTACCTTGCGGTTTGCTACCCTTGAGTGCCCAGCCTGACATCCTGTAGGACCCTGGAATTCTTTTTGTTTATTCACTGTCTTCTCAAGCAGTTTACTGTACTAAGGACTGGCAGAATAGCAATAGGTTGGTAGTTTTCTATGCATCTAGGATTCCAGTTTTTGAAAATAGGCACAACCATGGCAGCCTTCCAATTCTTTGGAACGATGGCTGAGGTAAGGGATAAATTAAACTATCAAGTGTGGAGGAGAAAAACATAGAGGCCAGTGACCTTAAAAAGTGTGGGTTCAAGTCTATCATAAGCAGCATTAAGGAACTGCACCGCCTCTCCATGAGTGACAGCTCTGAGATGGAACTGTGAGGAGGTTGGGCATATAACTGCAGAGGCATGTTTGGGGATACTAGACATGAGGTCAGAATACTTGATTAATTGGAATTAAAACTACTAGCAATTGTCCCAGACTTGTTGCAGTTTATGCCATTTAGTGTCATGTCAGACACAGCGGCCCAGATATTCAAAAGGGTTGCGCCATGCGCAATAGGGTTGCACCAGCGCAAGTCCGAAAATGCGCCATTCTGCGATATTCAGCGGGAGGCAGTTGCACCCCCCCCAAATCACACTGAGCAATAGCGCAATGATAATGAATGTATGTGCAACTGAAGGAGGAGGAACCATGCATAAATGGCGCAGTGCAATATTCAACAACATGCGCCATGCGCAACAGGGGAGCAAGCAGAAGTTGCGCCATAGCAGAAATGAGTTAAAATGAAAAGGAACAAGGGAGAGGCGCAAGAACGCTACAGGGAAGGCACATGTTGCTGAACTATAGCCAGCCACACAGGCAACACACACACACACAAGCAGGACAGAGAAAGGGCACCTGGAACCCACAGGCTCAGGGAAGGTGTGGGAAGCCACAGCCACAGTGCAGAAGGGGGAAGTGCCACACAGCACTGAGGCCAGCACAGTTAGGTGTTCCTGGTGCAGGGGAAGTAGCAGCCAGGACAGCGGGGGGAACACAGAAACAGCTGCGGGTGGGGTGAACACAAGCCAGAGACATGGCCAGTGCCACCATTCAGATGGAGGCAGTAATGAGGGGGGTGAGAAGGCAGGCAGCAGGGGGGCACGGCCATGGAAAGGCCCATCGGCAGTATGCCCCCAACAGGCAGTACCGAGCCCGCACTAGCTTTGAGCTGTACAGTGATACTGAGATCGTGAGCCGATACCGCCTGAATCGGGTAATTCTGAGGTGGCTCTGTGAGCTGTGCATTGATGTGATGCAGGCACCCACACGATGGAGCCATGCTCTGTCAGTGGAGACTAAGGTGACAGCTTGCATGTGCTTGCTCACCACGGGTACCTTCCAGAGACCAACAGGGGACACCACAGGCATAACCCAGTCGGCCGCGTCACGCCACCTCACCCAATTCCTCAGAGCACTGCTGCCACATGCTGCGGAGTACATCCATTTCCCAAGCACACTGGCAGAGCACACAGCAAACATACAGGAGTTCCACAGGGTAGCACGTATGCCTGGTGTGCTAGGGGCAATAGACTGCACCCATGTGGCCATCTGCACACCACCTGGCCCGAGGGGGCCACATATATTTTTCGCAAGGGCTATGCTAGCATCAACTGCCAGGTGGTGTGCGATACCAGGGGGCGCATAATCAATGTCTGTGCCACGCACCCTGGGGAAGCACACGATGCCTTCATCTGGCACCAGTCGGCTCTGTGCCACAGATTTGAGAGTGGGGACATCCCCACTGGCCACTTAGAGGGTGAGTATGCAAACCACATGGACAAACTTAGGGCTTGGGAGGGGCATGGTCAGAGGTGACATGAGTAGCAGCCTACACAGCCCGGGGCAGGGCGATGCTGATCACCAAACTAACCTCCACCCTCTACATACAGGTGACAGTGGATACCCACTCCGTCCCTGACTGCTCGCACCATACCGGTGGCCCACGACCCCATCGCAGCAACACTACAATAAGGCACATGGCACCACACGTAATGTCATCGAGCGGGTGTTCAGTATGCTGAAGGCACGTTTCTGTTGCCTGGACACCTCCGGCGGTGCCCTACAGTACAGCCCCTCAGAGGCCTGCGGGCTATTCCTGGCCTGTTGCATCCTGCACAACATGGCCAACGAATGTGAGATAGCCATTCAGGTTGAAGAGGGGGACAGCGATAGGGACGATGAGGACGCTGGTGACAATGGTGATGGGCAGCCCCCCCTTGGGCAACGGGACCCCCGACTGCTCTGGTTGGCAAAGCTGCACCGGGACACCATCACAGAGGAGCACTTCAGCCAACCCAGGTAAGTCATAGGGCCATGTGCAACCACCAGTGGCAAAGGCACAACCCACAAACACGCATGGACACACACCAGGGGTGCATGCCATCAAGGGAAGTGGCCAGGCATGGAACCAAACACACCGCCAGGGATGGGTGAGGTCTAACATGGCACACGGACAGACACACACACACACACACACACACACACACACACACACACACACACACAAAACTCACCAGACATGCACAAAGGGTAGGAGGCACGCCAACCCAGAACACCACCCCTAGCCACACACATGTCCACAGACCACCACGCCCACTGTTTGTCATTGTGCGTGTGTCAGACGCTGGGCACCATTGCACATTGGCATACAGTGCAATGCAGGCATCATCATGCACACGCAACTGCAGACAGCAGCCGGGAGGGTGTGCAGATGGACTGTGTGTGCGCGTTCAGGTCCGGGTACCCACCCGTGCATTGCCCACTGAATGACACAATGCACACAGGGCAGCATCAGACAGTAGCCACGCTGGGAGACAGGTCAGTCACGCGCCACAGTGCCCCGGCCACTACATATGCGTGGGCAGCCCCGCCGAGACCCACCAGAAGTGACAGGCTGACCACTGGCCTCATGGGGTGGCACCGATGGTCCCCCAGGGGTTCCACTGCGTGAATGTGACCGTGCTCGTGCAGGGGTCTGCAGCACACCGAACATGCTTGCACCAGGCATGCCCAGGAGGCCCACAGCTGAACCCGGTGTCGACAAAGATGGTGTTGCACGATGCAGGGAATGGGAGGTGGACATTGCATTGCGCGGTGTCTGCGATGCATGGGTAACTAACTGTGTGCCCCCTGTGTCCATGGCAGCTGTGATTGTCTGTGTCAGCCTGTCAATGGCAGCGCTCACATCCTCCTGCATTCGGTCCATCCTTGCCAGGAGCAGAGCTGTTTCTCTGCTGCGATGCTCCTCTGCCTGGTGCACAGCTGCACTCAGTGCATCCACCACCATCACAAGCCTCACCTGCTGATTGACTGATGCTTGCAGTATCCAGGTGTGCTCATCCAAGAGGTCATCTGCCTGATTGGCATGCTGTCCCTCATGGTGTTCACAACCCTGATGCCCATCACCCCTTGAGGGTGGGCGCTGCACACCAGGGCCAGGCCTGGGCATGTCCACAGGTGGTGCACTGACGCCGCCCCCTGACACTGTACCCCCAAGCCCATTGGCTGACTGCTGATGCTGCCCCTGCAGCTGCCGCTCCCCAGGGCTCAATGGTGCCACCACAGTGGCTGCAACAGTCCCACTGTCCTGTACACACACCAGTGCTGCCCCACCGGTGCTGACAGGCATAGGCTGGGACTGTGATGACACGCAGGCCTCCACGGCGGCACCACCCACAGCCATGGCTGTGATATTACCTGCTGTGTTGCCATCCTGTGGCACACACATGTCACTGCCCATGATGTTAGCGACATCATCATCGGTGACAGACCCGGCACCAGCTCGAGTCTCAGCATGCTGGCATCCGTGAACACTGGCACGCTGGGACATGGGCAGGGCCTCCTCCGCACCTGCTCCAACAACATCAGTCTGGACATCCAGGTGGGCCCACTGTTGCCCTGAGCCACGTATTCCTGTGGAGGTGGATGGGACCTCCTCCATCTCCATCTGACCGGCCTCAGTGGAGAAGCCCACCACCGCTGACCCATGCAGATGTTCAGGAGCTGTAAGGGAAAACAAAGCCACATTACTGCATGTGACCTTCCCTGCCCCCCCCCAATAGACAGACCATGACCTACCATGCAGTGATGGGCTACCACCCGTCTGGAATCCACCACCCAGAACACCCTCAATGGTGCAACGCTGCATGCTGCCAGCAACCCTTTCCTCCTGTGGGGTCAGGCGTAGCACCTCCGGCTGTCCCCCACCTGTCGCAGACCATGTTGCCCTGATGGCAGCCACCTTCTCCTTAATCTTCCTCCTGTCTGTGACCATCTTCTTCTTGCACTACTGCACGGAGCGCTGGTGGCTGCCATTCAGGTTTACAGCACACACCACCTCCTCCCATGCAGCAGCACAGGCCTGTGGTGTTCCCTGGCGTCCGCTAAGAAGCAGCTCCTGGTCTAGGTAGGCCTTGAACAGGGCATCCATCTCAGACTTGGTGAAATTTGGCCTCCTCCTCCTCCTCCTCCCACAACTCTGTTCCTCTTCCTCCACAACTCACTCGGTCACGATTCAGCCTGTGAGAATGACAGGTGTTACCTGTGACTGTGCAGTCCCATGCATGTCCTAAAATCCACAGTCCACACTCCCAAACAGCATGCAACTCACCAATAGACTGCAGTAACTGACTATGGCCAGTGCAGCCCAATGTCACACTTTTATAGCGCAACCCATGCACATCTTTAAGTGGATGCAAATGCAGTGACTGCGCCATTGAATGGCTGATTAGCTGATTTGCATGTGATGGCTGAATATCGCACTGTTGCGCTTTGTGCAATTGTGCTGAATGTGCTGAGTCAAGGGCGCAGTTCTGTGACATGCACAGTACACACCTAACTGTGCATGCCTGGGTTGATGACGCAGGCACCTGCTGCGCTGCTGACGTGCTGTGCGCGGGAGGCAATGCAAGGCACAGCCACCATTGTGCCAGTGGCGCTACAGCGCTGTTCACCTATATGGTTCTGTGGCACTTGGGTGTCGTAGGCGCACTGGGGCAACAGTGTGGTGGGCCGCTACAGGAGGTGGCACACAGGCACCCAGTCATGCTAGATGCATTGGGTTCCAACAGCCGCAGTGGCTGTCCATGCGCCAGAGACCCTTGACCCTGTGCCCAACCTTTGCCCCTTAGGCACCATGTGTCAGGCATGGGTGCACCACTATCGTGCTGTTCGGTGACAGTGTGATAGAGAATGGCAGCACTGTACTGCGCAGCATCTGCACATGGTGGAACCATGCTGCAGAGTGCCATTTTGACTTAACTGAGCAGTAGAGATGGCATGGAGGAGAGCTGTACAGTGGAGCCAGGTGGAGCTGGCAAACCTAGTTGCCATTGTGGAGCCACATGTTGGCCCACTATTTGGTGAGGCACCCCAGGTGTGGCGGGAGGTGGCCGACGCCTTGGAGGAGGCCACCGGTATGGGGTGGATGGCAAAGCAGTGCCACCACAGATATAGGGACTTGAGGTGGATGGACCCAGACCTGCTTGCCCGCCTGCAGGCATGTGCCAGGAGGGGCATGGTGCCATGGCCAGGTAGGCACAACATCCATACGCTTTTATCTTCCATACGGGTATCACGGTTGCATGTGTCCGGCAATGGCGGGGGGTCCAGTGTTGGCCGTGGTGGTGTTATCAGGGTGTGGGTTGGGTGGGTCTGGCTGTGTGGGATTGCCCACACATGGGGGCGGAGGGACTTTGCTACAGGATTGTACTGATGTTCCTCTCTCCATGTTTACACCTTAGGCCCAGACAAGAGCAGGCTGGTGAGGGAGAGGAGGAGCCACCAGGACGACCATCAGGCCAGGAGGGCCAGGAGGGCCAAAGGTCCTCAGAGGCGCAGTGACCAGCCTGATGATGGTGAGTGTCTTACATCCATGATTCTATTGCATGCTGTGTAACAGGGCGGGCAGTGGGGCATGGCCACCATTCATTGACACCACTGCCATGCACACAACTTGTTATAGTCAGCACTGTCCAGTGGCACTGCATCTCTGGGAGTGCATCAATGGTGGTCCATGCCTGCATCGGGCACATGGCTGTGCCACTGCCTTCACACCACGTAGCAAAGTCACTGTACGGCCACAGTGGTGCTGTGCAGGACATGGGCGGAGGGTGTGTGCAGTGATCCACGTGGCTGTGGCTGCCTGGGTGGGCAGGTCTTGTGGACATGGTCACTGTGGGTGGTCGCACACCATCACAGGGGCATGGCACATGACTGTATGCCATGCACAATGGGTTTGCTGCAGGGGACTGGACAGTCACATGTATTGACTCTGCTCCCTTGTCCTAGATGTACACTGCTGGATGGCCCTGGAACGGGCAATTTAAGAAATTCTGCAGCTGGCACAGGTGTCCCTGGCAGCCTTGGAGAGGTTGGAGAGACATGGGGTCTGGAGGAGGAGAACCCAGAGGTGCCACAGGAGTGCAGGGCAGGAAATAGGCCCTCCATGACCTCCTGACAACCATATCCCCTGGACCCGCCCTCACACCCCTTCTTCCCTCTCCCATTTGTACTCCCCTGCCCCATGCCCACCCCCACTTGGTTTGTGGCTCTTCCCCCCTCATATATATTTGTAAATATGTTACATAGTTGTTATATTTTAATACATACATTTTGTTATAACAACTGTGGTGGTCTCTGATTTTCAGTGGGCTACAGGTGCTCAGCTGCAGTGGTGTGCATGGTGTCAGGGGTGGTGCATGCATGGGCTGTGTGTGTGTGTGTGCAGAGGTGAACCGGCTATGGTGTGGGCAGGGGGATGAGTCACTGTCTGTGGTTTGTGTGTTGTACTCTGTGCACTGGATGCCTGTGTGCAGTGGTCCATGGGGCTTGTACTGTGTGCATGGCACCCCTGTCAGACCGTCCATGGCCTGTGCAGCTGACACCCTTGCATGTCTGTGATATGCACGGTCTGCTGGTGTGTCAGTGGTGGCTGCTGTGGCCAGTGCTGGGATGGAATGTGTCCTTGGGAGGGTGTGCAGGGTGCTGTACTGCTGGAGGTGGGGTCTGGGGCATGCCCTGTCGCATGTGGGGTACCTCGTGTGCTGACACATGGTTGGTCTCTCAGCTGTACCTCGGGGGGGACGTATAGGGTGGCACTGTGTATGCATCTGTTGCATCATTGTCTGCTGCCGCCGCTGCAGGGTGTTCATGGTGGGGCTGCCTTGCATGGCTCCATGGTGCACAGGGTTGCATTGTCACAGTGGGGGTGGTGGCATGCATGGGGTGTCCTGCATTGTTGGGTGCTACTCCTGGGCAGGGCGTATGGGGATCATGGTGCAGGGTGTGCTCTGTATTTGTGGGATGGTGTGGTACAGGGTGGTCGGCCCTCCTGTGTGCTGGTCACAGCTGCCAGGGGTGATGAAGCACCTGGCCCAGCTGTTGGTTGTTGCTGGTCTCCATGGGCCAGTGGTTATTCCAGCCCTCCCAGTTGTGCAATGCATGGGTTGGGGACGATGTCTGTTCTGCTGTGTGTTCCTCTGCCCATCTGTGGCATGGTGGTGGGCCCCTGCATCCCTGGTTGTGCTGTTGCATTGCTGCCTGCTGCTGGGGGCATCCTTGCTTATGCGCTATGGCGTGATCTGGACTGCTCAGCTGAACATCCCTTGTTGCACTATGGCGATCAGATATGCTCAGCTTCACCTCCCTAGTTGCGCTGTGGTGCAGGTGGTGCGATATTCAATCATCGGCCATAGACGCATCTTGGCCTGCGCAGTTTTTGAATATCGCACTTCTTGCGCATGGGCGCAATGGACTTGCGCTTGCTCCTGTTGTTGCGCACATTTTGGGTGCAGTTTGAATATCTGGGCCAGTGTGTTTAGAACCACTGCCCATAAGACCTTTGATATCCCCCCAGAATCTTTGAGAATCTCCAGCTGAATCATGCAAAAGTTTTATATATATTTACAATTTTTAGACAGAAAAGATATACTAAGCCAAGGCTTGTTTTCTGGTGCATCTTGGGAGCACAGGAAAGTAAAGTGACTTTCTTATGGTCACATGGTATGCAAGTGGGGGCTGTGGGATTCAAACTCAGTTCTGCAGGTTTGCAACTCAGTGCTTTTAACCGCTATGCTATACTGACTCCTTGAAAAAGATCCCTGCAATAGTTGCTTTTGGTGACAAAAATGTATTTTTTGCAAACATTTCTCTGAATCTTTCATGTCTGTCAGTGAGCATTTAACCCCAAAACTTTCAATTTGGCCCAGCACATACTGTATCCCTAACCTTCAATAAGCCAAGCAGGTGACTATGCATTTGACACAGTGAACCACAGACTAATTTTGTTTAAGTTGGGGAGCATGGGGGTCAAGAGAACAGAGACTTAGTGGTTTAAACCTATATGGAAAATCATACACAAACAGTAAGAATTGGTAATATACTTTCAGAACCTATAGATGCTAAGGCAGGTGCCACAAAGATCAGTGCTAGGTCCTTTGTTGTTTTTGATTTTTATGAATGATCTACCTAACCCATTTTCTTTTATAAACAGCATAGTATACGCTGATGACACAGTGAACTGGGACTCAATTCCAACTACTAGTGAAATACAGGTGTCTTTACAAAATAAATATAACATCTTGGTCCAATGGATTAGGGAGAATAAGTTGATCCTAAATGAGACCAAAATGAAAACCATGTTGTTTGGAACTCCACAGAAACTGCAAAAGGAAAATAATTTATAAATTACTGGTCAAAATGGAGTATGTCTCCCCTTGGTTTCTTCATTCAAATATTTGGGAATGCTCCTTGGTCCCAGCTTGAGTCTGGTACCACATATTGAGAAAAACAGATAAAAGGCTTAACCAAAAACTGTGATTCTTATACAGAAATTTGAATTTGTTGACTGAAGAGGCTCATCTAGTAATAGCAAAACAATTGTTAATGCCCATATTCGACTATGGTAACATAATGTTTGTTCATGGAAACTGGTTATTTGAATCAAAATGCAAAATTTTATTCAATAACATTTGCAGATTTGCATTCCAGGTTCCATCCCAGACATATCACTGCTTATTGTATGATAAACTGGGAGTTCTGTCCCCTGAGAGGAGACTCAAGTTCCATGTAGGGAATTTTGTTTATGAATTTGGTTTATGAAGTGGCAAGAACTACTGAACTCATGGTACTATCGAATACATTATCACCAGTAAAATGAGAGCAAATTGCAAAAAAAAAACAATGGGGCATCTCACTATGCTATTGCTGCTGTGAACCAATGCTCAGCTCTATGAAATGCATGTTGGAGGGTGGTCTGGGGTGTGGTGAGGTTGGGGTCTGAGGCAAAAAGCACTGCATCATCTGCATAGAGGAGGATCTTACTAGAACAGGCAGATGGGAGTGAGTTAAGATAGAGGCTGAAGAGGAGGAGGCCTAAAGTAGAGCCCTGGGACTGGGTGCACACAATGTAGTTACAGCAACTCAGAGAGACAAACAGACCCCAGATAGGGAGGGGCAAGAACTATAAGATTATCAACATAAACAAAAAAGCAAGCACCAATAGGATTTGCTGGACCAAATTAACAACACCTCAGCATAGACTAGCAATTGTGCCTCCAAACATATGGTATATCAACAAACCACAGGTAAGGAGTTACTATGACTTCAGGTTAACAGGCAAAACATTAATTCCAACACAGCAGGTTAATTGAGCTAGTAAAGTCATGAGCAAGGTGATGAGATAAAATTTCAGCTAGACCTCATACACTTTTTGAGGAGTGACCCTTAAGAACAGAAATAGTAATAACATCTGATCATGAATCCTAAAAAAATAGCTGGCAGTCTAACAATTGGTGTATCTGTGATTTAGCAGCTTAGCTCAAATAAATCACTACTACAATAAGGTAGGCACCATTATAGTTGCAGCAGGCAGAGTACATCTACAGTAGCAATAATAATAGGAAATGCATGAAATTACTGAAAGGTACAAACTTACATATCAGATGGACAAGTGTGCATAACTGTATGGAGTTGAGGGCAGACCTTGTGAATCATATTAGGACAGCAGGTGTACACTGCTGGGGCAGTAAGGCCGGCCTATGGCTGACTCCACAGCTGACAACCAATGCTCTGGACCACTCATGTAGCACAACAGAAGCAGAGACATTTAGTCCTTCTCACAAACTACCTGATAGGTGGAGACACTGGAGGGATCTGTATGCTGCTAGAGATCGATGAACTTCAGACTTTGGAAGGAGATGTCTGTCAGTGGGGAGGGAGAGCTAGTTGTTGCACTCACCCCTTGTGACCCTGGTCCTTTGTCCTGTGTGCTGACAGTGACGATTGTAAAAATGCTGAAATCAGGCCAAAGTCAGTTATGAACCCAAGAATTTAGAAAGCTCTCCTTTCTTTCAGTCTCCACCCACAAACCACACAATTAGTGGAGACAAGGAAGGCTCTGTATGCTGCTAGGGACTGGTGAACTTCAATCTTTGGAAGGAGAAGGCCACAAGGGGGAGGGAAAGCTAGTTGTTGCACTCAGTCATCATGACTCTGGTCCTTTGATCTGCACACTGGCAGCAGCAATGATAGAAATGCTGAAATCAGGCCAAAGTTAGTTACAAACTGCAAGAATTAAAAAGTTCACTTTCTGTCAGTACCTGTCCACAAACCACCCAATTGGTGGAGACACAGAAGGGCTTTCTATGCTGACAGGCATTGACATACTTCAGACTTTGGAAGAAGGTGACCATTAGGGGTGAGGGAGAGCTAATTGTTGTAGTCTGTTGTCCTCTGTGCTTGTGGCAGCAATGGTAGAAATCCTGAAATCAGGCTAAAGTCCCTTACAAACTAAAGGATTAAAAAAGTGTGCCTTTCTCTCCATCCCCATCTGCAAACCACTCAATTGGTGGAAACACTGTAGGGATCTTTATGCTGCTAGGGATCGGTGAACATCAGGTTATGGAAGGAGACATCAGTCAGGGGGAAAGGGAGAGCTAGTTGTTACACTCACCCTTTGTGACCCAATCCTTTGTCCTATGCATTGGCAGCAGCGATGATAGAACTGCTGAAGTCAGGCCAAAGACAGTTACAGACCCTAGTATTTAAAAAGCGTACCATTCTTCCAGTCCCCACCCACAAACCACTTAACTGGTGGAGACACTGAAGGGCTCTGTGTGCTGCTAGGGATCTGGGAACTTCAAGCTTTGGAAGGAGGCATCCATCAGGGAGAGGGAGACCTAGTGTTTGCACTCACCTCTCATGATCCTGGTTCTTTGTTCTGCATGCTGGTAGCGGTAATAGTAGCAATACTGAAATCAGAACATACTGTACTCAGTAGGGAGTACCAGCACTGAATAAGGGGTGCAAAGCCATTAAGGCAAACATAGGATAGGAGGTAGGATTGGCAGACTGGATGGGTCACTAGGGCTTTTTCAACCCTCATGTTTAAGAGCACATGACAGCAGAACAGATAGCACTTGATTGCAAATCCAATAATAAAAATAATCTTTAAATGTGTAAACATGGAACATTTTCTAATGATAGCAGAAAAACACCAACATTCCATCCAGTTTGCCCAGTGTTCACTATTAACTCCAGGACCTATTGCCCATATGGGGTTTTATCCCTCCAGGTTCACCCCCCGCTCCTTTCCCTAATGCTACTGACCTGAACAACAATCACACCCTTCACTCTCTCCCAGCCATGCCTGAAGCCATTTATGGACTTGGAGCCCAATACCTCCACTGGCAAACTGCTCCAAGGCTCTACCACCCTTTCCATACAATAGAACTTTCTCGCATCCTTCTTAAACCTTCCCACCCCTCCCGTTTCCACTTGTGAGCTTGGGTTCTTGACTCTGTACTCTTGCTTAATAATTCCACACAGTTCACCTTGTTAATTCCCTTTCGGAACTTGAAGGTCTCTACCACATACCCCATCTCTTATCTGTTCTCCAGTGAGTACACTTTCAGTCCCTTCAGACAATTTTCACAAAATCTGCCCTGTTGGCCCTGAATAATCTTGGTCACCTGCATTGCACTATCTCCAGTGTGTAAACAAGCAGAGGAAAACAGTCAGGCATTGGTCCATTGAAGAATCATTGAAGGAAGTCATACAGCATTATTCAGAGATAACATTAAGCTGAATGCTTAAAGGAGTATTTGCATTGGAACTGACTTAATAAAGAAATTAAATAAGTTAGTGTAAGATTGTTCACACAGCAGCAATGGGGAAAATTACATGATGTACAGTCTTGTAGGTTTGACACTTGAAGGGTCAAGAATTTTCTCAAAATTGTAGGAAAGAAAAGAACAACAATAGACCATGTGTTTCTAGAGAATTAATGCATGCTCTGAGTGAACGGGAAGCTGGGAAGCTAATGGCTGAGTGCCTTTTAATGTTCTTGGGATAAGCAAATACACACCCTTCTTATGGCTGCTTGATGGATACGGAGCAAAGCAGGCTGTTTCAAAATTGTTTCCATCCAGTGGTGCTCACTAGCAGCATGGTGTGTGGAGGCATAGTCTGGATACACTCATGTCTTATGATTAAGATGAAGAAGAATGGTCCATTGGTTAAAGCACTGGGTCAAAGTTGAGACCATCTTGTGGGTAATGCTTGGTTGCAGTGCCACTGCAGAAAGTAGATTTTCAGAAGTCTGCATATAATTTATAAACGTCTGGGGTGGTCCTGCTTGGAGGTACATTAATTCTCAAGAAATCCATGACTGTGGTTTATCTGCTTATAAAATTTTAAAAAAGTGTTTTCCCTGTGATCAGTCTGCTGCTACCGTACATAGAACATGTGAGTTTGGTAACGAAGGGCAAATTACTTTAAAAAACTTTAAATGGTTCTCAGAAGTGCATTTATTTGGTAGCCCATGATAATGGTGCTGGGGAAAGGGTGCCTACAATAAATGCAGCCCCTTCCCCAGTGCATTACAGGGATAGCCATGGTCTGGTAGGGTGGCCAGATGGGGGGGTGAATATAGCAACAGGATGTTGCTATACGTACATGCTGGGGGGGCACACACACAGCAAGGGGCAGGAGGGGATGTGAGGGGTGGTGCCATGCTGAGTTCCTGAGTCGACCCCATGGCTTGGTGGGTTGGCAGCTGGCGTAGGTGAGCTGGGTACTGGGTTCGGGTCCAGGTGCTAGTGCCTTTTCGTTGTGCTCGGCTCAAACCTTTTTTCTTTTTCAATGTTTTCACACTCTCCCCACACATGCACCCCCCTGGAGTTGAGAACCATTTAGTAGGGTGGTGCAGGGGGTGAAGCCTCACGTGGGGGTGGGGGCAGCCTCCACAGAAAAAATTAGAAACTAAGTCTATGGGTGCTGTTGTCCTGTGCGCCAGGGTGTCACAGTGTCGAAAACAAATTTTGTCACTGTGATTTCATGATACTGGCGATCGCTTTTAGGCTTTCACCATTATCACATAGGACCATTTTTTTTGAACAAACCAATGCCCAGTTTTGAATTATTAGTATTGCATTTAAAAAGTAGAAAAGTTTTTATTTTAATGTTAAAATGGTTTGTTTTGCCAGTCCAGTGGGGGGGGTGCCATTGCACTTCTGCATCCCCCACACTGGCAACCAGGGTTATGGAATGGACAGGGTCACTCAGTGTGCCAGCAGTGTGAGGGAGGATCAAAAGCCCACTGGCAGGTCTTCTTCCTCGGTGGGGGCACCAATTCCTGCTGCAAAGACTGCAACATAGTGGAGGCAAGGTAACAGCACAGCAGAAGTATATACAGTAAAAGCAGAGCTGAAGTGTGACATGGATGATGCTCAAGTTCAGAGGAGGAAATTGAGGAAAAGTGATGGTCTGTTACATGCTGTCACCCCCACCGTAATCTCATGCATGACCAGCACAGCTGGCCAACAACCAAATAGGGTCCTGTGCAAGTAGTAGATAACTAGTAAATATGTAGGATAACCAGTAAGTCTGTGAGAATATTTGTGATAGGGCAGTGGAGTGCCATCAGGCAGACCAGGGGGACAGGAGGATAAATTACTGATATAAGGGTAGGTTAATTACAAACTGTGTGGTTTCAAGGAAATTAATGAATGGTCAGTGCAACTACATGGGGGTGGTCCATCGGTGAAGTAAGTGCGACTTCATTATTCAGGGCAGGTTATTCTAGCCAGTTCACATGCTGTGCAATAGGATCATCACATGCATACATTGCTCACATTGGTGGCTCTGTACTACTGGGGGCTAGGTACACACAAGAGGAGCATACCTGGCCTATGCAGGTCCATACCTGCAGACAGGCAAGCTAGGCATGGCATTCACTACAGCTGGTCACCTTAGGGGGCGTGTCTGAAGCCTCTCATCCTGGCATGCTGGTGTGCTGAGAATAGAATAGATCAGTGGACACAGGCAGACATCCAGTCAGATGCCTGTCCTGGTCTGGCAATGGATCCCCTGCACTGCAAGGAGCAGGGGATTGTGGGATGGTACAAGTCCCTAAATCAACAATGTCAAGCGAGGGCCCAAAAGGCTGCCTTGGCCTCTTTGCCTTTTTGGAGGGATAGGGTGGCATGGTAGGTGTAATGGTTTTACCCACCACAGCCATCAGGTGCTCATCTGGGAGGGCATGGAGCATCTATGGCAGTTTAACTGCCTTCAACACCAGCACTACCCTAACCCAGCACTCCACACCTTTGTGAATGGTGTGGAATGTAGGCATGCCTCCTGGAAACTTCTCTGGACAATATGCACTTGTAGCAGTGTGAGCAGCCCTGGAATTGGGTGCAGGAAGGTCATACACCCCTTTAGTGCATGCCATGGGGGTCTGTGGGACCCCCAGTGAGCAGCTTTTCATCTTAGGGTTTCCTACACACCACAGATACGCAGTGTATAGGCATTTCAAATATTTGTGCATAGGGCCAAATGTGCAGTTCTTGAGTGTTTGGGGAATTAGCAGGATGTGCCTCCATTTTGCTGTAAAGAAAGTCTGTTAGAAAAACTGATTTTAGAGTAGATATTTTTCATAGTTTGTGTTTACAGAGTTCCTTACAAAAATACTTGTCCAACAGCCTCTCACAAAAATGGATTTTAAAATAGGGTGATACTAACAACTTCTAAGGGACTCAGGAGGATGATTCCAAAAAAGTGGGTATGCATTACTAAAGTATTTAAACCCAGCTGGGTCTGAGTACAATTTGTAGCAAGGAACAATTTGTCTGGTGAGTGCATATCATGTGGCCAAGATTTAACTTGCACAAATAATGAAGAAGAGAAGTGCCAAAATGACTTAGGTTTTGAAAGTTTAGATTACAAAAAACATAATAATATCCTTAGTAAATCACACTGGCTTCCAATGCCCACTTGCTTTACCCGTTTTCTGCAAGTTTTAGTTACTGTACTTTCAGTACTTGGTCCATAATGTACAGTATTACCACAGTTCTCCCACTGTTTATATCTCCTCCACTCCTTTTAGCATGCCTTACAGATGTTCTGCAGTGTCTTCGAAGTCCACCCTTCTGAAATCCAAATCTGTAGTTTTAGATTTTGATCTTTGTTTTCCTAGGGCAAGAGAGAACCAGAATATGTTATTCTTATTCAGTCCCAGTTGATCTTTCACCTCCATGTGCTTGCTCATATCCTGATTTGATAGAACTAAGTTGAATATTGCTGATTCCTTTGTAGGTTCCCTGACCGACTGCTTATAGAATCTTTCCTGGATCTCTTTCACTAGTACCTGTCTCTAAGTATTGAAGACTGTTAGCTGTTTCCAAACAACATCAGGCATGTTGAGGTTCCTTAGAAGGATCACATTAACCATTATCCCCATTTGCCATGGGTGACTTCATTTTGGACTGGTTAGGCCCACACACCAAATCTTGTGAAAGCCTTACAAGCAGTCTAATCTTACACAGCTCATCTTGGACCCAACCTATCTCTCACACTCTGATGGGATGCATATGCTTCTTGATTGGATGCTTTCTAATAAACCCAACCAAATCCAGTCATCTGAGGTGCTAACAGATGCCTTAAGTGACCACTCTCTCATTTATTGCATCTGGAATGTCAGGGCTCCCAAAGCTCCTCCCAGAATCCTCTGACTGCATGACCAGTGTTGCCCTGACTCCCACTCCCTTCTCCACAAACTGTCCATCACTGACTGGGACGTTATCTTCTCCACTGAGGTCAACTCTACCATCAGTCTCCTCCACACATTGCTGTCTCAAGTCCAGGATTAACTTCCCTCCTCTTACTAAGAGAAGGATAAAAGGGATCCCAATCAGATGGCTGCATAGAGACCTCCTTGCCCTATGTCCAGGAATAAATGCTGGTGAAACCATAAGGTATTAGTCTGGCACTGGGGGTAAAGTGGGGCTTGGTCTGAGTGAGGTATTACTCTGGCACTGACTAAAAAGTGGGGCCCAGTTTTTGGGATATTGCCCAAGCTGGGTAGAGGGCTTGTTTTGTAGACCATTCGAGGAGCCATGATTGGAATTCATAGCGCCTGATTTGGCTGATTTAATATTCCCGGAGCCATTCTTTTTTCAGTACACTCTGTACATAATTAGACATTGGCTTATTTGTAAACAATTTCCAGAGTGTAATATCAAAAAGGCATGCAAAAACAGGTCCACAGAACAGTTGTGTTATGTTATCCAGTGCAAATGAAGGTTTTAGCGGAGGTCAGAACTGTTCACTCTGTCTGCAGTGGGGCCCCGTGGGGAGTAGATAATGAGTGGTCAGTGGTGTGACATTAAGTACAAGGGACTGGGAGAGAGACTCATGAGAGGGTGGTGAGGAACAACATTTATTTACCTTGCTACAAAACTGTTTATGGATTGATCAGATAAAGAAAAAGGATGTGAATAGGCTTGCTTTTGCTATAGCTTCTGCTTATCTAGCTTCTAGCATAAAATAATAGCATGGCCAAATACAAAAAAAAAAAAAGATCAGTAGTAGCAGTCTGAGTTCACAATTAGAAATTATCTGGATTGGCACTTGGCATTGTTGAAGAAGGCAATTTTATTTTTCAACTGCCCTGCCTGATGATATTGTTTAATGTATTTCAGTCTGAATTTTTTTTTTAAGTTAGGTAGTTCATGTACTGTGTAGGATGTGTATGTGTGTGTGTGTCTGCAGTGCTGATTTTAATGGTCCCTCCCACTACTGTCTGACTGCCACACACAGAGGTAAATGAATGTGCTGCTGCCAGTGCTTCCCATTATGATGTAGTCATAATCAGTGCACCAAGTCAGACAGACTTTAATGAAAAAAATATATATATTTGATCTGATTTGAGAGTGTACCACAAAGGTTCACCATGCAACCTATGGGATGAAATGGTGGTGGGGGGAGCCCATAGTTCCTGCTGTGCATAGGGCCTAAGGCAATGTAAATCAAGCCCTGCAGACCAGTCAGTCTCACATCACTGGTGGGGAAACTAATGGAGTCCCTCCTGAAGGAAAGACCAATAAAGTAGCTGAAGACAAATGGGCTGCAGGACAACTGACAGCACGGCTTCACAAGTGGAGGTCTTGTCAAAATATCTCAGAGTTCTTTGACTGGATAACTAGGGAGGTGGATCATGGGATGTCAGTGAATGCAACTTTTCTGGGCTTCAGTAAGGTCTTTGATACTGTACCACACAGGAGGCTGATAAAGAAACTTAGTAGCTTGGAGGTGGTGGAGAAGGTGGTGAGCTGGGCTTCTAACTTGTTGAAAAACAGGAGACAGAGGGTGATGGCAAATGGCAGTCACTCAAAGTACAAGACAGTGACCAGTGGAGTACTACAGGGATTGGTACTGAGTCCTGTTCTCTTCAATGTCTACATAAGTGACATTGCTGGGGAACTGAAGAGGAGGGTGTGTCTCCTTGTGGATGACACAAAAATCTGCAACAGAGTGGACACCCATGAGGAGGTGAAGAGAATGCACATAGATCTAAGCAAACTAGAGGAGTGGTCTATTGTCAGCTTGGGTTCAATCCCAAGAAGTACAAAGTCATGCACCTGGGGCGGGCAAGGCCAGAGGCTGTGTATAAGATGGGGAGTAGTATTTACTGTTACCAAGCAAGTGAGGGATCTTGTGTTGATCGTATCAGATGATCTCAAGGTGGCCAACAGTGAAGACAGTAGGCAAGGTGAGGCAGATGCTGGATGCATAGGGATGGGGATTTCTAACAGAAGAAAGGAGGTAGTGTTGCCTCTGTGTCGCTCACATGTGAGACCCTACTTGGAGAACTATGTCCAGTTCTGGAGGCTGCACTTCCGCAAGGACATTGACAAGGTTGAAGTGGTCTGGGAGAGGGCTACCAAAATGGTGTGTGGGTTGCATAAGAAACAATATGAAGGCAGGCTCTGGAAGCTCAACCTGTACTCCCTGAAGGAGAGGAGATCAAGCAGGGATATGACTGAGACATATAAGTACCTCATGGGGTCAAAATGGTGCAGGAGGGGAGTCCCATTCACAGGAGGAGAAGCACCAGAACAGAGGGGCATGTTATGAAGCTTGAGGAGGGAGTTTAAAAGGGATGTGAGGAAATACTTCTTCATGAAAAAGGTGGTTGACACTTGGAACAGCCTGCCAAAAGAGGTAGTAGGGGTGAAGACAGTGGGGAGCTTCAAACATGTGTACGATAGGTACATGGGTATAATAAGTAGAGTTAAGGGAGAAAGAGGGAACACCTGTGACCAAATAGGATCCAGGATGTAGTAATAGGCAAAGAGAATAGGCAAACTAGATTGGCCTACTCATCCTTTTCTGTTGACACATTCTATGATTCCTTGTAAATAATCAAACCACTCCTTACAAAACTGGCCGTTTAACCACTTTTGAATTCCCTAATCCTTTCTTGCCTATTGTCACCCTCACAAGGCATCAGTAGTAGCTCTGAGAATGTTGCCCTTCCTGCCACTTCCCATAGCTTCCTGCCTACTAATCAAAGGTTTTTCTGCTCCATATCTACAGTAATCTTCTGTCTGCCATATCATTGGTGCCCATATGCATACCTACATCTAGCTTCCCCTCCAATAGTGAGCCTCTCCAGCTAAGGGATCAGTCTCTTTGATGTAGCCCCAGGGAAACAGATAGTGCATGGCTCCAGATGCACAGCAAGGCTAGTCTCTAACCGAGTAGTTGCTAAAGCGACTGTTGACCTCGAGAGAGTAGCTTGAGAGGTCTAACAGTCACCATAGTAACCTACAAGGTTGGAGATTAGCCTTGCTGTGCATCTGGAGCCATAAACTGTTCTATATAGTGTATGGAGCACATCTTGTGCTTTGAGAGAAAAAAAAAAACACACTCAATACCATAAATGAAAGAAGGGACACTGCCTCTCAGAACTTCCACCCACATTTCATTACACTATCACAGCTGCATAGCAGTAAACAAGGGGGGGGGGGAAATGTGATGGACATAACTGTACAGAGATATGTGAATGAAATGAACCAGATCACTCATTATGTGCTTACTGAAACATTGTTTTTAAAAACAATTGGTTGCTCGTTTGTGTTTAGTGATGAGCATGTGGCTCAACTGATCGCTGTTTTCAAAGTCATGGGCATACAAGTATGACGTACCTAGTGCAGCGGAATGAAAAGTAATTCTGCTGCACTACGGACATCACTGTTGCAGCAGAACAATGTTTTATGCTACATTGAAATCCATCGTTAACAGCGCCTCTCCATACACTATATAATAGTTCTCTCCTATTTCTTGGAAGGCCTCATTTTCTCTTATCATTGGAATCCTTCTAGCCATGTGAAGTGAGGTGGGTGGCACATCTATGTGCCACCCTCCTCAGTTCACCACTCTGAGGTATACAGTAGTGGTCACTGACATTGTCAGCTATTTCCAGATATTTCATGAAATTTCTATAGAGTTTATCTCTGCTGCCCCTAATGCAGAAATGCAGAAAGCATGAGATTTCTCTAGAAATATCACAGAAATTTCGGGAAATAGCTGACAATGTCTCTGGCTACCACTGTAGATGGAGTTCCTGTGACTTCTAATGCTTCCTTGCCCACAGGCTCAACAGCCTGATTTTATTTAGCAAGTACTGGTTCCTTGCATCCACATAATGCACACCCTCCACTTCTACTGTCCTACCTCTAGGCTGTCTACCCTTCTTTTTGACCACTGTCCATCTTCCCTTTCTGGCTTCCTGGGCCCAGTGGGTTAAGGAGTAAGGAGGAGGGATTGACACACTGATATTGTTCATCAAATTCACATGATGGATGTTTGTAAGAAAAAAGTAATATGAATAATTTTCCTCTTCAACAAAACTAAATCAGAAATAATCCTATCACCTAAAGATAACTTACATTTACTAGTAGATAAAAGTGGCTAAATAGTCTTCGGGGCAAGCACACATCCCTTTGTTACGTTTCCTATCTCACTGTAATAGCTTATACTCAACAGAAAACAGCAAAAGTCAGGGATGGAAGCTTTAAGCCACATCTCAAAAACACATATGACATTGGAGCTATAAACTGATATCAAAATTTCTTAATTCTGGTATTGTGGGAATTAAACTATGAGGGTAAGATTTTTAAAAGGATACATCCATTTGCTGAATGCAACTATGAAATTCCACCTGAAAAGTTAGACCACAAAAAGTTGGTCTAATGTTCCGGATGGAATTCTGCAGTTGCTTCAAACAAATGGACATGAGTCCCGCAGTTGCAAAATAATTTGCTGTTAACTACAGAAATTGTTACAAATGTGTCCAGAAGTTTGTGAATTGCATACATACATCTGTATGTGTCAGTGGATACAGCGTGCACCTAGAATAAGGATGCACGTGCTGCCTCTACCCTTTTAAAAATCCCATCTTGGATGTTTATATGTAATGTACTTTTGTAAATCACCTAGACTTGTATCAGGGAATCTTTTCAACACAGGAAAAGTTAAAACTAGGAGTAAGATTACATTCAACATTCCCAGCCAATAATAATAATAATAAGGTAATCATAGAAAAAGCAGTGAGACATGTAAAATTATTAGAAATAATAAAAATAAAATCTTTAAAAGGTTTATTCTGCCTTACACCTACTTAAAATAAATAACCCTAAGCTAGCCCAGTGGCTCGGAGGGCTGAGGTGCTGCAAAGCAACTTACCTCCTTCCACACCAGGGACCCGGGTTTGGGAATGGACTTGGATCATTGGGGGTTGGCTGGGGAGGGAGAGGATTCAGTGTCCGAGGGACTGCTGTCCTCTCCCACAGAGAGGTGGCTTGTTGTCCTGACCTCAGCTGCCTCTAGGTGGAGGCCTGTAGGTAGAGCAGGTCAGGGAGGCAAAGTATGGGAGGGAATTGTGCAGAACAGAGGAAGGGCATGCCTCCACATGCGAGTCTTATGCTCTGCAGGAGAGCTGGGACAGAAAAGTGGAAAATGGATGTTGGGGGGCCTTAAAGAAGCCGTGCCCAGCTGTCTCTGCACCAATGCCACCATTCAGTGAGTGACCTGGTCTGCCTCAGACTTGCTGTACTTGGTGGAGGGAGAGGAAGGGAGCCTTCCCTCCATGGCCCTGCCATGAAAGGGGAACTCGTGGGGAAATTTGTGACCAGGCACTTACCGGGAGAGTCAGAGAGCTGGCCAGGGGAGGCTAAGGATTAGGCTAATGCTGCCACACCCCAGACATAGGAAGATAAAATCCTAAATAAAAAAATAGATTACCCTTCTTCAACAGACAAGAAAATCAGAGCTTTGAGAATGAGAGGCAAGAATCATTAATCTGTAATACATGCCAAAATCAAAATGATTAGCACAATCATCTTCATGAGGTTCATGATGTGAACAGAAATCCAACAGCCATACCACCACTGTTTCAAAATAATATGTCTGTCTAACATGTAAAAACAGTATATTTTTGCTTAAATGGCAGCTGTAGTAGCCTATGACAGAGGTCAACAGTCCAGGCTTAAAATAATGTTGCCTTTCTGACATAAAAACAATGAGTATCATACTTAATGCTGTCTTCGTGAAAGTTTGAGAGGTACAGAAACTGGTGAGGTGACTGCTACTGTTTAAAAAACAAATATGACTGTCTGACTTGTAAGTGCAGAATATGCCAGCAGAACTGCAGATACAGCAGTCTGTGGGGTAGGTCATCACTGTCTCAAAAAAGTATGAGTGTTTGACATGAAAGGAGTAGGAGGTTTGAGGTGATTGAAGCTAGACATAATGGAGTAGACCCCAAGGAGCTACAGGAGGAGGAGGCTTGGCATGATTAAAGCAACACACTGTATATTGGAGTAGGAGGCCTGAAATGAATGAAGTTGGATGCACTAGAGTAGGCCTCAGAGGAGTGAGCAGCTTGAAGTGACTGAAGCTAGTCACAAGAGTAGGCATTTGAAGAGAAGGCTTTAAGATTATCTGGCCAACTGGCTCATCTATGTCATCACCATTCTCACAGTTACAGGTACCGTTTTCATCTTTGTCTTTATAATGGGAATCCACTCCTCTTTTTCCTTAACGTCTAGATGAGAAACACAGGGAATATCAAATGCAGGTCATTGCTATTGTTAGTCAGTAACAGCACAGATTTTATGTTTTTTTTGTACATTCTTTTTCTGCTCCGGCTCGGGGAACATTCTCCAGCAAACTCACTTACCAACGGCTCTACCTCCCGTCCGAAGCTCTCCTCCTCCTCCCAGGTCCACTCCAGCTCGGTGGATCCCATGGCTCTGAACCCCCCGAGGTGGGTCCACCATCACCATGGCACTCTATCTATAATCTGATGTGCCGGGTCAGGGTCGGAGGAGCAGGACCCCTGACGAAGAGAGCCCAACTGTGGGAGTGTGGTCATGGCACTGGAGGTCCCTTCATCTATTCCCAATGCTGGGGATTTTTTTTGCTGTGCGTGGTTCCCCCCCAGGAGCGAGGGTGTGCAATGGTGCCAGCATGGCGATTGCCTTAAGCTTCTGCCGTGCTCATCCCCTGAACTGCTCAGGTGCTAGCTGTGCCTATGGTCTCCACTGGGGGTCACTACTGCACCAGAAGTACCCTGAATCCCTCTCCGGGAGAGGAGAGCTGTCCATCGGATGCTTGATCATCTCTTCCCTGTCAATCTCTGGCACCCGAGCTCATTCCCGAACTCGGGTCACCGGTGTGACGCGAGCTGTGGCGTCCAGTGCCTCAACCCTCAGCACCACTGGGCCAGACAGATCTGATGTTGATGGGTGGGAATAGGTGGTTATTCCTATTTATGAATGCAAGAATCATCACAGTTTTGGATGACTGGTTGATCTATTTGTCTGATTTGATGGCCCTGAGGAAATGATGAACACCATCTCTAAGCTGCCAGTGGATGGTGGGTAATTCAAATACAGTGACACTCTCATACCAACTAGTTGCTTTAGCATTCCTCAAAGAGTTGCATACATGTTGCTGGATCCAGCACAGAGCCTTGCAAAAAATGGTTGCCTAAGACATGCAACTTAGTTTTCCATTGCATTGTGAGAACACACCAAAAGCATTCTGCCAGAGTTGCCAAAGCATTTTATAAAAGTTGGTCATGAGATGGTTAATGGTTACAAAACAACACAATATGAGTTGCCAATGCACTCCCAACTTAAAAAATACATTGCAAAACAAACTCGTTGGTGTGACAGTTTAATGCAACTGTACATTAGTAGTGTATTACCACAGAAGAAAATCAGGAACACTCCCTGAGTCTTTCTGGCCCAGTACAACAGTAGCCTGTGTTCAAGTTATAAAGTCACTACCGTATGCCTCCATCATATGTTCTGAAAACAGTACAGCTAAAATACTCATCCTCCTGCTCTAAGTCTTCAGTACCCACCTGAAATAAAACTGATTTAAGAGAACTGGGACTTATAAATAGTTTAGGATTTCATGGTGAAAGAGTTGCCATTGATGTGTCAGTATATAATGGGAACATTTTTATATAGTCATCATTTTGATGGTTCGGATCCTATCCACTGCTTGGAAATCGTTGTTTTCAGTTGCTCTGCATGCTCCATGTTAATGACACAATATTTCATCTTCTGGAATGCAGTTTGCCATCATACACCAGAAGTGCTGAAAGGAAGGTTAGGTTTGTACTGCAGCTTTAATAAGGAGCCAACTTGATACTCTGGCAGGTTGCTATGAAGGCAGTTCAGGGGGAATGACAATGCTAATTTATATAGTCCATATATAGCTATATTTATATGTGGACTTTTTAAATTAGCACTGTCACTTTAACTCAGCAGAGTACATAAACCATCAGACTTCTGATGAAGTGAGCCTTGAAAAAAGAGCACAGTAATGGCCAAAACACCAGCTGTGGCTGGCAGCACTGTTTGCTATGGAAAACTGCACATTAAATTAGCACTTTATCCTACAAACTACTGAGGTGAGACTGTCCCTCCCCCACTCGAGTTGTGAGCTGATCTATTTTGATTGCAACTGATCTTCTGGACACCGTGACTCCAGACATTCACTCTGAGCTGCCTCCATAGCAACCTGTCAGAGGTATTATAGCTTTGCTTGAGGAAGTGGAGATTTGCAGAAGAGAATGTCCTCGGGACCATCTACAGTAGGATCTCAGACGGTAATAGCAGTGCCCCAAGAGTTGTTAACTCCAGTGCTTTTGTTAATTCTCTCTTCTATCAAGGAGAACAAAACCCACTGCTATCTAGCCAAGGACCTGGTCTGAGTTACACAGAAACCACTTACCAAACAAAGTGGAACAAACTGAGGCACTGAATATAAAAAATGCCTTTTGCAACTGGAAAGAGTCATGTTATAAGCCAGACGACTCTGTTGGCAATGGGTGTCACTAGAGGCTTATCTCAGAGTTCATTGCATTCACAGGTGGCTGAGCCTAGTAAAATACTTGTCTTTTGGTACTGTGTGAGACCACTTCCACTCATGCTGGCAACTGCACCTGCTGGAATCATTGGCAGGTCTCATCACATTAATGCTAAGTGATGCTAGAAAAGTAGAGCAAGAAGTTTAAACACTGGTAGTGGAAAAAGAGTAGGAAGTCAAAAAAATGTGAAAGCTCATCCGAATACCACATTTACAGACAATAATTTGAAGAGATTATACATAGAATAATGGATGGGGAAGGGTTTGATATGAGAATTTAATGCACACCTGAGTTGTGGGATGCTACATAAACCCCGAGGGCGAAGCCCAAGGGGTTTATCAAAGCATCCCACAATGAGGGTGTGCATTAAATTCTCATATGAAACACCCTCCCCATCTTTTATTTTTTATAATAACAGGTCAGCAGTTTTTCTCCAGCAGTTTGTGAGACTGTTTGGCCCAGCCCACATACAGAATGTTGGCCAATGAGGCAGCAGCATAGTTTGACTGGCATGGCTCATGAATGTCATAACAACCAGCCGGTTGTTATGGAAAATATCAACCTGGTCAGTACATTGACAGAAATTGCTGACCAGTTATTATAAGCCAGTACAACACCAGAATTGAGAGTAAAACTCCACAGTTTTGAGTGTGACAAGCTTAACTGTGTCTGATATATTTAACTTGAGCAGGGCCAAGTTTCAAACCCTCATTCTATCCTTTAGTGAACAAATTGAGCTTGGCAATAAACTTACATGAGTGGATCAGATCTGGAAGGCACATTTAGTAAAGAATTATACTTCTTTTTTTAGGAGACAGCCAATCCAACTAATAACTGTACCAATAGGAGTTGATCCCAGAACCACTGCAGCAACTTCAATTACCCTAATGGCCCCTCTGCAGGATCCCAAGAACAGCACAGTTCAGAAACAAACTATCAGATTGGGCACACAGGTCAAGCCATCAAAAAAGAGGAAGCCAGAATACCACCTACCGAGCTACAACCAGAGGGGCAGGAACAACAACCAGAACAGAGATGGGGTAGCTAAAAACCTCTATTGTTATCAATATCTCCAGTTATTATCTGCTGGATACTGAAAGACACATTTTACAGAAAGGATTATCCTTTGTGCCAACAAATTAAATAAAAGTGTTTTACACCATACTGGACTTGAAATGTTTCATGAGAAATTTGAACTTTAAAGTGTTCTGTTTTAATGGGCAAAACATGGGATCCCAAAATTTAAAAGGTTTGCTCTCATGCTAACCATAAACACTAGTGCTGCACCCATTTAGTACCTGTTTCCCATATTCAATGGATAGCACTGTGTCTGTCATTACTGCTAGAGGGTGAGGGTAAATTAAATATATGCAGTGCCCCAACAGGGAGGCGATGATGTGCATATTAGGTGCAGTGCAGTATTCAAAGCTTTAGCGCTGAGCTAATGGAATAGCATAGCTACATAGTAGGGTGCTAACAAAAACTATAAACAGCAGGTCTAAACATAGGGAAAGCTCCAGAGGTGGGGAGAGGCCCTGTAGAACACACACACACACACACACACACACACACACATATATACACACACACAGCTGACAACAAAATAGCACACATTGTGTTACTGATGCAGCAGGTCATGCAGGATGAGGAGAGGGCAAATGCCTCCCCTGGGCCCCAGAGCAGGCCATGGAGGCACTATGCTACAAATAGTGCCAGCCATGAGTGACATTTGAAGTCCTCAGTGACAAAGAAATTGTGGGCCAGTATAGGCTCCACAGGTGCATTATCGTGCATAGAAACATAGAAACAGAAGTTGATGGCAGATAAGGACCATAGGCCCACCATGTCTGCCCTGTTTTGTATCTAGTGAATCCCAGATTAGCCTAATGGTTACATCATTAGTGTCCTCAGGCTTCCTATGTGCATGTCCCATGCCTTCTTGAGGCCTGTAACCATTTCTGCCCCCACCACCTCAGCTGGCAGACTTTCCCATCTATCCACCACCCTCTCCATGTAAACATACTTCCTCACATTTCCTCTGAGCCTCCCCCCTCTAGTTTCATGTTGTGGCCTTTGGTTCTTGAGCACCTTTTTCTTTGGAAAATTGCATCCACTTGCACTCTGTTTCTTCCTGTCAGGTATTTATATGTTTCAATCATGTCCCCCCTCCTCCAATTAATACATGTTCAGCTCCCATACACTACTGCATCGAACGCCGTTAAAGTGACATTAAAAATGCATTACAAATCCATTAAAATTTCCATTAAAGTTTCCATTAAATTCCTATTAATCGGTACATGAATAAGGGCCAAATTAACAGTGTACTTGATCTCAAAGCATTAAAATCCCCTTAAATTTAACGTGTTTATCATGGGGTTTCATGCCATTAAATCTTTAATGGCCATGAAACTTAATTGGCAATTTAATGGTTAGTTAGTCATAAAATGAATGGGCATTAATTGTCAACTGCCATTAATTTAATGGTCTGTCATCCATTAATGTTTTCTGCCATTAACTTTTTTTAATGGTCATTTTTAATGGACTTCAACCATTAATTTTCTGGCCATTAATGCCAGCTAATGGCCATCAGATGTGCCATTAATCTCTCCATTAAAATGGCCATTAATTTAATCAGTATTTTGAATTAGTGCAATAATGGCCATTAAACCATAGAGTCACATATTAATGATATAATTAATGGCATCTATCCCATTAAATAAAACCCTTAATACCCATTAATCGGTACATAAATAATAGTACCATTAAACTGTTTTCACACTTTTAATGGCCGTTTATCTTTTAATGGTATTGTAGCATTTTAATGGTCCCATTAATCACACAACATGCTGTTATGATCCATGAATTTTAATGGCCCATTAATTGTACTGAATTAAACCCCAAAAACTGTTATGCACCAGAACTCACCATTTAGTCTGTTTTTGATGAGCTAATTACTGTTACAGAAAACACTGGTGCATAGCAGTACACATCAGCATGCAGTTCCCTTGAATACAGAGTCTGGAACATTATCTGACAATGACACACCAATTGTGTTTTTAACCGTTTACATTAAAACTTGTTAAACCTCAATAGTGCAGATTGCAGTGTGGTTATAGTGTGTATCATAATTTAGTCAGTATGCATATGGTGTTACATACTGTAAACTATTAGAAGTATTTGATTTCTTCAGCACTATCACAATTGATCTTTTTAAAGCTCATGTATAAGCTACAGTATGATCGCCATGTAGTAGAGCTATACAGCCCAGCATCTTGTTAGCTTTCGCTGCTGCCTTATTCCTGCACTGGGCCAGGTTGTTCATATTCCTCGTTATAATCACCCCCAGATTCTTTTCCTCCTCTGTGCTCCCCAACTGTACCCCTCCCAGTTGATAGCTCCTCCTCTAGTTCTTAGCTCTGAGGTGCATTACCTTGCACTTCTTGGCATTGAACCTCAACTGCCATCTTTCCAACCACTCCTGTAGTTTGGTCAGGTCCCATGCAGTCTTCTCCACCCCTCTATGTCATCGAACACAGCTCCCATCTTGGTATAGTCTGCGAACAGACTGATCTTACTCTGTGTCTCATGTGAAATATCTGCTATGATAATCCCAAATGGCACTGGCCCCAGTGGCACCCCACTTGTTACTGCTGTTGGCTATGAGAGTTTCCTCTCCACCACCACCACCATTTCCTGCCTGCCCTTCAGCTAGTTCATGATCCAGCTGACCATCTTAGTGCTCACCCCTGCATCTTCTAGCTTCCCTCCTAGCCTCCCATGTGGCACTGATTTGAATGCCTTGCTGAAGTACAAGTATAAGACATCCACTGCATGGTCCTTGTCCAGCTCCCTGGTCACCCAATCATACTACTCAATCAGGTTTGTCTGGCAGGATCTTCCCAAGATAAACCTGTGCTGCTGCCTCCTGTCCTGGAGCCCACTGTGCTCCAAAAAGTCACCAGTCTCTCCTTAAGGATTGTCTCCATGAGCTTACCCACAACTGATGTGTGGCTTACCGGTCTGTAGTTGCCTGGATCATCCCTTGGACCACCTTTGTGAATGGGCACCACATGGGCTAACCTCCAGTCCTATGGGAGGCATCCTACATGCAGAGAAGTATTGAACAGGTCAGCCAGTGGTCCTGCCAGGCTTTTTGCCAGTTACTTGAGTACCCTAGGGTGAATGCCATCTGGTCTTGGTAACTTGACTACCCACAGTGCCCTCAGCCCTTCCAGTACTCTGGCCTCCATAATTTCTCCATCTGTCACCCCCTACCTTCCCCTTTCCACCACCCCCATGAGGTATCTGTCCCTCCATACCTTGAATACAGAGCGGAAGTACTTATTCAGTGCCTCTGCCTGCTCCTCCTCCTTCTCTACCCACCCCCCATCCTTCTTAATTCTCACTATCTGGTCCCTGTTCTTCATGCTTTCACCTATGTATCTGAAGAAGTCCTTCTCACTGTCCTTAATGCACTGTGCCAGCCTCAGCTCTTTGGATGCCTTGGTGGCTCTGACTAGTCTTGTAACCTCCCTGGATATCTTTGTATACTCCTCTCCATCTTCTCCCTCTCTGATCTCTTGAACCTTTGGAAAGCTCTCCTCTTGGCTCTCACCCCCTCCATTACCTCCTTGGTCAGCCAGCTGGGCTTCTTTGCCCTTCCTGTTCTTGCTCTGTACCCTAGTACATGCCTCAGCATCCTTTGCCAGCCCTGCCTTAATAATACCCCATTTTTGATTGGCATCCATGCTGGGTTGGATTCCCTCCAGATGTTGTATCAGGATTTCCCCCCATCTTGCTGAAGACTGCTCCCCTAAAATCAATCACCCTGGTACCTGAACATCCAGTTTGCTTCCCCATTGTGAGTGAGAACCACAGAGTGGTGATCACTACCAGCCACTGGGCCCTCAACCTCCAGGTCTCTTATGGTCTCTCTGTTTGATAGTACAAGGTCCAGAGTCCTTGTCAACCTAGTTGGCTCATGCACCAACTGCACCAGGAAGCTATCCTGGAATGCCCCCAGTATAACCTGCTCCCTAGCACATGCAGTGGTTGGTATGCTCCAGTCCACCCCAGGTAGGCTGAAGTCTCCTACCACCACTGTGTTTCCCTTCCTGAAAACCCTCCTACTTTGATCCACCAACTCCCTGTCCAGCTCCCCCCCTTGAGTTGGTGCCCTATACACCACCCATATCCTCAGTACCCTGCCTTTTGGATCCTGAAAGTGCATCCACAAGTCCTCTGCTCTGCCTTCTCCCCTCTTCCCTTATGCACCGTATACCTTCCCTTACACTGATCGCAAACTCTCCACCTTTTCTGTTTTCCCTGTGCTTTCTGAATAGCCTGTATCCAGGGATCATCATATCCCAGTCTTGGTACTGGGTGGTCCAAGTTTCTGTTATGGCTACAATGTCTACCTGCACCACTGCCAATAGAGCCTGCAGCTCAGCTGATTCATTTCCCAGGCTCCTTACATTTAGCGGCACTAACCACCATACTTCTCCTATCCCTTCCCCACCCTGATTCAACCCCCATTGCTCCTACCTAGATGCCCTCCCCTGTAGCTTGGGTGTAGGCTTGTCTGACTCCTGTCTTTGGAAACCCTGCCTACCAGCTTTCTATTTGCCACCCCCATTTCCTAGTTTAAAGCTACCCTTGTTGATATATACCCCTCTATCCCCTACTTTTTAGCTGTGCCCCTCTGCCTCTGCTACCCTCCTCCAACTGCCTGACCATTGTGCCCTCTGTTCCCCTTCCCCCTGTCTCCACCTCCTGGTGCTCCCCCAACTCCCTCTCTTCCACCATTGTTGCCAGCACTGCAAGTGTGTTGCCTGCCACCACTGTATTGTCCTGTACTGGCCTCTTCTTCCTGTCCCTTGACCTGCCTGCAACACTTGACACTCCTTTCAGATGTGAACCTGCACTCCCTCCCTGTCCCTTCCACCACCTAATGTCCTTTTACTGATGCTCCCTCATGTTACCCCTGGAAGAGGCACTCCTTCCTTGCCCCTTTCTCATTCTCTCTGCCAGCACCCTCTCCAGCATTCTGCCAAGCCACTAAAGTCTTCCCTCCAGCCTCCTTAGCCTGTGGAAGATTGAACAACCTCTCCTAGTCTCCATAATGTCTTCATCCTGATAGCTTAGCAATAAGTAAAATATAGGGACTTACCTGCCCTAGGGAGCCATAAGTAGGAGTCCAAAGGGGTAATATGCACTGTACCTGTAAAATACAAGATAGAAAAGGAGTCACAAAGGATCTTCAGCTCTTTATGGAGGTTCAAAAGAGAGCAAGAGACACGATAGACATAAAAATATACTTATCTGATGAGATTTAGGAGCCCTCATCCTGTCAAACCTGTAAAAAAATAAAATAGAAAAAAAGGCTATAATAAAAAAGGAGCCATCATCCATACTGTCACACCTGTTAAAATAAAGACAAAAAAGGTTAATATGAGGAAAAAACAGTAGTGAGGGCTAAGGCAGAGAGAGATATGAAAGGGGTATATGACAGCATAGAGGAGTAAAGAGAAAGAGAGCTTAAATAAAAAGTTACAGTTAGAAAATAGCAAGAAGACAAATATAAAGGAAATAAAGTCATAAGCAAATAAGAGATGTCCCACAGGCACAGCGGAGAGCTTGGACAGTCAGAGGACCAGCCCAGGAGAGAAGGACAGGACTGTTCGCTATTCCAGGGGGTCTCCATCCCACTGCTGTAGCACCACCTGGGTGCCCACAGGTGGTGGTGGTGCACAGAATCAATGATTGACAGGCAGGGCCACTGAAGTGTGCCCATGGGTTGGTTGTACCTGGTCTTGCTGGTAGCCAATCCTGATATGTGCTTCCAGTTTGGGGGGGCATGGAAATAGCACACAAATGCCAGGCAGATGAAGCCCCTGCAGCAGGCTACTCCTGCACAGGACCCTAGATGCAGCACTCCTAGATTGGAGCCACACATTCACCCTGCCCCCACCCCGAGCCAGATGACTGCAGGGAAGAAATTCCAAAAGCTGATGGCATAACCAGTACCAAGGGGTAAGCTGGGGGCAGCACTGGGGTGTCATCCCAGGTGGGTGTGGGGACCAAGAGCAGCTGCAGCAGAGTCTCAGTAGGAAGAGCAGCTCATTTAGGAGGCAACAGAAGAAGGTCAAAGCCCATGGCCAGTGGAGCATAAAGAATATTTGAATAAAATAAATAAAAACAAAAACAGAGTAGAAAAATGTTGGTGGTTTTATTTTTTTTTTAGTTATTGGTAACTGAGTAAGGGCCACTAGGCACAAGTGCCTGTTTTCAGGGGTGATCTTGGAGCACTGGGCAGTTAAGTGACCTGCTCAGAGCTACACAGTATGAAAGTGGAGGTTGTGACAATCAAACCCAGGTCTGGTCTGCTGGATGTATCAAGCTCATTCACAGCTCATTATTCTAACTTCTAGGGCTCACCACAAATAACTTATTACCCCTTGGTGGCCAAGTGGCAAGCAATTAAAAGTAGTAACCCAGGTGGGCTAGTGGGGACTCTTTTAGTCTAGTTTCCCAAAATAAATAAAATAATTCAGAACTGGTAATACATCCCTGGTGATCACTGCATCACTGAGACCTGGCTGGATGGAAGTGTAGGCCCTATTTTGGAGTCTGTGGTTCTGGCCGGGTTCTCGGTGATGCTGTAAAACACAAAGTTCTTGGCTAGTGGTCCCTAGTAATCCAATAAAGCCACCTGACACCAAATGTTATTTTAAATTAGTTGCAATTTATTAATACCAAATAAGCCCTAACAATTTTACCTCTAACATGATCAAATCTAAACAGCTGATGGCTTATTACCACCAGGGCTACAGAATTTCAGAGACACATGAAACCATATATCTCTCGATCCCTCCAGCAATCTATGGATAGTCTCAGACTGCAGATTGTCTGAGACTGCAGTCTTCTCGAAGGGATGCTGGACATAACCATAGGTCCCATATTTATGTGTAGCAAGCTTAGAAAAAAAAATGTAAGACTGGAATTTCCTAAAAACTACCTCAACAGATTTAAACACAGACAATATGTCATTCAACAAGTCATAAGACTTGGGTTCGAAAATACATTGGCCATAAGACACCTCGGTCATAAGATACTTTTTGACACTTTGCCGAGACATATGGTCATTCTTAAATAGAAAAACAAGTAATCAGGGAATTTTTATTTGTCAAAAATACCTACTTCAGGATACAGAAAACATGCATGGGGATGTGACCGTTTTAAAAATACTTGGATTACAGATAAAAACCAGACAGTGGCCAAATTGGGGAACTCAAATCATTAAGGCCAGCCGTGGTTACTAGCAGCTGCATTCTTATCTTAGCCGTAACCTTTTAAAAAACATGTTTTGGTACACAATATTTTCTGCTGAATAGGGAATTCCAAGTTAGATCTCTGCTTTGTGCTTCTTGAATTATTTCATTTTCTTCATTTCAACCATTAACCTTTTAAAGTCTTACACATGCATGCACATTAACTGACATGGTGGTATCATTCATTTACTTAGCCACTTGCAGCCATTGCTACTAGATATACCAATTCACATGTTGGCATTATTTAGTCATCTACTAGCCACCTTCACTTTTTACTAGCCCTTTATCAATCTACACTAGCCATTTTACACCTTTCTATCTCCTCAACCTTTTGGTTAGCCAACTACATAATTTTGATAAAAGTTTGGTCACTGGTCACTAAAACCTTAGCCACTGGTCACTAAACTTTGGCCATTGGCCACTTTCAACAGTCCCCACCTCGAAGGTAAGTTTCCCCTGAGGGACTCAAACCTTCGCAAAAATGGAACATAAATGTAAAGATTAGTTATTAACTGAAGGTTAAAAAAACTAAATAAACATTTTTACTCTTAAACTGTTACTCTAGGTGAATAGGTATATGATTTAAAACTGGTTGCCAGCATACAGATAGTCTAGGCATTTATAAAAAGCATCCTGTTCTGGAGTTGGTACAGGGGTGGTTACAGATGGAACACAAATGGTGAGTTTGTAAAACATAATACAGAACTCAGGGATGTCAACACCACAATTGAAATATGTGAAAAGATGCTAACATGTGATACCACATATAACAAAATATGACATAACAATATTTGTTGATGAAGAAGAGTTCATGGAATCCACTTTGAGAGTGGATAAGGTAGATGCTACCTTATGCTGAGGTGTGGCACATCCTTGGAGCTTGATTGAAGAATCTGTTGATAATGTCTCTTATTAGATACAGTAGGTCATTATAAGACATAGATGACCAGTTTAAAAAGTTTACACAAGTTACAGTCCATGAAAGTAACAGTATATAAAGTTCATATAAGTAACCACAATTTGGTGTAGTAACAGTACAGGTGAAATGTCATTTGCAGAATGGTGGTAACCCCATAAGGCACATGGGGCAATGCAGACAGTAATTTAAAAACAAAACCCCAGCATAGTAGAAAAGTCAGTGTTCATGTTGCTGGCTGCTGGATGGCTGATTGGCAGACACACTGGCCAGGGGTGCATTAGATTGTGCACTGAGTCCTTTTAATGGAGTAGCCACACACACACACACTGGCATGGCATTTGTGTTGTGGTAGTTGATTACACCCCGGCATAAGAGACAAAATTCACTTAACCCTGAATAAAGCCTTGGATTGATTACTGGTGCCCCCAGGCTCACACACACCTGTCAGCTGTATGTCGAGGCTAACCTGCTTACCCTGGATGAACAGCTCCGATACCAAACCTGTCTCCTCACAAAAACCCTACTGGCTCTCCCCTGTAACGGCATCCATCCACCAGAGCCCTCCCACTATTGCAACACGGTCTTCCTACAAGACCACTCTAAAGGTCCCCAGATCAAGAACCAGCCATTGCCAGAGGTCCTTCTGCTATAGAGCCCCAACCTGGTTTAACTCTCCCTGCCCCATCACCAATGCCACCACCATCTCCAAGTTCAAAACCACCCTTCGAACCACATCATCAGCACTCGTAACTGCTCCTGTCTCTGAACATAGCCTCCACCTCTGCTTCTCTTGACAATGCCCCCCGGGCAGCTCTCCACCTAGCCATCCCCACCACCACTTCCCTGTACACCGTGCCTATGTTTAACCTGGCCAGTGCCAGCTGTTTAGGTGTTTACCAACTAGATTGCTCACTTGATACCAACTTGTGTAACACCTGTTATCAATTACATGTACCCTGTAACCTAATTGTATTTGTCTGACCACAGTGTGACGTGGCGCCTCTGTTGAACACCTATTGTTTTGCAAATCTATGCTATGTAACCAAAAACACAATGTATGTCTTTATGTGATGAAGAACCTTTGGAAACGAGCCTCTGGCTCAAAGGTTGTAAACAGATTCTTAGAAATAAATAAATAAATAAAAAAGATTAACAGTCTATAAAAAGGTAACAGTTTACAATAAACCATTAAAAACACAGTCCATAATAGAGCAATAGGTTTGTATAAAGTACTAGCCATGTTTGCAACAAGCAGCAGTGAAGAAAATGGATGCCTTGCTTGAAGATCAATTGAAGAAGAATCTTCTTGCTGAAGTTAGGGGATTGCCCCTACCCCAGACTTAACTTCATAGTAAACAGAAACAATAAGCTTGATTGCAGAGTCTGAACTGACTGAACCTTCTTCAGTTGATTTAAAGTTCTACAAATAGGTGTAATTTTGCTGAAAACATTACACTTGCAGAGGTAATAATAACTTGATTCATGCAATAGTCCTTATATGGAACCAGTCAGGCACAAATATGGTGATGACACTGAAGCTTTGGCAGTTGTTTTCTTTTTAGGAAAAAGATGAAGGTCTTGGCAACTTAGATGAAAGTATTACTGCTGTTGAACATGGAGATCTTATGTGTGCTACACTGTGGAAACCTGCAAACTTGCAAAGTGTGTTAGAAACTGAATTAAAAATACATAAATAATCTTTTAAACCAATGACTTTTTGTTTTGTAAAGAGTGGTGTGACAGAGCCTAAATTCTGGCAATTGGGAAGATAAAAATAAAAAATTGGATGTCAACCACACACCTGGGGGTGCAGGCCGAGGTCCAGTTATACCATTTGACCATCTGTAAATCCATGACAATGTTATGATTACACCCTGCTTTCAAATCACAGCAGCGGCTATACAGTGATGAACATAATTTCCCTCTATCTGTTGCTAGCAGGCCTAACTGAGACCTGAGTTATAAAATCTTGTAATGTTACAATAACATGCTTCAAACATACAGTTCATAGCAATATGCCTGTTACACTATGCAATAGTGGGACAATATATATTGTTGACCCATGCCAATTTAATAACAGTGCCTATTGCACCTGTGACAAGTGAAAGGGTCTACCTTCTTTACCCTGTACAGTGAAAATACTCCAAAGTACTGAGTGAGGTAAGGCTTGAAGCATAGGTTTGGAGCACAATCTAAATTCTGCATATTATAATTGTTAAGATTTAAAATGACAAAACCTGCATAGAGTGCACTTAGTTTTCAGGGGTACCTGTGAGTAATAAGACAAACGGAGCATTAATTTGTCTGGGGTTTTGCTTTGGAACATATTGTAGGGGTGGGTCAGCAATGCTGGCCCAAGTATTTAGGTTTGGTTATGAGCATTAAAAACATACACGTGGAGCACTTTTCTGAATACACACATGCTACAGTGTAGCAAGATGTATATCAAAACATTATAACATAAATGCAAAACATAAGCATTTTTGCAATAGAACAATTTCAGTATTAAGCATAATGCATAAAATACATTTTAAACACAGAACAAATATAGCCTGTAAGCTTAGTTCAGAGTCCAGGAATGTTACAGTATTGTGAATTTACTTGTTGAACATAACCATGGAATAAGTTGCAGAGGGTGTGTGGTACAGTTTAAGTTTATAAGTTGCAGTCCTTGGTAAAAATTACTTAGTTTTGGTTGAAAGAATTATTGGAGCAATCCACCACTCTGTTTTTGTTAACTTGTAAGACTTTTTCAGGGTTTACGATGTTTTAGAACTTTAAAATTATATAAAAAAAAATCTCTGTTTGCAATTATAGAAAGTAGACAATTGCATCCATTGCTGTAAGGCTATGAGAAGTTGTTTTACATTTGTTTTGACAGGAAAAGAAAGCTGAAAAAATAAATCAAAAGAATGAATATGTGGAAATACATACACAACTCCCCCTCCAGCTTAACTGATTACTTGCTGAGGGCAGAAGCCCTTGTACCAATGATAGGTATGAGGTTTAACTGTTTGCACTAGAACAAGCAGAAGGACTTGGGCTGGGTTATACTGTTAAAATATCTGGGTCTTTTTTAAACCTGTAAATAAGAAACAATTATTAGCAAATACACATTTTCTGGTATTTACGCCATGGGGAGACAGTAATGTACCTTGCAACTTTTGTGGGCATTACACTGGAAGGAAGGGTAGCTTACCCCGCCCCTTCGAACTCCTACAGTGGTGGAAGAGGAAGCTCGAATACTGCAGCAATAAAATGGTTAGCTGTGGATGGTGACATGGATATTAACCCAGAAATGGTCTGGCAATATTAATAGCCAGTCGTGCAGCACCTTAAAAAGGTATGCACTGGATAAATGGTAATGGGATGGCCCCACTGCAGTCCACAACTACCACACTTTAAATCATAACAAGATATTATTACAATTAGTTTAGTAAGTTTCATACTTACTATAAAGATGGGGAACTTCTCTTTTTCTTCAGAAGAAAGATAAGAAACACACAGACAAACAACAAAAACAAACACGCAAGTCTAAAAATAAAACAAGATTATTTTCAAAGGATAAAAGAAGCCAAGCATCCCTGAGTTCCTTTATCCTAAGCATGACAAAATGTCAGTTGAGTTTATAAAAGATCCAGATTGATGGTAATACCATACGTATGTATTTCTTAGAATGCATTTAAAAAAAAAATGATTACACCATGGTCACACATAAAAACAAAAGCCATTGTTTTTTTAACTGTAGATGGTAAACTCTCAAAAACAGCTATAATAGTCCTGTTTTTTTTTAAAGTGTACCGTATACAGTATATATATAAAAAAAGTATGGAGAGGTGATAAATAATTCTCCCCTTCCAGCTGAAATACCTTGCATAGTATGGGAATCACATGATATTATTCAGGAACAAAGGAGTTGTGCTTACAACCAAATGTTTGTGGGAAGAAGGCCTTGAGCATTGCCTGTGTTGGCTGCAAGCCCCCAGAAGAAAGGAGAAGAGAAAAAAAAGTGTGTTCCTCTTTACCTAGAATGCCAGTTCTGCAATAAAAAAGTAAAATTGCATGATTCACTCTTGGTGTGCTTTCATGAAAACATACATTTTGTGTAAAAAGCTATGCTTCAGGTAGGGAATACACATCAAGTTTGAACTGGTAGTAACATAAAATGTTGAAACACAAGAAGGTCAAATAATGTGCAAAAGGTCACAAAGTGTGCATGCAAGGGTGGCTCAAACCCAGCTATTTTTGTAGTGTCCTTGAACACTACTTATATTAAAATATCTTTAAATAATAATAGAGCACAAAATAAAACTGCTGGCCAAGACTGTACACACACATACATATACACAAATAGAAATACTTAACATAAAATAAGACTGACATTATTTGACACCAATTTGCTGAGGTAATGCCCATAGTTTCATTAGAACACTAAGTGTTTTAGATATATGTGCTGCTTCCTGCCTGTCTTGTAACACTGACAACCTCTTAAACCAACAAATTTATACATATCTCCATGCCAAATCTTTTCAGAACAAAAACATTTTTAAACACCTTACAACTCCTTTAAAATACAGCACGACATACCATCTGTAAGTGGACACATCTAGTATAACATGTTTACACCTTTTGGCGCATAGCCAAAGTATGGCACTCTGCCATTTTGAAAAAAGTTTCTTGTTTTAACTAGAAGTATGATAAAGCCATTCATAGCTGTTAACACATTACATTTTCACCTAGCAGTGGCTTGGCACGTTGCCTGCAAACTACAAATCTTTCTGCACATTGCAATCTATGATGTCATATCTCTTCACCTTCAGCACTACCTGCTCCAACCAACAACTACATACAAAAGTTCTTCACTGACCCTATCTAGGCAGCACACATGTTTTATCAAAAATAAATCTAATTAAAACAGTCAGATATAAGGCAAAGAAGCTTCTTTTTTTACTGTAACATGTTCTGCACCAAAGGCAGTCAATGCTATTTTGCAACTTTGACAACAGAACATAATTACAGAACACAGATATACGCTGGAAAATATGTGCGAGGGAGACAGAGCACTATCTTGTTTAGTATATGTATCTCAGAAATAAAACAGACAGACATAAAAAAAACTTTAAATAAAAAAAAATTCAGATTTACCTGGTGCCAAGGTATTTTCCGTCTTCTTTTCTGATACACTGGTCCGATTCAGAAAATTGACTGCAGGACCTTCATGATAATCTCCAAATGCTGCAGCTATTAACCCTTTCAAAGGTTTTCTGTTGGCCATTTCAGTAACCTGCCAAAACAAGTATTTTCCCAGAGCTCTGGTTTGCAGTTTAAAAATCTGTAGCAGTACTAGGTTGAGATCCAACTGGTGTAGATCCCCAGTACCTGGGTTTGGGATCAAATGTTTCAGCCTCTATAGGAGGCAAGGGAACTTGAAATTGATACAAATAAAACTGAAAGCTGTGCAGATAGTGAACTTTTGGTGTGGGGGGAAGGGTTTTTAAATCATCCAGCCTGTAGTTACATCTACAGTGTATGCATCCACAGTAGTTTATTTTTCTTTCTCTAAATGTTGCTTATCTAACATTACTTGATTAGACCCCACTTTTCTTCTAAAAGCAGCCTGAACTGTGAAAGCCATCATCGGCTCTAACAGTATAAACTTCTAGCAAGCACAAATTACAAGGGCAGTTGCCCTTACTTGTTTGAGAGACTTTTCTTAATACATCTCTCCACATATCCTAAAACCTGGGGTCCTCAGAACCCCACATAAATATACATTATCCTTACCCAGCTTATAGTTGCACCATGGACCTTTTCCTGTAGGTTCAAGTCCACTCGAACATTCAGAGTCCATTAGACTCTTTTTCCCAGCCTCACAGTTAGGTTATGACCCTTACCTGAGTGGACCCTGTTTAGAGTAAACACTAGGCTTTACCAGATTTACCAAGACCAGAACCCGAACCACCTCCTGGCTGGCTCGACAATTTTGTAAAACACAAGGTTCTTGGCTAGTGGTCCCTGGTAATCCAATAAAGCCACCTGATACCAAATGTTATTTTAAATCAGTGCAATTTATTAATACCAAATAAGCCCAAACAATTTTATCTCTAACATGATCATATCTAAACAGCTGATGGCTTACTACCACCAGGGCTACAGAATTTCAGAGACACATGAAACCATATATCTCTGGATCCCCCGAGCAATCTATGGATAGTCTCAGACTGCAGATTGTCTGAGACTGCAGTCTTCTCGAAGGGATGCTGGACATAACCATAGGTCCCATATTTCTGTGTAGCAAGCTTAGAAAAAAAAATGTAAGACTGGAATTTTCCAAAAACTACCTCAGCAGATTTAAACACAGACAATGTGTCATTCAACAAGTCATAAGACTTGGGTTTGAAAATACATTGGCCATAAGATACCTCGGTCATAAGATACTTTTTGACACTTTGCTGAGACATACTGACACTCTGAGGCCGGGAGATCAGAGGGCTGTGGGTTCAGTTCCCACATCTGGCACTTGGGTTAATATCCCAGTACTGACACTGTAGTGCAGCATGAGAGGGGTGCTGCACTTCTGAGGTGCCGTCTTTCAGATGAGACGTTAAACGGAGGTCCCATCTGCCTGGATTGGTGGTAGTTCAGGTGGATGTTAAAGATCCCATGGCACTTATCGAAAAGAGTAGTGGAAGTTTTTATTGAGAAAAAACATAACATCACAAAGAAAAAGAGAAAATTAAAGAACAATATATTACATATCACCATAAAAGAAAAATTCTTCACAACATAGGGAAATGTTTCCATAAAACTATCATTTGGTCATTAGAATAATGCTTTCTGTCAGTTGCATATAAGGAAAGTAAATCATTATGAACAGACTCAATTATAACTGAATAAGAAATCTGTTGCTGTTGTAACACAAATTTACATCGGGCTTGCCATAGAAAATACTGTAATAAAGCAAAGAAAACATTTAAGGTACTTCTATGATAGATTTTCCAAGTCCCTCTATAATCTCCCAGAATGAGAGTATTATATGTTAATGACGAAAGATGTGGCATTTTCCAATAAAGTGCTGCTTGTGATCAAAAAGCCTGACTATCTATACAATCTATAAAGAAATACTGTTGACTCTCTTCCATATTAATACATTGTGGTTTTAAACAATATCTGTCATCTCGAGGTTTGTATTTCATGTTTCCCCTGACACTCAATCTTCCATGGGCTGACATCCAAATAACATCCCAAGTTTTGACTGGGATTCTATAATCTGTCAATTTATGTAGTGCTGAGATCATTTTAGTGGGGGTACACTGAGGAAAAAGCAGTGTGATTTTCTGGACTTCATAAACAATATGAGTATAAAAAGTTTTCCGAGACAATGTAAGTAATTTTTGCAGTGGAATCTTCCACTGATAAAGTTTCATAAGTGTGGCAAGTCCATACTTAGGTAAGGAGTCAGATAAAATGATTTTAGGGGGAAATAAAGACCATTTAAAGAAATATTTGTGCCAAATTGACTGGACCCAGAACTGCCAAGTTAACGAGGGCTGAGTCCAAAGAAATGAAAATGATGAAAACAAAAAGTTAGAATGGAAAAAAACAACTGGATTAATCATATTGAGGCCTCCATCCTTTTTGAGAAGGTATGTGTAGTCTCTCTTTATAGGGTTAAGTCTGTTTCCCCAGAGCATCTGGAAAAAAATGCTATATAGCCTAGTTTCTATAGAGGCAGGGGGAGGAAAAACATGACTTATGTATGTAAACTGGGGCAATAAAAACTGTTTAATAATCGCTACTCTTTTTTGTTTACTAAAGGTCCAGCTTTTCCAGAGATTTGCCTTTGATTCTCCTATCTCCAATCTTTTTTCCCAATTATATAGTGCCATATCCTCAACTCCAAACCACACCCCTAATATTTTTTGAGGAATGCGAGATACAGGTATATCAAAATGGGTAGAGACTACTGAAGGAGTAGTTTGTAAGGGTATTATAAAGCTTTTTCCTATATTTAAGGATGCACCGGAATATTCTCCAAAAAAAGAAAAAATCTCTAATGCTCTTTGTAATGACAAGACATTTGCTAATAGCAAAGTAACATCATCAGCAAATGCTGTAATTTTTACTTTATCCAACCAAGGGGAGGGGGAAAGTCCCATAATCTGATGGTCAGAGACAATACTTCTAATGACTGGGTCCAAAATGAAAGTATACAGTAAAGGGCTTAAAGGGCAACCTTGCCGTACACCTCTCTTAATTTAAATTTCAGAACCCATTAGTCCATTCACTAGTGGAATAGTGACTGCTCATGCTATATAGGTTAATTATCCATTGAACAAATGTTTCTGGAATGCCATAATGAGTTAAAACAAAATATAAATAGGAGTGACAGACCGTATCGAAGGCTTTTGCTTGATCTAAGGCCACTATAATGCCTGAACCTGAAGAGTTTTGTGGCAACGTAGAAAAAATATCTCTTACTAAATACAGGTTTTGTTGCAGAGTTCTAGTGGGTATAGAACAAGTTTGTGCTGGATGGATTAAAATTTCTGCAGCTTTTATTAATCGATTATGCAAAATCTCAGTTAATATTTTGTAGTCGGTGTTTAATAAACTAATCGGTCTCAATTAGATACCAAACTCTTATCACCCTTTATATAAAAAGGTCAATGTTTATGTAGACAGGGTTTTAGCAGTTGGGATATTCAAACTGAATTAAATACTGGAGGCAGAAATAATTCAATATATTTAGAACAAGTTTTATAGAACTCATTTGGTATGCCATCCAGACCTGGAGCAGTTCCAGACTTCAAATGTTTTATTATCTTTGCAACTTCATAAGAAGTAAGAGGAAGTACTAATGATTGTAAAATATATTCTGGAAGTTTAGGTATAGTGGGGAGTTTATTAAGTGGAAATGCTTCTATAAGTAATGTGGGTGAGGATGAGAAATATTCTTGTATATATTGTTGGACAATAGATAATATCCCTATCTCAGTGGTAACTAACTCCCCCTGAGAATTAGCAAGACCTGTCATTACAGTATTAGTAAGACGGGTTTTACAGGCCTGGAAGGGATCAGACATAGGACTATGTTTTATCCCATATTTGAATTCTAAATCTAAAGATTTTGCCCTATCATATTGAAAATCCTTCATTGATTTTTTTATTGTTGTAATTTGGGAATGAAGTAAGGAACGTTCTTTAGGCGGTAAGGACATTAATTTGTATAGTTGATTTCTATGTAATAAATATTGAAGATATTCTGAGTTTACTTTAAGTTTACCCCACTTAATAAACAAAGATTTAACCTCACTTTTCAATTGTACCCACCAATCATAATAATTATCAAAGAAACCCATAGTGGAGAATTTAGCAGTAGAAAAACTTTCTAATTTAGAAAAAGAATTTTCATCCTGCAAAAAGGAAGTGTTTAATCTCCATCTGCAGTGTAAAGAGGGAAAAATAGGGGGAATATGAGTCAATGAAAGATTACTTAATAAAATATTATGGTCCAAAATTCAGTAGGTAAAACTGAACAATTTTTTGGAAAAAGATATCGGAAACAAAAACATATCAATGCGGTTGAAAAAGTGTGTCTAAAATATGTTTCACCGCCTGTGGTGTAGGCTTCTAAAACGCCTTTGAGGCCTGAATCTTTAATCAGTTTATGAAAAAATTGGAATCACAATATATCTTTTTCCCAAGTAGTTTGTTCATATTGTTATTTAGAGAGCAGTTAAAACTCCTCCCAAATAATATGTTGCCTAGTTAGCAAAAGGGTTTAACCTCTTCAAAAATCTCTATCCGAGATAATTTTGTCTGGGGTGCATACAAATTAATCAAACGAAGGAATATTCCCAAAGAAAAAATCTAAAATTAACAACCTACCAGGTCTAAGGTCCATTACTCAAGATATTTTAAATGATGTATTTCCAAATAATACCCCGAGCCCGTCTGCAACATCTGAGCCAAATGTCCAGAAGGAAGGACCCCAAATCCATTTCCTTTGTAATTGTGTCACTTCAAAAAGAGATGTTACCCTGGTCTCTTGTAAAAGAATTATGTCCAATTGCAAAGACCCCAAATACATCAAAATAGGTAAATGTCTTTGGAACGTTTTTATACTACAGACATTGTATGAGGCCAATTTTAATATGGTCATAAGGAATCAAAGAATGTCAAGGACTATTTTTTTGACTGACCTTCCTTTTCTTCCCTTTTTTTCCTTTCTTTTCTTTCGCTAGCTCTGTTGTTTTACTCTCATCAACTTCGGTAATTAATTCTGATACATGAGAGGTATCAGATTCAAGGTCTGATTCCCTGGGGTCATCTTGAAGAGGGGAAAAGAAATTCTCTGTAGGTAAAGGGGTTATGGGGGATTGTTTTATAGAAGCCCTAGTAAGTCGCCTGCTTTTGATGGTTTCGAATGGGGGAGGCATAGAAAGGCCAACAGTTTGTTTACTGGAGGCGGAAGATTTGGAAGCAGTATGGCTATCTGCAGAAATATGGGGTTCCTTAAAAACAGTCCCTGTCATTTTAGGGTTAACCACATGGTCTGCCGCTGGAGGGGTTGAAGGCATAGAGGCAGTTTTATCAACAGGTCCATGCTTTTTTGCCTGAGCTTTCTTTAGTAACTCGTCTTGATCCCAACCTTCAGTGCAATTTCTACTGGGCCCAGGGCACTGGTGAAAGGCGTGGCCCTTTTTTTAACGCAGAGGTTGCACTGAAAAATGTTGGTACACATATCTAAAGAGTGACCAAAACCTCCACATAAGGGGCATTTCAGCACATCACAGACACTACTTATATGGGTTTTAGCTCCACACTTGTAGCAGGCTCTGGGTTGTCCACCATAAAAGCAAACTCCCCTATCTTTACCTAAAAAGAAACTATTGGGAAGATGTACTACCTCAGAGTTGACTAGAAAAAGTTTTACTTTAAACTTCCAGCTCCCAGTCCATATGCTTTCAGAATCTAATAAGGCCTCTGGCGGGCTCAAAATGTCACACTTAGACTGCAACCAATGATAAATATTGCTGACATTTACCCCTTCGTTATGGAACATGATTGTAATATAGCGAATTTGAGGTCTAGTGAGTGGGATAACAAAAAAAGGGGTCCAAATTGGGGTAGTCTTAAGGGTAGTATACTTATCCCAAAATTTGTCTAGAAGGGTATGAGACTGGAAACTAACATCAAATGAGTCCTCACCTGAAATGTGGATTAAGGCATATATATCTGAGGCAGAAAAACCCATAGAGAATTTTAACAGCTGTTTAAACACATAATACCTGTCTGGATGCTCTGGGAGACCACCTTTATAGCATATCCTAACAGCATTACGTCTCGGGACCTGTTCTAATTTATTTTTAAATAACTCCGACATAGGAGGCCTGGTTTGGGAGTCTGTACCCCCTGCCTGTGAGGGCATTTCAATACTTTCCCTTACAAACCCAGCAGTATCAGAAAAGAGGTAGTTGGTTTCGGAGAAACCAAAGTACTCTCCCCACCCTCAGTGAATACAGCGCTTTTAAATGAAGTGTCAGAAATACCTGGGCCCAGTGATGCTGAATCGGTGGCATGCTTAGTAATGGAAGAGTCCGATGAAAAGGTAGTCCAATTTGGATCAGGAATCCAACGTCCAGACTCCGTTTTGCGCCATCCTGCTCCTGTTAGAGCCAAATCTTCCGACCAGTCGACAGGGGAATCCTGTGGGGCCTTTTCCTGTAGTCCAAAACACCATCGCATAACCTGTGACACTCGTTGTCCGTTTGCGAAATCTGTCCCTGTCGCATCACGTTCTCGGGAAATCTGTTCCGCCTGAGCGCTCGACTCTATACCAGTCCCTGGAGTCATAGAGGAACATACTGAATCTGAACTCGATGCTGCTGGCTCCATGATCCTCTCGGTTACCGAACTCCCGCTTGCTGGAATATCTCCAGCCACCTCCAAAGAACTTGTTCATGCTTCCGGTGCTGTTTCCACTAAGGGAGTATCCACGGACAATTTGGTGAGTCTTTAAACGGAGAACAAGCCGCAGTCTCAGGAACCTTGCTCAAATCAACCTCCATCTCCAACGATAGTTGCTGTAATGCTGCCATCATGCAGCGTGACGTCAGCGAATCACCCACTGACGGCAACTAGGCAGCCAGTAGGGGAATTTCCCCGGTGTCCTGGCCAAATTTCCCTCATTCACTAAAAATATCACCAACAGCTTAATCTGGTTCAAGGTCAGTTGGCATTCATCTGTATCCCCCTCCCCCGGGTCGTGCCTGAAAATAGGCAGGATTTGTCTAGTGCGCTTACCCGGTCAACAAAAATGAAATAAATAAATAAAGAAATAAATGAAATAAATAAATAAAATAAATACGGTCATTCTTAAATGGAAAAACAAATAATCAGGGGATTTTTATTTGTCAAAAATACTTACTTCAGGATACAGAAAACATGCATGGGGATGCGACTGTTTTAAAAATACTCAGATTACAGATAAAAACCAGACAGTGGCCAAATTGGGGAACTCAAATCATTAAGACCAGCCGTGGTTATTAGCAGCTGCATTCTTATCTTAGCCGTAACCTTTTAAAAAACATGTTTTGGTACACAATATTTTCTGCTAAATAGGTCAATTCCAAGTTAGATCTCTGTTTTGTACTTCTTGAATTATATCATTTTCTTCATTTCAACCATTAACCTTTTAAAGTCCTACACATGCATGCACATTAACTGACATGGTGGTATCTTTCATTTACTTAGCCACTTACAGCCATTGCTACTGGATATACCAATTCACATGTTGGCATTATTTAGTCATCTACTAGCCACCTTCACTTTTTACTAGCCCTTTATCAATCTACACTAGCCATTTTACACCTTTCTATCTTCTCAACCTTTTGGTTAGCCAACTACATATTTTTGATAAAAGTTTGGTCACTGGTCACTAAAACCTTGGCCACTGGTCACTAAACTTTGGCCATTGTCCACTTTCAACAATTCACCACACAAGAGTGGACTGTAGGGGCAGGGGGGTTGCCATCTGTTTTAGACAGGAACTGGATCTCAGGGTGGTGCCAGTTGGAGGCACCAATTCCTTTCAGTGTATTGTGGGTGCAGGTGCAGGCTACAGGACCCTTCTCATCTACCATTCACCAGGTGAAGGGAGGGAGTTCCTGAAGGAGGTTGCAGACCTCATCGCTGAGATGGTATTGGAGTCCCCCAGGTGGTTAATTCTGGGGGACTTCAATGCCTGGGTCAATGATGAACTCTTGCCATTTGGACAAAACCTCTTCCAACTGATGGATTAATTGGGCCTGACACAGGTAATTACCTCTGCAACTCACGAAGGAGGGCACACATTGGACTTGGTGTTCCACCTGGGGATGGAGATCTCCTATGTGGAGGTGGAGCTGATCCATTGGTATGACCATAATGCCCTGATGTTCAGTTTCACAGCCCCCCAAAATAGGACTTCCCCAAAGGAGTTAGTGCAGTTCCATCCTTTGAGAGGAGGTACCTCAGAAGGCCTAATGGCGGAACTGGACTTCTCGGGTTTTCCAGTGGAGAGCATAGACCCAGGGCCCCTGGTGTTGGCCTATAATAGGGCTGTCATGGGGGCCTTGGATGTCATTGCTACAACTCATGTTCGCCCCCTTATGCTTCACCTAGGGGCCCCCTGGTTTAATGGGAAGATCTATGAGCTGAAGAGACAGGGGTGAAGGTTGGAAAGACACTGGTGAAAAACTCACCTGGAGGTGGATAAGCTTAGATAGTTAGACCATTATAAGATCTACCAATCAGCAATTTCCCTTAAGAAGGTAGAGTTCCTGTCCAGGGAGATTGCTGCAGTGAAGAATAGGCCAGCCCAGCTCTTCCAGACTGTGGACAGACTATGCAATCCAGCCTGTCTTCAGGCCAGTTTAACATAGTCACAGGTACAGTGTGAGTTTACACAATTCTTCGCTGATAAGGTGTCCACCATCAGAGATCAGCCAGTGCCTTCCCATTGGACCTTGCACAAATCAGTCAGGTGGTATTAATGCTCAGTTGACTTGGTTCACCTTTAGCCAGCCGGCAGTCATAGATATAGTGAGGATCTTCCAGACTTTGTGGCCTACATACTGTAGTTTGGATCCGGGCCCTACATGCCTAGTAGTGGGGCTTGTAGAGGTCATATGCCCTGTCATTGCTGGGATAGTGGCAGTTTCATTGGAGAGAGGGATTTTTACAGATCCCTTAAAGGAGGCAGTAGTATGCCCCTTTGGAAAAAACCTCCCTTGATCCCAACTTCCCAGCAAACTACAGACCAGTCTCAAACTTGCCCTTTATAGGGAAAGTTATTGAGAAGGTGGTCACTTTGCATCTGGATGATCATTTGACCAACCACAGTATCTATGACCCTCTCCAGTCTGGCTTCAGAAAATGGCATAGCACCAAGACGGCCCTGGTGCTGGTACTAAATGATCTCCTGATGGTGCGAGATCGGAGAACCCATTCCATCTTGGTTCTCCTTGATCTCTCAGCAGCATTTGACACCATGGATCATGGGGTGATGCTCGAATGCCTGTGGTTTTTCTGTGGACTGAGGGGGCAGTCCTCAGTTGGTTTCAATCATTCCTTGAGGGTAGAGCCCAGAGCGTGGTGTAGGGGATTTATTCCTTGGCCCCTCACTGGCTGACCTGTGGGGTTCCACAGGGTTCAGTGCTGTCCCCCATGTTATTTGCGGTGTACATGCTCCCATTAGGGGACGTTATAAGATGGTACAGGCTGAGTTTTCATTGCTATGCCGATGACTCACAGCTCTACATGCCTTTTATGCCCAAACAGGAGTCTGATTCTATCATGGTGTTTAACAACTACCTAATGGAGATACAGAACTGGATGAGTACTAGCTGGCTTCAGCTGAACTTGAGTAAAAGGAGGTATTGGTGGTGGACCCTGGTTTTAGGATGACAGAGGCATTGGCAGGGAAACCATCAGGATTATACCTGGGGGGAGACCCCGCTTAAGGCCTCGGGTCAGATGCGTAACCTGGGCATGGTATTTGATGAAGGCCTAACTGTGAGAGTGCAGGTTTCGGCTGTAGTCAAATAATACTTTTTCCATCCGAGGAATATAGCCAGGGTGAAGCACCTAATTCCACCTAAAGATCTTCCCACCTTGGTCCACGCCTTTGTCATCAGTCATTTTGATTACTGTAATGCCCTCTACCTGGGGCTATCAGGGATGGAGATCCACCATCTGCAGCTAGTGCAGAACGCGACATCCAGGTTGCAGACTGGAACCCCTAGATCCAGTCATATAACACCTGTACTGCGTGAACTGCACTGGCTGCCAATACAATTGCAGATCACCTTCAAGGTAGCATTGCTGATCTACAAGGCCCTACACGAGTTGGGAGCCCACTTCCTGAAGGAACTCCTGTTTTCTTACTGCCCTTCCCTCTCAGTCCGATCCTCTGACAAGGGATTGCTGGAGATTCCTTGGGTATCTCTGAAAACATCTGGAGGGAGATCTTTTGCCTTTATGGCACCTATCCTGTGGAATTCTCTGCCTCATCAGATACGAAATAGCCTGACCATGGAAGGATTTAAAAAATCCTTAAAAACATACCTGTTTAGCCAGGCATTCTTAGGGACTTAGTGATTGACTGCTGTTGTTTTATTGTTTATAAGCATAACCCTGTGAATTTTATTGTGATGTATTGTAAAAGTGCCCTGAGCTATGGAAGGGCGCCATATATAAATAATATTTTACTTACTTAAAATAACCATTTTCCTGGGATCTAAGGGGGGGGGCCTGGGACCCAATATTGCTTTGAGAAGCAGGGAGTTGGAGTGTGGAAGAGGAACACGTGGTGGGGCTGCTGCTCCAGATAGTGCAAGTGAGCACACAAAAGTGAAAGTCCTAGGCTGTACTTTCTGCTCCCAGATTATAGAGAGCTCAGGCTGCATCCTGCTCTGGGTGGGTGAGGAAAGAGGGGACAGAAACTCATCTGGAGGTGGAGGAAGACACAGTGGAAACATGTTCTTCCAGCTACCCAAACCACTGCTCAAAGGGGGGTGGAGAACAGGGTAAAACAGAAAATTAGGATGGAAGGAGGCAACTTCAGAAGTGGGGAGGGCAGCTCTAGGGAACTAAGTCAGCTGCCCACTCAAGCAGACTTGATAGACCATTTTGGTCCATTTCTGCTGGCCATTTTCATGTTTGTATGTATTTTTCTGACAAAACAGAGGTCTGTACAGCAGCAGCTGAGAGAACAGTATCCAGAGGCTGAAGTTCAAGGGATGTAAAAGAAAACTTAATGGGGTGCATTTGCTATCTGTAAATGACTCCAAGATAATTTTCTCAAACTGACCACTGTTGCATAACAAAGTGTGTATGTGCAACAGAAATTCCCATACCCTAACTACAGTATTTTGCACTTTGCCACTCTAGATGTAAGCCCGATTTTTCAGGAAACCAGGTCCCTTTGCTGGCCAAGAAAACAGGACAATTTTCAGTCCTTTTATTCTTCCAGGCACAGCCTCCACCACATGAAGAGCACATTCACAGGACCGCATGCTCAGAAACCGTTACTTGGCTCAGTGCAGCAGCATTTGCTTATTTTGTTTACTTCTGCAATACAACATTGGCAGACTGCACAGGGTTAAAAAGTAAAACATGGACAGACCGATGGATTAAAAAGCAGGAAAAAAACAGCAGGAAAATTAAACCAGGACACTCATTTATTGCCCCTTCCAGCTACACTCGTCAGCATTAGATGTTCCTCCCAGCTAAACAAAACTATTTGCGGAACGTTTTTCAAAATTGTCCCCCTCCACACATTTTGTTACCTCTGGCTGCTAATGTCAGTTCTCCTCAGATTACACCTAGCATAAAAAAATCAAAATTGAACTTTCTTGTAGCAAGCCGATTCTTCCATAGAGCATGCAGGATTGTAGAATAGGTGCCATCCATTACCGATTGAAGCATGGAGAACACAACAGTCTTACATGACTGATTCAAATTATTTCCTTTGAGACATCAGAGCAGCAGTATTGCGAGATGTCGGGGGACCAATCAAGTCATTCTGATGTTGGCAGTTGACTGCTTCTTGAACAGCAGAAGAGGTTGAACACACAGAAGTTTTCGACAGCATTTAAGCTATTCTGTTGTTGAATGGGATCATTTAAATGATGGGAGGCAGTATAGCACAGTGGTTTGATGCTCTGAGCTGCAAATATGGTAACATCCAGCAGACCAGACCTGGGTTTGAATCCCACAGCTTCCACTTGCATACTGTGTGACCCTGAGCAAGTCACTTAACTTCCCTGTGCTCCCAGGTTGCTCCTGTAAAAAGCTTTCAGCTTAGTGTGCTACTCCTGGTTAAACAAATAAAAAAAAAAAATGTTTCACAAGGATGTGATAAGTTGGTCTTCTACACTGTAAAATCAACCAGCATGTGTCTAGCAAGATTTGTTGCTGCAGAGGGAGCTCCATTTGTAGAAACACTAGCTGATAGCACTTGAGGGGGGATTAACCCTTTTGCTGCCAGGGCAGTTTGCAATTTCAGTGCCAGTATTTTTTTTGCTTTATAGATTTATGCTTGTGTGTATAAGTAAGTACATAAAAGCCAAAATATTAAAAGACTTGGATAAAAGATGTACAGGATCTATCAGGAAGTATAAAAAGGGCAATATGCTTAGCTTTGGTGGTTAAATGCTTGTTTTTATTTAAAATGCCTAAATCTATTTCCCAATGTATGCAATATTCTTCAATATATACATTGTTATTTGAGAGCAGAGTCTCAGCTTTTTGGGGCATAAATAGATTTGTGGTTTAATTTCATGCACTGCTGAAAACTTGGATAGAAACTGAACACATTAGAAAGCAGGGATTCTGCTGTGAATGGGTTAATACCATGTCTGCATTGCAAGAGTGTTGCTCCAGCTCTGCAGTAATGTCATTAATTGAAATAAAGCACAGGCCCTGATTGTTGAGTCTTGCATTTGGCAGCTCCATACCATAGGCAGACTTCCTGGACTGCTTGGTGGGTGTTTTGGGGCAGACGTGGGTCAGGTGTCCCCATTCACCTGACCAAACCTGCCCCATATATTTTTGTCATGATGGGTGAGGAGGGGAGCATGGCTGCAGGCTTTCAGTAACCTGGAGGCATGGTTAGAGGATGACTTATGGGGAGCATTCTGTCAAAGCTGGGGGGGCGAACTCAGGAGTATACTGCCATGGCTGGGGGGAGGGGGTTTGTGAGCTACAGTCCAGTGATGGGGGCACTCAGGAGCCTAAGGACTAGGATATGGAGTCTCAGAAGCCTGAGGTCAAAGTGAGTTTCAGAAATCTGCCACTTAATTACTAATTTAAATAATAAACAAGCACACTGAGTTTTTGTTGAGTGCTGCTTTAGTTCAAGTGCTCCGCACCTAGCACTAAACTAAATTTATCATGTCAATGCATTTTAGTTAACCTACTATGGATAAAGCATTGGTGAATGCTCAACCACACATTTTGGTATGGACTGTTACCCTCACAGCTGCTTATATGACATCATGACATGCTCACTAGAGACTGAAAAACAATTGTGTGGTTAGCAGGGGAAAGCAGGATGCATTTTGAAAGTCAGAGGAATAAATAATTGTTGCATTATCTGCATTATTTAGTAGACAGACAGCAGAGGCAAGTGAAAAAAACAACAACTAGAAAACAGCAAGAACATTAAAACATATCACCAGAGCTGGCCCGGTGGTGCTGAGGGCTGAGGCACTGAATGCCTTACCTCGTGCTAGGCAAGAGACTGCCGGGGGGAGTGGATCTATTCAATTTTATTTCAGTTGCTCCAGTAAGGAGAACAGGGTGAGAGGATGGCCATATTCAAAATGTATTTCAATCATGCTCCTGCTTGGAGCTGCAGGGGCAAGCTGCATTCAAATTGAGTAGCTCCAGGAGGTGGGGCAGAGGGCAGGACATGCCCCGAATTAGATTAAACAGTAGCTTCAGAAGGAGCAAAGGCATGATAAAGTGAAGAAGTGTGTATATTCACAAATATACACCTGGGGGCCAGTTAGAGGAAGTAAGCACCCAGATTATAAAGTACTGTAAGAGTGCCCCAGGATGACAAAGGTGACTATAGTAGCCAAGCTAAGGCTAGAGTTGTAAAATTGCTGAATTTTCTGATTTAAATTGCACTAAGATGTTAGTTCCAGTCAGGAGCAAGGGGATGGGTGTGGACCAGCCAGTTAGCCACCCCAGCAGCATAGTTGCCACAACCCCAGCCATAGGTTAGTAACCTATGGCAACTCACCTATAGCCACCTACAACACTAGCCTTATCTTGGTTACTGGTGGCCACTTCGCTACTAGCCACCTTTATCACCCTGGGGTATTCTTACTTTATAATCTGGAGCTTACTTCACCTAACTAGCCCCACTGGTGCTTATTTCTGAATAATAAAAACAAAAAAACCTTAGGCCACCTATCCCTTATTCTCTAGCCCAACTGGCTAACTTGCCTATAACTGGGACTTTACCCTGCCTTTGCTGCTTGAGCCCTGTTTACTATTTAATTCAGGGTCATCCCTGCCCTGCTCCACCTCTGGGAGCTACTTAGTTTGAATGCAGTCTGACCCTTCCCTATGCTCCATGTAGGAGTGTGATTTAAATAAATTTACATAATTTTGAATAGGGATGCCCTCACACTGTATTCTACCTTTCTGGAATGATTTAAATAAATTTTAATAGATCCAACTTTGTGCAGTCCCATGCTTCTGTCCATGCTCTGTCCAGACTAATGGCCACAGCCATCCTTTATTGTGCCCTCAGCATGAAAAGAAACTTAAAAAAATGTTTACCATTAGTTTTGGTGGACAGCATCTGCTTTATGGCTCTGCCACTGACACACCACTCCAACCTAGGGAGAAGTTGAGGAGAGAGGAGGTGGAAGTGTGGGTTAGATGCCCAGCTGACTGCAGGCAGGAGGGAGGTTTTCCCTTTATGCCTTACTCTGCCACTTGCAGAGCACCTGTAGGACCTCTCGGAGCCTATTTACACATCTGAATCATCATAGGGACCCCCATACCAGGTTTCCCCAGCTATGGCCCCCCTGCTTCACCACCTGGACCTCCTGGGAACCCACATACTACACTACCCCGCAAATGTTCACCCTCTTTTCCAATCTGAACAGCCTAGAACCACCCGAACCATACTGCCTTCCAGGACATTGACTTGGGTGGATTGGGGACCTACAGCTATAATCAATGTAGTCAGCAGGCAAATGACTTGGCTATATGAGCCTGAGAAGACTGAAGCTGGGGATAGGGCTTGAGAGCCTGCTGCCAGGGCTAGAAGGGGTACGATAGGGTGTATGAAATCATCGCTGTGGGGCTCAAGTGCTAATTGCCCCACCTTCCTTGTCATTGGGCCACCCACCCTTACCCTGGTCCAATCCCATCAGATGACCATCATCCTTGCATTTGAAACCCCCTTTCCACCCACAGACCAGCCTGTCCCCTTCCCCCAGCATTGCTGCTCTTCATGGAAAGAGTGCTGCCACACGTGCTTTGAGCACACAGCTAGTTTTTGGCTGTGGGAGTCCGGCTACAGGGAGGGTGGGGGGTCCAGTTGCAGATGGGCCAGATCTTAAGGGGCTGACCACATACCTCTCAACTGTTCCTCATGAGGCGAGGTTCATGGCACCCACTCCTTCAGTGTACAGTAACATGTCAATTCATTCCAATTTATCTGCTCCGTGAGAACTCATGTTGTACTATTTGCTCTGATGCTAATCAGACCCCTGTACAAATCATTCCCTGACAATTCACCCCCTGCATAAATTTAATATATTAAACTCTGAGGGGGGCACAGTTTGGGAACAAATTGGGCAGGAAGCCAATTGACGCTGGAACTAATAGTACAGCGCAAGTTGTCGCAGAGCGGATTAACCGAGATGACTTGACATGTAACCTCCGTGGACTCTCACTGAAATAGATGCAGGCTCACCATTATGGCTTGAATTTTCCACCTCCCAATCAAGTAATTAAATCATGTGTACTGGTCCAGGTGAGGGAACTTCTGTGTAGACTTCAATTCTGGATGCTGGGGAGTACCTGTAAAACAAAGGTTACACAGGAGTCACAGAGGAGCCATAATTCTTAGGACAAAGTACAGATAAGACCAATAGTAAATAAAAGTCCAGTCAGTCCTATGTAAATAAAGGGGAAAATATATGTTTCACACATAAAATTGCCATTAATGCATTGGCACAACATAATCATAATGCTTAATAGTAATGAAAAGCATTTTGACAGTTTTAATGGCCATTAATGTAGTGAAACAACATGAACATAATTTTCATGGCAATGAAAAGCTCATTTCTCAGTTTTAATGGTTATTAGCAGAAAAGCTTGCCATTTTGATGACCATTAAGCTCTCAGCTGAAGGCATTTAATGGCCATTAATGTATTTAATGGCCACAAGGATAGTTTTCATAAAAATGAAACTAGGTTATGACAGTTCAATGGCTATTAAAAGCTTGTTGCTATGTTTTAATGGGTGTGAAAAAGGTCATTAACTCTATATTAGACAACATTTAATAGATGTACAACACCAGTTAAATATTTAATGTATGGCAGTAATGGTTAATTAATGCCATGGATGAGTACATTAATGGTTTTCACCCATGAAACCGCAACAATTAATAGAAATTTAATGGGAGAACAAATTTCACATCAAACATGATTTAATGGGGTAAATTAATGGGTTTGCATGAAATTAATGGAAACTTAATGGATTTTGATGCAGTAGTGATAGTCTGTCTCCATAGGGTTTATTGTGTGGGCCTCCCCCCATCTTGTTGCCCTCCTCTGTACAGCCTCCATTCTGTTTATGTCTCCCTGGAGATGGGGTCTCCAGAACTGGATGCAATACTCGAGGTGAGGCCTCACCAGTGATCTATACAGTGAGAGTATAACCTCCCTCCTTCTGCTGGTTATACCCCTACCTATGCAACTCAGCATCCCACTGGCTTTTGCTACTGCCTTGTCACATTGTTTGGCCTTCTTCAGGTCATCTCAGATGATGATATCCAGATTTTTGTGTCATCTGCTAACAAGCAAACCTTCCCTTCCAGCCCCTCAGCAAAGTCACTGATGAAGACATTGAAGATGACTGGGCCCAACACTGATCCCTGTGGTACTCTGCTGGTCATACTTCCCTCTGCAGAATATGCACCTTTTACCACCACCCTCTGAGTTCTGTTGCCTAGCCAGTTCCCCACCCATCTCAGTATCTTGCACCCTACTCCCAGGCTCCTTAGTTTATTTAGTGGCCTTCTGTGTGGTTCCATATTGAAAGCCTTGCTAAAATCCAGATATGTCATATCCACTGCCCTGTCCTGGTCCACCTCCCTGGTTACCCAGTTGAAGAATTTTATGAGATTTGTTTGGCATGACTTGCCCTCAGTGAAACTGTGTTGTCTTGGGTCTTGGAGACTGTTCACAGCCAGGTGGTCCACTATTCTGTCCATCGGCACTTTTTCCATTAATTTCCATGCCACAAAGGTTAGGCTTACTGGCCTGTAGTTTTCTGCCTCCTCCTTGCTACTACTCTTATGTAGTGGGACCACATCAGCCCTCCTCCAGTCCTCTGTCACCTCCCCCGTCTCCAATGACAGACTGAACAAAGCTGCCAGTGATGCCACCAACACCTCCCTCAGTTGTGTGAGCCAAATTAACATGAAGCCATGTAAGCTGCTGCATGATCAGCTCCAAAAAGACACCCAGCGCAGAACCTTCCAGACACCACTGGGGGACACCACCGATGTCTCACAGTTTGCCACCTCACGCCTCTTGGGCCAGTTCCTACAGTAGATACCACAATGGCCCATGCTAGTGAGTTCATTATATTCCCCACCACACCAGCAGGGTGAACAGCAACCATGCAGCAATTTAATCAAGTTGCAGACCTATCAGCCACACTTCATGCCACTGACTGCACCCATGTTGTCATCTGGGCACCCACCAGTGATGGATCTGGGGCCTATATGAATTGGAAAAGTTTCCATTCCATCAACTGTCAGGTAGTGTGATGCAACAGGGTGTAGCATCAATGTCCTGCACAGTTCCCCAGCGGTGCCCAAGATGCCATCATTTGGCACAACATCATCTTGTGCCAGAGGTTTTAAGGTGGGGATATCCATAGTGGCACCTCATCGGTGAGTATACTTCAAAGACTTCTCCCCCCTGTTGCAGATTATGTCACTAACCCCCATGTTGCAGATGATTTTCTCTAATCAATGCCCTTTAACTACACAGAGGACAGTGCATATTCCCTGTGTCCTTGGTTCCTCACACATATCCTACAACCTGCATCTATTTCAAAGGACAGATACAACATAGCACATATCGCTACATGCAATGTTAATGAGTGAGTCTTTGGCATGCTCATTATGCAGTTCAGGTGCCTCAACCATAGTTCCCTACAATACACCTCTCAGAAGGCCTGTGCCATATTCCTCGCCTGTTGCATACTACACAACATGGCACTTAACTCATGGGATATTCTTGCTGGCCTCAGAGGAACACTCTGCAGTGGATGCAGAGCCAGAGGACTTGGGATGCAGGAGCACCTCGCCAGGTGAACCCTATGATGACCTGGAGGTTATGGGAGTATAGAGCCTACCTGATCAAAGACCTCTTTGGACCCAAACAGTGAGTACAGACCACAAAGGAGACTGTAATGATTTCAAAATTGTATTCAAGAAAGAATAGCAATGATGGTCAAGATCAAATAAAATAAAAAGCCTTCCTGGCAAGGGGAGTTGAAGGGGGCTTAAAAAATAACATGCCATTATGGGAGGGGGGTAAAAGGAGGCTTAAAGAAAATAACATGCCACCTGGGGGTAAAGGGGGGGGCTTGAAGAAAAAAAAACATGCATCCTGTTGGAAGGGGCAGAGGGATGAAAGAAAATGGTAAGCCACACTGGCAGGGAGTGTGCTGGGAAAATGTGTACTGTGAGGTTGGGGCATGAGGAAGCTGATGTGGTATAGGACTGGTGGGCCAATCTGCACCCTAGGTGTGTCCTGTATTATCTCCACAGAGAGAGACACTGTGCAAATGCTTTATCTGGGAGAGAAGTGGTACTATAGATTATCATATACACAATGGGTGATGGGAGTGGGGATGGTATTAGCCATTCACAGCCGCAGCCTCGTGGACTACTGACCCCACTGAGGAGCAAGCCATAACCAGGGTTGCAAGGTGTCCTGGGTGTCCTAGGTGTGCTGGATGTCCTGATGCCTGTACAGTGGGTGGTAATTGTATGCCAAGGCATCTGCTGCATGGTGACTGTACCCCTACTGAAACAGCTGGTGCTTGGCCTTGCCCCCACAGTGCCGGAGAGTGCAGCTAGAGCTCTCAGCACAGTGGAAGCCAGTCTATCAAAGCCAGTATCAATGCTGTCAGATAGGTACTGCTACAGTTCCACTAAGACCTCCACATGCTGTTCACTGTCCTGCAGCATGTGGCATATGTGTGCAGTTCTGCCTGCATATCCTCCTGTACCCTCATGGCTGACTGATTGTCCCAGTGATCAGTTCTGCGACTTTTTTCTCCACGGTTAAATGCAATAATCTGCAATTTATAAATTCTTTCCACCATTCTGACTCAGAATTTCTAAGAAAGTTGCTCATCTGATTTCCGCACTTTTGCAGATATTCCACCAGTGGAAGTTTATTTTTGCACATCTCTAGTGTTTGGTGTGTGGGTGGGACTCCTATCCACTTGAGCCATTACATGATCTATCATGTTCTGGCTTGGTGCAGCTGCTGCATATGCTGCATTTCCACATCTGGCATGCCTGCTGATGCTTTGTGTCCATTGCATGGGTCAGTCTTGTTCCATTTCAGCATGGCACACTCATGGTATGGGCAGTCTTCTACTGTTTAGGTCCACAATGCTGTCTTTGGTATACCATGCACATTCCACTGTGGCTGTTGCACTACGTCCACTTATGTGTGGCATAATGGCTGATGTGTTGACTTGTCGCACCTCTATTATGCACATTATTCTTCTCCTGTGTCCTTTATCCTGTGTGCATAGCTGGCTGACTTCTGTCTATTTCTTTCAATAGAAGCCTAGAGTGATGCCAATGTTAGCAGGAATTCTATGCTGTATGTGTGATGGGATGACGTCATACACAGGCAGATACACCTGCAGCACATCTTCACACACACCCCGGACTGCCGTAGGTATGCATTCAAAGGGCACAGGAGCAGTGCCAGGCTTTTACACAATGTATGTTGTTTGGTTGTTTTGGCGCCAAACCCCATTTTCAAACCTGGATTTGAACAAAGGACCTTGAATTTCCATGCGCCTCAAGAGTCGGTGCAACACTGAAGATAGTTTTTTTCATGTACCTCTCGCTGCATATACTGTATATACAGTATATATATATATATATATATATATATATATATATATATATACAGTTCTTTGTGTTTAATCAGGTTGCCTTAAGAGTATTTCACAGTTAATGTGATCCTACAGCTGCCAGTACTGTAAATTAATCAAGTAGTCCTTAAAAGTCATTTACATAGGTACCTTAGTTGTAATAACTCAAGCTTCCTTAAGAATTAATCAATAGAAAGGGTAGATCTTCAGTTGCCTTATCTGAAAGTAATCTAGTCTCCTTAAGAGTAATTGCACTGCCAGTGAAATCATACAGTCGCTTTTATGTTTTACAAAAATAAGCACTTTAGCACTTGATTATTTCCCGTAGCATTGCCTGTCTGAGCGCAATGTACTGCAGCCTACAACTGCAGGGAACAGACTCGAACTGATTCAGCTCCCATTTTAAAACTGTGTAGACTGGAACTGATTCAGCTCCCTTTTTTAAAAAAAACTGTGCAGCAGAATCGCTTTGACCTCAGATAATTCCAGTAACACTAAAAGTCTCAGTAATCCTATCTTTTGTCCTTACCTTAGCCCCGCCTCTGGATCCAACATTTATAATCTCCCCTCTCTCCTCAGTTTCAGGGGTTCCATCCACGGAGCTGCACCATGGTTCGCGAGGGCTGGAAGAGCCTGTCCTCCCAAAGACCTGACTCGAGGATCACCCCCCACCCCCCGGACTGCCGTAGGTATGCATTCAAAGGGCACAGGAGCAGCACCAGGCTTTTTTACACAAGGCGTGTTGTTCGGCCCCACTGGCACTGTGTGCCGGCTCCCCACCACCACCCTTGGTTGGATCTCTGTTTTGTACAGATAGTCACGTGTGGTGCAGAACCAATCAGCCCACTTTTCCACCAGCAGGTTTTATTTCCTGAACACTAGGGGGATCCTGCCTGCAAACACTATCTCCCTTCCTACATCACATGCACAAACATGCCCCTAGTAGTACTCTGGATACTTGCTTTACTCCTCATGATCCTATCCCCCCACAGAGAATCTCTCCAGCACCTCTGTAAATGGACACCTGCCAGAATCTCAGCCTCCTCGGGCACATCATCCCATTACTCATAGCTTGACCATCTTTTTACCACTCCCCACTAATGTACCTCGCACGCTGGACCACCCCACTGCCCCCACCCACCTCCGATGCCCACCCCAACCCCCTGCACACTGTGGTAAGTGGTCTCTCTCTATCCTAGCCATACCTGCCCTCAACTCCCTACCCATCCCTTGCACTGCCCCCTCGAGATCCTTGCATCTGCACAAGCGACACTACCAGAACTGCCGTAGTCCTTCTCTCGGTCTCTTTGCCTTACTCCTTATGCTGTCTGGGAATGTCCACCCTAACCCTGGGCTGGGACCCGCTACCCCACCATCGCCCCCTACTGGATGTGGCCTCTGCATTGCCTCTATGAATATCTGCAGTCTCCCAAGGAAGAATACTGCACTCCAGTGTTGGGTCTCACAGCACATGCCCGACATTCTTGCAACAGTGGAAACTTGTCTCTCCCACTCAACTCCAGATTCTGCTGTCTCCTTCCCCGGCTTCACCCTCTTCAGAGAAGATCAGGTGGGTAAGCGTGGCGGCAGGTGTGCAGTCTACCTGCATAAATCCCTCCTGGGTCACATTCTACCTAACCCCAAACTCGACCACGGGGCCCAAGCCATCACTCTAAAAATCACCCCACACCCTGGATGTGGCCCGCTTTTCCTCACAACCACCTACATACCCCCACGGGCACAAAGTTTAGCTATCCGCTCTCTCACTGACTATCTCTCCACCCTGCCACACAAGGCTGAACAGCTCATATTAGGAGACCTCAATGTCAACTGGCTTGGATCCACTTCAGCACACATTAAGGATAACTTCACAGCCCTTGACCTATCCCAATTGGTCACTCAGCCCACTAGATTTAACCAATCTAGAGGGACCTGCTCTCTCCTAGTAATATAGTACTGTCTAACCAACCACACAAAATCAAGTCTGTTAACGTCCTAGCAGACTCCCTTAGTGACCACTCACCAATTCTCTGTTTCTGGTCCTCCCCCACACTCAGTCCTGCCTACAATGTCACCCCACCGTCGCCTCTTCCACCCCGGGAGCCTTAAAGAGCTAGTGTACTGCCTGGAAACTGCCTCCAATTAATTGTAACTTTCAGATGTAGGCAGCTATCACTTCTTACATCTCAAGTATTTTTTCTTTTTTGTTTGCTAATTAAAAGATTTTCCACCTGACAATACTGGGGTGGTGTGTGGAGCAGCACTCTGTCTGGAGGAATAAAAAAAGTAAGTTCTGTTCCTTCCACTACATCAACACTAAGGCCACACTGACTATGGCATCACTAGTAACCAATGAGAACCATTTCTCACTGCCAGGTTTCAGTTTCACATGAAGCAGCAGGAACTGGCTCTCCCTGGTTACTAATGATGTCACAATTTCCTGCACTTTGATTGGTAGTTTGTGAGAGTCACTGCTCATGCTGCAAGGACTGTGGTGCCTCAAGGTGTTTGGTCTCATTTCTGATGATATAGTGGGAGGAACAGAACTGATTTTTTTCCCTTCTAGTCAGAGTGGTGCTCCACACATCACCCCAATACTGCCAGGTGTAAAATCTTCTAATTAACAAACAGGAAAGAAAAAAATACTTGAGATATAAAAAGTGATAGCTGACTGTATCTGAACATTTCTATTAATCCAAAGCAGTACACTAGCTCTTTAATAAGCTAAAGCGGTACCTTGCCTGCTCGACTGGTCCCCAATCACCCTCACAATGGATATAGATACTGTTCTAGCCTTCCTCACCAATGCCTTCTGCAAGGCCTGTGACATCTTTGCCCCTATCACCAACGCTCGTTCCAAGCGGCAAAATGTTGCCTGGATTTCCCCCTCTCTGATCCAGCAACTGAAGCAGCAGGATAACCTATGGCACATTGCAGTTGAGTCCGGCAGGACAGCAGACAGGCAAGCCTATAACGCTGCTCGCAACTGATGCACCTGGCCCATTAGACAAGCCAAGGCCAGCTACTATCAAACTGCCTTGACCTCATCCTGGGGCTCTGCCCAAGCTTTCTGGGATAACATAAAGGAGCTTAATGGGAAGACCCGCTCCCCCCCCACATGGTTATTAATGGCACAATTAATACTGAACAACCACTATTGCGGACTGCCTCAACACAACATTTTCTGTCCTAAGTGCAGTTCTTTCTGCCCACTTCTTTGACCCTATCCTTGCATCCAACCACTCAGCTACTTCCTGACCCCCATTTCTCTTTAGGACTATCTCTCCCCACGACATCAAACCTCTCCTCCCACAACCTGAGCGGTGACCCCCTTGACTCCAGGATACTCCACCTAACACTTGATGTCATGTTAGCCCCCATCACGAATCTCCTTAACCGATCCCTATCCTTGGCCAATTCCCAAGTGCATGGAAATTGGCTGAAATTACCCCTATCCATAAAAATGGAGACCGCACTTTACCAAACAATTACAGACCTATCTCCATCCCCCCCCAAAGCCCTGGAGAAAATAGTATCCACCCAACTCGTGGATTACCTATCTAAATACAACATACTATGCCCAGAGCAACATGGCTTCTGCCCTGGTCACAGCACCTCCACAGTTCTTTTGGAGTTCTACCACCAAATACACTCTGCACTTGATGCTGGGGAGATCGCCGGGGCAGTGTTCATCGACCTATCTAAGGCCTTTGACACTGTGTGTCACCCACTAATGTTTGACTCCCTTCATCAGCTGGGACTCTCATCGGGCCCCCTGGAATGGTTCTCCAGCTACCTCCGGGATAGATTCCAATGGGTCAAATTAAATGGTATCCTATCAATAGCCCTACCAGTATGCTCCGGGGTCCCACAAGGCTCCATCCTGGGCCCCACTTTGTTCAGTGTCTTTCTAAACCCCCTCGCCAGCTCCTGCACAGGCAAAATGCTTCTATATGCTGACAACGCAGTCCTCGTTGCCTCACACCCCGACCTACTCACACTCCAGAGCTCCCTGTAACTCACCTTCAGCCAAGCTGAAAAGTGGTTCCTCGACCACCGTCTGGTTCTGAACCTCAAGAAGATGAAATCTATGATTTTTGCACACCGCCAAAGCAACTCCAGAAATGCTCCCTTCACATCATCCCCAGTACTCTCCACTCCCTTGAACAGATATCAACATACAAATACCTTGGCATCACCTTCGATTCGGCGTTCTCCTTCCATACCCATCTTAACATTTTGTCCTCGGCCATGAATACCTGGATTGGACTCCTCTACCACCACAAAGACTGCCTCCCTGAGTTTGCCCTGTGGCTTGCTATTACTTCATCCATTATGTCATTGGTTGATTATGGATTCCCTACCTATGCAGCTGCTGACCCCACTGCCCTCACCAAAGTCCAGACCTCTATCAACAAAGTCTGTAGGCTTCTGACTGGTGCCCACAACAGAACTCACACATGCCTGCTCAACTCCACCTCTAACATATTCACCTTTGAAGAACGCCTGCAATACCACACCTGTATACTGGCAAAAAAGGCTCTACTTGGGCTTTGCCCCCCAGGTGTCACTACACCGCTTCAATGGGCCTCACATTCAGTCATCACCCACAGTACTACCAAAGCCACCTTCCAGGTGCCTAGAGCTAGGATCTCACTCGCCCAAAGGTCTTTTCACTACAGAGCACCTTTCTGGTATAACTCCCTCCCCACGCACATTACAAACATTCCCAAAATCAGCCCCTTCAAAACAGCCCTACGCAAATACCTCACTGACAATCGGAGATGTAATTGTCCATTATAGTGCTTTCCTAGAGCACCCTCTGAACCAATCTTTCCCTTTAGTACTACTTACGTACTAGCTTACTTAGAATTGATTGTGTAGTCTATACGCCACGCACCATACCCTGCACGCACTACAGGGACACTAAACAGCTTATTTTTATTTTGCTCCGCTGTATCTCACCTATTTTGTTCACTGAAATGCGTTGCTTGTATAGTCCTTTGTATCTCACCTGTATTGTTCTCCAATGTCTTGCCGCACAAATATGTTTGTCCCCCCTCCCTGTGATGAGGTACTTTTGTAAATGAGTCTTTGACTCAAAAGTTTGTAAATCCGATTTATGAATTAAATAAAATAAAATACAGTGGGTGGAAGATACTAATCAGTCCAACTGGGACCTGGCTACAGCTAACAGTAGCAACCACCAGCACCCGCTATAGCCCGTTAAGGGCATGGACTGTGCCAGGCTGTTGTCCTTTTTATAAATGGGTGTAAGCCTTTTTGTTTGTTTTTCTTATGTACATGGTGGGTGCCTTTTTTTTCTTGTTTTAACATGTGGATGTCTTTTTCTTTGTTTTTGATATGTTCAGGGCGTGTGCCATCTTGTTTTGTCCCTTCCATATGGGCAGTTGCCCTCTTTCTTTTGCTCTCTGCATGCAGGCATTTGCCCTTTTTCTACTGTCCTCCCATTGCTGTTGTTATGTATGGCCTGCTGCCCTTTTCATACAGTAAAGTCTATTTATGATACCTATGCTGCTGTGTTGTGTGTCTTTCATTGTTGCCATCATCACACTCACAGATGTTCCTATGGTTAGTGTTATACAGTGCTATATTCAGTGCTGCGCAAGTGCTGCATGCTGCACTGGTGCTATTCATGCTGATCCAGTGCAAAGCATTTGTGCTGCCCCCTTACAACCCATATTCAAAAGTATTAGCACTAAGGTGGTTTATCTGAATATCTTGTGTCAGCCTACTGGAGCTAGCAGTGGCATAGCACAGGGGCAAACAGATGAATATGGGGCTCAGGATTTACAAATCTTCCAGCGAATCTAACAGGGGAATCAGTAGCCTCTATAATATTGGAGCTATTCTTGTACACCAGCAATTCTACAGGCCAGATCCTTAAGAAAAGACAAACTTTTATGCCTCCAAACAACATGATGGTGATGGAGTTTGAAAAAGCCTATGAAATAGAACTTGTGGAGTTTTATAAACACTGTATCTACCCCTGCTTTAACTATTACACAAAAAGAAATAAAGGGAGACAATACAAAAACTGGAACTAAATCGGGACCTGGCTATCAAGCCTACAGCCAAAGGCAGTGCAATCAAGCTTATGGACAGAGACAAATATGAACTGGAGATCAACAGACAGACGAGTTTAAAAAAATATTGATTGTTATCTGTATGAGTTGCTGATGTCTAATGTGATTTCTAAAGAAACACATGATTTTTTTGACAAAGTGCCCAATTTGGGCTACACTTTAGAGCCTACTCAAGGTACACGAGAGATGGTGCCTCCTACCTGTACCGGCAATTGAGGGTCTGGGATGTAGGAATGGAACCAGTCAACTGAGACTGAGAGGCCAGCAGAGCTCAGCTTATCAAGTAGGGATGACTGGGACACCTAATCAAAGGTTTTGGCCAGATCAGTGAAAATGGGAACTGTGATGTGCCCTGATCCATTCCTGAGAGGATGGAGTCAGTGACCCTAAGTAGGGAGGAGATGATGCAATGATCTGTCCTATAGCCAGACTGGAAGGGGTAGAGGAGTTGGATGAGTGGAGTCTACAAGTCTTGAGTAGACTAATTTCTCCTGAAGCTCTGCAAGAGAAGGGAGGAGTGAGATAGATCAGAAGTTGCAAAGAGTGGAAGAATCACCCCATTTGTAGAGGGGAGAACCTTGGCAATCTTCCAAGACTGAGGGACAGTACAAAGTGTGAAAGACAGATTTAGGAAGTGAATAAGGGAGAAGGCAATGGCAGCAGCTGACAGAAGGAGAAGTTTAGGGTCCAAGCTATTCGGGCTAGACTTGGAAGGGTTGACTGTGGAAAGTACAAGCAGGGTCTACTGGGGAGTGACAGGGAGGAAATCAAACCCCGGGTGGGGTGAGGTAATGTGGAGGGAGGAGAAGGAGGGAGAGGAAAGGAGCCAAGAAGTGGTAGGGAGGGGAGAGTGCAACTGGTAAAAAAAACTTATTGAAGTGAGCAGCAACAGAAGGAGGGTCAGACACTGGTGAGTCATTAACCATGAGGACTGGGGGAGAGGACTGGATGGGGGGTCAAAAATGGAGTGAATCGCCTTCCAGAATTTGGCTGGGTAACTGAGATTATTCTGGAGGTTGGCCTTGAAATAGAGGGACTTGGAGGTACGAACAGCCTTAATGAAAGAGTTCCTAAATGCCCTGTAGGAAAGGAGGTCTGACAGGGAGCAATATAATTAATATCTAACACAGGCTTGGTCACAGGTCTTGCACAAGCTGAGACTGAAGATGATCCAGGGGTGGTGAGAAAATGTAACCCTGGATTTCCAGATGGTGGTGTTCTTGTCCTAGATGGAAGTAAATAGTGAGTGGAAGAGGGTCATATCAATGTCAAGGGTGGTGAGCATGAGGGACCAGTTTTACAGCCAGGTCATTCAGCAGAGCTTCTTTGTTCAGCAACTCAAGGGTCCTGGACCAGATGTACTTTGGGGAGGAGGGAGGGAGGGAGCTGGATTTTCCTGACACAGATTGTCATGCAATGGTTGTTGAAGGCATCTGGTAATATACATGCTGTAGCAATGCAGTGGGGGCGTATGCTGAGAACCCAGTCTGGAGGGTATGGTTTGATGAGTTGGGACTGTGTCAGGTGAGTTCTCTGATGTGAGTTGTGAAAGATTAAAGGATTCATTTCTGTGGGTGGTTGGTCTGGAGGTTGAGGGAACAAGTTAATGTTGAAGTCACCCAGAAGGATGAGTTCACCAGCAGAGGAGTGTAAGGAGAGACTAGAGAGGGAGTACACCACAGAAGTGCGGGGAAATTCTCAGTGAGGCATAGAAAACAGTAATAAAAATGGGTAGTGAGGAAGGATAAGAAAGTTTGGCTAGCAGAAACTCATGGGATGAGGATGCAGCCTCACTAAGGGTGATGGTGCATGAGAGGTGCTGGCAGACATAAAGGGAACCCCACATCCTTGCTTACCCATGTCTTGCCTAAAGAGATGGCAGTCTGGGATGGCCAAGCTGGAACTAAAACCCTTGAAGATAGGCAGGATTCCGTGATACAGAGGAAGTCAGGAGAGTGATGAGAGACCAACACAGTGAGGAATTCTAGTTTAGGGAGGAGGCTTCAAGCACTGAGGTGGAAAACACTAAGTCATCAAGGAATGGGAGGGGTGGCAAGGTTGAGTTCTACTTCACCACCAAGAAGGAGAAGCAGGGTAAGCAGGTAAAGAATGGAGTAGAACTTACATTCCTTTGGCTGGGGAGGAAAGGTTTTAGAGGAGGAATGGGGAAGGAACAAGATGGGATGCTTGAGGAGCTCCAGGTTAAGGGAAGAGGAAGGAAGGACACTAGACTGGATGAGGAAGGGGGGACAGTAGAGGATCAGTGAACAGGAAGGAAAATGACAGTGGAGGGTCAAGAGGGGGTGAAAGAGAGGGGAAGAGGAAAGGAAGGGGAGTAGGAAAAAGCAGAGGAGAAGGGTGGGGAGAACGGTAAGCAGGTAGATTGAGAACTGAAATGAGCAACTTGTTCCAGCACTAGCAAAAAACAGCAGTACATAGGCAACCTTTGACTAACAAGTAGTTAAAAACAGCAACCAAAAGTTTTAGGCTGGCCTGGATGAAAACAGTGGCCCCTATCTCAGCCCAAATAAAAACAGTTTGGCAGATGTTGGATGCCATTGCCAGAGCATCTAAGCTTGACTTTAAACCTCCACTTCCCCATCCAAATGTTTTTTTCATTTATTATGGGATCCATGTATTTATTTATGTATGACTTTGATAGCCAGGTAGGTGCACTGATCCAAATGACCGTTTTAAGGCACGACCCAGGCCAAAAGGCACAAGCTACAAGGTTCCTGATAAATACAAAGTAAATACATCCAAATACAAGGTACAGTAGGGCAAATAAGTACACCAGTTAATCACAATAATATGAAAATGCAGTAGGGTAAATAAGTACATCAGTAGATACAATGACATGAGCAACTCAAAGGCAGAAAAGGCAAGATGCAGACACAACTATGGCAGAAATCAGCTAAACCACCCCAACCAAAATGCCTCAGGGCATTTTGGCTAGTTTCCAAGGCACTGGAATGGAGGGACAGGGAAGCTGGGTAGTGTATTGAGTAGGAAAGGGAGAGGACAAGAAAGGAGACAGATGGGAAGATGGGCATTGAAAAGATAGGAACATCAAACAGGTAGGGGAACTGTCTGGGTTGACAGTTACAGCTGTGACTGGATAGTAGCCAGGATCTGAGGCTGTGTCTAAAGGTAGTATGGGTGACAGAGGATCTGAGGTGTGCAGGAAGCCCATTCCAGAAGGTGGAGGCCGCTGCCGTCAAGGTACTCCTACCCATTTTGGTTAAGACGCATGGCACCTCAAGGTGAGGGACAGCAGAGGAGCAGAGGCACCTAGGTGAGGTGCAGAAATTACAGAGGCTGGAGAGAGGGGAGACAGTGCTGTTTCTAATGATGGTGTCCATGAAGCAGCCAAGGGTGAATTTAAAGTGACCTTGTAATGAGAGCCAGTAAAGGTCAAAGTGATGGGTGGAGAAGGGGGCAGACAGCACAAAATGAGAAGCACTATTATAGGCAGATGTGAGTCTAGCCCGGAGGGTGGTGGAGACTCAGGACTAGATGAGGGAACAGTAGTACAGTATGGGTAGAAGGTTACCCCTGACTATGAACAGGTGAGCCTCAGCGAGCACAGGTAGGTTTTATGTGATAAGCAGCTCTGAGTTTCTGGTTGATCCTGCGAATAACAAATTTGACATGGTCTGTGAAGGAAAGAGAAGTGTTGAGTGTGATCTCCAGGTATTTAATGGAGGAGACATTATCCAAGATAGAGCCATCAGGTGAGAGGATTAGGAGAGAGGATCAGTGACGATTTTGGTTTGGAATGGTTTGGACACAAATAGCATGGCTTTGGTTTTTATAGCGTTAACCAGCAGCAGGTTGGAAGTGAAGCAGCTATGGGTGGTACTGTAGTTCTGGGAAAGGACAGGGAATATACGAGGAAAGGATTTGTTGCTGTGAAAGATGAGTAGGTCATCCATGTACATTACAGTGTTGCAGTTTAGGCAGCCAGAGGGGATGGTGTTGACAAAGATAGAGAAGAGCAGGGGGCCCAGGATGGACCCTTGGGGTACTCCAGTGGTCACTGACAGGGCAAGAGAAGAGGCAGTGCCAATGCAAACTGATTGGGAGTGGTTAGAAAGGTAGCACTGAAACCATTTAGTGGTCTCAGCAGAACAGCCAGTTGACTGCAGTTTTGAGAGGAGGAGGGCATGGTTGACCAGATCAAAGGCTTTGGATGGGTCAACAAAGACAGCACCAGTGGCACAGCCATGATTCATGTTTTTGAGGATGTGACTGGTGAACAGAGCTAGAGCTGTGGTGGTACTGTGATGCTTATGGAAGCCATGTTGCTGGGTGCACAAGAGGTTATGTTTATTGAGATAATCAATCATTAAATCTAGAAGGTCACATTGGTGTGCCTGCAAGCATTTGATGTCAAAAACATTGACCCCTCATTTTTAAATTGGATGGTGACTGTTTCTAAGCCTGGCTTAGTGAAGGGAATGGTTTGTAAACAGATCTATAATTCACTGTATTTCATCTTCTGTTACTTCCTCCAGAATTTGTTTAAGGCCTGCGTGATCTTAAAACTGAAGTCGTATATATATTATCTCCAGGGAATGTATCAGGGTGTATATTTCAGTACAGAAATATTTAATTGAATCTTTTAGGAGGGTCTAACCCACAAAGGACCTATCGATTTAGGTTTCCAGGACTGCACAACATTGCAAGGGTAAAGGGTATCGCCTTTAGGTGGGAGAACCAGCAGTTGTAAAAAGATCTGCAAACCTCCTTTAATTTGGCTGAGATGTGAATGTAATAGAGGTGTCATGAGGTTCACTTCTCTCCCCCTCTGAATGCCTGCAACCAGAGGCTCTGGCCTCATAATCAGAGATCATTTGTTACAGTGGGTTAGGAGTGGAGGGACCAGGAGTCTCATCCAGAATAATAGTGTCAGAAGGAAGATTGTGTGATACATTTTGTTGTTCAGAGGTTGTATCAGTATTTGATTGCATGGGGTAGGTGTTAGACTCAGTATCAGCGTCACTTTGAATTACAGGTAATGTTGTATCTGTAGTTATCTGATGTTCATTTTATATCATAGAGACTTCAGTATCATTTATCTGAACCTTTGGGAGCACAGTAGCGGAAACAAGTTTTGGGTGGGCAGTGGATATATTCTGAATTAGAGATGGACCAGTGTGTTTCTTCCTCATGGGTTGCAAGTCCATATCATGTTCTAGTTATGTTACAATAGGAAAAAGAGTCCTTTGGCGGTTCAAACACTAGCAATTTCTGTTTTTCAGATTACAAAAACACTTTTTTCTGTACATACTGTTGTTTTTCTTCTACCATCAGGTCAAGCAGGTGTTACCTTTCCTACATTTGTGCAGCCAAAGGAGTTTATTGCAGATTGTAATTGAGAAATGTTCCTTTTCAGAGACAATTCCATGCTCAGCATTTCACCCTCCTAACTGGGGTGTGGCTCTCTAAAGACTTGTGTATCAAAGGCATCACGGAAGAACAATGACTATTTAAAGGGAAAACCTGCAATAATGGACAACTGCTTTTTTGGTATCAACTAAGGTACAGTAAGGGGAGGGGGCAGCAGTACAAAGTACTCATGAAACTAAAGGCAAACTACAGTACTACAGTACTTAGAAATGTGTAGCAAGTTTTATAAGTATTTCTGGATCATTACTACTTAAAGTGTTAAAATTCTTAAAATTGTTTAAATGATTTAAACTCATGAAGCTAAAGGGCAATCTACTTGGAAATGTGTAGCAAGCTTTATATTTATTTCAGGGTCATAGAAACATAGAAACATAGAAATTGTCAGCAGCTAAGGACTGCTAGGCCCATCCAGTCTACTCATAGGACCTGTACATTGTATGTGGCCACTGACCCTATATGATCAGTGGCATTTCATGATTTCCTTATCTATCAAGGTCATTTAATTTTTATTTTATTTTTTATTTATTTGTTTTTTATTTATTAAATTTCAGATTCAACGCCTTTGAGCCAGAAGCTCTTTTACAAAGGGCTCCATGTCACAGTACATAGATAGCTTTGAAAGCTTGAATACAATGTAGTAAATGAGTAAATACAGGTAACAGTACGATGAGGTGATAACAAAGATCAAGGACACAGTATACATGTTCTGGGTTAAAACCCAATGAAAGTGAGTAAAACAGTGTGAAACAGTTTAATGCAGCCAATACAGCATTGTCAGGTAGAAACTAACGCAGTATTGCCTAGGAACTAACTTTAAATAGAACAAGACAGGCAGGGTCTATTGGAGAGATTATGGAGAGGATGGGGAGGACAGTAGAGGAGGGAGGTAGGAATAAGGGGGACTGTCCAGAGGGAGTATGTGAAAAGTCCGGAAGAACAGGGTGGTGGGGAGGGGGAGGTAGCCTGTGTGAGGACAGAGATAGAGAACAGGATGTGTGTGAGGAAAAGAGGTGTAGGAGGGTGCGTGGGGAGGGGGGAGAAATAGGGTGGAATGTAAAGGAAAATGGTAGACTAAGTGAAACAGTCGCACTCAATTCTGGCTATAAGTGTCTGCCGTAGCTTATATCTAAAGAGGCCAAGGGTACATGAATTGGTGGTATTACTGCTCAGGTAGTTAAACATCTTAGGGGCTCTTCCGGCAAAGGACCTCTGACCTTGGGAGGTACGACAGTGGGGAAGCAGTAGTATGCAATTTTCTGAGCTTCTGGTGTTGCAGTTGCTGATGGCTTGGCAAAGGAGATTCTGGACCCGGGGGCATGAGACCATTGGATGCCTTTTTCACTATAAGGCAAGTTTGGTACAGTACATGATTCTTCCCTGCAGTTGTAACCAGTTTGCCTGTTGATACAGGTCACATGTGTGTGTGCAGTGGGCCATTCCTGTTAGCAATCAGCAGGCCTTATTCAGTGCTAATGAAATTCATCATAGTGCTGTAGCCATGGCCGCTCCATAGATGATAAGCCCATAGTCTATGATGGAGATAATGGAGCTTTGAATTGCTAGGTTAAGGGCTTCAGGAATCAAGCTGTTCTTATGTTTGTAGAGAAGGCCGATGTGGATATTCACTGATTTCATTACTGCTTAAAGTGTTACAGTTTTTAGAGTTGACTTAAAGTGTTAAAATTCTTAGAATTATTTAAATGGTTTAGCAATATCTAAGGATGTGTTAGGGGTAAGTACAGTTTAAGTGTTGAAATCATTAGATTTGTTTAAAAGATATATCAATATCTATGGTTGAGGTGGGGCAGGCTGCTTAAACTGATTAGGATTGATATAAGTGCTACTTAGAATTGTTTAAAGTGTTTGAAAGGACAGTGCGGCTTAAAGCTCCCATAATAAGCTTATTTTGGCGTGGAAGGACTTAATGCAGAAAGGGAGCTATTCATAACTTCAAGCAAATCTTGGACTGGGAAAACAGTTTTGGTGAGACTAATTAATGTGGAAAGATGGCTAAGTAGGAAAGAGGGACAGTAGGTGAAGTGTGTGTGCAGCAAAATAGTCATAAAGGTCATGCAAATATAATTTAGGGGTATTAAGAGAGGGACCTGAGTACACAGGGTAAAGGGTTGGGATACAGCTTGTTTTTCTGAAGTTTTTATTTCTACTTGATTGCATGGAGCAAGAGAGGCACAGGGGAGAGAGGGGGAATGGATCTGTAGGAGGGACTGTGGAAGTTGGTGGAGGAGGAAGAGTGCAAGGGTGCACCGGGGGAGGGTCAGTTGCAACATAAGAGGAGAGAGGGCCAGTGGATGGAGGGGGGTAGGGGACATGGAGAAGGAAGGATTGTGGGATGCAACAACTGTGGAGCAGCCATATTCCTCAGCACTCTGTGGAGGCTGGGGGAGTGTCCATTTTGTCAAAGGCTAGGGATGCTGGAGGCTGAGCTATCGCGACTTAAAATGGAAATGTTTTGGTCAATAAGTGAACTGGAAAGGAGAAACACAGAAGGTAAATGGGTAGGGGACAGGAGGCAGGATGATGGAAAGGACTGGAGGAGTAAACAGGCCACACTAGGGGGAGATGCCAGGACAGAAGTTAGGGGCACAACGGGCATGAGGGCCAATGTAAATGAACATAGATACACAACAGGTACTGGCTGGGGACATGGGAACTTGGGGCTGGATAGGGGGGACAGGGAGGAAATGGTCCAAGTCCAGAGGTGAGGAGACATATGCCTCACAAGAAGTAAAAACTAGAGGAAGGAGGCCTAAAGAAAGGCCACATATCTCAGCAGTAGGGTGTAGGAAGCCACAAGATGGGAAAGGTATTACAGTGTCCAACAGGTAACCTTCTCTAGCAGGCAGACTTGGGGAGGAGGTGCTAAAAGGACCAGGGGGAGCAACAGACATGGCCCAGGAAAAGTGGATCAACAGAAGGGAATGATGAGATGGGAATGGGGGATTTCAGCAACGCAGGAAGGGGTAGAACTGAGTATGGATGGGATTCTGAGTTTGCAGGAGCAGGAGTGAGGCAGCGTAAAGGAGGGTAAGGAGAGGGGGAAGCTGAAAGGAAGCCAGGAGGTAAAGGAGAAGCTCAAGATAACAAGTACCTAGAGGGCAAAACAGAGGAGGTGAACGAGAAGGTTACCAACTCAAAGAGAAAATATGAGGGAGCACTGGCAACAGAAGGACAAGGGGGAGATAGTGACAGATATTAGAGGGGCAAGGATGAGTAGTGAAGCAGGTAGCACCAGTGGGGAGTGTAAGAGGGAAGTAACTGGGGGGGAGGGAAGGGCTCAGGATGAGGAGGAGATCAAAGGAGTTGAAGAGAAAAGGGAGGCAAAAGAGATGCGTAGAACTAGGAGTAAGGAAAAGGTAATAAATAATAAGCAAAAGCAAAATGGTAGCAGGGTCCTTCTCACTGGGGGCTCAGTTTTCAGAGGAATTAAATGGGAGCAGAGGTAGTGTCGTTTGGGTGGAATGTTTGCTGGGTATGATGGGATCAGAGGTAACTCATCATATTCCATCATGGGACAAGCCTCGTGATGAGAAAGCACACCTGATTTTCCATCTGGGTGCAAATGGTTTGGATGGGAACAGCTTGTTGTAAGTACAGGTGAGATTTACAGTGCTTGCTATATTTTGTAGCAGCCTGAGTTTCCGATCTATACCTTTTTCAGTGATGTTGCCTGAGCATCAAGTGAGCACTGAAAGGCAACAAAGGATCAGGGAGTTCAACCAATGGCTAGTGGGATGGTGCAGGCAGAGGTGCTATGTGTTAGTGGGAGACTGGGGGACAACATGGAATGACTAAAGCCTATATGCCCAGGACAGACTGCACCTAAATGGGGAGGGAAAGGCAGTACTGAGAATCAAATTGAAGGAATCCATTGAGCAAAGATATGATTTAAACTAAATTGGGAGGTGATGACTCACCAATTGACATGCCAAAAGATAGGAGTGTCGGTGGGCATTCAGCACCCCTCCCCCCCCCAGGACAGTGAATAAATGTTAAGCAAAAACATGCTTAGGGGTTGGGGCAATGGGAAGGGAAATTGGTGGAAGGGACTTTCCACAAATGCCAAAAGCCTGGGGACTAAGATAGTAGATTTAGAAGCATTAATTGAGGGGAGATTCTAGGGTCACTACAGGGTGCCTTCCTGCAGCAGCTAGTCAGGGAGCCCACAAAGGAGGGAAACATACTTGACGTGGTCCTAACCAATGGAGATAGCATGGAGGGAGTGGGGGTGGAAACCAGCCTGGGAGATAGTGACCACAGCACAGTGGGATTCAAGGTCTGAGCAGAGTATGAGGCTAGTCAAACCAGCATGAAGGTCCTAGACTTCAGGAGGGCAGATTTTCCCAGGATGAGGGAGATATTTGGGGAGGAAGTGGGGTGGTGGGAGGGGATGGAGGGAGGGGCAGAGAAACGATGGAAAACTATCAAGGTGGGGCTCCTTACAGTGACAGTGGGATTTGTAAGGATGGTAAGGAAGAACAAAAGAAGGAGGAGGCCACTGTGGTTTAGTAGGGAAGTGAGTGAGGCAATAGCGGAGAAGAAGAAAAAAGTAAAAGTTGACAGCAGCAACACCCTGGACCCCACCACAATTGCCAATACTTTCAATCTGGCGTTCACTGACCTCAGCCATGTGCTTTCTTCTAACTTCTTTGACACCAACCAAATCATGGCCTCCCAATATCAACAGACTCAGGATACAAATCATCCACATTTCTGTTTCAAGGCAGTTACTGAAAGGGATGCCAAAAAATACCTCCTCAAGGTGGTCGGAAAATCCAGATCAAGTGGGGAGACACTTGACTTGAAGCTCATCGCCCTCACCCTTGACGATGTCCTGCACCCTCTTACCAAGATTATTAACAGGTCCCTCATGCTCTCCCAGTTCCCGCTCAAGTGGAAGTCTACCCTGGTGACCCCAATCCACAAGTCTGGGGATAGGGCATTACACTGTAACTACAGGTCCATCTCCATCCTACCCCCCTTACCAAAGTGCTTGAAAAAATCATCGCAGATCAATAGGTGGAGTACTTGGAGAAATACAACTTGCAATACCCACAACAACACGGCCTTTGCAAAAGACATAGCACTACCTCTGCCCTCCTTTAATTTGCAGGACACATTCATCTTGCACTAGACCAAGAACAACTTGCAGGGTATCACCTTTATAGACCTCTTGAAGGCCTTTGATACAGTCAACCATCCATTACTACTGGAACAACTTGGCAACTTAGGGATCTCCCATGATACTCTGCAATGTTTCAACAGTTATCTCTACAACCGGTCACAACAAGTTAAGATTGGTGACTCCCTCTCCTCCAAACTACCTCTCCGGGCTGGTGTTCCCCAAGGGTCAATATTGGGACACCTACTTTTCAGCATCTTCCAGAACAATTTCCCTTCTGTCATGATAAAAACATTATCTTGTATGCTGACGACGCAGTGATTTTCTCTAAAAACTCTGACCCTTCCCTCTTGGAGAAACAACTGCTGGAAAGTTTCATGCAAGTTGAGGTCTGGTTCATCTCACAGAAACTAGTGCTAAATTACAAAAAAAAAAAGGACTATGTTATTCCATGGCACACATAAGAAACATAAACACCAACAGTTGGCTATCATAAACAGCTTGAGTGTGACCCTGGACCCGAAGCAGACTTTCAAATACCTTGGTGTAACCCTGGACCCTACTCTGTCCTTGTCCATCCATATTGATTCAGTTGCGAAATCTGTAAATATCTGTATAGGCCTTCTCTATAAACATAGACACTGCCTGACACCGGATGCCCTTAAACTAGCAATACACAGCTCTATTGTCTCCATCATTGATTATGGGCTTGTTATCTAAGGAGCAGCCACAGCTACAGTACTATGGCGAATCATTACAGCACTGAATAGGGCTTGCAGACTCCTTACTGGTTCTGCCCACCCACACGCATACCTGCAACTTCTACAAACGGTCAAACTGGCTGCAACTTCAGGGAAGGATTACTTTCCAAACCTGCCTACTAGCAAAAAAATCATTGATGGGACTAGCCAACCGCTCCCATTATACAAGAAGCTTTGACAACTATTCTCTATCTATTCCCTGCTGTCACACCCGCCCAAGGTCTGCAGTCTTTTGCAGGTACAGCCCCTAAGATGTTTAACTTCCTGGCAGCTAACTCGCCAACTTAGGCACCCTCTGCTTGTTCAAACACAAACTACATTAAACACTTGTGTCCAGAGCCACCTGTGACTGTTTCTCCTAACCTCCCTGGCAATCGCTCCTGTTCTTTGCACTTCTCTACTCTCCCCACCTCTGCCTGCCACCACCCTCCCCCCTCCCCACTCTATACCGCTGCCTCACTCCCTAGCCCTGGTCCACTGCCTTCCTCTCTTACCTTCCTTCAACTCCCTTCCCCTCTCCCTTTTCTAATCTGCTTGCTCCACCCACTGTTGCACAAGTTCCCCAATCCTTGCCTCCCACCCACCTCTCCTTCTACCTCCCTCCCAGATACCCTCTATTCCCACTCTCTCTTCCCACTGTCCTACGCTCCATGGCACAACTGGCAGCAACTCAATTTTTACACTCCACCTTTCCCTTTGACAATGCCCTTCTGGCAGCTTTAATTCATGTAAATATTGTTTGCTGTGACTCATCATTCTTAAATGTATGCTTGGTTGTGTTGTTCTAACTGTTAAATATGTTACCTGTAGTTTTTAGACCATGTATACCCTGTACTGAAATTTATATTCCAACTGCTTGCCTTCTAATCTCACACAAATTGTACTCCTATTCTTTGTATACTGACGTGGAACCTTTGTAAAAGAGCCCTTGGCTCAAAGGTATTTATCTAAAATTCTAATAAATAAATAAAATAAATAAGAAAAGGGCAGTCAGGGAATATGAAAGGATGCAGGGGAGGGAGGATAGGGAAACTTACAAAGAGAAGCTCAGGGTGGCAGGACAGAGGATTAGAAAGGCTAAAGCAGAAACAGAGGAGAGCATTGTTAGGCAGGCCAAATGGGGGGACAAGATGTTTTTTTGGTACATAGGTGAAAGGAGGATGGTAAGGCAGGGGATAGTAAGGATTAAGGGGAGAGGGGATTACAAGTGAAAGGGAATTTTGAGAAAGCTGAGGTCCTGAATGGATACTTCAGCTCGGTTTTCACAACAGTGGGGAGGGAAGGGGACCATCACTGAGTGAAAAGGGAAAGGGGAGAGGGAGGATGGATCCTAGCCCAGTCAGTGCAGAAGGGGTAAGGGAGGAATTAGGTAAGCTGAGGGTGAACAAGGCCATGGGCCCTTATGGTCTGCACCCTAGGGTGCTCAGGAAATTAAAGGGTGTACTGGCGGAACCATTGGCAGGGTTATTTAACTTGTTCCTGGATAAAGGGTGGGTATCAGAGGACTGGAAGAAGGCAGACATGGTGCCACTTCGTAAAAGTGGCAGCAGGGAAGAGGTGGGCAATTATCGCTCAGTCAGTCTCACATTGGTGGTGGATAAAGCAAAGGAGACAATATTGAAACAAAGGGTAGTTAGCTATTTGGAAGAAGGGGGGCTGCAAGACATTAATCAACATGGCTTTACTTGGTGCCAGTCATGTCAGACTACCCTGATAGAATTCTTCAATGAGTTGACAAGGGTGGTTGATCAGGGTGGGTCAATGGACATGGGCCAACTGGACTTCAGGAAGGCCTTCGACATGGTGCCCCATAAAACACTGGTTAATAAGTTGGAGAGTCTAGGGGTGGGGCAGAATATAACATGATGGGTGGAGAGCTGGCTGATGGGTAGAAACCAAAGGGTGGTGGTCAATTGGGTGCACTCTGGGGAGGCGGGGTGATGAGTGGGGCCTCCCAGGGGTTGGTGTTGGGGCATATTCTGTTTAAAATCTAAGTTAGTGACATAGCAGAGGGGCTTCAGGGGAAGGTGTGTCTTTTTGCAGATGGCTCAAAACTCAGCAACAGGGTGGACACCTGGGGAGTGGGTGGAGGCAATGAAGAATGATCTAAGATTATTAGAAGTGTGGTCTGAAACATGGCAGCTAAAATTCAGTGCCAGGAAATGCAGTGATGCACTTGGGGAGGAGGAATCCAAATACCACATACACACTGGGATGGGGGAATAATGGCTGCAACCAGGCAGGAGAAGGATCTAGGAGTTATAATCACTGATGAACTTAAGGTGGAGACCCAGTGCAGCAAGGCAGTGGGCAAAGCTAACAGGATGCTGGCGTGCATAAGGAGGAGGATAACCAGCAGAAGGAGGGAAGTGCTGATGCTACTCTACAGTTCCATGGTTAGACCACACCTGGAGTATGGGGTGTAGTTCTGGAGGTCCCATCTACGAAAATACATAGATGGCATGAAAAGGGTGCAGAGAAGGGTCAATAAAATGGTGCATGGGCTAAGTAGGAAGACATACAATGAGAGGCTGAAGGAGCTGGATTTGTATCCTCTGGAGACAAGAAGGGAGAGAGGGGACATGATCGAAACATTCAAGTATGTGAAGGGGATCAATAAAGTGGGGGAGAGCTTATTTTCATGGAAGATAGATACAAGAACTAGGGGGCATGGATTGGAAGTGGAAGGGGGAAGGTTTAGGGGAAATGTTAGGAAGTATTACTTCATGGAGAGAGTGATTGAGCCCTGGAACGGACTGCCAGAGGAGGTGGTGAGGGCCAGTACAGTTGAGGGTTTCAAGAAGGCCTGTGACAAACACAAGGGGTTGTCAAGGGGAGGAGAGGGGGAATCTTGGAAGGGGGATAAGTGGGGGGATGGGCAGACTCAATGGGACAGGAGGGTCCTTTTCTGCTGACACATGTCCATGAATCTAGGAAACTGTCCTAGGCAGGGAGGGAGGTTAGCTCCCTTGCCTCAGCAGCACCTTCTCTCATCAAATCAGTATAAACCATCTTGCCTAACAGTTAATTTATTCAAATGAGAAAAACAGCTTAGCCAGGTTCAGAATCAGTCAATCTGCATCTGTATCTCCACCGTCTACCTCCAGAATAAGGCTAAAAATATACAAACCTTTCCAGTCCTCCTTTCCTGGATAACAAAAACTAAGCTGTCTGTGTGGCATGTTCAAAATAATGTAAGAAGAGAATCAGGGCATCCATGAGACTCTCTGATGAAGACTTATGAGAGTCAAACTATGCAGGTAGTTGTGAGAGGCCAGACAGTGCAGTGATGCACTTTGCACATTGACTTGTTAAGTTTTGTCTAGAACTTTGCACAACAGAAAAACACAGAACTGTATTTCATGCCTTCTTGCACTATAAAATAGTGTGTATCCCTAATAAATAAACAGGCTTACTATTACCTGTAGCTTATACAGGCTGAGATTACTGGTGTGAAGCCTGGATATTTATATTTTTTTCTGAGAGTATGCTACATGTTTTTGAGACCATTGCTGCTTAGCTGTTAAACACATGGAAGCTCCTGATACTTCGCAGGTAGTATGAAAGAGTATGCAGTCCAATAGCACATTATAGTGTACATGCACAAGACTGAGTTCCAATGCAGGACCAGCTCTTGCTTCATGTTGTGCTGAGGTGGGTTACTTTTTATTTGTATAACCTATAACTGCTATCTTGCCTTCAATGAGTGAGCGTCCTAAACAGCAACATAAAACAGCACTTGCTTGGTGCCTTCTACATTATTATTTCATTTATTTATTGATACTAGGAATTAACACCTTTGAGCTAAAAGCTCATTTACAAAGGTTCAGCATCAGAGTTCACAAGTAAAGGATATACAGAAAAATAAACGTTGAGAATCAACAAGGAGTCAATAGATACATTTGGTTACAATGAGGTTACTTGGTCAGAAGGCTTGGTACAAAAACATTATTGAGGGACAGTAAATAAATTCCAAAAAGAAAAAAAATCACAAACCAGAAAGGAGAGGGAAGGAGGAAAGAAAGTACTGGGTAAAGAAAATGGGTAAAGAAAAGAAAATGGGGGTGAGAAAGTAGAATGAGAAAGAGAGGGAGCGGGGAAGGGAAAAAGGGAGCAGGGTGGGAGTGGAGGAGAGGAGGGGAGAAAGCATCTCAAAGAAGCCTTGTCTGTGGAGGGGTAGGTGAGGGTGGGGAGGGAGGGGTTAAATGCTGGGAGTAGAAAATGAGTGCAACTAACTGCAGTCACACTTAGAGCTGTTGGCCACTAGGTGAGTCCTAAGGTTCATTTTGAAGTAGCCAGTTCTGGTACTAGACAGAAGGTCAGCGCTCATGGAGTTGAACCATGAGGGGGTCCTATATTAGAAAGAATGCTGACCTTGGGAGGTTCAGCGAAAGGGCACTTTTATGAATTGACAATTCAGGTTTTGGGTATTCCTGATGCCGTTGTTGGGGAGGAGAAGGCCAAGATGTATAATTCAGTGTTTGAGGAATAGCAATGGGGTATTAGTGCTTGCGTAACTTGTAGTACTTTTTGTGGCTTTACTCTATTCCCACCCTTGAGTAATAGGTATGTAGGTAGGAATTTGTAGGGAATAGAAGGCCCAGGAACAAGGGTGAGAAGAGCGCTGGAGTAGGAGGGGATGATGGTGGACAAAAACACTCCCTATGCAAGGGAGGTATGTGAGTGATGGGATTTAAACAGAGTATGTGGAAGGAGCTATTCCCCACATTAATCATCAGGCTTTAGCCCTCCCATTCATTGTTTGGGGAATAGTAATGGGGTATTAGTGCTTGTGTAACTTGTAGTACGTTTTGTGGCTTTACTGTATTCCCAGCCTTGAGTAGTAGGTAGGAATTTGTAGGGAATAGTAGGCCCAAAAAGATACCTCCTCCAACTCACACAAAGTATGACCTCTGACACTCAGGAGAGGAAAACCCCCCAGGTGGAGGAAACCTCAGAGGACTCATGGCCATTGGTTCTCCGGCCCTCCAGGCATACTAAAAGGAGGAGGATCTAGGTTCTAATAACCATAGCTAATTTGAGGAAGGTGAGCTTCTTAGAGAGATGATGGTCCATCCTTGATCCATGGGTGATGTAGTTTGGAGGATGATCCTGAGGTTGAAGAAGTAGGTCTTTTCTGAAGGAGGGATAGAATCCTGAGTATGAAGCAGTTCCAGTCCAAGCAGGAGAATGAAGTTCAGATGTCCAAGGCAATGAAAGATGATTGTCCAAATAGATTACCAGATGTAGGCAGTGCCAGACAGTGAACAATGGGAAATGCAATAATTTGTGAAATCATAGGTGAAATGATCCAACTTGTGGGAAGTTTGATGTTCACAGTATAGTCCGGAGGTAAGGAATTTAGTGTTGAGTGATAAGTTGCAAAATAAGCATCCAAGAAGTGGAAGACGGAGTCAAGCTGAGTATTTGAGTGCCTGATATGAGAAATACCATAAGTGATTTGTAGATGAATACAGGAAGATTGGCAGATGCAGTCCAGATGGTAACCAAATTTATATAATGAATTTTGGAAGCTCAATACAAGGCATTGGATTGCTTATTTGGTCAGTGATGTCATGACTATCATTGTACATGCTCTACTGGCCTACTGGCTGAAGTAAATATGGCTATTTCTGAGATGTAATTGCCCGTGAGATGCACTGAGGTGGCTATGGCTGGTTAGGTTTAGGTAATCCAATGCCTAAATACATGGAAGCGGATATATGGAAAAGTCTATACGCTGGATTGGTAGTGAGGTCATTTAGTGTGAAATGCCATAGGATCCTAGTGCTATGGTTGATTAAGACCTGCTGGAAGGCAAGACTGGGATAGTGAATTTGCCTTAACAGTTGCAGATTTCTGGATTAAGAATTGGAGGAGCCTGTTCTCGATGCAAGTCTTCATTGGAGAGAGTAATGAAGATATTTTGTGAAAGATATATTAGAAGGACTGCTGGATGGACAGCTAACTTGACTGATGGTACTAAGATGAAGAAATGCAGATGCTTGTATGAGGTATGGTGATGTCCAGAAGCTAGAAAACAGTGAATAGCATGACGTTAGTAAAACAGCTAGGCATAGGAGATCCAACAATGGCATTTCTAGGAAGGCAGCTGTGAAGGTCTTAGGATAAGCAATGGTTGTTGAGAAAGTAGGAGTTGGGAAACATGGTCAGCATAGTCAGTCTTGGTAGCAGAGGCTATTGAAGGTAGAACAGATGTTGACCATAGTGGTATGAGGTTTCTTGCTGTTCCTGGTTTCCACAGCAAAGATAATGGTTACAAAGTCAGAGCTCAACAGAAGGATTTAAGTCCTTTACATTTACAAGGATAGCCTGTGAGATGTGGTAAACAGGGAAGCCACAGTGACTGCATACACAGGATTTATAGGGAATATCCAATAGGGACAGATGAGATCTTTCTATTTTCCAGTCAAATGAGATTCCAGGAATGATAGTGAGGAGCTGATTGGGCAGTATAGAAAACTCTACAATGACTTAAGAGTCTATGAGGCATGTTATCCAAGGGATGTTTGCTAGAAGTAGTTTTCCTCAAGTGTCATGAACAAGCGATCCATCGAGTAATGGGTGGGAACTGTTAGAATGGCCAGAGTAGGAGTATGATATGAATAAATGGGATGAGTTGTTGACTGGGTAGGAATACTGACCAGAAATAGAGTAATATGCCCAAAACAGCCATAGCAAACAAGATGATGCCCTAAGCCAGGAAGGTGGAGAAGAAAAGGCAGGTATCTAAAATGGGAGGAAAGTTCTGAGGGAATCCTAATGAACTTCTCAGTACTGCTTGGAAGGAATTATCTGGAGAAGGAGAAGGCCTATGCGAAGCCAATGACACACAGTGCAGGAAGGATCAGGATCAGGTCAGCTCCTCAGCGAACAGCAGCAGAATGTGAGAAGGCTGTAGCACGTCACCAGAGGATGATCCATGGAAGGCCAAGGAGCGAAGCCAAGTATCAAGAGCAACTGAGGTGAGAAACATGAGTCCCTCATCTGACAAAGGCAGCAAATGATGAGTGGAAAGGATGGAAGGTGCTGGAACAAAGAAAGATGAGGTTTCCACATCTGAAGGAGAAACAAACTTGTACGGCAGCTGGAAGGGGTGACCTACAAGAAGGAAGTCCATGAGGCATTCAAACTGGATTGAGATAGAGACTGAGTGAGCTGGCAAGATCCAAATCCTGAAGGAAAGGAGGCCAAAAGGGATTGAGTACAACTGTCCTCAGAAATGCAGGAAGGAGACTGGTAAGGAAGGATGCAAGGCAATCAGAGCAGAAGTGTCCGGTTCCAGGAGGGAAACAACAATCGGGTAGGAGGTTTTAAAATGCAAAAAGATGAACAGTCAGGTGCAGACACAGGCCCCTAACTCAAGTAGTTGAGGTTAGATGACCTGGATGCAGCACACCAGATAAAGTATGATGGTGGAGGTGAAATCTGTAAATGGTTCAGATCCAGGAGGGAGCAGCAAGTGTTGGTCTGGTAGAGAGTGCAAAAGGTTGAAACAGTCGATTGCAGTTATGAGCCACAAGTCCAGAAAACTGAGGGGAGATTACCAGAATACAATATCACCAGGCAGAGGTAGGAGGATGGAGGCAATTGAGTGGATGAGGTCCTGCTTCAGACAGGAGCAGTATCTAGGTATGAGACAGAGATGGTATTGAGCTAGTGGAGTCATAAAAACAGGCATCCAAACTAGGAAGTCAGTGTGAAATGGCCTGCAGACAAAGTCAGTAGGAGGAGTTAGCAGGCGGAAGGTAGTGAGATAGAGAGACTCCATTCCTGAAAGGAAGCAGCATTCTGCATGAGGAATTAGATGCAGGAATAGCAGGTGTAAACAGTTGAATGCAGAGTAAGAGTGATGGAATAGGAATCGAAGCTGCAGACCATGTAGAATGGAGGAGGCAAGTAGGACAAGGTTTCATTCCTGCAAGGAAGCGGCATCCAGGTAGCATGCTGAGAATGCATAAGGGTGAAGCAGTGGAACAGAGATGCAGGCATCCATAGGTGACTGCCGAGGTGGGATGATCTTGACTTGAGACAGCTATGCAGAGGTAGGATGATGAGGGTACATGGGGTGAAGAAATTCCATTCCCAAAGGGAAGTGGCAACTGGTATAAAGTAGAGAAGGAAGGTATGAAACAGTAAATTGAAGACATGACTCCCATCCCTGGTAGTCAATGCGGGCTAACCTGCACTCGATGCTTCCAATTCCAAGCAGAGTTAGGGATGGAGGATGTCAGCTGGTAAGTAGTAGGAGATAATAATTGTAACGGATTCCCATCCTGGTAGACAGGGGAAGCCTACCTTCACTCAGCACCTCAGAAGGTGAGAGTTAGGGATGGAGTCTGGAGTACTGCTGGTATGGGCTGGCCAAAGGGGAGAATGCTGCTGTAGAGCCAGAGTATAGGAGGAAACTATTGTAGGTAGGATGAATGATGTTATAGAGATATGGTGGGACAGACAGAGGAAGGATGGAATGGAGGGCACACAACTGGAGTGATCTGAGCGGAGATAGGGCTGGCTTTGGAAGCAATAGCAATGGGGTGCAAAGGAGAACACCGTAAATGGACGCATGCACCAGGGAGGACTGGAGATGTGACCATAAGTGACAGATGTCATAGGTAGCAGGGGCAGTAAAGTGGGAGCAACCCCAGAGACAGTAAAATGGAAGACCGCCCCGGGAATATTGAGGAGATCAGGAGCTGCACAGCAAGTTTCCCTCTAAGAGGGAAAACAGCCAAGTGGGAGAAAGAAACAGACAAAACTACAGAAATAAAAGTTACAACTGACCACCTCTTAACTTGTAATATGATAGAAAACTGTCTTTCAGCTGTTGAGAAAGTCCCGCTATGGCCATGGGTAGGGATTAAATTGGGATTTTGGAGGAGATGGAACTCTAGTTCCTGGGAAAGGGCTCAAAGTGTGCTTTGCACATCACACGTAGTGCAACAGTATTAGTAACCCAAAATGGGGGCATTGTGACATCGTACAGTATATAACATTTTATTAAAAACTACCAAAAGAAATAAAATTAAACTTTTTTAACCATTAAAAAACTATTTAACTAAAGTCATAAAGTAAAATGAAACATCTGGAACCACCAAACGAAAAAAATAAATTACAATAAATGTTTACACAGTTTAACACATATTAATGAGCTGTGAATCACCTTTGTGCAGCCAGTGAACATGGGCTAGATTCCCACAAACTCCACTTGCATACTGTGTGACTCTGAGCAAGTCACTTAATCACAGCAGCAGGGGTACCATGTTTTAAAAAAGTTTGTGGGTGTTCAGGGTCCTAATAAAAGGCCGGGAGTTAGGGGGCCCCCGAGGCGCCCAGAAGCTATAGAGTTTTTCATGCTTTCTGGCACATTTTGGGTGATATTTTGTTACATTTTGGAATGAGTATGCTACCCTCACAACTGTTCCACTGTAGATGATGCCAGGGTGCCATTGGGGGCTATTTGATGCCTGAGCAGGTGCCAAGATCAATAGGAGAGTGCCATGGAGGGATCTTGCATGCTAGTTTTGCAAGCATGCCAGAATACTGATTTTAGGTTGCAGTGCCACCACTCAACAGTATGCAAGTGCAAGAGTGCCCTGAAGGGCTCTTAGATGCCTCCAGTTAAGGACCCATGGAAGAATGCTCTGGTGGGCTCTTTGATGCCCTCATGTGCTTTAAGGATGTCCTTAGTGATGGTTTCAGTGCTACCACTCCACAGGGTGCAACAGTGCCCTGGAGGGCTCTTTGATGCCTCCATGTGCTGCAAGAAGACATGGAAGAGTGCACTGGAAGGCTCTTTGATGAAGCATGCTTCCAGCCATGTGCTGCAAGAAGACATGGAAGACTTTTCTGGAGGGCTTTCTGATGCCTCCAGGATGGTGTTGCGAGAAGACATGGAAGGAAGAGTTCTCTGGAGGGCTCTTTGTTGCCTCCAGGTGCTTCAAGAAGACATGAAAGTTCCTTGCCTTTTTTCAACACCTGGTGGAGGCAAACTAAAATCTCAAAGGGCATCCTTTTAGTACCTGGAGGCATCAAAGAGCCCTCAAGGGCACTCTTGCACCCTGTGGAGTAGTTGCACTGTCTGCAGCCTAAAATCTCAAAGGACATCCTTAGAGCGCCTGGGGGTATAAATGAGCCCTCTAGGGTGCTCTTCTATGTCTTCTTGCAGCACCTAGAGGCATGAAAGAGCACTCCAGGGCACACTCTCTCTCATGTCTTCTTTCAGCACCTGGAGGCAACAAAGAGTCCTCTAGGTCACTTTTGCACCCTGTGGAGTGGTGGTGCTGAACCCTAAAATCATCAAGGACATCCTTAGAGCACCTGGGGTCAGCAAAGAGCCCTCCACGGCACTCTTCCCTGGCTTAGAGGGCTTTTTGATGCCTCTGTGTGCTGCAAGAAGACACAAGAGTGCCCTGGAGGGCCCTTTCATGCCCCCAGGTGATCTCAGATGTCCTTTGTGATTTTATGTTGCAGTACCACCACTCCACAGGGTGCAAGAGTGCACTGGAAGGCTCTTTGATGCATCCAGGTGCTGTTAAAGGATGCCCTTTGAGATTTTAATTTGCGTCCAATGGGTGCTACAAGAAGACAAGGAACTTTCATTCCATGACTTCTTGCAGCACCTGAAGGCATCAAACAGCCATCCAGAAAACTCTGCCATGTCTTCTTGCAGCACCTGGAGGCATCAAAGAGCCCTCCAAGGGAAGAGTGCCATGGAGGGTTCTTTGATGCTCCCAGGTGCTCTAATGATTCCCTTTGTGACTTTAGGGTATAATGCCACCACTCTATGGGATGCAAGAGTGCCTTTGAGGGCCCTTTGTTGCCTCCAGGTGCTGAAAGAAGACATGGAAGAGTTCCCTGAAGGGCTCTTTGATGCCTCCAGGTGCTGCAAGATGACATAGAAGAGTGCCCTGTAGGGCCCTTACATACCCCCAGGTGCTCTAAGGATGTCATTCGTGATTTTAGATTGCAGACAGTGCCACAACTACACAGGGTGCAAGAGTGCCCTGGAGGGCTCTTTGATGTCCCAGGTGATGTAAAAGGATGACCTGTGATATTTTAGTTTACTTCCACCAGGTGCTGCAAAAAGACAAGGAACTTCCATGTCTTTTTGCAGCACCTGGAGGCATCAAAGAGCCTTCCTGGGAGCTCTTCCTTCCATGTCTTCTTGCAGCACCTGGAGGCATCAAAGAGCCCTTCAGGACACTCTTCCATGTCTTCTTGCAGCACCTGGAGGCAACAAAGAGTCCTCAAGGGCACTCTTGCACCCTGTGGAGTGGTGACGCTGTATCCTAAAATCACAAAGGGCACCCTTACAGCACCTGGGGGCATCAAAGAACCCTCCATGGCACTCTTCCCTTGGAGGGCTCTTTGATGCATCTATGTGCTGGAAGAAAACATGGAAGAGTGCTCGAAGGATTCACTTAGCACATGTCAGTGTAATGGTCTTAACATTTTTTAGGAGCAGCCAGGTAAAAAAAAAAAGTACTTGTAAGTTGTTAGAGACAGTTGCTGATGATTTTCAACAGTAAACATAACTGAAAATGCCATGAATGATTACACATTATTTGACTATATAGAAGGTGTTCTTGTGAACTGTTGCTCTGCCAATCAACTTATCAGCTATTTTGTCCATGTCTAATGCATCAGTGTGTTCCTAATGAATGTGAAGCAGAGCCACACTATTTAAGCATCTCTGTGACATTGTTGATCTAAGATATGTTTTCAGTCTCCTTAGTCCCAAAAAAGAACTTTCAGTTGTACAAGTTGATACTGGTACTGGCAGTAAGATCTGAATAAATTTTACAACTCTGGCAGTAAATCATGAATGGATTGTATTTCTGTGATGACACAGTACACATCTTGCAGTGAATCAACAGTTTTCCCCACTGCCTTTGCATTGTAGATTAACATGTCATGGTGTAGTTGCAGATGCCCTGCATCTAAGCCATTGCCATAAAAATCAGATATGGGATCTAATGACCCTTGTCCTATTGCAAATCTTTCTGCATCTAACATAAGCTTCTGAGCTGGAGACTGAACTCTATCTTTGAGTGAAACAATAACCTGATCAATCACTTGGAAAAATATTCTCCTGAAGTGGTCTTTTGGGGATGCATCAGTAACTGATTGAGAGCCATCATCTATATGTTGAGGAACTTTGCATTGACGCAGAAGAACTGGTTCATCTAAGTGCAGTTCTTCAGCTCTTTCTTCCATCGTACTCCAGAAGCTGTCAAACTGCCCTCTGTATTGTTGCATAGTATCAAGAAGAGTTTGAATCATGCCATTAACTTTTAGAAACTGAAGAAAGGTTGCTTGAAAGGCTGTGTTTACGCTGTCACAGTGAGAGAACATTTTTAAGAGAAGAAAAATCCTTTAAATGGTCATAGCTGTGCCAAGAACCCTCCTGCTTTTGCCCCACACTCCCGAGTATTCTCTGAGGACACACTGTCCAGAAATTCCAATAACACTAAATAGTTTTCTAGAATCGAATTTAAACTATTTGCCCTGACTGTCCACCTTGTTGGAGCAATTGGTCGTAAACAGTCAGCCCTAGTATCTTCCATAGCACTTTGTGTGTTTTCAAAAAAAGTTAGCCATTTTAGAGTCTCTAATGAATGTTATGAGTTCCCACAACTGATTTAGCATGTCTCAATATACTTGTATTTTGCTGATGCAGTCCTATGCTACAAGGTTCAAAGAATGTGCCAAACAATGTACAAAAAGTGCCCTAGACTCAACAGCATTTATCCTAGCCTGCACTCCAGAATGAATCCCAGCCATAGTAGCAGCCCCATCATAACATTGACATAGAAACATAGACTTTGACAGCAGATAAGGACCACTAGGCCCATCTAGTCTACCCATTTCCCTACCTACAGGATAGGCCACAGACCTAGTTAACCAACAGCCTATATCTTCCTGCCCCCCACAAGAATTGCCTTATGTCTGTCCCATGCATTCTTGAATTCTCCCACAGTTTTAGACCCCACAACTTCCTCAGGAAGGCTGTTCTATGCATCCACTACCCTCTCTGTGAAATAATACTTCCTCACATTGCCCCTGAACCACCCTCCTTCTATCTTTAAATTGTGTCCCCTTGTTCTTGCAAGTCTCTTTTTCTGAAAGATGCTACCCTCTTGGACTTTGTTGATTCCCTTGAGGTACTTGAAAGTTTCTATCATGTCCCCCCTCTCCCTTCTTTCCTCAAGGGTATACATATTAGCTCCTTTAGTCTCTCCTCATACGGCTTCTCTTGCAGACCCTGCACCATTTTAGTTGCCCTCCTCTGGACTGCCTCTATCCTGTCTATGTCCTTGCGGAGATGGGGTCTCCAGAACTGGACACAGTATTCCAGATGGGGTCTCACCAACTGTCTGTACAGAGGGATAACAACTTCCTGTTTTCTGCTGCTGATGCCTCTCCCTATACATCCCAGTATACCCCGGCCCTCCCTACTGCCTTCTCACATTGCTTGCTAACCTTAAGGTCATCTGATATGATTACCCCAGGTCCCTTTCCAGTTTGTTGTTGTTACTACCTCCCACCCATTGTGTATTCTTCCCTGGGTTCTTGTTTCCAGGTGCATTATTTTGCACTTTTGCATTGAATCTTAGCTGCCATACAACTGACCATTCCTCCAACCTTGCCAAGTCCCTTTTCATCATTTCCACTCCTCCTTGTGTATCAACCCTGTTGCAGATCTTTGTGTCATCTGCAAAAGGCATACTTTTCCTTCCAGTCCCTCTGCAATGTCACTGATGAAGACATTAAAAGGACTGGACCCAATCTGAACCCTCAGTACCCACTAGTAACCGCCCTTTCTTCAGAGTGGACTCCATTTACAATTACCTTCTGTGTCCTGTTGTCCAGCCAATGTTTTACCCAGGCTACCACCCTGGGACCCACTCCCAGGCTGGTTAATTTGACTAATAATCTTTGTGTGGGACTGTGTCAAATGCCTTGCTAAAGTCTAGGTAGGCCATGTCCACAGCCCCTCCCTGGTCTACTACTTTGGTCACCCAGTCAAAGAAATCTATTAGATTCATCTGACATGACCTTCCCACTGTGAACCCATGCTGCCTTGGATCCTGTGCTCCACTGACCTTTAGGTACTCAACTATTCTTTCCTTCAGAAGTGACTCCATCACTTTCCCTACCACAGAGGTCAGACTGAGAGGTCTGTAGTTTCCTGCCTCTGTCTTGGTCCCACTTTTGTGAAGGGGAATCATATCTGCCTTCCTCCAGTCCTCGGGTACCACACCATCCTCCCATGATTTATTAAAAAGAGTAGCCAGTGGTTTCACTAGTTCCTTCCTTAATTCTTTTAGAATTCTGGGGTGAATTCCATCAGGACCCATTGCTTTGTCCACCTTCAGTTTTAGGAGTTCTTGCAGAACCCTTTCTTCTGTGAAAGGACTGGGATCGACCCCCTATCAAGAGTGCTTCTGTTAATTGGATTAGGCACTTCCCCCTCCTCTTTTGTGAATACTGAGCAGAAATATTCTTTCAGTATTCCTGCTTTTTCACTGTCCCCCTCTGCCCACCCACCGTTCATTCTATTCAGCCTCCCTATCCCTCCCTTTGTCTTTCTACACTCGCTGATGTACCTATAAAAGGTATATAAAAGGTATAAAAGGGTTGACCCCGGCATTTATGTATATCTAAGTCAAAACATAACAGAACATCTTTCAGGATACTGAATAGTGTAGCAGCATCTACAGCTGGTGTTTCATGAAATCCTAAAAATGCTTCTTCAGTTCTGAAATCCTCGCTGACAGATCGAAAACATATTGAGACTTGCTCATGAACAGTAATGTCCATTGTCTCATCCATCATTACAGCAAAATACTGAGCTGCTTTGATTTTGGAAACAATTGTGTTTTGCACATCTTGTCCCGTAATGTCCAGCATTTCATTCATTATGTCATGAGACAACTACCTGTAGCTATCCCTTCACAACCACTTCTGCAACTCTGGACAATCAGTGGCTTGCACTTTTAGCACTTGCATGTAATTTGAACTCTCATCTGTATGGCCCCTGATAGCAAGCCACTGTCAGGCCAATAATCTTAAAGTTGTCATCTTCTTCAAAAGTGCAATCCTTGCATCTACTGCTCTCTGCCTACTGGCATCAGACATAATGCTGTACACATTTTGCTTGACCTACATTTTCATTACAGCCTCACTGTGACAGCTACTTTTCTAATGGGATTCAAATTTTTCTATTGCCTTATGCCATTCACTATAACCAGTAACTATGAATGCTTCATTAGCTTTTGTGGAAAATGTGAGCAGTTTTTTCTCTCTTGCCTCTACACACTGAACAGAAGGCATTTTTTTGATTTGATTCATACAGTAACCTTTTGAACTGGTCAATCCACCTTTCTTGAAAGGTTCTGTCTTTTTTCTTGGAAACTACTAATGATTCCTGTCTTGTTTTTTTTTTTTTTACAGACAGAGTGCTGCTGCTACATGGCTTCTCAACATCGACCATGTCCACTTCACAAGCAACGTGAACTTGTGCAGCTGTTGTTTCCTCAGTTTCAGTCTCAGAACTTGCTACATCACTTGTTGGTGTTGCTTTAGTGCTGCTTGCCTCACTTTGTTTAGCCCATTTTTTTTAATAAACTTGTCCATTTTAACTTAAATGTGTATTTTTCTTGTGTTGCTAGGTTACACTGTTAGTTCCTGGTCTGGACAGAATGTGGTTAAAATATTAGAGAGAGTCAGTGGAGGTCAGAACAGCACTAGACAACCACTTCACAGTACTTTGTTTTTGGCACAACGACCCCTCTTAAATCCTAACAGTCTGACTTTATTGTAATTTTTTTCTTGGTTTTTAGACAGACACTGGTAGGGACTGTATGGACATGACAAGAGAAGGACTGTGGCAGGCTAGATAAGTCTCAGCTGCTCACCCTCACACAGAGTTCACAGGCACACACAGACAGAGCACTGCCTATTCACTTTAATGGCACAACAGATATCTCTGTGCAATCAACACTCTGAATGTAATTTTTTTTTGTATTTTGGTGACTTTCGGCAGGTCAGAAGTTGGTGGTACTGATCGGACAGGAGGACTGTGACAGGCTAGATAAGTCTCAGCTGCTCACCTTCACACAGTTCACAGGCACACACAGTCAGAGCTGACTTTAATATTTCATTTCTATTTTGTTGGCTTTCGGATGGTCAGATACAGGTGGTATGGACAGAACAGGACAGGAGGACTGTGACAGGCTAGATAAGTCTCAACTGCTCACCCTCACACAGTTCACAGGCACACACAGACAGAGCTGACTTTAATATTTTATTTGTATTTTGTTGGCTTTTGAATGGTTAGACGGTATCCGTACTAATTCCTGCTGTCCGTTTTCCCATTGCCCAAAATCCTGGGACCATAATGCCGATATTAAGAGCTCCTGACAGTAAATGTTCCCACATCCCAATATCCCGAAATGCCTTACAATCGGTAAAGTGGATATAACACTCATGGACAGAGTAGTTTGCAAACAAAATTTTATGAATATTTGAGAAATACACAAAGAATTAAGAAATACAGTAGTGCCTGAATCAGCTGCTCTCACTACCTGTAAAACAAAAAACAGGAGCAGTGCTTTAGTGCTGTATTACGGTTGATTACAACTATATAAACATTCTAAGCAATATAGATCTCCTTACCTGCTTTGTTTTGCAGATTTCTGTGTGGCATGGCCATTAAAAATAACCTTTATTTTAAAAAATGTGAAATGAATTAAAACGAACAAAACGAATATCTCAGATAATCAAGTTGTGTGCTATTCCCCTGATGTACTCCAATGGTGGCATCTGCTCCTGCTCACTCACCACAATACAGATTGCTGCTACTCTAGAACTCAAGCACTACTACACTACTACACTGAACACCTTATATCAGCCTAGATCAGTGATTGACAGCAATCTTTGTACTGCTGTCAGTGATTAGCTGCATCTGACAGACACTGGAACGAGTTCAGAGAACAGATTGCAGACTTCATTAATAAACAAGAGTGAGTGAGTATAGCAATAACATCAAGTGAATTACAGTTTTTAGAATTATTGAAGTGAGCATAAAGTGCTTATATCGGACACAGCTGTAATGGGGAACAACATAGCTCATATAATTGTTAATAAAACCTTTACTGTCACACAGTGGGATGAGGGTGGAGATACAGATATTAATACGTGGTCGGGAACTTGAAATACTGTAAATATAATAGCTGTGAAGAGCAGAATTTGGGAATGAGGGCACAGGATAATGATCTTTGGGAAGATGGTCGGTGGGAAGAAGTACCTAACTCAGTCAGACATTGGTGGTATGAACAGGACAGGAGGACCATGACAGGCTAGATAAGTCTCAACTGCTCACCTTCACACAGTTCACAGGCACACACAGACAGAGCTGACTTTAATATTTTATTTGTATTTTGTTGGCTTTCAGATGGTCAGACACTGGTAGTATGGACAGGACAGGAGGACTGTGACAGACTAGATAAGTTTCAGCTGGTCACCCTCACAAAGTTCACAGGCACACACAGGCAGAGCTGACTTTAATATTTTATTTTCATTTTGCTGGCTTTCGGAGAGTCAGACACTGGTGGTACGGACAGGAAAGGAGGGCTGTGACAGGCTAGATAAGTCTCAGCTGCTCACCCTCACACACAGTTCACAAGCACACACAGACAGAGCACTGCCTATTTACTTTTATAGCACAGTGAAGAACTCTGTGCAATCAACACTCTGAATTTAATATTTTATTTGCATTTTGTTGGCTTTCGGACGGGCAGACACTGGTGGTACAGACAGGACAGGAGGACTGTGACAGGCTAGATAAGTATCAGCTGCTCACTCTCGCACAGTTCACAGGCACACACAGACAGAGCACTGCCTATTCACTTTTATGGCACAGAAAAGAACATAGACCATGCTGACTTGACTCTAGTGAACTGAGGATACAGATTAACACAGACGTACACTGCTGAGCCTGAGAGAACTGTCACTAGTTACATTAACTGTTACAGTGGCAGCAGTGCAAAATCAATGTGTGGAAATATAAAATGAAAATATCAGCATACCTCACTCAGTCACATAACAACAGTAACACAGTACTAACTCAACACTCCTGGAGAACCTCACCTACTGTACCTTGACAGGGATGTGCTGATGGTCTGGATGCCTTAGAAAGCAGTTAGACTGGGAAGATGAAAAAGGTAAGGTAACTAAGGCAGTGGCCGGTGATTGTGATTCCTCACTCCAGTGAGTGGAACAGCCAGGCAGCAGGCTTGGATGGGCTCTAATCTCAGGCAGCAAACAGTAGTGGTTGCTTTTGGAAGCAGTACATGGCAAGGAAAGGGAGGACTGCTGTATTTCCTTCAGTTTTATATGATAACCCCTATTGTTTTCTGGGTGAGGATGAGTACATGAATGTGCACTCCTTGAATTGATACTGGTGCTGGGGATTTCACAGCTGCAAAAACAAGGACCTGCAAATGAATCTTCTTCAACATTTTTCCTTGGCAGGCTCCTAGTAAAACTTAGCATTTGGCAGCAGGGCTGGGGGTTGCTTATATATTTGTTCTTGCTTCAGAAAAAAACACACCAATGAAGTTAAACTGATAGAGTTGTTATCTTCAGCCTTTGAAGCTGTCACAATAAATTAACACTTTTAGTGTGACAAGCTTCAAATATTGAAGATAACAGCTCTATTAGTCTAACTTTCTGGTGTGTGTTTTACTTTTTCTGGGAGGCCACTGTGTGAACTTTGTTGAAGTTGGAATGTGCTGGCAAGCTGAGGGGTGGAACTGCATTCTGGAGCATTCCCCCTCAATTTAACCCCTGGCCATGGTCATCAGTACTACACAAAATAAAACCAACAGCAGTAGTTGCACAGCAGTAAAGGAATTCAACCAAAGAAATAAAAAGAACATGAAAACTCATTGGTGAGCCACACAGCTTGGAGTGCTCTATGTGGTTGCAACAGAGTAACTGGTTTAGAGTGCTGATAACAGAATGGGTAGTACCATCCATGGAGAAATCAAACAACTGCAGCATGATGTGGCAGGGGGTGGTCATGATGTCCTGCTCACTTACCCAGAAGAATGAGATCGAGCCTCCATCGACATGGTACTGACAAAGTGCATTCAAATGCAATCACTTGAGAAACAGATTGTTCAGCAGTATGCTTAGAGTGGAAATGGTGGACAGCAGGCTGTCTGTGATGAAGGACGACCACTGAGTGAACTGGTAACTGTGAAATGCCATCAGGGTATGAACACAATTGGAATGGCAGCTCCACTCAGTTTTGCTGTGTGGTCAGAGCTGAACGATTGTGGTAACCTACCCCCTCGCTGATATCAGACAAGTAAAGCAGTACTCACGATGTGGTGTTGACTCAGGACACCATCCAGTAGGCAGAATCCTATGTAGAGAACTGAGTAATCTGTAAGTGAGAGAGAAATAGCCTGGTGAGAAGAAAAGGCTGTACCACCGTGGAGTAGACGGCTCACCAGGAGTGCTGAGGGGAACAAGGGGCAGAGGATAGGAGAACATTGGCTGCAGGGGATGGACAGGAAGCGGGCATGCTTCTGGAGGGCATGAGAAGCAAATGTGGGGACAAGGAAGCCGAAAGACACCTCGAAGGAGCGGGCAGATGAAAGGGAGGGAAGTCAGGAGGAGGCAGCAATGGAGGTGGTGGAGAAGCCAAAAACCAAAAAAACAAAAGGAGAACAACCCAAATGCAAATGAGGGATTGAGACAAGCGGGGAAAAGGAGTGGGGATGTATATTGGAGTGGGCTGGGGAGCAGAGGCCAAACCAAAACAAAACAAAAAAAAGAGGTAAACAAGCACAAAGGGAAAAGAGCTGGGAAAAACAAAGGGAGGGGAAGGGAAATGCACAGGAGAGGGAAGGAATGAACCAGACAGCAGCAGCAGGAGGGAAGGAGAGAGAAGGCACAAGAACACAAGCCACACAGGGAGCTCAGGGACAAAAATAATTCCCTAAGCAAGGGAGGTGTGTGAGTGTTGGGGTTTAAATAGAGTATGTGGGAGGAGCTACTCCCCACATTGAACCTCTGGCTTAAGCCTTTCCAGATGTATACAGTGTGACATTCATGGAACACCATAGAAAATATAGTCTTTTGATTTAACCACCTTTTGTGCATTATCACTAGCTATAATAGCACCTTTCAGAGATGATGGGTGCAGCTGTAGTGTGTGTGTGTGTGTGTGTGTGTGTGTGCATGGAAGTCACTGTTACAGCTGCAGCAAAAGACATGGTCAGATGCTTCTGGACATTTCTGTAATATCTTTTGAGAAATTAACTGCTTTTCTAAAGTTTCAAGGTAGGAACACCAATGAGAATCTCTAGAAATATTGCAAAATATCTGGAAATATCTCATCAAGTCTTTGACTGCAACTGTAAGTAGCTTGCTGATGAACATTAGGGGTGGAGTGCAGTCCTAGTTTCCAGGGATGGTGCATGAGATCACAGTCAAATCAAGCAGCTTTACCAAAATGTTAGCTGCAGAGTGTGCTTGTCACATGAAGGTCACTTTTTAACTGCTTGCTGGTGAACTTCAGTCAGTGAGGAGCAGATTTAATTTTCAGAGATGGTGCAAGAGGCTAAAGACAAACCAAACTGCTGTGCCATTTGTACTATTATGCACATGAAAGACACTGCAAAAGAGAACCCACTGCTACATATATCAGTTTTCAGCTGTATTACTTCAATTGCTGAGTGTGACACAGTATGTAAAATGGAATGTGCAACAGTATCCCAGAGCTTGATTACAGTCCTGGTTGAAAAATATGTGTGGGGTGGGGGCACATTTGTGTTTGGAATTAGCCTTTGCCATCAACTTTCTGAAGTCTGCATTCTCCACAAAGGTGTACAGCAAGGGAGCGTTAAGTTTCTGAAACATCAAATGATTATACGGAAACTTTGTGTAACATGTCTATGACTGTACTATTGTCTGCTGAAGGAATACTTTTTTCTAAGTGTAGAAGAGATGTTTTCACCACTTTTCCACCAGAGGTATGTGGCCAAGCACCGAAAAGTCAAAGAGGTGGCTTCTGTGAATAAAACAGTAATTTTTCCACTGAGTTTTATGAAGTGCCAGTAGCACTTGTTCTGGCTCTTTTATCGAGTTCCACTTCCTCTTCCTCCTACACTACATCTGTCCTCACTGACAGTGAACTGGGAACATGATGTACTCCTTGCACCACACCTTCATTAGCCCTGCTGTAAAGTTTTGCCAAGATTGACAGATTATTTTTTTAAGGGCTTGAGCCACAAAGGTGGCCTGGATACCCTTTATTTTATTTAGTTTTTGTTGACTGGGTAGGTGCACTAGACAAATCCTGCCTATTTTCTGGCATGATCTGTGGGGAGGGGGATACAGATGAATGCCAACTGACCTTGAACCAGATTAAGCTGTTGGTGGTATTTTTAGTGAATGAGGGAAATATGGCCAGGACACTGGGAAAATTCCCCTACTCTGCGATAGGGGGACCATCTGGCTATTTTGGCTGCTAGCCAAGATGGTGGACACAAGTCAGCTGACAGGAGATCTTGCTGCTTTGGAAGACCCAACCATGGAAGTATCTGACTCGATGGATGTTACCCCGACTTCTGTTTTTCCCTCGGATTTGGATTTGATTACATAAGATTCTATGGCTTTAGAGACTGTGAGTGATTCACTTAATTTAAACATTTCTGAATCAGTACCAGACCTGCCGAGCGACTCAGACTCAGAGCCAGTGGTCTGCGATATGGTGAAATAGGATATTTTGAAAGTAGATGCTATGTCAGCGCAAGAGAAAGAATTGTGACTACAATTTGCTGCGGAAGAATGGCGGTTTTTCCACAAGCGAGTGCAACATGAATCTTCGCTGAGATAGCTGCAGTCTGACAGTAGCATTTCATCTGTCACACACAACCAGCTGACTAATACGGAGGTGTCGGTTTCAGCACAGAGCCTCAGAGTGGGGCAGCGCAGGTAGAAGCTGCTGAAGAGGTAGAACAACTTGAGACATCAACTCCTATGTTGCCTCCCACTGCTAGTTCATTGGGAATGGCTGATACGAGCTTGGCGGGGCTCAGCCTAAGACGTGCAGTGGAGGTAGTGACTCCTGAATCAGACTTTCTGATACCTCTCTGATTATTATGCCCACAAAAAGCACTTCTCTGGCGAAAACTTCTGCAGCTTCAGAGGAGAATGATGCTTTAGAAATCCCAAAGGAATGGGCCTATACACAAAATCTAGAGTTAGCGTTCTTAAATACGGAATCAAATCCTCCCCAAGACCCTAAAGCTGCTCCTTCAGTTCCATCCTGTCTGCCTCAGTGGCCCCTTAACCTAATTAATAAGACTGCACCAAAATCTTATGCTTCTGTCTTCAAAACCCCCATATATCCAAAAAAAGAGACATAATGCTGTGCACCTTACTTATTCATTTAGCATGGATACCCCACCGGATAGGATTTTTGTTGTCAGGACTCTGCTAAAAGAATCGATGAAATTCATGGCTACAGAACTATATGCGCTGATTCACATCTCTGGGGAAACTACATTCGATGTGAGCTTTAAAACAGCTCTGGGGTTAGAGCGCTTCTGGGTTAAATATAACCAACTAAAGAACTCTTCCCTATGGTCTCCCTTTATTGTTACTCCTTTGTCTAAACCAGCTCATAGGGTTGTTACAGTGCTTTTTAGAAATGAAGGTCTGAGTGTACAAGATTTGATTGTTTGTTTGAAACATCACTGTACCTTACTGGAAGATCCTATAGGAATCCTTGATTCTGAAAATATTTGGACAGGGGGTTGTAAAGTGAAAGTTATGTTGAATATTACAAATGAGGGTCCAACACATTTACCTAATTCCTTTTTTTTAGGTCGTGATAGGGGAATCCTGTTTTATGCAGGACAGCCAAAAATGTGTTATAAATGTGGTTCACTGGAACATCTCAGCAACGCATGTGATTTGGCAAGATATGTAATTTGTGGGGAGCTGGGTCACTTTAGCTCATCTTGCTTAAATGAAAGTAAATGCAATTTATGTGTGGAATTAGGTCATACTTTTCAAAATTGTACCGCTGCTGCACATAACTTACCTGACCAGGCTGATGGAACAGAACAGCGTTTATTAATTGCTTTAGTACAAAAGAAAGTTAATAATCAGGGGTTTTCTTCTCCTGTCCTCTCACAGAGCTTAACAGTCTCTCCTGCGCCACCCATTGAGCGGAGGCCTCTAGTAATCGACCGCCCCACAACCAAAGCCTGTCAGTACCATTGGAAGACTTTGTTTCAGCTGCTGACTGGGTGCCCTTACCTCAGACCCCCCACATATCCAGTCAAAGGAATTAGAAATGCCCCTCCTCCTGCACCTAAGCAATGACTTGAAACAGAGTCACCAATCTACCAGGGAGACTGTTGACAAACTGATACCTCTGCAATCTGCTACTATCCCAACCTCAAATAAATTTGATGTCTTACAGTCTGAACATTCAGACATTGATTCAGCTGTTTCTTCAGTAGATTCTTCGGTTCCGGAGGGTACTACTGATACAGAAGGGGTGGTTTATCCTCGAGGACAGTAGAAACGGAAAGTGAGAGTTAAATTAAAAAACATGGATAAGCAGTGTTGAAAAGTCCTTTTAAACAAACATAATGAGTGAACCTTTCTCTTTTCACACAATTAATGTAAACAGCATCAAACGGATAAACAGACGAAATATGATTTTCTCTGTATTGGGCCATTTCCACCTTGGATTTATTTTTTATACTAGATACAAGACTTCACACTTTGCATGAAATACAAATGGCCTCTAAGGCCTGGTACTTAGGTCCTTCATTTTGGTCATTAAGTACAGAACGATGTGCGGGTCTAGGTATTCTTTTCAAATATCCAGATACAAAAAACTTTTTGACCTACTTTCAGGAAGAGTTTTAATTCTAGACATTCTTATTCAAGAAACACCATATAGATTAATTAATTTATATGCCCCCCCAACAAAAAGCACAATGTTGCAAACTTCTTAAGATACTTGAACCATATTTCTTCACTTCTTATAATATTATTTTTGCTGGAGACTTTAACTGTCCCATGACCGTGAAACACGGCAAACAATACTGTGACTCAAACTTGTTATCTAACATGATCCGTACAGCACATTTGGTGGATGCTATCATTTAAAAAAAAAAAAGACTCTCCCTACATTTCACAAAGGTCCACTACACTCCTGTATTGACTATCTTTTTATCTCGCCTACTGTATCTATACAGAAGGCGGAACTGTCAGCTCTCGAATTCACAGATCATCATATTATTTCAGTAACCATTGGACCGGATACCAGATGATGAAGGGGGTTGGGATTTTGGAAATTTAATTCCTCTTTACTTTCGAATCCACAGCTTTATGCACAATTACATAATTTTGTTTTAGCACGTAAAACTGTTATGGTGTTTTTTGATAGTTCAGTATTATGGTGGGAAGACACCAAGCATGAACTTACTAAGTTATGTAAACAACTAAGTAAAGGGGTCTCACGGACTGAATATTTGGCCTACTTGCAGAATAGAAAAGTACTGCAACAGTTATATTCAATCTCTTTTGAAACAGGTCAAAATTTAACTACTCAGATCTCCCAGATCACAGAAAATATGGTTTGGTTTCATGCTAATAGAGCAAAATTCTTGCTATTTCAAATACAGTTTTGTACTCAGGGCAACTTAGCCACTGCTTGTCCGTATGAATATTATCAATCCCAATTACAAAAAATATATGTTTCTGCTGTCCGAGATAAAGATGGTGTGGTGTGTCAAGACACAAGGGATGTCATTAGAATTGTGTCTGAATATACTTCCCGTATGTTTAACCCTCTACCGGTCTCTAAGTCAGGATTACAGTCCTTTTTGAAGGATTCCTATATCCCTGCACTGGAAGAGGCAGAAAAGAACCTTTCAATATCCAAAATTTTGGTTGCAGAACTGAAATCGACACTATCCTCTATGACTGGAAAAATCACCAGGCCCAGATGGGATCTCAGTAGAGCTTTTGAAATTCGTAGGTAACCTCTGTTTGGATGAATTGGCTTTGGTGTTTAATGCAATTCTGAGATCTGAACTTATTCCTCTATCCATGAATTCTGGAAGCTTAACTTTCATCTATAAAAACAATGATAAACTTGATTTGGACAATTGGCGTCCTGTTATACTTTTGAATTCAGATTTTAAATTACTCATGAAAATTCTGGCAAACAGACTCTCCCTAGTGGCTGATAAATTGATTTCTTCAGCCCAAGTATATGCTATTCCAGTAAGGAAAATTCAGCCTCAGCTTTTTTTTCCTAAGGGAATTGGTTGAGCAGGGAAAGAGGAGGACTCTAGATGGTTACCTGCTCTCCCTGGGTCAATCAAAAGCCTTTGACAGAGTAAATCATGATGCTTTGTGGATGATTCTAACACATTATAATATTCCAGATATTATGATACGCTGGCTAAAAAGCATGTATCGCACAGCAACAGTTTGTCCAATCATTCAAGGATGGAAGGACCCTCTCATTTCTCTCAAAAGAGGTGATCGACAGGGATGCCCTCTCAGCCCTATCCTGTTCACCTTTTTTATAGATCATCTTTTGTGAAAAATTAACGATTCATTGGAAGTACAGGGTTTATGGTCCCAAGAACAGATGTTGCCATACAAAATTATGGCTTCTGCAGATGGTATGACACTTATGGTACATGGTGAACCTTCGGTTCTCACAAGTTTAGCTATCTGCACGGAATTCGGTACGTTTACAGGAGCTGCTCTAAATCTTAATAAATGTTTTGGCCAACGTTTTCCATATAACTTAAATACCTATGAATCCATTGCTGGTATTTCAATAGCTCCGGATCCTTTGAAAATTCTAGGCATGTATTGGGGAAACATAGAATTAGATATTTTTAATTAGGAAAATAAATTTCTGTTAGGTCAACGAAAAGTAGCTCTATGGAATAAATGGAAATTTGGAAAAAAGAAAAGGGTTTTTCTCATCAAATCCTGCTTAAGTCCACTTTTTCTTTATCTTAGCTATGTATCCCCCCCCCCCAAAGTCTTTAGAAGTTGGGCTTTTAGGGATATTCTTCCAGGCCTGTTGGGGAAGCCGTCTTAATCCTATCAAGTGAAATATTTTATATCTTCCCATTAACCAGGGAGGCCTTAACATACCTAACCCTATTTTGTTTTTTAATAGTTTTTTTTATTTTTGAAAATTTCTGACCTTTATTGTTGGAGGAGGCACATGGGTGAGAAACTGTGTTACAAACAAATTGCATGATCTGGCTTCAGTTATGGGAAGCACAGTCCCCGAAGTGTTTTAAAAAATCAGCAATGGTTCCGGAGTATATAAGAAGTACTTTTCTGCGTATCAAACAATGGAATCTGTTAACAATTCATGTGCTTAATTTATCTAGAAAACAGTTGCACTTTCATTTATTGGAGACAACTTGCCAGGTAGAGACTGTGATTGTGAACTGCCCACTACAGTATAGATCTAAATTGCGGAGTTTCTTGATAAATGAAAGTATACCTATCCATGTGTGGGATTTTCATTGGTTGGCCTGTCATGACAAGATAAATGTCAAGTCCAATCATAAACATAAGGCTAAACAAGACAAATTCTGCACACGGCCTGATTGTTTTCAACAGGAGGAAACTACAGAACATCTCTTGTTCCTTCATATCTGGTTTTTGGGCCCTCATAGCACAGGAATGGAAAGAGGATGTTTTCTTAACCGTATCTTTGGAAAACTTGATGTTTGGAATATTTGATGCCTCTTGGACAGGTAAATGGCATTACAGTACCCTACAAGTATTTCTCACAGTGATTAAGGGGCAGATATGGTTGGCTAGGTGTGCTTTTACACTACAGCAACAAGAAAGCTCACTGTCTGAACTGCTGCATAAAATACTACATCAAATGAAAAGTATATATAAAGCTGAACAAACTTCCCTGTCGAATACTCAGTTAATGGAGTTATGGATTGGATTCCCTTGGATCACTGACTCAGATGCTCCAATAACTTAAACTTATTTATGTACAAGGACAATTTTACTCACTATACTGGGACTTACTGTACTGTTCCATACATCTTTTCATTCTTTTACTGTTTATACAAGTTCAGCTAAAGCATCATTACTTTAGACCTATAAGGGATAGGATTTTTTTTTTAAAATGAACGAGGGGTAGGAGTTCCCACTACTCCTTTGGGGGGGGGGGATAATTGGTGATTATCAAGGGGAGTGGGACTGAGGATATTGGAATGCTGCTTGTTGCATAATTTAATGGAATCTTTAGTTTTATACACTGCTAGCAGGAAAGAGAGGAATGGGTCATTAAAAAGTGTCTTCTTTATTTTGAGATTATAGCACAAACTGATGTTTATTTTTTTTTCTTTTTCTTTCTGTTTCAAATGATATATTGACTTGCATACATTTATTTTTTGATTTCTAGCTTGACCTTTGACTTTCATTCAGAATTATTGTATGAATTAGTTCAGGTTTAATTTTTTTTTCTTAGTTCTGTATGCTGTAACATTGATTGTATATATTGTTCTGATTTTCATTATGATTGCAATAAAAAATTCCCCTACTCTTTTTCAATATGTGCCATGGGCACTAGGACAATTAGTCACTGGATTTAAGACTGCGGGCATTTGGCAGCAGTTTAAATGTTGCCTGTTCATTTGAGCACCGGAGTAAACGTCACCGTACATGTTGCCGCAGGTTTAAAGTGGCAACGTATTGTCCGATGTATTGCCCATTGTAATCCTATTAAAATCAATGATATTATCCCCACTTATTTAATTCCCACAGACAGACATATTTACACAAAGCACCCGAACCCATAACCCAGTAGCTGGACACAATTATCTGTGGGTGAGGAAGGGGGACAAGTTGCATAGTGAGTGGGGAGGGAGGTACAGTGGGTGAGGTGGATGGTTAGCCTGTCCTCATGTTTCAGCCATTGCTTCCAGTTGACTAAGCACTGTCAGATCGAGTCCCACAGCATGAAAGCACCCGCTCAGTTTTAAACTGTTATTTCGCTCCCACAGACAGGCACACTGGCAAACTGGATGCTTGTTTACTGCCTATTTGCACAATTATAGCATCATACCTGAGCGAGCATTATTGTTAAAGCACCCGAACCCATAACACAGCGCTGACATGCAATTATATACCATACTAGCACCATACCTGATCGACCATGATTGGTAATTGGTGATTGCATTCCTGATAGTACCTGCTATCTCATGATTTATCTAATTTGAGCATTAGTCTCACCTGTATCTATTCTACTTAAGGTCTCAAAGCACTGCTGTGGTATTTTCGACATGGAGTTTATTCAAAGTTGGAAAGGCAAGCCTAACCTTGCTCTTGATAATTTCTTGCATACAAAAGAGAAGGATGGATCAGAAAGTAAGATAATTTGGAGATGTGAGATGCGAAGCTGCAGGGCGAGACTACACACTGTTGGTGATGCTATTTTCAAATCTCTGACAGAACACAACCATGCCCCTATACACGGCAAGGTTGTGGTAGATGCAGCAAGAGCAACCATTAAGTGCAGGGTGAGAGAGACTGAGGAGCCAACATGTAATATTGTTCATTGAGGATTGCAGGAGGTGGATGTTTCCACACGCGCACCTTCTTCCATCACAGGACACCTTGAGGAGAGGTGTTCATAGACAGAGGCAGCTATGCAGCACTAATGAGCACTGCGATATTCAGGAGTATGCAAATACAATTAGCAATGAACCATTTTTACTTGTAAATGAGGACACTGTAATTTTTGCAACTGATGATGACCTTAAATGTTTAGCACAAAATGGTCCTTGGTTTTGCGATGGTACATTTAGTGTTGCACCATGGGGAGACCATCAGATGTATACCTTGCACACATAAGTAAATAGTGTAAACCATCCATGTGTGTATGCCCTTCTCCCAGGATGCAATGAGGCTGTGTACCTTAAGTTCTTTAAACACTTAGAGGTATTAATGTCTGCAAAACTTAATGCACTAAGTATTATGCTAGACTTTGAACTTGCTGCCATTAATGTTTTACGGAAGATTGTTTCAAATGCAGACCTCGGCGGGTGCAATTTTCATCTAGGACAAGCTTTGTGGCACCATATTCAAAGTGCTGGTTTGCAACAGCAGTACATCAAGGAGGAAGAGTTTGCTCTGAAAGTTCGATGCTTACTTGCGCTCGCTTTTGTAGTGCAACAGTTTGTAGAAAAATTCTTTGAAATGCTACAGGATGATGAAAGCGTCTCAGATCTTGAAATAATACTTGATTATTTCGAGGATACATACATTGGAAGGCCATACAGAACAAGAAAAAGTAGATGCCAGCCACAGTACCCAATCTCGTTCTGGAATCAGTATGACTGTGTTGTTAATGATCTTCCATGCAGTAATAAGCCCTTAAAGCGTGGCACCGAGCCTTTGGGAGAACTTTTACGAAAGCCCATCCCACTCATGCTAGACTTGCTCGCAAATTGAGGCAAGAACAGCACGCTGTTTCTCTGCAGCGAAGACAACTGGAGCTTGGGCAGGATCCGCCGAGAAAGAATAGTAAATACTTGAGGCTGAACAAAATTTACAAAAACATCTGCGGTGATTTCACAAGCCGTGAACCTAAACAATACCTTTCTGACATAGCAAGTGTCCTAGAAATAAATGTTGTGTAAAGAATTTTTAATAAAGATTTTATTGTATTTATGATTTTACAGATTTTAGCACATAGTGTGAAGCACAAAGCACCAGAACCAATAGCCCAGTATCACCAAAGAATCAAGTTCGAGTGCCCTGAAGTTATAACCATTATAATAAAGATTTTAAGGATTTTAGCAGTTTTTAAAGCACCAGCTCCAAATCAAAATGTGATGCACAAAGCACAAGAACCCATAATTAACCCAGTATCACCAAAGAATCAAGTTCGAGTGCCCTGAAGTTATAACCATTAAAAGAAAGATTTTAAGGATTTTAGCAGTTTTTAAAGCACCAGCTCCAAATCAAAATGTGATGCACAAAGCACAAGAACCCATAACCCAGCACACAAACCTGAGTTAACCCAGAAGCTCAAAAATGAGTGTGAGCATCAAGTTCGAATGGGCTGTGGGCTAAAGGGAGAGCGAACCAGTTCCAGTGCCAAAGTGCCGAGCTGAGCGAACCCAAAACCCAGAAGTTTTGTAGCTCAAAAATGAGTGTGAGCATCCAATTCAAATGGGCTGTGGGTTAAAGGGCGAGCGAACCAGTTGCAGTGACAAAGCACCAAGCAGAGCGAACTCAAAACGCAGGGCAAAATTTAGACCGCGACTATATGAAAGACGCGACTTTAATGATCAACATTATTTTGACCAGTTGCCATTATTGCCGCAATATTATGTCCACGGCATATTGGCCGGGAACAAATCATCTGCTTTCAGTGCCATGGGATCTTTAACATCTACTTGAACTACCACCAATCCAGGCAGATGGGACCTCAGTTTAACGTCTCATAGGAAAGACGGCACCACAGAAGTGCAGCACCCCTCTCATGCTGCACTACAGTGTCAGTACTGGGATTTTAACCCCAGTGCCAGATGTGGGAACTGAACCCACAGCCCTCTGATCTCCCAGACTCAGAGGCAAGTGTGCTACCTACTGAGCCACTGACACTTGACCTTGAATCTAGAGTATCCCAGCCATGCCTCTGCACACCTAATGCAACACAAGGAGTGACAGGATCTAGGGCCCTATCTCCCCACCCCTGTATGTGCAGAGCCCCATGCAGTGGCTGGGGGGTGGCATTGAGGTGGTGCTATCTGGGATGCTGCATATTTAATGAGATGCACAGGCTGGCACTCAAGTGGCTCCCTACTCAATACAGAGCATGGGACCTTGAGGTATGGCTGTCTGTAACAGTCCTCCATGGATTTCCATATTTCCAACATGTAAAACACGCTTATAGAAACAATACTGGCAAATGTCAATGATGTCCCCTGCCCTTTATAGAGGCTCCTAGGGCTGGGAGTCAGAGAACAGATGGCTGCACAGGCCTGATATTAAACTTTGTGGTCAGACAGAGGGGGCTTCATAGGTGCTATGGCTGCCTGTCAGGCTACACAGTATTTGCCTTTCTGCTGACCTGATGCAGCACCACTGAGATGTCCTAGATTGGAAGCAGTCACACCCCCACACCCTTGTCCATCCTGACCCAGCTAGGTACATAGCTGTGCACATGCCTGGGGACTGGGTGCAGAGGGAGGCATGTAGCCAGGACTGAGGATGCATGGACATCCCCACTTGCATTGAACAGGCCTCTGTGCACCCCTGACATCCAAAAGGACCCCACCATTTTGTGGATTCCTTTGTGGCTTGAGCCTCGTGAGTGGTGTAATGCCCATGAGTGCCAAGACGTTATTTTGCTTTACCATGGCTTATGTATCTGGCATAGCTAGCATACTCCCCAGTTATCATCTGTATGATCAATGGTGCAATTACCCCACACAAAGGAAATGCATGTGCAGTGGTAACTCACTGTGGGGCTAGTGGTGGTGGGATGCTCCTTAACTATTTTCTATGGTTGTATAGAATGTATTGAAGTCTTGGACTGGGACACTGAATTACTGAGTCTGCTGTTCAAAATACAGAAAAAAAGCATGCTACACAAACTGGCAGTACTGCCATTTATAACTTTGCTCACCTCAGTTAAAATAAGGAAAGAAGAACTGCACACACAAGGCTATTGGTACAGTAACCAAAATTAATCATCTATTGCATGTAATACACTCTGCAACCAAAATCAAAGCACAAAAGTATTATTATCCCTCAGTAAATGAATCACCAGGATGTGCCCATGACATACTGCACTGTTGTAAGCCTGTTTAGACTATCTGATCTGCATCATTTTGAGAAGTACAGATGAGCTTCATTTTTGCTGATCAGATACTGTAAACTGCTTATGGAGCATTACAGATGGCTGTGTTGCAGTACAGAACGATCCCTGTTTTGGTGGATTCATGTACCGGTGCAGACATGTTTTGCTGGAGTGTAAATACATCACTCTGCCTGCATTGGTACAGCCCCACAACACAACGTGCCATGCTGCACAGTTCCCCTGCTACAACTGACAGCTTTACTGCTTTACCTGCATCACAGGAACTGTGTTGGTTGGAACTACTAGTCCTGGTAACCTGACCTCTGCAGATAAGGCAGCCGCCACTCTGCCACAGCTTTATTAGGGATCTGGAAAAACAGGGCAACATCTCTGGGGACTGTGGTATTTGGGATTCCCTGCTGCATGTACATCACCAGCTACAGGGAGCCTGGACTGATAGCCCCATATTCTGGACTGAGCATTACCAGGTCCAGTAATTTCAGTAGCATTTTTCAGCATCTCAAGATCTAGACTGCATAAGCAGCATCACCAGTACCAGGGGGTTGGAGAACTCTGAGCTTCCTTTACAACTCTAGTGGTCTGTGCTGCTTCACCAGGAATCATCTGGATCAAGACTCCCTGCTATACCACCATGACTGGGGTATTCAGGATCATGAGCATAGGCAAGGTGAGCTGCCCCTCTCCACCCTACCTGAACCCCCACCTCAGCTGACCAATCCTTTTCTGCTGATCCCTGTCCACCAGCTTAATTGTTATATACAAAACAGGGAGGGTAGGACACAAACTAATGAATTAGTATGGTGCAGGAAGAGTGCCAGCCAATGTAACTGCATATCAAAACTTACTGGTAGAGGGACTGTACCTGCGATCTCCTCCACTCCACTGCTTGTCCAGTAGAAATGCTGATGGAAACATGGGAAGTGATGCATGCTATGCAGCCTGAGACTACACCATTATAATGTCTATTCTGTGTAAACGGATGGTGGGAATGCAGCAGGTGCAAGAGCAGTGCAGTAGAGGAGATTGCAGTGCTACCCTGAAGATAGTTTAAACAGGCCTTAATGATCTTCTACTGGGAATGTAGTTTTAACTCAGTGCTACTAAATATAGAATATCCTGGATCCTTTAAGAAACATACATCATTTCATATAGCATAAATGTACTTGTTTGGAAATTATGCCAGTGCTGCTAGTATTTCAAAAGCTCACAGAAGTAAAACTTAAACAGTGCAAGTAAAGTACAAAAATTGGAGCTATGCATGCCCCACATAATTGGCAAGTAGAGTGCTAATTATATGGCTTTATATTCTCAAAACCCAAATAAAATTACTGAATTCAAAAGTGACAAAGAAGAACATAATAAAGTTAGTGGGAAGAGACATTCAAAAGAGACTATTCATGCTGAAACAAAAATGATCCCAATTCACTTGAACATGTCAAGTATAGTAAACTGTTTTTATGTTTTGTAATTTTTATACATTAATTACTCTAAGTATTTCAGCAAAACAGTGCGATTTAAGCTTTCAATCAACATCTATAGGATACAAAAATGAAGCTGCAATACTGTGACGTCAAATGAGGTTTATCCTACCACTCAGCTCATGAACCACCAGTCTGTGTTCGTGAAGTTGGCCTACAAGGATCAGGCTGTGGGCATACTCTGGACAAACTGTACCTCTACCTTAGCAGACCCTTTTACTTTGTCCCATATGGACAGTTGGTTAAACTTTTGGATGCTGTGGGAGTTGGGGAAAGATCACAAAATGGGTAGGAAATTGACTACATTAAAGAATCCAGACAGCTGTTCTTAACTGTGAACCATCAGACGTCATGGAGGTCCCCATTGATGTGCCACAGTAACAGTATGTAACACTGTAGTAGGGATCCAGGGGAAATCTATTTGTTTGTGTACAGAGTAAGATCTGCACAAGAATTTACAGTGAGGAAGGAGTAAGAAATTTGAAGGAGGATCTGGAAAAAACAAGTGAAGTGGTTAAAGGCCTGCCATTTGGAATTCAATTTTAAGAAATTCCAGGTGATGCACATAGGGGTAAGAAATCTAATAACTGAACACAGAAGGGGGAAGGGGAATAACAGTGAAAAAAGTACAACCAAGTAGAGGGACCTGGTGTAATTATATGAGGTAGGATATGGAAAAGACTAACAAAATGTTCATAATATCTGTTGAAATTCAATGCTAACAAGTGCAAGGTAATGCACATGGGGTAAAAAATCTAAAAATGCAATAAAGAATGAGGGAGGAAACAGTGGAAACTACAACCAAGGAGAAAGACCTGGATAATATTGGACAGTTTAAAAACATCAGGGTAGTGCAGCAGATCAATGTGGTAGGTGACTAGAATGCTGGGATGTACAGGAAGAGGAATCTGTAGCAAGAAGGGTGAGGTGATTCTACTGTTGTACATGTCCCTGGTTCACCCTGACTCAGAGTTACATGTGCAATTCTGGGACCCATACTAAAAATAAAACAAAGGCAGGGAGGAGGTGGTGTTGAGGAGGGTAACCAAAATAATCCATGGTCAGTAGGAAAAGATGCACATGAGAGGTTGAAGGATCTCAACACTTACTCACTGGAGGCAAAAAGAGACTTGATCAAGACATACAAATACCTTCATGGTATAAATAAAGGAGAATTGTTCATGCTGTTCACATTTTTGATGTGAGGCACCGAGGTGTTTAGCGCCAGCTGAGACTTTCAAATAAATATTAACTGGATGGCTTGGACATGATTTTTGAGTAAGTCTGCTCCATTTATTTCAAACCAAAAGAGTGCTGCTTTTTGTGATTTGAGAAACCCAATGAAGCTGAAGGGTAAAAGATTTAAGAGGGACATCAGAAAGCATTTCTTCATGAAGAGAGTAATAGATGGTTGGAATGCTACCAAAAAAGGTAGTCTGTGAAATCAGTAGGTGGTTTAAACATGAGTGAGGCAGACACATGAGGCTGGTAAAGACATGGCAAAAGGGGAGGGGGTCAGCAGTGAACCATCACTAGAGCTCTCACAATCAACATTAAATGCTGTAGGTAGGACGGGTGAACTTTGTGGTTCCAAGTGCCCTTTTATGCTGACAACTTCTGTGTTTCTATGATTCTGTCTTATGAATTATTTTCTTAGATTTTAAGGATAAGAAATGTCTTGACAATAGAAAGATTTATTTTCTGGAATAATATATACACTACTGTTCAATTTATCCACTAAGATGACACAGTTAATTAGGTAGAAAATTGAAAGAGGAAATTAGTTGCTTTTCATCACCATTAGTATGTCCTTGAAATAAAAAGGATACAAATATAGTTATAAATAAACTGTATGAACAGAAGCAACAGAAAGGGGAATGTAAAATCATAAACATAGTTAATCATTCTGAGAATTCTTGTTTGTAAATATGACAACACGGTCTAAGCATCATTTAATCCCATACGGTCAAGTGAGTTCAATTACTGAATCCATTTTGTTTCTGCTTTGGAGCATATGACTTAATCAGTGTCCCCTCTTTGTTTAACTACAATATGGTCAAATGTTGAGAATTTGAAGCAAGCAGGGTTACTGTGATGCACTGCTACAAAAATCAGCTCCTACTGCCTTGTCCATGTGGCCAGTTATTATTGCACTAAAGTTGTCATGTACTCTGCATTTTAATTGTCTGATAGTTATACTTTACATTACTTTAGGGCACAAAGGTCATGAGCACCAGGTTGTACAGACAACATGGGTGGGAGACTGAGAGTACAAATGTAGTGCTTCAAGTCATAGGTTTTTCTCTGTAGTAGTTGGTAATTTGGTTAACTTCCAGATGTTACATTGGTGGTATTTGTAAAAGCCAGCGGGTTCATTCTGCCACCAAGTATCTGATAGGGATCTAACACAGTGACTATTAACTAGCCTATCCTCTATATTACTTGTCAAACAAAAAGTGGTTTGGAGATCTTTTCTCATCAGATTTGAAAGAGAAAGATCAGTGTGCAAAATGTGCAAGTGTCAAGTTACAAATTTCTTGCTTTCGAAGGCTGAAACATTGTATTGAAACACAGAAACATAGACAATGTTGGCAGAAAAAGACTGATGGTCCATCCAATCTGCCCAAATAGGTGTCAATAACTTACCACCAATCTAATGTCCTGACAGAGTTTCTAGCCCCACCCCTCCCTCTACATTTTCCCCCTCCCTAGTTCCCCTCAGTGGAACTATCAGATCCTCATACTCTGTCCCAGCCATGCATGAACCCATTTATAGTCCCTGTGCTCACCACTTCTGCTATAGCCTGATCCATACCTCAGCTACCCTCTCTGTGGAGTAAAATCCTCTTTTCATACTTCTTGAACTTTCCTCCTGCCAGCTTCCATTTGTGGCCTCTCATTACTGCCCCCTATTTCTGTTGAATAGGTCCTCACAATTTACTTGATTTATTCCTCTTAGGAACATGTAGATTTCAATCATGTCAGCCCTTTCTGTTCTTGCCTTTGCTGAGTTCATGTTCAGAGCCTCCAGCTGCTCCTTATATGCTCTGCTCTGTTGGCACTCAGTCATACAGGTGACCCTTCGCTGCACTGACTCTTGTCTATCATTGTCCTTTCTCAGATGCAGACTCCAGAACTGGGCACAGTACTCCAGATGGGGTCCTCACCAGTGTCCTATATAGGGACAATATAAGCTCCTCACTGCTACTGTCAAAACCCCTCCCAATTCACCCCAACAGTCTAGTTGCCTCACTGTAGGCCTTATTTACATGGGCTGAAATATTTGATGGAGTGGTTATAATGACTTCTGAGTCTCTTCCTTTAGTTGTAGAGATCAAACAACTCCCCTTCCCCCCATCTGATACTCCATCTTAGAGTTTCTCCCTGCATAGATTACCTTATGTGTCTGGGAATTTAATCTCAACTATCTATTGGAGTCCAGTGCCCCTCCCTCCCCCAATTGCTGTTTAGAAGAGTCTGCATTTCTTAACATTTTTTTTGTTCTTTTACTCACATTTGCTACTCTATGATTTTCAAAAGGAGTTTATTGGTTTTCAGATGTCAGCTGAGACCAGAAGTAAGCCTAGCCATTGACAACAAGGTGAAACCCACGGCTGTGTAACTACTCTAACAGTTTACATTTGAACTCAGTAATAAGAGATGGAGTCCTCTCTGCTCACTCCTCTTGAGCTTCCCAATGTTCACATCTGTTAAGAAAGCAGATATCCTCTGGCTTGTAGCAGGTGTGGGGGGAATGTACCAATAGAGGGCCACCTCCAGTTTTACTTTGGTAAAAGAGCAATACTACTTATCATAAAATAACATTTTAAATTATTTCAGTTAGCAACCATGAAGATTAAGCTCTACATAAATTTTGCAGTGTCCATGCCTACTATTAACTAATGGATTTCATGATTGATTTTTAGTAATGATACTGTAGCAGTCAAATTTGTTTCTGTTTGCATGATATCCTGTTTAAGAGAATGTCATGAATTGTATTCTGGTTAAAATATAAACATTATTTTTATGATACTAGTAGTTCCACTATTTTTAAACTACATATCATACAGATTGTATAGTAAAACTGTTTAAAATATTTCCAATTTTTTTGTTTAGCTGCACTTAGAGATGAGTCCATTTAAGTCATTTACAAGTGGGTTAGATCATTTTAAGCAATGTTAGAGCTATCAACACCAAGAGTTAAGGTTAGATTGAAAGCTATGACTTTCTTGACTTATTTTATTTCTAGTTGCTCTCTTTTTCAATGTCATGCCCTCTCTTATTTCAACTATTTGTAATCCATCCAAACCCTGGTTGGATAATACTAATTATCAAACTAAATTATGCCATCTCTTATCATCTAACATATTTTTTGGTTTTTCAAACAAACAAAAGTTTCTTAAAATATATTTGAGCGGAATATGTATTCATAGATTCTACAGTTTATCAATAATTCATATTAATTACATTATTTTGGTTTCATTTGGCTACTGTTATTGGTCAAAGTTGTTATATAATTCTTCAAGCATGGGATTACAACCAAATTTGCATAGTTTATATGCATATCAGAATGCAGAATTTGTCACTTTAAAATAATATAAATAATAACAATAAAAACTTCTTTGCAATTTATGAACAAAAATAAGATTTACACAAATAAATGAATTACTTGGGCATAAATAAAATTCATATGAGAGCTCACCACATCTTAAGAGTTTAATTTTGCTATTGGTGGTATAAATAGCAATTAGACAATTCTTTCAGTTATGAATGATGTGAGACTCCATTATAAAGAGAAGCAACATCAGCAACGTGTATGAAAATAAAGGTTACATTAAAAGCATGTGTGCATAATGTGCATTTATTACAGAACACAACACAGGTTGTTTGAAAAATGAAAAAACCTGGGCTGTGTTGAAATTTGTTTCAAAATACAGTAAACATATGGAATTAAGGTATACCATCAAAGCCATGTCAGAATAATAGCACAGTGAAATGCACACCATGGAAATAGCATCAGTGAAAACAATTACATCTACAGAAGGGTATGGGGATATTAGAACACATGACTCCAAACATTCGTCCCCCCTCGACACTCTCCTTCTCAAAGTTGGGAATAGTAAATTGCCCCCCCACCCCCGGACTTTCTCCTTCCCAGAGTTGGGACAACTTGAACAGCCCCCCAGACTTTCTCTAACACCCTGTTTGGTTTACACTATCAGTGCTTTGTGCTTTATTTGATAAGTATGGTTTTGGGTGTCGGCCTTTTGTCCATGCTCTTATTGACCGCACTGTATTTCTTTTAATAGTCTTTTGGTGGACACTGGAATTAATAGCCATGTATAGCAGCATCAGCCAGAATGGAATGAAGTGCCTTGCAGTATTACTGAAAAAAGCTGCAGTATGCTACAGGGAACCTTGCAATTCAAAGGCAATTAAGCCCTTTTGTCATGCATTATTTTGTGATGTCATTTACTGCAAGCTATTATGTTGCCTGCTGGCTGGCTTTTCTGTATAACCATGGATGATCATGGTCAGCCTGAATAATTTTCAAACAATACTGACCATGATCATTTATGTTCTGTTCCTTGGCAGTTACCGTCCGTGGTCGTCCATGGATAACTATTGTTAAAATCATGGACAAACCATAAGTGACCATGTCAATTATTATGTATTACCATGATTTAGTCAGTCTAAAAGCAGAGCAGAGTAGTTTTTCCAGATGCCTTTACAAATGACACAGTATACCACAGTGGTTTAAGGCTTTGAGCTGCAAAGCTGGAGACCTGGGTTTGAATCCCACAACCCCACTTGCATACTGTGTGATCCTGAGCAAGTCACTTAACTTCCTTGTGCTCCCACATCACACCTGTAAATAAGCTTCAGCTTAATGTTTCTCTCCTGGTTAAAAAAAAAAAACTCTTTCACCCTCCTCACACTCTAGATGTGCTTATTGTGTGTGTGATCTATACAATATCTGATATAATTGTTGTGTTTTATAAATGTTTTAAACCACCTTGTGTGTTACCACACATTGAGCCCTGCATTCCCTAACAGGAACAGAAAGAGAAGCTATAGTTTTTAGTGGTCTGCATCGCAAACTACAAGTGCTTGATTCAGAGCGGGGTTTAGTCAGAAACCTTTCCTGGAGCATTTTACTTTTGTTTTAAACCTATTTTCTACAGTAAAATCTTTTTATTGAGCTATTTGTTCATTTTCTATCTGTTGGGCTGCCGTGTCACATGACCAGTACTTCCAGATCATGCATACACTGAAAAGCTCAGCCTGTAGCAAGCAGGGTGAGCTCGAGCAGGCAAGCACGCATCTGCATGCATAAAGACACGTGCAAAGACATGCATGTTTGTGTGTGTTTTGCATGTTTGGAGGGTGAGGAGGACAGTAGTAAAAGGCTACATATACAAAACCCTGTTTATCACAGGTAAACAAAATAAGCTGAGGTACTGAGGATAAAATTGTGACTTAGCTGATGTAGAACATTTATTCATAATGGATGGAATACTTACAACATATGATGGGAAGGTAATGTATATTTGTATTCTGTGTAATATGTATAGCACACTACTGATTGTGGACCAGGTAAAAAACTTTAAATCTAATAAATGTATGCAAAATGAAGAAATGACTCATGAAATAAAACTGTTTAATGAGAGAGTAACAGCCTTAGAGGAAAGCTATGCTGATACTATTGTCCGAATAAATGGATCCAGCTCACAAAGTGTATCATCTGCAATAGGTAACTGTGCTAATACTAACTCTACAGATTTTGTGGCTACTTCAGGAGGGAATCCATATGGTTTAAAATGTACACATTCCACTGATTCCCCTTATAGGAAGCATGCTAGGGAAGAGGAGGGCCCGTTGCATAGTGAGGATACATGGTATTTGGTACATATAAGAAAGTGACCAAAAAAGGAAGGAAGGCAGCCCAATTTGATATACCAATTCAGAATAGTTCTTACCCCTTAATAAACTTACAAGACCATGATACTCCCTCCACTACTTGTGGTAATTCTTGAACTACATCCACAACTGTCCATGATTATTTAACAACTGACCTGTTAGTCATGAATACGGATAATCTCATAGATTTGCCAAATAGAAATGAAGTAGAGTTTGAAAATCTCATGGATATTATTTAGAATAAATCATATGAAATCAGACACATATTCCTATTAGGAGATTTGATTATTAAGAATCTGGATAGAACTATATGTAATCATGACAAAACAAACCAAATTGTTTCTAGTTTCAGAGGAGCCAAACTTTTAGATATTACTAAAAAGACAAGGAATATATTAAAATCGTCAGGAAAAAAACTCTGGTTATTATACATGCCTGGGTATATAATGTGTTCAAAAAAGATGTTCGGAGTATAAAAGAAGAAATTGTGGGGATGCATAACCTTTTAACAGATCTTGATTATCAAATAGCCTTCTCCAAAATTCTCCCAGTTCCAAGAGCTGCCAATTATATAAATAAAAAGATAAAATGCATAAATAACTGGTTCCTTACCTGGGGTCTTAAACAAGATATACATTGCCTTACCCAGTGGGAGGAATTTGTAGGAAATTCCAACTTAATATGTAAGGATGGCCTACATTTAAATACATTTGGCAATGAATTGCTTGGTAAACAAATCAATAATTATATTCAGTTGAATTTAAACTAAATACAGGGGTGGGGAGAATAAGTCACCCCTAGTAAGGTCCTTTTCAGGAACAAATACTACTACTTGTACTCCAACAGTACTTGATACTTTAAAAAATTATTCCTCGAATCATCTGAGTAATGATCTGAACATATTGATGCTTATTGCTAGAAGTTTAAATAATAAAGCAGACAAATTAAAATGTGTCCTATGTAGAGACAACATAGCCATATGTGGGATTATGGAGACTTGGTTTAATGATTCTGCCTGGGGTATTGATATCCCTGGCTTTACAGTATATTTTAAAAATCATCAAAATTCCAAAGGAGGTGGAGTAGCCTTATTCATAAATAATTGGCTAAAAAGTAGGCAAATTCCAATAGATATTAATATTAAAAATGACTCTGAAATCATCCTGGTACAAATAGACACTGGCAAGGTACTAACAATTGAGCTATGTTACAGATCCCCAAATTTGGATACTAACAATAATGACATAGTTTTACAAACTATTGAACAACTGGAAGGTTATAACAATTTAGTTCTAATGTTGGATTTTAATTTTCCAAATATTTGTTGGTCTACACTTACTTGGAAAACTAACTTAGATTGTAAATTCATAGATTTGACCCTCTTGCATAACCTAGATCAGCTTGTCTTAGAACCTACTAGAAAAGAAAATATCCTTGACCTTATCCTCACAAACATCACCAACATAGTGGAATTACCCAAAGTTATTGAACCTTTGGGAGATAGCGACCACAACATCGTCCTTTGGAATGTTAAAAACTACATTGTTACTAACTGTAGTGCCACCAAGATTAAACATTTTTACAAATCCAACTATGTAGCAATAAAATATTACCTTAACAACTGGAAATGGAAGTCAGAATTACTAAATAAAAATAGTGAGCAGATTTGGTCAGCTATTAAAAACAAAATTCATTATTGTATAAATACCTGGGTCCCAGAAAATACAAACTATACGCAAAATAACAATAGAGTTTACCCATGGCTAAAGGGTAAAATTAAAAGATTAATAAGGAAAAAAAAAGAAAGCATATACAAAATATAAAAAAAAAACTACAAATGAGAAAAAGCAAAAATTGACAAAGATATCCAATCTATGTAAAAAAACAATCATAAGTGCTAAGAAAAATTTTGAATTAAAATTAGCTACTGTAGCAAAGGACAATAAAAAAACTATTTTATAATTATATTGGCACAATAAGAGGTAAAGCACCTACCATTGGCACATTAACTAAAGATAATAAATTACTTGTTAATGAATCTGAAATGGCCAAAGAATTTAATGAATACTTTCTTAACGTTTTTAAAATTAAAGACGTTGTTCATTGAGAAAATATGGGTAATAAACAAAAAGTTCCCTTGATTACCTCTGAAGAAGTTAAAGGGGTCATTCATGCCACTAAGGCCAATTCATCAGCAGGTCCAGATGGCATTCCAACAAAATTCATTAAAGAATTGACCTCCAAACTAGTGGAGTTACTTACTTTATTGTTCAATATATCTCTTAGTGAAGGCTATGCTTTAAAAGAATGGACACTGGCTACCGTAGTCCCTATACACAAAAAGGGAAATAAACAACTTGATAGTAATTATAGACCTATCAGCTTAACCTCGTGTATAGGAAAATTAATGGAGAGAATTTTAAAGAAAAAAATGCTCGACCATTTACGAAAGATAAACTTTAATGACATAAGTCAATATGGCTTTGTGCAGGGTAGATCATTCCAACTAAACCTTGTAAATTTTTTGAACCAGTAAGCTTAGCACTGGATCAGGACCTTCCAGTGGATATAATGTTTTTGGATTTTGAAAAGGCTTTTGATTCCATTCCTCATGGTATTTTGATCAAGGAACTGGTAACATATGGTTTAAATACTAATATAGCTAGTGGGTATACTCATGGCTCAATAACAGGAAACAACACGTTTGCATTAAAGGGCACTTCTCTGAATGGGGAGAAGTAAGCAGCGGAGTTCCTCAGGGTTCTGTGTTGGGCCCCTTGTTATTTAATTTACTAATTGCAAGTATGAAAACATCTAATGATGTTTGGATACACAAATACGCTGACGATAGTAAACTTGGTAGCATTGTCAATAATTCAATTTCAGTTAGTACTTTACAGTCCAATCTTGATCACCTAGTTAAGTGGTCTGTTGAAAATAAAATGACCTTTAACCCTGAAAATTGCAAGGTGATGCACTTGGGGAAAAATAATATGCTTGCATCTTATAAAATTAATAGTCATAATTTACAATCTATCACATTAGAAAAAGATCTGGGAATTATAATTACACATGACTTAAAATTAATTTCTCACAATAACAATATTATTAAAAAATGTCATGGTACATATTAAGAGTAGGGAATCTGAAGATTAATCCATTTGTATTCAAGCTTAGTAAGATCACACATTGATTATTGTGCTCCTTTCTGTACTCCATCATCTGTGGGGGAAATTGCTTCATTAGAAAAGGTACAAAGGCGAATTACTAAAATGATTAAAGGTTTAACAGACTATGATTATACTTCAAGGTTAAAATCTCTGGGTCTTTTTTTCTCTAGAATATAGGGCATATAGAGGTGTTATGTGCTTAGCATATAGAGCTATTAATGATCCGGCCTTATGTGAGGCTCTTTGTCTTCAGAGATCTGCAATAGGTTATAACACTAGAACACATAGGCCCGGATATTCAAACTGCACCATTCTGAGGCGCAAGCCCTTGCGCAGCTCAAAATAGTTGCGCAGGGGTGTGGCCGGGGCGATATTCAAAGGAGTTGCGCTATTGAGCAACTCCTTTGAATATCACCCCCCAGCCACAGCCACTGTGCATAGCGCAGTGGAACTTGCGCCACTGCAAGTTGTCAGAGTTGAGCATTAAACTTGCGGTGGCGCAAGTACCATTGCGCCATCTTGCCAAATTTCGATATTCAAAAGGTGACATGCAAATGGGGCCATAATTCATGCAAGGCACGGGGGGGCCATTTGCATGTGATTATGGCCCCATTTGCATGCCATTAGCATGTAGGTGCGCCGATCCCCGAGGACTTGCGCCTGGCCGCCCTGCCAGGCAGAAGCCATCAGGGACCGACGCACCCTGCAGCCCGATCACGGGCACAATGTGGAAACAACCCCCCCGCCCACACATCTCCCAATGCCCCATCATGGGCAGAAAGTATCATGAAACCCCACCCACACAGCTCCCAATGCCCGATCGCGGGCAGAATGTAAAACCCCCCAACCGAATATCTCCTGGTGGTCAGTGGACCGTAATGCCCGATCGTGGGCAGAATGTCCAGTGACAACCCCCCAAACATCTCCCTGGTGTCTGAGTGTCCCCACCCCACCCACGAGCCCACCACGCTCCCCCTGGCAGCGGCGGACGGCAGCATCCCACCCGCCTGCCACCCTGGGTTTATTAGGTTTATATGGGTTTATTCACAAATCTGGACTGTCATACGGTATGGGCTGCACGCCCATTGGCTCTAACTCTGCACCAATGGGCATGCAGCCCTACCAGTTCAGTCAGTCGGCGAGCGCAGGGTGGCAGGCGGGTGGGATCTGCCGTCCGCCGGCTGCCAGGGGGCGGGTGGTGGGGCTTCATGGGTGGGTGGGTGGGGGACACTAGACACCAGGGAGATGTTTGGGGATTGTCACTGGACATTCTGCCCGCGATCGGGCATTATGGTCCACTGGACCACCAGGGAGATATTCGGGTTGGGGGGTTGTTTCGTTCTGCCTGTGATCGGGCATTGGGAGATGTTTGGGCGGGGGTTCATGATACTTTCTGCGCGATTGGCATTGGGAGATGTGTGGGGGGGTTGTTTTTACGTTCTGCCAGCGATCGGGCTGGTGGGGGGCACAGGGACTGAGTTGGGGGCCAGCCAAGGGTGGCAGCTGCTGTGTTGCGCCCTGCAATACAGCAGCTCACCTGTGGGTGGCCCTCAACTTGATCCTTTTTCTGGCTCAAAGTTGTGCAGGCGCAGGTTGGGGGTTGTGCATGCACAACTCTGCACAACCCGACTGAATATCGGGTTGCGCAGTTTATGCATGGTTCCTCCCCCTCCTGTTGAGCATGCATTCATTTGCATTGCGCTGTTGCTCAACCTGTTTTCAGTGGCGCAACTGCCTCCTGCTGAATATCGCAGAATGGCGCAATGTAGAACTTGCACATGTGCAACCCTGTTGCGCATGGTGCAACCCTTTTGAATATCTGGGCCATAATTTAAAGTTCAAAACTGAAATAAATAATACATCCAAGAGAAATATTTTTTTTACACAGAGATTACCTCCATTATGCAACTCTTTACCAACAGAAGTTGTCACCAGTAAGGATCTGGAACAATTTAAATATGAACTGGATAAATATATGGGTGAGAAGAAATTTAAATTTCACCAATAGGTGATGAGTTTATAATGGGACTTCACCCTGAACTTGTATTACATCTATGAACCTATGAATCCCCTCTTCATTGTCTACCTTGCCACATAGATTTGTGCCATTTGCAAAGATAAATGTCTTACCCTGCCTACCTTCTCCAATTTCACTGACAAACATATTAAAGAGGACAGGTCCCAGGACAGACTCCTGTGGCACCTCACTTATGACCTCTCTGTTTCCTGATTTGATCCTATTAAAAATCACCTTCTGATGCCTTCCCCCAGCCTATTCTTCATCCACCTTACTAGTGCTTTCCCCACTCCTAAGTCATCTTACTTCTTCAGTAGCATCCTTTGAAGCACTGAGTTAAAGATTCTGCTGAAATGTATTCATTTATTTAAAAAGTTTCAACAGGAAGGCATACTGAGTAGCTAGCATGTTTCCCGATGCATCGGGGGGGGAGAGGGGAGAGGGATATACAACAAATATATCTACAGTCACAATATAACAGCATAAACAGCAGATAGAGCTACAGGCTCAATACAACACATTCAATGCATGGCAATAAGTGTTTAGAGAGTTACAAGTTCTTAGCAGTTACAAGGATCTAAAGCCAGATATTACAATTTGTATGACAACGATAAGGTGTATCTTCAGCACAGTCTGAATGTTACAGAGAGACCAGCACCTGCCAAGGTTGAGAAATGTAACTTAAGTACTGCTTCATTCAGGATTTAGGAAAATGTTGAAAAGGACTCACCCCAATGCTGATTCACTTTTCATTGGGCAAATATTCTTTATTGCAAAGTAATCCAGTGATAAAGTGCAAAATATGCAGTGCAAAAATGCAGCAAACTTCTAAAACATACAAACAAAGGTGGCACAACTTTCTGGTTCCTTTTTCCTCCCTGCTCCCTCTGATTCATTGCATATGATCACCTGACGTCCTTCACAATGACTTGCTTTTCCAAAGGCAGTTATACATTGCACAGAAAACATTGGGAAGAACAGGTGAACAGTAGAAAGTTATGAGCTACTAAATTGGGACGAAATCAGAGAGACATCAAGCACAGAGTAAAGGGGATAGATGGTTAATTAGGAGCAATTGCAGATGGGGGAGATTGAGCTACAGAGGAGAGAGGAGAGAGCATGAAGGAAGGATGCATTTCTGATGGGGGATAGTGTTCCAAAGTTTAGGGAAATGGTGGGAGAAAGCTGCTTAGCTAGCAGAGGTAGATCTGTTGTGGGTGGTGAGGAAGCAAGCATCATTGTTCCTAAGGGAGTGGGAGGAGATAGGAGGGAGGGAGGGGGAGAGAGAGGGGAGAGAGAGGAGGAGAGGTTGTGGGTGAGAGAACCAAACCAAAATGTTCCTAACAAACTGGCCCAGTGGGCAAGGCACCTATCCTCGAGAGAGGGGAGCAACACAGATTGATACAAAGTACAGTGGTAGTAACATGGAGGACAGTTGAGAGCAAAGTGATAGAATGAATGGAAGAGAGTGTCCAGTCTGGCTAAGGAAGTTTTGGGAACAGCACTGTAGACCACATCACCATAGTCAAAAATTGGAAGGATCATTCTCAGAAGAATTGCATAGCGGGCCAGCAACAGAATGCATCCCAAGTTTCTGTATAAGGCATCAAGATTGGGGTGCAGTTTTTTTGAGGATAGCATTTGTGTATGCAGTGTAGTTGAGGTGTTGGTCTAGTCAGACCCCAAGATACGTGAATGAGGTAACATCTTCCAGTGTTGCCCCATCTTCAGTGCCTGGATCGACAATGAACTCTCGCAGTTTGTTCAGGACTTCCTCCAACTTATGAACTCGTTGGGTCTTACACAGGTTATTTCCTCTGCTACCCACATACATGGTCACTCACTTGATCTGGTCTTCCTACTGGGGATGGAAATCTCTGACCTGGTGGTGGAACTGGTCGGATGGTCTGACCATCATACTATAAGGTTCAGTTTTGTGGCTCCCCCTTATAGGCCTGCCCCTATGAAGATGGTCCAGTATCACCCTTTGAGGAATTTGGACCCTGATGGCCTTATGGTGGAACTAGACCTATCAGGTTTGGTGAATGCTAGCAGTGACCCAGGGGACCTGGTACTAGCCTATAATCAGGCTGTAACAACAGCCCTGGACCCCCTTACTCCTTTCTGTGTTTGACCCTTGATTCTCTGGCCTAGGTCCCCATGGTTTGATGGGACCCTGAAGGAGCTAAGATGAGTGGGTCAAAGGTTGGAGTGACATTGGTGAAAATCAGGCCTTGAGAGTGACTAATTTAGACTGATGACTCATTACAAAGATTATCAATTGGCAATCTCCCATAAGAAGGCAGAATTCATGTCCAGGGAAACTGATGCTGTGCAGAATTGACCAGATCAGTTCCTCGGGATTGTTGACAGACTGTGCAATCCAGCCTATCTTCAGTCCTGGGGAGCATTTTCACAGACTGAGTGTTAAGAGTCTGCTCGTTTCTTTGCAGATAAGATTGCCACTGTCACATCTGTGATTCACTCAGCATCCTCTAATGGGCTTTGCGGAGGTCGACAGGAGGTTACTAGCACTTGGTTTGTCTGGTCCAATTTTGACAGGCTGGAGACTGTAGACATTGTTTGGATTATCCATGTATGCACCCAACCTACTGTTATTTGGACCCAGGCCGTATGTGTCTCTTCTTGGGGTGTGTAGATGTCATTGTCCCAGTCCTTGCTGAGATAGTCCAGTGTTCTTTGGATACTGGGTATTTCCTGACACCCTGAAGGAGGTAGTAGTGTTACCCCTCCTTAAAAAACCCTCCCTTGACCTGGAATGCTTAGCAAACTACAGGCCTGTCTCTAACCTGCCCTTTGTGGGCAAGGTTATTGAGAAGGTGGTTGTGGTGCAGCTGGAGGTTCATTTATCCACCTACAATTTTATGATCCTCTCCAGTCTGGATTTTGGAAGAGGCATAGCACCGAACTGAACCAGCATAATATACTGTGGTGATTTGCATATACAGCCCATGGTGCTTTGCATTATGGGGGTATGTGTGATTTTGTATTTCTTTGAAACTTGACTTCCAGGCCACTGCCCTTTGGGGTAACCATTGTCTCAGTGCTTGTGCACTGAGGTTCTTTGTCTTTTAGCTTATGTTTTGTTTTTATTGGGTTCACCACAAAATAACCAAGATAGACCATCTTAGGGTAGCTGGTTCATTACACTGGGGTGTCACAAAGACAAGGCACACTGATGAGTCCTGGTAGGATGAAACGTGTGTATGTGTCTTCTATTGGCACCCTTTGCAGACTGTGTCAGAGACCTTTCAGTACCATGCATTTCTGCTTAAAGTTGAACCAGCATAATATATTGTTGTGATTTGCATATACAGCCCATGCTGCTTTGCATCATGGGGGTATGTGTGATTTTGTATTTCTTTGAAACTTGGCTTCCCGGCCAGTGCCCTTTTGGGTAACCATTGCCTCAGTGCTTGTGTGCTGAGGTTCTTTGTCTTATAGCACCGAGACTGCCCTTGTTTGAGTCCTTAATGATCTCCTGACTGCCAGGGATTGAGGAAGCCATACCATCTTGGTTCTCATTGACCAGTCTGCAACATTTGACACTGTGGACCACCAGGTGCTGTTGGAGCACCTGTGATTCTTCTATGGGATGTCTGTTACACTTCTAAGTTGATTTAAATCTTTCCTCATGGGCAGGACCCAGAGAGAAGTGTTGGGACTTTATTCTTCGGACCCTCTGCCCCTTCCTTCTGGGGTTCTGCAGGGCTCCATACTGTCACCTCTGTTTTTTGCAGTGTATATGCTGCCATTGGGAGAAATTATAAGGTGGTAGGGGCTGAGCTTTCACTGTTACACAGGTGACACTCAGCTCTACATGTCCGTTTTACCCGACCAAGTGGGTGCTGTTGCAGTCTTTAATAACTTTCTCTCTAACATTCAGTACTGGATGACAGCCAGCTGGCTGAGATTGAACCCCAATAAAACCGAGGTACTGGTCATGGACCCTGGTCACTGGGATGCAGGTATAGGGCCTGGTCAATTGCCCAGGCTTTGGCTTGATGGGAACCAGTTTCTTACCTCAGATTGGGCGCAGAATCTGGGTGTAGTGTTCAACAGTGGCCCAGGAGGGCTGACTTTGCCAAAATGGATGAGTGCCTAAGGAATGCACTAGCAAATGGGCTGGAAGGAGGGGTGGAAAAACAATGGGGAATAATAAAAACTGCCATCACAGAGGTAACAAGCCTTTGTGTGAAGCAAATAAACAAAACTAAATGATGTAAGAAACCACTATGGTTCTCAAAGGAGGTGGCAGTGAAGGTTTAAGAGAAAAAGAAAGCATTCAGGAATTTTTGCTCAGTATTTACAAATGAAGAGGGGGAGGTACCTAAAACAAACAATAGAAACACTCTGGATACAGAAGTTGATACCAGCCCATTTACAGAAGAAAGAGTTCTGAAAGAACTCTTAAAACTGAAGGTGGACAAAGCAATGGGGCCTGATGGGATTCATCCCAGAATTCTAAAACAACTAAGGGTAGAACTAGTGACACCACTGACTACCCTCTTTAACCAAATCATGGGAGGATGCGGTGGTACCTGAGGACTGGAGAAGGGCAGATGTGATTCCCCCTTCACAAAAGTAGGAGCAGAGCAGAAGCAGGAAACTACAGACCAGTTAGTTTAACCTCAGTGATAGGGAAAATGATGGAATCACTTCTGAAGGAAAGAAGTGTTGAGTACCTCATGTCCAGAGGGGCACAGGACCCAAGGCAGCATGGATTCACAGAAGGAAGGTCATGCCAGACGAATCTAATAGATTTCTTTGGCTGGATGACCAAAACAGTAGAACAAGGAGGTGCTGTGGACATGGCCTACCTAAACTTTAGCAAGGCATTTGACACAGTCCCACACAAAAGATTAATATACAAGTTAGCCAGCCTGGGAGTGGGTCCCAAGATGATAGCCTGGGTAAAGAATTGGCTGGAGAATAGGACACAGAGGGTCATAGTAAATGGAGTCCACTCTGAAGAAAGGGGGGGTTACTAGTGGGGTACTGTAGGGTTCAGTATTAGGACCAGTCCTCTTCAATGTCTTTATAAGCAACATTGCAGAGGGACTGGAAGGAAAAGTATGTCTCTTTGCAGATGACACAAAGATCTGCAACACAGTTGATGCACAAGGTGGGGTGGAATGAATGAGAAGGGACTTGGCAAGGTTAGAGGAATGGTTAAATGTATGGCAGCTTAGATTCAATGCTAAGAAGTGCAAGGTAATACACCTGGGAAACAAAAACCCAGGGGAAGAGTACACAATGGGGGGTGAGATCCTAACAACAAAAAAATGGAAAGGGACCTGAGGTAGTCATATCAGATGACTTAAAGGTGGAGCAAGCAATGTGGAGAGGGCAGTAAGAAGGATGGGGGGATACTGGGATGCATAGGGAGAGGCATCACCAGTAGAAAACAGGAAGTTGTTATTCCTCTGTACAGACAGCTGGTGAGATCCCATCTGAGTACTGCGTGCAGTTCTGGAGACCCAATCTCCGCAAGGACATAGACAGGGGTGGAAGCTGTCCAGAGGAGGGCAACTAAAATGGTGCAGGGTCTGCACGGAAGACATATGAAGAGAGACTAAAGGAGCTTAATATGTATAGCCTCGAGGAAAAGGAGGAGAGGGGACATGATAGAAACTTTCAAGTACCTCAAGGGAATCAACAAAGTCCAAGAGGTAGCATCTTTCAAAAAGAGGTGTGCAAGAACAAGGGGGCACAATTTGAAGATGGGGGGCAGCTCAGAGGTAATGTAAGGAAGTATTTTTTCACAGAGAGGGTTGTGGATGCATGGAACAGCCTTCTGAAGGAGGTTGTGGAGTTAAAAACAGTGGTTGAATTCAAGCATGCATGGGACAGTCATAAGGCAATTCTAGGGGGTGGGAGTTGAAAGAAGTAGGCTGCTGGTTAACTAGGATCTGCAGCTTATCCATTAGGTAGGGAAATGGGCAGAATGGGTGGGCCATGCAGTCATTATCTGCCATCAAATTCTATGTTTCTATGACTATGATATCTCAGGTGTCTGCCATCGTACAGTCCTTTATTATCATCTGAGGAATATGGCCCAGATTAAGCACCTGGTCCCTCCTGGCGATCTACTTACCCTGGTCCATGCCTTTGTGACCTCCCATCTAGACTATTGTAATGCCCTTTTCCTAGGGCTACCAGGGGTTGATAACTGCCATTTGCAGCTTGTGCAGAATGCGGCAGCCAGGTTGTTGACTGGCTTACCTCAATCTTGCCATATCACACCTGTGCTCCGTGATCTGCAGTGGCTGCCATTCTACTGGTGGATCACCTTCAAGGTCAGGTTACTGATCTATAAAGCCCTACATGGTCAGGGACTGTGTTACCTGCAAGACCTTCTTTGGTGTTACTGTCCTTCCTGCCCTTTCCACTCCACCAACAAGGGATTGCTAGAGATTCCCAGGGTTTATCTTAAGACCTCTGGTGCTCGCTCTTTTGCCTTTGTGGCCCCAACCCTGGGGAATTCTCTGCCTCATCGGGTCAGAGAGTGCTAGATTGTGGAAAGCTTTAAATCCGCTTTAAAAACACACCTTTTTCATCTGGCTTTCCCAGACCTTGTCTAATTTTATATTGGTTATATTTTATATTGTTGCTATATTGTAAGGTTTATTATTAATTTTATAACTTTATTGTACAGTGCTTTGATCAACTTTGGAATTGCACTTTATAAATAAAACAGAATTGAATTGAATCCAGGGAGTGGAAGGAGAGGGGGAGGGAGTGGAGCCTAGAGAGTCTATGTCTTGTACCAGAGATCATGGAGACAGTCTTCTTGGCATTCAGGTAAAATAGATTTGAGCATAGCCAGAGCTAAACTTCATCAAAGTCATGCTGAAGTCTGGATTCTGCATCAGAAGAGGAGGGGCGGGAGGTAAACAAGATGGTGTTATCTGCATGCTTGTGAATGGATGCCAACAAGCAGGCCATGGGGAGGTCATTAAGGAAAATAGAAAATAACAGTGGACCAAGTACAGAGCCTTTCAGATCCTCTGAGTTTACAGGGAGGGGCGAGGAGAGTGAGTTGCCAATACTGATGGATTGGGTCCTACCCTTGAGGTAAGAACAGAACCAGCTGGCAGCACTGTTTGAGGGTCCAGCAGCAGAGAGCTTATTGAGGAGGAGGGGGTGGGTGACAGTGTCAAAAGCATTAGCCAGGTCAGTAAAGATGGCAGAGGTAAGGGGGCCCTGACCCATGCCAGAGAGGATGAAATCGGTGAGCCTGAGGAAGGAAGTGGATTTAAAGTGGTACTTCTGGAAGCTTGATTGGAAAGGGGTGAAAAAGGAAGAAGAATCAAGTAAAGAAGAGAGTTGGGAGAGTACAATGCACTCCTGCAGCTTGGAAAGGATGAGGAGGAGGGAGAGGAGGTGGTAATTACCTGGAGCAGAGTGGTCCTCTCCTTTAGGGAGGATGATGACAGTTGTATGTTTCCAGGCAGAGGGGACAAAGACATTGGAGAAGGAGAGGTTTAAAGAGCAGTAAGGGGCAGACATATAGAGGAGTTTCAAGTTAGTACCATCAGGATTCTTGTCCTTGGAAGGGGTTAGGGTGAGAAGAATGTGACGTGAGAGAACAGAAAAACAGGCATGTCTAGGCTAACCAGGATTCCATTGGAGTCAGACACATCAGGGGCAAGTCTCATCTCAGGAGGCAGTGAGTTAAGCTGTCGCAGGGGGTGGGGGACCAGAGTTGGGTGTGTTCTTAAATTTTCTGCCACTTCCACCCTAAATCGATACCAGTAAAAATAAATTAATAATTGTATTTTTTGACTGACCTTGGCTCCTGCTGACAATCTGTGCTCACTGACTGCTGCTGGTTCCTCCCTATTAAAATTCAGAGAGCAAGAAAGAGAGAGAGAAAGCACAAGGTCCTCCACCCTACCATTCCAGTGCACACTCTACCTGTTCAGCAGAGGGGGAAAGCTGCTGGTATCTAGACATATAGTCTAGGATAACAGAATACATTGATGACCATATGCACCTTTCAGCAGGGGCCCTTTTATATTTACCCCAGTCCTCTCAAAACAAGCATCTAATATTATCAGACTTAATACAGTACTCTTGATGTTTTGATGGGCAACCATTTGAAATCTGTGACACGAGCCACAATAATCTGTAATGTCATTATAAACTCCCATCAAACAAATCAATCAAGAATCTGCTAGTTGTTTTTTAATCTTTTCCCAAATGCCCAGCAAGTAGAAATGTATGTGCTGCTGCTAACCACATTACTTAATTTTCATTGACAAAGGAACTATTAAATGTTGTTTGTGTGTCCTAGCCTACCTCTCTTTGTTGACCCTATACAGCAAAGCTTTTTGTAGTTCACAGTCAGGGAAAATATTTGCATGATGCTTATCAGAATCATGCACATTTACTAATGTAACGTGGTTATATATGTATTTCAATGACTCATTGGCTTTAACAGCAAGTAAATGCTTAAACACATAAGGCCCAGATATTCAAACTGCGCCAGGCTGTGGCGCAAGCCTGGGCGCAGCTCAACTTGGTTGCGTAGGGATGTGGCCTGGGCAATATTCAACAGAGCTGTGCTATGGCGCAGCAGCTTTGAATATCGCACCCTGGCCACCCCCACTGTGCATGGCGCGGTGGCACTGCTCTAGCGCAAGTGGCCAGAGTGGAGCATGGAGATGCGCTAGCGCAAGTGCCATTGCGCCATGCACAGCACCTGCAATATTCAAAAGGAGACATGCAAATGGGGCTATAATTTATGCAAGGCATGCATGGGGCCATTTGCACGTCATTATGGACCCATTTGCATCCAATTAGCATGCAGGTGTGCCGATGCCCGACGACTTGTGCCTGGCGCCCTGCCAGGCAGCAGCAAATCGGGGACCAACGCCCCTGCAGCCCAATGTCATGAGCATTTGTGGAAAAAATCCTCATCTAATTTCCCTGGTGGTCCAGTGGACGAGTGCTGCCAGATCGCGGGCATCTGGTTAAGTAAACTCCCGTCTCTATATCCCTGGTGGTCCAGTAGAGCCTATGTTTCTCAATGCGAGCATTTGTCTACAAAAAACCTCATCTAATTATCCTGGTGGTCCAGTGGACCCCTATGGCTCGATCGCTGGCATCGGTATACAAACTCCACCCCCGTCCAATATCCCTGGTGGTCCAGTGGACCGCACTCTGCCAATCGCGGGCATCTGTACAACAAAAAGATGACCTATTACCCTGGTGGTCTAGTGTACCCCCTCCCACCCGCCCACTGGCCCCACTTGCTCCCGTCAGCCGGCGGTGACAGCACCACCGCCTGCGCTCCGCCTGACTGACAGCTCGGTGAGGCTGCCTCCCATTGGTTTCGCGCGAGCCAATGGGCATGCAACCATGCCGTTACACAGTCAAGATATTCGAATGAATCATTCAGATATCTGGACTGTGCAGTAGTCGGCTGCACGCCCATTGACTCACACTGTGAACCAATGGGCATGAGCTCACCGAGCTGTCAGTCGGGCGGTGGGACGGCAGGCAGGGATGCTGCCGCCACCGGCTGACAGGGGGAGCGGGCGCGGTGGGGCTCAGGGCGGTGGGGAGGGGGGTACACTAGACCACCAGGGTAACAGGTCATCTTTTATGTTTTACAGATACCTGTGATCGGGCAGCGATCAGTCCACTGGACCTCCAGGGATATTGGATGGGGGGGTTTATTATACCGATGCCTGTGATCGGGCACATAGCCGTCCACTGGACCACCAGGGATATTAGACGAGGCTTTTTTTTGGTAGACAAATGCCCGTGATCGGGAACATAGCGGTCCACTGGACCACCAGGGATATTGGGGGAGGTTATTTACACAGATGCCCACGATGGGGCATGGGGGTCACTGCCAGGTGCGGAAGGAATTCAGGTGGCCAACCACAGGTGGCAGCTGCCGTGTTGCATCCTGCAAATGCGGCAGCTCATCGGGTGGCCATCATTTTTCCTTTTTCTTTTGGCTTAACTTTTGTGCAGGCGCAAGTAGGGTTGCACATGCATGGCTCTGCACATCCTGGGCTGAATATCGGGCTGTGTAGGTTATGCATGGTCACGCCCCCACCTGTGCTGCATACATTCTGATGGCTCCGACACATGCCAGGATTTGTGCGGGCGCACTTTCCCTTTGAATATCGTGCCAGGCATCAGTGGAGTTGTGCATGGCGAACACTGCTCATGCCCATGCACAACCCTTTTGAATATCTGGGCCATAAGAGTTTATATCTAAGTGGACTTCTCAGTTCTCTATGGAAGTAAAGGCTTTCTTCCTTTCTGTGAGTACTGGAATGTCTCCCATAGCATCACTACTTGAACCCAGACCCTTGTAGTCCACTTTGTCACTTCCTCATAAATTGAGTATCAGGCCTACTTCTCTGCTCTTGAGATTTTGCTGGCCTATAGAAGTTCTATGGCATGTAAACAATTGTAACTGGTACACTGGAATTATGTGGACTACTCACTCACTTGCTTAGCTAAGCTTTGCATTCCTCTAGCTTTCTGGGTTTATGCAAGAAATGGAAGTGACAGAAGTGGGTTCAACCCTAATGTGGGGTCCTCTGGAGAGGGCCTTAGATGCTGGTATTTTTCCTATTTTATCTCTTTCGGCTCTACACTACGTGAGGGGACAAGCTAGAGCTGAACCAGGATACATGTCAACATGGTGGGGGGGGGGCTTGTGTTGGGGTACTTCTGGGGTGTTAAAGTAGCTTAGGGATTGTTTGCATTGTAACCAGTCAAGATCATTTACTTCAATTTTGCCTTGAGATTTCACTGGGCCTGGGTGCCATGGCTACCTTTCCACAATCCAGCATGACCATCTTCTGCATTATGTAAAAACTGTGCCTATGTACTACAATCCAAACATATAATAAACAACATTTATTTATTTATTTTTTGTGAAAGACCACAGGTCCATCAGGTCTGACCAGAGTTTTCTATCTGCCCTATGCCCTTTTGTCCATGCAAGGTTTTATCTCTCCAGTTCACCCCCAATCCCCTCCTTACTGCTACTAACCTAAACAACCATCAGACACTTCACTGCGTCCCAGCCATGCTTGAAACCATTTATTATCTTGGTGCCCACCATCATCTACGTCAGCCCATTCCACAGCTTCACCACCCTATTCGGGTGTCTGGTTGAGATGGCATTTATGGTCAGTCAGTTGCACACCTCCAGTTCCAGCTGCAGAGTCTAAGGCTAGCCAGATTCTACTGCACTCCTAATGGTAACATTGTGTAGCAAATTAGGTGCTTGACTATGGGTCTTTTCCTACAACAAGCTGTGCACCTTTTAAAACATATCCTCCAAGTAACCAAACAGAAATGGTGCACCGGCTTAAGACCTTTTCAGAATCGTGTGCTCTAATGCACCATTTAAAAAAAAAAATAGTACTAAAAAGGCAATGGCAACTTTTAAAGTACTCACTCATTTTATTCCATTTCCACTTTTTTCAGTTGCATTGTAGATAGAGATTTCTCCATAAAAACACACGTTCAAAAAATACAGCAAAACATTAAGAAAAGAGAATAGAGACAGACCCAGTGTTACAGCATAGCCAGTGAAACTGGCAAAAAGACCTTATGTTTCACCCCGTCTGGGTGGGGCTTCTTCAGAGGCTAACCCACTCTGCGGACTGCACTGGCTGCTGATACAGTGGTGGATCTCCTTCAAGATTGCTTTGCTAACCTACAAGGCCCTACACGAATCAGGGACCCAGTTACCTGAAAGATCTCTTTCATCCCTACTGTCTCTCCCGCCCTTTCTGATCCACCGATGAGGGATTGCTAGAAATTCCCAGGGTTCATTTACATACATCGGGGGCAAGGGCATTTAGCTTTGTGGCCCTGACCCTGTGAAATTCTCTACCTCGTCGGGTGTGAGATTGCCTGACCGTCCAAAGTTTTAAAGTTGTCTTGAAATAGCATCTTTTTAGCCAGGCATTTACTGAGTATTAAGTTGATATTCTATTTATTCTTTTGGCTAAATTTGATTATTATTTGTGGTTTTACTGTACAGGCACCTTGGTTTTAGAAAGGCGCCTATTATAAATAAAGAAATTAATTGATTGAACCCACGAGACCCAACTTCACATTTAAATAGAATCATCCAATACGAAAGTATTCATGTTACTTAATTAACTACAAAACTTATGACATCAGTGATAATTAATTCATTCATAAAAACAACTACCCACTACAGCCAACAACAATAAATCCTGATTTAACAATAAATCCTAATTTAACATAAGCAGTCATCATCGTCCATCTCCACCCGTAGCTCTGTTAAGGCCACTTTCAAGGTGCCCAGAACCAAGAACTCTCTTGCCCAGAGATCCTTCCTCCACCAAGCCCCCACCTGGTTCAACTCCTTCCCTAGCTGCAACTCCAAGTTGCCAGAAATTGGCTCCTTCAAAACAGACCTCCGGAACCATATCTTTAATACCCACTGTTGTAGGTGCAACAACCCCCCTGTTGTAACCTGTGGTACCCACCCACCTTGCCCCCTGGCTCGACAACATCCACTGGACAGGGTCTCCCTCCCCAGAACCACTCCTTCCCTACTAGATCCAAACAGGGTTGTAACCTGCTGTCTTCTCTGAGGACCTACTATATCCATGAGTGTAACTCACAATTTTGTGACATTATGTAACCTAAGTAATATACAAACTACTACATTATGTAACCTAAATGTATCTATGTTAAATGTTCCTTTTACTGCACCTGTAGTGTTATCCTCTGTTTTAATCTGCACTGTAATAACTGTCTTGATGTCTGCCCCCCTCGATGAGGTGCCTTTGTAAATGAGTTTCTGACTCAAAGGTTGTAAACCCGATTTGTAATGAATAAATAAAAAATAAAGAATGACATTCATTTTAGCCTATTTCATTATGTTCAATAATCATTATAAAAAGACTTAAATTATTCTTTTCATTGCACAGATTATATTTGATCAGCGTACATATTTTGTGGCATGCACCCTTAGTTCAATATCTTTAAACTGAGTATCTTTTTTTTTTTCTGGCAGGTCTACTGTCATCATCTGCCCTGGTCACAGTCCCTGGGGCCTCCACCACCAGCTATTGCTGCCTTGTCCCCTAGTTACTCCCCAGCTTACCACCCGGAGGGCGTGGTGCCACGGCAACTGTCCCCTATCCATGCCATGGGACTAGTGACTGGTCGGGGGACTGCAGCGGTGGTGGCTAATTGAAGCCCCGAGGAGGGCTTCACATAGACAGTGGATCCTGCCCCACCTGCTCTTTTTCCTGTGTTCACTTTTTGGAGGCAGGGACTTGCAATGATGCCAGCGTCCGCCCCGCCTCCCTGCATGACGAGCGCCAGTAGTGTGAGTGTCTTCCGTCCTCCTCCAGGAGTCCTCACTTCCCCACCCACCCCAAAGAAGGAGAGCCATCCATGGGATGCTCCATCCTTCTCCCCCAGCTGGCCCTCTGATGATCTGGGTCCATTCTCAAACCCGGGTTGCCGGCACTGAAAGCAGAATTTCAACCACTGTGCAGGCGGGCCGGCTAAACTGAATATCTTAACTCATTCATATCAAGTCCATCAGTTTGTAGAATAACTTGATCCAATTGTCCTTCTGTTGCTGACCGTTGTCTTGATTTGATTGTAAACATTCATGTTCTCAGATACGTTGTGCAGGGAATACATGTAAACACTGAAAAAAGAACAGACAGCAGGCTTTCAGTTGCCACATCTCAAAATCAGCATTCATTTTTAATACAAAAAGCTTACTACATATAGCTTTAACTTCTATGATAGAAAGACTCCAAATACTATAAAACTTAATAGCAAAACAGTCATATGGGATTGTATGCTTCGAGCACACTGAGATAATGTAAACCATTATTCAAAGTCCCATTTTTTACTATATCCAGTAAGAACCAAAATGGGGGGGGGGGTCGATTTCAACCAGTCAAACCTTTCAGAATACACACTCAGAACTTTGTAACAAATAATGTACAAGTTCAATAGAGTCATTAAGACCCAGGGGAAAAACAAGCCCAGGGTCAAAATATCCATTTTGTCTCATTACACTTATCAAATTCTCCCAGTTAACTCCTCTTGCATTTTTACTTATTTTTTGTATACCAAAAAACATTATTTTATGTAAGTTTATCTTTCCCCATAATATTCCTTCTAATAGCATATTTATAATTTCCTTCTCTCCAGGCTCAAACATGCTCCCCAATTTGTATTTTGAAGTTCCTTGTAGTTCTTCCTATATAGAGTGCTCCATAGTCACATTTCAATAGATATACAATACCCTCCAAATGACATGTTATTAAGCTATTACAATGTATATCTTTTGTATTTCTTGGATGTGCAGTAGATCCTCATTGTATCAGAAACTTTCAGTACATACATTGCCCACATCATGTGTTAGTATTTGATATTTTCCTTTGCACAGTCACTATTTTTTCTGGTTTGTATAGGAATGACACTACTATATCATCAATGGTTTGCTCTTCTGTAGACAAAATTTGGTCTTTCCATTGATATTTCTCTCAATCTTGTGCCACTTGCTAACACATTTCGTCTAGTGTTGACTATCTGCCTCAGTTTATCAGCACCTATTGTATATGTGGTAATGAACCTTGGGCAATATCCATTTTTCTGATTTACTCATAACTGAGCTTTGGACTTACTTTCTAACAACACTGATCTCTCCGGACTGTGAACAAAGTAACAACTTTTTTTATAGATATTTCATCATAGCCCCTGTTTCTGAATCTTTCAATTTGTTGCTGTTCCCTGTCCTCGTACACCAGGATCAGTACAATTTCACTTTACTCTAATAGGTTGGACTTTTGGTATACAGTAGCCCTTATCATGTGTTGTGGGTGGCAACTGTTTACCACCAGCAATGTGTTATAGTCAGTCTTTTTTGTATAGAGATCTGATGAAATATTTCCTCCTCCACCTGTGTACAGTGTAGCATCCCAAAGAAAAAATGTATTTTATCCTTGCCTGTGTTCAACTTGAAATTTGAGGGCTGGGTTACTGGAATTCAAATATGCTGTGAATGTATCCAGCTCTTCTCTGCTGTCCCTCCAAATGATGAGCACATCATCAATACAATGCCTCCATAATCCAGATAACCTATAAATGGATTTTTTGAGGCACTCCTAATGAAGTCCTCCCCCCACTTCGCAAGGTACAAATTTGCAAATCTAAGTGTGAATGTTACACCCATTGTGGTGCCTCACACCTGCAGATAGTATTTTCCACCAAATGAAAACATGTTAAACTTTAGTACAGTACTATCTGTGCCAAATCCAACAAAAGTTCTGTGGGAGGGTTATTTAGCTCTGATCTTTTATCTAAGAAATGGTGAAGTGCTTCTAAGCCTTCCATACTGGGGATAGAATTATATGATTGCACATCATAAGTAGCAATGGACAAAAAGTATTTACAGAGTTAATTTACAGGGCCGAGGACAGGGGGGAGGGGTGGTGCAAGAGTTCCATAAAAAGCCTGAAAAGAAATACCGTACACAACAGATGGTGTTGCAAAACAATATAATTAATATCTCATCATGGGAATCGAATATAAATGAACTTACAGCATTAAATTAAAAGTTAACATCTGTCCCTATTCAAAGATTAGATATCAGCCAGGCAATGATTAACCTAAATCTTTTTGCCAGAAAATTAACTCTTAAGATTTTCTTTCAAAAGCAAAAGTTGATTCAACAGGTGAAAAAGAATCTGAGAATCAGGAACAGAATCTGCAGAAGAATTTTAAGGCCAAATCAATGGTCTGTCCCCCAGCATAGACTTGCTCTGTTTACTTTTCTGAAGTTATGCAAATTGAATTTAATGAATGTGGATTTGCAACAAGAAACAAAAAGGAAAATATCACACAGCCTTTACTCTGCTTGAAAAAAATGCTTTAAATGATTTGAGCAATGATAGAGCAATAGTAATTAGAAAGGCTGATAAAGGGGGTGCCATCGTAGTAATGAAAAGAAATGATTATGAAGCTGAAATCCAGAGACAGGGGATAGAAGCTTCTATTGTAACATTACAGGGAATCTGACTAAGATATTTAAGGACTATATAGACAGATTTTGAACTGAGCAGTCAGTGTGTGGTGGATTAATAATGATAAAAAACATTTTTTGACTGTGGAAAAAACAGTTGTACCAGCTTTGTATGTGTTAACAAAGATCCACAAAGATAAAAAAAGCCACCAGATCAGCCCATCATTTTGGGGATCGGTTGGCTAACTGAACCCATTACATAATATGTGGATGGATTCCTTTTTTACCATGATAATTTTTATTAAAAGTTTCCAAATATAGTCAAAAGCAACATAAAATGTAACAAAATGGTTCCAGATATAGAATGTAAATAATAATAAATACATATAAATACAATAAGTAGCTAAGCACTTAGTTTCCCAAAAGCCTTATACACAATTTCTATACACATGAAGAAAGAAAATGTCATTTATTGTCTGACAAAAGATACAGTAATATCACATAACCTGTAAAACAAACTGTGGATTGGTCTTATAGGGCTGTATTTAGAAAGGGTGTCCAAATTCTATGAAACTGTTCCAATTTATCAATGATACTACAACTAATGTGTTCATTGTTAGCTAAGAGTGCCATGCTGTTACAGTATACCATTTCCCTAGGTGATGTATTTTTTGGGATTTCCAAAAACTTATCAGAATCCTTTTTAATGTCAGGGATGCCCGGGAGATCCAGATGCATTCATAGGAGTCTAGTTCACAGTCCATCCATTCCTGTAAAATGCTTAATAGCTTAATAATATGTAATTTGGAGGGTATTGTGTCAATATGCCGTATACAATATGGCACAGGTCAAAACCGTGCAATGCAGACAGCGTGGTCAGATATAGCAACAGGGTGTAAAACTGAAAAATTGTGTAAGTATGGTCGTGCACCCTGTCGCTGTTGCCTGGAAGAGGATAAGACCTCTACTGAGAGGAGTGTCCACTGAGCAGCTGCTGTGGCTCAACAGTATGAACTGCATGCAGCAATGGAAGTGGTGCATCTGTGGACCGGATTTCGAATCCCGGTCCTAGATGCGTGGACATTGTTTTTAATTTTGTACTTAGTCGATATCTATTTTCAACTCCCCCACCCCCAGAAGTTAATTATTTAAGTTGGGGGTGTTTGGGGGGTGCATAAAGAATTGCCACTGAGCAATATACTGTGCTGTATTGACATTACGGTATATTGCTGTGTTATTTTAGTGTGCGGCATTATGACCCTGTGCCAGAGCAACAGTCAGTGATTGTGATGTTATTGTGTGTTCCCTCCTATGAGGGGGATCAGAGAGCTGTGGTCACTGATCTCGATTTTATTGTGTGTCCTGCTCCTACAGAGAAGGATCAGAAAGCTATGGATGCTATCATGTATTTTAGTGTTTCCTGTCCACCTCCTACTGAAGTGGACTGGTGCAGCTGCTGTCGTCAATGGCAGCTATGTTGCACTGCATTGCACAGACCACACCAGATTAGTGATTTTTTCAATTACTAGAATCAGTGGTCAGCAAGGGGAAGGGTGGAATGACAACAGCACGAAATGCACAACTGATCAGGTAATCAGTGAAAGCATTGGCTTCACAGTTTATGGGGCTAGCTTTAGAATGTTAAGGATCATCCTTGTTCTTGACCAACTTTTTTGCTGTAAAATACTTCCCTCCTGTAACGTATTTTCTTCATAAGGCATTTAAAGGTTTTATCATATCCCCCCTCTCCCTCCTCTCTTCCAAGGTGTAAATATTGAGGTCCTTTAGTCTCTCATCACAGGACTTTTGATGCAGATTTATTTATTTATTTTATTTATTTAGTTTTTGTTGACTGGGTAAGTGCACTAGACAAATCCTGCCTATTTTCAGGCATGACCCGGGGGAGGGGGATACAGATGAATGCCAACTGACCTTGAACCAGATTAAGCTGTTGGTGGTATTTTAGTGAATGAGGGAAATTTGGCCAGGACACCAGGGAAATTCCCCTACCCTTCAGAGGGAGAACCTCTGTCCAAGATGGCAGACGCACCCTTGCTTGCTGAGGAGGTGGCGATGGAGGTGGGAAACCTGGTCTCAACTCCTGCCTCTGTGTGTGTAGAGACCACGTCTGCAACTACTGAAGCAAAGCTGGTTTCTGGGTCACCCTGATATGGACTCTCAAACGTCTTTACCCCTTGCCATCCCAATGAGGGATTTTTCCACTTTTGACTCTGCTACTGTCTTTTTGGCTGAAAAGGAGCGTCAGGACTGTTTGGGTGATGCAGAACATCAATTTGAGATTACAAAGAAGAATTTGAACAGAGAACTGCAACAGATTCGTGAAGTCAGACTGGCAGGATGTATGTCTCCTGCAGCCCACAATAATAGTTTGCAACAGCCTAAATTGCCTTTTCAAGTGGCTGAGGTGCTGCAATGTGCAGCCCATCCTGGCGAGTTCTCAGCTGGAATACTCCCGCCTGCTTCTCAGCTGCCCCTGCAGACTACAGTGACATCATTGCATACAGTGCCTAGTTTGCCTATTGTGACACACTCTCCCTCTCAATTGCTATCTCTTGATACCAATCCTGCTACAACACCTATCTGGTCTGTAGAAACAGCATTGCAAGGAGCTGGCTGGGTGCAGGAACCTACAGAGGGAAGTGGGTTTCTGGTCTGTCCCCTATTCGGTCCCCTGTCTCAATGATTTTCCTGAGCTGCAGCATTCACCAAACAGAAGTCTGCCTATGTCTGACCCCTTGTGCCTCCCCAAGGAATTGGAACTTACCCAGCACCCAGTCTTGGAACCTTTGCAGGGTTCTCTTATTTGTGCTGCTTCTCCCACTACCATTACAGAGAATACAGCTCCTTCAGTAGTGGAGCCCCCTTCAAAGAAAATAGAGCCAAATTGTTCTTTTTCCTCATTGTTTAAATGTTCAATTCTGGCTGCAAAGCGGCATAATGCGGTATGATTGGCTTATATGGGCGGTTTACCTAGCCACCGGACTGAGTATATGTAGCTCAGACACTACTCAAGGACTCTCTGAAATTCTTTTCTCACAAAATATATGCACTGATTCATATTTCCGGTGAAACTACGTTTGATGTCAGCTTCCAAACGCCTCGTGACTTGGAGCGTTTTTGGTCACGATATCATGCCTTAAGAAATACTGTCCTGTGGACCCCGTTTAAGGCCGTTCCCCTTTCCAAACCAGCCTTAAGAATATTACCGTCCTGTTTCGGAATGAAGGTGTTGACGTCACTAACGTTGTCTATTGGCTAAAACAACGTTGTACTGTTCAGGGTCAGCCTGAGGCAATATTGGACATGGAGAATATTTGGACTGGAGGCTGGAAGGTTAAGGTTTTGCTACACTCTAATGATTCTGGTCCAGTGCACCTACCTAATTCTTTTTTTATAGGTCGTGATAGAGGGGTCTTGTTTTACCCTGGGCAACCGAAAGCTTGTTACTGGTGTGGAGACCCCTCTCACCTTAGTAATTTCTGTGATAAGCTGAAATGTAATACCTGTGGAGAATTGGGTCATATGGGGATTCACTGTCTAAATGAGTGTAAATGTAATCTTTGTGATGAGCTGGGTCATACGTTTCAAAATTTTCCATGGGCTGCTCATAATCAGGCCACACATGATGATGGTGCTGATCAACGTTTTGTAATCACGCAAGCCCAGAAGGCTGTCTTAGGACCACCTTAGTAGAGCCGACTTCAGTGATCACTCGACCTCTGTTGCAGGTCCCTGAGCCTGTTGTAGATCAGGTTGTGGTACCCCAGTGGCCTCGTGTGGCACCACTTACTGAGACGACCCCTCCTACCCCTGACCCTGTCCAATCTGTCCAGCTTGTCCTGGACCCTGTTCCAGGCCGAGTACTATGCCACCCCAGTACCCACTAGTGTTATGCATCGGAGGTCTATGAGAATTACCCCGGCACATCATCATCGCCTTCCTTTGCTTTTAGAACCCCTCCTGTGGTTTTGTCTAATGCTTTTGAGCTACTCCAAACTGTTTCTGATGATGCTGGAGGCGAGTCTGACTCTTCCTTTGTTGCATCTTCCCTCCCGGATGGTATTACTGATTCTGAGATTCATCTGGGTACTGGTCTATCTCAGAAGTGGAAGGCCAGGGTTAAGCTAAAAGGGAAAAAGGTGATAGGGAAAAGGAAATTGTAAGGTGTCTCTGTTCTCCTTGTGTTATGTCTTACTTTGTTTGTCATACTATTAATGTGAATAGTATTAAGCGTCTGGCAAAAAGAAGATTGATTTTTTCCTGTTTATGGCTCTTACCTATGGGGATCTTTCTGTTGCAGGATACATGACTCCATACCACCCACGAGATTCGACAGGCACAACAGGACTGGCTTCTAGGTCCTTCTTTTTGGTCCATTGGCCTGGACTCCTGTTCCGGACTTGGGATCTTATTCAATATCCCAGATTTTGTTTTGCTAAAATTGATTGCGTAGCCCCTGGCAGTGTTAGTCTTAGATTTTTTAATTGGGCCCTGCCCTTATCGGGTTATTAATATTTATGCTCCCCAAATTAAGTCTGCACGTATAGCTTTATTTTCTTTAATCCGCCCTTATTTGCATACCTCCTTTCAGTTGATATTTTCTGGTGACTTTAACTGTTGCTTAAGTCTTCTTGACAAAAGCTCTTTTGCTACTACCCAGAAATTGTTTTGTGACTCCCACGAATTAGGGAAGTTGGTTCGTACTGCTCATCTCACGGATGCCTATTACTCTTTTACTAAAAAACATACTCTTACATTTCAAAAGGGTAAGATGGCTACCAGAATTGATTTTGTGTTTTTGTCCCGCACACTCCCAATTACCTCTGCTACTGTACAAGCTGTGGAGTTTTCTGATCATAAACTGCTTTCCGTAGGCCTTGGTTCTGATGTCACCGTTCGCAAAGGACCAGGACTCTGGAAATTCAACATATCTCTGTTGCAAATTCTGACTTTCAAGCAGTCCCTTTTATCCTTTATTCAGGCCCAGAAATCCATTTTTATTTGTTATGCAGACTCTATTGCATGGTGGACGGACACTAAACATGATTTGGTGCTATTTTTGAAAAGATATAGTCGTCAAAAATGTCGAAGAGAATATTTGGAATATTTACAGAAAAGGGTACATTTTCAGTCCTTGTTGACAATAGCTTATACGACAGGACAAGATCTTTCTCAACAATTGCACTTAATTCAGAATGATACGTTGAAATTCCATTCTAGACAATCACAGCAACTTTATCATCAACACAAATTTAATGTGGTAGGCACGAGGGCTGTTGTTTGCCCCTTTGAGTCGAATTCTCAACAAATTACACAAAAGAATATGTTGTGTCTTGCTGATTCTGATGGCACCTTATGTACCTCTCAGTCGGACATCTGTCGGATAGTGACATGTTACACGACTGCCCTCTTTTCTTCCTTTGCAGCTGCAGATGTTGATCCTGCGGTGTTGTATAGGGACCTTGACATCCCTATCCCTTCACAGCCATGTTCTGACTCAGCCTGTATACCTGTTACTGAGTTAGAATTGAAGTCTGTTATTTCTTCCTTACCCTTACGGAGGACTCCTGGTCCAGATGGACTCCCACTGCCTTATATAAGGTACTGCGTGACCACCTGATCCCTGAATTAACTTCAGTATTTACCTCCCTGTTAGCTAGTGAGTTTATCCCTTTAGATTTTACTAAGGGTACTTTGATTTATATCTATAAACAGAAAGGAAATATACATTCTCTTGAGAATTGGCGTCCCTTATGCATGCTAAACACTGACTTTAAGTTATTAATGAAAATCATTGTACAACGTATTATGAGGATTGCTGAAGTGGTTTTGCACCCTGCTCAGTCCTGCTCTGTACCGAACAAGAGAATCTCTGACCATTTGATTCTCCTTCAAGAATTATTTTCTCATGGCTACGTAGACTCTGTTTTGGGTTTTATTGTATCGGTAGATCAGAAGGCAGCTTTTGATTCAGTTAACCATGATTTTTTATGGAAGGCACTACATTTTATGCATGTGCCTGGTGAAATGACTCGCTGGATTAAGACTTTTTATAGGACTGCCACTGTTGTGCCTGTTGTGAATGGTTGGGTTGGACCTATGATCCCCTTAAAAAGAGGGGTTCACCAAGGGTGTCCTTTGAGCCCTCTGTTATATGTACAGTATTTTTTCTAGATGTTTTGCTTCGCCGTCTGAATACTCATCCTCAGATTCATGCCCTTTCTAGTTCTACTTTAATCTCGCAGTATACAGCAATTGCATATGCAGAAGATGTCTACATTATTGTGGCTAATGCAGCCTCTGTGGTTACTGCCCTCCAGGAATGTTCTTCCTTTGGTGATTTTTCTGGTGCGAGTTTAAATTTTACCAAAAGTTTTGGTATTCGGTTAGGATTGAAAATAGCCCCTTTTTCACATATTGGTCCTTTACAACTTGTTGAGGGGCCTCAACACATTTTGAGAGTTTATTTTGGGACTGTAGATTCTGACCTTTTTAATTGGTCTGCTAAATTACAACAAGGCAAATTTAAGGTTGCCTCATGGAATAAGGGGCAGATTGGGAAGAAGAAGTGCGTTTTCCTAATCAAGACTTATTTGATACCAACTTTTCTTTATTTAAGCTAAGTATTCCCAATCCCTAAACAATTATAAACTGCAGTTCTTGGTCTCTTCTTTCAAGCTCTGTGGGGAAGCTGGCTTAATCTGGTAAAACGGAATGTTACTTACTTACCTATTTCTGAGGGGGTTGTTAACATGATTAATCCTCTGTTATTTTTTTTTATGTATTTTTTTGACTGCAAATCTTTGGCCTCTATTGATAAATATTCAGAGAGGGTGGGAACCTTGGTTCTATGATTCTTGCAGATTATGGTTTCATTTATGGGAATGTGATTCATTAACTGTGATACGACAAACTTTGGGTATACCGGTATATATTAAACACATGTTTTTACATTTGAAACAGTGGAGGATATCTACCCAGATGTTGTTAAAGAATTCTCATAAAGTATTATATCATAATCTGCTCCTGACCGTTTGTGCAATACAGTTGCCCTTTGAAAAGTGCCCTAGCCAACATCTTCCTTCCTTATTGGTTTTGTTACGGTGTAAAAGGGTGCCTGCTCACATTGGGACTTTCATTGGCTGTTGTGTCATGAAAGAATTAACATCAAAGATAATCATAAACACAAGCAGTCTCAAGACCGACAATGTTCTAGACTATTGTGTATTTCTAAATTGGAAACTATATCGCACTTATTTTTTGAGTGTTCTTTTATTCGGCACTGGTGGGGTTTTTTGACAAGAGTCTGGGCCACTCCATTATTTCAAATGGTTTCTTACCAGAATATTATGTATGGTGTTTTTTCTCCCCAGTGGTCCCTTTGTACTCTGGACACATTAAATCTAGTTTTTGTAGTAATTAAATGGAATATTTGGATGGCTCGATGTCTGTTTACTCTACAGCAAAAAAACTGTTCTTATTCAGAGCTTGAGAAGAAAATCGTAACAGACTTAACTAACATTTATGTACATGAACGTACACTATTTTCCAAGGAGACATTACTTGAACTTTGGAAAGCTCTTCCTTGGATCATGAACTCTGATTTTGCAGTGACCTGATGGATTGTCTCTTGATATGCATAGTTCTGTTCTGTTTTTTTTGTTTACTTTTGTTTTGAGTCCACATGAGTTTTTGCAAATTGCTTTTGTTTTGATACTGTACGATTTCTTTTGTTTCAATAAAATTTTCCCCTACTCTTTTCGATAAGTGCTATGTGATCTTTAACATCCACCTGAACTATCACCAATCCAGGCAGATGGGACCTCAGTTTAATGTCTCATCCGAAAGACGGCACGTCTGAAGTGCAGCACCCCTTTCATGCTGTACTACAGTGTCAGTACTAGGATATTAACCCAAGTGCCAGGTCAGACCGTGCACCATCTTTGTTGTTCTCCTCTGGATTACCCCTCTCTGTCTATGTCCTTCTGGAGCTGTGGTCTCAAGAACTGGACACAGTGATCTATACAGGGCAAAATGACCTCCCTCTTTCTGCTGGTGGTACCCCTCCTTATGCACCTCAGCATCCCCAAACCCTCCCAACTGCCTTGTCAAACTTTCTGGCCACCTTCAGGTCATCTAATATGATTACTCCAGGTGTCTTTCCTGCTTGGTGGTCATCAATACCACTCCCCCTAATTTGTACTCCACCCATGGGTTTCTCTGCCCTAAGTGTATTATTTTATACTTTTTCACATTTAAGCCTAACTGCAATACCCTTGACCATTCCTCAAGTTTTCTCAGGTTTTTGCTTATCCTTTCTACCCCCTTGGAGTGTCCACCCTATTACAGATATTGGTGTCATCCGCAAAGAGGCAGATCTTCCTTCCAGCTTCTCTGTGATGTCACTGATAAAGACACTACAGAGGACCAGTATCAGCACTAAACAGTGAGGCACTGCACTGTTCACCCTCTCTTCTTCTGAATGTACTCCATTTACCACTACCCTCTGTTGACTATACCCTAACCAGTCTCTTACCTCATTTACCACCTTTGGACCCACTTCTATACTGCCTCACATGCTTACTAGTCTTCTATGTGAAATGGTGTCAAAAGCTTTACAGTAATCTAACTAGGCCACTTGCACCACTCCACCCTGATAAAATTCCTTGGTCACCCAGTCAAAATAATCTAGCAGATTCATTTGGCATGCCCCCCCCCCATGAATCCATGCTGCCTCAGGTCTTGTAACCAATTGGACTCATGCTATTCCATAATACTTTCCTTCAGCAGTGATTCCATCAATTTTCCCCCAACCAATGTCAGCTTGACTGGCCTATAATTTGTAGTCTTCTCCCTACTACTATGTTTGTGAAGCAGGGCTACATCTGCCCTCCTCTTGTTCTCTGGAACAACCTCCATTTCCAGTGAACTGTTAAATAGGATGGTCAGAGGTGCAGCCAGTATATCCCTGAGCTCCCTCAGTACCCTTGGATGTACCCTGTCTGGCCCCATTGCTTTTTACACTTTCACATTAGTGAGTCCATTTTGGACTCTCTGCTACAAAAAAAGGAGTGGTGTCCACCTCCCTCCCTCCAAAACTCATGTTACGTTTTGTGTAGTCCATTCCCTTCTTCTTCTTCTGTAAACCCTGAACAAAAGTATTTGTTCAGGATGTCTGCCTTTTCCTGATCCCTCTCTGCATTGTCCCTTCTTCCCTTTTTAACCATACAGTCCCTTCCCTAGTCTTCCTCTTTTCACTAACATACATAAAAATTGTCTTGTCCCCTTTTGTTACTGCCTGTGCTGTTCTGTCTTTAGTGCATGACTTCATGCTCCTTACTGCTTTCTCAGCTTCCCTCTGTTTCCCCTGATACACTTCTCTATCCTCCTCCCTCTGCATCTCATTACACCTTTTGAATGCTATCCTTTTAGCCTTTACCTTTTCAGCCACCAGTTTTGAGAACCATAGCAGTCTCTTTTTCCTCCTCCTTTTGCTCTCTTGCTTGATACAGAGGTTTGTTGCCTTCACTATGCCCCTTTTTCACCTCTCCTACTGTTCCTTCACCCCACTGAGGTCATCCCATCCTACCAAGTCATCCCTGAGGCATTCAACCATCTTTATAAAATTTGTTCTCCAGAAGACCATGATCCTTAACCTTGTGGGATTCAATTCCACAGCCTTCCGTATTGAACCACACTGTACAGAAATCACTGATTCCCTGGTCTCCCACCATGACATCTGCAACATTGTCCCTATTAGTAAATAGCAGGTCCATTGTTGTCACATAACAAGTGAGTTCACTGATTAGTTGACGGAGGAGCATCCATGCAGCTAATCCAGGATGCCCCTGCTTCTAGCTGAAGCCACAACTAGGAGAATCCAATCTACATCCACACACCCCTTTTCTGAGATCTGATATTTGGAGAAAGTGCCCTTCAGAGTCTCACAAATATGAGAAAAGAGTTTCCAAGATGTAGATTCATTTACAACTTACTGTACTTAGTCTTAAATCATATCCTTTATCTAGTACATCTCCATTCATAATAGAGTTACCAGTATCCCAGCCAAACCATCTACAGGGGTGGCCAATCTTTTGTAGTCCCTCAAACTGTAATTTGGATATGGTGTCCCTGAGATCCATGAAGCTGGTTTGACAAAAATTGTGTCGACCGACGTTACAGTGACAGATTTATGTCAACCGTAAGTTGCGGTCAGCATAAATGCCTCATGTAAACTGTCTTTTTTTCTTGGTGGGCTTTGCAACACCCATACAGGTGGCTATGCCCCTGCCCCTCCCACTTTAGGATTATCAACTCTGGGTCAGAGTTATTTTGGAGTGGGGTACATTACCTGGTAAAAGCAGTGCTGGGGTCCCACAGGTACATTACAGTGGCAACAGTGAATTGCCACTGTAATGTTGTTCATTGTGTGATTGTCTCTGTTTGAACAGCATACCGAGTCCCTGGCTACCCTAAAGGAACTGACCACTAATAAGGATTCATCCTGTCTCCAGATGGTGCAGCTATGCTCAGATGCTCTCTGATTAAGATGTCTGGTAGTGTTTCCCACATACATGTCATCACTGAACTTGCACAGCACATAGATAATGTAATCTATTAGCAATTGATGGTACACCTCCCAGACAGTGACACAATTACAGTGAACTATGCTGATGCTGACAACATCAACAATTCACTGTAACAGTGCACCAGAGACCCAGACACACTGTTTCCCGGTCTTGCACCCCTTCCCTGAATCAACTCTGACTCGGAGTTGATTATCTTTAGAATGGGCCCCCTGCATGGGGCGTTTGGGCGGCTTCACCCCTCAGTAGAAAAAAGAGACTGGGAGTCCTTCGAGATTTATGTCAACCGCAACTTGAGGTCAACATAAATTCCATCACTGTGATGCTGATCCATGAAATTGTTGTCGAACTGGCATCATAGAGCTGCAATTGATTTGGTCTGATATCTCAATATTCTGATTAGTATTAAAGTTTCCAGGTACTGCATTTGATATTGTGATACTTTGCATGGGATCCACAGGAAAAAAAAAACTTCTATTTTGGACTGAGACCAGAAGAAATTATTTTTTTCCTCTGATTTGAGATGTTATTCTCTCTATGTACAATTTTGTCCTTCATGGGCAGGAGGAGTATACCAGGGGTTGGAGCATCCCAATATTAGGGAAAATAAACAGCCAGACCCTGGCAGATAAAATAAAGGAGGCATTTCAAATCCAGAAGGTTGTGGAACCTATTTGGAAAGGATCAGCTAGATCCGGCACAGGCAGGGAGGGATAATATGGGAGAGATCAAGGTGGACGATGCACTGGGAGCACTGGGAGCAAGGGGTCATAGGAATGAATTTGTTAAACTCAAGCTGCAGCAGATTTGATTAACTTTAGGACTAAGGTTCTTGACTTCAAGATGGAGTAATCTGGACAACCTTTTGCAATGAAAAGAAGCTACTTGGATGTTCAGCCATAGAGGGATTCAACTCACAGCTCTTATTGAAAGAATTGATTTGGCTGTTTCTTACAACATATGTTCATATCATTGTACATACTGTGGTTTATCTGATATATGGCTAGGCTGTGTTTGTTGTTCTATACAGTAGCTATTCGATAATTCCTCTTTTCCTTTTGCGTTCCTTGCCCCTTTCTAGTTCCTATCCCTTTTCCAACCCCGCTCCTGACCTTCCTATCTCCTGTCTCTGGGTCCAATTAATTATTACATGTCCCTGTTTAGAATGTTTTTATTCCTCAAAGAAAATTCCTTTATTAAAACCAAAGTTATTATTTTTTTTAGTATAGACAAGGGTTGCTAAATCATCATACTTTTGGCATAATAGATGGACTAGATTCCAACATAAAAGAAGTTAACATATATTAAATATATTACTTTTTTTCCATTATCTTTTTACCTCCTGCCAGTGGCCAGCCTTCACTGACCTCTCCTTTGGGTGGCCTGTCTCCACCACTGCCCTGATCCTCCATTCCTGCCATCCACTGCTCCCTCATCCTGCTGCTCTGGTTGTCCCACTGTATCCCTTTGACTGGAGGTGCCCTATCTGTGGGGGCAACTGGGAGGGGAGACTTCAGCACCTGAAGACACCTTTCACCATCTGGGCCTGAGCAGTGAGGGGCACAGCATCAGAGCTATTCTGGCTACTGCAGCAATGGAAGGCTACGGGCCACAGCCATTCAGCTGCAAAGCGACCATATTTCTACTTTTTCTCCCCATCTACAGTGCCACTTTTGTAGTTCCCTCAATCTCCACTGGGGGCCACTACAGAGTGAGGCAACCCTTACAACCCACCCCAGGAGAGGAGAGCAGTCCTCCAGATACTCAATCCTCTCCTTACCCTGCCGACCCTGGGAGTACTGCGTCCATTCCCAAACTCATGTCGCCCACGTGGCACAAGGTGTGGCTAAATGTATTTTTAGGCATTGAGCCAAAATCCCTTTTTAAATCTATCATAAATATTTATCTATTAATAACAATAGTGACATACTGATATGGGTTATTTGCTCTTAGGTTCTCATACAAGGCAAAATGCTTCACTTTAGAAGGGACTCTATAAGCTGCAAAACAGGATATAATCATGCAAGTTAATCATATTTCATATGTGTATTTTTTTGATGGTTTTCATTAGATTTTCAAATTAAATAAATACTCACTGTATGTTCAAAGTGATTATTACAGTAGGTATGTGGGCTGTATTTATGAACTTAAGGTGTTAACACAGTTTATTTCCTGTCATTTTTTATTAATCATTCATCATGTCTTTACTGTTTTACACCTTGTTATACTTTACACTTTCTGCATTAAAGATATGTAATTTAAAATGTAAAACAGGTTTACTATATCTTTAAATGAATTAGAACCAAAACGTATAAATACTATCTCCCACTAGGTGGCAGGTACACCTTGAAAAAGCACTTGTTGAAAAGGAACAAAATGTTTGTATGACCGTGTGGGGTCTCCGTTATGCTTTTTAAACCTTTACAAACAAATACATGCTTTTTGATCATGATTAACTACAGTGTATAATATTTTGTGACTTTGTAACTGGTGCCTGGTTGTTTGATCCAAAAGTCCCACACGGATCTATTTTTGAACAAGTTTTATGTGATAGAAGGGAAGGGTTCCAATATGACTCTTTGCAGATGCTACTAAGATCAGTGGAAAGGAAGACAGTGAAGAGGGACTAAGAGCCATAGGGAAGGATATGGAAAGATTGAAGAGGCAGACAAGGGTGTGAAAGCTGAAAGTGAATGCCAGACAGTGCAAGGTAATGCACATAAGAGTCAAGCACCTGACAGCAAATTACAGGATGTATGGGGTAGTGATGAACAGAACAGTGTAAGAAGAGGCTATTGAAGAGTTAATAATGGAAACTGGAAAGGATCAGCACATTGTACAAGGGCTGTAGGAAGGGAAAATAGGATGATGGGATTAAGAGGGTGTGGGGATCAGTGGCAGGATAAGGAAGCGATACTGCCCTTCTACAGATTCCTGGTTTGACCACACTTACAGTACTTTGTGAAGTTTTGGAGCACGCACGTGAGGAAGAACTGAGAGAAGGTAAAGAAGGTACAAAGGAGGGCAAACAGAATGTTTTAATGACAGCAATGGAAGTTGTACGGAGATCAGTTATGGGGTTATCAATATATATTCAATAGAGGATAAGAGAGACAGTTGGACATAATAGAGACATTCAGGTACCTCCATGGGATGAGCACAGTATGCAGAAAGGGAACTGTTTACACTGACTTGAAACACAAACACCAAGGGAAACTTCATGAAGCTAGTGGGGAGAGGTTCAAAAAGGACTGCAGGAACTAAGTCTTTACGGAAAGTGTTGTAGAATAATGGAACAAGCTCCCCAAGGAGTTTGTATGTGCTGAAACAGTAGGAGGATTCCAGAGGTGGTGAACAGATACATGAGAAGTGCATGTGTGATGCAGCAAGGTGGGGGATGTGCCCTAAGAACAGGGCCTATACTAAGCAGATTTTTCAACAAATTGGTTGGGCTTCAAGGCTTATCTGCCCCATTTATCTATGTTTGTATTTTTTATTTTAGATATAACTAGGGAATTGGATTAGGTGTAAATAAGAGGTGCTACTGGATGCCAGGGACTGCTTGCACTGGGCATGAGTGCCACTGGATTCCAGAGGCTGATTATATTTGGGTAGATTGAGGAAGGGCATGCCACTGGACATAAGGGACAGGTTGGAGTGGGGCTGGATGAGAGGCATCAGTTTCACCAAGGACTACCTTGCTCAGGAGCAGGGGAAGAAAGGGGCGTCACTGTACTCCAGAGACTATTTGGAACAGGGTGAGTTATGGTGAGGGAGTTACACTGGCCACCAGGGACTGCGTGCCCTTAAAAACAGTGACAATGCATACCAAACACCAGCTTTGTCAACACAAAGTAGTGTGTATCTGTTATTTAACATCTTTTTAAAAAAGGATATGCATTTGTTGCAAAAAATACATTAAGGCATCCATTATAGTTGAAGAACAAAGCCTCAGAAGTAGGAAAATGCAATGTTAGGGTTACAAAATCCTTTCTCTCGATGAATGTGTGGTTTTGTGTTCCTTCAGTTCAAATGATTGCTAAATGTACCATTGGTCTTACCCCGAAATCAGCACCCCTCTCTTAAATTATTGTTTTGTAAGTAAATTTATGTGCCATGAAAGACAGTGGCAAAGTTAAACTAATGCCAATGCCATGAGTTAGGGTAATGCCAAAGCTGTGAGTTAGGGCAATGCCAATGCTGTGTTGAACAATCACTTAAAGCTCAGCTTATGGTCGAGTGACAACTTTTTAAGGTGATAGTATTTATACAAGTTAGCAGGGACACATAAAAACTCACTTGTCTGATGTACTGCTAGCTCTCTTTCCTTGCACATTCAGTTTTATTCATTTTCTGTGGTGAAGGCATTGTCGTAGAAATGTGTGAATCTCAGTTTCAGAAGGATCTGCAGCTCACAGGTGCCAACAATGCATGTGATCTCACCTGAGAAAAACATCTCTCACGTCCTAGCATCCACAAGCTTAGTTTTGGAAACTTCACTGCTTCACTATTTCATGTAAGAATCATTTTACATTTCTTTTATTCCCGAGATTTTTACCAGTTTTGTCAGATTTCACAGCTAATTATATCTGTCTGAGATCTGCTTGTTTTACATAGTTTTACAGTTTCTATGCAGTGTAGGAGGCAATATAGCACAGTGGTTTAAGGCTCTTAGCTTCAAACCTGGAGTCCTGGGTTTGAATCCACAGCCACCACTTGCATACCGTGTGACCCTGAACAAGTCATTTAACTTCCTTGTCCTCCCAGGTTGCACCTGTAAACAAACTTTCAGCTGAGTGTGTCTCTCCTGGTGAAAAAAAAAGAACTCTTGTAGACTGCACATAGTGTCATCCAATAATAGAATGCTAGAGTAGGACAATAAGTATAATGTTTTTTACAGAAATAACATCTATGCATTGCAGCAGTAGTTCTAGCATATGTACTTACACATCCAGGCCTTTTCAACTTGTAGTATTAGACCGTGAAAATAAAGTAGTGGCTCCACATGACATAGCAACTCCAGAGGGACAACATGGTAGCAGGAACACAAAAGATTTGCATGTTGAAGCAACAGAATCTGCAAACCAGAATGAATTGATTAACTTTAATCTAGTTATTGGTACTGTGCCAAAAGCTGAAGGACATTTCATAATGCATTCAAAGATTATTGATATCTGATAATATTTCAGCTGTGAATGTAAATGTCAATCCCAGTAACGATAGCAATGCTCAAACAGAAAGGCTGAAATGGAACATGAGGTAATGCAAATATTTAATGGCTAGTAAGACATACAAGAAATACATTCTATCATATCTCACTTTTCGTTATCTGATTGGTAAATTCAGTTCTGACATTTTGAAATGTCCCCAGTCTTTTGGGACAGTACCAATAACTAGGTTAAAGTTAGTCACTTCATTTTGCTTTGTAAGTTCAGCTGCTTCAACATGTGATTCCTATGTGCTCCTTCTACCATGTTCTTCCTCAGGAGGTATTAACGCTATGCGGCTCCATTGCTATACTTTCACGGACTAATACTGCCATTTGAAAAGTCCTGGAAGTGTAAGTACATCTGCTGTAACTACTTTTGTAATGCGTAAGGTGTTATCTGTTTAAAAACATCAAGAGAGCCATCATACTCATTGTCCTCTTCTACCATGTTATTATTGGATGATGCTACAGTATGTGCAGTTTGTATGAGCTCACCGTGTAGAGACTGTAAAACTGTGGAAAGCAAGCAGACCTCAGGTTCATATTATTAGCTGTGAAACCTGACAAAACTGGTAAAATTCTCAGGGATGAAAGAAATTTAAAATGATTCTTACATTAAATAGTGAAGTTGCCAGCCCTGTGGCACTGAGGCACTGGACGCCACACCTCACGCCATGCCAGCGACCCGGGTTCTGGAGAACTACTGGGAGTCGGCAAGGGAGAGAGAGGATCAAGCATCTGAGGGACTGCTCTCCTCTCTCGAGGAGAGATCCAGGAATCCAGGGGTAGCCTGGTGCAGCAGTGGCCCCCGATGGAGACCGGTGGCACTGCTACACACAGGGGCTTACAGGCTTGGGGCAGATGTTAGGCAACTGCCTTCCGGACGTGGGTGGGAGCACCCATGTCATGGGCTAGACAGCATTGCACATCCCACATCAGGGGCATAAACATTACTGAAAAAAAACCTCCAGCCCGGATAGGTGACAGCCCCCCAGAGCCTTGCCTCCACACACCCAATACTGGAGCCCCACCACCGCCCTCTTCGGGACCCTATGTTTATTGATTTATTTTAGTTGTTTAATCAGGAGTAGCACACCAAGTTGAAAGCTCTTTTACAGGTGCAACCTGGGAGCACAAGGACGTTAAGTGATTTGCTCAGGGTCACACAGTATGCAAGTGGAAGCTGTGGGATTCAAGCCCAGGTCTGGTCTGGTCTGTTGGATGTCACCAGATTTGCAGCTCAGAGCCTTAAACCACTGCGCTATACTGCCTCAGGGAGAAAGTAATGACCTTGAGGATGGCGGGGTTCACAGTGGGCGGTAGAGTGGCACTGGCCAGCGGAGAGGTCTGAGAGAGTTCCGGAGTCAGGGGAGATAAACAGAGTTAAAAAAAAAAATTGTCAAGTTGCCAAAGCTAATCTTGTGGATGCTGGGATATGAGAAATGTTTTTCTCAGTTGGGACCACACTCCTATTGTCAGTTCCTACAAGCTTCAGGTGTGTGTGAAACTGAGATTCACACAGTTCTATGAGGATGCCTTCACCATAAAAAATTTGCAAAACTGAAAGTACAAACACAGAGAGTTAGCAGTACATTAGATGAGTATGTTTTGAAGTCTAACTGATAGCTTGTGCAGAAACTGTCACAGATTTTTTAAAAAGTGCTTACTTAGCTATAAACTGACTGCCTTTTTTGGTGTGGGGGTGGTGCATTGACAGAGCAATTTTATTTTTTTTGAACTGTTACCAAACTCAGACTGGCAGCATTAAATGATTTTCACTCTGGGGCATGAAATAAGTACTTTTTTTGCTGGTAAAACTATATCAATAATTGATCATGAGATAACTGTTTCTGTCAGCTGTTCTGTGTCCACATGTACTGTTGCCTTTGATGTCAGTCCTTGAATGACGTTAGTGGCAGTCAGCAGTTTGAAGAAATTGAGATAAAATCTGCCCATTTTATTTGGTGGTACAAGGAACCTAAAATATGCATTACCAGTTAAACCCACCAAAAAAACACAAGACACGTGGTTATTACACAGTCAAATAATAAAGCTGAAAAATGAATATTCCAAATGAATCTTTGCCTTTGATCTTTAAATTGCATGGAAAACAACACCACATATTAAAAAAAAAATTTGGATAACTTTTTTTTCCCCAACAATATATTTTCCTATCTTTGAGGCCATTTTGCTTCAGTCCTACAGTAACTGATGTCTAAGTGATGCTTTTTGCAGTGAATATTGGAAGAAATCTACTAATGTATTACAAACACCTCTTCTTTGTCAGTGTTTCATCTGGCTCTAATTCCAAGTCCTTTAGTGCCCTTCTCTGTCTTGATATGAGATGCTGTCATTATGGTGTTATTACGCAAGCAACGCAACGTGATATGGAGTGGGTTAGGCTGAGATAACCACCAGCCCTGGGGCATAGAGAGGCCTGATGCTTCAAGCAGAGGGTTTTAAAGCTCCTTGAAGGGTGATTATCAAGTTTAACCCACATCCTGAAGTGTCTCATCCTGCTAATAAAATGTATCAACTGAGAAACAATGTAAGTAAAGCAATGCCAACATTTTAGATTAAAAGGAGGCATTTTATTTTGTTAACAGTACAGTGCAAACTACTTTTAACAGACTACAGTACTGTCTGCTGTCACTACAATGCTGTAATAGTAAATGGAGCCTGCTCTGAAGAAAGGGGGGTTACTAATGGGGCACTGCAGGGTTCTGTACTGGGACTGGTCCTCTTTAATGTCTTTATAGGTGACATTGTGGAGGGACTGGAAGGAAAAGTATGCCTTTGTAGATGACACAAAGATCTGCAACAGGGCTGATACACAAGAGGGGGGTTGAAAGGATGAGAAGGGACTTGGCAAAGTTGGAGAAATGGTCAAAGGTATGGCAGCTTAGAGTCAATGCAAAGAAGTGCAAAGTAATGCGCCTCTAAAACAAAAACCCAGGGGAAGAGTGCACAATGGGGATGGAGGTACTAACGACAACAAAAATGGAAAGGGTCCTGGTGATAGTCATATCAGATGACCTAGAGGTAGGCAAGCAATGTGAGAAGGCAGTAAGGGGGGATACTGGATGAACAGGGAGAGGCATCACCAGTAGAAAACAGGAAGTTGTTAGCCCTCTGTACAGAGAGTTGGTGAGACCCTATCTGGAGTATTGCATACAGTCCTGGAGACCTCATCTTCACAAGAACATAGACAGAATGGAGTCAGTCCAGAGGAGGGCAACTAAAATAGTGCAGGGTCTGCACCAGAAGCCATACAATGAGAGACTAAAGGAGCTTAACATGTATACCCTTGAGGAAAGGAAGTGGGGGGACATGGTAGAAACTTTCAAGTACCTCAAGGGAATCAACAAAGAACAAGAGAGTAGCGTCTTTCAGAAAAGGCAATGTATAAGGGCAAGGGGGCACAATCTGAAGATTGAGGGGGTCTGCTCAGGGTAACGTGAGGAAGTATTTTTTCATGGAGAGGGTGGTGGATGCATGAAACAGCCTTCCTGAGGAGGTTGTGGGGTCAAAAACAGTGGAGGAATTCAAGAATGCATGAGACAGACATAAGGCAATTCTAGTGGGGGGGTAGGAGGAAGTAGGCTGTTGGTTAACTAGGATCTGCAGCTTATCCAATAGGTAGGGAAATGGACAGGCTGGGTGGGCCAAGCAGTCCTTATCTGCCTTCAAAGTCTATGTTTCTGTCTTTAACATACCACTCTGCTATCTCTAAGTACATCATGATCTGCACTTTTTCTAAGTTCTGTATTCAGTTCTTTATCAAACAAATGTCTGTTTTTAAAGGTAGAAACACCAGCCTGAACTACACCCTCACAAAAAGGAAGCCACATACTGGCTCCACTTCTCTGTCCTGCCTACCAGCCTATAACAACACGTTGCTTACCACCCACATTTGTTCAAAATCACCATAATCCAAATGTAAGAGGAAAAAACAAGATTATTTCTCAAATGGCCTGCTGATAGAGAATCACAAGGAGGTAGTGATGAATGGACTCATAAAAGGAGAGCCGGATGATGACTCCACTCCTCTGCCAGCTTGCTGATTAACAAAGAGATCTGTTTACCGAGGAGGTGCTGCTGCTAGTCCGCTTCTGTTCAAATGTTGGCAATCTAAAACTCATTTCCTGACCTGGTCTCAGCTTAATTTGTAAACATTAAGCCAGTAAAGTAAGAACAACAACTAAATTAGCCAAGCAAACTCCTAGCACTGAACATCTCTGCCACAAATACACTGTAACTGTAAGAGGGCTGTATGTTACTTATAAAAGCCTGTACAGTGGGTGTCTCTCGTGTGGTGGAGAAAGAAAAGCTGCGAGTGTTGCAGAGCATCAGAACTAAGATAAGGGAAGCCAGCTTCTTTTAAATGCACACAAGTTACATCTGCCAAGCAAGCCACTGGGGTCTAAGGAGAAAATGTATGATCAGGGACTGTCCACTTGAGCCACTCCAAGGTGGAAAAGCTGCATGCTGCAAACAAAGAATGGGAGCAGTGGCAGCTACACTTTGTGAGGGACAGAAGAGAAGCTGAGACAGTCATGCTCCATCTGAGGCTCAGGTCTAGACAGCAGAGTTTCTTTTTAGAGACTGCAAATATGATCATAAGAGGGATGCATGTTCCTTATAAAAGCTTGTAGAGTGGGCATCTCTTGTATGGTGGAGGAGGGGAGGCTGCAAGTGTTGCAGAGCGTCAGAATTAACACTGGTAAGGGAAGCCAGCTCCTTTTAAATGCACACAAGTTACTTCTGCTGGTCAAGCCATCATGGTCCAGGGAGAAAACATGTGGTCTGGGACTGCCCACTTGAGCCACTCCAGGGTGGGACCGCTGCACGCTGCTAACAGAGAATGGGAGCAGCAGTGGCTAAAGTTTGTGAGGTATGGGAGAAGAGCCGAGGCAGTTGTGCTCTGGTCTAGACAACAGCGTTTCTTTTTGTGGACTGCCAAATAGTGCAAGCTGGTGGAGTGTTACAATGTCCAGAGTAACAGAGGTGGCTTTTGTCACCTCATCCTGTTGTTGGCTCACAAAGAATGCGGGAGTGCTTTTCTACTAGTCCTACCAAGAGTACTGCAGGGCTCTGCCCATGCAGCCCTAAAAAGCGCAACCCACCCATGTAAAGAAATAAAAGGGCACATGCCTGTCATTAACAGACCTTATTCTTCAGTTGTCTTTAAAGTTCTATAGTCCAAGGTCAGTAGTCCTCTCACATGGTGGCAGATGGTGGTGGTGGTGATGTTGGCTGCTGGTGCCATTCCTGCGCCAGTGACTCTGGGAAGTCCCCCAATTGCACGTGTGCAGTCTGTAACTATGCAGGTGCAGGCCTTCACCCACCACAGTAGCAAGTGTAGCACACAAACCTGATGTTGTAGGAGGTCATCCCTCCCTTGGTCAGGGCTGTGTTTCTCCAACCCCTGCAAACTCCTGCATCCCTATGGGCACCTATGGAAAGAAATACACTAAACTCTGCACACTGTGCACACAGAACGAGGGACATAGGAGTGGCACAGTATGGATAACAGACATACAACCAGCCAGCTCATCGGGCCACCATTCCACTCATAGGTAGTGGAGATCAAGCAGTCAGAATTAAATGTGCTTGGCATACCAGAGACAGCACTGTGTACCTGAACAGTAGAGGACTGCACATACAATGAGTGTGCTGTGCTGCAATGGGTCATGACAGAGTCATGCAAGGGACACAAGACACTGGCAGGCATGCAGATGTGGAAACAGCACAAACAGCAGCAGCACCAAGCCAGAGTGTGACAGGCCATGTAAATGGCCAAAGGGGCATGGTGCTGCACCTGCACACCCAGCACCCTGCACACCAGCTAGACAGCACACAGGCCAACACAAGTGAGTCATATAGCACACAGGCCAACACAGGTGTTCAGGACAACAAACATACATGATCTACCCTGGTTGGCTGCAGGGGCAGGCCCAGGCATACACATGTTACCCATGGCATATCTGTATACAGACAACACCATCATGCAGCACTGTATAAAGCAGCTGGAATAACATGCGAGTGCAGCGGTAATGTATTTGGGTGGGTACCTTACACACTGTACCTGATCAGTACAACATTAGTGTGAGAAGAAGAGCCACTTGGAGGCACCCGTCCTAGCAGATGTTGGTCCCACCCTGGTCCCACCCTAGGTACTGGGTTTCCACTCATACAGAGCCAGTGCAGGACAGTGGCCATGTGAAGACAAAGTTTTGTCCAACTGTATACATGGCCCTGCCCATGCACCATGGAATAATCATATTCTGGACATCACTGTGTTGGTTAGATGCTATGAATATACATCACACTGTCAAGCACATATGTCAATATACATGCAATGTCCACCAGTGCCTCCCCAGTTGCTGACCCTAAGTCACATAAGCTCTGTTGCGATCTAGTGGCATGATGCTTAGTGCATATGGCACTGGAGATATGACAGATGTGGGCTGTCTGCCACAGGCAATGTATGGTTCAGACAGCATGTCACAGTGGTGTACTGGTACAACAGTGGCCCATGCCTACCTCCACCAGACAGATAGATATAACAGACCTGACTGACAATGGCAGGAATACTACCTGAGGTTGTGAGCATTACCTCAAATGCCCTGGTGTACTAGATCAATGGCACTGGAGTCATGCCATCTCATGGTGTAATGCATGCCAAGGCACAGTACACACACACACACACACACACACACACACACACACACACACACACACACACAGACACACACAGCATTCCTGTTACAATGAAGTGCACAACAGTAGACTGCACAGACTGACACACCATAGTATCAATTGTGATAACATGCCCCCAGGGCTAGTTGAGAGTCCCCAAACATGACTTCATGGGTGATGCCTCCACAGGCATGCATGCAGCGTTCTAAGACACACATGGGTACCCCTTCCAACAGCAGAAGCATGCAGCATAGTGTAGACATGCAACCCTGATGACAAAATACACAATGCAGGGTAGTAACATGAATGTCTGTCCTCAGAATGCCCCTCTGCTGGCTGACAATGCTGTGACCCATCGTGACCTGGCATTCCCTTTTGCCACTGCTGAGTCTGGTGGCTCCACTCAGTCACCCTGGTCCTAGCTTGTCCAAGCTTGGCCCTGGAATATGTGGAGGAGGACAAAGGAGGCATGATCAAGATCATGCAGTGAAATACATGGCACAGTACAGTAGCATAAACCCTAAACCTTACACACACACACACACACACACACACACACCTATATGCTGGTACTGTGTACCAACAGCCACATGTGAATGGTGTGGATGGACAGGACTATGAAGGGCTGTGTCCTACCATTATGCACAGCTGTTGTACCCCAAACAGATATGTGTGCCAGGGTCCAGATGAAGCTTAAATGCTATATCCCAGTTTTAGTTGTGGCCTATCACTGTGTATGAAAACCTGTAGTGCTTATATTCAGCTGTCCTCACCACTCCTGTCCAACATACCCATATATGTCAGCTAGAGGCCATGTACACCTCACAGTACACAGTGGGATGTATGTAGCCTCAGCTCTCTTACAACAGGGGAACAGGAAGCATACCTGTGCAACTGTAGAGGAGGACATTGTACAGTAGATGTAGCGATAACAATGACCAGTTCAAAATTAGCAGACCATGTGCTATATAATAGTGTACCTTGCATTGCATGGCATATGCATACCAGCACCCATGCTACTGAATACAATCAGTTTACACAGAATACAGTGGCCTCTGCAAAGTGCTGCTGAGTACACCTACCACCATAGCTGCACATAAACAACATGTCACATGACAGAGTCCTCCACCCTGACACTACAACCATATCACTGTGTAAACACTCACCCTTGCTGCCATGGCAGGTTGCATGTCTCAGCAATCCAGAGCAGATCCTGTAATGTTCAGTGTACAGGGGACCTCTATTGGGACAGTGGTCCCACATACCTGCATTGGTAATATCAGCCTATAGAGTGCCATAGATCCCATAGGGCAGAGGGGACACAACTGAGACACAAAGGCACAGTTCATATTCCCTCAATGACAGTAACCTAGTGGTATGTAAGCATGGAAACATTAGTGCCACAGGACACAATACAAATCATACATAAAGCCATCTGTACTCACCTTACCTTGGCACAGTAACACTCTCAACCATCACCCTCAGCAGCTGCAGGCAGCATGGTTCCCTTCAGATCAGTATAAGTACTTACATTGGTCCCTGGTGTGGGTGACCCCTGTATGGTGTGTGAGGCACCACCCCAAAGAGCCCCACACCTCACACCTGGGCTTGTAAGCTTCATACCCCCTTGCCCAGATTCTGGTCCTTCCTGGCCACCACCAGATCAACCACGTAGGCCAGCTCAGTTGCAGAACACCTGATGTATCTCTGCATGACTGCTCTCCTGCTATTGTCAGCCATTCTTGCAGTGTCCTTCGACCCAGCCCCCACACCAACCTAGTGACAAGTTCCTGACTCTGTGGGTATGACCTTCCATTTGTGCACCAAGTTACAGCTTTAGTGCAGCATTAATATCAATTTGTGTAGCATTATGTGATTCTGATTGGGCAGTAGTCTGCATGTGGCAGGCACAGGGTGGCAAGTGTGCATGTGCAGGCCAGCAATGCATGAGTACAATGCCATAGAGCTAAATCATAGTGCGCATGTCAGTGCTGTGTCATGACATCACTCCTGACGTAATGCCATGGCTGCGCTGGATATGGATGTAGTACTAGAGCATTGGTAGGTGTAGCACTAGTACAAATACAACAGTGCTAGGGGTAAACAAGCAGTATTCAAACATTGTATGCAAATGAGCTAACTTCATAGTTGGAGGGCGAATTTAGCATTTGCATGTCTTTGCTTGAATGTAGTCATTCATTAGTATGCCTCATCGTGCCTGGAGCATATAAAAATGTCGATGTCAATAACAATGTCAGAGGCTCAGTAGGTAGCACACTCGCCTCTGAGGCCGGGAGATCAGAGGGCTGTGGGTTCAGTTCCCGTATCTGGCACTTGGGTTAATATCCCAGTACTGATACTGTAGTGCAGCATGAGAGGGGTGCTGCCCTTCTGAGGTGCAGTCTTTCAGATAAGACGTTAAACATAGGTCCCATCTGCCTGAATTGGTGGTAGTTCAGGTGGATGTTAAAGATCCCTGGCACTTATCGAAAAGAGAAGGAGAAATTTTTATTAGAAAATAAAAACCAAAAGAAAGTAGCATACATAACGCTGTACAGTGAAAAGAAACATCAAATCCAAATCATTATATGCAATAATCTTTCACATGAAAAAAAGAGAGAGAACAGTAATTCATCCTACTCATCCAATATTATGCCATAAGAAAGCACCTACTTCTTTTCCTAGAGTGCGGAATTCATTCTCTTAAAGAGTGTCCAGTTCTTCCTGTATATATAAAAAAAAACATCTTGCAGCTGTATTACTTTATTCTGAAGCACTCAAACACCTTGCCTGCCAAATATGCCATTTTAGGCAGGCTAACAAAACTATAACTGTGCTTTTATGCCATTTGTTCCACTCTGCTGGAATCTGCTCTAATACCAAAATTTCATAAGATATTAAACCAAGTAGTGGCTCTCCCCACCAGTGTGCCAATGTGGTCCAAAAATTTCGAGTAAGGGAACATTCAAAAAACAAGTGCTGCATTGTCTCAAACTGCCCCTGGCATGATTGTTCCTGACAAACCCTATCACTAAGCTGCTTGTGCTTGTGATTGGCCCTCACATTGAGCTTTTGATGAGCACACAGCCAAACCACATCCTGCATTTTTAGGGGGATTCTGGGATCTACTATGCTTGCCAGCAGGGAAGCAATGTTTATGCCAGTAGGTACATTAGAAAGGGGGTCCTCAAAATAACAGGAAGAAACAACATAAGTGTAAAAAGATTTCCGTTCATGGGAAATAAACCAACTGAGCTCCACTTTCCACATCTTAATGTAATTCAATGTATGTTGAACATAAATAGGGTGCTGTTTATCTGTGGAATGCCATTTACCCCATCCCCAAGCAGTTAAAAAGGGGTGGCCCCACAGTGACATACACATCCGACCCATATCATCATGTTCTAATAACATAGGCCTAACTGAACTATACAAAAAGTTACCAAAAAATTAGGCAATGGGATGTATCATACCCAGTCCACCCATGTTCCAGGGTCTGTAGGTGTGCACCCTCTTCATAGGGTTCAAACGACTGCCCCACAGCAGCTGAAAAAAAAGACTCAAAATTTTTGTATGCATGCAAAACGGCAATGTAAATATATGTGAAATGAACAAAAAAAGAGGAGCAATATAGGATTTCAGAACACCCGTTTCTTACGTGTCATTTTCCAGGATTGGCATTTTTTTAACCTTATGGTATGCTTTGTCATAAACCATGTCCCAATTACTTTGTACAGCCTCTTGAGAACCAGAATATATACCAAGGAGTTTCAATTTATCTGTAACAACCGGAATGTCGAAGGTGCCTCTACTAGGGGCCGTACCTAAGGGCATCAATGAACTTTTAGTAGTGTTAATCCTAATTCCAGTACAGGCTTGTAAAGAATCCAAAAGGGCAAGGACTTGTTTCCCAGAATGCATATCAGCTATAGAACATATACAGCCATCTGCATAGGCCAAAACTTTATAAAAAGAATAATTATCTGAGGAAACAATAGCCAAAATATTATCATCTGTTTCAATGAAATGCAATAAAGGATCCAAACCAAAAACAAACAACAAAGGGCTCAGAGGACATCCCTGATGAACCCCAACCTGATGAGGAACAGGGAAACCCAAATGCCCACTAATCAAAGGTGTCACCCTTACTGAACTATATAACGTTTGAATCAATGTCAAAAAATGAACAGGAATACCATAATGAGTCAGAACAGCCCAGATATAATCATGGTGTATGGCATCAAAGGCTTTCTCTTGATCTAGAGCTATAAGATAGCCAGATAGTTTATTACTAAGACCCTGATCTATTAATTCCCTAATATAGACTAGGTTCTGAGAGATGTTTCTGCCAGGAACAGCACAAGTTTGCGTGGAGATTAACAATTTATTGGCACGCTTGGAAAGATGTTGAGTTAAAATATTAGCCAGAATTTTATAATCTGAGGTTAGCAAACTCAATGGTCTCCAATTTTGTAACAAGGTAGGATTCCCTTTTTTATATAGAAAACTCATAATAATACCATTATACATACTAGATGTAAGTCGTTTTTCTGCCCAAACAGCTTGAAACACTAAAAGTAACCATGGTGATAGAATATCTACATGTTTTGTAAAATTCATTTGGTAGTCCATCTATCCCTGGTTTAGTGCGTGTAGACAAACGACTACTAGCTTGGGTAATTTCGTCTATGGAAATAGGGGACTCAAGTGCCTCAGTTTCTGAGGGTAATAGTGACGGAATTTCAAGTCGTTGAAAAAAAGGATGGAAAGAATCAGAGATGGGCTTTTTAAAAGTTTGAAAAACATAAGACTGAACTACAGTCCATAATCCTCTAGTGTCGCGGACACATGACCCATCAGGAGCCTGTAAGGCAGACATACACATTCTAGTCAGTTCCTGCTCAGAAAGATCATGTGGGTTTACCTGTTCATGAGTACCAGTTGTGACATATTTCTGTCGGTATCTACACCTTCGTTCCCGGGTTTTAAGGAAGTCAATCATCTTATTTTTAACAGCTAGAAACTGTTGGCGCATAGTACCTGATGAGGAGCATGCCTGTGATAAGAGTTTTAAATACTGAGATCTATAACTCAGATAAGTTAAATAGAAATTCCTGGCTTTAGTCTGAGAGACTTGAATAAAAAGTTTCTTCAGATCACATTTAGTGTCTTCCCACCAATCAAGAGGACTATCATACAAAAAACCAACAGCTGAACGTAACGAAAAAAAGGAACGACTCTGTGAGTAAAGATCATTATCTTGTAACAAGGATGTATTCAACCTCCAATAAGCACGTCCCATCAGAAGCTCTTGATATGAGCCAATAGATAATTTGAGAATTAAATGATCAAAAGTCTCTAACGGCAAAGTTGTAATGGTAAAACATGTAAGTATCTCTGATAAGAACCAGAAATCTATTCTGGAAGAAATGGTACATTTAAAAAAGGTATGCACTGCTGTCAACTGTAACTTATCATAAACATCCAATAAATGAATACATTTTAAGACTTGTAATAACGCATTAGTATCACAAAATAGTTTCTCGGTTTTACGACCCCAGTCTCTAGCAGCGAGACCACAATTAAAGTCACCGCCCCACAGGACCAGCTTTGAGGTACGCAAATATGGAGAAATGCAATGAAACAAAGCCGACCTGTCAGCCTTTGACTGAGGGGCATAAACATTGATAAAGTGGTATACACAATGGGAAACAATGATATCCAGAAGCATAGCCCTACCAGGCATAAGGTCTAGGACATGCAAAACTTGTACTTCTATATTAGAGAATAATATACCCAAACCATCACAAACATCCTTTCCTAATGACCAGAAGGGGACACCCCACCACCAGTCTTTTTCTGCATCTTTTAAATCTTTTAGTGAACCCAAATCTGGTATCCTGTAAGAGGATGATGGAACCAGAATGTTCACTTAAGCTGGCAAAAGTAATACGTCTCCTTATTTGAGATTTAATACTGTTCACGTTAACAGTAAGGAAGGAAATGTCTTTTGCCATAAAATTAAGGAAGGTAAGGGTCAAGGACGAAGAGAAAGAGTAAATCATTTCCTTTTCTTCCTCTTTTTAGGTTTAGGTTTATCCTTAACCTCTGTATCAGGGGAAGGTTCTGGGAGTGAGGAAGCAACCGAGGAGAAATCAGAATCTACCCCATCATCATCTCCCTCATGATCCAGTAAGGGGGCAAAAGGATTGGAAGCTACAACTGAATCACACTCAATAAAGAGAGAAAGGGCTTCAGAACTAGATTTCAAAGACTTAGAGCGACTGACCCTCTGAAAGGGAAATTCACACTGCACCCTCAGGGGGAGCATACTACTAGACTTCTGTCCTTTCACATGCACACTAGTCTGGGGTACATCGAGTGGAGGGATTCCCATATCAACCAAAGGAAGAGTCACCTGCTCAGAGCTTGGAGGGAGAGTAGGGGAAACAGGAAAAAATTCAGCACCCACTCCAATGGTAGTAGGAGGAAAAGAGACTGGGGTAGTAGTATCCATGTGCTCCAGGGTCGGAGCCTGATCTGTCCCTTCTTCAGCAGGAACTGGAGAAGAGGCAGATGACATGTGAGGGGCAGTAGTAGGTAAATCAGAATGTAGGAGTAAATCCTGTATCTTCTGGTGCTCCTTTTGAGCATTGACAACATACACATCTTGCTCAGCACGTAGAGCAGGATCAGCCTGATTATGGGAGGACCAAGAGCAAAAGCGGAAAGTGTGCCCCTGCTCATTACAGAGGTTATACCTCATTGGACGTCTGCTGTGAGCCCCTACATCGCCTAAATCTCCACAAAGCCCACACGTCTGTTGGTCACGCACATTACTCAAATGCCTCAATGCCCCAAACTTATAACAAGCCCTTGGTTGTCCTGGATAAAAAAAGAACACCCCTGTCCCATCCTAGTTAAACCATTCTCTAAATGTAGGTCAATCAAATAATGCCAACTCCCTGTCCAAAGATGTTCATCATCAAGAATGGGCTCAGGGGGGCCTTTAACAGTACAGTCCTGTTGTAACCAATAGGTTATATCAGCAACATTGACTCCTTCGTTGCGAAATAATATTATAATTTTCTCTGTAACAGGTTTAGTTAGGGGGATAGCTAAAAAAGGTTTCCATAAAGGAGTGTTTTTTAAAGCCTGATACTGTTTCCAAAAAATGGTCCAACCCAGCAGGATGCTTGAAACTTATGTCAAAGATAGAATCCCCAGCCATATGGATTAGTGCATAGATCTCATATGCATAAAACCTCATACTTTTTCAGCAGTTCCCACCCTATAAAGAGTCTATTAGGAATATCATCCACTGATCCACTAAATTTCAACCTCAATGCATTATGTCTGGCAGCAGGCTCATTTAATAAACCAAACGTAGCAGGAAACAGTTTTTCATTCACCTTAGCATGCCATACAGACAAAGTAGATTGTTGTTCAGGTACAGTCAATGAGGGTGCTGCAGGATTGGGCTGCCGAAGTACAAGGCCTTCATTCAAGGCCTCAGCGGGGGGAAGGGTCAGTGGGAGGTGGCAGGCCATCTTCTTCTAGCCGCCTAATGTCATCCATCAAATCAGGACTGGGAGTAGGTGAAACAAGATCAGACCTTTCAGCAGGTAACTGACCTGGTGATATCAATGAGGCTGCAACTGGGGAAGAAGGAGCTTTGTTCCCTCCTGCAGGAAAATTAGCATCCCAAGATTTTCCATCAGAGGATTTCACACACCCCGCAGCTTCTAAGGCTGCAGCTACCCAGGTATCAGGTGCTTTAGCTTCCCCATCTAGCGGTTGCACAGTTTGTGAATAAACAGGAGTGGTCACAGACAAGGAAGGGGATCTACGCCCTTTAGCAGCTTGACTACCTGCACCCCCATGCTGAGATCGGTTGTCCTACGGGGAGAGGCCTATAGAAAAAAGCCCCACAGTCGAGCCTTCAGGAGTTGCATTCGAAAACACAAGTAGTAGCAATCCCCACAGAATCAGCAGTTGGATGCTGCAGTGCAGTGGTAGATAAAATAGTGGACTCACCCATTTCTTCCCGTAATTCAGTAGTGAAGCAAGAAGGTTGTGCAGGTAACAGCTCTATGGGCTCCATAGCTGGTGTTACAGCAAAAGGGACTAGTGCAGCAGTGATATACGACCCTTCCTGTTCCAGGAACGTGGGGAACATCTTCTCGATACTGCTGCAATTCCTGGAGCAAAAGGTTCCGTTGGTGGTCAAACTCAGCAAGTCGAGAATGAATTCCGACTGCATCATCACGGGTCAGCAAAGCCACTCCTGCCTCCAAGGGGACATTGCAGGAGAAATCCTCAGCAGATAACTGCAAACTAGCTGTAGAATCTGTCAGGTCCAAAGCCGGGTCCAAGGCCATCTTGATCATGTCGTCCATCGGGAGCTGAGGAAGTGATCGGCTCCTCAGCCTCCCGCATGTCTGCTCACACCAAAAACTCCCACACACTGAGGAGAAATCACAAGGATGCAGCACCCTCTTTCTCACAGAGTAGGGGGATTTTCCCCAGTGCCCTGGCCAAATTTCCCTTATTTACTAAAAATACCACCAACAGCTTAATCTGGTTCAAGGTCAGTTGGCATTCATCTGTATCCCCTTCCCCTGGGTCATGCCTGAAAATAGGCAGGATTTGTCTAGTGCACTTACCCGGTCAACAAAAACTAAATACAAAATAAAATAAATAAAAAGAGCAAAGGGCACCAACCAGATTCCACAGAGGAACTGCAGGAGGCTAGAAGTAAATGTAATGTGGAATGGACTGCAATAGAGACTTGGGTGATCACAGCACTGTGTTACTGCTTGATCTGGACTAGATTTTTGCTATATCTGCACATGGCAAAGGCCTATCTTAGGCATGCAGCTTGCTGTGTGTTGCAACCAGTAATGCAGGAAGATGTACATGTCTTGGATAGGGGGCAGTGATGCCTGCATGCCACTGTGCCTTTGCTCTGTGTTCTGCTGTGTGTATGCAATGCTCAATGCTGTTATTTTTCCCCATTTCCAAGAGGGACAATGGAGGACTCAGAATAATGACGTACAAGGAAGTTCAGTGAGAAGGAGATTATGGGCCAGACTCAGGCCTGAGAGACCCATGAGGGCCTCATAGTCAGAAAAAGGAGGTTCAAGGCCAAAATCTGGACAGCATGGCAGAAGATCATGGAGGCTGTGACTGCAGTAGGGGGGAGATCCTGCATGGTACAGTGTATCCATGAGAGGCTCACTGATATGAAGAGGCATATCAGGCAGGTACTGCCAAATGTACACTTGTAATTCACAGCCACAGGTGGTGGCCAGCAAAAAGCTGGCCCCCCTAGCCCCTACAGAGGATGTGATAGTGACAACTCTGATAGTGGTGGAGGTGACCAGTGTGCCAGGAGGTGACCATGAGTGCCAGGTTGGACCTGCACAGCCATGTAAGTGATCGCATTTGCACCATTACATTGAGCGTGTGTGTGTGTGTGTGTACGTGTGTGCATAAACTGGTGGTGTTAGCATGTGTATTGTGGTTGAAGGGTTCTGGTAGTACTGGATGGACAGGCATAGTGTTGGGGAATGGTGTGTAATACACAAGCCTGTGGTATGTGTACCCATTCAACCATAGGCATAGTCATGCAGCCTAGCATAGGCAGTATAGCACAGTGGGTTAAGGCTCTGAGCTGCAGTTCTGAGACCTGAGTTTGAATCCCACAGCTGCCTAGCTGCATATTGTGTGATCCTGAGCAAGTCACTTAACTTTCTTGTGCTCCCAGGTCACATCTGAAAACACGCTTCGGCTTAGTATGCTACTCCTGGTCAAACAATGTTCCCTTTCCCTCTCTTTCGTGCATCCTGTATGGTCCACATAACAATGCACACATAAGTCATTACTGCTACATGCCCTAGTTGTAATGGTATACCTGTTTGCAGTAGTTGACAGGCCAAACAGGAAGCCAGAATCAGTCCATATTACAGCATATTTATGGGGAACACACAGAGCAAGTGTATCATAGATACACATACTAGTCACATGCGTGTGTTTTCCTGGTCCCTCCCCTTTTGATATAGTGAGTTGCCCTCTGTTTTGGCTTTGCTGTGGGGTACCTGTTATCCCAGGTAGACCATGACTGATTTGTTGCACTGTGGTGTAGGCCATATGCTGGTATACAGGTATCCTGGTGGGGTTACTATCGGTGATGTAATCCACTACTGAACCACATCTCTGCCATTGCTTGTGTGGTCATTGGTGATGGGGTGTGTGATGTGTATAGTACCCAGGGTGTATGTGCACTGCACCTCAAAGGCAGAAAGGGTGTCAATAAACATTATGCTGGGCCTACAGGCTGTCACGGTAAGCACACAAGAACGTACATTGCTCTGCAATATCTCTCCTTCTGATCTGTCAATAGCACACTCCATCATCAGAACACCATCCCAGCAGATGGACCAGGACCATTTCAGTGGCAGCTGCTGCTACTGCTCCCTAGTGTTGGGAACTGAATCAGGCACCAGTGAGGAGGAGGAGAAGGCACAGGAGGAGGAAGATGACAATGATAAAGAGAAAGATGAAACCTTTGTGGAGGAATGGAGGAGAAAGGAGCCCAGCTCACACCAGGAGGGGTTGCCTGCCCCTGCTGACCCAACTACCAATAGGGTCCAGCCCCCCTACTTCCCATCATGGCCATCATTGTGCACCCACTCCCATTTCCCTTTGCACAGCCACTGCTGCACCACACTGTGACCCACCACCAGCAAGGCCACCATCCTGCCCCACTGGTCAATCTCACCAGCTGAGCCCCTGCTGTGCCACCCCAGGACCCCACCATTGGCATGGCCACTGCCATGCCCTCCCCCACGTCAGCCTACTAGCTCAGACACTGCTGTGCTGCCCTAGTAACCACAACAGTATGCTGCACTAACCACAGTGCAAATCCGGGTGATTTAATGGCCCAGGGTGCAGCCTACAGCCTGACCCTGTCCCCTGTGACAGTCCATGGTAACAGCAGGAGGTGGCCAAAGGCTACTGCTTCAGCCAGCCATGGGGGCTCAGAAAGGCATGTAGGCAGAACTGGCATGCATATGCTGCATTCTGCAAGACAACGAGCTGCGTGCAGAGGCCCACCATGCAGAGCATATTGTGGCCTTGGCTGAACTGCAGCAGTCCATGTCTGTCAGCATAGATGCTGGCTTCAATAAACTGGCTGCCATTGTGCAGCAGGCAGCAGCCACAGTCTCAGAAACTGCAGGGGATGGCCAAAGCACTGGCCACTCCAGTAAGGGTACCATCACCCCACAGTGGATGCCTCAGTGTACTGACACCCCTTGTAGTGAAGGCATCTGGATGTCCATCACACCCAGCATGCCCCAGACCCTGCACACCCCTGGCCATGGCTTGCTTCTCAGTGGGTTCAGTGACTTGCAAGGCCATAGGCAGCTAACACTGTCCCCATGCTTATTCCTCATTGTGTGAACAATGACCACCCTACTACCCTTCCAGATACAGTGTTCATGCAGCATCCATCTTAGTGGCAGTAGTATGGGATGCACCTCAGGTGTCTACTGCCCCCCCAGCCCTATTCCACATGGTCCACCTCATGGCCCCCCCTCATATTATTCATTTCCTCCTGCCTGGATGGTCTAATATTTTGGTTCAACTCCCTTTACACCTCTACCTGGATGATTTGATATTTTTGTTCAGCCCCCTTTACCCTCCTGTCTGAATGGCCCATTATTTTTGTTTTGACCCCTTTACTCCCTACCTGGATGACCTAATATTTTTGTTCAGTACTCTTTACCCCCCCCCACAACTGGGGATGTCCTAATATTTTTGTTCAGCCCCCTTTATCCTCCCCCACCTCAGACAAGATGGCATATTATTTTATTCCAACTCCCTTTTATCCCTGCCTGGATGTCCTAATTTTATTTATTTATTTATTGAAATGTTTCACCAGGAAGGCACACTGAGCAACAGGTTGCTCATCTCCCGGTGTGACCTGGAGGGAAAGGGCACAATAGGGATGAGACATTTTACATTCAAGTTACAAAGATCAACATAGCATACAATTAATAAAGGCAGTTGTTACAAACAATGTTGCATACATATGTAATTTGTGAAAACAATTAATATTGGCAATGGTAATAAGTGAACAAGTGCTATCCTGAAATAATGGGTGAAGGAGAAAGAGGATGAGATGACAGTGCAGAGTTGTGTCCCGGAGAGACCCCTGCAGGACGTGGGGAATTCTACAAGGGGACAAGGGAATGGAGTAGGGATTAGAGAAGGAAAGAGAGATGGAGTAAGTGTGATTAACACCTAGGAAAGGAAATAAGGCCTGACCCAAAAAGAGAACCCTACAGGGTGTGATGAACCCTGCATGGGGGCAGGGAAGTTCAGGTGATTGTAAACCTTCCTGGGGTTAGGTGTTGTAATAATAGAGGGATAGTGAGACGGAGGGAATGAGAAATAACACCTGGGAGGGGATGAGGCCTGTTCCAAGGCACCCTCCAGGATGCTGGGGACCCTAGAAGAGGACCAGGAAGGCAAAGGATAGGTAGATGGGGGAAGAAAAAGTGGCAAGCCTAGGTACTATAAGACCCCTTCAGGATGCTGAGAACCCTGCAAGGGGAGTGTGAAGGCTAGGGAAAAAGAGGGATAGAGTATGGGAAGGGAGAAAGGTATGAGAACTAGCACCTAGGAGGGGCTAGGGTCAGTAGAGGCAGTAGAGTCGATAGAGGAATTGGGTAAATTCTGAAGGGGGATGAACTGTAAGGAAAAAGATTAAGTAAATTAAGGCGGGTTATGACAGGAACAGTTAGGAGCAAGACAGTTGGAGAAGACAGTGTTGATGGAATAGAGGGAGGAGGAGTGCTGGATTTGGGGAGGTAGAGAGTTCCATATTTTAAGGAAATGGTGAGAGTACTCAGACTGGCCGGAAAGGGTTTCAGTGATGGGGAACAGTTAGTGTGTGAGTGTTGGTAGCTCTGAGGGAGTGGGAAGGAGAAGGGGGTGTTAATTAGGAAGTACATATTTTTTTTAAGTGGAGTGTTTAGCAGTCTGCAGGGACACGTGACTGATCAATTAATTGCAGGACTAAGAGTGACCTCATTCCAGCAGCCCAGAGCTGTGACATCACAGGATGGGAGGGACATTCTGGCCTCTAATATTATCAAGTTGGCTGAATGAACTGACACTTTTGTTCTGGACTTCTAAGGGACACTTCGGCCATGATAGGCAACAGTACAAATCATTTGCCGACTAATACTGAGTCAGAACTAGTTAATTCAGTTACAAGGTGCTTTGTTTTGTAATTGTCCATTTCTTCCTGACTGTAATCATTATGTATATATGTTTAGTTTGATGTACTGTACTTATTTACTATTTTTAGTTTTAGTAAATTTGGTTTTCTTTAAACCTGCCTGATACATTTGCTCATTTTGAGTGTGAATGGTGAACAGTCTTAATGTTCTAACACGGCTGTTAAATGCTTGTTGTGTCACCTTATGCAGCCACGCTAAAAAGGATCTGTGTAAAGATCCAGCAAGGTAAGAAAAATACCAGCATCTCAATTGAGTCGGAAGGGGGTTGTGAACCAGGTTGGTTGCATACCCACTGGGCCAAGTATATTCCGCTGCTTTCCCTGAAGACAGTATGATATTTAGACCTGTTACCTGGGTGTACTAGCTAAAAAGGGTTCATAATTAACCCCAGGTCTCAAGACTGCTAGTTTTTTGGGCAGAAAACAAACAGGAGGGTGTCCCTGTTTGTCCCCTGTTCCCGAATTGCACTTAAAGGTTAGGCACTGTGGTAGCAGAGGGCCTGATGCCAGGAGTGAGTTTGTGACAGATTTGGTAATATTTTTCTTCAGCCCCCTTCATCCATCCCACTGGGATGGCATATTATTTAGTTTCAGCCCACTTAACCCCTCTGTCTGGATGTACTAAGATTTTTATTCATCCCCCTTTATCCCCTCTGCAAGATGACATATTAATTTGTTTCAGCCCTTTTAACCAACCTTCCTGGACAGCCTCTTATTTTTGTTCAGCCCTCTTTATCCCCTACCCCGGATGGCCTAATATTTTTGTTCAGTCCCTTTTATCCCCCCCCCCACATCAGGATGGCATATTATTTTATTTCATCTCCCTTTACCCCTGCCTAGATGTAGTAATATTTTTCTTCAGCCCCCTTTATCCATCCCACTGGGATGGCATACTATTTAGTTTCAGCCCACTTTACCCCTCTGCCTGGATGGCCTAATGTTTAAATTCAGCCCCCTTATCCCCTTTGCAGGGTGACATATTATTTTGTTTCACCCCCTTTAGCCCACCATCCTGGACAGCCTAATATTTTTGTTCAGCCCCCTTTACCCCCTCCGAGATAGCATATTAATGTGCTTTAGCACCCTTTACTCCTGTGCCTGGATGGCTTAATATTTTATTTAGCCCCCTTCATCCCCCTCGAAGGGATGGCATATTATTTTGTTTTAGCCAACCCCCTTTCCTGGGTGGCCTAATATTTTTGTTCAGCTGTCTTTATGCCCCCATTGGGATGCCATATTATTTTGTTTCAGCCCCGTTTACCCCCTGCCTGGATGGCCTAATATTTTTATTCAGCCCTTTTTATCTCCTCCCCAGCAGAGAAGGCATATTTTTTGTTTAAGCTCCTTTACTCACCTTCCTAGGTAGCCTAAACGTTTTGTTCAGTCCCCTTTGTATCCCCCTGCCAGGATAACATATTATTTTGTTTCAGCCCAATCTCCCCACAGACACACACCCCTCCACCTGATGGATTGTTATTTTTGTTTTTGCTTCCTGGACATCATGATTATAATTATTACTGTTCTTTCAGTAATACATGTTTGACACATTACAGTCTCCTGTGTGGTCTGAACTCACCTTCTGGGTCCTACAATTTCTGTGATGAGGGGGGCTTTATCCTCCCATGACCTCCTGACTATCATGGGATCATACCTTTCAGTCTGTTTTGGTATCCATTGGAACTCTGGCTCTGCATCTGTAGCAGTGTTTCTCTTGGGGGCCAGCAAGCATATCACACCAGTTGAGTGTCATGTGTAGCATGCAACAGCCAAGGAATTTGGCACATGCCTTTTGAAGGATGTATTGTGGGGCGCAATGGAATAGTCAATGCATCTGAACTACATCTTGATCATGCCAAAGACCGCTCAATTATGTTGTGCGTAGTGATGTGTGCCATGTTGTACCTGTCCTCTGCAATGGATGCAGATCATAGAACAAGTATTGTGAGCCAGGGATGCAGGGGATATGAACTGTATCTTGTGATGGTAAAGGGCATGGGTTAGTGACATCACTGTCACCAAGAGGAAGGGAGGTAGGGATACCTTGGGTGCACACTCACTGATGAGGTTCCCACTAGGGATATCCCTGCCTTCAAACCTCTGGCACAGGATGGAGATATGCCAGATGAAGGTGTGGGTTCTGCCAGGGTACCATACCATGACACTGATGACGTGCCTGGTTGCACTGCACACCATCTGGCAGTTGCCTGTGTTACACAAGGTCCCTGCACCCTTATTGGTACCCCCAGAGGTACACCGTAGACAGCCAGCATTTAGGTATATGTTATACTAACATTTAGGGCAAAGGGCATCTACTGTATAAGAGTAGATGTAAGGATATGTACGCATATTATTGTTATACACTTTGCTTTCTAATATACATATGTATTTCTTGCTTACAAGATGTTAGGACACTTGTGTCCTTGTAATGATTATAATATATAAGTTGGCATTGCCACCTTTTGGTGATTTGTACTACTACAATGATTTATGTAAGAACTGTACTCTTTTGTTTCACAAAGTGATGACTTCTACTAAATTTTATAATGTTATCTTGGACCGTGGAGCCACCTCTAATTTAGCCAGTAGGGCTCATCTCTGTAACTAAAAATGTTTTTTATCTTACAGTAACCATAGTAATTATCATAGTTATATAATGTGAGACATTATGTCTTCTACCTCGGAGACCTCAGGAGACACAGAGAATCCTCGAGGTATAGGGAATGCTTAGCATTGGCACCTGGTTTGTATTGATAAGAACTGCTTAGGACAATTGTAGTTATCCTTTTTGGCAGTAATAAACAAGTTTATTACTCTTATGCAACATGTTTGTGATTTCTTGCATTCCCAATATTGCCAAGAACCTGAGAGTGAGGTTTAGACCTCCAGACAAATGGCGACCGTGTGCAGACAATATTTGGTGTTTACAAAGTTTCGCTTCTTGTTTTACAACTTTTCCCTTCCCAACAGGGACTGTAGGTGTTCATTCCCCACATCACCTCTCCCATTTTACAATCACTTTGTAACCCCTTGCAAAGTCTGACTGCTTTCTGGGTGTGGTCAATGCCGACTTGACCCACTCCACGGTAGTTTTGAATTGCAAACTTACAAGGGTGCAGTAGCCTGACTGTGTATGAAGTGCTCCTGCTGTGGATCAATACACAGCACAGTGCCTTTTTCACAGTTTGATTTTTTGTTCCCTCCCACACAATGGCCACCATATCAAATATCTGCGCAGAACTGAGACTCAATGTCTCAAACTCCCTTACCTCCCATGGAGTCTGGGCTGACTTCGCGCGGGATGCAAGTCAATCCGAAAACCCTGTACTGGGGATTTCAACCCAGTACTCTGAGATGAGACAAACAGCCAATAAGCACCAAGCTAAAGGGCTGTTGGTCGTGGCTCTCTATGCTGCTTTGGAAACCTCCGAAGTGAGGTTTCAAACCCTTGAAATGCAAATCTCATCTCTTAAACAAGAGATGGGTTTGCAGGAAACAGAATGTGTCAGACTGCAGAAGAATTTGGAGTCTGAACTTCAAACTCTGCGAAATGAAAAGGATTCACTTTTGCAATATTCTGAACAGGCAGGAGAGCAGGAAATTTGTATATTGAAGCAGGAGTGTGAAAGTCTGATACAGGATAAGGGACAGGTTTTGAATATGAATGATTTGTTGAGCAGAACAAATGAACAGTTACGTGGGGAACTGGGAGAGCTACAGGATGAGATAAACCAGGTACGTAATGACTTAGAAGTGGCTACCAGGGACAATCGCGAATTGAGCGCTGCGTATAGAGTATTGCAGAAACAAATGCAAGAAGAGGTTGATGTGAATGTTGCAAATATGAGTCATGCAGAATGTGAATCATAGATAGTGAAACTGCGCCATCAGCGAGAGGTTCTAACTGGCATGTTAAGGTGATGGGGGGGCGTAGCCTCTGCCTTAACTACGTCATCTGAAGGGGAGGTTTCAGATGATGACATCTCTCAATACAACACCCAGTCACACCCCTACTATGGCCCAGAGTCCCCGCCTCACCATCCACAACATGGCGGATCCCTGTTACACCCACACCATGTCATACATCATTGACGTCATGATGCCCAACATGGGTGATGCCAACATTGCGACCCCCATGATGGGAGGAACCAGGCCCAGGCTTAGTCCCAACGGCACCACTGGTAGCCATTATTAATGTGGAAGACTGGCAGGAGATAGAGAGAATGATTGATAATGTGGTAAATAGTGTGCCCATTCCAGAGAGGAATAAGCGAGTTTTAAAAGGCAAAATTAGGCAGCTTATTCACGAATCTGGCACTCAGGAGGTCATAGTCCTCTCCACAGCAGAGGCCACAGCTCAGGCAACCTTGGATGGCTCCCAAGGTAAAGCACCTCCAACTGATCGGCCCACTAATCCCCTACAAATGGCCTACTCTGTTCAGGAAATAGCTCACAGTATCGGTCGGATGAGCCTGTCCGACAACCTTAGCTGTCACTTGGAAAAGGTGTGTGCCAAATGTGAAATGCTTAGTCTCACTGCAGACTACCAGGTCCAGATCCTACACCAGACCATCGATCCTGGATAGTGGGCCAAACTCCCCAATGCCATCCACCAGTCCGGCAATGCCTCCTTTGACGAAGTTGCAGCTAAACTCATTTCTGTGAACAGCCCAGGTGTAGTAGGAGTGATGCTTGCATACCTTGTAAAACAGAATGCAAAGGAAAGTCCAGTGACTTACCACCAGAGGCTCTGGATGGCCTACAGAGCAGGGAAACAACTCACACAAGGATCTGCAGATGTATATCTTATCGAGTATAAGACCTTGTTCCTTAGGAACATGATCCCTGCAGTGAGAGAGAAGGTAGAGCCAACCACTTATCCCACCATGGAAAGGTTTGCTGCCATCCTCCAGGAAACCAAAAGAGTTTACCAACTCTACATCCATGATCTGGGCTCTGGTTCCAAGAAAGTAGCTGCCGTGGAGCCTACCCCTGAGGCCACGATGCACTACACAGTGGAAGGGCAGGCCCAACAAAAACAGCCCCTCCCTGTGGACAACCAACACCCTCAGCAGGCCCAGCAACAACCACACAGCAGCAGCAGCAACAACAATGGGGTGGGAGCTGGAATTATCATAAGAATAAGAAGCACCATAAAAATCATAAGGCCAAACAACAACAAAGACCAGGCCCTTCGTATAGGGAGATAGCCAAAGAGAATCGGAAGTTTAGAGAGCTCCTGGGACAAGTGTATTCTGTAGCGGATGCTGTTACCACTCAGGCCCTTGCAGCCATACAACTGGGAACCCAGGCCCCAACGGGCCATGAAGATACAGTACCAGAGGTACAGGCCCTCAGGCCCAAACAGGCCTAAATCCAGAAGCACCTCCCTATATAGCAACAGTGCAGCATGGAAAAGTGGTTCACAGGAGCCAGGCCCAACCTCTCCATGCTTCCTCTAGCACAGATTGACAATTACAGGCCCCATTCCAGATTATAAACAAGCTGGTCTTGGATACAAACAGAAGGCCCTGCACTGAGGTGGAGGTCGGGGGCCATCTACTTACAGTGTTACTGGATACAGGTGCAGCTGTGTCTGTATTACATGATGATTACCCAGCTACATCTCCTTGGTCCACAGGACGGATGACCAACATGTCAGGAGTAGATGGTACTAGGTTGCCTGCATACCATTCTCTACCTATGCCTGTAGAGTTAGGACACCTGAAGTCTACACACACCTTCCAGCTAATGGTATTGCACTACCATCCTAGTATCGTTGGAGCTGACATCCTAGCACCACACAGCTGTGTGGTGGATCTAGCTAACATGCTACTGATACAAATTCAGGGCCAGTATCATACTATTTTGATCCCTGATTCACACGTGGTGTCAACAATACCTGCCAACAATAAAGAGTATGACGTCATAGATTTGTTCAAGAACCATGAGCTTTTCCCGAAGCTCCTCCCCATTCTACAAAGACATTTGGAAGCATTTTCTACCAACAAGCATGACTGTGGCAGAATGCACACTGTCATCGAAGTGCCAGCACATGAGAGGCAAAGGCAATATCCTTTTCCACCTGAGGCCTTGCCCTGTCTTAACGAAACAATTAAATCTCTCCTCAACCAAGGTGTGATCAGAACATGTGTTTCTACTGCCAATTCCCCAGTGTGGCCTGTGAAAAAACCCACGGGTGCCTGGAGACTTACTATTGGCTACAGGAGACTGAACCAGGTCACCCCCAGTTGCGCTCCAACTGTGGCCCCAGCACCTGATGTGCTGTGACGTTTGACCCCTGACCAAAAATGGTTCCATGCCCTGGACATCTCCAATGATTTCTGGTCACTGCCATTGGCCCTTAAGAGTCAATATAAGTTTGCCTCACCATTGAAGGTAGACTGTACATGTGGACCTGCTTACCACAGGGATTCCATAACAGTCCTTCCCTGTTCCATCTGCATATGATGGACACCCCTGAGGGTTTCTCTACCTTCCATAGTCTCTTGCAGTATGTGGATGACCTGCTGTTAGCAACTGCCACACAAGAACAACACTTGGATCTCTTGGATAAACTATTGACTCTCATCCAGAGAGCAGGCCTCAAATGTAACCCAGCAAAAGCACAACTATGTCAGAAAGAGGTACTCAGGCCTAAGGATCACTGATCAAGGCCGAAGCCCTACCTGGAGGAAGATACAAGGATTGCAAGACTTGCCATTGCCCACCAGTGTGGCCACTCTTAGGAGGTTTCTAGGTATGGTAAACTACTCCAGAGATTTTATTTGTGATTTTGCTAAGAAGGCCGCTCCTTTGTATGAGTTACTGAAAAAGACATTCCCTGGACTTGAGGTCCCATTCACACCCAGGCTGTGACATCACTACAACAGGCCCTGGCCTTGGTTCCAGCTGTGGTCAACCCCAATCCAGCACTGCCATTCCATCTGGAGTGTGCCACCTCTGACATAGCTATGTTAGCAGTGTTGGCACAGAAGGTTCATGGCACTCTGAGACCCATTGCATATGCATCACAGCTCTTGACCACAGTGGAACAGAAGTACAGCCTTTGTGAAAGGAACCTTCTGGCCACCTACTGGGCTGTCAAGCACTTTATGTATATCATTGGGTACTCTCCACAGATCATTAACACAAACCACATTCCCCACTACCTTTCTGCTATCAGACAGAGTGAAGGATGGGTCAATCTCTAACACTAGACTGACAAACTGGTCACTCCTTCTCCAGGATAGAGACATACAGGTACACCCAACCAAAATTCCATCCGTGCTGGCACATGGACTCCTTTTCCAAGGAGAACCCCATGACAGTACACTGCAACCACCTGATCTTCCAGATCCAGGTCCCTTCTTCCCTGCCAAGCCACAAATACTTGAGAACACCTTCTTGTGTCATATTTTTGCAGATGGTTCAGCTTCCTATTACCAGGGGAGAACAAATTGCAGGGATGGGTATATTGGTGATTAGAAAATAGGCTTTTTATTTCCTGGCATCTGATTGGCTAGTACCCTTGCCAGAAGGGTACATTAACTTTCAATAGATGCCCAGGAAAGAAAAACACTAGTCTATAGTGCCCCTTCGCACAGGCAAGTATCCTACTACCCACCCTGCTCCTAACTGGCTGAAAGTATCTTATTTGAATTTAAATTTTCCGCCATCTTTTTCTCTCACTTAGCGAGAGAGAGTGTCCCAGCAATTCTCACTGCTTCAGTACCCAGCTGCTTAACAGAGCCACACATCAAACTCCACTGGGCTCATTCCTGACTACCTTTGTTTCTTCTTCTTGTTTCCATTTACTGTACCCTCTTCTTCCTAGCCAAATCTCACACAGCTGCCCACGCTCTTGCTACTCCCTCATTCAGCCGCCCACCCACTCGGTCCCAAAAACTGCTGATCTGTACCTTCTCCCACAACAAACAGCAAGTCAGTCCAAACCCATCACATATAACACAATTATCCCAGTTTTTCTGTCATCGCACACCCTTGATTCAATTTTAAAACATTACATTCAGCACATACACTCCGTCTGTCTGCGACTCCCGACTCGCTTTGCCAAAAAGCATTTCTCCGTTCCCCAAGACACCCGAACACCCGCTCTTTCTGCAGGACAATACTCACAGTTGTAGGAATCGGCACCTCTCCGTTACAAACCATAAATAAATAAAGCACAAAGCGCTGACATGCTGCATCATACCTCCACTTCCTGGTTTTACTTGGCAGGGTCAAGCAAGGTCACACACCTAACAGCACGTTTTCTGTTCTAACCAAAAAGAAATGCAGGTTCCTCAAGGGGGATGAATAACTACAATAGAACAGCTATTTGTGGCGTGGGGTACAACAGATAGAACAGCATTAAAACAGAGGAACTACTTTGACACAAAAATGTTTTTTTTTCTATTTCTCTTCATTTTTAAACTCAGTTCCCCTGCTTTTTTTACTACTCAATTAAAATGTGTACAGATGCCCATTTTCTAAGCGCAATAATACCCTCCAGTGTGGGCGGTATGGGCAATACCGGACCTTCCAGGGGCTATAAGGCCCTCTGCCTGCGGCGTTGGGCCTCATTATGGCCCTGGGCAGTCAGGTATTGCCCAATACCGCCCACCTTGTCGGGTATTATTGCTTGCTTTACCCCTGTGGTAAGACTGTTAAAATCTCTAAGCATTGCAGTGTGCCATCATCACAGTATGCTGAGATGGCAGCGGTGGCCTGTGCCCTCTAGTTCATCCAGCATGGGACCAATGATACCATCATCTTCACAGACTAACTGGGTTTATTGTTCTCTTAGAGAATTTCTCCCTTTCTGGCAGAAGAACTCCTTCCTCACTTCTGATGGCAATCCAGTGAAACACAAAGAACTAGTAATCTACATACATTCACTGGCCCAAAGGTTTGTACACAAACTCTAAGTACACAAAGTTAAAGCTCACTCCATACATGACCTCTATCATGCCTTCAATGACTCAGCAGACACTCTTGCCAAGGAAGGGGCCCGAGGGGGGGACACCTGGATGATGGACCATCTGAAAGCTAGAGCAGCTGTACACATAGCAGCAATCAGAAAGAAACTTGAACGCTTTCCCCCTTGGACCTCTCAGCAGCTCAGCATGCTGATTCTGAACTCAGATAAGTGTTCAGATGCCTTGACAGGAGCACTGAAGAAAACTTACCTACCCACAACTCCTACCGGAGGCATGAAGGTAAGTTACGCTTGTCTCCAGACGACAAGCTCATCTGGTACTACCCAGATGACACCACCACCAAGTTGTGGGTGGTCTGCAGACATCTCAGGTCTGAAGTTTTGTACCAAGTGCACGACACCCCTACTGGTGGACACCAGGGAGTTGAGAATAACTTCTAGAGGCTTAGGACCACCACCTGGTGGCCTGGTGTCACCAAAGATGTTAAACAATACATAGACAATTGCTTTGTTTGTGCGCAAAACAATCCCATCCCCACCAAACAAAATGGCAGACTACTACCACAAAGACATTTTGGCCCCTGGCATGCCATTCAGATTGATTTTATTGGTCCATTGACTAATACCAGCAGAAACAACAAATATGCTCTTATGGTGACTGATCTTTTCTCAAAGTGGGTTGAAGCTTTCCCAACTAAAACATGCACTGCTAAAACCACTGACAAAATCCTGGTGGAACAGATTTTCTCCAGGTGGGGCCTACCTCTTAAGGTAAACTCTGACAAAGGAACCAGTTTTATAGGTGAGTTGATGAAAGAATCTCTTGAACTCCTGGGAGTTCAACAGAAGTTCAACATACCTTACCACCCACAATCTTCAGGTCAAGTAGAAAGAGCCAACAGACAGATTAAGCAAATGCTTTCCAAATTCATTGAGGACAATCCCAAGACCTGGGATTCCCTGTTGCCATTACTCTTTATGGCAATTAGGGGTACACCCTCAGCCACTACCCAGTTGACACCCTTCGAGGTTATGACTGGAAGACAGATGAGATTACTTGAACATCTGTTGTTTGACCTGTACACCCCCACAGCAGAACGTGTGTCTGTAGATCAATATGTAGAAAAACTCAGACAAGATCTCATACACACACACTTATATGCTGCCAATTGCATGAGCAAGGCCCAGCAACAGTCCAAAATACAGTTTGACAAACATGCACAAGAAGTGGATTGGCAAGTTGGAGATCAGGTAATGGTCCTCAGATTTGCACATAGCACCCATTCCTTCTCCAATAAGTGGGAAGGCCCCTATCCCATTGTCAAGAAGCTCAGTCCAGCAGTCTACCAGGTTAGACTCTTGCACAGCAATAAACTCACTGACAAATGGTTACATGCAAACCAGTTGAAACTGTATAAAGGAGTATAATTACTTTTCCTTACCTTATTGGGCAGAATAGTACTAACCTACTAATGTTTGATCTTTCATTGCAGATACACTGAAAAGATGGCTATCTTGTTCCACATTCTCCTCATCTCAAGAGTTATCCCCTGCATCCAAGGCATGGTAAAGCACCTCCTTCCTCACCTTGATTCTCCAACACCTGCCCCAAGGGAGTTTCCATCAATGTACCTGACAATTTGATTACTGTCCAGGAAGCTTCTGATGCCTACCTCACTGTCTCGGTTGTTGCTTCTGACAAATGTACCCCACAAATTGTGTGGCAAACCACATCTCAAGGACAAATTTTCCTTGTGGCCAAGCTCTCCAAGGGAATTTTCCATGGATGACCCAATGCTAAATTATCCCCTAATGGTTCTCTGTCCTTTCTCCAAGCTGCTCTTAGACATTTTGGTTTATACAATATTACTGCCTTAATTGATCCCTCATATTGTAATTCTTTGTCTAAAGACTCCACCAGAAAATGTTGTGCTGTACACAACATGGCCTCTGCTGCCATGTATCTCTCTGTGTTACCCCCTACCAAAAAACAGCTTTTGCAATGTTCAAAGCACACCCCTGGTCCTCGTAGTGGTCTCATATCCACTTCACTACGTGGTACACTTATTAACAACTTACAATTTATGCATATACCTGTTTTGTTTAATTTGACTTACTGGATTATGAAAGAATTTGGTCTGTGTCATACTACTAAGACTTCAGCATTTTACAGTACTTGATTGCTTGATAGTTTAGCAGCATTTCTGATTCATACTCAAGACCCTATTGCAGGGGTACACACTACCGAGCATAGAGGCAACTTCAGGAGAAAATCCATTCCTGATGATCAAAGTCATAAGCATAATACATGTGAAGTTGACAGTTCTGATGTCACTGGTACCACAGGAACTGTCACAGGTCTTTTTGGTACAGCTATGTCTATTTGGAATAAGGCAGACAGTGCTGCTATCAAATCTCATTCAGCTAAATTCCAAACTGGTTTGGTAAATGATATTTAACCCCCATTATTGCATAGTGTGGATGGCCTTAGTCAGAAAGAAAGATACACTATTTATAACATGAGCAACATTGCTAAGGCATTTATAGATTCTAAAGATAAGATTAATGCACTCATTGCACAAAACAACAAAGAAGCAGATAAATAATACATTGCTAGAGAAATCCTATGTTCAGCCTATATAACATCACTACCATCAACAATCTCTTCCATGAACTAGAATCTGGAAGGATCCCTGATAGAATACATGACAGGCATATTTCTAAATGGTATTGTCCATGCTTCAAAACCATTGGCTGTATTGCTATGTGTATGCAACAATCTTTAACTATTCCTCTTTCTACAGCTAGGAATTTGGGTTTCATCACCAGGCACCCTAACACTGGTCCATGTTTCACCTCTAAGAACAGTTCTATCAAAGATACAATGTTTGTTTCTTTTACTGTCTCTTTACCACGTTTTGATCCCACTATAGCTTTACGAACATACGAAATTTGCCAGCAGATAAAGGCCTAGAGGTCTATCAAGTCTGCTCGAATGTGCAGCTAGCACCCCTTATTCTGCAGCTGACCCTCCCTTTCACCCTTCCCCTTCATTAACCCTCCTCCTTGTCCTGTTCCATCCCCTTTTGAAGCAGTCCACTGTTCTACTGGACACCACTTCTGCAGGTAACACATTCCACCTAGCCACCACCCTCTCTATAAAAAAGTGTCTCCTCATCTTCCTCCTGAACCTTCCTCCCTCCAGTCTCATATCATGGCCCCTGGTGGCCCTCCCCTCCCTTACTTTGAACAGCCCCTCTGTACCCGTCTTGTTTATTCCTTTCATGTATTTAAAGGTTTCAATCATGTCACCCCGTCCCTCCTCTCCTCCAGTGAGTACATGTTCAACTCCTTCAACCTCCTCTCGTATGATAAGTTCCCCAGCCCCTTGATCATCTTTGTCACCCTACGCTGCACCCCCTCCAGTAACTTAATGTCCCTATTCAGATACGGGCGCCAGTACTGCGTGCAGTACTCCAGGTGTGGTCTAACTAATGACCTATACAGTGACAGAATCACCTCCTCCCTCCTCAAGATATACCCCTTGCAATACAACCCAGCATTTTGTTGGCCTTTGCAGCTGCCTTCCTACATTGTGCCGAGTTGTTCATTGACCCTGTAATGAGCACACCCAGATCCTTCTCCTCCTCTGTCTGGGCCAGCTGCACTCCCCCCAGCTGGTGACTCCTCCTTGGGTTCTTCATACCAAAATGCAGCACCTTGCACTTTTGGCATTAAACCCAGTTGCCAGGTGTCTGACCAGGTTTCAAGCTTTGCCAGATCATCCTGCAACCCCTGCTATCCCCCTAGGTCGTCCACTACAGTGCCTACCTTGGTATCATCAGCAAACAGACTGATCTTGCTCTTGATGTCCCATAATATGTCTGCAATGAATATCCCAAACAGCACTGATCCCAACACCGAGCCCTGTGGAACACCGCTCATCACTGCCCTTGGGTGTGAGAGCTCCCCACCCACCACCACCCTCTGTTGCCTTCCCTGAAGCCAGTTTCCTACCCATCTCACCAGCTTTGCACCCGTCCCTGTGCCTACTAACTTCCTTCCCAGCCTTCCATGCGGCACCAAGTCGAATGCCTTCACTGAAGTCCAGATACAGGACATTCACTGCATGGCCCCTGTCCAGTTGCCTAGCTACCCAGTCATAGAACTCCACCAGGTTGGTTTGGCAGGATCTGCCATGTTGAAACCATGCTGTCTGCTGTCCTGTAGTCCTTTGGCCTGTAGGGAGGGATAGTCTCCATTAACACCACGATGGATGTGAGGCTCACTGGTCTGTGGTTTCCCAGTTCATCCTTGGGGCCACTCTTGTGGAGGGCACCACATGAGCCATCCTCCAGTCCTGAGTACACAACGATGTAGTAAGGCATTAAATAGGTCTGCCAAAGGTCCTGCAAGGACCTCTGCCAGCTCCTTCAGTACCCTTGGGTGGATGCCATCTGGGCCTGGTGCCTTGTCCACCCTCAGTGCCTTCAAATCCTCTCGAACTCTGCCCTCCATGATTTCCCCATCTGTCACCCCTTCCCCCTCGTTTCTGCCATTTCTCCCACCTTGGGTGTCACTCCCTGCTTCTCTTTAGTAAATGCTGAGCAGAAGTACTCATTTAGTGCTTCTGCCTTATCACACCCTGCTTCCACCCAACCCCCCTCCTTCCTAATCCTTACTATGTGGTCCTTACAGCACCTTTTCTCCCTGATGTACTTAAAGAGTCCTTCCTTTCTTAATGCCTTGTGCCAGCCAGAGTTCCATAGATGCTTTGGCTCCCCTTACTGCCCTTGTCACCTCCTTCGATTCTGTCAAGTACTCCTCCCTGTCCTCCCCCCTTCAAGTGGGGCAGAACAAAGCCCCTGAGAAAAAAACACCCTCATATAACTTTCTAGGGCACCCCGTGGCTATAAAAATCTATTTTAAAATCTGGCCATCTCGTCCCTCGCTCTTTGTTCACGAGCGAGCAATTTCTTTGATCACGAGCCTGCAAATTCTTTGATTGCGAGATTCTTTCATCGCGATCATGCATCACGAGTGAAGGCGAGATGACCAGATAAAAAATCTATTTTTCAGCTCAGGGGTGTACTAGAACAAATAATAGGTGGGTTTTACTCAGGGGGCTTCTGATGAACCATTGCGGTTTACTGCAATTCTTTGAATTTTTTAAATTAGAACAGTTTTAATTCTTTGTTCGTGAACTTGCAAATTCATTGATCGTGAGTCTGCAAATTCTTTGATCATGAGATTCTTTGATCGCCATCTTTGATCACAAGATAGGGACAAGATGGCCAGATTTTTTTATAATGCAATAGATAGGGATATCTTACCAATCTTTAAGATTGAATATCTCGGAAACGGTTTGGTCTTTTTACTTGAAATTCAGAGGGTTATAAAAGGCATGTCCTGTAGATGTGAATTATGGTGCTTGCATGTCGGAGAAAATTTTTTTTGTGGAGGTATTGTGTGACACGCTTTCCATGTAGTAGACAGTGTTTTGGATTCTGCTGGTGGCTTGAAATTGATAGGGTGCCTAGCCTTAGTGTCATGGATGTAATTTTCAGTTGTTGTGTGTGTTAAATGTCAACAAGTGCAGAACTGTGCCACTCTGACGAATGAAAATTTCAAATTTTGACATGTTATATCTCAGACATGGCTTGGTCTTTTTACTTGGAATTTGGAGGGTGTTGTCGGCATGTCCTGTAGATGTCAATAGCATGTTTATGTGTTGGACAATATATTTTTTATGGAGATATTGTGTGGCACACGTTACGTTTTGTGGACAGCATTTTCTATTGCTTTACTGTATTAACATTTGTTTGGTGGGTGGCCTTGCTGTTGTCAATGTACTTTTTAGTCAATGAGTGTATAATGTGGCCTGACACTTACAAGTTGGTGGGAGCGTGGGGCCGAAAGGTCCTGCGCTCCCACCAACTTACGCAACTTTCTGTTTTTCTATTCTTTTTTAAAAAGTAAGGAAATTCTATACAAAAAACGTCATTAATGCATCAGTTAGGGTTCTTCTACAGTGAGAAAAGTGAGGAAATTCTATTTTATGGTTCCCATCCCATGCACCCCACCCCCAGTCTGCCCCCAACAACAGGCAGTGGGGTGTGCGTTGGGGTCATCGGCCCTAACTCTCACCCAATTCTCCTACACTGCACCACCTCAGCTTGTTTACACATGGGATGGGGTGAGAGTTAAGGCCAATGGCCCCAATGCACCCAGATGCCTGTTGGTGGGGGGAGGGCTGGGGTGAGAGTGCAAGGGGTGGGAACCCTAAAATTGAATTTCCTGCTTTTCACTAGAAGACCCTAACTGATGCATTAACTAAGTTTTGCATAGAATATATATATATATATATATATGCAGTAATCATCATTAAAAATAATAATAAAAATCTTATATATAGCACAATTCAAAGATAGCAAAGTGCTTTTACAAGGCAATTAAAATATTTTTTTAACCCAATTTAAACAGCAGAATCCATAAATTAATTAGAATTGTTAGGGTTGCAATGTGCATATAGCTTTTTTTATTTAGTTTATGTTGTTACAGCAGTATCTTAGGCAACAGCAACAGTGGTGTACTGTAAAATGTGTTCTCTCTCTAGTATAAGTATTACTATTAGACTATTATTATAACCCAGTGAGCATGCCTTCTGGTGTTATACAGACATTTTATTTTTGAAAGCTTAGCAACTGTTTATATGCTGCACAACAATGACAGCAACAGTGGTGGAAACTCTTAATTATTCCTTTATCTAAAGTACCAGCATAAGCTTTAGGTTTTTGCTGTAACCCAGTGAAAGTGCTACTTAGTGTTATAAAGGTTTTTTGTGTGTTTCTTGAATCTGCCCATCTAAAAAAACAACACACAGCAATAGCAGCATAAAGAATGAAAGCCTATTTTATTTCCTGAACATCCCCATAAGGGCATCAGGTTGTTTTTGGGTGTATTTGTTGCCTATGGTCAGAGCATCAGTTTATTTAAACAGAAGTACCATGTAAGCAGCAGAAGCAGCAGCTATGTAAATCATATATTTTTTTACTAAGCATTATCGTCAACATTAGGTTATCAGGCTGACAGGCAGTATGCATGGTACCAGTGATTACGCTGTTAAGTTTATTTTTGGCAGTATTATGAGAAGCTGTAGCAGCAGGGGTTTAAACCATACATTTATTTTTTCTAAGTAACAGCATCAGCATTATGTTATTGGGCTTTCGTGAGGTGGTGTTTTTTTTGAAAGAGCAATTGCAGTGATCTACAGATATATGTATGACTCTATTCAGAGTTTCTTTTTGACAACACAGACATTTGCAATCACAAGTGAAGCATGATCAGTGAAAAAAATGAGGAATCCCAAGGGAAATGGTATTTTACTTCCCCTCAGAAAAGGTGCACAGTCTAATGCGACTAAACATGTTTTCCTAATGGAAACTGTCACAATTTAGAAATTGTACATTGTTGAAATACAAGATTACTAAAAATGGGTTCTGTGGGAGAAAATGGCTCTAAAGTAGAATTTGCATAATTTTTGCACAATAGTGCCACAATTGCATGAATGCAAAATATGTTAATCTTCGTGCTTTTCCACTGGCATAATTTAAATTTTACTGTGCACTTTTTTAGTCCAAAGTTATGATCACTGTATGTATTTAATTCAACAACATCTATTAACAGCCATTTGTAACCCCCCCCCCCAGCTAAAAATCACTTAGTTTGTTAAGGATGTCCCTGCAGTCTTGGTGGCAGGATGAAACTGCAACTAATATCCTTTAGGAATAGATGACATAGCTGAATATATTTTTGGTTAAATATCTTACCCCCCAACCCCAAACAATGCAACATCAATGGTATGAGTGAAAGACATGGGCCATTGGTAACCTTGGCTTATCTTTGAGTTGGAGACCATAAATTAGGTTTGGGTTTGATAATTTGGCTGACCCACTTCAGCTCTCAGTGTAATAATTGGCATCAGGTAATGCAGACTACAAATAAGGAGTAAAAAATCCTTGTGACTAGCAATAAATATTTATTACTATAACTTACTTGTGGCTGGTGGTGTTGGCATGTCAGTGATGGGGTTTGGAGTGTGTCTCCCTTTACCTCTATATCTCTATTCTCCCTGGTACCATAGACTTTCAAATGATATAGGACCCCTCTGAAAATAAAAGCAGAGCATTCCAATGCATAAAAAATGTAAGAATTTTAATTGAAGGCATTGTACTGTGATTTACAATATTTTACCATTCATCGATGGAGATTTTCTTTCTTTTTTATATTTTTATTATTTTTGCTTTTTTAATTCTCATCTCCCAGACAGCCCTCCTTCAGGCAGATGCCTCAGCCCTATCATTCTGACCTCTACTGGGACTTACCACCAGCTGTCTTCCCCCAGCGCTAGCCTCCCCCTTCATGGATGGTGGGGGTCCCCAGTCCCGGCTGAGGTCCGGATCCAGTTCAGGCTGGTGAGCCTGGCTAGTCAGGTACAATGGCATCCTGCTACTGGCATTTTCCATGTTTTGTCCCCCTGGGAGGCATGGAATGCAAGGATGTCATGGTACATGCCACATGCTCCTGTGTGACATGCACTGACATCTGTCACAGTGGGCTGCCTGTTCCACAGCTGTGCCCACCCTCCCACCTGGAGGAGGAGAGTAGTCCTATGTATGATTGATCCTCTTCACCCCAGTCGACCTCCAACAACCTTAATTTGCTTCTGAACCAAGGTTGTTGGTGTCACAAGTGGTAGTTCTTCCACTGCACAGGCACACTGGCCATTATTATTTTTGCTTTTGATGTTCATTGACTATCACTCAGCTGCTGCTTCCTGTCAATGAACATTGTAGTCATATTTCTAGGTGAGGTCAGAGATGGACTGGAGAATGGGCAGTCAAACAGACAGTCATTTATTCACTCTCCCTTTCATGGTGGATTTGCTGGGTTGATGCAAAGGTCTTAGTTATCTGATAAAAACTATGTGCAAGTGACAGCCACTCATGAGCATATTAACCTTGCTGTTGATGACAATGAGAATAGTGTTGTGTGAAACTGAAATTGAAATATTTTGCCAGGTGAAATATTTTGCATAATTCCGAAATTACGTGAAATTTCGCCTGTTTTCTTGATTTCATGTAATGGAGACATTTTGCTTAACATGCCTTGGTGAAATTTTACGCCTATGCAAAGCAAAATTTCGCTTGGCTTCAGGATTTCGCATAAATGGCGGAATTTCATCTAAATCCATTGGTCTGTCAATTTCACCCTTTGATGCTCCAAATTTCGCCTTGTAGCGTAATTTCACCAGTGTAACTTTTGATTTTGCTGGCGAAATTTTGGTCCAAAGGTGAAAATTGCAATGCATTGTGCATAAATCGGTCAAAAGTCATGTGTAGCTTGATTATAACTCATTCTGCTGCGTGTTGAGTTGGAGAGCAGTTTGTTGTGGTGCATCAGAGCCAATAAAGCTTTTGAAAACATAGCTAAAACTTGTTTTTGAGAGCTAATTGCTGCAAAATATAACGTTTTTGCCTAGTGCTACTGTGCTGCTAGGGAACATTTTCTAATTGCCCCTTGATTTCCCCCTCCCAGAAATAAATCTCTCCACACCTGTTTCTGTTGGATGCTCACTGGCAATGTTTATTAAGGCACACAGATTATATATACATTCCACACTTCATATTTCAACAGTATACAGTACAGTACTGTACCACCACAATAATTCAATCTGCTTCTTCTTTCTGGGAACCTTCTTCCAACTTGATCCTCTTCTCCTTGCTTGTAGTACTTCGGGGTCCGGACTCAGCTGATCTGGCCCACCCCATCCTTGCCAGAAATCAGGTACCACCACCAGGTACTCCCACTTGGTACCACTACCAGGTACCACCACCATTTTGTACCACTAGCAGGTACCCCCTTACCTGGAACTGACCAGCACAGGGTCAGTTCCCAGTCCATACCCCCCCAGGTCCAGACACGTTATCTGGCCCCTAGTTTCTATCCCCTCCCTTCATTACTTCCATGCCTGGATTTCTTGGTCCCCAGCCCATGCTGCCTACCCCCTCTCCTGCCCCCTTTTTCCCTTTCATTCCCCCTTTTCCTTGCCTTTTTTCTTTTTCTTTTCTTCTTCTTCTATTTCTTTCTCTTACCTGGGCAACCTGGTGCCCTCTGCCAGGGCTCCTTCCAGCCCCCGGAACCATATGCTGCCTTACTGAAGCCCCCGGGGACCATGCTACCTATACTCAACTTCCTGTGCAGTGCCAGCCAGTGGCAATCCTCTCCCCTTAGAACAGGGTGGGTAGTATAAACTGCCAATAGTTTTGCCCCTGCCCTAGCTTCCATACTGGCACCTGCCCTCTTGCCCTGGATGGCTCATGCTGTCGGGCCCCCAGTATGCCCACACACTACTCACATTGTCCTTGAGCATTCCCCAATTGACTCCCTGTATGATCATTTCACATACTTTGCCCTGCACCAGATTCCTTGCCTGCTCATGGCCCCATGCTCAGCAAACCTCCTGTCAGCCAGCCTACACTCCTTGGTGTGCACCCTGTTCAGTCGCTGCAGTTCAAACAGTATGGGGCTCAGGGAGTGGCACCCCTTGCCCAGTTGACTGTAACATCCTCATTCTGTTTTGAGAGATAACCTGACGTATGAGGGGGGCAGCCCCTCCCTGCACTGCTACGGCCAGCAGGGTTTCTCTGTACAATGACCTTCGGCACCCCAATAACTGGTGCCTATTAACCCACTTCCCATCATTTCCCAGTTCCGCTAGCTGCCTCTCTGCTGACATTCCCTCACCGCATCTCCATTCTCGGCGCATCAGGGCTCTCATCCTCTCCTAATGCCCAGCTGGTCTGCCTCCCTTCCCTCCCAAGTCTTGTCCACCACTGTTACTCAGCCTTTCTTTCAGAGGTTCCCCCTGCTCTGAACCTCAGCGGTATTGCCCAGTTCCAGGGTTCAAATCCCCCTCCTCACGAGCTAGTACCCAGCCCTAGCTCCTCCTGCCGAAAGCCCTTGGGTGATGCCCCTCTCCCCTGGGAAGTGGAAGCCATTCACCCTGGCATGCCCTCACCTGTCTCTGGGACCATTTTTTTTTTATTTAACCCCACAGTACCCTGGACCTGAGAGCCAGACCATCCACTGGCCTGCGCAGGCCCTCCGTGGCCTTGGGGGTTCCTGCCATGCTAGTGCCACTACAATCCACCTGCTGCCCCCCATCAGCCTGCTGGTCACTGTCCTGTCTCTTGAATGCCATGTTCCTTACTAGTCCTGCCCTTGTTCCCCTCAGTACCCAGGTGCTCTTCCCTCTGTAGTGGAGACTCCATGGCCAAGGCTGTAAAAATGGTTTCTCTTTCCCTGCCTGCTGAGCCCCACCAAGGAGCACTTGCCCCTCTCCCTTCCTCCTCCTTGTCAGAGTGCAAGAACCATGGAAATACTTCACAAGCCTACTTCCTTAACCCATCTCTGCAACCTCCCTTTACCCATGGTTCTGTCCGCCTGTGATCCTAGGGCCTACTTCCCCATCTTCTCAAGCCGGGAACCAGCAGAAGATGGACAAGTTTGTGTATTTCCACTAACTAAAGGACTTGCCTGGGGGCGTGCTGATGCACGGTAGGACTGAGGAATGCAAGACCCAGGTCTCCAGGTCTCACAGCTAGGCTCCTACTTAACCTGCACCCTATTGTCTCCTGCAAGTATTCCTTGGACTGCCTCGCCTCCTGAAAGTCCTTCCTTGGATTGGGTTAGGCCTTCCTTTATCAGCCTGTGTCCTGTTCCAACCCACCTCCCTGGATCCCTCGAGATATTGCCAGTGTGAGCAAGGTTTTTAGGTAACCCTGAGGCAAAAACTACTGTGCCCTATACCAGCCCCCATCCCTGGACCCAGGTTGACCAGTCAACCCCCCAACCCCCTAGCTCCGGCAATAACTGTAGATGAGACAGTACCCTTAAATTTTCCTCTTTACTGTAACCCTTCCAACTACTGCCTAATGGAAAAACTTGTACCTCCCTTCATACCTCTCTCTGTGTACAGCCTGCCCTCCCCACCTTTGTGTCCCTTATCCATAACCATGCCCTGCCCCCCTGTGGAGCTGCAGCATCCCCACTCCACCTGGCTTGACTGCAAACCATCTGGCCTGCTCCAACCCATGCACAGCATGCCTATGGTAACCATGCCGGCAAGGTCCTGCCATCCACTACCAAATCTGTCTTAGCCTCTCCAGGCCACCCCCAGCTGGCAATGCATCAGCATTGAACTGCCCTGCACACAGGTCCCACTCCATTTTTTAATTTTCTTTTAACTATGGCTACCCCATTCATCCCTGTAGCCCATAAGTTATGTATGCTGTCCATCACCTGGACCCATGTCCTACTAGGGGCACCATATTATTATGCACTTGGTATACCCTTTCACCATGGCAGTATGATTTTAGGGGCCCAAACTGAAGCACCTACCTGGTGATGCTCCCTTATCCCAGCAGCAAAAACTGGGGGTGGAGGAGGGCCGGTCCTGCCACCTCTTGCCAACCCCCCTACCATGGAGACCATGCTTGGAATCATCTCCAGACTAGGTTAGGTATTCTCACCTCTCACCAAGCCCATCTTAACACACCACACTCTGCAGGATCACCTCAGAATGGTTACCTGGGGGCAGACAGGTTTGCCAAAGGAAACCTGTAGTCGGAGGTACCTTGCCCCACATGCTCATTCCTGGCTACACCTCACCCCGACTGATTGCTTCCTTTTTTTTCTGCCCCTCCCCATCCCCCCCAGTTTGTTCCCCTGGTGGAGTCCCCCCACTTAAACTGCATGCCAACCACTAAAGCATAGTAGTACCCCCCCGAGGCAAACAGGGGTTCTGTGCTTGGAGCACCGACATCGAGGCATTGTGGCCATCAGTCCCCCTCCTGTCACGCTGCACTCCTCACTGTTCCCTTCTTCATTATAACATCAGATTGAAATTAACCTGGAGTTCTGGGGGGGCAGCACACCCTCTTGTCGCCCACATACAGTAATATACTCATTATTTAAATGAACCTGCCTCTTTCTTGGACTTGAACTGTTCTGTGACAAGACTTCCTTGTCACAGTAATTGCTTACCTGGTGCTTGTCCTCCATCTAGTTATTCAAAACAGTGCTTGATATGCCCCAGGCTGTTTCCTCTGAGCTTAGAGAGTGTGGAGATTGGCCACTAAATCAGTGGGACACAATGCACCCTTGTCGACAGCAGCTCTGCTTGTGCTGGCACAAACTGATGAACCGACTGCACAGTGAAAGTCTCTTGTCAAGTACCTAGAGGCCAGAGGGGCACAGGACCCAAGGCAACATGGATTCACAGTGGGAAGGTCAAGTCAGATGATTCTAATTGATTTCTTTGATTGGGTGACCAAAGTAGTAGACCAGGGAAGGGCTGTGGACATGGCCTACCTAGACTTTAGCAAGGCATTTGACACAGTCCCACACAAAAGATTAGTATACAAGTTAGCCAGCCTGAGAGTGGGTCACAGGATGGTAGCCTGGGCAAAGAATTGACTGGTGAACAGGACACAGAGAGTAATAGTAAACGGAGTCACTCTGAAGAAAGAGGGGTTACTAGTGGGGTACCGCGGGGTTCAGTACTAGGACTGGTCCTCTTCAATGTCTTTATAAGTGACATTGCAGAGGGACTGGAAGGAAAAGTATGTCTCATTGCAGATGACACAAAGATCTGCAACAGAGTTGATACACAAGGTGGGGTGGAAAGGATGACAAGAGACTTGGCAAGGTTGGAGGAATGGTCAAATGTATGGCAGCTTAGATTCAATGCAAAGATGTGCAAAGTAATGCACCTGGGAAACAAAAACCCAGGGGAAGAGTACACAATGGGGGGTGAGATACTAACAACAACAAAAATGGAAAGGGACTTGGGGTAGTCATATCAGATGACCTAATAGTGGGCAAGCAATGTGAGAGGGCAGTAAGGAGGGCTGGGGGGATACTGGGATGCATAGGGAGAGGCATCACCAGTAGAAAACAGGAAGCTGTTATCCCGCTGTAGAGACAGCTGGTGAGACCCCATCTGAAGTACTGCATGCAGTTCTGGAGACCCAATCTCCGCAAAGACATAAACAGGATGGAGGAAGTCCAGAGGAGGGCAACAAAATGGTGCAGGGTCTGCACCAGAAGACATATGAAGAGAGACTTAAGGAGCTTATTATGTATAGCCTTGAGGAAAGGAGGGAGAGGGGGGACATGATAGAAACTTTCAAGTGCCTCAAGGGAATCAACAAAGTCCAAGAGGGTAGCATCTTACAGAAAAAGAGGTGTTCAAAAACAAGGGGGCACAATTTGAAGATAGAGGAGTGGTGGCTCAGAGGTAATTTAAGGAAGTACTTCTTCACAGAGAGGGTTGTGGATACATGAAACAGCCTTCCGGAGGAGGTTGTGGAGTCAAAAACAGTGGTGGAATTCAAGAATGCATGGGACAGTCATAAGACAATTCTAGGGTGTGGGGGCAGGAAGAAGTAAACTGTTGGTTAACTAGGATATGCAGCTTATCCATTAGGTAGGGAAATGGGCAGACTGGGTGGGCCAAGTGGTCCTTATCTGCCATCAAATTCTATGTTTTTACGTTTCTACCGTGTCGCAAGCATCTGACTTCCTGCATGATTTTTTTTTTGCTATGAAAGGCAACATACCACCATCCTGACTCCACACTCTCCCCAACTTCCCCAATGAGGCATCTCCCCATCTCTTAATGGGGGGGCGTTGTTTGCACCCTAATTATGGGGCCTGCCATCAGCACAACAAGAACACATGAGGCCCCGTTGGATCCCATTACTCGCCTCTCCCCCCGGACTTGGACCCGGCTGGCTGCTCCCCACCTCACCGCTCCAACAGTGCACTCACATGGCAGCCCATACCTCATCTCTTTGAGATGCCCCACCCAGTCCATAACCTCGCCCTCCTATATCCAGTCTCCACGAATGTCTTGTGCTGCCACCTACCTAAACCCCCCCCTTGAGCATGTGCTTCACTGCCACCCCCTTCCCCGCTCCAGCCAGTATTTCCTCCCAGGTAGCCCCTTTGCTTACCAAATGACAAGCTTCCCCCTTTGGGCCTGCGCCACTTATTGGCATGTTCCATGGTACCGCCACCATGCAGCCAAAGGCCTGAACCAGGGCTGGACCAAGTCTGCAACTGTGCCGCTCTCCCATTCTCTGCCCCGCATTGGTGGATGCCCTTCTGACCCTTCAACCAGACTGGTTGTTCTGTGCCTCATGTGACCCTGTCTTCTCCTACTTTTTTAAAACTCCACCAACATTTTTTTTTTTTTAACCAAGAAACTCCTGTTTCCTACCTTGCCGTCACACCCAGGCCCAATGCCCGTCCTACCCCTTCCTCCTGCCAGGTCCCGGGCCCCCGGTGGCCCTTCCTGAGTGAGACACGGGCTGACCTGTGCCATGCTATCCCCCTCTGTGGGCACCAAACTGCACCAGCAAATGTGCTGGGACAATTACTAGTCTGCCGGACCCTTGATTAACCCGCCTGTCTGAAACTGGCCCCCTGCCCATATGGCCCACACTCCCCCGATCGCCTGTCCTGGCCCCACATAAACACTGCCAGACAACCAAACATGGTGACTGCCACCGAGGTGACCAGAACACCCGCTCCTTCCCCAAAGTCAGAGATGGACTAGAGAATGGGCAGTAAAACAGACATTTATTCACTCTCCCTTTCATGGTGGATATGCTGGGTTGATGCAAGATCTTAGTCATCTGATAAAAACTATGTGTAAGTGACAGCCACTCATGAGCATATTAACCTTGCTGTTGATGACAATGAGAATAGTGTTGTGCAAAACTGAAATATTTTGCCAGGTGAAATATTTTGCGTAATTCCACAATTATGTGAAATTTCACCTGTTTTCTTGATTTCATGTAATGGCAAAATTTCACTTAACATGCCTTGGTGAAATGTTTCGCCTATGCAAAGCAAAATTTAGCTTGATTTCATGATTTCGCACAAATGGAGAAATTTCATCTAAATGCTTTGTTCTGCCAATTTCGCCCTTTGATGCTCCAAATTTCGCCTTGTAGCATAATTTCACCAGTGTAACTTTTGATTTTGCCAGTGAAATTTTTGTCCAAAGGCGAAATTTGCAATGCATTGTGTGTAAATTGGTCAAAAGTCATGTATAGCTTGTTTACAGATAATTCTGCTACATGTTGAGTTGGAGAGCAATCTGTTATGGTGCATCAGAGCCAATAAAGCCTTTGAAAACATAGCTAAAACTTGTTTTTGAAAGCTAATTGCTGCAACATATAAAGTTTTTTTCCTAGTGCTATTGTGCTGCTAGGGAACATTTTCTAATTTTGTTCATTTTGTATAATACTTAGTTGAAATTAGGTTTTACTTTTCTGTCTGTCTCTGAAAGAGTTGTGTGGGGTAGGGTAGGAGTGTAAAGCAGTGCAGCCTATTTCTAGCCAAGCAGATTGGTATTTACTCAAAACTGTGAGTTATTTATTTACTATTATTTCTTATTAATTTTGTTATATCTTGCCATTTATTTTTCTCTGAAAATTTTCTCCATCCTGTTTGAGAAAGTTCCTGCCGCTGTTAGCTGTATTATATATATACCATTCTTCTGCTTTTAGTTGTGAATTGATTGTAAATTCTAAAGTTTTAAACACATAGAGCTGATCCTTTGTTTTATTTATTTTGTGGTTAGTTCTGTTTGCTGGAGTGTTAACTTGTGTTACTAAAACTGAGAAAATCAACAGTTCTATTTTTTTTGTATCTTTACTTAAGTACTTCTTCTTGATCTCTTGAACTTGTCCATTTACAGTAGCACTGCACTGTTGAATTGTTCCCCTGCATGTTATTGCTGGAGCTCGACTCTGCGCACTGCACGGTGTTCCTGTTTTAGTTAACTTATGTTACCCTTTCTCTGTTATAGCATTGTTTGCATAATACCTGACATGCACATTATAAAACAGTATATATTAAAATAGTAATTTTCAAGAGATTTCTTGGTGATCCCTCCCATCTAGACCACTACCATATTGTATGGTACTACTTGCCTTTGTTGCGGTTTTATGGTTGTCTCGGCCCTTATATAAAAAAAAAAACAATTGTGGTACTAAGTAATGATTCATTACAGTACTTTATTTGTCCAGAGACACAGATGATCTGTATTTAAAGTCGGCCACTTGTGCCCTTTTTCCTTGTGTGTGTTTTTTAATTCCTATTCTGTTTGGGGGAAAAAGTTGCCTTTTTATTTTTTACTAGAATAGGCTGCCTACCATATATGGTATTAGTTGTACTCTAAGCGCTGGCACCTGTCCTGATTGTGTTTGGACTTCTTAGGAAGCCAGTACTGTAGGTGTGTGACATCATCATTCACGTGTGAGGTGTTATTCCCACAGTTAGTAGTAATACATCCTTTCTTCAAATACTCCCAGAGAAAGGCAAAGCTTTGAAGCAGCAGTCAGCAAAAATGTCTGCTAAGAAGTGACCAAGTACAGGGGGGAAATGTAGCAGAGGGGATGAGGGAGCTAAGAAGTCTGCTGAGAAAAGTACAATTTCAGTTCCAGTTCCCCATAGGAGTGAAAGCACACGTATGACTGCATCAGTGTCTTCTGATGTGGGCCCTGGTGGTGCAGCAGGAACCAGCAAAGGAGTTGGTGGCCAAACTGGGTCAGGCATACATGTCTCTTACTTTTTTAAAGCTCAAACTGTTGCAGCCATCCTAGTGGGGGATGCTGACAGTGAGAAGAAGAGAGGCACTGACACCAGCACAGGAACAGTGGTCCAGGACTCGGAGGAGGATGATAATAAGTCCGTCAGTGTGACTGTCCATGTTCCTGCAGGAGTTGGTAATGATAGTGTTCAACACGAGTCTGATAATCCTGGAGTTAAGGATAGTTAACCCACTGAGATGGTTGTAGAGAAGGAAAAAGGTGCCATCCACCAAGAAGACAGTGATGGGAGGAGAAGGAGGAGGAAGACAAGGACATCTTCACTATTGGTGGTGATGATGATGACCTGGATGATCCCACATGACAGCCTGAGTTAAAAAAAGGTCAAGGGTGTTGTAGGCCATTTACATGCAAAGCCCGTGGGTTAGTCTGTCACCAAGCCTATAAGCAAACCTCCAAGCAGTCAAGTACCCCCCCAATGTAGTTTTACTGAAGTGATGAGAACAGCCCAAAAAACACACACTTCATCACCTGTTTCCGAACTATCCCAGTCCCAGAGGCATCTGAAGTCCAGAGGTCAAAAGTCCCTAGTTTGGGACTTTTATGTGCTAGATCCTGCTAATGTGACCATAGCAATATGCCAACTTTGTCAAGCCCGTGTTAGTCGGGGGAAAAAGGGAAGCCACATAGGCACCGGTGGCCAACACGCCCACCTGAGAAACAAGCACCCACTGAGATGGCAGCAACACCTGAAGGATGCCAGAGCTGTTGGTAGCAAGTTACATGTAGTAGAGCAAGAGCAGGAGGAGGGAGTGCAGAGTAGGTTGGTGGTGGTGGAGGAGGAGGGTGAGCAATCCTTTGATCTCTTGAGTAGTAGCCATAGCAGTGGCAGTGCAAGTCCCAGTCCCATGAGTACGAAAAGTACACCACCACACCCTCAGGCAGCCAAAATAATTGGTTTCATGTAGTCTACACAGCCCCAAGATTCAAGTGTTATACCTAAAAGAAAATCATTGCTGCCACAAGTACAGCATTCTGGTAGGACGGCTTCAAAGATGCAATCCACTCTGAGGACCATCCTTGAGTGGCAGACAAAGTACCCCCCACCGATCATGCTGCTGCACAAGAGTTAAATGCTGCCACTGCTGAATTGCTGGCTATCAGTCTGTTGCCATTCTCATTCATAGATAATGTTAGTTTCTGCAGGTTGATGGCCATTGCCTGTCCCAAATGGCAAGTTCCATCGCAAACATATCTTACTAAGCATGCCATGCCAGAGCTGAACAGTAGAGTTGCTGATTAAAGTAGACATGCATTGAAGCATAATGCATCACACTATATCCATCTTAGCATGGATATGTGGACCAGTGGACAAACAGCAGCAAGCTCGTATCTGTGCATAACAGTACACTGGGCACAGTTACCTGGGGTGGTACTTGATTTTGGGCCTGGCAAAACATGCATGAAGCAAAACTGTGGTGGTAGCAACACACCTGGTATTTGGCAGCATGCAAACCTGAGTATGACAAGTGTCACAGGTTCTCACATGACTGTGAAAATGCTTACTGTTCTGCTGGATGAGATTGATGGGTGGCTACACACACAGTCACTCATAGCAGGATTCAGCGCAAGTGATAATAGCTCCAATGTAGTGACGTGCATTAGCAACCGTGTTTTTTTCAGAGTGCCCTGCCTGGCACACTGCCTTAATCTTGTTGTTCAGCAGTTTCTCAACCATGCGGACATTAAGGAAATGGTTACTGTTGCCCGTCGCATCTGTGTTCATTTCTCCCATTCTGCAAAAGCCCGTGACCATCTACGTGAGCTACAGCACAATAATCATCTGCCTCAGCAACGGATGAAACTTGATGTTGTCACTGGGTGGAACTCCACACTGTACATGCTTGACTGGCTGTATGAACAGTATAAGGCTGTGTCAGAATACCTGCTGCTGCACACCACCCATGATAGTGCTGTAGTGTCCATCACTCTAACAACAGAGCAGTGGTGCCAAATTTATGAACTAATACGCATTCTCCATCCATTCCAGCATGCTACAAAGGCAGTGGGTGGGGACACTGCTTGTATAAGTCAGTCCATACCCCTCATACGTGTGCTGAGGCAGACACTGGTGAATGTGCGGCACCAGACAGAAGCAAGTGGGGATCATGGCACTTGTGATCTAATGGATCACATGCTCCATGTGCTGGACACAAATACCCATGTATCTGGCATTTTAGAGTCAGCTGACTTTGCAATTTCCACCATGCTGAATCCATGCTCCAAACGTGGCCTGCCCTCTATATTTGAAGGAGGTCGTCGGCGAGTACAACAGTTGACAGAGAACCTCATTAGATTGGTACAAGCTGCACAAATGAAAAATGCATGCACTACGTCAAAAATGGGTATTGCTACCACCATCAGCGGCTCACAGGCAACCCAATCAGAGAAAATGTGCATGGCAGAGCAGAAAACAGCAAGCAATCCCATATGGGATGCTCTCTTTCAGGTGGGAGTGGAAGATATGGAGGAAATAGAGGAGGAGGAGACAGATGATGTAGCTGGACTCTGGGCAGCAGAACGAATGGTGGAGGCCTATATGGGGGACACAAAGCACCTTGCCATTATTGATGAGCCACTGCTGTACTGGAGCAGTAAAATGACTGACTGGCCAGCACTAACATCGGTTGCTGTGAAATACCTGAGCTGCCCACCATCCAGTGTCACTGTAGAACGAGTGTTTAGTGCGGCTGGGGCAATTGTGAGTGACTGTAGGACAAAATTTGTCACCCAAGAATGTGTCCATACTAACATTCATCAAAATGAATGAAAGGCACATTCTACACAACACAGTGATGTCAGTGGCATTGCCACAGGAACTGTATCTCGATGATGAGGATGATGACGATCCCTTGACTAAGACATCCACCAGCAGCAAGGTGGATGAGGCAGCAATGTTGAGAGAATTCGTACCTGATGAGAACTCCAGTCTTGAAGACTGTGAGGGGTGTTTCTTGGATGATGTGGAATTGGAAGTTGAAAAAGGCTGAGTTTACTCTAAGGCCACCCCCACCCAACAACTTTCAACTCAGTATTGTGGCTGGGGTGTGTATGTTATACCTTATTTTTAGCTATGTACCATTGGATTGGTTATGGTAATGTGTTGTTATGTGCTGCAGTATGTATATGTTTCATTTGATCACCCTTTGCCATGACCCATTGATTGGACACCTCACCACCAGTCCCGTAAGCCTATATAAAGCAGCAGCAATGTAATTAACATAACCATAAAGATTTTGCAATTGCATGATTACAGTTATAAAGTTTTTCTTCCAAAAATATCTTACTTTTCATGTTGACTATATCAACCCCATCTTACAGCAATATATGTTGTCTGGATGTCCCTAAAAGTGCCCATGATGGCAAATTCTACATTGCCCCACTGCTCCCTCCCATCAACTGATCTGACCTGACACAGCCATGCACTCCATGTGACTGAAAAAAATGTTTCTGCCACTCAGTATCGGTGACATGTACAAGAACCCTAGCTCCTAGATTAGTACAAGTAGCATATGAATGTAACATGCTATTTCAACAGTTAACACAAGTTGAACTCATTTTAAGAAATGGTCAATGGTGGCCATCTTTAATAATGCAAGTCATTAATTACAAAAGTAATCATGAAGAGCCTTAACAACTTACATCATCAAATCCCCCCATAAAGGCTATTTATGCTACAGTACCAGGTTAAGGTACCCCAAAACCACAATGGTTCCTCGGGGGGGGGGGGTCAGGGGAGGGTCCTGCTGTCCTCATTTTGGAATGGATTCAAAATGTTCATGAATACTACTGCTATACAATCTCTATTGATTAGACAAGACATTAACCCCCTCCACCTAATTATTTACTAAACACCATCTCAACAATCTGTTTTTGCATATAGTTCCTCCCTGTATGTGGGTGGCAGTGGTGATTACTCATTAATGGTAATGGTATGGACACCAGTCCAGTGGCCAATATCGCAGTTCAAGCAACACCCCTGTCTTCCACAGACACAACACAGCTTCTGCAGGGCCTGGATTGATAATGTAGTCATCAAGATATGACATACAATGAACCCTCAACAGAGGAAAATCACCTAAGCAAGACCAAAGATAAGAAAAAATGTTGGATACTCGTCAACCTGCATACCTGGTTTTACCTAACAAGTTGGAAGAAGAAGCAGAGAAAAAAATGTATACTTACCATACCCTGTGATGTCATTAAACTGTGGACATTCCCCACAGGAACATGCTGTGTGATTCCAGACCAAGGTCCATAATGCACACAGTAGCACTAGCAGGCATCCCTTTCCCCTATCAGCACTGTGTACCTTGAAATAAGAAAAAAAATAAGAACAAATCTGGAGGTTTGTTAAAAGTTCCCCCACCACCTGTGACCATCCACCAACCCCCCTCCACCACAGAAGACCATAAAAAATGAAGAAATACTTACCTCAAGGACTGTGAAAGTGGAACCATTGCACAATTAAATAAATCCCCCAGATCTGGTTGAGCAGCCAGCAGACAGCAGCAGCAGGATAGAACGAGACTTAGCTTTACCGGAATTCCTGATGTTGACAAAAGCAAAAAATAATACAATTACTATCAAGCTCAGACAACCAGAAGGAAGTAACAGACATACCACACTAGTATGAACATTCCAATACTTACCATCTGCGTTGGGAAATTGGGAAACACAGTGCATTCAAAGATCCATAAATCTCCAACCCTCCTAGCCTGGCCTGGCATGATGATGTCATCTACAACACGCTGAAAAATAATATAAGAGCAGCACAAGCATATTAGAACTCAAAATGCCATAATACTGACCCACCAACACGCTTACCTTGCACAGGAAAAAAAAATGAAGACATAGAAACATAGAATTTGATGGCAGATAAGGACCACTTGGCCCAAATAGTCTGCCCATTTCCCCACCTAATGGATAAGCTGCAGATTCTAGTTAGCCAACAGCCTACTTCCTCCTACCCCCCCTACTAGAATTGCCTTATGTCTGTCCCATGCATTCTTGAATTCCCCCACTGTTTTTGACTCTATGACTTCCAAAGGAAGGCTGTTCCATGCATCTACAACCCTCTCTGTGAAGAAATACTTCCTCACATTACCTCTGAGACGTCCCCCCTGTATCTTTAAATTGTGCCTCCTTGTTCTTGCACATCTCTTTTTTTGAAAGATGCTACCCTCTTGAACTTTATTGATTCCCTTGAGGTATTTGAAAGTTTCTATCATGTCCCCCCCTCTCCCCCCTTTCCTTGAGGCTATACAGCTTAAGGTCCTTTAGTCTTTCTTCTTATGTCTTCAGGTGCAGACCCTGCACCATTTTGGTTGCCCTCCTCTGGACAGCCTCCACCCTGTCTATGTCCTTGTGGAGATGGGGTCTCCTGAACTGTACACAGTACTCCAGATGTGGTCTTACCAACTGTCTGTACAGAGGGCCAACAACTTCCTGTTTTCTACTGGTGATGCCTCTCCCTATGCATCCTAGTATCCCCCCAGCCGTGTACTGCCTTCTCACATTGCTGGCCCACCTTTAGGTCATCTGATATGACTACCACCAGGTCCCTTTCCACTTTTGTTGTTGTCAGTATCTCACCCCCCATTGTGTATTCTTCCTCTGCGTTTTTGTTTCCCAGGTGCATTACTTTGTACTTCACTGCGTTAAATCTAAGCTGCCATACATTTGACCATTCCTCCAACCTTGCCAAGTCCCTTTTCATCCTTTCCACCCCACCTTGCATATCAACCCTATTGCAGATCGTTGTGTCATCTGCAAAGAGACATACTTTCCCTTCCAGTCCCTCTGCAATGTCACTTATAAAGACATTGAAAAGGACCGGCCCCAGTACTGAACCCTGCGGTACCCCACTAGTAACCCTCCTTTCTTCACTATGGACTCCATTTACTATTACCTGCTGTGTCCTGTTGTCCAGCCAGTGTTTTACCCAGGCTACCACCCTGGGACCCACTCCCAGGCTGGCTAATATGTTTATTAATCTTTTGTGCAGGACTGTAAAATGCCGTGCTAAAGTCTAGGTAGGCCATGTCTACAGCCCCTCCCTGGTCTACTACTTTTGTCACCCAGTCAAAGAAATCAATTAGATTTGTTTGACATGACCTTCCTGCTGTGAATCCATGCTGTCTTGGGTCCTGTGCCCCACTGGCCTATAGGTACTCAACAATTCTTTCCTTCAGAAGTGATTCCATCATTTTCCCTACCACTGAGGTCAAACTGACAGGTCTGTAGTTTCCTGCCTCTGTCTTGCTCCCACTTTTGTAAAGGGGAATCACATCTGCATTTCTCCAGTCCTCAGGTACCACACCGTCCTCCCACGATTTATTAAAAAGGGTAATCAGTGGTGTTACTAGTTTTTTCCTTAGTTATTTTAGAATTCTGGGGTGAATCCCATCAGGCCCCATTGCTTTATCCACCTTCAGTTTTAAGAGTTCTTTCAGAATCCTTTCTTCTGTTAAAGGACTAATATCAAGCCCCCCTATCCAGAGTGCTTCTATTGACTGGAAGACAGATACTTATGTGTTCAGCAGCAGCAGTATGGACTGTGTGAAGATAATCCACCAGGCATCAACCATCCAGAACAGTAGTTCTTGTGGCAACTGGGCAAGTAGTAGTCAGAGACAGCAGTAGGCAGCAAGCTACAGTGCCCCAAAATATCATTCACTCCCCACCACCCGGCAAGCTACTACCACAGAGTCAATCAGTCAACACAGCTAGACAATCAGTACAGCAGCATAGGGATAGTGAAATGATAATTATACATTTCAATCTCAATTAATCGAAACAGCAGCAGCAGCAGGAGGAAAGAATTGCAAGTAGCAGCAGCATTTTGCAGGAGGAATTCATTTTCTCTGCATGGGTTTGCACCCCTTTACAGGTCCCTGAGGTGGTAGCACACCATGAAACATCAGGACTGATGACACATTTCAGTCTCAGTTTGATGTACCAATTTTCCTGTAACATATCTGTACATTTACTGCTTGTGCTACACTCACAGAAACAAGATGTGGCTAAAAAACAATTGTAAACAGTGGACCAAAGACCATAGTTTGGTCCAGGTGGTGGTTTGGGTGCCATAAAACATCATGACTGAGACCAGATTTATGTATGAATTTAATGTACCATTTTTTAGGAAACATTTCTGGACCTTTACTGCTTGTGCTGCACTAGCAGAAACAAGATGTGGCCGAAAAACAATTGTAAACCGTGGCCAAATCAGCATTTTAATGTCTGGGTGCTGGGGGCACTGTAAGACATCAGGACAGTTGCCACATTTCAGTCTCAATTTGATGTAACATTTTTCTTGCAACATTTTTGGACTTGTAGGCCCTGTTTGGCACCAGCAGCAGTGAGTTTCAGGCAGAAATATTTGGCAAACAGGCCCTTTAATGTCTGGATGGTGGGGGGCACCATGAAACATCATGGCTGAGACCAGATTTCTGTCTGAATTTAATGTACCATTTTTCCTGCAACATATTTTGACATTTACTGCCAGTGCTGCACTCGCAGAAACAAGATGTGGCTGAAAAACAATTGTAAACAGTGGACCAAAGACCATCGTTTGGTCCGGATGGTGGTTTAGGAGCCATAAAACATCATGGCTGAGACCAGATTTCTCTCTGAATTCAATGTACCATTTTTTAGGAAACATTTCTAGACATTTATTGCCTATGCTGCACTTGCAGAAACAAGATGTGGCTGAAACACAATTGTAAACAGTGGCCAAAACAGCATTTTAATGTCTGGGTGCTGGTGGGGCACCATAAAACAGTATGGCTGAGAACAGATTTCTGTCTCAATTTAATGTACCATTTTTTCTGCAACATATCTGGACATTTACTGGCAGTGCTGCACTTGCAGAAACAAGATGTGGCTGAAATTCAATTGTAAACAGTGGCCAAAATAGCATTCTAATGTCTGTGTGCTTGGGGGCACCCTAAAACATCAGCACTGATTCCACATTTCAGTCTCAATTTGATGTAACATTTTTTGGTAAACATTTCTGGACTTGTAGGCCCGGTTTGGCACCAGCAGCAGTGAGTTTCAGGCAGAAATAATTGGCAAACATGCTCTAAAACAGCTATTTAATGTCTGGGTGTTGGGGGGTTATCCTAAAACATCATGGCTGAGACCATATTTCTGTCTGAATTTAATGTACCATTTTTTCTGCAATGTTTCTGGACATTTACTGCCTGGGCTGCACTCTCAGAAACAAGATGTAAACTAAAAACAATTGTAAACAATGGCCAAAACTGCATTTTAATGTCTGGTTGCTGGTGAGGCATCATAAAACATCAGGACTGACTGCCAATTTCAGTCTTAATTTAATGTAACATTTTTTGGCAAACATTTCTGGACTTGTAGGCCCTGTTTGGCACCAGCAACAGTGAGTTTCAGGCAGAAATATTTGGCAAACAGGTGGGGGGGCACCATAAAACATCATGGCTGAGACCTGACTGCAGTCTTGATTTACTGTAACATTGTTTGGGAAACATTTCTGGATTTATGGGCCATGTTAGATAGTGGCAACACTCTATCTCACTCTACATTCTCAATGTCATCCTAATTTTTTCTGGTCATACTGTATTTCTCATCTTATCATGCCTACTCTGCCCAGCATTGCTTCAGGAGACTGTGATAAACTGTAGCCCTACTAGAGCTCATTTTGGATTGGCTGGTGGGGGTGTGGTTGGGCACTATAACACCAAGTTAACATTGTGGCAAGCCATAGGGACACGAGTGTTAAGCACAAAAAAAATTACATTATGTTTAACTTCGCAATAAAAGTGCTTATGTTTCTATGATTGTTGTGTACATTTTCATTCAGACTGATCCTGCACACAGCAACAACAACTGCCAGTCCACAACATCACACATAGCTTTGGGAAAAAATTTTGTTCATAGGAACAATTTACAAATTACAATACTTGACATTTGTGGATAGGAGTATGAAATACATAGAGAGGGACTAACATAAACCAAACAGAAAGGTACAGTGATTATGGGTAAAGACTAAAAGCGACTGACAGACAGTAACAGTAACAGGGGGTGCATCATAAGGGTCAGGTAAGGGACAGGGTATACATATGAAAGAGGAAAGGGAGGGAGTATAAATATTGCATAACACACAAAAAACTGGACAAAAAGAAACAAAAGAATATAGATGAAGAGGACAGAATATATATATTTATATATATACACACACATATCTATATATATATATATATATATAAATTATAGGGGTGCGGTAGCACCCCTATATTTAGGGTTATAAAGGCACTTCTATGTTAAACTTGAACTTTTGCGCATTAATAACTTTGGACCCATTCAACGGATTTGCATGAAAATTGGTATACACTGTGGGGCATGGTAGATCTCTTGATTTTCCAAATTTTGTTTTGGGCAGACTTACAGTTTTTGCACAGCAAAATGCACTTTTTCCCTGTATTGTGGGCAGTTTTTCAGATTTTGTTCATGGCGCTGCACAGCCATTGTGTGGCACATTGGTCTGTAACTTGGCATGTAGAAAGAGCTTGGATCAAGGAATATGACACTTTTTGTTTGGTGAAAAAATATTAATCTATTAAAAAGTTATTAAACATTTTAGCTCCCATTATAAGTCTATGGGAAAATTTATATGGTTATTTTGCGAAAGAAGAATGGGGTTTTAGCCATCTGGTCACTCCTCATGATCAAAGAATTTGCAGGCTCACGAACAAAGAATCTTTGATCATGAGGAATTCTTTGATCGTGATGGCCGCCATCTTGTTTTCATTTTGCGGTTGGAACAAAATAAATATCTCAGCTCAGTGTTACTTCTGAAGTAAAACTATGATGGATTTTGATCATGGGTCTTCCCTCTATTGAGCCATGGCTGTGGTTTCTTGTAAATTATGTCAAAAAATAGAGTTTTAAAATTTTAAATTCTTTAATTGTGGCTTGCTAACGATCTTTGATCGCGAGTCTGCAAATTCTTTGATCGCAAGATTCTTTGATCGCGAGGGAGGGACAAGATGGCCAGATTTAAAAAATCAAATATCTCAGCCCAGGGGTGACTTATGAAGTCAAACTAGGATGGGTTTTGCTCAGGGAGCTTCATTCTATCGAGTCATGCCTGTGGTTTAATGAACTTCTCTGAAAAAATTGAGCTTTAACATTTTTTATTCTTTGATTACGAGCCTGCAAATTCTTTGGTTGTGAATCTGCAAATTCTGTGATAGCTAGATTCTTTGATCATTATTTTCGTTCATGAGGGCAGGACTAGATGGTCAGATTTGGAGGGACCAGATAGCCCAATTTTCACAACTTTTAAAATTAAATATCTCGGAAATGATTTGGTCTTTTAACTTGAAATTTGGAGGGTGTTGAGGGGATGATGTGTAGATGTGAATTATGGTGTTTAGGTGTCAGAAAATACATTTGTTTCAGAGATATTGTGTGGTGAAATTTACATTTTGTGGAGCGCGTTCTGCATTGTGGTAGTGGCTTGACATTTATAGGGTAGCTAGCCTTACTGCCATGGAGGTAATTTTCAGTGGTTAGGTATGTGAAAAGTAAACAGGTGCAGAATTATGCCACTCTGATGAATGAAACTTTGTTTTGTTTCAAGCTGGGGGAAGCTCCACCAATATGCGATCTCACCAATACATATGATATTCAGTACTTGTACTGTTATGTTAGGCAGAAATTTGCAAATTGGTGGGCCTGCAATCCCACCAACTTGCGCAAGTTTGTACTTTTCTATGCTTTCTCAAAAAGTAAGGAAATTGTATTCAAAAAACTGCATTAATGCATCATTTAGGGTTAAAACACAAAAAGTCAGGAAATGAGACCTTTAGGGTTGCCTCCTACCCCCCTCATGTACCCCCCATCCTCCTGAGATTGACAGATGCCGGGGTGTGTCATTGGGGTTGTGAGGCCTAAATGTCACCCCATTCTTCTTTACTGTGGTATGTGAACATGATTACACATGGAATGGGGTGACATTTAGGCCCCAATGTTCAATGACACACCCAGCATCTGTCAATCTTGGGAAGAGGAGGCTACATGAGGGAGTGAGGGCAACCTAAAATCTCATTTCCTGACTTTTGTTTTTAACAAATGATGCATTAATGCAGATTTTTCTATAGAATATCATATATATATATATATATATATATATATATATATATGTTATTTTTTTTTGCTTTTGTTATTTTAGAGGTGCAGATGAGGGAAGAGTGACAGTAAGAAAGCAAGGACAGGAGAAAGAAAAGAAAAAAAAAACTGCTGCCAGTGCTGCACTGACATTATCTTTTCTGGTCTGGATAATTAGATTGCACCTGCACCAGGTACCAATTCTGCCCTGGCACCACCACCACCACGCAGCTCCATCAGGAGTTCAAACATTTTCTGTTGCTCCTCAAGGAGTTTCCTGAGGTCTCCCCTGACCTCCTGGTGAAAATCATTAAACTCACTGCACAGAGCTCCCACCTCTCTGTGCACTACTGTCAGATCTTGGCTCACTGCTGCTGTTGCTGGAACATGAGCGGCTGGGGTGACTGCAGGCTGTGCTGGGTCACCACCATGAACCCGGTGACACCTGTGTCTGTGTGGTGAGGGTGAGGGTGATGGGGGCTCTGCAGCTGCCTCCTGCTGCTACTGCCCCCACCTACTCATGTGGTGCCTCTGCTGACCACTGGCCCCTTCCTCCTGCTGGCCCCTTCCCCTTCTCACTGATCAGCACTCCAGGCCCCTCTACCTGCTGCTGCCAACTCTTTCTGTTTTCTCAGCCAATCTGCAGGGTGGTGGTGCTGCAGATGACTCATCTGGCCACCAGTGCCAAAATGACCTCTGGTCTTGCCCTTCGAACAGATCTGCCACACAAGTTGCAGATCACTACTGTGTTGTCATTGGTGTTTTGGGTGAAAAAGCACCACACAGCTGATGATACTTTCTATGGGGGGACCAACAGCTGATGTCCCAGGGCCAGAGGCCACATCATGCTCCTGCTCGGGGGAGGCAGGGGGCACATACTCCAGCTGGGTGGGATGGTATCTGGAGGTGCCTGCTGCTGCTGCCAGGGGGTGGGAGCCACATTCTGCTACTGAACAACAGGAGGATCCTCATCCTGCTGGGTATCATGCTGCTGCTGCTGCTGCTGCTGGGAGGGAGCAAGGGGCTCATGCTGTTCCTGGGGAGTGAGGGCTACATTCTCCTGCTGGGGGGTGGGGGGCACATGCTCCTGCTGTTGGGGTGGGGCACAGAACTGAAGGTCCACCTCTCACTGCAAACACTTGGTGGGGGTGGTCCAGCTGCCTTCTTCCCAGTCTTCACCTTGTCCCTACCTTTCCCATCCATTCTCCTAGGCTACACCTCACCTAACTCCTTGCTACAAAAAAAAAAGAGAAAAAGAAAGGGGAGAGTGTGGTAGTTTTAAACACACACACACACACACACACACACACACACACACACACAATCTCAGTCATAGAAAGGAAATAATAAACACACATACCAGATAGACTAAAGATAAAGAAAAGAGAACAACTTTATTATTTTTTTAAATGACTGTGTACTACACAGAGCAATCTCTCTGCTGCTGTCTGCTTCTCCAAACTCTCCAACCACATAGCAAAGGAACTAAATCTATCACTTCCTGCCTGTTTACAGTCACCCATGTGACCTGCAAAGAGTAAATCATGTGACAAGCCCAATTTCACCTAATTTCACCTAATATTAACACAAGGCAAAATTTACGACAAAATTACTCCATAGCAATCGAAGAAATTTCGCCATAAGCATGTAATTATGCAAAATATTTAGCTGGGTGAAACTGGTGATTTTGCCGAGATTTCACCAGTGAAATTAAATCTTGCAACATCTCTAAATGAGAAAGTCACTGTATTGCTAGTAGGAAGAGGGGACTTGTGTAAATGGTGTGCATCAGAGTTGTCCCTCTCCCGTCACTGCTGCTGGAAGTGTTGAGCAAGACTGTGGTGCCAGTTAGGTTCATGTAAAGTGATTAAACCTTGCTATGCATAGTGCTTTGGAAAGTGCTGCTACTTTGTAAGGCCCTTCACATAACACATCATGTTTTGAAGTAGTGTATCATCTTTGTCAGGCAAATATTATGGGAAATGACACTTCACCCTTGAGGTGCCACTCAGTAGTTCATGGACTGCTTACAGACCTTTCTTCTTTAAAATAATAGGACTCTTCCCAAACCTCTAAAACCACACTTACTATGCCCTCTCCTCCCCATCTGCCCAGCTTCAATACATAACCCCGTTCCCCCCACCCATGAAGCAGAGCCCACATTACCAGCATTCCCTCAACACAGACCTTGGCAAGAAGATGTTAAAAGAACCTTTCCTCCACACATCTTCAGCACCTGTCCCTGTTCTAACCTTCTCTCCCAACCATGGGTAATTTACACAGATTCCAGTGCCAACTCCCACCCCACTGACTCACCAGCACCATCCACCTTACTAAACCACCTCATACCACACCAAGAAAAAGGATCCCTCTGTATTAAAGGGATGATGACTGGCACAGACCCACCTCTCATCAACTCAGCTGGCTGTGGTCTGCATGAAAGGGAGCATGCACTCATAATAATCAGCTATTTCTTCTACAAGCATATCCACATTCATTCAGATGGTAGCAGACTTATGTGGTGAGAGACAGGTCTTTCCCAGTTACAGTCCTTTTGATGTGGGTGAATCATTTTTCTTTGTATGGTATGTAGGAGGTGGAAGATGCATGGTTGCTGTAGAGTGGGTGGGGTGGAAGGGGGCCCTGGAATCTATATAATTTGTCTGTAGCTCCCCCAAATTCAGGGGGCTTACCTTAGATATCTCCCTGGGCTCCTCTGTTGCCCACTACCTGGCAGATGTCCATTAAGGGATGATAAATCCATGTACTGTGATGTTCTAATATTGTCCTGCATGAGTGTGCAGAGCTATGCCACCACGCTATCCCTTTAAGAGCTCCAGTCTGTGTGTATTGTAAATAGTCTGGACTGGGTCTGAGTACAATGGAGCTCATGACCAGCCAGGTAATATCCTAATCCATTCCATTCTGCTGCCTATTACAGAGCAGGAGGAGTCTTTCAGCAATCCGTAAATATTTTTTTTCTAACTCTGTGCTGTTGCTAAATAAATGAGTTGTTTATGTCTGCCGTTCAGTCCTTCACTATGGGAGCCCCCATTTTGGTCTGGGACTCAATGCATTTGGATCAATTGGAACCAAGGAGTTCTTGAGGGGTTCTTATTACAGTGCCTTGTGGGTGAAACTGTGAACTTTCCTTGTTGGTGCCTAAACCCAGCAATAAGAGTACTCAGACTTTGATGGACAGCACAGGCAAAAAAACACCATACAAAGATCCCGATCTTCTGTTGAGAGTGTGTTGAAAACAGAGCAGTTACGTTCAGCTAGAACCACTGAGAAGGAACTCCCATGTGGGCTAGGGGAAACTGCAGGGGAAAGGCCTGTCTTGCCTTCCTGTGAGACCTGCCAGTGTATTGGACTGCCTCCAAGCAGAAAAGGGAAGAAAGACAATTTAGCAGTCATCAGGCTCGGGGACTTAGTTCAAGCTGTGGAGAAGGATGAACATCTATGTAGAGAACTGAAACAGTCATGGGGAATCAGCCTTTTGCCATACAATGGGACTCAGAGACTGCCAAAAGCAGAATTGTGGGGAAAGAAATCCCCATAATCCAGGCAAATCCCAGAGATTTTAACTCTGAGGGGAAACTGTTTGCCCAAATAAGTTTGTCTAAAATACTGTGCTAAAAAGTGGCTCAGGCTAAGGACTCCATTGCCATTTGGAGCTTTTTGAATGTTGTGTGTGTCTCTTACCCATTTGGGAAGAAAGGAGATCAGTTGTCCATTGTTTCTTCTTTTTTCATAACCAAGTTGAGCCTGCCTGTTAGCTGCACATTAAGTGACTTTATTAATCTGCAAACCAAGCCAAATTTCATGTCCTGGGATTGTGACATCCATGGCCCAAAAAAAGTTCCTGTACCAGCCTAAGCATCATCCTGGCTAAAGACCAGTTTGGGGATTCAGCCACTGCAGAGAAGAATTGCAGGTTTTGGCCACCTTGTGGGCAAGGTCATGAAGTGGTGGTTAGTAGTGTCAGCCCCGGTCCGCATGTTTCATTCTGAGAAGTAAGCATCAAGAAAGCTACAGCCATCAGTCTCTATTGGTCTAGGTACAGTGAGTACAAACAGGGTAGCCAACTGCAACAAACAGATACATGCTTTTGTGTCATCTGATTTGCTTTATATCTTCTCATTGGGTTTAACTGTGTTTGCAGGCCATCTGGCCTGGGATTACAAATACCCTTACTGTCTGCAATCATTTTCATCTGATAATAACATCCTTTCTTCCATCATGGGCTCCAACCAGCTGCAACGCCAGCCTACTCCTAGTTCCACTCTGGGTACCAAGCATCTGATTAAACTGATTAACTTAGGGACAGGTTTAATGCTTATTAATTATAATAATAATAATAAACTTTATTTTTAATGCACCTTTCAAAAATCAAGGCGCAGTACACAATTAAAAAACTTAAAACCAATATCACAACATTATAAAAACATACAACACCAATTACAGTCTGTCATCCTCAACACCATCACCATATGCCTTTTTCTATAAATACATTTTCAACGCTTGTTTCAACCCCCCCACAGTCATGCACTCCCTAATCGAATGGGTTAGAGAATTCCAGAGGGTTGGTGCCACGAACATAAATGCCCCGGCTCCAGAAGGTTTTAAAAACATCCTCGGGATCTCTAGCAACCCCTCATTGGCTGAGCGGAGCGGTCGCTCAGGGAGGTAAGGAACCAGAAGCTCTTTCAGGTAGTCAGGGCCCAGTCTGTGTAGGGCTTTATATGTCAGTAATCCAACTTTGAAGGTGATCCACCACTGAAATTGGCAGCCAGTGCAGCTCCCGCAGCACTGGTGTGATGTGGGAAGATCAAGGATTCCCCGTCAACAGCCAGGCTGCAGAATTCTGCACCAGCTGCAAGTGGCAGATATCAACCCCCGGAAGTCCAAAGTACAGGGAGTTGCAGTAATCTAAACACGAAGCCACAAAGGCATGGATCAGTATAGGGAGGTCCCTGGACAGAACAAGGTGCTTGATCCTAGTGCTGTTCCTCAGATGATAAAAGGATAGCTTAACGACTGCCGACACCTGCAAACGAAGTGTCAGCCCATCTTCAAGAATCACCCCTATGTCTCGCACCTGTTCAGAGATAGGAAACTCGGTGTCCCCAAGGAATAAACCTATAGGTTGACCTGCTCCCAACCCCCCATCTGGTGACCTGGATCCACAACCATCACCTCTGTCTTCCCTGGGTTCAACTTCAACCAACTGGACTTCATCCAAACCTGGATTTCGGTGAGGCAGTTATTAAATACCGAGAGTGCTCCATCCTGGTTGGATGCGAAAGACAGGTAGAGCTGGGTGTCATCAGCATAGCAATGAAACTTCAGCCCATACCATCTTACAATGTCTCCAAGGGGAAGCATATACACCACAAACAACATGGGAGACAGCACTGAGCCCTGGGGCACCCCACAAGACAGAGCACTAGGGTCGGAGGAAAAAAACCCCGACACCACCCTCTGAGTTCTACCAGTGAGAAATGAAGTAAACCATATGTGGACCATACCAGTGAGCCCACAGATGAATCTCAGGTGCTCAAGCAGAACCCCATGGTCAACGGTGTCAAATGCTGATGACAGATCAAGAAGTACCAAAATGGACTGTTTTTTCTGGTCTCTCACCATCAGGAGATCATTGAACACCCGAACCAGTGCAGTCTCTGTACTGTGCCTCTTTCAGAAACCGGATTGGAGAGGTTTGTAGATTCTACGGATGGTCAAATGGTTCTCTAACTGAGCAGCCACTACTTTCTCAATCACCTTCCCCACAAAGGGAAGGTTAGGGATTGGCCTGTAGTTAGTGAGAGAGTCTGGGTCCAAAGAAGCCTTCTTCAACAAAGGTGTCACCACTGCCTCCTTCAAGGAACAGGGGTATTCACCAGAGTCAAGGGAGCACCAGACTATCTGCGCCAGAACTGGGCCAATAACACCACTACAGCCCATTATCAGGGATGTAGGACCCGGATCTAAACTACCTCATGTAGTGCACATACGCTGGACAGTCCTCATAACATCCATGATTTCCAGCCTTTCTACGGAACTCCAGGAAAAAGGAGGGATAGTGACCAAGCACTGATCTTCAACAACTCACAGAGTGTGCTGCACAGGTCTCTGACCTGATGTCGGCCACCTTATCAGCAAAGAACCGAGCAAGCTCATCACACTGCAATTGTGAAAAAGCTGTACGAACCTGCAGACAGGCTGGGTTGCACAGCCTGTCCACAGTTCAAAAGAGTTGAGCTGGGTGGTTCTGAGCAGCAGCAGGAATTTTCCCAGACAGGAATTCTGCCTTCTTATGGGAAATTTCTGACTGATAGAGCTGATAATGCTCTAGCAGTCTAATACCATCTGCTTACTCACAGTACTACAGTAATCGTTAATCTAAATTTGTGCCCTTCCCTTATTCAAACCCCCTTAATAAACATGATTTACTGTTTGATGTTAAGTTGGGCTGTGTGCATATTATTATCCAGTGTCCTGTTACTGAGTCCTTTCAAAGATACTGTGCAAAACTTTTGTAGCTGCAGGAAACTGTTTCTTTACAGGGGACATAGGGTATATGTCAGAAGACCAGCCCTTGTTGGTAAGCGTGACATACCATTAATGCTGCTGAACCATTGTGCAGTTAAGGTCATATACTGTGATTGTGAAGCTTTATGTGAAGAGCCACTAGACAGGGGTGTGGGTGGTCATAGCTTCCCAGAATGCAGTACCAGTATTATTAACAACCCACTTAACTATTTCTCTGGGTGGAGGCACCATTATTATAGCAAGACTGTTGATAGGGAAACCACAGTACCCATTAACTGTGAACCCAGGCCCTTCAACCTGCATTCAAGCAGGCAGAGGTAGTAGCCCTTTGGATAATGGTGTCAGGGTTACATGTCCATGGCTGGTGGGCAGGAGATTATGATCAGGATTACTGCTGCAAACAGGTTGGGGAGGGGTCACCAAAGTACCTGCCAATGTTGGGGAATGGTGCAATAATCATGTGGATGCTGCTTAGTAGGTAGAGGAAGGGTGGATTATATATTTAAACCTGGCTGGGTGGGGATGGAAAGTAAGATGGGGTGGTATGAGAGAGTTACTGAGAATAGGGAACCTTAATATTTTTAAAAAAGAAGTAATCAAATCAAATTTCTGCTGTGAATTGCTGGTGAAGTGTCAACTTTTCTAAAGCCATGCTCAGTGTGAAGTTTTGTATGTTTCTATAAATTTGCCAGCAAAGTAAAACTTCACAACACTGCTAGTGTCATTGTCAGTGGGAGTCTGTAGAGACTTGCCACCCAGAGATGTAGGAATAGTAGTAGATTGTAACTGGACTCAGGAATAATTGAATAGATTGATAATATTTATCCATGGTAAGCAGAGTTTGAGAAAGGATAAGAATTTATGATTCTCAAGATTTTGCCTTGAGTAATGTGATGAGGAAGTATCCCCAGTGGTAATGAAACATCTTTTTGAAGTAACTGATTTTCATGGGCATCCAAGAAAATATAGTCATTTTAGCCAGTGCAGGCCAATATGGCTTGTCTGTTTGCCATATTTAATTAGATTACAGGCTACATTGTCCAATTATGTATCCCAGAACATAGGTTTCTATATCATGAGTCTCTCCCAACATATAAATCATGGTGTTCCATGATTTGAAAACTTCTGTAATAGAGCAATGCTGATGAACTTTGTGTTACTACTGACAATGACAGAGGTGCTTAGCACATTCACAGGAATGATAGAAATATACTGTGATGCCCCATGCAGTATGAAATGTTTCTTTTAACAGTGCATGTTTTTAGATATGACTCACCAACTGATTTACAAACTTAATAATCTCCACCCTACCATAAAGCTTACCCTGGAGTACTCTACCACCAAGGTTAACTTTCTGGACACCACAGTCATCATTAAGGATGGAACCTTACATATATGTATTTACAGGAAGCCAACAGACAGACAGAGATACCTGCACAAGAAAAGTAACCACCCAAACCATATAAAAAAATCTGTCATATACAGTCAAGCACTTCGTTGTCACCGTATTTGTTCAAATGAGATGACAGAGATACACATTTGGCTATGTTGAAAAACACCTTTATTGAGCAGGGACACTCTTCCAGGGAAATTGACAGGATAACAGAACGGGCAATGCAAGTACCAAGACAACAACTACTTCAATATAAAGAAAAGACAGCTACAGACAAGATCCTTGGTAGTCACATATCATCCAGACCTTGAATGTCTGCGTAAGATTATTAAAGATCTCCACCCAATATTTAGTGAGGATGAAACCCTTAATTGTATTTTTAAGGAACTCCCACTACTATCTTCTACACAACCACCAAATTTATCCAGCCTAATTATTAGGAGCAAACTTTCACCGGAACAGAATACCATGGCACATGACCCTGCAATCAACGCCCCTGTAAGACTTGTGGGCTCATTTCTACCTCGGACTGTGTGGTTACATCACAAAACAGACAATTCCAGGTGCATGGGAGTTATACATGCATGTCGCGAAATGTTGTTTATTTCATTCAGTGCAAGAGATGTCCACAAACAGGTTATGTAGGAGAGACACGCCAACAGCTCTGCACTAGGATGAACTCACACAGACATACTATTACAGCAAGGAAGACTGAAAAACCAGTGGGGCACCGCTTCTCCCAGCCTGACCACTCAGTCTCAGATATGTCAGTAATGGTCTTAAAAGGAAATCTAAAAAACTCACAACAGAGACGAGCTTTTGAGATTAAACTTATTTTATATCTCAATATGGTAGCAGATGGGCTGAACGTTGATTTTGGCTTTATGGGACACTAAAGAAACTAACATCCACAGACCTTTTCTTCTTCAAACTGACATATTATAGGACTTCAGCATGTGTGGGATGTGGATGCGTGTGTGTATGTATGTGTGTGGGTATGTGTTGTGAGGTATGTGATATAACAGATGTGGGGCTTGCTGTCACATTGAGGTAAGTCTCTATTTAGATATATGGAGTTATAATGTGTTACTATTCTTATTTCACACACATAATGATTATGAATTCCTCCTTACTTTTTATCTTTGCCTGGGGGGGGATTGATTCCATTGCACCATATTCAGATTACCCAGCCTGCTAGTGTACATACAGGAGTGTTATCATATACTGTTACATATAATTTTTGTAACTCTGTACATATTGGGGTGTGTGATCTCATTTGCATGGGGGTCCTGCACATATCTTTTTACATTCGGCTAATATTGTAGTAATTTGTGGATATGTAGGTATGTTAGACCTCTGGTCTTACACATATACTTTATATTTACTTCTAGTTACCTTATCCTGGGGAGGGTGGCAGGTTTATTTCATGGTAGTTCTATCTAGTATCCTTGGAAATGTTACTTTGCAGATAGTAAAATGCGGTTATATAGTGTTACATTTTTACTCTGTAGATATTAGGAGACATAAGCCCTTTTACTCAGGATTTCATGACAAGTTGAATTCCTTTGGGGAACAATTGCAGTGACTGAAGTTAATATAGGTTCACTAGGGAGAGAGAGTGTGTGTGTGTGTGTGTGTGTGTGTGTCTGTGGGGGAGAGAGAGAGAGAGAAAAGGGGGGGAGAGAGAGAGACAACATCTCCTTTAAGCTAAGTATCCCCCCACCCACATTATTGTGATGTGGGGTGGGTTAGGTTGTATTGTTTGTATGAAGAGGAGGAGAGAAATGACATTTTTATCTCTTTTTCAGATTTCTTAGACACTTGTGGTACATCAAGTTGCTACATTCTCAGTATATATTGACATCAGTACATATCAGGCTACATGGTCTTAATGCCCTGAGGTTCCTCGACTAGAGTTTTTTTTCTTGACACTAATATTATCAATTTATATTTAAATTATCATTTATATAGTCCTGAGGTTTTTGAAATTTCTTGGGCCTTATATCTAGCTTGAGAATACAGCTGGGTGACAGGTCCAGCTAGGTTTTACACATCACACAGTGTGCACTGATGTTTTTAAGACAACTTTACTGGTAAATTCTTGTCTATAATGCTAACATTGAAATTTCATGAGCCCAATAACAATCTTAGTTTGTCTTTAATCTGGGTGGGGGTTGCCTTTCAGTAATCACATCCTTATACTAACTGTGACACTCATAGCTTGATTTAGGAGTTATCTGCTTCAGCAGTGTTATCTTATGTCAATTAAATTTATATGCAGTAGGATTCTTTGTATGTGTGTTCCACCAAGTGCATCTGACCCAAGGGTCTTTCTGGCTGAAGGCAGTATTGTACTGTTAAACTTCTCTGACATCATCTTCTGTTTTTTTTTTTTAAATGAATATTTTAAACCAATAGGGATTTTTTTTTGTTTTTCTCTGCATTATCTAGCTGTTATAAGTATTGTATTTTCTAAACAACTGCCATGAGCTTCTGAAGAAGGACTGGTTGGTCCGAAAGCTAGAGCACTTTGTTCTTGTTGTTACATCTATGTTGGTCCATTAAAAGGTATCAAATCATTTGCTTCTGGATCTATTCTTGCAAAGACCAATACGGCAACTACTAAATCTAGATTTCAACTGATTTAGTGCATGTTTAAAACAATGCACATGACAGAACTCCCCATCATCTATTACCATCAGCATGTTACTACTACTGTCCATCTGCAGTTCATGATCATGTATCCTGAAGTCTAGAAGTATTTGAATGAAATGCAGAATGGTTTTCTCCCTGTGCTATTCCAGAGACACATTAAGTAAGGCACTTCCTCTATTGCCATGCCTCTTTGAGGCTTTTTTCTTCAATAAAACTTCTTCAGAGAACAGTGGTGGTACTGGCAGGATGGCAGTGGTGGTATGGCTTGATCTAGACACAACCCTAATGGGCAGCAAGATTCATGAAGTTTTGGTTTGCAGTATTTCTCCAGATATGTCTAGTGAAGTGCTCATTACCCCCTCTCTATCTCCTTCACAAGTGTTAACACCTGCTTGCATTTTGCCTTGTACAATAAAAGAAAGAACAAGCCAAGAAAATGTGAAGCATGAAGGGATGTTGTATTTGGGCTTCACTCCATGCAAGAATCTTCAAAAACCAGTGTCTTCTACCACCAAGAATGGCAGAAGATTTAGGGCCATCATCTACCCAGTGGATTGTGTGATTCATATGGAATTTGGTAAGAAAGGTAATTTACAATTATGTTCAGGCATGTAATGACCAGGACATTTTTTTAGCAGTATAAGAGGATCAATAATGATCATATCGGTGAAATGCTAAATGTGTACTTTTTTATATTTTGAGTAGTGTGAGCTTGATTGACAGCTTGCATTTACACATGACCACGTGTAACTGAAGACTACCATATGGCTAATTGTGTTTTAGTAATACTGGTCCATGATTATATTTCTTTTCATATTTAGTTTGCATTTACATTTATCCAATAATTGGGATGAATTAGATAATAAAAAAGCCTAGTGAGCCCCCTATACCATGCCAAGCAGCTTGTACTCAATGTTATTTTTATATTTATTTAACTTGTTACTTCTTCTTGTCATACTTTTAAACAGATGCACTTAGTTAACAAAAGTCAGCTGATATTTTTGAAAGCCTGACCACCACTTCATGGTGACCCTGTCTGGTCTGTTGGTACACTATTTCATATTCATTTCTATGGTATGTACTTAGCTGATATGAGCTGGGGTTCTGTGGTTTCATTCTCCTTTTCTGCTCAGAACTCACTCTAGATTCCTTGTTTCACATTTATGAAGTACAGCCTAAATTGATACTCCCAAATGATGACTGGGGACCAGTTTGAAAAGGAATAGTCACACCTCCCTGTTTTGACTTTCATTAACTTAGTACCCTCATGCATGCTGAAACATGGGTAAAAATGGGGAGGTGGCTGTATTAATTACAAAAGTGACCATAATTGCTTCCCTTCTGACCTAGCATGCATTAAAGGGGCACTTTGAATGCTCATGGGCAAACATGAGAGTGCTGCCACCTCCTCTCGTCCATACTGTAGGTTCTGGCACCTATGAGTACCCTCGTTTAATGCATGCCAGTAAGAAGTAATATGTAAGATAAGTATATTAAAAAAAAAAAAAAAACTTAAGGCACACTGGATTTTTTTTACTGATGATAATCAGCTGGTAACCACAAACACCCTAAAATTTTATTGAATTGATTTAGCCAGCCAGGGTTGAGCAGTTTTCATCTTGTATTTCAAAAGGATTTAGATGTTTTAAAATGTTATATGTTTGATAAACTCTGTATATATGTTTAGTTATAACCATGCCATTGTTCATGTTATATACTAGATTAATTACTGTTTATGATTTTTTCCAAGAATATTATATTGGAAGTTGGTTGCAACTCAAAATTTGTCAACTCCTTGAACAGTTTGGCCTGAATGCTCCCTTTTATGTTCGCTTGCAATACTTTCAAACATGTTGGCATCAGTCTGAATTGTGACAGGGCTTTTGGGGGCATGCCCCTCCTCCACCTTTCATAGCTTCAGAATACTGAATATCCTCCCTTATTATGTGCCATTCACCTCCTTTTCCATATGAAGTCATTTCGCAGGAGGTAGTATAGCGTAGTGGTATAAGGCTCTGAGCTGCAACTCTGGTGACATCCAGCAGACCACCCCTGGGTTTGAATCCCACAGCTTCCACTTGCATACTGTGTGACCCTGAGCAAGTGTAGTGATAGTATAATATGTTGATTATTGTCACTCCATTTTGTATGCTATTTCAAAATGTATGTCATTTTATACTCCATTTTGTATTGTGTGACTCCATTTTACATGCTGCTTCATTTAATTGGTGTTTTGCTCTTTAGATAGCCTCATTATTATGTTTTGCTTCAGACAGTGTATTTTGCTAACTTGAAGGTTGCATATTATCAGGCAACCTGTTTTTGTAGTTTTGTTTAAACTTCTGTTTAGCTCATAGTGTTCTAGGCACCCGGCCAGTGTTTGGAGCACAGTGACCTAGCAGGTGTAGGAATTCTGAGCAGTCCTTATGGTGTGAATTCGCAGCATCCTGGGAGCCCGGCCATCTCTAGAATGTGGTGAGACAACACTATGAAGGCTGCACGGTTATTTTAGCATAGAATAAGATATAAATGTAGCTTTCTCAATGCCTGGTTAGAAGCCTCACTGCAGGTGGACGCATCACTGTGGGGCCAATTCCTGGTTCAGTGAGACTCCTAGCCAGGCTGACAAGGGGCTTCCAGCCATTGGAACAGGCTTGGATGTAGCTTTTGAATCGGTGATGTATAACCTTTTGTATTATATTTTGCTATAATAAAGCTTTGGCTTGCTATACTTATTGTACTGTTATGTGTGTATGTGAGTGTGAATGGCAAATAGCTGCTTGGTTTGAGTTGGCAGAACATTTTTGGCGTAGTCGGCAGGATTCAAAATAAAATGTCTATTTTTAGGAAAAGGATGAGTTCTTTTTAAAAGGTGTATTAAAGGCTCAAACAAGCAAAGGGCAACTGCCCTTGTACTTGAAATTTGTGCTTGCTGCAAGTATATACTGTTAGAGCCAATGATGGCTTTCACAGTTCAGGCTGCTTTTAGGAAGAAGCAGCGGCTGGTTAAATAAGTTAGATAAGCAACATCTAGAAAAGAAAAATATAACCACTGTATGTAATGCACAGTAGGTGACTAACAGACGGGATGATTTGAAAATCCTCCCCCACCCATGTTGCCTATCTGTGTAGTTTCAAGTTTTTCTGTATCAATTTCAAGTTCCCTTGCCTCCTATAGAGGCTGAAACATTTGATCCTAAACCCAAGTACTGGGGACCTCTACCAGATGGATCTCAACCTAGATCTGTTAGAGATTTTTGTTTGTTTTGTTTTTAAACTGCAAACCAGAGCTCTGGAAAAAGACTTGGTTTGGCAGGTTACTAAAATGGATAAAAGAAAACCTTTGAAAGGGTTAAAACCTTTGAAAGAGTTAATAGCTGCAGTGTTTGGAAATTATCACGAAGGTCCTGCAGTCAGTTTTCTTACTTAGACTAGTATATCGGAAAAGAAGAAGAAAAATACCTTGGCACCGGGTAAGTCTGAATTTTTTTTTTATTCAAAGTTGTTTTATGTCTGTCTGTTTTATTTCTGTAATACGTATACTAAACAAGGTAATGCTCCATCTTTCTCATGCATATTTTCTAGCTTATATCTGTGTTCTGTAATTATGTTCTATTGTCAAGGTTGCAAGATAGGATTGGCTGCCTTCAGTGCACAACATGTTACAGAAAAAAAAAGAAAGAAGAAGCTTTTTTGCCTCATAGCTGAATGTTTCAATTGGCTTTATTTGTAATGGAACATTTGTGCTGCCTAGATAGGGTCAGTGAAAAACTTTTGTTTGTAGTTGTTGCTTGGAGCAGGTAGTGTTGATGGTGAAGAATTATGACGTCATATAGATTGCAATGTGCAGAAAGAGTTGTAGTTTGCAAGCAATGTGCCAAGCCACTGCTAGGTGAAATGTAATGTGTTAACAGCTATAAATGGCTTTATCATACTTCTAGTTAAAACCAGAAACTTTTTGCAAAATGGCAGAGTGCCATATTTTAGTTATGTGCCAAAGGTGTAATCATGTTATATGAGATGTGTTCACTTACAGATGATGTGTTTAATCAGTGTTTTGTTCTGGAAAGATTTGGCATGGCAATATGTATAAATGTGTTGGTTTAAAATTGTCAGTGTTACAAGACAGGCAGGAGGCAGCACATATATCTAAACCACGTACAGTTTTCTAATGGAACTATGGGCATTACCTCAACAAATTGGTGTGAAACAATGTCAGTCTTATTTTGTATTAAGTATTTCTTTTTGTGTATGTGTATGTGTGTGTACTGTCTTGGCCAACAGTTTCATCGTGTGCTCTATTGTTATTTAAAGATATTTTAATATTGGTGGTGTTCAAGGACACTACAGGAATGGCTGGGTTTGAATGACCCTTGCATGCACACTGTGACCTTTGCACGTTATTTGACCTTCTTGTGTTTCAACATTTTATGTTACTACGGTTCAAACTTGATGTGTATTCCATGCCTAAAGCACAACTTTTCACACAAAATGTATGTTTTCATGAAAGCACACCAAGAGTGAACCATGTAATTTGACTTTTATTGCAAAACTAGTATTCTAAGTGAAGAGGAACAAACTTTTACAATTTTGAAAAAGGACTATTACAGCTGTTTTGAGAGTTTACCATCTACAGAAATACGTACATGCGGTATTACCATCAATCTGGACATTTTGTCATGCTTAGGATAAGGAACCCAGGGACGCTTGGCTTCTTTTATCCTATGGAAATAATCTTGTTTTATTTTTAAACTGATGTGTGTTTGTTTTTGTTGTTTGTCTGTGTTTCACAGCTAACCTTTTATTGCTACAGTATTCGAGCTGTCTCTTGCATCTCGAGCTGTGTCTTCCACCAGTAGGAGCTTGGAGGAGTGGTGGCTACCCTTCCTCCCTTCCAGTGTAATACCCACAAAGGTTGCAAGGTACATGTCATATTTATACTGATTCATGGTCTGTAGCCAATGGTTTAACAACCTGGCTGCCCACTTGGGCTAAGGATGAGTGGAAAATTTATTCAAAAGAAATATGGGAAAAAGAACTGTGGCAGGAAATATGGACTATGGTGCAAAATACTCAGACCACTGTATTTCATGTTGATGCTCATTGTGCTTCAGATACACTAGAACGATGGTATAATTCTATTGCAAATGAAAAGCTAAGATTCTTCCAGTGGATATTGAAGAAACTCAAAGTCAGCAGTTATCAGGGCTGGCAAAATAGGCACATCAAAAATGTGGACATTTGGGAGAGAAAGCCACTTACAGGTGGGCATATAGTAGGGGTGTACCCCTAACATTGGATTTGGTTAAAACTGTTATTGCTCAGTGTCCTATATGCCAACATGGGCAACAAAGACCAATCCCTCATATTGTGAAAGGACAATTGGGGAGGGGAAAATTACCGGGACAAATTTGGCAGATTGATTACATTGGACCTCTACCCCTTAGTGGAGGATGTCAATATGCTTGCACAGTTGTAGATACATATTCAGGGTATTTATTGGCATACCCTTGTAAACAAGCTACACAGAAAAACACCATTAAGGCAATTAACTTAATTATGTTGTACTATGGAATACCCTTACAGATACAAGTAACAATGGTTCCCATTTTAGGGAAAATGGTACAAGCTTATACTCAAGCCCATAACATACAGTGCGTATTTCACATCCCTTATTACCCGCAGGCAGCAGGGTTAATTGAGAGAATGAATGGATTGCTGAAAGAACAGTTTAGGAAATTGGGGAGAGCCTACGAAAATGGAAAGAGAATTTGCATGAAGCATTACAGATTTTAAATAATAGACCAATTGGAGAATCTGAGACCCCCTTAATGCGAATGATAACTACTAATTTGCAAGTGCAGGCTTACTCAACTACAGAAACAGTGTTATATTGGGAAATTACACAGGAGCTCTTCTCCTTGCAGGGCAACCCCAGAGCTGCTGGACTTGATTTACATGCCCTTCAAGAATACAGAATAAACAGCAGAAACATTCAAGTGATAGAAACTGGTATTGGAATACAAATTCCACGAGACATTTTGGTTGGATAGCACCTAAATCAGAACTAGCCCTCAAGGAATACAAATTTTGGGAGGGTGATTGATTGTGATTACCAAGGAGAAGTGAAAGTAATTTTGTTGAATAGTAGAGAACAAAATCTGTTAATTCAACAGTATGACAGAGTGGCTCAATTGTTAATTATTCCAGTTAACAAAGTGACCCCTATAAGGGACAAGCTCCCACACTCTTAACAGCAAGGGAGGATAAAGGTTTAGATCTACAGGAGGTTTTAACAATGGTGCAAAATATGGGTTACAAACAACCAAATGCCTCCTGAACCAGCTGAGGTGATAGCCACTGGACGAGACAACACAGTGTTAATTATCAGGTCAGGGAAGAGAGGTGGGAATATGTACCAGCGAACACATGTTATCTTCGAGAATAATCAGTCTGTGTATTTTCTAGGTTCTTCAATGGATTCTAAAAGGAATAACACTCTCTCTCACGGTCAATTCGGTAAAGCCTATTACCCAGGTGGAAGAATATTGAAGCTGACCCACTTGTACAATGGGGTTGGAAATCTTCCACCAGCCATGGGTGCAAGACAACTTTACTTGCCCTGAAAACCAAGGATGTCCTATAGTGAACATTACTTTTCACCAGATGTGAACATTTGGAAACCAGTTGAGACAATGGCAGGACGATTATATGTCCAACCTATGCAGGGACACAAATTGGATTAAATTACAAAACCAGACTGTTATTAGATGCTGCAACTTACCGAATAGTTGCATGGTGACTGTACAACATAGACTTGATTGCTGCATGAATCAAACAGACATTTTCAATGCAAGTATTACTTTGATTGACATAGACACGTTATTCTGCATGAATGCTACTGCAATAACTAATAGAACTACTTGGGCAGATCACATTACAGTGTTGAAAAATCATCCTGTAATTAGCAATGATAGTATAGTTAAGGTTCCATCCACATGTACATCAGTAGTGCAGCGGTATCAGAAAAATGTAATCCATTTTAACATAATGTTTATGTTTAGTAGAAAATGCAAATATAAAAGAGCTTGGTATGATACACTATTAGGTGGAGCAGGGGCAGGCATGGGAATTTTAAATAGTGTTGATATAGAAACACTGACTAACAGGCTTCAGGCAGTAGGAATTGATGTATTTAGCTTAATTAACTTACAAGCTCAATGGATGCCAACTGTTTTCTTACCCAAAGATTAACTTTGAATTATGATTTTGAGTTCTTGCAGTTATTTAATGCTTCACAGGTATGGGGAATGGGAGTAGCAGAAAATATTTCGCATTTATTGATTGGACAGAATGCATGCAATGCGACATATGTATTCTATAATGCAAAGAAATAAGGCCCAGAGTGATTAATGAGTAATAATGAATATGTGTGGAGGACTGTGTTCAAATCATGGATTCCTAGTAATCATTGGATTGTAATGTCATCCACCACAGTAAAATGCAGATAAATATGTAATATTACCTGTAATTTTGGTCCCCCATTATTTGATCCTGAGTTTTGGTTACCACATTTTAACGGAGATTATATAGATAGTCAGAACACCACCCATGACTTAAGTCTGTGTTCAAAACAACTGATGGAATACTATGTGGACAGCCTTCCAGACTTTATGAACCTTGTTTACTGGAGCATTCGATAAATTTGTGTCAATGGACAATTTTACCCATAACCTTTACCATGTTTACAGAAATAGGACCCCAGTATGTTTGTATAGTAACTAATCAGAGAGAATGCTGTTAGGATGTATAACTAACTCGTCCCTTTTCAGGTTGTTTAAGAAATGTGACTCATTGTGGTGGGAAAATACTACTTACACCTTTGTCCCTGATAATGAGCAGAAGCTTATTTTGTATTGGCAGCCCAATATTTTAGATCAATCAAGATTGAGTATCTCATTAAATAAAATTAAACAGATAATTCAGGAAGCAGATGTAATGCAGGCTCATTTGGCAATAAGAAATAAATCATTAGTGCAAAGTCAGGTGCAAACTACGATAGTTAAAATAAAATGATTGATTTAAGTTCCAAGATTCAACAAGAGACTACTCATTATTGGTGGGATATTTTACAGGATGGTCTCCATCAGCTACAAAAGTGTTAAATATTCTGATACATCCTATCATAATCATTGCTGTAGTGACAATTATCTTGCTTATTTGGACTTGTTACTTATCATGTTATATTCGTAGTAATTTTGCTATGGTACCAATATCATACAAATCGTATTCACAATAATCAAAGGACCGAATGTAGTGATAGTATAATATTTTGATTATTGTCACTCCATTTTGTATGCTATTTCATGTAATGTATGTCATTTTATACTCCATTTTGTATTGTGTGACTCCATTTTACATGCTGCTTCATTTAATTGGTGTTTTGCTCTTTAGATAGCCTCATTATTATGTTTTGCTTCAGACAGTGTATTTTGCTAACTTGAAGGTTGCATATTATCAGGCAACCTGTTTTTGTGGTTTTGTTTAAACTTCTGCTTAGCTCATAGTGTTCTAGGCACTTGACCAGTGTTTGGAGCACAGTGACCTAGCAGGTGTGAGAATTCTGAGCAGTCCTTATGGTGTGAATCAGCATCCTGGGAGCCCGGCCAGCTTCTAGAATGTGGTGAGACAACACTATGAAGGCTGCACGGTTATTTTAGCATAGAATAAGATATAAATGTAGCTTTCTCAATGCCTGGTTAGAAGCATCACTGCAGGGTGGATGCATCGCTGTGAGAGCCAATTCAGTTCGTGAGACTCCTAGCCAGGCTGACAAGGGGGCTTCCCAGCCATTGGAACAGGCTTGGATGTAGCTTTTGGAATCGGTGATGTATAACCTTTTGTATTATATTTTGCTATAATAAAGCTTTGGCTTGCTATACTTATTGTACTGTTATTGTGTGTATGTGAGTGTGAATGGCAAATAGCTGCTTGGTTTGAGTTGGCAGAACAGCAAGTCACTTAACCTCCTTGTGCTCCCAGGTCGCTCCTGTAAAAAAGCTTTCAGCTTAGTGTGCTATACCTGGTTAAACAACTAAATATAAAAAAATATAATCATAAGGCTGGAAAATGCAAGGCAGAAAGGGTTTTCTTGTGCAACTCCAAATTCCTGCTTGAAACATTTTCCTTGCTTTTCATTCAACATATGGGCTACTGGTTAATACTTTGTTTCTCAGAGAAGGAAGAGATGTTGCCCAGCCCATATCATTTTCATGTCCACGTTGCAGTGCTCACAACTTACATAATTAATGTATTCTCTTACTGTGGTAAATATCAAGTATAACAGATGTTCTGACATGTTCCTACACTCATTGATCAGTTTAGCTAAGGAGCTATGTTACTCTGCATACCTTAGCTTTGAACATTGAAAGTAAAGCACTTTGTTTTATAGCATAAACAAACATGATGCTGCTCATACTCCAGTTTTCCCTGTTTCTTATAGGTATGAGCTTGTCCTCTTCTCCTAGGAGTCCAGCTAATTGTGTTTGAATGCACAGCATACAAACATATTCGTATCAACCTGAGCTGTGAGAGGGTTTTACAGGGCTTTTACCTAACGCAGCTTCAGAATACTGAATCTCCTTCCTAATTCTGCATGCTCTCTGCCTTTTTCCTCTTTTTTCCTTTGAAGTCTTTGCTTAATTACAAGGCTGGGAAATTTAAGGTGGAAGCGAGTTTTCTTGTGCATCTCCTAATCCCTACTTAAAACATTTCAACTGCTTTTCATTCCACATATGTGCCACTCTTTAATACTTTCATATGTGCCACTGATTAGTACTTTGTTCTCATGGGATAGCAGAGATACTTCAAAATGGCAAAAGATTATTCCAGCCTGTGGCTGCCATGTCAACATCTACCAACTCTTCAACATACCAATGGTGGGTGCTCATTCTAGCCACCAGTATCTCCCTTCTGAACCAGCCATTACACACACACACACACACACACACACACACACACACCACACACAGATACACACACATAGACACACACACACAAAAAAAACAGTAGTGGATGTTCATTGCCACTGCCAGTATCTCACGCCTGCCTAACCCAACAAGAACAGAAAACTTGTGACGGATGCTCACCCCCACTGTTAGCATTTTACCCCTGCTGACCAACCCAGCTATTAATTAAGCAATAAGGCATGACAGGGTGCATTATGAATAATGGCCTGCCTTGGGAGTGTTGAAGCATAAGGCAAAGCTGAGCGCTTCCACCATCTAAGAAGGGCCTTTAGCCCACCATAACACACCCCCTGGAGTGCCTTATAGTGATTGTGAAATGGGTTCTTTTCAGTAAATTGGATGTATTTTTAAACATATTTTTATTGAACTACTTTTAGCCGGGCTGTTATGCTGAGATAATGGCTTGACTAAATGTACATCTTGGCCAATAAGAAGCCAACATTCTTTCTACCCATTTAATAAATAAAACTGGCAGAGGGTACTCAGTTCAACCACTGGTATCACCATCACCTGTCTAACCACTTTTCTATAAAACCAGCAGTGGGTGTTCAGTCCTGCAGCTGGTATTCCCCCACTCCCCAGCCTGACCCATCTCTTAAATCTAACACTGGGTTCCCCAACATTCGGTGCTGGCAAACAATCCCCTGCCACTGTATGTGACACTAGTGTGCCCACCTCAGGTGCTGTCAAAATACTCCCCGATATTGAGCTGCCCAATCCCCAGTGTCAGAACAAGTAAAGAAAGTCCCTTGTTCTTTCCTGAGAAGAAGAAAAACATTCACAAATGTCTTCCAGCCCTTCCATGGCCCCCCAAACATTCCTCTTAGCACCCACCCTCCATCCCTAACTTACATAAAAAGGGTCCCATGAAATAATCTTCTCATGACTGTCAAAACTCCTCCTTCTATGGCATCCAACCACAAACTTAATAAAAGCAAGGTAATTCGAGTTCATGGCTTTTTAATGTGTTTTGAACTTTTACTCATAACATTGCCATTTTTTTAACATTTGTGCCACAAATTTTCCACATAGCCATTTTTACCCCACATCATGAACATGGCAGATGCAATTTTTCAAAATCTCCATGAAAATATGGTTTTGCAGTAACTCAGTGAAACCACCTTTTGGACAGTATTTTTTTAAAAAGACTCCACCTGGCTTGATCATAAGATAGGGTTATAAAGAGGGTTGCCCACATAAAGGGAAAACCCCATTGTCCTCAGGCCGAGGCAGTGTTTGTGTGAGGGGCCAGAATAGGGGTAGAACAGTGAAAGAACAGAAGAGGGAGGGGAAGAGGAGGGGTTAGTGAGGTCACGTAAGGGGTGGGAGTAATTACATCATTACAGGAGTGAGGTGGGAAGCAGGGATTGGCCAAGCCAAAGAGAAAGAGGGGACTGTAGGGGCTGCCAAAGGTGTACAGCAATTACGCAATGAGCAAAATGGGGGGGAGGATAGGAAAAGGGGGGAATAGGGGAAAATAATAATTATGACAGAGGACAACTCAACAAGAAGCATGGGTATGGTGTGTACACTCGTACCTCTTTAGAAGGAAGGAAGAAGAAGAAGGATGGCCCCTCCCATGATGCACATCTGGGGGGGAAAGAGGCAGATAATAAATTAGAGATTAATCAAGAACATCGAAATGAATTATGATTAGAATTTAGAATGTTATGATGTATAAAATGTGTAGAAGAATGGATGTGATTATGTATATGTATAAACAAAACTTTTAATGGAGTACAAAAGGAATGAATCACGTAAAGTAATTGCCAATTCTGAGCACCCACACAAAACTTGCCTATGTCTTTATTGATGGGGATCTGGTGGACAAAAGGAATATGTAGAAAATTTGGAGTCAGAATGTGAACAATGCTGAATTTATTAACAGCACTGACATTTTTCAATGTTTAATAATAACACTATTTTTTCTAGAATTTAACTCCTCATTTTCAACACAGCGCTTTTTTTTTGTTTTTGCACATGCTCATGAACATGATAGATGTCTTTTTAAATCATGCCAGAAATGTCTTTTCATGATCCTGCCACAAACTGACATTTAGGACAGCAATTCTCATAAGGTGGTGCAATAAAATGACTATATTGAAAATGTGGGGTCAGAAAAAAAGTTATAAACAAACAATGTTTACTCATAACTCTGCAATCAATTTACTTTCTGAACCAACATTTTCAACATACTCATTTTGGACCGCTTCTCATAAATTTAGTATTTGTCATTTTCAATTTCCCTTCCAAAACTAGTTTTCATGGTTGTTTCACAAAATCCTGTTTCAGATGGCATTTGATAAATGAAACCTGCCTTGTTCATATCCTGGGTCAGTACAAATACTATCTTGAAATCTCAGGGTCATAATCTAAGAAAACAAAATCATTATGCCATAATAATTTCATTATTATAACTCGTTATTAATTTTTTACAAATGTTAATTGATCTGCTACAGTACCTATACCAAACAGCTACACATCAAATGCAAGCAAGTGAACATTTGGAATTGGCCAGTGCTTGATAATTGTTCTAGCTATGGAACAGACTGAGACTGTGATTTTCCCGCACAAGTTGTATTTAAATTCTGGTGCATATGCTTATTTTCATTATCATTGTGGCAGTCTTATTACTTTAGTTTATAAAATTACATAATGATGTAACTGTTTACTACATAATCTTTGGCTTATCTAGTTCTACATATTTATTATTATGATCATTCATAATGACCTCTAAAAGTTGTATGTATAATGTACAGACTGGCTGTTCTTAAATATTTCTATGTAGCTACAGGGTGCCTAAACTTAGTAAATATAAAAGTATTTTAGTGTCTTGAATTACATTATACTTTCACACCTCATATTTATTAAGAATATAATTAGTATACTCATTGGTGTTTTTTCTTTCTTTGTACATTTAAAATATAAGTCTATAGTTCCTCCCCCATGTGCTCTTTTTTTCACACTGAGGACATCCAGTAATATTCCATCTCTTGAGCTGCTGCTGCAGCTTCTATTTGTTGCATTATAGAAGCCTGAAAATAAAGTCTATCACATAATTCATTCTGGGGGAAGACTTTAAAGGAATATTTGACAACTATGAAGGAATACATATCAAGCAGTACATGAGAAAAAGGAAAGTCCAAAAGTGATGAATCTAGAGGAGCTTGAAAACTAAAAGACTTGAAAACCAGGCAAGAGCAGTCTGCATCACAATAAAGAATAGCTAAATGAACTTCTTGATGTTTCTGTTATGTAGGTAATTTCTTTTTCTACCTGTTTATTTGTTCCATGCAAAAAATAACTGCCAAAAGTGTTGTCAGATTTATGTTGGTAAAGTACTCTTGTGTAATAATTTTATAACCCAAATCATAATGGATTTTTTCTTGGTTTGTGATATACATTAGTTATACTTTTTGATGATATTGAATATTCTTGGATACTGCTATTGCACTATCTCAGATAAGCAATTATAAATTGTCACATCATGAAAAAAAAAATGATATAAAACTATTATGGGTAATACTGCTAAAATAATATAAAACACAATTTTGAATTTACAAGGTTAAAGCACTACCAAGAGCAACCTACACTATATTTAAGCCATCATGCTGGTGATGATGAACATTTAGTTATGAATAACATCATTCATGATACAATGATGAAAAACTCCCAAGCCATTCTAGTGGCTCAAAGCTGTTGCGTTCTTTTCCAATTCTAGCTAAATTAGATTCATTGAAAGGAAATTTTCATCAACTTCCATTGACTGTTGTTTCTCAAAGTCCAATAATTTAATTTGTATAGTATTTTTGATCAATCATTGATTGGCTTGGACTCTAAATATGGGAAATGTGGAATATTACAAAAATGTTATTAGATTCTAAATGTCACAACTATTGCATTTGTTCAGAGGGTAGTCAAATAGAAATGTTTTATATGATTTTAATGATTTTCTGACCCTATTTGTAGATTTCAAAAAAGTGCAAGCATTTGTGACTGATAAGGGTATTCCACTTATATGGGAAGTTAGCAGCCCAGAGGAAGCAATTAATGATAAATGGGATCAGTACACTACTATAAACTCTCAACAGTTAGCTGTGACTGTGAGAAAAGTATACAAATTCAACCTATAAAGTGATTACATTTATAATTCTGTTTTTCAAACAATGCTGGTGGTATGGAAAGTGGTTCAGATGAGTAACTACAACTTAACAGAAATAAGGAATATTTTGTAATCTTATTGTGGAAATGCAAAAGGTAAACCTTAACCGTTACCCAATTTCCATGTATAATATAATAAAGTGGAGTGGAAGACTATTGTGGAGTTTGTTGATGAAGTAAGTGACAAATTGCTGATTAGGCCTTTGAATGGAACATCAGCTCTGATGCATATTGTTAAAAATCAAGGCGCTCAAGCTGATAATAATTAGAAGAATTAATGAAGGGGAGTTAGTTAGCATGGCCACAACAATGTTAATAAGTATATAAACTAAGCAAGAAAGTATAATCTGAGAAAATCAAATAGTCATACAATTGGTGAGACAAAAGCAATGGAGTTTGCCCCTTTATGGGGGCAGACCAAGCTGTCCTCGTGGACTCCTCCGCCAGGCAGAAAAATGGTATGGCTCAGAAAGTAGAAGGGGGTGGACCCTCTGGGACAATAGGCAGGCACAGGAAAAGGAGGAGCACAGGAAGGAACAGGATAGCCATAGGAGGTAGGGGGAAGTGGGAGGGGGAAAAAGCCAGGGTACATAACAGGCTGCACAGAGGTATTCTGCTTCTTTCTGCTGTATAATTTTGTTGGCTTAGTCAACAGAACCAGCATGTCAGAGTCAGTGATCATTTGGGAATTGGTGGAAGCTTGAGAAGAATCAGTTGAGGTAACATGTTTGGTGTAATTTACAAGGTAAGGAATAAAAAAAGTTTTATATGGCTTGAGCGTTTTATCTGAGGGTAAGTCAAGTTTTGTTTGTCTCATATGAGGGGGAGCTTTGTGAAAAGAAAAGCTGTATCATTGCATGAATTAAAGTAGCCAAGCGGCACTGATTTGTTAGCAATACCTTGATTGCTATAAGTGACCCCCTTTTAGAGCCTTGCATTGAGGGGCTAAGCAGCTGCAGTGGTGCTGAATTTTAAAAAAGCTTTGTTAAGGGTTTGCATGGATCATGGGGCCCTTAGCCACTTGTTGTTGTTTCCATTTAATAATCTGAACAAGGGAAGCCCTCGAGTAGGGAGAGGGAGCTGGAAGTTCTGCTGTGGCCTAAACAGAAGGTGCTTGTTGGGACCTAGGCTGTCGTGGACAGCACACACACAGAGCAAATTCAAGTTTTGTTTTAAAAGAAGGAATCTGAATGAAGCCCTGCAGCAAGAAACATGGGGGCGGGGTTTTTGGAAGGTGAGCAAGGAAGAGAAAAGCCAGCGGTGGGGTTGCGCCAGCAGCTAGGCCGGCTTTGAAGCATGCAAGAGAGGGTGGTGGTGTCTGACATCACACCACATGTTGTGGAGGCAGGGGAATGAGCATGTTCAGCCGACGAAAGCATATGGGCCTTCTGGCCCCATCAAAAAGGAAAAAACACTGTTTTGTTGCTTGCTCCACTCCCCAAGAAAGCGAATGGGGGATAGCACCAGGGAATTCACCTAGGAAGGGGATTTTTAATTCAGAGGTGCTTCAGATAGGTGTTGTTAGCTTGTAAAAGTGACAAGCGCCTTTGCCGGCATTATAGGACCAGGAGGTTTTCCTTCAATTGTCCTGGGATACCAAGGGCCGCCAGGCAATCGCTGGGTAGTGTCTGATGTCACGCCATGTGGGGGGGTTAGCCTGTGAAAGCAACAAGCACCTTTTTCCAGTATTATAGGACATGGGGTTTTTTGGAAGTTTTTCCTTCAATTGTCCTGGGATACCAAGGGCTGCCAGATGATCGGCGGGTGGCGTCTGACATCACATCACTTGGGGGTGGTTCACATGGCACTAATCCTGGAGGGGCTACAGGGGCATATTTCAGGAGGACCCCGGACCAGTTGTATGGCAGCAGGGGAGCAGTTAATCGAGCTGGGGGGAAATCCAGCCATTAATAAAAAAAAAAAGAAAAAAAAGAAATGAAAATTAAAAAATCTGTTTTCTGGCAAAAGGGTCATGTGCCTGGGCCTAGCATATTGTGGGGGGCAGCACAAAAGGCCAAGGAAAAGCTGTTTTTTGTGGAAGGAAATAGGGCAATGACATTATAGATAAACAAGTTCCTTCCCATGTGAGCCTGGAGCCAGGTCACAAGGAATGCTTAAACAACAGGGGCTTTTTGTGGAATGGGCATGGGGGTGCTTCTGTTTTCTAGTGAAAGGGTGAATAATTAAAAAAAAAAATGTGTTCTTAGTGCACTATTGGGGATCTCTGCCGGTGAGGAGGGTTGCATGTCTCTAGGCTGTGGCACTTGTAGATAATGACTGATCCTTTTTCAGTTTTCTTACAGTTTTGTGTGTAGCACCGCTGGAAAAGATGGCACCAAAGGAAAGTAAACCATCCAGAGAAGAGGCATACAAGGCGATAATAGAGTTGGCAGAGAAGGTCAACATAATGTGGCAGCTTGTGGAGGGGGACAAGCCAGGGAGGTCGGGGGGAAAACAGAAAGGGGAGAAGGGGTGATGGGAAAAGGCCAATGGGGTAGGTACAGAGTCCAGCAAGGCCACAGCGGTGACTGGTGGTGTAGATTCCTCCCCGGGTGATCAGCCCAGTACCATCCCCCCCTTGTGACCCTGAACCATTAGTACTACCCTCAGAACCAGCAAGTTTACCCACGACGGAGCCCAGGGTAGAGCCCCAGTCTGCTGCTGTCCTAGCATCCCCATCAACAGAAAGACCAGCACATGAAAAAGAACCAGTGCAGCTCACTGACAACAGGCCTCCTGGAATGGATAGGCCAACAGGTAGTGTATCAGGTTCTGTAGGGGACAGTATTAAGGAATATATTGGGCAAATTATTGCAACTCTAGGGGCAGGGGGTCTGGGGCAGATGAGACTGTGTTGGCAGAGATCAGGTCAGAAAAGGGGGGTGCAGAGGGAGAGAAGAAGGAGGTGGATAGCAGGGAAATGGGCACATGAGAAACTGAAGCACCAGGCATGAGGATAGGTGAGCATGTGCCATTGGCCACGAAGGAGAAGATTTGGAAGGGGGAATATGTGGATGTATTTGCACTGGTAAGCAGGGAAGAAGCTGCCAAGTATGAGGAGTAGAATACTATTGGCAAGAGCAAGATGGCAGCTGCAGTAGTTTTATTAGGTAAGAAGGAGGAAGTCAAATTTGCAAAAGGGAAGACATGAGATGATTGGTTTGTGGGCTTTGCCACCTATTCAGCCATAGTGCTGGAGAAGAAGCCAGAGATGGGGATTCCATTGATCACATATTCCCTGATCATATGAAGGGCAAAAGCAAAAGAGGGTGTGGGGTGGATATACTATGATGAATTATTTCATCAAAGAATGGCCACATATGGGGATGTAAGATGGGACACTAAGCAGATAGATTTGTGGATGGACTATGTGACTGATCAATCCACCCTGGAGGAAGAGACAGGAAAAAGAGTGGGAGTACTTCAAAAATGTTGTTGGGGTTATAACAGAGCGTTCTGTTCATGGCCACAGTGTCGATTTAGACATGCATTCTGAAAGTGTGGGGGTTCTCATCCCATGACATGATGCAGGAACCAGTGGTCCCAGAGTTTTCAAGTGAGGGGCAGTGAAGGGGCTAGCCACCAGCTTTTTTGAGAGGGACAGGGTTATAAGGGTCCAACCTGGAACAGAGGTACGAGGGGAAGAGGATATGGGAGTTGGGGAACCCAATCTTACTGAGGTAATGAGAGCAAGAAAAGGGAGCGGAAAGGGGGCAGATGGGGAGGGGGCCAGGCGGGCATAGAGCATTTTCAGGCAGCCAGGACACCTGTCAAATGGGAGGCCCGGGAGGAGTGGCTGGCAGGATATTCTGACAGGCAAATTGCAGAAACCTCAAGAAGAGGTTTTAGAACAGGTTTATCCTTGCAGTGCAAAATGCCATGACAGGCAAGGGAGGCAAATAATTTGGGTTCAGCCAGGGGAAAAGAAGACACCTTGAGAAAAAAGAAAAGGAAAAGGCAGCAGGGAGGGTAGAAGGACCTTACCCTTTCCCACCCAATATCTAATTTGAGGATATCCCCCCTGGGTTTGGTCCCTAAGAAACAGGAAGGGGAGTACTGGCTGATCCATCACCTATCATTTCCAGAGTGAGACTCAGTTAATCATTTTATATGGGAAGAGCACAGTCAGGTGACTTATGTCACATTGGAAGAAGCAGTGGCAGATCATTCGGGCAACCCCGAATGCGTGGCTAGTGAAGACAGACATCGAGTCAGCCTTCCGCCTGCTTTTGGTTAGAAGAGAGGACTGGGACCTTCTGGGTTTTAAAATAGGGGCCCAGTATTATTTTAATAAAGCAATACCCATGGGTTGTTCGATAGCATGCGCTACTTTTGAGGCATTTAGCACCTGCCTGCAGTGGATCTTTCAGGAAAAAACTGGGTATAAAATGATCATACATTATTTGGATGACTTTTTGTTGATAGGCAGTGGACAAACAGTGACAGAAGACATGTTGGCTAGTTTTCAGCAATTGTGTGGGGAACTAGGTGTGCCACTGGCACCAGAAAAAAATGGAAGGCCTTAGTTGAGTCCTGGAGTTTTTAGGGATTGAGGTAGATGCAATGAATGAGGTATTTAGGCTGCCAGACAAAAAAGTGAAGACGCTAAGGGAGTTGATTCAACACCACACATGCAGGAGGCGAGTGCAGTTAAAGCAAGTGCAGCAAGTCCTGGGGCATTTGAACTTTGCATGCAGGGCAATAGGGTCAGGAAGGACATTCACAAGATGGCTAGTAAGAGCTACAGCAGGGGTAAAGAGGCCGCACCTTTGGGTGGACATAATGCAGGGGGTAAAGGAGGACTTCAAGGTATGGAAGGAATTTTTGAGTAGTTACAATGGCATATCCTTTTGACAGGAAGAATGGGTTTTTAATATGTATTTAGACTTATACATGGACACGGTGGGGGAAGGGTATGGGGGGATACTTGAGGGGAAAATGGTTCATGGAACCATGGCCAGATGAATGGGTAAAAGAAGGCAAGATGAAGGACATCACGCTACTCAAAATTATGTCAATTTGGGCCTGCACCCTGGTGCTGGGGGGAGGAATTGTGAAACCAGAAGGTTACATTTTGATGTGATAATAAGGTGGTAGTGGAGGTCCTGAATAACAAAGGGATTAGGTCGGCGCTGGTAATGCGGGTGTTGAAGCAGCTAGTGCTATGAGGGTTGCAGTTGAATATGTCATTTAGGGCTAAGCACATAGACGGGGTAAGGAATATACTAGCTGACAGCCTTTCCCATCTGCAGCTGGACCATTTTCAAGCACTGTCGCCAATGGCAGAGGAACGAAAAATGCCTATTCCAACAAACATCTGGGACGTTGGCAAGAGGGAGCAGAGGTGCTGTTTCACAGCTCAATGGCACCACGGACCCTGAGGGCCTGTGAAGGGGCCTGGCGGGTGTTGTAGGCTTTCAGGGCAGCTCACCACATGGAGATAAGTAGGCCAGTTATGGTAGAGCAGCTGGGAAAGTTTACAGTTGAACATTGTCAGAGGGGCTTGGCATACAACACGATGGGGGTATACCTATTAGGGATCATTGTGGTATGCAGCCTGAAGAGGTGGCAGGATCCCACAAAATCAATGTTGATATGTAGGATGATGCAAGGGTGGAGCAGATTGAGACAGAAGAACAGGGATGGCCGGTGACCGATAGCGGAGCACTGGCTAGCCAGACAGTGGGACATATTGCCAAGGGTATGTAAATCCAAAGATGAAGCTCAATTATCTTTTACAATTTATGTGGCAATGTTTGGGGGGTTTGAGAGTGAGCGAGGCAGTAGGTCACGGCCAGAAAGACGATGATAGAGGATTAGGATGGGGGGGACATAGTCTGGGGACAGAAAACAATACAACTGATCATCAGGAGGTCCAAAACAGACCAGATGGGAAAAGGTTGTGTCATAAACTTAAAGCCACACACAAAAGGGTCATTGTGTCAAGTTAGGGCTCTGTGGGCTTACGCCGCAGAGAGAGATAATAAAGAAGGACGATTATTCATACACGGGGATGGGAAGAAAGTAACCAGTTACCAGGTGACAGCGGTATTTAAAAAAGGCATGGAGTTTCTGCGTGAGGACCCAGCAAGTTATTCCTCCCATTCTTTTTGGATAGGAGTCACATCAAAGTGGGTGGCGGAAGGGGAAGCAGTGGACAAGATTTTGGAGATGGGATGATGGCAATCTGCCAGCTATAAAAGATACAGCTGAGCATTTAAAGATTAACATGCCACCATGTTTTGTTTTTCAGGAATGAGCTGAGGAAAGAAAAGGGGAGACTCTGGTGGTGGAGAGGATCAAAAAAGGGGGAAGTAGTCACTAAGTAAGGAATAAACAGAGCTTTTTTATCTAATTTATAGGTAGAGGGAGGATCACGGTGGTGTGGATAACTGCAGGCATTCCTACATTTATTGGGTGGAAAGGAGAGCAGAAATGAAGGCTGGGGAAAGCATCTCTACCAGGATGTCAGACAATGTAGATTGACATGGTGTGGAATACGAGGGATGAAGTAGGCACAGTTACTCCCAACATTGCTGGAAATGAAGCAACGGAGACCCACACCAGATCTGATTATTGTCCACCTGGGAGGGAATGACATAGGAGAAAAACCATGGGTGGATACCTACCTAAGGGTGAGAAGTGATTTTGAAAAATTAAAACAATGGTGGCTGGATGTGTGCTTAGTATGGTCTGACATGATACCACGGAGAGTATAGAGGCATGCACACAGACATGTAGCGGTAGAGAGAGCCAGAAGAAAGATGAATAGGAGAGTGGGGACACTAGTAAGAAGCCTGGGAGGGCAAGTCATATTGAGGGGAGTCGAGGAAAGGGTGGATGAATTTTATAGATTAAACAGGGTGCACTTATCAGACCTACCTATAGATATGTTTAACACAGAGATTATGGTTTGCATTGAAGCATGGAGAAGACAACAAGGCAGGACAGAAAGGGGGGCGGGATATAAAAAAAAGGGGATTAAGAGTGGTGGGGAAGGCCAGGCACCCAACACAAGCTGGAGACTGGCTATGAGAAAAATGAGGGGAAAGGGGTGGGGAAGAAGAAAAAGGAGGAGAAAGAGAAGCAACAGAAGGAGAAGAAAGCGGTCTTGGTTTTTCACCGTTACCTATAAGAAAGAGATGAAGAAAGCTCACAGATTTTCACCTGGGGAGGTGAGAAGAAGCAGAGGAAGATCTTGAACTGATATTGATGATGTAATACAATACAATTGAAGAGGTGTAATATGACAAGAGAAAGATGATGATAATGATAATGTAAACAAAAGAAATGTGGTTATTGTAATAAATTGATTGCCAATCTGAGTGCAACAACACACAAGTGGTCTGTCTTTTGTGGGAATGGGGAATCTGGGACAATAACTAAAGGCATTACAAAAAGTGCTGAAGAAGACACTCATAAGTTTGCTCAGCTGGTAAGATTTGAAACAGATATTAATCCAGGGGCCATGGGCATCAAAGTCAAAAACTAAAATAGTAGAACTATAACTGAAAAGAAAAATAAATAGATTCTGCTGAAGAAAAAAAAACTCAACTGTGAAAGATGGTAAATTATAGAACAAACCAAGGGATTAGTCAATGAAGATATACAACACTGTCAGTCTGCAAGCAGTGCTGGAGGAACAGTGTAATTCAACGGGAATTAAACCCTTTTGTCATGTACTGTGGTATTCTGCCAAATGTAATTTACTGCAAGGTACTATGTTACACTGTGGCCAGTGCTGCTAAATATAAGGTGTACTTACTGCATAAAGAGGAAAATTAGATTAAGAAAATCAGGCACCTACACCAACAATTTACATTAAGGGTTTGCAGGAGTCTGAGCAGAAAACTAGAGAAAATCTAAAAACTGTGATTTAAAATTTAATTAAAGTGATTTTGTTTGAGATAATAGCATAAAAATATATTATCTCAAGTGACAGATGTAAAACTAGAACTAATATAGGTTGGTTATGCCTACTGTAGTTGTCAACGATAACAAGGATACTATTTTAATAAATGTAAAAAAGTGTTTCAGCCTTGATGTACTTACTGCTCCTTGCAGCAATGCAAAAAAAAAACAGTATATACAAACAAAAATATGTTTATTGATAATAAAGTGATAACTGGAATATGAGACAACAGTCAATTAAAGCTTTTACAAAGCCAGCAGTTATGGAATATATGAAATATATCATGAACTGTGATGGGGAAAAGTGAATGATTTAGAGGTAGGATAATTAGAGGGAGAATGTTTAACATTACATGAAATATTGCAAACTGCTCTGTCTTCTGGTCACAATAAAATGAAATAATTTGTAATATATACACTGGCAATAACAGGTGTCTATACCTCAAACATCGACTACCACCTCCACCTACTAACCCTCATATCTCAGATTTTCTCATGTCATACAAGGATGAGGTTACTGATCTGATACTAAAAATGCCACAATGTTGCCTTGGAATATTACTGGTCTTTTCTCTAAGATTAGTAGCTCGGAAAGTTTGACCTTTATAAAAGGTTATGAAGTTATCCATTTATAAGAAACCTAGATGTTAGTAGATACTGAATATAAACCTGAGGGTTATGTCAATTTCTTTATGCTGGCACATAAATGGAATCATTTGGGGAGACCACTTGGAGGCATTTCTAATTTTAGTTCAGCACAATTGTGCTCTGAAAGTAAAGTGTCCTGAATGTTATCAACAATCTACTGTATTAAGGCATCAAATTAACCCTTCTGATGGAAATTGTTTATAATATATACAGGTCCCTCTTATGGATACCATTATGCAACACTGGGTATATGAGTGGAGCACAGGGTCCAAAGGTGCCAACGGTCCCACAACCACATACCAGTTACATTACATTTTCTCAAAAGGAAGGGAAATTCATTGCAAAAAAACTACATTAATGCATCAGTTAGGGTCACCCTCCAAAAACTGACAGGCATTGGGGTGTGCCTTGGGGTTGTTGGGTCTAACTTTCATCCCATTCTCCTATACTGTACCATCTCATCTCATTTACACATGGAATGGGGTGAGAGTTAGGGCCAATGACAGCAAGGCACATCCCAACTCCTGTTGGTGTGTGGAGGGTGGTGGTGGGGTGATAGGGTTGGTAACCTTAATGTTGAATTTCCCAGCTTTTTACACTTTAATAAAAACCCTATCTGATGCACTAACATAGATTTTTGTAATGAATATATATATATATATATATCTGTAGGATCTAATGTAGGAGGCAGTATAGCATAGTGGTTAAGGGCACTAAGCTGCAAACCTGTAGACTTAGGTTTAAATCCCATCATCCCCCACTTACATACTGTGTGACCCTGAGCAAGTCAATTAACTTCCTTGTGCTCCCAGGTTGTGCCTGGAAACAAGCTTTGGCTCAGTGTGTCTTTCCTGGTTAAACAGTTTCCCCTATCTATCTATCTATCTTAATTGCAAAAAACTTCTTTAATACTCCAGTTAAGGTCAAAGTGACAAAAGTTGGGAAATGAGTTGTTAGGGTTTCCATAACACCCCACCTTCCCAAACCAGGCAGGAGAGCAGGTGTGCAGTGTGTCTTGGGCATCTCAAGCTTAACACTCACACCATTCTATCTTTAAATAAGGTCAGATGTGTAGATTTCATAAGAATGGGGTGAACAATAGGCTTGAGAAGCCCAAGGCATACCCCACACCTGCTAACCTGCCTGGTTTGGGAGGGTGGGGTGAGAAACCCTAACGCCTCATTTCCCATCTTTTGTTGCTTTGGACCCCTAACTGGAGCAATAAAGTTTTTTTGTAACGTATATATATATATATATATATATATATACATAGCAAAACAAAATGGTTATATTACATGCACACTGAAAATAGAAAACCAAGTTAAAAATTTAGGTTTCAACCATAGGTCTTCTTCAGAAAATGTCTAAAAGAGAAAAAAACAAAGTTAGTGTAAAGAGTAAAATTAACTAGCGAGGGATCTGAGCTTTACAGCATGACCCTATGTGGGGAATTCAGGTAATGCAGTTCAAGGGAGGCATATATATATATCTATATCTATAGATATATAGATATAGATATAAATGCAAGAAATAAACACATCTAACCATTTTAATATAATGACTGCTAATAATCATTGACTATTGCAAAGGCACTGCAAGAATGCAATGTGGTATTCATTACTGCAGTTGGCTTCCCTGTACTAAATGTCATTTCCAGAACAGCTGGGATCACCACAGAAGACCAGAGATGAAAAACACAACAAAATGGTGGAGGAACAGGCAGATAATTAAACTTAAATATCTATGTTAATTATTTTTTTCACCGTTTCTGTTGCAATGTACAGAGCACTATTGCTATGGCCTGAAGGATGCTCTTTAGAGCATGTGAACATTTCTCTTTAATACAGATAGCTGTGTCTGAGTGATAGTTTTAGTTTTAAACTGGCTTCATGATGTCCGTGAAAAAGACATAATATCTACCTTCATGCTCCTAGTTACTGATCATCTCCCTTCAGTACATTGCGTTGCCAGTTTTGGGGTCATGCAACACACCAAGCCTTACAGCCACATGGTAACAGACATTCGGGGGTGGCTGTGGATGTTAGGGATATTTTGTGGGATCTCAGGTGGAACTGAGAAAGGGAGGGAGAGAGAGAGAGAGAGAGAAATACATGTGAGAGAGTGGGAGGAAGAGAACCAAGACATAGATCTCGGAAGTATCATAGGATCCCAGGTGGAGCTGACAGAGGGAGAGAGAGAGCAAAACTAACTAGCGAGGGATCCAAGCATTACAGCATGACCCTGTGTAGGGAATTCAGGCAACACAGTTCACAGCAGGCAGAGAGAGAGAGAGAGAGAGAGAGAGAAGAAAGAGAGAGAATTGAGAGAGGCAGAGGAAGGGAGCAAAGAGCAAAACTAACTAGCGAGGGTTTGAGCTTTACAGCATGACCCTATGTGGTGAATTCGGGCAACACAGTTCAAGGGAGGCAGACAAGGACAGAAAGAGAGACAGAGGAAGGGAGCGAGCTCTTGTTCATCCTACATATAGACAAGTGGGAAAGAGGAAATTGTTTAACCAGGAAAGGTACACTACAGTATGCTGAAGTTTGTTTCCAGGTGCGACCTGGGAGCACAAGGAAGTTAAGTGACTTGCTCAGGGTTACAAAGTATGTATGTGGGGGCTGTGGGATTCAAACCCAGGTCTCCAGGTTTGCAGCTCACAGCCCTAAATCACCACACCATACTGCCTCCTAGGGAAATCAGAGGTGTGCTGTATGAGCTGTGATTAGCTGAAATCAAGTATGTGATTTATCATCTAAAAAGTAAAACTAAGGTTTGCTTTCTTAAACATTACACCTGTTTTAAAAAGTCATATTGCTTCTTTCAAATACAGAATAAAAAACTGTATTATTTTTAAATCAAACTATTGGAGATATCATAAAATGGCATGTTGGGGGAGGACCAACCATAATCATGAGTCCATTAAATATGGCCCTTACAGTATTTGGAGGCTCCTTTCATATATTAATCTTTCCAACAGTGAATCAGTTTGGAAATGAGTTATCTTGCCTCTGAGTTAAAACAGCTGTCAGAGCAGCAGCTTTTACCATGGACTGTAGCGAGGGATGATTTAACAGGGTGGGATGCTCTCTTTCTCTGTCTCTGTCTCTCTCTCTCTCTCTCATTCTCTCTCCTGAAATTCAAAACTCTCTCTCTCTCTCTCTCTCTCTCTCTCTCTCTCTCTCTCTCTCTCTCTCTCTCTCTATCTCTCTCCTGCAATTCTGAAACTATCATGGAAGGGAGGGTTGCAAAAAGAAGAGGGCAGTAACACAGAAGAGTAGGGAAAAAGCAGCTTAATCTGTAACCCATGCTTTAATTTGTAGTGTGTCTACTCAGAACCAGTTTAGAAATTAGTTGTCTTGCCTCTGAGTTACAACAGCTCACAGAGAAGCAGCTTTTACCATGGGCTGTAGCGTGGGGTGATTCATCAAGGTTGGATGCCCTGGCTTCAGTGGGGCCTCTCTCTCTCTCTCCTGCAATTCGGAAAACTGTGGAATGGAGGATTGCAGAAAAGAAGAGGACGGTTACACAGAAGAGCAGGAAAAAAGCAGCTTACTCTGTCTGTGCAGTATAATGCAAAGTGAAACACTTAGTTGCTTACACCAGTCTTTTCCACATATTAGCTGCAGATACAGAGCATCATGATTTTTTTTCTTATTTGGTTTCAAGAGAGCATAGGTCATGTGCAGAATGTGGCATAAGCCATAATAAAAGGTACAGTGCTACGGCTTTCATTTTTGGGTGTTTAGACCATACAAAGTGCTCTTGCCTGTGAAATAGTGCAGTGCTGCAGTCGGTAGGGACAACATAGGTGGACTGCTTCACAGATGCAGAGGTGACTGTGGGTGAATCCAATTGTTTGTTCGAAAAGAATGCAGAGTCCTTTTTCTAATTGATCATAAAAAACTGCAGGCCTAAAAATGTAAGAAAGTTGCATAAGAAATGTGATGAAATCTTCATTTATTAGCCAGGGATGGACTTGCTGAACAGTTAACATTGCATTGCATAGAGGAGAGGTGTGGCCTTCTCCTAATTGGTGAGCTTTCCAGTGGTCACTTGTGAGCCTTTTATAGGCCAGGGCACACTACATGAAAGGTAAGCCAGACAGCGATTTACACACAAGAAAGAGACTAAGCAGTGGAAACTGAAAATCATATTGGCATAGTAAAATTTTAAGTTTAAAGATGAAGCCAGAGAGTGAGTTCCACATAAGAAAGAGCGAGACAGAGAGAGAGAGACAGGCAGAGAGAGAGAGAGAGAGAGAGAGACAGAAAGAGCAGTGGGACCTCAGCTTATATTGACATTTTAAATGGGTTTTATGTGATAAGAGTGCCTCCAAAACAGCATGGCCAGAAACGGCGAATGTAAAATGGTGACCGTCACATGGGTGACCTGACTGGAGCGATGAACAACACAATGAGCGACCGTAGCATGAGGTGGTCTGAAGGGTGATGTGCACATGGCAAGTGCTGCAGGGAAGAGGAGGGAAAACATGCTGTGGTAAGGGCAACAAGGGAAGGGTGCCACAGACAGAGCTAGTGACAGGGAGAGCAGTAGTGCAGCACCACCCTAGTGGGCTATGGGCAGGGTCACGGCAACAGGTGTGGTGCAGCTGTGGTGGTACAGGACAGCAGTACCACAGGGACCAGAAGATGCACACCAGAGTGGCCTGCACACCGGGAATGGGTGGTCAGAGGCATATGAGAGGGCACAGCTGGGGGAAGAGTCTATGGAGTGGCAATGGCAAAAAGTGCACAGCCGTCAGCCTGAAGGGGGGGGATGTGGGGTCAGACAGCCCTGATGGATGAGGAATGGACACAGTATGTAAGCACAGGTCAAAAGGGTGACTTCAGGGATGCGGTGGATGAGGGGGTGCCCATGTCAGGGTGAACCAGCGAAGGGTAGGGAGGAGGGCGTACACTGTACGCTGTGAGGCGCTGCACATGGCCACACAGCCAAGTAATGGATATAGGCCCGCAGGGGATGTTGCATGCCAGGGGCCACTAAGCAGACGGTCACACATGGAATGTGAAGTTGTGTGCCAGTCCGCACAGGTAGGCATAGTGGCTCCTGGTGCTGTACTCTGCCACAATAGCATGGATCTGGGTGTCCAGGTCATGGTAAAGACACTGGGGCTGTGGTGCCTCTGCCCCTGACACCAGCATCTCTGAATGGATGATGGTCAGATGCTCCTCCTCCCAGAGGAACTCAAGGAGGCACCAGATGCTGCAGTGGTATGCACTGACCTGGGTGTTAAAGGCCCTGTGCCACTCCTCTACTGAATTGTTGGTACATGCCAGGCCCTGGATGGTCACCTCATAGCAGTTCCACTGCTTGATGGGGAAGTTGGCACATCAGCACCCCAAGCACCCGCTGGTGCGGCCGATCCAGTTGTCCTCCACATAGTCCAGCATGGGCTGGAGGACCTCCTCATTGGTGGCCATGTACTCCCACTCCTGCAGCTAGTCAAATACTGCTGGCACATCTGCTGGTGGGAGGAATGCCAGTGCCAGCAGCATCTGCACATGCAGGGTGAAGTCGGGGTCGGTGAAGTACCATGCCAGGACATCTGGCAGCTGCTGCACCTTGTGCCACAGGGCCTGGGAGTAATGAAAGAAACATCCCCTGATGCTGGCCTCCAGGAAGACAGTGCTAACCCCGCACCAGCTGGCATGCTCCAAGTTCATCAGGACCGTGGCAGGTGCAATGCCTAGGTTGTGCAGCTTCAACTGGCCAAGCAGCCGGACATAGGTCTGTGACACCTGGAACATGTAAGGGCATAGATGGCCGGCAGGACCATACTGGACTGAATGGCATGGACAGTGTAGAGTTGTCCAAACAGGGTGGGGCATGCTCTGAATAAGGCACCCATGAACCAGTCCATACTGGTGACCAGCTGCTGCAGACCATGGTCCGTGGCATACACCATGATGTGGTCCCGCTCCCTCCCGCTGTCATGTAGGAGGAAGCGGATTCAGTCAAAGGCAAGGGTGTACTCCTCCAGGATTTTGAGGTCCTCAACCAATTGTGGGGTGGTAGGCCAGCTCTGTACCATGTGCCAGACCCATTGCACCATCCGCTGCAGCAGCCACACTGCTGGAATGCAACCATCCACAGCAGCAGGGATGCCTGACATGCTTGCCATGATGACCTGGGATGCACTGTCCATTGTCTGCCATGCCCTGTTCCATAGCATTCTGAAGACCTGCCACATGCCCACATCAGCTGCATCAGGGGCATGATTGTGTTCCTTGATGGTGGCTACCACCGTATCCTCAACTGTGTGCAGGCGGGATAGGCAGTGGTACCTGCACACCTCTGCACACCTCCAATAGACCTTTTCAGGCCCTGCCTTGTCTCACCTATAGATGAAGCCATTGTGGACAACCATTGGCTTGCCTTCTGGCTTTGGACATAGCGCACCTCCATGTCTAGCGATGCAGCCCAATCTGACAGGGCTGCTGGGGATGGCTGTCCCATTGTGGCCTACTGTTAGGGCTGTCCCATTCTAACTCTTCTGTGGTGCCTGTGTTGTGTACTCGCTCCCCCTGTGTGCAGGGCTGCTGGTGCTCGCAGTCTTGCCACCGGTGTGTGTTGGTGGCACTCTTAGTGTCCGGAAGATCTTTTTCGCTCTTCCACTTCCGTTCTGACTTTTTGTGTGCTCGCTCTTTGTGCAGCGGTGGATTCGGGATTGCCCCCACAGACTACACCATTGGGGAACCGCTCTTCCTGGCTGCTACCTTTTAAATGCAAAAGTGAAGTTTCTTGACTAATGAATGGGTCACCTTACCATCAGTGGTTTGGCTGATTGTGATTCTGCTGAATGATGAGAGAATGTCTCTAAATGTTAAAAGGACAAAGTGAAAACTAAGTAAGAAAATTGCATTGATTTGAATGAATTACAAGCTTTCAAGCAGCTTTTGGGAGGGCAGGAGCACTGATATTATAACTATTTCTATAAATAATCACAGCCATGGGCTGTTTAATGCTGATTCTGCATGACTTTTGGGCCAAGTGACATCCTATAATAGTTCAAGGTAATCTGACAATTGTCAATGATGTCCATACACAGCTGATTGTGGCAGCAACGGTCGTGTTGTTCATATAAGACAGACGGTCATGGCACTAACTTTACTTTTATATATTAATCACTTGCATCCCAAGAAAGGCTGAGTGAACATGAAAATTGGCAACCTTGGTTCAGTTTGATTTGATTTGGCTTGACATGTTGGTTTGGGTCCTTGTCATGGGGAGCTAGCAGGCTAAACAATAGGATAAGAGATATTCTTTGACAGTCTATCACCCACTTCAGTCAAAATAATATCAACACCTGGCACAGTGCCACAAACTGTTTTTAATTTTATCACAAAATGCTCTAGAAGGGGTAGGAGGTTGGAAAATGACTAGGGTTGAGAAAGGGGTGGCACTGGACTAACCCTGGCCACCATAGAAGGGCTAAAAAGCTATTATTTTAATTATTTAGGCAAAGGTCAAAGCCATCTTAAATGGCCCAAAAGTTTGAATGTGACAAATCAAAGGTAAAAGTGTCAAATTTTGTCACATTTACCGAATACAAATTTGGCATCAGCTCATCCTTAGTCCACGACAGAGAACTGAAAGTACTTAAATGAAGGCCAAGGAATAACAGTGTGATTCTGAATTACTTGAGATGGTTTCATCACCAGACACATTGAGTGAACGGCTGGCTATATGGATGAATGAACAATCAATCAATCAAGTCAGTCAATGAGTCAATCAATCAATCAATCTATTTATTTGGTAAGCAAGTTGAGGAAACTCCACTTTTACAACTGCAACCAAAGACAATACAAACACTCCAAAGCATATAAAAAGCATATGCACATAATAAATACAGTTCATATGTAGGACTCACAATGGCTGTACAAGATGACGAAACATAGACTTAAAATGAGTAATTGTCAGTAAGATCTTAGATTTTGCAACATTCTGTATCTGCTGCCATATATAGGGGCAGATTATGATAAAGACAAAGTAACTGCCATTATTATTGTTTTAACAAGTAAAAAATAAAATAAATAATTGGTTGTCAGCTTATGGTTGTACTTCTTGCCATCAACAAATCAGTCAAGTAAGTAGGAACTAGGCCATAACAAATTTTCTATACAATAATACACCAATGTAATAGCCTTCTAGCACTCAAAGAGAGCCAGTCAGCTGAGTCAAATAATGCACAGTGGTGTGTTTGCAAGGGAAGTCAAGTTACAAAACATCATGCACTCTGATAGAATGGGCCCTATTTTCAATTGGGTTGGAATGATGCAATGGACTTGCATCAAAACAGTTTAATGCAAGTGGTGATGTGCGGCACAACTTGCCGAAAGTGAAAACTAAGTAAGAAAATTGCATTGATTTGAATGAATTACAAGCTTTCAAGCAGCTTTTGGGAGGGCAGGAGCACTGATATTATAACTATTTCTATAAATAATCACAGCCATGGGCTGTTTAATGCTGATTCTGCATGACTTTTGGGCCAAGTGACATCCTATAATAGTTCAAGGTAATCTGACAATTGTCAATGATGTCCATACACAGCTGATTGTGGCAGCAACGGTCGTGTTGTTCATATAAGACAGACGGTCATGGCACTAACTTTACCTTTATATATTAATCACTTGCATCCCAAGAAAGGCTGAGTGAACATGAAAATTGGCAACCTTGGTTCAGTTTTGATTTGATTTGGCTTGACATGTTGGTTTGGGTCCTTGTCATGGGGAGCTAGCAGGCTAAACAATAGGATAAGAGATATTCTTTGACAGTCTATCACCCACTTCAGTCAAAATAATATCAACACCTGGCACAGTGCCACAAACTGTTTTTAATTTTATCACAAAATGCTCTAGAAGGGGTAGGAGGTTGGAAAATGACTAGGGTTGAGAAAGGGGTGGCACTGGACTAACCCTGGCCACCATAGAAGGGCTAAAAAGCTATTATTTTAATTATTTAGAAAGGTCAAAGCCATCTTAAATGGCCCAAAAGTTTGAATGTGACAAATCAAAGGTAAAAGTGTCAAATTTTGTCACATTTACCGAATACAAATTTGGCATCAGCTCATCCTTAGTCCACGACAGAGAACTGAAAGTACTTAAATGAAGGCCAAGGAATAACAGTGTGATTCTGAATTACTTGAGATGGTTTCATCACCAGACACATTGAGTGAACGGCTGGCTATATGGATGAATGAACAATCAATCAATCAAGTCAGTCAATGAGTCAATCAATCAATCAATCTATTTATTTGGTAAGCAAGTTGAGAAACTCCACTTTACAACTGCAACCAAAGACAATACAAACACTCCAAAGCATATAAAAGCATATGCACAATAAATACAGTTCATATGTAGGACTCACAATGGCTGTACAAGATGACGAAACATAGACTTAAAATGAGTAATTGTCAGTAAGATCTTAGATTTTGCAACATTCTGTATCTGCTGCCATATATAGGGGCAGATTATGATAAAGACAAAGTAACTGCCATTATTATTGTTTTAACAAGTAAAAAATAAAATAAATAATTGGTTGTCAGCTTATGGTTGTACTTCTTGCCATCAACAAATCAGTCAAGTAAGTAGGAACTAGGCCATAACAAATTTTCTATACAATAATACACCAATGTAATAGCCTTCTAGCACTCAAAGAGAGCCAGTCAGCTGAGTCAAATAATGCACAGTGGTGTGTTTGCAAGGGAAGTCAAGTTACAAAACATCATGCACTCTGATAGAATGGGCCCTATTTTCAATTGGGTTGGAATGATGCAATGGACTTGCATCAAAACAGTTTAATGCAAGTGGTGATGTGCGGCACAACTTGCGTCAAACTGCGATTGTATAATGCAGCCTGCATAAGAATTAGACACAGGTGCTCCAAAGCCTCCTTGCACCAGGGTTGTGCTCAACAACCCTGTGCACCAGGTCGTAAGGGGGCTTGTGCCATGGCAGGGCTGCTACATGTCCTTTCATTGTATTTTCAAAGCCCCACCATGGACATAGCAGGGAGCATCACTTAGACCAGCCAGGAGTAGTCTAAGTGGTTGCACCACAGGGATGTCACAGGTCAGTAAAAGGTTGGGTGCACAAAAGGCAGAAGAAGAGCCATGGGGGGGGAGTATGGCCACTGCTGGCCATCACCATTGTAATCCTGCTGGTATCCCACAAACATGTTCTGTCTGCAAGTGTAGTCCCCCCAATTCCTGATGGTCAAGTAGACTCCAGTGGTGGTCTAGTGGGACCCCCCATCACCAATCACCTCCAGAAGAATTTGCATGTTGCCTGTGTAGTATAGAGCCTCCCCTCCAGATCCCTGATCTCCCAGACAAAATAAATGAAAGCAAATATCTGGTCAAAGTCCCTTGTGGTCTAGTGGACCACCACCCACCCCACCCCGATAGACAGTGGATAATCACCCTACCCCCCACTCTTCCTGACATGCTTCTATGACTGGCACAGCCCACTGCACACCACTATGGCTAGCTGCAGAATGCGAGCTGTGCATACTGTACACTGTACAGTACAGTGTTCAGTACATGGTCCCTGTGATTGCATTCTGTAGCTGGCTGTGGTGGTGGTGTGAGGTGGGCTGTGCCAGTCACAGAATGTATCAGGGAGAGTGGGGGGAAGCATGCAACTTGCACATCCTTCTTGAGAGTGATCAGGGATGGATGGGTGCTCAGATACAGGGGCAAATGTGAGTATTCCTGAGGGGATTGGGAATCACAGCAGGACGGATGGACTGGGACAGGGGCACCTTACTGCTTCTGAGTAGGCATGATTGGGGCTCATTCATGGTTGGGGGCACTATGCCACCAGTGCCCTCTGCCTCTATTGTGTATTGGAGGGAGTTGCCAGTCACCTGCCATGGCAGAGGGTCTGTTCTGATGCCGCTCCATCCCTTGACTCCAATGGGATCCTGCAGCACAGTGGCAACCACCCCGTAACACTGCCTTGCAAGGGCTTCCCATTTCCTGCCTGGTTGCACAGCTTGGTGCTCCTTGGGCCACCTGGGCTTTCTCCTGTGCCATTGTCTGCAGAGCCATCATGGACATGCATTCAAGCCTCTGATGCACCACTCTGTCATGCACAGGGCCGCAAGTTGCAGACATTCCACATTATTTGCTGCAAGTGACAACCTTTCTAAAATAGGGCCTTTTGTATTTCCAGCAGATGCATTGAACGCAGCCCTCTACTTTGCCACACATTGTGTCTGACACAGATGGCTTTAAAAATTGGGCCCAATGTACAGTATCAAGTCATTTTAAGGCAGTAATGATGCATTACAGTAGATAATATCTCCATTAGTCCAACTGAGTCATGAACTAAGAAATTAGACAGATAGATAGATAGATAGATAGATAGATAGATAGATAGATAGATAGATATTTTATTTTTATAGCATCCCTTCCAGGAGGCTCGGGGCGCTTTAACAGAAAATTAAAAATGTCATTCCAATAATACAATAAAACAATACACATTGCAGAGTAAAAAATTACAAAACAGACTATTACTTAAAAACATTTAATCACTACAGTTCAGATTCTTCATCATATAGTATGTAAAATATACACCTGAATAAATAGGAATGTTTTCATATTACAATTACAAATTACTTGTTGTTTCCTCACAAAAGTACTAAAAAGCACTGTATTACAGATAATCGTTTTATTGATTTATTTTTTTACAATACAAATATGGTGCATATGTAGGCAATGCAATAAAATGAGAATGCTACAGTGACATATAAATGGATATAGAGACTAAACATATACCTGTATATCAGTATAAGATACAGAGTATTACACATGCCCACTTAGTTATGCATGAAACAGTACAATACAGCAAGTGTTTATAACATATCCTGAGGAGTTTTTATGAACCTGGAAAGTAAAACAGAAAAAAAACACTATATACACTAATACATAGAGCTGAATAGAGTAAAAGAGACACAAGGTTCCTTAGATTATACTATTCCCAATAGTATGGAATGTTAAGTCCCACATAGAAGGATACAAATAAGTCTCAGCACCTTTCTGGGATTAAAATAGTGGAGAAATGGTTGCCAGCAAGCATTGAACCCCTTAAGGGAGTCCATGGACATGTGAGATAGCTGTTGTAGAGTAACCACCTGTGTCAAACCTTCCAGAAATTGTTGGTAAGAAGCTATCTCTACAGAGTGCTGTCTACATAATAATAGCCACTTCATCTGAATACTGGGGGGGGGTGGGGGCTCACCATCTGGAGCAACATTTGTAAGACCAAGGAGAAGGAGTTAGCAGATTTCAGTATCTGACATTTCAGAAGTGCAGAACCTAGGGGGCACACTTAATCCCAAAAGGACTGGTTGGAGGGACAAGACCACAACACATGGAGGAGATCTCATCTCCTCCCTGACAGTCACATCTCTAGCACTCTAGCTTGCTTCAGTGGGCAAGAGTTTCAAAAATAAGTAGGACTGCTGGTGTTCTATACCAAAAATGAGGGGTTTTATTCTAAAATTACTTACTATTTGCATCGTTAATGGTCTTACGGCAAAAGTAGCAAAAAAATACACTCTATTACAACAAACAAAAAGCCAAAATTCACTTTAAATTGTCAAGTAAATAAGCAATGTGACTATTAAATGAAAGAGCATTATCAAAAAAGATAACCAAATACTTATATGAGTCAACGAAATCCAAAACTGAACCATCCTTAGCATTAATAACCAATTCCGTGGGGTTACTTAATTTAGCTTTGTTAGAAGGCATCCATTGAATGTTCTGTGTGTTCAAAAGGAGCCTTAGCTGAAATAGAGCTTACTGTAACTAGTCAAAACTATCCTAAATATTTTTATTAGCCTTCGCCTGGTCTTTGTGAGAAGAATACAGTATGGTGTCATCAGCATAAAGATAATGTTTAATGTCAAAATTACAAAAAGTTGGTAAGTCATTGACATACAGTAAAAATAACAAAGGGCCTAATACTGACCCCTGGGATACTTCCCTTTTGATTACTGCAAAATCTGAATATAGATCATCCACTTGAATATATTGCATCCTGTTATGAAGATAGGCCACAAACCAGCATCAGGAGTTGTTACCAATACCTAGGGAACACAATCTATTGAGTAATATATAGTGGTCTACACCCAGATGAAAAGATGATGATTTTTTAATGATGTATCATGAATGATCATTATCCAGTTATATTCAGAGATCATGATTAAAAACCATCATTTTGATCTTCATTAACAATAATTAACCATCAATGATAAACGGCTATCAATCAAAAACCAAGAAGTTATGGAGATGGTGATTATGACTGATAATCTCATATCATCATGATTTTTCATGATTGCCACTGGCCAAGATTACGGAAATAAATTTAAAAATTCAGTTTAACTTTTCTGTATACTTTTGGAATTGATCTTGTATTTAGATATCTTTACTGGAATGAACAGTTATGATACCTTTTTTGTAAAGGCCCACTGCTTTGTTATGTTTACTCTGAGTCTCATCCTACTGGAGGTAAAAAGGCTCATATTGGTTTATATGTCCCCATTAAGTGGTTCCTTTTATTTTTTTTTTTTTTAGTCTTTGGTAACCAGATAAGGCCCACTAGACACAAGTGCCTGTTTCCAGGGGCGACATGGGAGCACTGGGCAGTTAAATGATTTGCTCAGAGTCACACAATATGCAAGTGGAGGCTGTGAGAATCAAACTCAGGTCTGGTCTGCTTGATGTATCAAGCTCGTTCACACATCGTTCCTCAAACCCCTAGGCTATACTGCCAGCCCAATTGTTATTGTTGTGGTGAGTTCCTAAAAGTACTTGTTTTGTGCTCAAAACCTTTCCCAATTGTCTGCAAACTAATACTGTTAATGCAAAACTAATTTAAAAATAGAAATTACCATTGTTTTGTTCTAGAAACTGTGCTGCTAAAATATACAAATTAGTTATGCAAATATGTATCCTATGCCAGACATTGCATGCACTCTTCCTAATGGGATTAAAACTTGACTTCACATGATTTACATTATAATTCATAATTAATTTGTCTTTGCTGATATGTGACATTCATATTTTCATAATTAACAAATAAAACTTTAAGTATTACTTCTATGACCTGCAGCCTTATAATACTGAACTAATACAATCATCAATGATCATCACCTGATCATCCACAGATCAACAACCATCATGCTGATTTAAGCTTACAAAAATAATCAATAATTATCAGTTGGTGTTTTGAAATTTCATGTTTGATGATTAAATCATGATCTAGATGATCATCTTAGATCATGATCTCCTTTGATGATCTTATGGCAACATTTGATGATTAACAATAATCAGTCATGACTGGCCTTCAAAAATCATGACTGATGATTTACCAATTCACCTGGGCAGTGTTGAACTCTCCCAATAGATCGAGAAGAATAGTAAGAGTAACACATCCTTTGTATTTAGTCAAAATCAGGGCACCAAGTTTTAGAAATATTGTTTCTGTTCCATCAATACCTCCACCTTTACTACATTCAAGATTAGTCAATTCATCAAATACTTCATTGTCATCAATCTCCTGGAGGCAAAACAGTGGACAAGAAAAAGGAAAATTACTCAAAGTTAGTAAAGAAAGAAAAAGATCAATATACTTCTGGTCTAAAACAAGGCTTGCCTTTGCAAAATGATTATTAAAGGCAGCAACTTGCTTTAAATAAATACAAAATCACACATATCCCCATAATGCAAACGATCATGGGCTGTATATGCAAATCACCACAGAATATTATGCTGGTTCAACTTTAAGCAGAAATGAATGGTACCAAAAGACCTCTCACACAGTCTGCAAAAGGTGCTTTAAACCTGCTTTAAATTATCTGTAACAATTAAAAATTCCACCTGTAGCATGGAAGGTATGGTATATTTACCCCCATTACCTTGTTAGTGCTTTATGCTAGACCCCATTTTCCTTGGGTTATTTGAAGTACTATCACACTTGGCAAATAAATATTCACTTTTTCCTTCTCTGACCAGAGCTGTAGTTAGGAGAAGATTCAAAAAAATCTCCATGCTGCCTTCATATCTAGGCAAGAGTAAATAAGTGACCAATTAACCTTAGCTAAGTCCCTCATTAATGTCTAGTCTTGAAAATTCATAAAGTTCCAAGAGTTAACTTTATAAGGGTAATCAGTTTTCTATTTTGGCAAATAAAAGATGCATAGCAATGATCACTAAGATCACTTGAAACACTGAAGAAAGACATTTATGTGGCAAAGTGGTAAGAATAATATCAAGTAGGATATTCTTATCTGAGTTCCTTAAATTGGGTATGGTTGGAAGGTTAGCTATCAGTGTTAAATTTAACATGTCAGATTGATTAGTTACCATAAGTGATGGTTCGAGCATATTCCAATTCAGATCCCCCATTAAAGTCAGTTTAATATTTGTAAGTGGGGTCAATTAAGGCACTTACATTAGTTAAATAATCTGTAGGAGTAGACAGGGATCTATAACAAGCAGCTAGATACATGGAACATTGATTGAATAACATCAGCTTAAGAACTAGAACATCTAGTTGTTTAGGAATTGATTTTGCCACTTTAAATTGCACATTAATGTGATTTTTTTATATAGATTACCACTCCACCTCCTTTTGATTACCTATCCTGGTGATGTAAATTGTAGTAAGGTATAGATGTTTCAGCATCCAGACTATTCTTATTAAGCCATATTTCAGAAACTAGTACAGCATCAACATTAGAAGTAGTGACCCCGGCTTTTAAGTAGTCAGTCCTTGGAATGAGACTTCTGACATTAGCATGAACAAAACCAACAAATTTTATTGACAACATTTTTCACAAGGGAACTTTTGGCTACATTTATGGCCAGGATTGGTGGTAGCATTACCAGAAGCCAATAGAAGAATCAAAATATGTTTTCTAGGAAATGACAGGAATGTTTTTGATTCTCTACTAGAATTATTAACTTGCCAAGCAATTTTCCCATTTCTCCTTTGAGTTTTCAGAGGTACAGTAGTAGAGCAAGTAGAGCTACTCAAGGACCAAGCATAATCATTAACAGGTCATAAGTAAAAGCAAGCATATGCATTTGGCAAAAGAATATGACCTTCTGTTAGTTCTACAGGCTGAGAGTTAGGGTAGCTGTCCCTTTGTGAACAAGCATACACATGAATAAGTTTGCTAGCTGCTGAATATCCAATGAACAAACAGCTAAATAACAATAAAAGTAACATTTTGCTAAAAATGTGACAGTAAAACCACAAACACAAAGAAATAAATGTTTTAAAGCCTCCACCTAGCTCCCCACTCTAGACTCCCTGCAAGTGACTCCAAACACTCCTGTGGAAGCCACTCACCATAGTTTCTTTGGCTCTACTACCCCACACCTAGACCTATTCTGCACAACCCCTGACTTTGTGTCACTGTCCCTATCTCACAATTGACCAGATACTTCTCCACCGCCATTGCAGAGCTTGTACTTGGTGAACTGGTATAGTCTGGAACCTTTATCTGAATCCACTGTATCACCCTCTACATCCCTGTTTTTTCCTATTCTTTTCATCAATTTCTACATGTTTTGATGACAAAAGCATGTCATTTGATGACATGACAGCCACCACTTGATGCTAATTACTATTACTCTCAGTTTTCTACAGTTCTTAGATGCCCATGTATCAAACACAAATCAAACACACACACACACGCAAACACACTCCCCCACAGTGCCACATGACTTGCATGGTGACAGGGAAGAGCAATACCACAAGGCTACACTCTGACTCTACTGACAGACCCTCACACCACCCCACTGAGAGCTCTATTGCATCACACAGCTGTCTTTTCACTTTTAAATTACTGACTGTTTGGCAGGCTCTCACATAAAGGCAAAAAATGAAAAGATGTATGTATGTATGTACCCTGCACCACTAGTGGTCATTAGAATTATTTCTCAAATAAATTCATTACATTTCTCTCTGTACCTTTTCCAGTCATCTAAATTCACTCTGTCCAGTTGCAGGGGCTGCAACTGTGGTATCTCACTAAACTCCCCTCTCCTTTGTAGCAGTCCACAGTTTCATTGGCCTGCCTGTCAGAAACTACAGTTAAATGTTGAGAACTTTCTAACTAGAATGATAATGCATATATATCTGATAATTGCTAAAATTCCCTGATCACAAGTTGCCCTTTTTGTTTTTTTTTTAAAGAAATGCATTGCTTTCAGAATCCAGGTCCTTCACTTGAGAGACAGAAAGAGAGAGGAAAATGACCTTGGGATGTGTGCAGAATGATAAGTATAGTACTTGATCTCCAGCATCGCTGACTGGCTGCTGAAAGACATGTGTTTTGCCAAAAACCTGGATATACTTATGATGTTGTCTATAAAAAACACTGCATCAGGATGTTAAAGTGCTGAATAGAAGTCAAGTACCAGTTGGAAGCTAAGCACCATACAAGCCCTAAGACCTGCTCCACTGATATTAAAAGTGCTGGATTTTGGCATGTCTAACAAATATCAATTTGTTTTTTATCTCACCATTAGTTTAAGGGAGTTATTGCTACCTTGTTATACTTTCAGAATAACATGAAAGGTGAGACATACTCTACTGGGTTCGGTAAGTATAAAAAGTTGGCTTCAAAAAATGAAAGCACTCCAGAGCACACTGCTCTATCCACAACCTCATCAATGTGAGCATTAAAAAGTATTACAGGGTTATGGCCTAGTTTTAATAGGCTGAATTATATAGTCATCGGTTATCCTCCTCACAGTATTTGCATTTTATTATTACAATCATACTGTCCTTGTCAGCTGCTTTGATCTACATATCTTCCATTGCTTTTAAGTCAAATAATGTTTAACAGTCATGTGCAGTAAGACTATTGTAACAGGCTGATTTTTGTAGTAAAATCATCAAAAGGTTATTAGCATCCCTATTCATCAATCTTTTAAAAGTAGCAATAGAATAATCTGTTGGCAACAATATATTAAAAAAGGATTTAGGTTGAAGGTGGCTCTTACTAATTGTGCTCCATGCTATGAATCTGACAAAGATGGAGATGGTGACAGCATGATGTACAAGAATTTTAAAAGGCTCCATCAAGGATCCAACACCTCTATTTTCAAAACATTTGTCCGATCTATTAAGTTATCTAGTTGCATCCAAATTTTGTGTTCCTAAAAAAGTCATAATTTTGTCAAAGAAAGATACAAATTGCAGCAGATCTGCTTAGATGCATTCAGATGCAGGTGTAGCATATATTAATGCCTATGTCTAACCCTTTTGAAAATTTCCTTGGGTAAATTTAAAACACTCAGTGTCACTTTTTCAGTCTTGGACTCTGAATTCCTACAAAGTACAGTACAATTCAAATGCAGCGTTAGTGACAGTTTCCTGGATAAGACTGCATACCCATTGGGTTATTTTCTTCTGTATGTATAACCCATAGGCTCTTTATGCTACAACAATAGAGAAAACAGAGAAAATAATTTCTTTTTTTATTTTATTTGTTCTAGGATTACAAATACCTTTGAGCCGAGGCTCTTTTACAAAGGTTCCATGTCATTGGTACAATTGAGACAAACATAAGCAAAGATAACAGTTTATAAAACTAAAAGAAAAAAAAAAAACAGCGTTGTAGAGGAAAAATGAACAATAAGGTAAAACTTTGGGGAGGGGGAAAGGGAAAGGAGGAGGGAGAAATCAGGAAGACTAAGTGGATGGGAGAAAAGGGGAGGTAGGTGGGGGGAACAGAAAGAGTAGAGGTGGAAGGCAGGTAAGAATAGAGGTAGTGCAGCCTAGTGGCATTTGTCATGGGCCAGCAGGGGAGGTGAAGATGGGGGGGGGGGGGGGGTTGCTGGCAAAGTGCAAGAGTAGATGTGGATCCAAAAGGGCATCTTCAGCTATGGAACCCAAAGACATGTTTAGCCATAACAGTCGCAAAGGTTGGAGGCAGTGAGTGTTAGGCGGAGCCGAGTCTTAAAAGTGCTGAGCGATAGTGAGGATGAGATGTTACTGGGAAGACCGTTGTACCAACTAGCGGCCCGGTAAGCAAAGCATCTTTGGCCTTGTGTTGTGAGGCAATGTGGGATTTGCGGGATAATGAATGTGAGGAGTCATTCAAGTGAGATTGTTCACACAGAAACAAAAAGAACCTCTTATTCACTTGATCATGTCCAAAATAGTATATTGTTTTCATTCCCCAGCCCATGCTTTCCTTATTGTTTTCTTTTTCTTTTTGCATTATTGATTTGATTGGAGTTTTAGGCAGTCTAAAGACACACAATTAATACTGTGCTTGCATTTATGTGGGGCATAGATAGCATGAATAGTCGCACTGCATTTGCACTGTTTAAATTATGATGCTCTGAGCTGCTGCAAAGGGCCTTGACATAATATCGAAACAAGAAAATGTACTGTATGCTGTATGAAAATGTATGTCTGTTTAATGACCCAGTATATATTCAGTAGCAGAGAGCACAAGCCATATCTCCCAAGGAAATGTCAAAGTGATGCAAAATGTTAGGGATACGGTCTGGCCAATCGTCCACTGAGTGGTTACTACAAGTTTATACTTTGCTTTTCATTGCAGAAAATATTTTAGGTAACAAAAACACATTTTATTTGTTTTCTTCCTTCTTTTGTGTGCCATTCTTCTTTTCTTGCTGACTGGGTTTTCACATTGCTGGTGCAGCACAGTTAAAAACCGTAGTTTGTCTTTTACCCCATAGTTCTAAGGGAGATCAGCTATGTTTTGTTGTCTCTCTTTTGTGCTCTGTCTTATATTGAAATTGCTAGTAAACATCTATTACATCATCACCTTCATCAGGCTCAATCTCTAGTTCATCTTCAGAGGGTTACTCTGATTATTCGTCCCCGAGTCTGACCTTCTTTCTTTACAACCTCCACCTCCTTTGTAGTTGGAACTACTTTTGGGGTAGTCTGGGGCTCACTATTAGTGTTTTCCCTCACATAAAATCATAGCAGCCATGTCAGATGCTGTTAGCCTGCCATGGCTTTGCACTGCAACAAATGAGTGGTGAACTTTATGCTAGTTTTCACAAAGAAAGGAGAAAAATTTATCATATATTTACATTAAAATATTGTTTTTATTGTTTTAGTTCTTTATTTAAAAAAATTAGATTATCAACCCATACAACAGAGGCATTTTAAAACAAACATCAAGGGTGCCACCCCTTACAAGAGAACAAGTAATAGATTACTATGTTAAATACATTAAGATCATCTTCACCTTGCCATCAAAGACAAAATAATTTGATAACTCTGTATATAAATAAGTCAATGAAGTCAAGATGATACTACACACATCAAGTACTGCATTATAGAACAAAATTATTTTTTTGCTTATAATATATACCACTCACCTGTGCCATTGAATTTCCAAGGCTGGATATGATTTATTAAGGTTAGCTGTGATCTTCTCCATTTGATAGATACTACAGATTAAGTTATGCCAAATTTCTATAGAAAGGGCCTATGGGGTTAATCAATATTTAGTAATAGATTTATTTGCAGCCACTATTAATCTATGTAGCAGCTTACATGTATCCAAGGTTTGATAACCTAAGGGAGTTTCTAAAGAGATAAAAAGCAGGAGATCAAGCTTTAAGTTTGAATTCCAAAACTCCTTAAAGGCCTGCAAATGTTTTTGTAGAAAAGGAGCCAAAAGCGGGCAGGACCAACATCATATGGCCCATGGTGGCTGGAGAGGTCCAACATTTTCTCTTGCAATCTGCATCTCTATGGGGCTTGAATTTTGTTTGCTTTACTGGAGAGATAAAATACCTTATTACTGTTTTCCATGTAAACTCAAGCCAAAGTTATGAGGAAGTTACCTTATGAGTGGAATACAGGCTAGATCGCAGTTGTTAATCTGTGAGAGTAATATTAAGATCTTTCTCCCAAGCCAATTAACATGAGCAATAGAATGAGTCTGAAGGGACTTAAGAGCTTGGTATAGTTGAGAAATTAATTGTTTGGTAAGATTCTCCTCCATCAGTGTGCATACCATTAAAGACACTAGGATAGGGATTTCCCCCAGAGGTGGTTCAGATTGTATATGCAAATTCAAGTAATCCCTGGCTTGTAAATAATAACAAAAAATGTGTGAACAGCAAATTGTAAGCAGTCACTGATTTTGCAAAGGCCCTAATACAGGTAGTTTAGCCATGTGATAACTGACACCAGTATCAAAGGCCTAATTGTGACCATCTTTTAAATCTGAGGTCAATATGCGAGGGAAAAAAAATCTGGGGTTCTAGTAATAGATAAAAACCTATATTTATATGGATTTAGCTCCTTTTTATGTAACAACTGGAAACAGGAATGAAGTGTATTTGCCATGTAGGGATTTTCAACTGGATTGTGGGAGGGGGTTCCTATTGACAAAGATTTTGCAGGGAAGGCAAGATCTCCCTTTACTAGTTACAGAGTTTTCCAATAAGCCTTGTAACCATCTGTTAACCAGTATAGCATAGTGCGAAGCTACGCTACTTTATGATAAGGTGTCAAGTCAGGCAAGGTCAGGCCTCCACTCTGTTTAAGGAGTTGTAATGCAGCATAACAAACTTGTGTTTTTTTACCTTTCCAAATATATCTTGCAATACATTTTTTCCATGTATGAAAATATATGGCGGGAGGTGTAACAGCTAATGCTCCCCCAGGTCGTGCCTGAAAATAGGCAGGATTTGTCTAGTGCACTTACCCGGTCAACAAAAACTAAAATAAATAAAAATAAATAAATAAATAAATAGAGCACCCTAGGTAAAGTAATCATATGAATACTGTCTATTCACTGAATTAAAGAGAGGGGCATGTGAGACCAGTTTTCAAGGTCTTTAGGCAGAGTCTACATGAATCTGTCATAGTTAAGCATACAAACCTGGTGCACTTCTGCAGTTAATATAACTCCTAAATATTAAAAGGAAGGTGGAGTCCATTTGAATTGGAATTGTTGCTGTATTTCCCTGGAGGGGATATAGTGGATGACCAAGACTTCTGTTTTCATCATGTTAAGGTTATAATCGTCGAGTTTTCCAAATTGTAATAGGGAAGCCCACAGAAAAGGGAGGAAGTGGTCCAGATTAATTAAAATATATCAATTGATCATCAGAATATAATGCTAACGTTTGTTCTTTGTGACCTAAATATATCCCAGTTATGTTCCAGTTAGATTTGAATCTTGACAAAGGATTTGGGCTGAAGGCTCCAAGTCATGGGCAAATATTTCATTTCATTTTAATTTTTATTTTGTGAACTGGGTAAGTACACGGGGCCTCATGACCCTTTTATAGGCATAACCCAGAACAGAAGTACAAACACTTACATAGACTGTAACTCAGTAACAAATACTAAAAACAGTTATAATTTGCTTCACACAGTAAGCATGATTTATAGTACATAATTTTTTTAAATGATTTAAACTAATAGCATTTCTTATGTCAGGGCCTATTGCATTCCAACTTTTTCCTGCATTATAGGCTACAGACTTTTGGCCTTTCATTGTTTTAAAGAATGGTATTTGAAGTGTCAGTGTCTCATCAGATCTTAAATATTTTGGTGTTTTCTTTAACATAACAATATCTGCCAAATAGGAGAATGGATAGAGGGCAACCTCGTTATGCCCCCCCCCCCCGTCCCAATGTGAATGTGGAGGAAAGTTGGCCAATAACTTTTATATATGCTATAGAATGATCATATAAGGCCTAAGGTATATCTACGTATTGGGCAGGGAATCCGAAATGGTGCAAAACTTTGAAGAGAAATGTTCATGCTACCCAGTCAAAAGCCTTCTGCACATCCAAAATGAGAAGAAAAAATGGATATGCCAACCAGGTGGCATGGTGTTGAATGTGGAGGGTCCATTTAATGTTATCTTGTGTTTGTGGAGTGGGAATGAATCCCTTCTGGTCCCCATCAATTAGCAGTGGTAAAAAGTGTTCCAGACATTTGTCCATTATGGAGGTAGAAATTTTATAGTCAATATTTAATACGGAAATTGGTCTGTAAGAAGTGCACAAAGACCTATCATTCCCTGACTTCGGGATAGCAGATGAAGTGGCTTGTTTCCACGTAGGGGATAATGTATCTGTCCCTCACTAGGAGCTCCTGCACAAGCTGACTAGAACGGTGGGTGTAAACGTTTTGTAAAATATTTATAAAATCCCACCGTATATCCATCTGGTCAGGGACTTTTATTATTCATAAGGTTTTTGATGGTTGTTAAGATTTCCATCGGAGAAATTAGGACCGTCAGAAATTGCTGTTGAAATAAGGACAGTGTGGGGGTGGTAAGAGATCACAGATATTGTAATGGGAAGGGGAAATTGTTTAACCAGGAAAGGCACACTAAGCTGAATCTTGTTTCTAGGTGTGACCTGGGAGCACAAAGAAGTTAAATGACTTGCTCAGGGTCACACAGTATGCAAATGGAGACTGTGCGATTCAAACCCAGATGTCCAGGTTTGTAGCTCAGTGTCCTTAATCACTACTCTATACTGCCTCCTAATATAAACAGATTATAATATAGTATAGATTATGTTGTGGGATTTTTATCAGCTGTATACAAGTTTGTACAAAGAGTTTTAAAGGCTTCTGGAATATCCGCTGGTTTAGAACCCATCCATCTAGTGTAAGGATGTCTAATATGAGTGATCATCATGTGTGCCACACATTGGCACAGCCAGTATGCCAGAAGTTGTGCAGCCCTTGACCCACTTTAATAAGATATATATATATATATATATATATTGCAAGTATCTGAGGGCCATCTCTGTCTTCAGATTTAATATGTCCTGCATTTTGCCTCTAGCTTGAGTTAATTCAGCTTGGACAGCCTGTTCCCCCCCTCACATGGCGTTCCTGTAAAACATTCAATTTGTGTTCCAGTTCTTAAAGCTGAACTTCTCTAGCTTTTTTCAGGTGAGAAGTATATTTAATGAGTTAACCACTAAATACAACTTTAATTGTATCCCACAATATTACCCGTGATACCTCTGGTCCGGAATTCCCCCTAATGATCCACTCAAGATAATCTGTCATCCACTGTTTCAAATCTTTGATATTTAATAAGTAACTATTAAATCTCCATAATGAGGATCTCTTAGTGTGTCCAAGCTGCTTTTCTATAAGCAATGGGGTATGATCTGAAAACAAAATGGGGTTAATATCACATCTCTGGGCCAGGTGGGCATGTTTTTGAGAAATTAAAAGCTACTCTATCCAATTTTAAATGTCATGAAGTGCAGAATAATGAATATACAGTTGATCTGAGGGGTTTAAATGTCTCCTAATTTTGATCCAGCCCATCTCCCCAAGGTATGACTTAATTAGGCATTGTGCTGCGGTGAAGCGAGGGAGTCTGGGATTTAGAGTGTCCCTATTGTCTAAAATCATGTTAAAATCCCCTTCTGTTATCAGAACACCAGTCGGAAAAGTGGTAATTTGCTGTAGGGTTTTTTTTTAAATAAAAGATGGTGCGGAGCCTGGTGGAATACACAAACTCACAAGGGTAAGTGTCTGACCCAAATAAAGTGCCCTTGATCACTTCCAGACAACCATGTGCATCTGTTTCAGAGGAAGTCAGGTGAAAGGAGGTAGTTTGGGGTACCAATATTGATGTGCCCCTCCTTTTCCCATTCTAGAGAGAAAAGGCCACCACTACTGAAAATCCAAAGGAGGACCATTTTGTAGGCTCCTTCACCAACAAGTGTTTTTCTTGCAGTAAAATAAATTCTGATTTATGCTTCTTGAGTGAGGCCAGTGCTTTAGATCTTTTAATTGGATTATTAAGCCCATTTATATTTTGAGATAATATTTTTGTATATTTAACCATTGGAACTAACTCTATAATAAATTGACCTCTGTGCAACTTCTCAACTGGTCTCAACAAGGAACCACTTATAACTTCCTAAACCAGAATAGTATACAACCTTTCCACTTTTACCTAACAAAGCTGCAGATGGGTGGCATATTCCCAGAAAAGAGTGGCAATAACAAACAACAGTAACAGCCAAATAAACAGGGGCCCCGATATTCAAAGGAAATGCACCCAGTGCAACTGAGTTGTGGTGGTGTATCTCCAAAATGAGCTCCTGGGATTGATTCAAATGGTGGTGAAGTGCTTCGCAAGTCCAGATGTGCCACAGTGCAAAGATAATGTATGTGGTGTATCCGGAGGGGGCGTTCCCCTGCATATGTGGCACATCCCCATATTCAGCCGAGATGGTCAATGCAGCTGCCTGCACACCTTGAAAATGTGCCACACAAAGAAAGGCATGGAAAAACCATGCCTAAGCCATAGCAACCCACAGGCAGGCTGTTGTATTGCACAGTGCAACACAGCAGTTCAGCCACTGGGTAGCTACCCCCCCAAGCCCCAATCGTAAATGTAAACATAAACATATAACCCCATATCTCCGTGGTAGTCTAGTGGCCCCCTTCCAGCCCGATTGTAAAAGTACACTTATAACCCCACATCTCCTTGGTAGTCTAGTTGCCCCCCTCCCATCCCCGAACCACGTCTGATGAATAGTCCTTTTTTGAGTCACCCTGGTGGTCTAGTGGTACCCCCCCTCCCTGCCCAGATCATAACATGTATTTCAATCCCAAGCCTCCCTGGTAGTCCTGTGGAACCCCCACCCACCACCCACTGAGATACCCACAGCCCATCCCACCACTCCCCCATCCCAGCATGGCCAGTTTGCGGCTGCCATCAAAACCACCTGCACACCTCCACAGCTGCCTGCCAACTGCGCTGTCATTGAATGACAGCTTAAGTAAGTACTGCAAAACTATTTGTCAGCACTGTCAACCAATGTGCTTGAAGTGTGTACTGTAAGCTTTCATTCACAACTTTGTGAATGACACAATGACACAAAGTGAATGAAAGCTTACACTACACACTGTAAGACCATTAGTGAGCTAGGGGTCGAAGACCCAATTGGAGGGGGGTGCCCCCACCAAGTGGTGGGGGGCACCTGCCCACTCACCAAACATCATATGACTATACAAAGCAAATTGCAGTGGCTTGACAACTCCTAATGTAATACGAATCCAATATGAAAGAACCAATGATAGCTAATACGGCGGTACGCAAGATCCAACTACATAATTCTAACAAAAGGTTTAGTCAGATTTCCAACAATAACTGTTCCAGTCAAGGAGGTGGGGGAGAAAAGTCAGTCTTCCCTGTTATTCTGTAATGTTGTAGTATCCAGTTAGGAAAGTGCAGAAGAAGAATAAGCCTATTGTGGAAGGTATATTATATAGAACAAGGGGACATATTCAAAGCCAGAGAAATGCACTGCTCAAAGATTTGCGCGATTGAAAAACCATGCAATATTCAGCAGGAGCACATGGAAATGTGATTATGCAAAACAAGCTGAATCTGGCAGTGAAGCATGATCACACAAATGGAACAGCGCAGAGGAACAAGCCAGGACTGAATATGCTGTCCCAGGCACAGAGGCACACAAAGGACAGCCACACAAAGCATGAGCAGATCAGTCCATGTGTGTCCATGTGACTGTGCAAGTCCTCGCACAGCCAAAGCAGAATGAATCTGGGGGGGATGGAGCCAAACCCCAGACAGGGCAGACACGACATGCCACATGGCCATAGGTCTTGCTGCCCACACATGTGTGGTGTGCACACATGGACAAGAGGGTGCATGCCCCACCACCCATGTACAAGGAGATACCATGGACCCAGACACAGCATATGCACAGCACACCAATGAAAGAACAGGCAGGAGGCATCAAACGTAGTAACACAAATTATTTATGATAAAAAATCAAGTGGAACAATATAAACTGTGCAACAGTATTGTGTGGATAAACAACAACAACAGGAAAGAATGATTAGGAAACAATGAACAGACAACTCTAAATCCACTGCAACTGCAGGAACGTAGGAAACAAAGGGGCAAAAGGGGGGTGGCAGAGTCGGGCCATGAAGGCAGCAATGGGACAATCTCAAATGTCCACAGGGCAGGAGTGGAGGAAAGGGGCAAAGGAAAGTCCAATGGCAGGCCTACTGCCTGGCCCAATGTGCCTTCCCACGGTGGCCCTCTGCATGCCATGCCTGAACAGCCTGCACAATGGCCCCAGTTTCAGCCTGCATGGCCCTTAATATTCACCCACATTGCCCTCAGTAGTGCCGCCAGCTGCAGCATGATGGTCCATAGAAGTTGCATAGATCTGTATCCCAGTCTGTATCCCTGGCATCTGGCACCAATCGACCCCAGAGCTGAGGCCAATGTCCACTGTGAACCTGCAAAGCACGCAATCAGTAAAGCAGCACAGGAAGGTGCACAGCACCAAGGTACAACTCCCACCACAAACAACAGTGCAGGCACACATGGGTGTGCACAGATTGGCACCAGGAATGGCTGCACAGGGCACAACCAGCCACGCATGGGGGCATACAACATGCACATGACACACACCCATGGCAGCTGCACACCACAGCATGGTGGTGCCACAGGGTGCCACCGTCATGCCTGATCCCATGGTGACTGAAACACTGACACCCATGGACCAACACAGCAGATGCTGCCAGTGTGAGCCATGTGTGGCACCAGCATGAGCACAATGTCTTCCCAGGTGCCGATGGTGCACTGCCCTGAATTCCATGTGTGTGGTGTGCAGGCCATGGTTGAGTATGCATGCCCACCACAACGCTGACACATCAGGGCACTGTTCCAACACAGGGCAAGTGCAAGCACAGCAGACCCACAGACATGCCCATGGACAGAGAGGCATGGTGCACACATGATCAGATGCATGACACACAATGGCAGAACCATGCCACAGAGGCAGACATGCACTCAGCACAACCATGGTGCCACACACACAGGGTGGAGCATGGGCACAGTACAGTGCGCCACCTGGTGCAGGCAAGGTGGATCACAGGTAGCAGGTATGGAGCCTGCTGCACACCTAGGGGCCAAACAGGGCAAGGCAGACAACACAGTACAATGGATGCCCACAGGGCCTGTCACGGAATGCGAACTGCAAGGATGTCACAGATGGGCCCTGCAGGGTGCTGCATGTCCGGCTGTGCAGACGCAGTGATGGGCAAGGTGGCTGGGACATGTGCCCATGGGATGCACACCCCAGTGGACACACACACACACACACACACACACATACACTTTGTGCTTGGCTGCTGCAGCTGCCACCAGAACACCACCACCCACCTGCAACATGACAGAGATGGCAGCCATGCAACTTATAGTGGGGATGTGATTGTCATGAATGTAGATACAAACAAAGTCCTGGCACAGCAGGACCAACACAAGCACACCAGCAGTCCACTGCACACAGCCACCAGTGGCCTGGGTAACAGTTCTCCATGAACATTCCCTGACCCCCTCGTGTGACCCATTTAACATTACACTGCAGCAGAGATCAAGCCCTCACCAGCACACAGTGGCACATACTGCTTCAGACTAGGGCACTGCCCTGTCTAGCCACCCAACACCACCCAGCACTGCACCCACCAAAGAGCAAACATGCCCTGATGCAATGTGCACCACACACAGTCAGGACCCTGTGCCCTACTAACACACTGGCCAATGGCCTGTGGAGTACACAGGTGAATGCTTCATGCCCATACACACTTCCCCGACCATTGCATGCATACTGTTGGTGGACTGCCACCACAAACATGTGGCTGTGAGGAATCCATGCACCTGATTAATGGACAACACATGGTGACAATGCAGTGGTGATACAAGGAGCAGCGTTCACTGGCCCAGGTGAGGACAATGCAGCACAACATGCAGTGGCAGCACCAGCCACCAACCCAACCATTGACACACCTGTGTACAGTGGCCAGCATGCCACAGTGTCCTCCATGGCCATTGTGCACCACATGGCAACCTGTGGCTGGCTGTACATGGACTACAGCATGCCACACCCCCTAGGCCTGGACTGCAGAAGCCCACCCCCACACACGGTCCATACTGCCCATCACATGTATGTCACCAACCAACATGTCCATGTATATAGCCTAGTGACCATGTACAGGCCTGACCCAGCACAAAGCAATGGCACACAACATGCAAGATGGCCATGGACTACAGTAGATACAGTGCAAGCCGTACACATCAGTAATGACACAGCCCACAGTGGGGGCATGCAGCATGCAGGAGTACAGACAAGGGGGCACCATAGGAGATATCATGGTGCAACAGGGAGTACCCCTGTGGATAGGCAGGGATACCATTCCATAATGGGTACATGTGGATCAGGGTGGATGGGGTAATATTAGACATGCCCAACACAGTGTGCATGTACACTCAGATGGCAATGCAGATGGAGGTCTGTGTTGTGTGTGGGACACCCTGGCAGGGACAGGCAATGTGATACAACTTGCTGGCAGGTCCTGCAGTGGATACTGAACACAGGATGCATGTTGGTTGAACAGACAGCTGTGACGCAAACCAGCATGCAGATAGGATGTCCTGCAAAACTGAGGCCTAACACCCCCATTTGCGGTAGGGACCCCATGGTCATCCAGGGTGCAATGGAAGAGGGTTGATCCCATGATGTGTATCTGTCCATTGGGAGTGATCTGCAGGTCACAATGTCCCACGGCCCAAGAAGGTGACCATAAACCTGCCATGGTTAACAGCACAAGGGCATGACATAGCACCCCTCCTGGACACCCAGCACATGTGCAGAATAGGGGACACCCCTGATATGGCACACACCTGGCCATCTACAAGGGCACCCGCAGGTGAAGCATGCCATCCTGCGTGTGCCACCACATGTAACAGTCTGATATCTGTGCAATGTGGGCAGGCTGGGCACAGAATAACTTGAGCACAATGCAGTAGGATGCTGGAGCACTCTCATGTGTGGCAGGCAGTGCAAAGAGACACACACAGCACATTGGTGGCACACACCAGAAGGCACCACTGAATGAGCAGGTACTGTACCATGCAACCAGCAGAAAACAGCACAGGCTGTGCCAATGCATCAATGGAAACAGTGGTAGGGACACCATAGCCCAGGATGGTATGTGGACATACCCACCAACACCATGTGGCACAAGGTTCCCCCATCACCAACATCCAGACAGGCACACAGGCGTGGCTGCGCATGGTGTGCATGTGTGTGGCAGTCATGCTGCCATGCACCACATGCTGCCTGCACACCTGTGCAAACAGCAGAGGACCATAGCTGTATGTCCAGGTGGTGCCCACAGCAGTGCCAATGGCACTGTTGTGCATGGGTACACTGTGGTTATGGATGCCATGGACCAACCGTACGATGCAGGTATGTGTTGCCATCTGTGGGCACTGGTGCAGGTGCCTCGACTGGGCATCGACTGCATGATGGCACAGTGGGATGTGTGTTTCCCATGGAACCCCACACCCACATCCCTATGGTACACGGGCATGCGGCAGGATAGCAATGTACAGCTTGGGCAAGACACAAAATTCATGCACTTGTAGTGGCACAGGCAACGTGACCTGACAATGTTCACTGTTGTAGCTCTGCCAGTCCACATGGTGGGGTGCTGGACCATGTATGGAGACCACAAACAGCACAGACACAGTCATGACAGTGCTCCCTAACCACTTGTGTGGACAAGTGTCCCTAGCATGCATGTGCACAGACAGTCCAGGGGGGTTATGTGGTGGGGTAAATGCTGGGCAGGGGGACACCCTGTCCTGGTGGCATGCACCCTACTGGCCCATATACAAGGAGTGCACCATGGGGTGATGTGGATGCAATAGGTGCCGTCTGGGTGAGGCGTGTGCCAGGTGTGGGTGTGTGCACTGTACCATATGTTGTGCCCTTGAGTGACATGGGCATGGGACATGGTATACTGACATGCCTCAGAGGAGCATATGGCCATGGCATGCACACACACAGCATGTACGGACACCTTGGCATGTGTACTGCATGACACAGTTGACGTGTCATGTTGGCCATTCCCAGGGTTAAAAGCCAGGTGAGGTCAGCCTAGGTGTGTGCCACTGCTGTGGTGGTGTGGTTGTGTGCTCAGGTGGTGGTGGCGCACCACAGACATGCACAGGCATCGCTGCATGAAGAGGCGAAGCTGACATGGTCCAGTGTGTGGCTGCAGTGCTCACACTCCAGGCATGTGCACAGTGGTCCACAGTGTAGGACTACATGTATGCAATGCAGGGCAGAACATTGGCCCTGCATGCCTAGATGACACAGTGCCAAGTAAGAACATGCCGTTTTCACCTATGGCATGCCTGCTTGCGAGCATTACACACGTGTGCATATGTGTGTGTGTGTGTGTGTGGATGTGTGTGGATGTCCAACATGATGTACACACTGTAGTGGTACCCTGTGTGCTGTGTCATGAGGTGTGAGTGGCATTTCCAGAACAATAGTAAGTTACATCAATGTAAACGTACGTGCCATGGTGGCAATTGCACCCCCACCACCGCTTGGTGCTGTTCCACCCACTGCCCAGTTCTAGATCTACTGGCTACCTGCATGGGAGAAAAAAATCATAGGGGTGCATTTAGGAACAGGTGACACACATATGGGCCCCCCGCACCCCAGGCTAAACCCATGGTTATGTTGGTGCTGTGGTCCGAACAATGCCACAGCCTGTGTTCCACATAGTGCACCACACAACCTGTTGGGATCTGGGTGCCGGTGTAACACAGTGTATGGCTCAAAGATCCACCATGTGCACGGGTCCATGATGGCTACTGCATGCATGCACTACAGTGTCATACACATTGGGACATGCAGGATGATGCATTACCACCACTGCATGTGCCCATGTGGCCGTATGTAGCTGTGCATGTGATGCAGAGGCCTGGGGCAATCCCACAACAGTGCACCACATACCGCACTCATACCAGTGCGTTGTGTTGCAGGGACCCATGCTGTAGCCAGTACCCACCATGCTTGTTCCCCCTCAGTATTGGATGGCCAATCTATGCAAAATGCATATGGGCATGGCTGCTTGTGTGCCCATGTCAGCCCACAGCCATGCAGTGCCAGTGGCACAGTGTTTGTGGGTGTATGTTGCTAGGCACACTATCCATGCCATCCCCTGAATGGGGGGGCATGCATGCCCGCATTACTGTATGCCACCAACATGCCGCCATGCTGTCCCTACTCAGATGACTAGGCCTGTGCATGCTGTTGCACCTGAGTGGTAGCACAACCTACCTGTGTGTGGCAAATTGCCATCATGGACCATGTCCCAGTACCGGTCAAGCCATGCTATATCCCTACTCCTGAGATCACCATATCTGTGGTGGCACTTCTCCTCTGTTTGCTCTATGCCTGTATGAAGGGCAAGCCCTCACGCCACATCTCTTTTTCTGAAAGATGCTACCCTCTTGAACATTGTTGATTCCCTTGAGGTACTTAAATGTTTCTATCATGTCCCTCCTGTCCCTTCTTTCCTCGAGGGTATACACATTAAGCTCTTTTAGTCTCTCTTCATATGACTTTTGGTGCAGAACCTGCACCATTTTAGTTGCCCTCCTCTGGACTGCCTCCATCTTGTTTATGTCCTTGCAGAGATGGGGAGCCCAATCCAGGACAGTGTATGCTGGCACAAACTGAGGTACACCAAACCCCATGGCGTAACTCATGACTTGCATCATGCATTACTCTAATCCCTATTTCAAAAGGCACCTTGTGCCATGTTGGCTGTGGGCTACACCAACCATGGGATACACCACCCACTATGATGGAAAAATGACATGGTGCAAGGGTGGGTTATGGCAGCAACTGCACCCTATTCCAGAAGGGCCGCTGCCATAACCCACTTCCACAATTCCAGGAGCCGCACTGACAGAGCTAACTTAGAACATCTCAGAGATGCTCTAAGGAGCATCTGTCACTGCCATCTGATGGATGCCCACTCTGCAGCATCACAGCAAGGGTTCTGCTGTGCTTCCCGTGCCCCCACAAATGTGACCATTCCCCCCTCACCCTCGCTGACTGTCGGGGACCACCAGGGGTCCATTCTCCATTGTGCCCCCAGATTCCTGTGCCACCTGTTCAGCCCCCCATACCCCTTGGTAAGTGCTGTGGTGTTCTGGGGTGGGGGGCTCTGGGGGGGCATTCTGCAGCGGGCCACGACTTGCAACATGTGGGGCTGTTACACCATGCCTATGGCATTAGCTTCCACAAAGCACAACTCACAAGTCATATGTGCCGGGACCCTGCCACTTCTGAAATGGTGCAGGGTCCCCTGGCGTGGTGGCAAATGTCGCCTCGTATGCCTGCAAGTTGCGACATTCATCCTGGAATCAGCCCCGGGGTCTCTAGAACTGCATGCAGTATTCCAGATGGGGTCTCACCAACTGTATGAACTCAGGGATAACAACTTCCTGTTTTCTATTGTTACTCCTGGTTAAATAATGCTCCCTTCTACTGGTGATGCCTCTCCCTATGCATCCCACTATCCCCCCAACTCTCCTTACTGCCTTCTCACATTGCTTGCCCACCTTTAAGTCATCTGATATGACTACCCCAGGTCCCTTTCCATTTTTGTTCTTAGTACCTCCTCCCACATTGTGTCCTCTTCCCCTGAGTTTTTGTTTCCCAGTTACATTACTTTGCACTTCTTTGCATTGAATCTAAGCTGCCATATTTTTGACCATTCCTCCAACCTTGCCAAGTCCCTTCTCATCCTTTCTGCCCCCCTTGTGTATCAACCCTATTGCAGATCTTTGTGTCATCTGCAAAGAGGCATAATTTCCCTCCCAGTCCCTCTGCAATGTAAGCAATAAAGACATTAAAGAGGACTGGTCCCAGTACTGAACCCTGCGGATCCTCAATAGTAACCCCCGTTTCTTCAGAGTGGACTCCATTTACTATAACCCTCTGCATTCTGTTGCCCAGTCAATGTTTTACCCAGGCTACAACCCTGGGAGCCACTCCCAGGCTGGCTAACTTATTTATTAATCTTTTGTGAGGGACTGTGTCAAATGCCTTGCTAAAGTCTAGGTAGGCCATGTCCACAGCCCCTCCCTGGTCTACTACTTTGGTCACCTAGTCAAAGAAATCAATTAGATTCATTTGACATGACATTGCCGCTGTGAATCCATGCTGCCTTGGGTCCTGTGCCCCACTGGCCTCTAGGTACTCAACAATTCTTTCCTTCAGAAGTGATTCCATCATTTTCCCTACCACTGAGGTCAAACAGGCCTTTAATTTCCTGCCTCTGTCTTGTTCCCACTTTTGTGAAGGGGAATCACATCTGCCCTCATCCAGTCCACAGGTACCACACCATCCTCCCATGATTTGTTAAAAAGGTTAGTCAGTGTTGCCACTAGTTCTTCCCTTAGTTCTTTTAGAATTCTGGGGTGAATCCAGTCAGGCCACATTGCTTTGTCCACCTTTGGTTTAAGGAGTTCTTTCAGGACCTTTTCTTCTGTGAATGGACTGGTATCAACCCCTATCCAGAGTGCTTCTATTCTTTAATTTGGGTACCTCCCCCTCCTCTTCTTTTGTGAACACTGAGCAGAAGTATATTTTCAGTATCCCTGCTTTTTCACTGTCACCCTATGCCCACCCTCCCTCCCTTTATCAAGTCTCACTATCCCTCCCTTGGTCTTTCTTCGCTCCCTAATGTACCCATAAAAGGTATTATCCCCCCTTCTTACTTGAGTTGGCTATCTTTTCCTCAGTTTGGGCCTTTTCTATTCTGACTGCCTTCCCCGCTTCCTTCTGCTTTAACTGGTACAGTTCTTTTGAAATTTCTTTTTATCCCCTCCTGGTCGCCCTCGCCATTCCTCTCCTTCGAGCTTGCTCACTGCCCTCCAATCCCTCACTGAGTCTGCCCCTAGAGTGCCTCTGGTGACTCCTACCTGCCTCTTCCCTCCATGGAGCACCTTGCACAGTGGGGTCTGCCCGTGATTGCAGACTGGGTGGCTGGAGCAGCCGTCATCCAGGAACGCCACAGGGTTTTTTCCATTTTTTCTGTTCCTCCCCTCCATCCCGCTGAGGATGCTGGCTCGGGCAGAACATGCTTATGCATGCCTGCCAAGTGCCAGATGGCGTCCTCCAATCCCCGGCTCCCCCCAATGGAAGCCACGATTGCCCCGAGAGTCGGTGCTTCCACCGGCTCTCCCGGGTGTCGGGGTGCATTAAACACGCCAGGTATCCCTCCCCGAAGGAGGAGAGCATCCGTGGGGATGCTCGATCCTCCTTCCCCCTGCCAACTCCCGACGACCCGAGTCCGTTCCCAAACCCGGGTCGCCAGCGTAGTGCGAGGTGTGGTGTCAAGCTCCTCAACCCTCAGCACCACCAGGCCGGCTAAACTGGTACAGTTCTATTTCCTTCTCCTTCTGTGTTTCCTTATACTTCTGAATGCTACCTTTTTCTCCCTAACATTCCCCACCACCTCTTTTGAGAACTATTGTGTTTTTTTCCTTTCGTTTTGTTTTATTGATTTGCTTACCACAAAGGCTTGTTGCCTCTGTGATGGCTGTTTTGATTTTTCTCCATTGTTCCTAAACCCCTCCTTCTTGCCCATTTGCTAGTGCTTTTCTGAAGCACTCTCCCATTTTCCCAAAGTCATCCTTCCTAAATTCCAATAATCTTGCTTTTGTATAGCTTGACTCTATTGCCGTGTTTATCGTGAACCACACTGTTTGGTGGTTGCTTGTTCTCAGATGGCTTCCCACTTCTAAATCCGAGATCCTCTCTCCGTCCCCATTTGAGAGTACCAAGTCTAAGATTGCTCCCTCCCGAGTGGGTTCCAGCACTAGCTGTCTGAGGCATGCCCCCTGTAGGGCATTGAGAATGACCCTGCTCTTGGATGTGGCTGCAGCAAAAGTACTCCAGTTAAAATCTGGCATATTCAGGTCCCCCATCAACAATGTCTCTCCTTTTTCTGCCATTCTAATGATACCTTCTATCGTTTCCTTGTCAATTGCCTCTCCCTGAGAGGGGGGTCTGTATACAACCCCTTTGCAGATTGTGGTGCCATTTCCTGCCTCCAGGGTGACTCACAGTGCCTCCTCTCCTCCCTGTGAATCCTTTAGTTCCATTGCTTTGATCACTTCCCTTACATAGAGAGCTACTCCTCCTCCACTTTTACCCTCCCTGTCCCTCCTGTAGATTATGTATGTTGACATCCCAGTCATTGTTCTCTGTGTTCCATGTTTCTGTGACTGCCACAGTATCCACAAGTCCCTCTTCCATCAAGGCCACTAGTTCAGGGAGCTTGTTATCCAGATTACTAGCATTGGTACTCATCAACCTCCATTTTTTGATGGCCTTACCCCTTTTAGTCCCATCCCTGCCCTTACCACCTTTGCCTTTTTTTCCATTTAACCTTGTCCTGATCCCTATTGACTTCTCTATCTTGGTGTTTACCTCACTTACTACCCTGTTTAGTGGGGGCAGGCTGGGATTTCCCTGCTCTTTTTCAGTGCCTTCCCCCTTGACTTGTTTAAATGCTTGCCAGTGAAGCATTTATTTATTCAATTTTGATAACTGAGTAAGCCCACTGGGCCAGAGGGTCCCTTTTTCAGGGGGCGACCTGTAAGTAGTTACATCAAATAAGATCTTGTCGCATATACAGTACATGTGTAAGCAGACAACATTTGGCTACATTTCACAACAGAGCATTAGACAGGGTAAGTTCATTCATTAGGTTACATTCAATACATTTCACAACAGATTATCAGGCAGTTCCCTTAAGGAAGTCCTTTGTTCTGTCACACTGGAACTGGATCTTCAACCTAGGGTGGGTTAGTGCAGAACATGAGCAGAGGGTAGCTCGCTTTCTGCTTGGTGGTGGAGAAGGCTTCTGCGAGTTATTTTAGGAATACAGGAATACTAGGTTTTAAGTCTGTGTGTAGCTAGTAGCCTTGCTGTATTGCATTCAAGTGCAGGAGCAAGTACTCTTGTCTAGCAAGTGCATGCGCATTCTCTTGTGGAAGGTACTCAGGGAGGCAGCGCTTTGAAGGTGGTCAGGTAGCTTGTTCCACAGTACAGGAGCTGTGTTGGCAAAGAATTTGCTACCGGCCATGGTCCTTACCCTGGGTTGTTCCAGGAGGCATTTTCCAGAAGTGCGGAGCTGTCTAACTGAGCGCTTCAGGGCCAGCAGGCCAGATAGGCTTGCTGGAGGCTGATCATTGCTGAACTTCTATGCATTGCATAATAGGGGGTATTGTTGCCAGAGGCAAAAGGATGGCCAGTTCAGGGAGGCCAGCACTTTGCGGTGATGTCGCCTCAGGTGGGACATGGTGGCAAAGTGAGAGATTTTGTTATGTAGCATTTGCATCCTGTTTTGCTCCTGTTTAGCAACTCCCTGCATTATCGAAGCAGCATAGGTCAGGAGGAGGATGCTATTAGCAATCGTGATCCTGGACTCTGGGATCAATTCAGAGTTCAGGCAATATAGTAAACCCAGCTTTCAATGTATGGTTTTTGTTACATGGTCCACATGGAATTTCAGTGTGAAACCTTGGTCCAGCATCAAACCCAGGTATTTAAAGGTCTTCACTACCTCTATAGGGGTGCCTGATGAGGAGACCAGGGGGAGTAGGGGGCTTCTGTCTTGGCCTAGAGTTCTCTGCCCAAGCAGTAAGGCTTTGGTTTTTGTGGCATTTATAACAAACCTATTGCTTCTGAGCCATCTTTCTAAGGCTGTGAAATCTGCTTGAAGCTGAGGTCTCAGGTCTGGCGGGCTAGACGAGGATTTATAAATAACAGCATCATCAGCATACTGGACCACTGAGCTACCTCTGCAGTGGTTGTTCAGGTCATTGACAAACAATGAGAACTGGACGGGCCCGGTATTGATCATTGTGATATCCCCTCCTTGAGAGGAAGTGCTTCTGAAGTTGTCCCTCTCCATTTGACCTGTTGGAACCGGTTGGTCAGGTAGCTAAGGAAACAGGTTAAGGAGTGGCAATCAAGGCCTAGATCACTTAGTTTGTTTAACAGGGAACTGTGGTCAACTAAATCAAAGGCCTTGGTTAGGTCTATGAAAAGTGCCCCAGTTGGGGTACCATTGTCCAAGGCCTTGAGGACATCAGCAGAGAATCTGATGAGTGATGCGTTGGCCCCATGATTATGCCTGAATTGCTGGGTATCCACCAACAGCTGGTTCCCTCCCCTCCAATTAGTATCGGAGTTGGCAGTAAACTAGCCTTTCCTGTATTTTGGATAGAATGCATAGGAGGGATATGGGCCTATAGTTGCCTATTTCCTCCCTAAGGCCTCCTTTGTGTATTGGTACCACAAAAGCCTGTTTCCATGTGCCTAGTACAATTCCCTCAGACAGGGACCTTTTAATGAGCCACATAACAGGTAGTGTAATTGCTGGCATGTCCGCCTTGAGTAGCCTAGGGTCAAGGTCATCTGGTCTTCAAGAGGTTAAGGAATTCTTTTGGTCGCATGAGCTGCAGGTGGAAAAGTGGGCCTGAAGAATTCAGGATCTCAGGGCTGGGCTGGGCTGCACAGGGGTTCTTGGGGGGAGGCTAGATTTGTATACCTCAAGGCCAGTGAAAAACCTGTTGAAGGCAGCAGCAGCCTCATGGCTATCACTAAGGGTTTGGCCATTGCAGTGTATCTGGCTTTGGGCTGGTTTGCCACTACCTTTTATCAAGGCATTGATGTTCGACCAGAAAGATGTAGGGTCTGTCAGGTTGGCCTGCTGGATGTTCTTGACATACTCCCACTTTGCTTCCTTCTCTGCATGTTTGCACTGGTTCCTTAGAGTTCTGTAGTTTACCAGGTCTTCAGGGAGTGCTGACTGCTTATGTTTTTTTCCAGACCTTGTCCTGATTTGTCATCATTGATTTTAACTCGGGAGTAATCCACTTGTAACAGTGACCTTTAGCTTGGAGTTTCTTTAGAAGGGCGTGTAGGTTGACAGAAGAGATGAAGTTGTTTTGGAAAATTTCTAGTGCTTCATCTAGGCTTGGGAGAAGTCGGACAGGGCTCCAGTCCAGTTGGCTCAGTTACTCCTGGAAGACTTCAGCAGAGAACTTGGAGTAGTTTCTAGCTGTTTGGAGTCTTGGAGGAACTCTGGTCAGCCTGTTCTTACAGACACAGTATATTGGTGAGTTGTCATTCAAAGCATCCGCAAGTGTGCGAGCCACTTGAATATTACTTGGTTTGGAAGCCAGTACCCAGTCAAGGGTAGAATGGTTCCCCATCTTGGTGTTGTGCCTTGTTGTTTCCATGATGATCTGAGTCAGGTTTGCATCCAGGTGGGTATTCTTAAGGGCCTGTTCGGTATCAGATGCCAGTTCAGGTTAAAGTCTCCAAGTATTAGCAGCTCGGAGAGTGTGTTGTCAGCCAAGGCTTTGGTTAGTGCCTCCAGGGCTTGGGAGGCAACCTTTGGGAGTTGTACAGACAGTCTATCATTAGGTGTTTGGCATGGCTGAGGTTGACCCTGATGAATACTGACTCACATCCAGTGCAGCCAATATTGGGGAGGGAGGCTAGAGTAGCTTCAAGGGAGTCCTTGACATAAATAAGTCCCTTGCTTCCTTTTTTGTCCTCCCTGTCCTCCCTAAAGGCATTGTACTCGACAAATTCTATTTCATAGGTTAGGATATGTGGCTTCAACCATGATTATGACACTGCCAGTATGTCAGGATTGTAGAGGTCTATCCATCTATGGAGCTCTTGTATTTTGGGGCACAGGCTGCAGACATTCATGTGTGCTATTTTTAGACCCTTGAGAGAGGTCCAGTTAGGGTCTTGTGGGAAGCCAATAATGCAGATGGCCACAGGGTGTCTGGGGTTGGGTTCAGTGTCTCCTGCAAGGAGCAGTAGGACCGAGATTAGGATTAAGACTTTTGGCATTGCGTTTAGTACATCCCTTGCCCCATGACCACTAGATTCATGGAACATTGAATAACAGACCCTCTTTTTTGTTAGCAAGTGCATTGCTACTAGTGAGCCAGCGATTGGCACAGTAGTGTGATAGAATAGATATGGTGGAGGACTGTCCAGTGAGCCCCAGGTGGGGTTGCTGTTATTGTGGTCACCCATGAGCCTACCTACCCACATAATGGAGCAGATATATACCATTGCTATGATGGCACCCCTGATTTGCAGGCATTTGGGGTAAAATAGCATGCTTAGAGTGGCTGGGGGGCACAGAGACTTCATCGATTCAGGAGTTAGCTTCTTTGGGCTGTGCTAGGTCCTGATCTGGAGTATGCCAGCAGTGTTTAACTCACATAAATGCAGAAATTACTTGGCTCTTACCAGACCAGGTGTTGGTGCCCAGACCCTTCAGCATTGCATCAACTGCAGAACTAGGTTTGTCTGTTCTGTGACTGCTGTAGTTTAATCCCAGCCACAGATCTAGCTAAGTAGTAGGGAGCCTAACTGAGGTTCGGACCAGTGCACTAGTTTGCACAGCTCCCTGACTTTAGTACAGCAACATCTTAGCTCTTTCAAAGACCTAGATTATATCTCACTTCTTTACACAAGCATGCATGGGTTTCCGAGTTTTAATGCAGCGACTGCTGGCTCTTAGTTGGACCTATCGTGAGTGTCTAGAACCTTTCAGCAGCACAGTAGTACTAGAGTTCAGCTTTAAACTCTAGTTTAAGTCCCAGTTCATTACATAAATTGGCTTAAGTTTCCTAGCTTTCATATAAAGTTACTCAGATGTAGGTTAAGCTGGAGAAGCTTGTCTAGGGATCACCTAAGAGAACTGAAAGCAAGTGTTCCAATCTTGGGGGTTGCAGACTTGCTGTGGCTCTCCTTTGCAACAGTGATCAACAGTTGCTAGCTGTGTAGCATTTGTGTTAGCAGGTCTGAGTTAGGAACTCTCATCCAGAATGAGTGTGTCCGGAAGCAGGAGGGTGCTGCCACCTGATTGGTTGGATTGGAGATAGGAGGAGATTAGAGGACCTTTTAATAAGGGAGCAGGATGAGGGTGGGTGGGCTGGGACAAAAAACACCCAGTGGTAGTCCAGTGAAGCGGTGTGGGAAGGACACGCCGTGCTGCGATCAGCTCAACCCCTATGTTCAGCTCCCATGGTGGACTTTTTAGGAGGCGTTCTGGGGGGGCAGCAGAAAGAGGACTCCCCCACTACCCCCGATGCTCCTTCTGTAGACTTCGGTGGTGAAATGGCTGTTTCTGAAGTTCAGCATGGCTTTTTAAGCTGGGCCAGCTGAACTCCAATCAAGTCATTTGTTCTCTAGCTGTTCATACTTTGGCACCAATGTGGGATGGAGGATCACTTGACGCTGGCTCTGGTCGGTGAAAAAAACACCCAGTAGTAGTCCAGTGAAGTGGTGTGGGGGAGGACTGCCATGCTGCGATCAGCTCAACTCCTGTGATAGGCTCCTGTATCAGATTTTCTCTGTGGCTTTCTGGGGGGCAGCAGCAAGAGGACTCCACCACTACTTCCGATACTCCTTCTGCAGACTTAGGCAGCAAAATGGCTGTTTCTGAAGTTAAGTGCTGCTTTTTAAACTGGTCTAGCTGAACTCCAATCAAGTCCTTTGTTCTGCGGCTGTTCAAACTTTGGTGCTAATGTGGGATGGAGGATCGCTCGGTGCTGTCTCTGGTTGGTGAAAAAAACACCCAGTAGTAGTCCAGTGAAGTGGTGTGGGGGAGGACCACCATGCTGCGATCAGCTCATGCCCTGTGATTGGCTCCTGCAGCAGACTTTCTCAGCAGTGTTCTGAAGGTGGGCGGCAGCAAGAGGAATCCCCCACTACCCCTGATGCTCCTTCTGCAGACTTCAACAGCAAAATAGCTGTTTCTGAAGTTCAGCGCTGCTTTTTAAGATGGGCTGGCTGGACACTAATCAAGTCCTTTGTTCTGCTGCTGTTCAAATTTTGATGCCAATGTGGGATGGAGGATCGCCCGGCGCTGGCTCCATTCAGTAAAAAAAACACCTGGTAGTAGTTCAGTGAAGCAGTGTAGAGAAGAACTGCCATGCTGCAATCAGCTCAATAACTGTGATTGGCTCCCACAGCAGACCTTCTCAGCGGCGTTCCAGGGAGGCAGCAGCAAGTGGACTCCCCCGCTCCCCCAATGCTCCTTCTGCAGACTTCTGCAGTGAAACCTATCATTTAAACCTATCACCTAGGATCCTGGCTCCCCTCCTGGACAGATGCAAACCATTGTGCCAGCATAGGCCTGTATCCCACCTGGTGGACCCACAGTCCCTAATGAAGCCAAAACCTTGAGCGCCACACCAGTTTTCCAAACATTCATTGAATCCCATTGTGCTGAGTATCCTAGCCTTATCCTTGCCATAGACAGGCAGCACCCCTGAGAAGGTTACCATGTGTTCTACTTGTCTAAGACTACTTTGTCCCTAGGTGGACAATAACATCCAGCTCCCTCCCCCGTGCAGCTGCTCCCCTGATCTTGAGGATTCACTCCCTGTCCTTCAAAGCCATGGTGCCAGCCAGCCATCTTACCTCACTCTCCCCTCCCTTACCCAGTTCTACTCCTTTAATTATTGAGTTCCCCACCAGGAGCTGTTTACATCCCCTGTGGGGTCTCGTGCCAGCCTCCTGTGGGTCTCCTTTCTAGAGGTTCCCAGCATCCTCCTTGGTTTCCAATGCAGATGCCTCAATAGACGAACCATTTTCCACCAGAATGGCATATGAATTGTGAAGAGGTACAACTGGAGGGATGCACCTCAGTTCCACCACCATCACCCTCCCAAAGACCACCTTCTGACCAACCGGTTCTCTTTCTTGGCAACCTCTGAGGCAGTGGTGGTGGCCCTGGTGGTCCCTGGGTGGGGAACAAGGTTTCATGAATCCTATATAGGTCAGCCTGAAGATGGGCAACCTCCTCCCACAGACCAGAGGAGTGCCTGCAAAAAGGGCAGCATCACAGCCTCCAGAACATCTCCCGGAAGACTGCTACCCCACAGCCATTGCACTGCACCACTCCCATCATGTCTTATTTTGTGGCCCCTCTCCTGTTGTTTTGTATGCTTACTCTCTCCTCCCTTCTTTTATTTTTCCACCTATTTTTCTACTGCCTATTTGCCCTTACAGTTCTCATCCTTCCTGTTCTGGGACCGGAAATTCCTGTATTCTTTGGTAATCTCCCTTTTCCTTGTTCAGAGTCAGACATCAAGCAGCTAGGGGGGAGTGAGAGCTACTCTTTTCCTTCAAGGATGATGACACTTATATGCCTCAGTGATCCTTCCCTTCCTACTGTCAAACAGGAAGTTCCTGTTGTCAGTCAAATCCAGTGCCAATAAAAGTGGAACTGGCAAAGGGTGGGATGCTGGAGGGGAGGGAAGGAGGGCAATTAGTAAGAATAGTTCTAGCTATTTAGTCAGCTGCTACTTGCTCTGAAAGCAATATTGCTGACTGCCAAAATCTAGCAACAGGGAACTGTAATTGGAGACACCTGGTTCTCTGCAGCCTAAGGCACACCACCAATTGACTGCTCACCTCCTGACTTAGCAAACTGAGAAGCTGATACAATCCCCTTCCCCAACACAGAAAAACTCATTGACTCACTTTTTTTTTACCCTGAGACCCACACTTCTAATAAAGTATCTGGTTGCTTAATCCCAACAGGCTCTGACTCCTGCTGAGTTAGAAGTGTACTATTAGTATGAAAATAAACTGATCTCCTCCTGACATAGCAAACTGAGAAGCTTATAAAGTCCACTCCCCAAACACAGAAAAACACACTGACACTCTTTTTTAACCTGAGACCCCAGACTTCTAATAGAGTATCTGGTTGCTACAGGATCTGACTTCTGCTGAGTTAGAAGTGTTGAAATAGTAAGAAATGTTCTAGCTCTCTAGACTGCTGCTTCGTGCTGGGAAAGCAAGATTGCTGTCTCCCAAAAGCTAGCAACAGCAAACTGTAATTTGAGACAATTGTTTTTTTGTTGCCTAAGCCAAACCCTTCTCCACAATTAACTGCTCTACTCCTGACTTAGCAAAAAATGGAGCTGATACAGTGCCCTTTACCCAACAAAGATAAACACACTGACTCTGTGTGTTAACCTTAACTGAGACCCCTGACTTCTAATAAAGTATCTGGTTGCTACAGTATCTGAATCCTGCTGAATCATAAGTGTTCAGTTAGTAAAAAAAAGTTCTAGCTCTTTAGTCAGCTGCTCCTTGCTCTGAAAGCAAAATTGCTGTCTGCCAAAAGCTAACAGCAGGGAACTGAAATTGGAGACACCAGGTTTTCTGCTGCCTCAGACACACACCTCAATTAACTGCTCTTCTCCTGACTTAACAAACTGAGAAGCGGATACAGTCTCCTTTCCCCAACATACAGAAACACACTGACTCTCTTTTTTTACCCTAACTGAGACCCCACACTGCTAATAAAGTTTCTGGTTGCTTAATCCAAACACGCTCTGACTCCTGCTGAATTATAAGTGTTCCATTAGTAAGAAAAGTTCTAGCTCTTTAGTCAGCTGCTCCTTTCTCTGAAAGCAAGATTGCTGTCTGCCAAAGGCCAGCAGGAGGTAACTGAAATTGGAGACACCTGGTTTTCTGCTGCCTCAGCCACACAACCCAATTAACTTCTCTTCTCCTGACTTAGCATAATGAGAAGCTGATACAGACTCCTTTCCCCACCGCAGAGAAACTCACTGACTTTCTTTGTTTACCTTAACAGAGACCCCATTCTTTTAATAAATTATCAGGCTACTTTCCCCCAACAGGATGTGACTCCAGCTGAGTTCAAAGTGTTCTACTACTAAGAAAAGTCTAGCTCTTTAGTCAGCTGCTCTTGGCTCTGAAAGCAAGATTACTGTGTCCCAACAGCTAGCAGCAGGGAACAGTAATTAGAGACACCTTGTTTTATGCTGCCTTAGGCACCCCCACAATTAACTGTTCTCTTCCTGTGTTAGCAAACTGAGAAGTTGATACTGTCCCCTTCCCACAACACAGAAAAACACACTGACTCTTTTTTTTTAAATTGAGACAGCACACTTCTAATAAAGTATCTGGTTGCTACAGGATCTGACACCTGCTGAGTTAGACATGTTCAAATAGTAAGAAAACTTCCAGCTCTTTAGTCAGATGCTCCTTGCTCTGAAAGCAAGACGGCTGTCTGCCAAAAGCTAGCAGCAGGGAACTGTAATTGGAGAAACTTGGTTTTCTGATACCTTACCCAACCTATCCCCCTCCCAATTAACTGATCTCCTCATGACTTAACAAACTGAGAGGCTGATACAGTCCCTTTACCCAACACAGAAAAATGCACTTATGCTCTTATTTTCTTTTACCTTAACTGAGAACCCTCACTTCTAATAAAGAATGTGGTTGCTATAGGATCTGACTGCTGCTAAGTTAGAAGTGTTCTATTAGTAAGAAAAGTTCTAGCTCTTTAGTCAGCTGCTCTTTGTTCTCAAAGCAAGATTGCTGTCTCTCAATAGTTTGCAGCAGGGTGTTATAATTGGGGACATTTGGTTTTCTGATGCCTAAGCCAGCTATCCCCCCAACACACACAATTAACTGCTCTCCTCCTGGCTTAGCAAACTGAGAAGCTGATACAGTCCATTCCCCCAACACAGAAAAACACACTGACACTCTTTTTTTTTTAACCTAAGACCCCAGACATCTAATAAAGTATTTGGTTGCTACAGGATCTGACTCCTCCTGAGTTAGAATTTTCAAATAGTAAGAAATATTCTAATTCTTTTAACTGCTGCTCCTTGCTCTGAAAGCAACATGGCTGTCTCGCAAAAGCTAGCAGCAGGTAACTGCAATTAGAGAGACTTGATTTGCTGATGCCTAAGACACCCCCAAACACACACACACACTCAATTCACTGCTCTCTTCCTGACTTAGCAAACTGAGAAGCTGATATAGTCCCCTTTACGAAACACAAAAGAACACACAGACTCTTTTTTTTACCCTGATACCCCATCTTTCCAATATAGCTTCTGGTTGCTACAGTATCTGACTCCTGCAGAGTTAAAAGTGTTCAAATAGTAAGAAAAGTTCAAGCTCTTTAGTGAGCTGCTCCTTGCTCTGAAAGCAAGACTGCTGTCTGCCAAAAGCAATCAGCAAGAAACTGGAATTGGAGACATCTGGTTTTCTACTGCCTAAGCCTCATCCCTCAAATAAATGCTCCCCTCCTCACTTATCAAACTTAGAAGCTGATACAGTCCCCATCCCCAAAACAGAAAAACACACTGACACTCTTTTATTTTACCTTAAATGAGACCCCACACTTCTAAAAAAAGTCTGATTGTTTTAATCCCAACATGCTCTGATTTTCTGCTGCCTATGTCACCCCCCCAGTTCACTGCTCTCTTCCTGACATAGCAAACAGGAAAGCTGATACAGTACATTCCCCCAACACAGAAAACACACTGACACTCTTTTTTTAACCTGAGACCCAACACTTCTAATAAAGTATCTGGTTGCTACAAGATCTGACTCCTGCTGAGGTAGAAGTGTTCAAATAGTAAGAAATGTTCTAGCTCTTTAGTCTGCTGCTCCTTGCTCTGAAATCAAAACTGCTGACTGCAAAAAGTAAGCAGTGGGGAACTGTAATTGGAGACAGCTGTTTTTCTGCTCCATAAGCAACACCCCCTCAATTAACTGCGCTCCTCACTTAGCAAACTGAGAAGATGACACAGTCCCCTTTCCCAACACAGAAAAACACATTGAATCCATTTTTTGTAAACTAACCAAGACCCCATGCATCTAATAAAGTGTCTGGTTGCTTAATCCCAACAGGATCTGACTCCTGCTGAGTTATAAGTGTTCTATTAGTAAGACAATTTGCAGCTCTTTAGTCAGCTGCTCTTTGCTCTGAAAGCAAGATTGCTGTCTGCCAGAAGCTACTGTAGCAGCAGGGAACTATAATTGGAGACATCTGGTTTTCTGCTGCCTAAGCTGCCCCCCCACCCAATTAACTGCGCTTCTCCTGACTGAGCAAACAGAGCAGCTCATACGGTCCCATTCCCCCATCACAGAAAAGCACACTGACTCTCTTTGTTGTTACCCTGAGACCCCACAGTTCTAATAAAGTATCTGATTGCTACAGGATCTGACTCATGCTGAGTTAGAAGTGTTGTTTTAGTGAGAAATGTTATAGCACATTAGTCAGCTGCTCCTTGCTCTGAAAGGAAGATTGCGGTCTCCGAAAAGCTAGCAGCAGTGAACAGTAATAGGAGACACTTTGTTTTCAGATGCCTAAACCACACCCCCCTCACAATTAACTCCTCTCCTCCTGAATTAGCAGTCAGAGAAGCTAATACAGTCTCTTTACCCAACACAGAGAAACATACTGACTCTCTTTATTGTATCTGAACTGAGACTTCACACATCTAATAAAGTACTTGGTTGCTATAGGATCTGTCTCCTGCTGAGTTAGAAGTGTTCAAATATTAAGAAATGTTCTAGCTCTTTAGTCAGCTGCTCCTTGCTCTGAGAGCAAGACTGCTATCTGCCAAAAGCTAGCAGTAGGGAACTGTAATTGGAGACACCTGGTTTTCTGCTGCTTAAGCCACTCCCCTCAATTAACTGCGCTCCTCCTGACTTATCAAACTGGGAAGCTGATACAGTCCCCTTCCCAAAACAGAAAAATACACTAACACTCTTTTTTTAACCTGAGAACCCAAACTTCTGATAAGGTATATTTTTGCAATAGACTCTGACTCCTGCTGAGTTAGAAATATTCAAATAGTAAGAAAGAGTCTTGCTCTTTAGTCTGCTGCTCCCTGCTCTGAAAGAAATACCTCTGTCTTCCAAAAGCTAGCAGCAGGGAACTGTAATTGGAGACACATGGTTTTCTGATGCATTAGCAACTCCCCACACAATTAACTTCGCTTCTTCTGACTTAGTAAACTAAGAAACTGATAAAGTCCATTTTACCAAACACAGAAAAACAAACTGACTCTCTTTGGTTTACCTTAACTGAGACTCCAGACTTCTAATAAAGTATCTGGTTGCTACAGTATCTGACTCCTGCTGAGTTAGAAGAGCTCAAATACTAAGAAAAGTTCCAGCTCTTTAGTCAGCTGCTCCTTGCTCTGAAAGAAAGACTGCTGCCTGAAAAAAAGCTAGCAGCAGACAACTGTAATTGGAGACACCTGGTTTCTACTGCCTAAGCCACACATCTAAAGTAACTACTGTCCTCCTCAATTTGCAAACTGAGATGCTGATACAGTATCCTTCCCCCAAAACAGAAAAACACATTGACTCTCTTTTTTTTACCTTACCCTAGACCCCGCACTTCTAATAATGTATTTGGTTGCTTAATCGCAACAGGCACTGACTCCTGCTGAATTATAAGTGTTCTATTAATAATAAAAGTTCTAGCTCTTTAGTCAGCTGCTCCTTGCTCTGAAAGCAAGATTGCTGTCTGTCAAAAGCTAGCAGTGTGGAAGTGAAATTGGAGACACCTGGTTTTCTGCTGCCTCAGCCACACACCCCAATTAACTACTCTTCTCCTGACATAGCAAACTAAGAAGCTGATACAGTGTCCTTTTGCAACACAGAGAAGCTCACTGACTCTGGTTTTTTTTCCAAAACTGAGACCCATCTCTTCTAAAAAAGTATCTGATTTCTTTATCCCAACAGGCTATGACTCCTGCAGAGTTAGAAGTGTTCTACTAGTAAGAAAATTCTAGTTCTCTAGTCAGCTGCTCTTTGCTACCAAAGCAAGATTGTTGTCTTCCTAAAGCTAGCAGCAGGGAACTGTCATTGGAAACACTTGGTTTTCTGCTGCCTACGCTGCCCCCTCCCTAATTAACTTCGCTCCTCATGACTTAGCAAACTAAGCAGCTGATATGGTCCCATTCACCCTACACTGAAAAACACACTGAATCTTTTTTTGTTTCCCTAACTGAAATGTCGCAGTTCTAATTAAGTATCTGGTTGCTACAGGATCTGACTCCTGCTGAGTTAGAAGTGTTACTTTAGTAAGAAATGTTCTAGCACTTAGTCAGCTGCTCCTTGCTCTGAAAGCAAGATTGCTGTCTCCCAAAACTAGCAGCAGGGAACAGTAATAGGAGGCACTTGGTTTTCAGGTGCCTAAACCACACTCCCCCACACAATTAACTTATTTCCTTCTGAATTATCAAACAGAGAAGCTGATAAGTCCCTTTACCCAACACAGATAAACATACTGACTCTCTTTTTTTGTTTACCTTAACTGAGACACCACACTTCTAATAAAGTATCTGGTTGCTACAGGATCTGACACCTGCTGAGTTAGACATGTACAAATAGTACAAAAATGTCCGACTCCTTAGTCAGATGCTTCTTGCTCTGAAAGCAAGACTGCTGTCTGCCAAAAGCTAGCAGCAGGGAACTGTAATTGGAGACACTTGGTTTTCTGATGCCTTAGCCCACCCCCAGAATTAACTGGTCTCCTCAAGACTTAGCAAACTGAGAGGCTGATACAGTCCCTTTACCCAACACAGAAAAATGCATTGACTCTCTTATTTTATTTTACCTTAACTGAGAACCCGCACTTCTTATAAAGTATCTGTTTGCTACAGGATCTGACTCCTGCTGAGTTAGAAGTGTTCAAATAGTAAGAAAACTTCAAGCTCTTTAATCAGCTGCTCCTTTCTGTCAAAGCAAGACTGCTTTCTGCCAAAAGCTGGCAGCAGGGAACTGTAATGGGATGCACCTGTTTTTCTGCTGCCTAAGCCACACCCATCAATTTACTGCTCTCCTCCTCACTTAGCAAACTGAGAAACTGATACGGTCCCCTTCTCCCACACAGAAAAATACACTGACTATCTTTTGTTACCCTACATGAGACCCCAAACTTCTAATAAAGTTTCAAGTAGCTTAATCCCAACAGGCTCTGACTCCTACTGAATTATAAGTGTTTTATTAATAAGAAAAGTTCTAGCTCTTTAGTCAGTTGCTCCTTGCTCTGAAAGCACGCTTGCTGTCTGCCAAAAGCTAGCAGCAGGTAACTGAAATTGGAGACACCTGGTTTTCTGCTGTCTAAGCCACACACCTCAATTAACTGCTCTTCTCCTGAATTAGCAAACTGAGAAGCTGATATTCTCCTTTCCCCAACACAGAAAAACTCACTCTCTTTTTTTACCCTAACTGACACCCCACACTTCTAATAAAGAATCTGGTTGCTACTGGTTCTGACTGCTACTGAGTTAGAAGTGTTCTATTAGGAAGAAAAGTTCTAACTCTTTAGTCAGCTGCTCTTTGCTCTCAAAGCAAGATTGTTCTCTCTATAGTTAGCAGCAGGGTGCTGTAATTGGAGAAATTTGGTTTGATGATGCCTAAGCCAACCACCCCTCCCCACAATTAACTGCTCTCCTCATGACTTAGCAAACTGAGAAGCTGATACAATCCATTCTCCCAACACAGAAAAACACACTGACACTCTTTTTTTAAACTGAGACCCCAGACTTCTAATAAAGTATTTGGTTGCTACAGGATCTGACTCCTCCTGAGTTAGAACTGTTCAAATAGTAAGAAATGTTCTAGTTCTTTAATCTGCTGCTCCTTGCTCTGAAAGCAAGGCGGCTGTCTCGCAATAGCTTGCAGCAGGTAGCTGCACTTAGAGACACTTGGTTTTCTGCTGTCTAAGCCACACACACTCAATTCACTGCTCTCTTCCTGACTTAGCAAACTGAGAAGCTGATATAATCCCCTTTACAAAACACAGAAGAACACACTGACTCTCTTTTTTTACCCTGAGAACCCATACTTCTAATATAGTTTCTGGTTGCTACAGTATCTGACTCCTGCAGAGTGAAAAGTGTTCAAATATTAAGAAAAGTTCAAGCTCCTTAGTCAGCTGCTCCTTGCTCTGAAAGCAAGACTGCTGTCTGCCTAAAGGTATCAGCAGGAAACTGGAATTGGAAACATCTGGTTTTCTACTGCCTAAGCCTCATCCCTCAAGTAAATGCTCCCCTCCTCAATTAGCAAACTTAGAAGCTGATACAGTCCCCATCCCCAACACAGAAAAACACATTGACACTCTTTTTTTATGCTAAATCAGACCCCACACTTCTTAAAATGTTTCTGGTTGCTTAATCCCAACAGGCTCTGATTTTCTGCTGCCTAAGCTACCCCACATTCACTGCTCTCCTCCTGACATAGCAAACAGAATTGCTGATACAGTACATTCTCCCAACACAGAAAACACACTGACACTCTTTTTTTAACCTTAGACTGCACACTTCTAATAAAGTATTTGGTTGCTACAGGATCTGACACCTGCTGAGGTAGAAGTATTCAAATAGTGAGAAATGTTCTAGCTCTTTAGTCTGCTGATTCTTGCTCTGAAAGCAAAACTGCTATCTGCCAAAAGCAAGCAGTAGGGAACTGATTTTCTGCTGCTTAAGCCACACCCCTCAATTAACTGCTCTCCTCCTCACTTATCAAACTGAAAAGCTGTAACCGTCCCTTTCCCCAACACAGAAAACCACATTGACTCTTTTTTTAACCCTAACTGAGACCCCACACGTCTAACAAAGTATCTGGTTGCTACAGGATATGACTCCTGCTTAGTTATTAGTGTTCTATTAGTAAGATAAGTTCTAGCTCTTTAGTCAGCTGCTCTTTCCTCTGAATGCAAGGTTGCTGTCTTCCAAAAGTTAGCAGTATATGATTGTAATTGGAGACACTTGGTTTTCTGATGCCTAAGCCACCCCCCACAGAATTAACTGCTCTTGTCATGACTCAGCAAACTCAGAAGCTGATACAGTTCCTTTACCCAAACAGAAAAATGCACTGATTCTCTCTTTTTTTTACCTTAACTGAGACCACACACTTCTAGTAAAGTATCTGGTTGTTATAGGATATGACTGCAGCAGAGTTAAAAGTGTTCAAATAGTAAGAAAAGTTCCAGCTCTTTAGTCCACTATTTCATTCTTCTGAAAGCAGGACTGCTGTCTGCCAAAGGTTAACAGCAGGGAACTGTAATTAGAGACACCTGGTTTTCTACTGGCAAAGCCATGCCCCTCAATTATCTGCTCTCCTACTCACTTAGAAAACTGAGAAGCAGATTCAGTCCACTTCCCCCAACAGAGAAAAACACTCTGACTCTTTATGTTTTTTACCCTAACTGAGACCCCACACTTCTAATAAAGTATCTGGTTGCTACATGATCTAACTCCAGCAGAGCTAGAAGTGTTCAAATGGTAAGAAAAGTTCCAGTGTTTTAGTCAGCTACTCATTGCTCTGTAAGTAAGACTGCTGTCTGCCAAATGCTTGCAGCAATGAACTGTAATTGGAGACACTTCATTTTCTGCTGCCTAAGCCACACTCTTCAAGTAACTGCCCTCTTCCTCACTTAGTGAACTGAGAAGCTGACACAGTCCCCTTCCCTAACAAAGAAAAACACAATGACTCTCTTTTTCTTTGCCGGATGCAACACTTCTAATAAAGTACCTGGTTTCTTTATCCAAACAGACTCTGACTTCTGCTGAGTTAGAAGTGTTCCATTAGTATGAAAAGTTCTAGATCTTTAGTCAGCTGCTCTTTGCTCTGAAAGCAAGATTGCTGTCTGTCAAAAGCTAGCATTAGTTAATGGTAATAGGAGATACCTGGTGTTTTGCTGCCTAAGCCACCCCTCCAAATTAATTGCTCTCCTCCTGACATAGCAAACTGAGAAGCTGATACAGTCCCCTTCTTATAACACTGAAAAGCAACCTGACACTCTTTTTTTAACCTAAGACCCCTGACATCTAATAAAGTAGCTGGTTGCTAAAGGGTCTGACTCTTGCTGAGTTAGAAGGGTTCAAATAGTAAGAAATATTCTATCTCTTTAGTCTGATGCTCCTTGCTCTGAAAGCAAGATGGCTGTCTGCAAAATGCCAGCAGTAAGGAACTGCATTTGGAGACACTTAGTTTTCTGCTGCCAAAGCCACCTCCCAATTAACTGCTGTCCTCATGACTTAACAAAGTGAGAAGCTGATACTGTCCCTTTCCCAAAATACATTAAAACACACTGACTCTCTTTTTGTTTAGTCTAACTGAGTCCCCAAACTTCTAATAAAGTGTCTGGTTGCTTCAGGATCTGACTCCTCCTGAATTAGAAGTGTTCTAGTAGTAAGAAAAGTTCTAGCTCTTTAGTCAGCTGCTCTTTGCTATGAAAGCAAGATTGCTATCTCCCAAAAGCTAGCAGCAGGGAACAGTAATTAGAGGCACGTTGTCTTTTTATGCCTAAGATACCTCCCACACAATTAACTGCTCTCCTTCTGACTTAGCAAACTGAGATGCTGATACAGTCCCTTTACACAACACAGAATTATACACTGACTCTCTTTTTTTCTATCTTAACTAACTCCCCACAATTCTAATAAAGTATCTGTTTGCTAGAGGATCTGATTCCTGCCAAGTTAGATGTGTTCAAATATTAAGAAACATTACAAGTCTTTAGTCAGCTGCTCCTTGCTCTGAAAGCAAGACTGCTGCCTGCCAAAAGCTAGAAGCAGGGGACTGAAATTGGAGACACCTGTCTTTCTACTTCCTAAGCCACACCCCTCAAATAACTGCTCTCCTCCTCACTAAGCAAACTGAGAAGCTGATGCAGTTCCCTTCCCAAACACAGAAATACTCACTGACTCTCTTTTTTTTGTACCCTAACTGAGACCCAAGTCTTCTAATAAAATATCTGGTTACTTAATCCCAACAGACTCTGAATCCTGCTGTGTCAGAAGTGTTCTATTAGTATGAAAAGTTCTAGCTCTTTAGTCATTTGCTCCTTGCTCTGAAAGCAAGATTGCTCTCTAGCAAAAGCTAGTAGCAGGGAAATTAAATTGGAGACACCTGATTTTCTGCTGCCTCAGCAACACACACCAATTAACTGCTCTACTCCTGACTTAGCAAACTGATAAACTGATACAGTCCCCTTACCCAACACAGAGAAACTCAATGACTCTCTTTTTTTTCCTAACTGAGATCTCACACTTCTAATAATGTATCTGGTTTTGTTATACCAGCAGGCTCTGACTTCTGCTTCATTAGAAGTGCTCTATTAGTAAGAAAATTCTAGCTCTTTAGTCAGCTGCTTTTTCTCTAAAAGTAAAATTGCTGTCTCTCCAAATTAAGCAGCAGGGAACTGTATTTAGAGACACTTTTGTTTCTGCTGTATATGCCCCCCCCAGTTAACTGCTCTCCTCCTGACTTATCAAACTGAGAAGCTTTTACTGTCCCTTTCCCCAACACACAAAAGCACAATGACTTTTTTTTAACCCTAACTGAGACCCCACACTTCTAATAAAGTATCTGGTTGCTACAGGATATGACTCCTGCTGAGTTAGAAGTGTTCAATTAGTAAGAAAATTTCTAGCTCTTAAGTCAGCTGCTCTTGGCTCTGAAAGCAAGTTTGCTGTCTTGCAAAAGTAAGCGTCACATAATTGTAATTGGAGACACTTGGTTTTCTGATGCCTTAGCCACCCCTCCCACAATTAACTGCTCTTCTCATGACTCAGCAAACTCAGAATCTGATACAGTCCCTTTACCCAACACAGAAAAATGCACTGACTCTTTTTTTTTTTTACCTTACCTGATACCACAAGCTTCTAATAAAGTATCTGGTTGCTACAGGATCTGACTCCAGCAGAATTAGAAGTTTTCAAATAGTAAGAAAAGTTCCAGCTCTTTAGTCCACTGCTCATTGTTCTGAAAGCAAGACTGTTGTCTGCCAAAAGCTAACAGCAGTGAAAAGTGAGGGGAACACCCCTCAACTAACTGCTCTCCTCCACACTTAGTAAACTGAGAAGCTGATACAGTCCCCTTCAATAACTCAGAAAAACACACTGACTCTCTTTTTTTCCCCCCAAGAACCAACATTTCTAAAAAAGTATCTGGTAAGGACAGAGGTCTGGGTTTATATTCTGTTTTAACTGAAATATTTGAATAGTTTTGTACGTGAAATTAGTTATGTGTGTTAAAAATTACTACTTTGAGTTAGAACTGTTACTTGGGCTGTGATACTGTAACTTTTGGGGCTTGGGAACACTTGTTTGGTAGTAATAATTAGAGTGAAATTTAAATATGATGTTTGCCTGGTGTTAGGGGCAGGGGAAATTAACAAGAATCACCTTGTCTTTCATTGTTCACTTGGGAACATAAGCAGGAGGCTGTTAAGGACAGAGGTCTGGGTTTATATTCTGTTTTAACTGAAATATTTGAATAGTTTTGTATGTGAAATTAGTTCTGTGTGATAAAAAATACTACTTTGAGTTAGAACTGTTACTTGGGCTGTGATATTGTAACTTTTGGGGCTTGGGAACACTTGTTTGGCAGTGATAATTAGAGTGAAATTTAAATGTGATGTTTGCCTGAGTTGGTAAGAGCCTCCACCCACCCTGTTTTGTAGCTTTCTTAAATACTGAAAAGCCACTGGGGTTGGGATTGAAGGCTGTGTATTTCTGTTTGGGACTGAAATTTGAAGCAACAGGAACTGGTGGGCCTGTGACATCACACGGTACCTGATGTCTGCATACACACACTGTTAGTGGGACTGGACACACACTGGACTGTATGTGTTTGTGAGACTTGGGAACTTTATTGGTGGGGTTGAAATTGGGTTTGTAAATAATTGGAGTCAGTATAGAGAGAAACTGTATTCCGGAAGGGACTGAGAAAAGGGGTGTGTGTGCCATTATAAACAGAGGGGGACAAACAGGGTGGCCATATTCCACCATAGCAGGCATCTTCAGAAGTGTTGTAGGCTGCACAGGCTGTGGGATGGTAATAATTCTCAATTGGGCCTGGAGAGAGGGAGGGAGGCTTCCCACTCTGTAGATGGCTATCTTGTATCAGGAGTGAAGTATATTGTTAAGGAGTAAGCTGGGGGAGTTGGGGGTGTCCAAGGAAAAGGGGTGTGGATATGGGCAGCGGAAGGGTGGGGCTGAGGGGAGGCTGGGGCAATGCTCTGAAATTACAGGACGTTATGTTACAGCAAGCAGGATGGGGGATATTAGGGAAAGAAGACCCTTAGATAGGGATGTTGACACCAAGGGGAAAGCATACGGGGTGAACATTCTGAATACAAAGAGAGTGGAGGGGAAGAGTCAGGAGGGGCTGTTGTGGGGAAGCCTAAAACAGGAGACTGTGGGAAGGGAGCTCTTAAGGAGAACAGAACAAGAGGGGAGGAAGAGGGGCAGTTTAGAGGTGCAGTCAGGGGAAACTCGGGTTACTTGATGGAGGTTGACATAGAGTGTTACAATAAATTTGAGCTACTAAGCAAACTAGAGGGGGAGGAAGGGGTTGGTGGAAATGAGGAAACTGGTACAGAGGCCAGGGGGAGGGAGTCAGATACCCATAGGGCATCACAGAATGGCAATGGAAAGGATAGAAATAGTCCCAGAGGGAGAAGGGGAAACATAAATGCTAAGCAGATGGGGGAGATGCAACATATTGCAGACATGAGGGAGGAAAGCATGACTGGAGAGAAACTGGGAGACAGGGAGGCGGGGAGGAGCCCCCCTTCAGCAGGGGGGTCAGTCCCAAGGATGGGGCCCTAGCTAAAGGGGACCCACAGAGAGCCTCTGGAGGTAGGGGTACTATTACAAGGGGGGAGAATGGTGGTGTGGGGAAGGGGAAACCACAGGGCCAGGTTAAATGGTTCGATAAGAGAGGTTAAGGGACACTTATTCAGAGGGGTCTGAGTTAAGTGGGCAACAACGAGGGAGGCAGAAAGGGAGGGTGACAAGGGGTCTCTATTAGGCAAGAAGACTCCCATGGAATTGAGATCACGAATAAGGGGATGGGGCTGAGAGTGCATAGTGGAGGTAACCATAAGGATGATGGCGGTGTTAAGGTTCTGTTATTGGGGACCTGGATGATTAGGAGTATCCAGTGGAGGGACAGGGGTGGATGCCAGCCAGGTGAAGGTAGTGAGTATCTCTGGGCTGACAGTGCACAGAGAAAAGTTCATGGTGTACGAACTGGTTAGGATTGTGGAGGGAAACCGATTTCCTGGGCATTTGGAAACTAACGATCTAGAGGAAATAGCATTTTGAAATCCAAGCAAGGTTCCAAGAACTTGCCAGAGTCTGTCGGGATAATGGATGCAACATTTCCTTTTTGGAGATATTGCCAGTACCAAAGGCCTCAGTGGAGAAAAAAATGAAGACCACAGAGGTTAATGACTGGCTCAGGAAGTGGGGTGAAGAGAGTGGGTTGGGGGTGTTATGGAACTGGAAAGGAGTTTGGGAGGATAAGGGACTGTATGCCAAGGACAGGCTTCATATTGCCCCATTAGGGAAGGAAGTCCTTAAACAGGGGATGGCTGACTACATTCAAGAAAGGTGGGGTTTAAACTTGTGAGGGGGGAAGGATAAGGGAAGGGCTGACCAGAAGCCCTCTCTTCCAGATGAGGGGAGTAGCCTTCAAACCCAAGGGGTGGAGGGGGAAACAGACTGGGGGTGGAGGTTTCAGAAGGAGCAGAGGGAGGATGGAAGTATAAGGAACCTGGGTGGGGTTCGACAAAGGGGATCAGGGATAAGAGGTGAGGGTTGGTGTTAGTAAATGCCAGGAGCTTGGGAAACAAGTTGCCAGAGTTCCAGGCCATGCTGTTCAAGGGGGGGTGGATGTGGTGGCGGTAATGGAGACATGGGCCAACAAAAACCATGACTAGGACCTAAACGTGCAGGGGTACACTATGCTTAGGAAGGATAGAAAGGAGGGCAGAGGGGGTGGAGTGGCTATGTTCATTAGAGATGACATAGAAATTGCTAGGGTAGAAGAGGCAGAGGGAAATGTGGAGGCCTTATGGGTCACCTTACAATTCCCAGCAGGAGATAAGTCAAGCTGGGTGTAGTATATAGGCCCCCCGGGATGGGTGATATTCTGGAGAATGGCTTGCTGGACAACATCATTGCCCAGTGTGGACCAAAAGGGAAGGAGGGTGTGATGGGGGACCTTAATATGCCAGGTACAAACTGGGGAACCATGTCCTCTAAGGTGGCCAAGGAGCAGAGGCTGCTGGACGGCTTCCAGGATGTGTTCTTAACACAGCATGTGATGGAGCCCACAATAGAGGGGCATGTCCTGGACATGGTTCTGGAAGATGGGGATCTGGTAAGGGACCTGGTTGTAGAGGATCCCCTGACTGGGAGTGACTACAATACTGTCTGGTTTCAAATAAGCATGGGGGGAGGGGGGTGAGATCTAGGACACTGGCAGTGGACTCCAGGGAGGCAGACTTTGTGGGCATGGGAAATATTCTCAAGGATCACTTGAGGGGGATTACATCAATGACAAATGTGGAAAGGAGATGGGAGGTCATAAAATGGGGACTTCATGAGGCAGTCAGGACCTGCGCTAAGGTGAAACATAAGGGAGCAAGGTCACATAAACCATGCTGGTGGTCCAGTGAGGTTCAGGTAGTGGTCAGAGAAAAGAAGGCGGCCTACAAAAAATATAAAACAACAAGAGGGGGTAGGGATAAGGAAATGTGCCATCTTGCATCTAGAAAAGCCATCTGGATGGTGAGGGGGGCAAAGTCCAGCAAAGAGCAGTGGCTGGCACAAGGGATACATGGAGGGGAAAAGGGGTTACTCTGGTACATTGGGGAGTGGAGAAAAACTAAGGGCCATCTCAGCAGATTGAGATCAGAAGGAGGGTGGGTGGAAGAGGTGAGGGACCAGGCAGAGGTATTTAATGAGTACTTTGCCTCTGTGCTCACTAGGGAGGGGGATGGGATATCTACAAAGCAAGGCATGATGGGGATAGAAGTGGCAGTGAGTGGTATCAGGGGAGCAACAGAAATGGAGCAAGAGGGAGGGAGCGGTACCCAAGGGGTGTCACATCAGGATAAGGATAAAAAGGACAGTAAGGTGGAGGGGACGGATGATGCTATCTTTAACAAAAGGGTGTGGTTAGCACTCAAGGCCCTAAAGAAAGACAAATCTCCTGGGCCAGATGACATTCATCTAAGAGTACTATGGGAATTGGCAGACATACTGGCTGCACCCCTGGTGGAGCTCTTCAACAGGTCACTTGAGACAGGGAGGGTACCTAGGGATTGGCGAGAGGCACATGTGGTGCCAATCCATAAAGGGGGGGGTCAAGGGTAGTACCAGGTAACTATAGACCCATCAGTTTGACCTCGGTGGTAGGAAAATTAATGGAGAGTATACTAAAGGAACAATTGGGGGTGTACTTGGAGAAGGTGGGAGGTCTGGATAGTCAGCAACATGGGTTTGTGCCAGGTAGAGCATGTCAAACCAATCTTGTGGAGTTCTACGAATGGGTAACATCAGAATTGGACAGGGGAAAGCCTGTGGATGTATTATTCTTGGACTTCAGCAAGGCATTTGACTCTGTCCCCCACAATGGTCTGGTGGAGAAACTGATGGGTTTGGGAGTAGGCACTTTGATGGTCAGATGGATTGAAAACTGGCTAGCTGGACGCACCCAGAGAGTAGTGGTCTGTGGGGAGCTCTCGAACCCTAGAGAGGTTGGTAGTGGGGTACCGCAGGGCTCGGTCCTGGGTCTGATCCTGTTAAATGCATACATATCGGACATCAGGGAGGATATAGGGTGTGAAATGAGTCTCTTCACTGATGACTCCAAGATGGAGCAGTAGTTGAGGGAGAAGAGGGAGGTTGGCCCTGCAAGGACCTGACACCCTGGAAAGCTGGGCTCACACATGGAAATTAAATTTCAATATCACCAAGTGCAAGGTGTTACATCTTGCGGGGCAACCTGAACACAGGCACACCTGGGAGGGGAGGCGCTGGAGGCCTCAATAGGGGAAAAGACCTAGGGTCATGGTGGATGCATGTGAATAACTCTGAGCAGTGCAGGAGAGCAGCTAGCAAGGCAAATAGGATGTTGGGATGCATTGTAAGGGGATCACCTCTAGGAGCAAGGAAGTGATTCTGCCGCTGTACAATGGACTGGTTAGACACACCTTGAGTACTGTGACAGTACTGGAGACCACACTTGAAGAGGGACATACAGCTCCTGGAGAGGGTACAGAGGAGGCAACTAAGATGATACGAGGGCTAGGGATTTGACGATGAGGACAGACTTGAGGAGCTCTGCCTGTTTTCATTGGAGGAGAGGAGAGATGGGGACATGATTGAGGTCTTCAAGAACCTCAAGGGAATAAATAGGTAAACATGGAGGGATCTTTAGACTAAAGCAGGGAGGTATCACCAGAGGGCATGGTTTGAAGTTGGAAAGTGGAAGGGTGAGGGGGGAAAAGAGGAGGAGGTTTTTCACTGAGAGGGTGGTGGACCCTTGGAATGCACTGCCTGGTGAGCTGGTTCAGAGATCCACAGTGGAGGGCTTCAAGAGAGGGTGGGACAGACACAGAAAGTGGATGTTTCAGATGATGGCCTGTCCCAGGAGGGTGGGGATGGATGATAGGGGTTTCTGGAACACAAGGGGGTGGGGCCTTGGCACCCAACTAGGGATCTGAGGTTCGAGCAGACTCGATACACTATAAGGCCTAATCTGCTGGCAAATAGTATGTTAGTATGTACTTTATAAAAACAGGCTCTGACTTCTGCTGAGTTAGAAGTGTTCCATTAGTATGAACAGTTCAAGCCCTTTAGTCAGCTGCTCTTTGCTCTGAAAGCAAGATTGCTCTCTGTCAAAAGCTAGCATTAGTTAAACTGTAAGAGGAGACACCTAGTTTTCTGCTGCCCAAGCCACCCCTCCAAATTAACTGCTCTCCTCCTGATGTAGCAAACTGAGAAGCTGATACAGTCCCCTTCCTACAACATTGAAAAGCAACCTGACACTCTTTTTTCAACCTAAGACCCCTGACATGTAATAAAGTAGCTGGTTGCTAAAGGGCCTGACTCCTGCTGAGTTATAAGTGTTCAAATAGTAAGAAATGTTCTATCTCTTTAGTCTGCTGCTCCTTGCTCTGAAAGCAAGACAGCTGTCTGCAAAATGCTAGCAGTAGGGAACTGTATTTGGAGACACTTGGTTTTCTGCTGCCAAAGCCACCCCACAATTAACTGCTGTCCTCCTGACTTAACAAACAGAGAAGCTGATACTACCCTTTTCCAAAAACACAGTAAAACACACTATCATTTTTTTCACCCTGAGTCCCCACACTTCTGATAAAGTGTCTAGTTGCTACAGGATCTGACTCCTCCTGTATTAGAAGTGTTGTAGAAGTAATAAAAGTTCTAGCTCTTTAGTCAGCTGCTCTTTGTTCTGAAAGCAAGATTGCTGCCTTCCAAAATCTAGCAGCAGGGAACAGTAATTAGAGGCACTTGGTTTTTTGATGCCTAAGCCAGCCCCCACACAATTAACTGCTCTCCTTCTGACTTAGCAAACTGAGATGCTGATACAGTCCCTTTAACCAACACAGACTAACACACTGACTCTCTTTTTTTATCTTAATTGACACCCCACAATTCTAATAAGCATATTCCATCTGTTTGCTAGAGGATCTGATTCCTGCTTAGTTAGATGTGTTCATATATTAAGAACATTCCAACTCTTTAGTCAGCTGCTCTTTGCTCTGAAAGCAAGACTGCTGTCTGCCAAAAGCTAGCAGCAGGGGACTGAAATTGGAGACACCTGTCTTTCTACTTCCTAAGCCACACCCCTCAAATAACTGCTCTCCTCCTCACTAAACAAACTGAGAAACTGATGCAGTTCCATTCCCAAACACAGAAATACACACTGACTCTCTTTTTTTTGTACCCTAACTGAGACCCAACACTTCTAATAAAATATCTGGTTACTTAATCCCAACAGACTATGACTCCTGCTGAGTCAGAAGTGTTCTATTAGTATGAAAAGTTCTAGCTCTTTAGTCAGCTGCTCCTTGCTCTGAAAGCAAGATTGCTCTCTAGCAAAAGCTAGCAGAAGGGAAATGAAATTGGAGACACCTGGTTTTCTGCTGCCTCAGCCACACACACCAATTAACTGCTGTTCTCCTGTCTTAGCAAACTGAGAAGCTGATACAGTCTCTTTTCCCAACACAGACAAACTCAATGACTCTTTTGTTCCATGAGATCTCACACTTCTAATAAAGTATCTGGTTTCTTTATACCAACGGGCTCTGACTCCTGCTTAGTTATAAGTGTTCTATTAGTAAGAAAATTCTAGCTCTTTAGTCAGCTGCTTTTTCTCTAAAAGCAAGATTGCTGTCTCCCAAAATTAAGCAGCAGGGAACTGTATTTTTGAGACACTTTGGTTTCTGCTGCATAAGCCCCCCCAATTAGCTGCTCTCTTCCTGACTTATCAAACTGAGAAGCTGTTACTGTCCCTTTCCCCAACACATGAAAGCACAATGACTATTTCTTTAACCCTAACTGAGACCCCAGTTTTCTAATAAAGTATTTGGTTGCTTAATCCCAACAGGCTCTGACTCGTGATGAGTTAGAAGTGTTCTAATAGTAAGAAATGTTCTAGCTTTTCAGTCAGCTGCTCCTTGCTCTGAAATCAAGATTGCTGTCTTTCAAAATCTAGCAGCAGGAAACTGTATTTGGAGAAACTTTTTTGTCTGCTGCCCTAAGCCACACACCCCAATTAGCTGCTGTCCTCTTGATTTAACAATCTGAAAAGCTGATACAGTCCACTTCCTCAAACACAGAAAAAAAAATAATGACTCTTCTTTTTACCCTAATTGAGACACCTCACTTCTAATAATGTGTCTGGTTGCTTAATCTCAACAGGCTCTGAATCCTGCTGAGTTAGACGTGCTCTATTTGTATGAAAAGTTCCAGCTCTTTAGTCAGCTGTTCCTTGCTCTGACAGCAAGGTTGATGTCTGCCAAAAGCTAGCAGACAGGAATTGTAATTGGAGACACCTAGTTTTCTGCTTCCTAAGCCATACCATAATTAACAACTCTCCCTCTGACTTAGTAAACTGAGAAACTGATAAAGTCCCCTTCCCAAAACACAGAAAAACACACTGACTCTCTCTTTTTACCCTAACTGGGATCCCACATTTCCAATAAAGTGTCTGGTTGCTTAATTCCATCTGAGTTAGAAGTGTTCTATTAGTAAGAAAAGTTCTACCACTTTAGTCAGCTTCTCCTTGGTCTGTAAGCAGGATTGGTTTCTGCAAAAAGCTATCAGCAGGGAACAGTAATTGGAGACACTTGGTTTTCTGCTGTCTAAGCCATGCTACCAGTTAACTGCTCAGCTCCTTACTTAGCAAATGGAGAAGCTGATACAGTCCCCTTCATGCAATACAGAAAAACACACATACTCTCTTTTTTTACCCTAATACCTCACACTTCTAATAAACTATTTGGTTGCATAATCCCAATGGGCTCTGACTCCTACTGAGATAGAAGTGTTCTATTAGTAAGAAAAGTTCTAGCTATTTAGTCAGCTGCTCCTTGCTCTGAAAGCAAGATCGATGCCTGCCAAACCCTAACAAAAGGGAACTATAATTAGAAACACCTGGTTTTCTGCTGACAAAGCAACCCCCCAATTAAATGATCTCCTCCTCATTTAGGAAACTGAGAAGCTGAAACATTCCATTTCCCCCAACACAGAGAAAGACAATGACTCTCTTTTTTTTTTTTACCCTAACTGAGATCCCAGTCTTCTAATAATGTATCTGGTTTCTTAATCCCAGATGGCTCTGATTCATGCTGATTTAGAAGTGTTACATTAGTAAGGAAAGTTCTAGCCATTTAATTATCTGCTCCTTGCACTGAAAGGAAGATTGCTGTCTGCCAAACACTATCAGCAGGGAAGTGAAATGGGAGACACCTGGTTTTCTGCTGCCTAAGTTTCACCCCCACTTAACTGCTCTCCTCCTCCCTTAGCAACTTGAGAAGCTGATGCAGTCCCCTCCCCAACACAGAAAAACACACTGAGTCTCTTTTTTTACCATAACTGATACCTCATACTTCTAATAAAGTATCTGGTAGCTTAATTCCAACAGGCTCTGATCCCTGCTGAATTAGAAGTGTTTTATTAGTAAGAAAAGTTCCAGCTCTTTAGTCAGCTGCTCCTTGTTCTAAAAGCAAGATTACTGTCTGTGAAAAGCTTGCAGCAGGGATCTGTAATTGGAGACAGTTGGTTTTCTGCTTCCTCAGCCACACACCACAATTAACCTTTCTAATCCTTACTTATCAAACTCAGAAGCTGATACAGTCCGTTTTCCACCAAAACAGACAAACATACTGACTGTCTTTTTCTAACCCTAATTGAGTCCATGCTCCTCTAATTAAGCATCTGTTTCCTTAACCCCAACAGGCTCTGACTCCTACTGAGTTAGAAGAGATTCCTTAGTAAGAAAAGTTCTAGCTCTTTCGTCTGCTGCTCATTTCTCTGAAAGCAAGATTTCTGTCTGCCAAAAGCAAGCAGCAAAGAACTGTAATTGGAAACATCTGGTTTTCTGCTGCCTCAGCTACACTACTATTAACTGATCTCCTCAATACTTAGCAAACTGAGAAGCTGATACAGTCCCCTTCCCCCAAGAGAGAAAAACACACGGACACTCCTTTATTTTACCATAACTGAGACCACACACTTCTAATAAAGTATCTGGTTGCTTAATCCCAACAGGCTCTGACTCCTGCTGAGTTAGAAGTGTTCTATTAGTTAGAAAAGTTCTAGCTCTTTAGTCAGCTGCTCCTTGCTCTGAAAGCAAGATTGCTGTCTGCCGAAAGCTAGTAGCAGGGATCTCTAATTCAAGACACCTAGTTTTCTGCTGCCTAAGCCACACCCACAATTAACCACTCTCCTCCAGAGATAGCAAACTGGAAAACTCATACACTCCCCTTCCCCCAACCCAAAAATCACATTGACTCTCTTTTTTTATACCCTAACTGAGACCCCAGGGCAGGATATTCAGAGCGGATGCGTCATGCGTAACAGGGATGCGCCTGTGCAAGTACAGAAATGTGCCATTGTGCAATATTCAGCAGGAGGTGGCTGCACAGTGCAATAAGCAATGCACCAGAGTGCAACAGTAATGAATGCATGTGTAACTGTAGGGGCCGGAACCATGAATAACATGCGCAGTGCGATATTCAACAGTATGCGACGTGCACAATCGCGGAGCAAGCGGAAGTTGTGTGACAGCGGAAATTAGCCAAAATAAAAGGGAGCAAGAGAGGGGAGAAAGAATGGAACAGGGAAGCCACAGATGGGACCGTGGAGACCAAGGAGGAAAAAAAGGAAGCAGGGTGCAGGATTGGGCAGGATCGGGACAGAGCCCACCAGAACTGTGCCAGAGTGAGGGTAGGAGTGGGTGTGCCCATGCCAGTGTGCAGAATGGACATGAGAGTGCCACAGTGGACTGAGGGCAGTGGCAAGAGGCAGAACAGCCACAGGCAAACAGCTGGAGGTGTACCCAGTGCAGGGGGAGCACCAGGAACAGACAGCAGGGGGAACAGGATAACAGCCACCCTGGGGAGTGAACACCAGCCAGGGACATGGCCAGTGCCACCTTTCAGATGGAGGAGGTAATGAGGGGTGTGAGAAGGCAGGCAGCAGGGAGGCATGGCCATGGAAGGGCCCATCAGCGGTACACCCAGAACAGGCAGTACCAAGCCCGCACCAGCTTCGAACAGTATTCTGACACAGAGATTGTGGGCTGGTACCACCTGAACCGGCCAATACTGAGGCAGCTCTGTGAGCTGTGCAGTGATGAGATGCAGGCACCCCCATGATGGAGCCATGCTCTGTCAGTGGAGATGAAGGTGACAGCCGTCATGTGCCTGCTCACCACGGGCACCTTCCAGAGACCAACAGGGAACACAACAGGCATAACCCAGTCAGCTGCATCATGCCTACTCACACAATTCCTCAGTGCGCAGCTGCCACATGCTGCAGAGTACATCCATTTCCCCAGCACACAGGTGGAGTGCACAGCACACATACAGGAGTTCTACAGAGTAGTACGGTTGCCTGGTGTGCTCAGGGCCATTGACTGCACCCATGTAGGCATCCACATGCCACCTGGCCTGGAGGGTGTGGCATACATTAACCGCAAGGGATATTCAAGCATAAACTGCCAGGTGGTGTGTGATGCCAGGTGGCGCATAACCAATGTCTATGCCATGCACCCTGGGGGAACACACAATGCCTTCATCTGGCACCAGTCTGTACTGTGCCACAGGTTTGAGAGTGGGGACATCTGCACTGGCCATCTAGTAGGTGAGTATGCATATCACGCAGGATGATGTGAGCAGATGTGGGGGGGTGCATAGTCAGAGATGCCATGGGTACCAGCCATGTTGGCCCATGGCATAGTGATGCAGACCACCATTCTAATGTCCACCCTCTACACACAGGTGATAGTAGGTACCCACGATGTCACTGACAGCTCACACCATACCGGCACCCCACGACCCCATCGCAGCAACGGTACAATGAGGTACATGCCACAACATGGAATTTCATTGAGTGGGTGTTTGGGCTGCTGAAGGCATGGTTCTGGTGCCTGGACACCTCAGGTGGTGCCCTACAGTACAGCCCCTCGAAGGCCTGCGGGCTATTCCTGGCCTGCTGTATCCTACACAACATGGCCACTGACTGTGAGATAGCTGTAGAGGTTGAAGGGGGGACAGCGGTGGGGATGATGAGGATGCTGGTCCAGCTGGTAAAGGGAAGCCACCCCCGGGCAATGAGACCCCCATCTAATCCGGATGGCAGAGCTGCACCGGGACAAAGTTACAGAGGAGCACTTCGGACAACACAAGTAGGCCATGGGGCCATGAACAACCACCAAGGGCAAGGGTACAGCCACAGACAGGCAGGGCAGGAAACCAGGGGTGGATGGCGGTAACAGAATGGGTCTGAGTGGGGCACCATACACAGCAGCAGGGATGGGCAGTGCCAAACATGACACATGCACACAAATGCAAACACACCACAACACATGCATAAGAGGTAAACGGCATACTAACCCCAACAGCCACCCCAACCCCCACACAGGACTACACATGACCATGCCCAGTGGCCGTCACCGTGCATGCCTCAATCGCTGGGCACCATTGCACACTGGTGGACAGTGCAACGCAGGCATCATCATGCACATGCCACAGTGGCCAGCAGCGAGGAGGGTGTGCACAGGGACCATGTGTGAGTGTAGGGCTGGATACCCCACACATGCATCACACAATGCACACCACACTGCACATAGGGCAGCGGCAAACAGTGGCCATGTTGGGAGACAGGTCAGTCATGCGGCACAGTACCACAGCCGCAACAGATGCGTGGGCAGCCCTGCCGAGACCTGCCAGCCATGCCAGGCTGACCAGTGGCCTCATGGGGTGGTGCCGACAGTCTCCCAGGGGTGATGCTGCGTGAATGCAACTGTGTTCTTGCAGGGGTCTGAAGCCCACTGAACATGTGCATGCCAGGCATGCTAGGTATGCCCACAGCCGAATGGTGGGTGGACATGACACTGTGCGGTGTCTGTGGTGACTGGGCACCAAACTGGGTTCCCAGTGTAGCCATGACAGTTGTCAATGCAGTGGTCTGCCTGTCAATGGCAGTGGTCACATCTGCCCACTGCTGCACCATCTCTGCCAGGAGCAATCCATGGTCCCTGCTGCGCCGCTCATCTGCCTGGCACAGAACCGCACTGAGTGCATCCACCACCATCACGAGCCACATCTGCTGATCTACTGAAGCCTGGAGAAGACAGCTGTGTTCATCAAAGAGGTCATCCGCTGGTCCGGCATGCTGTCCCTCGTGGTGTTCCTGGCCCTGCTGGCCAACACCCCTTGACATTGGGTGCTGCACACCAGAGCCATGCTGGGGCATGTCTACATGCGGTGCACTGCCACCGCCCCGACACTGTACCCCTGTTGCCATTGGCCGACTGCTGGCACTGTCCCTTTGGCTGCCGATCACCAGGGCTTACCGGTGCTGCCGCAGCATCCGCAACAGCCCCACCACCCTGGATGCACACCAGTGCTGCCCCACCGGGGCATACAGGCACAGGCTGGGACTAGGTTTTTACGCAGGAAGCCATGGCGGCATCACCCACCGCAACACTCGTGCGGTTTGCTGCTGTGGGACCATCCTGTGTCCCGCATGTATCACTGTCCGGGACATGTGGTCCATCATTATCGGTGCTGGATCTGGCCCCAATCTGTGTCCCAGAACACTGGAGACCGTGGGCGCTGTCATGCTGGGACACAGGCAGGGCCTTGTCTGCACCCACACCACCCACATCAGTCCGGACAGACATGCAGATATGCACTTGGCTGGTCCCTCGGACACCTGTGGAGGTGGATGGGCAATCCTCCATGTCAAGGGCCTCCCCCTTGGTGGATACACCCACCAACGCTGCCCCATGTAGACGCTCAGGAGCTGTAAGGGAACACATTACTGTTAGTGGCTCCGCCTTGCCCTGTGGCATGCCCTCCACCACCCACACACTGACAACACAGGACCTACAATGCAGTGATGGGCTGCTACCCATCTGGAAGCCACCACCAGGAATGCCCTCGATAGCACTACACCACATGCTGCTGGCCACCCGCTTCTTCTGTGGTGTCAGGTGTGGTACATCTGGCTGGCCCCCACTGGTGGCAACATGTGCAGCCCTGATGGCAGCCACCTTGTCCTTGATCCACCTCCTTTCCATGCCAACCTTCTTCTTGCACTCTTGCATGGACCACTGGTGGCTGCCATGCTGGTTCACAGCACGTGCCACCTCATCCCATGCTGCAGCATTGGCCTGTGGCATTCCCCGCTGTCCACTGAGCAGTGGTTCCTTGTCCAGATATGCCTCGAACAGGGCATCTGATTCAGCTCTGTTGAAGTTGTGCCTCCTCCTTCTCCCCCTTCCCTGTTTCTCCTCTTCCTCATGCTCGGTCATGTTCAAGCCTGTGGGAATGACAGGTGTTACCTTGGACTGTGCAGTCCCATTCAGCCCTTCCAAACCACAGTCCCCACATCCCAACAGCATGCGACCCACCACAATGGACTGCAATACCTAACCATGGCCTCTGTAGCCCCATGTCACATTTATATAGCGCAACGCATGCAAATGAGGGTTGGTGCAACTGTAAGTGGATGCTAATGCAGTGGATGCACCATGAAATGGCTAATGAGCTGATTTGCATATGCTGGCTAAATATTGCACTGTTGCACTTTGTGCAGTATTGGTGAGCTTGTTCAGGCTATGGTGCAGCACTGTGATGTGCGCAATCGGCACCGCAAGGCACATGCCCGGGGTGCTGACGCTGATGTGTGTGGCAATGCTAACTTGCTGTGCATGGGAGGCAGTGCTGGGATGGCCACCACTGTGCCTGTGGCACTAGTGCACTGTTTGCCATGTGGCACTCATGCCTTGGTGTTCCATGAGTGCCATGGTGCCACAGTGTAGTAGGCCACTGCAGGGCTTCACACTCAAGCACCCTACCACGCTACACACAGGGTGTCCCAATAGTGCTGTGGTGAACCATGTGCGGACAGACCCTTGACCCTGCGGTCAACCTTTGCCCCCTAGGTGCCATGTGTCCGCTTGGTTGCACTCCTATCACGCAGTCCAGTGACAGCGCAATAGGGACTGGCAGTGCAGTACCACACTGCCTCCGCATGTGGGGCACGTGTGCTACAGAGCACCATTTTGATTGCAGTTTTAATAGCAAGATGCCCAGAACCAGAGCACAGGTCTGGAGTGCCATTGAATTGGCAAACTTGGTGGCCCTGTTGGAGCCACATGCTGGTACCCTCTTTGGGCAGGAATGCCTCCACAGGCCACGGACTGCTGTGTGACAGGAGGTGTCAGAGGGCCTGGAGGAGGTGACTGGGATCAGCCTGTCAGTGGAGTAGTGTCGCCACCGCTATGGCAACCTACAGCGGTGGGACCCTGACTGCCTGGGGCATCTGCAGTCACGCGCCAGGTGTGGTGCCATGCCACGGCCAGGTAGGTACTCCATCCAAACACTGGTAGTGTCCATCTGTCCGGGTATCACAGTGTGCATAATGCCATGCTGCAGGAGGGTGGGGGTCATCTAGTGGGAGTGGTGTTAGTGGGGGTGCATCATGGCTGGGCTGTACGGGCATGCACACACCGGGGAGGGCTTTGTTACTGACCTGTACTGATGTTTTCCTCTCCATATTTGTACCCTAGGCCCAGAGAAGTGCCATGGGGCACATCTGACCCAAGAACAGGGGGAGCAGGCCAGAGAGGGTGCAGTGCAGATGCAGCTGGGCCACGTCAGAGGGGCCATGGGCCAGCAGTGCCCTGCTGGCCAGGATGCAGGTGAGTGCCGTGTTTCCCCTTACATCTGTGCATGCTGGGTTGCAGGGGTGGTGGTGGGGCGTGGCCACTAGCACTTCGCCCCACTGCTGTTCATGCCTCACAGTGCACTCAGCACTGTTCTGTGGCACTGCATGTGTGGGTGGGTGTTGCAGGTGGGCTGTGCGTGCACTGCGTCTATGACTGTGCCACTGCCTTCGCACCACATAGCCATGTCACTGTACGGCCATGGTGGTGCTATGCAGGACATGGATGGTGGGTGTATGCAGGGCTCCTCATGGCTATGGGTGCCTGGGTAGGCAGGTAATGTGGGTGTGGACACTGGGGGTGGTCACATGCCATCACAGGGGTGTAGCCCATGGCTGTATGCTGTGCACATTTGGTGGGCTGCAGGGGTCTGGCCAGTCATGCATACTAACTCTGCTCCCTTGTCCTAGGTGGACAATGCTGGACTGCCCTTGAGAGGAATGTACAGGAGCTTCTGCAGCTGTCAAGGGCTACTCTGGAGCTGCTCCAAAGAATCGAATGGGATGACAGAAGGAGGCACAGGAGGCGCCACCAAGACCAAAGTGGGGAGAGGGGTCGCCATTAGACCCTAGGATACACCTGTTGTGCATTCCCCCCCTGGACTTACCCTCACACCCCTTCATCCCACTCCCTGATGTACACCCTTGCCCCATGCCCACCCCCACCTGGCATGTGGCCCCCCACATTGTAAATAGTTTAGTTTGTTGTGTTTTTTGTACAGTTCACACCTTTATTACATACTTGTTTGTTATGACAAGTGTGGTGATCTCTGATTTGCAGCAGGCATATGGTGCTTGGCTGCAGTAGTGTGCATGGTGTCGGGAGTTGTGCAGGCCTGTGCATGTGTGTGTCCAGCAGGGACCCACTTATGGTGTGGGTGGGGGACTCGGTCCCTGTCTGTGGTATGTGTGTTGTTTCCTGTGCACTGGATGCCTGTGTGCAGTGGTCCCTGGTGCATGCACTGTGTTCCTGGTGCCCCTGTCAGTATGTCCATGGCCCGTGCAGCTGGCCCCCTTGCATGTCTGTGGTAAGCACCGTCTGCTGGCATGTCATTGGTGGCTGTCCATGTCAGACACCCTCTGGCCATGGTGCAATGGTGGCTTGCCTCCTGTCACCAGTTTGTTGCACGTCTGCCTTGGGTGACACTGTGGGCTATGCTGTTGTTGTCCCCCCTCCATGCTGTCGCTGGTGTCTGTTGCAGTGTCTGTGTTCTGATGTCTGTCACTTGTGCTCCAGCTGTATGCTGGTGGCGGATGGCTTCATGGTGCATGTGCAGGATGGCTGGTACACCTGTGCCATGGTGGGGTCCAGGCTGTGGGTACACAGCATCAGTGGATGCATGCCAATGGCATTTGTTGCCCCACTATTGTGGCCCTGTGTCAGGGTGCCCTTGGGTCAGGGTGGGTGTTTGTCCATGACCTGTGTCACATCCTGTGTGGCGCATGCCTCCATGCACCACAGTGGGTGGCTGTGCTGTCTGTTGTGGCCAGTGCTTGGACAGGGTGTGTGCATGGGTGGGTGTGTGGGGTGCTGTCCTGCTGGTGGTGGGGTCCATGGCAGGTCTGGTCACATGTGGGGTCCCCCAGGTACTGACGCAGGGTCGACCTCACTGCTGTGCCATGGGGGGGCCATGCAGGGTGGCACTGTGTCTGCAGTTGTTGCATCAGTGGCTGGTGCCACCCACTGTTGGGTGCTCACAGTGGAGCTGCCATGCATGGCTTCATGGTGCACAGGATTGCATTGTCACAGTGGGGGTGGTGGCATGCATTCAGTGCCATGCACTGTTGGGTGCTGCTCCTGGGCCGGGTGTCTGGGGATCGCTGTACAGGGTGTGCTCTGCATTGGTGGGATGGGGTGGCACTGGGTGGCTGGCCCTCCTTGTGTTGTGGTCACTGCTTACCAGAGGGGTGTGCTGGGGCACTGTGCCCCGGCTGTGGATTCAGTTCTGGTGTTCATGGTCTGGTGGTCCATCCAGCTCACCACTGGTTGTGCAGTTCATGCGGTGTGAGGGGGCGCTGTCTGGCCTGCTGCACGCTCCTTCACCCATGGCTTCCATGGGTGGTGCACCCCTGCATCCTGTCCCTGTCCCTGCGCATCCCTGGTTGTGCTACTGCACATCGGCCCTGCTCCACTGCGCATCCCTGGTTGTGCCATGGCACAGTTGGCACGATATTCAGCTGTGTTGCGCAGGTGCACCTTGGCCTGAGCTGTGTTTGAATATCACTTGTATTGTGCATGGGCACACTGCACTTGCGCCTGCTCCTGCTATTGCGCTTCTTTGTGGTGCCGTCTGAATATCCCACCCCCACACTTCTAGTAAAATATTTGGATGCATAATCCCAACCGGCTGTGTCTCATGCTGACTTAGATGTGTTCTATAAGTAAGAAAGGTTCTTGCTATTTAGTCAGCTGCTCCTTGCTCTGAAAACAAGATTGCTGACTGCCAAAAGCTAGCAGCAGGTAACTGTAATTGGAGACACCTAGTTTTCTGCGCCTAACCCACACCCTCAAATTAATTGCTTTCTTCCTCATTTAGCAAATTGAGAAACTGATTGAGTCCCCTTCCACCAACACAGAAAAACACACTTACTCTCTTTTTTACCCTGATACCACTCACTTCTAATAAACTTTCTGGTTGCTTAATCCCAACGGGCTCTATCTCCTGGTGAGGTATATGCATTCTATTAGTAAGAAATGTTATAGCCATTAAGTCAGCAGATTCTTGCTTGGAAAGCAAGATTGCTGTCTGCCAAAACCTAGCAACAGGAAACTGTAATTGGAAACACCTGGTTTTCTGCTGACTAAGCCACCACCCAATTAAATGATCTCCACCTCACATAGCAAACTGAGAAGATGATACAGTCCCCTTTCCCCAACACAGCGAAACACACTGACTCTGTTTTTTTTCCCCTTAGACCCCAGTGTTCTACTAAAGTTGCTTAATCCCACCATGCTCTGACTCATGCTGATTTAGAAGTGTTCTCTTAGTAAGAAAAGTTCTAGCCATTTAGTCAGCTGCTACTTGCACTGAAAGCAAAATTGCTGTCTGTCAAAAGCTAGCAGCTGGGAACTGTTATTGCAGACACCTGGTTTTCTGCTGCCTAAGCCACACCCCCAATTAACTGCTCAGCTCCTCACTTAGTAAACTGAAAAGCTGATACAGTCCCCTACCCCATCACAGAAAAATACACTTACTCTTTTTTTTTCCCTCAGACACCACAGTTCTATTAAAGTATCTGGTTGCTTAATCCCAATTAGCTCTGACTCCTGCTGAGTTAGTTGTGTTCTATTAGTAAGAAATGTTCTAGCTCTTTAGTCAGCTGCTCCTGCTCTGAAAGCAAGATTATTGTCTGCCAAATGCTAGCAGCAGAGAACTGTAATTGGAGACACCTGGCTGTCTGCTGCCTAAGCTGCATCCATCCCCCAGTTAACTGTTCTTCTCGTCCCTTAGCAAACTGAGAAGTTAATACAGTCCCCCTCACCCAACAAAGAAAAACACACTGACTCTCTTTTGTTTATCATAACTGAGATCCCACAATTCAAACAAAGTATCTGGTTGCTTAATCCCAACAGGCTCTGACTCCTGCTGAATTAGAAGTGTTCTGTCAATAAGAAAAGTTCTAGCACTTTAGTCAGGTGCTCCTTGCTCCTCTGAGAGCAAGTTTGTTGTCTGCAAAAAGCAAGCAGCAGTGAACTGTAATTGGAAACATCTGGTTTTCTGCTGCCTCAGCCACACACCCCAATTAACTGCTCTCCTGGAGACTTAGCAAATTGAAAAGCTGATACAGTCCTCTTTCCCCAACACAAATAACACACTGAATCTCTTTTTCTTTACCCTAAAGGAGACCCAACACTTTCAATAAAGTATGTGGTTGCTTAATCCCAACAGGCTCTGTCTCTTGCTGAGTAAGAAGTCTTCTATTAGTAAGGATATTTCTAGCACTTTAGTCAGCTGCTCCTTGCTCAGAGAGCAAGATTGCTCTCTGACAAAAGCTACAAGCAGGAAAAAGTAATTGGAGACACCTGGTTTTCTGCTGCCAAAGCCACACACCCCAATTAACTGTTCTCCTCCTGACTTAACAAACTGAGAAGCTAATACAGTACCCTTCCCCCATCGTAGATAAACACACTGTCTTTCCTTTTTTTACCTTAACAGAGACCCCACACTTCTAATAAACTATCTTGTTGCTTAATCCAATGAGCTCTGATTCCTGCTGAGTTAGAAGTGTTCTATTAGTAAGAATACTTCTAGCTCTTTAGTCAACTGCTCCTTGCTTTGAGAGCAAGATTGCTGTCTGCAAAAAGCTAGCAGCAGTGAAAGTTTTCTACTACCTAAGACACACCACCCAATTAACTCCTCTTCCCCTAACTTAGCAAACTGAGAAGCTGATACAGTCCCCTTCCCCAACTCAGAAAAACACACTGACTCTCTTTTTATTTACCATAAGTGAAACTTTACACTTCTAGTAAAGTGTCTGGTTGCTTAATTCCAACAAGCTTTGACTCCTGCTGAGTTAGAAGTGTTCTATTAGTAGGAAAAGTTATATCTCTTTAGTCAGCTGCTCCTTACTATGAAAGCAAGATTGTTGTCTGCCAAAATCTAGCAGCAGGGAACTGTAATTGAAGACCCATGGTGTTCTGCTGCTTAAGCAACACACCCAAATTAACTGCTCTCTTCCAGAGTTCTCAAACTGAGACTTTGATACAATCCTCTTCCCCCAATGCAAACAAAACACTGACTGTCTTTTTATTTTACACTAACTGAAACCCCACACTTCCAGAAAAGTATCCTATTGCTTTATCCCACCAGGTTCTGAATTGTGCTGAGTTAGAAGTGTTCTATTAGTAAGAAAAGTTCTAGCAATTTGGTCAGCTGCTACTTGCTCTAAAAGCAAGATTGTTGTCTGCCAAATCTTAGCAGCAGGGAACTGTGATTGCAGACAGCTGGTTTTCTGCTGCCTAAGCCACACTCCCAATTAACTGTTGAGTTCCTCATGTAGCAAACTGAGAAGCTGATACAGTCCCCTTCCCCCAAAACAGAAAAACACACTTACTCTCCTTTTTTTACACTGTGACCCCACACTTCTAATAACTACCTGGTTGCTTAATCTCAATGAGCTCTGACTCCTGCTCAGTTAGATGTGTTCTATTAGTAAGAAAGGTTCTAGCTCTTTAGTCAGCTGCTCCTAGCTCTGAAAGCAAGATTGCTGTCTGCCAAAAGCTTTCAGCAGGGAACTGTAATGGTAAACACCTGGTTTTCTGCTGACTAAGCCACACCCCCAATCAACTGATGTCCTCCTTAGTTAACAAACTGAGATGCTCATACAGTCCCCTTCCCCAAACACAAAGAAACACACTGACTCTCTCTGTATTACCCTAAATGATACCCCTGTCTTCTAATAAAGTATCTGGTTGCTTAAACCCAACAGGCTCTGACTCCTGCTCAGTTAGATGTGTTCTATTAGTAAGAAAAGTTCTAGCTCTTTAGTCAGCTGCTACTTGCCCTGAAAGCAAGGTTGCTGTCTGCCAAAAGCTAGCAGCAGGCAACACACTCAGGGCTGTTGCCCAGTATACACTGCCAGTGTCATCATCTGTCCACCATTGTGTGTCTACGTGCAGATCAACATGTTGGTGCAGCACTCACACTTATTTCTCTCTGTCCACAGAACTGGCAAGGCCAAGGCCAATTGGCATATCAATGGGGCATACTACCAGAACACATATGCCCTTCACGGTACACAACATCCTGACCCACGCCTTGCGATGTACCATTGTGCCACCAGTGCAGGCAGGGACATCCACCATTGCTAACATTATTGCCATCTTGGTTGTAGCAGAGGGCAGTGTGTCTGGTGGTGGTGGTGGTGCTGATTGTTATAATGATGATGCTGATTATGATGATGATGATGATGATGGTGACAATGATGGTGGTGTGGATGGATCTGCTGCCTATGAAGGTGATGATGGCATGCCTTCACTGTTCAGAGAGCCACCCCTGGTGTGGAAGTAGCTGGGTGACCTTGACCCTGGTGAGGTGCTTTCCAGTGATACTCTTGATGGGGACACCTTCTTCGACAGTGTCATCCAAAACATAGAGCCTGCTGTGCCTCATGGTGTCAACCTGTGCACATCCGTAGCATCTGGCGCATGGCCATGTCATGATCCTCAGCAGGACACTTCGCACCATGTGCAGTGTACCACTATGCAAGTGCAGGACATGGCTGCGTGCCATGTGACTGCCATGCAGCAGTGCTCTGGTGACCTGCACAGGGGGCAGCCACCGATCAGCAGCATGTCTGGCAGCAGTCATGGCCATGTGAGCACATCCAGACACAGCTGGGCAGCCCCCTAAATGCAGCCTGTCAGACAGGTACCAGTGCCACCACATGTCCTGCTCAGGGAACCAAGCCCACCCCATATTTGTCCAGTAGACCTGGTTCAGGTAGCACTCTCCCTGGACCCAGTGCTGGCCATCCATATCATGATGCTGAGGTCAGCTGTGGATGCCCAGGTGTGCCTGCATGATGACATGGTGGGACTGCAGATGACCTTGCACCACCATGAGGTCAGTTGCTCTATCAGGCATGCAGAGCTGATGGGGGCCATCATTGTCAATACAGCAGCACTGCAGGATATTGACATGGTAATACAGGAGCACATAGCAGCAGGACCTGTGCACAGTGTGCACCCCACACATCCACATGCTTTTAATGGCACCTTCTGCACCACATTGCAACCACTGCCAGGCTTTGCAGATGCTACTCTTTCCCCACTTACCCTGCCATTCCAGACTGTGACACCTGGTGGTGGTCTTCAGTTCACAGTGACAACACCAACTCATGGGCAGTCCTGCTCTTTCACCCCTACAGCCATCAGTGCACAGGTCACAGCACATGGGATGCCCTGGTCATGCTGTGGCAGAGTTGCATGCACCTCACCATGGCCACAGTCACATGCTGTGTCTTCTGCATGTGGCACTGCCCTAGGGATTGGCTGATCCCAGTGTGGCTCCATCCAAGTGCATGGTGGCTGCACTAAACTGGCATGATGTAGCTGTCCGCACCACAGTGCATCCATACATCTTGAGGCCTGTCAGAGACTTGTACATGCCTGTTCCTCCTTCCCCATGTGACATTTACTGTTGCCCCTCCATGCTGCAGTGTCACCAGTCATGACTGCCACTTGGCTGCTGACTGCAGTGCCTGGTGCTGTGGGCATGGCATGGGGAAGATGAGTTCACAATGGTGAACTGCTGAGGGTGTGTGCCATTCCTACACTACTGACCCATGCTTCTCACACTGCCCTACCCATGGCCATTGGAGCTTCACATATGCCTGTCATGTTCAGAGGGCCAGCCTACATTCACATGTGCCTGTCCTGCTGTCAACACCATAGGGCCCCTTTGTCACATTCAGATGTATGCTAGCTGTGTGTTGTATTCAGGGCACATGCTTACCTGTCTACTGTCATACATCCAGCATTCATACTCATCTCCTGCCACCAAAGTGTTGACTGATGATGGTGTCCTTGTGCCCCCACGCCTGTGTGGCCATCTGTGGGTTGTCCCACTCCTGCCATGGCTGCACCTCCCTGACTGCTGGCTCCATGTCCTCCGCTATGTCACCCTCCTGGTCATACAACACTTTCCACGGTAGAGGACCAATTTGTGGAGCATGTAACAGGCCAGAAATATGTCACAGATCCTCTGTGGACTGTAATGTAGGGCACATCCAGACCGGTATTGGCATCTGAAACATATCTTTAGGATGCTGAACATTCACTCTATGATATTCCTTGTCTTGGTTTGTGCACCACTGTACCTTTCCTCTACCTTGTACATGGACCACAAGATGGTAGTTAGCAGCCACAGTATCAGGGGTTATGCACTGTCACCTGTGGATGGATGGGAGATGTATTATTACTCAGTGCCATGTTGCTCCTATTCATACCTCCCAGGCCTCCTCTGACCCATTACTGCCTGTTCTACATTGGTCTATGCTCTGTGGGAGCACATCCAGTGCTCACTGCCAGCATTGGTTCCCTATTACCATGACCCACCAATTTCCACCATTTGCCCATGTACTGCCCCCACACTCCCGCCTTCTGCAGTCCATGTGTGTTTGCATCCACAATTGCAGTGCCCAGTGGCACCTACCTGTGTGTGCTGCATGGTTACACAGTGTGTCACCCTGCTCCTTGTTCCCCTTTGCCCATTGCAGCATTGTTTGCTGCACATGTGCTTCAGTCCTTCTTTCCCCTGCATTACTGTCCAGTCCCTACCCCTCGGTATGGCTGTATGAATACCCTGCAGGCCATCTCTCTTCTGCACCCTCTGTACAACCACCATGACTGCACCACCTGTGTTCAGTGTGCCCCTGTGCTGCTGTTGTGCTGCACTCACCCACATGATGACCCCCAGTCAGTTCCCCATACTGGAAGCAGTGGCACAGGTCTGAACAATGCCAGATTTAGGCATCATGTAGACTCCCAGGGTAGTTGGCATACACATGCATGATGCAATTTGTGGTATTGCACACCACCTGGCAGTTGATGGAATGGCAGCCCTGGCCGTTGTGATATTGTTCGCTGTCAATTCCAGGTAGTGCCTGGAGGGCCACATGGGTGCAGTCTATTGTGCCGAGTACACCGGGTAGGTGAGCCACCCTGTAGAAGTCCTGCTTTGCTTCTGTCTGCTGTGCTGCCATGCTGAGGAATCTTTTGCACTCACCAGAGTGGCATAGCAGAGCATTGAGGAACTGCGTAAGGAGTCTGGACATGGTTGACTGGGTTAGGCCGGTGTCATCCCCCACTAGCATCTGAAAAGTACCCATGGTGAGAAAGCACATGGCTGCTGTGACCTTTGCCGCCACTGCCATGGCATGGCTTCTGTGTGTGGGTGCCTGCAGCTCATCATGGACCAGCTCACAGAGATGTCTCAGCAGTGCCCTGTCAAGTTGGTACCGGGCCTATGATCTCTGTGTCCATCAGCTGTTTGAATGTTATGCGGGGCCAGTACTGTCTGTGCTGGGTATATCACCTACAGGCCCTCCATCAGCCAGCCTGTTGTTCCCTCAGTCTCCTCACATCAGCCATTACTGCGGCTATGTCAAACACTAGGTCTTCCATTCCAACACAGCCTGATGGTTCTGTTGCTGTGTGTGTGTGCTTGTCTCTCTGTCTGCCTCTCTCTGCATGTGGTTCACTATCTCCCTCTCTTCCAGTGCATTTCCTGTGCTTGTCACTGGGTGATTTGCTGATTTAGGGCTGCCTTTTGTAGTTTTATCTTTGCGCAATCGCTCACATGTGTCGTGCAGTGGCCTCCTTGCGAATTCTGATTCAATATGCGATTGCGTGGCATATTCATGTACATGCCCCCATTTATTGTGCTGTTCCATTTTGTTGTGTGCTATGACACTGACTCATTTGTGTGGCGCACTATGATCTGCTGAATGTGGCTCTATCACGCAGTTCCTTGGGTGTGCTATGCATCTTGGGCCAGTGATGTGCAATTGCTCTCAATATAGGGGACCCAAGTCTCTAATGTCTTAGGTGTGAGTCTTTGATTTCTCTGAGCTGTGCAAAAGTCCAGCATTTCCTGGCTCACACAGTCCCAGATGATTTGTCCCACCACCCTCCCATTCTTAATTCCATAACATTACCATCTAACCCAAGTTATGGTTATTAAAGCTAGTACTGATTTGAATGATCTCAGTCTATCAGTAAACAAAGATAATGAACTGCAGCAGAATAACCAGTATGTAAGCTGTAAGCTATGAAATAGGTTAGGTTAAGCATGCAACAATCTCACCCATATTCACTGGTAAACTTCAGGTAGGGAAAGTGCAGGAACTCCGAAGGCTCGAGATGCCCAAAGTGGCTGATTTCAGGAGGTCTTTGATTTCTACTAATGAAGATGGAGTGGCCATGTTGACTGCTGCGTGGCATTGCTTTGACTGGCTGGGCTTCCATGAGGATCAGTAGGAAGTGATGGCTGGGTCAATGGCATCCTACTTGGTACTGTCCAGCCCTTCTCTTCTAAAGTATGTCAGGCCTCATCAGGGTTAGAATATAATACAGTTCCAGATTCCCAGAAGACCCTTAACTTAGCTGGATAGGGAGTCTGGAAATGAATATTGTGGGCCTTGAGTGTTTTTAGAACGCCCAAGTGTGTGAGCCACTGCTTCAGTTGATCCGGTGGGTAATTCTGATCAAAGTAGAGGGGGGAATTGTTATAAGAAATAGTCTTTCAGCCCCAAGCAATATGTAGGATCTCCTGTTTATCTTTATAGCTGGCAAATTTGATCACTATAGAACGTGGGAAAGACCCCAGGTCTGTAGGCTGGGAGGTGAGAGCTCTGTGTGTGTGTGTTCAGTCTGGAACTGCATGGAGGCTGGTACTATAGTTCCAGAACATTTTTCAGCAGGTCTTCCATGAAGTCTGTCATTCTGCTTGACTCAGTATCCTCCAGGAGGCTGTAAAAATGGAGATTGTCCTGGCAGGACCGGGTCTCCAAATCTTGAAACTTACATTGGCTTGCAGCACTGTATGCTGGTCTGATAAAAAAATCCACAGCTCGGGGGCATGGTCTGGCCACCAGGAAGATAGCAGCCTAAAGCGAGAGCTCTTGACTGAACACTGATTATCCATGCTCAATTGCCGTGACCCCGTGGAGTCCCAACACTAAACTATGACTTTATGAACAGGTGACACCTTATCTTCTGGGCAGCATATGTTTTAAGTGGATTCTGGGACATTTTGCAATGATATTTTGCACTGTGCTCTCGAGACCTCTCTGGGCTATGGTAGGCCGCATAGGCCCTGAATGCAGTAATGGCTCTTCTATAACTCTGCAACATATATCTCCTACTTCAGACTTGAATGGTTGCGACCAGAGTACCTAAACAGGAGGACAATCCTTTTGGGGGCATAGCCCTGTTCCCCCGTCTGCAAATATGAGCTCATTGACAACTACCATACTACCAAATACAGCATCCTTAAATCACGACCAGCCAGTCGCCGTAGGGGAGTCTCTACAACACATAACAAAATTGCTGGAGGTCTTAATCTCCAGAGTGGATGATATAAGTTTATCTCTCTCAGGCACAGTAACAGAGGTCAGGCAACTCCAGGACAAGGTGAATGTACTCGAGCAGAAAGCTGAAATTGTGAGGCTCGTCACAAGTGTATCAAAAGTTGCAACAACATGAAGAGCACCTCGTGGCATTATGGAGCAGGGCAGAAGATCATGAAAATAGAAATCGTCACAATAATCTGCAGATCATAGGTCTGCCCAAGGGGATGGAGGGTCAAGTGATGGAGAAATGTTCAAACCAGAATATCCCAGAATAGCTCAGATTCAATGCAAAGAAGTGCAAGGTAATGCACATGGGAAACAAAAACCCAGGGGAAGAGTACACAATGGGGGGTGAGATACTGACAACAGTAAAAATAGAAAGGGACCTGGGGGTAATTATATCAGATGACCTAAAGGTGGGCAAGCAATGTGAGAAGGCAGTAAGGAAGGCTTGGGGGATACTGGGATGCATAGGAAGAGGCATCAATAGTAGAAAACAGGAAGTTGTTATCCCTCTGTACAGACAGTTGGTGAGACCTCATCTGGAGTACTGTGTGCAGTTCTGGAGACCCCATCTCCAAAGACATAGACAGAGTGGAGGCTGTCCAGAGGAGGGCAACCAAATGGTGCAGGGTCTGCACCAGAAGACGATCAAGAAAGACTAAAGGAGCTTAATATGTATACCCTTGAGGAAAGAAGGGAGAGGGGACATGATAGAAACTTTCAAGTACCTCAAGGGAATTAACAAAGTCCAAGAGGGTAGCATCTTCCAGAAAAAGAGATGTGCAAGAACAAGAGGGCACAATTTGAAGATAGAGGGGGGACGGCTCAGAGGTAATGTGAGGAAGTATTTTTTCACTGAGAGGGTTGTGGATGCATGGAACAGCCTCCCTGAGGAGGTTGTGGTGTCAAGAACAGTGGGGGACTTCAAGAATGCATGGAACAGGCATAAAGCAGTCCTAGTGTGGTGTAGGAGGAAGTAAACTGTTGGTTAACTAGGATCTGCAGCTTATCTGTTAGGTAGGAAAATGGGCAGACTGGGTGGGCCAAGCGGTCCTTATCTGCCATCAAATTCTATGTTTCTATGTTTCTATCCCTTTAATTCTGGGGGAGAGGTGGCAAGGTCCCATCGAAATTGAAAGGGCCCACAGGATCTCCACCCATGCTAACAAGCAATCTGATCATCCTCACCCTATTGTGGCTTATTTACTTCGCTACTCGACTAAGGAAAGGATTCTGTGGGTGGCTAGAGACATTGGAGAGTTACAATGGCAGGAAACACCAATTCAAATATATAGAGACTTTGCACAGGAAACTGCTGCTAAAAGACGAGCCTTTGGACCTATTAAGCGTTTCTTATACCAACATAACTTTTGTTTTAAATTCAAGAATCTGAAGCCGGCCAGGTGGCGCAGAAGGCTGAGGCGCTGGACGCCACACCTCGAACCACGCCGGTGACCCGGGTTCGGGAATGGACTCAGGTTGCTGGGAGCTGGCAGGAGAAGGAGAGGACTGAGCATCCAGAGGACTGCTCTCCTCTCCTGGGGTGGTTGGTGACGCCTGCTCCTGTAGTGATCCCCGGTGGAGACCAGGAGCACTGCAGGTAGCAGCACAGGAGGGACAAAAAACACCAGAACACGGAAAAACCACTCCGGATTGGCCGGATGACGGCACCCGGTTCGAGTCATGTCCGAAGACTTCCTGCGATGTCAGCCCTCGCCTCAGCAGCACCAAGAAGCCGAAAAGGAAAAATAGTGTGCTGGGTCACCCCACCGGTGCCTTCCCCTCGAAGGAGAGGGATCCACTCAGCGAAGTGTAATGCCGAGCTACCTCAAGGTAGGCTGTGATTTGAGGCAGTAAGGGCACCCGGGGAGGTTGGAGGGGGTGCAGAGAACCTAGGGATGTCTGAAGGAGTGGCAAAATCCGGAGCCAGAGGGGAGAAAATAGAATCTCAAAAAAAAAAAAAAATTCAAGAATCTTACTAGACTTTGTGTCTTCAAAAGGGGTCATGCGATCACTGTGGATCATCCAGCGGAGTTGGAGCAGTGGATTGCTCGGATATGGCCTGGTTTATATTTTCCAACTACTACACCCAGGAGGCTTTGGGAGCCTCCTGTGACTCCGCCTTCTACTGAGAACCTTTCTGCTGGTCGGGACATTCCAAGGGACTTCTTGGCAGTCGGACCAGTGTACTCATCTGGTAATCCCCATTATAGTAATGGCATTATGTCAACGTAGAACTTTGCTACTGCTTAAATAAACCAGCATAATTATCTGTCTCAGCCTCAATGATTGGACACTTCCTTATCCAAAGCTAAGCAATGAGCAAGAAGTGGACCCCAACACTCGCCAAGCAAACATCCACCTGCCAAAATATCTAGGGATGACCCACCCCTCACATTAGATCCTGGAGAAATAGAAACATTCATCTTTTCTGAGATGGATACGGGGCTTTCGACTGATTGGGCTGACTTTCCTGATACAACATTGATAGAAGCGGTAGACACTATCCCTCAGGTGAAGTCTGGGCTTCTCACCTATGCGGCATCTGCAGCAAAGACTTCTACAGATCCTTGAACTCTCCCTCGGGGACCACCTGAGCTGGCTGAAGGTCAAAATACCTGAACTGATCCATAATCACCAGGGCTATATAATATCTAACAGATCTAAAATGCTGTTTAAAGTTGTGTAATGAGATTCTTCTTAAGTAGTCCCCTCAATTTCCCTTGCTTTATGCAGGGCTGATAGTGCATTCCAATTTAGAAGCACCAGGCCAAAGTGCAGCCCGCTATTTCAGTGGGTATGTGGCATCACCACTATTTTGTTAGTTAATTAATAGGTGGATGCCTGCCACCCCCCGTCCACATATAGGCTGATAGTGCAACCTGCTGTTAAAGCACAGAACATCTTAATTGTGCAGGGCATGTCGCACTATGGATGCTAGTTCCCTAACTAGGAGGTGGGTGTCCCAACCCTCCCACTCCCCCCCAAGTAAGTCCCCGCCAAGTCTGTAAGTGCGGCTAATTTTTGCAAGCACAGGCTAATACTATATTAAAGAGTTTTTAGTCTTACAGTTGCATTGCTTACCAATTAGATGGTGTGTGGTCTTAATCCTCCCCCATGGGGTCAGTGCGACCGACCACAGATGGTCACCTGGCTTGGGCTGACTCTACCTGAGTGATCGCCCACTTCATACAACCCCTGTACTGAGTGCTGGAGCTAGCATAGCTGTATGGTGATAATATACCCTCAATTGCAGTGATCTCCGCTCTCATAGACAGACGCATTAAAGTGCCCAGCATAGTGACACTAGCTTGATTATCTATAGGTCAGTTGACTGTTGGATCATAATTTCTGTAACTAATTTTTGCTGTTTTTCTGATTATTTTTGCAGTCATCTAGTACATCAAGGATAAGGTTATTGTTTGTATCCTGACAATGCTTCCACTCCCACTTACTTGTTTACTTGGATGGGCAGTGCTGTTTTGTGCAGGGTAATGTATCACGATACTAAATTCTACAAACCTTCTCCTTCCCCCTTTAGACATAGCAGTAAGTACACCTTTTCCTTTTTCACTAAGAGAAGACATGGTGCTGAACCCTTCCTCTTCCCAGACCTATAGATGGGTATCATGGAATGTCAAGGGGCTCAATCACCTAATCAAAAGAGCAAAGGTTTTGCAACATTTACAGTCCCTGAAGACAGAGGTAGCTGTTCTTCAGGAAACACATCTCCTAGCTAAAACAAATATATGGATGAAGAAGTCCTGTGTAGGGAGACGGCAGCTAGTTCCTTTACTACTAAGTCCAAGGGGGTAGCCATCCTTCTCCGTTGTGCCTCTGCATGGAAAATAGATGGCGTGAAGAAGGATAATCAAGGCAGATGGCTAGTAGTTCAACTAGCCTCACTTGAGAGACCCTTGATTTTGGGTAACTTGTATGCCCCCAACGGTGAGCGCACAGATTTTTTCCCAGCAGTGAGTCAGGCAATCTCAGAGTTACAATTAGATGGTCCTCCCCTTCCCATTGTGTTGGGAGGTGATTTCAATATGGTTGAGGATATATTCCTGGACAAATCAACACCCACCCAACATGTCACCCCTAAAGTGAGACAATCCCTTACTGATCTGCAAGAAGAGTGGGCTCCGGTAGATGCTTGGCGTAGAGAGCATCCCACTGATAGAGATTATATGTTCTACTCTACCCAACATCAAACGCACAGTTGCATAGACTTTTGGCTAGTAAATGATCTTGCTGTAAGGGGCATAACAGGCACTGGGATTGGCTCGATAATAATATCAGACCAATCCCCTATCTGGCTTTCTTACCTACCTTCCAGTCACCCTGCCCATAGAGTCCAGTGGTGCTGCAATCCATTGCTTTTCAAGGATCCAGCTTTTGGGAAAATGCTTATACAGGCTACGAAAGACTATTTTTCACTAAACTCTGACTGCGGTGTATCTCCCAGCATAGTCTGGGATGCTTTTAAGGTGGTCCTGTGAGGGAGCATCATTACCTTTTCAGCAGCCCGGGAAAAAGCACGTAAGGCCAATCTCACCTTGTTGCAGGCAGTGTTAGCCAGCCTAGAACAGAGGTTCAAGACTGCTTCACAGACAAATATGGATAATGATTTATACCGTAAAATTCTTAGCCTTAAATACCAGATTAATGTGATACTACATCAGAAAGCCGAATGGCTCCTCTTACGATCCAAACAAAACTTCTGGGCCGATGGAGAGAGGTCTGGAGATCTCTTGGCCTACCGCCTGCATAAGTAGCAGGCTGCCATGCAGATAAACTCTCTCCTCACCTCATCGGGATCAATAGCATCTACCTCAAAAGATATCAATCAAACAATATGACTATTTTATGTGTCTCTGTACCAATCCCATTCTACAGTGAGTCCCAAAGATTTAGGTCAGAGGGTACTAAGTTTCTGTCACCAAGCCCAACTACCATCCCTATCGCCTGAGCAAGTGATTCAATTAGAGGAACTGTTATCTTGTGAGGAACTGCGACTTGCTCTCGCAAAAATGGCACATGGGAAAGCTCCCGGACCTGATGGCATGTCAGTAGATCTTTACCAGGCATTAGGCTCTGACATTTTCCCTCCACTCCAACTGGCCTTTCAAGATTCACATAACAAGAGTTTCCTCCCCTCCTACCAACCACGAGGGATGCACTTATCACCCTCCTGCCAAAAAAATCATCAGATCCACTAGATTGTGTGAATTTTTGGCCAATATCATTGCTGTCAGTTGACACTAAGATCCTGGCCAAGGTGTTAGCCACTAGATTGATCTCAGTGCTCCCCTCAATTATCCACCCCACACAGGCTGGTTTCATGAGGGGAAAAACAAGGGTGGATATCATACGCCTTTTGCTCAACCTTAAATGGTTTGCATCTAAAGCTCCAAATCCCATGGCTGCATTAGCAATTGACTTTGATAAGGTATTCGACTCTATAGAGTGGGATTACTTACATGAAACCTTAAAGGCCTATGGTTTTGGGCCATATTTTTAGCAAAGGTTATACACCTTGTATTCCTCCCCCATGGCATGTATTCTCACGAACAGTGATGTCTCCCCCCCTTCCCTCTTCATAGGGGTACCGGGCAGGGTTGCCCACTTTCCCCTCTCTTATTTCTGGTTGCCCTGGACCCTCTTTTCTGTGTCATCACTGCAGACCTACTGATACAAGATACTGAAATTGTTGGGCAATCATATGTTGCTATGGCGTAAGCAGATGACCTCCTATTAACTCTGACTAATCCTCAGCAAGCAATTCCTGAGATACTTCATCTCTTGGGAGATTTTGCTATGCTCTCAGGCCTCCAGATAAATCAAAATAAGACTATTATGGCACCCTTAAATTCTCACTGTACGAGAGATTGCATACAGGGCACCAACCTATCATGGTCTGACCAAAGCTTCAATTACCTAGGGATTCAAATCCCATTTAAATGGACAGCACTTGAGACTGCTAACTTCTCCCCATTATGCAATTAGTTGTCCATAGAAGTGGAGAGATGGCGCAGACTAAAGCTGTCGCTCCTGGGTAGGGTGGCTGCTATTCGCATGGTGTTCTTACCTCGGGTTATGTTTCTTTTTAACAATCTACCCGTCCATCTCTTTTAAAAACTTTTTTAGTCACTGGAAAAGTTAGCATCTAACTTTATCTGGGACTATAAACCACCAAGATGGAGCAGACAAAAAACTAGGGTACACTGGTCTAAAGGTGGCCTCAATGTACCCTGGCTCTGTGGTTACCATTTAGTATGCCTGGCAGCCCACGCGAACAGATGGTTTGCAGCACAGAATTTGTTGACCCCCCTCTGGGTCCATTTGGAAACTGTCTTAGTGTGGTCCTCTACCCTTTACAATCTTCTAACACTGTACCAAAAAATGCCCCACAACTCTCCTTCATAATCACATATACTGCTTGAGCCTGGAAGATCCTGTTCTCCAAGTCTCACATGTCAAAACAGGTCTGGTACCTTCCATACAGTTCACTTCCTTATGGCACAACAATCTCATTCAGATTGAAGGAGCCGGAGTAAGCTGGCCATCCTAGCAGCAATGTGGTATTAGGACAATCCAGGATCTGGTTTTACCTGGTACTAATCATCTGATTGCATTTGCGCAGTTGCAGATAAAATTTACATTACCACACAAAGATTTTTGGTGCTACCTACAGATCCATTGTGCTCTTTTACCCCTTCTTAACAAAAGCACAGACAGCACACAGTGGCAATGGCTGACTGATCTATATCCCTTTAATACCCTGAAAGGCCTCATGGGTCATTTTTATAGTACCTGGAGAGATTCACAACCAAACCCCACTCAGACATGCAGATTGCAATGGGAAAAATTGTTAGGGGTACCAATTTCTGAAGAGCACTGGCATTCCTTTTGTAAAGGCATACACCACACTTACAGACACTCCAATAGTTGTTTTATACGGTTAAAAATCGTATTATTTTGGTATTGTACTCCAGCAATTCTTCACAGGCGTGGGTTACTTAGCCATAGCCATTGTTGGCATTGCTCTCAACCTGATGCGCAAATTGAGCAGATACTCTGGTCTTGTCCCTCACTTACTTTGTTTTGGACTATGGTAGCTACTGACCTGTCACAGGTATTAAACCTATCGGTTACCCTCACAGCTTCCATGGTACTGTTAGGGGATACAGGTCAGGTATAGATCCTACACAAACCCCTGCAGCATTGGGGTCTCGCTTCCATCTTGGAAGCCAAACGCCTTCTACTTATATATTGGTGTCAACCTAAAGTACCTAGCAGAACTATGTGGTATGCAGCCGTAGCTTGCCTTTCCCTCTTTGAAAGATTGTCTTCTCTGCAAGGGAAAAATATGCACTTATTCTATGCTAAGTGGAGGCCTTACCTCCAGTCTAATTTTCTCAAAATCCCAACACAGCTGGGAAATCTCCCTTAGTATCTGTATTTTTGACTCTATGTAGATATGGCATTACTGAGATCCCCCCCCACCCCAGATAATGGGAAAATCTAATCAAGGGGTGAGAGCATTGACCTTTTCTTGTTCAATTCGATTGTTGGTTAAAAATGCTAACTCAAGACAATTACATGTTGATGGAGGATATTGTATAAGCTATGTGGTACATGCATACTATATATTAGACACTGTATTTGTATTTCTAGCCTTGATCTGGTTACACTTTTGTATTTAGGTCAAGACTGCATGGATTATTACTGTACGGTAAAAAGAAAATACCTACTAAAAACTTCACAGCTCTGTGGAGTTGAATGGCACCATCCTTGACATTGTCTATGTGTTCTTCCATCTCCTTAACCGGTGTTTACACTGTTTGTAGCTGGGTCTGTAGTTGTCAAAATTCTGCTTTATTTTCTCTGTGGAAGCTTTCAATCTCCACCATTAGGGTACCAAAGTGAGAACAGGTGAGGTGCTTTCTCTCTGTGTCTGTCATCATTTTCTGCTGTGCTGGGAAATGAGGGGCTTCTGCTATGGTGGCCGCTAATGGAGCTGAATCCACAGCCATCATTTCTCAGTTTGACAGACTGGGCTCGGGATTTGGTCATTCTGTCTTCTCCTGCATCCCTTGATGCCATTAAATTCAGAATGAGAGCATTAAAGATGTTCAGGAGGGAATTTTTGTGCCAAACTGCAGTGGAGCACTGAGACTAAGCTGCCATTGGGTTGATGACATCACCAGAAGTCTACATTAAAATTTTTAATTGATAAATATGCATATAATGCCAGTGCTAACTTATGTGGGACTTTTATTGATCTCTCCAGAGCGTTCAACTTTGTTGATAGGAATACTTTGGGGAGATTCTTAGCTCTACCACTTTGGATAAAAGGCTAATCCAGATAATTAGATTACTGCATACAACAGTAATACAAAAGCTAGGGTAAGGTTGGGAAAGAAAAGCCAAGGTATGGTTAGGAAAGGAAGGAAGGTTATCTGGACCTATTGTGAAAGGGGAGAGGGGGATTAAACAAGGTTGACTTCTGGCACCTTTCCTCTTTAATATCTATATGAATTCTCTCACAAACCCCTTACAATATGGATAAACCTCACCCCAAATTATTTGTCAGAAGAAGACTACGATATAGTTGTATGCAGATGATGCAATTATGTTATCTCTTTCTCATGCTGGTCAGTCAAGAGCTCTTACAGCTGTTATAATGAGACTGAAAGAATTAAAACTATGGTAAATGTTGGTTAAACGTTGCTATTTTGGCAACTGATCTTATAACAGTAACATATTTTCTGTGGTCCATGGACAATAATACAATTGAAGCTGTCAGTTCTTATAAATATTTAGGGGTATGTTTCAGTAATAATAACACTTGGAAAACTCAGTATGGGCTCTGTAAACAGGTACTGTACATAACGGAAGCACCAAGGGAGGTCGACAGTGAAATGCCGATTTTCCCCTATAGCGATCATCACAATACCGGGCTGTCGGTATTGTGCTGCCCTGCAGCGAGGTTTTCTGTGGGGCTAGCCAGCCACACACCCCATGTGAGGGATCTGCCCCGGCATCCCCCGGACTTTAGAATTATCAACTCCAGGTTGGAGTTGGTCCAGGGGGCAGAACACTGGCAGAAAGCGAAGTGCCAAAAAAGGACCATTACATCGAATGTCACCGTAATGGTCTTTTTTTGTGTTTCGCCATCAGGGTGTCATCCTGCAGGGGTGCACCAGTACATAAGAGGGAAACAAATGGTATCTACAGTTTCTGTAACCAGTTTTGGAAAGATTATTTAGAAGCAAATGTACAGGGCCACTGATTTATGGTGATTCAAGTACTCTAGTGAAATTCCATTTTTAAGACTTGAAATTCTCAGAATTGCACCAGTGACTGTTAGTCTAATATTTGAATATTTGAATTTTACTGGGATTCTACTGTCATTCTTTTAGTACAGGTATAAATAATCAGAATAAAAGAAGTTACAGTATACATAGCAATCAATGAAACAAACTGAAAACAGTACAGGATGCAATTATAAGAAAACTAGGGGTTCTGTAGATATACTGATCTGGTAAAAAATGACGAATTCCATTAAACTCTGTTTTTACCAGTGTGCAGGCTGTCAAAATTCTAAGATTTTACTGGGTTTTCTGGTCAAAAACCAATGACATTGAAAATGCAAAAATAGTCACTGCAAAAGATTAGCAAATGGTTCACTTGGGACTGGCAGCTACTTCCTTTAGGGCTAAGGATGGGAACAGAACCTATTTTGTGGTTTTTCCCCAGTGGTATATCTATACACTTCCCTCCCACCCATCTTAAAACATGGCCAGTGCCCAAGGCATCTGTAAGGGTATAGCATCAACTAGTGAGACTTACCAAGCTACCCCTTGCTCCTATTATGAAGGAAGTCTTCTCTATGTATAAATTATAAGCTGATTTTTTTGGCCAATTTGGGCAACTACTGGTATGCACCTGGTTAAGGACTTCTTGGTCCATGGAGCACAATACTTTGACTTATTTGATGGGTCGTGGGTGCACTTCTCCCACACTCCCTGGGATTTTTGGAAAATTCTTCAGCTTCCCAGTTTGCTGTTTCCAAGATTTGGGTAAGGAGGGCCCACTCTGTCTCCCCAGACCCCCTTTCCTCTACAGTAGTGGTATCAGGGTCTTAAAGGAAGGGCTAGAAAATATATGGATGTGTCAGAGAAGCTATTCCAGACCAAACCTTAATAGCTCACTAGCAGTGGGAGCAGGACCTCAACATACCAGTTTCACAGCAGGCATGGTGCTCCATTGTGCAGGTAGCTTGTAGTGCTTTACCTGACAGCTGCAGTCACAGAAAAAAATATTGCATCTGTGGTACCATACCCTTGTGAAATGTTATAGAAACATAGAAACATAGAATTTGACGGCAGATAAGGACCGCTTGGCCCACCTAGTCTGCCCATTTTCCTACCTAACAGATAAGCTGCAGATCCTAGTTAACCAACAGCTTACATTCTCCTACCCCCCACTAGGACTGCCTTATGTCTGTCCCATGCATTCTTGAATTCCTCCACTGTTCTTGACTCTACGACCTCCTCAGGGAGGCAGTTCCATCATCCACAGCCCTCTCTGTGAAGAAATACTTCCTCCTTACCTCTGAGCCGTCCCCTCTATCTTCAAATTGTGCCCCTTGTTCTTGCACATCTCTTTTTCTGGAAGATGCTACCCTCTTGGACTTTGTTGATTCCCTTGAGGTACTTGAAAGTTTCTATCATGTCCCCTCTCTCCCTTCTCTCCTCAAGGGTATACATGTTAAGCTCCTTTAGTCTTTCTTCAGTATGTCTTCTGGTGCAGACCCTGCACCATTTTGGTTGCCCTCCTCTGGACAGCCTCCACTCTGTCTATGTCTTTGCAGAGATGAAGTCTCCAGAACTGCACACAGTACTCCAGATGAGGTCTCACCAACTGTCTGTACAGAGGGATAACAACTTCCTGTTTTCTACTATTGATGCCTCTTCCTATGCATCCCAGTATCCCCCCAGCCTTCCTTACTGCCTTCTCACATTGCTTTCCCACCTTTAGGTCATCTGATATAATTACCCCCAGGTCTCTTTCCATTTTACTGTTGTCAGTATCTCACCCCATTGTGTACGCTTTCCTGGGTTTTGTTTCCCATGTGCATTACCTTGTACTTCTTTGCATTGAATCTGAGCTGCCATACATTTGACCATTCCTCCAACCTTGCCAAATCCCTTCTCATCCTTTCCACTCCATCTTTGTGTATCAACCCTGTTGCAGATCTTTGTGTCGTCTGCAAAGAGACATACTTTTCCTTCCAGTTCCTCTGCAATGTCACTTATAAAGACATTAAAAGGACCGGTCCCAGTACTGAACCTCATGCTACCCTGCTAGTAACCCTCCTTTCTTCACTGTGTACTCCATTTACTACTACCCTTTGTGTCCTGTTGTCTAGCCGATTTTTTATCCAGGCTACCACCTTGGGACCCACTCCAAGGCTGGCTAACTTGTGTATTAATCTTTTGTGTGGGACTGTATCAAATGCCTTGCTAAAATCTAGGTAGGCCATGTCCACAGCCCCTCCCTGGTCTACAACTTTGGTCACCCTGTCAAAGAAATCTATTAGATTCATCTGACATGACCTTCCCATTGTGAATCCATGCTGACTTGGGTCCTGTGCCCCACTGGCGTCTAGGTACTCAACAATTCTTTCCTTCAGAAGTGATTCCATCATTTTCCCTACCACTGAGGTCAAACTAACTGGTCTGTAGTTTCCTGCCTCTGTCCTGCTCCCACTTTTGTGAAGAGGAATCACATCCGCCCTCCTCCAGTCCTCGGGTACCACCCCATCCTCCCATGATTTGTTAAAGAGAGTAGTCAGCGGTGTCACTAATTGCCTTAGATCTTCTGCTGGATGATCACTGCTTTTGTTGTATGGTCCCAGGTGGCACTCTTTATAATATACTATGGTCTTGCTCTTCACTGAATCATTTTTGGACCTCAGTTCAGTGAGCCTGTCTTGGAGTGGTGGGCCATGAGTACCTTCTCTCTCTGCAGCAGCTATTGTGGCCCCCCAGTACTGTAAACCTGACCCATAGTCACTCTGGCTATTGGCAATGGAAGTGGAAGCCACAAGGATACTTTTCCACAAGTGGAGGACTTCAGAGGTACCCATGCTTCAGGAATGGAGATTGGCAGTGAACTCCGCAGCAATTCTGCTGTGTGTGTCACATTTGACAAAAAACGTGCTAATTGTTATTTAGCTGTGCTGGGACCCTTACATCACCTCCCCTTGGTGTACCATAGACTCCCACCTCCCACTGTATGAGGGAAAAGACATACTCCAACCCACTTGACCCCCTGCGGTGTATGTGTTCCAGTTGGTAATGGGTCCCATCCTGGACACACTGTGGACTACACCATTTGTGCTAATATCTGTGAGTTGTATTATGTACCAACTGTTTACATGGATTGCATCCCATGCATTGAGTGTGTGTGGAATACTATATAATGCTGTTTCTGTTATTATTATTGTTGTATCTGAATAATTTCTAAAGAAGATGATTAATTGGAAAAAAATAAATATTACATCTGTACAATGGCTGACACACTACCATTATAGAGTACAACAGCAAGGAATGGCACTCCATAAGGATTAGGTTCACAGAACAGTATGTTTCTGAAATAGAGAATGCATTTTCTACTGTAAAATCCTCCCTAACTAGCAGTGTGTTTTAGATGAAAATAATGATAACTACAAAATCAATCCTTGTTTTGAAGAAAAGAAAAACAACATAATTTAAAACTTAAATCTCTAAATGCAAGTTATATACAAGTTGGTGTGATTTCTAGCTGTCTACATTACTAATAAAAATACTTCTACCTACATTACATTTATGGCATGATATATTCTGAAGGGTGTACTCTGAAACTGTTGTAGAATAACTATCACTCTGGCACTGAGCAGCTGTTTCAGATGCAGTTTCCCACACAGATGTTGTTTTTTTCTTACCAGTAAGTTTCAAAAGTTACTGTACAAAAGACCCTAATCAAGATGGCTGCATGCTAGTTTGGCATATCTGCTTGGTTTGTCTAAGTTTGCAATTTGTTGAAAGACTGTAACATTTTTCTTGCATGACCTGAGTTATTTCCATGATGTGTTCTGACATTATGATGAGCAAAGCTGAAAATAGACTTTAAAAGCTAAATAACTTTCAGTAATAAAGAGCTTTACAAATACGTGTTGGAGGAGGCAGCAGGGTAAGATCAGGACAAGACTCTCAATAGAACTGATCTGGACTCCATTCCTGTGGACACTGAGCTTCCTTCAAACCTCCCACCTCAGAAACCAAATAGCCTACACTTTCTATGATATTTGTGCTACTGTCTGATTCCAGGGAAGCATTAGAAAAGGCACAGACCTCCAAGCTGGAAGTATGAGTCTGTTCTCAGACCTATGTGTCAAATTGAATGAGGCAATGCCATTTGTTTCAGCAATAGCAATGTATGTAGAGCAGAACTTATGTAGAATATTAGTACAGGCAAAAAATTATCACAGGTAAAGTGCTTCTTATTTTCTTTAAAACACTACCATGAGATTTTCATTTGGACATAGAAAATGTTGATTTATAAAGGCCTATCAGCCAATCTATCTGACCCAAGCTTGCCTATAGGACTATGCCTAGATCAGTCTTCATTTCTTCCCCTTCTTCCCCCATCTGTCCAATATGAACTTCCCCCCAAGTCCCCGTCCAACCCCCTTTTCAACCACCTACGGTTTCAGCACATATCATCATCTAGAAATGTGTTCCTGTCTTTCACCACACTTTCCATAAAACAAGTACTTCTTGACATTCTTTGTAGTCCTCCTTCCCCTCTACTTATTTCATGAAGTTTACACTGGTACCCATGGTGCCATTTAACTGAGCAGTTCACTTCACTGAGCAGTTCACTGCCATCCACCTTGTTTACTCCATGGATGTACACTACAGCATTTGAACATCTCAATGTTGTCTGCTCTTTTCACATTATGATCCCCCCAAGTGATCATCATATTTCCTCCCTTGTTGCCCCTGTATCATTTTGGTAGCCTTCTCTGTGCAGCCTCCAGCATATCCTTATCATTTCTCAAGCATGGACTCCCAAACTACACACAGTATTCTAAGTGCTGTAGAACCAGGGATCTGTACTGGGATAGTATTGCCTCTCACTGCGTGCTAATGATTGCCCTCCCAATGCACCCCACAATTCAATGTTCCTTTCAAACAGCCCTGTTACACTTTGCTAATGCCTTCAAGTGCTTAATTCTTATCTCTCTATGTCCCTTTCATCTGTTGTGCTCTCCACTACCACCCCATTCATCATGCATACCATTCCTGTGTCATTGGTCCCTATGTACATTTCCTTGCATGTTTAGACATTAAACTTAGCTGCCACATCCTACACTACTTCTCAAGTCTTTCCTGATCATTCATCATGACTTTTACCTTCTCCTCGTTGTCAACTCTACTGAAGATCTTGATATCTGTGAAGAGGTATAACTTGCCCTCTACTCCCTCTCCTACAGTATGTCACTTATAAATATGTTAAAGAGGACCTATCCTAGAACCAGTTCCTGTGGCACCCTGCTCTTTACTTCCTTTACCCATGTAGTGCTCTCCATTTAGGGATCATGTCTGGGTACTCCCACCCATCCAACTTACTACCCTCTTTGCTATCATATCCTCTGTCCACAGGTCACTCTGTTTATTGGCCAGCCTCCCACATGGAACAGAGTTGAAGGTTTTGATTAAATATTGGTACTAGACATATACTGCATGATCCCAGCCCACAGCCTTTGTCACCCAAATGGAGAATTCAATTAGGCTGATCTAGCATGACTTCCCATTGGCAAATATGTGCTGACTGAAGTACTGAAAGCTGTTGGCCTCAGGAATCCTACTATCCTTTCCTTTATAAAATATTTCAAAAGTTTCCCCTACAGTATAGATGTCAGACAGACTGATACATAGTTGCCTGACTCATCTTGAACCCCATGTTTGTGTAGGGGGACCACATTCACTGTCATCTAATCCTCTGGTACTTCCCTGTCTCTAAAGAAAAAATTGAGGAGATCCGCTAATAATTCAGCCAATATTTGCCCAACTCCTTTAAAACTTTCAGATGTATCCAGTCAGGGCCCAATGATTTATTCGCATTAAGTTCTTATAGAGCCTTCAGAACTCTTCACTCTGTGATAGGTTTCATGATGGCATCTGCTACTGATTCCCTATTTGTTTTTATGCTTAAATCTGGAAGAGGTCCCATGTCCTTGACTGTGACTACCAAAAAGAAATAATCATGCATCAATTTTCCTCATTAATGTCATCCTTCCCCTTCTTTAGCTTGACCACTTCTTCCTTGGTTTTGTACTGCTCTCAGAGACAATGAAAAAATGTTTTGCCTTGTTCCTTAACCCCCTATGCTAGTCTCAGCTCTACATATGCCTTTGCCTGTAACACTACCTTTATTTCCACTCTCATACTTTCTTGATATGCCCCCATCCTCTTCAGTATTACATTGAGGGACAGGGTAACAGAGGATGATGAGCAGAAGATAACCATTCTAAATGACTTTTTTTCTCTGTTCACAGGAGAGGATGGTGACCTCATGCCTAAAAGTGGCATAAAGGCTACTGCAAGAGGGATCCAGAAAATGGGGCAGGTGGTGTTTGCAAGAGAAAGGGACAGAAAAAGGCAAGCAGCCCTGAAAATAAACAAGGGTCTAGGGTCAGATGGGATGCACCAGAAGGTGCTCAGGGAACAGGCATCGGAACTGACTTGAACCCCTTGCATACAGTAGTAGCCACAGACACTGCTAGCTATTTCCTGAAATTTCTGTGATATTTCCAGAAATATCTGATGCTTTTTGCATTTAAACAGTAGGGTCAACAGAGAGAAATTCTTCAAAAATGTCACAAAATATCTGCAAATAGCTGGCAATGTCTGTGGCTACCACTGTAGCTATTCAATAACTCCCTACAGTCTAGGATGGTTCCAAAAGATTGGAAGATTGTGGCTCTAGTCCAGCTCAAAATGTGGGAGAAAAAGAGCAACCAGGAAACTAAGACCCACTATTCTTACCTCCATAACAGCTAAACTAATTGATACATTATTTAAAGAGAATCTTGTGCACTACATACAGAGAAATAGGTTCCAGAAAAGCAATCAGCAGGGGTTCATGGCAGGGAGATCTTGTCAGACCAACCTGGTAGTATTCTTCAACAGGGTAACTAAGGCAGTGGGTGAGGGATAAGCATTAGATTCACTCTGCTTTAACTACATCAAGATGTTTTTCTCTGCACTGTTCAGAAAGTTTTTGAAGAAGTTAGAGGACCTGGGAACATTGAAGGATCTAGTTAGACGGGTGGGAAGTTACCTGAGGAAGACAACAGATGGAGGTGTTAAACGGATTCAAGTCAGGGTAGAGGGAGGTCATAAATTGAGTCCCCAGGGTCTAATCTTGGCTCAGTCCTTTTCAGTGTGTTTATCAGTGACATAGGGGAAGGAATACAAGGCAAGATGTGTCTATTCAGAGATGGCACTAAGCTATGTGCCAAGGTAGACAGTGAGGAAGATGTTAGGGAACAGCAGAGGGGCTGCATGATTACAGAAGTGGTCCAAAGTTTGGGAGATGAAATTCAATGCCAAAAAAATGAAGGTGGTGCACATAGTGAACAAGAACCCCAAGAATTAATATATGATAGGAGAGGTAGAGTGGTTAAGTCGGACAACTCCACTGAGGAAAGGGACCAGTGAGTCCTCATGACTGACTCCTTAAAACTATCTAGCCAATGTAACAAGGCCTTTAGCAAGGCAACCAGGTGATCGGGGTGTATTGTGAGGTGAGTTAACAGCACTGGTGTGGTTTCACCTGGAATACTGTGCCCAGTTCTGGAGCCCCTACGTAAGAAAAGACAAAGACAGGCTAGAGACGGTACAGTGCAGAGTAACCAAAATGATTCAGTGCTAGCATGGCAGAAATTATGAGGACTGGTAAAGACCCTGAACATGTAATTGCTGGGGACTGGATGGGAGAGTGGAGATGATATAGAGACCTTCAGGTTCCTGAAAGGAATGAACAAGGTAGATTATCGGGAAATATTAAGCAGGACTGGTGAATCAAGAACACAAGGACATGAGTGGAAGTTGGCAGGTGGGAGATTCAGGAGGAATGTTAGAAAGTTTTATTTACAAAGAGAGTGGCTGAACCATGGAACAGCCTAGCAGTAGAGGAGGTGGTCATTCTCTCAAAATTTGCTCTCCTGAAGTCTACGATCTTAGTTCTGGAGTTTACCCTATAAGCTTTTAGATTTATCTCAACACACACAGTTCTTTGATCACTGGAACACAGTGGCTTCCTGACCCGAATCTCCCTTATGTTGTCCTGTTCAGGGCTAGGTTCAGTATGGCCAGGGACCCATGTAGATTGTGGCAAAGTGGAACTACATTTCAGATTAGGACCTCATGCTTGTTGCCATGAGACTATAAGCAATTCTGCAGTGAATCTGAAAATTCTGTGATGCCTTTACTTTCTCTGGCAATTCAGCTGAGCTCCCAAATTAAATTTAGTTGCTCTGAAAGAATACCCAGAAAAGGCAACATGGTGCAGTTCTGCAGATTCACAGGCAATGAACCACAAGGTAATTCTGGCACCATGATTTGCACTGGAGGTAGAGCATGGGGGAATTGAAGGGACATATTTTTTTTACTGAATATGTTTAATCCTTCCAAGGCTTCATTGTCTGCCTACTGCTGGTTTACTGCAGTAACTCTCCTGTGGATTTCTCCCCATGACTGTCTACAAACAAGGACTAAAACCAGTCCTGACAGGTTGCAGAGCAATGCTGCCTCAATGGCTCCCATCCTTTCACCCACTTGTTTGAAGCCTGGTGGTGGCAATCTGTGATGTAACGCCAGTTCAATTGTTTCCCCATGTTTACCCACCTCAACACCAGTAGTGCTATTTGCATCCATGTTGCTTGGCTTCCTCATCTTCTGTCCCACCATATAAGGATTTACTTCAAGGCTAGAAGGCAACTTAAACATTTTACATTATACACAGGCTCACAAAGCCTCTTGTTTTGTAGTTTTGCAATAATTTCTAATATTTTTCATTTCACAACTCTGCAATTGGAAAATGTAAGCATCTTTTATTTCATGAAACCAACTTTCTGAAGTTTTCTCAGCATTTGTAAAAGGACATCATAGTCATAAGCTTCAGGGCTGAGTGCCAGTGGTTTGGAAATTGGTTGCCTCATTGACTGCTGCAGCCCAGCAAGGCCTGAATACTGGAGCTGCCAGCAAACTCCCATTAATACCATATAAGGCTTGCTCACACTCATTTTGGCATTTTTTTTTTTTGGTAGAATTTTAGAGGCTATAGCCATGTTACTACACCAAGTATGCTACTTCTGTGTCAGAGTCATGTTTCCATGGCAGGGCCATGTTTTTGTAGCAGTGACTGCAACCACAAAATCGCAGAAAACACAGGCCACCAGTATGGTCCTTTCTTTAGTGGGTTTCATGACCCTCTGTCTCATAAATGCCTCTTGCATCTTCTTTACTAAGTCCTGGCTCTTTCCACTCATTGCCAGTGGATGGTCCAGTCCACATCCAGCAAATTGCAATCCTACAATATCAGCACGTCTTCCTACCTTGCCATCCTGTTGATCTCTTCTTCTTGCTCTTTGTATATTTGTTACTTCTGTGCTCGATACACCACTCTGACCGTAATTACCCTACCTCACCCCTGCAATTATACGTACCCATACTGTTTATGTCCCCTTCACTTGGTTCTTGGATTTCTGATGCTAAGATGCCCCCCTCAAGTTATTCTACCACTCCACGTCCTCTCCCCTTTCCTCTGTCCCTCCTGAACCTTGTGTATCCCAGTACCCTCGATTCCCACTCATGGCACTGTGTTGTACCATGTCTCTGTCAGAGCCACCATGTCCAATTGTGTCCTTATTACCTGAAAGTCACAGGTTGTATTGCCTGGGCTCCTAGCATTAGCACAAATCACCATCCATACAGTGCCTGCTACTTCTGTTCTGATGTCTGGTCTTCCTCAGATGCATATTCTTGAAGTTATCTGTTTCTGTGCTGTCTCTTGCTCCTGCTATGTTCCACTGCCCCCTAATTCTGTCTACTTTTTCCTTGCCCCTGCCTTGCTCCCCTTTTGTAACTGTTTCTTATTTTCCCTACTGTATCCACCCACCAACTAGCTCTGACTTCCTGCACTACTGCTGGGGAGGCCCTCCTGTTCCTTGTTTCTGTCCCTATCCCCAACTGTGCTGCCTTTGTCTCACACAGTATAAAAATCTGAAAACCTAAGCACCAGCATCCAGGTTCCCTCCCTGCTTGGGTACAGGCAGTCCCTTCTTAACAGCCTCCAACATGTCCAAGTTTGTCTCCACTCACTTAGGCACTAAATACCCTCCACCCACACCAGCCCTTTAGTCACCTTAAAACTGTTATGTTTTGAGCTGATCCCAATGGCGAAAGAATGGCTGCAGTAGGACCTCAAAGATGGTCACTGCTTCTGTCATTACTCAGGGTATAGAGGTAGAAGTGGGCCATATTGCCCCATCAGGAATACTCACACTACTCAGTGGTAATAGCTCAGCAGATTTCCACTGAGAATGATATCATCAATTTTGTTTTTTAAATATATTGATATTCTTACTCTTGATAACATGTTTGGGTAACTCCGGCCATTCCAAAGACTTCTTTTTGTTTGAAGTTTCTTAGCTTAAAGCCACAGTATTTGTTAGTCACCATGTCATTTATTTTTCAAAAACAAAGTTCTTTTGGCAAAACATCAATGTATCATTTTTTCCTTTTTCTTTTCTTTCATTCCTGAATAAAGATACAGGATTTTTAAATGGCCACCAAGCAAAAATTAAATATCTTGGTGCTATACTGTGCAGTTCACCATCATAAATATGTGGTTGCACCATCCTGATAAATGCATAGTATAAATCTATTATGTACATTCAACAGATATCCTTACCAGAAGAGATTCTGCATTAATTTGTGAGTGGTAGCCATCTTTAATGACATGAGTCATTAATTATAAAATTAGCTATAGAAGTTGTTTTAAAAACATCTGAGGAAATGGCACACTGGTGATGAATCTAAGAATGTCTGAAATACATCTTTGAAAAAAAAACTATATGATGAATATTTTTGCTGACTAACAAATACTGCTACTTTAATTTGAGCAGAATGACCCCGGTAATAATTTGATTATTTTGTATTTCAGATCCTAAACTACACCTTTATTGATCATCCCTCATGATGTGCATCATTATACAATGGCAAGAAAATTCCCTGCACAGTGATTGGTCAGTGTGTGCCTGTCACAGTGAGGCTATCCAAGCACAGCCTCACTGTATCAAGTGCAGGCACACACATGACTGCATGACAGCATGAGGATTCATGCCTCCCCTCCACAGGATGTTCCTAGCTGTAGCTGTAACTGACTTTGCTCGTGTTCCTTCCCCCCCTCTAATGCCAATGATGCTGTCGCTGACTCGCAACCATAGAGATTTAAAATAACTTCAAAATGAAGCAGTAGCTCAAATTTGTTTACTCCCCGCTTGCCCCATACACTTCCCAGTGCAATTGTGCACACCATATTGCCGCACTCATTCGAGAACAAAGCAGCACAAAAAATGGATTCTGGTAACTCCCAAAGTATTATCTAGGCAGTTCTCCTGTGCTCTCCTCAGTACTGAGACAGTCATGTTATATTACATTATTATGTAAGCAATAAACATTTTCAAAACAACAATTTCCACCACAAAAAAAAGTGACTTTTCCTGTCAGCTTTTAACCCATGAACTGAGCGGCTTCAGTGAACTCGTAACTGCTGGGATATGGGCTAGCCTATTTCTATATTAGGGCTCAGGCTGATTCCCTCTCTACAGTGGGAAGAGACCATTTTCAATAGCCAACCAACTGTAGGTTAAAAACCATTTTATGCATTTTAGAAATCATATCTACCAGAAGGAGAAGATCAAAAGCCTTGGAAAAGTCAAGGTTAACAACATCAACTGATTTCCCTGAATCAATGTGTTTACATACATTTTTTGGAAAAATGTTTTCATTGAAGAATTATGAAGAAACAGTAATACAAAAAGCATTGCAGTAAAGTAGAGTAAAATTACTGTTAATTACAGTTGATTGGGTATAGAAATACAACACAGTTAATACGTTCATGAATTGCAAGTGAAAAATCAGGCTGTCTTGAATAGCGCATTATGTGAAAGATTTAATGACCCTAAACTGCTGGAATCATAATTCATATAACTAGCTAACTGATCCCACACATTGTGTTGGAACCACTTAGAAATGTTGTACAAACGGCAAATGCCTGCTGGGATATGGGCTAACCTATTTCTATATTAAGGCTCAGGCTGATTCCCTCTCTACAGTGGGAAGAGACTATTTTCAATAGCCAACACGAAAGGGTTCCAAATTTTAGAGAAGATCTGTTCTGCACCATTATCAGTCAGCTGTACCCCCTCAAATTTTAAGCATGTTTTCAGATTAAAGCAGCTAGATAAAAAAAATGGGATCTTTTGCAACGGTTTGTTTCCTGTACTCTGTTGAGCACTTACCTGGCAATCTTTCTGTGTTTTCACTGTACTATTACCCTGTAATTTGCTAATTTTTTCTTTGTTTTTGTTTACATTTCTCTCACCAGCCATGTTGAACTGGAACCCTCTGCTGCCAACCGTGCATGCTCATGACTCACAGTACTACACAGGGACAGTGGGAACATCAGAACAGTATCCCATGGAAGTAAACAAAAGATGTGATGTGATGTGATGTGAAGGGGGAGCTCAGCTTCAAATTATGCACCAGCAATATTTGCTGTGGATCTACAACAATGGAAATACATTTTAAATATCTAAAATAATAAAGATTGCTTGAAAACAATATTTAGAGGTATGGAAACCAAAACTATGGCTGCATGCTTCCAGCCAAAAAGCAGAATTTTAATAATCACTTCCTGATTATCCAGTACTGCTGCATTAAGGGCCCATTTCTGTATGGAGGAAGGGCTTACTGATAACCAGTTTTTAGTTATTGTTTTTATGGCTGTTATTAAGGCACAAGGCCAGAGTGACGGATTGCCCCTAACCTTGCATCTCCTGGGGTCTGCACCAAGAAGGGCTCCAGGTAGGATATAAAAGAGGCATAGTCCAGAATCCTGTCCATGATGTTGTGAATCTCAAGCCAAAAAGGGGAACTTTTTGAGCACATTGAAGACATGTAGAAAATCAGCCTTTTTGGAGGAACATTTGGGGCATTCAGCTGGGCTGTCAGGCTTAATAGCATATCATTTCAGTGGTGTAATGTCAGCTCTGTACATAAAATTGAGCTGAATCTTTCTCAGTTTGCTATTGTGGAAGCAGTTCTGAAGGTGATTGCTGCCAGGTGACAGGTAGTTTCATCAGTTCTGGTACTTAGGTTCTGTTTCCATCTGGACCACATGTCTATTATAGAAAAACACCTCCTCTTTGAAGAGTCTGGTAAAAGGTTGTGAGGGGTTTACTATATGGCTGAGGTCTGTACAGTTACTCCTTAAATAAGATTTATTCTACCCAGCCTGCACACCTGTCCAAGGTATAACTCAATTTGTACCATGTAGAGAGGTAGATGAAGAGGTTGCCTGATTCTAAGTGCCATGTGGTTTTAAGTGCAGTAAAATCCAGGAGCCTGCCCCAGTGATACAGCTGGGCCACCTTTTTGAGGGCTTTGTAACACCATTTGAGAAGCTGCTGGTGGAGTTGCACTGCATAGGTACTCCTCCCCTTTAGAGCTGCAATGAAGCCTCTGTGTGACAAGGGTATTGGTGCAAGATTTAGTTTCTTACGGACAGAGATCCAGGCTGCAATTTTGGCTGCCGTGAATGGGTTTGCAACCAGGGGCTGTTGTAACATACAAAGAGATTGAGATAGGTGATCAATTCTCAGATTACCCCCAACTCTTCTTCTTCTAGAGACAAACACATTGGACTCTCCCCCACTGTCAGAAAGGCCAACGGTGAGGCCCAATAGTAATGTTGGAAGTCTTGTAAACCAGTTCCCCCAAACTCATTGACAAGTTGAAGAATGTTCTGTTTTATGCTGGCACACTTCCCATTCCAGAGGAGTCCATGTAGAAGTTAGTTTAGGTGTTTAAAGTGCACTAACGGGATGTGTATGGGTAGGTAATCATATAAATATAAGTATGTAGGTAGGATGGATATTTTATGGTGTTAATTCAGTCTAGGGAAGATATAGGGAGAGTCCTCCAGTGGTCACAGTCCTCCGCTAGTTTAGAGATGAGTGGCTTAAAGTTTTTGGTATATAGAGGCTCAGCTTAGAGGGTATTAGTATTCCCAGGTATTTTATGTGGTCCACTTTTTCCCAGATATTTTATGTGGTCCACTAATTGGAGGCCCTGCAGACTGTCAATCAGCTGTGTTCTATGGAGTTTGCCTATTGGAATTATCTTACTTTTCTACCAGTTTATTTTGTGGTGCGATAGGGAGCTGTAGTCTTGCAGGAGACAGTGGACCACAGGGAGACCATGGGAAGACTCTGCCAAATAGCAATAAATGGTTGGTGAACAGTGTGGCTTTGTGTTCCTGCCCTCTCCCGCCCCAAAACTCATGAATATCCAGGCAATGCCTAATAGGCACTGCCAGGGGTTCTAATGATAAGACATACAACAGGGATGCCAAGGTGCACCCCATCTCATGCCCCACTCCAGAGAAAAGGAGGGCTTCAATTCTCCATTTACCACAATTTGGGCCATATGGAAGAAGCACAGTGTCTGAATCCATTGTATGAGCTGGGGTCCAAGTCCAAAATATCTGAGAGTTTTGAACATGTATCCACACTCTACGGGGTCAGAGTCTTATGCTTCCCATTTCTTTTCTTGACAAACCTTCTTGGTCAGGATGAACTATGACAGGAAGAATGGGTTCCAGTTGGGTAGCTATAGCTTTTGTCATAATTTTGTATTCTGGTGTTGGAACACAAATAGGTCTGTACAAGGTACATAGCATGGGGTCCTTGCACAGTTTTTGAAGGACTGTAATAGTGGCAGAACACGTGGGGAGGGAGCATATCCCAGTCCATACTTTCACTAAGCATATCAAGGAATGGGGTGGCCAGGTCACAGGACAATACTTTAATGAAATCAATAAGGAGCCAATCTGGTACTGGGGCTTTCCCTCCCCTAAGGGCTTTTATGGCTCTCTGTATTTCCTCACTACCAAGTGAGGTGTCAATCCCTTGTGCTTTGATGGGGTCTATTGGTATGAATTTGGCCTGTTTGAAGAGATTATCCATCTGTTGAGGCAATGGGGAAACCCCAAAATATTCAAGGATTTGTAAAAGACCCCATGTTCTGTTTCTATTGAGGCAGTATAAAAGATTAAGGTGCTGGCCCAGGCCTTAATGCATCCAATAAATCTCTCCCCTCCTGTTTCCACAACTGTGAGGTCATGTATTTTCCCCTTTTTGCTTGTCAAAATATGCTCCTGCCTGAGTGAGAAGTATAGAGCACTCAGTGCGGGAGTCACTCAGTGAATATCAGCTTCTGCAAAGCCATATACAATGCAGGAGAAGGCATGTACATGTGGGCTGCTTCACAGACTTCTCCTTTGGTTCTAAGGCAAATGAATTTGAAGTCTTCTAGTTTCTTATTATATGCTGAATATGCTGTGACTTGTCCTCAGATGAATGCCTTGAAAGCATCTCATTGGCATCCATGGGAAATGTCTCCCTTTTTTCTGTGGCTTTAGAAATCCTTAATGACTTTTTACATGATGGCAACAAACTTTTGGTCCTTGAGGAGCAAAGGGTTCAGCCTCCATGGGCAAGTTGTGGGGGCACTGCCTGTTGGTATTATGGACATAGACAACAGGGCATGATCAGAAACTATGATAGGGGAGTAGCTGATATTATATATACCAGAAAGGGAGAGTGTGCTGACCAGCATATATCGAATCTAACATATGAGTGATACGCACGGGAAAAGGAGCTGTACTCTCGCACTATGGGGTGACAGTGCCTCCACGCATCCACTAAATTAAATGAGGCTTCTAGTTCACCCAAGGCCCTGGCATTCTTAGAGGTTGGAATTTGGGTAGGGTTGGATCTGTCAAGGATTGTATCTCTTACACAACTGTATTCACCTCCAAGGAACCTAAGGCCAGGTAGAGTAGCCAGATCATTGGTCAATTTTTAAAAGAACCCCAGATCCTCAACATTTGGAATATAGATAGAACCTACAGAGATTTCCCCTACCCCCACCAGTGCAACATGAGTCAAGGTATATTGATCATTGGTGTCCACCAGAGTGCTATGTATGGTGACCTAAACACCTGAGGGGGGACCAGACTGCCACTCCCCTTGCCTTGGACAGAAAACAAGAGGTGACCAAGATACCGCCCATACTGATGCTTGTTTTGTGTGCTTCTATATTAGTCATGTGCATCTCCTCCATTAGTAGAACCCTAACCCAGTAAATGTTGACCTCTGCTGCTACCCTTCATTGCTTAACAACATATTTGAGTCCATTAACTACTCAAGTGGAAACATATAGCATTAGCCATTTGGTGGTAGTGCCTTCATGCAACAGGCAGCTGGAGTTATGTTCCAGCTTGAGAACAATACAATACAGCCATTTGGTTGAAACAGCCCAGTGGTTATACCCAACCAGAGTTGAAACAGAGACATTTTCCACACAATATCCCTCCCCCCCCCACCCATCCATCCCTCCTCCCGTGGTTAGTGAAGAATACCCTTCATCCCCACTCCCTCTTAACTGGAACACACAAACATTGTCGCAATTTCATACGCACAGCAAAACATAATCACTAACAATGTTAAAAACAAGATCTGTAACATTCTGGTTAACATTTCCTCACCTGCTTCCACCTTCTTGCTGAGCTAACAGCTGCTTGGTAGAGTTTCCCCTGCAAACTTTCAGTGGTTAGAGCAATTGTAGTGTCATGGGTGAGGGGCACCCAATAATAGGACACTTTTGACTGGCTATAGTTAGCCCAAAGCCTCTAAGTGTGATGAGGTAATGGGAGCTGTCAGCCCACCCATCCACACACCCATAAATGCTATCAATCTAGAGAGGAGAACAAGATGCTCCCAACTGCATAGAACAGTAATCAGGCATATGACATATGATGACATCAAGCAAATGAGAGCAAAATAATATAGACAGCATAAAGTAAATTGTTCACAGAACAGTATCCAAGCTATGTGATCCTCGATGAATAAAGATCTGCATTTATCAGTGTTCAAGCAGGCACGTGCCTGCCCCAAAGCTGCACAGGAAAATAAGATCCAAAGTGGCTTGAACTTATGCCAACTGATCAAGTAGCAGCTCAGGCAATGCAGGTGTAGAGAGAAGTCAGACTATGAAGAGTGACATAATGTGTCCCACTGTTATCTGCTTCCTGTGATGCAGTTGGGGTGTTATGATCCTAATCAAATTGAGTGGCCAAAATGTACTGGGACTGGTGGAGGGATGAGAGGGACTGACAATACTGGGGCTAGACACCCCTTGCAGACTGCTTACCGTGCAAGTCAATAAGTCATTAACTAATCTGACACAGTTCCAGAGATACAGGAATGCTTAGGACCCAGGAGGAACCAGTGAAAGTACTTTGGACCTAATGATCTGGAAAGGGGTCTGATTGGGGTGAGACCAAGGAGTATTGCATCCAGTACAGATAAGTACAACGCCATTGTTACCTACATTCCCAGATGCAGTCAGGGTGCCTCTAACAGGCACTGGGTTTAGCTAGAAAAAGGAAAAAAATGTGCTGGGCCATGGGTTAAGCATTTAGATGAGGGACTGACTTTCCAATAAGGTCTTGTGTAGAGCACACAGCAACAGATGGCAGAGGGCTGGACTCCATAGGATCACTTTCCTCCCATTATTGAAAAGCACAAAATGGTCACCAAGCTGATAGACCCTGGAGGTGCTCTTGTTTGAGGAGGAACCATCACTGCCCCAGTTTTCTTGCCTTCTGTCCCATTGGTACCCATGCCCCTTAGCATGGTCAGGTGCAGGAGATGACAAAATAGGTGAAGCCTGCTGGTCTGGCTGGGGATCCAGCAGAACACAAGCATACATTCTCCCTGTATGGTACTTATGGCCAAACTGACATAATGTCTCTCATTGTTCAAGCACCACCCTAAGCAGTGACTTCTCTGCCTCCAGTTCAAAGTACAGATAGGAAATCACACTGGATCACAGAGGGGTCCCAGCTCCAGCATCTATCAAATTATAACTCAGGCAAAACAAAACAAGGTAGTACGGTCACTCAAGAAGACACTCTAGTTGGCCCCCCTTTTCCACTTTTCTCCATGTCTCCGGCTCTATAAGAGTGGATGAAAGCACAAAACTGAAGATCCTTGGGGTATCACAAAGAGGGGGACAACTTAGGTTAGGGACCTTAGGGGAGTACATGGCCAACAATTTCTCAGCTTCGGATTAAGATAAGTCAGTGTGAGGTGGGACAAACTAGCATCATGCAGGGGCAGCACTTCTCACTTGCAATTGACCCTCTTGAGCTGCTGTTTCTTCCTTGACAAAGTTCCTCACTTACAAATAGTGAAAAAATGAGGTGTAGAGGGGTGTCAACCAAGAAGATCATTATGCAGCTTGGCTGTTTATACGAATGCAAATGACCATCTCATGGAGTGCAGCTTGGGTTTTTACATTGTTAAACTTTTGATGTGGTGACTGTAGCTTTACACTATAGTCCTAAAATATCATGACACAGCCATTCTCAACTGGAATAGGGCCCTGGCTTTTTGTGGCTTTTAGCATCGCTTCCTTATCAGTGTACAGTAGGTACTTGATGAGGTAATGTTGGGGATGATCTCTAGGCTTTAGTGGGAGGGCAGTCCCGTGACCTGGTTCCACCTCATAGTTAAGAGCCACTGGGGCAAGCTTGAGGTGTGTGACCAGAAATTTTTGGATGCCTTTTATCTGGTCTTTGCCTTTGGTCCCCTCCGGTAAGCCTATGATGCACAGTTTAGAGCACCAGGAATGGTTATCCTGGTCATCTGTTTTGTATCAGAGCTCTTCTAAGGCTTTTTTATAGAGACTCAGTCATAGCTCACATCCACTAGTACATTCTGCAGCTTGTGTACTCTTTTTTCAAGGTCCTCTATGCATGCCATGTGTGCTTTCGAGGTTTCAAAGAGGCCAGTTACCATGTTTTGTACGTGGGTAATCTGGGCCATTAGATTAGTTAATCCAGCTTTCATCTCCATTTGCATTTTAGCTAGGGTGACCAGGAATGTATCTGCTGATAGCATCATTTGAAAAACATTGTCACAGTAATATCACAGCTTAGAATGTTGGGGGCTTTTACAGGGTATTGCATTGTTATGAAGTTACGGCTACCCCTGTTGCTGTTTGTGTCGGTGGGGAAAGGAAAACAGTAGTGTGGGAGTGATAGGGGAGCAGAAATTGTGGTGCTTGGCTGAACTGCTGCCATGGTGGAGTGGCTAGGGCACTCACTCCTGGAGTACTGGAGACCTGGGGACCAGGGTTTGGTACCCCGTCTCCCAGAACTGAACCTTGGTGGGGTTTTTAAGACATTTTCCCCTCCTGAGTTTCTCAGCATCCTTGAGGTCCACACCCCCTCAGAGCTGATTGTTTTAATTCCGAAAGGTGTGGGGCATAGCCCTCATAAAACAAAGAGGTCCTGCTGTTGTTTTTATTTTGTGGTGTGTCAGAATTTCTGTTGTCGGTGTTTTTACCAAGTTTTTTATTGACTTATTTTGGTCGCGGCATACTGTGCCATGATGTTATCACCTAGAACCGGCCAGGACACAAGCCATGGATTTTTCAGTCCCTGACATGTTCAGATCTTGGTCACATGCAGCCTGGGCCTGAGAACCGGTTCTCACTCTGTGTATCATACATTGCTCTTTCGGCTGTTCAGTAGCTTCAAAATATGACTTGAGTTTCCTGCTGTTTTGCTGATCTGTTGCCATTGACTTGTAGTGTGTTTAGATGAAGAATGGCTGTTCTCCTCTCCAACTGGTAGGTTGGATGGCTATTTCAAAGAATGTACCCATCACAATATGGCAAGAACACATCACCAATTGTGTATATTTTCTATTTACATTTTCACAGAATGTTAACAAACTGGTCACACATGAGCAGTCTCTTCTGAATGCATGTTGTGTAATATCTTTCAAGCAGTTTACCTTTACAATGTCCAACAGAGTTCTCACCTTTAGGCAGAGTACTGACTAAATTAAATTGTATTCTTGACATGTTTTTAAAAATAAACTTTCTGTAACATTTTTCTGCTTTTTCAGTTACCCCATCATGCCTGGGAAGTTGAAGTCACCCGTAATATTAAGATTAGCATAGAAGGTAACTTGAGAGAAATATTCTTTATTAATTTTTCATCCTCAGCATAAGCAGAATTTGGGGGTTTATATAATATACTCCTAGTAGTAAGTCCTTGCCCTTATTACTTATGATTTTAATCCATAGAGTTTAAATGAGTGCTAAGGTACCTCAGATGGTACTGTACAGATCAGACCCATATGTACACCAGACAGTATCCCTCAAGTATATAGCCACACCACCTCCTCTTTTTGTTTGTTCTTTCAGAATAGTACAAAGAATACCCTGGTATGACTCATTCCCAAGTGGAACTGTCATATGAATATACAAAAGTGCCAGCAGAAGAAGGTCACACAGTCTACTGAGTCTGCCAGATATTGGCCTCCTGTGTAACTGTTTACAGTGATTTCCATCCCACCTACACCTTAATTGCAACCCTCCTGTAAAGTTGTCCCATGCAGTCATGAATTGGTCAATCATCTTATGGCTGACAACCTCTGCCAGGAGTTTGTTCCACCTTGACACCACCCGCTTTGTGAAGAAGTACTTTGTGACCTCTTTGGTAAACCTTCTTCCAGCCAGGTTGCACTTGCGACCCTTGTGTTCCTGTTCTCACTCAAACTAAAGTGGCTTCTGAGATTGTTTATACCCTTCAGATATTTGAAGGTTTCAATCATGTTCCCCTCTCCCTTCTATCCTCCAGTGAACACATATTAAAGCTCCAAGACCTGTCCTCATATGGTTTGTCCTCCTGACCCTGAATCATTTTCTGTATCCTTCTTTGTACTGCCTCAAGATTATGTACACTTTTTTTACAGCTGCGAGGGCAGAGCTCCACAGATGTAGTGCCATCATTGTAACTTTTCTAGCAGTGTGGAAGCATGTGACAGAATAATGCTCCTGAGTGCTTCCACAGTGCAGAGGAACAGTTCCACTCCTGTGAGTTTCTACTGCCCTTTCCCTCTGCCAGCCATAGAAACACACCCCCTTCATGAGGCAATACATTTTGCCCTGTAATAGTGGAGCTGACAGCATAGCACCCAAGATGACCACCAAAGCCAACTGCGCCATGCCAAGTATCGCACATACACAGTTCTGTTACATCAGCCATCTTGGTTACAGAAATGAACTGTGCATGCATGCTTCCATTCTCCAGGCCATCTTCCAAATTGACAAGAACCACAATTACTGTTTCACTAAGCTCTCACCATCCTGAGCAGCCGTACTGTCTCTGACAAAATTTTGCTTATGTAGGGCACCGATACTGCATGCAGCACTCCAGTTGTGTCTGCACCAAGGGTCTGTACACAGAAAGATCACCTCCTTTCTTCTGTTTGTGAGCCCTCCAGTTATGCACCCCAGCATGCTGTTTGCCTTGGCTGCTGCCCTTTTTACATTGCATAGACTGCTTAAAGTTGCTAGATATAATTATTCCTAGATCTTTTTTCCTCATTAGTTAGCATAACTGTGTCATCCCAACAAGTTTCTGGTATGTAGACCGCAACAGGAGTCTTACCACATTTAACATCTTGAACTGGTCCATGTTGTTACTGAGGCTTCTCACATTCATGTACATACAAGTATGCTTATATGTTCGATCCAAATAGTCTCTGTCAGTGCTAAGTCTACAGTAATCACAGTTTTCTCTTTTATGATACTCCTGACTATAGTTCAGTTTATCACCCTCATTCCCTGACTTTTTTCATTTAAAGCCTTAGTGATTGCATTGCTGGCCCTTTCTCCTAATTAGCTCATATCCTTTCTGTTTGGTGCAGCCTGTCTCTAGCATAAAGATGAGGGGCAGAATTTTTAAGGTGTGGTGCAGGCCTTGCATCCAACCCTGTGCCATGACACTTAGGTTCTGGAAGTGTGCCAAACCCCTTCACCACAACTATGCCCAATTTTACAATTTCAGGCATAGTTGTGATAGTTTCCACAATTTTTGGCTGCTTGCACCAAATATCTGGTGCAAGCTCAGTAAAAAAGGCCCTCAGGATTGCTGAAGGCTAGACCACAAAAAGTTCATCTAACTTGCAGCAAATGGTGCATGGGATAGAATATCTTGATTGCTGGCAGGTGAATGCCACAAGCTTTGTGGACCGTATATACAATGCACCTGGGGCTTGCGGCATTTACAAGCATTTGAAAATGCTGACCAAAGTTTATTTATATATGAAAGGGACCAGTAACATATAAATGCTGGAGTCTCCTCTATGCTCTGTTCCTTAACCAGGCATTCATCCGTCTCATTGCAGATTCACTTCCCTTTGAGATCTTAGGGACCAGAAAAATTTCAACATTAATTATCTTACTACTACTTTCCTATAATTTATTTCCCAGTGTTACACAGTCATTTTTATATCATCCTCATCCTAACACTTCCCTATGTTACTTGTGCCAACATGGACTACTATAACTGGAGTTTTTTTTTATTATCTAGTATATTTGGTGCCAGCCTGTTTAAAGTAAATCGCTGACTTTAAACCTTGGTAGGCATGTAAACAGCATTTTCCCCATGCCCCAGCTACATGTACTGTACAATAATCAGTATACTGTATTTAATAACTGAGTGCCGTATGACAAATTTCCTCCTGGCATGATTTGTGGTGTTAGTTTCACTGCCAGCTACCCCATCCATATACTGTAGGTATACTGATCCGTATTCTAATCAGCTAGTCTTATAACATTTTGTTGTTATGATAGGAGGTGAATAATCAGAGACAACTCTTCTGCTCTTTTTTTAACTTTGTTATGTTGAACTGCGGTTTAGTTATTATTGGCATCAGTTTATAGAAATCACCAATCTCATCATTATCTTTTTAACATCCTCCTTGTGTGTCCTTTTTTGACCCTGATGTTCTGTGGTTATCTCCCCAAATTTATTTGTCATATCCTCATCCCCAAATACCAGCTTATACTTTGTTGCTGGTCTCATGTATGAACTGTTTTAAATAATAGGTTATTTTTCTTAACTTCAAAATATTATATCACAATCTTTTATTTCTTCTGTCATTTTGTTAGTCTGTAGACATCTGTTGCATGTACAGTGAAAGAAGTTATACTATCTTGTGTATGCTGTATGTCATATGGTTTACAATCACTACACTGCATGAGTTTTTTCCCTCCCATTCATATAGAGGTGTTGCACAGTCAGTCCCCTCCATGTTTGGTGAAAAAATTGGATTATAGGGTTATAAATTTAATTGAAACTCAATCGAGTCCCCCGGGCTGATCTGGCTTGACTTGACTGACACTAGCAGACACTGTCTGTGCAGTATCACCTTCACCCAGTACTCACCAATGCTCACATAGGCATCTCAGTAAATGGACATACCACAGAGTTCTGCTTAGGGTGCACTCCTTCACCACCTCTAAACCTCTCCTGATTAGAACATTTGTGTCGATATGCACTATCATATCTGATCTGCCCTATCTTTAATGAAATAAAGAGCAAAAGCTGCCCCACAACTGGATGTGCACATAACAACTGAAGACAGTACTAGAATAATAGCACCATCCACCAGCCATCAAATAAGCAGTCAAACACCATAAAATATAAGGTGCACAACCTGTTACTGCAGTAGCCAAAAGTAAAGAATACCTCTTAATAGGAATGTCAGCAGAACCTCACACAAAAACCTCTGACCGGTTTCGCTTAGCACGTCATCAGGGAGTGTCAATCACTGTGCAGATATCAATCACTGAGCACATACTATATACAATCACACTCATTCAGAGCTCAGGTGGCGTCTGACTGTGGTGGTGAGTGGTGGGCTGCTCATGTTGCCAGCTCGGTTATGGGATGGAAGAGCAGGGTGTTAGGGCACTGCGGGTTGGGGGATCCACTAGACCACCAGGAATTTGGACATTTCTGTTAATGGTGGATTGGGGCTGGGGTGGTCTGCTAGACAACCAGGGAATATAAATATTATATGATGCAGTATTACTAAATATTATAATGGGAGATTGGGGCTGGAAGGGAACTAGAACACCAGGGAATATAAATATTATATGATACAGGATTACTAAATAATATAAGGGGAGATCAGGGCTTGGGGGGTGATTGGGACACTGCTGTACTGCTGCCCATGGCTTGCAGCAACCTGTCTAGGTGCACCCTCTGTTTGGTGCACCACTACAGTTGCCACAAGCCACGGGACCACCAGAATCCTGTCCGATAGAGAATCGGGCACAGGTTACCTGGAGCACCAGCAATTGACGCAAACTGACTTTGGTGTGGCTTGAGCTGATTTTTAAGAATCGGGCCCCTGTGTTAGGAAAGTTTGGCTCCCTCCTTCTCCCAAATATATTTGGTCTAGATCCCTCTGATGCTTAACTTTAATACCCTCCTAAATTATCTTGCTGCAAGCAACTGGTCCCCATCCTTTCTTCCCCCAAGATCAATGTAGCCCTCTCCCTATTTCATACCAAATTTAATTTCATCTGGGAGAAACATGCCCCCATCAGAAAACTCAGAGTGAAAGGTCCCCACTACCACTAGACTACATCTGTCCTCATTGATCAGTGCAAGTCCCATGATCAAGCATGGGCTATCTCAAATTATTCCACTCCCTGACCAACCTCCTGTCCTACAGGTCCCTCAGAAATGTACAAAGGCTGTCCACATTGCTAAATCACATTGTTTTACAGTGAACCTCCAGAATGACCTTAAATCCCAAGCAATATTCTGGAAAGTCATTCACTCTCTCTTTTTGACCCCCTCCTCTGTCTGCTTCCCCAGTCCTCTCAGTAAAATGTTCACCTGTTTCTGACCCTCCCTCTGTTACTGCTCACTTTAATGAATTTGTTACTACATGTACCCTCCCCTCTTACCCCCAGTACCTCTCCTTTCCCCTCTCTTCCATCCTCCTCTCTGTCCCACTCAACTCAAGAGTTTTACTTTCCTTCTGTTACTTCTTAGGAAACCTTGCTTGACCTTTTGTTGCTTAACCTGTCTTAATCCAGTCCTGATGGGTGGGCCCCTAAGCTTCTCTATCTCTCAGCACCAGCCATTGCCTCCCCCTTTACTCACCTTCTCAACTTCTCCTTCTTTTTCTGTGCTGTGCCCCAGTTTTGGAAGCTTGTCAAGCTCCGTCTGAACAAAGGTGGTGAACCCTCCTCTGCCCTATCTCTCTCCTTCCTTATCTTGCAAACCTGCAAGAGAAACTTGTCTGTTTTCAGCTTGTTGACTTCCTCTACTCCTCTAACTACCTCTACCCCTTCCAGTCTGGTTTTCGGAAGCACCACTCCATTGTCTCCTCCCTGCTGTGTGTCACTGACTCCATCCTCACTGTGATTGATCACGGGCACATCCCAGCAGTTATTTTCATTGATCTGGCTAAAGCCTTAAACTCAGTGGCCCAGCCACTCCTCCTGGACAAGCTGAGCTCTGCTGGCTTTCCAGCTCCTGCTGTTAACTGGTTCCATTCCAACCTCATGGGCCATCAACAGTTGGTACAGGTAGAAGGCACCTTGTCCCCTTCCCTTTCTATTCAGGCCGGGGTCCCACAGGGCTCCATCTGGGGTCCCATAATTTATTCCATTTTCCTGAATGCCACCCCTGCCTTTGTCAATTTGCATATCCATATGTATACAGATGACACAGTAATTTACAACTCCAGCCCCTCAGCTGTGACTATGGAAGGTTTACTTCTGCAAGATTTCAACAACATCCTCTGCTTGTTCCACTCCAACCAACTTTGAATCACCACTAAAAATGTGTTTATGGCCTTAGCACCAGTCAGAAACTTTCTAGGCTCTCACACATCCTCATCTTCACCACTCTGGATGGCACCCCTCTTGAAATGGTTTCATCCTTCAAGTACCTTGATCTGTGGCTAGATAGCAGGCTTTATCTATTCCCACACTGATGCATCCACTCCAAGTTTCACCCCAAACTTGGTGCCTTGTACTGTAACAAGAACTCTCTTTTTTCCCAGGTTTGCCTGGAGCTGGTCACAAAAATGGTTCCCCCAAGCTTGCTCCATGGCACCAAGTGAAGGGGTTCACTTGGCACACTGGCAACCCAGGTTCATGCCTCATGCTTTGGTACCAGGAGCAGAGACCGGTAGTGAGGAGACCCAGAGCATCCATTGGATGCTTCCCTCCCTGGGGGGGCAGGGCCTTGGCAACTGTTGGCAGACTGGTGATGAGCTAAGGGGATGTGCGGCCTCAACACACACCCTGACTGTCCCTGCCACAGATCGCTGCTCCCACAGGCCCAATCAGGTTTGCAGTGGGAGGGCCTAGAAAATGTGAAAATGGCCCCATGTCAGCCAGATGATGGCCACTGGTCTCCAGCACACCACAAAGTGCAGGATAGCCCTGCACTGACTACCCCACCACTGATCCCAGGGCTAACTAAGTTGTGCCTCTGGGCACTGCTCCACCGGGGGGAACCCACTCAAAGGATGGTTGTATTGGGTCACCCAGGGGGTCAATTGGAGGTTGCGGGAGCAGTGGGATGGTGACTGGCAGAAAAGGGTGGCTGCGGGGCCTAGGTGGCCAGAAGTAGTGGCCAGCTGGGGTGGGAGAGGGAGGTACAAAGGAAAAAAAAAATGGTTCTCCTAGTTTTCAACAATGGGGATGTGGTCTATGGCACTGCTGCCTGCTGCCTCCTCTTCACTTTCCAGACTGGACACCCTCTGCAATGCTATTTGTCACTTTTCTACTAACTCCCCCTCTTATACCCTTCACTGATCTCTCCACTCCTCCCTATCCATCCTCCCTCTTAATCAATCAATCAAAATCTTTACTTATCCAGGCAAACATCATTGAGCAGAGCTCTTTTACAAGATGGACCTGGTTAGAACAGGGTCAGATAACATCCATCATGAAAACATATCAATACATGTAAATAAGTATATAGACAGAAACACAATGGTGCAGTAATGGGGAAACAAATGATAAAAGGAAGACAAGGCAAGCCATAACAGAGGAGGATTCAAATACAATGGGGCAGGTCCACCATTGAACCATGTAACTGTATATAAACCATGTTCTCTGCATAGAAGTACCAGTTAGTTCATTTACCAGGGGCAGTCACTAGTACTAGCCATGAAAATGGCTTGGAGAACCACCAAATAATGGCAGATGGGGTACCAAGAGGGGTATGTAATATGTAAGCAAAGAATAAACATAGTAAGAAGTGAAGTCTCAAGGATAGGTTGGTAGAACTGATGCGGCGTTGGGGGCCTATGGGGAAAGGGAAAGGGGAGTTAGGACTTTTATAGTATAATTACATGTAGATTGTGGATGAGTGCAGTATAGAGTTGTGAAAAGAAGGCTGCTGAAAGCAGGAAGATAGACCAGTATCAAAGGGGGACAGAGGCATCAAGGTGTCACATGAAAGCATGATGACAGACCAGGGCCAAGGAGGAGACAAGCACTAGAAGTACTTAGTTCATGGTTAAATGGCACAGGTTAGCAGGATGACAAATCATGGTCATGGGAAACAATTGCACTGCTCATATCTGAGATGTGAATATAAGAGCTTGAAAGATGAGATGCCGATGGGTGACCTCAGTTTCAGTTTTTTTTGCAATTTATTCCACAAGAAGGACAGTGTAAAGCTTATAGCAGCCCTGCCAAAGTGAGAGTTAACTTTGGGAGAGATTTGCAACTTCTCAGGGTGTGATTGCCTATTGGTTTTATAGGAAGACAGTCCGTAACGTATTGGGGTAGTTTTCTGGAGATGGCTCTCAGGTTCCATAAGGCTGCATTTTTATCACACCTGAATTGAAGAGAACTCCACCCACTGATTGATATAGAGAGCAGTGGTGAGTGGAATAAGGCAGGCCTGTGATGAACCTCAAAGCTCTATGATATAATGTGTCAAGTTTGGTGAGGTAGGAAATGGGACAGTGACTGTAGAGAATGTCAGCATAATCTATCAAGGCTAGAAAGGTTGATTGTACCAGCTGTAGTTTGGCATCTCTAGTTAAGAAGCGGGCTATCCTAAAGAACAAGCCAAGTCTCTGTCATAATTTTTTGAGTAATTCTTCAATGTGCTCTATAAAGGAGAGCCTATGGTCTAGCCATACTCCCAGGTGTTTGAATTTAGGGACACATTCCAACTTCTCATCAAGAATTGTAGTAATCTGTGGCACAGGATCTGATAGGTCTGACTTTACCATTTGGGCAAAAGGAGAAAAGAGCATTACTTTTGTTTTCTTGGCGTTAAGTAATAGTTTTTTGTTTAGGAATTGGTGTTGCAGCAGGTTGAACTCAGATTGAAGGTCATTACATGCAGATTGTAATGATGGGTGACTTACGTAAAGAACTGTGTCATCTACAAACAGATGAATGTAGGCCTTAGTTATGCTTTCATCAATATTGTTGATGTGTATTGCAAATAAGATCGGTCCTAAGATAGAACCATGGGGAACACCTCTTAGGAGAGGTTTGAGAGTTGAGAGATCTCCTACCACTTTCACCTAGAAGAAACAATCAGAGAGGTAGTTGTTGAACCACTGTAAAGATCATGGGTCAGCACCTAGTGAGGTCCGGGAAGAGAGTAGCAGAGAATGGTCGACAGTGTCGAAGGCCTTGCCCAGGTCCAAGAATGCAGCACAGGTGTAATTTCTGTTGTCTAGCTCTCTTTGCCAGTCACTAGTCACTTTGGCAAGTGCTGTGATGGTGCTATGTTTAGCTCTAAACCCTGATTGGACTGGATTAAGCAGGTTATTAGCTTCTAGATACTGCCTCAGCTGGTTACTTATGACTTTTTCCAGTAATTTTGACAAGACCGGGAGAATCGAAATTGGTCTGTAATTATTTAGAACACAGGGATTTCCGGACTTGAACAGGGGTATGATGTGCGTTGTTTTCCATATTGAAGGAATGGATCCTTGAGTTAATGATAGGTTAAATAAATGGGTTATGGATACGGCTAACACATGGATGGTCACCTTCAAAAAATATGGGTGGAGGGTATCCGCACCAGCACTTTTTTTACATCCAGTTTTAGCAATAGGTCTTCAACTTCTTTCAGAGTAGTAGGACACAAGGAGAAGACTGAATCGGTGATGCTAGGATCTGCACCTTGATTATCCACCTGAGAGCATATCAGATCTGCAGGGGCATTGTCAAAGGCTAAGCCTGCAGTCGCAAAGTGATTGTTGAAGGCATCCAGAACTTCCAGTCTGTCACTAATGGTGTTATTGTTTAAGGAGATTTCTTCAGGTAGTGAGCCACGGGACATGTGACCAGACAAGTCCTTGACGGTTTTCCAAAATTTTGTAGGATTTTTGGAGGCAGAGAGAAATTCAAAATAATAGTATGCAGCTTTTGTATCTCTAACCATTCTGGTACATGAGTTTTGTGCCCTTTTGAACTTGCACCAGTCTGCAGCAGACTGGGTTTTACGTGTTTTTTTCCATAGGTTATCTCTTTCAGTCAATGCAGATTTTAATAATGGTGTGAACCATCTACATGCATTTCTTTGCTATTCGCACCTTAACTATAGGGGCATATTTATTTAGGGTGTCTAGGATAATTTTGCTGAATATGCTGAATGCTGATTGTGTGTTTTTTGCCAAATATAACTCTTGCCAATACAAGGAGTGTTTCAGTTCATTTATGTAGGCAGTGAGATCAAAGTTCCATCTACATCTCTTGGCAGCAAACTTCGGCAAAGTAATAGATTTGTTGCTTGATCTTATGCAAGCAATAAATGAGTGATCGCAGATATCACTGAAGAAAGTGCTGGCAAAGGAAAAGAGATGTGGTTTATTCACTAGGATAACATCTAGCAGGGAGCTGTTATCCACATTCTTTTTATTTACTCGTGTTGGTTCGACAATGAGTTGCGATAATCCATGGGTGTCACAGAAAGCTACAAGAGGAGTGACGGTTTTAGATAGCCAGTCTAAATTAAGTTCCCTAAGAATAATTATTTCTGAGGATTGTTGTTCGATGATATTACTCAGATGAGGTAACAATTGTAGATCAGCAGAAGGAGGTCTGTAGCACCCTATGACACATAATGTTGAAGTGTGTGAGATGGTGACTTGAAGAGACAGACATTCATAAGCATTTGCAACAGATAAAGCACTCAGACAGGATGCCGTATACCTATCCTTGACATAGATGGCAACCCCTCCACCCCTGGAGTGTCTGTCTGCTCTAAATAGTAAATAGTTAGGGATATTGACTTCCCTGTTGGAGGTGGCTGGTCTAAACCAGGTTTCTGAAACCACTAGGATGTCTGGTCAAGTATGGAGGACCCAGGCCTGGATCATGGAAAACTTTTTTAACAGACTGAATACATTAATGTGGAGGAAACTCATGCTTTTCTGTGTGGCAAGGTCAGAGGGTGATGTGATTGCAGCTGGTGGCCCTGGATTGAGCTCCACATTTCTGAGCACAGGAGAAGAAGGAGTAAAGTTTCTTAGAGTGACAATAGTAAGTTCAGACTGGTAACCTCTTTACGCTGTTATGGGCCATCATCCTGGGGGTCGCCCCCCAACATTTTTTGCCCTTCCCACTAAGGGTGGCAGAGATGAGTACTCTGACTGCTATCTGTAGAGGTGATACCTCTATGATGTTGGTGGAAGTCATAATCTGAGGTGGTAATTCATTTAGTATACCAGCCTTAAAGGTAATATGAAAATAGTGTTGAAGAATTGGGGAGTTGAAAAGGCATATATCCATGAAGGGACAGGAACTAGTTACAGAGCAGATCAGATTAGTATCCACAGTAATAAAGGCTTAAGGTGGCATATATTGGGCATGCGATATGAGATAGAAGAAGGACCAGAACAGGATCCATGATTTGACACACATAATGGAATAAGGATGGGGGGAGCTAGAGAGGAGTGAGCTAGAAAGCCGGGGTGGGGTTTACACTTCACTATTCCCACTGCACATCATTCATCTCTAAATACTGGTTTGCATCCTTCCCTTCATATCTCTCCTCACTTCTTTCTCTGATCCCATCTGCCTTAGTTCCTGGGGCTCTTGAACCTTCTCTGTTCCCCACCCGCACTCTGCTGCTGAGCAGTCTGCTTTCTCTTATCACTGCCCCTCTATGTGTAACTTGCTCCCCCCTACTCTCTGTCACTCCCCTTCACACCCTCTCATAGACACCAGCTAAAACTTCTCTCTGCCCACTCCTGCATCTGCCTACTCTCTACCTGACCCTCCTCACCAAGGTATCTCCATCCCTATGTTTGACTCTAACCGGTGTACTGCCACTGCCTGTAATAGGCACTTCTCAACAGTTCTTGCACTGTCACTTACTTTGTTTATTTATTTATTTATTTATGTACTGTATGTATGTATTTATTTATGTACTGTATGTATGTAGTTATTTATGTATGTATGTATTTATGTATTTATGTACTGTATGTATGTATGTATTTATGTATTTATTTATGTACTGTATGTATGTATGTATTTATTTTTTTATTTATGTACTGTATGTATGTATGCATGTATGTATTTATTTATGTACTGTATGTATGTATTTATTTATGCACCGTATGTATGTATTTATGTACTGTATGTATGTATTTATTTATTTATGTACTGTATGTCTGCATGTATTTATTTTTTTATTTATGTACTGTATGTATGTATGCATGTATGTATTTATTTATGTACTGTATGTATGTATTTATTTATGCACCGTATGTATGTATTTATGTACTGTATGTATGTATTTATTTATATACTGTATGTATGTATGTATTTATTTATTTATGTACTGTATGTATGTATGTATTTATTTGTTTGCATGTGAATGCTCCTTGGGACACTACTTTATGGCTCTTCCAATGTCTTTACATATGTACCCTGTCACTTGCACTCTGTTATTCACTTTACTTTGTACCTCATTATTGATGCTGTGTTTTCTGTAATATTGTATTACTCTTCCCCCTTCCTCTGAGTCGCACCTGGAAACAAGCTTTGGCTTGGTGTGCCTTTCCTGGTTACCAGTTGTTAAATCAATATATTTTCCTTTACCCTTCATGGTTCCCAACCTTCCCCAGACCATGCACAATTGATGGAGCCCCCCTTCAAAGAAGTGCAGGACCCTGACACACCCTACTGGGATTCCAGGGGGCCTCCTCCCACAAGGGTTAATATTTTCTAATGGAAGGTACTCCTTGTACCTCTTCTACAAAAAAAATCATATCACTCCCTGAAACTTTCCAGGCTTCAAGTTTGCTGTGGAGCTTGGAGTGGATGGCACCAATGTGAGCAGAGGTAAAGCCTGCTATCTAGCCACACACCAATGTACTTGAAGGATGAAACCATTTCAAGGGGGGGTGCCATCCAGAGTGGTGAAGATGGGGATGGGTGATTTGATTTTTCCTTTTTTCTTCATAGGAGAAAGAAAGGATCTCGGTCCAATACACAGGAATTCTTGTTTGGGGCTGATTGTTTACTTCAGACAGGAAACAGAGTATTGTAAACAGGGTCTGTCCCACAGAGGCACCTGTGGTAGTGGTCTGGACAGATGTGGAGATTCTCCATGATGGAGACCCAAAGGGGGGTGGCAGAGGACCCCAGAGGAGGAGGAGGAAGCAAATCCTGGTGGAGGGCTTGATAGTAAAGGGGATACAATTCGGGACAAGTAGGGATGAGGAGAGGATGGTAAGGTGCCTTCCTGGTGCCAAGGCTCGAAGGAATGAAAGGAGGATCTTAAGGATCACTGGGGAGGCAAGGAAGGAGGGAGAGCTAGATCTTATTGACCATTTGGTCACAAGTGACCAGGCTGGGGAGAGGACAGAGTTAGTTCAGTAGAAGTTCAGGAAACTGGGAAGGGGTCTTGGGCAAGTAGCACAATCTGTTACTTTCTCAGAGGTGCTACCAGTCCAGGACAAGGAGGATGACAGGAGATTCCACAACAGGGAATTCAATGTATGGCTGAGGAAATGGTGCAGAGCTAAGAGTTTCAATTTCACTGGGGACTGGGCTTCACCTAGAAGGATATAGGCCTGTACACCGGTGATGGCCTGCATCCCTCAAAGAGGGGAACTAGGATCCTTAGTGAACAGTTTAAATGCTACATTACTAAGCATTTAAACTAGCCAAGGGGGAGGCAGAATAAGGCTAGTAGACAAAGTCTGTCCCCCCCACATGCTTACAGGATCAGTAGTGGGAATCCCGAGGATGAGAAGTCCCAAACAGAAAAAAACACAAACAGATATCAAAGAAGAAGAGGGTAAGGGAAAGAGGAAAGGAAATAGGGATGGCAAAAAGATGAAAAGAGAGTGGGTGGTAGTACAAAATGGACAGCAAAGTGTGCAAATGCTCAAAGTCTGGGCAGCAAGATGGCAGATATAGAGGCCACCATGACAGCAGGAGACCTGTACATAGTAGCAATTACAGAGACCTGGTGCAATGAAGGCCAGGACTGGGAGGTAGCCATACCAGGCTATGCACTATTTAGGTGAGACAGGGTAGGCAAAAAGGAAGTAGGGGTGGCTCTTTATGTGAGGAAGAACATTAAGGCCACAGAAATACAAGAGGAACAGAGTAAAATGGAGGTATTGTGGGTCACTCTGGAGACAGGGAGGTGGGATGCTATTAGGATAGGGGTGAACTATAGACCTCCAGCACAGGCGAAAGAGGGAGAAAATGATATGGTGGGAGATTTCCAAGGGATGGCTAACAAGAGAGAGGTGCTGCTAGTGGGGGACTTCAATCTACCAGATATGGATTGGAGCCTCCTGGCTGCAGTATCAGTTAGAAGAAGGGAAATTCTAGATTCCCTGCTGGGGACATTCCTCAGGCAACTAGTAAAAGAACTCACTTGTGAGTGGGCATTATTGGACCTGGTGCTGTCAACCAGGGACAGTGTTTCTGATGACACAGTGGGAAGCCACCTGTGGACCAGTGATCATCGTACAGTGTGGTTCAATATACGGACAGGGCCAGAGCCTAACCAAACTAAAGCGAGGGTCCTGGACTTCAGGAGGACTGATTTCAAAAAAGTGGGAGAGTGCCTCAAGGAAATCTTAGCAGAAATAGGGGAAATGGGTGAGGTGGAGGAATATTCAGCAAAAATAAAGAAGGCCATTGAGAAGACAACAAACCTCTGTGTCAGGAAGGTTAAGAAAAACAAGAGAAGAAAGACACCACTATGGTTTTCCAGGGAAGTAGCAGAAAAGGTAAAGGAAGAGAACCAGGCATTCAAACGATACAAGATGACACAGAAGGAAGAGGATAGGGAGAGTTATCAGGGGAAACAAAGGGAGGCAGGGAAAGCAGTTAGAAGAGCTAAAGCACAAACAGAGGAAAACTTGCCAAATTGGCAAAAGGGGGATAAAATATTCTTTAGGTGCATAAGTGAAAAGAAGAAAACAAGTCAGGGATAGTAAGAATAGAAAGGGAAGTGGGGAAAATGTGGAAGTGGACTTGAAGAAAGCTGACATACTGAAAAAGTACTTTTGTTCAGTATTCACAAAGGAAGGGGTAGGTGATGGGCCACAGATAATGGAGAAGGGTAGCAAGGGAAGGGGGTGAACATGAACCCTTTTCCAGAAGACGGACTCCTCAGGGATCTAGCAAAACTAAAAGTAGACAAAGCAATGGGGCCAGATGAGATGCACCCCAGGATACTGAAGGAACTAAAGGAGGAACTGTCTGCACCTCTGATGGCCCTATTCAATCTATCACTGGATATAGGGGAAGTTCTGGGGGATTGGAGAAGGGCAGATGTGGTCTCCCTACATAAGAGTGGAAATAGGGAGGAGGCAGGAATCTATTGCCCTCTAAGCCTGACTTTGGTGGTAGGCAAGATTATGGAAACACTACTTAAAGGGACAATGTCAACCCCAACAGGCCTCAGAGTGTCCCTATTTTTTTTTTTTTATTATTCAAAGTTTATTAATTTTTACGCTTACCATAACAATAAGACATTGAGAAACAGAGCCAGAAACAAGTAGGCACAATAAAGTAAAACAAATATCAAAATGTTCAATAACTCCCCTCCCACCCCATCCCAAACCAACTTCCCCATCCAATGACCAAGTAATGAACAGATACAATGTGTATAGACAGGCAGAATGACATCAACCAACAACCCCTCCACCCCCCAGAATCTCCCAGAGCAAAACAAACTGTTACTTCTCAATAAGGGAAAGAAAGAAAGAAAGAAAGAAAGAAAGAAAGAAAGAAAGAAAGAAAGAAAGAAAGAAAGAAAAAGAAAGAAAGAAAGAAAGAAAGAAAGAAAGAAAGAAAAAGAAATAGATAAATCAAAGAGATTTGACACAAAAACCTATTATTGCAGGGCCACAAGGAAGTGATGCAAGAGTATGCAAAGCCTCCCAATGTTGCTGATAGTGGTGAAGACCCTGATGCAATCTAGCAATTTGTTTTTCCACTGCAAGGGCCTGCAGGAGCTCGTTAAACCATTCATGAAGTGGTGGGGTTGATTCGTCTCTCTCTCTCTGTATGACTACCTGCACCACTGCCACTATCAATGCTGTGTGAACTTTATGATGTCCAATCAGGGTGGGAAGATAGTCACTGACTACACAAATTTTGGGTGTGGAGTGTCCCTAGTTTAAAAAACACATCTTATGACTGTTCACATTCTGTTGAGACTACTGATGTAGCTAGTTGTTTGATTCTGGTTCTTTTTTTCTGTTAAAAAATGAAAAGCAGACAGCTCACCATACTAGTGTTACCACACCAAAACATGTTTGTTTACATTCCTTGATCAAATCCCACTGCATTGTTGCATGACCTAGGAACACCCCCAACATGGAATGGTCTAGCCATTCAATATGAAGTGGGAGTAGAGAAGACTATTGCATCGTGAGTGGCTGCACTGTTTGAGGGTGTTTCTGTTGTTCAGGAAGTATGCAGTAAAAATAGAAACAGGATTCAAAACAAAACAAAGTTGTTTATAACTCTACATTTGCATGCATTTCAGTCCTATTAAGCAAAAAGATGGATACGAGAACATCAGTATCAATGGATTTTAAAGTAGGCAAGCACTCATAAAATGTGGGGTTTTAACTAGAAATAATATGATGCAAAAAAGGTTGACATTGTCCCTTTAAAGAAAGGATTGGAGAATACCTTAAAACAAATGGGTCCGAGGTATCATGGGTTCACAGAGGGTAGCTCTTGCCAAACAAACCTGATAGAGTTTTTTGACTGGGTGACCAGGGATGTGGCTCAGGGAGCAGCAGTGGATGTGGCCTACCTGGATTTCAGTAAGGCCTTCAACACTGTTCCTCACAGGAGACTGGTAAGCAAGCTTGGCAGCCTGGGAGTAAAACCAAAGATAATAAAATGGGGAAACGCTGGCTGAGAAGCAGAACTCAGAGGATGGGGGTAAATTGTATTCATTCAGAGAAAGGTAAGGTAACCAGTGGGGTGCCTCATAGGTCAGTACTGATACTGGTCCTTGTCAATGTCTTTGTTAGCGACATAACAGAGGTGTTGGAAGGAAAGGTATACCTATTCACAGATGAAGCAAAAATCTGCAACACAGTGGACACACCGGTGGGGGGGAATGAAGGAAGATCTAAGAAAGCTAGAAGACTAGTCAAGGGTTTGGCAACAGGGCTTCAATTCCAAAAGATGTATAATTATGCACATGGGGCACAGAAACCCAAGGGCAACATATCAGCTGGGGAAGTGTTAACAAACACCAAGCAGGAAAGAGATCTAGGGGTCATTATATCTGATGACCTGAAGGTAGCAAAGCAGTGTGATAAGGTAGTGGGAAAGGCTAGTAGGATGCTGGGGTGCATAGGAAGGGGTATCACCATCAGAAAAAGGGAGGTCGTGGTACCTCTGTATAGATCAATGGTGAAGCCACACATGGAGTACTGTGTCCAGTTTTGGAGGCCCCATCTTAGGAATGACATAGATTGGGTAGAGGCAGTTCAGAGAAGGGCAACCAAAATTGATGCATGGCCTGTATCAGAAATCCTAAGAGGAAAGACTCAGGGAATTAAATATGTACTCACTGGAGGAAAGAAGAAAAAGGGGAGACATGATAGAAACATTCAAATACTTTTAGGGTATCAATAAGACATAGAAGGATGGCATATTGCACAGAAAGAAATGCTGAAGGACAACGGGGCATGATATGAAGCTGGTTGGGGGGAGACTCAGAGCAAATGTGAGGAAATATTTCTTCACGGAAAGGGTGGTGGATGCCTAGAACAGCCTCCCAGCAGAGGTGGTGTTTACCAAAATGGTAACAGGATTCAAACATGCATGGGATAGACACAGGGGGAACATAGAAATGGGAAGGGGGAGATCATGTGATGTCTAGACTTGGATAGTAGCTCTGACTTCAGGCTCCCTCCACTCTCTGCCAAATAAGTGCTCTCTAAGCTGATCCAAGTTTAATTTTAACAAAATCTCGACTGCCTGCAATTGTGCTCTACTAATAGCCTACAATCATCTCTGATTTTTCGCTATTTCATATCGGGATCCAAAGAGATGGAAGTGGATATGTGGCAGACCCAACAGAGGCATACGCCTCCTGCTACTCCAGAAAAATCCTCTAAGAAAGCAAGAGCTCAAATGCAGCATTCAAGTTGCCAAACTGCCTCCTCCCCGACTGAGGATCAATTCTTGCAGGAATTGCAGCCTTTAAAAGAATCCTTGCGATCCATTACTTTGGAGCTAAAGTCACTACGCATGGATCTCAGAGACATAGGCCGATGGATTGGGGATACGGAGGCCCGCACTGGCTCTCTGGAGAGATGGCAGATGCAAACAGATCCAGAAATCATCTGACTCCATCAGCAACTTAAGTGACTGCAAGATAAAACTGAGGACCTTGAAGGAAGAAGCCGTAAGAACAACCTGCTTATATTTGGATTACCCGAAGCAGCTGAAGGCTCCTCACCAGTCATGTTTGTGCAGAAATTAATTACCAAAATTGTTGGACCCTTTCATCCCAATCCTACTTATCTAATTGAGCAGGCACATGGCTCTCTTCATCCACGTCCTGAGGAGGGCTTCCCACCACAACCTTTTATTTTTAAATTCCTCAGCTATTTAGAATGGCAGCATGTCCTACGCAAGTATCAAGAGCTGTAGAATATCATTTGGGAGGGTAATTCACTAAGAATTTCTCAGGACTTACCAGCCAAAACCAGGAAAAAATTGGGTGGCCTTTCATGACACTGTCTCCAAGTTAATAGCAGCCAGCATCAAATTCAGAGTGCAGTACCCCACCACTCTACAAGTTCATCATGCAGGCCAGTGGCATTCTTATGAATCGGCAGATCATGCCTCCAAAGAACTGGCTACTCGCTTCCCAGACCTTTTCAAAACTCCCTGAAGGACTGTTTCTAACAATATGGGCTATGGTTTTAGGATCCAAGAAATAAGATAAATCGTACCTGGTTTGGAGTTGTGTGGACTCTGAGAATGGACAACCTTTGGCCAAACTGGCTGCTTTATTTTCTTTCTCAGACCTGGGAGGACCTTTCTACCTAGATGCTGGACATTCCTGTATCAGGAACCATATTCTTCAGCAGATGGGACTATTTTCTGAAGGGACTGTTTGGGTGCACTCTCTTTACCTTCCCTTGGAAACACACTGTCAGAAGTGGTAGCTTGTGATGCATACCCCATTATCACATTGTTCCCCGGGGGGGGGGAGCTTTCCTTAATTTTGCTGCAGTCTTGTCTCCCATATTTTGTAGTTTACTACTTTAATTCACTAGCAGTAGCCATGGAATAAGGTAGGGTGGCATCTCAATGATAGCACTATACCAGATGTCCCAGTTTCCTCATTACTGTTGAGGAGCACTTCAAATCAAACTGTAAGCCTGGAAAGTTTGTTTAGGAATAGTTACTTGTTTGGTTATCTTTATTGGGCAGTTGATTACCTCATAGTTAGCCTGGGAGGGCATGGAGGGGTAGGGAGGAGGGGTGACCACCTTGGCTCTTGCTGCTGCTAAGTCGGAGCACATCGCAATTCGGTTATGGGGGGAGAGGGGTGCCTGGAATTTTACTTGTGAGTGGATTTATATGACTGGTTGTTCAAATTTTTTTCTGATAGATTTTACCCACTCATGTAACTTTTATTTTAATGAAGATAACACTGGGTCCCAATATCGGACCTTTTCTCTTAGTGATTTATTCGATAGATTTACCTGGTTATTGCCTTGTTTTTTTTAACTTTAGCATATTGGTATGCATAGTAAGCAATATCACCAGACGCATTGGGGTATGGGAAGTTAGGGGTTCTTATTCATGTTGCTGTGCTCTTTACATAGGGCGGAGGGTGGGAGTTTGGAGTACGGTTCCTGTTTTGGGAGTTTTGGGAAGGGGGGACTGGTTTAACTGGATTTCAACTATTACTTATTGGATTTGGGTACAGTATTGGGAGGGTGGTTTAATATGGTGGACAGCTATGTCATATCTATGGTACATAGACCTTGTCATTCCTGGTTCTAAATTTCTGGTACATAAGGATGGGGATTTGGGAGGGAAGGGTAGTTATGGAGTGCACTTAGGGGGAAATGTAATACTATTTGCACCTCGTAATTACTGTGATTATGGCTAATGGTCTAAGTTCTTAACTTGGAACGTCAGAGGTGTCAGAGAGCAATCAAAAGTATATCAAGTCCTTAAATATAACTTGCTATTACATGCTCAAATTTCTTTCATTCAGGAAACCCATCTTCTTCCTCATGAGGCGCTTAGACTCCATAGGCAGGACATTGGCCAGGTCTTTATCTCGGGAGCCGCCACCTCAAGTAAAGGGGTAGCTATATTATTTAATTGCTCAGTCTCCTTGCAGGTGGACCAGATTGTTTCTGACCCACAGAGAAGATATATTTTCCTGAAAAACCTTCTAGATCACGGAAAGCTTGTTCTGGGAAGTATGTATATGATCCAGTATGGGGCAATCCAGCTTTTTTTACCACATTATCTGACATATTAACCCCTTCATCTCCTTTCTTTTAATCCTAGGAGTTGATTGGAATATTCCCCTCACTCAGTATCTGAACCAATCTAACTAATCCCTTAGATCTCCTTCACAAGCACAAACAGCTTTACAAGAATTTATGGATCTACTGGGCCTCTGTTACCCCTGGAGAATTCTGAATCCACTGGTCTGTGTCTACACATTCTACTCAATGGTCTATCATATCTCTTCTAGACTAGACTATGTTCTTATTAGTAGTTCTCTTATTCCTAGCCTCTGCAACTCTGGTCTAGAACTTATCCTCTCTGACCACGAAGAGGCCTGGGTGACGTTGGCTCTAGATAACAATTTTCTATGTGATACAGCCTGGAGATTAAATCTTCAGCTATTAAAAGATGAGTATGTAATCTCCAAAATTTTCTCTCTTATCCAATCATTCATCTCGACTAACCAAAACTCAGTTCTCAGGGTGGATCATGACTGGTGTGCTCTGAAATGTTTCTTAAGAGAGGAGTTTATTCGTCTTACCTCTGCTAGGAAATGTCATAGGGAGTCAGAAGCTCCTTCCCTGCTGACCAAAATCTGGATTCTAGAGCAGTCTCTCTTGGATAACTCCACCCCAGATTCTCTCAAAACCCTGCTTTCTCTTAGAGACAAATACGCGACTCTAATGCAAGAGAAAGCAGAATATGCGATATTTAAAACTCATACTAAATACATAGAACAAGGAGAGAGAAGGTGGGCCACTTGCTTGCACTCTGTTTAAAGAAACTGGAAGTCTCAAGAATCATTCCCTCTATTAATGCCCCTAACGGATCACCTAAAACTCATCCATGTGACATTGCACTAGTTTTTGAACAATTCTACTATACTTTATATGGCCAACATGCATCACCCCCATCTCAAGAGGAAATATCCATGTATTTAGATTCCTTAACACTACCACAGCTCTCACAGTATCATCAAACCCTTCTCTCCACTCCTATCTCCTTGGAAGAAATAGAAGTATCCATAAATAAGTTAGCATTAGACAATGCACCAGGACCTGACAGCTTTCCTTTGACTTTTTATAAACTTTTTATTAAAGATCTTGCACCTGTATTGCTTCACCTCTATAATGTCATTCTGTCCTCGGACACTCTCGACCCTTCGCTACTAGAAGCTACCATTGTCTTCCTTCTCAAACCAGATAAGCCACCCACTTGCCCAACTAGCTATCGCCTAATTTCCTATTAAATTGTGACATTAAGATTCTTACTAAGATCCTAGCCTCCAGAACAGAAAAAGTTTGGTCTTGTTTACTCAGTCCTGAACAAGTGGGATTCATCTTTGGGAGGTCCTCTTCGGACCACCTTCGTAAACTCTCCCAAATCTTTCAGGCAGCTGGATCTTCTCCCTCTTCTATGGCCTTGGTTTCTCTTGATGCCAAGAAAGCCATTGACAGGGTGGACTGGCTCTTTCTGTGGTCCACCCTACGCAAGATGGGTTTTTCTCTTCCTTTTCTGCAATGGCTTCAGGTGATCTATTCTTCTCCAATGGCTAAAATATATTGTAATGGTGTATTTTCTTCCTGCTTCTATTTATACACTGGTACACATCAAGGATGTCCCCTTCCTCCTTTTCTTTTCAACCTGTATCTTGAACCACTCATTAGACAACTGAAATCTTCCCCCAGCATAACTGGCACCTCGGTCAGAGATCTAATGCCCTCACTTTCAGTATATGCGGATGATATTCTTCTTCATCTTTCCAACCCTATCTCTTCCCTTACAGCAGCCCTAAAGATAATAGATAACTATGGCAGCTACTGCAATTATAAACTAAACCTCAATAAGACAGAAATATACCCTCTCAACCACTTAGCTTATAAACAAGACTTTGCTTCATTTGGTATGAAGTGGTCCTCCCGTTACATTAAATATCTCGGCATTTACTTAACCACTGACTCTGCATTATCACATAAATTAAATTTAGAGTACCTTTGGAATACTATCCATCAAGACTTAGTCCACTGGAAGAGTCTCCCTCTTTCTTTGTGGGGTAGAATTAATAGTATCAAAATGAACGTGCTTCCTAGGCTCTTCTGCCCATTAAATATGTTCAATATCTGTCTTCCGCTCTCCTTTTTTAAACATCTCCACTCCGACATTACTTCATTTCTTCAGTTGGACAAAACCCCTAGACGCTCCTATCTCAAGTTAGGACTACCAAAAGAATCTGGCGGTCTGCGTTTGCCTAGCTTTATGTTATATTACTGGGCCAGCCATCTTTATAAATGTGAAAAATGGTTTTCTGTACCTCAACTACAGTAGATAAAGAATACATCCCTATTTGGTTGCAGGTAGAACTTCATCTCATAGCTACTTACAATTTGAATCCCACCTCTATCTTCTTTTCAACTTGGAAAATCATGCCAAAGGCTCTACATTCTTCCTCGATAGGCACATCTCTGGGTACTTCTACAGCTCAGCGCCTACTTGAAATTGTCCCCCTCGAGAGTCTTTTCCCAGCCTATCTTCTCTAATTTAAATATTAAAATAGGAGGTCAGTCGCTGCTCACTACTTGGCTCCCGGTACCCCCTGAATTGAGGGTCTTAGACTTCTACTCTCAGATGTCAATACTCTCTTCACCCGAGCTCCTTACTAAGTTTCAACTGGCACCTACTTATATCTTTAAAATTTACCAATTACGACATCTTCTGGCAAAACATTTTGGCATCTCATTACAACACCCCTTATTTGGGGATTTCCTACAGCAGATTTGGGACTTGGATTGTAAACCACATGGTGTCTCCCCTTTGTACCTGTACTTGCTTCACCATTCCGGACCCTCCTCCCAAGAGGGCTCCAAGGTCTGGGGATCTCTTCTTCCAGATCTTGAACTTAACGGGGTATATATCTGGAAGGACTTGCACACTTACTTATCTCAAGACCTCCTTAGACTTACCCAGTATCATATATTAAACAATATGTACTATACTCCTGTTAAATTGGTTAAAATGGGATGTCTCCCCTTTTCTACTTGTCTCAGATGTGGCAAGGAAGAAGGCACCTTATTACACATATTTTGGTCCTTTGAAAAGGTATGTTCTCTGTGGGTACAAATTGAGGAACAAGTGGATCCCCTCTTAGGTCTGCAAGGTCTATTTTCCCCAGGTATTTGCATAGTGGGTGATTATTCCCAGATACAGGTCAGAGAAAGGAGATATCATATGGCCATCTTCTCCCTGGGAGTTAAAAAGGTTGTTCTTAGGCACTGGCTAGATCAACTACCCATAACATATAATGAATGGTTGTGAGAACTTTCTTTCTTGCTAAGAACTGAACAATTCATTACAAGTATACAACACTGCATGCCTTTATTTAAAAAAAATGGGGCACATTATGTGCTCTTTATCTTTCTTAAATACCATCAGTTCTCTGACTCATCAATGATGAGTAATAAGCCATTTACAACTCCTATTTCTGTATTCATGTTGGTTATCACCTGCACTCCATGGGGAGAGGGGTGGGGTATGGGGTTTTAGGGGGTGGGGAGAACTTGCTTACTTCAGTATTCATGCTTCTTTTGGATTGTAAGAACTATTGTTTTGTTACATTTAAAATCAATAAAGCTTTTTCAGTTAAAAAAAGAAATAGGAAGGGGGCATCAAGATCAATTAGGGTCTATGGTAGCACAGCAGGTAGGGACTTTAAGGCAGGCTAGGTGGACCAGGAGGTCCTTTTCTGCTGACAACTTCTATGTTTCCATCTTTCCATGTTACCCATTTCCATCTAACCTTTCCTTCTCTCCTAACTACAGTCCATTTGCCCTTATAGACCTGTGGACCCTCTATGGCAATGGAGCCTATAGCCCCCATTGTGTCTCATTGTCTCTCTCATAGCAGATCCCCCCCTTGCTGCCTCAAGTTCAGCTTCCAACAACTGCACCCTCTACAGCTGAGACATTGGCCACAGATACAAAGTACCGTCTGGGCTGCAATTGCCCCACAGCTCCTGCACTGTTGACTGATGACTATGATTTAATTGAAAACATCAGGGAAAATTCAGTTTTGTCATTGATAACAGTTTCACAAGCGATGGTGTTACATTCTAGTTTAGGGTCAAAATAGTGTCTACATTATAGTGTGTTAAAAAACTACAAAGACAAAATGGTGGCTCACAACATAATGGTATCATAAAATAGCTACAGCATAATACAGCATAATACAGTGTTATGAATGTCCAAACAAGCACCTTACTGATAATGTAATGAAGGGGGCTTTGTCCTCTGCACTAAATATAACAAACTCCACGTCGCACAGCACAGGTATGCATGTCAATCTGGGAACACAGCCATATGACCTGTATAACTAGTAATCAAGATCTGCAGCATCTCTCTGAGCCCTTCGAATAATATGCTTCATTAACGGCATGGAAGGAAGCCTGCTACTGACAGAAGAAGAAACACCTGAAGTACAAGCCGCTACTATTTAATGAGTAGTCTCACATGTACAGTAGATGTAGCTCTTTTCCTTGACGGCCAATATCTGCTTCACCAACACAGATGCCAACATCAAGAACATGATTAGGATTTCCTATAGTCTTCCTCACTGACTCACCACAAGTATGCAAATGTACACGGCACTTCCCCTTATCATAGTCCATGCACTTCCAGTAGTACTTCTCACATGAAATCTGCTCTCTGCAAAACAAAAGTCCCTCATGTAACAGGAGCTGACTGCCCTTCTGACTTTTCATACAATGCAGAGGCATTTTTAAAATGCTAGCAACAACCAAAAATGGCAACACACATAACACAATGAGAACTCCACTACTTGCAACAGGACCACCTCACTCCCAATTACATCCACAAAACACCTGACAGCCACTACACCAGTGAACAACCATTCCAATTAGATCCGCAAAACACCTGACAGGCAGCAACAGATAACACAGAATCTGCACCAGGACAGCGCTACTAAAACCACCGCACTGTAAAACACTGCAAGCTACAATGGATCATGCTATTAATGACACCTGATTTTGTCAGGCACTATTATGTCGATGATATTTTGACCATATACCTTGCATTCAAAGATAGTATGATGAGACAAAGATGTATTCTCACCCTGGACATCTCATCAATTTTGTTGCGATTATAGTGCAGGCTAAGGAGTTGTTTAAGAATTTATTTGAGAATGCATGTGTTGTCCATACTGCTTTACAAATCCTTACAACTATACAGGCTAATTTAAGAATAGTCTCACAGAGGAAAAGTGACTGCAGCACTGCATGTTGAACTTACATTTCTCATTATCCTGGGCTCTGTTGAAGAGAATGAGATAACATAGAGTGCTAAAAAAGCCAAGAAACTGTATTTTGGTGAATATGTGATTTGTTCTTTTATAGACTATGAATAGGAGCTGCAACCTTCTTGGTGCTCAAATTATTTTGTTGAAACTGGCCATGTTTAAGGGTGTCTTAAACAAGAGTGTATACCCATTTATTGAGGAGAGGGTGATACAGGACTTTATTAGAGTGAGCATTTCTATTGACTGTAATTTGGCTGAAATACTATGACTGATTCTATTTTGTAGCTGACAACAGCTGTACACCTGACAGAGGCTCCTGTTATGATGCTACTACAACAGAAGAACAGAGTTAAAATTAATTAAAATGAAAAGACAGCTGTAGCCGGCTTTAGCCAAAGGAACTGAAAATCATCTGATATGATTTAAAGGTTTAATGAATCTTCATGAAGGTAGAAAAACATGTATTTGATTATCTTAAACTGCTTGTTTTATATCCATGGCAGTGACTGCTAATGCATGAATTTTCTATAGAGTTGTAGTATAACATTTTAAACTGTGTCTTTATTTACAATATTATGTATGACCTGATGTAATAAATATGTTCCCCTTTTTCCCCTCCTACAGGTTGGCACTCAGATGTTAGGATATTCCAATGAATATATTAGATTGTAATTAATGTGTATAATGAATATCATTTGTCTTCTTATCTTATTTACTTTTAAATGTCATGTGTTAAATGGAAAAAGTGATATCAAATAGCACACATAAAATGTACAAAAGAAATAGCCTGCTCAGGCAATACTTTCAAGGTAATAGAGAAGCTGTAAAATCATTTGTAGCAGCTGACCATTTGTCTTGTGCCATTCCCCCTGAACTGAGGGTAGGTACAGGGTTCCTGCTCTTAGGGAGGAGAGCAGGCCCTGGCACCACCCCAGGGAGGAAACACAGGGGCCGCCTGCGGGGTGGTGGCTAGCTGGAGAGGAGCAGAATGAGATGGTTAAAAAGGGCTGAGGCCAGCAGCTCCCCCTCTTTGTTCTCTCTTCAGATTGACAACAGCCACCCAGCAAACTTCCAGAGCCCTGAGGTAAGGCATGTGGCTGAATAAAAGAGAACACGGGGGTTACTTAAACTGGTGGCATAGGTCAGGAAGGCTTATGGAGGCTTAAAAGCATGGACTGCAGGAGTGTTAATCACCCCCAGGATAAGTTGGCCACATTGAGGACCCTCATAAACAAAGCAATGGTGAGCAAAAAGATTACTCTGCAGGAGCTGCAGCAGATAACAGGGCACCTCAACATCACCTGCCGGGTGATACCCATTGGAAGGATGTTTCTCAGGCACAAGGCAAAGCTGTGGACAGGGACAAAGAAGCCCCATCATAGATTGAGGGTCATGGAGGGCTTCCAGGAAGATCTGCAGATCTGGCAGACATTTACTGCCCAGTTCAATGGAGTCTCCATGTGGCAAAGTATGGAAGACAATAAGGTCTTGGAGCTATTCACTGGCACTGCCAGAGGGCTAGGGTTTGGAGCATATTTTCAGGGTGAGTGGTGCGCTTCAGGGTGGCCACCAGAATGGGCAATGGCTAATCTCCACTGGCAGATCATACTGCTTGTATTTTTCCCACTTGTAGTAGCCTTATGCATTTGGGGACCCAGGCTGAGAGTTACCTTTAGAAGGGTCATCTTTCACTCAGATAACATGGGCATGGGGGCCCCAGGGAGATTTAATGAGGATTTTCATGTTGAAATGTATGCTGTTGAATGCACATTTTAAAACTGTCCATGTACCAGGAATAAACAATGTATTGCTGATGCTTTGTTTCATTTGCAGTGGCAGAGAAATAGGGAATTTGTGCCAACAGTGGAACAGTAACCATGGCTGGTCCCACCTTTCCTGTGGAAGGTGGTGACCTTGACCCTTGGAGATGCACAGGTAATTCCATTGCTCCACAGACTAGAATAGCTGATTGCTGAAGACTGGAGAATTATATTGGTACCCCGGCAGATGCTGGATGGCCGAATATCTGGCTGATCCCAATTGATCAATCATGTAATTACATCATGTTAGCTAAGAGCAAGGGGTTTACGATAGGTGTGGTGGGGTAACATTTAGTTGGATTGTCTTGGCTCTCTCAGATTATGGGGTTCAAGCACACTACCGGTGTCTTCAAGATTTGGAAGGTCCTTGAGGGCTGGAGCAGGAGTCACACTAGGCAGCTGGACAGGTGACAGCCTATCACACCAGCATTTTCAGACCGAGTGTAGGCTGCATTGCCAGGGGTTTGCTGGAACTTATATGAGGCTACACTGTTTAGGACTGCCTTTCTGGTGGCCTTCTGTTGGGCATTCAGGGTCTTGGAGTTGACTCAAGTGGCATAGACCCCTTCTGGCCATGTGTGTGCCGGTAGCACAGCACCCATCATTAAGGAATCACAGTGCGAAATTCGCCGCCCCCTCCCAGAGGTCCACCTCTCCCAGAGTTGGAAAATTTAGAAAAGGGGGGGTTTGGGGGGTCACAGCCCCTCACAAACAGAGGGGGCCATGACATTGGGACTTGGTGCCCTAATGACTGGGCACATTGTATGTGGTGCCATACATGCCCAGAACTGGCACAGACAAGTAAAAAATCAAGCTAGCGGGATGATGATGTTGCAGTGACCCAAGAGGAGGGGTTTATGCAGCTACAGAGGAGCAAAACTAATCAGAGCGGCATGGGACAATGGTGCCTGGTGAAGGCCTTGGTTGGTTTCTCATTGGACATTTGGGCTCAGTTAGAGGCTTACGTGGCATCTTACCCATGGAAAGGCAATACCTTTTTCTTGCATGAAGATGGCAAGCTGATTATGGCTGACCAGTTCCACTATGTCCTGTGACTGGTGGTCTGGCAAGCGGGACTACATGCTCAAAAGTTCAACATACATTCCTTTTGAATTAGGGCAGTGACAATGGCTCAGAGCTAGGGTATGACTGATGCTAAGATTCACACTCTAGGGCACTAGAAGACCCAGATGTTCCTGTGCTGGTATCACATCAACTCATCACAAACATTTTATCACAAAGAAATCATCAAAAACACTACATCGCAATTTATTGCAGCGCATGATACAGCTGTTCGCAGGTGACATTCAATCACAAAAATCTCAAATACTGAAAATAAGTTGACATTCTTTCTAAACCTTAAATAAGACCTGTTGTCCTACCTTAATGTTACGGAGCATACATCACGTTGAAATGTTGAGGTCATGACCCTCCGTTTCTGTTTCTGCGTGCTACATGATGATTGATTCATCAGTACAATGCCCACCAATGAATTCAGTATGCTGTCCACCAATGAAATCTGTCAATTCAGTCTTCAACGCAAGCAAGCTAGTCACTTTATTTTCACTGTATTACAAAGTCTATATTTAAAAGGTAAATCTTTATTCTTTCAAGTTTAAAAACATTTTAGTTGCTTCGTATCTTAGACTTGCAATTGGAAGTTGTGAGCAATTGCACGTAAAAAGTCCATCCGCGCTGTATCGCAGTATGAATCCACTACCTTGACAATCCTTTGTGTGGTGTCTCTGTATTTTTTTCTGAGTGCAGGAGGTTCTATGCCAGACAGGTATTGCTCCATACGCAGCTCATTGAGGTTCTGTTCCACCTTCTGTGCATTTATAAATTTCCAAACTGTTGGGTGGCAGGCACCAAGAAGACTATTAAATCTTTTGTGCCACCCTTCAACAGAGTTTATAGTGTGTGGTAGTCCAGCAGTAACAGCCGAGCTGCAGTTCCAAAACTCGATTGCAAAATGAGGTCGTCTATGACCATGATGACCAACTGGCCTCCCTATCCATGTATCTTCAAAATAATCTACCAACGGAGCCAGTTGGTCATCATTAGTCATATAAAATTCTGTTAATCTGAGTTGTTCAAATGCTTCAACAACATCAGCTGGTGGAATGTATGCAAAGGCTGGAAGCATCTGGATTTGCAATGAATAGTCAGCATCCACAGTGTAATTTTTGTGTATGATTGTGCTTTCTTGTACTTTCCTCCATACGGCTTGGCGTAGGTGAAAAAAGCAACCCCTAGTACAAGCAGTTGGAAACTCAGTCTGAAATGCTGTGCTACATTAGGCTGCATTTGCAGTAATGATTTTTTTTCTCTATTCCAGGTTCCCCAGATGGCCCCAAGAGCATATGGCTCTGTAGTCATTTGTTCATCTGCTTGGCAGGGGAGAGAGTGGCTCACCACCCTGGGGGTGGAACCTATCTATTCCCAACTGAAAAGCACAGGTCAACTGTTTCAGAGTATTTGGCATGCATAGGGAAGGAATGCTACCCAGGTTGATGAGGGAGGCCCAACAGAGAAGGAACTCAGATATCCTGCTAATCCACCTTGGGGGTGAGGACCTACGGTCCTGAAAGATGATCGACCTGCTATTGATGACAAAGGAGGACCTGTGCTATATATGGGGTTGGGTACTAACCCAGGAGATACATCTATTTTTGACACACAGAGGAGGTTGGCAGTCCAATGAGGGCATGGGCGTGTGGCCAGGGAGCTGATTATCCTCCTGCTGTGTATGATACTCCAGTTATGTATGAAAATAAACATATGGCTCGCAGACACTTACTCCTAGACCTGTGTCAGTGTATTTTTTCTGGGAAGGGGAAGTGGATACTACCATAACCATGTCAACTTTCCTGAAACACTCTTGCTTTACACCATATGTGACTTAGTTGATACCTATTGCTATCTTAAAAAATATACTGTTCGCACAACTTAAAGATTTAAAAAAATATTGTGTACTGATGACCATTTGTGTACTGTATATGTATCTGCATTCTTTAGGCATTAAGTTTTAGTGTATGCCGATCGCACAGTGAAACCTGCACCGCAAATGACAGTACAGCGACAACATTGACAGGTCGCTGTACTGTCACTGCTGGACCTGGTACTGCTTTCTGGGGTCTTGCACCCCCTCCCTAAATCAACTCCATATCTGAGTTGATTAGTTTAGTTATGGGGGGTACAGGGGGCAGAGTCCCCCACATGGGGGGTTTGGGGGCTTAGTCTGTAGCAAATGGTTTTATGCCAGCCGCAATTGCAGTGGGCATTAAGTCAATGCTGTAACATCAGTCAACAACAAAGTTGTGGAACTGGCATCATAGAATAAAGTTTTTGTAACTTCCTGTTACTGTGACTGCGCGCCCCCCCCCCCCGGACACTGATGAAAATTAATTGGGAGGCTCTATGGTCTACTGGTTGATGCACTGACAGCAGAATCAGGAGATCACAGGGTTTAAAACCACTAGTGCCAGCTACTCATTGTGCAACCTTAGAGCAAGTCATCCAACCTTCCAGTGCTCCAGTTCACATCACAGCAGAAACTGGTAGAAATAGGGCTCCATAGAAAAGTAGAGATTGCATCTCAACTGGGCTATCCTGGATAAATAAATAGTAAAGCAATAAATAGTTGATTAACCTAGAGTGCATGTGAATATCCCAGTGTACAATTATGAATAGTGTAAACAAAAAATACTGCATATTGTCTCCCTGCAGCAATCCTGTACTTTAATGATCGCTAATTGCCATCTTTAATGCAGTACCTTGGCAAAGCATTGTTTTAAATACTTGGAAAAATCTATTCTTGTCATCTGTGCAAAGTCACAGTACCTAGTACAAAACCCGACCTTCTAAATGATTAAGTTCACAGTTACTAGATGAGAAAATCATTCAGATAATGTCATTTTATTAAATTTCATTTGCATAAAGTTCAAGATATTGACAGAAATGAAGAATTCTGCCTTGCAGGTATCCAAGAAAGTAGAAAGATTATGCATCCAATTTACTTGTGACCGAATCTATAGAGATGACCACTTTCTGTAATGAAAGGGTAATTCCAGTTACCTGATCCTTCAGTATTAGTCATTTCTGGAGTAAAGACTGAAGGGCAGAATTTTCAGTATGAAGGACGCCGACACATGGGCTTAGTTTCTGCTCTGTCAGCATCCTCTGAGTTGTACAAAAACTCAAGAATCTAATTTTTAATGGTGCTCATAATTTTACAAGTTTTCATGATTTGCAACAGCTTGGTAGAAAATGACCAAAGACATATTTATTGTGCTGCAGCCAGTGCCACATTTGTAGCAAATCATGGAAACTGCACACAAAGGTGCCAAATTATATTTTAGCAATCTTAACCTGTAGGACTGCAAAATTTTGTGTACAAAGCCTCAGTCTTTGTGACTAATGTTTTGGCAAGTTTGATAAAAATTGGTTTGGCAGTTCAAAAGTTATTGATCAGTGAAATTAAATAAAAATCCCCAAATCCTGTCATTTTTGTTCCATGTGATACTGAAAAAATTACACTGATTCAAAATATGAAAAAGTTTATATGATCTTGCCCCAGATTAAGGCCCTTTTTCCAGTTTGGAGACTACTTTTTTTGCTTTTTTGAGTTATTTGGTTTTAAAGTCTTAAAATGTTGTGCATGTGCAGACCACTTGAAAGAATAGCTGAAAAATACTCAAACCCTTATTTTCAAGTTGTCACAGAGCACAAGCAAAAACTAAAAGGGGGGGAACTAATGAGCAGCTAAGTAGATAGAATGTGTTCCTTCGGAGCTCTGTCCCATGTGGTTTTTAAATGTTAATATTTCTTATAGCTACAATAATCTTTTGGATCTAAAATCTACACAACACCCAACTAAGGCGATATGGAGGAATTCTTGATCACTCCCACAGGAAAATCATTGCAGCAAGCCACAAAAGGTAGTAAGAAGGGAGCCCAGCAAGAGGTACTAGCAATAGTTGGATTGGGCCTGATATCATTGTCAGCTGCAGAGATAGGGGCTATAGGTCATCTTGTCACAGACAATGTACTGGCAGGACTAAGCCCTTAACTGACAAAATTGGAAGAAAATCTAATGGAAATCTATGTGCAATGTTCCCAGCAATCCCAGAGAACTGGAGAAGTGGAACAGCGGGTCTCCAACTTGGAGGATGGTACGAGGCAGTTACCAGGAAAAATGGTGAAACTACATCAGGAGCTGGAGGACCACAGAGACCTTCTGGAATATCAAGATAATTACAATAGGAGAAGTAATCGGAGGCTGAGAGGTCTTCTGGAGGGAAAGGATGGTCCCAACACAGTGGAAGTTAGTGTGGTCACTCTCCCAAAGCTTCTGGAAATGAGCCCTAAGATTGGCAGGCTTAAAATAGAAAGGGCTCACAGGGCCTTGGTGCCACATCCTAGAGGGGATCAGATGCCGATACAAATTATTTTTTGGCCAAACAATTTTGGAGACCAGCAGGCTGTGATGACAGCCTACTGCACCAACAAAGAGCTAAAATTTGAAGGTGCAAGACTAACCTTACATCAAGATTTCTTGGCTGAGCTGCAGAAATGGCAACAACAGTTTAATCCTGTGATGGACATGCTTAGAGAAAGGAAGATTGAGTTTTATTTCACCTACTTCGCATTAGTTAAGATCCAACATGAAGGGGCCACACTCTCGTTCTGGGAAGTAGAAATGGTCTGGGCTTTCCTGAGTGATTGGGATCAGAAAAATAAATGCTTAAGATAAGGGGTGACCTGTGACTGAAGACAGATCTGTAATTCACGCTGTATCATTGTGGGGTTTCTGTTCTCATAAGAAGTGTAGACAAGGTGGCCATCCTTTCTGATAGCTGATGGGGATCTGTATTCTATATTGAATATTTTTGTCTGTTCTTCTGTGCAACATAATGACTCTACCTGTGGATATGTGTTTTTTTTTTATCCCTTATGCTGTTTTGCGACTGTTGGATTACTTGGACTTAGACTGGTTTGCCCACAGTAGATACTGAGGGTAAATGTGACCATGGATTTGATGCTCACCTTCTGCTCTTGGTTCCCTGGGGTTGTGAGCCCACTGAATTGGTCTGTGTGATCAGGCAAAGAGCTCAGTGTTTATGCCCTGATTATTTTTGACACAGCCTTCTACTAAAATACATTAGGTATTATTCATCAAGAGCAATTCCCAAATCTCATTTTGGGTGAAGACCTAAACTGTATAATGGATTCAAAATTGGACTACTCAGGGGGTAGGGATAGGAGTGCCAAGGATACAGCAAATTGGTAATTGGGAATGTCAGAGTTGGACCTGTCAGATAGCAGTGGACGGCCAACACTGGGGCCAGAGAATATACATTTTTTCCAACCTGCATAAATCTTGATCAAGAATAGATAATATATACATTCCTATAAGTCACTATAATAGAGTAGTAGGGGTAAGCCATAGCCCCGTACACATATCGGATGATGCAATGGTACATGTAGTGATACTGATGAGGGAGGAAAAGTAGAAATACCTTGTTGGAAGTCTTCTACATACCTATTAGCGAGAGAGGAATGCTGAACATAGTTAAAGAATCAATGGGCACTATATGCTAGTAGTAATTCAGGTTCTGTGTCCTTGAAAGGGGTCCACCGGAGGGTGAGGAAGGCATTTATGCAGGGTGCCATTATCAGTTTTGTAGCCAGAGTTAAGAAGGAGTGTAGGGAAAAACAGATTGAAATGGAAAGAATGCTAAAAGATCTGAAACAAAAAGTGGCCAGGGAAGGGGAGATTTGCTAATTACTGGGGAAACTAAGAGTAGATGGATCTTTGCAAGGAAGTGATTTTATGAATGAGGAAATAAACCTGGTCAGTTATTGGCCAGACTGGTGAGTGGTAGGAAGACCTCTAGCCACATTACAGCAATACGGGATACATTTGACTGCTTGCTGCATGAGAGCTCCCAGATCAGACATAGTATCAGGGACTTCTATCAGCATCTATACAAGGCTGAATGCATGGGTAAGAAGGAACAGGCCATTGCCTTTCTAGATGGGATCAATATCCTGACCCTTTCAGACACACAAAGGGAGAAGCTGGGAACACCAGTGTCCACCACTGAAATACTTCATGTTATTGGATGGTTGAAGAAGGGTAAAGCTGGGGTCCCTGATGGATTAGTGGCAGAGCATTACAAGGAGTTGAGGTTGGTATTATTGTAACCACTGAGGGAGCTAATGGGGAAGGCTATGGGGGAGAGGGGTCTCCCAAAGTTGTGCTGTGAGGCCAATATCCGTGTCATACCAAAACCAGGAAAGGATCCCTCTGAGTGTGGATCATACAGACCCATCTCCATACTAAACTGAGAATTTATGATTTTGACAAAGATAATGGCATGACATCTGGAGCAGGTATTACCACAAGTTGTTCATGCTAATCAGACTGGGTTTGTGCAGAGGCATCTGTTCTATTATAATATGAGCAAATTGTTAAATGTTTTCAAGAGGGTCTCTCAGCATCCAGGCCAAGCATGGCTGCTGCCCATAGATACTGAGAAAGCCTTTGATAGAACAGAATGGGGTATCTGTCTGAGGTGCTCAAACATTTTGTCTTGGGAGATGGGTTTGTGGAGTTAGTACAGATGCTATACTGGGAACTAATGGCTAGATTGCTGGTTAACGGCACACCATCAGAGGAATTCAGTCTGTACTGAGGTACGAGACAGGGCTACCCTCTCTCCTTCCTACTGCTTGATTTGGCCATTGAACCATTAGCAAATAAGATCCAAGAAGATGGGAACATTGGTGGGGTCAGGGAGGGTAGGGGAATGCAGCACAAGATCATCTTGTACATTGGCAATTTGCTCATCTTTATCACTGACCCTAGAACCTCAATGCCAGCTCTGTTGCATGTGATTGGGGCATTTGCTGATATAAGCTGAACCTATATAAGTCAGAAATGATGTGTCTGTTGGGGGGGATTCGTGGTAATTGTGGGTACTGGGGGACTCACTTACGTATCTTGGAATGAAGGTAGGACGAGAAGTGGGGAGCTTATATTGCCTAAATTATAGTCCATTGTTTAATACTGTCCTCAAATAATTGGATAGATGAAGGGCTCTGATGATCTCCTGGTTAGGGCATATCAGCTTAATCAAGATGAACGTTCTGCCCTGGCTGATTTATGTGACACAGTTGCTTCCCATAAGCCCAAATAAAAATGACATTAAAAGACTAGAAAGAGGTTTTACCACCTTTATTCGGCAAGGGAAGCACCCAAGAATGAGTCTACACAGACTTAGGGGTGAAAAAGATAAAGGGGGACTTGACTTCTCAGACATCTGAGGGTGCCACCTAGTTATTCAGCATTGCTACATTCAAGATTGGGTAAATAGGGGGGTTGCTGTTTGCTGGGTGGCTCTAGGAGAGTAGGGGTGTCCCAGAAGAGTGTCAACGTACATGACAAATGGTGGAAGACTGAATTATGGACAACTATGTGATCCAAATCCACTTGTGCTCTGGGTGTTGGAGAGTTGGGATGCAGTTATAAAGAGAGGAGGAGTGGAGGGGGATCAGACCCTATTGGTTCAGGTGGCACATAACCCAATATTTCTACCTTGGCTTGAAGTCCCTGGATTCCATATGTGGTAGGATAGAGGAGTTAGGTGCGTGGGGGATCGATAGTCAAAAAACGGGATGCAAGCTTGTGCAGATATCAGGAAAGCCTTGGGGATCCCACAGTCCCATCATTTTAGGTACTTACAAACTTCGGACCTCGGTAAGGGACAGCATAGAGAGCCTCTAGAGGCCGTTAACCTTGTGACGGTCGAGTAGGAGGTATGAAAGGTAAGAAAGGATGTTAAGGGCCTACTGTAAGAGCAACAAGGCCAGATAGACAATTTTTCCTGAACCTATCAGGAAAGGTGCAACAGCAGTGGGAACAGGACTTAGGAATAGCTGTTACAGAAGAAAACTGGAAGACAGTGCTTGGATCCCACACAAGTCTGCTTCTCTGTAACAAATTTAAAGAATCGCAATATAAATTCCTCCACTACCTGTACTGCTCACCTAGTGTGGTGAATAAATTCAATCTCCTGGTCTCAAATATGTGCAAGAAGTGTCAGAGAGTGAGGGGAACATACTTACATTATAATAATAATACTTTGTTTATTGTGCCCCTTTCGAATATCAAGGTACCGTACAAAAAGATAAAATGCAAAAAAAAAATCAACATCATAAAACCAAACAGAATCAAGTCAGTAAACAGTACAACTATAAGCTTTTTCCCAAAGGAAAGATTTCAAGGCCTGTTTAAAACTCCCCACAGTCGTGCACTCCCTAATCCGATGGGGTAGAGAATTCCAAAGGGAAGGGGCCACAAACATAAAAGCACTGGCCCCAGCAGATTTTAAAATCACCCTTGGAATCTCTAGCAACCCCTCATTGGCTGAGCGGAGCAATCTCACAGGGTGGTAAGGAATCAGGAGTTCTTTCAGATAATCAGGGCCCAGTTCATGCAGGGCCTTAAAAGTCAGTAAGCCGACTTTGAAGGTGATCCACCACTGAACTGGTACCCAGTGCAGTTCCTGCAGCACCAGTGTAATATGGGAAGATCTTGGGGTACCCCTCAACACCTGTGCTGCAGAATTCTGCACCAGCTGCAAGTGGTGGATATCAACTCCCGGAAGCCCAAAGTAAAGTGAGTTGTAATAGTCTAGGCGCGAGGTCACAAAGGCATGGATTAAAGTTGGTAGATCACCGGATGGAATAAGGTGTTTGACCCTGGCGATGTTTCTTAGATGGTAAAAAGATGACTTAACCACTGCAGACACCTGGGGCCAAAGAGTCAGTCCCGCATCTAATATCACCCCCATATCTCGCACCCATTCAGAGACCTGAAGCTCGACAACCCCAAAAAACAGACCAGGTGGGAGCCGGCCTCAGGTCCCCCTATCCAGTGATCCGGATCCAAAACCAACACCTCTGTCTTCCCAGAGTTCAACTTCAGCCAACTGGACCTCATCCAATCCTGGATTTTATTGAGGCAGCTGTTAAATACCGAGATGGCTTCTTCCTGGTCAGGTGCAAAAGACAAGAATAGCTGGGTATCATCAGCATAACAATGAAACCTCAGCCCATACTATCTCACAATGTTTCTGAGGAGAAGAATGTACACCGCAAACAACATGGGGGACAATATAGAGTCCTGAGGAACCCCACAGAACAGGGAGATAGGATCAGAGGAAAAAAAACCTGAAACCACCCTCTGAGTTCTTCCAGTGAAGTATGAAGTAAACCATCTGAGAACAACCCCAGAAAGCCCACAAATACATCTCTGGCACTCAAGAAGGACCCCATGGTCAATAGTGTCAAATGCTGATGACAGATCTAATAGTACCAAAATGGACCGTTTTCTCTGGTCTCTCACCATTAGGAGATCATTGAGTACCCAAACCAGTGCCGTCTCAGTACTATGCCTCTTTCAAAAACCTGATTGGAGAGGTTCATAGATGTTATGGATGGTCAGGTGGTTCTCCAGTTGGGCCGTCACTACATTCTCGATCACCTTCCCCACAAAGGGGAGGTTCAAGATAGGCCTGTAGTTAACAAGACAGTTTGGGTCCAATGAAGCTTTCTTCAATAGGGGTGTCACCACTGCCTCTTTCAAGGAACAGGGATATTCACCTGAGTCAAGGGAGCACCAGACTATCGGTGCTAGAACCAGGAGAATGGACTCCCCACACCCTAAAATCAGGGAAGTAGGACCTGGATCTAAACTACAGCAGACAGGGCACAACCCTTGGACAATCCACATAACATCCATGATTTCCAGGTGGTCGAAGGTACTCCAGGAAAACCAAGGGGTGGTGACCAAATCCTGACCAATAGCAACCCGCATAGAATGTGTTGAATGGATCTCTGACCTAATGTCCACCACCTTATCAACAAAGAACCGAGCAAGCTCATCACACTGTGATTGTGAAAACACTATACGGAGCTGTAGACAGGTTGGGTTGCAAAATCTGTCCACAGTTCTGAACAGCTGAGCTGGTCGGTTCTGAGTGGCAGAAATTTCCCCCGACAGGAACTCTGCCTTCTTACGAGAAATTTCTGACTGATAGAATTGATAGTGTTCTAACAGTCTAAGATGGCCGGCATACTGGCCGGATTTCCGCCAACAATGTTCTAACCTGTGTCCAGGTCGCTACAACTCCCTCAAGGCTCCATCAAACCATGGAGCCCGAGGTCGAAGGGAAAGAGGCTATGCACATAAACTGGAGCAATAGAATCCAGGGTAGAGGTGATGGCATTATTATAGGCCACAACCAATGCCTCTGGATCACTGTAATGTGCAGGAAATTGTGATAGGTCAAGGACCGCAGCAAGGCCATTGGAAGAAATATTCCACAAAGGGCAGTACTTGACCATCTCTACAGGGCTCAGCCTACAAGGTGGGATGTCAAAATTGAATCTCACCTTGAAGTGATCGGACCAACCGACTGGTTCCATCCCATGTCAGAAGACTCGATCCCCAGGAGGAAGACCAAATCAAGAGAATGGCTACCTTATGTGTGGCAGTGATAACCACCTGTGTTAGGCCCAGTGAATCCATTAACTGGAGGAAGTGTTGTCCAAATTGTGAGAGTTCATCATCAATTCAGGCATTAAAATCACCCAGGATGATCAGCCTGGGAGACTCAAAAGCCATGTCAACGATGAAGTCCACTACTTCCTTAAGGAATTGCTTCCCATCTCCGGGTGGACAGTAGATGAGAGCAATTCGATAACCCACACCTGCTACAACAACACATTCAAAAGAGATAGTCTCCTCAACTGGAACACTAGTGAGTGCCAATTCAGTCTTGAAACAGACTGCAACCCCCCCCCCCACGGTCCAACCTCGGGCAATGTATCACTGAATACCCGGCTGGAATTGTGGCCTCAAGTATAGGTCCGCATTATCATCCAGCCAGATCTCGGTGATGCAGGCCAGATCTGTCGAACCAACAAGATCTGAAATCACAGCAGTCTTGTTCCTTGTTCCAGACAGATCTAGCATTGCACAACAGAGCCAGGGGTTGGACAAAACTCCTGGGCTGCCTGGGCTACCTGCCCATCACCAACAATGGTGCCCTTGGGTATGGGGACCAGACAAGATGGTCCATGCTGCAGGCTCCACTTTACCCCAGGGTGTCTCCTGGGCTTAACCACCCTAATGAGAGCGCCCCACTCCTCCAGCCTCTACTGTTCACCCCCCCGTCCCCCCTCCTGTGGGCAATACCTAAAGTCCAACAACTTTGATAGATAGAAAATACCAGAGTAGGGGAGTGAAAAGGGTAGAGGGAGCGAAGAGCAGAGACTGAGTAGCACACGACCAGGGGGGTAACAGGAAGACACATCTCATAGGTCCACAACCTAGCCCAATACTCAGAACTAAACAATCTAAAGACAGTGATCTCGTACTCCTAAAGAAGCCTCTCACAGATCTCAGTGTAGGACAATCAATACAAATAACCAAAGAAATATAATAAATACAAAATAAACTAAACAAACCAAAGAAAATAAAAGGAAAATAGTTTAATAATCCACCCCCCCCGATTAGTCTTTCACACTTATCTAAAAGGGGGGTGAAATTACAGATTGTTCCTGAGCCTTCTCACTGACCGAACTAATTCCCCCTCAAAAAAAATAATAATAATATAAAACAAAATAAAATAAAAAAAACTTAACAACAAGAAAAACTCAAAACTGAAGATGCATAAAAATAAAAAAAAATGCTTGCTATCCAGAAAATACAAGGACCAAGAAAACTGAAGACATTAATTCCAATCAGTCAGTTCCAGGAGTTCAATATGCCAGAACAAATATCCAATCGAGTCAAGTTCAAAATCCCAGGTTGTCAGATTCAAAAGGTTTTAAACTTTCTATCTGGGACTATAAGATTCTCAAGTTGTTTTGTGGTTAAGTGTCCCAAGAGATAGCTAATATTTTGAGGAACCTCATAGTTAACTCTCCCCTGTCATAATTGTTTTGAATGGAGGCTCTGGGGGAAGAAGGATAGGCCCCATACCTCAGATGGGTAAGAATTATGCTTTTCACAGCAAAACATTGCATCCAGAATACCTGGGTCCCATGTGTGAAGCCCACTGTGGGACAGTGGAAGACCCTGATGATACAGACCCAGACTTTGGACTGCCTTATGTATAACCTTAAGGAAAGGAATGAACAGTTTCTTGAAGAATGGGGGAAATTCTTGAATTTCCTATCACCAAAAGAGTCTCAAATATTCAGACAGGGTATTACAAAAGTATTATAGAAGAATCAGGAGATGTATGGAGACCCAGGAGAGGGAAATAAAAATAAGCAGGAAACCTATGACAAGACCTTTTGATGATAGTGATGTTCCACGTACAGTATTTGAAAGATGAATTATAGATTGCCTTTATTCATTACAGTATACAGAATAGATAGTCGTAGAATGAAATGTTATTTATATGTCTACTTTATTTCATTTAAATTTATTTTTAGGATGAAAGCATATAATGTTATAATAAGACACAGTTATAATGTATTTGTTATATGTCTGTTTTTCTTATATAGCAAAAGTTAATAAAAATATTATACAAAAAAAAAGATAAAAACTAAAAAATAATTCTTAAATCTACAGGATGATAGTTGTATAGTTTGCCAGAAGACAATCTAATGAGATGACTGAGCTAATATTAAAATGAAAATATACATTTAGTATTTTAATTACAAAATAAGTTTGTGATTGCATGAAAAATAATCATGTCAGATTTAAATCAACTCAGCACGTGAACAACAGATAGTGCATTACTTCGTGAGATATGACGAACAAACACAGAGATACTGTTAACAGTTGTGAATTTGATCAAAAATAGAGAAACACATCTGTTTTTGTTTTGGTTCGTTTGTTTCTATGGGAAGTGAAAACCAGAAGTGTAAGTTTTTCTTAGTCCTGCATGAACAACATTTTTAACGGCACAAAGCACGAAAAATTAGCTGGGAATATGATGAAAAACAAACATGTTCCGCATTTTGTACTATGATTAAAATGATACATGGACAAAAATGTAAGGAACTCATGATTCATCTTCTTCTTTCCCCAGTGCCCTGCTAGCCCTGAACAAACAAGTTAGGACTCACCTGCATGGGGCAAGTTTGGGTTCACCTCCTGCTTTATGCATGGCCCAAAGCAAATTAGAAATCTCCTGATGCATTATGCAGGGGCCAAGGGGACCAGTGTAAAGCAAGTTAGGACTCTCCTGCTTTATGCAGGGCCTGAAGGGTGCTAATTGAAGCAAAACAGGACTCACCTCCTGCTCTACACAGGGCCAAGCACATCACAGCTAAACCTTCTAAAAAAGTAAAGAAATTCATTACAAAAACTACATTAATGCATTGTTAGAGTTCAAAGCCTCCAGAAGAGGACAATGTAGCATTAGAATATATTTTAGCCCTAATGCCCTCCTGCCTCGCCATTGTGTACTCTTGTGACCCAAGGTCAAGCTACAAGGGAGCGGTCATGCCTTTTTGGTTTGTTGCTTTAAGCTACAGGTCTGGGGCCTACACAAAGAAAGTTATGAATGACTCATCTTCTGTGCTAAGAAAGTTATGATTGATCTCCTGTTTCTGGCATGGCCCACAGAGCCCTGTGCAGAAAAATATACGGCTAATCTTGTACTTCATGCAGGGTTTACAGCTCCTGCTTCATGAATTTTTGACTAATTTTCTGATTTGCCCAGGACCCTATATGCAAAGAAAGTTATGACTCATCTCCTGTGTAAAGAAAATTATAAGTCATCTCAGGCTTCATGCAGGGCCAAGTTATAATTGATGTACTGCTTTGTGGAGGGCCACAAGAAAGTTATGCCTGACCCAGCAGGACCTACATGAAGCACTAGACATTTGGATTATGACCCCCAGTTTGTAGCTTGAAGCAGAAGACTGTGGGGCATCACTGGGATCTGCAGCTTGGCCCTGGGTCACATTACTAGATGATGGGAAGGGGGTGGTCATTAGAATTTAAAGAAATTCTAATGCCATATTTCCCTCCTTTTTTGGCTTTGGAATTCTGACAATGTATAATTGTAGTTATAGGCAATGAACATGTTTGATAGTTGTTTTGCAAAATGTTGCTAGAAGGAATGCTGTTGGCTGTTTATTTTCCAAAGTGTTTCATATTTATATAGGATTACGGACAGCATCAAAGTTCTCAGAGACAGTCTTACAAGCTAATACTTGTCTGTCTGAAACTGAAAATCTCTTGCCTGTAAACACCAATCATCACTTTAATTGTATTGTACAGTAACAGTAGAAATGCCATGTTTTTCAAATAATGGCCCCTGTACATGAACAGGCAGAAAGTCTGTGCATGGCATATTCATGGCATGTAGGCTTCCATAAGTCAGGTAGCCCACCATTCACAAAAGGGGTGTGGACCTCTTTCACAGCTAATCCTCTATCTGTTTGCACAGCTATATGCATGGAGAGTCTTAGGACTGTCCAGGGGGCATGCTCACACTCTATGCCATCCTTTAAAGGTGTGGAGTGTTACATGAGCTGGCACATGCTATGTGAGCTGGGAACTTGCCATATCCACTACATACCTCCCACAAACAGGACCTGCCAGCTGCTGCAGGATAGACAACCTCCATGGCTATGCTGTCCCATCCCTCCTCACAGTTGGAGAGGGCTGGGGCAGCTAATGGGGAAATTGCCCATTAAACATTAAATCCCCAGATGCATGGTGTCCCACAGGACCACTAGGGATAAGGACAGATATTCTATTATATACCCATCTGTGTCCTCAAATTTGCCCACCATGCACCAATGCATTGTGCTGGCAGGGCCATGGACAGGCAACATGTGATGGTTGGAGGTGGTGAATGCTGTGCCCCATGCACCTGTCCATGGGTGCAGACATGCATGGGCTGGGTACGTGCCTATCACACGTACCTAGCTCATATTGGTGCATAGGCAACAATATCAGTATTTTCTTTCAACATTACAGTGTCAGTGTTATTGTTTTAGCAGGTTATACTTGTGAAATGCTAATGTTTCCTGAAGCATTTAACACTATAATGCTGACCTGTGGGCTGTCTCTGTGGAATCCTGTTTGGAAGTTGTCAATTACTGCTTCTATTTTGAAAGCTGTTATGAAAATGTTCCATTTGATTTAGGAATCATACCATTTAGTAAAATGTTTGTGAGGTGGGAGTGAGGAATAAATGTGCCAAAATATTTTTTTCTCTGCTGGTTTGCATAGTCCTTGTATCAAACTATTTGAAAGCTGCTTAAACATGTCATATGGGGGTGGGAGCAGAGAGTGGGTTGAAATGTTCCAGTTCAAATAATTTTTCCTTCTGCTGGTTTGAATGGCCCCTGTATGATCCTTTTTGAAAGATGACAATTATTAGTGCTTTTTTATGTAATATGGAACATAACTCTTAAACATCTATAGTTAACCCAAGGGGTCTGGGGTAAATTTATAAGTGCTCAGTAAAATATTTCTTACATTGTAGTGTATATCTGTATAAGTCATTCTGTTATTACAAGACTCAGCTCCCCTTTCTACTTTCTTCTCTCTATTCCAATTCCTGTGTTAATAATAATATTTAATATTTACACAATGTTCCAGTATGTAAAGTCAGTGTGGATGCAAATTCCATGTATTTATTTAAAAGTTGCTAGTACTAGCAAGGCACTCTTTTAAGTTATTTTGGGTAAAAGGGTAGTGTATACTTCATAATTGATTTTGAGGGATAACTTGAAGGAATGTGCTTAGCTGTGTAGTCATTCTGATTGTTTTTAAAGATATATACTATTTTGATCTGGGAACTGTAATGGTAATATTAATAACTAGGGAGAATACACTCAATTTGAGAGGATTAGTATGTCACATTGTTACAGTTGTGAAATATCTATGACAAAGTAATTATTAACTACACTAGAAATATTAGTCATTATCTTTGACTGTTAGGCAGTCTGACACAGACACACTGTAGTAGAATAAGTGTTTTCTTTTAAGTCTGGGTACTGTTCAGACTGGGTAATATATGTTTTAAGGGGAGATATAAGGGTAAGGGGGAAGGGGTGGGGTCAGATAGGGGACTTGGTTGCTTAGGTGGATGGAGGAGTGCAAGGCAGGGGTCATGGGGAGGTGAGAGCTGGATCAAGTAGAATAGTGGGTTTAATGGATGCAGTGCTGCAGTTCACATGCAGACACTCTGGAGAACAGGGTTTTGTCCAATATGTAACAGACTGTCACAATTAGAGGCAGAAGTTATCAGACTGAGGGGAGAGATGGAAGGTTGGTACATGGGGAGTATGGGCAGGAGAGGCAGCTGGGGGGCTAGCAGCAGGTCAAGATAGGAGCATCCAGTAAATAGGGGGTATAGGGCATCATTTCCAGTGCAGGGAATGGTCTGAGTTATTTAAGAAATAAAGGAGGATGGGAGGTGGAGGAAATGGCAAGGACGAGTAGTGTGGAGAGGGAGGAAGCAAGAAAGGAGAACAGAAAAGAAGAGAAAAAGAAGAGGAAGTGGAACACAACAATGGGTAGTGCATATGTCAATGGAGGTGGGGTTAACCTGAGAAATAGGTATACACCCTTAAGGAAGTTTAGAGATTCAGGGCAGCAAGAAGAAGCAGGGGCCAACAAAGAGAGTGATGGGGATGTGAGAGGGAAGAGGAGGAGCTGGAAAGGAACAGTGATGGGGCACTGGAAATAGGGAACCAGCAGAGGTTATCGATGGGGGTGCAAGGGGAGTAATAGGGCAAAGGGATGTGGATAAGCGGGAGGGAAAGGCAATGGAAGGGAAGTCATTAAATGGGATGGGTAGAGGTGAATATATGGGCAGTGGACAAGGAGGGGCTATTGGGGAGAGGGAGAGAATCATGGAGAAAAGCAGAGCAGAACAAGACTGGAAGCAACCAAGTAGACTATCCCTAGAATGCAAGTGGACTAAGGAAAGAAAATACCTTATTTTGGGGGACTCCATAATTAATGGGCATAAACTGGGGGATGGGTGGTTGGGGGGATGGAGCTATTAGCACTGAGTGCATGCTGGGTATGACAGTACTCAAGGCCTCACACTTAATTCACACCTTAGCAAGGAAACATGGGGGGTCACCCACATTGTGGTGCATCTGGGCACAAATGATCTAGCTGACAGCAGTGTGATAGAGGTAAAGGCTGGATTCAGGGAGTTGGTTAGGGTCTGTCAGGTGGAGGGTAAAGCTGTCTCATTTTCTGAAGTCCTGCCAGTACCAAAATCCAGTATGGAATGGAAGGGGAAAATTAAAGAGTTCAATTTGTTTATTAATGTATGTATTTATTTATTTATTAGGTCTAGGATTACAATACCTTTGAGCCAGAGCTCTTTTACAAAGGTTCCATGTCAGGTTACAATTCAAAACATAAGACATGTAAGTCTGATTACAAATTCAGTACATAGGACAAGGTTACAAAAGTGTAAGCTAAATAGAGTTACAAAGCATCTGAGAAACAAAACAAGTTTTGGAGGCTAGGTTACAAGGAGATAGCAGATGAGGTGCAGAGAGGATAGAGGACAAGAAAGAGGAAGAGTAGAGGAGGCAGAGAGCTATAGAGGAGGAGTGCAGCCAGAGGCATTGTCGTAGACATAACATGGGAAAGTGCATGCTAAGGGGTAACTAAGTGCTAATAGGAGAGAGAACTGCATATGGTTAGGGAAATATTCATGGGGTCAGCTAGTGGAGGCAGTCACAGGAGCTAGAGGCAGTGAGAGAGAGGCGTAGCCTTGATTTAAATACACCAAGGGTAGGAGTGGAGGACATGTAACTGTTTAGACCATTTAGCCAGCTGGGTAACCTGTAGGCAAAAGATCTTTGACCTTGTGAGGTATGACAATGTGGAACCTGCAGGAGCTGTGATTCAGACCCCATGGTTGAGTGGGGGTTATTGCTAGGGTGCAGGAGTGCATACACTCCGGGGGCACAAGGCCCGTAGTTATTTTCTTCAACATGGTGCAGGTTAGGTACTTTATCCAACTGGTGACTTGCAGCCATCCAGTTTGTGCATAGAGGTCAATGTATGTGTGAGGTGGTGGGATCCAGTGAGAAGTTGGCAGGGCTTATTGAGGGAGGTGGATATGCATCTAAAAATGGTAGCTGGGGCAGAGCTATAGATGATAAGCCCATAGTCAATAATGGAGACAACAGAGCTCTGAACCGTGACAGTCAGGGCTTCTGGGGTAAGATGTTGCCTATGCTGGAAGAGAAGGCCAAAGCGAGTATTTGCTGCTTTGACTACAGAGCCAATGTGGACACTGTAAGTTAGATGAGGGTCTAGAGTGATCCCATGGTACTTAAAGGCTTGAACCTGTTCCAGGGTGACTCCATGACTAGTTTTAATGGCTTGGGGGTGCAACTTATGCTAGTTATGAGAGCTGTTGAACATCATAGACTGTTTTCTTATTATTGAAGACCAGATTGTGATGTGAGAACCAATATTCAACAAATGCGAAGCCAAGCTGAAGGTTGTCTTGTAGAGGCTTAGGATCATTGTGGGAGACAAGAATTACAGCATCATCTGCATAGAGGATGATTGTTTTGGAGCAAGAATTTGGAAGAGTTCAGGAACAAGCTCAATAGTAGGGGGCCCAGAATGGATCCCTGGGTGACACCTGAGCGAACAGGCCTGGTATCAGAGAGGACATCTGCAATTTTTACTGTTTGAGACCAGTTCTCCAAGTAGCTTTTGTGAAACAGGAGGTGGAGTCGGGAGAGAGCCCAGCTTTCAGAAGTTGCACAAGCAGTAGGCAGTGATGGACAGTGTCGAACACCTTAGTCAGCTTGATAAAGACGGACTCAATTAACTAACCATTGTCAGAGAAGTCCAGTAGTGCAGATGAGGTGCTATGTCCTTTCCTGAAGCCATGTTGTTGTGAGCACAGGATATTGTATTTGTCCAGGAAATCTGTGAGCTGATCTGCTGCAATACGTTCAAGGGCCTTGGAGAGGGGTGGCAATATAAAGATTGGATGGTAGTTTCCATGAGTGGCCCTGTCACCACTTTTATGGATGGGGTAACAGTGGTGGATTTCCATTTGTCAGGGAACTGGCTGAGCCTAAGTGAGAGATTGAAAATATATGACAGTGGCCGTAACACCTCATCAAGGGTGAGGGACAGCAGTTTAAGGTCAAGAATATCACTGCTGGATCTGGATTTGGTGATGGCTTTGGTAATGTATTTGCAGGCATCATGTATCTTGACTGCTTTGAAATAAAATGGTGGGTTGCTAGAGGAGGAGGAGGAGGAGGCATTGGGGAGGAGAGGGAGAGTCATAGTCCTTGAAAAAGTCAGAAGGGAGAACACTGCTGAAATCGGTGAATGCAGTGTTGAAGGTATTTGCTATGATTTTAGGGTCAAGTGTAGTAGACCCATTTATGTTGAACAAGGTAGGGGAGGTTTCTGGCTGCTTCCCAGTGACCTCTTTAATATAGTTCCAAAATGCCCTCCCGTTACCCCAGGTGTCCTTGAGAGCATTCTTGAAGTAAGTATATTTCTTTTGCTAGACAGATTTGGTACAGTCATTCCATGCACGTTTATAGTTTTGGATGTCAGTTTCTTTACCAATGGTTCTGGCCAGATCCCAGAGCCAATCTCTAGATTTTAGTTGACGTAAGAGATTGGCTGAAAGCCAGGAATTGCAAAGGGCTTTAACTTTGCAGTTTTTAAAAGGAGCGTAGGAGTCACAGGCTGCATTGAAAGTGTTGATGAAGTAATCCAGTGCAGTATTTACATCTGTTGCTTTGTAGACAGGGGACCAGTCTTGGAGGTTGAGGCATGTTTTGAGGTGTGGCAACTGCCCATTGTGTAGGACTATGCTAGTAATGATATTAGGATGGGGCTTGCGGAATTTGTTTGACCATTCACAGATGACAGGGGAATGGTCACTAAGAGAGTCAGGGAGGACTGAGGTGTTTGTGATATGAGTTGGGTGGCTGGTAAGAATCCAATCCAGGAGGATGCTGGTGCTGGATTTGTAGTTTGTCCTGGTCAGAGAGACAACCATCTGGGTGAGATTGGCTAATGAGAATGCACCCTTATTGAACCCTGCATCAGACACCTGCCAGTTTATATTAAAGTCTCCAAGCAGAATCATTTTAGAGTCAGGAGGTTGGGACCTGGTGAATTCCAAGACAGCGTTAAGGCCATTCCCTTGTTCTTTCAGGATGATATATACTGAGGCAACTGTGAGGGATTTGTTATGGGCACCTAATAAGATTCTGATAGGGGGAATCCATGCAGCACTGGCTGGGAGGGAGGTAGTGATGGGGTGTCCCAGTAGTGAATTATTAAGTTAAATTGCACATCCACCATCTCTTTTGGACTTCCAGTCCAGCCTGAAAACATTATAGCCTGTAAGAGCGATAGCCAGGTCCAGGATATTGGGTGTAAGCCAGGTTTCTAAAACTGCCAGGATATCTGGGCTATGCTGATTGGTAAAGACTTGTAGGGCATCCAGCTTGGGGACTAGACTACAGATGTTGACAGATGCTATGGAGAGTGCTCTTGAGGGTTTTCCTGGTAGATAGAGCTGGAGGGGATTGGGCCAGGGTTAGGATGGATGTTTCCCAACAGCAGCAGGAGGAGGAACACAAGCTTCAGGGTGCACCAGCGTAAGTCCCTGAGCGTGAGTCTACTTGCCCATTTTTTGCAGGAACTTACATTAGGTTAGTGGCAATGATCCCAGAGTGATGGCACATGAGAGGGTGATGAGAGTGTCTAGGGTCTGTGTACAGTGGTAGGCGGGGACTGCCATCCATTTGCAGAGGGGAGCACCCAGGGGGGCAAGCTCATGATGGAGAGTACCTGAGTGATGATAGGCAGTGCCAAGTAAGATGCTGGAGGGGAGGGGAAGCAAGCTCCAGGGAGGAAGAAAAGCAGAAAGATTGATGAGAGTAAGAGAAGCAGATACTGCAGTGCATGGAGGGACAACATGATGTGACAGTCAGGAGGATTGTATTGGATTGGATTGGGTAAGTGTGCTTATAACTGGGCCCTCTAGTGGCTAAAAGATATAATATGCTAATGGAAAAGTCAGCACTTAAAAAAGGTGGAGTAAGGAAATGGGGTTTGGACTGGTGGGGAAATGGGGAAGGACATGGGATAGCAAGCAATGTTATGCTCCTGACAGGTTACATTTAAGCAAGGGTGGCACAAGGGTCCTGAAGAATAATTAGATAGCTATGTTAGGGAGGGTTTACATTGAAACTGAGCAGTGAGGGAGCAGCAGGGAATAACCTAGCTAGTACTCCTCCATGACATGGGGCAGGTAGAGCATCAAGGGATAGCAAGGGCAAAGGGGGTTTATGGTGGAAAGGATTATCAGCAAATGCCAGAAGAGTAGGGAACAAAATGGTAGACCTGGAAGCCATTATGGAGGAAGAGGGGTCCAAACATTATGGCTATAACAGAGACCTGGTGGTCAGCGCACCAATCCTGGGAAGTAGAGGTCCTGGGGTACAGGCTTTTCAGAAGGGATAGGACTGGCAGAAAGGGGGTGTCGTACATCAAGGAAGACATCAGGGTGACGGAGGGGCAGGAGGTACAGGGGGAGGTGGAGGTCCTGTGGGTCACATTGGAAAAAAAGTCAGGGGCATCATTAGGACTGGGTGTGATTTACAGGCCTCCAACACAGGGGGAGGAAAGGGACAGGCAGATGGTACAAGAGGTACACTAAATGGCACTCAAGGGGGAAATCCTACTACCGGGGGACCTTAACCTCCCCAACATTGACTGGGTAATATTAACGGCAACATCTGCCAAGGGTAGGGAGGAAGGTACTTGGAGCACTCCAGGGGAGCTTTCCTGCAACAGCTGGTTATGGAGCCCACTAGGAGGGATAATTTACTGGGCATGGTCCTCACCAATTGGGATCATGTGGAAGAAGTTGAGGTGGGTGACTGCCTTGGTACAATTGACCACAATGCAGTGAGCAGAATACAAATGGGTAAGGAAGCTAATCGAACCTACATGAAGCTTCTGGACTTCCGGTGAGTGGACTTTGCAAGAATAAGGGGGATTTTCAGGGAGAAAATGGAATGTAAGGAGCTAATAGGTGGTGTGGAGGAATTATGGAAATGCGTTAAGGGAGGGATACTGAAAAACACAGGGCTCTGCATCAAGAGTGTAGCAAAACATGAAAGAAGGAGGAGGCCACTCTGGTTTACCAGGGAGGTGGTGGGGGAAATTAGGGAAAGAAAGACTACTTTCAGAATATATAAAAAGACCAGAGGTGGGAGGGAGGACAGTGAGATTTATAGAGACATGCTGAGGGTGGCTGGGCAAAAAATTAGGAGAGCAAAAGTGGATTTGGAAGACAGAATTGCTAGGCAAGCCAAAATGGGAGATAAAATGTTTTTTAGGTATGTGGGGGAAAAGAGGAAGGCAAGGCAGGGTATAGTAAGGGTGGGGGGAAAGCACTGGTTGAGGGAGACTTTGAGAAGGCAGAGATGCTGAATAGCTACTTTTGCTATGTATTTATGGTGGAAGGGAGGAAAGGACCTGAGCTAAATGATAGGGAAGGGGGTGGCAAAGCAGTGTATCCCAGCCCATTCAGTGAGGATAGGGTAAAAGAAGAACTAGGAAGGTTGAAGGAAGACAAGGCAATGGGGCCAGATGGCTTGTATCTCAGGGTACTCCAGAAACTGAGGGAGGAGCTGGCGGCACTTCTGGTGATACTGTTTAACTTATCCCTAGATACAGGATGGGTGCCAACTGACTGGAAGAAGTCAGACGTGGTGCCACTGAATAAGGGGGGCAGCAGTTAGGAGATGGGAAATTATAGCCCAGTCAGCCTCACCTCTGTGGTGGGGAAGGTAATGGAGGTGCTATTAAAGGAAAGTGTGATGAACCACCTGACAGACAATGGACTAATGGACAGTAGGCAGCATAACTTCACAACTGGGAGGTCATGTCAGGCAAACCCAATAGAGGTCTTTGATTGGGAGATGAAGGCAATTGGTCAGGGAGGGGCAGTGTATGTCGCCAATCTAGACTTCAGGAAGGCCTTTGACTCTGTCCCTTACAGGAGATTTGTAAATAAGCTGGAAAGTGTAGGGGTGGGACAGAAAATAACTAGGTAGGTAGAAAACTGGTTGAAGGACAGAAGCCAGAGGGTGGTGGTTAATGGGGTACATTCCAGGGAGATGGGGGTGAAGAGTGGGGTGCCCCAGGGTTGGTACTGGGACCCCTCCTTTTTAATATGTATATCAGATAGCGGATGGACTGGAGGGAGGGTATGCATATTTACAGATGATATGAAGATCTGCAATAGGGTGGACAATTCTGGAGGGAGGAAGTGGAGGCCATGAGGAAGGACCGAAGATTCTGGAAGGGTGGTGGGAAACTTTGCAGCTGAAATTCAATGCCAAAAAGTGTGCAGTGATGCATATAGGGCATAAGAACCTGCAAGCAGCTTACACCCGGGGGGGGGTAATTATGCCAACTGAGCAGGAGAGGGATCTTGAGATCTTAGTATGAAGCAACCTTAAGGTAGGTCATCAATGCAGCAAAGTGGTGGGAAAGGCAAATAGAATGTTGACTTGCATTGGGAGGGGCATAACAAGCAGAAGGAGGGAGGTACTGATGTATCTTTATAAAGCTGCAGTGAGGCCTCACCTGGAGTACGGGGTCCAGTTCTGGAGACTACACCTACACAAAGACATAGATGGGGTTGAGAGGGCACAGAGAAGGGCAACAAAGATGGTGCATGGTATGCAGGGGACGTCATATGAGGAGAGGTGGATGGAATTGGATCTGTACCCATTGGAGACTAGAAGGGAGAGGGGGACATGATAGAGACATTTAAGTACTTGAAGAGGATCAATAAGGTAAGGGAGGGGAGCTTATTTAAGAGGAAGGTAGGGGTTAAAACTAGAGGGCATAGTCTAAGATTGGAGGGAGGAAGATTTAGGGGCAATGTGAGGGGGTGTTACTTCACGGAGAGGGTGGTGGAGGCCTGGAATAAACTACTGGAAGAAGTGGTGGGTGCAGAAATGGTGGAGGATTTCAAGAGGGCATGGGACAGACATAAGGGATTGTCAAGTGGGGGGAAGGGGAGATCCTGTGACATAGGTAATGAGTAAGATGGAGCAGACTTGATGGGTCAGAGGGTCCTTTTCTGCCAAGAGATTTCTATGATAAGAGTTTAATCTCACAGTTTGGGCTGCCAGAACTGCTCAGCTTTACTTTACAGTCCCCTCATCCAAATGCATGAGATGACACTGATCTAGTATTACGGACTGCTTCAGGAGCACCAACAAATTTTTGGAAACACCCCTGCTACCATCATCTGCACAACCACCCACAAGTGGTGCTGCCTAATAGATGTAGGTTGGTGCCTGGGTTTGTGGTTAAAATTGGATTAGTAATTTGCACAGTGTATCCGCTTATGGGGATCCTCATATCAGCATGCTGCCAGGGTGCTTCCCAATAGGAAATGAATATACTCCCTTCCCTTGATGACTGAAAGATTAGTAACAAAATGACTTCCCCACTTATCACTCTAAATAGGCAAATATCACTCTAACACAATAATGGTAAATACTTCAACAGTTGCAAATAAATAACCAGATGCGTTTATTTTGGGAGGTTGGAAAATAAGGTGGGGGACAAGGGAAACAAAGGGAGTAAAAACATTAACCAATCAGGTATAAATTAGGGCTGGGCAGACTGTTCAATTCAAAATCTGACCCCTGGCTTGAACCCTGAATCCACGGACCTGGATAAATATGGACTTCACTCTAGAAGTTCAGTCCCAGGTCCGTGGAAAGCAGGGCTTTTTTTTCCTGCATGTTTGATGCCCCACAGAGGGGGGCAATAATATTAATAGGGTTTGGATTTTATCATTTTATTTCTCTTCCTGCCCTGGGTAGCCCCCCAAGTTGCCATGCCATTGTCTATTATTCACTGCAGTTTTAAACTGCTAGAGGAATGGACGGTGCCAGGTGGACCAAGGACTGAGGAGAGGAAGATGGAGCCAAGCCCAGAAGCCAGAGAACCACTCATCACAGTCACATGGAGTGTGATGGGAAGATCTGAGTGCATGCTGCAGCAGCTGTGGTTGGTTAGTCGGTGACTCTTGGGTCAGCTGTGCCATCAGTCTTGTTGTTCTAGCCATGATTTTTGAATGACTGTCTGTCTTGGAGAAGACACATTGATGGTGACAAAGTGGAGTACAATCAACTTAGTAAGTACCAGAAAAAGAGGAGGGAAGAGTTATGTACAGGGCAAGGGCAGGCTGGCAAAATAAATGTTGACTTGTGCCATCCAGAGGAGAGAGAGAGAGAGAGAGAATGAGACTAGATTACTGGGGCCAAAGAAAAATTTTATAGTCACAGAAATCACAAATAAAGTTTATTCTTGGTCTCATTGTGTCTGTCTGTCTGTGTACAGGGCAAGGGCAGTCTGGCAAAATAAATCTTTGAATTGTGCCTTCCAGAGGGGAGAAAGAGAGCGAGAGACACTAGACTACTGGGGGCCAACATAAATTTTATAGTCACAGAAATCACAAATAAAGCTTATTCTTGGTCTCATTGGGGCTGACTGTGTACAGGCTCAGGGCAAGTGCAGGCTGGCAAAATAATTGTTAAATTGTGCCATCCAGAAGAGAAAGAGAGACTAGACTACCGGGGGCCAAAGAGAATTTTTTTTCACAGAAATCACAAAAAAAGTTTATTCTTGGTTTCATTGTGGCTGTCTGTGTATAGGGAAAGGGCAGGCCAGCAAAATAAATCCTTGACTTGTGCCATCCAGAGGAGAAAGAGAGAGAGACTAGACTACTTAGGGGGCCAAAGAGAAATCTTATAATCACAGAATCACTGATAAACATGTTGAAGAGGACCAGACCCAGGATGATTCCCTGCAAAACTTCACTCTTGGCCTCTGTCTCTTCTGATTTAACTCCATTGACCACTACCCTCCACTCTGGCTTTGGGCTCCCTCACCATGTGTGGTGCAAGCTTAAAAGGTTTAGATGTGGGGAGGTACGATGTGTCAGGATCGACCATCAGCAAAAGTCCTTTATGTAAATGCGGTGTGTGGAGGATTCTACACACATACTAGATGGTTACTCTTTCTGTGTTGGATTCCCTGGTGGTCTCTCCAAACTGAATACAGCAGATCTGAAGACTATTTACTGACTTAAGACTGTTTAGATATTTTATCTTGTATCTGTAAAGTTTGCCTGCTTTGTCCCACCCATAGAAATTCAATCATATATATATATATATATATATATATATATATATATATATATACACACACACACACGCATATTCTTTGCAAAACAGTGCACTAATGCAACATTTAGTATTCAGGCTAAAGCAACAAAAGTAGGGAAATGTGGCTTTAGGGTTTCCAACCAAACAACCACAACCCCACCACTAAAACAAGTCAGGGTTGGAGTCTTTCTAGGTTTTGTCAACCCTAGATTTTTGTAAAAGTTGATATTTATGTATATGTTAATGGTACCCTTTGAAAAAAGGAGCTTCTCGCTCAATTGGAGTTGACCATGTTCATTGTATTTTGTAAATCATGATTAAAGTTTACTACGACTACTACTAAAGCTCACTCTATGAGGTGTATATGTTTGTGGAGTGTATATAATGAGATGAGCATTAGGGTTGACTATGCCAAGGAAGACTCTACCACTGATTTGTTTTAGGGTTGGGGGTGTGGTTTTAAGGTTGGAATCCCTGAAGTCATAGTTCCCTACTTTTGTCACTTTAGCCTGACCCCTAAATATTGCATTAATGCAGTTTTTTGCAAAGAATGTCCTTACTTTTTGAAGTAGTATAATTGTGTCTTTATTTGCCTGTCTAGCCATACTTTTTCAAATACTGTAATTGTATCCTTATTTGCATTTGGAAGCACATGGCCCTCAAGGCCTCCATTGACATCCCTCCATTGATGAAAATATGCATGTTGGTGCGGAAGTGCAGGGCCCTCTGGGCCTTGTGGTTCCATTTCAACAGCAACAAAACTGTCAGCATATCATTCATATTACCCCACCTTATGAGTGGGGTAGTAAAAAATGTGAAATCCATGCCAAACATCATTCCGTGCCACTGCAATGTAAGTCAACATCAGAGCCGCAAAAATATATTTTAGCCCAGATTTCCAAAATCACAACTATCATGTCTATGAAGTGCTGTAAAGAAATGGGTATGTAGAAAATTCAGGGTCAAAATATTGAAAATTAGGAAAGTTACAAGGGAGCATAGGTACATTTCAACAGATGCGCATAACTTTTCCACGTTAACATATTTTGACCCCAGATTTACAATATAACCTTCTTATGACCCCACTTCATGAACAAGTGTGATGAAAATTTTCAAAATCCACCTGAAAGGTGATTTCACCAAGCAACCACAAAATCACCTTTTGAGGAAGAATTTGCAAAATTTCTTTAACATTGTTCATGAGGTGGGGTCTCAGAAAGGCCACGTTCAAAATTTGGTATTAAAATATGCAAAAATGGCAAGGTTATGCAACAGAGTTAAAAACCCCATTGAAATACATTGAACTGCACTCACCTTACTTTTTCATATTGCAGTCACTGGTTCCAGCAGCAAGACATGTCTCCTGTAGCAGACTGGATCTTCACCCTGAGACCTGTTTGGGTGAGTGAGGGTGTGTGGTGGGGTCTTGGGGGTTTGGGATGGTGGGTGTTGAGTGGGAGGTTGGGTTTGGGGTGGTGCAATCTAGGATGTACTTTTTTTTACAGGCAAAAAGAAATGACATTGAGGGACTGTTTTCTTTATTTCAGTGGACACCAGGTAAGAAAAACAAAAATGAAGGGTGACAGCAATCTGATGGTGGGGGCTGCCACTAGACAACAGAGGAATACTTAATAATCATGGGCACAGAGATTGGACATTAGGTGGCACTAGACACCATGGTAAATGACCCAGGTACGGGGGATGATGATCGGAGGGTGGAGGTTGCCACTAGACATCAGGAAAAAATCCCATAATTTCAGGAAAGGCAATCAGAGGGTGTGGGGTGCCACTAGTCACTCAGAAAATACTTAATGATTAGGGGCATGGTGATTGGGCATGGGGGAACTCCACTAGACACCAGGGTAAATGACTCAAGACCAGGGGCAGTTATCAGAGGGGGGGGACAGCACTGGACACTGTGGAACATTATAAAAAATACAGAGATGGCAATCAGAGGGTGGAGGTGCCACTAGACATCAGAGAAATACTTAATAATTTGGGGCACAGAGATCGGACATTGGGGGTGCCACTAGACACCAGGATAAGTGACCCAAATACGGGTATGATGATCAGAGGGCGGGGGTTGCCACTAGACACCAAGGAAAACTCCCATAATTTCAGAAAGGGCAATCAGAGGGTGGGGGTTGGTACTAGACACAAGGAAAATAATTAATAATTAAAGAATTTTGATCTGAAATTTTCAGGGATGAAACCACTTGCCCCAAAGAACAACCCAGCATTGGTTTGGTAAACAAATATTAATTTGTTCTAATGTTATTCAATTTTGAAATTTTGGGTTCTGAGCATGCTCAGTTTAATCTTTTGGATAGCTGCATGGTGCAAAAATGGATTTAAGGCTCACAAAAAAGGATTTTGACAGCTTGCATAAAGGGATTTATTAAATTCCTCTTTGTGACAAAATAATTCTTTTTTGCGAGCTGCCATCTTGTTTTCATTTTTCTGCACAAACAAAACATTGTTACTTTACCCAGGGATGTCTTTTGCAGACATCCAAGCATGGATTTTGTTCATGTGGATGTCCTTTACAGTTCTCTGCCTTTGGTTTACTTTACTGTGGCCCCAGAATGTTTATTTTTGATTTTTAAAATCCCTTTTCTTGACTTGCTTCTGATCCCTTTCATGATGTGAAAAGGGGTTTTGACACATCACAAAAAGGGATTTTGACAGGTCATGAAAAAAGATTGGGATGACTGGTCCATCAGCACAGCAGTTGGATTTCTGTTTACGATGCCAGCAACCCAGGTTTGGGAATGGACTCGGGTTGCTGGAGGACCAGCCGGGGAGAAGGAAATGAACGTCTGACAATGGCTCACCTTCTCAGGGGGAAGGGTGGCTGTGTGGCTCAGTGCTTGCTGACTCCTGGCAGAGGCTGAGAGTACAGCAGAACTTCAGCCCCAATGCACTGGGGAGTGATGGATGTTGGTGTATGCCTTGACATCAGTGGCAAGTCGCTCCTCAGGGAGCAAATGGAAAAATGGTGCCTGACTGGTCGAGTGATGGCCTTCCTGAACCCTCACCACCAGTATCCTGGACTTCCATATGCCATCCCAGCAGCACCCCAAGATTGGTGGTTGCCTACCATGGCCCTTCTTCTATGAAGGTAAGAGACCTGCCCAGTGAAGGAATACACTGGGGGTTACTTGGGGCTGGCTGTGATATCGGATGGCAGGGGTTGGGAGTAGCAGCAGTGGGGCAGTTCATGTGCGGGCCTAAAGAAGAGACAGGCCAGGTGTGGGGGAGGAGTCAAAAAAAAAAAAAAGAAAAGGGATTGGGTTGTCAGACCAGATGGCCCTGCAGGTAATCTCTTTCTGGGATGTGAAAGGGATGTTTGACACCTCACAAAAAGGGAATAATTTTTTAAATTCCTTTTTTTGAGCTGTCAAAATCTCTGGCAGGGCCATCTGGTCCCACAATTGTGACAAGAGATTTTGACACTTCAGGAATAGTGATTTGGCTCGCTAAAAGGGATTTTGACAGCTCACGAATAGGGATTATTTTTTCAAATCCTTTTTATTGAGCTGTCAAATCCCTGTTCATGAGCCAAATCCTTTTCAAGAGGTGTCAAAGTCCCTTTTTGTTTTGCAAAAAGTGATTATCCGCAGGGCCATCTGGTCTGACAACACAAATCCCTTTTTGTGAGCTGTCAAAATCACTTTTCACATCACTAAAAGGGATCTCTGACAAGGTCATCTTGTCCCACAATTGCAAAAAGGGATTTTGACACCTTGTGAAAAAGGATTTGTCTCACAAAAAGGGATTTTGGCAGCTCACAAAAAGGTATTTCTAAAGTTGACTGTTTCTTTGCCATTTCACTGCAAAAAAACGGTTTGGAAATTTAAGATGTAATTTTCAGGGTAGAAATGGTTTGCCCAACAGATGTGACTTTTTCTCATTTGGTGATAAAATTTCCATTGCTTCCATAGTTATAACATTTTGAAGTTTGGATATTTCCCATAGGATAACGCTACGGTGGACGCAGTATCTTTCGGTGCCTATATCTCAAAAACAGTTTGAGATATAGATTTTTTGCTGGATGTAGCTTAGTACATCTTAGGTGCACTATGATTAGTAACCTTAGGTGTACTAAACAAGTGTGCAGGTTGCCAGCACATGATTACAACTGCAGTGGAATTTTTTTCCAAGGTTGTTATGGTTACTGATATATTGCACCATTTGCATCACAAGGGTTACTTGGAATATCTCTATGTCTGCACTGTGTCTCTACACTTATGGGTAGGTGGGAGTGCATGGTCCTCTGGATACCATTTGGGAGTGATAGGAGCTTGATGGGATAACAGGGCCCAGAGGGCCCTGTGCTCCCAAAAACATATAATGGTACAATTGCACTTTCTCAGAAAGAAAGGAAACACATTGCAAAAAAACTTTATTATTGTATCAGTTAGGGTTGAAGCAACAAAAGTAGGAAAATGAGGCATTAGGGGTTCAAACACTAACACCCCCCCACCACTCAACCCCACCTCCACCCTCCACACACCAATAGGCATAGGGTGTGCTTCGGGGCCATTGGACCCTTATATGTTTGTGGGAGTGCAGAGCCTTCTGGGCAGTATGCATATTGTATAGACATTGTAACTAACTGTCATTTCCCTGTTAGAGTGCAAGGCCCTCAGGGCTCTGCTCTCCCATCATGCTTCCATCACTCCATAATGGTATCCATTTGTGGTAGGGCTCTGTGCTCCCATCTATCCATATGTACAGAGACATTGCAATGAATTATAATGTCCCTGTGGGACCCCACTACTGAATAATGGAGGGTTTTGCACTCCCATTACTACATAATGGTATCCATATGTGGGAGTGCAGGGCCCTCTGGGCCCCACACTCCCATCTACCCATAATTCTAGAGGCACAGTGCAGGTCTATAGACATTCTCAATAATCCTTGTGCTGCAAATGGCACAATATCTCAGTAACATAGGAACAATGGTAAAAATTCCACCACAGTTGTAATCAGGGACTATCAACCTGCATTGTTGCTATCTGTCTCTTGAACCATTTTCAAGATATAGGCACTGAAAGGTACTGCATCCACCACTATGTTATTCTATTGGAAATTTCTGAACTTCAAAATGTTACTGTATATGAATGGAAGAGATGTAATTTTATCACCAAACCAGCAAAAGTCACATCTGTGGTGCAAGCCCTTTCAACACTGCAAATGTCAGCCTGAAAGTCCTAACCATTTCTTTGCAGTGAGGTGACAAAGAAACAGTAAACTTTAAATATCCTTTTTTGTGTGGTGTCAAAATCCTTTTTCACGATGCGAAAACAGATTTTGACACCTTGCGAAACAGGAATTCATCTGATGAAAAAGGATTAAGGGCAGAAATATCTGGTCCCAAAAGTCCTAATCCCTTTTCATGATACAAAAAGGGATTTTAATATCACATAAAAAGGAAATCGGCTCACGAAAAGGGATTTTGAAAGCTCACAAAAAATAATTCATTTTTAAAATCCCTTTTCATGAGCTGTCAAAATAAGTTTTTGTTTGCTGATTCCCTTTTTGTGAGGTGTCAAAATCCATTTTCACATAATGAAAAAGGATTAGGACTTATGGGACCAGATGGCCCTGCTGGCCATCCCTTTTTGTGAGCTGTCAAAATTCCCTTTATTTTGACAACTCTCAAAAATGGAATTCGTCTGATGAAAAAAAAATTACCGGCAGGTCTCACAAGTCCTAATCCTTTTTTGTGATGCAAAAAGGGATTTTGACACCTCAAGAAAAGGATTGGAGCTGTCAGACCTGAAGGTCCTGCTGGTAATCCCTTTTTGTGAGACACAATTCCTTTTTTGCAAGGTATCAAAATCTCTTTTCACATCACGAAAAGGGATCAGAAGCGAGTCACAAAAAAGATTTAAAAAATTAAAAATAAGCATTCTAAGCTGGCCCACTAGTGCAGAGGCAGGGTGCCCTACTGTGACACTGACAACCCGTGTTCGGGAACGGACCCAGGAACGTTGGAGGGCTGGATGGGTTGAGAAGTATTGAGCATTCTAGGGACTGCTTTCCTTCTCTGGGAGGGAGGGGGTAGAGTGCTCTGCTGAATGGGAATCCCTAGCAGAGGCTGGGGATATTCCAGTATTGGTGCCAGTATGTATGTATGGGGGGGTGGGGTGGATGTGGAACATCATTGCATGTTTCTGCCCCTGGGGGGTTAAAAAGTTTTTAAAAATACGGCTGCCACTAATGAAGCCCGCTCATTCACCTGGCTCCGCTAAACCTTCTGTAGCACTTATGGGACCCAACCTATCCTGATGTCTGCTATGGCTGGTACAGGATTCCATGCCTTGCCTTGGGTGGCAAGCCAAGGAGTCAATGCCAGTGGGTTCTCCTACTAGCACCTTCTCCCATCAAAGCAGAAATACTGCCAGTGCAGTGGCCCCACCCTGGGGGGCAAGCCAGGGGGTATTGGGTACCTGGGATTAAGATAATTCCCGGGGGCTAGTGAGGTAGCTAGGGTGGGCAAGAGCTGAGGTCCAGGTGGGGCGTACAAAGAGATAATAAAAATAAGCATTCTGAGGTCACAGAAAAGAAAGGAAAGAAACAGAACTGTAAAGGACAGACACATGAACAAAATACTTAGTTGGATGTCTCCAGAAGACATCCCTGGGCAAAGTTGTAACATTTTGTTTGGGATGAAAAAAAGAAAATAAGATGGTGACTCACAAAAAGGGAATTTTTTCTCACAAAAAGGGATTCTATGGATCCCTTTCAGTGAGCTGCCAGAATCCCTTTTCGTGAGCCCTAAATCCCTTTTCACACTGTGCAGCTATCCAAATGACTGAACTGAGCATGCTAAGAACCTGAAATTTCAAAACTGGAATGGGTTAATATTTTTTCACAAAAAACAATGCTGGCTTGTTCTTTGGGGAAAGCTCTTTCCACTCAGAACATTTCAGGCCAAAATTCAAAATGGTGTGGCCGTACCATGATGAGGAAAAAACAGCCACCTAAAAAGTGAATTTTACAATTTTTTCACTATTTGTAGCACAAAATACACAAATCTGATTGAATAAAACTTGGTAGATGAAGTAGTCTATCCCACAGGAGAGTGCATACCAAATTTCATGCACATATATATATATATATATATATATATATATATATATATATATTCATAGCAAAAAACTATGTTTAATGCATCAGTTAGAGTCATTTCACAGCGACAAAAGTGAGGAACTTCACTGTTAGGGTTGAAAACCTAACTCCGAATTCACCCCCCCCCCAGCACCACACACACACAGACACACACACACATTCAAGTATGGGGGAGGACCAAGTCAACACGATCAATGACAGACATCCAGCAGCAGGTGACAGAAATAACAAACAATTGTCTAAATGTACTAAGAGACATCCCCACCCACCTGACTAGGTACTGCATGCTCAGTGGAGATCAACAGCAAAACTGAGGCCATGTACACCAAACGTACACATCCCTGATTGCAGCTGCACACAACGTACCACACTTAGTAGTGTTGCAAGGCCTTACCTACCGATGCCCCACACCAGACCACACCACTTGTGGTGGGCCACCTGAGCAACAGAGTTCAGCAAAACCAAGGAGTTGTACAGGTATAATATCTCTGATTATAACAAGGGTTTGAGAAATGCAGCTTTCTAATTGACTGTAAACATTGTAACAGCCTTATGTTTAGTTTTTATTAACATACATGTAGAGCCTAACCATATGATGAACATGGTTTAATGTTGTTTAAAAAACAGTTTTATTATGATAGCAATAAGCCACTCCCAGGTATTATGTTAATGGTCAGTTTATCACTGTCTAGCGACATGTGGCACTCGGCTATGCCTCATTCAACATTAAACCCCTACAGAGTGATTAACAGACCATTTAACATAACTGTTGGTCATGCCTTATTGCTTAATTGTCTTTACGAGTAGATACTTTCCCTCTGCTAGGCACTGCAGCAGCTTTGCAACACAGTGTCCCACCCAGTTACATCATACTCTGTCTACTTACTGGAGAATGGCTGTGAATATGAACTCATGAAGATGAACAGTGTAACTTGATCATTACAGTCATCAAACCCTAGTGTGATTATAACTGACAGAGTCAGTGATAGAGGATTACCCCCTGTCCTAGTACACTTACCCCATTGTGAGTTAAATCAGTACTAAAAGACATTCTGTTTATATCTACACCATACCTACTTGATTCCTGTTGTACCACAATTAACATAGTTATCACTTTGATAGCATCAGTGACAGAAGTGTGGCAAACCCAAACAGTAGGCATACAGCCTGAGTATGAAACAACTGTTAAAAAAAATCACACTGTGTCCATAAGTGGCATAGATCACTCATTGCAACAATAGTAAATGTATTACTATTTGAATAAGTTAGTCATCACAGATGCAATGAGATTGTCTTTATCAGGTACAACATACTCAGTAAGTGCCTACAGGAAAATCTATCCTATATACATCTCCGATACAGGTACATCATTGTTGGCTCAGTAGTGCTATGATATTTAGAAGTTGCTTGGCCTGATCCATGCAATTACAATGCTTCTTACAAAGAATACTTACTGCATCTTTAGTATTGAAACACACTGAAGGTCTATGTATGCACATCAGCAGTACACCTTCATCAGTAAGAATGCATGTGATAATGGCAGTACGAATTTCACAGCGTTGAACAGGCAATGCTTTTCCATACGTTTACATCAGCCTCTCTATATTGAGTAAACCATTGCAGTAAATGTACTACTATGTAAATCACCTACTAAATGTATCACTACTTTTATCTTGAGCATGCTAGTGTCTTGTAGTTAATTTATGTGCTTCTCTTAATTAATGTATACTCAATAGTGTTAAAACCTTTCTACAACTGTCATCATGCACCTTCAGCATTTATATTGAATAATGCATAGTACCAGTTGTGGTGTGGTGTGGGCATCGGTAGGTAAGGCCCTGTAAACTACTAAGTGTGGTACATGTGTACAGCTGCAATCAGGGATGTGTACGTTTGGTGTACATGGCCTGTTTTCTGTTGATCTCCACTGAGCATGCAGTACCTGGTCAGGTGGGTGGGGATGTCTCGTAGTACATTTAGACAATTGTTTGTTATTTCTGTCACCTGCTGCTGGATGTCTGTCATTGGTTGTGTTGACTTGGTCCTCCCCATACTTGAATGTGTGTGTGTGTGTGTGTGTGTGTGGTGCTGGGGGGTGAATTCGAGTTGAGATTTTCAACGCTAATAGCATTCCCTCACTTTTGTCGCTGTACAACCTTAACTGATGCATTAAATGTAGTTTTGCTATGAATTTCCTTCTTTTGAGAATGAGAGTCAAACTACTAAATAGAAACTAATCACTACAACCGTGCAATCCAGCACATCATTTACTGTATCAATACAATGGTGGTACTACCCACCTTTGCCTGCCACGATCTCATCATGTAATTTTGTGCATGTATACTATGCTGGCAGTCTGTGTACATCAGTCCATACAGTACCATCATGTAATTTGTCATATAGATGTAGTGCTGCGGGGCAGGATCTTCAAGATATACACTATCAACAGATCATTACCTGCATGGATGCACTGCTACTACTGCATACCCTTCTGGCCTTCCACTTACATCACATCATTAGGTGTATCATTGCACTGTTCACAGAGCACATACTGTACGACCACACCAGCAGCAAATTATTACCATTATGTGTAGTAGTGGTACTGCATAGGCTTGCCATGCTGTTAATACACCATTTGATTTCATGTATAACACATCAATGGTAAGTCTTACAAAAAAACAGAACTCACATTTACACCCACAGTAATGAAATGTAACACAAATCAATACTGTGATTGTCAAATGACCACATAATATTTTTTGTGTTGGGTATCTATCTACTTATGCATTACTATTACTGCTTGTGATTACATGTGTTTAGGGTTGCAATGACACATGAAAAACTATGTTTGCCTCCTCTTTAACATTCTGCCATTTAGCAGTAACTGCTACTACTGTAATAACACATAGAGGGCAAGATATTCAAAACTTTGCGCCGGGCAAAAACCGTTTGTGCAGGTTTAGCATAGGATTAGCATGGGTCTGCTATATTCAAAAGGCCAAATAGCGCGGGCAAACTGCATTAGCGCTGGGCAAAATTATAATGTATGCAAGGGGCAAACTGACATGAATACAGGCACAATGCTATATTCAGTGACTAGCACCACGCTAAGTGGTTTTGTTCAACCTAGCACAACATAGCGTGGTGCACATTATCCAGGAAAAGCTTGTCTTAATCCTGGCATCTCAGCTTTTGGCGCGACACTCATGGCTTTTGGCGCGCGTGTTTCGGGTTTAGCGCGGGTTTTGCACGCACCCTAACAAATAAATATGACACATAGATAAAGCCAAACATAGAGGAAGCATGCTGCTAACTGATGGCATCACAATGATGCCATCATCTCTCCCAGATCCCAGCCACGTGTCAGGCAGTAAGTGGTGACCCTGCCACCAGTGGACAGCATGGCAGTGTGGCCATACAGCACACACCTGCAGCAGACCGCACTTCGGGACACCAACAGATGCCAGCACACATGCAGCACTGTGGGCATGGAGGATGTTGAGGGGAGTATGTAAGGGTGGCGAGGCTGTGCTACAGACCAGGTGTGCCACAAGGCTGGGACACATCATGCAGTGTACATGGGCCAGTATTGGAATACCCAACACCAGTGTGCCTTCGGATAATATATGCCCCAGCCACATACCTCACAACTGTACAACTGCCATAGCACACAAAGCAGGAATGTACATGTCACTGTGAGCATCCATGCACAGGTGCAACATCTGTGGGTCACACAACAGCGTAACAGTAATGTCCAGTGTCAGTAAACATCCGCAGGTTGGGCCTCTCACTGTGTATAGTGCAGTCATCATCACTGCCCTACACACCATAGGCATTGCTGTGTCCACACACTACTGGCCCCCTTGCTACTGTAGTTTCTGCTGTGCACTGTAGCATGCCCTACAGTGTGACAGTTGCATGCAGCACCACCACCACCTGTGCCTATGCTGTCTTGTCCCCTGGGGTACAATATGCTATGCTATGTTGTACTGTTTACATGTAGCCTGCAGCTATCATCGTGCACTGCCAGACTGACCTACAGGTGGATCTGCGGTTGGACCTGGTCAGCCCCTGTACTTCCAGACTGACCTACAGGTGGCTGTGGGACCCTGCAGTAACGCTGGGCAAACTGCATGCAAATCAGGGTATATTGAGATACTAATCTGGTTGTTTGCCCAGAGACTACCTAATTAGCTCATTTGCATGGCACTTCTTTGAATATGGCATATTTTAGCTCTGGGCAAACGTGTTTGCTCTGGGCTAACTGCTTAGCTCTGCGCTAATGCCATGCTAATGTGTTAGCGCGGTGCTAACGGTACGGGGAATATTATACAGTTTTGATCACTGTTCTTTCTCATCTGCTGCTTCCTGCAGCTGTACTGAGTCCATGCATCTGCTGGCACACACATTGGTCATGTAGTTTGTCTGTACCTGCCCTCACGTTGTTGTGTACTGTGTTGTTGTTGTGGGTTGCACTTCCTGGTTGCTTTATTCAGTGCTGTCTTATTCCAGGGCTATGTTTGCCCTGCACTCCCAGCCCAGTTTGCATGGCCTCATTACCATGCTATATTTGGATGCTGTTTGCCCTGGGCTATTCCTTTTGAATATAGCTTGCTCTGTGCTCCAGGCTAAGTTTGCCCACCGGGCAGTGCTAATTTTGCCCTGGGGCAAAGTTTTGAATATCTGGCCCTGAATCTGTTGCCATGTTTTCCTGATACACAGTTCAAGATCTCCATATTTTTTCATCTTGAACTTCACTTGCTTAAGTTTTAAGATACTGCTCAAACAACTACAGTGGCGTGAAAAAGTATTTGCCCCCTTCCTGATTTCCTCCATTATTGCATATTTGTCACACTGGATGTTTTCAGGTCTTTAGAGAAAATGTAATATTAGATAAAGGGAACCTGAGTGAACAAATAACACTTGTTTTTTTTTAATTTCACTTATTTAATGAAAAAGTTCACCAGCACCAACTGGCACTGTGTGAAAAAGTAATTGCCCCTTACACTTAATAACTGGTTATGCCACATTTAGCTGCAATGACTGCAACCAAACACTTCCTATAATTCAATATCAGTCTTTCACATCACTGTGAGGAATTTTAACTCACTCTTCCCTCTAGAACTGCTTTAATTCAGTAACATTTGGTAGGTATTTGAGCATGAACTGCTCGTTTCAGGTCCCAAGCAGCATCTCTATTGGGTTTTAAGTCTGACTTTGACCAGGCCACCCAAACCTTTACTTTATCTTTTTAGCCATTCTGATGTGGACTTGCTTTTGTGTTTTGGATCATTGTCTTGCTGCATGACCTAACCACGCTTCAGCTTCAGCTGACGGAAGGATGATCATGTCATTCTCCTTAAGAATTTTCTGAGTAAGAATTCCTGGTTCCTTTAATTATGGCAAGTCATCCAGGTCCTTAGGCAGCAAAGCATCCCCACACCATCACACTACCACCACCATGTTTGACTGTTGGTATGGTGTTCTTACTGTGGAATGCTGTGTTTGCTTTATTACTAGACATTATGGGATCCATGTTGTCCAAAAGTTCCACTTGACTCATCTGTTCATAGAACATTTTCCCAAAAGGCTTGTGGATCATCCAGGTGCTTCTTGGCAAATGAGAGACAAGCATTTATGTTCTTCTTGGTTAGCAGTGGTTTCCGCCTTGCTACTCTCACATGAAGCCCATTTTTGCCCAGTCTCTTTCTGATTGTGGAGTCATGGAACACTGACCTTAGCTGAGGCAAGAGAAGCTTCGCAGTTCTTGGATGTTGTTTTAGGATCCTTTGAGACTTCTTGGATGATTTTACACTGCGCCCTTGGAGTAATTTTGCAGGCCGCCCACCCTGGGAAGGTTCACTACTGTTCCAAGTGTTCTCCATTTGGAGATTATGGCTCTCACTGTGGTTTGATGGAGTCCCAGAGCCTTAGAAATAGCTTGTAACCTTTTCCAGACTGATAGGGGCAACAAATTTTTCTGATCTTTCAGGAACTTCCTTGATCATGGCATAATGTGCTTGTTGAATCTTGTGCTGGCAACATGACTCTGATGGTAAGGGCCAAATAAGTGAGGTTTATATTGAGCAGGGCTGGGCTGTAATCAAGCCTGGCTGTGTTCAATCAGCTGACTCTAATTATCCCTTTAATTGGGTTGATTTAACTAGGGGCAATTACTTTTCACACAGTGCCAGTTGGTGTTGGTTAACTTTTTTCATTAAATAAATGAAATAAGTAAAAAAAAGTGTTATTTGTTCACTCAGGTTCCCTTTATCTAATATTATATTTTGTCTAAAGACCTGAAAACATCCAGTGTGACAAATATGCAATAATAGAGAAAACGTGATAGGGGGCAAATACTTTTCACGCCACTGTATCTACACTGTTACGTAAACCTTTCTGAAAACAAGTGATAATAAATAGTCTATATTTCACAACAAAGCTTTGTTCAACTCTGATGTGTGCCTCAGCTTGCACTGTACAAGAAATGTAACTATTTTAAATTTGATAAATGATTGGTCAATTTGTTGACGGTGACATTATGGCCTTCTAGCATTCTATTATGCCACAATGTTTGCCTAAGTGTAAATCTATTTCACGTATTTCACTAATTCACCATCACCATAATGTGTTGTGGTCATGTGTGTTTTATAATTATCTAACATGTTTCGAAAAACATGATAAATATTGACCAGCATATTGCTTAATTAACAGCATTGTGAACTTAAAGATTGGTATAAAGCTGTAAGTAGCTTTCACTCGAACTATACAATCTGAGCTTCAACACCTTCTTTTAACATCTCTTAAAACAAAAGTTTGTCATACCTGTTCCATATAGATACTACCCATAAAGCAAAATGAAACTGAACCAATTTTTTTGTTAAGCAAATATTGTCTCTTTTTCTAATTAAACAAATCATGTCAAATATAAAACATTTTAAAAAAAAATATAAATCTGTCTTTCATAGAAAATAAATAGTTAAAATTAGAAAAATAAAAAATACAAAAATGTAGGAGTCTTCAAAGTGTTGTAGCAACAAACTAAAAAAAAATATTCATTATTCTGAATAAATAAAATAAACTTAATTATTTGTATCTCTAAAACTATTTACAAAACACAGTGTCCAATCTGAAGAGAGGTGTAGTGCTGCTTGAGGCAGTCCAGGGTGAAGTTGACAGTATGGAGGCGCAACGAAAGTGGAAGCTGTTATGCATCAGCGAGGGGGGAGAGGATACCTCTGAAGCTGTGGAGGTTATCACCTGTCTCAGCAATAGTTGCGGTGCAGGTGAAGGTGTGGTAGTTGTTGTTACTGCTACCTGCTGCTGTGTCCACAGGCTCCAACAGTAACTATTGTTATCGCTGCGTCAAGTAAGAGGGACAATTTTCTTGTCCTCCGCAGCGCAGCAGTTTCTGCTTTGATGCTGTCTTATTTTGTTTTCAAGCCTGACACAGGAAGGCGCACAGTGCATGTCTCTTGATGCTCTTGTTCTGCAAAAAGACACAAAAGAAAATCCATTATCATGCAGTTGGAAAAATTTGCTTTTCTCTCTTGAGTTTCATGTAATAGTGATGTTTTGCCCGCATATTTTTTAAGCAGACATACTGGCTGATATTCAACCAAAGCTATCTCAAAGGCGCAGTCCTGTGTTGTGCAAAAATAGATGGGCAGGGGTGTCCTGTGCGATATTTAAAGGAGTTGCGCCATTGAGCAACCCTTTGGTCATCGCCTCCTCACAGCCAGCCACTGTTCATGGCGCCATGGAACTTGGGCGCAAGTGCAAGTTGACAGAGTGAGCAGCCGCTTGGCGGTGAGTACCACAGCGCCTACGCTAAATTCATGATATTCAAAAGTTGACATGCAAATGGGGCCATAATACATGATGGCGCAGGTAATATTTGCATGTCATTATAGCCCCATTTGCATGCCATTAGCATGTAGGTGAGCGATCCCCGAGGACCTGCGCCTGGCGCCTGCCAGGCAGCAGCCCTCGGGACCGACGCACTTGCAGCCAGATAGCGTGCATAGTGTCCCTCTCAGCCCGATCAGGCATAGTGTCCCCAATCCCATGCCCGATCAAGGGCAGTAAGTATCTCCCATCCCAGGTACTGAGCTTGGACCAGCTACAGGTGGCACCTGCTGTGCTGCACCCTGCAATACAGCAGCTACCTGTGGGTGGCCTCGATATTGCTTCCAACTATCCACAAAAACTTTTGTTATTTTCGCCATTCAAGTTTTAAACTCAAACTGTAAGAGAGCTACTAAGAAGTACTGTCGGCCTGTATTGACCAGACAGCACTGAAAATCAAACTGATTTTTTCCTTATTTCAAGCTAGTCAGTATTAGACAAAACACACAAATAAAAAAACATTTCTCCTGCTCTGGCTTCATCAACCAATGTAACTCATGTATTAGTATTACTAGACTATGTTCCGCAAAATTTGAAACTACTGAGAACTGCAAAAATGCATCCTTTCATAGGTGTGTTTTACATCATAACATCAGAAATAAGTCTGATTGTTCCATTTTGTCATACAGCTCCACGCACCTTCCTATCTCCCTCCATTTGCAGCTGTATTTGTACAAGTTAGTACTAAAATGCTTTCTTTCTCTTAAAGTATTTTCTCTAAGAATATATTGTTACACAATAACAATTAACATTATGATTTAACAGAAAAACGTTTTGATTGATAGTATGTATGTTCAATAAGTAATACTAGAAAATATCATGAAGATAGACTGTACTACAGTTTCAAACTGCTTTTTCTCATTGGAAAATGGATCCGTTTACTTCTTCAGTGTTGTCCGTCTCGATTGCTCGAAGTGGCCTGACAACTTAAATTTCATTGGTAGAGTTGCGTCACTCAAACACTGTTTAATGATTTGATAATGAATGTTTGCTACCCAAGTGTTAGATCTCACGTCGCATGCACGAACATATTTCGGCACTTTCGTAGCACGAAAGCAAAGTTTGTGGCGGTGTCGGTTCGACATTACTTTTGGTCATTCTGTCGAATGCACTAAAAGATTTTGTGACACTTTCGATAGCACGAAAGCATAGTTTGCGAAGTGTCGGTTCGACAGGACTTTTGACCGCATTGTCAATGCATCAAAGTACATTTTATGTTACTTTCGAATGCACTAAAGTGTTTTTTTTGAAACTTTCGTATGTTTCACGAAAGTAATTTTCCAAGACTGTCTATATTGACACAATTTCAGATTTATATGGAAAAATAGCTCAATTTTCAATTTTAAACACATAATCTGCTGCATAGCTGCTTCCAAACTCAGTGCAGTGCAGATATTTTAGATTTACACGTTCCAAGGTGTATAACAACTGTGCAATGCAGACTTGCAAAACACTAATTTGTTGTAATTTTCTACACCAAATGTCCTCATATATCCATTTTAAGACCTCTGCTCATATATGTCACTCTTTGTTTAAACATTTCACCATATAGTCATTTCTCACATCAACTGAGTCAAAACGCAGCACATAAGCAAAAACACACTATTGTTAAGATGTGACTAATGAAATCTGTACTATTCACAACGCTATGGTTGAAAGCAAAATAGTAAATTCTCAACTGAAAAGTATGACAAAACACAAACTTACAAGTGTACATGTGAACTGCACTGCATGCAAGCTTGTAAATCAGAAATATTTCAGAATTCTCACACATATTTTCAACATATTCAGTTTGTTGTTCGTTCATAAACACAGCCACGGTAATTTTGTGACTGTGCCCTCATACAGTTATTTCGTCAATGAATGCAGCATTGCACAGTACATGCAGAAAACATTTTTTCCCATGTTGTAAAAATAACAGCTCCAATAGTGATACACAGGAGTACAAAACACAATGTTGATAATATGCAGCAACGATATTGAAATTTTGTTAACATGAACATACTTACCAACTGTGGTACACACACTCACACAACAGTAATAGTGGCATGTCCTCCTCTAATTGTAAACATACTAATTGTTACAGATTTGGTAATGCACACTATCACTCTTCAAGTTTTTGCTCTACCATATAGTAAATTATCATACTGACTATACCATGACACGCTATATGGTAGAAAACACATGTTCGTCACAGGTAAAAATTACATTCATCCTAATCATAAGAACACATGTGAAAAAAATCTTTTAAATGTGTACTAAAATATTGAGAATGAACAAATTCTGATATTAATGTAGAGCTGCTAATGCACATTTACATAAAACTATCGTTTAGTTATGTTTTTACCAAATTGTTAACATACTTAACGTACTATTCTATCAATACACACTGTTATAAGAAATTTACTGAAGCCTATTCTAAAACTTTTTTTTTCTCTCATACAGGTGCCTGATACTTCTGTAAGATTGCTTACTGTCACTGTCAACCATAATACCAAAAAATGCCAACTAAATACAGACGTAGATGTGTCTCAAAACGAGAGCGGTATAATAGTACTACACTGTTGTATAAGGGCAACAAACAAAACAGTAAAGGCACACCAAAAAATGAACATCGACAGACCTTTACTGCAACAGTGACCCCTACATCAAGTCACTGCACAACCAAACAAATATCCTTAACAGAAAAGCAAAAATGTATACCATCACAAATGTTGTGTCGATCTCTGAGATGAAACACAACTATTTTGAGTGTAACCATCAAGAGACGCTCAAAACAACACCGAAACTCAAAAATAGTGACTTACAACTCAGAAAGAGAAAGTATTTCCGATCACTAGCAAGTAAAGCTAAGATCGAAAGACTTATCGCTGCTGTGCTACGGCACACCAGCAAAAAGAGCAAGAGTCACCTTTCTCTGATGAATTTACATCTGAAAGTACTGAACTTTTGTCAACAGAGCACTGTTTGTACTACAACGATTGTGGCGTAAGATGTGTCATGTGCTTGAACAATTCAGGAAACTTGTATATGCCATAAAAAAGGCTTCAACAGTATCCTTGTTTGACTGTTGACAACTTCTGTCATGTTTACAGGACAGTGGCTGCACACACAGCACTCAGAAGCATATTTCTGGGAAGAGTCTTATCATTACTTAACAAAACAACAGACGTTCAGTATTGATGAGTCCGCAACTAAAAATGTCCTCAGTATCTCTGATGACAATCAATTGATACTGATGATGACTGTGATCCAACCACAGTCTTCAATAAACGGCACTGCCTGACATGGTCATGTGATGATACCTGCAACCGTAGGCAATCATCATTTCAAAAGTAGAACACTTTGTTAACCTATTTGTAATAACAGATCGCAAAGAGAGACATAAACTGTTTACAGAAATTGACCATTGTGAAATCCGGCCACATACTGGACTCATGGGTCACTCACTTGCATGTCTCGATAGTGGTGTTTGTGATAGTATTTTTCACAACATGCGGATGCTTGCAGTGCATCAAACAGGCATGCAAAACTTTGTCTACAGAGTATATGAAGTACAGCGAGCTGTACATCAGTACACTTGTTTAAATGACTTATTGCAGTCAGGTGACATGCAGGGTGCCATCACTTTCCTAAAAAAACTGCAACACATTACTTCTGTACCAGAAACAACTAATTTTCAGTGTAACACTTCTGCAGAAAAATCTGTTTCAGTGTTAGAAAATGACATTCTGAAACAGTATAGGAAGGAAATTGCTAAGTTTGAGCTTGCAAAGTCTCAGAAGTTTGATTCTGTATGTGTGTCATGCAACCGCTCTGTGCTACACAAAACAAACAGTCACAGTCAACCTAGAAACCTTGTCACCATACAATGACATGTGGTTCTCTCGCAGCATTCTTGCTGCTGAAATCTGACTTTCACTACAAGACACCATTGTGCTATGCAAACACTGTTTTTCAAAACTGAAGTGTAACACTTTGCCAGCAAGGTCAATGCTAAACAACATGGAAACAGATGTTACACCAAGTGAGATTTCAACATTGAATATGTTTGAACGTATTCTAATTCAGACAATGAAACCATTCCAAACGATTCTACGTCTGAACACAAAGACACGGAACATTCCACAGAAAGAGCTAGTTAGATCTCTAAAGGGTTCTGTGATGTATCTACCACTTCCTCTACAGGAAAATGTTCAAGCAATCTCAACAGAAAATAGCTTGGTATTCTTGTAAATGGTGTGCTACAAAGGCCAAGGTCATCTGGCAAGATGTTGTCAATGTGCAAAAGGTAAAGCTTGCTCTAGCTTATTTAAAGAGTAACAATCCTTTATACAGACTTTGACATAGATCAGATGGCCAGTCTCTCTGTCCAACATGATCTATTAGAAAAAAGTAAGCCAATCATTGAGAAGGTCAGTACACAGACAAGTGACAATGTGTATGAATAGTACACAATTCACCCACTACATGGCAGAGATCCATTAGGAGACAACATTGATCTCTATCAAATGAAGCAGGTGGAAGGTGAGCCTGTCAGCATTTGGGAGGCAACACTAGAAGCACGCTGTTTCCCAGACCTATTTCCAAAAGGGTCAGGTGGATGCCTAGATGAAAGAGAAGTACGGGTACAGGGTGCTGAGTACTGCACTAGCCGTGTCCTGAGCAAAGATGGCAAATTCAGACGTAACATACAGTACCTGTTCCATCTGCTCTGGGAGAGTGAACTTAGCATTCTGTCTGCATCTATAGCACATACCATTCGTCTAACAAGTCCACTAGATGGAATAACAGCTGCTCAATTTCTAGAGAAATTAAAGCAGAAAGATGAAAATGTGCAAGTGAATCTGTCTTCCATACTTTCAAGTCTTCGTGGCACCAAAGAATATTGGTATCGCAGACACCGAAGTGATGACAATGTTACGAGAGTATGGTGCAGCCACATGGTTTGTCACACTTAGTTGTGCTGAATATGCCTGGGACGAACTCATTGAACTGTTGAAGTGGGCAAATTCGATGTCAAGGCATCTCATCAATGACTGTCGGAGAAATGTGTTCACTTGATCCTGTGTCTGTCACAAGACATTTTCACAAGCGGTTCCATGACATTCTCACTTTCATCTTGTCAAAGGACAATCCTCCTCTAGGTATTGTAGAACATTACTTTTGGAGGACAGAATATCAAGCATGAGGTGCCCCTCATATCCATATGTTATTGTGGATCAAGGATGCGCCACGCATTGGTGAACATGAAGCAGCAGAAGTGCTATCATTCATCAAAAAATATATCACTTGTCACATTCCAGACAAGTATGACAGTCCTACACTATGGAAGTTGGTACAAAAGTTCCAGCGACATATTTGCACAAAATATTGCCGGCGAGTAGTAAAGAACAAATCTAATTGGTACACACGATGTCGCTTTGGATTTCCTAGACGAGTTTGTCAGAATGGTGCCATGAATGACCTTTTCTCAGCAATGCAACACCACTTGAAGGCAAAATCAACCAAGAGGGTATACGAGTTACCCAGAGATGAAAAAGAGGTGTACATCAATGACTACAACCCAACTCTTCTCCTAATGTGGCAAGCAAACATAGATGTTCAGTTTGTGGCTGATAACTCACTGGCCCTGGTTCGGTACGTCACTTCATACATAACCAAACATGAACAGACTAGCTTGCAAGATCTTTGGGAAGATATTGCCAGTTCAAGCAAAAGCCTGACATCTCAGCTGTGGTCATTGGGTTTGAAGACTCTTTCACACAGAGAATGTGGAGCTTACGAAGCCAGTGACCGCTTAATGGGTACACATCTGTACGGGAAGTCTGACGCTGTACGTTTCCTCAGTGTAAACTACAAAGAGAAACGGAAGCGTGTACTGATTCCTCATGCCGAAATTGAGGAGCTCGCTGTCAATACACCTTCTTCAAAACATATCTTGAAGAATAACCTGATAGACACATACTACCCACGTAGACACAACGACGATGAATGATATGTGTCTGTTTGAGGTGGCTAAGTGGTATGACTACAAGACAGGTGCAGCACCTGACTCAACACGACACATTTACAAGGTCAATGGACTAGATGGCTGTCTTGTGAAGAGGAACAAGCCATGGCTTATAGATCACTGCAAACTGCATCTAGGCACATCAGAGAGCACAGAACATTACTACTTTGCTCTCCTATTCCTATTTAGACCCTGGAGGAGTGAGTCTGAATTAAAAGGTGACTCTGACACATTCGAAGACCAGTTCAATCTCACTTATGAGAATTTCCAAACTGAGTACTCACAGACATATATACAAAGACTAAAAGCTGAGAAAGAACAGCTTGAGAAGGCAGAGAAGCAACTTCAGGAAGACACTCCAGTTAGTTCACAAGACAACCTTGATCCAGAAGGACAAGGTGTTCTAGGTGACCTCTGCCCTTAAATGCCCCAGAAGTGTTAATGTCAGAAATTGAGACAGCCATGCAACATGGCACACACTCTATGGTCAACCCAGCTGACTTAAGAGAAAGACTAAATCAGCTGCAGCATACAGTTCACTCCCAAGTGGTTGAAGCTGTCCAACATGGTATACTACATGAAACAAAACAATGTGACTGCACTCAGTACAAACCACTACTAATGTTTGTTAGTGGTTCAGCTGGCACAGGAAAGAGTTTCCTGATTGAAGCCATCACTGCAGAAGTACGGAGTGTGACAGGCTCTTCAATGTCTGTTGCTGTGACTGCTCCCACAGGACTAGCAGCATACAACATTGGTGGAGTAACATTACACCGTCTCTTTATGTTGCCAGTCGAACATGGGAGAACTGGAGAGTATCGTAAACTGTCATTTGAGGTTGCATCTCAGCTCTGTTCCATGTTCACAAAGATGCAGTTACTCATCATTGATGAAATCAGCATGGTCTCCAATGTCATGCTTGCCTGTATTCATCTACGTCTACAGCAGATCTTAGGTACTGACGATGGAGTGCCATTTGGTGGCAAAAGTATACTTGTGTTGGGAGACCTTTTACAACTTGCACCAGTCAATGCAGAGCATGTATTTACAACTCTGACTGCCAAGCAAGCTAAGAATATCCTCGGTTGCATTGCAGGCTATAACATATGGGAATTATTTACCTATGTTGAGTTGTCTGAGAACATGCGCCAAAGTGGTGATCTAGCTTACAAATCACTTTTAGATGAAGCTCACACAGGTTCTCTATCACCAGAACATGTTTGTATGTTAAATGATCGAAAAATCACAGTAGATAGTACATGCATAGAAACAGCATGTAATGTCTTCAGCGATATATACTCTACTGCCAGACACATAGTGTGTCTTATGCCACGACTAAAGAAATGCACTGAATTCAACAATCTAATGCTACAAGAGAGAAACCAAGAGATTGTAACTCTGCATGCAGTTGATACAGTTGATGGCGTTATTCTTAGTCGAAAAGCTAGTAGCAAAGATGACTGAACGACTAAGTGAACTGAAGTCAGATGTTTCACGAACAGCTGGCCTAGAAGCTGTTCTCACAGTTTGTAAGAATGCACGTATCATGCTGCGACGTAATCTAGATGTAGAACAAGGTATGGTAAACGGTGCCATGGGAAACATCACTGACTTTGTCTACAATGTCCAGAAGACATATATTGAGACACTTGTAGTGCACTTTGACAACATGGAACACTCTGTACACATAGATTGAACCTGCATAAAATTCCAGGTTTTTAAGGATATCTATGTAAACAGGAAACAGTTTCCATTATGTGTTGCATATGCTGTCTCCATTCACAAATCTCAGGGATTGAGTTTGGATTCAGCAATGGTAGACATAGGTACAGACATTTTCAAGGATGGCATGAGCTACGTTGCACTTTCACGTGTACGCAGCCTTTCTGGATTGCACATCATTAGTATAGCACCTCAGAAAATACGAGCTGACAAGCGATGTATTCTTGAGTACAACAGGTTACGTACTTCACATCAGCCACAAATGTCTTTAATACCACTGCCTACATATCTGTCTGTCTCACACAATTCAGTCACAGCTAGAGGTAGCAACAAACAGCAGCAAGCTTCCAAAAGTGATTCAACAAAAAAGAGTTCAGCAAAGGCCACAACTTCAAGTAAACATTCACAACCAGCAATTCATCAGAAATCAGTTGGTGTAGCTGCTGTACCAGTCTTTGACAACAGCAGTAGAGTAAACTGCTATGCTAACTCAGCTATGCAAGTTTTTCATGCCACACTTTGTGCAGGCAATATCTGCTTCACAAGACAATCCCTATCAAACGCTTTGAAGCAGATTATCAACATGACTTCTGACCACTCTAACAATGTACAGTCACTAACACCACTACGACAGGTGTTAGCTACATATGCTGGATGTAGTACATTTGCTGCAGACATACAGCAAGACACTACTGAGTTTATGATGGCTGTCATAAACAACCTGGATGAAGATGGCACCCAATGCGGCAGTACTCACAGTAACATATGTTACAAAATATGTATGTGTTTATGTGGCATTCACAGCGTGAAACCACACAAGACATGCTGTGGATAACTCTCTTGTCCCTCAAACCAAAAGTGTCAAATTTCGACAGCTATTCACTAATGCTGAATGTAGTCATGCCTGTGGAAGGTGCGGAGGCAGATGCACTCAGTCCATACACCTCAGGAGTTCATCTCAATATCTGTTGCTTATGTTGCACAGATTTGACCTCAACTGGCTCAGAGTTGATACTCCTATCACAGATTACACAGCTAGTAGAATAGTCTTCAACCAATCAGTGTTTGACACTCACAGTATAATCTATCACCATGGTCAATCCATGCATTCTGGCCATTACACCTCTTACTAAGGTGCAGAACTGGATGGTTAGAGGTGATGACTCTACAAGCAGTTTTAAACAGAGACTGCCACGACACTTGAAAATGCATATCTTCTAATATTGAAGAATTATGACAACCTTCATATTTCAGAAGAATAGGACAAAACATGTTGCATTTAAAATGACTACTTTGTCCCAAAACATCTTCATGCCTCATTACAATGTTGTATAATGTACAACTCTAAATAAACCATACAATTTCAACAAAATGCTATTCTAATAGAGACATTCATACACTGTAACATGTTAGATCTAGGTGGATCAGTGACTACATGAAAATTGTTGTAGTGGCTTCAATCGCTCCAACAATATTCACAGTCACTAGAGAAACCATGATTACATGTCTATCAAAGATTGTACATCTAAAAACTGAGGCCTTACTACTTCTCCTCCTCTGTACATATCTTTAATTATCCATGTATCAACTCATACATAACAACAAATTGATATGAGTTATAAGCTGTTACTCTTTGCAAACAAAGAGAAGTTTCAGTTATCATCTAGAATAACTGAGCAACACTTATAACATTCAGCAAACATTCCACTCTGTCACAAGTTGTCTATCAACACTTCAATTTGTCTATTGACTCTTGACATATAGAGAACATCATTCGCTCACCATGCAACAGTGTAGAACTATCACGCCTTCATGCGTAATACTAGTATTGTACATATGTAAAAATAACTACCTTTATTGATAATGCAAGAAGCTGAATTACACAACTGTAAATAAGAACCAATTGCAGAATCTCATTTACTGACTTTTACATGTGTTTGCAATTACTTGTACATAATATAAACATTTGTATTCAGGTGTACATTGTTAATAACTAGTTTGATACTTGTACTAAAAATACTAGTGTAGCACTAAAGTACAAGTGAATGTTTTATATATTATTCAGCACTATACTAACTACATTTAATTAACATAAGTTTGTTAAAATGCATTCCATGACAGTTTTAGTATTTACAAGTTAAGAATTTACATAGAAGCTAATGTAAGAATTGATAATATGTCATTTGTTCATGTAAAAATATTCTATTTTGTAACTTGTCACATAAGTAATTCTACCGTATGTAAAAATATTGACAATTGTAAATCAGACACTGTTACTGATCACAACAAACTGCATACCTGTTCCTGACAATATTTATGATCATCTCAATTGAGGGTCGGGGGAATTTTCCATTTGCGCCTAGTCAGTGACATATAATTAAATAACATCAATCAAATGTCACAAAACTAACATTTTTGTATATTGTACTATTTAGACAGTCAGCATATGGTTTTTCGCCCACCCCAGGAACATCCACATTAGCAGTCACACAATTACAACAAAACACTTGTCTATCATGTGTGTAATCACACTTCACAACCTACTGACATTGCCTTATTAACATAACACACAAGTAATGCACTACACATAATTACAACATACAACCATTTTTAAAAAAGTTACATTTTTTACAAACTCCATTCACATTCAATAGTAAATATATAATGAAGCGCCACAGCTTCAGCCTGACTATTAGAATTCCAGGTTGAATGTCAGAAACTACTTCCTCACATAAAGAGTAGTGAGTACTGAAACATAACTAGAAACACACAACACCTGATTAGTTTCCTATAATATCACACTTACTCCAATCCATATTATACAGTTCTTATTATTCTTACACATTTACATATTTGATAAGAATGATTGCACACATACAAAGATTGTATTGTGAGACTGCTTCTGTTAACTAAATTTCAGTCTTGATTGGACCTTTTCTCCATTTGACAAATTGGCAATACATTTTTAAACCATAACCACCTGTGTCGACTTTTACTTTAAATACCATTATGACATAAAAATAAGTGTCTTGACTTAAGCATACAAATCAATGTTAACTAATACTGCTACAACTATACCTCCATCAATTTGTTTGGTACCTATGACATACAGTCAGTATCACAGCATATGCAATGATGTGGACATTGCATGTCACATTTGACATAATTTCTAACAGTGTAAAAACTCAGCAATGTACTTACTTTTCCTGTGCCTATGCAGTCATTATTACTATACTAAGGTGCCACACATCAGCACCCAACAGGTCACAGCTGTGACTATACATGTACCATGCAGTCACTACTATGTGTACTTTAGAGTCTGACAAATGAGTTTTCATTGGCTGCAAACATCCTAACAACCTTATGTTAATCTTTTATTACCATACATGAAGAGGTTAACTTATATACTGAACAAGGTTTAAAACTGTTTAAAAACATGTTTCATTATATAGCAATAAGTCATCCCAAGAATTGTGTTAATGGTCATCAATCACTTTATGAGACACAAGTACTCCACACACCATGCCACAGCACACCCCTGTGTGTGTCTGTGTGTGGTGCTGTGAGGTGAACTTGGTTACGGTTTCAACCCAACAGCGACTTCCTCACTTTGTCACTGTGAACAACTCAACAAATGCATTAAACAGAGTTTTTTGCCCTAATTTCTTCTTTGAGAATGATATTGAAATAGTACGACTTCACTCCCATGATGTCTTGTGGCATACTAACAGGAGCAACGAACAGAATACTAACAGTGGCACACATGTGGGTCATGTTAATGAGAACAGAAAGGTAACGCTAACGTGGCGGACAGGAATGGTGTGCCACGTGATTTCTTGCAACATGCAATATTATGCCTGTAATGAAAATGTCAATGGGCATGGTGACAAAGGAAACAAGAGAAACAGTACAGTACACACAATGGCAAAGTAATAGAAACGAAGTCAAATGAAACTCAATGATGATTGAGTTTAGGTATTGGGGTGTCCATTGGGATGATCAGCCCTAACTCTGATCCATGACATGTGTAAAGCAGCAGTGCTTATGGCACATAACGTAAAAGCGACCCACGATCCCAACGCACCAATGTCGTTGGGGTGGGGGGGGGCGTTTTCGACCCTAACAGTGAATTTCACTTTCGTCATCAGGAATAACCCTAACTAATGCATTAAACTGAGTTTTAGCTCTAATTTCTTCTTTAGAATGATAATAAGAAATAGTGAATTTATGCAGTGAAGTGGAGGCTGGGCCTTTGTGCCCACGCCATCCTCCACATGATGTCTTGTGGCATAGTAACAGGAGCAGCAATGCAAACAGAAATGCTAACAGTGGCGCATATGGTAACATACAAGCACTGAATGAGAATAGAAAGGTAACACACGGTGGCGATCGGGGAATGGTGTGCCACGTGATGTTTGTCACATAGTAACATGGTGCCTGTAAATGACAAATGTCAATGGGCATGGTGACGCAAAGTGAAACAGAAAAGAAGTATTGCGTACACAGGAAATGGCAAAAAGTAACAGAAACGCAAGCGCAAATCAAAAACGCAGGATGACAGATGTTGGCATTAGGTTGTGCATTGGGATCATTAGCCCCAACTCTCACCCCATGACATGTGTAAAGCAGCAGAAGTATAGTAGAATGGGGTGAGTTAGGACCCACGATCCCAATGCACACCCCAATGCCGGTTGGGTGAGGGGTGCAAGGTGTTTTCAACCCAACAGCAATTTTTCATTTTTGTCACTGTGAATAACACTAACTAATGCATTAAAATGGAGTTTTTTGCCTCTAATTTCCTTATTTTTTGAGAATGATAACGAGAAATAGTGAATGTAATGCAGCAGCAAGAGAGTTTAGGGCCCACCACAGGTGATGCGGAGCCGCCATGATGTCGTTGTGGCATACTAACAGGGACAGCAATGCAAACAGAAATGCTAACAGTGGCACATGGTAACACAAGCGCTGAATGAGAACAGAAAGGGTAACTCATTGTGCGTAGATCGGAATGGTCTGCCACGTGATGTGTTGTCACATAGTAACATGGTGCCTGCAAACAGAAATGTCAATGGTGCAGATAAAGTGAAACAGAAAGATAAACAGTACTGTGGAACAGTAAATGAAAACAGAAATGGCAAAAATAACAGAAATGCAAGCTAAATGAAAACGCAAAGGATAACGCACATGGTGGCGGAGACGCCAACGGTAAGTGAACGGTAAGTACCATAAGCGAAAGGGCAACAGTAACAGTAATGTAAGCGCACAGGCTGGTTTTCCCAAAACCTGCATAGAGAAGACAGTGAGTACAAATAATGTATGCATAATAATGAGTATCGAAGAAAATGAGATCTTGGAATACTAAATACATTATATCTCAGGAACCGTATGACGAAAAAAAATTTAAAAGTCATATTATTTACAACTGTCCTGGCTAATTTGATCTTAGCCCCCATTAGGGGACTAAGAAATTTCCTACAAAAGTCCAGATCTCACAATCGCTTTCGAGATACGGCCCTGAAAGGCTGTGAAGGCCGTGTAATGGTTATCCTATGGGAAAAAAGAAATGTTTGGAGCGCCATATCTTTCTCCTGTAATGTTTTTTTCACCAAACCACTGAAAGGCACATCTGTGGCTGTTGGCCGTCTTCCCTCCAAATTTCAGGAAAAGACCAAACCGTTATTTTGCAGCAGGGATGCCAAAGGATTTCTGCAATGCGTTGGGCTACCGTAATTGTTATCCTATGGGAAAAACCATCACTTTGGAGTGCCGCAAGTTTGCCGCCATGTAATATTTTTTTCAAAACAACACTGAAAGGCACATCTGTGAGATGTCTTCTCATGTTCCTCCAAATTTCAGCCTAAAACTCCCAACCGCTCTTTGCAGGTGGAGTGCCAAAGAATTACTGTTATTTTACTATAGTGTCGCAAAGTAGAATGATTACAAAGCTGAAAAAAATGCTACAATTTCGCTAGTTCGACACTACTTTAGACATTACATTTTCCAGAAATGAAAAACATATTTCTGGGGTGTTTTACTACAAAATAAAGACATGGCTAGCATCCCTTTGTGCCGTACTAGGTGAATACAAAAAGAATTAGATTGCTAGAGGGTCTCAATTTAAATGCCAACCATTTTTCTTGATCACCAACTGAAAACAAGATGGCAGATTTGGTACACTAATAGGGCCATTTGTGACACTAAAAGTGCATTTGGTACACTGTTCTAACTTTTTGTTAACTTTTCCCATTGACTTATAATGGGAAACTGTTTTGAATACGTTGAACTGAAGTTTAATATTTTTTTTTCACCTAAATCTTCAAAGGCACATCAGGGACCCCAGCCGCACACTCCTGAGAGAGATTGAATGTTGAAATTTATTTACCTGTGGCGTAGACTTTCCAGAAAGCGGCCAAGACACTTAATAACCTCCAAGTCGATATCCGAAAGCAGCACATTGGCAGATCTGGCGCCTGCGGCTTGATCATGTGTTCACGGGCAATCGGTTATTCGCGCATTGTTTTGCCATGCGGCTTGGCTCAGCCTAATTATGGTGGCAGTACTGGCTCTGCTACACAATATATATATATTTATATATATTTATATATATTATATATATATATATATATTAGAGGCAAAAACTCTGTTTATCGCATCAGTTAGGGTTGTTCCACAGCAACAAAAGTAAGTAAATTAGTGTTAGGTTTCAACCCCCAGAAACCTCCAGCTACCTTTCAGCCGGCATCTGCGCACGCTAGTTGTCGGCCCTAACTCTCACCCATCACCTGTGTACAGAAGCAGAGGTATAGGAGAATGTGGCAAGAGTTAGGACCGACGACCCCAATGCGCACCTCGATGCCGGCTGGGGTGGGCTGGAGGTGTCTGGGTTTTCAACCTAATAATCAAGTTCCTTACTTTTTGTCTTATGGAACAACCCTAACTGATGCATTAAACTGAGTTTTTTGCCTCTAATATATATATATATATATATATATATATATATATATATATGTATATTATGATAGCACGTAGTGCTACCATAGTTAGGGTTGAGGAGCCATTTCTATGTTAAACCCAAAATTTTGCACCTTAATAACTTTGCAACCATTTAATGGATTTGCCTCAAATTTGGAATACATGATTAAGAACCATAGGCCTTGGGATCTGCCAAGTTTCCTACTGCTCGGATATACGGCTACGGAGTTATTAAGTGTGATCTGTGTGCGCATTTACGCTTTTCTGGAATTCTACGGTCGCGCCTACAGGTCGTACGGTTTGCGCGACCAGTCCAAAATCTTCAGGGAGTGTGTGGCTGGGGTCCCCAATGTGCCTTTTGAAGATTTTGTGAAAAAATATTAAACGGTGACGAAAAATACTGAATGCAATGCAGCGGCGGGACAGGCACCCCGCTTCTGCCATGTGATGTCTTGTGACATAGTAACAGGAACAGCAATGCAAACACAAGGTGGAAATGCAAATGGTAACAATAATGAAAATGCAAGGGCAAATGACAATGCAAAGGGTAACACATAAGGTGGCGCACACAGGAACAGTAACAGTAACAGGTACATAAACGCAAGGGGAAACAGTAACCGTAACAGTAACATAAGCGCCTACCCTCTTTTTGCTGGAGAACTGCATAGAGAAACACAATGTGTACAAAGAATATATGCATTGTAATGGCAATGGAAGCTTAAAACAAGCATTGGAAGTACTTAATTGCAAATATCTCAGCAACTGTATGAAGTAGAAAAAATGTTAATTTCACAGAAATCATTATTTTTCTGGCTACCGTTTTGTTTTACATAACCCTTAGGGCTATGCAACTTGCAACGAAAAATCTGTATCTCGCACTGTTTTTGAGATACAAGCCCCAGAAGGCGTGGCGTACACAACCATGTTAGTCTATGGGAAAAAGCATCAACTTCAGAGTAGTGTAACTTTGGAGCTGTACAATATTTTTTCACTAAACCACCAAAAGGCACATCTGTGACATGTTGTCTGCCTTCCTTCCAAATTTCAGGCCAAAAGACCTAACTGTTCTTTTGCAGCAAGGTGGCAAAGAACTCTTGTCATTTTGGCCATAGTGTTGCAAAGTACTTTCGTGATTTGCAAAAGCTTTCGCACGGATTTGTAAAAGTGTCATGAGCATGAAAGTACTTTGCGAAAGTATTTTTTCCAGAACTTTGAAAAACATATTTTTGGGGGTGTTTAACCCCAAAATAAAGACGAGGCTAGCATCCTCAGGCTCCGACTAGGTGAGCACAAAAATAATTGTGTCCCTAGATGGTCCCAAATTTAAATGTCAAGCATTTTTCTGATCACCAACTGAAAATAAAATGGTGGATTTGCAAAAGTACTAGGGCCATTTGCGAAAGTAAAAGTGCATTTGCGAAAGTGTTGAACTTTTTGTTAACTTTTCCCATTGACTTATAATGGGAACTTCTTTTTTGAACAACTTTTGAACTGTTTAATATTTTTTCACAAACTCTTCAAAAGGCATATCGGGCAACCCGGCCGCACGTTCCCGGAAGATTTTAGACCACTGGTGCAAAACGTGCAACCTGTAGGCAACTGCAAAGAATTCACCAAATAGCGTAAATACGTGCGCAGATCATGCTTAATAACTCCGCAGCCGTATATGCAATTGGTACGAGACTTGGCAGATCCCAAGGTGTATGGCTCTTGATCAAGCTTTCCAAATTTCAGGAAAATCCATTAAACAGTGCCAAAGTTATTAAGGTGCATAATTTGACCCTTTAACCTTAAAAGGGCTCCTCAACCCTAACTATGGTAGCGCTACCATGCTACCATTATATATATATATATATATGTGTGTGTATATATATATATATATATATATATCTACAGTGAAGCTTGCCAGGATGAAACCCACTTCTTTTTTTTGAAATTAACATCTTTATTGAAATTTTAATCATACATGGATATGAAACCATATGATCACAACACATACAAAAATTGAGATAACAGCTTAGTTTCATACCTGCCCACCACATTCCTCCCCCTCTTCCTCCCTCCCTCTCTCTGTTTCTCTCCACCCTACCCTCCAGGCTTTGGCTGGATATAACCCCAAAAAGTTGCTACCAGAATTGCAGTGAGGACCACTGCGAATGAAAGCACTGTAAAGAACTATTCTGTCATAGGCGATATCCCAGCTTTAAATCATGCCAGACTCTACTTGAATCAAGTACAGCATTTGCATATCCTCCCAGATCCTTTTATACCAGGAAAGAGAGCCCCTTAGACTTGCTTTGAACTGCTCAGCCCTCAGATTAAAGAGTAATTCTTGTAACCTCTCTGTATAAGTAATAGGGTTTGAGTCCACCCAGTGTTGTAACACTACCTTCTTCAGGGATAAGGAGATCATTGCCATGTAATATCTATGTTTTTTAACAGAGATGTTAGCAAAATATCCCACCAAGCAGATTTCAGGAATAAAGTAGTCAAAAAGGCCTAATAAAGAATCTGCCTTGGTTTTAATACTGACTCATAGGGATTTAACAGGGTGGCACTCCCAAAAGATGTGTAACAGCGTTCCCTCTTCAATAGAACATCTTGTACATATTGGCAAGGAAATAGTTACAACTTTATACAGCTTGAGGGGGGTACAAAACCTATTTGTAAGAATTGAAACTGTGTTAGTCTTAGTCTGTCTTGTGTGATATACCTATAGGTATCACTCCAAATTCTTCCCCAGGCACTCTGTAGTTCAGAGAAATTATTCCTCCAATAGTTGGGTACACCATCAAAAGAGGTGAGCGCTCTTTCAAGTAACAGGTTATATGTCACTGATATAGCTTGTGGGACCGTGGCTAATAGTGCCAAACTCCTAAAGAACCCAGCTGTGCCCAACCCTCTCTCTGTAGGGTTTTAACATTAGACACTAGGTGCCTCAGTTGAAAAACTTTTAAGGTCTGTCTCCAGGGAATATTAAGTCTCTCCAGAATAACTCCAACTAAGTTGCAGGCCTCACATGTAAACAAATCAAACACCTTTAAGCCCTGCAATTGAGGGATCCACTGGTTGGACATAATCTGCCCCCCATTTTGAGATTAGGATTCCCCACAATGGGCTGTGCCATGTCCAGTGTATGCTTATATTAAAGAAAGGAGCAAAGTTTCCCATTAACCCTAATTGAGGTTGCAATGGGAGTATTCACTGGGACCCATGGGAGAGCCTTCAGTGGGATATTGAGCAAGGCCTCTGGAGTTACCCTGGTTTGCCCTAATAATTCCTTTTCTAATAATACCCATGGGGGAACATACTGAAGAGAATGCTGTTCAGCTAAGGTGGAGAACCATCGCATGTACTTACTGACATGGCAGGCCCAGTAATATAGTCCAAATGTGGTACTCTTAGCCCCCCCTTCTTTTTCAGAACAGCCAATTTATGATAAGCCCTTCTAGGGGGTTTACCCTGCCAAAAAAAATCTGTTATTTTAGAATGAAGTGACTTGAACCAGGATTGGGGTAGCCAAGAGTTCAGCATGTTAAGAGAGTAAGGATGAAACCTACTTCTAAAACATTTTGCAGTATGCTGCAGCAGAGTTACTGTGGTAAAAATTGTAATTTCAATGTCAATTAATCCCTTTTATCATGCAGGAAAAGTGACACTACCAGGATGAAGTGAATGTCACAGTTTCCTGCAGGAGAAAAGGGACTAATTAAAATTGAAATTACATTGTTTTCCACAGTAACTATGCTGCAAAGTGCTGCAAAATGCTGCAGAATTGAGCTTCATCCTGGCAAGCTTCACTGTGAATATATCATTGCAAAAATCTTCATTAATGTACTAGTTAGGGTTAAAGTGAAAAAAGTAGGGAAATGTGACATTAGGGTTTCCAACCCTAACATCCCAACCCATCACCCTGCAGGCAGAAAATCAGGTGTAGGGTGTCCCCTGCAGTTGTCAAGCCTAACACTCACCCCTTTCTATCAGTAAATAAGCTGTGATGTGTACAGTACCATAAATGAGATTGGGGTGAGCATTATTCTTGGCAACCCCGGGGCCACCCCGCACCTGATTTTCTTCCTGTAGGGTGGGGGGGGTGTTAGGTTTGGAAACCCTAACACATTTCCCTTCTTTTTTCATATTAACCCTAACTAGTGCACACCCAGCCCAGTGGTACTGAGGGTTGAGGTGCTGGACAGCACGTCTCACTCCACGCCTGCGACCCACGTTCAGGAACAGAATCAGGGCACAAGGGGTTGGCATGGAGAGGAGAGGATTGAGCATCCAGAGGACTGCTCTCCTCTCCTCTCCTCTCCTCTCCTCTTCTGGGGTGGACTCCATTGGATTCCTCACACATGGTAGCTCATAGTGGTGGTTGGGTGCACCTTAGAGCAGAGCAAGGCAGCCAATGGGGTTGATGTCAGCAGGTGACTGCAGGAGGGGGCAGGAGTGCATCCTCCATGCGCTGTTGCTATTGCAAAGATGCTCCTCTGGGGGCGTAACCAAGAAAATCCCCTCGCCTACTGGTAAGTGAGGGCCGGACCAGTGGACAGCCCCACATCCATGCTGGGCATTCCAGCACCCACATCTGGTTCTCCCTTTGAATTCCAGTTCACTCTACTAGATTATAGATACAGCGCCAGGATGAGGTTTGCCGGTCCCGCCCCAGGGGGCTCAGAACAGGGGAGTTGTGCAGCCAGGATAGGAGAAGCAGAGAAAGGGACCAACCTGAGTGTCAGGGACCAGGAACTGGAGGCTTCAGGTGGACAGAAGCCACACAGAATGTCCATGCCGGAGAGAGTCTGGTAAGGTAGAGAGGGGGAAAAAAACTAGCTAGTGCAGTAATTAATTTTTTTTCAATGAATTTCCTTACTTTTTGACATACTATATTTGTATTCTTATTTTGCTGTGGGAGAGCAGGGTCTGGAGGTCTCTGCACTCCCATCCAGCCATAATTTGTGTCATAGTGTAATTGTAGGAGGAAGTAGGCTGTTGGTTAACTAGCTGCAGCTTATCCATAAGGTAGGGAAATGGGCAGACTGGATGGGCCAAGCCGTCCTTATCTGCCATCAAATTCTATGTTTCTATGTTTCTATGTATCCATATTTGCCTGTGGAAGCACAAATTATTGCAGTAAACGGGGAGGGTGTGGGAGATTACTGAAAAGGAACATGAGTACTTGGAGATTGAGCATCCTATTATTCCCCTTTTCTATGTCCTCTCCAAAGTCTACAAGAATATCGTTAACCCCCCAGGTTGCACTATTGTATCAGGCATAAATTGACTTAATGAGAGATTAGGGAAATTTGTGGATTTCTTCTTAGAAAAGAGTGTTACCACCTTAAAATCCTTTAGTAAAGACTCCACGGATGTCCTTAAAATGATGGTTGATTTCCAATAGGAAGAGAGTGTGGTTTGATTAAATATTGATATCGAATCCATCTATACCAGTATTAAATATAGTGATGGCATAGAAGCCTGTAAATACTTCTTGGAAACACATCCTGTTGGTGATAATTTTCCTATCAATTTCCCTTTTGCCTCCTTACATTTCATTTTGACAAATAACTTTGAATTTGGTGGTACACATTTCCTGCAAGTCTGTGGTACTGCCGTGGGGCCATCTATGGCACCATCATTTGCCAATCTGCTTCTGGGCAAGTGGGAAGAGACAGCTGTATTCAATGCAGGTATTAATCCATTCTTGCCCAGAATCAGATTTTGGCACTGTTTTATTGATGATATTATTTGTGTGTGGCAGAGGGACCCCAGTGAAATTGAAGATTTCATGAACTGGATTAAGTTAAATGACACAAACTTAAGATTTACCCACACAGTAAAGACTCAATTGCTTTTTAAGATGTCACCCTTTCAAAACCTACAGCAGTTAGAGAAATGATTTGGTCAAAATGTTTCAGGAAAACCAAAGTAACAAATATTGTTCTCAGGGCAGACAGTGCTCATCCTAAGAGACTTAAAAATTCTGTGCCTTATGGGCAGTTCCTGCACCTGAAAATAAACTGTTCAGATGATATTACATATATGGAAGAGTTAAGGGAATTTGAAATAAGATTTTTGGGAAGAGGTTATGAAGAAGGATTGCTGAAAGAAGCACTATCAAAAGCACTTTCTATGCCTAAAGAACATTTACTGGAAAATAGGGGTAGTGGTTATGACAAGGGAGCTAAAGAAGTTCCCATTACTTTTGTGACAGAATTTAATAATTGATCTGGACATATGGGCAATATTATTTACAGAAAATAGTAAATTCTACAAGGGGACAGACAGGTGGCATCAGCAGCAGGTAACAATCCCAGGATCACTTTCAGCAGGGCATCGAATATTAGGGACATGTTAGTGCATAGTAAATTATCTATAGAAAGCAGTAGCTATTATTCCACTTGGCTACCTAAAAAACCTGCAGGACTCTATAAATGCCACAGATGTAATATTTGCTACTACTACCACACAGGTAGACAATTTGTACACCAAGGGGATGCTGATATCCGGTCTGATGTAAAGGTGTACATCTTATGGTGCCATGTAATCTGCTTTATTTAGGGAGGACCCCAAGGACCCTGAAAACAAGAATAAAATAGCATGTTAAAAACATTTCTAATGCAAGGATTGATACACCTGTGGACTTACATTTGCAAAACACCACAACTCTGAATCAAAGGGATTACAGTTTATGGGTGTGGAATGGGTACCTCCTATGAAATATGGAGGTGATAGGGTAAACTTAATACTTAAAAAGGAGAGTGAATGGATTTTAAAATTAAAGAGTGTAAAACCAGATTGTATGAATGATCAATTGGATTTGAAACCTTTTCTTAAAAAAAGGTCAACTAATAATTTTTGCTTTTTCTTATATGTAACTTTGAGTCTCTATTCCTTTCACAGGAGGACTCCTCTTCCTGTTACTCCTTCACCTTTTACCAGAGGCTTTGTAGATCCACAGTATAAATATACATGAAATGCCAGGACTGCAACTATATAAGGGTGATCACATTATGCTCTGCTTCTTTCCAGCCCTTTCATCGTTCATTTACTTTATGTCCCTCCCCCGACACACATTTTTTCCTTTCCATATTTATCAGATACTGTATGAGATTTTGTATAGAAGATGGGTTTAAAAATTTGATCATGAACTGCAATGATTTATTTAGGAAAGTAGAGAAATCTTTTTGATAAAGTCAAACCTTTTTAATACAATCAAGTTTTTCTATTAAGTTAGTTAAGATGGTGTTTGCATTACACAGTTTGGATCAACTAGTACACCTTGTAATTGACTACATTATGTAGGGGATATTTAAATGTGTGTATAACTCTCTCTGCCATGACCCCCTGACAAAGGCTTAACTGCCAAAGCGCTCAGGCTAGGTTGATCAGCTCAAGACTTGTAATAAACTGTATTTGCACTGATATTTAGTATTTTCCATTATTTGCTGAGTGCTCTGTTTGTGGATTTATGAATTTTTAATATTTCACAGAACAGGGATGGGGACAGGGAGGGACCACTAGGCTACCAGTGGACTTTAAAAAAAATTACTGGGAGGGCAATCAGTGATTGGGAAGGAGGGTGCAACCACTAGACTACCAGGGAATTTAAGGCATAATAAGGGAAGAGCAATGGCACATTGGTGGGTAAGGAAGGGACCACTAGACTACCAGGGAACATTTCTCGAAATACCAGGAGGGTGATCAGTGATTTGACAGGAGACTTAGACCACTATACTACAAGAGAATGTTTTTGAGAATAAGGGGATGGTGACTGGACATCCAGGAGGGGGGAGGAACCACTAGACTGCCTGGGAATATTTGATGAAATATTGGCAATCGGGAAGGGGTGTGGGGCCTCTAGACTACCAGGGCATATTATTTGTCAATAAGGGTACAGTGATCAGACACTGAGGGAGGGAAAGAGACCACCAGACTACCAGGAAAATCAATTGTTGTACAGGGGGAAGGAGATTGATGAACAGGTGAGGGGGGAGGGACCACTAGAATACCATGGAACTCTATTTTTTTTATACAGGAATATGGTTTAGTCAGATGCTAACATACTTTTTCACAAATTGTGAAGATAATTCTTTTCCATGGTTCCTTTTTCACAATTTGTGAAAAAGAATCCTTGTCCATGGCTCACAGTCCATATCTGTGGTTGCTTTTTCCCAATTTGTGGCAAAGGAACAAATCCTTATTTCAGAAATTGTGAAAAAGTATCCTGTGTCGTGATTCCTTTTTCACAATTTGTGAACAATTATTTCAGCATATTAATAAAATGCATTTCTGAGAATGTTTTAAAAAAATAAAGTTGGACTCAGACTCTGTGGGCCACAATTAGCTAAACAAAACTGTTGGTGTTTACCAAGCCCCACTGTTTTTGAGTTATTTCACTAAGTTGCTACTGCTAACTGAAAACAAGATAGAGGCAGCACAAAAAAGGATTTTACATTCACGGCATAGAATTACCCATTTGTGGCACAGGATTAACCATTTGCTAAACAGAATCCTGATTCAAGGTTCACATCTAACTTTTCCAATAAGAAATAATGGGAAACTTTGAAATTTAATAACTTTTGACAAGATTAACATTTTTCACCAAACCTTCAAAAGGCACAACTGTAACCCAAGACCTTATATATCTTAAACATTTCAGACCAACATTCCAGACCATTTCTGCTCAGCGACATGACAAAGAATTTGACAAAAAATGGTAATTTACATGTTTTTTGACACGCTGTCTCCTCGCACCCACACATCTGACTGGTATAAAGCTTGCAATAGCAAGAGATTTTTTTGTCCTTGATGGTGCATGCAAAATTTCATGTGAATCACTTGAACAGCTGCAAAGTTATTAAAGTGCAAAATTTTGAGTTTAACATAGAAGTCAAGCTTTATCCCCAATATATATTATTTGTAAAAAAAAACTTTGTTAATGCAACAGTTAGGGTTACAGCAACAAAAGTTTGGAAATGTGAAATCCTAACACCTCCCCCACTCTCCATGCATGAACAGGCATCGGGGGTGTGCTTTGGGGTTGTCAGCCCTAATGTTTACCCCCTTTCCATGACTAAGTAAGCTGAGATGGGTACAGTATAGCAGAATGGGGTGAACATTATTGCTAACAACCCCAAAGCACATCTCTATCACCTGTTGGTGCACGGATGGAGGTGGGGGTGTTAGGGTTGGAAACCTAACACCTCATTTCCAAACATTAGTTGCTGTAACCATAACTGATACATTAACAAAGTTTTTTTTGCAAAGAATTTCCTTACTTTTTGAGAAAGTATAATCATAGATTTATTTGCTTGTGGGAGTGTAAGGCCCTCTGGGACCTGCACTCCCATCAATCCACAAGTGTAGAGAGCATGTAATTTATCTGTATTTCCCTGATGGAGCACAGGGCCCTCTGAACCTTGCACTCCCATCAGTCCATAATGGTATCCATATATACATTTGGGAAACAGGGCCCTCAGGGCCCTGCACTCCCATCCATGCATAATTTTTCAGATAGAGTGGTGGTATTCATTTTTTGTCTGTAGGAGCACAGGGATCAGACCCTTCCCATAGTGTACAGCATTAAAAAAACACCTCACATGGCAATTTTATCCTATAGATAACACAGCAAAATTGGAAAGCTGTATAACTTGACACCAAATTTATATATTTTCTCAAAACACCAAAAGGCACATTGGTGTCACATGCCCCTTCTACAGTATGCTGGAAATTTCAGACCAAAATTGTAAACAGCTTCTTAACAGCATAGTGAGAAAGAAACGGCTCCATAAACCTCCCATTACAATGTTATCCTATGGGAAATCAAACAAAATTAAAATCTGCAGATGTCCAAACCAAAGTAATATATTTTCATCAAACCAACAAAATGCACATCTGTCAGGCAAGTCCTTTATACTCTGAAAATTTCATCCAAAAATTCCCAACTATTTCATTGCTATAAAGTGACAAAGAAACAGTCACATAAAATTTCTTTTTTTGCAAATTGCAAAAAAAATCATTTTCTGTGCTTCCTTTTTCACAATTTGCAGAGAAACAAAATCTTTTTTCACAAATTGTGAGAAAAGATCCTGTTTCACAAATCCTTTTTTGCAATTTGCAGAAAAGGATCCTGTTTCACGATAAACATTTTCTACGATTTGCAGAAAAGGATTTTAGTGAATTAAAAAAAATATTTCTGAGTAAGTTATCTAAAAACTAACTCCAGAATCTGATTCCTCAGGCCCTGACTACTCTTGGTATTTACCAAACCCCTGTATTATTTTTGTAATTTAAGTTTGTTTCCCTTGTTAATGGAAAACAAGATGGCAGCAGCATGAACTAGATTTCTGCATTTGCGGAACAGGATTCCACATTTGCAATAAAGAATCCGATTTCAAGCCTCACATCTAACTTTGCCCATTGGAAATAAAGGGAAACTTTAAAATTTAATAACTTTGGAACAGATTAATATTTTTTCACCAAACCTTCAAAAGGCACCACTGTAACCTAAGACCTATATAACCTTATCATTTCAGACCAAAACTCCACACAAGTTTTACAACGCGGTAACAAAGAATAAAAAAAAATGGTAATTTCAATGTTTTTTAAAACTCCATATCGCCGCACTCACACATTCGACCAGAATGAAACATACCAAATTAAAAGGTCATTGGTACCTGATGGCACATGACAAATATCATGTAAATCACTTGAATGGCTGTGAAATTATTAAAGCACAATCTTTTCAGTTTAATGTAGAAGTAAAAATTCAACTCAAACTATAGGGGTGCGACCGCACCCCTATAAGATTTATCTCTCTATCTATCTATCTATCTATCTATCTGTCTGTCTGTCTATATTGCAAAAAACTTTGTTAGTGCGTCAGTTAGGGTTAAAGTGACAAAATTAGGGAAATGTGGCATTGAGGTTTCCAACCCTAACACCCCATTACCCACCCTGCACAGACCAACAGGCAGGGGAGGGGGCTGTCTTGAGGCTCATGAACCCTAACACTTACCCCATTCCATTACAAAATCAGGTGACATGACTGCAGTATAGGTGAATGGGGTAGGCGTTAGGGTACATGAGCCCCAAGACAGCCAGCTACTGCCACTTGTCGGTCTGTGCAAGGTGGGTAATGGGGAGTTAGGGCTAAAAACCCTAAGGCCATATTTCCCTACTTTTTTTTGCTTTAACTCTAACTGATGCATTAACAAAGATTTTTGCAATATATTTCCGTACTTTTTGAGACAGTGTAAGAGTAACCTTATTTTATGGTGGGAGCTGTGCTTCCATCCCTCCATTGACGAATAGTTATAACTCTGCCATCTTTACTAATTTTTACCCCAAATGTTCAACATAGCCATCTTATGACCTCACTGCATGAACTGAGCACAGAACATTTTCAAATCTCCACCAAAACAAAATTCTGCACAACTGCAATGCCATTCTGTACCATGAGAGCAAAAATACATCTTGGTCAGGATTTGAAAAATGACAGCTGTCACCTTCATGAGGTGAGGTAATAACAAGGCTATGCTTAAAATATGGGGTGCAAATATAGAAAATTTCCAAAGTTATGAACATACATAGTGAGATAACCATTAATGCTCATAACACAGCCATCTTTTTACATTTTGACTCACAATTTTCAACATAGCCTTCTTATGACCCCACCTCATAAACAATATTACTGCCATTATGCACACCCCACTGGAAAGATGATTTTGCCAACCAATTGTGAAATCACCCATGTTGAAAATTTAGGTTAAATGGATGAAAAGCAGCCGAGTTATAGCAAGAAGTTTAACCCCCAATTGAAATACATTGAATCGCATTTACCTTAGTTCATATTGCAGTCATTGATTCCAACAGTAAGATGTGTCTTTGGTCGGCAGAGTGGGTCTTGATCCTGGGACATCCAGATGTGAATGAGCGTCAGTGGGTATGTTGAGGGGGTTGTGGGGAGGAGGGCCCACAGTGGGAGGTTGGGTGGGGGTACAAGAATGATCAGAAATGGACCAATTGTTTTTCACAGGCTAAAAAAAAGACAGTGAGGGACCATTTTCTCCTTTTGCAGGTTACCACATGATGGGGGGTGATCACACTGCAGAAAATCAGAGTGTACTGGTGTGGGCGGGGTACCACTAGACACCAGGAGTAAAGGACAAACTAGAATGCCACAATGGGGGGATGATAACACGAAATGCTGTTTTGTATTTTTTTTTTACTTGTCCTAATCCTTCTTCGTCACCCAATTCCTTTGTCATGAAGTGACAGAATCCTTTTTCATCATGGTGAACAAGGATTAGGACTTGTCTGACCAGATGGCCCTGCCAGCAATGCTTTTCTGTGAGTTGGCATAATTCTTTTTTGTGATGCAAAAAAGGATTATAACATCTCATGAAAAAGGAATTCATCTGACAAAAAAGAATTACCGGCAGAGCCATCTGGTCAGAGAAGTCCTAATCTTTTTTCACATGGCGAAAAAGGATTATGACAGCTCACAAAAAAGAAATCAGCTGATGAAAAAGGATTATGACATCTCACGAGAAAGGATAACTTTTTCATAAGCTGTCATAATCTTTTTTCGCCAGCCGATTCCTTTTTCATGAGGTGTCATAATCTTTTTTCATCGTGCAAAAAAAGTATTAGGATTTCTCCAGCAAGATGGCTCAGACAGTAATCCTTTTTGTGAGATGTCATAATCCTGTTTCATGATGCGAAAAAAGATTATGACATCTCACAAAAAAGGAATGGAAGTGAGTCACAAAACAGGATTTTTAAAATTAAAAATAATCATTTTGAGGCCACATAAAATTAAGGTAAAGACACAGCACAGTAAAGGACATGCAGATAAACAAGATACATACTTGGATGTTTCCAGAAGACATCCCTGGGAAAAGTTATAAGATTTTGTTTGGGCTAAAAAAAACAAGATGGCGGCTGACGGAAAAGGATTTTTTCCTGACGATCAAGAATTCTAAGGATCTTTTTTGTGAGGTGTCAAAATCCTTTTTCATCAAATCAAAATCCCTTTTGATTACATATAGTTATCCAAAAGACAGAACTGAGCATGCTCAGACCCCAAAGTTTCAAAATATAATAACTTTGGAACCAAGTAATATTTTTGTCACCAAACTAACAGCGGCTTGTTCTTTGGGGCATGCCCTTTCTTTTCTGACAATTTCAAAATAAAATTCCAAACAGTTTAGCTGCAGCATGATGAGGAAAATAGCTAAAACAGGCACATTTTAGTATTTCTTCACTATGTGCAGTGTGAAATCCACCAATCAGATCAAAATGAAACGTGGTACATCAAGAGACCAACACCACAGGATAGTGCATACCAACTTTTGTGCAAATCCGTTGAACAGTTGCAATGTTATTAAAGTTCAAAATTTGAGGTTTAACATTAAAGAGGTAAAACATTAAAGTGCCTACTCAACCCTAACTTTAGGAGCGTGACCACGCCCTTATGTGTGTGTGTGTGTGTGTGTATATATATATATATATTTATACAAATATAAAAAAAGAATAAACTAAACATATAAATAACATTTATAATTAAAGAGAAACAAAGAATGTTTAAAATAAAAATACGGGATGGCAATCAGAGGGTGGGGGGTGTCACAAGACACCTGGGAAAATTCACACAATTATGGGGAGGACTTAGAAAGTCTTTTTTCATGTGAAGGGATCTTTTTCTTTATCAAATGAAAAAATGGAACAAAAAATGATTCCTTCAAACAAAAAAAAAAGTGAAAAACTAAGTCCAAAATTATTTTCTGTGTTCTTCTTCCCAGGTGGAATCTGGTTGGGAGGGGAGTGTCACCTGCTGGAGTATAGCAGGGGATCACAGGTTGTCAGGGAGCTCATATTTCTATTGAATGTGTAGTGTTTTGGTGGTGTAGGGTGTTGTTTCTCTGTGGGGATCTGGGGCAGGTTTGCAGTTTCCTGTTGGGCTGCACTGCCAGCCTTGCCAGTGGGGTTTTTCTGACATTGTGGTGCAGGAGTGCCATTGGATTTTTTTTTACTATTGCAAAAAAACTTTGGTAATGAACTAATTAGGGTTAAAGTAACAAATGTAGGGAAATGTGACATTAGGATTTTCAACCCTGACACCCAACCCCCACCCTGCAGGCAGTGACAGGTAAACCCATTACAGTTTCACCTCCCATGCCTCTTCACAAATCAAGCATGGGATGTGCATTGGGGTTGTCAGCCCTAAATCTCACTACATTCTATGAGCAAATAAGCTAAGTACAGTATATGAGAATGCAATGAGCATTATAGTTGACAACCCCAAAGCACACCCCACACCTGATTTGCAGAAAGGCAAGAGAGGTGAAACAGTAATGTTTTTTTCTTGTTGCTGCCTGCAGGGTGTGAGTGGGGTGTTAGGGCTGAAAACCTTGATGCCACATTTCCCTTCTTTTGTTGCTTGAACCCTAACTAGTGCAGTAACAAAGTTTTTTTTTTTTTTTTTGCAAAGAATATCTTACTTTTTGAGATAGTGTAATCTTATCCTTATTTGTCTGTGGAAATGCAGTGCCCTCCAGGCCCTGTTCTCCCATCCATCCATATTTTTTGGGATAGTGTAATTGTACCCTTATTTGCATGTTGGAGCGCAGGGTTGCCCTCCATAAATGCATATATGTATGTGGCTGTGGTAGCACAGTGCCCAGACAGTTCTGTGCTTCCATTTGTAAAACAATAGCAACAAAATTGTCAGAGTTGCCTTCTTATTACTCCACCACATGTACAGTTAATTTTGAAATCCCTGCCAAAACATGATTGCAGACTACTGCAATATCATTCTGAGCCACAGGTGTGAACACACACTTTGACCAGGAGTTGAAAAATGGTAGCTGTCACATTCATGAATTGGGCTAAAAAAATGGCTATGTTGAAAATTTGGGGTAAAAGTATTTAAAATGACCAAAGCTACTGGTGAACACAGCAAAATTTCAATTGATATGAATAACTTTGCTATTTTTACATATGTTGAGCCCAAATTTTCAACATAGCCTTCTTATGACCCCACCACTTGAGCAAGGGTGGTGAAAATGTCCATATCCCAAATATGAAAGATGATTTTACTAAGTGACTGCAAAATCACCTTTTGGACTTGATTTGTGAAATTCTGTCATCACTGTTTATAAGGTGGAGTCCCAAAAATGCCATGTTGAAAATTTGGCCTCAAAATATGACAAAATGGCAAAGTTATTCATCAGAGTAGAAAACCTTATTAGTTTCTCATATTATAGTCGGTGGTTCCTGCAGCAAGATGTGTCTTCAATTGGAGAGTGGATCTTCACCCTGGTACCTGTTCAGGTAATGAGGGTGTCTGGGGGTGTGGGGGTGCAGAGGGGGTGAAAGAAAACCCTCTATTTGTAATGTATACCTGGAACATATTAATATGTTCCAGATACACATTCCCGACAGACTTCAATCAGTCTCATTATCTGTATAAGTTTATACAATGGCATAACATAGTATTAGGTGAGGAAGCAGTGTTGATACTGCCCAATCTTAGTGCCAATCCTTCATTCTCTGCCCAGGTAGCCAAACTGTAAAGACCCTGGGCCTGATTCTCAAATGGATTGGACTCTGCAAGCACCGGGTGTGCCAAACACATGGTGCATGGGGCTAGTGGCAGTTTCTGGCTGGCAATCAGGATTCTCGATCCCATGTGTCACATGGTGAGAGTTAGACCAGCCTTTGCTGCTCTTACATCATGGACTTTTTTATGGGGTTTGCCCCACATATATGGTGCAAGCTGTCATAAAGGAGTAGAGCACAGCAAATACACACAACCTTTGAGAATTGTGTGCAAGGTGTGGCAATGTGTGTGGTGTAGATGCGGGGTTTGATACAGAGCTTGTGCAAGCCCTACATCAGCCTTTGTGAATTGGGCCCTGCAGTGTCTAGAAGGTGATCCATTTATTAGACCCATTAAATATTCTTCCCCATCACAGCATCAAAAAGGGCAGTAGAAGCACAGTATAAGGATGAGCTAAAGAACAAAATCAGTTGCAACACAGCACTTTGACTCTCTCCATGTTTCACTGACTATAAACCACTTTCTGCAGTGTGCAGAGGGGGACCTGCTACACTAATTTAGTTTAGTTAGTTGAGCTTGTGTCAACTTGTAAAGATTAATCACCCGTGGAGGCTCAGAAGAGTTTGTAATCACCATATCAAGGTAAGCTACACTTTATGGCAGGTACGGTTAAAATAGAATGCAAATAGGAAAGAAAGGGGGAGAAGGAAAGGGAGTACCAAATCCATAACCCATCTTGAAAACCTTTGTGGAATAAATGGTTTTCAGTTTGATCTATTTAGCTTCTACAGCAAAATGTTCAAAAACAATCATGAGCCTTGGAACCACTTGAGCTTCTGCCCCCCCCAAGCCAATTGTCAAAATGGAGTGAGCCAAGTATACTAAATACAAATATACACTTGTAATTCAGTTTTCCACTTCATGTTTTAACTCATTCTATGGGTCTACAACATACATCTGCTAGCCACATTTTGTAAAGAAAAAAGACTCCCATGCTAGATCAAGGACGTTAACTAAAACATAGAAAACTCAATGTAGTTAAACATATTAGAATCCCCTACAGTTTTGTATGCTGCTAAATTGTGAAAGCTATTATATTCCAAAGAGTCCAAAATATAGTAACATGTTACCGACTATACTGGCTGCAAGTTCAATCAGTGAAACAGTCCTGCATAAGGAAAATTACAACACTACAATCCAGCAAACTTCTGGATAACAGGTTCCAAAAAAAAAGAATTTCCCAAGCAGTGTTTCTGTTCTTTCTATGATTATATAATGCCAAAATCAATAGTCTAAAAGTAAAGAAAAGAAGAATCAATAGTATAAAATAAAAAAAAAGAGGAGGTAGGCTAATACTGCTCGACCTTAATAACAGAGTCCCATTAAGAATAAAAATGCCTCTGTTTAAGTAACCGAGTTTGAAAAAAGCCCAGTAACAGTCTCTATCATGATGTATCATTATCGTACCATCTGTCCCATAAAAAGACATCAATAAACAGAAGAACAATGTGGGCTAAGGTTACATAGTGTTTAGTAGAGGAGCTAGGAATATGCCTTTCTTTCCTTTCCTTTTTGGCTGTCCCTGTGTTGCAGGGACTGCTGGCCATGAACTGTATTAAATCAAGCAGGTCCTGTTTGATGAACATGCTTGAATTGCCAAAACTGTTATTCGGTTTGTAGCAATTGGCCAGGAGTCCTGTGAGGAGTTTATCATTCTCTGATCCTTGCAGAGTAAATAATATTTCAAATATAATTATAATATAGTGTGGGCATGGAGAGAGTGAGATAGTGGTATTAGAGTGTATACTCTGCTTAAAATCTTCAAGAAAAACATTGATTCACAGAGCAACATTATCCACTCCCACTATAAGAAATATAGAGGGTGGTGTGAGCTGCATTACCAATTGTGTTGCCACCCTCCCTTCAATTTTGGAGGCAGTATAGTGGTTTAAGGCTCTGAGGTACAAATCTGGAGACCTGGGTTTGAATCCCACAGCCCCCACTTGCATACTGTGTGACACTGAGCAAGTCACTTAACTTCCCTGTGCTCCCAGGCTGCACCTGCAAACAATCTTTCAGCTTAGTGTGTCTCACCTGGTTAAACAATTGGGGGGGGGGGATTTGGGACTTGCATGGAGAGAGCCAGTATTATATTACAGTTCCACCAAGCCAGTTCAACAGTAAATTTGTCAAATGGCATTACAGCATCAGCACAATGCCGACAGTTGGCATTGTGCCATCAGTAAAACAGTGTTTTTTGTGGGGGGTGACTCTCCATATTTTAAATTAACCAACTCCTATTTAAAGTTGTGTTGGGGAGGAGGCAGAATCACCAGAGACGGCAGACCATTACAGCAAACTGCCAATTTTGTTGCTGCAATGATCTTCATGGTATTTGTATCACTGTTCAAATGGTATACCATATATTAGAAGTATTTCAAACAAAACTAGTTTTACATTTCATGTCTCCACTAGCTGGAAAGTCTTTACTGTCCATCTACAAGCTGCACTATGGAAAAAATAAATAATTTTTCCATCGTCGTTAGAGTTGGCACCACCAGTGGGAAATTGACATTCTTTGTCAGCCAGTTAGTTTTACTAAGTAGATGAGTTTTGTTTTATAACATTTTATGGGCCAACAGAGTATCAGCAAGTAAATGCTACCGACTGTGTTCTGCTCGGAATCAACCCATGAAGGTGCCTTGGAGAGATAGAGTAGCAATATTTCTGGGCACAATCCAGCCGAATGCACTTTGAAAGTACATTAAGAAATGTTCATTCAGGTGGTAGCAAACAGAAAACAAGATGGCAACATATGAAAAAGGATTTTTCCCTTCATAAAAAAAGGATGAAAGCCACAAAGATGGCATAGCAGAGGGAGACTAACACGTGTGTTGGTCATCGAGACACTGTAAGTTGCATTCCGCATTTAACTGTTGGAGAAATGCCCTTGAAATGTTCTTTTTTTTAAGATTATAAGAGCCAGATATTCAAAACGTTGTCCTGGGGCTAAATTAGCACTACCTGGCATGCTAAATTATCCCAGAACCAATAGTCTGCTGTATTCAAAAGGAATAGCCCTAGTGTTAAACCTGCTGAATATAGTGTGCTAATGAAGCCGGGCAAACTGGGCTGGGAGTGCAGTGCAAAAATAGCCCCGGAAAAAGATAGCTTTGAATATAGGACCCAGGGAAGTGCAAACCACAACAGCAGCCCAATGCACAGTGACATGAAGGAAGGTAAAGGTAAACTATGTTGTCAAAGTGTGTGCTAGCAAAGGAGTGGATTCATTAAAGCTCCAAGCACCAGAGCATGTGAAATTCTTCAGAAATGTACCATGTTTCTGAATCATTTGCATGGTGCAGACACATTTGCACAGGTTATGTGGGAAGCTAAGATGTTTGCCCAGTGCTATTGCAATTGCCCAGGGCAAAATTTAGCTATATTCAAAAGTGACATGCAAATGAGCCTACTTAGACAGTCTGTGGGCAAACATCCAGATTAGCATCTTATTATGTCCTGATTTGCATACAGTTTGCAAGCATTATTGCAGGGTCCCACAGCTCCACCTGTAGGTCAGTCTGGAATTACAGGGGCTGGATCGGTCTGCCCACAGATCCACCTATAGGTCAGTCTGGAAGTGCATGGTGGTAGCTGCAGGCTACATTTGTATAGAACTGCATAGAATATTGTGCCCCAGAGGACTACACAGCACAGGTGGTGGTGATGTATGCAATACTCACACTGTAACCCCCACTGCAGTGCACAGCAGACACTACAGTAACAAGGGAGTCAGTAGTGTGAGGGACACAGCAAAGCCTATGGTGTGTATGGCATCAATGATTTCTGCACTTTGCACAGTGACAGGCCCATCTTGCAGGTGTGTACTGACAGTGGACATTACTGGTATGCTGTTGTGCAACCCACAGATGCTGCACCACTAGCATGGGATACTCACAGTGACATATACATGGCTAGCTTTGTGTGCTGTGGTGTCTATACAGATGTGTGGAATGTGACTGGGGGGGCACATACCATCAAACAGGCACATTGGTGTTGGGGTATTCCCTACACTGGACCATTTGCACTGTTTGGATTGTCCCAGCCTTGTGGCAGCACTCAGTATGTAGTACAGCCTGGCCACCTGTACACCCTCCAATCAACACCCTCCACAACCCCAGTGCAGCATGTCTGTGCTGGATTCTGTTGCTGTCCACCGGAGGGTGGTCTGCAGGTGTGTGCTATATGGACACAATGCCATGGTGTCCACTGGATGCTGGGACACCACTTAATGCCTGTCATGGCTGGGACCAGTGGCAGCTGATGGCAAAATTGGAGGTGCCATCCGTGTGCAGCATGTTTCTTCTACGGTTTCTTTCTATGTTTAATATTTACTGGTTAGGGTCAATAAAACACCACTGGCAGACCCTCTCAAACTCCAAAATTCACACTTGTGAATTACAGAGTTCCATAAACTGGTTCTATGTTGCGCAAAGTCACACAAAGCCATGCAAAGCTGCACAAAGCCACAAAGTCAAGCAAAGCTGATTTGCCCATAGTTAAGACTACCTTTTCCTGGGTGGTAATTTGCACCACCCAAAGTGTCATGCTAAGTCATGCAAAAACACTTTGCGCTGTGATAATGCACTGAATATAGCACTGTGCCTGTATTCATGTACACACCCCCTCTTTTTGCTCCTTGCATACATTATACTTTTGCCTGGTACTAATGCAGTTTGCCTGAGCTATTTGGCCTTTTGAATATAGCGGACCCCTCCAAACCCGGCACAAACCAAGCACAAATGGTTTACGCCCAGTGCAAAGTTTAGAATATCTGGCCCACATTCTTTATTCGTGACTCATGAATTGTCTGGTTTTAATTTTTTTTTTAAAAGCAAAACAAGAAAGTATCATATGAAAAACCTCATAAAAAAGGATTCCCCATATGAAAACTTCATACTGAGCATGCTCAGAACCCAAATTTGTAAAATTTAATAACTTTGGAATGGATTAATATTTTTCCACCAAACTTCCAAATATCACTTCTGTGGGCCAACCGCTTTCTACCCTGAAAATTTCAGACCAAAATTCCAAACCATCTGGGTGCTAAACTTTGCAAACAAAAAACAGCAAAAAGCAGCATTGTTCTGCATTTTTTCACTGTCCACATCTCGGAATGCACACATTCAACTAGAATGAAACTTGACCTATCAAGAAATCTACCCCACAATACCGTGCATGCAAATTTTTGTGCAAATCTGTTGAACAATTTGAAGATATTAAAGTGCAAAATTTGGATTTAACATTTAAGTGCCCACTCAACCCTAAATATAGTGGTGCTACCATGCCACTGTAATTATAGGGGCACAGTAGTGCCCCTATAGTTAGGGTTGAGTATGATGTTTAATTTTAAACCACTAACTTTGCAGTGTATTAACTTTGGCAGGATTTGTCAGAATAGCCCATACATTTACATTTTCCATTAATGTGTCACATTATGAAAATGTGGAGTTTCATAACAGCATCTTGTGCAGTTTCTGAGATCTGGATACACCTTTTTTTTGTAAATCATCTACTTTTTTCCCTAAACTTAACATGTGGTCTTTTGCATTTTTTTGTTCTCAAGTGCAGGCTACATGGTACTAAATTTCTGCACAAAACATTCAGGGTATGTGGTCTGTGTTGAGGCAATGCCTTTCGAAGGTTTGGTGAAAAAATATTAAACATTTCCTAAGTTGTAAGGATTTTAAAAATAGATGCACCATATGAACCAGAAATTTCTTCTTCAACAGAGTATTTTTTGGTTTATGTATTTGGTGTCCTAATGAACCAAAAATGGGTCTCATGAGTCACTTCTTTTTTTCTGATTCACAATGGCTGCAATCTTGTTTCTTTATTTTTGTTGCTACTGAACTTGGACAACACTTGTAAGGGGATAGTTTTGGCAAAACTAAAACATCCCTGATGTACAATGTTTTCCCTAAGCAAGATTACATAGTCTGTTTATGGGAACATTTTCTAAAATGTGATATTTCACACTTTCAGGATCTCTCCTGAAAAATTTCTGGCTCAAACCATTTTTTTTGGTTAAAACTAAAAAAGTTCTGATTCACAAACCAGGAAAAGTGGTTCAGCCTATTAATTTTAGTTTGCAAACAAGAAAGAGTGGTTATAATTTACAAACAGTAAAAGTACAAACAAATTGTTTATTTTAATAAAAACAAACACTTAAGACACATTTAGCTAGAGTTCACTGTTTTTTTTTTAATTACCAAAAATACATTTTCTGGGCACACAAAATCCAGGGTGCCCAGCTTTGCAAAACGAGCTGTTCACTCATGTGCTCTGTATGAGAACAGTGGGACTTTCTTGACTCCTGCAGCTGCAGTTGGAACTCATGCTGTTGGCTGCTTTGAGAACAGTGAACCACCGTTTCCATGGTGTCTAGTGTCACCCCCATTCTCCGATCATCATCCCCATATTTTCTTTATCTTTCCCTGGTGTCCAGTGGCACTCCCACCTTCTGATCACTGTCACCTGTATTTTGTTTGTCTTTTGCTCTTGTTTAGTGGCAACCCCACCCTCCAATCACTGTCCCCATATTTTGCTTTACTTTCCCTGGAGTCTAGTGGCACCCCCCATCCTCCAATTGTTGTCCCCCTGTTTTGTTTGTCTTTCCCTTCTGTCTAGTGGAAACACCGTCTCCAATCACCATCCCTGTATTTTATTTGTCTTGCCCTAGTGTCTAGTGTCACCCCCCCACCCTGCGATCTTTGTCCCCATATTTTGGTTAACTTTCCCTGGTGTCTTGTGGCACACCCACCCTCTGATCATGGTCCCCTTGTTTTGGTTGTTTTTCCCTGGTGTCCAGTGGCACCTCCCACACTCTGATCACTGTCCCCATATATTGGTTGTCTTTCCCTGGTATCTACAGGTACCTCCCACCCTCTGATCACCATCACTATACTGTAGCTATCTTTCCTTGGTGTCCATTGGTACCTTCCATGCTCTGATCACCATCCTGATCTGTAATAATGAAAACCTTCTCTCGATGTGTTTTTTTGTTTTATTTTAATTCTGCAAAAAAGAAAACAGTCCCTTGCCTATCTGACCCCCCCAATGCCACCTCTAACTCAGAATCAACCACCCCACACCCCCGGCACACCCTTATACATCCTCACTCACCTGAACAGGTCACAGGGCAAAGATCCACTCTCTGATTGAAGACACCTCTTGCTACTGGAACTGCTGACTGCAATATGATAAATTAACATAAGTGTGATTCATTGTATTTCAATGGAGTTTTAAACTTTGATGCATAACTTTGTAATTTTTCCATATGTTGACTCTGAATTTTCAACATGGCCTTTTTGGGACCCCACCTCATGACCAATAGTGGTGGAATTATGCAAATCAAGCCTGAAAGGCAATTATGCAGTCACTTGGTGAAATCACCTTTTAGGCAGGATCTGGAATTTTTCTCCACCCTTGTTCATGAGGTGGGGTCATAAGAATGCTTTGTTGAAAATTTGGGATCAATATATGTAAAAATGGCAACGTTATGTGCATACAGTGAAATTTTACTATGTTTGCTCATAATTTTTCTTAAGTTTAAATATTTTGACCCAACATTTTCAACATAGACATCTTTTTTACAGCACCTCATAAATGTGACAGTTGTCATTTTTCAAAACCTGGCAAAAAAAATTTTCACACCTGCGGTGCGCAATGATGTTTTGATGCTGGGGAATGACATTTCAGTGGGGATCTGAACATTTTTGCTACTGAGTTCATGAAGTGGGGGTAATAAGAAGGCTATGCTGACAATTTGGTTGCTGTTTTGGCACAAATGCAAGTGCAGGGCCGACAGGACCCCGTGCTTCCACAGCAATATAAATGTGTGTTTCTGTTGAGGGATGGGAGCGCAGGGCCCAGGCAAATGAGGATATGATTATATTATCTTAAAATGTAAGGAAACTCTTTGCTATAAACTGCATTAATGCAACAGGGCTCAGATTAAACCAACAAAAGTAGGGAAATCTGATGTTAAAGTTTCAAACCCTACATCCCTGCCCCACCCCTGAAGTTAATGAGGGGTGGAGTCTTCCTTGGGGTTGTCAACTGTAATGCTTACCCCATTGCAGTAACAAAAAAGCTGAGATGTGATGGAGACAGGTGAGTATTTTTAATGAATGTATAGAATGGTGTGAGTGTTAGGGTTGACAACCACAAGGAAGACTCCACCCTTCATTTACTTTAGGGGTGGAGCAGGGTTGTTAGGGTTTGAAACCCTAACATCAGATTTCCCTACTTTTGTCAGTTTAATCTGAACCCTAACTGTTGCATTAATGCATTTTTTTTGTTTTGCAACAAATATATTATAGGGGTGCGATTGTTCCACTATCTTTATGGTTGGTACAGCATTTCAATGTTAAATTCAAAATTTTGCATCTTGATAACTTTGGCATAACTGCAATGAAATAGTACAGACTTTGGCATGCACAGTCATTTTGCCAGTGTCTAAAGATGCAAACAGTTTTGTGATGGCATCTTGTATGGTTTTTGAGATGAAAAGTGGTAAAAACAGAAAAAAAATGTTTTTTCACATTGGTTAATATGGAATGTATTGCCATTATCTACAGACCTGATGGAATGACATTTTTCTCTGAAATTTTCATGGATGATGGGGGCTGTGCTAAGGGTTTGTCTTTGGATGGTTTGGTGAAAAAAACTATTTTACCATTTTTGAACTGTAATGATTTTTGTGAAAGTCACAAGACATGCAGGTAAATGAAAACAGTTTGAACTGTAAATTTACTGTTTGAACTGGTCCTGCTCAGAGAAATCACTTCATGATGTCAGCCATCTTGTTTTTCTAACAATTTGAAAAATAGTGTTGTACACAACTACTGCCAGATAAGGAAAGCACAACACCTGTATTTAGGTCTCAGTGATTTGTTTAGTTCGACCTGTGTTCTAAAATTAGTAACTCTACTGGGCAAGTATACTTTTTATTTATTGGCAATCATGTCCCCTATCACTCATTAAGTAATTACAGTTCGATTTGTTAATTGTTCAAACTCTACTGTTTGAACAGTAAATAACCATATGCACTTATTAATAGTTTTAACTTTACTGTACAAATGGAAAATGATGTCCGATTGCCGCCCCAATACCCTCAAAGATTTTTCTAGTAGTCCAGTAGTCCCTCCCACTCCCCATTCTCTGATCACTGTCCCATGTATTTTTTTTTTATTCCCTGGTAGTCTAGTGGTCCCTCCTGCTCACCAGTTCTCTGATCGCCATCTTGTGTATTTTTTTTTTCTGTTGGTAGTCCAGTGGTGCCTCCCCCTTCCCTGTTCTCTGGTCACCATCCAATGTATTGTTTTTTATTTCCTGATAGTCTAGTGGTCCCTCCCCCATTCTCCAGTCACCATCTTGTGTATTGTCTTTTATTCCCATTGGTAGTCTAGTGGTCCCTCCCTTCCCCCATTCTCCAATCATCATCCTATGTGTTATTTTTTATTCCAGTTGTTAGTCCAGTGGTCTATCCCCCTCCCCAATTCTCTAGTTACCATCCCTTGTATTGTTTTTTTCTCCTGGTAGTCCAGTGGTCCCTCCCCCATTCTCCTATTGCCATCTCTTGCATTGTTTTTTTATTCACTGGTAGTTCAATGGTCCCACCCCTTCCCCCATTATCAGATCACTGTCCCTGCTATTATTTTTCATTCCCTGGTACTCTAATGGTCATTCTCCCTTCCCAATTCTCAGATCACTGTTCCCCTGCTGTCAGTATATGTCCCTGGGGTCTAGTGGCACCCCCCATCAGTGTTGGTCCCTGAAATAAAGAAAACCATCCCTCAATTTTTTTTGTTCCTTCAGTGGTTCCTGAAAAAAAAGGTCCTTCGCTTATCAGCCCCCAACCCCTAACTCCCACTCAGCACCCACCACCACACAACCACCAGTAAATCCCCACACACCCTCACTCACCTGAACAGGTCCCAGGTTTGAGATCCAGTCTCCGATAGAAGACATGTCTTGCTGTTGCAGCTGGCGACTGCAATGTGAAAAACTAAGGTAAATGTGGTTCAATGTGTTTCAGTGGGGGTTTCAAGTTTTATGCATAACTCAGCCATTGTTTGACATTTTGACCCCTAATTTTCAATATGATGTTTTGGGGACCCCACCTCATAAACTAAGTGCCCGTCATTATGCAATTCCTGCCCAGAGGGTGATTTTACAGTCAGTTGGTGAATTCAACTTTCAGGCAGGATTTGACAATTTTCTTGACCTTGTACATGAGGAGAGGTCATAAGAAGGCTATGTTTGGGGTCACAAATATGTAAAAATAGCAGTTATGACCATTTGTTGCAATTTTGCTATGCACACTTGTAACTTCAGAAATTTTAAATATTTTTACCCCAGATTTTCCACATAGACTTCTTATTACCCCACCACATGCATGTCACAACTGTCATTGTTCAAATCCTGGTCAAAATGTCTTTTTGCACCTGTGGCCTGGAATGGAGTTGCAGTTGTGCTCAATTATGTTTTGGTGGGAATTAGAAAATTTTCAGTACTGGGTACATGAAGTAGGATAATAAGATGTCTATGCTGACAATTTGGTCACTGTTGTCCTACAAATGGAAACATAGTTCCTTCCACTCAGGCAAATAAGGATACAATTGACCTATCTCAAAAGCTATACATGGGTGAGAGTGCAGGGCCTGTAGGCTACAATTATATTATCTCAAAAAGTAAGAAAATTTATTGCAAAAAACTACAGTAATGCATCAGTTAGGGTTGAAAATAAAGCAACAAATGTAGGGAAATATGATGTTAGGGTTTCCAAATCTAAAACACCTGCCCCAACTCTGAAATGAATGAGGGGTGGATTCTTCTTTGGGATTATCAGCCCTAACGCTTACCCCATTGTATGCACTCATTAAATAAACAACCCTGTCTCCATCACATCTTAGCTTTTCTGTTACTGCCATGGGGTGAGCGTTACAGTTGACAAACCAAACAGAAGACTCCAACCCTCATTCACTTCAGGGGTTGGGCAGGTGTTTAAGGGTTGGAAACCCAAATGTCATATTTCCCTACATTTGTCACATTATCTTTAACCCTAATTGATGCATTAACAGAGTTTTTGCAATGAATTTACATATATATATATATATATATATATATATATATATATATATATATATATATATATATATATATTATAATGATGTCGGCGCCACTATAGTTAGGGTTCAGCGGTCAGTTACATACTAAAGTCAAAAGTTTGGACGTTAATAACTTTGGACCCATTCAATGGATTTGCTTGAAATTTGGTACACACGTTGCGGCACACTTGATCTCTTGATTTGCCAAATTGCATTTCAGTTGCAGTGCTGGTCTTTTTGTACAAAAGTGCTGAAAATGCAAAATTATCCATTTTTGGAGGCACATTTTGGCATTCTTAATGTGGTCCTGCACAGCCGTCATGTGGTGTACCACTCTGTGAGATACCTCATTTGAAAGAGCCTTGGTGGCCAAACATGCCACTTTTGTTTGGTGAAAAAAATATTCAGGCATTCAAAAGTTATTGCACTTTTACGTTCCCATTATAAGTCAATGGGAAAATTTATATGTATATCTTGCGATCAAACAATGTGGGGTTCTGGCCATCTCATCCTGCCTGGCGTTCAAAGAATTTGCAGCCTTGTGGTTCAAGAATCTTTGTCCCGAGGAATTTCAAAAATTCTTTTACCGTGAGGTCTGCCATCTTGTTTTCAGTTTTCCGATCGCACAAACACAAATATCTCGGCTCAGGGGTCACTTCTGAAGTAAAACTTGGTTGGGTTTTACTCAGGGAGCCTGATCTATCAAGCCATGGCTTTGGTTCCATTGAAATCGGTCCAAAAATAGAGTTATTAGCTTTTAAAGTCTTCATTTGTGGCTTTCAAATGATCTATGATATCGAGCTGACAAATTCTTTGATCGCGAGAATCTTTGATCACGATCATGCATCATGAGCGAGGGACGAGATGGCTAGATTTCTAAATGAATTAGTGTAGCCAAGGGGTGCCCCACAGTGTTAAATTATGGTGGGTTTTGCTCAGGAGGCTTCGTTGTGCCCCATCTGCATAATAAAAATAATGTACTAGCTATCTCTGGTAGTCCAGTGGCCCCCCATCAAAATACAGTATTAACATCTCTGGTAGTCTAGTGGCCCCCAATAAAATGTATAATCCTATATAGTGCCCTGGTAGCCTAGTGCCCCCACCCCCTGTATTTTTTCACATCCCTGGTAGTCTAGTGGCCCCTGTACATTATAGTATTATTATAAATAAATGTTTATATCCCTGGTAGTCTAGCACCCCCTCCAGCATAATGAAATAATTAATGATTTCTATTACCATGGTAGTCTAGTGGCCCCCACCCATCCATGCCAGTCCACCCAGCACCCCCCCACCCTTCACCAGCTGGCAACTGGCAGAGCCCCTCTCACCTCCATGGCCAGCTGCCAGCTGTCTGCATTACAGCGGTAATGCAAGGGCACTGAAAATATTTCTGCATGCTTCTTTGCGTGCAGCTCATATCTGAGCAGTCGGCAACTAACCGGAAAATAAACTGTCTGGTGCCCGGCTGGCGAAAATGAAATACTAATGGGCTGAAATGAATGAACCGCGCGGGTAATAAAATCATTATTATTATTAATAACGAGAATAACTTCTGGATAATGTTATTATAATGTCTAATACAGCCTCAGATGGGCACTAGACTACCAGGGATGTGAAAATACAGAGGGTGGAGGGCACTAGACTACCAGGGCACTACATTGGGTTATATATTTTATTGGGGGCCACTAGACTACCAGGGATGTTAATATTTTATTGTGATGGTGGGCCACTAGACTACCAGGGATAGTTAGAACCTTATTTTTCTTATGCAGATGGGGTACAGCGAAGCCCCCTGAGCAAAACCCACCATTATTTAACACTGTAGGGAACCCTTGGGCTACAAAAATTCATTTGTAAGTCTGGCCATCTTATCCCTCGCTCTTTATTCATGAGTGAGCAATTTCTTTGATCGCAAGCATGCAAATACTTTGACTGCGAGATTCTTTGATTGCGATCATGCATCATGAGCAAGGGATGAGATGGCCAGATGAAAAAATCAATTTACTGAGTCTAGGGGTGTGCTACAAAGAGAAATGAAGGTGGATTTTACTCAGGGGGCTTAGTTCTGATGAACCATGGCAGTGATATACCGCAATTCTGTTTATTTTTTGAATTTGAACAGTTTAAATTATTTGATTGTGACCCTGAAAATTCTTTGATTGTGAGCCTGCAAATTCTTTGATCGCGAGATTCTTTGATCGTGATCATGCATCGTGAGCGAGGGACGAGATGGCCCAATTAAAAAATCTATTTTCTCAGCCCAGGGGTGTTGTAGGAAGTCAAATGAGGATGGGTTTTACTCAGGAGGCTTTGTTCTGTCAAACCATGGTGGTGATTTACCGCAATTCCTTCAATATTTTGATTTATAAGGTTTTTAAATTTTTGTTCATGAGTCTGCAAATGCTTTGATCACGAGCTTGCAAATTCTTTGATCAAGAGATTATTTGATCGCTATCTTTGATGGCGAGGGAGAGACAAGGTGTATAGATTTTTTATAATGGAATAGATAGGGAAATTTTAGATAATCTTTCATATTGAATATCTTTGGAACGGTTTGGTCTTTTGACTTGAGATTTTGAGGGAAGAAGGGAAATATCCCACAGATGTGGCTTTTTGTGGTTTGATCAAGAAATAATACAGGGTAGCAAAGTTACGGCACTACAAAGCTGACATTTTTCCCATAGGATAACATTGCGGCATTTGCCTCATTACAGGAATTATTTGCCACACTGCTGAAAAATAATGGTTTAGTCATTTGGGCTGAAATTGGGACGGAAGAAAGCCAACATCCCACAGATGTGCCTTTTGGTGGCTTGGTGAAATAATATTACAGGGCGGCAAAGTGACGGCACTCCGAAGTTGATGCTTTTTGCCTTAGGATAACATTATGGCATTCGTTGTGTCTTTCAGGGCCCGTATCTTGGAAATGGTGCCAGATATGGACTTTTCATCCAAAAAATGCTTAGCACCCCCCAAATAGGAGCTAAGCTTAAAACTAGTCAGGAAAGTAATAATTCATACAAAATTTGTATTTTTTTTCTACATCGTACGGTTCCTGAGATATAAGCAATTTAGTAATCCAAGTCGTAATTTTCTGCTCCGAAGTCAATTATAATGCATACATTCTTTGTTTTCAATATGTTCTTTTAATGCAGTTTTTGCAGAAAAGAAGGGTGTGCCCTTTCGTTACTGTGTCAGTTGGTGTTTCCAGTTGTGCTTCTGTTACCGTTCGCATCACCGTTCCCATCTACGCCACCATGTGCGTTACAGTTTGTGTTTTCGTTTGCACTTGCATTTCCATTTGGTTTCACATTACTGTTGCTGTTACCATTACCATTTGCATTTGCAATTGTGGTACCATGCCTGTGCGCGTTACGGTTTGTATTTTCGTATATGCTTGCGTTTCTGTTTCTGTTGGCTTTATTGTTGCTGTTACCATTTATGATTACAATTGCGGTACCATGACCTTGCATGTAACGGTTAGCATTTACATACGTGCTTGTGTTTCTGTTTCTATTGGTTTTATTGTTGCTGTTACTGTAACGATTTGCATTTACAATTGTGGTTCCATGAGTGTGTGTGTTACAGTTTGCATTTTTGTATGCGCTTGCATTTCTGTTTACTTTGGCGTTATCGTTACTGTTACTGTTACCATTTGCAGTTACAATTGCAGTACCGTGAATGTGTGTGTTACCAGTTGTGTTCTGTACGCACTTCTGTTTGATATCTCTGTTTACGGAACTGTTCGATTTTGTGTCACTTTCTGCTCGCATTTCTATTACTCTTTGTGTTACCATTTACATTTGCATCACCATGTGCGTAAGCCTTTGTGCTTGCATTTCCATTGCACTTACTGTTACTATAGACACACAAAATCATGTGGTATGAGCGCAGGGCCCGAAGAAACCCGTGCTTCCACCAACTTGCACAACTTTCTACTTTCTATTCTTTCTTAAAAAGTATGGAAATTCTATGCAAAAAACTTTGTTAATGCATCAGTTAGGGTTCTTCTACAGTGACAAAAGTGAGGAAATTTGACATTAGGGTTCCAACCCCTTGCACCCCACCCCCACACTACCCCCACCAACAGGCATCAGGGTGTGCATTGGGGTCATCGGTCCTAACTCTCACCCATTCTCCTACACTGCACAACCTCAGCTTGTTTACACATGGGATGGGGTGAGAGTTGGACGATATTTAGCATCCAATGCCTGTTGGTGGGGATGAAATGCTGAGGTGGGGCGCTAATAGTCCTCACTTTTTCACTGTAGAAGAACCCTAATCGATGCATTAATGAAGTTGCTTCATAGATATATATATATATATATATATATATATATATATATATATATATATATATATATATATATATACACATATAGGCTATGCAATACCCCCATTGAAAATATCTCTGATGTTTTCCCCGAGTGCAGTTTGACCTTTGACATCTCAAGTGGCGAAGCCATGAGTGATGCCACAGGTCAAACTGCTCAAGGGGAAAATATCTGAGATATATTTGATGGGGGCATTGTACGTTCCATTTATGCAATGGGCCAAGTTTTTTTTATCAGTGTCATTTTAATTTTTTTAAAATAGGCATGTCTTTATTTATTTCTTTTTGTTTCCAGATGACTGAGTGTTGTGTTATGTAAAACTGAACTTTTGCATCAGGACGCTGTGCCATTGTGCTGCTGGGGAGAGTGGTAAGAGTAAAAAAGAGCGAGTTGGTTGCTTTTTTGTGTACTGGGGTTTGAAGGAAATGAATGTTTTGTGTGAGGCTAAAAGTTATTGTTTTTTATATTCGGTGAATGAAAGTGGGGTGGGGGAGACAATGAAAATAATTCACTGTGTTTTGTCTAGTATTTTGGACCTTTAGGAGAAATGGTAATTAACATTGCGTGAAGCTGAAAGTTGATTTTTTTTAAATAAGTTACAGTGAAAGAACAGGGGAGAAAATTAAACTGTTCTGTGTGCTGCTGGAGAGAAATGAAACTGCCAGTGGGAGTGGGAATGCAAGTGAGCAGGAGCATTCTAATTGTGGTGCTCATGTTGCCAGCTCCCACCAATCAAAGCCTTTCTGAGCAGTTGTGCCGAAGTGCAGATAGTGCCTGGTTATTACCTACAGTGAGGATAAATGACCTACAGAGAGAATAAATGCGATATTCTCACTGTATGTCTGACCAGCCAGAAATACTGCTGTTATTTTCCACTTTTTATCCTCACCCCCATTGCATAAATATATATATAGATATATATTCATTGCAAAAAACTCTGTTAATGCATCAGTTAGGGTTACTAGTACAGCGACAAAAGTTTGGAAATGTGCTGTTAGGGTTCAAAACCCTAACTCTGCATCCCCTCACACACACACATATGCAAGCAGGGGAAGGGTCAAGGCAGCACAACTGATCAGAGCCAACCAGCATCAGATAACAGAAGTAATGTACAACTCTCTAAATGTATTGCAAGACACATCCATCATCATGGGTCACCAACTGTATGAGTTTTGCCACCATCATAGTGCCTTGGGGGTAGACACGCATGCTGGGCAACCATGGGTGATGCCCCACAGTAAACATTTTTGGGTTACAATCAGCAATAACAAGATTTAATCAGATGCCTATATTTCAATAGTGAAGAGGTGATGTAACACACAGTATGTTATCCACAGATATTTTCTTGGAAATCACAGTTATTATAAGCCTACCAACAGTCAATGGATGTTTTCATTTATTTTTCTGATAGAGTAAGTCAGTTCTAATAACAAATGGTAGTAATAATAAAAGTAATTATTTGTAGTATAGTTTACAAGTAACATATGAAAGCAACAGTTGTAACATCCAAAGGTGACAATAACATGCTGCTAATGAGTATTTCCAGGTAACACAGCAATATAACAACACATGATGGTGCTAGTTTCACAATTGCGCAGTATCTTAAAAGTAGTATGTGTCATATCTATCTTTCCTGCTACCAGATGCCCATGTGGTAACCTGTAGCAACCCAATTGTTGAATAGTGACACATAAAAGTCAGTATTTTGAAAATGTGTACAGAGTAAGTCTCATTGTACGAAGAAGATATGCCAGCAATAATGTGTCATCATACCATGCTGGCAGTAAAGAGTCAATGATACTATATTTGTTTTTTCATTACATAGTGTTATGTGAAATAAGTACACTGCTGTGATTATTGTGGTTACAGATGTGATGGAGTGGTATAGTGTCTTACAATCTTGCATATGTCTTGCATCTGTGTGTGGGGGGGGATGCAGAGTTAGGGTTTTGAACCCTAACAGCAGATTTCCAAACTTTTGTTGCTGTACTATTAATCCTAACTAATGCATTAACTGAGTTTTTTGCAATGAATTTCCCTTCTTTTTGAGAAAGTGTAATGTAAGTGGTATGTGTTAGTGGGAGCACGGGACCTCCAGGCCCTACACTATCCTTCTAAGTGTCCATTTTTTGGCATAATGGTATGTGCATGAGGGAGCACGTGCCCTCTAGGCCCTGCGCTCCCACTTATACATAACTACCAAACCAAACAGCAGCCCTATAGTGCAAGGAACCCTTGTAACACTAATTTTGCTAATATCTCAACAACCATAGCAGCTAGGAAAAAAAATTCCAGTGCTGGTGTAATCATGACAGTGAGTACTTCACATGATATAATTGATTGAATCCGTATCTTGTATCATTTATGAGATACAGGCACCAAAATGCAGTGAAAAGGCACCCTTGGAACCCTTGAAACATGTTTTTGCCAATATCTCTGTAACTGTAAGAAGTAGGAAAAAAAGTCCACTGCAGGTGTCATCTATGATTTCCAAAGTGGTTTCTGCAGATTAGTTCACCTTAGCAAAAACTCCATATCTTGCTTCATTTTCAAGATATGTGTGCTGAAAGGCGTAACAGATGCCGCAGTGTTATCCTATGGGAAATTTCTCAACATCAGAATGCTGTAACTTTTGGCCCCTTTAATGTTTTTGCACCAAACCACTAAAAGGCACATCTCTGGGACCAGGGCTTACCACCCTGTGAATGTCAGCCAAAGAGACCCAACCGTTTTGTTGCAGGAGGATGGCAAAGATGTGCAGTTTTTCTAAAAAAATACTTTCTCAAACCACAAAAGTTTCGCAAAAAGTAGCATGAAACTTTCACATTTGTGAAAGTATTTCAGCCATTTCTTTCATGATTTGCAAAAGTATTTTTCCCAGATGTTTAAAATGGTATTTCTGGGTGGTTTTACCCCTGAAAAATGATTGGGTTGGCATCCTCAGGACTCAACTAGGTAAACCTAGCAGTCAGTGTCTACCTGTATGCTCCCAAATTTAAACACCAGGCATTTTTCTCTCTCACTAACTGAAAATAAGATGGCCAAAGCACAAAAGTAAAAGGGCCATTTGCAAAAATAAAATTGCATTTGCGAAATGTTCGTGATGCACATATATTTTTTCCCCATTGACTATACTGGGAAAATTGTTTTTTGAATAACTTTTGAACAGTTTAACATTTTTCACCAAATCTTTGAAAGGCACATCAGTGACCCAGATTGCATCTTTCCTAAAGATTTGGACCAAATGGACAAATTGTGTGGGCTGTGGGCACGAGCAATGAAATGCACAAAAAGTAAATTTTTTTCATTTTTTGGCATTTTATAGTGCCACAACCTTACATACAACTGTAACACAACTTACCAGATCCAGAGACCTATGGCACTAGACCACACATGCAAAGTTTCAGGTGAATCCGTCATATGGTGGCAAAGTTATTAAGGTGCAAAATTTGAGGTTTAACATTAAAGTGCTTATTCAACCTGAACTATACTGGTGCTATCTCTCTCTCTCTCTCTCTCTCTTATATATATATATATATATATATATATATATTCATTGCAAAAAACTCCATTAATGTATCAGCTAGGGTTTCTATTATAGTGATAAAAGTCTGGAAATTTGATGTTGGGGTAATAACACTACAACCCATCCACTTCCACCCTACATACACCAACAGGCATCGGAGTGTGCCATGGGATAATCAGGCCTAACTCTCACCCCATTCCATGTGTTAACAAGCTGAGATGCTACAGTATAGGAGTATGAGGTGAGATTTAGGCCCAATGACCCCAAAGCAGACCCCAATGCTTTGGTGTGTGCAGGGGGGGGTGGTAGGGTTATTAACCCTAACATCGAATTTCCAGACTTTTGGCACTGTAATAGAAACCCTAACTGATGCATTAACTGAGTTTTTTTGCAAAGAATTTCTCTTCTTTTTGAGAAAGTGTAATCATACCCATACATCATTGTGGGAGCACAGGTCTTGCCATCCCATCATGCTGTCATCATCCCATATCTGAATCCATTTGTGGGACTATGTCGCCCTATGGGGCCCTATGCTCCCATCTATCCATAAATGTAGAGACATTATAACAAAACTTTATCTCCCACCCAGTACTGCATAATGGATGTCCTTGCACACCTATTATTGCATAATGGTATCCATATGCAAGAGTGCAGGGCCCTCTGTGGCCTGCACTTCTATCTGTTTATAAGTATAGAGACATAGCGCAGGTCTAGAGACATTCAAAGTAGCCCTTTATCTGCAAATGTGGCAATATCTCAGTAACCATAGGAACTTTGGAAAAAATTCCAACACAGTTGTAATCATGACTTGGCAACCTGCAGCCATCCTTAGCAAAAAATCCATATCTCAAACTGTTTTTGAGATATAGGCACCGAAAGGTACTGTGACCATCACAGTGTTAGCCTATGGGAAATTTCACAACTTCAGAATGCTGTAACTATGGAACTGATATAATTTGTTTTCACCAAACCAGCAAAAGGCACATCTGTGGGGCAAGGACTTTCTACTCTACAAATTTCAGTCCAAAAGTCCAAACTGTTGAGTTGCAGTGAGGTGGCAAAGAATCTGCTTTTTCTGGGGCTGTACTGTCACAAAATGTGACACTTTCTCAAATTTTGGGACAGCGGTTGCAAAAGCATGTCACAGCTTGTGAACAGACGGTGCAACACTTTCACAAAATTTGAGAGCATTTTACACCATAGTTTCTCAAATTGTGACAGGACCAACAAAAAAAAAGTTGGAAAACATATTTCTGACCATAATTTTACAAATCTGAAGCCAGGATCATGTTCCCAGGGCCCTGATTAGGTAAACACAACTATTGGTGTTTACCAAGGGGCATAATTTTTTTGAATTACAACATTTTTTCTCCATCACTAACTGAAAACAAGATGGCGGCCACACAACAGTACTGAGGGCATTTGCAACAGAAAAAGGTGGTTTTGTGAAAGTAAATCATGCTTTCACACAGTACATATATCTTTCCCTTTGGCTATAATGGGAAACTTAATTATTTAATAATGTTTGAATGAATTAATATTGTTTCACCCCTTCAAAAGGCACATCAGTGATGCATACCACATATTCCCTGACAATTTCAGACCAGATGGCCAAAATGAGCAAAGAAATATATATATATATATATATATATATATATATATATATATACACATACATATATATATATATATTCATTGCAAAACTTCAGCATCAGTTAAGGATTGTTACCTGGCAACAAAATGTTGGAAATGTGTTAAGTTACCCCCCAACCACCCCACCACCCCACCTTCCACTCACCAACAGATGTCAGAGTGTTCCATGGGATAATCAGGTCTAACTCTCACCCCATTCCATGTGTAAACAAGCTGACATGCTGCAGCATAGTAGAATGGGGTGAGAGTTAAGCCTGATGACCCCATGGCACACCCCAGCATCTGCTGGTGAGTGGAGAGGAGGTGAGAGAGGAGTGGAGGGGGTAACCTAAACATCACATTTCCATACTTTTGTTGCTGTGCTATCAACCCTACCTTATGCATTAACTCATTGCCTCCACAGGAGCTCTCTGAAGTTGGAGCACTTGTCTCCAATATACTGTTAACAGTGAATCCTAGGCCTTTCTAATCAAAATTAAGCCATAATCAGCATGCCGCAAACAAATGCTAATAGCACAAAATCCTTAAGTGCTAAACACAAAGTAAGAGTGGCAAACTTGTTCAGCATAAAATTACCTTTCAAATGGTGGTATGCAAGTAATAATAGGTATTTTCTTTTTTTTTCTATGCTGGTGGAAACAGCAAAAATAAATATTTTTTCCGCTAAAAAATGCACCATAAGTCTTTTTTTGTTGGGAAATAAGTAACATAGCAACAAAAAATTAAGCAATCAGATAATAGATGTAATTTAAATAATTTGTAAAAAAAACCCAGCTATTTCTACAGTATTAAACATGATGTTTCCCCATTTTAGTCATGGTGCCTTGCTGAGGTTTGAGGGACAAATCTGAGCCATATACACCATACCATAAACAAATGCATATAAATCCTAAAGCATACATGATACACACAATGTATCAGTGGCAAAGTTGTTCTGCACAAAATTGCCTTTCCAAAGGTGCTATGCAATCAATTGTGCTCAATTTGGTTTTTGTTTTATACTTCTTGAGATACCCAGAATGTGTGCTTTCTTCAAAATGCTTAGATGGTTCTTGAGGGACAAAATGTCTGCTGTACTTACCTTGTCATAAACAAATGTGAATAACTTCTGAAGTGAACATGATACACACAAAGTGTCAATGACAAATTTGTTCAACACAACATTACCTTTCTAATGGCACTATGCAGTCAATTCTAATCAATTCTGGCTGGCAAGTAATATTAAAACATGTGAGTAACATCTCCAGACATTACTAGGACACACAGGAAGTCTGTAGATGACTTCTGTAGTCATTCTGGGCACACTGCAGAACATTTGTTGCCACCTACAGACATATTCTAGGAGGCAATGAGTTAATGAAGTTTTTTTGCAATGAATTTCCCTTCTTTTTGATAAAGTGTAATCAAACTCATAACTGGTATGTGGTAGTGGAAGTGCAGGCCCTCTGGGCCCTGATCTCCCCTCATGTTGCCCATTTTTTTGCAGTGGAATTCATACGTCAGAGTGCTTGCTCTCTGGGTCATGCACCCCTACTTACACATAAGTACTTAGTCATATAGCAGCCCCATGTACTCAAAAGGAACCCTTGCAACACTTATTTGGTAATATCTCAGTAACCATAGAAACTACGAAAAAAATTCCACTACAGTGGTATTCATGACTTCAAAACCACCACCCATTAGGTGAACTAAGCTGCAGAGAATGAAAAATCCATATATTGCACTGTTTCTGAGATACTGGCAACAAAAGTCACCATGGGTACCACAATGTTAGCCTACGAGAAATTTCTCAAATTCAGAGTGTTGTAACTATGGGCCCATTGAATGTTTTGCAAACAAACTACAAAAAGGCACATCTGTGGGACCAGGGCTTGCAACTCAGAAAATTTCAGCCCAAAAGCCCTAACCACTTTGGTGCACTGGAATGGCAAAGAATTGTTTTTGGGAAAGTACTGTATAAATTAGACAGTTTTGCAAAAATATACTGCTGCTATGATCTACAAAAGTGTTGCCGCCATTTCTGTCACAATTTGCGACACTACGAGGGGTCTGATCTTCAAAACATATTTCTGGGTTTTTGTCCCCTCAAAAAAGATAATGCTGTGATCCTCCGGACCCACTTAGGTAAACACAGCAGGCAGTGTTTACCTAGGGGGTTGCAAATTTAAATGTCAGGCATTTTTCTTTCTCACTAACTGAAAATGAGATGACCACTGCATGACAGTAAAAGGGCCATTTGTGACATTAAAATGTAATGGTGGCAGCTTTCAAGAGACACATTTTGTTTTCCATTGACTATAATGGGAAACTTGTTTTTAGAATAACATTTGAATGGTTTAATATTTTTTCACCAAATCTTTGAAAGACACATCAGTGACCCAGACTGCATCCTCCCTGAAGATTTCAGACCAAACAGACAAATTGTGCGGTCTGTAGCCACAAGCAAAGAAATGCACAAAACCCTATTTTTTCCCATTTTTGGGCACTCTACAGTTTCTCAACTGCTCATTGGACCATAACACAACTTGTCAGATTCAGTGATCTATGGTACCAGACCGCACATGCAAAATTTCAGGCTAATCCATTGTACAGTGCCAAAGTTATTAAAGTGCAAAATTTGGGGTTTAACATAGAAGTGGCCAGGCAACCCTAAGTATACTGACACTACTGTGCCATTATAATATATACTGTATAAGCAGAAGTTGGACAGTTTTCTGCTGCCAACCATGGGGAAAAACTTAATCCTCTTTGAGGAAGATGTACCATAATGGGCCAATAGCCTTCTGTACATCTTAAAAATCCTATTATAATTCCTAGAATAGATATATGTGTGTGTGTGCATATATATATATATATATATATATATATATATATATATATATATATATATATATATACACACATATATATATATATTATAGTAGCGTAGCACTTTTAAGGTTAAAGGGTCAAATTTTGCACCTTAATAACTTTGCCACCGTTCAACAGATTTGTCTGAAATTTGGTATGATTGGGCATGGTAGATCTTGGGATCTGTCAAGTTTCATATCAGTCGGATATATGGCTGCGGAGTTATTAAGCAACAACAAATTGTGCAATTACACTTTTTTTGTGATTTCTTTGCTCTCGCCTACAGGTCGCATGGTTTGAGTGACCAGTCTGAAAACTTCAGGGAACATGTGGCCGGGATGCCCGATGTGCCTTTTGAAGATTTCGTGAAAAAATATTAAACAGTTCAAAAGTTATTCAAAAAACAAGTTCTCATTATAAGTCAATGGGAAAAGTTAACAAAAAGTTTGAAAGTGTTGCAAATGCAGTTTTTACTTTCACAAATGGCCCATTTACTTTCGCAAATCTGCCAATTTGTTTTCAGTTGGTGATCAGAAAAATGCTTGGCATTTAAATTTGGGACGCTCTAGCAACCTAATTATTTTTGTATTCACCTAGTCAGACCCAGGGGATGCTAGGCATGTCTTCATTTTGGGGTAAAACACCACAGAAATATGTTTTTCAAATTTCTGGAAAAGTACTTTCGTAAAGTACTTTTGCACTTGCGACACTGTCGAATGAATTTGCGAAAGCTTTCACAAAGTTCGACAGTACTTTTCCAGGCTATGGCAAAATGACAGCAATTTTTTGCCACCCTGCTGCTAAAGAACGGTTTGGTCTTTTGGGCTGAAATTTGGAGGCAACACAGCCCACATCTCACAGATGTGCCTTCCACTGTTTTGGTGAAAACATATTACAGGGCGGCAAAGTTATGGCACTCCAAATGTGACACTTTTTCCCATAGGATAACATTACAGTGTCCGCCGCATTACAGGAATCCTTTGCTGCCCTGCTGCAAAATAACAGTTTGGTCTTTTTGTGATTTCTTTGCTCTCACCTACAGGTCACACGGTTTGCATGACCAGTCCAAATACTTCAGAGAACGTGTGGCCGGGGTGCCCGATGTGCCTTTTGAAGATTTTGTAAAAAAATATTAAATGGTTCAAAAGTTATTCAAAAAACAAGTTCCCATTATAAGTCAATTGGAAATGTTAACAAAAAGTTTGAAAGTGTCACAAATGCAGTTTTTACTTTCGCAAATGGCACTTTTACTTTCACAAATCCACCATTTTGTTTTTAGTTGGTGATCAGAAAAATGCTTGGCATTTAAATTTGGGACCCTCTAGCAGCCTAATTATTTTTGTATTCACCTAGTTGTACCCTGAGAATGTTAGGCATGTCTTTATTTTGGGGTAAAAAAACCCAGAAATATGTTTTTCAATTTCTGGAAAAAGTACTTTCGCAAAGTACTTTCGCACTTGCGACACTAACTCTGATGAAGCCCAGTAGGTAACTGGGCAAAATGTAAGTGTTTGTCCTTGAGCCAGTCTGGCTACATGTTTTCATCGCATTGCCATGGTACACAATAAATGTTTTTGCACGTTATTTTGTTGTGCTTGCTTCTGTCCTGCATTGATGGGAGTTCAGTTTTTGTCTTTTTAGTTTTTCTGAAATTTGGAGGGAAGAAAGCCATCATCCCACTGATGTGCCTTTTGGTGGTTTGGTGAAAAAATATTACAGGGCAGCACAGTGACGGCACTCCGAAGTTGATGCTTTTTCCCATTGGATAACATTACGGCATCTGCTGCACCTTTCGGGGCCCATATCTCGGAAACGGTGCGAGATACGGACTTTTCATGGCAAAATGCTTAGCCCCCCAGATGGGAGCTAAGTACAAAACTAGCCAGGAAAGTCATAATTCATATGAAATTAACATTTTTTTCTACGTCATACGGTTCCTGAGATATAAGCAATTTAATATTCCAAGTCCTCATTTTCTGCTCTGAGGCCCATTGTTATGTATGCATTCTTTGTTTTCACTGTGTTTTCCAATGCATTGTTTTGGGGAAAAGAAGTGTGTGCCCTTTCGTTACTGTGCCAGTTAGCATTTCCAGTTGCGTTTCTGTTACCATTTGCACAACCGTTACCGTCTATGCCACTGTGTGCGTTACAGTTTGCGTTTTCACTTGCGCTTGCATTTGTGTTTCTGTGTCATTTGGCATTATTGTTGCTGTTACCATTACCTGTTTCATTTACAATTATGGTACCTTGCATGTGCATTATGGTTTGTGTTTCCATACGTGCTTGCGTTTCTGTTTCATTTCTGTTTCTTTTGGTGTTATTTTTGCTGTTGCTGTTACTGTTACCATTTGCATTTACAATTGCAGTACCATGACCGTGCACATAACGGTTTGTGTTTCTGTACTTGCTTGCATTTGCATTTCTCTTTCCTTTGGTGTTAGCTGTTACCATTACCATTTGCGTTAATTGCGGTACTGTGCCCGTCCACGTTTTGGTTTGCGTTTCTGTATGCGCTTCTGTTCCTGTTTCCATTTCTTTTTCCTTTGGCGTATTCTTCATGTTAACTTTACCATTTGCATTTACATTTGCGGTACCATACCTGTGCACTTTACGGTTTGCGTTTACGTGTGTGCTTGCGTTCGCGTTTCCATTTTGTTCCCTTTCAAGTTCTTTTTTCTGTGACACTTAACATTTCCATTTAAAATACTGCTTCCATTACTGTTCATGTTACCTGTTGTGTTTTAGTACTCACTTCAATGTCCGTTTGTATCACTGTTCGCTTTGGCATCACTTTGCACTTGTGTTTCTATTAACGTTTCCTTTACCATTTACGTTTGCATTACCATATGCGCCACTGTTTCCACTTCTGTTTGCATTGCTGTTCCTATTCCTATGTCACAAGACATCACGTGGCCGGAGCACAGGGCCCGCTGCTGCATTACATTCACTATTTCTCGTCATTCTCAAAAAGAAGGGAAATTAGAGGCAAAAAACTCTGTTTAATGCCTTAGTTAGGGTTGTTCCACAGCGACAAAAGCGAGGAAATTTGGTGTTAGGTTTGAAAACCCTAACTTCGCATTCACCCCCAACCCCCCAGCACCACACACACACACACAGATGCACACACACATGTAAGTAGAGGGGAGGACCAAGGCGATACAACCAATCACAGACAACCCACAGCAGGTGACAGAAATAAAATACAACTGTCTAAATGTACTACAAGACATCCCCACCACCCTCAACCAGGTACTGCATGCTCACTGGAGACCCACAGCAAAACTGAGGCCATGTACATGAATGGTAGACATCCCTGATTTCAGGAGCACACAAGTTACCAAACTTAGGAGCTGCATGGCCTTAGCTAGCAATGCCCTGGCATATGAGGTACTGCACCCTGACTGGAGAGCCACAGCAACACTAAGACCATGAACATTTATGGTATATCTTCCTGACTACAGGTACACAGAAGGTAACACAGTTAGGAATTGGAGGGCGTCCACCAGGCAATGTTTCACCCCCCCAGACCAGGTACTGCATACTGAGTGGAGAGCCACAGCAATAGTAAGGCCATGGACATCTATGGTATAGCTCCCTGTTCACAGGTACACACAACTTAACACAGTTAGGAATTGAAGGACCTGTGCCAGGCAATGCCCCAGCACCCAGACCAGGTACTGCATACTGAGTGGAAAGCCACAGCAAAAATAAGCCCATGGACATCAACACTACAACTTGCTGATTGTGGCTGTACAGAACTCAGCACATTTAGGAGTTGCACAGTATCAGGCAGGTAAGATCCCCCTCCCAGAGCACTTACTGCATCCTGAGTGGACAGCCACAGGAAAACAAAGGCCATTGACATCAATGGTACATCTCCATGATTACAGGTACACTCCACTTAGCACAGTTATGAGTTGGATTGCCTCAGCCAGGCAATTCCTCCCCAAACCCTGCAACCAGGTACTAAAAACTGAGTGAAGACCCACAGCAAAACTGAGGGTATGGACATCAATGGTACACCTCATTGATTGCAAGGACATTCAAGTTAGCACAGTTAAGATTTGCATGGCCTGAGACAGGCAATGCCCCCCCCACCAGGAATTGCATCCTGAGTGGAGAGCCACAGATGACCGTACGCATATCAGAGTACTACTCCACACCTGCTGCTGGTTGTCTCTGATTGGTCATGTTGCCTTGGTGCTCCCACCCTACTTGCATGTGTGTGTGTCTGTGTGTGTGTGTGGTGCAGGGTGGGTGGGGGTGAATGTGGAGTTAGGGTTTTCAACCCTAACACCGAATTTCCTTGCTTTTGTCACTGTGGAACAACCCTAACTAATGCATTAAATGGAGTTTTGCCTCTAAAATATATATATATATATATATATATACACATATATATATATATTATGGTAGCATGGTAGTGCTACCATAGTTAGGTTGAGGCCATTTACATGTTAAACCCAAAATTTTGCACCTTAATAACTTTGCAACCATTTGACGGATTTGCCTGAAATTTGGAATACACAATCAAGACCCATACACCTTGGGATCTGCCAAGTTTTGTACTGGTCAGACACACAGCTGGAGAGTTATTAAGCGTGATCTGCATATGCGTTTACGCTTTTTCTGGAATTCTATCGTCGTGCCTACAGGTCGCACGGTTTATGCGACCAGCCCGAAATCTTCAGGAACATGTGGCCAGGGTCCCCAATGTGCCTTTGAAGATTTCATGAAAAATATTAAACGGTTCAAAAGTTATTCAAAAACAATTTCCCATTATAAGTCAAAGGGAAAAGTTAACAAAAGTTCAACACTTTGCAAATGCAGTTTTACTTTCACATAATGGCCCTTTCTTGCCAAATCCACCATTTTGTTTTCAGTTGGTGATCAGAAAAATGCTTGGCATTTAAATTTGGGACCCTCTAGCAACACAATACGTTTTCAAATTTCTGGAAAAGTACTTTATAAAAGTAAAGATTGCACTCACGAAGTATGTCGCAAATTTGTGCAAAAGCTTTTGCAAATGCGACACTACTTGCGACACTATGCCCAAAATAACATATATATATATATATATATATATATACGTGAGAGGAGACCGTCGGCGTGAGGGGAGATGTTCATGTAAAACGAGGAAAGTCCTGCAGAATGAGGGGAAATATTAAAAAAGAGGGGGCCTGCAGTATGAGAGAGACTTACTGGCTGAATGTGCAAAAAGAGGAAGGTCCTGTAAAATAAAATGTTATATACAGTTTACAGAGGGTTGTGCAAAGAGAGTGGGGGCTTGCAGAATAAGGGAATTTGGAGCTATATATGCAAAGAGATGGGGAATGAGGGAAGATGTTTCTGTTAAGACATGGGAGATTGGTAGAATGATGGAAGATGTACAGTATTTGTAACAAATCGGAAAACCTGCAGAACTAGACGATAGATATGCAGAGGTGAGACCACGAGGTATGATGGCACATAGTCATGTAAAATAAGGAAAATTCTATGGAGAGAATATATGTAGAGGGGGATACTAGGGAGAGCTGATAAAAAAAAGGATGCCGCTAGAATACCTGAGGCTCCGCACTGTGGAGGGGAACATGGCCCCCTTGCCATAGGAAGAGCCATCATTACTACACTACATTTATGTTTACTATTTCTCCGCAAAGATATACTAACACTCCATAAAATATTGGTGCTGCTTCTGGGCATTTAACCAATTTAATAATCACATTAAGTATAGAGAAACATGTTTTTTAAGACTAAATTAATGATACCCTGCATTCAAATTCTTGTTATTTATCTAAACTTGCTACACACTGGGGTCTTATACTTTGTGTTTTAAAAGTCAGTGATACACATTTTAATACTGACCGGTTGAGAGGCGTCTTATCCAGAGGAAGCTGCACTTTCATTGCTGCTTTCTCTGTTCAGCTATTCTCAGCGGCACCATTACTTACAACTTTCTCTGCTCACAGCAACCAGCCTAAGCCAGAAGAGCCCTTCTCCATCCCAGCTCTCCACACTGTGGGTGACTGGAGTGGCTTTGCTTTCTTCACATCGGCTGGGCTAGGGAAACGCCAAACAAGTATTATTTGCCTTTGGCCTGGATCAATCCTGAAAATGGACTTTGTAGTCAAGTGTTCTTGCCAGGTCATCAGATAAATGAAGTTAAATTAAATATATTGCAGGAGTCAGTTTTAAATTCATACAGTCTTGGTGCAGACAGATCTGAACAGATTAACAAATGCCAGTATGTTTTGGCAATAGTTTACTTAACACTGCATCAGACGAAATCCATCCATACATCCACCCACACACTATTTGGAAATCCCGTGGTTGTTTATGTTTCCCCAAATTAAAATGTATTGGTAAAGTTACCTCTTGAGAATTGCTTTCTTTCCCGATTTTATTAATTGTATGTATGCATATATCATGTATTTAGTCTTTGTGAAGCTAGCTTTGTTAACCTAGCGCATCATCAGGAGTTATCCAGTCTTTTAATCCTTTGAAACCTGCTATGAGAAAGCTGAGCACTGCACGCCAAACTAAAACGAGACTTGTAGTAAATCCATCACCCCCATCCTAGAACTTCGTTTACTGTTTTCTAGAGGCACATTACAATAAATAGCCTTTATGAAATCGAACGGTATATGGATTTAGTTTTGCCAGGACTCCAAAAATAATTTATTTCACATTTGCTGTTTTCTTCATGTGCAGAAAGACACCCACTTGTTGGATTTATCTCAATCTCTGTCTCTATCTGTATCTCTGTCTCTATATATCGATCAAGCTACCGACCAATCTCTATTTATACAGGGTAACAACAGTGGCAGAGACTGGATATCAATGGTTACATATACGTGAGCAATAAAACATGATTTACAACTCAGATAATAAAATGATGGTGGAAACTGTCATCATGTATTCAGTTCTATACTTGCTCATGATATCAAATGTGAACAGTTCAGCTAAATACATTTAGATACATGTATATAATACATAATGCAAAATGTTTCAATTAATAAGATGACCAGGGCTGAAAAGTTACTGAGGATGACCATGTATAGCCCCATATCTCTCAAACAGGTAATTTTAGCAGATTGTTCAGAACTTAATTTGCTCTGAAATGATGTAGACAGATGGGATGGAAAACAAATCATCCGCTAAAGCAAGTTCCTTAATGGTTACCCATCAAAGTGACATAAAAGAGCATCTGTTTGATTTTTGTCCAGCTCAGATATAGCCTCTGCCTCAAATGCTGTGTTTATTTATTTTTTTTGGGGGGGGGTAACCTCTAACAATGTGAGATAATTTATATTCTGCTTACATTTTGTTTTAGAGCAATTGAAACGAGATGGAGAACATTATTAGGCAATGTGCACAGTAGTCTAGTGGTATAGACTTGGGAACTGGGAGCCAGGGTCAGATCTCACCAGAGCCCTTACTGTGTGACTTTGAGCAGCTCCTTTGACCTCTCAGTGCTTCAGAGCACCTAGCTGTACACTGGACCTCAGGATGAGATGCTGCAGCAACAGACATATCCTGAGTAAATAAACTGAAAACATAACATTAAACGTCGACACTTGTTTTGTTAAAGAAAGCTACCTATACCTACATAAGAAGTATGTGAGAACTGTTGTTTTGACAATGCGAAGCACCCCAGCTCTATAGATTTAACAAAAAACAGATCAATACCAACTATGTAGGGTTTAGGTTCTGTAGCTAGTCCACTGCTCGTATTTTAATTACACTGGCCTCTTTTCAGTCTTCTTCTCAAAATCTGTATGACTTCTCTTACTGATGCTCTCCTGGGTGCAGAGATTTCAGCTTCTTACCTGCAAGTTTTGTGATGATGCTGTATTCTCTCTGTATTGCTACAGTATATGCTTCGGCAGCAGAATCAGGGGGTCAGCAGGTCCTCACTTTTATAAGTAGAGGAGCAGCCAATGTATTTAGTTCCACATCCATAATATCCACATTTTGTAATCAGTGAAGAGTGGGCATTCATTTAAGGATCCACAAAGTTCAGATTTGGTCTCCCAATGTAATGGAAAACAATCAGCAGCCTCAAGATCATGAATCTGGGTCTTAATTATAAGATGAAGTCCCTCCTTACTCTATATAAGAAAAAACTATTTTATTTTCTATAACGTTTTACATACAAACTGTACCACATAGCCCTTAACAGGATTAGCAAAAATAACAGCTGACAGCATCACTAATTCTGAGAAGAGATCTAAGGTCTCAGGGAAAACAGTGGAACCATACAGTAATTTTAGACATGCTCAGCTTTGATCTCCTGTCTGTATTTAATTCCCATTTTCATAATAATTACAGCAATAACTTGTAACCTGAATCACTGCCCCCCCCACACACACACACATGGACTTCATCTGATCTGGCTGCTTGTCTACACCTGACAACATCATTTACTGTTCATGGCATCTTAATAGTTTCCATAAGAACTCTTTCCCACTCTTCTCACCCTCACCCATCTCCTCTATATACCTATCAATACCTTCCCCACTCCTTCCACCATTCCCAAGCATGTAAGAACTTTGAGCACCTGTCATCTTGGAAATTTTGGAGAAAATATATGATTCAGACTCTTTTCAGCTTATATTTTTATTTAGTTGCCCCCCTTTTCATAACTACTATGTATATTTACACTAAAACAGGATCACATGCCACTGAACATCATCTGAACTGACTGCTTGTCCACACTTACTCATGCTGTTTGTGACATCAGTTCAGTTTCAGTTAAGTTTATTTATTTTACTGAAATGGCATATCAGCAAAGATTGTCCATTTTCACAAGCATCCAGTTTTGGACAACAAATCATAACAGCAACAGTGAAAAAACACAAGTACAATACAGAAGGACAGTCAATATAAAGCCATTGGTTATAAAAACAAATACAATAGTAAAAACAAATGCACAAAGTAAAACCATAACCATAAACGAAACTATGACTGGTCAAATGATCAGAGACAAGTGCTAGGGTTCAATAAGGTGCTTATTAAGTGCCAAGGTAAGCAAAATATTCACAGACCAGGTAAACCTGCTACTGGTGAGTGTCAGCACTATACTGCTGGATTAGCAAGAGAGATGGAGAAGTACTACAGGTGGGACAATCAGGACTGGAGACACCTGCATGTGAAGGCCAGGGACAGGTGCTTCCTTAGGTTATACTTAAAGGAAGAGGTGGGGGGGGACACTAGATGAGAACGGGGGAGATTATCTTAACAGTCAGTTAAGAGACGTCTTAATAGTTTAAAGACACAGGAAATATGATTTAACCATAGTCACCCACTTGCCCCCAGTGTCAAGATTCAATTTTATTCTAATATCTCACACCTGAAGTTATATTCTAGTGGGGTTCCTCACTGAAATGATGATCTGTTACCACACAGAGATGTTATCTCCTGTCTGATAGTTCAGTTTCTTGTTATGCTATAAATTTGTTCTGTCTGAAAAAATTATTTAACTGTCAAAATGATAGCTCTCAAGTGGGTTCACTGTCACCTGGTTACATGCCTACAAGCTACTTTTTTCACAGTTAAACAAATTGTTACAAACTGAACAAATGTACTACATATCACGGAATTGAACTATAATATGGGATGGCTTGTCTGTGTTGTAACAGATCCCCATTCCCCCAAGCAAACTTACTATAGTGAAACATCAGATGTTAGGTGGCTAATAGAGAATATAAAAATAAAACTGAATTTTGATAGCATTGGTGAGTCAGTAACTGATTTATATTTTTCTTGCTTGATACTACTGCTCGCCCCTGAACCAGCCCCAGGCCCCACCATTATTTCTTTCTCTTACAGGAAAAGAGGGGCAACCTGGAAAACTATTTTATCTTAATAGTGTCCACAACAACAGATTGGGATGTCACAAGAAAAGGAATGGGATGTCATGTATAAACTGACTGCACATTCTGATAATGTCTGGGGGCAGTGATATGGTTAGTAGGTTAATGTGGGATGCTATAAAGAAAAGCAGGGTGCTAATGTAAACATTGTGGCTTAGTGGTTACAGCAGCAGCTTGGAAACCACAAGATTTCAGGTTCAAACTCCATTACAGTAAAATACTCAGTGTGTGACATTCTGCAAGTTACTTAATCTCCCAATGCTTCAATCCCTCAGCTATGGAAATGGAAAGAAGAAGGACACCAGTGGAAAGGACTCAGGATACTTCATCTCAGTTGGGCTATTAAGATAGAAACATAGAATCTGACAGATCAAATAAACTGTAAAAAAAAAATGCAGAACATATACAAAATACAAGCCGAAAAGAGGTTCTATGCCATAATGGCCATTACCGAAAGGCGACCGTCATTATGGTGAGAGAACATTGCTGAAATTCTGTTTCGGCGATGTGCATCCCCAGCACACAAGAAAATGGCACTGGGGACTTCGAATTTAAATGTTAATGCAGGGGGCTGTGCTTTCCGCACCCCCCTACTTAAGGATTCTTAACTCCAGGGGGGTTCACATTGAGGAGGCGGGATGCAAATTCTGGCAAAAATGTAAAATTCAGGCCAGGTGCACAAAAATGTAGGCATGCCCGGACCCAAACCTGGAACTCTTACAGCTTCAGGCTGCCACCCACCACACTATGGGGCCAACTCGGCAGCCCCGCACCAACCACACCAGGCCAGCCTTTGCTCCCTTGCATCATGCTTGCCCCACCTTACATGCATATACATATAGCAACGTCCTGTCACCATATGCTTGAACAACCCCCATCCTGTCCCCTTCCTCACACCCTCACCCTGTCTTTTCTGCACCACAAGTGGGTCACCATTTTAGTAGGTGCCCACTTGTGGATAGCCTACCCCACAGGATACCACTGAAAAGTGTACAACATGTATGTTTTTTATGAACTGTCATTGCCCCTTCTGTCTCATCTCTGGCCTGGCCCACTTTTACTAGTCCCACCACTTGCCTTCTTTTGGTACTCACACCACCATCCTGGACCCCATGATGGAATTTTCAAGATTCCTCAAGCCTCTTTGGAGACATGAAAGGTGGAGGTGGGTGCCACTATTTGTGATGTGGGGCCTACAGGACGAACCAGCAACATTCTTCGGCAGCCAAAGCATTTTAAGTTTTTTCTTCTTCCAAGACCTCTGGGATGACTCAGTAGCAAAGCATTGCTTGACATATGCACAACATGCATGTGCTAATTTCAGGTGATGTCCCTAACCACCCAGAGTGGATGCTACCTGCATCACCACCTGTGGTCACAGAGGTGGCAGTAGTACGGCTGATTGTCATACCCTCCCCATAGAAGGAAAGCATCAGAACGGACACTCAGTCTTCTTCCCTGGCCAGCCTTTGATGTCACTGGCTCATTTCTAAACCCTGGCTCCGGGTATGGCAAGCTGTAGTCCTACTATTGTGCTGATGTGCCAGTCCTAATAATTATGTGTTTAACATTGCCCCAGGGATGTGAGAGTCTGTATACGGAAGCAGCAGATAAAACTAAGAGAATATGGACATTTCTGTTTTTTGTTAAGCTGATAGCTCCCTCATTTGATTTATTCCAAATTAATTACAAGCATAAAAACATTAAGAATGCCACAATGAAACTGTGTTTTCTTCACAAAATTGTTTGACATTATACTGAACACTACTGCAGCTATGAGACATGCACATAATGTTGCCAGCATTCCTAAGAAATTTGTTAGAAGATATTTACATTTTTATGCTGTCTCTGGAAATTGTTGGCTTGCAGCTTGCTGACTCCCCACCCCCCATCTCCCAAAAAGTGTAGTAACATTTGCTAGATTAATCAACTTGAAAGTACAAATGTTTTGCACCTCTGACTGATGGACTTGTGAAAGCCACCTCTAATGTACGTACAGTACTCTACAGCCCTACAAAAAACAATGTCTCAGGATACTGTGTCCGGGTGGTAAATCATGCCCAACCTTTGTTTTTCCTATTTTTTTTACAGCAGAATGAAACAATTTAAAGCCTAAAACAGAAACAGATGCTTAACCAAAGAACAAGATTGAAAATTTGCTAAGATCCAAAATCTTTCTACAGGCATTTATTAAAATGGCCTTAACTATGTTTACCTTGCAACACTTTCCTAAAGTGTTTACAGGCATAACTTTGATGCTTCAGGAAGAGCTATTGTTTCCATGAAAACTATGAAAACCAAACCTTTTGACACAATTCAGTTTATAGTGCCTGTATTTGTTCAGTGTGTCTCTACTCTATATTTTTCATTGCTGAGCACATAGGCATTCCATTAAGATTGTTTTTGCTCAGAATTAATTTGCTTGCTTATGTTAATTTCATTGCTAAAGCCATGTTATATATATATATATATATATATATATATATATATATATATATATATATATATATATATATATATATATATATGGTAGCACAGTAGTGCTACCATAGTTAGGGTTGAGGAGCCATTTACATGTTAAACCCCAAATTTTTCACCTTAATAACTTTGCAACTGTTTGACAGATTTGCCTGAAATTTGGAATACATAATCAAGACTTATACACCTTGGGACCTGCCAAGTTTCTTACTGGTCGGATACACAGCTGCGGAGTTATTAAGTGTGATCTGCGCATGTGTTTACGCTTTTTCTGGAATTCTATGGTCGCACCTACAGGTCGCACGGTTACGTGACCAGCCCAAAATCTTCAGGGAGCATGCGGCCAGGGTCCCTGATGTGCCTTTCGAAGATTTCATGAAAAAATATTAAACAGTTCAAAAGTTATTCAAAAAACAATTTCCCATTATAAGTCAATGGGAAACGTTAACAAAAAGTTCGACAGTGTTTCAAATGAACTTTTACTGTCTCAAATGGTCCTGTTACTTTTGCAAATCCGCCATTTTGTTTTCAGTTAGTGATCAGAAAAATGCTTGGCATTTAAAATTGAGACCCTCTAGCAACCTAATTCTTTTTGTATTCACCTAGTCGAGCCCTGAGGATGCTAGCCATGTCTTTATTTTGGGGTAAAACACCCCAGAAATATGTTTTTCAGATTTCTGGAAAAAGTACTTTTGCAAAATAGTGTCACACTCACGAAAGTGTCACAAATTTTTGAGAAAGCTTTCTCAAATTGCGACACTACTTTGCGACACTATGCCCAAAATAACAGTAATTCTTTGGCACTCCGCTGCAGAAGAACGGTCTGGAGTTTTGGGCTGAAATTTGAAGGGAACGCAGCTGACATCTCACAGATGTGCCTTTCAGTGTTTTGTTGAAAAAATATTACACGGCGGCAAAGTCACAGTACTCCAAAATTGACACTTTTTCCCGTAGGATAACATTACGGCGTACGGCACATTGCAGCTATCGTTTGGCGCAGTGCTGCAACATAACGGTTTAGTCTTTTGGGCTGAAATTTGCAGAGAACACAGCCAACATCCAATAGATGTGTCTTTCAGTGGTTTGGTGAAAAAATATTACAGGGAGGCAAAGTTATGTCAGTCCGAACTTCTGTTTGTTTCCCATTGGATAACATTACGGTGTTTGCCGCGCCTTTCGAAAACGGTGCGAGATACAGACTTTTTGTTGAAAAACTTCTTAGCCCCCTAGCAGTGGCTAAATACAAAACTAGCCAGGAAAGTGATAATTCATATGACTTTTACATTTTTTTTCTGTGTCATACAGTTACTGAGATATAAGAAATTTACTATTCTAAGTCCTCATTTTTGTGTTCCTAGAGTCATTATTTTGCATACATTCTTTGTACTCACTGTCTTTCACTATACAGCTTTTAGGTAAAACCAGCCTGTGCGCTTACATTACTGTTATCATTACCATTTCTGCTTGTGGTTCCGTACCCATTTCACTTACCATTCACATTTACGCCACCATGTGCGTTACCCTTTGCTTTTCATTTGCGGTTGCATTTGCTTTGTTCTTAACATTTCTGTCTACAGTACTGTTTCTCTTTCTGTTTCACTTTGCGTCACCATGCGCATTACGATTTGCGTTTGCGGGCACAATGTTACTATGTGACAAGACATCACGTGGCGGGAGCGCGGGGCCCTGTGAGCCCGCTCTCCCGCCGCTGCATTACATTCACTATTTCTCATTATCATTCTCAAAAAGAAGGGAAATTAGAGGCAAAACACTCCATTTAATGCATCAGTTAGGGTTGTTCCACAGTGACAAAAGTGAGGAAATTCGATGTTAGGGTAGAAACCACCTTTGCATCCCTCCAGCCCACCCCCCAAGTGGAATCGGGGTGTGCAGTGGGGTCATCAGTCCTAACTGTCACCCCATTCTCCTATTCCTCAGCTTCTTTCCACATGTGATGGGGTGACACTTAAGGCAATGACCCCAATGCGCACCCCGATTCCAGTTGGGGTGGGTGGGCTGGAGGGGTGCAAAGGGTGTTTCAACCCTAACATCGAATTTCCTTGCTTTTGTCACTGTGGAACAACCATAACTGATGCATTAAACAGAGTTTTTTGCCTCTTATATATATATATATATATATAAGACAAAGAACCTCTGTGCGCAAGCACTGAGGCAATGGTTACCCCAAAGGGCATTTGGCTGGGAAGCCAAGTTTCAAAGAAATACAAAGTCACAGATGACCCCACAATGCAAAGCATCATGGGTTGCATATGGGAATCACCACAGAATATTATGCTGGTTGAGCTTTAAGCAGAAATGCATGGTGATGAAAGGCCTCTCACACAGTTTGCAAAGGATGCCAACAGAAGACACAGACATGTGTTTCATCCTACCAGGACTCATCAGTATGCCTCATCTGTCTGACACCCTAGTGGAATGACCCAGCTACCCTAAGATAGTCTATCTGGGTAATGTTGTGGTGAACCCAATTAAAACAAAAAACTATTTAAAAGACAAAGAACCTCTGTCTGCAAACACTGAGGCAATGGTTACCCCAAAGATCATTTGGCTGTGAAGCCAAGTTTCAAAGAAATACAAAGTCACAGATGACCCCACAATGCAAAGCATCATGGGTTGCATATGAGAATCACCCCAGAATATTATGCTGGTTCAACTCTTAAGCAGAAATGCATGGTGCCGAAATACACATAGATATATATATATATATATATATATATATATATATATATATATATATAGATATAAAATAGTAGCTCGGTCGTGCCACTATATTTAGGGTTGAGATGTCACTTCTATGTTAAAGTCACAATTTTGTGCATTAATAACTTTGGACCCATTCAGCGGATTTGCCTGAAATTTGGTATGCACGGTGGGGCATGGTAGGTCTCTTGATCTGCCAAATTCTGTTTCAGTCAGACTTATGGTCTTTGCACACCAAAACGTTGCAAAATGCAAAATTATCCATTTTTGGAGGCAGTTTTGGGGATATTGTCCATGGCCCTGCACAGCCGTTGTGTGGCGTGCCACTCTGTGATGTGGCTCATTTGAAAGAGCTTCCTTGGTCGAACATGCCGCTTTTCATTTGGTGAAAAAATATTAATCTGTTCAAAATTATTACAATTTGAAATTCCCATTATATCCTATGGGAAAATTTATATGTATTTTTTGAATGTTAATGAAAAGACCAGATGGCCCTAAGAAAGACCAGATAGCCCAAATTGGGATGACCATATCTCAATCACAGTTTGGTATTTTTACTTGAAATTTGCAGGGTCTTGAGGGGATGTCATAGAGATGTGAAGTATGCTGTTTAGGTGTTGGGGAAATAATTTGTTGCAGAGATATTCAATGACATAATTGACATTTTTTTTCCATAGGATTACATTGCAGTCTGTGTCATGACTTTTGGCGCCGTTATCTCGGAAACAAAGTGAGATACAAACTTTTCACTAGGAGTGGCTTAGCTCACCTGCATGTGAGCTAGCCATTGGAAAAAGATTTGAAATCATAGAGTAAGCCTGCAGTGGAATCTTGTTTGTACGTTGCATGGTTCATGAGGTATTGTGAAATTACTGTCATAAGGGTTGAAAGAGTGCCTCTCCTGTGCTTTTGGGTGCCCATATCTTAGAAACGGTTTGAGATATGGGTACAGTCATTCGATGATATGTGAAGTACTCATTGTCATGATTATAATGATGCTAAAAATTTTTTCTAGCTCTTACAGTTCCCAAGATATGCACAAATTACTGCCCCTCGTCTCTGCGCTGGTTTACTGACTATCTTACAGGGTGCCTTCAACAAGTTAAAGCCAAAGGAGGCATGTCCCCCTTAAAAACTCTGCAAAGAGGGGTACCTCAAGGTTCTATATTAGGTCCCTTACTTTTTGCAATCTACATTAATAACATCGACTACTGTATAAAAGAAGCCAACATCCATCTGTTTGCAGATGATACAGTTCTCTATGTGAGTCGCCCAACACCTGAAGCTGCCTGCAATGACCTACAATTAGAATTCAACCTTTTGCAAAGCCAACACCTCCAAAAAAGCTACTCCTTAATGCCAAAAAAACCAAAGCGATGGTCCTCTCTCCTTTCATCCATACAACTAACACTGTGTTCAGTGGGACAGTTCCCCAAATTACCACAGTTCTAGGTAAAAAACTAAAATTTGTTACAAAATTCAAGTATCTGGGAGTTTGGATAGACCAAAGACTCTCCTTCATTGAACATATCGAGGACTTGCTAAGACGACTTCGGCAAAGGCTTGGCCTGTTTTTTAGAATCAATCAATTTCTCACCAGAGATGCCAAGAAACAACTGGTCCAATCCATTTTCCTATCATTGGTTGATTACGCTGATTTCCTCTACAGCCAATGCCCCAACTCTTGCATGGCTAAACTGGACACACTCTACCATTAAGCACTGAGATTTATAACATGACTTCCCTTCGACACACATCACTGAACCCTATATGCGGCAGTGGGGTGGACATCACTAAAGTTCAGTTGCCACAGAAATGCTGCTCTCTGGACCTATAGACCCATCTCTAATAAGCTGCCTTACTATATCTCCTGCTGTCTTCCCCTAAGTATAATTGGGAAATACGTGTTGAGAAGTTACTCAGCTATTACACTTAAAGTACCCAAAGCAAAATCCCATTTCGGCAGGGCAGCCATAAGCTTCATGCTACCTACCTTATGGAACAATCTACAAAAAACCCTCAACTTAAGCACTCTAATTGGTATAAATTCCTTCAAGATGCTTTATTTCCATACAATCAGAGAAGTATGTAACTGCTTCACCCACTCAGACCCGGTACTGGTGTCTGCACTGGTATATAGCTACACCTAGACCCAATTTTAAGTACTGACTCTCCAGCTTGCTCCTCACAAGCCTAATTGTTCTCTCTCTTATCCCCCTGTCTTATCAACACTAGGCCCGTCCATCTCCTTATCCTTCCTTTCCCAACCTTGGCTAGGAGCCCACTACCCCTGGATGGTGACATTCTACCATGCCCTGTACTTTATAGCATTCAATCCCTGGGCTCGCACATACTCCTTTTCTCCATCCACCATCTCTACATCCTGTTTTACCAACTCCTCTCTGTGCACCATGCCCTCCTAGCCTTTCTCCCCCTACCTCCCTCCCTTCCCCCCACCTTTGCCTCTACCTGGTGTATATTTTTATTTTATTTTTTTTCTTCCATTACTTCCTCCTGCAACCTTACTGTAGATAACCTGCTTTATCTTCCTATAGACACTTCTATGTATGTAAATACCCTGTGATCTGTACAATATCTGTATAATTCTATGTACATATGAACTTCTTTTCCTTCCTTTCTGTAAACAGTATTATCTGTATTGCATTGTAAATACCTGTGTTGACCTGTATATACAATTGTTCATGCTCCATCCAGGTCCACCTTGCAAATGAGCTTCTGCTCAACAATGAATGCCTAGTTAAATAAAGACTTGATTGATTGATAGATTGATTGACAAGGATTTGGTGCTCTATAGTGCTGCTGCTGCATGGCTCCATAGCTTTGTGTAAGTGGGAGTGTGGGCCCAGATGCATATTGTTGTGCAAAAATTGGCAATTTGGTGGGAGCCGGGTTCCACACTCCCACCAATACGTGTTTTTTTCTTCTCATATTACACTTTTTCAAAAAGTAAGGAAATTCTATGCAGAAAGCTGTGTTAATGCTTCATTTAGGGTTAAAGTGAAAAAAGTCAGGAAATGAGACATTAGGGTTGAACCCCTAACCTCCCCTCACACACACCACCCCAATCCTCCACAGTCTGACAGACGCCAGGGTGTGTCATTGGGGTTGTGATGCCTAAATCTCACCCCACTGTCATTTACTGTATCATGTCAACATGCTCAGACATGGAATATATTATAGGGGCATGGTCGCACCACTATATTTAGAGTTATGAAGCCACTTTTACGTTAAAGTCAAAATTGTGCGTGTTAATGACTTTGGACCCATTCAACAGATTTGCATGAAATGTGGTATGTGCAGTTTGGCATGGTAGATCTCTTGATCTGCCAAATTTCATTTCGGTCGGACTTATGATTGTTGTGCACCAAAATGCTGAAAAATGCACTTTTTCTGTTAGGTGGGCTTTTTTTTTATTTTGTCCGTGGTGCTGCTTGGCCATCTTGTGACATGCTAATCTGTGACTTGGCTCATCGGAAAGCGGTGTGTCAAGGAACATGTCATTTTTCATTTGGTGAAAAAATATTAATCTATTCAAAAGTTATTTAACTTTTAAGTTCTCATTATAAGTCAATGGGAAAATTGATATGGTTATTTTGAGAAAGAAGAATGGTGTTTTGGCCATCTAGTCCTGCCTCACGATCAAAGAATTTATAGGCTTGTGATCAATTAATCTTTGATTGCAAGGAATTCTTTGATTGTGATGGCCACCATCTTGTTTTCACTTTGCAGTCAGAAAAATTCAAATATCTCAACGGGGGGGGGCTTCTGAGGTGAAACTATGGTGGGTTTTTCTCAGGGGTCTTTCCTCTATCAAGCCATGCCTGTGGGTTCTTTCAAAATGGTAAACAAATAGAGTTTTTTACTTTTTTATTCTTTGATCATGGCTTGCTAAAGATCTTTGACTGCAATCCTGCAAATTCTTTGATCATGAGATTCTTTGACCATGATCTTTGATCGTGAGGGTGTGACTAGATGGCCACATGAAAAATACAATTTTCTCAGCACAGGGGCCACTTCTAAAGGCAAACTAGGGTGGGATCTGCTCAGGGACCTTCATTCTGTCAAGTCATGGCTGTGGTTTCATGTATTTTTCTCTAAAAATTGAGTTTTAACATTTTTTATTCCTTGATTGTGAGCCTGAAAATTCTTTGATCATGAGCCTGCAAATTCTTTGATCGTGAGATTCTTTGATTGCAATCTGTGATCGTGAGGGAGGGACTAGATGGCCAGATTTGGAGGGACCAGACAGCACAATTTTAATAATTTTTCAAATTAAATATCTTGGAAACGGTTTGGTCTTTTAACTTGAAATTTGTAGGATGTTGATGGCATGTCCTGTAGATGTGAATTATAGTGTTTAGGTGTCAGACAATACATTTTTGTGGTTATATCGTGTGGTGCATTTTACGTTTTGTGGACAGTGTTTTCTATGGTGGTAGTGGCTTGAAATTACTAGAGTAGCTAGCCTTACTGCCATGGATGTACTTTTCAGTCATTAGGTGTGTAGAATGTTAATAAGTGTGGAATTCTGCCAGTGTGATGAATGAAAATCTAAAACTTTCACATTTTATATCTCAGAAACAGTTTGGTCTTTTACACTGAAATTTGAAGCATGTTGAGGAGATATGCTGTCCATGTGAATTATGGCGTTCAGGTGTTGGAAAATTCATTTGCTGCAGCCATATTGCATGCCACACTTTATGTTTTGCGTATGGCATTTTTTATTGTGGTACTGGCTTCACATTTATAGGGTGCCTATCGTTACTGCCATGGAGGAAATTTGTAGTGGTTAGGTGTCTGACATGTAAACAGGTGTTGACTTATGCTACTGTGATGACTGACACTTTGCTTTCTTTCCAGGTGGTGGGCCCCACACTACCACTCTTATACGCTGCCAGCAATACATATGATATTCAGCACTTGTACTCTTTTCTTAGGCAGGAATTTGCAAGTTGGTTGGAGCAAGGGGTCTGAAGGGCTCTCACTCCCACCAACTTGTGCAACATTCTACTTTTCTATTCTTTCTCAATTAGTAAAGAAATTCTATGTAAAAAACTTTGTTAATGCATCATTTAGGGTTAAAGCACAAAAAGTCACGAAATGAGACCTTTAGGGTTGCCCCATCCCCCCTTGTGGACCCCCCATCATCCCGAGATTGACAGCTGATGGGGTGTATCATTGGGGTTGTGAGGCCTAAATGTCACACCATTCTTCTTTACTGTAGCTTGTGAAAATGATTACAGATGGAATGGGGTGACATTTAGGCCTCACAGCCCCAATGACACACCCCGTCAGCTGTCAATCTCAGGATGATGGGTAGGTACATGAGGGGGGGAGTAAGGCAACCCTAAAGGTCTAATTTCCTGACTTTTTGTGCTTTAACCCTCAATGATGCATTAGGAAAGTTTTTTGCATAGAATATATATATATATATTACGGTAGGACGGTAGTGCTATCATAGTTAGGGTTGAGGAGCCATTTACATGTTAAACCTAAAATTTGGCACCGTAATAACTTTCCAACTGTTCAACAGATTTGCCTGAAATTTGGAACAGATGATCAAGACCCATACATCTTGGGATCTGACATATTTCAGACTGTTCGGATATACAGCTACGGAGTTATTAAGCGTGATCTGCACATGCATTTATGCATTTTTGCAATTCTTTGGTCATCTCTACAGGTCGCACGGTTTGCGTGACCAGTCCAAAATCTTCAGGTAATGTGCATCTGGGGTCCCAAATGTGCCTTTTGAAGATTTCATGAAAAAATATTAAACGGTTCAAAAGTTATTCAAAAAACAGTTTCCTATTATAAGTCAACGGGAAAAGTTGACAAAAAGTTCAACATTTCGCAAATGCAATTTTTACTTTCACAAATGGCCCTTTTACTTTCGCAAATCCACCATTTTGTTGTCAGTTGGTGATCAGAAAAATGCTGGGCATTTAAATTTGGGACCCTCTAGCAACACAATTCTTTTTGTGTTTACCTAGTTGGACCCTGAGGATGCTAGGCATGTCTTTATTTTGAGGTTAAACACCCTAGAAATAAGTTTTTCACATTTCTGGAAAAAGTACTTTCATAAAGTAGTGTCGCACTCATGAAAGTGTGGCAAATTTTTGCGAACGTTTTCACAAATTGCGACACTACTTTTCCAGACTATGGTAAAATGACAGCAATGTTTGCCACCCTACTGCAAATGAACGATTTGGTCTTTTGGGCTGAAATTTGGAGAGAACTCAGCCAACATCTCACAGATGTGCCATTCAGTGTTTTGGTTAAAAAATATTACAGGGTGGCAAAGTTACGACACTCCAAAATTGAGACTTTTTCCCATAGGATAACATTACGGTGTCTGTCACATTACAGGAATCCTTTGCCGCCCTGCTGCAAAATAACGGTTTGGTCTTTTGGGCTGAAATTTGGAGGGAAGAAAGCCAACATCCCATAGATGTGTCTTTCAGTGGTTTGGTGAAAAAATATTACAGGGAGCCAAAGTTATCACACTCCAAACTTCTCTTTTTTTCCCATAGGATAACATTATGGCGTTCGCCGTGCCTTTCAAGGCCCGTATCTCGGAAACGGTGCGAGATACGGACATTTCTTTGGAAAAATGCTTAGCCCCAACTATGGGCTAAATACAAAACTAGCCAGGAAAGTCATACATAATATGATTTTAAAATGTTTTTTCTACATCATACGGTTCCTGAGATATAAGTAATTTAGTATTCCAACTCCTCATTTTCTGCTCCGAGACCCATTATAATGCATACATTCTTTGTACTCACTGTCTTTCTCTATGCAGCTTTTGGGGAAAACCAGACTGTGCGCTTACATTACTGTTACCTTACCACTTCCACTTGCGGTTCTGTACCTGTTTCACTTACCGTTCCCATCTATGGCACCATGTGCATTACCCTATGCGTTTTCATTTGCGCTTGCGTTTGCATTATTTTAACCATTTGTGTCTACAGTACTGTTTATCTTTCGGTTTCACTTTGCATCACCATGCGCATTACCATTTGCATTTGTGGGCATTGTGTTACTATGTGACAAGACATCACGTGGCGGGAGCGCGCTCCCTCTGCCGCATTACATTCACTATTTCTCATTATCATTCTCAAAAAGAAGGGAAATTAGAGGCAAAAAAATCAATTTAATGCATTAGTTAGGGTTGTTCCACAGTGACAAAAGTGAGGAAATTCAGTATTAGGGTTGAAAGCCCCCCTTTGGCCCACCCGTCCACACCCCCAGCTGGCATCAGGGTATGCATTGGGTTTGTTGGGCCTAACTCTCACCCCATTCTTCTATACCTCTGCTTCTTCACACATCTGATGGGGTGTGAGTTAGGGCCCTCCCTCCTTCTCCCTGTTATCTGTGCCAGTAGTCTCCTGAGCTGAGACACTTTGTTCCCCGGCAACCAGAAACAACCCTGCTCTGTGTCCACCTCTGTTCCCAGGAATTCCAGCCTGTGCGCTGGGTCCTCTGTTTTTCCCCTGTGCCAGCAGAATTCCTATCCATCCACTCATCCCTTTGAAGTCCTCCAACATCCCCTGTGCTTCTGCTTGACTCTCACCAATGAGGAACAAATCATTCAGATAATGTACTACCCTCTTGTGGCTGTATCTATCCTCAAATACCCACTGCACCAAGGAACTGAATGCCTCAAAGGTCAAACAAGCCACAGAGCAACCAATTGGAATGGCTTTATCAAAGTAAAGACTGCCCTCAAACTGGAAACCCAGTAGGTCCCAATCGGCTGGGCTGACTGCCAACAGCCAGAATGCTATTCAATGTCAGTCTTTGCCAGCCAGGGCCCCCCCCCACTGCCCTAATCAGTCCTATCACCTGCTCCAGTGAGGCATAGGAAACCACCCTGAGATGGTCGGGAATGCCCTCATTCACCAACTTTCCCTCCGGATAAGATAGGTGGTGTATCAACCGAAACTCCCCTTTTTGCTTCTTGGGCACCACCCCCAAATGGGATATCCAGAAGTTGAGGCAAGGAGGGGCCTCCAGCAGGCCCTTTACCTGCCCAGCCTTAACTTCCTTCCATATCTTCTCACTGACCACCTCCTCCTTCCCTCTGACTGACCCAAGGTTCTTGGCATTATCCCTGCCCTTCCCCCCTGAAAACTCAGTGGAAACCCTTTTTGGAAACCTTCTTGCTGGAGCTCCACCCCCTTAGCATTCAGATAATCCTGAGTCCATGCCTCCCTCACCTCCAGGACAATGGGCGTGCTTGCCAGTGCATACCCCCATCATCCCTCCTCTCTCTCCTGCCTAATTCCATCTGTAGTTGGAATTATACCCTCCCCTTCTGTGTCCCCCTCTTCCCCTGTGTGGCCCCCACTCCTGTTCCCCTGAAAGGGCTTGTCCTGATACTGCCCACTTCCTTGCCTTCCCTTATCCCCTCCATGCTTGCAGCTAGATGCCAGGTGTGTTTCCCCGCATCTTGAACAGACATGCTTAAATTTGCAATTCAACCACATGCAGGATGCCTTGTTGAAACCCTAGCAGTTCTTGGTACCTGAAGCCATGTGGCTTTTCTTTCACTGTTCCACCCCTGTCACACTTGCCTGCCCAGACAGGGTCCTCACCCACAGCTCTGAATAGGTGCTGTCCCACCTTAAGTCCCTTTGCTGCCATCCACCTCTGGAAAGCTTCAGCATACTAGAGCCAACCATACCCTATCTTGGCTTTGTATGCATCCCTGATGGTTGCCATATATGTCAGCAGTGGAATGGCCAGCTCTGGTCACTTCTCCAGTACCAAAGCATTATAGATGATAAAGCCTGCTTGCCAGTTATCAATGGTTTTGCCCATTAACTTCACCTCCTCTGCCTTGTGACCCATCACAGCCAGAGCTACCACCATCTCAGATTTCCCCACCTACTCTTTCTGCTCATATTTCATGGTGGTGTCCTCATTCACCAAGCTGAACATGTCCACACACACACTCATTTCCAAATCCTGTCCTTAAGTGACATTGGGACATGGTCCCCCAGCATGAAACCTGAGAGCCCCTCATACCACTACTGGCCCCCAGGTTTCCCCTCCCCTTTGGCCCCCCTTTTCCCCCTTTTCCTTTAATGGCCTTCAAAGCCTGCTCCATCTTTTCAGTCTCTGTGTCCTCCATATCCCACAGCAACCCCTCTAAATAGTCTCTGAGGTCACCCTCATTGGAGATATCTACTCCATCCTTACCTCTATCTGGGCTTTCCTTCTCTGGCTCCAGTTCAGACAGTGGCACCAGGATGGGTGCTGGGTTGGCCCCGACCCACCTTGGTCTCTTCTCAATCTGCCCCATTCCCAGGCTTTCCTCCTGCTCCTTCTGCTCCCAAAGTGCTTCTTTCACAACCTCTCTCTGCTTAACTGCCACCACCAGGTCGGTCATCTGGCCCATCAACTTTGCCGCCTCCTCTATCACCTTCTTGCTAGACATCTGGTTCTTCTTGGGTGCCATTCTTGCAAAAATGCTATGGGTGGGACAAAACACACACCATCAGTGCCCACAGTCTACTCTTGTAGGCCTTCCCTGCCCCCCATCCAGGGACTCCTTGCTTGCACTGCTACTGCTTCCTTGGGGAAGTGGTCTCCGCTATAGCATGATGGTTCTTCCCCAAGACACCCCTTTCTGCTTCCATCCATTTGGCCCAGCTGACTCCTTCCTGTAGCCCCCTCCCTGTTCCCTGCCCCTATCCCTCTGGCACTGGTCCTCAGCCTTGCCCCGGATGCCTTCAGGGCAAGCAGTGACTTGCTCTATCCACTGTTTTTCCACCTCATCCTGAACAGTTCCCTGGGTCCCACAACTGCTGCCTTCTTTCCAACCTTTATTGTTCCCCTGCTGCCATGCTCCCCCTCCCCAGTGGGCCCTTTCCCATCTGCTGAACTTTCTTTGGAGGAGAAAAGCACCTACCAACTGCACCCGCTGGTCAGCAATAAACCTCGGTAGCTCACACCTCGAGCATAGGCCCTGGGTGCCCAGAAGCACCCCCCCACAGTCATCGGGCCTCAGATCTGTTCTGTATCTGTTCGCTAAGGTCTTCCATCCATCCAACCCACCAAGATGAATGTCCATATTTGCCGACCACAGCCAGCAGCCGCAATCACCCGATGGGGTTGTTACCCACTTCTCAACCATGCAACAGGCCAACCCTTCCCCACTAGGCAACGCCACCAGCACCTCTTATTAGTAGGCCTCTGTTTCTTCATTTAATTTATATATGTTTGCATTTTAAATTGAAACCAGACAAACAATCAACAAAACCAACAAAAAGAAGAAACAAACAACAAAATCATAAGGTGCTCATTATATTTGGTATGAATGACTCCTAACAATATAAAAACTTAGTGGGAGGGCAGTTTACAGATACCATGTAAAAGTAAACAGGCCTCCACAACAGATTCTGTGTACGAGGGACCGTGTCCCACCAATGGCTCTTCACAAGTAAAGCCACTATGTTGAATTTGCTGGTCTACAATAAACTCCAAATGCCAGGAAAATGTCCATACAAATGAAGGTTAACCTTCCCAGACTGCTGCTGTGCCACACTGCTGTCCTCCCACACCACATGGCCCTCTTGCACCCAGGCCGAGCCATCCTAATTGTTGCCCATTGGGGCTCCTTCCCTTCTTTCCCACCAAACTCCCACTAATTTGCCCGGCATCTCTGGCCATCCTGTTCACTGGGACTTGGGTCTATCTCCCCCCTTCCATGGCCCGCTTCCATCAGGTGGATGCCATAAGGCTCATCCACTTGGCTGTGCCACGCTCAGAAGCCAGTGTGCTTCCCGAGAATAGTGGTGCTCGCAGACCTCCCCTTTTCTCTTTCATGTCACTAGTGTAGGCTGCAATGACCTCGCGGTTGCCTCCCAGCTCTCAAACCTGCTGCAGGCTTCCAGCATGACCCACATGACTCCCTACAACTGCAAGCATTGCCTCTGCTCTAGTAATTAACTTATCCACTACTGTGCCATAGTTGTAACTATAAAGGCCCTTCTGGCAACATGACCCTCATACCACAAACGTTCCACAGAGACAAAGAAAAGCAAAACCACATGCCCTAATGAAATGTTGCTCTACTTCTTCCACCATCTTTCCTACCCACTGCAATTTATGTGTCCAGGTCAAAACTATTAAGCAATCTATCAAACCTTAAATTCGTACCAGGCCTCTGTCCATCAAGATAAATAACTTTTTTTTTTTTGGCAATTCTCTAACAGTTCACATGGTAATACCCTGCATGACATATCTCTTACCAGGCTATATCAGTCTAAAAGACAAAGAACCTCTGTGCGTAAACACTGAGGCAAGGGTTACCCCAAAGAGCATTTGGCTGGGAAGCCAAGTTTCAAGAAAATACAAAATCACACATGCCCCCACAATGCAAAGCATCATGGGCTGCATATACAAATCACCACAGAATGTTATGCTGGTCCAACTTTAAGCAGAATTGCATGGTACCGGAAGGCCTCTCACACAGTTTGCAAAGGGTGCTAACAGAAGACATAGACACGTGTTTCATCCTACCAGGACTCATCAGTATGCCTCATCTGTTTGACACCCCAGTGGAATGGACCAGCTACCCCTAAGGCAGTGTGCCTGGGATATATTGTGGTGAACCCTTTCGGCACCATGCAATTCTGCTTAAAGTTGGACCAGCATAACATTCTGTGGTGATTTGCATATGCAGCCCATAATGCTTTGCATTGTGGGGGCATGTGTGATTTTGTATATATCAGTCTATATTCTTTCCAAAACATCTACTCAGCTACTCCACAGGACTATGTGGCCTGCCCAATCCCAGCAGCCCCATGCTTTGTACTTTACCTTATTCTGCCAGGTGATGTTCTGAGCTCTAAGTCTTCTCAGAGAATTCCCCAGCAAAAAAAGGGCTAGCCCAAGGTGGGATGACCTGATATACCCCCTAAGGACCCCAAATCAGGACCCCTGCTGGCTCTGGCCCCCTGCCAATCCCCCGAGCTCTGGACCCTCCTTGTCATATGACACTGCTTATCTCATGGATGAGGTCACTAGCCCTTCCTCCTTCCCCTCTTTCCCTTCCCCCTCCCCTCTGTATTTTCTGGTGGGGACCATGAGACAACCTGGCCTGCCTTTTAGTGGCAAGCCTAGTTGTTATATTGGGTGCATATGGAGATAATGTAATACCAAATATAAAGATAGTTCATCATCTGGAAGCACAGTATAAGAAAATGAGTCTTTAAGTTAGTACGTGGATCAAGTAATGTGTGTAACACAGTGCCCTTTCTGTTGAATTTTCAGTTCAATTTTTTTTTTAGTTTTTTTCCAAATTTGTATGTTATTCAAGCTATTTAGGTACCATAGTATGCAACATTTCACTATTTTATTCTAAGCATCACCTGACAGTAATTACGTCACAATTTATCTTTGGGCGCTACTGCTGTGAAAACAGGACATGTCAAAGTTTTGCTGCTGGTTGTATCCATTTGTTTTTCCAGCCAATTTTTTTAAACTGCTATGTGAACCTTGATGGATGTTAGACACCCCTGAGTTTTCTAATTTTTAAGTGTACTTTATTTAAAAAATATTTTTTCATAAGAAGTAATGTGTGTAACAGTGACACCACAAGTCATGTGCATAACAGTGATAGGAATGGAGACACTAAGAAAAACACTTGCCGGGATGAGAAGCAGAAAGGAAGGTCATTGGGCAGGTGTGGGGCTTTTAAGACCTTTGAAGGTACAGCAATGAAGCAGATATGTACTTTCAGTTCTGTGAATGGAACGCTGACATTGTGGAAGATTTTTGGACCCACAGTTTTGTGCGTAACAGGGGGATGCCAAGGGAGGGAGAAACCAAATATTTATATAGAATATCATGAATACCACAAAGTAAAGAAAAAAATTAATGATGCTGAGGAGAGTCAGAGGCACTACAATCGTGGGGTTTTATTAGAAAAAAAAAGCTATTTGAAAATCAGGGCTGTACAAGTCCTGAAAGTACTGTTAGGGGACACCACTGGTTAGTACGATACCAGGGAAAAAAAGGTGTATAAAACTAAATAAATGATAAATTTAGAAGAAAAAAGTTTTAAGAAACACTAGAGCTAACTATAAGATACCAGCATGCAGTTCTTTTTTTCTTTAAAATGTAAATGTTAAGATAGCAATCAGGCACTCTCTGAATGACATGAAACAATATCACAAAATGGCATCTTTCTTAAGGGGGAAATGTGGCACTCCAGGTGGGTCCACAGTAAAATAGCAACACAACAGAGGCTGATGTTATTTACAGTATGTCCTTATTGAGTACACTAGAGAGCATTTGAATGGAAACATTTTAATGGTTATTTAAGAAGCTAAATTATTTTACAGGTGATTCCAGTCTCTCAGTATTAGCACAGAACATATATATATATATATATATATATATTGCAAAGAAAACTCTATTAATGCATCAGTTAGGGTTGATAGCACAGCTACAAAAGTTTGGAAATTTGGTGTTAGGGTTACCAACCCCTATCACCCCACTCCCAATCTACCACCCTCCACACAACAAAAGGCATTGGGGTATGCGCTGGGGTTGTCAGCTGGACTCTCACCATATTTCATATGTAAACAAGCTGAGGTGGTATAGTATAGGAGAATGGGGTGAGAGTTAGGCCCAGAGTTTTTTGCAATGAATTATCCATTGTTTTGAGAGAGTGTAATGTAAATGATAAGTGTTATGTTGCTGTGGGATTGCAGGACCCTCTGGGCCCTGCTCTCCCCTAATGCTGCAATTTTTTGTGTAATGGAGTTCATATGTGGGAGCATGTGCCCTCTTGGCCTTGCCCTCCCACTTACACATAAGTACAGGGACATAGTGCAGGCCTAGAGTCATGAAAATGAACCCTTGGCCTCTAATTTGCCAATATCTCATTACCCATAGCAACTACAAAAAAAAATTGCACTGCGGTTGTATTCATGACTTTGAAACCTCCATGCATGCTTATTCTGCTGTGAGTAGCGAAGAATCCATATCTCAAACCGTTTTCAAGCTACGGGTGTTGAAAGGTGCTATGTTATCCTATGGGAAATTTTGCAAGAAATTGCACAACAGACGCTCATAACACAGCGATGTTTCAGAATTTTTTAACCAAATTTTCATCATGGCCTTTCTGGGACCTCCCCTCATGAACACAGGCACTGTGATTTGGTTAACCCATCCTGAAAGTTGATTCTGCACAGCGACAGCGCCATTCTGCTGCACAGCTGTGAAAACACATTTTTGACAGGATGCAAAAAATGTCAGCTGCACTGTTCATGAGGAGGTGTGAAAAAATGGCAGTCTTGAAAATCTGGAATGAAAATATGTAAAATTGGCGAAGTTTGGAGTGTGCGTAGAAAGTGTACAATGCACGCTCTTAATGCAATTATTTTTTGAAATGTTTTCACTGAATTTTCAACATGTACTTTTTAGGATCTCCCCCCATGAACAGTGGCAGTGTGATTTCATTACTCCATTCAAAAAGTTGATTTCACACAGTGACCAAGCCATTCTACACCACAGGTGTGAAAACACAGTTCAGGCAGGATGTGAAAAATGCCAGCTGTACTGATCATAAGGAGATGTGAAAAAACAGCAATGTTGAAAATCTGAAGTGAAAATATTAAAACTTTGCAAAGTTACGAGTGTGCGTAGGAACTGCGCAATGCACATTCATAACACAGTCATTTTTGGGAATTTTTGCATCAAATTTCAACATGGGCTTTTTGGGACCCCATCTCATGAACTCTCCCACTATCATTTTGTTATTTGGTCATGAAAGGTGATTTGTGCAGCGAATGCTAAATCACCTTTCACATCCAAGTAATGAGATAACAGTGACAGTGCTCATGAGGTGGGGTCCCAAGAATCCCATGTTGAAAATTTGGTGAAAAAAATCACGAAAAATGGCTGAGATCTCAACATAAGTTCAAAACACCATAGACCACCATTATACAGTGCTTACCTTGATTCCTTCAGTTCACAGTTCAGCTTTGAAGAGTGTAGACTTGTTCCGGTTCAGAGAAGATCACTGATCCTGACCTCCAGAGGTAAGTATGGGTAAGGGGTGTGCAGGGAGAAGGTTGTTCTCCGGGAGGGTGGGGATAGGGGAGTGGGGACTGGGGAGATGACATGGGACCGTTAATGTTTTTACAGGAAAAATTAAAAAAGACATCGGGGATGGTTTTCTTTATTACCAGGTTCAAAAATTAAATACATTTGGGCACACTGGAGTGGGCTCCCAGTGTGCCACATAAGTGTGTGTATGAGAGGGGAGACATACCAACACGGGGATTAGGCATCCCATTGTCAGTGGAGCCTAAGAGGAATGGGGGGCATGTTATGGTTGTTCAATGCAGAATTCTGCATTGAAAATTTGGATGCAGGATTCTGCATCAAAAAGACTGTGGATGATACTTCCAGTTCTGGCATCATCCTAAATGGTGGCTTAGATTTACTGCTCTCCCCATCAGGTCACCACATTTGGAATATCCAGTGCCATCTGACAACAGGCCACATCTTAGCTTTTAACCTACAACTTGTGACAATGTCTGGAAAATGGGTAAATCCAGTAGAAAGGATATGGGTACACCAGGTCGAGCATCTATGCGGCAAACCACCTCAAGGCCTGCAAGCCCAGCCATGTCTTGCTTCTCTGTGCTGTTGGTTTACGCCAATGAGGAAGATTCAGGCTTCAACTCTAATTCCAACTCTGTCTCAATATTTACTAAAATGAACTAGAACTGGATGCTAAAAATCTTGCACAGAATAGATGCAAAAATCTCAGGCTTGCAAGCAGATTTTTAAAAACTGGATGCTCAGACGACAGTAGTGGAGACACCTTTGGACTCAATCCAGAATGAGCCTATGGCCTACGGGCACTCCCTAGCTTACCTCCATCTGCTGGAGAAAGAACTTACCCTCTGAGCAGATGATGCAGAGGCACGAGCACGCAGACAAAATATCTGCATTTCTGGTATTGCAGAGGGATCAAAGCAAGCTGATATGGCCGCATTTATTGACTCCTGGTTACATCAAGAGCTAGATATTCCAGAATAATTTGCTCTAGAAATTGAGAGGGCACATCAGGCTTTGACTCCTAAACCTAAACCTGGGCCCCCAACCCCCTCCCACGCTATTCTGGTTAGATTTCTGAAATATACCACTAAGGAGAAAATCCTCAAACTCACATGGGAAAAGAAAAAAACCTCAACATCAATGGTCAACAAGCATACATTGACCAGGACTTCCCTCCACATATTACAGTAAAAAGGAAAAAGGTGCTTACAGTGGTAAAGGTGCTTAGGGAGAAAGGCTATAAAGCATTCCTGTGCTACCCAGTGTGGCTATGGTTGCAAGACACCGAGGGGGTCCTTATGTTTGAATCCTTCCTACAGGCAGCACCTAAACTAAATGCCCTAAACATCCTGGTTCCAGACATCAATGAGGAGCTGGCCGACCAGAAAATTGAAGACAGACTGTGGCAACTAGCCCCGGGAGTGATAAGATTAGGCAGATGAAGGGTGGATACCCTGCTCCCCCTCCATGCTGACATCACAAAATGGCTACTCCCAAAACATTTGAATAAATGAAATACCTAGATGGAGTTGTTAACTGAATCTTGATTTTCATCTCTGCTGACAATCACTGCACCTTCTGGACAAGGGGTAGCTTGGATGCTTTGCTGAGCTATAAGTGCTCCCATGTTGAGTTTGATGCACACGGTTCTAAAGTGCGGGCCAGAGCAAGAAATTTCAGGAAAGGAGCAGATTCTAGGGGACTAATTTGGACATGCGCTTCTAAGTTTGTTCTCCCCAATTTTTACTCCCCATGTGCAAGACAGACACTTGCAAGGCCAACTGCTGCAAAACAGCAAATTTTGGGCAGATGCAGCGATCTGGATTACTCATCCACAAGTAATTTTATTTTTCCCTGACATTGTTAGAGACTCCCAAAGTGACAAGACCAGTGGTTGCTCATTGAGGGCTGCAGTTCTGTATTATCTGAAGTCACCCATTCTCATTTTTGGGACTCTGAGAGACAAAATATGGCCCAAATTTATTATTTTCTTTGTTTATAAGGAAATGTATTTACACCAATCAGCCAGCACTATATATATATATATATATATATATATATATATATATATATATATAGATATATAGATATAGATATATATATCTATCTATATCTATCTATATATATATAGTGTATATATATATATATATATATATATATATCAATCTGGTGTCTCATTTGAATGTCTAAGGACACCCTTGTTTGACTTAACATTTAAGTATATTAATCTGAATGGAAGCCAATCTCAACATTTGTATATCACTAGTTAAGATTAATAGGGATGGTACAGTTTATGCAATGTTGGTGTTTATTACTATGGGTAGTAGACCTGGTGGGGGGACTGTGGTTTTGCCACCCAATCTCTGACCAACACCTAGAGGAGGAGGAGGAGGAGGAGGGTTAGCAGCTTCAGCGTAGGTTGCAGCTTCTCTCTCAGCACCCTGGTGCTTTACTCCTGTTTCTCTCTCAGTTTGTGCGAGATACCCATGCTTTGGACCCTCACCTGTCCTTGGGCTGGGGGGGTCCCTCACGGAGTTCAGTGACATAGTTGTTTCTCTTCTAGGGACACACTTATGCACCATAGATGGTGTTTTACTGGTTCAGCTGTTATCCCTGTAGTTCTAAGCAGGGTAAGTTTTAGGTTCCTAATATATTCCACTTACCTTTCTAACTTTATCTATTTTTTATGGACCTGGGAGGCGATCACTGGGGAGTTGGTAGACCGAGGGATGGAAGTGTATGATTAATAGATATATTAACTACAATGGGTACTCTTAACATCTGCACATTGAATGTAAAAGGTATTAATAATGTTGTTAAGCTAACCAAGATTTTACAGGAACTTCAGAAAGTGGGCTACAATGTTGGATGCTTACAGGAAACTAAATTGTCACATAAAGAGCATGAGAAGCTGTGTCATATTTGGGTCAGGGCAGTCTATGCAGACTCCCATCCTACCCTGACCAGAGCTGGAACAGTTATATTGATTAAAAGGAGTTTACCATTCTCTGTGATGGGGGTGCAGACGGAGGGCATGGGTAGATGGGTCAGCCTCTCAGGGGAACTAAGGGGAAGATCTATTAATATTGTTTCAGTCTGTGCACCTACCCCTTCTTTGGGTGCCTTTTTTACTGCTCTATATGACCGTATAGCCTTATTACCTCCCACTGAAATATGTTTTGTAGGTGATTGGAATGTGGTAGAACATTCTAGGCTAGAAAAAAAACACCACAGTGAGGGGGGCACACTAGTACCTCTAGGCACCTCTGAACACTGGTTGAAGAATGGGGGATTCTGGATGTTTGGAGATGGCTACATCCCACCACCTGAAATTATACCTTCTATGCCCCGGCATCGCAGTCTTATTCTAGACTGGACCAAATATACATCTGGAAAACAGTGGTTCATTATTTTAATGCTGTAACCATTAGCCCAATCACTTTTTCAGACCATTCCATGGGTCAGGCACAGATTTTCTGGGACCGTGAGGGTGGTCGGAGGGGCAGGGTGGAGATACAACCCGGGGTTAGCAGGCAAGGAAACCTTCTGACAGGTTATAAAAGACACCATAACACATTATATACCAGAGAACAGAGAAATTGATTTTGGGTTGAAGTATATCTGGGATGGGCTGAAGGCTGTACTTCGGGGAAAATTCATTAGCTATTCAGCTTATTGGAACAAACAGCATAAAGCAAAAATAACTAAAAGCATAGAAGAGATATCCTCCCTTGAGGTGCTGCACAAGGCATCTTGAGATGTGAATGTCTTAGCTGCATTGAATAAGGCCAAGTAGTCTCTGGATCAATTGCTTACCCATAGAGCACTAAACTCTTTGAGATTTATTAACCAGAGATATTACAGGGGGGGAGAGCGGGCAAGCTGCTGGTCCTCAGACTTAAGAAGCAACAAACTGAGAGGTATATTACTAAAATTAATTCAGCATCAGACCCCTCTAATTCAGTTACCAAACCTAAAGATATAGCAAAGGAATTTGCTACATACTATGCCACTTTATATAAAGAGGAAAGGAGCTCAGGTCATGCCCAAAATGTAGCCCAATTTTTAGAACGGCTGGACCTCCCTGTATTAACAGAAGACCAGAGTAGGGCTCTCAAACATCCATTCACAGAGGCTGAACTGTTGACAGTAATCAAATCTCTACCAACCAGGAAATCTCCTGGGCCAGATGGATTTTCTGCAGAGTTTTATAAACAATTTGCATGGAGATTACCCCCCTACTGAACAAAGTTTGTAACTCAGCCCATGAATTTAGAGCTATCCTAGACACCTGGAGCGAGGCCCACATCTCCCTAATCCCTAAAGAAGGGAGGACCCTAGTGGACTGCAGAGGGTACCGTCCAATATCTCTCCTCAATCAGAATGCTAAGATTTTTACCAAGTTGATTAGTAACAGACTACAAACTATTATACCCCTGTTAGTCCACCCCAACAAACCAGATTCATTCCTGGGCATCACATACAAGATAACATTCGTCTCCTCCTCAACACCATTTCAATTTCTGATTCCATTCCCTCAATATTATTGATGCAGTCTTTGCACTAGATGCAGTAAAAGCCTTTGATAGGCTAGATTGGCTTTATCTAAAAAGCACCCTCAGTAAATTTGGATTTTGGGAAAAATGTATGGAATGGATGGCTAATGTATATAACAAGCTGAAAGCTAGTGTGAAAGTCGATGTTGTTTCAGATACTTTCAGAATTGAGAGAGGAACTAGACAGGGGTGCCTGCTCTAACCCTTCCTCTTCACCCTCAGCATGGAGCCATTTGCAGCTCTGATTCGACAGTCTCTGGCCTATACTGGGATCAGGGTGAGGGGAATGGAGATACAGATCTCCCTATATGCAGATGATATGCTCCTGTATATCTCTGATTTGGATGACTCTGTTCCCCTGTTGGGAAATATGTTACTGGATTTTAGGGAAATATCAGGTTTTAAAGTTAATGATACAATGACAGAGATGTTCCCTATACTGTCGGGGGGTCGTCCTCTCTCTCTCTCTCCCTAAATATGGTAACTACAAATGGGTAAAAGACAGTTTTCAGTACCTTGGTATTCATTTACCCAGGGATATTTCCAGACTTTATAAGGTAAATTACTGTAAAACTTTTACAAAGGGTACAGGAGGGTTATTAAAGATGGACTCTACTACCACTCTCTTTGTCAGGCAGACTGGAATGCATTCGCATGAACGTCTTGCCGAGATTTAACTCTCTTTTCTCTGCTCTCCCTTTGAAGCCCCCTAACTCCTTTTGGAAAGAACTAAAATCTTCCACATCATGTTTTGTTGTAAACACCATCCACCATGGATCAAGTGGTCCACTTGTTGAGAACTAAGATTACAGGGGGTTTAGGTGTGCCAGATTTTCAGAAATATTACTGGGTGCCTCAATTGGGAGCAGTGGCAAACTTTTGTGAAAAAGGGGACCCAAATATGTGGACTTTGATGGAAAGAACTTTGACTCCACTGCTACAGGTCTCGGACCTTATATATATGGATGAAAAATGGCTTTCTAAAGTTTCCTTCAACAACCCCTAGTTATTTGTAGTCAAGCAGGTGTGGTTGGCTGTTTCCAGGAAGCTGAAAACATCCCTGAGGATAGGTCCCTCCACTCCCCTTAAGGCCTGCCTTGACTTTACCCCACTTCACTTGGATATGGGTTTTACCAGATGGTTTAGAAGGGGTTTAATGAGAGTGGAACACCTTTTGAATGGTAGTGTATTGAAATCCTTTTAACAGTTAAGTGAGGAGTATAATCTACCCAGCAAGATTTTTTCAGATCCTTACAAATTAGACATTATTTATCTGGGAAAGGGGTGGGCATGTAGGGAGACACTTGCATGGAACCTCTGCTGGATTCATTGCAATCCTTGGTTGCACAGGGAGTGGAGAGAGGGCTGATATTTAGATTAGTACAGGGAATGGAGAAACAGGGCTCTCCCTGTCCCTCAGATCTTGCTCTTAAATGGGAGAGGGAAGCCAATATTAAGTTACAGGATGAGGATTTGTCAAGGATCTGGGGGGGTGGATGGTACCTTGGCTGCTCTATGGCTGAAGGAATTTCGATGGAAGGTAGTGACTAGGTTTTTCCTGAGCCCTACACTCACACAGCATATAAAAACATCCAATACTAACCTATGTTGGAGACAATGTGGGGAGACTGGATCTCATATACATATCTTTTGGACTTGTGATAAAATAAGACCCTGCTGGGATCATACGCATTTGGTTTTCAATCAAATGTTTGATTTCCAATTCCTGGCACTACCGGAAACCTGGTTATGTGGCTTTATGCCCAAGGCAACACTGACCAGATCTCAAACCTTTTTGTTCCTCATGCTATTGACAGTAGCTCTGAAAGTCATTCCTAGATGTTGGCTACCCCTATTGTGCACACAGAGCTACTATGGTATCCCATATGCTTAAAGATTCTACAAATGGAGAACCTTACAGCAAAACTGAGGACAAGTCTTGACCGGTTTAAAGCTAGATGTCTACCCTTCTTACATTTTAAGGCTCTGAAGGAATGTAAATACATTATACAGATTTTAGCAGAGCTGATTTGACTGTGCACTCATACTTGTCGATTACCCCCTTTTAGGTCCACCCCCCACCCCAGCTAACCCAGGCACTCTTCATTTTTCCTTTCCTTTTCTCTCCTTTTTTTCTACTCTTCTTACACTTTTATTTCTGTCATACTCTTATCTATATTCACTACATCCTCCCCTTTTCTCTTTTTGATTCCTTCCTTGCGTGTTATACTGTAACTAATAGATACCTAACAAGATGGTACCATATCTTTGCTGGATTATGCCTTGAGAACCAATGAGTATTGAAAGAGTGGAAGGTTTTGAACACTACACAAGGCTGAGAATTTGATAATGCTAGTGAAATGGAAAATATAGGAATATATGGTTCTATTTTCATGCATGGCATTTTACCTGACCTTCTGCATGAACTGTACATGGAACTGAATGAAGTAATGTTGCACTGTTTAATCTGAAAAATTAATAAAAATTACTATTAAAAAAAGACTGTTGACAGTTTTCTTTATTTTAAACAAGTTTAATACATTTAGGCACACTGGGATGGGCTCCCAGTGTGCCACATAAGTGTGATGGGGGTCATACCAACATGGGGATTGGGCACCCTGATGTCAGTGAGGCATAAAAGGAATGGGGGGGCATACTATGGTAGCTTGATGCAGGTTTCTGCATTGAAAATGTAGGTGCAGGATTCTGCATCGAAAATATGTTAGTGGACAATTTTCTTTATTTTAAACAGGTTTAATATATTTGGGCACATTGGGGTGAGATTCCAGTGTGCCACATAAGTGTGATGGGGGAGACATGCTGACACAGGTATTGGTCACCCTGATGTCTGTGTACTTAAAAAAGAATGGGAAAGGGCAGACTAGTTTGATGCAGGATTCTGCATCAAAGAAAAAAGACATTGGGTGACAGTTTTCTTTATTTTAAACAGGATTTGGGCACACTGGGGTTGGCTTCAAGTGTGCTACATCACAGGGGTACTATGGTACCATTAATTTGGGGAAATGACCCCCAGAAAGACATTTTGGATGATCGGCCATCCTGTGCATTCGCTACAGTGTCAAACATTTGTGAAAGAATGGGTGCCACACTTTCATGACACTTTCACGTCTGCGGGATGGCCAGTTGTGAAAAACATCTTTCTGGGGGTAATTTTCCCAAAATAATGGCACCAGTGTTTTCCAATGCCCCGATTAAGTAAATACAGCCATCAGTGTTTACCAAGGGGCAGACAAATTTGAACTCCAGCTGATTTTGCCTACAACTAACTGAGAATAATATGGCTGTAGCATGAAAACAAAATCCCAGAGCTCAAAAGGAAATTGTGCTTTTGCAAAAGCTTTTTAAAGCGTTTGTGGTGCACATATATTTTTCCACACAGGCTATAATGGGAAACTTTAAAGTGTAATAACTTTTGAATGGATTCATATTTTTTCACCAAGCTTTCAAAAGGCACTTACTTGACACAGTCTCCATATACCCTGAACATTTCAGAGCAGACAGTCAAACCATTTGGGCTGTAAAGACAAGCAAATAATTCAAGGAAGTCAAGGATTTTTCACACTTTCTCACTTTCTGTGGCTTTGTAACTGAAAATCTGACCAGAACAAAACTTTTCAAATACAGAGACCAATGATACCACACCGAGCCTGCAAAACATCATGCAAATCGAATAAACAGTTGCAAAGGTATTAAAGTGCAAAGGTTTGGGTTTATCATAGAAATGGCTTTGCAACCCTAACTATTCTGACACTACTAGGCCAGTATCATATATATATATATATATATATATATATATACACACACACACACACACACATGTTCTATGCAAAAAACTGCGTTAATGCATCATTTAGGGTTAAAACACAAAAAGTCAGGAAATAAGACCTTTAGGGTTGCCCCCTACACTCCATGTACCCCCCATCCTCCCGAGATTGACAGATGCTGGGGTGTGTCATTGGGGTTGTGAGGCCTAAATGTCACTCCATTCCATGTGTAATCACAAGCCACAGTAAAGAAGAATGGGGTGACATTTAGGCCTCACAGCCCTAATGACACACCCCAGCATCTGTCAATCTTGGGGGGATGGGGGGTGTATTGGGTGAGAGGGGCAACACTAAAGGTCTCATTTCCTGACTTTTTGTGTTTTAACCCTAAATGATGCATTAACGCAGTTTTTTTGTAGAGAATTTCCTAACTTTTTGAGAAAGCATAGAAAAGTACAAAGTTGCGAAAGTTGGTGGGAGTGCAGGGCTCTTCAGGCCCCGCACTCCTACCAAATTGCAAATTTCTGCCTAACATAACAGTGCAAGTACTGAATATAATATGTAATGGTGGGAATGCCTATGGGTAAGAACATAGGGCCCTTCGGGCCCTACGCTCCCACCAGCAAGAATCAAAACAAAGTTTCATTCATTGGAGTGCCATAATTCCACACCTGTTTACATTTCAGACACCTAACCACAGAAAATTACCTCCATGGCAGTAAGGCTAACTACCCTGCAATGTGAAGCCAGTACCACAATGCAAAAGGCTAAACACAAACTGTATAGTGTGTCATGCAGTATCTTTCAGAAATTAATTTTCCAACACCTAAATACTATAATTTACATGTACCGGACACCCTCCAAATTTCAAGTTAAAAGACCAAACCGTTTCTGAGATATTACATTTTAAAGTTTGATATTTTCATTCATTGGGTGGCATAATTCCACACCTGTTTACATTTTACAGACCTAACCACTGAAAAGTATGTTCATGGCATTAAGGCTAGCTACCCTATAAATTTCAAGCCAGTACCACAATGCAAAATGCTGTCCGCAAAACATAAAATGCATCACAAAATATCTCCACAACATATGTATTTTCTGACACCTAAATATGATAATTCACATCTACAGGACTTTCCCTCAACACCCTCCAAATTTCAAGTTAAAAGACCAAACCACTTCCGAGATATATAATTTTAAAAGTTGTGAAAATTGGGCTATCTGGTCCCTCCAAATCTGGCCAACTAGTCCCTCCCTCACGAAAAAAGATTGCAATCAAAGAATCTCGCTATCAAAGAATTTGCAGGTTCATGACCAAACAATATGCAGGCTCATGATCAAAGAATTAAAAAATGTTAAAACTTAATTTTTTCAGAGAAGTACATGAAACCACAGGCATGACTTGATAGAATGTAGCCCCCATGAGCAAAACCCATCCAATTTTTACTTAATAAGTCACCCCTGGGCTGAGATATTTCATTTTTAAATCTGACCATCTGGTCCCTCCCTTGTGATCAAAGATCATGGTCAAAGAATCTTGCGATCAAAGAATTTGCAGGCTCATGATCAAAGATCGTTAGTGAGCCATGATCAAAGAATTTAAAACTTTGAAACTCTATTTTTTGACAGAATTACAAGAAACCACAGGCATGGCTTGATAGAAGGAAGATCCCTGAGCAAAACCCATCACAGTTTTACTTCAGAAGTCATCCCGAGACAAGATATTTGTGTTTTTCGACTGCAAAATGAAAACAAGATGGCAGCCATCACGATCAAAGAATTCCTCACGATCAAATATTTTTTGATCATGAGCCTGCAAATTCTTTGATTTTGAGGAGGGACCAGGTTGCCAAATTTCCATTCTTCTTTCACAAAATAACCGTATAAATTTTCCCATAGACTTATAATGGGAACTGAAAAGTTTAATAACTTTAGAATGGATCAATATTTCTTCACCAAACAAAAAGTGGCATATTCCTTGACCCAAGCTCTTTCAATGTGCCAAGTTGTGGAGTGGCACACCACAGAACAGTCACACAGCACCACAGATAAAATCTGAAAAAACTACCCACAAAACCGGCGAAAAGTGCATTTTTCAGCGTTTTGGTGTGCAGACACTGTAAGTCTGATCAGAATGAAATTTGGCAGATCAAGAGACCTACCATACCCCACTGAACATATCAAATTCCATGCAATTCTGTTGAATGGGTTCAATGTTATTAACGTGCAACATTTTGAGTTTAACATAGAAGTGCCTTCATAATCCTAAATATAGGGGTGTGACAGTGCCCCTATATATATATATATATATCTATATATATATATATATATATATATATATAGATATATTCATTGAAAAAACTTTGTTAATGCATCAGTTAGGGTTAAAGCAACAAAACTGGGGAAAGAGTTGTTAGGTTGAGCCCCTAACCCCCCACCACCCCATCCTCCACAGACAGACAGATGACGGGGTTTACCATGGGGTCATCAGGCATAATTCTCACCCCATTCCATGTGTAAACAGGTTGACATGGTACTGTAAAGGAGAATGGAGTGAGGATTAGGCCTCATGACCCCATGGCACATCACGCCATCTGTCAGTCTTTGGAGAATTGGGGATGGGTGGTGGGGGAGTTAGAGGCTCAATCCTAACAGTTCATTTCCCCAGTTTTGTCACCTTAACCCTAACTGATGCATTAACAAAGTTTTTTGCAATGTATTTCCTTACTTTTTGAAAATGTGTAGTATAACTTGTAATTGGTATGTGTAGATGCAAGCTCTGGGCCCACCCATGCTCCCTCCAAACTGCCTATTTGTGCATAATGATATCTGTCTGTGGGAGCATGGGCCTCCAAGCCCTGCACTCCCATTTACACATAACTATGGAGCCATACAGCAGCCCTATAGGGCAAGGAACACTTGTAATACTAATTTGCCAATATCTCAGCAACTGTAGCAGCTATGAAAAAAATTCAAGTGTCATTGTAATCATGACAGAAAAACCTCAATGTGAGATAAGTCGATAAAACCTGTATCTAGCACCATTTCTGAGGTACAGGCACCGAAAAACACTGTGGGCACCGCAATATTGTCCTAGGGGAAAAAATCTCAACTTCATGATGACATATCTATGGAACCAATAACATTTTTTACACCCAAACAACATAAGTCACTTCTCTGGTACACCACTTTTGTACCCTGAAAATTTCAAGCCAAAAGACAAAACTGTTAATTTACAGTGTAATGTACCTGGTAACTATTATTTGCTGGTGGGAGCCTGTTCCCTCTGGGCCCCACACTCCGACCAAACTGCCCATTTGCACATAATGATATGCTTCTGTGGGAGCATGGGCCCTCTTGGCCCTGTGTTCCCACTTACACATAACTACGGAGCCATACAGTAACCCAATAGGCCTGGAAAGGAAACCTTGTAACACTAATTTGCCAATATCTTAGTAACCAGATAACCTAGGGAATAAAATCCACTGCAGGTGTAATCTATGATTTCCAAATTTGTTTTTGTAGCTAGCTCACCTAATGGTGATCTAAGCTGTGAGTAGCAAAAAATCCATATCTTGCTTCATTTTTGAGGTACAGACTCCAAAAGTCACTATGGGTGCTGCAGTGTTATCCTATGGGAAAAATCAAAACTTCATGATAGCATATCTATGGAACTGATTAACTTTTCAAGACCTAAGTAGCATTATTCACATCTCTGGGGCATCCCCTTAATACCCTGCACATTTCAAGTCAAAAGAACAAACAGTTTATTTACAGTGCAGTGGCAACATTTTTAAAATTCTAGTTCTAGAGGTAGCAAAATCCCCGACCGCGAGGTCAATCAACGTTCACGAGCTGTCAAAATTGCCATCTGAGAGATGTCCTTTACCGACAGATTTTAGCCATGTGGTCTCTAAGTGATGGGCAAGGATTTTGCTACCTCACGAAAGGGGTATGCTCGTAGATTGGGATTTTGTCAGCTCATGAAAGGAGATTCAAAAACCCAATCCTCTTTTGTGAGCTGACAAAATCTCAGTCTGCAAGCTGATCCCCTTTCATGAGGCAGCAAAATCCTTGACTGTGAGTCAATCCTCACCCAAGAGAAGGGGCCATCTGGTCCCTAAATCACGGTCAAAGATTTTGCTGCCTCATGAAAGGGGATTGCTCATGGATGGGGATTTTGTCAGCTCGCGAAAGAGGATCAGAAACGAGTCATGAAAGAAGAATTTTGAAATTTGAAATAGCCATTTTTTGGCCAAAATGAAGCAAATAAAAGGTATAGGTTTGTAGAGGGCATCACCCTGAACAAAACCCATGCCTTATTGCAACAAGAAGTCACCTGTGGAGGAAGCTAAGACCTTTTGTTTGGGGGAAGAATGAAAACAAAATGGCGGCTCACGAAAGGGGAATTTTTTCTTACAGACTGGGATTTTTTAAATCCCTTTTTGTGAGCTGACAAAATCCTTGACCTTGACCTCAATCCCCTTTTGCAAAAAATTCACATAAATCTTGCAGTGAAATGAGCATGCTCATAACCCAAATATTAAAATTAAATAACTTTGGAATAGATTAATATTTTTTTAACCAAACCAAAGGAGGAGTGTTCTTTTATCCAAACTCTTTTTACCCTGAACATTTCAGACCAAAATACCAAACAGTGTGGTTGCAGCATGATGGGCAACAAACATGTCAAAAGTGGCAAAAAATGCATTTTTCAGTACTTTGCTGAGCAAAAACTATAGGTCCATTCAAAACACAACTTGGTAAATCAAGAGACCTACCATACCAGACCATTTATTTATTTCAATTCTAGGATTACAATTACCTTTGAGCCCAGGGCTCTTTTATTAAGGTTCCATGTCAAGACATAGGTATCACATGACAATAGACAACATTGTTACACAAATAAGGGTAAAGGATATCAAATTAATTTTGAACAGACAGGGAGAGGGTAAAGTGGAAAGGAAGGGGAGAATGGCAGGGTGGTAGAAAGAAATGGGAGGGGCAAGGGGGAGGTAAGAAAATGAGAAGAGAGGAGAGGTGGGGGTTAGGTAAGGATAAGGAAGGAGGGGTGGGGTGGAGCTGCCAGGAAGGTGGAATTGTCAGGTGCTGTAGAGCATGTGAGGCAGAGGCCAAACTAGGGCAAGTGCGTTATGTAAGAAACTAGATATAGGAAAGAGCGGTAGTGGAGTGGAGCTGCATAGACATTATCCATGACAGTCGCAGATGCTGGAAGTGACCAGGGTGTTACGGAGCCTGGATTTGAAGGCCCCTAGCCCTGTGGTATTGATAGTATCATTGGCAAGACTGTTAAACCAAGTGGGTGCCCTGTAGGTGAATGAATGCTGGCCAATGGCTGTGCGACAGCGAGTGATATGGAAAAGTTGTGGCTTTGATCCCCTGGTAATTCTGGAGCTGGTTTTCGTTTTGAAGGAGTGAACAGACCCTGGGAGGGGCAGTTCCCAACTGTATTTTCTTAGCAACCATGCAGGTTTGGTACTGAATTCTATTATCAAGTTGAAGTCAGCTTGTGAGTAGAGGTCACAGGTGTGTGTGAGCCATTCGGCCCCAGTGATGAGTAGACAGGCCTTGTTTAGGGTGGTAGTAATCCTTCTGAGTGCAGTGGTAGTGGCAGTGCCATAGATGACAAGACCATAGTCAATCTGGGAGATGATGGAGCTTTGAACTGTGGCAAAGAGTGTCTCTTTTGTCAGGTGCTGACGAAGCTGGTAGAGTAAACCCATTCTAGTATTCATGGTTTTAGCGACATTGGTTATATGGGTTCCAAAGGACAGGTGTGGGTCTAGGGTGATTCCTAGGTATCTGAAGGAGTCAATATGAGAGTTTAGCCTTACTTTCTAAGGCTCTCATAGTCTCTGACCCCCATATTTCAAATGTTGTGCAAATCCGTTGAACGGTTGCAAAGTTATTAATGTGCTGAAATTGGGGTTTAATATTAAAATGCCTACTAAACCCAATATATATCTGTATCTATATCTATCTATCCATATATATATATATATATATATATATATTATATATATATATCAGGGATATGTGGTGGTTGACTGTGTGATAACTCATTTATCTGCTACAGTTGCTCGTGACCTCAAGTAACATCATGAGAGGCAAAGCCTAGCTGACAAGAGCTTATCTGAATTATCCTTAGAATGGGTAGAAAGTTATGTATCATTTGGGGAATTGAAAGTTCCTTATGAGGAATCAGTTTCAGGTAGTAGATTATTACAAAAGGGAGTACCCCAAGGATCAATATTGGGACCTCTTTTGTTTTCCATATTTGTGGATACAATACCTAGTAAATTGGCTAGCACTAATGAAATTCTATATGTGGATGATATAATATTATATAAAAGTTCAAATTCCTTAGATAAAATAGCTCAGGATTTAACTAGTGATTTTCAGAATTTGGAAAAATGCTTGTTGGAATTAAAGTTATCTTTGAATATTTCAAAAACTAAGAAAATGATGCTTGACTGTAAAAAACTGGATAAATTAGTGGAATTAGAAATTGCTGATAAAAATGGAATTAACTTAGAGGAGGTGCAATACTTTAAGTATTTGGGATTGTACTTGGATTCAACTTTAACTTTTTCATATCATATATTGAATTTAACAAAATCTATAAATCAGAAATTAGGGGTATTATTTAGACTTCAAAATGTGTTAACATTACAGGCAAGAAAACAAATAACTCAAAGTGCATTACTTTCTCAACTGAACTATAATTCGTTTTTATTTACAGCCTTGTCTAAACATGTGTTGAATAATCTTACAATGACATTTCATAGCATTTGTAGGTTTGTTTACAAATTACCTTACAGTATTCATCATTGTACATTGTACCAGGTTTCTGGGTTATTATCACCAAGTCTTAATTCCATTTATTCCCTTTGTTGTGTAATAGATAATATAATGAGACAAAAGAATTTGTCCGCTTTGTATCCACTGATATATTTTAGGGAAGTTTCTAGGAACTTGAGATCAAATACTATTCCTGGTTTAAATCTGAAAATAACAAAACCAAAAATGGGTGCTCAAGCTTTTTCTATTCAGTCCCCTAAACATTGGAATAATCGTCCATCTGCAATTAGATCTGGGAATAGTCATAACGCCTTTAAAATGAATTTGAAGTATCACTTTTTGAACAGTATACAATGCCACTGCTATTTTTAAATGCTTGTATTATTGATGTATGTTATTTGTATGTTACTGCTTTGTATTGTTTATATATATATATATATATATATACACACACATACATATGTATATATATATATGCATACACATATATATATGTATATATATATATATATATATATATATATATATATATATATATATATATATATATATATATATATATATATATGTATACATATAAATATATATATATGTATTATACCTCCATAGAAGGGCAGGTAGGTATAGTTAGGGTTTCACGGTCACTTAACCATTTGTCCGATTTGCCTGAAATTTTGCATGCACAACTGCCAACCCTATATCTCTGGATCTGGAAAGTATTGTTCTGGTCAGATGTACAGTTGCAGAATCAAAGGGCATTCAAAACATGTAAAAGGGTCAACTTTTGTGCATTTTTTGGTAAGCCATAATGGACAGAAGAATGTGCTTCAGTGGATTCAAATTTGTTTGTCTACATGTGGCCTGGGTTGAACTGGTGCATTTTGAAGATTTGGCGAAAAAATACTGTTTTGTTCAAAAGTTATTCAATGTTTTCATGTCCCATTATAGCCTATGGGAAAATGTATATGTGTAGTGCAAAAACATTTGTGCACACATTATTGTTGTCATGCTCCCTGAATTTGTTTTCATGCTGCGGCCATCTTGTTTTCAGTTAATGAGAGAAAACAAATTTTGCAAGTCAAAAAATAATGCCCTTTGTTAAACACAAACAGTTGTGCTTACCTAATTGGTCCCTGAGAGACATGACCTTATCATTAGTGTTTCACCAGCTTGTCTGGAAATATGTTTTTTAAACTTGGTCTACCATTTTGCTGCTTTCTGATAGTGGCAACATTTTTGTTGCCACAAAAACAACCACAAACAAAATAAAAATAACCTTGGTAACATTTTTCTGTGCATGATAACATTTCTATTATAGAGACAGGAGCGCCATGAAAACATGGAAGTAATCACAATACTGCATGAACACATTTTCTAATGTATTGTTTTGTTTGTTACTTCATTGTGGAAAAGTGGATTGTTGTTTTGGGCTGAAATTTTCAGGGTGGCATGCCCTGATGCCATAGATGTACCTTTTCTTGGTTTGGTACCAAAACATTCAACGGCCTTAAAGTTATAGTGTTCTGAAGTTGAGAAATTTCCCTTAGGATAACATTGTGGGGCCCATGATGCCTTTCGGCACCTGTATCTTGAAAATGATGCCAGATATGGATTTTTCACCACTCGTAAGTGACCTAAGCTTCAAAAGCAAGTTTGGAAATCATAGATGCCACCTGCAGTGGAATTGTTTTTCTACGTGGTATGGTTATGGAGATATTGGAAACAACTTGTTACAAGGGTTCTTTGGAGTACTATGGAGGTGCTGTATGGCTCTGTTGTTCTGTATAAGTGGGAGCACAGGGCCCTTAGGGCCCACACTCCCCCAGATGCATAGCATTATGCAAAAATGGGCAGCTTGGTGGGAGAGTGGGCCACCTACAGATAGCAGTTCATGGTTCTATTACAGTGTTACAAACAGTAAGAAAATTATTAGAAAAAAATTGTTAATGCATCTGTTAGGGTTGTTGTTACATTGGCAAAAGTTAGGAGATTTGATGTTATGGTGTACCCCCCTAAGCACCCCTCCATCCTCCACAGACCATCAGATGTCAGGGTATGCTATGCTGTTGTCAGTCATAACTGTGACTCCATTGTCCTATACTGTTTCATGTCAGCTTGGTCAGTCATGGAATGGGTGAGACTTGGGCCTAATGATCTCATTGCATACAATGAGGTGTCTTCCCCTTCGCAGCTGCAGAACACACTGTATTATCTGTTGGTGTTCACCTCACAGCCCACTTCTGTGCACTGTTCTTGTTTTACAGCAAAATGCTTTATACACAAGTTGCATACCTCTCTACCTCTCCTGTCAACTCATGCCAAACACAGACAGTCACACTGAGATATACTGACACTTTGTTTTGGCCTATGACACTACCCTTGCTTTGTGCTGTTCTCTAATGTCCTTTGTTTACTGTCATTCTGTTACCCTGCTGTCCCCTTTTGTCTTCATGCTGTGGCTGCACACAGCATTAACATTATGTACACACAATAGCTTTGGCTCCCTTCCTTCTATTAATCTCTCCTTCCTTCCCTCTCCATCACTCACCATTCATCTCTTTTACTATTATATCTCCCTACCACTATGTACTACAATCCCACATCTGAGACCACAATGCATCAGCAGTGTTCTGTGTCAGCATGTCCCCACTTTTCTGAATCTAGCACACACCCTATACACAGCTAGGATACACTGTCACCCAACCCCCCTTCCCCAGAGACACATATTTGTCATGTGTGTATAATGTAACTGTTGCCTGAGCCACTTCCATACCCATTATCTCTCTTTTACAATAACATAAGATCCCTGGTTGCCACTGTAGCACTTTGGGACATCTCACTAATATTGCCTTCCCACCTTCTCTGTTTTTGTTGGATGTCACACATTGAATAATTCCTACTGCAATTCACACACCAGTGGAAATACTTCTACAACTCCCCCCCATCAAAACACACATACACACAGACCAGTACCAATGCTCCCCCATTCCAACCATGTTCAACAGCTCATACAAAAAATGTACAGCAATCTTGGGGTCATATGGACATACAAACATACTAAGAAGTAAGGAGAAGAAGGACATTCAGGCTCTCAAGTCTGCTTGAATTGCAGGGTCCACATCTTGAGCTAATGTCCTTGCCATCCCTTCCCACTGTTCTCATCCTCCCTACCCATGATTCTTACCATCTACCTATGCCTATCTGAGCCTCTCTCAAAACTGACTAATGTCTTCAATGAGATGACCACTTCCAGCAGTGCATTCCAAGTGTCCACCACCATCTCAGTGAAGAAGTACTTCCTGACCTCCATCCTAAATGTCCCACTCTCCAGCTTAAGACTGTGTCCCCTTATGTTATGGTTGATACTCAGCTTAAAGAGACTCTCCTTATCAATCTTATTTATTCCTTCCAAGTACTTAAAGGTCCTAATCATGCCCTCTCTCTCTCTCTCTCCTGTCTTCCAGGGAGTATGTGTTCAGTGCCCTTTTACATTTTCAGTTATTCTTTGGTAACCGGTTAAAGGCACTGGACCAAAGGTCCCTTTTCAGGCCCAACTGGGACAAAAAAACATACAAAAATACACAAATACAATCAACAGCAAAACAATCCCCAAAAATAAAAATTACAAATTGCGGTTACAAACATATTTATGTAATAAATTACTTTTTAACCTTTGTTTAAAAGTTAAAACAGAGGGAGCAATGCTAACATCAAGTGGGAGTGAATTCCAATACAATGGTGCTGCTACTGAAAAAGCTCTAGCGGTTAATCTAAGCTGAGACCTGGGGACAAAATATAGGGAGCCATCAACCGACCTCAGATGGGGAAGCAATTCTCTCATTACAACAAGATCAGAAAGAGGAAAAAGGGAGCCAATATAAAAACATTTATACATCAGACAGACAACAAAATATTCTATTCTGCAACTAGGGGAAAACAACCCCAACTGAGAATAAACATTACCGTGATGTGTCCTATTGGTGGCTCCAAAAATAAATCTACAAATATTATTATAGGCCACAGTTAGTGCTTGCATTTCTCTTGTAACTATGTTATAATATAAACAAGAACTGTAATCAAAATATGAAGAAGAGAATCAATAGCAATTGCTAATCTAGTTGCTTGTGAGAAGACTATCACATTTGTATAACACCCTTATTCTTTGATTTACTTTCTTAACCACTGACTGAATCTGAGGTGAAAAGGTCAAACTGGGATCTAATAGTGTGTCCAAATACTTAAATTGAGACACTTGTTCAAACAGACCACCCCAAAAATCAGATAGCCACGGTTCTGGGGTGTCCATCAACATAAATTGTGTGCCAAATAACAACTTTTGTTTTAGCTGAGTTCAAAACCATAGCATTTAAAGTAAGCCAAGAACAAACGGAACCATAATCCTTTTCTAGGGAACAAGAAAGTTCAGACACAGAGTTTGACTGAACACAAATGACAAGATCATCTGCATAAAGCAGTGATTCACTAAACTTACAAACTCCTGGAAGCTGATTAATAAAAATAGAAAATAACAGGAGTCCCAAAATGGACCCCTAAGACACACCACAACTAATTGGCAAGACATCAGAAACCACAGAACCTACTTTAACAAACTGACACCTGTTACTCAGATAACCACAGAACCAAGAAACAGTGACATCAGAAAACCCCAGGTCTTTCAATTTTATGCAGGCCAAACAATGATCAATCAAATCAAAAGCCTTGGTTAGGTCCAAGAACACCACCCAGGTCATCAAACCCTTCTGAAACCCACGTAGGATGGTGTTCATGAACCCAACCAAGGCCGTGCCTGTACCAAGGTGCTTATGGAACCCATGTTGTTGCCTTGACAACAAATCATGGGTAACCAAATAGGCATCAATTTGCTTAGCCACCAAACACTCAAGTAGTTTGCTAAGGGGATTCAGTATTGATATTAGCCTATAATCATCATCCATGGAAGTAGCACAGCTATTTTTTGGAATTGTAACCACCTTAGCTTTCTTCCAGGACAGGGGAAAAACATCTGTAGCCAATGACATATTAAAAATATAGCAAAGGGGATCCGTAATAAAGGGAATAGCCAATTTTAAGAAGCAGGCAGTCAACCCTTCCCGACAGTCAGTCCCTTTATTTGGGAGAGACTGCAGAAGATGAAAAACTTCATTTGATGTTACTTCCTTAAACCAAAACCTGGATCCATCTACCAAAGGAACAGAGGAAAATGATTTAGTATTACCAGCCTGAGGAAAAAAGATCTAAACTTAGAAAGATCTGAAAATTTAGAATTCAACACTTTAACAATTTCAGTCAAGTCACCAATTTCTTTGTTGTCAACATTTAATTTCTGGATGTCAGATTTTGATTTAGGAGAAAGTAAAGAATTTAGGTTATTCCAAAACTTTTTTGGATCTGCCCAGCTATCTTCAAAGCAATCCCTAAAATAAGCTTTTTTAGCATTTCTCACAGTTTGAGAGACTAAATTCTGAAGTCCACGGTAGAGACCCATTGAAACTCTATTCGGAGATCTTTTAAATTTAGTTCAAGCATTTTCCTGCTCCTTAATTTCTTAATGCTGGGACCAAACCATCCAGTAGGAGAACCTCTACACTACATGGTCCACAAAGGGAAAAGGGATTCCTGAATGTGAAGAAGTTGGCTGCAAAAAATCTAGTGCTGTGTCCACATCTGGAATACATTCAAGAAATTACCAATCCATTAACCTCAGAGAAGAATATAACAGGGAATAATCTATCCTTTTACACGATCTAGTCTGAAACACAGAAGGAGGGGTTTAAGACAGCAAAAATCTAGGACACAAAAGATGGCCATGTGGCCGCTTATGGAATCTGCCACGACACTAGCGGCCCCTACCCTCCCCACTGTATTAGTCAAAACCCAATCCAACAGAGAATGATTCTGTGAGATGGGAATGAGACAGGTAGGCACATTTATAAACTGAGTCAGTCTGTAAGAGAGAAGAAGAGATTTGAGCCCCATGGTGTCATTAGCCCTCCAATTCAAATTCATATCTCCAACAAAAACAGAATCACTCTGCTTTAAATAAACTTCACAAACATCCAAGAAATGTTTAAGCCCTTGAATACCACATTGAGGGGGATTATACAAACAGCCCACATTTAACTTCTTCTTTAGTCCAAGAACAAATTGCAAAACCAACCAATCAGTATCAAAATTAAAATCCTCACTAGACCTTAAAAAAGTATTTCTAAATGATCCATATAATAAATCAAGACCCCACCACCCTTTTTTCAACCTTTACAGTCTACCCTAAACATTTTATAACCCCCAATATGACGCACATTATCGGGCACCCCCGGCTTCAACCACATTTCTTATAAAGCAACAATATCAGGCAAATATAGAGCAACAAGCTGTTCAATTTCAGCAATCTTAGGGATTAAACTACGAACATTCAAATGGATAATTTTAAATCCATGGCAGGATTTTAGACAATTATTCAAAGATGATGCTTGAGAGGAAGATATATAATCCAAAGTGCAAGACCCTGGATTCGGTTCAACATCACCAGAAACTAACAACAGAAAGGTGGTTGAAGCACAATTGCCCAATTTAGAACAAAGTAACATGCCATAGTGCAAACAAGTAAAGTAACCCCTGTTCCCACATTGTCTTATGGGCATAGGGCTACTCAACAACAATTGCCATGAATCAGTAACAACAACATCAACAACTAAGCAATTTGAAAAGCAAAAATCACTTGTCTTATATGAGGCAGTGTTCCCGTTGCCAAACCTATATAATTCAGTATGATCCACATATATCAACCCCCCCAAAGAATACACACCCAAATAGGTAAACACTTAGCATCCCACATTATTAACACAACATACTTACAGCACTGACAGTATCACAATCAAACACTCCCACTCTCCTACCTCCCTCGGACTCCCTTAGACTTCCCTGCACTTATTGCTCTTGCTGCACCTGCACCACGCAAACGCCACTGCATTTGGCAAGTGAGATCTGTAAACATCTTAACCCCACAGACTGGGCTGCCACCACCAATCAGGGAGAGGGGGTGCAGCTAGCAACAGGTAGAAGAAACTAGTCAGTATCTAGCAACAGGGATATGAGCAGGGTGCAATTAATGAAGTGGCAGCAGCTGTACTTAATTAATCAGCTCCACTCTTGGAAGGACAGCACAAACACCCTGAACAGTACACTTTAGGTCCCTTTTTCAGCAGCACACAATCACTTTGTAAACAGCAGTTCAGCAGGGACTCAAACCAGCAGTGCTAAAAAATAAAATCTCCATGGCATTAAAATGCACCCCAATACTGTGACAAGTCATACACCAGCAGGTTTAGTTAATTCCCAAAGTCAATAAGGAGTTTAGCAACATCACACTCTAGCAACATGAGTGCACACAGTCTCTGAATAAAATGGTACACAGTGCAGTGATAATAGTTATGGTTCCTGTAGTCTCTCCAAAGACCCACTGCCACACAGCTCCAATCTCCTTGGAATAAATCAGCCTTCCAGATGGAAATGTGGACTATAGGGCTCTTACTGTCATAATGACCAGATATTCTACAAGGTCCACTGAGCTTTTAAAGTGCCAGGGGGGTTTGGGGAGCCTGCCACACTCCCTTAGACTCCCCTGCACTTATTGCACTTGCTGCACCTGCACCACGCAAATGCCATCACATTTGGCAAGTGAGGTTCTTTAAACACCTCAACCCCACAGACTAGACTACCACCACCAATCGGGGGGGAGGTGGTGCAGCTAGCAACAAGTAGAAGAAGCTAGTCAGTATCTAACAACAGGGCTATGAGCAGGGTGCCCTCAATGTCTCTTCATATGCCTTACCTTCCTGGATAGCTATTATCTTTGTAGTCCTCCTCTGGATCTTCTCCAACAGTTCAATGTCTTTTTTGAGGTGTGGGCACCAGTACTGAACTCCATACTCTAGATGCAGCCTTAACAGTGACCTGTATAAGAGCAGTATAACCTCCTCTCTCCTACTACTGATACTCCTAGATATGTAACCCAGCATCTTGTTTGCCTTTGCTGCTGCTTTCTTGCAGTGAGTGGAGTGCTTCAGGTCGCTAGTGATCATCACTCCCAGTTCCTTCTCCTCCTCTGATGCAGATGGTTGGACTTCACCTCAAGGTATTACTATTTACTGTTGTCAGTGTCCTCTGACTTGCATCGGTTCTCCTAGTAGTAGTTCCAGTCCTTCAACACCACAGACACCACTAACATTATCTGTCTCTGTCAGCCTCCCCCTCTGATGCTCGCACACACACACACACACACACACACACACACAGTCACAACAGGATATGGGGATACTATTTTCATCACCCATCCAGGACAGACAGACCTCTAATGTGCGCATACCACAATTTTTCATTTTTTTTAACCCTATGCATTCATCCTCCCTTGTTATGTTGTGCACCCATCCTACACATCATAATGAAATGGCTATAAAAGAAATGCTGACTCCTGATTGTGCAAGAGTATGTTTCAGGTGAGGTGTTATGTCACCACAATGACACCACTCTATTGGTGCAATAAGGAAGCAGAGGGTGTGTGTCCTGTTTAAGTAATAGCCCTTTTTAACTGGTGGAAGCATGTGAGCATGCTGTGTGTTTCAATACAACTGAGTTGGGCCAACACACACCAGTTTTATTAACTGTTATTGCCTGTATCCCACCATCTTTTTTGCAACAGATTATGTATATGCCAGTGGTAATGACCCCCCAAACCCCCAACCACTTACATAGCTAAAAAGTATTTTGGCACATGTTATTGGATATATTTGTAAAGAAGAAAGGACATTATTATATTAAGAAATAGAAAATGTTATTCATTCACATACAAATAAATATTCTGCTTTTATTATGTATCATATATAATGCTTACAAAAAACTATAATTAAAAATCTGTAAAAAAATATATTTATTAACTTTTCTTTGAAAAATAAACTTTTGTTTGAAAAATCATTGATTTTGTAACATACGTTATAACAGATTTCTACAACTTAACTTAAAAAAAGGTTTTCACCTATGAAAAAAAATACATTGTTGTAATATTAAATAAGATGGCTGATGACAAAAATATATTGTCTTTTGAGAGGTATTCAGGTAGTTGCCTCTGCTGCTGGAGGCTGTGAAGAGACCTGGAAGGGGTGGCCAGGCAGTAGGGTACAGGAGGAAGTGGAAGCTGCTTCTTTGTTGGTGAAGGCGCACAAAAGTGACAGAGGAGGGGACAGAAGATTTGTCTGTTGGGGACCAGGGCCTTTCCCTTCTTGTGCCATCTCATCTGCCGGAACATCTTTTTTCTCTGTGCGGTTGTAGATGCAGTTTGTGAGTGCCTGGACAGTCTGATTCATATATTGAATTAGGGTAGTATTTGACTTAATTTTGGTTTTCAATGAGGCCTAATTTAAATTGGGTGTTTGCTTGATTTTTATTCTGTGCTTTAAGTAATTCTAGTATTGTTTTCATGTTTTCATTTGATTGTTGTTAGGCCTGAATCAGACTGTCCAGGCGCTCACAAATTGCTCGGGTGTGACTTGATTGTGGTTCTGTCGGAAAAAAGCAAAGAGAATCATATGCTAAGTATTACTGTATTTCTGATTTGGTTGTATAGTTCTTATAATAATATGGCAATAAAAAAAATCCAGTCATTTGATTGGCTGGGGGGTTGGAAACCATTGCTGTTATCCTATGATGACAGCACTGGTAGAAGTAGACAGGTGTATTGGCCTAATCTTTCAATTTATGATGCAGAGGTTGGTATCTCTGCAGATTCCTGTGTAGATAGACCCAACCCTTGAGAATTTGCTTGTTACACCAAGAAAATTTGTGGATGGCACCTCAGAGGGCCTGTTTCTGATTTTGGACATTGTGGGCCCTCTGGGCCCCATATCTCGGCCTAGGAATGCCTGATTTACAATTCCAAGGTGTCATTTTCTACATTTATTCCTATGCCAAGTTGGATGGAACAACTTAGAAAATCCAAAATGGCCACTAAAATCCAATATGGCCACCATATCATTAGTAAATACTTGATTTGCTAATAATTTCCAAATCCCTAGCTTCCAAGATACCGATTATCAATGATTCATGAACATCTATATATTGAACATTTATTCATGAACATTTATGACATCTATATATTGCTTTGAGGCTCCCAGTTTGACACAGGACCAAATGCACACATTATTGCTACATAAAACAATTGAATTCATGAGGCAAATTACTGATAAAATAGTTTGAAGTATGTACAGTAATGCTTAAAATCTAAATGTTGTATGTGCTGATTTGTTGTTTAGAATTAAGTCATTTTATCTACAATTTGACCGAACACTATGGATATTTTGGGTTAACAGTATACCTTGATTGTAATGTCCAGTTTTGAAGTCATTATATTGGAGTCCACTCTGGATCTGAAATGTCAATTCATTCCCAAAGACTGAAGATTCGTCTGCAGAAGTTTGTTCATTGCCTGCCAATGTGTCATTTTCAGTGTCATCATCTCCTGTACAATCAGTCATTGGTGCTGTGGTCAAAGTTTTTTGTTTGGTCTTCTGTGTGTGTCTTTGAGGTATTGACTCACCTTCATCATGTGCCTCATCTCCGTCAGCTGCACATCGTCTGCCGGCTAACCTTCTGCCCTTTCTTCTATGATGTATGACATCAGGTAACTGAAACCCAGTGAACCACACAGGTTTCAGCGTTTCATCCTCTCATTTCCATCCTGACAAACAAGGGGTTTCTGGCTCTGTGCAGTGGCAACAATAGTAGGCTACAAGATTTGCTCTCTTTTAGTGCTGGCATAGGCTCACTGGGTGTGGTAGAATCATTTGTGTAGTCTTTACTTTCAGGTAATTGTATTGCCTTACTCATGTGTCTACCGGCTACTCTCCTCCTGTACCATTGTAAACGCAGTTTTGAATGAAGTTCTTAACATGTTGTTCATTGTCTTGTGAAGCATATGTGCTTTCCCCAAGCCCTGAAAGGATATTTTTTTTTCGACCCTGTGCAAATGGTGAAAAACCAATTTCTTTCATACCATGTAGAAGTAACTTGCTGCATCGCATCCAGAGACAGCTTGTTGTGCTGGCAAATTGAGACTTGCAGTGTGTCCACTGTGATTGTACAGAAACATAGAAACATAGAATTTGATGGCAGATAAGGACCGCTTTGCCCACCTAGTCTGCCCATTTCCCTACCTAATGGATAAGCTGCAGATACTAGTTAACCAACAGCCTACTTCCTCCTACACCCAATAGAATTGCCTGTCTGTCCCATGCATTCTTGAATTCCCCCACTGGTTTTGACTCTACAACTTCCTCAGGAAGGTTGTTCCATGTATCTACAACCCTCTCTGTGAAGAAATACTTCCTCACATTTCCTCTGAGCTGCCCCCATCTTCAAATTGTGCCCCCTTGTTCTTGCACATCTCTTTTTCTGTAAGATGCTACCCTCTTGGACTTTGTTGATTCCCTTGAGGTATTTGAAAGTTTCTATCATGTCCCCCCTCTCCCTCGTTTCCTTGAGGCTATGCATCTTAAGCTCTTTAAGCTTTTTTCATATGTCTTCTGGTGCAGACCCTACACCATTTTGATTGCCCTCCTCTGGACAGCCTCCACCTTGTCTATGTCCTTACAGAGATGGGATCTCCAGAACTGTACACAGTACTCCAGATGTGGTCTTACCAACTGTCTGTAAAGATGGCCAACAACTTCCTGTTTTCTACTGGTGATGCCTGTCCCTATGCATCCCAGTATCCCCCCCAGCCCTCCTTACTGCCTTCTCACATTGCTGGCCCACCTTTAGGGCATCTAATATGACTACCCCCAGGTCCGTTTCCATTTTTGTTGTTGTCAGTATCTCATCCCCCAGTGTGTGCTCTGGGTTTTTGTCTCCCAGGTGTATCACTTTGCACTTCCTTGCATTGAATTTAAGCTGCCATACATTTAACCATTCCTCCAACCCTGCCAAGTCACTTTTCATCTTTTCCACCCCAGCTTGCATATCATCCCTGTTGCAGATCTTTGTGTCATCTGTAAAGAGACCTACTTTCCCTTCCTGTCCCTCTGCAATGTAACTTATGATGACATTAAAAAGGACTGGCTCCAGTGCTGAACCCTGTGGTACCCCACTAGTAACCCTCCTTTCTTCACTATGGACTTTGTTTGCTATTACCTGCTGTATCCTGTTGTCTAGCCAGTGTTTTACCCAGGCTACCAACCTGGGACCCACTCCCAGGCTGGCTAATCTGTTTATTAATTTTTTGTGTGGGACTGTGTCAAATGCCTTGCTAAAGTCTAGGTAGGCCATGTCCACAGGCCCTCCCTGGTCTACTATTTTGGTCACCCAGTCAAAGAAATCAATTAGATTTGTCTGACATGACCTTCCTACTCTGAATCCATGCTGCCTTGGGTCCTGTGCCCCACTGGCCTCTAGGTACTCAACAATTCTTTCCTTCAGAAGTGATTCCATCATTTTCCCTACCACTGAGGTCAAACTGACAGGTCTGTAGTTTCTTGCCTCTGTCTTGATCCCACTTTTGTGAAGGAGAATCACATCCACCCTCCTTCAGTCCTCAGGTACCACACCATCCTCTCATGATTTATTAAAAAGGGTAGTCAGTGGTGTTACTAGTTCTTCCCTTAGTTCTTTTAGAATTCTGGGGTGAATCCCATCAGGCCCTATTGCTTTATCCACCTTCAGTTTTAAGAGTTCTTTCAGAACTCTTTCTTCTGTGAAAGGCTTAATATCAACCCTCCTATCCAGAGGGCTTCTATTGACTGGATTTTGTATCTCCCCCTGCTTTTCCATTGTGAATACTGAGCAGAAGTTTTTGTTCAGTATCCAGGGTTTTTCACTGTCACTCTCTGCCCAACCACCTTCCTCTTTATTCAACCTCAGTATCCCTGCCTTAGTCTTTCTTAGCTCCCTAATGTACCTATAAAAGGTTTTGTCCCCCTTCTTAACTGAGTTGGCTATATTTTCCTCAGTTTGGGCCTTTGCTATTCTGACTGCCTTCCCCACTTTCTTCTGCTTTAACTGGTACAGTTCTCTGTCCTGCTCCTTCTCTGTTTCCTTATACTTCCTGAATGCTATCTTTTTCTCCCTTACTTTCCCTGCCACTTCTTTTGAGAACCGTAGTGTTTTTTTCTTTCTTTTTGATTTGTTTCTTTGCTTCACACAAAGGCTTGTTGCCTCTGTGATGGTAGTTTTCATGTTTCCCCATCGTTGCTCCACCACACCTTCATGCCTGTTTGCTGATGCTTTTCTGAGGCACTCTCCTATTTTGACATAATCAGCCCTCCTGAAGTCCAGTACCTTCACTTTTGTGTGGCTTGACACTACAGCTAAGTTTATTGTGAACCACAGTGTTTGGTGGTCACTTGTTCCCAGATGGCTACCCACTTCAAGATCAGAGATCCTCTCTCGATCCCCATTTGAGAGTACCAGGTCTAAGATTGCTCCCTCCTGAGTGGGTTCCTAAAGTAGCTGTCTGAGGCATGCCCCCTGTAGGGCATTGAGAATGGCCTTGCTCTTGGATGTGGCTGCAGAAAAGGTGCTTCAGTTTACATCTGGCATATTTAGGTCCCCCATCAGCAATATCTCCCCTTTCTCTGCCATCCCAAGGATGCCTTCAATCATTTCCTTGTCTATTTCCTCCCCCTGAGATGGGGGTCTGTATACAACCCCTGTGTGGATTGTGGAGCCATTTCCAGTCTCCTGGGTGACCCACAGTGCCTCCTCTCCTCCCTGTTTACCCTTTAGTTCTGTTACTTTGATCCCTTCCTTTACATAGAGAGCTACTCCTCCTCCTCCTCTTCTTCCCTCCCTGTCCCTCCTGTAGATTGTGTACCTTGGTATGTTGGCATCCCAGTCATGGTTCTCTGTGTACCATGTTTTTGTGACTGCCATGATATCCAGGCATCCCTCTTCCATCAAGGCCACCATTTCAGGGAGCTTTTTACCTAGACTATGGGCATTGGTACTCATTACTCCCCATTTTTTAGGGTTTTATTTCTTTTTGCCCCATCTCTGTCCTTACTGCCTTTTCTTTTTCTCCATTTACCCCTGCCCTTCTCCCTATTGACTGCTCTATCTTGGTATATAAAGCCTATGTTTACAAATACTTCAGGGTCAATTTGGAGCATCCATGGTTTCATAGGTTTCATAGGTGTGTTCAAGCTGTATGGACTTTCATCCTTAGTGCTTGCCTTTGTTTATTTTTATTGCTTATTCCTTATAAATTTTTAGTTATACTTTTATGATTTTTGTTAAAAAAAAGTCTAGGTTATGTTTGAAGGTGTCCATACTTTCACTCACAACCACATCAAATGGTAGTGAGTTCCATACTGCAACAACTCTCTGGCTAAACCAGTATTTATGTGGTAGTGTTTTCCATTTTTGTGTCACCAGTTGGAAAGGCTGTCCCCTGGGTTCATATTCAGATTTACTTAAGGTCACACCCAGTTCTTCTTTTAGTTTATTACCTTGCATGGCCCTATATGTCATGCACATATCTCCCCTTGTCCTTCTAAATTCCAGGGTATAGAGCTCCTGAAGTCTCTCTGCATAAGACATTCCTTTTAGTCCATCTACTGCCCTAGTTGCCGTATGCTGTACCCCATCCAACCTGTGGATGTCTTCTTTCTAATAGGGAGCCCACACTTGGGAGCAATACTCCAGGTTGGGTGTTACCAAGGTGCTGTAAGGAGGTATAAATACTCTTCTGTCCCTACTTGTTATGTGTCTTAGTGTGCAGTTAAGTATCTGATTATTTCTTTTTGTTAAATTATTGCAATGTGCACTGAATTTTAAGTCTGTGCTGATTATAAGCCCTGAGTCTCTTTCTTCAGTTGTTTCTCTTAACTTGGAGCTTCCAATTTTATATGTTGTTCTATTGCTATTTTTTCCATGTGCATAACTGCACATTTGATGCTGTTTAGTTCCAGTTTGCTCTTTATGGTCCAACTGTGAACATTGTCCAGGGCATTGTGTAGATCTGAGGTTTTTCTTTTTGTATTGGCAATAGCACCTATTGTGCGATCATCTGTGAACTTTGTCACACAGATCTCTTGATGGTCTATTTTTAATGATGTTATGTAAAAGTTGAAGAGACAAGGACCCAACAGCGAGCCCTGAGGCACCCCACTAGTTACCCTGGCCCATTCTGACATCTCTCCATGTACAATCACCCTCTGTCTCCGCTCATTTAACCAGGCTTCTATCCATGTAATTATATTATTATTAAACTTCAGGTATTTGAGTGTACTTATTAGTTCAGAGTGAGGAAGTTTATCAAAAACTTTTGAGAAGTCCAAGAATACTACATCCACTGAATTTCCCTCATCCAGCACTTTGCTCACCCTTTCATAAAGGACTAACAGATTTGTCTGGCATGATCTAGCTTTTCTGAAGCCATGTCGTACTGGATCCTGTGAGTTAGTTTGTTCCAAATGTGCAAGTATGTATTCTTTTAATATATTTTCTAATATTTTCCCCAAAATAGAGGTCAGACTCACAGGTCTGTAATTTTCTGTCTCTGTTCTCGAACCTTTTTTGAAAATGGGGACCACTAAAGCTTCCCTCCATCCCTGCGGCACTTCCACTTTATTCAGAGAAGCCTGGAAGATATAAGTCAGAGATGTAGTATTTTGTTCAGATAGTTCATGTATTACCCTTGGATGTATTTCCTCTGGTCCTTGTTATTTATTAATATTAATTTTCTGTAGTTTATCTAGCACATCATTTTCCTTGATAATGATGTGCCCTGGTATTGAACTTATACTATCCTTCATATTTTTTGAGATGCATTTATTGGTGAATCTGGAAATGTCTTTGCAAAAGCATAATCCATCAGGATGAGGATATCTGTATCTTTGGCTCGGATGACAACTGGGCTTTTCACAAGAGCACAATGCAGCACTATCCTCATATCTGCCTCCTCATGGTTGCAGAAAAACAGGAATTCTTCTGCATCTGGGTATCTAGTGTAAGTGCTTCTGCCATTGCTGATAGTAAGCGGGTATCATAAGTTTCTTCTGACATCCTCTTGTCTAACATACTCATTGATGCACTGTATGAGACCTGTTTTGTTGTCATTGTTGTGAAGGTACTGCTGGTACTCCTTTCCCTGAGGCATCTCTTGCAAATCTGATCCCATGTGAAGTTGCAATCCTCCTGTTCCTACTGCTCGCTCAGCTCATTCTTGCTATTTCACCAAGAACTCCTGATCATCCTTATAATTATCAAAAACGATGACTCTATTTCAATTGGCCAGCAGTCCACTTCCATTCTTGCTAATCCTACTGAATCTGAAATGTAGGGCTGTGCAAATATCTTTTCCCAAATATTCTGCTGAATATTCGGTATTCGGGTCCCAAGTATTCGTTATTCGGTATTCGTTATTCGGCCAGAAAAGGTGTTTTTTTAAGGAAACTTTAAAAAAGCACTTCAGCAACACCATTAATCACCCATTGAACCTGATATACCATATACATCTCAATGACACTTCAGCCACCAATATTGAGCTCTCACTAATGCAACACAAGCTTCATGTGGCACACTCGATCCACCACAACACACACATAGCACTCTGAAAACAATATCAAGCATTGCATTAGGTCAGCACTAGAGGGTGTTCATGGTCACAGACATGGGGTAGAAGGTGCTTCAGCCATGGGCATAGGAATAGTGGTAGCAGTGGCTGCAGTAGTGGTGACAGCTGAAAGGGTGGCTGCTGCAAGAATGGCACTGGTGGTGGTGGGAATCACACTGGTTGTGGATGTAGCAGCCATAATGGTAGCAGTGGGGACATTGGTGGTGGTGTCTGCTGCTTGCTGCACAAAGCATGTATGCTCTAATTCCCCCCTACTACTGCAGAACAGGATGTGACAGTGAACGTACAGATGGACAGGTGGTGACACTAGCAGTAGTAGTACTGCTAATGGTATTAGTGGTAGTAGTACTATTATCAATGCTACAAGAACTAAAAGGCTTGCTTGGGGAGAACGATATTTGAGCCCACCGAATAAAGAGAGACACCTGTGTGTCATTGTCTATGTAGTCTATCTCACCACCTTCTCTGGAATTGTATTATGTATCAATAATTTACAGTGGAGCAAGACAAGATGCAATTTAATACTTTGCCGTAAATGACATGCCACAAAATATTGGATGACTGGAGGGCTTAATTGCCATTAAATTACACTGCTCCTTGCAGCATACTGCAGCATTTTACAACAATTTTGCAAGATACTGCATTGCGTACTGTCTGGTACCACAGTATGAACTATGTTCTATAATTCTATAATCCTGATGCAGTGTTTCATCCTTGAGTATGTTAGTTGTGGATTGTTTTTTTACAAGAGCATCTCAGTCTCATTCATCTTAACTTCACTTATTTATAGTGTGTGTTTCTTTAAGGGTTGTATATTCATAGTGTGTATGTATGTTCCCAAAATGCACCCTGACAAAGACCAGGTTTTGGTCAAAGCACCAGGGCTCTATTGGCATCCTCCAGCCTTAGCACAAACAAATGTATTGGCAACTTTATGCTGTACTGCTCTTAACTGTATTTTGTTACTGTAACCCCCCCCACCCCCGCTGAGTGCTTCCTTTGTTCTACATAGATTGTTTGGGGGTTTGGTAACCCAGGGACAACACTAGCAGTAATTGTGTGGATGTGCTGTATGTTTGTTGTCTATCATCCTGTCCCTCACCACTTGGGGCCAGCAGTGCAGATGCTTTGCTGGGGCTGGACCAAGCATGTTTGCAAGATTGCTAAAGACATGATGGATCAGGTCACTACTGGTTACTGGGTAAAACACAAACTATTACTACGTAGTACCTGTGTGTGTGGAACTACAGTAATACACCAACCTTTCCAGTTATACTGCACCACAAAAAAGTAGCAGTAAAGAAAAACACTGCTACTAAGAAGGGGAAGAAAAGGGCAACCTATTTAGTCAAACATGGAACTGAGCAAGGAACAGACAGATGACATACAGTTAACTCAGTGAGACAAGCCTGCCCCACTAAGTGCAATGGTTTCATTAACAAAACAACAATAAACAATCAAAAAAAATGCATGTGCACAACTGTGCACACACACCCACACACACACAGCACAGACTCGCAGGGGGATATATTTCACAAGCACATCTTAATTGTGTGCAGTGGGCTGTAGAAGTGAGGGAGGGGAGTCAACCTCCATGTAAGCATGGCTCAATTGGTAGCACATCTGCCTCTGGACCAGAAGGTCGTGGGTTCTCGTCCCACACTGGGATTGGACTTGCACCTAAAAATTGCTGGCATCCGAATGCAGTAGTGGGGGGTGCTGTACTGCTGGGGTGTGCCATCCTTCAGATGAGATGTTAAACTGAGGACCCTTCTGCCCATCCTGGTGTTGTCCTGGTGGAAGTAAAAGAACCCAGGGCACTCTTCACAAAGTGTAGGGAACATTTCCAGTGTCCTGGCCTACATTCCCCTTCCCATAAACTGGTTCATGCAATTATCCAGGTTGTGTGTGGGTGATGATGTGTGATATGGCTGCCACTACACATTCAGTCACTTCACTACCAGTCTAGCATTGCTTGTAAAGTGCTTTGGGATACACTGTGTATGAAAGGCGCTATATAAATGCTGATTCTTATTCTTCTTCTTCTTCTCCTCATGTGTACAGGATCTATCCCCAGAACCAGAGGAGACTAACAATACTAATTCAGTGAGTCAAGCGTGACTGGGTTAGAACTGAAGAAGTTTATTTCAAAATCTGTGTGCACACAGCTGTGCACATGTGTGGCCCTGCCTCATGAAAAAATATATTAAGCATGCACATTCAGGGTGAAGCCTCACAAAATCAAATATTTTGCACATATACAGCAAATTATAAGCAGTGACCTGCAGGAGGGGGAGATAGCAGACACCCTAATCAGTCATGCAGGGAACCAAGTCTGGAACCAGACAACAGCAAAAAAAAAAAAAAACACAAAAATAAAATTTCTCCACCCAAAAAAAATCACACTGGAGCTATGTCAGACAGCAGCAGAGAAGGGGTGTTAGCAGACAGCCCTCCTAGTCTCTGTAACTGAGTACAGCAATAAGGACAACATACCTGTCAGAATGCCAAACATCGCTTTTCTGACACTGATCAAAAAAACTATACTGACCCAAAAAAGCCTGTGAAGCAAAAATCAGTTTCTTTTTTAGCAAGTTTAAGGTCTCAAAAGTACTGCAGAGCAGCTCTTAGAAACCACTGTCTCCTGTCTTCTACCAGCTCAGAGTGAGGAAGTCACATGGTGTGCTTGCCTTTGAGCTCAAGAAACAGTTTTTGATTGGCCAACAAAGCTCTGCAAGACTTGGAAATCTCACCGAATAGTAGTTCCCAAAGAGTGGCCGAATAGTGAACTATTCAGAAAATGCATCCGAATATTTGGAAAGCCTACTATTCGTGGTGTTCGGAAAATACTATTCGACCCATGCACAGCCCTGCTGAAAAGTGCTGTAATTTCTTTGCCTTGCTAAAAACTGTTGTTGAAATGTACTGAGTTCGATTACAGTGTGTTATGTTATCTTCAATAAGTTAATAAATGTGACTGCACCCGGGAAATGAGCAGTACCAGGCTATCTTCCCAGAGTATAAATTGTGTCTACAGCCCTTCCTGTGCAAGTGTTCAGCAGCATCCCAGACAGCAGGGCGTCTTTCCAAATCACTCCGCTTGTGGTGCAGATTGGACTCCCACTGGCTTCTGCTGGTCCCTTTGTCTCTGACAGTACTTAATCCTCCCTTTAGTCTCTTCCCCCAGCCACGTGTAGCCTCCAAGGGCTCCCCAGCTCACCAACCGAGGCATCCTCGGACAGTGGGTGGTCAGCACTCACCAAGCCACCGCCTGAGACCTCCAGGCCAGACTCCTCCTCACAAGGTATGGCAAAGCCACATTTTTTCACCCGCCCACCCATCCCCACCCCCACCATTTATTATATACACTTCATCCTGCCTCCCCTCATTTGCTATGCCCACTGGCACCATGCCTACTCAAATTTTAACTATCTGCTGTCTTTTCACACTAATCTACTGCCAGGGGCCCATCATCTGTCTCTAGTCTCCCCTGGACACTCATCAGTCAGCACAACTATAGGCTCAGTATCTGATACTGGGTCATGGACTTGAATCGCCTGATCCTGTGGTGGATAAGACCTACCATGGGAGGGAACAGCTTGCTCTTCTGTATGTCCCTTGATCTGAAAGTGCCCAGTGCACTCTATCAGATACCACATTCCTCCCTGTGGGGGATGAGCTTTGTGCTTCTCCCTGTTATGTGCTTTATAACTCCTCTCAGGAAGTTCTACTGGATTATTGAATCATGCAGCTTTATCTGCCTGGAAGTGGGACATCTCCCGAACTGCCTCTGTGGGGTACTTCCCTCTCCTATCTCCATACTTCCTTCTCCTGGTGTGTTTCTGCCAGGACCCTAGTGGCTGCAACCTTAGATCAGTACAGCACCAGGAGTGGTGACAGGTTTATTCAACATCACCGCCCTCCCAGTCGCTCGAAGAATAGAGACTACAAATTAACTTTTGCTGCCTTAAAAAGGATTTTGTTGCTATTGCTATTGTGCTCAGGCAATGTCGAACTCAACCTGGGGCCTCTAGATACCCTTGCTTCTTCCTCAGACCTGACAGGTATTAATTAAGGAATGTCATTCATGCATCTCAACATCTGTAGCCTGCTGAAAAAGTTCACCTTGATCCAGGCTTGGGTGAGCCACACCATACCTGATGTTCTGGTGATCACTGAGACCTGGCTTAGGCCAGCCACTCCAAGCAGTGAAATCACATCCCAAGTTATTTACTCTTCTGAGCTGATAGGCAATCAAGAGGTGGAGGGGTGGTGATTTATGTCAGGGACAAATTCTTAGTACCATTTCTAGAAGCATCCTTCTCCCCTAATGAATTTGAGTGCCTGACCCTAAAGATTGAACTTTCTCCTTCCTGCACACTCTGCGTAATAGGCTGCTACAGGCCCCCATCAGCGAGGCCTCTTCTATTGTCTCATCTAAGCACTGCACTGGGACTTAGTATGCTTGAAATGATTATTCTTGGTGATCTGAACTATGATGGGTTATCAAAAGCTTCAGCTCCCTTGAAATTCTTTTGTGACACCTTGGGGCTGGTGCAACTCATTGGTGAGCCAACTCACCCAAATAAAAAGAACCCTAGTAACAGCACCCTTTTAGATGTAATTTTGGTTAACAAACCACACCTGTTCTCCCATGTCGGAACATTTTTCTCTGACATAAGCGATCACTGTTTCATCACCAGTATTAGATCAGTGCACAATCCACGGTTTGTAGCAAAGTTCTCCTTCAAGAGGTGTAAATGCAACTTTGACTTGGTTGCTTATGTCGATGAATTGAAACTTTCACCGCAATGGCAGGATTTCTACCTAGCCAAAATGGTTAATGAGGCAGATACTATTTTTCACAACATATTAACTGCGGCCTTAAACAGGCATGCACCCATGGTAAAGGTATGTGTAAGGAGCAGTACTTGCCACTGGTTTTCACCAGAACTTAAAGCTCCCTTGCTAGAAAGAGATACACTATGGAAAAAAGCACACAGAAGCAAGAATGACTCGGACTGGGTCACTTTAGGAGAGCATGCAACAAGTGCACCAAGTTGGTCAGAGCAGCCAAGGCCACTTTCTATCACACAGAGCTAACCTCTGCCTCAAGGAATCCTTCAAAATTCTGGAAAACAATAAAGGACATGTCTGGTCATTCACCTGGTAATTCTCTACCATCAAAAATGATTTCTGGTAGTAACATCATCTCTGACCGACCGGAGATACTGAAAGCCTTTAATAATAATTTCGCAACTGCTGGGATAGCATTTGATACATCCCCCCAATGCCATCCACATTCAGCAGGGCTCATCGATTCATGAGTCCCCTACTACCAAGGAGGCCTTCTCCCTCCTGCCTGCCTCTCTTAAAGAGGTGGAAGACCTATTGCTCTCAATCGGATACCAAGAAGGGTGGAGGCTCAGACTCCATAGAGCTTTACTTTCTGAAATGTGCATACCATTTGTTGGCTGTGTCAATCACCCATCTCTTCAACTTGTCACTAGCCTCCCCTCACAATGGAAAATAGCGCATGTCATCCCTCTGCTAAAATCAGGTGAACCCTGTGACCTTAATAATTATAGACCTATCTCACTCCTCCCTATTCTGTCTAAATTATTAGAAAAGAAAGTGAGCGGTCAGCTAAGGGTGTAACTTGAACCCAAAAGCCTGTTAAACCCTGTTCAGTCTAAATTCAGAGCAAAGCACAGCACCATAATGGCCTTAGCAAAAGTGACCAATGATTGGCTCCTTGACCTTGACAATAGGAATCATGTCTGTGCAGTTTTTTTGGCTCTAAGTAAGACCTTTAACACAGTTGACAATAGCCTGCTTCTCTCCTCTCTAGATAACTTAGGTCTGGACCCTAATTCTATGTGCTGGTTTGCTGACTACCTTGCAGAACAGAAACAGCAGGTTAAAGCTGAAGGTGATCTTTAACCACTTAAACCTATGCTGAGAGGTGTGCCTCAGGGATCTCTCCATGGCCCCCTCTTGTTTGCAGTTTATATTAACATCGATAACACCATCAAAAAGGCCAATATCCATTTGTTTGCTGATGACACAGTACTTTATTTGAGTCGTCCTATGCCGGAAGCAGCCTGTGAAGACCTCCAAGCTGAATTTAACCTATTATAATACCAGCTCATAAGCAAAAAGCTTCTTCTTAATGTGAAAAAAACAAAAGCTATGCTCTTTTCCCTTTCCTCTTATGCAGCAAATCCCGCTTGCTTGGGGGCTATCCCTCAGATTACCACAGTACTTTCGGAAAAACTAGAGTATGTGCCAAAATTAAAATATCTGGATGTTTGGATCGATCACAAACTCTTCTTCTCTGAACATCTCGAAGAACTACAGAAGAAACTAAGACAAAGATTGGGACTATTCTACAGAATCAACCACCTTCTCACTAAGGAGGCCAAGCTGCAGTTGGTTTAAGTCATTTTCCTTTCATTAATAGATTACGTGGGCCTTCTGTAAAGCCATTGCACTGCCTTTGCCCTGGCTAAGCTGGACACCCTTTACCACACAGCAATCAGGTTCATAACTGGCCTTCCTCTTTCCACACATCATTACTCCTTGCACTCAGTGGTAGGCTGGACTTCCCTTCATTATAGGAGGAATAGAAACACCACTCTTTGTGCCTTCAGAGCGGTAATCAACATGCTCCCCACATGCATCTCTGATTGTATTCCCCGGAGTGTGATAGGCACCTATGCTCTCAGAAGCTATTCCCTAATTGCCTTCCAAGTTCCGAAGGTCAAATCTCATTTCAGCAAAGCTGGTATAAGTTTCTCGTTGCCTGTCTTGTGGAATGGTTTGCAAAAAAATTTGAAGCTGCTCTGTCCTGTTAGTCTGAATATTTTCAAGTCACTCTATGACTGCTTCATGAAAGAATGCTGCAAATGTTTCCCACATCGCTAGCTCACCTATTCTACAGTTTACACCCTGCCCATCCTACCTCCAACCCTGCCTCTGCCCCTGGCTCTCTCTCCCTATCAAAATATCTGCTTGTCTCACTCCCCCATCTATCTTTAGCCTTTCCACGTTCCACCCACTCCCATGAAGTATGCCAGTTAACAATTCCTTCCCCGTCATTATCTTCCCAAACTGGTATCCCACAGCTGTCTGTCCTTAATTATGGCCAAATTCCACCCTCTTCCTTGAAGTATGACAGAAACAATTCCTTCCACTTCAGTTTCTCCCTAATCTGATACCCCTCATACTGCATTTCTTGCCCTCTTTAAGTGAACATTCCAGCTGTACCAATCTATAAGTCTATCTGTTGTAAAGCTCCATATGTTCATATTTTGTTGTACATATGCTGATTTTTTCTTCTTTGTATAATATCGCAATATGTTCTACCTTGCTACTGTACTGTATATATTGTATATTTTTTCCTCTCTGTATAATATTGCACTATGTCTACCATGTTACTGTACAATGATCTTTTTCATGACCAGGTCCATCTTGCAAATGAGCCTTGCTCAATGGTGCCAGCCTGGATAAATAAAGATTTTGATTGACTGATTGACTTCCATTGGGTTTGCTGTAGATGGAGGTGTGAATGTGACAAGAAGTGCTTTCTAAAGGCTGCCTCATGTACGCTGTGCAGGAACTGCTCTGACCATCGCCATGGCATTGTATATGTACATTGAGAGTAACGGAGGTGGGGAAGAACTTTGAGCTTCTGCTTCATCAATAAGATAATTTCTTAAGACATGTTTGGTATTAGGTTTGTAGAGGTTTCCATCCGGAGTTGCTATTGCAAGAGGATATGCTGTGAGTGGATGGGAAAATGCATCTTTCTTGTTGTGGCACTTTGCAACAATTATACCGAGAGCATGATGGTCTTCTTTCAAGACTGATTCTGCTTCAGGTTTCTTTTTCTTCTTATCCATTCCTGTGGAAATTCCACTACATCTAATGAGTTTGAAGAAACCATCTTTCCTTGATAGGAGCTGGTTGTTTATAAATGCACTCAACATAACTTCCTCTGTAGCCCTTGCCTTCAACTGGCCCTCTACTATTGCTGGCGATATTTCAATGCCCATTGTGATGTGTCATGCTACACCCTGACATGGATCTGAATATGTGTCCAGTTTCTTCACTAGCTCTTTCACTTGACCATCATGTTTCTTCATGTCACCATATGTCAACTCATTGTGTGTGGACGATGATTTCAGAAGCCTCTTCTCCTTCAGCGACAAATTAATTTTAGCAAGCTTGTTGGAATTCAAAATGAAGTCACCAGCAGCTTCCTCAGACATACTGTAACCACTTCTCATGGATCCACCCCTCACCTTGACCTCTCTGTTGATTGATACCTCAGTCAACTGGTTGCCAGTTATCATGGAGAATGCCTCACTGGACAGACTAGACCCAATGCCATATTACTGCAGTTCATTGTATGCGTTCTCATTGATGGTTTTCAGATTGATGAGGTCTATGTGATGCCACATCTAATACTGAGAGTAGTTTTAATGATTGAATGCAAACAGTAAAGGTAGAATATCTCATTGAGCCTGCAGATGCAAGTTCAGATTTTTGTCTCTGTATGTGACAACCTGGGTGAGAAGATAGCTGATGTCACCAATGTAGCCTGTCACCCACTGTCCCATGGTGCCAGAGGTTTCCAGCATTTGTGGCTGCACTTCAGAGAAAGATTCATCCAAGACAACAAAATTCAGGGATTCTGCTGATACAGATCTTCTCATGTTGATGAGCTTTTCTCATAGTCCGTTGGTTAGTGAACCATGAATCTTGGATCCCATGAATCGTAGGAGAGCCTCGAGGGACTTTTTGTGTAACCTCATTGATCTAGAATAGTGGTGTCCTTCCAAGGCCTGGTCAACAGATCCATCTGCAATTATCCTCACCTGAACCCACCAGTCATGAAGTCCCATAGCACTGTATCACTTGTAGAGGATCTTCTGCCTCACCATCAGTTCATGAAATCCTCTCATCAAATTAACCACCTTTGTATATTTTTCTTCTTTCCACATTATTTGTGCAATCTTGTAGAAAACTGCATGATCACTGTGGTTGAAGATGTGGTCAATTTGTAGGTCATCCATTAGATCCATGAGAAAGTCAAGGTAATATTTGCGAACTGCATCATCTGGTTCACGTGTTATAATGGGCAGGAAATCATTTTCAGATTTGAAGATAGTGGTTGATGTTGCTTTTTTATTGAAAGCTGTCCATGATCCTAGGACTGGAAGAGATTCATCTTCTCTGGAAGATTCTATGCTTGCTGCCAGAGCTCAAATTCAATCTTTGCTCAAACAAAGATCAAGCTTGGTCCTTCTTTCATCCTCATCATAGGATGGGATAATCGGAGGGGGTTTTCTCTTTCCTATTTTATAATCCCCATAGTCAATAGGTTCTGAGCTCTCAAAGGTTTCCTGGACTTCTCTTGTTGAGCGTCTTGGAATATTCTGTTCTTGTACTGGCAAATCGGAGATGAAAGCAGGACACGAAATTCAGGGTATGTAAATCGTTGAATTAGTGTCATGTGTTGTTGAGACTCCTGTTAATGTCTGTTGCTTACTATCTGATTTATCAACTGGGACATGAGTTTGCTGTCAGATTTACTATTATGGGGCAATTTCTTGTTATGTCTTCTGACATCTGTGTAAGAAATACCAGCCCCTGAATGATGTAGAAGATTGACTGCTTCTTTACTTCCAGTGAGACGATGAATGACCATGGATAGAACTATCGACTTTAGAGAATATTCTCCAGTAATGAGATGTTGTCAGTCATTAGCAATGGACCACATCTTGGTAGCTTGAATTTCTGTTGGGATAGTTGCATAACCTAGAACATTAATCTTCTAGAAGGGCTTATAGAGAGAGAGCTATCGCATTGAAGATTTCCGGAATGGGTTCATAATTGTTAAGCTCAGAAAGCAAGTCTTCATATGCCATAGGAAACTGCTGTGTCTCAATTTGTCTATCTTTTAATTTCTGATTGATCATCTCTGCAAATGCCTTGGTGATATCACTATCTCTAAGCCCCGCTCCTCTCAAGGTTGCCAAAGAATAATCAAGTGGGTTTACTTTTTTCGAGTGAAGAATGAGAGGATTCCTGTGTATCCCCCATTCCCGCAGTAAAACCTAGCTCATCTCCAAATTCATTGCTGATAAGATTCTTCAGCTGAAATATGTGATTCATTCCAGCATCTTGTTCGCATCCATGGAACTGGTAGATGTTATGAAGATCCTCCAGTAACACTGGGAGTAAATAGCAACCTTTCTGCTCAACAACTTTTCTTCACACCATTTGAAGAAACTCCGTTTCAGCACTCTTTGTGTGAATGCTTTCTAATCCATCTGCTGTTTTTCTCCCTTGTTTGCCGATTAGACAAAAGTGTTTTAACAACTTTGATGGTATTTGACATCCACAGCAAAGACGTCAACATTGGCGGTAGTGACCTTCAAATGTTTGGCTGCACCAGACAAAAGAGCATCATCGGAATTTTCATTGTGTAACATGCTTTCATGTAATGTAATCTTTCCATCTTCAAGTTCAACACTTTGTAGTTTTTCTTCCGTATTTCCTTTCTTTTTCCTTTTCTTATCACAAATGAAGCAGGTCTCATCCTTCTTAAATTCCAACAATTTCCTTTTACTTCAAGTTACATGGACAGTTTCACTTCCACTGGATGTCTGTGGGTTGGGTATAATGGAGAATTCAACTTCAGAAGATTGATCTGAAGAAAGTTGTTTCACTGAGTTGGTGTTTGATTTTCTTTCACTGATGAAATTTTGGAGACACCTTGTATGAATAGATAGGCCTGTTTCTCCAAGGATGGGGCGAAGTTTATCACTGATTTTATTCCATACGAGGTTGAAGTTTCTGGCGTACGCAGAAGTTGGTTTTGTGACTGACCATTTCTTTGCAAAACCTTGATGGTATTCAGCCCATTCTCTCCTAATATTTGTTGCAGTTCCATATTTCTAATTTGGTTCTCACAAAGAACATAGGTAGGCAAATCAGATGGATTGACCAATCCAAGAGGTACAGGTAGAGGGCTATCCATTTTTCTGAAACAGAAACTAAAATTAAAAACTAGAAACTAGAATTACAAACTAAACAGGCATACAACATACATGAACACGCCATGCATTCTTGTGAACAAAGTGGCAAATTCTCACAGAGTGGATGCAATTTTGGGTCAATGGCACAAACAAGCAGATTGATGCGTTGTGCATAGTTTATTTATATTTATGTTCTGTTATATTAATTTAATATGTGTTTATATTAAATGTAATAATAATAAATTCCCCTTTCATGAATCATTGATAATCTGTATCTTGGAAGGTAGGGATTTGGAAATTATTAGTGAATCAAGTATTTACTAGCGATGTGGTGGCCATATTGGATTTTGGCAGCTATATTGGATTTTCTAAGTTGTTTCATCCAACTTGGCATGGCAATAAATATAGAAAATGACACCTTGGGACTGTAAATCTGGCATTCTTAGGCCAAACTATGGGTTTAAGAGTGCCCACAATATCCAAAATCAGAAATAGGCCCCCCGAGGGGCCATCCACCAATTTTCTCAGGGGTAACAAGTACATTCTGAAAGGTGAGGTCTATCTACACAGGAATCTGCAGAGATACCAACCTCTGCATTATAAATTAAAAGAGTAGGCCGGTACAGCTGTCTAAAGGTAAAATGGGCTTGTCACAAAGAAAAGAATAGTAGCAGGCATTACTGCCTGACATCACATATATGTGACTGTCACCTTTACTCACTTAAAATTTTCAACTAATTCCTATGAATAAAACTGTCTTAAATTTATTAGCATAAGAATAAAATATTTTTCCCTTCATAATACTGATGTTTCAAACACATACATAGCTTTAAAAATGAAGTACCACAGTGCTTAGAATGGTAATTTATGGTGTCTCTTTGCTGACCATGAGAAATAATCCTACTATCCTCAACTGTTTACTAGTGAAATATGTGTAGTTTAAGGTTTTACAGTTTAAACAAAAAGTGTTGGTTACATTTGAGGCCATCTGTTGTGTGCTAGTGGGAGTTAACATTCATAATGCAGAACTGAGCAGAGATTTGAATTCTTGCATTCTATGTGTAGGAAACCTTCCAGCTTTTGAATGTTGACAAGATATGCAACAAATAAGATACAGAAAAAGGAGGGACTATTGTTAAAACAAAGAAAGAAATGTGAGAGAATTGGTAAAAGGGGGTGAGTTGTGGGACACTAGAGGTTTTAAGAGCTAATTGAAAATGTGATTGATGGAACAAATATATATATATATATATATATATATATATATATATATATATATATATATCTATATGTTTACCAATGAGGAGATATGCTGAGTTGTAAGTCTGTGAAACAGAACAGTAAGATATGTCTGTTATTCTATTGTGGTGTATTTTGTGTCTTTGTTAGGTGTGGCATTTCTATAGATGTCATCACACAACCTAATTGCATAGGATTATTCTTCTCACACTAGTGCTCCCCTCCTTCCAAACATTATGGTTCGTAGACAGACAACGCTATAGCCCTCTTTCACTTATGCATGGTTACATTAATTGTAGAGTACTGTGATTTGCAAAGTGATATTTTGTAGTCAACTGGACAACATGCAATGCTGACAGTAAGAGTGGTGATACCAATGAGTAAAATTGCAGTTCTATACATGTTACATGTAATGAAGACAAAACCGTCACTCTGTTTCTGACATTCAGTTTGCTCTATTAAGTTGTGAACCCTTTACATTATTTGGACCTGTTATATATAGTGTACATATGTTCAGGTGTTTTGGCCTCTGTTGGTTCCTCTTTTATATCAGGCAATGCCCTGGTCTCCAGTGGTTCATGTAAAAAAAAACAACAACAACAAAAAACAAAAAAAATTCATACATTTTAACGTTATAAAAAAATAAATTGTTGTGTGTTTTTGGTTGACTGCTTATTACAACATAATTATTTCAGTATTTGTGTTGTTTTGATGCAGCATGGATGGAACTGTTATTCTGTGGTTGCCAGTATCAGGAAATCATGGGAACTGATTAATTGTGGATCTGCTTAATTGCAGTCATGTCTGAAGCATTGCTTATGACAATGGAGTTTGCCCTTTAAGGTGCAGACCAGGTTGTCCTGGTGCACCCGCTCCCTCCTGCATAGAATGATTGTGCTCAGAAGGGAAGGGGGAAGGAAGGGGAGGGGCTAAGGGCTAGAACAATGGGAAGGTAGCAGGAAGGGGAGGGGCGAAGGGAGGTACATAAGGGACAGCATAAGGGGGGCCTCAGCCACTTTTTGATGAAGTTTTGATCTACATCAACTGCAGCACGTCAGACTGGCTAATTCTTTAAGGTTTGTGCACCAGGACAGAGAGTTAAGAAACAAACAAGTGATATTACAGGAAGATAAGCGAATTAAAAAAAAAGAGAAAGAGAGAAGGAGAGGAAGAATATATACAGTATTAAGATAATACATGTTACAGTGTACAACTAAGAACTGTGGGGGATCTTGAGTATTCAGGATGTTGGATAAGAATGCAACCCAGGACCATGTGGGGCAATGTACATGCTTCAAGGGGGTCTTTTGTAAAGATATATTTTCTTTGATTATTGTGATGCTGAATTGTAGACCTAAAAAGCCCCTGAGCAGGGTACATGAGCAGAGAGCACAGGGCATGATGCCACGTGTTTTGTTTGGGGGAGTTTGTAACAAAGCAGGTCCGTGGGTGTGCATTTGGTGGCAAGCTATCCTTTGTGTGGCTGCATGATCCGATTAGAAGGCCCAGAAGAGGCCGTTGAGATGGTGGGGAGTGAGCATGAGTCGAGACCACGTGGCGTGATGTCACACACCATACAGTGGGCTGGAAAAAACCCTTTTTGTACTTCAGGATCCCTGGTAACAGTTTCTGTTGGCTTGGCTAAGACTGGAGAGGAAGAGGAAGCCTAGAAGAGGCCCTGAGGTTATGGTCAGCATGGCAGGCATCACACGCCACGTGAAGGGTGGTACAAACTCCCTTGTGGTCCTTCTTCGAGCTCGGGTAGTTGTGTGGTGGTCTTTCTGGCCCTGAGGAGGAATGGGAGGCCTGAAGAGGCCCTTAGCCTACAGGCAGCATGGCATGTGTCACACACCACGGGGGGTGTTGCTGGGCAGGCATTTGCCAGGTTTTCCATAGTTAAGGTGGCAGGGGGAGGTTTTTTGGACAGACAATTAAGAGTATGAGGCCTGGAAGATGCTGGAAAAACCAGGCAGGGTGAGCGCGATCTTCAGACCGAGTGGCGAGTGTCTGAGGGCCTTGTTTTTGTGTGCTGGTGATGGCTTGTCAGGGAGAATGTTTAAGGATGGCCCATATGGTCGCTCAGTTGCACGGGATGGAAGGTAGGTCTGAAAGAGGCCCCAATGCCGTACCACATGGCTCGTGGCACACGCCAGGTGGAGCTGCAGAAAAGAACACTCCCCGGGTTTTTCTTTTGGTGGCTACTGGGGCGGGGTGAGTCATTCATGGGGCAGAATAAGGAGAGCAGTCTGGAACATGGGAAAACAAGTAGACAGGGGACCACGCATCATGACATCAAATGCTGCTGGGGGGGTTCTGGGAAGTGAAGCATGCCCATGTGATAGGGTGATTTCCATGGGCCTGGGGCATCCCTCCCCTTTTGGGGAGGCATGCTGGGGGGAGAAATACAGGGTCTGGGAGAGCCTAAGGGCAGAATGAAGGGGATTGAGACCCGCGACCTAGTGGGCAATGTCCCACATGGGGATTGGGTCGCATTGAAAGTGATGCCCTCACGTGTTGGGGCTGATTGTGGTTTGGGCCCCCTTTTTTCCTCATTTTGGGTACTGCAATGATAAAGAAGCTGGCACATGCAGGTATAGGAGGGCAGGGGCCAAATTATGGGACCATGCGGTGCATCCACTTCCTATAGAGGGGGAATAAGGATGATAACGGTGGGTGCCTTGGGTCAGCCCAGGCAGGTGGGGATGCTGGAAAATGGCAGCAGTTAAAGGGAGGGAGCTCCTGGGGGGAACAGAACAGTGCTGCCTTGGCTGAGGGGTGGCTGGATGCTGTTAGGGGTGCAAGGCCCAATTAACAAGAAGGGAGGCACTTGAATGGGAGATGGGGGGTGCCCGGTCATTCACAAGGCAGCTGGGTAAGGCATGGCTGAGAACAGCCAAGGGACTCGGCTACCTGTCAAGCAGGATGGGGGCCTATGCTGGTGGCCCGGTCTGTAGTAAGGTAGCGGGTGGTGCGAAGGGCAGGGTGAAGGCGTACAAGGATGTACTGACATAAGAATAACCCCGTTTTTCTTTTCCTGTAGTTGTCTTCACAGAGCAAAGGTAAGACGGACATGGCACCTAAGAAGAGCAGGCCATCAAAGGAAGATGCTTACAAGGCTATAATTGAATTGGTAGAAAAAGCAAACAGAATGTGGGAACTGGTGGAGAGGGAGGAACCAGGGAGACCCAAGGAGAAGAGAAAACCTGGTCTGGGAAAAGGTGGCAGGGGGAAATGATCAGCCAAAGGGCTACCTAGTCCCACTAGGGTAACACCGGTGATAGCGGGGCCCACCAGGGTGGTTGATCCAGTACCCTTGTGGCCAGTGGACATGGTGATGCCAGTACCCACCCCAGATCAAGGGGGGATCTCTCCGGTGGAACCCAGACACGATACCCTGAACGGGAGGTTTCTTCCACAGACCCCAGTAGTTCACCTTCCACCTCCACCTCAACCGCAGGGAGAAGCAAGGGGAACTTTGGAGGACCCCAGACAGCTCAGCCCAGACAAGGTTACAGGTAACACATCCAGTGCAGTGGGTGACAGTATAAAAGAATATATAGGGCAAATTGTAATGGCACTGGGGACAGGAGGGCTGGGGCAGATGGAATCGGATCTGGCGGAGATTAGGATGGAGAAAGAGGTACCGGAAATAAAGGAAAAGGGAGTGGAAAAAGGAGTAAAATGTACAAGAGAGATAGGTGTGCCTGGGATGAGAATAGGGGAGCATGTGCCACTGGCCACAAAGGAAAAAATATGGAAAGGAGAATATGTGGATATATTCGCTTTGGTGAGCCAGGAGGTGGCAGCAAAATGCAAGGAAAATGAGGGCATAGGTAGGAGTGAGATGGCAGCAGCCATAGTGCTTTTAGGGAAAAAAGAGGATGACAAGTTCATGAAAGGGAAGACTTGGGATGGGTGGTTCCTAGGGTTTGCCACTTTTTCAGCCATCGTTCTGGAAAAAAAGGCTGGAGCTAGGCATCCCGCTCATTACCTATTCATTGATAACATAGAGAGCAAAAGCAAAAGGCGGGGTTGGATGGTTATACAACAATGAATGTTTTCGGCAGAGAATGGCAACATTTGGGGACGTAAGATGGGACACCAAGCAGATAGATTTGTGGACAGATTATGTAACAGACCAGTCCACACCAGAAGGTGAGTGGGGCAAAAAGGGGTTTACATCCCAGGGATGCTGCTGGGCTTATAACAGGGCTTTCTGCTCATGGCCTCAGTGTCGTTATTGGCATGCCTGTTCAAAATGTGGAGGAGGGCACCCGGCAAGCAAATGCAGAACAACATGGACCCAGGGAGCACAAGGGCATGGGGGGCAAGGATCAGGCCAACAGTTTTTTCGAGATAGCCAGGGTTTTAAGGGGCAAACATGGAACAAGGAGGAGGGGTAGGGAATGGGAATAGAGGGGTCAGGACCACTGAGGGAAGGAAGGTCGGACAAAAGAGAGGGAGGGGTCAGGGAGGAGGGGCAGGGGGCACAACAGGGAACATTTTAAGATGGCTAGAACCCCCATCAACCTGGAGGCATGGACAGTATGCCTGGACAGATATCCGGACATGAGCATGCAGGATATGATTGCAAGCAGTTTTAACAAAGGGTTTTCATTGCAGTGTAGGGGACCCAGGCAACTGAGGGAGGTGAGCAACCTGGGATCAGTAAAGGGAAAGGAGGAAATGCTAAGGCAGAAGATTGAGAAAGAAAAGGCAGCAGGTAGAGTAGAGGGCCCATTTAACACCCCCATTGCCAAACATGCAGATATCGCCATTAGGTTTGGTACCCAAGAAACAAGAAGGAGAATACAGGGTGATCCACTACCTGTCCTATCCGGAAGGGGAGTCGGTGAATGACTTCATCGGTGAGGAACATAGTAAGGTGACGTATGAGACACTAGAGGATGCAGTCTGGATAATCCGGGCCACAGAAGATGCGTGGATGGCAAAAACAGACATTGAGTCTGCTTTCATACTGCTTCCGGTCAGGAGGGAGGACTGGGATCTATTGGGTTTTAAAAGTGGGGGACAGTATTATTTTGACAAAGCAATGCCAATGGGATGTTCCACAGCATGTGCTACATTCGACATATTCAGCACATGTTTGCTGTGGATATTCCAAGAAAAAACGGGTTATAGGATAGTCATCCATTACCTGGATGATTTTCTTTTCATTGGGAAGGGCGAAAGGGAGACACAGAGGATGCTGGGTAAGTTTCAGGAATTGTGCTGGGAGCTGGGGGTCCCATTGGCACCAGAAAAAACAGAGGGGCCCAGCAGGGTTATGGAATTTCTGGGGATCGAGATAGATGCCCCGAGCGAAGTATTTAGAGTACCAGACAAAAAAGTAAAGAAGTTGAAGGAACTAGTCCAGGTACATACCAGCAGGAGATGGGTACAACTAAAGTTGGTGCAGCAGGTACTGGGGCACCTGAACTTCGCATGTAGGGCCATCGGACCAGGAAGGACATTTATGAAGAGGTTAGCTAGGGCTACAGCAGGGGTCACCAGACCACATCACTGGGTAGATTTGACACGGGTGTCAGGGAGGATTTTAAAATCTGGGAAGAATTCCTCAGGAAGCACAATGGGTGTTCTTTCTGGCAAGACGAGTGGCTATACAACACGGACCTTGACCTCTACACAGATGTGGCTGGGGGGGGCTAGGCATGAGGGGGTACCTGAAGGGTAGATGGTTTGCAGAACCCTGGCCTGCCATTTGGGTGAAAGAGGGGAAAGTAAAGGATATAACATTACCAGAGATCATGCCCATATGGGCGTGTACCTTGGTCTGGGGTGAGGAATTATAGGATCAGAAAGTGACATTTTGATGCGATAATAGAGCAGTGGTGGATGTGCTGAACAACAGGGGAGCCAAGTCAGGCACAGTAATGCAGGTATTACTACTTCTAGTACTAAGGGTGTTGCAGCTGAACATGTCTTTTAGAGCACAACACATAGGAGGGGTACACAATACCCTGGCTGACAGCCTTTCCCATCTGCAGCTTGACCATTTTCGGAGGCTGGCACCGACAGCAGAAGAAATAAAAACACCCATACCAATGAACATCTAGGACATTGGCAAGAAGGAGCAGAACTGCTGTTTCACAGCTCATGGGTGCCCTGGACTCTGAGGGCCTACGATGGGGCCTGGTGAGTTTTTCAAACACTCAGGGCAGAGCACCAGATGGAGGTAAGTAGGCCACTCACAGAGGAGCAGTTGGGCATGTCTACCATGGAACAGTGGGAAAAAAGGTACAGCCCACACCACTATGGGAGTCTATCTGGCAGGGTTATCTGCAGTTTAAAGGGGTGGAAGGACCTGACAAAATCATTACTCATTAGAAGAATGATACAAGGATGGAGCAGGTTGAAACAAGGGTTAACAGATAATAGAAGGCAGATAGGGGAGCAGTGGCTAATAAGGCTGCAGGACATGCTCCCGGCAATATGCAGATCAAAGGCCAAGGCCCAACTGTTTCACACAATTTACGTGGTAATGTTCGCAGGGGCTATGAGAGTAAGCGAGGTGGTAGGCCGTGGGAGAGAAGACAAAGAAGGGGGTTGGAATGGGAGGATGCAAACTAGGGGGTAACAGAGATACAGATCAAGATAAGGAAATTGAAAACTGATCAGAAGGGACATGGTTGCATAGCGATGCTGAAAGGGTAAGCAGAGGGTGCAATATGCCCAGTACAGGCTCTGTGGGCTTTCACCACAGGGCATGGGAACAGGACAGGGAAATTATTTGCACATGGTAATGGAAAAAAGGGTCACTGGCTACCAAGTCACAGCATTACTCAAAAAGAGCATGCAATTCATGGGGGAAGACCCAGCAAATTACTCATCCCATTCTTTATGGATTGGGGCTGCCTCACAGTGGGCAGCAGTGGGGGAGACGGTGAATGAGATATTGGGAAAGGGACGCTGGCGATAGGCCAGTTATAAAAGATACATTCGAGCATTGAAGTAAAAAAAAAAAAAAAAAAATGAATATGTTGTTTGGAGGTGGTGCTCTTGGGTGGTGGGAAAAAAAAAGGGGGGAATAATGAGGAGTGAAAATATGGGTGTGACACTATGAGCATGTGTAAAATAATGAATTTTGCTTCTTGAACCCCATAGGTAGAGGGAGGAGCATGGAAGTTTGGATCTGCGGCCATTCCTATATTTATCAGGCTGGGAAAAGAGCAGAGAAGAAGGCTGGGGAAGACAGCTGTACCAGGATGCAAGACAGTGTAGGTTGGTCTGGCAGGGCATATGGGGGATGAGATGGGCACAGCTGCTTCCAACCTTAAAAGAACTCAGGGGACGGTGGCCCAGTCCAGACCTCATTATTATTCATCTAGGGGGCAGTGACCTGGCAGGCAGACCTTGGGTAGACACATACTTACAAATAAAAAGAGATTTAAGGGCACTACGACAGTGGTGGCCACAGGTGTGCATCGCCTGGTCAGACATGATACCACGGAGGGTGTGGAGGCAGGAGCACAGCCACAGAGTAGTAGAGCGGGCTATGAGGAAAATAAATAGGAGAGTTGGGACATAGGTAAGGCAGATGGGAGGGCAGGTGATACTGAGGGGGGGTAGAAGAATGGGTAGAAGATTTCTACAGGGCAGATGGTGTGCACCTGTTGGACCTAGCCATAGATATGTTTAATACAGAAACAATGGGCTTCATAGAAGCATGGAGAAAACATGCAAAAGATGGAATATAAAAAAAAAAGGGGAGGAAAGCAAGAAGGTATAAAAAGGATATTCCTGAGGTAAGGAAAATTGGTAACCTAGTATAGGGAAGCCAGCCATCCAACGCAAGCTGGAGACTGGCTAGTGGGAAAAAGGGGGGGAGGGGAGGGGGAACAAAAAAGGAATAACACAAGAAGAGAAAGAAGATGAAGGAGAAAGTGGTCTCAGTTTTCACCGTTACCTAATGGAAAAGGAGAAGAAGAAGGCACCCAGGTTTTCACCTGGGGGAAGGATAATCACAGATTGATATGTGGATGGAAATAAAAGAAATTTTGGAAAATGATAATAAAGAAATGGAAATGGAATATGGCATTATGAATATAAATAAATTAATTGCCAGTCAAAGCACAACAACAAACAGTGGTCTCTGTCTTTTGTGAGGAAAAGGGGGTAATCTGGGATAATGGAGTTTGCCCTTTAAGGGGCAGACCAGGTTGTCCTGGTGCACCCCCTCCCTCCTGCATAGAATGGTTGTGCTCAGAAGGAGAGGGGGGAAGGAAGGGGAGGTGCTAAGGGCTAGAACAATGGGCAGAGAGCAGGAAGGGGAGGGGCGAAGGGAGGTACATAAGGGACAGCACAAGGGGGCCTCAGCCACTTTTGCTGAAGTTTTGATCCTCCCACCCACCCTACTAGGCAGAGCAAGAGGGAAGACAGTCAAGATGGGACTGTATGGTGGGTCTGTCAGGATGGATGACAGACGCATCCGTTCGGACAGTTTGGACTGCCAAAGGTGGATGGCATGTGATAATATGGTTATGGACTGCCAAAGGTGGATGGCAGGAGAAAAAGGGGGGATAGAAGGGGGGGCAGGAGGGTTGGGGGGAACAAAAAAGGAATAACACAAGAAGAGGAAGAAGGTGAAGGAGAAAGCGGTCTCAGTTTTCACCGTTACCTAACGGAAAAGGAGAAGAAGAAGGCACCCAGGTTTTCACCTGGGGGAAGGATAATCAGAGATTGATATGTGGATGGAAATAAAAGAAATTTTGGAAAATGATAATAAAGAAATTGAAATGGAATATGGAATTATGAAGATAAATAAATTAATTGCCAATCTGAGCACAACAACAAACAATGGTCTCTGTTTTTTGTGAGGCAAGGGGGGGTAATCAGGGACAACTTATTGTATTATGACAATGGAAATAACATTCTGTGTTTGCACACTGTTAAAGGACATGTATTCTCTGTGTTATGGCAGTTAGATAATTGAGTCTATGGTTGTGATGGAGTCTTGTGTGTGTCTGCATCTTATACTAGTAGTGACATTCTAGTAGTTGAACTGAGCAGAATGTTTAGTACATTTATTTAATTGAAAGAATTCTCATGGACTAACATTATGTGTATGGTGATGTAATCACTATGTGGATAACTTCTGTTTATGTACATAGTGATTACATCATTACCCATTTATTCACATTGTGACTACATCATTAACCACCACCACGTGCTCTAACTGTTCTGCAGCACTGCCACCCAGTTTAACTTCCAGCTACCCAGAGTACTGTTTACTACACAAACTATCACAGTTCTAAATACTCACAAAATACACACCATAAACAAATAACCTGTCCTCCCTCCCTGGCAAAAAAATTCAAACACTTTTGTAATGAAAACACTGTTGATACAAAATTATACTATTTTTTTCTTTTTTCTCAGAACAGCAACCCTGCAAACCAAACACAGTAATCATGAGCAGAGGGATAACATGGGAAGGAAGTTAGGAACAAAACTGTGACAAGATTGAAGCCAGAACATCCTGTTACATTAATATAATATGTGTGGGGTGTCTGTTGCATAAGAAAGTTGTCTATACAGTTACGAGTGACCATTTGGAACTGTCACTTGTGGGTTTGCTAATAACGAGATTACTTGAGGCAATATGAAACTGTATAAATGACTTTGTTATGCCACAGTCACGGCACACATATCTCTTGCATAGATTCATACATGCATACTTATATGTCTATATGGGTGGGTATGGTTCAAAACAAAGCAGTGACAGCGATTGTAGCTATGATTCCAAGTCTTAAACCTTTTTTTTTAATTTTTTTATATTTTGTTGAATAAATAATTAGAGATTATAGTAGGACGAGAGTGTCCTGTTATATGTGACTCTTGTGTTGTATCCGTGCATTTGCTGGTACTCACGTTCTTCGATGATGAGATCTTCATCTTCTGGTTCTTCTGTCCCCCCCTCTGCATGGACTGGGTCTGGGGAAGCTGGTGTTTCATCAGCTGTGGCTCCAGCAGCTGTTGAAAAAAAAAAAAGAAAGAGAAACAAAATAATGTGACTTCATATTAACCATAGCAATATTCTGTTTATTTATAATACTCAGTATTTTTTTTTTACTGCAAATAGCTATAAATAGGTAATAGTTTATTGATTACACCACTGAAAGGTATATCACATATTAGTATTGTGCAAAAACACTACAGAGATGAGGTTAGCCCTGCATAAGCCATATCTTGTTGTGCATTATTGCTTAGTTGCAAAATACAAAACAAAAGCACAAAAAAATGAGTACCTTTATCAACACCTGCTGTGATCTCACAAGTTTAAAGTCTTTTTTTTTAAATGATGTGTTTAACTGTACTCTCAAGGGCTCAGTTTATTACAGCCACTGAGTGTTGCCACACAGTGGATGTATATTGTTGCACATGCAGTGTAGGTGCTGCAATCATAGTCTTATTCTTATGTATTGATGAGACATAGACAGCTGGGTTTATGACATGTGTGATACTTGTATGTTGGGACAAAAGTGTATTAATTGTGTTTGGCTGTCTCCACTCTCTGCCCCCCTTCCCACAGCTAGCTCATTTTTTTATGATAATGACCCGTTTCTGTTGGTGCAGATGTTAAGGTTATGATTGTCTCTGATGTGTTGTATTATGAAATATACTGGCTCTTTATTGTAAAAAAGAATTTAAGTGGTGTTGTTATCCCAGAACAACATCTTACCTGAAACTAATATGTGTAAGAACTTCATTCATTTAACTAACAAATACCCATTACAGAATCACAATAAGGTATTCTATGGTGTTCGTTATGCTGTTCGACACCCTGTCTCTGGTGCTGTAAGCTGTTTACTATTTCTTCTGCTTCCAGTGACACGAGGTGGACAGTTTACCCACTATAAGGTCCTCCACCCCGTCATCCCTTGCCTTGCCATCTTGCATAATTGTAACATAACAATATTTTAATGGAAAAAATAATTTGTACTTATGGTGAAGCACTCTTTCTCCGAACTTTGTTTTCCCTGCTTGGAGCCACAGCTGGTATGCTTGGTTATACCAGGCCTGGTCCTTCTCTGGCACCTTCCCTAGCACCTTCATTTTATAAAATTTCTACTAATACACCCTAACATCCCTCTAGCCTTACCTACTGCTTTAGAGGTCTGCTTGGATGATTTCAGGTCATCAGTGATGATGATGCCCAAGTCTCTTTCTTCCTTTGTGACTGCCAGCAACTCCCCTCCCAGCCTATAGGTGGCTTCAGGGTTTCTCTTCCCTATGTGCATGATCTTGTACTTCTTTGCATTAAATCCCAGTTGCCACTCTTCTGACCATTTTGCTAGTTTATCCAGATCTCTTCTCATTCTGCCCACCCCATCTGGATCATCTACTCTGTTGCAGATCTTGGTGTCATCTGCAAACAGACAAGCCTTGCCCTGTAGTCCATCTGCAAGGTCACTAATGAAGATATTGAAGAGGACTGGCCCCAGGACTGATCCCTGAGGTACCCCACTTATGACTTGCGTCTCTTCTGACTGTATACCATTTACCACCACTCTCTGTTTTCTGCCCGTCAACCAGTTTGCCACCCAGTTGACCAACTTCTGACCCACCCCGAGCCTACCCAGCTTATTTATCAATCTTCTATGTGGAACAGTGTTGAAAGCTTTGCTGAAGTCAAGGTAGACGACATCAACTGCTCCCCTTGGTCCACCACACTGGTTACCCAGTCAAAGAAATCTATGAGATTAGTTTGACAGGACCTTCCTTTTGTAAACTCATGCTGTCTTGGATCCTGTGCCCTATGGATTCCAGGTGTTGCACTATCCTTTCCTTAAGGAGTGCCTCCATAATCTTGCCCACTACTGAGGTAAGACTGACTGGTCTGTAGTTCCCTGCCTCCTCCCTGCTACCACTTTTGTGGAGCAGGATCACATGAGCCCTTCTCCAGTCTTCTGGGACCTCTCCTGTGCTCAGAGACTCACTAAACAGTTCTGCTAATGGCTCTGCTAGTTCCACCCTTAGCTCCTTAAGTACCCTGGGATGTATGCCATCAGGTCCCATTGCCTTATCCACCCTGAGCTTAGCGAGCTCTTGTAGGACCCTTTCTTTTGTGAAGGGAGTAGTTCCACCTCCCTCCCCCCGTGTCAATGGTGCTGAGCTGTGGGACGTGCCCTACCTCCTCTTCAGTAAATACTGAGCAAAAGTATCTATTTAGGATAGATGCTTTTACAGGGTCCTCCTCCTCACATGCCCTCTTTTCTCCATTGAGCTTAGCAATACCCCCTCTGGACTTTCTTCTTTCACTAATGTATCTATAGAAAGTCTTGTCACCTTCTTTTACTGTTTGTGCTAGTGTTTCCTCAGTTTGGGACTTTGCCTGCCTTACTGCCTTCCCTGCTTCCCTTAGGACAGTTTGGTATGCCTCCCTATCTTTATCCCGCTGTGTTCCCTTATATTTCTTGAAGGCCAGCCTTTTGGCTCTGACCTTTTCTGCTACTGTATTTGAGAACCAAAGTGGTTTTCTTCTTCTTTTGCACTTTATTTTCTGTCTAACACAGTGGGATGTTGCTTCAAGTATTGCATCCTTAATGCTTTCCCACTTTGCCTGTACCACCTTACCTGTGTTTCTTTTTGCCAGGGCTGGCTTAACTCTGTTGGCCATTTTATCAAAGTCAGCTCCTCTGAAGTCCCATATTTTTGCCCATATAATTAGTCCCATATAATTACCAACACTGTGTACATTCTGTGTTAAACTTTTCAATGAGTGTTCAAATTATGTGCCACCTGTGTTGTTAATTGGGGGGCTTATTTGTTTCTTATTGAATTCAAATGTTTTTGTGTGCATTTGTTGTTCTATTTTTTGACAAAGAACGTTGGCTCTTAAAAGAGCCTTTTGTTGGCATTTACCACTTTTCCAAGACACACTGTTCTTCAGATCATAGAGATGATGCCATGTCAGAGGTCTCCCAAAAACATGCAATTGCCAGTGTCTGAGAAATACACACCGTCTCTTAGATACAGCCAATCTTTAAAATATTTTATTTCAGGGTGATGTACTGTGTGCATGCCCAAATCACATAAAAATGCAGAGATGTGTATATTATTTTTTTTCTTGCACTGTCAAGCAGATACATGTGTTTATCTGCATGCCAGACCATCCACTCTGTAAGGCCTAAATAGATTATTTTGCAGGTGGGTAATATCTCTGAAAGTGAAGCTATGTCCAATTTAGCTTCAGCAACTAAGTCTATCTACCTTTTATTGCCTAAATCATTCTCTCCAAGGTGGATCAACAGTATGTCTGGCACAGAGTGGTTGCTCAACAGATGTAGCATGGTTGACATCAGCTGCTCCCATCTCATGCCTCCCTTTCCAAACCAGTAAACTTTGTAATTTGGAAGTCTTAAGTCAGTACCAAGGTGACTTCTTTGAGCATATTCACCACCTCAATGAATTAACCTGCTGTCTACTATCCACACTGTGATTCTGGAGTTTTCTGCCATGCTAACAGTTTCTTACAAAACAGAATAACAGAGAGCTCAATAAGACAGTCTGAGTCTGTTGGTGGCTAGTGTGATCTAAACAGCAAGGTGAGCAATTTTCTAATATTTTTTATTCTTCCTGAGACAGATAGCAACAGTGGGTTAACACAATATTTATTGGCTAATATTACTTATAGGGTGCCAATGGAACATTATACTTCATATCTGGCATCAAATATTTTGTTATTATCTGTGTCATTGGCAAAACACAGTTTTGTTTTGGTGTGAATTAATGCCTTTCTGATTGAATTATCTGAAACAACACAGCAGAAGAGGCATTCTGATTTGCTGCTAACTTTCTAGATACACACATCCTTGCTGTGCTAAAACTCTCTTTTGAACTGACATGTGTGGTGGTGAGTACTGTTTCAAGGTCTGTCTTAAACTGTTAAAATTAAGAATTAAATAAATGATTGAGCATGATCAGACTTGCACTAATCTAGATAGGAAGATATTAGCTTTTAAGCAGTAGTATTTTAATCAGATAACAATATCTGAAAGTTCACTTTGGAAACTGATTTTGAGGTGATGTACTTACTGTGAATCCTGTTAAGTTTAGCAGTTTTCCCAAAATGGTGATATTCCCTTCTTTTTTTTAGACAAACGTATGATTACCTGTGTTAAAGTATTTCCTGTGATACATCACAGTTTGTTAAAAAATGTTTAACTTTTGCATAAATTAGTGGTGTGGTATCATTTGCTATTGTGGAGTATCAATCTTCTCTCACTGGTGTGTGATTGGTCAGATATGGAATGTGGGTGCTTTTTTCAGAAAAAATCATGGCCACTCTTAGTGGAGCTATTAAATAATCTGGTCTCATTCTCACCAATGTCTTAATTAGTATGCTTGATTTGTGTGCTTTTAACAATATATTACAGGTGTGTTACTTTTCTGTATGCTTTTTGCATCGATTTCTGGTCCCTGGCTTTTCTAGAAACCGATGTTATCAACTTCCTGGATGCAAAGCGTCATGGTAAGCAAAGGTAGAAGATCACAGTAGTTTGGCAACAAAATGTTTGCAAGCTAATATTTTTTTGATCGCTCACACATTGCCATGTTATGTATAGGAGAGGCTAGTGCATTTCTATTGGGATTGGTGTACGGAGCTCTAAAACTTTCATGGTTACATTTTTTGGCCTAGGCAACATGGTGTTTTTCAATGAGACTTGCTTGCTAGCTGAGCTCAAAAACTTTTGCGGTTACATTTTGTACCTTGAGAATATAATGCATTTCAATGGGGCTTGTCCATGGAGCTCGAAAACTTTTGTGGTAAGATTTTGGTACCTCAAAAACATGATGTATTTAAATAGGGCTTGTTCACAGAGCTCAAAAACTTTGGTGGTTACTTTTTGACCTCAAACACATAAAGGATTTCAATGGGGCTCAGTCATGGAGCTTGAAAACTACCACGGTTATATTTTCTGTCCTCGACAACATAATGTATTTCAATGGAGCTCATCCACGGAGCTTGAAAACTTTCTCAGTTACATTTTTTTTAACTTGACAACACAATGTACTTCAGTGTACCTCGTACACGAAATTTGAAAACTTTTGCGGTTAAATTTTTTGACCTCAACAACATAATGTTTTTCAATGGGGCTCATTCACGGAGCCCAAAAACATTCACAATCACGTTTTTTGACCTCGATAACATAATGTATTTCAATGGGACCAATTCACGGATCTCAAAAACTTTTGTGGTTGCATTTTTCAACCTCAAAAGCATAATGGATTTCAATGGGCCTCGGTCATGGAGCTCAAAACTATCATGGTTATATTTTCCTACCTCAACAAAATAATGTATTTCAATGGGGCTTGCCCATGGAGCTTGTAAACATTCATGGTTACATTTCTCAGCCTCAACAACATATTGTATTTCAATCGGGGCTTGTTCACAGAGCTTGAAAACTTCTGAGATTATATTTTTTGAGCCTTGACAACATTATGCATTTCAGTGGGGCTTGTTCACGTATATCAAAAACTTTAGAGATTGCATTTTATTCATATGAATTTAATGTACACAGTAAAATATTATTGAATTGCTATTTAGTTTAAATGTTTATTGGGAAATGTAAATGGTTATAGGAAACTTATAAAAAAGGACTCTTTTGTTTTGTAGGTGTGTGATCCTATATCATTATAGTGCCTAAAACCTGTGTTTTTGTAGAGAGAATGCCTACAAGACATAGACAACAGAATAAGCATAGGAGGGATAAGTATTATAGTGTTGTTAAATTTAAGAAGAGTAATGTAGGCAGTAAAAATGCCGCAAGGAAAGTTAAGGATAATGCAAGGTCTATTCACTGGAACAGATTGTTTGTTGCTTATGAGATGCCTGCCTCAGTTTGTTGTTTGGAAACAACTTTAGAGTACCCGCTTCCTCATCCTGATGTTGGTACTGTTGAGCACAGGACAACTGGCCAGGTTGCAAACTTTCATTTTGCAGCCCCTAAACAGAAGCATGGTTCTCTTATTTGTGGCCATCTTAGCAAGTTAACATTTTTCTGAAAGTTAGCTTCAAAGGCTAAGGTTGATCAGATTATTTCTACCATAATGAGATGTCAAGACAAATGACTAAAGAGTCAACTGTTCTTGATGAAACTATGACTTAGGGTTCATATATTTGTGAATATGGTACTTGCTGTTCTTTCATGTTTGTGGAAACAAATGATGAGGGAGATTGAACGGTTCACTGCTACAGTGCAGTTTGTTCATAGTAGGCTACAAAATTTTGGCACTCTGAACCGAGGCAAATTTTGTGAAGTTTTTCAAGGCACATGGCTACATAAACAGCACTCAGACCCTTTTTTTTGGCAGGAGTCTTACAAACCAGTTTCTAAGGAAATTGTAATTTCTGTTGATGAGCGTGGCAAGGCTTGTAATGGGTTGAGTGTGACACACAGTGATAAACTAAGTGTGACAGATGATGACACACACTCAACAACTGAGACGCCAAGCAAATCTTTTGCATTATGGAGATGTGATGAGACCTGCAATCTCAGGCAAGCATCCTTTGATTATTGCAGAGTTTTTGAATCACTTTCTTCCCACAAGGAAGAAACAGAGATACAACATATTATATTAGATTGATCTCTGTGAAATTCGCAAGCATAAAGGACTGTTGGGGCAATCCTTGGCTTGTTTAGATAGTAGTGTGTGCAAGGTGTATTTCATCCTATGTGCATGATTGCTGTACACAACCCAGCAATTCTCAGCTTTGTGTGTAAAATATACCAGGTGAGAAAAGCTGTGTCAGTGTACAAACAGCTTGATGAGTCATTGAAAGCAGGAGACACAGAAGGCAAGCAAGGCAAGGCACATTTTATTTAAAAAGACACCCATCCCGGAGGCACTCTAGGTACCATTCATTAATCAATAAATACAACACATCACAATAATAATCAATTAAATACAATAATCTGTAGAAGTTAAAACAAAATTTGCTATATAATTAACTACCCTCAACTTCAGTAGCATTTAAAGTCTCTAAGACTAAATTAACATCTGATTAATCTTCATTAAAAAGACAGGTAAGGAACTATAAAACATAGTCTGGGAGGGCCTGATTGAACAAAAAGGCCTTGAGGTGGGCCTTAAAAACCTCAACAGATGGGGCCTCCCTAACAGCTAGAGGAAGAGAATTCCAAGGGACGGGGTCAGCCACACTAAATGCTCTGTTACCAGCAGTTCTTATCCTCATCCTGGGAATTGCTAGGAGGCCCCTAGAGGAGGAGCAGAGGGAGCGGACTGAGACAGCAGTAACAAGAAGGTCCTTTGGGTAGCCAGGGCCCAGGCCATGTAGGTCCTTAAAGGTGAGTAAACCCACTTTAAAGAGGACCCTCCACCTAACCGGCAGCCAGTGCAGTTGACGCAGCACCGGGGTAATATGACAATATTTAGACTATCCTGTCAACTGCCTTGCTGCTGCATTCTGCACCAGCTGCAGTTGGTTCAGGGTACCCCCAGAGACCCCGAGATAGAGTGCATTATAGTAGTCAAGCCTGGATGTCACAGAAGTTGCAAAAATTGTGATATAGGATGCACAATATAATAATAAACATTATGATGCACCCTGTGATTTTATGTCTGCCACTGTATCATGTACTGTCACTCTTCAGGAATCTGACATACTAAAAACATTAGGGAAACCTATTGCCAAGTTTGGACTGGCTAAGAGAGAGAGAGAAGTTGGACTCTGTGTGTGTCTCACATCACAGACTACTGTACAGGCTACAGGCTGTTACAATCAATCTGGAAAATATTAAATCTTTTAATGACATGTGGGCATGACTGTTGGACTACCTACTAGTAAAGAATGACTTTGATCTAGACCCAGTGGTCATCATGTGTCACTACTGTTTGACAAAGGTGAAAAATAACACACTGCCACCAAGATCTGTCTTGAACAATATGGAGGCAGATGTCGCACCTACTGAGATTGCTGCACTGAATATGTTTGAATGGATACTCATACAAACGATGAAACCATTTCAGACTATTCTACACCTGAATACAAAAACATAAAATACCCCAAGAAGAGCTTGAGAAGTCTCTGAAAGGGGCTGTGATGTATTTTCCACTTCCAATGAAAGAATGTGGAGACAATCTCAAAGCAAATCAGTGTTGTTACACTAGTAAACAGTGTACCTACAAAGTCCAAGGTCGTTTGGCAAGATATTGTCAATGTGCAGAATGTGAAATGTGCTCTACACTATCTGAAGAGCAATAATCCTTTCTATGATGACCTTGACATAGATGAACTCTTAGATATGAGTGCTCAGTATGGACTAGTGGACACTAGGAAACCAATGATTGAGAAGGTCACTGTTGCAACTTATGAAGATGTGCATGAGCAGTACACAATTCACCCTCGGCATGGCTGAGATCCGGTTGGTGATAACATTGACCTGTACCAGATGAAACATGTTGAAGGTAGTCCTGTCAGCATATTGGAGGAAAATCTTGAAGCATGTTGCTTTCCAGATTTTCCCTCAAGGTACACGAGGCCATCTGGCTGCATGTGATGTGCATGTTCAAGGTCCTGAATATCCTACATCAAGAGTCTTAAACAAGGATGGCAGATTCCATAGGAACACACAATATTTGTTCCACCTGCTGTGGGAGAGTGAGCTTAGTATCGTCTCTGCATCCATTGCACATACACTGTTCTTGACTAGTCCACTAGATGGGATTACAGCAGTTGAGTTTCTGCAAAGACTGAGTAAAAAGGATGAAAAGCTATAGGTGAATTTGACATCTATACTCTTGGGTCTGCATGGCATAAAAAAATACTGGTATCGTAGGCACTTGGAGGTCATAACTATGCTGCACGAGTATGGTGCAGCTACTTGCTTTGTAATTTTGAGCTGTGCAGAGTACAGCTGGGATGAGTTAGTTGAACTGTTGAGATGGGCCAAGGCTGATGTCAATGGCATTTCATCAGTGACACTTGGTGAAGTGTGCTCATTTGATCCAGTTTCTGTGAACCCAACATTTTCACCATCATTTCCATGAGATATTGACATTCATTTTGTCAAAGAACAATCCTCTTGGATTAGTCGAGCACTACTTTTGGAGGACAGTGTACCAAGCACGAGGTGCACCACACATACATATGCTGTTGTGGATTATTTATGCTCCTCATATTGGTGAGAATGAAGCAACTGAAGTGCTGAAGTTCATTCAGCATTATGTCACTTGCCACATTCCTGACAAGTATGACAGTTCAACACTGTGGAAACTGGAGCAAAAGTGCCAGTGACATCTTTGTGGGAAGTATTGTCACTGAGCAGTCAAGAGTTGCAATAAGTGGTACGCCAAGTGTCAATTTGGTTTCCCTAGACATGTCTGCCAGCAAGGATGTATGAATAATTTGTTCTCCGCCATCCATCACCATCTCAATGCAAAGTCCACTAAAAGGTTGTATGAGTTACCCAGACAGGAGCACAAGGTGTTCATCATTGATTACAACCCTACTCTTCTCCTGATGTGGCAGGCAAACATTGATGTGCAGTTTGTGGCAAATAATTCTCTGTCTCTTGTTTGGTATGTCACATCGTACATCATGAAACATGAGCAGACCAGTTTGCTAGAGCTTTGGAAAGATATTGCTACTTCCAGCCAATCATTGAGCTCACAGCTCTGGTCACGGGGATTAAAGACATTGTCTGACAGGGAGTGTGGAGCACATGAGGCCAGTGATCGTTTGATTGGGACACACTTGTATGGCAAGTCTGATGCTGGATGATTTCTTAGTGTTAACTACAAAGAGAAATGAAAACATGTCTTGAAGTCTCATGATGAGATTAAAGAACAGGCTGTGAACTGCCCTTTATCAAAGAATATTTTGAAGAATAACCTGATGAACACATACTATCCAAATCGGGCTGCTGTGATGGATGACATGTGCCTCTACCATGTTGCTAAGTGGTACAACTACAAGACTGACATAGCACCTGATGAAACTTGTGAGATTTACAAAGTTAAAGGCTTTGATGGGTGCCTTGCTAAAGGGAAAAAAACTTGGCTGATTGACCATTGTAAATTAAGTATCTCTACAACTGACAGCAAGGAACATTACTACTTTGCTGTAATGTTCCTCTTTAAGCCATGGAGAGATGACAGGACACTGAAAGGAGACTGTGAAACATAAGAGCAACAATCCTACCTTACATATGAGACCTTGAAGAGTGAACAGTCTGAAACATACATTCATAGATTAGAATTAGAGAAGGAGCAGATGGAACAATCTAAGAAACAGCTTGAGAAAGATACTCCAGGAAATTCTCAAGAAAACATACATCCTGAGGGAGAGGATACTCTTGGAGTCCCTCTACTAATGAATGATCCTGTGGTTCAGATGAGTAAAGTCGAATGTGCCATGGAACATTCTTGTCATGTGACAAAGGATCCTAGTGTACTGACTGACCAGTTGAATAGGCAGCAGTTTGCTGCTTGTGATGCTGTTACTGAAGCAGTTAGACATGGCATACTTTATGAGAAGAAACAATGTACGTGCGGAAACTAGGAACCTTTGCTAATGTTTGTTAGTGGTTCTGCTAGCACGGGCAAGAGTTTTGTTATTGAAGCTATCACAGCGGAGATGACAAGTTATGTCTGTAGCTGTGACTGCTTCTACAGGATTGGCAGCATACAACATTGGTGGTGTAACTCTACACTGGTTGTCTATGCTTCCTGTAGAGCATGGCAAAACAGAAGAGCACAGAAACCTTTCACTTGAGGTGGCATCTGAGCTGCGTCCAATGTCTGTCAAGATGAAACTTTTGATCATCGATGAGATTAGTATGGTCTCAAATGTCATGCTTGCATGTATCCATCTATGCCACCAGGAGATACTTGGAACTGACCATGGTGAGCCATTTAGTGGGAAGAGTGTTGCGTTTGGAGACATTCTACAACTTACACCTGCAAATGGAAAGCATGTCTTTACAGCACTGAATGTGAAGCAAGCAAAAAGTATGATAAGATGCATTGGAAGAATCAATGTTTGGGAAATGTTCCTTTACATTGAGCTGTATGAAAACATGCAGCAGAGTCATGATCTTGCATACAAGACACTTTTGGATCATGATCACATTGGCTCGTTGTCAAACACAATGTTTCTTTGCTGAACACATGCCATGTCAGCAGTGAATACACTTATCTTACTTCAGCATGTGATTTTTTCAGTGATGTGTACTCAGACTCTGCTCAGATTGTGTGTCTCATGCTTTGACTCAAGCAGTGTGCTGAATTTAACAGCATTATGTTGCAGAGACAGGGTCAGGAAATCATCACTCTGCATGCAGTTGACACCATCTCAGGGACAAAGATCATGTGCCTATCGTGCCCCCAGCTGGCTAAATGCCCTCAGCACTCATATTACTGCCTCCACCTCTCTAGGTATTTTCAAATCAAGGCTTTTCTCTCACCTTACCACCTCCAGCTCCTGTGACTGCCCTGATTAAACCTCCTATTTTCTCACTACCCACCCTGTCCCGTTATTTGACAAAGACATGTTTGGGAAACCTTTTCTCCTGCTATTGTCTGCTCCCCACACCTTTCACGTACCCTCTCTGTTCTGGACTTTTTCCCTATTTGTTTCTCCTAATCTGGCATGACCTCTTTCTTGTAATAATAATGTGATTATTGATATCTCATGTCCTTTTGCACAAATGATTTGATATGTATTTGTATATGTTTTCTTGCTCTTGACACAACACAAATTGTTGTGTTATCTATGTAACCTTTTGTACTGTACCTAAATGAACTGGAACCTTTGTAAAAGAGCCTCTGTCTCAAAGGTAGTAATTCCTAGAACAATAAAAAAAAACTGAATAATGAAAAAAAACTGAAAAAAACATTGATGGTGCAGTCTTGAGTCAGAATCTGGTAGTAAAGCTGATGGAACAATTGTCTGAGCTAAAGTCAGATGTGTCTCACACAGCTGGATTAGAAGTACTTCTAACTGTGTGCATGAATGCATGCATCATGCTACGCCATAACCTTGATGTAGAGTGTGGCATGGTGAATGGTGGAATGGAACATATAATTGACTTCCAGTACAACGTACAGAAGACATTCATAGAGGCACTAGTTGTCAAGTTTGACAGCATTGAATAGTCATTGCCTATTTACAGGACGACTGTAAAGTTTCAGATGATGTAAGACATATATGTCACTAGGTAACAGTTTTCTGTGTGTGTTGCATACGCTGTATCCACACACAAGTCAGAAGGCTTAAGTTTGGGCTAAGCAATGGTCAACATAGGAAGTGGCATCTTTAAAGATGGCTGTGAGCTATGTTGCACTTTCACATGTACGGACCCTGTCTGGCTTACATATTATCTGCATAGTATCACATAAAATATGTGCTGACAGATGATACATCACAGAGTACAACAGACTGGGTACTCTGCACCAGCCAACATTGCCTCTTATACTGCTGCTTATGAATGTGGCACACTGCAATGCTGCAGTCACAGTTTCTGGAATGAAAAATAAGTACCAGACAGACAGACCAGCATTAAATTCAGACAGCACAAAGAAGGAATCCACAGCTCAAGAACAGACAAGCTGTCCTCCACAGAAGAAGGCACTTGGGATGACTGTTGTCCCAGCATTTGACAATAGTACTGGAGTAAACTGCTATGCAAACTTACTAATGCAAGCATTTCATCATATGTCTCACTTTGTGACCAGTATCAAATCTTTGCATGACACAGCACTGTCTCAGTCACTAAAGAAGGTAGTAAATGATAGTGACAAGCATGACAGTAGCATACAGACTCTGATACCTTTACAAATTGTGATGTGCGGATATGATGGACATCACACATTGACCAATAACACTCAGCAAGATGTGACTGAGTTTATGATAGCTATCATTAACAGCTTGGAATCAGACCACATTTCAGTGCAACAGTACTTTATTGTCACCTATGTGACAAAATACACTTGACTGTCTTGTCGACATTCACACAAAGAAATAACAGAAGACATGTTGTGGATTTCATTGTATGTTCCATAGGCACATTCTGTGAAATTCGGGCAACCGCTCAGGAATGCAGAGTGTGGCTGGAGATGTACCTTTTGTGGAGGAGAGTGTATTCAGTCAATATGACTTAGAACCTCTTCTCAGTATCTTCTTTTAGTCTTGTGGAGATTTTGTGCAAATGGACTATGAGTTGACACACAGATCACTAATTTTGTAGCTGGAAGAGTACAATTCATGGGAGCATGGTTTGATGCACAGGCTGTAATATTCCACCATGGAGCATCTGTTTATTCAGGACATTATGTGACATGGCTCTGGTACAGCAATGGCTGGATGGAATGCAATGACTACATGAGCATTTTTAAACAGAGATTACCTCGTAATCTAAAAGATGCTTATGTCCTGGTTCTCAGAAATTACAATGACCTTCATGACACAGAAGAGTAGTAAATGTAAATGTGGTTTAATTGTGTTTGACACACTCTAGTAATCATAACAGTGTGCTGTGCAACCATCCCTGAACATGTGCAGTACTTTTCATATCAGATTATGAATTGTTGAAGAAACAGATTATACAGATACAGATATTTATGATGCCAAGAGTCAAGGTAGGTGTTGCTGTGATTTTTTGCCTAAGTGGGCCTTAATTGTTGCAGGCTATGTGCATGGTCACATGACATACAACAATTGCTTTGACTATGGAGCAATCTAACTGTATATTGGTATTTTAGGACTATGCAGTTCTGCTGTACTAATCTGCTCATTTCTGTATTGCTGCACTATGTGACATTGAATGTGATCTGACTGCGGTCACACCATTGTATGTCAATGGTGTGTACATTACATAACATTGAGAAGCATGACTATGTTTGTTGGTTAGCAATGTTCTGTGTTCATTGTATGCACTATGTGCATGCTTCACATCTGCCTAGTGATGCATGAGGACAGATTGTGCAACAAAGCTGCCACTGCAGCTTTGCATGTATTTGCACACATATTGTTGTGCAATACTTTCCAAGTACTATAAGGACATGCCTAATATTCTATGTCTACAGCGTGTCTCTCACTGATACCTGTCAAGTTTCAAGTTTACGTTTATTGTCACGCATGTATATCCAAAGGCTTTTGTTATATGTAAAAAGGGAGACATACAATACATACAATGCAGTTAAAGCCTTCTGACATATAACAAAAACAGAAGAAAAAAGGAAGAAAAGGGAAGCCATGGCTAGAGGACATAAATTACCCCATCTCTAGCAGTTACTTCATAGTATGATTCTTCTTTCTACGTAGTGAAAAGCATATTGTGCAAATTTTGCTAGTGCTTACATTACTGGTGCATATCTGGACTTAGACTCATAGTTTTAGACCAAGAGTCAGCCCCCTCTAAATGGCCTCTCAGTGGCCAAATCCAATTTTCTCTTGGTTTACCAAAGACAGGGTACTCAAAGATTACATGTGGGATCTCCCATATATAGTTTTCATTGCAATACTATGATACCAGTAGTGGAGCCCTACCTATCACATAATTTACACCTGGCTTAACCTGTATCATCTGAAATCTGCTCATATACTTTCTGATTTATGTTATCACAAAAGAGAAGATATTTTTCTGTTAAGAATGAGGTTTTAATATTTTTATATATTTTCCCTTCCCCAGAGTCATGTAGTCATTCTAAGTCTTGTATAGCAGCAACATCTAGTAATCTTTGCATGACCTGGTCTTAAATAAATAAAAACCCCTATTTGGTTGAAGAACATAGTTATTTTCTAGGCCCAGTTTATTTAAGATGGAATTTAATTAGAGAATACACATATCTCTTCCCTTATACCTTCCCTCACACTCCTCAATTAATGAATACTGGGACAGACTGGGATCCTTAGAAGTAATTATTCTAAACCAATAATTTACTGCTCTTTTACCTATCCTTGTTTTAATAGAATGTATTTCATTTTCTGCTCTAACCATTGTACTATGGGTGTACATAGAGACCCCCAGGAGTTGTTTAAGAAACTTATTTTATATTGATTCTAATGCATTTGTGACCCCCAGTATTCCCCAAATCTCTGAATCATACAACAACTGTGCACTAATCTTCACCTCAAGACATCTAATTTGTGCCATATAAGAATTCTGAGCAAAAGTATTAACAAACCTTGCTATTGCCTGCACTGATCTAGTTGTCTTTTCCTTCATCTTTTGAATGCGAGTTTTCCATTTTAATTTCTTAGCCAGATACCAAGGTAACAGAATACTGTACATTTACCTCTTCACTGATTTTATCTTCTACTATCTAATTTTTTGGTTTCGAATTCCGTCATTCAAATACCATGATCTTTGTTTTTTGTGTATTAAGCTCCAAGTCAATCCCCTTTAATGAGTCTGTAAGAGAAGTTAGAGCTCTTTTTAACCCAATTGGAATCTGAGACAGAATAATTGCATTGTCTGCATATAAAATAATTTTCACTGGTAGCACAGATATTCTAGGGGGAAAGGTGTCAATTTTTTGTAGTTCTTCAACCAACATTTCCATATATATATTAAAAAGTGTTGGAGCCAACAAACATCCTTGTCTTACCCCGTACTTAATTTCCAGGGGTTCTATACAGGCACCATCTTTACTGTATCTTATCACAACCTTGGAATCTTTATACAGTAACTTAATCATCTTAAGTAATTTACTTTCTATCCCCTTGGTCTCAAGGATCTCCCACAAATAATTTCTATTGATACTGTCAAATGTCACTTTGATAGCTATAAATACTACATACAACTTTCTCCCATTCTTTCTTACATATTTGTTTACGAGATATATGAGTGTAAAAATTGGATCTAACTTAGATCTTTGCTTTCTAAATCCAAACTGAAACAAAGATATTATGTTATTTTGTTCTACCCAGTGCTCTAACCTTAACAATAGAAGCCTCAAACATATTTTAGAGCTTATACTTAGCAATGTAATTGGTCTATAATAACATGGGTCCTCTATTGAGTCTTTCTTGTGTATGGGCACAATCACACCCAAGCACCAACTTGAAAGTATTCTTTCCATCTTCACCAAATAGTTTAAAATTGGTGTTAATAATTCTGCCCACCATACTGGGTCAGAGTGGTAAATCTCTGCTTCTATCTCATCCATACCTGGAATCTTGTTTTCCTTTTTGTTCCTTAATTGCTTGTACAACCTCCCCTAGTGTAAGATCAGTCCAGACTTTATTTTTAAAGGTATTGGATTCTCTATTATTCTTGATATTCTTGATATTATTTCCCAGATATGCTGCAGGCTCTTGATCAGACCTAAAAATTGTTTTAAAATATTTTATCCATGTCTCTGGGGCAATATAAGCTTCTATGTTTGATCTCAGATTACCTGTCACATGTGCCACCAAATTCCAAAGCGACTTTGTGTCCTTTTCCATTATTGGTGTCTGTAAGGTTTGCCAAAGATCAGCTGAGTATTTTAGTTTTTTGGTATTTTTTAAGGCCCTATATTCTTGTCTTAAATTAATAAAGGCCATCCTATCTTATAGGTCTCTTCTAGATTTCAATCTTTTCCCCTGTTTCCCCATTCTAGATTCTGCTATTTCACATTCTCTATCATGCAACCTAGGTATTCCTCATTCCCTCTTCATTTTTCTTACATTTCTATTTTCCTTACTTGATCTCACTTTGGCTAACACCCTTTAATCCCTGCCTGAATGTGTTCAATATTTGTTCTTTTTTCTTGCAAGAGTGAATTTCCCTGCATGAAATTTTGCTCTCCTGCTTTTCTCTCTTCAGTCCATCTTATTCTCCTTTTATTGATCACTTGCATATTGTCATTTGCCATGATCAGCTTCTCCACATTTTCTATTCTCAATTACCCGGTTAATGACATATCTAAACTTACAGATAGAGGAAAATGATCACTATCACACACTTCTAGTATACTCATCTTGGGTACTTTAACAAAAGAATAAGCATCGACTATAAAATAGTCCGAGACACTTCCTCCCCTTTTTCCTACGTGGATGCATTTTCCATCTCTATGTTCTATACAGCTGCCATTTAGCATCCTCATACTTGTTTTTAATACATTTAGCAGGCTCTGTCCTGTTTATTAGTTTTTAGATCTAGTGAAGTCCTTATAGGAATTCCTAGAGCATCAAAGTTCCAATTATTACAGTGGTCCTCCATTCGTGTTCCAACTTTTGTGTTCAAGTCCCCACCTAATATGATGGTGATTCCTGGATATTTTACTTGCTAGTCCAGTAGATTGTCTTGTAAAATTTCCATTTTTTAATGGTATCAATCAGCTTAGCCTTTGGGACCAAGTATACATTCAAGATTATACATATGGTCCTTCCATCTCTGGATATTACAATTCCCAAGATATTATGTATCTCATTCTTAACAATACATTTAGCTTCGACCTCAAGCCCCATTTTTACAAGCGTACATATCCCACCTAATGGCCTGCCATATATAGACAATTTTTGAGGAGGCACTCCCCAGCTTTGAAAACCATCAAAGAAATGTCCCACATGGCTAGTTACCCATGTATCCTGAAGTAAAATTATTGTAAATTTAGGAATTAAATTCCACTAGCCAACATCCTTCATTTTGTCCTCAAGTCCAGCTATATTCCAAGATATTACTTCTAGACCTTTTTCACTGGGCTGGAGCATAACTCTCTTTCCCCTGTTCAGTCAATTAAGATTCACTTCTGGTTCCATTGGGTAGAATCTATTCCCCCTTGAGATATCCAGAGATGCAGTACCAAGATCTATTACAGAACTGTCTTTATACAATAATATTCTGCTGCTATTTATTCTTGGACCTCTGATTTTTCTTCCTCTAATCATTCTGTCCTTATTCCAAGCATGTCCACTATCCTGTAGTGTATACTCCTTTTGTATAGGTTCCAAATAATGTGTTATGCTTTTCTGAATTTTCCTTACAGAGGAGGGTTTTTTATCCATATTAGGTGCTTCAATGTTTCCCCTTGTATTTTAATACTTTCCTCCTTATTGCTTTCCACTGGGAAGATAGTTATTTCTGCCTTTACCCCCATTTTTTTAATTCTGATTTTATATCCAAAATCACCTGCCTGGTTCCTATCTTTTGAGTTACCAAACAGACCCAACCTTTTTCCTTTCCCATGTAATATCTATATACTGAGGTAATATCAGTCCACTTAAACATATTCCCTAACAGGCCCTTATATATGTTATATATTGCAATTTTAAGAGTTGTTAGATTTTCATTCTTGGTTTTAAGGGTTTATTAACCCCTTTCTAATTTTCTTCTCTTTTTTAATTATATCTTTTTCCTGGATAAGCTGTTCTTTTCCCCCCTCCTTGACCGTTCCTTGATTTCTATCTTCTAAATCTGCTACTATATGTCCAGTTTCGGGATACCTATTTCTTTTCCTTTCTGCTTTGTCTTTTCTAGAGCCCTTATATCCCCAGAAGAGGGAGACGCCAGTGCTGAGATAAGTATTATATTCTCTCCTTCTAAATATATCTTCCTAGTCCCAGCTCCAAATTTGGATTCTGACATTGGTACATCCCTGCAATAAGTGCCCTCCCTCATGTTTTTTCTTTATTTTTCTGGTTGACTTTTTATTTTCCTTTTGTCTACCAGTTGTTTAGCATTATCTTAAACTTTTAGTTGAGGTACTGGCTGTTGTATTTCCAGTACTTCTTTCCTACCAACTTATTCTATTATAGCTTTTATAGTCTTTGTATTATTTTCCTTCTTCCTTGTCCCTAGTTTCTTATTCCCTTTCTCCTTTTCCTGACCCTTATCTGTCACTCTAGAGTGATGTGTCAGCTTTCCTGTTAACACCTCTGCTTCTATATTACCTGTATCCATGTTGTTCTTTAATACAGCCAGGATCTCAAGTAGTAAATAATTGCCATACACTATCTCTGCTTTAAGCTCTTCCAGGGCATTGCTATTCTCCCCTCCCAAATCCTGTGCAGATTGATTTTGCCCCTTTACTGTCCTACCATAAGTTCTTGTTGTGTTTTCTCTTACAAATTTCCCTAGCAAAGGAGATGAAGGTGGCTGCTCATACTCCTTTCCTTTACTTTCCTACAAATGTGTAAGATCTGGGGGGCATTTGGAGGGTGGGTCTAGTAGCATCCTGTTCATACGTGGAGTTAGAAAGGCTTCAAACTGGTTTAAAAAGGAGCCTGAGTTAGCCTCATATTCCAACCCCTTTGTTACTCCACTCCCCAATTTTCCTATATTCCTTTGTGAATCTCTATCCTCCTCAATTTCTTCCAATATAACCCTACTCCCTTCCCTACATGCTTTCCCATGGGTATCATGGTTTGCTTTTTCTGCCTCTTATTTCACTTGAACGGAGCAGATTTTCTCTATTGGTTCTTTTTCTAATTCCCTATTCTGTTGCAGTAATGGGTGTTCAATCAACTGAGTTTTATTTGTCCCTCTTACTAGAGAAGAGATTAATGGTATCAAGCTTGTGCTCTGTATTCTTAGAACTGCCGTTTTCCCCACCAGATCAATCTGGTTTCCTGGGGCTAATATATAGCTGGTGATTTTTTCCTTGGTACTCTTGTTAATTTTTTTTTCTTGTTTGCATCTTGCCTTTTTCCTTTAGCTGCAAAAATCCTAGTTTTAGGGGTTTTTTTTTCCACATTTTATATTTAGACTGCCTTGTAATCATGACTGTATAACGGTGTCACACAATTTAAACACTACAGATACAAAGCAAAACCGGCCCAAATATACTATATCACAATCCTCCACAGTTATTACTGTAAGTCCCAAAAGTTTCAATCTCAAGGTCCACTTTCAAGTATGATTTGTTCTTTTTCCTTCTCCTTGCCATGTCGGTCTCCTTCTATAAGTTATAGATGGTAATTTTCTACTGCTCGCACTAACAGGTACCCTTCTCAATCTGCAACCATACACATTTATGTCTGTTTAAACTTTTCCTTTATGGTCATCCATCCACAAGTCAGTTTCAAAATCAGTAATATTTTCCACACAGTTTTGTATGCCTGACTTGGTTCAGAAAATCTGCTCCTTATGTTAACTATTGGGTGCACTGAAATAAAAAGGAGAACAGCTGTTTAGGCGACAGTTGCTTAGATAAATTTAATGAACTATGGCTTTTCTTTTAAAATAAGACTATATCTTTTGAGCCGCTTTCCCACTTCGCTTATTTTCCTCCACCTCACTCCCCCCAATATATAAACAGTATATGATGCTGTAAACAAAAACAGCTTACTTGTTTAACTGTTTGTAAGGGGCCTGAGTACGACCTCGGTCAGAAAATAACCAGCAACAAGGCCTTCCTTCTACCTTATGTTAACAGCCTGATCTTCATAACCTGCAGTCCTGTTCTTTTGACCGCAACCTTGATCCTCCACTGGTTCCACACACTGACAAAAAAAAAATTGTTTGCTCCAGACGGTGTCTTCAACATATACATCTTGGAACATGATGTCCCACCCTCATGAGAGCCACTACAAGCTGTTGTGAATACTCAGAGAATCTGTTTAGCCGTTTAGTATACATGCTTATTCAGCAAAAGTATGATCCTGCAAATAGAGCACAGGTAAAAAAGTCAGCAACTATTTAAAAAGAATATCACCATGGCTTGCTCCTTCCACCCTGTTGGCATATACTAGATACAAACTACTTCAGCGTCTGATGAATGCCCTAGGTGTGTGCTTAAGTGGAGGATGGTGGTCACATGACCTACAGTATATTAGTGTTCTGGTACCAAAAGTTTTTAAAATAACATTTTAAAAGTTGTTTTCCTTCTAATCCCAGTCTACTGTACTACTCCTGTCAACTATAAGTGCTTTAAGCAGCTCAATGTACCCATGCTACACAGGTTTAATGTGTCTTTATTGTACCATACACTTATACGGGTTCAGCCTCATATTACCTCTACTGTCTGATTTTACCATTACCTGTAGGGCTGCTAGAAAATCCATTTAAGCTTATATCATGAATACAAAACACTAAAACACAGTAAAACAGTTGCAATCCCACTCAATGAAGTTAAACTGTAGTAGTCTCCCTGTTTAAAAAAAAAAAAAATGCAAAAAGAGGAAAGATAGATGCCTGAAATAGATGCCAACAATAAAAAACAGATACAGAACCACCTGAATCAGAAAGTTTTAGATGCATATATCACAAATAACACATATATCAAAACTATTTCTCTATCTGTAGCAGTATAAAACTTCCCCTTCTCAATGGCGATGGCTTCTATCTTGGCTTCATGCTGTTCTATTCTTACAGAGCTCGATTTATTTCCACAAGACCTGAAATATCCCTTGTTTCAGCACCTTCTACCAGACATAAAGAGGCTGATAACAGCATCTATTTGGTGGAGGCTCTTCACCCCCATCAGAGCCCTTCTGTGGGACCTCTGCCCTGGTTCTAAGCCCAGTCCAGCACTGGACTGTATCCTCCTAGTCCCACCACTTCCACAGTTTTCTTTGCATTTACTGCTGTCTGGGTCTGAAACAGAAGCAGAAAGACAGTGGGAGAAGAGCCGCATGATGGGGGACCACAGTAGGAACTTCTGGAAAGGAGACAAGCATTTGTAGGTAACTGTGGCTTACCTTTTTTTAAAATAAAACAAGTGTTGTCTCCCTGCTTCTCTTCCTTACTCCACAAGTGAAGAGAGTGAGTAGTGGACAGCCGTCTCCTTCAGCCTCTCCTTAGCTGAGCATAAGTCAGACAGCATTGCAGAAAGCTGCAAGGTGGCTGCCTCACAAACAGAAAGCATAGTTTAATACCTGTCTGGTGTCCACTTGAGGTGGCATATTTTCTGCCAACTTTACTTAATTGTGAGAACAGCACATTGCTATGTAGGCCTACAATATGAATGATTTCTGATAAATAGTAACATAGAAACATAGAAATATAGACCTTGATGGCAGATAAGGACCGCTTGGCCCACCAAGTCTGCCCATTTCCCTACCTACAGGATAAGCTGCAGATCCTAGTTAACCAACAGCCTATTTCTTCCTACCCCCACAAACATTGCCTTATGTCTGTACTATGCATTCTTGAATTCTCCCATAGTTTTAGACCCCACAACCTCATCAGGAAGGATGTTCCATGCATCCACCACCCTCTCAGTGAAAAAAAAAACTTCCTCACATTGCCCTTGAACTGCCCCTTCTATCTTCAAATTGTGTCCCCTTGTTCTTGCACATCTCTTTTTTGAAAGATGCTACACTCTTGGACTTTGTTGATTCCACTGAGGTATGTAAACGTTTCTATCCCTTCTATCCTCAAGGGTATACATATTAAGCTCCTTTAGTCTCTCCTCATATTGGCTTCTCTTGCAGACCCTGCACATTTTAGTTGCCCTTCTCTGGACTGCCTCCATCCTGTCTATGTCCTTGCGGAGATGGGGTCTCCAGAACTGGACACAGTACTCCAGATGGGGTCTCACCAACTGTCTGTACAGAGGGATGACAACTTCTTGGTTTTTGCTGGTGATGCCTTTCCCCATACATCCCAATATCCCCCAAGCCCTCCCTACAGCCTTCTCACATTGCTTGCTAACCTTAAGGTTATCTGATGTGATTAGCTCAGGTCTTTTTCCATTTTTGTTTTTGTTACTACCTCCCCCCATAGTGTAATCTTTCCCAAGGTTTTTGTTTCCCAGGTGCATTATTTCGCATTTCTTTGCATTGAATCCAAGCTGCCATACTTCTGACCATTCCTCCAACCTTGCCAAGTCCCTTCTCATCCTTTCCTCACCTCCTTGTGATTCAGCCCTGTTGCAGATCTTTATGTCACCTGCAAAGAGGCATACTTTTCCTTCCAGTCCCTCTGCAATGTCACTTATAAAGACATTAAAAAGGACTGAACCCAGTACTGAACCCTGCAGTACCCCACTAGTAGCCCCTCTTTCTTTAGAGAGGACTCCATTTATAATTACTTTCTGTGTTCTGTTGTCCAGCCAATGTTTTACCCAGGCTGCCACCCTGGGACCCACTCCCAGGCTGGTTAATCTGACTATTAATCTTTTGTGTGGGACTGTGTGAAATGCCTTGCTAAAGTCTAGGTAGGCCATGTCCACAGCCACTCCCTGGTCTACTACTTTGGTCACCCAGTCAAAATCAATTAGATTCATTTGACATGACCTTCCCACTGTGAACCCATGATACCTTGGGTCCTGTGCCCCACTGGCCTCTTGTTAATCAACAATTCTTTATTTCAGAAGTAATTCCAAAAGTTTCCCTACCACAGAGGTCAAACTGACAGGTCTGTAGTTTCTTGCCTCTGTCGTAGTCCCACTTTTGTGAAGGAGAATCACATCCACCTTCCTCCAGTCCTCAGGTGCCACACCATCATCCCATGATTTGTTAAAAAGGGTAGTCAGTGGTTTCACTAGTTCTCCCCTTAATTCTTTTAGAATTCTGGGGTGAATTCCATCAGGCCCCATTGCTTTGTCCACCTTCAGTTTTAAGAGTTCTTTCAGAACCATTTCTTCTGTGAAAGGACTGGGATCACCCCCCCCCATCCAGAATGTTTCTGTTAATTGGATTAGGCACTTCCCCCTCCTCCTCTTTTGTGAATACTGAGCAGAAATGTTTGTTCAGTATCCCTGCTTTTTCACTGTCCCTGTCTGTCCACCCACCGTCCGTTCTATTCAGCCTCACTATCCCTACCTTTGTCTTTCTACTGTTACTGTTAATATTGTGTATATATAAAAAAGTATTAATATTTGCTAGAACCATGTACATCTCTGTAAACTCTCTGCACTGTTTTTATGTGAAAACTATAATATTAAAATTTTTAAAAATAGTGACAGTTACATAGTACTTCATAGCTATGTTCTTTTTTGTGTTGCACATAGCTTCAGCATTACAGTTTGTTAAATGTTATTACTGCAGTGTCTGAATGGCATGTATTCAGATGTTTTAAGGAAAGATAAACGTGTATAATATTTAGTAAGGATCTACCATTTTTATAAATATGTGAATTGTTACTGTTTATTATTTAGATTTTCTTATGAATAATTCTTATGAAACACTGTTAATCATCAGATGGCTAATAACAAATATTTAACTGAATAATTATATTATTTACTGTGGCATTATATTAATTTATTTGAAAGGTTTGTTATGTGTGGTGAGATATTACTTGTCTGTTATTTATGGAAGAACATTGTAAATCACACACTCTGCTCAATATCAGTTCAAGATATGTTCCTGATTTTTTCTGATCACTTTTATTAAGGGGTTGGTTGAGGAATTTTTCCAGATGCACTTAATGTTGAAATATTACAATATAGTAATGCACTATTGCAGCAATCTTATGATATGCTTCTTTGGTGTCCGTAGCTTTTAAATTGCCTAATGCATTTGGTTTTTGCCCACCCCAGGAACATTGACTTGCGCAGTTTCATATTATTTTTTTAAACTTTTAATATGCTTTTGTGATGAATTACAAAGAAGTGGTGTGAGACTGAGTGAGTCGTGCAATTTGCCTTCTTTAAAACAGAATTGGCATTTAATGATTAATAAATATTTTTTTAAAACTTATTTTATGTGTTATTTGTTGTGTTTCTTGATTACTGTATATGATTGATATATGGTTCAGGTTTGCAAAGAAGTATAAATAGATATAATGAAATGGTATTACACATAGATGTGTGTAGGAGCTATAGCTTGACATATAAAACAAAGGTTTTCATACTAGTTACCAGTAATGTATGGCACATTTCTAGGGTATGGTATAATGGTTGTGTTGAGGGCTTATGCTCTCACTGTTAAAAATTATTCTTTACAAGCTGTGTATGTGTTTACTTTATTTCAGTGTCTCAAAAAGAAAGGAAATTCTTTGCAAAAAAAACTCCATTAATGCAACAGTTAGGGTTGTTTCTACAGCAACTAAAGTGAGGAAATTCTATGTTAGGGTTTTCAACCCTAACTCCAAATCCCCACACACACACACACACACACATACAAGCAGGGGACGGTACAAGGCAACACAACCAATCAGAAACAGACACCATAAGGTAACAGAAAGAACATACAACTTTGTAAACATACCACAAAAGACATCCATCATCATGTTTCAGCAACTGTGTCACTTCTGCTGCCATCCCAGTGTCTTGAGGGAGTACACCCACATGCTGTGCAAAGATGCAGTGAGGGATTAAGAAGGCACTGTAGAACATTTTAAATGAAAGTTATTTAGTATGGGATGGTTGTGACTATTTCTTATTGTTTTACTGCACTTCCTCATAACTTAATAAATTTAAGTATAGGGCTACACTGTACTGCATTTGTACAGATACTATCATATGCCTATCAAAGGAGGTATAGCAGCATAGGGTGTAAAGCAGTCCACAGTGTGACTGTGAGATATAGACAGTGTTCTTCTATATGGATGGAGGTACATAAGCAAAGGATGTGAAGTGTCATTCAGTCCTTGTGTTAGGTATGTGCACTCTTCTACTATCTTTGTGTAGCCATGAGACAGATCAGTGAATAACCTCACACTCCAAACCTCATCTATGCAGTAGTATTCAGATGGAGGAACACTGTTCTCAACATAACATTCGTTATCCTTGTGTATCAACCCTGTTGCAGATCTTTATGTCAGTATGCCTCTTTGCAGATGACACAAAGATCTGCAACATAGTTGATACACAAGGAGGTGTGGAAAGGATGAGAAGGGACTTGGCAAGGTTGGAGGAATGGTCAGAATTATGGCAGCTTGGATTCAATGCAAAGAAGTGCAAAGTAATGCACCTGGGAAACAAAAACCCAGGGGAAGATTACACAATGGGGGGAGGTAGTAACAACAACAAAAATGGAAAGAGACCAGGAGGTAATCATATCAGATGACCTTAAGGTTGGCAAGCAATGTGAGAAGGTGGTAGGGAGGGATGGGGATACTGGGATGTACAGGGAGAGGTATCACCAGCAGAAAACAGGAAGTTGTTATCCCCCTGTACAGACAGTTGGTGAGACCCCATATGGAGTACTGCATCCAGTTCTGGAGACCCCATCTCCACAAGGACATAGACAGGATGGAGGCAGTCCAGAGGAGGGCAATTAAAATGATGCAGGGTCTGCAAGAGAAACCATATGAGGAGAGACTAAAGGAGCTTAATATGTATACCCTTGAGGAAAGGAGGGAGAGGGGGGACAGATAGAAATGTTTAGGTACCTCAGTGGAATCAACAAAGTCCAAGAGGGTAGCATCTTTCAGAAAAAGAGACATGTGAGAACAAGGGGACACAATTTGAAGATAGAGGGGGGATGGCTCAGGGGCAATGTGAGGAATTATTTTTTCACAGAGAGGGTGGCAGATGCATGGAACAGCCTTCCTGAGGAGGTTGTGGGGTATAAAACTTTGGGAGAATTCAAGAATGCATGGGACAGACATAAGGCAATTTTGTGGGGGGTAGGAAGAAATAGGCTGTTGGTTAAATAGAATCTGCAGCTTATCCTCTAGGTAGGAAAATAGGCAGACTAGGTGGGCCAAGCGGTCCTTATCTGCCGTCAAAGTCTATGTTTCTATGTTTCTATGTTTCTATTTCAACACTGTTCTATTTTGTCAATGTGGGGCTGGAAGTGCACTGTCTTTTGGACCATGTACTCTCATCTGTACATTCACATAGTATGTCACAATCCAGAGAGCACACTATTCACATGTCACTGTGGGATCCTGCCCTCCCAGTACTAAATCAACATAGTGCAGTACTACCCATATGTCACATTGTCCATATGTCATAGTGAAAAGATAGGGTCCTTTGGACCGTGCACTACCATACTTGTATTGGAGTAGTACAACACAATCCATCTGTCACACTATCCATATGTTGCACTGTTCTCACTGTGAGATATAGGTAGTGTGACTTATGTATTGTGTTGTGGTATATCGATAGAGGAATGGGAATGCAGGATAGAAGCCACCCTGTGCTGTCATTGTGGCATATAGATTGTGTTGTACTTATAGCTTGATGGAGGGATGGTACTTCGGTATCCAAACAATCATGATGTCACACTGTGACATATGAACATACTGACACATAGACAGTGTTGTACTATGCTGATGCAAGGATGGGAGGGCAGAGTACATAGGACCATGGAGTCACAGCATGGCATATGCACAATGTTGTTCTATATCAATGGAGGGATGAAATAACATGGTTAAACTCACTATCTGGTCCTACCATGAGTTATGTGCACTCTTGCAGTATCTGCATGTAGGTATACAGTTCATGCAGTGGCCATCTTACATAGTGGCACAGCATGTGAGTGTACCCCGCCAAGCCACTGGGATGGCAACAGAAGTGATACAGTTGTGGAAAAATGATGATGGATGCCTCTTGTGGTATGTTTACAAAGTTGTATGTTCCTTCTGTTACTTATGGTGTCTGTTTCTGATTGGTTGTGTTGCCTTGTATCATCCCCTGCTTGTATGTGTGTTGTGCTTTGTGTGTGTGTGTGTGTGTGTGCGCGCGCGTGTGTGTGCATGTGTGTGTGTGTGTGTAGAATTCAGAGTTACGGTTGAAAATCCTAACATCACTTCCGGTGGTGTCACACAACTGAATGGCTGCCTGAAGTGGAACTCCACAACCTCGGGTGCTATTTTTGATCTATCAGTCACCATCCAGAATTCCAAACAACGCTAGCTGCAAATGTAGGCTAACTCTATCATTGATGGCATGGTCCGAACAAAAAAAGAAAATGAATGCTGAAGCTAGAAAAAGTCATTTGGCCCTAGAGGTTCAGCAGCCCTGTCAGTCCTTCTCCTTCCAGATCCTTAGCCCTCACTGGGCTGGCAGAGGAATTGGATGGCTCCAGATCAGAAACTACCTCCACCTTCACCAAAGCAGATGACCATCGTATGTAAAAAATTCTGAACAGAACTGATTCAAAAATCACTAGTTTGCATAATGACTTCAAAAAGCTGGAAACTCACACCAGTGTGGTAGAAATCAAATGGAAGTGATTCAGAATGAACATATGGCACTCGGCAGGTCCCTACACAAGAGGCAGAGGGACCTGACCCTCCGTGCAGAAGACACCAAAGCCAGAGCATGTCTCAACAACATTCATATTTTTGGCATCCCAGAGGGTGTAGAACAAGTCAATATGGAAGAGGAATTAGACTGCTGGCTTCATAAGGAATTAGACTTAGAAGAGAGTTCTGCCCTAGAAATTGAAAGAGCCCACTGAGCGGTTGCACCCAGGCCAAAACAGGGTGCACCCCCTCAGTCTATTCTTATTAAATTCTTGCGTTGCACCACAGAAGAGAAGATACTGAGACTTGCATGGGCCAAGAAAGATCTAAACCTGGATGGGCAAACAGTTTATGTTGACCAGGACTACCCACCTCTCATGTTAGCCAAGAGAAAGAAAATACTACAAGTGGTAAAATCCCTCAGAGAAAAAGGTCTAAAAGCATATCTGTGCTATACTGTGTGGCTTTGCATTCAAGATAAAGAGGGAACAAAAAACTTTGACTCACACTTGGCAGTTACTCCATTTCTGCAGGCCTTAGGAGTTTCAATTTTGGACACCAAGGAGGAACAGGCAGAGCAGGAGATAAAGGATCTGCTGTAGTCCATTGCACCAGGAGGCAGACACCCAAACAAAAGAAGATCAGAAGCACTGCTCCCACTGCACGCCAACTTGGCCAAGTGGCTTCAGCTGAAAAACACAACCTGAGGTTTTGCCGACACAATTACTTTGCTTTTCTGGAGGTTCATTGGAGAGTCAATTTGGTTGCACTTGGGAGACATTGAGAAAAAGGCCACTTTGTAACTGGAGGTTTGCATAAGTTTTATACCAGATGTGGATTAAACTTCCACTGTGCATGTTAAGTTGGGACAGCTAATTGGTTATAAGGAAGGGGAATCTCCCCTCACAGGATTGGTTTCCTACCGATCTCTTCTGTGAAGGAACCTTTTTTCCTTCTGTGTCAGACCTTAACGTACCCCCCCAAGGCGTAGTTATAATTTATATTTCAGTAAACTTGTTGGAATGTTTTACACAGCTAGGCCAATCCATGGGACATCTAAATTGATTCTTGCAAGTACATTTACTTTTCTACTTTAGTGGTGTTTTTTTCCAGCAAAGATTTCTGCAATGTTTTCTTCCCATGGACCAAGCCTAGAACTTATGTAATATACATGAAGGCAGGTAAAATATGCCCATTTTGGTGTAAGGTCTCCGGACCCAGTGGGCACTACTTGCAGCAAAGATCTTTTATCCTTTAGTGGATAATTATATGTAAAGCATGAATGTTTCAATGTTAAATGGGGTTTAGATTTGCTAGCAAGAGCTTTATTGTGTAGGGCGATAAGACTGGGGTACAGAATGCTCTAACCATGCACAAATCCTTGATTTATTTGGTCTTTATTGCTTAGTTCTGGTGACTGTGAATGAATAAGAAAAATTCTTGGGTGGCTGTTTTACACGTTTTGAAACTGTTTTGGTCCCTGAGTAGATCGGCACTCTGAGGAGCAATGTTATAGCCACATCTTTAAATGGTTGGCACCCAAGGTCTCCTACTAATGCAACCATGACTCCCGGAGTGCACACAACTAGGAAAAAGGTTAACATTCCTAGCAGAGGCTGGGACCATAAACCTTATGCATCAAGCAGTGCTTTATCTCCTGGTAAAAATCAAATACTTTGAGACAGTACTTCACTATCCGAGAAGCCCGGTCTAGCAGCTTGAGCTTCATTAGCAGTGGTAAGACCCACTCACTGCTCCCACGTAAGGAGGTCTACAGTGTTTGACTGTCCCCACTTACTCCTCTTATAACTCATTGTTTGAGTCAACCTAGTCATACTGTTCATGTTTGCTCTTTGGTTTTTTTCCTCTTCTGTTTAATTTGCTATATACATCCTGGGAAAGCTTTAAAAGATTTAAATGTGTGTGCAGAGGTTGAGGGAGTGTCTATTAGGGAATTTTTTGTGTGTTTTTCTACTAATATTTAACTATGACTTCCCTCAAGATCTGCTCTATCAACATCAAGGGCATCAACAATGTTGTTAAAAGAGCAAGAATACCACAGGAGCTTAGCAGGGCAAAATGCGACATTGCTTGTATACAAGAAACAAAACTCACACAGGCAGAACATAACAAGCCTCATTGGGTGGGGGCAGTATTTTCTGATTCACAGCCAGAGTCCTCCAAATCTGGTGTGGCCATTTTACATAGGAAGGGACTCCCTTTTGCAGTTTGGGAAGTGTGGATAGAGGGCTTGGGTCATATGGTTCTTCCTTCTGGCAAATTTAGAGGGATGCCCCTCTATATAGCTTCCATATATGCTCCCATGCCCCCGACCGGGGAATTTTTCTGCTACCTCTTTTGTATAGTCTCAGTCCTCCCTGAAGGCCAAATTATTTTGGCAGGGGACTGGAACTGTGTGGATAAAAATCCAAGCCACCACAAGGGGGAGATGCCGAGTTCCAAACTACTCAGAACACTAATTTCTGAGGCAGGATTAGTTGACCCTTGGCATCTTCACAATCCAGTTAACCGGGACTACACATTCTACTTCCCTGCTTCAAACTCTTATTCTAAAATTCACAGAATCTACACTCAGTTGGCTCAGGCCCACTCTTTTTGCGATATAGATATACATCCAGTCACTTTTTCTGACCACGCCTTGATTCAGGTAGTGATAAAGGGGGACAGTGGGGGCAGGGAAAGGGGCCGGAGGTTCAACCATTGTCTACTACATGATAAGGCTTTTGTGGATTCCCTGAAGGACACAATCAAACATTATTTAAATGACAACCTAGATGGAGTCACCCACCTCGAATTCATATGGGAAGGTCTGAAAGCAGTCCTCAGAGGTCATATTATTAGTTACTCCTCTTACCAAAATAAACAACACCAAAAAAATTACCCAAATATTAAAAGAAATAAGAGATTTGGAGGGGGAACATAAAAGGGACAGGGACAAAAATCTCCTCCCTAAACTACAAGAAGCTAGGGATAAATATAACAATCTGATGATGAGATGGATGGTGAATGCCCTACGATTTACCATGAATTGGGGGAGAGAGCGGGTAGACTGCTGGTCCTGAGGTTAAGGAAGCAGGAGGCTGATAGACACATTCCCAAAATTTGGAAATGGAATGGACTGGGACAGACCCTCTCTCATCCTACCCACATTGCACAGGAATTTATGGAGTTCAACGCCCACCTATACACCCAGGAGAAGGGACCAGACCATGTCTGGGAGGTCTGCAACTTCTTGTAGGTGTTGGAGCTACCTTCACTGTTAGAGGACCAGAGAGAGGGGCTGAAGGTAGATATCACTGAAGGAGAAGTTAGATTGGTCATTAAATCTCTCAGCTCAGGTAAGGCTCCTGGACCTAATGAGTTCATTACTGAGTTTTTTAAACATTTTGCAGTAGACGAGACCCCCATATTAACCAAAGTATGTAATGATGCACATAGAGAAGGGGCAATGCCTGATTCATGGGGAGCCGCTATGATAACAGTAATCTCAAAACCTGGAAAGGACCCAATGGAGTGTTCTAGCTACCGCTATATCTCCTTATTAAATCAGGACACAAAAACTTTTGCTAAGATCATCAGGCTGCGCCTCCAGGTACTGATTCCCTCACTGGTCCATGTCGATCAGACGGTATTTATCCCAGGTAGGCATATGTAAGATAACATCCACCTCCTGCTTAATATACTATCCACCTCCAAATCCTTTTCCCCATAAATTCTTCATGCAGTGATTTCCCTAGATGCAGAGAAAACATTTGATTGCTTAGACTGAGTATTTAGACCATACCCTTAAAAAATGTGGGTTTGGGGGCAAGTTCAGAAATTGGATTGTAAATCTCTACAGCTACTCCTGGGCCCAGGTCAAGGTGGATGGGGTTCTCTCAGCTAGATTTAAGACAGAGAGGGGAACCAGGAAGGGCTGTCTTCTCTCTCCCCTTTTGTTCACCCTTAGCATGAAACCCCTGGCTGCTTTTATCAGACAATCGGACACCTCCCAGGGTATCAGAGTGGGGGGGGGGACAGAGCTCCTGATATCATTATATTCAGATGATACCCTGCTATATGTCACAGATCCAGTGGGTCAGGTCCCACTCCTTGATTACATACTTAGGGACTTTGAGAAAGTCGAGGGCTTTAAGGTGAATGACATGAAAATAGAAATTCTTCAGATTGGACCACTGCTTTACCCATGGTGAGCCATTTTAAATGGACAAGGGATGGTATTAAATACCTGGGTATCTGGATCCTTAGGGTACATCAAAATTATACCAGACTAACGACCTTAAGTTGCTGCAGGTGGTTCAGTCTGACCTAGCTTTATGGAATGAACTCCCCTTATCCCTACTAGGGTGGATAGCATGTATTAGAATGAACGTCCTTCCCCAATTCCTTTTTCTATTTCTCTACCTGCCTCTGGAATCACCTGGCTCATTCTGGGAAGCTTTCAAAAAGGCCATTTCTAAATTCATCCGGGCAGGGAAGCCACTCAGGATAAGATGGTGAACACTATTAAGATCCAAATCTTGGGGGGATTAGGTCCGCTGACTTGTGTAAATACTTCTGGGCTGCACAGTTACAGGCTCTGATCCCCTTAATGGGGGTGACAGAGTACCATCTCTGGGTTGAACCGGAAAGACCTCAGGCAACCCTGGGTGCAATAAGAGATTTCATTTTTATGGTTGAGGCTGGTCTCAATAATCTAAGACTGAACAACCCTTGGTCAGAGGTTGTGCAGGACACTTGGTTAAAGGTATGCAAGATATTTAAAATAAAATTAAAACTCCCATTAGGGCCTGCTTGGATTTTATCCCCCTTAGGATGAACATGGGGTTTTGTAGATGGGCTAGAAGGGGTCTATCTCGAATATGGAGGCTCTATACCGGTAGGATAATTAAATCATATGAGCAATTAGCAGTGGAATTCAGTCTGCCCCCCCAAGATTCTTTCAGATACTTACAGATCAGACACTATCTCATAGAGAAGGACCGGGAGACCAGTTTCCTGGAGTGTACTAATCCTGTTGGGGATTTCTTCTTGTCCCTGACATCCCAGCCCAGAACAATGGGAATAGTGTCAGAGATTTCCTCCTTCTTCGCAACTTTAGAGACAGACTCCCTAGATTACCTTAAGGAAAACTGCTATTTAGACACAGGTTTTAAATTGCAAATGTGGAGTGGGACCAGATTTGGAGGGGTATCCACTCCACAATGGTGTCCAGCTTCTGGAGGGAGTTCAGGTGGTGGGTGGATCTGTGATACTTCTGCACCCAGGTGCCCACCAAGCACTTTGGGGGTCACACCTCAGACCTCTCTTGAAGGGGTTGTAACAGAGAGGCACCTACACCAATATATTTTGGGCATGTCCTAAATTATGAAACATTTGGGACCAGATCATTCATATTGTGACTCATATTTTTGAAGCATGGCTCTTACATGAACCACAGAATTCGTTGATGGGGCTTCCACCCCCAGGGATAAAATCAAAAGCTCAAAAATACCTCTACAACATTGTGGTTGCCTCGGCTCTCAGAGCCATCACTTATAAGTGGATGATTGTGGAGGCATCCACAGTCAACTCCTGGTACTCAATATGCCTTCATATTTTGGAGATGGAGGAGATTACAGCCCAATTAAGGCTTTGTAAAGATAAATTCATAGCCTGATGGTTGCCCTTTTTTCACTTCCGGGCAGAGAGAGAGAACAAAGACATTTTAGATATTCTGGTGGAACATGGATAGTCCCTGACTCTTAAGTCAGGTATTGATCAGGCCTTGGACTTCTGGACTCCTTCCTTGGGGCTAGATGCCACTTTTTAGACACTCTGATCTGGCCCCCTTCCCTCCCCCACTCCCTTCTTTTGGGGGGATAATTACATACACTCTAAACATATAGTGAATAGAGGAGACGTAGGGTTCACTTACTCCTCTTAGTCTCTACCTATGGATGTACCTGTATTTCTCTTTTTTATTTTTGTTAATGTTTGTTAGCTTGTGTTGATGCCTTATGTCTTTTTTAATTATCTGCCCATATGGTCACGGAATTCAACCCATTGACAATAATATATAAGGAGCAATGGTAAAACCCATCAAATTTTTATAATAGTGATGATTTTAACTGTATGTGATTCAGTTTATGTGCACAAGGTCTTTTTATTGTAATTTTTCCCAAATACATTTAACTTGTATGAGATATAACAGGTATATTAATTTCAACTGAGGTTTTACAATATGCTGTTTTAATCGTTACGTATTTCTTTTCTCCTTATTGGATATTACTCTTGGTTATCTAAACTGGAACAGATGGAATGTATATTGTTTTGAACAGATCTGTATTTTTTCCTTATCTTTGTCTTAAAAAATCAATAAAAAATTCTGATTTAAAAAAAAAGAAAACCCTAATGTCGAATGTCCTTGCTTTTGTTGCCGTAGAAACAACCCTAACTGTTGCATAAATGGAGTTTTTTGCTAAGAATCGCTCTCAGTCTCTGTCTCTGTCCCTCTCTCTCTCTCTCTCTCTCTCTCTATATGTATATATATATATATATATATTATACGGGTGCGGATGAGCCCCTATAGTTAGGGTTGATTAAGCACTTCAATGTTAAACTCAAATATTTGCACTTTAATAACTTTGCACCGCTCAATGGATTTGCAAAAAAATGTGGTATGCACTGCCCCATGGGGTACATCTCCTAATGCATCAAGATACGTTCCAGTCAGATGTGTGGTCTTCGAGTTACGGAGAGGTAAAAAAAACATGTTTTTGCTCATTGACTTTGCTGGGATTTTTCTTTGAACTTGCCTACAGTTCAGACAGTTTGTTATTTTGGTCTGAAATTTTCAGGGCAGAAAAGGACTACCCCACAGATGTGTCTTTTGCTAGTCTGGTGAAAAATGAATAAACAGCTTTTAAGTTATTGCAATTTAAAAATGTGAAAAAATCATTTCTGAGCATTTTCAGTAAGCACTACAATATAGCTGTATGAAATGAAGGAATCCTGCTTCATATGGGAAAATTCATATTTCACATGATGGCCACCATCATGTGTATTTTGTCTGAAAAATTCTAAATGAGAGACCTCCTAAAATGATATTCTGGGGAAGAACCAACACATGTATCTTGCTTATTGGGACACCAGGTGCATTTTGCACATCACTGTTTGTAAAATTCCCTTAAAATGTGTGTTATTTGACATTTAAATTCTTTGTTCAGATCAGCATCAAAGTAGGATATTAGTTTGTTAGATGAGATACATACTAGGATACTACTTCGTATGACTCTGATACAAACAAAGAATTTAAATGTGGATATCTTAGTCATTTTTTTGGTATTTTCTCACCAAATTTTCAACATAGGCATTTTGGGTCCCCACCTCATGAACACTGGCACTGTCATTTCATTACTCAGTCCTGAAAGGAGATTTTGCAGTTGTGGCACAGAATTACCTTTCAGGACAGAGTAACAAAATGACAGTGCCAGTATTCATGAGATGGGGTCCCAAAATGCCCATATTGAAAATTTGGTGAGAAAATAGCCCAAAATTGCTGAGATATCCATATTTAAATAATTTTTTTGTATCAGAGTCTACAAAGTAGCATATTAGTTTGTATCTTGTCATACGAACTGAGATCCTACTTCGTATGACTCTGATACAAACAGAATTTAAATGTGTAGATCTCAGCTATTTTTGAGTATTTTCTTACCAAATTTTCAACATGGGCATTTTAGGACCCCACCTCATGAACACTGACACTGTCATTTCATTACTCAGTTCCAAAAGGTGATTTCACAGTCACTTCGCAGAATCACCTATTGGGACAGAGTAGTGAAATGACAGTGCCATGTAAGGAGGTGGGGTCCCAATGTCCATGTTGAAAATCTGGTGAAAATAATATCTAATGGCTGAGATATTCACATTCAAATCTTTGTTTGTATCGAGTTCATATTAGTAGGATCTTAGTTCATATATGAGATATGAACTAAGATCCTACTTCATGAGTCATAAGAAGTAGGATCTTAGTTTATATCTCATCATATGCACTAAGATCCTACTTCATATGACTCCAATATAAAAAGAATTTAAATGAGGATATCTCAGCTATTTTTTGGTATTTTCTCACCAAATGTTCAACGTGGGCATTTTGGGACCCCACCTCATGAACACTGGCACTGTAATTTCATTACTTGGTCCCAAAAGGTGATTTTGTGGTTGCTATGTATAATCACCTATCAGGACTGAGTAATGAAATAACAGTGCCAGTATTCATGAGATGGGGTCCCAAAAAACCCATGTTAAAAATGTGGTGCAAAAATACCAAAAAATGCCTGCGTTACACATGGTCGTTGAAATTTTGCTATGCACCCTTGTAACTTCAGCAATTTTGTGTATTTTCACTTCAGATTTTCAACACTGCCATTTTTTCACAGTGCCTCACAAACAGTACAGCTCTCAGTTTTCACCTCCTGTCCGAAACATGTTTTCATACCTGTGGCACTCTCACTGTGTGAAATCACCTTTCAGGACTGATTATTGAAATGACAGTGCCAGCGTTCATGAGGTGGGGTCTATAAAAGGCCATGTTTAAAATTTGGTGAAAAAAATCCTGAAACTGCCCAAGTTACATGCACCCATTGAATTTATTCTATGCATGCACATAACTTTGGTACTTTTTAATATTTTGACACCAAATTTTTAACATAGCTATTTTTTCACACCACCTGATGAACAGTACAGCTGTAATTTTTCATATCCTGTCTGAAATGTGTTTTCATACCTGTGACACAGAATGGCATTGCAGTTGCACATAATTACGTTTTGCCTTCCATTTCACAATTTATTTAGTACCAGGGTACATGAGGTGGGGGAATAAGATGGCTATGCTGAAAATTTAGCCACTGTTGTTCACCACACCTACATACATATGCTCACCTACAGAGAGACTGGAGACCCACAGTAAAATAAAAATACTCTTATACTGTCTCAAAAAGTAAGAAAATTCATTGCAAAAAGCTCCATTAATGCAGCAGTTAGGGTTGGTATTACAGCAACAAAGGTCAGGAAATTCAGTGTTAGGATTCCCAACCCTACCACCTCATCACACCCCCCCTTCACATACCAACAGGTGTCGGAGGCGGTTAGCCAGTCGTCGGACTAACTCTCACCCAAGTCTACCACACTGTACCATCTGGAGTTTCTACACATGAAAATGGGGTGAGAGTTAGGACTGATGATCCCGAGTCACACCCAGACTCCTGCTGGGATGTGGAGAGTGGGGGGGTGTGATGAGTGGTAGGTTTGGGAACCCTGACACTGAAATTACTGACTTTTGTTGCTGTAATATCAACCATAACTGATGCATTAATGGAGTTTTTTTGCAATGAATATATATATAGATATATATATATATTATAGCTGCACGGTAGTGCAGCTATAGTTAGAGTTGCCTTCCCACTTCTATATTAAACCCAAAATCTTGCACTTTAATAACTTTGCCACCGTATGATGGATTTGCCTGAAAGTTTTCATGCATTATGTGGTACCATAAATCACTAGATTTGATAAGTTGCATTATGGTCAGATGATCGGTTGTGGTGCTGCAGAGCACCAAAGAATGCGCAAAAACATGGTTTTTGCATGTTTCTTTGCTTGAGGCTACAACCCACATGATTTGTCCATCTGATCTGAAATCTTCAGGGAAGGTGCAGTCTGGGTCACTGATGTGCCTTTTGAAGATTTGGTGAAAAAATATTAAACCGTACAAAAGTTATTAAATTTTTACATTTTAACATTGAAGTCAAGGGGGAAAAATATGTGTGCCTCTTGAAACTGTCACAAAATCACATTTTACTGTCACAAATCCAACTTTTACTGTCATGCTGCTGCCATCTTGTTTCAGTTAGTGGTGAAGAAAAATGTCTGTAGTTCAAATTATAGTGCCCCTAGGTAAACACTGACTGCTGTGTTTATCTAAACGGGGCCTGAGGAACACAGTGGTGCCATCTGTTTTTTTCTAGGACCCCTAGAAATACCTTTTTAAAAATCAGATCCCCCATGGTGTCACAAATCATGACAGTGCATTTGCGACACTTGAACAAATCACGACACTGTCGCATCTGTACTGTCGCAATTTGTGACACTACTGCACCAAAAAAATACCATTTCTTTGTCACACCACTGCACCTAAATGGTTGGGGCGTTTTGGCAGAAATTTGCAGGGTGGCAAGCCCTTGTCCCACAGATGTGCCTTTTGATGGTTTAATAAATAAATTTAAAAGAGTTACAAAGTTACAGTGCTCCGAATATGAGAAATTTCCCATAGGATAACATTGTAGCACCTGCGGTGCCATTTGGGGCCCATATCTGTAAGACAGTGCAATATATGGATTTTTTATTCTCCTTTAGGTGGACTAAGCTTATGTGGCAGTTTTGAAGTCATGATTACCACTGTAGTGGAATATTTTTCATAACTTCTATGGTTACTGAGATATTGCCAAATTAGTGTTACAAGGGTTCTTTTTCAGTACTATACGGCTGCTGTATGGCTCCGTACTTATGTGTAAGTGGGGTGCAGAGCCTAGACAGCCCATGCTTCCACATACACATACCATTACACAAAAATGGGCAGCCTGAGGGGAGTGCAGGATCTGGAGGGCACACGCTCCCACAACCACATATCAGTTACTAGTTACATTACATTTTTTCAAAAAGAAGAGAAATTCATTGCAAAAAACATTGTTAATGCATCAGTTAGGCTTGATAGCACAGTAACAAAAGAATGGAAATGTGATGTTAGGTTACCCAACCAACCTCCACCACACCCCACCCACACTGCATACACTAATAGACGTTGGGGTGTGCCATGGGGTCATCAGGCCTAACTCTCATCCCATTCTCTTATACTGTAGCATATCAGCCTGCTTACACATGGAATGAGGTGAAAGTTTAATCTGATGACCCCCTGGCACACCCCATCTGTTGGTGTGTGGAGTGTTGGGGGTGTGTGGTGGGAGGCTGGGGGGGTAACCCTAACATTACATTTCCATACCTTTGTCACTGTGCTATCAACCCTAACTGATGCATAAACAAAATTTTTTGCAATGAATATATATTATATCTGCCCATTAGGGCAGGTATAGTTAGGGCTGCATGGCCACTTCAATGATAAACCCAACACTTTGCACTTTAATAACTTTGCAACCATTTGTCCGATTCATCTGAAGTTGGTATGCACTTTGTTGTATCACAGATCTCTGGATCTATAGATTTCCATTCTGGTCAGATTTGTGGTTGCAGAGCTGTGGAGCATTGAAAAGTGTAAAAAATCCTCAACTTTTTCGAATTGTTTGCTCACTCCTAGAGCCCAAATGGTTTGTCCATCTGGTCCGAAGTTTTCAGGGAATGTGGGGATTGGGTCAAGGAAGTGTCATTTGAAGGTTTGGTGAAAAAATATTAATCCATTCAATGTTATTAAAGTTTAAAGTTTTCCATTATATCCTACGGGCAAAAATATATGTTTCACACAAAAGCAAGTGGTAGTGTAGCGAAATCACATTTTTCTGTCGCAAATGCCCTCATAAGACATAAGTGTTGTGCTGCTGCCATCTTGTTTTCAATTAGTGGTGGAGAAAAAACATTACAGTTTATAAACCAGTGCCCTAGGTAAACACCAATTGTTGTGTTTACCTAAATGGGTTCATAGGAACAGCATCCATGCATCAGAATTTTAAAATAACACCCAGAAATATGATCTTTTTGATCGAACCATTTATACTGTTGCAAATACAAGCATGACACTTTCACAGATTTGTGAAAGTGTCACAAATTGCTTTCGCAACTTGCGACAGTACTCTCTACAAAATCATGGTTTCTTTGTCACCTCACTGTCACTACACATTTTGGAGTTTGGGGCTGAAATTTGCAGGGTGCCAAGCCCTTGCACCACAGATATGCCTTTGCTGGTTTAGTGACAACAATTACACCAGTTGCAGAGTTCTGTCACTCAGAATTTGGAAATTATCCCATATGATTACATTGCAGCGGCCGCAACACCTTTTGGCACCTATGTCTCAAAAACAGTTTGAGATATGGATTTTTTGCTAAGTGTAGCTTACTGCACCATTAGGTGCACTAGCCATCTATGGAGGTGGCTAGCTTATGAATACAACTGTGAAAGAATGTTCCCCACAGTTGCTACAGTTATTGAGATATTGCCAAATAGATGTTACGAGGGTTGGTTTGAATGCCTCTAGGCCTGTGCCATGTGTCTATCCTAATGTGTAGGTGGGAGCGCAGGAACCAGAGGGCCCACACTGCCACCTATGCATGCAATTTATGATAAACTGGGAGCACTGGCCCCTCCTAAGCTATGCCTCTACAGTCATGGGTGGGTGGGAGTGCACACACACTACCAACTTTTGATTCAATTTTGCAAACCTGAGGACATAGTTATGAGTGGGAGTGAGCAGAGTGCACAGAGGGCCTGCACTCCTATCTATGGATACCATTTTTGCAATCCCGAGGACATAGGCACGCTTTCCCACCTATGCATATTATTTATGCTTAACTGTGAGCACTGGGCCCTCCTTCAGTATGCCTCTACAGTCATAGCTGGGTGGGAGCACAGTGCCCACAGGGCCTGTGCTCCCACCCATGGATATCATTATGAAAAATTAAAAACACAGGGCCCTCATGCGCTATGTTTCTGTACTTATAGGTAGGTGGGAGTGCAGGGCTCTGGGGGCCTGTACTCCTACCTATGGATATCATTTTGCAATACTGGGAGGTCAGGGCCCTCAGGTGCTATGTCTGTATGCTTATGGCTGGGTTGGAGCATAGGGCCAAGATGGCCCATGCTTCTAAATATGCATCCCATTATGCAAAGCTCTGAGCACAGGGACCTCCTGCACTATGCCTTTACATAGATAGGTTGGTGGGAGTGCAATACCTAGAGGGCCATGCTTCCATCTATCAATTCCATTTTGCAAACTTGAGGACATAGTTATGGTTGGGTGGTAGCGCAGGGCCCGGACAACCTGCGCTCCCTTTTATGGATACCATTTTTTCAAACCTGAGGACATAGGCCCATGCTCCCAACTATGCATGCTATTTATGGTAAACTGGGAGCACTGGGCCCTCCTACACTATGCCTCTACACTCATGGGTGGGTGGGAGATCAGGGCCTAGAGGGACCGTGCTCCCACCTATGGATATTATGCAAAACTAAAAATACAGGGCCTTTCTGTGCTATGTCCCTATACTTATGTGTATGTGGGAGCACGGGGCTGAGAGGACATGTGCTCCCACATACTGTATGGATACAAGAAACAGTACAGTTTCTGAAAAAGTAGAGAAACTTATTGCAGAAAACTTTTGTTTAATGCACCAGTCATGGTTGATTCTGCACTGAGAAAAGTGTGGAAATTCAATGTTAAGGTTATCAACCATGCAATATATTTGACACCATCCAGGAACCTCCAAACAAAAATAGGTGTTGGGGTGTGCATTGGGGTTGTTGGGCCTAGCTGTCCTGCCATCCTGTTATACTGTACCACCTCAGGTTGGTGACACATGGAATGGTGTGAGAGTTAGGAGTGATGACTAAAAGGAATACCTCGGTGCCAGATCTTCTCAGACCTGGTAGTGCACTGTTATACAGAACATTAAAGTAATGAATGTAGTATTAAACCCCCCTCCCCCATCCCTCCCCACCTGGTCACAAGGTATGTTATGTACTGAAACTGTTAGTATAGTACGTAAGCAATATGATATGGCTGTGTGTGTGTTAGACAGTTCTAATGCATGGCTATGGGGTGTGGTGAGGCATGAAGCCTCAGACCAAGTGCATCCACTCCCCTAGCCATCCATTAGGATCGTCTAACGCACATCTCCGTAGTGTCTTATTGTGCTTATAAAATGGGTCTCTGTATTCTAAAAGGAGGTTTCAAGTTTTTTAAGTTAGAAGTGTCTAATGTACAGATAAAAACACATTAGATTGCTTGAAATTCTTTGCCCATTTTATAATGTTGCTTTGTCATTTATGACATATAGGTGGTGTGAACTTTTCATTCATGGAGTTTCATAGGACCAAGCAAGGTATTTAAATGCAACTTACAGTGTGTAATAGTGACAGTGTACATGTAAGTGGTGGTTTGTACTCTGCCATAATCTGGCAGTAAAAGTTACATCTAATACAAGTTCTGTTTTTGTGTTTAAGTGGATGTATGATCTATTGCCATACCTTATTCTGTGTTGACATACGTAGATTACTGTGCTCACTGTGATACACCACCAACCCCCTCTGAACCACCATGCATCTTAAATGTTTAAATGTTAGTGCACTTGCTGGTGATAAGATTACAGTTACTGGCCAACATTTTCAAAGGCCGGGGGATGCCCGTCACATCTAGATGTGCCTCCCAAGTAAATGGTCCGGTGCAAAAAAAAAATACTATATTCAAACAAGATGTGGAATCGTGCATCCCATCAGAATATAGCAATGCTTGTGTGCGGCACAAATGGGAGCTGCAGACAATGCACCAGCGCATCCCCCCAGATAGTCTGAATACTTGGAATGGGGATGCTTAACACAACTGCAAATGCACTGGGCCAAAATTCCAGATATTCAGCCAGAAAAATGCAAATAAGGCCATTAGGCATGCAAGGCACAAACAGGGCATTTATATGTCATTATGGCCTCATTTCCATGTTGTCTGCAGGGGTGCATGCAGTAGGATGCACCAGGAAGCCTGCAGTCCCCCCACCACCCAGTCCGATGTTGTCCTACACCATAACCCACTTCTGTTCCATACTGTAGAATCCCTTCTCCCCATCCCGATCCCCGTTTGAGTAAAGTAAAATAATTTCCCCATCCTATTTTCCATAGTGTAGTGGTCCCCAACCCCACTACCCATTCAGGCACCCACAGCCCACCCCTCTCCCCCCTTCCAAGCATGGCCAGTCATGCAGCAAGCAGCACAGCCCTCCACACACCTCCATGGCTGCCTGCCAACTGAACTGTGAATGAATGACAGCTTACAGTAAGCACTGCAATCCCATTGGTTAATACTGTCAAACAATGGGCTTGCAGCATGTACTGTAAGCTGTCATTCACAACTTTTTGTCATTCACACAGTTGTGGATGACAGCTTACATTACACACTGCAAGCCCACTGGTCAACAATGTCAACCAATGGGCTTGCAGTGCTTACTGTAAGCTGTCATTCATTGACAGTTCAGTCGGCGGGCAGCCGTGAAGGTGTGGGGAGGGCTTTGCTGTTCACTGGCTGACTGGCTATGCTGCAACAGGGAAACCGGGTGGGCTGAGACTGGCTGAGTGGGAGGTGGCATAGGGGGCCACTATACTATGGAAAATGTGATGGGGAAATTATTTTATTGTACTCGAACGAGTATTGGGATTTGAAGGGGGGCCGCTACACTATGGAAAATGGGATGGGAATATTACTTTATTTTACTTGAACATGGATCAGTATGGGGTGGGGGGCCACTACACTACACTACACTATGGAAAATGGGATATTTTATTTTTATCTGAACAGGGATCAGTACTGGGAGATGGGCCACTACACTATGGTAAAGGGATATGAGGTATGTTCGGGGTTGCTGGATGGGAGGGGGTTCCCCTAGACTACCAGGGCACTTTGTGAACATTTATTTATTCCAGTACATCATGATCTTGGTTGGGTGATGGGTGCCTCTGGGCTGCAGGGGCTAGTGGCTGCTGTGCTGCTGTGTGCAGTAGAGCAGCCCACCTGTGGGTGGCCTGGAGTTAGGCATGCTTCTACCATGCCTAACTTTGTGTGGCACATCTCTGTGATGTGCAGGCAGCTGCACTGCACATCTCAGCTGAATATGGGGGTGTGCCTCATAATCATGGGTATGCTCCTGGAGATGCACCACATACAATATCACTGTGCCTGGGTGCAGCCAGAGATGTGTGACACATCTCCACCCTTTGAATATCGCACTGCGGCACATTTTTTGAGATGTGCAGCACATTTCAGATGCACCAGGGCATCTCCTTTGAAAATGTCCCCCTTAAACTACAATGTGAGAAAAACATTGTATTGTTTGTCACCATACCTTGTACTGTTCTAAGATAGGCATATTGCAGTGCTAACTGTTTAACCACCCCACTTCCCCCAAAAAATTACCAGACATGTTGGTTATTTAAAGATTTTCTGCTGCTGTATTCTCATTTCTGGCATACAGGTGGTGCCAATAGTGCTGTCATTCACTTCAATGGGACAAAATACAGATTTGTGATGTAACTTCCAGCACTGAATTGCAACAGTGTGCATATAGTATGTGGTATGCATGCTGCTATCATTGAATGATGAAAGTTATATCCAATTCAAGTTTGGTACTCTGCAAAAATGCATCTGTAATTAGTTGGCACACCTGCTACTGCACTGATATATACAGAATCAAGTAATGACTGTAGCACCTCCCAACCCCCTCCCTCCCAATCAGCAGGTACGGTGCCTATTTAAACATTACTACAGTTCATGTTGATAAAGTTAATGTTATATTCTACAATGTGAGAAAACACTGTATTTAAATTACAGTTCCAGTGTGGAATGGTAACAGTGCACATTTACCTGGTAGTACAGATTCTGTACATGACCACAGATATCATGTTTCTCCCACATACAATGCTCTTTGCCATAGGTGAATGAAACTTATGAGACTTGTACCCCTACTCCCCCACCGCCTTAACAGACAGCTAGAGTAATAATGTTATTATACTACACTGACATGTATAGTAATGACATAAGTATAAACCTTCTGAATTTTTCAATATAAACTTTACTTTTTTTTAAAAAAATGGGTCATTTATATACATAAAAAATATATTTTTCATTTCTTAATATATGTGAATTTAAAATACAAAATTCTTTGATTGGAAAAAAATGAAATATTTCAATATTAGGAACCTTTTTTATGAAAACAAAAACAAAGTTTTTCTTAGAAACAATTGGAGGTGCCTTGTTGATGAGACAGTGGGGGTGGGGAGAGGGTTGGAGGAGACATGGAAGGTGGTCCTGTACCTTTGCAGGAAATGAAAGCTGCTGGGGCAGGGGGACGGAGGTACGATATTACTATGGTGAAGAAGGGGGAGTGGATTTGGGGCCAGCCTCGGGGAGACTGATGGTGGGTGTCCCACCTGCTGTGTTGTCTTCTGGTTGTGACTGTTCTGACTTCTTCAGATGCTTCTGCCTGCTGGTTGTTGTCAGCTACAGCTGTGTTGACAGGCTCTACTAGAATGCTGAGAGAACCCTCATGGCCTTGTGACATATCAAATATTTGCTGCTGGATATGCAACATGGCCGTGATGGTCTCTTGCATTTTGTCAAATTTTGCAGTGATGGTATTTTCAATTTTGTCCAGCTTCTACAAGAGTGTGTCAACACAGCTGCAGTGTTCATGGCAGTGACTGCTGGTGGATGCTGTAAAGAGGAACATATTGAGACAATTAGCTTCTTAATCTAATGTCACACATTCAACAACAATTATACTGTAGCTCAAATGGACAATTGCAGCTGCATACCATTGTACTGCTATATGTAATGGGACTAATAACAGTAGCCCTTCCCCACATCCACACACATATTTCATGAATAGGTATGTTTATTGCCATAATGTAAGTTGGGGCATAATACCATCATTTTCACTTACATGGAGTTAACAGTACTGTCATACTACAGCAACAAGTCAAAACATTGTATTGTAATGCAACTGGCATCATAACATATTGATAGTGTAGTCTTGAGCAAGATAGTATGTGCACTGATATAATTTTATGCTACAAGTTGCATTAAGTGCTAGTTCTGTGCTTGTTTATGTGCATGTATACTTTGATGTTAGATTGTTCATTTTTGCACTATATGTAGTCGGCACTGCAAGCAATTCCTGCACTCTTCCTTCCCCCCATCCCATGACCATTTACACATGTTAATGTCATGATAGTTTGGATATGATACCATCTCTTTTATACAGATGGAGGTAACATTTCTTTCTTGAGACTGCAGTTATACAAAAACATCCATTGTAATGGAAGTGTCACCATCAAATGGTGACAGTGTGCTCACCTACCTGGTATGATGTACTGTTTCAGTTTTGTTAGACTGACATATGTACTTTGATGTCACACATGGTAGTCTACTGTAGCATGGAGCTTTCACTATCAACTGCAACCACCCCACCCCTCAAATTGCACCCCCTTTCTGTAAGCTCGCTGGTTTTAAGTAAGAAACAATGCATGATGTTATGTGTCTGTAACACATTTCTGCACAGTCTGGGTATGCAAATGTGATGACTACAGTTACAGGGCAACAAAATAATGACTGTCACTTTTATTCTTGCCAGTCTATTACTTTAGTAATTAATGTGGTGGTCAGTACACATTGGAGATCACTTTTTATTTACCATGTATGGAACATAATTGATAAACAACATCTGATCAGCTTTCACTATTTACAGTTAACATTTTATTATGCTGAATATATAATTAACCTTAAGCACTATCGTCTGGCTCCTGCTTCATTACAACAGATGGAACACCTTCATCAGTCTCCTAGGGCACTGTACGTAGGTAGCAAAAATATGATGAGAGTTAGTTTGCATGATATCTTTCAATTATTTGCTGAACAAATCATTTTTATACCTTGTTTGGTACAGTATATATTTTCTACATAGTACAGGTTTTAAAATTTTAGTTGGATCTAGTAAAACAGGTCACACATTGCTTTTCAATAAAGAGGTATTAGACAGTCCCCCACCAAATAACAAACACGTTACTTTAGGCACCTTGCTTAAATATATTTTGTTGTCTGAACAAGACATGGTCATGATTTGAGTTTTTTATTTACTACCATAGGGAAACAGCAAGACTACTGTTTGAAACTGTCAAAGATATCTGGAGATCATAGCACATGTGCCACAAGAAGAAACACATTGTATTGTGCTAACTTTACAGTTATAACTTTTTGAATCCACAGTGTGTTGCATGTGACTCAGCAACAACTTATCTATTTAATACTTTACAGGTTGGAATGCACATGATCTCCATTTTTTGATATGATACAGTGCTATATTTCAATAAACACTTTTCCTATATTGTTACATGTACTTACTCTCTTTCTGCACAAAGATGACATCGCCATCTTGCTCCCCCTCCTCCTCTCAGCTTTGGTGCTGGACTGGTACTATCTCTTCGCTTTGTGGTGGTCTTCTGGTGGGCTCTGAAAAAAAAAAACATTCAACATAGGAAAAATCAATGATAATTTAACATTGAAAGTTATATGCAATACAAGTTCTGTGTATGTTTTTATACATGCAATTTGTCAAATACATTGTGCTGTGATGGCATAGGTGGCTTACAATAGTAAATGTATTGGACCCCCCACCCCCAAGTCATCATACATATTTCATGTTGAAAGTTTAACCGATGTTGTATTTTCATTTACATAGATACATAGCTACAGAGATACATAGCTACATAGACACTGTTCGCAGATAAGGGCCTATGGCCCACCCAGTCTTCCCATTTGAGCTTCAAAGTTCCCTTTATGTTTTTCTAGAAGTCTGTTGTCCCTTACATCTGACTTCCAGAATTCCTTTATGTCTATCCAATGCATTCTTAAATCTCATGATTGTTTCAGCCCCTACCACTTCCTCTGGCAGGGTGTTCCACTTGTCCACCACCCTTTCTGTGAAGAAATTCTTCCTCATGTTTCCTCTGAATCACCCTCCCTCCAACTTCAGCCCATGCCTTCTAGTCCTGGAACATTTTTTTGCTGGAAAATAATGTATTCCTGCATCCTGTTCTTCCCTGTAAGGTACTTGTATGTCTCTATCATATCCCCTCTCTCCCTTTTCTCCTCCAGGAAGTACATATTTAAGTACTCCCACCTGTCCTCACAGGACTTGTGATGCAAACCCTGTACCTTCTTTGTTGCCCTCCTTTGAACCTTCTCTACTCTATCTATGTCCTTACATAGGTAAGGTTTCCAGAACTGTACACTGTACTCTAGGTGGGGCCTCACTAGTGTCTTGTATAGTGTAATTATGACCTCCCTTTTCCTGCTGGTGATGCCCCTGCATATGCATCCCAGCATTTTATTTGCTTTACCTGCTGCCTTGTTACACTGTTTCCATACCTTGAGGTCATCAGAGATGATAACCCCAAGATCCCTTTCCTGCTTGATGTATGCTATATCCTCACCCCCCCCAACTGATATGTTGTTCCAGGGTTTTTGCACCCCATATGCATTATCTTGAACTTCTTTGCATTGAATTTCAACTGCCAAACCCTAGACTATTTTGAAAGCTTCCGCAGGTCCCTCCTCATTCTATCTACATCTTCTGGTGTGTCCACTCTGTTACAGAGCTTTCTGTCATCAGTGAACAGAGAAATTCTGCCTTCTAGGTCCTACGCAATGTCACTGATGAAGATGCTGAATAGGACAGGTTCCAGCACTGATCCCTGTGGTACCCTACTGGCCACTCTTCCCTCTGTGGTGTGACAGCCATTTACCACCACCCTTTGTGTCCTGCCACGAAGCCAATTACCCACCCATCTCACTACTGTCCTATTCACTCCCATATTCTCCAGTTTGTCACCAGTCAAAACATTTAATGAGGTTGGTCTGGCATGGCCTCCCCCCAGTGAAACCTTGCTGTCTTGGGTGCTGTAGTCCATTGGCAACCAGATGTTTCATCAATCTCTCCTTCAGTAGTGCTTCCATGATTTTACCCACTACCGAGGTCAGGCTGACTGGTCTGTAGTTCCCTGTTTACTGCTTGTTCCCACTTTTGTATAAGGGGACTACATCTGCTGTCCTCCAGTCTTTGGGTACCTCCCTTATTTCTAGTGATCAGCTAAAAAGGATTGCCAGAGGTTCAGCCACCACCTCTCTTAGTTCCTTTAGAACCCTGGGGTGCACCCCATCTGGCCCCATTGCTTTATCTACTCTTATTCCTTCTACTTCCTTTAGGATCCTTTCCCGTGTAAAGGGAGTTGTGTCCATTTCTGCCCCATTCCCACCCTTTGTACTCCCTTCAGGTCCATTACCCTCTTCTTTCTCAGTAAAGACTGAGCAGAAATATCTGTTCAGTATGTCAGCTTTACTGTTGTCATCCTCTACACAGCCCCTGTCCTCCCCCTTCAGTCTCACTATCTCTCCCTTTGCCATTCTTTTTTCACTTATGTACCTATAAAAGGTTTTGTTCCCCCTACCTACTGATTTTGTGATGTGCTCTTCTGTCTGAGCTTTGCCTTCCCTTACTGACCTCCCTGCCTCCCTTTGCTTCTCCTGGTACTTCTCCCTATCCCCTTCTGCCTGTGTCTTTTTGCATTGTCTGAATGCGATCTTTTTGGCTTTCACTTTCTCCGCTACCTCCTTGGAAAACCATAATGGCCACCTCTTCCTTTTCCTCTTGCTAACCTGCTCAATGTATAATTTTGTTGCTCTTGTAATCCCTGTTTTAAATATTGCCCACTGTTCCTCCACCCCTGATTTCCTCCCCATTCCCATTAGTGCCTCTTTCAAGCATGTCCCCATTTTCCCAAAGTCTATCTTCCTAAAATCCAGGATACATTTTTGTGCAGTTTGGTTCTGCTCCTTCTGTGATTTCAAACCACACTGACTGGTGGTCATTGTTCCCCAGGTGTTCCCCCACTGTTACCCCTATCACACTGCACCCGTTTGTGAGCATGAGGTCCAGTATTGCCTTTTGCTGAGTTTGTTCCATGACCAGTTGCTTAAGGAAGGTACCATGAAGGGAGTCCAGGAAAAATCAGCTCCTGGTTGATGCTGTTGTTGGAAGACTCCAGTCCATGTCTGGAATATTGAAGTCTCCAACCAGCACCACCTCTCCTTGTCTGCCATTCTTTGGATGGCTAGCATTATCTCCCTATCTGTCTCTTCCTCCTGGGCTGGTGGTCTGTAGACCACCCTGTATGGATGGCTGACACCATTTTCTTTTCCAGCTTAACCCACATTATCTCTTCCCCCATTTTGTTCCTCCTGGATCTCTGTGGCCTTTATGCCATCTTTCACATAAAGTGTCACTCCTCCTCCCTTCCTGCCTGCCCTGTATCTTCTGAATATGATGTAGCCGGGTATGGCCATCTCCCAGCCATTGTTATCATTACACCAGGTCTCTGTGATGGACACAATGACCAGGGCCAATTGTACCATGGTAGCCTCCAGATCCTCCATCTTATTGCTAAGGCTCCTGGCATTGGCACACATGGCTTTCCATGATGTGAACTCCCTGAACTGTTTTGCTGTTCTACTCAAGCCCCCTCCCTGGTTGTCCTTTATCCTGGTTCTACCTGCTGTCTGCCCTTCTGTTGAATTTTGTCCCCTTTCTGCCTATCCACCCCTTGGGTGCCTAGCTCCATCTTTTGTGCACTGCTTTGTAGAGATATTCTCTCCTCCTGTTCACTGGTTCCACTGCTAGCTATTGGGGGTGGGCATTTAGGCAGCCACCTTGCTGGCCTGCCACCACCTCTTGGCTAGTTTAAATGCTTGTCCATATAGCATTTAAACTTATCATTGAGTGCTTGGATTCCACTCCCAGATGGATGCTGGCCATCAGGCTTGAACAAGCCCCCATCCCTCCAGGTGAGTTACCAGTTACCAACGAATTGAAACTCTTTCTTGCAGCACCAGTTCTTCAACCATGTTTTAAAGTTCCTGGTAGATGCACCCCTTCACTCTCCCATGCCTCTCACAGGTAGTACTTCTGAGAAGGTGACAGATGTAGCTACTTGCTTGAGACCTCTCCCCAATTTCCTAAACTCTTCCTGAACTTCCTTAGGCTCCCTGTTTCCAGGTCATTAGTACCTAGGTGGATAATGACATCCAGCTAACCCTCCCCTCTTGCTTTCCTGTTGATCCCCAGGATCTTGCTGCCACCCCTCCATGCCTTGGCACCTGGTAGGCACCTCACCTCCCTATCCTCCCCCTCATGTGTTCCTAGCTGGATACCTCTTATGATAGAGTCCCCCACCAGGATTCACTTCCTCCTCCTCCTCCTCTGGGGTCCACTGCTCTCCCCACTGAGGTCACCTCCACTGTTGACCGCCACATTCTTCCCTTCCACTTCTCTGGATACCTCAATTTGGTTGCCCCCTATTGCCAGTGCAGCATATAAGTTCTGGAGTGGAATAGGATTTGGAATGTGCCTCTGCCTGATCACCCTAACCCTCCCTGATCCCACCTTCATCCAAGTGATCCTCGTTCTTGGCATCTTTTGAGGCAGCAGCATTGGACTGGGTGGTCTCTGGATAGGGGCGAAGGTGCTCCTGATACCGTTTACTTCCTCTCTGAGTCTGGCTACCTCATCCCATAATCCAGAGAGATGCCTCAAGATAGGGGAGCACCTCAGCATCCAGAAGGTCTGCCTGGCTATGACTGACCCATATACACTGCATTGCACCACTCCCCACATTATACTGCACTTATAATGCTATTCCAGTTGTTGTCTGTTACTGAAGCTCTCCTTTTAGTTCACTCTTTATTAATTTACTATCCTGAAAATTCTGCCACTGATCCTCAAATACTTTTTTAAAGAAGGAAACAACAAAACATGAGTCAAAACACTTGTGCCGAGGGTGGGCTTCCTCCCCCTTATGCTCCTCCTACTCCAGAATCTCTGCTATTCCCAGTGCTTGTCTCCTGTCAATCAGATTTAACAAGGCATTTAATTAAGAGTGGGGGTTGGGGAGGGAAGGGGGTGAAAATTTGCAGCAAGTAAAGACAGCAAAGGAAAACAGCACCACTAAAAGCACACCAAACTAGGTTTCAAATTTTCAACAGCCCCAAAACAATTCCAAGTAAAGTCAGCAGAGAAATAACAGCACCACTAAAAGAACAGAAATCTAGGCTTAAAACAAAACCAAAAATGAACAGTTACTGCACTGCACTGCACTGAAATGAATCTGGATCCTTCTCCTTCTGGCATCTTCTGAGAAACCAAAAATCAACCTGCTACCTTATATCTGACTTAACCTGCCTCCAATTATGATGTAGCTGAGGCCAAAGGTCAGAAAATTAGCACCCCTCCCCCAAACTACAGTGCAAGACAGACAAGACCACTTAAAGCACACCAAACTAGGTTTCAAATTTTCAACAGCCCCAAATCAATTCCAAATAAAGAGATCAAAGGAATAACAGCACCACAAGTAAAGACAGCAAAGAAAAACAGCACCACTAAAAGCACACACAACTAGGTTTCAGATTTTCAACACCCCAAAAAGAATTCCAAGTAAAGACAGCAGAGAAATAACAGCACAACTAAAAGCACACCAAACTAGGTTTCAAGTTTTCAACAGCTCCAAATCAATTCCAAGTAAAGACAGCAGAGAAATAACAGCACCACTAAAAGCACAGAAATCTAGGTTTAAAACAAAAACAACAATGAGCAGTTACTGCACTGCACTGCACTGCACTGAAACAAATCTGGATCGTTCCCCTTCTGGCCTCTTCTGAGAAACAAAAATCATCCTGCTACCTTAAATCTGACTTTGCCCTACCTCCAATTATCACATAGCTGAGGCCAGAGGTGAGACAATTAGCACCCCTCCCCAAACTACAGGGCAAGGCAGACAAGACAAGACAAAATTTGCAGCAACTAAAGACAACAAAGGGAAACAGCACCACTAAAAGCACACCAAACTAGATTTCAAATTTTGAACAGGCCCCCAAACATATAGGTGGCTCCAACAGTACTGTGACTGATTACAATATGACAAAACACACGTTCTTTTATTGTAACTTCCAGTGTGTAATAGTGATACTGTGCATATAACTTGTAATCTATATGCTGCAATCGTTGGATGAGAAAATTACATCCAATGCAAGTTCTTTGACCTGTTTACATACATGACCAGATTGCCACCACACCTGGTACTGCACTGACATAGACTGAAGTAATGACTGTAGTGCTACTGCACCCCACCCACCCCTGTCACAAGGAGTGTCTTATAGTACAATGAAACTTTTAGTGCAGTTGGATTCTCATTTCCTGTATACAAGTGGCACTAACAGTACTGTCATGGACTGTTACTGACTTTGCATTCTCATTTCTGGCATACAGGTGCCATTAACATTACTGTGATGCAGTTCAATAAGACTAAACAGTGCATTGTAATGCTGCTTTCATTGTGTAATGCTGCCAGTGTGGAGATTGTACTGTGCATGTAAGTTGGCATTATTCGACCATGAAAGTTACATACAATGCAACTTCTGTACCATGTTGCAATTAGTTGTTTACTTACAGTCTATCACTCAGTCACCAGCCTGTGGTTTGCCAGCTCTTTCACAAAGTTCATAGGCAAGGTAGTACCAGGCCACATCTTGCTGTGATACCTCACTCCTTTCCAGCAGGTCATAGAATTGCTGCCTCAGCAGCTTCCATTTCCACTTGCACATTTTTGGAGTCTTGTTGCGAACTCTGAGCCTCTTATGTAGGTACCGGTTGACTGCCTTCCACTTCTCTTCTAGCGGTTGGTTTTTACTCCGCATTACAATTCTTGAACCTGCCTTTTCTCCCACCACTTCAACAAGCAGAGGCACCTCATGAATTGTCTAGAGTTTCACCATTTTCTAAAAAAAGAAAAAAGTCTAAGTCAAAAACTGATTGCTTAATACACACAGACACACAACCATTGCTGATATACCTCCCTGATACCAACCAGAGATCAGTTTCAATTCAGGGATGTTGCACGGTATGAATTAAGGAATGCCAACCTCCCCATACAGTAGATGTTGGAACCTGACCTTACAGCCAGACATCAAGATGACCCCTACTCTTTGCTGACATATCTTCCTAATACCAACAAGAGATAGGTTACAACCCTGGGACCTTGTTTTGGTACCAGTCAGGGAATGCCCCCCCCCACATATACCAGGCACTGGATCGTGAGCTCATAGCCACAGCTTAACTGTACTCCTACATATTGCTGTTATACCTCCCTGATACCAACCAGAGATAGGTTTCAACCATAGGACCTTTTACATTAACATTGAGGCGATTCCCCCCATACAGTAGGCACTGGATCTTGAGCTATCACCCTCAGCTCAACTGAACTGGATGCCTACCCATTGCTGGTATACCTCACTGATACATAACAGACATAGGTTTCAACCTTGGCAGCTTGCATGGCAGCCCTGAAGGGAATGCCCCCCATCCAGCAAGTGTGTGATCCTGAGATTGCAGCCACAGCTCAACTGGACTCCTACCCATTGCTACTATAGCTCCATTATAACAACCAGACATAGGTTTCAGCACTGGGGCATTGCACAGTGCCACTCAGGGAATGCCCCCTCACCATCACATGCACCAGGTGCTAGATCCTAAGCTGACAGACATACCTCAACTGGGCCCCTACCCATTGCTGCTGTACTGTAGCTCTCTTATACCAACCAGACATAGGTTTCTACCCTGGCATCTTGCACGGTAACACTGAAGGAATGCCCCCCTGATGCAGCAGGCACTGGATCCTGAGCTGACAGCCACATGTCCACTGGATCCCATCCATTGCTGATATACCTCCCTGATACCAACAAGAGATAGGTTTCAACCCTAGAACCTGGTACATTAACACTGAAGGAATCCCCCATGCATCAGGTGTTGGATCCTGAGCTCACAGGAATAGGCACAGCTGAACTGGATCCCTATACATTTCTTCTATAACTCTCTGATACCAACCAGAAATAGGTTTCAACCTTGGGACATTGTACGGTACCACTTAGGGAATGCCTGCACGCCCCTCATTTAACAGATGCTGCATCACAGTCAGAATCCAGCTGATCCTCTACCGAATTATTTTTTGTTTCATATATTTTATGTTCGATTTACATACAAACATGAATTACATCCCATAGACTATGAATTAATTATGTTTCTCCAACCCCCTCATCTGTGACACACACAGACATGTGCAAGCGCACACACACACACACACACACACGAACACACACTGAAAGCTACCATATGTGTTGACTCATGCATATGCTCTCTGATATAGGTGTCTGAGTATTAATGAACAATTACATCATTCATCATACTACAAAATGTGTAGAGCTGTGTATCTGTGTTTGTGTTTGTTGTATGTAATTCTTCTATTTTTTGACCAATGATATGTGGTGCTTAAAAGAGCCGTTTTGTTCACCTTGTGGTAATTTGTGACACACTGTTCTTCAGATCACTGAGAGGATGCCATTTTGATGGTTCCCCAGGAACAGGCAATTGCCAGTGTCTGAGAAGTGCACACCATCTGATAGGTAGAGCCAATATTTATAATACTTAATTTCAGAGGGAAGAATGGTATGCATCCCCAGATCGATAAAACTGCATAAATCTAGATGTTTGCCTTTTTTATGGTGCTGTCAGGCAGATACATGTGTTGACCTGCTCGTCAGGTCATTCGCTCTGTGATGTCTTAGTAAATAATCTTACAGGCAGGCAACATCTTATCTCAGTGAATCTAGGTCCAATTTAGCTTCAGCTACTAAATCTACCCACCTTTTGTTACCTAAATCATTACCTCCAAGATGGATCAGCAGTATGTCTGGCACAGGTGGGTGCTCAGCAGCCAGTGCATACAGTAGTTGGCATGAGTTGTTCCCATCTCATGCCTCCTTTACCAAACCACTTCACTCTGCAGTTAGGCAGGTGCAAATCACTCCCAAAATGACTTGCTCAAGCAAATTAACCACCTTGATGAATTAAACTGCTGCCAACCAGCCACACAGTGCAGCTACAGTTTCCTGCCTTCCTTTGTCTTGAAAAAAAATGAGAAAGTTAAGTGGCAACTATCTGTTCACATCAGTCTGTGTCTCTCAGTATCTTATTAACTCTGATTGCCAAAGTTTTCAGTTTTCCCTAGGGCAGTGGAATGTCCCACAGTCAGGTAGCAACAGTGTGTTTGAAAAAAAAAATCATTCGATATTAAGGTTCTGTGTGTGCCAGTTGGAATATGACAGTTCACAAATGCTACCTAGTAACATTTGACTGCCCAAAAGATAGACAAAACATGGTGTGTTTTGGTGGGAAGTTAATGAATTGTGATAGGTTGCTTTGAAAAAATACAACATAGCTCCCACTGTCATTGGCTATGGCCTTACTCCATATACACATGCACACAGTAGTCTCCCACCCTTTTCAGCTAGCATTTGTGGTGGTAAGGTGGACATTTAGCTCTGACTTTAATTGTTCGTATCTTAATTTAACAACAAATCTAACTTCTTATAACAACTCTGCCTTGTAGTCCTTTAGAAAACGTTTTGAAATGTGCTATTTTAATGCTGAGAAACTGTTAACTGCTTTTTAAAATATAAAATATAAAGTAGAAGTACTTACTGTATTATTTTGCTGCAGATGGCAGGTTTAGCTAAGATGGCTGCTGAGTGCTTCTTCACTTTTTGTAGTCTCTGATTGGCTAGCCTTTAGTAGGTTGTGTATTGGTTGAAACACAGTTATTTAAATATATACATAGTAATTATTGCAGTCTTGCCATTTTCTGAAGTACATGTCATTTAAGTGGTCTGTGGAATCTGATTGGTCAAAAGTCTTGTGTGGCAGCTTTTTTCAGAAAAAAACATGGCAGTCGTTAGTGGGGCAATCTCTTAATGGATGCAAGTTTACATATTTTTGTTTCTAAATTGGCTTAATTGAGCAACTTTATAGTGTATGTTATTACCATTAAGTTTGATTAAGCTGTTTTAACTTAATAAAGCAGTCGCTAGCATTTTTTAACTGATTCTAAGAGATTTCCTGGTTGCAGTGCACTATGGTGAAGTACTGTTCATAGGGCATTCGATTTGTGAAAGAATGCTGTACTTTTGAGAAAATGCACATCGTACTTCCGCAAAAGTACCAATAGGAATAGATGGCTATTTGTGAAAGTGTCATAAACACAACAATGCTGAATATGTAAGCACAACACTGTCATGCTTTGTGAAACTTTCAGGCTTGTGGTGTCGAGATTTGTGAAAGTATGAACATGAAACTGTCATGATTTGCGACAGTGTTGCAAATCTCAAAAGCATCATGTTTGTTACAATGTCACATATGTACTTTTGCAACCTGCAGCAATGCTTTTGTGAAACTGTCATATTTGTGACAGTTTTGTAAATGTGGTGCCACAGGATGTGAAAGTTCGCATTTGACACTGTCGCAGGCATGACATTTTGGCAAATATACTTTCATGATTTGCAACCCTGTTGCATTTGTCTGTTTAAAACACTGAACACTGCCTTTGTGCTTCTTTTGTTAAAGCAACAGCTTCACTAGCTAACCAAGACAAAGAGTTGCGACACTGGCATGCTTCTCGGCAATGCTATGTGGAAGTGTTTCAAAGATGACAGTTTTGCAAAAGTATTGTGACAAATCAACAACACATTTGTGAATAAGTAACCACAAAACAATACTTTTTAAAAAAAACAGCGCATACTACTAATTACTGGTTACTAATTACTAAATATTTGTTGTGATACACACATTGTAACTTTTGAGACAGTGTTGTTGAGCATGTCATAACTCTTATATAAGTGAATCTACAAAGGTGGAAACTACTTTGAGTTTCTTTGTACTTTGTGGTTTTGTGAAACCACAATAGAAATTAATCTGGAATGCTTCTAAGTGCAGACAGTTTAGGAACGATACTGACTTATTTTTTTTACTGTCATTTACATGAATGTTGAAAGAATTATAAATGGTTATGAATTATTGAAATAGACTGTGATATTGTCCTGAATAGTACTATTTTTTTTCTTTTCTTTTTTAGGTGTCTGAAACTGAGATAAATTTCTACTAAGTGCTGTGTACGTGATTTACTGAAAAGGCCAAGCAAGACGAGAAGGCTTAGCAGTCATTGGCGGGATAGGTACCACTGTAGTGTACTGCTGTTGAAGACTAGTAAAACCACTTCAGGTCTTTCTACACAGCATAAGAAGACTGTGTGCTCTCCACACAAGAAAAGGGTTTGTCATAGAGAGAAGACCTCTGCCTCACTTAGTTGCACATCAACAATCAAAAAATGAACAGCTGCTAAACATCTGGTGGGTAGTAAGTAGCGGAGGAAAGCTGTAGTTGGGTCACATATTAACAAGCTGACACAAAAACAGAAAACAACTTCTGTCATCACTGGCCAACTTAACAAGTTAAGGTATTTCTGAAACTTGGCTGCAAAGGCTAAAGTAGATCATATAATTACTGCTGTCATGAAACGAGAAGGCAAGAGACTAAAGAGTCAGCTTACCTTAATGAAACTAGGTCTCCGAGTTTGCACTTTTGTCAACATGGCACTTGCCCTCCTTGCACATTTGTGGAGGCAAATGTTGCAAAAGGTTGAATGCTTCAGCAATGTTATCAGCTGTGTACAGATAAAATTGCAAAAGGTTGCACATCTGACCAGAGGTAACTTTTGCGAAATTTTCATAGGACAATGACTGCACAAACAGTATTCTGAAGCATTTTTCTGGCATGAGTCATATCATCCACTGAAAAAAAGACATTGCTCTTTCTGTGGATGAAGCTGGCAAAGTGTGCAATGTGCTGAGTGTGTGTGACACTGATGAAACTCCTGGGTCAGAAGATGACACTAACTCAATAGATGAAGAACACATGCGCAGCTGTGTGTTTTGGTCATGTAATGAGCCATGCAATATCAGACAAGCATCATTTGATGCTGTTGCAAAATAGTTCAATCTCTTTGTTAGTACTAAAAAAATGGGAGATGCAAGTTGTTTCACACCATTGACCACTGTAACATTCACCCATATAAAGGACTGCTGGGCCATTCCTTGACATGTTTGGAGAGTGGGGTGTGTGATAGTGTATTCCATCACATTCGTATGGTTGTTCTACACAACCCCACAACACTCAACTTTTTGCACTATATCTACCAAGTCTGAAAAGCTGTCTCAATCTATACTAAGCTTGATGACTTATTACAAGCAGGTGATATGAAAGATCCCAGAGCTATAATCAGAGATTTGCAACATAGCAGCAACGTTTCCGACGCAGTATCTGATGATATGTCCACCAATCAATTGTGCAGCTCTCTCTCTCTCTCTCTCTCAGGGAGTCAGAAATTATTAAAATATTTGGGAAGCCCATTGCCAGGTTTGAGTTGGCAATGAGAGAGAAATTTGACTCTGTTTGTGTCTCATGTCACAGACTGCTTTACAGACAACAGACTGTTACTATGGATCTGGAAAAAGACAGTCTTCCAATGACATGTGGGCACAATTGTTGGCTTACCTACTACTAGAACATGACTTTGACCTAGACCCAATGGTTAATATGTGTCACTACTCTCATACTAAGGTGAAACATAATAAGTTGCTGCCAAGGTTTGTGCTGAACAATATGGAGGCCGATGTTACACCTGCTGAGATTGCTGCATTGAATATATTTGAACAGATTCTCATAAAAACGATGAAACCATTCCAGACTATTCTCCATCTGAATACAAGAACGTGGAACATACCCCAGAAAGAACTTGTAAAGTATCTGAAGGGGTCCATCATGTATTCACAACTGCCTCTGAAAGAGAAAGGGATGCAATCTCACATGAGAACAGTATGACCTTCCTTGTAAGTGGTGTCACCACAAAGTCAAAGGTTATTTGGCAGGATGTGGTCAATGTACAGATAGAGAGAACTGCTCTTGAGAATCTGAAGAGCAATAATCCTTTCTACACAGACCTTGATGTTGATGCACTTAGTAACATGACTACTCAGTTTGGAGTGACAGACACAAGGAAGCCAATGGTTGAGAAGGTTGATGTTATGACTAATGAAAATGTGTATGAACAGTACTCAGTTCACCCTCTGCATGACAGGGACCCAGTTACTGACAATATTGACCGGTACCAGATGAAACAGGTTGAGGACACAGTGTTTTCTAGATTTATTCCCACAGGATAAAGGAGGTCATTTGGATGCACATGAAGTGCATGTGCCAGGTGCTGAGTACTGTACATTGAGAGTGTTGAACAAGGACAGAAAATTATGTAGGAACATTCAATATCTGTTCCATCTGCTATGGGAGAGTGAGCTTAGCATATTCTCAGCATCTATTGCACATACTCTATGGCTGACTAGTTCACTAGATGTAATTACTGTCAAAGAGTTTCATAAGAAATTGAATGACAAAGATGAAACACTGCAGGTGACTTTGTCCTCCATTCTCTCGGGTCTCCATGGCACTAAAGAATACTGGTATCATAGACACTCTGAGGTCATGACTATGCTGTGAGAGTATGGTACAGTGACATGGTTCATAACTCTGAGCAGTGCTGAGTACAGCTGGGTTGAGTTGGTCAAACTGCTGAAGTGGGCTAATGCTGATGCTGATGAGATATCATCAATGTCTCTTAGTGAGATGCGCTCACTTGATCAAGTATTTGTGTCCCAACATTTTCACCACTGATTCCATAACATATTAGCATTCATTTTGTCAAAGGACAATCTGCCTCTTGGTCTCATTGAGCTCTACTTTTGGAGTGGTGGAACACCAAGCACCAGGTGCATCTCATATCCTTATATTGTTGTGGATCAAGGATGCTCCTCATATCAGTGAAAATGAGGCTGCAGAGTTCTGAGCTTCATTAAGTGATATATTACTTGTCACATCCCTGACAAATGTGATAGTCCTATGCTATGGAAGCTGGTGCAAAAGTTCCAGTGGCATCTAGGTATACCTGATGTTGTTTTGGTTTCCCTAGATGTGTCTGCAAGCAAGGACACATGAATGACTTATTCTCAGTGATGCATGATCATCTCAAGGCAAAGCTAATTAAAAGGTTGTATGAATTAACCCAGATGGGTGAATGAGGTTTACATTAATGTGGCAAGCAAACATTGATGTGCAATTTGTTGCTGACGACTCTTTGGCTCTTGTTCGGTACATCACTTTGTACATTACGAAACATGAGCAGACAAGTTTGCAGGAGCTCTGAGAGGATATTGCTAATTCCAGCCACTCATTGACATCACAATTGTGGTCACTGGGATAGGACACACTGTCTCACAGGGAGTGCAGAGCATATGAAGCTAGTGATCGTTTGATTGGTACACACTTGTTTGGCAAAGCTGGTGCTGTACAGTTTCTGAGTGTAAACTACAAAGAGAAATGGAAGTGTGTGTTGAGTCCTCATGATGAGATTAAGGAACTAGCTTTGAACTGACCTTCTTCAAAGAATATTTTGAAAAACAACATACTACTGAAACAAACACATTGACATGGACGGTATGTGTCTCTTTGAGGTGGCAAAATGATATAACTTCAAGACTGATGTAGTACCTGATAGCACACGAGACATTTACAAAGTCAGAGACTTTGATAACATGAGATATGGTGTTTTGCAATGTCATTGTAAAAAATGTCATAGTTATAGATATGTATATAAATACATTACATAGATTTTATATTTCTAAGTATGTATAGGTTACGACGTTCTGAGTATCGATGTATGTAACACTGCGTGAGTAAATACAGTAAAACACTGTCACTTCCCCATGAAATGAATTGGAATGTATGTTTATGATTGCTATGTATTAGTCATAATATATTTCACAAACTGTTCATTACATGAATAAACAGTATTTCTATTGTTATGTGGAAATTCATAAGTCACAGCTTAAAGAAATATTGAATATTTAAATAGCTGTTTTGATGTTTTTAGTCAGCATTTCTTGTCTTGCATTGTTCTTAACTGTCATTGTCATACAAACCTGAGCATTGCTTTACCTGCCCCATACGATTTATAGAATTTATAATCAGTTACATTACTGATGTGGTAAAAACTGATAGTATCTATAATAAACTGTTAGATATTTGTTTTAGCTAAAGTTGTTGATCTATTTATAATGATTGTTGCATGTTCTGAATCATATTTTCAGGATTGTTCATACTCATGAATGTAAATCAGACACTGCCCTTAATATCAGTTCTGTTCACGTTCCTGATTTTTTTCCTGATTACCTTTATCAAGGGGTCGAGTGAGGAATTTTTCTAGAAGTGATTACGTGTAGTATACTAAATTTTGTTGGTAAACAATTGCAACATGTTTGGGATTGTGTTGCTGACCGTTTACCTACACATTGATTTTCTATGACCATTTGGTGTTTTCCTACTCCAGGAACATTGTCATTAGCCAGATTGAAGAATACATTGTTAGGCTAACTAAGTTTATTAATTTGGCCTTTCAAAATACCTAATTGGCATTTTAATTAATACATTTTTGAATAACTTACTGTCCTGTGTCTTGTGTTTTCTTTAACATTATGTTACAGCTGTAGATGTTTCATATGTAGAGTATCTGTACTATGTAACCAAAACAAATACTGGGTAACATGACTCAGGGTATTGGCTGCTATTTTCAATGAAGCATGTATAAATAAGTATTAAGACAGTACATCAAAGGCTATGCAAAAATTAGTTAAGTGTACAATACTACACTAGTGGCAACGGTCACTTTAGATGAGCGGGGTAATATGGTAAGACAAAATCAAAATTGTATTGTGGCAATATTAATCATCATTTAATAGAATGAAAATCATCAGCTGTACTTGCAAAGTATCAACATATTTTACAAGTAGAAAAAGGGGAAAACTGTATGTGTGCAACACAGAGGACACTGCCCATGTGTATCAATATGTATAACTGTATTTAATACCACTGTTAATGTATAGTTAATCAAATCAACACATGTTAGATTGATCTAGTACTGGTATGACTAGACTACATGGTTCACCTCCTTGCATTTGTGACATTTAGTATACTATTGAATTCTTATGGGATTTAATTTATATGTCATCTGAAATCATTCACGTTTGCTGCATCACAGCTAGGTGTACTTAACAAAAAGAAAGGTACAATAAAAACAGTGGGTGATCTCAACATCTACCGTGGATCATTATTTATATTTCTGTCGATGCAACAACTGTGTGAGTAAATACAGTAAAACACTGTCACTTCCTCATGAAATTAATAGGAATGTATGTTTACGATTGCTATGTAATAATCATAATATATTTGACAAACTGATCATTACATGAATAAACAGTATTTCTATTGTTATGTGGAAATTCCTAAGTCACAACTATATTTTTTGTTGATGCAACAAAGTCTGTACTGATAACAAATATGGTAGTCTATGTCACAACATATCTCCTTAGGGATGTAAGTCAACAACATGGTTTGTAACATAAAAGTTGAAATATATATAATTATACAATGGCAAGAAATAATCCTGGCTTCTGATTGGTCAGTTGTCCATCACAGTAGGGATGTTATCCTGGCATAATATCCCTACTGATCCACTTGATGATGATGCCAGTGATTCTTTCCATCTTCTCTTAAGAAACCAAAATATTTTTAAACACTAAAAAACATTCTTTAAAATATTTTTTTTTCTGTATAAATCAATGAGCCACTGTATAATAGGAATAATGCCCTCCAGGGTGGGTGTTATGCTGGGATAACGTCTTTTCTTGGGTGTTGGATGCCCTCAGCCAATGGCCTCAGGCCCAACCACCCGAGGTGGGATGTTATCCCAGCATAACACCCACCCTGTTGGGCATTATTCCTTTAATAAATCATTTCAGGACTTCTGGTGACAACACGGAGCAGCTAGAAGCCTAGGGCTAAATGCTCCTTACACAGTATGCCAATTCTACCTCCACAAATCATCAAATTCACCTTAAAAGGTCCAGAAATACAGTAGAGAAGCAGTTTGAGAGATACAGAGGCAGAAATAGAGAGAAAGCTAAAGGGAAGAACATGGATGGCACTCATTTACAGGAGGACCCCCCTAGCAGGTCTGTCTCCCCGGCGAGCTCCCACACGACAGGCTATGACACAGATGGGGAATCTGAGCAACTTTCCCAAATGAGATTTTGAAACTCTACTAAATGAAATACGAGAATCAAGATCAGAGAACAAGCAGGAGTTTAAAGCAGTAAGAAAGCAGTTAACCACCCTTGAATCTTGCATAAGCACGATTGAGAAGCAAGTAACTTAGAGCAAAGAATCAACCACCAAACTTGCTGAAATAGTGCAGGCCCTGGTCCAACAGTCCAAGGAGCTGAAATCTAAATGTTTGGATTTGGAAGGGTGTTCTCACAGAGATAATCTCAGCCTGTATGGGCTCCCCAAGGGAATGGAAACGATCCCTATGGCTCCCTTTATCGAAAACCTGCTCAAAGATGTACTTGAGTTACCCAACACATTCTCCTTCCACGTGGAAAGAGCTCACAGATCGCTGCAAAACAAGCCAACTGACCCAGAGGCTAGACCGCGATCCATAGTGTTCAAATTAAGTTCCTTCAGTGATAAAAAGAAAATTATGAGACGTGCTTGGGCCAAGAAAGAAATGAAATACCTGTCCAACAGACTATTTATGGACCATGATTACCCTCAAGAAGTCCAGCAACAAAGGCTAAAATATTTACCAATTTTGAGATCTTTGAGAGAGAAAGCGATTCGGTTTCACACCCCCTACCCAGCCAGACTTCGGATTTTTTGGGAGGATGGTACAAAATTATACACCACGGTGGAGGAGGCCAGAGGGGCCTTGAGGGACAGAAAAATCCAGAGAATCGAGAACTGGAACCAAAACAGCGGGAAGAGCGACTCCATTTGGCAGAGCGCCATAAACAGGAAGAAGATGGGAACTAAAATATGGCTGCAAGGTGAGGCAGTTCGCAGATTGCAATCCATCATCGAGAAGCATGGAAACAGGACCGAAAAGCCAATCTGATCTAGATGCAATGCATCTGACACTGCGTTGAACGGACTGTGTGCCCTGAAGTAGCTCCCTCTGTACCTTGCTGCTGATGGAAGCAATTTTGCAAGAGATAAGTCCCCCAATAACTGTTTGACTCCACAAACTATTGAGGAGAGGACTGGGGGGGCGGGGATGCTATAACGAAGCTGGGCAAAGATTGACTTGAACGTTGTCATGCTTTTCAACCCGTCCTTTTTATTATTTTAATATATGCAGAAACAACATACAGATCTAAGCATAGACAGCAAATGAGATGATTTTGAAGTCACGATAGGGTCCTGGGTTCATCAAGACAGCGTGAAGTAAGTAAAAATTAAAAGGAACCCTATACATTTTTATTTCCTTCCATGCTGACAAGGGTTTGTTCCCTGTTTTTATGAGTGCTGTCTCTGCTCCCTATAACATTTGGCAGACTGCGCCCAGCCTCAGCACAAGCAAGTTTATGCCTGACTTGAAGTTAATGGAGCTCCCCACTTGGGTAGAATGTTAATGGTTATTAACCAGGTGAGACAGCTTGTTAGGGAGATGAAGATGGGGAAAGGCAAGCAACATGGAGGGCTTAATCATATCTACCATGCAGCGAATAACAGCCAGAGGGGAAGGGGGGTGGGCTGGGGAGTCATCTTTTGACTCTTCCTAGCTTACAGTTTAACCTTTAAAAGGTAACATTGCATGACCTTAATAAAGGGTCTCTTGCTCTCTGTAACTTAATTTGTGAGGAGAACATCCTTAAATCTGGATTGGCAGACTGGGTCTGAGCATAGTGGTATAGTATAGCGCCTTTTGCCCAAGGACAATCCTACACTACATCCTGCTCCCAGAGAGTGGCGATAACTTAATCGCCTCAAAACTTTAGAGCACAGTAAACATCGAGTGCTTGGTGGGAGGTCTTCTGGTAATGAAAGCACCAGTATTTCTCTGCATTCTTCTCCTAGGAGAGATAGAACAAAGGGCTAGTTTGGGAAATAGCCCCTACCTTGGAAGCACTTGTTTAGGTTATATAAGTTGTTACATGTTCTGTTAGGCCATGTTGGCTCAGATAAATAACTGTTTGTTTGTTGAATGTATGAAGCAGACAGAAAGATTCACTAGAGCACAGAATTGGACGAGGGGAGAAGGGGGCGGGCCACAACCGGATGGAAACCAGACCTGAAAACTGGAAAGCAGGAAGGCCACTCAGACTTAACAATGAATAAAGGGAGACCTTATATTATATGCACCTACAATGTGCATGGTATAACCAACCCCATAAAAAGAAGTAAAATTGTCCAAAACATGACGAGGGAAGGGGTTAATATTATTCTTCTACAGGAAACACACCTTTCACAGTCAGAACATAAAAAGTTTGAAAGGTTGGGTTTCTCTCATGTCATAGCCTCTTCTTATAAGGGAGGAAGAAGAAGGGGAACGATAATATTGGTGAAGAGTGGGACACAATTTGAAATTAAGGATCAACTAATTGACAAGGAAGGGAGATTTGCCATGGTAAAGGGCTTCTTGGATGGCCGGCTAGTAATTTTTGCAACCATATACATTCCCCCCACCTCCGACTATGAGGCATATAGTTCTTTTTTTTTCCAAACTGGCGGAATGGGCGTAAGGGCAAACGATATGTGGGGGATCTCAATCTAAATATAACAGAAAACTATACCACCCAAGCTACTCAGGGGATAAAGAAAAAAATCACAAATAGGGTGAAGAAGCTATTTCAAGAATTAGGCTATTTAGATACCTGGGGTTACCTGTATGGCTCTACCCACGTCACACCCATTATTCCCAGGCCCACAAGGTATACTCCTGTCTGGATTTCCTTCTAGCCCCTAAAGAACAAACAGGAGATATAACCAAGATCTGGTCGGGGGACTATACACTATCAGATCACGCCCTGATATTTTGCCAGTTTTATCCCCAAGCTATTAAGAAAACAACGTTCTGGAGATTAAACCTTTCTCTATTAAGAGACGACCAGGTCTTGAAGTCTGTGGAGGAAACAATAACTCAGACATTGGACCTAAATGATAAACCCAATATCTCTGTATCAACTTTATGGGGCACGGTTAAGGCAGTTATAAGAGGCAAATTGATTAGTATATCAGCTAATAAGAAAAAACTCAGGGAAGCACATAGAAATCCTTGGAAAGTAGGATAAAAATGCTGGAAGATTTACAGGCTATTAAAATGATAAAAACCAGAACCAAGGAACTAGCCTTCTTAAAAAGTGAACTTAACAAAATATTGGATTACTCGATAGAACAGAACCCAATGTACCTCAGGCATAGGTATTATGATGGGGCCCCCGTTCTCTAAAACTAATAGCAAGCCAATTAAGAATACAGAAGGCCAAATCAAACATACTGAGGATCAGACATCCACAAACAGGCAAACTTTATAACACAATCCAGAGAATATCTGGGGCATTCCTTAACTATTATACACAGCTATATACATCAAAAGACTCTGTATCTGAGCAGGAAATTAAACATTTTTTAGATGCACTGAACCTCCCCACTCTATCCATAGTGCAGAGTTCCCAAATGATCTCCCCGATCACACCGAAAGAGATTATGGTAACAATAGGTAATTTAAAACCGGGGAAATGCCCGGGGTCCGATGGACTCCCAGGGGAATTCTATAAATCACTGTCTAAAATCTTGACCCCTTTACTGGCCAAAGTATATGCTTTTGTTACCTCCAAAGAGGGGAATGTCCCCCCCTCATAGAATGAAGCCATAATTTCCGTTATTCCGAAGCCAGGCAAGGACCACACCCTATGTGCATCGTATAGACCCATAGCCATATTAAATACAGATTATAAAACACTAACATCAATATTAGCTAGGAGACTTTTATCATTTTCCCTAGTAAAATTCATATGGATCAATGTGGATTTATCCTGGGGCGCCAGGCTCAAGATAACGTAAGGCGTACAGTATACCTATTGGAACATTCTTAATCCCAGAAAATACCAACTCTCCTCTTGGGACTAGATGCCGAAAAAGTGTTTGATATGGCATCATGGAGATTTCTAAGGGAGGTCCTTGTCCGCTTTGGATTCCCTGACCAGTTCATAGAAACCTTTTTTCATTTTTGTTAGAATCCCATAGGTTATATTCATTCAGTCATTTAACTGACCAATTTTCCCTTCAAAGGGGAACAAGGCAGGGTTGCCCCCATCCCTGCTCCTATTTGCATATTACATAGAACCCCTGGCTCAATTCCTCCGGCAATCCCCAGAAATCCAGGGAATCACCCTCTCTAAGACTGAGCACAAATTAGCGCTCTTTGCAGATGACCTCTTATTGTACTTAACTAATCCAGAATGCTCCATGCCAGCGGTCATCCAGAAGATTCAAACCTTCACCCAGCTATCGGGTTATACTTTGAATATTAATAAGACAGAAGCATTAAAAATAAACTATGAACCCTCACCCTCGCTGAGGGAAAAATTCCCCATAAAATGGGATGGATCCTCGATAAGGCATCTGGGAATTAATATTCCCAGAGATCTATCCCAATTATTCAAATTGAATTATACTCCCTTGGTAGAAACACTACAAGGTGACATGAGAAGATGGAATCTCCTTCCTGCCTCTTTCTATACCCGTACTATTTCTCTTAAGATGAATGCAGTGCCCCACCTCCTATACCTGTTTCAATGTGTCCCCTGCATAATTCACCCCAAGGAAATATTATCATGGCAGAAATCCTTTGTAGCCTTTCAATGGAACCACAAGAAGCCTCAACTTAATATTAAGAAGCTCTCTCTCCCCAAGACAATGGGAGGAGTGGCATTCCTCTCTTTACCAGACTATTGGGCTGTGGCCCAGATGCGTCTGGCACTGTTATGGAACACCCATTCATATCAAGCAGCCTGGAAACAAATAGACCTTGCAAGAGAAATGTCCTACCCTGTACCTGTGGTACTATTCCCCCCCTGCTAAAATGAACCCTAGGCAATATGTCCAGAGCCACATCTACTATGCTGGAGGGTTGGCGGAGAGGAGTCAATAATAAACAAATATTAAATCATTTTTGGAAATACCAATGGTTCATACTTAATAAACAAACTGACACCTCGGTGGCTGGTTCTTGGTATAATGCCCAGTTGAAAAAAGGGTTGCTACCCCCATGGCAAATTATGAAAAGGGATACGTTTTTAACTTTTGAGGAAGCTCAACAAAAATTTGCCTGGACAGAGAAAGATAGTTTATTCTTTTATCAAATGAGGAACTACATATCAACACAACTTAGAGCACAAGAAAATTAACCCCAGGGGTATGAAGACCAACCCCCATTTGTACAGATATGGTCCTCTCCTTCTGGGGAAAAAGCAATTTCAATAATCTACAAGTTTTTAATTGGGTTACATAAGCATAGTATGGACCCAGTCAAAGCAAACTGGGAAAATGAATTTCAACAAGCCATCAGCTTTATTGACTGGTCTAAAATATGGAGAGGTACATGGTCAACCACTTCTTCTCCAATGTGGAGAGAATTCATATGGAAAGTAAGAGCAAGATTCTTTGTCATGCCCACAACTCTAGCCTGGAGAAATCCAGGACAGCCTGAAAAATGTTGGAGGCTATGTGGGGAAAACAAAGCCACATATAAACATGTTTTTTATGATTGCTCCAAGTTAGGTATCTTCTGGACAGAGATTTCAGATCATATTAAAAATATATTTGATTGTCCTAAACCCATATCAGAGATTAACCTAGTATTAGACATCCCCCCCCCTCCCGGAGGGAATGACAGATAAACACACTCTCTACTTGTGGGCTATACTACTAGTGGCAGCGTATAAAGCAATCACTAAAAAATGGCTCCAGAACAAGTCTCCATTGACAGGAGACTGGAAATCTATAATCCAGAGTATACATCACAATGAACAAATGTCATATGCCCTAAACAATAAGATGGAAACTTTTATTACATGTTGGACTAGATGGGTAATGTATCAAGAACAGATTTAGAACTTGAACTCGTGGGGTTGCTATTATCTCAATTTTTTTTCCCTTTCCTTCCTCTTTTTTTTCCTTTTTCTTAAGGTTAGAAATGCAGAGGAAATAATGGGGAACTTTTATGTTAACAAAAGTACTGTGGTCCATAGAATTTACCCCCCTGGAAGCCTTTCCTGGTTAAGGTCTGCTTATGAAATATAAGTAAATTTATCAGTATTTTTAAAGCAATACTGTACCTCATTCAGTCCTTTTGTGCCTAATGTCTGTCTTCTATTGTTAATTTATTTTTGTTTGTAAAATGTCTAGTTTCTAGCTATATAAGGTTTGTTTGGTATGCTAGGCAACCATGCATATCTTAACGTTAACATCTGAAATTGCTAGACTGTAATAGCACCATATTGTAATCTCTGGGCGCTATGCAACTTGTAACTATGTGTAAATGCCTTTGAAATTTATATAAATGCCTTTGAATATGACTTAAATAAATAAAAGGAAGTATAAAAAAAATAATAAATCATTTCAAAAGTAAGGAAATTCATTGCAAAAATACTCCATTAATGCAACAGTTATGGTTGCTGTCACAGAGACAAAAGCGTGGAAATTCAGTGTTAGGGTTTGCAACCCTAATTCTGCATCACCTTCCCCAGCACACACACACACACACACACACATACATACAAGCAGTGGATGGACCAAGGCAACAAAACCAATCAGAAACAGTCACCATCAAGTAAGACAATGTACATACAACTCTGTGAACATACACACAACAGCCATCCATCATCATGGTTCAGCAACTGCAGGACTTCTGCTGCCATCCCAGTGTCTTCGGGGATACACCTGAATGCTGTGCCCAGTGTTTTTTGGGTGCTGTATTGCTTCAGTAGGACCATGAGAGGTCCTAGGGTACAACCGTATGTGTAGTATGGATCAATGAGGTGTGAAGGTAATGGGAGGGGGGGTAAGTTGGGCTATACCTGCTATCTATGGATTACTCACCTAGCGATTGGGGGGCCATTCCCTGAGAGGAACTGTGCAATGTCCCATAGCTCAATAGTATGTCTGATTGTTATCAATGAGGTGTACCAGTAATGAGTAGGGGTACAGTTGAGGTGTGGCTGTGGCATCAGAATCACATGCCCTCTGCTTGGGGGGACATGGTTGCATTCCTTGATTAGGACTGTGCAAAGTCCCAGGTTTTAAATATTATGTATATGCAGCTGGTGTCAGAGAGATGTTACAATGATGGGTAGGGGGGAAATTTGGCTGTGACTGTACCTTCAGGATGCAACATTCTGTGTTGAGGTCACGGGCAGGGGCTCCCTGAATGGGACTGTGCACGGTCTCAGACTTCAATCATATATCTGGTTGCTGGATGGTAATGGGCCTTGCAATACCTGGCAACATCCCACAACAAAACATATGATTCAACTCTGTGACCTTCCATGGTGCAACTGGAAATGACACCCCCTCTCAAAATAGAAGAAACAGAAGGTGCTGTATCCTGATATAACAGTCATATCAATAATGAACCAAGATCACAGTGGTGTTCTATTTCCCAGACACCAACTGCAGATATGTTTGAACCCTGATGCATTGCACAATACCAGTCAGAGAATACCCCCAACAAACACCCACATCCAGTGACTAGATCCTGAGAGCACAGCCACACCTCAACTGAACACCTTACAATTTCCATCCAACTTCTCTGACAGCAACCAGATACAGGACATAACTTTTAAGAACATCCACAGTCCCACTGACAATGCACCTCCACCCACCCAAAAGTGAAACAACAAAATAGACAGCAAGTAATTGTCATACATCATAGTTTGAATAATATTACACTGTGAAGACAGGATTGCACATCACTGTCTACTTTAAGTCAACATAAATTGTTTTTCTATACAGCTGTGAATACTGTATGTTAGTAAAAAAATGTGTATTCACATATCTGAACAGTCAACTTTGTGCACAGTGGATGCAGTGGTCTGTCCACTATGATTGCATAGCATTCAAGTGTACCCCCCAAGACACTGGGATGTCATATATTCTATGCAAAAAACTTGGTTAATGAATCATTTAGGGTTATAGCACAAAAAGTAAGGAAATTAAACATTTAGGGTCGCCCCCTCCCCCCCATGGACCTGCCCATCATCCCGAGATTGACAGCTGACGGGGTGTGTCATTGGGGTTGTGAGGCCTAAATCTCTCCCCATTCCATGTGTAATCATATTCACAAGCCACAGTAAAGAAGAAGACTAGCCAAGTCACAGAGCAGCATGCCACACAATGGCCGTGCAGCGCCACGGACAAAATCTGAAAAATTGCCCACATAACTGGCGAATAGTGTATTTTTCAGCATTTTGGTATGCAAATCCTAAGTCTGACCAAAACAAAATTTGGCAAATCAAGAGATCAACCACACCCCACCATGTTCACCAAATTTCATGCAAATACGTTGAACGGGTCCAAAGTTATTAATGTGCAAAATTTTGAATTTAATATAGAAGTGCCTACTCAACCCTAAATATAGGGGTGTGACTGCACCCCTAATATATATATATATATATACACACACACACACACACTATCCTCTACTGCCTCCCCTTTAGCCAGTTAACTATGACTTTAGTTGCACCTAGATCCTCCATCTTCTTCAAGCATCTGTAGGACACTGGGTTGAAAGCCTCGCGAAAGTCAAAGTAGAACAAATACGCAGCATAGCCCCTACCCCTGTCCTTCTTCACCCTGTCAAGAAAAACTTTCAGGTTAGTCTGAAAATGTCTCCCTGCCATGAAGCTGTGCTGCTTACTATCCTGGAGGCCACACAAGATCCCCTTTGACCAGTGGCTCCATCAGTTTTCCTACAATATTAGTAAGACTGACAGGACTGTAGTTCCCTGTTCATTCTTTGCCACCCCCAATGGAGCAGAACTACATCTACCACCCTCAATCCTTCAGAACCACCCCTGTTCTTGTATAACAAGGGTAGTGTTTCAATGTTGGGGTTCCAAAAACACCAGAGTTATTTTGAACTTTGACAGTCTTTCTTGTGGTCCTAAGGTTTATTCATGTCTCTACTACAATAGTATTCAAGTTCTGGTATTCTTCCATCAAAGTCAAACACATTTAAAGTTGATTAGGTACTGGTTATTTTTATAGCTTCTTTTTCTCTGGTGTTGTCTTCTCAATTCTTTGGTCTGGGGCATACCCCCATGGTGTAGCTCCCTCCCCATAATCAGCTAGCGTCACAGATCATTCAAGTTGTGATCCATGACACAGGGCTCAAGAGATCCACTGACTGTCATCCATATGACATCTTAGTTTACCCCTCAGTTTTTAACCCCTCGCTTCTTCCCACGGTGCCTGGTAATACTGACTGCCAGCTTTGCATGAACACAGAAACATCCTGCCATGGTGCAAGCTCTTTGGCCCTCGGCAAGAGTTGCCCTGGTACTGGAATCTGGCTCAAGCCCTCCCTGGCTGGTAGTATTGCCTTGCATCAGCACATACTTGCCTCGATTGGGCTGACAGGCCACCTCCCAAGTCTTCTCCCAAACCTGTGTTAATAGTTGCACTGCTACTAAACAATTAGGTAACCTAGCTGCAGTTTTTAATATATTTCACAACAATGCTCACCCATCTCTTCGTGCCCAGTTGAAATGATCATGAATCATTCATGAATGTTCATGAATTATTCAAGAAATGTTAATAAATACAGCTCACGAATATTCTAGTCTAGATCAAATTGCTCATGAATGTTCAGAATTGTGCAAGAAAAACGAATTGCACATCTATGTTCATGATCTTTCAGGAATATAATGGTTCAGACAGTCCATGAAACTTCTCCACTGAAGTTTTATGGACACAGTCCATCAATATTTTTAGTGACCAGAAATACTCTGGGTTCAATTCTCAAAGCCCTGAGAATGACGCAAGGTGCCTGCTTCTAAAATAAAGGTGCATGTGGCACCTTGCCTTAAATCATGTCCCCTGAACTATACACAAAAGCAGCCGGCATCAAACGGGACTTGCACCTGCCTTGCACCACAAAATGGGCCATGGCATGGTGCTAGGGGCTTACAGCAGATGCGGGCTGCCATATCCCCAAAAGTGGGATTCACAAAACTCTCCCAGAGGGAGAATTTATGAGTACCCTTAGATCAGCTGGTCTAATGGTACTTAGACAGATCCCTCTGTGAGAGTGTAGCACTATGCAGCAATGTGCCAGTCCCCCCTCCCAAGCCCTGATCCCCTGGTATCATAAAGTATGCAGCCCTGGTAATCTAGCATCCCTCTTTCCCAATCCCCGATGTTCGTGATAATAAAATATTTAGAAAACTCCCCTGCTGATCTTATGTCCTCCCTCCCCAATCCCCAATGTCCCCGATAATAAGTTAGTTAGAAACACCCCGGTGATCCAGTGTCTCCCCTTCCCGATCCCCAATGTCCATGAAAATATGTTATGTAGATATATCCCCTGGTAATCTAGTGGACCCCCTCCCTGATCCCCCATGTCCCTAATACAAATTATCCATTTCTAGGTGCCTGGTGATGTAGTATCTCCCCCCAAGCCCTGAACACTTGTCATGATGTAAAACATCACTGATGGTGTAGTGGACCCCCACAACCCTACCCCGACTGGCAGTGTCCACCACCCTACTCCCCCATCCCCAAGCTGAGCTGGCAACTGGCACAGCTCACTACTCACCACCATGGCCAGCCATCAACTGAGCTGCCAATGAGTGCTGTACTGTATTCAGTACACACCTATTGATTGACAGCGAGCAGTCAATCAATGGGTGTGTACTGAATACAGTAGGCACTGGGTCAGAATAGCGCTGACCACAGTGCTGTCAGCAACAATATCATGGCAATAATGCCATCAGTTTTATTTTTACAGGGGCTCTGCCCCCACACACCCCGAGGGGGGGGACTCAGTCCCCTGCACCCCGCAGACTGAAGGATTGTCACTCTTGGGGGGACTGGATCGGGGGAAGGTAAAAATATGTGGGCCGTGGAATACTGTTTACATGGCCCTGTGTCAAAGAAACAAAGTCCTGAGTGCACAAAAATGTTGTAGACCAGGATTAGGACCCTGGTCTCCACTGCCACTGGCTGAGCTGCTCTATGCTGTAGCCCTCCATGCCATTGGAGCAGCTCGGCCAGCCTTCCTGGACCCTGGTGCTCTTGTTTGTGGTGAGCACCATGGACAGTGACCTGGGGAGTGCTTACTGAAAGCACTGTAGATCCCCTCTCACTGTCCATGCTAGTGCTACATGAATTACTGCTCTGTAGACTGGTGCTATTTGTATAACACTGTTCTAACCAGATACCAATATGGTACAGTGCTCACTGAGAGCTCAGTTGGTGGCTGGCCATGGTGGTGAGCAGAGGGTTGTGCCAGTTACTGGCTTGGTTTGGGGATGAGGGGAGCAGGAATGGTGGAACACTGCCAGCCGGGGAGAGGGGCCGGGGGTTCACTAAACAACCAATGGTGTTTTATGTCATAATTGGTGATCAGGGCTTGGGGGGGTGCTACATCACCAGGCACTTAGAAATGGGTTATTTATATTAGGGACATGGGGGATCAGGGATGGGGGGTCCACTCAACAACTAGAGGATCTGTATAATAACTGTATTTGGGATACATCGGAGATCATGGTGGGGACCGCTAGACCACTAGGTAGAACTTGTATTACACTTTTACATATATGGGCATATGTGTCACACGTGGGTGCTCGACCGACAGGGACTGCAGTGACCACACTGCTTATGGTTGACTCTCCCAGTGTGCCATCTTTTTGGTGCACCATCATAGCTGCCGCAAGCCACAGGACTTTGCTGGCAGGACCCTGCATAGAAACATAGAAACATAGAAGTTGACGGCAGATAAGGACCGCAAGGCCCATCCAGTCTGCCCATTTCTTTTTCTACCTTATAAATGTGCCATCGGCCTTTGCTCTGTCAGTGGCCTATCTATTCATAGTCATTTGTATTGCTCCCTTATGCCTATCCCATGCCTGTTTGAAGCCCTGCACTGTATTCATAGCCACCACTTCTTGTGGTGTTTCATTCCATGCATCCACCACCCTTTCTGTGAAAAAGAATTTCTCACATTCCCCTTAATCGGCCTCCTCTAATCTCATGCTGTGTCCTCTTGTCCTGCTATTTTCTTATATTTAAACATGTTAGACTCTTTTCACCTTGTTTATGCCCTTAAGGTGTTTGAATGCCTTGATCATATCACCTCTCTCCCTCCTTTGCTCAAGGGTATACATATTGAGCTCCATTAATCTGTCCTCATATGTCTTCTGATGCAGTCCCTGCACCATTTTGGTTGCCCTTCTCTGGACTGCCTCAATTTGGTTAATGTCCTTGTGAAGGTGTGGCCTCCAATACTGCACACAGTACTCCAGATGAGGCCTAACCAATGTCTTGTACAGAGGGATTATTACCTCCCTCTTACGACTTGTGATACGGGATGCATGATAGAGAATCGGGTGCAGGGTTCCTGGCATACCAGGCTTTGATGCAAACTATTGTTTGACACAGCTTGTGCTGATCTATTCCCTCTTTGAGGATCAGGCCCCCTGTGTTTATAAGAACAGTTAATTCATCAGGCAACCCTATTTTAGCCCTATTCTCGTAAGAGGCTTGCCCCTTCTACACACCAGAGACAGACCTTATCAACCCTTAGTTGTCTTACATAACAACCTTAGCAACTTAATAACAATTGAGTTTTTTAACAAACTCAGTATATATTGTTTTTACATTTTGGCTTTTCTAACAATCCATTTTAGAACTAGTAACTTACCTTAAACTTAATTTTTGCTGTTCTTCTTTCAAATGGAATTGTAGCTCACCTTCCTCTCATAAATAGTCCAACATGCTGAGCTATTCATACCAGCAGAATCAGAAGCTCTTTTAAAATGAGCTTAGTTTAAATATTAACCCTTTGGGTGCTCAAAAAGTTAATCAACATGTAGAGCATTTGCTTTACACCCCTAAACTGAAAAAGTTCAGATTTTGAGATGCTTTGCATCTCTTACAGTGGGAAACAGTGCATTCTGATATGCAAATGAATTATACAAATTGATTTTTGTCTCAGTTCAGCATGCTGTTTTCAAGGTTCAGCAACTTCATGGACTTTGTGTTGATGAACAGTTCACAAACTCAAGTTCATTAGCAGAGTTAAAAACAGTTGGTGAACTTTGTTGGATGTTCATGTACCATTTACAAATGAATCAGAGTTCATGACTTGATAACTTCAGTTTGCCGGGGCAGACTCAGTGAACAATTACTATCATTCCCAGAAATCAGTTTTTATTCAGGAAGAATGCAAAACAACTTTCAAGTATTATGCAATTTTTATAGAATAACCTCCCATGTACAGTAGAGTACCATATCATTTGGAACACAGCAGGCCTGATATATTTTATTTATTTTGTTTTTGTTGACCAGGAAAGGAAGACTAAACAATTCTGCCTATTTTCAGCCTTGTCCCAGGGGAGGGGGATACAGATGGATGCCAACTGACATTGAACCAGATTAAGCTGTTGGTCGTATTTTTACTGAATGGGGGAAATTTGGCCAGCACTCCAGGGAAATTCCCCTGCTCTGTCTGTAGGGGGACCCCTTTTCCGGCACAGCCATGGATCCTCTCCGTCAGCAGGAGAGTGTGCAGGGGGAAGGTGATGTTTCTCAACAAGCAGAAGTTCAAGATATTGACATAGATGAAAAGCAGAGTACTAACCATGAAGAAATTGTTGTATCTATGGACGAGAGACAGCAACTTTAACAAGACATGCACCAGCAAGAAACACTTTTATTGCATATGTTATCTGAGGTTGAGAAGGAATTTGAACTTATTAATCTTCAAGCAGATGATGAGAAGAAAAGGAAACATTCTGTGCAGAGCCCCACTGTGTTGGTAATAAAAAAAGGATTTTTTTGTAAGTCAGTCACATTACCTGAACAAATGGCCCCACTACATCTTGTTTCTCCTTCACAATCCTTGGAGTCAGTTATTTTTCCCTTCATGCAGAACAATCAACTTGGAAGCCTGAAAAAGCTTTACAGAGAGCTGGGTAAATTCTTCAGGGTGATACTTGGATTCCAGACCCTGAAATTCTATTACTCGGGATGTCTCAGACCATGAGCAGGACTTATCTCCAACCACAGAACACACCTCACAGAATCATGGAACAGATGGTCAGCAGATAGCGCTCTGCTCTTTGACAGATGGATCAAAGGGCACAGTGTTTCCTTTTGATGCTCCTACTTCACATGCTGACTCAGTACCAGCAAAGCAGTCAGTGTCAAGAGACCAGGGCCTGATTGATCATAAGGAGCCTGTGATCATTCCTGAACACTACGGATCTCAAACTTTACCTTCAGACTCAGGTACAGATTTTGTTACTTCTGAACATACTAACTCTAGGGAAACAGGAGGGCCTAGGGCCCACAGCCAGCCTGCCAGTTATGCAAGCCTGTTTAAGAAGCCTGAAGAGGCTGCACAGAGGAGGTTTGTTGTCCGCCTTTACTATAAGGGTGGGCTAGATCTCCCTCTGGACCAAAACTATGTCGGTAGAAAACTAATTATTGAATCTTTGCACTTTTTGCCCATGGAGGTTAATGCATTCATCCATGCATCTGGTGACCATAATTTTGATATTAGTTTTTGGTCTGCTGGGTTCTCGATAAATTCTGGGCAGCATACAACGTTGTTAAAAATACTCCTCTCTGGAAGTCCTTTGTTTCAATCTCTATCACCAAACCAAGGGCCAAAGCAGTAACTGTTCCATTTAGGATGAGGGTGTAAACGTTCTTGACATCCTCTACTGGTTAGAGAAAAGGTGCATAGTGAACAGATTACCAAATGCTAATATTGACCATAATGGATTTTGGTTGGGGGGCTGGAAGTTTTCTGTACAACTCAAGCTTAATGACAACGACATACAGCATTTGCCTAATTGTTTCTATTTTGGGATAGACAGAGGGATTTTGTTTTACCCCAGCCAGCCTCTCTCCTACTATAGGTATGGTTCTACCATGCACCTTAATTCTGACTGCAGCCAACTTCAATGTTCTATATGTGGTGCTTTGTACCCACTTCATGCAATTTTTGAGGGTCAGAGGACCATGTTTTTTCATCTTGTCTTTGGGTGGCCCATAATGCTTTGGATTATGTGGAACATGATTTTTATATAAACAAATCTGTTAGATCTCAATCTGCAAAATTCTATAAAACCGATCATCCTAATACCTCCCCAGCAGAGAAACAATGTCCGCCTACATCACCTCCTCTGGAGCAAGAAAAGGTGCCTCAAATTCCTATTGAAGAGGATCTAAGTTTGATGGCTGTTCCCTCCCAATCTGCATGGTTGGAGGTGGACATGCCCCTCCCCCACTTGTGGCAGGTGGGATAGACTCTACCCCCACTACAGTGGTTCCTTCGAGAACTGCATATGACTTCCAGCCTGTACCAAAAAAACAAATCTTGCCTAGAAGAACCTCAAAAATCCAAATCCTTCCTGCTGTGGTTGTGTCTAACCAGTATGAACCTCTGCAAAGTTGGGGGGACATAATGGATGAAGGTGATTCTGATGTTTCCCTTCAATCAATGCAAAGTGAACCCCCGTGGATAAAGGGGGTCTGGATTACACAGAAACTTTGCCTAAAGTGAAAATGAGGAATACTAGGGCAAATAAGAAAAAGTCTCCTAATTGACTCATAATAGTGACAGTACCTACTCTACATTTGGCTAGCCTTAATGTCAACAGTATAAGATCTGAGTTTAAATTAAAGGCTATGTATGCAGTGTTACAGTCTTTGTCTTATGATGTTTTTCTTCTACAGGACACTAGATTGTACACTGAACAGGAGGTGCAAATGGCCACACAGGAGTGTTTTAAAAGGAAATCTATTTGGCCCATAGGGTTGGATCAATGCTCAGGATTTGGCATATGTTTTACTTTACCTGATTTTACCATTCAAAAACTGGTTGAAATAGAATCTGGCAGGGCATTAATATTAGACATCTTAGTACATGCATTTGTTTGTAGAATAATTAATATACATGCCCCCTCAGCAAAAGGCTCTCCGAGTTGCTTTATTCCAGAAACTGCAACAGTACTTATTTACAAACCACTTAGAGTTTTGGGGTAGACTTTAATACCAGTCTAAGGCAAGGAAGAGCAAGTCGCAAGACTTATTGCGATAGTAACGAATTGGGAAAATTAATAAAACAAGCATCTTTGAGGGATGCGTTTACTTCAAGCCCTAAACCTACTTATTTTAAAGTCCACTTACATTCCAGAATTGATTTTTGGTTTATTTCTACCGTATTGCCAATCCCTGTATTGGAGGTCCTTCCTATAGAAACTTCCAATCATTGTTTAATTGGTATTCAGGTTTCACCACACCCTGTCAGACTGCCCAGTAAAGGGGTCTGGAGATTTAATGCTAATTTACTATGTAAACCTGGAATTTTACAGCTCACTCAAGAAATTTTATTAGACAGATTATCAGTACTGTTTTTATACGATTCCCCATACATTGGTGGGATGACACTACACTTTGCCTTATAGATTTTTTCAAACAGCAGTCAAGGCTTTTGGCATACCACAAACACCAGGAATATTTTCAGTTGAGGGTCAAGTTGTTTAAATTGATTCCTTTGGCAAACACTGGATCAGGTTCTTGCACAGATGAACTTGCTAGGATAAAACAAACTTTAACAAAACTTCAATATGATAGACAAAAAATGCTAGAAATGGAACAGCGTTTTGGGACACGGGGCAAGAAGGAACAAACCAATCCATATGAAGATTGTAAATGAAGAATGCTTGCTAAACAAATTACAGCAATACAGGATAAAACAGGCTTTTTAGTGTCTGATAACACTAAAATTTTGACCATATTAGAAGAATTAATTTTTTCCCAGTTTGGTTCTCCCCATAGTGACATGGATAATATGGCACTTTTTCTTGCAGCTGTGGACCTCCCCCAACTAACAACTGACCAGACAGATAGGATGATTAAGGATTTTTCTAAGGAAGAATTAGAAATGGTAATAAAAGGATTAAAGAGCTAGTATACTGCCTGGAAACTGCCTGCAATTAATTGTAACTTTCAGTTGTAGTCAGCTATCACTTCTTATATCTCAAGCATTTATTCTTTTCTGTTTGCTAATTAGATTTTCCACCCAGCAGTACTGGGATGATGAGTGAAGCAGCACTCTGTCTGAAGGGAAAAAAGCTCACTTCTGTTCCTCCTACTTCATCAACACTGACATCACACTGACTATGACATCACTAGCAACCAATGAGAACCATTTCTCACTGCCAGGTTTCACTTTCACATGAAGCAACAGGGACTGGCTCTTCCTGGTTACTAGTGATGTCACGATTTCCTGCATTTGGATTGGTAGTTTATGAAAGTCACTGTTCAGGCTGCAAGGATTGTGGTGCCTCAAGGTGTTTGGTCTCATTTCTGATGATGTAGTGGGAGGAACAGAACTGACTTTTTTTCCTCCAGACAGAGAGCCACGAACACTTCTTTAATTTGATTTAAACATGCATTGAAATAAAACCGTATACTCAAGTTTGCCTGTGTGTGCTTTATTTTTTTTATTCATCCAGAAAAAGCACACTGCATTGAGGATAATTTCTAAGTGTAGTCTAGGGGATGATGCATGGGATAAATACAAAATACCGCAAGTACAGAAAATGCACAAGCAATTTGCTACTGATATCAAGTTTTATTATGCCACAGAGATAATGAAAGAATAAGAGTGTTGTCTTGGAGGATAAAAGTCTCCTAGCAGATACTTTGTTGCTGGTTCAGGAGGTATTTGATTTTCATCCTCTTTAGAAAGGTTTTTACTAAGGTAATTCATTTAATTATGTTATGATTGATGATGCAGAGGAAGAGGGAAAGAGTTGTCAGAAAACATTATTCTATAATTTCTTTCTTGAAAAGTATGGCTACAAGGCACCATGTAGGTGGCTTCACTTTGAGACTTCTAAAAGCATAGAATGTTAGTGGTCTACTTCTTTAGGGGAATTCTGTCATTTATGCTTGGTGTTTTCCCTTCATTTATTTACGGTAGTAAGTGAACACTTTGATTCATTTGATCAAGATCAGATGACAAGAGCCATTTTATCATACTTTTTTTTTATTTAATATGCTTTATTCATCATAATGCATACAACAGGAATCACAATAAAATCAGTCAAGATAAAATTGACAGGTTACAACATACTGTATCAAGACTGCCAATACCAGTCAGTTTACAAGATGAAACATGTAATAAAATACAAGCAAAGATAAAAAACATACATTTTAAGCTAACCAAACATCCCCCCGCCCCATCCGCAACCACCATGTGCCAATCATGATATCTGCTGTCCATGAAATAACTTGAGTTTATTAAGTGGATGTGGTCTCTAGGGTTTCCAGGCTGTAAGTAAAGCACGTAAAGGACCCCATTTGCTTTGATAGCCATTGAGCCAGTTGGCCATCGATGCAATATTTTGCTCCAATTGGAAAGCCAATTAAATTTCTCTATGCCACTCTATCACAGATGGCAAGGATTCCTCCTTCCGAAACTTCGTGATGGTTAATTTGGCTACAGCAGATATCATAGCAATATGTGCCATTCTTATTCTAGGAGTATTATAGGGGTAGTGATTAAACACACAGATCTCTGGTGTAAACAATGGGTCAAGCCCTAACATTGGATCAAGGGAGCTTCTAATTGCTTGCCAATAATTGTGGACTTTTGGACATGTTCATAACATGTGGTGTAAATCCCCATCCATTGCTGAACACCACTGACATTGAGGGGAGGGTAACCTACTCATTTTATATAGGTGCTCTTGAGTGAAATATAAATTGTACACAATATTATTTTGTACTAAACAAAGTCTGTCCTGCTTAATAAATCGATAGGTATTACCCAAATCTGCTTCCATATGCTAGCATCATCTATAATAGATAGCTTTTGGGTCCAGTAATAGCATATACCTTGTGGTAAATGAAAATCTAGGGATTGTAGTGTTTTATATATCCTGGAAACAGAATGTGGTTGCTCTGCTACTTGAAAGAGGGTGGAGCGTTCCATTTCTGGAAGAGTATATCCCCCCGTCTCCCCAGAAAAGAGACCAGATTTTGCATTAATTGCCAATATTTGAAAAGATGCCCCTTATGTGCATTGAAGCACTGTTGAAATTGAGGGAAGGGGAGCATATCCCCCTTAGGGGCTATATCCTGAACTTTAGCATGCGTTAAGAGCAGCCAGTGTGAGGAAGAGATAGGTCTATTTCCAATTTTAAGGTGAGGATTGCCCACTAGTGGCTGTTCTAGGGACTTGTGCGAGTCTAAAGCCAGATGGCTTTGCATTTGGTGCAGAGCCCTAAAGGACCATCCAATCGGGGTGTCTTTTAGGGACTTAGGGAGTGATTTCAGGGAAGAATAAGTTAGAAATGTAAGAGTATAGTAGTTCTTAGAGGCCAAATGCCTCTCAATGTCTAGCCAGAGAGGTAAATATGTTTCTGTGTCTCATGGTTCTAGCATACAGGGCCAGTAATTTAATTTACTGATATGATGTGCACTGTAATAGGTAAAAAATGATGGGAGGGCAAGACCCCCTTGAAACTTGGGTGCTGTAAGCTTAGAGTATGCTCATCTAACTCCTTTCCCCTTCCACAAATAGGAGTTCAGCAATTTCTGTAGTTTTATAAACCAGGCTTGGGAAGTAAGAACCCCAGCATGCCCATAGAATATGGAATTCTAGGGAGCACGTTAATTTTGACTGTGTTGATCCTCCCCCATAATGAAATGGGAAGGGATCCCCACCTGTCAAGATCTATTTTCAGTGTGGACATGAGGTTTGAGAGATTCTCATTTATCATGGTAGATACTTCTCTGGCAACTTTAGTACCCAAATATGTCAAACATGTTGACTCCCACTTCAGTCCAAATTCCTCTATTTCACCATACACAATCCTTCCATTCATTGGAGGAAGTATAGCGTAGTGGTTTAAGGCTCTAAGCTGCAAACCTGGAGACCTAGGTTTGAATCCCACAGCCCCCACTTACATACTGTGTGACCCTGAGCAAGTCACTTAACTTCCTTGTGCTTCCGGGTCGCACCTGGAAACAAGCTTCTGCTTAGTGTGCCTTTCCTGGTTAAACAATTCCCCTCTCTCTTTCCCTATTGGAAAGATTCTGGTTTTTGAGAGATTCAATTTATAAAAAGAAACCCTGGAAAAAAGGTATATCTCTTCCAGTAACACTGGGATACCTATTATGAGCTCTTCCAAATGTAATAGTAAATTATCGGCATACGCCAATAAGAGGTGTCATTGTTCTCGTACTTTGATACCTTTAAGGCATGGGGAAGAAACCAGTCATCGTATGAGGAGTTCTAGATACAAATTAAAAAGAAGCTGAGGTAATGGGCAGCCCTGCCTGGTGCCACGGCATAATGGAAATGGATCTGAGAGTACACCATTGCACCAAACCCGGGCAAGTGGGAAGGTATATAAGATACGAGTCCATATGATAAACTCCTTTGGCAGGCCAAAACGTTCCAGGGCAAGAAAGAGAAAATCCCAAGAGACCCGGTCAAAGGCCTTCTCAGCATCTAAAGATATTTGGGTCATTGGGATATCTGACTTTTTGGCCAGCGAGAGGAGGTGTAGTAATCTGTGCATCTGATCATTGAAGGACCTATTTGCCATGAAACCCACCTGTTCTGTGCCAATCTGTTTACCCATAATAGGCCCTAGTCTATTAGCTATTACTTTTGCTAATATTTTGACATCCGAGTTAAGGAGAAAATGGGATGGTAATTCTCTGGAAATTGGGGATCCCTACTCTGTTTGGGAATTACCACAATAAGGGCTTCTAAGAAACTATATTCAGTTATCCCATTCTCATAGCAGGAACTAAACACATCCATTAGTAGGGGGGTTAATTCTGAGGCACAGCATTTGTATAAGTTACTTGGGAAGCCATCCGGTCCCGGTGACTTGTTTAAGGGGAGTTGTCTGATGGCTTGCTCAATTTCCCAGGCTTGTATGCGAGATCCCAAGGGGAGGGCTTCAGCAGGTGACAAACATGGGAGCCCAGCTGAGTCTCAATATGTTCGAATTTCTTTCTCTGTGTGTGTTTCTTCTCTGCTGACTGCACAGAGCTGTTGAAAGTATTTCCCTAATCCCTCAGCTATCTTTCTGGGATCTGTGGTTATTCGGCCCGTGTTAGCAAAGTATAAACCAGGTATAAATCTGGCAGTCTCCGATTGCCTAAATCGGATAGCCAAGAGCTTCCCAGCTCTTTCCCCCAATTCAAGACATATAAGTTTAACCCTTTTAAGAAAAAGCTCAGCTTTTTGTGCCATAAGATCAGAAAACTGGGCCTGTAAATTATGCAGTGTGATCCAGTCCTGCTCCAGTGAGTGAGCACTCTTGTCTCGTTCAGCAGACTTGATTGAATTGAGTAGTTCTATCATACGAGCCTTAAATTGTTGAGTCCTGGTGGTAGATAAATGTATAAGCCCCCCCTTAATGCACACTTTAAAGCTGCCCCAAACCACTTCTATGTTTGATACTGAGCCACTGTTACACTCTAGAGAGTGCAAGATAAAATCTTTGATGTGCTCTAATATAGCCAGCATTTGCAGAAGCTGATTATTCAGATGCCTTAAGGAATCTCTCCTAACTCCTGGGCCTAGCAGAAATATGATAGAAATAGGAGAGTGATCCGATATTACACATGGGCAAATTATTGCATCCAATATTCCTGGGATAGCTGAAGAGCTCACCAAAAAAATAATAAATTCTAGAGCAGGTGCAGTGTGGGGAGGAGAAAAAGGTATAAGACTTCTCAGTCAGATTCAGCACTCTCCAAATATCAACCAAACTGGCCCCCAACATTAGATCCTTTAGGACTCGCTGAGCTGGGGTTAGAATACATCTTTTAGAATCCGACCTATCTAGCTGGAGCTGAGGGGTAATGTTCCACTCCCTTCCCAGTATTATGGTCACAGGGGGGTCATGAGACAACAGACCCAAGATGTTAACAAAAAACTGAGGGGTATCTATGTTTGGACCATATACTGAACCTAGTATAATTTGTTGCATGGCCAATCTTCCACAGATCAAGATATAGCACCCATTAATGTCCCATATCTCTTGCTCCAGTTGAAGGGGAATATTCTTGCCAATCAATATGGCCTCTCCCCCCCTTTTTGTGGAAATTCCTGCATCAAAAGTCTGCCCAACCCAGTTCCTACCTAACAGTGAGGTACCTTCCCTTTTAAGGTGCGTTTCTTGCAAGCATGGGATACTAGCTTTAAGGTATAAGAGATGTTTTAGAATTACTTGTCATTTGCATCTATTTCGTGACCCCCTGACATTCCAGCTCAAAACATTATACGGCCCAGTCATCTATAAACCACTGACAGTGACCCAAAATCCAAGTGTAAACACTAAGAGCAGTTTCTAATAATTGTAGACCATTTCTAGTTAAACTCTTGAAAGCACAAATAGTTGGCACCCGTACCACTCTCCAGAACTGCTTCCACATAACAAACTATTTAAACCCCTAGCAAACAATCCCCGGTTCCATAAACTGCACTGACTTACCATTTCTGTTAGATGATGTCTTTTTGAAGCCCAGAGAAAACTACCCCATCCCTTCCCCTCGGTCAGAAACACACCTAATAATCATGTCTAAAACGCTGTAACATCCCAACTGTACCAAGTACAAACACAGAAAAAAAAAAGAGAAAAAAAAGATTATAATTATTATTTCACCACACAATCTACCCAGAAAAAAGAGAAAGGAAAAAAAGAGAAAAGGATCTTTGTACAGATTCAGCAGAGTACTTGTTTGCAACTTATTTAAAACAGGTCAGAAAAAATAAGAACTTTATATAATAGTCAGGACTTCATATAGTATCTATGGTCCTGAAGTATAATATTCCTATCCCAGTTATAGCCTTAATACAATCATTTTATTTCTAATCCAATGCTGCCATCTAGTGGAGAAAAAAATATAGCACAGTTTTGAGTTCAGGAAATAGAGCAATGAGTGTCCCTATAATGCAATTTAAAATAAAGTTAAAATGAATCGGACATATAACACCGGGACATCACGCTATATTTGCAAAGAGAAATACTTGTCAAAGCCCCATTTCTTAAGTACTAAAAGTAAACAGTATAATGTGCTGATTTTAATGAATAGCTCAGCTCTAAGCTAAAAACAAATCCTGCCGCCTATATGAGTATCCTATGTGACTGCAGTGTCCCATTTTTATTAGAAAAGAGAGTCTACCATTATAGAGACAGCAATTTCTTCGAGTTCTATCGCAGCCATAGTAAAAATGCAAACGATAATAGTGATGTGTTAAAGTATCTGTGAACCCCAAAGACTCCAAGCACAGTCCTGCTCTAGAAGCAACTCAGACGGCTGATTACTTTCCAATAGACTTCTTCCTCTCATGATCAACAATGCCCCAGTAAACCAATTAGAGCAAATTATCATCAGATCCTAACTAACTTTGCTATTAAAACAAATAGCTGGAAGTATTAGAGTCTGGATCTTCGTATTTGCATCTCCACCAAAGAATAAAGAAAGACTTTTTACCAGCTTATGCAGATACTCTAGGAACAAGCAAAATCACTTATAGCAGTCTGGTAGACTATCTCTTGAGCTCAGCTTTAGCATGCTCCACTGCCTCAAATGAATACCACTCGTTGTTAAGTTTAACATTCAGGAGAGCAGGATATTTAACTCTAAATGGTTTTCCCTTGGCTATAAGTTTAGTGATTAAGGGATGCAGTTCTTGGCTCTTTACCCTGACAGAGTGAGGCAGGTCCTGGTTCATTCTAATTTGCTTACCCTCCCAGAGAATTTCTTGCAGGACTTTAGCTTTGGCTAATAAGCGTTGCTTGTCGAGATAGTTTAAAAACGTGTAAATGATCGGTTTAGGAAGTGAACCCGTTGGGGGTAGTGGGTGAAGCGCTCGGTGAGCTCTCTCCATGATGTATATTGCTCCATTCAGGGAAGGACCGGCAACCTTTTCACAAAGTTTCTGAATGAAAGATATTGGGGAGGATCCTTCTTCATGTTCCGAAATCCCCCTGATGATTATGTTATTCCATCTGCTCCTTCCCTCTAGATCTTACAATTTGTCCTCAAGTTTCTTGATACACTTTGCAGTATTTATTTTTTTATTTTCAGAAAAATCAGAAATACCTTTGAGTCAAAGACTTCTTTACAAAGGTTCCACATCACATATAATTGGTCAGATGCACAAATACAAATACAAATTAGTACAGATACAAATACAGTGATTGATTATTATGGATTACAATTATGTTACAACCGGAAAGTTAGGCTGACATTCAGGAACTAGAGCAGTTTGAAACAGTTTAAAGTGACTGGAAACTAACATCCCTGAGCTGGCTGAGGTAAGAGTTTAAGCAGAGGCAAGCCAGAGGCCATTGTCAGTCTTAGATGGACATCTAGTATTGACCCAATCAAGCTCGATCTGATCAGTTTTCTTTTCCAGGCAGATAAATTGAGCCTCTGAGTCTCCAACTCTAAGATTAACAGAGCCAATGGAGGTTTCAATATCATGTAGTTCAACCAAGACGTCATCTACCAAACTTTGCAGAGGCATCATAATTTCCAAAAATATTTCCTCCGTCAGCACTACGGATCCCAGGGTAGGTTTAGCGGCAGCCTGCCTAGGCTTCTTTGGGGCCTGCTCTTTCTCCAGTGACTGTGGCGGAGTATGCTTAAGTGGCACTTTGCGCATATATATTTCCATATTGACACCAGTAGTAGTTGCCATGATGTTACCAAGAGAGCTGTTATTGGTTTCTAATAAAATCAAGTATGTGATAAAGTAGCAAAAATAGTATTTCTGTCCTAGAGGAGACAGAGCAACCCAATCTTGCTTCCTTACTGCCATCACATGACTCCCACTTTATCAAACTTAACCAAGGCCTGGGGAGTCACGTGATGCAGGAAGCGGAGTAGCTGGGTCTCCGCGAGCTCCGTCTATCACCCATCTTAAAACCTGAAATACCTCTACTAAAGGGAGTACAATCGGGCACCAGAGATTGCGACAATCTGGAAAAGATTCAGGGAGTGAATTTATGGAGGCAGAGATGAAAGAGCCCCCCCCAAGCACACCCCACTGGCAATCCCGGAAAAGCTGCGAAGAAGTCCAAGGCCTCGGTCTCAAGGCCATTTCAAGGCTGTACTGATAGTTTATTGAGGAACCTCTAACCTTGAATCGCTTCTAGAGGAATCGCCCTCTTAAAAATACAATTCTAGGCATGGCTGGAGAGTTGAAGGACATTAAAGGGGTGATCGCAGATTTATCACGGAAGGTCTCCGATAACGAAGCACGCATTAAGTCAATGGAAGGCAATAAGGAAAAGTCTGACACAGCGATTACTAAGCTCTCTCAAAAGGTGCACAAACTAGACCTTCAGTGGAAGACCTTGAGGGTAGAAGCCGACGCAACAATGTTGTGTTTATTGGCCTACCGGAGAAAGCTGAGGGTCAAGATCCGATCAAGTTTACGCAAAAAATCACAGAGAAACTTGCTGGGCCCTCGCCCTTCGGGCCTAAGTACATTATAGAGAGAGCTCACTGGCCATGCCTCCCTCTCCAGATCGCCTCCCAGACCTTTCATCATAAAGTTTCTCAATTATCAAGAAAGGCAGTTATTAATAGATAAATCCAGAGAAGATAAAGAGATTTACTGGGAGGGAGCCCTGATTAGAGTAGCACAAGATCTTCCGCCTCGATCCATTAAAAAACAGGCTGCTTTCCATCCCTTAGTTAAGCGATTGATTGCTGCAGAATTGAAGTTCAGAATGGGATACCCTGCAAGACTTCAGGTTCTAATTGGAATAGAATGGAAAACTTTTGAATCTTTGGATCTGGCATCGGTAGCTCTCTGGGAGGCCTTCCCAGCGCTCTTCAAGGAACCATGAACTTGGTTAAGGAAAACTTAGCTCGCCATGCTCGGACTATCAAATACATAAGTTGCATGCTTTCTAGACTTGATGGGCATTACTCCATCTGGGACTGGCTGGAGTCATAAAATGGACTTTGGTTCCATTACTAATGGATAGTAGAATAATACATGCTTATACACTATTGGGGGTATATGGGCCATTAAGGTCTTATGTTCTCTAGCACCTGTTAAAAGTTCTTTTTTATATGTTTGGTTAATCAATGTTGCCTAATCGTTGGGGTGATTCTGAGGGGAAATTTTGTTTTATTACCCCCTTAGTTTGATTGGATCTGTGGAATATACTCGTCTGAGGGGGGGGCTCCGATCCTTATATCCTGGTGCATCTTGTGGATAATAAGTAGTTCGGTCTATGGACTGAGGGCCCTTATGAGAGGTATTTGAAAGTGAAGCAGGGCTGGATATTATTCGCTGGGTGATGGGAAGATGGCGGAGTAAGTTCGGCATCCTGATATCATGGGCCATAGCGCTGAATGCTTGGGTCAAGGGGGGAAGGGAAGGGAGGGCTACGGACTGCTGATGGGGAGGGGGGTGTGTTCAAGGGGTTTGAGGTAAGATTGGTTAGGGTTATTCTGGGGGTTTCTGGGGTGGGCCAAAGTTTTGGGGGCACAAGGCTACGTGAGGAACCTTCAAAGTTAGCATGGAAGACTACTTTATGTATTATATCCTAGTTCTTCTATATGGGGCTGATACGCTCATTAAGCTTTGTACATGGAATGTTAAAGGCACGCAATAAGTCTAAACAATATAAAATAATGAAGTATATAGAGGCAGCTAAGGTAAAGTGGCCTTTCTGCAAGAAACACACTCTGCTGCAGGATGAGGCCAATTGTAGTGAGAAGGATGCAATTTGGGAGGTCTTTTCCTCCCAGGGCCGCATAAAGAGCAAAGGGTCATGATATTATTTCATAGATCGGTCCCTTTGCCCTATTAAAATTATTCAAGATAGAGAGGGTAGATGGGTTCTAGTCAGGGGAAAGCTTTATAATGTAGAAGTTTTGTTAGGGGCAATTTATGGGCCTAATTCGGATAATCAGGATTTTGTGACTGCATTAATTAAGGTCTTGTTACCTTTTGCACATCTCCCTATGATAATAGGGGGGGATTTCAATTTGGCTCTTGACCCCTCACTGGATAGATCCACTAAGACTCCAACAGCTCTTGCACCGGCTTGTGTGGCTTTCAACGATTTGGTGGAGCAGTTGAGCCTGGCGGATGTTTGGAGGGTGCTTCACCCACAAGACAGGGAACATACCTTTTTGTCCCCGGTTCACAGGTCAGGCTCTCGGATTGATTATATATTTGTTTCCCGTGTTCTATTTAGATGGGTTATAAGCTCTGAGATTGTAGCAGCGCCACTGTCGGACCATTCCAGGTGGTGGTCACAATTTCCTCCTCTCTTTATCCGTAAAGGTAGCAGATGGAAAGTAAACAATCAGTTATTGAGGGCCCTAAGATAGTTCAGAAGTTGACCTCACAAATTGAGGAGTTTCTCGAGTTTAATCGACAGGAAATGTAAGACCTGATATTCTTTGGTCTACATTGAAAGGGTTTATCAGAGGCCTTTAATCAGCCAGGCTTCCAGGAGGAAAAAGAGACTTAATGCTATCATGGCAGATTTGTTAAGCCAAATTAAAGCTCTGCAGAATGCCATGATGGCCAATCCTCAGGTGGAGACCGAGTCTAGATTAATCAAAGCTAAAATGCCTACCTTAAGTTGTTGGGAGATCAGGCGAGCTGGCTATTATCAAGACAAAGGCTAGCTATGTAGATCAAGGTGAAAACCAGGTAAGTTTCTGGCCAGACGGATTGCTCAATTGGAAGCCTCTCGCCTGGTCGGGGAATCTGGTCAGATCAAGAAAGGTGCATTAAAACAGATCCAGAGGATATAACCCGGATTTTTAGAAATTATTATGAGGCCCTTTATGGACCTATGCAGTTTCCTCTCAGTCCAGATATGATGGGGGCCTACTTGGATGGGATATCTCTTCCTAGACTGGTAGAGACGGATTATAGTGTCTTGACTGCTGATATTACATATGGGGAAATAGAGCTTGCAATCAAGAACCTACCAAATGATAAAACACCTGGTCCAGACGGTTCTCACCCAATTTTATAAAACTTTCTCAACTTCTAATCCTCTGTTATCCAGATTATTTCAACATATTCTCTCAGGTGAAGATACGGATAGATACCTTTCAGAAGCACTCATTGTGGTACTACTTAAACCTAATAGGCCCCCTGAGAAACCTGAAAGTTATAGACCCATATCCCTACTAAATTACGATATAAAAATACTAGCTAAAATATTAGCTGATAGGATTGGTAGGGTATTGCCGAATTTAATTGGTATGGAGCAGGTTGGCTTTATGAAAGGGAGGTCTTCAGCAGACCATTTTAGAACCCTGTCTCATGTCTTCTCGGCTTCCGAGGAGGCTGTTCTCCCTTGGGCATTGGTCTCCTTGGATGCCGAGAAGGCATTTGATAGAGTTTACTGGCCCTTTTATTTCAGGTATTGATAAATTTGGTTTTCCGACTCAGTTTATTGATTGGATTAAAGCCATGTATTAAAATCCATCAGCTAGGATTGTATGTAATGGGGTTATATCCTCTTCTATCCGTTTATGGGTGGGGACGAGGCAGGGCTGCCCCCTATTCCCTCTCCTCTTTAATCTTTACTTAAAGCCCTTGATCAGGAGTATTGTTTCTCATAACAGGATTGAAGGGATTCAAATTAGAGACCAAATAATCAAAGTTACTGCATTTACGGATGACCTATTAATTTATGCTGCCAATCCGCCTCTTCACTACCAATATTGCTTGAGGTTATAGCCAATTCAGTGCGAAGCTAATTATAAGCTAAACCAAGAGAAAACAGTCATATATCCTTAAATAGCAGGGTATTTAAAAGAGATGTTGTCAAGCTTGGCTTGGGCTGGAGCCCCAAATCCTTGAGATACCTGGGCCTTACGCTATAAACCAACCCGATAAGCTCCGACACCTCAATCTTGATAATTTGTTCATATTATAGAATTGGATATGAAAAGATGGGCCCAACTCCTCTTACATTGTGGGTAGGATAAATGTGGTAAAATGAACATATTTCCCAGGCTTTTTATCCTTTGAGCAACCTCAATGTTTGGCTACCCTTATCATGGTTTAAAAATTGCACAAGATGATAGCAGACTTTATCTGAATTACAAAAGGCTAGAATGGCCTATGTTAAACTGGCAGCACCCAAATTGCAAGGTGGTCTGAAACTACCCTATTTTGCAATGTACTTTGGGCATATATGAGCAAATATGGTAAATGGGCGTTTTCTCTGCCCAACTCTAATTCTAGAGGGGTTTATCTACTGCTATGGGTGAATCTGAGATTAGTTTTTATTAAGAGTATGGTTTGAACTCTAAGCCTTACTTATAATGCCCCCAAGATGTTTCCCCTGTTTAAGAATAATCTATCGGAGTATCTCTTAGGGTTCACAACCAAGCATGCAATTTCCTCAGATACAATTATGTTTTGGACAGATTCCAGCAAATTATTGAAATCCCCAATGGCAAATTGGCAACAAGATTATTACTCATAAATGGTTGCTGGTTTGGGAGATTGTAGGTGGAAGGACCTTCTCGATATAGAGGGAGAACCTAATTCCACTCTACAAATCATCCAGAAATTTAACCTGTCTATGAGGGAGGTATTTAAGGTTTATCAATTAAGGCATCTCCTAGTTCAGAAACATGGGGCTGATAGGACTATTGTACCTGGTACAGATTTTTGGGCAGACCTTAAACCCCTAGTTGGATCCCCTCATGCTGTTTCAAAGATTTATCAAGTTCTGTTTCAACGGGCTTTTTCTGAAAATCTAGCTCCTTCAGCATACTGGGCTAAGGTCTTTCCAAATGCTAGTTTAGAATGGAAGCATATATGGGGCAATTGTCATAAATATATTAGACAGAACCATCTTAGATTAACCCAATTTAAAATCTTACATAATATATATTACACGCCCCAAAAGTTAATGGATATGAAGATCATGCAAGAGCTTGGGTGTTATAGATGTGGCTTAAAGGAAGGTGACTTGCTCCATGTCTTCTGGCATTGTTCAAAAGTTGCTCCATTATGAGAGAAATCAAAGACAGGGCTGAATCCAATGTTGGTATTGGCGAGATGTTCACGCCAGAGGTTTGTTTACTAGGAGATCTATCAGATTTTCCGTGAAACTGAGGAAATATCATATAACCCTAATCTCCATTATTGTGAAGAGACTAGTTCTTAAACATTGGAAGGATTCTACCATACTCACTTACTCAGAATGGCTATCAGATTTGCTTGCAGCCTCAGGATTGAAAGGAGCGATAGCGATCCTTCATAACCAATTGCCTCTTTTGATAAGATTTGGTCCCCGTTAGAAATTGCTTACCTTAACAGTAAAAGGGATAGATACCATGCCTATCAGATCAAAAGATAGTGCCTTGTGTGGAGGGGGGGTTTAAATGGTGGGTGGCTTGGTTTGGGGGGGTGGTAGGGTGGGGTTGCAGAGGCTTACGTTATGATTAGGGTTTTCTATTCGTTGTATATTTAACAATGTTTACCGTTACTATATGGTGATTTGCATTGTAAGTCTCTGTACCCTGGCTGGTCTTAAAACTTAATAAAAAGTGAATAAAACTTAACCAAGGCCTTTTATTTGATTGACCAAGAATCCTTATTGAATTACCTATCTAAGTGTGTGGGGGGGGGTGACTGATTTTACTTTATCCTGGTTTTACTGTTACTTATCAAATAGGCTACAGTATGCTAAGATTAATGACATAACATTAAGCACTCAGAGTGTCACTGCTGGGATCTGACAGATTTGTGTTACAGAAGGCCCCATTTTTTATTTTAATTACTTTAAATGAAATCCCTGCAGTTTGATTTAGCCTAAAAGATCTTAATGTACAGTATGTTGAAATATATAATGTACTATAATGTATGGGGGTGAAATAATAAGGGAGGATCTAAAGAAGTTAGAAGAATGGTCATGAGTTTGGCAGCTAAACCTCAATGCAAAAAAGTGCAAAATCATGCACTAAGGGCACAAAAACCCTGGGACAATGTATCAACTGGGGGGTATTAACAGTTACAAAACAGGAAAGAGACTTGGGGATTATCATTTCTGATTACCTGAAGGTAGCTAAACAGTGTGACAAGGCAGTGGGAAAGGCTAGCGGAATGCTCAGATGCATGGGAAGGGGTATCACCACAGAAAGAGGGAGGTAATAATACCCCTGTGTAGATCACTGATGAGAAACCACCTCAAGTACTGTGTACAGTTCTGAAGGCCCCATCTCTGACATAGACATATATAGGGAGGAGGTGATGCAAAGGCAGCCAACCAAAATGGTGCAGGGCTTGCATTAGAAGTCCAATGAAGAAAGGCTTAAGGATTTAAATATGTACTCACTAGAAAACAGAAGAGAACATGGGGATATGATAGAGACATTCAAGTACCTCATAGGAATAAACAAGGTACGTGAAAGTAGAATTTTCCAAAGGAAAAGATGTTCAGGGAAAAGGGGTCACAACATGAAGCTGGAGGGTGGGAGGTTCAGAAAAACATGAAAAAGCTCTTCTTCATGAAGAGGGTGGTGGACACTTGGAATAGGCTCCCAGAGGAAATGGTTGGGGCTAGAATGGTCACAGGATTTAAGAATGCATGAGATTGACACAAGGGAATCTTAGAGGCAAGAGAGGGATGTAATCCGGAGTCCAAGTAGGATCTCCAGTGGAACTATGGGTGGGAATTTAGGCAGACTAGGTGGGCCAAGTGGTCCTTATCTGCCAACAACATCTATGTTTTTATGTTGATATCACTACAATATTTAGTACAGGTCAGTCTTTATCAGAAGTACAACACATTTATGAAACAGTTTTATAGGTCTTCAATATCAATTTTGTAATAATAATCTAATATTACATTGAACATAAATAAAATATTGACTGGAACTTTTTAATAACTTACCAGTTTAAAAGAAAATATTTGCATCATTAGGAAATATTGAATCCCTTTGATTAAGTACTTGGAAATAAACTTGGGCCAAAATCTGAGTTTTGTGATTGATTTATTTATTTTTTTCAAGTTTTCGAGTAAAGACATACTTACCTGGTGGCAGCTCATTTCCAGATACATCCCAGGGAGAGGGGGAAAACAGATTACAGTACAATTGCAAAATAAAATGACTAGAAAATGCAATAATATGTACATGTCTATGTAACAGTACTGTAGTGAGCAAAGACTTTTTGAAGACCCTAAAAAAAAAACTTCAGGCAAAGTTCGATAAAACAAAAAGCTACTTTACTTTAGCACCAAACAAGGGTTCAAAGCAGCTTATTTTGGCAGAACGCCTAAATCCTCCTTCTTACTCAGGCTGGTTTTCTTTGTATGCCTCCCAAGGTGAGGCTCACTTGTGCCCTTCCCTCCACGTGGATTTCCAAGCCTGCATACAGCCAGTGCATATGGCCTCTATAGCACAGGGCCAGAAATCAGAAGGGCTGGGTCTCGATTCATTCTGTTCTCCTGCTAGAATCTTAGTTGAAATGGGGTCCCAGGTGAAGGTTGTATAGACACCTTCACAAAGTACAACAAAATGAGCAATTTACAGGTAATGCTGAGAAGAAAATATGCAGTACAATAAAAGTGTAGAATAAGAACAGCACAAACAATATACAGTATGCACTAATTACAATACTTCGTATGGGTGGGGTTAGTGAAAGAAAACTTGTGGGTAGGGTTATACTAATAACACTGCAGGGTGGACAGCGTTGGACAAAGACCTGGGCACATTATTAGAGGCAACTGCAAGAGTGAGTAGTGAAATCACAAAGGAGAGATTTCAGAGTGAGAAGAGAATTAACTGAACAAATGGAAGAGGGAAGAAAGACCCAGACTGTATGGAAGCAGATTTATGTGAATCAGGTAACAAAAAGTCTGTTAAAACAATGTTTTTGTCACAATAATAAGGACTCACTGAGGAGTCAAGAAATAATATTTAAGCAATCAAGACAAAATACTCATCTTCTGGGGGTTAATGACTGGCTGTGGAGAGAGAGATAATGTCATTAACTTCAGTAAGTCATTAATGTCGATGGAAATTATCCTATCTGAGTTTGTTTTTGCAACGATATATACAGTACATAGCACATGCATCATAACATAGTAATTTAATATCAGAAGGGATTCTTGGTCCACTATGTTCCTCATACCACTTCCTAAGCAGGAATTAACTGGAATGCTTTGCAAATGTGTAGTAATTTCTAGAGATACCATGCCCATTCTATTACTTAGAATACTGTGTCATTCCCTAATCACTTTAAGCAGACATTTTCCAATTTTACTGTTTAAGCTTGCTCTGTCTTCATGCCTACTGCCTCTGCTCATAAGTTATTCCATGGGTTCACTATCTTCTGAGAGAAAAAGTGCCTCCAAACACTATCCCAGAATTAAATAACGTTGTTATTCATTTTGAGACTTAAAGTCATTCTATTGTATTTATTTATTTTTTTAAGATGTGTTTACAGTTATGGGACTGGAAGCAGCAGAATTAGTAATGACATTATGAGGGTGAATGCATTGTGGCCTTGCAGTTTTTGAAAATGTGATTCAGATTTTTTAGTACCTAAAATGATGCTGATAAATAAAAATAATTTGTTTATTATGTGTGTCTAACACATACTAAATTATAAGGATTCAGTACCCACTCTGCTATCCAGAACATTGTGTGATTGTCTAGGTAAGCATAAATATGTATAGGATTAGCACTGATTTCATATCCAGTTTAAGACAGTGGGCTGTTCAATAGAGTAGGTTCACCACCCTCTTGAAGAAGATGTGCTTCTTAACATTACCTCTCAGTCGCTGTTCAACAGAGTAGGTTCATAACCATTGGGAGAAGATGTGCCTCCTAACATTAATTCTAAGTCAGTTCCTGTCCAACGGTGGTCCCGGTGTGAGGCTTAGTATGTGTGCTGTGGTGGGATATCTTTATGTTTCTCCATTTCTGCATGTGCATCACTTACTAGCATTATATTGTATGCAAGAACATGTTTTTACCACTTTTTAAGCTGATTAGATAAACAGTATGTTTTTCCATTACTACAGAAAGGTTTTACTAGGCTTCCATATTTATATATTTTGGGCAAAGGTCAAGGGTGCATAGTACTTGGTAGCTTGGCAGGGCAGCTGGTGCTGTAATTTACTTGGATATTAACATTACCTCTGAATGCAAAACATTTGAACTTCAGGGAATGCCCTGCATCCTGCTGGATGGTACAACACCAAACGTCTCTGTTACAGCTGCGCAGAATGCACAATTCTGCTACTGTAACTGATGCGGAATGACAAACCACTTCAAAAATGTTTTTCTGAATTTATTTTTAAATTCTCTGGAATTCAGAAAAACATTTCTGTGTAAACCATTCAATAATATTCTAGAGATCACATAAACCGTGAAATGGTCTTCAACTGACTACTGGAAAAGAATCTGCAGTTTATGTAAACTGGATTATTAACCCACAAAAGCCATTTCACGTGTGAAATATCAGAATTCTGCTACCAACGGAAGTCCATATAATTCAATGGAGTTCCATTAAATTTCCCAAATTTCCATGGACTTCCATTCTGCCAGAATTTAAACATTTTGCTCAGCACCAATCTTTGCTAAATATTGTCAGTACTCTTGAATATGTGGAAGACTGAGATTATATCCCTGTCTCAACTTATTTTTCTCCAAGGTGGTCTTGTTAATAGCCATCAATATCTCATAGCCTTTGTCCTTCATAGCCCTTATTATTTTGGTTGCCCTACATTGCACCATCTAAACTGCCTCAGTATTCGTTTTGTAGTGAGAGGCCCATAATTTCATGCAGTACTCTAGATGGGGCTTAGTCATGGCCTTGCAGAGTGGCAGTATTACATTCCTTGCTGTGCTGGTCCCAGCCCTTTTAATGTGCCCAAGCATTCTACTAACACTCTTGACAATGACCATGCACTGCTTTTCATGCTCTAGCCTCCCAATTGATATTAACCCCTAGGTAATTTTCTGTGTCACTTATGCAGGAGACTCACATGATACAGTATTTAGGTCTCACCACTGTTTTCCTCTGTAAGTGTAGCACCTTGCATTACAGTACATTAAATCCATGATTCCATGATTCCAACCAATCACCCTGCCTGTTCAGGTACTTCTGCAGTTTTTCTCATATGCAAAGGAGTCCAGCACCCTGTTCAGCTTGTTGTCACCTGAAGAATTCAGCAGTCTGCTGCAGGAGACACCAGCTTCCAGATCATAGATAAAAATGTTGAACAACAGTAGCCCTAGCCCCGGTCCTGGAGGGACACCACTGTGTACACCATCTATCACAGTATTGCCTGACCACTAGAGTTGAGCCACAACTCCAACATTTTGCCTCCACCAAAATTTACAAACATATAATACAGTTACAGTATACTAAGTTACTTTAAATTATAGTCTGTCATATATGTGACTGCACTTAACTCAATTCACTCCTTTCCTAAATTCACCTCATTCACTTCAACTCCCACTAAACCATTATCTCTTTTACTCCTTGTTCTTCTACCTCTGCTACCCCATGCCTTGCTTAAATTGATTTTATTTGCCTACTTTCACCTCGTCTACATTTTTGTATGTTATACAATGTAAGTGAGAGTCCAAGAATACAGATAAATTATTTATTTTAGCCACTGATTAACTGTAAATTAACTGCAGGGCATCATCTGCATTTAGAAATACAGAAACATAGAATTTGATGGCAGATAAGGGCTGCTTGGCCCACCCTGTCTGCCCATGTTTCCCTACCTACATCATTATCACAGACAGTAATTGATCTACAGCTCTTTCTCCCTATCCCCTTCTTTCCATTATGATTCCCTTGTGCCTATTCCATGCAAACTTGTACCCCACCACCTCTACTGAAAGCCTGTTCCAGGAATCCACCTCTATTTCTGTGAACAAGTTCTTCCTCACAACTTCCTCTCTACTCCCTCCAGTTTCATAGCATGTCCCCTTAAAAATTAGTTTATGGGAGGTTTTATGATTCCCCCCTTCCCCTTTTTCTTTTTGTCTCCATCTCTCCTTCATTAAAGAGCTCTAAATGAATACATATGAAATACTTATTAGATTGATTGAAAAAAACAGTGGCAAAAAATAGAGGATGAAGAATTTTAATGAAATTATATTGAAGTTTTTAAACCTTTAGAGTTTTTTATAATGGGATTCCCATGCATAAACAAACAATAATGGATGAATGTTGTGATATTAATTATTGTTAAAGACAGTCAGCCTTAGAGATGTTTAATTAGCTAGAGGATTCTGAAATGTGAATGGATGATTGTATAAACTGTAAAAATTGTATATACATGTTTTTATTGTTGTCACTTTGTACATATATGTTATTTTAGATGGTTTGTAGAAGGGTAATAATTGTACTCCACAAGTATCTTAAAGGTGATGTGTATTTTTTTGAAAGATAGGCACATCACATAAAAGGTAACGTAATCACATATTGCCTCTAAAAAGAAATCAGTGGATGAGTAAAAATGCCTTTCATAATGGCGCATCAGAGCTGAAATGGGTCAGGCATGGAGTGGGTCTCAGGCATTAGACAGGGATTCATTAAGAATGGTATGCTGGTTTTTAACTGCACAATTTGCACTATGAATAAAATGAAGTTTTAATACTTGCTAAAAATTAATTAATCCTGTCGCATTATTTTTATATGGAGGTGAGTGCCTATTTTTTTTAATGAGTGGTTATTTATTTGTCCAGGATGTCTTCCTTTCCTTTGTCCCCTTTTGCATAGTCCCCCAGTCCCTTTTTAACCTTCTAATCTTGCCTCTGGTCTTCCTCTTTTCACTTACATACCTAAAAAATTTCTTGTCCTCTTTTGTTACCTCTTGGTGTATTATTTCTTCAGTTTGCACTTTTGTGCTCCTTACTGCTTTCTATGCTTCCCTCTGTTTTCCCTGATAAACTTCTCTATCCTCCTCCCTCCTCAACTCCTTATATCTTCAGAATGCTTCCCTTTTTTTGTTTTACCTTTCCAGCCACCTCTTTCAAGAACCATAGCAGGTTCTCTTTTCTCTTAATTTTTTGGTCACTTGTTTGACACAAAGGTTTATTGCCTAGACTATGCTCCCACCCATTGCCCATTGTTCCTCCACCCCACCCAGGCCATCCCCACCCCCACCAGGTCATTCTTGAGACATTTCCCCATCTTTATAAAATCTGCCCTCTTGAAATCCAGGACTCTCACCCTCATGTAGTTTGATTCACAGCATTCCTTATATTGAACCACGCCATATGGTGATCACTGGTCTCTAGCTGACCTCCCACCTTGACATTTACAATATTAACCCTATTAATGAGAACCAGATCCAGTATTGCCCCATCGTGAATGGGTTCACTGACTAGTTGCCTGAAGAATGCCACCTGCAGAGAGTCCAGGATGTCCTGCTTATAGCTGAAGCCACTGCTGGGAGGGTCCTATCTACATGCAGCAGGCTGAAGTCCCCCACTAGCATCACCTCCCTCTTTTCTACTATTTTGCCAGTGGTTTCCACCATTACCTTATCTAATTCCTCCCCCTTGCCTGGAGGTCTCTAGATAACTCCAGTATGAATAGTGGCTCCATTTCTTGTCTCCAGGGTGATCCACAGTACCTCTGCCTCCCTCTGTATTCCCTGCATGTCTGTCGCTTTTATATTTTCCCTCACATACAGCACCACAGCCCCTCCTTTCCATCCCACCCAGTTCTTCCTGAACAGCGTATAGCCTGATATGGCCATGTCCCAGTCATGGTTTTCATTACACCATGGCTCAGTAATGGAGGCAATATGCAGGTTGGTCTCTGCCATGATGGCCTTTAAGTCCAGAATCTTAGTTCCTAGACTAATATCATTCACACAGGGTCTTCTAGATTGTGTTACCACTCTGATTGTTGCCCTCCTTTTTGCCTTTTTGCCCTCCATCATTTCTCCTCTCTTCTTAATACTCCCCTTCCCTTCCCCTTTTGACTTCACCACCCTGCTTCTTTTATTAATTTGCACTCTGGGGGAGTCTTCTCCCCTCAGGTTCTCCTTCCTCTCTACTTCAGCCTATAGGGGTACATTTTACCTTCCAGATTCCTTTTGACACCACAATAGGCTAGTTTAAATGTTCATTAAAGTAGCATTTGAGCCATTCACTGAGGACTTTGGTTCCTCTCCATGATGGATTCAGGCCATCACCATTGTATAGGTGCTTATCCTTCCAGGTAGGTCCCCAGTCCCCAATGTAGCTGAACCTCTTTTCTCTGCATCATTCCTTCAGCCATGAGTTGAAGCTCCTGGTGCAGATATCCCTCTCCTCCTCCTATCGTAGACAGGCAGTACCTCAGCATAAGTCACTGGGCAAGCTACCTGTCACAGACAACTTCCCAGCTCCCTAATCTACCCCAGCACTATTGCAACCAGTCCATAGCCAGGTTATTAGTCCCCAGGTGGACAATGACATCCAGCTCTCCCTGCCACCCTGCTGCCCTAGCAATCTTCAGGATATGCTTCCCATCCCTCTGGGATATGGTGCTGCATAGGCACCTAAGCTGCCTCTTCCCCCCTTTCTGATTTGCAAAACCATACCCCTCGCAATCAAGTCCCCTACCAGAAGTTGCTTCCTCCTGTTATCAGATCCTTTACCACCCTTCTTGGGGTCTCCACTATGGAGGGCCCCCACATCGTGCCTGGTCCCTACCATGTGTGCCTCCTCCCAGCAGTCCAGTCCCAACAGAGCTGTGTAAGAATTACATAGTGGTATGTGTGGATGAAAGTTCCCCTGTTGCACCACCCTACCCATCCAGAGATCACCACAGTCCAGCTGTTCCTCCTTTCTGGCATCCTGTGAGGTAATGGTGGCAGACTTGGTGGCCTCTGGGTGGGGAAGAGGTCCCTCAAATCCTAGTCAACTTAGAATGGAGTTTAGTGACATCCTCACTCAACCCAGAGTGTTATGTGCACATGGGGCAAAACTGCAGTCTCCAGAAGGTCTCTCTCAAAATGTCATCTGCACAACCACTGCATTGCACCACTCCCAGATTTAGCAAACTCTGTTCTCCCTATGTTAATTGAAAATACTTTTGTACCCTTACCCCTGATAGGGTATTTCTAGTTTTCCCCAATTTTTTGTTTGTTTTTATTTGTGCTCCCCTTTGCCTTGTTTACATTTTTTATACTCCTACCTTAGATAGGGTGTTGGCTTTATGCCTAATTTTGGCCTACCTTTGATCTTCTGCCCTTCCCAGCAGTGGCTGTTACACAGTAGTGAACAGGTGTCTTACCTTAGCCAACCAGCAGGGTCTGCTGCTTCCTTGCTTCCTTCTGCTGATACATGCTGATACCTAAGATGCTGGTCACCTGTTCCACTCTTTCACTGTTCCATGTGATCACATGGACATAAACTTGCTGGACACGTTAGAGTAGAAGAACTTTTACAGTGCCCTTGTAAGAAGGCACAAACCTTTGTCTGCTTACCTCCCCCATCACAAACCTGATTCACATTATGTTCTGAATCTACTAAGCCGAAGATTAATTTCCTGAGCTAGTTTACCCCACACCACCTGTTACAATTTTAAAGATAAGTTTCAAAGTTCCCACAAACACTACCTTCAAATCTCTTTTTTTCTTCACACTTACCCTGCTACTTTCAGTAAGAGAAAAGTACAAATAAATATAAACATACCTTTAAGGTAAAGCTAGGTTATTTCAATCCCATCTGTCATCAAAGTCTGTTCTTCCAGCCTTTATTTATCTTAACTTTGTATAGGTTAAAAATGAACTCTTGATCAATGTGAGAACTGCTTATTCAATGCCTAATGACATCATGAAAGTCTTTGTTGCACTCAAATCAGAGCACTGGAATCAAACAGAAACAGTTAAGTCATTAAAGAAAATACTAATTTAAAAGAATTACAATTTAAAATTGATTGTATAGATTGGATACACAATGGTCTGACTCAGAATATGGCACCAGTCATCACTTATGAGGGTACAGGAATTACATAATTTTCTCTGCCACTCATGAGCTATTGTCCTGCCAACTCAGTCATGAAGATGAATGGTATTCTCTGAGTAAGGCCATTGAGTATCTATAATACTGTATACAAGGCAAACAAGTCCCTTGCTGCTGATATCTGCTGTCATCTATAAACATATTGCTTTGTTGCACTTTGTTGTTTTTTTGCAGTGTGTTTTTCATGACCACATGTTGGTTATTTGTTTTTGTCATGTTTCACTTTAAGCCACTGTTTGTACCTTAATGTTTTGGTCACTTTATTGTACCAAAATATTTATTGTGGTTCATTGTATGCTTTCTCTAGGATACATCAGGAAATTAACTTTTCTCAGTCCACCATGATTTTCTGAACACATTTTTAAAAATAAATACTTAGCTTCAAAGAGGACTTTGTTCAACCAAAATGTATAGTCCATACATGTCAATTCTTTATTAAAAATTATAATTTACAATTTCAAGATTACCAAACATTCACAAATATTTTTATTAAAAGAAAAAAGATCACAGATATATAATAGTAGTAACATAAACATACTGTATGTAACATTTTATAAAACACCAGCCCTCTCCTGCATTCACCTATACAACTTTTTAAATGCTTCTTAGTAATTTATCATTGCAAATTATATGAGCATGCCATGTATAGCTATTGAATTTATTTCACACTGTAAAAAAAAAAAAAATTTCTTGTACTGCTGCAGTTGCTGTAACCAGATCTTACTGTTCAGTAGCTATTTATAAAGTCCAATCTGCTTGTGTGTGCTTTCTGAAATATCAAAATATATGCAACATACAGTGCAGTGGATTACATATAGTATGTTGAGATAATCACTGTAAGAAGTCCCCCTCCTCAAATCCAGTGCCAGGATAGTAATGCTTTCATTTTGAAGAATTTCCTTTCTGCTTGATCCACTGATCTATAATTGCTATGATGTAACCACAATATCTTAAAGACTAGTTTATGTTCTAGTACTATATTAAATATTCTGAGGTCTCCAACAGATTGTTTTCCCCATCCATCAGTATTGTTAATGGTTTATATCTGTTAATTTATTTTATTTTCCCACAACTGGTACAGCAACCCACAAGAGACAGGGCTATCCTAGATCTAGTACTGACTAACAAAGAAGGGATCACAGATCTCCAGGTAGAAGGTCACCTGGGGGCCAGTGACCATCACATGGTATGGTTCAATTTGGCTACTACATCTAAATCATCCCATTCCAAGGCAAAAATATGGGACTTCAGAGGAGCTGACTTTGATAAGATGGCCAACAGAGTTAAGCTAGCCTCGGCAAAAAGAAACACAGGTGAGGAGGTACAGGCAAAGTGGGCAAGCATTAAGGATGCAATACTTGAAGCAACATCCCATTGTGTTAGACAGAAAAGGAAGTGCAAAAGAAGAAGGAAACCACTTTGGTTCTCAAATACAGTAGCAGAAAAGGTCAGAGCCAAAAGGCTGGCCTTCAGGAAATATAAGGGAACACAGCGGGATGAAGATAGGGAGGCATACCAAACTGCCCTAAGGGAAGCAGGTAAGGCAGTGAGGCAGGCAAAGTCCCAAACTGAGGAAACACTAGCATGAACAGTAAAAGAAGGTGACAAGACTTTCTATAGATACATTAGTGAAAGGAGAAAGTCCAGAGGGGGTATTGCTAAGCTTAATGGAGAAAAGGGAGCATGTGAGGAGGAGGATCCTGTAAAGGCATCTATCCTAAATAGATACTTTTGCTCAGTATTTACTGAAGAGAAGGTAGGGCAGGGCCCACAGCTCAGCATCATGGACACAGTGGGAGGAGGTGAGCAATACCCTTCACAAAAGAAAGGATCCTACAAGAGCTTGCTAAGCTCAGGTGGATAAGGCAATGGGACCTGATGGCATACATCCCAGAGTACTTAAGGAGCTAAAGGAGGAACTAGCAGAGCCATTAGCAGAATTGTTTAGTGAGTCTCTGAGCACAGGAGAGGTCCCAGAAGACTGGAGAAGGGCTCATGTGATCCCGCTCCACAAGAGTGGTAGCAGGGAGGAGGCAGGGAACTACAGACCGGTCAGTCTTACCTCAGTAGTGGGCAAGATTATGGAGGCACGCCTTAAGGAAAGGATAGTGCAACACCTGGAATCCATAGGGCACAGGATCCAAGACAGCATGGGTTTACAAAAGGAAGGTCCTGTCAAACTAATCTCATAGATTTCTTTGACTGGGTAACCAGAGTGGTGGACCAAGGGGGAGCAGTTGATGTCACCTACCTTGACTTTAGCAAAGCTTTTGACACTGTTCCACATAGAAGATTGATAAATAAGCTGGGTAGGCTCGGGTGGGTCAGAAGTTGGTCAACTGGATGGCAAACTGGTTGGACGGGCAGAAAACAGAGAGTGATGGTAAATGGTATACAGTCAGAAGAGATGCAAGTCACAAGTGGGGTACCTCAGGGATCAGTCCTGGGGCCAGTCCTCTTCAACATCTTCATTAGTGACCTTGCAGATGGACTAGAGGTAAGGCTTGTCTGTTTGCAGATGACACCAAGATCTGCAACAGAGTAGATGATCCAGATGGGGTGGGCAGAATGAGAAGAGATCTGGATAAACTAGCAGAATGGTCAGAAGAGTGGCAACTGGGATTTAATGCAAAGAAGTGCAAAATCATGCACATAGGGAAGAGAAACCCTGAAGCCACCTATAGGCTGGGAGGGGAGTTGCTAGCAGTCACAAAGGAAGAAAGAGACTTGGGCATCATCATCACTGATGACCTAAAATCATCCAAGCATACCTCTAAAGCAGTAGGTAAGGCTAGGGGAGTGTTAGGGTGTATAGTAGGGGTATCTGAGTCGTAGAGGGATGGAATAATCCTCTGTACAAGACACTAGTTAGGCCCCATCTGGGTACTGCGTGCAGTATTGGAGGCCACACCTTCCAAGGACATTAACCAAATTGAGGCAGTCCAGAGAAGGGCAACCAAGATGGTGCAGGGACTGCATCAGAAGACATATGAGGACAGATTAATGGAGCTCAATATGTATACCCTTGAGCAAAGGAGGAGAGAGGTGATATGATCGAGGCATTCAAACACCTTAAGGGCATAAACAAGGTGAAAGAGTCTAACATGTTTAAATATAAGAAAAATAGCAGGACAAGAGGACACAGCATGAGATTAGAGGAGGCCGATTAAGGGGGAATGTGAGGAAATTCTTTTTCACAGAAAGGGTGGTGGATGCATGGAATGGCTTACCACAAGAAGTGGTGGCTATGAATACAGTGCAGGGCTTCAAACAGGCATGGGATAGGCATAAGTGAGCAATACAAATGACTATGAATAGATAGGCCACTGACAGAGCAAAGGCCGATGGCACATTTATAAGGTAGAAAAAGAAATGGGCAGACTGGATGGGCCTTGTGGTCCTTATCTGCCGTCAACTTCTATGTTTCTATGTTTCTAACTTTCAATACCCTTGTATGGAAATTTGCATAAATCTTGCCTTGGGCATTTCAATCCTTGAGACAGCAGAGTTAGTTGACTCAGTAAAAATATTTCCACTGCTTCCTTTTGAGATAATTCATTTTAATAATGTAATATACTGTTGTGGAGATAATTATGATTTTAGTTGATACTAAGGGCTCACTATTGATAAGTAAATGGGTTCTTTAATGTTGCATTTCAATGCTTTGCGTGTTCACAGTAATGCATCCTTTGTGAGTGTATCTGTTTAATATTCAGCTGGGAGTGCCTGCACATTCAGTATAGCATGGATTATTGAGCTTAAGATGTTCTTTATTGAACATCCAGCTGACATGGCTCCTTTGTATGTGAACATTTTAACTGGGTATACTGTGACCAACAGCCTAAAAAAGCACTGGAGCACTAGGTATATTTACATACTAATATTTCTATTTGCATGTCTCATCAGCTACAATTGTGTACAACACAGTACATAGATTACAGGAACATGATCATAGCCCCATTGTTAGGGTTTGCTTCTCACCTCCACATAAAACCCCAATATTTGCACAGATGCATGTCTACAAGCAGATTGCATGTTTGCACTGACATTTGGAGGGTTACATGGTGCAAAAACCTACAGTGCGATGCCTACTGGGATGCAGATTACTTGAAAACAAAAAGGTTTGAGACATCTTGAAAATATACCTTTTTATTTTTGAACATGACCACAGTCAAATCTGCAAAACAACATGCCATGCAGACTAACAGGATAAGATCTTTACCTTTCAGTGGACCATTTTGGTATTGCCATTTTACATAATGTAGTAGTCTGAGAAATGGATATTTACAATAGCACTTTTGGCATGTTAAGTACATGGAAATACATAAAAGCCACATAACGTACTACTTTACATGTGCAGAATGACTTTGCTATTATATATGTGTCATTTGCATGACAGCTTATGTATTGAGATGTGTCACTAAGGATAATAAAATTTAGACAAAATGTAGAGTAGGTTTTTAAATACCCCACCCCTATGGTGGCCCTGAAGTGCAAAACACAAACCAAAAAAGTGAAAGGCAATCGAATAAGTAAAGCAACAACCAGAAAATAAAATGCAAATGAAAAATGTAAAGCAATAAAACCAAATGTAAACTGTGTTGCTACGAAACTAATGTAACACACAGCAAAACCAAATGTAACGTCCAACCAAAAGACATGCAAAATGCAACACAGAACAGTGAAGTCCATCTAAAAATGATGAAGTTATAAAAATATATTAACACAACTAAAACATGAATGCAAATGAATTTAATATAGCACAACAAAAAAATGAATGCAAACAAAAAACATAGCACAACTAAAAGATGAATGCAAACAAAAAAAGCATAGCACAACACAAAAATGAATGCAAACAAAAAAGCATTGCACAACTAAAAATGAATGCAAACAAAAAGCATAGCTCAACAGAAAAATGAATGCAAGCAAAAAAGCATATAACAACTAAATAATGAATGCAAACAAAAAAGCATAGCACAACTAAAAAATTAATCCAAACAAAAAAGTATAGCATAACAAAAAAGTGAATGCAAACAAAACGGCATAGCACAACTAAAAAATGAATGCAAACAAAAAAAGCATAGCACAACCAAAAAAGTGAATGCAAACAAAACATAGCACAACAAAAAGATGAATGCAAGCAAAATGTGAATCAAGAATCCAAGAGTTGGCTGGTACCTCAAATAGCTTGTCCAAAAGTGTAACTGCAAATGAATGCATCCTGTGTCAGGCATTGCCTGGTGTCCATTGGCACCCTTCACACTTACCCCATCACTTGTCAAGGACACACTACTTGCCAAGGAGTCATTAGTATGCAGAGGCAATCTGTTCATGCCCCAAGGCAGTTATTTGCTGTTGCCCAGTGGCACACACCCTCCTCCACCCCATCTCCATTCCAAACAACTCCTAGTGCCCAGTGGTATCCTCTTAGCACATGTCTAATCTGTATCAACTATTCAATGAATACCCAGAAGCACCACCTCCCTCTTTCTATCATTTTCCAAGCTATCACTATTATCTTAGGGCTACTCCCTCACCTAACTCCAGGCCAAGCAATATTTGAATACAGAACCAGTGCAAGACCCAGATTCTGTTGCCATGATCACAACTCAACCAGAGTTGGCTCATGAAGGTACAATGTGGGGTTTGGAACTGCAGTCATGAGGAAGAGAAAGTACAACATCCTCCCATTCTTCCCTTATAGCTGTTGCTTACAAACAATCTATTAACTTGTTCAGCACTTGAAATCAGAATACTAGCTTGAATTCAAACATTTTCAGAAAGAATAGACCCCCAGGAAGATTGTCTGGATATAATTTACAGGACTTTTTTAAACAAAATCCCAGGAAGAGATCGAGAAACAGAATTAGGGAGAACAGGCTTTCATCAAGCTCAAATTCTACTCCACTTGGATCCCGTGAACTGGAAGCTACTGAAGCAAAAGAGCAGTGGAAATGGTTATCAAAATGTGCCCTCTTAACTGTCCTGTCCTGGATATTTCATATTAACTTCCAATTTGCAGTTTGAGAAACTTCTGGAGCCCAGGAATACTCCAACTTGTCTATCAGCACTGGAAAGTTAGTGACTGCCATGTTTTTGGAAGCTACACGTAAACACTCTATGATAAGTTTCTCTCCAGCAGCAGTTATCTGATTGGAACCACACATGAAGAAATAACTTAATAACAGCTATGTGATCTAGTACAGACTTTATGGTACACATGTTCAGTTATGGTAAACCAGTGACAGGAGTCAGGTGGAAATATCCCCTTTTTATGACTGGATACCTTATCTTTATTTGGCTTCATAACAATTATATGTGCAAACCGGTAACCTTCAAAAGAAAATAATAAGAGTCATTTCATTCTAGATTGCTGGTAGTATTATTAATTAACCAAATGAGGTATTACTATATGCACATGATTTTCAGACAATTGAATCTCTCTGTGTCTGTTAGTAAAATGTGCCTACTATCTGGGTCTAAATTTAGAGCAAAGGCACATCCAGTTACTATTTGCAATTCTCCTGAAACCAGATCAGACTCCTTTCCTTCCTTCTTGCTAATCTTCCTTTTGTTCTGCTAAGGTGGATTGTGTATTTCTGGAACATCTACATCACTAAATGTGGATTGGTATTGACAGGTAATAGAAAGGATGGGCTGTTCTCTTTGTGCTACATTCAAAAAAGTACATCCCAATTGGACTTTAGCAGGCAGAAAGTGATGCTTCAGTATAGGGTTCAGAGGAATCCGAGCAGCTGTACTGAACTGTCCATTCTAGTTTTGGTAAGGAAGTAATTTTGCTAAGCTAAGTGGATAACATTTAACTGGAACTAAAACAAATGGTGAGATAATGCCTGTCAGTAAGTGAATAGATTTCATCCCACTGGAAGGGAAAAGGGAGAAATTCATCTGGAGTTACACTTTAGCTCTTAAGTAGCTCCCTTTCATAATCTATAGCCTCTCCTTTCACCTCTTCACTCCTCTCCCTAACAGTTCTCTAAAATATAGAGAATAATGTATGGGCAGCCATACACAACAAGGCTGTGTTTCCATCGAGGGGTTTTTATTTATTTATTTCAGATTCAGAATTACAATCTTTGAGCCAAACTGGGTCTTTTACAAAGGCTCCAAGTCAGTAGAAGAATAGACAAGACAGTACAATTTATATCATATGACAAGAACATTCAATAGCCAAGTGACAATACTATTTCACAAGCAAGATAAATGTGGAGTATAACCTCAAATGCAAATACTTTTATTACAGAAATATCTCTAGTCTATAGGTCTAGTTACAAAGTGCAGGTTGCTTGTAGTTGGCAGCCAAAACTGGCTTTGTCAAAGAAAAGGAGAGGAGGGAAGAGGTATAGAGAGTATTGGCATGGGTAAAGAGGAGGCATATTCTATAATGTTATTAGGGTATACGAGAAGGGGGTATGGTGATGAGGGAGAGCAAGCTAATAAGTTCTGTATGCACAAGGCAGCCTTGGGGAAGTGCAAACCAAGTGGAGGGGAGGGGATGAGGACTCATAGGGTTAGAGGGGTAAGATGGTGGGGGGGTAAGTGTTGGAAGTCTAGGGCAGTGAATGGAACTCCTATTATTATGCACAGCAGTTGCATTCTTGGGATTCTACCAGAAGGTGATGGAGTTCTTTTTTGAATTGGCTGAGTTTATTAAGTTGAATAAAGGAGGAGGGTAGGTTGATCATCCAGACAGAGACACAATAGGAGATGGACCTCTGGGTGAAAGAGGTTCATTTGTAAGGTACATACAGTACCCCTCTAGCAGAGCTTCAGGTTGTTTTAGTGTTAGGGTTATGCTGGAAAAGCTTCAAAGTTGGTTTTGGGACCAGTCCTCGGAGGGCTTTCTTTCCTATGATACATGCCTGGTACTGGGACCTTAGAGGTAATGGGAGATAGCCAGTTGTTGAGTAGAGACTACAAGAGTAGGAATACCGATTAGCTCCTAGAACAAGTTGGCAGGCTTTGTTGAGCAGGAGTTTAACCCTTTTGAGAGCAGTTTCAGTGGCCGCACTATAGAAAGTCAGTCCATAGTCAACGATGGACCATATTGAGCTTTTGGTGACAAGGCTGAGGGCCTCAGTGGTCATAGCATTTCTGTGTCAGTAAAGGAGTCTGAGTCTGATGTTGGCTGTTTTTGTGACATGATCAATATGGGTTTTGAAAGAAAGGGTGTTGTCTAGGAATAATCCCAGGTATTTAATGGTAGTATCCTGTTTGATTACATTACTTTTGTTACTTAGCATGGTCAGTGGGCCACCCTGCTTTTTTGAGCTTTTTAGGGTTAAGTGCATTGTTTTTGCTTTTCTGTAATTCAAGAGGAGTTTGTTGTGTGCAAACCATGACTCCAGTTTGGTAAAGCTACTTTGAAGGATAGCTGTTATTTCATTGAGGTGTGTTCCTGGTATGGAGATTACTGCACCATCTGTGTAAAGCAGCATCTTAGCAGGGTACACGGTTGGCAGGGAATTGATAAAGAGGCTGAACAGTAAGGGCCCTAAAATTTATCCATGTAGGACACCCAAAGCAACATTCAAGGGTTCAGAGGATACACCTTTCATCCTAACACACTGGAACCTGTGCGAGAGGTAGCTTGAGAACCAGGACAATGTATTGGTGGAGAGACCAAGGGCTGCAAGGCTGTTAAGCAGGATGTGATGATTGATGGTGTCAAATGCTTTGGTTAGGTCAGTAAAGATTGACCCAATCATTTTTCCACCATCCAGGGAGTCATGTAGGTGTGAGGTATAGTCAATGAGTGCAGTAATAGTGCTGTGGGATTTACAGAACCCATGCTGCTGCGGCAGAGTAGGTTATATTTGTTGAGGTAATCTGTGAGCTGATCTGACACAATTCTTTATGTGGCTTTCAAGAGAGGTGGTAAAATAGATATGAGGTGGTAGCTGCTTATGCTCATCCTGTCTCCACTTTAAAAGACTGGGTTGACAAGGGTGATTTTCCACTTGTCATGGAATATGTTCAACTTAAGGGATATGTTAAAGAATTGCATTAGTGAGTGGGCAAGCTCTTCTAGAGTGATTGTGAGAATCTTCATGTCGAGCATGTCACTACCCATTCTAATTTTGCCAAGGATCTTCTTCACATATTTAACAGTGTGTGCCTTTGTGATCATTTTGAAATAGAATGTGGGGGGTTTGAGTGGTGTTTGTGGTGGTAGCAGGGTTTGGGGGATGGCTGTTAGGGTCAGTAACAAGGAACTCTGGAGGGAGGATGGAGCTGAAGTCTATAAAGGCCAGATTAAAGGCATTAGCTAATTCTTTGGGTTGCCAGAGAGGGCCCCACAGGGGTGACAATTAGATCTGGTGGAGCTTTGAATTATTTCCCAGTCAGTGTCTTTACATTCTCCCAGAATGCTCTCCCATTCTCCCAGCACTTTTGAAGTTCCTTTCCGTAATAGAAAACCTTAGCATTCCTTATCAAGCAGGTGTACTTATTCCTTGTGATCTTGTAGGCTATAAAATCTGCCTGTCTTCAGGTAGCTCTTGCTACATGCCAGAGGTTGTCCCTATTCTTCATTAGTTCTAAGAGGGAGCTGTTAATCCAAGGATCAGATGGCCCTTTTGCTTTGGATGTTCTGAATGGTGCAAATAAGTTGCAGGCTTTATTGAAGATGGTAATAAAGTATTCCAGAGCTGGGTTATAGTCAATGCAAGTGACAAGGAGAGACCAGCCTGTGTCTCTCAGGTAGCTCTTGAAGAGGCAAAGTTACCATTAACTCAGGGGAGCATTTTGTTACTGTTTTGCGGTGTGTCCTTAGAGCACTTGTTAGACTAGGAACAAATAATGGGATAGTGGTCGCTCAAGGTGTCTTGCAGGATGGTGATATTTTTATGTCATTGGGGCAAGTAGCTAGGAGCCAATCAATGAGCATGCTAGTATCTGTTTGATAGTTAATCCTAGTTGTTTGATTTACTATCTGTGTTAGGTAAAGGGCATGTATTTTATCCCTGACAGTAACTGTATCCTTAGCTAGTCAGTTTGAATTAAAGTCCCCAAGGATAACCTGTTCCCAGCCCTGCTTTGCTTTTTTGACATATTCAGTGAATAATTTGAGTACTGGCCCTTGTTTTCCTGGGGGTATGTAAACTGCTGTAAGTAACAGAGTTTTACCTTGTTGGCCAATTGAAAGTTTAATGGAGAGTATCTGAGCTTCCTTAGCATTTGTATTGTAAGGCATGATTTGTCTGCAGATGCTGCTCCTCAGGTAGACTAGGCACCCATCCCTTGTTTGGAGAGTCTGTTCATATGAAATATGGTGTAACCATCCAGAGAGATTGAGGAGTCTGGAACCTTGGAGGAGAGCCAGGTTTCTGTGAGAGTGAGAACATCAAGTTTGTGAATTGTTACCCAAGCTTGGAGTTAGGCAAGTTTGTGCAGCAGGCTACACATGTTAATAGTGGCAATTTTTGTAGAACCAGCAGGCTGGGGGTTATGGTGGTTTGTGGGTCCAGGATTGGGGTGAATATTCCCAGATAGGAGCAGGAGGATAATAAGTAATTTGGTGAGGTATCATTTCCACCAAGTTCTTGCTATTCCAGCTAGTCTGCTGCTGTGGGGCCTGGGTGCATGGGGATCCTTAGAGGTGATATTGTAGCACATCAGAGCCAGAACAGTTTCAGGGGACAAAGGTGTGTATCGGTTCATCCTGCAGAATTCATAGAACAAACAGCATAAGGACCTCAAGAGCAAAGAATGAGAGGAACACGATGTCACCTCAACCCCAAGATGGAAACACATGCCGAGTTGTGTGTGGTTGCCCATATTTTATTTTATATGGTATATGGTTTTGAACATAGAAATCACAGAAGTGTTACCTGCCTAACAAAACCCAAAAGGAAACCAAAAAAATATAATTTATTTGTTCTGTTTTATCACCAAAATTAAATGTATAGAGTTTTACAAGCTAAAAGGTACACATTTGGGAACTGGGTGGTTAGTAATCAACTAGGTGCTTGGTGAATGAGGAATTTAAAATTCTATAACTTTCAAACTGTGCTGAATAACTGCATGGAATGCTCACAACAGCACCTTGGAATGTGCACAACAGTTCAGAATGTGCACAACAAGATTTTTGAGTAGGCTGAATTTTATGTATAACAAAGGCCAACCATATATTATGTAGAGAATAATGCATAGGGAGGTGAACATTATGAAAATTTAATGCACCCCCGAGGTGAAGGATGCATTATTAAACCCCTCGAGCGAAGCTCGAGGGGTTTAACAATGCATCCCTCACCAAGGGTTTGCATTAAATTTTCATAATGTACACCTCTGTTACTTATTTTTTATAATTATTACGGTAATTTTTTTTCCAGCCAGAGAGTTACATTTCTACACACAAACTATTCAAAATCATGTTGCACAACACCACAGTTTGAGAATTTAAATAAGCTTTTTTTAATTTAGCCAACTGAACACACAAGCTTATAAACACAAACAGAAAAAATAAGAGCAGTCTTACCTTACAAGAACTGCAATAACATAGTGACATACACTGGCTATTTTAATAAAAAAAACAAGAAAAAAAAACTCTGAAGTAAATGGTACATTTTCCCTTGTAAGCTGCACTGTACTGAAACATCGTTGTCACTATTCAGAGCCCAAAACAAACTTCTTAATAACTTTACAGTGGTTAAACAAAATCACTGTCTGTGAGACCTGTGTCAGCTTTATATGTCTATGTGCTCACTTTCAGTTACGGCACAATAGTTCGTGGCCATGGTTACGGAGGTCCATCTTATGCAGTGCCTTGAGTTACGCGACAGTCTTAAAATTATCTACGCGACACATAGGGAGCTCTGGAGAAAATAGTTAAATTAGTTCTTTTATTATGCTTTTGGCATGCAGGGAGGCAACAAATTACTAATTATCCATTCTTATCTCACTGACAACTCACTTCTAATCAGAATTTGACTCTATTACTGGATGTCTTCATTTATTCCAGCCACTTTCTTCTGAAGCTGCATGAAAAATGTTGCTAGACACTCCCTGGTAAATCACACAGTTTGGCAAAAGATTGTTAGAAGAGAGCTTCTTGTATTGGATATTCCCTTTGTAGTCTCTTGGGCACTATTCAGGTTGGGGAATATACAGCCTGAAATTAAAGGCTGCTGTCCCCCGACAGATCTGGCAGCTATGGCAGAAGTGCTCCTTACTGTTTATTGTGGAGTGGATGGAATGCTGATGCTGAATTGCTGTATGCATGTGAAAGTCATAACAACTGACTGGTGATTACAGGGACTATCAACTAAGTATTCCCATTAATAAAAATTTACACCAATAATTATATGGTTTTACCAACACGTACCTCTTATTTTATAAAATATTTAAGGTCAAGAGCATCTATTAGAATTGTGGCTTCTCTCAGCTCTAGGTAGGGAATGACCCTGTTTAGGAGTATGAGTCAACTAGCTTGACTGAAGTGCATTTGTAGGTTCAGCTAATTCTGCTGGCAACTTGGAATTTACATTTCACTGTATTGCTGTGCAACTCAGTCTGTCAGCCCTTAGGGTTGTTTATATTTTTTGTTTATTATTCTAAAACATATGTTAGTTTCAAACTCTAAATTGTTTTTTTTTTGTTGTTTGCAGTTGTTATGTTTTCTTGTTTATTCTTTTATTTTAAACATTTTGATGTAAATAGACTGCAAAGCTGTTTAAGTAAATTAGTATTTCATTTTTAGGTGTTAGTAATATTTACTCTAATCTGCTGTTTTGAGTCCTTCACTGGATATAAGTATTAAAAATGGAAACATCAGTCAAAAAGAGATGGCATTCCTGATCACATAATCTCCTATAAGGGCAACTTTCTATCTACTTCCAAAAATACACAAGTCCATGACTAACCCTCCGGGCTGCCCTACTGTGAACGGGATAGGCTCATTAACTGAAAGCCTCTCACAATACATAGATTTACACCTAGGTCCCTTTGTAAATTCACTACCATCATTCTTGCAGGACACTAATAATGTTCTGCGACTTGTACAGCAGGTGGAACTGGATGAAAATGTAGTAATAATGGACATTGAAGCACTCTATTCGAACATAACCCATGAAGGGGCTTTGGATGCAGCTGCTAATTTCTGGAAGAGTAGGGGGAACAGTGTTATACCATCCACAACATTTTTGCTAAAAATTCTTGAATTTGTTTTAAAATATAACACATTTTTATTTGTTAATACATTTTATTTTTGGGTGAAAGGAACAGCCAGGGGGCCACATGTGACCCCTCTATTGTGAACATATACAGTCAGACCTGGTTAATCCGTAAGCATTTGTGTTTGCCAAATTTGTTACATAATAAAAATCTACGTAGTAACCAAACAATGACCAGATGTCGGATTTCTTTTTTTAAGATTTATTCCTGTAGAAAATTAATTAATTTAGAATACAGTACAGTGCAGGTAAGAATAAATAAAATCCACAGCAATAGACAGCTCTCCTTGATCTTAGGTGCACATAAGCTGAACTTCTATAACTTTTAAAACTATTTTCCATTGGATTGATTTTTTTTTTGAACAAGCTGTTTTAAAAAATAAATAGAATCCACAACAGCAACTTCTAAAACTTTTAAAACTACTTTCCACTGGATTGATTGTTTTTGAATAAGCTGATTTAAAGAATAAATAAAATCCACAGCAGCAACTTCTAAAACTTTCAATACTGCTTTCCACTGGATTGATTTTTTTTTTAACAACAAGGCTGATTTAAAGAACAAATTAAATCCACAGCACTTACCAATGAGCAGAATGAGGGATCAGGCAGCATTTCTTAGCAAGAAAGGCAGAAACAGGATCGGGGAGCTGAATGCGTATATCGGGAACTGTGCAGAAATAGGAAAGGACACAACAGCAGCACAGCAATGGGAACAGAGTCGAACAAGGTGCTACACAGCTAGACTGGGGAGCTGAATGAAGATGACTTGGCTTCTCACACAGCTAGACCGGGAGAGCAGAATGAGAGGTTGGGCAGTGTTTCATGGCAAAGAGGGGTAGAAACAGGATTGCATAGCTGCACTTATGCAGCTTGACCTGGTCGGCAGGGTTTCACAGTGAGGAAGGCAGAAACAGGATCAAACAGGGCTCTACATAGCTTGACAGGGGAGTGTAATGAGGGGCTTTACACAGGTTGACTGGGGAGAAGAACGAGGGGTCAGAAAGTGTTTCTTGGCAGTAGAAACAAGATCAGGGAGCAAATTAAAGGACAGGAGCTGAATGTGGGATGGGAACCAGGCTTTGCTAAAGTGGCACAACAACAAAAGCGGAGCAGTATGGGGCTCTAAACAGCGGAGCATAACGGGGATCAGGGACCGAGCTTCACAAAATAAAATCCACAGCACTTTCAAAGTTTTAAAACTGTTTGCCACTTTAATGTTTGGGAACTGAAGCTGAATTGAGAAGAACCTAAACTGGCAGCAGCAGGAGAATACACTCGGGAAGTTAAGGGAAGTGTTTCATTCAGCCACAGTAACACACCGGAGGATTAGTGGGGATTAAGAACACTGCCAATTCACACTCTATTAAGACCTGTTAGCACCTCCACCTGATCTCACTAGAAATGGATTAAGGAGGTCACAAACAAGATGAATTCATCAGCCTGGTTAAAGAGAACAGGCAAACTGATTCAGAATCTCAGGTTTACATATTAAAGAGGTCATTAACCTGAGAAAAAAACATTTGCATTGTTTCTCATTCAGAATGTCAGACATACAGACTAATGAGGCATGGATTAAACAGGTCTAACTGTATATGGGGCTCTGGGAACACAAACAGGTTCTCAATAGAAATAATAATCCATTTTTTGATGAAATCAGATTTGGAAATGATATATTGATGATTTATTCTTTATTTGGAGGGGTAGTGAGGTAGAATTATGTGAGTTTATAAAATATCTGGAAGATACCAACAATAACTTACAATTCACATATCGATCCTCAAGAGACAGAATACATTTTCCTGATTTAACTATTTATAGGGAAAATTAGAATAATTTGGTTACTGACATTTACAGGAAGCCCACAGATGGCAACACACTATTGTGAGCTACTAGTTGTGGTATGCCGACCCGACGGTGACACCAACACAGCAACATACCTTACTGTTGGCAATATTGACACTTTGCTGACAGATCACTGTGTTGGTGCACCTGAGACATGGGCAGTCTGTCTCCTGGTCCTGAACTCCCTCCCTAATGAACTCTGGCTAGAGTTGAGAATCTAAAGTACAGGGGAGCAGGGCAGAGCCCCGTATGGAGTTTTTAGGAGGTGAAGCCCCCCAATGAAAAACATACAGGATTGGATAACAGGATTTATGTCAACTGCAACTTGCAGTTGACATAAATCCTTTCGATGGATGCTGGTTGATGAAAGTGTTGTCAACCCAGCATCATAGAACCACTAGTTGCCATCCCCTACATACAATTAGAAGTATACTGAAGGGACAATTCCTGAGAACAAGGAGAAACTGTAGTAACAATAAAAATGGTGAAAATGGTGCTAGGGACTTAAAGATATGTCTCCTAGAAAGGGGCTACAATATGAAGGATATCACAGAAGGCTGTGATTATGCAGCACAACAAGATAGGGACACCCATGAACTGAACAGACATCTGCTGAAAGTGAAAATTTGAGAGAAACACAGTTTAATTTTGTAACCACATATTCAGCACAGGCCAGTGAGGTAGAAAAGATAATTAAAGCACACTGAGGAGGTATAAGCAGTGACCCTGGCCTGATAGAAATAGCTTTTGTCCCACCAAGAATGGCCTATAGGAAGGCACCTACTATAGGGGATAAAATAGTACATAGCCACTTTATGGAAGGCAGAAATAACAGCACCTGGCTTAATAGACCAGTGGTGGGATGCTAACAATGCAAAAGAAGCAATATGTGCAGTCATGTAAAAGAAGGGAAATGATTCACTAGTCAAAATGAGGGGCAGATGAAATCCACCAACTGATAATGAGTGACACAGAAGGCATTATCTATAAAGCAACTAGCAACTGCGGCTCATTTTATATCAGTAAAACTAAAAGAAGTCTAAAATCATGTATGAGTGAACACATCAGAGCAATTCCTAAAGGGGATTTGACATCTGCTACAGTTGCACATGTCACAATGTCTGGAAACAGTGCTGAACATGTGTTTAGTTTTCAGGGAATTGATAAGGTGAATATCAGACAAAGGGGTGGTAACTTTAATGATTTGTTGTTAACAAGAGAAGCTTTTTGAATCATTAATTTGAATGTCACAAAAAAACAGGCCTTAATTATGGCTTTGAGCTAAAACCATTTTTAAAACATAAGAAATGTGGGCATTTAGATCAGACTAGTTGCCCTCATGAATTTTGAAAATATGACAGGATTTGTTTTATATGTAATATATGTATAATTGTCCTTATAAAACCTGAACATATGATAGGATCTGTTATAAGTAGTAAATGTAATAAATGTCAGCTTTAGTTGATGGCTTAATCTGTAAGATTCTTGAATATATGCATATTGTAGCTCCTTCTGCATCCATTCTATACTAAACCAATTCTTTCCCCCCATGCTTTTAATGTTATAGATTCTGCATTATTGCGATTTGTACAAGCAATGGGGTCTGTCTATATAGATTTGTTATCCTGTATGTAATTCCTTGTAAGAATTAGAGTGTTTATACTACATATTGGTACCGGGCTTGACACATAAAGGATATTGGGATTTTAACCAATCAAATTGACTGAATGAATCTGACATCATCATGACAGGATTTAAATGCACTGTTTAAACTGTCATTTGATTTTGTAATGTAGCCTTTGATAAAGCACATGATTTTATCCAAAATGTGTCAGGCTGCTGGCATTCTGAATAAATTTATTTTTTAATCTGGAGACCTGTGCATATGTTACTGAGGTCGGTGTGTGCTCAACTTTTTGGTTTTGTATTCTAAAACATTTTTCAGGTTTAAATTCTGAACTATTTTTTTTTGCAGTTGTTATGTTTTCTTGTTTATTCCGTTATTTTAACAGTTTGATGTAAATAGACTGTAAAGTTGTTTAAGTAGATTAGGATTTCATTTTTGGGTGATAGTAATATTTACACTAATCTGCTGTTTTAAGTCCTTCAATGGATATAAGTATTTTTAAGAGATAGATACTGTGTCTATGCTACAGAAGTCCTCTTTAGAGCTACTGGTTCATATGGGTTAAATTCTGATTGCCAGGACTCTATAATTGAGTAATAAGGAGCAAGGTAACAAAGTTACATTTATTCTTACAGAGTACATTTATCACTATTTCTTTTATTGGACTAGGCAAGGTACAGTATTTCAAACTCTTCAACCCCTTTGTCATCTGCATTATGGTTTCTAAACCATCAATTTGTTCCTGGAATGTCCATGGCCTTTGCTCTCACATCAAATGAAAAAAATGTCTACAGTTATTTAGAGCAAAATAAGACTGACATAGCTTTATTACAAGAAATTCATTTATCGGGAAAGGATGCACTGAAACTATTCAGTTCATGGGCAGCCCAGGTAGAATATAGCACATACACTTCAAAAAAAGTTGAACTGCCCTCCTTATCAGAAAGGGTTTACATTTTCTCAAATCCAAACCCCATGCTGACTCACAGGGCTGATTAACAATTCTCACAGCTCACTGAATGAGCAAAATATTGCTATATGTAACATATATGATCCAAACTCAGATCAAGCTTCATTTTTGGACCATATATCTGTATAAATAAGGACTATCAAAGACCATGCAATCATTTTAGGATGGGATTTTAATGAAGTGCTTGACCCATTTTTACATAGAAATAAAAAACATGTTTCCCTGGCTAAATCTAAGCCACAGAAGGTGTGTGTGTGTGTGTGTGTGTGTGTGTATGTAGGGTACTATCCATTTAAATAGTACACATTTTAGGTGGACAGAACCCAGTGTGTCTTTCACATAGATGAAAAATGTGATTTCCTCATTTTGTATTGTTGTTCTCAAATTTACAAGGGCAGTAATGGGTTAACTCCACTGGATTTAAAATAAACATGTTGTGTGATATAGGCTTAAGAGTAGTTAACTGTGCATCTCTTTGGATAGGGCAATGAGATGATGGGGGAGGAACTGAGCACTAAAAGACCAATCACTAGCCTGCTAGCAATTTATTATGGCAGTGGTGATCCTGAGATCGCTGGTTGGTGGGGGCAGTAGACTATCAGGGAAGTTAACTGACAGCATCAGATTGGTGACTGTGGGATGGGGGGACCACTAGTTCTACTAAATGGCCATGTCAATTACATGCACTGTATGGCACTAGGGGGTTAATCCAAGCTATATTTGGGCTTTAACTGGAAGGCATGTTTGGCAAGATTTACTGAAACCACCAGTCCACAATACTGTGTACCACAGGTAGGGGCCTGTAAAAGGAACTTACATGAAAACCATGACTGGGAGGTAAGTGTACTAGGTTATGTTCTATTCAGGAGGGATAGAGAGGGCTAAAAAAGTGGGACAGGGTAGCCGTTTATGTCAGGGAAGGTACTTAAGCAATGGTAGTTTAGGGTAGGTGGAGGGAGGCTGAGGCTCTGTGGGTCACCCTTGTGTCAGGCAATGGCACAGAAATTAACACAGGAGTGATCTACAGGCCTCCAGCATAGGGGGAGGAGGATGAGGTGAATAGTATGCCAGTGGAAGAAATACATGGGATTGCAGCAAAAGGGGAGGTTCTGCTGCTGGGCTTATTTTAATATGCCAGACATGGATTGGACCATCCTAGCAGCTACCTCAGTCAGGAAGCGAAACATCCTGGTATCCTTGCAGGGGCAGGCTTCAGAAAGTTAGTGCCACAGCCCACCAAGAACAAGGCAATTTTGAACATAGTACTGTATTAACCAAGGAAGACAGAATCATGGAAGTCTGGGTGGATGGTCACCAAGGGTCCAGCGACCACCACACAGTGTGGTTTAGTATAGGTACAGTGTCACAGTTGAGCCACACAACGGCAAGGGTCTTGGATTCAAGGACGGTGGACTTTGTTAGGATGGGGATATGTATCAAAGAAGCCCTTGCTAGAAAGGAAGTAGGAAGGGGAGGGGGTTGAGGAGCAGTGGGCAAACCTAAAATCAGTGTATTATGCTGAGAAACAAGGGCAAGAGAAGAAATAAACCACTATGGTTCTCAAAGGAGGTGGCAGAGAAAGTAAGCCAAAAAAGGTGGCTTTCAGAAAATAGAAGAAAACACAGAAGGAAGAGAATAGGGTGCAGTATACGTAAATAGATAGAGGGAAGCAGAGAAAACAGTTAGGAGAACAAAGGCATGAACAGAGGAAAGATTAGCACAAACGGTAAAGAAAGAGGACAAGACAATCTATAGGTACATTAGTGAAAGAAGGAAGGCCATGGGAGGGATTGTAATGCTCAGAGGGGATGAAGGGGAGTGTGTGGAGGGAGACTTAGAAAAAGCATCCGTACTGAATAAATTCTTCTGTTTAGTATTCACTGAAGGGGGGAGGGAAAGGGACCACAACTAAGCATCAGAAACAAAGGGGAGGGGGGTGAACACCAGTCCATTTAGAGAAAAGAGAGTCCTCCTTGGAACACACAAAACTGAGGGTGAACAAAGCAATCGGGCCAGATGGTATGCACCCCTAGGATCTTAAAACAAACTATGGCTGGTGCTAGCAGCACCACTGGCAGCTCTGTTTAGTGAGTTACTCAATACAGGAGTGGTTCCAGAGGACTGAAGAAGAGCACATGTACTCCCTCTTCACAAGATTAGAAGTAGGGAGGAAGCAAAAAACTATAGGCAGGTCAGCCTCACCTCGTAGTGGGCACTTTATTGTCTGGGAGGAGTGCTGTAGCTCTTAGGATTTCTGAGGGACTGCAGTGCCTAAATATCTGTGACTAGGCAGCTGCAGCAGGATGTAAGGTCCAAAGCTGTGACCTGCACTGAGCTGGGTAAACCTCCCAGGGAATCGAGCAACTTGTATTCAGGGCCAGTAGAGTGTTTAAACATGTTTTATATTTGTATTTTAAAAGTATACTATGCTGCCTATAGCAACTCGAGACAGTCACATGACCTGTACTGTCTTCAGGGTCTATGGACTATAAATCAGGAGCCCTGAGCCAGCAGGGTGAACATCTGCGGGGTGTGTGCTGAGACACGTGCAGAGAATTGCGTCTGTGCACATGTCAAGCCTGTCTAGTGGGGAAGAGGAGCTCATCCATACCAGAAAGAGTAAGTCTTATAGAAGTACTACCTGAAATCTATACAGTGTACTCCATTGGATGGGTGGAATAAGATTCTTAAACTGTAGCAATAACGGGAATAATAACTGTTGCCAAGGAAAAACTAAATCTGAGTAACAATTACTGTTATTGAAAGGCCAAATAGTAGAGCACAAAGGTCAATTCAGTTGAACAGCTTAGGCCAGGCTCACATAGGACAAAAAATGGATGAAACACTAGAGTCTCTTAACAAACTATGTAGTGATAGCCTACTGTTGAAATGCCATAAAAGTTGTATATATGCTATTAAAACCAATGTATCTGATAACTTGTATGAAAGTGGTAAATGTTTACAATTGGATACATTCCGATACAAACTAAAGAATGTAACAATGCAGCTTACAAATTAAAAAGAAATAATGAAACCAGAACAAGAATGTGGTATATAAAAACAGGTTGACTCTAATCCCACTAGTGCTCCGAATAAAGATAATTCTCAACACCCTGCCCCAAAGAAAAGAATGAGGGATGAGCAGGCCAACAAAAATGATAAGGAGCTACCTGTGCCCTCATCCACACATCACATTAATAAAAAAACTAAACATACAGGGAGAGAAGGAGGTGACGATTGGTGCACCATCACAAATCAAAATAAATATAGGAAAGGAAGACGTGCCCTAATATCTCAAGAGATCTCGATTACAAATAGATACAAAACATTAAGTGACAATGTAGAGCATGATTCTACTAGCTCAGTTGATATTGAGAAAGATACAGGGTAGGATATTCAGAAGGTTTGCACATGGCACAACACAGTTGCGCAATGCGCAACTCACTGATGCACCCTGGCAAGATATCCAAAAAGGGAAAGTGAGTGGCACAAATCCCGATGCACTGGGGTGCATCAGTAATGTATTCAGCGCAAGTGGGGGGGCGTGCCCATGTATACTCCTGCACATACCAATATTCAGCCTGGGATGTGCGGAGCCCATGCAGGCGCAACCCCTACATGCGCCACATACAGTTGTTCCAAAAAATAAAGGAGCAACAGCTGGCCACCCACAGGTGAGCTGCCGTATTGCAGGGCGCAACATGGCAGCTGCCAGCTGTGGGTGGCCACCCGAGCTCCGGCGGCACCCTCTGTTGGGTAGTGCCCCTCCATGCCCGATCATGGGCATAAGTTTAGAAATATGTAACTCCTATATCCCTGGTGGTCCAGTGGACTGCTCACAGCCCGATCGCGGGCAGATGTCTAAAACAAGATTAGATCCATCCCTGGTGGTCCAGCAGTACCCCCTCCCCCCTCCACTAAGCCCTGCCACCCGCTTCCCCTGGTCAGTGGTGGCGGCAGCTCCCCACCACAAGCTGCCCGGCTGCCCACCAACTGACTGCATACAGTACAGCTGTACACCCATTGGTTCACATTGTGGGCCAATGGTCATGCAGACTCTGTGCGGTGCTACACAGTCCTGTATGTGAATGGATTCATTCACATATCTGGACTGTGTAGTATGGCACGGTCTGCATGCCCATTGGCCCACACTGTGGACCAATGAGTGTACAGCTGTACTGTACACAGTCAGTCGGCGGGCAGCAAGGCATCTGCGGGTGGGGAGCTGCCGCCCACCTCTGACTGGGTGGGAGGTGGTGGGGCTCAGTGGGAGGGTGGGAAGGGGGTACCGCTGGACCACCAGGGATGGGATCTAGTCTTGTTTTAGACATCTGCCTGTGATTGGGCTGTGAGCAGTCAACTGGACCACCAGGGATATAGGAGTTTCATATTTCTATACTTATGCCCGTCATCAGGCTGCGAGCGGTCCACTGGACCACCAGGGATATGAGAATTACATATTTCTATACTTCTGCCCACGATTGGGCTGTGGGGCACTTTGCCACTTGTGCAGGGGGTGTCAATCCCTGATGGCCACAGCCTGGCAGGGCGCCAAGCGCAAGTCACCGGGGATGGGTGCATCTGCATGCAAATGGGGCCATAATGACATGCAAATGGCCCCATTTGCACCTTGCATGCATTATGGCCCCATTTGCATGTGCACCTTTGAATATCATGGTTGATGCACCTAGTGCAATGGCACTTGCGCTAGAGCGTCCCCCTGCCCCTCTCTGGCTACTTGCGCTGGTGCAGTGCCAATGCGCCATTCACAATGCTGATGGCCACAGAGAAATATTCAACAGTGCTGAGCCATGGCGCAGCACCATTGAATATCACCCTATCAGCGCACTGGCACATCCCAGTTGTGCCGCACCCAGGCTAGCGCCACAGCCTGGCACAGTCTGAATATCCCACCCTCAGAATACATAGTAATGGGTGATTCCGTAATTCATAAATGTGACACAATTATATGTCAGGGAGATATGGCAAATAGAATGGTGCTGTGCAACACAGGAGCCAAAGTGGCAGATATTCAAAAACAAATTCCACAAGTAGTAAAAAAATCTCATGGGGCTATTTCTGTACTTTCTGCCGCTTTCAAGAGTGAGCTGAAACCGGATATTTCTGTCCTGGTACTTCCAGTTTCAGAGTTTTAAAGCAGTCACATTAGCGAGCAGAACCATGTTGCTCTGAGGAGCTGGAGTACTGCACACCTCTGGTGAAAGGTAGGCTGCTACAAAAACTGTTGTAAAATCTCTATACTGACTTGTATGCAAGCTGGTGTTTTAAAGTGATTACCAGCTTCTTTTGGGGCTATTTCTGTATTTTTTGCCACTTTCAAGAGCAAGTTGAAAAGGATGTTTCTGTCCTGGTACTTGTGGTTTCAGGGTTTTAAAACACTCACATTAGCGAGCGGGGCAAGCCTGTGTGAGGCCGCGTGCAGAGACATGCGCAGGACATGCATGCCTGTGCATGTTCTGCATGTTCAGTGTGGTCTGTGTGGAGCAACTAGTCTTTGTTTCCCTACAAAATGTAAGTCTGTATAAAACTGTTGCTTCAGTCTTGTGTTTTTATTAACTGATACAGGAGGCATATCCATGTGATTGTTTCTTTCAGTTGTGAACTCTGTGTTAGAAAATCATAAAAAGTGTACTGCTGCACATCCAAGTTATCATATCACTTCAATACTAGAGTCTAACTGTAGTGGCAGTAACTATTATGCCCATAGATGGAATCGAAGGAGTTCAATGCTCTAAATGCCTTATGTATGCATTTACTTTGGATATTATAGCTCTAAGTGACAATATCTATCTAAAGTGTACTGAAAATGGTATTCTAAATCTGGAAGTTCAGACATTTAATACAAGATTGCTGGCTATTGAGGAGAGTCTAAGGAAAATGCATTATAGATATAATACTATCAACTCTATATGCCCTAATAGTGACCCCTCTGACAACTCTGGTTCCACAGAAATCCCTCCTACCACCTATGCACCACAGCAATTTAATGATAGTGTTCTTATACCAGGTTTAAATTTGAACACTATTCACAAAAAAGGCATAGAGATGATGATAATGACAACAGTGACAATATTAATGAATGTAAGACATACAAAGTAAAAGAACATATAAAAAGGGGCTTAAAGCTATGGCTTTTTCCCTAGATACCTCTAATAGATTCTATCACCTAACCCTTGATGTGAATTCCTCTGACAATGTGACCTTCAGTATTTCAACACATAATAAAGCAGTAGTTACAGGGAAAATATTCTGTGCAATGGTGGAGCCCACTATGACATATGAGTCAGTGGGTAGCTGCCTCCTTTCCCCTACCATACCTTTAATTGCTCTGCTCATTGTTACTAATCCAGATTACTCTACTAGTAACACTTTTTTAGCAAGTAATGTTCTTCCAATGGATACAGCCCCAAGTGTCACTTTTCAGAAAAGACCAGTTTATGTGCTGGATGATTCACTCCTTAGACATTTGGATAGGGATATATGCTCTGAAGACAAGGCAAATCATACTTGTTCCAGTTTTTGTGGTGCAAGAATATCTGATATCACTACAATGGTGAAAAACATCTTTAGAGATTGTGGTCCAAATCCCCTTGTCGTGTTTCATGTAGGCATAAATATCATCATGCATGATGACCTGTTAGATATTAAAAAGGACACAGTATCTCTGTTTAATTGTTTGCAAGAATATGAATGTGATATAGCATTCTTTGAAATCCTACCTGTCTCCAGAGCACCATACATGATTAATCATAAAATAAAATGTTATAACAAGTGGCTGTGTAAATGGTGCCTTAAACAGTGTCAGACTTGCATCACCCACTGGGAGGAATTCTCTAGCAGACCAGATCTCTTCACTAAAGACGGTCTTCATCTAAGCTTTTGGGGTAATTCCCTTCTTAGTAAACACATTCTCAACTACTTGACTAAAAATGTAAACTCATAGAGTTGGGGAAGAAACCTTTGTTCCCCATCAGGTACTGCCACTTACATACATAACAGTCATTGTTTAAAATAACTAAAATGTTTATATTTTAATGTCAGAGTCTCTCTAACAAATTAGACGAATTAAAAGCTACTATAGCTCTGGATAACACAGATATTATTTCTGTTACTGAAACATGGGGTAATGATAAGTTTGACAGGGATTGTCATCTACCAGGGTATACACCTTATTTTCTTAACAGAAAGCACAGAAAAGATGGAGGTGTGATCATATTCCTGAGGCACACTTCACTCAGTGGATATTTCTAATAAAGTTAAAAATCCCACTACCACAACTGAAACTATCTGGGTCAAAGTTCTTTTAAACAAAATTCAACATGTTATTCTTGGAATTTGTTATCGTCCTCAAAATACTTCTCCTGAGTACTTTGACAATATTGTTTATGAAATTGATACTGCATGTACCTTGGGTGACATACTTCTGATGGGTGATTTTAATCTTGGAGATAATGATGGGTGAACAAACTGCCACTTCAGGGATAGGAAAAACATTATTAAATATCAGTCAACAATGTATAAAATCACCAACCAGAGGGAATAATCTTCTTGATCTGGTATTTCATAATAAAAATCAGATTGTAAAAAATGTCAAGGTACTACCACCAATAGGCAATAGCAACCATAAAGCCATTGGGTTCATATTAGAACAATCATTGACTATTGCTTATAACACAACTAAAATATACATATTTATATGATAAGACAGACATGTCTGGTATTAATATCCATTTAAACAACATCAATTGGCAGGATATATGTTCATCATCAGATATAAGTGTATATTTCAATAAATTAAACTACACTATCTGTAACTTAAGGGATACTCACATTCCTTTTAAAATTAACAAAAAAAGTAGTCACCACTACCCAAAATGGATGAATAAATCCATTGAAAAACTAATTAAACAAAAAAATAAAAGGCACTCCAATTACTTAAAATCACCAACACAAACAAACTGGATCTCTTACTTACAAGTGCAAAAAAAATGTAAAAGAAACATTCAAAAAGCAAAGAAAAATGGGAATAAAAACATGCATCAGAAGCTAATAAAAAATAGTAAAAACTTTTTTCATACATCAACTCACTTAAAAGATCTATGTGTCAGGTGGGTCCTTTACAATCAAATGATAACATAATTCATGCTCCTAGTGATGTGGCTAATTTTTCAACACCAAATTTTGTGAATTTTTTCAAACAAATCAGAAAAGTGTGGAACTGCATAACTCCTCAGATAAACCAATTATAATATCCTAAACTGATGTTCCTAACAAATTGTTACTATTAAAGGGTAAAACCGGTGGATCACCTGAATATATCTCTGGTCACCTTTTATTTCTTCTCACTGACAGTTTGTCATTTCTACTAAAACTTCTATTTGAGCAATTTATCAACTTATCTTATGTTCCAGAACTCTGAAAAACAGCCTTTGTTATCCCAATCCATAAGGAAGGACCATGTAATAATTGGGAGAATTACAGACCTATTAGCCTTTCATCTCCACTATGTAAACTATTAGAAGGGTTCATTAAGGAGATGATCTCTGAAGCTCTGGATAAATTAGATACTAATCAACATGGCTTTAAAAAGGGTCACAGTTGTTTGACTAATTTGCTTTGCTTTTATGAAGATGTCAGCTGTCAAATAGACAACATACTCCCCTATGATATTGTGCTCATCGATTTTAGTAAGCCTTTGATTCTATACCACATTGGGCTGTTATTCAGAAGTTAGGCACCTTACAGATTAATTATAACATCATTACATGGATACAAAATACTTACTTGGTAGAACTCAGATCGTATTGATTAATGGAGATCTTTCTAATATTGGTTATGTCAGTAGTGGGGTTCCACAAGGGTCCATATTGGGCCTTTGTTTGTTTTCGGCTTTTATTGCAGACCTAACTCAGAAATGCTACTCCACCACTATAAAATATGCAGATGATACTAAAATTGGTGGACCTTGTTCCAACTCTGACAACATAGCGACTATTCAAAAAGATCTGGACTTTATTACAAACTGGGCCAAGACAGGGGATATGAAATTGAATCATGACAAATGCAAAGTCATGCATTTGGGTTCTCATAAACAATGTCATACATATTGTTTAGATGACAGTGTACTTGTCAGTATGTCCATGGAAAAAGATCTTGGTGTCCACATAACTAAAAAAGTTTCACCTAGATTGCAGATTAATAAAACAATTCAAAAAGCAAATCGTGCCATGTGGTCCATACATAGGAATATTAAATCACATGAGGAGAAAGTGTTATTGCCACTATATAGAGCTTATGTTTGTCCTTATCTGGATTATGCATCACAGTTATGGTGCCCTTTCAAGAAACATGATATTTCACAAATTGAGAAAGTGCAGAGAAAATTCACAAAATATATTAAAGGATACTCTGACATTCCATACGAATCCAGACTTAGATCTCAAAATGTAATGTCATTATCTACCAGATACTTGAGGGGGGATCTTCTATTCATGTTTGACATAGTTCAAGATCCATTTCTTATGACTGAAATGGGTCTAGATTTTAAAAATAATATCTTTAACACTAGGGGACACCCTCTACAACTGCAAGGTAGGGGCATTAATCTAATACCTCGTAAATACTTTTATGCTGTCAGAACTATTAATCCCTGGAATGCACTCCCATTGGAAATAATTATTAGTAAACCCAAAGCTACATTTAAGTACCGATTGGATAAATTTATTCTTTCTAAGGTCACATTTAATTATTATTAACTACAGGAGCAATCAAGGGCCTCCAAGCCTCCTAGCTCCTATACTTCCTAGTATGATTCCTAGTATGATTATTACAGTCTACAATGGTATCAATGATATGGGAAAAAAACATGAGAAAGAGATTTGTTATGAGTTACTTGAAATAGCAGATATATTAAATGAGTTACATGCCCATGTCATTATCTCAGGTATTTTGCCATTACATGATGTAGTAAAAGGAAAAAAAAAATACTTTGCAAAGAATAAATTCCCAACTTAAAAACTGATGCATAGCCAAACATATTGTCTTCCTTGACACATGGAATCAGTTCACTGGAAAAACATCTCTTTATAGTATAGATGGCCTGCATTTAAATATAGAAGGAGCCACAAAACTGGGATTCCTTATAAAAAATAAAATGGGGAATGTTGATTTAAACTGATGACGGTGGGGAAGGGGAGGAGGTGAATGATATAACAAAACAAAAAAAAGAAAAACAAATGTTAATATAGAAATAAATACCTAAAATGTCTGTTAAGCAATGTAAAGAGCTTAACTAATTAATTCAAGGAATTTGAAGCAACATTAAGTATATAATAATAATAATAACAAAAAACTTTATTTGCATGGCACCTTTCATAAAATTAAGGTGCCTAGCAAGTTAAAATCATAAAATCACAACATTTCACAACAACAGAATCAACAGAACTTATAAACAACATAATATGACATAGATATTGCTTTCTTGACTGAAACATGGCTTAAAGACTGTGATGAATCAGAAAAGACCAGGAATGTAGGTGGGGAGGTGGTGTGGCAATTCACATTGCAAACAACTTAAATTATGTAGACATTACCTCACAAATTAGGGCAGAAATGCTAAAACAGAAACCTTATGGATTAGAATAAACAGGGGTATACATAACAATTATGTAATAGGCTTGTGTTACAGATCCCAGCTGCCACTACTGATATTAATGAAGAAGTCTTGAACAGAATACAAACTGCTAATGATATAGGTAACCTAGTACTCAATGGGGACTTCAACTATCCAGATAAAGACTGTGTAAATAATATAGCTAAAACAACCCAATGGAAAGTGTTTCTAGAATGTTGCCAAGAAAACAATCTAATACAGCCAGTATCTAGTCCTACTAGACAGAAAAACATATTAGACCTGGTTATAACTAGTGAGGAGATGAATATAGATGGATGTGAGGTTAAAGCCCCATAGGGAACAGTGACCACTATACCATAACATTTGAAATATAGAATAAAATAAATAACATTAAGGGATGAACAGAAGTCTTTCTTTATAGAACAGTAAACAGGGATGCAATTGAAAGAGAACCATCGGCTATAGACTGGAGTACATATCTACAGAAAAAACATTTAAATGATTGCTGGGAAAGCAAAATAGCCACCATACACAATACTATGAGCAAACATGTTAAAAAATAAAAAAAACTACAATCAACAAAAAAAGAAGCCACATTGGCTAACTAAGAACATATTCAAATTAATAAAAAGGAAAAATAAGGCATATAGAATATATAAAACACAGAACACTGAGACAACATGGGTAGCATTTAAGAATATACAAAGAAAATGTAAGAACAAGATAAATAAAGCAGAAAAGAACTTTGAAATGAAATTAGCAAAAAATGCAAAATAACCTGATATCAAACAGTTTCATAGTTATATAAATTAAAAGGAAATAAGGGAGAGTTAGAGTTGATAATTCATAATGGTGAAAATATAAGAAGTCCCAACTGATATGGCAAATATATTTAATTCACATTTTGCATCAGTGAACAATACAATGGCAACTTCCTCCACCAATATTAATAAAACACAGGATATGGAACCATATAGAATAAAGCAACAGGACATTATAAATCTAATATCTGAGTTAAGGGATCATAGTTTTGTTTTTTTAACCAGGAGAGACACACTAAGCTGAAAGCTTATATATAGGTGTGACCTGGAAGCACAAGGAAGTTAAGTAACTTGCCCTGGGTCACACAGTATGCAATTGGGGGCTATGGGATTCAAACCCAGGTTCTCTAACTTTGCAGCTCAGAGCCTTAAACCACTGTGCTATACTTCCTAGTTCACCTGGTCCAGATAATATCACACCTGAAATGTTAAAACTTATAAAAGAATACATCTGTACACCATTAAAAATACTATATGAAAAATCTTTAAACTCTGGAGAAATTCCAGTAGATTGTTTACATTTCACTATTATTCCTATTTATAAAAAGTGGGGACAAATATCAGATGACAACTATAGACCAGTTAGTTTAACCTCAATTCCATGTAAATGTTAGAAACCATTATAAAGAAAAAAATTACATACCAATTGGAAAACATATGTAATTTCGACTCAGACCAGCGTGGCTTTAAAAAGGGAAGATTCTGCACCACAAACATGATCTGTTTTTACAATTTTATAAGTAAAAATGTAGATAATCATAAATCAATGGATGTTATATTATTTGACTTTAGTAAAGCATTTGACCTAGTGCCACACTGGGCAAGAGATGTAAAGTTAAATAAATAAAGTATCAACAAGTGCATTGTTTACTGGATAAACAAATGGCTAACAAACAGGAAACAATGAGGGGCTGCTTATCAGAAGATGGTGATGGATCAAGTGGTGTGCTACAGGGTTCTCTATTGGGAACAATTATCTTTCAAATTTTTATATCAGATCTAGAGGAAAAGGTTGCCAATTGCATTATTAAATACACTGATGACACTAAAATAAGTGGACCATATGACACTAAGGAAGAAATACAATAACTACAAAATGATATATTAAACATTGCCACCTGGACATCAAAATGGGGAATGAAACTAAACTCAGAAAAATGTTGTATTCTCTATTTTGGAAATAAAAACCCTAGGCACACTCACACACTTAATAAAAGTAATATTCAAAGTAAAGAAATGGAAAAAAGACTTAGGAATGTTAGTGGATAAAGATGTAAGATTTAAACACCACAATACAAAAATTGTTGCAAGGACAAATAAGATTGTCTATCAAATTAAGAGAAACATTAAAAGTAGGTAATCTGAAGTTCTTATACCACTGTATCTATCTTATGTTCGACCACATTTGGATTACGGATCCCAGTTATGGAACCCCTATATAAGAACTGCAATAAATAGGATTGAGAAAATTCAATTTAGATATACAAAATCAATAAAGTAATTGAAACAAGATACATATGAAGAAAGGTTACAAAAATTGAAACTACATAGTCTTGAAACCAGAAGAACAAGAGTAGATATATTATTGTAATATAATATCATGAGTGACCTAGTATTAATGATGGAATTAAATATGGAACACAAACAAGATAGATTTAATATGAGAGGGCACCCTTTACAAGTACATATTCCAGCTTTTTGAACAAATAAAAGAAAATATTTCTACACAGCTAGATCAGCAAGTCTGGGGAACAGATTACCTATAGATGTGGTTATAAGTAGTGATAAAAATAACTTTAAAATAAATTTAGACACACACACATATATACATATATAAAATGGGGGATGAAGTATTATATAATGTCCTAAGTGGAGCAATCACATGGGCTTATGCCTTTTCATGCTCCTTGATTCCAAGTGATTATGGAGAAGCTGCTTAAGGAAAGGATTGTGGAACATTTGGAATCCAACAGAGCACAGGATCCAAGTCAGCATAGAGCCACAGTAAAAAGGTCATGTCAAAGAAATCTGATAGACCTTTTTGACTGGGTGATGAAGGAGGTGGATGGGGGGAGTGGTGGATGTCACCTACCTTGATTTCAGCAAGGCCTTTAACACCTTTCCACATAAAAGATGGATTAACAAGCTTGGCAGCCAGGATGTGGGCCACAAGGTGGGTAACTGGGTTAGAATCTGGTTGAGGGACAGAAAGTAGAGGGTGGTGATGTATTCTGATTAATTACAGTATTTCCATATTGTTGAGCAAATGCAATTGTGACTGATATGAACATTGCAACATTTCATTCTACATTACTAGAAATTAACCTGGATATACAATCCAAAGTAAACAAAGTTTAGTTTGATTGGTATGCAGTCATTGTAGTTCCTTTGTACAACAAATTAATAAATTACTCACCAAGTCTATTTTTCTACACCTTTTTAAACCATTGTGAGAATAGTGTCCATCCATTCAGCCAGATAATAAACGTAAAATCCAAATTATCTATAATTCTATGTGGCTGACTGTGCATTTATTGACACCCCAAAGCACTGTATTTCATGCATTTAATTGCCAGTCCAAAAGATGTAATGCATGATGCACATACTGTTTATTATTATAACAAATACAAGACTTTTTGCAATTGAGGCAGGTGTGGTCACTGAACCATGTTTTTTTTTCTACACCTCAAATTATTACAAATGGCAATGTATAACTACTACATGTTCATCAGTTACTATGTCAGTGGGCATTCTATTACATTTCATGTCATTGTGCAGTTCGTGATTATTCGCTCATCTCATATACATATACATGGGGTGTGACAGGGCTCAGCATTGGGACCAGCTCTGTTTGGTACATTTGTTGGGGACCTGCACTATGGCCTTCAAAATAATATCACAAAATACACAGATGATACAATGATAAGTGCAGGGGTAAACACTGACACAAAATATACATCATTAAAGCAAGATTTTAAAAAGATTTAGTACTGGGCAATGATAAAATGAGATTCAACATTGAAAAATGCATGATCTTACATTATGAAAGGCATAACCCTTTAAGCACTTGTATGTTGGAAGACACCATACTTAGGCCAGTACAGAGTGAATGAGACTTAGGGGTTACTATTAATGACATTTTTACACACTCAAACCAATGTCATAGGGCAACACAGACTGCTAATGGGCTCTTGAGAAATATGAAAAAAAATCTTTCATTATGAGAAATGAGCAATGTCTTGCCCCATTATATAGAACATATGTCAGGCCACAACTAGATTATGATGGATCTTTTTGGGCTCCCCATTTAAAGAAAGACTTGGCATTGGTGGAGATTGTCCAGAAGAGGGCAACAAGGTTAATTACTAGATTACAGAATATGACCTATGGTGAGAAGTTGGAAGCACTGGATATGTTAACACTGGAAGAAAGAAGGAAATGGGGAGATGTGTTAATACTATTTAAAATTCTTGAAAACCCAGACCTCACAAAGTTATATGAACTAAACTATGAACAAGGACTACTAACCTTAGGTCACATAACCAACAACTTGCAATACCCAGAGCTAACACTATTAAAAGGAACAACTTTTTTACAGTCAGAGCACCAAGGGTGTGGAATCCATTACCTTATTGACATCAAGAACGTCACCATATTCAAGGAAGAATTAGATAAATACTTAAAGGCACAAAAATTAATGGAAAGATATTACAGCTAGGAGTGGGAGACAGTCCAGACGGGCACAAACCTACTTCTATCTTATCAAATTCAGTAATACTGAGTACTATACCCCTAGAAAAAACTAGATTCACAAAAAAAGTCTGCAAGTATGTGTACAAGTGGACACGTTTAGAAGGAATGCATTTTAGTTCATGAGAAAATTCACTTGTTTATTCAGGTTATAGACAGACTGTATGTAATATTTACTGTAGCTACTGCATGACTGATGTGAGCACTGCTCCTTTTCATTCTAAATGCCTGAAATCTAATCTGAATTTGCATCAGTTCAATTTGCATGTTATACACTCCATGCAGTTTCTCTGTACAACGTATTGCTAAATTGCTTTGCAAGTTTATTTTTTTCCACAGTTTGATACTTTTGTGAAATTAGCAGTTATCTAGTCAGCTCAGATAACCATAACATTTTAAAAAAATCACAATACTACTTTCATTATTGTGGATATAGTTTCAAACTAACACTAATGCACTTCCTGCCATGAATACATTTACAAATGTATTCATTTGGCACAAATGCTTCATGTACTGTTTAACTTGATGGCAAATGCAAGACACTGCCATTGAGGTATGTGTGTGCTTCACTATTTGTTTCAAAAGTTATTAAAGCAGATTTGGGTAAGGCACGGTTGTGTGGAAGTTTGTATGCACACCTCTTAATTCTTTTTAACCACATGTGGGTGCTGTATTTAGTCACTGTGCTTTATATTTGATTGATGGCAAGCTGATCCAAGCAGTTATCCTCTCTGCTCTGTTTTCTCAAATTAACAACCTGAATGTGTGGGCAGTGTATAAACTGAAACTGAAGACATTTTCATTCATGAAAAAAAAATGCAATTGAATTCCAACAGACTACAAATATTTGTTTGCTAGACAGAAATTTTAACAACGGAGCTCACAGTTGATAATGTTGAAAAGTACATACACTTGACTCCTTGTAATCAATTAAAATGGCTAGAATCACTCAGTATCACATATGACTGCATGCAGCACATTCTAAATACAATCTGACAGTTCAAAAATTACCTCAGTACTGAAGCCTATTGGGTGTTTTACAAATAGAAGCAGTAATGAAATGTTAATCCACTAACGCAGTTCTGAAACAGGCTGACCATTAGATATGCCAGGTTTGGTCAGAGACATGCTCAAGGGCTATTAGTATGGAGGTTGTTTGTAAGAAATAAAAGAGAGCATTTTCAGAAAAAAAATATTATTTTCTCATTGACAAAAGTAGATTAGGATGTTTAGATATACTCTATACATGTATATTTGTCCATTATATATAAACAAAGCCCTTTAAAAAACATGTAAGATGGTTTGCAGCACATTAATTAATCCAGAGGGCAATCATGTTCGGGAGGACAACACCTACGAAGTAAATCTTCCCTGGAGGAACAAATAACTTTGGCACTGCCACTAACAATTGAGCGCCTTACAGTCCAAACAAAAGTACAAGAGATCTGCAAAGTTACTTTTTAAATAAAATCACTGCAAACTACATATTATGCACCACATAGACAGAACTTATGGAGGTCTTCTAAGACGCACGCTAAAGTTAAGCATCTTAGTCTTTGGAGGAAGTCGTCACGTTTTCATTTTTTTTGTAGAATTTAAGCTATACCCTATAATTGAATGTAGGGCTGCATTTTAAATTGCTTCCCTGCAAGTAAAATACATACTTAAATGGAGTATACTTGCTACAGCTGCAATTCACTTAAACAGATTAGGTATCAAGCATGTCATGTAAGCTGACCAATAGTATGTGTTCAGCACTGCCAAGAATCTAACCTGGGTACCGCTTGCTTAAAGATATCATGATACACATTAGTATAGGAGATGCGTCATGCCAGAGCAAAGGCATTTGCAGTTATTTTTGATAAGTGAAAAACTGTTTGAGTTAGACTTTTACAACCTGTAACAAATCTCTATTGAATGGCTGTTTGTTCAAATCTATCCATTCAGTCTTTGTGCACTACATCATAAAGTGGAGGCCATATAATCACAACAGTTTTTCACTTATCTATAAACTATTGCATCATTGCCCCCCAATAACCCATCTTCTATACTAACATGTTCGATTGTATCTTTAAGTTTGTGATACTCGGGTTTGATTCTTTGCAGTGCTGAAAATATACCACTGATGAGCCTGCATGACATGCTTGTTACCATTTCTGTTTATGTGAATTGTGGCTCTATCAAGAACAGTACAAGTCACATTAAACTGTCTCGTGAATGAGGTTATTTAGCATTGTTTTTTTACAGTTTGCAATGCATTGGCAACTCATACAACATTGTTTTCCAACATTTAATCAGCTCAAGAACAATGTTTATAAAATATTTTTGCTACTCAGTTGGCATGCACCTGAAGCCCAATCACAATGCAATGCAATACAGAATTGTAACTCTTAAGAAACAGTTTGTGCAATGTTTTGTACTGAATCCAGCAACTCTTATGCAACTCAATCAGAAATGCTAAAGGCTAAAGTAACTCATTGACAGAACAGTTTAATGGGGCTTGTACTGTATGTTCTGTTTAATTATTCAAAATAAACAGTTGCATGCCCCATTCTTCTCATGGATATGCAGTTGCTCCTAAGCAATATTTTTTGTCTTACTGTTTGCAGGCTTTGAGTGTGGTACCTGACTGAACAAATTAATGTTGAGCAAAGATCTATATCTCATCATTTTTTTGTGAGTGTGGCCCTGTCATCAGCTGTTTCCTTCAACATACAGTTCCTTACCCACACTCAAGCCTGACAGATCATTGCTCAAACAACATATGTGTCCAACAAAGTGTACAACTGTCACTTCATTATGAAAAGAAAAAAACAAAATGAATGTCAGTACAGTAGCAACCCTTGTCCTGGCACCACTGTTGTAAACAACCTCCTCCTCCTCCATCTCCAAAACTGATCCAGGCTGTGCCTCAGAGTCTTGCCTCTCTGATGGCCTAAAGAGACACCCCACACACAGTTAAGAGTTTTATAAATAATTAACTCATTTTATTCATTTATTTTCTGACTTGAGGAGAGCCAGTTACTCTGAAGAACACCATTTCAATTATTCATTGCAGCACTATGGAGCTGATGCTGGCACTGCTTACTGACATGGCTGGCAGGCCCATGGTCTGTAATTAGATTGTTCATGGGATAGAGAAGAAGATGAGTACAGGTACTGTTGTGGCTGGGATGGGGAATGGAATGGGTGTCAGTGATGACTGATTCAGAATGGATTGGTGTGCAGCAGTGATCTGCACCATGGGATGTGGGTGAGTGGGTGGAGGGTACTTGCTCAGAGGTGAGCAGAGCAGAAACATCTCTTTGACCATGATTCAAATCCATCCCACTAGCTCTTTAATTAAATGTTACTTCGTCACTGTGGTACAGCTTTGACTCTGGATACTGTAAGTTCCGTAACATTTCAGTTTACTCATGTACAGGTAGTGTGTGTGTGTGAGTAATGTGAGGCTAAGATTCCCCTTCTATTTTTTTTCCTAAACTTGATATAACTACTGCAATCAGAATCAACACAACCTCCAGAGAAAACAAATACCAGAAGACAGGATGTGGAGTTGTACTGCAATGTTTTATTTTCTTTATTAGTTTTGTATATGATTTCCTAATTTAGTTCCTGTTATGCCTGGTATCCATTTTTACAACTGTATGGCAAAGCTATGTATGACATAATGCAATCGCATAGAAAAGAGGAGTTGGGTACCACACGACTGTGAACACACCACAGCTGTGGACAGCTATGTCCTCCCACCAGAGTGAAATTTAATCTTTCTTCATCCTCTCTGTTCATTACATTACGTTTGTTCCTTCCCCCTGCTTGATGCACTATTTTCTTGCTCCATTGCAGAAACCATCACAACCTCACAGCACTGGTGTCCTCAAGTCATGTTTTGCTAACATAATCTGATCTGATGCTTACCAAACCTGTTCATTGATGAGTTTTATTTTGCCATGGCCAGTCTGAAGAATGATTTAGCTCTAATAGAACTGCACTTTCTGATCATGGTGAGATACAGTAACAAAGACAAGAAAATGAGCACTGGAAGTACTACAAACCAAGTTTGGAAAAAAATGAGTCGATATCCTGAACACACACATTAACAATGACCTCTAATGCACATGGTCAGGATCTCGGCTCAGTTTTTCCAAATGTCTTTTATAGTTCTTCCAGTGCTCATTTTCCTGTCATGCAAATCTCTCCATGCTCAGAATGAGCAGCTCTGTTGGACTTGACCCTGTGTTTAAACTGGCCATGGCATAGTAAAAATCATTCATGCCATACCAATCAACCTTTCATAAACCAAATGTGTGACAGGATGTGTGACAACTGAACAAAATGTGTGATACATTATCAAACATCACACTGCAAGCTCAGAACACTGTGAAAATTAGTGTACTAATATTCATTATGTTTTCTGATAATGTAGCACCTCATTTAAATTTCTGTTTAAAAGTCTCAGTGGTAAATGTGGAATGTCACCTACTCAATGGCAGAGTGATTCTGAGCAACAAAATGAATGACATACCTCGTAATGTGTGACAGTTTAGAGATATGATTCATCAATGAGTTTGGCAAGCATTGAGCACTATTAGAGATGCAAGTTAGATGTGCAAGAAAGTCTAACATTGACAAAGCTATAGAATGTACACCTTTCTCAATCTAAAACTCTGAACACTCTAAGCTTCTGCCGTATATCTGCTCTCAGGATTTATGTTCCTAGAAACAGCCTGGTGTACTGCACGCATGCAAAAATTGGTGCCCTCCTGCATAACAGGAGGTTGTGCAAGGCAAACAAGCTAGCCTTCACTTATACAGAAATAGAAAACTCTGCACCCATGGAATAAACAGCAGACTCTTTGAATTAAGTGAACAGTGTTTATTCCCTGTAGGGTGCTTTTTGGGACTCCAGTAGTGCTGGAATAATCTTTATTGTTCACTAAATTTAAAAAGTGTGCCGTTTATTCCACAAGTGCCAAGTTTTCAGTTTGTGTCTCATATACCATACATAGCTTTAGCAACCCTAGCCAGTCTTTGCCTTCTGAGGGCGATGAACCACAAAGAAAGGTGCTTTTAAAGATAATCCTGAAAGTAAGGTGTTATGTGTATGTAAATATTGTTCTTCCTTCTTTGTTTTAGTATTTCAGGGGTATGTGAAATGCTGTCAATACAAATGAATGGGTCTGTCAACATCAATGTGTTGCAGGATGTGCATACTGTTGTGATGTTAAAACTCCTTAGTGTTCCTTTTACACTTGCATTCCCTTGTAACTGTGGCAATGCAAACATAGACATTGGCGCTCTTGTCTGTCTGAGAGGTCCATGGGAAGAATTTCCCTGTAGATGACTTGCAATCCCTGTAAAATATCATTTTGCAGCCGTACTGACTCTGAACAGAATTTGCTTTGTTATTTCTAGATGTATTGCATCAAGATATTATGCACGGTATGAATTCAGTAGATGAAATGCATGTCTGAGTTACTGAGCTGAAGTGTATAATGTGTATATTTCATGATTCCTGTTTAAATATGAATATATCTTATCATAAATAAGAAAATAATGTTCACTGTAAATACAAATGTTGAAAGTGATAATACCTAGATTGTTATTTCTAGTCTCTGTATTTCATTAAAATTTAGCAAACTTTTTAATGAAAAAACATAAGAAAGGAAGGTGGGGGAGTTACTTATTGATTATTTGAAAATGTCAGCACAATGTGCAAGAGCTGTGGGCAGGGCAAAATGGATGTGAGGATGTGCAGGGAGGCGGATCTGTAGCAGGAGATAAGAGGTAATGCTACCCTTGTATAGCTCCCTCTTTCTACTGCACTTAGAGTACTGTGATCAGTTTTGGAACCCATTCTTGAAGGACAGAGAGTGGCTAGAGTCAGTGCAGTGGAGGCCAGCCAAAAAGATCCAGTGGCAGCAGGGAAAGACATAAATTGAGTGGTTGAAAAGCCTTAATGTGTATGTGTTAGAGGACAGGGGGGAAGAGAGTGGACATGATAGAGATATTAGAATACATTGATTTGGGATAAACAGGAAGGACAAATGGGAGTTGTTCCCACTGAAAGGCACCAGTGGAAACTCCATGAAACTGGCCAAGGGGAGGTTAAGAAAAGACATCAGGAAGTAATTCTTTATGGAAAGGTGTGGCAGGGTGGTGGATTGTCAGAGGAAACAGGACAAAAAAAATTGGAATAAGGTGTGTGGCAATGCTGTTTTATTTAAAATAAAAAAAAAATCAAAGAAAGAAATAACTGAGAGTGACTGAAGCGGAAGCCTTTGGTAATCTTTTTGTAGGTGAATCCCTGTTCACTGGATTTGAATTTCTTTAAATTTCTAATCTCAGTTGAGCCTGTTGATCTGGTAAGCAACGTACCACTGACTCAGCTTACTTGCATTACTAGCTTACTAAACCAGTCTCCTTTCAGAACTCAGAGAACATATTCTCTAATCAACTATTGGCCAGACTGAACTGATCTGGTTCTGATTCAAACTCAATCTCAATTAAACCTCATCTGCTTCTCCCAACAAGGGCTTTTTGTACAGCTGCCATGTAAGCACCCTTACAGTAATCAGGTCAAATAACTTCCTACTGGTACATTTTATCTGCATGCAAGTTTTATTTTATGAAAAATATATACACACCATCAAACATTTCAGTAACAGTTATTTAACCAGAGGCTTAGGATGGCTCAAGAAAATATAGAAATTAATTAGGAGTAGATGCCAGCTTAATTTCACTTCTTCCCCTCCAGATTACCATAGCCTCACCTGTCTCCCTTGGTTGCATTCAAAAGCAGCAGGTGAAGGAGAGCAGCAAGATCTCTATAGATCATTTCAGCTTGAGGATTTCCTAATCAGGCTATGGGGCCTACCTAACCACAGGTAAGTGAAACCTGTTTGAGTTCTTAACTTCACAGCACAGTACACCTTTCAGAGACTTTTCTTCTTTATGTCCTTAGTTAATACAACTTTTAATCATGCATATATCTTGTCACTAAAGCAGGATTCTTATGAGCAATTGTCCTTATATAGCTGTGATTTTGCCTTACATTTGAATGAATCCCTCCCTGCTTCTCTACTAAGTCAGGGATTTCTGGCTGATAAATTAAATAAAGGGCACTGCTATATGTATTGTACATGGCTTGATCTGTTTCTGTTTAATGCTGTTGCTGAGTTTGATTGAATTCTTTGTCAGTTTGGTCCTTATTGCTACCAGTGCTGCAGTTACAGGTGGGGAAGGAGGGCTAAACTACAAGGAAAACTGTAAGAAAGCCCCATGTCTGGGGAGGAGCATGGGGTATATGTGTGAAATGGGCTAGTAACTTGCACTTTGGCTTACAGGTGAGCTCTTGTATATAAGCAAGGAAAGGCGCCACAGTGCAGGTGAAAGCCCCCAAAAAGTAGCACATCTGCTCCTCTTTCTGTTAAAGTGGCATTGCTTATAGCAAACAATATTTAGTAAACATAACATTACAACCAGCTATGCCTCAAGACTACTGACTGACACAGCAGCAGGGGAAGGCACCCACAGAAGGGAAAAGCATAACAATAAGCTATCCTGGTGTTAAAGTCTAAATATGCTTGCTTTTAAATACAATGTGATGCTTTACAACACTACTCCACATAACACTGGCCACCAGGATGGCCATGGATCTCATTCAAAATCAGGGAACTCCTAATATGAAACAGAAAATCGATATAGAAGGCTGGAGAGTCAAAAGAAAGGAGTAGGGGATAGCAGAAAGAAATGTCATATGGGGTGGAACTTTATTCCTGAATGGCCATCTCTGTAACCAGATGGAGTGATAGGACAGAGGAATAAGGGTATAGAAAAGATGATAAGATGATCAGAAGCATCTTTTTATATTTTTCTTCATATGAAGTATCAGGGGGAGCTTGTAGTGGGGACACCACTTTTTACCAACACATTCCTTTAATTAAAAAAAAAAATCTTAGCAGGGTCTAACTCTGCCACATCCCCCCCCCACCCCCACACACACTGAAGAGGGGAACTCCTCCAGCAAGGGAACTCATTTCTGAACCTCCTTAAAACAGAGTCATTCCCTATTTGGCTGTGAAGGATTATAGGGCCAAAGAAACACAGGAGCGCCCACCCCCATTTGATTCAGGGACTCCACTTCTTTGGACCCTAACAAAAATAAAAAAAAATGAAATAATTACCAAAATGGAGATTATGTATGGCAGCAATCTCCTTTTTCTGTTCCCTAGGAGCCTCCTGCTGAACCAAGGGAGTCTGGCTTGTACACACTTTATACAATTTCATTTGCAACAACAAGTATTTGCATCCAGTTTCATTGTCCTTTGTCATTTTCCTGACACAGTTGAACAAACCATTATACCTTGATGGACTATCTCCCTTCCTGAGTACCCTATGAGTTTCAAAGTAAGGTTAAAGACTTCAAAAACTTAAAGGGAATACTACTTCCAGGCTCAAGGCCTGCACATTCTGCACTGGGGAATTTAGCATCACCCAGGTGCTACTGATTTGTTTCACCACTCTGTTAGTTTCACATAATTGCATCAGTCCAGACCAAGGCCCCGGTTCCATCAGCAATGCTCAACAAGGGAGTCCACATAGTCTCCTCCTAATCCCCAGTACTCTCCTGTGGGGCATGCCAAAAGCAATCCCACCGAGCGCTACATTCTCAGAGTAGTTTGTTTTATTTTTTCCATTTCATATTTTTGGGACTCTCAGCACCAGCAGTATAAGAACAACACAGTGTCATCTTTTGTTTCAGTTACCCACTGACATCATATTTTAGTCCTTCCATTGCCTGATAAAGCAGTAATCTCAGCCAATTCCCTGTCTTATTTCGCTCTGCATATTTTAATAATGTTTTGTTCAATTTCATTGTAAAATCCAATTCTATTGTTTCCAGTTTATTAGTCTAACCATTAGAACTGGAGCAAAACCTTTACATTGTTTGTTTTCAATTTATCTCTTTTTTTTAGGTCTGTCCCAGCCCTGGAGGAAACATACACATTTTTCCAGAATTCCACCTCTTTCCACAAGTGAATTTCCTTTTTGGGCCTTCTGCTTCTCCCAATTTCTGGGAAGTAAATGTTTTTTTTTTCTGTGGAGTAACTATGTCTTTCTCTTTCAGTGCTGTAGCCAACACTGACTGGCAGACACCACAGGATCTGCATTAGTTCATTACCTGCTGGTAGATACCTGATCAGTAAAAATGTGGCAGGTTTGCCAAGGTTTCACTGTTACTTAGATGCCTCCCACTGTGATCAGTATGGCTCACTGTATCACCTGCATACATTTGGTGATGGGAACACTGTAGTTAGGACATAATCTGAATAGTACCTCATTCTTGATGATATAATGGGGATCGACTTTGTTAACCACCAAATGACAAGAAAATACACGATCAGCACTTTTCACATACCTGTATTGGTATAAACTGCAGACATATGTATCCTCATTTTGTAGCTTAACCCAGTATCTGAAACTCCAAGGAATCCTTGATTTTGCACAAACCTCAGTCATTTCAGCCATCTCACTGGCTTTTTCCTTACCTTTCAACTGCTGTACTAAAGGGTTCATGCCTCATCTTGGATCACACGATCTACATCTTGTGGTGTCCTTCTTTTCCAGCATGACCAAGTACCTCCTCATCTGCAGTCTTTGCACCTCTCACACCTGATTTTTCATGACCAACCACAAGGCATTCCTCCACCTTTAATTCTGGGTCAACAAGGTGGCATCCAGAAAACAGGCAGCTTCACATGTTCCATCTCCATCTCAGGTATCACTGCTCTGAACGGATACTCTGTAATTTGAAGAGACTTCCTCTGGCCTCTATCTGTACAACATGGACTCTCTCTTCACTTATTGACCTCATCTGACTTACTCAGGGGCTTGCCATTCCTGGTGACTCACAATGCTGTTGCTGGTAGGTTCCTCAGACCCCTTGATATCCTTCTTTGACTCCATCCATTATTCTGTCAGCCAGATCACCAATTCTGTTAAGGTTTCCACCATCTGCATCATTTCCTTCACTGCCCAAAAGTCATATTTTGGTCACTCACCAGTGCTACTGTTAGGTGCAATACTACCAGCAATCTGTTTGGTGGTCATGCCTGTTCTTTACACACCTCTGCTGGATTCTTGTATGGCCACCCTTGTGAGACCTGCCCTCTGTCTGATGATGTTTTTGGCAGCCTTTGCACCCAGCATCTATCCTTGTCTACAGAACTTCTGAAAAGCTTCTTTTAGCTTCCCACTTGGAACATCCCCTTGGGTCAGAGACTGTTCTTGGGGTATGGAAGTGAAATCGCACTGTTGACACCATATGTGAGAGGATTGTAAACTGTCAGAGGGAAAGAAAATAGGTTGGACAAATGATTTTGGTACAAAGTGCTTGGTAGCCATGTTTTCTTTAAAACAGCAAGAAATGAAAATGACCAATGCAGAAAATCATTTATGGCTTGTCCAGAGTCTTTTGCAGTCTGTAGACAGAGTACCTGTTCACAGGACTTGAATTTCTTCAAATTCCAAATTTCTTTGTTCTGAGCTTGCTGATCTGGTAAGCTATGTAAGTTTTTCCACTGACTCAGCTTACTTAAGGTCTCAGCTTGCTACAGCTGTCTCCTTTCAGAACTCAGAGAACACATACTTCTCTTATCAACTCATGGCTGGACTGAACTTATTTGCTTCTGACCCAAACTCAGTCTCAATCAAACCTCATCTGTTTCTCTACACAAGGGCTTTTTATACAGGGGTCATCTGAGCATCTGATCCAACCTTTACAGTTTTATTTTATGAAATATATATATATATACACCATCAAATGTTTTTGTGAGGGTTATTTACCCCAAAGTTTAGGATGCACCAAGAAAACAGAAGTACATTAATAAGAGGTGGACTCCAGCTTGATTCCACCTTCAGCTCATCCTACAGTTTAGCATAACTTCACCTGTCTCCCTTGGTTGCGTTTAAAAGCAGCAAGAGAAGGATAGCCAGACTTTTGTATATCATTGCAACTGAGGATTTCCTGGTCAGGTCATGAGGCCTACTGGCTTCAGATAAGAGAAACCTGTCATCAGGTAAGTGAAACTGTTTGAGTTCTTATTTATTTTAACCTGAATAGCACAGTATAGCTTTCAGAGTCTTTCTTCTTTTCATTTGGATGCATTAAAATATAGATTTGTGTCAGTAGAAAAGGTCCTATGGGCCCATCCAGTGTACCCCCTTGTCCCTGCCTGTTCTGTCACCACTGATCCTAGTTGGTCATATGTGTCACTCCCTTCCATGTTCCTCTACCTAATATGTCCCTGTGCCAATGTCATGAATTCTTGAAGCTCCATAGTCTTTGCCTCCATTACCTCCTCTGGCAGGCTGTTCCATTCATATAGCACATTTTCTATGAAAAAAAGTATTTCTGCACATCTCTCCTAAACTCACTACTAATTTTAGCTTCATTGCATACCCTCTCATTCTAGTGCCTTCCTTTTGCAAAATTAGACTCTCCAATTGCATCTTGTTCACTCCTGTGAGGTACTGGTTTGTTTCAATCATATCTCCTCTCTTCCAGGGAGTACATGTTGTTTTCCTGCAGCCATTCCATGTATGGCTTCTCGTGCAACCCCCTCACCATTTTGATTGCCCTCCTGTGTACTACCTCCACTCTTTCAATGTCTTTAAAGAGGTGCAGCTTCCAGAGCTGGACATAGTACTCCAGGTGGGGCGTCACCAGTGAGTGATACAACGGCAGCACCACCTCCCTCCTCCTGTTAGAAATCTCTCTCTCCAAGTGCACTCCAGCATCCTGTTAGCTTTTCCCACTGCCTTGTCACACTATACAGCTACCTTGAGATCATCATATGTGATGACCCCTAAGTTTCTTTCATGCTTGGTGACTGTAAGCTGCACTCCCTCCATCTTAGACACAGACCCTTTGTTCCACAGCCTGAAGTGCATAACCTTGCACTTTTTAACACTGAAACTCAGCTGCCAACCCTTAGACTATTCCTCTAGTTTCCTCAGATCCCTTTGTACTCTTTCCACCACTTCCTGAGTGCCAACCCTGTTTCAGACTGTTGTATCATCCACAAAGAGACACACCTTTCCCTCAAGGTCCTCTGCAATGTTGCATAAGAAGACATTAAAGAGGACTGGTCCCAACTCTGAACTCTGTGGCACCCCACTAGTCACTCTCCTATTGCCTGAGTGGATACCATATACCACCACCCTTTTCTTCCTATCCTTTGATCAGTTTGATTCACAACTTGTCACTTTCTCCCCCACCTCCAGAATGCTTAGTTTCTTAACTAGACTCCTGTGTGGCACAGTGTTGAAACCCTTACTGATGCCCAGATAGGCTACGTCCACTGCTGTCCCTTGATCCACCTCCCTGGTAACACAATCAAAGAAACTTATGAAATTAGTTTGACATGACCTCCATCCTGTGAAACCATGCTGCCAGTGGTCCTGCAGCCCTTTTGCCGCCAAGAGCTCCTTGAGCCTCTCCTTCAGTGGTGTTCCCATCAACTTTCCCATTACTGATGTAAGACTGACTGGCCTGCAGTTGCTAGAATCCTCCCTACTGCCACTTTTCTACAGAGGGACTACATTAGCCCTCCTGCAGGTGCTAAAATGTGCTGCCAGTTGTGCAGCCAGCACCTTGATCAGTTCCTTTAGGATCATTGGATGAATCCCATCTGGCCCCAACCACTAAGGCTTCCAATCCTTTCTGGGCCCTTTGCACTGAGAATGAACTTGTGTCCACCCCTCATCCTTGGTGCTTACTGCAGCATGTTGGTTTATCCCCCTACCCTCTACTGCAAAGACAGAGCAGAAGTAATTTAGTATTTCTGGTTTCTCTTGTTCTTCCTCTGTGCAGTCCCCCCTCCTGAGTCTCACTATTCCTCCCCTTGTCTTCCTCTTCCCCAACAAACCTGAAGAAGGTCTTTATCCCATTTTTGACCACCTTAGCTATTATCACCTTGTTAGTGCTTTAGCTACCTTTACCCTCCTTCCTGACTCCCTTTGTTTTGCCAGATATACAGCCCTTTCTTCATCCTTCTGGGTATCCTTGTACTTTTAAATGCTATTTTCTTTTCCTTCATTGTCTTTTCCACCTCCCTGGAGAACCATAGTGGCCTATTCCTCCTCTTTCTCTTGCTCATTTCCTTCAAACAGCTTGCCATTGCCTGGGTTACACCCTCCTTAATCTTTCTCCATTGAGCCTCCACTCGTCCTCTGCCTTCCCCCACTTTGAGGCATTCTCTGAGGCAGGTTGCCATTTCTTTAGGATCTGTACTCTTGAAGTCCAGGACCCTTGTCTTAGTTAATTTTTTCTTCGGTCCTATCCATATGCCAAACCACACAGTATGGTGATCACTTGTACCCAATGGACTACCCACAGTGATGTCAGCAATGTTTTCTCTGTTTGTAAGTACCAGATCCAGCACTACTCCATCCCTAGTGGGTTCCAAAACCAGCTGCCTGAGAAATGCCCCTTGAATGGAGCTGAAGATGGCCCTACCTCTTTTTGCAGCTGTGGCCAGAATGCCCCAATCAACATCCAGCAGATTAAAGTCCTTATAATCAGAATTTTGTCCTTACTGGCTATTTTGCTAGTGGCTTCACCCAGGGCTCTGTCTAAATTCTTCTTTTGTGTTGTGGGCCTGTATACCACTACCATGGAAATATCGGCCCCCCCCCACTCTGTCGCTATGCTGACCAATAGTACTTCCAGCCCTTCATCATCCCTCCATTGCCTCTGTATCTCAGTGGCCCTTATACCCTACTTCAAATATAAAAACAACCCTCAAGCTTTTCTTCCTGACCTGTCCTTATAGAACACGGGGTATCCTGGAATGGCCACTTCCCAGCTGTGGTTGGCCATGCACCATGAAGCTGTTATGGCCACTAGATCCAGGTCTGCCTCCATAATGCTTGACTCAAGGTCAGAAATTTTGTTTCCCAGACTCCTTGTGTTGGCACACATGGCTTTCCATTATCTTCGTCCTTCTCTCACTCTAACTTGCCTCACTTCCCTGCTTCCTTCCTTGTCCCCTCTGTAACCCCAATCTTGCCCTCACCTGTTGCACTGTCTTCCTGCCTTCCTTCCTTCCCCTATCTTCCAGCTGAAGTTCCTCCTCCAGACTTGCCTACCCTACCCTTCTGTTTGCTTCCATCAACCTCCAGGGAATTTCTTCTCCTTGGATTACCCTTCTGTGTTGCACTAGTCCTTTGGTGGGGCAGTCTCTGCCACCATCAAGCCTTTCTGCTTCTCCCCCTTGGCTAGCTTGAGTGCTTGTCAAAGACTTTTTAAACCTTCCACCCAGGACTTCTGTTCCCCTCCTGTACAGTAGGAGGCCTCCTCCCTTGTACAGGCCTCCTTCCCCCAATGTGTAATCATAAGTCATGGATACAGTCAAAGCCCTTCTTCTGGTACCATTCCTTCAACCACTCATTGAAGGACCTGGTGCAGAGTTCCCTACTGCTCACCTGACCACACACAGGTAGCATCTCAGTAAAAGCCAGTTTGCAAGCTACCTGTTTCATGTCCCTCCCAACCTCCTTAAACTTATCCTGAACTACCCCTAGAGCTTCTCTCACCAGAGCATTCATCCACACGTGGATAACAACCTCCATCTCCCTTCCCTTCCTTTCCCTCTCTTACCTTGTGATTTCCAAGATCTGCACTCCAGTCTTCCCAGACAAAGCATCTGGAATGTGTTGTATTTGTCTGTCCCTCCTTTCCCTTGCCTCCAATTCAGTCCCCCTGACTATGGAGTCCCTCACCAGTAACTACCTCCTCCTTGACTGGGGGACTCTCCCACCCTCATTGGGGCTTGATCCTTTGAGTTCCATGTCAAAACCATACCTGCAAAACCCACGTGGGGCAAATACAGTGAGTCAAAAACAGCAAGAACAATAATGTTGCGTTGCAGCACAGCGCCGAACAATGGCGGCGAAACCCACATTATAAGTCACTTGCAGGGAGTGCACCCCCTAACTAAAAATTACCATCTCCAAGCCACACAAAGCAGAGCACAAGAGCAATCCCTCTGACAGTGCTACACTGAACATGAGCTGTAAATACCACATGACTCAAATGATGAGCACTATATTTGCCTTGCTGTTTTCGAGTCACTGTATTTGACTCACTGTTTTGACGGGACACCGCTCTCTTGAGGATCCCCACCTTCTCTATGGCTCCTGCCTCAGTTGCCTCCTTATAGCTTCCCTGTCCCACCAGAATGACAAAGGAATTGTGCAGCAGTGAGGTTTGGGGGTGCTCTCCCTCCTTACTCCTGGAGCCCACCAGGGTCTAGCTACTCTGGCTTCTTGCTGGCATCCTTTGAGGGAAACTATGTGGCCCCTGGATAAGGCAGATGGTGTGCTGTACTTGTACCAATTTAGTCCAAAGTCCAGTGACCTCTGCTGTCAGCCCAGAGAGGTGCCAGGAGATTGGGCAACACATTAGTCTCCAGAATGAGTCTCTGAAGATTGTGTCCCCACACCCATTACACTGCACCGCTACCAAGCCTGATGATTTGTTTATCCTCCTGACTTCTGCTTCTGATCTAATTTCTCTCATTGGATCATTCACCTCTTGAAGGTACACTGTTAACCTTTTTTTTTTTTCATCATGTTATGTCTAGATAAATACTCACATTTTATGTTTGCTTATGTTCTCTAAAATTCATGGATGTTGCTAGGTGTTTTATCTGCTTTGTTTCTTGGTTGAAATAAAATACATGTTAATGGGGCAATTATACCCAGCCTTGTTTTGTTTTAAATCCTTGATCTACTCTTATTACATACTTCAGAACATGAAGAAAACACCAGAACAGTGGAGTCACTCATGAATCATGTTACAGAAAGCATGGAGAGCACTCACCCCTGCTTAGGCACACTTGATGAAAAAAATGGTCTTACACTTTAAGTTCAATTTCAGCATTTTATTGCCTTCATTTCAGATGCAACATTGCAATACAGATGCAGGCAGTACAAGATGCTGTCTTACATTTCACCCAACACAGTGGGCTTCTTCAGAGACTCTAGTTGTGTTATCTGCTTCATTTCTTGGTAGAAATAAAATACATGCTAATGAAGTAATTATACCCAGCTTTGTTTTGTTTTAAATCCTTGATCTACTCTTATCCATACCCTGGGTGTCTGAGTGAACACTTCTCCTCAGCTACACCTAGACCTGCACTTGTGCCTCCAACTCACTTGCCCCCAAAGTCTGGGCTGCACACTCTCAATGTGCTGTTTGTATATTTATCACCTGCACCCCTACAACATGTCTGCCATCACCTTTAATCTGATGCTACTTCTTATTATTATCATTCCCCTTAACTGCCCTGGCACAACTACTGCTATCCAGTCCCCCTATAACCATCTCATAAACAGTTACTTCCCCTGGAGTACTCTACCTCATATTAAAGCTCTCACTTGTCCACCCACACCTGCCGCTCCAATGAATAAACTGGAAAACCATTTCCCCCTACTGGAGTATCCCGTTCTGCTTCAGAATCTCACACCATATAATAATTCTCCTTCAAAAAAGCCCTCCAGATAGAGAAAGCATAAGGCCATTAAGCTCCTTGCCCATTATCTAGCAAGGATTGCACTTCTCCTCCTCCTTCCAGCTGGGAACATTCACCCTAACCCTGGTCCTCCCATAACATCCAGCTCTCAGCACTGTAATCAAGGGACTCTCCTGCTGGCATCCATTAACATTTGCAGCTTGCTCCCTAAGCTCGATGACCTTCAAGTTTGGGTGTTGCAGCATAACCCCAACATTATAGCCCTAAATGAAACATGGCTCTCCCCTAAGATCCCTGATAATGCTGTATCCATTCCTGGCTATGTTCTCCTCAGACTCGACTGAATTGGTAAGCAGGGCTGCGGATGTGCCTTTTGATTGAGAGATACTTTCAAAGGTCACGTCCTCCTGATAACACCCTCAGCTAAACACACCCAAATGCTAGCGGTAAAAATAATATTTGGTCAGCAAGACAAATCACTCGCAGTCATATCTCTATATATCCTCCCATGTGAACAAGCAGCTCACTTCCAAATGGTCACTGACTTCCTTGACAGCCACCCTCTTGGCAGCAAGACAATTGTTATGGGTGATCGCAATGTTAACTGGCTGGCTCCACAAAAGACCCATATAAGGATGCCATTGCTGCCATAGATGTCACCCAAATGGTCACTACCCCAAATAGGATTAATTATAGGGTTGGCAGTAGCTCCTTACTTGATCTTATCCTCACCACCCACCCAAAGAGAATCACTAATATGGAAGTACTCTCTGACATCCTTAGTGATCATTCCCCAGTTATCTGCCAATGGCCAAACAAGGCATCCAAAACAAAGGCCACTTTCCTTTACAAATGAATTCTAAAGATAGGGAAGCTTTCCCAATTCCTTGCTGCCCTGTCAGTTATCGACTGGTCTCCCCTGGACTCAACGAGCTGCATTGATCATGTCGTCACTTATTTCATTAACCAGTTTAATGAATTCTGTGACATCTATGCCCCTCCCCCTTAAAAAGAGACGATTAAGATCTTCTGCTAACCCCTGGATTACCCCCAGGCTTATCTCCATGATGAAAAATAGAGATAATCTTTGGCATCGTGCTTTGGTCACTGGGCAGCAAATTGACCTACAGTGCTACAAAGCAGCCAGGATCCAGTGCACCCAGAGAGTACATAGGGCCAAACAAGCCTTCTACAAACAGGAACTTACAAATACATGGGGTAACAGTAAATTCTTCTGTGAAAACATCAAAGCCTTACAAGGACACCAAACAAATCCTCCCCTCAATGCTTTAACTCAATGGCACTGTTACCCAGTACCACAAAGAAATTGCTGACACTTTTAATCTTGCATTTACTGATCTTAGCAGTGTCCATCCCCTCAACTTCTTTGATGACCCAGCACTGCCCTCCCCAATGGTAAAACTGACTACCCCAGAAACACCCCTTCCTTTTATTTCAGAACAGTATCCCTTGCTGAGGCTAGGAAATATCTTCAAAAGATCCTAAGCAAAGCAAGTTTCAGCAATGACACCCTGGACCTCAAACTTCTTTCTCTCTCCCTAGATGTCATCTTATTTCCACTCACGAAACTTCTGAATCTTTCACTGTCTCTCAGACAGTTTTCCCAGCTTTGGAAATCAGCTGTTTTCACACCCGTATATAAAAGAGGTGATAGGGCCCTACATTCCAATTACCATCCCATTTCTATTATACTGCCTCTCTCCAAGGCATTGGAGCATATTGTGGTGGACCAGCTGTCAGAACACCTCGACAAATATAATTTACAGTGTCCTCAACAACATGGAAATCCCATAGTACCACTATTACCCTACTTGATTTTACTAACCATATACATAAGGCCCTGGACACAGGTCACCTACTGGGTGCGGTGTTCATTGACCTGACCAAGGCCTTTGACAATGTGAATTACCAGCTCCTGTTGAACTCCCTCACCACCCTTGGCCTGTCTTCTGATGTTACTAAATGGTTTGAAAGCTACCTCATGGCTAGGATTCAAAAAGTTAAAATTGCCGACACTCTCTCCTGTAGCCTCCCAGTGTGCTCTGGTGTTCCCCAAGGATCTATCCTTGGCCCACTACTATTCAGCCTCCTTATCAATAACCTTCCAACATCATGCAATAATAATATGATCCTGTATGCAGACGACTCAGTCCTCATCTCTACCCACACTAATCCTGCCTCTCTCTCCCAAGATCTTCTGACAAATTTCAGCCTTGTTGAGTCCTGGTTTGAACAACATAAACTGCTATTGAATTATAAAAAGACAAAAGCCATGCTGTTTTATAACTCACACAATAAACATAGAACTACCAACCTCACTATCTATAACAAACAACAGCAACCACTCAAACAAGTCCAGGAGTTTAAATATTTAGGGGTTATTCTTGACTGCATGCTGTCCTACAACTCACAAATTCAATAAATCTCAAAAGCCATTAACTGAAGAATAGGGGTGCTCTACTACCATCTGCACTGCCTGACAAATGATGCCATGCACACTGCACTAACTAGCTCTATACTGCCCACAATTGATTATGGGTAGGTTTTCTAAGGGGCCACCACAGACACCACCGTAAAATGAATCAGGTCTGCCCTGAATAAGTGTGGCAGGCTAGTCACAGGAGTAGCTACACATACCCATACCTGTGATCTCTACAAGTACTCTAATTGTCTTAACCGTCACTGTAAACTTGCATACCAGACTTGCCTTTTGGCTAAAAAAATCTGCTTATGCCTTTCTCCCCCTGCAACACAGGCAATTATGATACCAAACACTAATACATGTCTTACATGCAGTACCCTCAAATCCATGTTTCTTGTCCCATTCTGCCATACTTCCCAGGCCCAACATGCCTTCTATTACTGAGCTCCATACCTCTTTATCGGACTTCCTCCTGAAATTGCAGATGAGATCAAGATTGGCTCTTACAAATGAAAACTTTGCCAGCACCTCATGGATCTTGTTAAATGTGAACATGCTCTGTAGCTCGCCAGATCACTGTTATCATTGAGTTTCTTCCTGACCCATGATGTTCCTAATTTTCCCTCCCTCCCTCCCCACCCTCCCATCCTCTCTCTCTCTCCTCTCCACCTTTCCCTATCCCATTCCTGTCTCTTCTCCTACCTCCCTCTCACTACATCTTTCTCCCTATGTACCTCTCCTCACCCTCTTCATACCCCTCCCCTGTTCCCCACCCTCCTTCTCTCCATGGTCCCTTCCCTATCTATCTACCCCCCTGTGCTGGCATATCTGGCTCCTTATGCATCCTAGCACTTGCTGTAGTCTTTGCACTTGTGACAAGGTCATAATCTTGACCACATTAGTACCCCCGCTCACTGTATCCTCTCTCTCCAAGTTGTTTCCCTCACCTCACACCCCAGTGTAATTGTTGTTGTACTATGTCTCTTGTTTTCCTGGGTTGATACTACACCAAATGAAAACTATTTCCTGTCTGAATATATTTACTGGTAGCTCATGGTGTATTATAATGTTAGCACATGGTGTACTTTATTTTTAGCTCATGGTGTATTATAATGTTAACTCATTAATTGTACTGTGTTCTCTGTTGTTTGTTTACTGCAATTCTATACTGATGCAGGACCTTTGTAAAAGAACCTCTAGTTCAAAGGTATTTGTAATCCTAGAATTCAATAAATACATTTAAAAAATCTTTTATTACATACTTCAGAACATGAAGAAAACCCCAAAACAGTGGAGTCACTCATGAATCAGTAGGCTTCTCTCCTCCCACTGCATCATGAGTGGCTAGACTCTGTTGGGATGTTCTCAAGTCATGGAGAGATGCAGTGGGAGTTAAACATTGGAATATAAACAAACATTTTTATTTGTGGTTACACCAGTATGGTAGGCAGTCTGCTTTTCACTTTTTAAAAGAAAAATGGAACCAGAATGAAATTACCATTGACATTAATCATCTCTACAGAATGTGACAAATGATAAATGTGTTTTTTTTTTAAGCTGGACACATTTTAAATCTAAGATGGTTGACAATTTCCCTTTAAACACGCATGTATCTTGTCACTAAGCCTGTATTTCCATAAACAATTGTCTTTGTATATCTGTGATTTTGCCTTGCATTTAATCTCTCCCTGTTTCACTTCTATGTCAGGGATTGTTGGCTGATAAACAAATGATCAATTACAAAGGACACTGCTATATGTATCATGCATGGCTTTATCTGTTTGTTTAACACTTGCTGAATTTGATTAAACTGTCTGCTAGTTCAGTCCCCACTGCCACCTGTACTGCAGTTATGGGGGGAGGGAGGGCTGAACTACAAGGAAAGTCCTAAGAAAGCCCTGCCTCAGGGCAGAAACATAGGCTGTGTGTGTAAAATAGGCTAGTCACTTGTACGTTGGCTTACAAGTGAGCTCTTGTATATAAGCAAGGAAAAGCACCACAGTGCACATGAAGGCATCAAAAAGTAGCATGTCTGCCTTTCTTTCTAAAAAAGTGGCAGTGGAACATAGGAACATAGGAACATAGGAATCATGTCAGCAGATAGGGACCACATCATCCATCTATTCTGCTTGTGTTTCTGCTCACCTCCCTATTTAGACTACACCCTGATGTGTCCACACTATCTGTCCCATGCAAGTTTGAACTTACGTACTGTCTTGGATTCCACCACCTCCTGAGGTAGGCTGTTCCATGGGTCTATGACCCTTTCTGCAAAGAAGTACTTCCTGAGGTTGCTTTTGAACCTGCCTGCCCCCAGTTGTAAGTTGTGCCCCCTTGTACGCTCATTCCTGTTTTGCTGGAAGAGGTTTTCTGCTTGTGTTGTGTTGATTCCCTTAAGGTACTTAAAAGTTTTGATCATGTCCCCTCTATTTCTTCTCTGCTTAAGGGTGTACTGACTTAGTTCCCTGAGTCTTGCCTCACATGGCTCTTGATGCAGTCCATGCACCATCTTTGTAGCCCTTCTCTGTACTGTCTCCAGGCTGTCTATGTCTTTTTGGAGGTAGGGCCTCCAAAACTGACCAGAGTACTTTAAATGTGGCCTCATCAAGGACCTTTAGAGAGGAATGATAACCTTGCTCTTTCTGCTTGTAATTCCCCTACTAATGTAGCCAAGGATGTCACTCGCCCTCTGTGTTGCCTTTTCACACTGCGCTCACAGAAAACAACATTTAATGCATATAACATTACAACCAGCCATGCCACACAGCTAGAGACTGAGACAGGAGCAGAGAAGGCACCACACAGAAGGGAAAAGCATAACAAGAAGTTACTCTGCCACTAGAAACTAAATCCTTTTTCCTTTAAATACAGTGTGGCATTTTATAGCACACCTCCGCATATCACTGGACACCAGAATGGCCATGGGTATCATTCAAAATCAGGGAACTTCTATTATGAAAGAGAAAAGGAAAATAGAAGGCCAAAGAGCCAAAACAAAAGAGTAGGGGAAGGTAGAAAGAAATGACCAAGAGGGAACTTTGTTCTGAGTGGCCATCCCAGAAAACAGGTAAAGGGGTAGCACTGAGGGATCAGGAAAAAGCAAAAGAAGATAAGGGAACTAGAAGCAGCTATCTAGAGTTTCTCCATATTGAGTGTCACTATGGGGTCTTATAGGAGCTAAAAATAAAAACACAAGAAAAGCCGCTCCACTACCACAGTGTGCCATATGACTAATCAAACAAGCAGCACGTATGACACCAGTAACAGTGTAAAGGTTTATTATAAAATATGGATAAAGTGCCTTACAGTGCAATGCAGTTCAAGTGCAAAAAATCAAACCATTATTGCTGGCAAGGGTAAAGACCCAACCTGGTTTTACTACTCAGTGCTTTCTCAAGGGCCAAAGGGACCAGTGCCCATCAGTATGCTTAAATAGTGCTTAATGCAGATCACATGGTGCAATTTCATAAATTGTTTAAAGGCACATATCCAATATAAAGTGCTCCCTGTGCAAATGACAAACAACCCACATCTAAATGCATACTAATGATAAACAAAACATACTACACAAGCAGCCTAGTTCAATAAATAATGATAAATATAATTGCTGTATATATTTTTATATATAATATATTATAACTTTTTTTTCCCGAATTCTATTTATTGCCTACATTCTGGGGCATCTCTCGAGCTGTTTTCACTCAACTTGCATCCCATAACCGCCCACCTGCACCACTCACCCCCAACAGTAGCATCAGTATCAGGACCTCCATCTCTCCTGGGCTGCTTGGAGAGGCTGTAGATCCCCAGGGGGTAGAGTCAGGGATCGTGGCAGGTGATGGGCATGCAGGGCCTCAGTTTCTGGAGGTAGCCATTGCCTCATCTAGCAGGTAGGGTTTTTTCCTTGCTTGTCCCTCCCCCAATGTGGGACATGCAATGCCACCCAGCCCACTATGTGAGCACTCCCACACACATCCACAATGTGGCCACCCAGTGTTCCCAGTGTGGTGCCTGCATCTGTAGTGCACCCGGTCTCCACCGGGTGCCACTAGCACTGCGGGACAATCTCCCTCTCCCTCCCAGGAGAGGAGAGCATTCCTCCAGGTGCTCGATCCTGTCCTCCCCTGCTGACCTCCAATGACCCGAGCTTGCTCCTGAACCCGGATCACTGGCATGGTGTGAGGTGTGATGTACAGTGCCTCAACCCTAAGTGCCACTGGGCTGGCCTATATATTATAACTTTTAAGAGAAGTGTTTCAATCATGGCTATCATATCCATATATTTATGGTTATATCATTCCTCTCATCAGCAAAAACTATCTCACCATAATGAACAAAGAAAGCATAGCAGTAGGTACAGCACTTAAGCAAAATCAGCATGTTTTATATATATATATATATATATATATATATATATATATATATATATATACACACACATAAATTAATAAATACACAAGGTGACTAGGAAAAGTGCAAAACAGGTCTATATGGGTTATTACTTGATTTTTTCTCTTCTTGTCTTTCAGGAATAATAGGGTACTGCCCCCATTTGGCAGAACATTCTCTTTCACCCACGTCCTCTTTTGTAAATACATTATTAGCAGAACATTGCAAAGGAGAAGTAGGATCCAATTTTGATTTCATCCAGGACCTGCAAGGATATATTACAGAAGAAAGGACATTAAAACTGACTTGAGACATAGACCTACTACCCCTAATTAGGGAGCAGAACCATTAGAGATTAAAATAGCCCTTCAACCTTCTCAGTTCGATTCCTTACAAATTCTGGTTTATTGTGCCTCCTTCTGTTAATTAGGGACATAACCTTTAATTTTCTATTCAGACCTGGGGATATATGTCCCCCCAGCTGGTAAATCCACAAAGCCTCCCTTTCCAAAATCAAACTTTTTAAAACTCCACCTCTTTTACCAAGAAAGACTTTCTCCAAGCCACAGAATTTAAATTCATGTTTTGTTTTATCAGTTGCTTGTGCCACATGAGAAGCCAATGCATTTCTTAGGTCACCATATACTATGGCACGTATGTGTTCTCCCACATGTATCTTCAGTGCCCTAGTGGTTTTACTCACATAGAATGCTGAACAGCTGCATTTTGCAAGATATATTACATTAGCTATATCACAATTAATAAAACTACGAATTGTGAATTTCTTAATGGTGTTACGTGTTTTGATATGAGCAGTTTTTTCCACTACTTCACAGTATTTGCAATGCCCACATCAAAACGTACTGTGGGGTAAAGCTGGTAACCACGTTCTAATCCCCTCATCCATTTTTGGTTGATAGACTATGTGTTGGGACATCTCCCAATCTTTGTGCCCTTCTGTAACCAAACCTAGGTGGCTTTTGACAATGGTTCCTGAGAACAGGGTCTGAGCTGATAATATTCCAGTTTTTTGTAATGATATTTCTAATACTGGATAAGCATGCTGTCCAGGTAGTCACAAAATTAATGGTTGATTCCATCTTATTACTTTTTTTATTTTAACTAGGAGAGACACACTTAGCTGAAAGCTTGCTTACAGATGTCACCTGGGAGCACAAGGAAGCTAAATGACTTGCTTAGGGTCACACAGTATGCAAGTGGGGACTGTGGTATTCAAACCCAGGTCTCCAGGTTTGCAGCTCAGAGCCTTAAACCACTGAGCTATACTGCCTCCTTTTATCTCCAGACATTAGGAGATCACTTCTGGTCACAGCCCCCACTTCCCTTTCAGCCTGATCCAAAATATCTGAGTTATAGCCTCTCTGCTGGAACCTGGAGTGCATTTCCCTCTTTCTGATCTCATAATCCTCTTCCACACTGCAGTTTCTCTTAGCTCACATGTATTGCGATTTAGGAATATTCTTAATCAGGTGTTGGGGTGGAAACTTCTTGCATGGAGAATTGTATTCTTGTCGCTTTCCTTTCTATAGAGGTCTGTTTTTATGATACCATACTCCTGCTTGATAATTGCCAAGTCAAGAAAGTGTACCTCATTCTGATTTGCATGAACTGTAAACCTCAAGTTCCAGTTGGTACTTTCCATCCAGAGTTTGAATACCTCCAGCTCTGCAACTTCTCCCATCCACACCAAGAATATGTCATTTATAAAGTGCCTCCAGAAGTCAATCCTATGGTAGAAAGGATTGACCTCCGGGATACAGACTTTTGTTATCTCCCAATATCCCAAGTACAGATTTGCATAAATGGGGGCAAAAGTTGCCACCATAGCCGTGCCATTAACCTGTAGATAATGTGTGTCCTGGAACAGAAAGGTATTACACTCCAGGACCAGTATGGCTCCATCATATAAAATATCGATCAGGCCCATCTCAAAGTCTGTGTAGGACTCCAACCAGAAGCACATTGCATGAACCCCCTCCTGATGAGGTATATTGGTATATAGCACCTCAATGTCTAAGGACACTAGATACCAATCCTTCACTAGCTGTAAATCATCAAGCAAACATAACACTTGGTTAGTATATTTTAAATAGGATGGTAATTTGAACACCAAATCCTTATTGTGCACATCTGTACATTGCGATAAGGGTTCCAATAAGCTCCCTGTTCCTGACACAATAAGCCTACCTGGTGATGTTTCTAGGCTCTTGTGCACCTTAGGGAGTGTATAAAAACATGCTCTAACTGGGTTAGAAGCAGTCAAAAAATGAAAGGTGTCATTATTAATACCCCCCCATCCAAAGCACTATCCAATAATGCATCTATTCTCTGTTTAAACATCAAGGAAGGATCAGATTTCAAAACCCCAGCTGTCTTTTATGCTCCAATACATATTGTTCAGTGTCCTGGGTAACAATGGCACCTCCTTTGTCCACCTTTTTCATAATAATTGGGGTGTTTTGTTGTAAATTTCTCAAGGTAGCCCTTTCATCAACAGTCAGATTACTACTCTAATTACATTTATCTAGAGAAAGTTGTTTTACTTCATACTCATAGATCCTCACAAATGCTGCCATGCTGTTGTTATATGGGGGATTAAAGGTGGAATGGGATTTAAAGGTAGTCCTCTTGACATCCTCATAGAATACTGGACTTATTTCTTCTCCTTCCACATTCATAACATCCAATGTCCCTTCCACAGGTTCCATTTCTAGCAGGTAAACAGATAAATCCAATAATTCCTCCACGTTGGTTGATGTTCCTTCTCCCAATGGGCTTCCATCCATGGTGTTGTCCGATGAAGGTCTAAAAAGATCCACAGTCTCCTCTGATGCTAATGAAACTGAAAAAATCTCATACCCCATATTGCTTGATGATTCTGCCTCATTCGTGTGTCTGCTTCAAAATGTTTTGAGGTTGAGGTTCCTCATCAATCTTCTCAAATCCAGATATAATTCAAATTTATTAGAATCACAACTAAGTATAAATGAAAGTCCCCTCTGTAATAATCCCAGTTTGTCCTCTGTCAAGAATCTAGTAGACATGTTAATAACTTTAATTGTGGCTTCAAGTTCCTCTTCCCTCTGCCCCTCCCAATTTAGGTGTTTAGATTGTTGCCACCTCTTGCCACCTCACCTGGTTTTCCAATGGGTGGTGCTGTTTGGAAGCTCACAGTTCTGGGGTTCCTCTGTGGGCCCAGCTCCTCATCCTTCTCCTCCTCCTCTTCCTCCTTCTCTTCTAAAAAAAAGTATGAGGGGTCACTGTCAAAGCCACTGGTTGATGTGTAAGAGGGTGAGGTAACACCCCTTTTCAAGATAGATTTAGGTTGCCCTGTTTTTTTATCATTATTACTGGTATTCGTGGGGGTTTGTTTTTGTTGTTCTCTTGGCCTTCTGTTACTGTGCTTATTTTGATATTTCAGTTTTTTTATTCCAGCTAAAGGCTATGCTCTTTACATAGTCATTTCTGTCCCTTTCAAATTTAGTTAGCTTTTGGGCCTTACGTTTGGAATCCTGTCTCTCAGTTTTATCCTTCAATTTCTCCTCTGAGGCTGGGAATAGTTCTGAGTCCTTAAACTGTGCCACTACTCCTTCTTTTGTTTTTAAGTTCTCCAAAATATCAGGTTGCTGATTATTATAATCTCTGACTTCACATCGTGTTAGTGCTTCAGAACCAGTCTGTAATGCTGCTTCCCATTCTTTTACATAGGATTCCTTGTCTTGCCCATAGCCCAGTTTCTTAATAACTCTGAGTCCTCTTGGTATTCTTCCCATCCTCAAACTTGCCTCTAGATATGTGTTATGCCAGAAATGGCATCTGGCCTTCAGAGCAACCTTTTCTAGTTCTAGGAAAGCCACTTCAATATTTTGTACCTCTCTTGTATGTCTATTTTCTCCTTCATTGTTACTGCTAGTATCACTACTTCTCAGTCTCTCCATTTCTGTGAATATTGCCAATTATCCCCTTTCTTCAAATTCCCAACCCTGTAATCTGTTTCCTTCTCCCAACGGTGGTCTGACTTGCTCTTCATTCTGCATTCCTTGGGAGTATCCCACAAATGAAAAGAAACAAGCCAAAAATGCCAGGACGCCACTCGGACTACTCGGACCACTGCTATTCTGGGTTAGTCATACGTTTACACAGTGAACTGTCAGTAATATTAACTTCAAAATATTTAAAACAAACAGCACTAATTAATGTAAGATATACTAACGTGCTGTAGCACACTGCTTAGGCACTTGTAGGTACAAGGTACACCGGAAAAAAGCAAGGTCCACAAAAACTTGGTCGACCCAAAAACACTGTGTAGTGAGCAGGCTTGTAAACTAATGTCAAAAGCACAGGAAAAGCTGCTCCACTACCACACTGTGCCATATGAAAATGAATCAAGCAAAGCAACACGTATGGCACCAGTAAATAAATAATGATAAATATAATTGCTTTATATATTTTTATATAAAATATAAAATAACTTTTAAGAGAAGTGTTATTTATTGAACTAGCATGCTTGTGTAGTAAGCTTTGCTTATCATTAGTATGCATTTAGATGTGGGTTATTTGTCGTATGCACAGGGAGCACTTTATTTAGGATATGTGAGGAGAGAGAACTGGTTGCAGAGCAAGAAACAGAAGTCCAGAATTACAGATTTTTTTTACTAATTAATCACTTCTGTCTCAGCAGGAGTAGTACCTATTTGGATTAAGCAAAGATACTTTATTAGAAGAAGTGGGTCTCATTTAAGTGAAAAAAAAAGTGTTTTTTTCTGAGGAAGGGGGCAGTATTATCTTAATTTACTGAGAGCAGAGGGTGAATCTAATTGGGGGTGTGGCTTAGCAGCATAGGTGTACAAAAGCAGCTGTCTCCAATTACAGCTTCTGGCTGTTTCTGGCAGAAGAGAACTGGTTGCAGAGCAAGAAACAGAAGTCCAGAACTACAATTTTTTTACTAGTTTTCCTCCTTCCCACTCAAAGCCAGTTCTAGTTTCATAGCCTCTGAATTTGACTGACAACAGGAACTTCCTGTTTGGCAGTAGGAAGGGAAGGATCACTGAGACTCATTAGTTTCAGCAACCTTGAAGGAACCTTTAAAAAAAAAAAACTCTTTATCCCCCCCCCCGGCTGCTGGAGGTCTGAATCCAGGCACAGAGGAAGAAGAAGACTACAGAAGACTACAGGAAGCTCCTGTTGCAGAACAGGAAGGGTGAGAGTTGTAAGGGCACATAGGCAGTAGGAAAGTAAGTGTAAAAATACATAGAGGGAGGAGACAATAAGCATACAAAGCAACAGGAGAGGGGACACAAAATAAGTCAAGATGGGAGTGGTGCACTGCAATGGCTGTGGAACAGCAGTGTTCTGGGAGACATTCTGGAGGCTGCGATGCTGCCCTGTTTGCAGGCACCTCTCTGGTCTGAGGGAGGACGTTGCCCATCTACAAGCTGACCTAGCTAGGATTCGTGAAACCTCTTCCCCCTCCCAGGGACCACCAGGGCCACCACCGTTACCTCAGAGGTTGCCAAGAAAGAGGAGCAGTTGGACCAAGGTGGGCTCAGGGAGGGAGAGGGTGGTGGAACAGAGGTGCACCCTTCCAGTTGTAGCTCTCCACATTTCATATGCTGTTCTGGAAAAGAGTGGTTCCTCTATGGGGGCACCTGCAGTGGAGACCAAGGAGGATGCTGGGAACCTCCACAAAGAAGACCCACAGGAGGGTGGCATGAGACCCCACGAGGAAAGAAACAACTCCTGGTGGGGGACTCAATCATTGGGGGGGGGAGACATCAGGGAGGAAGGGGATAGGGAGGTAAGGTGCCAGCTTGGTTCCAAGGCTTGGAGGGACAGGAAGTGAATCCTCAGGATCACGGGAGCAGCTGCATGAGGGAGGGAGCTGGATGTTATTGTCCACCTAGGGACAAATGACCTGGCTGTAAATGGGATCAGAGCAGTGCAAGAGGAGTTTGTGGAGTTGGGGAGGGGCCTTAGGCAAGTTGCATGTGCGGTAACCTTCTCAGAGGTGCTGCCTGTCTATGGCAAGGATGATGCTAGGGTATTCCACACCATGGGATTCAATGAATGGTTGAAAAACTGATGTGGAGCTCAGGGTTTTAGTTTCATTGGGGACTGGGGGTCCACCAGGTGAGATACAGGCTTATACTGGTGCGATGGTCTGCACCTGTGCAGGGGGGATCCAGGATCCTATGTGACAGGTTTAAATGCTGCATTGGCAAGCATTTAAACTAGCCAAGGGGTGGAGGCACTGAAAAGGAGCAGGGAAATCCCAACCTCCCCCCACAAAGCACATTAGATAGAGAGGTAAACACCAAGGCAGAGAAGTCAGTAGGGAGCAGGACAGGGATAAATGTAGAAAAATGTGTTAAGGACAGGGATGGGGCTAAAAGGGGTAATGCCATAAAAAATAAATGGAAGGTGATGAGTACCAATGCCCGTAGTCTGTGCAGCTAGCTCCTTGAACTAGTGTCCTTAATGGAAGAGGGATGCCTGGATATTGTGGCAGTCACTGAAACATGGTACACAGAGAACCATGAGTGGGAAGTCAACATACCAGGGTACACAGTGTACAGGAGGGACAGGGTGGGTAAAGAGGAGGAGGAGGAGTAGCTCTCCATATAAGGGAAGGGAGTAAAGCAACAGAACTAAAGAGTAAACAGGAAGTTGATGAGTCACTATGGGTCATCCTGGAGACAGGAAATGGCACCACAATCCGCATGGGGGTTGTGTACAGACCCCCATCTCCGGGGAGGAAATGGACAAGGAAATGATAAGAGGCATCCTTAAAATGGCAGAAAAAAGGGGAGATATTGTTGATGGGGGACCTGAATATGCCAGATGTTAAATGGAGTACCTTTGCTGCAGGCACATCCAAGAGCAGTGTCATTCTTGATGCCCTTCAGGCTGCATGCATCAGACAGCTAGTGTTTGAACCCACTCGGGAGGGAGCAATCTTAGACCTGGTACTCTCAAATGGGGAAGGAGAAAGGATCTCAGATTTAGAAGTGGGTAGCCATCTGGGAACAAGTGACCACCAAACAATGTGGTTCACAATAAACACAGCCATAGAGTCAAGCCATACAAAAACAAGAGTATTGGACTTTAGGAAGGCTGACTTTGTGAAAATGAGAGAGTTCCTTAGGAAAGCACTAGCAAATGGGCAAGAATGAGGGGTGAAGGAACAATGGGGAATAATCCAAACAGCCATCGCAGAGGCAAACAAGCCTTTGTGTGAAGCAAATCAATAAAACAAAATGAAGGAAAAAACCACTATGGTTATCAAAAGAGGTGGCAGGGACGGTTAAGGAGAAAAGGATAGCATTCAGGAAATATAAGGAAACACAGAAGGAGCAGAACAGAGAACTTTATCAGTTAAAGCAGAAGGAGGCAGGGAAGGCAGTCAGAATAGCAAAGGCACAAACTGAGGAAAGGATAGCCAACTCTGTTAGGGAGGGGGTAAAACCTTTTATAGGTACATTAGGGAGCAAAGAAAGACCAAGGGAGGGATACAGAGACTTAATAAATGGGAGGGAATGTGGGCAGAAGGTGACAGTGAAAAATAAGGGATACTGAATGAATATTTCTGCTCAGTATTCACAACAGATGAGGAAGGGGAGGTGCCTAAACCAAACAAGGGAGAAACTCTGAATGGGGGGGTCGATACAGTCCATTCACAGAAGAAAGGGTTTTGAAAGAACTCTTGAAACTGAGGGTGGACAAAGCAATGGGGCCTGATGAGATTCACCCAAGAATACTAAAAGAACTAAGGGTAGAACTAGTAACACCACTGACTACTCTCTTTAACAAATCATGGGAGGATGGAATGGTACCTGAGGGCTGGAGGAGGGCAAATGTGATTCCACTTCACAAAAGTGGGAATAGGGCAGAGGCAGGAAACTACAGACCAGTTCATTTGACTTCAGTGATAGGGAAAATGATGGAATCACTTCTGAAGGAAAGAATTGTTGAGTACCTAGAGGCCAGTGGGGCACAGGACACAAGGCAGCATGGTTTCACAACAGGAAGGTCATGTCAGATGAACCTAATAGATTTCTTTGACTGGGTGACCAAAGTAGAAGACCAGGGAGGGGCTATGGATATGGCCTACCTAGATTTTTTCAAGGCATTTGACACGGTCTCACACAAAAGATTAACATACAAGTTAGCCAGCCTTGGAGTGGGTCCCAAGGTGGTAGCCTGGATAAAAAACTGGCTGGACAACATTACGCAAAAGGTAATAGTAAACGGAGTCCACAGTGAAGAAAGGAAGGTAACTAGTGGGGTACCGCAGGGTTCAGTACTGGGACCGGTCCTCTTTAATATCTTTATAAGTGACATTGGAGAGCACCTGGAAGGAAAGGTATGCCTCTTTGCAGATGACACAAAGATCTGCAACAGGGTTGATACACAACGTGGAGTGGAAAGAATGAAAAAAGAATGAAAACAGGAAGTTGTTATCCCTCTCTACAGTCAGTTAGCAAGGTTGGAGGAATGGTCAAATATGTGGCATCTGAGATTCAATGCAAAGAAGTGCAAGGTAAAGCATCTGGGAAACAGGGGAAGAGTACACAATGGGGGGGTGAGTTAATAACAACAACAAAAATCGAAAGAGTCCTTGGAGTAATTATGTCAGATGACCTAAAGGTGGGCAAGCAATGTGAGAAGGCAGTAAGGAGGGCTGGGGGATACTGGGATGCATAGGGAGAGGCATCAACAGTAGAAAACAGGAAGTTGTTATCCCTCTCTACAGACAGTTAGTGAGACCCCATTTGGAGTACTGCGTTCAATTCTGGAGACCCCATCTCTGCAAAGACATAGACAGAGTGGAGGCTGTTCAGAGGAGGGCAACCAAAATGGTGCAAGGTCTGCACCAGAAGACATATGAGGAGAGACTAAAGCAGCTTAATATGTATACCCTTGAGGAAAGGAGGGAGAGGGGCGACATGATAGAAACGTTCAAGTATCTCAAGGGAATTAACAAGGTACAAGAGGGTAGTATCTTTCAGAAGAAGAGATGTGCAAGAACAAGGGGGCACAATTTGAAGATAGAGGGTGGACGGCTCAGAGGTAATGTTAGAAAGTATTTTTTCACAGAGAGAGTTGTGGATGCAGGGAACAGCCTTCCTGAGGCGGTTGTGGAGTCAGGAACAGTGGGAGAATTCAAGAATGCATGGGACAGGCATAAGGCAATTCTAGTGGGGAGCAGGAGGAAGTAAGCTGTTGATTAACTAGAATCTGCAGTTTATCCAGCAGGTAGGGAAATGGGCAGACTGGGTGGGCCAAGCGGTTCTTATCTGCCATCAAAATTCTATGTTTCTATGTGCCTTTAAATGATTTATGAAATTGCACCATGTGATCTGCATTAAGCATTATTTAAGCATACTGGTGTTCACTGGTCCCTTTGTTCCTTGAGAAAGCCAGAGTGGGGAAACCAGGTCAGATCTTTTCCATTGCTGGTAATAATTGTTTGATATTTTGCACTTGAACTGCATTGCACTGTAAGGTACTTTATCTATATATTATAATAAACCTTTACACTGGTACTGGTGCCATATGTGTTACTTTGTCTTATAGGAGCTACACCACTTTTTAACAACATCCACTTTTAATCTTAAAAAACTAATTCTTAGTGGGGTCTAGCCCTGCCACAAAAGGTTAATAGAAAAATAGAGCACGCTCTCAAAGGAGTATGTATGCACTGAAAGAGTAGGGTGGTTTAAAAGTGGGTGTGACATACACTTGAAAGGATGCAGGTTTGGCCAATTTAAGGGAAGGAGGAGGGCAAAGACAGCTAGAAGCAATTTCCACTACTTGGCAGGTTTTAGGTACACTGATTGGGCCACAAGGTCTTTATTTACCAACTTTATCCATGTTTCTCCATTAATCTTCCCTGTCAGTGTCAGTGGCTCAGTAGCTAGCACACTTGCCTCTGAGGCCAGGAGATCAGAGGGCTGTGGGTTCAGTTCCCACATCTGGCACTTGGGTTAATATCCCAGTACTGACACTGTAGTGCAGCATGAGAGGGGTGCTGCACTTCTGAGGTGCCGTCTTTTGGATGAGACGTTAAACCGAGGTCCCATCTGCCTGGATTGGTGATAGTTCAGGTGGATGTTAAAGATCCCATGGCATTTATCGAAAAGAGTAGGAGAATTTTATTAAGCAAAAGAAACATAACATCAAGTGTATTCATAAAGGAACAACTGTAACAAGTCAATAACATAAGAAAAAAACATTGCAATTGTAGAACAAATAACAAAATAACATAGAGGAATAGCAAGTGTCAAACACTGGTATGATAACAATTAATGCAAAAAATGAATATTCTTCCAAAAGGAAGTAAAACAAGTAACTGAGAGGTGGTTATGCTCTAATTCCATAAGAGTCAACAAAGCATTTTTTATTTGCTTTATTATATTAGAGGAGAAGTCTGAACTTGTTGTAATACATATTGACAATAAGCTTGCCACAAATAATATTTACAAACTGAAAAAATTACTCTGAGGGTACTGGGATGAAACTGCATCCAATGAGTGGAGAAATCTCCCAATATCTGAATTTGATAAGTAATCCTGCTATGAAATGGCCATTTCCATTTATTGGCCAATGTTTTCCAGAATAAAATAGCATCAGGGCAGTCAAAGAAAAAATGAGACATGGTTTCCTCAATATGTGTACAAGAAGTTTTTGGGCAGTACCGATCCTGGGAAGATTTATGCTTCAAATTTCCTTGAACAGGTAATAGTCCGTGACAACACAGCCAAGTAACATCCCACATATGTAAAGGGATTCGTGTATCTCTAAGCATGGACAAAGCACAGTCTAGTCTAGAAGGGGGGCACAATGGAAATTGTAATACTGGTCTGGAGATATTAACGAAAGTATTATATAATTGTTTTCTACAGAGCATCATAATGGATGCTTTTGAAAGTTTCCAACTGAGTAATTTTCTAAAACTATCTACAGCATAAGTTGGAAAACAAGGGATGCGGGTAATTACAGGAGGAAGTATGACCCAATTATGCAGTACATTTCGCATGTTATAACTTATCCAGGTGTCACAAACATGAGCTATGAATTGAACTCTAAAGAAAAGCTGAAAAAGAAAAAAGGAAAGAAAAAGAGCAGTAGGGTGAACCACAGCAAGTCCTCCCTGTCGTATAGGTAAATATGTGATGTCACGTTTAACAGGATTGAGACGACTACCCCATACCATTTGAAAGAACACACTAAAGAGTCTGGTTTCTAGAGTTCGGGGGAGCATATATATAGCTAAGATACAAAAAAATGGGAATGATGAATTTCTTAATAACTAAGACCCTCTTTTTTTTACCCAATTTCCATGACTTCCAAATATGGACCTTTGACTCTCCAATACTCAGGCTTTTTCCCCAGTTATAGAGGGCTGTATCCTGGACATTAAACCAAATTCCCAAAATACGTTGAGGAGACAAACTTATCTTAATCCCACCTACATCTGACACTATGGCAGAGTCAGGATCTAAGGGGATAGAGACACTCTTCTGAAGGTTAAGAGTGCCCCCAGAGAGTATCAAAAAAGTTTGAAAGACATCCACAGCACGGTCTCCCAAAACTTTACCCTGAACAAATAACACAACATCATCTGCATATGCAGAAATCTTAACTTAGGGTAATGTTGGGTGAGGTGCAAGACCTTTAATAGAGGAGTCCCATCTAATTTGGTGAATAACAGGGTCTAATACAAAGGTATATAATAACGGGCTTAATGGACAGCCTTGATGAATACCAACTGTCTGGAGAAATGTACTCCCCAAATTACCATTAAGTATGGGTGCAAAATAGGCCATAGAAAATAGATGGGTAAGCCATTGAAGAAAAGTAGCTGGGATACCATAGTATGTCATAACCTGTAACAAGTATGCGTGTTGTACTGAATCAAAAGCCTTTGTTTGATCTAGAGAAAGTACAAATACTGAAAGAGCATTACAGCTTTTAGCCTCAAAAATCTCACGGAGAAGAAATAGATTGGTTTGTATGGAGCGTCCCGGAACAGCACATGATTGGGCAGGGTCAATTAGGTCAGGAGCAACATGTAATAGCTTTGCACTCAGAATTCTGGCTAAAAGTTTATAATCCATATTGAGGAGATGCAGAGGTCTCCAATTTTGTAGGGAGCAGGTATCTCATTTCTTGTATATAAATTTAAGGAAGGACATACCAAAATCAGGGATGACCTCTGTAGAGAGTAATATATAATTGAAAACTTGAGTCAAAATTTCTAGGAGATCTTCCTTAAAAGTTTTATAAAACTCATGTGTTAAGCCATCAGGGCCCGGGGTGACCTATAATGCCAGGTGGGAGATGGCATATGCCACTTCCTCCTGTGTAATAAGTGCAATGAGGTCTGGAATATGGTGTACAGGAAACTGTGGGAATGGGGCAGAAAAGACTGAGGATAAGTCTGGCAACATAGGTGATGGCATACAAAATTGATGTTGTAAATGAGAATTTACAATAGACATCATGCTAGGTATGTCAGAAACAATAGTACCTTGCTGATTTAATAAACCATGTATAACTGTGTTCCGAATCCTATCTTTATGTGCGGGAAAAGGATTCGCAGAGGGGGAAGTCGAAGTTCCCACTCTCATGAATAAGTCTAGCGTACGAGCACTGTTATATTGATATGCAAACATATGACGCTTTACCATGGAAATTTGGGAAGAATAATCAATAGGGGAATTAGGCGATAGAGAGAGTAGTTTGTACAATTGATTTCTATAGGTTAAATATGTTATGTATTTATCATGGACTATCCATTTTCCCATAGTCTGAAAAAAGTGACGTAGTTCTAATTTAGTATCCGTCCACCATGCTAATATAGAATCATAAAAACATAGAACTGAGATCCGGGCACGAAAGAGGAGACGAACTCGAGCTTGCATAGCTAGGGAAACAATTAGAGAGTTATTCAATTTCCACTGAGTAGAAGAAGAAAGGAGTGAAAACGAGGAGGTAGTGAAGAGAAACATGCAAGATAGTAAAAGATGATCTGAGATTTCCATGGGTTGGAGTGTAGCCGTTCATGCCACACAATGGGGAGAGGAAAAAAAATAGTCAATGCGGGTGTGGAAGAGGGATCTATAATATGTATGACCAGCAGTAGTATGCAAAGAATGGTATGCATCAATAAGACCAGTATCTTTCACAAGGTCAGATAAAGCGATGGAGTCATAATAAATTTTCTTCCCCTCTGCTGTCCTACAGGCAACATCTATCGAACAATTGAAATCCCCTCCCCAAATAACATGTTTTGTTGTACATAAATAAGGTTTCACTAGGTCCATTAAAGAAATACGGGTAGCCTTAGTTTGTGGGCCGTAGATATTAATAAGACGAAAATGATGAAATTGAAAGGTACAATCCAGGATCAGTGCCCGACCAGGAAAAACATCAACCGTGTGTGTAATAGAAAATGCCGTGGAAAAAAATAAAATAGCAACCCCATCTGCAACATCCTCCCCAAAGGTCCAATATGAGGGACCTTTAATCCATCCTCATTTAAGGTGCCGAACCTCAAACAGTGTGGAGATACGGGTTTCCTGCAAAAAAAGAATGTCAATGGGAAGGGAAGCAGCAAGATGAATAAAAAAACAGCCTCTTCTTGTAGCTTTTTATGCTACAGATGTTTAAACAAGCTATTTTAATGTAAGCCAGGAGAAACCAGTCAGTCACCTGCTCCCATCTGTGAAGGCCATATTTTTCCTCTTCTTACTTCCCTTTTAGGATTTGTTGGTTTTTTTTTTTACGAGAAACATCGGGAGGTTCAGTAGTAGTCAAATCCATATCTGAAGGTAAAACAGAATTATCAGAATCACCATCTGATTCCTCCCTGCTACCTTTGAGACAATCAAAAGGGTTGGAGAGGGGAATGTCAGATGTTTTCACAGTTTTTCTGGCAGTAGCCCTGGTGACCCTTCTACTGGGTTGAAAACCCTCCAGACCCATAAGGGATACCACAAGAGGTGTAGCAGGACAGGATGAGGGAGCAGTAGGAGGTACAGGATCAATAGGGCAAGTCAATAGAACAGGTGTTTCAACTCTCTCCAGGGGAAGGGGTAGAGGGGGGGTGCAATATCCATGGAATTGGACACAGTAACATGAGCAAGGGGCCTGTCCTGTATTTTATCCTGTGCTTTTTGTACCAGTACAGCAGGATCCCACCCCTCCTGATGGTTTTTACTTGCCCAGGGACATTGGTGGTATGCATGCCCTTTTTCATCACACAAATTACATTGGAAAACATTCTCACATGAAACACTAGGGTGTCCATACCCCCCCACATAGGCTACATTTTAAAAAATCACATGTACTACTTAAGTGTGTGTGAGCACCACATTTGTAACAAGCCCTGGGTTGTCCTCCATAGAAACAAACACCCCTATCCTTACCCAAGAAAAAACTATTAGGTAAGTGAATTATTTCAGAGTTAACTAGAAATAGTTTTACCTGAAATTTCCACCCTCCTGTCAAGAGGCCTTCCTCATCTAATAGGGTCTCAGGAGGGGATAAGACCGTACAATGATTCTGTAGCCAATGATTGATGTCACTAACACTCACACCCTCATTTCTAAACATTATGGTCACAGTGCGAACAGAAGGTTTAGTGAGAGGAACCACATAAAAAGGAGTCCAAGGGGAGGTATTTTTCAAAGAAGCATATTTATGCCAGAATCTATCTAGACCACTAGCAGTTTTAAAACTGACATCAAAAGTCTCTTCCCCAGAGACATGAATCAAGACATAGATGTCAGAAGCCTGGAAATGCATAGTACCTTTTAATAGGGTTCGAGCCACATAGTATCTGTCACGGAATTCGGGAAGGCCACCTCTATAACGCAAACAGCATTGCGTCTGGGAGCTAGTTCCAGTTTGTTTTTAAATAGACCAGAAAGGACAGGACCTCTGCCAGAAGCAGGAGTGGGTTCCACTGGGGAAAGCTATAAGGTAGGGGCCATAGTTGAGGGGCCTTCCCCGGGATCATCTAGGAGGGATGGTGGAGCAGCTGCAACAGAAACAGACTCTGAAAGAGGTAGGGATACCCTAGCAGCCAAATTAGCAGAAGTAGCAACAGACTGAACAGTATTAGAAGCCCCTGAGTCCTGATGTAAGACAATAAGGGGCGGTTCAATAGGGAGAGGTTTCATTGCAGAGTTAATAGAGAAATTAGATAAAACAGTATCCTGTAAATCCATAATATCCCCCCAAGCTGCCCCAGTAATAGTAGACTGCAAAGGAATAACATGATCAACAACTGAAATGTCTGAGTTAGTAGAAACACCCTTAGGCATTGGTACCTTGTTGGAGCTCTTTACAGTTGCAGGCCTGGAAGGTGAAAATAAAACACCCTGGCATTCAGCATCCCAAGAAGCATCTGGGGTCCAGGAACCAGATGCAGTTCTAGTCCATCCTGCGTTTTGAAGGACTCCTGTAGTCATCCAGGGTTTGTCTGTATCATCTAGGTCTGGCGGTAAACTGAAGTGAGAGTGCAGAAGATCCGTTGTGGAGGACATAGGTTGTGGGGCTAACCGGGCAGTTAGTCAAGAGAGGGAAGGCATAGACAAGTCTCCCGTAAGTGACTCCAAAGTTTCAGCAACTCCAGAAGTGGAAACACGAGGGGGAGCATCCGGTGGGGTACACAGTGTCGACTGAACTTTGTGTTCCATGGTGGAAACTGAAACAGATGTCAGCGTTTCATGCAAAGGCTCGGAAAGAACTTGTCCCGAAGGTAAATGTTCATTCTTGTTGTTGATGTGGCCAGATTCAGAACGTAAATCTTGAGTATGCATTGCCATAGCAGGCGAGTCAACCGGTGAATGTTGCTGGGTTGAAGCTACTGCAGACAGTGTCGTAGTCTCCTGAGAAGGTGCAGCACCATCATGATGCTGACACCAAGTGGAAACTTCCATGTCTGTGCACCGGAAGTCCCCCTACCGAAAAGAGTAGGAGAATTTCCCTGGTGTCCTGGCTAAATTTCCCTCATTCACTAAAAATACCAACAACAGCTTAATCTGGTTCAAGGTCAGTTGGCTTCATCTGTATCCCCTTCCCCTGGTTTGTGCCTGAAAATAGGCAGGATTTGTCTAGCATACTTACCCGGTCAACAAAAAATAAATAAATAAATAAAAATAAATAAATCCATCACCAGGAACAGGTTATCATTCTCTTATGATGCATTTAAAATGGAACCAGACACCCCCAGTCTGGTAGTGCGAATTGCTAAATCATTGTTCATAGAGAGTGAGTCTGGAATACTGTAGTACTCTGATAAACATGTAGAAAAAAGTAGCATATGTGTAGTACTGTATCCTATTCTAGTCTTCCATGAATTGCTATTAAATGTTTTTTTGCTGGGGTTGTGCAAATATGTTCTCATGAGCACTCGAGGAGTATTCATACTCAGGATACCCAATTATTCCTCTTTGACCTAAAATAGGTATTGAAAAAAATTGCGCCCTCCTTCTGGTGGCAAGGGCAAGTCCCAAAGTCACCAGTACTCTTTCAGTCATCCAGTGCCCTGCATACTCCTGAATGATCCCCTAATAACTCTAAAAAATCTGGCATCCTGCCAGCCTCCACCTGACTCTATCCTTTCTATACAGCCCCCTTCCCCCACTCCATTCCAAAGTACGGTCTCATAATTAGCAGGGATAAGTGCTGCTTTTACTTTTATCAACCTACCAAACCCATGATTCCCAATCTTTTACTGGGGAGCCACATGTGGATTTACTAGCAAATGCTTGTCCTGTCAGCCCTTCCCCCACCAGATATTGTCTCATCCAAACTATTTGTTTCTAACCCAACACCCTATCCCTTCACCAGCTTGGGCAACAGCCAGTATGATGCAATGCTCTGTCTCTCTAACTCCTGGTCCATAATTATGGGAGGGGTATTAAGTAGATGAGTAATGATTTATTTGATTAGCTTCTCATGTTGCATATCTTTTCCTTTGATTTGATCTTGTATGGTGTCCTACCCAGGATCTCCTTGAAAATTAGCCTGCTCAATGGGTCCTTTTCCTGGTAAAATTAATAAATGCAGATACAGACATAAATACAAAATAAAATATATACATATAGAGAGTAGTTAATGTATGTAGTTTGTACAATACATGCAGCTCTTAAAAACATGTTAATTTCATTACACAATCAGATCACCCACGTTGTTTATCATTATTCTGTAGAATAAATCTTGCAATACATGTTTTTACTGAACATCTGTTAACCATCTACTAAAATGAACATCTGTTATGTACAGTTTCACAGTGGGTGTATCCATCTCTTGAATGGTTAGTAACCATAGTAACATTACCAATGAAGAAAGGCAGGCAATAAAAAGGTTCAAGAATAATCACACACTAATTATTAATTGAAGAGCTGTTTCCAGCTTAAGAGAATATTTGGTTCACATACTGTAGATAGGAAAAAAAGGCTGTGGAAAAAAATAAATGTGTGAGTACTGTAATATCTGATCACATTAGTAGCCATCAGGCACAAAACTGACACTGTGCATATGACCCAAATAGGGACAGTGGAATGGGATATAGATATAACCACTTTGATACTGTATGTAACAAAGGTTCATATTATTAGATAGTCAAGAGATGTTTGTTAAAAACACATATTACAAGCTATTTTCTATAGAATAATAATCTATGGCTGATGTTTCAAATCTCCTATAGTGTACTTGAAGTAAATCAAGAAAAAAAAAATTAGGTCCCTAGAATATTAATCTCATCATGTGCAGTCACTTGAACTGATGAAAATGTTTAAGCATTTAAAAAGTGACACTGAGCAAGTGCAGTCACCTTTGATTCCAGTAGCCTACCTAACCTGCATACCATAAATGGGATGGGTAGCAGTGACTTCTTGCTGCTCAGATAGTGCAAGACACCTGAGCAGTTAAGTTGTTTGAAGAGTGTGAGTGTGGTAGCATACATAGACTTGCTGGTTGTGAAAGAGAATGGGAGCTACACAAGATCCAGACAAAAAGAATATAGACAGAAACACATAGTTACATGCTACAAGCTGTCACCCACAGAATCTTAGCAAAAGTATTCCCTGTAATCAATTGCTAAATTGCAAACAAAATAGTGACACAAAGGAAAAATATATAGGGAAGGGGCAGGGTGGTGTACTGTAGGGGGTTTGAGGCAGCAGTGTTCCTGGTGTCAATATGCAAGACAGGGGGCTGCTCAGTGTACAGGAGGCAAGATGGTGACTGGCATGGGTCTGCTAGTAACTGCAGCAGCAGTCTAAGGATTTTATTTGATTGTGTCAACCTGTTTAATTTTTTTGGGGGGTGGCATTTAAACTTAGCTTGTGAGCTTAGACTAGTGAGGGATCTGCAGTGAGCAAGGCTTGGAAACACTGCATTTTTCGGGTGATAGTTAGAAATGGAGTTTGTGCTAGCATTTTGTTTGAGCTATCATCTGTCTTTTTTTCTGTTTCACCGTTCCTCCTGTATTGTGCCTATTAATCAAATTGGATCCCTAATAACTAGTTGGAGGAATCCTATGGGCACATTTTACTCTATTTACAGTCCTGAGTTGTTCTTTCTGTCAATCTCATTACTCCAAGATCTTAAAGTGCTCTTTCCGTTTTGAGAAGCCCTGATCAGGACCACGCTGTTGGAGCTCGGTGCTGCTGATGACATTTGCGGGCAGAGGGGTCAGAGCAATTCTGCTAACAGAGCTTCTGGAGTCATCAGAGGAGCATTGTGTCCAAGGAGTTACCGGGCATAAAGGATCAATGAGGTTGCCACTAAGAGGCAGCCCAAATTGTCGGATGCCACCCTTCAAGGAAAGAGAAGGCTGAGGTTAATAGAATGGGGGGGAGGTGGGTTGACATCATCAGGACAATGTCACTTAACATAAAGGACAGGGAAACAAGCCACTGGCCAGGGAAGGGGATTGCAGGAAGGAAGGGGGAGGGGCCTGGAGGGGTATAAGAGCCTGTGCAGCCCTCCAGTGGCCCTCTTTGCTGGGATTTTTTTCTAGAGGTCTCAGCACATCTTTGGCATTTTGCAAGACCTTTGGGCCATGAGGGGGCTGTGGCATGTAAAATGTATAAGCTTTTGGAGCTGTTTGTATGGTAGACTGTTTTCCAAAAAAGAAAAAAATATATAAGGGAAAAGCATGGCTTGGTTGTTCTCCTTTGCGAGGCAGGCTGTGGCTGGGGGCTGAAGGGCCTCTAGGTAGAGCAGCTTAGCATGGGAGGGCAGAGATTTGTATAGAAATTATATGTTGAGCAATGGTTAAAGCATAGTGTTGCTGGAAAGGGTAGCGCTAGGTGCTAGGCCTTTGTTTGGAGCCACGGGAGTTTGTTTTTTGGTGGTACAACCAGAGTGTTTAAGATTTGTTTTGCATGCATGAGAGAAGTTCCATCTTGAGAAGGAGGGTGTTTTTTTGGTGAACTTTGATGGAGGGCCTGTAGCCACATGGCACCACATGTTGGGAAGGAGACAGAAGAGGGAGAACAAGCCATTAGTATAGGAGTGAGGGAGGTTTTTCTGTTTGGGTTCTCTAAGGCCTATGCAGTGAAAGGCTGATGATCAGAGTAGGCCTGGAGGCTTGTGGTGTGGCAGCTGCAAGGGGGGTTGGCAGGCAGCCAGGATCCATGGCGAGGGCCCAATAATGATGCCAACAGCAGTGAGGTCATTTGGTTTGGTGGTGGTGGTGGTGGGGAAAGGCCTGAGGATAGTGCTGCATGCCTAGGACAATGTGGCCTAGTTGGACCGTCATCGGTAGGGAAGGGCATTTATGAAGACAGAACAGGCCACTCGCTGCCCGCCAGGCCTCGGCATCAGCAGGCCAGAGGGGGTGGAGGAGTGGTAGGGGATTCAGCCTAATTGTTGAATTTCGAGTTGGGAGTCTGAAGGGAGTAAGTAAGTAAGTAAGTAAAAATGTATTTTTAAGTGCTTTTCAAAACCAAAGCGCTGTACAAATGCACAGGCAATTAGAATTTACAAACTTATAACATCAACAACAATAATAACAATACAATCACAATAAAATCACAATAAAATCAATCTCCATATGCTTTTAAGAATAAATAAGTTTTTAATTCCGACTTGAAACTCTTCGACAGTCAGGAAGCTTCGTATCCGACGAGGTAGAGAATTCCACAGGGTGGGGGCAGCGTAGGAAAATGCCCGTGCCCCAGATGTTTTTAAATGAACCCTGGGAATCTCTAGCAATCCCTCGTCGGTGGATCAGAGTGAGCGAGAGGGACAGTAGGGAATAAGGAGATCTTGAAGATACTGCGGTACCTCTTCATGTAGGGCTTTGTAGGTCAGTAACCTGACCTTGAAGGTGATCCGCCACTGAACCGGCAGCCATTGCAGTTCGCGCAGCACAGGCCAAATATGACTTCTCATAGATGTCCCAGTCAAAAGCCTGGCTGCTGCATTCTGCACCAGCTGCAAGCGGCAGATATCAACTCCCGGTAGCCCTAGGTACAGGGCATTGCAGTAATCAAGACGAGAAGTAACAAAGGCATGGACCAATGTCAGAAGGTCAGCCGGAGGAACTAGGTGTTTTACAAGAGCGATATTCCTAAGATGGTAAAAGGAGGATTTGACAGCGGATGACACCTGAGATTTCAGGGTCAAACCGTCGTCAATAATAACGCCCAGGTTACACACCCAGTCTGAAGTTGGGAGCTGGGCACCATCGATCCATATGCCCGAAGGAAGCCCAGCCCTACAACCCGCCTCCAGGCGACCTGGGTCCACCACCAACACCTCAGTCTTATCCAGGTTTAACCTCAGCCAGCTGGCACTCATCCAATCCTTGATCTCGGAAAGACAGCTGTTAAGTATAGAGACTGCATCTTCCTGTCCGGGACTAAAGGATAGATACAGCTGGGTGTCATCTGCATAGCAATGAAAACCCAAACTGTATAGCCTAATAATGTCTCCCAATGGCAGCATATAGATAGCAAACAACATGGGTGCCAAAATGGAACCCTGCGGGACCCCACAGGGCAGGAGGACGGTAACAGAGGAATAAATTCCAGTGATGACCCTCTGTCTCCGCCCCATGAGGAAAGATCGAAACCATTGCAGAACTGTACCAGACAGTCCACAATAGAGCCGCAGGCATTCCAGAAGCACACCATGGTCCACAGCATCAAATGCTGCAGAGAGATCAAGAAGGACTAGAATAGTATGAGCCTTTTCGATCTCTCGCTATCAGGAGATCATTTAGGACCCGGACAAGGGCAGTCTCAGTACTATGTCTTTTCCTAAATCCTGATTGAAAAGTATCATAGACATTGTGATTTGTAAGATGGTCATCCAGTTGTAGTGCAACCACCTTTTCAACAACCTTACCCAGAAAGGGCAGGTTAGAGACAGGTCTGTAGTTGGTTGGACAGTTCGGATTCAGTGAAGGTTTTTTCAGGAGTGGTCGAACGACCGCCTTCTTTAGGGGATCGGGAAAGACCCCCCTGCCCCAGAGATTTCCAAACAATTTCAGCAATAATCGGACAGATAGTATCTACGCAACCTAGTAATAGTGGCGTAGGGCCCGGATCCAAACTGCAGCTGGTTGGATGTACAGTCTGGACAATCCTCACAATATCCATGAATTCCAGCTTACCAAAGTCAAACCAGGAGACACAGGTGTTTGTCTCCTCTTGCCGATCACCGCAAACCCTTAAAGAGTGAGCCTGGCCGATATCTGACCTAATGCTGGCAATCTTATCTGCGAAAAACCGAGCAAGCTCATCACACTTTATTTGTGAAAAATCTCTTCCAGACTGTAGACAGAGTGGATTGCACAGTCTGTCGACAGTCCAAAAGAGTTGAGCTGGTTGGTTCCGCGCAGCAGCAATCTCCCTGGACAGGAATTCTGCCTTCTTACGGGCTATTGCCAATTGATAGATACCATGATGATACATCAACCTAAGTCTGTCAGCATCCAGGCAAGATTTCCGCCAGGCCCTCTCTAGCCTTCGCCCCACTCTCCTAAGTTCCTTCAAAGACTCATCGAACCATGGAGTCTTTGGGTGCTGAGTGAGTGGGCGAACAAGAACAGGAGCAATTTGGTCCAAGGCCTCGCTCACCGCCTTATCATAGGCAAGAACAAGGTCCCCTGGACCCATGCTCTCACCCGAAATACCTGATAGGTCCAGTACCGCTAGTAGGCCCTCTGGGTTAACTCCCCTTAAAGAGCGATACTGGACCATCTCCGTAGATGCAGGCCTATTAGGGGGTGCCCCAAAGCTGAATCTTATGGTGTGATGGCCTGTCCACACATTCGGTTCCACCCCCAGATGCGTGACATCCAAATCCAGTAGGAACACCAGATCCAACGAGTGACCCCCTATATGGGTAGCAGAGGTAACTACCTGTGATAGGCCCAACATAAACATAAGTTGGAAGAAGTTCTTTCCAAAGTGCAAGAGTTCATCGTCGACCCAGGCATTGAAGTCACCCAGTATTTACCATCTGGGCGACTCCAATACCATGTCAACGATGAAATCCCCGAACTCCTTCCGGAATTCTCCACCATCACTGGGTGGACGGTAGATGAAGAGAATCCTAAACTCTGCACCTGCTGCCAGGATACACTCAAAAGATCTGGTGTTACCCACTGGCACATCCACAAGACTCAGATCTGTTCTAAAGAAGATGGCTACTCCCCCGCCCCTACGATCCAATCTCGGACGGTGCATCACCGAGAACCCAGCCGGAGCAGCAGAGTCTAATATAGGACCTGTGTTCTCATCCAGCCAGGTCTCGGTGATACATGCCAGGTCAGATGGGAAGTTGGTTTGAGATGGGCAGAGGCCCAGATGGATAGAGAGGCCACATGGGAGGTCGAGAATCCGGGCTTTTCCCCGGGAGCAGGGAGCAAGGAGAGTTCTCAATTCCAAATGTTTTCAGCTAGCTTAGCAGAGCACATACTTAAGCATTTTATGTTGTCAGAAGACTGGATTAGAGGGAAGGAGATTGAGCAATGGAAAGTGGGGGTGCAGGGGCGAAGGAGGCATAGGGGACGCCACGGAAGCATGTGGCAGAAGGCCAGGCAGAGGGTGGCGGATGTTGCCATGATGCTGGCCCAGAAGGGGGCCTGGGTGCAGGAGAAAGGCACAAGGAGCGGGCAGGCAGCAGGCCTGCATGGGCACACATTCAGGTTGGAAGCAATCTTAACAGATATGGCCATTTTGACTAGTGAAGAGGTTGACAGTATTTACGGGCTAGCAGACCCCTGCCTTACAGAATTACATGGGATTTGCCAGCAAGCTGGAGCAGGGGTGGGGCCTAGGCCCAGGGAGAAGGGCAGGAGAAGCGGTCGATTGAAGGCCTGTGCGGGAAGTGCATTGGGTCACAAGGGGACACCCTTCAATAGGGTGGATTTGCAAGTTAAAGCGGGGCAGATAAAAGGCAAATAGCTGGATCAAAGGGCTGGTGGTTCTTTGAACAAAGGTTTGTTTGGGCATGATCCGAGAGGGGGGACGAGGTATAAGAAGATGCCAGGAGGGTTGAAGTAGGCCAGAAGGGGCCATGGCAAAAAGAAGCGGGGCACTTAGCATGGGCCCACAGAAGGCGGTGGGTAGCCAACCAGTTTGCCATGGGGGGGATAAAAGGAATAAAAAAAAAGACAAAAAAAATGGAAGGTGTACAACATGTGAAGGATAAATATGCAGATGCTAGACAGACGATGGACAAAATAAGGCAGCTCAGGTGGGAAAGGGTGAAGGGGTCATGGCGTGAGATGCTCCAAGAAAGGGGGGGGGCTAGAATTGGGCTGGATCATGCCTACGAAGGGGTATGCTTGACAAGTTCCACTCACATTGTCATTTCCCTCTTAATAGTATTCCCAGCAGATTCAGATGGCATCAAAGAAGGCACCAGTCTCCAGCACCAAGATAATGGAGGAGGCGTCCAAATTGATGGCGAAGATGACAGAGTTGGTCGAGGCGGCCAAGAGGAGAAAGGAAGAGGAGGATGCATTGAAGAAAAGGATGGAAAGTGAAGGCAGGACGGGGGGGGGGCAGGGGAGGGAAGAGGCCATGAGGAGTAGGCCCCAGCTCTTCACCCATTCCACAACCCGAACCTAGGGCAGCAGCATCATCTGGGCCAGGCCCAAGCGGTGATAATGGTGATGTGGATATTATGAATGAGGGCAATTTAAAGGAGTATTTGGAGGATCTGCTAGGTGATATGGGGGAGGAAGGGGTGGGAAAGATGGAGAAGGCACTTAAAGTGATAAAGGATGGGAGCAAGGTGGGGGAAGGGGGGCACAGGTACACCACCAGGGAAGAATAAACTATATGACGGGCCCCCAGGTTTCACACTGGGTGACCATGTGCCAGTGTCAATAAAAGAAAAGATCTGGAAAGGGGAACACATAGAAATTTTTGGACTAGTGGATTAGGATGCAGCCAAAAAAATATGAACAGAAGGAATTGGTGTGGAAGTCGGAGACGGCGGTGGCATTAGCAGTACTGGGGCACAAGGAAGAAGAGGCAAAGCACAAGGGGAAGAACATAGACACATGGCAGGTGGGCTTTCTGATATACAGCACACTGGTTCTGGAAAAACAGCCAGAGTTGGCAGTTCCCCTCTTGACCAACACTGCAATCATCAGGGACGCCTGTAAAGCTAAGCTGCGATACAGATGGTTAAAGTACGATGAGGCCTTTAGGAAAAGGATGCCGGCAAAGGGGGACCTGAAGTGGGAATGCATGCACTCAGAGCTGTGGGTGCTAACGCTATTGGGCCCCACCAGGGCACCCGGGGGGGATCACAGCAAGAGGGCTGCACCACCAATGTTGGTCAAGACATATTGGGGCTACAACAGTTCCTCATGCACGTGGGCAAGCTGTAAATTTGGGCATGATTGCTCACGCTGTGCAGGGCCACATCCAGCAGCAAATTGCCGTCAAGGGGATGAGAGGAGTGCACAGCAGGGGGGACAGCATCAGGAACAGTCCTTTCATGAGAGGAGAGAGGGAGGGGGAGCAGGGGCAGAGGGGGATACAACAGGGGAGTTACAACTCCAACTACAGTTGGAATTGACAGGGAGGGGGCAGCAGGGTGCTGGGGTTTTACCTTGACATACACCTCCATTTTATGGAGGGTAGTGGAAGCCTGGATGCAGGAATACCCAGACATAGCCAGAGCGGATTTCTTGCAGAAAGGTTTTAAAGAAGGTTTCCAGGGTGGTTTTGAAGGCGGGTGCAGGGCAATGACGCCAAATAATCTGGGGTCAGCAAAGGAAGAAGACCATTGTTTGAACTAAAATTCGGAAAGATATGCTAGCTGGGAGGGTAGAGAGCCCCATTGCAGAACCTCCTTGCCTCATTTCAGGGTTTCACCCCTAGGGGTGGTCCAGAAGAAGAAGGAGGGGGAATTTAGACTCATACACCACCTGTCATACCGGAAGGGGCAGCAGTAAATGAAGGGATCCCGGATGACTTAAGGGCAGTTTCATATGCATCCCTGGACAAAGCGGTGGTGTTGATAAGGGCAGTGTAGGGGGCCTGACTAGTGAAAATGGATGTTGAATCCACCTTCAGGCTACTGCAGGTGAGGCTCGAGAACTGAGACCTTTTGTGTTTTTAACTTGAGGGAGGGCTTTATTTCGACAAGGCCATAACAATGGGATGCTCGGTGGCCTGTTCAACCTTCGAGGCTTTCAGCTCTTGGGAGCAATGGGTGTTCGGTTGGAAATATGGGCACAGGAGAGTGGTTCACAGTTTGGATGATTTCCTGCTTATGGGGGGAGTGAGGCTGAGATAGCAGAGATATTGTCAGATTTCAAGGATTTGTGCGGGTGCATAGGCATCCCATTAGCAGAAGGAAAGACAGAGGGTCCGAGCCATCAATTGGAGTTCCTGAGAACTGAGGTGGATATGGTGCAGGAGTGTTTCCACCTACTGGGCAACAAAGTGGCCTGGCTCAAGGGGCTATTAGCACAGGTATGGGAGAGGTGGAGGGTGCCGCTGGCAGCAGTACAGCCGTTACTGGGACACCTTAATTTTGCTTGTAGGGCTATAAGACCGGGCAGGGCCTTTACCAGGAGGCTGGCAAGGGTGACAGGGAAAGCAAAAAAGCCCCATCATTTGGTGGACATTACAAAAGGGGTATGGGAGGACTTAGGGGTGTGGAAGGAGTTCATCAATGTGTACAACAGGGTGACATGTTGGCAGGATGAATAGGTGTACAACATAGAGTTGGCAGTGCACCACTTTAAGGTGACACCCAGACAGCGAAACAGGAAAAAAGACCATTCCGGCGACATTCGCGGTAAAGGTCCTTTTTCCCTTCTTCGCCTTTCCCCAGTGTTCCGCCCCCTCCCAGGACCAACTCCTACCTGAAGTTGGAATCTTAAAGTCTGGAGGGTGTGGGGGGCAGAGCCCCCTGCATGGGGGGAGTGTGGGGTGCAGACCACCACAAAAAACACTGGCAGAACAGGCGGCACAATACCTGTGTCGGTTTTGTGCCGTCACTGTGGGGGAGGTCAGCATTGTCACTGCTGACATAACTTGGTGCTTCCCAGAGTTTGAGTTGTACATGGATGCATAGGAAGTGCTGGGGATGGAGGCCTACTTCCAAGGGTATTGGACCTCGGAGGCATGGCTGGATTCCTGGAGTGAGGCGAGGTTGCTGGAAGATATCACATTTTTGGAGATAGTCCCCATCTAGGTCTCACTGGAAGTTTGGGGGGGGGGGACAGGATAAAGGGAAAATGCATACTGTTTTGGTGCAACAATAGAGGGGTGGTCTAGGTGATAAATAGGTAAGGGAGAGTCACCGACTTAGCAGGAGGGGTCATGAGTCAACTGGTTCAATTGGGCCTGCAATTGAAATTGTCATTAAAGGCACAACATATTGAGGGTATTTGGAACGAGGTGGCTGACAGACTTTCTCGTTTACAGTTGGACAGGTTCTGGGAGTTGGTGCCAAATGCAGTGGAGTACAGGACCAGGGTGCTGGACCATCTATGGGAAATTGGAGGGAGAAGGCCAGATTATTGTACCAAAGCTCCTGGATGCCCAACATGCTGAGAGCTTACTAAAGGATGTGGGGGGCTTTCAGTAGTTCTGGGCCAGGGAAGGGTGGGACATGGAGGAGCAAGTATCAGAGGACCAGTTAAAGCAGTACTTAGTGGATAAGTGGGAGGAGGGGATGGCTCATACCACATTAGCAGCGCAGCTAGCTGGCATAGGATGGGTGAGTAAGGACAGGGACTGGCCAGACGCCACAGCAGGGAGAGAAGTGAGGAGGATGGTGATAGGCTGGCAGAGGGGGTATGGGGTGAGAAGGGACAAAAGGAGGCCTATCATGGGGCAGCTGCTTAAAAGGGTGATGGGGGGCCCTACAGCATATATACACCACAGTGAAAGAAGCCTGCCTGTTTAGAGCAGTTTTCACTTCATGGCAAAGGGTGCCTTCAGGGTAGGTGAAATGGTGGCCCAGCGGAAGTCAGGGGCAGACCAGGGTTTACAGGCTGGAGAAGTGGAGCTGGGATGGGACAGGGCGGTTATACACTTCTCCCAGTCCAAAATGGATCAAGGGGGCAGGGGTGTGGCAGTGACATTGGCCAGACAGGGGCTGGGAGATGTATGCGTTGTCACAGAAATGGAGGAGTATAGGAGAATCCGGGGAACGGGGATGGGGGATATGGTTCCTGCATGGGGATGGGAGCCCGGAAAGTGGGTTCCAGGTTGGGCGGTCCTTGAGAAGGCACTCAATTTCATCGGGGAGGACCCTGACAGATTTGCCCCCACTTATTTCACATAGGGGTGGCTTCTGAGGCTGTGGCCAAGGGCGGGTCAGAGGCAGAATTGAAACAGGTGGGGAGATGGAGATCCAATTGTTATAAGAAGTATGTGAGATAGGTTAGTCTGGGTTTTTTGTGCTCACCATGGTGTTTTTTCTATTTATCCTGCAGGAGAGAAACTGAAGGTCTGGTTAGTGGGGCACTCCTTCATTTATTGGGCAAAGAGGTTTGCAGCTTCAAGGGGTGGTGGGACGTAGCTATGAACAGATCTGGAGCACATGAGGGTGCAATGAAAAGGCATTAGGGGCATGAGGTGGGCCCAATTATTACCACTGTTGGAGGAGCTCCGAATCAGGTAGAGCAGACTTTTTTTTTTTTTTTAAATTCTTTATTTATCCTCCCCGGGCCGCCCGCCGCCCGGTATTATCGGCCCGGTCACGGACCACGAGCTCCCTCTCACATCGCCTGCGAGCCTCGGAAGCCCTGTGGCTTACCCCCACGGGCGGGCTGCGGACTCCCGGGCATGCCGCAGTCATCGAATTAGGTCGGAGGGCTGGCCTGAGGAGCTAATTGGAGCCGTGTGCAGGCTTCATGGAAGGCGGCAGGCAGCTTCCTTTTTTCCTGATTTTCCGAGGAGGCGGGGTCATGCAATGACACCTAGCGTCTGCCCCGCCTCCTAAGCATGCAGAGCGCGGCAGCGTGGGTGCTCCTGGCCTCCGCTAGGAGTCCCTGTCACCCCGGATGCTACCCCATCCCCCCGGAGAAGGAGAGCAGTCCAACGGACGCTCAATCCTTCTCCCAGCCAGCCCTCCGATGACTCAGGTCCGCTTCCGAACCCGGCCGCCGCCCTCAAGCGAACTAACCGCTACCGACGGAAAATGCCTTAGCTAGAGCAGAGACTGATTTGTTCATTGTACATCTCGGGGAAACATCCTGGGGGAGACACCATGGGGGGCCTTAGTCCAAGCCATAACGGTGGATCTGAAAAAGGTGAAGAGTTAGTGGACAGGGGTGACCATCGACTGGTCCGATATCACATCACGGTGGGTGTGGAGAGGGGTCAAAGAAGTGTGGGCAGTGGAAAAAGATAAGAAGTGGCTCAATAGGAAGGTTGAAAGGGCAGTAATTGAGATGGGGTGGATGTTCAGCACAGGGATATCTTTTTCGAGAGAGCAGAAGTGTACAGGTCAGACGGGGTCCACCTGACTGAATTTGGCATGTGCCTATTCCTATGTCCCTTGAAAGATCTGGTGGGGGGGTTAGACAGGAGGGGGCCTAGGTATTAGCCTGCAAGGAGAGAGCTCCATCTTCCATCACCAGAGGGAGATGGGTCAGTGGAGAAAGGGGGTGAGAGAGGAGGTAAATGGGTGGTAGGAAGAAAGTGGAAGGTTCAGGGAAAAATGTGCTGGTGCAAAGGGCACCCAGGTGTGGAATTAAAGGAGGGTGGGGGAAGTTTAGAGCCTAGGGGTCAGATCATAGTGTCTGGACCCGGGAGGTCCTGGTAAGTCAGTAGCTGGTACTGGTGATAGTGTGGGGGGTCGGATCCGAGTGACCAGACCCTGAAGGTGAAGCATGCAAGAAAAAGAAGACCAGGAAGGAAGGAAGTTCTGGAAACAATATTGGACCTGTATGTGGACTGTTTTGAATGTACTGTTGATTGAAGATATTTGGAATGTAAATATTAAATAGTGCCTAAAATAAATTTGCCAATGAGCATCCAAGCTAGCTGTTGTGGATTTGTTTATTTCTGGGGGGGAGGGGTTCAGGTGACAAAGAACTTTGCGGCACATGCAACTGTGGGCTTAGAAGAGGTGGTGAGTCACCCAGTTGTGGCATGTATGAGAACTGTGAGAAGTCTGTGCTGATAAATGGACTTTCCAATCCTAAAGTCAACATTCAGCATTCTGGTGGACTTTTTTCTGAGACCTTGGGTGCCTGTTTCGGGGGAGTGGTGCCCTGATCTGTGCTTTCCTGTGGGGACAGAGCACGGGCGTTAGCTAAAAGGCTGGTGTCCATGTTTGCTTGGGGGCCTCTGAGCATTTTTGTCAGAAGTCACTTACCTTTGGGGCTCTGGTCCCTGAGTTGGCCTGGTAGTGGGGCATCTGCCTCCCAACTTGGGACAATTTGGTTCTTGTGTGGTTAAAGGCTGATGGTTATTGCTGTCAGCCCATATCATCAGTAATCCATCCTGCCTGCTGGAGTTGGCTGACTGACTGGACGGTTTGCAGACAGGAGTTTGGGGGGTCCTTGCGGGCGAGTGGCTCAACCCTGGATGCCTTGATTTCTGTGATACTGCCTGGTCCATGTGGCTGGCCTGGGATAGCCCTAGCAGAGTTGTGGACTGTTGAAAAGCCAGATTGATTGGACCTGCTCCTCTGAAAAGACATTGTGGTCCTGTTTGAGGGCACTGATTTTGGGCCTGAGCCGAGATTAACTTATTCTGAACAGGGAGGCAATGAGAGTACCTCCGCATTTGTTACATTATTCATTTCAATAATTAGATCGTTACTGTAGTAGTGGGAGTGATACAGTAGGACTGAAGTGTTGCACACAAAGAGTGGGGGTGTGAACCCCATTCCTGTTAATCTTTTTTTGGAGAAGCTCTGACAAGCTTTGTCTCTATACCTGGACACTGATTTTTTAAGTTCTCGTGACCTGAATTTTAACATTTTTGTTGTTCTATTTTGTGTATTGTGTTTTATGTTATTACTGCGGGGAGGGATTGTGGGGTTTTGTATTGTTATTTATTACAAGGGGGATTGTGGGGTTGTATTTGCTGTTTCCTGGTGTGATTGTGTTAAGCTATGTGTTGGCAGAGAGCTCTCCTGGTCAGGTACTACTCTCCTGCCAAGCTCTGGGGCCTCTAACACTTTTGGGGCGCTATGTGACAAGGGGGACTGCAGGACGGTGACCCGTGGAAGGGCTCAAAACCACCAGGGCGACTGAAAAATAGTAAGTTATGTAATGCGTGGGGGCTTTGCCCCCCACACTCCCCCTCATGGGGGGCTTCACCCCCCCACACCCTCCTTACTTAGGATTCCTACTCTGGGGGGGGCAACCCGAGGAAAGAGGGGAAATCCCAGGTCTCTCACATTATCGGCAACATTGTGCCGTCGCCCTTACAACCAGTCACAGACATGCAGTCACCCACATCACGGGCTACCCACTTTTAGCTGCCCCTCACTGTCCGCAGAGGTGTATGGTCAATGCCAGGCACTGGGGATAGTGGGGAGAAGGTGTAGGGATGGGGGTCCTGGCCCTTGTGGGAGAATGGAGTCGAGTGGCTGGATTGGGGTGGTGGGTACTAGAAGATGCCCTTGGGTGAAATGGGTACTAGAGAGGGGTCCTTCCTGCCTAGTACCCATACCAAAGGGCACCACCTTGAATGGGCAGATCCCATAGCCGGCTTCAGTGTCCTATCCTACTCAGGTGGTGTTATGCAATTTCAAAGAGCTGGAGAGGCAGCTTCTTGAGGAGACAATGTTGGAGCCACAACATAGTTACAAATTCCAACAGCAAGCTGTCGGGTTACTTAGCACATCCCAAAAAAGAGGCCTCAAGCTGGACCCAGCTAACAAAATACTTTACTAAATAAAGTTAAAAACAACAGACCAGCAGCACCTCCATACCACGTGATCAATGTTTCGTGTTGTTCTGGTGCTTTTTTACCATGCCTTGAAGAAGTGTCAGAGTGACATGAAATATTGGTCATGTGGTATGGAGTGCTGCTGGTCTGTTGTTTTTAACTGTATTTAATAAAGTACTTTGTTAACTGGGTCCAGCTTGAGGTCCCTTTTTTTGTGATGTGCTGGGTAGCCTGACTGCTTGCTGTTGGTGTTATACAATGCCAGGCCTATTAAAAACAAGACCCAGTGATTGCTGATCTTGTTGGGTCATCGGACCTGGTTTGCATCACTTGGCTGGATGAAAATTCTGGCCCAATTTTGGAGTCAGCCATTCCAGCCAGGTTCTCGGTGATACACCGCCTGAGGATGGATCGTAGGTGTGCAGGTGCAGCCATATGTTTTAGATCAGAATTGGGCCTGATAGATGTGCCAGTGGGGGGAGCCATTTTCTTCAAGTGTATTGTTGGTGCAGGTGTGGGGTGCAGGTTTCTTCTCATCTGCCGTCCACCTGGTGGTGAGAAGCAATTCCTGCAGGAGGTCACGTACTTCATCGTGGACATGGTGCTGGAGTCTCCCAGATGGATGGTTCTGGGGGACTTCAATGCCTGGGTCGATGATGAAAGCTCACAATTTGGACAGGACTTTCTCCAACTTATGAATTTATTGGGCTTCACACATGTGATTACCTCTGTGACCCATAAACATGGTCACTCATTGGACCTGGTCTTCCAACTGGGTATGGAGACCTCCAACCTGGTGGTGGAGTCGGTCAGAGGGTCTGACCATCACACTATCAGGTTCAATTTCCAGGTTCCCGCCATAGGTCTGTCCCTATGTAGATGGTCCAGTACTGCCCTTTAAGGGGTTTGACCCCAGATGGCCTGATGGCAGTGCTGGATCTATAGGCTCTTCTGAGTGCAAGCTTGGATCCAGACAATCTGTTACTGGCCTATAATAAGGCAGTGACTGAGGCTCTGGATTCCATAGCTCCTGTCCATGTTCATCCTCTCACCCTTTGCCCTCAGTCCCCTTGGTTTGATGGAAGCTTGAGGGAATTGAGGAGAGTTGGACGAAGGATGGAACGGTGTTGGCAGAAATTGGGCCTAGATTTTGACAGGCTTAGACTGATGGCTCATTATAAGGACTATCAATCAGCCATCTCCTGTAAAAAGGTATCGTTTCTGTCCAGGGAGATTGCTGCAGCACAGAATCATCCAGCTCACCTCTTCCGAACTGTGAACAGACTGTGCAATCCAGCCTGTCTGTAGTCTCGGAGGGCATTTTCCCAAGAGGAATGTGATGAGTTTGCTTGATTCTTTTACAGATAAGGTTGCTAACATCAGGTCCGAGATCCGTGCAACCCATTCCAATGGGGGAGGGGCTGTCACTGGGAGGTTACAGAGCCTCAGTATATCTGGTCCGACATTGACCAGCCGGAGATCAGGGATATTGTAAGGGTCATCTAGAATATCTGGCTGACCTGCTGTAGTTTGGACCCGAGCCCAACGCGCCTCCTTGTGGGGTGCTTTGAGGTCATCAGCCCGGTTCTAGGTGAGATTGCCTGGAGTTCCTTAGAGACAGGTGTGTTTCCAGAATCCCTGAAGGAGGCAGTTGTTATACCACTCCTTAAAAAATCCTCTTTGGACCCAGACTGTCTTGTTAACTACAGGCCTGTCTCAAACCTACCCTTTGTGGGTAAGGTTATTGAGAAGGTGGTCAAGCAGCAGCTGAAGGAACATCTTATCATCTACGATATCTATGATTCTTTTCAGTCAGGATTTCAAAAGAGGCACAGTATTGAGACGGCCCTAGTTTGGGTTCTCAATGATCTCCTGATAGCGAGAGATCAGAAGAGCTGTTCCATCTTTGTTGTCCTTTATCTCTCTGCAGAGTTTGACACCGTGGACCATGGTGTGTTATTGGAGCATCTGCAGCTGATCTGTGGACTGTCTGGTACAGTCCTCAGATGGTTCCAGTCTTTCCTCATGAGAAGGTTTCAGAGAGTGGTATCTGGGATTTACTCCTCTGGCACCTTCTCCATGCTTTTTGGGATGCCACAGTGCTCTGTTTTATCACCCATGTTGTTTGCAGTGTACATGCTGCAATTGGGAGACAATGTAAGGTGGTATGGGCTGAGTTGTTACTGCTATGCAGATGATACTCAGCTATGCATGTCCTTTCTGTCTGAACAAGATGGTGCCATCTCAGCCTTTAACAACTGTCTCTTGGAGATCTAGGACTGGATGAGTTCCAACTGGTTGAGGTTGAATCTGGACAAGACTGAAATTTTGGTGGTGGACCCATTTCATCGGGTAGAGGAGCTTTCAGAGGGGGCAGCCATCTGGGCTTAGGCTTGGAGGCAGTGAGCTGATGGCCTCTGAACGAGTACGAAATCTGGGCGTTATTTTTGACGATGGATTGACACTTAAATCTCAGGTGTCATCCATCATCAAGACCTCTTTTTACCATCTGAGGAATATCACCCAGATTAAGCACCTGGTTCCGCCTGATGATCTTCCAACATTGGTCAACACCTTTGTGACCACCCACCTCAACTACTGCAACTCCTTGTACCTAGGACTACTGGGGGTTGATATTTTCCACTTGCAGCTGGTGGAGAATGCAGTGGCCAGGCTGTTGACTGGTCTTTCACCATCTAGCCATGTCACGCCTGTGCTGCGCAGCCTGCACTTGCTACCTATTCAGTGGCATATCACCTTCAAGGTCAGTTTGCTGACCTATAAAGCCCTACATGGACAAGGACCGTGCTTTCTGCAAGAACTTCTTCATCCCTCCTGCCCCCTCCACATCCTCTGTTACATCGACAAGGAATTGTTAGAGGTTTCCAGGGTCCATTTGAAGACCTCTGGGGCCTGTGCGTTTGCATTTGCAGCCTGACCCTGTGGAATTCTTTACCTCATTGGATGAGGAAGTGCCTGACCGTGGAGGATTTTAAGTCTGCATTAAAAACACATCTTTTTAATCATGACTTCCCAGCACCTGAATGAAGTTATGTGTTAATGATGTATTGTATTTATTTAGGAGGTTTTATCCAATTTGTAAATGATTGTTAAGCACTTTGATACTCCTGTGAATAGCGCTGTAGAAATAAAAACTTGATTGATTGACTGAGTGATTGATTAATGCCTGTGCAGGTGTGTTTTATGAGGATTTTTCACATATCTGAAGCATGTGATAATCTGTAAACCCCGAGAGTGAAGCTTGAGAGGTTTATGAGATTTTCACACACCGAGGGTGTATGAAAATTCCTCATAACACATAACCTTGCACATGCCTTATTTTTTATAATTACTGGTGCAAGGGAGTGAATGCCAAAAGTTACAAGAACAGTTTTGTCAGACGCAAGTACACACACACATATATATATATACACACACACACACACACACACACACACACACACACACACACTTTAAGAGAGAGACACACACACACACCCTGGCTCTCCTCCAGTACACTGATTTCTTTGTTTTTTACTTTATTTTCTGTTTTTTTTTGTATGGCTGCAGTGGGTGGAGCCCTGAAGTCCTTTTACAATCCCTGAGAAAAAGGACTCCACATTTCCTCCGAGCAAACAATAGGTTGGATTGAGTCACAGTTGTCTCCATGTCTGTAAAGCTAGTCTGTCCATGTTGTGCCTACCAGCTGCGACACTGCACTATTTCACAGTGCCGGCAGTCTGCACAAAGTTTTTCCAACAGTCAGTGCATGGCTATTTTTTTCCCCCCACTTACACTTGTTCACTGGACTGTAGTACACATTTCATTCAGAAACCTGCAAAAGTCATGCCATTAGCAGTTCACTCTCTGTGAAGTAGCCTAATCAGCATCAGAAATAACAGCAATTAAAAAAAAAAATGAAAATTAGCACTAAGCCTTTTATGCCTGCTCTCCGTGTGCTGCTGATGCTCTCTCCGGTCTCACTCTCTCTCATCTCTCTCTCTCTCTCTTCAAAGCTTAAGGCAAATATGTTGCCCTGCAGGACACTCCCTCACTCTCTCTTACTGTCCGGCACACACACACACACCCCTCCCGATGATTGCCACCCACATATAAGGGCACATCTCTGTGGTACAGCTTGCAGTGGGGAGACAATGGCTGATGATCTTCCCCTTCCCCCACGCTCCCAAACCACTACATTTGGCAGATGCTCACTATGCTGCAGGCCATGGGGAATGACTCAAAGACCAGGAGCCAAACAAGAACCGGTGCTGTTGTTGCCATCTGTCTGTTATGAGACAGGGCGGCTTTGATTGCACCTGTAAAGATGTCTCTGTAAGACTGCAAACTTTCTAAACTATTGTTGCACCAAACATTAAACTCCATCTCAAGAAGCATGCAATGCTAATTAAAAAAAAATATCATTAATAGATAGTTGTGTTTTTCATGGTGGTACTCCATCTGCTTTGTCTTGTGCTTTATCTTCGTTTTAGCTCTTTTATCATGTTCAAGTTTATTTATGGAATTTCAAAATGAGAAGGGGTAAGGGAAAGAGAAGAATATGATACGAGAAAATAAAAGAATAAAAAAGACAGTATTTCATCTGGTAGAGGCTCAAGTAGGGTTACATATGTGCTCTGTGGTGAAGCTTGTAAAAGTACCTTCTCCCCTTGTGTTAGGTAGTTATCGTGGCAATCCTACTCTGCCTGTAAAGATGCGTCAGTAAGATCGTAAACTTTCTAAACTACTGTTTCACCAAACATTAAACTCCATCTCAAGAAGCAAGCAATGCTAATTGTAACAAAAAAAATTGTTAATAGATAGTTGTGTTTTATTATGGTTTTGTACCCCATCTGTGTTGTCTTGTGCTTTATTTTCATCCTCTCTCTTTTATCACGTCAAAGCTTATTTATGGAATTCCAAAATGAGAAGTGGTACAGGAAAGAGGAGAATAAAATAAGAGAAAATAAAAGGATAAAAAAAGACAATATTTCATCTGATAGAGGCTTAAGCAGGGTTACATCTGTGATATGTGCTGAAGCTTATGACAGTACCTTCTCCCCTTGTATTAAATAGTTATCCTAGGCTGGCCCGGTGACGCAGAGGGCTGAGGCGCTGGATGCCACACCTCAAACCACGCCGGTGACCCGGGTTTGGGAACGGACTCGGGCTCCTGGGGTCGGCAGGGGAAGGGGTAGGATTGAGTGGCCATAGGACTGCTCTCCTCCTCTGGGGAGGGTTAGGGATGCATGATCACTCTGTAGCAGCCCCCGGTGGAGACCAGGGACACAACAGAGGGATCGCATGAAGGGGAACACCAGGAAAACAGAAATACCTCTCGCTGACCGCCGGATGATGGCTCTCTGTCCGCGGTTGCCTCCAGTGCCTTCTTGGGGCCTCCTTCTCCATGGCAGCATCCCCAGGCCCTAAGAAGAGTGTGCTTGGGTCATCCCTCTCCCCCTGGTGCCTTCCCCCTTGGAGAAGGGGGGCCCGCATGGTGAAAGGATACACCTGGATATCCCAGGGATCGGCTGCGATACGAGGAGTAAGAGGAGGGCTGGATTAGGACAGGAGGGGCTATTGGGAGATGTGCAGAGCCTGAAGGAGTGGGGGCCTGCGAGTATGAGGAGGGCGAAAAAAGAATATACAAAAAAAAAAATAGTTATCCTGGCCCTTTGAGGTTGTAGAGATTATGGTGAGAGTAGAAAAGATTAACACAGTCAGTTCCTTGTTTTCTTTTTCAACACTTCATTAAACTCTCTGTGAGTTGTAAAAGCTTCCCTGATTCATTAGAAGCTAATGTTTTATGCAGTATTCTAGTGGATAAGGGAATTGCCAGTAAATACTTGCCCAGACAAATAACATTAATTTCAAAATTTGTACTTAATACTTCACACCAAGATTGCCCAATTTGTGAGAGGACTTGTTCCTGAACTGGTCAAAGTTTAGTTTTTTTAATCACAGATCACACTTTTTCAGTTAATTCTTTTTTATTGAAAACTTTTTCAGCACAGTACAATAGCCACAGTGCATGTTCCTCAGGATGACAGTACATACCCTAAGAAAGGTTTATGAAATAATATTGGATGAGATGTGCCTCTAATATAGACATATTGTTACACAGTCCAGAGGAGGTTTGAGGAACTAGTGCAATTATGTGAGGGGGCAGGAAGATCAGTAACTTTTCAGAGATACTTCCAGTGCCAAAAGCAAGCACAACAAGAAAGCTGAGAATAGAGGAATTTAACGGATGGCTAAGAACCTGGTGTTGTGCTAAAGGGTATGGGCTGTTGTGGGGGTAGGGAAGGACCTGGGAGGACAGTAGTCTCTATGCCAAGGACTGACTACACTTGAGTGAGGAGGGAAAGAAAGTGTTGAAACAGAGGATGGAGAAGTACATAGAGGAAGTTGGGAATTTAAACTAGGAGTGGGGGGTGGCAGTTGGGGAAGAGATATGCAGAGACCACAGGTTGGGAAACCATATGAGCTTACCCTCCATAACAGTGACAAAGGACAAATGGCAAGTACTGTTAGTGATGCTAGGAAAGGAGGGCAGGATGGGAGGGGAAAGGGTGGAAGGTGGTTACCCTTAATGCTAGGAGCCTTGGGAGGAAAACTGCAGAGTTACAGGTTCTCATGGCAGAGGGAGAGGTGGACATTGCAGCCATCACGGAAACATGGGCCACCCAATACAATGACTGGGACCTGTCTGTATCAGGGTACAGGTTATTTCGTAGGGACAGGGTGATTGGAAAAGGGGGTGGCACTATATGTGAAGGAAGGACTGAAGTGTGTTAAGGGAGGGAGGGAGGAGGGTAATGCGGGTCACTTTGGATGCAAATCCAGGATTCCAAGAATAGGATTCTTAGAATGGGAGTGGAGTACAGGCCACCATCTCAGACAGAGAGGAGTTAGACAGGGAACTAGTGGGACAGATCAGGAGGACCTGTGAGAAGGGTAGTGTGTGGTGATTGTGGGGGACTTCAACATGCCAGGAGTGGACTAGAGCACCCCAACAACCAGGAACAGAAGGGAGCAGGTACTGCTGGATGCCTTCCAGGACAGCTTCCTGCTGCAAATGGTCAGTGAACCAACCAGGTTAGGGAATACCCTTGACCTTGTGCTGGCAAATGGGGACTTTGTGAGAGAACTTACAGTGGAGGAACCGCTGTCAGGGAGTGACCACCACTCAGTATGGCTCACATTGGATATGGGCAAGGAAGGAGTGGAATCTGGCACAATAGTGCTGGACTTCAGGATGGCGACTTTGGGAGGATGGGGGAAGTGGTAAAAGGGTACCTGGCCAGAATTCAATCTAGTATGGACACTAACCAGAGGTGGAGCTCATAAAGTTAGGGATGAGTGGAGGCAACCAAAACCTTCTGCAAAGCCCAGAGCAAGAAGGCTAGGGCTAAGAAACCAATCTGGTTGAGCAAGGAGGTCATGGAAAAGGTAAGGAGGAAAAGAGCTGCCTTTAGGAAGTACAAGAAAACAGGGAGGGGGGAGGACAGGGAGGAGTACTTGACAGAATCGAAGGAGGTGACAAGGGCAGTAAGGGGAGCCAAAGCACCTACGGAACTCAGGCTGGCACAAGGCATGAAGAAGGGGGAGAAGGACTTCTTTAAGTACATCAGGGAGAAAAGGAGCTGTAAGGACCACATAGTAAGGATTAGGAAGGAGGGGGGTTGGGTGGAAGCAGGGTGCGATAAGGCAGAAGCACTAAAAGAGTATTTCTGCTCAGTATTTACTAAAGAGAAGAGGGGGTGACACCCAAGGTGGGAGAAATGGCAGAAGCAGGGTGGGAAGTGGTGACAGATGGGGAAATCATGGAGAGCAGAGTTCGAGAGGGTTTGAAGACACTGAGGATGGACAAGGCGCCAGGCCCAGATGGCATCCACCCCAGGGTACTGAAGGAGCTGGCAGAGGTCCTTGCAGGACCTTTGGCAGACCTATTTAAAGCCTCACTACATTCTGGGTGTGTACCTCAGGACTGGAGGATGGCTCATGTGGTGCCCCTCCACAAGAGTGGCCCCAAGGATGAACCAGGAAACTACAGACCGGTGAGCCTCACATCCATCGTGGGTAAGCTAATGGAGACTATCCTGAAGGAGAGGCTGGTGGCCCTCCTAGAGGCCAAAGGACTACAGGACAGCAGACAGCATGGCTTCATACGTGGCAGATCCTGACAAACCAACCTGGTCACGTTCTATGACTGGGTAACTAGGCAGCTGGACAGGGGCCATGCAGTGGATGTCCTGTATCTGGACTTGAGTAAGGCATTCAACTCAGTGCCACATGGAAGGCTGGGAAGGAAGTTAGTAGGCACAGAGGCGGGTGCAAAGCTGGTGAGATGGGTAGGAAACTGGCTGCAGGGAAGGCAACAGAGGGTGATGGTGGGTGGGGAGGTCTCACACCCAAGGGCAGTGACAAGCGGTGTTCCATAGGGCTCGGTGTTGGGACCAGTGTTGTTTGGGATATTCATTGCAGACATATCATAGGACATCAAGAGCAAGATCAGTCTGTTTGCTGATGATACCAAGGTAGGCGCGGTGGTGGATGACCTAGGGGGGGATGGCAGGGGTTGCAGGATGATCTGGCAAAGCTTGAAACCTGGTCAGACACCGGCAACTGGGCTTTAATGCCAAAAAGTGCAAGGTGCTGCATTATGGGATGAAAAACCCAAGGAGGAGTTACCAGCTAGGGGGAGTGCAGCTAGCCCAGACAGAGGAGGAAAAGGATCTGGGTGTGCTCATTACAGGGTCAATGAACAACTCAGCACAATGTAGGAAGGCAGCTGCAAAGGCCAACAAAATGCTGGGTTGTATTGCAAGGGGTATATCCTCGAGGAGGGAGGAGGTGATTCTGCCACTGTATAGGTCATTAGTTAGACCACACTTGGAGTGCTGCGTGCAGTACTGGTGTCCGTATCTGAAGAGGGACATTAAGTTACTGGAGGGGGTGCAGCGCAGGGCGACAAAGATGATCAAGGGGATGGGGGACTTATCATACGAGAGGAGGTTGAAGGAGTTGAACATGTACTCACTGGATGAGAGAAGAGACAGGGGTGACATGATTGAAACCTTTAAATACATGAAAGGAATAAACAAGACGGGTACAGAGGGGCTGTTCAAAGTAAGGGAGGGGAGGGCCACCAGGGGCCATGATATGAGACTGGAGCGAGGAAGGTTCAGGAGGGAGATGAGGAGACATTTTTTTACAGAGAGGGTGGTGGCTGGGTGGAATGCATTACCTGCTGAAGTGGTATGCAGTAGAACAGTGGACTGCTTCAAACGAGGATGGGACAGGACAAGGGGGAGGGTTAATGAAGGGGAAGGGTGGAAGGGTGGAAGGGAGGGGCAGCTGCAGAATAAGGGGTGCTAGCTGCACATTCAAGCAGACTTGATAGACCTCTAGGCCTTTATCTGCTGGCAAATTTCGTATGTTAGTATGTTCGTACATGGAAAGTAGAATGCCACAAACTGATGTAGGTGGCTACAAGAAAAATTTAGAAATATGAAAACTACAGTAAAAGGATGCATGCAGAGATAAGGAAAAGTAGTGGACATTTTGCAAAAGATGGTTGCTTCCGTTTTGCTCAGAACTGAGGAGGTTGAGCAAGGTTCTCTACCCCTGAGTTTGGTGAAGGCTAGAGCTGGATGGAGGCCGGTCATGGGTTGCCGGAGAAGATTTTGATGGGGGATAGATGCAACCCTGTGGTCAGTAAGGCCCAGGGTCTGCTGTAGATGTGGCCGATGACTTATCATACTTCACCATTGTGCCCCTTGTAAAATGGGACATCCTCTCAAAGTTGGCCAAGTTGCCCAGTGAAGCTTCCATTGTTCCACAAGTGGGACCTCAGTAGTTCTCCAGCATTGTAGGATTAGCCTCTAGGCAGGGCTACAGCCAAGAATTTTGGGGCCTAGGACAAGTCCTTTAAGATGGGTCCACTCTCCCAAACCAGCTAAAGCCGGGGGGCCTGGGGGCTGCTAGGCCTCCAGAAGCTCACTGGGTTTAGATGCTCTGTGGTAAATTTTGGGGCTTTAATTGAAGAAAAAAAACACTTTGTTACATTTTCCCTGCCCCTGACTCCAGGGAAAACACTTCCCCATCTGTAGGACCTCTACAGTCAGGCAGCAAGGGGCAAGGTGAAGTGGATGTCACAATGTTGCTTACAGGGAACAAAGCACCTGCATTTCCACTGGACCTGGGTTAGGGAGTGAACGGGGGTATCCACTGGATGCCAGAAATTAAATCAATTGGTTATGAAAAATTGGAAACTACTGTCCCAAATGTAAACAGGGGATGACATCCAGGCTGCAACACCCAGCTACACAAATCATAGCATGGCATAGTGGTTTATGACTGTCACTGTACCATGCTATGATTCTGTGCAGGTAGCTAACTAACATGTAAGAGGGTAACCTACTATAATAAGGAACCTCATTTACATTTACAGCTTGGTTACAAAGGGACCCTGACCCCAGTGACTAAGTAGTTTTGTCCACACAGCACAAATGGGTGATGCTGTAATCAGGTGATGAACTGTCCTTTATTTTTGCACAGTCACCACTGTGATTGAGAAAATGGTTCCGGGCTTCTGTGATAAAACATGAGGGACTGTCCCAACTAATTTTGGTTTACTCTGGATAGCCGAATTAAGAAGCAACATCTCATTTCCAGTGGGATACTGCTTCTACCCATTTTCACAGCTGCAGTAGGTGACAGGAGCACTGGGAGGTTAAATGACTTGCTCAAGGTCATGCGGTGATTATTTGATTCTATTAGAGTATGAACCTGGAATATCCTGATTCCCAAGCAGAATTTCTGATCAGAAAACCACATTGCCTGAAAAAACACATGGACTTGACCAGCTGGGAACAATCTGACAACCAATTAAATTTTGCCCCCCCCCCAGTTTTCCAGGACACAGGAAAAATGTTCAATGTTGTTCTTCCCATGGCACTATTTGGCATATTTTGTAAGATGAGCTTCAGCCTCATCCTATTTCTTGTTTAGTGATGTCTGCATTTCATGTTAACAAAGGTGGCTAAAGAGTTTTTGCTCTGTGGTGAAGCTTATAACAGTACATTCTCCCCTTGTATTAAGTAGTGGCCCTTTGAGGTTGTAGATATTGTGGTGGGAGTAGAACAGATTAACTCAGTCAGTTCCTTTTTATCTTTTTTGAACACTTCATTAAACTCTCTGTGAGTTTTAAAAGCTTCCCTGATTCATTAGCTAGTGTTTTATGCAGTTCTCTAGTGGATAATGGAACTGCCAGTAAATACTTGTCCAACCAAAAACCATAATTTCAAAATTTGTATTTAATGCTTTACACCAAGATTGCCCAATTTGTGAAAGAACTTGTTCTGGAACTGATTAAAATTTAGTTGTTTTAATCATAGATCACTTTCAGTTAATTCTTTTTATTGAAAACTTTTTCAGCACAGTACAATAGCCGCAGTGCATGTTCTTCAGGATAACAGTGCATACCCTTAGAAAGGTTTATCAAATAATATTGGATGAGATGTGCCCCTAATATACATGTTATTACACATGGAAAGTAGCATGCCACAAACTGATGTAGGCGGCTACAAGAAAAACTTAGAAATATGAAAACTACAATAAAAGGATGCTTGCAGAGATAGCAAAAAGTAGTGGACATTTTGCAAAAGATGGTTGCTTTAATTTTGCTCAGAACTGAGGAGGTTGAGCAAGGTTATCTATCCCTGGATTTGGGGAAGGCTAGGGCTGAATGGAGGCTTGACCTGGGTTGCTGGAAAAAATTTTGATGGGGGAGATATGTCACCCTGTGGTCAGTAGGGCCCAGTGTCTGCTGTAGATGTGACCGATGATTTGTCATACTTCACCATTGTGCCCCTTGTAAAATGAAACATCCTCTCAAAGTTGGCCAGCTTGGCCAGTGAAGCTTCCATTGTTCTAAAAGTGGAATCTCTGTAGTCTTCCAGTATTGTAGGATTAGCCTCTAGGCAGGGCTGCAGCCAAGAATTTTGGGGCCCAGGACAAGTCCTTTGAGATGGGTCCCCTTTCCCAAAACCAGCTAAGGCTGGGGACTGGGGCTGCTAGGCCTCCATAAGCTCAGGGGGTTAGATGCTCTGTGGTGAATTTTGGGGCTTTTATTGAAGAGACAAACACACTTTTGTTACATCTTCCACACACCTGACTGCAGGGAAAACACTTACCTATCTGTAGGACCTCTACAGTTTGACAGCAAGGAGCAAGGGAGAGGGGATGGCACAATGTTGCTTACAGGGAACAAAGCACCTCCATTTCCATGGAACCTGGGTTAGGAAGTGAATGAGGGTGTCTACTGGATGCCAGAAATTAAAACAGTTGGTCACGAACTATTGGAACCTACTGCCCCAGATGTAAATGGGGGATGACATCCAGGCTGCAAAACCCAGCATCAAGAATCATAATATGGCATAGTGGCTTATGACTGTCACTGTACCATGCTATGATTCTGTGCAGGTAGCTAAATAACACGTAATAGGGTAACCTACTATAATAAGGATACCTCATTTACATTTACAGCTTGGTTACAAGGGGGCCTTGAACTCAGTGACTAAGTAGCTTTGTTTGCCCAGCACAAATGGGTGATGGTGTAATCAGGTGATGGGTTGTCCTTTTATTTTTTTTGCACAATCACCATTGTGATTTAGAAAGTGGTCCTGGGCTTCTGTGACAAAAAACGTGGGACTGTACCAACTAATGATGGTTTACTCAGGATAGCCCAACTGAGAAGCGACATCTCATTTCCAGTGGGATACTGCTTCTACCCATTTTCACAGCTACAGTAGGTGACAGGAGCACTGGGAGGTTAAATGACTTGCCCAAGGTCATACAGTGATTATTTGATTCTGTTAGAGTTTGAACCTGGAATATCCTGATTTCCAAGCAGATGTTCTGACCAGTAAACCACACTGCCTGCAAAACAACAGGGACTTGACCAGCTGAGGACAAGCTGATAACCAATTAAACACCCCCAGTTTTCCAGGACACAGATAAAATTTAAAAATGTTACTCTTCCTGTGGCATTATTTGGTATTTTTGTAAGCGGAGCTTCAGCCTCACCCTATTTCAATACCTAGTGATATCCCCATTTCATGTTAACAAAGATGGCTAAAACGTTTTCTAGCATGCAGGCTGTAATTTATTCATTTTACTGAACTTGCATTCCACATAAATGTATACATATGACAAGCTGCAGAACATCTGATAGACAGGTACACACCACAAGTAGTGAGCTACTGTACAACTTATCATTTTATAGCCAAGCAAGTCAATTATATACAATACAATTTTTTAAAGCCAAGTGCCAACAAGTGCATTACTTTGAACAATGTAATTTAAAGCCAGCACAGAAGTTACTTAAAGGAGAACTGCCTTGAATCTGTAAGCCCATGTTTTCTGTAGAAGCTGCATCTGTAATACTGGTTCACATTCTGTTTTTGTTCCATTTGTACTGGCCTTTTAGTACATTCACTGGTTGTATCTGCTTTACACACTGGTCAGCAGTACAATTTTACAATTTAATGATGTACTTTATGTCCTTGTTAAAGAACTGTCTTTGTTTTTACAATGCATTCATGTTTTACTCTGGAACTCTGTGACCCAAAAGGGACATAAACTACATCATACAGTTCTAAAATGTCACTTACCAGCAGTGTATCAGTCAGAAGCACTCACTGTGCTAGTGTGTTTACTAAAAGGCCAGTAAAGATGTTACAGTAAGAGAAAGGGATCAACTACAGTATATGAAAAAAAAACATCTACTGGGGAAAATGACTTACAGTTTCAGTGCAGTTCTCCTTTAAGTTACATACAATGTCATTTTAAGATCATCCACATGCAGATTATGTAAAATATACAGATATGACCCAGGCACATATTACAGCCTAATTCTTTTTTTCCAGGTAGCAGAGCAGCACTGCACAATGTATACTGAACCGAAGAGCACTCGACTTATTACCTGTACAAGAAACCGCAGATGACCATCTACATTTGCAGTCGGCAGTGGTTCCTTCCTGTCATAGGCTACCTTTCTCTGTCTCCACTCCGATGGCCCAGTTCTCTTCCCCTTGACCCCGAGTACCTGACCATTGGAATTAAATTCCTGCTGCTGTGCTGTGTATCTTCTTGTTTAGAATCCTGGCTGGCCACCAACTGATTTGGAGCTGTAGAACAGTGAGTGAAAGTCCTCTTTGTTTACATTTTCCCACTGCAAGTTCTGCAACATGATCACAACAGGAACAACATCTGATTGGTCCTCACAATGGACCAATCATTAGCTGCCACCCACCTATACTGCCCATAGTTCATAGGTTCATAGGTGATTTCAAGCTAAGTAGACTTTTGTCCATAATGCTTGCCTTATTATTTATAACCCTTTATCTATTCTATCCAAAAGGAAGTTATCGAGTTTGTTTTTAAAGGAGTCCATATTTGTACTAGACACCACTTCCCTAGGCAGAGAATTCCATCCTACCACAACTCTGTTGCTGAACCAGTATTTTCGTGATAAAGTCTGCCATTTTTGTGTTTCAAACTGGAAAGGGTGCCCCCTGGGTTCGTATCTTGATTTCCTCCAGACTAGTCCAAGTTCTGACAAGAGTGCAGGATCATTTATACATCTGTATAGTAGACAATAGTCCCCCCTAGTTCTTCTATACTCCAGGGTAAACAAATTCAGCTCCCTTAATCTCTCAGGGTAAGTCTTCTTTTCCAACCCTTCAACTGACTTAGTCGCTCTTTTCTGTATTCGTTCAATATTATGTATATCTGCTTTTTTATAAGGTGCCCAGACCTGAGCACAGTACTCCAGGTTTGGTCTAACCAGAGCACCATAAAGAGGGATTAATACCTTCCTATCCCTACTTAACATGTGTCTCAGAATACAATTCAAAATTTGATTTCCCTTTCTTGTTACTTTGTTACAATGTGTACTAAATTTTAAGTCTGAACTAATTGTTACCCCCAAATCCCTTTCCTCTTCTATTTTATTGAGTACAGTATTATCCAATTTGTAGAGGAGAGGGTTGTTATTTTTTACTTTACCCAAATGCATAGTTATACATTTGTTTTGTTTTAATTCAAGTTTATTCTTTACAGTCCAATGATGTATGTAATTTAGTGCTTCTTGTAGATCCTGCTGGTTTTTACTGTATTGGTTATTGCACCAATTCTGCAATAATCTGAAAATTTTGTCAACCAAATATCTTTATTTTCCAGTTTCAAGGAGGTTATGTAGATGTTAAAAAGGCAGGGTCCAAGTACCGATCCCTGGGGGACCCCACTAGTCACAGTCTCCCAGTTTGATTTTTCTCCTTGTATCACCACTCTTTGCCTTCTTTCACATAGCCAAGCATCTATCCAGTTTATTATATTGGTGTCTAGTGCATACTGTTTAAGGGAAAGTATTAATTCTTGATGAGGGAGTTTGTCAAAAGCTTTAGAAAAATCCAAAAAAAAAATAACATCAACACAATTTCCCGCATCTAATGCCTTTCCAACCTTTTCGTAAAAAGTCAAGAGATTTGTCTGACAGGAACGTTTTTTTCAGAATCCATGTTGTAGTGGGTCCTGCAGTTTGTTAACCTTAAGGTACTCAACTATATAATTCTTTAGAATGGATTCCATCATCTTACCCATGACCACTATGTTGAATGGCCACTAAACCTGGAGCTCTGGATAGACTGGCTTTGAAGCCAGCTTGATGCTTAAATACTTGCATGCCTAGTCCTACAAAACAAAATACAAACAATAACAAAAAATGCAAGCTCCTTGAGCAGGCTGCCCAGATCTTGGGGCCCGGGACAACAGTCCTGGTTGTCCCCTCATGACATCAGCCCTGCCTCTAGACCTCAACTGGGGCTGTCAATGCCCAACTGTGGAGGCATCTGGGGAAGTCTAAAGATGTGTGGACTATCCAGAGGAACAAGAACTCTGGAGACTGTGGAAGAGGTCTGTTTAACCTGGTCTTGCAGTAAGCAGTAACTCTGTGCAAAAGGGTGCAATTAGCCAGTTTTACCAGAAGAGGTCAATCAGGTTCGCAGCAAAAGTTGCCACACCTTCAGCAGAGGACATGAGGGAGGAGTTGTATAGTAATGAGTTGATCAGGGGTTCTGTACCACCGATGCATAATTTTGTTTTTGATTAGGGAAGCCCTGATTTCTGTGCACGCATCATGAGTCAGCTTCCAGACAGCTTCCCAGTAGTCCTCTGAGATATTGCATGTGAGTTGGGATTCCCATTTCTGCCATGCCCCTTACAACTGGTCTGTGAGGGTCTCCATAATGACCCTGCAGATAACCATGGCTTTGCCGCTCCTAAGTTTGAGTCATTGCTGAGATGGTTGTGGGCCTAAGGAGGATGAGAGGTGCCTCATAGCTTTTAACAAAGGAGTTTAGGGCATGTCTGAGCTATAGGTAGCACCAGAAATCTGTCCTAAGCAATAGAAACTTGTCCTGGAGGTTTTAAAAGACTCTTATGTGTGAGGATCCTGGCAATAGGGCATCCTGCACTGACCAAATCCCTTTATCTCTCTAGTAGGGCCATAGCAGGGTTTTACCTTCCACGTGTATCATGGAGTTGTTTGATCGATGGAGTGGAGCTTTCATGCTCTGGTAATAACTTGCCAGGCCAAGAAGAACTTATGTATTGCAGAAGGAGCTTATTTTTTATGGAACTTCTTGCTATGCAGCAGATCCCCTAGTGATAGTGATGATTTGTTGGTGGCAAACATTTCCATTGCAGCCACTGGGGGGATCCCAGAGCAGGGGCTATTAGCCAATGTAACAATTGAACTCTGATGAAGAAGTGGTGGTATCCTAACACCCAGATAAGCCCAACCCTCCTGATTTCCAGTATTACCACGTCATGGTCCTGCTATATCTGGATATCTTGCCTTTCAATGGAAGGTCTCTAAACTGGCTGTCTATTTTGTCAAACCAAATGTTTGAATATTGAGGGGAAGGTGGGTTAAGCAATTATGCAAGAGTTTGGGGTGGAAATCATTCTGAGAGTGGCCACTTTACCAGCCATAGATAAATGTCTGCACTTTCCCTCAGCTGAGTTCCCCTTTGAGCTTATCTGTATGAGTGTTAGGTTGGCCTGGGCCACTGCTTCAGGTTTGGTAGTATTTGAATGCCCAAGCATGTGATGCCCGAGGGGGCCCAGAACATTCCACAGACTCAAAATTGAGCTTCAGGGCAGCTCTGACTTAGAAGTACTATGTCTCTTTTAGCTGGGCTAATCTTCAGACCTGAGATAGTGCAGAAACATGACAGGGTGTCCATTAGTGGAGCCAGAACACTCAGGGTATCTCTGGTCAGTAGCAGGAGATCATCAACATAGAGTATTGTAGAAATCTCATGCTTATCTATTGATAGACCTGGGATGGCCTTGTGACACCTAAGGTCTACTGCCATAGAGTCTGTAACCATGACAAAAGGGAAGGGTGAAAGTAAGCAGCCTCTATGACTGTGGAGTTAATACCCTCACCATGAGTGAGCTGTATAGGATTTGGATCCAGGTGAGGAAGGAGGTCCCAAGTCCCATTGCCTATAGGACCTTGAGGAGGTAGCCCCATTCCACTGAGTCAAAAGCTTTTTCAAGTCTGTGATGATAGCAGCTTCTAGAGTAAGGTACCCTCTTCATTTTGAGAGTAGCATGGTCAGAGACATAAGATGGTCTGAGACCATCCTTACCTTAATGAAGTCCTCTTGGGACAGGTGTATTAGTGAGGAAAGGTGTTTTTCCAGCCTGTTGGCTAGAGCTTTCACAAGCACTTTGATGTTCACATTAATCAGTGAGATGGGGTGGTAGCTCACTGAGTTTGTTGCATCTTTGCCCTTCTTAGGAAAGACAGTAATGGTGGCCTCCCTCATGGTTGGAGGTGGGGATTAGAGGAGTTTATCCTCCACAAATTTACTCTGCAGGGTAGGACATACAATTTATGGCATTAGTTGTAGAAAGTCTGCCGGTAGTCCATAATTTCCCACTGCCTTGTTGTGATTTAAAAATCTGAGAGGGCAGTTTTTGTCTATTGGGTGGTAAGGGGAGCCTCCATTAGTGTAGTTATCTAGGTGCTTAGCTGTGGCAGGGGTATGTCTGCCCAAAACTTTTGAATGTCTTCCCTGGAATGTGACTAGGGGATGCACAGAGAATTTTATAAGATGCATGCATAGCCCAATTTATGGACACTGGGGCAGTAAAGGTCTACCCATTGCATTCTCTGTTGGTGGAAGTCAGTCTCTGCACTTGGTAATTATGAAATCTGCAGGCTAAGACCCTATTTGCCCTTTCATCTTCCTCCCGGTAGGTATGTTGGAGTCTATTATTGTCCCATTCTACCTTTTTTATGAGCAGTTCATTCAGCTTGAGACAGATCCCTGTCAGTTCAGCCTCAGTATCTGCCAGTTTTAGAACCCTGTGTTTTTTCTTTACCCAGGCTTCCAACTGCTGAAACCCAGCAGAGAGATTGGCATATCTGGCCACTCCCTCTGTCCATCACTTTGCTACATATCTCATAATCTTACCTCTTGCTTTGTAAGCATCCCAGAAGGATGCTACTGAGGTTTCCCCAGTGCTGTTCAGCCAGAAAAATTCTTGGGAGGCTTCCTTGATGCAGGTTTGGAAGCCCGTGTCATGGAGAAGCAATGGGTCTAGCTTCCATACTTGAGATCTGGTTGGGGGGTGCCCATACCAAGCCAAGGGAGATGTGGGCATGATCCAACAGATTCCAGTTCCCCATGTCAGATGGAATCAATTTGTACATGATATCAGGTGATCCCAGTCACAAGTCTATATTACTGAATGAGTCATGCACCACTGGGTGGCATGTGTAATAATTTGTGGTGGGGTGCTGAGTCTGCCAGAAATCAGACAGGGAGTGCTTCTGCATCAACTCCTGCAGAATATCTTCAGCCTTGGGGTGAGACTCTGTTTTACTAGAGCTGCAGTCCTTTTCTGGAGCTAGGGTGAAGTTGAACTCACCCGTGGTTAATGTGGGGCATAATCTGGGTTGAACTGTGACAGGGCCTGATTAATAGCAGAGGGAAAAAAGAGAGGCAATCCTCATTAAGAGCATAACATTCACCAGTATGAGACAACCTTCTGGTGATGCAAGCTTCACCAAGACCCATCTCCCATCTTTATCTGAAACTGTGGCCAGCAGCTGCCAGGATAAGTACTTATGCAAAAGGATGGTGGTCCCTGATTGTTTAGTAGGATTGGAGCTGTGGATCTTGCTCCCCACCCATTCTCTTGCTAGGTTTTTTAGCTTCTTCTGGAATCAGCTTATTTTCTAGAAGAAAAACTATAGTGGCCCTTTGCTTTTTGAGTTGGGTTAAAACCTTTCTCTTTTTCTTAATAAACAAATGTAACCTCTAGATGTTCCAACTAATACACTGGACACCAGCTGTTTGTGATCCCCAGCATGTATGGATTGAAAATGACTGCCACATCACTCCTGAAGCCTTTCATGCCCTGTGTATGAGTATGAACTACAGAGAATACAGATGGTGCACCCCTTTTTGTCGACACCCCAATGGCAAATCAGGAAAAAAGACCATTACGGCAACATTCACGGTAATGGTCATTATTCCATGTTTCGCCTTCCTCCAGTGTTCGGCCCCCTCCCTGGACCAACTCCAACCTGGAGTTTAAATCCTAAAGTCCAGGGGAGGGTGGGTGGCAGAACCCCCCACAGAAAACACCCTTAAAACAGGTGGCACGATATCTGCGTTGGTATTATGCCATCGCTCTGTGGGAGGTCGGCATTGTCGCTTTCGACCAAACTTGGTGCTTCCGAATACAGATGCCCTCAGAACAAACTTCTTCTTCCCCAGGGTAAACTCATCATCATTCCCTAACTTTTATCTCTCTGCAAACAGCTAGCAATGACAACATTTAACTTAAGACAACTATTTACAAGCCTCCCCAGGCAAAGAGTGTGAGGGTGGCATCCGTGACTCAGACTAGGCCAAAGATGCTAGGTAGTCCAGCTACTCCATTGTCAAAATCTGGGATGTGTGAGAGTGACTTTCTATGAAGTCTGGGTAGTAGGTGCCTGGAACAGTGGGTGAGTGGGGAATGCGCTTGAGCAGGGTACAAGTCATAGCCCAATGCTTGGGGCTCTTCTCCCTCTTCCCTCCTGAGTCTCAATGGCTTACAGCAATACAGATGTAGTCTATGCCTCTCTGATGTGAACTGCATCACAGGATAGGAAGGGTGGAATGAGCGGGCTTACTAATAAACCTCTGAGGCATAAACGTATCCAGATGTACTGTGCTTTGCCATCTTAGTGTCTACCCATGCATCTGCACACTAACTAATACTGCCCTGCATCTTAGTCATGGATTGCTGTGAGTGCCATGGGAGAACTAAGCTGAGGACATGGGTGGGAGGTGGGGGATGGACTTGGTGGTACTAGAAGGTGTAGTCTAGATGTTCTGCCCCAGGGATTTCAGACTCTGAAAGAAGAAAGAGCCCTACCCTGAACCTTGTTTAAGAAGTACTCTACTCCTTTGCCCAGTGACCCACTAATGGCTGAAAAACATAATTTGAGGCTTAACAGGCCTCCCTATACAGAGCTGTCCCCTCTGTTGTATTGAAGAGCCAAGAAGGCTGTTTGCAGTAATGGGAGGCAAAGGTCAAGACAGTCTTAGGGGAGTAAGGGTCTTGGACTATCTATGTGGAAGAGGAGTTCTCTTCCACTGCCAGGGTTATTGGCCCCCCTCATTACCTCTCATATTAAAGCACCAACACTGATGGTCTTTTCTAAACAGCAAAGATAGCATAGCAGATACCCCCAACATAACCTACCTAAACTCTTCTAAAATCAAGGGACATAACTATCAAGTTAGTCCTGCTGGATCAAAAGGTTCATCTGGAGTCCCAGCAGCTGAGATAGTCCTCAGGAGTAGCTGTGTCACTGAGACTGGCACCATTCACCAGGTCACACTGATGAACCTGTAGGGCATGCTCTTGAGTTCCATCTGATGTCTGGCTCTCCACTGGGGAGAAAATGTGGAGGGCGATCTTCATGGCTGATGGCCATGCCTTGCGCCCCTGGAGAGACCCGAGAGGGGCGCATGCCCTGTGGGTGCAAGAGTGATAATGGCCGGCCTACTGGGAGAGTGGGTTCGTGTGGCCCGCATGCACGACCAAGTCCGGGGATGCAGGGCCGGCGGCTGGAGATCGTGTAGAGCCACTCTGCCAAGGAGAATAAATAATAGTAAAAAACAAAATGACACATTATTAAATAGACTATGTATAAATCACCTGATTAATTGTGTCCACATTTTGGGTAGGAAATAGATACATAAATAATTATAAAAAAAGGCTAATGATGAAAAAGAAAACTGTTTCATTTGTATATTAGCTATGTTGGTTCTCAAGGGACATTACTGCTTAAATCAGTCAATTAATTTTTATAATGAAATACATTTTCCCTCTGCATTTCACATACATTTCAAAAGAAAACAGGATAGAATAAACATTCACAGTGAATATAAGATACCAATTCTAACAAAAAACAGTTGGAATAAAGCCTTCTATGCTATGCAGTGATACTAAACATCTAGTTAATGACATTTCTTTTTTTAAGTACACAAAAAGGTTTACAATGCCATGTAGCACACAGAAGCAAAGTATCATCCACATATCATTAAGCCCCCCACCACTCCCACCACGTTCTTACTTACCAGAGACTTCCCCAGAACCCCTAAGACTCATCTTCCCCAATCCTCCTCCCAGCCTAGTCCAAGGTGGGTTTTCTAGACATCCAGCAGAGCAATCACAAACTTGACACTTTATTACTGTAACAAAGAAGGAACAAATAAATAAATAAAAACAATTTTTTAAAATAGTATCTCTCTAGAGAATGGAAGGAAAAAGCACTTGCCTTCGATAAAACCTGACTCACCGCCTGACTAAATAACTTAGTTAAGGATCCCAGAGCTCTCCAAATTGAATCAGTCTGTGATTCTGTAGTGCTACTGCACTTTCTGCATTAATGGTAGTTAATAATTCCTGTGACCATTCTCTCATAGTAGGGAGAGTGTTTTTTAACCAGTATTTTATAATAAGCAGCTTAGTCACTAAAGTAATAACTGCCATGCATACTTTGTCTCTGAAAGATTGTATAGATTGGTAATTGCCAATAATGCAGATAGGTAGTGAAAAAGTAATTAGGACAAGTCCCAGCATGTGCAACAAAGAGCCCTCACATTGGGAACATCTGGAACATCTAACTTCTGCCACTTAGCCCATCTTGAATAGCTTAAGTGGCATATAATAGAGGTTATGTAGAATATAATATTGTATTAGTCTTAACCTGTCTTTTTAATAAAATGATATAAATCAGTCCAGACCTTAACACAAGTAGAGGGATTATAGCTACTTTGACACTGTGTTGCCAGTAAAATTCTGTGGGAGAGCTTTTATCACAGCTTGCCACACCCAATAGAGTTTCGAAATAGGTCTGCTCTGCTGCACAGTGTCGGACAACTGTGCGAAAAATTCCCCAGTCTTACTCGATCAAGGAGGTTTTCCCAAAAATTGCAAACACAGAGTGTTTAATCTGATAATATATAAATGCTGAAGAGCTTGAGACAGCTTTCCAAATTCTGCTACAGTTAAAAACCATCCCTGAACCACAAGATCGAAATGAAGATGAACTTTATTTGTTTGCCAAAGTGCTTGTGTAATTACCTATTTATCAATTTGTAACTTGTGGTTGTTGAAGAGTGGTTGCCTCAGATCAAGATGGCTTGTTAAACCAAATAGACAGCACATCTGTCTATGTGCTTTCATTGATCAACCAATTGGGGAGTCCCTTAGTAGTAACGGAAGCTTCTTAAGTGGGATGCAGAGTAGGGAAGCTAACGAGATATTGAAGGTGTTCGCCCTGACTCATTTTCCAGATGACTCATTACTATTTAACCATCTAAAATATTTCATCCCATGAAAAGCAAGATAATAAAGAAATAAATATGGGAGTTGAAGCCCTCCTATCTGTCGAGGCCTACATAATTTTCTAGGGCCTGTCTTGGATGTCTCCCTAGCCACAAAAACCTGGACCAAATAGATGCCATATTCTGAAACCATAGCTTTGGTAAAGGAATATTTAACACTGATAAGGGGTGCATTAGTTTAGGTAAAAAAACATCTTTAGGGTATTAACTCTTCCCCACAGTGTTTGTGGAATTGCTTGCCATCTCTGCAGATCCTGATCTAATTGCTTAACCACTGGGTCCAAGTTAAATTTCTGAAGGTCTTGCAAATCTTTGGGAGGTTTTATATCCAAAAAGGTGATATGATCTGAAGACCGCTTGAGCCCTAAGTCTGAAATTTCTGATGGAGAACAAGATGGAGTTAATACCAGAACTGTTGCCTTATGAGAGTTCAGTTTGTATCCTGACAGTACACTGACATCTGAGATTAGTTGAAGCACTGCAGGGACAGAGTGCTTCAATTCAGAAAGATATAGTAGCACATCATCTGCAAACATGGAAAATTTAAACTCATGCTGGCCAAATTTTATCCCTTTAACCTGAGAAGTCACTTTGATCTTTCTTGCCAAGGGATCTATATATAAATTAAACAAAAGGGGAGAAATGGGGCATTCTTGACGGGTACCTCCTGTTAAAAAGAACTGCAAGGAGATGGCCCCATTACTTGCAACTCTAGCTGATGGGCATCTGTAGAAAATCTTAATCCATCAAGAAAAATCTTTAGGGATGCCATACATTGGCAGAATGTCGAATAGGAAATCCCAGTCCACCCTATCAAAAGCGTTCTCTGCATCCTGGGAGAAGAACACCACATTGGTGTTTCTGTCCACGGACACAAAGAAAAAATGGAGAATTTTGTGAAAAAGGTCACTAGAATATCGCCCTGCTATAAAGCCAACTTGCTCAGCTCCAATTAAGCCTGTCCAGACTTTGTTTAATCTAGTGGCCAAAATATTTGCTAGAATTTTTATGTCAATATTCAGAAGTCATATAGGCCTATAGTTACCCGGCAATGTTGTGTCTCTCCCCTCCTTTGGTAAGACTATAATCCTAGCTTCAAACAAGGCTGATTCATTTACCTCATGAGGAAATAGATAGTTATACAAATCTCTTAGTATAGGGGCTAATTCCTGAGAAAAACATTTGAAAAATAAGGGGGAATAGCCATCCAGGCCTGGAGCTTTATCTGGTACCAAGTTCTTAATAGCTTTGGTGACCTCCCTCTCTGTTATGAGTCCTACCAAGTTCTTGCTCTGTTCAGCGAAGAGCTTTGGCAGGTCCACCCTCTTCAAAAACTGATGTAATGGAAAGGCATAGTTAGATATATTTGGAGATACCATGTATAATGAACGATAAAATTCTTCAAAAATCTCCACTATCCTATCAGGATTGGATGTTGTAGAGGAGGCCTCTTGACTCTTTAAGGCTGGGATCCATTGTGAAGCCTATTGTTGTTTCATCCCAGCTAGCTAGCAGTCAACCCATCTTTTCCCCTTGGCCTATATAGGTGGCTTACATTCTGGTTGAAAACTTAGTGACCTTATCTAATAAGTAAGCTAAATACTTTGCTCTTAATAATGCTAGTTCAGCCCAAAGCCATTCTTCTGAGGAACTGGAATGATGAGCCTCCAAGACTTTTATTCAAGTTAACCACTCCTCAACCTACCCATATAATTTATTTTTCCTTATTGTAGAGAGGCGGATGAGCTCTTCTCTCCACAAACCTTTCAAAGAGCCCCACATTACATCCATAGCTTTAATTGAAGTGCAATTTTCTTGCCAAGATTTCACAATAACTGCCTTCATATGGGCTACTGTATAACCGTCTACTAATAATTTATTATTTAAGGACCAAGTGCAAAACTGAGAGCCACAACCCCCTATAAACAATTCAGCCAGATCGGAGAATGATCTGAGAGAACTCTTGGATAGATACCCACTTTCTGGACCCCAGCCAAGGATGAAACACTAATCAAATAGTAGTCTATCCTAGAATAAACTCTGTGGGGGTGGGGCAAAAAGTAAGTATATTCCCTTTCTTTGGGGTTGAGTACCCTCCCAAGGGTCTGTCAAATCTAAATCTGCACAGAACTCCCTCAGAGCTATTGTGCTGGTGTTAATCCCATCCTGCTTTGAAATGATCTGTCAAGCTCGTTGGAGAAAACTAGATTCCAATCCCCCATAAAATAAATGGAATATTGCCTAAAGAAGCTAAAATTAAGGATATTGGGTGGAAAAAAAGGGAAGTCTAAATTCAGACCATAAATGGACCCCAGCAAAACCTCCATATTGGCCAACCAACCCTGTATTAAAATATATCGACCATCTGGGTCTGCCCATTCTTGAATGAACATAAATGGGACAGATCTATGTATCAAAATGGCCACTCTTCTCTGTCTGGCACTCCGTCCTGCTGCATACACCGGACCCACCCACAATTTCTGCAAATGCAATGCTTTATCAATGGTAATATGTGTTTCCTGTAGCAGAACAATATGAGAATGATATCTATTCAAATGCTTTAAAATACAATATTTTTTATTATTCTTTCTTCCTCCTTTAACATTCCAGGATATAAAGTGCCAGTTATTCATGACCTCTATTCTGTCAAGTCATAAACTTTGTGACTGGCTCAAATTGGATATTATTAACCTTCCCTCCCCCCAACTGCCTCCCCACCCCTCCACCCTTAGATTAGGTCTAACATCTACCTCTCTGAGACCCTTAAACCTCCCCCATTACTCTATCTAACCTACTGGCCAGTAGCAATCTCCTAACCATATGGCCCATGATAATGAAGAGAGGAGCTGCCCTCGCCCAAACCAACCCCATAGTAGTTAAGGTTCTCCCACCCCTCCACCCTACCCTCCATCCTGGGCTAACTCCCCCTAATAATTAGAGGAACAAGATCATACATGCATCTAAAAAAGTAAAGAGCTCGGGTTTGTCTTCCTTGACCTGAAAAAATGGTAACCCGGTTTAATCAGACTCATTAATGAGTGTGCTTCTTTTATATTAGAGTAATCCTGTCTTCCCCCAAAAAAACTGCCCTCTACAGTCTCCCCCTGTTAAGGGAAGGGAAGAATTGCAACTACCTAAATAAAGTTCATTGACATGTACTCTTGAAAAAGGCTATATGGATAAAGCTTATAGATCTCTCTTTCGTTACCAGTCTTCCCCAACCTAAAAGCAACCCCCCCTTAGCGGCTCTGACAGTCTGTTAATGACTTTGGTTAGTGAGCACTATTGGATGGATACCTGACATATTCCTTTTCCCTTTCCCTTCCCTTCCCTGGTTTAAGTTGCTTTTTTAGGTTTCAAAAGTTAGCATTTAACTTAAAATTGTATTTTATCCAGTGGCCCATTCATTCTGCAGGATATATATGTACCCCATTTTTATCCCTGATAGCTACCCCACTCTTCTTTACCATGACAGATAGCCCTAATTCCAACTTTGCTTAACTTTCCATGTAAGCTGGAGTATAACTTACCAGACATGTGCACCAGCATCTTACAAAAGTAAGCAAAGAACCCACGTTTATACTTAAACTGTTGTAGTTGTTGCCAAGGCTAAGGATTAATACTAAAAAAAAAAAAAAATGAGAAAAATAAATGGCTTTGAGTTTTTTGCTGGGTGGTTGCCAGAGCCTTCTACATAAACATATGCAATGTCTCAAAATAAAGTCCTTCTTTTTTCTTTTCTTTTCTTTATTGATTTATTTTAACTCAATACCAATGACCGAGGCTCTGGTTTGTATGACCCTCTAGTCAAATTATAGGGAATCATTTCCTAGTGAATGTATCTCAGCTGAACCAGTGGTAGTTTTTATTTATGTTAACTAAATACCTCACTCCTTTTAGACTAGGTGACAAGTGTTGTGTTCCACGAGAACAAGTAGGACATCTAATAATCCAAGAAAAGTTCTCTCAATTGCCTGTTTCTCTTAGGCAAGAATTTCATCTTCTTTATCTTGGCCCTGACACAGAGAGATTAATGCAGTGGGCCCGAGAGAAGAACTACAGAAAAAAGTGTGTGGCAAATTCCATGCCCAAATGATAAGTGACCAAAACCGTAACATAAGTCAAACCGACTACAGGTACATGAACACTGTCATTCGAATCATGAATAAAAAAGGAAATGTTTGACAAGAATAGTCTTGTTATTCCGAAGGCCTTTGGACATTCAAAATCAAATGTATCATTATCAGTAGGTACCTCCTCATGCGCATCTTTACTGGTAGTTCCACAGTGAGGAAATCAGCACCCAAATTATATTAAAAGATTCTGCTATCTTCTAAAGTCCAAAACTTAGTTTATGGTCTCTTAAACAGAAAATCTTGATTTCAAATAAGCTCATACCTGATTACACACCCCTGCAGAGAATCTTGATAGTCAGCCAGCTTTGTCAAACAGATCAGGTAGTAATTTTTTTAATTCAGTAGTCTCTTGATCCACTGAGTCAAAGCGAAATGTCCCTTTGTTTGTAGAGACTTCTTGACAGGCTGAAAATAGCATCCTATGCTTGATCTTGGCAGACCACAATTTTGATTGTAAAGGATGAAATGTGGCTCTTTCCTGTCACACTTTAAATGTTATGTCTGGCACAAGCCAAAGCCTCTTCCCTTCCCATTCTACCTTTTCCATTTGTCGCACTGCCCTCAGAAGGTGGTTACGATCCAAATAGTTGAGTAGTTTGAAAATAATTGGGAGGAGGGCTCACCAGGTGCAGATTTAGGCCTGATTACTCTGTGTGCCCGTTCTATAATATAGGTTGGGGCATTAGGTGAAGGCCCTACAAGACACACACAAAGCTTTTGGAAAAAATCAAGAGGGGTTGTTCATTCCTCTCCTTCAGGTAACCTTAGGATGACTGTATTATTTCTTCTCGATCAGCCCTCTAGGTAATCCACTTTGTCTAAATTTTTTTGATATTACATTTAACAGCAACCAGATCCAGTTCCATTTTGGCAACTTTGTCTTCTGTAGAGGAAATACGGGCCTTGGAGTCTGTCATTCTCTGTGTCAGCTCCTTCACTATCGGTTTCCACTATTTAAATTCATCAATCAGTGTAAATAAAGCCAATTTAATAACTTTTAATTCCAAGTACATCTGCTGTGACATAACAGATTCTGGGTTCTCTTGGATTGTGTCTATTGGAGAGGTACTCTGGTGTGGCCTTTTGGCATACAGGCCTACCATCAGCTTTGACTTCGTGTCTGACTCCTTGAGATGCAAAGTGGTTTGCTGGTCATTCATTTTGGCTATAAAAGCTTCCATTTAGGGCCTTGAGTGATCAGATGCTCTCTGCACTCCAAAGCAGGTAGGAAAAGCAGTGAGAATGGCAGTAGAATTCAAATTAGTCAGGATTTGGGATGGAGCACTTCAAGACTGCAGCTCACTCTCTCCATGTCATCATGTGCCTCCCTAGTTAATGACATTTCTAGCAACAGTAGCAGCTGCATTATATATTCAGTTTTCACAGACTGCATAGATTTACGGCCTTCTTCTCAATCTGAGTCCTGAAATGGATTGGCTTGGCTTTGTATAAATTCTTGTACTGCTGCTTCATCAATGAAATAATAAGTTTGTCCATTTGAGTTGAGAAAATCCTTAATTTAGCAGGTTTCAATGTGATCAAAGTTCCATCAAAGCTGGCAGAACATTCAAAAGTTTACAGGTCTGTATTTCACTTGAGAAATGCAGATAGTAGGAAACATTGTAGTCTTCATATTGAAAGGATCTTTTCATTTTTTCTAGACTTAGGAGAAAATATTTTTCAGCAACTGAATTCACAATGAAAATAACAATCCTTCCTACTGGCATCCTCAAATTTGTTCTGTTAGTTCTCCACAGTTGTCAATGATAGTTCCCTGTCTTAAGGGCACTCTGAAAGCTTTAACCATGCTTAATTCACATTTAACAATTTCCTGCAACTGGCACACTGTCTTGGCAACCAAAATATCTGCCCCAAAGTCCACTGTCAGACTAAGAATGCAGATATTACATTCCCTTTTTGTGTTATAGAGTCTCTCCATTTTATGGGATATTGCCACTTGTTCATGTATCAGAACATCTCATGCAGCAATTAATAAAGTGATGGAATTGTCAAATTTTTCCACAACTTTTTCCAGTTGAATAATTTTATTTAAATTTGGTTCCATGTTCTTGGCAGCAAGTTGAACTGTTTTCAAAATTGCATCAAACTTACAGATCAGTTCCTCAAAGTCACATTTATTATCTTGTATTTTATGTAACATTTACTCCATTGCATCCTTTCATTCAGCCACTAAATTAAAGAATGTGGATAATGAGGGCTCTTTTCTTCTTGTTGTGGGGGGTTCTATGTCCTTAACTGTCAATCAAGTAACTTGGAGTCACCAGGGCTAGAGGCTGTATCAGACCCACCATGTGCTCTGACCCAAGACAACCCAGGCTATGGCACCACAAACTCATTGATTATACTGCTCCTTTCTAACTTTTTCAGTCTTTCCATTATAGTTTTTGAAATTCTGGCATAATTCTGGCATCTATGCTATAAGCTGGACAAAAAATATATTGCTTTCATGTACGGATTACAGCAGAAAATGGAAAGATGTTTTCAGCCACACCAGGAGCTCCGATTTAGCATGACTACTCTTTTTACAGACAAAATTCACCTCCAAGGTGGGTGGGAAAGTAATGATTTTAGTTCAGACTCTAGGAGAGCATGGGGAGCAAGTTGGAGGTTGCTCTGACATGATAAGGAAGAGCTCCTGTGCCTTACCATGCAATAAACTCTCTACACACTAGCCCCATGAGTTTGTTGACATTCTAAACACCAAGAAACTGATCAAAATGACTAAGACATTTGCAGTATATTCAAGGGGTAAGGCAGAGTCCCAATGCATACAGCTGTGGCAGTGGCTGAACAAAGCTACATTAACATAGTTCAGAAATTAAGTAGTTGGATATTCTTTACTCACTGCAGATGCTGTGGTGGCACTGTGCAGTATATTTCTCAGTTTGGTAGGGGTGGTTACTCATCACCCATGCCTGGGGTCAAAGTCAAGGTCATGGGGCTAGCTGCTATCTCTGCCAAAGACTGGGGTTGCTCCATGAAAATGGTGTGGGTCACCCCACCATGCTTTGAATGTGGCAGGGAGGGTTGTTGTAGCAGGGCATATTTGCTGTGCTGCCAGGGTGTCCAGGGAACATGATGAGGAAGGACTTTAGTAGTTACAGCTGCAAGATCAGAAGGTATGGTCCTCTGAATCTCTACACCTTCTTGTCCCTCTGTTTCAGGTGCTTTCACCCCTACAAGGAGGAAGCCAAATTTCTTCCAGTTGTGTGTTTGACCATCAACAGCTTGGGGGCGGGGTCACCATGCTCAACAGGGCTTCAGGAGGTGGGGCCAAAGTATCAAACAATTTTCCCATATCACTGTCAGCCCAGGTCTTTAAGATAAACACTTGTGCAGCTTCAGAGTTGTCAAAGAGCCTGGTGACCCCATTTACCCCCACCCATAGTTAAGCAATGTAGCAGAAAGATGATGAGATCCTGATGCTGTGAAAGGCCTTCTTTGCTGGATTATAGGCCGAGTGCCTCCTGGACAGCTTTGCTGAGTAAACTGGCAAAGCAGTGTAATTATCTGGCTGAACATCAGTTCAGTCTTGACCACACCTGGTGCCATTTTAAGAGGTTGACTCCCTACCACACTGAGGTCTGGGAGACAGCTGAGCATGGGAAGAGGAGGGTCAATTTTGTGTCTGAGGTAAAAATGCTTGTTAGTTATACCGCAGGTTCACAAAATGGATCTGGTGCTGTGAGGAGTACTTTAGCCACACTATTCATTCTGAAACCAGCAAAATAAAATGGCCCAGTCTATGGATGGGAACAGATTACAGAGGAGGTTGTCAAGAGCTCACTGAAAGACATTCATCTTAGCTGGTCGCCAGGCCATGCCCCTTACAGATAGCACTTTCCATGACTCTTACAAATAACACTTTTAAGTTTATTTGGAAAAATTGCTCATGTTTTTCCTTTGCAGTCCATTGTGTAAAAGGTTCAAATGATTTTATAAATGATTTGTTTTATTTATTGAAATCTAGGATTACAAATACCTTTGAGCAGGAATTGCTCATTTACAAAGGTTCCATGTTGAAGGAATGGGAGTATATATACATACAAACGTCAACATAATAATACATAGTTACACAATAAAAATAAGTAAGAGAAATTCCAGGAAATTCCAGTAATTCAAAATGTTCCAAATGTTAGGTAGCATGACATACCAGCCAAGAGCAATCTTAGAGATAAGCACTGCAGGTAAGATGGAAGGGGATATGCAGGCAGGAAGGCTATTGTCAGAGGGTAGAGGGTGAGGGTAAGAGCTCTAAAGGGAGGAGGGAGGGATAAAAGTCAGGAAATGCCCAAGGGGGGAGGAAAGGGAGAAGGAACAAGGGGGTAAGCAGGTAGAAGGGGGCAAGGTGGGGAGAGGTAGCTGTCAAGACTGAAGTAGAGGGCAGTGAGCAGTGAGCCCCTGATTAGGCGAGGCAGTCACAATGATTAGTTGAAATGAGATGAAGTCAGAGTTGTCTCTTAAAAGGGCCAAGAGCAGCAGCAGCAGTAAGAGTTTCTTTGTTGAGAGTATTGTACCACTGTGGTGCTCTGTGGGCAGAGGCCCTCTGGCCCATGGTAGTCCGGAATCTGGGGACAGGGAAGGTTAGTTGTTGTGAACTTCAAGTTCACTGGGTGCTGTGGTGGTCAATGAGGAGCTTTTCAATGCCTGGGGCCATGACCCCCAGGAGGACTTTTTTGGCTAAGAGGTAGGTTTGATACTGTATCCGGCTGATGAGAGGAAGCCATCCTGCCAAAGTGTACAGGTCACAAGTGTATGTAGGTCGGTCAGCCCCAGTTAGCAGCCTGCATGCTTTGTTGAGTGCAACTGTAATTCTGCGGAGGGCAGAGGTGGAGGCAGAGCCATAAATTGCTAGCCCGTAATCAATGATGGAGGTGACAGACCTATTGATAACCAACTGGAGAGTGTCAGGAGTCATGCAGTGTTTGTGCCTGTAAAGCAGGCCTATATGGATGTTGGTGGCTTTGGCGACAGAATCTATGTGCCGATGGTAGGAGAGTGAGCTGTCCAATGTGACACCTAGGTATTTAAAATCAGGAACTTGTTCAAGTAAAGTCCCTGTTTGGTTTAGGATGGTGAGGTCATGGGATTTGTACTTGCTCCTGGTGTTGTAGAAGGTCATAATCTTTGTTTTGCTGTAGTTCATGACCAGTTTGTGTGACTTGAACCATTCTTCGATGCGCATGAATTCAAGCTGTAATTGTTTCTGGAGGAGCTCTGCATTTTGGTGTTTGGTGAACATGACTGTGTCATCAGTATAGAGCAGTAATTTCTGGTGGTAGACACTCGGAAGGTCATTGAGGAAGAAGCTGAAGAGTAGTGGCCCCAGGATGGACCCATGTGGGACCCCTGAAAGGACTGGCTTTTCTTCCGGGGTGACACCGGCAATCCTAACCCACTGGACCCTCTCCCCAAGGTAGCTTGAAAACCAGAGCAGCGCTTCATTGGAGAGCCCAATGTTTAATAATTGCTTGACTAGGAGTGGGTGGTTCACAGTATCAAAGGCTTTCGTAAGGTTGATGAATACTGCCCCTACACAGTTTCCTTTATTGAGCGTGGTATGGATGAAACCCATGAATTCTAATAGTGCAGTGGTGGTACTGTGCCCTTTTCAGAAACCATGTTGCTCAGGACACTGGATGTCGTATTTTTCCAGGTACTTGACTGGTTGGTCTGAGGTGATGCACTCCAGGGCCTTAGACAATGGAGGGAGGATGGAGATAGGTCTGTAGTTGGAGTGCAGTGATTTGTCTCCACTTTTGTGTACCAGTGTGATGGTCGCCTGCTTCCAGTGAGATGGGAACTGGGACATCCTTAGTGATAGGTTGAGGATCTTTGTCAGGGGTTCAAGGACTTCTTCAAGAACAAGTGCTAACAACTTCAGGTCAAGGGAGTCACCGCTGTAGCCTGCATTGTGAATGACCTTCCAAATATAGGTTCTGGCTTCGTGCACTGGGATCTCCTTGAAGTAGAATTGTGGGGCAGGGTGTAGGAGAGGAGTAGTTGCAGGAGGGTTACTACCAGAGGGGGCATCAAAGAAATTAGAAGGGAGGACACTATCCAAGTTGCAGAATGCATTGTTAAAGGTGTTGGTGATTGTGTACAGGTCAGATGTTGGTGTTCCATTTATGATGAGCATGGTGGGTGGTGACTTAGGGTCCTTGCCTGTAAGGTCTTTCAAGTTACTGCAAATTTTTTTTTCCTTGAAGTATTTGCTTTTGGCGCTCCTAACTACCCACTTGCACTCATTTCTGGCAGCTTTATATTTATGAATATCCCCAGGTTTGGATGTTGCACGGGCACAGTGCCAGAGATGATCCCTATGTTTGAGTAAAGTGATTAGATCGGGCGTTATCCAATGGTTAGCTCTGCCCCTGACCTTCAGCTTTTTGAGAGGTGCAAAGATATTGCAGGCCGCAGTGAAGTGGCTGATGAAAAAGCCTAAGGCTTAGTTTACATCAATGGCAGAGTCGATTGGTGTTCAGTCCAGGTGGCTTAGGTGTGTCTTTAGTAGTTCAAGGTACCCTTGCTTTAACACTCTGGTGTGGATTATTTTAGGAGGGGGCTTAATGAATTTGTTTGTCCAGGTACATGTGACCGGTGAGTGGTCACTGATCCCATCAGGGAGCACTGAGACTTTTGAGATTCATTCAGGGTGATTAGTAAGGATCCAGTCCAGAAGTGTGTGTGACCCTGTCCTATAGTTGCATCTGGTGGGGGTGGTAATGAGCTGGGTGAGGTTCTGTGACGTGACAGCATCCTTGTAGTTTCTGGCCTCCAGCGATAGCCAATTTATGATGAAGTTGCCTAGTACTATGAGTTCAGAGTTATGGTGTAATCCCTGTAGGCTTTCCAATATGCTCATAAATCCATTGGGCTGATCTTTATGGGGTAGGTAGACAGAGGCAATGGTGAGCTCCTTGTTGTGTGCCCCGAATGGAACTTTAACAGCGAGAATCTGCGAGGGTGGTTTAGGGTTTGAGAATGGGAAGACTTGACCCAGATAGGAATTCCTCAGGTAGATGGCACAGCCCCTACCTCATTTGGAAACCCTGTTCTGCCTGAATATAGAGTATCCAGGGATGGTGACTACAGTGTCTGGTATCTTAGGGTTAGGCCATGTTTCGACAACACAGAGTACATCAGGGCTATGTTGCTGGACCCAGGTTTGCAAGATGTCAAGTTTGTTAATGAGGCTGCAGACATTGATTGAGGCTAATGTGAGGGACCCCTCCCACCTTTTTGTGGCATGGGGTGCTAGGTCAGTAGGCCCCAGGTTAGGATGAGCATTTCCAGATATCAGAAGTGGCATAAGTAGTATCCTAAGAAGGTACGCGTTAATCATTTTGCAGATTAGTTTTGTTGTAGGGCATCTAGTCCTCTTGGCCTTGCTGGTCTGCATTTGCCCCCATGATATTGCAGAGCACAATATACAAAGCCATGTCCTCAGAGGTGCCACGTGATTGATGAAAAGTAATCAAATCCACAGGAAATGGTGAACTACCAAGGACCAGAAAACTGTTATTGTAGCTCAAAGACCCAGAATATGATAAATTCCTGACGGGGTTAAATTCCTGAAGGTGATGAACATTGGCCTGGGGCATATGCAGGATGTAAAAATCCTTTGTTAGTATCTTCCCTTTGTTCTCCAAAATGGTTATGAATAGACCTCAAAGACAAGTACACATCCTTTTAAGAACAAGTCAGACGGAAATGTGGATTCAATGCAGCACTCCACAACTCAGTGCTTGTATAACAGATTTACTGACCTTAATTTTGGCTTTGATGGCTTCCAAAAGAGTTGATTTATGATGAGAATGCCAATACCTGGTGGTGATGTTTTGCAGTTTCTTAGACCAGGAAATGTTCATAGACATTATGTCCAAGAATGGTCCAGTTCCTCCAAGCAGAAACACATGAAAATCCACAAAACTAAACTACTGACAGAGACAAACTCACACAGCCAGTCACACAGGCTCTAATCTGAGAATATTGCATTTGTTATTCAAGAAGTGAGAAAAATTCATATTTATTTAGCAATAAAAGGTGAAAAGTACCAGTGTCAGTGGCTCAGCAGGTAGCACACTCACCTGTGAGGCTGGGAGATGAGAAAGCTGTGGGTTCTATCCCCACACCAGGCACTTTGGTCAAATTCTAATACTGACACTGTAGTGCAGCATGAGGGAGGGTTGCTGTACTCCTGACATGCCTTCTTTCAGATGTGATGTTCAACTGAGGTCCCATCTGCCTGTTTTGGTTGTAGTTCAGGTGGATGCTAGAGATCCCATGGCAATTCTCGAAAAGAGTAGGGGGGAATTTTTATTGAAAAGATGGACTTCATTAGAATCATACACAAAATAATGAACAATACATACAAAAAGAAAACAATATTAGGTTAATTTACCAATAGGTTATAAATTATACAAAAAGGAAAAAAAAACAAAGAAAGCAACCAGGTAATGTAGTACCTATACAATTAAACCATACGTTGCGGATAAATATTTAACTTAACCATTCATCACAATTGATCCATAAATGTCGCAATTCTCAGACTGCCCAGGCCAAAATGAGGGATAATCATATTTCTCCCAAGTGAATGTCATTTCCCTTATTCCCAAAGAGGCATGCATGGCTGTAGCCAATGAAGAACCAAAGATTTCCACAATTTTTTCCCCAGGTCTCAAAGCTGTGCCTATGTTATAAGCTAAAATATGCTAAAATAGAAGGCTATTGAGTGTACCATTTGAGCCCTCCCTCTGGAATGGACTGATAGGTATATTTACTTTTTATTGGGTTTAATCTGGATCCCAAAAACAATTGAAAGAAAATGCTGTATAGTCCAGTTAGCAAATTCTGGGGGTGGGAGTAGACATAACAAAGATACAAGAAGACAGGGACCAAAAGGGTTTTAAGACCACGCTCCATTTTTGAGAGCTCTTTGACCTTACCACCCATTCATTAGTCTATTCCCTTTAGCTTTCCCTTTCTCCCAATTATGGGAAGCTATATTGCCAGGACCAAAATCTAAGCCTAAAATTGTGATGAGAAATCGTCATCCCTGAGATAAAGCCAGACATAAATATATGTGTGGAACCTAGGGGAACACATTTACTTTTACTCAAGTTAACCTTTGACCCTGACAGTACCAAAATGATCTGTAATGTATTGACTAAAGCTGGTTCAGAGGATGAAGGGTTTAGTGTTAAAACTAAATCATCAGCATAAGCCAAAACTTTTACTGTAGATGAGTCTGGTGCAGCTTTGATCCCCTGAATGTCTATGTTGGAGTTTAATAGGTGAATCAATACATCTATCCCAAAAACATATAGAAGGGACTGAGCAAGCATCCCTATCGTACTCCTGTGCTAACCTTTATTTTCCTGCCATACCAGCCATTGACATTGGGTATAATAAGGGCACTGTTATACATGGAACTAATCAAGTTAACAAATGCCACAAGGATTCCAAAGGCTAATAAGGTGGAAAACAAAAGTGTATGACAGAGCCTGTCAAACACTTTTTCTTGGACAAGGCCAGTAACATAACCTTGTACGTTGTCTTGTTCTCCCAGGGAAAAACATTCCCTCAAAATTATTAAATTGTCCTGCTGTCTTCTTCCAGGGACTGCACAAGTTTGGGGGGAACTGATGAGATAATCTGAAACAAGTAATAATCCATGCAATAGAATTTTACTTAAAATTTTAAGATCAATATTAAGCAAACTGAGTGGACACCAATTGCCTATATCAGATTTGGGGCCTCGTTTATGTACTGTAAAAACACTAGAACTGCTTCCCCATGGAGCTAGCATAGTTTGCAGTATCCAACATGTAATTAAAAAGATTAGTTAGTGCAGGGGCTATCTCTGTACAGAACACCTTATGTATACCTGATCCCATCCAATCTGACCCAGGGGCAGTTCTAGTGTTCAGCTGGGTAATAGCCTGTATCACCTCTGCAGTAGAAATATCCTTAATCAATTCTTGAGAACTTTTCTCTGATACTTGGGGCAAACCCAGGGTTTGTAAATATTCCATAGCATCTAAAGTATGAGGGACTTCCTTTAAAAGGTCCTCTACATGTCTTTCAACCACCTGAAGCAACTGTAGCGGGGAATTGGCCATCTGACCAGAATGCATCTGCAATTCTGAAATAACCCTGCTATCTGTTCTAGACTTTCATTCTTTGTAAAGGTCTAAGGGCTCTTTCTGGATATGTGTCCCAAATCATAATTCTTGGTCTAGAGATGTAGCACAGTTGTACTGCAATTCTGCCATGTCTTTTGACGTGCAATTTGAGCACTATAATCAAAATGCGTCAGTTCCATCTGAGAAATGAAGCATTGCAGCTGGTTTCTTAACTGAAAGTACTTAAGGTAAATCCTATTAGCTGTATAATTCCCTCTATTCTGAAAAAAAATCTGCCATGCTGTTTTTTTGTCCTCCCACCACTGAGAAATAGTCTCATAAAATTCTACTACAGACAGTTGTGCCCTCCACTCCTTTCTCCGAGCCCTCTGAATCTTCGGGTCTTGCAATAATGATTCATTCAGTCTCCATCTTGTTTTTTGTTTTTGCAACGAGGAGCTGAATCCCAGGAAACCCTCATTGTAATAGCCAGATGATCTAAAAATTCATATGGTACAGTGTGGATATCTAATATCTCCTAAATCGGGGAAACAAATATAAAATCAGTTTGTGTTTTAAGGGTACCTCTGAATTAGGTGTAGCCTCCCAGAAGGATACCTCTTGCAGTATGCATCTACCAATTCCACTGTACCTAATATCTGTTTTAGAGAGCTGGAATAGCAAAATAGCTTATCCATCTACAAACCCCTATCTGCTTGTTTGAACCCACAATTAAAACCTCCCAGCCAAATAATCAGACAAGCAGTACAGAGAAAGGGCTTAATTTCTTTAAATAGGGCCACCTTGTGTGCCTTAGTCTGGGGCATAAATGGAAAAAAGGTGGAATCATTCTGAATGAAAGGAAATATCTATAAGGAGAGCTATGCCAGGATATATGTCCACTAGTGTAGTCATTTTAATTAGAGGGTTGTTTAGTTAAATGCCAATGCCATCACAAGTGTCGGTCCCAATGGACCAAAAGGAGGGACCTAAGTGCCAAGCTTTGGTTGCCTGTTGTATTTCAAACTGGGTTTTAAGGTGGGTGTCTTGCAAACAAAGTATGTCAGGAGGACTTTATTGTAAGGTAAGCAAAGCACCCACTCATTTACGATCTCTTTTAATACTATTAATGTTAAGCATGGAAATGCTGAGGTTATGCATGAAGAAAAGGAGGTGGATTCTGCAAAAGAGCCCAATATTCAGCATATGTTACTCAATGGGGTCTTTGAAGTGCGTCTTTGTCATGTTCTTTTAGCAATAGAGTCTTCTCCTGCACCCTCCTCTGTGTCAGTGGTAGAGGCAATAGAGGATTTGTCTGTACCATATTCATCCAAATCCCTATCTACCCCTTCTGTATTCAGTGCGGCATATTTGTTCCTTGCTTTGCAAGACTGAGTTTCTGAGATGTGTTGCATCCCTGCCTATCAGTTTTTTTGGGTAACATTTTCCCTAATCTAGTCCGTTTCTTTTGGGTGACCATTTTGAAAGGCCTTTCTTTCCCTACCGGGTGGGGGGCATCTCAGTACTATTAGGAATGACTCCCTGAATTGGGGAACAGTGAGGAATGTGGGGTGCCTCTACAAATACAATAGATGGAACCGGGGAAGCAGGATGTGTTTCTGTAGGCTGGGATTCTGGGTTCAGTAGATTTTCTGGAGCTGGTGCCAAAGGGGGTTCCTGTGCCTTCAAGGATTCCTGTGCTGCCCTAAGACTCTTTTCTGCTACCCTCCTAGCCTGTTGTTGCTGGGACACATTAATCAGCCCTTCATGGTATGGGCAGTCTTCTCTGTTATGAGAAGCCCATAGACACCACACATATGAATGACTTCTGTGCTAGCAGAGGTTACATTTAAAAAGATTTAAACAGGCTGAGGTGATATGGCCAAATTCTAGACAGTGGCTGCAACGTGAAGTTTCACATGCTGAACTAAGATGTGAGAGGGAACCACATTTGAAGCAAGAATGTGGTTGACCAATATAAAAAATAGGATTTATGTGATAACGGCGAAAGCCTAAAGGCGATTGGCGTTATTGGGAAGCCAGAGTGCTTAAAATCAATTTTGGCACTCTGAATCCTTGGCACACAGCATAATGTCACCGGGGACTTGTATTTTGAATGTTTTATGTGGGGGCTGTGTCCCCGCATCCCCAAGTTCTCAAGTCCGGGGTGGTGGTGTATGACGGGGTGCAAAAGTTAAAAAAAAAATAATTTGGGCTGGGTGCAACAATAACCACCAGCGCCTGGACCCAAACACAGCACCCTGCCCACCAAAGCCTCCAACCCACCCACCACAACATGGGGCCAGCTCGGCAACCCACGACGACACCATCCCTCACAATCCCTCCTGCCCCTCGCTGTGCGTGCTCACTCCACCCCGCATGCGTATGTATAGCGACATTCCATTGCTATATTCACTGACCACCCCCCCATCTGGTCACCCTATCCTGTCAGTAGCCCCAATGACATGTGCTGGGATTGAGTCACCGTTATTGCAGGTGCTCAATCGCCGATACCCATGTCATGGTCTACCGAAAAATAGGTCCCCACTCTTTACCTAAAAAGAAAGAAAGAACTGGGGAGATGGACTGGCCCTAAATTAGTGGATTATAACTTTACCCTCATTCTCCAACCTCCATCCCAGATTTGTTCGCTGTCCAGGGTTGGGGTGGGTCTTCCCAAAACCTTGCGCGTTTGGCACAGCCAGAAAAGAATGTCCTCTACGTTGACCCTTTCATTTTTAAACATAACGGTGATGTTTTAGAGGTTTGGTCAGGGGAAGCAAATGAAAGGGTATCCAAACAGGGTTATTTTTCATTGCCTGATACTGAGCCCAAAAATGATCCAGACTAGAAAAAATTTTAAAACTAACATCAATATTGGAGTTACCCAGATTGATAAGGGCAAAGATCTCCGAAGAAAAAAATTTCATGGAGCCTTTTAACAAATTTCTTGCTATATGCAGCCTATCGAGGTGGTATCTAAACCTCCTTTCTAAAGAACCTGGACAGCATTGCACCTGGGGCTGGCTCACCTTTGCTGGAAAATAAATCTGAAAGTTTAAACATTGGATCTAACTGAGTTCTACCCTGCTCATCCTGTGCTAAATCTGCAGGGGGGCCTACAATTAGGGGTTCATCCTCTACTGGATCATTGATAGGTGGAGCAACATTAAGGGGAGAGTTATTTACCACAGGAGCAATAGTAACAGAACTTTTCACTATATCCTGACCTACAGATTGTAAAATAACCTCAGAATTAGTAACATCTTTAGGTAAATTATCTGAAACATTACCCTAGGGTATGGTGGAGCTCTGAACAGTTTCAATGTTGGTGGCCACAGTAGTCAGTAGATCCAAAATCATGCATTGAAAATAGGGATCCTGAGGATCTGGAGACTAGTTACCTGCAGACCCCTGAATCCAGCCTGCATCCTCTAGAGCATGGACCAGTGACCACTTTCCATTGCCTATGGTATTGTGCCTGAGCGCAGGTTGGGGCAAAGTGTCCTGAAAAGGCTCCTGTGTTTGTTTACTACCAGCAAGGGCAATTTTTCTCAAGTGGAAATTGAAAAATGTCTTCTGCTGAGGGCACCTCAGATTTAGGAGCCACAGAGCCAACTGTGGGATTGCGGGTATCTCAAGTGTGTCTACCCAGGACTAGTCTTAGCTTGTTTCCTTCATCTCGTTTGTTAGACGAGGCAGCTTTGGGCACACAGCAAGCAAGCTGTTTTCACTGCCAGGTGCAATATTTTCATCTCTCATCAAAACATTACTCAGGACTGTAGATAAGTCAATTGGCTTTGAAGCAGGAACGTCATCAGCAGGCTGACTCATCCGCTGTTTGATGGGATGTTTAGAGGAATTGACAGCTGACTGAACATGACTCCAAGCTAGTTCAGTTTCAAGTCTCTGCGCTTTCAACAGGTATTTCTGTTTTGCAGCCTGTAGACTTTGGACCCAATCAGAATTTTGCATTTTCTCTCTAGGGCTAGAAGGGTTTTGTGGACACACCTTATTTTTCTCACCACACAAAACTTCATCTCTGATTTCTTCCATAGAAAGAATCCATCAGCAGCAGTATCATCCTCTGAAAAATCTGCAATAATCATAGCCAGGTCAACAGCCTCATGAAACATAGAAACATAGACTTTGATGACAGATAAGGACCACTTGGCCCACCCAGTCTGCCCATTTCCCTACCTACTGGATAAGCTACAGATTCTAGTTAACCAACAGCCTACTTCCTGCAACCCCCCACTATAATAGCCTTATGTCTGTCCCATGCATGTTTGAATTCCCCCACTGTTTTAGACCCAATGACCTCCTCAGGAAGGCGGTTCCATGTACCCACCACTCTCTGTGAAAAAAAATTTCCTCACATTACCCCTGGGCCATCCCCCCTCTATCTTTAAATTGTGCCCCCTTGTTCTTACACATCTCTTTTTCTGAAAGATGCTACCCTCCTGGACTTTGTTGATTCCCTTGAGGTACTTGAAAGTTTCTATCATGTTCCCCCGTCCCTCCTTTCATCAAGAGTATAAATATTAAGCTCTTTCAGTCTCTCTTCATATGGTTTCTGCTGCAGACCCTGCACCATTTTAGTTGCCCTCCTCTGGACTGCTTCCATCCTGTCGATGTCCTTGCATAGATGAGGTCTCCAAAACTGCACACAGTACTCCAGATGGAGTCTCACCAACTGTCTGTATAGAGGGATAACAACTTCCCTTTTTCTACTTGTGATGCCCTTTTCTCTGCATCCCAGTATCCCCCTGGCTCTCCTTACTGACTTTTTACATTGCTTACCCACCTTTAGGTCATCTGATATGACTACCCCCAGGTCCCTTTCCATTTTTGTGGTTGTTAGTACCTCCCCTGCTATTGTGTACTCTTCTCCTGGGTTTTTGTTTCCCAGGAGCATTACTTTTTTACTTTTTTGCATTGAATCTAAGTTGCCATATGTCTGACCATTCCTCCAACCTTGTCAAGTCCCTGCTCATCTTGTCTACCCCCTCTTGTGTATCAACTCTGTTACAGATCTTTGTGTCACCAGCAAAGAGGCATACCTTTCCTTCCAGACCCTCTGCAATGTCACTTATAAAGATAAGTTGACAGAGCAGGGGAGAAAGCCTTCTCCTCTGCCTCTTCAACATCTATCCTGTCTGTAGGAACTTCCAGAGTGGTCATCTTGGGAGAAGTGGCCAAGGGTTCCACCTACCGACAGAGTAGGGGAATTTCCCCGGTGCCCTGGTCAATTTCCCCACATTCCCTAAATAATACCACCAACAGTTTAATCTGGTTCAAGGTCAGCTGGCATTCATCTTTATCCCCCTCCTCCGGATGATGCCTGAAAATAAGCAGAATTTGTCTAGTGTGCTTATCTGGTTAACAAAAATGAAATAAAAAAATAAAATAAATAAATAGCTTGTGTCATATTTTTTGAAGCAGAACAAGTAAAACTAAATTGTTCTAAAATTTAAAACAATGAAATAATTTTGTACACCAATATTACTGTGAGGGTAAAAGACCATTAAAAGCAAAAGGAAAAAAAAATCCTAATAAAACAGAACTTGAGCTGGCCCAATTGCAAAGAGGGTTGAGACACTGGACCCCACACCTGCCATCACAAGGAGGCCAGGTTTCAAGACCAAGCCTGGGTCACTTGGGGCTGACTTGGGGGTGGACTAAGCATCCCAGAGGATATCCTCCTCCTCCTCCAGAGAGGGAGGGCAGTCATACTACAGCACAATACTCCAACCTGAGTGAACACAGGTGGCAGTGCACTTTGAGAGACTTACTGGGTGAGGGACATCAGTGGTGATGCATTCTATGTTTGCATGCAAGTTTGCATACCACTATGAAGCCAGCATCCTAGGGAAGAAAACCAGAAGGGAAAATCCTGGATAAAGCAATGATGACAGGTCCAACCGTTCACATGCCCTGTATCAGCAATAGGGCTCTCCCTCTATGAATCAAATCTTTTCTCTGACAGGCAAAAGTGGGTTTTCTGGTGACATAGAGGGAGAAGCAGTGGGTGAAGAATAGTGGTTGAGCTAAGTCCCTGGCATGCCATGCTGGGGCTGGGGGAGTCAGACCAGGATAACAGGGCCTGTACCGGGTGAGAATAAACAAATAAAAAAAAATAGCAATCATTAATTAATTATCCAATCAATTTACCACTCAACATTATGCTATAAAATATACATATCTGAAAAAGATACTCAATACTGTAGGACAGCAGGGCGTGGTCATCAATGGTCATGGTAGAAAATGTTGGAGAGGTAGTTATAGCTGATAGTTAGCATCAGCACTTTCTTTCAGAACAAACACTTTTTTGGGAGATAATTCTTCTGAAAGAACTGCTCATTTAGCTATTTTTCTTTTCTTTTGCAAATTTCTATATAGAAACATTTGTGGTTCTCTGTATTTCTTTTTGGACAATTTTATTCAAACAGTTACAGCAACCTTCATGAATCACAGTCAATGTACCCTTGAAGGTGTGTCATCAGAACCAAGAATTTAGAGCAAAAGTGATGTTACAGTTTTATGACATCACGATTAACAAATTTAGTGACAATGATCGGAATTGTGCCAATCTCATGACTATCTCCCTCATCCCTCCTTTTTCCACTACTTGGGAAAGGGGTTTTATTCAAAACTTAATTCTTGAATAACTGTTTATGTAATAATACATTTGGACAAATTACAGTGTTACATCAGTTACAATGCATGGAACAGTGTGAAATGTTTCTTTTGTTGGTATCTTGCATAGTTTTTATATAATTAATTTTGTGTAATAACATTTAGAACACGAGCTGAAATCTGAAAATATGCCATATAATTTCTGAGACTTTGTGCAACACAATGTTATGTTAACATTGTTTGCATCACCAATATTTTTATTACAGTTTGCAGTTAAAAGCACTGATAGCATCCACTCCTTTGTCTCAGCGCAAAGTGTCTTGTCTATGTCTTTTGAAATGGAAGCATTTGTAAATTGCACTGCAAAGCTCTCACACCAAAATTAAATTCTTCCTTAAGTGTTCCATAACTTCCTCATGCATCATTTTCTTTCTTTCTTTTTTTGTTCTACTTGGGTTCAGAACTTGTATTAAAACATCATGTTGAATTGTTAAACTTATTACTTCCCCCACCTCATGGAGTGGTAACCAGTGACACAGTAAAACTACTCAATCAGAGTTATGGTATGAGAAAACATCATAAGCCCCTACCCCACCCATCCCCAACTATTCCTGTCTAATCTAATATCTAACTCTCATGAGACTTAATACTTGCCAGTTATATGGGGTAGTTTTAACTGCAAATACAGTTTAATTCCACTAACCTCTGCACTGGGCCCCATATTTTACTATACATAGCAATTTTGCCTTGGTTTACATAATGGAGCTCCTCCATGGCCAAACAGTCCAAAAATACATCTTTCCACATAGCATATGTGGGAGGTCCCTTATTTTTCCCTCACCTCACTATGCACATTCTTACATTTAACAGTGTTATATTCACTAATTTTTTAAGGTGTTCTGATGCCAAATTCCTTACCTGCAGCCCTATCGGCTCTGGCCAGAGTTTGCTTAATTACAATATGAGCTGCAAGTAACACTGACAACAGTCAGTTCCGGCCCATTTCCAATGAAGATGCTGTCTGCTAAAGCCATGCCGAAGAGTGGGAATAGCAGGATCAACCACATACATGTTTAAACATATTAAGGCAGAATCAACTGCTAAATATTTGAAAGTGGCAGAAAGTTACCTGAGCTGAAAAGTGAGGCCAACAATCCGTACAGCTCCTTGCATACAGAGAAATGGAACCACCATTGTTGTTGAGATGTTTGACCTGCCTACAGTCATAGTAAGAGCCAATCATGTGGCCCCCTTACTGTGAGTGACACAGAATGCCATAATAACAGTTTCTCCTAGGTATTATGGCATTTGAAACACAGGTTGGCACTGTTCATTAAAGGGGGTCACCAGTAATTATAGATGCAACTAATGCAGAAGTTTAGAAAAGGGGCTGCAAAAAAGAGACACTGAAGAAATAGAACAGGAAGTGTCATGTTTGGATAGGAAATGGTTTTGCAAGAAACCAGACTGAAAGACACTTCCAACAATATAGCAATGGTAGCAACAACATTTTCAGAGATTAAACATGTAATATATAGACACTGGGCAGTTTTTAAGTACAGAGTTAGGGATATTAACTTTTAATGAGAGACCATGGGTCACTGCTTGCAAGACAGAGAGCATCAAATAGGTGCTAGTAAGAACATAGCACTGAACACCACCAGCATCAACCACTACCTGGCTAGAAGAAAAACTGAAAGGCTTTTATAGTTGTGGGCACTGTGTATACTGCTCTAATGCAGTAAAATAGATGAAATCTCAAACAGAAGTTTAACAATTTTCTAACATGTGATTATGAGCCTGTGATTTACTGTGTAAAATGTCCACTTTGGCTAAGTAATATGGGGAAAAAATTCACCCTTTGAAATTCAGAGTAAGTGAATACAAAAGTGCTGTTTGTCATGGTGATCAAACCTCATCCCTAGCAAGACTTTAGTCACAGGAAACATAACAGGGTTCCACATTTAGATTTTTTGCATTTCACCAGGTCGGGGAGGGGGACTGGGACAAGGAGTTGCACAGAAAGGAAGGTTGGCGGATAGATAGATTTAACACACTATGACAGAGATATGGAGTTAATGAGTAGATTAAATGGATTAACTTCTTGTAAACTCCTTTGGCTTCCATGGCAGTAGGCACTACTGATGATGTCAAGCAAGATACAATGCATGAATACAATTATGCAACCAACACATCAAGGGGCAGTCCCCTCGATTGATATTTTCAAGCAGAGGCTAAAAGACCACCTTTTCAGTCTGGCTTTTAGAGAATGATTTTACATCCTACTGTTTTAATTAGTATAGGTGATCATAAAAACTGGAATTTGATGTTATTTATTTTTGTAATTTCTTGATCTTAATTGCTGTTTTATTTCTCATGTTTTTGTTAGACACCCAGAGCCTCAGGGATTGGGTGCCCTAAAAAACCTCTGCTCCTCAACATTATGAACTGAGCAGGGGTCTCACTTGAGCATATTCCTGCATTTAAATACCTTGGCATCACCCTAGGCATCTCACTTACGTTCACACAGCATATAGGTATTGTGGCAAAAGCTGCCAATATACAGATTGGCCTGCTATACAAACACAAGCATTGCCTGACCCCTGAAGCCCTCAGACTGGCTATCTATAGTTCTGTCATCTCCATTATTGACTATGGTCTTGCCATCTATGGCTCTACCTCTCAAACTGCTCTCCAGAGGATATCCATGACACTCAATAAAGCCTGTAGGCTCCTAATGGGTGTCTCCCACCTAACTCACACCTGTGACCTTTATGCCCAGACTGGGTGGCTTCCACTCATGAGCAGAATTCAATACCAGACCTGCCTACTCACCAACAAAATTATCCTTGGGCACATGCCGCCTGGAGTTGATAAACTCTTTACCACCCACAGCAACATCCAACCTACATGGAGAGCTCTTCAACAGATGTTCCAGGTCCCAAGATGCTAGATCTCTATGGGGCAGAGATCATTCTCATTCAGGGCTCCTCAGTGGTACAACACCCTAAGCAAAGAAGCATTTACTGCTGCGACTCTAGCTCTCTTTAAAAAGGAACTTCAATGCGCCATTGCCTCAACTTCGCAGTGTGACTGCCGCTCCTAAACTATGGTCTTCACCTGGATCTACTGCCTCCTTAATCCTCCTTGCTCATGACCCCACACTCCCCCCTTTACTCACCACTCCCCTAGCAGTTGACTCTAGGCCCAAGCCACCATCATCTATCTCTTGCCACCTGCCCCTACTAACTGACAATGGCCTTTCTTGCTCACTCATCCCTGCATCTCTCCTCTCCATCTGCTGTTCCCCTTTAAAATCGACTCATGCTGGCAATTGCTGAATCTATCTGCAAACCACTGCTTAGTCAACCTTGAGTGTAATATTTGTAACTATTGTTTCCTTTGTATTGTCGTTACCCTGCTTCCTTTGACGTGGAACCTTTGTAAATGAGCAGTCCCTGCTCAAAGGTATTTGTAATCCTAGAGTTTACTAAAATAAAAAAAAAATAAATAAAAATAAAATTTGCCTTGCCCCTATTTCTAAATCACCACAACAAATGATGTGTAAATAGCAAATTAAGGATGATGATCCCATCGCTAACAAACTTTCTCTATTGTAGTAGCTCCTAAGAATGAAAAGGTAAAATTGTGGTTAATGGCAGTAGTGGAAACTTCACTAAGATATTTGGTACATTTTTGGTATATGCATTCTAACAGGGAGAAATACGAATCAGGATCCTGTCCCTTTAAAGATGACAGGAAACAGTTTTACACCTCTAGGTGCCCTCTAGTTGTTCTTTTTTTTGGCTACCCAGTATTCTGATGTATTTGTGACATTTTTGCTAAAATAATAGTCTAATTTTGTTGCATTTGTAACTACCATGAATCCCTTTCTGTTTAGCAGTTGCTGTTCTCTCCCTTTATACTGCCTGAACAATCTATGACATCAACAACACCCACTCCAGGCCATTCAGATGAACAGCATGGAATGGGTTTTATTGATGTCATAGAATGTCTTAGAAGTATGAAAATCAAGAGCAGTAGCTGGTAAGGAGAGTGGAACTCTATGTAGATCTGACGGCATCCCAAAGCTAAGGTTTTTATTTATCAAAAAAATCATCAAAGCATATCAGAATACATAGCTAGCATGGAAAGGAAGATGGAAGGGCAGTTAAGTATGCAAAAATAATTTCCTGTCTCAATTAAGAGGTTTCATTCACAAATAATACTTCAATACATGTCGGGTTCTGAATCTGCACCTAGATACAGTGTGCTGCTCATGGAAGCTTAGTAGAGCCTCCGAATTGGGCCCAGGCAACCAATTGGATCACACAGTTATGTTTATGATGCACTGCGTCATTTAACATCATTGGTTGACTGGTAGAGGTGCTGATTCATCCTTTAAAACAAGAAGATGAAGGAGTCATGGTCCCCTTGTAACCATGGTAGAAGGACTGTTTGCAGCACACCAAAGGTGAGTGGCTGGTTTTCTTTGTAAATAAAGCATTTCAGTGATACTTTGAAACTTTTTTTTTATGGAGGCATCTTGATACAGTTGCATTCACTGAAAATTTAGTGGGTTGGGTTACTATAATATATGCAGTTAAAAAGCTTTATCTTTTGTTTTAAACACAGGCATTGCAAAATACGAGTATTATCTCCAGCAGTGAGCTATTTGTATTACTTTATTTAAATTAAGGCACCACTATCTAATGGATATGGAATGAATTATATATGACTTTGAACACAGATACTGTGAAACAAAGTCATACTAAACTAGAAGCATTAGAGGAATATATGTGTGAAATTGCTATGGAATATAAGTATATAGAACAGTATTACTGTCTATGAATCAGTGGTGAACTGTTTTAGAATTTTCCATAAAATGATATGGAAATATATTATAGTGGCATAATAGCACCACTATAGTTAGGGTTGAGTAGGAAGTTTAATGTTAAATCTCAAATTCTGCACTTTAATAACTTTGCAACGGTTCAACAGATTTGCATGGAATTTGGTATACGCTGTCCCAATGGGTAGATCCCTTGATGTACCAAGTGAAAAAAGTGTTCAAAGTTGCTTTTTTCGTCCATTTTGGCTGGACTTTTCATCATCACGCTGTGGCCACACCATTTGGAATTTTGGTCTGAAATTTCAGGGCAGAAAGAGGTTGCCACAAAGAACAAGCTAGCTTAGGGTTGATGAAAAAATATTAATCCATTCCAAGGTTATTAAATTTTGAAATTTCTGATTCTGAGCATACTCAATTCAGTCTTTTGGATAGCTGGACAGGTTTGAAGAGGGATTTCATTAGCTGCCATCTTGTTTTTAATTTTCCTCAAAAACAAACTTTGTAATTTGCCCCAGGGATGTCTTCAGTAGACATTCAAGTATGGGTTTTGTTCAGGGCGACATCCTCTACAAACCCATGGTTTAGTTTTGTCAAAAAGTGCTCATTTTAAAATTTAAAAATCCCTTTTTGCGACTCTCTTCTGATACCTTTTCACGAGGTGTCAAACTCCCTGTTCGTGAGTCAATCCCTTTTGGTAAGCTGTCAAAATTCTCCTTTGTATGAGGACAACCAGATGGCCCTATCTCGTGAAAAGGGATTCGCCATGAAGAGGATTTTGACAGCTCATGAAAAAAGGATCAGATTGCAGTGAGTTTACAGTACCAGAAAAGGGATTAGAAAAAGTAACCCCTTTTCATGAGCTGTCAAAATCCTTTTTCATGAGGTGCCAAAATCCCTCTTCGTGAGATAATCCCTTTTTGTGAGCTATCAAAATCCCTTTTCTTGAGGGGACGACCAGATGGCCCTACCTTGAGAAAGGAGATTTCGCTTGAAGAAGGATTTTGACAGCTCACAAAAAGGGATTTGTCTCATGAAGGAGGATTTTGACAGCTCACAAAGAGGGATTATAAAATGTAATCCCTTTTCCTGTCAAAATCCCTCTTCGCAAGATGTCAAAATCCCTTTTCATGAGAAATCTCTTTTCATGAGATGTCAAAATCCCTTTTCATGAGGGGATGATCAGATGGTCCTACCTCACAAAAAGCGATTTGCTTACGAAAAGGGAATCTGACAGCTCATGAAAATGGATTTTTAAAGGTCACTGTTTCTTAGGCACTTCACTGCAAAGAAACAGAACGATTAGCTTGAAATTTGTAGGGTACAAAGGACTTTCCCCATAGATGCGACTTCTGCTGGTTTGGTGAAAAAATTTACACTGGTTCCATACTTATAACATTCCAAAGTTTAGAAAGTTCCCATAGGATAACATTGTTACATGCATGGTAACTTTTGGCACCTACATCTAGAAAATAGTTTGAGTTACTGATTTTCTTTAAATGCAGCTTTGTATACCTTTAGGTGTACTAAGCATGTGTGTAGGGTCCAGATGATTTATTACAACTACAGTGAACATTTTTACAAAGTTGCTATGGTTACTGACATATTGCACGTTTTGCAGTATGAGGGTTATCTGGAATGTCTCTAGGCCTGTGCTGCATCTTTACCTCCGTAGCATAGTAATAGGTATTGTGCTGGAGGATCTGTGGCCTATTGTGCTGTGTGGTGACATGCTGTGGCAATGCAGGGTCAGAAGGGACCTGCGTTTCTATCCCTCTAGCACAGTACTGCGTGTTGTGTTGGAGGATCTGTGGCATAGTGTGCTATGGGGTGACATGCTGTGGGATGTTGTGTCACTGGTATCACCAGCAGGAAAAGGGAGGTCATGATTCCACAATACAAGACACTAGTGAGGCCCCACCTGGAGTGCAGTGTACAGTTCCGGAGACCTTACCTACTTAAGACATAGGGTACAGAAGGTTCAGAGGTGGGCAACAAAGATGGTACATGGATTGCATCACAAGTCCTATGAGGACAGGTTGAAGGAATTGAATATGTACTCCCTGGAGGAGACGAGGGAGAGAGGGGACATGAAAGAGACATACAAGTATCTTACAGGGAGGAACAGGGTGCAAGAATACACTATTTTTAAGCTAAAATGCTGTTCTAGGAATACAGGGCATGGGATGAAGTTGGAGGGAGGATGATTCAAATGAAATGTGAGGAAGAATTTCTTCACAGAACAGGTGGTGGACAAGTGGAACACTCTGCCTGAGGACGTGGTGGGGGCTGAAACTGTCACGGGATTTAAGAATGCATGGGAAAGACATAAAGGAATTCTGGAGGTCAGGGGTAAGGGGCAACAAAGTTCTAGGAAAACATAAACTGAAGTCACAGACTCAAATGGGCAGACTAGGTGGGCCATAAGCCCTTATCTGCCGACACTGTCTATGTATGTATCTATGTATGGGTTTGCGGCCTAATCTGCTGTGAGGTGACATGTTGTGGGAATGCAGGGTGCGAAGGATCCTACATTTCCACCACCCCCATGATGTGGTGTTGCAGGATCTGTGGCCTACTGTGCTGTGGGGTGACATGTTGTGGGAATGCAGGGTCAGAAGGACCCTGCATTTCTACCCCTCTAGCACAGTACTGGGTGTTGTGTTGGAGGATCTGTGGCATAGTGTGCTGGGGGGTGACATGCTGTGGAAACACAGGGTCCAAAGGACCCTGCATTTGCACCACCCCCCCCATGACATTGTATTGCAGAATATGTGGCCTACTGTGCTCTGAGGTGACATGCTGTGGAAGTACAGGGTTCAACGGACTCTGTGTTCCCACCCCCCTAATGATGTTGTGTCAGTGGGTTTGTGGCCTACTGTGCTGTGGGGCGACAAGGTCTGGGAATGCAGGGTCCAAAGGACCATGTGTTCCCATCTTTGTAGTGCTGTTCTGGGTGGTGCTGTGGGGTGACATTCTGTGGAAAAGCAGGGTTGGAAGAATCCTGTGTTCCAACCCCTCTAATGAAATTGTGTTGCAGTACTGGGTGTTGTTTTGAAGGATCTGTGGCCTACTGTGCTGTGGAATGACATGCTGTGAGAAAGCAGGTTCCTTCAGACCCTGTGTTCCCACCACCCCTGTTGACATTGTGTCACTGGATTTGTGGTCTATTGTGCTGTGGGGTGACATATTCTAGGAATGCAGGGTCTGACCCGTGTTCCTACCCCTGTAGTGCAATACTGAATGTTGAGTTGCAGGACCTGTGGCCTACTGTGCTGTGGGGTGACATGCTGTTTTTGTTCGTTTTGTTGAATTTTGTTGACCATGCTGTGGGAACCTTGTGTTCCTACCCCCCCTCCAGTGCTGTACTGAGTGTTGTGTCACAGGATCTATGACCTACTGTGCTATGGGGTAACATGTTGTGGGAAAGCAAGATCCAAAGGACCCTGTGTTGCTACTCCCCCTGATGATGTTCTGTCACTGGATTTGAGACCTTTTGTGCTGTAGAGTGATATGCTTTGTGAATGCAGTGTCTAAAGGACCTTGTATTCCCAACTTTCATAGCCCAATACTGGTTTTTGTCTCATACAGTAGGATCTGTGGCCTACTGTGCTGTGGGGTGACATGATGTGGGAACACAGGGTCCAAAGGACTCTACGATCCTACACCAAAAGACATTGTGTTGTATGGTTTGTGTGTTCAGTGCTGTGGCTTGACATGTTTTGTGATTGCCTGATGTTGTAGAAATGGAAAGTATTTGAATTCTTACTTCTAGTGCAGTCGCAATCCACCTAGCCATTGTGATTGCCAGCTTCACCTCTTCTGTTATCTTCCTTTCCTCTTCAGTCATGGGAATGTCTTCTGGCATATCAAATGTAGATGAGTGGAAAACATTGATGGAGTAGGCATCAAGTAATGTTGATCATCTGCTTGAGTGACTCAGAGTGTTTCAGTTCTGACACATCTAATTCTCTTGCTGTTTGTTGGCCTTCTTCACTAACAAAACCACAATGACTATTTCGGACATCAGTAGAGGATGCTATGTAGGCAGCAATCTGGATTAATTAACTTAATTCTTAGCATGCCAAAGATTAAACTATTTAAAATACTTATGGCACTGCTGTTTCAGCCAGCCATAGCTGTACTTGTAATCACTAACAGATTATCATGTATTGAGCATCCTAAAATCCCATACACAAATTTTTTTGCTAGATTGTACCATACTCACCCTATATTATGTTGTTTTCTTATTGAAAACTTTCTATTGTAATTGCTGTTATAGTTTTTGTTTTCTGTTAGTATCTATGCTTTGTTGTGGAACCTTTGTAAATGAGCAGTTATAGTGAAACATGCTCACTGAATATATTAACAATAATTAAGTGGCTAATTGGCTAATATTAGGTAATTTCACAAACCGCTCTCTGAATGTCTTTCTGGCCTTAAGAAGTAGAAGGGGCAGCTTCTGTTAAGTTTTGTAGTAAAAAACATTTACTTGTACAAATGAATTTAAATGACTATAGCATTTACAATTTATACTTTTTACATTTTTCTCTCTGTAATTTATAGTAGCAAGAAGAGGCTTGCAGTAGTTATATTGCCAGTTTATCAATCACCACCTAGGGGCAATATGAGACTCGCTTGCAGTTCTTGACAAATTACACCCCTACAGGGTGCTAAAGAGACTGTTTTTGTAAGCTGTCATTATGACTAATTGGCAGTTTTTACAGAGAAAATATTCATTTATCATCAATACAATTAGACAGTAGTGTGCTATGTACATAGGACAGATTTTTTGATACCTTGAGTTGTTGGCAACATATTTCAGTGTTAACTGGATTACTGTTACAATGTGTTTTATGTACATCTTATTGTGTCACATTCTTGTTTCTGTTGCAAGTTGACACAGGGTACATGTGTAGTTCTTACACAGTCATGTGTTTCACAACTGTAGTTGTGGAACTACTGAGCATGAAAGTACACAGGATGATTGTCATACATACCATAAGATACTTTATAAAATGGGCAAAGGATTTCAAGCAGCCTCATTGGTTGTTAGCCGTACCTTAGAAGTGTCTACTGTACAGTTAGAACTAGAAACAGCACCTAGACTACATAAACTCATTTTATTAGCGCAATAAGCCAATCCAGAGATGTGCCTTGGACAGTTCTAATGCATGGTTAGGGGACTGAATGCACATGTCCTGCAGTATTGTGCATTACTATGCCCCCTAGCTGTGTGTTAGAACTGTATAACACACACTCCATTGTGTCTTGTTGGCTACATGACCTCTGAAGTATGAACACAAGCATGGGGAAGATTAATACAGTGCTGTTTTAAGCCCTTGTCATGTCTCATTGCTAGGGCCATAATATTTTCATGGGCATCACGAATCTCACGAATCTGCGTGAAGTTACACCCCTGCCGCGAAACTGGGACATTTACTTGTTTATTATTTTATCGCTGATGACTTGCAAGAACAGCCCACCGCCTTTGCTGGAATGGTTGAAACCTGTGCCCTGGCACTGAGAATGTCCTCTACCAAATGAAATGGGTACCCTAATGCCAGTAATATCACTGACCTGCATGAACAGGCACCCTGATATCTGCAACTCTATGGGGAGTAAATCTCTGGCCCACTGGAACTGGCTCTTGAAAGGCTATTTATTGAAGGCGCTAATTACTTCTGTCACTCTCCTCTGCTTTTACAAAGTACAGCAATTCAAGATTAAGGATTTTGGGGAGATTATTTGAATAAAAAAAATATGTTCCTAAGGCTGCTGTTACTAAAGATAAACATACAGTAGGAATGCATTGCAAGTCTCCCAGAGTAGCAGCCGCTCTGCTTTAATGCATTTCAAGTATGGGTTGCTGTATGAGCCCTGGGAGATAGCTCTAGATTTTAAATAAAACAAAAAGACTAGCAGGCAAGGTTTTACTATGAATTCAGAATGTTTTCTAAGAATGATCTCATACATTCAGTTGCACTGCTATATCTCCTACAGTCTTGCTTCTGATAATAAAATAAACTACAGTAAATAGAAAGCTGCAGATGCTGATACTACTGTACATGTTTTTTTTTTTATCAATATTTTACAATGAGCCATGAAATAACTGTTTTTATCCCATGATGGTGCTGTGAAATTGTCCATTTTTTGCCATGAAAAAATTACAGCCCTACTCATTGCTCAGTTTTGACAACTATTGACAGTTTTGCAACAGAAAAGACTGTCCTGTTGCATTGTTTGCTTGTGCTTAAAACTAAAACAGTGCAGTTGAGTACTTCTTTCACGCCGATGTTCATCATCAGCTGGTGTTGTTCAGCTACTGAGGGTAGAAGTGCACAACATCACTGTCATACACTGCATAGGAGCCTGTGACCTTAGAAGTACCATAATGAAAATATAAAAAATGTTACTAAGCCATGTGTGTAAAACCTTCAGCAATGTTTACTATCTGGAAAAAAAGTCAGACAATCTTTTTTATGCAACAAAAAATATATATGTACTTGTTTTTCATAAAATCATTTTTTTGAAAAAATAAATAAAACATACAAATGTTTTTTTTTAAAAATATAATCATCATAATAAAATAAAGTTCATAAAATAGATCAAATATTCAAAGTAAAATAAGGCATGTGTTGTTCTCACACATAAAAAAATAATAAACCAAAGTATTTACAGTAAATCCCCCTACACAAATGGAGGGGGGGGGGGTCTCACTGGACTGACAAGGATGTATTTGACTGGTGTTGTGATAAGGGCCCCTTGGGGAAGAGGAAGGAAGTGGAAGCTGTCCACATGAGGGTGGGGTATCAGGTGGTTGTTGCCCCTTCTAGTCTGTTGACTTTTCTGTAGGGGCAACATCTTGAGGTTCCTGCAGCTGAGGTAGGAGGGCCTGGTCCTGGCTCTATAGCTGCTGCAGCTCCTGGTGAACAAAGATTTGGATGCCTTCAGAGGCCTCCAACTGTCACACCACCAGCTGCTGTAAGAGACTGTAGGTGGTCTCCTAGACCACAACTTGGATCTCCTGTTCATAACATAGTGCATGCACCGTGGCAGAGAGACCCCAGTTGCTGTCCTGGAGACCAAGGACAGCCACTAGTGTTGCATGCCCAACATGCCCCTGTTGCTGCAGGAGATCGAGAATGCAATCCTGCTGGTGGATTATCACATTCTGCTTCTCCAGCAGCCACTGGGTGTGTTGAGCCACTACACGGTTGCCATATTCCACAGGTAACAGGCAGAGGGCCTCCTGTGATGATCTCGACCATTCTAGTTGTGCTGAAAGAGAAATGACATGCAGAAATACAGCATACGAATGTGCTTAAGTTAGTATTTTGTTTTAATACCTTTTCCACTGTTTTTGTTTGGTTATTGCTGTAATTAGGTACATCAATTTGGATAGGTGAACACAAGGAAGCTAGGATGGTGATGAAGTTAATGTTAACAAGTAACTTTAATGTAATTTTAAGTAGACCTGCAGATGCAGTTAAATCAAGGTAATTGCAATTACAGTAGTGCCTATCTGTGGTACAGTTGCAGAGGCAGGTTAACTAGATGATTGCAATTAGTCATTATCTGTTATAGGCTGGCAGAGGCACTTGAACAAGCTAACTACAACTACTCACTGGGGTTGCCCTACAGAGATACTGTAGGTCAAGTACATGATTTCGAGCATTTGCTATCTGGTGTTTTCAAACACAGGAATTATGTTGGAAAAAGTTTTTTTCTATTTCTTTTTTTTTGTAAGACTAGTTACAGTCAATTCCTTCCATGGCAGGGAATGCATCGCAATGATGAACACAAGTGAAATTAAATACTATAGATTCTATTTCACAGGGTATGGGATAGCAAGATTGTGAAGTTGTTGACTGAATAAGATTACTTTGGTAACTTCTTTTATGAGAGAATTACTGCCATTTATATGACATTGTAAATAAGGGTTTGCAACAGAGTGATGGGCTCAATATATATTATGATATTGCTATAGTAATTGAGTCAGACAGTACTTTTGCTTACCATGAGTTTTAACTAAACTGAACTGTTAAGTGTTCACTGAGTGTTACTGTGTCCTTTAATTATGTCTTCAACTACACTCACAAAACTGTTCGATTATGTGCGTCATATGCCTATGTATATATAGTATAGATAGATATATATATATATATATATATATATATAAATATATATAGTTAAAGAAAAATATGTACAAGAACACAGGTAAACAATTGATTATAGACGATTATGCAGTGATTCAAAAAGAACATACAGTATTTAAGCATATTACTATATTGCCATGCAAGCTGCATTGTGCAAGTGCTGATCATGTGGAGGGGAGGGTGGAGGTTTTACATAGGTTAAGCTAGGGTGTTGAGGGAAATGGCGGAGGTGTTGGCCAGACCACTGAATGACCTGTTCAACACCTCCCTGGACATGGGGGGCATGCTACAGGACTGGAGGTTGGTTCATGTGGTGCCTATCCACAAGAGCAGCCCAAAGGATGAGCCAGGCAACTACAAACCTGTCAGTCTCACGTCCATAGTGACCAACCTCATGGGAGAGACTGGTAACCTTCCTGGAGGTCAATGATCTCCAGGATGGGCAGAAGTATGGGTTCATCTCAGAGAGATCATGCCAGACCAACCTAATAGAATACTATAACTGAGTGACAAGGGAACTGGACAAGGGTCATGAAGTGGATGTCCTACATTTGGATTTCAACAAGGCCTTTGATTCGGTCCTTCATGGGTGACTGGGGGCAAAGCTGGAACATGTAGGCATGAGGGCTAAGATGGCTGACTGGATCAGGAATTGGCTTGGGGATAGACTGCAATGGGTGGTGGAGGGGGAGAATTCTCATCTCCCAAGCCAGTGACTAGCGGGGTGCCGCAGAGCTCTGTGGTGTAGCTGGTGTTGTTTGGACTGTTCATATTGGATATTAAACATGGGGTTGGGAGCAAGATCAGTCTGTTCTTGGACAACATCAAGATGGGAGCTGTAGTGGATGACATAGAGGGGTGGCAGAGGCTGCAGGGTGATCTAACCATACTTAAGGAGTCATCAGCAACATGGCAATTGGGTTTTAATGCAAAGAAGTACAAAGGTATGCACTACAGGGTGAGGAACCTTAGGAAGGAATATTGATTGGGTGGGGTGCAGTTAGGGGTCACTGAGGAGGAGAAGGACCTGTGGGTCATAGTAATGGGGAGCATGAAAAACTCTACTCAATGCAGGAGGACTGCAGCTAGGGCCAATACAACGCTGATGTGCATTGCGAGGAGATTCTCATGCAGGCACAAGGAGGTGATCCTGCCCCTGTGTAGATCCTTGGTCAGGCCACAGTTGGAGTACTGCATGCAATACTGGTGTCAGCACCTGAGGAAGGATATCAAGCTGCTCAAGATGGTGTAGTGCAGGGCAATGAAAATGATACAGGGCATGGAAGCAAAACCTATGAAGAAAAGCTGAGTCATTTGAGTTTCTTTACCCTGGAGGAGAGAAGAGATGGGGGGACATGACTGAAATTTTCAAATACTTGAAAGGGATCAATAAATCTGGCACAGAGGGGCTGTTGAAGCAGAGGAAGGGAAGGGACACGAGAGGGCATGGACTAAGATTGGAGGGAGGCAGGTTCAGTAGGAAGATAAGGAGGCATTATTTCACTAAGAGGGTAGTGTCAAAATGGAGCTCTCTGCCAGGGGAGGTGGTGGCATGCAAGACAGTGGGGAGTTTCAAAATGGCATGGGACAGGGCAAGCGAGGCTGGGTAAAGGACACTGAACAGTTCCAGGAGGTGAATGGATGGTTGGTTGGGATGGGACAGATGCAATATAGGGGTGCTAGCTGTGCATACGAGCAGACTTGAAAGACCGTGAGGCCTGTTTCTGCTGGCAAGTTTCGTATGTTTGTATGAAACACCACGAAGAATATTGCATGCAGGTACTAGCTGTAATGGTATGATGGACTATATAACAAAAAGAAGCGCATTGACACACTAATGTAGTGTTCTATTTTGCTTGAGTCACATATGCCTTACTGTTTTGTTTCTTTGTGTTTGTCATTGCTCAGATATATGTAGCAGTTTTCAGAAACAAAGGAAAAAAAAATTGCTATATGATAAGTACTACATTGCTTAAAACTCACTTTCATATATGTTGAGAATTACTTAAGTGGTTGAAACTCATTTATTTGATGCTGTTTAACAAAACAAACTCCAAATAGTAACACTTCATAGACAGATATTATTTGTTATGGCTGTGTTCTTTTTTTTGAGTTGATTAAAAAAATATACTAGCATTGCCAATTTAAAAAAAAAAACTTGTACGTCATACTTTTTGGATTTCAGAAAAAAAATGTTCTGTTCCATGTCAGGATTGCGAAGATGGAAGGGTGTCCACAAATGTGTGCACAAGGATGGCAGCAAATGGTGAGTTGGCCTGCCCTGGAATACAGCGACCGTCAGATCAGAGCCAGGAATGGACATGTAAAAAACAAAATGTGATATCACCACCAGCATCAGAGGAAATTCAGGGGACATGGAGGATTGTAGGACTCAATGGAGGGGAGGCAGGGCATTGGCCAGAACACCCAGGTGCATGCAGGGGACCCGACTGTGGCTGCACAGATGGCATGGAGGTGACAAGGTGCCCGAGCACAGATACAAAGTAGGGCGGGGGGCACAGGCTACAAGCATGGGTGGGTTGAAGGACAGGTGGTGTGATACTGGGCACTTGAACAAGGCACAACAGAGAGACTGGTGGGGGTGGGGGGGCTATGCAGGCATGGGGTGGTGCAAGTGACACCAGCAGACCAATGGAGGGGGCTGCTGGCTGCAAATGCACAGGGGAGACTCAATGTGGAAGGTGGGGGGGGTGCAGGCATCCCACAGATGGCTAAGTGAGACATGGAGGCATGGGCACATGCAGAAGTATGGCTGGGAACATACAAGTGCAGCAGCTTCTGCTGTGGACACACTGGAGCAAGCAGGAAGCACACAGCGCAGTATGGAGGCAGGGTGGGCACTGGCAGGCAAGACAACATGCCAGGTGATAGTCACAGAGTACACAGAACAGTATGGAGGCAGGGTGGGCACTGGCAGGCAAGGCAACATGCCAGGTGATAGTCACAGAGCACACAGCACAGTATAGAGGCAGGGTGGGTACTGGCAGGCAAGGCGACATGCCAGGCAACAGTCAGGAAGTGCACACAGCACAGTATGGAGGCAGGGTGGGCACTAGCAGGCAAGGCAATGAACCAGGCAGTGGCATGCCCAGGGAGTGACAGGGGTGCAGCACGCTGACAACAGCTGACTACACCTGCAGCTGCAAGTTGTAGGCAAGCCCCCTCAGGTACTTGGCTGTGCTGCGATGATGGTTCTCCTGGACTATGCCCTCAATCCGCCATGTGAGGTCCTTGTAGCACTTCTGCTTGTAGGCTGTGACTGCCCTGGAGACAAGCTGCTCCATTCTGAGCTCACTTAGGTTTTGCTCCTCTGGGAGGCAGTCAATGAAGCGCCCAATACGTGGATGTGTGGCACCAAGGTAGGTGTTAAAGCATCAGTACCAGCCCTTGATCATGTTGTTTGTACATGCCAGCCCTGCACATGTGACATCATATGCATTCCATGCTTCCAGTGGGAAAAACAGTCGCTGCCTAGCCATCCACCCTATGGCCCTGCCAAGCCAGATTTCCTCCATGTAGTCAAGGACTGGAAGCAGGAGTGCATCATTCCCCCTGTAGAATGTCATGTCAAATAGGGTCACATAAGTATCAGCAACATCCCCCACGGGCATGAACGCGAGGGCAAGCAACATCCAGATCTGCAGGGTAAATGTCTCTTCAGTGGAGTAGTGCTGCAGCACCTCAGGGCAACACTGGATGCAGCTCCATATGGTCTGGGAGTAGTGGAAGAAGCATCCTCTCACCGCTGCAGATAGGAACACACCAGAGAACACACACCATGCTGCTCATTCTAAGTCTATCAGTGCTGTTTTCAGTGTGCGGTCTGCCACCAGTTGACATACCTTGCCAAATACCCACATGTACACCTGATCCCAGTGACCGCACATGAGCACGTACGCTGCGGGCACCATGACATTTGTGCACAGGCCATGGATTGTATATAGTTGACCTAAGATGGATGGAGGATGCCATCGAGGAACCAGTTCTCACTGTCACTGGAAAAGCGCAGGGACCACTGGGTCACAAAAACTAACACCCTGTCTGCTGACAGCCCACTATCAAGCTGGACGAGGGGCTCCCCCACAAGAATGATGTGGTACTGCGGTGGGATATCCAGCTCCAGAACCATGGCCAGGGTAGCAGGACAGCCCTTCATATCCTGCCTCACCTGCTGCACTGTCTACTTCAGGAGTGGCAGTGTGCCTACCACGGCATCCAACATGCCAGCGGTGCACTGCACAATCACCTGTCCCATGCTCTCCATGCTAGACCATGCCTTGTCATGGATGTCCACTATGACCATCTGCACGCCAATGCCCCAAGCATCGGGGACATGGTTGTGTGTACATCCCTGGTACACAATGTTGTCTGCTCCAGTATGCAGGTGTGCAGGGCACTGATACTTGCAGTCCTGGCAACAGCGCCAGTACACTTTCCCACATACCTCTTTGTTCTGCCTGTAGAGGTATCCTGCATGTGATGATAGTGGTCTCACCTTCTGGCTCTTGAGGAAGGTAACAGCTTCCATCCTCATTTTCTGTCTCACTGAGAAAGATTTCACTGCCAGATGGGAACCTTTATATAGCCTGTCCAGCCATGTGACTGTGACCAACAGGTGGAGGCATGTCAAGGAAGTGCACACCCACTATGTCCCTGCATCAGGAAAAGGAAATGTTTTGCCATTGTTGCTGTTTGCCAAAATGTAGGCAGAACTGTATGGCGGCCAGTGCAGCAGACAGTAGGCTGGAGCCATGATTCACCGGTGGCAGTACAAGTATCATTTTCAATTACTGGAGGCATCCATGGTGTTGTAATGTTCCCTGTTCCCCGACCCACAATGGGTTTTGAACTGCCACCTGCAGTGGTACATCACATCTACCTGCCTGCCTACATATGCCTAACCTAACATGCTGCAGGAGAATGCTTGTTGGATCCTCTCCCGTAGAACTCCTAAGCCACCTAGAATGTGGCATTCCTTGTTTTTTTGGGGGGTGGATGAGCTGCCTGCAGCCGCAATGTCTGTTGCCTGCACCACTGCTGCCGGAAATGGGGAGAGCAGTGCAGGACCCATGCCAGTGTGCTGTTATCTGCTGGGGGGATAGGTGCACCGATGTGTCTGGGCAACAGCCCTGCATGTCCACTGTGGGTGGTGCTGGGGAGGGGTGATGGAGTGCCTCCATGTCAGGCACACAGCCACCATTCCTCCTAGTGTTTTTTTCAGGCCTGTGTAGTGGGTGATGCACGGCCATCCAACATTTGAGGCCAGGCGGGGAGGGCATCCAGAAGTGCCATCATGCCCTGCTGTCAGGGGTGGTGTGTTACTCAGTGGCTGGGGGGGGGTGGTGTGTGGCAGGCAGTGCCATGTTGCCCAGCTGTCTGTGCATGTGAGTGGTGTGCAACATGGTACATAGCCAGTTGCTGTCGGGGTGTTTGGAGGTGTCATTGCTGTGGTGTCCATCCAGCAGTGTTTCTGTGTCCAGCCAGCAGTGCGGTTGGGGGTGGGTGCCTCTGTGTCTGTTGGGGGAGTGGGTGTACATTGGTGGGCTTGGCAGTGTTGGGGGAGTACATCTGGCTGCTGCTGTGCTTCTGGTGTTGCAGCTGGCAGTGACATGGTGTCCAGCCATCTGTGCAGGTGGAGCAGCAGGTATCACACTGGCTGTTTGGGGGGGTGGCGCTGTGTGCGTTGGGGTCTGTGGAGGGAGTGGATACTGCCAGCATCTGTTGGAGGTCTAGGGGGGAACACTGCCTGCATCTGCTGTGGTACTGTTGGTGGGCTGGGGAGATGGCTGCTGCCAAGCACTGCTGTGACAGACTTGTTTTTGAGTGCATGTGCATGCAGCCCAGGAGTGCGCTATTTCGACATGTATGCCCTTTAGTGCAGCTGCTCTAATGAGCATTCGCTGTAATGCATAATTGATCTACTGCCTGTCACTCTGCTGACATTTGCCTTAAAGGGCATTTGCCCTTCTGTCACAGTTGTCCTTTTGACACATGTCACCTTAAAGCTTGTGTGAAATGCTGTACCAGTAGCCAATATATACACCAGTACACATTATGCCATTTGGCACAGCGTACATGCTATTTTACCAATAGCTCACTTCCAAGGGCTATTGTCACTGGATACCAAATGTTCCAATGTCTGAGTGATATGATCACTGTGATATTGCACAAGCTTTGTGTTGAGCAGCAGAGAAGATGCTATACTGTTTAAGACGTGGTGACTCACTGTAAGGTGAATTAAAATATAAGAAATTTGAACCAAAGACATTTTTAAGTAGTTTATTATTGTAAATGCTACTGAGTTTGTTGCACATGAGCTGTTTACCAGTGTGTCATCAGTTCATTTGATGTATAACTGTCTGGCACAAGCTAAGCTTTGCTCACGTACATGAACATGTATGGCTGCACACTGTTTTGTGTGTATGCAGAAGCATGACATGTTCTGCCTTCTTGTGCTCTTTATTGTCAACAACACTAAACAGGCCCGTGTTCAGTGGCAGAACCACATCCATGTTAAAGTACAGCAGTCACACATTACAACAGGCACCACATATTTCCTGTTTATTCTGAAAGCTCTTGTATTGGTGCAAGGGGTGTGTGCCACCGAGAATGGCTCAAAGTACCTCTTATGCCAAAAAGATATGCCCGAAGTGATTCAAAAAGGCAGCCTCTGTTGGCTGAAAGTTGCCTGTTACAAACTGGGTTTGTGTTGCCTCCTTGCCACACAATGTACTATGGCAAGGGATATGATTATGGAGATTGGGGCTGATACAGGCTGACAAAGCATTGGATATGGAATTCTTAGAACATGCCTATAAGGGAAATTTCTAAGTACTCTAAGACTAGCTAGGGCTGGTCTAAGGGTAGTTAGAAACTTAACCTCTGGGTGAGTTGAGTACATTGTGGCAATATGCCGTGCTTTCCCATGTCAGTACCAACTGCCGGGTTCCCCATGTTAGTCTAGTGCTACCCTACTCCCCCCAACTTCCCACAAGTCTTCCTGGTGTAAGTTTCCATAGTTGGTTATCTGTCTGTTAGTCTACTGGACCCCTCCCTCCAAGCTCCTGTCACCCAGCATAAATATATATAATCCCCATGGTGCACAACTCATTGGCCTATTCTTGATATTTCAAACACTCTGCCACCCTGTCCTATGCAAGCCCTGTAGGCCTCTTATTAAGATCATTGTACCATGGTTTAGTCCTGATTGCTTGTTAATAATATTACTGCCTCCCTGGTAGTGCAGTGTCCCCCCAAGCCTCAATTGCCCAGTATATGAATCAAACTATCCCTGATGAAGCCCCCCCCCAACTCCCACCCATCAGTGTTCTGCTACTCAGTTCCCTTCCCAATCTTTAAGGAAGCCAGCGACTTGCTCAGCCGACTTGTCACCGCTGCGATCAGCTGCTGACTGAGGAATGTCCAGCTTAACTTTTAGCTTAAGAGAGTTAGGGAACTATAGTCATAACAGTCACTCATCTTATGTAAATGTAAAAGTATACTTTCTTACCTCTTTGAACAGCCAGGAGTTGTTCCCACACAGGAGAATGATCTGTTGGAAGAAAACATAAACTTAATGAATTTATGTTTGGTAAATCTGTTGGCAAGTAGCAGTGAGCAATTTTAATTGTGGTTCTTGAAACGTTTGCTTAACATTTCCATAGGTAGTGGTATGCTACCATTTATGGAAACTGACATATATTCCTGTGACTTACTAGACAAGCTGTTGTCATATATTTCCATATGTTTGTGGTTTACACTCTGGACAATCTATACTAAACAAATATTTTTTTTTTTTAAAAAGGAACACAACTAAACATGTTTGATGCTGGAAACGTTAGTTCATGTTACCTATGTTTGTGACACTGTGTATACATGACATTTATGTAGCTAGACAGTGCTATACCACTGGTCTGGCCACATACTACCTTTACAAAACACAAGCTTAACTTGAGGTGCTGCACCATTATGTTATGTACTAGGTCACACCACATTGTTTTATTATTATAGAGGTCTCAGAAACATAGCAATGTGGTTTGGATTATATCAATACATGTTATACAATCATGTACAGTCTGACAGGCATTGTACATGGATTATTACTTATAGTATTACATTCTCTAGGACTGATGAATGAGTACAAATATACCTTGTAATTTTAAAGTATCATTCTTACACTGTTTGTAGAAGAACTATGTCTGTCTGAACCAGGAAAATATTCACTGAGTATAGTTTGCGCACTTTTCTATTGGAGTGACTTTCTGGCATCTCAGTAAGTTGTTCTAAATACCTACACATTAAGTTCAATTTTTAAAAATAAACAACTTTTGCTTAATTACGTAGGGGAAAACAACTATATGGCACCATTGCAAGCTGATCTGTGGCACTGTGGATGTTACTACTGCTGTACAATATAATGATGTACTACTGTAGCTGGACAAACAGATTCTGGGCATGGTACACCATACATAACAGCACTGGTTCTCACAGTATAACTGCCGAGTATGATGTTATCAAGCAATTATCTATAGACAGTATTTCTGTACGGCAGGTGATGTCAATATGTTTACAGCACTGGAAGAAATACTAACAGCAGGAAAGTCTGCTAATTTGCATTAGATTACTACTCTTGTCGACAAAAAAATGTACTTACATTCCACAGTTGGAGGTCTCTTCGGTGCTGCTGGAGTCTGCACACTGGATGGACCACAGCGGACCTCCTCTTGATGACTCCTTCCAGAGAAGGCCTCCGCCACCGGTGGGGCATCTTGTTGCACCACAGAGGGTTGGGCTTTCTGTTGTTCACCACCCTCTGTGACCTCTTCTGTGCCCACACAAGCACCCACTTCTGTGTCTTGTTCTTCCTCCTCTGTAAAATAGCAATGAGAATAATATTTTGTACAGTTTCAGCTGTCAGAAATGTGTGTGTATTACAGTATTCTATGGCTAATTTCATAAAAAATTATGTCTTATAAGTATATTTATAAAATGGGCAAACAAATTGTAGAAACCTGATTGGCTAATAGCTCCTTTCACCCATGTCCTTGTTTAGTAATAATGTTACAAAAGGCACTAACTGTTCCAGGCACACCCAGGTAACAGGAAAAAGATCAACATTTGTGTGAGCCTGCCAGCATGCCATGACCAGTGAAGTCCAATGTAATCTCAGTCACTTCTCTCTCAACACACACATGCAGAGATACAAAGAAAGCGGAAATAGAAAGCATTTCAAACTTAATTCTGACCTGAGCTACACCAGTAAATGTGCTACAGAAACTGAACTGTAAGCAGACAACTGTTTTTTCTGCAACCAAGACATGATGTTTAAGGAACAGACCCTATCCTCCTTACATCATTTAAAAAACAACAAAGCACTATCCATGTCTGCTATGTGACTGAGATGAAGCACTTGCTGTGTTTGATCTCCATACCACCACCTTTCACATGCCCAATAAAGCAAGAAAGCACAGTGTTCAACAACCAGTTTGAACTGTATCAGTTTGAAAACTGTGAAGAAGGAAATTAGTGTCTGTGGTTGCTGCAAACACTTGCCCAAACAGCTCCTGGAAAGAGATGCACTTGCTCAGAGTCAAGTGAGGGTCTGAATGTGAATGATATGAGTAAAAGAAAGATGAATGTTAAATAGCACTTGTAAATCATTTTTTAATCTTGGGGAATGGGTGCACCAGAAATATCTGGCAGTAGCCCATGTGGGAAACGGTTGTTTCCACTCTCTTCATGGAATGAATGGCTGACAGACCAATCTTTAATTATACAATGGGTACCAAAAGAAACACAAAATTCTGCATTCTGATTGGTGGTTGGCACCTTTTCAGCATAGTGAATACTCTAATATACCAAAGGGAAAAGATGGCAAGTCCCACTCACCCATAGCAAGAGACCTCCACTGAGATCACTCTGACCATGCAGTGGCTAAGGCGGTGATAGAAGGTGAGATATTGTAAGTCTTCTGTAAAGTAATGATAAAGTAAATGAAGACTAGCTTTTACTTAATTAACCCCACAGAATCAGTCAAAGAAGCAGTACATTACAAATCATTTGCTGAAATGCCAAGTGCTTCCAGAGGCTCACCAGTCAACATTTTTTTTTCTAGTCTAGGTCTCCTCCATTCCCCTATGTATAGACTGTTTGTTCCACTGGAAAACTCATTGGGGGGGGATGCAACAGCATCACCCATGTGCAGGAACAATGTCACCCTAGCAACAAAGGACTATTTTTTTTGTCCTGGCAATAACTTCATTTAAAAACATTGAAAATACTAAAGTAAACGCAAATTGTTCTTTATTTTTTCTGACACAAAATTACAGGGGGACATTCTGTAATAGCAAAACACCATTCCAGGGTATGACCATATGATGGGATTTACCCACACCTAGTGTGGTTCACTCACTCAGCCAATGGCCTTGTGACCGAACCACATTAGGCACTGTGAATCCCACTATATACCCACACCCTGTCATGGTATATTACTCAAGGGTGTGGGTGGAGGCAGGATTTACCTACGGTTGTGTCGTTCAGTCACTTGGCCACTAACCTCGTAACTGAGCCACACCCACTGTGGGCAAATGTCTAGATTGGATGTAATGTTTGATTTTTTGGGGGAGAATTATGTGTTTTGGAAATGTTGACTATTTACCTTCACCCACATCCACTCCAGCTTAAAGTCAGTGGCTCTCATCACTGTTGCACAGTTTCCATGTTTTTCCACTGTGCACACTCAGGGCAAATATCTCCTCATCAGCCCACATTTTGGACATCAAGAGGGGCATCAGAAAGGATTACTTCTCAGAGAGGGTGGTGGAATCTTGGAATAGATTACCTCCCAAGGTGGTGGCTTCAAAGTCAATATCAAGCTTTAAGCATGGGTAGGATAAGACTTGGAAAAACACATGGTACTGGCAAGGGCTAGACTTGGTGTCTAGGAGGACAGAACACTGGTGCACAATAGGTCCTGGGATACCTCACTTGGGCAGACTTGATGGACCACAGGTCCCTTTCTGCCATCATCATCTATGATCTATGGTCTATTTTTTTTTTTTGGCATTTTTCTGTATGGAAGAGCAATAAAGAACAATGATGATTGGTTACCATAGTCATCTTTTTGTGGAACAGTTTGATAATGCTTTGATTTCTGCTTTTGAGCCTTCAGGCACTGTACCCTACCAGCACCACCAGTGCACCCCCATACATACACCCAATACACTACACAATAGATTAGGGATGCTAGCACAGATTTTATATATTTTTTTTTAGAAGAAAGAAAATCTGTTGATCTGTAAGAGTCAGAGATCAGAGCACCTAATGAGTTGCAGGATGATGGCAGGTGCAGCACTATCCATGCTCCTGCACTGAAGCTAGTGATCTCCTAGGGGTACCAGGATACAAAACTGGAATTACCTGTAACAGGGACATGGTGCTGGTTGTTACAGGCCCTATACCTGTGCACTCATGTACCACTTCCTAACCAGATTCATTGCATGGGGCATCTTTCATGTAGTGTAAAGACATGAAAAGTTTATACAGTACACTACAATGTTTTGAAAGCACCCCCCCCAAACTGATCCACAGATAGTTAAGTTTCAACAGAGTTAAAACCACTAAACAGAACATTTTCTGTCTTTTTCTATAACACAGTGAAGATGGTGTGCATCTCACAGTTTTGTGTTATGGTACATAGCACTGTGAAACATCACTTCATATACACATGATGCATCTCACTGTGCTACAATAGCCCTCCATCTATAGCTCCCACCAAAAAAGTGGCCATCTGTCTTTCTGCTATTCTGTTATATATATTTTTATACCTGTCATACCAAGTAAGAGAAATAAACTTACCTTTTACTATTTTATACCCTTGAGGAAAGAAGGGAGAGAGGGGACATATTAGAAACTTTCAACTACCTCAAGGGAATCAACAAAGTCCAAAAGGGTAGCATCTTTCAGAAAAAGAGATGTGCAAGAACAAGGGGGGACAATTTGAAGATAGAGGGGGGACGGCTCAGAGGTAATGTGAGGAAGTATTTTTTCACAGAGAGGGTTGTGGATGCATAGAACAGCCTCCCTGAGGAGGTCGTGGAGTCAAGAACAGTGGGGGAATTCAAGAATGCATGGGACAGACATAAGGCAGTCCTAGTGGGGGGTAGGAGGAAGTAAGCTGTTGGTTAACTAAGATCTGCAGCTTATCTGTTAGGTTGGAAAATGGGCAGACTAGGTGGGCCAAGCAGTCCTTATCTGCCGTCAAATTCTATGTTTCTATGTTTATTTTAGTTTTTATAGGATTTATTGAAATAATACTACTCAGCATTTGCTAATATGAGATAAATAAAATTGAATACATTCTATCAAAAATATAATGGCCATGTGTTTATGCTTATATTATGTAGGTGTAGTTGTTAAATTTTTTGACCAGATTTGTTGGTTCTTAGAAGAGCCATTTGGGTGTTTAGGTATCATGGTACTGCACAGTTACTGAGATGTGCATTGAGAGCAGTGCAATAATTCCATCTTGGAGGTCCCCAAGGAAAACAGTGTTGCCAGCATCTGAGAGATGCACACCATCTTTTAGATATAGCCAATGTTTAAGATGTCTAATTTGGGGGTGACGTACAGTGTGATTTACCATAATGCAAAGGAATTCAGATATTTGGATGTTTACCTTACGACGTACTCTTTCAAGTCCACAACAGAATTCCTCACCTCTCCAGATCATCTGCTTTGTAATGTCTGAATACAGAATCTTACAGGCAGGTAACATCTCCATAAGAGTCTACAAGTCTGATTGGGAAGCCTCAATTAAATCTACTCCTCTTTTGTGGCTCAGATCATTACCTCCAAGATGGATGAGGAGTATGTTTGGTGTGTCATGTTCATATTGCTATGTTACATAAAGTGTGTGTTTTGCCATGTCACCCCAGTGCTGTGAGAACTGCGCTGGCTGCCAGTTCGATGGAGGGTGCTCTTCAAGGTGGGCTTGCTCACCTATAAGGCCCTACATGGACTGGGACCTTACTACCTGGCTGACCTTCTTATACCTGCTGCCTCAGTTCAGCCCCTCCGGTCCTCCTGAAGGTGCCTCCTGACGATTCTGAGAACAAGATTAAAAACTGCAGGTGATCGAGCATTCAGTGTCACTGGTCCTGTATTATGGAATTCGCTCCCGTTGTTGGTGAGGGAGGCCCCATCAGTGGGGGTCTTTAAGATCAGCCTGAAGTCCTACTTGTTCAATCGGGCATTTTCAGACTCTGTTTGACACTAGTGTTATCAGTTATTTTTAAATTTAGAGGGTTTTATATATTTATGGGACTTGTATGAGGATATAGTTTTGTGTCTGTAAATTGAGCTTGTGTATTTTGTATGGCACCTAGAGCCTCTGGGATTGGACGCCAGAAAAATAAAACTTGCCTTGGTGCAGGGCATGTCTCCAGTAGCCAGCACATAGTTTGCATGAGCTGCTCACATCTCATGCTACCCTTACCAAATGACAAGACATCACAGTGTGGGCGATGCAAGACATTGCCAAAATAACTTGCCTTAGCAAATGCAGCCCCCCTTTACACAAGGGTACTCCCCACAAACCAAGCACAAGCCCTGGAGCTTTCTGCTATTCTGAATCTTAGAAAAGATCCAAGTAAAGACAGCAATCTCAAAAATGTGTTTCTCTCTCAACAGCCCTTTGCCAAGTGACTGGTATTGCTATGGGATTAAACTTTCAGAGCACAAAATAGCTGAGTCAGGCAGCGCCATATAGTATAGACACATAGCATTGATTACTTTCTCTAACTAATGTCCAGTCAATTCATTAATTATTGTTGTGTCTATTGGATTGTTTGCCATTGGGCATTTGTTTATAAAACATTTGTTTTTATTTTGGTGGGACCAGGTAGATGCTTAATTGGTCACTTTATGTTACATAACAATATGAACAAATCCTATTCATCATGAGGAATCAGGGGACTCTGTGACACTACTGACTTCCCTCCCTTTTTGAACTGACATTCTAGTTGTTAAGACATCCCTTTCAGAATTCCTTATAAAAAGAAAAGCAATATCCACTTTATTGATAATGTCCTAAAAAAAGCTGTGAACAAAGCTATTTTACTAGGCTATATTATTGTGACAGTATTTAATTAATTGTGCTTCTGCTTCTAGTTTATATTTCAAAGGAACTGACAGAAAAAGTAAACTGGCTGAATTTCTGCATTGTGTACATTATCTTTAAAATCAGAGCCAATTTTAGCTATGCAACATGCAGTGTGTACTTTTAAAAACAAACATCTATATTGTGGTAATGCTGAGGACTTTCTAAAGATGCATTGCCACAGTTTGGTATTTAGATGGTTTATTTTATGATAGATTTAAAAATCTTGCTTTCTGAAGTGGTATTGTAAGAAAAAAAAACTACACCACAATGACAAGGTTTAAGCTGTTAAATTTAAATTGCTTTTTACTTAGAAATGTAACATAAGCATAATTACTCTAACGTTTCATTGGATACCCCACAAATTCTGATTTTATAAAATTATAATATATTGTAAATTGATCCAGTGTTTACAGTTTAAAAACATGAATGCTTTAAAAGAGTACTTACTGACTTGATAGAGTCTCTATTGCTACTGGACAGAAATCCAAGATGGCCTTCTTCCTGTTTCCTGCATTCCATTTGGTGTAGGAATAGCATTTCCTGTTTTGTTTCAAAACCCTTTTCACGAGCATGCAAAATCCCTCTTCAAGAGTGAGTCACAAAAAGGGATCTCTCTTTGTGAGCATGCAAAATCCCTTTTCATGAGACTCTTACGAGAAATGGGATCTCCGTAATGCAAAAAAATTAATTTACAAACACTTAATTTTTCATTTAATACTTGAAAATTGGATGTGGCATTGTGTGGAATGTACTTTTAAATTGTTTTTATGAGTTATTTATGTTAAATATCTTCTTAAACTCCAAGCTGTAAATCCCTTCTCATGAGCATGCAAAATCCCTCTTCTCGAGTGAGTGGTGAAAAGGGATCCCTCTTTGGAAGTATGTGAAATCCATTTTCATGAGGTTCTTGCTAGAAAAGGAATTTTCGGAATGAGTAAACATTTATTTTCACACTTTAATTCTTTATTTTTGTTTGAAAATATCATGTGTAACTGTGTGAAATAAAGTATTTCAGTACTTTATGTGGGTTTACTGTTAATTTATGCTTGAAATTGCACACTGAGAATCCCTCTTTGTGAGCGTGCAAAATCCCTCTTCGTGAGAGAGTCTTGAAAAGAGAACCTTGTTCATGAACATAAAATATCCATTTTCACAAGATTATCGTGAGAAATGTGATCTTTGTAATGTGTTAAAATTAATTTTCCATGCTTAAATGATTTATTTTTGATTCAAATATCATGTGCCACTGTATAAAATGTAGTATTTCAATATTTGTTGCTGTTTTACTGTTAATTTATTTCCAAAACTGCACACTGAGGATCCCTGTTAGTGAGCATGCAAAATCCCTCTTCATGAGTGAATCGCAAAAAGGGTTCCCTCTTTATGAGTATGAGAAATCCCTTTTCTCAAGAATATTTTCAAAAATAAGCTCTCTTCAGTGTGCAAAATCTATTTTTCTCTCTAAGGAAAAGTTTTTCTATTCATACAAATCTGATTTACTGTTATTTTATATGTACTTTAAAGATATTTAATGCTTTTTTTAATTTTTTTCTATGCTGTCTGCATTTACCATCAGTCACTGCAACCTCCACCCCACCTCCAACTTCTTTCTGCTGTCAATGGTAATGTGCACTCAGGAGTGCTCCCTGAATCATCACTAGGACCTAGAGATTAAGGGACACCTTCCACCACTCCCCACCTCCCCAGTCATTGTCACAGTAAGAACCTCTGCCTTGCCATAGCGTTGTGGGACTGGTGAGCATATCAGCCATGCACACAGCTTTTTTTCTCCTTTTCTGTTGACCATGTGAGAGGTGTGTCCAGTTACACACCATGGCACAAACTACAACATGCACCCCACACATTCTTGAGAGAGAGAGTTAGTCTTAAGGTGTAACCTGTCATCACCCTCAGGGGTGAAGAGTGTTGGGGCTGCCAGAAACTATTATTTTAGGAGACCTCAGCTTTGACTGGCTCTCTAACACAGCTGCCCCTCTTGCATCCTTCTGTGATGAACATGGGCTGACACAACTTATTACTGAACCAACACACCCAAACATGAAGAACCCCAGTAAAAGTACACTTTTGGATGTGCTAATGGTGAGCAAACCTCATCTCTTCTCCCACGCTGATGTCTTCTTCTTTGACGCCAGCGACCATTGTTTTATTGCTGGAGTAAGATCCACCAACAACCCAGCACCCTTCAGCAAGTTCTCTATGAAGAGATCCAGGCACAACTTCAATGAACATGCCTACCTAAATGAGCTGAAGTACTCTCCTCAGTGGCAAGATTTCTACCTGGTCAAAACGATTACGTCAGCTTACAATATCTTCCACAACATTCTATCATGAGCCCTTAATAAGTATGCTCCCCTGATTAAAGTTCAAACTAGGACAAAAACCTGTAAATGGTTCATCCCTCGGATCAAGTCCTTGCTTCTAGAAAGAGATAAGCTCTGGAAAAAAGAGTGCAGACTGAACACTGCAGAGGACTGGAACCAGTTCAGGAGACTACGAAATTTATGTACAAAAACAATCAGATAATCGAAGGCCACCTTCTTCAAATCCGAACTCGACTCTGCCACAAATACAATCAATGATCTGCTAGGCCACTCCCCAGGAAATTCACTCCCGATCAAGATTACCTCTGGCAACTCGACTATAACAGAAAAGATGGATATACTTGACGCATTCAATAACCACTTTGCTACTGCAGGCATGGCATTTGATAACTCCCCTGCAAACATTCTTTCGCTCCCAGACTGCCAGCCAACTGCCTGAAACTCTGCCTGAAACTCTGATAGCTTTGCCGCCTTTCTCGCTTCAACCTGCTTCACTGAAAGAGGTAGAGGACCTCTTGCTTCAGTTGGATACTAGAAAAAGTGCTGGGGCCGACCCCCATGACCCTTACTTCCTAAAAATTACCTACCACGTACTAGCAATACCCGTCACCCACCTTTTTAACTTATCCCTGTCTCAGGGCACCTTACCACCTATATGGAAGACAGCACATGTCATAGCACTGTTCAAATCAGGTGACCCTGGCAATCTCAATAACTACAGGACAATTTCTCTCCTTCCGGTCTTGTCCAAGCTCCTAAAGAAAATTGTAAATGCACAACTGAGGACTCACCTTGAGTCTAGGGAACTGCTAAACCCTATGCAGTCTGGATTCAGAGATAAACATAGCACTATCTCAGCTCTCGCCAAAGTTACTAATGACTGGCAGCATAATCTTGAGAGCAAAAACTTTATTTGTGCTGTTTTCCTTGATCTAAGCAAGGCTTTTGACATCGTCGACCATAGTCTGCTCCTCTCCTCCCTTCAAACCATAGATGTGGACCCCTCCTCTCTGCGCTGGTTTACTGACTATCTTGCAGGGCGCCTTCAAAAAGTTAAAGCCAAAGGAGGTCTGTCCCCCTTAAAAACTCTGCAAAGAGTGGTACCTCAAGGTTCTATATTAGGGTCCTTACTTTTTGCAATCTACATTAATAACAATGACTACTGTAAAAAAGAAGCCAACATCTATCTGTTTGCAGATGATACAGTTCTCTACATGAGTCTCCCAACACCTGAAGCTGCCTGCAATGACCTACAGTCAGAATTCAACCTTTTGCAAAGCCAACTCCTCCAAAAAAAGCTATTCCTTAATGCCAAAAAAACTAAAGTGATGGTCCTCTCCCCTTTCATCCGTACAGCTAACCCTGTGTCCAGTGGGACAGTTCCCAAATTACAACAGTTCTAGGTGAAAACTAGAATTTGTTACAAAATTCAAGTATCTGGAGGTTGGATAGACCAAAGACTCTCCTTCAATGAACATATCAAAGACTTGCTAAAATGACTTCGGCAAAGGCTCGGCCTGTTTTTTAGAATCAACCAATTTCTCACCGGAGATGCCAAGAAACAACTGGTCCAATCCATTTTCCTATCATTGGTTGATTACGCTGATTTTCTCTACAGCCAATGCCCCAACTCTTACATGGCTAAACTAGACACACTCTACCATCGAGCACTGAGGTTTATAACTGGACTTCCCTTCGACACGCATCACTGCATCCTATATGCGGCAGTGAGGTGGACATCACTAAAGTTCAGGCACCACAGAAATGCCGCTGTCTGGACCTATAGAGCCAACTCTAATAAGCTGTCTTACTATATCTCCTGCTGTCTTCCCCTGAGTATAATTGGGAAATGCACGTTAAGTAGTTACTCAGCTATTACACTTAAAGTACCCAAAGCAAAATCCAGCTTCGGCAGGGCAGCCATAAGCTTCGTGCTACCTACCTTATGGAACGATCTACAAAAAAAACTCAAATTAAGCACTCTAATCGGTATAAATGCCTTCAAGATGCTTTATTTCCATACAATCAGAGAAGTAGGTAACTGCTTCACCCACTCAGACCCAGTACTGGTATATAGCCACGCCTAGACCCAATTTTAAGTACTGCCTGCCCAGCTTGCTCCTCACAAGCCTAATTGTTCTCTCTCTTATCCCCCTGTCTTATCAACACTAGGCCCATCCATCCCCTTATCCCTCCTTTCCCAACCTCGGAAAGGAGCTCACTATCCCTGGGTTGTGACATCCTACCATGCCCCGTACTTTATAGCATTCAATCCTGGGGCTCACACATACTCCTTTTCTCCATCCACCTTCTCTACATCCCATTTCACCAACTCCTCTCTGTGCACTGTGCCCTCCTAGCCTTTCTCCACCTACCTCCCCCCCCCCCCCCTACCTTCACCTCTACCTGGTGTATATTTTTATTTTATTTTTTTCTTCCATTACTTCTTCCTACAACCTTAGATAACCTGCTTTATCTTCCTATAGACACTTCTATGTATGTAAATACCCTGTAATCTGTACAGTATCTGTATAATTCTATGTACATATGAACTTTTTTTTCTTCCTCTCTGTAAACAGTATTATCTGTATTGCCTTGTAAATACCTGTGTTGACCTGTATATACAATTGTTCATGCTCCACCCAGGTCCATCTTACAAATGAGCTTTTGCTCAACGATGAACGCCTGGTTAAATAAAGACTTGATTGATTGATTGATTGATGATTGATTGATTGATTGAGTGTGCAGGGTTAGATCAGGACTATGATATGTCTGGATAGGGGACATGAATGGTGGTGATACAAGATGTTCCAGCATGTTTCAGAACTCAAGTTGACACCTCTGTGCACAGGCATGAAATCTGGGCACTCTTGTACCATGACAGCACCACTATGTAGCCAGCACTCACCCCCACATACACAGACCATTGAAAACAAACATTGGGTTGAATGGAACAGGTATGATACTCCTTCCCCCACAAAAAAAAGTCAGAGTAGCTACGATCCTCATTGTCCCTGTCAGAAATACAGAGATTAGGATACTTGTCTGCTGAGTTCTCCAACAAGAGGTAGCCACAATGATCCATTGTTGCCTGTGCATATGAAAAGCACTATGCCAGTGCATGCTCCCCATGTCTGTCCACCCCATCACTGCACCCACACTGTTCCCATAATACACTGCCAATGTAGAGCACTGTGTCTACAGCCAGCTGTGTACCTCTGTGCCATCTATTTGAATTTCAGGGTGTACAGTAGTATTGCGCTCCCCCCCCGTTGTGAATAATTCTGACAGTGTGACACTTGTGTCACTGCTTCTGTAATAGCAACTTTTGTGTTTGTCTCAACTGTGTCACACACTTCCACCACCCCTCCACCACCCCAAATTTGAATGCAAGCTGTATCCAATGCACGTGGCTTCTGTGACTTCAGGCATGGCCTGTATAATTTGTAAACTGTGTACTTCTGTAATGTTCTATAGCATTTTTGTTGTAAAAAAGAGGTTGTTTATTGTTCAGATTACTGAGTGTTGTCATTTGCTGATGTTGATTTTGACTATTTCTCTTTTTATTGCAGTTATATCTTATGCATTGACAGATTATCAATTCAAAAAGCTAGAAGAAGATGACCATCATACAAAAGACACACTCACTTTCAAAATGAAGCAGGCATTTTGGTTGTTCTCTCTCATGTCGTTATGAGAAAAGTTTTGTTTTTAGAGTAATCAATCAGCTGAGTGCAACCCTTCTCAAAGAACAGTAACCAGAAACATAACATACAAAATGAATGTGTGCATGCTGGTGAACTCACTTTGAAGATTGGGCAGAAAATCTCTGTGTCCTTCAAAAGAGCTACACTGAATTGTTATAAATCTGTCCAAGCTACCTGAATGAAGAACACAAACAGCATTGCAACAGGCAGTTCTGGTACTACTCAACACAGTAGAGTTTGGTATGTCAAGAAAATGATATATACTGCTAGGACTGGATGTATAATTTCAGCAGTTGTCAGATATAAAGAAAATAAAGTTAACCCTTGTAGGGCCGCTGACTGATGTATCAGTCCAAAATTCCTATACGTTCTAAATCTGTTGGCAGCCTAAGGGTTAAATGAAAACTTTATATCATGAAACTATGTCTACGAGCAAGACACTTTGTTAATATGGCTATGAATATAAGAGCACAGTTGTGGTCTGTTATGATGTCAGCCATTGATAAACTTAGTGTTAAAATTCTAAATATGACAGACAAGCTAATGTCCTCTGAACACCTGAAGAGAAACAACCTTTGTTTTGTGTTTGAAGGCAAGTGAATTCATACTGAGCATTCTGAGGCATACTTTTATTTATTTATTTATTTTATTATTTAGCTTTTGTTGACCGGGTACGTGCACTAGACAAATCCTGCCTATTTTCAGGCACGACCCGGGGGAGGGGGATACAGATGAATGCCAACTGACCTTGAACCAGATTAAGCTGTTGGTGGTATTTTTAGTGAATGAGGGAAATTTGGCCAGGACACCAGGGAAATTCCCCTACTCTTTTCGATAGGTACCATGGGATCTTTAACATCCACCTGAACTACCACCAATCCAGGCTTTTAGGAGGAGGCATGCAGTATACATGACAGGAAAGTCACTCTGATAGTAGCTGACTCTGGCAAAGTTCAGAACATTTTACTTGTATTGCATGATGATGATGTCTTAGATGAGGATGAGGAAAATACTGTGGACATTGCAGAAATAAAATCACATTCCATCAAATGGCCCTGTGATAACTTGTGCTATATCAGGGAAGAATATTTCGCTCTGACAGAAAATTTCATGAACACATTTATTAACACAAAGAGATGTGGAACATACAAGCTGTTTGACACTATTGACAAGTGTAATATTAGACCTTTAATTGGCTTGATGGGGCATATACTTGCTTGTCTTCAGACTGGAGCATGTGAGAGCATATTCCATCACTTTCACAGATTGCTGTGCATAACTCTGGAATTCGGAAATTTGTGCAACAGCTGTATCGCATTAAATGTACTGTGAGAGACTTTACATCTTTTGATTCTTTGCTGAATAATGGAGATGTGGATGGTCTCATTGAGTTTGTTAAGGAGCTACAGCTAAAGAAGAAGCTGAGGAATAGAGGAATAGTGTTGTGACAGATACCATCATAGATGTTACTCACACTGCCACAGTGCAAGAAACACAGTTGCTAATGGGGTTTGCCCTTTAAGGGGCAGATCAGGTTGTCCTGGTGCACCCCTTCCCTCCTTCATAGGATGGTTGTGCTCAGGAGGGGAGGGAGGAAGGAAGGGGAGGGACTAAGGGCAGAACAATTGGCAGGTAACTGGAAGGGGAGGGGTGAAGGTAGGTACATAAGGGACAGCACAAGGGGCCTCAGCCACTTTCTGCTGGAATTTTGATCCCTCCACCCACCCTACTAGGTGGAGCAAGAGGGAAGACAGTCAAGATGGGACTGTATGGTGGGTCTGTCAAAGGTGGATGACAGATGATAATATGGATATGGACTGCCAAAGGTGGATGGCAGAAGAAAAAGAGGAAAAGGGGGGAGGAGGGAAGGGGCGAAGAAAAAAGGAATAACACATGAAGAGGAAGAAGATGAAGGAGAAAGTGGTCTCAGTTTTCACCATTACCTAAAGGAAAAGGAAAAGAAGAAGGCACCCAGGTTTTCACCTGGAGGGAGAAAAGAGGAAGAAGGAGGGATAATCAGAGATTGATATATGGATGGAAATAAATGAAATTCTGAAAATATGATAATAAGAAATGAGAAATGGAATATGGAATTATGAGTATAAATAAATTAATTGCCAGTCTGAGCACAACAACAAACAATGGTCTCTGTCTTTTTTGTGAGGGAAAAGGGGGGAATCCGGGACAAGAATGTTTGGTACTAAGATTACCAAATTTGAGATTAGTAAGTAACAGAAATCTGACATTGTCTGTGTGTCTTGTGAATGGCTGTTTTACAAGGAACAGTCAGTTAATGTTGGCCTACACAATATTCCAGGATGGAATGAAATGTGGTGTTGACTGATCGCATACCTGTTATTAAATACAGACTTTGAAGTATGGGAATCTGCACAGTGCATGTACTGTTACTGTAAGATTAAGTCTTACACTTTGTCTCCTATGTCAGTACTAAATGAAATGGAGGTACACAAAACCCCAGCTGAGATTGCTGGCTTAAACTCATTTGAAAGAATTCTGATTCAGACAATGAAGCCATATCAGACAATTCTTAGGCTAAACACTAAGATGAAAGATATGCCACAGAAAGAGCTCATTAAATCTTTAAAGGGCTCTATCATGTAGCTCCCTCTACAACTGCAGGAGAATATACCGACAATCTCCAGACAGAATAGCATTGTCATTCTGGTAAATGGTGTGCCAGCTAAGGTCAAAACAATCTGGCAACAGGCTGTGAATGTTGAAAAGGTCAAACATGCTTTGCAGTACCTGAAACAACAAAATCCATTTTATTCAGAGATTGATACAGACACACTAGCTGATGCTCATATCCAGCTAGAAGTTGCTGATTGTTCCAAGGCCATGACTGAAAAGGCTGAAGTTGCCACCAATGAAAATGTGGATGAGCAATACACTATCCACCCACTGCATGGTAAGGACCCAGTGGTGGATAATATTGATTTGTACCAGATAAAACAGGTAAATGGGACAACTGTCAGTATCTGGGAGAGCACACTGGAGGCACGTTACTTTCCTGACCTCTTTCCAAATGGAACTGGTGGATGACTGGACGAGCATGAAGTAAGTGTTCATGGAGCTGAGTGCCAAATGTGAAGATTGTTACATTCAGATGGCAGGTTCCTTAGAAATATAGCATATGTCTTTCATCTTCAGTGGGAGAGTGTACTAAGTATTCTGTTGGTGAGCATTACACATACATAGTGTCTCAGCACAGAATTTCAGAACATGACAGCTGCACAGTTGATTAAGAAACTGGAGAAGAAAGATGAGATGCTGCAAGCAAGTCTTTCTTCAGTTCTGTCTAGTATGTGTGGCACCAAAGAGTACTGGTACAGACAGCACTTTAACGTGATGTGCATGCTAAGAGAGTTTGGTCCTGCAACATGGTTTGTCACTCTCAGTTGTGCACAGTATGGCTGGGATGACTTAACTGTTCTTCTTAAGTGGGCAAACTCAGATGTTGATTTCATACACAGTATGACTCATGGTGAGATGTGCTCTCTGGATCTGGTATCTATATCACAGTAGTTTCATCACCATTTCCAGGCAGTGTTGTGATTCATTCTGTCAAAAAACAATCCACCTCTTGATATTGTCGAGCACTATTTTTGGAGGACAGAATACCAGGCACATGGAGCACCACACATACACATGCTGTTGTGGGTGAAAGATGCTCCACATATTGGTGACAGTGATGAGGCTGACATCCTGAACTTCATCATGAGATATGTGACATGTCAGATTCCTGACAAGCACGACAGCTCAACACTTTGGAAGTGGGTGCAGAAATTCCAGTGCCATTTGTGCTGCAAATGCTGTCAGGAAAAGGTGATAAACCATGGAAACCAGTACTCAGGATGTCAATTTGGATTCCTTAAATGGGTTTGTCAGAGTGCATGCCTGAATGATGTGTTCTCTGTGATGCAGCATCACCTCAAAGCAAAATCTACAAAATGAGTGTATGAATTGCCCCAGAAAGAGTCAGAAGCATACATTAATGACTACAGTCCTGTTCTGTTGATGATGTGGCACACCAACACTGATGTGAAGTACATTGCTGATAACTCAATGGCTCTGGTGAGGTATGTCACATGTATGTGACATCATACATTACCAAACATGAAAAAAACATGTTTGCAAAAGCTCTGGGAAGATCTGTCTAACTGCAACAGATCTATCTCTTCTTGGCTGTGGACACTTGGATTGAAAACTCTGTCACATCGAGAGTGTGCAGCATATGATGCAAGTGACCATCTTACTGGCACCTGCCTCTATGGCAAGTCTGAATCAATTCACTACTTAAATGTGAGCTTTAAAGAAAAGAGACATTGTGTCCTCAGAAGTGACAAAGAGATTGAGGAGTTTGCAGTAAGCAGACCAACATCAAATAACATACTGAAAAGCAACCTGTTTGACATTTACTATCCATTGCACCACAGTGCCATGGATGACTTGTGTCTCTTTGAGGTCATGCAATGGTAAGACTTCAAATGGGGTATCATTTTTGATCCACCTAAGCAGATATACCAAGTGACAGGGCTAGATGGGTCTCTAGTGAAGAGACATAAACCATGGCTCATTGACCACTGCAAGCTTAGCTTGACATCTACAGAAAAGAAAGAGCACAACTACATTGCTCTCCTCTTTCTGTTTAAGCCATGGCAAGATGAGGGAACTCTGAAAGGTATATATGACACTTATGAACAACTGTTCCATTTGAGCAAAGACTCCCTCAAAAGTGATTTGTCAAATGCCTATGTCAAGATACTGGCATTAGAGAAGAATAACTAGAGAAGTCAAAGCAACAACTGGAGGAGGATACTCCACTGAACTCATAAGAGATGCTTGATCCTGAGGAGGAAGAGCACTTGGGCCTCTTCTGCATGCAAATGACTCAGCTGTCTTGACTTCAGAGATTGAAAGTGCAATGCAGCAGAGAGCACTTTTTACAGAAGAGTTTGTTAATATTGAAGGAAACTTGAATACTCATCAGTGGGTTATCTATAGTGCAGTAATGTGTGCTGTGGAGCAAGGGATAAAGCACAGCAAGAAGCTTGTTTGACAAATACATGCCAATTAGGATGTTTGTCCGTGGTGCTTCTGGTACTGGTAAAAGCTTCATGATTGAAGCTATAAGTGCTGCAGTCCATAAACTTACTGACACACCTACATCTGTCATTTTATCTGCACCAGCTGGTCTGGCAGCTTACAATATAGGTGGTGTCACTCTGCACCAACTATTTATGCTCCCAGTTGAGCATGGCAAGACTAGATAGTACAGGAAGTTGTCCTTTGAGGTTGCAAGTGAACTGAGGGCCATGTTTGTCAAAATGGAGCTGCTAATAATTGGTGAGATCAGCATGGTTTCAAACAGTCTACTTGCTTATATCCACCTATGCCTCTAGGAGATAGTAGGCAGTGATGATGATGTGCTATTTGGTGGCAAGAACAGTGCTGTTTTGGAGGATTTTCTTCAGCTAGGTCCTATGAATGGTCAACATGTCTTTACAACTCTTTCAGTACAGGAAGTTAAAAAGACCATTGGGTGCATAGGTGGAGTCTGTCTCTCGGAGTTCTTCTCTTATGTTGAACTATTCCAGAATATGCAACAGAGAGGTGATATGTCTTTCAAAGCACTACTTGATGAAGCACACATTGGCAACTTGTCAGCTTCCTGTTCGTAAGTGCTGAGGACATGTGTTGTCACTAGAAAAGACAGTTCTATGCATGATGCATGCAAGGGGTTTACAGAACTGCAAAACAATGGGCAACAGATTGTATGGTTGTTACCAAGACTTAAGCAATGTGCTGAGTTTAACCAGATCATGCTTGAAAGAGAACAGCAACTTACTGTCACAGTGACATCACTTGATGTGATTGAGGGTGCTAGTCTTACAAATACTATAATAACTAAGATTGCTGAGAGACTGAGAGAATTAACATCTAATGTGTTGTGAACTGCTGGCTTAGAAGCAGTTTTAACACTGTACAAATATGCACGTGTAATGCTCTGCAGGAACCTCGATGTTGATCATGGGCTTGAAAATGGGTTAATGGGCTACATTGTTGATTTCCAGTACCATGTCCAGAAGACATTTGTAGACCTGGTGAGTGTAATATTTGACAACCGTGATAGTCCTGTTCCCATTGGCAGATGCACTGTGAATTTCAGATTGTGAAGGACATCTATGTCACACTGAAACAGTTTGTGCTGTGTCTGGCTTAAACTGTCTCCATTCACAAATTACAAGGACTCAGTCTTGATAGTGCAATCATTGATATAGGTATGGGAATATTTAAGGATGGCATGTCATATGTCACTTTGCCATGAGTCAGAACTCTTGCAGGTCAATACATACTTAAACTTGCAGAGAGCAAAGTCCATGCTGATGTAAAGTGCATTCTGGAATACATCTGGCTATGTACCCTATACCAGCTGAATGCAACACTGTTTCCTGTGCCTAGAAACCTAACCATGCGAGACATGTCCATGGACACAGCACAGACATTGAAAAGAAAAAAGTGTAAAAGCTCTGTGTCTTCTCCATCTGCTGTCCATAGGAAGAACTCACTTAGTGATGTAGTCAGGTCACCCCCTGCAAAAAAAGTGCATTGGTCTTGAGAAATTGCCAATATCTGACAATAGTACTGACTGGAGCAAACTGCTATACAAACTCAGTGTTGCAAGTTCTCTTGCATATGCCAGAGTTTGTTCAGCTACTGACTGCTTCAAGGTCAACAACTCTTTCTGAGGCACTGAAAAGAACGATAAGGGGCGGTTAAGAACAAGTACCTAGCTTGCAGAATCTAACACCTCTACTGTTAACTCTGGCAAATTATACTGGACAAAGGATGTTTTGTGACAATGCACAACAAGGTGTAAGTGAATTCATGATGGGTGTTATAAACAGCTTGGCCAATGATGATATTCCACTGAGACATTACTTCACAGTAAACTATAAGTGCAAGTACACATGTTTGTCACGTGGACAGACAGAGACATAACTTACTAACAACATGTTATGGCTATTTGTGTACATTCCAGATGAAAAATCTGTGAAATTCCACAGATTGTTCAAAGATGCAAAAACTGGTTGGCAGTGCTGCAGATGTGGATGAAGTACCGTATGTTCTTTGCATGTTACTCAGTGTAGTGTCTGTGTCATGATTGTGCTTCAGCAATTTAACTCGCAAGGGTTGAAAGTTAATACACCTATCACTGACTTCATTGCTGGAAAAACTGTTCTCATGCACTCACTGACACTCATGCTATCATTTTTCATCATAGGCCTTCTGTGCAGTCTGGCCATTATGTTACATGGCATAGGTTCAGAAGTGGATGGGTGGAATGGAACGACACTATGTGTACCATAAGAGAAAGATTGCTTAAGTATCTGAAAGATGCATATGTGATCATTCTCCACAATATTGAAGTTGTACAATGCAACAAGGAACAACTTCTCTGAGAAACCGCTTGGATGTGACACCTTAGCATTGTTTTCTTGTTTAACTATCATTTTCACTGTTTTGAGGTAGCTTGTTGTTGCTCTGTAATGATAGTATGCTGTATCCAAGCATTTTTCTATCTTTGTGAACAGAGCTGTACATGTACAGTAGTGCATGAATGTTGTACACTGCAACAACTGCTATGTCACCTGGATATTGCCTTTTGATGTATCTACCATAAACTGCTCATGTAGTACAATACAAAGATAGATAACAGGGATGCTCAGTCACCTGCTCAGCACTTTAAAGCGACTTACTACTACCGTATTCTTTGAGCTATCATACATCAACAGTTAATGTAATAAAGTGATAGGCTGTAAAGCATGTGACTTGTCTAGTTGGACAAGAAAAAAACATGCTTGGTAAAGTGTTAGCACACACTGCTAGCAACTTAACATCCGTCCTGTACTCCTTACAGTAACAGTCAGACAGAATGTGAACAATTATGTTACACAAGGCATGATAGAATAGATTTGCAATGCCCTGTTGATTTTGTCACTAGTTGTTATCTGTTCTGGTATACACAAGCTGCCTGAAGTACATACTTCATGTGCCAGTCCTGTCCCATGCCACAATCACTTTCTGGATCCATTTTGCTTGCCATTAAGCATGCCATACTTTATGGAAATAGTACTGTTACTGCCTGTGGACTAGGGAAACAGTGAAACATATTTTCCCATATCTCAGCTGTTATTGTCAAACATGAGAGATTGATATGTAACTATTGCAAATTGATTTGCAAGTTGCTGACAGTTAAAAGTAATATTCCTTTTGCTGTTATGCTCTGTATGAGTTCATTGATCTCTCTGCTTACAAAAATGACATGAGCATAGCCCAAGCAGACTCAAGGGTTCTGTACTACAGTAATATGTCAGCAGGTAATTCATATCTTGGCCCATGTAGATATACGATACAGAACCACTGCATTACTGTTGCTTGAGCACTGTCATGTGGTTCATAGTAATACGCAATCATACAGATTGATAGTTGTATGACATGCTGCTGAGCAAATGTCATTGCTTTATTGAACATGAATCGTAAAACCGTCAAATTGTGACTCAATATTGTCAATATGTATATAAGTCTGACAGTACTTTGAGTCTGGTGGCATTCTATTGCTACATTTGTTTATATTAAATGTTTACAAAATAAAAATGTTTATATTATATGGTATTCTACATGTTTCAATACAGATGTTATTTTATGTAAAGAACTTTGACATTTAATGTTCTGCATTACATTAAATGTTATTCAGCAAGTTAATGCTGCTTGTATATGTGTATGTATATGCATATGCAGATTTGCACAACTGCTATATTCATAGTAATATGAAAGTACTTGTGCATGTATAACGTATAATTCAACTGATTTGTGTGTTCCTGCTCTTTTATAGGATTTTCTTTATTACGGGATCGGGTGTGATATTTTTCATGTCCAGCACTATAAATATAAAAGCTACAGGGTAGGATTTTCAAACTTCTGTTGAATTTTCCATCTATGGCACCTAGTGCCAAGTATCACTATACACAGGAACCTAGTGATTGTTTCCTATAGTGCACAGTACAACAAATAAGTGATGCAGTTTCTGGTCACAGTGACACTGCAGCAAACAGACAGCATACTTGCAAAGTGGGCTGCAATAGTAGTGGGATGGTGGGGTACTTGCTTTTGTGCTGGAAGGGTCGCACACGCCTTCTTTCATGTGGGTGTCTTACATTTAATGCAGGCTGTTTTTCCAGATGGTTTTGAATGCAACCCTTAATGTGGTGTGCCTAATTCATTCACATATTTTACATGGTGACAGTATGCATATTTATTAGGGGTTTAAAATCCTGCATTTTTTCCCACTATAAGTTGTTTCTAAACTTTTACAAATTAAAAATAACTTTAATAGGATAGTTAGGCTATATATATATATATATTAAAATACATATAGTAAATTAAGTTGTAATAATCATATTAAGATATTGATACACATATTACAAAATGTAACACACATAAATACTAATTATACAACTACGATATCATTATAACAATTTATCATGAATGCAACTATTTATTTCTCTAAAACAATATGAGTGATGTAGATAAATAATTCTATTTATAAACTAAATCACAAATATACAATAAAAATACATCTAATATTCTTAACCAGTTAAATAGCTCTAGTTTTGTTTGTAACAGTCAATGTCTAACTTTAAAACTTCCATTACCTTTTAAAAATTGCTTAAGCAACTTAATAAACACATTTCAGTAAACACAAGTAATAGATCTGTTTCATTAAGTTTTAATATGCAGCAAAGAGATAATTCTACTAGATTTATATTGTAATAACATCTTATTAGGCAATATAAAAGAATAGGCATGTGCAAAGAAAAACTTCAACTGGTGGATTTTAAGCGAAAGTCTGACTTTCACTTTTGTGAAAGTTCGAAAATTCATTTATGAACTTTCTCAGAAATTCTGCCCACCCTGCAGCCTATACACTTGTTGAACAGAAAAAGGAAAAAAAAGAACAGTGCGGTGCATGCCCAATTGCCCCCAAATTAATAAAATGTATCCTTGGTAGCTAGTGCCCCCCCCCACAATCACCCGCCTGATGTGTATTTAAATCCCCCATCCCCACCCTCTGTATTGTGAAATCATTTTCATGGTAGGCATTCTGATCAGAATGTATATATATTTTTCTATTTATTCCCTGGCGGTCTAGTGGTCCCCTGCCCCACCATGTTTCAGGTTTCAATGTTTTTATTGTTCAGCAATCAAGCCTTTACAACATACTAAGCATATCAAATTATATACAGAAAAAGAGAAGAATAAAATATTAAATCTAATATTACATTTAAAATTTTAACACATAAAAATCCATGAACAAATTAATTGTCATAGGCAGAGAGATGTTTTTCTTTGTGTATCAACACCTGATAAAAAAAACTTGAAACCATTTTAGCCTCCTCCAATGTCTGAGGGTGAAGAAGTATGAATAAAATATCATATTTTGCATTCACATATTTACTAAGAAAATCATTTACCAGATTAAACCGCTAGATTTTATATAAAGGGCACTGTACCGTAATATGATAAAGATCTTCTTGAAAACCCTTATTACATCTGCAAAACTCAAAACCTGAATTGGGTGGAGTCGTCTTATTAAAAAAAGCATATTTAGAACAGATGATTCCCAGTTTTTCCCAAGTAATCATTTTTCTTTCTAACAGGGTCAGCCCAAGAGTAAGATATTTCTCTATTAATACATCAATTTTATTTTGAGCTAAGCATCTGGCCTGATGTTGAGCTCTGAGGAGCTCCATTTGCTTATCATAGGCAAGCCTAAGTATTCTCTTTTTGACATACTCCTTAAACACATAAGATATTGATATCGATTTCTCCCAATCTGTCCAAAGATGAAGCATATTAACACTGCCCAAAATACGTTGAATATTTTTGACCCAAGGAGACCTAAAATTCTGTTTGTGCCAAGATAATTTTTCTCTAAGGCATAGTAGAGGCATAATATTAGTCTTTTGATTAATGATTTTGATCCAGTAACTCATGAGACATATATCAATTATTGTAACAATAGGTACTCTACCCAATTCAGCCCTAGCTACAACATTAGAAGTGGCAAGTGGAACCTGCAATAAAGATTTATAGTAGAGAGAAAGTGGGATCTCCAACCATGAAGGGACATTGTTGTTCCAGACCTCTGCGCCATACAAAAGAATAGGATTAATTTTGGCCTCACCGGCTATCAATGCCGGCGAGACCAAATATCCTGCATATTTCCTAGCAAAACGTAAGAGAGCCCTAACAATCAGTTTTGCCCTTATCACTTGTCCTCTCCAATGCTCTATCAATATCCATTGAAACAAACTTCACCCCAAATATATAAGAGGATACCACTTCAATAAGTTCATTATTTAAATAAATCCTTGGTTTAATTTGATGTCCCTGTAGGGTGCAAAATCAGCAGCTTAGTTTTTTCATATTTATTAATAAGTCCAAATGTTTACATTTAGAGCAAAATTGATTTATTTTATTTTGTAAACCTTGAGCAGATAAAGCAAAATAATCAGATCGTCTGCATAGGCCAGACAATGTACTGGGATATTCTTAATTTTGGGAATCAAGAATATCTATATCTTTATAAGTCAGAAGGGCATCACTATACAAATTAAAAAGAAGGGGCGCCAAAGGACATCCCTGTTTACCTCCCGAAGTTGTACTGAAATAGTCAGAAATGTTGCCCTTATTATCATATCTAATAGCCTATGTTGTGTGAGAATATAACCTAATAATGGGGGCTAATAAATTTAATGGTACGCGTCTATTTAATAATATCTCCAATAACTTGGCTCTATTAACCGAGTCAAATGCTGCAGAAAAGTCTACAAACACAATATACAGCTTCATTTTACGAAATGATCTGTATTTTTCTATCAGATGGGCTAAAATGTAAATATTATCTATCGTAGAACAATCCTTACAAAAACCTGCTTGAAACATTGATAAAGGGGAGTTTGCAGTTATCCAATCTTGTAATTTATGTAATATTATTTTAGCAAAGATTTTTCCACTAATGTCAATAAGACTGATTGGGCAATAGTTAGATGGCAAATGAAGTTCGCCCTTTTTATGGATTGAAACAATTATATTTCTTGTCCAAGATAATGGGATAAATCTCTCTTTTAAACAGATATTTAAAAAATTATTAAAAAAAACTACCCAATAATTTAAGTGGCCCTTGTAAATTTCTCCCAGTATCAAATCAGGTCCAGGTGCTTTATTATTTGATAAATTCACAATGGCTTCTTCCACCTCTCCAAATGAAAACACTAACGATGTGTATTCCCCCTCAATGTTAAAATTTTCTATCACATCATCATTGTTGGTAGAATGTCTATTAAATAGTAGACTATAATAAGATATCCAAGTTTCCTTGGGGATATATATGGGAGGTCTAGAATTCTGATCAGCTGTCCCCTTGGACACCAAAGCCCAAAAAAGCTTAATACCACCCTCCTTAATAACTCGGTACATAACACCCCATTGTTTTTCAGTAAATTCTCTTTTTTTCTGTTGGAGAAATTCCTTGTACTCCCTTCGCATTTTATTTAAATTTATAATTGTCATCTTACTCTGATTTTTTTTTGTCTGCCTGATGGCCCTCATCAAATTTCTTTTCTCTCTCTTACAATACCCATCAAACCAGGATGCTAACTGGGGCTTAACACTATTAGCTGAGTAAATCAGTGTCTTAATCTGTTGATACCCTATGTTTAATAATTCACTGATCCTTTCACCTTTGGAGCCATTATGTACCTGCTGAAATAACTCAACAAAAATAGAAGAGTATAAAAGGTTCCAAACTCCTTGCATCAACTCATTATTCAATCTTAACCTTTTTTTCCCACTAATCTTAATATCCAACAAGGGCTTATTGGGAAAAGGAATGACACTATCAGAAATCCTAAAATCCAGCAAAATTGCTGCATGATCGCTTTCTGTTCTCATAGCCACATATAATCTCCTGCAGAAATGATAACTAAAAGGAGAGCATAATATAAAATCAATTACGCTCTTACCAACTGGGGAGAAAAAAGTGCTATCACCCCGACGATCCCCTTCTAATCTCCCATTAAGAATCAAGAAATTATTCTCTGTGATAAAAGTACTAAAACGTCTCCCTGCCTCATTTACAATCATGTCAGTTGTATTTCTTTTTTCCAAATCTGCCATATATAATAGTTCTTGTAACAATGATAAATTATCGAACTCGGCTATCCTAGCATTAAAATCCCCAGCTAAAAGGACAGTATCTATCCAATTTGACTATATAATTAAATCTATTTCCATCGATAGTTTGGACCAAAAATCATATGTAGAGTAAGTGTGAAAACATGGTGGAATATAAATGTTAACAATCAGAACCATACAAAGGTCCCAGTTAACCACTACCATAAGGATCTCGGGAGTTGGAGAGCAACTTTTGATTACCCTTAATCCTGCCTTAATTTTGATCATTGTAACCAGACCTCCTTTGTTCCTCCCATGTTTTTTCCCTTTAATTGCTGGCAAAAAACTAGTTTCATATCCATTCAGGAAAGGAGATGTTAAAACCCATGTCTCCTGGAAAATAATCACTTCATGTTGTGAAATAAAAGCAACCCACTGGATCCACAAACTTATTATGGAGTCCTGCTATATTCCAATTAAGGACATTATAACCAGGGTTACTTTCTGACCCCCTTCCTGCTCTAATGAGGACTCATTACTTTGTATTTCCAAAAACTTAGTCAAGGTTGCATGGCTCTAGATTGACCTGATGTCTCCCACTCATTCAATTCCACCATGTAAATACCCACCTCATCCAACACATGTCTATTTTCAAAAAGTAATACCAACAATTGTGCAGAACCAATAATACAGTTAATCTGAGTACCCTCTTTATCATTCCAAACTCTATTCACCTCCACAAATTCTTCTGGAAGTATATGGGTTTTGATAATAGTTGATAAAATCATCCGCAATAATGATGGTAAATTAGTAGCAGTTTCACCCTCCAATATATCCAGCCCAAAAATAGAGATCATTGAGGTTTCACGGGAAACTCCAAACTCCCAATTCAGTGTTACAAGAGTAGTTTTGAATATATCATATGTTAACATTTTTCCTATTTTTGCCCTATTATAAACATTTTTCCAAATTGTTGACCAGGTCACTGGTGTTGATAACAGTAATCCCAAAGAGTCTACCAGGCCTTGCTTAGCCCAGACCAATTTTGCCATATCCATGTTAGGGAGCATAAAGTAAACTGAATTAGTAGGGTTGGAAGTATCCCTAGTCACCATAATAAGAGCATCTGCGACTGTTGGTAACCCTAATTCTGCTCTCAACATATGGGCTATCAGGCTGGTTAGGGTTGCAGTAGATTCATAGGGCCGGATATTCAAAAGGGTTGCACCATGCGCAATAGGGTTGCGCCTGCGCAAGTCTGAACTTGCTCCATTCTGCCATATTCAGCAGGAGGTAGTTGCGCCACAGAAAACATGCTGAGCAACAGCGCAATGCAAATGAATGCATGCTGAACTGGAGGGGGAGGAACCATGCATAAACTGCACAGCCCCATATTCAGCAGGGCTGTGCAGAGTTGTGCAGGCGCAACCCCCAACCTGCGCCTGCACAATTTTGAGCCAAAAAAAAAGGCTTAAGTTGAGGGCCACCCACAGGAGAGCTGCTGCATTGTAGGGTGCAACACAGCAGCTGCCACCTGTGGCTGGCCCCCAACCCAGTCCCTGTGCCCCCTGCAGCCCGATCACGGGCAGCCGACTGTAAATCCCCCCACACCCCCACTGGCCCGATCGCGGGCATGGTTTAATCCCCACCAGCCCGATCACGGGCAGCAGTATGGCTCCCCCCCAAACGTATCCCTGGTGGTCCAGTGGACCTAAAAGCCCGATCGCGGGCAGTAGTTGTGTAAACCCCCCTTCCCGAAATCATCCCTGGTGGTCCAGTGGACCGAAAAGCCCGATCGCGGGCAGTAGTGCAGAATCACCCCCTCCCGGATTCAGCCCTGGTGGTCTAGTGGCAGAACCCGATCGCGGGATGTAAATGCTGCACAAATCCCCAACATTGCCCTGGTGGCTAGTGTCCCCTCCCCACCCACCCACGAAGCCTCACCACCCGCTCCCCCACAGCCAGCGGGGCAGCATCCCTCCGCGCTTTCCACCTGCGCCGACCGCCGACTGATAGCCGGTAGGCTGCACACCCATTGGTGCAGAGAAAGAGCCAATGGGCATGCAGCCAATACCGTACATGACAGTCCAGGGCTGTCGGTCAGCGGGCGGCAGGCGGGATGATTTCGGAAGGGGGGTTTACACAACTACTGCCCGTGATCAGGCTTTTCGGTCCACTGGACCACCAGGGATATGTTCGGGGGTGGGGGGAGCCACATTGCTGCCCGCGATCGGGCTGTTGAGGGGGGAAATTAAACCATGCCCATGATCGGGCCAGTAAGGGGGGGTGGGGGATTCTACACTGTTTTTCCCATGATCGGGCTGCAGGGGGCATTGGTCCCTGATGGCTGCTGCCTGGCAGGGTGCCAGGTGCAAGTCCTCGGGGATCGGAGCACCTGCATGCTAATGGCATGCAAATGAGGCCATAATCAAATGCAAATGACCCCTCCTGCACCTTGCATGAATTATAGCCCATTTGCATGTCACCTTTTGAATATCGGGTTTTTGCACATGGCACAATGGTACTTGCGCCACCGCAAGTTGAATGCTCCACTCTGTCAACTTGCGGTGGCGCAAGTTCCACTGCTCCATGCACAGTGGCTGTGGCTGGGGGGTGATTTTCAAAGGAGTTGCTCAATAGCGCAACTCCTTTGAATATCACCAGGGACACACCCCTGCGCAACTATTTTGCACAGCGCAAGGGCTTGCACCTCTGAATGGCGCAGTTTGAATATCCAGCCCATAATGTTTAAAATACAGCTTATCTAATTTAAAAACTACTTCTTTCCCTGTACAAATTAAATTATATGCTTCCAGGTCATACCCCTTGGGGTTACTATCCTCCTTGGTCAACATGAGATTTGGGTAAAGATCTTTATTAGACTGATCTACCTTAATTAAATTCTTCTTAGAATTTATTTTTTGTTTCGCAGTGTAATAGCCCTCCCCCTTTTCTTGATCTTTTATAAGTGTCCCATCCACAAGTATAGATTTGTTTTTTTGGTCAGGATTCTTCCTTGTATCTCTCTGTACCTCTCCTATCCTAATGGTACCTGTAACCCCAATTTTATTAGTCTTTTCATCCTTAATGTTTAATTCATTTTCTGTTTTCCTAAGTTAGGAGTCTGAGTAAGTCCCACAGGCCCAAGCTTTTTCTTCCCCCCTTTTTTCTTACTTACTCCACCCCTCTTTTTGCCCTTTTTGCCTTTTGAGGGATCTTGAACATTTAGGGGAGAAAATGACAAATTATGCCTAGATCTGTGAACTTTCTTTTTCCCCAATAATTGTGAAATTTGTTCTAAAGCAGCAAACTTCACAGCACAAAAACTAGAAAGAGTTTCCAAAGCTGTCTTAATACCATTATATGCCTCCAATAAAACAACATTAGACATTACTGGATGTGCAAGGGCCTTAATGTTATATTTCGATATAGTATCCGGACACTGAACCAAAAAATCTTTATCTAAATGGATGTCCTGGACCTCTTTGTCCATTTTTGGAAAAAACTCTTCAGGTGCATCTTTAAGAGATGAATACACCATTTCTTTAGAGTTGATATTGCAGACCCCTACCTCACTGGAGATCTCTAATGGACTAAATAACTTTATTCCTGAGGGAAAGCATGAAATACCATCATCTTTATCTATATAATCTCCTTGCCCAGACATGCATTGCTGACTTGCTTCTACCTCTCCCATCCACTCATCTTGTCTAAAAACCTGGGAATGATCTGCTATATTTGTTTTTTCCCCAAAAGTGGTACAATCGTAACCTCCTATATTGGAAACCATATGTGTGCTGTTCATTTTTGGAACATCCTGAAAAGTATTATTAGGGGCTTTAGGAAGGGTTTTTTTTTTAAAGAAATCAGTGATTTTCCCTTGGGACGGAATTTTAACACCAATCTCTAAGTTACTAATTACTTCCAAGTCTGGAGTTATATTCTTATTGTCAAAAGAGGATAATTGTTTAAATTCCTCAAATTCCCTGTTAGTCCCATCGCTACCACTAGATTGGTTCTTCAATGAATTAATCAAAGTCTCTTGATTTGTATGATTCGAACTGTTCTTATCCCAGCTCTTAGCCATCGGAATTTGATTTATTTCATTAAATTCTGAATTATCTCCAGCTAAATCTGATCTGCATTCCTCATTCATAAACTCCTTAAAGGAGCAAGGTAAGTAGGATACTACGGGACTTTCTACCAGATCCTTAGGGGTCGAAGCCGTGATGACCAATTCCTGCGTAAAAACACAGCAATTGCCTTTTTTATTCTTTTTGGGATTTATCCTTTGCTTCCGTTTAGTTGCCCCTTTAACAGTTTTGTTTACCATCTTACCACTTCGAGTATACATACAAGGAAAGAAGAGAAAGAAAAAAAAATAAAATCCTAACTCAAAAAAAGGGACTGAAAAGGAGTCAGGTGACAGCTTATCTAAACAGCTAAATCTTCCACGAGCATCACTCCTTAAATTTGTAGAAAGCCTTCCCACCTGAAAACAACCAGACCCACCAGTTAAAACCAAAAAATACAAAACCAGATAAACAATAAAACCTATTTAAAATGAGGTCCCTCTCTTTTATGGGTACATATTCCTATGCAAAATCTACTCCAAGTGGCACTTGCACACATCACGCTACAAGACACGCCAAGGCCAGCGTGAGCGCCGATGTTTAAATGTTGCAGCAAACCCTCCCACAGAGGCAAACCTGTTTATTGTTGGCTCATCCCTGAGCTGAAATTACATGCAGGTAAATGGCCTCTTGCACACACCTGGGTAATCCCCTCAGTTCAGCAGAGCAGCAAGATGAAACAAATCAGAGCAGTTTCAGTTACAAAGTCACACATATGCTGCACTCACAGTCATTTTCAAGCTGCCAAACTGTTCCAAAAACACAGATCTCTTGGATAGCTGCTGCTCAAAGTATATTGCACAATTGTCCCAGTGGAAATAAAAGGCTCACCATTGTTCATCAATTGCACCCAAAATAAAAAAAATATATATATCATGGGTGGCTAGGGCTCCATCCTCACCCGACAAGTATTGATTGAACTCCCACATCCCCATCCCCATATTGTAAAAAAAATGATCATGGTCTCTTGTATTAACCCCTCTCCCTCCCTATCCTGTTCAGCCAGAATATATAATATATATTTTCATGGCAAAAAAACTCTGTTTAATGCATTAGTTGAGGTTGTTCCACAGTGACAAAAGTGAGGAAATGTGTTGGGGTTATTGGCCCTAACTCTCACCCCATTCCATGTGTAAATAAGCTGAGGTGGTGCAGAATAAGAGAATAGGGTGAGAGTTAGGCCTGACAATCCCAATGCACACCTCAATGCCTGTTGATGGGGTGGGGAGGGCGTGGGGTGCAAGGGGTGGTAACCCTAACACCAAATTTCCTCACTTTTGTCACAGTGGAACAACCCTAACTGATTAAATGAGTTTTTTGCCATGAATGTCCCTTCCTTTTGAGAATATGCACTATAAATAGTGAATGGTATGTGGAAACGTAAAAGCAAACAGAAATGGTAATGCAAACAGTAATGGAAATGCAAACAGTTATGGCAAACCAAATGGAAACACAACCACAAATGCAAACTCTAATGGTAATGGCAACAGTGATGCACAAGTAAACAGTAATGCAAGCGACAATGGAAATGCAAGCGCAAATGCTAATGGTAATGGAAATGCAAACGCAAATGGTAACGCAAACGGTAATGAAAATGCAAACAGTAACGGTAACACAAATGGAAATGCAAACACACATGGTAACAGTAACGGTGATGACAAAGGAAACAGTAATGCAAACAGAAATGCAAACACAAGTGGAAATGCAAACATAAATGGTAATGCACACGATGATGCAAATGGAAATGCTAACGAGAATGGTAACAGAAACACAAACAGTAACTGTAATATAAATGCAAAGAGTAACACCAATGATGACACAAAAAGAAACAGTAACATAAACAGTAAAGCAAATGCAAGTGTAAATGCAAACGCAAATGGTAATGCTAATGCAAACGATGACAGGAAGGCAAGCTGAAAAGTAAACACAAACTCTAAAGGTAACAGTAATGCAAATGCACATGCTGTTTTTCCAAAAAAAGGTGCATTCAGAAGCACAGTGAATACAAAGAATGTGGCCATAATAATGGCCCTCGGACCAGAAAATGAGCACTCGGAATATTAAATTGCTTATATCTCAGGAACTGTACGATGTAGAAAAAAATTAAAATCTCATATTATTAACGACTTTCAGGGCTAGTTTTGTGCTTAACCCCCCAGTGGGCGGCTAAGCATTTTTGTGTCAAAAATCTATATCTCACCCTGTTTTCGAGATACAGGACCCAAAAGGTGCAGCAAATGCCATAATGTTATCCTATGGAAAAAATTGTCAACTTTGGAGTGGTGTAACTTTGCAGCCCTGTTATATTTTAGCAACAGACTGCCAAAAGGCACATCTGTGGGGATGTTGGCTGTTTTCCCTGAAAATTTGAGCCCAAAAGACCAAACTGTTGTTTTGCAGCAGGGTGGCAAAGATTTCCTATTGCTTTGGGCATACTTTTGCAAATTACTTTCGCACATAATGACACTTTCACAAAAAAAATCACGAAAGTGTCGCAATTGCGAAAGTACTTTGCAACACTACTTTTTAAAAAATTTGAAAAACATCATATTTTCAGGTGTTTTACCCCAAACAAAAACATGGCTAGCATCCTCAGGACCTGACTAGGTGAACACAACAAGAACTGTGTCCCTAGAGGGTACCAAATTTAAACACCAAACATTTTTCTGACCACCAACTGAAAAAAATGGCTGATTTGTGAAAGTAAAAGGGTAATTTGTGCCAGTAAAAATGGCATTTGCGACACTGTCACATACTTTGTTAACTTTTCCCATATACTATAATGGGATTCAGTGTTATTTGAACAACTTTTAAACGTTTAATATGTTTTCACAAAATCTTCAAAAAGCACCTCAGGGATCCCAGCTGCATATTCTCTGAAGTTTTTGGCCAGATCATACAAATTGTGTGACCTGTAGGTGTGAGCAAAAAAACATGCAAAAAAAGAAATTTATGTGTGTTTTGGTGCTCTGTAGCTCCGCAACTGTACATCCAACCATAACGCAACTTGCCAGACCCAGAGATCTATGGTACCAGATTGTGCATTCCAAATTTCAGGCAAATCTGTAGTACAGTGGCAAAGCTATTAAGGCGCCAAATTTCAGATGTAACCTTAAATGGGCTACTCAACCCTAACTATAGTGGCACTACGGTGCCACTATAAAATAAATATATATATATATATATATATATATATATATATATATATTTTTTATTGATTCCCTGGAGGACTAGTGTGCCCTCCAGGAGGTAGAGTACCAACCCACTCCTCCCAACCCTGAAATGGAGTGGGCCACTGGCATAGCCCTCCACTCTCCTCCATGGCATGCAGCCCGCTGAAATTTGAATGGATGAATGAATGAGCACATGCACACGCATGGATTCATTCATTCATTCATTCATCATTCATTCATTTCATTCATGCATTCATTCACTTCTCAGTGGGCTGCTGGCAGAGGAGGAGAGTGGAGGGTCGTGCCAGTGGCCCACTCTGTTTCGGGGTGGAGGTGGGGTGGGACTCTACCTGCTGAGTGAAGGATGGCACTAGACCACCATGGAATCAGTGAAAAAATATACATACATTCTGGCTGGGCAGAACACCCAGGGGATAGGGAGCAAGAGAAACATAGAAACATAGAATTTTGATGGCAAATAAGGACCGATTGGCCCACCTAGTCTGCCCATTTCCCTACCTAACAGATAAGCTGCAGATCCTAGTTAACCAACATCCTACTTCCTACTACCCTCACTAGAATTGCCTTATGTCTGTCCCATGCACTCTTGAATTCCCCCACTGATTTTGACTCTATGACCTCCTCAGGAAGGCTGTTCCATGCATCCACAACTCTCTGTGAAGAAATACTTCCTCACATTACCTTTGAGCCATCTCCCCTCTATCTTCAAATTGTGCCCCCTTGTTCTTGATCATCTCTTTTTCTGAAAGATGCTACCCTCTTGGACTTTGTTGATTCCCTTGAGGCATTTGAAAGTTTCTGTCATGTCCCCCTCTCCCTTCTTTCCTCGAGGCTATACATCTTAAGCTCCTTTAGTCTTTCTTCATATGTCTTCTGGTGCAGACCCTGCACCATTTTGGTTGCCTTCCTCTTGACAGCCTCCACCCTGTCTCTTTTTTTGCAGAGATGGGGTCTCCAGAACTTTACACAGTACTCCAGATGTGGTCTTACCAACTGTCTGTACAGAGAGCCAACAGCTTCCTGTTTTCTACTGGTGATGCCTCTCCCTATGCATCCCAGTATCCCCCCAGACCTCCTTACTGCTTTCTCACATTGCTGGCCCACCTTTAGGTCATCTGATATGACTACCCCAAAGTCCCTTACCATTTTTGTTGTTGTCAGTATCTCACCCCTCATTGTGTACTCTTCCCCCGGGTTTTTGTTTCCCAGGTGCATTACTTTGCACTTCTTTGCATTGAATCTAAGCTGCCATACATTTGACCATTCCTTCAACCTTGCCAAGTCCCTTTTCATCCTTTCCACCCCACCTTGCATATCAACCCTGTTGCAGATCTTTGTGTCATCTGCAAAGAGACCTACTTTCTCTTCCAGTCCCTCTGCAATGTCACTTATAAAGACATTAAAAAGGACTGTCCCCAATACTGAACCCTGCAGAACCCACTCTTAACCCTCCTTTCTTCACTGTGGACTTCATTCACTATTACCTGCTGTGTCCTGTTGTCCAGCTAGTGTTTTACACAGGCTACTACCCTGGGACCCACTCCCAGGCTGGCTAATTTGCTTATTAATTTTTTTATGCAGGACTGTCAAATGCCTTGCTAAAGTGTAGGTAGGCCATGTCCACAGCCCCTCCCTGGTCTACTACTTTGGTCACCCAGTCAAAAAAATCAATTAGATTTATCTGACATGACCTTCCTGCTGTGAATCCATGCTGCCTTGGGTCCTGTAGTTTATGTTTTTTGAAATGAGTAGGGATTATGTGGGAGGATCTATGGGGACTAGGATTACCTATAGCCACTCACTGCTATATGATTTATGTCCCTCTGCCCCTTTTCCTGTGTCTGTTACTACTGGTAGACACTGTCGGGAAGTGGGGATTGTAGGGGGTCATGCTGATTATTGGCAGTGGGATGATTTGGGTATAGGTGACGGTAGGATAGAGGTTGTTAGGTTCAGGAGGCATCCTGGGTTGCGATGGGCATCTGGGAGAGGCCAGACATGGTTGGTGCCCGTCCCCAGGGAGTCCACCAGACCAAGTGGTCAGGCAACCCAAAGGGCTGCACCACCCTCCAATCCTCTGAAGGCAGTGCTATGCAATGCCAGGTCGATCCGAAACAAGACGGCAATTATTGCCACCTTGGTTTCATCAGTCGATCTGGCTTGCATCACGGAGACCTGGGTGGGTGATGATGCAGGCCCTATTTTTGAGGCTGCGGTCCCTCCCGGGTATACCATGGTGCACTGCCCCAGAATGAATCGTAGGGGTGGCGGTGTAGCTATCTGTTTTAGATCCAGCCTGACCTTCGCCGTGCACCCAGTGGAGACTCCAGGTTCTTTTGAGTGTATGGCTATCTGTGGTGGTCTCGGCGCGGGTTGCAGGATTTTCCTCATCTATCGTCCTTCTGGTCCGATGGGGAATTTCCTGCAGGAGTTTGCCGAGTTCACCGCTGGTGAAACATTGGGATCCCCCAGGTGTGTTTTTCTGGGGGATTTCAATGTTTGGGTGGATGACGGAGATCAAAGATGCAGCGGCTATTTCTTGCAGAGTATGTCCTCTTTAGGACTGTCGCAGGTCATTGCTGCACCCACCCATCAGGATGGCCACATATTGGACCTGGTGTTTTCACTGGGGCTTGAGATCACTGATCTTGAGATTGAGCGGGTCTTTTGGTCCAATCATTGCACGGTGAAGTTCACACTTGGGGCTCCCACCATAAGCCCTTCCCCTGCTGAGATGATTAGCTGTGGCCCTTTGTGGGGTCTTACCCCTGAGGGTTTTCTGGCAGCAGTTAAATTGTCTAGTGTGGGTGCTGCATGCATCAGAGGTGTTGGTGCCGGGGTTAACACCTATAATAGGGTGCTCTCTGACACCATAAACTCCCTCACACCTGTCCATGTATGACCCATAACTTCATACCTGAGGTCCCCATGGTTTGATGTGGACCTCAGGGAGATGAAGAGGATGAGTCAGAGATTAGAGTGTTGCTGGAGAAGGTCCCACTTTGGGGCAGACAAACTGGTCCTGCGTATGCACTATTGTGCATATCAGGAGGCAATCAACTGTAAGAAGGCAGTGTTCCTGTCCAGGGAGATTGCTGTCGGAAAAAACCGACCAACTTCACTCTTTCAGACTGTAGATAGCCTTCTTCGTCCTGTCTGTCTGCAGCCCAGGAGGATTTTTTCACACGAAGATCGTGAGGAGTTTGCTCGTTTTTTCTCGGACAGAGTGTCCTTGATCCGGCGGGTGGCTTCTTCAGCCAGCAATACTATAGCTGACAGTGGTCACCAAATGTGTTCTGAGTACACTCCGCCGAGTTGGGGGGAGTTTAGACCAGTGGAGATGAGTGAGGTTATCGCGGTGGCAACCAATTTGAAGCATACCTTCTGTGAGCTGGACCCAGTGCCAATGCGTTTCTTAATGAGATGTGTTGACTCTGTTGGCCCGGTGTTTGCCATGATTGTAAGGTGTTCCTTATCTGAGGGAGTCTTTCCAGATGCCTTGAAGGAGGCTCTGGTGAAACCCCTTTTAAAGAAACCATCTTTGGACTGGAGATCATGGCAAATTACCGTCCTATCTCCAACCTCCCATTTTTGGGGAAAGTGGTGGAGAAGGTGGTCGCGCTTCAATTGGAGGAGCACCTCATGATTCACGAGTTGTATAATCCCTTCCAATCAGCTTTTTAGGCCAGACATAGCACAGAAACTGTGCTTGTTTGGTTGCAGAATGACCTCCTCAGGGCTAGAGATCGGGGGGACAGGACAATTCTTGTTCTCCTCAATCTCTCCTCAGCATTTGACACTGTGGACCATTGTGTGTTGCTTGTCCATCTCAGGGAGCTGTGTGGACTCACCGGTACTGTCATCAACTGGTTTGAGTCCTTTCTTACCAATAGGAGGCAATGGGTTACAATGGGTAATTTCTCATCTATACCCTGTCTCCTTCCCTGTGGAGTCCCTCAGGGCTCGGTACTGGCCCCAATGTTGCTCGCAGTGTATATGCTGCCCCTGCGGGGGATCATCAGGAAATATGGCCAGAGTTTTCATTGCTATGCTGATGATACTCAGCTATATTTGTCCTTTGCCCCAGGAACATCCAACGCAGTAGACGTGCTAAACATCTGTCTGACTGAGATAAATGACTGGATGGCCTCCAGCTGGTTGTGACTGAACCCTAACAAGATGGAGGTATTGGTAGTGGAGTCAAACAGAGCGCATGATAGGATGACTTCTGACTCAGCAACTGGACTTGTTCTTGGGGCTGTGTCATTGAAGGCCTCCTCTTGGGTGCGCAATCTTGGAGTGATTCTGGACAGGAACCTGACCATGGAGGCCCAAATATCTTCCATGGTTGATACCTGTTTTTCCATTCCAGAAACATTGCCAGGATTAAGCCCTTGTTCTGCCTTGGACCTCCCTACCTTGTTACACTTAGGTTACATCTAGGCTGGACTACTGTACGCGCCTATCTCGGGTCACAGGGGACTTCTCTGCAGACTGCAGCTGGTGCAAAATGAAGCTGCCCAGTTATTGACTGGGCAGAAAAAGTTCTGTCATATTACACCGGTTTTGTGTGAATTGCACTGGCTGCCAGTCAGGTGGAGAATCCTCTTCAAGGTGGGTCTTCTCACCTTTAAGGCCCTTCATGGACAGGGCCCTGGTTACCTGTCAGTCCTTCTGACACCTACTCCCTCTGTTCACCCTCTTCGATCCTCCAGTGGTGGCCTCCTGACCGTTCCTAGAATGAGGCTCAAATCAGCTGGTGACAGAGCCTTTAGTGTTATGGCTCCCATTCTATGGAACTCTTTACCAGCTATGGTCAGAGAGGCCCCCACGATAGATGTCTTCAAGGTTCACTTGAAGACATTATTATTCTCATAAGCATTTGATGTTTAGAGTATGATTTAGTATATAATTTGTGATTTATTATTTTTACTTGTTTGATTGTTTGTGTATAATGTTTTAAAATTTGTACAGCGCCCAGAGCCTCCAGGATTGGGCATCTTTTAAATAAATTTGCCTTGCCTTGCCTTGTCTGTGCCCCACTGGCCTCTAGGTACTCAACAGTTCTTTCCTTCAGAAGTAATTCCTTCATTTTCCCTACCACTGAGGTCAAACTCACAGGTCTGTAGTTTCCTACCTCTGTCTTGCTCCCACTTTTGTGAAGGTGAATCACATCTATCCTCCTCCAGTCCTCTGGTACCATGCCATCCTCCCATGATTTATTAAATAGGATAGTCAGTAGTGTTACTCGTTCTTCCCTTAGTTCTTTTAGAATTCTGTGATGAATTCCATCAGGCCCCATTGATTTATCCACCTTTAGTTTTAAGAGTTCTTTCAGAACCCTTTCTTCTGTGAAAGGACTAATATAAACCTCCCTATCCAGAGTGCTTCTATTGACTGGATTAGGTATCCCCCCTGGTTTTCCACTGTGAATACTGAGTGGAAGTATTTATTCAGTATCCCTGCTTTTTCACTGTCACTCTTTGCCCAACCACCTTCCTCTTTATTCAGCCTCAGTATCCCTGCCTTAGTCTTTCTTTGCTCCCTAATGTACATATAAAAGGTTTCATACCCTTCTTAACCGAGTTGGCTATCTTTTCCTCGGTTTGGGCCTTTGCTATTCCTATTGCCTTCCCCACTTCCTCCTGCTTTAACTGGAACAGTTCTCTGTCATGCTGCTTCTGTGTTTCCTTATACTTCCTGAATGCTATCCTTTTTCTCCCTTACATTCCCCTCCACTTCTTTTGAGAACCATAGTGTTTTTTTCTTTAATTTTGATTTGTTTATTTGCTTCAGACAAAGGCTTGTTGCCTCTGTGATGATGATTGTTGCTCCACCCCACCTTCTTGCCTGTTTGCTAGTGCTTTTTTGAGGCACTCTCCCATTTTGACAAAATCAGCTCTCCTGAAGTCCAGTAGCTTCAATTTGTGTGGCTTGACTCTACAGCTAAGTTTATCGTGAACCACACTGTTTGGTGGTCACTTGTTCCCAGTGTTAACCATAGAGTAATAACACCGAGAATATTCACTGTTAGCCAGCTGTGTGCAGTACATGTTGTGACACCATAACAATACAGTTACTTATCTGCATGAAGTAAAGGGGTTAAGACAAGAGACCATGAGAATGGGGACTGCCAATAAAAGGCAAGCTAGGTTGTCCAGTGATCCTCCCCCAGGAAGATGTGAATAAGAGGGGGAGAAAGTGGGGGGAGAGGGGAGGTGATTCGAGGGGGGAGGGGCCTGGTGACATCACCAAACAGGAAAAGGGTAAAATGACAAGGGCAAGCCAGAGTCTCAGGGATTGGCTGAGGGGAGGAGCCCAAAGGTGGTCCTGACCAGGGGCCAATTGGAGTATATTAGGCTAGGTCTAAGGCAGAATGGCCTCTTTTGCTGGGAATTTTTGTCTAGAACAGAACTCAGCACATCATTTGGCAAGTCAGGTAAGGCACAAATAACTACTAGGCCTGTAGCCATGTGGCCCAAATGACCATCTCATGTTGGCTTTGGTTGTCCCTCATTTTACAGTGAGCAGTTACATAGGAATAAGGAAGATAATATTTACTGGAAAGGCATTATGGTTTGGTTTGCAGTAGGCTGTGAGCTGGTTTGAGCGAGAATGAGTGTTTGTTTGCACAGCTAAACCATTTGGCCACATGGTCTGAGGGTGAGGATTTTGTTTGTTTTGATGTCTTGTGAGAATATAAGAAAAAATGAAAGAAACTGTTGCCTGGTGTCAGGCTGCTAGGGGCTAACCACAATAATAATTTGTTTTAGGTTTATCTTATTAGGGTATATTGGGCTACAGAGAGACTCACCTATAAGCCACATGCTCACTAAGGTGGCTACAAGAATGGAAGGCCTGGGGGCCAGCCACCATGGCCAGTTTAAGGTTGAATCTGGTTGCAGCCATTTGCAACCAAACGGTAGAGCCTACCCTGGTTAAACGGGGGCTCGGGGTAGCTTGCAAGGGCAGAGTGGGTTGGCAGAGCTTTGGGGGCATGACGTGGATAGGAAGCAAAGTGTTTTAAAAAAAAGAAGAAAGGAAAAGAGAGCAACGGACATGCTGTGAAGCCAGATGGCATTTGGATGAGAGAGTTGTACCAGCCGGGTGGAAGGTTGGGTGTTTTATTGGTAAGCAGGGAAGGAGAACACTGGAAAGGGGGTCCCAGGCGATGATAGCGTCTGTGGTGGGGGCCAGGTTTGTTTACAAGTTGGCGAGTCGCAGCACGGGAAGGCAGGGTGGTTTTGGAAACACCCTTTTTGCTGTGACAAGATTTGTTGGAAGTGGGTAAGGGAAGAAGTTTTTGCTTGTAAGCTGGGGGATCAGTTGGCACAAGGTAGTGCAATCCTGCAGGACAAGCTACCATGTGCTGCCTGTTGGTGGAATGCCCAGGCATCCGGCATGGTTTGGGGGGCCTTGCGAGTAATCGAAATGACTGGAGTCTTGTGTTTGAGCAGCAGAGAGGTCCTGCTTGTTTTCATCGGCATTCAGGAATTATTTGAGCTTCTCTGGGGTGGTCAAGGGGAAGTTTGTTGGGAGTGAATGGGGGGGCGGGATACAAACATGTGTTGAGTGTGCAGGTGATGGCAGGTCCGAGCAGCAACACAGGGGAGTCTGCATGAATACCTCGGAAAAAAAAAAAAAAAAGAAAATGCCGGAGTTACAGAGCATTTCCTAGAAAGGTTGTTGTAAGTACCACGGGTACAGGGTTGTCTCCGTGTTGGTCCAAGAAAAGGAAAAAAAGAGGGGATAATATATAACAAAGGAAGCAGGTGATTCTGCCTCGTGGCAGCGGTCTTGGAAGGCTGCAGGGGACACATGGAAGCCACTAACAAAAGGGTGGATGTGTGACAAGGCCCAGGAGGCTGCAAGTGTTTTAGGGAAGTAGGGGTTTTCTTTTGCAGCACAACGAGCAGGGGGCAACAAAGGCAGTTCAGGCCAAAATGGGTGTAACCGTGGGGGGATAGCAAGCTGCCTAGCCAGAATGGCACAATGGGTGCAAGGGGAGTGAGGAGGCCAGGAGGCCACATGGGCCAGTGCGGCCCAAGGGGGCAAATTTCTTTTTCTCTCTCATGGTTACAGCTGGGGCAACCAGAGCCCAAGGCCACGCGGGCATTTCTTGTGGGGTTTTTTTTATGCTTGCCAAGGTAGATGTTTGGGGAAAGTTTCCCATTTTTATGAGGCCTGCCAAATGGCTAGAGTTTTCGGGCCTACATGCAGGATGGAAGGGGCTAAGGGCCTCCAGTCACCTCATGGTGTAAGGGGGGTCTCCGCTTATGGGCCAGGGTGGGAGCATTGGAAAGCAGATGATGTGCTTTAGAGATTCTAGACAGTCCCAGACTTAAGAGGGCCAGGTGTGGGTGATGAAGGCCCCAAGGGGGGCTGGCAGTACCTTTCCAAGAGGAGGGAGATACCTCCAGGGGTGAGGGGCCTCAAAGGCCTTGGGTACAACCAGGGCAAGAGCCAGCATCATGAGTGGCCCGACAGACAGTTTTCTTTGTAAGCTGACCCCGTAGGGAGTTGGCTAGGGCTCCAGTACACGGCAGGGAGTGAGACCCAGGATCATGGTTTGGTTCCCCCAGGTCTCCAGGTAGTACAATGAGGATGGGTGTTTTTTCATGTGGTTGAAGGTACATGCAAATGGTTGAAAAAGTGTCCCCCCCCCGGACACAGTGATATAGGAAACAGCATGGCACCTAAGAGAGCCCAACTGTCCATCGAGAGATTGATGGAGGAGGCATCTAAGCTGATGGGGCAAATATCAGAGCTGGTGGTGGTGGCAAAGCAATGGGAGGTAGAGGAGGAGGCCCTGAGAAAACAGAAGGAGCAAGAGGAGCACCCGGGCAGGGGAACAGGGGGGGCAAGAGACCCAGATGGGAGACGCTACAGCCCACACTGATCCCGGTGCCACTGCCTGCACTAGAACCAGATGGCGGGAACCCTAATGGTGGTAAGAATAACAGGGATCTCTCAGATGAGAATGGACTGAAGGAGTATTTGGAGGTGCTTCTGCGGGATATGGGGGATGCAGGTTTGGAGAAAATGGAATGGGCCATGCAGGCCTTGAAGACCAAAAGGGCAGGGGCCAAAAAGGGGGGGGGAAGGGCAGCAAAAAAATTGTATGACGGACCCCCAGGATGCTTGATCAAGGACCCCGTCCCAGTGTCCATAAAATAAAAGATCTGGAAGGGAGAATATATGGACATCTTTGGGTTGCTGGATGAGGACACAGCCACAAGGTACAAGCAGAAAGAGTCAGTGGGGAAGTCAGAAATGGCAGTGTCCCTAGAAGTGGTGGGCCACAAGACAGAGGAGGCAAAATACAAAGGGAAGACCATCTACAGCTGGCAAGGGAGTTTCCCCATATATACAGTGCACTGGTGCTGGAGAAATAGCTGGACCTTGCTATTCCACTGTTAACATACATGTTCATTATCAGTGATGTGTATAAGGCAAAAGTCAGGTAAGGGTGGTTAAAGTATGATGAGGCATTCTGGAAGAGAATGGCAGCTAAAGGGGATTTGAGGTGGGACTGCACCCACTCAGAATTATGGGTGAGAACGCTATCCGGGAAGGGGAGCGGATCCGGGGAGCAAACAAAGAAGGCTACAGCCACCGCACCAGTCAGGGCATGTTGGGGCTACAATAAGGCCACATGCACGTGGGGCAATTGTAAATTTCAACACGTCTGCTCCAAGTGCAGGGGGGTTGCACCCGGTCTCCAGCTGCCAGCAAGAAATGGACAGAGGGGGACAACATGGGGGGCAGTACCACAAGCAGTCCTTTCAGGATGCCTGGGAGGACAGGGCAGGGGCCAGGGGTGGGCAGCGGGGACAGTACTATGCTCCCGGGGGATGGCGCTAATGAAGAATGCAAGGAGGGGCGATTGGACTATGTGCTGGCGTGCACTCCCATCATCCAGATGGTAGTGGAAGAATGGACCACGGACTACCCAAACAGGGTGGCAGCAGAACTGCTCAGGGCATGTTTCAAAGGAGGTTTCCATTTGGGTTTTAAAGGAGAGAGAGAATTCAGATGTGGGCCAAAAACCTAGGGTCAGTGCAAGAGGAAGAGGGTATAGTGGGGGCCAAGATCGAGAAGGAAATAAGGGTGGGCAGAGTAGAGGGCCCACTGGGGGTCCACCATGTGTGCATTTCTGGGTGTCCCACTGGGGATTGTACCCAAAAAGGCAGCAGGGGAATTCTGCTTGATACATCACTTATCTTACCCAGAGGGCAGCTCAGTGAATGAGGGCATACCTGACCACCTTAGGGTGGTATCATATGCCTCAATAGAGCAGGCTGTAGGGCTGATCAGGGTGAGTTGGAGCATGGCTGGTCAAGACGGACATAGAGGCAGCCTCTTGGCTGTTACCAGTCCAGCATGAGGATTGGGACCTGTTGGGTTTTCAGTTCCCAGGGGGGCACATATTTTGACAAGGCCATGCTTATGGGGTGCTTGGTGGAGTGTTCCACTTTTGAAACATTTAGCACCTGGGTTCAATGAGTGTTCAGGGCCCATTAAGAGCACAGAAGGGTGGTACACTACCCGAATGATTTCCTCCTCATAGGGGAATCCAAGGCCGAGGCACAAGGGATATTAAAGGATTTTGAGGCTATTTGCCAGCAGCTGGGGATACCACTGGCACAGGGCAAGACTGAGGGCCCCACCTGAAAATTGGAATTTCGAGGTATAGAGGTGGACATGGAAGAGGGCTGTTTTAGGCTACCTGAGGACAAGGTGGCGCACCCTAGGGGCCTGCTCAACCAGGTGGAGGGGTGGTGGAAGGTGCCGCTGGTACAGGTACAGCAACTGCTGGGGCACCTTAATTTTGCCTGCAAGGCCATCAGCCCAGGCAAAGCCTTCACAAGATGGCTGGGGAGGGCAACAGGGAAGGTCTGGCTGCCACATCAATGGGTGTATGTGTCGGGGGGGTCGGAAGGACCTTCAGGTATGGGAGGAGTTTCTCAAAGGCTACAATGGGGTGACATTCTGGCAGGAGGAATGGGAAAGGAGCGTGGATCTGGAGCTATTCACGGACGTGTCAGGGACCCTAGGAATGGGGGCATATTTTCAAGGTGATTGGCTGTCAGAGCCTTGGCCAGGATCATGGGGCACAAAGGGGTGGTTGACAGATATCACATTCTTGGAGATTTTCCCAATATGGGTGGCTCTGGGAGGTACATGGGCATAGGATGCAGGGTAAGTGCATTTTGTTTTGGTGCGATAATAAATGGGTAGTAGAAGTCATTAATAGATAAGGGGGAAGACAGAGATGGTGGGACAGCTACTCAGATGAATGGTCCTGTTGGGACTATGGTTGAACGTATCTTTCAAAGTGCTGCACATCGAGGGGTTGAAGAACAATTTGGCTGATAGTCTTTCCCGCTTACAGCTTGACAGGTTTCGGTAGCTCATGCCTCAGGCAATGCGATACATGACCAGGATACCCAACCAGATGTGGGAAGTTGGAGGCTCATGGCCAGGGCACTGTATCTGGGAGCCTGGGCAGCCAACACATTGAGGGCATACGAGGCAGGATGGGCAAGGTTTCAAGAGATCAGAAGGAAACATAGGTGGGACAGGGCCGAATTGGCCCTGGGCGAACAGGTAAGGATGTTTGTGGTGGAAATGTGGGATGAAGAGATGGCCCACTCCACGATGGTGGTGCACTTGGCTGGCATAATTTGGGTATGCCAGGATAAAGGATGGACTGATGTAGGGGCTGACAGGACAATAAAGGCCACGGTGGCAGGTTGGCAGCGGGCTCAACTGGCCAGGGTGGATGGGACACAACTCATAAGGGGAGAGTTGCTGGTAAGGGTCTTAGGGGCCACCCAGAAAGTATGCACATCAGCACAAGAAGGGGTGCTGTTCCAGGCCATGTTCACTGTGATGGCTGCAGGTGCATTCTGAGTGGGGGAATTGATGGCCCCTAGAAAGGCAGCTGCTGGGCATGCATTACAGCAGAAGGAGGTCCAATGGGGGCAGGACAAGGTAGTCATCACCTTGACCAGGTCCAAAACGGATCAAGGGGGGAGAGGGACCCAAGTGTCACTGGTAAGATCCCAGCTGGCCAGCTGCACTATGGGTGCATTAGAGGAATATAGGAGTTTTTGGTGGAAGGCCAGGGAGGTACGGTTCCAGCATGGGGATGGTTCCCCTGTCACTGGGTTTCAGGTGGTGGCAGTCCTGAAGAAGGCACTGGCATTCCTGGAAGAGGATCCCAGCAAGTTTGCCCCACATTCATTTTGGATTGGGGCAGCCACAGAGGCAGCAGAACAAGGGTCTGCAGTGGCAGACATACAAAAGGTGGGGTGCTAGAGGTCCAGCTGCTACACAAGGTATGTGAGAAAATAACAGCAAACAACTCACACTGTTTATTTTGTTTTCATGGCAGGTTTCAAGGGAAAGATCTGGATAGTGGGGTATTCTTTCATATATTGGGAAGAAAGGTTTGAGGTTGCCACCTCCAGAGGAGAGAAGCTGAGATACAACACAAAGCACACTAGGGTGCTATGGAAAGGCATCAGGGGGATGAAATGGTCACAGTTCATGCCTTTGATGGAAGAGTTAAAACTACAGTGGGACACCCCGGATTGCATCATTATGCACCTGGGGGGCAACGATTTAGGGAACCTGCCATGGGGGGCATTAGGGAAAAACATTATGGAAGACTTAGAAAAGATAAGAGGGTGGTGGCCAAGGGTGATAATCGGCTGGTCCGAAATAATTTCCCAGAGGGTATGGAGGAGTGCGCGAAATGTGTTGCTGAGCGAAAAAGTTAGAAAGCATATAAACAGGAGGGTGGCCAAGGGGATAATAGATGTGGGGGAGTGCATCTGCAGCACAGAGACATCTCTTATGACCAGCCTGCAGTGTACAGGTCAGATGACATCCACCTGTTGGAGTTTGGGATGTGTCTGTTCCTACGGCCTACTGGGAAACTAGTGACCCAGATAGCCAAAAAGAGACTTAGATACTAGCCCACAAGGGGGGAGCCCCTCTGTCCATTGCTAGCTGGAGAAGGGGCAGTGGAAGGAAGAAAAGGGGGAGCGGGGGGGGAAGAAAGGGGGGAGGGGGATGATACACAGGCTGGGGACAAAGAACCCAGACATGGTGGTAAAAGCGGGGAGAGGGATAGGTCCAGGTGCCAGATTCAGAAGTGTCTGAGCTTGCAGGTTGAAAGCCTAGGTAAGGGGAACTGGCCTGGTTCTCATATGGAAGAGGAGGCCATATTCACATTGTCTGGGCCCTGAAAGCAGGATGGAAGAAACAAACAGAAGAAGGACAGAGGCCGGAACCAGAAAACTGGAAATAAAATTTGGATGAAAATTTTGAATTGTGAATACTAAAGTATATGAGTTGTAAATATAGTCTTTGTGCCATGAATACATTTGCCAACGAGCAACCGACAAGTAAAAATGGTGCGGCATCCATCATTTCTTGGGGAGGATTCAGGGGACAATGGGGATTGCCAATAAAGGCAAGCCAGGTTGTCCAGTGATCTTCCCCCAGGAAGATGTGAATAAGAGAGGAAGGGGGTGGGGGAAAGGGGAGGGGATTAGAGGGGGAGGGGCCTGGTGACATTACCAAACTGGAAAAGGGTAAAATGACAAGGGCAAGCCAGAGCCTCAGGGATTGGCTGAGGGGTGGAGCCCAAAGGGGATCCTGACCAGGGGTCTATTAGGGGTATATTAGGTCAGGTCTCAGGCAGGATGGCCTCTTTTGCTGGGAATTTTTTCCTCCCTCCCATCCTTATTAAGGAAGGCAATGGGGGGGCTGGTATGGCCCAAAGAAAGATTATGGAGGGCAGGCTGAGTGCCCTGGGGGCCCCGGGCATAGGGCCTGGTGGCGTATATGGCTTCAGGGAGGCAGCAGAGGTCCAGGGGCTAGGGGCAAAGTCCCCTGGTGGGAGGCAGACATGGCCAGAGGGAAAGAAAGAAGGGAGAGCGGGGGAGGAAGGGGAGGGAGTAGGATACATGGGCTGGGGACAAAGAACCCAGACATGGTGGTAAAGTGGGAGGGATAGGGTCCAGCGCGGATTCAAAAGTGTTTGGGCTTGGAAGGTGAAAGCCCTAGTAAGGGGAACTGGCTTGGTTCTGGTGTGGAAGAGGGGGCCAGATTCACAGTGTCCGGGCCCAGAAAGCAAGATGGAAGAAATGAACAGAAGAAGGACAGAAGCCAGAACCAGAAAATTGGAAATGAAATTTGGATGTAAATTTTGAACTGTGAATACTAACGTATATGAGTTGTAAATATAGTCTTTGTGCCATGAATAAATTTGCCAATGAGCAACCAACAAGAAAAATGGTGTGGTGTCCATCATTCCTTGAAGGGGGGGTTGAGGGGACAATTTTATTTACAATATGGGGGATGGGGATGCGGGGGTGCAATACTTGTTGGGCAGGTGAACCCTAGCTACAAAGGATTTTTTTTTTAATTTTGGGCAATCAGCAACAGATGGCCAGGGGGGATATTACTACACCACAAGGGAATATATAAAAAAATACAGAACATGGGGGATAGGTATGGGGGATTTAAATTCACATGGGGCAGGTGATAGTGTGGGGGACAGACCTCCAGCCACTGTATTGACATCAGGGGTAATCTGGTGGGGGCGGGAACTGCTAGCAGGGGGGATGGTGGTATTTAACACTTTGGGGCCAGGTGGAACTGGGTGAAATTTTGCCCCAAACAGGCAAAAAGTTTCCAATCCACCACAGGTGGAAGATTGGAAGATTCCACGAAAACTGACATATTTTGTGAAAGTTCCGCTAAGGCAGAAATGGCAACTTTTGCTCACGACTATGAAAGAAGCATAGCTTTAACTATATAGCAAACACTATCCTACCTTTGTTTTTAAAAATGAACATGGAAGATTTTTTTTAAACCAAACATGTGTAATGTGCAGGGATGTAAGACACACTATCTCATCGAATGAGCACAGTTACACAAAACTTTTACTATTTACTCAAGGACATCTGTTTTTTTGTCCATCCCAGGAACAACAATGCAATTTGGCAATAATGCAATTGGAATTTCTCTAATATTTTTTTTTTTAAACTTAATTTCTGTGTCTTGTGTATTTTGTGAAAATGTGGTTCTAATTACTATATGTTATATTACTATTATAAAAAGGGGTATGTGAAATTGAGGTTTCTAATCGGTTGAAAACAATGTGACAGCCTTATGCCAGTGTTCTATTGATATACATGTACAGCCTTATCATTTCCTGAACAAGGTTAAACACTGTTTCAAGACATATGTTTTATATAACAGTAATAAGGTACTTCTATGGGTCATGTTAATGGTCAGTAAATAACCCTGTAGGGACAAGTGGCACTTGACTATGCCTTGTGATACATTACACCCATAGAGGGTGTTTAAAACCCAATTGGCATAACCTCTTTTCACATCTTATTGTTTAATTATCATTGAAATTGCACAGATAAAGTGTTAACCATAGAGTAATAACACTGAGAATATTCACGGTTAGCCAGCTGTGTGCAATACGTGTTGTGACACCATAACAAAACAGTTACTTATCTCTGTGAAGTAATGCTGCAAAAAGAGAATGTCTTGGTATGTCTTATGTTTTGGACACCTGAAGTGCACACTTCCAGCTGTTTTAATATACAGTAGAGCTCACCAGGATGAAACCCACCTATACAGCATTCTATAGCATGCTGCAGCAGATTTACTACAGTGAACAATGTAATTTCAATGGGAATTAATCCCTGTTGTCATGCAGGAAACTGTGACACTAGCAGAATGAAGTTAATGTCACAGATTCCTGCATGACAAAACAAACTGATTGCCATTGAAATTACATTGTTTTCCACACTATCTCTTCTGCAGCATGCTGCAGAGTGCTGCAAAATGCTGTAGATTTGGGTTTCATCCTGACAAGCTTCAATATAATACATATTGACAGAATATAGTATAATTATGGTTTATATAAAAAGTCATAATTTCAATAAAGGGTAATTTTAACAAATACAGGCAAATTATTCTGTGCCAAGGAGGGCAGGAAACATCCCATGGTATGAAACATCTTTCTAAGGGTGGGGGAGGGGCATGTGTTGTAATACTGACAAGAACACGAGAACAGTGTGTCCATATTAGAATAGATACTTTCATATTAAGACAACAAACTTTGTCATAGTAGTACAAAAATTCATAGCTTATTTATAACTTTCTCAAAAAGTAAGGAAGTTTATTGCAAAAACTTCATTAATACATCAGTTAGGGTTGCTATTAAAGTGACAAAAGTTGAGAAATATGGCATTAGGGTTTCCAACCCTAACTTCACCACCCCCACAACACACACACACACACACACACACACACACACACACATATATGCTAGCAGGGGAAGGGGCAAGGCAGCCCAACCAATCTGAAACAGCCACCATCAGGTAGGAGAAAAAACATACAACTCTGTGAACATACCACAAGAGACATCCATCATCATGGTGCAGCAACTGTATGAGCTCTGCTGCAATCCCAGTGTCTTGGGGAGGTACTCCAGCATGTTGTGCAACCATGAGGGATGGCCCACTGCATGCACTGCACCACAAACTTAACCACAAGGATGTTGTGGCACAGGGTCCTTTTGACCCTGCGTGTCCATATTATGTAATAGTCATGTTTAAGTGGGAGCACAGACGCTGAATAACTGTACAGTCATGTATAGTACAAAAATGACACTAGTTTCAGAGTACAGGGTACATGTACACTGCATGCAGAGTGCATAGAGTTGAATACAGATATGTAGCAGCACAAGCCATGATGGACCCTCTGGCCCTAGACCATGAAATATTGTTAAGTCACAACACAGGATCCGGAGGACTCCATGCTGCTACATACAAGCAAAAAAATGGTTTACATCATGCTATAGGTATTGTACCCACTGCATGTACTACACAATAAATTTATCTGTGTAGATGTGGAAGTGTAGCATCCAAATCATCCTGTGCTTCCACAGAATGCAACAGTGTCTTTGAAGTGTTGCCTTACCCCTTCCACTGCTCGCATGTGTGTGTGTGCTGGGGGGATGCGGAGTTAGGGTTGGAAACCTTAACATTATATTTCCCAACTTTTTCACTTTAATAGCAACCCAAACCGATGCATTAACATTTTCTTGCAATGAATATATATATATATAATATATATATATATATATATATATATATATATTAGGGCAAAAACTCCTTTTAATGCATTAGTTAGGGTTGTTCCAAGCGACAAAAGTGAGGAATTCGCTGTTGGGTTGAAACCCCCTTGAGCCCCGCCCACCCCCAACCGGCATTGGGGTGCGCATTGGGATCGTGGTCCTAACTCTCACCCATTCTCCTATACTTCTGCTGCTTTACATGTCATGGGGTGAGAGTTGGGGCTGGCAGACATCCCAATCACCAACCGTGAGGGTGAAAGTGGGGTCCAAGGGGTTTCAACTCACAGCGAATTTCACTATGTCGCCAGAACAACCAACTAATGCATTAAACAGAGTTTTTGCCTCTAATTTCCTTCTTTTGAGAATGATAACGAGAAATAGTGAATGTAATGCCGGGCGGGCTGGGGCCCTTGGGCCCCGTGCTCCCTGCATAATGCGTTAGCACTAACAGGGACAGCAACGCAAACAGAAATGCTAACAGTGGCGCACATGGTAACACAAGCACGAATGAGAACAGAAAGGGTAGACACATGGTGGCGAGACGGAATGGTCTGCCACGCTGATGTGTTGTCACATAGTAACATGGTGCCTGCAAACAGAAATGTCAGTGGGCATGGTGATGTAAAGTGAAACAGTAAGATAAACAGTACTGTAGAGAAATGGCAAAAATAACAGAAATGCAAGCGCAAATGAAAGCATAAAGGATAGCATACATGGTGGTGCAGGCGTCAATGGTAAGTGAAGCGAATGCGGATCCATAAGCGGAAAGGGCAACAGTAACAGTAATGTAAGCACACAGGCTGGTTTTCCCCAAAACCTGCATTGAGAAAGACAGTGAGTACAAATAATGTATGCAAAATAATGAGTATCGGCGCAGAAAATGAGATCTTGGAATACTAAATACATTATATCTCAGGAACCGTACGATGTAGAAAAAAAATTTAAAAGTCATATTATTTACAACTGTCCTGGCTATTTTGAATCTTAGCCCACTGAGGGCTAAGAATTTTCGACGAAAAAGTCCATCTTGCACTGTTCCGAGTCACGGGCCCTGAAAGCCTTGGCCGAGAACGCCGTAATGTTATCCTGTGAGAAAAAAAGAAAATTTTGGAGCGCCATAACTTTGCCTCCTTGTAATGTTTTTTCACCAAACTACTGAAAGGCACATCTGTGGGCTGTTGGCTGTCTTCCCTCCAAATTTCAGGAAAAAAGACCAAACCGTTATTTTGCAGCAGGGCTCCAAATGATTTCTGTTAAGTGTCGGGCGCTGTAATGTTATCCTATGGGAAAAATCGTCAATTTTGGAGTGCCGTAACTTTGCCGCCATGTGATATTTTTTCACCAAACTACTGAAAGGCACATCTGTGTACTGTTGGCTGTCGTCCCTCCAAATTTCAGGAAAAAAGACCAAACCGTTATTTTGCAGCAGGGTGCCAAAGGATTCCTGTAATGCTTCGGGTGCCGTAATGTTATCCAATGGGAAAAACTGTCAACTTTGGAGTGCCATAACTTTGCCGCCGTGTAATATTTTTCAATACAACACTGAAAGGCACATCTGTGAGATGTTGGCTGCGTTCCCTCAAATTTCCAGCCCAAACCTCCCAGCGGTTATTTTTGCAGTGCAGTGCCAAAAGAATTGCTGTCATTTTCCACAGACTAGAAAATTACTGTCACAATTTCGCAAGCTTCATAAAAATTTCGCACACTTTCATGAGCATGAAAGTAATTTCAAAAGACTTTTCTAGAATTTGAAAAACATATTTCTGGTGTTTACCACAAAATAAAGACATAGCAAGCATCCTCAGGGCCCGACTAGGTGAATACAAAAAAATTAGGTTGCTAGAGGGTCCCAAATTTAAATGCCAACCATTTTCTGATCACCAACTGAAAACAAAATGGCCGATTCTGAAAGTAACAGGCCATTTGCGAAAGTAAAAATGCATTGCGAAAGTGTTGAACTTTTGTTAACTTTTCCCATTGACTTATAATGGGAAACTGTTTTTTGAATAACTTTTGAACCGTTTAATATTTTTTCATGAAATCTTTGAAAGGCACATTGGGGACCCTGGCTGCATGTTCCCTGAAGATTTTGGGCCAGTCATACAAACCATACGACCTGTAGGCGCGACCACAGAATTCCAGAAAAGCGTAAACGCGCGCACAGATCACACTTAATAACTCCACAGCCGTATATCTGACCAGTACAAAACTTGGTAGATCCCAAGGCCTATGGTTCTTGAACATAAATTCCAAATTTTAGGCAAATCCATCAAACAGTTGCAAAGTTATTAAGGTGCAAAGTTTTGGGGTTTAACATGAAATGACTCCTCAGCCTAACTATGGTAGCACTACCGTGCTACCATTATATATATATATATATATATATATATATATATATTATATGGCATGGTAGTGCCCTATATGGTAGTTAGGGTTGCATAGCCACTTCTATGTTAACCTCAAATTTTACACTAATAACTTTGCAACAATTCATTCGATTTGCCTGAAATTTTGTAAGCAGCATCTGGAGCCATAGATCTCTGTATCTGGCAAGTTTTGTTCCAGTTGGGTGTGCAGCTACTGAGCAGTGGAGTTCCAAACAATTTGAACTTTATAATTTTTGTGCCAATTCTTTGCTCATCTGTGCGACTGAAATGGTTTGGAGGTGTGGTCTGAAATTGTTAGGGTATATGGAATCTAGGTCACTGATGTGCCTTTTGAAGGTTTGGTGAACAAATATTAATCTGTTCAAAAGTTATTAAAGTTTAAAATGTCCAGTTATAGTCTATGGGAAAAATTAGATGTCTTGTGAGAAAGCACTTTTGACTTTTGCAAATGGGTTCTGAAGTGTCACAAATCTGCCATCCTGTTTTACATACAAAGATACATAGACAGTGTCGGCAGATAAGGGCCTATGGCCCACCCAGTCTGCCCGTTTGAGTTTGTAAGTTCAGTTAATGTTTTCCTAGAAGACTGTTGCCCCTTACCCCTGACCTCCAGAATTCCTTTATTTCTATCTCATTCATTTAGTGAAGTGGACAAAATGCTGAAATTTGAAAAATACTGCCCCTTGGTATACACCAACAGTTGTGTTTGCCTAATTTGGGGCATGAGGAACATGATCCTGACATTAGTTTTTAAAACTAATGCTCAGAAATGTTTTTAAATTTTTCCTATGGAAGTGTCACAAATTTGCAAAAGTATGTTTGTGAAACTTTCATAAATTTGTGAAAGTTTTGTAAAAATACTTAAAAAAAATTTGCTAAGATTTCAAGAACGTTTGGCAAAATTTGTGACAGTTTCTCAAATTTGTGAAAAGTACTTTTAAAAAATGTCCATTTCTTTTCCACTTCACTGCAAATAAATGGTTAGGATGTTTGGGCTGACATTTGCAAGGTAGAAAGTGCTTGCACCACAGATGTGCATTTTGCTGGTATGGTGATACAATTTACATCAGTTCCATAGTTATAACATTCCAAAGTTTAGAAATTTCCCATAGGATAACACTATGGTGGCTGCAATACCTTTTCAGCACCTATATCTCAAAAATGGTTTGAGATATGCATTTTTCGCTAAACACAGCTTACTGTACTAAGCATGCATTCTGGTTGTCAGGTCATGATTACAACTGTGGTGGAATTTTTTCCAGTGTTCCTATGGTTATTGAGATATTGCACCATTTGCAGCATAAGGGTTACTAGGAATGTGTCTAAGTCTGCACTGTCTCTATACTTATAGGTAAATGAGAGCACATGGCCACAAATGGATATCATTATGGAGTGATGGGTGTGTGATAGGAGCACAGAACTCTGAGCCCTGCACTCTCACTTGGAGATGAGGATTAATTATAATGTCTCTACAGTTATGTTTACATAGGCACACAGGGCCTGGAAGGCCCTGTGCTCCCACATGAAAATCAGAGACAATTACATGGCCCTGTGCTCCCACAACACACTACAGACTGATGGTAGCACAGGGCCCAGAGGGATCTGCGCTCCCACAACCACATATGGGAAAGAATATAATTTCTCAAAAAAGAAGGGACATTTTTTGCAAAAATTCTGTTAATGCATCAGTTAGAGTTTCTATTACAGTGACAAAAGTTTGCAAATTCAGTGTTAGGGTTACCAAGCCTACCACCCCACCCCCCACCCTACACACAACAACAGGCATCAGGGTGTGCCTTGGATTCACTGGACCCAACTTTCACTGCATTCTCCTATACTATACCATCTCAGATTACATACACATGGAATGGTGTGAGAGTTAGGTCCGATGAACCGAAGGCACACCCCAATCTCTGTTGGTGTGTGGAGAGTTGGGGGGTAAGGGAGATAGGTAGGGTTGGTAATCCTAACTCCAAATTTATAAACTTTTGTCTTTGTAATAGAAACACAAACTGATGCATTAATGAAGTTTTTGCAATGAATCTCTCTCTCTCTCTAGATTACTGTATCTGTTGTGGTTCTTATTACAGGAAAATTCTGTTTTAGGGATTACCCATACCACCCCACCCCAACCCCCGACCCTTCACAGACCAACGAGTGTCAGGGTGTGCCATGAGGTTATCGGGCCTAACTCTCACCCTATTCTTTGTGTAAGGAAGCTGAGAAAGTACAGTATAGGAGAATGGGGTGAGAGTTAGGCCTGATGACCCCAAGGCAAACCCCAATGCCTGTTGGTCTTTAGAGAGTGGGATGGTGAGGGTGGTGGTAGGGGTAGGAACCATAACATTGAATTTCCATACTTTTGTCGCTATAATAGGAACCCTAAATGATGCATTATTGGTGTTTATTGCAATGAATGTCCTTACTTTTTGAGATAGTATAATAATGTCCTTATTTTACTGTGGCAGCGCAGCATCCTTTGGACCCTGAACTCCGATCCCTCAGAATATGAGCATATATACTGTATGTAGGGTAGGTGTGGAAGTGCAGGGCCCATGTGTCAAATAACAGTGACCAAACTGTCAGCATAACCATCTGTTACACCACCTCATGTACCCCAGTACAGAGAAATTGTTAAATGCAAGGCAAAACTTTATAATGCGTAACTGCAACACCATTCTACGCCACAGGTGCAAAAACACATTTTTGGACAGGATATAAAAAATGGCAGCTGTAATGTTCATGAGGTGCTGTGAAAAAATGGCTGCATTGAAAATTTGGTATCAAAATATTGAAAAGTACCAAAGTTACGTGCGTGTGTTGAATAAATTCAACGGACACATGTTACTCGGGCAGTTTTAGGAATTTTTTCACCAAATTTTCAACATGACCTTTTGGGGACCCTGCCTCATAAACAATGGTACTGTCATTTCATTATTCAGTCCTGATAGGTGACTTCATGCAGCGTATGAACCATTCTGTGCCACAGGGGCAAAAACACATTTTGGGCAAGATATGAACATTGACAGCTGTACTGTTCATGAGGTGATTTGAAAAAAAAAATGGCAATATTGAAAATTTGGAGTGAAATTTGGGCTGGCAGTATAGCCTAGAGGTTAGAGGAATGAGGTGTGAATGAGCCTGGTACATCCAGCAGACCAGACCTGAGTTTGATTCGCACACCCTCCACTTGCATACTGTGTGACTCTGAGCAAGTCACTTAATTGCCTAGTGCTCCCAGGTTGCCCCTGAAAACAGGCACGTGTGCCTAGTGGGCCTAACCCAGTTACCAAAGATAAAAAAAATATATATATATATATATATATATTGTAATTGCCAAAGTTACATGCGTGCGTAGCAACATTTCAATGACCGCATGTAACTCAGGTGTTTTTTGGTATTTTTGCACAAAATTTTCAACATGGGCTTTTTGGGACCCCTCCTCATGAACACTGGCACTGTCATTTCATTATTTATTCCCAAAAGTTGATTTCACACAGCGACCATGAAATCACCTTACAGGCCCAGTTAATGAAATGACAGTGCCAGTGTTCATGAGGAGGGTCCCAGAAAGCTCATGTGGAACATTTGGTGAAAAAATAATGAAAAATGGCTGAGATATCAACATAAGTGCAAAACACTATTGACAGTGATTATATACCACTTACCTTGATTCTTCAGTTCGTGGTTCAGCATTGAAAAGTGCAGATGTGTCCTGGTCCCCAGAACATGACAGAAGATGATATCCAGTGTTAAGTATAGGGCAAAGGATGCATGTGGGGTGATGGTTTGCTCAGTGGGAGGGTCATGATGGAGGAGTGGGGATGGGGAGACAACAAGGGACTGTTTTCTTTTTTACAGGTTAAAAAAGATGTTGGGGTGCTGTTTTCTCTTTTTCAGGTATACTTTATACGAATAAACATTTCAGGACACTGGGGGTGAGCTCCCCAGTGTCCCACTTTGGGGGTGTGTCTAGTGCCAACATGGGCATTGGGCACCCTGATGTCAGCAGAAACATTAATATTTTTTTTAAATGCACTTTGAAATGCCTCAAAGCAGCTGTCTCTTTTTGGGTGATGAGTGTGGGATTACCTTGACTGAATTAAACGCTATCGTGCAGTGCTACCTGAACATGCCCAAGCACTCAAGCATTGACTCTGATGGCAACACTCAAAAGAAATTGGCAACCAATAAGTCACATCATCCTAGCATAAATGCAGTTGGGTTATGAAGTGCCCATTCATAAAAGCCCAGCTTCTGTGGAAAAAACAAACAAAAAAAACCCCACAAGAAGCAAATTCAGGCTAAGTAAGAGAGAAAAACTTGCAGCCTCTCATTATACCATTCACCATCTTTTTGAATGGATTATTGCATTCTAAACAAACACTGACTCAAATACTAATTGGTTTGTCAGTAAATTTAGACGATCAGATAGTGGGTTTTTTTTTCTGTTGCTAGCGAGCTGCTGATACCTTTTTTCATAACATGTGGCATAATAAATAGTTTCTAAGATACATTATTAACAGTGCATACCTGCTGTACATTTGAATACAGGTGAATACTGTACCACTAGTTCAAACAGACACGTCACTTAGAATGCTGTCTCTCTCCAACCGATCTCATGGCATACCAGAATTCTAACTCCACAAGCAGCATCCATATCAATTATAAACAGCAAATCACAACAAAAAAATAACAAGAGACAGATTAATTTTGAAATAAATTGTTTATTACAGCATAGGCAGTACTTAGACAGGTGTGCTCACCACAATCGATTCATGTCACCATTAAATAAATATTCTGTATTTTCAGCTCATGAAGTAGGATCTTACTTTGTATCTCGTCATACAAAGTAAGATCCAACTTGTATTATGCTGATACAAAAGAAGAATTCCAATATTAAATAAAAACACATTTTAAGGGCATGTTTCGGGCAGTAAAGAGCAAAATGCATGTAAGGGGTCCCAATAAGCAAGCTACATGTGTTGGTTATTTACCAGGTCATCATTTTAGGGGGGTTCCAAATTTGAATTTTTCAGGCAAAACTGAAAACAAGATGGTGACCATATGAAAAAGGAATTTTCTCATACGAAGCAGGATTCCTCTTTCGTTTCATACAGTTATATTTTATTGTTTACTGAGCATGCTCAGAACCAATTTTTTTCAACTGTTTAAACTGCAATAACCTAAAAATGGCATATTATTTTTTCACCAGAATAGCAAAAGGCACATCTGTGCTGTAGTCGCTTTCTGCCCTGAAAATTTCAGAACAAAAAAAACAAACCATGTGAGCTGTAGGCAAGGTCAAAGGAAAAACCCAGCAAAGTCAGTGAGTGAAAACATGTTTTTTCACCTCTCCATAACTCGGAAACTGCACATCCAACTAGAACGTAACTTGCCACATCAAGAGATCTACTTCACAGGAAGGTGCATCCCAAATGACATGAAAAATAAATTAAAATGTTTCAGTTTTTAATGTGCAGAATTTTCAGTTTCACACTGAACTGCCTACTGAACCTAACTATGGGGCACAACCATGCCCATATAATATATATATATATATATATATATATATATATAATATATATATATATATGTGTGTGTGTATATATATATATATATATATATATATAGATATAGATATAGATATAGATATAGATATAGATATATATAGAATATAGATATAGATATATATCTATATATATATATAGATATATCTATATCTATATCTATATATATATATATCATATATCTTCTTTGCAAAAACTGTGTTAATGCATCATTTAGGGTTAAAACATAAAATGTCAGGAAATGAGGCCTTTAGGTTTGCCCCCTACCCACCTTATGTACCCCCCATCCTCCCCAGATTGACAGACACCGGGCTGTGTCATTGGGGTTGTGAGGCCTAAATGTTACCCATTCCATGTGTAACCAGTTGACATGCCACAGTGAAGAAGAATGGGGTGACATTCAGACCTCATGACCCCAATGACACACCCCAGAGTCAGTCAGTCTGAGGAGGATGGGGGGTACACGAGGGGGGTAGGGGCAACCCTAAAGGTCTCATTTCCTGACGTTTTGTGTTTTAACCCTAAATGATGCATTAATGTTGGTTTTGCAAATAATGTCCTTACTTTTTGAGAAATCATAGAAAACTACAAACTTGCACAAGTTTCCCACCAACTTGCAAATTTATGTCTAACATAACAGTACAAGTACTGAATATCATATGTATTGGTGGGAGTGTGTATTGGTGAAGGGCCCCACACTCCCACCAGCTTGAAACAAAACAAATGTTCATTCTTTGGAGTGGCATAATTCTGCACCTGTTTACATTTTTCACACCTAACCACTGAAAAGTACCTCTGTGGCAGTAAGGCTAGCTACCCTATAAATTTCAAGTTAGTAGCAATATGCAGAATGCTATCTACAAAACGTAAACTGCATCACACAATATCTCCACAGTAAATTAATTTTCCAACATGTAAGCAGCATAATTCACATCTACAGGACATGCCCTCAACACCCTCCAAATTTCAAGTTAAAAGATCAAAACGTTTTTGAGATATTT